>OY759240.1:22554200-27964200 GCA_963662185.1 Eilema griseolum
ACTAATCTAACTTCTGTTTGCGAAGTGGCTTCAGCCCCGAACGACGCAGTGTGCTCTATAAAGTGAATTCAATTAAAATGTTTGCAGACAGAACCGAATAATTAACGTGTATCAATTTGTTTTTAACGAAGGAGTGACTAACGAGTTCGTATAAAAGTCGAAACGGTAAAATTGAGTTCAAAATATAAACGAGGTTCAGTAAATTTCGCGGAATTCTCGTTCATATTTTGTAGATGATATTTTGAGGAGGTAGGACACGGCGGTATTTCCGCCCAATTGAGCAGTCCGACTGGGGAAGTACCTCCGCCCTACAGAATACCGCGGTTATAATAACTTCGTGTTGTGTTCCCAGCGGTCCCAGTAGGGTAGCCAGAGCTCACTGGAGAGTTTTTGTGCTGTCAGTGGGACGACCAAAGGCTTGTCCTGCTTTGTCCTCTACACTGACGGCACAAAATCTCTGTTCTTACAGGATCGGCAGCACGGATATGACTCCACTGGTGTTACACACGTTCATAGGTCATGGTAAACACTTTCCATCAGGTGGGCCGTGTGCTTGTGTGCCACCTAAGTTGTATAAAAAAAAAAAAGATGCTGGTCTGATTGAATGTTGATCTGACAATAATATCTTCATCCTAGCGTAAATCCCAGTCGCAGTCGAAGCTTTTACCTCGGAGTCTGGGGTCCGCTTTACCAGTCTGACTGCAGATTCGGCTAACTTCGATATTTTCCGTGAAACGACTGGTAGACAATCCAATGATGACATTGAAGCATTGTAGTTAGACCAGTTATTGTACTTTTTAGGGCTCCTACTTTTTTAGGACTGCCATAGATGTTTGTACGGCAACCGGGTCTGACCATGACTTGACTTGAACATCTTGAAGATCACCGTCCCTTCAATGATGTCAAATCGTGCCATATATGATTTTGATACGTATCTAAATTAGTAGGTAAACGCGTGGTTTCCGGCAGAGTCGAATTAGGGCCACCCCATCTATTCCCATGCGGTGTCGTACAAGGCGACTAAGGGATAGTGCTGTTTAACATCAGACATATAAATAGCCCAGACTCAGCCTCAGACGCATGACTCGAGACAACAATAGGCAATAGGCTCACTCCTAATATACAATGATTGGTAAAATGTGGGTGTGAATTCACCTTTGCCCAATCTTCCAGGGATAAAGGCGTGATTATATGTATGTATGTTAAACAATAAATATTCATTGTAATTGCGATCTTAGTCACTTCACGGATTGGTATGGTCGATATGTATATATACATATAATATGTATAGGAGTACTATTTCTTACTACTACTATTTCAATATCGCTGTGATGGTGTTTCGCTGTGGCGGAATGCGCACACCACAGCACAGCGTATATACCTGTTAATTGCTGTGTTATTTTATTTTTAAGGTATTTTATTTTGCATCTTATTGTTTTTTTTTTGTTGTGATAGTGAAGTTTTTATGTGTAGTGTAAGTGTGTGTGCATAATATGTGTTCTTTCTTTCTTTTCTTTCTATTTCAGAGCAAGCACAGTACCCAGCTATCCAATTTTGCATGTGAAGATTCCGCTAACGACAGTTTGAACCATTTCTGGACGAGTTCGAAGTGCAGTAGAGTTTTATAAGTATTTTATTTTACCTATGTGTTGCCAAGAGCCTTGGCTAAGTATCCAATGCAATACGGAAATGATTCGGGATACCAAAACTGGGTATATGTATATAGAGTTCAAAGATGGAATAGAAATTTTTTTTTTTTTTATATAGGACACGTCAATTGGACCTCGCCTCGCCTGATGGTAAGCTGAAGGCAAAGTCCCAGAAAAGAGGGTCACCATTACTTACACATACCGTGTGACAATGGTGACACTCAGCTTGACGGCCTCATCATATGCTTTTTCACGCCCCGCTTAAAGGACCCGGGACTGTAGGAAGAAGGAAACACGTGAGCTGGTAATGAATTCCAGGCCTTAATGGTGCGACAGAGGAAAGAGTCTCCGAACCGCTTGGTTCTTGATCGGATGTTTTGCACCGTGTGCGGATGACATCTAAGACCTGCACGCGTTGTCCTGTGTAGGAAAGGGGAGGGTGGGACTAATTGGAAGAGCTCATCAGAACACTCCCCATGGTACAAACGGTAAAATACAGCCATGGACGCAACATCTCTACGCAGCTGTAAAGGTTCTAGGGTGTTCGTGATCTCGGGATTCCCAATGATGCGGACCGCACGTCGCTGCAACCTGTCGAGAGCATCTAGTAAGTACTTTGCTGAACCATCCCAGAGATGCGAGCAGTACTCCACACAGGAGCGAATTTGTGTCTTGTATAGAAGACACCGCTGCTCCGGCGTGAAAAACCGTCTCACTCTGTTCAGGACTCCGAGTTTTCGTGAGGCTGTTTTGATGATACTTTCGATGTAGTTTTTGTTATTCAGGTTGCAGCGAACATCCATACCTAGGATATTGAGATTGTCCTGCAGTGGCAGTGGCGTGCTCTGAAGAGTGGGGAGGGGAAGGAAAGAAGATACTTTTGCTGTAAACGCACATGCCTGCGTCTTCTTGGCATTGAACTCAACCAGGTTCTCAGAGCCCCATTGAGAAATGTGATTCAGGATCCCGTCAAGCTCAGTGACAAGAAGCTGCCTTTTCTCCGCGATATCCGACTGCTTGGCCGCAGGATGTCCATGATAACTCCCATGCAAAGTGCTATCGTCTGCATAACATTGAACATTGCCGGTAGACAGCATGTCGTTGATATGCAGAAGAAAGAGAGTGGGTGATAAGACGGACCCCTGGGGCACGCCAGCATTAACCTGCAGAAACTCCGAAGCTCGTCCGTCACAAAGGACGCGAATACGGCGCCCCTGCAGGAAGCTAGCAACCCAGTTGCACAGCCTAGAAGGCAGACCAAAGGCAGGTAGCTTAGAAAGAAGCGATTTGTGCCAGACTCTATCGAAAGCTTTGGCGATGTCAAGACTAATTGCCAGTGACTCGCCGTGCTTGTCCATAGCCTCACCCCAAAGATGGGTAACGTATGCTAGAAGATCACCCGTTGACCGTTTCGGTCTGAAGCCATATTGCCGGTCATTAATTAAGGAGTGATCCTCTAGGTGCCGCATGAGCTGTTTGTTGATTATGTGCTCGAACACTTTGCACAGCACTGAGGTGACGGCTATGGGTCGATAGTTGGCTGGCTCCGAGCGATCCCCCTTCTTGGGAATCGGCTGAACATTCGCCTCTTTCCAAGGCAAAGGCACTGTACCCGAACTGTAGGATAGCCGGTACAGGCGCGTAAGCATTGGAGACAACTCCGCTGCACATTTTTTCAAGACTACCGCTGGAATACCATCCGGACCACTGGCTTTCCGGACATCGAGTGATTGCAGCACTGCACGGACATCGCGTTGCCTGATATGGATATCAGGCATCGCGTGGTCACTGTCGGGTAGTGTTGGTGGCTGCGTACCACAATCATCGATTCGGGAGTTGGCCGCAAAGAGATTAGCCAGCAGATTTGCCTTCTCTTGCGGCTCATGGGCCAGGGATCCATCAGGGTTACGCAGCGGAGGCAGCGAAGGCTGACAGAAGTTGGCTTGCACGGCTTTAGCCAGTCGCCAGTAGCCACGGCTTCCCGTGGGATGCATCACTAGCTCTTGACCAAGCCGCGCTATGCGCAGGGCATCCGCTCTGACATAGGCCCTTCTGCAGACCTTTGTGGCTCTGTTGTACGCCGCCTTGAAGTGGCCCAGATTGGGATGGCGCGTGGCGCGCGCCCTTACCCAAGCGCGGTACGCAGACTGTTTTTGTTCAACAGCTTCCGCACACTCGCGCCCGAACCAAGGGCGCACCCCGCGGTCACCGGTGACATCGGTGTATGAGATATAGTATTCCATACCCAGACCGATCTCACCGGTGACAGCAGTAGCACAATCCGATGGGTTCTTACCTTCAAAGCAGCGCTCAACCCACGGGATGGACGCAAAATAGTCACGAAGTCCATCCCAGTCCGCTGACGAGTAGTGCCAGAGACGCCGCTTCCCCTGCACGGGTCGTGGGGGCGCTATAATGGGCACCGTGGAACAGACCAGACAGTGGTCGGAGTTGCCTAAAGCGGCTCGCACCGATACACTGTACCGGTCCGGATCACTCGTCAGCAGAAGGTCTAGCAGAGAAGGTGCTAGGCCCGACCTTCTTGGTATCCTAGTGACCTCGTGCACCAATTGGGTCAGGCCGTGCGCCAGAGCAAACGCGTGGGCGGCTCTTCCCGCATGGTCTGTTTTGGAGGAGCCCAACCAGATCTCGTGGTGGGCGTTAAAATCCCCCAAAAACACCAATTCGGCATTCGGAAATCGCTCCTGCGCATCATCTGCCGCCTGACTCAGATATTCAAAGAGTCGAGTTGTCTCAGCATCTCCTGTATGGGAACGGTAGAGGCACACATAGATCTGACTCGTAGGGCCATGGTCTACGTGTACCCAAAGGATGGAGAAGGATGGGTCCTCTAGGCAGCGCAAACGGCGACAGCAAACATCCGCCCTAACAAACACGCACACCCCGGCTTTTGCACGAAAACTTTCCTCAAGAACATAGCCAGGGTAGAGCAAGTAGGTCGTGTCGTCAGGGCGGTGTATTTGCGTCTCCGTTAGAAAAAACATGGCAGGTTTCGCCGTCTCTAGGTGTTGGTGGACGGCGTTGAGGTTTGCATGGAGCCCACAGATGTTAGTGGACTCCACCTCAAATAACAAGCTTTTGGGAGTGTGTCGAGCCGCTGTGTTGCCTATTTCCTTTAATTGCGCTGCCATGAGTTTGGGTGGGAGAAGGCGTGAAAAAAGAGGTGATTGCCGCCGCAGCACCGTGTGACAAAGCGCGGGATATTGGTTTTATCTATGAATGTGAGGCATGGCGAGAGCCGACGCGCCGAACGGAAGGGCCCCCGTACCCCCCCCGAGTATGGTCGCCGGGCTCCCAATTCCGGTCACCAACCGGCACGACGAACCATATCGGGATTATGCGCGGCCTGGTGAGGCAGCCTCCCAAGGTGGTTAACCCCAGTTGGGCCCCTGTACTATACCGCGGGCGGCCAGCGGCACCACCGTTTCTACAGGTCTCCCTGTTCGGCGCATCGCCCCGCGCCATCCCCACTAGACTACGCCAAGACCCACTGGTCCCACTAGTGCTGCGACAACCACCACCTCTGCCCGGCTATGCACTTGCTGACCCCTGAACACAATCCAACCGAGATTGAATTGCTATGGAGGGTTTTTCGCAATAGTGCACGGTGGTACCTACCCGGTCGAAACTTGAGACAAATTTGTGCCACCAAGTTTCTACCACCAGTACTCGTTAGATTTTTAAATAATTTCTTTCACAAAAGTATAAGTATATACCCAGGTAGCCTAATGGTATGTGTAATGGACTGCTGAGACGAGGTCTCGGGTTCCACCATGGCACACACCAATGACTTTTCGATGCTTTTCGAAGTTATGTGTGTATTTATCGGAGGTTTATAAGTGCCCGGTTAGTGGCAATAGGCTCGCCACCTATTACATTGGGACCTAAACATAAACTGGCGAAATGTGGGTGCTAGCACCGCTGCCTATCCCTTCGGGGATATAGGCGTGAGTTTATGTGAGTGTGAGAGTGAACATTTAAAATGAACTGTAATATTTGTGGTAAAAATATTGCATCAGTAGATTTACTTAAATGCAATGCCTGCCGATTGAAATTTTGTTTTAAATGTGTCGATATTGACCCGGCTACTTGTAAAGACGGGCAAAGGAAACGTGACTTTAAATGCGAAGCTTGTGCTAATATTACTCAGCGTATACGGGTAACTGATGATACCCCGGTACGAAGTCTTCGTAAAGGGATGATGGAGACTCTGGTATCGGAAAACAAGTCTGTGGATTATAGTAGTCCTAAAGTTACTACCGAGACATTGGCGTTGGAAGGTTCGCAAAACCTAGCTGGCATAATGGAGACACTTAATAAAATTATAGTGGATAAATTGAACGCTTTAGAAGCTAAAATTATTATGGAAATTAAGGACACGGCTAGGGGGTTGGTACTGGAAAATACTAAATTGACACAGGAACTGACTGAAGCCACTAAAAAATGCATTTCATATGAACAAGAAATTAAGACCTTAAAATTAGAGAAAATGGCTGCCAGTTCGGTAAACAACAAGGAAACCATTGGTGCATCTCGTAGCCAGTCTCCTACCGTAATGCCCACCTCTAGCCAGCCGCAAGCGGCGGACAGAAGTGTGCTGAGCCAGCAGCTAGAGAGCCCTAAACCGGTGACGCAAGCGCCGATACCGGTAAGTTATGCGTCTATGACTAAGAAACCAGCTGACACCCCCGCCACCCCCATAGCGCAAGATACGTGGGTGGAAGTTAGGGCGAATAGGAAAAAGAAACCCGTTAGGAAAGGGGGTAACGTTGCATCGGAGTTGCTGAAAGCAGTAAAACGTAAAAAGTTCTTGCATGTCTGGAGATTGGAAAAAACAACATCAGAAGATATGCTCAAAGAATTTATAAAAAAGACATTGCCAAAAGATGCTGATATTATTGTTGAGAAGTTGAAACCCAAAATCGAGCGGGACTACGCGTCTTTTAAGATAGGGGTAAACGAGGGTAATTATGAAAAGCTATTTGACCCAGAAGTATGGCCCTTGAATGTTGAGTTCAGCGAGTGGGTATTTTTTCGTCGCCCCACCATACCAACCAAACTTACAACCCCTTAGAACGATCGACATCCTATACCAAAACGTCAGCGGGCTCAGGACCAAGACTAGGCAAATACTATCGTTCGTGGAATCATCACAAGCAGATGTTTTTGCCATCACTGAAACGGGCTTAAACGATTCCATACAAGACGCGGAACTCATGCTCCCCGGATATCATATACTGCGTTGTGATAGGCTGGACGGGCGTAAGCAGGGAGGTGCGCTGCTGATGGCGGTGCCGCGCCTCGAGCTACGGCCGGTTGAGGTACCAGCTGAAATGGACATAAACGTTCGAAAGTTTGAACTTATTTGTGGTGCACTTTACTCTTATAATCGTTTTTTATTTACATGTTGCGTTGTGTATATACCTCCTGGAACGGAAGACAGCGAATATATGATATTGTTTGAGTTATTAGAGAAATTGTGTATAAAATATAAGAATAATTTGCTCATTGTAGGTAATTTTAATTTGTATTCATGTAGTGAAAATGTTTGCAATTACTTTGAATATTTCGTGGCCTTCTGTGAGGTTACTCAGTACAACGCGGTACCCAACTGCAACGATAGGCAGCTGGATCTCGTGCTGAGCGCGCGCGGTGGGGTGCGTGTGAGCAGGGCCGACGAAGGTCTGCAACCTGTGGACCGCCACCACCCGCCGCTGGCCGTGAGCCTCGGCCTGGCGCGCCCCGCCGCAGACGCCGCCGCCCCCGCCCCTGCCCCGCCCTCCCTGCAGTGCTCTCTTGACTCGTTATCACGTAAACAGTGGAATTTTAGTAAGGCCGATTTTTATTATCTATATAGTTTGTGTTCCGCGATGGATTGGAGTGAGCTGTACGAGCAAAACGATCCTGAACTCATTTTGAACGTGTTCTATAGTAAGATATACGAGGCCTTCGATCTTAGTGTCCCGCGTAGACAGGTAGGCGCGCATATTAGAAGTAGGTACATTTATCCAGTTTGGTATACACCTGACCTTATTAGAGAAATAAGACATAAGCACGTATTGCATAGGAGGTATAAATCTAGTAAGCTACAGAGTGATTACGAAGCGTTTAGTAGGGCTAGGGCTAAAGTAAAGACCGAGACGGCGCGAGCGCACGACCATTATTGTGAACGGGTACAGTGCCGTCTGGCGAGCGAGCCGCGAGCCTTTTGGGAGTATATGCGATGTAGGAAGGGCTCCTCGAATATTTTAAAGCTAGAAAGGGACGGACGCATTCTGACACAGCAGGAGTGTGCGGATGAGTTCGCAATTTTTTTCAAATCGGTCTATGACCAGGAGTCGCCCACACTGAGTGCGGCGGCAGCTAGCGCGGCGCCCGCGCCCGCGCCGGGTGCGCGCGTCTGCTTGTCGCCGCTGAGCGAGCGCGACGTGCGCGCCGCGCTGGCGCGCCTGCCCGCCAAACGCTCCACGGGGCCCGACGGTATACCGGCATTCTTTTTTAAGGACATTCGTATGGTTTTAAGTGAGCCCTTGCTACATCTTTACAATGCATGCATAGAAGGTTCCACCTTTCCAGAGCGTTGGAAAATCACACGTGTTGTGCCTGTGCCCAAAGGTAGTGGGGGGTCGGAACCGTGTAATTACAGACCAGTGGCTGTCCTTAGCGCCCCGGCCAAAGTGTTTGAGGCGGCACTTCACAGCAGCCTCTATGAGCAGGTGAACGTGCAGTTATCCGACGCGCAGCACGGTTTTCGTACGGGTAGGGGGACGACAGGGAACCTCTTGCATCTGATGTCACGTTTGGTACCAGCAGTGGACGCTGGTACTCAGGTGGACGTAGCCTACTTTGATCTCAGGAAAGCTTTTGATTTGGTCGAAAATGATATCCTCTTGACACGACTGGCGGCCGTGGGCTGCACACCGCGCACGCTGGCGTTCTTCGCGAATTACCTCCGAGACAGACGCCAGTATGTGGATTGTGGGGGGTGCTTTTCCGAGCCATATTTTACAAGATCCGGTGTCAGCCAAGGCAGTAATTTAGGGCCTCTCCTGTTCATCCTGATGATAAATAGCCTGCCTGAGGTAGTTACTCACTCGATACCATTACTTTTTGCTGACGATCTCAAGTTGGTTAGAGAGATTACCCAAACCACTGATCACGACTTGTTGCAGCGGGACATAGATAGGGTCGTTAATTGGAGCTTAGAAAATAAATTATACTTCAACATAGATAAGTGTTCAGTTATGTCATACAGTCGGGCACGTAACCCTAGTCATCATTCGTATACAATGGAGGGAGCGCCGTTGCAGCGCATAACAGAGGTCAAGGATTTAGGAGTAAGGTTCAGCACCGACCTGACGTTTAGGAAACATATTGCAGACGTCTGTAAAAAGGCTTTTCGCAATCTTGGATTTGTTTTAAGACAGTCGAGTCACTTTACAAACATCGCAGCCCTGAGAGCGTTGTATGAGGCCCTGGTTAAGAGTCACCTTGAATACAATGCTGCTGTCTGGTCCCCACATGAGGCAAAATATAGGTTGATGCTGGAGCGTGTCCAGAATAAATTTGTTAGATTTTTATATCTTAAATTGTATGGTGTTTATCCCGGATACCCGTTGCTGTACCCTACTTTGTTTGTCCTGGGAATGGTGGGGTACTACAAGCTGGAGGTCAGGAGAGAGATAGCGCTGGTCATCTACGTGTTCAAGGTGATTCGCGGTAAGGTCCACAACCCAGCCATCCTATCGGAGGTGAAGCTGTGCGTGCCGGACGGGTACGTGGCGCGGCGGCGGCGCCCGGCGCTGCTGGCGCTGCCGGCGCCGCGCACCAACCTGCTGGGGCGCGCGCCGCTTGCGCGGGCACTGTGCGCGCTCAATGCGGTTGCGACACGAGTGGACATATTCTCTTGTTCGCTGAGTGACCTCACGCACGCAGTCCACATATTGTATACTTAATTTCAATATATAATTTGTCATAGTATTACACATATTTGTGTGAGTAATGAATAAATAATTGAATTTGAAATTTCATCATTGGACATTAAATTATTGTAAATTGACATTATTATAAATAATTTTGAAATTTTGAATTGAATACAGTTTATTATTTTGACATTAGTAATTACTACTGGTGGTAGAAACTTGGTGGCACAAATTTGTCTCAAGTTTGGACCGGGTAGGTACCACCGTGCACTATTGCGAAAAACCCTCCATAGCAATTCAATCTCGGTTGTATTGTGTTCAGGGGTCAGCATGTGCATAGCCGGGCAGAGGTGGTGGTTGTCGCAGCACTAGTGGGACCAGTGGGTCTTGGCGTAGTCTAGTGGGGATGGCGCGGGGCGATGCGCCGAACAGGGAGACCTGTAGAAACGGTGATGCCGCTGGCCGCCCGCGGTATAGTACAGGGGCCCAACTGGGGTTAACCACCTTGGGAGGCTGCCTCACCAGGCCGCGCATAATCCCGATATGGTTCGTCGTGCCGGTTGGTGACCGGATTTGGGAGCCCGGCGACCATACTCGGGGGGGTACGGGGGCCCTTCCGTTCGGCGCATCGGCTCTCGCCATGCCTCACATTCATAGATAAAACCAATATCCCGCGCTTTGTCACACGGTGCTGCGGCGGCAATCACTTCTATTTTCACGCCTTCTCCCACCCAAACTCATGGCAGCGCAATTTACAGAAAAAGGCAACACAGCGGCTCGTCACACTCCCAAAAGCTTGCTATTTGAGGTGGAGTCCACTAACATCTGTGGGCTCCATCCAAACCTCAACGCCGTCCACCAACACCTAGAGACGGCGAAACCTGCCATGTTTTTTCTAACGGAGACGCAAATACACCGCCCTGACGACACGACCTACTTGCTCTACCCTGGCTATATTCTTGAGGAAAGTTTTCGTGCAAAAGCCGGGGTGTGCGTGTTTGTTAGGGCGGATGTTTGCTGTCGCCGTTTGCGCTGCCTAGAGGACCCATCCTTCTCCATCCTTTGGGTACACGTAGACCATGGCCCTACGAGTCAGATCTATGTGTGCCTCTACCGTTCCCATACAGGAGATGCTGAGACAACTCGACTCTTTGAATATCTGAGTCAGGCGGCAGATGATGC
Organism: Eilema griseolum; assembly: GCA_963662185.1. NCBI lineage: Eukaryota > Metazoa > Arthropoda > Insecta > Lepidoptera > Erebidae > Eilema > Eilema griseolum. The sequence goes on from OY759240.1 coordinate 22,564,975, forward strand.
GCAGGAGCGATTTCCGAATGCCGAAATGGTATTTTTGGGGGATTTTAACGCCCACCACGAGATCTGGTTGGGCTCCTCCAAAACAGACCATGCGGGAAGAGCCGCCCACGCATTTGCTCTGGCGCACGGCCTGACCCAATTGGTGCACGAGGTCACTAGGATACCAAGAAGGTCAGGCCAAGCACCTTCTCTGCTAGACCTTCTGCTGACGAGTGATCCGGACCGGTACAGTGTATCGGTGCGAGCCGCGTTAGGCAACTCTGACCACTGCCTGGTCTGTTCCACGGTGCCTATTATAGCGCCCCCACGACCCATGCAGGGGAAGCGGCGTCTCTGGCACTACTCGTCAGCGGACTGGGATGGACTTCGTGACTATTTTACGGCGTCCATCCCGTGGGTTGAGCGCTGCTTTGAAGGTAAGAACCCATCGGATTGTGCTACTGCTGTCGCCGGTGAGATCGGTCTGGGTATGGAATACTATATCTCATACACCGATGTCACCGGTGACCGCGGGGTGCGCCCTTGGTTCGGGCGCGAGTGCGCAGAAGCTGTTGAACAAAAACAGTCTGCGTACCGCGCTTGGGTAAGGGCGCGCGCCACGTGCCATCCCAATATGGGCCACTTCAAGGCGGCGTACAACAGAGCCACAAAGGTCTGTAGAAGGGCCTATGTCAAGAGCTAGTGATGCATCCCACGGGAAGCCGTGGCTACTGGCGACTGGCTAAAGCCGTGCAAGCCAACTTCTGTCAGCCTTCGCTGCCTCCGCTGCGTAACCCTGATGGATCCCTGGCCCATGAGCCGCAAGAGAAGGCAAATCTGCTGGCTAATCTCTTTGCGGCCAACTCCCGAATCGATGATTGTGGTACGCAGCCACCAACACTACCCGACAGTGACCACGCGATGCCTGATATCCATATCAGGCAACGCGATGTCCGTGCAGTGCTGCAATCACTCGATGTCCGGAAAGCCAGTGGTCCGGATGGTATTCCAGCGGTAGTTTTGAAAAAATGTGCAGCGGAGTTGTCTCCAACGCTTACGCGCCTGTACCGGCTATCCTACAGTTCGGGTACAGTGCCTTTGCCTTGGAAAGAGGCGAATGTTCAGCCGATTCCCAAGAAGGGGGATCGCTCGGAGCCAGCCAACTATCGACCCATAGCCGTCACCTCAGTGCTGTGCAAAGTGTTCGAGCACATAATTAACAAACAGCTCATGCGGCACCTAGAGGATCACTCCTTAATTAATGACCGGCAATATGGCTTCAGGCCGAAACGGTCAACGGCTGATCTTCTAGCATACGTTACCCATCTTTGGGGTGAGGCTATGGACAAGCACGGCGAGTCACTGGCAATTAGTCTTGACATCGCCAAAGCTTTCGATAGAGTCTGGCACAAATCGCTTCTTTCTAAGCTACCTGCCTTTGGTCTGCCTTCTAGGCTGTGTAACTGGGTTGCTAGCTTCCTGCAGGGGCGCCGTATTCGCGTACTTTGTGACGGACGAGCTTCGGAGTTTCTGCAGGTAAATGCTGGCGTGCCCCAGGGGTCCGTCTTATCACCCACTCTCTTTCTTCTGCATATCAACGACATGCTGTCTACCGGCAATGTTCATTGTTATGCAGACGATAGCACTTTACATGGGAGTTATCATGGACATCCAGCGGCCAAGCAGTCAGATATCGCAGAGAAAAGGCAGCTTCTTGTCAATGAGCTTGACGGGGTCCTGAGTCACATTTCTCAATGGGGCTCTGAGAACCTGGTTGAGTTCAATGCCAAGAAGACGCAGGCATGTGCGTTTACAGCAAAAGTATCTTCTTTCCTTCCCCTCCCCACTCTTCAGAGCACGCCACTGCCGCTGCAGGACAGTCTCAATATCCTAGGTATGGATGTTCGCTGCAACCTGAATAACAAAAACTACATCGAAAGCATCATCAAAACAGCCTCACGAAAACTCGGAGTCCTGAACAGAGTGAGACGATTTTTCACGCCGGAGCAGCGGTGTCTTCTATACAAGACACAAATTCGCTCCTGTGTGGAGTACTGCTCGCATCTCTGGGATGGTTCAGCAAAGTACTTACTAGATGCTCTCGACAGGTTGCAGCGACGTGCGGTCCGCATCATTGGGAATCCCGAGATCACGAACACCCTAGAACCTTTACAGCTGCGTAGAGATGTTGCGTCCATGGCTGTATTTTACCGTCTGTACCATGGTGAGTGTTCTGATGAGCTCTTCCAATTAGTCCCACCCTCCCCTTTCTTACACAGGACAACGCGTGCAGGTCTTAAATGTCATTCGCACACGGTGCAAAACATCCGATCAAGAACCAAGCGGTTCGGAGACTCTTTCCTCTGTCGCACCATTAAGGCCTGGAATTCATTACCAGCTCACGTGTTTCCTTCTTCCTACAGTCCCGGGTCCTTTAAGCGGGGCGTGAAAAAGCACATGATAAGGCCGTCAAGCTGAGTGTCACCATTGTCACACGGTATGTGTAAGTAATGGTGACCCTCTTTTCTGGGATTTTGCCTTCAGCTTACCATCAGGCAAGGCGAAGTCCAATTGACGTGTCCTATATAAAAAAAAAAATAAAAAAAAAAAATAATTATTATTGTGACATTATTATTGGAATTATTATTTTGACATTATTAACTTAATTATTATTATGACATTATTATTGGAATTATTATTTTTGACATTATCTATGAAAAGTAATTATTGCTGTGACGTTATAGTTTGAACATTATTTTGTCATCATGCTCGAGAATTATCTTCAAATGACTGAATTTTATTGCATCTACTTGTATTGATTTTGTATTTTTTAATATTGTGTGACAATTAGTATTTAGATTATAAGCATGAACTTGTTATAATTATGTTGCTGCTCTGTCGCATTAGGTTACCTGTAATGACATTGTATGTGTGTAATAAACAATAAACAACAATAAACAATAAACAATGTTATATTTTGTTAATTGTGTTCATTATTGCATTGGACTACTCCATAGATTCATGTGAAAGAAAATACCTACAGAATTGCTGATCATATTATTTATATTCATCCATTGATCTCTATTTACCCAGTTTTACCTGGTACCTCAGTCTTTGAATATTACAAAAATCACAAATGTAAGGGCCACCGAAGAAAAAGAAGAATGTGAAAGTTTTTAAAATGTTTGTTATTCATTCACGCTCTGATTCACGAATATGGCTGAAATTTCGTACAAAAATAGATTATAAGTCTGAAATAAAACATCAACACAATACTTTCTTATTCTGGGAATAAGTCCCTATTTATTGCGGTAAGGGTGAACTCCTTCTCACAACTTCCCACGCTGGTGGAGCCTCCGATAACAGCTAATTTCGAAATACACCAAGTTAAGTTTCTTTTTTGCCTCGTCCAACGCTATTACGCAGCTAATCATCGCAAATTAGTTGAGAGAATAGGGATTGTTTTATTTTGGCTTATGGAGAAGACGAGAGAAAGATTTGTTTTATTTTGACTTATAAAGTGTCAGGGAGTAAACAACAATTCTGCTAAAGCAAAACCGCTGTTATACCGTGGACACTTAAAAAATCCATTTAATTTTAGACTTTAAAGTAATGCTGTTAGACTTCAAAATTGTAAGGCTTTTTGTAACATGAATGAACAAGTTTAATGAAACTCTTTCCATTTAATCTTGAACTTTAAGAGTATTGCTATAAAGTTTAAAATCCAATACCATTTTTTGCAGTATATGACAGTAATTTTTTTTTTGTAGAATCGAGTTCCTGGTCTCAATTGCCAGGATTGCCAGGAGATCAGATGTCAATCGCTTCACCGAAAATATCGAAGTTTAGACAAACCCGCTATTAGACTTCGAACCCGGAGCCCACACTTCGAAGTGAAAGCTTCGGTTATGACAGGGCTTAACGCTAGATTTTTTTTAAATCTTTATTTATTTACAGGACTTTTGTCGTAAGACATGTCATATGACATGACATGTTTACATTTACCAAATATTTCTCATAAACACACCTTGCAGCATCAGAATGAGGGGCCGATAAAATACTGTGGAATGTACCTACATTTTCTATTCTTAAATTAAAATCTAAAACTAGTTGCTCCCTAGCACTATGCAAATGCCGCGTGGTTCCCCGCTGACTAGAATATAGACCACCCCATATCTTTCCATGCGGTGTCGTACGAGGTGACTAAGGGATAGGGCCGTTTAACATCAGGCAGATATATACACGAGACTCAGCCTCAGATGCATGGCTTGAGTCAACAATAGTACCCGGAAGACGGCAATAGACTCACCCTCTTTTACGCGGTATCGAATTCAATGATTGGTTAAATGTGGGTGTTAATTCACCTCGCCTAACCCTCTGGCGATAAAGGCGTAATTGTAAATATATACATATATTTTATACTTGATTAGATAAGATATATTGTTAAAAATACTCGTAGCAATCGAAAATTACACATTATTTTTTTATAATTTGTAAAAAATAAAATTGGCTACTGTGGGCTGACCTTTGTAAGTTATACATTTCTGCAGTACATTATTTTGTTCTAATTATCAACAGTTTTCACAGCACATGAGATGTAAATATATTTTAGGTCATTTTTTACACATTAGATTACATTGTTGGAATTTTTTTTTTTTTTTTCTATTTGGTTCACAAAACTAAATACAACCAGTAATAAATATATGTTATATTACAATTTACAAAAGTCATAGCGCGATTGTATTCTACTTGATGCGAACACAGCATGCAAAGTAAGGTTATGTTATGTTCAGAACATGAGAGACATTACATTCTATAATATTTCGCTATATAAGTGCTACTTTAATACCAAAAGTCACTAACAGAGTTATACATAAAAAAAAACAAAATATGTAAATCATAAAGTAATACAAAAAATCACAATTCGCAGTTAAATACTGAAGCTATTTTCTTTCTCAAAGAGGCCAAAGAATCGCAACGAATAAATATATCGATATCATTACGAATGTTATTCATTGAAGCGCTCATGCGATAGATCGGAGAGTGCTGGCCAAGATTAGTTTTAAAATGTGGTAAATGAAAAGTTCTACGATTGCTCAAACGACTCTCGCTACGGGGAACGGACAGTGATACACGCTCAAGGACATCCGGAGAATCCACCAAACCATGAATGAGCTTGTACAAGAACATTACATCGGCGACCTTTCGACGTGTGCTCAGTTGATCCATTTCATAAAATGAGAGACGTTGTTTATATGATGGTAACTGTCGACACATGTTGCTATTATATGATAAGCAGTATAAAAAACATTTCTGTATGCGTTCTATTCTGTCAACATGAATTTTAGCGAGGATCCCTATTTTTTGAAAATACAATACAGCCTATGTTAGACAGTGATAATGCAGCTTTCTAATGGTCAAATAATTTTAGAGGTCTTTACAGTAGTTTTCGAGTTTATGCGAATACAAAAATACAAAAGAAGGAAATGCAGAAAGAGGAAAGCTTCATAATATTAATATCATCATCATCATCATGTCAGCCGCACATAGTCCACTGCTGAACATAGGCCTCTCCCACAGACTTCCAGAATGACCAATCTAAAGCAGCCCGCATTCAGCGCTAATATTAATACAGATGTATGGAAATCTACCTGGTTTGTTTACATTTATGATTACTGCTCTGCTCCCTTTCATCGTCGATAAATGAACTATTTCAAGCAGAAGTTATTCTGTTAGAAGGATTTCTTAATTCGAACCAGTAGTTCCTGAGATTAGCGCGTTCAAATAAACAAAAAATCAAACAATCTCTTCAGCTTTATAATACTCGTATTAGTATAGATAATTTTGACCATTGTTGTTTTTCAAATGAAAAATTGTAATCTGTTTTTTTTTTTTTACGTGCGCAAAATCCCCACGGATACCTCCCCACCGGAGCCGATGGGAGAGGCTATGTCGGACTCGAACCGACTAAAACGCACGCCACCTGCGGGTCGCTTTGGTTGCCGAAGGTGAGGTTGACAGGCATATCCCTCGCACCCCGGCCGACCCAGGGCCATCTCTCACGATCTGGCCCTCTTCTCTCGGGTGTGTGGGAACTACAGAGTCCCCAACTCGTTCCCGGTAATCGGGGAGGCATGCCAGGCGCGCCGCCGCCGACGCCTGCTTCTGCTAGGGTGACAGGCGGGTCCACCTGTCACCCCCAGGCCGGCGCTCATGGGGGGCGGAGGTCGTTCATCGACCTCCGACGCCCGAGTTGCCTTCGTACGCGGGCAGCTTGGCTTGCGATCCGTCGTCGCTCCCGCTGCCGCTCCCGCCCCGCCTCCTCCTTCACGAGCATTACTTGCTCGCAGAAGGAGGCGCCGGCCGCCCACGCATCCGCGCAGCGGACCATCGCTGCGAGCAATGGTTAAATGATTGCTGGTATGCAATCATTTAACGAAAGAATGAAGAATGAAAAAGAAGAAAGGAAAGAAAGAAAAGAAGAAAGAAAAGAAGAAAGAAAGAATGAAAATTGTTCAAATTACGCATCACACATGTACATAATATATGAGAAAATTCGAAATAATAGTAAACAACACAAATTGGGGAAAAAAAAGATGTTTGGGATAGCAGCGTGTCGTATTTCCGCGCACGCCTCTCTCCGTCGTCGCATTAAAAAATAAAAATAAAGAAAGGTGGGCAACGTCACCTCGTTCTCCTAAATCACAATTGGACCCTAAATATCCCCATACACAAGGCCACTTTTTATACATAAATAATGTATGTTATATAACAAATAAAGTAAATCAAAGTGTTGCAAAAGTAAAAAAGAACTCCAAAAATAAGGAGATTACATTTATCCTGATATATTATATGAACATTTATCAAACTGAAAATGTGTCGTGAATTCGTGATTGTTAAGACATGCTCACCCAGAGTACACACATTTCTTTATACTTATTAATAAATATACATACGTCGCTTCGCTGCGTCTCGTAGCCGCAGGCAAAAGGATCTTTTCACCCGAATTTCGTCTTAATATCTTGTTTCCTTATTTATATAGCGATATTTGTACACGATTGTGACGATTTCAATCCCATTGTTACTTATTTTGTGTTACAGAACAGCTTTAAAGTACAGAGGGAGGAGGATTTTGGCCTTACCTTGAAGGAAAGTACTCTGAACCTTCAGTATGTACCAATTTTGTGATCCTATGATTAACACTATCGATTGATGTCATAAAAATACAAGATGTTATTTTTTCGGATTGCAGTTGAATCGATAAATGTGACATGTGACATTTTCAGAATCGTTGAATGCAATTCTATTTATTTTTGAAAATAGGAAATGTTTCCTTAGTGTGAAATTAGCGATCTCCAGTGTTAAGAATACTCCAGGTGAGGTTGAAATTTTTCACCCTGTATTTAGATCTAGGTATGCCCGCAACTTCATAACCATCATCAATTATTTATCAAATTGGAACCGGGTTCAAATTATTATATTCAGATGCCTTATCGTAATACTTTTTTGTCTAAGCAGCCAATGTTACGCCTTAGAAGTTTAACTATCCAGTACTACGAGTATAAATCAGTGAAAATCTTGTCAAAATCAGCCCCGCTGGTTCAGAGACCACTCAAACATACATAAATAGAAAGAATACTCTTTATTGTATGGCAAATAAAGTATTATTTTACGGAATACAGACCGACAATATTTCTTTTATTTATTTGTGTTAATATGTCTACTTATAAATGGAGGTGAAAAAATTGAGTTATTGAGATTATGTCAAAGTCATCAATGTATATAGTCTGTAGTCTCTAGTACGTCAACAGATTCAATGAATTTTTACTGTTGTAACATTATTAAATTAAGCTAAAATTTAATACAAAACTTAACCTATAATCTGAATCTGTCAAAATTCTAAGACGTTCTAATTTCACATCTTAACATCTATATTGTAAACTTTTATATTAAATCTGAAGTATTATAATGTCTAATTTTGTTTATACTAATGCTGAATTCAATATTATTAATACAGTCTTCAAGTTTAGTCATTATAACGATGTTTGATATTTACAAAATAAGTTAGAAGAAGTCGAGAAGTGAATATAAAATCAAAAGTCAAGGCAAAGTCAAAGTCAAAAATTATTTATTCTGCATAGACCATTAAATCAGCATTAACAAAACGTTAATACAAAAAGAAATATGAAAGACTAGTTTAGTAAATGGACCACCGGTTTGAAACGCGGCCCAGACTTGTGAAGGCTCCGGCGATTAGCTCAGCATGCATTATTTTGGTCTATTTACAAACATATATCTACATAGTCTACTTAGTCTAAATACAAAAACGTACTTGAGTAGCATAGTTGAGCTAACAGCTCATTTCCAAGTTTGTTTACATTTTTAAATTTATCCACAGGTAAATCTTTGATTTCATTAGGGAGCTTGTTAAAAAGCGTATAACAGTTGCCCTGGAATGAATGACTATTTTTTTGAAGTCGACAACCACAGACTACAAGAATGTTTCTGTTTCTGGTATTTACTTTATGCCTGTCACAAACTCTGAAAATTTTCAAATATTTTTTGTACTTGTATTTGGTTCTCGAAAATGTATTGTGATACTGCAGTTAGAATGTCTTTTCTTCAAACGTTTCTAGGAAGAGACTCTTTGGCCTAACTTAAAAATAGCTCGCACAGTCCGCTTTTGTAACACAAGTATTGTGTTTAAATCTGCAGAATTACCCCAAAAGAGAATTCTGGGGCTCAAAATACTACGAAAATAGCTGAAATAAACTATTCTACCCGTATCTACGTTGGTCAAAGTCCTAATCTTTTTTACAGTGTAGGACTGTACTATACTGAACTTAATCTACTGGGTATTTTTTCAATATGTGATCCCACTGTAGTTATTTTTATCCGTTATTTTTAACCCCTGACTCAAAAATTTCGTGGTGTTATTATAAGTTTGACGTATCTGTGTGTGTGCGTCTGTGGCATCATAGCTTCTGAATGGATGAACTGATTTGGATTTAGTTTTTTTTTGTTTAATAGGTATATTAATTAGATGTTTAATAAAAATCGGTCCAAGATGGCTGCATACCAGCCTTTGACCACGGCCGGTGTAACCTGGTCGAAACGTCAGGCAAATCAAATATATGCATGTACCTATACCATGATCGCGTTAATTCCCGTAAACAGTATTGAGTATCATGAAACGCAAAAGTTTAAAAGTTAATTCAGAATTATGACACATTTGGTACCTTTTTTCGTGCGGAAAGTACAACGGAAAGTCAGACTTGAACCAACTAAACCCAACGCGCCGTCTCGAGTCTCAAATACCCCCAATGAGGTATTATATGCCCTTTTTTTACATGTAACAACCAAGGTAGCCTAGTGGTATGGGTAATGGACTGCTGAGAAGAGGTCTCGGGTTCGATCCCAGGTTTTACAAAAACACACACCAATGACTTTCGAAGTTATGTGTGTATTTATCGCAGGTTTACAAGTGCTCGGTTAATGGTTTGCATTGCATTGGGAACTAAACATAAACTGGTGAAATGTGGGTGCCAGCACCTCTGTCTACACCTTCGGCGATATAGGCGTGAGTTTATGTTATGTTTTTTTACGTGTCCGACATAACCTCCCACCAACTCCTCCAACCGACTAAAACGCACGGCGTCGGTTTTGGTAGCCGAAGGTGAGCTTGGCAGGTGCCGCCGCAGCCGCAGATTATGTATACCTTCGCAACCTGGTACAGTGTGAGAACCACTGTGTCTACATCTGGCCCTGGAAAAGGGGGGAGCGCTGTTGATCATTTTCACGCATTGAATTCTGCTTCTGTTTTACTCATGGCACAAATTTAAAACATACGTAGCCAAAACTCGACTAAGACAAGCAAGTATAAGTCCAGTCAAATTCATTTAATTAAGTTCTGCATTAGCGCTAATATTCAAAATTAGAATCAAATATTGCAATCCAAACTCGAATCCAAAGACACTTTAAAAAATCGAACATGATTTTTTTTACGCCACTCGAAGGCACCTCTATCAAACGGCTCAAGAGCTGTCAAAGCCAGACGTACTTCGTTACCATGGACAATATGAAGCATAAAGGCGAAACTCGATGACACGAAAGTTGGAGTATTGAAATAGGACCCTTATCCAGAGTTAATTAAATGCGGCTTAATGAGTAATTGAAGTTCGATGATGGGATATTCAACGTCAATGCAATTTGTAGTTCCATAGCGCTGTGTATAATTTATGTATAGCACTGTAATGACGTACTTCAATTATTCCATACAAGCTATTGCTCGCGACCCCGCCCGGTAAGTAGATGTCGGTTATCGCGACTTTAAGTCATATCTTCGGTTCTACTTGACTGATTGCGATCGAATGTACTTAAGAATTTAAGTCTGTTCAAGTCCTTTCAAATAAATAAACAAATATGACATAGCCCAAGTATTTTTATAAATATCTCTTTTTTTTTATACGTGCGCTATATCCCCACGGATTCCTCCCCACCGGAGCTGGTGGAGGAGGTTATGTCGGACTCGAACCGACTAAAACGCACGCCACCTGTGGGTCGCTTTGGTTGCCGAAGGTGAGGTTGACAGGCATATCCCTCGCACCCCGGCCGACCTAGGGCCATCTCTCACGATCTGGCCCTCTTCTTGGGTGTGGGGACTACAGAGTCCCCAACTTGTCCCCGGAAACGGGGAGGCGCGCCAGGCGCGCCACCGCCGCGGCCTGCTTCTGCCAGGGTGACAGGCGGCTCCACCTGTCACCCCCAGGCCGGCGCTTTATAAATATCTCTAACGTACACGAATACTTTTCAATTAAAATTTATAATAGTAATTTTATGGATCTCCGCCATGATCTTCGGTGTCCAAAACCTCATTTTAGGACACCTTCAGATAGATGGAAGAGGCTCTGATGCAGGGAAGCTCGGGCGAACAAACGTCAGTCATTACTTTAAGTAAAAACATATAATAACTATAGACAGAGCGACATACGTCAGATTATACTTTTGAATGAAATGTTAAAGTATTTAGTATGCTAACTGGTGGCGCGATTCTCATGCCACCTGAGCTAGTGGACTGTATTTTGCGGAGGGTGAAGTTAACATGTTTCATATGACACTTTACACAACAAACAAGATAGGTGATCGGGTTGCCGCGGAGGTGGTTTAGGCATTGAATGCAACCCGAGAAATTAGGAGAGGATGCACTAACCTTTACTACGCCACGTGCTGGCTGGGCCGGTGCACCGGTCTTCTCTTCCTGGCTCAGGAGCTGCTGCCCACATCACTAAATCACTTGAAGGACACACGAGAGGCACAATCCGATCGGTAAAGGTCTATGAAAGCGGTTCAAATCCAACAAACATTATTAATTTCTGAGAGTCGCGCGCGCCGCTGCCATTATTGCTTGCTAGTTCAAAGCGGAAGTGACAATGCGTCTATTTTGACAATTGAGCGGTGCGAAAACTATTGCTATCTCACTTTAAAGGTAGTGCGGGAGGGAGATGGGTATAGGGAGCGTGTGTTCAGTGTCATCAATTTGAATTACTACTATTGAGCGAAAAAAAAATACAAATTCTACTATCGGCGCAACCATTCCCCCCGGCTTGAAGGGTTACCGTCAAAACGAAAAATGCGAAACAAATCCAAAGTCTAATCTAAATCTAGGTTTGGGAAATAACAACTAAAATATAAACCTAGATTTGAACTCGTGCCTACTGCTGGCTAGGCAGAGGGCAGAGGCGAACAACCGGGCGCAGATACGATCCGGTTGCGGTTTTAACCCGTACAACACGAGTTATCCCGCGGGAATCGGGAAAAACTTCCTCTACTACTCCTAGAGGCCAATGTAAAGGAGGCGCATTCCCAGTCATAAGGACTACCACCGTACCTACAGTAATTGGGTTAGATGGAGTATTCCATTTTTGACGCGACTGCAGCGTGTGCAAACAATCGGTTCTCCAACGATTCCAAAACGATTGGACCAATCCATCCAAAAGAGCGTGACGAGTTAGAAGGTGCATTCCATCGTCATCAACATCTATTGCGGGCAAATACTTTTGCGTACTTAAATCACCGGTCAACTCTATATGACCGCGCGTAGATAAAATTCTCAAAAATCGGCCTACATAAACAACACAACGCAACAGTCTCGACCAAGACGAGACGCGATTAGCCAACAACAAAATAAGGGACTCTTCACGCGGGACCGATACAACAAGCGAGTGCTTCTTCTCCTCGGGTGGTTCGGAAACCGTAGTGGGATTGAATTGACTAACTGGCCACTTATCTAACGCGGCATGAATCCAGGACGGTCCACTAAACCATAACGGGTGATCTAAAATTTGCGAAGGAAGCAATCCACGAGAGAGACAATCGGCTGGGTTGTCGGTGCCAGCAACGTGAAAGAGATTTTGTGGCGCTAATTCAGATTGAATTTTTGCCACTCTATTAGCGAAGAATGTGTCCCAACGATGGGGCGAAGAGTGGGCCCAACACAAAGCGACTGTTGAGTCCGAAAAAGCTAAAATTCTACTAATATTAATGCGACACGGAAGTGCTAGTCTTAGCACTGCCATCCAAAACTACGCGGAGTTTAGTAGTAAGCTTATCTTCTCTAATAACTCCGTGGTGCGGGATAATGTACGAAGGCTGGGTCTCGTCAGTGTCCGCAGGCGCAGGTGAGATGTAACCCTTATCTAAATATTCGTTAACAACCTCATCATAGGCTTGCTTTAACCTTGGAGACGCCTGCATCTTTCGTTCTAAACAAAGAAAGCGTTTTTCAGCGGATACACGGGAGTCACCGAGCGAAAAAACATCTCCCTTGAAAGGGAGCGCGACAACATAACGACCCTGCTCATCACGAGTAGTCGTGCGACAATAAATCTCCTCAGCCATCCTGTCATCAGGGCTTAGGATAGGTGGGACATTGACCTCTTCAATTTCCCAAAACTTGCGGATGGTAGACTCCAGTGGCGACTCGACGGTGCAACAGAACGAAGCAGTCGAGTGACTAAAACTATCTATAGAAGCGGGTGCGGAACCAATTATAACAAAACCAAGAACTGTTTCCAGTGCGTGCGGAGCGGGGTACGTCGGTCCCCCTTGAACCTTACGTGATAACTGGAGGTGCGGGAGAATCGAAGCGCCGATCAATATATCGACGACTCCAGGAACAGCGTAAGTCTCATCAGCTAAAGGCAAGTCTTTAAATTTCGTTAATAAAGACGTGTCAACCGGGACGGTAGGCAACTGTTCAGTTATTTTATCTATAACGAGCGAATCCATGTCAAACCAAATATTATTATTAAAACGAGATCCAAACCTTGTTCTAACGGTGCCATGAACAGCTGACTGTAAGCCTCCAAAACCCTTCACCACTGAGCGGGTTGAACGCTTATTAACATTGAAACCAAGACGTTGACAACAATCTTGAGTAATAAAATTACTTTGTGAAGCGCCATCTAATAGCGCTCGAACAATGTGCGGTTTACCTAATGCATCAACAATGATAACGCGAGCAGTCGCGAGGACCACAGTAGTGAGCGCAGTACTAGCGGACAACGAACACAAGGTGACGTCATTCGCAGCGGTCTCCGGGCGGGCCGGAGCGCGCGCGAGCGCGGGCTGCGGCTGTGGCGCAGGCCGCCGTGTGTCACCGCTCGACGAACCAACTGTGCTCACATTGGATGCGGCATTACTATTCTCAAAATGAAGTAAAGTGTGGTGTCTCGCTTGACATTTGCGACAACTATTGCTACTATTACATAAAACAACGCGGTGTTTAGTACCGAGACAATTAAAACAAAAATTATTAGCGCGAACAAATTTATAACGATCACTAGGCGATAATTTTAGGAAACCCGGACACTTGTACAATTGCGAATGATGAGCATTACACAAAGAGCAAACAGGTGATTGTACATGTGCTGGTGCGGTATTAACATAAGTATGAGTTGACTTCAGTGACTTCGATGACGCATCTATTCTACGTTCCGAACTAACAACTTTTGAATGTTTCGATGAAGAGCGTTGCAATATTTTTATATGCTCGCGAACAAAACTTTCTAAGTCTTCGAACTTAGGAATTTTATTGCCGCGATGATCCGACTCAAATAAACGAATGGTTTCGGAATCTAATTTCTTTAAACCCATATACAAAAATAAGAAGTCGCAGAGGTCATCGATCTTTAGGTTCTTTACGGCGCGAACAGATGATGCGAAAGTATCCAGAAACTTCTCTAAGTTTTGATCGTTACATGCCGTAATGGATTTCAAGTCAAACATCTGATCCAAATATGCGTTAGCTACCGATCTTTTATCCTCATACTTAGCTTTCAAAGTATTTAAAATTATATTATAATTTTCGGCACTAAACGTAATTCCAGCGCAAACGGTTATAGCTTTACCAGTTAATTTTTCAACGACATAATGCAATTTTTCGTGATCTGTCAACGAATCGTTCTTATCTATTGTATTCTCAAAACTATCTATAAATAAACACCAATTGCGAATGTTACCATCAAATTCGGGTATTTGAATTGGTGGCAACTTAGGTCGGTCGCGAGTGGGATTGGGTCGGTCAGACGGTTTCTCCAAACTCCTAGCGACGCGTTTGATACGACAATACAAATCGTCAAACGACGACAAGGCCTGATAACTCACTGAGTAATCGGGATTTAAATTTAACTCTAAAACGTTGATGTCATGTACTAAGGATTCGAAATCCGCGCGTAAACTATCCAAGTTTTCTATAGAACACAAGAACGAATCTCTAATAGCAAAATCAGAGGTTTTAAGTGCATTATCACAAATCGATTGTACGCGAGAGTAAATCATTTCGCTTTTAGCGTATAAAAGTTTCAATTGAACTTTACTATCGGTGCTACCAACCTTTGGGGGCATTTTTACAACTAATATCAAACTAAAGTGCGGTAAACAACAAATGAAATGACTTAATCTTAGCGGTACCTACAGTACAGCGACGCGGCGCGAACGATATCCGTAGGTAGGTAGGTACTTATAACTGCGAGTGCAAGCTTGAACAAAACGCGCATAGCAACAAGATCGTACCTACGCGAGCTAGATCGCTGTCTAGGTTCAACTATTATTTTAGGGATTAAGTATTGCGTAATATCTATTCAAATTAAAATACTTTCGTATGAATTTGAATGAAATGCGAGCGAGGTATAACCACGTACCTACCCACGTAGGTATTAGGTAAATACGATGCGAGCTAGCGGCGAACGGATAACTTAGAAATTGAAACAAATAAAAACAAAAGCCAAATGCGTTAGGTATTACACTGTGCCTATGCACTAGGGTGTCTAGTATACCTAATATCTAAACCTAAATGCCTAGATGCGGGGTTTTCTACTAAAATAACTAGGTATTTAGGTGCGGTGCGTTTATTCCCAATAGAATAATAACAAAATGCGAAACTACGACTAAGGATCGATACGATAAGAGAAATGCGAGCGAGGTATAACCGCGTACCTACCTATGTATGTATTAGGTAAATACGATGCGAAACTAGCGGCGAACGGACAACTCAGAAATTGAAATAGCCAAATGCGTTAGGTATTACACTGTGCCTATGCACTAGGGTGTCTAGAATACCTAAGATCCAAACCTAAATGCCTAGATGCGGGGTTTTCTACTAAAATAACTAGGTATTTAGGTGCGGTGCGTTTATTCCCTATGGAATAAATAACAAATTGCGAACTACGACTAAGGATCCGGCTCGATCAGGACCAAAAAGAATGGTGGCGCGATTCTCATGCCACCTGAGCTAGTGGACTGTATTTTGCGGAGGGTGAAGTTAACATGTTTCATATGACACTTTACACAACAAACAAGATAGGTGATCGGGTTGCCGCGGAGGTGGTTTAGGCATTGAATGCAACCCGAGAAATTAGGAGAGGATGCACTAACCTTTACTACGCCACGTGCTGGCTGGGCCGGTGCACCGTTCTTCTCTTCCTGGCTCAGGAGCTGCTGCCCACATCACTAAATCACTTGAGGGACACACGAGAGGCACAATCCGATCGGTAAAGGTCTATGAAAGCGGTTCAAATCCAACAAACATTATTAATTTCTGAGAGTCGCGCGCGCCGCTGCCATTGTTGCTTGCTAGTTCAAAGCGGAAGTGACAATGCGTCTATTTTGACAATTGAGCGGTGCGAAAACTATTGCTATCTCACTTTAAAGGTAGTGCGGGAGGGAGATGGGTATAGGGAGCGTGTGTTCAGTGTCATCAATTTGAATTACTACTATTGAGCGAAAAAAAAATACAAATTCTACTATCGGCGCAACCACTAACTGTTCAAATCAATTAAGATAAGAAAAATTTTGAATCAACTCAGGCGTGATTCAAACCAGCGATATTTCCTTTCCAAATCTTTCTGTACGTCGGATGGTATTACCGTCGCCGTAAGACGAATATATATAGGAAAATTTGAATGGCTCAGTTAGTTTGAGGCAAAGTTAATGAACAAATTTTGATTACGAGAATTCTTCTTCTTCTTTTTGATGGCTTCTGCAGCAAATCGATTACGAGAATTAGTCATTGAAATAGTATGGAGATGTTAATCATTTTTGATCGTTATTTTGACGGTCAATCGAATCGAAATCGAATCTTATAAATTAGCACAATAGATTTTCTGTTTTCTTTGAACAGTGCGTCCTACCTGTTATGGCTTACGGTGCCGAAACGTGAACACTTACAATGGGGCTGGTCCATATATTAAATGTCGTGCAACGGGCTATGGAGCGAGCTATGCTTGTAGTTTCTCTGAAGGATAGAATTCGGAACGACAGACAGAGAACTAAAGTTACTGACAAGAGTCACAGAATAAGCAAGCTGAAGTGGCAGTGGACTGGCCACGTTTGTCGAAGGACCGATGGCCGTTATAGCAAACGAGTCCTAGACTGGAGACCAAAGCCTCCTAACATTAGCTAATTAATTGATTGATGAACATACAGAAAATCAATACCGACATATTCTCGTCTCTATCGTCGTCGATATCGTCTCTATCGATTACTACGTTTATGACTCAAATCTACCTTAATATAAATTGGATATTATTTATGATGCCCTGTGCCAATGGGGCGGACGGATATCCCAAGTCTACCTGTCCGCTCCGAATAACAATATTCATCGAGCGAATCACTTATCAGGACGTCACGTACCTATCATTGTGTTCCAAGGTCGGTGGTAAATGGAGCAAGGGAAGTACAACATATTCGTATATATGGAGAACTTGCTATTTTTATTTACTTTTTATTTTGTAATTCAGACGCTGGTTTACATAGACGTGTTGTTTAATTAGCTGGCTTAACATCAGACAGATATATCCAGTTCATACTCAGCCTCAGATGCATGGCTTGAGTAAACAATAGTGCCCGGAAGACGGTAATAGACTCACCCCCTATTACGTAGGACCAAATTCATGATGAATGATTGGTGAAATGTGGGTGTTAATTCACCTCTGCCTAACCCTCCGGGGAAAAAAAACGTGATTAAATGTATGTATGTTTGCCTAGAATTGTGGAAGTTTACCCTGTTGCTCGAATAAAGTTTGTTCCTTGTTCTGATGTAAAGATGTTAGAATTTGAAACAACGCAATCTATTTTTGTACAACGAATCCCTACCTTCATTACTGATTGGCAGGTATATTGGACTCAAACCCACTAAATCCGTACTCTGTCTGGGGAAAGGGAATGTACCTAATTCTGAATATGGCACATACAAAAATCAAACCATACTTTAATGAAAGAATGATAGGTTTGGAAGAAAATATCAATAATTTTAGTAAAAATGGAAAGTGTGTATGTGTGTGTTTATGTACACACTCACATACACACAGGCACACGCACATAAATTAAACAGGTTGCGCCGATGTAGAAACTGTATTTTTGACACGGAAACACACTCCTTTTATACCCGTCTCCCCTTCCGCACTAACCATAGATGTAGCTTCCGTCCGCCATTTGTGAAATATAGACACTGAGTCTCGCTTTGAACTAGCCAGCGTAAGGACGGACCGCGCTCGCGTCTCTCAAAAATGATTAATATTTGTTACATTTTTACCGCTTCATAGACCTTTACCGATCGGATTGTGCCTCTCGTGTGTTCCTCAAGTGATCTAGTGACGCTGACGGCAGCTCCTGAGCAAGGAAGAGAAGATCCGTGTACCGGCTGCGATGAAAACACGTGTGTCGTGAAGGTTAGTGCATCCTCTCCTAATTTCTCGGGTTGCATTCATTGCTTGGATCACGCCCGCGGCAACCCGACCACCTGTCTTTTGTGTGTAAAGCGTCAATGGAACAGTTAGCTACATCCCCGCAATACAGTCCACTACCGCACGTGGCCAAGCGCCACCATTTTTGGTCCGGATCGAGCCGGATCCTTAGCCGTAGTTCGTATTTTGTTATTATTCTAATGGGAATAAGCGCACCGCACCTAAGTGCCTGGTTATTTTAGTAGAAAACCCCGCATCCAGACATTTAGGCTTAGAATTTGTTGTCCGTTCGCCGCTGGCTCGCATTGTACCTACCTAATACATAAATAGGTTAGGTAGCGTATCAACACTTAATCGTAGTTCGCAATTTTCGCACCGCGCCTAAATACCTAGTTATTTTAGTAGAAAACCCCGCATCTAGGCGTTTAGGCTTAGATCTTAGGTATACTAGACACCCTAGTGCATAGGCACAGTGTAATACCTAACGCATTTGGCTTTGTTTTGTTTTTTTCAATTACGTCGTATTTGCCTGGTACCTGCGTGGGTAGACACGTGGTTGTACCTCATTCCAATTCATACGAAAGTATTTTAATTTGAATAGATATTACGCAATACTTAATCTCTGAAATAATAGTTGAACCTAGACAGCGGTCTGGCTTGCGTAAGTACGATCTGGCTGTTGCCGGGAGCGTTTTGTTCAAGCGTGCATTCACAGTTGTAAATACCTACCTGCCGAGTATCGCTCGCGCCGCCTCGCTGCTCTGTACCGCTAAGATTAAGTCATTTCATATTTGTTGTTTACCGCACTTTAGTTTGAGATTTAATTGTAAACATGTCCCCAAAGGTTGATAAGACCGGTAAGGTTCAATTGAAACTTTTATACGCTAAAAAAGAAATGATTTACTCTCGCGTACAATCGATTTATGATAATGCACTTAAAACCTCTGATTTGGTCATCAGAGATTCGTTCTTGTGTTCTATAGAAAACTTAGATAGTCTACGCGCGGATTTCGAAACCTTAGTACATGACATCAACGTTTTAGAGTTGAATTTGAATCCCGATTACTCAGTGAGTTATCAAGCCTTGTCGTCGTTTGACGATTTGTATTGTCGTATCAAACGCGTCGCTAGGAGTTTGGAGAAACCGGCTGACCTACCCAACCCCACTCGCGACCGACCTAAGTTGCCACCAATTCAAATACCCGAATTTGATGGTAACATTCGCAATTGGTGTCTATTTATAGATAGTTTTGAGAATACAATAGATAAGAACGATTCGTTGACAGATCACGAAAAATTGCATTATCTCGTTGAAAAATTGACTGGTAAAGCTATAACCGTTTGCGCTGGAATTACGTTTAGTGCCGGGAATTATAATTTAATTTTAAATACTTTGAAAGCTAAGTATGAGGATAAAAGATCGGTAGCTAACGCCTATTTAGATCAGATGTCTGATTTGAAATCTATTACGGCATGTAACGATCAAAACTTAGAGAAATTTCTAGATACTTTCGCGTCAGCTGTTCGCGCCGTAAAGAACCTGAAGATCGATGACCTCTGCGACTTCGTATTTTTGTATATGGGTTTAAAGAAATTAGATTCCGAAACCATTCGTTTGTTTGAGTCGGATCATCGCGGCAGTAAAATTCCTAAGTTCGAAGACTTAGAAAGTTTTGTTCGCGAGCATATAAAGGTATTGCAACGCTCTTCATCGAAACATGAAGGCGCGAAGAAGGTTGTTACTTCTGAACGCAAAATAGATGCCTCATCGAGGTCACCGAGGTCAACCCATACTTATGTTAATACCGCACCAGCACGTGTACAATCACCTGTTTGCTCTTTGTGTAGTACTCATCATTCGCAACTGTACAAGTGTCCTGGTTTCCTAAAATTGTCGCCTAGTGATCGTTATAAATTTGTTCGCGCTAATAATTTTTGTTTTAATTGTCTCGGTACTAAACACCGCGTTGTTTTATGTAATAGTGGAAATGGTTGTCGCAAATGTCAAGCGGGACACCACACTTTGCTTCATTTTGAGAATAGTAATGCCGCATCCAATGTGAGTACAGTTGGCCCGTCGAGCGGTGACACACGGCAGCCTGCGCCGCAGCCGCACCCCGCGCCCGCGCGCGCTCCGGCCCGCCCGGTGACCGCTGCGGATGACGTCACCTTGTGTTCGTTCTCCACTAGTGCTGCACTCACCACTGTGTGTCTCGCGACCGCTCGCGTTGTTATTGTTGATACATTAGGTAAACCGCACCTTGTTCGAGCGCTATTAGATGGCGCTTCGCAAAGTAATTTTATTACTCAAGATTGTTGTCAACGTCTTGGTTTCAATGTTGATAAGCGTTCAACCCATTCAGTGGTGAAAGGGTTTGGGGGTTTGCAGTCAGCTGTTCATGGCACCATTAAAACAAGGTTTGGATCTCGTTTTAATAATAATATTTGGTTTGACATGGATTCGCTCGTTACAGATAAAATAACTGAACAGTTGCCTACCGTCCCAGTTGACACGTCTTTATTAACGAAATTTAAAGACTTGCCTTTAGCTGATGAGACTTACGCTGTTCCTGGAGTCGTCGATATATTGATCGGCGCTTCGATTCTCCCGCACCTCCAGTTATCACGTAAGGTCAAAGGGGGACCGACGTACCCCGCTCCGCACGCCCTGGAAACAGTTCTGGGTTTTGTTATAATTGGTTCCGCACCCGCTTCTATAGATAGTTTTAGTCACTCGACTGCCTCGTTCTGTTGCACCGTCGAGCCGCCACTGGAGTCTACCATCCGCAAGTTTTGGGAGATTGAAGAGGTCAATGTCCCACCAATCCTAAGCCCCGATGACAAGATGGCTGAGGAGATTTATTGTCGCACGACTACTCGTGATGAGCAGGGTCGTTATGTGGTCGCGCTCCCTTTCAAGGGAGATATTTTTTCGCTCGGTGACTCCCGTGCATCCGCTGAAAGACGCTTTCTTTGTTTAGAACGAAAGATGCAGGCGTCTCCAAAGTTAAAGCAAGCCTATGATGAGGTTGTTAACGAATATTTAGATAAAGGTTACATCTCACCTGCGCCTGCGGACACTGACGAGACCCAGCCTTCGTACGTTATCCCGCACCACGGAGTTATTAGAGAAGATAAGCTTACTACTAAACTCCGCGTAGTTTTGGATGGCAGTGCTAAGACTAGCACTTCCGTGTCGCTTAATGACATTTTGTATTGTGGTCAAAATCTTCAAGGTAATTTATTTGACATAATTGTAAATTTTCGCTTATTCGCTGTTGCACTCTCTGCAGATATTCGACAAATGTTTTTGTGCCTTGAAGTGCGCAAACCCGATCGTAGGTTTCAACGATTTTTGTATAGATTTTCACCGCAAGAACCTTTAATGGTTTACGAGTTTAATCGTGTTTGCTTCGGGCTTAAATCTAGCCCTTTTCACGCACTTCGCACCGTCAAGCAGTTGGCCGCTGACGAGGGCGATGCATTTCCGAAGGCGAGAGCCACCATTGAGACTGGCTTATACATGGATGACTTCGTGTATAGTGTAGATGGCGAGGCAGAGGCTGTCGAGACGGCCGCTCAAGTTATAAGTCTCATGAAGGCTGGTCAATTTGATCTCGTGAAATGGACGAGCAACTCGCAAACTGCGTTAGAGTCGATTCCACCGTCGCACCGATTGTCTTCGGTTAAGGAATTCGATGAAAGTGATACGCACAAGGTGCTTGGTTTAAGCTGGTCGCCCGCATCTGATACGTTTAGTTTGAAAATTAGTTCGACCCCGCAAACTTGTACTAAACGCATTATCCTGTCGTGTGTGGCACGGATATGGGACGTAATGGGATTCGTAGCTCCTGTCGTTTTGTACGCCAAACTACTTATAAAGGAGCTTTGGCTTTCCAATTGTGATTGGGACGACACCGCGCCCGACAACATTGCTAAGTTGTGGGCTCGCTTTAGAAAAGAACTTTCTGTGCTTGACCAAATACAAATTCCGCGTCATGTAGGTATATCGCAACATAGTGTTGTTACGGTAGTAGGCTTCGCGGACGCTAGTGAGAGGGCGTATGGAGGAGTAATCTACTTTCATGTCTCGAATGTAGGTAAGGTTTCAATTAGCCTTATAAGCGCGAAATCAAAGGTCTCTCCCCGTAAGGTCGTCTCTCTGGCACGCCTCGAGCTATGCGCTTTACTATTGTTAGTTAGATTGATCACCTCTATCGCCAATGCTTGTAGTAGTCGCATTAATATTAGTAGAATTTTAGCTTTTTCGGACTCAACAGTCGCTTTGTGTTGGGCCCACTCTTCGCCCCATCGTTGGGACACATTCGTCGCTAATAGAGTGGCAAAAATTCAATCTGAATTGGCGCCACATAATCTCTTTCACGTTGCTGGCACCGACAACCCAGCCGATTGTCTCTCTCGTGGATTGCTTCCTTCGCAAATTTTGGATCACCCGTTGTGGTTTGGTGGACCGTCCTGGATTCATGCCGCGTTGGATGGGTGGCCAGTTAGTCAATTCAATCCCACTACGGTTTCCGAACCACCCGAGGAAAAGAAGCACTCGCTTGTTGTATCGGTCCCGCGTGAAGAGTCCCTTATTTTGTTGTTGGCTAGTCGCGTCTCGTCTTGGTCGAGACTGTTGCGTTGTGTTGTTTATGTGGGCCGATTTTTGAGAATTCTATCTACACGCGGTCATATAACCGCCGCTGATTTAGATAAGGCTGAATTGGTCATACTTCGCGAGTTGCAGAAAGGTTATTTTGCTTCTGAATTTTTTTTTTTTTTTTTTTTTTTTTTATATAGGACACGTCAATTGGACTTCGCCTTGCCTGATGGTAAGCTGAAGGCAAAATCCCAGAAAAGAGGGTCACCATTACTTACACATACCGTGTGACAATGGTGACACTCAGCTTGACGGCCTTATCATATGCTTTTTCACGCCCCGCTTAAAGGACCCGGGACTGTAGGAAGAAGGAAACACGTGAGCTGGTAATGAATTCCAGGCCTTAATGGTGCGACAGAGGAATGAGTCTCCGAACCGCTTGGTTCTTGATCGGATGTTTTGCACCGTGTGCGGATGACATCTAAGACCTGCACGCGTTGTCCTGTGTAGGAAAGGGGAGGGTGGGACTAATTGGAAGAGCTCATCAGAACACTCCCCATGGTACAGACGGTAAAATACAGCCATGGACGCAACATCTCTACGCAGCTGTAAAGGTTCTAGGGTGTTCGTGATCTCGGGATTCCCAATGATGCGGATCGCACGTCGCTGCAACCTGTCGAGAGCATCTAGTAAGTACTTTGCTGAACCATCCCAGAGATGCGAGCAGTACTCCACACAGGAGCGAATTTGTGTCTTGTATAGAAGACACCGCTGCTCCGGCGTGAAAAATCGTCTCACTCTGTTCAGGACTCCGAGTTTTCGTGAGGCTGTTTTGATGATGCTTTCGATGTAGTTTTTGTTATTCAGGTTGCAGCGAACATCCATACCTAGGATATTGAGATTGTCCTGCAGCGGCAGTGGCGTGCTCTGAAGAGTGGGGAGGGGAAGGAAAGAAGATACTTTTGCTGTAAACGCACATGCCTGCGTCTTCTTGGCATTGAACTCAACCAGGTTCTCAGAGCCCCATTGAGAAATGTGATTCAGGACCCCGTCAAGCTCAGTGACAAGAAGCTGCCTTTTCTCTGCGATATCTGACTGCTTGGCCGCTGGATGTCCATGATAACTCCCATGTAAAGTGCTATCGTCTGCATAACAATGAACATTGCCGGTAGACAGCATGTCATTGATATGCAGAAGAAAGAGAGTGGGTGATAAGACGGACCCCTGGGGCACGCCAGCATTAACCTGCAGAAACTCTGAAGCTCGTCCGTCACAAAGGACGCGAATACGGCGCCCCTGCAGGAAGCTAGCAACCCAGTTGCACAGCCTAGAAGGCAGACCAAAGGCAGGTAGCTTAGAAAGAAGCGATTTGTGCCAGACTCTATCGAAAGCTTTGGCGATGTCAAGACTAATTGCCAGTGACTCGCCGTGCTTGTCCATAGCCTCACCCCAAAGATGGGTAACGTATGCTAGAAGATCACCCGTTGACCGTTTCGGTCTGAAGCCATATTGCCGGTCATTAATTAAGGAGTGATCCTCTAGGTGCCGCATGAGCTGTTTGTTAATTATGTGCTCAAACACTTTGCACAGCACTGAGGTGACGGCTATGGGTCGATAGTTGGCTGGCTCCGAGCGATCCCCCTTCTTGGGAATCGGCTGAACATTCGCCTCTTTCCAAGGCAAAGGCACTGTACCCGAACTGTAGGATAGCCGGTACAGGCGCGTAAGCATTGGAGACAACTCCGCTGCACATTTTTTCAAAACTACCGCTGGAATACCATCCGGACCACTGGCTTTCCGGACATCGAGTGATTGCAGCACTGCACGGACATCGCGTTGCCTGATATGGATATCAGGCATCGCGTGGTCACTGTCGGGTAGTGTTGGTGGCTGCGTACCACAATCATCGATTCGGGAGTTGGCCGCAAAGAGATTAGCCAGCAGATTTGCCTTCTCTTGCGACTCATGGGCCAGGGATCCATCAGGGTTACGCAGCGGAGGCAGCGAAGGCTGACAGAAGTTGGCTTGCACGGCTTTAGCCAGTCGCCAGTAGCCACGGCTTCCCGTGGGATGCATCACTAGCTCTTGACCAAGCCGCGCTATGCGCAGGGCATCCGCTCTGACATAGGCCCTTCTACAGACCTTTGTGGCTCTGTTGTACGCTGCCTTGAAGTGGCCCAGATTGGGATGGCGCGTGGCGCGCGCCCTTACCCAAGCGCGGTACGCAGACTGTTTTTGTTCAACAGCTTCCGCACACTCGCTCCCGAACCAAGGGCGCACCCCGCGGTCACCGGTGACATCGGTGTATGAGATATAGTATTCCATACCCAGACCGATCTCACCGGCGACAGCAGTAGCACAATCCGATGGGTTCTTACCTTCAAAGCAGCGCTCAACCCACGGGATGGACGCAAAATAGTCACGAAGTCCATCCCAGTCCGCTGACGAGTAGTGCCAGAGACGCCGCTTCCCCTGCACGGGTCGTGGGGGCGCCATAATAGGCACCGTGGAACAGACCAGGCAGTGGTCAGAGTTGCCTAACGCGGCTCGCACCGATACACTGTACCGGTCCGGATCACTCGTCAGCAGAAGGTCTAGCAGAGAAGGTGCTTGGCCCGACCTTCTTGGTATCCTAGTGACCTCGTGCACCAATTGGGTCAGGCCGTGCGCCAGAGCAAATGCGTGGGCGGCTCTTCCCGCATGGTCTGTTTTGGAGGAGCCCAACCAGATCTCGTGGTGGGCGTTAAAATCCCCCAAAAATACCATTTCGGCATTCGGAAATCGCTCCTGCGCATCATCTGCCGCCTGACTCAGATATTCAAAGAGTCGAGTTGTCTCGGCATCTCCTGTATGGGAACGGTAGAGGCACACATAGATCTGACTCGTAGGGCCATGGTCTACGTGTACCCAAAGGACGGAGAAGGATGGGTCCTCTAGGCAGCGCAAACGGCGACAGCAAACATCCGCCCTAACAAACACGCACACCCCGGCTTTTGCACGAAAACTTTCCTCAAGAACATAGCCAGGGTAGAGCAAGTAGGTCGTGTCGTCAGGGCGGTGTATTTGCGTCTCCGTTAGAAAAAACATGGCAGGTTTCGCCGTCTCTAGGTGTTGGTGGACGGCGTTGAGGTTTGCATGGAGCCCACAGATGTTAGTGGACTCCACCTCAAATAGCAAGCTTTTGGGAGTGTGACGAGCCGCTGTGTTGCCTTTTTCTATAAATTGCGCTGCCATGAGTTTGGGTGGGAGAAGGCGTGAAAAAAAGAAGTGATTGCCGCCGCAGCACCGTGTGACAAAGCGCGGGATATTGGTTTTATCTATGAATGTGAGGCATGGCGAGAGCCGACGCGCCGAACGGAAGGGCCCCCGTACCCCCCCGAGTATGGTCGCCGGGCTCCCAAATCCGGTCACCAACCGGCACGACGAACCATATCGGGATTATGCGCGGCCTGGTGAGGCAGCCTCCCAAGGTGGTTAACCCCAGTTGGGCCCCTGTACTATACCGCGGGCGGCCAGCGGCACCACCGTTTCTACAGGTCTCCCTGTTCGGCGCATCGCCCCGCGCCATCCCCACTAGACTACGCCAAGACCCACTGGTCCCACTAGTGCTGCGACAACCACCACCTCTGCCCGGCTATGCACATGCTGACCCCTGAACACAATCCAACCGAGATTGAATTGCTATGGAGGGTTTTTCGCAATAGTGCACGGTGGTACCTACCCGGTCGAAACTTGAGACAAATTTGTGCCACCAAGTTTCTACCACCAGTACGTGTTAAATTTAGAATTTAACAAACCTTGTAGTCGTTCTTTCCGACACTTGAAACCATTTTTGGAGGATGGACTCATTCGAGTAGGTGGTCGTTTGAGAAATTCAAGTTTAGGATTTGAACAAAGGCATCCAGTAGTTCTCCCGCGTAAGGACCACGTATTAGATTTGTTAGTAGATTATCATCATAAGGTGAATTGTCACGCTGGTCCCGATTTGTTGATGTCTATTTTGAGACAGAAATACTGGATAATTTCCGCTCGTAATTTGATTCGCGCTAGAGTACACAGATGTGTACCTTGTTTTAAGCTCCGCCCGCGTTTTATCGCGCCTGAAATGGCCGATCATCGCTCTTGTCGTGTTGTTCAATCCGCAAAACCTTTCGTACACACCGGCACAGACTTTGCTGGGCCTTTCAAAGTCACCATTGCTCGTGGTCGTGGCATTCGCTCCACGAAAGCTTACGTTTGTTTGTTCATTTGTATGACAACTCGCGCGGTTCATATAGAGTTGACCGGTGATTTAAGTACGCAAAATTTTATGTCCGCTTTTAAACGTTTTTTGTCGCGTCGGGGTCCGGTTAAGCGCATGTATTCGGACAACGGTACAAACTATGTAGGGGCCCGACGTAGTATCTCGGAATTGCACACATTCTTACGGTCTAAGTACTACCAAAGTGAATTCGCTCACATCTTAGCCGAAAATCGCATTGAATGGTACTTTAACACGCCTGCAGCTAGTCATTTTGGTGGTAATTGGGAAGCGAATATTAAAAGCCTTAAGTCGCATCTGTTTCGCGTCATAGGCGAGCAGATTCTCTCGTTCGAGGAGTTGAGTACCGTACTCGCTCAAGTAGAGGCAGTGATGAACACGCGTCCGCTGTGTCGGACTCTATCTAGCGATCCGTCAGAGCCATTAGCTCTGACGCCAGCTCACTTCTTGAATACGACTCCTCTAAAATATTTGCCCGCAATAGATGTTGATGACGATAGAATGCACCTTCTAACTCGTCACGCTCTTTTAGATAAGTTGGTCCAATCGTTTTGGAATCGTTGGAGAACCGATTATTTGCACACGCTGCAGTCACGTCAAAAATGGAATACTCCATCCAACCCAATTACTGTAGGTACGGTGGTAGTCCTTATGACTGAGAATGCGCCTCCTTTACATTGGCCTCTGGGAGTAGTAGAGGAAATTTTTCCCGATGCCCGCGGGATAACTCGTGTTGTACGGGTTAAAACTGCAACCGGATCGTATCTGCGCCCGGTTGTTCGCCTCTGCCCTCTGCCTAGCCAGCAGTAGGCACGAGTTCCAATCTATGTTTATATTTTAGTTGTTATTTCACAAACCTAGATTTAGATTAGACATTAGATTTGTTCCACATTTTTCGTTTCGAAGGTAACCCTTCAAGCCGGGGGGAATGGTTGCGCCGATGTAGAAACTGTATTTTTGACACGGAAACACACTCCTTTTATACCCGTCTCCCCTTCCGCACTAACCATAGATGTAGCTTCCGTCCGCCATTTGTGAAATATAGACACTGAGTCTCGCTTTGAACTAGCCAGCGTAAGGACGGACCGCGCTCGCGTCTCTCAAAAATGATTAATATTTGTTACATTTTTACCGCTTCATAGACCTTTACCGATCGGATTGTGCCTCTCGTGTGTTCCTCAAGTGATCTAGTGACGCTGACGGCAGCTCCTGAGCAAGGAAGAGAAGATCCGTGTACCGGCTGCGATGAAAACACGTGTGTCGTGAAGGTTAGTGCATCCTCTCCTAATTTCTCGGGTTGCATTCATTGCTTGGATCACGCCCGCGGCAACCCGACCACCTGTCTTTTGTGTGTAAAGCGTCAATGGAACAGTTAGCTACATCCCCGCAATACAGTCCACTACCGCACGTGGCCAAGCGCCACCATACATTTTTTTTGAAAAAGAAGCTTTAAACTATTCTAATTTCGAAAATCTGTGCGTTTGTTTTTAAAATACGTGGTATTTCATTCATTACAATAAATCTGGCAACACGAGCGTCCCCACAAACTCACAACTCTATGAAAAACATATTCAACTTTGAACAAAACCGTCACACTGATTTAACTCCGAAAAAGGGAATTATCAACAAAAAGCGATCCCGAACTAAGGAGCATAAATCATAAAAGTATTAAAGCACCTAGTATTTAAGCTGTCTCTGCTACTCTGATATTTGTTATCTAGCTAATTCCATGAGATGATAAACCTTTTACTTCACAGGAATTTAATCCCCTTAGTAGCAAAATATACCGATTGCCATACGAAAATCTATGACAGTTATTACGAGTTTGGGTTGGGAGGCCTAAAAAGTCCAACAACTGTGCAATACCAGAGGAGTGCGCGGTCCAAGCACATAGAGTTTTTATGCCGTTAGTGTAGAAGACAAAGCAGAACAAGCCTTTGATTTTCCCACCGACAGCATAAAAACTCTCCAATGAGCTCTAGCTACCCTACTCCTGGAACACAAGGTTATTGTAGCCGTGGTATTCTGTATTCGCAGGTTAATAAGTGCCCGGTTGATGGCAATAGGCTCGCCACCTATTACATTGGGACCTAAACATAAACTGGCGAAATGTGGCTGCTAGCACCTCTGCCTACCCCTTCGGGGAATATAGGCATGAGTTTATGTTTATGTTATGTATTCTGTAGGACGGAGGAACTTTTCCAGTACGTTCTACGACGTAACTGCCCCTTGTTTAGGCAAGGACTACAGTTTAGCATCAGATCCATTTTGATGAACAAAGTACTCAAAATGATCTCAAAACCTTGGTATTCCTCCCTTCCTGTTGACTGATTATTCTGTTATTCGATACACACCTTTAATTCGGACGACAATACAATTTAATGAATAATGCTCAATTGGACGGCAAAACCGTCCATCTCTCTATAACTCTATAACAACAGGATAGTGACAATAATGTGCGGAGAAGCGTCATAAATCTATCTCGTCTCACTAACTGTAATAAGTCTTATTACAGTTAGTGAGATACCTATATGAAGTATTCCTTAAGCGTTCCAGCACAAATGAGCTATTCCCAGTACGGCTATTGAGGCTATTACAGTCATTTTATCGGCCCCTAGGGACCTATTACGTGAACCGGTTCATCGGATACTTGAATGTCCCAGATCTGAGATATTCTACGGTTTTATGAACTATGTTTACATGTTATACAAGTAAATATGGCTCTTACTAATAAAAAATTACATAGGTTATATATATATAGTTGTTTGTTATTGAATGAAATTTTAAGCATTTAGTATGCTAACTATTCAAAGTCGATTAAGATAGAAAAAATTTAAACGGTCCAGGATGGATACGAACCCGCAATCTTTCCCATACAGGGAGAACGCTCTGACCACTAAGCCACTGAACCTTAGGGCCAGATCGTGGGAGATGGCCCTGGGTCGGCCGGGGTGCGAGGGATATGCCTGTCAACCTCACCTTCGGCAACCAAAGCGACCCACAGGTGGCGTGCGTTTTAGTCGGTTCGAGTCCGACATAACCTCCTCCACCGTCTCCGGTGGGGAGGTATCCGTGGGGATTCTGCGCACGTAAAAAAAAAAAGTCACTGAACCTTCGCCTGAAACCATCCAAATTCTTCTATACAATTATCCGTATTATATTGACAGCCTCTGTGGCATGGCGGTAGTGAACGCGACTGCTACGCAGGAGGCGCGGATTCGATCCCCGCTCAGTGCAAATATTAGAATGCATGAATATGGGTATTTGCATTGGTCTGGGTGTTTCTATGTATAATATGTATGTATTAAAAAAAAAAAGTATTTAAGTATGTTTATCCGCATTCTAGATTCCATAACACAAGCTAGTTAAACTATGCTTACCATGGGTCTAGATGGCGTTGTGTAGAATGTTGTAGAAAAATATTTATTTATTTATTTATTTATTATTATCCGTCTTACGTCGACGGTGGGAGCCATCTAGCGATATTCATACGAATTATCGGAATCAATGAATTGTGTTGTAATCATTTTTGAAGAGCGTTCCCCCTGTAAGAGAAAGGTCGCGGGTTCTAATCCCGCCTGAAACGTTTCAATTTTTTCTATCTTTATCGATTTTTTATAGTTGTCATGTTAAAATGGAAATTTTAACATAACTTCATCTATATTTATTTATAAAACCGCGGTAGCCTAGTGGTATGGGTAGCCGGCCTGGGGGTGACAGGTGGAGCCGCCTGTCACCCTGGCAGAAGCAGGCCGCGGCGGTGGCGCGCGTGGCGCGCCTCCCCGTTCCCGGGGACGAGTTGGGGACGAGTTGGGGACTCTGTAGTCCCCACACCCAAGAAGAGGGCCAGATCGTGAGAGATGGCCCTAGGTCGGCCGGGGTGCGAGGGATATGCCTGTCAACCTCACCTTCGGCAACCAAAGCGACCCACAGGCGGCGTGCGTTTTAGTCGGTTCGAGTCCGACATAACCTCCTCCACCGGCTCCGGTGGGGAGGTATCCGTGGGGATTTTGCACACGTAAAAAAAAAAGAAGTGGTATGGGTAATGGACTGCTGAGACGAGGTCTCGGGTTCGATCCCAGGTTTTATCATGGCACACACCAATGACTTTTCGAAGCTTTTTGAAGTTATGTGTGTATTTATCGCAGGTTTATAAGTGCCCGGTTAATGGCAATAGGCTCGCCACCTATTACATTGGGACCTTAACATAAACTGGCGAAATGTAGGTGCTAGCATCTCTGCCTAAACCTTCGGGGATATAGGCGTGAGCTTATGTTATGTTATGTTATGTTAAACTTATTTAAAAAAGGTAAACTTTGACTATAAATATATATTTCCCTATTTGCTTAGCTATACAATTTATTAATTTGATTTGGAAGTAGATTTTATAATGTATTAAGAAAGCACACTTGAGACTATAATTCACCGAAACTGGGAATTGAACTTTAAATACTGAAGAGGCTCTGTAAAATTACGAACGCGTCAAGTGGCCGTTCGCCTTAACTCGTAAAATATTTAATGGTTCGTTCTTTATAAAAATATGTAACGGTAAAGTTTATTTTTAAAACAAAAAAGGTATGGTAAAAATAAATTATACAGTAATACTGTTGATTAATGGCACATGTTACACATTATGAATAAGACACTTTGTACTTTTTTTATATTCTTTTTTATTTAACTTAGGAGGCAGACAAGCACACGTTCCACCTGACGGAAAGTGGTTACCGTGACCTATGAACGTGTGTAACACCAGTGGAATCAGATTGTGCCGACCCTGTAAGAACAGAGATTTTGTGGCGCTAGTGCAGAACACAAAATCAGGACAAGCCTTTGGTCTTCCCTCTGACAGCACAAAAACTCTCCAGTGCTCTCTAGCTACCCTACTCACCGCCGGGAACACAACACGAGGATATTATAGCCGTAGTATTCTGTAGGGTGGAGGTACTTCCCCAGTCTGACTGGTCAACCAGGACGGGAATACCGTCGTGTCCTACCTCCTATAATTTTCTAATTAATCCTATAATTTTTCGTATAAACGGTTTTATATAACCGCCAATACAAACCTTTGAGAATGGCGTGAGGCAAAACCGGTCAGGTGAAAAATAAAATGCAGTGGAAAAGTACAAAGTATCTTATTCAATATACAATAATACGATTGCGGAGAAATGTAACGCCAGACCCTCTAGACAGCGCGAGGAATATGCCAAAGGTTTACCTCACCCCAGGCAACTGATGGCCTGATGCGTTCGTGCGGTTTAAGTTAGTCCGAGTCCCACATATCCGCCGGGGGGGCTATCCGAGGGGATTTCCGCACGTTAAAAAAGTCGCACTAGTCTTTGTCAAGTGGAAAATTGTCGGCCGACGCAAAGAGAATACAATACTACGTAAGAAGAGACGGGACTTCCATAGTGCAAAATAATCTTACGAAATGTCAAATCAGGGCTAACTGAACGTAGCCAACCTAACAACTGTAACACATAGGTACAGAGTTGCCAACATAAGGGAAAAATAGAGATGTGCCCTTAATATTATTGATTTATCGATATCGACTAAATTAGCCGATATCGATAAATAGTGCTCTCTGATTTTTAAAATATAATTTTATTTTTCACAGACGCTAACTCCATTTTTGAACTAAAGTACTGCGTCATACAAGTTATATGTTGACAATGAATAAGCGATTAAATTCGCGGAGGCAGTACATTTAATTACAAAAACAGAATATAGGCTCATTTGGGCTTTTAAAATGATAAGTTCATAAAATTATTTATTTTTGAAAAACATTATTTTAAAAATATTTAATTAGTTAGTAAAATGTTTTCCGCAAACAAATTTTAGCTCATTGAGTTTCTCTATGGGTATATAAGCAAGATCCTCGTTGCCTGTTCTCTTCACCCATTCCTTACACCTAAAAATAAAACATCGATATACAATTATGAAAATACTTCTACCACACTATTTTCCTACAGGTTATTGTTTACAATTATAATTTTCATTGTTTTTATCCCATAAAATCTACAAAACATTGATAATTTGAATAATACTACTACTCACCGAAGCTCATCCATAGGAAATCTGGCCATGAAAAACCGTTTTTTGCCGTCCTTTCTTCCAGATTTTAAACCACATATTTCACTATTTCTATACTTAATTTTAATAAACAATGTATAAAACAGTCTTTCCTAAAGAACGTCCTTAAAGAATTTATAATAAAATTCAGTTATTATCACAATTATTTCACTAATAACATTTAAAGAAAAACATTGAAAATAACGATTAGATATTCAAAATACAAAGTGACAGATACATTCATATTCATATTCATATTCATATTCATATTCATATTCATATTCATATTCATATTCATTTATTCTGTGAAACATAGGTTAATTATAAAGGTCTTACAGGCTATGTTATGTTCGCTATGTTAATATGTGGTGTACAGATTGACACAGTTAATTAACTAATTTAGAATTTTCAGCGAATTTAAGTAATTATTATAGTGAATTTCAAATACATATAAATGTCAATCAATTCAATAAAAGTATTTAAGTTGTACTACAGATTTAACCAAAATTCACATTATATGCCTTATTAAATGTCAAATACAGCAATTGAGGCGTATGCAACTACATAGAACTATCAGTTTAAAACTCAATTTAACAATTCTATGTCAATTAATATTAAATGTCAAACGAAAAATTATGTTATGTCAAGGTTATGTCAAAAGGTATGTCAAACAATTGCATTATAAATATAGGTACAATGTCATTTAATAGTGTTATCGTTCAAAAATGCCACAACAGAGTAATATGTCTTATTCACCAAGAACATCGATAACTCCTTCTTAAACATATTGAAATTTGCCTCTTGTCTAATTGATTTTGGTAGTTTATTATAAATTTTTGGTGCCATAGCAAAGATACTGTTATGATACAGTGCCGTTTTGCATGCAACTAAATGCAGTTTATCAGCACGACGTGCACTACTAACTACTACAAACTTTTCCATATTCTGCCTAACAAACACAGCACTTTCATAAATGTAAAGACATGGCATAGTCAAGATTTTGTGTTTCTTAAAATATGGTACACAACTATCAGTTCTACGTAAGTAGCACATTGCTCGTATGCATCGTTTTTGTGCTATAAATACTTTATCCTTGTCAGTTGCATTACCCCAAAATATTATTCCATATCTTAAAGCTGAAGAAACTAGACCATGATAGGCTGTCAATAATGTAGTTCCATTTACAGTTTTTCTGAGCATGTAAAGGTTATAGGAGTATTGATGGAGTTTATTGCATACATGCTGAATTTGTTCATTCCAATTCAATGAGTTATCTATATACAGACCCAAGAATTTGGTTTTTTCTGTTTGTGTAATCATTTTACCATTATAATTTATATCCATGTCATGTGATTTATTTATCCTTTGTCCAAATTGCATTATTGTTGTCTTATCTAAATTTATTTTTAAATTATTCATCGTGAGCCAATTAATAACCCTAATAATATTATCATTTATGTCAGTTTCAAAATTATTAATGTCATTATTATTAAAAACTAAGGTACTGTCGTCAGCAAACATGATCATAGGATAAGAAGCAGAGTGAGGGAAGTCATTAATGTAGATAATGAAAAGCAGGGGCCCCAAAACACTACCCTGAGGTACTCCGTAGGTAACCGTTCTTTGAGATGAATTAAAAGTTCTTTCAGATCTTTCGACTATTCTGCTCAATATCGTATACTGCTGACGGTTTTGAAGATAAGATTCAATTAATGCAGATATATTACCTCTCACCCCATAACAATTTAGTTTCTGAATCAAAATCTCACGATCAACGTAGTCAAAAGCCTTAGACATATCCATATACAATCCCATCACTGGCAATTTTTGGTCTATTCTGCTGACAATTAGGCTCAAAAAGTCGTATATTGCCATGTTTATGGACTTATTCTTTCGAAAACCTTTCTGACCATCGTGAAACATATTGTTTGTTTCAAAATATTTGCTCAAATGTATCGATATGACTTTTTCGATAATTTTTGAAAAAATGGGGACCAATGCTATTGGTCTATAGCAGGATAGATCTTCCCTATCGTTTTTTTTGAAAAGTGGTTTGACAGTTATAATTTTCAGTTCTTCAGGAAAGACACCTTCGACGATACAGTTATTGATAACATGACTCAACACTGGGGAGATAATATTGGATACTGATTTTATCACTTTTGTGTGGATACCGTCATATCCTGTGCTGTTGGTATTGTTCAGTGACATAATAATTTGATTTATGTCCTGAGGGATGGTCGGTGGCATAAACATAGAGGAAGATCTGTTAGATATATCAGTATTCCGATATGTGCATGTTGTTATCGGTTATCGGTTTTACACAGTGATACATGTCAGACAGATGACATTTAATTAAGGAACGAGCGAGACAGATTAGGAAGTTGAGTGAGACAAATATAGTCCCCATTAAAATTCTCCCCCGTTTCATAGTACGTTTTTTTTGTACGTAGTTGCGACAGACTGGGCCGACGTATGACGAATGAATGTATTTGATTTGACATTTATGACATATGTTGGCAACTGTCATATACGTCAAATACTAATCATTTATCGATCTTTTGATTGTAATTTTAAGCATTTAGTATGCTAGCTGTTCAAATCGATTAATATAGAAAAAAAATTAATCGGTTTAGGCTATAACGGATATATTATGACCGTCTTATTCTGTAGGGAAGAGGTACATCCTCAATCAGACTGTTCAATTGGGACGGGAATACTGTCGTGTCCTACCAATAATTATATTTTAGATATGTTTAATTTGAAGAAATGAATAATTGGTTAATCATAATTGACGTATGTTTCAAATAAAGCCTTAAAACCTCTTTTCTAAGCTAACACTAAACTAAATTGTCGGCACTTACTCAAAAATAATGTCCCAACTTCTCATTAGCTCCGAAATGACGACATTTTGAAACAAGTCACGCACACTAAGAAATTACGAAGTGGTTCCACAAGGTATAAGTAAACGACCCGAAAACTTCAACTTTCGGGAAAATTTCATACACGAAATGATAAATAAATTATTAAGTAGAGAGAATAGGCATTTTGTTGATGGTGTTAGCAAAGTGGGGAGAAGTAAATGCGACAAGAATTCTGTAAATATATTGCGGGTATTGTCTTTATTCCCTTATGACAAGCATCCACTGCGAACTTAGTATATTTTTTCAAGGTCATCTGAAAAGTTTGTTTGAAATATTTTGATTGAACCAATTGTTTATATTAGTAGTTTTTAAGATAACATTTTGAAAGCTGGAGGTTATTATTTATGGGTAATGTTTCTTATTCCGTAAATAATAAGTAGGTAAATATTTTGAAAGATTTTCTGGCATGTTTTATTTAGCATTAAAATGTTTAAAACATGAACATAAAAGCTACGAGACGTGGGTATCTTGTAGATTTTATGTTCATAGCAGGTTATTGAATTAAGGTACTAATATCGCATATTAATACCACTTTATGCTGGTAAAAACAGCTCCTTTAGACAAGTGGCAATACTTTCGTATAGAATTGATACAGATTTGCAACTGTCATAAACGTACATTCATCATTACCTATATATTCTACAATACGCCGCCAGCCAACTATTGTGTAAGGGGGCAAGTCTTCTGCGTAGCGTTTCTGTACAGCAAAGACACTCTCTTGTAAATTTATGAATACTATGCGCGAAAGTAGCTTTGGTTTTGACAAAACCCTGAAGGTTGTAATTTGAAAATGGGACTTATATTGAATTGTAAAAATAACACAGCGAGCTCAACACTACAATCTATAATGTCATATTGTAGAAATATAAAAATAACACAGCGAGCTCAACACTGCTATCTATAATGTCATATTGTAGAAATATAAAAATAACACAGCGAGCTCAACACTACTATCTATAATGTCATATTGTAGAAATATAAAAATAACACAGTGAGCTCAATACAATTTTCGATTGGCACGAGAAGATTTAAAAAATCTAATCAAATAATTCGTGTAGTTTTGGTTATTCCCCGAGTGTAGAACAAGTTGTCAATGGGGAGAAGGGATAAAATCTCTTTTTTAGCCTTTTTCTTGTATATTGAAGACTATTAATAATATCTCTTTAATTACTTTACCATTTTTTTTATACCACTTAGGTGGCAGACAAACACACGGTCCTTGACAGACAAACACCTGATGGGAAGTGGTTACCGTGGCCTATGGATGTATGCAACACCAGGGGTGTTACACTCGCGCTGCTGACCACGAAGAAATCTTCTGATGCCCCTCTTGAAGAACCCACAGCTTGAGTGTGCGTGGGATGAAGTTTTTTTCATACCGCACAGTGCGCACCGTCTCAGTTCGCAATGTGTGAGGATGAATTCCCTGCCTATGGCGAGAGGTGCGATGATAGAATGTAGCTGTGGGCATCATGTCAAACAATTCATCTGAGCACAAACCATTGTATAGGCGGTAGAACACATAAAATTTCTTATAATAAAATAAATAAATAAAAAATTTATAAATAGCCATTATTTACTTCCCTACTTTTAACAACATTTAATGCTTTTTCTTCTCTATCTGTATTTCAACTTCTATTCTATTTTTCAGTTCTTAATCTTATCTTATACTGAACTTTGAGATTAACTTTATACGTATAATATACAGTCCATCTAGACTAGATATCTGTAGTTTATTTAATAACCCTAACTCTATCTATATATCTACAAAATTATATCTCTCTACAAACGAATATAAATATATATTTATCTTTCTATAAGCATGTGTCAAAATAAAATAATTATTATAATCTAGTAGTAGATGCCTCTAAAGTGCCTAAGCCTCTCCTAAACCTTTCCATAAATCTTTTTCCTCTTCCTTTCCATAAATTCTCGAGCCATTTGCATCCAGTGATTACCATGGGCATTCATTCTCTTGTCACAGTTTCATATATACATACATACATAAAATCACGCCTTTATCTCCGGAGGGTTAGGCAGAGGTGAATTAACACCCACATTTCACCAATAACTGTATTCGGCCCCACGTAATAGATGGTGAGCATATTGCCGTATATCGGACACTATAGTTGACTCGAGTCCCACATCTGAGTGTGAGTCTGGGCTGTATTTATATTTTTTTTTATTATAAAGCTGCAGAGTTTGTTTGTTTGTTTGTTTGAACGCGCTAATCTCTGGAACTACTAGTCCGATT
Source organism: Eilema griseolum (assembly GCA_963662185.1). NCBI lineage: Eukaryota > Metazoa > Arthropoda > Insecta > Lepidoptera > Erebidae > Eilema > Eilema griseolum. The sequence continues at coordinate 22,603,307 of OY759240.1, forward strand.
TGAATGATTCTTTCAGTGTTGGGTAGTACATTTATTGAGGAAGGTTTTAAGCTATATATCATCACGCTACTACTTAAGGGAGCGGAGCATTGATAATAAATGTTAACAAATCCGGCAATTTTTCATACATATGTTGAAGACTAAAACATACGGGCTCTAAGGGATATGAAGCTTCAAAATATACCCCGGGCGAAGCTGGGGTGGGTCAGCTAGTTTTTTTATAAAAAGAAGAAAAGAACCAAATTAACCAATATTACCTCTAACCCCTTGCTTGTGTTAGAAGTGGATTCACATCGCCGTTGGTAGTGTAATGGCCAAAATTCGAACCCGGGACCTTTTGATCGTAAGACCGACTCCTTAACCACTAGGCATTTTTTTATACCACAGGAGGGCCGTGCGCTTGTTTGCCACATAGGCAAACAAGCGCACGGCCCTCCTGAAGGAAAGTGGTTACCGTGGCCTATGGACGTGTGTAACACCAGAGATGCCACACTCGCGCTGCCGACCCTGTAAGCGCAGAGTTTCTGTGCCGTCAGTGTAGAGGACTAAGCAGGACAAGCCATTATTATCACTTTTTTTAGCATTTAAATTAGCATTAACTAAACCTTATATTTAAGCACCATTTAATTACATTATTCAAAATATTAAATTGGGCCATTGACATAAACTTCATTTACATGTGATAATTGAGACATCTTTTATTCAGATTCACCATAAACTCGATCTAAGTTTATGTGCTCAAACGTTCTTGTTATTTTGCTTTTGTTTGAGATTTAGGAGATGGTGGTCAGACTATTCCAAGGTGACCGGCCGGTTTGGAAGAGGGAGAGAGGTAGAGGAGGCGCCAATAGGGTTTTTGAGGTAGTTTCATTTGAAGATGTTTGGTTATTTATGTACAGTTGTGGTGGACGTAAAAAAAACCTGTTATAGTTTGTGACTTGTTCTTTTTTAATAATAATAATAATATATTTATTTGCTTAAGATGTGGTAAATACAAGGTGACAAACAATTTATGAGCATTTTGCCATTCCGTCATGACATGCAAACATTAAAACATTTAATTAACATAATATTGTGGATTGAATTGTCAAAATAGAACATCAAAATAATCATTTCATTAAAATTGATACAATTGTTTAAATATAAATAAAATTATCAATCACAAATTACATAAAAATCATTAGACATATCATTAAATCAAATTTTAAATTACACAAATAACATTAATTATATTGTCATGTCATTATAGTACATTTTTAAAATGATAAGTGTGGGAGGCATATTTTTTTTAGAAACTCATTGACTGAGTAGAATTCTCTTCTATCAACCATGTTTAGTTCCTTCACTAGTCATTTCTTTAGTTTCTTTCTCTACCTCCTCTGGTGATATTGACATAAGTCGTTTGGTCCTTTCTGTTTGTGTACGGAGTTGCTATTTATTTGTTTTTAGTTTTACAATTTTGTCATAGAGTTGAATCACTCTCTCCCCTGTCAGGCGCTCACGTGCAAGCTCTTTCTGTAAGTCTTTACGTTTATGTAGAGCACTGGCTGGAAAATCTTCTTTCAGATACATATTTCTGTTATAGTCCAGAACCCATGGTCCATTTGTGCACTTGATTACTATCAAGCTAATTTTCCGTGAGTAGCTTTATTTTAATGAGACGCCCAATAATTTCCTGTACGAAACTCTGATTGTGGTAACTAACAGAGGTAGCAAGAATAAAATATGTCGATTTAATGATTGTCAAATATTTATTACTTTTTTGTTATCTCAAGATAAATATCTAAATTATTCGAAAAAATATTTGTCCCACAAAATCTACGGTTTGCTCAAAGAGTCCCAGCATGTATCGATAACGAGGTCATCATAAATAATTACCAATCAGCTGATTTTCTTTTTCTTACTTAGTAAATATTTATATAATTTAACAGACACATTGTCCTACAAATTCCGTGGTACGTTATCTCAGTCTTACGCTCAAAAGTAGCAGTACAGATCCGTGATGTGAAAATAACGACTAACATGCTGAATCTTTGTGCTTGTTCCATTATTTTTATGTCGAAAAGATGTTCCTTCAAGTGCACCAAACACCCAGTAGTAAGATTAAAAAATATCGATTCCCTGCATTGATATACAAAAAACCCAAGATACACAGTCTCAAACTAAAGTAACACTTGAATCTGTCGCCAATCACACATAAGTAGTTATAGTTATGTTATAAACATATTTTTTGCAAACTCAACCTTACGCACATGTATTAAAGCTCTTTTACAAAGCAGTGCACAAAAAGCAATAAAATTTTACGACCGAAGTTTGCCGGTTGGACAAGACACGGAATGGAGACTTCACATGTTTATACTTTTTATTTTTATACTATGTGCGTTCACTTAGTATTTTAGTAATTTATAAAAATATGTTCTCCACATTTTTTTTTATACAACTTAGGTGGCCGACAAGCACACGGCCCACCTGATGGAAAGTGGTTTTTGTGGTGATGGGGTTTTGGTGGTGATGGAAATTATACTTTTAGCTCAGTGTATATATATTTATGGGTGGAACGTGTATTATCAATGAAACAATTTGTTAACCGTTAAAAAATATTTATATATATATTTAGTTGAAAAGGTGCTGACTGACGATTGATTTCCACTCTTCACATCGTAATGGGTCACGAGGAAAACTAAAATATTAAAATTAGAAAGCGTATAAGAGGTATATAGTTGGTACCTACAAAAATCAAAAACAACATTCTCCGAAATCAAAAAATGTTTCATTAAAAACAGTGACAATCAATGATGTTTAATAGATTATGACATACACGGAGTTGGCGGCTTTCAAACACAAAATATTAGCTTACTTATAATATAATATTTGTTGTTACTATTTTATTACGTTTTTTTTTGTTTTTGGGTGGCGTACTGTCGCGATTCTGATTGGTGCATATAGTGATGACCAAAAGCTATCATTTTTTTCACCATTTTAGAGAGTGGACAACATATCTATAGTTTATAATATATCATTGGTGATAATCATGAGGACTACCGATAGAAGTGTTAAGTTATCACCACGAGCATTAGCACTACTATTATTAGCATGTCGCATGTCCTAAGTAATCGAAATTTACAGAAAATTAAAAAAAATAGTCAACTTGTCATCCTCTTCAACTTTTGAAAGTCGATTCAAAACTATGTTATATTGTATGATATATAAACATTAGTTACAAATTAAACTCAAATAAAGTCAAAATGTGAACAAACTTATTATTCTTATTAAAAAAAAAACAATATTAAAAAATCGACTCCATTGAAAACGAACAGGGTCATTTGTATTATGCGACTAATTTAAAGGACGTTGTAATGCGTTGTTCTTACACTGATACGCACCTATTGAAATGTGCTGTACTATATTGGAAAGTTATGTGAAGATTTTAGATAAAATAAATCATAATCACATAATACTTCCTATATTTAGTCATGAAAACCAGAAAAGCAAATCAATAAACTATTTTATTTACCGAAAATAAGATATTCCATCCTTTTTTAAAGCTCTTGACGTACTATTTTTGCAATTATTCACAGAACACTTCAGCATTTTTGTCGTGCGTGCATAAACACGGGCGATGCGAGACTATTTGAAAGGTGTGCTTGATTTGGAATTTAGCACTCCTTTTATGCGGACGGTTTTGATGTCCGGACTGTGTATCTTGGGTTTTTTGTATATCAATGATTCCCTGCCTTTATGTTGCCCAAGTCCAAACCGGATCTTAATTCCCTTCTCCCTACCAGTCAGTCAGTAGTAACTAAAGAGATATTATTAAATAATAGTTTTCAATATAAAAGCAAACAACTGAAAATAGGGACCCTTCACCCTTCCGTCGAGATCATGAAGGGACGCTCGTGTCTTAGTAGTGAGATTTTTAGTATGTTCATGTAATTTTACCCGTACTATATCTCGTACTATATATATACGTCATGGTTTCGGTGAAGGAAGCAGTGGAGCGGATAAGGAATCAGCATTTCAAATTCTAGCAATGGACATGCGCGGTGTGGGTACAAGATGTGACAGCACTTTTATTTTTTATTTATTCAACTTTATGCACAGTAACTTTGTACAAAGGCATTATCTAACAGTCAACCTTAGGGTGATGTAGAGATATATTGAGGTAGGTCCAGGCAAAATAATAATCCATTTACTACACTGATGATGTTCTAATTTATGATATGTTATCTATGTTCACAATAATAATACATACATTGTACATACACACTATAATATATAAGAAATCCATACCCATACTTTTAAATATATTACTTATATATCATAACATAAACTCACGCCTATATCCCCTAAGGGGTAGGCAGAGGTGCAACCCACATTTCGCCAGTTTATGTTTAGGTCCCAATGTAATAGGTGGCGAGCCTATTGCCATTAACCGGGCACTTATAAACCTACGACAAATACACACATAACTTCGAAAAGGATCGAAAAGTCATTGGTGTGTGCCATGGTAAAAAACCTGGGATCGAACCCGATACCTCGTCTCAGCAGTCCATTACCCATACCACTATACTACCGCGGTTACTTATATATTCTTATAATATATACTTAAATAATATAAATTTACCCTTATTTTTCAAGTTTCGTTTTTGAACATTTCTAATAATTATGTAGTACATGAAAACATAGCATGAATGAAAATGTTTCATATTCATGCCAGAAATACGATTATCCGTATTTTTACAGTTATAATTATTGCAAAGTGGTCGTCTCTGTACATTGAAAAATATTGGAGAACGACTCTTTATATCCGTGCGTCATAACTTTTAATAGATAAATAATAAATCATTTCTAAACTGTTCAGTAAAATAAAGTTCTTTTGCTGGTTATAGCAACAGTAAATAATATGAAGTTGAATTTTCCTATTCGACCTGTTATTATTTTACATAAAATATTTATCTTGCCGTGTGGGTTCAAGGGTGATTGCTCGGTTTACGACAGATTGAATAGATTCGTGGATTAGATTGAGCCTCTGTGGCGTGGCGGTAGTGAACGCGACTGCTACGCAGGAGGCGCGGGTTCGATCCCCGCTCAGTGCAAATATTTGTATGCATGAATATGGGTATTTGCATTGGTCTGGGTGTTCCTATGTATAATATGTAAGTATTTACAAAAAAAAATATACAAGTATGTTTATCCGTATTCTAGATTCCATAATACAAGCTAGTTAAACTATGCTTACCATGGGTCTAGATAGCGTTGTGTAATTGTGTACAATGTTGTAGAATATTATACGCTACACTACAGAAAATGGACAGTCAAGCACTAAATACTCTGGTGTAGTATTTATGAAAGGTACATATTATAGGGTCACATAAAACTTTTATTTCTATTTTTTGTTGTGTGACGTCAACGTCACTGCAAATCGTAGTCAAGAGAGCCCCGCATTGCATTTTCCTATTTCTTTGTTCATTTATCACAAGGAATTCAACGAAAGGTACGGCGGAGTTCTAGCGAGACCTTCTGCATTTCTAACTTAATCTATGCGTGTCGGGGTGCGCGGGCTCCACAAGCTAGCTTCATTTTTTTTTTATTTAAGTAGCCATGTCAATAGTGAAAACACAAACATTAATAAGTCACAATGGCAAGATAATTAAGCATGTGCTACACAAGTACTTCATTCGCTTCCGTAGTCGCTTTAATCAATATGTCTGAAAAAAATAACATCTAAGAATAGTGAGTTGAAAAATTAACCAAATTAAATTTATAATTGATTTTTTTTAATTTATGATTACTTTTTTATAGGATAAATAGGCCTCTGTGGCGTAGCGGTAGAACATTCGACTGCTAAGCAGGGGACGCGGGTTCGATTCCCGCTCAGTGCAAATATTTGTATGCATGAATATGTATATTTGCATTGGTCTGGGTGTTTCTACGTATGATATGTATGTATTTACATAAAAAAGGGTATTTAAGTATATTTATCCGCATTCTAGATTCCATAACACAAGCTAGTTAAGCTATGCTTAATATTATCTATATATATAAATAATATCACTTAGACAAGCAAACGGCCCACCTGATGAAAACCATGGACGTGTGCCACGTCACCAGGGGAGTCACACTCATGCTGCCGACCCTGTAAGAACAGAGAGTTTCTGTGCCGTCAGTACAGGTCTTCCCACTGACAGCACAAAAACTCTTTAGTAGGCTCTGGCTACCCTAATAGGGTAACCGCCGGGATCATAACAAGAGATTATTATGGCCGAAGTATTCTGTAGGGCGAAGGTACTTTCCCTGATAAACTGCTCAATTGGGACGGGAATACCATCGTGCCCTACCTCATTAACTGTTTCTCCGAATATTGTTACTTTATGGCGATAAATAATGCCTAATACTGTAATATAAACATCAGTTAAAAAAATAATGAGCGTTATTTTTCCTGTACAAATTTACAAAATATACTTATTAAGCTTGCCTTTCAACAAAATACAACAAATAGCGCACTTAATCTTGTCAACACGCCGTGCATGCAATCACAATAGAACGTTTCAACATAATCAAGATAAAATGGCCACTCCGGTCCAAAAAAACGACAACGAAATGACGTACATCCATTCTTCGTATTCTGCTATTTACATATCGAAGTTTTTCACAATAAAAAGGAAATAGGAAAATGTATTCTGCTTATCCCCTAAGGATTGAGTTAATGCTGCAAGGATATGTTTGAAAAACCTCACATGAAAAGCATGTACAGATACGATGTTTCGAAATAAATTACGATAGAAATCTAGTTTCAGATGATAAACAAATAAATTGTGTGGATAAGGATCTGGTTATAGAATGACAGTGTGCAAGATTGCCTTCATAATTTACTTCTTGTACAACGAAGGTGAGTCTTGACACCAGGCGGCTGATTTACGACGTGTTATATCTTAGAAGGAGTAGTCTCAATCTTTGTCACCTTTTCTGGGAAATGTTAGTACTTGTTATGGAGTCAAAAGCACTTAATGCCGACGAGCTTGTATGGTAAGTTTAATGATAATAGAAGGTCGTGATATCTGTAAAGAGATAAGAGAAGAGAGTAGGAGCACTCGAAATAAAATTCTGTATCAACCAGTCTGGCCAACGTGAAGACACTAGGCCAAAGTCTCCCAACAGGAGCGGCCTATACCCAGCAGTGGACTGTGACAGGCTAATTGATCGATCAGTAAAGATAGAAGCAGAAGAAAGGCTATTGTTTCTGCACCCCAGAGGGTAGAAAGCATTAATACAGAGTTCGAATCAAAGAGGTTCAGGCAAAGTTGGCGTCGTTTTGAAATTGAGCTGCCATTAATTTTTTTTATTTTTTTATACCACTTAGTTGGCAGACAAGCACACGGCCCACCTGATGGAAAGTAGTTACCGTGGCCTATGGACGAGGAGTCACAGTCGCGCTGCCAACCCTGTAAGTACAGAGTTTCTGTGCCGTCAGTAGAAGACAAATCAGGACAAGCCTTTAGTCTTCCCACTGACGGCACAAATTCTCCAGTGAGCTCTGGCTACCCTACTCACCGCTGGGAACACAACACGAAGTTAATATAACCGCGGTATTCTGTAGGGCGGAGGTACTTCCCCAGTCGGACTGCTCAATCGGGCGGATATACCGCCGTGTCCTACACTGGTATAAACTGAAAGTACAGTATAAAGACCAAAAGTTACTATGGACAAACTTCTCTAAACCATATCGGAAAGCAGCTATATAGGGTAGAATTATTCGACCGTGAGCGGGGCGCGTGAGCGAGACCGGAGATAACAGTGGAAACAGTAGGCCAAGGCCTCCCAACATTGGGAGAGGCACTGCGATAGACTTATTGATTATTGATTGCTTGATTGACTGGAGATAGTGAATTCCACTCAAAGGAAACATCCCCTTATTTTTAAAAAGAAACAAAACTGCATTCAAAGATTTCAACATTGAAGAAACTGCTTGGAGGTATCATGGCAGTCGCTTCACGGTAAATGTCAGAAAATATAAATAATAAAAATAATGGCATCACAGTTACATTGAAAAGCCGACCAGGACTGATTGGGAAAAGGCTCAGAGAGAGTGTTCTGTGTATCGTGGTAACGAGATCGCTCGGTACGTGTGGACCATGGAGCCGCGGGCAATAGCCGATAAAAGGTATTTATTAAAAACTTGAATCTCAGTTGTTACAAAAAATCCGGCGTAGATAAGGATAATTATGAAATCAACCTTGAACGAAAATTCCAAAACAATTTCGAGAGTTTCATCTGGAGCCGAAATTACCCCGTGGCTGTTTCAAAATGGAAGAAAAAGCCAGCCACCTGAAGCCAGGAGATTGCTTACATTTCATAATAAATGTGCACACACATAACGTTCACGTATGAAAATGGAAGTAATTTTTAGATTATTTTTTTCGCAAGGTAAATATATAATAATTTCACGTTATCTGTAGTTTTCTTGGGAACACGGCGCAGAGGAGCGCGAGCCAATTTTCTGTGTACTCCTGAGGATTATATTTTTCACAATTGCTCAATCAAGTTATGATAAACAGTTCGGAGATGCTTTCCTTTGCGCACCATTAAGACCTGGAAGTCTTTACCAACTCACGTTTAATGCTATTTTTTGCTTCTTAGGTTCGAAAGCCAAATTTAACTTTATACTAGCGTATAATTATAATTATTCAGTGATTTTAAAACTGGGTTGTACGGGGCCCATCAAGACCTTCAAGCACTAGCGGACCACCACAGACTAAAATAATGTATGGCCCACATAGAAATCGAATAGAAACTAATAAAAAATAAAACACTATTTATACTGTTGATTGATTAAATGGCACTTGGTGGAATTTGTTGTTACACATATTAAGACCACACGCCAGACGGATAAGTCATCATATACATGCATATTGGGAGATCTTGAGTCCGCGAATACGGTCTCGTTGATCCCAAACGTCAAAAGGTTATAAATGACCGGACCTCGGATAGATCCCTGAGGGACTCCGTATTCTTGGTCTTGGTCGGAGCTGCGCTTCGAACCGGTGATCCATTTGCTAAACTTGCCTTTAGTAGGTATATTTTTTATTTTGACGTTTTGTAAGTTCCGCTTTAATGGCAATCATAATAAATTATTTTTGACTTAGATTTTACTCTGGCAAAGTATTTTTGTGGATATTGCCGATATTGGAATTAAATTCAAATAGAGTGCCAAATTGGTAGTACGAAAATGTACCGATATTCATGAAAAAAGTGATAAAATGTTAATTAGTCCGTCCATTATTGAGAATGGATACCACTAGGGAATTATACTAGACAGAATATATAATAAAAAGCGTCGATTCATTACCCCTGGTTGTATTAAATTACCCGTAGTCGAGTTCACAATAAAATATTATGTGCATCTGCTTTTTCTTTGTTATTTTATAACAAAATTCAATGTCTAAACGATCGATAAATTAATTATGAAGAATAATTTAGAAGTGCACCTACTAATAACTTAGACTATATACAAATTTTTCAAAGCGCACTAGCGCGAAACTACAGCGGCAAAGCGCCGCGCTTCAGCGAAGCGACGCGTCAAGAAAAATGCTCTTGTCCCTGTTTCTTATGAAGTAATGCTGCTGCAGTGTTACACTAGTGCAGTTTGACCTCAAGTAAACGTAAACAAGCAGCGTAAACAAGATTTACTACTTTGCACAACATTGACACTTTAAAGAACAATATTGATGATTTAGGAGAAGGTAGGATACGGCGATATTTCCGCCCAATTGAGCAGTCTGACTGGGGAAGTACCTCCGCCCTACAGAATACCGAGGCTATAATAACTTCGTGTTGTGTTCCCAGCGGTGAGTAGGGTAGCCAGAGCTCACTGGAGAATTTGGCTGTCAGTGGGATGATTAAAGGCTTGTCCTGCTTTGTCCTCTACACTACGGCACAGAAACTCTGCGCTTACAGGGTCGGCAGCGCGAGTGAGGTTTCTCTGGTGTTACACACGTCCATAGGCCACGGTAACCACTTTCCATCAGGTGGGCCGTGCGCTTGTCTGCCACCTAAGTGGTATAAAAAAAATTGACATGAACTTACACACAACACGTATTGCAAGCCGTTTTTTGCAATAATTTTTGTTACTCACTAAACAGTAGGTAGAAATGATCCAATACAGTACCTATATACTCTGTCTGTACAGTATTATGGTCAAAGACTAATATGATTTACTTACAAAGTTATGAGAAGAAATAATATTTTGTGTTGTTATAAATAAATTTCATGGTTGAACATTGAACTTGGCTCTACATAGCCATATTCTTTTGTCGTTGAAGTTAACCAAGGCATATATCATAATATTGAACTTGGCTCTCATTTTACATTTATGTTTTTGATGGAATTTAAATTTTACTTTTAATATTCTACAACATTCTATACAACACTATCTAGACCATACTAAGCTTAGCTTAACTAGCTTGTGTTATTTTATGTTATATCTAGAAACTTTTTTGTAATGCAAACATATCATACATAGATACACCCAGACCAATGGACACAACCATGCATACAAATATTTGCACTGAGTGGCAATCGAACCTGCACCCTCTGCGTAGCAGTCGAAAGTTCCACTGCTACAGAGGTCGTATAGTAAGGTTTAGCCATACTAACCAGGTTGACCCTAGAATGATCATTCTTTTATAGTCATTTCTTATATTGAGACTCCTCTGGGTGCCTACTTCCATACGAACATCAGTGTCATTTAGGGTAGTGTAATAAAAAAAAAAATAACTGGGTCTAACTACAGAACTTTGATCGCCAGTGGGTTGGCGATCAGATGGCATATCTCCATAGAAAATATCAAAGGAATACTTGGAAGATGAAAAAATTAATAAACATCCAAATTGATAACCTCCTCATTATTTAGAAGTCGATTCATAATAAGATTGTCATGTCAAGGCTTTGAGTTAGATTATGTTATGTTTTCTTTGCTGATTAAAATTTATAGAAAGAATTAGCATAGTAATTTCTTCGAATATTTCGTTCATTCAGACTTCACTAGCAAAAAGATTCAAAGAACAAAGAGAGAAAAACATTATAAACAAACCGTAAAACTCATTTTGTGTTACAAAGTAATAAAAGTAGGCTGACCTTCACGAAATGTACAGTAAGGGCGCAAAAAATATCAAGTTTAGTATATAAATATTTATTCCACACAGGTTGTGGAAACATGAAAACTTGTTTCCCGAGGGTAACATTCGATTTAAACAAATTATACAAAAAGTTCTACCAAATGTCCTTTGTATTGTGTTAGAAAGTGACAGCGCTATATATTTTCCTCTTTCACACTTTCGTATTGTTGTGTTTAATTCGTAATACATTAGTCCTGAATGTATCTAGAAGGTTTCCATTCAGTGTTTTGGGGAGACTTAATAGACGTTTAATTATTTAAGTTTTCTTGAAAACGTTTTGTGAGACAAAAGGCGAATTATGCGGTTTTTAAATTGTGATTTTGAGTGGAGCTTCCATGTTTTGAGAGGGGTTTGACAATTTTTTTTCACTATAGTCTCCGTATGAGCTTGTCGGTCATGTCACTACCAAAACGTCCTTAGCACACTGGCATTCAACTCTTAGGCATGGTCCTACGTAAGCGACAAACGCAACAAGGCGACGCGTCGCAACGGGGCGCATAAATATCAAATCTTCATTGTTTTTTTTTATACAACTGAGGTGACAGATAAGCACACGGCCCTTTTATAATAATATAAGCACACGGGAAATTTTGTAGTCAAGATCGATCTGATGTGAACTGTACATACATTTCATTTCATAAAGGAGCTTAAATTAAATTAATTTATTTTCAGACCATCGATCCATAGTGTTAGTAACAATTTAACTTAAGAACTAATATTAGAAATAAATACAAATAAACAACAACATTCCACTATCAGTGACACGTGATCGACATCCAGTACTGCAAGTTACTGTATCGTATTGCTCACGGAATAGGCCATCTAAATCAAAAGATTTACCTCGTTGGTAGGGAAGTTATTATCGCCAAATTCTCACAAAATTATTATGACCAATAATCAGATAAAATAGTTTTCTGATCGGATGGTACTCATCCATTTCACTTTTCTTGTCTCGTAATTGGGGGCTACCATGTAAGATCCGAATCTTCGTACCCGCACGTAGCACGAACGAAAGACGTAGCACTTCAGTTTCCTAACACCCTTCAGACTTTAACAAATAATAATGATTAAAACAGAATCATTTATCAATATTTGGAAAACTTCAAGAATTATTTTCATCATGAACATAATTGAACAAGCGATGATATAAAATTACCTAATTCGAATAACTGGTGGTACACGGCAGCAATTTCGGATACTTGTCCCATTTCGTCCCTTGTGTAACATAAAGTCGTAAAAAAATTCGTCAAAAACTGTTTTCCCTAACCTCGGGATGGAAGAGACAGTGTAAACAAAATTGAAAAGTAAAAAAAGAAACAATGCTTTCCATTGCGTACTTTTTTCGAGAATTTCAAAAATCTGCTAGTGATATATAGTGAAAACCCCGCAATGTATTGTGAAGAAGACTGAAAATTTTGTCAAAAATTTTGACGTGATATCGGTCTTTAAGTACATCATTATCCTCAAACGTTATGAGGTTTGACTCTTTACGATGTAACTGGCAGTTCATCACAGTGACAGCGAACCATTGACCGAAGTATTCGGGCTACTTGAAGTTCGACCCCGGCCAGCAATTTTTACCACAACTTCAAGGAAATCTTTTAATCCTGTGTATTTAATGAGGCATAAAGTGAGTTTCTTTTTATTATTTTGTGAAATTACAAGCAAATTTGTAGCATAAAGTTGTTTATTATCTAGTTATTATATAAAGTTTTTTACAGCTCTATTTCAGAACGTGAAGCTGGTTTGATTCCCAAAGGTGTTTAAAAAAACAGCTAGTGGCTAGCTAACAGCAGTCTAGTTTACTAATTAATTGTAGGTAACTCAAAATTAGTAGGTATAACTAAAATGCGTACTCGAGAAAAATAACCTTTTCATATTTGAATTTCGTCGTTTCGTCCCAGAATTAAATTGAAAATTCAAATAAAGAGTTTCTAATCGAGCCACACAACGGTTTTTAATCTGGTGGAAAAAGGCATGAAGGGATGAAGCACTCAGAAAAAAAATATAATCTCGGACGCTTAAAGCCCTCATTCCCATTCAACAGCACGTTCCACTAGCGATTTGTGAAAGTCTGCAAAATTCTATAATTGCCATGAGTAATAAAATGATATAAGTGGAACTTAAAAGCGATTGCCACACTAAAATTTGTAACGATATCTTCATGTTTTACGACGCGTGTGTAAAAAAAGATGTTTATCTTTATTTTTTATTTGGACTTATCTTAGTAGGTAGGTGGAATGGCGAAAGGCGGCTACAACAGGAAAAGGCGCGTTTGTATTTGATTGAAGCAAACTGCTCAGTTTTTGACAATAGACTCTTTCAGAATAGGTTTAGATACGTACCTACCTAAGATGGTAACTTACGTAGGTAACTTTTAAACTATCGCGTTCCATAATATACAATAATGTTAACGGGAATTAACGTCAGGCAAACCAAAGATATGTATGTACCTTCACCATGCTTACGTAAGATAACTCTTCACTTTGAGGTGTTCGGTTTGCTGCGGTTTTCTATAGTAAATCTAAATTGCATATTGCTTTGTTTCTTGATTATGATATTTTACCCACAAAAATCGCGAAATGTTGAATAATGTTTGATTTTATAATCTTTTTTGTAATATTTTACAACTGATGTTAACACTTACTATATCATATACTTACGATATCACTACTTTTGGCCTACCCCACAAAATCGAGTAAAAGGCAAAAAGACTTCTTACAGTACTGAAAATAACAGCGATATTGATGATCAGACCAATTATATCGTATAGTTTTGAAAATTGGCACAGTTATTCCGTAAGGTACTCAGATGAACATACTAAAAGTCCCCGAGGGTAGAACACGAGCCGGTGGTGGTGGAGGTGAGGAAGGGTCCCTTTTTATCAGTTTTTCGCTTGTATTTTGAAAACTATTAATAATTACTATTTAGTTACTTCTACAATATTTATCTACATCAAATTTCGTATAAATTAAATCTACTCGTTCTTATTGTAGGATCAATACTTTAGTAAATGTGAGAGGTCAAATATAAAACAGCTTATAGTGCGGGACAAAATCAGCTTACAGACAGACCGGGCCATGTTCTATCATTTTTTGGAGAAAAATGTTTCTTCAAGTGTACCTAACACCTTGAAGGAACATCATTTCATCAAAAAAATAATGGAACAAGCATCGGTTTCTCTGTGGCGTAGGTGAGTTCTTTTTGTCACGAATTATAAGCTGTCTTATGTTTAGCCTATCGTATTTATTAAAGTATTGAACCTAAAGTATAAATGAATAAACAGACTTTGTAGTAAATTTAATGAAGATAAATAATGTAGAAGTAACCAAAGAGATATTGATAATAGATTTCGATATACTTAGGGTATAACTGTATCAAATTTAGACAAATTGTTGTGTTCTCGTGAGCTTAATGTTAAAGGAAATTAACGCAATCATGGTATAGGTACAACTACATACCTTTGATTTGCCTAACGTTTCTAATCTTAACAATATTGTATTTATATCATGGAATGCGATAATATAAAAGTTATTACTTATTACAGTTAAGATTTTTTTTAACGAAATAAAGCGAAAAATAATCTAAATTGCATATTGCTTTGTTTCTTGATTATGATATTTTACCCACAAAAATCACGAAATGTTGAATAATGTTTGATTTTATAATCTTTTTTGTAATATTTTACAACTGATGGTAACACTTACTATATCATATACTTACGATATCACTACTTTTGGCCTACCCCACAAAATCCAGTTAAACAACTGAAAATCAACAGATGTGATTTGTGTTTTTTTTATACCACTTAGTTGGCAGACAAGCACACGGCCCATCTGATGGAAAGTCGTTACCGTGGTCTATGGACGTTTGTAACACCGGAGGAGTCACAGTCGCGCTGTCAACCCTGTAAGTACAGAGTTTCTGTGCCGTCAGTAGAAGACAAAGCAGGTCAAGCCTTTAATATTCCCACTGACAGCATAAATTCTCCAGTGAGCACTGGCCACCCTACTCACCGCTGGGAACACAACACGAAGTTATTATAGCCACGGTATTCTGTAGGGTGGAGGTACTTCCCCAGGACTCTCAATTCGGCGGAAATACCGCCGTGTCCTACCTCCTTCAAAAAGTCCTGTGTGAAATGCAATTTGCGACAGATGTTTCTACAGTTAAGGCTTCAAGCTCAAATTCGGATTTCACTTTGAAATTCTCATCAATGTTTTTTATGAGAATTCGAAACCATTTTATTAAAAATTGCGATAGGAACAATGTGTGATAGTACACAATGTTCCTATCAGACACTATTGTTGACCGAACGAGAGTCTCCGTTTCGACAAAGAACGAAGATTTTGCTTTTGTCCATATCTGTCAATATGTTTGTCAGTTCCGGTCTAGAGGGCGCATTTTTTAACCTTTTCAACCTATTTTTTAACCTTTGATAGGAGGGAAAATGGTGAAGGAAAGGGAGGTAGTTTGCTGTGGCGCTATTGATGGAAGGATCTTGATGATTTTTGGCTGAAATATCAAGAGCTGATTAAAATAAGAAAATAGGTACGTATCGTTTTTTTAATGTGTTTTAAGGATATCAGAGTTCTTATTCTTATTCTTATTTATTTATTCAGTAACAATTTACACTGTGTTTGAACATACATAATATTATTATAATAATTCATTTCAAGTCTATCAAAAATTTACAATAATTAAACAATAAGGAACTATAAAAAAGACAAAATCAATTAACTTGGTAAGTAATTATAAAAATAAATTAGTACACAAAGTCAGATTTATACAATACATGTCAAGTCATAAATTACTCATGTCAATAATATAAATTTCAGAAGCCAAGTCGAAATACCAAATAATATACCAAAATTAAATCAAAATAAAATAAAACAAAATGTCAAATATAATAAAATTGACAAAAAAATTAAAAATTACCTACAATTCCTCGATTGAATAGTAGCACCCTTTCAATAGGAACACTTTTAACTCCCTATGGAACTCTTTTTCATATAGAAGACCTTTCAACTCTAATGGTAGCTTATTAAACAACCTGGTAGAATTGTACATCGTGCTATGTTTGACGATGTTCAAATGAGGACGAACTATACTTTGGAAATCCATCCTGCGCGTGCTCTCTCTGATCTTTCTTTCTTCTTCGGTTTCATATTCATGTACGTGTTTTGCAAAATGTGTCATCAATACCAGAACATACAAGCTTGGAACGGTCAAGATACCCAGATCATTGAAATGCTCTTTGCATGACTCATCCTGTCTTATACGCACCATTGTTCGTATAGCTCTCTTCTGAAGGATGAAAGCTCCTGTTATATTGTAGTCATAGCTACCTCCCCAGAAAAGAATGCTGTATCTAAGCCTAGACTCTACTAGCGCATGGTAGACCATTTTTAAATGTTCCAATTCAACATCGTTGCGCAGGCTTCTTAGAACATAGCAGGCTGAACTTATTGCTTTCTCCAGGTTGAAGGATGAAGGATGAAGAGTACCAGAAATATATGGTAAAGGGTGTTAGCGAGGCCTTTCACAAAATTAGTATTAATAGAAAATGATTTAACAGATGTTCTTCAGAGATTTAATGCATCATTTTCGTAAAATATCTGTCTTTTATATACAACTTAGGTAACAGACAAGCACACGGCCCACCTGAGGAAAAGTGGCTACCGTGGCCTATAAACGCGTGCAATACCTGGGAAGTCACACCCGTGCTGCCAACCCTGTAAGAACTGGGAGTTTCTGTGCCGTCAGTGCAGAAGTCACAATCAGGACAATCCTTTGGTCTTCCCACTGACAGAACAAATTCTCTCCAGTGAGCTCTGGCTACCATACTCACCGGCGGAAACACAACACCAGGTTATTATGGCCGCGGTATTCTGTAAGGCGGTTTTCAATAAGGCCTTTACTAATAAAAAAATTACATAAGGTATTTACAGCTGTTGTGTCAAAACTTCCATTATTAGTAATGACCTAAATAATAAATAAATACGAAATGATTATAGCTGACTCAACAATTGACATTCCAAAACGGATTATGATTCGCTATTAAAATTCTTACCGAAATACCCATTATAAATAAAGGTGTTATTCACGCCGCAAGTCTACAATTAAATTTTGAATTACATAAATAAGTTTTACCTTAATTTCGTCGACTCCCTATATTTAGATATTCACGTTTCGCCATTGACAATAAGTATATTTCTATGAAGGAGCGTCGGACAATAGGGAAATGTTTACTTTGGAACTGATATAAGAAAACCATTACAAAAATGACTCTGACAGTAAGTAAACAATATTTGATATCTTTTGTAGGCAGTTTGTCATGGTCATGAGTGATGAATCAAAGTGTTTGCTTGCATAACATATTGATAAATTGAACCATAGAATAAATAATAATATTTATTAACACAACGTTTGAAGTGCTTCTACAAAGGAATGCAATTTAAATGATTGTATAGTGTCTAGATGTAATTATAATGGTACCGATGAATACAATATTAGATTTATTTATATATCTGTCTCTCGTCTTCCCTACAGAATTTTCACTAAGTTCTCTACTTTTTTCTCCCTCCTCTTGCAAGTTTGCTGGGAGAGATTTCTAATAGAAATAAGCAGAGTCTCTGTACTACTATTTCCACCTATGTATCTCTATATTTGTTCTTGTGTGTACAGAAATATATTAAATAAATAAATAAAAAAAGTCTCAAACTGTTTAATTGATTTAAATTGTACCAAATATCAGAAGGTGAGTAGGGTAGCCAGAGCTCACTGGAGAATTTGTGCTGTCAGTGAGAAGACTACAGGCTTGTCCTGCTTTGTCTCCTACACTGACGGCACAGAAACTCTGTGCTTACAATGTCTGCAGCGCGATTGTGGCTCCTCTGGTGTTACACACTTCCATAGGTAACGGTAACCACTTTCCATCAGGTGGGCGGTGTGCTTGTCTGCCACCTAAGTAGTATAAAAATAGAACAATCAGTCAACAGGAAGGTTTTAATATCATTTTGAGTACATTGTTAATCAAAATCGATCTGGTGCTTTTTTTTTATACCACTTAGTTGGCAGACAAGCACACGGCCAACCTGATGGGGAGCGGTTACCGTGGCCTATGGACGTATGCAACACCAGGGGTGTCACACTCGCGCTGCCGACCATGAAGAAACCTTCTGATTCCCCTCTTGAAGAACCCCATATTGTAGGCGCTTGGGAAAACCGCAGCAGGGAGGTCATTCCACAGCTTGAGTGTGCGTGGGATGAAGTTTCTTTCATACCGCACAGTGCGCACCGTCTCAGGTCGCAATGTGTGAGGATGAATTCCCTGCCTATGGCGAGAGGTACGATGATAGAATGTAGCTACGGGCATCATGTCAAACAATTTATTTTACAAATTAAATTTGGGGAACCCCATCTTTTCCCATGCGGTGTCGTACAAGGCGATAGGGCTAGGGCTTTTTAACATCAGACAGATATATACAGTCCAGACTCAGCCTCAGGTGCCTGACTCGAGTCAACAAAAGTGTGAGTGAGTGTGTGTGTCTTCCCCAAACTATGTATACCTAAATATGTACTAGAATGTAAAACAAATACCTACGTGTCTATTAATATATTTATAGAAACACCAGACCTATTCAAGTGGAATCGAATTCGCGATCCGGCTGTCGACCACTTTGCCATCACGTCACGCAGGTTGTCATATATCGACGTGACGATAATGTAATCAAAATTAAGTATTAGCAATTTTTTTTTATATACCACTTAGTTGGCAGACAAGCACACGGCCCACCTGATGGAAAGTGGTTACCGTGACCTATGGACGTCTGTAACACCAGAGGAGTCACAGTCGCGCTGCCAACCCTGTAAGTACAGAGTTTCTGTGCCGTCAGTAGAAGACAAAGCAGGACAAACCTTTAGTCTTCCCACTGACAGCACAAATTCTCCAGTGAGCTCTGGCTACCCTACTCACCACTGGGAATACAACACGAAGTTATTATAGCCGCGGTATTCTGTAGGGCGGAGGTACTACCCCAGTCGGACTGCTCAATCGGGCGGAAATACCGCCGTGTCCTACCTCCTTCTAATACATGCAATACATGCATAATAATTGAACAAACTAAAGAAAATGAAATATCATATTTGAAATATTTCGACCTACGTCAAATCTTCATTGAAAACTTTTTCTAGTATAAACCTTTATCTAAAAACTAAAACGTTGTAAAATTTAATAAAGAAGATATTGCTAAACGCAAATGAAATTAATTAACGAAACAACTGGTACACGAACTTATTCTGAACAAGACTCTACAAATTAAACCGTCAAAAGTTTCTGAACGAATTCACTTTCACAGAATAAAACCTTTATAGACAAAGTTTATGTAACGGGTCAAACTTTACCTTTGAATGAATATTTAGAAAAGGTTTGAATTCATACGTGATTAATAAGGATCGAAAGGACTTCCTCATACTCACAATTAAATTTTCCGAATGTATTTTTGGCACATTCTGCTAATTTTAAGATCTTGTTAAAAGTGTCTTCTAAATAATTTGAACTCCGAATACAGATTCCCGTTCATATTTCGAAATTCATGATTCCATTTTCGAAAATGTCAAAACAAACTTTCTTACACAATAATGTTAACGGGAATTAACGCTTTCATGGTATAGGTACACACATACCTTCGGTTTGTCTGACGTTTCAACCAGGTCACACCTGTAAATGTCAGTCAAGTGGCCACCACAGGCTGATGATCGTCTATCAAACGTCATAGTCAAAGAAACATAGAAATTTCAATCTAGAACATGATGGGTTTAAATTATTGGCAACGTGTAATCCAGTGATAAAAATCATACAACCTCGCTTTTCTAGGCAGTCGGATAGACACCGGACAGTTTGGTTTCAGAATAAGGACTCTGTGAGCATGGTATGTGACGGTACATGGCGACAACAAAATATAGAAAATATCGAGAATGTGCGGGTAGATGAAAACCTTCTACATCACGAACTCGAAGACGGCGGTCGTGCACCACTGAGCCAGTCAGCCTGTGGCCACGGCAGGTGTAACCTGTATGTATGTGTGTACCTATACCAAGATCGCGTTAATTCCAAATAATATTATTGTATATCATGGAACGCGATAGTTTTAAAGTTATTATAAACTTTCTTTATATAAATTCGAATTAATAAAGTTTTATAAGTTATGTAACGTAGAATATAAGTAACTGAACTTCATATTTTAAATTGTGAACAACTTAACTACACGAACGTAATGATGAACATATAACATCGTTTTTCTGCGCAGTCGGATAGACACCGGACAGATTGCTTAATAGGTACTCAGTGTGTATGGTATATGACGGTACACGGTGAAAAGAAAACATAAAAAATATCGAGAATGTGCGGGTAGATGAAAACCTTCTACATCACGAACTCGAAGACGGCGGTCGTGCACCACTGAGCCAGTCAGCCTGTGGCCACGGCAGGTGTAACCTGTATGTATGTGTGTACCTATACCAAGATCGCGTTAATTCCAAATAATATTATTGTATATCATGGAACGCGATAGTTTTAAAGTTATTATAAACTTTCTTTATATAAATTCGAATTAATAAAGTTTTATAAGTTATGTAACGTAGAATATAAGTAACTGAACTTCATATTTTAAATTGTGAACAACTTAACTACACGGACCTGATGATGAACATATAACATCGTTTTTCTGCGCAGTCGGATAGACACCGGACAGATTGCTTAATAGGTACTCAGTGTGTATGGTATATGACGGTACACGGTGAAAAGAAAACATAAAAAATATCGAGAATGTGCGGGTAGAGGAAGAACTTTCTATATCACGAGCTCGTACACAGCGCATGGGATTTTTTCTGTTTTTATGATAAATTTAACGATTTAAATTATCAGAGTAAAACTCCCGGTTCTCTACTGTAAATAGTTTTTGAAAAAAAAAAATTCAAGTTAGGTCATTTACAGTGCCGGAAAAATGAAAAAAAAATATTGCTTAATGAAATACCGTGGATAATCTTCAATAGTATACATGTATAGGACCTTATTTAGAACGAGTTTCTTTAAAATAAGAACCTTCTAAATCTAAAGATAAAAAAGTTAGAACTTTTTTTTACTTTTTACTTTTTGTTTTTTTTTTCTCGAGTGTAAAGTAAAACTAGGTCGCGATACTTCACTAAAATATTGCTCTTATTGACAGTTGTATCGACAGTATTTTTTTCATATCCTAATTCCATGTTATCCAAGAGATATGAATAATTTTATTTAAAGTATATTTTTAATAGAAAATCTAAATAAATAAATCTATCATAAAAGCAGAAAACAAGGGAATGTCAGCAAATCGATATCCTTGAAACACTGCGGCGGGCGTGCACCTCTGAGCCAATCAATGTATGACTGCAAAGATTTACAGGCAGGAGTGCACAAAATCAAATAGATGTTAACATGAATACAATATATACACTCTTCAAAATATAACTGCCAATAGGATGATATCTATATGTATATCTTCTACTACTCTTCGATAAAGTGCTCATTGTATTAATTGCAATTAAAAGTATATTGACTCGCTTTCGTTTCAATAGCACTTACCTTGCTTAAGATTCAATGATAATTATAGAATCAAGAGTGATTGGGTAAATCCCATCTGAAATTGTTACTGGGTAAATACTTTTACCCTAAAATCGATCGTAGTCGAAAACCACTTAAGAATTCCTTAGTAGAGAGTTCCTCTTATTGTTATTTATTTTGTATAGGGGAAACATCTAGGGCGGGAGCGGCAGCGGTAGCGACGAAGGATCGCAAGCCAAACTGCCCGCGTACGAAGGCAACTCGGGCATCGCAGGTAGATGAACGACCTCCGCCACCCATGACCGCAGGCCTGGGGGAGACTGGTGGAGACGCCTGTCACCCTGGCAGAAGCAGCTGCTCGCGCGCCTCCCCGTTTCCGGGGATGAGTTGGGGACTCTGTAGTCCCCACACCCGAGGAAAGGGCCAGATCGTGAGAGAAGGCCCTCACCTCGGGTGTGGGAGGTCGGCCGGGGTGCGAGGAATATGCCTATCAACCTCACCTTCGGCAACCAAAAACTACCCACGGGCGGCGTGCCTTTTGGTCGGTTCGAGTCCGGCATTACCTCTTCCACCGGCTCCGGTGGGGGGGTATTCGTGAGGATTTTGCGCACGTAAAAAAAGGGGGGAAATCCACTTCGTTCATTCAGTTTAGACACATGTTTGACTTTAAATTTTCAATATTATATGTCAAGTATATATAAATAAACATACATACCGCGATAGCCTAGTGGTATGGGTAATGGACTGCTGAGACGAGGTCTCGGATTCGATCCCAGGTTTTACCATGGCACACACCAATGACTTTTCGATGCTTTTCGAAGTTATGTGTGTATTTATCGCAGGTTTACAAGTGCCCGATTAATGGCAATAGGCTCGCCACCTATTACATTTAGACTTAAACATAAACTGGCGAAATATGGGTGCTAGCACCTCTGCCTACCCCTTCGGGGATATAGACGTGAGTTTATGTTATTTATGTCAAGAAATAATAATTTTTTGATGCTGGAAACATTTGTATTATTGTAAATAGTTAGTAGTAGTAGTAGTAGTTTAAATCTTTATAAATTACTAGCTGTCCCGGCAAACGTCGTTTTGCCATATAATGTTAAGGGTGGACAACCCTTAACATTTAGGGGGATGAAAAATAGATGTTGGCCGATTCTCAGATCTACTCAATATGCTCACAAAATTTCATGAGAATCGGTCAAGCCGTTTCGGAGGAGTTCAAGTTCGAACACCGTGACACGAGAATTTCATATATAAGATTCTAACACTGTAGTTAAATTACTGTTGTATCTTAGTTATTTAACATAAAATGTATGTACCTAATAAAGTAATTAAACCTTATGAAAATTATTCTTCCACTAGTTCGGTAAATTGGTTCAACTGAGAAGTTATCAGTAAGAAATACAGGTAGATTACCCCTTTTATTATCGCAATCAGCTTAAAAACCCTCTCTGAACTTGATTTTTTTCTGATCTAATTCTTTGGGAAAAGTTAACTTACTAATTTCTTTAAAATGTCATTAAAACTGTTACAGCTGCTTAGTATTCCCATTTACATATGCCGAGAGTGCTTGCATTGTTATTTAACCTGTGTGTTACTCATAGCTTTTTGCCAGAGGATTTTATGTGTACGGATGTTGTGCCAATTGTAAAGGACAAGACTGGTGACCTATCGAATCTGTCTAATTATAGGCCAATTTCACTTGCGACTGTCATTGCTAAGGTGCTGGACAGTCTGCTTGACCAACAGTTGAATCAGCACCTGGAATTACATGACGCTCAGTTTGGGTTTAAGCCCGGGTTATCAACTGAGAGTGCTATTCTTTGTCTCAAGCAGACGGTTCAGTACTATACAACTAGAAATACACCAGTATACGCTTGTTATCTGGATCTGTCAAAAGCTTTTGATCTTGTTAATTATGACAGACTCTGGCAGAAACTACTATGCGATACCACTTTATCACGTGAAATCGTATATTTGTTTAAATATTGGTACAGTCGGCAGCAAAATAGGGTAAGATGGTCGAATGCGCGGTCGGACCTGTACGGGTTGGAGTGCGGCGTTAGGCAGGGTAGTATATCCTCGCCTCGTGTCTTTAACCTGTATATGAATGAGTTGATCGGTGAGCTCAGCAACACTAACATTGGCTGTTCTATTGATGGCGTGTGTATTAATAATATAAGCTACGCGGATGACATGGTGTTGCTAAGCCCGTCGATCGGTGCTTTACGTAAGCTGATAGACATCTGTGAATCTTATGCGGCGGCTCATGGTCTTAGGTGTAATGCCAAGAAGAGTGAACTTATGATCTTTAAAGCCGGTACTAAATGCTACTCAATTGTTCCTCCCGTCACTCTTTGCGGTAAACCTTTAGAAAAGGTTAATAGGTTCAAGTATCTGGGCCACTGGGTCGTCGATGATTTGTCAGATGACCTAGACATAGACAGGGAGCGTAGGGCGCTGTCCGTTCGTTGTAACATGTTGGCGCGCAGGTTTGCACGGTGTACAATACCAGTGAAGGTAACACTTTTCAAAGCGTATTGCCAGTCTTTTTACACGTGCAGTCTGTGGGCCGACTTCACGAGAGGGCGTACAGCGCACTACGAGTTCAGTACAACAATGCCTTCCGGATGCTGCTGAACCTGCCGAGGTTCTGTAGCGCATCAAATATGTTCGCGGAGGCACATTGCGATGATTTTTACGCTATAATAAGAAAGCGGAGCGCGTCAATGTCTGCTCGACTGCTAAGTAGCACCAACAGCATCCTGAAGGTATTGTCCGAGAGATGGGACCTTCCTGTCCTGCAAAGGTGGACGCGCTTACATGCTAGCGCGTGCCCTCGTTTTATTTTGTAATTTAGTAGTAAGTTAGTACTAACATAGTTATAAGATCATTGTTACTAACACATATGGACCGATGTCTGAGATTAAATGATTATTATTATTATTATTATTAGTAGCTACTTAGAAACATATGGACGGGTTTTCATTCAATATAATTCAAACACATAACCCTTATTGTTTGGCTTCGCTGCTGTCGGGTAAATATGTTTATGTCACCTGTGCCCTTGTACCGTTACACATACGCTTATCAACATCTAGGTATGTACTTAGATAAGGTTTACGCCCGTAGACAGTAAAATATAATTTCACAATGTGCATTCCTTGCATTTAAGATTAGCGAATGAGTTGCGCGCTCAAATATGTTACTCAAACAAATTATTGTTTTTAGAATATGTAGTAAATGTTCGTAAACAGAACAAAAATGACCGGTGAGTTTCTTGCCGGAGTCTTCTTTCAAAACGGTGCAGTATTATTTTATGCCACTTAAGTGGCAGACAAGCATACCCAGGTAGTTGGGCCGACGTGATGGAAAGTGGTTACCGTGGCCTATGGACGTGTGCAACACCAGGGAAGTCATACACGTTCTCTCGACCCTGAGAATTTATATAATAAAGAAGACTGTACAATCGTTATCTCTCATACAATTAAATAAATTATATCTCCTTATACCTAATATCATAACATAAACTCACGCCTATATCCCCGAAAGGGAGGCAGAGGTGCGTTACATTTCGCCAATTTATGTTTAGGTCCCAATGTAATAGCTGGCGAGCCTATTGCCATTAAGCGGGCACTTATAAACCTGCGATAAATACATAACTTCGAAAAGCATCGAAAAGTCATTGGTGTGTGTCATGGTAACCTAATATCAGTTTATGTAATAATAAGCCCTTTTAATGAAAATCCTCATGTGTGTCACTTGATACAATAAATAAAGTTGCATTAAAACTGTTCACGAAAGACTAAGCTTTCATATCTCAGCTGCTAATGGACTCTTAAATATTCAGTGAGCATTTAGTAGAATACACCAGGGACCGGTCGTACGAGTGATTTAGGTGCTGTTGAGGTACATCACACACGGTGTAGTTAAAATCACACGGTTCTCAGCCCGCCTAAACAAGTGATAATTCCGATACATGCGATAATGTTTGCACGGCGTCTGTGGGTCGCTTTTGGTTGTCGAAGGTGAGGTTTACAGGCATATCCTTCGCACCCCGCCGATCCAGGGCCAACATTTTTTTTTAATATTCTTCTTAGGCAGACAAGCACACGGCCCACTGATGGAAAGTGGTTATCATGACCTATGAACGTGTGTAGCACCAGTGGGGTCACATCCGTGCTGCCGACCCTGTAAGAACAGAGATTTTGTGCCGTCACTGTAGAGGACAAAGCAGGACAAGCCTTTGGTCATCCCACTGACAGCACAAAAACTCTCCAGTGAGCTCTGACTACCCTACTCACCGCCGGGAACACAACACGAAGTTATTATAACCGCGGTATTCTGTAGGGCGGAGGTACTTCCCCAGTCGGACTGCTCAATTGGGCGGAAATACCGCCGTATCCTACCTCCTTTTATATCCATCTCTCTCGATCTGGCCCTTGCCAGGTGTGGAAACATTCACACTCACATTTGTGTAATTATTTTAAGTACCTACCTTTTTTTTACGTACCCTAACAATATTAGTAAACGTCAATAAAATCTAAAGTAAGATCTCTCTGTAGGTGTTATAATTTCAGAGATGAAAATACAAATCTGAAAAGTTCTTTAGAATCATATACTTAACTCAATTATTGAGGAAAATTACAGACTGCGCACGTAATATCATGTTACAGCCCGCAGGAGTACGGTGGAAGCATCGCAGAAATGGAATTTAAATACAGGTTATCTGGGTATTACATCATTTTATTGCAATTATGAACTAACAAATAGGAACTGATTGCTTTTGAGTAGCTTTGCAATGAAAAATCGTTACGAGTTCATTGCACTTATTAAACTTTAACAATGTTTCGATATCTGTGTAATTGAATACATTTAAGTACTACATGGTACTACACAGCTTTAACGTACCTACTTCTCTGTTCCATGTGTCACACGTACCCATCTACTTATCGGTGTACTTAGTATAATTATGAATTCACACCGCGAAAGTTTAAAAATAACATACATTATCTATTAAGATACAGAAAAATTAAATTGGTTCAGGCACGATTCGATCCCGTGGCCCTAAGACGGATATATGTATAGAAGAATTTCGATGATTTCGGGTGAATATTCTGTGGCTTAGTGGTCAGAGCGCTGAGGTAAAGATCGTGAGTTCGGATCCCGCCTGACCCGATTCAATTTTTTTTTTTTTTTTTTTTATATAGGACACGTCAATTGGACTTCGCCTTGCCTGATGGTAAGCTGAAGGCAAAATCCCAGAAAAGAGGGTCACCATTACTTACACATACCGTGTGACAATGGTGACACTCAGCTTGACGGCCTTATCATATGCTTTTTCACGCCCCGCTTAAAGGACCCGGGACTGTAGGAAGAAGGAAACACGTGAGCTGGTAATGAATTCCAGGCCTTAATGGTGCGACAGAGGAAAGAGTCTCCGAACCGCTTGGTTCTTGATCGGATGTTTTGCACCGTGTGCGGATGACATCTAAGACCTGCACGCGTTGTCCTGTGTAGGAAAGGGGAGGGTGGGACTAATTGGAAGAGCTCATCAGAACACTCCCCATGGTACAGACGGTAAAATACAGCCATGGACGCAACATCTCTACGCAGCTGTAAAGGTTCTAGGGTGTTCGTGATCTCGGGATTCCCAATGATGCGGATCGCACGTCGCTGCAACCTGTCGAGAGCATCTAGTAAGTACTTTGCTGAACCATCCCAGAGATGCGAGCAGTACTCCACACAGGAGCGAATTTGTGTCTTGTATAGAAGACACCGCTGCTCCGGCGTGAAAAATCGTCTCACTCTGTTCAGGACTCCGAGTTTTCGTGAGGCTGTTTTGATGATGCTTTCGATGTAGTTTTTGTTATTCAGGTTGCAGCGTACATCCATACCTAGGATATTGAGATTGTCCTGCAGCGGCAGTGGCGTGCTCTGAAGAGTGGGGAGGGGAAGGAAAGAAGATACTTTTGCTGTAAACGCACATGCCTGCGTCTTCTTGGCATTGAACTCAACCAGGTTCTCAGAGCCCCATTGAGAAATGTGATTCAGGACCCCGTCAAGCTCAGTGACAAGAAGCTGCCTTTTCTCTGCGATATCTGACTGCTTGGCCGCTGGATGTCCATGATAACTCCCATGTAAAGTGCTATCGTCTGCATAACAATGAACATTGCCGGTAGACAGCATGTCGTTGATATGCAGAAGAAAGAGAGTGGGTGATAAGACGGACCCCTGGGGCACGCCAGCATTAACCTGCAGAAACTCTGAAGCTCGTCCGTCACAAAGGACGCGAATACGGCGCCCCTGCAGGAAGCTAGCAACCCAGTTGCACAGCCTAGAAGGCAGACCAAAGGCAGGTAGCTTAGAAAGAAGCGATTTGTGCCAGACTCTATCGAAAGCTTTGGCGATGTCAAGACTAATTGCCAGTGACTCGCCGTGCTTGTCCATAGCCTCACCCCAAAGATGGGTAACGTATGCTAGAAGATCACCCGTTGACCGTTTCGGTCTGAAGCCATATTGCCGGTCATTAATTAAGGAGTGATCCTCTAGGTGCCGCATGAGCTGTTTGTTAATTATGTGCTCAAACACTTTGCACAGCACTGAGGTGACGGCTATGGGTCGATAGTTGGCTGGCTCCGAGCGATCCCCCTTCTTGGGAATCGGCTGAACATTCGCCTCTTTCCAAGGCAAAGGCACTGTACCCGAACTGTAGGATAGCCGGTACAGGCGCGTAAGCATTGGAGACAACTCCGCTGCACATTTTTTCAAAACTACCGCTGGAATACCATCCGGACCACTGGCTTTCCGGACATCGAGTGATTGCAGCACAGCACGGACATCGCGTTGCCTGATATGGATATCAGGCATCGCGTGGTCACTGTCGGGTAGTGTTGGTGGCTGCGTACCACAATCATCTATTCGGGAGTTGGCCGCAAAGAGATTAGCCAGCAGATTAGCCTTCTCTTGCGACTCATGGGCCAGGGATCCATCAGGGTTACGCAGCGGAGGCAGCGAAGGCTGACAGAAGTTGGCTTGCACGGCTTTAGCCAGTCGCCAGTAGCCACGGCTTCCCGTGGGATGCATCACTAGCTCTTGACCAAGCCGCGCTATGCGCAGGGCATCCGCTCTGACATAGGCCCTTCTACAGACCTTTGTGGCTCTGTTGTACGCTGCCTTGAAGTGGCCCAGATTGGGATGGCGCGTGGCGCGCGCCCTTACCCAAGCGCGGTACGCAGACTGTTTTTGTTCAACAGCTTCCGCGCACTCGCGCCCGAACCAAGGGCGCACCCCGCGGTCACCGGTGACATCGGTGTATGAGATATAGTATTCCATACCCAGACCGATCTCACCGGCGACAGCAGTAGCACAATCCGATGGGTTCTTACCTTCAAAGCAGCGCTCAACCCACGGGATGGACGCAAAATAGTCACGAAGTCCATCCCAGTCCGCTGACGAGTAGTGCCAGAGACGCCGCTTCCCCTGCACGGGTCGTGGGGGCGCCATAATAGGCACCGTGGAACAGACCAGGCAGTGGTCAGAGTTGCCTAACGCGGCTCGCACCGATACACTGTACCGGTCCGGATCACTCGTCAGCAGAAGGTCTAGCAGAGAAGGTGCTTGGCCCGACCTTCTTGGTATCCTAGTGACCTCGTGCACCAATTGGGTCAGGCCGTGCGCCAGAGCAAATGCGTGGGCGGCTCTTCCCGCATGGTCTGTTTTGGAGGAGCCCAACCAGATCTCGTGGTGGGCGTTAAAATCCCCCAAAAATACCATTTCGGCATTCGGAAATCGCTCCTGCGCATCATCTGCCGCCTGACTCAGATATTCAAAGAGTCGAGTTGTCTCAGCATCTCCTGTATGGGAACGGTAGAGGCACACATAGATCTGACTCGTAGGGCCATGGTCTACGTGTACCCAAAGGACGGAGAAGGATGGGTCCTCTAGGCAGCGCAAACGGCGACAGCAAACATCCGCCCTAACAAACACGCACACCCCGGCTTTTGCACGAAAACTTTCCTCAAGAACATAGCCAGGGTAGAGCAAGTAGGTCGTGTCGTCAGGGCGGTGTATTTGCGTCTCCGTTAGAAAAAACATGGCAGGTTTCGCCGTCTCTAGGTGTTGGTGGACGGCGTTGAGGTTTGCATGGAGCCCACAGATGTTAGTGGACTCCACCTCAAATAGCAAGCTTTTGGGAGTGTGACGAGCCGCTGTGTTGCCTTTTTCTATAAATTGCGCTGCCATGAGTTTGGGTGGGAGAAGGCGTGAAAAAAAGAAGTGATTGCCGCCGCAGCACCGTGTGACAAAGCGCGGGATATTGGTTTTATCTATGAATGTGAGGCATGGCGAGAGCCGACGCGCCGAACGGAAGGGCCCCCGTACCCCCCCGAGTATGGTCGCCGGGCTCCCAAATCCGGTCACCAACCGGCACGACGAACCATATCGGGATTATGCGCGGCCTGGTGAGGCAGCCTCCCAAGGTGGTTAACCCCAGTTGGGCCCCTGTACTATACCGCGGGCGGCCAGCGGCACCACCGTTTCTACAGGTCTCCCTGTTCGGCGCATCGCCCCGCGCCATCCCCACTAGACTACGCCAAGACCCACTGGTCCCACTAGTGCTGCGACAACCACCACCTCTGCCCGGCTATGCACATGCTGACCCCTGAACACAATCCAACCGAGATTGAATTGCTATGGAGGGTTCTTCGCAATAGTGCACGGTGGTACCTACCCGGTCGAAACTTGAGACAAATTTGTGCCACCAAGTTTCTACCACCAGTCTATATCTTTATCGATTTGAACAGTTAGCATACTATGTATATAGGAGGTAGGACACGGCGATATTTCCACCAATTGAGCAGTCCGACTGGGGAAGTACCTCCGCCCTACAGAATACCTCGGTTATAATAACTTCGTGTTGTGTTCCCAGCGGTGAGTAGGGTAGCCAGAGCTCACTGGAGAATTTGTGCTAATGACTAAAGGCTTGTCCTGCTTTGTCTTCTACACTGACGGCACAGAGACTCTGTGCTTACAGGGTCGGCAGCGCGAGTGTGGCTTCTCTGGTGTTACACACGTCCATAGGCCATGGTAACCACTTTCCATCAGGTGAGCCGTGTGCTCGTCTGCCACCTAAGAGGTATAAAAAAAATTATTTCAAATTTCATTCAACACACATTTTGTTTCTATAAGTGTCATCATAATGATTTCTCATAGCGTATTGTCCTATAGTCCTATATGTCCTATAGATCGGTAGCTGAGTGGTTAAGGAGTAGGCCTTATGATCGAGATGTCCCGGTTTTTAATCCTGGCCAATACTCTATAACCCACTCTTGATATACAATTTAGCTACAATAAATAACTTAGGAGAAACTTTACAAACATGCTCAAATACGTACTGTAGACATACAGTCTTCCAATTAAAAAGTTACTCATTAGGCTGTACTCATACACATTCACTGTACAGCTTGAAAACAGAGAACAAACGTAGCGGTAACTTTTGTAAAACGAAAGTTACAATGTAACATAACTAATTAGCTTGTCAAAGTAATCCGGAGAGCAATTTCTCTTTTGTGGCCGCAACCCGTAGTCTGGAACCCAAAGGTTGGTAAATAACCGCGTGTCCAACAACATTTATTTTTTTTTTACGTGCGAAAAATCCCCACGGATACCCCCTACAGGAATCAGTGCAAGAGGTTATGTTGAACTCGAACCGACTAAAACGCACGACGCCTGTGGGTCGTTTTTGGTTGCCGAAGGTATCCGTGGGGATTTTGATCAAGTAAAAAAAAAAGTGTTAGAACCTCGGACCCCGGGGTCCGCGTTGTCAAGTTTAACTGCAAGTTTTTCCGAGTTCGATATTTGCCGTAAAACGACGTCCATCGCAGTCCACTGCTGGACTAGGCCTCTCCCTAAGTCGGGAGACTTTGGCCTACTGTTTCCACGCTGACCAGACGGGTTGGTTTTATTTCAAGTTTTCCTTCTTTCGCAGTGATATCTTCGTACTTTCCGTTAGTCGCCTCTTACGACTCCCTTCGGATGAGATGGGGTGCTGATACTTGTATTCTTTCTCCGTCACCACACAGATTAAACAACACGTAAAATTAAATTATGTATAGGTACCTCCACAATACATACACACATACATACATACATATAATCACGCCTTTATACCCAGAGGTGAATTACGGGTGGTAATTCACCTCTGCCTAACATTTGAACAATATTTGAATCGGTCCCACGTAATAGGGGGTGAGCCTATTGCCGTATTCTGGACACTTTTGTTGACTCAAGCATGCACCTGAGGCTGAGTCTGGGCTGTATATATCTGTCTGATGTCAAAAAGCCCTAGCCCTATCGCCTTGTACGACACCGCATGGGAAAAGATGGGGTGGCTCAAATTTAATTTGTAAAATAAATTGTTTGACATGATGCCCGTAGCTACATTCTATCATCGTACCTCTCGCCATAGGCAAGGAATTCATCCTCACACATTGCGACCTGAGACGGTGCACACTGTGCGGTATGAAAGAAACTTCATCCCACGCACACTCAAGCTGTGGAATGACCTCCCTGCTGCGGTTTTCCCAAGTGCCTACAATATGGGGTTCTTCAAGAGGGGCATCAGAAGGTTTCTTCATGGTCGGCAGCGCGGGTGTGACACCCCTGGTGTTACATACGTCCATAGGTCACGGTAACCGCTTCCCATCAGGTGGGCCGTGTGCTTGTCTGCCAATTAAGTGGTATAAAAAAAAAACTGACAGAAACCATTGGCGTTATCGAAGCATTGCCATTAGACCAGTTGTTAGGCTTTTTAAGACTCCATTATCCGTAATGACTGTCATAGATGTTCTTAAGGCAACCGGTACCGTCGGCTTCACGTATTCCCCGATGCACTAGACCAGACCAATGAAAATACATACATACATACATACATATAATCACGACTTTATCCTCGGAGGGTTAGGCTGAGGTGAATTAACACCCACATTGCACTATCATTGTTTTCGGTCCCACGTAATAGGGGGTGAGCCTATTGCCGTTTTCCGGGCACTATTGTTACCTCGAGCCATGCATCTGAGGTTGAGTATAGGCTGTATATATATTTGTCTGCTATTAAACAGCCCGCGCGCCTCCAGCTTACCAATCGCGTTCACTACCACGACGCCATTGCGACGGTCCTGGAGAAATAGCTATTACACTTTCAATAATCCAAAATGATTAATCAATAATCTCATGATTCATGACATGATTCAATCATTAAGAGATAACGATAGAGACTATTACCAATCGTTAGAGTTTTCATCATAAATATGTGAAGAATAATGCAGAAGATCCAGAACTTCGGGGTTCGAACCAACCTCATCTGCTGATTGATCAATGAGGCTCGGGTGATAATTATGGATTTTCGAGGGCAGATAACAGTCTTTCCCATAAAAACACTAATCTTTAGAACTACCAATGCGATTTGAAAATGAACTTTTGTATTTGATAGTCCAGTTCTTGAGGAAAGTTAGTAAGACCATGTTTCGGAAACTGACAGCTGAATGATGCGTTACCACCCAGCTCCGACACGGTGACACGTCGGCTGAAATGGCAGGACGGCAGATACTACTTATAAAAAAATATTGTAAAAAAAAAGTTGACCCGTAATTCCTTGCCACCCAGATTTGTCTATGTATGATCTATTTATACTGTTGATTGATAGCACTTGGTGGAATTTGTTTTTACACATATCGAGAACTCATTTGTACTTTTCCACATTATTTTTTATATGTTGTTAGACCTAACCGGTTCGCCTTACGGCATCCTCAAAGGTTTACAATGACATTTAAGAACATTTTTTCATAAACATTGCGACACTCGAACATATTTGACATGTGGGTAGTTGTAAAATTATGTATACCAGTATAATATTTTCTCCCTAAATTTGGGGAAACAATATTATGGTTCTAAAGATATTTTATATTTATGAATAATTACAATTATGTACTTATTTAAGAAAGAAAGAAACAAATAATTATATTATAACTAATAAATGTCGAACTAATAATATTGGATTGAAAAATTAATAATGTCAAATGAGAATAATGTTAGATGAAAATTAACAATGTCAAATATTATATCAAATTATATTAACTTAAGAGATTAAATAAAATGAAGTGAAATAAATAGTTATGCAATGGAGGTGAGTGACTTAAATCAAATTGCTGATTAAATTTTTTCTGCCTTTGTCGCATAGTCGCAGTGCTTTAAAGTTGACTTTAGAGTCGAAGCAGTGGTTTTCATTGAGGGGGTATTCTGCAAAATTTGAATCAGTTTTTTTTGAGTCTCCAGCCTCTAACATGTTCCGCGACCCTAGTTGCAAAAGATCGTCTCGTTTGGCCAATATTTTTTTTTTATTGCAGGTGGAACATGTTAGTTCATATGTACCACGTTATTGATCGATAATAACAAATAAAAAATAATGTGGAAAGTACAAGTGAGTTCTCAATATGTGTATGTATAATCTGTTTGATACATTCTGTCCTTGGTCACAGCTTACATCTCAGAGTGGCTCGCATTCTATACAAACATCAGCTATCAACCATCAGCAAATAAATATTGCAGGGAATTTGTAAATACCTCGTTTATCTTTTAAATAAAAAGCAGTAACTGCGGGTGATAACGAACCATTCGCTATTAATTTTGTTGCGGTACGAAACAACAATATGATTTTATCCTATTTGTTCATATCTTTGTGTATACAAGTATCTTTCACTGCTATTCTGGATGGATTTAAGTCATATAAGAATCACAAAATATACGAAATTGAAGGTGACAGAAATGAAATAAAGAAATTAATGTTGTTTTTGCACGAGAATCATGTGAGTGTTTATATATATTTTTGCTTATATTCTAAACATAATAACACGGCTATAATAACCTCGTGTTGTGTTCCCGGCGGTGAGTAGGGTAGCCAAAGCTCACTGGAGAGTTTTTGTGGAAGACCAAAGGCTTGTCCTGATTTTGTGTTCTGCACTGAAGGCACAGAAAATCTCTTATCTTACAGGTTTGGCAGCACGGATGTGACTCCACTGGTGTTACACACGTTCTAGGTCACGGTAACCACTTTTTATCAGGTGGGCCGTGTGCTTGTCAGCCACCTAAGTTGTATAAAAAAATTTTTCTTCGAACTGAGTTAATAATAAATTCAACCAGGGACCAACTCATCTAATTCCACGGTTGTCGTAGATGACTAAGGGGCTGTTTTTTTCACGACTGTGAAGAATGGTCGCTGTCAGAGTGACACAAAGCAGACGCGTAAATGAACATGCAGTGATCGATATGAGATGTGGAGACACGCGTACAGATCGCGTGAGGGAGCCTTCATATCCGTCACATACATACATATAAACACGCCTTTATATATATAGGTAAGGCAGAGGTGAATTCACACCCACATTTCGCCATCATTGTATTCAGCCTCATGTAATAGGAGGTTGGTCTATTGCCGTTTGCACTATTGTTGACTCGAGCCATGCATCTGACGCTGAGTCTGGGCTGTATAAAATTCCTCAGGATTTGATGTTAAAGAGCTCTATTCCTTCGTCGCCTTGTACGACAGCGCATGGGAAGAGATGGGGTGGTCCAAATTCTACTCTGCCGGAAACCACGCCGTCATACCGCAGATAAAATGCAAGAGAGTCGCCTTAGCTGGTACGAACACGTTTTGCGGCGATTGGTAGGCTATATTGGTAACAAATGTTGCCCCTTCTGTCTCCACCAGGGTCCAGATCCACGAAGTACTATTTACTACTATCTACTAATGGACTGCTGAGACGAGGTGTCGGGTGTGATTCCAGTTATTACCATGGTACACACGAAAGACTTTTTGATGCTTTTCGAAGTTATGTGTGTATTTATCGCAGGTTTATAAGTACCAGTCTGGACGGATATACCGTCGTGTCCTACCTCCTAATAATTTTGTTTGTCACTAGCAGACAATCTAAAACTAGCCACGTCAGACCTTAAGCACCAATATATTATCCAAAGTTATTAGAAGAAATGATATTTAAAGTAAAATAACCGCGGTAGCCTAGTGGTATGGGTAATGGACATGAATGCTGAGACGAGGTCTCGGGTTCGATCCCAGGTTTTACCATGGCACACATCAATGAGTTTTCGATACTTTTCGAAGTTATTTGTGTATTTATCGCCGATTTATAAGTGCCCGGTCAATGGCAATTGGTTCGCCATACATTGGGACCTAAACATAAACTGGCGAAATGTGGATGCTAGCAACTCTGCCTACCCTTTCGGGGATATAGGCGTGAGTTTATGTTATGTTATAATACTAAAATGTGAGTTCATTTCTAGGAGTTGCCATATCATTCTAACAATGGAAATAAAGGTCAAATACTGGTGGCTCCACAACTAGTACCCATCGTTGACAACATGGCAATGGCAGCAAAATTGACAACAAAAGTAATTGTTGAGGATTATTCGGAGTAAGTAAATGGTCATTCTTTAATACATATATAAACACAATTGAACTAATTAATCAACTTAATTTAAATAGTAAAAATACTTATAAAATGTATACAAATGCATTGGAGTAAGTAATACAGAATTTATTAAGATACAAAAAGATGTAGGCAGCTGCATAAAAATATTTAATAAAATTTCCACAGGATTTGATTAATATGCCAATAAATACATTTAAAATAGAAGTGAAAAACACTTTAATGAGTAAAGGTTACTATAAAGTGGATGAGTATCTTAATGATGTTAATGCGTGGTCAACATAAGTCTCTTGCTTGCTCGCACAAAATATATTGTAAAATAAAGCAAATTTGAAAAAGAAAAATATATATTATATAATAGTTCTAATATAGTTCGCTGAGTTTCTTGCTGGTATCTTCTCAGTAGAACTAACCTACCGAACCAGCGAAAGAATCATTTTCCAATGGTTTATTTTTACATTATTTCATATTTTTGTATTATTTCTTGACATACACAATTGTAAAATTTTGACGTTCACATGTGCTCCTTGCGGGCCTAAACTGAATAAATGAAATTGATTCTTTGATGAAATGGTCCAGGCGGGAGTCGAACCCGAAATCTTTCACTTACAGGGGAACGCGCTGGCTACTAAGCCACCGGACCTTCGCCCTGAAACCATCCTCCTTATTCTATACATATATCCGTCTTACGGCGACGGTGGCAGTAAGTAGATACTGGGTCTACTTACTGCTCTGCGCACACAGAATGATGTGAATGAAGTGACTGAAATTAACTGAGTCAATTAAAAAAAATCTTACTTTTTCTTTTTAAACATAATAAATTATCACAAACACTGAGAGTTGTACGTACCTACCTAATACTTTGTAATCTTGATATACTAGTATAGTAGTACCGCACCCTTTTCTTCTTCCTACAGTCCCGGGTCCTTTAAGCAGAGTGTGAAAAACCGCCTGATGAGGTAGCCAAGCTGAGTGCCACCACTGTAACATTACTTAGTGTCTGTAACGATGACCCTCTTTCCTGAGACTTTGCCTTTGGCTTACCATCAGGTGAAGTGAAGTCAAATTGGAATGTCCTAGATAAAAAAAATTCGTTCGTCATATGAAATTGAAAAAAAAAACAATTTTCAGTACTAACATTTTTGCATGTTTTTTTTAGGAATGATAAATCCAAATATTATGACGTTTTTTGTGCATGAATGAGACAACATTAAGCTAACAAACACTTATTATTACATTTTTGAAAAGTGACAGCTGTAAAAAAGTAATACGAAATTAATCATCAAAATGGA
This sequence comes from Eilema griseolum, assembly GCA_963662185.1. Lineage (NCBI taxonomy): Eukaryota > Metazoa > Arthropoda > Insecta > Lepidoptera > Erebidae > Eilema > Eilema griseolum. Next base: position 22,640,880 of record OY759240.1, read on the forward strand.
TAGCATTTAGGAAGTACTGTTTTTGAAGATCGAATTTGATTTATCAAGCGGCCAATAAAAACAAAATTTAATACAGAGTTATAAAACTTGAAATCAACTTTCAAACAAAATATAAATAATGGAAATAGCTATTAAATTAGAGGAATAACGAACTCATGAATCTGTAAGGAAATTTCGGCAATTTCATAGGAAAAGACCTAATGTAATTGTACTATTAATTCACAGAGTGATTAAAATGGAAAAATCTAATACTTTACGCAAAAAGAGTTTCTCTTGGACTGCTTACTACGATATTGACGATGTAAGTTATTTATATTTCATTACTATATGCTTCTCTACTACTCAAAGGTTTGCTGGGAGAGAACTCATTTTGAGTTAAGCCTGCCTTTGTACATTTTCTTTGGAATGTTTTTATTTGTACTGTTTGTGCAATAGAATTAAATAAATAAATATTTTATTGAATAACTATTTTATATTTTTTGAGTTTATTTGGTCATTAATCATCGATTATTTCTGTTCATAAGATTTACGGCTACCTCAAAAATATGAGTCTGTCATACCCAGAGTATGCCCATCTCGTAGTTGGAGGGAAAACCTACGAAGGCAGAGACATCCTTGGACTTAGGATTACAGCGCCGACTCGTAACATCAAACCTGCTATATTTATTGAATCTGGTAAATATTTTATTTTATTCGCTTTTATACAAGAGGTAAAATGACATGTAAAATGGCAAATTTTATAGAAGGTAAGACACGGTGGTATTTCCGCCCAATTGAGCGGTCCGACTGGGGAAGTACCTCCACCCTACAGAAAACCGCGGTCATAATAACTTCGTGTTGTGTTCCCAGCGGTGAGTAGGGTAGCCAGAGCTCACTGGAGAATTTATGCTGTCAGTGGGAAGACTAAAGGCTTGTCCTGCTTTATCTACTACACTGACGGCACAGAAAGTCTGTGCTTACAGGGTCGGCAGCGCGAGTGTGACTCCTATGGTGTTACACATATCCATTGGCCACGATAACCACTTGCCATCAGATGGGCCGTGTGCTTGTCTGCCACCTAAGTGGTATAAAAAAAAGGTAAATGCCACTTAAAATTTAAAAGTAAACAACATTTACTTATATGTACAATACATGTAGAAGAAGCGAAAGAGGTAAGCCAGAATCGTGGTAAGTGGAAAACTGTAGTCTCTGGCTACCCCACTGGGAAAAAGGCGTAACTGTATGTATGTACGAAACCCCACCAAAATCTTCGGAGCCCAAACCAATACATCTGCTAATTGACAGTCGACTTTGGCATAGATGTGCCTCTCAGGATTACAGGGTCAAATGGCACCAGCTTCCGTAAAAACGAAAATAAACCAAGCCAAGATAAAACTATTATTTTATGCATTACATATACTCGAAACACAAGGATGATAATCATCGTATACCCGCATTGTTCCAAAGTCCAACCAAAAGAAGAATGAGCAGCAAGGATAAGTAGCAGCACGTACACTCAAGCTGTGGAAATCCCTGCTGCGGTTTTCCCAAGCACCTACAATATGGGGTTCTTCAAGAGGAGGAGGTTTCTTCATGGTAGGCAGCGTGAGTGTAACACCCCTGGTGTTGCATACGTCCATAGGCCACGGTAACCGCTTTCCATCAGATGTATCGTGTGCTTGTCTGCCACCAAAGTGGAATTAAAAAAAAAGCAGCCCTAGTACTAAGATCAAAACCTATGACGTCACTGCGGAAACAAGGCTAAGATAATGATGAACGCCTTGATCTATAAAATGCGACAATATACGTTTGGTCTTTATTTCACAGGAATTCACGCAAGAGAATGGATCACTCCAGCGACGACGACATATTTCATCAACCAGCTCTTGACCAGTGAAGATCCTGATATTCTAAAGTTGAAGAACAGTTATGATTGGCACATCTTCCCTTCTGTCAACCCCGATGGATACCACTACAGTTATACCAGAGTATGGAACTTGTTAATTTAGTCTCTCAGTTAGATTAGATTGAATCTGTAACCTCTAGTGAGAATATTTTGAGAGTAAGGCAGTAAAAAGCAAATATTTATTCATTAGGGTTATGATTATGACAGGCTATGTGTGTATGTAGGTTAATCTGTTCCCTCATAGCTCCTGAACTACGTATTAGAACTGGACAAATGAAATACGATTAAAAGCGTCTTGGTTGTCCGCTGGTTGTAGGTTATAAGATGTATCACTGAATCTAATGTGGCGTCGTCTAGCGGTCATAAAGTACTGTGTTAAAAAATGGACTTGAGATAAAAAAAAACCGTGTTTGGTATAAATTGAAAGGACAACTATGTATAAATTACAGCCGTTCCTTGCTCCAAAATGATATACATAAAAAAAATTATTTCAAACTAAAACCAGACTATTGAAAAATCACGCTTTAAAAAGTATTATACACTGATGCACTCACAAACAGCTTCAACTGTGAATGCCGCGAAAAAAAAATTGAACCATAGATATAATAAAATTATGCTTCATATGGCAAGGAAATGTTATAGCGAACGTATGCAATCAAACTTCTTCATACAACAGTAGAACGTAATAACATTGAAATTAAGCCCAAAAGCGCCTGGGGAGGTGCGGTGCCCGGGCACCGCTTGGAGTTTGACGGAACGGCGCGGTAATACACAGCGGTGGCCGGGCGCCGGTTGGTAATTTATAGGTAACAAGAAAATATCAAGGACAGCAGTGGTCCAATGCCACTTACTCTAACAAAACGATACATTATAGGGAATAGAGGTATACTACAACAACTAACCTTGATATTGTCTTGTATTAATACTTTTTAAAACGTGATTTTTCAGTAGTCGGGTTTTAATTTTAAGCTTATTTTTTATTAAAGATTCTGAAGGTGATAATGATAAGACTAATATAGGAATGAGTGCATATAGATGTAGAGTATACGTATGTAGATAGATTTATCAATTTAAATCATGTATACAGGACAGAATGTGGAGAAAAACTCGTTCCAAGTCTTCCGCCAGGTGCTACGGGGCTGATGCCAACCGCAACTGGGACTACAACTGGTTGGGTAAGATTAGATTTAAGATTGAAATTATTTATTAATACATTTTTAATATCACTATCTACATCCAAATTTAAAATAGCTTGTTTATATGTTAATCTCGAAAAACACACAATGCGGTTATCGTAATACTAAAAAGTAAAAACCCACGACAAAAATAAGCCGTGGTTCTTTTAAAAACGCCCCCTACGCATTGTGGCAATTACTTTACGAGACAATAGTGTTGTGACCTTACTGTCTTACTACTAGTAGTAACACCTTTGATTTACCCTTCTTGCTACTTAAGTTGAAAGTTGTTAGAACACCAATAAAAGATTGTCCATGTTACCAACGTAAAATTATAAAATCAAAACAAAACAGGTGGAGGACTTACCTGGAGGGGAAGTACTCTAAATACTCAAGATAGCTAATTTCACTAAAACGAAACATTATTTTATTTTTAAAAGCAACAAAACTGCATTCAAAGATTTTCGAAAATTCGCTTACTGGTAATCGAAGCGACTAAAATATTCAAATTCAAAATCAGGCGAGGAGAAGTTAAATTGGCGTGTCCTAGATGAAAAGATCGAAAAGTAACAATCTGTATTTTTATGGCATTAATCGATAGGGTTAACCAAAAGGATTAAATCTCTATAAATATGGTAAATTAAACGAAAGCAGGTTCATAAAATATTAACTTATAATTTAAATTTGACAGAAACTTAAGGGACGACTTCGTTGATGATTAATTTACTAAGTATTCGATGTCATCATTCAAAACTGTAATAATGGTTAGTCCAAAAGGATTTAATATCTCTAACAAATATGGTAAATTAAATGAAAGCAGGTTCATAAAATCTTAACTTATAAATTAAATTTGACAGAGTTTGATTAGTTGGTGTGACCATAATGAATTTTTAATCTACCACTGGAAAAGATATTATAAAAATAATGTTCTTTATCTATGTAAAAGTTTTATCTAAATGTGTTTAGAACCAATTTCCCAAAAGTTAGAAGCTTCATGGAACGCCTACCGAAATTATTAATAAAAATCTATACTTAAAATATAAAGCTGCAGAGTTTGTTTGTTTGTTTGAAAGCGCTAATCTTTGGAATTACTGGTCCGATTTGAATGATTCTTTCAGTGTTGGGTAGTCTATTTATCGAGGAAGGTTTTAGGCTATATATCATCAAGCTACTACTTAAGGGAGCGGAGCATTGATAATAAATGTTAACAAATCCGGCAATTTTTCATGCATATTTTGAAGACTAAAACATACGGGCTCAAAGGGATATGAAGCTTCAAAATATACCCCAGGCGAAGCTGGGGTGGGTCAGCTAGTTTTCAATAGAATTTTATTGTAGATTATGGTGCATCTAAAGATCCATGCGACTACCAAACATATGGAGGCTCAAAACCTTTCTCAGAAATAGAAACCAGGACTCTCTCTAAGTACATATCAGAAGTGAACAATCTTAGAGGATATATCGCATTCCACTCCGATGCACAGATGTTACTGCTACCGTACTCAGATTCTGTTGTCCATGACCAATATTATGATGATTTGGTAAGTTTGTTTTTCATTGCTTCATTAGTAGGTAAACTAGGGCAGGTTGATCATTGTGTAACACGCTTGGTTAGAACGTTTATGATAAATATATAGTAAATCCAAATTTTGGATGAAATTTCTTATGAGATGCCTTTTTTGTCATTTATCCTTTTACAAGTTTGAATTGTGTGCGGTAATTGGTGTGTCGTGGGTTGAGGAATGGTCTGCCAGTGACTGTCAGGCGTGCTCAGTCCTTGCCTGTTTTCAAAAGACTCGTAAAAGATTACTACCTATCTCTCTGAAAGAGTGAAATAATAGGTAGTGTGAGGTTTTTTGGGATATTTATGGTGTGTATGCTTATATTTAACTAAATATAAGCATACACACCATAAATATCCAAGAACTGCACTACACTGACTACTGAACTACTGAACTACAACTGTATATACCTATGTTATGTGTTTTCTTTTACATTATTATTGTTTTATCTTCTTTATATATTCTCTATGTACGCCTAACTGCCCTAAACTATTCTTCTCCTATTTTTTCTCTCCATCCTATGGTTGCCTGTAAGAAATTGCCGCAGAGCGATAAGGCCGCCAACTATTCGTACCACAAAACTTAATTAATCTCATATTGTAATGTAATATGTTATTGGTGTACAATAAAGACGTTATTATTATTAATTGTACGTCACATTTTAGAGAAATATATTATGTGTGCTATCTGTTTCAATTGGATCCCATTCCGAATAATCTATTTTACTTACAGAAAAAAATCGGTCAGACATCACTTGAGTATGGGTACAAGGTGAATGAAGCAAAATATAGAGGTCCAGCTACAGCAGCTGAAATTTTGTGTAAGAAACCCCTAATACTTCATTTTTATTATTGCAGTAATTTCTATACTTATAGATTGATTTTTGATCACTTCGTTATGATGCGAAGAAATCATAAGTCTCTGAAGTATTATTATAAACAGTTAATACTTTAAATTATGGATTAACTAATATTTGAGTGCAAATACCTATGACCAGGCCAGTAAAGAAATCTGGGGTTGAGTTGAGTTTTTGTGCTGACAGTGAGAAGACCAAAGGCTTGTCCTGATTTTGGTCCTGCACTGATGGCACAAAAACTCTGTTCTTACAGGGTCGGCTGCACGGGTGTTACAAACGTTTATCGTTTTATCGTTTGTCACAATAACTAGATACCATCAGGAGGACCGTGTGCTTGTATACCACAAGTTGCCTAAAAAAATCCCATATTTTTGTTTTTTAATATATTTCAATCGTATTACAATAGTCATTATATCACCTCCTATTACGTAGGACTGAATTTAATGATTGGTGAAATGTGGGTGTTAATTCACCTCTGCCTAACCCTCCGGGGATAAAGGCGTGATTATATGTATGTATGTATTATATCATAGAAGCACCCATAAAACCCTTACAGTTCACACCTCCCTGGATGGTAGCTAGATTCTATCCAGCCACCATCCAGCTACAGTCCAGAAGCTATGAACCACCACTACGGATGCTTTCAGCTCCACTGATAATGGTGGTTCATACCTTGACAGTCTCATCAAATGCATTTCCATACATTTCTAACAATGTTATTCTCCACGTTTCTTACAATTTTATTCTCTTCTCAGATAAAGCCTCAGGTGGCAGCATGGACTGGGTTCACCGAAAACTTGACACTCCTCTAGCATTCACTTATGAACTAAGAGGATATTACTTCTTTTGGCCACCACATAGGATCCACGAGCAAGGCGATGAAGTCACACAGATGATACTTGGGTTAACCACCGAAGCTGAAAATTTAGGATATTATTAAGAACTCAAAGTTATGGTTATTTAAGTATGCACATATCATGCAGACAAAAATAAAGTTGACAAAAACTTAAATTATTTTAGCTAATATTCAGTTTTAAAAAAAGTATCTAAGTATGTTTATCCGCATTCTGGATCCCATAACACAAGCTAGTTAAGCTATGCTTACCATGGGTCTAGATAGCGTTATGTAGAATGTCATGGAATATGTATTTATTTATTATTTATTTATTTAAATATTATCCTATACACGTGGCATCGTCTGCGCAAATGTCTGTTTTGCTCATATCTCCGTGTTTACTTAACCACTTGCAATTAAACGAACGTAAGATTTTAAATCTGACCAAGATGATTCAATCAAAAAAAACTGTATCACAATTCGTTCTGTAGTTTTTGAGCCCATCACGGACAAATCGACAAAAAATCCAAAAAAAATGTGTTTAGTATCGTTAATATAACTTACTCGTGATATAACTTAATTCAAGTTTTTTTGCTTAATATAAATAAACAAAATAAATATATAAATATTCTACAACATTCTAAACAACGCTATCTAGACCCAATGGTAAACATAAGTTGACTAGCTTGTGTTATGGAATCTAGAATGCAGATAAACATGGTTAGATTTTTATGGAAATATATTCATATTATTCATAGAAACACCCAGACCAATGCAAGTATTACATATTCATGCATATAAATACTTGCACTGAGCGGGAATCGAACCCGCGCCTCCTGTGAAGCAGTCAAACGTTCTACCGCTACGCCACGGAGGCCGTCAAAATATCGCCAATGTCTTTAGACACGACCACTTTGCAATTGTATACATACTACCTATACATAAAATATACATTAGACGACCTTGTTTGTTTTGTTTTATCTTAATAAATTTGGGAAAATATACGTTTTCTTTTTCTTGTGTTATAATTTACTTGTATGACATAATTTTTCATAAAGATCCGTAATTCCTAACGACCCAGATAATGTTGATGTACGAGCATACTTTAATCAATGATCAGTATCAAAATAAACGGGATATTTACCATGTTTCATTGTTTTGAGTTTCCATAAGCCTTCATAAATACATCATTGACCTTAACCTGCTTCTTATACATATCATTCAATTGCGACAATAACTGGACTTTCTTGATGCTAGCCCGACTATCCTCCACCGTGATACATGTACTTGCCACATGGCCCACGTTTCCACATCTAAAACATTTGCGTTTATCTGGCATCTTGCATGTGGTTGCCACATGCCCAACTTCCTTGCATCGGTAGCACATAGGCGGTTTCCTTCCATCAATACTTCTTTGGGGCTGGCTATTAGATCCTTCGCTATCTTTACGTGTTACGGACGACTTCACGGATGAGTTTTGGATTTTCAACGCATTAGTTTGATAGGAATCAAAAGCGGACAAGAAACCCTCATACAGCTCATCTGGAGTAGAGCATTGAAACGCTAGTGCGTTCGCACGTAATTCGGTCGGCAGTCCCCGAACGATACACGACACAGAAGCTTGATCGCTAAGTTGACATCTATAACACATGGCCAATTTCTCCTGAAAATACTTAGTCATTGTTTCCGTTGAGAGTTTTTTTCAATCAATTAGTTCATCTAATAGGGACGCGTAGTCAATATAGCGCGGAAACGCCCTTATGACCATTGATTTCCATTCTACCCACGAATAATCGTAAGACTCTAATCTATCAAACCATCGTCTAGCTTGACCTTGTAATTTTGATTGTAATATAAATGATTTAGTTTCGTCGTTCCAGTGGTAAATTGAGCCTAACTGCTCAATTTTCTTAATCCAACTTTTTATATTTAAATCACGATTATCCGGATCAAAATCGGGAACTAATTTAGCAGTATTCTGTATTCTGGCCATACGATTATGTAATATATTATCGTCATTATTTAAACATCTTTCTACAGCAGCTTCTACTTTCTTTTTTATTATGTCTTTTGCTGAGCATGAAGGAGAATTATTATTTCCACTTACATGAGAATTATTACTTCTGCTCCTTTTGCTGTTTTCAGAACAGCTAGACCTGTCCTGGAACCTCTTCATCTTGCGTTGTCTTCTGCCAAGTTCAGTAAATCCCACTTCTGATTGTTACGACGTTGTTGGAAGTGAAATAAATACCCGTTAACACAATAATACTTTTTACTTTTATTAAACATAAACAGTTGATTTTTCCAATAATAATGCCCCGAGACACCAAATCACACCCCTTTTATAGACTCCACACTACACCTCTCCTCTCCTCGGCTCGCCCCTCCATCGCTCCCACCTCTCCGCACCAACACGTCACCAGTCAATGTTGCCATTTGTTTATTTCCGTTACAATTCATTTAAATGCATGGTTCCGGGCAGAGTAGAATTTGAACCACCCCATCTCTTCCCATGCGGTATCGTATAAGGCGACTAAGGGATAGGGCTGTTTAACATCAGAAATATATATACAGCTCAGACTCAGTCACAGATCAATAGCTTGAGACAACAATAGTGCCCAGAATACGGCAATAGGCTCACCCCCCATTACGTGGGACCGAAAACAATTACCTATTGGTTAAATGTGGGTGTTAATTCACCTCTGCCTAACCATCTGGGGATAAAGGCGTGATTATATGTATGTATGTATGTAATTAACAATGAGGACGTATTATTTATTCCGCGAGTTAGCTATATATTTTCTATGTTTAGTAATTGCGCCATTTTTTTTAAAGTCGCGATGTTCCTGCATGACATTTCTATAATTTATACATCATTGCTATAAGGTAAAACTAAATGTAATCAGCCATAGGCCGCATCTTAGCAGTTCGAGACTCGCATTCTAATGCATCGCAGTGGAAAAATAATTCGGGTCCTGGGGGGAAACTACATTAAATTCTTAAGTTGGCTCATTTTACTTAAAAGGGAGATTCCTTTATTTTTAAATAGAAACAAAACTGCATTCATTGATTTACTAAAACTCGCTTGCTATACTCTGAAATCGAACCGACAAAAGTCCGAAAAAAAGCTTTCACTGTATTTTTAGCACGCTTTTATCAGTTTCACTTGTAACTTATGCATGTATGAAAGAAAATCTTGGAATCTTAATTTGACCAACTTCCCGGTCTTTGATTAGGATGAAATTTTACACACGCTCTGAGTTCTGATGACAATTATATGACTAGCTAAGAAACGTCATTAAAAATACAATATGGCGAACGTCCAAGATGGCGGACAGGCTATTTGAAATGCACCCCCATGATATGAGTATCAAATGAAAGGTTTCGCTGTCAGGAATACGAAAAAGTATAAAATAAAAATAATAGTTTAAAAAACTAAAAAACTCGCTTGTAGCACGCACTAAAAATTACAAAATAATTCGGACATTTACTTTGATGACTCAAGAGATTTATTTCCCTTTGCCAAATCTTCATTAGATCGCAGGTAAACATAAACAAATTCAGTTCGTGACGAACGATAAATAATTACCTATGCGAAATGGTTATAAGTAGGTAATCATCTTTATTGCATATTTACTATTTAGGAGCGTTTATGTAATCTTTACTCTTTTTGGAGAAAACGCTCCACGCTTTCTTTCATAATAAATCATAGTAAATATTCAATAAAGATGATTACTTATTTGTAACTATTTCGCATAAGTAATTATTTATCGTTCATCACGAACTGAAATTGTTAATGTTTACCTGCGATCTAATGAAGATTTGGCAAAGAGAAAAAAAACTCTTGAGTCATCAAACTAAATGTCCGAATTATTTTGTAATTTTTAGCGCGATAAGCGTTTTTTAGGTTTTTAAACTATTATTTTTTATGATATCAATTGATAGTGTAAATTATAATGATCAAATCTCTCTAACAAACGGGGTAAATTAAATGACTTATACTGAGACATTTTTTCACGCCGCGGCGCGCCGGAGCAAGGGTGTCTTCTGTACAAGACACAAATTCCCTCCTGCGTGGAATACTGCTCGCATCTCTGGGATGGCTCAACGAAGTACTTACTAGATGCTCTCGACAGATTGCAGTAACGTGCACTCCGCATCATTGGGAATCTCGAGGCCACGAACACCCTAGAGCCTTTACTGATGCGTAGAGATGTTGCGTTCTTGGCAGTATTTTACCGTCGTAATGATGAGCTCTTCCAATTAGTCCCACCTTCCCATTTCCTACACAGAACAACACGTGCAGGGCTTAGATGTCACCTTAGATATATAGATGTCCTTTATCGCACCATTAAGGCCTGGAATTCATTACCAGCTCACGTGTTTCCTTCTTCCTACTGTCCCAGGTTCTTTATGAGGGGCGTGAAAAAGCATATGATGAAGCCGCCAAGCTGAGTGTCACCATTGCCACATGGTATATGTAAGTAATGGTGACCCTCTTTTATGAGACTTTGCCTTCAGCTTACCATCAGGGAAGGCGAAGTCTAATCGACGTGTCCTATATAAAAACAAACAAATATTTGCACTGAGCGGGGATCGAACCCTCCGGCGTAGCGGTCGCGTTCACTACCGCCACGGCCCGGAGGCTGTCACCTATACCCGTTCTCAAGCTACAATCCATATCTGTACCATATTTCATCAAGATTTCTTCAAAAACATCTACTATTTTACCCTCTTAAACCTCCATTTTCACTATGAAAGGTAGTCCATATATCCGTCCCCAAGCTCTAATCCAATCCCTACCAAAGTGGTTTAGGTCTGAAAGGGAAACAGACAGACAAATAGACTGAGTTTCTTAACTCCTTTCGCATTTTTAATAATAAAATAACACAACATAAACTCACGCCTATATCCCCGAAGGGGTAGGCAGAGGTGCTAGCACCCACATTTTGCCAGTTTATGTTTAGGTCCCAATTTAATAGGTGGCGAGCCTATTACCATTAACCGGACACTTATAAACCTGTGATAAATACACACATAACTACGAAAAGCATCTAAAGTCATTAGTGTGTGCCATGGTAAAACCTGAGATTGAACCCGAGACCTCGTCTCAGCAGTCCATTACCCATACCACTAGGCTACCGCGGCTTTTATTTATAATAATAGTATGAATTAACCAGAAAAGGTATATGAAGATAGTTTGCTGGTAAGATGCCATCAAAAAACTTGAAGTGCTCAACACGGCGAAGTGGTACTTCACTGCAGGCCAGCGACTCCTTCTTCATAAGTCACAGGCGAATGGAGTATTGATGCCAACTTTTTGCCATAGCACCTGCATACCAGCTAAGACCAAGGAACGGCCCCGACGGCATTCCAGGCCGCGCGTGGGTCCTAGCTCTGGGAGAAGACGGTCTCGAACCCCGACTGAGAGGGTTCCTCAGCGCATGCTTGGAGCGGGGCCAGTTTCCGAAGATGTGGAAGACGGGGAAACTGGTCCTCATCCGAAAGGAGGGTCGCCCGGCGGACGAACCGTCCGGCTACCGGCCCATTGTGTTGCTCGACGAGGTGGGCAAGCTCTTTGAAAGAGTTATTGCGAAGCGCCTCGTCGAGCACCTCTCTGGTAGGGGGCCGGACCTGGCGGATGCCCAATATGGCTTCCGCCGGTGGCAGTCCACCGTGGATGCCATCATGCGCGTGAGGACTTTGGCGGAAGAGGCAGTTGCCCGGGGCGAGGTGACGTTGGCGGTGTCCTTGGACATCTCCAACGCGTTCAACACCTTGCCCTGGAGTTGCATCGGGGAGGCACTCGTGTACCACGGTGTGCCTCTCTACCTCCGCCGCATAGTCGGGGCGTACCTGACGGAGAGAGCCGTCATCTACCCAAGTGCGACCGGCGTCGGTCGGCGTGAGATGTCGTGCGGTGTTCCACAGGGATCGGTTCTTGGACCGCTCCTGTGGAACATCGGATACGACTGGGTGCTTCGTGGTGAGCTCGCGGATGGCGCCGCCGTCACGTGCTATGCGGACGACACGCTAGTGACGGCGAGCGGGGCTACATACCGCGAAGCGACCCTGAGGGCCACGACCGCGGTTGCTCAAGTCGTGGAACGGATCCGGCGGCTGGGCCTTGAGGTGGCTCTGCATAAATCCGAGGCCATGTTCTTTCATGGACCTCGGCACACGCCACCACCTGGTTCCAGTCTCACAGTGGGAGGCACTCTCATCGGCATCAAGCCCCAGATGAAATATCTGGGGCTCGTGCTCGACGGCTGGTGGGACTTCGGGAAGCACTTCCGAAGTCTAGGCCCCAAATTGGTGGGCACAGCAACGCATGGCCCTGTACGGGTGTCCCGTGTGGGCGGACACCCTGAATGATCGGCACATGCCCCTGCTGCAGCGTCCGCAGCAGAAGTTGGCGTGCCGCATCATAGGGGGTACCGCACGATATCCTTCAACGCGGCGAGTCTCCTCGCTGGATCGCCACCATGGATCCTGGAAGTGAGATCCCTTTCGGCGCTATACCGGTTCCGAAAGGCGGCGCGGGAGCGGGGTCACGATCCCGAGTCCGAAGAAATTCGGGCCGTGAGATTCCGGCTCCACAGGGAAATGGTGGCGGAATGGGAGCTACGACTTGGGCGACCAGGCGCAGGGCGCGCCGTAGTAGCGGCGGTAAGACCCATCATGGGGGAGTGGCTAGAGAGGCCTCACGGCAGCCTCTCGTACCGTCTGACGCAGATGATCCCCGAGCACGGGTGCTTCGGAAAGTATCTGCGTCGGATGGAGAAAGAGCCAACGTCCGAGTGCCATCACTGCGACGCGAGCGAGGACTCAGGTCCGCACACGCTCACCGAGTGTCCGGCGTGGGAGACGCCGAGGTGGGAGCTTGTGGCGGCCCTGGGAGTGAGAGTTCTCACGCTCTCCACCTTGCTCGCGGCGATGGTCCGCTGCGCGGATGCGTGGGCGGCCGGCGCCTCCTTCTGCGAGCAAGTAATGCTCGTGAAGGAAGAGGCGGGGCGGGAGCGGCAGCGGGAGCGACGTGGACCCGTTTTACTGACTTAGGGGTAAGGAACCTACCAGTGGTATTTAAAGTTAGGTGTTTTAGTTTATGAGATTTTGTGTGTAATCAGTGAGTGGTATTTCGATTTGTATATATAGATTTGTGTAAATATAGACTACCTTCGCAAATAAATACCTCAGGGAATCTATAAATACTTTGTTAATCTTTTATATAAAAGCAGTAACTGCGGGTAATTACCCATCATTCACTAATCATTCAATTGCGGGTCGAAACATCAAAATGATTTTATCCCTGTGTGTTATTTCTTTATGTATACAAGCATCTCTGTCTTCTATACCTGATGGATTCAAGTCGTATAAGAATTACAAAATATACGAAATTGAAGGTGACAAAAATGAAATAAGCAAGTTGATATTGGATTTGCAAGACAATTATGTAAGTTTTTTTAATTACTATTAAAAGGATCAGTCCACTATGTCACCTCTTGGTTAGGTGATGGCGTGGTGAAACATACAAATATTACATACAAACAGATACTCACGCCGGTAAATCCTCGAATTGGGTAGGCAGAGGTCTATTAACACCCACATTTCGGCAACTCTGCCGTCAAACGGGCACTTAATCATAGGTAGCTTTACTGTCAGATGGGGAACAGTCCTGTCCCTGAATCGCTTTTTGCGACACCCACAGGAAGAGATGAAGTGGGTTTATTCTACTCCACGAGGAACCAAGAGGGCAACGAAAAAGCACAGAAATAGATATATGAATGCTGCACCATTAAGACCTAGAATTCCTTACCAGGCCCTCGACTCTGTAAAAGCAAAACCACTCTCATACCATGGAAAATGCTAGAAATCCATTTAATTTTACACTTTAAAGCGATGTGATTAATGTTCAAAATGTAAAATTAAAGCTTTTTACAGAGTGAACGAAAACGTGTAATGAAACTCTTTTCATTTAATTTTGGTCTTTAAGCATATAGCAATAAAGTCGAAAATTTAATGTCATTTATTGCAGTGTCTGTATGATAATAGTTTTGCTTTAATAGGATCCAGGGCCAGCTCACGTGTTTCCTTTTTTCTGCAGTCCCGGGTCCTTTAAGCGCAGCGTGAAAGAGCATCAGCTGATGAGGCCGTCACGCTTGACGGCCCCATTAGATGCTCTTAGCTAAGTGCGACCATTGTTACATGAAACGTGTCTGTAATGGTGATACTCTTTCCTTACACCACTTTTAGATTACCATCAGGCGAAGTCAAGTGAAGTAAATTAACGTGTCCTATATAAAAAATAACAATAAATATTCAAGTAAAACCTCTGAATGATATATTAACAGATTTCTATCGAGTTGTTAATTAATAGTCACTGATGTTAACGTTGTGACTACGTTTATCTTTTATTCTAAGACAAACATAGCCGCGTGGTTCCCGGCAGAGTAGAATTTGGGCCACCCCATCTCTCCCCATGCGGTGTCGTACAAGGCGACTTAGGGATAGGGCTGTTTAACATCAGACAAATATTTACAGCCCAGACTCAGCCTCACATGAATGGCTTGAGTCAACAAAAGTGCCCAGAAGACGGCAATAGGGTCACCCCCTATTACGTGAGACCGATATCAATGATTGATAAAATGTGGGTGTTAGTTCACCTCTGCCTAACCCTCGTGGGATAAATGCGTGATTATATGTATATATCGATTAAGATATAGAAAAAAAATTAGGTTCAGACAGGATTCGAACCCGCGATCTTTCCCTTAAATCTTAATCGCTTTGAATAGTTAGTATACTAAATGCTGTAAAATTTCGTTAAATATATGTATGTATGATATAAAATCGTATTTAAAAGAACTTTAAAAGAACATCAAAAGTAAAGGGTGGGTTTATAAACGAAACATTGGATATGTTAGCGTTGAATAGTTTGAGCAGTGCTAAGCTTTCAACCGGGGTTAGCGCTTGCATGATAATAGCAAGGAAGATTAAAAAAGCGCGTCAAGTGCGAGTTGGACTCATATTCCAAGGGTTCCGTACAAAATTGTATTCAGGGACGAAGTTATGCTACCTAAGCCGTAATAATAATATCGCGGCCATAATAACTTCGTGTTGTGTTCCCAGCGGTGAGTAGGGTAGCCAGAGCTCACTGGAGAGTTCGTGCTGTCAGTGGGAGGACTAAAGGCTTCTACACTGATGGCACAAAAACTCTGCGCTTATAGGGTCAGCAGCGCGAGTGTGACTCCTCTGGTGTTACACACGTCCATAGGCCACGGTAACCACTTTCCATCAGGTGGGCCGCGTGCTTGTTTGCTACCTAAGTGGTGTAATTTTTGTTTTCGATTGCGTTGAATTAGAAGTTTGATTTTTGCACAGATTCAAGACGTTACAGACTTGAGTATGTGATATAAATTTCAACCTTATACCTCCGCACATTCATGAGAAAAAGGTCTTGACAGACAGGCAGACAGAGAGACAGACAGTCGGACAACGAAGTGATCCTATCAGGATACCGATTTTCCTCTTGAGGTACGGAACGCTAATTATGTTCAACTTTTAGGAGTTGCCGTATCATTCAAATAATGGAGATAAAGGTCAAATATTGATAGCACCACAACTAGTGCCCATCGTTGAAAACATGGCAAAGGAAGCAAAATTGACAGCAAAAGTAATTGTTGAGGATTACTCGGAGTAAGTAGACACAGGGTTTTGATTGAAACTTGAAGTGTGAGTTAATTTAGGCACATATAAAAGTTAAATACAATCCATTAACAAAAATCGGTAGTTTTAAATGCATACATACATATAATCACGCCTTTATCCCCGGAGGGTTAAGCAGAGGTGAATTAACACCCACATTTCACCAATCACTGTATTTAGTCCCACGTAATAGAGAGCGAGCCTATTGCTGTATTTCGGGCACTATTGTTGAGCCATGCATCTGAGGCTGAGCCTGGACTGTATAGGTCTGTCTGATGTTAAACAGCCCTATCCCTTAGTCGCCTTGTATGACACCGCATGGAAAGAGATCCAAATTCTACTCTCCTGGTTACCACAGAATTCGTCCTCAAATATATCGAAATTCAGAAGCGAGTACTACGAGAGCCAGATCGTGAGAGATGGCCCTGTGTCGGCCGGGGTGCGAGGGACATGCCTGTCAACCTCACCTTCGGCAACCAAAAACGATCCACAGTCGGCGTGCGTTTTGGTCGGTTCGAGTCTGACATAACCTCTTCCACCGGCTCCGGTGGTATCCGAGGGGATTTTGCGCCCGTAAAAAGAAAAAAGAGCAAGTACCTACTACGAGTAGATATTATAGAATATTAGTTACTTCATACTAGTATAATACGTTTTATTCACAGAATAATTAAAATGGAAAAATCCAATACTTTACGCAAAAAGAGTTTCTCTTGGACCGCGTACTACGATATTAACGATGTAAGTTCTTAATATCTTACTTTATTTATCTTTATATTTATTGAAAATTTAAGTTGATTATATTATTTATAGTTGTTCTTGATGATCTTTTATATTTTTTATACCACTTAGGTGGCAGACTAGCACACAGCCCACTTGATGGGAAGTGGTTGCCGTGGCCTATGAACGTATGCAACACCAAGAGCGTTGCACTAGCGCTGCCGACCTTGAATAAACCTTCTCCTCTTGAAAAACCCCATATTGTAGGCGCTAGGGAAAACAGCAGGGAGTTCATATCACAGCTTAAGCATGCGTGGGATGAAGTTTATTTCATACCGCACAATGCGCACCGTCTCAGGTCGCAATGTGTAGAGAGAAGTTATGGGCGATCGGTGCGATGATATAATGTAGCTGTTGGCATCATGTCAAACAATTTATCTGAGCACGAACTATTGTATAGGCGGTAGAACACACACTGAGGCAAAGTCCCTCCTAATGCTGAGAGGTTCCACATCGTTTGCGAGTACTGGATTGTCGACCAGTATCAACGCCCCTCTTTGCACCGAGTCGATGGGGTCAAGCTGGTATACAGGCACTCCGGCAAAAAGGTGACAGCAGTACTCCATGTAGGGCCGGACCTGTACCTTATAAAGAAGGAGACGCTGCCCTCAGTGAAGTACTACTTTGCCCAATGGAGCACTCTAAGATTTATTGATACAAACCTGGTCCTCTAAATGACTGCAATACTAGACGTCACTGGAGATATTCCGATACTCGAAGAATTGGTAAGCGGTGTACCCAGGAATTGCAGCGCTACAATAAATGGGATTTTCTTAGCGGCAATACACATATTTGAGACTTAGATGGGTTTAATTGGACTAGGTATAGTCGTCTCCAATCGGATACTCCAGAGAGAGTAGTCTCGATTTCGGACACAAGTTGTTCGGGACTCTCGTCCACCTCGGACTGAGGGATATGTGCATGGTCCGTGTAGCACGTATTCTCGGCACTGTCGTCCGCATAACAACGAATGGAGCCATCAGACAGCATGTCATTGATATGCAGCATAAACTGGGTAAGAGATAACACGGAGCCTTGTGGACACAAGCTTTTATGCCCATGCGGTCCGAGCGGCTGTCGTCCACGACGGCTCGGATACTTCTGTTGTGCCAGACCCTTGAAGGCCTTTGCTATATCGAGGCTGACCGCTAATGCCTCACCCCGACTATCGATCGATCAGTAAAGAGACGGTGGCGAAAGTCGTACTTTCGGTCGCTCAGTAGATCGTTTCCCTCAAGGTATCTCAGGAGCTGTGTATTGATAACACGCTCCATCACCTTCGACAGAAGGGAGGTGATAGCGATAGGCCTGCAATTGGATGGATATGTCCTGTCACCTTTCTTAGGCACAGGATGTACAAATGCAGACTTGTCTCGCAGAGTAAGAGAGTGCAAAAAGTACAGGGCACAGCTCGGGGGCGCAGTGCTTAAGCTCCATCTCCATACCATCCAGCTTATTCGACATCCAAACATCTAGGGACTCTATCTATATCTATATAAAGACATAAATTTTAATACATTTATTTTGTATTTTTTATTCGTAAGATTTATGGCTACCTGAAAAATATGAGCAGGGCATATCACAAGTAAGCCCATCTAATAGTTGGAGGGAAAAGCTACGGAGGCAGAAACATCTTAGGACTTAGAATTACAGCGCCGCCTTATTATGTCAAACCTGCCATATTTATTGAATCTGTTAAATATTTTATGTCATTTAATATTCAATACCGAATTATTTTTGATAATCTTCAGTAGACGTTTACGTTTTTAAATTTTATACTAATGCCGATGGCTACTGTACGTTTGTCTTGCTTTTACAGGCATTCATGCAAGAGAATGGATCGCTCCAGCGACGACGACATATTTCATCAACCAGCTCTTGACCAGTGAGGATCCTGATATTGTAAAAATGAAGAACAGTTATGATTGGCACATCTTCCCTTCTGTCAACCCTGATGGATATCACTACAGTTATACCATAGTATGGAACTTTTTAATTCATGTAATCCTCTTCCTTGCTCAGAATACTCAGAGTTAATCCGTATTAATGCAGAGTAGAATCAAATAATAAATAAATATTTCACGACATTCTACACAACGCTATCTAGACCCATGGTAAGCATAGCTTTACTAGCTTGTGTTATGGCATCTAGAAACACAAGCTAGTAATACAAATAAGTTATTATATTATTATAAATCTTATTAGGTATTTGCCTGACATCTTTCTTTACTTTTTTACTCAACTACGTCAAAGCCAAAGGAGGATTATGACATATTTTTATTTAGCAATATATATAATAATACGTGAAACGAAAATTTTGGGACCGTTTTTACGAAAATTGCGAGCACGTTGGAGGTTGAGATTTGGCATATTGAAAGTTCATACGGAAGAAATGCATAAACCAATCTTTTTTTTAATTTTGGAATAAATACATTATTCTTGTTAAAATAAACGTTACGCGCATAAAGTCAATTTTCACACTCACACGCACACTTATGTAATCACACACAGTCCGATACTTATTTGAAATGTGCACAGCTAACGAATAAAGAGATAAAAAAAAATACTAAGGAGGTTTTAACTTTATATTATGTATATTGGTAAATTGAGAGACCTCTTTCTACGAATATTGCGCGGATGAAGGAATATATTTCTCAACCCTTCATTTATTATTTGGTCAACAGTCCTATGGTCAACTTTTACTCACGTGTTAGTACATTTTTGTGAGTATATTATGTTATCTTTATGAAATCAAATACTTAAATCAAATGTATATGTTAGTATCAAAGTAATCGGAATATTTACCATGTTCTATTGTTTTGAGTTTCCGATATTTCGGCGCTGTTGCAAGCACCATGATGAAGAGCTGGAGTATTGGTGGTGAACAGTGAAAAAAGATTTTTAGGGATAAATATATAGATGATCCTCTTTCGAGATATTTTACCACGCGTATCTGCACTACCACTGTTTCACTCTCACTACAAACTCGAACCCGATCTCGATCACGTTCACGACATACGATGCTTAGTTTATCCACTCGCGATTTTGTTTTGGCTTTTCCCGGTTGTTTTTGCAAAGGCAAACCACTGGATGCCAGACGTTCGATAGTTGAAAGCCATTCTCACGATTGAAATATTTATACTTCTTGATTTCAATCGCTTCCCTAACCAGTCTTGGTATATAGTGGCATTCTGTCGAGAGCATCTGAGGGTTATGTAACTTGATCCAGTGGTCAGTACCGGACTCCAATAAATGTTGAGCGATTATAGATTTACGCGGTTCATTGTTTTTGACTTTTCACTTTTCACCGCCAATACTCCAGTTCCTGCGTGCTCATGGTGCTTGCAACAACGCTGAAATATCGGCAACTCAAAACAATACAATATGGCAAATATCCCGATTACTTTGATCCTAATGTGAGTGACCATGATAATTTAAATACATATGTATACAGGACAGAATGTGGAGAAAAACTCGTTTGAAGTCTTCCGCCAGGTGCTATGGGGCTGATCCCAACCGCAACTGGGACTACAACTGGATGGGTAAGACTACTTGAAATCGAAGCCTTCTCATCTTGAAGAGGCTCCGAAAGAAAATCGGTGGGATGTTTTGGTCTATTTTTATTGCATCCTATATTTTTATTTTAGAACATGGTGCATCTAATAATCCATGTAACTATCAGATCTATGCAGGCACAAAACCTTTCTCGGAAATTGAAACCCGGACTCTTTCTAAGTACATATCAAAAGTAAACAATCTTAGAGGATATATCGCATTCCACTCCGATGCACAGATGCTACTGCTACCGTACTCAGATTCTGTTGTCCATGACCAATATTATGATGATTTGGTAAGTTCGTTCTTCATTGCTGCATTAGTGTTAAAAGTAGAGCAGGTTACCTATTGTGCAACAGCCTTAGTAACATTACGTGTTTGATTAAAGTACAATATTACATGGGATAAATCTCTTAGGGGAGGGAAGTCTTTTCAGTCATGCTTTGGCAAATTTAGAGACTATTGTACTTCAGAAAAATAATTCTTCACCATTGTCTAAACCTTTTCCCATCCCAGTTTACCCCAACAGTTTTTCGAGTCTAAACTGTGAGGCGGCGAACTTGAATATTTTCCGTGAAGGGTCTACCACCTGACCTTCACAAACAATTGACGATACCAAAGTTCTCGACCAACCTCACCTCTGGCAACCTACAACGATCCACAGACGCCGTGCGTTTTAGTCGGTTCGAGTCCGACATAACTTCTCCCAGCGGCTCCGGCGGCGGAAAAAAACCACAGATGTTCGTATGGCACCCGGGATCGACTGCTTAACATGCTCTTCGAAGCATAGAGTAGATATTACTTATGTGTGCTTTTAATTTATATAACAAATGTATGCGACCGACTCTCGCCAAGATGATGACATTATCACCAAAATGATATTGATGACATTATCATCAAAATTATATTGATGAACATGATAATATTCAAAAATTATTTTTTTTCAGAAAAAAATCGGCCAGACATCACTCGATTATGGGTTCAGGGTGAGTGGAGCAAAATATAAAGGTCCAGCTACAGCAGCTGAAATTTTGAGTGAGAAAACTATACTTAGTACCTAACATGCCAAATAATAAATATAACCATCAAATGGGAGTAACTCCATCGAGCTTGGGTTTGGTCTTGACATAAACCGGGTCTTCAAAGATCTGCGCCCTTAAACAATTGGCGATTCGTAAGCGGCATATTGTTGATTAGAATGACAAATGTATGGAATTTGACGTTTATGACAGTTCTCAACGTATGTCATAAACATCAAATCACATACAATCTTCACTCTCTTCTACAAATTGCCGGCCATTGAATTGCCATTTGTCTTGGTGGGCTGGTGTGCAATTTTCTAAGCATAAAACGTTGAGCGCAGCTCTGCAACCAACCTTGATACTGTCCTTGGACCTGTTGTTGATCGATCTGCAGTGACGTCACCCAGTTCGACCAATGACAGTCTCTATCAAGGTTTGATATGCTTAGAGAACTGCACAACTGATTGCTATGGTGAATAACCTTTTTTTTTACGTGCGCAAAATCCCCACGAATACCCTCCCCCCCCCCTCCCCCTCCCCCTCGAACCGACTAAAATGCACGCTGCCTGTGGGTCGTTTTGGTTGCCGAAGGTGAGGTTGACAGGCATATCCCTCGCACCCCAGCCGACTCAGGGCCATCTCTCACGATCTGGCCCTCTCCTCGGGTGTGTGGGGACTACAGAGTCCCCAACTCGTCCCCGGAAAACGGAGAGGCGCGCCAGGTGCTTCTGCCAGGGTGAGAGGCGGCTCCACCAGTCACCCCCAGGCCTGCGCTCATGGGGGGCGGAGGTCGTTCATCGACCTACTGTGAATAACCTGTACCTACTAAAGTTACAACAATTACTACTAATTCTTTTTCGGAATTTAATTCATAACATAACATAAAACATAACATAACATAACCTCACGCCTATATAATAATATATAGTAGGCAGAGGTGCTAGCACACATATTTCGCCAGTTTATGTTTAGGTCCCTGTTCGGTTTAATGCTGACACCGAACACGTGACGTGAGCCCGCTGGCCATGCGATTCAATTAGAAAAGAAAGTTTAATTATTTAGTGTACTTTCGGTTACCGTCGCGACCGGGTGCATTCACCTAACAATTCCAACAGTTAACATTTGAACAGTAACATCCTAACATTAACATCTTATACTTAACATTTCATTTAGTTTAACATTTATTCTACAATCATACAGTGCAATTTCTGAGTTTAACCTAACAATAAACAATTTAACTTCCTAACAAAAAATCTCTTGATTCCAACCCCACTTCCGATTGTATCCCAAACAGTCCCAATGTAATAGGTGGTGAGCCTATTGCCATTAACCGGGCACTTAGCACTTATAAACCTACGGTAAATACACACATAACTTCGAAAAGCATCGAAAAGTCATTGGTGTGTACCATGGTAAAACCTGGGATCAACCCGAGACCTCGCCTCAGCAGTCCTTTACCCATACCACTAGGCTACCGCGGTTCAAAAATAAACGAATCATTCAGAAAATATAAATTCGCGCTCAAATTTAAGATAGCAGATAACGCAACAAACTAAATACCACGCAGAACAAAATTTAAACTGCCTCCCTGAATTTTGTGACCTCCCTCTACGAATTCCGAAAGAAAATTGCTTTTTTAAATTTTATTTTCTTATACCACTTGGTTGGCAGATAAGCATACGGCCCACCTGATGGAAAGTGGTTACCGTGGCCTTTGGACGTGTGCAACAATAAGAGAGTCAAACTCGCACTGCCAACCCTGTAAGCACAAGAGTTTCTGTGCCACCAGATTAAGATTATTATTATTATAGTGAGCTCTGGCTACCCTTCTCACCGCGGGGAACACAACACGAGGTTATTTTGGCCACGGTATTCTGTAGGGCGGAGGTACTTCCTCAGTCGGACAACTTAATTGGACGGAAATACCGTCGTGTCTGTTTTCTAGGTTTGCTCTTTTTTGAGCTAATTTTCATCGACTATAATTCTTGCATGAAAGGATCAATGATGGTAGAGGAAGCTCGTGAAGTATGTAAGGATGTAGTCAATTGGCGGGCTGTGGTCTCTGCCTACCTATGGCCCCGGAGGGCAATAGGCGTGAGTGTATTGTATGTATGTATGTTTAATTCTTTTTTTGCGTTACTTATAGCCGAATGTGCCAGTTGCAAAACTATAAATGTTTGAAGTAATAAGCAGTTTTCTGAACTGTTTTATTCTCTTTTACAGGAAAATCATCAGGTGTCAGTGCGGATTGGGTTCACAGAACTCTTGGCATTCCCTTGCATTTACCTATGAACTAAAAGGATATTATTTCCGCTGGCCACCACACAGGATCGCAGAACATGGTGATGAAGTCACTCAGATGATGCTTGGGTTAACCATAGAAGCTGAAAAATTAGGATATTTATAGTAATTAGGGTGTATTGTTAATTATTTGGTAATTTATAATTCATAATTCGTGGTACAACAAAAGATGGAAATAAAAAATATAGTAATCAAGCACATTTCGCCATAAAGTTGGCATGCAAACACAGATTATTAGGTATACTAAGCAACTAAAAAAAAATATTGCAGCCACAATAATGGCGCAGCCGTTACAACGCATTTCTGCAGTGATACGAATGATATGAATATTTCTTTAAAAAGTTCTTCAAATAAAAAGAAGAAGAGTTATCTGAAGCTAATATTCAGTTTTATACAAAATATTAGATGACAATTGTTTTGAATTATTTTAACGAAAATACTTTATACTCCGGTCGAATAAAACTAAAATGATTATTAATAAAAGGTAAAAATGGTTGATTCTCTTGTTCTTAATATTTATATTCCAATATTTTTTTATACCACTTAGGTGGCAGTTTAACACACACACGTGGGTCGACCTGATAAAAAGTTATGACTGTGGGCTATGGACGTATGCAACACCAGGGGTCTGCAAATACTATGTCATTTGCTATCTCAAAAACATAATTTTATTTAATATGTTTTATGAATCATTAGAAATTTGCTATATTGAATTGGTTGCCATGTTGACGGTGTTTGTATAAACAACATCAGCTATGCTGACGATATGGTGTTGCTGAGTCCGTCGATTGGTGCCTTGAGAAGGCTGCTGAATATGTGTGAAGGGTACGCCGGGACCCACGGCCTCAAATACAATGCACAAAAGAGTAAGTTTATGGTTCAGAGCGGGTCCTAAGACCTACACTGATCTGCCTAAGGTCTCACTATGTGGCTCGCCTTTAAATCGCGTCGATAGGTTTAAGTATCTGGGGCATTGGGTTTCGGTTGACCTCAAAGATAACTTGGACATTGAGAGGGAGCGCAGGTCCTTGACTGTCTGGTGTAACATGCTCGCCCGCAGGTTTGCACTTTGTACGAAGGAAGTGAAGGTGACGCTGTTCAAAGCATACTGCCAATCCTTTTCCACGTGCGGCCTGTGGGCGGGTTTCACGCATCGGGCATACGATGACCTGCGAGTCCAATATAATAACGCATTCAGGATGCTGATGGATCTGCCGAGGCATTGCAGCGCCTCAGGGATGTTTGCGGAGAAGCGTGTCGACGACTTCGCCACTATAATAAGAAAGCGCCGTGCTTCCTTATTGAATCGCACGAGGAGCAGCGCCAACAGCATCCTGGCTGCGTTATCAAACCGGTGGGACTCCCCCCTATTTAAAAGGTGGATGGTGGTTCACACCGACAGAAACACAACCATAAAAATATATGTACCTTACTACTAACAATAGTATATAAGTGAAAAATGTACGTACTAACCATATATGGACTTGTTCCGAAATAAACTTTATTTAATTTAATTTTAATTTAATTTACATATTCCTCTGAGTAGCAGAGGGCACAGTCACTAACACTGGTTGCGGTTTCAAGACCCGTCTGCGCATTTTGCTTTTTCCAATATTAATGGAATTGAATAGTTGGCATACTGTCAAAGTTATTGCTATGAACGAAAGTTTCGTAAAAATTCTGTTCACAGTTTTGCCTCCTTAGTTCCTTTCTATTCAACAACAATACCTCCAACCTCCAACCCAGTGTAGTAGTAGTCTCTCATCACGGTCAACATGCTGCATCTGCTTTTTCTCGCCACGAGTTTTTGTTACTCGCGTACTGCTTACTTGTAGCTTTAGATGTTTGAACGTTGACCAGCTACGTAAGGATGCCGCAGCAATAAACTGAGACTGCGTGAGTGAGTCCACATCAATTGACGAGAAAGTCCGCGTCTTTAATGATGCGGTCATTAGTCTTTACGACACCAACGCGCCCACTAGGAAAGTAAGAATTAAACGTCGACCAGCGCCTTGGTTAGCGGAAGAGGTTCAGATGGCGATGCGCCGTAGGGACCAAGCCTTTCACAGGTTTCGAAGGGATCGGCGGGACGAGTCGTGGTCGCTTTTGAAGTCTGCAAGGAATCGGTATAATCAGGTGATACGTAATACAAAACGCCGTTATATTCATGATAATATCACTTCTTCTTCCGCCAGTATCTGGAAGTTCCTAAGAACATTATAGGTATAGGTAAGCAGCGGTACTCTGAAATCCACTATTGATTTGGATGACATAAATCGTCATTTCACCACATCTGCTCCTATGAGTCACCAAACCAAGAGTTGCACAATCGAATATCTGGCAAAACAGCCCCATCCTACTTTTAAATTTTCTCCGGTCCCACCGATTGAGGTCAAAAAGATAATTTTATCTATCAAATACAGCGCTGTGGGCTATGATGGTGTCAGTTGCCGTATGATTACAACAATCTTAGACTATCTCCATATTATAAATTTGTCAATGGACTCAGGACAGTTCCCATCGCTATGGCGTAAGGCATATGTTATACCTCTTCCAAAGATCTCAAATCCATCCCTTCCCAATCATTTCCAGCCCATATGTATTTTACCTTTCTTGTCAAAAGTGCTCGAGGCCTGTGTGCACAGACAACTGACTCCTTTTATCTACAAGAACAACTTATTAAGCCCCCTACAATCAGGTTTTAGACCCGGGCACAGCACTGTGTCTGCACTTTTGAATGTGACCAGTGACGTAAGGGCTGTTATGCATACACCAAGCTCACGGTACTGGTTGATTTTTCAAACGCATTTAATACTGTCAACCACGACCTTCTTTGGTCCATTCTACCTTTCTATATGATCTCACCGGATGCTCTGGATTGGTTCTCAAATTATCTTAAGGGATGCCAGCAAGCTGTTCGTCACCATGAAAATTCCTCATGCTGATGCAATACGGACGCTGGTGTCCCTCAAGGCGGTATACTATCTCCATTATTATTTTCGATTTTCTTTAACCTCTTAACTTTAAATCTTCGATGTGCGTATCATTTGTATGCCGATGATCTGCAGGTTTATGTGCAGGTGGGCTTAGGAGATATAAGTGATGCAACGGTTAGATTTTAGGTATTTTGAACTTAGGTTATTTAACTTTAGGTATTATAATTTTTTTTTTTTTTTTTTTTTTTTTTTTTTTTTTTTTTTTGGAGGAGGGCGCTGCAGTGCCACAGTTAACATCGGCTCTGCGTTTTATTGCTTATTTTTAATCACAACAATACAAGTTACAGTGAAATAAACAGTTAAAACCGTGAATAAGTGCTCAATATGTATGGACAAAGTGAAAACAAAACATTAAAATAACAAAACAGTGCAAAAACACAGTGATGACAAAATTTGCAAAGGAACTGTCATTTGTCTAAATAATGAAATCATAGCCGTTTTAGTGGAACTTTATACACATACTGAACAACAGTGAACACGAAACTTATATTTAGAACTGTGTTATAAAACAATAAAAATAATTTTGTGAAAATATTGTCAACATAACCTATATTATTGATTTCTGCATTGTCCGGTTTAATACTCCGGAGCTAGTGCTAACTAACGCCATCTATTAGAAAAGAGCAGTACTACTTACACGTGAATAAACGTTCACACTCCACAATCGATTTGATTCGTGCACGAAGTACCTGTAAGCTACAACAGAGGGCACGACCTGTACCAAAACAAAATAAAGCCAATAAATTCAAATTTATTTTCTACAAAATGTCGCAAGAAATGTCGGACGTTATGGCGGCGCTTCGCGCAATCCAAAAGGATCTTGATGATCAGAGAAAATTGATAAACAAAACTGCAGAAGAGGTGACCGACAAGGTAACAGTTAATATAAACAAAATAATTGAAGAAAAAATTCTAATTCTAGAAGAAAAGCACGAAAATCTAAAGTCGAGAGTGGAAAACCAAGAAAGCAGAATATACTACCTAGAGAAACAAGCAAGGCAACGCAACCTGATATTCTTTGGGCTACAAGAAGATGAAAAATCATACCATAACATGGAAAATAAAATCGCAGACTTTATATATAAATATCTCCAGATAAAAATAGAACTTACGGATCTAGAAGTTGTAAGAAGAATAGGAAAAAAGACCGAAAAGCCACGACCTATAATAGTAACTTTTGCTACCCTGGGGAAAAAGATTAATATCCTCAAAAACAAGGGAGCTCTAAAAGAAACACCATACTATGTGAAAGAGGACTACCCCCCTTCTGTATTACAAATAAGGAAAGAGCTACAAGAACGAGTAATTGTCGAAAGGGAAAAAGGAAATAAAGCCATAATCAAGTATGACAAGCTTGTCATATTAGAGAACACACCTAAAAATAATAAAAACAACAAAAGAAGCCTCCCTAACTCTCCGGAAAATGCCCCAAACAATTTTACCCAACAAATACCTCATGTAAATAAAAAGAATAAAACCGTACCAGCCCTTACGAAACAAAGGTGTTCGAGTTTGCCCGATAACGTTATAAAACCGGGAATACTAAGCTACATGACAACCAAGAACAACAATAATAAGAATACAAACAAAGAATACGATGCCACTAAAGCATAGCAACGAGCACTTCAACCCCTCCCAGAAATCCACAAAGAAGAACATAATATAACAACACACAAAACACATCTCCCAATCCGGCCGGTCACCGTGGGAGAAAAAGACCGAAACCCTCCAGAGACAATTACCTCAAATAAGTTGGAACCTACATATGATAATCTATTCTACATTGGAACTTACAACGTAAAAACTTTATCATCACACACTCGCCTTTTAGAACTCATGGAAGCACTGAAAAATATAAAATTCGATATAATTGGCTTATCAGAAATTAGGAGGAGAGGAAACTCTATTCATGAATATGAAAACGTTATCCTTTACTACGTGGGAGAAACCCCAGGCCTTTATGGTGTGGGCTTTCTCGTAAAAAAATACCTCAAAGCACACATCGTGAGTTTTGTTGGCCTGTCAGAACGAGTGGCGATATTGACAATAAATATTAACAATTTCAAAATCAGTTTGATACAAACATATGCCCCAACAGAGGCTGCAAGTGATGAAGATATAGAACGTTTCTACAATACTATAGAAAAAGCTCTGAAAATATCAGAGAACAACACAATAGTCATGGGGGACTTTAATGCCAAGATTGGCCAACCGAAACCAGAAGAAAATATGATTATGAACAAATATGGCTATGGTACAAGAAACGGCAGAGGCGAACGACTAATAGAATTTGCATACGAAAATAAATTGTCAATTATGAATACTTTCTACAAAAAGAAGAACAATCAAAGATGGACATGGCGCTCTCCAGGTGGCTCTACTAAAAATGAAATAGACTTTATTTTAACAAATTTAAAGAACAATGTTCAGAATATACAAACCATCAACCTAAATTACAATACAGACCACAGATTCCTAAGAGCAACATTTTTGATACAGAAACTAAAAATAACAAGAATAAACCACGTTAGCAACCCAAGAAGTTCACTAAAAAATGAAGAGGAAATATCCAGATTTAAACAGTCACTCAGTGAATGCAACGAAGATCTTATGCAATGCCAACAAACCGACTCTGTACAAGAATGCTATGATAAAATAATGAACATTTTAGACACCAACTTGAAGAAAGCTCACATATACAATAGAGACGGAGCGAAAAACAGTGCTATATCTGCCCATACTTCGGAACTAATACAACGCAGAAGAGCCCTACAAAAAACCAAACCAAAAACGCGAGCCATGAAAAATGAATTGAAAGCATTGTATAAACTAGTAAGTAAATACGTTCGAAGAGACTACGCGAATCATCGTAAGAGCACTATTGAAATGCACATTAACTCCACGGGAAGTTTGAAAAAAGCCTACAAGGATCTTCGTTCCCACAAAGTATGGATAGAAGGACTTAACGACGCCCAAAACACAAGGCACGACCGGAAAGGTATACTTAATATAGCAACCAGCTTTTATGAAAATTTGTACAGTGCTCCAGTATGTCAATATGTTAATCAAGAGGAATCAAAATCTGATGATAATGACAAAGAAATAAAACCAGTGGAAGAAACAGAAATTATAATGGGAATTAAAAGGTTAAAAGCAGATAAGAGCCCAGGGCCTGACAGGATAACGAACGAGGCCATAAAAGCGGCAGGTTTCTTCCTGGTAGAACCTTTGACTCATTTATTCAACTTGATATTAAGCTCCTCTACAACACCTACACAGTGGTCAGAATCTGATATAATACTGTTGTTTAAAAAAGGTGATCCACTAAATATTGGCAATTATCGTCCAATTAGCCTCCTTCCTTCTATTTACAAGCTATTTGCTTCGATTATAGAGAAAAGAATCAGTCCTACATTAGAAAAAAGCCAACCAGTCGAACAAGCTGGATTCCGAAGGGGTTTTTCCACTATGGACCACATCCACTCTTTAGAACAGATAATAGAGAAATATCAAGAATTTCAACGCCCTCTCTACATAGGTTTCGTAGATTACCAGAAAGCCTTTGATACAATACTACACTCCGCAATATGGAAAGCTTTAAAATCACAAAATGTGCAGGAAAAGTACGTACAAGTCTTAAAATACTTATATGAACACAACACTAGCAGAGTAAAATTGGAGAGCACAGGACCACCCATCCCCATTGAAAGAGGGGTAAGACAAGGTGACCCCCTATCACCTCGACTATTTACAGCAGTACTGGAATCGATTATCGGCAAATTAAATTGGGAAAAAACCGGTATATGTATAGAAGACAAATATATCAGCCACCTGAGGTTTGCCGATGACATTGTCCTTCTTTCAGAAGATAGCACCGAGCTGGAATCAATGTTAGCGACATTACAACAAGCAAGCATAGAGGTAGGACTAGAAATGAACCTGTGCAAAACCAAACTCATGACAAATGCCGCACAAAACTCTGTTAGTCTAAACAACACAACGGTAGAATATGTCGAGAACTATATCTATTTAGGAAAACATATTTCCCTCCAAAAACAAAACAATGACTTAGAGGTCGATAGAAGAATAAAAACGACATGGAAAAAGTTTTGGAGTTTAAAAGAAATTTTAAAAAGTCAGATGCCTCTAAAAATTAAAAGAAAGGTGATGGACTCATGTCTTTTACCAACGTTAACCTACGGCTCTCAGACCTGGAAGTTCACCGCAAGGGTTAAAAATAAAATCAGGTCCTGCCAACGAGGTATGGAAAGAAGTATCACAAAAATTAGAAAACATCAAAAAATACGTCACACTATAATCAGACAAAAGACAGGTGTAACTGATGCTCTCACCTACGCTCTAAAATTAAAATGGAGATGGGCAGGACACATAGCGAGAATGAGCGACGATCGCTGGACAGTCCGCACTACGTCATGGCCAGGCCCAAAGGGTACCCGTAAAAGAGGAAGACCTATAACCAGGTGGGCGGACGACATCACACAAATAGCAGGCAAAGACTGGCTAACTGAAGCCAAAGATCGAGACCACTGGTGTTCTCTGGAGGAGGCCTTCATCCTCACAACATGAGGGGTTCATGCATTTCTTATTTTTTATTTTTGATTAATGTCATTAATTTTTTCAAACTTTATTCTTTATTTAGTTTATAACGTTTAATGTAATGTACCTAAGGCATGAAATAAAAGGCTTTTTTATTTTTTATTTATTATTATAATTTAGGTATTCAAATACGTACCCGATGCAACACATAACAACAAGCGTAAATCAGGACCTAGAACTAATAAACAGCTGGGCGAGAAAATTTGGATTGACCGTGAATAAATTACACAGTTAACCAAAGAGAATCTAAGGGCAAGAGTGACTAAATCTATGCTTGTCTATGCTATATTTTATTATTATTATTATAAAGTAGGTAAATTATTAGTATATATAGTGGTTGCGCCGATGTGGAAACTGTATTTTTTGACATGGAAACACACCCTTTCTATACCCATCTCCCCGCCCGCACTAACCATAGTGTAGTTCGTCCGTCCGCCATTTGTGAAATATAGACACTCAGTGCCGCTTTGAACTAGCCAGCGTAAGGACGGCCGCGCTCGCGTCTCTCAGAAATGAATAATATTTGTTGTATTTTAACCGCCTAATAGACCTTTACCGATCGGATGGTGCCTCTCGTGTGTTCCTCAAGGGATCTAGTGACGCTGACGGCAGCTCCTGAGCAAGGAAGAGAAGATCCGTGTACCGGCTGCGATGAAAAACACGTGGGTCGTGAAGGTTAGTGCATCCTCTCCTAATTTCTCGGGCTGCATTCACTGCCTGAATCGAATCCGCGGCAGCCCGGCCACCTGTCTTGTTTTGTGTGTAAAGTGTCAATAGAACAGTTATCTGCTTCCCCGCAATACAGTCCATTCGCGCACGTTGGCCCACGCGCCACCATTTTTGGTCCTTCGAGCCGGATTCTTAGCCGTAGTTCGTATTTTGTTATTATTCTAATGGGAATGAGCGCACCGCACCTAAGTGCCTGGTTATTTTAGTAGAAAACCCCGCATCCAGACACTTAGGCTTAGAATTTGTTGTCCGTTCGCCGCTGGCTCGCATTGTACCTACCTAATACATAAATAGGTTAGGTATCATATCAACACTTAATCGTAGTTCACAATTTTCGCATCGCACCTAAGTGCCTGGTTATTTTAGTAGAAAACCCCGCATCCAGACATTTAGGCTTAGATCTTAGGTATACTCAGACACCCTAGTGCATAGGCACAGTGTAATACCTAACGCATTTGGCTTTGTTTTGTTTTTTTCAATTACGTTGTTCTCGGCTCACGTCGTATTTGCCTAGTACCTGCGTGGGTAGACACGTGGCTGTGCCTACCTCGCTCGCATCTCATCCCAATTCATACGAAAGTATTTTAATTTGAATAGATATTACGCAATACTTAATCTCGGAAATAATAGTTGAATCTAGACAGCGACCATCGCGCAGGTGCGACCTTGTTGCTATGCGCGTTTGTTCAAGCGTGCATTCACAGTTGTAAGCACCTACCTACCTACATAGTTAACGCTCGCGCCGCCTCGCTGCTCTGTACCGCTAGGATTAAGTCATTTCGTATTTAATTGTAAACATGTCCCCAAAGGTTGATAAGACCGGTAAGGTTCAATTGAAACTTTTATACGCTAAAAAAGAAATGATTTACTCTCGCGTACAATCGATTTATGATAGTGCACTTAAAACCTCTGATTTGGTCATCAGAGATTCGTTCTTGTGTTCTATAGAAAACTTAGATAGTCTACGCGCGGATTTCGAAACCTTAGTACATGACATCAACGTTTTAGAGTTGAATTTGAATCCCGATTACTCAGTGAGTTATCAGGCCTTGTCGTCGTTTGACGATTTGTATTGTCGTATCAAACGCGTCGCTAGGAGTTTGGAGAAACCGGCTGACCTACCCAACCCCACTCGCGACCGACCTAAGTTGCCACCAATTCAAATACCCGAATTTGATGGTAACATTCGCAATTGGTGTCTATTTATAGATAGTTTTGAGAATACAATAGATAAGAACGATTCGTTGACAGATCACGAAAAATTGCATTATCTCGTTGAAAAATTGACTGGTAAAGCTATAACCGTTTGCGCTGGAATTACGTTTAGTGCCGAGAATTATAATTTAATTTTAAATACTTTGAAAGCTAGGTATGAGGATAAAAGATCGGTAGCTAACGCCTATTTAGATCAGATGTTTGATTTGAAATCTATTACGGCATGTAACGATCAAAACTTAGAGAAATTTCTAGATACTTTCGCGTCAGCTGTTCGCGCCGTAAAGAACCTAAAGATCGATGACCTCTGCGACTTCGTATTTTTGTATATGGGTTTAAGGAAATTAGATTCCGAAACCATTCGTTTGTTTGAGTCGGATCATCGCGGCAATAAAATTCCTAAGTTCGAAGACTTAGAAAGTTTTGTTCGCGAGCATATAAAGGTATTGCAACGCTCTTCATCGAAACATGAAGGCGCGAAGATAGTTGTTGATTCTGCACGCAAAGTAGATGCGTCATCGAAGTCACTGAGGTCAACTCATACTTATGTTAGTACCGCACCAGCACATGTACAATCACCTGTTTGCTCTTTGTGTAGTACTCATCATTCGCAACTGTACAGGTGTCCTGGTTTTCTAAAGTTGTCGCCTAGTGATCGTTATAAATTTGTTCGCGCTAATAATTTTTGTTTTAATTGTCTCGGTACTAAACACCGCGTTGTTTTATGTAATAGTAGAAATAGTTGTCGCAAATGTCAAGCGAGACACCACACTTTGCTTCATTTTGAGAATAGTGATGCCGCATCCAATGTGAGCACGGTTGGCTCGTCGAGCGGTGACACACGGCGGCCTGCGCCGCAGCCGCAGCCCGCGCTCGCGCGCGCTCCGGCCCGCCCGGTGACCGCCGCGGATGACGTCACCTTGTGTTCGTTCTCCGCTAGTGCTGCACTCACTACTGTGTGTCTTGCGACCGCTCGCGTTGTTATTGTTGATGCATTAGGTAAGCCGCGCATTGTTCGAGCGCTGTTAGATGGCGCTTCGCAAAGTAATTTCATTACTCAAGATTGTTGTCGGCGTCTTGGTTTCAATGTTGATAAGCGTTCAACCCGCTCAGTGGTGAAGGGTTTTGGAAGCTTACAGTCAGCTGTTCGTGGCACCGTTAAAACAAGGTTTAGATCTCGTTTTAATAATAATATTTGGTTTGACATGGATTCGCTCGTTATAGATAGAATAGCTGAACAGTTGCCTACCGTCCCGGTTGACACGTCTTTATTAACGAAATTTAAAGACTTGCCTTTAGCTGATGAGACTTACGCTGTTCCTGGAGTCGTCGATATATTGATCGGCGCTTCGATTCTCCCGCACCTCCAGTTATCACGTAAGGTCAAAGGGGGACCGACGTACCCCGCTCCGCACGCCCTGGAAACAGTTCTGGGTTTTGTTATAATTGGTTCCGCACCCGCTTCTATAGATAGTTTTAGTCACTCGACTGCCTCGTTCTGTTGCACCGTCGAGCCGCCACTGGAGTCTACCATCCGCAAGTTTTGGGAGATTGAAGAGGTCAATGTCCCACCAATCCTAAGCCCCGATGACAAGATGGCTGAGGAGATTTATTGTCGCACGACTACTCGTGATGAGCAGGGTCGTTATGTGGTCGCGCTCCCTTTCAAGGGAGATATTTTTTCGCTCGGGGACTCCCGTGCATCCGCTGAAAGACGCTTTCTTTGTTTAGAACGAAAGATGCAGGCGTCTCCAAAGTTAAAGCAAGCCTATGATGAGGTTGTTAACGAATATTTAGATAAAGGTTACATCTCACCTGCGCCTGCGGACACTGACGAGACCCAGCCTTCGTACGTTATCCCGCACCACGGAGTTATTAGAGAAGATAAGCTTACTACTAAACTCCGCGTAGTTTTAGATGGCAGTGCTAAGACTAGCACTTCCGTGTCGCTTAATGACATTTTGTATTGTGGTCAAAATCTTCAAGGTAATTTATTTGACATAATTGTAAATTTTCGTTTATTCGCTGTGGCACTCTCTGCAGATATTCGACAAATGTTTTTGTGCCTTGAAGTGCGCGAACCCGATCGTAGGTTTCAACGATTTTTGTATAGATTTTCACCGCAAGAACCTTTAATGGTTTACGAGTTTAATCGTGTTTGCTTCGGGCTTAAATCTAGCCCTTTTCACGCACTTCGCACCGTCAAGCAGTTGGCCGCTGACGAGGACGATGCATTTCCTAAAGCGAGAGCCACCATTGAGACTGGCTTATACATGGACGACTTCGTGTATAGTGTAGATAGCGAGGCCGAGGCTGTCGAGACGGCCGCTCAGGTTATAAGTCTCATGAAGGCGGGTCAATTTGATCTCGTGAAATGGACGAGCAACTCGCAAACAGCGTTAGAGTCGATTCCACCGTCGCACCGATTGTCTTCGGTTAAGGAGTTCGATGAAAGTGATACGCACAAGGTGCTTGGTTTAAGCTGGTCGCCCGCATCTGATACGTTTAGTTTGAAAAGTAGTTCGACCCCGCAAACTTGTACTAAACGCATTATCCTGTCGTGTGTGGCACGGATATGGGACGTAATGGGATTCGTAGCTCCTGTCGTTCTGTACGCCAAACTACTTATAAAAGAGCTTTGGCTTTCGAATTGTGATTGGGACGACACCGCGCCCGACAACATTGCTAAGTTGTGGGCTCGCTTTAGAAAAGAACTCTCTGTGCTTGACCAAGTACAAATTCCGCGTCATGTAGGTATATCGCAACCTAGTGTTGTTACGGTAGTAGGCTTCGCGGACGCTAGTGAGAGGGCGTATGGAGGAGTAGTCTATTTTCATGTCTCGAATGTAGGTAAGGTTTCAATTAGCCTTATAAGCGCGAAATCGAAGGTCTCTCCCCGTAAGGTCGTCTCTCTGGCACGCCTCGAGCTATGCGCTTTACTATTGTTGGTTAGATTGATCACCTCTATCGCCAATGCTTGTAGTAGTCGCATTAATATTAATAGAATTTTAGC
Source organism: Eilema griseolum (assembly GCA_963662185.1). Lineage (NCBI taxonomy): Eukaryota > Metazoa > Arthropoda > Insecta > Lepidoptera > Erebidae > Eilema > Eilema griseolum. The sequence continues at coordinate 22,677,120 of OY759240.1, forward strand.
TTTTTCGGACTCAACAGTCGCTTTGTGTTGGGCCCACTCTTCGCCCCATCGTTGGGACACCTTCGTCGCTAATAGAGTGGCAAAAATTCAATCGGAATTAGCGCCAAAAAATCTCTTTCACGTTGCTGGCACCGACAACCCAGCCGATTGTCTCTCTCGTGGACTGCTTCCTTCGCAAATATTAGATCACCCGTTATGGTTTAGTGGACCGTCCTGGATTCATGCCGCGTTAGATAAGTGGCCAGTTAGTCAATTCAATCCCACTACGGTTTCCGAACCACCCGAGGAAAAGAAGCACTCGCTTGTGGTGTCGGTCCCGCGTGAAGAGTCCCTGGTTTTGTTGTTGGCTAATCGCGTCTCGTCTTGGTCGAGACTGTTGCGTTGTGTTGTTTATGTAGGCCGATTTTTGAGAATTTTATCTACACGCGGTCATATAACCGCCGCTGATTTAGATAAGGCTGAATTGATCATACTTCGCGAATTGCAGAAGTGTTATTTTGCTTCTGAATTTAAAAATTTAGAATTTAACAAACCTTGTAGTCGTTCTTTCCGACACTTGAAACCATTTTTGGAAGATGGACTCATTCGAGTAGGTGGTCGTTTGAGAAATTCAGGTTTAGGATTTGAACAAAGGCACCCAGTAATTCTCCCGCGTAAGGACCACGTATTAGATTTGTTAGTAGATTATCATCACAAAGTGAATTGTCACGCTGGTCCCGATTTGTTAATGTCTATTTTGAGACAGAAATACTGGATAATTTCCGCTCGTAATTTGATTCGCGCTAGGGTACACAGATGTGTACCTTGTTTTAAACTCCGCCCGCGTTTTATCGCGCCTGAAATGGCCGATCATCGCTCTTGTCGTGTTGTTCAATCCGCAAAACCTTTCGTACACACCGGCACAGACTTTGCTGGGCCTTTCAAGGTCACCATTGCTCGTGGTCGTGGCATTCGCTCCACGAAAGCTTATGTTTGTTTGTTCATTTGTATGACAACTCGCGCGGTTCATATAGAGTTGACCGGTGATTTAAGTACGCCAAATTTTATGTCCGCTTTTAAACGTTTTTTGTCGCGTCGGGGTCCGGTTAAGCGCATGTATTCGGACAACGGTACAAACTATGTAGGGGCCCGACGTAGTATTTCGGAATTGCACACATTCTTACGGTCTAAGTACTACCAAAGTGAATTCGCTCACATCTTAGCCGAAAATCGCATTGAATGGTACTTTAACACGCCTGCAGCTAGTCATTTTGGTGGTAATTGGGAAGCGAATATTAAAAGCCTTAAGTCGCATCTGTTTCGCGTCATAGGCGAACAGATTCTCTCGTTCGAGGAGTTGAGTACCGTACTCGCGCAAGTAGAGGCGGTGATGAACACGCGTCCGCTGTGTCGGACTCTATCTAGCGATCCGTCAGAGCCGTTAGCGCTGACGCCAGCTCACTTCTTAAATATGACTCCTTTAAAATATTTGCCCGCAATAGATGTTGATGACGATAGAATACACCTCCTAACTCGTCACGCTCTTTTAGATAAGATGGTCCAATCGTTTTGGAATCGTTGGAGAACCGATTATTTGCACACGCTGCAGTCACGTCAAAAATGGAATACTCCATCCAACCCAATTACTGTAGGTACGGTGGTAGTCCTTATGACTGAGAATGCGCCTCCTTTACATTGGCCTCTAGGAGTAGTAGAGGAAATTTTTCCCGATGCCCGCGGGATAACTCGTGTTGTACGGGTTAAAACTGCAACCGGATCGTATCTGCGCCCGGTTGTTCGCCTCTGCCCTCTGCCTAGCCAGCAGTAGGCACGAGTTCCAATCTATGTTTATATTTTAGTTGTTATTTCGCAAACCTAGATTTAGATTAGACATTAGTTTTGTTCCACATTTTTCGTTTCGAAGGTAACCCTTCAAGCCGGGGGGGATGGTTGCGCCGATGTGGAAACTGTATTTTTTGACATGGAAACACACCCTTTCTATACCCATCTCCCCGCCCGCACTAACCATAGTGTAGTTCGTCCGTCCGCCATTTGTGAAATATAGACACTCAGTGCCGCTTTGAACTAGCCAGCGTAAGGACGGCCGCGCTCGCGTCTCTCAGAAATGAATAATATTTGTTGTATTTTAACCGCCTAATAGACCTTTACCGATCGGATGGTGCCTCTCGTGTGTTCCTCAAGGGATCTAGTGACGCTGACGGCAGCTCCTGAGCAAGGAAGAGAAGATCCGTGTACCGGCTGCGATGAAAAACACGTGGGTCGTGAAGGTTAGTGCATCCTCTCCTAATTTCTCGGGCTGCATTCACTGCCTGAATCGAATCCGCGGCAGCCCGGCCACCTGTCTTGTTTTGTGTGTAAAGTGTCAATAGAACAGTTATCTGCTTCCCCGCAATACAGTCCATTCGCGCACGTTGGCCCACGCGCCACCATATAGTATACTAAAATATTCTATTATAATATACAATTACTTACAAATTAATATAAAACTATGCTAACTATACAATATATACAAAAATGGAATAGAGAAAAAGAGGGAGACTGTAATTTTAGGCATCGAAAAATTCCTCCCCATCGATTTCTACTGGTACCGTGCCCAAGAGGCTGGCGGCATTACCACGCTGAATGGCGATGCCAATTCTTTGAGCGAGGTAAAGGCCAGCCTTATGGTCACGGGAAGCGTCGATTAGTCGCTTCGCTATTTCTTTGAATAGTGCGCGCGCGCTTGGACCCCACGGACCCAACGTTTCGACTCCAAATGGCTCAAAAATATAATTACCAGTTAAATTGGTATATTTGCGCCGTTTGAGAGTCTCCGCTGATGCAGTAGCAGCGCATGCGCAGTCCATCGTACTTGGAAGATGGGAAGGCGCCAGGGTGTCGACGCAAGTTGCATCCCACACCAAAGGCCTACCCATCTTCCAAGGTATCAACGACATACCGTCCGGTCTCTTACTATCGTCGCGAGCCAAACCAACAGGTTCAAGTATAGCTGGCACGCCGGCGGTGACAAGAGCTCGACGGATAATATCGTTAATGTTTGCATGTCGGGACATGCGGCCTGCGCTCCTGTTGCAAGACAATCCGTGATGTCCAAGGCTATCGACAGCTTCTCCACAGAGACACCGATGCGGAGAAATACACGGTGCACCCAAACGGAGGCAAGTCGCAATGCGGAAGGTCGTGTCGTCCAACATTGTTCCAAGGTTGGGCGAAGGAAGTGCCTGGAGCCATACACCAGATTCCCATTCACCCACAGCCAATAGACGAGCGCGCTCAGCAGCGCTGGTAGCTGTACTGATTAAAAGTTTTTTAACACCAATACTGAGCGGCTCATCCCATTGCCTTTGGGAAGATGGGTTGGCGGGCATGGCGGCAGTTGGACAAGTCATTTTCCAAGCATTTACAGCTTCGGCCTTACCTGGCACATCAGAATTAATCAGTGAAGGAGATAGAATTTTCCTGACTAATTCTTCAATGCCATGGACCGACGACAAAAATGCTGGCATACTTACATCTGCAATTTTGCGAACGCCGAGGCCCCCGAGACGAACTGGAAGGGACGCCTGAAGCCACACTCGATCGTTCAAATTTATATTTAAAATTTTGCATAGAGTGTCTTGCAGCACTTTATCCACTTGACCTAAAAGTTACAAAAAAATTAAGAAGTTGAGTTGAACGCAGAGCATGTGTAAATTTTGGTACGAAAAGACAATGCCGAATAATGGTGAAAGCTGAATGTATATAAATTTGGTACAATCGCTCCGAAACATCACAAAAAAAATGTATTTTCTCTTCCACAAAAGACTCGTAAGCATCTTCAAGAATTGGCGACCCAAGGAGGCGGAGAGAACTTTTTTGTAAAACTTTTAAATTTGGAGCCAAAGCATTGAATTTTGAGAGAACCGAAAGATTGTCAATTTGATCACTGAAAAAAATTTCACATTTGGTGGGATTTAGTTCTAGGCCGATTGAACCAAATTCTTCTTTTAGAAACGCCAAATCTTTTAATACTGTTTCTACATCGCCTCCGAGAGTACCATCATCTAGATACCAAACGTTAAATTTAGAATTTAGTCGCTGAATTATAGGGTGAATAGCCAGGCTGAAAATGACTGGCCCAAGAGGATCACCTTGTTGACATCCTACTGCTGAATTTAAAATATTTTCCTTATAAAGTAATTTAGAAGGATGCCTATAGCACTGCCAGAGAAATTTAAAAATTTTGGGAGTTTCCAATTTGGCCTGTGTCAACAGAGTGTCCCTATTAACAGAGTTAAAGGCATTCCTCAAGTCAACTTTGAGGATAACCTCACCTCCACTGCAGCCAAGGAACGTAGATAAGGCATGTACAGCAGCCTCACAGCCCCCTTTGGAGCCGAAGCCGAGTTGGAGGGGCTGGAATTTAACTGTGAGAGAGTCTCTATATGCTCTACAACACAGCTTGGCTGCTATTCGCCTGTATATACAGCCTACGGCAATGGGACGAATGCCACCATCGTTTTTACGCAAGGCGCAGAGATTAGCGCCGTACAGTAAATCAATGATGCCCTCGTCCACATTGCCGGACAACATAAGGTTAATTAAGGCCGTTAGTTCTTTCAAGAGTGCGTCGCCAGCTTCTCCGACGCTTACGCCGGTAAGGTCCTTGAGGTGCTGAGGGGTAAGGCCATCGAGGCCGCCGGCAGACCCACTCCGGAAAGAGCCAACGGCTGCTATCACGTCCTTGGCTGAAACGCTGAGACAATCAGCGTCTGACTCCAGAGGCTCAGGGAAGGAAAGGTTATCAGCAGGTGATGGGTGCTTGCTTTGAAGATCTGCCAGAGTATCTGGCGAGCATGGCGCTATCACATCACTGCTGAATAAAAGCCTTGCAGCTCCCCTAATGTCACCTTCTCTTAACTTGGACTCTACATAGTGGTAAATAGAATTTTAAATAATTACATTAGGTTCGTCTTTAACTTCCGCAAGTATGACCATGTGTCTGCTTGTCGATCCCAACTAAACTGGCTACCAATTCATCAACGTCGAAATTTGCGGGCACTTACTACTCTTTTCTCTATACTTACATCTCCCAATACTCCTATCTACTTAACTCCTTTCTTTCAGTATATTCACATAGTACACAGTAGAAACCTTCGGTCAAAAAATAGTCTCCTCTTGACTTGTCCTACGCACAAGACTAACTTTGTGCACTCTTCTTTTCCTGTACAATCTGTGCTTCTATGGAATGCACTACCTCTTGAAATCAGAAGAGCTCCCAGCCGTCATGTTTTCAAGGCAAAAGTTCACCAACTAATAACTAATATTATAACTAATATTATTCGGATGATTCTGTCAGTTCCTCGAACTGACAGAATTATCCGAATAATATCAAATCAATGATATTTAAGGCATATGTGTTTAAGTATATATATTGTATGGTTCTGTATTTGATATATGTATTTATGTACACCTATTTATTTATATTGTGTATATTATATGTACCTATATCACAATTTACCTACTTTATCATACTATACATATCTACCTTATGGTAGACAATATGTATCTATATATTACTTTATTGAATTCTTGTTCCTGTATACGGTAAATTCTCTCTATAATATATATTACACTCAATAATGCACCTACTGAGTCTTTGTCTCCACCACCTATGGTTGACTGGTAGAGAATTCCTGTGGCATTAAGTCCGCCTATGTACTTGTGCATAATGTGTCTCAGGCAATCACAATAACGTCACTAAAGTGCAGTTGATGGACAAAGAAGAAATATCTGCGCCAGGCAAGTACCTTTTCTATCTAATCATTCCGACATTATACAAATTTACCCGGTAATACAGGTTACAGTTCATATCGAAGCGACTATCATTTCCTGGTTAACACGCAGCCATTGGTACTATCATAATATCTTTTTTTTTAATACCAATTAGGTGGCAGACGAGCATTCATATTTCACCATTCATTGATTTCGACCCCACGTAATAGGGGTGAGACTATAGACGTCTTCCGGGCACTATTGTTGACTCGAGCCTTGTTTCTGTGCCTGAGTCTGCGCTATATATATCTGTTGGATGCTAAACAGCCCTATCCCTTAGTTGCTTGTACATCACCGCATGGGAAGAGATAGGGTGGTCCAAATTCTACTCTGCCGGGAACCTCACGGCTACACACAGCGTCAGATAAACTGCAAAAAATATAAATTTATCTATTATCCGTATAAACAAAATCGGTCCTTAGAACACAGCCAACTTAACTTAACTCAAAGATAAAACTGTTTTATTTTAAAATATATTTTCTTCACTATCTAATCTGGCATACAAAATATTCTTGTAGCAACATTTTATTATAAATAGAACCGACTAAAAGGAAATATTATAAGCTCTAGAGAGCTCTGCTTTTAACATGAAACGTTGATATCAAACTCATTTCCTAAACGGTAAGTATTTAATGGTTTACATAAATATATATGGCAACATCGGCACACAACATGTCATATACTACATGTCATGTACTACATACAAAATGGAGGCTGTTATTGCCATATTTGCTATCAGCTTTCCGGACGAATAGCTTTTACGTCCTCATCAACTCACTTGGAGACAGGAAACTAATAAAATCGGATAAGCGAAGACGAAATAAATATTTACAGTATTTCTCAAAATTTGGTGGTTTCTTATCATTAATACGTGTAGTGATGGAGAAAGAATACAAATATCACAACCCCATCTCACCCGAAGGGTGTCGTAAGAGGCGACCAACGGAAAAATACGCAGACGATATCACTGCGAGAGAAGGAAACCTTGAAATAAAAACTTGTACCAACCCGACCGGTCACAGTGGAAACAGTAGGCCAAAGCCTCACAACATTGGGAGAGGACTTGTCCAGCATTGAACTGCGATAGGCTAGTTGTTATTGTTATCATTAATAATATATATTTACTGACTGACTGACTGACGACCTGAAAAGGTATCTGGGATGCGGAAGGCGGAGAATTCATATCCTACGCCCCATGAAATTGGCGCACATTGGGAGAAACTCATATCCAGCAGTGGACCGCGATAGGCTAATTGATTTGAATATATTTACAATTAACTAATGCGTTGCGAAGTATGTGTGGATTGACCTTGAGAGATAGAGTGAGAAATAGCATGAAAAGAGAGCGATGTGGAGTGATAGAAGATGTAGTGATGAGAATTGAGAGAGGAATGTTGAGATGGTTTGGTCATGTTGAGAGAATAAATGAAAGAAGACTAACGAAATGAACTGATGAATGTATGAGGCGAGTGTGGATGGTACCGTCGGAAGCGGAAGACTTAGGCGCACATACCTGGACCAAATCGGGGAAGTTTTAGAAAAGGGGCAGGTCAGGAGTACCCTAAACCGACGAGCATGCATGAAGAAGGTAATCGTAGCAAATGGAGATCCGTGATCTCTGCCTACCCCTATGGGAAATAGGCGTGATTTTTTAATATATGTAACTATCAGAATATTGAACATGTTTGTGGGTGTGTTTTTTATTTTTCAACTGCCAATACAAAACTTTTAAGAATACTGTAAGGAGAAACCTGTCAGGTTTATATATATTACTAGCTGACCCGCCCCAGCTTCGCCCGTGGTGTATTTTAAAACCTCATATCACCTATTTATGCCCGTATTTCTTCAATTTTGCAAATAATGTATGGGAATCTGCCGGTTTTATTACCATTTATGGTCACTACTGCGGTCTCTTAAGCAGTAGCGTGATGATATATAGCCTAAAACCTTTGTCGATAAACGGGCTATTACACAAAAGAAAATCAATATAAGAAAAAATCATAAAGTTTAAAAAATTGCGATGGAAAAATAGGTGTTGAGCGTAGAAGGTTGAAAATTCAGGGTTGTATGTATTTTCTAATGATGTATAATAAAAAGTAATGGAAATATAAAAAATATCTAAAAATTAAAAAAGAAATTTAGGGGTGGACTACCCTTATCATTTAGGGGGATGAAAAATAGATGTTGTCCGATTCTCAGACCTACCCAATATGCTCACAAAATTTGATGAGAATCGGTCAAGCCGTTTCGGAGGAGTTTAACCACAAACATCGCGACACGAGAATTTTATAATGTACTAGCTGACCCAGCATACGTTGTTATGCCATGTATTTTTATTTCAACAAAAATAACTTATTTACTAATGTAAGTGTGCGTGAATTTACTAATAATCGAAAGATAAAAATCGCGATAGAAAAATAGGGGATGATCGTATAGGGTCGAAAATTTAGGGTTGTATGTATTTTTGTATGCTGTGTCATAAAAAAATAAAAGAAAATAAAAATTTAGGGGTGGACTACCCTTAACATTTAGGGGGATGAAAAATAGATGTTGGCCGATTCTCAGACCTATTCATTATGCTCACAAAATTTCATGAGGATCGGTCAAGCCGTTTCAGAGGAGTTCAAGTTCGAACACCGTGACACGAGAATTTTATATATAAGAATAAGACTAGCTGTCCCGGCAAACGTTGTTTTGCCATATAATGTTAAGGGTGGACTACCCTTAATATTTAGGGGGATGAAAAATAGATGTTGTCCGATTCTCAGACCTACCCAATATGCTCACAAAATTTCATGAGAATCGGTCAAGCCGTTTCGGAGGAGTTTTACCACAAACACCGCGACACGAGAATTTTATATATTAGATGTTAAAGGATTTCAATGTTAAAGGATTAACTGGTGATGATGATGAATCATTAACTTGTGTATTTTAAAAGACAGTCGTACAGCGTTATCATCTGTGCATCTATTTTTTCTTTTATTTTTTTCACCTTAAGGCATCCTCAAAGGTTTACAGTGACATTCAATTGTCAAATTCATAATGTCATACAAAATGCCTCATCCAAGATTTCCTCCATCTTGTTTGATACAAATCCCGTGTCATTACTACAGGGCCACTTATACTAGACCCGTGACAGCTGATCACAACGCCCAATTTACTCTAATTGATGAGATCACTTCAAACTGGTCAATGCGAGAGTTATTTGACAAGATAGTGTTCGTTAAGATTTTATTTGAAACGTCATAATAATAATGTGATGTGTTTTGTGATGGCAGTTTAAGTGTGCTTCAAGTGTTGTTGATTTATTTAACGTTAGTATTATAATCAGTATATAATATAAGAAAATAGGGAATATTGAATTTATGCCGAGATGCTCTAAAAACAGTCTTGCAACAAGAACAAGGCTTGCCCTGCTTTATCTTCTACACTGACAGCACAGAAATTCTGTGCTTAAAGGGTCTGCAACGCGAGTGTGACTCCTCTGGTGTTACACACGTCCATAGGCCACGGTAACCACTTTCCATCAGGAGCGTCGTGTGCTTGTATGCCACCTAAGTTGTATAAAAAAAGAACATATCTACTTATTTATGTTATTGTACCGGGACGCATTCAATGAGTTCTAACCACTAAAGATTTTTTTTATACCACTTAGTTGGCACAAGCACACGGCCCACCTGATGGGAAGCGGTTACCGTGGCCTATGGACGTATGCAACACCAGGGGTGACACACTCGCGCTGCCGATTAAAGACTGTATACTACAAGCTGTTTAGAATAAAAATTGTCTCAAGGGGCGACTCGAGAGTAAATTTTGAATATGGAATGAAACGCAGAAACTAGATTCAATAAATTTTGATACCTATCTATATAGCCCCAGTGTACATTTTCGTAAGTCATTTGTATAATCGCTATTAACAGTCAGTGGTCAAGCACTGCCGTGCTAAGCGCAAAAGCGTTATCTTAATAAAAGTGAGTTCCGAAATTTTTTTTTGAGATACCGCTTTTGCGCTTCGTAGGGCAGAGTAGTGGTCTTAAATCAATATCATTTTTTTTTTATTCCAATCAGCCAGTCCCATCGTATAGGTATTATGTAAAAAGTCATTAACTGTTATAAAAGGTTCCACAGCTAAGGTTTTATTGTAATTACTATGTAAGGTAAGCAACTTTCGTATGCAAATACAAGTTCTCAGTAGTTGTTGACTAAAGACTATAACAAGTGACATAAATAATTGTCTCTAAGTGCTCTATGCTATTCATTAATCGTTAGGTGCCTTATCATTTGTAACTGCCAGAAAGGACTAAATATATGAATGTGGTTCAGAGTTCAGCCGCTGTCACGGAGCACAGACACAGAATTTCGTAAATACCACTTGTAGGTATCTACCTATGTAATTTGCTTGTTTCATCTGCCATATTTCAGAATTGTAAATATATTAAACATATAGAAAGTATTTTTATAGTCAAGTGAACATGCTATAAAGTCTTTATTGTCATACAAGTGTAGGTACAGCTGAAAAACAAATATACAAATGGCCTTTTCAACACACTTGCTCCTAACGTGGCTCTAATTTCACCGCAATTAGGCACATAATGGCACCTATAATCAAACTGACTTTACCTTGCTATAATTTCACGAGTGAGTTACATGTAGCTTTTTTTTTCATTTTATTTATTAAGTTTAAGTTTAGTGTACGGTATGAAAGAAACTTCATTCCACGCACACTCAAGCTGTGGAATGACCTCCCTGCTGCGGTTTTCCCAAGCGCCTACAATATGGGGTTTTTCAAGAGGGGCAACAGAAGGTTTCTTCATGGTCGGCAGCTCGAGTGTGACGTAATACAGCCCTGGTGTTGCATACGTCCATAGGCCACGGTAACCGCTTCCCATCAGGTGGGCCGTGTGCTTGTCTGCCAACTAAGTGGTATTAAAAAATAATTGATTTCTTAAAAAAAAGTTTCGATACAAAAAAATCGTATTCAAGATAAATACAAAAAAAATAATAGCTCATTTCATGCAACTTAGTATTTAAATAGATCATTTCAACTTGTTTGTTTACTAAACCAGTCTAATAAACAAAACTCAGATATAACTTATATTTTCTCTGTAAAAACTTTAATTTCCCGATTTTCTACGTTCCGAAAACAACTAAGTAAACCTCATTTTATAGTTTATGCTAGATGGGCGCGCATAGTAAAACTAATTATTTTTCTCGCAATAGCGAAAATAATTCTTAACTCGTTTTCACTGTTGAAATTATAGTTAATTATTAATTGAATTGTGTACAAGTACTAGTTTTGAAAAAAATATACTGTTCACCGACGGATATAAGATGTGGCCTTTTACTTTATGAAAAAAATAGGTACCTGAAAACTACAAATTTTAGTAATTTTAGTAAGTGTGTTGAAAAATGTCGTATCATACACGTGTTATAAAGCGTATTGATAATTACCGTCTTCGGCTCAATAGCGCCTTAGCGGAAATCACCAACGTTACACACTCTACGTTACGTACCATAATATCCTATTATTTACTATTTTTTATGCAAGTCGTACTTAGGTATAAAGAAAAGAAAACAAACAAATAAGTAAGCAAAAGTTCTTATTTCGAAATGATATTGGCCGCTTTTTTTTCCTGAAGCGATTCTTTTTTTAAGAAAAAATAGGCGGTAAATTATATACTTGAAGTTTCGCAGTTCGTTTCGTTTCTGTTATTGCAGTAAAATATTAATATACATAAATATGTATATCTAAACATATAAATATTCATTGGATTTTTCTGTAAAAATGTTAAGAAATTTATTTCATGTTAAGTATTTACACGATGTCTACACGAGAAAAATGTGATTCTCCCCAGTTTATATTATGTCGTTGACTCTTCCATCATTTTCGAAGGTTTCTTCAAGATCGAATTTATCACTAATAAGGAAAACAGATTGGTAAGTATATTTTATTATCTAGCGAGCAGCTTGCTAACCACTTTAATAGCAAAAAGAAACTAGTAAATGATATTATTATGACTGAATAAATATCCACTCCTATGTTTATTGCATGATTCGATGGAGCACTCAAACATCTGATCTGTCCATTCTCTATCAAAAAGTTTTATTGCAGCACATAAACAGAGTACTGTTCGATTCAAATCCCATTTCTCAAAAGCCTTTTGATAACTTATCTATAAAACTCCGCCAGTCGATGATTGGAAGTACATCACTAGTGACTTATGCCAGGCATTCGATTTATTTGAAATATAACAATATAATATATAATCACTCCTTTATCCCCGGAGGGTTAGGCAGAGGTGAATTAACAGCCATATTTAACCAATCATTGAATTCGGTCCCACGTAATGGGGGGTGAGTCCATTGCCGTTTATTTGAAATTGATGTTTATTTGAAACAAATACGTTAATTATAAATAGCTCAGCTTATCTAGTGATGTGCTGAATATAATAGAATTTTGAGTGTTATATATATAGGACATGTCAATAAGACATCGCCTCGCCTGATGGTAAGTTTAAAAGCAAAATCTCAAAAAAGAGGGTCACCATTACATACATATTACACCATGTTACAATGGCGACACTTAGTTTGACGGCCTCATGATATGTTTATTCACGCCCTGCTTAAAGGACCCAGGACTATAGGAGAACTAGACACTTGAGCACATGTATTGTATATACCTCGGGGCATATATCTTGGACCTTAAATGTGCTCTAAATGTGCTCTATACGCACAGTACATTTTTCTTGGGTGTGTTTTGAAGAGTGCACGGTATGCTTCGGTGGGGGATGAGCTCAAATTCATTAAATGTATTAGGTACTGCTGCTTAGTATAAAAATTTCGGTGAAACGGGGGGACGTTTCACTGAAATTTTTATGTCATAATTTTGTTTCGCATAACAACGAATGGCATAAACTTCATTTCACAGGCGCTATAACCACCTGCTCCTCATATCTTGGGACGCCTCGCCCCTCCGCGTCTGCGAGGGCTTAAATAACACACTAGGGGTAGATAAACAAGACTACGTGAAGTCGCACTTGCAGCGATTCATTTCTGTCACAAGTTTTAACTTTTCAATACTATGTAAAGGTTAAATTTTTATTTGATCCGGTTAAAATTTGGTGGAGAAAGACCTATACCCACTATAAAAATAATTTTGTAGTAACATCAAAATTGCATGCATCGCCTAATATGTATTAAAATTGAGAAGCCAAAGGAAATTCTGCTGTCTTAGTGTATGGTATGCGGAAATATACTAAATAATTATATTCTAAATAAACGTTATGAACCAAACGTTTATAATAACCAAACAGAAATATGCAGAATTGTCATTCTGCCAAAGGTTTATGGCAAATATAAATCTGAAGAGTATACCATTGTTAATTCGGATATATTATAATAATAATATTAAATACGTTGTTCTACCTCGAAAATGTTTGATTAAATAAAATTATGCCAAATGAAATTCGCAATATCAAATTTTTGCCAGATGGATGAAACCCATTATTACTTACAGGTATACTTAAGGCCGTTTAACATCAGACAAATTTATATAGCCTCAGATGCATGGCTCGAGTCTACAATAGTGCCCGGAATACAGAAATAGGCTCACCCCTATTACGTAGGACCGAATACAATTATTGGTGAAATGTGGGTGTTAATTCACTCCAGGGATAAATGCGTGATTATGTATATCTAAGCAATGGGCATAGCTCCTTTTTGTAAAGCCACTACCCAAAGTTGAACATCGTTCCTATACAAGTTTGTTGTCTTTCGCGTTATCAATTTTAGTCTAGTTATCAATTAATCAAACAATGAGCCCACCGCAATCCACTGCTGGACAAAGGGCTCTCCCAATATGCGCCATTTATATTATTAATTATATAGTCAATTATTTAGTTTAGTTATAGGATAGGATCATTTTTAGTCACTGCTTTCAATCCAAAAATTTATCAATAACCGCACGATTTACTCCAACGAAGCTCATATTATATGAATGCCCAAAGTATCATCATAGGTAAATCAATAGGTACAGCATAGATATGCTTTTTCTTTCTTTTTCGACTTTTAAAAATAACTTTTATGTATATAAGTGCCTGGGTTTTCGATTTTTACTCGATATTCTTTTGCTTTTAAAGTCATCTCTCGGAATTTCGAGTTAAGTTTTTGATTTTCAGACTGCATGACCATCATTGTATTCCAAAATAGCCCCATTTGTATTTCGTTAATATTTAACGGTGAGTTTCAAAGACACGAACACAAACATTTGCCAGGACACTGACTTTCACTGGCAGATTCTAAGAAATTTTATTCAGTTTAGGTAGGTATATAAAATACCACGCCTTAGTCGAGTCTAAACTTAGATACAGCATTCTTTTCTGGGGTGGAAGCTACGACTGCAACATGAATCGGGCTTTCATACTTCAGAAGAGAGCGATACGCACGATGGTCGGTATAAGACAAGATGAATCGTGCAAAGAATACTTCCAGAAACTTGGTATTTTAACGGCTCCCAGTCTGTACATTCTGGTGCTCTTGACAAATTTTACCAAGCACATTCATGAATACGAATCGGAAGACGAAAGGAAAGTCAGAGAGAGTACGCGCAGAAAGGATTTCCAGACCAAAATTTCTCCTCATCTTAATATTGTTAGGCATAGCACAATTTACAACTCCATAAAAATATACAATAGGTTGCCCTTAGACTTGAAAGTTCTTCTTTATAAAAAAGAGTTCGAAAAAGAATTAAAAGCGTATTTATTTAAAGGGTGCTACTATTCGGTAAACGACTTGTAGGTTTAGATTGTTATGTTAAGTATTAGTTTTATTATCTTGACTTTCTGATGCTACACAATTATTAATTTTGACATTATTATATATTTGCTATGCTGGTTTTTTAAAATTAATTATTATTATAAATTATTGTTATTAGTCCTTTAGTTCTTATCTAGGTAATTAGTTTGTATTAGGTGACATAATTGCTGTATACCATATTATTTGACATGTACCTACCATTATAACTATTTATTTATAGAATTTGTTATGAACCTATGTAACTATCATGCAGGACATAATTGCTGATACAATGACTGATGATAATTGCTGGTTTAACACTGACATTATTATTTAACTATTAATTACAAACTCATATACCTAATTGATAAAATGTTTAATTTGCATGTACTATTTTATTGTTAATTATAGGAAAATGTTTCAAACACAATGTAAGAATTGTTCATGAATAAATAAATATAATATGAAATATGCTATTATCAGTTTAGGTACATAAAAAATATGCTTGTATAGTATACAGAAAAAATATATGCAATTAGTTATACAATACATACAAAATTATGCTAACTATACATACATACATACATACATAAAATCACGCCTGTCTCCCATAGGGGTAGGCAGAGATCACGGATCTCCATTTGCTACGATCCTGACATATTACTCTCGCTTCATTCACTCTCATTACATTCTTCATGCATGCTCGTCGGTTTAGAGTACTCCTGACCTGCCCCTTTTCTAAAACTTCCCCGATTTGGTCCAGGTATGTGCGCCTAGGTCTTCCCCTTCCGACGGTACCATCCACACTCGCCTCATACACCTGTTTCGTTAGTCTTCTTTCATTCATTCTCTCAACATGACCAAACCATCTCAACATTCCTCTCTCAATTCTCATCACTACATCTTCTATCACTCCACATCGTTCTCTTATCACGCTATTTCTCACTCTATCTTTCAAGGTCAAGCCACACATACTTCGCAACGCACGCATTTCTACTGCATTTACTCTACTCTGATGCTTTTTCTGCCACACCCAACTTTCACTACCATACATAAGAGTCGGCACCAATACTCCTCCATGTACAGCCAGTCGTGCCTTTTCGGACACTTTCCGGCTGCTCATAAAGTTGTGTAGTGCCCCATTCACTCTATTTCCAGCCATCACTCTCCTTTCAACATCTTCTTCATGCTTTCCATCTCTCGTAAACAATGTTCCCAAATATATGAACTCATTCACTTGTTCCACTTTTTCTCCATCTATACAAATCCTACACTCTGTCACACATTCATCTCTTTCAAAAACCATAACTTTTGTCTTACTAACATTCACTTTCATTCCTTTCCTCTCAAAAGCTTCATGCATAGTTGTTACCATCTCCTGCAACTCATCTGCCGATGACGCCAGTAAAACCTGATCATCAGCATAAAGAAGACATTTGACGAGTAAATTCTTCATTCTTAAACCACATTCTTTATCTTTCAAATCTTGCAAACAACTGTCCATGAATAAGTTAAACAGCCATGGTGACGCTACACATCCCTGTCTAACCCCTTTTTGGATACTAAACCATTCAGTGTATGACCCATGTATCCTCACGCAAGCTCTGGAGTCCTCATAGAGAGACTTCACAGCTCGAATAAGGTTGCTGCTCACCCCATACATAGACAGTTCCGACCAAAGTTCATTCCTCACCACTTTGTCATAGGCCTTTTCCAAATCCACAAATGCGCAATAGACCTTTTGACTCTTGGCCAAAAATTTCTCGGCTATGCTTCGCAATGAAAAGACCTGATCCGTACATCCCATTCCCTTTCTAAAACCCGCTTGTGCATCCCATATTTTCTCATCGGTTTCTTTCATAACTCTCTCAATCAACACTTTCGCATACAGTTTGCCGACGACGCTGAGTAGGCTAATGCCCCTGTAGTTTTTGCAGTCTTGATGCGAGCCCTTTCCTTTGTAAAGTGGAACTATAACGGCCTTACACCAATCACTTGGTACACGACCGCTAACCCAACATATGTTGAAAAGGCGGCACAACTGACTTGCTACAAGGCCCTGTCCAGCCTTCAGCATCTCGACTGTCACCTTATCATATCCCGCTGCTTTACCAGCTTTCATACTTCTTAATGCACTCACAACTTCACTCATACTAATACCACTTTTATCAGCATCAACATAGTCATCCATCACCGAGGTTAGTGCATGTACACCATCCTCTCTTTCAAACAAGCTTTCAAAATAGTCCTGCCATCTTTTTAACACACATTCCTCACCTTTTACAATACTTCCATTCTGGTCTCTAATAGCGTTCAGCTCGGAGCTCTGTGTTTCTCCTCTGGCTAAACGAATGGACTTCCAAAAGAACTTAATGTTCGTCTGGAAATCCTCAGATAACCTTTCATCAAACACGTCTTTTTGTTCCTTTTTCTTTCTAGCAATCACTCCTTTCACTATCCCTTTCAGTCTTCTATATTTATCTTTCGCTTCATCCACATTCTCAATTGTAGCTTGCTGCATTCTCTCATTAGCTCTGACTGAGAGCCAGTCAAGCCACGCTTTCTTTTTCTCACATACCAACTTTTGCACTTCTTTATCCCACCATGCATGCTTCACCTTTTGCACTTTACTTCTTTTACTTATACCACATACTTGGGAAGCCACACTCACAATCTCATCTTTGAATACCTTGCATAACTCCTCAATCTCACAAATACTATCAAGATCATGAAACCTTTCAGTTAATTTGCTTCCATACTCCTCTCTCACTTTATCTTCTTGCAAGTTTTCTACTTTTATTCTTTCTAGAACACTTATGGGCTCACGCCTTCTACGTCTCCATCCTTTAAAGAGATCACTTATACGGCACATAACCAAAAAGTGATCTGTATGGATACCCACACCGCGATATACCCTAGCGTCTAGAATATTTTTTCTCAATCTTTCATCCACTATTACAAAATCAATCATACTTTTACTGACATTCTTCGCTTCTCTTGTATACATATGAATCCTTTTGTGTCGAAACATCGTGTTTGACACACAAAGGTTCCATTCCAAACATACTTCAAGCAAACCTTTACCATTTTCGTTCACTCGTTCATCTCCGTACTTGCCAAGAACCCTTTCAAATCCATCTCGTTTCAGTCCTACCCATCCATTAAAATCACCTAGCATTATGATTCTTTCATTATCCTTACATTCTCTTAATACATCTCTTAAACTCTCCCAAAACTGTTCTCTTTCTTCTTGTACTTCCTGGGACGTATTCGTACCGGAGTCTACAGGAGCATAAACCCCTACGACAAAAATACGAGTGAGTCCCACTTTCATTCTCATCCACATCAGTCTAGCATTCACACATTCGAATATATTCACACACTCAGCCATTCTAGCAGATAGGATGACACCAACTCCCTGGCAAGCTCTGTCGGTATTGGGTACTCCCGACCAGTACGCGGTGTAGGGTCCGTGCTTGGTGGTGTCACATCCTTTCCTCTTCGTCTCATTCACACAAAGCACATCAATCCTTCTTTCATCCATCATCTTACAAACATCATTCATTTTTTCTTCCATTCCTCCTCCAACATTCAACGTAGCAAAACGGCTCTCCGTGAGCCACTTTTCGCCCCCACTGGAAACGAGACGTGACGGGTGGCGTACCGCGTCGCCGCCATGCGGATGATTAATTTTTGGAATCATTGCGTTCCCACAGTATATACAAAAATAAAATAATGAAAAAGTGGGGGAGACTACAACTTTAGGCATCGAAAAATTCCTCCCCATCGATCTCTACTGGTACCGTGCCCAAAAGGCTAGCAGCATTAACCACGCTGAATGGCGATGCAAATTCTTTGAGCGAGGTAAAAGCCAGCCCTATGGTCGCTTCGCTATTAACTTAAAACACCACCGTAATTGCACCAACAAAGCCCGTTAAGCCCAAGCTCATATATAAAATACATAAACAAAGTAAATCTCAAGCAAGGAAAACCTCATGCAAGGAGGTAGGACACGGCGGTATATCCGCCCGATTGAGCCGTCCGACTGGGGAAGTACCTCCGCCCTACAGAATACCGAGGTTATAATAACTTCGTGTTGTGTTCCCAGCAGTGAGTAGGGTAGCCAGAGCTCACTGGAGAATTTGTGCCGTCAGTGGGAAGACTAAAGGCTTGTCCTGATTTGTCTTCTACTGACGGCACAGAAACTCTGTACTTACAGGGTTGGCAGCGCGACTGTGACTCCTCTGGTGTTACAGATGTCCATAGGCCACGGTAACTACTTTCCATCAGGTGGGCCGTGTGCTTGTCTGCCAACTAAGTGGTATAAAATAAAAAAAAAAAAAACTCATTTGCCCCAATACAGTTATAGTAGGTCAGATCAATTGTATCTGAATTGAGTTTAAAATTGATTTCCATTGTATTTCATTATACATTCATGCAAACCGTAGCTTTATTCGTTAGCTGTTCCTTATTCCACTTCATATTATTATTCTTTGATTTTGCGCAGAAAATTGCCATTGCCATTCAACATGGCAATGGCAATGGTTTCAGTTGACGTCGATAGGGAGGATAGTTTGACGCCTGAACCGTCAAACTGTAGATAGATATATTTTGTGTAATGTTTTTAGTTTTTTATTTACATACATACATACAATCACACCTTTATCCACAGAGGGTTAGGCAGAGGTGAATTAACACCCACATTTCACCAATCGTTGAATTCGGTCCCACGTTATAGGGGATGAGCCTATTTCCGTCTTCCAGGCACTATTGTTGACTCAAGCCATACATCTGAGGCTGAGTCTGGGCTACACACATATAGACTATATACATTTATCTGTCGGACGTTAAACAGCCCTATCCATTAGTCGCCTTGTACGACACCGCATAGGAAAAGATGGGGTGTTCTACTCTACTGGGAACCACGTATTTCTTACCTAATATTATTGTGGAGTATAAAAGGAATAATAAAAGGAATAAAAAGAATATAAAAGGAATAAAAAGTAATTTAACGGAATATAAAAGGAAGAAGGTTAGGTATTTACTCGTGTAGTGCGGAAGCGGTACGTTTGAGTTGCTTTAGCTCCTATGGGAAGTATATGAAATTGCTAAAGGGTCTACAACACACAAAGTTTCTTGTAAAGGGCTGAAACAATCATTGAAACACTTGTGAAGGAGCATTACCGGTTGTAGAGTGCTGAGTACCTTCGCCCTACAGAATACCGAGGTCATAATAACCTCGTGTGGTATTCCCGGCGGTGAGTAGGGTAGCCAGAGCTCATTGGGGAGTTTTTGTGCTGTCAGTGAGAAGACCATGGCTTACCCTACTTTGTCTTCTGCAATGACGGCACAGAAACTATCTATGCTTACAGTGTGAGTCCCCTGATGTTGTATACGCCCATGAGCCACGGGACCCACTTTCCATGAGGTGAGCCTTGTGCTTGTCTGCCCACTAGAGTTGTATGAAAAAACATATATTTTTTAAGCTACTACGCTATGAAGAGTCTTACAAGGTCGGCAACACCAGTATGACACCCCTGTGGTGTTGCACACATCTATAGGCCACGTACGAACCACGTTTCATCAGGTGGTTGGTGTGCTTGAATGCCACCTAAGTGGTATAAGAAATATTTAGCCTCTTTTTTAATTGTTTTGGTTTAACTTTCATCTGTTGAGCTCAAAAATTTCAATATATAAATATGTGTCACAATTCCTGACCCCGGCGTGAATGAATTTTGAATTTCTTATGTGAAACGGGACGCAGAAACTAGGTTAATGATTCACTTAATTAGTTTTGATACATACCATCTGCATCTGTTCCATCTGTTCTATATACACTGCCTGTCGAGTAATAGCACCGCTTCGCATCAATTATAGTAAAACGTCTCAGTACATCAAACTATTCAAAGTAACCCGAAATTGCGCACTGCGTCGATGCGATTTTGGAATTTAACGAGCACCCTAGTTATCACAGTCAGACTTCGCTCCTAATGGTCTCGAACTCCTAATTGAAGAGGAGGTTCAAAGCTGCAAAATATAGGGTAGAGTGTGTATACTGCTACTAAAATCTTTCGGTCCTTTGAACGGGTTGACGAGGTATATCGATGTCATCCAGGCTTTCAACGGTTAAAACTCTTCGTCGAATATCGCATTTCACATTTCACACAAAAGTGCGCCTTCGACCAACATTTATTTGAAATCATGATCGAACATGACGGCATGATCGTCATGCCATCATGCTCGGGCACAGTGCGGTCTCGACCAAAATTTTAGAAAAAAATTCAAGTATTTCTTTATGTTAGACGTGTAACTTGATTGGTACGTTTGCAATTAGACATCTCGCCTAATTTATATGCAACGTATTTCGTAAATAAATCAAATGCAAGGCTCAGGCGTCGGAGGTACCAAAATGACCTCCGTCACCCATGAGCGCGGGCATGGGGATGACGGGTGGAGCCGCCTATTGCGTTGCGCGATTCGCGCCTCCCTATACCCGGGGATGAGATGGGGACTCCGTGGTCCCCACACTCGAAGAGAGTCAGGAGGTAGGACACGGCGGTATTTCCGCCCAATTGAGCAGTCCGACTGAGGAAGTAACTCCGTCCTACAGAAAACGAAATATAATAACTTTTTGTTATATTCCCACCGTTGACTAGGGTAGCCATAGCTCACTGGAGAATTTGTGCTGTCAGTGTGAAAACTAAAGGCTAATCCTGCTTTGTCTTCTACACTGACGGCACAGAAACTCTGTGCTTACAGGGCCGGCAGCGCGATGGTGGCTTCTCTGGTGTTACACACGTCTATAGGCCACGGTAACCAATTTCCATCAGGTGGGCCGCGTGATTGTCTTCCACCTAAGTGGTATAAAAATGAGCCGTCTCATAGGAGACGGTCCTCGGCCCAGATAATCTCACCGACGAGGTATATCGATGTCGTCTAGGCTTTCAACGGCTAATATTCTTCGTCTAATATCATATATCATGAAAGTTCGCCTACGACCAACATTTATTTGAAAGCATGATCGAACATGACCGTCATGCCATCATGCTCGGGCACAGGGCTCGACCAAAATTTTAGAATAAAATTCGAGTATTTATTTATGTTAGAAATAAAACTTAATTGGTACGTTTACAATTAAACATCTCTCCTAATTTATATGCAACGTATTTCGTAAACAAATCAAATGCTTCAGCAAAAGCTTTCGAGATAAATCCGAAAAAGTTTTAATTATTCAAACATCTGTTTCTGTCGTGTATCATGATTATTATTTTGTACCAAGAATTAACTTTCACTTTTTTTTCTTTTATTATCTGTTTTTTTACCCGACTACGGCGAAACAAAAGGAGGGTTATGATTTTGACAGGCTATGTATGTATGTATGTTCATCTGTTCCCTCATAGCTCCTCAACCACTTATTAGGACTGCACAAATGAGATATTGTTAGAAACGTCTTAGTCGTCCGCTGGTTATATATATAACGTGTCACTGAATCTAATGTGGTGCACTCTAAAGGTCATAAAGTATTAGGGCACGCCGTAGTAACGGCGGTAAAACCCATCATGGGGGAGTGGCTAGAGAGGCCACACGGCAGCCTCTCGTACCGTCTGACGCAGATGATCACTGAACACGGGTGCTTCGGAAAGTATCTGCGTCGGATGGAGAAAGAG
The DNA here is from genome assembly GCA_963662185.1 of Eilema griseolum. Taxonomy (NCBI): domain Eukaryota; kingdom Metazoa; phylum Arthropoda; class Insecta; order Lepidoptera; family Erebidae; genus Eilema; species Eilema griseolum. The sequence continues at coordinate 22,699,394 of OY759240.1, forward strand.
CCAACGTCCGAGTGCCATCACTGCGACGCGAGCGAGGACTCAGGTCCGCACACGCTCACCGAGTGTCCGGCGTGGGAGACGCCGAGGCGGGAGCTTGTGGCGGCCCTGGGAGTGAGGGTTCTCACGCTCTCCACCTTGCTCGCGGCGATGGTTCGCTGCGCGGATGCGTGGGTGGCCGGCGCCTCCTTCTGCGAGCAAGTAATGCTCGTGAAGGAGGAGGCGGGGCGGGAGCGACAGCGGGAGCGACGAAGGATTGCAAGACAAGCTGCCCGCGTACGAAGGCAACTCGGGCGTCGGAGGTCGATGAACGACCTCCGCCCCCCATGAGCGCCGGCCTGGGGGTGACAGGTGGAGCCGCCTGTCACCCTGGCAGAAGCAGGCCGCGGCGGTGGCGCGCGTGGCACGCCTCCCCGTTTCCGGGGACGAGTTGGGGACTCTGTAGTCCCCACACCCGAGAAGAGGGCCAGATCGTGAGAGATGGCCCTGGGTCGGCCGGGGTGCGAGGGATATGCCTGTCAACCTCACCTTCGGCAACCAAAGCGACCCACAGGCGGCGTGCGTTTTAGTCGGTTCGAGTCCGACATAATCTCCTCCACCGGCTCCGGTGGGGAGGTATCCGTGGGGATCTTGCGCACGTAAAAAAAAAAAAAAAAAAATGTCATAAAGTTATGTGTTAAAAAAATAATTTGAGATAAATATGTCGTGTTTAGTATCAAATAAAAGGGCTTAATTAGCATAATTCAGATATGTCTAAATTATACCTATTGCTTGCCCCAAAATAATACAAATAAAAAATTAAGTTTAAATTAAATGCCGACTACTAAAATATCACACTCTAAAAAGTGTTAAACAAGAAAATATCAAGGATAACCGTGGTCGTATGGGTATGCCACCTAGTCTCGCAAAAGAATACATTCTAAGGAAAAGTGGCATACGACCACGGCTATCCTTGATATTTTCTTGTTTAACACTTTTTAGAGCGCGATTTTACAGTAGTCGGGTTTTAGTTTTAAACTTATTTTTTTATTGCGTGGGTATTTGGGTGGTGCAGTAATAATAATAATAATCAGTGCTGATATAATCTCTCTAGCAAAACTTCATTGCAAAGAGAGAGTTCTCTACAAGAAAGCTATCCTACAGTTCGAGTACAGTGCCTTTGCCTTGGAAGGAGGCGAATGTTCAGCCGATTCCCAAGAAGGGGGATCGCTCGGAGCCAGCCAACTATCGACCCATAGCCGTCACCTCAGTGCTGTGCAAAGTGTTCGAGCACATAATTAGCAAACAGCTCATGCGGCACCTAGAGGATCACTCCTTAATTAATGACCGGCAATATGGCTTCAGACCGAAACGATCAACGGGTGATCTTCTAGCATACGTTACCCATCTTTGGGGTGAGGCTATGGACAAGCACGGCGAGTCACTGGCAATTAGTCTTGACATCGCCAAAGCTTTCGATAGAGTCTGGCACAAATCGCTTCTTTCCAAGCTACCTGCCTTTGGTCTGCCTTCTAGGCTGTGCAACTGGGTTGCTAGCTTCCTGCAGAGGCGCCGTATTCGCGTCCTTTGTGACGGACGAGCTTCGAAGTTTCTGCAGGTAAATGCTGGCGTGCCCCAGGGGTCCGTCTTATCACCCACTCTCTTTCTTCTGCATATCAACGACATGCTGTCTACCGGCAATGTTCATTGTTATGCAGACGATAGCACTTTACATGGGAGTTATCATGGACATCCTGCGGCCAAGCAGGCAGATATCGCAGAGAAAAGGCAGCTTCTTGTCACTGAGCTTGACGGGATCCTGAATCACATTTCTCAATGGGGCTCTGAGAACCTGGTTGAGTTCAATGCCAAGAAGACGCAGGCATGTGCGTTTACAGCAAAAGTATCTTCTTTCCTTCCCCTTCCCACTCTTCAGAGCACGCCACTGCCACTGCAGGACAATCTCAATATCCTAGATATGGATGTTCGCTGCAACCTGAATAACAAAAATTACATCGAAAGTATCATCAAAACAGCCTCACGAAAACTCGGAGTCCTGAACAGAGTGAGACGATTTTTCACGCCGGAGCAGCGGTGTCTTCTATACAAGACACAAATTCGCTCCTGTGTGGAATACTGCTCGCATCTCTGGGATGGTTCTACAATGTACTTACTAGATGCTCTCGACAGGTTGCAGCGACGTGCGGTCCGCATCATTGGGAATCCCGAGATCACGAACACCCTAGAACCTTTACAGCTGCGTAGAGATGTTGCGTCCATGGCTGTATTTTACCGTCTGTACCATGGAGTGTTCTGATGAGCTCTTCCTATTAGTCCCACCCTCCCCTTTCCTACACAGGACAACACGTGCAGGTTTTAGATGTCATCCGCACACGGTGCAAAACATCCGATCAAGAACCAAGCGGTTCGGAGACTCTTTCCTCTGTCACACCATTAAGGCCTGGAATTCATTACCAGCTCACGTGTTTCCTTCTTCCTACAGTCCCGGGTCCTTTAAGCGGGGCGTGAAAAAGCATATGATGAGGCCGTCAAGCTGAGTGTCACCATTGTCACACGGTATGTGTAAGTAATGGTGACCCTCTTTTCTGGGACTTTGCCTTCAGCTTACCATCAGGCAAGGCGAAGTCCAATTGACGTGTCCTATATAAAAAAAAAAAAAAAAAGTTCACGTCTTGCATTCGGTGGTACTCGCAGTAGGCTTTAGACTTGTAGCGTCATGTCTGCATGACGCTTAAGGTGAGAAGGACCTATACAGAAAAGACATAAGGCGTAAAATAGGAGTGGCACAGATAAAGCGCGGACTCGATTTTGCTTTGGTTATGCCTTAGAGTCAAAGCTCACTTTAGTGAATTACACAGAAAAGGTAATCCTTATGCCTTTTCTGTGTAATTCATTGTATTAAGATTTACAAAGTCCTATGAATAGGTATGTATGTGGGTATTAGAGTTGCCAGATTTACCGATTTACGCGGGATGTCCCGATTTTAAGGTGTCTGAAGACTAGTCAGGTCTGAGAAGATGCACCTGATCGGGACGTCAAATCTCTCGATAAATCAACCATCATCTACCTGCTGAATCCAATTAGAAATTATTTAGTGTCGTCGCAAGATGTCAGTCTCCTTCATTTATTCCTATAAGTAGGTACTGAAGGGTTAAACAGAGGTGAATAAAGACCCACATTTTACCAATCATTGAATTCCGTCCCACGTAATAGGAGGTAAGTCTTTTACCGTCTTTCGGGCACTATTGTTGACTCAAGCCATGCATCTGAGGCTGAGTCTTAGCTGTATAAATCTGTTTGATGTTAAACAGCCTTAGTGACCTTGTCCTTATGACACCGCATGGTAAGAGATGGTGTGGTCCAAATTCTACTCTGCCGTGAACCACGCGGCTATATTAATAGTCTTATAAGATGTCATCAGTTATTCACTTCTTAACTAACCTCTTTCACGCATTGCATCGTCCTTTTGGGCCAACCTCTGCTCCTAAAGCCTCTCTACCCTTTACCTTCCTACTTTGAACTTGAAACTTTCAACAATTAGTTTTGCCATCTGTCCGATTTAAGTCCAATCGGACCTGGCAACACTAGTGGGTATGTATGCGAGTATATACACTGACGGACTCATAAACTGCATCAAAGTAATAGACGACTTTGAAATAAATATTTTAACCAAGTATGCATACTTTCTATGCAGATTTAAATTGAAACCTCTAGATTGGTTCGTGAACTTTAAAACAGCGTAGGGTCATATCTTTAAGTTTAAGTTTATGTACTGGAAAGGACCTTAAGACTTTTATTGAAGAAAAAACAGAAATTTAAGAAAAATTGGTTTAATTAAAAAATTGGTTTTAACAATAGACACAAACTTTATGCAAGGGTTTATTTGTGTTTTAATAAGGTGTATTACCCCCACGTGCCCTTATTACGGATTCTAATCGGTTCCGCATAGATTTTATAAGGGTTTTTAAAAGATCTTGCGGAATATTGTCCCATTCTTCTGAAAGTGCTGTTCTTAGTGCTGCCACTGTCGTGGGCGAAGGGTTTCTCGCATATACAGCTCTTTTTAAATTGTCCCAAACATGCTCGATGGGATTAAGATCCGGGCTGCGTGCTGGCCAATTCATTGTACGTATCCCAACCTCTTCGCAATAATGTTGAACTTGTGCAGCTGCATGCGGCCGGGCATTATCCTGCATTAAAGTAAAATTTTCGCCTATGAATCCCATGTAAGGCACCACGTGATCTTCTAATATCTCTGTTATGTAGCGATGTGCTGTCAAACCCCCTCTATTACCGTTTTGACGGACCATGTCTATGAACACAAGTTCGGTTCGCCCGTTCATCGATATGCCACCCCAGACCATACATGAACCGCCTCCAAAAGGAACACGCTCCTCAATGCAACTTTGAGCATATCGCTCCCCACGTCGACGATAGACTCTTCTGCGACCATCTGCACCATATAAACATGTCCTACACTCGTCCGTGAACAATACAGAGGCCCACTGCTCTTCTGTCCAATTCAGGTGATGACGCGCAAATCTTAAGCGAGCTTGTCTGTGAGCTGTAGACAACTTTGGACCATTTGCTGGTCTAAAAGGGGTGATATCCGCTTCCTTTAACCTTCTTCTTATTGTTCGTGCACACACGTTTACTCCACGCACTTCATTAAGCTCGGTTTTGATGTTAACTGACGTGAGGAAACGATTTCGCAGGGAAGTTATAACAATAAATCGGTCATCACGACCTGTGGTTGCTCGAGTTCTGCCTGTACCACGTCTCCTCCTGTAAGAACCTGTCTCTACAAACCTTCTGTATATTCTAGAAACCGTAGACTGGTTTAAATTTAAATTTCTACCAATCGTTCGTTGATCCAAGCCCTCCCGCACCAATGCTACAATTTGTGCCGCTTGTTCGGACGAAGTATCCATATTATGGTTCGAAAACTCTCGATGTGTTAAAAAACTAACCCAACAATTATGCTGGTAACAATAATTCAATTGACAAAACAAAAAAAATCAATGAGAATCAATTTAAAACTTTGCTATAAATAACACGCAAATCTGATACTACAAGTAAATTTTCTTTCCCGGCTATATTCATTTGTTTTACTGCAGTTCTATTTTTAAATTTAATTTTTTTTTAAGATTAAGAGCCAGTCTTTCCATATTTATATAATTTAATCTAAAAAGTTTCCATACTTATTATAAAAAATCCTTTTAGAGTAAACCTGAACTTTGATGCAGTTTATGAGTCCGTCAGTGTATGTAAAATAATACTTATTGCTCTCATAAAGTATTCTCTTCGAAACCAATTCAATACTGTCGGACAGTCCAGATTCACACGTCGTAATTTAAAAGAATGGCTCCAATTGTCATCGTGGTTCTGCGATAACCGCTCGACACTTTGATTGCACGTATAAATCATTATTCGCACGGAACCTCAAATTAAACGTCGGGCTAAAATTGCTTTTTGCACGATTAATTCAGCAGAGGTATTCTGGTAATTATCGGAAGGTAGAATAACGATGTACTTGTTGTTGACACAGTTTTGTGTTTACGAGAATATGGTACTTTCTATGTAATCTTTACGAGAATGTGATACCTTTATAATACCTTTACAAGGGGCCATTAATTATATATTAACTCAATGATTATGTATCCTTTTAAAAAATTAAAAAATGGTGTTGAACACATCCATAAGCCACGATAGCCACTTTCCGTCACGTATGCCGTGTATTTGTCTGCCACTTAAATGGTATAAAAAAATGCACAGCGAGGAGGAGTATTCTGCAGTAAAGTACACCGTGAGTGCATAGGTGCTTCATACAATTTACATATCGCAGAATACTACGAGAATAATCGCGCGGCGATATTATGCAATGCAGGTTACCAAACAGTAAACAAAAATCATTAAATTATTTGATATATATCCACAATAATCGATAAACAATACACAAAACGATAAAATTCAATATTAACGGATGCAGAAGTATTATAAATAACCACTTCTGGGAAATAAATTGGCATATAAAACCAATGTGGAGTTGAAACACGACAGTATCAGAGCGTATAGTAATTAATACCCTTGCCGCTATTATTTTCTGAATTTCATCAATTAATTGAGTTTTATTTTGAACCTATCGCGCCTGTATAGGCATATTTTAACCAACTTCAAAAAAGAAGGGGGTCCTCGATTCGATGCGTATCTTTTTTATGTATGTTTGTTACGCGATATTAAAGTCAGTAATCAACGAACTTTCATTTTTCTTGTGGCGTTCGATAGTGTATACTTGCAGAGTGGTCCCATATCCAAGAAAACCGTATCTGATGCTGAGATCCTGAATAAATCTTTACAAACCCTCAAATGTGTGTTTGATCTCAAAATTACACCTGCTTTATTTGTATTAGCAATCAGCAGCATCAATGAAACTTTTTTGGAAATGCCTAAGCGTTTTCTATTAAAATAACAGTAGGTATAGTGAAAATTAATAAAATACAACTTATTAGTGATTCTTTACAGCACATACTTATTAATATTTAGAAATGTTGTGTACTCCTGTACTCACCGCTAGGAACACAACACGAGGTTATTATTTACGGCCGCGGTATTCTGTAGAACGGAGGTACTTCCCCAGTTGGACTACTCAATTGGACGAAAATACCGTCGTGTCCTACTTCCTCTCATTATATATTTGTCTTATAATAATATTTACATTATACTACACTATTACAGCAATCAAAGTCTGCTCAACAATAATTTGGTTAATTAAATACTTCAGTATATTATGGTTCCACTTAAACTGTCTACCAATAGATTCAAAATGATTTTCACACCTAAATCTTGCTGTGGACTAGTTCCAGTCCACAGGCAAATTAGTTTTCCTTCAACGGTATTGAATGGGACCAATTTAGTGCAATCTCCGCAGTTATTTCGTACCTCAGCGGTCGACGGCTGGCCGACATCCGGTCAGCTTTTGTTGCTACTTCAATTAAGGCTAGAATTGCAAAGTCAGTTTGAACAGTAGCATAGACAGAAGTCAAATCTTAGTGTGTTTATATTAAAAAATGTAATGTTGGGAACATTATCTTTAGATATATAAGTAGTTTTGCCCAAAGTTTCAAAGAATCAAAGAATCAATTTCATTTATTCAGTTTAGGCACATAAAGAGCACATATAAACGTCTAAATTTCACAATTATGTATGTCAAGAAATAATATAAAAATATTAAATAATGTAAAAATAAACCATTGGTAAATGATTCTTTTGCTGGTTCGGTAGATTAGTTCTACTGAGAAGATACCAGCAAGAAACTCAGCGAACTACATTAGAACTAGATTATTTTTCTTTTATAAATTAATATAATTAATATAAATAAATTTGTTAAAAAAAAAAATTTGTTTTGGTTTACAATTTATTTTGTGCGAGCAAGCAAGAGACTTATGTTGACCACGCCTTAACATCATTAAGGTACTCATCCACTTTATAGTAACCTTCACTCATTAAAGTTTTTTTCACTTCTATTTTAAATTTATTTATTGGCATATTAATCAAGTCCTGAGGAATTTTATTAAATATTTTTATGCAGCTGCCTACAAATTAATCACCAACCTTGTGAAGCCTAAGTTTTGGTACAACTAGTTTATTTTTATTTCTCGTATTAAAATTGTGTACATCAGATAGTTTTTCGAAAATATTTAGGTTTTTTCGTACATATAAGATATTTTCATAGATGTATTGAGAAGCAACTGTTAAAATATTAATTTCTTCGAAAAGTTCTTTCAGCGAGTCACGGGGTCTGAGGCTATAGATCGCTCGTATCGCTCGTTTTTGTAGTACAAATATAGTTTCAATATCGGCAGCTAAGCCCCACAGCAGCAGACCGTATGACATAACGCTCGGAAAGTCGTGCAGTTTCCTCATCAGTCAGCGACCTTATCTTTCTAACCGCATATGCAGCTGAGCTAAGTCTTCCTGCCAAGGCTGTGATATGAGAACCCCATTGCAGTTTACTATCTAGAGTTATTCCAAGAAAAACTGTGGTATTGACTATTTGGACAGATTCGTTATTCATTTTAATATTAATATCTGCCTGTCTTACATTTGGCATAGCAAACTTTTTTTTTTTTTTTTACGTGCGCATTATCCCCTCGGATACCTCCCCACCGGAGCCGGTGGAGGAGGTTATGTCGGACTCGAACCGACTAAAACGCACGCCGCCTGTGGGTCGCTTTGGTTGCCGAAGGTGAGGTTGACAGGCATATCCCTCGCACCCCGGCCGACCCAGGGCCATCTCTCACGATCTGGCCCTCTTCTCGGGTGTGGGGACTACAGAGTCCCCAACTCGTCCCCGGAAACGGGGAGGCGCGCCACGCGCGCCTCCGCCGCGGCCTGCTTCTGCCAGGGTGACAGGCGGCTTCACCTGTCACCCCCAGGCCGGCGCTCACGGGGGGCGGAGGTCGTTCACCGACCTCCGACGCCCGAGTTGCCTTCGTACGCGGGCAGCTTGTCTTGCGATCCTTCGTCGCTCCCGCTGCCGCTCCCGCCCCGCCTCCTCCTTCACGAGCATTACTTGCTCGCAGAAGGAGGCGCCGACCGCCCACGCATCTGCGCAGCGAACCATCGCCGCGAGCAAGGTGGAGAGCGTGAGAACCCTCACTCCCAGGGCCGCCACAAGCTCCCGCCTCGGCGTCTCCCACGCCGGACACTCGGTGAGCGTGTGCGGACCTGAGTCCTCGCTCGCGTCGCAGTGATGGCACTCGGACGTTGGCTCTTTCTGCATCCGACGCAGATACTTTCCGAAGCATCCGTGCTCGGTGATCATCTGCGTCAGACGGTACGAGAGGCTGCCGTGTGGCCTCTCTAGCCACTCCCCCATGATGGGTCTTACCGCCGTTACTACGGCGTGCCCAGCGCCTGGTCGCCCAAGTCGTATCTCCCATTCCGCCACCATTTCCCTGTGGAGCCGGGATCTCACGGCCCGAATTTCTTCGGGCTCGGGATCGTGACCCCGCTCCCGCGCCGCCTTTCGGAACCGGTATAGCGCCGAAAGGCATCTCGCTTCCAGGATCCATGGTGGCGATCCGGCGAGGATACTCGCCGCGTTGAATGATATCGTGCGGTACCCCCTTATGATGCGGCACGCCAACTTCCGCTGCGGACGCTGCAGCAGGAGCATGTGCCGATCACTCAGGGTGTCCGCCCACACGGGACACCCGTACAGGGCCATGGACCGCACGACACCCGCGTAGAGTCTCCTGCAGGAGTCCTCCGGGCCCCTCAGGTTGGGCAGTAGCCGCACCAGAGCGTTGGCTGTGCCCACCAATTTGGGGCCCAGACTTCGGAAGTGCTTCCCGAAGTCCCACCGGCCGTCGAGCACGAGCCCCAGATATTTCATCTGGGGCTTGATGCCGATGAGAGTGCCTCCCACTGTGAGACTGGAACCAGGTGGTGGCGTGCGCCGAGGTCCATGAAAGAACATGGCCTCGGATTTATGCAAAGCCACCTCAAGGCCCAGCCGCCGGATCCGTTCCACGACTTGAGCAACCGGGCGCCACAGGCGACCGAGGTGGCGGAGTCATCTGCGGCGGAACGTGTTCCGCTCGCGCCGGGAACAGGGAGTCGACCACTGAACCGAGCAGAGCTGGCTGGAGAACCCGGGTCAACGGCGGGGCTCGGGGGCGCAGCTTTCCTCTTACCATAAGGTAATGCCGCCCCCATGGGTCCCGCTCCAGCGTCTCCATGAGCTCCTTATAAGCCGCGGCTTTCGCCCGCTTAATCTCCGCTCGGAGGGCATCTCTGGCCTCCCTGTATCCCACATGAAGCTCCGTCACTCGGGGCTCCGTATCTGCGGTTCGGCTACGCCTCCTACGGAGTCTGGTCCACCGGCGGTGCGCGATCACGCAGGCTTGCCGTAGCCTCGCGATCTCCGCAGACCACCAGTAGACCCAACGCCTCGGACTATAGGGTGGTGCCCTAGGCATACCCGCATCGCAGACACGAGTCATGGCCTCCCGGAACCACACCGCCTCATCGTCGATATCGACAGGCCTGTCCGGCGCAATGGCCCAGGCCTATACGATGGCGGCCTCCAGGAGGACCGCACCCAGCGTGGCTCGCGTGGGGCCGGTATGACCGGCGCCTCACCCGCGGGGGGGTAGACATCAAACCGAACGTATCGGTGATCCGCCAGTGTCTCCACCCCCACAACAACACGCCAGTCCCGCACACGGTGCGACAGCGAAGCGCCTGCGAACGATAGGTCGATAATCGAACTGCGCTCCGCGGCCACGAACGTGGCTTCGGCCCCGCGATTCTGGAGAACTAGACCGTGATTAGCGGCGCAGCTCTCCAGAGCCCTACCTCGTGGGTTCGTGTGTCGGGACCCCCAGGTCACTGACCAGGCGTTGAAGTCCCCGAGCACAAGAACCGGATGAGGGTGGCAGGCGTTGACGACGTCGGTCAGTCGCTCCAGCGACTGCCGGTACTCCCCTATGCGTCGGTGTAGGCTCGGCGTAAGATAGACGGCCACGACCGCAATCTCCTCCACACGCGCCGCTACGATGCCATGCTCCCTTGCCACGACAACAGGGGGGGGGGGGGAGGCACCCATAGCGGCGTTGTAAACCAGTGCCGCCGACCCGTCCAGGTCGACCACCCAGGCAGGCCCAAGGGGCCGGTGAGTGTACGGATCGGCGACAGCGGCGACGTGTATGGACCACTGTGCCATGCTCTGGAGCAGAAGACCCTGAGCATCGGCACCATGGCCCACGTCCGCCTGCAGGACGCGGAGCTGGGGATCCATTATGGAACCATCTCCGCATCCCGCCGCGAACTTTGGGTGGAGCCCCCGCCTTGCGGCTTCGGCTCCCCCCCGGTGCAGGCCTTGCCGCCAACCCTATGGTCGGCCGGTTTGCCCCCCGCTGCACACCTGAAACAGTGCAGCGGAGCTTCGCATCCACCGGCCGTATGGCCGGGTTGGCCACAGCGGAAGCAGCGGTCACCGACCGTCACCGCCGCCGTGCACTGCACCCCCACGTGGCCGACCGACAGGCACCTAAAGCACCTGGTCGGTCGAGCCTGCAGGAGCCGGACCTGCACCCGCACCACGCCTCCAACGGCGAGGAACCCCCGGTCGGCAGCCTTTTTGGCTGCTGCGATGGGGCAGCCGACAACTGCCGCCCCCCAGTCCACGGCGGCCGAAGCGGATCGCTCCGACGTTAACCGCCTCTAGGGGGCAGCCCCCGGCCTCCGCCACGGTGAGGCGGATTTGCTCCGCCGTGATGGAGTCGTCCAGGTCCGAAATGCGCAGTTCTGCGCACTTGTTGGGCCTGGACACCTGGACGTCGGCTGCGTCAAGCGTCTCCCTAAGCTTAGCCGCTAGGGCATCAGCCTGGGGACCGCTTGAAGCGCCTGGGATCTCGAGTAGCCGAGCACCCGTCCGAGTGGGTTTCACCCGGATGGGGCCCGGCATGTCGAGGGCCCTCATGTCCACGCCGGCTCTCGCCTGCGTGACAATCTGGGCGTACTGCACGCCCCTCTCCGCCGCCTCCGCCGTCATCGTAAGGGCGACGGCGGTTGAGCGGGGGACGCGCAGCCTCCCCGGCACTCCCCTCGCAGCAGCCTCAGCCATCCTGGCCTTTTTGGCTGCCTTCCGGTGCGCCTTGCGCCGCTTTTTTGAGGCGCCGGCAACCTCCCAGCCCCCCTCCGGCGAGGAGCTCGTGGCCGCCGAAGTTCGAGCCAGAGCTGGGGCCGGGGCTAGGGCTGGGGACTTCTTCCCCTTGCCCTTCCCCTGGGCCGGGCGGCCTGCACATCCTGGGGGGGGCTCCCAGCCCTCCAGCGAGAGCAGTCCGAGCGGGCGGAGCGGCAGGAGCAGCAGACGCAGCGGACGGGCCGCTGGCTGACCCTCTCGAGGACCCCGCCACTGCCGGACAGGTGGGGCCCCTCTTAACCGCCCCGGCATACCCGGCCGGAGCCGCCAGGGGTGGTCGGCGGCTGGAGTCCATTATGGACTCCAGCCAGCTCCGGGTGCGCTCCTCCTGCACCACCCGCCACGCCCGCTGCTCCGCCAGTGCCTTCTCCTGGCGCTTCTCCATGGAAGCTATTGCCGCCATGCAGAGCGCCAACGGGTCCGCAGGCCGAGCCGGCCGCAGCAACGGCGACTCCAGCCGAGCTGGTCGGGCCGGCGACTTTGGCGGCCCCGGCTGCGGCGACTCCGACGGCGCCAGAGGCTCCGGCCGCAGCGGCGACCTCGACCGCACGGCCGTCGGAGAATCGGTGCGGGCCCCGGCCCAACCTTCTAGGGCTTCTATCACCTCCTTTGACATTATGTCGGCGGGAGGCAAGGGTAAGGACGCCGCCGAGGTGGAGGAACTCGGCGGCGCTTCCACATCCTCCGGGGCCCTGAGGCTATCACCCCGCTGCAGCTGCGTGCTGCTGACCGCTAGCAGCTACGGCGGTGGTGGATGCAGCGTCTCGTCACCGTCGTGACTGCTGCTGGTGGAAGAGGAGTCGGTCAAGGTGAGATCCAAGTCCGACTCCGTCTTCTGTGGTGGAGGTGAAGGAGGAGGAAGAGACTTCTTCCTGAATCTCCTCTTCCGCCGTACAGATTTACGGGTCTGTAGGCCCACCGAGCTGTTCGCCCTACTCTTCTCCGTGGCGGTGTCGAATTCGGCATAGCAAACTTTACACATTTAGTTTTCTTCGCATTGAGCAGCAAGTTGTTACTTGTAAACCAATGTAATATATTAGAAAGGGTATTATTCACTAAAAATAAAAATATTAATAATATATATATTATATATATATTATATATATTTATTTATTTATATATTTTTTTATTATATATATATTATATATAATATATATATTATATATATTAATAATATAATATTATTCACTAAAAATAAATATAAAAATAAAAATATTTAATAAAAATCCTCAGGATTTGATTAATATGCCGATAAATAAATTTAAATTAGAAGTGAAAAAAACTTTAATGAGTAAAGGTTATTATAAAGTGGATGAGTATCTTAATGATATCAATGCGTGGTCAACATAAGTCTCTTGCTTGCTCGCACAAAATAAATTGTAAACTAAAGCAAATTTAAAAAAAGAAAGAAAAATAATCTAGTTCTAATATAGTTCGCTGAGTTTCTTGCTGGTATCTTCTCAGTAGAACTAACCTACCGAACCAGCGAAAGAATCATTTTCCAATGGTTTATTTGTACATTATTTAATATTTTAATATTATTTCTTGACATACTCAATTGTATAATTTTGACGTTCATATGTGCTCTTTGTGTGCCTAAACTGAATAAATGAAATTGATTCTTTGATTCTTTGATTCACTTCGTCAAGTACTAAGTACTTCATGTCTATCAGTCTTAAAAATTAATGATTCTCTGAAGTTTCTCTGAAGGGTGGTTCCTGGTCCAGAGAGTAAGAATCAAATCACGGGAGAGGCAGATGACAGGATCTAGAGCAATCCAGAAAATGTAGGAACAGTTACTGTTTTTGTGAAAACCAAGAAGCTTGTCTCATAAACACTGCTATTGCCCTCGAGAAATCCATCTCAAAACCGGACACGAGCCTGGGTCACCCGGGGTGCGAGGGAAATGCCTTTTGGGCTACCTTACACCCCGACATCAGAGACTCGAGAGGGCGACGTGGGGTTTTATTACTTCGACACCCTCCCATCTGGCAGAGCGGGGCGTGGGTATACGTAGAGATTTCCGTACGAAAAAAAAGTTAGTACTACCTAAACCATACTACCTATACTAATTTCGTTTCGATCCACTTATCAGATCAGAAACAAACAACAAACCTCTAATTTTGTTAAGGACAGGAAGTATTTAACGTAATTTGAAATGTAGATTTACGTAGGCAACGGTTTTCGTCGGAGTTTTGTTCTATCGTGGTCAGGAAACTGAAATGAGATTTGTAATTTGTGGTGGGTGGTGTGTCATGTTAACATTACACGCAAGAAGGCCTAGCAGGCCTCACGTATTTCATTGTACCTACCTACCAATTATTATTTTTTGAATGTGAAGTATTAGGTAGTTATGTATTCAATATTCATGCCGTACATTTTTTGTGCGCAAAATCTCCATGGATACCCCAACCACCGGAGTCGGTGAGGGAGGTTATGTCGGACTTGAACCGACTAAAAGACACGCCGACTGTGTGTGCCGCAGGTTATTTGAGACATATCCCTCGAACCCCAGCTGACCCAGGACCGTCTCTTTTGAGACGGGCCTCTTCGGGTGTGGGGACCACTAAGTCCCCATCTCGTCCCCGGGTATAGGGAGGCGCGCATCTGTATATTCATACCGTATTTGTATTGGTACAATATACTACAGTATGAATTCAACTGCATAGCGTACCTACATCCCGCGACCATGGCTGCTGAAAAGTAGCCGAAACCTTGGGCTAAATGTAAATTTAACGTGCCGACACAAAGACCGTTAAAAATTTGTAGGTATACATATAATTTGTCGGTACACCCGAGAGGGCCTTCTATGGCCCCGGGTCAGTCGCGGTGCGCGAGGGACATGCCAAAGGCTACCTCACCCCCGGTAACTGATGACCGAAGACGACCGTGCGTTTTTAGTCGGTCCGTGTCCGACATAACCACCCCACCGGGTCCGGCAGGGTGGTATCCGGGGGGATTTCCGCACGTTAAAAAAAAAGATACCTACTTCATGTATAAACCATTAAATTCCACAAAACCAAAAGAGTCTGGATTTCTGGATTATTTTTGTAGGTAGGTGCTTACATAAAATGACACGAACATTATTTAATTAAGTGAAAACTTCATATGAAAGTTTTACGAGCGTCGTCAGGAGTTATGACGTGCCAGAGTGTGGCGTGCACTGCAAAGTATTGCTAATTTAATTTCGTGAGTGGAAAATTAACATTGTTGAAATAATAACAGCTTAAAGTATGAAACAGACTACTTATGGAAAATAATATCCAGTGCATTGATGTGTGCTTTTGATTAAATAAATAAATAAGCCATAGGCCATGGTAACCGCTTGGTATCAGGTGGGCCGTGTGCTCGTTTGACTAAGGAAGAAAAAAGTTACTTCCTATACAGTTTCGACACATTCAACACACTGTGCGTCGTCGTATCGGCATGAAATGTGTCTGGCAATGTTTGTAATCGCTCATATGACAAATATTATGGCGAACAATAGTCTTAACTACATAAAAAGTATACATAACATAACGAAATATGGATTAATTCTGAATTGTACACAGGACAATAATATATTAACAGGCAATGACAAATACAGTTTAATGTATAAAGGGGAGCTTAACTCAGTATATAGTTTTCTCCCAGCAAACCTTTAGGGGATTAAAACATGAAGGTGAAAAAACCAAGTGAATAATAGCAGAGAAAATACATAGAATACAGAAATACTGAGAATATAGGTACATAACGAATATATACAATGCATACAGTAGACATATTACATAATATAATATACTGATTTATATTTAATTCAATTCACAAATATACAATAAATAAAACAAATGTGTAAAAATATACATAATATATCTATATTTTTTATATTTATTTATTCAACTTATAAACAATACAACATCACATCACAAATCACATTTGCCATCACAGATTTTGTCATATTATGTCATGTCAATTAACCCACCCCGTATCGTCCCCGGCACAAAGGTGCTCATGACACTGGCGGAATTGCCTCGCTGAAACGTGATGGCCACCCTCTGCCCCAGAAAGGAGCCAGAGTATATTGTATATATATTTTATATAAATAGGTAGAAAATAAAAGTCTTAGATAAATCAAATCTACAATAATAAAGTGTTCTGAGCGTATCGTAACCAAAACACGTAGCAGTTCGTTGCAGCCAACCGGCTCTATATTTTATGATCTTAAGTTTCCACTGTTGATTCAAATAGGATTTCTGTTCCATTTCTACGTCTATTTCTAAATATATACGAAAAAAATTGAGATTTTTAATTTAAATGCCTCTCAAAATACCTTCGTACTTACTCTGCTTAAGTAGGTACCTACTGCGTGTAATGAATCCGCTGGGCATGTAGACTCACTTTTCGGCTGTGGATTCTGGCTATTAGACATGGGTTTATCTTCACGTTTTTAAAAACAGATTTTTTAGTTCTGTATGGTACTTATAGTACCTATATAAATAGTCCTTCACGGGCATCCTTAGGGACCTACGCAACCGTAGAGAGACGGGTCTTAAATATACAAAGCTCGTGAAGAACGGTATAGCTTACGAAGTTTAGTTTATAAAACCCCTGTCACAAAAAAACATTTTTCAAAAAGTTGAAAATAAATTGTCATGGTTAGCACTTTAACTTTGATATATATACCTATATATTTTAACAAGCGTTGTCATATCGGAGGACCCTAACTGGTAAAGCACTCCGTCATATTATCGGAACGATCCAAGGTCTACCGACAGCTATTTTGTGGCGGCGACCATTTGGACCGATATTTTTCAAACATAGCCAAGAACACTCCAGACTAATATACCTCTCTAACAAAAAACTTAATCCAAATCGGTTCATCCGTTCAGCTGTGATGCCACAGACAGATACACACACACACACACACACACACACACACACACAAACACGTCAAAACTTATAATACTCCATTTTATAATACTCTCGTTTTTGCGTCGGGGGTTAAAAATATCTAAAATCGTGAAAACAGATCCTGTAAAACAAACGCAAATACCTGCCGTGTACTGGAATTATTCCATCCAAATAATTCAATTAACACCGCAGGATTGTTTTGCAAGTAAACAAACCATAAACTGTATTGTTTACACACAAAACATTTAAATATGTTTTATGCCAAAACAGGCCTTTGTACACAGTTTATAGGGACGCAGATCGCGGCACGGTAAGATCCTAATGCCTATCTAAAATGTTCGTGAGCCCGTTCATGCGCGACACACGTGTTTAATTTGTGTACCTACCTACCTACCTGTTAAATATTTAGTACTGTCAGGAATATTTTATGCTGAGTACAAAAGGATTCTGGAAAGTACGACTACAACAGAATAACAATTATTTTCACAAAGATAACATCTTGAATTGTTTGTATTGCGACTGTGGCGACATCATATATTCAGCGCCATCTAACGATGAATGTTCTTACGTACGCCGCTGTTTGGTAGGTATAAAATAGGTACGCGTATTACCTTTTTAACACTCAAAAGCCTCGTCTAGATGTCATGTCCTTCGCAACATTTTGACAAAATCACAACAAAACATGGAAACCAGTATCAAAATAATCGGGATATTTACCATGTTGTTTTGTTTTGAGTTTCTTATATATCGGCGCTGTTGCAAGCACCCTGATCACGGAGGAACTGGAGTACCTATTGGCCTTGAACAGTGAAAAAAGCGTATCTGCACAACCACTACTGGTTTCAATCTCACAACAAACTCGAACCCGATCTCGATCACAACACACGATGCTAACTGTATCCACTCGCGATTTTGATCTGGCTTGTTCCTGGTTGTTTTGACAAAGACAGCCTGGATGCCAGACGTTCGGCAGTTGAAACCCAAACTCACGATTGATATTTTTATACTTTTTGATTTCAATCGCTTCCCTAACCAGTCTTTTTTTTTATTTTTTTTACGTGCGCAAAATCCCCTCGGATACCTCCCCACCGGAGCCGGTGGAGGAGGTTATGTCGGACTCGAACCGACTAAAACGCACGCCGCCTGTGGGTCGTTTTGGTTGCCGAAGGTGAGGTTGACAGGCATATCCCTCGCACCCCGGCCGACCCAGGGCCATCTTTCACGATCTGGCCCTCTTCTCGGGTGTGGGGACTACAGAGTCCCCAACTCGTCCCCGGAAACGGGGAGGCGCGCCACGCGCGCCGCCGCCGCGGCCTGCTTCTTCCCTAACCAGTCTTGATACATAGGTAACACTAAAAGTTTCCGGAACTGGCCACTTACATAAACAATATTTAAAAATTTATTACAACATTTGAAAATAGAACTCTTTGGCTGTAGAATACAGTTTGTTTCATCTGACTGTCTTTTGTTTTTACCTTGTGGCGCCATTTAAAAAATTGTATGTCTGCATCAACATATATTTAACTCGGGAAAATTTTCGTAGTATGATTTTCTACGATTTTAAGTGTAATTTGACGGCTCAACAGAGCATCGCTCGGCTTGAAACAGCTTTTGGCGATGAAGCTCCATGCAAGACGACTGTTTATAGCTGGTTTGCAGAATTCAAGCGTGGTCGTATCAATCTCAGTGACGAATCTCGCGATGGTCGGCCGTCCACCGCTGTGACCAACAAAAACATCGATGCTGTGCGCCGTATGATTGAAACAGACAGGCATGTGACCTACCATGAAATTCGCGCATCCTTAGAAATAGGCATGAGTCAAATACAATCAATCCTACACAAACATTTGGGTGTGAGAAAGCTGTGCTCGCGGTGGATCCCACATAACTTGACCGAGGATCAAAAAACGGACCGCGTCACTTGGTGCAGTGCCATGCTTACCAGATTCAACGAAGGTGCGTCAAATTTGGTGTGGGACATAGTAGCAGGTGACGAAACATGGATTTATTGCTACGATCCCAAAACAAAGCAGCAATCGAGCGTATGGGTCTTTCAAGATGAGCCGAAACCAACCAAAGTGGCGCGCGTGAAAAGTGCATCTAAGCGGATGATTGCTTCTTTTTTTAATAAAACTGGACACGTGGCTACTGTTGCTTTAGAAAATCGTCGTACTGTGAATAGTGACTGGTACACGACCATTTGTTTGCCGGAAGTTATTGACGAACTCCGTAAAAATAACCGTAAACGCCGTTTCATCCTGCACCAAGACAATGCTAGTTCTCACACGGCCAGACAGACAAACGACTTTTTGAAGGCGAAAAATGTAGAACTCATGAGTCATCCTGCATACAGTCCCGACCAGGCACCTTGTGACTTTTATCTGTTCCCAAAAATTAAGAACCAATTACGCGGCCAACGATTTTCATCACCAGAAGAGGCTGTCGAGGAGTATGAAAAACACGTTTCAGAGGTCACCACAGAGGAGTGGCACAAAAGTTTTCAAAACTGGTTTGATCGAATGAAAAAGTGCATAGACGCCAAGGGAGGTTATTTTGAAAAACAATAAATTAATTTTGTACCTTTAATAGTATTTTTTCATATTCATTCCGGAAACTTATAGTGCGCCCCACGTATATAGTACCTTTATGTCGAGAGCATTTGAGGGTTATGTAATTCAATCCAGTGGTCAGTACCGGACTCCAATAAATATTGTGCAACAATCGATTAATTTGAATCAGTTCAGGCGAGATTCAAATGTTACATATCATACATACAAACCTGTTTCTTGCCATTTCAACGAAGTCACATCGATCGAGGCCACAGGTTGACTGGCTCAGTGGTGCACGCCCACCGATAGCGACTCCGTGAGGTAGAAGATTCTTTACGATATTTTTATTTTCCGTTCCGGACTCGTGGTCACACCAGTTTATCACACCAGTGTGACTATCAGGAATTTTTTTCTTGTTAGTCACACCGCCACTAATACAACACCTTTTATTACATATTAATTAGTGCGGATGATTAACACCATACCTTTTATTCATCGATATTTCATGATGACATTTTATGCAAAGAGATTGTTTAGCCTAGTGGTAGTCTTTTTGTTTATTTCAATGTTCTATCACTGGCGACCTATGACATATTTTATGACATTAGAAGATAACTATTACTTCATCTTCAATTTGTGCATACCAGGGGGCCTACTACAACCGTGTACAAAACAGTCTTATTGCAGGAGTGTTTTGTTTCAAGCTTAAAGCAATCTTGCTTATATCCGTACCACAACCGTACATTATGCATACAATGTATTCCTGCTTAGTGCTTTTGTGACATCACTTCAATTTTAGTTCATTCAATTCGTACCATGACGTGATTTTGGAGTAGTATTGTTTTTAACAATATTGTTTTTATGTCAAATTGAGCGATTTTAAAGAAGTTGCTAGGTACCCAACGGATATATTATTGTTATGCAAAATACTGTTCAAGAAATCATTTTCATAACCCAAAAAGCAAGTAAACCGTATTTGTACACATTAACTTATAGAATAAATGATGGAGCTAACAATTTAAGTACCTTTTTTCGTGTTCCACGGGAACCCCACTACGTGGCCAGCGAGGCCGTTATATCGAACTCAAACCGACTAAAACCGCATGCGATTTCATTAAAATGGATCAATCAAGCAATTTCCTCAGCCACGCTGTATCATCTCCAGGCTTTAGCTAGACCCCTCAATGTGGGAACCACGGTATCCCCGTCTTCTCCCTACTTCTTTTAGGGTAGCGTCAAAATCAGGTCCGCGCTCACAGAGGACGGTGAGCGGACACTGGGCACTGAGATATCTCCAACGCATGTGTCGCCTCCGCCGGACCACACCCATTTAGCGGGCTCGACAAACGGAATTGAAATTGTCTTAACTTTCTCCCGGACCTCCTCCACCATCTTCTTCTCGAGCATTACTTGCTCGTAGCGACAACCTACACGGTGAGTAATGTAAGCACATTACTCACCGTAACTGCGGGCTTGTCGCCCAGTGAGATTAAGTACTCGCACCTCGAGATACGCCTATAAATGCAGATATACATTTCATAGTAGAACTCATAGAAATTTATATATTATACAAACAAATTTAAAAATAAAGTACCTAGAAAATACGAGTATTTTACTTCAAAGTAAGAACTTATTATCTAAAATCCTTTTTTGAAAAAAAAAAAACTCCATGGTCTTTTAAAAAGAAATTAGTGACATTAGGTATAGAGCTTGACTACATAGAAGATTTCAGTATCCGGTGATTTTCCTCCGGTTTTAAATTATCTTCGGTAGGCTCCGTGGATACTCCGGTAATGTTGAACTTATATTTAATAGTCAAAAAAAATATTTATTTTTGAATTGAATTTAAACAAAATGTAAACTAATGTAATAAGATATAAACTAATATTTACAAGAATATAAAATAGGATACAAAAGGATCAAATTAAGCATCGAAGAATTCCTCCCCATCGATGTCGACTGGTAATGTGCCCAAAAGGCTGGCGGCATTGCCCCGTTGGATGGCAATGCCAATCTGTTGAGTGAAAAAGAGGCCAGCCCTTTGGTCACGCGAAGCATGGACCAGTCGTTTTGCTATTTCTTTGTATAGCGACCGTGCGCTCGGACCCCACGAACCCAGCGTTTCAACCACAAACGGCTCAAATATGTAATTGTTTGTAATGTTATCATATTTTCGCCGTTTGAGGGTCTTAGCAGATGCCGCAGCAGCACAAGCGCAATCCGTCGTACTTGGAAGATGGGAAGGGGCAAGGGTGTCGACGCATGTTGCGTCCCACACCAAAGGACTACCCATCTTCCAAGGCACCAAAGACATACCGTCCGGTCTCTTGCCATCGTTGCGCACCAAGTCAACTGGTTCAAGTATAGCTGGAACGCCAGCGGTGACAAGAGCCCGGCGGATAATGTCATTTAAATGTGCATGACGTGACATGCGGCCTGCGCTCCTGCCGCATGATACGCCGTGATGCCCAAGGCTGTCGACTGCCTCACCACAGTGACATCGATGAGGAGAAACACAGGGAGCACCCAAACGAAGACAGACTGCAATTCTATTGTCAAAAAAATAATATTTTCAAATATTCATCCGTGAACATTAAAACTACCAATAGAGACACGGTGCTAATATTATTATCATAATAATATTATTAAAATATGTAAAACGTCCAAATATTCAAACAAAACTATACATCAAATGTTTAATTAATTCTTGTTTAATGATTATTACACCAACACAATAAACTTATTACCCACTTAGTGCCCGGAATACTTTAATAGAGTCATCCCTTATTACGTAAAACCGAATATAATGATTGGTGCCATGTGGGTATGAATCCTCCGCTGCCTAACACTCCGAGGATTTAGGCGATTAAAATGTATTATTGTACATTTTAATGTACCTACTTATTAATAGTGTATTTATAAACAAAAAAATATAATTTCATTGTATGAAAGAAAGAAAAATACTTGACTTGAATCGCCGGAAGATTTGAAAAATAAAAACCGGGTTTTCGCAAAAACCTACGGAGGAGCTCTGACTTTTTTGTCTCCGCAGCACAGCTCTAATGTGAAGCAGGGAATAGACAACTATTATAATTAGTTCATTCATTTCTGTCAATAGGCAGGAATCAAACAAAACTTTGTTATATGCTCATGGTACCAATTTGAGTAAGGTTATTATTGAGCCTGAAAACAAGGAAAAGAGACACCGCTATACGTACTGTATAGCACCATCTCTTTTTCACAGTAAATGGATCGACTTTTAAGTAATTTATTAAACGTTCTAAGGAAATACTTACCTTTTTTAAATAACTGGCAGAATAATTATATAAAAACTAAGGTATTAAAAAAAGTTAAAATAGCTGTCATCTGACAAAATAATTTTAACTCGTGCACCTATAAAAATCTATGTAACATTTTATTTTCCAGCGCAACAATAAATCTATTAGTTAGTAGGTAATTTACTATGTTTATGTTGTGGGCATTCATGAGCATGTCACGCAAATATTATAACAAATGGTAGCAAAGAATGGTTATAAGCTGGGAATTCAAGAAGCAAGGAGCAACTGCCATTTCAACTGCTGAAGCTGAGTATATAGGTATATCGCCATCAGAAAGTGTGAATGAAGCTCTCCATCTAACGCTACTACCGAAAAACATAACAGCAGTGAAGCAAGATAAAATAATGATATTCAATGACAACCAAGCAGTATTGAAGCTATGGGAAAATGCTATCATAAAGTATCAAAAGAAACATCGCCCTTAAATTCAGTTTTTGAAAGAGCATTTACAAAGTGGAAGTATTAGTGTACGTACAAAGACACATCAAATATGTTAGCCGATGTGTTAACGAAAGGGGTACCAGGACCTCAACATCTGGAACTAAGTAAACGCTTAGGCTTATCATTGCGAGGAGGAGTGTTGTGTTGAACCTCTGTGACAAAATTCGATTCATATTCAATATTTTCTGACATTAAAACAATTGTGAATTTTAGGTGTATATGTAACATTTTATTTTCCACTGTAATTTTTTTTCTTATACTTTATTAACTAAACCTTACAAAATATAACGCCATTAGTAATTAGATGTTTTTAATTGTCTGGGCATTTATAATCACATCACACCGACACACGTCCGACATAAAAACATCCACAGGATTTCTATATAGGATGTCTATATTTGCACCAGAGTGAAGCCAGGGCGCGCAGCTAGTTTGGTAAATTGTTATTTTAAAAAGATTGTTGCTATGGGAACCGAAATCATGTCGATGACGTTAAAATAGACATGCGCACTACGTCTCTGTCACATCACCTACTCACTTTGAGACCATGCATGCTTGAGACTTCATTGACTTTGTCTTTTGGATTGGCTTAGCCCCACCTCATTAAGACACCATGGTGACGTCACCAGGCGCAGGCCTAGTTACTCCCTGTACAATGCCCAGCCTCCCGAAGGCCGTCAATTCGAGTGATCATGGCGTCTGGACATTTAGTTCGTTTACGTCCTGATCTTAGGCAGCGAGATACTTCTTCGTTATGTACGTCGTTAAGTAATGGTAGCTGACTGGCGGCTGAGTGAGCGAGGAGCAGTTCACACGTGTACATTATAGTGGTAACACTGGTAACGTCACCAGTCCACCAGAGTATCCAGAAGTCACGTAGAGAGCTGTAGTACGTTGCCACGCTTCCAACTTTGCGGCGGCGGCGTTACCGTACCGTTGTCGCCAAGTGCCAGCGCATGATACCTACGTAGCTGGCGACATCGCCATGGTATCTTAATGAGGTAGAGCTCTTATAGATCATCGATATAATAGCTCGAATACTAATTAAATAAGCCTAATAGATATTTGCCATGAGCGGTAATCGAAAACGCGGCCGAACCACAGCGGTCGTTAGATAATGATAATGTCCCCATAGTTTCAAATAATACACAGTTTGTACTTACGTTATTAATTTATAAGAACTTGTTATTTTAAATACAATAAAAAACAATTACATTTGTAAAATATTTAAATTAGTGTCTGGATCATAATGCAGCCTTTTCACCAACCGCTGAACTCTTATTATTGTTCTTGTTCCGTGGTTGTTCCCTCGGTTTGTCCTGTGACTCTGGATGTATCCGACTTCACTAATTATATCCGTATATTCGACTTAGCTAATCATATTGTTATCTTGGAATCAAAATGGTAAATAAAATGGTAATACAATCAACACCTAGAAAAAATAACCATGTATAAGTATGAGTAGGTACATTATATATTTACAATAACAATAGTGGTTAATCACACATTACAATGTTTAAGTGTGTAGGTACTTAATCAAGGTAAATATGGGCTTACCCACAGGGCTTACCTTAGTCTTTACGAAGAACTCTGTAAATTTTCTAGGGCTTTTCAGCAGAGTGGCCTCTATTCATCACTCTGTGGGAGTCTGTTTTGTTTAATGAACCAGCATCGTGAAATGGAGGGAGTCGCATTCCTCTCGTAACTCCATACTGTAAGCTAATGGCAACTTTAAAGAGATTTGTTAGTATTAATATGATAATTGTATTTGATATACATTTTATGGTAAATAATTATTATTGTATTAATCTTTATTTATATTATTAATTTATTCAGTAATCATTGTAAAATATTTATCATAAACAAGAACTGTAATTGACTTGAAAATATACTCTGTGGTCGCCGCTGTGGCGCCATATTGAATTCTCGGTGCGAATGTGCGGGTCGGTTGTTCTATAATACTCTTGAAAAAGTTTGTGAATAAAAATAAATACCGTTATTCCTGAAGTACTTCGTTTATATTATTTCACTGGACCTAATAAAGTTTTCAATCAGAAGTGGGATAATCCACGCGCTGGACTCGCTGCCAAGCAGTAAGTTTTTTTTCATCTTCTCGGTGACATTGGTTACGTTTTATTTCAAATGTGTTTTGTGTACCGAGATGGATCGTGTACGTACATGACAATAGTGAAGTGTGTTAATTCCGAAACGTTAATGAAAATATGACACTGATTTTGACATGATTGCGGGTAAAATTTTCTGGCAAAGCTTATGAGTCATGAACTTAAATGGAAGTGATAAAACCATGTTATTTTGATGAAGAGCTGGCTAGTCGCCGTTGCCTGACGTGTACAAGAATACTATACATTTACCTATCATGTTAATTAGTTCCTAGTAGGTAGTATTAATTTGATGTCGATTAAATTAAACAAAAAAAAAAAACAATTTGTACGTAAGGTAATTAGCTAAAACAAGGTAGGGCACTTATTTTCTTTGTGTTTGCGTATTAAAAAAGAAAGATATATTTTATTTTCATTTTGATTAAGTAGGGTAGATACCTAGGTAATTTGTTTTGTTTGAAATTTTGAATCGTTTGAAATCGCTAGCCATGGGGTCCAATCGACGGAGTAGGTCCCGTAAAAGGCATAATTCGAAGCAACGTCGACGTTACCGTAATTCAAGTAGCGTCGATACGTCGTCATCGTCGACGACCAGGCATGAAAGGTCTTACAAACGTCATAAATCGGATAAATCACAATCTAAAAAGAATAAAGAGTATCGTCATCACTCTAAACATAAAAATACTGAAAGGAGTTGTAGGACCGCGACACGAACTCCTCCAATTTGTGAATCCAACTCCTTGCAAGCAACAAGTTATCCGGTACAAGCTCCAGCACATAATGCATTTTCAACTCACGTTAATGAGGTACAAGAATTTGATCCAAGCGACAGTTCTCAAAATATTGAATCGTGGATATACAAAGTAAATGAGTGTGCACAGATATATTTGTGAAGTGATACACAAGTTCGTCACTATGCTTTGGCAAAACTTACGGGTCTTGCCAAAAGATGGTATCAAGGTCTACCCTCATTATTGTATACATGGGATCAGTGGACAGAAAAGTTGAAATCGGCTTTTCCGTCAACTGAAAATTATGGCGACATGCTTCAGAGAATGCTGCAATATCGGTGTAGGACAGGAAAGGAAAGGACAGGAATAGGACAGCCCTTAGATGTATATTACTTTGAAAAGATGATTTTAATAAATAGGTGTGAAATATCAGGACGCAAGTCTCTAGGGTGCTTAGTACATGGTATTGATGACAAGTTCGTTAGGGTGAGTGCAAATGCATGCCGTTTTGAGGAGCCTGAACAGTTGTTTTCATATTTGAAGACTTTAGCACAGAGTGACAATTACGTGGCAAATAAGCGAAAAATGAATACTAAAGAATTAGGATCTCAACAAGAACCATCCAATAGTGGTACGGACTCCTCAAGATCAGGCATTGTTTGCTTCAATTGTGGTGAGGCAGGTCAGGTGTACAAAACCTATGAAAAGATGTAACATCTGTCGCAGAGTAGGTCATTTAGCCATGGACTGTCGTACTAAATCAAACGTGACAGAAAACCGTGGTCAAGATAATAACCTGTTGCAAATTATGGCGCCGCCTGATAAAAATGTTATGCGCATACAATCAAGCCACATAGATAGTGGCAAATTTTATAAAGACGTTAATATCGATGGGTCGGTGAAACAGGCATTTATTGATTTAGGTAGTAACTGTACTATATTAAAAGAAAGCTTAGCATTGGAAATATATAACAAATATGACACACGTGAAAACATTCCAAATCTTCGAGGGTTTGGCAATTTTAGCGTGCAACCATTAGGGACGGTCAAAGGTACAATATCTGTTGATGAAATTCAAGCTGAAATTGAATTTGTGGTAGTATCAGACCGTTACATGCCGTGTGACGTCATAATAGGCCAAACATTTACTGAGTTGCCAAACATTGTGATGTACAAAACTTCGGATAACTTAATGTTTTATGAAGCACCCAATCTAAGTCGTTCTGATGATTATGGAACTAAATTGAAAATTACGGCGTGCATTGATATTGTAGTTGAACCTAGTTCTACTTCACCGGTAGAAGTGGTAACATTCACTGATTTTTCGGGATCTCTGTACGTTCCATCTGGGTTTCGCGATAGCGGTGATAGTAGGTTTTTAATTTTGCCGGGATTATTATGATTTTAAAAATAGCTCTGGCTATATTATGATAAAAAACTTAGGCAACTTAGATCTCGCCATCGAAAAGGGTAAGACAATAGCCAGGGGAGTTGATTATAATGAAATCAATGATGCATACATTGGATTCACTGCGACAACTACACAACAAGACCCCGATATCTTAGAAGATATTAATGTAGGTACACAATTGGCTGAGTCGGAAATGGAAAGTTTAGTCCAACTTTTCGAAAATACAACAGGGATTGTTTTGCTGTAAATCTATCTGAGCTTGGTAGAACTAATTTGACTGAAATAGAAATTAAACTAAAAGATGATACACCAGTAGTTTATAATCCTTACCGCATGTCGTTATAATCGAGGAAAAAGAACAACTCTCGGAAATAATAGATGATCTGCTTAAAAACGGTATAATTAGGGAAAATTCGTCGTCATATGCAAGCCCAGTATTACTGGTGAGCAAAAAGAATGGGCAGAAACGCTTATGCATAGATTACCGTGCTCTTAACAGAAAAACTTTGAAGGACAAATTTATACCCTTTACCTCGTATAGAGGACAAATTGGACTGTTTGGGTGGTAACAATTTGTTTTCAAGTCTGGATCTTGCCTCGGGCTATTACCAGGTGCCCGTTGCAGAGGGAAGCAAACATCTCACAGCGTTTGTTACTCCGGATGGGTTGATGGCTAGTACTGGGTGTCGAATTTAAGGTTGTAACTGATTGTAACGCAGTAAAAAGTACAATGACTAAGAAGGACTTGATCCCTCGTGTCGCTAGATGGTGGATCGCGCTGCAGCAGTTCGATTTTATCATAGAGTATCGAAAAGGTCTAAAAATGGCACACGTAGATGCCCTTAGCAGGAACTCTGTTGGCACAAAAATCCACCATCGCGCGATGACGACTATCATGTCTTTAATATTACCGTTGATGTGAAAGATGAGAGGTGGCTTCAGACTGTACAGCAGGCAGACACTGAATTGCAGAGGATCGTTGACATTTTAAAGGACCCAGAAAGCAACAATATTGTTGAAGTTAAAACAAATTTTATTGTTAAGAACGAAAAATTGTATCGGGTAATAAAAAAAGAAGACAGTGTCCGTCTGCTGTGGGTCGTACCAAAATCCGTGAGATGGCAAATCGTAAAAAGTAATCATGATGACGTTGGACACTTCAGTTTTGACAAAACATACGACAGGGTACGAAAAGTATATTGGTTTAAAAATATGCGTTGTTTCATCAAAAAGTACTGTAAATCCTGTTTACATTGTGCACACAATAAAATACCAGGTGGGCCTAGAGAGGCTATGTTGCATCCTATACCAAAACCCGATAAACGGTTTGAAGTTCTGCATGCTGATCATTGCGGGCCTTTCCCACAAAGTAAAAAGGGAAATTGCTACATTTTAGCCATTATAGACTCTTTTATAAAGTTTATTTACATAAAACCCGTAAAAAAAAAACTGTAAAAGTAAAACAACTATAAATGTGTTTGAAGAATATTTTTCTCCTTTTGGTGTTCCGCGTAGGTTGATCACGGATAGAGGGACAAGCTTTACTAGTCGTGTATTTTCTAGTTTCATCAAGGAGAAAAGTATTAGTCACACGCTTAACGTCGTAGCAACTCCTCGAGCCAATGGCCAAATTGAGCGCTACAACCGTTCTATTCTAGATGCGCTCACGGCAATCAATAATAATCGGCCTGATAACGAATGGGACATTATGATACCAAAAGTTCAGTGAGGTCTAAATAATACCTTGAACAAAGCTACAGGTAGAACGCCTTCCGAAGTGTTGTTCGGTATAGCACCGACTGGGGTTTCTGGTGGCGTCATGAATTCAGTAGTGTCTGAGACGAGTGAATATGAGGATCGTGAAGAAATGAGATTGACAGTTAGTGAACGATTAAAAGAACAACAAAGAAAACAGAAAGAAACTTTTGATAAGAGACGTAAAGTAGCACACAGATACAAAGTTGTAGATCTCGTAAGCGTAGAGGGAAATAAGTAAGGTTTTGCCAGGTCAATCCAAGAAACTTTTACCAAGATGTAGCGGGCCGTATTGAGTTACCCAGGTACTCGAAAACGATAGGTACGAAATTGAAGATACTCCAATTACTAAGAAAAGCGGTAAACCGATTTATAAAGCAATTTTCGCGGTTGACAAAAAAATAGTGTTCTCCAACGATCCTATAAACAGCGATTCCGACTGTAGCGGCTCTAGAGCTGAGTAAAGTAATTAATGATTAGTTGAATAGATAATTGTATCAAGGAAAAATATCAATAAAATCATAATGATAATTTACTTGTTATTGTGGAAATTAAAATAAATGATGTGATTTAGGTATTTAAACTATCATGGTCACTGACATAAGTATCAGAAGCTCGGAAGCTCAAAATAGTGAAACATGGTAAATATCCCGTTTATTCTGATACTGATGTGATTTAGTTGTTAAATATCATAGAAAATAAATGTGTTGTAAATTCGAAATTATACTATAGTGTCTAGTGTTGTTAATGTGTTATATACCAGCCCCTTGTGGCGATACCAGCCCCTTGTGGCGATACTAGCCCCTTGTGGCGATACCAGCCCGTTGTTTCGATACCAGCCCCTTGTGGCGATACCAGCCCCTTGTGGCGATACCAGCCCCTTGTGGCGATACCCAGCCCCTTGTGGCGATACCAGCCTCGTGTGGCGATACCAGCCCCTAGTGGCGTTACCAGCCTTGTGTGGCGATGCCAGCCCTTTGTGGCGATACCAGCCTCGTGTGGCGATACCAGCCTCTAGTGGCGTTACCAGCTTTGTGTGGCGATACCAGCCCCTTGTGGCGATACCAGACCCTTGTGGCGTTACCAGCCCCTTGTGGCGAAACCAGTCCTGTGCGGCGATACCAGAGCCTGGTGGCGATACCAGCCGCTTGTGGCGATATCAGCTTTTGATGACGCTTCCTGGGGCGAACGATAACCTGATGAGACAAGTTCATCCAAGCCAAAAAGTTATTAGTTTATTATAAATTGTGAAATTCGGAGACATTGCTTAATTTAAGTTATTTTTTTATGTTAGTACTTTTACTAAAATCAGAATATGAGTAGTTATTTAATTTGATTTAATTTAATTAGTCAGACTTAATAATTGAATCTCATGGTTGGAATGTAATTAATCGTTTAAATCACGCGGGGACGCGTGCTGATTCAGAATGGCCGATTGTAAGCTAATGGCAACTTTAAAGAGATTTGTTAGTATTAATATGATAATTGTATTTGATATACATTTTATGGTAAATAATTATTATTGTATTAATCTTTATTTATATTATTAATTTATTCAGTAATCATTGTAAAATATTTATCATAAACAAGAACTGTAATTGACTTGAAAATATACTCTGTGGTCGCCGCTGTGGCGCCATATTGAATTCTCGGTGCGAATGTGCGGGTCGGTTGTTCTATAATACTCTTGAAAAAGTTTGTGAATAAAAATAAATACCGTTATTCCTGAAGTACTTCGTTTATATTATTTCACTGGACCTAATAAAGTTTTCAATACGATGCCGATTGCGTGAATTGGCGTTAAGTATAATATTATTTATTTAATATTATTGTGTAAATGTATAACGGGTGACTTTTTAAAGAATGTCATATTTGACGCTGAATGAACAAAATGAACAAAACCTATGGATGACGTCACAAAACTGCTAGGTTTAAACGACATTATTATAATACTGTTTTAAGACGTCGTGGTACCAAAACACGAAATAAGACTGAAATAATACTGCTTTAAGAGGTTGTGGTTAGGCCCCAGTGCATACGAATAAAGTGCAAATAAATAATGGATTTTGTAATAATTACCCGAAAACGCGGCGAAGTATTATTATATAAGGAAAACCAGTATTATAAACAAAAACTATACAAATTTTTTTCTCAAATTTGGTTTTGTCGGAATCGGCGAAATAGTATAAAATGTCCTGGTTCTGTCACGATAAATAATGTAAGTAAGCTCAATTTTCTTTCAGAATCACATAAAAACTATATTTTTACAATTAACGTGTAAATAAAAACAATTTCTTTTTTATCACGTTTTAGGATAAAGATGTTATAAAAACCGTCAAGCATAATAGTGACTGTAAACCAGAAGCGGCCCAAAATCAAATAGCACTTTCTATGCATAAATTAAAAGAAGTAGCAGGTACTTCTACAGAGCCAATGCTTAAAGTTTATGAAGAACACACCAAATGTTTGATGCAAGAAGGAGTGAAAGTGCCAGCTTTTGAGAGCGTAAAGTGTAGTCTTTACAATGCGCGAAAACAAAAACTGAAAGTTAGCAGCAGGGCTAAAAAGGCCATCAGGACCGTTTTCAAACGGCTCGAAGATGTAGAAGTACCCGCAACATTTAACGAATTTTTGGTTGCTGACTATCAGTACCAAGGCACCAGACTACTATTATTTTGTTCAAGCGAAACAAAGGAATTACTGGAAACCGTAAAAGAATATTTCGTAGACGCAACTTTTAAGAGTATCTACCCCACGGCCCTTTTCACAACTACTTTCCATACACGGCGATTTGGGGAGCACGTCCCAAACAACTACAGCTATTCCATTATTACACGTACTTATGAGTGATAAAAAAGAATCATCGTAGGTACGCTGCATTGTTCGATATTCTCAATCCTACCTTATTTCCCAATTGGCGTCCTGGGAAATTTCACGCAGATTTTGAAACGGCCGTATCTAATGCCTTAAAACAATTTTTCCCATCGGTAGTAGTAAAAAATTGTTATTATCATTATTGCCAATGTTTATGGCGCAAATCAAGGTCAATAGGAATCACCAGTAAATTAGATAAGCGAATTGTGGGATTATGTACGGTGCTACCACTGACTCCCGTAGAGCAAGTACAACAAGCATGGCAGTATATAAAAACTGAAGCACGAGATCTAAACGGAAACAATATTAAACAATTTGAAACATATATGACAAAGAATTGGTTAAAGAAAGAAACCATTGCAGATTGGAATGTAGTCGGAGAACGGCACAGAACAAACAATGTTTGTGAGAGTTGGCATTCTCAATTAAATAAACGTATAAATAAAAATTATGTAACAATTAACAAACTATTAATGGTTTTATACAAACAACGAGCATTTAATATTGCCACAAAAAAGAGAAAGGTTGATCAAATTGCTAAAGATAATTTCGTTTTAGGGTGTCAATTAAAATTATTAAATAATGAAATATCAGTAGGCCATTTCCTTGAAATGCTGAGATAATTTTGTATTTTAACTAAATAAAGTGTTATTTTCTTGGTAGATATAACGAATTTTAATTTACATATCGATAAAACAGCACAAGTTGATAATGACAAGTGACGATAAAAGGTGTTGTATTAGTGGCGGTGTGACTAACAAGAAAAAAATTCCTGATAGTCACACTGGTGTGATAACCTGGTGTGACCACGAGTCCGGAACGTTCACCATGTAGGTACCCACCCCTACCGTCAAATACTCAAACTGCCCGATGGTATTCCCGTTTCCGACTGCGTATAAAAGCGATGTAACATGTTTTTAGAAAATGTAAAACTCATTTTGCGCGCTAATAACTAGAAGTCCGACTGGAGGAAGTAAAAGTCGGAATGCGGAATACGGACTTCGAGATGTGAGCCGCCCCCTAAAATCCAACCACACGTCCTGGTCGACTACCTGAATCTCATGGAGGGGGACACACGGAATCAAATCTACAGGCGTGGCTAACGTGGTTCTGGTAGAATTTCTTGAAGAACTTGACAATGGCGTCTCGCCATTATTAATTTTATAAACATTTACTTAGTCGGCGGATTCGTTGGAATTGCCATACAACAAAAAAGAAGATATGTGAGTATTTTTGTTTAACGTGCGGAAATTCACTAGGATGCCCCCGCCGAAGCAAGCGGGGTGGTTATGTCGGGCTCGAACCAACTAAAACAGCACATAGCCTCTGGCATATCCCTCGTTCACCCCGACGAACCCAGGGCTGTAGAAGGCCCCATCAGTTGTAGGACAACGGCGTCCCCATCTTTCCCCATAAAAAGGCGGAGAGGCACTAATCGCGTCGCCGTCTCGACCTGCTTCTGCTAGAGTGACAGGCGGCTCCACCATTATCAGTATTATCAATATACTAGTAAATAAACCAAGGATCGCAAGACAAGCTGCCCGCGTACGAAGGCAACTCGGGCGTCGGAGGTCGATGAACGACCTCCGCCCCCCATGAGCGCCGGCCTGGGGGTGACAGGTGGAGCCGCCTGTCAATGCCGCCGCCTGGCAGAAGCAGGCCGCGGCGGTGGCGCGCCTGGCGCGCCTCCCCGTTTCCGGGGACGAGTTGGGGACTCTGTAGTCCCCACACCCGAGAAGAGGGCCAGATCGTGAGAGATGGCCCTGGGTCGGCCGGGGTGCGAGGGATATGCCTGTCAACCTCACCTTCGGCAACCAAAGCGACCCACAGGCGGCGTGCGTTTTAGTCGGTTCGAGTCCGACATAACCTCCTCCACCGGCTCCGGTGGGGAGGTATCCGTAGGGATTTTGCGCACGTAAAAAAAAAAAAAGTAAATTAACCATTTCTTATAACAGAGACTCATGTGTTCACAGACAAACTGTTTAAAACAGTTTTGTGAACCAAGAGTAGCCGCAATTGTTATAAATTGTATGTGTAATAAGTAAATGAAATTAATAAATAATAACCTGTCACCCCTAGGCCTGCGCTCATGGAGGAAGGTCATAATGACCTCCGTCCTCCATGACTTCGGACATCGTGGCATCGGAGGTCTTTGGTATTTGCTCACGGCAGGAATTGGCGGCAGCCCACAAGCTCTGCGTGTTCTGCTCTGCACCATCACTGCGAGCAACGTGCTGAGAGATATGTGACCTCGGATGCAACCGGAACTAACGCGAAAATGATGGTGACGGTAGGTATTCAAGGAGTCAGGTAAATAAAACGTATAACTATACATGCATGGTGTTTTATTACACTGTACAATAAATATTGGGCTGTATACAAAATATAGAGGAATTCCAAAAGATATTGTCAACACTCTAGCATACATTAACATGAGTGTAAAATGACTCCTAACATTATGTTAAAAAATCATAACATACATTTAAGGGCTGGATCACACTGGCTACTTTTCATATTCGCTTATATAATTTACTATTTAATTTTTAATTTTGGAACCAAAATATCTGACATCTTGTGCGTATTAATTATTATGAACTTACTGCTTATAATATTGACAATACAAACAAATATTTTTTTAAATTATCTTTTCACTTTGTTGTGACCTATCAGAAAATCACTAAGTCAATAAATATCTTCAAAGCTCAATAGAAAGAGTAGCCAGCCTGATGCAGCCCTAACTTATCAACCACACTGCATAGGGTTTTCCCGTGATCTACCGAAATAGGCCTAATTATGCTATGATTACAATAAATTTACATGTGGATATTTTTTTCGAGCAATACGATTGGCACCCTTAGCTTACTCACAGGTGGTAGTGTGGAGCATCAGTTTATAGTTGAGCCGAGGAAATGATTTGGGTACTTTTAAGTTACTAATCTATATTTAATAAAAATATAGATAGATATATGTGTATGTTGTACAAGATGTAATTCGTAACTAAAAACTTAAAGCGTTCCCTAGCCTGTAACGTGACAGAATCGAGCATTTGTCGATGACCGAAGCGAACCGAACATTACACACTAAATTTAATAGTGTATTTCGAGCATTACATCAGTAAGGGAGGATTACACTGAACGTTGTCTATAATTATATTGATACAGCTTGATATCAATGTTACATTACAAGCTCGTCAATCAATGAAGCAGTATTGTAACGTAATGCTTAAAATCTAATCTGTAACGTTACATTACAGGCAAATGCACCCAGTGAGGTAGCACCTTTACTGCAAGAAGGATGACTCATCAACATAGTATTTAAATAAAAGACTTAATTTCCCCATCTGTAGTTAAACGTGCACAAAATCCCCGCGGATTTCATGTCAACCCCGCTTAAGCCGGCGGGGGAAATTTCCCCCATTTTAAAATCTCCTTCACATGGGTGTAAGTATATATTATGTAAAGTAGAATATTCCTTATTTAGTAAGATTGTATAGTTAGTTTTCTATTAAAATTGAGCGTATACATTTGAGAAAGCAAGTGTAGATATTGAAGTAATGAATGTATAGGTATACAGATAATATATGGTAGTTATAGATGTGTGTATATATATATGCTATATTTGAAGAAGTTCTTTACAAGTATTTAGCTATAGTTTAAATTAATTTAATGTTGATAGATAAATGATATTCTAGTACGTACAGACTTCATTTAATTTAGAATCGATTAAAGATTATGTATGTGTATATATGTCTAATGCCTTCTATGTACCTACTCGCATTATTAAACCATGAAAATGAGGTGCCGCAGTTTAAATTGAATTAAACGCATTCACATCAGCGAAATCCAGCCAAGTTACTTAAGTAATCGTTGACTAAAAAAATAAAAATTTGCATACTAGAACCCATATCACTTGCGCTTTACAGCGCTGAGTTATGAGTTCTAGAATTTTGACTAACCGACTAGTCTAACTACAAAACTTCTATATCGCAATTTAGTTGGATGTCTAATGGCAGTCGCTCCACGGAAAAATCAAAGTTCAGCCGCATCGCAGTTAGACTTAGAGTTAGGAAAAGATTAAGACAATGAAGTCTGCGATTACTAGAATTGAGATAAGTAGACTACATGTCTTAAAAGCTTATAGATCCCAACATGAAGGAGATTCCACCTAATCATTTCCAAGTGTATCGACTCATGCTCCACGCATCTACCTGCGTTTTATAAATCACACTCGACTTAGTCGCTATCATTTGAGACCCCATGTTCCGTCTTCACCACACATCCAACTCAAACTTCAGTTCATTGTATTTGAAGCTATAACAATAATACTAAAATTGTGTGAATTATTTGAGACTAGTTTTACCTTATAATTATTTCCTCTTTATTTTTCTAAACACCACGGGTTATGCTATGCTTTTTACTGTCATATAGATATTATTTACTGAAAATTTATACGCGTATGAAATAATAATAATAAATTAATAAATATTTTACAACATTCCACACAACGCTATCTAGACCTACAGTAAGCATAACTTAACTAGCTTGTGTTATGGAATCTAGAATGCGGATATGGTAATACTAAAAAACGGGCTACTGTGAAAAAACAAGTTTTCTATTATTTTTACTAGCAAAATCCAGCCAAGAATACTAGTAAAATCCTAGTAAAAAAAATTTGATACTAAGTTGTTTATGCTAGAAGTTCATATTATATGGTATCTGTGGAATGAAAACCACTAAACTACCAGAACTATTATTAATTTATTCGCATAAAAGTCATTACTCATATTATGAAAACAAAAGTAAAACTAGTCTCATTTCAATTTAACAATAGTATTAAAATAAATTCAGTAATAAAAAAGTTTATTTAGGCAGTAGATTCCATAGTAAATATAATTTTGGTAAAGAATTGAGAGGTGAATACTTCATAGATATTTTACATTTTTTTTTCTTACTGTAGAAACCACGCCCACTGTACCTTAATAGTCCCTTAGACAAGTGTCAATACTATTGTAAAGAAGAATAGAATTGATTGATCAATATATGGGATTGATGTGCATTGATGACAGTCATAAGCGTCAAAATACGTGGCAATCACATACATACCTCTTTCAATTCTACAATACCGGTGGCCAGCGAATTGCCACTTGTCTAGGTGGGCAAGAACAGTTACAGTTACTCAGCACCAACAGTTGATAAATAGATTATTGTTAGATCGAGGTGTTAGTCAACCTTTGGCATCAATACTAATAATTGCTTTTAATATAATGAACCAGTCTAAATCACACAATGTATCAAATTCTCACATAAACAGAGGGTAGTTATCAAGCTCAAAACCACCGGATCTAGGAATACATTTACAAATGTCAAATGTTTTCAAATTTAGAACGAATTTTGAACGGCCGTGTTGACATCATATAGTTGGGTATGTTTTTTGAAAGTGGCAACACTGTGTACCACACAATGGCACTTCTAAATGCAAATTTATCACTGACAATGGGAATTCAATCCGTAATTCATTTCTAACCAATTAGACCATTTAACAAAAGTGATTAAAACTAAAATACCAAGGAAACGATATACATAGTAAAATTAAGAGGTATTTACACATTTAGCCTCAATAATCCAACCATAAAAATGTACACATAATAAATAGATAACTTCTATCTAACCTCACACGTAAATAAACAATAATCGTAGACCATCTCAAAATAAATAGGCTAAAGCTTATGAAACTTACAACTAAATGAGTATAATTATTATGATCGAAAATTATGCGTTGTACTTAAAATATAACAATTAAAATCAGATCATTCCCTCTCACTCACAAAGCAAGTGCTGATAAAATTTACATTTAAAAATTATTAAAAGGCTTCGTCAGACCTTTGTGCCCGCTTCAATTAAAAATATTGTATATAGTACAAAACTTTTTACAATAAAAAATTGTAGAAGCTAGTGAGATTATACGTCTTTGTATTAAATTGTGCCAAGGGACGGAATACTCGATTGAATAGAACACCAAGATAGATTGCCAGCGCAAAAAATAAAATTGAGCATCGTACAAAAATTTAATCGTTTAAAAGCAGTATTTTGCAAGACGCACTCACTTTCGTTGCTGTTTACAGCCTAACAATTTCTACATACTTATTAATCACAGATTATAAAACGATTTCTCTAACAATGGTTATTTATGTACAGTTTTTACTCCCTGAAGGGATTTATATAAAAGTCTTCCCAACGCAAAGGCTGTGTGAATATTTGCTTGTGGCACTCTATAAGAGCAATCTCATTGTAACTAGACCTATTCGATACAGTGATAGCCGACGTATATACACTAACACTACATGGCTTGGCACTGCTGCATTGAGAAACAAGTTATGCTCGCGATCTGTCTAGGATCTGTATTAACTTCTTGTATAGTTTTAAACGAGTTAACTGTCGACAGAAGATGAAGTGTCTGATTGGTTACAGAAATGAGTCATATTATATTAATGAAGCGTTTACGAATTCAGAGGATCGGAACAAATGGCGCACATTGGGAGAGGCCTATGTCCAGCAGTGCACTGCGGTGGGCTAATTGATTGATTGATTACGAAAACAACATTTTGCAAAATCAACTTTTTGGAAATTCATACATACATACATGCATATAATCATGACTTTATCCCCGGAGGTTTAAGCAGTGGTTAATTAACACCCACATTTCACTATTCATTTGGAATTCAATATTTTTCAAATTTAACAGTAGTCCATACGGCTTTGAGCTATCTCAAGTTTAATGTTCAAATAAAAGGTATATCGTAGTTTAACATATAAATCGTAATATTGCTACATATCACAAAATCTGACTTAAGAAAAAATATATTCCTTTTATTACTTACAGGGTTATATATTAAAAAACCGCGGATAGCCTAGTGCTATGGGTAATGGACTGCTGAGATGAGGTCTCGGGTTCGATTCCAGGTTTTACCATGGCACACACCAATGACTTTTCGATGCTTTTCGAAGCTATGTGTGTATTTATCGCAGGTTTATAAGTGCCCGATTATTACATTGGGACCTAAACATAAACTGGCGATATGTGGGTGCTAGCACCTCTGCCCACCCCTTCGGGGATATATGCGTGAGTTTATGTTATGTTATATGCCACGTGACCAGTTAGTAAACTTCGTTACTGAGCTGCGTATACCTTAATCTAAGTATAAGCTATGCTGACTAGCCCACAGTCTAGTTATAACTGAGTGTAGTTATGTCTTACGTCATCAAACTAACAGCTATTTGAAAAGCTTTCGATAATGTTCTATTTGCATAATTTCAAATTTGAGCAACATCTGAGTCATAGTAACTTTAAACTTCCGCGTTTATGTGTAATATTATGTTTAGGTAGTTCCCGGCAGAGCAGAATTTGGACCACCCCATCTCTTCCCATGCAGTGCCGTACAGAGCAATTAAGGGATAGGGCTGTTTAACATCAGATAGCCCAGACTCAGCCTCAGATGCATGGCTTGAGTCTACACTAAAACGGCAATAGACTCACGCCTATTACGTGGGATCGAATTCAATGATTGGTGAAATGTTGGTGCTAATACACTTCTGCCTAACCCTCCGGAGATAAAGGAATGATTATTTGTATGTATGTAATTCGTAGACTTTCAATTATTTAGGTGGTGTTCTCACGTACCCTCAGTGTACACGAGAGTTCACCGCGAAGTTCGGCTATGTTAGCCATCTTCGAGCGCATCAACACCGAGTCAATAGGAGTCGAAGTGGTCGCCATGGCCGAAATTGGTCGGAAGCATCAAATCAAATCACGTTAGCCCTTGAACACACCCAGAGCAACCTGGATAAATCTTTAGCATAATATAATTGTATGCTATTATAGAAGATTGGTTTCCGGTGGAGTAGAAAATGGCCACTATATCTCTTTCCGTGGGTATCGTAGAAAGCAACAACGGGATAAGGCTGTTCTCCTGACAGTAAACATACAGTCCATGATAAAGTGCCCGCTTGACCGTAATAGGCTCGCCACCGAGCAATCATAGTTGGGGCAATTGTGTGTTGACATCTCTGCCTTCTCCTTCGGGGATTTACAAGCGAGAATATATGTAAAACTCGTGCGCGCCATGGCACCTAGCTTTCCAAACGTAATAGTAACGAAATGTCAAATAAAATCCGATTACAAATAACTAGGAAACTCTAAGTGAAACGTGCAACGGTGTTGCGGATGCTGCTCGTCTCGAAGGACGAGAGCGGGGCCTCGTGCGCGGATGTTAGAAGAAGGAAGGGAGCAGGTGCCATGTTGATTCGCACAAGTTGTATGTATGTACAATCACGTCATGGTCATTTAATGTAGGCAGAGATAACATCTTTGCACTATGTCTTCTAAGTCGACCCTAATTTGCTCATTCATTTTCGCCTCAAAGATATGTTACGCTATAATGTAAATATATATTATATTACATAAATTTCAAAATAAAATGTCAATGTCAACTTCTTAATATGACTCACATGTGTGTTTAAAAAAAAAAAGTTATCTAATTCGCGATACAAAAAAAATTAGATATGATGACTAAATCATTATAATTCATAGTGTTTTGCACATTTGGTCATTTCCTTTTTATATTCTGTTATATACAAGAATATTAATTAAAAAATAATGACTTATTTCACATATTAAAATGATTTTAGTGCATTATTAATACAATAAGACCCTTATTTTGAACCAATGCTACGTAAAAAAAACATTATTTTCAGACAGATCGCGAACATTACAATTTATTTGTCACTAAAAGAACCTATGAATAAAAATGGTGTGTACTGTACAGAGTACCGACATAAATTATCCCTGGCATATTGTACTTTTCTATCTCTTAGCAAATACCGTATTTCACATAAATAAAATCATATCGTAAACAAATATTTTAATAAATAATCATGATTACTAAAATAGTAATAATAATGAACTTACTAAATCAGATTGAGAGGACTTTTTTTTACGTGCGCAACATCCCCGCGGAAACCCTCCTACCGGAGCCGGTGCAAGAGGTTATGTCGGCCTCCAACCGACCGAAACGCACGCCGCCCGTGGGTCGTTGCCGAAAATGAGGTTAACAGGCATATCCCTCGCACCCCGGCCGACCCAGGGCCGGCGAGGAGAGGGCCAGATCGAGAGAGTTGTCTCGATCTGGCCCTCTCCTCGGGTGTGGGGACCACAGAATCCCCCAACTTCGGAGATTGACAGGACTTAAATTTATTCCCATTTCATTTCCTAGCGAATATAAGACAGAGATGCATAGGTTCTCAAAAACAAATTTATTTACTAAATTTTAGTAACAACAGAATTTAATCGAATAGAAACTAATGATGAAACTAAAAACGTTCATAATTTTATTACTATTTAATTTATTAACTTGTATTTTATTTTGTTGCCATGGTGGAAGGTAGACACCGCTAAGTAAATGCTAACAGTAACCAGCATTTCATTGCATTTTTTATAGACGCAAGTAACGCGAGAAGCCTAACATAAATTGACAACAAGTTTTAAATAACTATTTCAGTTAGAATATTGTTTAACAATTGATTTTATTTACATGAAATAAACTCCTACAGCCGTATATACGTTAAACACTACGATAAGGTATCGTATCAACGCATGCAGTAACCACACACCGAAGTGATCATAATAACCTTCATTTCACGTGCAAAATCTACATTTTTTGGTCATAAATATACTGATATACAAATTTTATAATTACAATACGTTAGTCTAAGGTACATAGTTTTACCATAACCAATACACTTGGTAATAAATACATGTCATATACATTTACTCAGCCATCTGGATTACATCCTTTGTCTTTTCAAATATTCTTCAGAGGAAAACACAATAAAGAAAACCGAATGTTCTAGAAAAATTTCCATTACATATATCACAATGTTCTTATATCGTCACTGTAACATTAGAGACTCTAGATTTCGATTGAGGATCGTGTCTTTAACTGAGTTGAAGACGACTTCGATATTGTGTGTATCAATGGCAGTTGTAAAATGGTGGTATAACGTGGTTTTGGGTTCTCTTCGAACGTTCGCGAACATATTGAGCAAGAACATTTGTACATCTCGAAGGTTGTGAGGGTCGCCAGCGAACTGTGGGTAGTACCAACGTATGTCGGTCTCCTTGCTGGCGACCTTCCTCGCGAGTAAGTCGGACTTGTTGAGGAATAGGATGACGGAGATGCCTTTGAAGTTTACGTTATTGACAATCGTATCGAAGATATTGAGGGCCTCTTCTAGGCGGTTTGTTTTCCTGGAAACAGAGAAAGTGGACAATAAATTATCAGTGTCAATAACTATGAGTCGGTTGAGGGATATCTGTAATCTGATATTTACTAGCTTAAATAAATATTAAAACACTTAAGATATAAAGTAAATCTTCTGAATCATGTGTTTATTTAGTCATTATTACGACGATACGGCGCACCTTCTTCGTGAATCAGAAGTATGTTTGGTATTACCTAAATAAAATTCTGTTTAACAGAAGATATTTTTATAGGTGTGCGGGACCTACAAATATATCCATAACCGAAGTCAACCTCACCACCTGCAAGCCGATAGAACAGATTGACAAGTGAAACTCTCACTTTTCTATTGGTCAAAAGTCAACCAAACCTGATTATTCAAAGGAGACATAGGAGAAGGACCCTTTTTTTTCGCTGTAATACCCTTGGATGCTCCTCTACCGCCCGGTTATGCCAGACTCGTACCAACTAAACCCGTACGCCGTCTTTAGACTTGTAAGGTATCCTAAGACATATACCTCGAACGGAAAGTGAACTCCCAGTTTCAAAGGGCAAGGACGAAACTGGAATTGTTAGTCGGGTGAAGAAGATTATATAAAGTCATGAAGGACTGTAATTATAAATATTCATATTATGCTTTTCGAAGTTATGTGTGCATTTATCGCAGGTTTATATGTGCCCGGTTAATGGCAATTGGCTCGCCACCTATTACATTGGGACCTAAAGATAAACTGGCGAAATGTGGGTGTTAGGACCTCTGCCTACCGTTTCGGGGATATAGGCGTGAGTTTATGTTACATATTACATAAATACTAAATAAAATCCGCGCGCCAAATATCGTTGTTGGAGCAAAACGTTTACATTACACTGAGAATTCTTAAAAACAACATCAAAGGAACACATCCGGTGTGGCGAACATACTTGAAGCAAATATTTTAGAGCCGTAATAAAAAAATCATTAAGAAAATAACGCGGTTACGCTCGTGTTTATATCGCTTTTTTGATGTACCTCGAAGCGAGCCTTTTGATTTATGAGTTAGGTTTGTGTTGTGGCTTTACTTATTCATTGGCGTTTAGCATTTTGTTGTTCTGAATGCGAAAGAAATTAGGCATCCAGATACAACGAAAAAAGGAAGTGTGTGAGTGGTAGATATTGAAACTACGTTTATTTAAAAAAATCAGTACATCACTCTTTTCAATGTCCAGAGAAAATAGCGCCTGCCGCCATTTTTGTCCTTACATATCATGTGGTACTATTATTATTATTTAATAGAATGACAGTAAAGGAAGTTTACATGATGAGCTTCCTCTACCGTCATTCTAATAATAATAATATTAAAATTATAATTATTTTTTGTTTAAATATAGATGAATACAGATTGTATAAAATATGCAGATATATATATAAGTACATATATGTACATATAATATACAGAAAAAATATATGCAATTACTTATAAAAATTATACAAAACTATGCTAATTGTACAATATTTACAAAAAATAAATAAAAAAAGGAGGAGACTGCGGAAATATATATAAAATCATTAAAATATGGAACAAACTTTTTTATAACAATTTTAGGGCACAGTTTTGACTCTAAAATCTCATTAAAGTTAGAAGGTCTGTGTTCCAAAATCATTCAAATCTAACCAGACATCCGGACAAACAAACAAACGTAAAGTTTCCTCCGCAAGTAAAGAGGTACGCACGTTTTTCCGCAGACCGCACCGCACGCACTTTTAACGCCACATACCTTCGTCCACATAAATGTATAATTAGAAATAATTTTATCGCCATCATTTTTTTACGACGCGAATATAAATAAACTGAACATATTTAAGTACTTACATTACACGGTTGTAAATTTATTAGGCGAAAATACTGATCTGCTGAATTCAATGGTTATATCAATGTACATATAGCAAGCTCGTGTTAAGTGCCAATTTTAAGCTAAATGTCCGCGATCAAGTTTTTATGTCTGTTGCAATATTTTGACGTCATCATTCATTGAACCTTTTTACAGGACAGTTGGGATCGCTTTCAGTCTAACTGAAACAGCTTCGATATTTTCTGTGAAGCAACTACCATCAACTCCACGACCCACTAGCAATATCGTT
Source organism: Eilema griseolum (assembly GCA_963662185.1). Classification (NCBI taxonomy): domain Eukaryota; kingdom Metazoa; phylum Arthropoda; class Insecta; order Lepidoptera; family Erebidae; genus Eilema; species Eilema griseolum. The sequence goes on from OY759240.1 coordinate 22,743,623, forward strand.
CTGTAGTTAGATTATAGTTTTTAGGCTCGAAATCACTCGTAATCACAGATATTATTATGGTAACCAGGACCAGCGACTTAACATGTTGGCCAAGCCTTGGATAGGTCTCAAAATGGTCAACCAATGTGGAAGTTTCAATGGAAGGCTTCAGGCTCCAAGGTCGCGGCTAGAGAACTATGTTGGTCTGAGTAGATATTCTCTTAGGACACTTAGGACAACGGGCCTAGTTAGCATAAAAATAAATGCATCAAAATTTCTACGCACATGTCCTATTCTCGTCCGAAACTAGGTTAAATACAAATCAAATTCTCAAATATATGTACAACACGCAAGTCGATACGGGTCGCAAACGATTTTATGAATGTCTTGTCTCACGAACATAAGTCTTTTAGTAAAATAACTGTTGCCCACGACTCCGTCTGCTTGAAATACTCCATTTTTTACGTGGGAAAAATACCCACGGATGCTCCTCCGCCGGAGCTGGTGGGAGAGGTTATGTCGGACTCAAACCGACTAAAACGCACAGCGTCTGCTGGTCGTTTTTGATTGCCTAAGGTGAGGTTGACAGACATATCCCTCGTGATACTCCCTTTATTGCCACCCATAGGGATATTTACCCGGGATAAAAACCTTAATGTGCTAATACAGACTAGAATATTTCTCTGTGTCGAATTGCATCTAGGTCTATTCAACAATTCTGGTGTGATTGATTAACAAGCGACCCAAATTTTCGTATATTTTTCGCTTGTAGTAAGATTTCAATAGTAGATAAATTTGAAAACATTTGGCAATGTAGAAATCAATAAAGGCGAGAAACTTTAATACATTTTTAGAAACTATGGCCTTTTGGCAGAGGTTAACAACGAACTTGGGTACTAGTGTAAGAGAACATTTTCCAAGTTTGGGGAACATGCTGAACTGGTGTGACCAAGCAACTTGGGCTGTTAGAATTTTTTGGTATACAGGGTGTCCCGAAACTCGACGTCAACCCGGGACCGGGTGAAAAGGCAAGTCATGCTGGTTGCCAGAAAAATATAAAAAAAAATCTAAGTTGCATGATTTTAAAATTACAGGCATTTTAAGAAAAAGTGTAAAATTACACACCCTGTGGCAGTCTTTTTACTCCTGTTGCCACAAATCTTAACTTTTTCCAACAATTTTTTTTGCTTTGTAACCCTGAATAATGCGTCTCTAAACTGTAATACAAATTTGGAAATCAGCTGCTCTATCTTTCATAACAATAGGACTTATTTCTTAGAAAACAACTAAAATAACAACATTACCTAGTTTTTATTAGTTTTTATTGAAAAAAAAGTGCACCACGCGAGCTTGGCAAGTTATGTCAAAAGTTGGCGCATTTAGTAAGGATTCCAAAATGGTATAATACTTGGTAAGTTGTTGCTGCTATCGTGGGCAAAAAAATTTTTTTAGGAAATTTGAAGGGCCGATTCCAATACTGAATAAATTTAACTCACTGGCACCTGTGCTTGTCTATCATAAAAACTATGAATAAACAGCTTATTCACTAAATTTAAAGTACTCTTAGTGTGTGCATTGGAATAGGCACGATGTTTTTGTAAAATTTTAATTAAAACTAAAACTAAATTTTTATTACTGAGGTTTATTTATTAAATTTACAATTAAATATTTTTATTACAGCAAATGTTCGAAATGCCTTCCTTCGGCGGCAATACAAGCCCGATATCTCTTTAAAAGAGATCGAGCTATTTTTCGGACGAATCGTCCATTATTTACGAAATCGGCTGCTTCGGCTATTCTTGACCGTAGTTCAAATTCGTTTTCGATCTTTAATAAAATCTGGAGAACAACCATACAATATGGACCCGGCAGGTTGCGCTGTAAGCGGGCAAAAATATTACCTATTCTTCTCTGAACTCTAAGTAAGAAAGTTGTAATATATTGAGTTTTATACATTAATAGTTTGTATAGTATATTAATAGTAAGACGGGATCTGTGGCGTAGCTGTAGAACGTTCGACTGCTACACACGAACGTTCGATTCCCGCTCAATGCAATATATGAATATGTATATTTGCATTGATCTGGGTGTTTCTATGTATAATATGTATATATTTCCAAATTATCTGAGTATGTTTATCCGCATTCTACATTTTTTTTTTTTTTTTTTATTTTTTTTTTTTTTTTATTTCAATTACATTGATTATTACAAATTACATTATTACATTCCATAACACAAGCTAGTTAAGCTATTATTAGTAAACCAAATAAAGAAAAAAACAGTATTTCTCTACTACATACACTAAAACTACATATAAACAATAAACGTGGAGGAGAGGGAAAAGAAAACATTTCTAATAATGTGTGGTGTGGTAGAACAGGAGTCGGTAACGAGTTTCCTACGTTAACAGAACACCCACTGAGCTTACATCGTAACTAACCATTAAACGTTATTATATTTCTTGTCAGAAAACTATGATAAATATATTTCAAAAAGCCGATTAAATATCAAGTTGATATATCAGAGACTAGCTGTTGCCCGCGGCTTTGCGCACAAAGACTTCTGGTCACGTTCCTGCTACTAACACTAATAATGTGGCTTTCTATTGGTAAAAGAACTATCAAAATGATTTACTAACGAAAATTTACTAAAGTACCTAGGAATCTCAAATAGTGGACATATGAGGAGCATTTGTCAATGCTAAAACTCACAACTCTGAAAGAACGGAGCAATCATGGAGATCTAATAGAAACATTCAAAATCTTGAATGGACACTACGATATAAAGAACTTTGATACCCTATTTATTCGTAACGAGAATGCACATCTAAGAGGACACCATCTGAAGTTGTGCACTAGCTTCTCCAACAACAATCCTCACAGACATTTCATCGGTAACAGAGTGGTCAGAGCATGGAACAAGCTCCCAGAACGCGTAGTCTTAGCTGACAGTATCAACGTGTTTGAAAACATACTTCATATATTTTACCTCAAACTAGAAAGAAAATGGAAACTGGATTCATGCAGGCATTATCAGTTGTCTACGACTGCCTGCCTGTTACCCTACAATAATAATAATAATAAAATCGGTTCAGTACTTAGATCCAGATATTACTTACATAATATCGTTACAACAGAATTGTCGCTTAGCAAAGGACTCCCAGAATGACAAAATGATAAAACATATGATATTATTTTGACGAAGGGGCACCCGGGAGTTATTATGTATTACTGAGCACCTAAGTTATTTTAGCCATCGCGTACATATGAAACAATCAGGTGATAAGTAAGCAACTAAAAGTTGTTACATAATTAAAAATTAACATTGCACAAATAATAAAAAACTAACAAACATTTTTTTCGTAACAAAACATACGTAACAACTAAATTACAGACATTAGATCATAGATAAGATAATGGTATCTTTAGTTTTGTTTACATTTTATACATACACAGACGCGATGAATCAGGCATCTACTACGATGCTTATTTTTGCTACAGGAAAATTTCATTCATAATGTAAGCAGCTCTATTGACGTATGTACCTAATTGGGCACACTTCGGGCGTATACATTTTGTTTTAAACTTTTTCCATACTGCGTGATCTGAGTGTCGATATATTTCGGCCTTGTGTATTTTTCCAGTGTTCTTTTTGTTGTCTAACTCCGAATTTCCACGGTATAAGGCTTCACGGACACGCAGACGCGGATACGGACGCAATTATTATGACAAACATGTCTGTGAGGACGTGCCTCTTTACACAGCACGTGGTCCACGATATCGCGCACGCTGCACGCGGTTGTAAAAGCGCAGGTCGTGGAAAGCCGTCCAAACAGTCAAAATTCATTTAATCCTTAGTGATAGACGTAGTTTCTTTTAAAAACAAAGCTGCCGCCATCAAAAATATAATTTAAATGTCACTTAACCTTTTTTTAATCTTACTTTAATCCATTAAGGATATGCCAACCCCATCGTACCTTAAATATTATATCTGAATAATATCTTATTAGTGTGAGCAAACACAATAATAGACAACGACATAACTTCATAGCCTCCTCAGACTTAGGTCTTGCAAGATCGTTTGAATGAGACCTATGTCCAGTCTATTTAGATCTAATTCGGTCAGCAGTTAGTCGCGTTCGTCTTTATTCCGGACACATTCCATCAGCAAATGTTGTATACTTTTTTTGTTAGTCTTTTTTTCTTCTTAGCTAGATTTACTGTATAGTTTGAACTTCGAGGATAGGCCCTAATGTTAAACTTTGAGAACAGTCTCAAAGTGGCACTGTGCTCCAAGTTCGAGCTAGGATTCTCTGTTCATTTACAAAAATAACAGTTTAACAATTTTCTCACTATTTCACTTTCCCCTATCATGAAATACTAAACATTTATTATGGAAAAAGAACCCGCTCGTCAAAAATTATCGCGGCACGTCCATAAAATTTTTTTCCCTACATTTCCTTTTGTTATTCCGATCATAAAGTATTCAAATTGAAAATGGTGGGAACCGTGTTGTAGATACCCCTTGCCACTGCCATATGAGTATAGTTATTAAGTGTATGTACTTAATAACTATATTCCATAATATGGAACAGAAATCCTATCCTATTCTACTAAGATGTTTGTTATTCAATCATGCTCAACGGCTGAACGGATCTGGTTGAAATTTAGTAAAGGGACAGATAATACTCTAGAATAACACAAGCTTTTTATCTCAGAAATTGGTTCACATGGGTAGCGGAAGCAGGAACAAATTTCAACGGACGGGACGGGAACGTGTTGACCTTTCTATGACGGTATAAGTACCAGAAATATCAACACGAACCTACCCTCCCCCTCCTTCTGAGGGGTAGGGTGACGTGGTTTTGAGGGAGAGCGCAGGTCGTGTAGATCCTCAAAACAAGTCTGGTGGACTATCCTTCTCGAGGTTGTCGTCCTGTTCTTGGTCTAATTCCCTAAGAAATAGACGCAACAAAAACCTCCAGGCACACCAATGCAGAAATGTAGAGGTCATGTTTCTGCGTGTCCATCACCGAACAAGAGCAGGTGGTGGATAGCAATGACCTCCCGCGTGTTTGTGCCGTGCGCGGGGACCCGTACCGGGGGATGAAGGAGTCCTGGTGGTTGAGCGAGCAGTGGGCCGGAATAGTTGCACACTGCAAGCAACACGCCACTTTGGTCTGGATTTCCTCTCACACGGGAGGTCACAGAGTAGCTTTCTGTGATCAATCGGCTGTGGCATCCCATAAGCGGGCTGCTTAAGCGAGGTCTCGTGGGTTGGGGAAGGGCAGGCGGCATGGCGTGGTGGCTTGGATGGAAACAGTACCGTCTCATGCTGTGGAAAACCAAGTCACATCTCGTTGTGTGCAGTCGCGTCCTCTTCTCAACTCAGGGGACCTATACCGAGGGAGTAGCTCTGGCGATCACTTGCAATGCAAGCGACGTCCCCGACGTGAGGGCTCCGTGGCGGGTGGAGAGCTCCCGAGGTGAAAATATTACTAGTACAACACATGGATCCCGAGACATGTTCAAAAAGCACCACCAGGAAGACCGCTGCTGCAAAAGCAGCACTTCCAAAACTTCCTTCGGGCACGATCACTGCTGCACAAGCAGTATCGTCACCGTCACCAACACCATTGGTCAAGATCGCTGCTGCAGAAGCAGTATCCTTTCCCACCACATCTCACTCGGGTATGATTGCTGCTGAAAAAGCAGTATCATGCCCAAACATTCTACCGAGTTATACCAGGAAGGCTGCTGCACAAGCACCCACCTCCTGCCCCACCTCAGCAAAGGGCATAACGGGAAAATCTGCAACTGGCAAAATGCCAGGGGCAGCAACCCGTCCAATGCCCGAAGCTGGGCCCAGTAGTGTCCCACCGCTCGCATTGAGGTCTGGTTCGGGACAAAATGCGCCGCAAGGCGCCACACCCCGAAACCCAGCCGAACAGGTTGCGTCAAAGGGTGTGACCCCAATAACCCGGGGTAAATCGGCCCACCAGAACTCACGCAACCCGGTGACAGCGACCTCTGGTCAACAATCTACAACACCCGAGGCGATGGATATGACCTCTCTTAGAGAGGCCATACAATCACCCACCACCAACGATCCCACCTGGTCGACAGCACATAAAAAGATGTCCTCGGCCAAAAGACGACGCTTCAAAGCGAGAGCAGAAGCACGAGCGAACGCAGCAGATGCCGCAAGGCATCCTGCTAACCCTGGAAGTTCCACGGGTGGCTCAGCCGTCTCCACCGCTAAACCGAAACAACAACGACCATCAACCAGCGTAAGACCGACGAAGCGCTCACGGCCAGAGGAAACTGTGACCCCAACGGGAGAGGGCAAAAAGCCTCGAAACTCCGGCAGGACCACTGGCTCGTACGCTGAAGCAGCTGCCACTTACCTCGCCAACAGTCTCTGTGTGGCCGTTATGACAGAGCCATTCCAGGATCTGTCACAGGCACAGGCAGAGGCTATAAGGGACAACATCGAGAGCAAACTCAGGGAAGAACTCCTGGCGGACCTCGATGCCTCCCTCTCTACCACCCCAAATGACCTGCGGTTTCGTGGTCGGCCCCACCACTCAGACGGCGTCCTCAAAACTTGGTGCGAGGACGACTTCACGCTGACGTGGCTAGTCACTACGGTAAGTGCCATGGAATCGCCACTACCCAACACCAGCCTTGTAGTTCGGGCGCAATCGGCAATACCGAGGAAGATTTCCTGCGTGGTTAGCGTGCCTGGCCGCGTTGCCAACCCCGAAAACCTGCAAAGGCTCCTAGCTCGGCAAAACAGGCACCTCAACATCAATGCCTGGGACCGCACTGCAACGAAGGAACACCAGGATGGCACAAAAACAAACCTTCACTTCCGCATCCCGGAGGCGGAGGCGAGGCTAGCCTTGGCCAATGAACGTAGACTGTATTACCTGATGGGAAACATCTACGTCATTTTCCTGGAGCAGCTGCCGAACGTCGTTCCTAAGGGGGACGCGGAGAAAAACGTTGCCCAAACACAGTCACCGCCGGACGCACGGGAAACTGCAGTCTCGTCCGGGCCGACCGTCAACGTCTATGACGCGGGCGCCGCCGACTCTGATGGACACGGGTGCTCCCGAGCCAGCTGAGCAATTGGCTGACATGGGGCAAGATGGACCACCGTCACCACTCCTCGGCTCAGAGGAGGAGTGCTTTCCCGAGGGGGGAGGAGGGAGTGAACTTGGTGACCTCCCGTCCTCCCCGCTACGGGACTAACATAATCCAGGCCAACCTCCAGCACAGTCAGACCGCGACGGCTTCCCTGCGCCGAGTGCTGGAAGAAAACCCGCAGACCGTTGCCCTGATTCAGGAGCCGTGGATCAGAGGAAACAAGGTCTGCGGCCTCAACAACACCGGAGGCAAACTGCTGCTGGATACTTCCGTAAGTAAACCAAGAACATGCATCTGCCTACCTAAACACTCATCAACACTATTAATCAACCAATTCTGCTCAAGGGACCTGACAGCCGTCAGGTTGAGCAGAAGTGACCAGCATCAGCCAGACATCGTCCTTGCTTCCGCCTACCTGCCGAGCGACGAAGACGTACCCCTGCCGGAACTCAGCTCATTAGCTGAGTACTGCGAGAGGGAGTGTCTGGACATCATCATCGCAGTCGACACGAACGCGCACCACACTCTCTGGGGTAATAAAGACACCAACAAAAGAGGTGAGGAAATGCTCAACTTTATTTTCACAAACAACTTTAACCTATTAAATCAAGGCTCCGAACCCACGTTCGTTAACACTCGCCATCAAACGATAATAGATCTTACCCTAGCGTCAGCCAGAATAGCAAAATCCATCACCAAGTGGCATGTGTCCGAAGAGGCCTCATGCTCAGACCACAGATGGATTCGATTCTGCATAAACATAGAGCTACCAAAACCAAAACCATGTAGGCAGCCACGCAAGACAAACAAACAAAAATTTGTAAGTCTAGTTAGCGCAAGGTTTAACAACCTACAAAACCCCTCAGAAAACCTCAAAATTACCGACCTAGATTACTACACAAACGAAATCACATCAATTCTCATCTCAAGCTACGAGCAGTCCTGCCCCCTCACCACACCAATGGTTGGCAAAGGGCGACACTGGTGGTGTTTATCCCTTGAGAAGCTACGACGCAAGTTGAGAAAACTTTTCAACAGGGCTAAGAACACCAGGGAACCGACTGACTGGGAGATGTACCAAAACACAAAAAATATATATAAAAAAGAAATACGTCGGAGAAGCGTAGAGTGCTGGAGACGCTTCTGCACAAACATCGAAACTAGCAACCAGGCATCCAAGGTCCAAGCTTGCCTCTCAAAAGAGCACGACCAATCAATTGGGTGCCTCAAAAAACCAGATAACACCTTTACAAAAAACGACGCTGAAACAAGCGAAATACTACTAACTACCCACTTCCCTGGATGCAAACTAGCAACCGATTACTCATGGGTGGACACAAATGAGCGACCAACCAGTCACCAAGACTGGGAGGTGGCTCGAGAAACCATTAACAAAGAAAAACTGCTATGGGCAATCAACACCTTCCTACCCTTCAAGGCAGCAGGCTTGGACGGTATATTTCCAGGACTCCTAAAATGGAGCGGCCCAATAATAGCAGACTACCTTGTTAAACTTTTGCAAGGTTGTCTCGCACACCGCTATATACCCTTGAAATGGCGGGAGGTAAAAATAATATTCATCCCCAAACCAGGTAGAAGTGACTACACTCAGGCAAAGTCATTTAGACCCATCAGCCTGACCTCATTTCTACTAAAAACACTCGAACGATTAGGTGACAGAGTGATTAGAAGTCAGATACTAACACTCAAACCTTTACATCCTAATCAACATGCCTACAGCGAAGGCAAATCCACAGAATCGGCACTTCACCATGTGGTGTCCCGAATCGGTGGAGCACTAAAATCAAAACAACCTACTCTTGGCGCATTTATTGACATTGAAGGTGCTTTTGACAAAACCAATTTTAACAGCATCAACAGATCACTTCTCGACCATGACGTGCCTTCAACGCTTGTCGAATGGATCGACAATATGCTTAAACAGAGGGCGGTGCAACTTACAGTCAACTCCACCACACGAGGTATCGTAAGCAGAGGATGTCCACAAGGAGGAGTACTCTCTCCCCTATTATGGAACCTGGTGGTGGACGAGCTTGTAACGGATCTAAACGCAAATAACCTCTTCACTATAGGCTATGCGGACGACATTACGATCCTGGTATCGGGGTTGTTCGAGAGTGCCATATGCAACCGCATGAGACAGGCTTTCAAAATAATCGAAAGCTGGTGCGAAAAGCACGACCTATCGGTCAACCCCCAGAAAACGGAACTAATAATGTTCACAAACCGAAGAGTACTGGGCCCATACAAGCTCCCAAAACTCTTTGCAACCGAACTAACACTTAGGGAAGAAGTCAAATACCTAGGGGTTATTCTCGACAGCAAATTGCTCTGGAACAAACACCTTGAACACAAGCTGAACAGGTGCACAATAGCCTTTTACCAATGCAAAAGAATGATGGGCACTACATGGGGACTCTCACCCAAAATAATTCTGTGGCTATACACAGCAGTGATCAGACCCATGCTAGCCTATGGGGCTTTAGTATGGTGGACTCGAACAGAGCTGTCTACCGTGATTGCCAGGCTAAAATCCTTCCAGAGGCTGGCCTGCTCATCAATCTGTGGATGCATGAAAACCACTCCTACCGCTGCTATGGAGATTGCCCTCAACATAGTACCGCTTGACCTGTTCATCCAACAGGAGGCCACCATCAACGCTATTAGGTTGTGGCACCTGGGACTCTGGGGCAACTATTACGACAGTCCCCATACCACAATCCTTGGACGAGCCCTAAAACATCGGCCACTGATGGCCGCCCCCTGCGATAGAACTTTTAAACAATATTTCTGGAACAAAAAATACCAAATAACAAAACAGGCCGAGGAAAAGGACTACTCCGGTATTGGAGAGGTACGCGTATACACTGACGGCTCCAAAACAAAAAATGGCTCAGGAGCCGGCGTACACTCCCTAGACCTTGGCTTGAACATCCACCTACCACTAGGCAAGCACAGCTCGATCTTTCAATGCGAATGTGTTGCCATAACAACTGCTGCGACAGCAATAAGCGAACTAAAGGTGAAGGGCTTAAATATAAGATTCCTAACCGACAGCATAGCAGTTTTGCAAGCGCTGGAACAGCAAATGACCAACAGCACACTAGTAGCGGAGTGCCAAACAGCCCTGAACAGGCTATCCACCCCAAATGCAGTAACGCTGCAATGGATAAAGGGGCATAGCGGGTCCTACGGCAATGATGCCGCGGACGAACTTGCGAAGAGAGGCTCTGGTATGAGCGTCGATGGCCCGCTACCATTGCTACCAATCCCTTTCTCGCAACTCCGCACTTGGACACGCGAGAGATCCGCGGAACTACATAACCAAAGATGGACACAAGCCACCGACTGCAAGCAGTCAAAAGTGGTTATGCCATCAGCAAACAAACGACTCACGAAACGTCTCCTAAAACTAGACAGAACAAGTCTAAGAACAATAATGGGGACTATAACGGGCCACAGCCCCCTCCACAAGCACCTATACACCATTGGTGTCACGGACAGTCCCCTTTGCAGGGGATGTTTTGCTGCCGAGGAAACGGCCGCCCACGTAGTACTGGAATGTGAGGCAGTAGCCTACCAACGATCACAAATCCTCGGTACAGTGAGGTCGCTCCGCGAAGCCTGTGAAGCCCCCAGTAAGCTTCTGCGCTTCTGGGCGGAGCTAGGCTGGCTACTCTAGCCAGTACTCCACACGCACAATGGCCCAAAAGGGAGGCTAAGTGCGGACAAGGGAGTCCTCCTTCCATTCCATTCCATGGGTAGCGGAAGCAGGAACAAATTTTCACGCGGGTTTCAGCTAGTTAGTGATAATTTTTCCGCATTCAGTGACTCAAATAGTTTTAAAAATGGCTGGCAGCGTAACGTGGCGTCATAATGCATATTCGGTTGTTAACTTTGCGTTGTTTCTCGAATTGCTTGAAATACTGCGAACATTTTGTCATTTACGGTAACATAACTAAAGTTGTACTGATAACATTAACTTGAAGGTTAACACGATTCTAAAAGCCAAACTATTTCCTCTTTACGTTATTTTATTTCTGAGAAACTGTCCTTGTTCTTAATTAGAAGTATCCTTATAGAATATATCTCTAGAAGTGGTTGATCGCCTTTCAAATATGTACTAAGTTCGATCACCCTAGTATTTCTGATTTTCCTTCTGGAATACTGATTCCGTTCATGCTACTCACAGCAACCTAAAGAGCGGTCATGAATCATCCGAAACTACAGGGCCGCAAGGCTGCGCCGAAGACGTAAAATTTTAGACATATCACTTCGGTTTTCCTACAGCAGGGTTTATGCCGATCCGAAGTGTCACATACTGTCCTCGAATCTGATTTCGGGATAAATTAAAGCAATTGCCCGAAACGTGGATCCACAACAGTGGATGTTTCATCTTAGAGCTACTATTCACGTCGAAATTAGGAAATATAAATATATATCAGTTTAAACCCCCACACAAAGCAAGTCCCACCACTTAGCTCTTACTCATAAATTACCATCAAACCCTCACCTGTCTTCTGATAACACCTGATCGAACTCCGACGAAGACACGAGAAACAGTATCGACGTAACTGAATCGAAACACTGCGTCCACTTCTGCCGCTGCGTCCTCTGTCCCCCGACGTCCACGAACACAAATGGCACATTGTTTATGTTGATCGTGCACTCCGTGATGCCTTTCGTCGCCTTCCGGCAGTGCAGGATATCTTGGTGGGACGGCACGTAGTCGGGCCTCGCAATACGTTCTAACTCGTCGAAGAAGTAACTCACGCTGTCGCTCTGAAATTGAGAAAAACATTCGTTTAATAAAAAGTTATTACGTGTGTTTATAGCACAATAATGTTGGTCTTCACTGTTGGATACATAAATAAAGGAATTTGTGATGACAATGTGATAAAGTTCTCTTTAGAAATACATTGTGGATGTTGAAAGTCTATCAAGACAATAACTGTGGATGAATCAGTCTCCTAAAAGGTAGAATCAATATACCATATAAGTTGCTAAGAAACATACTGATGTTGCCAATCCCGTAAAATCTTATACAATTGTTTAAACAAGTCATGAGTTAAAATCTGGAAGAGAATATCGGATGTAACTTGATCATTTCACTGAAATTATTGCACTTGCACACACAAAAACATAATTTATTTACAAACACACACAATGGCATGTTTAATTACTGATCCAGTAAAAACCTATCTATACATTTTTTAAAGAATGCATGGATATAATAAAACGAAGGACACAACAAGGTCGTTTCCTTCACCGACTACGATTGCAACTGCCTTTCCTTTTGCATAAGGTGTTAAAAACAATATGTGACAAATTAGGATTCCTTTTTAGAATATCGCTGTCGACACTGCAATAATTTCACACAAAGGAAGAACCATAAATTATTCTGTTGATAACGTAGGATGATGTGAATACATTTCATGTCAACTAGTTGTGAAATACAGGTTTAACCTGTTCACGAAATATCCGGTAATTAACTTAATTCACTTTCTCCACAAAAAAAATCCATTAATTTAAAAGCTATTACAGTTTATCGTCGTATATTATCGGTATTATTTAATTCAACGAGTATTGTTACAGAAAAACCGGTAAATTATAGATTCATAGGTCAAACTTAAACCAGTTGAGTAGAGACATTGTGCAGAATATTATGTTTGATAATAAAGGAAATATTAAATAGTGGGTGACACAATATGACTCATGATGATGATGATGACAATCGTACGCTCCGTACACCCACCGGTCAACCGGACGATTGATCGATAAGCCCGAAACGGTGAGCGGTGTTGTGAAACGGTGATTAGTCTAGTAAATATAAGTTAGTCTCATTCTTTTTTATTGACGTTTCGTAATTTCCGCAATAAACTAATTTTGTCAAAGCTAGGACTATTTTCAATTTTAGTTCTAGATACAGTTTCATAATAGAGACGAATTTAAAAATTACACTTTCTTATTAATAGATATCCCATGTTTGTAACTTTTGTAATATGATCCAATGATCTGATATCGTTTAATTCCTATCATCTTCCTTTCTTCTATAATCCATTTACCTTCTTATTAACTAAACTTATTTATTCCGTTGTGCTATAACTAGAAACCAATGGCCTGTATACCAAATGCTAATTTAATTCCTAGTACTAAGACGGGTCAGTACTCCACATCAAAGGCGTGCATATTAAATTAATAAGTAAATATTAACGGTACAATTAGTTAACAGGTGGGTCATACAACTCTAATGCGTCACGTCACGGTACGAATCACATTATTTGCGCTAAACATAATGTACGTACAAAACGTGTACGACAGAAGAATACTGCGGTCAGTTCGAATTACTATGGATACTTATACTTTGTACAATAGGCATTACGAAAGTTGAACACAAATGTAAATTTTAAACGACTTGAAAACAATTTCTCTTTCTATATTTAAAGGATTTATTTAATACACTATCAGAAGGAACATACTATTTGAATTTTAATCAATATAATTATGTATTACGATGAGATTCAGGGTCAGATAATTCCCAAGGAGGGCCAAATCGAGAGAGAGGTGGCCCTGGGTCGGCCAGGGTGCGAGGGATATGTCTATCAACCTCACCTTCGGCAACCAAAACGACCCACAGGCGGCGTGCGTTTTAGTCGGTTCGAGTCTGACATAACCTGCCATCGTGAGGATTTTCCGCACGTAAAACATGATTTGATAATTTTCATTATGGCCTTAGATTTGCAAAGGCAGCCACCGAATTTATTATTATGCCATTCTTGCATACTTTGAGGAGAAATACTAAGTGGGCTGTAGATATCATATCACTTTCTGAGTGGGAAAAGTTCACAGGACCGCAGACGTATCCAGAAACTATTGTACAATTCGGTGTCACCAACAACTAGAAATTTCCTGTTCCTGTGGTTTTTATTTCAAAAGTGTAACAGACAGATACGTATCTGCATTTTATAAGCTAGGAAACATCGTAATGGGTACACCGCTTATAGCAATAGTTTCAAAACACAAGCACCGGACTATCTCCTCTCTACCAATCCAAAAAGTAATCCTTAATAGTTTTTTCTACTTTTATTTTTCAGGACCACGACTCTACTGCCGTTTTATCTGATAGAATATTCAAATTCAAATTTGAGAAACTAAAATATATCATGCTAAAAATGAAATTTGATGACCAAGAATGATTGTCGTTACTGTTAGTGTTGTAGAATAAACTACGGCAACAGTATCAAATTCATTTTTGCTCTAGTTATTTCAACACACGTTTTAACGTATGTGTCGTCGTACAAGTCACTTTATACGGAAGTTGCATTAACATCTAAATAACTAGCTACTTTAATAAACCAGTGTTGTACTTTCGACGATGTTGAAGCTAACAGATTAGATAGCATTCCATTATCACAGTGGTTCTCCTGGTTACACCTACAAAAAGACAAATGCCAAACCGAATCCCCCAAAGCAAATAGCTTACTAATGAGAGATTATAATAAGTTGTCTTCCATTGGTAAGACTTAACATCATTATATGACGTTAATAGACATATCAGATGTAAATTTATACACGATTACCTATAATGTATTAATAATATGTTAATGTAATTCATGCTAGGCCAAGTTCAAAGACAGAAATCCAGAGAATAATATTAAATAGAGTTATGTATGCTCGCATGTCAAATGATATGCCCACACAATATCTATGATACTATGTTGTATATCATCCCATGATGATCATCTGCTGATTGACGGATGAGCCTTTGAAGCAGGCTTTCCTCTCGGGGTTCGAATCAACCGACCATCAGCTCCACAGGTTCCGTAATAGATAAAATAAACCAAATCTGGTGAATGCAACCGGTATTGGCGCTCCAATAAAGAAGAGAATGTCTGTATATAATTCTAAACTCTGGCTCTGTCCTCTGACAATGCTTTAGGCTAGCTCTGATGCAGAAACAGTCAACAGCACAGTGAACAGGTAGTGAATCGACTGCACTTGGTTACGACAACAAAATTAATGTTTTTGCTATCAGAAGAGTCACAATAACATAACTAAATTATAACGTCAGCTAAAAGTATTCTAATTGAAGTAATCAATTAGATGCAAATCAATAAGTATTGTTGCCAATTTTACACTGACAAGTGACAACTGCTGGTATGCATACACATTGCAATTATTATAATAATATACTATTCTAAAATCAGATGCACATGTATCACAATTTTAAAATCAGATGAAACTATACATAATGCATGAGATGTAGTGGCATAATTGAATAATTAGAACCGAATTAGCTGACATCCTGCATTGTAACTTGTAACAAGACGTTGCAACAGACATTCTCTGTTGCTTATTGCCTAACTAAATGCACGAGTATGTTAAACGGTAACAATTTCTATGATTACTATCATTTTCTTTAACTGTTTGAATGGCTTCTTTGACAATTACTTTTTAAGATGTAAGAATGAAACGAAACAAAAATTATTTGATAAATTATATTATTGTACTTTCAACTAGCTGTGCTTGCGACTGCACGTAGACTTATTTCTGAGATTACGCAGTACTCTCATATTTTTAGCTACAGGACGTATTGCCAGGGAGTGATAGGTGGAGCCGCCTGTCATCTTAGCAGAAGCAGAACGAAGCGGTGGCGCGATGCGCGCCTCCCTCTATCCGGCACAAAATGAGGACACCGTTGTCTTACACCCGAGGAGGCCATCTCGATGGCCCCGGGTCAGTCGAGGTGCGAGGGATATGCCACTGGCAATGTCATCTCCGGCAACAAATGACCCAAGACGGCGTGTGGTTTTAGTCGGTCCGAGTCGTTAAGGCGTAAAGAAAAGATATAATCAAAGCAAAATTTTATGTATCGACGCGGTAGCAGAGTGAAATCGTGTCGATACGTATGATTTTCCTTTGATTATGCCTTACGTCTATTGTGTATAATTCAGTGCGTAGTCCAAGACAACACAGTCGTTGAAAGATTTTTCAATTATTTCGTAACTTCAATTCCCAAACCGTTAAGTATAAGTGTACCTACCAGTACCAGCATAAGTGTTAGTCAGTCATTATGCTAAAGATTGGAAGTCGGTCTCAGTAACAGAGTAGCTCCACTTCAAATCAAATCAAATCAAATCAAATCATTTATTGCTTACCAAGTGTACATAGATCTTACAATTTATATGACAGTACTTAAAACTTAGCGCCTTTTCCAGGCATTGCAACATTTAGGTCACATTTTTCTTTATTGAACTAGGTAGGTACAATAATAATTATAATTTGTGACACAGTTAAATTAAATCCGTTATGTTATCAAATATTTTCATTCTAAATATAGGTTTATTTAAAAGTACCTACTCTAATTCATATAACTCATATCAAAATGTTAAATTAAATACAGAGAAAAAAAAAATCTCAGTCTTCTCTTTAATAGAAGAGAATACACCATTCAAGCTGCTGTGCTGTGGTAGGTATATGATACATATCAGAAGTGACAGACAAGACGAAGACTATAAACCTTAGACTATATACAAACTCTATACCTAGACGCAGTAGGTCACTCCAACGTAGCATAAACAATGGCTACTACTTTGGTATAAGTTGGCACATATATCCCATGACATGCACAGATTGACAGTTTAAAGAACAATATTGAGATGCCGTTTTTTGCGAAACATTTTGTTAGCAGTGGAGTGGCTATACAGTATAGTCTAAGTTATAAACATACATACCAACTAAAGTGCCGCTAGTAAACATTTATGAATAAGAGCGAAAGTAAACGCTCAATTGCAATGAATTAACTTTTATAAAATGCAAAAAGATATTAAATCCAAATATCTAATTTAATTTAAACAGTAATTTAGAAAGAATATTAGCTATTTCACGCTATTATAATAATTTCGCACTTATAAGAGTGGGACGTAAATATCAAGAAAGTAAACCGCGCACATAAATTAGTTCAATGTCTTTGCAATGTCATAGAAAACACCAAAATTTTGGAAGAAGACAAATATATTAATCAAGGAAAAAAATATCTATAACTGTTAAAGAAACTAATACTCCGTAAGTAAATAAATAAACATCCTAAGACAAAATGCCAAGTTGACTGCAAAGAACCTCACCTCTGAAAGGTAAATGCAACCAATAAACATAGTTGGCGAAATGTGGGTGTAAATAAGACTAACCATATATTACAGTACGGCATGTAAGTAATTCTATTTAGATGAAAACCCAACTGAAACACAGTCTATTGTCACTTACCGAGAACAATCACTAGAAATCGCATAACGTAAAAACCCGGATACAAAAAATATAAATTGTATAGTGTATAAACATAACAAAAGTTGGTTGGCGTAATGGCTAATGTGTGTGCATGTGTTCATGTGTGCATGGGTTCATGTGTGTGAGTAAATGTGCGTGGTGTACTTGGTGACATCGACTGCTACATCAAGATTTGCATAGCCGCCGCGTGGGCCAAGACGCATGAGGTGACTGGTGTCAATTGTGACCCCAAAATGCCAGTTAGATTGATGGGGAAGATCCATAAAACCATTAGGCCTATCTACCGGACATTTTTACACAGTTGCGAAGTTTGGTCCACTGCTGGAACAACAAAAGCAGGAGCTGCGTGTCACGGAGATGTATATGCTGCGGTGGATGTGCGGCTTCATGCGAAAATTCATAGTTATATTATGAGGAACTCCAGCTATCGTGGCAGTGACCATCAGTGACCGAGCTTTCTCGCTAACCGTTTCAACTAAGCTGAAATTTTTATGTTACAATTAGGTGTAGATATCTTATTTTTAAACTATCGCGGTGTAAATTCATTTTTGTACAACGGTTTGGGACTATTCGCGATTAATAAATAATAATAATAAATATTCTACAACATTCTACACAACGCTATCTAGACCCATGGTAAGCATAGTTTAACTAGCTTGTGTTATGGAATCTAGAATACATCTAGGATAAACATACTTAAATACTTTTTTCTTTGTAAATACATACATATTATACATAGAAACACCCAGACCAGTGCAAATACCCATATTCATGCATACAAATATTTGCACTGAGCGGGGATCGAACCCGCGCCTCCTGCGTAGCGTAGCAGTCGTGTTCACTACCGCCACGCCACAGAGGCTGTTAAATCATGGAACTTACTATTTTTGCCGACGTTTCGAATGCGTTGCAGCACCCGTGATCACGATTTGACTGAAAATAGTAATTTGCATGATTTCAACGCGAAAAGTTCCGAAACGTTGTGCAATTAATAGTAGGTGTGCTGCGTGGTATACTTTGCGGCACTTTTAAGTTTCGGACCTATTTAAATATTTAATTTAATTTAAGATAACTTAAATATTAAATTTAATTAAATATTTAAGTTATTCAAGTCAATGACGTCACTATTATGAATCACTAAACCACAGGAAGCGGTCATAAAATACATATTAACATTACGCCACTCATGAGAAACGTCAATTATGCAACCTATTTCATTGAAAAATTTCATAATATTCGCAAGACATTAAGTAACTTATTTATCTAATTATGTTCAATCATATATTGCATTTTTTTATGGTCACGCGTTAATATCGCCGAAGGAAGGCCATCTATCAAACAAAGGCCATCCATACAAAAGTCAAAATATTGCCTTTTTCACCCTCCTTGTCATCTGTCTCACAACATAAACTCACGCCTATAACCCCAAAGGGGTAGGCAGAGGTGCTAAGCACCCACATTTCGCCAGTATATGTTTAGGTCCCAATGTAATAGGTGGTGAGCCTATTGCCATTAACCGGGCACTTATAAACCTGCGATAAACACACACATAACTTCGAAAAGCATCGAAAAGTCATTAGTGTGTGCCATGGTAAAACCTGGGATCGAACCCGAGACCTCGTCTCAGCAGTCCATTACCCATACCACTAGGCTACCGCGTCATCTTTCTCTCCCAGTAACATAACAGTAACGCGCAAGTCGACACCTCAGGCATTTATAGACCACTAGAACAACACTAGGTGAGCGCTTTCCGTGGTACTTCTATAGTATTCATGAATAGTAGATTAGTACATGTATTATACCTATTGATGACAAATGTATCTAATGATTTCTCATAAAATAATACTGGCAGTTCAAAATATATATTATTGTAGATTTTAGATAGGAAAAAATCACAACTATCGGGACTGAAATTCAGTGATTTCTGGGAAATTTACCAACTTAGTTTCCTAGAGTAGTCCTGGAAAGTTAAAATTCTCATATACGTACGTAGCACGAAGTGATTTCTGGCAAAAATCATTCACATAGCGGGAACCAGTTTACCTTATCGTATAACCCAGTAAAAACACAATCTAGATCACAATAAAAAAAAACACGAATTCCACGCTATTTACGGCCAAATTGCAATTTTCCGTTTCTAAAATAATTGTTTCATACATTATCGATCGAATTCACCTTCACGGTTATAACCCGTTGGAGAAAGGAGACCGTTAAGTTGACGTTATGCAATATGGAGGTATAAAGATCTATCCATTGCATGTATTTACCGGAACTAAGTATTGAGAGTACGACTATGACGTAAGGGACGCGAAATAAAAGTTGTACTAGTAATTGCATACAATTATGTACAAGTTTATGAATATAACATAACATAAACTCATGCCTATATCCCCGAAGGGGTAGGCAGAGGTGCTAGCACCCCCTTTCGCCAGTTTATGTTGAGGTCCCAATATAATAGGTGGCAAGCCTATTGCCATTAACCGGGCACTTATAAACCTGCGATAAATACACACATAACTTCGAAAAGCATCGAAAAGTCATTGGTGTGTGCCATGGTAAAACCTGGGATCGAACCCGAGACTTCGTCTCAGCAGTTCATTACCCATACCACTAATCTACCGTGATTTACAAGTTTATGATTGGAGACAAATCTGTTGAAGACTCCATTCTCTTGTGATGAATTAGAGGTAACTTTGTTATGTTTTAAGTCCTTAACAAGAGGTAGGACACGTAGGTATTTCCGTCCAATTGAGCAGTACGACTGGGGAAGTACCTCGGCCCTACAGAATACCGCGGCCATAATAACTTGTTGCGTTCCCGGCGGTGAGTAGGATAGCCAGAGCTCACTGGAGAGTAAGTGCTGTCAGTGGGAAGACTAAAGGCTTGTCCTGCTTTGTCTTCTACACTGACGGCACAGAAACTCTTTGCTTGCAGGGTTGGCAGCGCGAGTGTGACTCCTCTGGTATTACACACGTCCGTAGGTTAAGGTAATCACTCTCCATCATGTGAGTCGTGTGTTTGTCTGCACCTAAGTGGTATATAAAAAGTAAAACATCCCTTAAATGAAAATAAATGAAAAAGCGTAGCGTACCTATAGCAAGATCAATCGTATCTACCAAATGGAACGATATAGTATCTTCATCGTTCTTTTCTCCACAACATCTTTCATTTACAACATCTCAGCGTTATTTCCGGACGCTTCCGTAGCCTTTTAGTAAAAAAAAACGACCACGCGGGGTTCAGTCATTCAAGTACTTACTGGATTTTAAGCACATAGTTTGTATATATTTATATATATGGACATTTTATTATTTTCACAAATTTTATCTTAAAAAATTATTGCTTATTTGTGTACTAAACTAGGACAAACTCTCACCACAACACTTCATACACCTTTGATATAAATATCTCTGCATCATTTATTTATTTTATTTATTATTCTTTATTGTACGCCAATTACAATATTCATGTTACAGAAATATGAGAAGACAAGAGCAGTACAAAGGGCGGCCTTATCGCTTTACACAATTTCTTTCAGGCAACCTTGCATCACCCTAAGGTTGACTGGTAGAAAATGCCTGTGGCATTAATTCCACCTTTATGCAATCTGTGTGGTATGAAAGAAACTTCATCCCACGCACACTCAAGTTGTGGATGAACTCCCTGTTGCGGTCTTCCCATGCGCCTACAATATGGGGTTCTTCAAAAGGGGCATTAGGAGGTTTCTTCAAGGTCGGCAGCGCGAGTGTGACGCTCCTGGTGTTGCACAAGTCCATAGGTCACGGTAACCACTTCCCATCAGGTGGGCCGTGTGCTTGTCTGCCACCTAAGTGGTACTAAAAAAAAAAACTTTGTGAATTTATGCAAAAAAGTTTAGATAAATAAATAAATAGTACCTACATACCAGGCCATCATGCCCTTCGTAACTTTGAACAGAATCATTGCATCTTCGTCGACACCCTGTTATGGGAGTGTACTTTATACAACTGAAACATTGATAAGCAGACTTTACGATACAAGCAAGTCCAAATCAATAACCAAATACATTATTAACCGCTATTCAAAATCGATTTACTACGAAATTAATTAGCGACCGTAACGATATCAGCTAAGTTTAATGTCTTTGTTAAATTTAGATTGTAATGATTACGGTACACAATTATAATAATTGAATATTAGTAGACTTTATAACCGATATTATACAGATCGAGATCTCAGATGCATGGATTGAGTACCCGGGAAACGGCAATAGGCTCACCCCTTTTTCCGTGTGTACAAATATAATGATTGGTGAAATGTGGGTGTTAATTCACCTCTGCCTAACCCTCCGGGGATAAAGGATATTTATATGTAGTAGGTAGTGAACTTTCGACCTCTTTTTTATTGTAGGCACGTCAATATGTCTTCAGGTCGCCTAATGATGAGCTAAAGGTGAAGTCTCAGGAATGAGGGTCACAATACATACGTACACGTACATATAATCACGCCTTTATCTCCGGAGGGTTAGGCAGAGGTGAATTAGCACCCAAATTTCACCATCATTTTATTCGGCCCCACGTAATAGGGGTTGAGCCTATTGCCGTTACCGGACACTATTGTTTCCATGCAACTGCGGCGGAGTCTGGGCTATATATATCTGTCTTATGTTAAAAAGCCCTATCCCTTAGTCGCTTTGTACGACACCGCATGGGAAGAGACGGGGTGATCCAAATTCTACTCTGCCGTGAACCACACGGTTCAATAGATACAAGATACCAATAATGCTACAGATCATTGTAGAAAGTGTTTAAACCTTCCTCTACTATTATGTTATCTGTAGCTCATAAGATAATCTGTGGTGATGTAAGTGTGGATTGACGTTGACTATTGTATTCGTATTAGTTGACTTTGACTAAGCTGTCAGTTATAAAATGTCAGGTTCCTCATCCCGGGTCTAATATTTGTTGTTTTTAATTGTTGATTTCCGTAAAATGTTTTCGTATAGCGTCACGAGAATACTTTGCGGAGCCTAAAATTCGCCTACAACACCAACTCGCTAATAGCACATGAAATATAAATAAAGATCACTGATTATTTATAGTCGACGGTAGCTTAGTGGGTAAGGAGTCGGCCTTATGATCGAAAAGTCTAGGATTCGAATACTAGCCATTACATTACCGACGTGAATCCACTCCTAACACAAAAGCACAGCTTAGCTAGAGGGTTTAGAGGGAATAATAGTAATTTCGATTCGATTCTAATAGTAGTAGCTCCAGTATCTAAAGAGCATAGTGGCTAGAAAGAGAACAAACAAAGGCAAGAAAGAAGTTACTCAAAATACAATCACATCGCTCAGTACATGTGGTATGGTCCTGGTCCACCTAGGCTATATCCAAGCCTACAGGGTGGTACAGTCCCGGGAATGTTCGGTATGGTATCTGACCAAAAAATATATACCATCTCCTTTCCTACATAGGACAACACGTGCAGGGCTTAGATGTCACCCTCACACTGTGCAGAACCAAGCGGTTCGGAGACTCTTCTTTGCCGCACCACCAAGACCTGAAATTCATTACCAGCACACGTGTTTCCTTCTTCCTACACTCCCGGGTCCTTCTTTAAGCGGGGCGTGAAAAAGCATCTGATGATCTGATTCATTGCTTAGTGTCTGTAATGGTGATCCTATTTCCTGAGACTTTGCTTTTAGCTTACCATCAGGCGAGGTGAAGTCAAGTTGGCGTGTCTTAAATGAAAAAAATAAAAAAGGTATATTTTATATTATTTTTACGTGCGAAAAATCCCCACAAATACCCCCACGTCGGAGCCAGTGAGAGAGGTTATGTCGGACACGAACCGACAAAAACACACGTGTGACACTTCGGCAACCAACAACACCTGTGTCTCTGTGCTCGTTGTTGGTTGCCGAAGGAGAGGTTGACAAGCATATCC
Source organism: Eilema griseolum (assembly GCA_963662185.1). Classification (NCBI taxonomy): domain Eukaryota; kingdom Metazoa; phylum Arthropoda; class Insecta; order Lepidoptera; family Erebidae; genus Eilema; species Eilema griseolum. Next base: position 22,766,986 of record OY759240.1, read on the forward strand.
CTCGCGATACCAGATACTTAAGCGACACAGTGACGCAACAAATGAGTGTTCCAACTTTATATAATAATCTAATCAACATAACATTATTAATAATTCCCAATCCATCAAAATGATAAAATAAACACGAATATCCGCTTATTACAATCACGACCTATATCCAAAGTGCTCATAACCTGCGAACATAGTAATAAAATCAATAACCTACTGCTCCAATCCAGTGTTTTAAACTAAAAATATAACGATTGATGGATTTACTGTTTCCAAGAATCTTTCATGTACGCCTCATACCTGGCTGAGGCGTGTAACAACATAAGTAGTGAGAGTTATTGAACTAGAAATATCTAAAGGACTTACTGTTAAACTTTCGCTTTCCATGATACACAATTATGTTTACGAGAATTAATGCGATCATGGTATAGGTATATACATACCTTTGATTTGCCTGACGTTACGACCAGGTTACACCGGCCGTGGTCACAGGCTGACTGTCTGTTCTGTCCTGGTCGAAACGTCAAGCAAATCAAAGGTATCATAGTATAGGTACATACATACCTTTGTATTGCCGAATGTTTCGACCAGGTTACACCGGCCGTGGTCACAGGCTGACTGTCTGTTCTGTCCTGGTCGAAACGTCAAGCAAATCAAAGGTATCATGGTATTGGTACATACATACCTTTGATTTGCCTGACGTTTCGACCAGGTTACACCGGCCGTGGTCACAGCGTGACTGTCTGTCTGACAGACAGTCAGGTCTGTCCTGGTCGAAACGTCACGCAAATCAAAGGTATGTATGTACCTATACTATAATCGCGTTAATTACACAAATGTGAACAAAATCGTGTATCTAAAGGACTTTATTTACTTGAGTGAATTCTCCACAAAATAGGTAACTTGTAGCCTCGTGCGACATAGGAGTCTTTAAGTCTAGAGGTTATTTATTTGTTCAGGCGTGTTCTAGCAATAACCAAACCATTTCTACCAATAGGTGAGATAGTGGTAAAATATAGCAATTGAAGAAAAACAAATAAGTGACGTTGAATTAAGTGCAAGTTAAAAATTTGGCAACTCATTACGATAAGAAAATTTTACGCTGTTAAAAATTCCACAACAGCTTTTCATTTTTATAATCCTCAATTTTTATCGTTTGTTAAACTTTAATATTGCTAAAACTAACAGTTAGTGTGGCAAAGAAATGGACAAGTCCTTTACATTTATCGTATCCTCATTTAAAATATAAGTATAAAAAATAGCAACCTTTGTTAACTCTGCCAGAGTAGTTTGGTTTCTATTTTATCCGAAAAGTTAATAGGTATAATTATATTCAATACACGCTTCAGCTTAGTTTGAGAAACAGTACACCATTTAAAATGTGAACATCAAAATATGCCTTAGTATTAAGATAATATTTGTGAAGTTACTTGATTTGTTATTTTGAGACAATAAACATTTTTTTTTATTTATTATTATTAAGAAATAAATATAATTTTAAGTTAATCATGACACCACCGAAAGCTATCAAAAATATTTAGTTACTGATGGCAATTATGTATATATTTAAACAAATGTACAAGGGGTAAACTAGCATTTTGCATGTATTTTAGTCGATATTTAGCCGAGACGATCTTTTTTCATCCCAAGGAAGGTAAGGTGTATATATATATATATATATATATATATATATATAATATATAACTTGTGAATAATATCCTCGGACCCGATTAAGGATGCATGATTGTAAAATGTAATGACTACTAATGACGGTCATAAATGCGTATGATAACCGAAGGCTAAGCAGCTGTACAATTTCAATTTAATTCTAAGTAACGGGATATTTTTCATATAAATATCGGCATAATGCATACCGTTACTGCTGAGACGAGGTCTCGAGTTCGATCCCAGGTTTACCATGGCACAAACCAATGACTTTTCGATGTTTTTCGAAGTTATGTGTGTATTTATCGCAGGTTTATAAGTGCCCGGTTAATGGCAATAGGCTCGGCACCTTATTACATTACTTAAACATAAACTAGCGAAATGTAGGTGCTAACACCTTTGCCTACCCCTTCGGGGATATAGGCGTGAGTTTATGAGAGATGAGATTAGATGAGAATGCATACCGTTAAATTACCATTTTTTGGGATGACGATTTCATAAATATGTTCGCATATTATTTGTACCGTAACATGGGGTGGCTTTGATTAAGTTTAGGATCAAATTGTTTTCTATTTCTTTTATATAATTTGAGACAATGGCTTAGGAAAAAATGTCAAATATCGGTTTTTCGGTATTGCGCTATAAGCCTAGTAAGACATGTCAGACATTCCAATTTTACTGATTAGATTTTGATATTACACAAATCTTTAATATTAGAAACATAAGCCGGAGTCAGTAAGCGCATTGTAAGTGCACTAGAAATGAAGGTACCTACCCACTTTTTGCTGCAACGTCTCATGTATAAAACCGTTCTAAAACTGTTCTATTTCACCTGGAAATACTCAACACATCAGTCTTAAACCCAATATCTAAATATACGATGCAAAATTGCAGATAGCAGTTACTGTAAACTTTTTTGTGCGGACACGACCTTCGAGATAATTCGATCGTATGAACGTCGATTTGTGACTGGTGTGCACTTATGTGAATATTTACAAAATAAACAGTCAAAACTATAACATTTTTGGTTTAAAAGCGATCAGCGACAGCGAAAAGGAACTACTGCCCACAACAGCACAGGTTGCGAGGTTCCTTTCGCATTTTTTTTTATACCACTTAGGTGGCAGACATGCGCACGGCCCACCTGATGGATAGTGGTTACCGTGGCCTATGGACGTGTGTAACACCAGAGAAGCCACACTCGCGCTGCCGACCCTGTAAGCACAGCCCAATTCCAACAAAGAGTTAATGGATTTATCTACATCATTCCACACAACGCTATCTAGTCCCATGGTAAGCATAGCTTAACTAGCTTGTGTTATGGAATCAAAAATACGGATAAACATGCTCAAATATGTTTTTTTTTTTAAATATATACATATTATACATAGAAACACTCAGACCAATGCAAATACCATATTCATTCATACAAATATTTGCACTGACCGGCTATCGAACCCGCGCCTCCTGCGTAGCGGTCGCATTCACTACCGCCACGCCACCGAGACTGTCTATTTGTGATCTCTGTGATTTAATTTTAATCATGAAGTACAAAAATGTCCACTTTGCATTAATTTTCTCTCTTAAATTACACAGGATCTAGCGTAACTATTGAAACACACTTCCGTTTTTTAACTACCTGGACTGGAGCATAATCCTCGTGCGGGGACTCCCGGTCGTGGATATACAAGCCTGAGTATTTGAACCAGGCAGTATAAATTTTTAATCTATCAGCGACGCGGCCATTACTGCGGTGAGTCGACTGATGAAGCTCAACTAGCTTATCTCTGTTGTTTTTATAATAAGTATATTTGTATTTAAATTAAATATCTAACATCATTAATATAACAATATCATTTACTACCAAGCAGACTGTCTATTGTAGTCCACGGTTGTATAGTTATAATTACAATACTCAGATATAATTGTTAGGGCTCCGTACCTCTAAAGAAAAAAGACGAAACTCTTATAGGATCACTTCCTTTGTCCGTCTGTCTGTCTGTCAAGATTTTTTTCTCAGGAATGCGCGGAGGTATCAACTTGTAATTCATACCACATACACAGGTCTATGTCTTGAAACTGGGCAAAGATCAAATTTCTAAGTCAATGTATTCAAAATATATTACGGTTTATGTAGCTAAGTTACGGAACCCACAGTGAGCGAGTCCGACTTACACTTGACCGGTTTTTTTTTGAGTTTACCTCGGTAATGAAGCGTATGGAACTCCGAGTGAACTAAAGAAATATAAGAATTTCTGTTAGAATTTTATCAGTAACTTGTGCCCAGTTGATATTAAAATAAGCTCGTTCTCAAGTGTGTGGTAACCAAGAAGGTTTCTTCTACAAGTGATATGTGTAGGTAGAGCTATTAAATATATAACTTTAGACTTCACCCAAGCGTACCATCATTTTATTTTCAAAGATAACCAATAATATGATAACCACGGTCAGTCAATTTACCATGAAAGAACCTTTTTAGTAAGTGATCATTAATGATATGGTCAACAACACAAAACAAAGAATGACTTTTTAAACATAAGTTTATCGTGAAGAAATGCAATAATTCTCTTTAGTTCGAAGTAAACCCACCTCACTCAGAGTTTATTTATTGCTAACTAACTAATAAGATCAGAGGAAATAGCTGAGAGGTACATCTAAAAATAGGTAAACACACATTATTTATATTTAAAAAAAGAAAAACTAACATTAGACGGCGTCAAAACATCCCGTAAGTGACTAAGGTATTTTTCTGGTGAATGGGCCATGCCATGTTGAATGATCTGTTGTTTACAAACACGTTACGCAAATCACGTGTCAGCGTGGGGAATTGGGGATTATAGTAGGTGGTAGACTAAAATGTACACGGAAATCTTCTTGACCGGCAAGGCAAACTTCTTAACAATGTGGGTAACTATTCTAGCTACGCAGAAAGCATCTTTAGGACTCATTAGTGGTTGGTGCGTCAATTAACCAATCAGAGATGATATTAAATCAATCGCCTGCGTCAGCTTGTAGGAATCCGGGTAACCTCTCCTATTGACGTAGTTACTCTAAAGAACAGGGCCTTGTATTTCATTAATTACGTTAAAACAGTCTATCAAATGCCCAAGCCCTAGAATCCATGAACACAAAAATACTAAGTAATTACCAAAACGGGAACAATTTACTTAGTGTTCATTAAACCGAGGCTATCGACAGTGTGAACCAGTACTAATTAAACCCTTCGTTGTATTGAGGCCTTTATTTTACACTAGAACTTATGAAATAGAAGGCAGTACGAGGTAGATTATACTTTTGTTTATCTGTAACTATGCTATTATTTGTGTGGTGAGAACTCTTGCATCGGCGGTAGTCTTCATGTCCGTTATTTCGAAGACAAACTACGAGAGACAACTTCGCTGTTACTACTTTAGTGGCTATTTGGGAAGCAAAAGTGTGACCAGGACCCAGTAGGAAGGGTAGATCCTAGAAGAGCTGCCTTTACGTCGTAAATGATAATATGCATGTGAATGGTCTCAATGTCAGGGACGTTGACGACCAAATAATATAGTGTAGAAAAATTCGGAATTGGGCTTCAAGACGAATTTAAGAATAGGATAATTATATTCTAGGAAGTGTCCAGAATATACAAAATCAGATACGTATACATACATAGCTCGAACCGTCAAGGTTGCAAACATCAAAAAGAAGTAGATTTGTAGTCAGCAAAAAGTTAGTACATTGAAGTTTTTATTACTTTTAAAAATATGATTGATACATGACCTGATAACCAAAAAAAAATCTTTAGAACTTTAGTTTTCTGTTTGTTTATCCAAGGTTTCATTAGATATGCCTACATTCGAGGGCCTAGATCGGAAAGTGGGTATTCTCGTAAGATGAGTAATGTTCATGGCGCATTTGCTGAATGCTTCAAAGCAGCTCACATGACTTAAAAACTGGTACACCCCAGAATCTATATATATGTATTTTAACTGTTCGTAAAGTTATTGGATTGTGAACTAATCTACCCTATGTAAAATACTTGTAATATAATAGATACCCGAAATAAACTTCGCAAAATATCGCATGACTGTTCAAAGATTCTTGTGACCTAAAAGCGATAGCCCCACTCAAACAATAGTGATGACAAAAATCAATAAAACGTTTCACATTTCGTTCCTCAAACCATTGTTTTACATATTTCACATCGCTTACGAAAATATAGATACTAAAGAAACACTGAAGTAATAATAACGATATCGATAACGATATTTTATTACTACATATTATGAAAAAAATAATGTTATTAACAAATAGTTGTACTACGTACCGATGGATCACTGCGAGAAAAAGTACAGAGATGACGTCAGTGTTATGCTTCAGTGTCAGCCTGAGCATCAATTAGCATTTTTTACAGTCACATGTGTGTTTTGAATCACATTTAGATACTGTTTTAAATAGACGTACTGAGTAAAGTCTTAATACTCATTTTGCTTGGTACACTTTTCTACTGAGGGGGTTAGTTGGACTAGAATTCACATGAAAAACTCTCAGTTTTGCTGAGTTTCTTACATTGTTTTCTATCAGCCTTAAAGCATATGATAATATTGGACAATTTCTAATAAAGCCAATAGGTTAGACAAGCGTGACCGGGGCCGGGAATCATACCTCCACCGCCGTCAACTGTTCCATATTAATATTAAAAACGCGAAAGTTATTATGCTGTCTGTAACGGTTGGAGAGTTCATCGAAATCTAAAACCGCGACAGAACATAATAAAAGCTCACGAGGATGCACACGATGCAGCTATTATCAATGGGCGATACGTAACGATATTTTCAAATATAGATTCTACGATATTTTGTATTGATACACTAGTATGCAACACACATATATCTATATAATCAATACATCGTTTATGGGCCGCAAAAGTATAAAGAAGTTCAACATAATTTGCAACATAATTGGCTACTAGGTTACATATACTTAGGCTCGTTGAAGATAACTAATCAAAATGGATGATAAAATCACAGGTTGCTGCTAGCTAACACATAAAACTGCAACGATTCCGCGAGAAAAAAATACAACTTATCATTTGCAACAAAAAAAAAATACGGCAAAACTATTAGCTTCCTCAGTGTATTATTTTGGAATTTTCCTCAAACGCCATATCCTATAATAAATTATACCTACTGTATCTATCGCGTTAGTAAGAACGACGAAGTACCATGAATTTGAACTATAATATAATTAGTATTTCCGCCCAATTGAGCAGTCCGACTGGGGAAGTACCTCCGCCCTACAGAATATCGCGGTTATAATAACTTCGTGTTGTGTTCCCAGCGGTGAGTAGGGTAGCCAGAGCTCACTGGAGAATTTGTGCTGTCAGTGGGATAACTAAAGGCTTGTCCTGCTTTGTCCTCTACACTGACGGCACTCTGTGCTTATTATAGGGTCGGCAGCGCGGGTCTGGCTTCTCTGGTGTTACACACGTCCATAGGCCACGGTAACCACTTTCCATCAGGTGGGCCGTGTGCTTGTCTGCCACCTAAGTGGTATATAAAAAAACTAGGTATTTTTAGTAACCATAAATTAAATCTGCTAATAAGAATGGCATAACATGACCTAGTGGTTAAGGAGATTACAATCGAGAGGTTCAGAGTTCGAATCCAGGTCTCTATACCAGGTTTTAGTACGTTTTACAAGCAGTTTATCTTAGTTGGACAGGTTAGAGGGAATAGTATATATTAATTTCGGCAAAGTGAAAACCATTATTGACGTGTCCTACATTAAAAAAAAGTTAATGTAATGTACACTTTTTGGTGATAGTTTTTAACTCTGACACTGGATACCGCAAAGAAAGCGGGCCACCTTCACTTTTTTTAAATTACTTGATAGATACACTAATTGTGTGTTGTGAATAAATTAATATGAAAGTGTTTTAATAATAAAAAATAATAATTACAATTTTTAAGAATAGCTGCCTCAATGGTGTAGCTAGAGCGAGCGTGGCTGCTGTGTATAGGGTTCTAGATTGTAATCCTGGGTTAGACAAAGCGTTATTGGGGTTACTTGTGAGCGATTTTTTTTATCTAGTTCACGCCAACTTGACTTCACCTCGCCTGATGATAAGCTAAAGGCAAAGTCTCAGGAAAGAGGGTCACCATTACAGACATTAAGTAATGTTGGCACTCAGTTTGGCGGCCTCATCAGATGCTTTTTCACGCCCCGCTTAAATGACCCGGGACTGTAGGAAGAAGAAAACACTTGTGCTGGTAATGAATTCCAGGTCTTGGTGGTGCAGCAAGGAAAAGAGTCTCCGAACCGCTTGGTTCTTGCTCGTATATACTGCACAGTGTGAGGGTGACACCTAAGCCCTGCACGTGTTGTCCTTTGTAGGAAAGAAGAGGGTTGGAATATTCAGATCCATGGTCTATTGAAGTAAACCAGACGGTTGACGCCCATATACCTGTACTTAAAAATATTGGAAGTTTATTGCCTAATCATGTGTGTTGGTGGGTACTAATCTACCTCTGCTGCCTGGGGCAAGCGTTACACTAAAAAAAGAAAAGCGTTATCTTAGCCATTACTGACTTGGAGACGGACTATCAATGCAGAAGTCTTGGAAAGACTTGGAGTGAAAAGAGACGCGAAACTCAGCTCAGACAGACAGGGACGGCGATGTACTCTGGACGCTTTTACCCCATCTATATGATCACAGGAACTTAAGTCAAGTCGACATCCATACATTTATTTCTCAACAAACGTTGTTAATACTTTAAAAAGTATCATAACTATTACGTACAACTTAAGTAGACATTTGTGTCTATTTAACAACGCCATCTATCAACCAGTCATAAACTGAATAGGCGTGTTACAAATACAATGCCCGAAGCATTGAAAATGACCAATACAATGTTCTGCAAGTGTTTTGCAACACACAACTATGATTTATATTTCTACTGGCTGTCAGCTTCGGCTCCACCCGTTTGAAAGGTTGACTCACAGGAACCTATTACCAGGCTAAAAGTAAAGAAGCAAAGCAAAGCAAAGCAAAGAATACAAGAATCACTACCCCGTCTCATCCGAAGGGTATCGTAAGAAGCAACTAACGACAAAATAAGCTGACAAAATCACTTCGAGAGAAGGAAAACTCGAAATAAAACCATGTACCAACCCGTCTGGCCAGGGTGGAATCGGTAGGCCAAATCCTCCCAACATTGGGAGAGGCCTATGACCAGCAGTGGACTAAGATAGGCTTATTGATCGATTGATTGATATCTTATTATCATCACAGTGATAGTCCCGGTTGCATACAACACTTGTACTCCTCTTGATTTGGCTTATCCTGCCTTCTGCGAGGAGCTTACATAAGCCATCTAACCTCCGCTCGGAGAGGCAAGCTTGTGTGTAACAAACTCGTCCTCCTCGGCCGATAATCAGCAGGTGTATAGGTTTGTTGACGAGGTTAGTTTGTCCTCGAAGGTCTTAAAAGGGTAAGCTTAAGATATATTAAAGTATTGTGCCAAATTTCATCTATATCAATGCAGTAGTTTTGGCATGATTAAGTAACAAACATTCATTCATACAAACTTTCGGATTTATAATAATAAGAAAACAAATCACCAGTTACAAATGACATCGTTGCCAAAAGTGGCCGTATGTGGTCACTTAACAACGCCCATCGATCAGTCAGCTAAATACACGCGCAGACACATTAATGACTTTGTTCAAATGATCATTAAACGACTGACGAATTGAAATACCTTATTAAATATCATACTGTATCAAGCTACGTCAGGCTGCGACTATAGTGCTAAGCTGACAAAACCTAACATAATTCCCGTCAATATATCTAGTATACATGTTTTTATTGGTATGAAGCAAAGACAATTCGATATAGATCTAAAACTCACTTTACAGTTTTATTTTAATAAGACGGTACATTCTTTTCTATAGAATAAAAGAAAAAGTTTTAATTAAATTAGTTAACGAAGTCAGTTTGCATTATCTTTTTGACGCCAGCCGGTACGATTTAATATAGGCGGTTTTAAGGCGGCTTTTCACGGTGCGTGACTCCGCAGATTCTACTTTGCATAGCAGACGACCAACACACCGATACGGATGTTTCTGCACCCCCCACCCAATAGTCTTTCTTTCCACATTGCGTCGGTGCGGGTTTATCTGAATCCGTCCGCAAAATCGCGCACCATGGAAAGCCATTACATTACACGACTCAAGACTTCACAAACTTTTAGGATTGAAATATATCTACCATGGATCCTGGAAGCGAGATTCCTTTCGGCGCTATACCGGTTCCGAAAGGCGACGCGGGAGCGGGGTCACGATCCCGAGCCCGAAGAAATTCGGGCCGTGAGATCCCGGCTCCACAGGGAAATGGTGGCGGAATGGGAGCTACGACTTGGGCGACCAGGCGCAGGGCGCACCGTAGTAGCGGCGGTAAGACCCATCATGGGGGAGTGGCTAGAGAGGCCTCACGTTCTCCACCTTGCTCGCGGCGATGGTCCGCTGCGCGGATGCGTGGGCGGCCGGCGCCTCCTGCGAGCAAGTAATGCTCGTGACGGAAGCTCGGGGCGGGAGCGGCAGCGGGTGAGACGAAGGATCGCAAGCCAAGCTGCCCGCGTACGAAGGCAACTCGGGCGCCGGAGGTCGATGAACGACCTCACCCTTGTGAAGAATCCATAAGCGCAGGCCTGGGGGTGACAGGCGGAGCCGTCTGTCACCCTAGCAGAAGCAGGCCGCGGCGGTGGCGCGCGTGGCGCGCCTCCCCGTTTCCGGGGACGAGTTGGGGACTCCGTAGTCCCCACACCCGAGAAGAGGGCCAGATCGTGTGAGATGGCCCTGGGTCAGCCGGGGTGCGAGGGATATGCCTGTCAACCTCACCTTCGGCAACCAAAACGACCCGCAGGCGGCGTGCGTTTTAGGCGTGCGTCTCCTCCACCGGCACCGTGGGGATTTTGCGCACGTAAAAAAAATAAAAATAAAAAGGATTGAAATATATCTAGCAGCACTGAATATAAGTAGTTATAGCTTGTAGGTTTTAATTTAATATTTATCTTTCTTGAACTTCTTGTAGGTTTTAAATTAATATTTACCTTTCTTGAACTTCAAGATTGTAGCCAATGTTTATCAAGGTTGGTTACTAGTATTTAAACGGAGCAACTGCCATTATAATATGACCTCAAAACGCATCTACATGTGAGAGGGTAAGGTTAAGTAAGATCAGTTCAATGGTGGTAAATATGCGCTCTTCCCGGGCACTCGGTATTCTAAGAAGTTGATCCGGGACTCCAACCTGACATGATTACCAGCTGCCAGAATGTAAACATAAGCCCACTTCGTTCAATAAATTAGTGCTAATAAATCTCATGTCTATGATATTAGATAAATGATATTTTTATTTGTTACTCATCATAGCACGAATCCAACAATAATCAACATTGTGCCTTCTATAAAAAAAGCACAAATACTTTTAGGAAACTTTCCGATAGGCCCTTGGTGGCAAGAGTCTATAGCCTACGGAGGCCGTTTATCAACACGCGGGCCTCGCAGGTAGGAATATATGTTAGCAATTCAAAGACACAGACACACTTAAAACGCGGCAATCAATAGTCAAGTTCAACATGAACACAGAATATACTTAAACCTTATTAGTATGGAAACTGGTGTCGCTAACCTCTCACGGACATAATATGACCACACGGCAATTACGTCACAAGACTGAGGTGATAGGGTATCAATTTTAATAGAGAGCAAGATTAACTCAGTTTGTGTAGTTAAAATGGGTCATGTGTTGCGGTTACCGCTATGCTAGGTAACAAATGTCAGAACATCCGCCTCCGTATCGGCCACAGTGGAATACTCAAGCCCAAAGAAGTGTTCGTTCATCGTAGAAGATGACATGCGTGCCAAGTCTCACCACCAAGACTGCGTGAAATACAGGAGCGACCGGGAGTAATGAACGCTAAGATGATGATTATAAAGGTCTTAAAGCAAAACTCGGTTAGCAGCCAACCGTAAAGCGATTTTTGTTAAACATCTTCACAGCATTCGTTATCAGTGAGGCATAAGACATCGTCTATTAAGTGGTTATGACAAAAAAACTAACATTCTGTGGAAAGTGTACGGAATGTAGGTCAACCAGCGATGATAGCTTATGCCATGAATGAGAAAATGACGCAAATGATAGGGAAAGTCCGACCAGGACGTTATGATCTGTCACGTAATTGTTTTCCAACATGCATTCTAGTTTCTATAAGTATAACATCCGTTTCGCTTAGATGTGTTTTTTAATCTAGCTAATGAGAAACTGGGTTTACTATATCATGCAAAAATCACTGAATGGATTTGACAGGTAGATTATGACTAGGTAACATGGGCACCGGCCTGGGGGTGACAGGTGGAGCCGCCTGTCACCACCACCAAGCAGGCCGCGGCGGCAGCACGCCTCCCCGTTTACCGGGAACGAGTTGGGGACTCTGTACCACACACACCCGAGAAGAGGGCCAGATCGTGAGAGATGGCCCTGGGTCGGCCGGGGTGCGAGGGATATGCCTGTCAACCTCACCTTCGGCAACCAAAGCGACCCGCAGGCGGCGTGCGTTTTAGTCGGTTCGAGGTCCGACATAACCTCTCCCACCGGCTCCGGTGGGGAGGTATCCGGGGGATTTTGCGCACGCAAAAAAAAAAAACTTCTTTTTTTATTATCTTGGAAACTAGTTGTGGGAACGGAGATACGGGTATCAATAAATTAGCCTATTGCAGTCTGCTACCGGACATAAGCCTCTCCCAATGTTGGCAGGCTTTGGCCTACTATTTCCACGCTGGACATATTTCGAGTATTCCTTCTCTTTTTCTTTTTATACGCAGACGATATCAATTATCGTCTACCTATTTTTAGGGTAGCGCACCTCAAAAGGAAAAAGAAATGGAACACTTATAGGATTACTTCGTTGTGCGTCTGTGCGTCTGTCTGTCTGTCAAGACCTTTTTCTCAGGAATGCGTGGAAGTATCAACTTGAAATTCGAACCACATACTCAAGTCTATAACGTCTTGAAACTGTGCAGAAATCAAACTTCTAAGTCAACGCATTCAAAATGTATTATGGATTAGATATGTAGCTTAAGTTAAGGAACCATCACGCGTGCGCGAGTCCGACTCGCACTTGACCGGCTTTTATTTCCGTTTATCGCCTCTTATGTGGCGGGTATAGGATAGTTCAATATAAGATAAGATATAGGATCAATAATTTTAACGTATTTTGTAGAAAGATATTCCTGATTATATGATTCTCTAGATCTAAATTGAGCAATAACAGTGTAGATAGGCCAAAATTATTTTAATCAGATACGTAATTCCTGTCAAAGTCCACTCATTAGTTAATTAAAGTCATTGACTTCAACATTATAATAAGGTGTAGGTACTTTGGCAACTACTTTACATATTATTATGTTGACATTAAATATTGAATAGATACGATAATCGGTCACCGTCACCATATATATCACTACAGGCAGGGAATTCATCCTCACACATTGCGACCTGAGATGGTGCACACTGTGCGGTACGAAAGAAACTTCATCCCACGCACACTCAAGCTATGGAATGAAGTCCCTGCTGCGGTTTTCCCATATGCCAAGTTGTAGAAGGTTTCTACATGGTCGGCAGCGCCTGTGTAAGTCCCCCGGTGTCGCACACGTCCATGGGCCACGGTAACCACTTCCCATCAGGTAGGCCGTGCGCTTGTCTGCCACATAAATCGTAAAAAAATTAAATGCTTGACCGGAAATCTCCACGGAGACGGCAGCGCATCTCTCACAATGTGGGGGAGACTTTCATAAAAGCCTTATAACCTAAACCAAAATTAGAAGGAGTAAGCGTTGAAAGACTCAAATGCAACAGGACAGCAACAACGAGATGATAGTGATTATCGGTCAAGTTCTGTCTGTCTGTTTAAGTTTGGCCTTCTTTCGCCAGGTACCGTTCAGGCATCATATATCATGATAAACCGCACTAATATAGCCTTGGATTCGCCAATTTGCGTGTCTCAAAGCAATAACCCTCACAAATATAACGCGTACCTTGACATTATAGAAGTGAATTAGAAGTTTAGATTAGATTCAGTCCCTAGGTGTTAGTTTGAACTTTTTCTAGAGCAACTCGCTGACTATAATTTTAGTATTAAACTTTTGTAGCTAGTATTTATGGGAAATTGTAATTATTCATGAACTATTATTTGATGTGGAACTGGGACAGAAATAATAGGTTTGTATTATTGTATGGATACCTACATAATATTACTTTACCTTTATTAGGTATGTTCACAGATAGTTACATGCCTCTTAAGCCTGCACTTACTGTATTTGCGATCTCTTTTAAGAACTTTATTATTATTCATCCTTCATACATAAAGGTTTATACTGAGACTTTGCCTTTAGCTTACTATCAGGCGAGGTGAGGTCAAGTTGGCGTGTGTCCTATATAATAAATAAAAATAGAATAAAAAGAAGGCCTATATCAGGGACCTGTCACGAACGGCAGTTACACTGAGCACAGATGTATAATTTGCCACTTATTCGTATTTATACGCAGAAATATTTACAAATATATTCTATAGATTAATACCCGGTATTACTTCCCTATAGCCATAGGGTAGCTTCATTAGACATCAAAAAAGCACACGGCACAATACATTGTAAGTGGTTATCGGCGTATATCACGAGTAAGCTGACATTTAGAGTTATTATAATAATTTAATCATAATAAACTGAATTTTATAGATTTAAAATATCAATTTCAACGCATAGAAGAACACCTTACGCGTTACCACAACACCGAGTGCGATGGATGACGCAACCATCTGTGACTAATCAAATGAGATAAGGAATGCAATTACAATTATTTCATCAATGCCCGTCTCTACGCTTTATAGGAACACAAGTCTAGAATCGCTAACATCAACAAGTTTCTTAATCTATTAGACCTTTGTCTGCGGTTAAAAAGCGCCTTATGACGTATTGTTGATAAAGAACTGGATATCTAACATGCGTATAAAGAATAAACTGGATTCCAGTCACAAGAATAAAAAAGACGTAATTGATTCTGAAATGCCTTAGGATTTAAACGTTCTTACGAATATTATACCTACACAAAGGGAATAAGTATCATTGGATAATAGAATAAGAAATAAATTGCGCTTTTTACAAGGTATTTAGTACTGATAAATATAATACCTAGTACGAATGTCGTTATTATCAAGAACCGGTATTATCTATTACAAGTATACTAACTAAAATGTTATTTGTATGGAACTGTTTTTTTATTTATTTATTTCTTAAAGGTACGCTTACAGATTACTGTCATTGCGTGACTAAACATTTGGATACAATCAAATATATTATAAGATCTAGACAGTATTCCAAATATAGCATACACAACATGAAATTACATCTTCATATTCGTCATGCTCATACAAAATATGCAACTAAAAAACCTCTTTGAGTAGGTTACAATAACACATATTGAATACGTAATTAAAAAAAAAAAAACATAAAAACACAAGTATAAATAAAAATGCTGCTGGAATGTCATGGGCATTGTACACCTACTAAATTTGATATGGCCTTCTTGTACTGGGAGAATCTACCATTGAATATATCTACGTCCTCAGCCCGATTCAGTTTGTTATAAGTGCGGCACATCCTAACGATAGGATTATAGAAGGAGGTGTTGTTTTTGTAAATTCCAATCGAAAATACATTGGGACAGCGCGATCTGTGTCTAGTGTTAATGCAGACCGCAGACAGCAAACCCGGCGCATCGATGGCGGAGTGTATGATTTTGTGAAGGCAAAGGAGATCATACCTTTTACGGCGGGCTTCAAGTGATATCATATTGAACTCAACCAACCCATCACCATAGTGCTGCAGCGATCTACCGTAGTTGAATTTACGGGAAACGTATCGTAAACAGCGCCGCTGTACACTCTCTACGGCATCTATATGAACATCATAGAAAGGGGACCAGATTGGACAGCAGTATTCAAGACATTTTTCTACAGTTACCAATATTTAATACCGATATTGTTGTACCCAAGCTTGGTACTGCACCGAGGTATGGAGAACAGTGTCTTCGGGATTTCGAACCATAATCATCTGCGTCCCAATTATTTGTGAGCGGCGCAATATGCATCTCTTCCATACATTCCTGTCAGAGATCATCCTCTCTTCTTGCCACATCCTCTTTCACACAAACCATGTTAACTTCTTATTGATTACTGATGCAGGTGATTCGCGTAATTGATTAGAACTGAAATAGTTTCTAAGTATCTAGTACCTTTGGAGGTTGGTACTTGGTACTCAGCTGGTGAAACGACAGCGCAATAGATTTAAATATGTACCAGTAATAATCAAAATACAAATTTCAGATTATATTAAAACGCCATAGACAAAGACGAGATTCAAAAAGGTACTAGGTATAAAGAATTCTGTTTCGATAAATACTGGGAATTCTATGCCCACTCACGTTGTTTTCTCTTCCCATAAATCCGGATTCATAACAAATTTTCGAGGCTGGCAAAGACTACCACATTAATTATTTTATGTCAATGTTAAAAAATAATAGTTCGGGATACCCAGCTGATGTGGAATACTGAAAATGACTAAAGAGTAAATGGCATGACGGCATACGTCACAAAGAGGGTCATGTCATGCCACTCATCCTATTAGGATGTTTGCATAGACGTCGGTTTTAACCCAAGGAGCGCTGATGATTTTTCACTTAGAACTCTTTCAAATAGAATTGATAATGGAACTAATGCTCCAACATTAATACTAAAATAGATATCAAATTATTATGTTTATCATCACCGATTAACAAGATGAGGTGGTCCTTTCCTTAAGACAGTCCATAATACCGCGATCTAATATCATTGTCAGTGACAATATAGGTATGACATTATTTTGCACATCAATAATATTGACAGGATAGGAAATACCACTATCGTACAATGGAACGAGGGTGTTTAAGTGTCCGTCAGAGAATATAAAACTCAAGAAAAATAAAAACGGCAATAGGCCTACCTTTTTTGGCATACAGATGTCAGTACAGTAACAGGTATGTATCTTTCGACTCAAAAATGTTATTGTAAACTAACACGGCCAGCTCAAATGGCATTTTTCACTGGAGGTCATCTGGTAGTCAGAGTGAAAGAATTCAAAATTCCAACCACTTCGTTATTTTCCCGTGTATGATCTATCTATCGCATGTCTGTCATTGGCGGAATTATGTCGTCACCGACTTCACTCGCCATATAGGGAAAATTGAATTGTTATTGTAAATAATAAACCAACCAGCATCAATAACCCAATAAAACTGTTATAACACGCCGAGTTCAAAATTTATGAATTGCCGAAAGCAAATCGTTAATTAGATGCAATCTTATTCGACCCAACAAAAAACATTACGACAGCATAAACGCAGGCCTAAAACTCGTCTAAAGTTTACCTAAGGGCATGATACTCTTCTAAAGCAAATTCCTTTAGAATAGAAATCAGATGGCTAAACTGGTTTTGCAAGTAAACTACGTCAATTGAGTGACAGGTGAGCACCCCACCATAATTCACAGTATGGACAGGTCATTAGTTCATTACATTGGCATCAATGTTGCCAACCTTATAACAAAGATGATTCAGCGAAGAAAAGACATAACAGGAGAAAAAAAAGGTTTAGTTGTTTACAATGACAATTTTTTATGCAAATGTAATGTAAAACAGGTATCTAATGACTTGATAATATTCATTTCTTTATCTGTGGAAATAACGAAATGGGGTTTGCACATTCATATAATAATTATGTACATGACTCACTTGATTTCTTAATCTTTATTTTATGACATCATTTAAATAATGCAGGAAAGATACCAAATACAAAATCTATGTGATTGTGTTATGTAATACTAATTTTACACTATTGCACTATCAGCAAAGATAAAGAAAACTATTTGCTTCAAATAATTATAACAAACAAGTGATTTATAAGGCTGGCACTACCACTAAACAATCTAATGTGATACCTTCCAGATTTTCCTAAATAATATTATATCTAAGCAGCAAAAATTAAACTAGATTTCACTACTTGGAAAGAACATGGAATAATATTATTTATGTACATTAAAAATGCAGTTACTCTCATCTAGACTCACTGCTTATTATAAGTGACACACTCACTGTAGAATATAACAAACAACATATTTACATCTAAGTACTAGTTCAAGGATATATGACCAGTGTAACAGCTAAGTACATTAAAATAGTACTTAATAAAGAATATAAAATAAATATATTATAGTGAACAAAAGATAACAACATAATCTCATTCATAAAAATCTATGAATTAGCCGCTGCTTACATTTTCTGTTAGTGTAAGCAGCTGCTTAAAAGATGTGATGTTATCTTGAAAAGGAAAAGTTCACTTAAGTGAGAATTAGTGTTATCAGATTGCTTTTGATACAGTAAACAAGATACTACCAAATTACTTGTAGCAGGCCTTTATTAAAAATTATCAACAGCGTTTTGGTCAATATTGAAAAATTTAGAATTGGAACATAAATTTTGTGTCAGCCATTATTAAAACAAACCTACCTAGCACGTAAAAAGGACATAATACCTTTTCATTATCTATGTGTTAGTGATGTCATTTACCTAGTAATAGTCAATTTCAAGAAGTTTTTATCTAGGGTATGTGTGACATATCATTGACTGTGGCTAGTCTTTTTATACATAAATATAAATAACATCTCAATATATATAAAAAGATGAATGGAACTTACATAATATTTTTTTTTTCATTAATGTTGATTTTTGTTATATAGTACATACCTATATCATTTAGGTAGCAACAAACTCATTACTTCTACACAAAGCCGATTGAATAGTCATCATAGCTTATGCAGAATAGAAATAATAATAAATGATATAAAATAGTAGAAAATCATCTTGTGCACCAATCAGAAGTCATGTGTACACATACATAAAAGAATTATATACCTAATCATGTAAGAAATGAAGAACAACAAAAACAAATTGGCTAAGTAACTCAAAAATAAATATTCAACACACAATGTGTGAAGTGTCAAAGCATAATTAATATACAACACATGCAAATGTTATTGCCAAGTAATTATTATTCCTAAAGTATCAATCCAACAGCTGGCAACAGATGAATTCAAAATGCTACAAATATTACGTAGACTTGTTTACATACTGTTTGTCAATCTTTATTTATTTATAACATACATCCAGTACCTTAAAAGGGATAGCCCCAAAACAGTATTCATATTATTTTTAAGCAGAGAAGGGGCAAGTTTTTGGCTGTTTTGTCTGACTTCATAATTGCAACATCAACTTAACTACTCAACTGGTTGGTCATACCTTAGATGTCTTGTACCTATTACTGCTGTTTTAGAGAAGCAGTCAAAGGTCATTTTTGTCCCATTATTAATTGCTAAAATTCATGTGCCTTTTCACATGAATTTTAGCAATTAATAATGGGACAATAATGTAATATAATATTTAATTTGTTAATTTGTATAAAATAAATGCAGGAAGACAAAAGAGGGATCCTTTCATGAAATTATTTTTGAATGGTTATCTAGCTGAAAATCAAGGAGAAAACTAATCTGATTCTATGTACATAATGTACTAACAGAATACAAGAACATTAAGAAAGAAAGTAACTTAACATACACTATTTCATATGTACTGTATAGTATGAGATTAAAATCAAAAGAAAGTACACACTGTAAAACTATAAAGATGTACAAAATATCATAAACAAAGAGGCAAGTATTAGAAAGAAGTATGTTGAAATATGAGGTTTTATTTAAACTGATGACTAACATCATAAGAAAAAATGAGACACTATACCTACCATGAAATATTTTCCTTATTTTCTTCCTGTTCAAATAATTACTCTATTAAAAATTATAACACATTTGCACCTTGCAATTTTATTTAAGAAATAAAAAGCTCTCAACCAACTCAACAACCATATTTAAAAAAAAACATAATTTTCTATTATTCATAGATGAATGACCTACAACCTTCCTTCCTTCCAAAACATGATTGCTATAAGATATGTAATACACATACTACCAATGCAAATTAAACTCAGTATACATTATTGAATTAAGTTTTAAATGACTCACCTCAAAGTGACAAAGAGACCTACATTTATCAGAAAATACAATGAATCGAGATTAAATATTTGAGTTATCAATCAGGAAAAGCAACTGGCCATCAATAAAAACAAACAATGTAATCTATGAAAGCAGTAAAAAAATAATAAAATCAATTACAAACATCTGATAAGCGAATATACCTCAACACGTAATTTAATTTGAATAAATATTGAATTAAATTATGACTAGGATTCCTGTTGAACACAAAGAAAACACTTGCGACTATTGTTTACTTACTTGACAAATATGACTTACCAATTGGAATTCTCTCCGCCTGTCATATGCCCTTTTTATGGCTCTGTCTAACCACAGAGAATGTATGTGAGGCGCATAATGCACGAACAGCCTGCTGTCCAGCGATGCCGTACTGTTGAAGTGCAGCGCCTGCTGCCCAACATCCAAGTTTCGCGGATTCTCCCACGGTATAGCGAGTTTGTCCCTTGCGTCCACCAACACTTGTATTCCCTTCACGATATTCTGATATATCACATGCTGGTACTCCCGCACTAGTTCCGGTTCGAACTTCACTTTATGTATAATCCTCATCTGTTTCAGGAATGTTGACTTTCCGCTTTCACCTGCACCGAGCAACAGCAGTTTTACCTGCCGTCTCAAAGTCTGTTTTTCTTTTTCTAATATTCTATCTATCTCCTTGCTTCTGTATCGCTGCTCTATTTCCTCCTGAGATAGTTTCAAACGCAACCAACATGTAAAAGCCTCCGTACAACAGGTACATGACCACAAATCGTTGGCCATTTTGCATGATTATCAACGCCCATAGAATAGAAAGAAATCAAGCACAGCACGGTACACTAAATTTAAAAAGTTCACTCAGCACACACTTTCGCAACACCACAACGTACGCACAATTAAATGACAATACATAATAAAATAAAGCATAAATCCGGAACTCAGAAATACACACGCATTCCACCCCTCCCAAACTCATTGAGAAATGAAAAACCACAGATTAGTTAAACTTATGTTCGCCTGTCAAAAGTACACTGTTCCTCGAACCATAAACATTTTTAGGGCTTAGGTACTGAGTAATTGGGTATTTGTTTTATATCAAAATAAAATTTCATACATTTAATTAAGCTGATTCTTATTATTTGCATACCATTTAAATTTAAGGTATGGTCATGCAAGACCAACTGGACCAATAAAAAACTAAATAATTCACTTCAATTCTTGATGAATGGCTCTGTGCTTTTAGAAAAAGTAACTAAATTATACGTTGGTCATGTACAGACAGCAAAAACCAAAGGCAAATACCATGGACGTCAGCTCAGCTGTCAAGCACTCTCAAGTATATACTCTTTGCTGTCAAGTGTCAACTTGTCAACAATAATCCGCGCAGTTTCGTAGTTGCACGTGTTCTTTTGCAATTTAAAACTTTTATTGTAGTTTTAACTTACAATTGAGAATAATACAATAGAGTCGTCCGTAGTCCTTGTGTATTCCTGCACATGTTGTAGCAAGAACATTCATTGCAATGTAAAATTGACGCAAAGCGATGTCCAAAGAAGGTTATAGTCCTGAAAAGAAGGAAGGTGATAATAAAGTTGTTTTAGAAAGATTGCAAACGTATTTGAAAGACAAACGATCGTCAGAGGCCTCGGAAGCGGGTGTCGCGTACAGCAAGCCAAGCACAAGTTACGAACAACCAGCACAAAATTTACCGGCGCTAGAAGATAGCAGCAACATATTGAGAGAGGTTCTAAACCACAAGAAAGCCCAATTACTACGGCAACCGGAGATAGTAGAGTACCTTAAGTCTATATCCTCAGACCTTAAGAAATAGAAATCAAAATGGCAGTGACTACACCAAAGAGCGTCGCATCTTTGATGCAGAAAACAATGGAACGCCAGGCAGCAGTAGCACGAATGAAATTACGGTTTACTAAAAACCAAGTGCATCAAATACTAGTAAATTATGTTACAAAGAATGTCTCAGGACCTTACTTGGAACTGGTGAAAGTTTTACGTGACTATCCTTTGAATGATGACAATTTTAGGATTGTTTTTGATGATAGTTTATCATGCGTAGTCTTGCTAGGTAGGGATTTAGATAAATATGTCGATGTGGTGTGTAATATAGAGTGGGTGAGCCGGAGCGAGGAGTTGGCGGACTTGTACAAGAAGTTTGTACTAGATCTTGTCACGGCCCATACATACCATTGCCCTAAAGTGATGACACGGCTTGTGTCATTATTTAAAGGTAAGGAAGTAAAATTATATTCTACAATCATTTCACAATTCATTGTTAGCTATATCTATCTGCAGGAGTGAAATTTGTTTTCATTTAATTATTTTTTTTATCAATTTTATAATATTAAATTATAAAGTATTTCAATTATTAAAACACATTTGCATTAAAAACAAAAAGAAACCTAACCAAAATCTAGTTTACACATGATTTTGCAATATACATACAACAATTCCATGACATTGCACAATATTTATTAATAAGATGTAAAATTGTGAGATACATCTTTGAGGGCATGAATATTTCATAATGTTGTGATTTTACAGCGGAAGGAGAAAACTGGGATGAGACTCCACCTGCGGAACTATTGACCAAGTGGTCAAATATTCATGAAGTCATTGGTCACATAGTGGCCATAATGCCTATGTAAGTATTTCAGATATTTTTTTTTTGCCATGTAAGTATAGTATATTAAAAAAAAGTACTATTAAAGCCAATAGTTAATAACTATACTTGTACCGAAGTAAACTAAAATGCTGTGTACAGATGTAAGTGGACTTCGGGCTTTTTGTAGAATGACAATATACTCACTAATCTGATGTCTGTTTCTATATAATAAAAAATATGCAATATTTTGTATATACACAAATGTGAGTATGATACACAAATGTTGTTAAACAGTACAGTAACTCATTTTTTTTCAACATTCGAAGATAAGGTTATCCAGATAATATTACTTACATACATATAATCACGCCTTTATCCCTGGAGGGTTAGGTAGAGGTGAATTTAACACCCACATTTCACCAATAATTATATTTGTTCCCATCTAATAGGGGGTGAGCCTATTGCCGTATTTCGGGCACTATTGTTGACTCGCCGAGCCATGCAGCTGAGGCTGAATCATAACATAACATAAACTCACGCCTATATCCCCGAAGGGGTAGGCAGAGGTGCTAGCACCCACATTTCGCCAGTTTATGTTTAGGTCCCAATGTAATAGGTGGCGAGCCTATTGCCATTAACCAGGCACTTATAAACCTGCGATAAATACACACATAACTTCGAAAAGCATCGAAAAGTCATTGGTGTGTGCCATGGTAAAATCTGGGATCGAACCCGAGACCTCTTCTCAGCAGTCCATTACCCATACCACTAGGCTACCGCGGTGAGGCTGAATCTGGGCTGTATATATCTGTCTGATGTTAAACAGCCCTATCTCTTAGTCACTTTGTAAAACACCACATGGGAAAAGATGGGGTGACCCTAATTCTACTCTGTTGGAAACCATGTGGCATCAAGCCTATATACCTATACTCACTCACCTCACTCATATATGATCATGTAACAAATCTCAGTATTTTATGAATAGACTAGTAACGCATATGACAGTCATCAACATATGTCACAAACACCAAATACATTCGTAATTCTATGTTACAATACACTAGCCAATAAATTGCCACTTGTTAAGAGGGGCAGATTTTCAATTGATTAAAATTGCTGTCTGTGAAAGAATTCTGGGTTCCTCAATTCCTCCACCCACAGCACACATATTTCCTTGGCTTGTAAAATCATCTGCTGACAGACATATAAACAATATTTGTATCTGCTATGATGACTTATTCGTGATACTTTGCACTTAGCTTAATTTTTTGGCTTTCTTTAGTGAAATTTAACTTACCATCAGGTGTGGTCTTCTGCGTTTCTGGGTGGAGCTAGGCTGACTGCTATAGCCAGTAACTTTGAATGCACAATGACCCAAAAAAGGAGACTTAGTGTGGACAAAGGGGTCCCACAATCTTGTAGTCTGTGGTAGTAGGTAGGTAGAATTGATAAAATTAGTCATTCATTCCAGGGCAACTGTATACGATTTTTTAACAAGCTCCCTAATGAAATTAGGGATTTACCTGTGTATAAATTAAAAAATATAGTTAAAAGTAAATTGTGCCAGAAAGGATATTATAAAATTCAAGAACATTTGGATGATAAACAAGCTTGGAAATGAGCTGTTCGCTCAACTATGCTACTCAAGTAAATTTTTGTATTTAGATTAAGTAGACTAAGTGTATATAGACCAAAAAAAGAAATGCTCGCTGAGTTTCTTGCCGGAGTCTTCTCAGGTCGGAGCTGTGTTTCGAACCGGTGGTCCATTTACTAAACTGATATTCGTGTTCCTTTTTTGTTGACGTTTTGTAAGTGCCGATATAATGGTCTAAACAGAATAAATGATTTTGGAATTTGACTTTGACATTCCATTCCAAGCGAGGTGAAATTGTATTAGCACACCATAAATAAATAATTCTTCTTGTTACAGGACCAGTGATCTCCTAATGCACATAGTAATAGAACAATTCCCCTACTACAAGGCCGGGTGCTATATCAATAGAGCCTATGTGTACAATATGATATGGATGAGCAAGTATCTACCTTCTCTTAGAGAACAAATTATGAGTGCTATCATTAACAGGTAAGATAGGATTATTTGTTTAGATATTATGAGGAATAAAGTTTTCTTATATTGAAACTGTAAGAAGGGTATTAGTCGGTTCGAGTCCGACATAACCTCTCCCACCGGCTCTGGTAGTGGGGATCGGGATCCGGGTCTGTGGGGATTTTACGCACGCAAAATAAAAGCCTGTCAACACGACTTTTCTTCGTGTCTCTAGTTTTACTTAATTAATTGTGATCAACCAAATGGCTAATACTATGGTGTATATTTGAAGAAGCCTTTGTTTAGTTGTAGACAAAAAGTTGCAATAGCCAATTTCTTTTTTTTTTTTTAGATAAAGTATAATACGTCATTGTGTTTATTTTGTGTATGTCTCATTTCGAAATAAACAAAATAATTTTAATAAAAAAAGAAATCAATGAAAGTAATGAAATTAATTGCATTTATTTAATTGAAATTGTAATGTCTAAGATATTTATTATTATTTCGCATTTCAGAATGATAGAAATGGATGTCAATGTGGTTGAAAATGAGAAGAACAAGGTTCAATCAGACATGATGTTTGAGATGGATGTGGACACACCTGACGAGATCTCAGAGACGCTAGACTATTGCATGCTAGAAATGCTCAAGTGGCTAGAAGATGAGAGGGATCCAATCTTGCACATACTCTGCAATGTGTTTGAGAGACTTGTGCTACCTACTTATGGTATTAGGTAAGTTTATAAGCTACTAGTTGTTGCCCGCGGTTCCTCCCCTGTGGGTGTCGGTTATCGCGTCCAAACTAGGCTATGTCCTTTCTCAAGGTCTAATCTATCCAACCGACTTTCATCAAAATCGGTTCAGTGGTTTAGGCAAGAAAGCGTAACAGACAGACAGAGTTACTTGCGCATTTATATAGGTATTGTGGATTCTAGCCAAACTCATCCTGCTCGTTAGGTTGTTAAGGCACATATCTAGAAAATATAGACAATAGAAATTGTATAATTTTTTTTCGTGTGGCGTGTGACGCACTGGCGAGTAACAGAACGCACGAAAATAATTCCGTTACCAATTTTTACTTTGCCAATTTTAATTCATGCCACGGCTCAGAGATTGCTAAAATTGCATAAGCTGTGTATGTAAGCTATGCTAAAAAGATACAGTGCCTTGAAATTGCTTTGCAGACTTGGCCTAAGTTATGACATTTTCGGTCAAACAATATCTATGTGATGACTTTCTAATAGTTTTTTTTTATTTCTTTACAGACATGTACAATTCCTACTCCTCTACACAATATCGATAAACCAACAGTGTGCAGATCGTATCCTCAACAACTTATGGTTAGTGGCAGCTGGGTTACGAGGAGTCAGCCCTGGGGCTTTGACTACTAGGAGGACATCTGCAAGCCATTTATCAGGTTAGCATCAACATACACATACTCACTCCTTTTTCACTTTAGGGCTCTTCAAAAGAGGCATTAGGAGGTTTCTTCAGGGTCAGCAGCGCGAGTGTGACGCCCTTGGCGTTGCACACATCCATAGGCCACGGTAACCACTTCCCATCAGGTGGTTCGTGTGCTTGTCTGCCAACTAAGTGGTATAAAAAAAAACGAAAAAAAATAGGGTAGTCAGAGAAAAATCTGCTTCTATTATATTGTCATGAGCTTTTACTGTCATTAAAGCTTCATTCATTCACCAGATTCGAGTGCTTTAGATAGACTGGTAGTTATAGCACTCTATTACACACAACCAAGGAAATATATATAGTTTTCATTATCCAACTACGGCGAATCAAAAGGAGGGTTATGATTTTGACAGGCTATGTATGTAGGTTCATCTGTTCCCTCATAGGTGTTGTTAAAAGTCTTGTCGCCTGCTGGTTATGGACTATATATGTCGTGTCACTGAATCTAATGTGGCGCCCTCTAACGGTCATAAAGTATTTGAGATAAATATGCCGTGTTTGGTATCAACTGAAAGGGCGTAATTAGCATATTTCTCATATGTATAAATTATAGCTGTTGCTTGCCACAAAATAATATAAATTAAATAATAAGTTTAAAAACTATAACCTGACTACTGTAAAATCATGCTCTAAAATGAATTAAACAAGAAAGTATCAAAGATAACCGTGATTGTGTGCCAGTGTTAATCTTACAAAACAATATATTTTAGGGAAAAGTTGCATACAACCACAGCCATACTTGATATGTTTCTACTTTCTGGAAGTCTTGTGCTGTCATGCTTTGTCTTCTACACTCTCTACTTACTTGCCACCTAAACGGTATATAAAAGTCATTCTCAAACTCTTGTTTACTTTGCAGGTCTACTAGCAAGATGCGTGAGAGTACCAAACTCGAGGTTAATACACTATTTGAAGAGCATGACTGAATGGTGCCACTCTTACATAACGGCGACACAAGAGTCATCAACAGCCAGTGATAACCTGAAGGCACACGGAGCTTTCCATGCCATATGCCATGCGGTGTTTTATCTGGTGGCGTTCAAGCATCATTTGCTGTTTTTGAATAAAGAGAGTAAGTATTCGGTTATTTTGTTATCATCATCTAAGTAACCAAAGCTGTGGAGCCAGACATCCGACCTCCTACTCCTACCATACAATTTGGAGATTAGATGGTAGGAGTAGAAAACCTGCGTCAGAACGTCGTCTGCAAATCAGCAGATTTGTGTTCAAATCTGGGGTACCTCAAATAATAAAATTTATTGATTTCTCGTATTAAGTTCATAATTTCAAATAATTATTAACAAAATACTGTAGAGATTTACATGTTTATGGTTTCTCTCAATTCGTTTATGATGGTTGGCACTTCAGAAAAAGAATACTTTATCTAAGGTGCCAAACATTTGACAACAAACACACAACGAACATCATTAAAAATATTAAAAAAACCATAGAGATTTAATTCTCTACAAAGTTTTCTTGCGTGTTTTAATTGAAAATGTTGTGAATTTTTTTTTAAATGAGCTGTAACCTTTAGGGTTCAAACCTCAATTTCCAACCCTTGATTCTTAAAGGCTGCCTACTTAACCACCAAGTTCTTACAACTAACTAAAGCCGTATTTTTGTGTTACATTACAGACGTAAACTTCGTGGAATCCCTAAACCTGCCGCGCCTAGTGACGTGCCCTCTGAACCCCCTGAGGTCATGTCCCCCACAGATCACGCGCGCGTTCTCGTCCGTGACGCGCCAACACCAGGTGGTCTACTGCCAGGCCATCATTGAGAAGAATGTGAGACATACCTTACAGGTCTCGGCTGTGATGCAGTATGATGAATGGTTTCCATATGACCCTTACAACTTACCTAAGTAAGTTTGAGCTTTTATGTTATTTTTTTTTAAAGAATATTAGAACCGCGTAGTTTCCTGCAGAGTAGAATTAGGGCCACTCCATCTCTTCCCATGCATTGTCGTACAAGGCGACTAAGGGATAGGGCTGTTTAACATCAGACAGATATATACAGCCCAAACTCAGCCTCAGATGCATGGCTCGAGTCAACAATAGTGCCCGGAATACGGCAATAGGCTCACGCCCCTATTACGTGGGACCGAATACAATTATTGGTGAAATGTGGGTGTTAATTCACCTCTGGCTAACCCTCCAGGGATAAATGCGTGATTACATGTATGTATGTAGAACCTTACTAATTACTTACTAATATTGCCACTAACCCCTCCAGCTGAGCTAAATTGCTTATGTTAGGAGTGGGTTGAGTTTACGTCGGTAGTGTAATGGTCAGGATTCGAACCCGGGACCTCCCGATCATAAGGCCAATTCCTTAACCACTAAGCTACCGATTATTCAAACGTGTCTCTGGTTAAACCTAGAAATTCCTTAGGTAATGAAAGTAAATCAAAGAAAATGCTTTTATTTTAAATTACTGCAGCACATAAAAGTTAACTAATTACAATAACTTACAGTAAATAAACAGCTACACTGATCATTCTCCTCCTTATTTCCGGTATCACAATGTATAATGTTATAATCTATGATACCCTTCACTTCTTACGCAATATATTCGTAGAAATAAAATTAAATAAAATTATTTTTTTATCCACAGATCAGGCAAAATAATTTGGCCTCTCTGCATCCAGTATAAAGATTGGCCAAAGGATGGTGATGATGAGACTCAGTACTCGTCTATGAAGAGAAAGCTGGAGACTGAGGATGACGACTTCTTGGTGGGCGCCAGTCCCAACCAGAGGCTAGCTTCGTCGTTGTCCAACTGTATTTCGCCAGGGTTCAGAGCCAGTGAGAATATATTTATATAAGAAATTATATAACTAGTTTTAGGTATTTTTGTTACATGTGCGGATCTAAGTTGGGAGGTAATTGAGCAGTAAATCAAAATCCATCTTAACTTTTAACATGTTTTAATTTTCTAGAAAGTAACATAATAAGTTGAAATACCATAGGGCATAGGGCTAAGGTCATTATTTAAAACCATGTTTACGATGCACCATTTCTAAACTACAATATACAAAAAAAAACTATTCAACAAACAAGCTACGACAATTTCTTAGTATCTCTTCCCATACGGTGTCGTACAAGACGACTAAGGGATATAGCTGTTTAACATCAGACAGATATATACAGCCCAGACTCAGCCTCAGATGCATGGCTCGAATCAACAATAGTGCCCGGAACACGGCAATAGGCTCACCCCCTATTACATGGGACCGAATACAATTATTGGTGAAATGTGGATGTTAATTCACCTCTGACTAGCCCTCCAGGGATAAAAGCGTGATTATATGTATGTATGTATTTACATTACGTATTTACATTTTATTATTTTATATTTTATGCAACAACATATTGTAATTTTGTCCTTTCGAGGAACCATTACAGTACATTATAAATAGATAATATGTGTGTCAGTCAGATACAAGGTGTTGTAACCACAGACACACACACATAAACCTTTACTCATAAGTAATCTTATTTTTATTAGCCTTGTTTAATTTTGAGTTTTGTCTACCATATTAAACGGAAGGACACTGCTTATCCTTAACACACGCTACCTGTAGCCTATCTAGAAAAGCAGCTATAATCACTCTCTGTATCACTGTTCTGAATAAATGGAATTGAGAATTGAATTGTAATAAACCAAAGTAATAAAAGATCCCTCGGCTAAACTACTGCTTATATTTAAATAATTTTTGGTGTACAACCTGGAAATACACACTCTATATCTAGTTCCATAAATGCCCTTATGGTACATCAACCCTATGATACCCCTCGGTCTGTAGATCCGCGCTTGTTGTGTTAGCTGATCCTTGTCTTCCAGCATTTATCAATTTGTATTTCATTGAAGCGATAATTAATAGTGATTTTTATTTTATAATTACGATTCATACTCCTAAATTAAATATCTTTATAAGCAGAAAGTGTTGAAGCATAATTTATATTTTATTTTTTTAATAACCTCCTTTCAGCATTAACATTGTTAAAGGGTTGTTACGACTGTGTTAATTCTGTTAAATAATTTGATAATACAGAACCAAGAATTTTTTATTTTATTTTCTTGTAGGGTCCCTTGATTCTAATAAAGCAAAATCACTGTCATACGACACACTAAATTTTATGCTTTATTTCTATACTCTTAAAGTCCAAATTTTAATGAAAAGAGTTTCATTACACATTTTCATTCGCTCATAGACTTTTAATTTTGGACTAAAAGCTAAAAGCCTAATTAAAGAAATCGGACAGAGGTTCATCGAGGCGACCGGTGACAGTCGTTCCGGGTCATTCCTGGTCCAAAGGCTGTCCATCTCCATCCAATGTGGCAACGCAGTAAGTGTTATGGGCACTTTTGCACCGGGAGCGATCAGGGGCGGGTTATTTGATTAGTACATGGACTAAGCATTGTTTGTTGAACCATATTGATAATTGATGTGATATTGTAAAGTCGACTTTAAGAAAGACTGGACTAGAGACTAGAGAAAAAATGGACTTATTAGCAGGTATGGCAGTGGTTTTGCTTTAGCAGACTCGAGGCCCTGGGCCCTGGGCCCTCGCAAGGTAAATTACTATTCTTACTGGGCTACTTTGTCCCATTCTAATTTTGATAAATGTTAGGAGATATTTTTAAAGACTTATTTTTATTTGATGTAGCCAACGCGCTACTTTATTATTTAAATTTTATAAGATATTGTGTATATTTCAATCATCAATATTACTTTATTAAGAGCAACAAGGTAATCCGTCTATTACTGACAAGTGTAAGTATAAAAATATGTTATATACCATTTCGTACATGCCATACCCCATTGCATAACAAATAAAAATAAGAAGCTACCCCTTTTTTTAATGTGCGCTAAATCTCCACGGATTCTCCCACCACCAGGGCCGTTGGGGGAGGTTATATCGGACTTGAACCGACTAAAACCGCACACCGACTTTGTGGGCCGCAGTTTGCTGGAGGTGAGACTATCTGAGACATCTCTCGGACCCCGACCGGCCCAGGATAAGAAGCTACCCCTTGATAGTTAGCCAATACTATTTTACACCGACCGCGACACTATCGAACCCAAGACACGCACGGCGTGACGGGTGACCAGGTATAACATGAAAAAGGCAGTAGTACATTTCGTTCGACAATAAATACGTGATGTCTGACAGCACTTGGATCTCGGAATAATGGCTTATAGGTTACAAAATTGTATTACTCTTTCCTCTGTCGCACCATTAAGGCCTGGAATTCATTACCAGCTCACGTGTTTCCTTCTTCCTACAGTCCCCGGTCCTTTAAGCGGGGCGTGAAAAAGCATATGATGAGGCCGTCAAGCTGAGTGTCACCATTGTCACATTGTATGTGTAAGTAATGGTGACCCTCGTTTCTGAGACTTTGCCTTCAACTTACCATCAGGCAAGGCGAAGTCTAATTGACGTGTTATACATTAAAAAAAAAAACATTGTGAATGGTGCTCGATTCTCCTCCCTCATTGATGGTTCGAACTGCATCATTACAGGTGTTCACAACCTGTGTAGTGTACAGTTGAACACGTATTTAATGTTATATTGCAGACATATGCTCGACTCTTGAACTGTAACGTAACGTTACACGGTACGTTACAGTTTAATGCTCGCAGTGAGGAGGCGCACAAATAGAGCTCCACGAACCTATCCTAACCTAATATCCCTCTTTGATATTTGCCATCCGAATTTATAATCAATTGTTTAATTTTTTATAAGCTTACCATGTATTTTATATGAACCAATATTTAGTCAACGCCTTCATAAAATATCTAGTGATCATTTAATCTCCTAAAGTAAATGAGTTGTGATTATTATTGCTAAGTGTAGGGTAGTTTCAAATAACTTTTATGTATTGGTTACATTATAGTAGTAGTACAATTACTTACATAATCGTTATGTATTTAATATTTTACATAGTTTTAAGTGACTGATGTACATTTAAAATGCAGTGTAAAGCTTAATAAAGTTATTTATTGAATACAAATTTTTCTTTTATTTATTTATGTAGGGATTAAACCGGCAGAACCCAAGAAATATGGAGTTTGACGTCATATAAGATGGTACGGAATAAAAAAGGAAGTAATTTTCATCGTTAATATAGAAATGAATGACGCCAAATTATTTATTTATACTAATTGAACTGATTGTATAATCAAAGTGCGTGCCATTGCATGGTCTCACTATCAGCGATGCTGAAGTGGAAAAAAAAGTAGGATTTAATATATTTTCCAGAAAAGACCTTTGAGGTCTAAACCGACCTCACCAGCATAAATAACTGACGCAGTCGATCCCGAAAAAGCTAATATATCAATCAAAATCAATTGCGTTTGTCTTTTACATGACGGCACAGAAAATCTTTGTGCTTACAGGGTTGACAGCGCGAGTATCTCCCTTGGTGTCCAAACGTCCATTGGACCATGGTAACCACTTTCTATCAGGGGGGCCGTGTCTGCCACCCTAATGGTATAAAAAAAAGCGAATCCCGGGGCCCAAAGCACTGTACGCAACTAAAAAATACTGAAAAACTCGCAAAACGTAGACTTACGTTTCTTTTTTTTTTTTTTTTATATAGGACACGTCAATTGGACTTCGCCTTGCCTGATGGTAACCTGAAGGCAAAGTCCCAGAAAAGAGGGTCACCATTACTTACACATACCGTGTGACAATGGTGACACTCAGCTTGACGGCCTCATCATATGCTTTTTCACGCCCCGCTTAAAGGACCCGGGACTGTAGGAAGAAGGAAACACGTGAGCTGGTAATGAATTCCAGGCCTTAATGGTGCGACAGAGGAAAGAGTCTCCGTTTCTCAATAAAAAGCTTATAATCACGATTTAAAGCTAAATTTATTCACAATAACTACCACACAACAATAATAGATATAACTGTAAATATTTTGAAAATTTTGAATCGAGTATTTATTACACGCATCGTTTATATATATCATTGTTTACAATTCGATGAACAGTAACACTATTTACGCTAATTCAACAAACAGACAGACAGTGAACACAGTGATGGTATAGGCATACTTATAACTATATTGTATAATGCATAGAGATGTCGATTTGGTATTTGCTTCTCACTCACCTGTCTGTCAATGCCTAGACGGCCTTACAGATATACTTCGAGACACATTTCTTGGAAGTAAATCGCGAGACAAAGGAGACCCTGGCACGCGCGAGTTTTTTTTCTTTTTTTTTATGCACAGTCTATTGTAAAAAGGCGGACTTAATGACAAAGGTATTATCTGACAGTATACCTTAGGGTGATGCATAGATGCATTGAGGTAGGTGCAAGCAGAATAATGAACTATTAACCCTAAGGATAATACTCTTAGACACAACAATGATATATACCTATATATATATATTATACACTTTTACATACACTACTACTATTATACATACATACATACATTATAATCACGCCTTTATCCCCGGAGGGTTAGGCAGAGGTGAATTAACACCCACATTTCACCAATCATTGAATTCAGTCCTACGTATTAGGGGGTGAGTCTATCCCTTAGTCGCCTTGTACGACAACGCATGGGAAGTGATGGGGTGGCCCAAATTCTACTATTATACATACACTCATTTTATAGATATAGTCATATTATATACCTACATAATATATACTTACATATATTCAAACATAGCGAGTTGTCTTGTAATAATCTATGCTTGGTTAATTTAAGCTCGTCTGCCGCCCTAATACCACGTGCTGTCCTCAAAAGACTCGCAAGAAACTTGTACTAAGTATTGCTGTGCATTTAAAGCATATTTTAGGGTCCAAGATACATGTCTCGAGGTATAAATCGAATATTCTCATGCACAGCATTGTGGATACCATAGAGATGGCCCTGGGTTAGCCGGGGTGCGAGGGATATGTCTGTCAACCTCACCTTCGGCAACCAACAATGACCCACAAGCCCACAAGCGTCTTGCGTTTTAGTCGGTTCGAGTCCGAAAGAACCTCTCGCGCCGGCTCCGGCGGGGATGTATTCGTGGGGATTTATTCGCACGTGAAAAAAAAAGGGGGGATCCCATAAAACATAGATGATACAAAATATAGGATAAAATTTACAATCGAAATTTCAAGCCCTCTTTGGCTTCTCTGGTGTTACACACGTCCATAGGCCACGGTAACCACTTTCCATCAGGTGGGCCGTGCGCTTGTCTGCCACCTAAGTGGTATAAAAAAAAGCCCGCCTGGAAGACGTTTCCCACCATATTTCGGTGTTTTGCCATAGAACAAAGTAAACAGCCCTTACACACACCAACATCTCTATCCACATATTATCGTGTCAAAAATTCACTTGATAACTTAAATCTATTATTTCAATACTGCAATATTTTTAATAAATAAATCACTTGTTAATCATATATCTAACTTATTTGCAAATTAAATAATCGGACGCTACTGTGAACATGTGAATTATTGGAGTTATTATGATAGGGTTAGTCAAGTTAAAAATGGCACATTGTTAGTAAATTGTACATTAAAATCGTAATACACAAATTGATTAAGTACACAAATTAATAATGGTATTAACTCCACTAACGGTGTGCTAGTCATT
The DNA here is from genome assembly GCA_963662185.1 of Eilema griseolum. Classification (NCBI taxonomy): domain Eukaryota; kingdom Metazoa; phylum Arthropoda; class Insecta; order Lepidoptera; family Erebidae; genus Eilema; species Eilema griseolum. Next base: position 22,801,601 of record OY759240.1, read on the forward strand.
TAGATTTCTTGCACAATTTTATTTAATTAATTTGCTCAGTACCCTGTACTAGTAGCATGAAACAGGTTCAGTACAAATTCAGTGCTCAACGCAGCCGACGGCCTAAGAGATAGACACTTTGCCCCTTGATTTAGATTGTATTCTATGGTGTCTAGTCGATATATGCATTATCGTCACATGGTCAGTTTACTTTTGTACTTGAAATACCCCGTGGAACAAATACAACAAAACAATGTGCAAGAGGCGGGGACGCCTTTGGCACCTGCCTGCACAATAGAGCAGAAATTACATGCAGTGTGAATATATGGGCAGATGAAAAGTCAATTTGTATATTGTTGTGGAAATCTTTCAGAAGTATTCAACACATTTTATTTGAATAAACTGAGTGAGTATCAATTATAATATAATTCAGCGGTGTCAGAGTGCCTATTGAGTATTGAGAGAGAGAGAAAACAACTAACCCTGAGATTCTTTTACATCAAATGTTTCACAGTAGCATGTTCCTGCTGAAGTTCAAAGGCAGTTTCATAGACACCTATCTTTTTTTATGATAAGGATGTCTTCTTCTAAAGGCAGAGACAGACTTGTGGGGGGGTTGGTGCGTTCTCGTCTGGTACTGTGCGATGACTGGTGTTTCGTCTGCTGCCAGTTTGTTCACAACAAAGTCATCTCCGGCTTTCATGTTCTCCATCATCTTAAGTTTTGCTTCAATGGACTGAATGGCAGTTTTCTTGCTGAGTTTCACTTCCGGTTTGGCACCTGCTAAGGCAGCGATGCCTAATTCTGGTTTGGGTTTTTCTTGATCCTCCTGTAATAAATAGTAAAACAAGGTTTACTGTGAGACAATATGTTTCTTTTCAAAGCACCCTATGGAGGAAATAGTTGAATCTACCCTTAAACCTCAAATAACATTTTCTATAATAAGTTTTTATGTATAACATATTATGCCTATTCACAAAAGAAAAAAGAATCTAAGTATGTTTATCCACAGTGTAGATCACATAACACAAGCTGGTTAAACTATGCTTATTATGGGTCTAGATAGGGTTGTGTAGAATGTTGTAGATTATTAAAAAAATGTCTCTGCTCTCTATAATTATGATGATTTAGGACAGATTTTAATAAAGGCAACAAAGGTATTGGGCTGATTTTCATCCGGCAGTAAAAATAGAGTCCATGACAAAGTGACTGCTTGATGGCAATAGGCTCGCCTCTATATGGACCGAAAATCATAGTTGGCGAAATGCGGGTATACTACTCCTACCCCTACTAATGTATATGTATATATGATAAAGGCTAAAGTGATACTTCTGATAAATTTATCTTTAAGTTAAGTAAGGAACTGGTTTTTTTGTGCTGTCAGTGGGAAGACCAAAGGCTTGTACTGCTTTGTCTTCTACACTAGCGGCACAGAAACTCTGTGCTTAGAGGGACAGCAGCGCGAGTGTAACTCCTCTGGTGATGCACACGTCCATAGGCCACGGTAACCACTTTCCATCAGGTGCTGGTCTGTCAACTAAGTGGTATAAAAAAATATAAGTAGAAAAAAAGGAAAACTTACTGTGTTCTTGGCGAATTTGACGCAAATTCTCTTAGTGCCCAATAGCTGGCCGTTAAGCGAGTTCATAGCCTTAATAGCGTCTTGTCTCAGCTTGTACGTGACGAATGCGAAGCCGCGCGGCTGGCCCGCGCACGGCCCGCTCCGATGAAACAGCATGTCAAACTTCTCAATGTTTCCATACACACGGACCATTTTCAGTAGTTGATACCGGTAATGAGAAAAGGTAGTTTATTAAAAATCAGTAGGATAAAGGACAAAGACAAACCGGTGGGAATCGAGTTATAGAGACCTCTCTTTCTCTCGCCACTGGTAGATACAATTGCATTCTCTAAACCACCACTGTAGTGGACAAGTGGCAGCAATGAGAGCCTCTGAGGCGTGGCGGTAGTGAATGCGCCACGCAGCAGGCGCGGATTCAAAGGTTGCCTATAAGAGATCGCTTTACAGCGATAAGGCTGCCAATTGTATATATTTCGTATCTTGTCCATAAAAGTACTTTAATTTGTTGGTATACTATACAGATTTATCTATCTATTTATCAATGCCCGCTCAGTGCAATTATTGTAATGCATGAATATGGGTATTTGCATTGGTCTGGTCATGCCTCAGAGAGCATGTTAAGCCATCGGTGGCGGTTGTCATACGAATATCTATGGTCATTGTTACAGTTAGTTGGGACACTATAAAGTCCAACAACTAGTCTTAACTGCAATACTTCAATATTGTTGGAGGTCAGATGGCATTCGCTTAGCGAAAATATTGAAGTTCAGCCAAATCTGCAGTTCAAAGTTTCGGATGCCATTGGGAGTAACCTTAAGACGAAGAAGATAAGAAGCAGGTGAGTAGAACAAGAACAAAAAAAAAAGGAAAAAAGTGTTGACTATCTAATATATCTAACAGTTTTAGGCCTCCACTGGATGATAGATTGACATCAAACTCCCTAATCTAAGGAAATATTAAGGTGTATGTATATATATCAGCAAGTTGCTGCTCATTCATTAGACTTCATTTATCAGGAACTGTAACTTCCACTTATTACTTCTACTATACTAAATTAGGAGCTGATGAGGATGATCAGTTTACAATAACAGTGTGGCAATATATCATAATTATAAGTTTTATCATTATGGAAGTGGACATTTGCAAGAAGTTAGTATACCTAAATAGACTGCGAAAGGTAATATGGCTTAGATGGGACTGATGGAAGCAAATTATGGGATGACTGCAAACATTGAGCTGCAATGAGTGTGAAAAGTATAGATGTTGCTCCTATGTGATATCAGCAGTAATATAACAATATAAGATCGTTTTTAGATTTAAAAGAATACGAGAAGTAAGAATAAAAGAGTTATTAAATAAAAGATAAAATAATCATACTCATTAACTCTGGTGTCAAGATTTCCTATCCATAGCCTCTTGTCGCACATCTCATTCTGTTGCATCGGTTCTAAATGCAGTGGTACCTGAAATTAAATGACATTCCATGAAAGGGATACCACAACAAATGGATTCAAAAATAGACTTGATAACTGGCTATATATACATTTTATCACTAGATGTGAACACATTAGCTTGTAGCTGCTTGTTCATAAATAAATATATTTTTTTTTTGCCTTCAGCTTACCATCAGGCAAGGCGAAGACTATTTGACATGTTCTATATAAGTATAAAAAAAAACTTCTTTTTTTTAAAACTGCAATGATTTCAAAGCATATTAGGGCTGCTGTTATCCTTCATCGTCAACGTAATAGCTATTTCCTAATTGTTTGCATTGTTAGGTTAGCTAATCCGGAGCGACGGCAGCTGACCTCCCAATTCGCAAGAGGAACGCCAGACCCAGCCTCATCTGTTATTTACCAGGGGCATCGACTAACAGGCCAAGTGGGCTGTGGCTATAACCAGAAAGGTATCTTGGTTATTTATTAATCAAGGACTAAAAATAAATTATTAACGCTAAAGAGGATGAGGATATAAAGAGGATGGACTAAGGAGGACTTAGTATTGTTTATTAGTTATATCAAAACATACCGTTGCGTCCTCCATCGTAGTACTTCGATCGATATTTTTAGTATTCTAGTTCAATAATTTAGGCGTACGTTAAAGCTCAATAAAACTTATCATCGTAACTATGCAATTGCTTCTTCCATTAAACGCAATGAGTTATATTTCTAGCATTTAATAAAAATCTAAATAAAATACACAGCTTGACCTCAGAAAATGCAACTGCAACTTAATTTATTTGATAAATTGGCGTAAGTTTGACATGTTGAGTTTTTAATTTTTTGCATAAAGGTTCTTTCAGTGATATGATGACCAGTCTTTTGACCTATAGGATATAAAGAAAAAAAGTTTCTATGAAATAAAATAACAAATGGTAATTTATAATAACTAAAAACCATTTATATTCACTGTTTATTCTTTTGGTGACGAACAAAAAAGATGTACATTTTATAAAATATAATTTCTCATAGCAGAAAGGGGTGTTCTAGCAACTTGTTGACTTTGTCAAATCTTGAATGACAGAATGACAGACAGAAGTGACAGAACCAGAATGAATCACATTTACAATTTCCAGAAAAATAACAAGCAAAATAGAGGGAAAGTAAAGTGGAAGTAACGGAGAATGATATATTAAGTCAAGTAGTGGGTATTACGCTTTAGATTTATGCATGTTATATTCCTGTGAATAGATAGAACAGTGAAATAAAGTATTTTGAGGCGTCAGAAAAAAATTATACGCAGGCTCCACATAAAATTATGAAATACATGGATATTGTTCTTGAACCATGAAGCATCTTAACTCTAAAATCCCAAGAGAACTTCCAGCTACCGTTGATTTGACATCGAAAACAATTCCAGAACTCTGTGAGTTACGAGATAGACAGCATAAACTTTTAAATAACAAATCTTTCATTACCAAATTACCTGATAAAGGTGCTAAGATCAAAGAGTTCCATGACAAAATAGTAAATGAAATAAAAGCTAAGCAAAATGAAGATGAAGCCTGTCAAATGTTAAATAAAATGAAATTGACCGATGTTGATAGGAATTTAGTACAAAACGTAGAATGGACAGGTAAAATACAGAGGAAAAGAAATGAACTCCTTGATTCTGATGATGATAGTGAACCAGAAGATGTATTACATATCCTCAGTCAAAGTACAGCTCAAGAGAAAATAGTTACAGTATTACAACCTGAAAAACCTTTAGTGACACCGGAAGACTTATTAAAAATAGGAGAACTACCTCATGTGAAGTACATTGTTGAGAAAACTGAGCTTCAACCTAAATCAAAACCAACCAATCAGTTTAAACCATATAGAACAACAATATCTGATGTACACAATCCAGACAAAGAAGTACTAAGGAAAAAGCATAAACATTGGGAGGTAACAGCGGCAACACCTCCTCCTTCTGTCTACGGTGCGGCAAAGGTGTTATCCATAGAAGAGTCTTTAAACCTCCAAAAAGAATATAACACACATATTAAAGTGATTGAAGCACAGCATGCAGCTGAAAAACTGTTGGCTCGAGCGGGCATAAAAATGGCTGAATTCCCTAAAGATGCACCTAGTTTTAAGAAGTATAGAGACCTAGACAGTGATGATGATGATTCAGATCTTGAGGGTAGTGATAAAGAAGTGCATGATGATGAACCAGATAGAGGTGGGGTAGTCTTCACTGTAATGAGTTAAACTAACATAAACACCTTTTTTTAGTAAGAAATGGATTTGTGTCTATGGACTAATGCATAACAAAGTTTTTTTTTTACTTTATGAAGATTTTGTTACATAATCTATTGTAATTGTAATTATAAAAGTGCATTGTGGGTAAGAAAATATATTATTTTCTATAATACTATTCTTTTATTTAAAAGCAAGGATGATTTTAGTACCAGTTTTATTACTTAATTAAAAAACAGAAGCTAATTATATAATAAAAGCCCACAAGCACTTCTTCAGTAACAGAGTGGTTAGGGAGTGGAATAAGCTGCCCGATGACATGATTTCAGCACAAACCATCAACCAATTTAAGAACAGGCTGGATATACACTTGAACAAAAGGAGAGAAAACAAGTTTTAGAAATTGAATACAGGCAACTATCAGTTCTAGCAACTGACTGCCTAATTAAATAATAATAATAATTTCTTAATTAGACTTAGATGCACAATATAATTATGTATGTATTGTATTACTTTGTTCAAGGTAGAAATAGAATTATTCTTAAAGAATTTTTAAGCGATTTATTTTGGGGAAATATATTTGTCATTAAAATTTTATTTTAAATATATTTTTGTCTGAATGCAACACCACGTGCCAATGTCTCCATTCTTAGGTTATTTGGTGACAATACACACAAATAGGTAGACCACTATATTACTTTGGCCACAGTTTGAACATTTAATTTGCTCATTATTTCGTTATTTCATCGTTTACATCCATCCAGACGTTTCGGTACTTAGACGATATCGTGACGCGCTTAAAAATCTCTGTCCCCCTGAAATCAAGCTAGTTGAAACTTACTGGTGTTGGCGGGGTGGGGGGTGCATCAAGATGAGCCGGCCGCTTGACAGGCGCGACCCTGTTTGTACGTGTTTACGCGTGCGAAATGGGAATTTGATTGAACCGAGTTACTCGGCCGAGTACTCGGTCGAAAAAAAATTGAACCGAGTAAAGCTCGGTACTCGTTACTCGGCAAAAGTGTTACTCGGCGCATCTCTACTAGATAACATATAAGGTACCACAACGTGACCAGGTAACATCAGAATAATACAAACAAACAACCAACCCGACACTTCTATCATAATAACAATGACCTTGGAACATTTTGATAAAATTGTTAATAGCGATTAGATAGCAAGATGATTAAATAATAAATCGCAAAAACAATTATGCTAACGAATTATAAAAATCTGAATAAACGGAATATGTACATGTAGGTATACAACATAATATAATATATTCACGCATGTAAATTTCCGACGGGGTAGACAGAGGTACCTTCTTCATCTAGCGTTAATCCCAGACGCATTTGAAGATTTTACCTCGGAGTCTGGGGTCCGCCTTACCAGTCTAGAGATGTACCTATTAACACACAAATTTCTATGATTTTCGGTTCCGTGTAATGGGGGACGATCCTATTGCCGCCAAGTGGGTACTTTGTCATGGGCTATTTGTTTACTATCGGATGGAGAACAGCCCTTAGTCACCGTCTACGCCGCCCACGGGAAGAAATGAGGTGTCCTTAATCTATTCAAATGGAAAATGAGTAGGACTCTGGTGTGGGACGCAACATGATACCATTGCGTCTACCCATATACCAGATAGGCAATTCCTGCTTCAAGGACGAGGTGCATCGATAAATCCCGCTCGGCGGGGCAGCGTTCGGGAAGCAGAGATCTCTTCTCGTCCGACATACCTCAGTGCCTGAATACGAAGTCTTGAACCAATGTGTGTTACCAGTGATGACTTACGGATATGAAACGTGGTCCCTCACTACGTACCAGTCTCCTAAAAAGCTCAAAGTCGCTATGGAGCTATGGAGAGGGCTATGCTCGGTATTTCCCTATGTGATCGCGTCAGAAATGATGATATCCGTAGGAGAACAAAAGTAACCGACGTAGCCCAGCTGATAACTCGTTGAAGGTAGGGTAGCCAGAGATCACTGGAGAGTTTTTGTGCTGTCAGTGGGAAGACCAATATCCTTCTTTGTTTTTTACACTGACGGCACAGAAACTCACTGTGCTTACAGAGTTGGCAGCGCGTGTGTGACTTCCTTGGTTTTGCACACGTCCATAGGCCACGGTAACCACTTTCCATAAGGCGAGCCGTGTGCTTGTCTGCCACTTAAGTGGTTAAAAAAAGACATGAAAAAATGGAGTGTTTATATAAAGTGTAACGAAATGATCTCTTGGAACTTGTGTGAATCACTTGGTATTGGAAAATAACTAAGTGTGCCTATATAAAAAAAAAAAATTAACTTGTCCGGCGGTTTATAACAAATGATACTTATTGTGCACTTTTGTATGCGCGTGCGCTACTTGTTGAGTTTCCATTCATGTCATCGGCACATCGGCTCGGCACAGCCGCTACTAAGTAAAAACCTTTCGATTACAATTTCTGTATTCACTCGTACGCGCGCGGTCGCAAGCGTTTCACGCTCCCCGTCATCGGTCGAGAGTTTGTGATTGTCCGTGTTTTATATCGATAAATAAATCGAATTTGTTTGTGAAAATGGCACCTGTGTCGGAAAAAGTCGTTGGAATTGATGATGACCAGCTATTTGCTTTGATGAAGGTAAGTCATATTTCTCAATAATGTATTTATAGCAGATATAAGTAAATGATTTGTGTTTATATCCGTCACTTCGGTTGCTGCAGAATGAATGAGTCTTTATGTTAATCTAAGTACAGGTGGTACAGGCCAGTCTAATCTTTCCACTCCATTGATTAATAGATATTTAATTTGTTTATGTAAGGGATATAGATAAGTATCCAATCTATTAACAATTAATTTATCATTCTAAGTTTTTGGTAAATAAGTTTGCTAGCTTATAATACGTTTAAGTACATAAATATCTAGGTACACTCAAAAATTACACACTAATATTTTAATCAGGCTAGATATGATATTATTTAGATTTATTTATTCGGTTTTACATCTTCGAGTCAATGACTAGGTCTGAGGTAGGTATTTATATTTTATTGACCCAGAACTTGGCTACAGCAACAGCAACATTTATTCGATGAAAAGTGGGTGGTTATACACCTCTGCCGACCCCTTCGGAGATTTACAAGCATGAGTATATACCTATGTATGTACAGATATCCGTGTGTATGTATGTAGGTACCTATGCAGGTTCAAATAATCAAAGAATCAATTTCATTTATTCAGTTTAGGCACACAAAGAGCACATCTGAACGTCAAAAGTTTACGATTAAGTATGTCAATAAATAATAGGTATAAAAATATTAAATAATGTAAAAAAAAAGACCATTGCAAAATGATTCTTTCGCTGGTTCGGTAGGTTAGTTATACTGAGAAGATACCAAGAAACTTTTTTTGATTGGTTTATAGATATACTTGCGCTTTCTGATAAAGACTTTCTATAATTTACTAGGTAGGTAAGTATATAAAAATACTAATTTGTTCAATATTAAAATTGATGACATAGATTTATACATCAACGGAGTTTTTATATCACTAATGATGAAGTTGAAGATCTACTAGGCGCCTACCTATTCTCTTTACTTACTACTAGTTACTAGAAAGTGGAATAGGAATTTTGAGATCAAATCACATCGCTTGAGTTGTTTGTCAGCACGTTTTATGGCAGTTATAAAATGTTTTAAGTAGTTAGGTACCTACTTAAGTAAGTAGGTACATAATTATAATGTTGACATTATTCTTCGAATGTGTTTCAACAATGTAGGTGGCTACAATGCTGTGTGGTGTCGGTGGACACATTAAAAACATAAAAGATTTTTTTTTTAATTTATTTAATCGTGACATTGGGTTAAAAAGTGAAATACCTATCCTTTTCGTTGGTAGTTACGTTCTTTTAACATAATTAGAAAGTTACATAGATACTTACTAGTTTATTAAATGTCTTTGGTACGTTAACCCCGCACGCAGGGAAGACTGCAATTTTTTTTAAAGAATAAAATTAGCAACGCCCTCTATCGCCAATTGTAATAATTAAAAAATATATTATGTTTGTGTGTGTATTTTTATTATTTGTTTACTCTTGAATCATCTATTATCTAATCTAATCTGCTATTTAAAAGGAATAAAAACAAAATTGGTTTGTAAGTACATTACCATAAAAGTTCGGGCGCCTTGGAGATACACATGCCTAGGATAATCAGCGGATATTGGAAACTTTTAGTCTTCCAGTGGTGAGCTAAATGAAACCAAACTGTGAGGTTTAAGGTTTTATTGTCCACTCCAGTGTGCAATTGCTTGTGCCAGGAGTGGGTTCACATCGATAGAGTAAAAGACCAGGATTCGAACGCGAGACGTGTCGACCGTAAGACCGACTCCTTAACCACTAAGGCCGATGCTTTACAGCTCCCATAGACAAGTAGCAATTCGTTAGACGGGGTATTGTAGAATAGAATGTATGGGATTTGACATTTATGACATGTGTTCACGACTGTCATACACGTTAAATAAAATACCATACATTCGTCCTTCTATTTTGCAATATTGCAACGAATTGCCATTTGTCTTGGGGGGCAGGAGTCTCTCTAATGAGCAGAGGGCCTCGATGGCCGACGAAGGTGGTATCTGTGGAAGTTCCTCTTGGAAAAGAAAAGTACCTATCTACATACATGCTGAAATTTGGTAGGAGGCGGTATTTCTGTCCAATTGAGCAGTCCGACTGGAGCAGTACCTCCGCCCTATAGAATACCGTGGCCATAATAACTTCGTGTTGTGTTCCCGGCGGTGAGTAGGGTAGCCAGAGCTCACTGGAGAGTTTGTGCTGTCAGTGGGAAGACTTAAGGCTTACCCTGCTTTGTGTCCTACACTAACGGCACAGAAGCTCTGTGCTTACAGGGTCGGCAGCGCGAATGTGACTCCTCTGGTGTTACACACGTCCATAGGCCATGGTAACCACTTTCCATCAGGTGGGCCGTGTGCTTGTCTGCCACCTTAGTGGTTTAAAATAAAAAATGGCAATTAGGTAGTTCCAGAAGCCTCCTTTCTGCTTTACGTTCATCGAGAGCGGTGCAAAAATAAACAATGCCGAATAATAAAACCGTTATTCTTCATTTTAGCGTTAATTCCAGTCGCATCCGAGTGTTTCACCTTAGAGTCTGGGGTCCGCTTTACCAGTCTAACAGAAGATTTGGCTGAACTCTTTCCTGAGACTTTGCCTTTAGCTTACCATCAGGCGAGGTGAGGTCAAGTTGGCGTGTCCTATATAAAATAAAATAAAAAAAAAAACCCGTGAAGCGACTGCTATCTGGCCTCAACAACCCAGAGACAACCTTCTGTTGAAGCCTGAAGTTCTATATTTAAACTAGTCAAACTTTTTAGTGCTCATAATAGCCGTAACGATTGCCATAGATGTACGAAAGACAACGGGGATCGACGGCTTAACGGTTCAGGCAAACATATGCACTGACCGAGGATCGAACCCGCGCCTCCTGCGTAGAGGCCGCGTTCACTACCGCCTCGCCACGGAGGCTGTCCTATAATAATAAAATAGTGTTTTACAGCTGTGCACTCCCAGGTTTGCTGGAAGAAAACTCAAATTTGACTTACATACATAAATATTTACACCACTTAGTAAACATAAACTGGCGAAATGTGAGTGCTAGCAGCTCTGCCTACCCCTTCGGGGATATAGGTGTGAGTTTATCTTGTATGTTAGGTGGCAGACAAGCACACGGCCCACCTGATGGAAAGTGGTCACCGTGGTCTATGGACGCGTGTAAAACCAAGAGTCACACTCGCGCCGCCAACCCTGCAAGCATTGAGAGTTTCTGTACCGTCAGTGTAAAAGACAAAGCAGGACAAGCTATAATCACGCATTTATCCCCGTAGGGTTAGGCAGAGGTGAACAAACACGCACATTTCACTAATCATTGTATTCGGTCCCACATAATAGGGGGTGAGGCTATTGAAATTTGAGTTAAGCTCGCCTTTGTACATTACGTCTATTATTCTGAATACCTAAATATAATGGTGTGTGTGTACAATAAACTATAATAATTTGTCTCTTTATTAACTACCACAGACAGCAAATATATAGATACCTAATTACTCACTTCCGCATTTATAATAATAGTTATGTTATTAAAAATGGTTACTTGGCAAGATCACAAATAACAAGACGCATCTACACTTAGCTGCATTGCAATTATACATGGGTACTTAATACCTACCCACAATTCTGTTCTATATTTTGAGTAAGTCTGAGCGTTCTGATGAGCTCTTCTAAGTCCCAATCTCTCCTTTCCTACACAGGACAACATGTGCAGTAAGAACGTTTCGAACCATCGAACGAATAGAATAGTTCTTTATTTGCTAGAACATTGTGATACGGATGTTAGAAATTGTGTCTTATGACTAGGTACATCATGTTCTGCCTAAATTGGGCATGCAAATTTTCCTTATTATCTAAACGCTTTGGCGTACATTCGACAATTGAATCCGCAGTGAGATTTCAATTTATCATGCTGTAAATATGGTGACGTCGAGCACAAGTCGATAGGTGATGTGTAATTCGGTGCTCGTCAACCAAATTTACAGCTTGCCAAATAGAAATCTCAAAGCGGATTCAGCTGTCTAGTTCATTCGATCGTTCGAAACCTGCAGGGTTTAAATGTCACCCACCCGCACACGGTGCAGAATATCTGATCAAGAACCAAGCGGTTCGGGGACTCTTTTCAGCTACATTCTATCATCGCACCTCTCGCCATAGGCAGGGAATTCATCCTCACACATAGCGACCTGAGACGGTGCGCACTGTGCGGTATGAAAGAAACTTCATCCCACGCACACTCAAGCTGTGGAATGACCTCCCTGCTGCGGTTTTCTCAAGCACCTACAATATGGGGTTCTTCAAGAGGGGCATCAGAAGGTTTCTTCATGGTCGGCAGCGCGAGTGTGACACCCCTGGTGTTGCATACGTCCATAGGCCACGGTAACCGCTTCCCATCAGGTGGGCCGTGTGCTTGTCTGCCAACTAAGTGGTATAAAAAAAAAAGACCTGGAATTCTTCAGCGGCACACGTTTCCTTCCTCCTACAGTCCCGGGTCCTTTAAGCGGGGCGTGAAAAAGCATCTGACGAGGCCGCCAAGCTGAGTGCCACTATTGTAACATGCTACGTGTAATAGTGACTCTCTTTCTTGAGCCTTGCCTTTAGCTTATCATCAGACGAGGTGACGTCAAATTTGCGTGTCCTATATAAAAATAAATAAATAATAATAATAGTTATTTGTATAATAGATACCTATATCATTTCAATGTTGATTGTAATTAACCTTCACAATACTTTCGTTTCTATCTATAATTTGTAATAATAAAGAAATTTCTAAATATTCTAGCACATACTACACAGTTCTATCTAGAACCAAAAGTAAGCTCTGAGAGGAGGTAGGACACGGCGGTATTTCCGCCCAATTGAGCAGTCCGACTGGGGAAGTACCTCCGCCCTACAGAATACCGCTGCTAATAATAACTTCGTGTTGTGTTCCCAGCGGTGAGTAGGGCAGCCAGAGCTCACTGGAGAGTTTTTGTGCTGTCAGTGGAATGACCAAAGGCTTGTCCTGCTTTGTCCTCTACACTGACGGCACAAAATCTCTGTTCTTACCAAGGTCGGCAGCACGGATGTGACTCCACTGGTGTTACACACGTTCATAGGTCATGGTAACCACTTTCCATCAGGTGGGCCGTGTGCTTGTCTGCCACCTAAGTTGTATAAAACAACCATAGCCTAATTTGCTTTGGCTTGGAATTTTTTTTTTGTTATACATATAATTACTACATACATTATTGGACCTGCAAAACAAATATATTTTTTGCAGTGAGTGAACAGCTGAACGTTTAACCGCTATTTACACTGATTAGTGCATATCCTGTCGCACTCATACCGTATTTACCTTTTTTTATACATGACCATTGGTAAGACATGGATAGTTAAAGTATCAAGCGACGAGACCATAAAACAAACAAGTCTCAAGGTTCAGAGGGAGTTTTATCTGTCTGATGTTAAACAGCCCTATCCCTTAGTCGCCTTGTACGACACCGTATGGGAAGAGATGAAGGTGGCCCAAATTCTACTCTGCCGGGAACCACGCGGCTAATTTTGAAGACTAAAACCCGAAATTAAAACGATTTCTTTTTACGTGCGGAAACCTCCACCACCGTAGCTGGTGGGCGAGGTTATGTCGGACTCGAATCGACTAAAACGCACGCCGCCTGTGGGTCGTTTTTGGTTGCCGAGGGTGAGGTTAACAGGCATATCCCTCGCACCCCGGCCGACCTAGGGCCATCTCTCTCGATCTTGAAAGTCGAGGCGCATCGTTGCCTGCTTCTGCCAGGGTGACAGGCGGCTCCACCCGAAATTGAACTATTAATCAATTACTTATCCTAGTTTATTCGTTTAATATGTATTTGTATAAAAAGTCGCTACAACATCTAAGGAGGTAGGACACGGCGGTAATTCCGCCCAATTGAGCAGTCCAACTGGGGAAGTACCTCCGCCCTACAGAGTACCGTGGCCATAATAACTTCGTGTTGTGTTCGCAGCGGTGAGTAGGGTAGTCAGAGCTCACTGGAGAATTTGTGCTGTCAGTGGGAAGATTAAAGGCTTGTCCAGCTTTGTCTTCTACACTGACGTCACAGAAATTCTGTACTTACAGGGTTGGCAGCGCAAGTGTGACTCTGGTGTTACAAACGTCTATAGGCCACGGTAACCACTTTCCATCAGGTGGGCCGTGTGCTTGTCTGCCACCTAAGTGGTAAACAAAAAAAAAAACAATATTGTTTACCTTAAGTTAAGTACCTAGTGTACCTATCTAACCGATTGGATTATAGATTAGCTTGCTTGAATACTATAAGAATTATATTATATTATCTGTGTTGAATACGAATTTAATACGCTCGTCATGGTAGAGTCGTAAACTTTGTAATGTCTCCTCATTAAATGACATTATATTTGCAACAATGTTGGTATTAAACTGTATTAAGGCTTATGAATTGCCATTGTAATCTCGTATGTAGTGACATCATTTCAACACTAAGAATACAATAGCTGTTCACTTCGAATGTCTATCAAACCAAGGCAGAAGACATGAAGGTAAGTCTATAAATAGTGCTTTCTCAAGCTTATAACCTCATTGTACTTCTGAAGTATCTACCTGCAGGTCTAAAAGCGCCACAGTATTAGACACTATATTATTCCCTTGCGCCAATATTTTTGCAAAATAAGAATCTGCTTCGTAAGCGCATTATTTCAATTCTGCTCATTGATGACAAGTCATGACCATTTTACTAATTTAATAGGAATATATTGAGATCAAAAGGAAATTCAAAAAATTGCAGCAGACTTGCTCAATGTGGCCTTTTTAGGCCGCCTGAACGATGATTGCACATTTATAATTTTTTTAATATTACTTAGATGGCAAGCCGCGGTAGCCTAGTGGTATGGGTAATGAACTGCTGAGACAAACGGGTTCGAGCCCAGGTTTTACCATGGCACACACCAATGACTTTTCGATGCTTGTCGAAGTTATGTGTGTATTTATCGCAGGTTAATAAGTGCCCGGTTAATGGCAATAGGCTCGCCACCTATTACATTGGGACCTAAACGTAAACTGGCGAAATGTAGGTGCTAGCACCCCTGCCTATCCCTTCGGGGATATAGGAGTGAGTTTATGTTATGTTATGTTACTTAGGTGGCAGATAAGCACTCCGTCTACCTGATGGGAAGTGGTTGCTGTGATCTGTAGACGTTTGCAACATGGACGGATATAACTCTTGATATGGATGTACGCTACCGACTGAAGAATAAAAACTAAGTAGGTAGTATTGTTATCTAGCTACTTATTATTTTATCTATGCTCAGACCGAAGGACGCAAAACAGACGTTTGAGCACAGATTACGTTCTAAATTTAATAGCTTTGAATCGCCATTTTTTGCTAGTAAGTACCCAGTAGGTACCTACCTATATTTAGTACTTTTAAATATACTTCTTTGTAGAGGTACTGTTAGTTTAGTTATTTAAGTGTATGTGCGTTTAGCTGTGATTTAGTGCTATCAATTTGTGTGGTTTAGCGATGGTACTAAATTACGCGAGTAGTCACATTATACGACTACTAATATAGGCACATTATTACCTGTGTACCTAGTGTCTTGGATAATGTTAATCGAGGTTATTGTAATAAATAGGTCCCAATGTAATAGGTGGCGAGTCTATTGCCATTAACCGGGCACTTATAAACCTGCGATAAGTACACACATAACTTCGAAAAGCATCGAAAAGTCATTGGTGTGTGCCATGCTAAAACCTGGGATCGAACCCCAGACCTCGCCTCAGCAGTCTATTACCCATACTACTAGACTACCGCAGTAATAAAATAATCATCTAAATATATTACACCTGCCTATCAACGTAATCTCGAAAACACTAAGATACGTTAGAATTGAAATTAAGAGTGTTTGGGATTTATCAGTGGTGACTGATAATCACTCAATCCATACAGTATCAGCTGAAATTAAATCGATACTGGATTTTCAACAGTATTTTACGAAAATTATCCTATGGAATGGACGCATCTGTGTTGCGACGAAGAAAGAATATAAGAGTGTCGTAAGAGGCGACTAACGGAAAAATATGCAGAAGATACTGCGTGATTTTAGTTACAACATTATTTCGTTGTATGAAAATTGTTGTGCCGATATTAGGGATATTGCTCTTTCGATGTATACCTAAATGTTAATTACAACATTATTTCGTTGTAAGTATAAAAATTCGTGATAAAGTTATTTCGGAGACTAATTATTCGTGATTGCATTTTTTCGTTGTAGCGTTATTCTAGGTTCAGTAATTCGGAAATTAGTATGAGAGTCTGAGAAAGAATACTTGAAATAAAACCCTGTACCGACCCTGGCCAGAGACCAGGGTGGAAACAGTAGCCCAAAGCCTCCCAGCATTAGGACAAGCAGGCAGGCCTATGTCCAGCAGTGGACTGCAATAGATTAATTGATTGCAGATTGATTGAACTCATCTAAACTCCATTTGGTTAGGCACTTAACTGAGGGCCAGATTGTGAGAGATGGCCCTGGGTCGGCCGGAGTGCGAGGGATATGCGACCCGCAGGTGGCGTGCGTTTTAGTCGGTTCGAGTCCGACATAATCTCTCCCACCGGCTCCGGTGGGGAGGTATCCGTGGGGATTTTGCGCACGTAAAAAAAAAATTTTAAAAAAAAATGGCACTTAACTGAACGTACACTCGAGTCGCCTCTGCTCCCTTAGAACACTGGCGGATTATATATTGGCTATGTTTTTTTTTATACTACTTAGGTGGCAGACAAGCACACGGCCCACCTGATGGGAAGTGGTTACCGTGGCCTATGGACATATGCAACACCCCTGGGGTGTTACACTCGCGCTGCTGACCATGAAGAAACCTTCTGATGCCCCTCTTAAAGAACCTCATATTGTAGGTGCTTGGGAAAACCGCCACAGGGAGGTCATTCCACACCTTGAGGCTGCGTGGGATGAAATGTACCTACTTATTATTTTGTTTTATGCAGGTGAATTCGCGAGTAATAGCTGATCGTACTGCGTAGTTACCTACCTACCTAGATACCCATAGAAAACTCGCAAACAATTCATACCTACATAATAATAATAGCACAAGTTAACATAATTTACCTATAGGTAGTAATGTTGTGTGACCTTGTAGGCGGTTGAATAGCGGGTCAAACAGATAAAGACAGTTTACAATGTACGTGACTATGTATTTTTAATATTACCTACTATCATTGTTTTCAATGAGGGGCCTCAGAGATCACGTAAAGGCGCCGGCCATCTATGGCAGTTGAGGTAGTTGGAGCCTCAAAGAGTCCGACAACTGCGGGCCTAAAAAGGTCACATTGAGCGATTCCATTATAAACAAGGAACTTTATGAATTTCCAGTAGATCTCAATAAATTTCTATAAAATTCGTAAAATGGTCACACATATGAGCAGAATCACAATAATTCATGCAGATTCTAATTTCGTAAAATTATCCTAATATGATTCCAATGAAATGGTATTTTTAGACCTGTTGCATCGCCAGTGGGTTGTGGAAGTCATGACAAAAGTTTAACAAAATGGATTGTAATAAGTAGACCCTGAATGAGAGTCTTAAAATTCGAACGTAGAACTTTATTCAAATTCAAATTCTATTGTTTTGTTAATAGAAAAAAAATTTATATAGGTACCTGCTTAGTACAGTCTGCGTTAGAACAATCTTGACTGCAAAGCCTGAATTGGTCTTAATTTCAAGACATTAAGAATAAGAATAAGAAACTTTCCGTCGCGTGGCTCCCGACAAAGTAGAATTAAGGCCACCCCATGTTTTCCCATGCGGTGTCGTACAAGGCGACTAAGGGATAGGGCTGTTTAACATCAGACAGATATATACAGTCCAGACTCAGCCTCAGATGCAGGGCTCGAGTCAACAATAGTGCCCGGAAGGCGGCAATAGGCTCAGCCCCTATTACGTGGGACCGAATTTTAATGATTGGTGAAATGTATTATTGTCTGAACTTAAGGTGTGTACCAAAAATCAGAACACTCAGTCAACAGGAAGGGGGAAAACCAAGGCATTAAGATCATTTGAATACTTTTATTCGTCAAAATCGCTCTGATGTATGTAGTACACTCATGCTGTCTATGTTTATTTCATGTAAGTGGGTCATAAAACAGGTATCTAACGCTTATGAATATTGAGATTATTAAAAGCATTTTATTAGTTCAAAGTCATACTAGATACCTACATACTCAGAGCAATAACTGCTAATAATTTTTACACTCTGTGAATAATATGATTTAAATGCAATTCTGCGCGTTTAACATATTCATGAGTAGGTAATGATAGACCGTATCTAATAATCATTAAGATTTACGAAAAATTAAGGCCCAAAACTAATGTTACCGTAATAATTCATCTACTTATTTGCATATTTGCGTAAAACCTACTAAAAAACTTGTTTTGGAAAGCAGCTTGGCAGCTTGTGGCGAGCTGTTGGTGCGTGGCGATACCACGTATCCCGATTCTCCCGAGGATTAGGATTTATTCCCCTTCACCTTGTGTGCTTGCCTTTATTGGCCGGCCATGAGTGGAGTTGCAAGAGCAGAACCTATGCTCCAGGTTGGAAGTGTAAAATGTCATAATGCCGGGGGCACGCTGACTGGTATACCGGGAACTTGCGCCCCGCAGACTCACCTCTCGACAACCTTAGCCGCTCAACGGATGTTGCTCCATGGTCGCACTATATGTGGCTATTTTAATGGGGCCCATGCAATGAGTTGGCAAGTCACCGCCTGCCTTTTTACAAGTTTGAGACTTATTGTCACGGCAGGCGTCCGTTAGTCTCCCCCTATAGCCCATTCACCAGTCCATCCAATTCTCAATCCCATAGCCCATAATTTAGTTTCCATCGCGGCCACAGCACCGCACAATAGTCTCTGCACCTGGCGGGGACCATCTCCCGGTGTATCGTATTGTGCGCTCGGGGATGATATCCGCCATGTGTGTGTATTCCTAGCATATGAAAATCTCATAAAAGGGCCTCTACGTCTTGGCTTCGGCCCGACACACGCCTTCCAAAGGCCCGGGACTCCATAGTCCCGAGAGTCAAGGTACTGAGAAATAATAATGACGTCTTTATTGTACACCAATTACACATTACACTAGAATATGTGATACAAGTTCCGTGGCACGTACAGATGGCGGCCTTATCGCTCTGCGGCAATTTCTTACAGGCAACCATAGGATGGAGATAAGAAAATAGGAGAAGAATATTTTAGGGCAGTTAGGTGTACATAGAGAATATTCTCTATGTACACCATATATAAAGAAAATAAAATAATAATAATGAAAAAGAAAACACAATAGCCATAGGTAAATACAATTATACATATATAAGCATACACACTATATATACCTTAGAAAAAGTCACATTACATTAACACAAACATACTTCATTCTACCTTATCATTCCACTCTTTCATAGAGACAGGTAGTATTCCTTGACGAGTCTTTTGACCACAGGCAAGGACTGAGCTCGCCTGACAGTCACTGGCAAAGCATTCCACAACCGAGCCGCCTGAACCGAAAAGGATTTGTCAGCAAAGTTGGTGGAATGGCTCGGTATTTTCAACCTTAGATTCTCCGATGATCTTAAAACCTTTGAGTGAGTGTCGTGTAAGAACTCAAATCGCTGTTTCAGGTAAGAAGGAGTTGTTAAAAGTAGTGGGTTAAATAAAATGTTGTATAGTAAGGAGAGAATATGCGCATTCCGGCGAAGACGTATAGGTAACCACTTAAGCTTTTTTCGAAGATCTGAAACATGATCATATTTACGTAATCCAAACACGAATTGTATACAAAGATTTTGGAGTCTCTCAAGCTTGTTAAGTTAGTCTTCAGTGAGATCTAGATAGCTGGCATCAGCATAGTCGAGAATAGGAAAAATAAGAGATTGTGCAAGCGCAGTCTTAGTGGCAGTGGGTAGAAAATTTTGAAGCCTACGCAGGGACCCTGCCGCTGCAAATACTTTACGCCTTAGTTCCAGGAGATGCGGCCTCCAAATATATGTAACTAATATGGGTCATTTTAGGCCCGCTGAAATTAAAAAAAATCAGTGGGACTAAAAAGGCCACATGGAGCGATTCTGCTATAAACGAGTAATTTTATGAATTTCCAGCAGATCTCAATAGATTCCTATAAATTCATAAAATTGGCACTTATGTGAACAAAATACAACAATTAATTTAATAAGTAGCATCTAATTTCGTGTAAATATAGCCGTATGACAATATTATCCTAATACTATTCCAATAAAGTGGCCTTTTTAGACCTGCAGATTTTGTAATATGATGTGACGTGATAATGAATAAATATGATTATATATAGATGTAGCCTCTACCGTTGTCGTTGCCGTGCGGCCAATGGAGCAAAAAAGTTCTGGAATAGCGACCGCGTACGGGCAAACGTAACGTACGTCGCCCAACGGCCAGGTGGAAGGACGACCTCATCAAGGTCGCCGGGAAGCGCTGGATGCGGGTTGCTTTAGATCGGTCATTCTGGAAGTCTGTGGGAGAGGCCTATGTTCAGCAGTGGACTATGTGTGGCTGACATGATGATGATGATGATATAGACGTAGCCCACTAGAAATATATAAGGTGTAGATATACTAGATATAGACAGGGGCGGGGTGCGATGACATCTCTCCCCCCCCACCCCAATCTGGGGGCAAGATGGGGGCACACCCTAGGAGAAAATCTCGAGATTAGCGATAGCCTTGCTCAGCCGGTGTGTGAGGGAAATGCCACATGCTTTCTTACGCTATCTGAAATATATAGTACATAACATAAATATAAACTCACGCCTATATTCCCCGAGGGGGTAGGCAGAGGTGCTAGCACCCACATTTCGCCAGTTTATGTCCCAATGTAATAGGTGGCGAGCCTATTGCCATTAACCGGGCACTTATAAACCTGCGATAAATACACACATAACTTCGAAGAGCATCGAAAAGTGTGTGTGCCATGGTAAAACCTGGGATCGAACCCGAGACCTCGTCTCAGCAGTCCATTACCTATACCACTAGGCTACCGCGGTATTTTTCTAATATAAAATAATAATATAATGAACTGCTAAAGTTAAATACTCTTACTACAAACAGTTTTATAGATATTTCATTTTGAAAATTCAATTTTTCGCACCGCCCTATAATGCTCCATACAAAATGGTACTTACGAGTGACGTCACACGCCAGTCACGAGTAGTGCAAATGTATGGAGTGTAAGAGAATTTCGCATTTATCTTGGTCTACGTTGCGTTTACACATGTATAGTTCATTTCATAATAAAAGAAATTTGTAATTTTTAGGTAAATTGAGGAATGAGGAATCTAAAAAGTTATAATTTGGGACTGAATTTGATTGTTTATATTTTGACTTACTTTGGGAATTAAAAATAATGAAAAGTCATAGTTGCAGTTTAGTTAGGCAATATCTTATTTTGCAAAGCATACTTCATGATAACAAACTAACATATTCAGCAGCATTGGGAAAAGAAACGGACGACCTTGTCAAATAGCCTATTTGTCGGTAAAATACCGTTGATATGAAAGATGGCCTTCTCGGAATCCCAGTCTACTGAATACGTATTTGGTGTACTTTTGACTTCATGTAATGGCTTTACCCACCAGTGCATGAATGGGGATATAATTTTTCTGTAAGCCCATTTCTGTAGGTAATAAGTAGTAATAAGTAAGCTCGTCATATTTCTTGAACACAAGTCGTGAGAGAAACAAGGTACTGACTGGTGCCTGGTAAATTCAAGTTCGTCCCACTGTAGTACCCCGTGTATACCTCAAAACTCACCCAAAAAACTGCGTATTTAGAGCACATTTTAGGTCCAAAATATAAGACGGGAGGTATAGATAAGATAAGATAAATACAATTTATTGCACACTAAACATAAGATATATACGATGGATACATGCATGTTAGATAGTTGTATAATGGGCGGCCTTATCCTGATCTGCGATCTCTTCCAGACAATCAGTGTATGGACTATACTGCCAGTCATCAGGGAAGTTTGCAGTGTACACTAAGTTATAATTATTTTATATTTCCATCTAAGTATCGCAATTAGAAAACAGAAGTGAATTCAAATTCAAAATTCAAAAATCTTTATTGTGAAACATAGGTAGGTACAGAGATGGTCTATTACATAATTTGATCAGCTATGTTCAGCCATAGTGGCATACAATATTAAGTGTAAAAAGAATTCTAAATTACAAATTATCATTTAAATTTCATTACAATTATATTATTTCATTACAATTAAATATATTATATATACTAGCCATATCACATATTACATTAAGATTCTATTACAATTATATTCAATTACAATTATATTATTTATATCAGCCATGTCACATATGACATTAAAATTCGATTACAATTATATTATTTATATCAGTCATACTCATGTCACACAAATAATATTTATAATGATAAAGAAGAATAAGAGATTATAAATTATTTCATAGATTAAGTAACTACTTAATACTTACTCCATGTAAGTATTAAGTAGGTATCTGTATGTATCCTTATTTATTTTATATTTTATATCTAATAGTAAGTACCTAAGTAGGCAGAGGTGCTAGCACCCACATTTCGCCAGTTTATGTTTTTAGGTCCTGGGCACATATAGACTTTGCCTTCAGCTTACTATCAGGCAAGGCGAAGTCTAATTGACGTGTTCTATATATATATAAATAACCTATATTCAAATTAAAAACATATAAACCTGCGATCATGCAGGCGAAATGTGGGTGCTAGCACCTCTGCCTACCCCTTCGGGAATATAGGCGTGAGTTTATGTTATGTTATGTTAGTAAGTAAGTATAAAGTTTTAAAGATACATTTATTTCCATAGTAACAATCTTGGCTATTTGTAATTTCATCTTAATTAATGAATATTCTGTACAAATTAACATAGGTAAGTACAATTGTAATTTTTCTTAAACAATGTATGCTTGTATTTAATATGTTATATCTACAAACAAGTTCTTCTACAATCAAGTTTTTGCTTAAATTATTTCATAAATTGTTTCTTATTTTATGTTTTTGTGCAGCTGGTGTTTGGTTTTCAGTTAGTTTTTTGTACTATCAACATTATAAATAAACTCATTCCATCCACGTGCTAGTATGCTGTAACCGTGACCCTTGAACCATTGTAATACCATAGCTAAGCCACTTCGCCTTGCCTGATGGTAAGCTGACGGCAAAGTCTCAGATGGTCACCATTACATCATTACAAATACCATGTGACAATGGGGTTTCACTGTCACTGAATGCTTTTTCACGCCCCGTTTAAAGGACCTGGGACTGTCGGAAGAAGGAAACACGTGAGCTGGTAATGAATTCCAGGCCTTAATGGTGCGACAAAGGACAGAGTCACCGAACCGCTTGGTTCTTGATCGGATATCTATTGCTATCCCAATTATTTACGCAATTTGTGACCATAGACACAGATAACATAATACTCCATAGATGTGATTTTAACTTTGCTAGCTGCTAAAAAGAATGTAAAGAGAGGGGAAAGAGAGGATGGTATACGAATCGGCTAAGATTTAGGCAGGGATGACTTACTTTGATTTAAGGTCCTGTGACCCCTTGATGGGACAGAGAGCGTCCACCCCTTTCGGTCTTGAGCTTCACACTTCATTTCGCTCCAAGTCATTCCGAGGCTTGCCGCTTCTGCAACAATAGTCCGTCTCCAGGTCTGAGACGGCCACGCTTATGTTTTCCTTACGGGTTTCAGTCTAGCGCTTGCTTCGGTATATGGTTACTGTCCCTACGAAGTGTGTGGGTAATCCAGCTCCATTTTTGGCGCTTGACCTGTTGGCGGATAGGGAACTTGCAGCGATCGAACCGACTAAAACGCACGCCGCCTGTGGGTCGTTTTGGTTGCCGAAGGTGAGGTTGACAGGCATATCCCTCGCACCTCGGCCGACATAGGGCCATCTCTCACGATCTGGCCCTCTTCTCGGGTGTCTGGACTACAGTGTCCCGGTACACATAAACACTGGTAATTACTGATCTTACAAGACCGACCACAATATTGTTTTTTCAAATCGCGTCACTCGTGTGCTCTCAACCGTGCGCAAGCCCTCGCTGCGCTTGCAGCCCGGGGCTGTAGCACACTGTAGGTATTTATCTCCGTAGTTTGGGCAAGTGACTGCTATAGGGTTAAAGTTCAAAAATAAATGAAAAAGAGTTCATTATACCTTTTCAATCACCCTGCAAGTTGCCATTTAATTTTAGACCCCAACAGCATATCAGTAGTCTAAAATTAAACGGCATTGTTTGCAGTGTCGTCAGTGGTTGGTGTGACAATTGTTTATGACATAAAATTAGCAGAATTTTATGTCATAACAAAATCAGATTGCTTTCTGGATGGGTGACCATATAGTGGTATTGTTTCTGAGCGTTTCTGTGCATCGGATGGCACGTTAAAATTCAGTCCCGGCCGTCAACTATAGTCGTTAGGTCAAGAAGAAGACGGTTTAGACAGGCGATCTGAACAATTGGTTAATTTTCTGTAGTTAAAATAAATTATTTAAATAGGTCCATTAAATTAAAAAAAGGGGTAAAAGTTGAGTCGGTAATTATTTTATATTTTTTATTTATTTTTAATAATCCACACAACCTATAGTAAAGGATTTGAGTATTAAATATTATGACGCCACAATAAATTATTTCATACAAGTTTCCTTAAAACTTGCCTTTTTGCCGTTTAGTAAAAAGTCACTAATTTGATTAGTCACTCAAATACCCAATTCTGTCAGTTGTTGGTCACTCACCACAATTCAGGCTGAAAGGTCAGATGGCAGTCGCTCGCAGTACTAAAAGCCGAAAAAGCGATGCCACATCCTATTTAAGCTTCGAGGTGAAAGCCTCCGCGACCGGGACTAGTAAGAAAGATGATGTTTTTAGTGATACTTTTATTTTAGGTTAGGCATAGGTTAGGCCGCGTGGTTGCCGCCAGAGTAGAATTTGCACCCCACCTCTTCCCATGCGGTGTCGTACAAAACGACTAAGGGATAGGGCTGTTTAACATCAGACAGATATATACAGCCCAGATTCAGCCTCATATCATATGCCTGGCTCGAGTCAACAATAGTGCCCGGAAAACGGCAATAGGCTCGCCCCCTATTACGTGGGACCGAATACCTACAATGTTGATGAAATGTGGGTGTTAATTCACCTATGCCTAACCCTCCGGGGATAAAGGCGTGATTATATGTATGTTATATGTATGTATAGGTGAATTAACACCCACATTTCACCAATCATTGAATTCGGTCCCACGTAACAGTGGGTGAGCCTATTGCCGTATTCTGAGCACTTGAGGTTGAGTCTGGGCTGTAAATATCTGTCTCATGTTAAACAGCCCTATAAAGTCGCCTTGTACGACACCGCATGGGAAGAGATGAGGTGGCATAAATTCTACTCTACCGGAAGCCACGCCGCAATAGTTATGTTATGAGTTATTATTTTGTTTGTAAACGAGTTTTAATCATACCCGTGTGTACCTAGCGTGTCTGTGTGTTTGTATGTGTGTAAACCAATTTACATTTGTGTATTTTATTTAACACATATGCGTGTTCACGTTACGGTTGGTTGTTCAATTCGGATATGAGGGCAGATTCAATCTCGCCGTGAACAACTCGTGTATTTAGTGAGATTCCTCATCATCAAACTTAAAGCGATTTTACAGTATTTTTAAACTTCAAGCACATAGAAGGGCAGTAAAAGGCTACTATAACAGGGTTGGCAGCACGAGAATGACGCCCTTGGTGCAAGTCCATAGGTCACGGCACAGATAACATAATACTAAAGTTAAGTACTAAGGTACCTACTTAACGGCAACTACTCTCTATCAGGCGATTATGTGCTTGTCTACCACGTACCCTTGCCATCTACCCTTCCCCATCGGGAAGGTACTTTGTTTTTATACCACTAAGGTGGCAGACAAGCACACGGCCCACCTGATGGAAAGTAGTTATCGTGGCCTATGGACGTGTGCAAAACTAAGAGAGTCACACTCGCGCTGGCAATCCTGTATGCATTGAGTTTCTGTGCCGTCAGTGTAAAACACAAAGCAGGCTAAACTTTTGATCTTCCCACTGACAGCACAAAAACTCTCCAGTGAGCTCTGGCTGTCCCACTCACCGCCGGGAACACAACACGAGATTATTAGGGCTGCGGTATTCTGTTGGGCGGAGGTACTTCTTCCCCAGTCGGACTGCTCAATTGGACGGAAATACCGTCGTGTCCTACCTTAGTAGTATAAAAATTAGGAGTCCGGTGTAACGCTACCCCGAGCTATGAAATATTAAGAAACAGATCAGTGTAATCGCGAGATTACACTGCGTAACGTCATCGATCAGTAGACACCATAACAAGCAAAATAATTACTAACTGATTTTACAACACTTTTTAAGCTAGAATTATTTTTACATTTGTTTAATACATATGTATACACAATTGAACTAATAAATAACTTAATTTAAATAGTAAAAATACTAAAACTGATCTGTGTCTTAATCTTATATATAAAATTCTCGTGTCGCGGTGTTTGTGGTCTTCTCCGAAACGGCTTGACCGATTCTCATGAAATTTTGTGAGCATATTGGGTAGGCCTGAGAATCGACCAACATCTATTTTTCATACCCCTTAGTGATAAGGGTTGTCCACACTGGGAACCGACATCCACGCGGGCGGAGCCGTGGGCAAAAGCTAGTATTTCATAAAATAAGTTAACATTATTAATATAACCACAAGATAAATGCATTCCCAACATATTTTAGTAAGATAATGATCAAGCTAATTTGAGGTACCTATCGTAAAGTAGAACCAACAAGTCCGTGAACAGAAGGCCGCTACTTTCCGTTCAATAATTTCAAATTGTGCTGAATTGGGTAGTGCCCTTAGTCATCTGATTCTTGTCAATACTACTTAATGTCTTAGTTTTTTTATCTAAAAATATGCATAGGAAACTAAGATATTTGCCTAACTAAACTTATCAATCAATCAATCAGCCCACTGCAGTCTACTGCTGGACATAGGCCTCTCCCAATGTGCGCCATTTTCTCCGATCCTCCGCCTTCCGCATCCAGTCTGTCCCAGCCACCTTTTTCAGGTCGTCAGTCCATCGGGCTAGGGGGCGTCCTACCTTTCGATTACCTTCTCGCGATCTCCACTCTAGGACTCGTTTGCTCCAACGGCCATCGGTCTTTCGGCAAACGTGGCCAGCCCACTGCCACTTTAACTTGCTTAAACTAAACTTAAACTAGGACTATTCATTGTTTTTAATTCCCAAAATTGATCAAAATATACACAATCGAAATACTTAACACATTTAAAAATTTTTAGATGTTCATTAAATTTCAAATCAATGTACAAAAATTGTATACGTGTAAACGCAAAGGGGACTGAGATAAATGCGATATTCTCTTGCACTCCGTATATAAATTTTCACTACGCGCCAGCACACTGTGACCACGCTTTTGTGGAGCGCATTGAGCGCCTCGAAACATTGAATTTTCAAAATTAAATATCTAAACTATATTTTTCACAAGAAAATTTCACTTTTATAGTTCATTATACCTACATACATACATACATAAACTCACGCCTATATCCCCGAAGGGGTAGGCAGAGGTGCTAGCACCCACATTTCGCCAGTTTATGTTTAGGTCCCAATGTAATAGGTGGCGAGCCTATTGCCATTAACCGGGCACTTATAAACCTGCGATAAATACACACATAACTTCGAAAAGCATCGAAAAGTCATTGGTGTGTGCCATGGTGAAACCTGGGATCGAACCCGAGACCTCGTCTCAGCAGTCCATTACCCAAACCACTAGGCTACCGCGGTTTTCCTATTATTGTAAAATGTACAGTTTACGATAATTAAAAAAAAAATAGGACACAACCCTTCTTCTTCGTCTTTTATTAGCAGTAAAACTAAATATTTTATTTGACAATGACAACCGTAGTTCATATTTCCTTCATTTTACAGAATTGTTGATTTACTATATCTACTTTCCCAACTGTTGCCGAATTTATTTTGTTTTTAAATTTTGTCTGTGGCATTGACAGAGTAAAATGATAATCGCTAAATTATCTGTTACGTATAGTATATCCCCTCCATTTAGGCGCGGAACAAACAGAAAGGACGTAACACGAGGACGCGACCTAATGAATAACTTATATCCTTTGAATAACTTTTAAAACAAAATGGATAGAGACGTGACTGCGATACAAAACAAACAGAAGAGATAGGACGCGGACGCTTAGCGGATAAGACGCGGACGAGTAGACACGTCCGCGTCCCGTCCGCTACGCGTCCCCTCTGACGTAATAGGTCTCTTTTGTTTGTTCGCGCCTTAAACCACAGATTAATAAATAGTTTAGGTTACGTAGAACTTAAACTGCTTGTGTTAATACTGTTTTCTCTTTCGTTTTTTTTTCTTTTTGATGGCTTCTGCAGCGTCGCCGCGATTTTGCCAATGTTAAGTAAATGTCTATTCAATTATATTATTAATTTCGAGACGCCAATGTCAAGTTGCGGTCTTTTAGAATGATTGTTGATGATGACAATGATGATATTGATGATGATGATGCGTCGGTAGCTCAGTGGTTTAGGAGTTGGGCTTACGAACGAAATTCGAATCTTGGCTATTACACTACCGACGTGAACCCACTCCTAACCCAAGCAATTATCAAAAATCTAATATTCTTTAAAAAATGAGATGATTGCTGCCTCAGTAAGTTGTGGGGACTTTAATAGAAGACCCCTAGGGAGAATTGCAACCAACGCGAAAAGTCACAATTCTCTGTAATAATAATATGCCTCTTTCCTACAGTTGTAAAATGCACCTTTTTTATATATAAGATCTCGAATTCACACTAAATTAGAAAAAAAAAAATCCTTCATGTTGGCGCCAAAACTCCTTAGTAGGTACTGTTTGTAGGGGATTCGCGTCAGTATCGTAATGGCCAGGATTCGAACCTCCGACTTACCTAAGGCCGAACCAACCTTAACCATTAAGCTACTTTTGATTTAAGTATACCGTAGATTCAATGAGAAATATAAAAATAGGTTATGTATTATCACATCACAGATAACATAATAAAAATTATATTATATTATCTGTGATCATACTAAAGTACAGATACCTCATTCCATATAAATAATAAAGACCGGTTTTTTTTTAATAGCGAATCCAGATTCATCCAGCCTTCTGCCAATGTCCGTGGTTTTATTTAAATATCATTGTTTGTCACGAGATGTCAACTAAATTATCCGACATACGCTGTGCCACAGTGCACAGTATCGGTAGTATCACTTAGTACTGAGCATCGAATTTAGATTAAAAAGTAGATACATTATTTTATGTTTACAAGTAAATAGTGTTTTAGTTGTATGTTAAAACATCATTGTTTATACACCGATGAAACAGAGTTGGGACTATGATTTATTTTTCATTTTCCAAACCAGCCTTAAATGCCTTAATTATGTTACAAATGACATTCCTTTATTGTACTTTTTGAAAAAGTTCTTAAAAATAAAGGAAAAAAACATGTGTTCATGCAACATAACGCTAGCAGACTTGTGTGAATGAATAAAATGACGGCTTTGTATTCTACAAACAAACATGTTTTTTTTAGATAATCATGAGTAAATCATGATTTACCTCTGCCTAACCCTCCGGGGATAAAAGCAGGATTATATGTATGTTTGAGTATCAAGAAGATTACCAACTAAAAGAGTACCAAGATTAACTATAAAATACTAATTGACAGGAAAAAACTATTGTCATAATAAAAGTTTAAAAAAATTATTTGTTCATCTGCCGACGCGACGCGACGCAACGCACAATGCCGTTCGTGATTAAGCAATAACGCGCGAATGTATTGAAAGCAAGCTTCTCGAACAAACCCATTCATGGATGGCGAATTCCAAATTCGAATTTTATCGATGTCAGTCACCGTAGTCCATGATCACGAATGTCATCCATCTCTGACAATCTGACCTCCAAACATCACAGGTATACAATGGAGAGGTATAGGCAAAACTGATCTCAGATGGCGTCACTTTCGCTGGTGCTCGTCTTAGCGTCTATAATTCTATGTTTCTTATATCAGACTGTCGGAGGCGCTTGTAAACTTTGTCGTTGACATTTGCACTTTAAAATGTATCAATAAAAATGTGCACGTGCATGACAGTGGCGAATTTAAAAGAAGAGTTTAACCCTTAACTGTAGTCGTGGGTCCACTGGACCCATGGTGATTTTTTAAACAAGCACTAAAAGCGCTGCGGGTGGTGGAGCTCCCCGCGCACCTCAGTACCTTCCGACAGTAAGCCGGCGCATACGCAGGGAGACGGACGTATTTCGCGCGCTACTCCAAAGGTACGTAAATGAATATGCATGGGTCCATTGGACCCACGACTATAGATACGTATTTTTTACAATTCTTGCATTCTAGTTGTTTTTGTGTTAAATTTCAGTTTTTCATCATGGAAAATAATAAAAATATATCAACCAATCGGGAAGACATAATAGAGCAATGGCTGAATGCTGATTTAGGCAGTGATGAAGAAGAAAATTCAGTTTCTGTGAGGAATGCACTAAATTCTAACTCTGACAATGAGTTTTCTGATAATGATGAAGATTTTGTAGTGGAAAGTGATCATGACACGAACTCTGAAATATCTGAAAATGAAGATGAATGCGAAGAGAATGAAACAAATAATTCGTCTGATTACTATTATGGAAAAAATAGGTTCAAATGGGCTAAAACACCGCCATCAAGAAATTCTCGTGTTCGAAACCATAACATCCTAAGATTGCCATGTACTACCTCAAGAGCAAGACCTACAGACCCATTCCTTCCAAATGAGGCATTCAATATACTGTTCGATGAGGATCTGAAAAACAAAATACTCTTTTGGACAAACAAGAAACTGGCAGCATTCAGACTGAAATATAAATCTCCAGATCGCACTGAACTAAGAGAATGCACTCACCAGGAGTTAAACTGTTTTATCGGTTTATTGCTCTATTCCGCTGTATTCAAGTCGAATCATGAAGCTGTGGTATCCTTGTTTGCAACTGATGGAACTGGAAGAGAAATTTTTAGATTATGCATGTCTTCTTTGCGATTTTATGTTCTTTTGCTGTGTCTCCGCTTCGATAACCCGGATGATAGAGAAGAACGTAAAAAAATGGACCCTGGTTGTATAACTACTGAGATCATAAATATATTCAATAAGAATGCTCAAGCAAATTATTCCATTGGTGCATATGCAACGATTGACGAAATGCTGGTAGGATTTCGCGGACGTTGTGCCTTCAAGATGTACATTCCCAGCAAGCCA
Organism: Eilema griseolum; assembly: GCA_963662185.1. NCBI lineage: Eukaryota > Metazoa > Arthropoda > Insecta > Lepidoptera > Erebidae > Eilema > Eilema griseolum. The sequence continues at coordinate 22,832,862 of OY759240.1, forward strand.
AACAAGTATGGTTTGAAAATGCAATGTCTTGCAGATGCTAAGACACACTATGTGTATAATACCTATTTATATTGTGGAAAAAATTCTGATGGACTTACGCTGACAGATGAAGAAAAAAAACAACCGATTCCAGTACAAGCTTGTCTTCGATTATGCCAACCAATCCTGAATACTAACCGTAACATAACTACAGACAACTGGTACACATCAATGGAACTTCTCACTATCATGCTATCCAAAGGCCTCACTGTCGTTGGGACCCTGAAAAAAAATAAAAGGGAGATTCCTAAGGAGTTCTTACCTCATAAAGATCGCGAAATTCAATCTTCTCTGTTCGGGTTCACAAAAGACTTTACCATTGCGAGCTATGTTCCTAAAAAGAACAAATCTGTGATACTTGTGTCCTCTATGCATCACGATAATTCTGTGGACGAATCAACTAACAAGCCAGAAATAATCCTTCAGTATAACAACACCAAAGCCGGCGTCGATGCTGTTGATCAGATGTGCTCAGTTTATTCAAGTAGCCGCAGAACGCGACGTTGGCCTATGCCTATTTTGTACAGATTACTGGACATGAGCGCTTTGAATGCCTATATCATTCAGCAAAGTCATGAAAGAGCATCCAAGATGACACGTATGATGTTTTTGAAGGGGCTGGCCAAATCTTTATGTGAACCATATATGAAAGAACGATGCTACAATCAAAGACTGCCTACACAACTAAGAACGAACATTGCCACGGCCCTACAGATTCATCTTCCATCAAGTGAACCAGGTGAAAGCCAGAAATTGGACAGGAACAAAAGGAAGAGGTGCTCATTCTGCAAGCCTGCTAAGAGAGCTAAGACTGTTCACTTATGTACTAAGTGCCAGCAGCCTATTTGCATGACATGTGCAAAAGTTGTTTGCAGTACATGTTTGCAAGTAGGCTAAATGAAACTGGTGTCAAAATTTTTGTTTTAAAATTTATTTCTTTGTTTTTGGTATATTTTTGTAAACCATATATTTTTATTATAGAAAATATTTTTTGTTTTTACTTGGCGACCAGTTTCATATTATCTTTTTTTTTTTTCAAAACCTTGTTTTTAGATTAAGGAAATTTGAAGTGATTATTTAAAGTACAAATTAATGTTAGAAATGTATGTTCCTATAGTTGATTTTTTAGAACATAATGTTTGTTATATAAATATATAATAAAGTTAATAAACATTTTCTTAAAAATTCGGGATACTTTCATTTTTATTACCTTTTAAAAATACATGGGTCCAATGGACCCCACAACTATACAAACGTGATTATTTTTCACCACTGTAGTTAAGGGTTAAGAAGAGAAATGCCACCTACATAAAAATCATCAGGATTGAAATGGTCGCTACATATTCTAGCAGACGAATTTGGCATCAAGTCTTTGATGAGCAGGATCTATAGCGTCCGTATTTTCTTATCAGTAGAGCAACGATAAGGACCTTTATTTTTACTCTCAAATGCACTACATAGCGTCATTTCATTCTACAGAAGGCTATTTTCTTTATTTACCAACAATTTGTATGAAATTTGACAGCAATACAACACCAACGATAATGCGCCACCTATCGAGATAAATAAGTAGTGTCTCCTCAATAAATACCTCCAAGTCAACTAAAAACATAAACTTTACTTGTGAGGTCGTTGGTTGTTTCAGATAGCATATTATATCGTGAAATGAAATAAAAAAGACATGTGCGTTTATCCTTAGATATGTGCGTTTAACGACATTGAAAGCGCAACGTGTTTCGCCATCTGCCCTTGAGGTACTTTTTTTATACCACTTAGGTGGCAGATAAGCACACGGCCCACCTGATGGAAAGTGGTCAACGTGGCCTATAGACGCGAGCAAAACCAAGAGAGTCACACTCGCGCTGCCAACCCTGCAAGCATTGAGAGTTTCTGTACTGTGTAAAAGACATGCCTCAGAGAGTATGTCCCTGAGGCTTCTACCGGCCTTAGGCTTGTTTTATCCCCTTCTCAAAACCTTCACATTTCATCACAGTAGATATAATTTTCCGTTACAAAGGTAATGCTAATTCAAGTATGTATTGGGAAATAACTTCAGTAGGAATATTGATGAAAGTAACAATCTTTTGACTTGCTACACAGCTGCGGTAGGACAGCTGATGCAAGTAGCGATTACAAAATGCTTGCATTACGCACTTCTCTGGTAAGTACCAGACGCAAAGTGTTCTAGCCCGCTGCTAAGTGCATCGTAAGAATATTTAAAAAATGTTACGATAAGTTAATCCCGGCGTACAATAGTTAGTAATATTTTTTTCTAAATATGAACTTAGTAACTGCGGGTCTAAAAAGGTCACATTGAGCGATTCTGCTCAAAACTAGTAACTTTTGAATTGCCCGTAGATTTCAATAGATTCCTATATAATTCGTAAAATGGCCACTCTTATGAGTAGAATTACAACTATTCATTTACTAAACAGGTTCTAATTTTGTGTAAATATGGCCACAAGACAAAATATTATCCTAAAACAATTCCATATAGTGGCCTTTCTAGAATTGATTTCCCCAATTCATCATAAAACATCACTATTTCAGGAGGTCTAAAAAGGTCACTGTAATTATTATTATTATTTTTTTATATATAGGACACGTCAATTGGACTTCGCCTTGCCTGATGGTAAGCTGAAGGCAAAGTCCCAGAAAAGAGGGTCACCATTCAAAATCAAATTTAAAAAAAATCAGGTCAGGGATGTAACAGATAATTTGACTTATTACGATAATATTTTGTCTTTTGGCGATATTTATACGAAATTAGCATATGCTTAGTAACTGAATTGCTGTAATTCTACTCATATGAGTGACCATTTCATGAAATTTATAAGAATCTATTGAGATCTACTGGAACTTCATAAAGATACTAGTTTATACCAGAATCGCTCAATGTGACATTTTTAGATAACTTTGTACGGTGAAGAAACTTTATCGTAGATTTTATCTATCAAATCAATAAACTAACCCATCGCAGTCCACTGCTGGACTAGGCCTCTCCCAATGTTGGGAGGCATTGGCCTACTGTTTCCACGCTGGTCAGACGGATTGGTACAGGGTTTTATTTCGAGTTTTCCTTGAAGTGATATGGTTTGCGTATGTTTCCATTAGTCACCTCTTACGATACCCTTCGGATAAGATGGGGTTGGTGATACTTGTATTCTTTCACACGGACAAATTTATCTATTAATCATAGAATTAATAAAATACATAAGAGGCATTATTAGGTCTGTGATTAATAAGTATTATCCACTTGGTAAGCTGTTAATCAGATACAAAAGCGATAATACGGGGAGATGGGCCTCGTCAGCATTGGGCTGCAACCCGTCTAAGAGAAGGAAAACTCTGAAATCAAAACCGGGGAGATGGGCCTCGTCAGTATTGGTCTGCAACCATCTAGGAGAAGGTCACTCCGAAATAAAACCAACTCTCAGGGAGCATACCCGAGAAAAAACCCCGATCCAAGGTGTTAGCCGACCCGTGCCAAGGATTCGTGACCAGAGGGCAAGCTGGTGTAACGGAGGGTGTCTGTGTTGGCGGTCACAGGACACACTTGAGATTCCGCCTTACCTCCGTAAAGGGCTCTGCGGGGGTGGACCATATTTTCCCTATGACTCGTGGGAACGCAATGATTCCAAAAAAAATTAATCATCCGCATGGCGGCGACGCGGTACGCCACCCGTCACGTCTCGTTTCCAGTGGGGGCGAAAAGTGGCTCACGGAGAGCCGTTTTGCTACGTTGAATGTTGGAGGAGGAATGGAAGAAAAAATGAATGATGTTTGTAAGATGATGGATGAAAGAAGGATTGATGTGCTTTGTGTGAATGAGACGAAGAGGAAAGGATGTGACACCACCAAGCACGGACCCTACACCGCGTACTGGTCGGGAGTACCCAATACCGACAGAGCTTGCCAGGGAGTTGGTGTCATCCTATCTGCTAGAATGGCTGAGTGTGTGAATATATTCGAATGTGTGAATGCTAGACTGATGTGGATGAGAATGAAAGTGGGACTCACTCGTATTTTTGTCGTAGGGGTTTATGCTCCTGTAGACTCCGGTACGAATACGTCCCAGGAAGTACAAGAAGAAAGAGAACAGTTTTGGGAGAGTTTAAGAGATGTATTAAGAGAATGTAAGGATAATGAAAGAATCATAATGCTAGGTGATTTTAATGGATGGGTAGGACTGAAACGAGATGGATTTGAAAGGGTTCTTGGCAAGTACGGAGATGAACGAGTGAACGAAAATGGTAAAGGTTTGCTTGAAGTATGTTTGGAATGGAACCTTTGTGTGTCAAACACGATGTTTCGACACAAAAGGATTCATATGTATACAAGAGAAGCGAAGAATGTCAGTAAAAGTATGATTGATTTTGTAATAGTGGATGAAAGATTGAGAAAAAATATTCTAGACGCTAGGGTATATCGCGGTGTGGGTATCCATACAGATCACTTTTTGGTTATGTGCCGTATAAGTGATCTCTTTAAAGGATGGAGACGTAGAAGGCGTGAGCCCATAAGTGTTCTAGAAAGAATAAAAGTAGAAAACTTGCAAGAAGATAAAGTGAGAGAGGAGTATGGAAGCAAATTAACTGAAAGGTTTCATGATCTTGATAGTATTTGTGAGATTGAGGAGTTATGGAAGGTATTCAAAGATGAGATTGTGAGTGTGGCTTCCCAAGTATGTGGTATAAGTAAAAGAAGTAAAGTGCAAAAGGTGAAGCATGCATGGTGGGATAAAGAAGTGCAAAAGTTGGTATGTGAGAAAAAGAAAGCATGGCTTGACTGGCTCTCAGTCAGAGCTAATGAGAGAATGCAGCAAGCTACAATTGAGAATGTGGATGAAGCGAAAGATAAATATAGAAGACTGAAAGGGATAGTGAAAGGAGTGATTGCTAGAAAGAAAAAGGAACAAAAAGACGTGTTTGATGAAAGGTTATCTGGGGATTTCCAGACGAACATTAAGTTCTTTTGGAAGTCCATTCGTTTAGCCAGAGGAGAAACACAGAGCTCCGAGCTGAACGCTATTAGAGACCAGAATGGAAGTATTGTAAAAGGTGAGGAATGTGTGTTAAAAAGATGGCAGGACTATTTTGAAAGCTTGTTTGAAAGAGAGGATGGTGTACATGCACTAACCTCGGTGATGGATGACTATGTTGATGCTGATAAAAGTGGTATTAGTATGAATGAAGTTGTGAGTGCATTAAGAAGTATGAAAGCTGGTAAAGCAGCGGGATATGATAAGGTGACAGTCGAGATGCTGAAGGCTGGACAGGGCCTTGTAGCAAGTCAGTTGTGCCGCCTTTTCAACATATGTTGGGTTAGCGGTCGTGTACCAAGTGATTGGTGTAAGGCCGTTATAGTTCCACTTTACAAAGGAAAGGGCTCGCATCAAGACTGCAAAAACTACAGGGGCATTAGCCTACTCAGCGTCGTCGGCAAACTGTATGCGAAAGTGTTGATTGAGAGAGTTATGAAAGAAACCGATGAGAAAATATGGGATGCACAAGCGGGTTTTAGAAAGGGAATGGGATGTACGGATCAGGTCTTTTCATTGCGAAGCATAGCCGAGAAATTTTTGGCCAAGAGTCAAAAGGTCTATTGCGCATTTGTGGATTTGGAAAAGGCCTATGACAAAGTGGTGAGGAATGAACTTTGGTCGGTACTGTCTATGTATGGGGTGAGCAGCAACCTTATTCGAGCTGTGAAGTCTCTCTATGAGGACTCCAGAGCTTGCGTGAGGATACATGGGTCATACACTGAATGGTTTAGTATCCAAAAAGGGGTTAGACAGGGATGTGTAGCGTCACCATGGCTGTTTAACTTATTCATGGACAGTTGTTTGCAAGATTTGAAAGATAAAGAATGTGGTTTAAGAATGAAGAATTTACTCGTCAAATGTCTTCTTTATGCTGATGATCAGGTTTTACTGGCGTCATCGGCAGATGAGTTGCAGGAGATGGTAACAACTATGCATGAAGCTTTTGAGAGGAAAGGAATGAAAGTGAATGTTAGTAAGACAAAAGTTATGGTTTTTGAAAGAGATGAATGTGTGACAGAGTGTAGGATTTGTATAGATGGAGAAAAAGTGGAACAAGTGAATGAGTTCATATATTTGGGAACATTGTTTACGAGAGATGGAAAGCATGAAGAAGATGTTGAAAGGAGAGTGATGGCTGGAAATAGAGTGAATGGGGCACTACACAACTTTATGAGCAGCCGGAAAGTGTCCGAAAAGGCACGACTGGCTGTACATGGAGGAGTATTGGTGCCGACTCTTATGTATGGTAGTGAAAGTTGGGTGTGGCAGAAAAAGCATCAGAGTAGAGTAAATGCAGTAGAAATGCGTGCGTTGCGAAGTATGTGTGGCTTGACCTTGAAAGATAGAGTGAGAAATAGCGTGATAAGAGAACGATGTGGAGTGATAGAAGATGTAGTGATGAGAATTGAGAGAGGAATGTTGAGATGGTTTGGTCATGTTGAGAGAATGAATGAAAGAAGACTAACGAAACAGGTGTATGAGGCGAGTGTGGATGGTACCGTCGGAAGGGGAAGACCTAGGCGCACATACCTGGACCAAATCGGGGAAGTTTTAGAAAAGGGGCAGGTCAGGAGTACTCTAAACCGACGAGCATGCATGAAGAATGTAATGAGAGTGAATGAAGCGAGAGTAATATGTCAGGATCGTAGCAAATGGAGATCCGTGATCTCTGCCTACCCCTATGGGAGACGGGCGTGATTTTATGTATGTATGTATGTAAAAGCGATAAATTGTTTGTGGGTAGTCAATTAGCGTGCGCGTTCGTACCTAACGTTTATTATGTAATCTAATACTCATTATCCGATTTTCAATCATAATCTTATTATAAATGTAGCACCACAGCATACCAATATAGTTTCTAAACTCCTGGGTCAGTTAAGCCTGTCTGTCCATCATCAATCTTGTTTCGATCAAGATAAAGAATAAATTGAATCGGTTAAGGTGGGATATGAACCCGCGATATTTCCCATACAGGGGGAACACTCTGACCACCAAGCCACAGAACCTTCACCTGTAACCATCCAAATTCTTCTTTACATATATCCGTCTTACGGCGACAGTGGGACGGTGGGATATTCTCTGTAGACTCCTTTGTAGGCGCATTGTGCAGCCATTCAAAAGCAATAACTAGTTTAGGACACAGCGTGTTCTGACTTGCGACCCGAGATGCAATAAATTTTCCCAAGCGCCTACAATATGGGGTTCTTCAAGAGGGGCATCAGAAGGTTTCTTCATGGTCGGCAGCGCGAGTGTGACACCCCTGGTGTTGCATACGTCCATAGGCCACGCCCAACAAGCAAAAAGCGGTTTTATAATTATCCTAAGACCAATTTTCAATAGACTTATTGCGAACTCATAAGAGCTTACAAGCCCGGAAAAGGGCCCACTTTATTAGTGTATTCAGTTTTTTAACAGTGTAATAGTACCTTCGTGGAATTCAACTCACGACTGTAACAGCCGTGTAGCGGCATTTTATGAAACCATACAATCCTACGAAATCTATTATTAGTCTCGTATAAAACTAAACTAGATTGTTATGCACTTCTACAAGTTCTCATTTCGTTCATTTCGTTCAGTCAATCATTCAGTTATCAATATTGGGAGTTTTACACGTTCCGTATACATAATAGTGAAAACTTTATTAAAATACTTAAGTAGGTACATACTAATAATATTTTGGACATTAATAAGGTAAATTTGATAATTCTTCAGAGTATTTCATGTTGTTAATCAAAAACGTACAGGGAACTCGTATTTCTCGTGCAATATATCAAGTTTATGGTGAGAATTTTAAAGCGCCTTTTAAAATAAGTAATTTTACATTCATATTCTTTATTTAAAAATAACAAAATGTTCCCCATTAGTCATTTTCGGTAGCCATTTTTAGATTAGCATTTCGAAGTGTTCTACTATACCACTATAGACAAACTCGGTTCTATAATGTCTCATAGTAGCTGCATTCACTCGCCATGTTTTTATCTTTTGTGTTTTGGGGATCCGTGGTGAAATAAGAAAAACGCTAAATGTACAACTTAATATTGAAATAAAACCCGTAGGTGGTATTTGTGTTCATGAAAATAAGTAGGTATGTATTTATTGACGATTTGTGTAAGTAATTAATATTTTTTGTTTGAATGTTGTTTCAGTTTTGTTGACTGAAAAACCCCTTTCAGTTTTCGGTACACCATCCATAACGAACAATAATAAACATAATAACATCCATGATTCAGGAACAAACATTCGTGTTCATCACATAAACATTTGCCACACAGGATTCGAACCCGCAACCTCTGCATCTTTAGGCAGGGTCACTGATCACTGAACCAAATGGGCTGTCAGTGTTATTATATTTAAGTATTATTTCTATTATTTGAAGGTGTCAACGAGCTGGAGCAATGGTTATATTTCTACATATCGACCGGTTTTTGACCAGAAAGGATTACCGTTTATTAAAAAAATTAAAGTGGCATTGGATTGCAACGCATTTTGTACTGACAGACAAATGCTACGGCTGTGGTCATGAAGTCTCTAAAGACAGGCCATTACATTTTATTATGAATCAAGAAATTATAATATCACTTCTTAATCAAGATATTATTAGTTGATTGTATATGAGCGCAGAAAGATTTATGAATTATTATTGTGGTAGTAAGTTTATAATAAGTAATTACAAAAATATTTATCCAAAGTAGCTTATTAAAGATTGATTAATGGTGTTACATTATAAAAATGAGCAAGTTGTTTTCGTTAATTCTTACGTACTAATAAATAATAAAAACAGTGATTTTATTAAATTTTGTTTTATTTCACAGCTTTATGTATTTACAGAGTGTGCAGTAATGGTATAAAAAAAATATGTATATAATTGGATACTAACAAGCTTACATTTTATATCTGTGGTTTTAAAAACACTGTCCACCTTTTTAAGTTGTCTGTTGTTACATTTATAAATGTTGAGAAATGAAAATTTTAAAGGTTCTTCAAACGCATCTTCAGTATTTTCAATAGAATAGCCGTGTATTTCTATAGTCTGCTGTTGGCTTTCGTTAACTTTATAACATACGGAAATAAACTTGACCACTTTATTTTCATTGGTAAGAAACCATTTGTCCTGCTTCCTGTCTCCAAATGCAAAACTCCCCCAGGTTCTCCACGCTTAGTTTTTTTATTCATTGGGTAATTTAGATTTTTCTCCAAGAGTCTATCTACATCAGTTAAGACTCTTTTATTAATTCTTTTAGCTACTTGTTGAAGTGCTTTGTTTCCTTGTCGCACCCTTTTTTTCATGGAGTAAAATTTATTTTCAAAGGGATAAGAATTAAAATTTTGAAGAATCCCATATTTCCTTACTTCCTGGATCAAATGTAACAGATTATGAATGTTACTTGTAACATAATCTTTTCCATATATATTTTGAAATTTTTTAACGAAGTATTTTAACATTTCTTCAGCGATTCACAGAAATTGAAAATGTTTTTAATTGGAGCAAATCGTGATGGCACAAAATAAGTGCATAAAATGATTGAAAGGTTCAGTTCTTAAAATCTCTTTTAGTATTATAAAACTGAGATAGTGAAAAAGGTACGAAATTCAGAACCTTTCCAATGTGCTAAAACATTCAGTGATTTAACTGATCTATGTTTGTATTTCTTCAGGCAAATGACATTCTAACAAAAAATTGTTAACTTCTCGAGCACTCCATTTTGTAAAGTACGTCCCTCCAACCAATTACAGTCTCTTCATTAAACCGAGATCCATTAAATGTAGGGAATCTGATACGGCAAAGTCTTCTATCATGTCAATGTTAAATTTTAGCAATGGCGAGTCACACTTATGATGTTGCCCATAACTCTTTCAACGAAAATCATTATCATTTCAGTTAGGGCTATCGATTGCAATGAATGTCACAGTATTTGATCTATGAGAATATTTCCCAACTACTGTGCATTTTAAGCACCCACGTTTACTATTAAAAGTACCAAAGTACCAAATAATACATGTGATATTTATTGACAAGGTATACTTCTCACACATCTATGTAAACCGAATATACAAAAGCATTCAGTTATTCAAACAAACTTGTAAGTAAAGGTATATATGTTTATAAGAAGATGCCTTATTATATATAGGTATATACCTTTTATCATAGCTCTCACTGGCGAGTCACAAATAAAGGCTCTTAATTTTACGCACAATAATTTTTCTGTTTTGGAATTGGTAGTGATTTTCAAGCCATTTTCTTCTATCTGTTGCATTTTTGACACAAAAGGTTCCAAGAAAGCCTCCAGATCCGATGGTTTACCTTCACCAGCTTATATTCCTTAAAAAGTTCCTTAAAAATTATTCTAAAAAATATTTGAGTCATAGTCCAATATACTATTAATTTGTGCGGAACCCTCGCCAGGTTTTTTGAATTGAACTTCAACCGGCTCAAAATCAGAACGTGTCTAAACCACCTATTGCAAGGGTAAATAATCTTATAATGACTTTTCCAACGAATCAATAAGTGTTTCTTTGACAATAACAGTATTGAACATAGCTCGTATGAAATCATTACACTTATAATAGCATGTGGCAAGTATGTTATTAGTAAAAGTAGTATCTTTAAGAGTGTTTATAAGCTCACATTAAACTACATTCAATTATGACTTACAAATGCTTTTATAAAACTACTTTATTTGTAACGGACTCAAATATTGTACTTATTAGCGCTTAAAAAACTAGGTAACAAGTGTAAATGGAATCAAGTGTATTTACACTTATGGGCAGCTTTAATAGGAGATTCGGGTCTATAGTAGCTTAATAAGCAATCTTAAAAGCGCTTACAAGTGCTGTTTATAAGAACCTTCATTCTTAAGTCTGATTGCTCTTACTAAAAGCTTTTACAAGAGGGTGCAGCTTATAGTGATCTATATACGTAGTATTATAAGCCCTTAAAAGGCTAATTATCAGAATAATCGTGATCAAATACCAAATAGCATTTTCTGAGACGCAAATAAGAGTAATTGCGATCGCCAAAATCAATATAAGAATGTTATAAGTGTCTTATTCCTATAACATATATGTTCTGAGACTATTTTGCTTGTTGGGCGGTAACCGCTTCCCATCAGGTGGGCCGTGTGCTTGTCTGCCAACTCAGTGGTTAAAAAAAAAATCATTCATATTTTATTCACACACATACATACACACATACATATCTAGTGCAAGTATATTATGTGTAGTGTTTTATATAATAAATAACATATAGTAGCTCCCTTGGAGAAGATAAAGGCATATTGACAAGGGTTGTAGCTCCCTTGGGTGAAGAAGGCAAAACCCCTTGCTGTAGCTTACGAACAATTGTTACTAATATTCCTTCTAACCCCTCCAGCTAAACTAAATAGCTTGTTATACTAGGTATCTGGACTTCTCGCGAATTATATCTTGGAACTTACTATTTCTGCCGACGTTTCGGATGCGTTGCAGCATCCGTGGTCACGAGGTCACGACTTGACTAGTCTTCGAGCGTCGAGATGTATGCGGGGAACATTTTTTGAGCGCCTACCCACCATTACCCTTACTATGAACGGTTAGGCTGGCGACACACCACACTCACTATGTCAGTTTTTAACGGCACTGTGTTTTTTTGTTTTAGTATCTTAATCACTGGATTCCACGTTCCGGATAGCTTGAATCCATCTTCCCTATTAAATTTTTTTTTTATTTTATTTCAATGGCTTCACGCACAATCCGTGAATAGTAGTGGCGATCAGTGGAGAGGACTTTGGGTTGATGAAGCTCAACCCAGTGATTGGTACCCGACTCAAGATGTTCTGCAACTGCCGATTTGTTGAACTGACGGTTTTTCTTGTAGCTTGTGTTAGGAGTGGGTTCAGGCCTTCGGTAGGATTCGAATTGGATACATTTTGATCGTAAGGCCGACTCCTTCACCACTAAGCTACTGACGCTTATTAGTGGATGCGTAATCTAATTTAGCTCTAAACTATTTCTCGTTACATACGCAGCATTTAATGTGGCCAGCGTCTCGTAACTGTTGCATTACTGCACTGATGTAACAGATAATTCACTGACGTTAACAGTGTAAATACAGAAAGCAGATGAAGTGTCTATAATGAATGGACGCAGACATTACCGCTAATGGCTAATGTTGTACGTGTGTTAGGCTGACCGCATACCACAGCAAATTTTTACGCAATAAATGCTTCAGGACATCTTTTTTATACTACTTAGGTGGCAGTCGGGCACACGGACCACCTGATGGGAAGTGGTTACCGTGGCCGTGGACGTCTGCAACACTGCCATAAAAACAATATTAGCTTAAGCATTTAAGGGTTGCACCCGTCCATAGGTCAACGTCCATAGGCCACGGTAACCACTTTCTATCAGGTGGGCCGTGTGCTTGTCTGTCAACATAGTGGTAAAACCAAACAAAATAAAAATTTAAAAAATACTCAGTTTCGCGTTGACTTTCGACGGCATCATGCGAAAAATTAATTCTCCAGGCTCCGGGAAAAACCATGGCAATAATAAATAAATAAATAATATTCTACAACATTCTACACAATGCTATCTAGACCCATGGTAAGCATAGTTTAACTAGCTTGTGTTATGGAATCTAAAATACGGATTAACACACTTAAATACTTTTTCTTTTTTGTAAATACATTTATAAACACCCAGACCAATGCAAATACCCATAGCCATGCATGCAAATATTTGCACTGAGCGGGGATCGAACCCGCGCCTCCTGCGTAGCAGTCACTACTGTCACGCCACAAAGGCTATCTAAGAATCATTTAATCGATGGTTAGATGGAATATTCGCATTCATCTAACCATACATCTTCTGATGATACGAATTGCAATACAAATGCAATAGTGTCGTTAACCATTGCGTTGAGAAACAGTCAATGGTCTCCAACCTTCACTTGTGCGGTTAAAAACTGTCACCTAGGTCGTTAGCGGTCAGATCTTACAAAAATATGGTAGGTACTGATAGGTAATTAAGGTTTCGAAGTAACGATTACTTGCTCTATGCAATGCTCTATGGTAAATGTCACTTTTTGTTTTAAAAAGTTAATGATTTGCAATGTGATTGTTAAAGTGCACAGTCACAGGTAATGACTGATTGTAAAAAATGGTGATATTGAAAGACTAGGCTTATGCTAGTCTTTCCACAGATACTGCCAAAAATGCCAATAAATTTTGAACTATATTACTAAAGAATAAAGTCGAAAATTAAATGAATAGAGATTCATTGCACTTTTTCATTCGCTCGGCGAATGCCAGCATTTTTGTAACTGTCGTACAGACGCGCACTTTGATTAGTGCTAATGCGAATGTTTAGTGCAGATGCTTAGTGATGAGTAAATATTAAAGAGGCAATATCCATAAATATTTAAAATAAAATGGTAAAGATCCATTATCTCTATACTTATACAGCGAAGTCGTTCAAATCTTCTCAAATTCACATATTATTTATTTATCTATATTTCAAATTTATATTAGGTAGCCGCGGTAGCCTAGTGGTGTGGGTAATGGACTGCTGAGACGAGGTCTTGGGTTCGATCCCAGGTTTACCATGGCTCACAATGACTTTTCGAAGTTATGTGTGTATTTATCGCAGGTTTATAAGTACCCGGTTAATGGCAATAGACTCGCCACCTATTAAATTGGGACCTAAACATAAACTAGCGAAATGTGGGTGCTAGCACCTCTGCCTACCCCTTCGGAGATACAGGCATGAGCTTATGTTATGTCATATTTGTATACTGTGTAATTATTCATGTAACACACTATTTTATAAATGTTGACAAATTACACCAACACTCACTTATATACTTTTAATTGCTGTCCATCCTAAGGTTGCTTGTCACTTTTATTGATAAGGCCGCCCATTGTGCATTTAACTGTAACTTTAATTAGTAATTAATATTGGTGTGCAATAAAGAATTATCTATCTATATATATCTACTCATCACGTTTGGCCATAATACGAGTGCGAGTATGTAAAACTGTTATTAAAATCCGTTTTAAATGCAATTTAAAATTAAAAAATTTATAACGATATAATAACCGTCTATTGACTTCAGCCGTAGCACTTCCTCATCCGTGCTGGCAACCGCCAGGTAATCACAATGGTTGCTTCCGCATCGCTACCTGCTTGTACATTTCTTCTGTTATAATAAGGTTATTAAAAAAGTTTAGCTGGGAAGTTGACGGATCGAGTGAGGAACAGCGTGATAAGGGAACGTTGTGGTGTGCTTGAAGATGTAATGACTCTTCATTACATCTTCAACTTAGGGGCTGTTCATTAATCACGTGAGGCTCAACAGGGAGGAGGGGGTACGGAAAAAGCCACTTGCGGCACCATCCGAAAACCAGCGCTTCACATACCCTGGTGTGCGGGGCATTCATGCTGAGATGGTGGCCTATGTGGATATCACATGTTATATTTTTTTCTAAATTACGCGCGAAAAAATGAATATTCCTTGTACCAAAAACTACGCATGATTTTGGATAGAGAGGTAGGGGGAGAGAGGTAGTCTCACCACGTATCACCAATGGGGAGGAGGGGGTTAAAAAATTTGCTAAAAAACAACACGTGATCTTTGATTATATATTAGGTATGTCTTTAATCAAAGCACGTGATTAATGGACATTACCTATGTATGTCAATCAGGGCCTCGTTCTGCGAAAGCAAAACCACTTTTTTTTTATACCACTTAGGTGGCAGACAAGCGCACGGCCCACCTGATGGAAAGTGGTTACCGTGGCATAAGGACGTGTGTAACACCAGAAAAGCCACACTCGCGCTGTCGACCCTGTAAGCACAGAGTTTCTGTGCCGTTATTGTAGAGGACAAAGCAGGTGTTGTCGCGTCGTTTCTTGATGATATTTTGAATGAAAGAATTTGTGGACTGTATTTAATACTCGTTTAATGACGAAAAAGGTGACGAGTACAAGTTTGTGTGTAGATGGTAATGGCGAATGAATACAAAGCAAATATGGCGCGCGGGCGCGGTCGCGGCTCGGTGTTGCCAACGTAATAAATTATATATATTCGTTCCTTTCGACGTGTGGTACGAAACAGCAGGACAAGCCTTTAGTCATCCCACTGACAGCACAAATTCTCCAGTGAGCTCTGGCTACCCTACTCACCGCTGGGAACACAACACGAAGTTATTATGGCCGCGGTATTCTATAGAGCGGAGGTACTTCCCCAGTCGGACTGCTCAATTGGGTGGAAATACCGCCGTGTCCTACCTCCTCACAATCACTGTCATACCATGGACACTGCTAAAAAATCTATTTTATTTTAGACTTTATGGCATTGTGGTTAAAGTCCAAAATTAAAATGCTTTTTGCATAAAGAATGAGTCGTTTAGAAATAAACTCTAAAATTTAATGTCATTTTTTGCTGTGTCTTTGGTATGACAGTGGTTTTGCTTTATTATAATCGAGGGATTAATATGTATAAATAAAGGACATGTCAAAAAATACGTCAACTGCTCTAATGTGTCGTGAGCACATTATCATTAACACAATACTTTTTTTTATTAATAATGATCAACTGCCTAATGTCTCTTAAGATACAGGGTTCTTCCTAGTTTCAGAGGCTAAGTTTCAAATGTCCTGAACATGGCTTTCTATTGTTATTTTTAAACTTTCGCTATGTGAATTCATAATTATACTAGGTATCGGGACTTCTCGCGAAATATATCTTGGAACTTACTATTTCTGCCGACGTTTCGGATGCGTTGCAGCACCCGTGGTCACGACTTGACGCAGAAATAGTAAGTTCCAAGATATAATTCGCGAGAAGTCCCGATACCTAGTATAATTATGACTTTCTATGTATACTGAAGCCCTCGTTGCTTATAAAATGTCTGTAATTTTTATTGTCAGCTGTGTAATATTTTTGCAATATACGTTTATAATTATTATTAAAAAAATGGTACTTATACTAACACATTATATTGTAGTGATGTGCGTGCTGTTGCGTCAGAATAAGTGCGTGATTGCTGTGGAGAAGTCGGTGTCACGATTCTCACGTTGTGACATAGACTAATCATAAACACGTGTCTCTAGTTTCTCTAAGTACGAAAAGGTAAAATGCTAATGGAAGCTTCTTTACTGACGGGTATGATTCATCTGATATTGCACCAGCCTCTCGTACCGTCTGACGCAGATGATCACCGAGCACGGATGCTTCGGAAAGTATCTGCGTCGGATGCAGAAAGAGCCAACGTCCGAGTGCCATCACTGCGACGCGAGCGAGGACTCAGGTCCGCACACGCTCACCGAGTGTCCGGCGTGGGAGACGCCGAGGCGGGAGCTTGTGGCGGCCCTGGGAGTGAGGGTTCTCACGCTCTCCACCTTGCTCGCGGCGATGGTTCGCTGCGCGGATGCGTGGGCGGCCGGCGCCTCCTTCTGCGAGCAAGTAATGCTCGTGAAGGAGGAGGCGGGGCGGGAGCGGCAGCGGGAGCGACGAAGGATCGCAAGACAAGCTGCCCGCGCACGAAGGCAACTCGGGCGTCGGAGGTCGATGAACGACCTCCGCCCCCCATGAGCGCCGGCCTGGGGGTGACAGGTGAAGCCGCCTGTCACCCTGGCAGAAGCAGGCCGGGGCGGCGGCGCGCGTGGCGCGCCTCCCCGTTTCCGGGGACGAGTTGGGGACTCTGTGGTCCCCACACCCGAGAAGAGGGCCAGATCGTGAGAGATGGCCCTGGGTCGGCCGGGGTGCGAGGGATATGCCTGTCAACCTCACCTTCGGCAACCGAAACGACCCACAGGCGGCGTGCGTTTTAGTCGGTTCGAGTCCGACATAACCTCCTCCACCGGCTCCGGTGGGGAGGTATCCGTGGGGATTTTGCGCACGTAAAAAAAAAAAAAAAAAGGCCACGGTAATCAATTTCTATCAGGTGGGCCGTGTGCTTGTCTGCCACATAAGTGGTATAAAAAATACACATTTTTTTTTAATACCACTTAGCTGGCAGACAAGCGCACGGACCACATGATTGAAAGTGGTTACCGTGGTCTATGGACGTGTGTAACACAAGAGAAGCCACACTTGCGCTGCCGACCCTGTAAGCACAGAGTTTCTGTGCCTGCAGTGTAGATGACAAAGCAGGACAAACCTTTAGTCATCCTACTGACAGCACAAATTCTCCAGTGAGCTACGGCTACCCTACTCACCTTGTTGTGTAGTATTCGTATGGCCACCGGGACGTGCTCTACGGGTCACGACCATCGACCAGACCGATGCAAATACCGATAAACATCCCGACAAATATTTGTACTGAGCGGGAATCGAACACGCGCCCCCTACGTAGCAGTCGCGTTCACTACCACCACAACACAGAGGCTGGCTTAATTCTCCACATTTCCTATGCTGCCTTATCTACGCATCGGCATCATCTTAATGAGGAGGCACAGGCAAAATTAATCTCGTCGTCTTGTCTGGTGCTTGTCTTAGAGTCTATAATCCTATATTTCTTACGTGAGATTGTCAGAGGTGCTTGTCAATCTTGTCGTTGACACTTGCATCGAGAGCGAAGGGCTATAATGCTTTATTCTACTGCGTAACCACACGTCCTGATCGATCACCTAAATCCTGCATGGGGCGGACACACGGCAACGAATTTACTGGCGTGGCTAATGTGGCTCTGATAGAATTTATTGAAAAACTTGGCATTGGCGTCTCGCTATTACTAATTTTATTAACATTTACACTTCGAGGAGGTAGGACACGACGGTATTTCAGTCCGACTGGGGAAGTACCTCCACCCTATAGAGCACCGCGGCCATAATAACCTTGTGTTGTGTACCCGGCGGTGAGTAGGGTAGCCAGAACTCACTAGAGAGTTTTTGTGCTGCCAGTGGGAAGACCAAAAGCTTGTCCTGCTTCGTCTTTTACACTGACGGCACAGAAACTGTATGTGCTTACAGGGTTGGCAGCGCAAGTGTGACTCCCTTGGTTTTGCACACGTTCAATAAGCCACGGTAGCAACGTTCTTATTGTGATTGTGAACATTTGACATTGGCAAAATGCGGCGATTTGCTGCAGAAGCCTCCTAAAGGAAGAAAAAGAATCTATAGCGTCTATCTTTTCTTATCAGTAGAGCAACGATGAAGACCTTTCTTTTTACACTGAAATACACTACACAGCGTCAATGTTTATTCTACACTAGCTGACCCACCCCAGCTTCGCCCGGGGTATATTTTGAAGCTTCATAACCCTTTGAGCCCGTATGTTTTAGTCTTCAAAATATGTATGAAAAATTGCCGGATTTGTTAACATTTATTATCAATGCTCCGCTCCCTTAAGTAGTAGCGTGATGATATATAGCCTAAAACCTTCCTCGATAAATGGACTACCCAACACTGAAAGAATCATTCAAATCGGACCAGTAGTTCCAGAGATTAGCGCGTTCAAACAAACAAACAAACAAACTCTGCAGCTTTATAATATTAAGTATAGATAAGATTTTTGCTTTATTTACTTACCTACCTTCAATTTGCACGAAATTGCTCGTACGATCCTTGCCAATTAAGACGATGCTTTAGTATACTAATTGCTTGACCATAATCTACATTTACATTTTTTAGTCTGAATTTATAACTTTCAAGGTTGTTTACTCGTATTTTTATTGGAACATATGAACATTAATTTACTAGGGTGCCTAACCATGTATGTTCAGCAAAAAAATAATGACCTTAGTTAGCTTTGTTTTTTGAATTTCCTATTTTGTTTTTGTAGATAGTACAACACAACTAGCTGGATTTAAACTTCTGGTTCTGTAACTTGTATAACCTATATTGGCTCTTTGTTATAATATAACTTCTATTATAACTATATAATTTATACGAGGAATTATTATTAATTTTATGCTGACATTATTTAAATTTTTATTACTACCTTTCAATATTTGTACGCTGGAGACAGCAGAATATTATGTACAACCAACTTTGTAACAACTTTTATACAATATTCTTGTAAATAAATGAATCTTATCTTATCTTATCTTATCTGAATTTGAATATAATGGGGTTCAAGTCAAGTTTTAATTATTTTTTTATATTCTCTATTACTTATAATATTAGTAAAATAATATATGATAGTAGTAATAATATATGAATAAAAATATATATTTTACACGAAAAATTCTTACATAGAGGACAAGTAGCCAGCCAAGCTTTAATCATGTAAATAACTCGGCTCAGGTCGTGGGTGTGAAAGAGCACAGAACAGTGGCCGCATTTCCGCGCCGGATTGCAATGGCTACCCTTTGCACCAGACGATCCGAAGCGAGAGTCCTCAAAGTAGGTACATACATACATACATAAAATCACGTCTGTTTCCCATAACCATTTCCCATATATCACGGATCTCCATATGCTACGATACTGACATACTACTCTCGCTTCATTCACTCTCATTACATTCTTCATGCATGCTCGTCGGTTTAGGGTACTCCTGACCTGCCCCTTTTCTAAAACTTCCCCGATTTGGTCCAGGTATGTGCGCCTAGGTCTTCTCCTTCCACTGGTACCATCCATACTCATCAAAGTAATAATATTAAATTAGTATCTCTACCTTCTCACATACATATAGGATATGGTTTGCTCATGGGTTTACTTTAAAACTATACCTATAATCCGTATCAGAATAAACGGGATATTTACCATGTTTCATGATTTTGAGTTTCCGATATTTCGGCGCTGTTGCAAGCACCATGATCACGGAGGAACTGGAGTAGTGGCGGTGAACAAAGAAAAAGTTTTTTCTTCTAGGAGTAATTATATCGATCTACCCTCTTTCGAGTTCTTTTACTACGCGTATCTGCACTACTATTGGTTTCACTCTCACTACAAACTGAACCCGAGCTCGATCACGTTCACGACATACGATGCTCACTGTAGCCACTCGCGATTTTGTTTTAGCTTGTTCCTGATTGTTTTTGCAAAGACGGACCACTGGATGCCAGACGTTCGGCAGTTGAAACCCATCCTCACGATTGAAATTTTTATACTTTTTTATTTCAATTGCTTCCCTAACCAGTCTTGGTATATAGTGGCGTTCTGTCGAAAGCATCTGAGGGTTATGTAGCTCGATCCAGTGGTTCGTACCGGACTCCAATAAATGTTGAGCGATTGCAGATTTATGCGGTTCATTGTTTTTGACTGCCCTGATGTGTTCCTTGATTCGGCATGTAACCGTTCTTTTTGTTTGTCCTATATAAGAACTGCCACAGCTACAGTCAATCTTGTACACTCCCGGTCTGTCCAATGGGGAGCCATCTTTGGGTGAGCGCAGGCATTGCGACAGCTTTTTAAAAGGAGAGAAAATAGTTTTGACGGATACCTTCTTCAGGATGTTAGCGATCTTATCTGTCACTCTTTTGATGTAGGGTAAAAAGGCTGGCTGTCTTTCCACCTTATAGTTCCGGGGTTTATTTGTGGTGAGTCTTGGTGGTCTTATCCGTCCATTGTATCCATTCTTTTGTAGAACGCCGCTTATGTGCTTCAATTCTTCCTGTAAATGTTCCTCGTCACATAAACTATATGCGCGGTCAGTAAGCGACGTCACTACCGAATTCAGATGGCGCGGATAATGATGTGAGTCGGCATGCAGGTAGCGGTCAGTGTGAGTGGGTTTCCTGTACACGGAGTGGCTACACGACCCATCCTTTAGTTTAGTTAGTTTAAATACCTATATACCTATAATCCGTTCGGCTAGGTACCTACTTAACTAAAGGTACACAATCTTGCAGCTAAAAACTCATATTAAACAAATAAACTAGGCTAACTAACTAACTAGTGGTTCAATTTCGGTTTTTAGTTTCTAAAATGAGTTTCTAAACAGATAAAAATTCCACGGCTATGATAACCTCGTGTTGTGTTCCCGGCGGTGAGTAGGGTAGCCCGAGTTCACAGGACAGTTTTTGTGCTGTCAGTGGGAAGATCAAAGGTTTGTACTGATTGAGTCTTCAGCACTGACGGCACAGAAACTCTCTTGTTACAGGGTCGGCAGCACGGATGTGACTCCCCTGGTGTTGCACACGTCCATAGGTCACGGTAACCACTTTCCATCAGGTGGGCCGTGTGCTCATCTGATAAGCTGAGCTTTTGAATAATACATTAAAAAGACAGATCAAGATTGTTTACGTTTAGTTCAAATCAAATCAAATCAATTCAATTATTTGCATAACACAGTTTACAGATAACTCGTAAAAGATACATTTTTATTAAATATATAGACTTAACTATTTATTTAACTTATCCAAACCAAATAGAGTACTGTATAGTTTATATTGAAGCAATTTAAGGCAAAACTAGACTATGAGGCAGTATTTTCGGGGTCTATAAGCACATTTATAGGAGAAAATAATCTTCTTTATGCATACTACCACTTAACTACCAGACGTGAACAATTTAATTTTTAACGATTTTTTTATTTACATGTTTAACGTTAACAACGCTGACATGAAAACTACGAAAGTATTAAAATTGTACCACAGTAGGTACTCTTCGGGATATGACTAGCCAGGGTTAAGAATGTAATTGTTTTTATAATCGTAATTTAAAAAAATAAGGACGCTCTTTTTTCGCAATCACTAAATATCTTACTCTGGGACCTATACATCTATCAACTTATGTTAGAAGTAAATTTGCATCGTTATAACATAACTTAACGCCTATATCCCCGAAGGGGTAGGCAGAAGTGCTAGCACCCACATTTCGCCAGTTTATGTTTAGATCGCAATGTAATAGGTGGGCGAGCCTATTGCGATTAACCGGGCACTTATAAACCTGCGATAAATACACACGTAACTTCGAAAAGCATCGAAAAGTCATTGGTGTGTGCCATGGTGAAACCTGGGATCGAACCCGAGACCTCGTCTCAGAAGTCCATTACCCATACGACTAGGCTATCGCGGTTTTTTGATAGGTAATTTTTGATTTTGGCACAGCTAAAAAGTAGTAGGGTTATTAAGATTGAAGTACCTATAATTCATACATACTTATGTTCTCTCTTACTCCTCGTTTTCACCAAAAAACAAGTCGTAAATTTGTTAGATATAAAACTTGTTGAAGACTTGTAGAAGAATAGTCAAAACACAATACTTGTATTATACATGTGTTGAGACTGTCTCAGATACTTTTTCGTTCACATAGCATGTATAGCCAACAAGTTGTAAACAAGTATAAAACACTTTGCGTTCACACTGACACCTGTGACATATTCCAACTTGTCAATTACATGTTTTATACTTAGGTGAAAACGAGGGGATATAATTAGTTCTTTGATAATTATAGTTGAAACAGAAAAGTAATAAAAAGGACACAAACGCTTAAAATCAGTTAGTTAATCAATCCAGTGTTCTTGGAAATCCTATAATATGTATACGTAGACAAAAATATTCTATTACAGTCTGCAAGTAGTTTTATTTATATGAAAATTTTATTTGTCTAAAGTGTAACATAAAACTTGAGTTTGAAAATTTAATTTAGTTAATGTACGAGACGAAGAGGTTGATAGCGGAAATTGGCCGCCGCATCCACGACCAAGGCGGTGACTTCCGATCCGGCTCGTTCCTGGGGCAAAGGTTGGCTATTGCGATTCAGCGGAGCAACGCGGGCAGCATCATGGGCACTTTTGCGCCGGGATCGATGCAGAGTGGGTTGTTTGACGCGACATAATCGCGAATTTGTTTTGTGTATTTATGTTTTAATTATTTTGTATGTATTAAATAAATTAGATTAATTTGTGTTAAAAAAAATAATTAAATAGTTAATTAATAAAATTATATTTATAACAAAATTAACAAAGAAATCATTGTTCGAGAAAACAGTCGATTTTATTTCACTACTGACTAATCAATGTGTTGCACAGAACAGAAGTAAGTGCGCGTGACAAAACATCACTAAAATATTCATGAGTGACAAGTGTCAGTAGTGTTGTTCAAACAAAGCACTTGTAATTAGTAATTCGCGTACATTGCGCCAACCGGCCAACCCATATAATAAATGCATTGAAGCTTCAATATATATTTGTTAGAAACGTTCGCACATCTTCGTGAATTTTTGTACACACATAACGTGAATACATTAGGAATAATACTTAGTAAATAAATAGATAAGTAGATACTTATTCTAAGATATTATAAACTATTTATTAATTTGTGACTGTACTATCTAAACCCAAATCACTCTGATAACTTAGCTGGTTAGTAAATTAAGTTTTTAGTTCCAGTACCTATGAGGAATAAACGTACTTTTAAGGATGATTAGGAATTGAATATTATAAGTAGCTAAGTTCAAAACGACAATCACGGCAATCACAGAAAAAAAGCTTTCTTTTGTTTTGTTCGTAATTAATCGGGACAAGATTTTAAAAAAAATTATATCCACATTTACGGGTAGTAGTAGCCTTTTTGCCGGCGGCGGCGGCGCCGCGGCGTGGCGTCAAAAAGGCTAGCTTAAAAAAAAAATCCAATTCCGTAAAACACAAAATGCGATATTATATACTTTTTAAAGTACTTTTTAAGTATTAGACCAATAATCTACTTAGTATTCTTATTAATCTATCTAGTTCTTTCATTATGCCTCTATGGGAGCCGTGCAGCGGGAGTTCATTGAATGGCAATACAAGTAGCGGTACCCTGACCTTGCCTAACATTTCGCAACTTGTTTTCACTTGCGAATCACCATTTACGGTGACGCGGCGATATAAAAATAAATTAAGTATCAGAACTCTTACAAAATCTTATTTTATATTTAGCTTCGTGGTCTTGTCCTTCTAAATCAGGTTTATGAATATTGAAATAATATCATTATACCCATATTATTGTACTCTTCTAATAAAATTTAGAAGTCAGTTCTAATAATCCTGGTTGATTCACAACTGTTGTAAACCTACCCCTCATACAAGAAATTTAGCTTAGCTGGTAAAGTTAAGCGGAGTACCTACTAGCACAGATAATATAATATAATTCTTACTTTTAAACTTAGGTGAGTACTTGGTTGCTCGACAAACACGGCAAACACTGCAAACTCTTTAAAAGAGTCATCGGGGGGCACCAGGCCATTTTAACCCTGGACTTTCTAGAGGGCGCTGGGGTAATAATTGCACACAGACGCTACATGAATTAAAAACGCCTCTGTATATTTACTTATTCAAGTAGGCACCTATATTATTATATTACCTTTATAACTGTAAAGACAGTACTTAAACCAGTTTCTAGACAGGTAGTGAAATGAACACTAATTAAATTGAATAAATGTCATTCTTTATACACCAAATTGGCAAATAGTATGTGCTTGGTGCTTGCCACAGAACGTATAATATTATTATTAGTTATATCACTGTAAATACTGGTGGTTAAGAGTTTGTTAAACTGATCGAGCAAATCGGTAAAAAAATGCTAAAGCGGTATGTCAATCCTCAGTCGGTTCCTTCCTCACGCTTTTTTGTCTATTCGTCAATTATTTTAATAACGTAGAATCAATTTTATACTTTTGGACTGCCAAAATATATTTTTCGCGAGCCATACTATTTCTGTCAAAAGACCGTCGACGCGCGGGCCGGATTAAATCTTTGTCTATTACTGCTCTAGATTCTAATCTATACTTTTTAGCGTCAAAATTTAAATTCATATTGAGAATTTCGAACTGTTCTTTTTATATTCTATCTTTAAACTAGTTAAAGGTAAATCATAAATATTCGTTCATTAAATATAGTTTTTATTTCACAATAAGTTTTCCCCGTGTTCATTAAAAACATAATTCCAAATTTTCGATGCCTAACGTTGGAGTCTCCTTCTTTATACGTATTTTATTTTTGTATATATTGCATCGTTAGCATAGTTTTGTATAAATTAATTTTATAAGTAATTGCATAATATTATTCTGTATTTTTACCTACCAACTATTTTTTTTTTGCCCGGTTAATGGCAATAGGCTCGCCCACCTATTACATTGGGACCTAAACATAAACTGGCGAAATGTGGGTGCTAGCACCTCTGCCTACCCCTTCGAGGATATAGGCTTGAGTTTATGTTATGTTAACTTTTCTTTTGTATTTGTATCCATTCAATTTTAACTAAGTAGCAGGCTAGCAGGTATATTTCACCTGAATTTGGAACGAAGCAAATATAGATAAACGAAAGGCCTTGCCACTTACCACGATGATATTGATTATGTCCAACATTATTGGATTATTGACCTTCCTGCACTGTTGACATGAATCACGTATTTGCCGAACTGTAACCACACAGCGTATTTGTCAAGCAGAAATATATTGCATAAACTTGCACTTAACTTTATTACTAACCTTCAAACTTCAAATATTAGTAGAGTTTTTTTTTTTTTTTTTTTTTTTTTTATTTTTTTTTATTTATTACTTGCAAATATGGGTTACATAAGATGTTATTATAGGTTAAATAGTGTCACCATATTTCACCTTAATAGGTTGTTTAATAGTTTGTCTTAATAGTTTGAGTCGAGATTTTTTTATGCCACATAGGTGGCAGACAAGACAGCGTGAGTGTGACTCCCTTGGTGTTGCACACGTCCATAGACCATGGTATAACCAATTTCCGTAAGCTGGGCCGTGTGCTGCTTACTTTGTCTGCCAACCAAGTGGTATAAAAAAAAAAGATAAGTACTCAAAAATGATCTTATTGCCTTGGTTTTCTCCCTTTCCTGTTGTCTGATTGTTCTGATATATTTTGGCACACACCTTCACTTCAGACAATAATACAATTTAAATCTACATTATAAAACAGTTTGAATGGTATTAAGATCATTTTGACTTTGAATTATTATAATATGTTAGATTTGGTTTGTTGTTTTTTTTTGTTTGTTTTACTTAAGTGCCTATTAATAATTATGTATTTTATTATGTATGTTTAGTATTTAATTTTATTGATTTTATATCGTATTTTGTGTGTGTGTGTCTAATAACCACATTTTCTTTCTTTCTTTCTTTGAAAGTTTGTACTTTGTAGTGTAAATACACAAATTCCAGGATCACTCAAGCGAAAGAGCTCACATTGGATAAGTTCATAATTGATTTAGCTCCTAAAATGCATTTTTTGATGCAAAGATCAATGATTTCTGCTCATTGTTTATTTATCGCATGCTAGGGAGGTCAATGCAAACGATAACCAATATGGAAGCGTGTCAATGCGTTCATATTCATGAGTGTATGTCCTGCATGTACGATAAAATGTGATCACGAACACTGCTAGATGCCTTGGTACCTAACTATTTAAGGATGGCCTAGAAGGCTAGATTGTCAAGACTTCTTCTCTTTATCAAACGTATTTTTCAAATTTTTCAATTTTTCCCTGAGACTTTGCCTTTAGCTTACCATCAGGCGAGGTGAAATCCATAGGCCTCTTTGCATATCTGCCAGCCTCTGTGGCGTGGCGGTAGTGAACGCGACTGCTACGCAGGAGGCGCGGGTTCGATCCCCGCTCAGTGCAAATATTTGAATGCATGAATATGGGTATTTGCATTGGTCTGGGTGTTTCTATGTATAATATGTATGTATTTGCAAAAAAAAAAGTATTTAAGTATGTTTTTCCGTATTCTAGATACCATAACACAAGCTAGTTAAACTATACTTACCATGGGTCTAGATAGCGTTGTGTAGAATGTTGTAGAATATTTATAAAAAAAAAAGTCAAGTTGACGTGTCTTGGATAAAAAAACAGGTATGTTTATGTACCTAATTAAATATAGAAGTTAATAGTACGTATCTCATTACCATCACGGACTAGCGACTATATCCTAGCGTCTATAGTCTATTCTTGACGTTCGCGGTAGTGACGGTCTTTTAACCCGAGATCCGAGGACAAAGTCTAAGCTGAAGAAGCCGCTTCAGGTTAAGTTTTAACCCCGTAAGAACGAGGGGTGTTAAGTACTAAGAAGTCTGACCTGTTGTTTGCTTGTGTTTGTTTACCTGTCAGTGACATGAAAACATAGCTTCCAAACGGATGTATTGATTATTTTTGTTGGTAAGGTGATCATAAAATTAGAACTTGATAAAATGGTCAACATATACATACATACACACATAATAAAGCTATTTTTAACCAATCTGTGTTCTCCTGTTTGCTCTAGGTAGACAGAAAGTTCTATTTAATTGTAGTGTGGTATATATTTATTATGTGCTACGATAGCTGATATTGGGTATATGACTGACTAGTCAAATTAGTTACTTTTTACTAAACGTCAAAACGGTAACTTACTAGGCAACTTGTATGAAATAAATTATTGTGTCGTCATAGTATTCAATAGTCAAATCATTTACTAT
Source organism: Eilema griseolum (assembly GCA_963662185.1). Lineage (NCBI taxonomy): Eukaryota > Metazoa > Arthropoda > Insecta > Lepidoptera > Erebidae > Eilema > Eilema griseolum. Next base: position 22,860,271 of record OY759240.1, read on the forward strand.
TATAGGTTGGGTAAATAATTAAAAATAAATAAAAACTATAAAATAAGATCAGGCACAACTTTTTACTGATCTTTTACCATTCATTAATGAGTTAATTTAAATAATTTATTTTAACAACAGAAAAATACCCAATTACTAGGTACTTACCTATTTTTTTTTGTAATCGTGATTTAAGACAACAGAAATCAAGATTTATACATTAAATAAATAACACAAACAAAGATAAAATCAGAGTGTGGTGTCGTAATAGTTGACGACTATGTCGCCCGCCAAACATGGCGATTCGCAAATGTACACAAGTTGCAAAACGTTCACAAGGTCAGGGGTACCGCTCTTGTATGCCATCTCAATGAACTTGCGTAATTGACTGTACTTTTCAAGGATGCCCGGCTGCCTTTTATGTCGTTCGAAATTTAAAAAGTTAATTATGATTTTCTCTTGTCTACAGACCTTTCAGATTTTTTTTTAATTTGCTGAGCAGGAAACGTATTTAATATTCGAGTACCTGCTTTACAAGTCTTTTAAAGGGCAGTCAAAAGTTTTATCGCACATTGTTCTGTAGGTGCTGTAATGCTATGCTGTAGTACTTAAGTACCTACTTATTAAAAAGAATGCGAATTCTGGGCTCCAAAGTACAAAACTTTGGATGTTACCAGGATTGACGCTTGGATATAGAAGGTAGGTGATTCTATGAGTTGATGACCGAAATTGGTCATTACATCTGTGTATATGTATTGAGCATATGATGTCTAAAAAACCACATCAAAATGTGTTCAGTAATTTTTGCGTCCATCGCGTACAAACAAACAAGAACAAAAAAAAAACATTTTCTGTTCAATATCTTTGAAGATTATTATTTTTAAATATCTCCTATGTAGAGACACACCCTACTTTACAATTATATACCAACCTACTACCTACCGTGTGGTTCCCGGCAGAGTAGAATTTGGAACACCCCATCTCTTTCCATGCGGTGTCGTACAAGGCGACTAAGGGATAGGACTGTTTGCCGCGGCGACTGGTTTCCGGGGACGAGTTGGGGACTCTGTAGTCCCCACACCCGAGAAGAGGGCCAGATCGCGAGAGATGGCCTGGGTCGGCCGGGGTGCGAGGGATATGCCTGTCAACCTCACCTTCGGCAACCAAAACGACCCACAGGCGGCGTGCGTTTTAGTCGGTTCGAGTCCGACATAACCTCTTCCACCGGCTCCGGTGGAGAGGTATCTGAGAGGATTTTGTGCACATAAAAAAAAGGGATAGGACTGTTTAACATCAGACAGAAATATACAGCCCAGACTCAGCCTCAGATGTATGACTCCAGTCAACGATAGTGCCCGAAATATGGCAATAGGCTCGCGCCCTATAACGTGGGACCGAATTTAATGATTGGTCAAATGTTGGTATCAATTCACCTCTGCCTAACCCGCCGGGGATAAAGGCGTGATTATATGTAAGTATGTATATAGATATGTAATTATTAACTTTGAAGGGTTTACCCGCCTCTTCCTAGCATATAACATTGGCGTGATGACGTCAACACGCGTCACGTCGCGAAAATGTAACCCATTATTAAGGCCGGATATGCTCACACAACCATTTTGATAACAATGCTGCAATGGCACTACGCTTTCTCTATGTGTGTTGATTATTAATTAATTTGTTACTTCACTACCAATCGTCACCAGGGCCTTTTTTTACTGTGTGAAAAATCCCCATGGATAACCCCCTCGCCGGAGCCGTAGGAAGAGGGGGTTATTAGGACTTGAACCAACTAAAACGCCGTCTCAGAATCATAGGATGCCGGCGGTGAAGTTGCTGGAGGCATATTTTTTTTTATATATATAGAACACGTCAATTAGACTTCGCCTTGCCTGATGGTAAGCTGAAGGCAGTCTCAGAAAAGAGGGTCACCATTACTTACACATACCACGTGACAATGGTGACACTCAGCTTGACGGCCTCATCATATGCTTTTTCACGGCCCGCTTAAAGGACCCGGGACTGTAGGAAGAAGGAAACTCCCTCGCACCCCGGCCGTCTCAGGGCATTCTCTTTCGGGCTGGCCCTCTTCGGGTATAGGGGTCACTGAGTCACCACCTGGTGTCCGGGGTGGTCATTCTAGCACCTTCGACGCCCGAGAAGCCTTCGCTCGTAAAGTCTTGAGTCAAGATAAAGGTATGCCGGGAACTGTATTGTAAAGATTTTTATTTCGCATTGATCCCACGGTATGCCATGCTGAGTGCCAGAATGTTTATGTACTTACAACGTAACTCACACGCGATTGTGTATTGAAGTACAGAATATTTATTTAAGTCAGTGAGAACACTGAGAACTAATAATTAAGAAGTAATTGTATTCTGTGATGAGATTCGTCATAACTCCTTCCTATTATTAATATTACAGTTATACAGGCAGCTACAGAAACGTTATAATGAATTCCGAAGGTACCTACTTGAAGCAAGGGCTAATATTTACATACATACATACAATCACGCCTCTATCCCCGAAGGGTTAGGCAGAGGTGAATAAACACCCACATTTCACCAATCATTGAATTCGGTCCCACGTAATAGGAGGTGAGTCTATTGCCGTCTTGCGGGCACTATTGTTGACTGAATCCATGCATCTGTGGCTGAGTCTGGGCTGTATAAACCTGTCTGATGTTAAACAGCCCTATCCCTTAGTCGCCTTGTACGACACCTCAAATGGAAGAGATGGGATGGCCCAAATTCTACTCTGCCGTGAACCACGCGGCTAATATGTTAACTCGTACGTCGTTGACCTACATGCCCTTTCTTTTTACGTGCGAAAAATCCCCACGGATACCTCCCGCCGGAGCCGGTGGGAATGGTTATGTCGAACTCGAATCGATTAAAACGCACGGCGCCTGTGGGTCATTTTTGGTTGCCGAAGGTGAGGTTGACAGACATATTCCTCGCACCCCAGCCGACCTAGGGCCATCTTTCTAGATCCGGCCCTCTGCAGGTGTGGGAACCACAGAGTCCCCAACTAGTCCCTGGAAACGGGGAGGGGAAGCCGCCGCCGTGGCCTGCTTCTGCCAGGTTGATAGGCGGTTCCACCCGTCACCACTAGGCCTGCGCTCATGGAGGGAGGAAATCATTCATCGGACCTACATGTCTACTAATGAGGTATAATAAAACCACATCCTCTCTCTATTCTAGATAATCTAGCTGAAATCTACATTGTTCATTTCGTGCTCATCTTATACAAACAACCTTGACCTTGTAGTTTTATTTATTCATTATATTAGTCAGATTATTGATACATACTAATTGTTATTTAATTACATTATCTATGTATTATTCCGATTAACACAATACATGTATGTAGGTACTATATATAAGTATATGTATATAATACCTATACTGAGGCAAACGTCGCCGCAAGATGGATTTATGACATAGAATAATTTGGATGGTTTCAGGCGAAGGTTTCGGTGACTTAGTGGTCAGAACATTCCTCTTGTAAGGGAAAGATCACGGGTTTTTATCTTGTTTTGAACAGTTAGCATACTAAAAGCTTTAAAACGTCAGTCAAAAGTAGTAAGTAAGTACATAAAAGCCAATGGTGTCAATACATAAATGCACTCATATTGTGCAACCACTGGCGGCCATGTTTCAAAACCGCTGTTGCATTTGCATAGGACTAGTGTTTGTTGTACCTACGTACATAAGTGCCCGGTTAATGGCAATAGGCTCACCACCTATTACATTGGGACCTAAACATAAACTGGCGAAATGTGGGTACTAGCACCTCTGCCTACCCCTTCGGAGATATAGGCGTCAGTTTATGTTAAGTTTTATGTTGTTGTAATTTCTATACTTTATGCTGTAGGACTTGACATGTTTTGTTTGACCAAGTTGCACTAGCGGTGGTCACAGACAGATCACATGGTCAGTGTAATCTAGTCGAAATATCACGCTTGGCAATCCAAAAACCCACGAGGATTGAACTACCAGACGTACTGCCATACCCATAGTAGGATAACAAATTATCCTTTTCTTAGAATTTATTCTTTAGAATATAATTTTGTAATATTTCATACTAGCTGTTGGATTTTTGGGGTTAATCCGCCTTCCTACCACGAGAACTCATACCATTCTTAAATCATACCAAATGTATATTCCTTACTCATTCCATCCTTAATTCGTACCTACCAATATCCATTCTTAAGTCATACCGACGAAAAAAGCACAATAAAGTACGGATAGCACGATCATGTATTCAAATAATTTAATTATTTTAATTAGTTACATTAACAGATCGAGTGAGGAACAGCGTGATAAGGTAACGTTGTGGTGTGCTTGAAGATATAGTGACTTAGATAAAGAAAGGGATGCTTAGATGGCTCGGACACGTGGAAAGGATGGACGAAAGAAGAATGATGAAACAAATTTATGAAGCGAGAGTGAATGGGCAACCCGGTAGGAATAAGATAAATGCGAAATTCTCATGCACATCATACATTTGCACTACTCGCGACTGGCGTGTGACGTCACTGGCAAGTACGATTTTGTATGGTGCGACTACGGGCCGCGCGAAAAATTGAATTTTCAAAATCAAATATCTTTAAAACTTTTTGTCGTGAGAACATTTCATTTTAGCTGTTCATTATATTATTTTATAGAGTGGTCACTTTTCGATAGTAAAAAAAAAAATCAAATAGCCTATTGACCGAGCTAGCAAAGCGAGTGAGTCAACGTTTAACTTTTGTCTGTATGGTCTGTTTGTTTGTCAGTGCCGTTTAGAGGGTACATTTCTTATTGATGATGATGATTTTCATCAAACTTGGCACACATGGTCTCAGATTCAAACACAACGAGAGGTTGTCGAGAGGTTGTTTTGATTTAAGGGAAAATGGGGAAGAAAAGGGTGAAGTTTGCTGTCGCCGTATTTATGACCCGATCTTGATGATTTTTAAGCTGAAAAGGTCTACTGTTCACAGAACCACTAGTATATATAGGTTACATTATCTAAATAAAAATAAATAATAATATATTACGTATAATCATTGTAATTATACAGGACTGATCTACATTTTCTTAATACAAGATTGAATTCATAATACAATTTCATTTCTAATCTTTTATTAAATACCATTTCAATGTTCTGCTTGAGTGCTAATATTTTGCGCACAGCGAGATTATTGTTTCAAAGATCATAAAATAATTATTATTATTTTATCCGCGTTATTACTGAGAAACATTACGCTTTTAATACAAAGTTAATAACTTTTTTATTGCTGATGCTGATGGAGTAACTGTTATTATTGATATCGTATCACATTACCCAGATTGCTTTAGCAACGTGATTACCTACAAGTCTATCCGACATTATGTAAGCAATATAATGTGAAGAACATTAGTCAGATGGCTAGATTCGCAGAACAATCGGCCATATTGTATCATCATCTATCATCAACTTCATCAGCGTCCAATTCCTGTTGCAGGTAAAGTTTGCATCATACAACATAATTGATTATGCATTTATCTATCTAAGTACATAGTACATAGCTTTTCTTGCCCACCTGTCCAATACATACATATATATAATAACATTTTTATTCTCGGAGGGATCGACAGAGGTGAATTGATACCCCCATTTCACCAATTATGTCAAATAATTTAGTCGAATTGATTCTGAATGTATGATAGTTATTTCGGGGTTTAAGTTTCTGTGCGATGAAATACAGGTGTCAAACTCAGTTCAGCAGCAGATGTTATATAAATGATTTTATTTTATTTTTGTAATAATGACTGACTTTAAACTATCGCGTTCCATGATTCAGTCAGCCGACTGCAGTTTTATTTTGTCTAACCTTCAAAATATTTTTAAGCTGTGGCAAAGCATAAAGGCTACGCTTCCTTCCTGATTTTTTTTAAAACTGCGGTTGTAAATCTGACAACAGGTAATTAAAAACTGCATCTTTTTTAAATTGCCTACACTTTTCCGGCGCGTGACGTTTCACCAAATAAATTACGATAAAATTAGATTTTTTTTGTTACATATTTCAATGTAACTATCTAATATTCGCATTAAACTCCGACAATATCAAATAATGTAGGTTGTAGGTACCTATACTACATAAGTAGATAGGTAAACTGTAGATATATCTATACCATAGATAATATAAGCCTATACAAACCAACTTAAGTATTTTCAGTTTTCTGCTATCAAGGACAAGGCTTATTATTTAATATTATTTATTATTTTATGAAAGTTTTTAAAGGATATCTGTGTGTAATTGAAATTTATTAACCACGAAACTAAATTATAGCTAAGCAGATTTTATTAGGTAGATAGAGTCGGGCCAGCGAAAGCTGGTTCAAAAAAATGGCGGCAAATTTGAATAATCAACAGGTTGCAACACTGACTAAACGCCAACAAAACGAAGTTGATACTATGATTTTTCTTTCTTTTTTTATTAGGTACGCACTAAATCCAGCTTAAATGGTCTAGTACCATGCAAGGCATGTGTTTATTGTACTTTTTGTATAAAGCCTTAAAGTTCTTAAAAAAATATTTACGCAGCCTGCATAATTACTATAAAATTTTGTAAATTTAAAAACAATTATTTATTAATCCTACAATAATTGGCCAATATTCAAAATAATTAAAATTCTCGTTGAGAACTATTCGAAAATAATAATACTATATGAATATCAAGATGTATTTGAAGACTATAAAATAATAATTGAAGAAAAAAACGGATACCATATAAAAGTTTTCAAAAATGATTTGCTCATCCTTCGTTGTCTAGAGTCTACTACACTCGAGGGGGGCCGCCCGGGTCGAAACCGGGGATGGAGGGCCATTTGAGATGGCCCTGGGTCAGTCTGAACGTAATAACGTAATAATAAAAACAAATCTGAATACCCTACACGGAGAGCGGTTTTAATCGGTTTAAGTCTGACATTACCGCGTATTAAAAAAGTGAATCGTAGATAGATAGATAGATAGATGGATAGATAGATAGATAAATCTTTTACGGATAAAATATGAAATATGTACAAATGGCGGCCTTATCGCTGTAAGCAATCTCTTACAGGCAACCTTTGGATGGACATAATTTTAATTACCTATCTTAACAATGAAGCTATGTGTATTTATTAATGTAATTGTATTCATAATTATAAGTACCAATTTATAAAATTATTATTAATAACCAGTATTCAGCAAAATTTACACGTGAAAAATTACACGTGCGTGTCTAATTAATTTTATTACTTAGGTGCGTAGGTACTTATCCAAGAGGTGGATTTATTAAGTGAATTTATAGTGATATTTGTATATCTCCGGGCTGGGAAGCCTGTAGCCTGCAAAATTCATTAATTCAAATATTTAGTTTTTGCGACCCGTTTCAAATAAATTGTGGTACTAAACAATATCAAATAGTTAGTTAACAAAAACGAGAAAAATTCGCCCTCATTTTACGCACCAATTTTCTGATTACTAATAAATTCGTGATAATAATAATATCTCCAGGAGGTAGGACACGGCGGTATATCCGCCCGATTGAGCAGTCCGACTGGGGAAGTACCTCCGCCCTACAGAATACCGCGGTTATAATAACTTCGTGTTGTGTTCCCAGCGGTGAGTAGGGTAGCCAGAGCTCACTGGAGAATTTGTGCCGTCAGTGGGAAGACTAAAGGCTTGTCCTGATTTGTCTTCTACTGACGGCACAGAAACTCTGTACTTACAGGGTTGGCAGCGCGACTGTGACTCCTCTGGTGTTACAGACGTCCATAGGCCACGGTAACTACTTTCCATCAGGTGGGCCGTGTGCTTGTCTGCCAACTAAGTGGTATAAAAAAAAAAATAAAAAAAAATATTATTGATGTAAATTGTAATGTAATTCATATACAAAATGGCATTGTGCTATTAATTAAGTATTCAGCGACCCGTGTCAACCAAACCTGGCTCTGTGCTTGTCTGTCATCTAAGTGGTATAAAAGAACAACACGGTAGGGGTGGACCATATCGATACGTTTGCTACATTTTGTATACCATCGAGTAATTCAGTTCAGAATGTATTTATAAAATTTGCAATATTGCGGCGATTCGCTGCAGTACCCATCAAAAAGAAAAGAAGAAGTTGTCGGTGGCGCATAGCTGAATAAATAAGGAGAATAAGGAGATTATACTCTGTGGACATTTAGGCGGGATTACAATGCAATGTGGGCGCTCATGAAATGGGGGATTATTATTAGAATTCAAGACATGTAATTGTATATGTTTAATGATTCTTTATTCTCAATAAAAACATAGTCACTTACTTGAGAACATTAATAACTTAAAGTAAATTTACAAGTTCGTCATTTCACCAGTTAAGAATTGGTTGCGCCAGTAGTAGTAAATTCAAATCGTCTCTCAATTGGTTGACACTGAACACACGCTCCCTATACCCATCTCCCTCCCGCACTACCTTTAAAGTGAGATAGCAATAGTTTTCGCCCCGCTCAATTGTCAAAATAGCCGCATCTTGACTTCCGTTTTTGAACTAGAATCAGCAATGGCAGCGGCGCGCGCGACTCTCAGAAATTAATAATGTTTTGTTGGATTTTGACCGCTTTCATAGACCTTTACTGATCGGATTGTGCCTCTCGTGTCCCTCAAGTGATTTAGTGATGTGGGCAGCAACTCCTGAGCCAGGAAGAGAAGACCGGTGCACCGGCTCCGACAGCACGTGGCGTTATAAAGGTTAGTGCATCCTCTCCTACTTTCTTGGGTTGCATTCACTGCCTAAACCACCTCCGCGGCAACCCGATCATCTATCTTGTTTGTTGTGTAAAGTGTCATATGAAACATTTAGCTTCACCCCCCGCAAAATACAGTCCACTAGCTCACGTGGCGAGAATTGCGCCACCAAGAATAATAATTATTAGCAATGATCATTGAATGCAATACGCCAAAACAAAAAACAAACAGTCACTTAGTACATCGAAAACATGCAATAATTACAATAATGTGGGTAGGCACTAATTTAGTGCATCGCGTATCGTTCTTTCGAATACAAGCTAATGTACTGATGTACGTACATATTGAGCTAACCGAGTTTTGAATACACTAAATGAGTTTACATGCTTAATCTGTTTTGGAAGTTTGTTATATATTTGTGCCCCTTCATATGTCAGCATTTTTTTTCCATAGTTTGTTCTAATTTTAGGTAAAACTAAAAAACTAGCTCGGCGAGTACTGCGTTGGGTTGTTTGTTTAATTTTGGTGAATGATATGTCAGATTGTATATTTTTGCTCAAGATTTTTCGGATAAAAATGCTTGTATTGTATGTAAATAATTGCTTTAGATTCATAATTTTGGTTTCTTCGTAGATTTTATTTGTTGGTGTAAGGCGTGGATAGTTAAAAATTAGTTTAACGAGTTTATTTTGCATGATTTGTATCTCACGTAATTTAGTGTTAGCTGTATTTCCCCAGATTTCTATGAGGTATTGTACGTGTGGTTTAACTAAAGCATTATAAATATTATAGCGCAGATTATTTGGTAAGCATTTGACAACACTCCGAAGCGATCCAAGTATGGACGAGAGTTTAGTTTTGATGTGATCTAAGTGAGCATTCCAAGACAGACGATTATCAATCCTTAAACCCAAATACTTTTCGCATGACTTTTCTTGAAGGGGTTCGTTATTTATTAATAACGGTGTATGAGTTGGTATAGTTTTATTTTTTGCTTTAAAGATGACGTAACATGTTTTTAGTATATTTATGGTTAATAGGTTGTGTTGAAACCATGAGTACAATATGTTTAAATCGGCTTGAGCTTGGGAGATGATTGTGTGAATAGAGGGTCCGAAATAAAACAGACAAGTGTCATCTGCATAAAGTGTGAGATAGCCGTGTAGTTTGAGATCTTGAATGTTATTTATATAGATTAGGAAGAGTAAAGGTCCTAAAATCGATCCTTGGGGAACTCCACACGTAATTGGTATTGCGTCACTTTGATGTTTTTTATTTAATTTCACTATTTGAGACCTATTTTCTAGAGATGACTGTAAAATTTTGAAGGCACTTCCGGTAATATTTAATGATTCTAATTTCTTTAAAAGTATTTTATGGGAAACAGTATCGAATGCTTTTTTTAGGTCAATAAAAAGGCCTAGGACTATATTTTTGCTGTCAATATTATGTTTAATTTTCGTAACTAGATCAATGGTTGCTGTAAGCGTACTGCTTTTTGGTCTAAATCCATATTGTCTGTCAGATAGTTGAAAGAAGATAAATGATTTTCTATACGGCAATACAGAAGTCTTTCCAGTATTTTTGAAAGAACCGGTAGGACTGAGATGGGTTTGTAGTTACCTGGGTCTGATGTTGAACCTGATTTGTGGATGGGTGTAACTTTAGCCATTTTTAAGGAATCTGGAAATTCTCCAGTGGACAGGAGATTGTTAAAGCACTCACTCAAGACACCAGCTATTTGGTTTTTTATGCATTTAATTGATTTTGTATTGATCCCATCTATTCCAGTACTACAATTGGAGTCAAGGTTTGCTATTATCTTAGAAATTTCATCTTCAGAGCATGGATATAGTTGGGACAAAACTGGAATGTCACTGTGGAGATCATTAGAAAGAGCACAGGCAAAGTTGTCATGGAAGTGTTTGGGTATATCGTTTGCCAATAGTGGGCCAATAGTAGCAAAATAATTATTAAAAGATTTACACATAACGTTTCCGTCAGTGACGTATTTTGAACTTACTAATAGTTTTGAAGGAGCCCTACTTTGTTTAATCTTATTAATGGATAACTCATTCACTAGGTTCCACATTGGTTTGGGCTTATTAGCACAGTTACCAAATTTCTTATAAAAGTAGGAGTTCTTTGTTTGCTGAATTAGTGTAGATACTTGTTGTTTTTTTGTAATAAATTCTTCTTCAAGGCTATTGTTGTGTGGGTTATCTTTCAATGCTGTCCACAGTACGTTCCTTTGGTTGATGTTATTTATTATGTCTTTGTTTATCCAGTCACTTTGTGGAGTATTTAGAATTTACGTCTTGACCGTTTTGCTCTTGTGTATCAATTGTTTGATTTCCTTTTCGAGTAGGCTATAGTCATCACTTAGGCTTTCAACATTTGACGTCTCTAATAGGTTCTGTAGTTTATTGTAGTCTATCGCTTCATATTGGGTTCTAGTTTTTGGTGGGGATTTAGCCTTTTTGATTTCTACAAATATCTGTTTGTGATCGGACATGGATGAATTGATAATTGCCATATGGAAATAATCATTTTTCAGATTAGTGCTGACATGGTCGAGTATAGATTTTCTAGATTTTGACTCTCTTGTACAAAATTTCTTGTTAAATTTGTTTAAAAGTTTATGTCCGTTTTCTTTTAAGAGTTGTGTGTATTGTTTTGTTGTTTTGTCTTTAGTTAGTAGATCAATGTTGAGGTCACCAAAAATGATAGCACGTTTCATTTGTTGTAGTTGATCTTCATAGACTTGTAAAAAGTCTTTGAAATTAGTATTGCCAGGGTTGTATACTACACCCACCTCAAGAGCGTATCTCTCTAAGCGAATCCATAAGTAATTATTTCCTCCTTCATACTTGGTAATTGATAAGCTATGTCTCAGATCGTTATGGACAAATGCAGAGACTCCTCCACCTCTCGAGTCTGTCCTATAGTTGTAGTAGTGGGTGTAGTTGTTTATATGAAGTTGCATGGCTTTAGATTCAGTCCTAACCCATGACTCTGTAATTAAAATAAGATGTATTGTGGTGGGCAAAGATTGAAGAATGCATTTGAGCTCATCAAGCTTTCCTTTTTTGCATAAGCTCCGAGCATTGAGGTATAGAAATCTGAGACGAGATTTGCTGGTTCTAACGTCGTGGTAATTGGTAATTACTTGATAGGTATTACTAAACAAATCCACAGTTTTGGTTATTGGTGTTGTTAGTTTTTTGCCAAATTTTTTGTTATAATAGGGATGCCTTTTGTATATTTTATTGTGAGATCACTTTCTCCTTCATTTTAGCGACGTGCTAGTTCCTCCTTCAGATTTTTAAGGTATTTTTGTTGAGCTGAAGTCTGGTCTGAGAATATTTTTAAGCTTTCAGGCAATTTTTTCTTATTACGGAGAAAATATTTAGCTGGTACTGAAGTCTCGAAGCAAACCTTTACTCTGCGGGTTTTGCCAGGCACATATTTCCCTAGTCTAAAAATTTTAGTTGGTTTTGGATGGTCAAGACCAGCCGATCTAGATAATTTTAGAAAATCGGATTCGTCTTTTATGGCTCTTTCTGCCGCACCTTTAGAAGATTGTTCAGGTAATCCCACAACAATAACATTTTTCTCTCTATTATTGCGATCTATTGCTTCTTTGACTATGTTTTCATTCAGGTAATGCTGATTGTTATTAGCTGTGGAGGTATCAGTAGGCAACTCAAGTGCTTGGATACTCGATTCGAGAGATTTTATTTTATTACTGTCCAGTGAAATTTGCGTTTGCAATTGCGACATATGTGTTCGTAAGTCTTTTTGTTCGTTTGCCATGCTGGACATAGATGATTTAATGTCAGTAATCTGCGTAGTATTCTCGCGGATCAAGTGTGCAGTTTGTTCATTAAAAGACTTTAGTTCAGTAATTTGAGATTTGAGCTCAGACAAACTTTCCTGCACCTTGTTCATAATTTGCTCGTTCGATACAACGTACTTCTCTAGCAATGAACTGATATTCGCCAATTCCGATCTAATATCTTTGATATCATTGGAGCATTCACAATCCTGTTCGGGTTGTTTTCTCTTTCGAAAAGTTATTAGGGGATCAACATTAAGCGCACTTAATTTCGATAAATCAGGATGCGAACCACCGGTCGTGCTTGCAGTGCTGTCGATCAAGTGTCGTGGTGGCGATCTCTGTACGGACATATTGTGGTCAGGGCAAGTGAATGCTATTGAAAGGCACTAAATAGTTCGTAATAAGAGCGCAATTGTCCAAGCAGCGAGGATATCGGCGAAATACGGAGTCACTGTGCGAGCGAGTCAGGCAGGGTAACCGTGTTGTGGTATCAAATTTATGAATTCACGAGTTAGGAATATACCCTGCTGTGTTTTATTATCTACAATCGGGAATTAAAATAAGTAGGAATATTTACAAGGAAAGTGTGTCAAAAGGGAATTATTGTAGTATTTCGACAAACGTCACCAGCCTATTCTGCCTATTGTCACTTAGTGCACTATTAATTTTCTTGTAATGAATTTTAGAACCTTAATTACTAATATTTCCTCTAACCCAACGATCATACACTGATGGGTGTATGGTCGTTGCTCTAATCCCTCCAGCTAAACTAAATTGCTAGTGGGTTCACGTCGCTAGTGTAATGACCAGGATTCGAAGCCACTCCTCTCGATCGTAAGGCCGATTCTTTAACCACTAAACTACCGTCGCTTTCATTACCGCACTCTATTTAATTGTATAGTTCTTTATTGGACGACCATATTTTGAATTTAATCCTTAAAATTAAACTCCAAGCAAAGCTATCTACTGGGATTTTAGGCTTGGGGGCCAACCCTATTGTCAGTGCCCATATTTTGACACCGTAAGTATAATCTAAGTTTCTACAGGGAGGATAAAACCTGTCGATGTATAAGATGAGTACCTACAATACAATAGTTTACTTATACCGCAGTGCGTGAGACCTGCGATAAAACGCGAATTTGGCCTTATTTATTCATAAAATATTTGTTCAGTTCGTCTTTGTTGAGAAATTTCATGTAGGTAGGAAGTATTTACGTCACAAGGATAATTATAACACAAAAACTATACCTAATACAAACTTAATATAATATGTCTGGCAAAAATGCGGTTGTTCTCTCAGTAATTACCTAATGCAAGACCAACTGTAAAGATTATAATATTATTATTTAAAATTTTACCATCCGTCGTTGCTTGACTCGAAAAATGTCGCCTCACTTTGCCATTTCTTGTATCATTTTGTATTACATACATACATATAATCACGCATTTATCCCCGAAGGAAGTGAAATGGTCGATGAACGACCTCCGGGGTTACTGGTGGAGCCGCCTGTCACCCTGGCAGAAGCGCTTCCCCATTTCCGGGGACGAGTTGGGGACTTTATGGTCCCCACACCAGATCGAGAGAGATGGCCCTGGTTCGGCCGGGGTGCGAGGGATATGCCTGTTAACCTCACCCTCGGCAACAAAAAACGACTAACAGGCGGCGTGCGTTTTGGTCGGTTCGAGCCCCACATAACCTCTCCCATCGGGAGATCATCATCATCATGATCCGTGGGTGATTTTGCGCACGTCAAAAAAGGCAGAGGTGAAGTAACACCCACATTTCACCAATCAATAAATTCCCACGTAATAGGGGGTGAGCCTATTGTCGTCTTCCAGGCACTATTGTTGACTTTAAGCCCATTGTCTTAAACAGCCCTATCCCTTATTAGCCTTGTACGATACCGCATGGGAAGAGGTGGGGTGGTCCAAATTCTACTCTGTCGGTATCACGCGGCCGTAACGTTTGTATTACCTACTCTCTGAAAATTGCCAGAAAATCTCACCAAAATAAGTCCAGCCGGTTTGGAGTCTAAACATGTATAATATATGACTATTCATCTATACGTACAAATAAGAAAATTGGGCGATAAGTATAACAATGATACAAGAAATTCCTGTCTGTCTTTTTGTCCAGATTATAGTCAGAGTAGCCGACCAATTTCGACAGAATTTTAACAGGAGATAGTTGATGCTATAAGGTGTAACTTAGGTTACTTTTATTTTAGTAAAATAGTAAGTAGGTAGGTACCACCCGTAAGGATTTCGCTCAAAAAGTAAAGCCCCAAGTCCAAACGGACAATCTCGCAGGCTTAGCTAAGTAATTAAATAAAACTACACTTTACAGTTTAAAATTAAAATATAACATCTAATATATTTAATTATAACACACACATATTACTGTTTCAATTTCACTTTCTCGGTGGCGAGTGCTAGTTTTCGAATGTTGCAAAGACAACCAGCCGAAGCCTCTTGTAATATCGGGTCCTTGGAGCCAATCGTTTCCAGAAGAAATTGTACCACTCCAGCCTGGGGGTAAAAAAATGTATTATTTTATTAGTTCTATTGTCTTTTTTATACCACCTAGGTGGCAGACAAGCACCCACCTGATTGAAAGTGGTTACCGTGGCCTATGGACGTATGAGGAGCCACACTCGCGCTGCCTACCCTGTAAGCACAGAGATACTGTGCCGTAAGTGTAGAATACAAAACAGGACAAGCTTTTAGTCTTCCCACGGACAGCACGAATTCTACAGTGAGCTCTGGCTACCCTACTCACCGCGGGGAACACAACACGAAGTTATTATGGCCGCGGTATTCTGTAGGTTGGAGGTACTTCCCCAGTCGGACTGCTCATTTGGGCGGAAACACCGCCGTGTCCTACCTCCTATACTATGTCTCCTATGACTGTAAAATAAGTCAAAAGCCAATTAAAATAAAACTATTTTCAAGGTAACTTAAAGTGGGGTACTCATTACCATTTTCTTATTTAAATACTTTTCAATCAATCAATCGATTAGCCCATCGCAGTCCAGTGCTTGACATAGGCCTATCCCAATTAGCCCATCGCAGTCCAGTGCTTGACATAGGCCTATCCCAATGTTGAAAGGCTTTGGCAACTGTTTCCACGCTGGCCAAACGGGTTTGTACATGACGTGACATCGTCTGCGTATCGTTCCGTTACATACTTTTGCAAATATTCATTTAGCAATGGGTAGCTAAATTATCTAGGTACCCATTAATTTATTTATTAGTATTATAACGATAACATAGTGTCTGCCACTTGATCGATTAATTTATTTCAATGAATCAATCGATCAGAACAAAACATTATTTGCAAATTTGTTAATACTCAGCATCTTCTGCTACGGTCGGTTTATGTGCCTATTCATATAAGAATTGGATATTTTCCTGTAACTAAATTAAATTATTTAATGAGTTTATTAAATTAAGAATAGCAAAAAAACGGTTGAAGTTGCGTCTGTTCTTATTTCATTGTTTTTATTTATTTTTAATCATTTACCAAACCTATAATAGGAATGATTTGACTATAAAATATAATGACGTCACAATAATTTTATTTCATACAAGTTACCTTTTATAACCTACGGTTTGACGTTTAGTAAAAAGTAACTAATTTGACCAGTCAGTCAAATACCCAATTCATAGAAATAAAATGAAAAAAAAAAAATTAAAACAAAAACTGATATTCCCGCTAATTTTTCGACGGCATCATGCACCTACCTAAGAATTATTTTTTTTTTAATTTTCTACATTCATTTTGCTAAAAGAATGCCAGTATCGCGCAGTTATTCCGTATAACAAATAATGTACATAGGTAACCAACTCGTACATATAAAAAAATGCCCATTAAAATAATGTGGTAAATGATCTATGCAGTAATTATCATCATTTAGAATCCTTGATGTATAACCTTCATCTAACCAACACTAATAAATCACAATCACTAGACCAAAGCAAAGCTTGATCATAAAGTCATACTTATTAGATAGGTGGATAAAAATACCAAACATCATTATCATTACCACTACCCGTAACCCGTAACAATTGCCATAGACACGGATATCTCTGTGGCCATAGATTTTCGTATGGCATCTGGGACCGACGGCTTAACGTACCTACTCTCAGAATAAAAGATGGCGCTGGGTCGGCCGGGGTGCGAGGGATATGCCCGCCAACCTCACTTTCGGCAACCCACAACGACACACAGGCGACGTGCATTTTAGTCGGTTCGAGTCCGACATAACCTTTCCCACCGGTTCCGACTGGAGACATATACATGGGGATTTTTCGCACGTAAAAAGTAAAAAGTCACCAGGAGGAAAGGGATCTGATGTCCACACGAGCGCATCCACGGTCAACAGCTAGTGCTAGTCAAACATGAATTGAATCAAAAATAACATAATTAGATCTCAGAAAGTGTACATAGACATGTGACTCAAGTCGCATGACTTGAATAATTATACCTTACTGACACATTATCGGTACAGAGCTAAATAAATATACATAATTATATAGTGTTGTCTGTTGCTGTTTTACCGCGACCAAGAAACTTAACTGCATCTTGCATTACAAACGAAACAGAGCATAACATATAATAGCTATATTTAGTTTGTAATTGAATCTTAGTAGATTCATAAATAAACATGAATCGCAAATGTTGTCGCTAAGCTAAACTTGAGAACGCGTTCAGATAAAAAGGTTGTGTGAAGAAATAGTCAGTAGCTCATGCTCATGGCTAAGCACTATTAAAAGCTGAATAGTTTAGTGTTAGCATATTGCAACGTTAAGTGATTAATACCTACATACATACATAAAATCACGCCTTTATCCCCGGAGGGTTAGGCAGAGGTGAATTAACACCCACATTGTACCAATAACTGTATTCGGTCCCACGTAATAGGTGGTGAGCCTATTGCCGTATACTATAGTTGATTCGAGTCCCGCATCTGAGGCTAAGTCTGGGCTGTATATATCTGTCTGATGTTAAACAGCCCTATCCCTTAGTCGCCTTGTACGACACCGCATAGGAAGAGATGGGGTGGCCTAAATTCTACTCTGCCGGGAACCACACGGCGATATAATAAGTGATTAATACGTTTTTTACGTGCGCAAATTCTCAACTCTCCCCCCCGGAGCCGGTGGAAGAGGTTATGTCGAGCTCGAACCGACCAAACCGCCTGTGGGTCGTTTTTGGTTGCCGAAGGTGAGGTTAACAGGCATATCCCTCGCATCCCGGCCGACCCAGGGCCATCTCTCTCGATCTGGCACTCTGCTCGAAGTGATTAATACTTGCTAGGTCAGTCTTAGGATGGATGACCATTCTTAACACATTGGAAGCACGTAGCACGGGATTTCTTTTCGAGTCTTGTATACGCTTGTGGTCGCAAGACCCGAAAAGTAACCATGTATAGCGCGCGTATCACATAGGTATATCCGTATACATGTAAGGCAACATACGTAGCATACGAATAGCCGACTTCGCAGAATATAAAGTGTACTCGTAGCATTGGGATTTTGTTCTTTTGTTATCACTGCTACTCTTGAGTGTCATCAGTACCCCTAGCACGAAAAACTATCGTAATCTTATTGTAAACTTTTCGAGAGAACGGAGCATTGCGATTGGCCAGCTTCACACACACTCAGGTTCACAGTAGGCAGCCAGCCAATCGGAATGCTCCATTCTCTCGGTACGTTATACGATTACGATAGTTTTTCGTGCTAGGGGTACCCACTGATGGCACTCGAAAGCAGCGGTGATAAGAAAAGAACAAAACCTCGGGAAAGCGCGATACCGTATCGCTCTTTACCGGGACTTTAATTTGTTAAGTCACTATCACGTGATAGAATATTTAGGTTACAAAGTATTATAATATTATCTGTGTATGGTTACCCCTCATTTTCACCTAAATATAAAACATGTATTTGACAAGTTGCAATACGTCACAGGCTTCAGTGTGAACGCAGTGTTTTAAACTTGTTTGACACTTGTTGGCAAATACTAACGAAAAAGTATCTGAGACAATCTCAACACACACATGTATAAAACAACTATTATGTTTTGACTAGTCTTTTACCGCGTGGTTTCCGGCACGCGGTAGAATTAGGGTCACCCCATCTCTTCCATAGGGCTGTTTAACATCAGACAGATGTATACAGCCCAGACTCAGCCTCATATGCATGGCCTCGAGCCAACAATGGTGCCCGGAATGCGGCAATAGTAATAGACTCACCCCCTATTACGTGGGATCGAATACAATTATTGGTGAGATGTGGGTGTTAATTCACCTCTGCCTAACCCTCCAGAGATAAAGGCGTGATTATATGTGTGTATGTATGTAAATAGTCTTCTACAAGTTTAATATCAAAAGTTTACAACATGTTTTAATGTGAAAACCAAGGGTTAGAGTGGGGGTCATTATACGTTCTAATTACAAAATACAAAATGTCATTATCTATTTTGTGATATGTGTGATAACCCGAACGCACTTTACGTCTCGTCTACCTCAGAGAACGGAGCTTTGCGATTGGCTGGCTGCCCACTGTAAACCTGAGTGTGTGTTTGAAGCTGGCCAATCGCAATGCTCCGTTCTCTCGATACGTTTACGATATGATTACAATAGTTTTCGTGATAGGGGTACCGATGACACTCGAAAACAGCAGTGATAAGAAAAGAACAATACCCCTATGCTACGGGTACAGTTTATATTCTGCGTTCTAATAAAAAACTGTCATTATCTATTATGTGATAAGAAGTGTATGTGATATGTAAGTGATAACCCGAACGCACTTTACGTCTCGTCTACCTCATCGTATCTGAATTGGTAATCTAATGTCATTGGCCCCAATCACGTCCGGAAATGTACTCTATATCCTTTTCCTCCTCCTTTTTAGGCGTCTTTTGAGGATAGGACAGGGTGCTACAGCGGCAGAGGAACTCAATTTAACCAATCACGGATTATTACAAACGCGCGCGTCATGATCTTTTCTAACTAAATTAATAAAAATAATAATGGCGGCCGTACGTTTGTGGAACAATCTGCCTCACATTATACGCGATAGTCCCTCTCTCAGCATCTGCAGGAATAGAATAAGGCAGCATTTCTTACTAATGTCATAACTATTATAATATATAGCTATTTTATGTACAGAAATATAGTGTAATATACTAGAAGCCTACTTAAATATATATATATCTCTGTAAACCATGTTTTTGACACAATAAAATATTTTTATTTATTTTATTATTTTATTTATTTAGCAATGTTTTATATATATAGATATAACATAACATAATATAAACTCACGCCTATATCCCCGAAGGGGTGGGCAGAGGTGCTAGCACCCACATTTCGCCACTTTATGTTTAGGTCACAATGTGATAGGTGGCGAGCCTATTGCCACTAACCGGGCACTGATAAACCTGCGATAAATACACACATAACTTTGAAAAGCATCGAAAAGTCATTGGTGTGTGCCATGGTAAAACCTGGGATCGAACCCGAGATCTCGTCTCACTAATTCATTACCCATACCACTAGACTACCGCGGTATTTGGATATATTTAGGTATGTTTATATGTATGAATTTATTTATGTATGTATTTGCATATATTTAGGTATTTATTTATATATATTTTATTTATTGTGAGAGATGGCCGTGGATGGCAGTGGGTCGGCCGGGGTGCGAGGGATATGCCTGTCAACATCACCTTCGACAACCAAAACGACGCACAGGCGGCGTGCGTTTTAGTCGGTTCGAGTCCGACATAACCTCTCCCACCGGCTCCGGTGGGAAGGTATCCGTGGGGATTTTGCGCACGTAAAAAAATGGTATGTATGTAGTTAGGTATGTGGATATCTATTTATCTTTCTATATTATATCCTATAATGAGGATGCTCGTAAGCATACAACCTGGGTGTTACCTATTTATTACTAATCTGTGTAACTTCTCTAAACTTTCTCTTGCCTAGTCTGTCGTATCCACTTTGCTGTACACTCTGCCCTCTATCAATATCTTTTATTTTCCCTCTGTCACTCAAAGATTTGCTGGAAGAAAACTCAACATTGAGTTAAGCTCGCCTTTGTACTAAAATATCCTTTTATTTTTTGTTATAAAAATGTGTTTTGTGTACAATAAAGAATAAGATACATACGCTGACTGTACCATCTATAGTATTTGTGTTGAGTCTGTAAAATTCTTGAAACCACATTATTTACCACACAAATACATTATGTACCAGTCTTATGTAAGCATTTAGTACTTAGATTTTGTTCTGTTGGTAATCCTTACAAGGAAAATGGATAACTAAGATAACTTGTGCATATTGACCATAAACATCAAATGTGTGAACACCAGCTCACATATAAGGTAAGACTTCAAAGTAAATAATACTTCATTCACAGGTTAGCTGGTTATTTTTACCCGACTACAGCGAAGCAAAAGGAGGGTTATGATTTTGACAGGCTATGTATGTTACATACAGTATACATGTAGGTTCATCTGTTCCCTCATAGCCATAGCTCTTCAACCATTTATTAGAACTGGACAAATGAGGTATCGTTATACGTGACAACGGCGAAGCCAAAAGGAGGGTTATGATTTTTACCCACCTGCGACGAAGCAAAAGGAGGGTTATGATTTTGACAGGCTATGTATGTATGTGTGTAAATAGGTTCGTCTGTTCTCTCATACCTCCTCAATCACTAATCAGAACTGGACAAATGAGGTATCATTAAAAGTATCTTAGTAGTCGGCTGGTTATAGGCTATATAACGTATCAGTGAATCTAATGTGGCGCCCTCTACCGATCATAAAGTACTATGTTAAAAAATAAACTTGAGATAAATATACCGTGTTGGGTATCATCTGAAAGGGCTTAATTACAAATATGTATAAATTATAGCCGTTGCTTGCCCCAAAATAATATAAAAATAGTTTATTCACACATAACGCGTATTTCGAGCCATTTTTTTTTATACCACTTAGGTGGCAGACAAGCACACGGCCCACGTGATGGAAAGAGGTTACCGTGGCCTATGGACGATTGTAACACCAGAGGAGTGACAGTCGCGCTGCCAACCCTGTAAGTACAGAGTTTCTGTGCCGTCAGTGTAGAAGACAAAGCATGTCCTGCTTTATCTTCTACACTGACGGCACAGAAACTCTTTTTTGATTGATTTTATTAGCATGTGCCCTGGAGAGCACGTTAAACCAAAAGTGCCGGCTGCCATACGAACGTCTATGGCAGTCGTTACGGATACTTGGAGCCTATAAAAGTCCGACTACTCTTAGTACCTACAGAATTTCAATATCGCCAAATGGTCGTGGAGGTCAGGTAGCAGTTGCTTCACTGGGCGTCGGAGGTCGATGAACGACCTCCGCCCCCCATGAGCGCCTGCCTGGGGGTGACAGGTGGAGCCGCCTGTCACCCTGGCAGAAGCAGGCCGCGGCAGTGGCGCGCCTAGCGCGCCTCCCCGTTTCCGGGGTCAAGTTGGGGACTCTGTAGTCCCCACACCCGAGACGAGGGCCAGATCGCGAGAGATGGCCCTGGGTCGGCCGGGGTGCGAGGGATATGCCTGTCAACCTCACCTTCGGCAACCAAAACGACCCACAGGCGGCGTGCGTGTTAGTCGGTTCGAGTCCGACATAACCTCCTCCACCGGCTCCGGTGGGGAGATATCCGTGGGGATTTTGCGCACGTAAAAAAAAAAAGCAGTTGCTTCACTTGCTTCACGGAATATATCGAAATTCAACCGCATCTTATTTAGACTAGAAAGCAAACGCCCGAATTGGGAAAAAGATCCAAGAACTACGAAACTCTATGTGCTTGCAGAGTCGGCAGCACGAGTGTGACTCCCCAGGTGTTGCACACGTCTGTAGACCACGGTAATTACTTTCCTACAGGTTGGCCGCGTGCTTGTCTGCCACCTAAGTGGTATAAAACTAAAAGTCACCTAAGTAGTAGGAGGTAGGACACTGTAATGTATATATGATCCAAAGGAAATTTATCAGATATTTAGGGTTTAAATTCAAACTGTCCCACCTAGCCGACCTCACCTATGAGCAGCGCTGTGTTAATCTACATATCCTACCGTTGTACATTGTTGTGTCGCACCAATTTTAGAGTGAATAGCTTTCTGCCTAGAATTATTAGTGAATTTAACCAATTGAATGTTGACAGTAACCTGGATCTCTTTAATACCGGTAAACATTCTGCCAGATCTTGTCTAACGAAGTGTTTTGTTGAAAGTTTATAGATGTTGATATTTCTATTGACTCAATCTTATTTCTGTCTTATTGCTCTCAGTTGCTAACAATTTTGTTTTATATAACTGGTTGATATAATTGTGGAAGCTTGTAATTGGCGTGTACTAACCTAAATGTTGTGTATATGTGAATGTAGCTGTAAGCTCCCCAAATGAAATAAAAAAAAAAAAAAAAAATAGCATATGTTCGTATCGACGGTAGGTTTGTAACACAGCTACCCTCTTGATCATACCTATGTAATCAATGAAATAAATTTTGAGTCTTGCTATATACTTCGCCGATGTTTATTGTGACCTGCATCACAACTGATCTTAAGCAAAATAACACAGAAACGATGGTATTTTCCGTCGAATTGAGCAGTCCCACTGGGGAAGTACCTCCACCCTACAGAACACCGCGGCCATAATAACCTCGTGTTGTGTTCCCAGCGGTGAGTAGGGTAGCCAGAGCTCACTGGAGAGTTTTTGTACTGTCAGTGGGAAAACCAAAAGCTTTGTCCTGCTTTGTCTTTTACTCTGACGACACAGAAAATCTTGTCCTTACCGGTTTGGCAGCGCGAGTGTGAATCCCTTGATGTTGCACACGTCCATAGGCCACGGTAACCACTTTCCATCAGGTGGGCCGTGTGCCAACCAAGTGGTATAAAAAAAAATGACAGTATGAAAGTCTTTTACTTACAGCGTCAATCATCAAAAGAATCAAAGTTTACTTACAGCGTGCATAGTAACGCAGTTCACGGAGTAGAAGGACAGGTGGTACAGAGCGAGAGCCGTGGACCTGTGCACCACGGGGTCCCGTGACGTCATATAGTTGACCAGCGGTGTGATGGCGCCCCGCTTGCCGAACTCTTGGCGGTTCTGTGCCCAGTCGCAGCAGTAGGCTATAGCGACACCCAAGTTTGCTCTGAGGTGATCGTCGGTCGTGTTCACTGTGAAAGAATTCGTTTCATTAAGCTAAACAGAGGGCTAAGCAGGCGCTGGGCTTCCGCTCCACCGCGGTTGCGCAGAGGATACGGTGATACCAAAGGTTAGCCTAATTCTACCATACAATTGGACTACAATTTTTAAAGCCGCGTCTAAAGATATACATGTCATATGGTAATCTGATCAGACAAAATATAGTGTTGTCGTTTCTCATACTGATAGTGGACCCCTAAATAGTTCTATTGCTGAACGGTTTAGTTACAAAAAGCGAAAATTATATTTGAGGTCAATTACTTATAAATGAAAGTTGCTGAAATAAAAAATGTCCTACATATGTTCTGCAAGATTTGACATGCGAAATTGCTATTATATATTATATATCGTCTATTTCATACAGAACACTTCGCCTTGCCTGATAGTAAGCTGAAGGCAAAGTCTCAGAAAAGAGGGTCACCATTACTTACACATACTATCTAACAATGTGACACTCAGCTTGACGGCCTCATCATATGCTTTTTCACGCCCCGCTTAAAGGACCCGGGGCTGTAGGTATATGTATTTACAAATGCAAGAAAGCTCTCACAAGTAGCCTAACAAACTTCAAATTATCGATCATCTAGGTATAAAAGGAGCTACAGGGATACAGCTCATATTTTCCGCAACATTTTCATTAAAAACAAGCAATAAAACATTGTAAAGATTTATGTATCTATGGTTTAAAAATATATATGTTTGGCGCTTTAGAGAATGAATAATTTCTCTAATGTACTTGTTGTTAAATGTTTGTCACCTTAGAGAAAATATTCTTTCTCTAAAGCAACGCACATCATACAAAACTGTGAAAGACCATAGAGATGTAATATTGAAAAGGAGGTAGGACTCGACGGTATTTCCGTCCAATTGAGCAGTCTGACTGGGACCTTCGCCCTACAGAATACCGCGTTTAAATAACCTCGTGTTGTGTTCCCGGCGGTAAGTAGGGTTAGCCAGAGCCCACTGGAGGGTTTTTGTACTGTCAGTGGGAAGACCAAAAGCTTGTCCTGTTTTGCCTTTTACACTGACGGCACAGAATCTCTCAATGCTTGCAGGGTTGACAGCCCGAGTGTGATTCTCTTGGTTTTGCAAACGTTCATAGGCGACGGTGACCACTTTCCATTAGGTGGGCCGTGTGTTTGTCTGCCACCTAAGAGATATAAAAAAAAGTGAAAAATATGAACTGTGACCCTTAACACTTATATTATTAAAAATATCTTCTGAATATTACAAAAATACTTATACATCAATGCACAGTTCCTTTGTCGATTTTACATATATAAATTTTGCTGTATGTAAATATGTATACGTGCCTATCTCCTTTGTAGGTACCTATTATGGTATTGAGGAGGTAGGACACGGCGGTATTTCCGCTCAATTGAGCACTCCGACTGAGGAAGTACCTCCGCCCTACAGAATACAGCGGTTATAATAACTTCATGTTGTGTTCCCAGCGGTGAGTAGGGTAGCCAGAGCTCGCTGGAGAATTTGTGCTGTCAGTGGGATGACTAAAAGTTTGTCCTGCTTTGTCCTCTACACTGACGGCACATAAACTCTGTGCTTACAGGGTCGGCAGCGCGAGAGTGGCTTCTCTGGTGTTACACACGTCCATAGGCCACAGTAACCTCTTTCCATCAGGTGGGCCGTGCGCTTGTCTGCCACCTAAGTGGTACAAAAAAAAAACTTAATGATCGTTGATTGTACTTACTATATACCCACTTATTGATATAATTATTATTTCAGACCGTAAAGTCTCCTTCGTAATGACATTGCCCTTGAGGAGTCTACCGGCACGTTTGAATTAATCTTGTACCAATTATACAGTTTTATTAAAAAAAAACCAAACGGTTAAAAATGGCTAATTACAAAATTAATGTTGTGTGCATCTATGTAGTTATAATATAGCTGATGTTATCTGATCGTTTCTGTCAATATCTCGCTAAAGCAGTTTTCAGTAAAATATTTTGTTTCTTCTCAATTCCCAATCATTATCTTCATTATCCTCCTGCCCTGAATCCATTCAATCCTTTCCTTGCAATATCATCTTTCACATAGTCCATCCATCTCCTCTTCGGTCTTCCTCTGCCCTTATATCCGTTCACTTCCATAGTTAATGCATTTTTTACGACATTATACATATCCAAACCAAAAGAAACGGTCCTTCTCAATCACTAATAAATATTATTCTTTCTATACAATCAAAGCGTTGCCCCACTGCCATAAAATCGACAATCTCCGATACTTATACTCAAATTATTGATTGTGTCTCATCATTCTATCACCACATAACAGAGCAGAGCGTAGTGGTGGAGGTCAAGAGCTTTCCCAGATTTTCATAGAAATAAAAATACACTTACCTAATTTTGAAAGCTTAGCCACCACGCCGTGATCAGAAATAACAGCCAAGTTCTCGTTATCTCTCGCTATAGTCGCAATAGCAGCGCAGACGGCAGACAACACATTGTGATCATCAGAATCTAGTAAATCCACTGTCAGCTCTAAAGCACCCACAAAAGATCTAACCATTTCACCAGAGTCTGCCGCATTTTGAACACAGGGGCTCAATGCTAGAGCAGCATTTGTTTGGACTTTCTTAGAATCATTCTTAAGCAAGGACCAGACCAGTCTGACTCCATCCAACTCGTCAATTTCAGTCATACATATCGGTTCTTTGGCACATTCCATCAAAACTAGAGGCACGTTTTCCAGCAACGGTTTATAAGTATTATTCAGGTGATGAACTGGAAAACAAAATTCAATTGTGAACAGTATATTCAATATGGACACTAAAGGAGAACTATTAAATTACTTACTGAGCATTGGTATTCCACGAGCACCCTGTATTTTTACCCTGTTAGGTGGAAACTTCGCGCATTCTGCCAGAGCTCCAGCCACGTTTGTTAATACTCCATCATTTTCATCATCTAACAGGTTAACTAGGATAGGAACTGCATCAAGGGTGTCTAGTCTTTTCACACTGGCGCTACTGTTAGCACATTTCCATAGAGCACCAGTTACAGCTGCCAATAAAGGTTTGTTAGGTCTATTCGTGGCATCCGATGCGGCTTCGACTAAAAGCTCTAATCCTCCAGCTTCACGAATCATATCCCTCGTAATTGAATCACTTGCGCATTTGTAAATAGCTAAACTGCAGTATGTCTAAAACATAATCAATTGAAATTGGTGCTTAATAATAACGATAACTTCGAAACTTCATTCAGTAGCATATTACTCAACAAGTGCATTTTATGAAAGAACTGTGCTAGAGACAAAAATTATCTAAGTTGTTCGTGTTATCCTACCTTTAAATCTTTATCTGGGTTAGCCAAGTGCGTGATCAAATCGTCAACCATTTTTTCCGTCTGTATAGCAAGTTGAAATGACGTTTCGTTAGCACACATTTGCAGTAGACCTATCGCTGGAACGGCTACATCTAGATGTATTGTCTTCATCATTCTCGCTATTAGTGGAATCATTCCATACTTTCTCATTGCTTCGCGATTTCTTTGTGAAGAGGACATCGACCAAAGGGCCTTGGCTCCTGCCCGTCCGATGTCCAAGAATTGCTCCTCATCCGCATTTAATTCCTCACGAGGTGTTAATAAATATCTAAAAAAAATAAAACAACGTCAATAATATGCCACTTTAGCTTTACCTTGAAACAAAAATTGTCGCAAATTGCAATTGTTATGGTTTCTTTCGAAAGGTGTATTGGCCTCCACATTTTGTAATCATATCGTGTTCAACGTACATTATGTTTTAAAGTATAATATTCTCACAAGTTTACGGAACATAAAATAATTAATGAACCTTTCCTTAATGTCCAGTAAATCGATCAATTTCGGAATGCCACCAAATTTTCTGCAAAATTTTCTACTCTTTCTTATTCTGCCCAAGTTGGCTATTGTTTCAGCTGCTAGTATCTGAACGTCTCTCGCCGGATCGGACAATAATCCCACCAGCAATGGTATAGCCCCTAGGTCGGTGACTTTCTTCCTGATTTCAATATTCGGTGTTATATCTCTGAGGACAGCCAGTCCTCCCAAAATACAGCACAGATCTCTAGTTTCCAGTAAGTTCACAAGCAGTTCCAAGCCACCGATTTCTTGTATAGCTCTTTGATTAACTTCTATTGTTAGATCATGGTCTTTTAAGCAAGAAAGTGCGACCATAGTAGCTGTCTGATTACCTGCCTTCATATACTTTACGAGTTTTTGTATATGCCAGTATTCCGGAGGTATTTCTGTGGACTTAATGAGATCGGCCCAGTTGTCGTCATCAGGGGACGTAGATGAGGGTGAGGATACTGAAGTGTCGGATCCCTCCGTCACCATCACAATGCGCGGCAAACCAACTGTATCTTGACCTCCGTCCGCACTAAACGTCGAAATATTATCGTCTCCCATGATTTAAATATTTAAAATACACTATTAAAGAAAATAAGTACAAATATTGTGTTTATACTTCGATAACGATTTTCGTCTTGTCAATATGGTTGCTTAGCAACGCCAGCTGAAGAGCGTTGAGTTGACTGAGCTGAGACCAAGAGAATTTTGATTTGACGTTCATATGTGCTCTTTGTGTGCCTAAACTGAATAAATGAAATTGATTCTTGAGAATATAATCAAGCTAAATGCGGCGCTCACTCACACAAACTATAAAATATGATAGCCATATTCAAAATCGATTTATAATTAATCGGTTACGCAGAGGTATCCCACATAACAGGGGTGAGCCTATTGCCGTCTTCTGGGTACTATTGTTGACTCGAACCATGCATCTAAGGCGGAGTTAGGGCTATATTTCTGTCTGATGTTAAACAGCCCTATCCCTTGTTCGCCTTGTAAGACACCGCATGGGAAGAGATAGGGTGGTTCAAATTGTACTCTATCGGGAACCACGCGATTGCAAACTAACTTATGATTTAATAGCATCGATCGTAATATGAACGATAGATCGTAATATGAACAAAAACTTGATTTATACCAAAGTCAAGATAAATCAAATTCAAAATAAAATTAATGGATTTCAAAAAAGGAAGATACTACGCTATTAATGAATTAGGGGATTTACAATTTTTTTGACGTCGTAAAACAGGTAACTAATTGGCCGCGTGGTTTGCGACCAAGTAGAATTTGGACCACCCCATCTCTTCCCGTGCGGTGTCGTACAAGGCGACTAAGGGATAGGGCTGTTTAACATCAGACAAATATAATACAGCCCAGGCTCAGTCTCAGATGAATGGCTCGAGTCAACAATAGTGCCCGGAAAACAGCCATAGGCTTACCCCTATTACGTGAGACCGAGTAGAATGATGGTGAAATGTGGGTTTTAATTCACCTCTGCCTAACCCTCCGGGAATAAAGGCGTGATTATACCTATGTATGTATGTATGTATGTACACCTTAACCGTCACGCTTTAGTACTTACGTGTTATACAGTACCGATTATCATGAAACTTTAAAGTTCTGAAATATAAGGAAATAAAATAAGTCTCATTCCAAGGAAAGTGGGTTTCTATTTTTTTACTTGCGCGGATTTTGCACACGTTAAATAAATGTTACCCCACCCCCGCCGGAGCCGGTGGGAGAGGTTTTCTTTTTTATACTACTTAAGTGGCAGACAAGCACACGGTCTATCTGATGGAAAGTGATTACCGCGTGTGCAATACCAAGGAAGTCACACTCGCGCTGCCAACCTCATAAACACAAGAGTTTCTGTGCCGTCAGAGTAAAAGACAAAGCAGGACAAGCTTTTGGTCTTCCCACTGACAGCACAAAAACCTCCAGTGAGCTCTGGCTACCCTACTCACCGCCGGGAACATAATACAAGGTTATAATGCCGCGGTATTCTGTAGGGCGGCTATGTCGAACTCGAACCGACTAAAACGCAAGGCACCTGAAGTCGTTTTCGTTTGCCGAAGATGAGGTTGACAGGCATATCCCTCGCACCCCGTCCGACCTAGGGTAGGCCCTCCTCGGGTAGGAATATTATACCTATGTGTATATACAGGGGCTACAGATATAAAATGTGAATTGAATTGAAATCGCTACACTCAAGGGCCATCATTCTGCTGGCCGCGGCGGCGGTGCGCCTCGCGCGCCTCCCCATTTCCGGGGACGAATTGGGGACTCTGTAGTCCCCACACTCGAGGAGAGGGCCAGATCGTGGGAGATGCCCTGAGTCAGCCGTGGTGCGAGGGATATTCCTGTCAACCTCACCTTCGGGAACCAAAAACGACCCACAGGCGGCGTGCGTTTTGGTCGGTTCGAGTTTGACATAACCTCTTCCACCGGCTCCGGTGGGGGAGTATCAGTGGAGCTTTTGCGCACGTAAAAAAAGGGCCTTCATTCATTAGCTCTTTCTTCCACAATCGTGTATTTTACTTGCACTTTGGAGTCTCTTAAGCCGTTGATATTATACATAGGGACACTTGATATTCGAGGTCCTAAAAATTCTCACAACCTTGATGCAGTTTCCATTTTGAAGTCTAACCTGACCTAACTTTTTTTTTTAAAGACGACAGAGTAGAATTTATTTATTTGCTTGCCATGCAACAAAAGATGGAAATAAAAAATGTAGTAATCAAGCACATTTCGCTATAAAGTTGGTATGCAAACACAGATAATTATACAAAACAATATCTACTTAAAAAAAAAGAAAATTAAAAATTCTTTATTTATAAAATTCTAGTTTATACATTGTTGGGGCTTCCCAGTAAATAGTCATGGACACTTGTGATGGGAATGTCTCGCTCTTCCTGCGTAACATTTTCTTGGATTTATTAAAAGTTATAGCTTAATCTAGACAGATGTGGAGTCAGTATGTGAATACTAATTTATACCTATGTGTATTTATTTATCTATTGTTATTGATATACTTAGCAAATAAAAATATTGCAGTCACAATAATAGCGCAGCGTCTGTTATAACGCTTTTCTGCGGTGGTACGAATGAGATGCATATTTCTTTAAAAAGTGTACATGTAAATCCTTGAGGGATAAATTTTTGGTTAATTTTTTTTTTTCAAGGGATATTAGTGATCGAAATAAGTAATATTTTCGTTAACCCCTCCATCTAATCCAAATTGCTTGTGTTAGGAGAAGGTTCACATCGTAATGTAATGACCAGGATTGTTTTTTTTTAATGATCCTTATCTTCGAATTGAACATGCATTGACGTCTGTTTTTGTATTGTTACAGTTGCGCAGGAGTGTAAAGGATGTGATCAAACCAGAACATAATGACCAATTTCTATTACGGTGGCTCAGAGGTACGTTATTTTATGATTAAAAAGTAGGTAAGTACATTAAGAATAGTATTAAGTTTCCAGATCTTGTTTTGTACCGAAGATTCTGCTAATGAAAAAGGACCAATGACATTTTGTTCACTCCTCCAAGATTATCAGCGCCCTAGCCAAAGTCACGTGCAGTCTGACACTCCTGTTAATTGTCGGCGCTGGCTTTCTTCTCGGGATTTGGAATTCAGACGGTAGTTTCGGTCGTAAAAACTAAGAATAGAAGAGTTGGGGAGCTGACCCCAGACTATATAATGCTAGATTTTGAAGCAACTGGTACTGGTGCTCGAGGCAATAAAAATTAAATATACCACTTTGTTGTATTCAGCACTTCGCAACAGCAAATCGTTCTGTTCATAATAGTAGGGGTTCGCCTGCTATTATGAACAGAACGATTTTGTTACAATATGATAAACAAAAACCCCTATACTATTTTGCAACATGCACATTTTTGAATAGGTAATAACACTAACAATTAATTTGGATTTATCTAAATTAGCTAGTATTCCTACAAAATTGGCAGTTCTCGAGCAGTTTTATTTCAATTATATATAATTATTACATGAAAATAGCGACTAGTTCTTTATTTTAAAATAAGGAAACAATTATTGTAGTTTTGTATGTTTTTCCTTTTAATTTTTAATATCCATTTTCAATATGTATTTTACTAGAGACTTACTTATTTTATTAAAGATCCTGTAGATATGATATTATATTAATAACATACATGTTAATAATATAATGTCATAATATGTCATAATATGTCATATCTACGTCTATGTGACGGCCTCTGTGGCGTAGCGGTTGAATGTTCGACTGCTACGCAGGGGGCGCGGGTTCGATTCCCGCTCATTGCAAATATTTGTGTGCATGAATTTGTATATTTGCATTGGTCTGTGTGTTTCTATGTATGTCTTTACAAAAAAAAAGTATCTAAGTATGTTTATCCACATTCTAGATTCCATAACACAAGCTAGTCGAGCTATGCTTACCATGGGTCTAGATAGTGTCGTGCAGAATGTTGTAGAATATTTATTTTTTATTTATTTATTTACTGTAAACTGAACAAAAAAAAAACTTTATCGGTTGAAAGAACATCTCGGGTATTCGTTAAAAAGTCTGTCAACCCCGTACTGGGTCTACTATGAAGGTACCTAACATAGTCTGCCTACTATGAAGGTACCTAACATAGTCTGCCTACTATGAAGGTACCTAACATAGTCTGCCTACTATGAAGGTACCTAACATAGTCTGCCTACTATGAAGGTACCTAACATAGTCTGCCTACTATGAAGGTACCTAACATAGTCTGCCTACTATGAAGGTACCTAACAGTCGCTTCATAGTAGGCAGAGAGACGACCACAACTGAGATGAGAAAAGGAAAATGGAGAATAATAAGAGAAGGAGGAGAGAAAGTAATAATAAGGAAGCGAGTGACGAACCGCTCGAATATCTTGATAAGCCTTGTCATGTCGGGGGACCCTAACTGGTAGAGCACTACGTCATATTATCGGAACGATCCAAGGGCCCCCCGACAATGACAACGCTTGCATCAATATATATATTACTAGGTATATCAAAGTTATATATAGCCGCGTGGTTCCCGGCAGAGTAGAATTTGGGCCACCCCATCACCTCCCATGCGGTGTCGTACAAGGCGACTAAGGAATAGGGCTGTTTAACACCAGACAGAAATATACAGCCCAGACTCAGCCTTAGATGCATTGCGCTAGTCAAAAATAGTGCCCGGAAGACGGCAATTTGCATGACGGGGGTATTTTTAATTTTTAATTTTACTAAAAAATCTAAACACTCGTACTGCCTACGACCATATCCGTATCTCTGGTTGTACTAAACTAGGGATGTTATGAAATATAATTTCGGATCCGGATACGGATATTGGTAAAATATAATATCGGTTTCGGTTACGGTTATGGATATTAAATTATTTCGGATTATCCGATAGTTTCGGTTGCGGATATTATTTTTTAAGGAACTGTAAAATTAAATACAAATAAGATTATATTCGACTTTAATTGTACCTTGTAGGTTTCGTAATCTGTCATACAAGTAATTCTTTCTTACAGCTACTCATTTTGAAGTGTTATATAGGTAACTTATTAAATGCAAAATCTAATTAACGTTTGTAATTTGTTATAAATGAATCAACATCTTTAAAAAATATATCACACCATAATATCAGTTCCACCTCGCGCTGTGACATCTCTACCGCTATCTAATGGTAGCGGGAGAGGTGTCGCATTTCAGCGAAGTGCACAGTTAATTCGTACGAGTTGTAGTATTTAACAATTTAGTTAGACTCTACC
This sequence comes from Eilema griseolum, assembly GCA_963662185.1. Taxonomy (NCBI): domain Eukaryota; kingdom Metazoa; phylum Arthropoda; class Insecta; order Lepidoptera; family Erebidae; genus Eilema; species Eilema griseolum. The sequence continues at coordinate 22,893,701 of OY759240.1, forward strand.
CTATCCGAAACTATCCGAAACTTTTATTTCGGATTCGGTTACGGCTAAGGATATTTTTTTATTTCGGATATCCGATAGTTTCGGTTACGGATATGGATATCCATAACAACACTGTACTAAACCAACTGAGATTATCAAATATACATCAGATTTTATTTTAAATAGATAATATTTTCGCGTTCAGTAAAAATACTGATTGTGCATCTAATTAAGTTCAGAATGATCACCACCCACTCCGAAATAGATAGGTTAGGTTAGAAGACTGGCGGGAGCGAAGCGAAGCGGAGCTCCCGCCTTATGTCTTTGTGGTAATTTCTTTTATAATTGGTTGGTTGGTTGGTTGCTAACTAACTACTTACTTGCAGTAGTTTGTTGGTGCTCATTCAGTATTTTTGATGTGAATTTGGATTATTTTGTCGTACAAAATGTACTCTTTTTGATATACGTTTAAATACCATCCATTTTAAATCAGGCCACAACTTTCTAATAAAATCAAAAACCGCATCAAAATCCGTTCAGTAGTTTTTCGTCCATTGCAAATACGCACACACAACTAGACAAAAATTAAAAACATATATTTTTCGGGTTTAGAATCGTTAATTTAACATAACTATGAGTAATAGGATTAGAAAAATGATATACATATCCGAAGAACTAAGAACAGTCGCACCTACCAAACTCCTCATCCAAACTTATAGAGCACTTTGTGAGTGTCTATTGAACTACTGCACCTGTACCTGGGGAGGAGCCGGCAAATCAATAATAATCCAACTTTAACGCGCCCAACGTGCAGTGCTTAAAGTTCTTATGCATAAGCCTTTTCGTCATCCAACATCAGATATTTATAAAATTACTGGGGTCTTGTCCGTTCGCAAACTTTTCATATTCCAATCACTACGTAGATACCATCGGATAGCTATTCCATGCCTACCAAAAAACGCCAAAAGAAAATTCCGATGTCCAGTACCACATACGAAGTCTAGCTTCGCACGACGGCATTACGACTACAGTGCACCGCGAATATATAACTCACTCACTAACAAATATACACATAAACTCAACAACCACACTTTTAAAAAATACTTACTGAATCGTCTTACAAATAACATGAACTATGATCAGATTGAATCTATCATCACGAATCAGTTTAGTTAACTACTAACGATGATACTCTGCACTGACATTCTTAGGGTACTTAGGTACCTACACTCAACACTTACACACGCCATCCATACTTCACTCACACACACACACACACACACACACACACACACACACACACACACACACACACACACACACACACACACACACACACACACACACACACACACACACACACACACACACACACACACACACACACACACACACACACACACAAACATATAAAATATCCTCACATCGAAGAAACAAGGTAATTTATCTGTAAAATGTAACATTGCATTGTTTGAAAGGTCTTTTCTGTAGGTATTCCTTTTTTTTTGTACCAATATTTTTTTTTCCTTTTTTTACATTTTTTTATAAACCATATAATAGATTCCACAGTGTGAAACCTGTAATTTGGAAGGAACTGTCTCCTGAGATACAGGTTGAGGACCTAGTTCGGGAGACAGAGACTGTATGTACCTAGATATATAACAAAATGATACAATATTTTTTTATTATGATTAAAGCATTTAGTATGCTAACTATTCAAATCGCTTAAGATAGAAAAAATTTAAACAGTCCAGGCAGGAATCGAACCCCGGGAAAGATCGCAGATTCGATTCCCGCCTGGACCGTTTTAATATTTTTCTATCTTGATCTATTTTTTTAATATAGTTTATAGACACGACTAACGCACATTTTCATAATAGTATCTTATAAATATTTTATTAAAAATATTGGCAATAATTTGATCAAAGCAGAAAACACGTAGAAATACTTAGATAGCAAAGAAATGGGAGCATTATAGTAGTGAGGGCACTTATTAAATCGACTAGGTGTGGTGAAAGTAAAACAACTAAACTCGCGTTGGAAAAATACATGATTATGTACCTACCTACTAGGTAAAAGTTAATCGATCGACAGGCACAACTATCTATCGAGATTTAATTGGTGCGTGGTGTTTGCTGCGTTGTTGTTCGTGTAATCTTTTGACATACTGTACCTGTAGGTTACAGTATGTACTACAGTAGTCAACGTTAGAACGATCTTGAGTCTTGACTAACAAGAGATTAAGAGCGAATCGAACTGTTTTATAAATTGTTTTGTAAATTGTATAATTGCCCGAACTAAAGGTGTGAACCCAAATATTTTTCTTTATTTTATTTATTTATACTTCATGCACGATGTACATTGGCGGACTTAATGCTGTATATATCAGATTATAATTAATATTAATATCAGAACGATCAGTCAAAGGGAAGGTGGGGGGAGGGGGGGGGGAAGAGGCATTAAGATCATTTTGAGTACTTAGTTTGTCATCAATCTGATGGTGACTGTACATACACAAATCAAAGAATCAATTAAAGGACATTGTCCAACTTGTATGAGCACTTGGCCTGGTGTGGACAGATAATAATTGGCGAAATATGATACAGGTTTGGTAGGTCATACTAGTAAGAAATAAAATAACATCATATGGTTGTATCAGTATTCATCATTTATATTATTTATTGACCAAAGTATTTCGTCAATTTTTGTTAAAAGATTAGTTGTATTCTTCATTTCTTTATTATTCAGAGTCATAAGTTATTAAAACATCCTGGAATTGGGCAGGTGGGTTTACCCTAGGGACCTATTTAAGTTGGTATGTACCACGCGCCAATAATATTAACTCTAAAAACAGAATCGGCTTTTGCAAGAAATTGAAAAATGTGTTGTACATGCATGAGTCAAGATGACAAACGAATGACATTTTATAGAATTTCTTTCCAGTTGCCATAAGTATAAAAACACAAGTTCAATCGATTAAACATAAATTCTTTTTTGAATCGAGATAAAAAGTTTTCGTTTCATTATTATAAAAACAATGTTTGATCAAAGACGAGACGACACCACATTGTTTTGAGTTGTGAATCTTTTTTTAAACCATATTAATATATTATTATTCTTTACTACTTTCTCGTATCAATACAATAAAAATAAATAAATATAATACCACTTTACAATTATGTAAATTGTAAAGTGGTAAGTATTATATTTATTTATTTTTATTGTATTTACATACACTATTTAGTGTTTAGGTTGACTGATAGAGAATGCTTGTTTAATTCGCTTATGTACCTACTTGTGCATGAAGTCTAATAAATAAATAAATGAGATCATTATTAACCGAATATAATACATAATTTTTACATATATTTTTACGTTTCGTCATCGTTCCTATAATCTTACGTTTGATCGTTGAGTAGAACCGAGTTCCACGCGGGCTTAACCGCAAGCGTCACAGTCAACGTGTACTCAATATCATTTAGTCTATGTATCTATTTTAAGTATCAAGTAGTCAATCTATTAATTCCTTATCAAACTCTGGTGTCCCATACATTACTCTTTATCGATATATCCATATATCATAAATAAAAATCGATTTCGATCTTTATTATAACTGGCAACATTTTATTATTAAGCAAAAGAGAACGATGTATACACCCATGTTAGGAGAATGTATATTTCAATGAACTAATGGATTAAATACTAATTATTTAAAGATATTTGTTGATACTCCAAGAAATCATTATTAGTTCGGTAAAAATTAAACATGATTATTGATCAATAGCTACATTTGCGTACGTCGTGTCCATGGGAGGCCAGTTTTGGACATTGCCCTTTAACAATTCTTCAAGTCAAGAAATATTATAAAAATATTAAATAATGTAAAAATAAACCATTGGAAAATAATTGTTTCGCTGGTTCGGTAGATTAGTTCTACTGAGAAAATACCACCAAGAAACTCAGTGAACTATATTTGAACTAGATTATCTTTCGTTTTTAAATTTACTTTAGTTTACCTACAATTTATTTTGTGCGAGCAAGCAAGAGACTTATTTTGACCACGCATTTATATCATCAAGATACATATCTACTTTATAATAATCTTTATACATTAAAGTTATTTTTACTTCTATTTTAAATTTACTTAGCGGCATGTAAATCACATCCTGAGGAATTTTATTATATTATGTATATTATACATTTAGTATATTATAAAAGTATGCCAAAACAACTACCACTCAATCCTGCAGCTATAGTCGCCATCCAAATGTTGCCTGGAAAAAATCGCTTAAAGCGATAAGGCCGCCCATTGTACTGTTTCCTTATTATTATTTTTTAAGTATCATGTATTCTTTACTTACTTGGTGTACAATAAAGTGTACATAAATAAAAAAAGAAAAGTATATATATATTTTTATACAGCTGCCTACAAACGAATCACCAACTTTGTGAAGCCTGAGTTTTGGTACAACAAGTTTATTTTTGTTTCTCGTATTAGATTTGTGTACCTACGTCAGATTTTTTTCGAAAAGATTAATACATACATACATACATACATACCATTCACGCCTGTAAACCCGCACGTAGACGTGAAAGCTTCGGGATGCAACCGGAATACGGAAGATAGAATATGAATTTCCTTCTCTATGGACCGGGATTAACACGAGAATCAAGAAAAAGAAGATTCACGTTGAAGTGCAGAGGGGTCGGCAGACTAGAAGTCATTGATCATAAGACGTGACGATCATCATGTCAGTCAGCTACAAAAGTAACTTAACACGTTGCAAATTACAGGTCACCTTAGTTTTAAATCCTGTTATAAAATGATTAATAAAATTTAAATAAATATAATGAAGATTAAACGCTTATAATGAAGATAAAAAAAAATCCCTACCTTTTTTAATTACATCAACTATTCTTATTGCTGTATAGGTACATAAACGGCTGTATTTTTTTGATGGCATTAACTTTGAAACGTGATTTTTTAGTAAAATAAAATTTTAATAGTTCATTCAACCTGATGCCTTCAGCTAGACATTCCTGAGATAAAGGTTTCGATGACCGCGTGGTTCCCGGCAGAGTAGAATTTGGACCACCCCATCTCTTCCTATGCGGTGTCGTACAAGGCGACTAAGGGATAAGGCTGTTTAACATCAGACATATTATATACAGTCGAGACTCAGCCTCAGATGCTTGGCTTGAGTCAACAATAGTTCCCGGAAGACGGCAATGGGCTCACCCCCTATTACATGGTACCGAATTTGATGATTGGTGAAATATGGGTGTTAATTCACCTCTGCCTAACCCCCGGGGATAAAGGCGTGATTATACAGGGTGTATTTTTGAAACGGGGCAGTAAGGGCAAGTACCTTAACCGTTGCAGTTACAGCAAAACGTTCTTAAAAGACCTTCCCTAACTTTTTGGGACATTTTGAACTGTATTCACAGATTTTGTAAAAAACTTACAGTTAGCAAAAAAAATGCAAAAAGTTCAATTTTTTTTTTTTTATGTCAATCGATTCTATTTCATGTGGGGTTAAAAAAATCTATGGGACCATTTTAGCTTTCAGTACTAGAAAAGACAGAAATCGCCAAAAACGTTTCCCATACATTTCGTACGGAAATATGATAAATCAACTCGAAACTCATAGGTCAGGTAAAATTTTGAACTTTTTTAAATAAAAAAAATCATTTAAACATTTAAGAAATTGGTTTATGAAATAAATTGCTCAAAATGATTTCTATTTTCACGAATACATAAGTCTATCCTTTTTTGCACTGAACGAATGGCGGCTAATAATGTTCTGGGATGAATATTACGTAACATGGTCATTAATGCATCCTTGAGCTCTTGAACACTGGCGTACGTCGTCTTATACACCTCGTTTTTCACGAAGCCCCATAAAAAAAATCAAGTGGTGTTAGATCGGGGCTACGAGGTGGCCACTGTGTTGGACCATGTGTACCTATCCACTGTGTACCGAATAGGCGGCTCAAATTGGAACGTGAAAGGTGACTGTTATGTGGCGTAGCACCATCTTGTTGAAAATGAACTTTTCGCAATTCCGACAGGGGCCATTCGTCCATCTCGTTTTCAAGATGGTGTAAAATGACTTCATTATACATGGCAGAATTCAGTTTCCCTTCATAAAATTCCACCATTATGACTCGATTGGACATTATACCACACCAACAGTTGAATGAGAAGCGAACCTGATTATGACTTGCCGTAACTCTTAGTGGATTTCCTTTGGACCAATAGTGGTGTTTTTTTCTGTTGTACATACTGTTATTGGAAAAATTCGTTACGTCTGACCACAGTATGTAATTTAAAAATTCATGATCTCTGCTTATTTTTCCTCTTAGCCATCTGCAAAAAGTAAGCCTTCGAACATCATCACCCGGATGTAACACTTGAACTATGCGCCCATATCGATAGCACTTGTAGCCGTATTTCTTCCATATCTTTATCACAAGGGAGTGGGATACACCTACTTCAAGGGCGACTTGCCTGGACGATACCTCTGGATATGCTTCGACATAAGTCAGAACCACAATCTCCGTGTCCATGTCCACACGAGGCTGCCGCTTTCTTTTGAAAGAACCCTGCAATTCCAGGTTTTTCAAAAGATTTGTAATAACCATTCTTGTTGGCACATGCCGCAACGGATACTTATTGCGGTACCACACTAATGCAGCTCCCGCATTTCGATTATTGACAAAATACGCTTCTAATAAGTCAATTTTTTCACGATTAGAAGACATTTTAGCGAAAATCCTTAATTAATAACTCATACGAAGTTTCTCAGCTGAAACTAAGTATAACACACAGATTTTCGAATCAAATTCGAAATTTGAGGGTAAAAATTCTTTTTATTTACTTTACAGTCAATTCTACCCACTTGCTGGCCATAACAAAAAGTTAGACCATCGTAGAAATTTGTTTCTGTTGCCGAAATGTATGGGAAACGTTTTTGGCGATTTCTGTCTTTCCTAGTACTGAAAGCTAAAAAGCTCTCATAGAGTTTTTTGATCCCCACATGAAATAGAATCGATTGGCATAAAAAAAAAATTTTTGGACTTTTTGCATTTTTTTTGCCAACTGTAAGTTTTTTACAAAATCTGTGAATGCAGTTCAAAATATGTCAAAAAGTTAGGGAAGGTCTTCTAAGAACGTTTTGCTGTAACTGCAACGGTTAAGGTACTTGCCCTTACTGCCCCGTTTCAAAAATACACCCTGTATGTATGTAAAGGTTTCGACAAACGGACAGACAGACTATGAAGTGCTGATCCTATTATAGATCGAAGTTCCGGATAGTCTTGGTATGCCACAATGTCCGTCCTCTGTGGTGTATGTAGCAATAGAGTTGCTACGCCTGAGGTCCCGAGGAGTTTGATTCCCGCTCAATGCAAATATTGGCATTCATGAATAATTTATTCTGTGTTCAATTGATTATTGTTTAATTTTTTCTGAGTTCAATGTTATTAATTCCGAATAAATAATTTATTTAATTTGACAATGATTTATGAAAGCATTTGACATGGCGATTTAATCCAAATATTTCAATTAAGCATTATTTTAGCTACATTATATTTTGCATGTCAGAACATTGACTGACGAAATATGCGATTCTTATATTTATGTTTAAAACCGTGTACCTACCATATTTCTGCAAATAAACATATTTCATTTCATACATTTAAAAAAAAAAAAAATATGTATCTGTGATCTGAATATTTCTATGTAAATATAATAAGTGTGGATTTATAAGACAAAATGTATCTAAATATGTACATCCGTACCTATTCTAGAATCCATACCTCAATTACTTTGCGTCTAGATAGCGTTGTGTATTTTTAGGGTTCTGTTCCTCAAAAGGAAAAAAAACGGAACCCTTATAGGATCATTTCGTTGTCCGTCTGTCTGTCTGTCAAGACCTTTTTCTCAGGAATGCCTGGAAGTATCAAGTTTGGTCTTCTCAACGGATTCTAAATGTATTACGGATTATGTAGCTTAAGTTACGGAGCCCTCAGAGCGCAAGTCCTACTCGCACTTGACCGAGTTTTCAATGAACTGTATTCAAATTAATATTCCATACCAGTACATTTGAAAGGAATTTACAAGTCACTCATATTTTTTAGTTCTACTTGACGTCAAATTCAAAGAAATAAGTTGGAAGAAAATAAAACGTATCTATTAACTACGTCAGTTCTACTATATTATCTATTCTGTACCGGAACTTCTTAGCAGGCACGGATATAAAGGGGGAGCGGGAGGCGACAATGAATGCAATAGTCAAAATATTCAAAATAGTCAAAGTCAAGGTCAAAGTCAAAGTCAAAGTCAAGGTCAAGGTCAAAGTCAAAGTCAAAGTCAAAGTCAAAAATCATTTAGAAACTTACAAAACGTCAGAAATAAAAAAGATATGTTTAACATCTATTTACAATTCATTTATTTCCTTTGTACAATATGCTGGTCAACGAATTACCTACAACATGTCTAGAATACCTGGCTTTTTCATTCAATTTTGAATTTTAAGTTTGTATCGGTAAATCGTAAAATTTAATAGCATTTTTACAGTGTCAGTGGTTGACAGTTTACTGAATCGGGGTTCAAGTTTAGAAGATTTTGGTGAGGCCTCATTCACCCAAAAATGCTCACTGCAAAATATATCTTCCCTGGCGCCTGCATCATAGTACACACACATAAAATATTATTAACTTAATCTTATTTTATATTTCAGCAAGACAATGGGATGCAATTGCGGCTGAAAAAATGCTGAGAGATGTAAGTTAATACTGTTTATTTTAATCTTTATAATACCTAACTATAAATAGGGACACATAACTTGAACCTAACAAATGAGAACCCCGAAACAACGAAACCATGGCGCACGCGGATTGTCTGGTAATCTGGCATAGATGCTGAATTTGAGCTCGTAGGTACGTCTCTGTAGCATCCCGTGTTATTCTCAAAAGACACCCTTTTTTTAATGTGCGCAAAATCCCCACGGATACCCCCACCACAGACGCCGTTGGGGGAGGTTATGTCGGACTTGAACCGACTAAAAACGCACGCCGTCTGTGTGGGCCGCAGGCTGGCGGAGGTGAGATTATCTGAGACATATCCCTCGCACCCCGGCCGACCCAGGACCGTCTCTCATGAGACGGCCCACTTCGGGTGTGGGGACCATCGCATCCTTGGGAATGGGGAGGCGCGCATCGCGCACCGCTGCCACGGCCTGCTTCTGCTAGGGTGACAGGCGGCTCCACCCGTCACCCCCAGGCCCGCGCTCATGCGGGTCTCAAAAGACACCCAAGAAACGTGTAGGTAGGTACAGCGCGAATATAGTATCCAAAATATCCAAAATTTAAATCCAAAATACATGTCCCAACTATTTTATTTTTATTGTATTTAATATTTATAAATTATTTCTTGATTTGTTTATTAAAATAACTATTTTTTTTTCCTAATACGTGGGGCGCACTATAAGTTTCCGGAATGAATATGAAAAAATACTATTAAAGGTACAAAATTAATTTATTGTTTTTCAAAATAATCTCCCTTGGCGTCTATGCACTTTTTCATTCGATCAAACCCGTTTTGAAAACTTTTGTGCCACTCCTCTGTGGTGACCTCTGAAACGTGTTTTTCATACTCCTCGACAGCCTCTTCTGGTGATGAAAATCGTTGGCCGCGTAATTGGTTCTTAATTTTTGGGAACAGATAAAAGTCACAAGGTGCCAGGTCGGGACTGTATGCAGGATGACTCATGAGTTCTACATTTTTCGCCTTCAAAAAGTCGTTTGTCTATCTGGCCGTGTGAGAACTAGCATTGTCGTGGTGCAGGATGATACGGCGTTTACGGTTATTTTTACGGAGTTCGTCAATAACTTCCGGCAAACAAATGGTCGTGTACCAGTCACTATTCACAGTACGACGATTTTCTAAAGCAACAGTAGCCACGTGTCCAGTTTTATTAAAAAAAGAAGCAATCATCCGCTTAGATGCACTTTTCACGCGCGCCACTTTGGTTGGTTTCGGCTCATCTTGAAAGACCCATACGCTCGATTGCTGCTTTGTTTTGGGATCGTAGCAATAAATCCATGTTTCGTCACCTGTTACTATGTCCCACACCAAATTTGACGCACCTTCGTTGAATCTGGTAAGCATGGCACTGCACCAAGTGACGCGGTCCGTTTTTTGATCCTCGGTCAAGTTATGTGGGATCCACCGCGAGCACAGCTTTCTCACACCCAAATGTTTGTGTAGGATTGATTGTATTTGACTCATGCCTATTTCTAAGGATGCGCGAATTTCATGGTAGGTCACATGCCTGTCTGTTTCAATCATACGGCGCACAGCATCGATGTTTTTGTTGGTCACAGCGGTGGACGGCCGACCATCGCGAGATTCGTCACTGAGATTGATACGACCACGCTTGAATTCTGCAAACCAGCTATAAACAGTCGTCTTGCATGGAGCTTCATCGCCAAAAGCTGTTTCAAGCCGAGCGATGCTCTGTTGAGCCGTCAAATTACACTTAAAATCGTAGAAAATCATACTACGAAAATTTTCCCGAGTTAAATCCATGTTGATGCAGACACACAATTTTTTAAATGGCGCCACAAGGTAAAAACAAAAGACAGTCAGATGAAACAAACTGTATTCTACAGCCAAAGAGTTCTATTTTCAAATGTTGTAATAAATTTTTAAATATTGTTTATGTAAGTGGCCAGTTCCGGAAACTTTTAGTGTAACCTATGTATAAGAAGGTGCTTCTTATATGTAAATTATAAAGGTTTATGTAGTAGCGGATAATATCTTTATTTTCTATTTTATTCTGTAAATTTGGTGGTAAGTAAGCTTATAATACATATAATAAATTTACAAAACACATCAAAAATGTTGGGTGTACTAGCAAAATAAACATGTCCCAACCAATACGAAATTCAAGAACAATTTAAAATTATATAGTCCTAGATCAAAGTGAACAATTAGGTATTATCTATTTTTTTCAGAATGGGCTCGCTGCAACTAAGTATAACAAAATTAAAATTGCTTCAAAATCACATGTATCTAATATCAAGGTTTCAACTGTATTGAAGCGGTAAAAAAGCTATTATGCCGACATTTGAGCCTACTTCCGAATGCTACCTACCTACTATTAAGAGAAAGTAGAAATATCTCGCGTCAGTACAAGTGCAACGGTTTGGGTTAAGGTTGAAAATGAATTTAGATTATACAATTTAGAACCGGTAATACCGCGGCCTTTTGTTGCTTCCGAATTTGTTACAACAGTAGATAACACATGTTATGAATGCGGAACGTAAATAATAGATCGTTACATACGAAATTGCCGGTTCTTTTTTTAAAGACATTGGTGGAAACCAATTTTCAGTACTAACATTTTTGCATTTTTTGTAGAAATGACAAATCCAATTTTTTTTTTGTGTATGAATGAGATAACATTAATCTAACAAACACTTTTATTATATTTCTGAAAAGTGACAGCTGTAAAAAAGTAATAGGTACGAAATTTATCATCAAAATGGATAGCATTTAGGAAGTACTGTTTTTGAAAATCGAATTTAATTTATCAAGCGGCCAATAAAAACAAAATTTAATACAGAGTTGTAAAATCTTGAAATCAACTTTCAAACAAAATATAAATAATGGAAATAGCTATTAAATTGTTAATTATTCGTGTTGTGTTCCCGGCGGTGAGTAGAGTAGCCAGAGCTCACTGGAGAGTTTTTGTGCTGTCAGTGGGATGAGCAAAGGCTTGTCCTGCTTTGTCCTCTACACTGACGGCACAAAATCTCTGTTCTTACAGGGACGGCAGCACGGATGTGACTCCACTGGTGTTACACACGTTCATAGGTTATGGTAACCACTTTCCATCAGGTGGGCCGTGTGCTTGTCTGCCACTAAGTTGTATAAAAAAAAAATTTACAGGAATAACGAACTCATGAATCTGTAAGAGAATTTCGGCAATATTTGAGGAAGTTCAAAATTTGTCAATTAAATAAAGCATTAGTATTTTAATATCTTCGGGGTCAAGGCTACCTCATTAACGAGCTGATGTATATCTAGCGATCAACGAATAAGGTTCAGGTTCAGGTTCAGCCGCAGTCTTGCAAGGTTGGGGATCAGACACCAGTCGCTTCCAGAAAAGTATGGAGAAATATAAGAGCTGGCCTCTTTTTCGCACATCGGACTGGCATTGCCATCCAACGGGTAATGCCGCCAGCCTTTTAGGCACATTACCAGTCGACATCGATGGGGAGGAATTTTTCAATGCTTGACTTGAACCTTTTGTATCCTATTTAATATTCTTCTGAATTTTAGTAATATGTCTTTGTGCAATGACAAAATACACTGACTGTACAATAATAATAAAAAAAAATATTAGTGGTGAGTTTTTTTACAAAGATCAGGCTTAACATTTTTCTCATGTTTGATCGGTCGAGTTAAACCGATGATATGGCCAAAAAAACACGATAACCTACATCCACGCGGGCATTACCTAATTTTAATACATTTACTTATCTACATAACACTTATTTGGCAGACAAGCACACGGCCCACCTGATGGAAAGTAGTTACCGTGGCCTATGGACGTCTGTAACACCAGAGGAGTCACAGTCGCGCTGCCAACCTTGTAAGTACAGAGTTTCTCTGCCGTCAGTAGAAGACAAAGCAGGACAAGCCTTTAGTCTTCCCACTGACAGCACAAATCCTCCAGTAAGCTCTGGCTACCCTACTCACCGCTGGGAACACAACACGAAGTTATTATAACCGCGGTATTCTGTAGGGCGGAGGTACTTCCCCAGTCGGACTGCTCAATAAAAATACCGCCGTGTCCTACCTCTTAATCTCTTAATCTCTTCCGGAATAGCCAAAGTCAACCAGAAAGGAAAGGAGGAATTATATTGAGTAGTATATTGGACCCTTTTTTTTTATTGTGCGGATATCCACTCGGATAACCCCCGCCGTGGCCAGCGGGGTGGTTATGTCGGGCTCGAAAACACTAACACCACACGGCCGTCTTGGGCCATCACTTGCCGAGGGTGAGGTAGCCCCTGGCATATCCCTCGTGAATATATTGGACCCTAGGCTTTAATTTAGAACTGTATAATCGTGCTTGAATGGTGTTAGAGAGCTTTTCATTTAGATATGTATTCGAATGTCTAAATTCTTGAACAGTTGAACATTGAACTATTGAGGTACTTACTACATTATTTTATTTTTGTTCATGCTCGTGAAGAATGGAAATATTTACCGTATGTACCTACTTAATTATGATTATCACGCATAATACGCAGATAGATTATATAAAAAAAAATTATGAACTCGCGTGTAAAAATTAAAAATAATGGTTGTAAGAAAGAATCATTTGTATGTAGTTAATTGACCACAGAACATCCTTTATTTTTTTATTTTTTTTGTAAGCTGAGGTAACGCACAAAAGATGTAACAAAAATGGTTTCCCAACTTCGGTAAGGCAAAAGGACCAATAGCGTACATTTTAAGGACAAATCAAACTTCACTCTACAATAAAGAATAGTCGTTACATCCTTTTAAACAGTTACAGTAGCTACATCTAAATGTTACCTATCCATTCCATCTTCAAAATCTTCAAAACCTAACATATTTGCACTTCAAATACAATTATTATTAGTCGTAAGTACCAATAGTGGACAATCATTTTAAATTACTAGAAAATCTAGCCAAAAAACATGCGACGGTCTAAATCAAAGTCAAAATTAAAAATCATTTATTCTGTATAGACCATTATATCGGCACTTACTAAACGTCAACAAAAAATGAACATGATAATCAGTTTAGTAAATGGACCACCGACCGGTTCGATACGCGGCCCCGACCTGAGAAGACTCCGGCAAGAAACTCAGCGGGCATTTCTTCTTTTTGACCTATTTACAAACATACACTTACGTCTACTTAATCTAAGTACAAAAATTTACTTGAGTAGCATAGTTGAGCGGACAGCTCATATCCAAGTTTGTTTATCATCCTAGTATTCTTGCCTTTCTGGCACAATTTATGTTTAACTATATGTTAAAAATTTTACACAGATAAATCCCCAATTTCATTAGGGAGTTTGTTAAAAAGCGTATACAGTTGCCTTGGAATGAAAGACATTTTTTTTCAAGTCGGCTACCACAGACCACCAGACTGTTTTTGTGTCTGTTATTTATGTCATGCCGGTCATGAACTCTGGAGAATTTTGAAACATTTTTTCGTACATATATGAGGTTCTCGAAAATATATTGTGACACTACGGTTAGAACATCTATCTCTTTAAGCTTTTCTCTGAGGGAGACTCTTGGGCCTAATTTATAAAACGCTCGTACAGTCCGCTTTTGTAACACAAATATTGTGTTTCTAATCTTTCTTTTCTTATATATAAAATTCTCGTGTCACGGTGTTCGAACTTGAACTCCTCCGAAACGGCTTGACCGATTCTCATGAAATTTTGTGAGCATATTGAGTAGGTCTGAGAATCCCCCTAAATGTTAAGGGTTGTCCACCCTTAACATTATATGGCAAAACGACGTTTGCCGGGACAGTTAGTCTTATATATAAAATTCTCGTGTCACAATGTTCGTTCCCGTACTCCTCCAAAACGGCTTTACCGATTCTCATGAAATTTTGTGAGGATATTGAGTAGATCTGAGAATCGGCCAACATCTATTTATCATCCCCCTAAATGTTAAGGGTAGTCCACCCTAATTTTTTTAACATGTCAAAACAACGTTTGCCGGTACAGCTAGTAACATATAAATAGATCAATTCTAATCGATCTTTGGGGGGACCGATCGACACATTTAGATCGCCGTTTGTACCAAAGTGACAGCTTTATTAGTTAGGGTGTTGGTGGCGAGATAGACATATTGAAATACCGATTCTGTGTCAATCAATCGATTGTCAAAAACCGGAATTGAATATAATCCTAGATCGACAATCGAATATTGGAAGCGGCCGTAAAACGCACGGCGCCTGTGGGGTTTTTTTTATATCAGGTGGCAGATAAGCACACGGCTCACCTGATGGGAAGTGGTTACCGTGGCCTATGGACGTGTGCAACATTAGAGGCATCACACTTGCGCTGCCGACCCTGAAGAAACCTTCTAATGCCCGTTTTGATGAACCCCATATAGTAGGCGCAAGGAAAACCGTAGCAGGGAGTTCATTCCACAGCTTGAGTGTGCGTGGGAAGAAGTTTATTTTATACCGCACAGTGCTCACCGTCTCAGGTTGCAATGTGTGTTCCCTGTATATGGTGAGCGGTGCGTTTATAGATAGTTACTCTGGGTCGTTTTTGGTTGGCGAAAGTGAGGTTGACAGGCATATCCCTCCCTGGGTCGGCCGGGGTGCGAGGGATATGCCTGTCAACCTCACTTTCGGCAACCAAAGCGACCCACAGGCGGCGTGCGTTTTAGTCGGTTCGAGTCCGACATAACCTCCTCCACCGGCTCCGGTGGGGAGGTATCCGTGGGGATTTGGTGCACGTAAAAAAAAAAGGCATATCCCTCGCACCCCAGCCGTCAGTACGGTAATTTGATATAGGTACGACGATCATGCAAATAAATTTGCGAGAAATAAAACAGTAGGTAAATGTAGTTGTTTAACACAAAATTAAAGAATTGAAAAGCTAAGTATTGTTGACTTACTTTCTAAAAACGTTCTCCTTTCACTTGTATCTAGTGATAGTAACTTTGATAGAACAGGTGTGATGTTCTTCTAACACAAAGGAAGGATGTGTTAAAAATCGCGGCCATTTTTTATTGTGTTGGCCGATATACCTCTGCATACTTACATTGGCTTTCCACGGTGAGAGGTTATACGGACGCGGACGGGGGGTTGGAAGCATTTACTATGACAAACATGTCTTCACCATCACATAGGCCCCATTCCACAGTGCGTAATCTTCGTCCGAGAAATAACGGACCGTGAAAAAGCTGCTTTACGAACAGCAATGAGACGGGCTGTCATACAATATTGGGCTCTCAGCCAAACCAAGCTGCGTCGCCTACCAGTTGATAGATGTATTATACCTGCACTAGCTTGAGATAATTCTTTAATAATATTCAGTACCTTGATTAATTACTGAGAAATCTTCTAGATACCTAGATAGAGCCTAGTGATTCTAAATATTAATTATTTAGAATCACTAGGCTCAACTCCATAAAATTAATGTACTTAATGTGGTGTAGTTTGATATTAATAATTTCCAACGAACTATAAGAGTTGTTTTCTTTTCCAGTCACTAAAATGGCGGGAAAAATGGGGCATCGACACTTTTCTGCCGACCTGGCAAGCACCTGAAGTTCTAGAGAAACACTTCCCCAGTGGAACCACCGGATTCGACAAAGAAGGATCACCAGGTAATACCTACGAGCAAGCAGAATAGATGCATAATAAGAATCAACAACAAACCATAAACGGCGTGCGTATTAGTCGGTTCGAGTCCGACATAACCACTCCTACCGGCTACGGCGGGGGATGGTTTTTTATTTATGTGTGCAAAATCCGCGCACGTAAAAAGAACTAACACTTTCTGGCTAATAGGGCATTTTTTTACCACTTAGGTGGCATACAAGCACACGGCCCACCTGATGGTCGGTGGTTACCGTGGCCTATGGACATAAAAACCAAGGGAGTCACACGCGCGCTGCCAACCCTGTAAGCACAGAGAGTTTATGTGCCGTCAGTGTAAAAGATAAAGCAGGACAAGCTTTTGGTCATCTCACTGACAGCACAAAAACTACCAGAGCTCACTGGAGAGTGAGCTCTGGCTATCCTACTCACCGCCGGGAACACAACACAAGGTTATTATGGCCGTGGTATTTTGCAGGGCGGAGGTACTTCCCTAGTCAGACTGCTCAATTGGGACGGAAATACCGTCGTGTCCTACCTCCTTTTACTATCGAACACATAACACTACCTACTTCTTGACCTTTTTTTTAATGTGCGGAAATCCACTCGGATACACCTACCCCGCTTGGGCCAAGGGTGGTTATGTCGGATTCGAACCGACCTAAACCGCATAGCCGTCTTGAGCCACCAGTTGCCGGGGGTAAGCCTCTGGCATATCCCTCGCGCACCCCGGCTGACCCATGGCCATAGATCTGCTAGAGTAATAGGCGGCTCCACCGGTCGCTCCCAGGCCTGCGCTCATGGAGGAAGGTCATTTGAAGACTTTTTTCTGGATGACCTCTGACGTGAGAGTCACCTACGCGCATTGCGGACTATGCCTGCGTCTCCTCCGACCTCGTTCCCCCGCCTCTTTCTCGAGCATTATTTGCTCATAGAAGGAGTACATCTTTGGTCTCGCTCAGGCCTTAGTTTTCTCACGTGGGAGCAATGATAAAGATATTATGGTCTTATAGCTTAGATTTAGTCCTATAACATAACATAACATAAACTCATGCTTAATATCCCCGAAGGGGTAGGCAGAGGTACTAGCACCCACATTTGGCCAATTAATGTTAAGTTCAGAATGTAATGTGTGGCGAGCCTATTGCCACTAACCGGGCACTTATAAACCTGCGATAAATACACACATAACTTCGAAAAGTCATTGGTGTGTGCGTAAAGGTGTGTAGTAAAGACCTCTGTAAGACAATTAACTGCACAAATATATACTATACATACCTAATATACCTACCCATGCACAATGTAATAACCCACGATAGATTAAGAACCATGTAAAATACTGTACAACGATTATAAAATAAATTTTGATTTGATTTTGATTTGATTTGATGGTAAATCCTGGGATCGAACCCGAGACCTCGTCTCAGCAGTTCATTACCCATACCACTAGTCCTATAGCGATCTAGTCATATTAATACTTTGTCTTATCGAGAATTTAACCCCATCGAATAACCCACTAATGTTTATTTCCAGTGATCATCGTCCCGTTCGTAGGGTTAGACATCTGGGGCCTCCTTCACTCGGTAACAAAAACTGACTTGATGCGACAGATCCTTCGTCACTTGGAGAACTACCTGGCGAGCGCGAGGAGACAGGCTGTTGAACGAGGGCCCAACGCTTTGAAGGTATACCTAGCTTTTGTTTTTAAACTTTTAGTGCTGACATTAAATGCGTATTTGTGTTAGAAGAACTAACCTACCGAACCACCGAAAGAATCATTTTCCATTGGTTATTTTTACATTATTTAATATTTTTATGTTATTATTTCTATATAATTGTAAAACTTTAACGTTCATATGTGCCTAAACTGATAAAATGAAATTAATCCTTTGATTGATTTTTGATCTATCGTTTATTCCCGATCTAAACCTCAATAAAATATAGCAAAATTGAACTATACCTAGGTGTGCATAAACAAAATTGAAACGAGGTGAAAACTGCACATTAATCTGTTGAACTCTTCATATGCATTATACGCAACCGGCGTGTACCTCATATTTAATTACAAAAGCATAAATCTTTAAAACTATTCATTAATCCAACTATTAATTATGTTTCTTGCTGGTATTTTCTCAGTAGACCTACCAAACCAGCGAAAGAATAATTTTCCAATTATTTATTTACATTACTTTTTTTTGTATTTCTTGACATAATTGTAAAATTTGACGTTCATATGTGATGTGCTCTTTACGTGCCTAAACTGAATAAATGAAATTGATTCTTTGATTGTATTATAGTGTTCATTTTGCGAAACTACAAAAAATAGTCAAAAGCCTACATATAATTATGTTCACGCCTGAAAATCGCCGAAGGGATTGTCGCGTCAACACTCATATTTCGCAAGCTATGATTTTACATCCTACGTAATATATCATAAAATGTTTCGTTACTGTTGGATGGAGAACAGCCCTACGATACCCATGAGAGGGGTTGAGGAGAAAAGTCTGTAGCAGAGTCTTAATTCTCTGAGGCTTTTCCTCAACTCGCAGGTGAACTTTGATGTTTTGCGTGAAGCAACTGCCATATAACCTACAAACTACTAACTATTTGGCAATATCAAAGTTTTGTAGTTATCCTGTAGTTGTCCATAACAACTGCCATAGATTTTCGTATGACAACCAGGACCGAAGGCTTAACGTGCCCTCCGAGGCACGACCAGATCAATGCAAATACCCATATTCATGCATACAAATATTTGCACTGCCGGGGATAGAACCCGCGCCTCCAGCGTAGCGGCCGAGATAGTGACAGCTACGTCACAAAAGCTGTCTGGAGTCCAAAAGCCTGAACCAGCACTGTCTCGTTCGTTAATCAGTAGTGCGAATGACTAGGTAGTGCTCCGAATATGTTCAGTTGATCATATTCATGCATACAAATATTTGCACTGAGCGGAGATAGAACCCGCGCCTCCTACCGCTAGGCCGAGTTAGTGACCGCTACGTCACAGAAGCTGTCTGGAGTCCAAAAGCCTGAACCAGCACTGTCTCGTTCGTTAATCAGTAGTGCGAATGACTAGGTAGTGCTCCGAATATGTTCAGTTGATCATATTCATGCATACAAATATTTGCACTGAGCGGAGATAGAACCCGCGCCTCCTACCGCTAGGCCGAGTTAGTGACCGCTACGTCACAGAAGCTGTCTGGAGTCCAAAAGCCTGAACCAGCACTGTCTCGTTCGTTAATCAGTAGTGCGAATGACTAGGTAGTGCTCCGAATATGTTCAGTTGATCATATTCATGCATACAAATATTTGCACTGAGCGGAGATAGAACCCGCGCCTCCTACCGCTAGGCCGAGTTAGTGACCGCTACGTCACAGAAGCTGTCTGGAGTCCAAAAGCCTGAACCAGCACTGTCTCGTTCGTTAATCAGTAGTGCGAATGACTAGGTAGTGCTCCGAATATGTTCAGTTGATCATATTCATGCATACAAATATTTGCACTGAGCGGAGATAGAACCCGCGCCTCCTACCGCTAGGCCGAGTTAGTGACCGCTACGTCACAGAAGCTGTCTGGAGTCCAAAAGCCTGAACCAGCACTGTCTCGTTCGTTAATCAGTAGTGCGAATGACTAGGTAGTGCTCCGAATATGTTCAGTTGATCATATTCATGCATACAAATATTTGCACTGAGCGGAGATAGAACCCGCGCCTCCTACCGCTAGGCCGAGTTAGTGACCGCTACGTCACAAAAGCTGTCTGGAGTCCAAAAGCCTGAACCAGCACTGTCTCGTTCGTTAATCAGTAGTGCGAATGACTAGGTAGTGCTCCGAATATGTTCAGTTGATGGTGTTGCCTGTACCTACACGTCAGAATATTACTCACTAGTGTATTAACCAATTTTATTTCTGTCTCTCTTTGCAGGCGGTAGTTATATTCGATTTGGAAGGTTTCAACATCAGACAGTACGCGTGGAAACCGGCCGCTGAATTGGTGATCACACTGCTGCAGATCTACGAAGCTAACTATCCTGAAATACTGAAGATTTGTTTTATTGTTAATGGTAATTTTATAACTTTTATATATTAGGGCCATGCGGCTTCGTACAAGGCGACTAAGGGATAGGGCTGTTTAACATCAGACAGATATATACAATCCAGACTCAGCCTCAGATGCGGGGCTCGAGTCAACTATAGTGTCCGATATACGGCAATAGGCTCACCACTACCACGTGGGACCGAATACAGTTATTGGTGAAATGCGGGTGTTAACTCACCTCTGCCTAACCCTCCGGGGATAAAGGCGTGATTGTATTTATGATGCGATGCGGAGGAATTCCACAACGCATTTTAATTATTCTTAGCTATAAGTTGTATAATAGTTATTTTAGTTTTGTTGTATCTTATTTATGAATATAAAATATCTTACAATGATTACTTAGCTACAAGTAATAAAATCTGTTTACTCAAAGGATAAATATCATGTCATATTTTTTTATAACTATATATATACTAGCTGACCCACCCCAGATTCGCCCGGGGTATATTTTGAAGCTTCATATCCCTTTGAGCCCGTATGTTTTAGTCTTCAAAATATGTATGAAAAATTGCCAGATTTGTTAACATTTATTATCAATGCTTCGCTCCCTTAAGTAGTAGCGTGATGATATATAGCGATTAGCCTTCCTCGATAAATGGACTACCCAACACTGAAAGAATCATTCAAATCGGACCAGTAGTTCCAGAGATTAGCGCGTTCAAACAAACAAACCAACTCTGCAGCTTTATAATATTATAGTATAGATACATTTACATATTACATGTATGGTATGTATGTATATATATATATATATAATTCTGATAACATCCATCTATCTTATCTTTTCTTCCTGGTTGGAGTAGATCCTACCAGTTGTAGCAGCAATTTATAGAAAAATGGCAATTAAAAAAAGAGTGGCCGTAAATTTTTATTACCAGATTCTTTTCTCACAGCAGGCCTTGCAAATCTAGATTGGTATGTAGATACTTGAATATTTTAAAGGCATTCTTGACCTTCTTATGTGTTACTTTGTGACCTAAATACTTTTAGATAAATGCATTAAGAAATTAGATTTTTGAGCATTTCTCCCTTCTAACATAGCACGGCACTATTTTCTTTCTTTATCACGTAATAGGGGGTGAGCCCATTGCCGTATTCCGGGCACTATTGTTGACTCGAGTCATGTATCTGAGGCTGAGTCTGGGCTGTATATATCTGTGTGATGTTAAACAGCCCTATCCGTTAGTCACCTTGTACGACACCGCATGGGAAGAGGCCAGGATCTTCAAAAAAAAAAAAAAAAGAAAATCAAGAATGAAAATAAAACACATAAAAATAAAAGGAAACTAAAATATAAATGAATAAAAAAATATGATTTCCTTAAGTGGGCGCCAGAATATTTCTGACCGAAGCGTCAGGGGCTCTAACTCCAGCACTGGAAAGTGCACTAACCACGGTGGACAGAATACATTTCCTTCTCTATGGGACTAATCAAGCAAGGGATACGTCAAGTGGGGCGCTTGCCCCATCTTGCTCCCAGACCCGAAGTTACGAATTTTAAAACACACAAGTACTTCCCCTAGGACCCGATTTGACTTTTGCCCCATCTCTTAAGGACACCTGCGAATCGGTTCAGTGATTACTGTCAAACTATACTAAGCCTAAGCTATATAGGTAGTTTAATTAAAAATTTCTAATTCCAGCTCCAAAAGTGTTCGCGCTGGCGTTCTCTGTAATCAAGAAGTTTATGCATGAGTACACGATATCAAAAATAAAGATCTACGGGTCTGACACTAAAAAGTGGCAAGCGCAGGTGCTCTCCGTGGTGGACAAGGATCAGCTGCCAGTGCACTATGGAGGTACCATCGTTGACGAAAGTGGAGACCCGAGGTGTGGACTACTGGTGAGTTAAGTGATATATATGGTGACAAATGGAGGCGAGGGGGGTACCTAATAAGTTAAGCGGTGTTCAGTCCCGATGTTGTTTCACAGCTCAAATATCAGCGGTAGTAAGACCAGACTTCATGACTAGTCTATTTATACTGTTGATTGATGGCACTTGGTGGAATTTGTTGTTATGTTGAGAACTCACTTGTACTTTTCCACATTATTTTTTCTTTGTTATTAGACCTGACCAGTTTCGCTTTACGGCATCCACTAAGTATTCTTTTTAGAAAAAAAACACGGCGTTCTCGTGTTTTTTTAGAAAAAAAACGGTCAGGTCTAAAAAGGCCACTTTATTGGAATCGTAGATATTAGGATAATATTGTGTTGTGGCGATATTTAAACTTAATTAAAATCTGCTTGGTAACTGAATTGTTGTAATTCTGCTTATTTGAGTAACCATTTGACGAATTTTATAGGAATCTATTGAGATCTACTGGAAATTCATAAAGTTAGTAGTTTTAGCAGAATTTTTCTAAGTGACCTTTTTAGACCCGCAGTAGAATCTTATCTTATATATATATATAAATGAAACCCGTTTTTCATTGTCACGACACAGCATGAAAACGGCTTAACCGATTTGGCTGATATTTTTTTTGTAGTTTTCTAATACTCTGTACAAGGTTCTTACGGAAAAAAATATTAAGAAAATCTCTCAGAAAGATTGAAAAATATTTATTTAATTTTGCATATTTTAAAAATTTACGCTAAGGCGGTACGAAGTTCGCCGGGTCAGCTAGTAACAAATAAAAAATAATCTGGAAAAGTACAAGTGAGTTCTTAATGGGTCCATGACTAATCTTAAGCAGCAATAGTTAAATGAATGGGGGGTTAGGAGACACCATGACATGGTAGCCTCTCTTAACGGTTGATGTAAGTGCTCACCGAATATGGTATTTTTTTTATACAACTTAGGTGTCGGACAAGCACACGGCCTCCCTGATAAAAATAGTCACCGTGGCATATGGACGTGTGCAACACCAGGAGAGTCACGCTCGTGCTGGCGACTCTGTAAGAAAAGAAAAGAGAGTTTCTGTGCTGTCCAGTATAGAAGACAAAGCAGGACAAGCCTTTGGTCTTCGCACTGACAGCACAAAAACTATCCAGAGAGCTCTGGCTAACTCACCGTCGAGAATACAACACGAGGTTATTAAGACCGCGGTATTCTGTAGGGCGGAGTACTTCCCCAGTGGAACTGCTCAATTGGGACAGGAATACCGTCGTGTCCTACCTCCTGGCACGGCTACGGATATGTTATGCTACGGCTGCGCTTCTTGATATGGAAGAATTTGGTCTACAAAGGAAACGATGGTGTCGACAACGTTGGTGGTCAGCTCTGGTCGAGGTCTCAGAGTTTTATTCTTAGCGTCGTCCTCAGTCTCCCTACTACTTCTATTAGGGGCATTTCTCTATTGAAAACCATTCGAAAATTGTGATTTAAAACCAAAAATACCTATCTTTTTCCAGGTGAAGCCGGGTGGTAAAGTTCCTAAAAGCTACTACTCTAAAAACCCGTCGTTTGAAACGTCGGAGAAGGACTACACGAGAGCCACCATCAAGACTGGAGAGAAGCATGTGGTTGACCTACTTTGTCCTGACGCTGATAGTGTGTTGAGGTTAGTACTTGCTTCTATAAAATATTATGTGCGGTCTAACCAGGGTTGTCGAATAGTTCCTACAACGTACGTCACATCTTAGAGCATATAGAGCGCTAGTGTACAAGTTAGAGAATACCAAATTCAGAGACATCCTTGCTGTATCGTTGTCGCGTCGTTGGGCTCGCCGATGTGCGCTTACAGAATTGCACTGCTGGCCTTTGAGTTAGGTGATTTTTTACCCCGAAACTAACACCACCCACGTATTTACGATTAACCTTACCGACTTCCGTCTGCTAGGGCCGAGCCAGACAGAAGTCGGGGGCACTACGATGGGCCCTCACGAAACCGGAGTTGGCCCTGGGTCAAGCGGGGTGAGGGATATGTATTAGGCATTCTTACACTCCGAAAACGCATCTGAAGACCCGAGACCACGTGTGCTTTCTGAGGTTTTAGTCGGTTTAGTTTTGCTTACTTGAACCTCCCTCCCGGTAACCGATCACCGGCGGTTCTCGATTTCCGAACCAAAAAAATAGGAGGGGAGGGAGGAGGCAGTTTTCAGTTTTAATCACTGAACCGCACCCTTAAATAGTAGCGTGATGATATATAACCTAAAACCTTCATCGATAAACGGACTATTCAACACAAGAAGTTTTCAATTTGAACCCGTAGTTCCTGAGATTACCGCGTTCAAACAAACAAACTCTTTAGCTTTATAATATTAGTAGAGATCATTCTATGTTACAGGTGGGAGTGCGGAGTGGAAAGCCACGATGTCAAGTTCACGATCAAGCGTCGTGACGAGGAAGGCAACGAGACTGTAGTACACGGACCCCAGAAACTAACGGAGGGGCCTGTCGACATCGGTGTACTGGCTGCCACCGGTCCTGCTACATGTGCGTTCAAAAATTTGCATATTCAACCCTTTCTACCCGACTACGGCGAAGCCAAAGGAGGGTTATGATTTTGACAGGCTCTGCATTCCTCTGTGGACTGACGGGTTTGCTAGCAGAGAACTCAACTTTGAGTTAAGCTCGCCTTTGTACATCTCATCTTTTTGTATAAATTTCATGTATGTGTACAAAAAAGTATAAATATATAAATAAATGAATGTAGATCTGTTCCCTCATAGCTTCTTAACTGCTTATTAGAACTGGGTAAATGAGGTATCGAAGGTCGATAGATCAAGGAGGATTGAGGTTAGAAGGGTCACAGAAGTCGTACGCTGGTTAGGTATAGGCTATATTTTACGACGTTTCACTGAATCTAATATGGTACCGTCTTGCAGTCAACAAGTATTAGTATCAAATAAAAGGGTTTAATTAGCACATTTCACATCTCAATGAGGCTGAGTCTGGGCTGAATATGTCTGATGTTAAACAGCCCTAGTTCTTAGTCGCCTTGTACGACACCGCATGGGAAGAGATGAGGTGTCCAAATTCTACTCTGCCGGGAACCACGCGGCTGATAAATAAAAAAACTATGTAAAAAACTAAAACCCGACTACTGAAAAATCACGCTCTCAAAAGGATACAACATACCTACATATATAGCCTGTAAAAAAATCATAACCCTCCCTTTGATTATATATTATATATGTATATAGGTAATCAAAGAACCCTATTTTGTATTCTCGTGTAAGTTCAACCATTGAGACATTCAGCTCGATCATTGGCTCTTTTTTAAATAAATTTTGTTCTATCAACAGATTCCGTGATATTCGACAACAAGAGCGCGTTTCTACGTAGCAAGAAAATATTTTATGACGTCTTGATCTCAGTGCCAACTAAGGACCTCAACTTGACAGATGACCCTAATGAAGACACGAAGTTGGCAGCTGCAAGCACAGATTTGTAAAATTTTGACAATACTTAATATATCAAAACACCATTTATTCAGTTTAGGCACGTAAAGAGTACATTTGAACATCAAAATTTTAATAAGATGATAAACGACATTCCTTTTGACTTCAAGAATTATATAATCTTATCTGTGGTATAGACAAGTTATTTAGAACAAAAATAAAATTATACCACGGTTCCTGGGTTTGGCGGGCCTGAATTTTGAATTTCAAATGGAGACGTGGTCACTACAAAAATGAGTTAAGGAATTTTGACACCTATCTGAATACGCATAGAGCGCATCCTTGTAACCTTTCATGTATCTGTTATATATAACTAATACCTTTAACGGGTTAAATAAAACAATAGTAAATGTTAGATAGTATTGATAAGGGCAATATTGGTGTCAAAAAAGGCTATATTGATAATAACTTTGTTAAAATGATAAGCTTATCGGTAATACAGTAATGTGGGTAGATGAATAAAATTTGTAAGCACAGAGATTTACAAAGGCCGTTTTACTGTGTGCTTCTATTGAGATTCCAAATTTCGAGATGCTTTTGTATTTTCTTGGCGGTTCAAGACCTATACGGTTACTTCTATTATATTTTAATAGATTCTTGTTTTATAAGCCGAGTGTGCCCATAACCCGCATGGCAATTAGTCACTCTTTAAAATAGTCAAATAGGAACTAAAACCTCAAAGAAGAGAGGGCCATGGAACAACGTGGGGTAGGGTATCAAATATAAAGTTGAAATTGGAGAGGGTACATACAAAAATTGAGTGTACTTTTAACTTGCGAGGTCTGAAACCATGGCAGCCTTATATATAACAGTATACACACACATACCTAAAGCACTGGCCAGGAGACGGATGACCCTCAAACTCAAGCGTACAAAATGTTCCATAAACAAAAGACATTGACCGACTGGATCATTTAAGTCTTTGTAGAAAATCCTTTTTTCTTCTTCACAAAATTTTATATAACATTCTATCGTCTATCCAGGACCATGTCCAAATATGTTCTGTACTTTTTTAGTCATGAGTCCTATTCGATGACATATTTTAAAGAAGTCGCGACGCTAGGTCTAAAACATATTTTTTAGCTCACAACTGACGCAAACATAGACATAAGTATTAATTAAGGAAAATATTAGGTATCCTAGAATTGTTAATGGTAGCAACTAGATTTTTATACTGTGATTATAATAGGATAATAAAAAATAATATAGCTCAATACTATAATATAATATTTAGCTTTTATTGTTATTTTTCTATGAATAAAAGTACCTATATTATATTTTTATTATATTTTATCAAAGAAAATTGGCGCAATTTATAATATTTGATCCGTATTGGTATGTTATAATACAATAAATGTAGCAACAAATTAATATGTTCGTTTTATTTCCCTTATCAAGTAACTCTACTCTGTGACAACAGCTGTGATTCTGTGATAAGCATGTCACACATGTGTATAAATTGATAACAGCATTTAATCTTGTTACCCTCGTTATTATTGACAAGCAGGTTAACCATATGCCAAGAGTGGAGTATCTTTATATATTTGCTATTACATAGGCTTCGTACTACATTTCAGCTGAAGCCCAAAGAGCATTTTTTTTTTATTATATAGAACACGTCAATTAAACTTCGCCTTGCTTGATGGTAAGCTGAAGGCAAAGTCTCAGAAAAGAGGGTCACCATTACTTACACATACCATGTGACAATGGTGGCACTCAGCTTGACGGCCTCATCATATTCTTTTTCACGCCCCGCTTAAAGGACCCGGGACTGTAGGAAGAAGGAAACACGTGAGCTGGTAATGAATTCCAGCATGTTTTGAGTTGTGAGTTGCATAATTTCTGCCGAATTCGGCTCGTCCTATTTGATACAGGGTTGGCAGCGCGAGTTTGACTCCCTTGGTATTGCACACGACCATAGGCCACAGACCAGTAACCACTTTCCATCAGGTGGGCCATGTGCTTGTCTGCCAACCAAGTGGTTTAAAAAAAGTACATTTAAAATACCATTAAATCGTCATAATAAAACTCATCTGATTATTAAAATATACCACTGTTGATATATTTACATATAAAGTTTACGTAGGTATACAGTTATTATATTGTTGAACTGCCTCCTAGTCCTCCTCATCCTCAATCAGCATTTGAAGTAGTTCTCTTTTAGCACACTGACTCCCTTCCAGCCTTTGTACGCCATTCCATCTTATTATGGTGGGGATTACCATTAGTTTTGTTCGTTTGTCTGTTCTAAATGGGGAGTTATTGTCTTTCCACCTGTGAACAATAGTTTTAAGTCAAAATTTTGAAGAGAAGATACTTTAAATTATCCTACTGGAATTAACACCTATGCAGTTCTATAAACGTCGGCATCATTTAGTTAATACAACTAACTGAATCTCACTAAGTCATTAGAAACACTGTTTTGTCTTATTACAATCTAACGTAACCAATTCATTTGATAGCTACTCAATATGTTTATTGCATTCAACACATTTCACATTCACATTATCTGATACTGATATCAGATTAAGATTTAAGTTACAATAATTATGGATCCTGTAGGGCACAGCACAATGTTTGGAGACAGGGAGAATTTGTTTAGTATGCTGTTTTCTTCTATCTATGTACTAGCACCACATCAAAAAACAGAACTAAATTTCAATCACTTGGCTGGGTCTTGGTCATCCATCCATCAGTTATCTTGAAAAGGCTGACTTTCAAAACACTAAGTTCTGGATCAAATTAATCTATTTATCCTTTCGTTCGTGGAGTGTCAAAATGTCATTTAGCCCCATCTGTGGATCCCATTACAGGAATTTCAACAGACAGGGGTTTTAGCACATTTTTTGCAAACATGGGGGTAGAAAAGCTTTATTTTCTCTAAATCTAAGTCTAAATTCCAAAATGTAGACTAATTCCTATTGGAATTATCATTCTACAATAATAAGATTTTTTTTCTTGTTCCTTACACTACATTTGAATTTGATATGCCTTGTGACCGTTATAAGAGAAATAATGTGGGCTACCCAGAACTTAACTTTTATTTTCTAATTAATAAAAAATAACACGCTTTCTGGATATAATATTATATCTTTTGTATACAATCGTACACAATTAATAAAATAAAAACCAAATGGAATTATGTTCCTGTACATTTTGAAATAATTTCAAGAACTTTCAAGTAATGCGCGGCAATCTAGGGCTGAGCAGGTCACAGTTTAAACTAAAAATAAACAATTTTGTGAACTACAGACACGTAACGTTGCATGTCAGAGGGAAATGTCGTTCATCCTTATACGATTTTTAACGAGTGCGAAAGAGTAAGAATTATGTTTGTTAAAATATCATCATCATCATCAGTCAAGTGGCGAGTCCCATCACAGGACGCGCCACAGACAAGCAACTTTTTAGTAAGTTCCATAATGGGATCCTACACAGACGAAAGGTTATTCTAGTTGACATAATTATATTGATCAAGTCATTTAATTGAATTCACACTATACCTACTCTACATTATATATGTAATAAAGGCTTGTTTAATTTGTAAAGATATACATACGTGGGCTTGTCACCAACATCCACATATGCAAATATTATATTCCTCTTAACTTCAGACAGGAATGCTTCTACTACCGGTTCAGCTAAAGCAAAAAAAAAATTGAAGTAGATTACCCTCAAAACTTAAACAAGTCTATGAATTTTGGGAGAGGTCTTTGTCCACCAGTGGACTACAGGTCTACACTAAATAAGACCACAAGTCCAGCAGAATACAATAGGCATTGATTGATTGAATTAACATTACCTAATTGACAGTAAACACACCAGCTGCGTCCATTTTCTTTCTTTGCTCCAGTAAATAAAAAGAAGTGACTTCGACTTTTGTTAGGTATGGTATCTGCATATGAGGTAAACGCCTCATAATTATTAAAATGTTCTATAACAATATTTTTTTGGATTTGCCCATATGGCATATTGTTGACAATAACAGATAAAAAATTCTCTACATAAATAAAGCAATGTTAGCAAAAAGGTTTTAATTGCTAATATAATATGACGATTTTATAGACTGCTTATGAATTAGTCACATTATAACCACAGTTTAACAACTTACTTATCTTATTTTTTGTTTTACGAATTATTATTAATTTACCTACTGATTAAGTAGATCATACCCAACTGACTATATAAAAATTATTACCTTCATTACAGTCTTCGCACCAACTACTCCCATCCGCTAACTTTGCACCGGTGAAATAGAAAAGTACTAATTCACTTGAAGCTACTTTTTCGGCATAATTGCTAAATTCCTCTATACCTTTTAGATGTACTATAGTCACCATGTTTTTAAATCTTTCGTCTTCAATAGTTCAATAAAATAAATTAATTGCTATCTCGTGTCGTGTTCATAGATATGTAAAATGACGTGTTTATTATTTATTACACAGATTGTCTTGTCTTCGTATTCTATTCTATTTGCTGACGGATCTGTTTACATTACATTACATGACAAATCAAATTGCATCAAATTATGGGTACGTTCAGCGAGCCTACTATATAATACTCTATGATCACTGGATCACATTTTTTATTATTATTACTTACACTCTGGTTCCTATATAAATGAACCTTTTCACATTTATAACATTCTACCAACTGTTAGATGCCATACTACAAGTAACAACAAAGAAGTTACGAAGAATAGGATTGATACCATTTATTTAATTAAAGTGTTTTCCAACTTTAAAAGGATCGAAACATTTTTTTTATTAACTTTCAAATATTTCTTTAAGCTGGCAACACTGACACGATGCCATAACCAAATTGCTAAAAAAACGGCTTTGACATATTAGACGGTTTACATTAAAATTATTTGAATGTTTACATTACAATACGATTTACAATTGAATTATTGTACACTTATTTCACGTTGCAGTGTTTTTAGCTATAATTATCAAAATGGAGACGACGACCAGTATAAAACCTAAAACATTGGCCGAATTGCTACCAGGATTGAGCGGTAATAGTTGTTTGTTTACAAGTATAGTGAAGCCAGAATATAAGTGTTGATTATTTTAGTGTTATTATAATAAATACCCGGCAATTGAGATGTGTTACAATTTTAGTGTATTAATTTCTAGGTATCTTGTCAAAGGACAGCATCCAGACATTGACTGCTAAGAAACAGCCCCCCTCAAAGGTATTTGTAAATGGAACTGCTGAGAAGGTTTATAAACCTCTAACCGCAGCTGAAATGAGAGCTGATCTATTATGTAAGTCAATTGTTTTTAAACTTATTAGATAATAGAACAAAAACATACTTACAGATATGGTAAATATAAATGGTACTATTCATAACACATTAGAATGAATAATATCTAATAGTACTAAATATTCATAAAGATATTCTTAATATTTTTATGAAAATTTAGTTATATAATGTAATAATTGTAGTTATATTACTGTAATAACATTATATTCTATCTTAGAGCAGCTTTCATCAATATAATAGAAATCAAAACCATTTTAAATTAAACTGGATTTGTTTTACTTAGTTGAATAAACATGTCTGCCTACTACTAATTTTGGTGAAATTATCTTTACTGATAATTCCAGCCTTATTCTAACAATTAATGTTAAAGTGGCATCACAGCGCTCGTAGTTTTTATTGGTTTTTGTTGGCGAAAGTGCGACAATAGTAATAAAAACGCAGTATAAGTGTTGTGTATAAACTTGGTGTAGTGCATAAACGATATTTTTCAAGAAATACGCAAGAATAACAGCTAAAATAGTGGGGAAACTCTTTTGTTTGACATTGAGACAGTGCAAAAATTTCCAACCTACCCTCCATATTCTCATTTTTGTTTGACATTGAGTCCGGATCAGTGTTATCAGTGTAACAAAAATAAATACCATAACAACAAAAAACAAAATAAAGCAAATTTCAAAAAAAGAAAAAAAAAACACGAACGAAAACACGTAGACATAAATAGCCAAAAATGAATCCTAAGACCAAATGTGCCAAGTGTAACAAACAACCGAGTGATAAAAAACTGTCTGTCACCTGTGATTGCTGTAAGAGCTTACTATGCGGAGACTGCCATGGTCTGTCCCCCACGGAGATCCATGTATTTGAGCTAAAAACAATTGTTCGAGTTGTCACCTTTCTTTGTGCGGACTGCAGGATGACCTTGGCCCAGCTACCTAGTATCATGAGGAGACTGAATGAGTTGTCTGAAGAAGTGAAACAATTGTGAGTTCGCCAGAGTATACTGGCCACCGAGTCAGCGATCCAGGAGATGGAGGAGCGTGCCAATAGAGCAACCAATGTCATTGTGTTTGATATACCTGAGTCCACATCTGACCAGCCTGCTGAGAGGATCGAGCATGATAAACAGGAATATGCAAAACTAATCAAACTTTTAACCAATGATGTTAACTGTGGTGATATCAAGACCTTTCGCCTAGGTGCCCCGAAAGGCACCTCAACTGATGGCTCCCGCCCACTCAAACTTATTTTTCGCACCAAGTCCGATGCAGTGAAAGTTCTCAAGAACAAAGCTAAGCTGGCTGACCCGAGGAAGATCAAGTCGGACCTTACTCCACTTCAGCGAGAATACCTGAAATACCTGCGTGACGAGCTTGAGGAACGCATCAAAAAGGGAGAAAACGACATCACCATTAATTATGTACAGGGTCATCCCAAAATTGTAAAACTCCCAAAAAAAACTAGTCTCTCCAACTTGTGGTACATATCTCCCAATAGTGGACCACAAGATAGGAAACATTGGGAACAAACAAACTCCGCTATACATACTAACTATACTGTACACAAACATTCAGTCACTTACATCCAAAATTGATCTCCTCATTGCAAAAATTAATACCCAGAAACCAACAATAATAGTTGTAACTGAAACATGGCTCAAGCCAAATATACCTGACACACTGATTAGGATTCCAGGTTATGATGTATACAGAGATGACGGATTGGACAAGCGGAGTGGTGGAGTAGCTATTTATACTGCAAACAATGCTGGAATACAAACTAAACTAAGTCCCTTCAACAAGAAACATGAATCATCTGAATGTTTATGGTTGGACATACAGGTGGGACGCAGTAAGTTCTTGCTCTGTGGACTGTACAGGGGACAAGGCTCTACCATACAACACGACAATGTACTACTGGAACAAATAAAAACAGCTACAGACTCCCACGCATGTGTTGTAATGGGTGATTTCAACTTCAGTGGAGTAAAATGGCCTTTGACAGACTATGGCTATTTGACACCCAAAGAAGACAATTTTGTCCAGTGGTATAGGGATAGTAATCTCCAACAGCTAGTAGACAAACACACCAGGTACAGAAAAGGAAACCAGCCATCATTGCTCGACCTGATATTAACCAATGATGAGTCACTTGTGGCACAGCTCGAACACTCTGCCCCGATTGGGAGAAGCAACCATACCTGCTTAAGCATCACTATACAATTTGAGAAAGCAAACAATACACAGACTAAACCCATTCTGAGGAGAAATTATCATGGGGCTGATTTTGAGAAAATCAATGATATGCTAATGGACACCTTACCTAGCCCAAGACTACAATCAATAGATGTGAATGTACAAACAAACAACTTTATAAGTGTACTAAGAAATGCAATAGGCCAGCATGTGCCCCTGGCCAAGGTGCAACAAAATGCTACCAACAAACCATGGGTAAACAATGATATGCTCAAAATTATCAAAGAAAAGCATGTGCTTTGGAACAGGTACATTCTGACTGGTTTAGAAAGTATCCATGACAAATACAGAAAGGTGAACAACAAACTAACAATCCTAAGACGCTCTCAAAGAACTTCCTATGAGATGACTCTTCTTCAAGCTGGACCAAAGAGATTCTATTCTTATATCCGACAGCAAATCACATCGAAAGTAAGCATACCAACTGTGCTACGAAACCAACAAGGACAGACTGTTACGAGCTCCAAGGAAATAGCAGAAGCGTTTGCTGACCAGTTTGTCAGTGTCTACCAGCAGGAGCCTCCTGGTCAGCTCCCTGTTATAGAGCCAAGCCTGAGAGTTGAAGAATCCATTTCAGATCTGGAGTTTACCAGTGACAAGGTACAACAAGCCCTAATGGAAATGAAATCAGACTCTTCTCCCGGCCCCAACGAAATTCCAGTAGTACTCCTTCAAAAATGTAATGTTGCGAATGTACTGGCTGAAATAATGAAGACCTCGTACAACACTGGAAAAATACCAGACAGTTGGAAAACTGT
This sequence comes from Eilema griseolum, assembly GCA_963662185.1. NCBI lineage: Eukaryota > Metazoa > Arthropoda > Insecta > Lepidoptera > Erebidae > Eilema > Eilema griseolum. The sequence goes on from OY759240.1 coordinate 22,927,800, forward strand.
GACCCCTATCTTCAAAAAAGGAGACAGACTAGCACCAGTCAACTACAGACCGATCAGTTTGACCAGCGTTATATGTAAGGCCATGGAAAAAATTGTAGTCAAACACATAAGAGAACATCTGCGCCTACATCAAATAATAAGCGACTGTCAACATGGCTTCTGTCCACGCCGCTCCACTGTGTCAAACCTGCTGTCGTGCCTGGCTACCTGGACCAAGAGCTTTGATGAGCGAGCCCCTGTTGACGTAGTTTACCTGGATTACGAAAAAGCTTTTGATAAAGTCCCCACAAACAGACTGTTGCAAAAACTCGAATTTATTGGCATACGTGGCAGATTGCTCGACTGGATAGAAGCTTTCCTTCGCAAAAGAACCTTCCGTGTGAGAGTGGGTGACACACTGTCCGAACAACGAGATATCCATAGTAGTGTGCCGCAAGGCTCCGTCCTAGGCCCGGTGCTTTTTATTATCTTCACCTTCGATCTGTGTCAATGCCTTGATTGCAAAGTCAGCATGTTTGCCGACGACACAAAGATCTTTGCAAACCCCTTTTTAGACTATGATCGTCTCCAAGCAGACTTAGATAAAATCATGAAGTGGTCCAAAGACTGGCTCATAAATTTGAATCACACAAAATGTACGGTATTGCACATCGGAAATCGGAACCCCAGGCTTACTTACAAACTTGGCGATGCTCAGCTAGCCGAAGTCAAAACACAGATGGACCTGGGAGTTAAGATCTCGGAGAATCTGAAATGGGAAGACCATATCACGAATATTGTCAAAAAAGCTAATACCATGGTATACCTCACACAGAAGGCCTTTGGAACATTGACACCTGAAATGGCTCTTAGAATCCACAAAATGTATGTCAGACCAATATTGGAATATGCCTATCAGGTATGGAGCCCCTATTTCATAAAAGACATAGACCTGTTGGAAAGAGTGCAGCGTGGATTCACCAAAGTCCCCAGACAGCTGAAGCGGTTGCCATACGAAGAACGATTAGACAAACTGAACCTGACCACCTTGAAGGAGCGCAGAGAACGTGGAGACCTGATTGAGACCTTCAAAATAATCACTGATCACTATGACTTACAAGGATTCAGCAACATGTTCATACGCGCACAGGACCGAAATCGTAGAGGACACAACATTAGACTGCAAAAATCTAGTTGGAATACAAACCCACACAAGAACTTTTTGAGCAATAGAGTGGTTAACACATGGAATAGGCTACCTGAAAATATTGTGACAGCAGAAAACATTAACCAATTCAAAAATAGACTGGACAAACACATAAATCAACAAAATCTTTGAGTAGTGAAAACAGTGTAGTGAACAATGAGATGCAGGCTGATATCAGTTGTTTCAACTGCTGGCCTGTTCCCCAATAATAATAATAATAATAATAATAATAATATTATGTTTGCATATTTTGTAATGAAAAGATTAACATGTGTGTAATATACATAAGATAAGCATCATCAAGAGAAGAAAGTGTTGGGGTGTCTACGTTGTCAGGTGATTTTCACGATAGAGAAAGTCAGAAGGAATAGTTAAATGTTTACTGAACTCCATTTTGGTTACACAAGGTTTAAGTGGACGTCCGACCTACTGCCCGGATCGGATCAGGCGCTCGGATGTATGCCACATATTTTCGTCGTCAGAATTCCTGTCCCACAAAAGTATAGAAGAATGCGCACAAGGCTCCAGAGTTCAATCTTTGGATGGAATTGAATTATCACAAGGATGACATATTTAAATATATATATATTTCCTAAGTTTAAAAGTTTTTTTTTTTTTTTTTTATATTGGACACGCCAACTTGACCTCACCTCGCCTGATGGTAAGCTAAAGGCAAAGTCTCAGGAAAGAGGGTCACCATTACAGACACTAAGTACTACAATGGTGGCACTCAGCTTGGCGGCCTCATCAGATGCTTTTTCACGCCCCGCTTAAAGGCCCCGGGACTGTAGGAAGAAGGAAACACGTGTGCTGGTAATGAATTCCAGGTCTTGGTGGTGCGGCAAAGAAAAGAGTCTCCGAACCGCTTGGTTCTTGCTTGTATATTCTGCACAGTGTGAGGGTGACATCTAAGGCCTGCACGTGTTGTCCTATGTAGGAAAGGAGATGGTGGGATTAGTTGGAAGAGCTCGTCAGAACACTCACCGTGGCAGAGACGGTAAAATACAGCCAAGGAAGCAATATCTCTACGCATCTGCAAAGGCTCGAGGGTGTTCGTGACCTCAGGGTTCCCAATAATTTGGACCGCGCGTCGCTGCAACCTGTCGAGAGCATCTAGTAGGTATTTCGCGGAGCCATCCCAGAGATGCGAGCAGTATTCCACGCAGGAGCGAATTTGTGTCTTATAAGACTCTATAGAGAAGACACCGCTGCTCCGGCGTGAAAAAACGTCTCACTTTGTTTAGGAGTCCGAGTTTCCGCGAGGCTGTTTTGATGATGCTCTCGATGTAATTTCTGTTATTCAGTTTGCAGCGAATATCCATGCCTAGGATATAGAGATTGTCCTGCAGTGGAAGTGGCGTGCTCTGAAGAGTGGGAAGGGGAAGGAAAGAAGATACCTTTGCTGTGAACGCACAAGCCTGCGTCTTCTTGGCATTGAACTCGACCATGTTCTCGGAGCCCCATTGAGAAATGTGATTCAAGATCCGGTCCAGTTCAGTGACAAGAAGCTGTCTTTTTTCCACGATATCAGACTGTTTGGCCGCAGGTTGTCCGTGATAACTCCCGTGTAAGGTGCTATCGTCTGCATAGCAATGTATGCTGCCGGTGGACAGCATGTCGTTGATATGCAGAAGAAAGAGAGTGGGAGATAATACAGACCCCTGCGGTACGCCAGCATTTATTTGCAAGAACTCCGAAGCCCGTCCATCACAGAGGACGCGGATACGGCGCTCCTGCAGGAAACTAGCAATCCAGTTGCACAGTCTAGGAGGCAGACCAAAGGCTGGTAGCTTGGAGAGAAGCGATTTGTGCCAGACTCTATCGAAAGCTTTGGCGATATCAAGACTAATTGCCAGTGACTCGCCGTGCTTGTCCATAGCCTCACCCCAAAGATGGGTAACGTATGCTAGAAGATCACCCGTTGACCGTTTCGGCCTGAAGCCATATTGCCGGTCATTAATTAAGGAGTGATCCTCTAGGTGACGCATGAGCTGTTTGTTAATGATGTGCTCGAAGACCTTGCACAGCACTGAGGTGACGGCTATGGGTCGATAGTTGGCTGGCTCTGAGCGATCCCCCTTCTTGGGGATCGGCTGTACATTCGCCTCTTTCCAAGCCGAAGGCACTGTACCCGAGCTGTAGGACAGTCGGTACAGCCGCGTAAGCATCGGAGACAGCTCCGCTGCACATTTTTGTAAGACCACCGCTGGAATACCATCCGGGCCACTGGCTTTCCGGACATCGAGTGATTGAAGCACCGCACGAACATCGCATTGCCTGATACGTATTTCAGGCATTACGTGGTCACCATTGTGTAGTGTCGGCGGCTGTATACCGCAATCATCGACTCGGGAATTGGCCGCAAAGAGATTTACTAGCATATTGGCTTTCTCTTGCGGTCCATGGGCCAGGGATCCATCAGGGTAGCGCAGCGGTGGCAGCGAAGGCTGACAGAAGTTGGCCTGCACGGCTTTGGCCAGTCGCCAGTATCCACGGCTGCCCGTGGGATGTGCCACTAGCTCTTGACCAAGCCGCGCAATGCGCAGGGCATCCGCTTTGACGTAAGCCCTCTTGCAGACCTTTGTGGCTCTGTTGTACGCCGCCTTGAAGTGGCTCACATTGGGATCGTGCGTGGCACGCGCCCTTACCCAAGCGCGATACGCGGACTGCTTTTGATCAACAGCCCTCGCACACTCGCGCCCGAACCAAGGGCGCACTCCTCGGGCACCGGTGACATCAGTGTACGGAATATAGTATTCCATACCCAGACCGATCTCACCGACAACAGCAGTAGCACAATCCGAGGGTTTCTTACCTTCAAAGCAGCGTTCAACCCACGGGATGGACGCAAAATAGTTGCGCAGCCCATCCCAATCTGCTGACGAGTAGTGCCAGAGACGCCGCTTCCCCTGCACGGGTCGTGAAGGCGCTATAATTGGCACCTTGGAGCAGACCAGACAGTGGTCGGAATTGCCTAAAGCGGCTTGTACCGAAACACTGTTCAGGTCTGGGTGACTCGTCAGCAGAAGGTCTAGCAGAGAGGGTGCTAGGCCCGACCTTCTTGGTATTCTAGTGACCTCGTGTACCAATTGGGTCAGGCCATGCGCCAGAGCAAATGCATGGGCGGCTCTTCCCGCATGGTCTGTTTTGGAGGAGCCCAACCAGGTTTCGTGGTGGGCGTTAAAGTCCCCCAAAAATACCACTTCGGCGTTCGGAAACCGTTCCTGCGCATCATCTGCCGCCTGACTCAGATATTCAAAGAGTCGAGTTGTCTCAGCATCTCCTGTATGGGAACGGTAGAGGCACACATAGATCTGACTCGTAGAGCCATTGTCTACGTGTACCCATAGGGTTGAAAAGGATGGGTCCTCAAGGCAGCGCAAACGGCGACAACAAACATCCGCCCTAACAAACACGCACACCCCGGCTTTTGCACGGAAATTTTCCTCGATAACATAGCCGGGGTAAAGCAAGTAGGTCGTGTCGTCAGGGCGGCCTATTTGTGTCTCCGTGAGAAAGAGCATATCTGGTTTCGCCGTCTCAAGGTGTTGGTGGACGGCGTTGAGATTCGCATGGAGTCCACAGATGTTAGTGGACTCCACCTCAAATAGCGAGCTTGTGGGAGTCTGTAGAGCCGCTGTGTTGCCCAATACTCTTAAATGCGCTGCCATGATGAAAAGAAGAAAAGGGCGTGAAAAAAAGAGGTGATTGTCGTCGCAGCACCGCGTGACAAAGTGCGGGATATTGGTTTTGTCTATGATTATGAGGCATGGCGTGAGCCGACACGCCGTACGGAAGGGCCCCCGTACCCCCCCGAATATGGTCGCCTGGCCCCCACTTCCGGTCACCAAACGAGCCATACCGGGATTATGCGCGGTCTGGTGAGGCAGCCTTCCAGGGTGGTTAGTCCCAGTTGGGCTTCTGTACTATACCGCGGGCGGCCAGCGGCACCACCGTTTCTACGGGTCTCCCTGACCGGCGCGTCGCCCCGCACCATCCTCACTAGACTACGCCAAGACCCACTGGTCCCACTAGTGCTGCGACCACCATCACCCCTACCCGGCTATGCATTTGCTGATCCCTGAACGCAATCCAACCGAAATTGAATTACTATGAAGGGATTTTCGCAATATTGCACGGTGGTACCAACCCGGTCGAAATTTGTGACAAATTTGTGCCGTCAAATCTCTACCACCAGTGAAATTTAATTTTAATTTATCTTGTATAGTATGTTCTTTTTACGCAATAGTTTTTCATAATAAAAAAATTGCTGTTAAAATATTTTTAGAACTAATTTCATTTCTGAAACCTGATAAACAATACTTGTTATGAAGTTTACTGTAAATTTCACCATGTGGCTTCTCAGCTTAGGTGTGTACTAGTTTACGGCCAAATGTAATTAATATTTAGATTAGAAAACTGTTCTTGTTTATTATTTATGATAAAGCTGATAATTTTCAAGTCTGTTTCTGACTTCTTAGCTTTTGCTTCACTCGCTGAACCTTTTCTCAACTCAATTGGGTGTCGGTTTTCTAGTCTAACTGTGATGCCGCTGAACTTTGATACTTTCCATGAAGCGACAGCCATCTGACCTCCACAACCAATTCCTTCATTTTTCTTTATCGGTTATATTGAAGATCTGTAGTTAGACTAGTCTACCTCTTTAGGGTTCTAACTACCCATAACAACAACAGCTAAATGTACTCTCTTACTCTTAGCTTTTCGTCACTCGGTGCAATATAATGCTTGTACAAACTTATATATTTTATGTGTTATGCATTTCAGCTCTGAAGGTCCAGTCTCCCAGGATCAATGCTCAAGGAGATGCATCCACTAAGAGGAAAACTTGGAACTCTACCGTAAAAATTGACAAAACAGTTAGTCGCACTGCAAATGGGCAAATGAGAAATAATCCTGTCAAAAAAGCTTTAAATTTTCATCCCAGGCCTAACGTAAGTTGACTAGACTATAAAATAGTACTTCAAAAACATGTTTACAATTTTGAAATGACAGTTGTAGGCCATTCAAGTCTTATGTAATCAGATTTATTACAATTATTTAACTCCCCTCCCCCTTGTCAGTAAGTAAGCAAAACATGAAAAGAAATATGCATATTTCTTTTCTGTAAATAACTACTGCGTATATAATCGTTATCTGGGACTCCCCCCCCCCCCCCCCCCCAAGTCATCAAAAATAAGCAAGGCAAAGACCCTCTCCCCCCTTCAGTGCTTACATAATACTTGAATGGCCCATATGATGTTACATAAGGAAGTTCTTTGATAATAAACTGATGATAAATTCCAATGATAACAAATGCTACCAAATCTGTCTAATTGTATCACCTGGGATATAAAGCATAGGTGAACTCATTATTAATATGTATCTCATAAAGTCGATAGCTTAGCTTCAAAACATCAGTAGCTCAGTGGTTAAGGTTTAATTCCTGGCAATTACACTACCGACGTAAACCCATTCCTAACTCAAGCAATTTCGCCTAACTTAGAGGGAATATTAGTAACTTTGATTCTAATATTCTTTTTAAAAAAAATCATGTATGCCACAGAATGGATAATATAATTGGGTATTTGGCTGACTAGTCATATTAGTTACTTTTTACTAAACTTCAAAACGGTTAACTTACCGTTTTGACGTTTAGGTTTAAAGAATTTTATTCTGATAGAGACATAGGTGTTTACATCACTTACATGAGAACATAAAATACAGTTATAGAATATGTTTGTTGTCACACTTAAACAGATAAATCAGGTAGGTACACAAATATGTTCAGTACACCGAGATAATGTGTCTGGCTAATTGTTTTTTAAAAACATCCAACGAGTTAATACATTTGATGTCCGAGGGTAACTTTTATTTCTTTTTATTTTTGTATGAAATGAATTATTGTGACATCAATATATTTTTTGGTTGAGTGAGTAATACGCAACCCAACTTTTACTGCTCTTTTACCATTTGTAATTTAGTAAGCACAGTTAAATTATTTATTTTAACTACAGGAAAATATCCAATTAGACAGATTTGGTGGTATTTGTTCACATTGGAATTTATTATAGGTCTTTTAATTTAAATAAATAAATATTCTACAACATTCTACACAACGTTATCTAGACCCATGGTAAGCATAGCTTAACTAGCTTGTGTTATGGAATCTAGAATATGATAAACATACTTAAATACTTTTTTTTTGTAAATACATACATATTATACATAGAAACACCCAGACCAATGCAAATACCCATATTCATGCATACAAATATTTGCACTGAGCGGGGATCGAACCCGCGCCTCCTGCGTAGCAGTCGCGTTCACTACCGCCACGCCACAGTGGCTGTCATAAATAAAATAAATGTATATTAGTCATAATAGTTATTAATAATAATACAATACTCTTCTTTTGCAGCCAATTCCCAACACTAGAGCTACAATGGCAAATGAGTCAACAAAATTTATAAAACCAGATATTGGAGCTAAGAAGAAACTATTTACACAAGGTAAAATTAATAATGATTTTGTCAAGTGCAGGTTACTGTTTTAAAAATAAATAACTTTGACATAAGTCTTCCTACATATTGACTTGAAATTCAAAAGCAATAGAAAAAAAAATTAACGCCTTGAGATGTAATTTGCTTATTCTCACTATATAACAGCCAATTTTTGTTACAAATAATTTATTTTTGTTTTCAGCCCGTACCAATGTCAGAATAAGTGGTATATCAAATATATCAGAAACTCCCGTTGTGAACAATCAATACAAAAGTCGGATGACAATAGCAAATAAAGAAAATATACCAAAAAATAGCAATATAAAGAGACCACCACCAAAGATTATCTACCAGAAAAAATATGTGGCACCAATACCTGACACTCCTAAATCCAATGAGTCTTGGAAGTCGAGTGACTCTAGCTTTTTACAAAAAGAGAAAGAAATAAACGATGTAGAAGAAAAAGCCAAAGCATTGTCAGAGGAACGGACACTAGAAAATATTGCTGAAGTAACACCACCAGTTTCCACCCCATTCCGAGAATATCGGAATGTTGAAGACTTTTTTGATCACTCACATGAAATTAACAATTCAGGAACATACCATGACAATACTATCATGTATTTTGATAAACCGTCAGAATACCAAGGGAATAAAAGAGAGGAGAGTGTTATTGTCTCACTTTGTGATCTGCTCAATAAAGCGACTGTTAGTAATAATACAGAGACAAATACAGAACTAAAAGACCTGAAGCTGATTGAGAAGAGGACTGAACACAACATTAAAATGATTGACAACAGTATTGCCGCACTCAACAAAATTAAAGAATCGCAGTTAACCTCCCTGCAGTCTGTTAAGCGGTTAATAAAAGAAAAACAAACTATCAACAAGGAAACAGATGAAAAATCTTCAGTCTGTCTAGATAAGACTCTGACACCTAAAACTAAAGACACAAAAATAGTAAATGAAGAGAAAGACAGCCTATTATCTCAACAAGATATCAAAGCTTCTGCAGAAATTTCAGTTATACAAACTGTAATTAAATCACCAAAAATTGCCGAGAAAAATTCATTTACACCTCAAACTGAAGGAGTTAAAGCAGAAAAGGAGAGCCCAACACGCCAAGTTGATACCAGACCACTCTTTAGTAACCTACCAGTAATACAAATTGCGCCAAAATCACCAACCTACAAAATACCAAAGAAAAATTTATGTTTAAGAAAAAAGGTGTTCTATAAATCTATGCCTAATATTTCAAACGATAAAAGAACACCTGTGAAAACAAACATGAGCAATCAAGCCCTCAATATGTACATGAAGATGAAAGAACATATGCATTTCTTAAGTACCCCTATTTCGAAACAGGCCTTAGGTGTGCCGAATACACCGGGAATGACGTCACATAATTTGCAAAAACAACTAGATAAGCTGTATAGTGAATTTTAAATTATATAGCAAACTTATGAAAAATTACATAAATATTATAAATTTGTTTTTTTATAAAGTAGATAGATATATAGCTTAATGTTTTGGCTACTACACATTTTAAAGATATGTTAATTAGAGAATTTCTAATGTGTACAAAAATTAAGTAACAACTTTCAATAGACTTTACAGAGAGAAATCCAAAAACAAAGTTTTCGGAATCCATCTTAATGATTTAACAATGTAATTTAATGTTGGAATCAATTATACTTATATCTCTTAGCAGAGATTTGTATTTGTTTCTGGTTGTGATAGTGTTTCAACATTAAAAAATAAGTATCTTTAAGGTGAAATTCTAATAATAATTTGGATTTATTTTTTACTACATTCTTCAATTATTTGCAAATAACAAACCTTTTTTTTTTATTACTTGTAACTTCATTTCATTTCTAATTAATACGATTTTGAAGATGTGAACTAGCCTTACAGTATGTGAAAATTATGACTAATGTATGCATTATTTTAGATTTTATTCTAGTGTAATTTTGTGCTACAGGTTGGCTATGTTATTTTAATATATTATTATTATTAACATTCCCATTACTGTGGGATGCTGTCTATTAATATAAAATCTTCATAGGAAATGATGTAACTAGTTATTTAATTACTAATAATAATAATTAACTATTTGAAAAAAGAATTGTATAGAATTGTGAGCCTACTTGGTAATATTATTTAAATTAACTATTGGAATTTTTTATTTGTAAAGTTGAAAATTATGTATTGAATAAAAATTGTATATAGTGCGGTAAAGTAAAATTGTTTATTATTTTTACTGTACCTACCCCTTTCTCTGAACATTAACTGAAATTCAGATTATTAAAATTCATTTCATAAATGACTAGCTGCTGCTCACGGCTTCGTCCGCATAGAATAATGAACCTGTTTGCGGAACCCATGGGTGACGGGAACCTCTTACCGTTGAACGTGACTAGCAAACGGCATCACAATAAGAGGTAGGACACGGCGGTATTTCCGCCCAATTGAGCAGTCCCACTGGGGAAGTACCTCCGCCCTACAGAATACCGCGGTTATAATAACTTCGTTCTTCCCAGCGGTGAGTAGGGTAGCCAGAGCTGTCAGTGGGATGACTAATGGCTTGTCCTCTACACTGACGGCACAGAACCTGTGCTTACAGGGTCGGCAGCGCGAGTGTGACTCCTCTGGTGTTACACACGTCCATAGACACGGTAACCACTTTCCATCAGGTGGGCCATACGCTTGTCTGCCACCTAAGTGGTATAAAAAAAAAACTTTCACATTTATAATTTAAGAACTGGCAGCTCGGGGATACATTCGTAAATAGGCCTTCCTTGGCAGTCGGGTAAAAGTCCTTTATAACTCGATTGCAGTGCCATCTAACGATACGAAAAAAGTAGCTTAGAACAAAACTTAAAAATGAAGCTCGGTCTCTGAGGGGAAAGCTTAAGATGCGACCAGGATAGACGCTAAGATGAAAAAAATTTCACCATGAAATCCTATTGATTATTGATATTGTAGTTAAAAAAATTACAACACCAATACCATATTTTGGGTTGATGTGTCATGTGTTTGATCTAAAGGTCAATTCAATTCAATTCTTGATGAATGACTCTGTGAGTCTGTGCCATATAATAATCTATGCTCTGTGCTTTTAGCATCAATTCCGCCAATGTTCCGTAGTTTTAAAGGTCTTAGTCAGTTTAATCTACCAGTTTATAAATTTCCAAGAAAAAAATAAAACAACCTAATATTTGAAAATGATCTTTCACATTTATTCATTTAAACTTGAAGTAATATAGTTCTTAACGTGGGAGTGATCTAAATTAAATATAACTCATGTTGTCATTTAATTGTCATTGATGTCACCAACGTCAATGTAAATCGCGCACTTGCGATTTGCCAATTTGCGATCATACGATTGTGTACATTTTTTTAATGTTTATATTGTATCTTATTTATCTTGAAGCTCTATGCTTACGTTTACGTTTCGTAAGTTGATAAGTGATTGATAACAAATATTTTATCAGTTATTCTGTACTTAATTACTTAGAGAAAAAGATTTAGATCGTGAGCCAGTTTCTTGTGATACTAAACATTTTAAATAAACACAAAAATGGCCCTATCTAAGCCAATCATGAATTTAGTGGCATCGTATTTAACTAACTTATATATACATCCAATTAAAACTAAAGCGATTACAAGGTAAGAGTCATCGACCTACTACTGTGTGAATATTTGATATTGGGATCCAAAGTCTGTTTTTTAGACATATGCAAATTAGATTGATGATATCTATATTAATGTTTTCAGCTGTGTAGTGGGTACAGCGGGCAGCATCGCCTCACAGTTAGTTGCTGGTGATAGTATAAGAATAGATCCAATTTTAGCCTTTGGCCTTTATGGGTAAGTTTATCTTAGTGATTAATTGCGTGTATTAATTCCGTTCATAGGTCAAATGAACACTATTCAATGCCTTGTGTATTTGCAACAACAATAGTAATCAATTTTCTCCCTCAATAACAATATTTTTGACCCAAAGAAGAAACTGTCCTTAATACTTGCTAAACACTAGTTATACTAAATATAAGACTAACACACAAAATGTTTGGTTTGTAGATTAGAAATTTTGTGTCAAAAGAAACTAATTAAATCATTTCTAATTAGAATCTTTTTATTATGTCAATGGGTATTTTATTATCTAAGTTTTGTAGTAAGATATAAACTAATATAAAATAGGATACAAAAGATTCAAATTAAGCATCAAAAAATTCCTCCCCAAAAGATAAAAAAAAAATATTATGTTAGTTCATTATATTTTAAGATTTTTTTTTATCTACATCAGTAATTTCTAGTTAAACTATACCAAACCACAATATTTCCGTTAGCTGCTATCTATCTAGGACTTCAGCCATTTATGATGCAAATTATTCTAACAGGTAGGTATACATATTATTACATCTTCAGCCGAAACTAATACTAGAACTAGGAAGTAAGAGGAATGAGAAATATTTTAATTAAGATTAGGTCTCTTGTTTTAATAACCTTTGCCATGTGCTATAAATATTACATTATCAGGACTATAATATTATTTGTTTATTTAATACTACAGTAAGTGGGTACTGGCTCACATCCTGGAGATTATTAAAATTTTATAAGCAACACAAGCAATTTTATCATCGGTCGCCTACAACATCATTTGGGTGGACCCACTCCAATTCCTCCGACAGGGTTTTGTAAAAACCATTCTCAGCAGATGTCTACATATAAGTAACATTTTAAGTTTGTAATATTCTGATTTTGTGTTTCAGATTAGTATTTGGAGGTACTATCCCTCACTATTTCTATGAATTCATTGAAAGGACATTCCCTGAGGAGGTTGTGGCATTCCCGCTTGTAAAGAAGATATTATTTGAGAGAGTAATATATGCACCATTGATGCAAGCCTTCTCTCTGTACACACTGGCCAGATTTGAGGGCAAGAACCACAATGCAGCGCTTAAACAATTGCTTGCACTCTACCTTCCAATTTTGAAAGCTAACTGGAAATGGCTGACATTATTCCAGCTTATTAATTTGGCTTTTGTTCCTCCTATGGTAAGAATCTAGACATAGTTTATTTTCATTTTATGTCAATTACTCTCCTCCCATCGACCTGGAGAAGAAGTTCCCATATTTCTCATGGTCATCATCCTCAAAGTGGTCCCAGTTGTGTCTAAAGTTTCTACTTTGGATCCTGGGGCCCAAAGATTTTGATGGGTATGTTGACTTTTTCGGGGGCTACTGCCGTCTGATCTCCCGATCCCATTAGGAATGCCTGTGCTAGAACCTCTCTGTGTTGTTGGTTTGGCCCGAAAGGTTGTCTGCTCCGCACATCTATTGTGATAACAATATTAAAAAGTATAGGATTTACAGATAGTGCAAAGCTACATAGTAATTGAAAAGCGCTTCAGTCGCTAGAATGCGATGCAGTATTAATATGGTCTTTGCATTGCGCAAGTAAATGCAGTTGCCATATTTTTTGTTCCTCATATGGGCGTATAACCAAATGCGATTTAGATGCAGCGACCACAGCACAGTGGAAGAGCGCCAAAACGCGGTTCAGTCAAACGAATTAAGTGTATTTTAGCTGTAAATCTCGTGAGAACCCTTGTTGAGGAAATGTAATTAAATCGGCTTCGTAAACTTAATTCATCTAAGTATATCCTAGGTGGGTCAGTCTAAAATAATTTACACATATAAGAACACACATGTACTTTGCCACAGTATTTTTTAGACCTGACTGGTTTTGCCTTATGGCATCCTCAAAGGTTCACAATAACAGTAAAAAACATTATTCTATAAACAATGCGACACTCGGCTACATTTCTTATGTGGGTAGTTGTAAAATTATGTAAACCAGTACATTATATGGACGGTCTAAAGATATTTTAAATTTAGAAATGATTAGTATTATGTATTTAAATTACAATATCAAATAAATAATTATATTATAACTTTTAAGTGTCAAATTAATAATATCATATGAAAAATTAATAATGTGGAAAAAGTACTAATAGTGTGTGTAGTGTGTTCTAAGTAAACAAAAGTTCTGGTAATATGTATAATAACAAATTCCATCAATCTGCTGCTGTCAATCCACAGTATAAATAAACACCTCAACAAAGTCTAGGGAACAAGATGACCCCAATTTTTTTTTCGTGTAAGTCTTGTTTTGCAAATAACTGGCAGCAAATAAATAAAAATAGAATAAAGTAGATTACAGAGTTGTTCGAAATTTAAAAATAAATTTAAATAAGTAATGATTTTCGAATATGGAGGGAAAACTTTTAAAAGTGTTTGATTGTGCAGTTTCTCTGAGGCAAAATAAAAATTATTTTCTTTGATTGTAAATAACGTTTATTATCAATAATACGTTTTTTTCGTATGGTTTGTGCATTTTTGTGACTGTATTCATCATGTCACGTCGTCATTTAAGTCGCGAAGAGATGTTAAGGGCTGTTGGTATGCTGCAAGCTGGACGAACTCAACGCGACGTAGCGGATGCTGTCAACACCCAACCAAGCGTAATTTGCAGATTATGGGCACGCTACAGGTCTACAGGCGATGTTGCCGAACGTCACAGGGGACGAAAATAGGGTTACTACCCCGCAACAAGATCGTTTCTTGCAAAATCCCGCAAGGCGGCAACCCACGATTACTGCTCGTCAGTTGGTCGCAGGCCTCCAGTCTCAGCATCGAGTGGTTATTAGCGATCAAACTGTCAGGAGAAGACTACACGAAGCCAATCTTCATGCTCGCAGACCGCTTAGGGTTCCAGCTCTTCGACGTGGAAATCGAGGTCGTTGCTTATTGTGGGCTAACGCACATTTACAGTGGACCGACGATCAATGGGCACGGGTTCTGTTTTCCGACGAATCTCGCTTCGGTTTTCATCCTGATTCGAGAAGAGTGCGTATATGGCGAGTTCCTGGACGTCGGAGTCGTCTCCAGAATCCGCAAGAAGTTCATCCTTACCAAGGTGGAACAATCATGGTATGGGCTGGAATTCGCCTTGGTGGAAGAACCGACCTCGTTTGGATACGGGGCAAATTGAATGCAAACCAATACATTCAGGAGGTTATACACCCCATGGTCCCTCATCATCCCTCATCGACAGTAGTTCGGTCAAGATTTTATGTTCATGCAAGATAATGCACGGTCACACACCGCGAGGGTAGTGGTCAATGCGTTAAGCGAGCACAATATTACGACGTTGGAATGGCCTGCTCTGTCTGCCGACCTCAATCCCATAGAGCATGCCTGGGATTTGCTTGGGAGAAGAGCTTTCAGTGATTCTTTGGAAAATCTGAACACTGAAGAACAACTTTTTTTACACCTTCGCAGTGTATGGAGCCATATTCCACAGACGATGATTGACAATCTCATACTAAGTATGCCACGCCGTTGTCGAGCTGTTGCTAATGCTTTAGGAGGTTCTACAGATTATTAAAAACGTTTAAAGTACGGTTAATTACTGTATTTCTTACTACCTCGTTATTTTTGTGCCTAATCATAGAAGGTTGTAATACTCAAAATTGGCACTATTCAATTATTTCTTTAAAAAAAAAAATTGATATGAGAATGTTTTTATTAAAATTAAAAACGGTATAAAAATACCCTTCTATTGATATAAAACACTAACTATTACAAGAAAGGGTTTTTAAATAAAAACTAGAAATGTCCTTGTTCCCTAGACTTTGTTGATGTGTGTAGTTAGAAGAATTTAGTCCGAGCCCAAGTGCATTACACAGAGTAAATACTTGCAGACACTACCATGTGCTACCATGCTGCAAATACTGTATCAACTTGGTATTATTCTAATAGTACACGCGAAAATTATCAGTTACATGTATATTAGCCTGATATCTTTAAATGTTTATCAGATACCAATTGGTCGCCCTTCAATTATATTACCAAAATTACATAAGAGTAGTGACGCACACTCAAGTAATATTAGATCATGTAATTCTTTTTCCTGTAAATGTATATGTGTTTCTCATTCATTAATCGCAACCATAGTTATTTGTTTTGCATAATCGCAGTCACCGAACAGACCGCATTTCGCAGAAGGCGCAACTAATGACGAAAGCAAGATGTCTTCCATATTATTTAGATATTTTCATGTGCAGCACTATTTGCTTCGAAGTGAAAAGCTAGTATGCTTGTCTTCCATTATTATTGTCGAACATATTCTTTTTTGGAAAACACATACACGCTTGATACGAGAGCAGCCATTCTATCAACGCATCGCTCGCCGTAGGCAGGGAATTCATTCCTACACATTGCAACCTGAGACGTGACGCACTGTGCAGTATGAAAGAAACTTCATCTCACGCATACTCAAGCTGTGAAATGAACTCCCTGCTGCGGTTTTCCCATGCGCCTACAATATGGGGTTCTTCAAAAGGGGCTTTAGGTTTCTTCAGGGTTGGAAGCACGAGTGTGACGCCCTTGGTGCTGCACATAGCCATAGGCCACGGTAACCACTTCCCATCAGGTGGGCCGTGTGCTTGTCTGCCACCGAAGTAGTATAAAAAAAATCAGTCATCGGGTTTGAATAAAAAATAGACTAATAGGCTGCTCGATCCGGTATGATGAAAAAGACAATAAAAACCTAACCTAACCTATCCCTCATTAATATACGCCTACCACGTACTAGCTCTGCACCACCCAATGGTAGACTGGTAGAGAATGCCTACGGCATTAAGTCCGCCAATGTACATCGTGCATAAAGAAAAATAAATGTGTCTTATAATATGATTGCAATATCATAGCTCGTAAGAATTTCGGTAGAAATGGTGCCTACATTGCCCTTAAACATATATTGAATTTCTACTATTCTGGAGGCACAGGGTTATACCCATGAAAGTGACTATCATAGGTTCAAATCCCATTCATATTCTGTTACCGATTCAAAGTTTAGTTGAATAACTAAATATAAATACTACCTACTCAAAGTACTTACACACTACAATTCTTTTACTCACTTTTCAGTTGCGAGTTCTCTTCATGAATCTCGTCGGATTCGGATGGGCCATGTTCCTAGCCACCAAGAGGCGCCAGCAGAGTCAAAAGAAGAACTGAATGGATAGCTCAACACAAGGTGGTGGGTGCTAAATATATATCTGTGATGGATGCTAAACAGTCGATTTTATAAATATTTACACAGTACACCAAATAAATAGGTAGAGATTGCTTCAAAGAAGCGGCTACGAGGATCTCAATATACTTCAACTGTCTGAGAGTAGAAATTATTTGGACACACAGAACACTAGGGCCATGCCTATAATCATGTCATGACGTCAAATCCTTTTTGTTCGTGTGGAAATCACCTCAGATACAGATTATTGGACTCGAACCGACTAAAACCACACGCAATCTTAGGGTCTTCAGATACGAGGGTGTGAGATTGCCTAAGGTATAGCTCTCTCAATGATATCAGGACCTAATAATGAATCGTATTGCATTACTTAGCCCTCTCTGTTAGCTGTAGTCTAGACCGAATGAAGTGTATCGTGCCGTTTTTGGGTCCAATTGCAGAGATAGACATTTCAACGTACTAATTGCCTAAAATTTCGTTCCGTAACTTCGGACACGCAGTCTTATATAACTATTTAATTTGTTGTACTTAGGCATGGGATTATTTTTAATTATTGTATGATGAAAACTTGTTTTTTACCTGATTTTGTATATAAGATGAATGTTGCTTATACTATCGCAGGCTCAAATGTACCCTATACGTACTTATTCCTATGAAGAAAGAATTCCTATATATTTACAAGTCAACTTCAAGATTGAATTAGCATTTTATTTTTGTAACACTTAAATATTAAGACAATATTGTTGTAGTTAAAAGAGAATGTTATATTATCTATATTTTTATATGATGTTATTATGTTATGTTATTATGTGTATAACAAGTAATTCTAAGCATTGGGAAATTGAATTAGATGTAAGAATAGTTTATCAAAGCTAATAAAAAGATTATTTGGATCAGGGTATTTTAATAGACAATGGTGATTGGAATCTATACATAAATCTGATTTAACATTTTTAATTTTGTGGTATAATCTAACGCTATGTCTACAATACATATCCAGATCAACAAATTCAATTCTTACGCAGTGCAAAGATGACATTTGTTTTTATAAATTAAATATTATATAATAAATATTTTTGTGTTTCTTTTACATCTATTATAATGTTACCATTTCCTTGAGTATTATTGAATATTATTGCTTTTAAATGTTATAATTATAAGTTTAAATTGTGTTACAACTTATTGCTTACATTCACTAATATTATATCTTAACAACTACATTATTATTGATAGTATTTAATAAATTAAATAAATAGTGACTAGTAAAAATTAAATTAGTGTAAAAATAAATTGTCAATAAATATATTGCACTTAAAATAAATTAGATGTCTGTACTCACTTTCGACTAGAGTATTATAGTTAGCACAAATGTGTAAAGTTATAACAAAACAAAAATATAATAACAAAAAAGAAATAATTATTACAGAGATCATTTCCAAAAAGGAGTATTTCAATGAGAATCATATTTGACTAGATAAAATATCTTAATCTAAGTTTAATAAGTTAAAAAAAAAACAATTCACCTATAACCGAATCTGACAGTATTTTACAATTCGATCAAATATACAGTACCTATATACTTGAAGTACAGTCGACTGCAGAAGTCCATGGACAATATGATGCTAAAATATTTTATTAATACGAAGCAACGCCATCTAGTTTCTCAAGTAATAGTCTGTGTGCTGAAATACGGGTGTCAAACCTAGTTCAGCAGCAGATGTTTAATTAATTGTTATATAATGATTTTTTTTATACATATTTAAAACAGGGTAATTTGTTTTATACCACTTCGGTGGCAGACAAGCACAGTGCCCACCTAATGGAAAGTGGTTACCGTGGCCTATGGACGTGTGTAACACCAGAGAAGTCACACTCGCACTGCCGACCCTGTAAGCACAGTTTCTTTGCCGTCATTGTAGAAGACAAAGCAGGACAAGCCTTTCGTCGTTGCCACTGACAGTAATTATTAGACCAAAATAGCAATTTTAAAAATTACTGTCAGTGCGATCATTCCACTGGTACACACCAATGCACCTGTAAATAAATGCACTTCTTTCCTTTCTAACTGTGTATAAAGGGTGCTATTTAGTTTTGTTAACAGAGCTAACGTCATTTATACATATTTCATTCTATTAAATTAGACAAGTGCTCAAATTATTACAAATATTTATCTGTCCACGGACTTCTGCAGCCCACTGTACATATAGATACGAAAATGCCATAAAATTAGAGGTGCATTATTTGATCCAGAAATTCGTTTTAAAACGTAATAAACGCTTTTTTGTAACGTCGATTCATACGTTAACCGACTTAAGAACTACTTTCGTTGCCAAATCACGCAAATTATCCATAGATATGATCTCAGTTATCCAGCGAAAGTCGAACCTGAGATTCTTATGACGAAATTACATAGTTTCGGAATTAATGACCGACTGAATGTTCGGTTTTGAGGATTAGTAGCCTCTATCTCTGACTATGGCTTGATATCTATACAGAGTAGTTAAAACCATTTGTATCACTAACCTTTACTCGCGTGCTCAGTGGTACATACGTTGTTTATTTTTTAATACAATTCTAATGTACCTACACTGTGCCCTAAGGTATCATTGTAGACTGTAGTGTACTAACATTACAAGTACAGAGCTGGTACTCTACACAGCGCAAGCAAACTTTCGCTAGATATGAATGCCCTTTCATACAACAACAGCACTCAGGGGATTGCTTATAATAACGATTGATGGATTTTTACATCGTAATGTAAAATAATCAGCATCAAAATTATACTTTCAAAACAAAAAATATTTTGTTTGGAGGGATCATGCCCCCACCTGAGATTCGCAACTAACATAAATTTGTATTTCATATGATTAGAGTGCAAATAGACAATATAGGTAGGACTTTTTGGTAGCCCAGTTTTATCCAAGCTGGTCTAAGTAGGAGGACAATCAGATGTGCTCCCGTTGGGGTAGTAAAATGGCAACAGAAGGCCGATCTGTTTAAGTAATAGGGGGTCAAATATGGTAGCAATTTTTTTCTGGCAATACTGTTCTATTTATTGCGTTGGCAATACTGTTCGATTTATTGCGTTACAGTTGTTGCTGTCAGGACTTTTAACCGGTTGTAGTGGTAACACTAGTTTGAGCAATTAATGATAATGATAAATACTTCAACGATAGACATTTCAAACTATGATAGATAATTTCACGCAGAACAGATGTTTTATGCCCTGAATCGTGTGACTTGGTAACAAAAGCGGTTCTGTACGCGATGCTATTCTCTGACTTCCCGCGGCGGCGGGGACCGGGACCAGCTCCGTTGTGAAGACCTGCTGCTGTAGCTGGTGGATGGCGTCGAAGGCGTGGGCCTCCGGTAGGGGATTGGGCGTTTGCGTGCACTGTTGTTAATTGGTTAATTGTTAGTAGTTATGGCGGTGATGTTAGTTAATTAGATAATGTATTATGAGAACATGCTGTGAAGTCATATTGAAAGCAATTTTTCTTTTTTGATATTTAATTAAATATGAAATGTTATGTACCTTTTTTTGACTATAGATTAGATGAAATGAAATCTAAAAATAAAATCAAAAATAAGATCTAGGAAATGAACAGTTCATTCGAATTTAAAAGTAATGAGCATATAAATTACACTCAAGTTCAGTAGCAAATAAAATTCGCAATTTTAATAGTAAATAGTATCATTAAAATTCGTAGAAAAATGCAATTAAAATCAAACTTACCTTTTATGTTTATACAACAGCTACAAAAAAAATCACATCGAGCATCCAAAGCTTCTTAACTAAAAAAAAATTAACTTCGCTAGCTTGACTACCATGCAGCAAAATGAAAAAGAAAACAAAAGTATTCACAATAAACTTTAATGTGTCAAACAAACAGAATAATCATGAAACTTAAAACACACTGGCAGCATGTTCTAGCACACTGTCTACGTCTGACGGCGAGCGCGGGAAACTGCCCTTATCTTCTTCTATATTTGAATTTGTTTGACGTGTACGTAAGATCTATTATGGGTGCGCTACGGAGGAAAAGAATGACAGTTAATTTTCGTTCTAAAACTTGTAGCCTCTTCAAAATATCCATTCGCAAAAAGTATATAACTAAAAATTGGAAGTACGAAGATATTTTTCTAAACATTTATAAGTAATACGTAGGTTAAAGTATCTTATTTAGTAGCACACCCTGTTAGAATGATCAATTCATTGTTAGACGCACACACTCAAACATATTAATATGAAATATTGACTAATGAGTATTTATATGTTTTTCACAGCCAATAAGAGAAATTACTTGATTAATTAACACCCATAAAACAGTAGCATGTGATAAAATAGAAGAGATATTATACAGATGGACAATTCGGCTAATTTATATAGATTCGATCTCAATTCGATTGGCTGTCAAAATTTAATTAAATGTCAAAAATAATCACGATTTCAATGAAAAAAGGGTCAATTCTCGTAATAAGAATTTATTAATTAATTTTGCCTCGATCCAATTTTAAAAACGATCTTTCTTGAAAATTGTATTACATAAATACACATAAAATTTGATTTTGACAGTCAATAGACTCGAAATCGAATCTTTATAGATTAGCAAAATTGGGCTTCGTATTTGTAACTAATATACCTTCTCATTCTATAACATGCTAGGGTTGTAAAAATAATAAGAAAGATAATGAAAGGTTTTAGTTATATATTAATGAAAGTAAGACTTAATATTTTATACATATACATATAATAGTGCTTAAACTAAACCACACTAGCACAATCACTTCACTAATCGGAGCTACTACTCGTGTCTTCAGAACTCGTGCTATACTTTCGTGACTTTTTTCTATAAAGAAAAAAAAACAAAATAGATAAAAAGAAAATAAAATGAATTTGATGTGCCATATCATGGAGCTAATAGTGGTTACGGTCTAAACGTGCATACAATACAATCATAGCATTGTACAATATTGATATGAGATGTTGCCGACGAGCGACTTGTAGTGTATAATTTTTTTATGAACGCGTATCACTAACTGGCTGTTACCAGGGATCGTAATGAGAAAATTTTGAATTTACAGCTTGCGATATATTAAAAATTTTCATTAGAATTAATAAATGTTTAATTAAAATAAGTATAAGATATGGGTAGAAGGATACGATACGGAGATAGGACACAACGGTATTCGCGTCCTAATTGAGCAGTCCGACTGAGAAAGTGCAGAATACCGCGGCCATAATAACCTCGTGTTGTGTTCCCGGCGGCGCGCGGCGGTGAGTACTGTAGCCAGAGCTCACTGGCGAGTTTTTGGGCAGTCAGTGGGAAGACCATCGTCTTCTGCACTAACGGCCCAGAAACTCAGTATTTACAGGGTCGGCAGCACGTGTGACTCCCCTGGTGTTGCACACGTCCATAGGCCACGGTAACACCAGGGACGTCAAACTCGTGTTGCAGACCTTGTAAGAACCTACTAATTCCCCTCTTGAAGAACCCCATATTGTTGTCGCTTGGGAAAACCGCGGCAGGGAGTTAATTCCACAGTTTAAGCGTGCGGGGGATAAGTTCCCATCATAACATATCGAATTTCACTCAAAAAGGTACGTTCGGGGAGTTTGCTATTGGCGCTATCAGCAGCTATAAAGCATTTTCACAACTGATTAAGCAAGTAAGTTTTCCTTTCTGTTCTGCTATATTGTAAAAATATGAGCAACCCAAATCCCTCGTCAGCAATGGCGGTAAATTATGAGAATGCAATAATGATAGACTACTTGCAACTACATGATATGACACAAACTCAAATAAAACAAGCACACACCTATATAATACAAAAACAGTATATAGATAAGCGACACACCGAAAATGTTAGACACACAGTGCAATCTTGAAATGTTTCTTTGAGACACTACAAAATTTAAAAAAGAAGGTGACTTATCGATTAAGAAGTGTTACCAGTTGAATAAATAGGAGAGAAGAGACACGCTTGACTATCCCTTAAGAAATCTCACACTAACCAATGATTTTTTCAACGACATGTTTTCATTATATTAATTTTTTTTTGTGATGTGATGACTCATAAAAAATAAATCAAACATTGCACTCAAAAACTCCCTATTCAGAATACAGTGCTCACTTTAAGGATTAGGAAAATTATATTATGTGAAGCAATACAACAGTTACGTTGACATTTATCATTGTTTCTTTTTAAATTGGCAATGTCAATGTAATCTGTCATTTTCCTTCACACGATTTACTACGGATGATAAAATCGAGAGAAATAGCTCTGCAGTGAGTCTTAATATTATGAGGATTTGCAAATTTCAAGTAAAATAAATTTCATTTCATGCGATTGGCTGCCAACTGATTTCTATTGAAAATATAATTTATAATCAACCACACTATTTTTTTTTGTTTTTTTTTTTTTGTGTGGCAACATTACTATTAGTAACGTGTTTTAAGGCATTTCCTCTAGATTTTATCTCCGTACGACACACGGGCGTAGCCAGGCTTCATTGTGTTTGGAGGGAGGGGTCATCCTTCTAAATTTTCGGATGGTTTTAAGACGACAAAAAATGTTCATCTGAAAACTACCCGAAGTTTGATTGTAGATAATATTTTCAAGTGAATATTGTAGCTACGTCCATGGTGCGACCGCCGGTAGGAGTGGGGTGATGGGAGATGGGTGAGGGGTGATGGGCGAGGCGGGTGCGGTGCGGTCACCTCGTGATGCGGCGCCGGTCCAGAAAGCTGGGCGAGCCGGCGCGGCGCGGGATGGAGGGCGAGCGCGAGCGAGTGCGCGCGCGCGGTTCGCTCGATCTACGGTAATCGGCGTACACGCCCGTCATTGTTCTGATATCGATCGGTATACGCATGCATGCATTCGATAGGTTCGATTTCATAGACAAAGAGAAATTTTATTGTTAATTATTTTGATATTTCTTTTTGTAATATTGCTTGTGAAGTCTTTGAGTATTTAATTCGGGAGATACCTTATGTTCGTGTTCTCCTCATACCGACGTACCGTTATAGAAATACAATGGTAATTGGATTTTTTTTACAAAATTATCATTAGGTGACTTTATTAATCCACATATTTGGTATTTAAATAGTCCATTTTCCACTTTAAAGAAAAAAACCAGCAAAAATGGTTTTATTTTTATATAGGACGCGTCAATTAGACTTTGTCAAGCCTGATGGTAAGCTGAAGGCAAAATCTCAGAAAAGAGGGTCACCGTAACATACATATACTATGTTAAAATTGTGACTCAGCTTGATGGCCTCATCATATGCATTTTCACGCCCCGCTTAAAGGACCCAGGACTGTAGGAAGTAAACACTTAAGCTGGTAATGTATTCCAGGCCTTAATGGTGCAACAAAGGAAATAGTTTCCGAACCGCTTGGTTCTTGATCGGCTATTCTGCACCGTGTGCGGGTGACATCTAAGCCCTGCACGTGTTGTCCTGTGTAGGAAAGGGGAGGGTGGGACTAATTTTATTCTATTCAGCCTGTCTTACCCGGTTCACACACTTTTGCTCTGGTCGGGGTAGTAACCGACAAATCAAGATAATTTCTACATTTAGGTGGGCATAATAACTTTGTAATTATGTTGTTATGTGCTATAGGTACGTGTGTACTCAGACCACACTGAAAATGGCACAATATTTTATTCGGGCATTGAAAAGGCTTTTCCTCATGTTAAATACTCAAAGATCAAACTGTTTCTATCAAGGTGACAATATAAACAGAAATAATTTTTCGCTGGTAAGTCTATACATATCTTAAAAATAATGATTTTGAGTAGAAACAGATCTTCACTAGAAGTTTCAACAATTAAATGGAACAGTTATTTTCAAGATTCTCTTTTTAACGATTCAAGAATATATAGCACCGTAATAATACATGATGATAGGAAAAATGGCGCTCATTGTGAGAGGCCTATGTCCAGCAGTGGACTGCCTGCGGTGGGCTAATTGATTGATTGATTGATACATGATCATTTACACATAGTAATAATGCATGAACTTTTGTATTAAGAGCCATAAGCATGGGGCCGTGCAAGTATTACGTAAGCAGATTTGTTACAATTATTTAACCCCTCCCCCCACTATCAGCAAAAGTAAACAAAACTCTTACCCCCCTTCCCCATACGTAAACATTGGTACATATATATTATATATTTTCATGTTTGTTTTCTTAAGGTAATGATTGATATATTATGTATGAAACAGTAATTAACTACTGCTTACGTAATCATTATCTAGACCGCCCCCCACCCCCATGTCATCAAAAATAAGCAATGCAAAGACCCCCCCTCTCCCCGTTAATGCTTACGTAATACTTGAACGGTCCCCAACCTCTGCACCCTGTGATAACCAAATTGTTCCATTAATATTTGTTACAGATTTTGGCTAAAATTTCATTAGAAAAGTACATTTTGCTGCTTAAATAGATAGTCTTGTCGCGGGCGGAGTCACGTAAAGCAGCTAGTATAGCTAGCACCTACATTACTAGAAATTACCCGGGAAGATTTTTCAGATTAATTGTAACATTTAATTGTTGAAACTTTAATTTCGAAATGTGTAATACAGTAATGTTAGTACCTTGAAGATCTTGTGGAGCGAGAGGAACTGCGTGACGAGCGCGAAGTACTCCGGCTGCTGTACGAACTTGAGCGGCTTGTGCGGGACCGCCTGGAACCCAACAATATTCAGCAGGTTAATAAATGTTACCCACAGTATGGTTCCTGATAAGTATATTGATATAAATACATAAAATAAAATCACACCTTTATTCCCGGTGGGTTAGGCAGAGGTGAATTAACATCCACATTTCACCAATCATTGTATTCGGTCCCAAGTAACAGGAGGTGAGCCTATTGCCGTATTCCGGGCACAATTGTTGACTCGAGCCATGCATCTGATGCTGAGTCCGGCTACGTAGGACCGAATTTAATGATCGTTGAAATGTGGGTGTTAATTCACCTCTGCCTCCTACCTCTGCGACTTGAACCCATTTCTAACATAAGCAATTTAGCTAGAGGGGTTAGAGGGAATATTAGTAATTTCGGTGGTAATATTCTTATTTTTAAGAAAAAAAGAAATGCTTCTGTTATAGTACTCAGTAGTTCCCTCATAAAGCAGTTTTCTTAAATTTCTTAGCGTGTCGTTCGAAATTAGAAAGACTTATGTTATATAGAAAAATGCTAGCACTTCTCACTTCAGAAAATAGGCATAGATTTAATGTTGTAACACATTTTATAGACACCGGTAAACGCTTACCGTAAAGGCAAGGTTTCTGTATGTTTTTTTAAGAAAATAGAAAGCATAATATGTTAAAACCTATAAAAATTAATCCAAACTGAAAATTTGACTGACCTTGATGAAGAATAAGAACGAGATCTGGAGCGCGATGACCGAGAGCGTGACCTTGACCTGGACCTCGATCTTGAGGACTTGCCGCGTGACCTTGACTTGCGAGAACGCGAGCGCGTCCGCGACCGCCGCGAGGACGACTTCGACCAACTCCGCCTTGATGCACTTCTATCACGCTTCTTTAAGTCCGAAGAACTTTCTGGCAACGGACTCTCAATCTTTTTAGGAGCCGGCTGCGGTTCTTCACTCTTTTTCCTTTCTTTTTCTGGTTCTGGAGATTTTTCTTTCTCTATCACTAGATCGGGACTCGGGCTCGGTTTTCTTACATTTTCATCATCTCTTGGTTTAGAGTCACTACGTCCAGCTTGAGACGTTGAGGGTCCGTTAGTTTCCTCATTTCTTTTTCGTTCCATGGACGCTTTAGCAAGTTGAGCCAGTCTTTCCTTCAGTCTATTCAATTCTTTGTTATCCAATTCCTCTTGGCGGTCTCTATCGTCTAACCTCAGAAAATCGTCCTCAACTTCTTCATTTTCGCTGGAGGAGCTCCGCAAGCATACAGCCATGGGTTTGTAGTTTTCTGCTAAGTCTTTACTCTTTTTCTTTTTAGGATGAAGGTCTGATGGAGATTTGATGTATTTGCGTTTATCTTTTTCGGGTAGTTTTTCTATGATATCTCGGTAGCGTTCTGGACTCCGACGCGCAGGTGAGTAGCTAAGACTAGACGTGCTTCTGCTTTTGCGAGCGGAGCGAGACCTTGACCTGTCTCTGTGTGATTCCCTTCGAACGTGGTTTCGTTCTTTGTCTTGCCTATCTCTGTGTTCTTTAGGCGAGGAGGTACGTCGTTCTGAAGATTTTTTGTTTTTCTTACTTGGAGTTTCACTCTTTCGTTTATCTTTTTTAGAAGATTTTCGCGGTGTAGGCGATTTAGATCTACTTAAAGACTTTTTACGTCTCGGTCTTTCATCTGGTGATGGAGATTTTCTGCTTGGTCTGCTATTTTCCCGCTTTTCTACAGATTTCTGTCGAGATTTGTATTTTTCGGATCTGATTTTTGAAGGTGAATCCCTTTTTCTATATTCAAGGGATGGACTACGCTTCCTCTGTTCCCTGGGTGAAGGGCTACGTTTCCTTTGGTCCTTGGGCGAAGGACTACGTTTCCTTTGGTCCTTGGGCGAAGGACTGCGTTTCCTTTGGTCCTTGGGCGAAGGACTGCGTTTCCGCTGATCCCTCGGTGAAGGACTGCGTCTCCTTTGGTCCCTGGGTGTAGGACTATGTTTCCTTTGATCTCTGGGTGTGGGACTGCGTTTCCTCTGCTCCCTGGGGGAATGACTTCTTTCTTTGTAATAACGAGCTTTATTTTTTATACTCTTATCCTCTCTAGATTTATGTTTGGGCTGTGATTCTGATTCTGATTCAGATGAAGAATATTTCTTTTCGGATCTAGAGTTCTTGTATGATTTTTCTGTATCTTTACGGGTATCTCTATTGCTCTTATAACTTTTACTGGTTGGAGATCGATCCTTGTATTCTGGAGATGTATCTCGTTTTTCCTTAGAAATACTTCTATCTTTTCTTTTCCGTGATTTGTCATTGTTACTGTCTTTATGCTTTGAGAGCCCTTCTTCGTAACGCTCATGGTTGCTCTTACTGCTACGTTCATATTTGCTATCTTTTTCCCTTCTACTGTTTGATTCATCTTGTCTTTTCTTACGGTAATCTGGAGATTCACTTCTCCTGTAAGTTCGCCTGTCGTCCCTTTCGTCTCTGTTAACTTTGCTATTGGTTTCTGTAGCATTTCTTTCTGTATCTTTTTTGCTGTAATAACTATCATCTCGCTTCCTATATTCTGGTGAAGAACTCTTTCGCCGTTTCTTTTCTGGAGGCGGAGACGAACTAGCCTCTCTGTTTTTCTTATACCTCTTTTCACCTTTTCTGGGTGCTTCTAAGTCAGATTCAGGAGAGGATCTCTGTCGGTCACGTTTAGACTGTTTAGAGGCCTTGCGCCTTTCATCTTCTCTAGAAGGCTCTCGCTGTTCTCTTTTCTTATTTTCTATTTTAGTTATGTACGACCTATGACGATACTCAGGTGATGTGTCTCTATCTTCCTTGGAAGGACTGCGGTCTCGACGTCTGTCATTCTGCCGTGATTCCCTGGGGGCAGGTTCCTCCCGTCTATCATATTTTCTGTTACGATCCTCACGATCACGGTCTGATTTTTTGTGTTGAATATCATTTTGCCTATCTTCTACGGCATGTTCTTTCGCCTTATCTTTTACGTGTTTTGCTGGGGAACTATTAAAGTTTAGTTTAATACTTAGTTGTTAGGATAAAAATAATTTATCATAGTTAAGACTCTTCTGTATATAGTTTGCAGAAATAATCACCCACGCCGGTGCCAGCGGAGGTGGTTATATCGGACTCGAACCGAAAACTTCATTCCGTCTCGGGCCATCAATTTCTGAGAGTGAGGTATCCTCTGGCATATCCCTCACTTGCGGCGTATTCCTCACTTTACTGAATCTCTTCGACACACAAAATTTATATTGCAACCTATTTAGACATGTCAAGAGCATATATCAAAACAATTATGAAAGTAGAGAAGCAAAAGATGTATGCCATGACCACTGGGAGGGGAAGTGACTGTATGTATATTAAGTAGATGTATTGAAATTGCATACAAACTGAAGCATGTTGCTTTTTCAGCACAGGAGTATTCAGAAGAGTCTCCCATGATATTAATTAGAATATGCGACTCGACTCACCTCTCCCGGCTGGAAGGCTCGCTACTGCCGCGACGTCGGCCGCTTATCTTTTTCTGTTCAAAATTCGACAACAAGCGTAAATATAATTGTTCCAATAGATACGCACACAACACCAGTGCCAATACAATAGACTATAGTGGTAATGGCAAATAAATATAGTCCACTAAAAATAATACAAGAAATTCTTCAAAGGCCATCAAAACAACCGAATGAAGAATTTCAATTAACAAAAAAGTTAAATAATAATCACTTGTACACATGCAAATCTAATAAGGAATAGTAAAAAATTGAGGCGTTGAACAAATTATTTATAGTAGAAAACCAAAATTATACTTAAAGCTATCGATGGAAGCGAGTATAAATAAAAATGTATTTGTTCGGAAGTGTTATTTGGACGTTATTTAGAATGTTACATTAGAAGCGTATCCATAACATTCTCATGGTGAGAACCAAAGGAGAACACAAAAAAGAAATGTATATATATATGAAGAATATAAATTTGGTTGGCACCGGTGCGTTACTGTCATATATAATTACAGCATGTTAGTAACACTGAGCGGTTCAATATAATGTACATAGATACATGAATACACAAAAATCAAATGTATAATATAACACTTCGGTAACGTACCTTATTTAACAAACGGTGGTGGTATTGTATACCATTTAAACATGTGGAGCATCCTTAATTAGTTTTGGATAAATGAGAAGAGGGAGAATGTTATGGATTAGTTACATTTTCATAATCAGACATTTTGGATATTATTATAAAGTGTGTGATATAAAAACGTGCACAGATTAAAAAGAGCACATTCATAGACAATTTATTTTCTTCTTCTGTTTTAGGGTTGCGAAGTGGCCAGTAGTAATAAGGGCTTGTTTATATACCACACACACATGTTAGGTCGCGTTACACGAACAATTAAAACCACCATCTGTTTAAAGGACTACAACACCATGCATTTAATAACTGTGCACACTTGGACCCTTACGCTCCCGACTGTACACCATGATCACAATATTAGTCACAAATGTCATAGTTAACAATGCATTACCAAAATTATCTCGGACTATATAATTTTAGTATTCACCTAACATAGTGTTCTTACTGTGTGTTATTGTTTTGTGATATACTTACAGTATACGTTATTTCTTCAGATAAAGATGGCTATCCTATGAAATGATGCACAGTTAAACAGATAATTTTTACTGGCTATTTCTTGTATTTACAGAAAAAACAAAATAAAATGAGGTAAGAAGACAAATATTTAAATAACACGTATCGTCACCCACACGAATCTAGTTGAACATAATACTGGGCGAGAGGGACGTTCAGCTATAACACTTGAAACTCTGCACTGGAGGTACGATTGAGGTAAACGTGATAACTACAGTTAGTTAGACAGTCGGCTAAGGTAGAAAAGGGGGATGGAGACAGGGCTGTGAGGAAATTATAGACAAACCAAAAGTCGTGAAGCCAATATTTTATGCTGAGGATTGTGCCGAGAATTTATCATATCAGGCCATTGTGTATCGACACATCATTAAACATAAAAATAAAGAAAGCTATGTGCTACTTGAGCTAGTAGGTAGTTGCGAGCTCGTTATATGCTAGAAAAGGATGGAGTTATCCGAATAAGGTTGTGAAGTCAAGTGTAGTCGTAGGCACCAGAAGAATCCCAAGTTAAAGATATCGAGGTATCGTGTGGAATTATAATATTCTGTTGGAACCAAACCCCCACACAGTATCGTTAGATCTTTGAATCAAAGATTATGTTTTTGATTTTCTAGATTCAACAGTGATTATTGGATAGCTGTCTTCTTGCCATCAAATACCCTTGAAATGAGTAAAATTAAAAAGCAAATTCTCGTTTCGAAGCGAACCAAACATAATCTTTGAAGGCAGCACTCCTAGTCATAAGTATTGTTGCAAAGAAGATTATAAAGTTACAATTACCTTTTTCTTTTTCTTTTGTTTGTCATCTTCTGAACTCGCGGAGTCACTGTCATGGCCTTCGGAGCTCGAAGAACTGTCGGTGTCTGGGGATTTGGAACGTTTCTTCTTTTTCTTGCTAGATTCTTGCCTGGAGACAAGATAACATCGATAACAGTGCCATTCAAAATTATTTTAGTTTATTCGGGATAAGAAACCAGTGACGTGAATATTGCGAGTGAAACGTCTATTATATTTTATTACGATTAACTAAAAAATCTGTAATATATACCTACTTTCTTTGCATAACACTCAAGTGTTATAAAACAAAAATCTATCTGAGTATGTATATGTGCAAATTGGAACATGTCAAGATATTTTTTATAATTATTTTATTTTAACATAATGTTTCAACGCCTCATCAATTTCTGAACTACAATATATTCCACGAAGTTTTATTGAATTGATCTATATTGTGTTATGAATTGTTTAGTTCAGTGTTATTCTTTTTAAAAGCTTTGTAACGTTCGTATGGCAAACGATACTCACCATTTTCTTATCCCGAAAGATCGAAGAGCTGTTTTGTAAGTGCTCTGTTTAATATCGCAATTAAAAATAAACATAACGTAAGTATTAACATTGACCGACACAGCTGTTTAATTAATGAGAAATGAGGTTTTATGTGATGACTATTACTATGTATAGTCTATAGATAAAAAAAATTATGGTATGCGTGTAAGTTATGCGGAGAAACGTGTCTCTGAGACAAGAAAAGTAAATATAATGATATACGATTTGTCATTTTTGTGTATAGTCTGAGACAGCAATGAACTAAGTTTAAAAAACATATCTCTGCCTAAGAGCCTATTAGCTGATTAGTATATTAATATGGTAGTGCATTCAAAGATTTTTAGATAAAGTAGGACGAAGTATTATAAGATATGAAAAGGATTCATGTGAAAGGCAAATTAAAAATAAACTAAAACATTTATGCGTTATGCCATAATAGTACTGATGCATCATAAGTATGGCTGTTATAATACATTTTACACCAAGTGTTATGACGTACTAACTATAAGTTCCCAAAAAATTACTGTGACAATAATTCAATTATGTAATTGTACTATGATTTTCTCAACAGAGGAAAAGTTTTCATATTCAAAGTAAGATTTTTTTTTAAATCTTACTTTAATAACGGGTTTTTATTCATAAAGGATATGCCAACCCCATCGTACCTTAAAGATTATACCGGAACAATAACTTATTAAAGTGAGTAAACACAATAGATGCATCAATTCACTGCTGAGCCACCAGAGCCATACGACATAGCTTCATAGCTTCCTCAGATTTAGGTCTTGCTAAAATCGTTTGAATGAGATCTATATCTGGTCTAGTTCGGTCAGCAGTGAATCGCGTTCGTCTTTAAAGCCAGAATTATATAACATGTTTAAGAAAAACGAAATAAGTTGAACTCTTCTATCTCGTACCAATTTTAAAAGCCATAAAGTGTTCCTAAATAATGTACCGAGGCTGTATGTAATTATCATCTAATACCATACCTATTGATGAAGTTCCACAACATTTTTCTTTCACTGAAATGATCACCAGACATATTTGATACTTGTAAATTTAAATCGATATCAAAATATACAAGGCAATTAGGTAATAAGTTCAATACTTGCCTTTTGGACAACCGTAGGGTCACCTGTCTGGGTTCAAATGTAATCTATGAAATTCAGGCCAACATTTACAAAAAAAATTCAAAGTGAAAAATAAATAAAATTAAAAATGAGGGTAGTACTCACTTCTCTTTTTTATTCTTTTTGGACTTTTTCTTCTTCAGTTTCTTTGCTTCTGGTGAGACACTGCAAGAAATAAAAAGGAAAATTAGACCAGTCACTAGACTTCTGTGTACTTGACAATTTGCTTAAGTAAACGAAGCGGAATGAGAAATACTTCAGGGTCACAAGACGCTCAGTGGCCATTTAGATAAATCCACCTGATTACACTTTAGTCTTAAAATTGTACATATATTTTCAGAAGATAAAAAATCTAGTGTCGCAATTTATATAAGATATTTCCTATATTATAGTAGACATAACAGTTGCAAATGAAAATATCGTTTTAAAGGCAGTTTAAAGTGCAAGCTCGAGCCAGAATTTCACCAATAGTTGGTTATTTAAAATGACAATTATATAAATAAATGCACAAGTACATATGTGGACTTAAGTCTTAAGTCAGTTTGTTCGACCATCAGAACATTCCAATGCGAATACGCGAAATTTAGCTAATACTTGTTTGCCATCTTTGTCATTAAGTGCTCATTCGTACCTTCTTTTCTTTTTCTTCTTCGCGGGATGTGAGTCCCGTTCGTCCCTCTCATGACTGGGCGTCCTGACGAGGGGGTACCGTTGCGCGTGGTCGCGCGCACGACGCTCGGGGTCGAGCGAGCTGCCCTCCACGAAGCGCGGCGAAATGCCAAACGCGTCGCGCAATCGTGCGTTCTTCGCCTGCTGCGCCTCCGCGACCGCGTGTGTCTCGCGAACACTGCACACCAACCACACAATAATATAACCACCATTGTATTCATCACAACAATGTAACACTATGCGCCTGGGATCATTGCAGACTACTTGTTATTAAAACATTTGACTGTCATAGTTAAGTGTAGTGGTTTGCATGTAAAGAAAGATCGGATTGGAGGACCATATTTACCTGGATAGCACTTAAGTGCGCTAAAATAGGGAAATGGTTAAGTTTTAGCACATCTATTCAAACAGTAAAATTAAATTATATCTAAATTGTGTGAAATCGAATACCTATAGATCTATTATTTCCTGTTAGTACTGCGAACACAACGTTTAATTAATTTGCATATCGCACGACGGGTTACCATAATGTACGACCCATATAGTACAATGTACAGTAGAGTAATTACGTTATCGATAATAAGCACACCTTATGACTGATCGCATGGACTTCCTCTCCTCATCGTTGGAGAGACAGACCTGCAAATTGTCGTTAATATTGTTGCGGTCAGCCGCTGAACAGTTACATCGGCAGCAGCACGTGTTCCTCAAGCCCTCGATAATGGTTCTGAGAGCGGGCTCGAGCGTGTCGGCCACAGTGGAAGGCCCCTGAAGGGGTACATTTGTAGGGACGAGTGACATATCGGTGTTGGGTTCGTGGGAAGAAGCCCGCGGCCTGCGCTGCGGGCCTGCTAGAACGGCTTGAAAAGTGCCACGCCACAGGCGTTCGAAAACGAGTCTGTTATTTTGATCGCGTCGCGATGCTCTGCCCCTTTGCATCTTAAACTACTTATATTTAATGTTACTTGACTAATGGAAGACTTGGTTTCTTAATCCTAGTTTAAGTTTATTCTACTACATAATGGAAGACATGGGATGTGTGTGCACGGGGCGTGCGGTTACATGGTAGAGCGACCGGCGGCGGGCCGGCGACGCTACTGAGTCTGCGGGGTTGAGGCGGTGAGAGAACAGGAAATACGCGACGCGCGCAGTCTGCGCAAACATCGGATATTCGCACCCGCGCCGCGACGCCACATCACAAAGGGTGATTGCCTTCCACACCGTTTGAGGGGGCGACTACGACAACGATTAATTTAGACTCATTCTCTTAAATATAAAACATGAATAGAATAAGGATATTTTTCTATAAATATTTGCGTTTTGATCTCTTTATACTCATGAATGTTTAGAAACAGTGTTGTATGTTGATTGGTAGTAATTTTGTAGGCTAGACTAATCACATTACTATTCGATTGTTAAAAGATCGACGAACGCAGAAGTTTTAGATATTTACAAAATAAAAGTAATAAGCACGTCAGTTTATAGATTTAATCAATTAATTTTTTTTGAAATTGATTTATTTTGAGCTATAGTTGCGGCACGCTATGAAGGCCGATTTGACACGACTGGTTTTGCCCGTTTTCTGTTTCGGTGCGTTTAATATAGGACAACTGTTCAACACATCAAAAAAGAGAATACGAGCAAAACCAGTCGTGTCAAAACGGCGACCATAGTGTGCCGCAAATATAGTCGTAGCTATTGCTTGTGTGCGGCAATTGTACCGCATTTGGTTGCTGATATTTAGACTTTTTCCCTGTTGAAAATTATGACTAATCTCTCATTAATCCTATGGAGCGCCATAATGATGCTAACGATCGTATTATCGTAAAATCTTTTTGAAGATTATGATACTAATGAAATGTTGTATTTTGCCGTACCTACAACAATAAAGCAACACCTCTAGTAAGTACGCGCATGTAACATAATAATATCTGTAATTACATTTGATTTTCTTTTATCCCGAGAATAGGCTCCTGTGGGTCGCGGGAACTGGATAAGTATTTCGTTCGTGCGGACAACAACTAGTATTTATACGAGGTTGAAAATTGTTTGTATTCATCATCACCTTCGCGTTAGTCTCCGTTATATCTGAGGCTTTCACAACGGAGTCCAGAGTCCACTTCCCTTTTACTGCTCCATTTCAAACGGTCTTGGGCATCCATGGTAGTTACCCTTAGCTCTTAACGCGCATGTCAAAACTGAGTTTGTATTGTTGCGTGAAATCTCGTACTTAAAACGAAAATTGTTTTAAGTGCCCGCTTGATGGCAATAGGCTCGCCTCCTATTACGTGGGATGAAAATCATAGCTGGCGAAATGTGGGTGTTAATGCGTCTTTGCCTACCCTTTTGAGGATTTATAGTCGTGAGTAAATGTTATGTAAGTTGTTTTTATTCAAATCAGAATTACTGCTCTTTTGCCTCCGTGCTGTAAATACAGACGTCAAATACCACACCTATATTCTATTTCTGAACGACAAGTGGGCACATGTAATATAATAATTAAATCAACATGCCGTTTATTATGAAACATGTATATTAGGTCGTTTTATTTTCATTCTTTCTTCTACATCTTGAATGTTAGCTATTAATTTATTTGGACCGAGGACTAATTACTTTTGAGATTAATAGTACAGGCACCGTCAGAACGATCTTGACTATAAAGTTTCAAAATGATGTTAATATCAAGGTATTACGAGCTAATCAAACTGTTTTATTGATTTAAAATGTTTTATCTTGCGAACTAAAGGTGTGTACCAAATATCAGAACCATCTGTCAACAAAAAGGGGGGAAAACTAAGGCATTAAGATTATTTTGAGTACTTAGTTCGTCAAGATCGATCTGATGCTGACTGTACCTATTAAAGTAAGCCTCATTACAGAAACGATTTAAGAACTAAAATGATTTTATGGGCTTACTATTATTTGCTGCGTGGTTTCCGGCAGAGTAGAATTAGGGCCACCCCATCTCTTCCCATAGGGAGTCGTACAAGGCGACTAAGGGATAAGGCTGTTTAACTTCAGACAGATGTATACAGTCCAGACTCAGCCTCAGATGCATGGCTCAAGTCAACAATGGTACCCGGAATGCAGCAATAGGCTCATCCCCTATTACGTGGGACCAAATTATCGGTTAAATGTTGGTGTTAATTCACCTCTGCCTAAACCTCCAGGGATAAAGACGTGATTATATGTATGTGGGTATTATTTGCGAAACAATATCGAAGCGGAAAATAGCGAGCGGAAAATATCGAAGATTAGCCAAACCCGTGGGTAGACTGGAAAATGCGGGCCCGTGACTCCCGAGATATAGCTCGGTTCAAACTTGATGGAGCTCGCAAGTTCGTACGAGTGCGATATTGCGCGGGTTCAGACTAATCGGCGTTTCAAAGAAGAAAGCGAAACAAACGCCAATTGGCCTGAACCTGCGCAAAGTCCCACTCGTACGAGCTTCAAATCCGCCATTAAGTTTGAACCGAGCTGTAAAACGTCGGATGCGATTGGCATTAAAGCTAAGGTGAAGATGACTATTGTTTGCTAAACCACACGCATGTGCGTCTACTCTGTATCGAGAAGGAAAAAGGTTCTTGCAGACTTTCTTCCGAGGGTTAACCCGGGTCGCCAGGTAGTCCGTCACTGCAGAGCTGTCATGGTATTGGTAGAAGTTTCCATCCAAAACCATCCAAATAAAAAAGGTACCTATCTATAGAGTGTGTATGGTGAAAAATCAAACTGTTAGAACAGGTTTCTTTTTTTTTATATACCACTTAGTTGGTAGACAAGCACACGGCCCACCTGATGGAAAGTGGTTACCGTGGCCTATGGACGTTTGTAACACCAGAGGAGTCACAGTCGCGCTGCCAACCCTGTAAGTAGAGTCTCTGTGCCGTCAGTGTAGAAGACAAAGCAGGACAAGCCTTTAGTCATCCCACTGACAGCACAAATTCTCCAGTGAGCTCTGGCTACCCTACTCACCGCTGGGAACACAACACGAAGTTATTATAGCCGCGGTATTCTGTAGGGCGGAGATATTTACTTGATAAAATGTGTTATACCTAATATAATACGTTATAATTAATTTTATGATACAAATCTGTAATTATGTATAAGTTTTTATATTGTAACGAAAATAAATCAAATGAGAAAACATGATTACGATAAATTGATTTTATCGTCTGGAACGTATCAAACTTTTTGTTACGGCACGCTATGATGGCCGTTTTGACACGACTGGTTTTGCTCGTCTGGTACGCTTGATTGAACAACGAACTGTTAGACGAATAACTAGAGAAAAATATAGCGAGACTGGCACAGAAGAAAATAAACTTCACACACCAAAAAAGAGTAAACTAGCAATACCAGTCGTGTCAAAATGGCCATCATATCGTGCAGCAACTATAACAAGGCGTGATACGATTCTTACTGTTAAGTGGATTATAAGTAATGTAGTGGTTGGTCGAATTGTTTAATTGACATGTCCTATATAAATCCCATTCAATTTCTAAAAACCCTATGTAGAGAAATGTATACAAATGAAGTTATAAATACACAACACGTGTTGGCATTTAGATCTCGTGTTGCGATAAAAATATTAATATATATTTACTGCTGCAGTACATGGTTCATCAGTCACACTACACAATTATCTTGAAACTATACTTGGACTTAATTCCATTCTTGTTCTACGTACTTCGTACGTAGTTGAATGCTCTACTGATATTATTATGCACATTTTTATTGATATTCTTAGGTGCTAGATTGCTGAACAGATGTTCAACATATTTGCAATATAATTGGCTACTAGCTAACTTCTATTTAGGTCGATATTTGAAATTACTAGTTGCACCCACACATGGCTGTTTTATGTTAAGAGATAGGTTTAAGAACATTTCTTTCCTAGATTTTGTAATCCGTGTCTATGATAAAATCTCATTCAGATAGATATATAGATAGATAACTCTTTATTATACACAAATAATTTACAGTATGACAAGTATGTAGCATGTGTATACAGTTTAATGTGCAGTAGTGACATTTTACGAACACCCTCTGTAGCTGCAAGACAGATATATAGCAAGATTTGGATCGCTTCAGGCGAGGTTCGATGGCTCTGTGGTCACAGCATTTCCCTTGTAAGGGTAAGATCGCGGGTTCGAATCCCGCCTGAATCGATTACATTTTTCCTATCTTGATCGATTTGAATAGTTAGCAAACGGCGCAAGTATAGTAATATAAGTGGTAATTACATATTTGCGCCGTTTGGGGTCGAGACGCTGGGATCATGGGGTCAAGTGCCCGTCTTTTGTTTAGAGAAATTTCTAAACATTTAATTGAAGCTACCCGTGACCAGAGGGCTGGTTTATTCCTTGCGCAAAGGATTGGTATTGCCATTCCACGTGGCAATGCCGCCAGCTTTCTGGCCACCCTCCTGGTTGACATCGATATTGTTTAGGTATATTCTGGTTTTTTTTTTATATGTATTTTAATTTAGATAACTTCCGTGTACATTATGTAAATATTAATATTGATAAAGTGTT
Organism: Eilema griseolum; assembly: GCA_963662185.1. Taxonomy (NCBI): domain Eukaryota; kingdom Metazoa; phylum Arthropoda; class Insecta; order Lepidoptera; family Erebidae; genus Eilema; species Eilema griseolum. The sequence continues at coordinate 22,966,564 of OY759240.1, forward strand.
AGTATACTAAATGCTTTAAAATTTTAATAAATTTTACAAACAGTTTTACAAAAGGTAGTGTTTATTTTAAGATATTATTGACATTTATTAAATAATTATAATAACTTTATTGTGGTCCGCGACGCAATCAGCTTAGTTTTAAATAACTGCTCCAGTGTTAATAGCTAGATGAATTTGAGATTGAAATGATGGAACCACTTAATAAAGAGAGTAGAGCATATTTCTGAATTGAAATAAGGAAGCTGAGTCTAGTCACCGCCTCCATATGCATATTTTCGTACTGCACACTGTGCGTAAATAGGTGATGACGAAAGGTGGACTTGCGTGAAAAGTGTCTTCAAATTACGAAAATAATTATTTATTTATAGCTAGCTTTATTAAAATATGCATGCAGTGTTCACTTCCAGAAGGACAGACACTAACCATCATTTAAGATTTCTCATGTTAATCCACGCAATTAAGTAGTGTATCCAGTTTAGTGAACCCAATAAAAATTATATAACTTCGGAGCTGTCAAATGTACTTGCGACTCATATTCTTCATTTTTACGAAATATACTTTGTATACAAACATATTTAGTAACGAAGACAGTACAAAGTAGGTCAGCCCACCACTTTAATGGCGTGTTTAATTCTGCTTGAAAGGGTAGCAATAAGCTTAGACAGCGAGTGATTAGATCATTAGAAGTGTAGATAGCTTTTGTAATGATCCTGTACCGTACTAAGTTATGGGACTTCCGACTTTACGACTCATGTAATGGTATATACAGTGTGATTATTTTTAACTGGGACAGCTGTTAACTCGAATCCATAGGAGATATAAGGCCACAGCCTTAGGTTCCTAAGACAGCATTACATAAATTAGCAATTTTGCTGAGCTGAGCTGGGAGAGTACCTCTGGGGTATTTTAAAATCATAAAAGATACTAAGAAAGTGTCTTAGGTCACAGCATTAGAACAATTTTGGCAAACATAAGCTTGTTTCCTAAAAAACAATTTTGCCGGTCTTAATTTTTTGATCTAACGTGAGAACTCACGTGGGGCACAGGCTTCCATTAGGCTCACAAAAATTCTTCTGTGGACCTTTTTAAACTTAACCACAGCTTATCAGACGGAATAGAATATTAGAAAATTTAATAGAGTAAACATATTTATTATAAACCTAATCTCAGAATTTGAAAAGCATAAGACTTTTAATTGTACGCACGCAAGAAAAAGAAACATGAAAGCTAAACACGCAGAATTAAAAAAAGATAACGCTAGTAAACGGTATTTTTATTGTGTAAATAGTTTTCATTAGAATAACCATTGGCTGTACCATCGTACGCACCTGTGCTTAATAGTTCAATAGAAACGCACTGTTGATCCTGGCAGGCCTGTCTAGTCTCGTGCCAAATAGCCATGTATAACTATCTTTAGCCAATCTGCTGTGGAAACGGAGGCGCGGTGCCACGAACATACGCGTATCCCTCAGCCCCACCTTATTTGAATTAATATATTATACGTATAGTACGTTTTATGTGATAAATTGTTACGAAAAGTGTTGCCATCTTTACAACATTAATTGTAGATTTATTTTAATTTTAATATTAGCTTTTATATGAAATATAAAAGTTTTGGTTCGACCATTTTATTACATTGTAATTATAGTTTAGAATCTTTAAAATCATAATCTCCTCCGTACACACATCTCTACACAATTATTGTCAATTATTTGAAAAGTGTAATGGCGAGCTTCTGAATTGAAAAACTGAAGTCGAGTATCGTCAATGCCTACTTGTGAACAGATTTGTTGCCCATAACGTAATAGGCGTAGACCAGACTCTTCAATTGATGATTTCAGGAACGGGCCTAGTAGAGTAGAACTACAGTCCATCAAATCTAAGAGGTACCGTTTGACGTTTCATATTTTTCAAACCGAAACAACTTTGTTCATACGTACATTATTCAGTTTCGATAACCTTTTTCATAAAACCATGAATTTAGAAAGATTTCATTATTGTATCTAAAAATGTACAATTCTTAATATCTAAATGTAATTGAAAACTTTCAAACAAAGCAAAATAACACATATTTACACAGTAAATAATTTCTAATAGTTATATTCTTGACCGCATTACAAAGTTACGTAGTTAGGTCACTGCACGTAGTGTTGCGACTCTTCGGATACACTTGTATGCAAAAAAATCGTTTACATATACGAAAAATCGAATGTATTATTTACAAATTACACTTGACAACCAAACAAATATTTTTTCATGTGAATGGGATTTATCTCACATATTACGATTACATAACTAAATAGTTATGTAATCGTAAAATATGAGATAAAACCCATTCACCAAAAATACGTATTTATAAATCAAATATATTTGCTTCTTTAAAAAGTTGTCGAAAGCGATTTGTCGATTTTTGATTTTCGCGCCCAAATAAGTCGGGGTTTCTCGCGCTAACGCTGTCGAAATAGTAAATGGAGTCAGGGATAGTGTTTTTTACATTTATTTTTGTGTATGATAGTATGGGTTTGCATATTACAGAGAAATAAACAAATTTTTAACAAGCACATCCATTGATTTTACAATTACAATTTTTTCTTCTAAGTCTTATTTCTACGTCTAAAACTAATAAAAATAAGGTATGTAGAACCCATTCACAAAAATGTTGTTGCCTGATGTTATAAATTAACGACGTTACTGCGCGACCGCATAATGCACTGAATACACAGATACCCTAAAATAAATAAATTTAATTATTTTTAGGTCAATAGGCAAAATCGCAGGTGTCCAAGTCTCTACAATTTTTTTTTTCTGGCAACACTGCCAACTACAAGCGCACGCGGTCCGCTCGGTCGGTTCGGCGTCAGCAGTCTCTCGCCATCTTGGAAGCTGACTGTGCGCGTACTTGCTTTCTCGTTTGTGTTTTACAATTTGTGACTTGGCTATTACTTTTCTGGACTGATCATTCTTTATCCGTTTACCTTGGCAATATTTATACTGGACTCCGAACTAAGCAAGTGTTTATTAATAATGTCGAAAAGAGGACGTACTTTGAACAGCCAGGCTCGTGAATTGGTGGTGAAATTACACGAGTATTTTGAGCGTGAATCTCAAAATGGTGGACTTCTACTGCCAGTTACACAAGTTCGGGATCGCGTCGGTGAAGCTCTCGGTATTGGTAGCCGCACCGTTGGCAAAATATTAAGTGAAAAATATGGGCCTTCGGGGAGTGACAGTAACGTACTTCACACACCGAAAAAACGAAAAAGAAATAAACCTGTGACAGGCATCGATGAATTCGATAGTCATGCTATTAGAAACCATATATACGGGTATTTTACAAGAGGCGAATTTCCAACATTGGCAAAGTTATGTGCAACTTTAAAAGATGCCGGGCTGTATAAGGGAAGCATAGAGTCGTTGAGAACGGTAATAACAGGAATTGGCTTCAGATACAAAAAAGTTGACAAACGAAAAATTGTTATGGAGCGACATGACATAATTATGCAGCGACTAACATTCCTGCGCGAAGTTAAACAAATTATAAACTGGGATAATGTAATATTTTTGGACGAAACTTGGCTAAATTCCAACCATTCTGTGCCGAAAACATGGACTGATGATTCTGAAGCTTCGTGCTCGAAGGTGCCGATAGGAAAAGGTGGACGCCTCATAATATGCCATGCTGGGTCAGCGTCTACAGGCTTCGTGGAGAACTCTTTATTAGCTTTCCAATCCAAAAGCACTAAAGAGTATCATGAAGAAATGGACGCAGTAAGGTTCCGAGAGTGGTTCTTAAATTTATTACAGAATATCCCTCCTAACAGCACAATTATAATGGATAATGCCCCATACCACTCTGTGCAAATTGATAAAGCACCTACGTCAGTCAATAAGAAAGCAGATTTGGTGGCATGGCTGCAAAGAAAAGGAGTGGATGCCGACATGTCACTATTAAAAGCTGAATTATTACAGTTAGTGAAATTGCATAAACCACCAAAACCGACATATGTAATTGACCAATTGGCCGAAGAGCACGGGCACAAAGTCATACGACTTCCTCCGTACCATTGCCAATATAATGCCATTGAACTGATTTGGGCCCAAGTTAAAGGTAATATTTTATAATATTATAATAATAACACGAGTACTTCTAACATTTATAATTTAAACAATGGTTTTCGTCTGCTATCAAATAGTTACATTATTGTTTTACAGGTTATGCAGCAAGACACAACACAAAACCACCCTTCAGTGTCAAGAAAATGGAAGGTTTATTAAAGGAAGCATGTGCCCAAGTTACACAGGAAGATTGGAGTAAAGTAGTACAAAAAACAAAGAAAATAATAATGGACGACTTCGAAAGAGACGTACACTTTGATAATGTAATGGACAATCAACTGGTCATTAATTTAAATGACGATGATGACGAAGACGACGATACTAGTACTAGTAGTGAATAAAAAAATATCCTAAACATTTCTTTTATTTAATTATAACAATTGATTTCTTAAAATTCGGATATTATAGTAATCGATCTCTTAAAGTTCGGATATTATAGTAATCGATTTTTTCATCCCATCCCTATCATTCAATTGTCAGAACTGTCAAACGGTACTTCTTAGATTTGACGGACTGTAGATAGTTACTAGTTCTACTCAAACAGTTCTCTTCATACAGATTTCCAATGAAAGTTAGTGAGCAGTATCCACTAAATGTTTCGGTTGCTGTTCGTTAGATATCACAAACAGCAACTTTTTGCGTAATACCTTAATCAGAAATTGTGCTAGCCTATTACATAGGTTGGTATAATTACACGTTTTTTTAACATAGCTGGCAACACTCGTCGGACGGAGTCGCGTGATCCATAAATTTGTTTAAATTTGTGTAATTTTATTTTAGCTTTAAAAAAATAATTTTCTCTTTACAACTGGTGTTTAAAAACTTTGACAAGTTATTAAGGAAAACTTCTAGTTTTTATACAGCCGTTAAAGTTTCATTCAAAATAATTTTACTCAAGGTGAAATCATCAATCAATCATAAATCGCGGGGTACTCTAAAAAGACAATTAATTAATTCAGTCAGTTTGTTGAAATTCAGGAAGTTTATCCATTAAGTGTGATGTTACCTACTATCTTGCGATCATTAGCTTTCGTTAGAACACAGTAAAGAAGTTCTTTAGTCTACGGTGGCAAGGAGGTCCACTTTAAACTTATCTGTCACTAACTGAGCTGAAATTATCACAATAGTTACCCATTACTGCACTCGTTGGTAGTTTTCTTAACGTAAACTTTCATGTTAACGTTTATCACATTCAAACATGCAGTCAAAACTGAGTAAGATATAAATAACAATACAAGAATTTTATTACATCTAGGATTTATTTTGCTGTATACGAACTACAAGAAAAAGCAATAATTCTACATGCACAGTGATAAACTGATAACACAACGAAACAGCAGTTGTTTGCAATCAAAAAGTAATGTAAAACCATTTCGCAAAACCTTTTTACTGCCTAGGTACATTGCAGTTTCTTTAACGATGAAAATAATTAAGTAGCTTCTTAATGATTCGATGATATTCTAAACAATGAGTGATTTCGACCAAACGTAAAATAAAACACGAGTTACTATTCCAGAATTAATCTATTCCAAGATCTTATTTTCGAGTAAATCAACAGACGTGTCCATGCAATTCAATCTACAGTATACTTAGAATCATCTATTGGCTGATAGCAAAGTGAATGACGAATGAATTTAATACCCGGCAATTATTACGTGTTTTATTAAAAAGGTACGATGTTAAGTGTAAGTCATGTCAACTCGCTTTTGTCGTATTATGGCGTGTGACAAATCAAAGAATCAAAGAATCAATTTCATTTATTCAGTTTAGGCACACAAAGAGCACATATGAACGTCAAAATTATACAATTGAGTATGTCAAGAAATAATATTAAAATATTAAATAATGTACAAATAAACCATTGGAAAATGATTCTTTCGCTGGTTCGGTAGGTTAGTTCTACTGAGAAGATACCAGCAAGAAACTCAGCGAACTATATTAGAACTAGATTATTTTTCTTTTTTTTTTTAAATTTGCTTTAGATTACAATTTATTTTGTGCGAGCAAGCAAGAGACTTATGTTGACCACGCATTGATATCATTAAGATACTCATCCACTTTATAATAACCTTTACTCATTAAAGTTTTTTTCACTTCTAATTTAAATTTATTTATCGGCATATTAATCAAATCCTGAGGAATTTTATTAAATATTTTTATGCTGTTTCCTACAAATGAATCACCAACCTTGTGAAGTCTAAGTTTAGGCACAACTAGTTTATTCTTGCCTCTCGTATTAAAATTGTGTACATCAGATAGTTTTTCGAAAATATTTAGGTTTTTTCGTACATATATGATATTATCATAAATGTATTGAGAAGCAACTGTTAAAATATTAATTTCTTTGAAAACTTCTTTTAGCGAGTCACGGGGTCTGAGGCTATAGATCGCTCGTATCGCTCGTTTCTGTAGTACAAATATAGTCTCAATATCGGCAGCCGAGCCCCACAGCAGCAGACCGTACGACATAACGCTATGGAAGTAACTAAAATAAACTAATCGTGCAGTTTCCTCATCAGTCAGTGACCTTATCTTTCCAACCGCATAGGCAGCTGAGCTAAGTCTTCCTGCCAAGGCTTGATATGAGAGCCCCATTGCAGTTTACTATCTAAAGTTATTCCAAGAAAAACTGTGGTATTGATTATTTGGACAGATTCATTATTCATTTTAATATTAATATCTGTCGGTCGTACATTAGGCATAGTAAACTTTACACATTTAGTTTTCTTCGCATTGAGCAGCAAGTTGTTACTTGTAAACCAATGCAATATTTCAGAAAGGGCATTATTTACTTCGTCAAGTACTATTTTATGTCTATCAGTCTTAAACATTAATGATGTATCATCAGCAAATAATACAATTTCACAAAAATTTGTAGCGAAATAAGGAAGATCATTAACATAAATCAAGAATAGAAGGGGTCCTAATATCGAGCCCTGGGGTACTCCCATAACTAATGGGGCACCAGAAGAGTTAGTGCCATTAACGTTAACTTTTTGAATTCTGTCAGTGAGGTAAGACGCAAGTAATCTAAGTGAGCCGCTTGAAACACCATAATATTCTAATTTTAGTAACAACGTCTTATCTTATCAAATCAATCTTGTCAAAAACGTAATAATCTTATTTGAAAGATGACAGTTTGAGACGCCATTTTATTATTCTTACAATAACTTGTTATTCCGTCAGAAACGGTGGTATATTATCTTTTCCCGAATAAGGTCGCTATGCTTAGTAGAACGCATTGTAGAATGTGAAATTGATTTACTTTCGAATTTGTGGCTATTTATTCTAGAAATAAACTTTACTCGCATTTGGTCAAACCGGCCCTAAGACTTCTAGACCCGTATTCCAGAACAACGTTCAGTTGTGAATCTACTCTCACAATGACATTAGAACTGTCACCTAGAATACAACCTGTCTTCAAATCTAGTTTTAAATCAAGATTCAGGACTACTAAACTACCTGGTCTAGAGCCATTTTCTTTTGCTGTGATGGGACTACGTTAAAGAGCATTCCCATAGTCTTTATTCTGACATAGATCTCCACCCGGTAAAGCCCTAACTCTGATCGTGAATAATCGGTATAATATCGGTGGCTGTTCGGGACTATATGTAGGAAAATCTCAACAAAAAATGTGTGTAGATGGAATATATCCGTCACTAATGTGACAAAGGAAGCGGCAGAGCTCCAACCCAACCATTAATTTTCTTCCAATTACATGTTTTGCGTTAAGGAGGTAATTTATTTTCCCTTGGGTGTGCATGATGGATTACTAGGTCACTGCTATAAAATAAGACGTGAGTGGATGAAGGAGCTAACTGACAATTTCAAAATATTTAGATTGTGAACTTCGAAGCTTTACTACTTCATTTACAGATAGCTAAGTTAAGCTAAGAAAACTTCGTAATTATTTGCAAATGAAGTACTTATTAATTCTTTGAAGTCCTTTATCTCAATATTTTGAAACTGTCAGATAGCACTTTCACCCACTCACGTCTTGAATTCATAGCAGTAAAGTTACGAGTGGAGAAGCAACTTTTATAAAACTTTTGTATAACTCCAAAACGACTACAGGGGTTATCCCTGCAGATGTTTAGGAGTTATACAAAAGTTTGCAGATGTTTTACGAAAATTCACTTTTACTCTTTACGAAAAATCTTCAGAAAGCCCGTACCCAGCATTCAGCTGTGAACAGTATAAATAAAATTGCCAGGTGGGCTACAGAGATTGCAAACAATTGGTCAATATTTTAAAACAATCTGTACATTAGTCTGACATTCGGTAAACAACGGTTTTACTACCGACCTTCTTGGAACCTATTTTTGGGAAACGTTTATAAAAAAAAAGATTCAGACGTACATTCACGATGTTCTACAACAAATATGTAAATGTCAAGTGCAACGCAATCGTTTTTCAATTGCTGTGTATTTCAGGCGAAGATAACAAAAGTTTATTACACAAACAAAGCTGTAAATAAATTTCACTGACTTATATTTTTGGAAGATAAGTCAGGGAAGTTTATTTCAACTCATAAAGCTGGCTGAGGTTCAACAAATTGAGGCTGAATAGGCATTGGGCTGGTACTGCCGGTGCGTACCATCAATAAATGTAACTAAATTATTAATTTCACTGCGTCTTGGCTTAAACTCTTACACAATGTAATGATTTTATTTACGTACTTATGTTTTTTTTTTCTTTCTTTGACGTAAGCAGCTGGACTGTTTTCAACGCTAGAATTGATGAAGTCAACTTTTTGAATTAGGAAATGAAAAACAAACTAAAAGAACAGAACAGTAATGCGGAAAAGTACAAGTGAATTATCAATATGTGTAACAACAAATTCCACCAAATGCCTTCAATCAACAGTATAAATATTCTTTAAATTTAGAACATTAAAACTATAGAAATAAAGTCTGAAATTTAATGCCATTTTTACAGTGCTTATGGTATAACAGTAGTTTTGCTTTAGTAGAAGCGAGGATCAGTAAGTAAATAATATTACGGTAATATTGTATATTATGAACCACTAGTGCATGCTACATGGAGTGGCCTATATTATTATCCTGTCTCCCTACAAGAGGAGGGTGAGGGAACAGACGTCATTCACCATGATCGATAACCGTGGGCCTTTGTATCGGTTACGTCAATTCTATTCGCTTAATGTGTGTGGGTTTTGTAGACAATAGAGTCCATAAGATGATGGGTTATAATAGAGGCCGAGGGCTTATTGTCACTAGATATATAAAAATAAAATCCGTATTACCTTACCTACGCACCTACACAATAACATATAGCTTAAGTGATAAAATAATGGTCGCAAACACAATGGAAAATCTTATATAGAAAATTATCGTTTCACAATTTTATTTGCAGAAAGAAAAATAAAACAACTCGCTGTGATCAGTCGAACCATTCCCTTGGTAGTTTCTAATAAGTGGTTAATTTTGATAAAGAATTAGTTTCTTGCACAGACCCAATGACATCTACAAGGTTATCATTACCATCACATCATAAACACACAAAACATTGTAGCGTCCGTTTAAAATTTTGAACAGAATATAAGTAAATGTGAAATAGTAGCCAATTGCGTGATTTATATTGAATCTTTAAAGATACGACACGTGATACAATTGATATCAAGCACGTGGTAGTGGCCTACATCCATTTGTTTTGATGTTCTGTGATTTCAATATTATTTACATTTTGTTTACTATATTTTATCAGAATTCTGATATGGCGCTGTCATTTTGGTTTAATCAGAAGCACCTCCGACCACCTGAATGACGAATGTTCAGACGGACATGAGAGAATTGGGATTTGAGAAGGATGTCGCGTGGGAGAGAATGAAATGGCGTAAAATGATTGGGAAGCCAACCCCGAGTTATGGGATAAGGTGAGGCCAAAGAAGAAATTAATACAGGTTTAAGTTATATAGATAGAAGCTGCAATTAGGCCTATCAAGTCGTTAATAGGTAATAGGCTCTTGCCTTTTTCATTCATACCTTTTTATTAACGTCAACGATGGCGTAAACAACACTTAAACACTTAAAAAAAATGTACTGAACAACTGTTTTTGGACATTAAATTTGAAAGCATCATCACTTTTGACTGGCCATTGCAGATATTTACGGCACAAACCGTAATTTCGATTGGAACAAGTTTTGCTTACTGCGTACTATTGCTAAATACAATGATATTTTGGATAATGTAGCTTTAGGTAGTATAGTATGTCACTTTTGAGATTAAAGCCGACTCATACGGTCTGCGGTTAGAATAAATTTCATCTCTATAGATATTAAAAGCTGTGTCTCGAACCAACTGTTCACAAATCCATCCATACATTCAGGATTAAATCGCTTTCTCGTTATATCCCAAACTGATTCCAATCACGTATTATATGCTCCGCAGCTCACGAAAGTAATTACTTAGGTATATCAAATAATGATGTAGAATAAAGATATTAGAAGTTGTATCGACATGATTCAATAAAATGTTTGTGTACGAAGTAATCGATAGCTTATTCATGAATCAGCTATAATTGTCTTTTCAAATAGGTAGTTTGATTTCACATATCTTTTACCTACAGTCAACAGCTACTTTTTTTTAGTAATATTAGCATAGCGTTGGGTGTAACCCCAACATTATGCTGAGTTGTAACCTTTTGACAATCTCTTGAACGTGAAATGTACAAGTGTTTAAAACGTAAATTGTGTCAAATGGAGGTTGTAAATAAACATTTTTCTTTTTTTCTTAACCGCAATTACTAATATTCGCCCTAACCCCTCCAACTAAGTTAAATTGCTTGTGCTAGGAGAGGTTCAAGTTGGTAGTGTAATTTCCAGGATTCGAACCCGGAACCTCTCCATCGTAAGGCCGACCACTAAGATCCATAACCACTAAGCTACCGACTTTTCGCTATTTATTACCTTTATTAAACTAATAAACAAAACATTGTCTATCTATATAAAAAAATCTTCATCATCATCTATCAATCAATGTTTTGATAAAAGTATCCCAATGCAAAGGTTTGTAAGCCTTCCAATGTAAAGGTTTGTAAGCAACTTTGTCGTTGACTCTACATTGTAATGTACCAGGCAATTAAGGGAAGTAACGAGGCTGGTGTCGGTTTACAGCAATGAGGTGTTGTTTGGGAAGGTTTGATAGCACTAACGACCGCTAGCCATCACCAGCTACGATGCCATTTGAGTTGGGAACTTCAAAATTTTGAAAGTGTTCGTAGGTAATATTTTTGGGTTTATTTATTACATTAATTTACCGCACAAAGCTGCGTGGATACCGGCAGAGTACAATTTGGACCACCCCATCTCTTCATATGCGGTGTCGTATAAAGCGACTAAGGGATAAGGCTGTTTAATATCAGACACATATACATATACAGTCCAAACTGAGCCTCAGATGCATGGCTTGAGTCGGCGGCAATAGGCTCACCCCCTATTACGTGGGACCGAATTCAATGATTGGTGAAATGTCCTCCGAATATAAAGGCGTGATTATTTGTATGTATGTTATTTTCCGTGCCTCTGAGAGCACGTTTAGCTAATGGTCCCGCTTGTCATACGAACATCTATAGCAGTCGTTATGTAGGAGAAATGAGAATAATGGTCCACACAGAAAGGTCCGGTCCGTCCGATCAACGGCGTACCCATTAGCAGTAGTAGTATCTAAGGGAACAATAACTTCATGGTGTATATATATATATATAACTAGCTGATCCACCCCAGCTTCGCCCGGGGTATATTTTGAAGCTTCATAACCCTTTGAGCCCGTATATTTTAGTCTTCAAAATATGTTTGAAAATTTTTCGGATTTGTTAACATTCATTATCAATGCTCCGCTCCCTTAAGTAGTAGCGTGATGATATATAGCCTAAAACTTTTCTCGATAAATGGACTACCCAACACTGAAAGAATCATTCAAATCGGACCAGTAGTTCCAGAGATTGGCGCGTTCAAACAAACAAACAAACTCTGCATCTTTATAATATTAGTATAGATGTATACCAACATCTTCGAGGTCCCCAGTCATCTTTACTTTAAGCAAGTACGATCACTGACTGACTGACGGACGAACGAACGAACTCGACAGCTGAATCTGGGGTGAGATTTCAATTCCGCATGCTGTTAGTTTGATGACATCGAGCACAAGTCGATAGTGATGTATCGTGCTCGACATCGTGACGTCATCAAATTTACAGCATGCGAAATTGAAATTTCACAGCGGATGCAGCTGGCGAGTTCGTTCGAACGTTCGTACACTTCTAAGGAGGTAGGACACGACGGTATTTCCGTCCAATTGAGCAGTCCGACTGGGGAAGTACCTCCGCCCTACAGAATACCGCGGTCATAATAACCTCGTGTTGTGTTCCCGACGGTGAGTACGGTAGCCAGAGCTCCCTGGAGAGTTTTTGTGCTGTCAGTGGGAAGACCAAAAACATGTCCTGCTTTGTCTTTTTTTATACTGACGGCACAGAAACCCTTGTGCTTGCTTACAAGTTTGGCAGCGCGAGTGTGATTCCCTTGGTGTTGCACATGTCCAGAGGCCACGGTAACCACTTGCCATCAGGTGGGCCGGGTGCTTGTCTGACAATGGGGCCAGACGGGTCCAACGTCAGATGTACCTGATAGTAAGCGATTACCGTGACCCAATAGCAACAGTACCAGTAACAGTAGTGTGTTCGTCTTTAACTGCAGAGAGGAAGACGGACAGGAGTAGAGAAAGAGACGTAATAGAGCATACCGTTACATACTTAAAGTCGATACAACTAACGATGGTGACACTTCCTTATTACAATCGGCTCATTGGTAATAGAAATAATAGAAAACTCTCAGTATGGTTATTCCAACGGAGATTGTGTCTGTATAGAAATCATACCTAACTAATAACGGAAGCTTTGATTGTACGAATCAGAACTTCCGTTGTATAAACTTGTTTGATGGTGAAAGGAAGAAGGAACCATTTTGTTTTGTAGTGCATGTGGTGACGTTTCTAGAATTTTTCAAAGTTTAAGTAAGTTTGTCGTGAAAGGCTTCGTATCCTAATAAAATTAATTTAATATGACATTTATCAATCATACATACACCATACAGACAAGTGTTCAATTTCATAATACCTAGTGTTTAAAACGCCCTGAATATTTTATGCATATTTTAATAATAATGTCTTTATTGTACACCAATAACATATTATATTACAGTTTGAGATTTAAATTTCGTGGTACGTACAGATGGCGGCCTTATCGCTCTGCGGCAATTTCTTTATATTTAACTTTTGTTTATATTTAACTACTTGTTTGTTCTTTTTCTCTCTTCGTCTCGTTCTTCTCGTTCGTCTCTTTCTCTTTCAGTAAATTTCGTTTTGTCTCACAGATAACTTAAGCTAACTGTAAGGGTTCACAGATTCAGAACCGCAGTTTATTTCTGCATCTGCATAGTTAGCAGGCGTACAATTTAAATGAAAAGCTTCTTCTTTTCATTTATAAATCTCTCTCTTTCTCTCTCCTCGTATTTAAAGCAAGCGGATGGATGAGAAGCTACGGAAGTTAACAGCTGACTTTGATTCTGTATTAAATGTAGACCAGCTATTGAGAGCGCTCATAATAAAATAGAGTAATGTTAGCAGTGAACGAACTGCAATTGATTGATTGAAGTTTTAACGTTATTTGTCCAACGAGAACTTCTTCTTCCTATCCTATGGCGCGATAGCCTAGTGACTGCTGAGACGAGGTCTCGGGTTCGATCCCAGTTTTTACTATGGCACACATCAATGACTTTTCGATCTTTTTCGAAGTTATGTGTGTATTTATCGCAGGTTTTTAAGTGCCCGGTTAATGGCAATAGGCTCGCCACCTATTGGGACCTAAACATAAACTGGCGAAATGTGGGTGCTACCACCTCAGCCTACCCCTTCGGGGATATAGGCGTGAGTTTGTTATGTTATGCCTATGGCAATAAATATCTCTCGCCCCCCGACCGACCCGACTATATCTCTCGATCTGGGCCTTGACAAGAGCATGATTAGTATATCAACATATATCAAAGTGAAGACCACATTAAGCTGAAACGACATAAGGCTGAAACATATCTTAGGTAGTTAGCAAAATATATCATTCGGTCTAGAGATAGACCTAATACTAATACAGCTATAGAAGCTAATACGAGGGCGCTCTATTTACGTTCATAATAATTCAATCGACTCTATTTTAGTTGTGCTACATCGATAACGTAATTTATAACTCGCCAGTTGAGTTGCAGTTATGAAAATGTCAGGTAAAATCTTTGTTATAACGTAACGAAGGCGGGTAAGATTATCCAATGCGGATATATTTAGGATATAAAAACCGCGGTAGCCTAGTGTTAAGTGTAATGGACTTCTGAGGCGAGGTCTCGGGTTCGATCCCAGGTTTACCATGGCACACACCAATGACTTTTCGATGCTTTTCGAAGTTATGTGTGATTTATCGCAGGTTTATAAATGCCCGGTTAATGGCAATAGACTCGCCACCTATTACATTGGGACCTAAACATAAACTGGCGAAATGTGGGTGCTAGCACCTCTGCCTACCCCTTCGGGGATATAGGCGTGAGTTTATGTTATGTTTATATTTAGCTTATATTACCTGTTTGATTCTATTAAGTATATTAATGATATTGTAAGATTATTAAACTCTTTGGAATGGAAATCTTTGAATTTTTGTTATTTCGATTATATGCTCCATTTGGTTAACTTAACTAAAGATAAACGATCTTGATATGGTATTTTACACAAATACGTATTAAAAAAAATAAACTACTGTTTATAATAGTGCTTAATTTTTTAGTCCCATTTCATTTCTAATTGCTTGCATTGCTTTCTTTTTTTTATACCACTTATGTGGCAGACAAGCGCACGGCCCACCTGATGGAAAGTGGTTACCGTGTTTGGTTAAGCACCTAATCAAATAGAATATAAATAAGTATTAAATTGTAATTATTAACACAGATAACAAAGCCCTTATACCTCAGGAAAAATCTGTCCGATTTTCACAGAAGTGTTTTTCTGTTTTTAAAACGATTAACATATCATATTCAATCAAATTAGGAAGAATTAATATTATAGCAACATTGATGAATATAGCCCACTCAATCATTAATTTAATACGCATATCTATATTTTTTCTTTCTTTTTTCACCATCTATGGATAAACAATGACAGTGCGCGAGTCAGTGTAATGAAAGTTACTGGGGAATCCCCTCTTTCACACCATATTTTTCTGACCCTTCTGAGAAGATAATATAATTTAATATTTCGACTATTATAAAAACGAAATAAATTCAAATTCAAATATATTTATTGTGAAAATGGGTTACAATGTGATGTCAAAAATGATATAAATTATAAAGTTTCTCCATTCTCCACCTCTAGGCATACAATAGGCAAAATATTTTGTGTAATGTACTTAAATAACTAAACAAATTGTCAGAAATAAATTGAACAAATTAGGTACATGTCAACATGAGTGAGCGTCAAAAATGTATGGCTGCTCATAATCTAATGTCATTATACAATATAATCATAATCAACTGAGGTTATTTGTCTTTGTCTTCCAAAAATTCAGTCACGGTATAATAGGTTTTGTCCAACAGAAATAACTTCAGCTCATGTTTAAATTTATCCAAAATTCTTACATCTAAAATAGTCTTAGGTAGGCTATTGTAAATCCTAGGTGCCATACAGAAAACGCTAATGTCCATTAGTGTACTTTTATGTTGATGACAACAAATTTTATGATTGTGGCGCTTACTCGTATAGCGCTCAAATAAATCTAAATTGGTTCTAATAAACACTACTATTTCATAAATATACAAACACGGCATAGTTAAAATGTTCAGAGTCTTAAAGTGAGGCCTACAACTGTCTGTTTGTTGGAGATTGCACATTGCCCTTATACATCTTTTCTGTGATTTGAACACTTGCTCTTTTTCAGTGCAGTTACCCCAAAAAATAATACCATATCTCAGTATCGATCCCACGTAACCGTGATAAGCCGCCAGTACAGCCGGTTGGTTTAACTTTTTTGTCAACATATAAAGCGCATATGATTGAGAATTTAATTTCGAGCACAAGATCTCTACATGCTTCTTCCAATTTAAATTTGTATCTAAAGTCAGACCTAAGAATTTAATTGTTTCTACTTCATGGATCGGCTTACCTTTATAAGTAATGTCAATATTTGTGTCAATTAAAGGAGTTCTATTTTTAAACGTCATTAAATGTGTCTTACTTAAATTAATTTTTAAATTGTTTGAAGTCAACCATTGTATTATATCATTTAGTGTATTATATATGTCCGATTCAAGAAGTGTCCTATCTTTGCCCGTAAATATAACTGTGCTGTCGTCAGCGAACAAAACAGTGGGATGCTTTGTTATATTTGGTAAATCGTTTATGTAAATGTTGAATAAAAGTGAAACTATGAATGTTTGTTTGTTATTTCATACCGACAAAATAAATAAAATAAAAAAATAAAAATAACGTTTATTTCAGTAATCTTTTGCATACACTTTGCTGAGACTTCCCAGTGAGTAATCAAAGATACTCGTATTGGGAATGGCTCGCTACTTCCCTTAAAAATACAGTTAGATTACAGAGTTATAGAAAAATAGAAACATAAACATTGAAGTGTGTAGGTATGCGTGTGTATGTGTGTGTGTTCGTGTGTGTGTGTGTGTGTTCGTGTGTGTGTGTGTTTGTGTGTGTGTGCGTGTGTGTGTGCGTGTGTGTGTTTGTGTGTGTGTGACTATTTAGTTTGTGTGTTTAGGGACTGACTTGAGTAAATAAATATCACTATGTAGGTGTATAAGATGAGGTATAATGTCAGCAAATTCTTATGAAAAGATTTTCAACGTCATCATATGTAAGGGTATCCAAAAATTGTGTTATAGATTTTTTGCACGTGTATAGTTGCTTAGGATAGATATTTAGCATTTTGTTTAGCCTATTGTATATAAAACCAGATTGGCATGGATACTGTCTTCTAGCAAAGTTAGTACGCACTGGGGTTATAGAAGCAACAGTATAATTTCTTCTCTTTTTTGTGACGATTGAATGAAGGTTAAGGATTTGTGACATCTTAGAGTTAGGTTAAGTAGATAAAGCTTTCGGACTGATAGAAGGTTACTGATTTGATATAAGCTGTTCGTAGGAAATCTGTAAGGCTTGGAGTACATTACTTTTATAAGGGACAAAAAGGCTGAAAGAATCCGAATGGTACAGTAAAAGAAGTTCCTGTAATTCACAAACGAGTTTAGTATTTCAGGCGGGCAGAGCCACTAGCAACAACTATTATTTAAAATGACATATAGATTTTAAAACCGTAACCAAATTATACAATCCGCCACGGTATAAACATAAGCTACTTTTCATCCTGGGAATAAGTTCCTGTAAGTCACAAAAGAGTTTAGTTCTTTTTCAGGTGGGCAAAGCCACTAACAACAACTAGTATACTATTTAAAATCACATGTATATTTTAAAACCGAAACCAAATCACACAATCCGCCACGGCATAGTATATGTCATCCTAATAGCCAAAGAAAATTAATTTACCGCTTGGAAATTGCCAATCAAATTAATTAAAATACGATCATTTCACGTTGGCAATGTTAATTATGTTTGATGGCGGATGAAATTGTAGTTTAATTAATTTCGATTGGGTTTTATTTTTTGATAGGTTATTGCAAATTAGATTGATAATTTTAATTTGTATGTTATTTATGTATAGTAAGGTACTAGGTGATTCGTTCTGTATTCGCACGAGAAAATTTCGGGAAAATACTTCTATAGCATCACCAGTCGATAAACAATCTAGGGTAAAAAATGGTGTATTTTTCACCTAACAACATTTTAAGTGTTTTTATAATAGTTTATAATTTTGCTATATAGTGGATGCTGTAGGTATTTATATATTATATAATTTACCCGCGACCAATATTCTGACCAATAGGCTATTTGACAAGGTCATCCGTCCGATTCTGCCCAATACTGCTTAATATGTTAGTTTATTATCATAAAATATGCTTTGCTAAATAAGATAATGCCTTACTAAACTGCAACTATGACGTTTCATTATTTTTAATTCCTAAAGTAAGTCAAAATATAAACAATCAAATTCGGTCCCAAATTATAACTTAAGCTTTAGATTAGATTCCTCATTAAAATACAAATTGCTTTTATTACGAACTATACATGTGTTAACACAACGTAGACCGAGATAAGTGCAAAATTCTCTAGCACTCGATTTTGTATGAAGAGCTTTCGGGAGGCGCGAAAAATTGAAATTTCAAAATCAATTTAAAACTATTTGTCGTAATAATATTTCACTTTAGCAGTTCATTGTATTATTATAGAGTGGTCATTTATTCGATAATAAAAAAAATTGTCAGCATATTAATACCTGCCCTGAATAGCTAAAATTCTCTTCGCCTAACTTCCGGCGAGAAAAATGGATCGGTTGGCATAATTTCCTATTCCAAAACGTAAGTTCGCATGTCCTATTCTCAAATTGTCTGATTCGCTAAACATGCTATGCTCAGATTGCGTGCACGCCTATGTGGACTGCAATAGGCTAATTGATTGATTGCTGTAATATTTAATAATGCAATTGATACTGTTGATTGATGGCACTCGGTGAAATTTGTTTTTACACATATTGAAATACACTTGTACTTTTTTCCCAGTATTTTTTATTATTACACCTGACCGGTTTCGCCTTACGGCATCCTCAAAGTCAAGGAAACCGGTCAGATGTAATAGTAAAATATACTGTGGAAAAATTACAAGTGTATATGTATATTTAATAATGCAATGACGACTTATTCTAGCCTGTTATTACCGAAATATATCGAAGTGTAATTGTCTGTTCCACACAATTTGACCTTTATTACCGATGACATTCACTGTCTATTGTACAATTTTGATTTACGGCTAATTTTATGCGGTAATGTTGAACTGCAATAAAACCAACTTCACGCTAGTTTTGGCAGATTTTGTATTAGTTCGGAATGCTAAGCAAGAAGCAGAGTACAGCATGTCGATGATTTTATATTATATTTATTAATTGTTACTCGCTGTTTCTATCAAAATGTTCGTACACCCACCCCAATATAGTTATTGGGGTGGGTGTACGAACATTTGCAAATTTGCATAGTTGCAACACATAAATATTTTAGGTGTTAAAAAAGAAGAAAAACTATTTTAAATTTAGTTCCCGAGTACAGATAAATTAAATTAAATTACCTATTAGTGTGCAGATTCTTTGGTAATTAAATTATGCATGACACCAAACACCAGTTTCCAAGTAATTGATTTTGTACTAGTTAAATTGCAATATCTGATAGGCAAGTACTACATTGTTGATTGAGTCTATGGCAAAAGCTTCCGTTTGCATGCGTTCATGAGGTCCAACTCAGTAGCTATACATAATTAACTTTTTTTCTAATTGGAAAGTATCACAAGCAGTTCTTTTTCTGTAAACGTGTCCACTTAACGGCAATAGGTTTATTCCACTATAACTATACACACTTTAACATACCACTATACACTTTAACATGCAACCAATAATGCTTACCCATCGTAAAAAATGTTGAAAATATTTAGTTATAAAATAAATATGTATGAATATAAATATCTGTAAGTATAATAACAATAACATAAAAAAATAATGCTTTTATAATCACGAAGTTTCGAGGTAGCTTGTAACTTTAAAAAAACACGACAATATAAAAAAACACGTCACGATAACTACTTAATTGTCATGACAGTACAATAACATTACAGGAGGCGCACGCGCATCACATCACTCCACAATTAGTTAATAATTCACTGTACATGATTTTGCCTCGTTTTACGATATGCAATAAATCGGCTTATATGCCATAAATTTTACTTTTTTTTTATAAAAAGAAAAGGAAAAAATTTGCAATGTGATAAATTAAAGTCAAAACCTTCCCGTCGAAATATGTTAATAAATAAAAAAATACTTACGCAACTCTCCCGAATTCGTCTTTGGTCACGTCCTTTTCGCTGCCAGTCGAGGACAGCTTCGCTCTGAACGCAGCCACTCGCGCCGCTATCTCTTCCTTCGGCAACCTACGCAACCATACCAGGGACACACTCATTACTCACATAAAAATATATATTTATTCAAACATTATATTTATAATATATTTAAAATACGCGCGCCGTCCTAAACACGCGCGAACCGTGTACTTGCAGATACCAATGTACGAATCTCACGGAACGATCGCGTACGCCAACAGGCGTAATGTAAATCTTATAATAAATTTCTCAATGTTATACCTACCAGTGCATGATACGCCGAGCCGCTATAACGGCGTAGAATTACTTTTCGAAACAATAAAACGCGATAAGACGTTCTTGTTGTGCGACTGTGTACCGAATGCGGACGAAACCCGATTTATTGAATAAATATAACGAAGGGTGTCGTACGACTGGTTGCGCTCTGTTGAGTATATTGATCTCACTCCGGCGCAACGGGGCAGCGACCCTAAACTGGGGTGCGGACATGGTCCTTTACAAGGGGTAGAATTTGCTATTCAACGAAATAGAAACAAGGGAAATTTTATTGGGTGATATTAATCGATAACGTCACGTGCCTCAAGTCATAATTGATTGAATTTGCGATATTGGCAAATATTAATTTTCTTATACCTATTTGGAAAAATATTATAACTCTGTATTGCCTGTTTTATGGTTCCGTCCCTCAAAAGGAAAAAAATAACCCTTATAAGATCACTTCAATGTCCGTCTGTCTGTCTGTCTGTCAAGACCTTTTTCTCAGGAATACGTGGAAGTATCAAGTCATACCACATACTCAGGTCTATAACGTCTTGAAACTGCAAAGATCAAACTTCTAAGGGCAACGCATTTAATATATTACATTTTCATAGCTTAAGTTTAGCTTTTTTTTTAGCTTAGATCGTACATTCTGCGTTTGTGGTAAATTAAAAGTATTTGAAATTTTATACATTGTTCAGAGGTTAATTCCATATTTATTAATAATAATTTTACTATTTAAGGAGAATCTCCCAATATGTACCCGAAGCTTCGACCTTCGCTTCTGACTGTAACAGCTTTTTAGGTCATCAGTAGGTATAGAAGGACCAATATTTCCAGTACCTAATTTCAATTTTTATATATAGTGCTAGTCTACAGGCTGTACGGAACTGTCCCCCTTTACTTGCCCCTGACGTTTATGACGCACGTTGACAACTGTCATTAACGTCAAAATACGTTTCAATCCCATTCATTCATCATTCTATTCTACAATACGTCGGCTAACGAATTGCCAATTGTCTAGGGGGCTGTACTCACTAAGTTAAGGTCAATCGTGTTGTGTACCCAGCGGTGAGTAGGGTAGCCAGAGCTCACTGGAGAATTTGTGCTGTCAGTGGGATGACTAAAGGCTTGTCCTGCTTTGTCCTCTACACTGGCGGCACAGAGACTCTGTGCTTACAGGGACGGCAGCGCGAGTGTGACTTCTCTGGTGTTACACACGTCCATAGGCTACCGTAACCACTTTCAATCAGGTGGGCCGTGCGCTTGTCTGCCACCTAAGTGGTATAAAGAAAAAATCCCCTAATTTACTCGTTTAGATCATTGCAACTATAGCAAGCAAATGACAGAATCGTCTGTTTGAGCTGTCATTGAGAGCTGTTTTGAGAAACATTCATAGGGTAGATAGATACGATAGATAATTCTTTATTGTACACCAACAGATTAACAGTAGGACAAGTAGGTAGCATCTATACAGTTCAATGTACAATAGGCGGCCTTATCGCTGAAGCGATTTCTTCCAGGCAGCCTTATATAGGAACTTATTCTTAATTCGTGAACGTACAACATGTTTAAAGAAATAAATGTGATTTGATTTGATTGGGAGAGGCCTAATGTCCAGCAGTGGAGTGTGATGGGCTAATTCACTGACTGACTTAATTCGTGAAGCCTGGCGAAGGCACGGTTTTATCCTAACGGTTCCCATTTAAGCACCTTTGATTTATACGTTTTGATTTTCCCATTGATATTTTTTTTTTTTTATACCACTAAGTTGGCAGACAAGCACACGGCCCACCCGATGGGAAGCGGTTACCGTGGCCTATGGACGTATGCAACACCAGGGGTGTCACACTCGTGCTGCCGACCATGAAGAAACCTTCTGATGCCCCTCTTGAAGAACCCCATATTGTAGGCGCTTGGGAAAACCGCAGCAGGGAGGTCATTCCACAGCTTGAGTGTGCGTGGGATGAAGTTTCTTTCATACCGCACAGTGCGCACCGGCTCAGGTCGCAATGTGCGGGGATGAATTCCCTGCCTATGGCGAGAGGTGCGATGATAGAATGTAGCTACGGGCATCATGTCAAACAATTGTATCTGAGCACAAACCATTGTATAGGCGGTAGAACACACACAGTGAGGCAAAATCCCTCCTAAGGCTAAGAGGTTCCACTCTACCTGCGAGTATGGGATTGTCAACCAGCCTCAATGCCCGTCTTTGCAACGAGTCGAAGGGGTCAAGCTGGTATGCAGGTGCTCCAGCAAAACGGTGACAGCAGTACTCCATGTGAGGCCGGACCTGAGCTTTATAAAGAAGGAGTTGCTGCCCCGCAGTGAAGTACTGCTTCGCCCTGTTGAGCACTTTTCTTGATGCCAACTTAACCTTGTCCTGCAAATGACTTCGGTATTGGACGTCGCTAGAGATATCGACACCAAGGATCCCGATACTCGAGGAGATGGTAAGCGGTGTGCCCAGGAATTGCGGCGCTACAATGAATGGGGTTTTCTTAGCGGTGAATACACATACTTGTGTCTTAGTGGGGTTGAATTGGACTAGGTTTAGTCGTCCCCAATCGGATACTCCAGAGAGAGTAGTCTCGATTTTAGACACAAGTTGTTCGCGACTCTTCTCCACCTCGGACTGAGGGATATTTGCACGGCCCGTGTAACACGTGTCCCCGGTACTGTCGTCCGCATAACAATGAATGGAGCCATCAGACAGCATGTCATTGATATGCAGCAGAAACAGCGTCGGAGACAACACGGAGCTTTGTGGGACCCCAGCATTTATGTTCATGCGGTCCGAGCAGCTGCCGTCGACGACAGCTTGGATGCTTCTGTTGGACAAAAAGCTGGCGATCCATTCGCAAAGTCCCTCGGGGAGTCCATAGTACGGCAACTTCGCAAGAAGACCTTTGTGCCAGACCCGATCGAAGGCCTTCGCTATATCGAGGCTGACCGCTAGTGCCTCACCCCGACTCTCGATGGCTTGCGACCACCGGTTTGTGAGATACACAAGAAGGTCACCGGTTGAGCGACGGTGGCGAAAGCCGTACTGTCGGTCGCTCAGTAGATCGTTTCCTTCAAGGTATCTCAGGAGCTGTGTATTAATGACACGCTCCATAACCTTCGAGAGTAGGGAGGTTACAGCGATAGGCCTGTAATTGGTCGGATCGGTCCTGTCACCTTTCTTAGGTACAGGGTGCACGAATGCGGTCTTCCACGAGGCTGGGACCTGCCGCGCGGAGTATGATAGTGCGAAAAGGCGTGTAAGTACAGGGCACAGCTCGGGGGCACAGTGCTTAAGCACCATCGCCGGTATACCGTCCGGCCCACTCGACTTCCGGACATCTAGGGACTTAAGCTCGCGCCGGACCACCCGTTGCGTGATTTTAACTTCGGTCATGGAAGCACCACAGCTGGGGATGATGGGTGGTTCGGCGTTCCCGTCGTTCATAGTCGAGTTTGACGCAAAGAGATTACCCAAAAGATCGGCCTTCTCCTTAGCGCCATGGGCCAGACTACCGTCGGATTTTTGCAGCGGCGGAAGGCAAGACTGGCAGAAGTTTCCCTCGGCAGCTTTGGCGAGCGACCAAAATGCGCGACTGCCAGATGGGTAGCGCGCAAGCCGTTCGCCAATTCTGCCGATGAACTCAAACTTTGCCTTTTTACTGGACCTCGAAGCAGCATTCAACTTTCGCTTCACTTCAGCGATGTTCGGATCCTTATTGGCAAGAGCCGTGATCCAAGCCTTGTATGCAGATTGCTTACAGTTTTAGAGGATCAAGAGTCTTACGTTACTCTTCATTATTTATAGAATAATCACGTATGCAATCTCAGTCTGATATCGTGGAAAAACGACAGCTTCTTGTCACTGAACTGGACCGGATCTTGAATCACATTTCTCAATGGGGCTCCGAGAACATGGTCGAGTTCAATGCCAAGAAGACGCAGGCTTGTGCGTTCACAGCAAAGGTATCTTCTTTCCTTCCCCTTCCCACTCTTCAGAGCACGCCACTTCCACTGCAGGACAATCTCTATATCCTAGGCATGGATATTCGCTGCAAACTGAATAACAGAAATTACATCGAGAGCATCATCAAAATAGCCTCGCGGAAACTCGGACTCCTAAACAAAGTGAGACGTTTTTTCACGCCGGAGCAGCGGTGTCTTCTCTATAAGACACAAATTCGCTCCTGCGTGGAATACTGCTCGCATCTCTGGGATGGCTCCGCGAAATACCTACTAGATGCTCTCGACAGGTTGCAGCGACGCGCGGTCCGAATTATTGGGAACCCTGAGGTCACGAACACCCTCGAGCCTTTGCAGATGCGTAGAGATATTGCTTCCTTGGCTGTATTTTACCGTCTCTACCACGGTGAGTGTTCTGACGAGCTCTTCCAACTAATCCCACCATCTCCTTTCCTACATAGGACAACACGTGCAGGCCTTAGATGTCACCCTCACACTGTGCAGAATATACGATCAAGAACCAAGCGGTTCGGAGACTCTTTTCTTTGCCGCACCACCAAGACCTGGAATTCATTACCAGCACACGTGTTTCCTTCTTCCTACAGTCCCGGGGCCTTTAAGCGGGGCGTGAAAAAGCATCTGATGAGGCCGCCAAGCTGAGTGCCACCATTGTAGCACTTAGTGTCTGTAATGGTGACCCTCTTTCCTGAGACTTTGCCTTTAGCTTACCATCAGGCGAGGTGAGGTCAAGTTGGCGTGTCCTATATAAAAAAAAAAAAAAAAAAATACCATGAACGCGTTTGACTCGACAATCAATAAATTTTCAAATAATTATCATCCTCCAAGTTTTCATCCAACTCAGTCCAACCTCCATGAAATCTGCCTGAATGACTGCTATCCAACTTCCATTACTTACTGGCGATATAAAAGTTCTTAATTAGACTAGTTGTCGGAGGCTCTATCTACCTATAAGGACAACCATAGATTTCACATGGCAATAATACAGGGTCGGAAGCACGGGTGTGACTCCCTTGGTGTTACACACGTTCATAGGTCACAGTAACCATTTTCCATCAGATGGTCCTTGTGCTTGTCTGCCACCTAAGTTGTATAAAAAGAAATACACCAAATAATAAAATAAAAAAGAAATCCAGCAAAGTATTTGTTGTCAACAGAAATATATCTCTGTGAAAATTTTACTCTCTAGATATTATGGTTCATGAGATGAGCCTGGTGACAGACAAATAGCGATTCCGTTTATACCCTTTGGGTACAGAACCCCTTAAAAGATATAGAAATGCCTCGTAGCTATCGCATGTAGCGTAGCGCCACAATTCTGTAAGTACTAAAAATGTTTAATATAATACGCAGGTTTCGGAACACGATTTACTTTTACGCTTGTTCTCTGCCGAAAATTGTAACAAAACACGACCCGTCTCTGTTTTGCGTGACTTGATACATGATATATGATGAGGTCTTGGAACAGTTGTCGTAAAAGCTAAAATAAGCCTACCACCCGGAAATAAACAGCCGTGGAAGATCTGGAAGTCACTTTAGATGAAGGTTTCATGTTTGCTGCAGTACCGCAAACCGGGTGAAATAGAGTTACAAAGATGCAGAGAGGGGAAGGGGTTGTGGAGTCAAGCCAAATTGAAGGATTTTTATTGAAAGGGTGTTGTTACTACTCTTTTGAGGAAATGACAAATAATATAGGATAATAAATTTACTTTTCTTAATAACGTTGACTAAATAAACTAATGATATTATCCTTAGATTGTTAAACTAATTTTTTGACATTTATTTTTATTAATGAATTTTGGATCATTTAATTTTATATATTATGTTTCTGCTCTGTCATTAATTTATTGTAATTTGATTTAATTTATTATATTCCAGACAGACATGTAAACGGACTACCTACATTTATTTTACGTAATCTGGTTAATCTTGGTCACTAAATGTTAACTTATTGTGTTGAGTGTTTCATGCTTGCTTTTGTTTTGTTTAGTTTTATAAGAAGTTTAAACACAATGTAAAAATTGTATATGAATAAATTATGAATAAATAAAAAAGCACGATAGGATCGTGTGCCCCAACACCTGCACAATTGAGGACGAATATAGTAAGAAAGTGAATCACATGCTTTAAAGTGCAAACTTTTTATGCAACCAGGAATAACGCGTATATGATTGGTATTTTTATAATATTTCTTGACATTATTGTAAAATATGTGCTTTTTGTGTGAATTTGAAGACACTAAGTTCTCAACACAAAATCGATTGAGATATAAAAAATTTAAACGGCCGGGATTCGTATCCGCACTCTTTCCCTTGCAAGGGGAACGCTCTGACCACTAAACCACCGATTAAATTTTTCTATCTTAAGCAATTTTGAATAGTTAGCATACTAAATGCTTAAAATATTATTCACTAGATTCTATAGTCTCGGGTTCGATCCCAGGTAAACCATGGCACACACCAATGATTTTTCGATGCTTTTCGAAGTTATGTGTGTATTTATCGCAGGTTTATAAGTGCCCGGTTAATAGCAATAGGCTTCGCCACCTATAACATTGGGACCTAAACATAAACTGGCGAAATGTGCCCTATGCCCTACGGGGATATAGGCGTGAGTTTATGTTGTGTTATAGAATAGACTTAAGGGTTAAATTCACTTAACTAAACCAGTAGTTTTAATGTGGCTGTTAACTTACAATCAATATATCGCATTTCACCATCCCCTTCACTTCGGCGATCGATATTCACAAGTTCGCGCTACGGGAATTCCACTGCTGTGCGTGACTTATAAGAAACTAGCTGACCCGCCCCAACTTCGCCTATGGTATATTTTGAAACCTCATATCGCCCCATTGAGCGATGTACGGAATTTTGTCGGATTTGTTAACATTTATGATTACTGCTACGCTCCTTTAAGTAGTTGGGTGATTTTTTTTTTTCAATTAAAACGAGTAGTTCTAGAGATTAGCGCGTTCACACAAACTAACTCTTCAGCTTTATAATATTAGGTCTTTACTTATTAAATTGCCAAAAGAATTCATGAGTTTGTTATTCCTGTAATTTAATAGCTATTTCCATTATTTATATTTTGTTTGAAAGTTGATTTCAAGATTTTACAACTCTGTTTTAAATTTTGTTTTTATTGGCCGCTTGATGAATTTCATTCGATTTTTAAAAGCTACCTCCTAAATGCTATCCATTTTGATGATAAATTTCATATTACTCTTTTACAGCTGTCACTTTTCAAAAATGTAATAAAAGTGTTTGTTAGCTTAATGTTGTCTCATTCACAAAAAAAAAAACATAAAATTTGTCATTCCTAAAAAAAAAATATTTCTTCAAAATTTCATATGTAACGACCTATTATCTGTATAGATATAAGATTTGTTTCATTCATCAAGTATCATTGTTAGTATTCAACATTATGGTACTTACTCAGTTTGTTTATGAATGTTTGAATTTAATGAAATTTTGAGCAATATACTAGTTAACTTTTCCTATAAATTTATATCAGAAATTTCAAGTCAACGAGTCTTGCAATCACGAGTAGTACCTTTCTAGGGTTTCTTTATTTTTACGTGCGATAAATCCTCACCGGATCCGGTGGGAGAGGTTTTGTCGAACTCGAACCTACTAAAACCCACGGCGCCTGTGGGTCGTTTTTGGTTGCCGAAGGTGAGGTTGACAGGCATATCCCAGGCACCCCGGCCGACTCAGGGCCATCTCCCGCGATCAAGCCCTTGTCGGGCCCTTCTAAGGTACTACTCACTAAACAATCTGGACTTGTCCCGGTTACATAAAATTTTTGTTAAACATAAGTCTTAGAGCAATGTTTGAAAAGAGATTCTTACACTTCTTAGCAGGTTCATGCCATATTTGGCTAGGCTGGGAGAGAAACACGAGCAGTGAAGGTAAGTGTTAACATACGTTGGAAAGAGGTCTTTTCAAACCTACTAACCGAGTCACTACTTTCAGTCTGCTCGGGCAGACATCCGTCACTCGCCCAAACTACGGAGATAAATACCTACGGCTCGCTACAGCCCCGGGCTGCAAACGCAGACAGGCTTGTGCGCGTTTGCGAGCACACGCGTGACGCGACTCGAGTAAACAATATTATGGCCGGTCTTGTGAGATCAGTGTAGTTACCAGTGTTTATGTGTGCACTGGACTTCTTTGCATTATAAAATAATTCGTCGTGAAGCTTTGACAAGGTTACTTGTACTTCCCTAGCCATGAGATGGTGAGAACTAAAAATTAGTCTGCATCTACTTATTTTGAAACAAGTATGTATTTCTATCGTGCTGTTATTTTTGTGGCTAGGTTTATTATTTAGTCAACACCAAAAGGAATGAACGTGTACAGACTTTCACAATTGGTATTCACTACCAAAAGTGGTTAAATGCCAGTATCGCGATTGGCAATAATCATAAGATTACAATTTTTGTTTATAATCATCATCATGGAGACGTATTTTCCTACGTATTCGAGCATATTGTGAAAAAATATGTAATCTGTCTTTTCATGACCGTGACGGTAAGAAAAACCCCGACTAATTCACCTTTCAAACAAAAAAACTAAATCAAAATTCGGTTTATCCGTTCGAAAGCTTCGATATCACGGACACCCCCCATCGTTACTCCATCGGGGTTAGAAATAAATAAATGTAGTTGTATTGTTTTATTTAAATTTTCTAACAAAGTGATAGCCCTAAAACTCGAATTGGAGGCGTTGTTTGTTCGGAACAAAGCGCCGGTAACTACAAAATTTCGTAGGCTATTGAAACAGCAGCTTTCTTCAACATCAAAGTAGTGCAAATTCTGTACATAGTACTATTATTTTTACTGTGGCTCGGGTTTCTCTTTCTGCCATATGACGGACTTTGTATCCACATGGTCAATCTAAGGATAGCTATGAATTTCATCTCAATATTTCTAAGATTTTATAGAAATTCAATTTGTGTTATTTTATTATTTACACGGTTTCCGAAGTTTATTGCTTTCAGTGGTCACGGTCACAGAGGAGGAGACTAGATTAATAAATTCTATATTAGACATGGTGGAAAATTGTATGTGTGTCCAAGCAATTATTTCATTTCTAGAAATATTGCAAAACTTAAAATTGATACAAAATCATCATCATATGTTTATTTTTTTCCAGGTACCATATCTTTACTCTAGCATGGTTTGTTTACAAGTCTGATATGTAGTGTTAAATAATATTAATTGGTTCTTTTCCACTCCCATACAAAGTGTGTAAAATTTTATACGGCATTTTGTATTGTAGTTAATAATATATCAATCATATTGTTATTTATACTATTGAATGATGGCACTTGGCGGAATTTCGTTGTCACACATATTAACAATACATTTGTTCTGAGGTTGTCGCAAGGCGAAACCTAAACGAAAAAAATATTGTGAAAAAAGTACAATGTGTGTCTTATTCAATTTGAATTGTTATGATTACAGCAAAACCTGAAACCTTCCATAAGTTTTTAAGATATTCTAAACTGCAGTCACAGATTTTGGGAAAATCTTTGACTACAGTCAACAACAAAAATGCTAAAAGTCCAAATGGTGTAACGGACAAAATCGGATCTTGCTTACGGAAGTTTTCCATCAAGACGATTTTTAAACCGTTCGCCAAAGTAGCGAAATACGTGCGAATATCGAAGGACGTCATACCTCTACAAACACCGGGTGTTTATAAAGTGGATTGCAGCTGCGGTAGTTCCTACATAGGCCAGCCAGACCAAGCGAACCATTGCAGAGAGAGTCAGAGAACATATCGCAGCTGTGAAAAACCGTCAGTTCAACAAATCGGCAGTAGCAGAACATCTTGAGTCGGGTACCAATCACTGGATTGAGCTTCATCAACCCAAAGTCCTCTCCACTGATCGCCACTACTATTCACGGATTGTGCGTGAAGCCATTGAAATCAAAAAATATAAAAATTTTAATAGGGAAGATGGATTCAAGCTATCCGGAACGTGGAATCTAGTGATTAAGATACTAAAACCAAAAAACACAGTGCCGTTAAAAACTGACATAGTGAGTGTGGTGTGTCGCCAACCTAACCGTTCATAATAAGGGTAATGGTGGGTAGGCGCTCAAAAAATGTTCTCCGCATACATCTCGACGCTCGAAGACAAGTCAAGTCGTGACCACGGGTGCTGCAACGCATCCGAAACGTCGGCAGAAATAGTAAGTTCCAAGATATAATTCGCGAGAAGTCCCGATACCTAGTATAATTATAAAAGTCCAAAAAATTTTTTTTTGTGCCAATCAATCCTATTTCAGATGGAGATCAAAATACTCTAAGAGACGATTTGAAGTTTGTGTAGAAACAACAGAAATAGCTGAAAACGCTTCCCATCTTCCCATTTTGTGGGGAAAATAAAATATCAAGCTAAATTTTAATTATCGCCAAATGATACTACTTTGTGCTGTAATCATAAGACTATTTAAGATCAAGTGAAATTAGTATACAGAAAACGTTGTTTCCTATATATTACTAGTTACTGCCTACATATAAAATCAGTGTTAGACTTACTGTGGTTTCTGTACTCAAATATTACTTGGTCTAAAAATTTGTTTCAAAATACATTATATATATAATTTTTTTATACAACTTAGGTGGCAAACAAGCACACGGCACACCTGATGGAAAGTGGTTACCATGACCTGAGAACGTGTATAACACCAGGGGAGTCACACCCGTGCTGCTGACAATGTAGGAACAGAGATTTTCTATGCAGTCAGTGCAAATTATAAATAAAATTTATTTTAAATTATATATATCATTGTCGGACTACATATTACTAATATTAACAGGCAAATGTTTTATAACTAAAGATATTATATACAAAATATAGAGTATACTGTAATGTTGGCAGAATGATCAATGAAAAATGAAAAAAAAAATGAAAATTGTTTATTTCTCACCACAAGCCAATAATGCTAAATATGACACAAAAGGATTACTATATGCACGTTGGGTTGTGGATCGCAGGTGCCTGAGGTAGGTAATAAAAACCTAAATTACAGGTCACCAATGAATATTAAAAACTATTGCCATAGCATTGTTCACTGTTATAGGATCAACCTGTAGAATAACTACCCAGTGCATGTAGTACCCAGTACCTCTATACCGGGAGTGCCCCAAGAAGCCACAAATCTCCTGAGACAATTTTTTGACAACTAGCCCAACAAAGATCTTAAATTCCAGCCAGAACAAAAATAAATTGTTCTAAATTAAGCAACCTATTAACCAATATAATGCAATATGCCTCAAATATATCTTCAATTTATTTTTATTGATAGTACCTACCTACTAATTTGTTTTTTGGATCATGTGTAAATTGCAGTGAACTGACAATGAAATATTATTTCAGATCATCTGATTAATTACTGCTACATTTCAAGGGTGATTTTAGTATAATAATCCTAGTGATATGGTAGATTAAACGATCGATATTTTTAATAAATATCATAACCATAAATTAATTACGTCATGAAAAGTGAAAACGAAAGAAAATGAAAGATGAAGAAATAAAAGCACTTACCCTTGTTCTTCAAGACTGTCTTCGAGTTCGGCACATTTGACTTCAATCTTCCTTTTCCTCTCATGGTCTAGAATCTCACGGTTAGGTTGTTTATTTGAAACTGAATCTAACTTTGCTATTTCATCCTCAGTACGATAATTCACTGAATCTTTAGTTTTCCGCACTGATGCCCAGTTTCTTTGCACAAAGCCGTTGGTACCGGAGCCCCGTGGCGTTGTCAAACCAATTCCATTATACATTTTGCCGGTTTATTTACCTAAAAAGCATAAATCAATTTTATGACATGCTGTGAAAAGGTAAGACGCAACCTGTTATGATCACCATCTTTCGAGTTAGCAAACGGAACAGGACTAGAATTAAATCCTAGCCTTGAAAATAAATTTCGGTCAAATATCTAGACAAATATCTTACCGTTTACAAGTATATCGCTATCACTGATACATTTTATTCAAGACAAGATTAATAGACACGTCCATCTTGGTGGTTACAATTTTTTTTTGATTGGACGATGTTGCCGTGTTTTAGTCTGATTAGTATTTATAACAAAGACTGTCAGTTTCCAGAATAAATCAGGTAACACAGCTTTATATTATAAGTTTTACTTTGGCTCTAAATGAAATCAGTCTACTCTAGTCTACACAAATATAATTTACAAATAAATGCCTTTCTTTTACGTGCGCGAAGTCCCCACAGATACCCCCCACCGGAGCCGGTGGAAGAGGTTATGTCGGACTCGAACCGATTAAAACGCACGCCGCCTGTGGGTCGTTTTTGGTTGCCGAAGGTGAAGTTGACAGGCATATCCCTCGCACCCCGGCCGACTCAGGGCCATCTTTTACGATCTAGCCTTCTTCTCGGATATGGGGACTGCAGAGTCCCCAACTCGTCCCTTGAAACATGAGGCGCACCGACGCCGTGACCTGCTTCTGCCAGGCTCCACCAGCCACCCCCAAGCCTGCGCTAATGGGGGATGGAGGTCGTTCACCTACCTCCAACGCCCGAGTTGCCTTCGTACGCGGGCAGCTTGGCTTGCAATCCTTCGTCGCTTCCGCTGCCGCTCCCACCCCACCTCCTCCTTCAAGAGCATTACTTGCTCGCTTCGCCGAAGGAACCATCGCCGCGAGCAAGGTGGATAGCGTGAGAACCCACCACCACCCAGGGCCGCCACCAGCTTCCGTCTCGGTGTCTCCCAAGCTGGACACTCGGTGAGCGTGTGTGGCTCCGAGTCCTCGCTCGCGTCGAAGTGATGGCACTCGGACGTTGGCTCTTTCTCCATCCGACGCAGAAGCCGAAGCCGAATCGCCGATCCGGCGAGGAGACTCGCCGCGTCGAACGATATTGTGCATTAGATGATACGCAAATAAATGCCTCGTCTGCCTTAATTCATTATGTCTGTTAAACTGTTAACGCACGGTTTCCTAATTAGGAATTCGAATTCCGTGTGCCAAGTGCATAGGTACATCCGTTTTTATGTATTAGGAATTTTTACGGTTCGATTCAGAATTACACATGCTGAGCGATACGTTTTATATATTAGGAATTTATACGATCAGTTCGAATTGAGACGCAATGTTAGCGTGGTTCTGAATGGAAATTTCCGTGCGTGTGCGGTGAAAATAGGAATTGTGCGTAAACCAAAGAGTATGCGTAAACGCTGCGTTCGGGGCTGCGTTAGGTTTTTCCGTTCTTACAACCCGAACGCACGGAACGTATCGAACGAACAGGTTTTTTTCCGTTCGGAAATAATAAGGACGTGTGTGCCTTGTTGAACATTTTGTATGTAAATATTAGTATAAATATAAAGTATTTAAGTTTTCGAATCTGAATTCTTGATTAGAAAACCAAATCGAAGAACGTGCGCGTATATTTGGGCCATTCACACGATTCACACCTTTTAATCTTTAACGTTGTCCATCATTTTCAGTGGTGACAACACAAACTCACACAGAGTTTGTTTGTGTTGTCACAACTGAAAGCAGATTTTTTAGGTTATAAAGTTACAATAGTATTTGTTTGTTGTTTGTTTGTATATTGAACTTTATTGAGAAATTAAATAAATACTATACATTCGTATATAGGAGGCTGAATTCCTTATTTGTGGTAAATAAAAATACATCATGCTTGATAAAATTCTGTATAATACAGTCCTTTGCCAAACATTTTCGCCTTGTGGAAAGTATTTGGTAGCCGGCAATATATATGGTCAAATTGCTGTATTTGAGTAAGTACTTATTTGATACTATATTGCCCAACGCACCAACAAACTTTAACAATAGATTTGAATGTAACATTGTTGTAAGTACTTCCAAAAAATTATGACTGAACTGAAGACAACTTTTTTATTCTAATTCCACTATATCATAGCATATTCTAAGAAAATGTATAAACATTATAGAAATTGGGAAAATGGTGAAAATGCTTCGTTTAGCCCTGAGGTCTTCATATTATAAATATTTAATAAAATTCCTCAGGATTTGATTGACATGTCACTAAGAAGTGAAAAAACTAATGAATAAAGGTTACTATAAAGAAGATGAGTATCTTGGTGATGTAAATGTGTGATCAACATAAAGTCTTGCTTGTTCGCACAAAATAAATTGTAAACTAAAGCAAATTTAAAAAAGAAAGATAATCAAGTTCTAATATAGTTCTCTGAATTTCTTTTTGGTATCTTCTCAGTAGAACTAACCTGCTGAACCAGCAAAAGAATCATTTTCCAATGGTTTATTTTTACATAATTTTATATTTTTATGTTATTTCTTGACATAATTGTAAAATTTTGATGTTCATATGTGCTCTTTGTGTGCCCAAACTGAAAAAATGAAATTGATTCTTTGATTATTATATTCGTTGTAATAATATTATTTTATACTATATGTTAATTACAATAAATCTGTTTTAGTCTCAACCGAATTCTGAATCCAGTTGTTGAACTGTTAACACCAGACTATAATAAACCTAAACACACCCATAGTATTGAATCAGGCCAACAAATATGCAGCCTTGCGAGTACAGAAAAGTTTTTGATAGTCGGTTCTGTAAATCAAATTTGTGGATGGGAATGGAAGAATATTATCAGTGCCAAGCTTAGTAAACCTTCATGGAGTATAAAAATATCTTCTCAGATGTCTATGGAACAGATAGATGTGAACAGTCTATGGTTACCTGAAGATGAGACCAAGTTGTATGCTGGATGTGGTGATAATAACGTCTATGTGTATAACATGGATGACGGGAGACTCTTGTCTACTTTTAAAGGCCACACTGATTTTATACATTCTGTACATGGAAAGTAAGTATATACAATAGTCTTTTGCTAGTTATCAGCACAAACCTCCTTAACTTGTAGGTGTAACCATTATTACCTATAAATTATTTATTTATTTATTTATTTATGAACAAGCAGCTACAAGCTGATGTGTTCACATCTAGTGATAAAATGTGTAGTCTCTCTATTGAAGCCTTAACTGTCGGTCACTTTTTGAGCTCTGTGTAGCCCAGTTGTAGCCAGTTATCAAGTCTATTTTTGAATCCATTTATGGTGGTAGCAGCAATAATGTTATCTGGCAGTAAGTTCTAATTGTGGACAACTCTGTTCCTAAAGAAGTGATGTGCGAACAGTGTGTCAGCAGAGACCCGTGTCAGTCGAAGACTGTGTCTGTGAGACGGCCATTGCCCATCACTTCTGAGGAGGATGTTATGGATATTTGGCAGATTGTAGTGTGGGGTCAGAATCTTATACAATTTTATCAGATCGCCTCGGAGTCATCTTTGCTCGAGAGTGGTCAGTCTCAGTGCACGCAGTCTCTCCTCATAGGGCATGCAACGTAGAGCCTGTGGTAGTTTTTTGGCCTTTCTCTGGACACACTCCAGCAGATTTATGTCCTTGTGAAGGTATGGACTCCAGATCTGGTTAGTTAGATGGTATGAGTGACTCGCCTAGTGCTGCACATATGATCATGATAGATCTTGACCCTTAGATGCAATGAGAAGTCAACACTGAAATTATCATGCTGATGATAATCTTTGCAATATCCTTTTTTTTTCTACTAATATAATTGTCATACTTCTCACACACGGCTGTGACTGGTGTTACACACATTCATAGGTCACAGTACCCACTTTACATCAGGTAGGCCTTGTGCTTGTCTGCCACTTAAGTTGTATAACAAAAACTTTCAAAGTATGACCATTATTAACATACTCATAAAATTTTATATTGGATAGAAGGGACGTGGGGCAGGGTGCGTCAATACTAAAAAAAAATCTATGCAATATACATACATATAATCACGCCTTTATCCCTGGAGGGTTAGGTAGAGGTGAATTAACACCCACATTTCACCAATCATTGAATTTGGTCCCACATAATAGGTGGTGAGCCTATTACCGCCTTCCGGACACTATACTTATTATGTGGGACCGAATACAAATATTGGTGAAATATGGGTTTTAGTTTACCTCTGCCTAACCCTCCGGGGATAAAGGTGTGACTATATGTATGTATGTATGTATAACCATTTAGGTTCCCTAATATATTTCTGAGGTCATACTTCTAAAGAACCATTTTTTTTTATACCACTTAGTTGGCAGACAAGCACATGGCCCACCTGATGGAAAGTGGTTACCGTGGCCTATGGACGTTTGTAACACCAGAGGAGTCACAGTCGCGTTGCCAACCCTGTAAGTACAGAGTTTCTGTGCCGTCAGTAGAAGACAAAGCAGGACAAGCCTTTAGTCTTCCCACTGACAGCACAAATTCTCCAGTGAGCTCTGGCTACCCTACTCACCACTGGGAACACAACACGAAGTTATTATAGCCACGGTATTCTGTAGGGCGGAGGTACTTCCCCAGTCGGACTGCTCAGTTGGGCGAAAAT
The DNA here is from genome assembly GCA_963662185.1 of Eilema griseolum. Classification (NCBI taxonomy): domain Eukaryota; kingdom Metazoa; phylum Arthropoda; class Insecta; order Lepidoptera; family Erebidae; genus Eilema; species Eilema griseolum. The sequence continues at coordinate 23,003,460 of OY759240.1, forward strand.
ACCGCCGTATCCTACCTCCTACTTATATTACAGGCAATAGACTTCATTGTTTGTTTGATTGATTGATTACAGGAATCATCAACTAATCTCAGCAAGTGAGGATGGTACAGTGAAGCTCTGGGACACAAGAACCCGTAATAGTCACAACAAAATTGAACCACATAGCAATAGTAAAGTGAGCAGGCCAGAAGTCGGCAAGTGGGTTGGGTCTGCTGCCTTGAATGATGACTGGATTGTAAGTATGAGTTAAGAGAAATTACAACAGTCAGCATAGTAGCTTACTGTTAAAGTAGACAGCCTTATCATCGAACTGTCCCAGGTTCGAACCTTGGCCGTCACACTACGGACGTGAGCCCACTCCTAACACAAGCAATGAAGCTTAGCTGTGGGGTTAAAGGGAATATAGTATTTTCCGTTACTAATATTCTCCGCTCCACTCATTTGAAGGGTGTAGGCGACTGATGAAACAATACCCAGATGATATCACTGCGAGAGAAGGAGAACTCATAATATAACCACCAGTACCAGCCCATCTGCCGAGAATAGCAACAATAAGCCAAAGCCTCCCAACATTTTTATTTTTTTATTTTTTATTCTACAACATTCTACACAACGCTATCTAGACCCATGGTAAGCATAGCTTAACTAGCTTGTGTTATGGAATCTAGAATGCGGATAAACATACTTAAATACTTTTTTTTTTTGTAAATACATACATATTATACATAGAAACACCCAGACCAATGCAAATACATTGGGATAGGCCTATGTCCAGCAGTGGTCTACTATTGGCTAATCTAAATAATTTTTTTTATTAGTAAAGCTGAAAAGTAGTACTAAAACCATGATTCGTGTTTTTGGAGCCTCACCAACCTCATCTGCCGGTATACCTTCTGACTAGTAGACAGGGCCCTGGCAAGTTTCTCATGGAGTCTCTCAGGGAGGAGACATAGGTCCCTTCCGTTCCTCATAGCCCGCAATGTGCGTAGTTGACACTGGCGCCGGAGGTCATTAAATAACCTCCGTCTTCCATGAGTGCAGGCCTGTGGGTGATAGGTGGAGCCGGCTATCATCCTAGCAGAAGCAGGCCGAGACGGCTGGCGCCCCTTCCCCTTTTTCTGGGGCTAAAAGGGGGACGCCGTGGTCCCACACCCGGTGGGGCCTTCTATAGCCCTGGGTCAGTCGAGTTGCGCGAGTGATATGCTAGAGGCTACCTCACCCCCGGCAACTGCTGGTCCAAGACGGACGTGCGGTTTAGGTCGGTTCGACCCCGACATAATACTTACCCTGTTGGCCCAGCAGGGGTACGGCATGTAAAAAAAATGCAAATGTATGGAGTGCAAAAGAATTTTATAAATTTATCTCGGCCTACGTTGCGTTTACACGTATGTAGTTGATGAGGAGTCTAAAAAATTGAGATCGAATTTGACTTACTTTGGAATTTAAAAATAATCAAAAGTCATAGTTTTAGTTTAAGCAATAGGTATCTTATTTAACAAGGCATATTTCTTCAGAACAGAGTAACATATTAAGCAGTAGGTATTGGGCAGAATCGGAGGACCTTGTCAAATAGCTTTTTAACTCGTTATAGACTCTGCATTGACTGCATCCCTTAAACCACCCCTCCTACATCATTCCCGCCAGAGTGATATTTTGTATGAACAGAATATAATTTTTTTTTCTCTTAATTTATTATTGGGGACTTTTATACAAAGAAAGAACAATACAAATATTTTCGATGCTTTTCGAAGTTATGTGTGTATTTATCGCAGGTTTATAAGTGCCCGGTTAATGGCAATAGGCTCGCCACCTATTACATTGGGACCTAAACATAAACTGGCGAAATCTGGGTGCTATCACCTCTGCCTACCCCTTCATGCATTCCTTTTAGAGAAGCCTGGCATGCATTGTACTTGCCAGGCTTCTCTAAAATGTATATAAGTCAGTGGTACCTATTTAATTTTATTTGCATATAACGATATCTAATCAGCGGATTATAGTAAAAAATGAATTCCATAATAGTTATTACTTATTAGTAGAGAGATATTATTACTATGAATATTAACTTTTTTCATCACCTATCACTGTGAATAATGCATTATAATATAATACCGATTTCATTGGCCGGGGTGCGAGGGATATGCCTGTCAACCTCACCTTCGGCAACCAAAGCGACCCACAGGCGGCGTGCGTTTTAGTCGGTTCGAGTCCGACATAACCTCCTCCACCGGCTCCGGTGGGGAGGTATCCGTGGGGATTTTGCGCACGTAGAAAAAAAAACCGATTTCATTACATTTAAATTAATGCGGTTTATGCTTACGCAATATAAAATCAATCAGTACGTATACATTTTATTAATGTAAATAAGGACATTTGTCCCGCTTCTTCTTCATTAGCCTTAATTCCAGTCGAATCCGAAGCTGTCACCTCGCAGTCTTGAGTAGCCTGCGCAAAAGCCTCCCCCGTCAATACAATAAGCAGACAAATGGGATTTTAGTTGTAGTTTTCTTGGGGGGCGAGGATCTTAGTGGGACCCCAAGAATACCCTTAACTTCAGCCAGGGTGCGATGGATATGCTTCCAGCAATCTCACATTCGGCAACTTACGTCCCTCAGACGGTGTGCGTTTTAGTCGCGAAGCGTCCGACATAACCTCTCCCACTGGCTCTGGTTGGGGTTAAAAAAAAAAGAATATCCTTAACACTTCACCCCACTTTTTGATAACCTCTATGGAGTGGCGGTAGCGGATGCAACCCAGGAGGCGCGGATTAAATCAGTGCAAATATTTGTAAACATGAATACTCCATCTCTTCCCATGCGGTGTCGTACAAGGCGACTAAGGGATAGGGCTGTTTAACAACAGACAGATATGTACAGCCCTGTCTCAGCCTCAGATGCATGGCTCGAGTCAACAATAGTGCCCGGAAGACGGCAATAGCCCCCCTATTACGTGGGACCGAATTCAATGATTGGTGAAATGTGGGTGTTAAATCACCTCTGCCTAACCCTCCGGGGATAGAGGCGTGATTATATGTATGTATGAATATGGGTATTTGCATTGGTCTGGTCGTGCCTCGGTCGTTCCAGTTACCATACAAACATGTATGACAGTCATTATATAAGGGAAATGGGAGACCGGACAGGTGATCAGTCTTTCTGTGGCGTCCTAGAAGTTACCCCCACCTTTAGTTTAAAAATTAATTATAAATATAACAATCAGGTATGCGGCGGCGGCCCACGTCTGTCCCTCTGGCACATTCGCTCCCTGGATGTGGTCACAATCTTCGACATCCCAGACCGCGGTATCCACGTATCATTCTTCAACGAAGACTGCGTCGTCGCCGGAGGAGTTGCTAAGCATTTATACCAATTCTGTTACTCTGGAGAAGTGAAAGTTGAGTTGCCCGTCTCAGCCACAACGGTATACTCTGCTGTGATGAGGACTACGCCGAATAAAGTGCTGGCTATCGCTGGTTCAAGCCCGGAGATAGATTTGTGTACTACCTTTAATTATAGAGACCAGATTTTGCATTTTCGGTGAGTGTATTTATGAGATTTTGTGTAAGAGAATAAAATGAATGAATAATTGTTCAAAATGTTTAATTTACAATTTACTCCTGGACGGAACCGTGGACCCCGTAGCAGCCCGATGTGTTGCGACAGCATCAATACAGTGAGTCTAAAAAGGTCACTTTTAGCGATTCTGATAAAAACTAGCATCTTCATGAATTTACAGTAGATTTCAATAGATTCCTGTAAAATTAATTAAATAGTCACTCATATGAACAGAATTAAAATAATTCAGTTACTAAGCAAATTATAATTTTGTGTAAATATTGCCGCAAGACTAAATATTATCTTAATAATTCCAATAAAGTAACCTTTTTAGACCTCCAGGACCCTATTCTCGTGAAAAAATACAGCATGTGTACTACTCTAGACAGCAGTCTTTCTCTATTATCAATTATCTAGATTGGTATCGCCGTCCTAGCCCTCAATTACTAAAGCAAAACTATTGCCGTACCACAGATACTAGAATAAAATGAATTAAGTACGTTTAAGACTTTATTTCTATAGGCTTAAAGTTCAAAATTAAATGAAAAGAGTTTCATTACACTATTTCATTAACTCTGCAAGGAGCATCTTAATTTTGGATTTTGACCGCGTTGCTTTAAAGTTTAGCTAGCTCAAGCTGTAGCAGAATTTAGGCACTGGCGTGTTTTTCATAATTGTCCATAAACTTACGGATATTATAAATAGGTTATGGCAATCATGGTCTATTGATGTATGCATTTTGTATATAGGTATTTATAGGTATAATGAGCGTAAAAACTGTTATAGCGCGATGCAAGACCTGTAGTCATAGTCACCAATTAGTTTGGAATGTCTTCACTAGATGGCGTTAGATGCAGTGACGCCAAAGTAGCGAAGTTATTGAAGTAGGAAAAATAAATAAAAGTGCTAAGTATAACGTATTTCTTTGCTGGTATAGGTAAATATTTAGTATAGCATAGACAAGTAGGTATAGCATCATTATTCGTTTCATTCAATCACCTTTCTAAAATACTTTTAATTCCTACGTATTTTAATATAGATTTTAGAACATAGCTCAATTACAAAATATGAATTTACATTGAAGTATTTTTATCAACCTTTGCAGAATAAACCTCACAAAAGGTAGGGTAGCCAGAACTCACTGGAGAGTTTTTGTGCTGTCATTGGGAAGACCAAAAGCTTGTCCTGCTTTGTCTTTTAAACTGACGGCACAGAAGCTCTTGTGCTTACAGGGTTGGCAGCGCGATTGCAACCCCCTGGTCTTGCACACGTCCATAGGCCACGGTAACCACTTTCCATCAGGTGGGCCGTGTGTTTGTCTGCCAACCAACTGGTATAAAAAAGGTGCACAATAACTTAGAATTTGTCAATCTATTTTATGTTGACTGTATATGCCTTCTTAAATGTAACCATGGCCTGCGACAGCCGCAGGTATAAACCCCTCAGAACCGTCCCGCTTCTTGACGTAGAACCATTCCGCATCAACATCAGTTTCTATCCCCCCACCTTGCACTAACACGACCACATCCCCTTTCTGCACACTCAGGGTCTTATTCAACACACTGCCTCTATAATCACAGTTAACCACCAGCAAAGTTTGTCTTAGTTGCTTAAAACTCTTATCTTTAACAAGTTTGTCTATCGAAGAGACGGATTTAGTCTTTAAATACAAGTTGTCAAAGTTCTTTTCTGCGCAAGAGTTTTTCTGACGTCGTTTGTATTGGTAGCGGCATTCGGAACGCGTGCGCCCGCGCATTTGTTCCTTTTCGTTGTCGGTTAAATTGCCGCATGGACGCGGGTAGATGTCTGTGCTGCTTTCCCAACATGGTGTCTTCTTTTGCGGTGATGTTCTGGAAATAGAAAGAATTTATTATAAATTAATTAATGTATTCTTTACTCATGGATCCAGAAAGCCACCGTTCTAGTCGATGCCGTTACTGTCCGGTAGTAAATAGTAACGGTATCGCGAAAAAAATCTTCAAACGTTACTCCAGGCAAAGCTCGAGAATCATTTCCATGAAACTGGGTCAGTCGGGGAGCGAGGGCTATGCGAGGGCAACTGGTGGACTGTGACGGCCGTGCGCTTTTGGTCGGTTCGAGTCCAACATGACCACCCCCGCTGGCTCCGGCGGGGGCAGGGTATCCGTGCGTATTTCTGCACTTTAAAAAAATTGTATACGGAGATTTCAACACGAAAATTCTCACTATGATAATATTTCTTTAAACTACGCTTAGCAGAGTAATTAATAAACTTTTATAAACAACCTCAATACTAACCTATTTGGTAGGATTCCTAGCGGTAAACATGCGCTGTACAGCACATACCCCTCCTCTCCATGCGGCGTCTGCGCATATAGCCACTGCTCATTCTTGAACACAGCGTTCACGACAGTGCCCAGGGGCAACGTCAGCTCTTCTTGGGACTCCTTCTGCGTCTGGTACAATGTGCTGGGGTATGCTATCACTACTGGAATATTGCCTGGACGATCTATTGAAGCCTGGAAGCACGAGAGAAATACTTATTTTTAATATCATTGTAATCTGGTACGAAGTTATGCAGAGATAATTAAAAAAAAAACGAAAAGGTAACCTGTGTAATAGTTGTATTTAACTAAAATTACTAATAAGTAGCTTGTCCTGCTTTGTCTTTTACACTGACGGCACAGAAACTCTTTGTGCTTACAAGGTTGGCAGCGCGAGCGTGACTCCCTTGGTTTTGCACACGTCCATAGGCCACGATAACAACTTTCCATCTGGTGGGCCGTGTGCTGGTCTGCCACCTAAGTGGTATAATAATAAATAATACCTTGAAGAATAGAATTGGGTATTTGACTAATACAAAACTATTACAAAAAAATAAGAAATGTATTGGATGCGATACATACATAAATATAATCATGCCGGTTTCCCATAGGGGTAGGTCACGGAGAGATCATGGATCTCCATTTGCTACGATTCTGATTGTGATATACAAAATGTATTTCACAAAAAGATGTATTTTAGATATACCTATAAATTATTTTATCTGTATCTATTTATTTCACATGAGGTAAAACACAGAAAACAGTTAACAGTTCGCGTGGTGTACCTAACTATATAAAATTTACTTAGCGTAACGGAAACTTTCGTTGGTTGGTCTTTTATTTTTTTATACAACTTAGGTGGCAGGCAAGCACACGGCTCACCTGATGGAAAGTGGTTATCATGACCTATGAACGTGTGTAACACCAGTGGAGTCACATCCGTGCTGCCGACCCTGTAAGAACAGAGATTTTGTGCCGTCAGTGTAGAGGACAAAGCAGGACAAGCATTTGGTCATCCCACTGACAGCACAAGAACTCTCCAGTGAGCTCTGGCTACCCTACTCACCGCCGGGAAGACAACACGAAGTTATTATATATTTACGTCAAGCTCTAGCTACAATACTCCCTCTCTCTTTATTTCCTGACAGACACTGAACCAATTTAAAAACCGATTACTGTAATTTATACTTTGATGTTTACGTTATTTTGGCAGAACTAAATTCAATTTAACATACATATATTCAAAGTGTAAATTCCCATAGTGGTAGGCAGAGCTGTATTAACACCCACACTTCGCCAACTAGACGTAATAAGGGGCGAGCCTATTGCCGCAAGCGGGCACTTCGAATGGTTTGTATGTTTACTATCGAATGGAGATCAGTCCTAGTCGCCGATTTTTATCAATTTTAATTCTAGTTTTGAAAGTATTTGTACCAGCAGAATCGACACCAATATGACATTATTATAACAATATTATTATTATCCCTGTCGCACAACAGTACCTAATAATTGAGTAGTTATTTCTTACAAACATGTTTTTTTTATACCACTTAGTTGGCAGACAAGCACACGGCCCACCTGATGGGAAGCGGTTACCGTGATCTATGGATTTGTGCAACACCAGAGGCGTCACACTCGCGCTGCCGACCCTGAAGAATCCTCCTAATGCCCCTTTTGAAGAACCCCATATTGTAGGCGCATGGGAAGACCGCAGCAGGTAGTTCATTCCACAGCTTGAGTGTGCGTGAGATAAAGTTTCTTTCATACCGCACAGCGCGTACCGTCTCAGGTTGCAATGTGTGGGGATGAATTCCCTGCCTACAGCGAGCGGTGCGATGATAGAATGTTGCTGTGGGCATCATGTCAAACAATTCATCTGAGCACAAGCCGTTGTATAGGCGGTAGAACACACACAGCGAAAAAAAGTCCCTCCTAAAGCGGAGAGGTTCCACATCACCTGCGAGTATGGGATTCTCAACCAGCCTCAACGCCCGTCTTTGCACCTAAACGAATGGGTCAAGCTGGTATGCAGGCGCTCCAGCAAAAAGGAGACAGCAGTACTCCATGTGGGGTCGGACCTGTGCCTTATAAAGAAGGAGTCTCTGCCCCGCAGTGCATTACTGCCTCGCCCTGTTGAGCACACCAAGTTTCTTTGAAACCAACTTAACCTTGTCCTCCAAATGACTGCGGTACTGGACGTCGCTGGAGATATCGACACGAAGGATCCCGATACTCGAGGCAATGGTAAGCGGTGTGCCCAGGAATTGCGGCGCCATCCACAATGAATGGGATTTTCGTAGCAGTGAATACACACACTTGTGTCTTAGTGGGGTTGAATTGGACTAGGTTTAGCCGTTCAAATGATATTTATATCAAGAGCAGTGGTGCAATCCTGTAAGCATACATCGGCGAGCCCAACGATGCGACGAGTATGCGCCTGAATTTGGAATTCCCTAACTTGTACACTAGCGCTCTATGCCCTAAGATGTGACGTACGTTGTAGGAACTACTCGACAATCTGGATTCTGATTGGCTACATTGTCGATACGATACAACCATAACTCTTATTGATTGTAATTTTTTTTTTTTAATGTGCTAATATGCTCTCCGATGATGTGACGTGAGCACGAGTAGGTACTACGTAGGTATAGTAAAAAGGCCCGAGAAGAGGGCCAGATCGTGAGAGCCTGGCCAGAGAGTGGCCCTGGGTCGGCCGGGTTGCGAGGGATATGCCTGTCAACCTCACCTTCGGCAACCAAAGCGACCCGCAGGCGGCGTGCGTTTTAGTCGGTTCGAGTCCGACATAACCTCTCCCATCGGCTCCGGTGGAGAGGTATCCGTGGGGATATTGCGCACGTAAAAAAAAAAAAGGGTACCTATAGTAAAAAGGGATGATTCCTAGAGCGACCGCATACGACAACTGCAGACGCGAAACGTACCGTGAAATAGACGTGAAATTATGATTATTGAATGAAATTTTAAAGCATTTAGTAACTGTTCAAATAGATTAGGATAATATAGTTCGTACGAGTATCGGTAGATGGCTCCCACCGCGTCGCGCAAGACGGATATATATTCCCTCTTTAAAGGAAAGATCATGGGTTCGAATCCGAACTAATTCATGTTTTTCGATCTTAATCGATAGATTATGAAAATTTTGTTAATGGTTATATTTCATCGTGGTTTCTCAATAGTGCCGTTTATTCCTATTTAAGTTTAACAAGTAATGTATGTGAAGAGACGACACGCTATCCACCGTACAAAAATTGTCTTTTTTAAATTGTGTATTCCGTATGTATACATATAAATATATATAGCAATACGTACCAATAGAAGTCATTGGAGGAAACTAGACTAATTATCGTATTAGCCTTATCTATATTACCGATCGTATGATTCGTAAATAAATTATAAATCTTAAATATCTTAATGTGTCATGTCTTGTATAATTTCTTAGAGTAAAAACTTTCGCCTACTATACATAGGTAGGTAGGTTTTTATATATTTCATCCGTAGCGTCGTCGCGTCAGTTCGACTTAACCCCAACTGATGGTAAACTTAGCTGGGAACATTTACTCCTAAAAACTTTTTCACTGTTTACCGCCAATACTAGTTCCTCCATGATCAGCTTGCAACAGCTTGAAACTCAGAACAATACGATATTGTAAATGGTAAATGGACGAATTTTGGGCTGAGCGCATTTAGCTTCTATTTTTTTAATTGTTGCCATTGACACGAAGAAGAAGAAGCCGAAATAAGTGTACATTGTAAACAAATCTTTGTGCACTGAAATATGTACCAACTCTTAAGCTGTCATTTCTAATCTAGGTTTACGCTTAGATTTACCGGTGTGTAACAGTAAGAGACTAAAAGTGAATACCTAATACCACACCATATAAATGCGGTCGCAACAATTGACATTCTACATGGTGGTCATAAAAATATATTTTATGGCCACCATGTTGTAGATGCAGTTGACATCGTTTGGAAGCACACGCGTGCTTTATCATATCGTACTTCAGAGTGAATTTTGGGTGTATGGGACCCTACAAAACAATGCTTTTCGGGCCCAAACCAATCTCACCTACTGGCCCTTGATTCTACTAAAGACAGTCTTTCCACAGATACTATAAGAAAATGGTAATAAATTTTCGACTTTATTTCTTTAGGCTTAAAGTTCAAAATTTAATAAAATGTGTTTTATTACACTTTTTCATTCTGCAAAAAGTCTTTTAATTTTGGACTTTAACAGCATTGCTTTAAAGTTTAATATTAAATAGATTTTTTTAGCAGTATACGTGGTATGACAGTTTTGTTTTAGCAGAAGCGAGACCCTGGTCGGCGCGGTTACAGTGGACAAAGGAAATATGGTTGCACCTTAACGGATTTTTTTTTACCCAAGTTGGGTGGATGGAAATTGGTTACCGTGAACTATGAACGTGTGTAACACCAGTGAATCACACTCGTACTGCCGACCCTGTAAGAACAGAGATTTTATGTGCCATCAGTGCAGAATACAAAATCAGGACAAGCCGGGAATACTGACAGCACAAAAACTCTCCAGTGAGCTCTGGCTACACTACTCACAACCGGGAACACAACACGAGGTTATTATAGCCGTGGTATTCTGCAGGGCGGAGGTACTTCCCCTGTCGGACTGCTCAATTCGGATGGGAATACCGTCGTGCCCTACCTCCTCTGTAGCGTAGCGGTAGAACGTTCGACTGCTACGCAGGGGGCACGGGTTCGATTCCCGCTTAGTTTAAATATTTGTATGCATGCATGAATATGTATTATTTGCATTGGTCAGAATGTTTTTATGTATAGTAATAAGTATGTAAACTAATATGTATGTTTTCTTTTATATAACACGTCAATTAGACTTCGCCTTGCCTGATGGTAAGCTGAAGGCAAAGTCTCAGAAAAGAGGGTCACCATTACTTACACATACCGTGTGACAATGTTGACACTCAGCTTGACGGCCTCATCAAATGCTTTTTTCACGCCCCGCTTAAAGGACCCAGGACTGTAGGAAGAAGGAAACACGGGAGCTGGTAATGAATTCCAGGCCCTAATGGTGCGACAGAGGAAAGAGTCACCGAACCGCTTGGTTCTTGATCGGATGTTCTGCACCGTGTGCGGATGACATCTAAGACCTATCTATAAAAACGTATCTAAGTATGTTTATCCGCATTCTAGATTCCATAACACAAGCTAGTAAAGCTATGCTTACCATAGGTCTAGATAGCGCGCGGCGAGTCTCCTCGCCGGATCGCCACCATGGATCCTGGAAGCGAGATCCCTTTCGGCGCTATACCGGTTCCGAAAGGCGGCGCGGGACCGGATAATGCTCGTGAAGGAGGAGGCGGGGCGGGAGCGGCAGCGGGAGCGACGACGGATCGCAAGCCAAGCTGCCCGCGTACGAAGGCAACTCGGGCGTCGGAGGTCGATGAACGACCTCCGCCCCCCATGAGCGCCGGCCTGGGGGTGACAGGTGCAGCCGCCTGTCACCCTAGCAGAAGCAGGGCGGGGCGGTGGCGCGCCTGGCGCGCCTCCCCGTTTACGGGGAACGAGTTGGGGACTCTGTAGTCCCCACACACCCGAGAGAAGAGGGCCAGATCGTGAGAGATGGCCCTGGGTCGGCCGGGGTGCGAGGGATATGCCTGTCAACCTCACCTTAGGCAACCAAAGCGACCAGCAGACGGCGTGCGTTTTAGTCGGTTCGAGTCCGACATAACCTCTCCCACCGGCTCCGGTGGGAAGGTATCCGTGGGGATTTTGCGCACGTAAAAAAAAAAAAAGGTCTAGATAGCGCTGTGTGGAATGTTGTAGAATATTTATATTTATTATTATTTGAAAAAGTGCGATCTCCTTTGTCAACTGTATTTGCTAAACCGCAGATGAGGCCCTGGCGCAGGTTTCCTCTCTCAGGAGGTCAGTCAATCCTAAAAAAGTTTATATACTACCAATCAAAAATAATAAATAATTGATCTCAGTTTGATAACATTTTCTATTTCTCATATTAATACTATTCTGGTTCTGTACCTCAAAAGAAAAATGTGTAACCCATATAGGATCACTTCGTTGTTCGTCTGTCAAGACCTATTGAGGCTCAGGAATGCGTGGAATTATCAAGTTGGAATTCATTCCACATAATTCAGATCTATAACGTTTTGAAACTGTGTACAAATCAAAGTTCTAAATCAACACATACAAAATATATTACGGTTTATGTAACTTAAGTTACGAAACCCTCACGCGCGCGCAAGTCCGACTCGCACTTGACCGGCCTTTTTTATGTAGAAGTCATTGGTTTAGAAGAGGACTTTGGACATTTCCATCCAAAACAAGAGATAACGAACTTTTTTCAGTCCACTTAAGTTAAAGTTAAAAAAATTAACATAACATAACATAAACTCACGCCTATATCCCCGAAGGGGTAGGCTGAGGTGCTAGCACCCACATTTCGCCAGTTTATGTTTAGGTCCCAATGTAATAGGTGGCGAGCCTATTGCTATTAACCGGGCACTTATAAACCTGCTATAAATACACACATAACTTCGAAAAGCATCGAAACGTCATTTGTGTGTGCCATGGTAAAACCTGGGATCGAACCCGAGACCTCGTCTCAGCAGTTTTATTACCCATACCACTAGGCTTTTACCGTGGTTTTTATTTTACATTTACCTACATACACTTTAATAATTAAATATACATATATCTACTTTTAATTTAACTTTTGCTTCAAAAGGTTAAGTAGAATTAATTTTAGTCTCGAAGGCAATTTTTAAAAGTCTACCGTGAAATATGCACATTATGGCATTACTTTCTTATGAACTGGCGCAATTAACACCGTAACGTAAACCTCAACGAAGATTTATTGTTGTTTAAAATAAACCGCACTGACGAATGGCCCAACTCGCCTGAGATTATCTTGTAGCCCTATATTACTGTAACTCTAAAAAACATTCACTTAAGGGCTATTATCATGAGCGGGGGAACCTCAAAAAATTAAATCGCTTTAGATATACCCAGTCACGAACTCTTCACCCGAATTTATAAAAAAAAAAACTTCGAAACATCGGCAATTTTAAATGACTTCCAATTTATGCGAACTTCAATTTTGCGGCAATTTCGCGGCTTACGTTGCACAATCGGGTTTATGTTCAAAAAGTAATGCACAAAAACCGTACATACACCATAACGTCATAATAACGTCGAAGAAATGAATAATGTTCGAGATTTACAGGTGCATTTAAATTCTTTTGTAAAAAAAGATCATTTCGTATCCGCCATAACGAATGTCGAAAGATGATGAATGATTTTACGCAAATTAAAATGGGTTACATTACATTAGCCGCGTGGTTCCCGGCAGAGTAGAATTTGGACCACCCCATCTCTTCCCATGCGGTGTCGTACAAGGCGACTAAGGGCTTATCATCAGACAGATATATACAGCCCAGACTCAGCCTCAGATGAATGGCTTGAGTCAACAACAGTGCCCGAAAGACAGCAATTAGCTCACCCCCTATTACGTGATTGGTGAAATGTGGGTGTTAATTCACCTCTGCCTAACCTTCCGGGGATAAAGGCGTGATTATATATATATGTACGTTACATGATTACTTCGTATTAAAAGGCTCTTATCTTTTTGCTGAATGTTTGACCTCTCTCCTAACTTGTATATCGATATAACAAGATAGATAGATAATTAATTATTGTAAGTACACCAACAGATTTACAGTAGGACAATTGGGTAAACAAGCACTTACCTCTGTAAGAAAGCTGTTCAAATCCCTGATATCGTATCCAAATTTCCCGCTCTGCGTCTTCTTCTTTCTCCTGTGGCGGTGTCGGTGTTTCTTCCTCACGTACTCCTCAGTACCAACGCTAGTATCAGAGTATGTGTCCTGAACATTAGCAAACTGTTCACACGCATTTCTAAATCTAAGATTATGGTAGTATTCGTTCCGGCCCACGACCCTATCCTTCACTTCTTTAGACTTGCACTTTCTGTAACGTTCGTTTTCATTCGACTTCTGATTGCGGTTCTTGTCAAATTCTCTTCCAATTATTGTAGTTTTTAACCTATCCTCGGTTTGTAACTTGCCAGTAGTTAACTTTGCATTTTCCAAATTTTCTTTTAACACCCACGTGAGGGATATTTTTGATTTATGACGGTGCGCTAAGGGGGTGGAGTGCCAGAGACCCATATCTACAATTTCCGCGTACTCTACACTCGTGTCGGGATTGTCATCTATTGAATGTGATGATATTTTGCAATTTGCTAGTAAGTCTATGACTTCGCATGCTGGTGTAGTAATCTGAAATGCATAATTTGTTCTGTTACGATTCGTAAACAGCCTAATACTATTATGTTATTATGTTTGTTATTAAGCGTACCGTATTATTTAGTCCTTGATTTTCATAACCATCAAAATCATTCACTCGTTCACTATACGGCGGCGGTAATTCTTTAAACGTAATTTCTGCAAGTAAATAATAAACGATTAAAAATAACAATGGACCGTAATTCCTCACCGGATACTATTAATAACGAGATTTATACCATAGTCAGCTGAGCGGATTATTGGGCATAAATAAGCAAGTCGCAGTCATAACAATGCAAGTGGGCGAGTGCGCGAAACAATGCCGTCCCGAGGGGATGCGCGCTCCCGCACTACGAGCGGCTCCCGTGCGCGTGCGCAGTGCGCGTCGAGTACGACTCGCGCGCCGCCCACCGTCCGCGGGCTCGCGCCCAACACTGTCCGCTCAACTCCGCTCCTCGGCTCCTCGCACTGATACACTATTGAAATCGCCCTCCTCTAAAAAATCACGGCACATTCTCACAGTACACAACGGACGCGCTCATAATGGAAGACGTCGACTGCGCCTCGGGACACGATTCGCAGCCGCCAGACGGTCAGTCGTGAGCGCGGTCAGTACACATTTGCGAGAACAGAACTCATCTACACGACAGTCTAAAAGGGTGGGAGATGTGTAAGAAATGTGGGAGTCACGAGCTACTAATTGTCAGGTGCTAAGAGTCAAACAATACGGTCTAAACACCAGCCTTTTAACACTTCTCACGCTTGGGACGTCTTCAATGCATAATAACGCACCTGTGTTTATGTTTCGTTAGTAACATTCTCTGCCAGTTTGTAATCTCTGCCGACATCATACTTTTGTACAAACAGAACAGTGAATACTCGAAAAGATAACACTGCAATAGCGCATTAGGTACTGCCTGACCGGCTCTATCGCTATGAATGGATTAACGTATATTATTTTAAAAAGGTATAGTAGGGTAGCCAGAGCTCACTGGAGAGTTTTTGTACTGTCAATGAGAAGATCAAAAGCTTGTCCTGCTTTGACTTTTACATTGACGGCACAGAAACTAGTGCTTACAGGGTTGGCAGCGCGATTGTGACTCTCTTGGTTTTGCACGCGTCCATAGGCCACGGTAACCACTTTCCATCAGGTGGGCCGTGTGCTTGTCTGCCAACCAAGTGGTATAAAAGTATGAAAAGTGTCATTATTAAAAATATCTAGACGAATAAAGCGTCGGTAGCTATGTGGTTATGGAGTCGACCTTACAATCGAGAAACTTCGGGTTTGAAATTTTACCTTTACACTACCGTACCGACGTACACACGGTTAGGTTGGTACTAATATTTTCGGTTGCTAATATGTTTTTTTAATAAAAAGAAAAAAGTAGCTCAAAGTCTTTTATATTACCTATCTAAAGAATCACCAAGACATCCACAAAAATATTTGGTAGGAATAGGAATATAAAGTTGAAAATAAATTTGATGATTTTTTTATTGATCCCATCACAAGATTTTGACCAAATTTTTAAGGAACCACCGAGGACGTCTTAAACTCCCACTGACCCACATTTCCCACTTGTGTACCCACTTCTTACACAAGCAATTTAACTTAGCTGAAGGGTTTAGCGGGAATACTAGTAATTCTCGTTACTATTAAATAATAATATAATAATTCAATGTTCAACATACAAACTATGACAATATTGTATACCTACATATAACATGATAACATGAGTCAACGCACACATTGGTCTCACTTCCGTAAATGTCCTATTTTTTTTTATACCACTTAGGTGGCAGACAAACACACATCCCGCCTGATGGAAAGTGGTCACCGTGGCCTATGGACACGTGCAAAACCAAGAGAGTCACACTCGCGCTGCCAACCTTGCAAGCATTGAGAGTTTCTGTGCCGTCAGTGTATAAGACAAAGCAGGACAAGCTTTTGGTCTTTCCACTGACAACACAAAAACCCTCCAATGAGCTCTGGCTACCCTATTCACCGCCGGGAACACAACAAGAGGTATTATGGCCACGGTATTCTGTAGGGGGAGGTACTTCCCTAGTCGGACTGCTTAATATCATCGTGTCCTACCTCCTCCTCCTAGATATATGAAGGAAAAAGTGTCTAAATATATTTTATCCATATGTTAGAATCCATTATACAATAGCGGTAGCAATAGCAGTAGTAGCAATTTCTCCTCATTTTTAGAAGTCGGTTAAACGTCTTAACAGTTAGTTGGCTCGTGGATATTTATGCCATGTTATAAAATGTTGTCGACATGTAAAATGCGCTTTACACGCAATCCAAATCTTCAAATGTAGATCAACATTCTACATGCCATGACTACGTAAGATTGACACATACATACACTTAATCACGCCTTTATCCCCGGAGGGTAAAGCAGAGGTGAATTAACACCCATAATTCACCAATCATTGTATTCGGTCCCACGTAATAGGTGGTGAGTCTATTGCCGTATTTCAGGCGCTATTGTTGACTCGAGCCATGCATCTGAGGTTGAATCTGGGCTGTATATATCTGTCTGATGTTAAACAGTCCTTCCTTAGTCGCCTTGTACGATACCGCATGGGAAGAGAAGGGGTGGTCCAAGATCTACTTTGCCGGGAGATTGAAACTCATTTTTATATGTTGGATGAACATAAAACCTATTTATAACAGCGATAAATTTTCTCTGATCGGTATACCTTATTTTCTTCAAATGGAGTTAGCAAACCAAAAATAACTGAGACCTTAGAATAGATGCACTATGTTCTTTAGAGCAAACTCACTCGCCTGCCAGTGCATATGCTGATTAAGCGGCCCTGGCTCTTTTCTAATCTGGGTTGGAGGTCAAACAGCAGTAACTCCAGTCAAAACCGAGATATAACTAATCCATAAGGATAGAAGGTAGTTAGGGGACCCTAGCTCCGAAGTGGAAGCTCTGGTAGCAACAGATTTTTTGCCGCAAATGCCGCGTGGTTCCCGGCAGAGTAGAATTTGGACCACCCCATCAATGCCCCTGCAGTGTCGTACAAGGCGACTAAGGGATACGGCTGTTTAACATCAGACAGATATATACAGCCCAGACTCAGCCTCAGAAGCATGGTTCGAGTCAACAATAGTGACTGGAATACGTCAATAGGCTCACCCCCTATTACGTAGGGCCGAATAAAATGATTGGTAAAATGTGTGTGTTGGTTCACCTCTGCCTAACCCTCCGGGGATAAAGGCGTGATTATATGTGATGATGTGTTTTTTTTTCATTTTGTGAAAGTCAGGTGACAGGCCGTTTTGCTCCAATTAAACCGTAGACTTGTCGTGCTTCTGAACTCGAAGGTAGGTACCTACTGAACTTCACGCTCAAAAACCTCATCTAACTATAGCTTTGTCTCTCTCTGTCTTTGTTTGTAGATAGGTATAGGGATCTTTGCTTGATGGTGATTGGTGGAACTTGCTACACATATTGAATAAGGCACATGTCAATCAATCAATCAATCAATTGGCTCACCGCACTCCACTGCTGGACATTCTCCCAATGTGCGCCATTTTATCCGATCGTCTGCCTTCCGCATGTATGTACATACATACATACATATAATCACGCCTTTATCCCCGGAAGGTTAGGCAGAAGTGAATTATCACCCACATTTCACCAATATTTGTATTCGGTCCCACGTTATAGGGGGTGAGCCTATTGCCGTATTTCGGGTACTATTGTTGACTCGAGCCATGTATCTGAGGCTGAGTCTGGGCTGTATATATAGTCTGATGTTATACAGCCCTATCCCTTAGTCGCCTTGTACGACACCACATGGGAAGAGATGGGGTGGTCCAAATTCTACTCTGCCGGGAACCACGCGGCATATATGTTGCGGATAGAATGTTGTAGAATATTATACATTAATTTGACAATATCTAATTTCAAATTTGTACTACGGTTCGGCACTTTCGAGATTAAATGAATTTACATCGCGATAGTTTAAAAATATCTAACAATATCTAATTTATTTGACTATAGACTCTAGATTCCGACAGCGGAAATTTTCGGCCGCTAATGGCACCTAATTAGACTTCAATTTCGCAACAAGTTTGGTTATAAATCGATATTTGACGACCTCCTTGGCGTAGCGGTAGAGCATTCGACTGCTATGCAGGGGGCGCGGGTTCGATTCCCGCTCAGTGCAAATATTTGTATGCATGAATATGTATATTTGCATTGGTCTGGGTGTTTCTATGTATAATATGTATGTATTTACAAAAAAAAGTATATAAGGAAGTTCATCCGCATTCTAGATTCCATAACACAAGCTAGTATGCTTACCATGGGTCTAGATAGCGTTGTGTAGAATGTCGTGAAATATATTTATATTTATTTATGAAATATATTTATTTATTATAACATGGGTTCCAAAATTATATTACCGCCTACGCTTTACAATTTTTGTTTATCTCGAATAGTGACAATTTTACAGCTCCCTTTATTTATGAACAACATAAAATAAATACGACAGTAATAATATTACGCCTTTTACATTCCACAAGATTGGAAAGTGAGACAACAGAACTGCAGACTCTTGCAGAGGTTTTGTCGCGGGCGTTACGGCCGCCAATTTCATGGTTTTATTCCGTCCAATGTTATTACACTGCTCTCACATAATAATTGTTATTACATACTCGAAATATACTCGTAATTACACAATATGTTACACAGTATACATATAATTTAAAATACTTTGGTGTCGATTAGGTTGTGCTTCTCCCAAACTGAACTATCTGTAAAGTATTTTGCCTATGGGTTTCGAAACTGCGTTCTAAGCAGTTGGCATTTGGCATCAAAGATCCTCGGGTACACACCGGGTACTCGGCAAGTTCTAGGAAAAATTAAACTGTCTTGAAACCCGTAATGAATTAAGCATTTGTTCTTACAGGGTCGGCAGCACGGATGTGACTCCACTGGTGTTACACACGTTCATAGGTCATGGTAACCACTTTCCATCAGGTGGGCCGTGTGGTTGTCTGCCACCTAAGTTGTATTAAAAAAAAAAAACAAGATAATTGGAGGAGTTGGACACAATTATAAATCATTTGTAGTTTACGTTGAATAGGACAGCCTATGTATAAAGAACCGCGGTAGCCTAGTGGCATGGGTAATGGACTGCTGAGACGAGGTCTCGGGTTCGATCCCAGGTTTTACCATGGCACACACCAATGACTTTTCAATGCTTTTCGAAGTTATGTGTGTATTTATCGCAGGTTTATAAGTGCCCGGTAAATGGCAATAGGCTCGCCACCTATTACATTGGGACCTGAACATAAACTGGCGAAATGTGGGTGCTAGCACCTCTGCCTACCCCTTCGGGGATATATGCGTGAGTTTATGTTATGTTATGTATAAGAACAGCGGCAGCGTAGGCACCTAAGAGTGTCCAGGCACCTCAGTTGGGTCGAGTATTATCTACCCAGCGTGTCACGGGTTCAAGATTATACTCTGCTGTGTTTCTGTATTTACTTTATTAAAAAATAACAAACCCCTACTGCTGTCTAATATTACTAAACAAGTTTGATAAGCCGAAAGAAAATTATTGGGTACCGCCTGCTATCAAATTTGTTTCGACCTTTTAGACAGCAGTCGTGATTCTTTTTTATTTATTTTTTTTACTTATATGACATATTGAGTAGGTACCTGTGTAGTTGTAGTTTTGTAACAGCAGAATCGGTACCATACCTGCCTATTGGTTAAGTAGCGTATCGTTTGGTTAAGGAAAAAAAGTCGGAGTTTTATTCCGCGCTCGTCGTTTATTGCCAGAAATTAATTACTTTCACTGGACTGCCACCCACCACGTCTTACACATTTTAGTGCAGCTACACTGTCGAACTTTAGATATTAATGTGCTAAGGTTTATTATGCTATTACAGTAAAATCATTGAATTTGTGATAAAATTAAGTTCCACGTGGGCGACGTCGCGGGTAACAGTTAGTTATCATTATTTTTATTTTATCTAGGAGACGCCTATTTCACATCACTTCGTCTGATAATTCAGACGATTCTGAAAGGCAAAGTCTCAGGAAAGAGGGTCACCATTACAGACACTAAGTAATGTTACAATGGTGGCATTCAGTTTGGCGGCCACTTCAGATGCTTTTTCACGCCCCGCTTAAAGGATCCGGGACTTTAGGAAGAAGGAATCACGTGAGCTGGTAAAATCACATCGAAACAAGTGAAACGACTCAGGCTGGACTTGAACCCGCTATCAGACCCTTACAGGGCGAATGCTCTGACCAACTAAGCTATATGCACATGTTTTGGATGTTCGTAATTCTCCAATACATTCGTCGGGCAACGATCTAAATCTAATCAGAAAAGTTATCGTACCTAAATTGCTTTAAAATGTCACGACGGTATTTCCGTCCAATTGAGCAGCCCGACTGGGGAAGTACCCCCGCCCTATAGAATACCGCGGTCATAATAACCTTATGTTGTGTTCCCGGCGGTGAGTAGAGTAGCCAGAGCTCACTAGAGACTTTTTGTGCTATCAGTTGACGACCAAAAGCTTGTCCTGCTTAGTCTTTAACACTGACGGCACAGAAACTCTCAGTGCTTACAAGGTTGGCAGCGCGAGTGTGACTTGGTTTTCCACACGTCCATAGACCACGGTAACCACTTTCCATCTGGTAGGCCGTGTGCTTGTCTGCCACCTTTAAGTGCCCACATTTAAGTTTACAAAACCAAGATTAAAATCTGCGTATTAAAATGCGTCAAATCGACATCCAAATTGAATAAATTCTTAAGTAAACCATACTTATCGACGTGCACGTTTAACAATGGCCCAAAATATCTCGTATATTTTTTCCGTGTTTCTTTGAGGGGACATAACAGGCGTGAAAACGGAAGACAATGCGCTCAGGTTAAATCACGAGCATATCGCTATGTGAGGAATGTGTCCCACAATGAGAAGGAATGCCGCGCAGATCACGACGACTGCCGAAACGTGCGTACACGCATCCCGACAAGCGCAGGATGCGTCGATGCGTCCCGCGGCGTAAGCGCTTTTTATGCACACAATTATCATCGTTTTTTTTTCTATATAATATGTAACACCGCTATCAAAAAGTACTGATAAAACATGTTTCTTTTGTTGAAGGTAGTAAAATGTAAACGTAGTTTTTTTTCGCGTAACTCCTGATTATAATGTAGTTGCGTGGTTCCCGGCAAAGTAAAATTTGGACCACCCCATCTCTTCCCATACGGTGTCGTACAAGGCGACTAAGGGATAGGGCTGTTTAACATCAGACAGATATATACAGCCCAGACTATCAACAATAGTGCCCGGAATGCGGCATTAGGCTCACCCCCTATTACGTGGGACCGAATGCAATGATTGGTGAATTGTGGGTTTTAATTCACCTCTGCTTAACCCTTCGGGGATAAAGGCGTGATTGTATGTATGTATGTAGAACTCTTGCGTGTAATGCAGACCACTTCGATTATAGTAAAAGAAGTGCAATTCGTTTACTTTGGTCGAAAACAGGATGTCTAAAAAGGCCATTTTATTGGAATCGTATTATCAGGATAATATTTTGTATTGCAGCGATATTTACACGAAATTAGAATCTGCTTAGTAAATGAATTGTTGTAATTCTGCTCATGTGAGTGACCATTATACGAATTATATAGGAATCTACCGATTGAGAGCTGCTGGAAATTCAAAATTTACTAGTTTTAAGCAGAATCGGTCAATGTGACCTTTTTAGACCTGCAGAACATAAAGAAAATCAGTGCGTACGTTAGAAGAGATCGTGACTTAGCCCAGTTCGATGTCAGTGTTTCAGCATAGATTATAACTATTGTACCACTTATCTAAGTCAGTCTAAGGGTGTTAGAATTCGTAGGAATAATTAAAAACTAGTGAATCTAACAAAAGAATTTTTTTTTTTATATATCACTTAGTTGGCAGACAAGCACACGGCCCACCTGATGGAAAGTTGTTACCGTGACCTATGGACGTCTGTAACACCAGAGGAGTCACAGTCGCGCTGCCAACTCTGTAAGTACAGAGTTTCTGTGCCGTCAGTAGAAGACAAAGCAGGACAAGCCTTTAGTCTTCCCACTGACAGCACAAATTCTCCAGTGAGCTCTGGCCACCCTACTCACCGCTGGGAACACAACACGAAGTTATTATAGCCGCGGTATTCTGTAGGGCGCGCGCGCGGTACTACCCCAGTCGGACTGCTCAATCGGGCGGAAATACCGCCGTGTCCTACCTCCATTTTACAATGTCAATGTACAAATAACTCACGATCAAGATATATTCCTTTCCTATAGGCGACATATCAATTTAAATAGAGCTGCATTAAATTCTTACCGTACAGCACACACAGAATACAGCTAGCCGAGAGATACATTAAGCACTTCATTTTTAATGGCCGAAATAAATTACGCAATGGTATCGCGAGTAAATTAAATCAGGTTTTATTGCTCAGATTGGTCTAGTTTCCGACCAGCTACGGTGCACCATGTCACACTTAACAGTCGACTAATTCGTTAGACCGTGACGATATTTTTTTGGCAATGATGGCTTTTATTGGCACGGTGAATTTCACCAGAGAAAATTCGTAAAACAAAAAGTTTTTGGTCATTGCAATACGTTGAGTAGGTATCTAAATTAGCCGCGAGGGATAACGCTAAAGGCTACCTTACCCCCGGCAACTGATGGCCTAAAGCGGTCGTGCGGTTTTAGTCGGTCCGAGTCCGACAACGACCTCCACCGGATCCGGCGGGGTGGTATCCGAGGGGATTTCCGCACGTCAAACCAAAAGTATCTACATTGTAGAGATGTGGACAGGTACATAGTTTGCCTAGACCACGATTCCTTTTAGTTTGACCCGTGTCCCGGGTCTGAATTTCATTTTTTTACATGGGGAAGTCCTCACGCATAGAGTCGAAGCTAGAGTGGTCGGTTATATTGGACGCGAAGCGATTAAAACCACACACCCGTTTCGAGCCATCAGATGTCTAAGGTGAGGTAGCCTCTGGCATATACCTCACACCCGGCTGACCCAGGGCCCAGGATACCTAAGTGTAAAGTTACCCAAGAAGGCATTTCCTTCACACCCCAGCTGACCCTGGGCTGGTTTTTAGATCGCATTGTTACGCAGACCTGCTTCTTCTAGAGTGTCATGCGGCTGTACCTGACACTCCCATGCCTCTAGAGGTCCCGAGATCGAAATCTGCATTTCAACCTTACCGAAGTGACCTGACAGAAGCAATTCAACTCAGATGAATGGGTTAACGGTTTATTTTAGTTACGTGAATCGGTACACACTAGTAAATGAATATTTCAATACCAATACCATCACACAAACATAATATATTTAAATTATGATCGTTTATGTCTAAAAGAAATTGCCTATCGATATTCGATAATAATATTAAAGATTCACATAATAAACTATACAATACGAACTAGCTATTAGTTTAAACATGTTATTATCGAGATCATTATCTATAATTCATTATGTTCATCCTCAAAATATTTTTAGGAACGCCTCCATGCGCTTAGATGTGAGCTTAGTAATATAACGTTATCGCCAAAATCTCGTGTTGTAGGTTGTAGGTCATTATAAAAAGGTGCTAAATGTATAATTTAATACATGTTTACGTCATATTTGTGTAAAATTCTTATTACGCGACTAGATATTTGAGTTTTAGACGAATTGATGTTTCAGACATTTTGGGATAGGTTAGGTGTTAGGTTGTTTTTTTTTTATACCACTTAGGTGGCAGACAAACGCACGGCCCACCTGATGGAAAGTGGTTACCGTGGCCTATGGACGTGTGTAACACCAGAGAAGCCACACTCGCGCTGCCGACCCTGTAAGCACAGAGTTTCTGTGCCGTCAGAGTAGAGGACAAAGCAGGACAAGCCTTTAGTCATCCCACTGACAGCACAAATTCGCCAGTGAGCTCTGGCTACCCTACTCACCGCTGGGAACACAACACGAAGTTATTATAACCGCGGTATTCTGTAGGACGGTACTTCCCCAGTCGGACTGCTCAATTGGGCGGAAATACCGCCGTGTCCGACAAATCGACCGGTACCACTTAGGTAGCAACAAGCACACGGCCCACCTGAATGGAAAATAGTTACAGTGGCATTTAGACGTGTGCAAGACCAGGAGGGTCACACTCGCGCCGCCGACCCTGTAAGAACCCCCTAATGCCCTTCTTGAAGAACCCTATATTGTAGTCGCTTGGGAAAACTACGGCAGGGAGTTCATTCTTTAAGCGTGCGGGGGATGAAGTTCCTATCATACCTAGCTGTGCGTACTGGTTCAAGTCCCAATGTGTGAGGATAGATTCCCCGCATGTACCCGTGGGCATCATGTCGAATAATAATTCGTCTGAACACACTGCTTCTGAGTCTCTAATATCGATTTTACGTTGATACGAGAAAGCCAATTCTTAATTATATAATAAATCAATATAAATCATTAAATCTATTCAAAATGCAGGCCCGATTGGCCCGATGTGTCACAACCAAATAAAATGTCAAAAACAGTACCTATTTTGTATTTTCGTCAAATAAGTGTTATAATTATAAACTATTGTCCGTCATCATTTTATGCACCAATCAGACGCGATAATACGTTACGGAAAAGTATACATCTTAATACTTAATAAATTCGTAACAATGTTTTTTTTTTTTAAATAATATCTCTATAAATAAATCTTACGGAGGTAGGACACGGCGGTATATCCGCCCGATTGAGCAGTCCGACTGGGGAAGTACCTCCGCCCTACAGAATACCGCGGTTATAATAACTTCGTGTTGTGTTCCCAGCGGTGAGTAGGGTAGCCAGAGCTCACTGGAGAATTTGTGCCGTCAGTGGGAAGACTAAAGGCTTGTCCTGATTTGTCTTCTACAGACGGCACAGAAACTCTGTACTTACAGGGTTGGCAGCGCGACTGTGACTCCTCTGGTGTTACAGACGTCCATAGGCCACGGTAACTACTTTCCATCAGGTGGGCCGTGTGCTTGTCTGCCAACTAAGTGGTATAAAAAAAAAAAAATAATAATAATAAAATTCACATTATTAATTAATAATATTGACAGTAAGTACCAGTATTTACTAAGTAGCTATAATTTTTCAATAAAGGTGTTTGCGCCATTTTTTAAAGCCGCCATGTTGGTGGTATATATTTGTATAACGTATCTAATAATATTGATTTTCGTAACACAATTTTCAAGAAAGAACATTGACATCTTGATCGTTT
Organism: Eilema griseolum; assembly: GCA_963662185.1. Classification (NCBI taxonomy): domain Eukaryota; kingdom Metazoa; phylum Arthropoda; class Insecta; order Lepidoptera; family Erebidae; genus Eilema; species Eilema griseolum. The sequence goes on from OY759240.1 coordinate 23,028,927, forward strand.
TTACAATAGATAGATCAAAGATTAATTTTGTAAAAAAATTATTATGTTCGGGAATTTGCCCTCTTTTCATAGAAATTGTTATTGAACTTGAATTGAATTGAACTTTGAATAGATTTTTATTAGGAGTTAGGAGTTATTGTCCTTCTGATTGGATATAGTGTTTCAATTGTTTGATAGGTTTGCAATGAAACGTTGCATTGTAACGACAAGCCACAGTAGGTATATATCTCTGTAAAGGCCTGAATAATTCATCATTGAAGAATTTCAATAGTCCGTACGGTATCTATAGGAGCAATAAAGTGAACATGATCAATAGTCCCCGAAGATATTCGTTAAGAATTGTAATTTGCAGTTTAATATCGCTGTAAGTGTTATCATACAAACGTTAATAGTATTTTGTAGGGCGAACAATAAAATACAATAACCGCCTTTACGGTTTGACAAACTGTTTTATATAGGTAATATGGCGAGACGTATTGAAAGCATTTTTAATTTAATATCTGTTAAATTTTACAAGAGGGCCCCTGTTGATGTTGTTGTGGCCTATGAGAGCTCTTTAGACGTTATAGACATAAGTGACTCAACTCGCACAGAGAATAAAATGGTATTCTCAGAAACTGTACGAAATTGTCATGGATTTTTAGGTTATATTCTCTTTTCAAAATTATAACCAAGTCACTGTTTAACACGTTAAGAATATGCAAGTTTGAGATTTTTTATGGATTCATATGTTTTGTTTGGATCATTTGAATGTCTGTTATTTAATCACGCTCTAACGACTGAACATATCTGGCTGAAATTTGGTACAGGGATACACTATAAGTTTGGAATAAAATAACAACAACACAATGCGAGAACAGAATCAAAATTCCACGCACCAGTATTACTCGTACGTTCTGAGTTTGGCGAAAAGTTTCCATGTTTTAAGGTGGTTTAAGGGCTCTTATTTTTTAATTCGTTAGTCCGTCCAGTATCAACAATGGCGCAATATTCTACTTGACAGTTCTCAGTGCAGAGGTGAGTTCGCTACGTTACGTGACAGTACTGACGCCCGCCAGCATTTCTAACTGTCCTCGAGTTGATTTATCACCCGCCTCGACCTTTGTCTAACGTTCTTAAACTTTCTATATTATATTAATGCATACTAAAATGATACTCCATCGTTCAAAGGGTGAACGTTTCACTTAGAAATGGTTTTTTAGTTAATCTAAGGATCATTTGGTTTCGCTCGTATTGAGATTCATTTGACACATTTTGAGAAATCACTTGTACTTTTCCACATTATTTTTTATTTGTTACTGGACGTGACGGAAGTCCAAGTGAGTTCTCAATATGTGTAACAACAAATTCCACCAAGTGCCATCAATCAACAATATAAATAGATTCATTTTACCTCTTTCTATTCGTGAACTTGCTAGTATTCCTTTAAGCACTCCAGTTCAGCTAATCTAATGCTTGTCTTGGCAGTGGGTTTAGGTCATTATGAGTCTGGATGCGAACCCAGGACCTCTTGATAGTAAAACCGCCCTCAACCGCTAAACTACTGACTTGATATTCTTCAGTGAAACCTAGCCTCAGATTTACAAATATAGTTTTTTTTTATACCACTTAGGTGGCAGACAAGCACACGGCCCACCGATGGGAAGTGGTTACCGTGGCCTATGGACTCGTTCAACACCAGGGGCGTCACACTTGCGCTGCTGACCCTGAAGAAACCTCATAATGCCCCCTTTGAAGAATAAATGTGAAGATATAAAAGTAAATAGTAAATTCAGCTTCATAGCTATCGGCCAAATAATAGGTTTTGTCACCAAAAAGTCTTAAATCTACCGCCAAAATATTTTGGTGATCGATTTTCGCGAGGCCCCTATTTTCTTGCATTGTCACAAGTACTTAAGTAACAAGGAAATAATAATCAATATATTTGGCGATAATAGAACTACCAACTTGAATACTACCAACATTTGGCAGCAGATTTTGAGTATTAAAAATATAATTTCCATTCATAACTCGTGATTCCGTCGGAGAAATTCGTGAATTCCTGTCAGAATCATTGCGGGAGTGGTGAGGCCTGTGAGGAGGAGGCCTGGCTCAAATTAAGGGTAAGTGTAGGCAACCGATAATTGCATCGTGGGAACGCGTCTGGACATTAAGTAACGACAGCAAAATAGTGTTCCGAAATCTTTTGACCGTATCTTCCGATATTTTTTCTTTTAAGATCAAGGTTGAGCGGTAGTGGGGGGGGGGTGGGGGGGGGGGGTTAGGCGGTGAATATAATGTGTACCTAGGTATATTGCGCTCCGAACGAAATTGTTGATTATATTGATTTGATAATATTGATGCGAAACGCGGTCAGTCCCTTATATTGACCGAAAAACACGATACCAGCGGGTCTAAAAAGGCCACATTAAGCGATTCCACCAAAAACTAGTAACTAATGAATTGCCAGTAGGTCGATTCCTTTAAAATTCGTAAAATGGTCGTTTATCCTGACCAGAATTACAACAATTCGTTTACCAAGCACAAGCTGATGAGAATTTCGTGTAAATGTTGCCGCATGCCAAAAATAAGGATCGCGTTGTTACGAGTTTTATTTTTCTGTACTGTTTTTATAAACTAAGTAGGATAATTTGTAGAATGTGTTATTAAAACAATAAAACGATGAAATATCAATTACCCGCCATAGAATTATCGGAAATAAAATTATAAGGACGAAATCAAAGTATAAGTGTAGTTTTCCTTTCACTACAATGTTAACTTTTGCTACCGTAGCGCTGACAAAATTATAAAGATACTCAATACATGAGGATTGACAATGTATCTACCTATATACAAGAATATAGTAAATTCAGCTTCACAGCTATGGGCCAAATAATAAGCTTTGTAACCAAAAAGTCTTAAATCTACCTACCTACATTTGTGTCATTGTTGACACAAATGTAGATAGGTATGCTGATCAGGGATCGAGAACGTTTTGAGAAGCAGCCAGGTTCATTAATTTGTTAATTTATATAATCATTACATTACTGGTGCATTTTTTTTTAAATCTTTATTTATTTTGGGGTTTTGATCCAGTAAGGATATGCCAACCCCATCGTACCTTAATTCCTAGTGGACAGTCTTACATTAAGTATTTGTTACAATCTAGGTAGTACACTTATTATAGGGAATCATTGCTGAACTATTGTAATCAGGTGACATAGTTTTTGGGCGGCTTCGGAGCTTGGATAACTCATAATACTTTGTATTAGACCCACATCCAGAGTATTTACTTTTAATTCGTGGAGCAGAGCCACACGCTCTCTTTTATTCCGGTCACAATCTATCAGCAAATGTTGCACATCTTCAATTTTATGGCATACAGGGCAGTTAGGCGAATCAGCTTTTCTCATAAGATATGCAAACTTTGCTGATGGATAGTGACCAGATCTAATTCTAAAGGCTAACTTAATATAATGTCTGCTCATACTAGTGCATAATCAATATTAATTTAATAATACCTGTAAAATTGCATGCCTTCAGGTTGATAATGGAGGGACCACTTTATTTACTCAATTATATCTATAATTTTGAGTTTGAAGAGTAGATACCCACAACCACTGTACACGTATGAAAACAATAGGCAAATGAAAGCGAAAGGCGGACGGTAGGATCTTAACAAGTGGGAAAGATGTTGTCTCTGCCTATCCTAATGGGAAAGATGTGTGACTATTATGTATGTATTCAATGCATATTGCGTAATAATATGTAATAATAGCAACCGCCCGCGTCTTCGGACGCGTGGCCTTTTTATTATGGGTGGAGTTTCATAAGATCCGTTCTTAGCAGATGTCTACGTCATTTAAGGAACTTATCTGCTAAATTTCAAGTTTGTAGGTGTTATATATATTTAGTTTATACTGAGATTTTGTGCTTAATGAATAAGTGGTATTGCTAACTTTAAGCTTTCGCTTTACATGATATACCTGTTTACAGAAATTAACGCGATCGTCAGGCAAATCAAAGATATGTAGTACTTATACCATGATCGCGTTAATTTCCGTTAACATTATTGTATATGAGTGATATTTCGCTTTTACTTATTACATAACACATAAACATAACATAAACTCACGCCTATAACCCCGAAGGGGTAGGCAGAGGTGCTAGCACCCACGTTTCGCCAGTTTATTATATAGATAATAATATAATACTTATGCCTACTTGAACATGAATTTTTCATCTTTTCTCGCTTTCGTCCCTGACAAGGCGAGAAGACACAAGGGTGACATATCTAGTATTTGCAAGCTCTGATAGATGATGGTAACCGCTTACCATCAGGTAGGTCATATACTTCTTTGCTACCTCTGTTAAAATATACGAAGGCATGTTGCAAGTGAGATCGAAAAACAAAAACAGGAAACTGACGCTCGTCACCCACTATATCGACATGACGTGCCTGACTCACGTCTTAAGAGCAGAATAATTTTTTTGACAAGCACAGTTGCCGTGGCGAGTCAACCCGAAATTGCCAGAGTCTAGAGATGGCTCACAGAAAACACTTCCCCCTTAGATTACGTCCGGTCTGCCGAAAACCTCCCGGGTATGAACTGCAATGGGCGACCTGGAAGTCCCTTAATAGTCTGAGGTCCCGAGTTGACTGCTGCAGGGAACATCGGGTTAATTGGGGATACCTGGACGCGGAAGGAGAGGGCTGTGACTGCGGTGCACCTCTGCAAATGGACCACATATTGTCGTACCCGTTGTGCTGCAACACTTGCTCAACTCGAGACCTCAAACGAGACAGCGGTACATGTCGCCAAGTTTTGGGCTGCCCACATCTAATACCACAAAGTACAAATATATTGCCATTGACAAGAAGACCTCTGTTAACAGTCTCATCATATTATTTTATTGCACTTCCTCTCTATTACTTTTGTGAAGACGTTAAGTGATATGTTGATATTTTTACAACCACGATAGTGGGTGGTGATTGACAATAATTAGAAAGTTTAACACTTTCTAGTGGCATAACGCAATATCCAATACATCGATAGTAAATAATATGATAGCTTGATAATAATTTCAATCGAATATAACGACCCAGAAACAGATACAAGCTTTATAAAATATTTATTTTTTTATTAATCAACAAAGGGCTGATTGTGAGTTGTGCTAAATATTACTAGTTTCCGCGGGAGCGACGAAGGATCACAAGTCAAGCTGCCCGCGTACGAAGGCAACTCGGGGGTGTCCATGAATGACCACCGCTCCCCAAGAGCGTAGGCCTGGGGGTGAGGGGTGGAGCCGCCTGTCACCCCGGGAGAAGCAAGCCGCGACGGCGGGGCACCTCGCGTGCCTCCCCATTTCCGGGGACGAGTTGGTGGTCTGTGGTCCCCACACCCGAGAAGAGAGTCAGATCGAGAGAAATGGCACTGGGTCGGCCAGGGTGCGAGGGATATGCCTGTTAACCTCACCTTCGGCAACCAAAAACGACCCACAGGCGTCGTGCGTTTTGGTCGGTTCCAGTCTGACATAACCTCTTCCACCGGGTCCGGTAGGAGGAGGAATGCGTGGGGATTTTGCGCACGTAAAAAAAATATTACTAGTTTCCAATCATAGTCAAATATAAATAATTTAAATGTGTCTACATTAAAATTAGCTTAAAGTACTATAAAAATATTTTTACAGTTTACAGAAAACATTTCTTTTAATTTTTTTATTATTTAAGTTACATTTACAATTATGCAACTTTAGCGAAGTTCGTAAGACTAAAATAATATACATATAGTAATAGGTAATTGTAATGTTTTATTGAACACTAAAGTTCAATAAAATGTTAAAAATCATCATCATCATCCGAGATCAATTCCGGTTGTATCCGGAACTTATACATCGCAGCCCGGGCCCACTCGCCTGAAAGATTTATCCTGGCTTTTATAGGAGCAACTATCATCTGACAGTAAGCGGAAATCGAACCCGAACCGTAACAGGTGTATTTTATTTAATTCCATTAGGAAGTGAAGAGTGTTAAGTATGCTAGATTTTATAAAATCTAGTGAAAGTATTACTTAGTTAGATGATAAGTTACTGCCAATGTGTATAATCCTGTATTCTATGGAATACCTTTAGTTAGGTAGGTACTAGTAGGGATACGTAGTAAACATCTCGAAATTGGAAGCTCAGACAGCATTAGCTTCGCTAAAAAAAACCCAGAGCAAATTAAGAAAAAAAGGAGTGGAATAATATACCCCGAGCTTCAAAATGCTACCATTGGATACAAACGAATTGGTGCTTTGGATGAAAAACAAGACGAAATTTCCAATTGCGTTCATAGATTTCATAAGACCCGACATTAGAATCAGCTGATTGGTATCTCGATATTGCTCTGAGTGATTGCCGTCTGACCTAGCAATACTAAGAGGAAAGTTTGCACCAGATCCTTATCAGTTTTTTAATAGTAATAACAGATTGGGCCTAAAGCTGTTGGTAGGATCGGGCACACCCAAAATACCGCGGTATTTTACACAATACCCGAATTATGTATATTGCGATTAACAGGTATCTAGAAGATAAGTTTATGTAATCGGTTATATTTGTGTTATTATGACGTAATCGTTACGTCACTTGTGGAATTTGTAAGCGTTATTAATCTGTGCTTTTAAACTTATTATTACAAACCTCATTCGATTATGCAATTGTTTAAAATTGGTAAATCTTGTATCGATGCGCTTAAATAATGAATTATTTCATGTTGCTTCATTTGAATTTGTTTTGCCAAAATATTTTATAACAGCGTAATATTGTGTGATTTTGGCAAATAAATAGGTACCTAACATTAAAAAGTTAAATTAGGCACATAATTATTATTGAATTAAAACAAAGCCGTAAAAACACGAAAAGTAAATGGATTGTCATTTGGTTCAATTTAAGTTTTTCTGTATTTTTTTATTTCCCTACAATATTGCTCAAAACATTAAAAAAAACTCGTTAAATGCAAGTCGGACTCGTGCACCGAGGGTTCTGTAACTTAAGCTACATGAACCGTAATATATTTTGTATGCGTTAATTAGATGTTTGATTTTTGTACAGTTTCAAGACGTCATTTCGCCAGTTTATGTTTAGGTCCCAATGTAATAGGTGGCGAGCCTATTGCCATTAACCAGGCACTTATAAACCTTCGATAAATACACACATAATTTCGAATGTGTCAGCAGTCCATTACCCATACCACTAGGCTACCGCGGTAGATAAAATAGTAATATTAATATTATATTATTTATTTTTGTAATTGTAATTAATTAGTGAACAGTGGTTTTGCAGACGGTACCTCCCCTATGCACCTACATCGCACTGCACGCTACAATCGGCGAAAAGGCAAAATTGCAGCGCGGGCACATTACTACGTCTCGAGCTTGGCGCTCTCGCTGCCCACTCGTAGGGTCGCCATGGAAACTAACAAAAGAACTTAATTTCACATCAAAAATATTAAATTCTATTGTATAGTTAAATAAATTAAACATTGCAAGTGATTATTTAATTTATTTGTTCCAAAGATCCCACATGAAGTCTTGCAAACAACCTTGTTTTCTGGGAAAAATAAAGTATGGCAACCCTAACGCATAACACACCTGCACGAATAACATATTGCATCCATCCTGTAATGACTGCATATTCCTGGCTATTCTCTTGTCCCTATATAACTAGGTATACAAACAAAAATATGCAGACGAGGGCTACGGAGAATAGACTTGCATTGATCTCTATAGAATCCATATACATACTAAAACTATAAATCCGAAAGTAGCTGTGTCTGTCTTTATTTTACGCTTTCGCGCTTAAACTGTAAACCAGCTCCAGCGCCTCCAGCTTACTTAAACTAAATTATCTTCTGCATGGCTCCCAGAATATATAACCACTTACCCAAGTCAATTCTAAAGGAAGCTAATTATGAAATTGTCAAATATGCACTTAAGAAAATATAAGAAAATATTGTTGAAGACAGACATTTCAAAACATTTAATTGACGCTACTCGTGACCAGAGGGCAAGTTTATTCCTTGCGCAAAGGATTGGTATTGCCATTCAACGTGGCAATGTCGCCAGCCTTCTGGCCACCCTCCCGGTTGACGTCGATGGGGAGGATTCTTTTCTCGCCTGAACCTGCACGATTGTTTAGGTATATTCAGTTTTTTCTTTTTTAAATTAAAGTATAATTTAGATAACTTCCTTGTTGGAGAAGTGCTATTATTCTGTAAAGGAATATTGATGTGATCAACTGTTATAGACAAGAACCTATTGACATTTTATGTTATTTAAGAAAGTTTTTTTTTAGACATGTGCTTCATACATATTATTGATTCCCATATTGACATGTATTAATTTTGTATTTTGTATTTAATTTTTTTTATTGACAAAATATTGCACGCCGCAAGGCTAAATATAGTGTTACCTAATTGTGCGAACATAACATCCTATATATGCATGTATTTGCAATTATAAGAATAAATAAATATAAAACCGATATTGATGAAATTTGGTGTTGGGGTAGATTAAACGTTGAGAGGCTATATTTTGTCGATATAACCGACATACACGCGAGCGCAATCGTGAGCAAAAGCTAGTTAAAAATATATGTTAAATAGACACGAGTATTTTCACTTGAGATGGTAATGGACTTTTAAATACGCAGATATTGCAGATATATACTTATTTGACTGACTCACGATTTTAGTACATCTCATTATACATTTGTTTGTTTAAAAACTGGTTTTTGCTAAAGAAAGTGACACTCCTAATATTTTTATATCAATATTAGTATTATCTAAATAATGATGGACTTACAATAGAAAGTGATGGGGTTAGTGGAACGCTTTCCTTATGTAGCAAATCCGGCAAAACATAGTATGACTGTGACGGATAGGTAATCACAATCATCCACAGACACAAGCCGGTGTGATTCGTTGCGGACTCCCACTACGTTTGCACACTGAGTGGTTGGTGGTGACAATACATCTTCACAAAATGGACAGATCATTACGTACCTTTATACCTTTATCTTGCAGTTTATTATACAGCTACTAATCTATATTCAGTACGCAATTTGATTCTGTCAATTTTTGAATTAGGTGTACGCAAAATGTTGCGCTAAATTATCACGAAATGGTGCGGCTATAATGGTGCTTTCTTTAGCGTTAAATGTTTCAGAATATGCCATTAAAATGTTCTATTAGTAAAGATAAACTCCTGATAAATACGGGATACGGGAATTTGAGAAATTGATCGAGTCCAATTTTGAGGAAATACAGGTTTACAGTTAAGTACCACTGCAGGCTGCAGGTTTTTATTAAGATGCTCGAAATGGATGATAATTTATGCAAATTCATAACATTAAGACATGCTAATATAAATGTTTATAAATTGAACATTAGCTCTAAAAATCTTTTAATATTCTGCTCTACTTTACCTAATGATATTCAACCCCATTTTTTACATTTATTTAATTTGTAAATGTTATTAGATTAGCAGTGCTGTTGAAATTGTAAGTTGTGTGAATTTATCTAGGTTATATTATGATTACATAACTCACAGCTTCACTGAGGTCATGGTCGTATTCTGGAGAGAGTTCATAACAACATAACATAAACTCACGCCTATATCCCCGAAGGGGTAGGCAGAGATGCTAGCACCCACATTTCGCCAGTTTATGTTTAGGTCCCAATGTAATAGGTGGCGAGCGTACTGCCATTAACCGGGCACTTATAGTAAAAGTCATTGGTGTGTGTGCCATGGTAAACCTGGGATCGAAACCGAGACCTCGTCTCAGCAGCTCATTACCCATACCACTAGGCTACCGCGGTTTCTGTCATTGTCGGGAGGGAGTTCAACCCCAGAATATATATTTTACATCATCTATACCTAAGCTATAATGAAAGGACGATGATGAATTATTGCCGTCTGACCTCCCGGATCTGAGAGTAGAGCCTAGAACCTCGTTCGTTGTTTAGCAGGGTAGGTTGAATAGGACCTGAAAAATGTTGATAGGGTTCCCAATACACTGTGTGGCTTTCCTGGCGACTGCTGTTAAAGTATAATAATTACAAAACCGAAGCAGAGGAGAATGAACATATTCGGTTAATTCAATGTGCAATGGGTCACTTCCCTTTTCCATTCTACTTCCGCTTTTTTCAACTTCCGCTTCCTGACAAGAGTCTCGGCGCAAGAGTGCAAACTTAACTTTTTACAAATGATCTCATCCAAGCACAAATTCGCCACACACGCCATCATTCAATAAGTAGTGTAACAATTGTATTTGTGATCACAATCCATCAAACAATACACGAGACGTCCCAGACAATCGCAAAAGTGCAGTTGGTGGACAAAGAAGAAATATTTGCGCCAGACAAGTATACCTTTTCTATCCTATCGTTCCAAAATTGTACAATTTAATTACTCGGTAGTCATTTTCCTGTGGATTTACAGTTCATATCGAAGGGACCATCATTCATATCATTCTCAGATTAACACACAGCCATTGGGACCATCATACATTCAACAATCAACAACTGCCAAATGGGGATCTTCTACAAGGGCATTAGAATCCTACAGGGTCGGCAGCGGGAGTGTGACGCTCCTAGTATTACACACGTCTATATGACCCATTAACCACCAGGTGGGCCGATAGCTTGTCTGCGAGCTAAGTGATATTTTTTTAAAGAATTAAAGACCCGAAATTATTAATATTCTCTTTAACCCCTCCAGCTAAGCTAAATTACTTGTGTTAGGAGTGAGTTCATATCGGTAGTGTAATGGCCACGATTTGAACTCAGTAGGTACCTCTTTTTTTTTTTTTTACGTGCGCAAAATCCTCACGGATACCTCCCCACCGGAGCCGGTGGAGGAGGTTATGTCGGACTCGAACCGACTAAAACGCACGCCGCCTGTGGGTCGTTTTGGTTGCCGAAGGTGAGGTTGACAGGCATATCCCTCGCACCCCGGCCGACCCAGGGAGTAGGTACCTCTCGATCGCTAAGTCGACTCCATAACCATTAAGCTTTAACTTTCTAAACTGTCAAGGCACTTCGCCTCTGGATTTTACATGGCGTGTAAAATTCAGTTCATTAATTATGTCACTCCAATGTTATCGAACCACCTTAGGGAACAATTTCCACCATGAATACTACAGATATTCATTATTCTGAAGCGACGGCGACGTACACTAGGAAGGCCCTGTCATTTCGCCTTGGGTCTTGAGCACTTGAGTCTAACTCACTGACCACGTGTTCATCCATCTCAGATTACACACCTATCTAATATATAAAATTCTCGTGTCGCGGTGTTTGTGGTTAAACTCCTCCGAAACAACTTGACTGATTCTCATGAAATTTTCTGTGCATATTGAGTAGGTCTGAGACATATATTATTCATCCCCCTAAATGTTAAGGGTAATCCAACCCTATTTTTTAATGTTTAGATATTTTTTTATGATACAGCATTAGAAAATAAATACAGCCCTGAATTTTCAACCCTACGATCAACCTCTATTTTTCCATCGCGATTTTTAGAATTAATTTATTTATTGAACGAAAAAATGTTTGCTAGAAATAATATATATGGCAAAACAACGTTTGCCGGGTCTCTATAAAAATGAATAAAATTGGTCTGTATGTCATGTTAAAAGAACAACTTTTTAAACATCAGTATCAAAATAAACGGGATTTTTACCATGTGTGAGTGACCATGATAGTTTAAATACCTATAACTTTTTAAACTTTTGTCTGTGTGCCTATTTATTTCGGCTCATCTTCGAAATAATAGGGTCTATATTGACGGGATTTTCATTGGTGGATAAGCTACATAATACATAATTAAACCACATTTTTCTATAAGGAATAACTTAAGCTACATTTATTTTAGAAAAAGTAGACTTTGCGTAAAATATCAAAGTTCAGATTCAAGTCTGCGCAGGAGAAGTCGCTGGTTGATGAATGTTGATTGTTGAATAATTTGTCTTAACATAAAATGTAATTTACCGTGCTGTGGTCGAGAAGATGGCGCTCAGGGAAGTTGTGCTCTGTCATTTCTTGATGATACCATTTGTTTTACAGCGTCTAAATATTGGTTGGCAAATCGATGAAGATACTGTATAATGGTGGCGTGGTGATAGAGCATTCGAATGCTACTCAAGCTCTGAGAGGAGTTCGACTCCCGCTAAGTGCAAATATTTGTATCGTCTGTAGTATGAATGTAAATGAATATGGATCTAATATGTTAAGGTTATAATTTAATAATAATAATAATAATAATTTATTTTCGTTAAAAATAATTTACAGTTTAAATGTGCAGTGATCGAAGTCACCTTTTAAGCCAAATTTGCCTGTGCCAGGTGACATCGCTCTTCCATATCTACTAGTTATTAATTAGAGTTACATGTAGCTGTAAACAAACTATTATAAATAAATGCAAGCATGAACTATCTAGGTATTATGTAAATACAAGTGCTTTACTTTAGAGTTAATTACAATTATATTATTGTTAATTTATATGTGTAAATTTGTGTGTATGTATGTTTGTGTGTGCGTGTGTGTTTGTGTGTGTGTGTGTGTGTGTATGTGTATGTGTGTGTGTGTCTGTTTATGTGTACGTGTGTTTCAACTATCATGTGATAATAAAGTCTCAGTTTCTTCATAATCAAGTGGTATTAAGTACTTTGTTACTAAAAATTTGCAATCATACCATGTTTTGTCATAGATCTGCAGCAGTTTATTAATTTTATTATATAAGAAATTTGAACGACTGATAAATTGTTTGTCAGCAAAGGAGGTTCTAGCTTTGGTAATAGAAATGACATGTTTTCTTCTGGCACGTATTTTATCGGGTTCATAAGGAGTACTTTTATGTTTTTTCAAAATTGTGAATAGTATGTACAATTTTCTAACGGGTAAGACTTGACTGAGGGCATATAGACTGTTTGTTGGGAATCTCCTACGTTTGAAGTACATGACCTTTAATAGAGCACGTTGAGCGCGTTCTACCTGTATCATTTTCGTTTTATTGGCACCTCCCCATACAGGGATGCAGTAAGTTAGAATAGATTGCGCTAATGCCCATATAGGTTTCCTTTAATATATTTCTCGAGGAGTCATGATCAATCTGATTGCCAGCTGGTAGTACGTGGCTTAGAGTCTTGAATACCCAGATTAATTTATGTCACATTATTTAAAAAATATATTTTATTCCAGAAGCCATATTATAAGTTATGCTAGACAAGAGGCATGCATGCGATGCGGAGGAATTCCACGACGCATTTCAATTGTTCTTAGCTATAAGTTGTATAATAGTTATTTTAGTTTAATTGTATTTAATATTATATATTATTTCTTTACATGATTGTAAAATTAATAAAATGTCTACTAATGTTTTAGTGTACGAGTATCTGTGGTGTACCTAAATCTTTTAGTGTATAGATGGATTTCACAAGGTGATTCTTTTGTTGAAATTAATAAGCACAGTTTTAATTTTAATATAAGCTTCGGTAGCTTAGTGGTTAAGGAGTCGGAATACGAGCCCAGCCCACAACGTGAACCCACTCCTAGTACAAGCAATTGAGTATTTGACAAATTTCGAAAACCCATCTTAAAAGATTTTGTTTTAAACCTGTTACAATTCACCATTTAGGTACCCGTAGAACCATATTAAATATAAAAAACCACATTTTTCACTTAGTTAACTTAAAAAGTGTGCGAAAATGGTCGGTTACGTGACATTTTGCGCGTGACGTCAAATAATATGTACGAAGAGACCAACCAACGAAAGTTTGCTTTACGCTTTATGGAAGAAAGGGAATATATATAATTTCGGTTCCTATATCGTGAAACAAATTCTAAGATGCTGTAAAATGACTGCAGATTACGCGATACTGTTTAAAAGCTGTTCATTTAATTATTGCATCTAGTTACGTCCAGTCCCAAACGTGCCATTACCAATTCGACGTAGCGATGTTATCGCACAAGCTCGATCATCGCTTGCCTCGTTTTCGGCATTCACATGAAATTCCAGCTACACAGCCGATTAAAGGCATGCGCAGACGAGGAACTTTTGTCCGCAGAGGACCAAAAATCCCTGAAGTTTGAATATTATATAATGTTTGATGTTTGCACGAAATTACCACGAGCTTATCGCACACGTTACATTTATCGCCATTTATCGCTTGGAAATTTAGTTAAGTGCACGCTATAATATTTTAATGGCTAAAGAGCTAGTCTTACGATTTGAAAGGTGCCAGGGTTGAAGCCTGGCAATTACTATCGACATGTACCCACTCCTAAAGGAACATCTACAGCGTCATTTTTTCGCAACGTTTTCACTAAAACGAGCATTGCACATTACATCTCTGCAATATTTCTTTATGATTTTTGGCACTTTAGAGAAACAATACTTTCTTCAAAGTGCTTGTTGTTAAATATTTGATCCATTAAAGAAAGTATTATTTCTCTAAAGAGCCGAACATCATAAAAAGTCTTATTGATGTGTCCTATATAAAAAAAAGATAAACCATAGAGATGGAAATCTATACAATGTTTTGTAGCGTGTGTTTATTGAGTAAAAGCCGCACCATAACAAAACCAATATATGTAGTTTATTACCACTTAGGTGGCAGACAAGCACACGGCCCACCTGATGGGAAGTGGTTACCGTGGCCTATGGACGTATGCAACACCAGGGGTGTTACACTCGCGCTGACGACCACAAAGAAACCTTCTGATGCCCCTCTTGAAGAACCCCATATTGTAGGTGCTTGGGAAAACCGCAGCAGGGAGGTCATTCCACAGCGTGAGTGTGCGTGAGAGGAAGTTTCTTTCATACCGCACAGTGTGCAATATGTTACTTTTGGGGTTAACTAGAACTCACAAACAAATACTGAGATTATTTTCTGTTGTTATTTCTATGAAATTAAAAAAAAGAGAGAAGAAAATATTTGACCTGATCTACTTCTTCCTATCGATGACCTCAGTTATTCCAGGGATGTTCAATTCTAACGCAGTACCTTGATCAGTTGATTGAACGCACGCAAGATCATCATATGTGTCGAAATAATAGGAGTAGGACAGCTCACTGGAGAGCTTTTGTGCTGTCAATGGAAAGGCCAAAGGCTTGTCCGTCTTAGTCTTACACTGATAGCACAGAAACTCTCTGTGGTCACAGGATCGGCAGCGTGAGCGTGACTCACCTGGTTTTGCACCAGACTACGGTAACCACTAACCACTTTCTATTTGGTGTGCCGTGTGGTCTGCCATCTTAGTGGTATAAAAAAGGTACTCTCTCGTTTTTCAGAATAGATATATAGTACCTAAGTTATAAGGGATCTAATTTTGAAAGACGAAAAAGTACAACAACAAAAGTCCCTCGTCTGCGCAGGCCATACGAAATGTACAAAAAAAGAACTTTACGTACAATAATTTAAGGTCAAGAAGGAGCGTGATCTCGACGCAGTGGATAAAAATTATTTATTTGCGTGGGGCGCGGCAATTAGGGGGGCGGAGCGCGTCTGCGCTCACGACCTCTCGACCCCCGGCCTGCGCCCGCGCCGCTCGTGGACACTCGCCCTGTCACGCTGACGGCCCAGCGAAACAATTCCGAATATGCAATCGCTCTGCAACACGATCTCACCTACTTTCATGAAATATGTTTTACATTATCACATTTTTCGAACGTGCGAATTTCTGAACGTAGTATTTTATTAAAAAAATGTTAAGTAAAGGCACAGATAACATAATACTAAAGTGGAGGTAAGACTTTTAATAAACGTTTGCTCTGTAAAATAAAATATACTTTATACCTATTTATAGTGTAGCTGTAGAGCTCAACTCAATTTTTAATAAGCAATCTGTGGTAGAGCATTCGGCTGTTGCGTCAGAGGTCGTGGGTTCGATTTCCTCTTAGTGCAATATTTATATGCTTGGGTAAAAATATGTTTACTTGCATTGGTAAGCTTCAACTGTCTTGTAATGAAATTTGGTAAAGTAGTGGAGTAGAGGCTACCCCACGCAGACAATAATACCCCCATATTAACAATTTCATCTAAAATACATTTCATACTTTGGAGTCCAGAGGTAACCAACTGTTTAGGTAATCTGTATTGAACTGCCGAGAGTCACTTTCCTATCAGTTATCTTGATTTGGTCACCTTGATTTATACAGAAGCGACTGCAGCCTACCTTTTAAACTCGGAGCACCGGCTAGCAGGAGAGGTTAGGTTGGGCCCTGAACATCTTGGTAGAGTTGAATGGAGTCCGAGTTTGTAGTGAGAATCAAACCAGTGGTAGTGCTGACACGCATAGTAAAAGCAATCAATGAACTTCTTCACATCAATGTGTACCGCCAAATAGGTACTCCACCGTGTTTCTCATTTATCATGGTGCTTGCAACAGCGCCGAAATATCAATAACTTACCGAAATACAACATGGTAAATATCCCGATAGCTTTTAATACTAATGTGAGGGACCATGATAGTTTAAAAACCTATATCTTGGTATAGCCTGATAGGTACATCGAGATGATACCCACTAGACCCTGTATATCCCACAGACTTTTACGACCTTTTAATAAAACCGCGGTAGTCTAGTGGTATGGTTAATGGACTGCTGAGACGAGGTCTTGGGTTCGATCTCAAGTTTACCATGGCACACACCAATGATTTTTCGATGCTTTTCGAAGTTATGTGTGTATTTATCGCAGGTTTATAAGTGCACGGTCAATGGCAATAGGCTCGCCACCTATTACATTGGGACCTAAACATAAACTGTCGAAATGTGGGTGTTAGTACCTCTGCCTACCCCTTCGGGGATATAGGCGTGAGTTTATATTCTGTTACTGATGATCTAAATTCCCATATACTACGAGTTTGGAAAGTTTTATTATAAGATACCTACATTCTTGGGAGATGCAATTACGATACAGCGTGTATCGATGTGCACACGCACGCATGCTCTCGCCGACGCATGCCGACGAAAGGCAAGACGATGTACAGAAATTAACCCGAGCTCTAGTATCTGATGCCTGATGTGCTGTTTAGCCTCATAATGTTTTTGTTTTTGATTATGACTGGAACTAAGCTTGAAGACTATTAATTTACTTGCTACATGCCTCAGCGGCGAGGTACCTACATTGGTAAGTATAATAAGTGGGCGTCCCATTAATATTTTTTGTAAAATTTTATCAAATACGTTTTCTGCGATATGTTATACAGTGACATCTAGACGAAAATTATTTGAGATTTTAGAATACAAACAAGCTCAGTTATAGGTAGGTACTTACACCTAATACATATTTTTTATAAGTTCATTGTATTGATTTGACTCAATCAATTAGCAAAACGCTGTCCACTGCTGGACATGGCCTCTCCCGAAGCGCGCCATTTTTTGATTTGACTAAAATTGTGTAAATAATGTTAGTCAAATTATTATTTTATTATTTAATAAAAAATATCGATATTCTTATAGAGGCCATGTAAACATATGTTTAAATGAATAAAGATTATTATTAAGAAGATATACATATAGCTAATTTGTTTTTATGTGTAGACCCACGAATTCTCGATAGTAAAGTCGACGCCTTATCGAAGCTACCGCATATTGGACACCGTTAGGTTCCTAAATTAGACCTTGAACCAAAATTAGACCCATTTATTTAATTGACAAGGATTGGTATTGCTATTCAACGCGGCAATGACGTCAGCCTTCTGGCCACCCTCCCGGTTGACATCGATGGGGAGGAATTCTTTGATGCCTGAACCTGCAGGATTATTTAGGTATATTCTGTATTGGTTTTATGTTTTAATTTAGATAGCTCCCATATACATTATTTAAATAACTAACCTCATTAATATATTTGTTTGGTTGTACTTTATGCGCTGCCGTACCTACCGTTCATACAATTAGATTTTATTACATAAAAAATATCAACTTACTTGCAGTTGTTCAAGTATTGGTCCTGCTGGTCTAAAAAGGTCACATTGAGCGATTCTGATAAAAACAAGTAGGTATCTTTGTTCTTTCCGATTCGAGTAGATCTCGATAGATTCATTTATAGGTAAACTCGTGAAAAGGTCACTCATATGAGCAGAATTATAACAATTCATTAACTGGCCGTGTGCTTGTCTGCCACCTAAGTGGTATAATAAAAAAACTATGCAGCTTCTAATTTTGAGTAAATATTGCTTCATGACAAAATATTATCTTAATACGATTACAAAAAAGTGGCATTTTTAGGCCTGGTGATTATCGCAGTTCGCTGCAATCGGATTGGATTTTTTTTACTAAATTGCCCTATAAAGTAATTCGTAATTATTTAAAAAAAACTTGTTCCCTTTTCAATTCCCTAAATACTATCTTGACTTACATAAAACTTAAGGTTGATAATGGCAAGCTTTTAAACATTGCAATTATCAGACAATCGATCGAGACAGCTGCGTCTGCGCACAGCGGAAGGGGTCGCAATTTGTACGCAATCGTATTCGTAACACCGGAAACATTAACGATCCAATTTACATTAAAAAACAATTCTTAGACTCATAATAAACAAATGTTGTATAACATAATAAAATAAGCTTGACGAATTAACTCACTCTCTTTGAACTTGCTGAAGATCTTCTTCATCTTGATTAGTTTCTCACTTGACTCTTTTTTCTACTGTTCTCTTCTCTGTCACTTTTTTTTTCTAGCTTTTTTTACAGATGGCTGGTCTAAACAGGTGTAATGTAGTGTCCCGGCACGCGCCCACGACACTAATGCTGTAGACAGAGCTGGTGTCACGGTCGGCTGCGCATGCGCCGGTAGCGTCACGGGGTGGATAAACTTACATCTTAATACACGCCCTCCCGATATGGTATGGGTTCGCTCGTTCGCGAACTTTGGTGACTAAACATTGTCGTCATAAAGGCTTCATCGCATCTGTACAGTCAGCGTCAGAACGACCTTGACAAACAAAATGATGAATGAACTCAAAATGATCTTAATGCATTTATTTTCCCCCAACTGTACATCGTAGGTACATTTAGAGTCAGAACGATCGTGACTACAAAGTCTCAAAATAATCTAAATACTTTAAAATTGTGCGCAAAATCCCCACGGAAACCCCGACCACCGGAGCCGGTGGGGAAGGTTATGTCAGACTTGAACCGACTAAAACGCACGCCGACTGTGTGGGCCGCAGGTAGCCAAAGGTAAGATAATCTGAGACATGTCTCTCGTACCTCGACCGGCCCAGGACCAACTCTTTTGAGACGGTCCTCTTCAGGTGTTTGGACCACGGAGTCCCCATCTCGTCCCCGGGTATGGGGAGGCGCGATACGCCCGCCGCTGCCGCGGTATGCTTCTGCTAGGGTGACAGGCTGCTCCACCCGTCCCGTTCCCCCCAGTCTGCGGGCATGTGGGCTGGGGTATGGGGGACGAAGGTCATTTTGCGACCTCCGACGCCCGAGTCGCCCTCGCTCGCGGGTCTTGCGCATTGCGAGTCTTTTTCGCTCCCGCTCCGCCATCTCTTTCACGAGCTTTACTTACTTGAAAAAGGTTGCACCTACAGCCTACGAAATGATATAAACACTAAGGTATTAACAGGAAATCAAACTGTTTTATTGATTTTAATTGTATTATTGTCCGAAATATACCTAGGTGAGTACTTATGATCTGAACAATCATTCAATAGGAAGTGGGAAACCAAGGCATTAAGATAATTTTGAGTAGGTACTTTGTTTGTCAAGATCGATCTGAAGCTGACTGTACTTGCGTTTTGTCTTTGTCTTGCGTCTAAAACATTCTATAGTAACGCGTACTCTACGAACTAAAAAAAACATCCTGCTAGAGTGGCCAGGCCAAGGGCACCTGCAAGCCGATAAACCTGCTGCTCACCGAATGAGGCTTGGTGTAGGTTTTACTCTTGGGATTAGGGGATTAGACAGCAGTCGCCACCTTTAAATCCAAGATAAATCCACTCAAGGGTAGTGGAAAAGTTGATCCCGGGCTCACAGTAAAAGCTTTGAATGTACCCGAGACTAGCGCTGTGATGATGATGAGAGAGTTAGTTTAGCTTAATCTAGTTTTGTGATAGTTAGACGAAGTCCTTACCTCCTTTTTTTTCTTTTCAGCAATGTATCTCTTATAGATAGTATATAGATGTCACTCTTGTAGTGATCATTGACACCGAAGACCCCTTTTCACCAGAAGGGCTTCTTGCAATTAAATATAGTAGGACTTACCTAAACTAAATTGAATATAAAATATAATCAATATTCGAGTTTATCTAGCAGTCTTTCTTTAATTCAATTAGTTCCAAACTCAGCCACAGTCAAATTGAATGGCCCAAAAATATAGATTACCTGCCTAGTGTTACGTACAACTTGTGAGTGCTAATTTTCGCTCTCAATACGAGCATTATCATTTTACGTAACACATTACGAGAATCGTGATGGCAAATTCGTGCTCGTGTTATGACTGTTTTAATTTATGAACTGTCTAGTAACCTATCTACAAACTTGTAAATAGTTATTTTCGTCTCTATTTATTTAAAAACTTTTACTACCTTGAATTTTTTTATACCACTTAGGTGGCAGACAAGCGCACGGCCCACCTGATGGAAAGTGGTTACCGTGGCCTATGGACGTGTGTAACAGAGAAGCCACACTCGCGCTGCCGACCCTGTAAGCACAGAGTTTCTGTGCCGTAAATGTTGAGGACAAAGCAGGACAAGCCTTTGGTAATCCCACTGACAGCACAAAAACTCTCCAGTGAGCTCTGGCTACCCTACTCACCGCCGGGAACACAACACGAAGTTATTATAACCGCTGTATTCTGTAGGGCGGAGGTACTTCCCCAGTTGGACTGTTCAATTGGGCGGAAATACTGCCGTGTCCTACCTCCAATATTAACTTGAACTGTGACATTACTCTTGGAGGAACGACTGATGTAAGGATCTTGATGAATAGACGAATAGATATTATGTATTTGAAGAGCAACTTAATGTAGGAATGCCTGCGCTAGAACCTCTTTTGTTTCCTTTACCTCATCCAGTCGCATCCGAAGTCTGGGGTCCGCCTTTACCAGTCTAACTACGTTTTTTTTATCTAGGACACGCCAACTTGCCTTCACCTCGCCTGTTGGTAAGCTAAAGGCAAAGTCTCAGGAAAGAGGGTCACCATTACAGACACTAAGTAATGTTATAATGGTGGCACTCAACTTGGCGGACTCATCAGATGCTTTTTCACGCCCCGCTTAAAGGTCCCGGGACTGTAGGAAGAAGGAAACACGTGAGCTGGTAATGAATTCCAGATCTTGATGGTGCGGCAAAGAAAAGAGTCTCCGAATCGCTTGGTTCTTGTTCGTATATTCTACACAATGTGAGGGCGACATCTAAGCCCTGCGCGTTTTGTCCTGTGTAGGAAACGAGAAGGTGAGTATTTGGCTGAATTTCGGCATAAAATCTTGTCCGCTTATCAGGAGATATATCAGCTTGAAGGTGATTTGGGCCCCGAAGATGGGGCTCAATCGCATAACACCGACTGATACGATGACAATAAAATAATCGTACGCACTTTGCTTCGGGTGGAGGGGGGTACATCATTTTATTTTATATAAGCTATAACTTACTATAATGGTAATATAATACTTTGACGGAGGACAAGTGATTAATACCGTAGGCGCAGATAAAGTAAAGTGAAGCCAATGAGCGGAATCACGCTTGGCAAAGCACGACGTTGCATGCGCCTGCGCCGCGTGCGATATGCTCTACAGAATCCATGTATGTTCGTACGAGTGTATAATGAACACCATAGAATACGTAGTTATATTAATTGTTACCCGACTACTGCAGAGCAAAAAGGAGGGCTGTGATTTTGACTGGTATGTTTCTGTGATAAATGACGCTATGCAGCAAGTTACTACTTAGGTACTATTGAATGAATTTTTTTAAGCATTTAGTATGCTAACTTATTATATTTATCGATTAATATAAAAAAAATTGGAACGATCCAGGCAAGAATCGAACACTAAGCCATCAAATCTTTGCCTGAAACCATCCAAATTCTTCTAAACATATATCCGTCTTACAGCGATATTCGTACGAACTATCAGAACCAATGAATGATGTTGCAATCACTTTTAAACATTGATATTAGATGACTCCGCTCAAACTATTGAATGAAATTTTTTAAGCATTTAGTATAACTACCTAACTGTTCTAAATCGATAAATTTTTTCTATCTTAAAACTTAGGACTGCCGACTTATTATCTATATTGTGACCAGCAAGATCTAAACAGGCCACTTGGTTGGAATCGTGTTAGGATAATATATTTTGTTAGGAGGCCATATTTATGTAGGTACTCGACCTCTGTACCTCGTTTCCATCCCAACTCGTCCCCAAGTTGGGGACTCCGTGTCCCCATACCCGAGGAGGGCCAGATTGAGAGAAATGACCCTGGATCGACCGCGGTGCGAAAGTTAAGTATGCCTGTCAAAGTCATCTTCGGCAATCGGCAACGACCCACAGGCGCCATACGTTTTAGTCGGTTCGAGTCCGACATAACTTCTCCCACCGACTCCGGCGGGAGAGTTTCCGTGAGATTTATTCCCACGTAAAACTGCTTTGCTCATATGTGTGACCATTTTACGAGTTTATATGAATCTATTAAGAATATTGAGATTGATTCAGTTGGAGATCCACTTATACTGGAAATTCATAGTTACTCGTTTTAGCCGAATCGCTCAATGTGACCTTTTTAGACCCCCAGGTCACAATATAGACTGTTAACTTGTTAATTGATTTATAAAATGATTGAAATCTGTAAAGACTAAGGTAAGATAATTTAATTTCGTACTTTTTTATTTCATCTATTTAATCATCGTCACCATCTTTACAGATGTTTAGGTACAGATGTTGATAATCATTGAAGTACGTAAGTAAAAGTCAAAATGATTCAATTTTTGGTAAGAAATAATGCGAGGGCGAATATGTGGATTCTAAGGATGCCATCGGGATTGATGCTCTGTTGAAGAAATAAACTTCTCTTCCTAATTATATGACAATTAAATTTTAATGTTCTTCTCGGCCTCTCGCCGTCTGTCTGCTCGTAGAAATTTCTTTATCAATAAGTCGTACCATTTTAATTACAACTTTCAGATTTTCGGATTATTATTAGCCAGTGTAGTTAGTCTTTTTCTCTCATGCAGAGACCCCGCTGTCCTAAACACCTAGGTAGATAATGTATACTTAGGTACCTTCCAAAACTACCAATTGGTAATTTGATGGTGAGGTATACATATACCTGCATCCATCCACCCTAGAGTGGATTCATAAGAGGTTAATTTAAAAAGTTTATAACTTTGATAACCGTACTTTTTGCTGCACAAATTTTAATAAAACATAATGACAACTTTAATGCATTTGAAACTTTGAAGTCAGTTTGAATTGTCTACGATTTGATTGTTTACTAATCAAGAGAATCAGAAAGTAATTCATAGATAAATATAAAAAGCTGTTATCAACTTTCTTGTCTTTTGAAGGTGCCGCCATGGACGTCTCTAGCAGTGGCCTCTTAAGGGATAGCTCGGTCTATTTTTCAACCAACTCTTTGGGGGAACCTGCACGGAGTTTAGGTGCAATCGAATCTAGATCTAGTAGAGTCAAAGTACCATCCTTCCTAGAGAAGAGGAAAAAAGTTAATGTTATCGTTGATGGCGTTGACCTCACGCCAGATGATATTATTGACCCAAACTTTACAGTCATGGAAGAAGGAGCTAAACACGCCGCCTACGAAACCAGATCACGCATTATAGACGAAGCTCAGCTCAAAATTGCAAAGTCGAAATCTAGAATGGCTACCAACATGACGGTGTACGCTACAACTATAAACCTTGACGACATACATATCGATTACACACTGAATACAGAAGAGGGGCTCCAAGACTACGACGCAGTGTTAGATTTGGCCCCATCCGCGTTTTATTTACCGAAAATGTTACCGGTAACGTCTTACCCACCAGAGATATTTGTTATACTCAAAGAATCTGAAACTTATTTCTTATTTGATCTGCCGTCTATATCCTTCGAGAAAGGAACGTTCGAAGGCAATGGGGTTGAGGAAGAAAATGCGTATTATGAGTACATCACGGTTGGGAAAGGAAGAAATCGAAAAATGGTCAACGAGGAAACTCAAACCAAAGAAAAAGTGACGCAAACGAGACACACCATCGCAACAAGACCGCAGAAGAAGAATGCCATATCATTTGCGTCGATGTGGGACATGCACGATACTTATGCCCGTCTTGCAATGCAACGAGAAGAGGAGAAAGAAGACGAAATGGTGTTATATCAATCTGTACCACCTTCTGTTCTAAGGAAGAAAAAGAAAAAAGTTACAGGATATGAAGCAACTAGAGGTAAAACTTTTGAATGCATTGCATCCATGCCACAATTTTTGGATGCTGTGCTTCTAACAGAACGAGTGCTCGCATCTTTAGAATATGGCGATGCCCAGAAAAAGTTCCGTGGGCTCATACAAATAGATCCACTCTCATTAGACTTAGTATATATTTATTCTATGAGACCATTGTGGACATTCGAATGCGATGAAACTGCAAACAGACCAATAACAGCCATATCGTTCAACTCTCTCAATCCAAATATTCTAGCAGTTGGTCATGGGAAGTTCGGGTATGCTGAGCAAACAACAGGGATAGTTTGCATTTGGTGTACCAAAAACCCGTGTGTGCCAGAGAGGTTATATCGATTCGAATGTCCAATTACATCTTTGCGTTTCTCTGAAAAAAATGCTAACTGGTTGGCATGCGGTTTTTGGAATGGTGACGTCATAATATTAGACATCACGTCATATTCTATCAAAACAATGGCGACGAGCCACCGCAATACTAACCCTTGTTTCGACCCGATATGGGTAACGAGTTGGCGCGTTCAGGACAAAGATTTTGAATACGTCATGACAACTTGTGAAGACGGAAGAATTAACAGGTTTACGAACACTAAAACTCACGAATTTCTTTGTACCCCAATGATGCGTGTGACAACAGTAGAAGGAAAGCTGAAAGGTCTAGAGACGGCAAAAACTTGTCTGAAAGATGACGTCCCTATCACAAGATACCCGGGAGTGTTGTGCATGTTATGGCACCCTGACGTAAGTCACGAATACTTCGTCGGTACTGTCGAGGGTTGTATTCATAAATGTTCGACACACTACTTAAATCAGCACATTGACGTGTTCAGAGCCCACGCGGGTCCCGTGTACGATATCCAGCTTTGTCCTTTCAACAGATACTTGATGGCCTCATGCGGGGCTGACAACGCAGTAAGACTTTGGATAGAAGGCATGGACGAAGTAATCATGACACTACTACACCCATCCGCTGTATACGGAATGGCTTTCTGTCCAATGAATGCTACTATAATAATATGCGTCAGCGGGAATGTGCTCTCAGTATGGGATTTACGTCGGAAGAATCATATACCGTGTGCGGAGTACACGTTTCCTGTGGGCATTGTGTTAACGTACGTACATTTTTCGGAGTCTGGGGATAATGTGTTTGTAGGAGATACTTCGGGGAGAATTAATACCTTCCATTTGGAGGACACGCCGCTACCGCCGTACTATCAGCGCATCATGCTCGATGAGGCTATAAGGAAGGCTCTTTGTACGCGGCCGCATCTATTGAAGCAGCTCGACAAGCTTGATAAGTTCAGAGGCCGGTCGATGTAAAGGTGTTTAAACATGTGTGTGTGTGTGTATAAAGGTGTATAATAAGTATACACCTACACACACACACACACACACACACACACACACACATGCAAAGGTGTATACTTATTTCCTTGGTCGCGTGTACATTTGATAAACCATGCCCATAATTGAAATAAAACGCAATTTTAATTTATGATTTGTAATTCTTATATGACATAAAAGTATAAAATATAATTAACAAGTGTATGTCTTACTTAGATAAGTTATAATACAAAAGAGTGCATGCGTTAAGAGGCCGCTCACGAATTTTAAAAGTTTCGTTTTACAACAAGTTTTGTTTTTACATTTTATTTTTGATTTAAGTCACTCAATTGAATTTTACATACATACATGTATTTTGAGAGAAACTTTCTATGAATTTATAGACTTATATATTACATTGAAATACAAATACCGCGTGGTTCCCGGCAGAGTGGAATTTAGACCACCCCATCTCTTCCCGTGCGGTGTCGTACAAGGCGACTAAGGATAGGGCTATTTAAGATCAGACAGATATATACAGTCTAGACTCAGCCTCAGATGTATGGCTTGAGTCAAAGATAGTGCCCGGAAGACGGCAATGGGCTCACCCCCTATTACGTTGGACCGAATACAATTATTGGTGAAATGTGGGTGTTAATTCACCTCTGCCTAACCCTCCAGTGATTCTTTGCGACTGCCATCATGTGTATTGTTTTCATACATACTTCTCAGTTGCGGGTACTCTTGACCTGGCCTATGCTAAATAAAATATGATGCTTGCATTCGTGAAAGGTCTCTTAACAGTAACTAGAGAATATAATTTCAATTGGTGTGATTATATCACAACAGAAATGCTGTTCAAAAGTTCTGCAAGAACGCTATAGCACAACGACTGCCAAAGGTCCAATCTAGTAAAGTCACGTTTGCACAACGTAAGACTTCAATTCAATTTCGTGGTTCCCGGCAGAGTAGAATTAGGGCCACCTCATCTCTTCCCATGCGGTGTCGTACAAGGCGACTAAGGGATAGGGCTGTTTAACATCAGATAGATATATACAGGCCAGACTCAGCCTCAGATGCATGGCTCGAGTCAACAATAGTGCCCGGAATACGGCAATAGGCTCACCCCCTATTACGTGGGACCGAATTATTAGTAAAATGTGGGTGTTAATTCACCTTTGCCTAATCCTCCAGGGATAAAGGCGTGAATATATGTATGTAAAAAGAATTCGTAAAAAATAACTTGGGTATTCTGCTGTCTTCGTCATTCTCTAAGCCTTTTTCCCAAATTTGATATTCTGTATGATCTATCAAAACAAAATACATACGTTTTTGTGAGCTTATTAAATATTCATAATCATTGCTTGGTTTGTTTTCATTAAATTTGGAAAATTAAATGTACATTTTTCTAGGACGACTAAGGGATATGGTTGTTTTACATCAGACAGATATATTATATACAGTCCAGACTCAGCCTCAAATATATGGCTTGAGTCAACAATTGTGCCTGGAAGACGGCAATAGGCTCAACCAACGTGGGACCGAATTCGATGATTGGTGAAATGTGGGTTCGCCTCTTCCGAACCCTTCGGGAATAGAGGCGTGATTATATGTATGTTTTTTGTATTTTTTTCAAGAATCACTCGTTTTATAAACGTAATTTTAGTGAATTGGGCCCCAGCCCGTTGCCTTGCCTTTCTAGCGTCTCGTTTCCTTGTCTTCCATTCCATCAAGCAGGTGGGAGTGACGTCTCTGATACTGCAAATGCTCAGCGTCTCCGTGGCCGTGGTAACCGATACCATCAGGTGGGCCATGCGCTTGTTTTCTAACTAGTTATTAGTTAGTTACAACAGAGGCCCTGGACAGTTTTTGTAACTGGTATTCTTTTTTCAGCTCTTTCAAGTTCGTTTCTAATATTGCCACCTGAAAAAAATAATTAAAAAGTTACTACTGTTAGGTGTAGCGAAGTCAGCATGGTAGGAAATGAGAAACCTGAAGGCTAATTTTAAATATACATAACATAAACTCAAGTCTATATCCCCGAAAGGGAAAGCAGAGGTGCTAGCACCCACATTTCGCCAGTTTATGTTTAGGTTCCAATGTAATAGGTGGTGAGCCTATTGCCATTAACCGGGCACTTATAAACCTGCGATAAATACACACCTAACTTCGAAAAGCATCGAAAAGTCATTGGTGTGTGCCATGGTAAAACCTGGGATCGAACCCGAGACCTCGTCTCGGCAGTCCATTACTCATACCACTAGGTTATCGCGGTTTTCTAATTCTAATAATAAAAAATCATGTTTAAAATTCTCTCGATCTCTCGGTCTCGATGTAATCTCAATTTTTCAAATGTCAAAAACACGGAGTTAGGACACGATGACATCTTCCGTCCCCTTGAGCAGTCCGACTGCGGAAGTCAGAATACCGCGGCCATAATAACTTCGTGCGGTGACAGAGAAAGAATACAAGTATCACCACCCCATCTCATCCGACGGGTGTCGTAAGAGGTGACCAACGGAAAAATACGCAGACGATATCACTGCGAGAGAAGGAAAACTCTAAATAATACCCTGTACCAACCCGTCTGGCCAGCGTGGAAACAGAAGGCCAAAGCCTCCCAACATTGGGATAGGCCTATATCCAGCATTGAATAACTTCGTGTGCTGTCATTGCGAAGATCAAAGGCAGGATAAGCCTTTAGGTTAGGGTACTGGGGTTATCCGAATTAGTCTACCCATTATCTTGAAACTCACCTCCTCAAACTTCAGATCCCTCCTCGCCTCCTTGATATAGCCTCTGATGATATTCATCTGCTCCAACAATGGGTTGTCATCATCATCGTCGTTACGGGCCCGGCTATGGCTGGGCCCGGCGAGCTCCTCCATTCTGTCCCTCTGCTTCTCCATTCTCTCCCTCTCCATTTGTATCTGTCTCTCGGCGCGCTCGTACCGCTGTCGGCGTACCTCCTCGATCTGTGCTTCGGTTGGTAATTTTCGGAGGGAAAGTAGATCCTCCTGAAATATTTTTTAGTGGTTTTTGACATAATTATGTATGTAAAGGGAAATTTGGACTAGCTGGCAATACCAAAAGTTTAACATATGTGTCAACACACATCGACGGAGTGCCTAGTGCGAGACATGTGATTTGTATGCGCAAAAAATGTTTCACAAATTTCCACGCCAGGTGGCGCTAATTCAATGTCATACAAATCATCGTTTACTCGCCATCGGTGAGAAAAGTCACATAAGGCACTGAGAAGAGAAGAAAAAGTCACAAACTATGTTGCATATGCTGCAGTGGATGACCTGAATGCCACGAATATATTGCGAGAGAAACCTACTCCTGCAGCAGCCGTCACGTCAGACAGACTGCATGAGAATCGCCTTCACTGATGTGGTTAAGTTTTGCGGTGTTACGTAGGGTATCTCCCTACCATGGGTGCCAATGACCGGGCCAACGAAATCAGGGATCAAAGCATAAACGCTAAGATGGATCATGGTTGCATCCGAGGATGTTAAATCTCGCAAACTGTATAAAGGACAGCACCGTTACTAAACATATCTCTCGCTCTTCGGATGTTCGGATGTCAAATAAAGCATACATCTACTACCTACAAGAAGTGTATATTAACTAAACAAAGTATATTTTTTTACTGTGCGAAAAATCTTCGCCGGAGACGGTGGAGAAGTTTATGTCAAACTTGAACCGACTAAAACGCACGCCGTTTGAGGGTCATAGGATGCTGGTGGCATATCCCGCGCACCCTGGGCGACACAAGGCCATCTTTTTCGAGCTGGCCCTTTTCGGGTGAGGGGACCACGGAATTCTCATCTAGTCCCCGGGTATGGGGAGGCGCACGGCCTGATTTTACTAAGGTGACAGGCGGCTCCACCCGTCACCCTACAGGCCCGCGCTCATGGAGGACGGAGGTCATTTGGCGACCTACTTAAACATACCTTGATATAATGTGAAGCCGCTTGTCTGATTGAATTCTGTAGCCGCGCCTGCCTGGTTCCCGGCTCGGCGGGAAACGTTGCGATCTCCTTGCTCAGCAAGTCAATGCCCTCGGCGAGCTTGCCAATGCGCCCGCGCATCGCGTTCACATCCGTCAGGTTATACGTCGTTTCGCCATCGAAGAGACTTTGACACATCTGAATAAATTATCATTAGCTATTAGCCATTAGCTGATACGTACCGTATTATATGAACCAATCTAGTCCAGTGTTTTTCAATCTGTCGCGGGGGTCACCATTAGGGGTGCCCCTAATGGTAACATTTAGGCGATCCTTAAGACACTCGAAAGGCGAAGCTAAGTTAATAATTATTATTTAAACTGTGGAAAGATACACTTTCACCACCTGACTACCTCTCAGACAAGACCTCTGATGGCCGGTATTAAGGTATGGAGATATCCCAAATGTATGCAGGAAGAGAATGCGAGATCCGGGTTTAACTGTCTGCCTGACTGCCGAGCACTGTACAGCCCATGCCTTCTTCACTACAGACGATATCAACAAAGTCGACAAAATCATTAGGTAGCGACAGCCGTCAGACTACCCAGCCCCTAGAGTCTAGAGGTAAACTTGCGTTTGAGCCTCGTTTATCAATCGGCAGGAATATCAATCCAGTCCAGTTCAGCACGTCTGCGACCATTGTTAGTCCTAGAACTCTACTGCATAGATACAATAACCTAAAATGGATATTCATGTCATGTCATGTGTTCAGTTGTTTGCCTTCGTGGTCAAAGTCTGGACAAATTTTATTATGTGTTTGCACACCTACCTTGTCTGTTTGTGTCTTATATAACATTTTCTTTAAATTTTGAGTTCAAGGTCCAATTGCAACAAAATTTATGAGGAACCAAATTGGAGCTGAACCATATTTGCAGAAAGAATTTTAAAAATCGATTCACAAATAATGAAACTGTACATGTATATACATTATGTACACGGACATACATACATTTTTAAATACATACATATAATCACGTCTTTATCCCCAGAGGGTTAGGCAGAGGTAAATTAACACTCACATTTCACCAATCATTGTATTCGGTCCCACGTAATAGGGTGTGAGCATATTGCCGTTTTCCGGGTACTATTGTTGACTCGAGCCATGCATCCGAGGCGGAGTCTGGGCTGTATATAATCTGACTGATGTTAAACAGCCCTATTGGCAAATGAAATGATGGTTTACCGACCACGGTCTGCACGTTTTTATAAGATTGCCTTTCAAGGGCTCAGAATCCATCTAGTCCTATTGTCAGCTTCGGAGTGCTAGTCCGGAAGGTTTGTTGATTGATTGCCAATTATGAAAGCTCTGTATCATGCAAGGAATGTAAGCCCTAACACAAGCGTTCGGTCTATGTGTCATCAGATGACCAACAGTCTTTTGAACACATAGCAAAGACTCAAATATATTGTTTTGCAGAGAGGATGACCACTATAGTTATTAAGTGAGGAAAGTTACTTTTTGAAGTGAGTGCCGATATTAAGTCACGAGCTAACGAAGTAGTGTAGAATTGCATCACGAGCGCAGCGAGTGATTCTAACATAAACTGTTGAGCACAGTGGGTGATTTGTAGGCACGAGATATAAAAAATGTGCTCTCGTGTGACACGTGCAAATTTTCACCTTGACCAGCGAGAAAAGTGCTAAAGTATAAAACCAATTGAGACGATGTTTAAAATAATTAAGACTGAGTTTCTAATCGTTTTGTTTTATTTTATTTTTTATGCCAAATCGTTCCAAAATTAGAAAGCACACGCACTGGCAAAAGCTGTGAGTTTCCACGCATCAAGATGCTCTTTTCGAGCTGGCGAGGTGAAAATGAAGTTAAGTACGAAATAACTTTATTTTTAACTGTTAAAATATTCCTTCGTATAGCCTCTTGACATCTGTGTGATAAACGAGATTGTGAAGAAGCAACATATCTCCACAAACTATTCTGAACAACCGAATATACAAGGCTTTACCTTTGATAGAATTTAATACATAAGGTAAAACCTTAACTGCTAGAGATTGAGTGCAGGTCTTAATAATGAATATAGGCACCAAAATACAGAAAATCATAAACGTAGTCTTTTAAATTACTAACTTTTCGTCTGTTCGCCCAAGGGGGCCGCCAGAATTTTGAAACCTGTAAAGGGGTCGCGTATTCAGAAAGATTGAAAAACACTTGACTAGTCAAATAATAATTTTATGCAAAGGTTGAGTCGATTTCAAAAGTTGGTAACGTAAATAGTCCACAGCGGAAGAATTAACGTTATTGCACGGTACAAAATTTTGAAATCAGCACAACTCTAACAATTATTTTCGTTTTATTGTACTTATTTTATGCTATATTATGACTGAATTAATGTATAAAAAGTTACTTTTATTAATATTTATATTATTTAAGTACCAACCACGACTTTCGGATAAAAAAAATATCCAAAATCTATGATATTTTTATTCTTAGTATCTCTGTATTATATGTATTTTCTCTGCTGTTGTACATTTGATTTTTATAACCGTTTTTTTTGCACTTTTAATCCCCTAAAGGTTTGCGGGGAGAAAACTCAATATTGAGTTAAGCTCGCCTTTGTACACCAAGATGTATTTGTGATTGCCTCTTGATGTATTATTTTCTTGTGTACAATGAAGAATTAAAGAAAATTAGGCGTACGACTCGGTTTATGATTTTGCCACACTATTGAATTATTAAGTATTAATTATGTGAGAGATTAACAAATATCCACACACTACTTTTATATTTATAATTTTAGTAGAAAGTCAAATGAAAACTACCTTTTCATACATAGCAACGGCTGGCCTGGCCTGATCCATCAAGCTCCTCATCTGCTCATAAGCAGTCACCAACACCGTCTTCGCATTCCGTGTGTCCTGTACTTGTTTCCTTAACTCAATGAGATTGAAGCAGTGCTCACACAGACGGAGACCAGTCTTGTCAGTTATTTCATGTTCGGGTTGATTGGAAGTTTGTGGGGCTGATGGGTCTACAACTGTTCCTGTTAAGAAAGAATGGCTGATGCAATTAATTTTGTATTGAGAGCAGTCTTCTATTCCTCCATAAGTCTTCTATTACGCCAGTATACCTTCCAATTGACAGACAAGAATCGGTACTAATATTCTTTGATTTAAAAAAAACTAAGTACTTACTAGCTATATTAATATCAAGGAACAAAGAGCAGTCGTGGCACAGGATTGAGCCACATAGTCTGCAGTGGTGCTTCCGCCGTGTAAGGTTGAATGTCTTCGCACAGTTGGGGCACAACTTCACTGAAGAACCATCTAGCCAGGGTACTACCTGGAATTAGACATACTGTGTATTGTATTAAAGTAATTAATTTTGAGTGTTGTAATCTACACCATGCTGTACACATATTCAACATCATCATCTTTGCGTTAGCCCCGGTCATATCCGAGGCTTTAAGCTCAGAGTCCAGTATATGCTGTTGTAAAATATACATAAATACAGACAGTCATTGAAGTGAATCACGTCTTTATCCCCGGAGGGTTAGGCAGAGATAAATTAGCATCCACATTTCACCAATCATTGTACTATTGTAAAATATTATTATCCTTTATTGTATTTTAATGATGATTCTCTTTTTTTTGTGTGGATATCGGATTCAGGGTGGGTATGTTGGCTTCGGATCAACCAAAACTGCACAGCCGGGCCATGGGATATGGGGTTAAACAAAAATGCATTTAAGCATATTATGTATTATAGAAATTATAGTAAATCCATTAAATAAATGTAATTTGTTTGTTTTAAGACTGTGTTCATAATAGACTTTTCAAACAGATCACATTTTCCTATATCAAACAATAATGATATAAGTAGTTTCAATATATGTATTGATAGTCAAAGTTTTAATTATTCAATCTTGTTTAACACACAGACATATTGTGTGACTGTTTTTATTGCACATAGAATTTAACATGATAACAATTACTATAATCCAGAGGTTATTGATAACAGAATTAGTTATGCTATCGATTCCAAAGCTATACTCAACAGTCATTGAAGTTATCAAGAAAAACAACACAAATCACACACAATTGCATGTCATATACAATTGACACAATTGCAAATGCAAATAGCATATTTAATGATTACTTTACCTATCTCTGGTTTAAACAATGCTGACTTTGGTGCAGGATTTGGGTCAGGCAGTAGTTGTTAAGGGTTCAGAATCATATCCCTTATATTATTTTTCTTTAGTCTGTAGATTTAGATTGTTTTACATTTAAGAAAACCTTTTTTTTTAAGAATATTAGAACCGAAATTACTAAAACCATTTTAACAAATTGCTTGTGTTAAAATGGTTTCTCATAGGTAGCCTAGTAAGATACATAATTCTTTATTGTACACCAATAGATTTACAGTATGACAATTGAAAGCATGTGTATACAGTTTCATATATAATAGGTGGCCTTATCGCTGGAAGCAATTTCTTCCAGGTAATGTGATAAAAAACCGATAAAGACCAAACAGGCCAAGATTTGTTAAGGCAGTAAGGCTGACTCTTTATCCACTAAGCAACCTGCGTCGGTTGCAGTATCTATTGTAAATTAATATTTACATCTAAATATAGATACTCACTTCCTGTTCATGAAGTTTCCTCAAGTTAGGTTCACTGGGCATATTACATACTAGTTTATCCAACCTTATTAGCAGTTTATTGGTTTCTGTCGCATACCTCTCTAGGCGCGCGCCTCTCACCGCCTTCAGATAGTCTGTGGTACTCCTACACACACCCACTGTTTGTTCCTCATTCAAATAATGATGTTCTTGGTAACTAAACTTTAACGCACGATCGAACGTTTCTTTCAAGTCCGTATCGTCATTATTTAGTATTATCTTCTTCGCCTTGCCAAATATTTCTTTCAGAGATTTTAGTACATCCTGTTCTTCTTGGTGTAAACTCTCAAAGTGACTCGTAAGTTGCGATGCGGATTTCAAGTCCGCTTTACATATAGGGCAAAGGAAACCTTCCAATATCTCCTCGTCATTAGCTGCAGCCATGATTTAGTTGTGACTAATACAACATTTTATGGACGTACGACAATAATAAGATAATAAGTATTCAATTATGATTATATTTTCTTTTCTTAGGGAAACTGTCAGAATATTGACACTTTGACAGTCTGACACCCCTTCGCACAATTATGTCAGATGTCGACGTTTTGTTTCTACAAGTGACATCTGATGTAAATACTTTCTATCGTAGACTTTCTAAGAATACTATCTGTGTTCACATTTTACCACAATCCTGTTATTACTATACTATAGACTTGTAGTCACTATAGTCAAGTAAAATTTGTATTTCTGATTTACAATTATTTTCTGCTCCATAAGGAACAAAACGAACGTTTACTAAAGCGATTTGATTTATGGATCAGTGACAGTTAAATGTTGCAATTAAAAATATTATTCTACTTTTTCGGAGCATTTAAAACAAATGAGGTTTATCACATGGGGTGCAGTAATATCCCTGCATTACATTTTTATCCCAATCTGATACAAATTTATAGGTGCTGTAGCTTTCATATGAATCAAAGTTGCTGGCGCAGAACACTGACCAACATCTTAAAGTAGAAACTATAGTTGACTGTGACCTGTCAACGGTATTTATTATATACTCAACTTGGTGGATGATCAGGTAGTAGACAAACAACCTATGCTACATACCTCATCGTTCTATTTATATAAAACTGATCAGTATGTTAGAAAGCTGTCGTTTCGGCTAACTGATGGACTTGGAATTTGAACTTTTCCCAGATAACAGAAATTCGTCACTTACTTCATACGTCATAATTTGTTAAAAGGATATCTACCAGTATTATCAACTCCTATTACTTATAACTATCTGGCAGATACCAAATAAAACCAAATAGTATTTACATAATTGATTTCATATATTCAGTAACATCAGAAAATAGATCTTTTAATTTTTCCAATTCACTTTTAGTATCAGGCCAATCTTGTTTCTCAGCTGCCCTTATGACGGCTTGACCTGTTAGCCTTGCAGATGATAGTTGCTGGTTGGCTTGTAGTACATCTTTTTCTTCTGCCTCTTTTCTAGCCTTTAAGCTAATTTCTAAAAGATTTTGGGCTAGTGTTATTACTTGTTTGATCGTAGTTGGGTCGCTAGGCCAATTGCCATTCTGAAAAAATAAAAAAATTGTTAGTTCAAAAAAAGCAGGTAAGTTGAAATTAAGAGAGTTCAGCAACTTTCGAATAATCATTTATTTTATTTGTCCTTCACTATACTAATGATATATGTCTGTATGCAACTGAATAAAATATTTAATAAAATTATTCAGGATGTGGTTGACATGCCACTTAATAAATTTAAAATAGAAGGGAAAAAATGTGTTATGAAAAAAGGTTATTATAAAGTGGACGAATATCTTAATGATAAAAATCCATAGTCATATTAGGATGACTCTTGCTTGCAAAACAAATTGTAAACAGAAATATATTTCTCTGAGTTCCTTGCTGATATCTTAGTGGAACCAACCAGCCGAACCAGCAAAAGAACCATTTTCAAATGGTTTATTCATAATTTTCGACGTTCATATGTGTTCTTTATGTGCCTAACCTGAATAAAATGAAATTAGTTCTTTAATTGACATATTACAAGTATTGATTATTATGTTACCTGTGTATAACCCTTATAGGCTTTTTGTAATCGTTGAGCTCCTAATAAATACGTCGGACTTATATCGGAGTACAGCTGCCATATCTCAGGTTTGTTCTGATGTATTGAAGTTATTCTTCCAAATAGCTCTAGTACTCTTTTTTGTAATCTGAAAATATGACCATGTTTTAATTGACTGATCGACAGAAGTTATTTTGACTTATCATATATAATTCCTTGATCTGGAATACTTCAATCACTTAGATTATTATATACATGGTGTTGTATTATTGGCGGTGTGACAACCAAAAAATAAATTCCTGATTGTCACACTGGTGTGACCGCGAGACCTTCATCACATATATACTATATTATATCACATATTACGCCTATAAATCCCTGAAGGGGTAGACAGAGGTGTATTAACACCCATATTCTCAAACACGCTCACTTTCCTTGACTGCTCACCACTCTCTAAACAATCACGTTGTGCCACTGTGGAACAAATTGCCCAAAGAAGTGGTGCCAGCAGCTACACTAATCACCTTCAAGTGTAGCTCGGATAAATGGCTTGCAGTAAACAACAAACAATAAAAGTTATACCTATGTACTAGACTGAACTATATTCCAACACCATAAAGTTGACATATCAGCAAATTACTGCTCATCCATTATTTCAATAATAATATTTCGCAAACTATGATTTTCGGTCCCATGTATTAGGGGGCGAGCGGCCGTCGAGCGGGCATTTAGTCATGGCCTGTATATTTACTGTCGGATGGAGAACAGCACTATTCCTTAGTCGCTTTCTAAGACACCCACAGGCAGAGTTAGGTGGCATTATTCTCCTCCATCGTGACCCAACATATCTATTTTAATATTAACAATATAGATAGACAATTAGCGAAGAGAAAGATTGATAGGAATTCCACTCGGATACCTCCCGCCGAGACTCAAGTGGGGTGGTTATTTCGGGCTCGAACCGACTATAACAGTACGGCCGTCTTGGGCCATCTGTTG
Organism: Eilema griseolum; assembly: GCA_963662185.1. NCBI lineage: Eukaryota > Metazoa > Arthropoda > Insecta > Lepidoptera > Erebidae > Eilema > Eilema griseolum. Next base: position 23,066,344 of record OY759240.1, read on the forward strand.
CCGAGGGTAAGGTAGCCTCTGGCATATCCCTCGCGCACCCCGACTGACCCAGGGGCTATAAAAGGCCCCATCGGGTGTGGGACAACGGCATCCCCATCTTTCCCCAGAAAAAGGTCGCACGGTAGTAGCAATTGATCATACCTGCTAGCACCATTCCCATCAGCATCTTTCGTATCCTCGACAATAGCGCGCACCAGTAACGATAGCACTGCAATATCTTCGAACTTATGCTGCAAGTCCAGCATGCGGTGGCACCCACGGATCACGTCCTCGAAGTGACCCGTGTTCATGCTCACCATGATTACATTCTCCCATAGCTGGAAAATTAATGTACACTGTAAAATATGTACTATTTCTAAAGAATCTTGACTTATTTGTTATTTTTGTTTTATGTACCTATGCCGTAAGTACTAAAGGGGGAGTCTTTGTATTGCTTATTTTTTATGAAAATGGGGGCGGGTCTAATAATGATTACGTAAGCAGTAGTTATTTACTTTTTCATACATAATATAGCACGCATTACCTTAAAAAAAAAAAGAAGTATGCATATAGGTACCAATATTTACTTAAGTATGGGGGGAGGGGGGATTAGAAGTTGGCTGACTTTTGCTGACAAGGGGAAGAGGGTGTTAAATAAGTGTAATAAATCTGCTTACGTAATACTTGAACGACCCTATAGTATGTCTAAAGTTTATTTTAGATGTAACTTAATGTAATTTTCTTTGCGGAACCCTAATACTTATTATAAAACTAACCCAAGTAACTTTATCTGAAGTAAAAATTTCACCAAAAACAACACTTTGTAGATTATTCTGAACAAACAGATAGAATGACACAAAAAGATTTTGAAAATATTGTTATACATTTCATAATATTAATTACATTTTAACATTACAAACAAATACTTTGACTACCTGTTCGTCTGTATCGATATAGGTTACAAAAATGTTTACCTTCCAATTATCATAATTGAACCTAAGCGCCTCCATTAGCGCTCTATAAGCTCTGTGCTTATCTCCCTGTTGCACGTACACTTTAGCCAGATTGTTCCATGCTTCGAACGTGTTTGGGTGTAAATACGTAAAGCGGCGGTAGGCCTTCGCTGATAACTCCCATTTCTCAGTCATTAGAGCTGCATAACTACGATAAAAAAAATATTTAAATATTTTTTATTACTTTTTGCGAAGCTGAGTTTGTTCACTATCTTGATTGCACAGAATTTTAATGAGTTATACATACATACATACATAAAATCACGCCTGTTTCCCATAGGGGTAGGCAGAGATCATGAATCTCCATTTGCTACGATGATGACATACTACTCTCGCTTCATTCACTCTCATTACATTCTTCATGCATGCTCGTTGGTTTAGGGTACTCCTGACCTGCCCCTTTTCTAAAACTTCCCCGATTTGGTCCAGGTATGTGCGCCTAGGTCTTCCCCTTCCGACGGTACCATCCACACTCGCCTCATACACCTGTTTCGTTAGTCTTCTTTCATTCATTCTCTCAACATGACCAAACCATCTCAACATTCCTCTTTCAATTCTCATCACTACATCTTCTGTCACTCCACATCGCTCTCTTATCATGAGTTATAACAATCTAAAAACGTAAGTATCGACCAGTAAAGGAGTCGACCATACAATCGAGAGGTCCCGGGTTCGTATCCTGGCCATTTCACTACCTACGTGAACCCACGCCTAACACAAGCTATTTAGTTTAGCTGGTGGGGTTAAAGGGAATATTAATTTCGGTTCTAATATTCTTATTTAAAAAAAAACTTGAGTGAGTGCAGTTTATCTCACACCTCCCAGATGGGAAGACACGATTTGCGCGTCTGATGTTGCAAGTATTCACTGATAATGAGAACCACTTACTAGGTGAACCAAGCATATCCTATTTTCCAAAATAAAATATATTTTTTTTATGTTTACTTACCCTAATCGCAACCAGACTCTTTCTTGTATAGAATTAATTTCAACTGACAGTTCAAAATGTGGAATACACTCTTCATATTTCTTGTGGTCAAACAAAAAGTTACCCCAGTGTCTCTGAGCCCTACTGCTTTTATGGTTAGAGAACTCCCATGCCTTTTCATAGCATTTTACGTCATCTGTAAAAGAATATTTTGTAGAAAATCAATAATAGCGTATGGCAACACAAGAATTCTCAATTTGTTGTCTATTGCTTACCATAACTAAGTTTTGTGCTAGATCTGTTTTAAAAAAAAATTACACTCACCAGTAGCATCGCCCAATAAACAATAAAGTTTTACAGTTGGATTTATGTCTATTTGTTGTTGTATTACTTCAGCGGCCTAAAAAGGAAGAATATCTTTGCTTAAAATCAAATTGTAAACACAGCTGCTGTAACATTCCTGTTATATTTATTTAGTAGCCGACTTTTGGTCATAGCCTTGCTCCTATTCAATTAACCAGAAGAACAGATTTATTAGTCTTAACAAGACCTTTCATTGCTAATAACTAGACAATATGCAAAAGAAAAATGGGTTCAGAATCGTACATTTAAAATATCTCCATAATATTCCTCACACGCAGCATGTGGAGTGATCAAAGGATAACATTTTATAAACATAACATAAACTCACGCCTATATCCCCGAAGGGGTAGGCTGAGGTGTTAGCACCCACATTTTGCCAGTTTACGTTTAGGTCCCAATGTAATAGATGACGAGCTAATTGCCATTAACCGGGCACTTATAAACCTGCGATAAATACACACATAACTTCGAAAAGCATCGAAAAGTCGTTGGTGTGTACCTTGTAAAACCTGGGATCGAACCCGAGACCTCGTCTCAGCTGTCCATTACCCATACCACTAGGCTACCGCGGTATTAACATTTTATAATAGTACAGATATCATATATTATAATATTTACTATAGGAGAGTTGATATTCAATATATCAATCAATCAATTAGCCCACTGCTGGACATAGGCCTCTCCCAATGTGCGCCATTTTCTCCGATCCTCTGTCTACTGCATCCAGTCTTTCACCAGCCACTTTTTCAGATCGTCCATCCATCTGGCTAGGGAGCGTTCTACCTTCTGTTTACCTTCTCGCGGTCTCCACTCTAGGACTCGTTTGCTCCAATGGACATCGGTCCTTCGACAAACGTGGCCAGCCCACTGCCACTTCAGCTTGCTTATTCTGTGACCTATCTCGGTAACTTTAATTCTCTGTCGGATAACCTCGTTCTGAACTGTATGCTTCAGAGAAACTCCAAACATAGCTCGCTCCATAACCCGCTGCGCGACTTTTAAGCTATGGACCAGCCCCACTGTAAGTGTCCACGTTTCGGCACCGTAAGTCATAACAGATTTACCTAATTCAATATAATAATGTACCTTATGTCTCAACTGCAGCGTAGTGTAACACACAATAACATCCTCCCACAACTGCAATTTCTGATACTCCTCGAGCGCAGCTTTCACCAGGCCCAGGCTGAGGTACAGGTCAGCTAGATGTTTCCGCCACATCCACGAAGATTGAAGTCCCGTAGCCCATAAATAGGATAATCTAAAAATAAACAGTGGCGAGTGAACACTCTAGTAAATTTGCGCCTACGACAGTTACGACATACCAGGACTTGAACACGAGATGAGGCCCTAACAGAGGGTATACTCTATCGATCTACCTGGACTCGTCCTAAATCAGTGATGGCCAAACTTTCTTATTGGTTGGGCAGAAAGTAAGAAATTTTAGAGGAGGGCCAGTAACTTTTAACTTGTTGTCTTGTACGAGCAAATCGATAAAGCAAAATGCAAAATCGGTAAGTCAATCTTTGACCCTCAATCACTTCACCACGCTTCTTTGTGCCGTACGTGGGAAAGAATTATTGGTGAAGTGTGGGTGTTAATTCTCCTCTCCTAGCCCTCTGGGGATTAAGGCGTGACTATATGTATATATTGACATGGATACTAACGGTAATGACTAGCACGTAATGAATATGATTGATGTTTCTATATTAACTAAATATTTGCATGCTCTATGGAGCTGAATATGCATGCCTACTTCTACTAGTTCTAAGAAACATCTCTGTAACCATATTCGAAGCAAATAAACGATTGATTTGAAAAGTATGACCATATCTCTTTTGTCAACTATAGCTCAGAATAAATAATAGTTGACTATACCAACCACTATACTATAGCATGATAAAGAAATTCTACCTTCTGCCACCGGTAACTCACATAACGCAAATAGTAAGCTCACCTTGTGGTAGAAGTAGCTCCAGTTTTATCATTGACGATAGTCTCACACTGCAACATAGCTCTCTCAACCGTTCTCTTATGTGTCGCCTCCACTTTACACCTGATGAGGAGAGCGGCCACTCTAGTAGACCAGGCACCCTTCTTCTGAGTCAGTACTGTCTCAATGTAGGGCTGGATTTCTTCTAACATGATAGCATCTTTTGGTTGGGACTTCATTATGTATTGCCTACAATCATACAAATAATATATTATGTTTAGAATTGTTTGTTGTATGTTACGTTGGGTATACACAGATTGCTTTTGAGAGCTATGTGTCAATATTTGCACCTTAATTACGTAGACCATTTGTGGTCAAATAATGGGTTTTTTTTGTACCACTTAGGTGGCACACAAGCACACGGCCCACCTGATTGGAAGTGGTTACCATGGCATATAGTTATGGACGTGTCAGGGCTTATTCTTAGTAAATACTTTTTACGTTAAATCATAGCATTGCCATGAACCTGCGGTTTTTTTTATACCGCTTAAGTGGCAAACAACCACGCGGCCCATGATGCGAAGTGGTTATCGTTGCCTAAGGACGTGTACAACCCCAGAGGTGTTACATTAGCGCTGCCAACCTTGAAGAAACCTTCTAATGCTCTGCTTAAAGAACCCCATATTGTAGGCGCTTGGGAAAACCGCAGCAAGGAGTTCATTCCACAGCTTGAGTGTGTGTGGGATGAAGTTGAGATGACAGTTTCTCTCACAGAAGCTGTATAAGTCAAACCAAAACCAAAACCGGTAAATGATTCAACTCCAAATGATTATTAAACAAATAACTGATATAACACAACTTACACATTCAATAAACAAAGAACCTGTTCTAAGCTGGGTAGGTCTGCTTGGCTGATCTTCTCGGCATACTCTATCTTGTTCAGCCTGACATCATCCTGTAGCTCTATGTTTGGAGGCAGCTCCGAATTGCCATGACTTTCCTCAGCTGAAGGTCTTTCTATAGCCGAGTCCAGCTCACTTGACAACGCGAGCTGAGGTAAGGAATTCTGCTGGAACTTTGTTCTTTTACCCAGAATGCCTGTAATATAATATTTAGAACTAAATGGACTTAATGTCGGTACGTATTTAATTTAAAAAAAAAGGATTTTTAGAAATTTCATTACTAAGGGTATGACAACGACCGGTCTGACCACCCTAGACGACAGAGGGAAAAGCAACGCGCGGGGGACGGCCCCGAGCCAGAGCCGAAGCAACCGCTCGACAATACCAACGCGCGCGCACCTTCTATTTATTGCGAAGATTAAAGTTGTATTCAAGAATCTACATTTTACTTCACTAACAGGTGTAAATTGAACTGTTGTAAGGAAAGACCATTACAATTGAAGTAAGAACAAAATTTCATATAGCTGCTTCTGGTTAGAAAATATAAATGTATATGTTGTATTAATCAGTGTTTTTAGAAATTTTACTCCATAAGAGGGCAAATAAGAGATGAGAGCTAGAATATTTTTTACCATAATATCAGACTTCTATATAGATGTAGCTTTTGGATTAACATATGAACATACATACATAAACTCTATATCCCCAAAGCTAACACCCACATTTCGCCAGTTTATGTTTAGGTCCCAATGTAATAGGTAGCAAGCCTATTGCCATTAACCGGTCACTTATAAACCTGCAATAAATACACACATAACGTCGAAAAGCATAGAATGTCAAATTTAATTCTTTTTTGCCATATAACAGACTTCTATCTATTTAGAATTCTGTTGTAAAATTTCTTGTAGCTTTTGGATTAACATTATTGTATTTGAAATTAAAAGGTACTGATGCAATTGAATATTAAGCGAGAACCGAGGCTGCTAGTGATAATTAGAATAACCATATTATATTATAATATTGTTAAAATTTGTTAATTAAATATTTCTTATACCTGTTAACTCCAGTTTCAATCCTGCTAGATCTCTAGCCTTAATTAAATACTCCTCAACTCTTTGCACCCTTCCGTATATTAAGTAGGCCTGAGCTATTTCCATACACAGCAGTATCTGCAACCTGGGTTTGTCATTTATTGTGTACATAAGATTGGATAGCTTGGCTATTACTATTTCAAGTTCCGCATATAGGGTGGCACTTGTGTCTTCTAGAATTCTCTGGTGAACCACTTTGCTCCTGAAGTACCACCACAGGTGTAACTGAAAGGAGAGGCATTCAAAAATTAATTATCAATTCTCAAGAAAATAAAGCTGCATGGTTACCGGCTAAGTAGAATTTGGACTATCCCATCTCTTCCCATGTGGTGTCGAACAAGGCGACTAAGGGATAGGGCTGTTTAAAATCAGACAGATATATACAGCCCAGATTCAGCCTCAAATTAATGACTTGAGTCAACAATAGTATCCGGAAGACAAGCAATAGGCTCACCCCTTATTATGTGAGATCAAATTCAATGATTGGTAAAATATGGGTGTTAATTCAGCTCTGCCTAACCCTTCGGTGATAAAGGTGTAATTAAATGTATGTATGTATGAAAAATAAACTTTATAATTTTAAAGCATAAATAAATTCATTTTGACATTTGACATCTTTTTCACATGCATCTATGAGATGTTATTATTTTAAAGGCAAATAAGCTGGTTGAAACATCAGGTAATTCAACGGTATGTGTATATCTTTTATACCATTATATCATTAATTCCTGTTAACATAATTGTAGGTAAGTATATCACGGTTTATGAAAGTTTAAGAAAGGAAAAATTAGGAAAAGCTAGCATACTCAATGCTTTAAAATTTCATTCAATTGTTCGGAGGGAGTCATCAAAAATCAATGTTTAAAAACGATTGCAATATCATTCATTGGTTCCGATAGTTCATAGCTCCCATTGTCACTGCAAGAGGGACATATATAAGAAGATTTGGATGCTTCAGGTAAGTTTCAATGGTCACTGCATTCCCCTTGTAAGGGAAAGATTGCAGGTTCAAATCTCACTTGAACTAATTAAATTTTTTTAAATAAGAATCTTAATTTTGTTTTAATATGTTGACACAGTCTACAAAATGATAATAAATCCTATGACAAACATACACTTACCAGACTCTGATCAACAATACATAAAGCATTAAAAACCTGTGTTGAGAAATACAATAGTTCGGGATGCAATATATTAACATACATTGGTTCAGAATCTCGCTGAAGTTTCAAGTTTGCATCAATTTCTTTCGGCCATTGTACACCATAGAATGCTTCTAGATCAAAGTCTGCAGGGTGCGGATTCCAGTTCTGATCGCAAAATGATAAGAATGAACTGACTGAAGCAAAAAGTATGTTATCCATTGCAGTTTTATCACTTTGATGTTTTTTTATTACATCCTTGAGAACATCTGTCTCAAACCCTGTTGATAATAATTCTTGGCATAAATCAATATCATTTACTGACCATTTTTCTGACCATAATTTATTAAGAATTTCATTATCTGAAAACAATGAGATAAAAAAAATTTAAAAAAAAAATTCAATATATGAAATACATACAAAAAATACCCAGAACGAGAGATAATAAATATATTTATTATAAAAAACTAAAATGAAATAAATATTATTGAGTAATAAACAGCGACACAACAAATATTTGAAATAATCTCACTTGTGTTGACTTGGTCGTCGTAATTGCACAAATATAAAATAGCTTCAGGTGACATATTAGTTAGAAAGTAAACGTGTGAAGAATATAGTACACAGGCGTGGTATCCAATCAAAGAAAATAATAAAATATAGAAATTAATTTTGATTTATATCGTGTGTTTACCGAATAACCTCAAAATTATTGAATAATAATAATAGTGATGTGTTACATCAAGAATCGATATTCGATTTAGTAAATTGATAAATTGAAAAGAAAACAAAAGGTAATTGAAAAAGTAATCTCGTTTTTCTTATTCATAATTCAGTTGCATGACATTTTTATTCGATCTTATCCTTTAAAACTGCTGTTTACAAAATTACCAAGAAAACACTTAAGTTATTCGTACCTAGCACCCATATGTGTTCACACAACATGACCGCTACACACCAACAAGTCCCTAAAATAACGGAATATTTCGGGATATTCCGTTACTTTAAACAAGAAGCCTGAAGAAAGAAATGTACCGAGTCGTTTTCAGAACTAGATTTTCTTGACCCCGCTATTTTTCAGATATGGTGTGGTGTGTAGGTACTGTAGACTAATCAGAATAATGTAATGATCCCAACCAAAAGCTTTAAAGATAAATGACCGAAAGAAAACAACCACCATTGGAGAATCTTCCCTCTGGATGGGACCTTGCCTGGGTCAACTTCAAGTCCTTTTTTTAAAATAATGGTGAACCCAAACATTCACCCAGACTTTCGCCAATATCCGTGGTTAGAGTAATAAACGAAGGAGTTAGATCAGAACTGAAAAATTTGATCGATGCAACGATGTTCCCAGGCAGTGTTATCTAAACAAACAGAAATGGCACAATTAAATACCACATAAATAATATAATAGAGAGGGGATTAATCCACTCCAAAATTTAGAATTTCAATTGATTGGTTGATATAAATCCACCCAAAATTTTCACAAACGGGGTAAAGAATATAATAAATAAATAAATAAATAAAGGTCAGGAAGAGGAGATATTTCATACAGACAGGACGAGGGATACGAGGGGGTAGTATTTCATATTAAGAACGCTGTAAGTTTGTACAATTAAAAAAAAGATGATCATTGTACCTTCCTCCAAACCACATTCACAGATCGAGCTATCTAAATAAAGCTAAAAAGCTTGGTCAAGTCAACAGTGTAGTTGCACGGTTTAACCTGAGGCGACATGCAAGTCCTTTTTTTTTTTTTTTTTTCTTCTGGCGATTCCGATGTTTCCGCCAATGACTTAGCTCGGGATTTAATTCATAGTTTCGACTTGGCGGAATGTGACTTGTTGTAAACTCGGATCAAAGGTTTTATGAATGTACAAGAGATGATGTATTTAACATCCAATATAGGCCGAAAGTCATGTAGCACGCTGGAGTACCTGAGTCAAAGCAAAACACACTGGTTGGAGGTTATAGCAGACAAACACAGTTCTACAGGTTAATATTATTTGAGTTAATGTAGCTAGAGATCAAATATATGAGAGGAGAATTAGTATAGGTCAGAAGAGAGTTAAAATTCATGGGTCGAGGGATACGGGTAATGGGGAGGATATCATATAAAGAACCATTCCTTCTTGTGCACTCAAAGAAAATATGATCCGCTGTGTGTTCATCTAAGCCACACTCACAGAGAGAGCTGTCCCTGATCCTGATTTTAGCTAGAAATACATTGGTGCAGGCATGACCTAAACGCAGACGACAAATTGCCGAAGTAGCTCTCTTACTAGTTTCACGGAATTGGTAAAACCAAGGTCTAGCTAGAATATCTGGCTGGATGGAGGCATAGTGTCTACCCTTCACCTTACTGGACTTCTCCCAAAGGGTAGTCCATTTTGAGATCAAACAGGGTTTGGCAAGTAAGAGGATATCGTGAGCATAGACTCTATATTGGTCGAGAGCACCATTGGATATTGCTTCCTTGGCAAGGGAATCCACAAAAGTGTTACCTGCTATGCCCGTATGGCTTGGGATCCATACCAGTGAAATCAACAGACCCTTAGTCTGACATCTGAACAATGATTGCTTAATCAACAGTATTAAGGGGAACTTTGTTTTACTGGTGAATTGATTAGCTAGGATGGCCATTAAGCAGCTCCTGGAATCAGTAAAAACCACCGCCTTGCTTATATTATGAGATTCAACATATAGTAATGCTTCAAGTATAGCTATCGATTCACCAGTAAAAATGGAATTGATATTTGGAGATTTATATGATAGTATAATTTTATATTTTGGGATCCAAACTGCAGACCCCACGCAAGAAGAGTCAGAAGTTTTAGATGCGTCAGTGTAAATGGCTAGCCAATCCTTCCAATGTTGACTGATCAAATAATCCAGCTCCCTACCAGCGTCCACAGAATCCTTACTGATACCTGAATATAAGACCACATAAGGGGTGTAGATAATTGCATCAAATGTGGTTTCAAACAATGGGTTAGTTTTACACTGACAACAAGGGAAAGGGAGACGAACATAATTCACAAAACTATTAAATAAACAGGGGTGGCTTTTATGTGTCCAATATCCACCTGAAGAAATGTATTCTGATAGTCTATGTAACTTGGGTATTAGGGGATGTAAGGATAGTTGGGACGATTTATATAGGTATCTGTCTGAGAGGTACTGTCTTCTTAGAAATAGAGAGGGGTCTACACACTCCAATTGTAGTGCATTTATCGGTGATGATCTCATGGCCCCTACAATGAGGCGCATGCTTTTGGCCTGGATCTTATCCAACAAGCTTAATGCTGCCTTATTGCATGGTTCAGGGCGTTGTACATCAGCTTTTGACAATAGGGGTGGGCTCCCCACCAGGCGCCAGACACTGCTCTTAAAATATTAATATTTTTTTCACATTTATGGGAAATGTAGTTAATGTGTTCCACCCCAGATAACTTTGAGTCCAGAACAAATCCTAAAAACTTAACTGTGTTATTTACAGGGAAATTTTGATGATCAAGAGAGATTAAACAATCAGGGATGGATCTACGACGGCTGAAAATTATCACAGAGCTTTTGGGAACCGAGAGTGATAGACCATGGTCAGTAAGCCAAATAGAGAGATAGGAAATAGCTGAGTTCAATCTGGACACAGCATCCGCCATATGATCCACTGCTACATAAAGAGCCAAATCATCTGCATATTGTAAGATGTTGCAGAAAGATGTGACTGAGAGATCCAAATCAGCTGTGTAGATACTGTAGAGGAGAGGACTTAAGACAGAGCCCTGTGGAAGGCCTCTCCAAGTAATTCTGGAAGAGAGGGTTTTATTTTGAACTCTAAGACTAATGGTTCTTGCAGACAGGGAATTGGAAATGAAATTTACGATCTTCTCTGGAACACTCAGATTGAGCAGTTTTTGCCTGAGCACAGGAAGAAGTACATTATCATATGCAGCTGCAATGTCCAAGAAAACGCCCACGCAATACTGATTTTTAGATAAAGCTATTCTAACGTCAGTAGTTAAAATGCTGAGGCTATCCATTGTCCCCAGGCCCTTGCGGAAGCCGAACTGAGTTTTCGACAGTAAGCCCTGGCTTTCCACCAGCCACTCTAGACGATTTTTTATTAAGTGCTCTAATATTTTAGACATAGTACACGAGAGCGCAATGGGGCGGTAGCTAGAGGGATCATCGCTGCGCTTACCTGGTTTCAAGATCGGTATTATGATTTGAGATTTCCGAGTGGAAATCTCAAATCAACCACATTTTTTGCTCTGGTTTTTTTTTTTTTTTTTTTTTTTTTTTTTTTTTTTTTTTTTTTTTATATAGGACACGCCAACTTGACCTCACCTCGCCTGATGGTAAGCTAAAGGCAAAGTCTCAGGAAAGAGGGTCACCATTACAGACACTAAGTGCTACAATGGTGGCACTCAGCTTGGCGGCCTCATCAGATGCTTTTTCACGCCCCGCTTAAAGGCCCCGGGACTGTAGGAAGAAGGAAACACGTGTGCTGGTAATGAATTCCAGGTCTTGGTGGTGCGGCAAAGAAAAGAGTCTCCGAACCGCTTGGTTCTTGCTCGTATATTCTGCACAGTGTGAGGGTGATATCTAAGGCCTGCACGTGTTGTCCTATGTAGGAAAGGAGATGGTGGGATTAGTTGGAAGAGCTCGTCAGAACACTCACCGTGGTAGAGACGGTAAAATACAGCCAAGGAAGCAATATCTCTACGCATCTGCAAAGGCTCGAGGGTGTTCGTGACCTCAGGGTTCCCAATAATTCGGACCGCGCGTCGCTGCAACCTGTCGAGAGCATCTAGTAGGTATTTCGCGGAGCCATCCCAGAGATGCGAGCAGTATTCCACGCAGGAGCGAATTTGTGTCTTATAGAGAAGACACCGCTGCTCCGGCGTGAAAAAACGTCTCACTTTGTTTAGGAGTCCGAGTTTCCGCGAGGCTGTTTTGATGATGCTCTCGATGTAATTTCTGTTATTCAGTTTGCAGCGAATATCCATGCCTAGGATATAGAGATTGTCCTGCAGTGGAAGTGGCGTGCTCTGAAGAGTGGGAAGGGGAAGGAAAGAAGATACCTTTGCTGTGAACGCACAAGCCTGCGTCTTCTTGGCATTGAACTCGACCATGTTCTCGGAGCCCCATTGAGAAATGTGATTCAAGATCCGGTCCAGTTCAGTGACAAGAAGCTGTCTTTTTTCCACGATATCAGACTGTTTGGCCGCAGGTTGTCCGTGATAACTCCCGTGTACGGTGCTATCGTCTGCATAGCAATGTATGCTGCCGGTGGACAGCATGTCGTTGATATGCAGAAGAAAGAGAGTGGGAGATAATACAGACCCCTGCGGTACGCCAGCATTTATTTGCAAGAACTCCGAAGCCCGTCCATCACAGAGGACGCGGATACGGCGCTCCTGCAGGAAACTAGCAATCCAGTTGCACAGTCTAGGAGGCAGACCAAAGGCTGGTAGCTTGGAGAGAAGCGATTTGTGCCAGACTCTATCGAAAGCTTTGGCGATATCAAGACTAATTGCCAGTGACTCGCCGTGCTTGTCCATAGCCTCACCCCAAAGATGGGTAACGTATGCTAGAAGATCACCCGTTGACCGTTTCGGCCTGAAGCCATATTGCCGGTCATTAATTAAGGAGTGATCCTCTAGGTGACGCATGAGCTGTTTGTTAATGATGTGCTCGAAGACCTTGCACAGCACTGAGGTGACGGCTATGGGTCGATAGTTGGCTGGCTCTGAGCGATCCCCCTTCTTGGGGATCGGCTGTACATTCGCCTCTTTCCAAGCCGAAGGCACTGTACCCGAGCTGTAGGACAGTCGGTACAGCCGCGTAAGCATCGGAGACAACTCCGCTGCACATTTTTGTAAGACCACCGCTGGAATACCATCCGGGCCACTGGCTTTCCGGACATCGAGTGATTGAAGCACCGCACGAACATCGCATTGCCTGATACGTATTTCAGGCATTACGTGGTCACCATTGGGTAGTGTCGGCGGCTGTATACCGCAATCATCGACTCGGGAATTGGCCGCAAAGAGATTTACTAGCATATTGGCTTTCTCTTGCGGTCCATGGGCCAGGGATCCATCAGGGTAGCGCAGCGGTGGCAGCGAAGGCTGACAGAAGTTGGCCTGCACGGCTTTGGCCAGTCGCCAGTATCCACGGCTGCCCGTGGGATGTGCCACTAGCTCTTGACCAAGCCGCGCAATGCGCAGGGCATCCGCTTTGACGTAAGCCCTCTTGCAGACCTTTGTGGCTCTGTTGTACGCCGCCTTGAAGTGGCTCACATTGGGATCGTGCGTGGCACGCGCCCTCACCCAAGCGCGATACGCGGACTGCTTTTGATCAACAGCCCCCGCACACTCGCGCCCGAACCAAGGGCGCACTCCTCGGGCACCGGTGACATCAGTGTACGGAATATAGTATTCCATACCCAGACCGATCTCACCGGCAACAGCAGTAGCACAATCCGAGGGTTTCTTACCTTCAAAGCAGCGTTCAACCCACGGGATGGACGCAAAATAGTTGCGCAGCCCATCCCAATCTGCTGACGAGTAGTGCCAGAGACGCCGCTTCCCCTGCACGGGTCGTGAAGGCGCTATAATTGGCACCTTGGAGCAGACCAGACAGTGGTCGGAATTGCCTAAAGCGGCTTGTACCGAAACACTGTACAGGTCTGGGTGACTCGTCAGCAGAAGGTCTAGCAGAGAGGGTGCTAGGCCCGACCTTCTTGGTATTCTAGTGACCTCGTGTACCAATTGGGTCAGGCCATGCGCCAGAGCAAATGCATGGGCGGCTCTTCCCGCATGGTCTGTTTTGGAGGAGCCCAACCAGGTTTCGTGGTGGGCGTTAAAGTCCCCCAAAAATACCACTTCGGCGTTCGGAAACCGTTCCTGCGCATCATCTGCCGCCTGACTCAGATATTCAAAGAGTCGAGTTGTCTCAGCATCTCCTGTATGGGAACGGTAGAGGCACACATAGATCTGACTCGTAGAGCCATGGTCTACGTGTACCCATAGGGTTGAAAAGGATGGGTCCTCAAGGCAGCGCAAACGGCGACAACAAACATCCGCCCTAACAAACACGCACACCCCGGCTTTTGCACGGAAATTTTCCTCGATAACATAGCCGGGGTAAAGCAAGTAGGTCGTGTCATCAGGGCGGCCTATTTGTGTCTCCGTGAGAAAGAGCATATCTGGTTTCGCCGTCTCAAGGTGTTGGTGGACGGCGTTGAGGTTCGCATGGAGTCCACAGATGTTAGTGGACTCCACCTCAAATAGCGAGCTTGTGGGAGTCTGTAGAGCCGCTGTGTTGCCCAATACTCTTAAATGCGCTGCCATGATGAAAAGGAGAAAAGGGCGTGAAAAAAAGAGGTGATTGTCGTCGCAGCACCGCGTGACAAAGTGCGGGATATTGGTTTTGTCTATGATTATGAGGCATGGCGTGAGCCGACACGCCGTACGGAAGGGCCCCCGTACCCCCCCGAATATGGTCGCCTGGCCCCCACTTCCGGTCACCAACCGGCACGACGAGCCATACCGGGATTATGCGCGGTCTGGTGAGGCAGCCTTCCAGGGTGGTTAGTCCCAGTTGGGCCTCTGTACTATACCGCGGGCGGCCAGCGGCACCACCGTTTCTACGGGTCTCCCTGACCGGCGCGTCGCCCCGCACCATCCTCACTAGACTACGCCAAGACCCACTGGTCCCACTAGTGCTGCAACCACCATCACCCCTACCCGGCTATGCATTTGCTGATCCCTGAACGCAATCCAACCGAAATTGAATTACTATGAAGGGTTTTTCGCAATATTGCACGGTGGTACCAACCCGGTCGAAATTTGTGACAAATTTGTGCCGTCAAATCTGCGGGGGGAAACCAGAGCAAAAAATGTGGTTGAGTAAATTTAAAAAGAAGGTTTTGGTAGTGGTGCTGCTTTTGAAAATGAATGAGTAAGGGATGCCATCTACCCCAGGAGAAGAATCCTTAAGGGACCCCAAGACGATCGAAAGCTCGTCGTACGTAAAACAAGCATCTAAAGGGAGTGAAGCCTGAGGACTGGAGGGAAAGAATTTTGAAGACTCATCAGCTGTGGGAGCTGTTGGGGGAGCCAATCTTTGCTCGAATTTCTGTAACCATCGGGAGGGGTCATTCGACGTAATATTGCTGTAGGTTGTAGAGTACCTGAACCTTCTAATATCCCTCCATGCAAAAGATGCGGGGGTACGAGGGGCTAATCTTTCGCAGAATCTGCGCCAACCATCCTTTTTCTTTTGTGACACGAGCCTAACTGTTTGTGCAGCTACTTTTTGGTAGTTTAAATAGTTATTAGTTGACATATTATGCTTACATGCTCTTTCAGCCTCCTTTCTCATTCGGCAGGCAGACGAGCAGGCCTCATCCCACCAAGGAGGAGAGGGGATGTTGTTCCTGGGGGCCCTTTTAACAGGTATTGCCTTGTCAGCAGAGTTCAGAAGAGCTTGTTTAAACAGGGTGTAAACAGTCTCAATGTTATCTGAGTTAGGCACAGGCAGGAGAGAAACCTCTTGTTCAAGATAACTGGAGTATAATTCCCAATTGGCCTTTGAAAGGTTATATTTGAGAAGGGGGTTAAATGGTGATGATTCCCTGTGGCTGGCTAGTGATGTGACAATTATGGGGTAGTGATCACTCTGTTGTGAGTCACTTGATATCTGCCAAGTCAGGCAAGAGGCAAGGGACGCTGAGCAAACAGTCAAATCTACAGCACTAGGGCCCCTTTGGGTTAGAGAGGGCCTACGGGTGGCAGAGCCATCATTTAAGATGCAGAGATTTAACGAATCTAGCATCTCTATGAATGGGGATGCTAAAACATCACAATCTTGTGAACCCCAAGAAGTATGATGAATGTTGAAGTCACCTAGAATAACAAGCGGATAAGCTATAGAAGTTAAAATGTCATTCATCTCAGCTAAGGAAGAAACATCTGGATAGGGGATGTAAACAGAAAGAAAAGCAATGTTTGCCACTGTAATGGCAACAATATTGATACCATCACTATGAGGAGGTAAAGTCAAAGAATTAAAAATAATTGTTCTAGAGACTAGAACGGCAGCTCCAGCATAACTATCACCTCTGTCATCCCGGAGACAGACATACCCAGGCACCCTGAAATGGGAGCCGGGCTTAAGCCAAGTCTCCTGGATGGCAAGGATGAGAGGTTTGTGCTTATTAATTAAATAAATTAAATGACTGTGGCGATGCCACATGTACCCAGCGCTGCGTACGTACGTAACTACGAATCCTACATCGCGCATGTAAAGTTCTTGCGCTGGGAGAACATATGTACATCGTCCCAACGACAATCGTTGGGCCGCGGCCCGCCAGGCGTGATCACCTAGCCTAGTCGGAGGATCCTCTCTTTGTGTTGGAGGAACATCACACCTCGTTCCTCCACAGTGGTGACCCCGACGTGATCTGATCACGTAACCTTCGCTGAACATATCATCAGCATTCTCATCGTCACATCACATTCACTTCTCCCGCATGAGCGGTAATCAAGTCTTCGCCATCCAGCACTTTCGGCCCTTACAAGGGTACCACAGCATGCAGCGACCGCTGCAGCCTGGTTACCACTTCGGCCTCACCTGCATCTAAGGCATACAGTGCACGTACATACGGTTCACGTAAGAAGAGGACATCTCTCCCGTCTACGTGGCACTCAGCCATTGCGCAGCATTCGCCCCAATACACGGGGGACTTACCTCGCTTCATCGAGGATTCGCCCCGTCACTGCCGAGGACTCACCTCGCCCCACTGGCGGCTCGCCGAGAATTCATCTCGACGCTTCGAGCTCCAACTCAAGGCGTTTCACTGCAGGACCGCAGCACCGCATCACCACACTTGTCCCGCGTCTTCGGGACCAGCGGTAGTCCCGACTCACTGGGACTAGCGAGGAAGACTGTTCCACTAACGGAATAAGCGGCGTCCAGTTCTGACGAAACGGAACTACTCGAGACTGGAAATGGCATGCTCATCAAGAGAGCTTAGACAGCCGACTCATCGCGAATCAACCTCCGGTCTGGAGGGGAGTGATGTGGTGATGCCACATGTACCCAGCGACGCGTACGTACGTAACTACGAATCCTACATCGCGCATGTAAAGTTCTTGCGCTGGGAGAACATATGTACATCGTCCCAACGACAATCGTTGGGCCGCGGCCCGCCAGGCATGATCACCTTGCCTGGTCGGAGGATCCTCCCTTTGTGTTGGAGGAACATCCCTCCTCGTTCCTCCACATGACTTTTCTTACTTCTAATGCTCTTACATTTCCATTGGAGCAGAGGAGGGAATGTTACTGGTGAAAGTTAACAGCTGAGTAAGTTTTGATCTATATTTATCAGGCAGCTCAGTATCATCAAAGCGGGTCAACATGTTAATAAGTGTGGAGAGTAATAGATCAAGGAGGTTATCATTCGCAGGAACGTTAGCTTCTGCATTAGAGATAGCAGCACCATTAGGAAGAGAAGATGGGGGGCAGAGAGTGATAACATTGTGGGCCTGCCTGTCATAGCCAGGGCCAGAAGCGGGTTTGTTCTGCCTTTGGGGCATAATAATTGTTTTTCGATGAGATACCTGAGGCCCTTGAGACCTCCGGACAGAAGACGGGAAAGACTGCTGAGCACCAAGTTGAGGACTCAATGGTTGAGACATTCTGGTAGTGTCGGCAAAGGATTTTTTCACTTGGGGGAATCTGGCAGATGCCTCCATATATGAGATATTCTCCTGAGACATGGTAATCTTTATCATCTTCTGCCTAGAGTGTTCTGGACAAGAGGAGGTTTGCTGAGTGAGGCCCTAAGCAAAACATGCAGGTGGGGGATCCTGAGGCACATGATGTACCCTCATGAGCTTGGGAGCAAATAAAACACCGTGGAGCAGACCTGCATTGTGTAGTGGTGTGGCCATAGCGACAGCATTTCCAGCACTGAATAAGAGGGAGAACGTAGTTCTCAACGGGGAGAGAGTTATAAAAACAATAGACGTGTGGGGGCAATTTTTGTCCTGAGAAAGTGACTACAATAGTCTGAGTGGGAATGTATGTGGCTGTGTTGTTCTCATTCAGTACTCTTCTGTTAAGCCTTCTTGCTTTCATGATTGAACCATATCCTGATGGGACCTCAATGGATAGAACCACTTCTTCTAGAGTCCAATCTACTGGAACCTGCCTTACTATGCCCATTCGAGAGCTTGCAAAAGAGGGAATAGTACAAATGTATTTGGCCCTTGCTAAGGATGGATGAGAAAGAAAGTTGTTGGCATCACTAGCGTTCTTAAATTCAACGGACACTCTGTTGCGACCCACTCGCTTAACACTACCATCAACTATGTTGTTAATTTTATTGGCGAATAAGAAATGGCCGAACTTTATGGATCGGAACACTGTTCCAGCAGCGGCATCCTCGGCATCTCTTGTCACGTGAACCAAAAAAGGACCTGAATCTGAGTCTAAGTACTTCGCTACCTTATCCTGAAAATCCGGATGGATGAAAGTATTTTGTATAGACGGCGTAGCTTGGGAGGGGATCGTAATAGTTTTTTTGGCAGGGACAGCGTCTTTCTGTGAGGTATGGTTCATACGTTTCTTGGCTATGATGGATGTAGGAGTATCATCTAGCACAACGCGAGAACTACTGGGGAGCGGCGTGCCCGGCCGCTGGCCGCCGACGTTTCCCCCACCGGGGTCTGGTGGATGGTTATCCATAGGACAATCTAAGTGTTAAACACCGTTACTTACCCTGAATATGAATACTAAGCACACTTAGACAACAGAGAAGCACTTAAATACTCCAGCAACACAATATTGTCAACAAAAAGATTTTAGGCAAGGACGAACACTTGTAGCAAGCACGCGTTCCAGATCCGACCGTTCTAAAATTTTCATGCAAGTCCTTAAATAGACATGATATGCCGTTGACTTGACAGAAAAAGAACAATCATAAGTCTTTTATCACAGAGTTTTACACCTACGTAATATTCGTTGGCAAGTAAAACAGCATAAAGTAAGTAATAAACGCACCAGACGTTGAATGTTATTAATTAGTTGCTTGAAATGTCTACTATTTCTTTTTAAATAAGGCATTCTACGTAACGTGGCTGGGACAGACTGGATGCGGAAGGCGGAGGACCGGACGAAATGACGCACATTGGAAAAGAAATTATGTATAATCGCTATTTTATATCTTATAGATTTTGATATATAGTTTGACTTTTATATCGATAGAAAAATTGCTGTACATCCTTGTCTCGAAAAGGAAATGACAGCTCAAATGTTTTATTATGTTTATGGCTCTATGATTCAACCTCAGCCTTTCTGCTTCACATTTAATCCATTGTCTATTACTCATTAGTTTGCTGTAACCATAGAGTAAAGTAAAACATTTTATTTCGGAATGTGGTGGTATTAAAATTAATCTGTCATTCAAAATGGGTGTACTTTTAGGTTAAGAAATTAAGCTTTTTAATTATATAAAACGTGACAAAATGGAATATATTTATAAAATGGAAATGGAATCAGTGCTGAATAGTGTAGCCGTTG
The DNA here is from genome assembly GCA_963662185.1 of Eilema griseolum. NCBI lineage: Eukaryota > Metazoa > Arthropoda > Insecta > Lepidoptera > Erebidae > Eilema > Eilema griseolum. The sequence goes on from OY759240.1 coordinate 23,086,289, forward strand.
TTTTATGTACTGCATTACTAATAAAATTACTTTATATGTTACGGTAAGTAAGTGAGGTTACAGGTAACGCTTTCCCGCTCGCCAGGATCAGTGAAAAATATTTTTGCTCTTTTCAGGTCAACTTTACCATGGCGCGTAAATTGTTGGTTCTGTAATAGCAATTTTTGGGTTAAATATCCGGATCGAAATAGCTGGACATGCCAAAAGTGTGAACAATACAATGGATTCAACAAGGTGAGGTTATATTTTTTTTATTATAGATCAATGCATAAAATACTTATCTATTATGTAACTTATGATTATAGATTTCCTTATCTTAATATGATTTATAAGATTGCCATTATAGTATTTCTCTATGGACAGTACTTACAATTTTTTTTCACACCATAATTTTGGCAAGATTTCAGCATTGGTGCTTATGCTGGATGAAATATAGCTTGCGAAAATGTTCGACAATATAACCGAGAATCCAGTTTCGAACCATTTATTTATAGATAGTTGGCAGGCACAATTCTTTTTTTTTGTGCTAACTATTCTTTTCTTCAGATAAATAGGTATATTAATTTAACATAAAAACTAAATTATAATATGTTAAAGCTCTATTACGCGATCATCTTTGTTGTATTAAAATTTGGCACTTGAGAGTATTAGGGTCAGCCTCCTAAGCTTCTTCAGATTTGACTTGTCTTAACTTTTATAGGTGTTACTACTATCTGAACCCCTACCTTGACAGGAAAACCCAATCCTGTGTTGTCTGTTGAACAAAATATACCAGTATGCAGATATGACCCCATTCACCGTTGTGCCAATTACTAAATCAGCTATAAGATATATATTTCAACTGTATAATTCTAGGATGGAGACTACAACAGACCAATAACAGCATTCAGTGATCAAACAAAGCAGACACCAAAGGTATTTCAAAGGAGTCCACCCAAAAATGGCCTCTGCAAGATGTGTAATATAAACCAACAACTCAAGGTTGCACAGTTAGCCAACTTTGTTCCCATGAATGAGAAGAAATATGATGAGGAAATTGAGTCCTACAGGTAAATAACCAAATTAGATTAAAATGCTCATAAGGTTTTTCCTCATTAACAATATTTATTAGTAGATTTGTTTTATACATACATACCACACACAATCTGAGAGTTTTTAAAATTTTTACTAACTTCAAATACCTCTAATGTCATGATTATTCTGGGTTATGTCTGGTCACGATATGGTACGTAATACCATATCGTGAATTAATTATTCCTGGAATTTATTTATTAAAAATTTACAAAATCATGTCCTTCATTGTACCAGTCTGTCATCCATCATATAAAATTCATACATTTCAAATTTTGTGATATAAATATCATAATTCAGAGATTGACCTTTTATTTGGCAGCTATCATTAATTGGGCCAAGCTTATTGCCATCAATGGGAGTCTTTGCCCCATGCTGCTACTGAGAGTTTCATAACAGAAAAACTTAAAAACAGTTCTAAATGGACTACCACCACAAACAGGTTGTTGTTGGTGAGAGTGGTGAAAAATATCTGTATACCTAGTTTAAAATAATTATACAACAGTTCAGGAACTTTCGCAAATAAATCGTGGAGCTTACTAATACTGTCAACGTTTCGGAGTCAAGTCGTGACCACGGGCACTGCAACGCATCCGAAACATCACTAGTTATAAGAGGTAGGACACGGCGTTATTTCCCCCAATTGAGCATTCCGACTGGAGAAGTACCTCTGCACTGCAAAATATCGCGGTCATAATAACTTCGTGTTGTGTTCCCAGCGGTGAGTAGGGTAGCCAGAGCTCACTGGAGAATTTGTGCTATCAGTGGGAAGACTAAAGGCTTGTCCTGCTTCGTCTTCTACACTGACGGCACAGAAAGTCTGTGCTTACAAGGTCGGCATTGTGAGTGTGGCTCCTCTGATGTTACACACGTCCATAGGCCACGGTAACCACTTTCCATCAGGTGGGCCGTGTACTTGTCTGCCAACTAAGTGGTATAAAAAAAAAGAATTAGTAAGTTCCATGATTTAATTGCAAAAGTCCTGAACCATTGTATAATTATGAATTCAAACTGCAATAGTTTAAAAATAACATTAGTTTAAAATACTTGTACACACATACAATCATGTCTCTTTCCCAGTGGGGTAGGTAGAGAACACATGTCTCCACCGGCTATGATCCTGACATTCATCTTTCTCTTCTTCTATTTTGTGTTTTCTTACATTCTCTCCGGTTTGGGGTAGTCTTGACATGTTTACTCTTAATTTTATATTTGTACAAAATATAAAATCTATGCCAATGGCCTTCTATGTACATATTATCATATGAGGCCATTGTATTTAGCACATTCTTACTTATCTCGTTACAACAACTAGCTTGGCTATTGTTATCAGTCACTGCAAGACTCATGTTTGCATATCCCATTTGCTAGTGTACACTTTTCAGCTACTCGGATAATGCCCACCAGTTGTGAACTCCCTTCAGATTTGTTAGTACTTAGAACGCAAGTGGTGGTTCATCTGATAATATGTGGATTGTATCTGATAATAAATCTATTAATATTTGCTACTGGTAACTATGACCCTTTTATAGACTAAACTCAGGGGTTTTGCCTATAGCCTAATTCATAATTTTTTTTTGTCTAAATAGGTGTTGTAAGCTTTGACGACCTCCATGGCATAGCAGTAGAGCATTCGACTGCTGTGGCGCGGCTTCGATTCCCGCTCAGTGCAAATATTTGAATGCATGAATATGTATATTTGCCTTGGTCTAGGTGTTTCTATGTATAATATGTATGTAAACACCTCAACAAAGTCTAGGGAACAAGATGACCCCAATTATTTTTTTTCGTGTAAATCTTGTTTTGCAAATAACTGGCAGCAAATAAATAAAAATAGAATAAAGTAGATTACAGAGTTGATCGAAACTTAAAAATAAATTTAAATAAGTAATGATTTTCGAATATGGAGGGAAAACTTTTAAAAGTGTTTGATTGTGCAGTTTCTCTGAGGCAAAATAAAAATTATTTTTTTTGATTGTAAATAACGTTTATTATCAATAATACGTCTTTTACGTATGGTTTGTGCATTTTCGTGACTGTAGTCATCATGTCACGTCGTCATTTAAGTCGCGAAGAGATGTTAAGGGCTGTTGGTATGCTGCAAGCTGGACGAACTCAACGCGACGTAGCGGATGCTGTCAACACCCAACCAAGCGTAATTTGCAGATTATGGGCACGCTACAGGTCTACAAGGGATGTTGCCGAACGTCACAGGGGACGAAATAGGGTTACTACCCCGCGACAAGATGGTTTCTTGCAAAATTCCGCAAGGCGGCAACCCACGATTACTGCTCGTCAGTTGGTCGCAGGCCTCCAGTCTCAGCATCAAGTGGTTATTAGCGATCAAACTATCAGAACAAGACTACACGAAGCCAATCTTTATGCTCGCAGACCGCTTAGGGTTCCAGCTCTTCGATGTGGAAATCGAGGTCGTCGCTTATTGTGGGCTAACGCACATTTACAGTGGACCGACCATCAATGGGCACGGGTTCTGTTTTCCGACGAATCTTGCTTCGGTTTTCATCCTGATTCGAGAAGAGTGCGTAGATGGCGAGTTCCTGGACGTCGGAGTCGTCTCCAGAATCCGCAAGAAGTTCATCCTTACCAAGGTGGAACAATCATGGTATGGGCTGGAATTCGCCTTGGTGGAAGGACCGACCTCGTTTGGATACGGGGCAATTTGAATGCAAACCAATACATTCAGGAGGTTATACACCCCATGGTAATCCCTCATCGACAGCAGTTCGGTCAAGATTTTATGTTCATGCAAGATAATGCACGGTCACACACCGCGAGGGTAGTGGTCAATGCGTTAAGCGAGCACAATATGACGACGTTGGAATGGCCTGCTCAGTCTGCCGACCTCAATCCCATAGAGCATGCCTGGGATTTGCTTGGGAGAAGAGCTTTCAGTGATTCTTTGGAAAATCTGAACACTGAAGAACAACTTTTTTTACACCTTCGCAGTGTATGGAGCCATATTCCACAGACGATGATTGACAATCTCATACTAAGTATGCCACGCCGTTGTCGAGCTGTTGCTAATGCTTTAGGAGGTCCTACAGATTATTAAAAACGTTTAAAGTACGGTTAATTACTGTATTTCTTACTACCTCGTTATTTTTGTGCCTAATCATAGAAGGTTGTAATACTCAATATTGGCACTATTCCATTCTTTCCTAAAAAAAAAAAAAAATTGGTATGAAAATGTTTTTATTAAAATTAAAATTAAAAACGGTATAAAAATACCCTTCTATTGATATAAAACACTCACTATTACAAGAAAGGGTTTTTAAATAAAAACTAGAAATGTCCTTGTTCCCTGGACTTTGTTGATGTGTGTATTTACAAAAAAAGTATTTAAGTATATTTATCCGCATTCTGGACCATAACACAAGCTAGTTAAGCTATGCTTATCATGGGTCTACATAGCGTAGTGTAGAATGTCGTGAAATATTTATTTATTTATTTATTAACAAGTAGAAACGAAGTGGTTTTATGATACAAAGTAGATAAGTATCAGGTCTTGAGTATCCCAGTTGGGATAATAGTAAAGATTAATATCAAATCTGTCTGTATAGAAACATTTACAGAAGTGTCAGTAGCTTAGTGGTTAGGGAGTCAGCCTTACGATCGAGAGGTCCAGGGCTCGAGTCCAGATCATTACACTACCAAAATGAACCCACTGCTAGCACAAACAATTTAGCTTAGTTGGAAGGGTTAAAGGGAATATTAGTAATTCAGGTTGCTAATCTTCTTTTTAAAAAAAAAAAACAAGTTTCACTTCTTCCTAATAGCTAACTCCACTAAGTGGGAGTAAGTGGCCCCACACCCAAGGAAAGTGCCAGATCGAGAGAGATGGCCCTGAGTCGGCCGGGGTGCGAGGGATATGCCTGTTAACCTCACCTTCGGCAACCAAAAACGATCCACAGGCCGCGTACGTTTTGGTCGGTTCGAGTCTGACATAACCTCTTCCACCGGCTCCCGTGGGGAGGTATCCGCGGGGATTTTGAGCACATACAAAAAAAAGTGAGAGCAAGTGGTTTATATTTTATTCACTGTTAAATAGATTATTATGGAAATAAATATACTTACACCCATTCAACTTAAATTGTATAAAACTGTCACACATAATCTAATCTGCATTTAAAACAGTATGTTTTAGCTTATATTACTAAATACACACAGATAATAAATACAATCAATTTACTACCAGTGATGGTGTGATAGAGAAACGGGGAAAAACCATGTGGAGACAAGTAGGTACAAGTTGTCCTCATGACGGGTATAGGGCTAGTGGAATATTCTAAAGCCATTGCTTTTTTACTATAGAGGCCTATAGTAAAAAAAGCAATGACTTTACTATAGGTTCGGAGACTTTTCTTTGCCGCACCACCAAGACGTGGAATTCATTACCAGCACACGTGTTTCATTCTTCCTACAGTCCCGGTTCCTTTAAGCGGGGCGTGAAAAAGCATCTGATGAGGCCGCCAAGCTAAGTGCCACCATTGTAACATTACTGTCTGTAATGGTGACCCTCTTTCCTGTGAATTAGCTTACCATCAGGCGAGGTGTAGTCAAGTTGGCGTGTCCTAGACAAAAAAGACCATATTTTTATAGTACATACATACATACATACATACATACATACATACATACATACATACATGAAATGTCTCCCATAGGGGTAGGCAGGATCACGGATCTCCATTTTTATAGTATTAATGCCCAAAAGCCAGTTCTCACACAGATCACGCACGGTGTTGATAAGTAATTTTCTATTAATTAATTTTTGATTGTTATTCTTTTCAGGTTGCAGTTAGAAAAAGCTTACAAATTATGTAGCCCTTGTAAAAAAGTTCTCCAAGTAAAGTTACACAAAGAGAAAGAAACTTTCCTTGGTTCCAAACTGTTGGCCACAAGGACTCCAGAAAAAAAAACTAGAAAGAATGAAACAAAAAACAAATTGCTTAAAAAGTTCATTAACAATACCTCATTGCTTATTGCCCTAATACTTTTTACACTGGTTTCTTTTGAATTTTATACAAACATAATGTTAAGACACCAGAATTTACTAAGTACAATAAATAATATAAAGGTAATAGCACTAGGCCTTCTAGAAAGAATATGTGCTATTATTGAAATGAAGACAACTATGACATTCCCTTCAGTAGGAAGATATTTCTATGACATATATAATATGATATTGATGCCAAAAAATTTAAATATAGAACATTTAAGCACTGACCAAGTTAATTTGATGACACAGAAAGCTCTAGGAAGTTTTGTATGCTTTTTACAAACCGTTGGACTCATTTTTAATGTGAACAGCTTGAAGAATACAATTGTAATTGACTTGCTATGGCTGGTGTTTGTTGCTGCTACGTTAGACCTGCCATTAGACACTATTTATTTAAGCTCCACTAAGGTTGGTATACCTATAAATATATTATTATTGTATATGTATGATTTTCTATGATTTAAGACCCTAATATGGAACTATTGATAGGACACACTTGTCCTGAATTTTCTAATAGAAAGTCTCCATACAGCTCAGTACAGCAGTACTCTTTTGATTACAACCAATTGTCCGACTTCGATTTTACTAAAACAAAACCATTGTTATACCAGTCACTACAAAAAATGGCATTAAATTTTAGACTTTATTTCGATACTGTTAAAGTTCAAAATTAAATGAATATAATTTCATTATACTTTTCATTCCGCGCGTAAAAACCTGGGTAGCCTAATGGTATTGGTAATGGACTGTTGAGACGAGGTCTCCGGTTCGATCCCAGGTTTTACCATGGCATACACCAATGACTTTTCGATGCTTTTCGAAGTTATGTGTGTATTTATCGCAGGTTTATAAGCGCCCGGTTAATGGCAATAGGCTCGCTACCTATTACATTAGGACCTAAACATAAACTGGCGAAATGTGGGTGCTAGCACCTGTGCCTACCCCTTCGGGGATATAGGCGTGAGCTTATGTTGAGTTATGTTTCATTCACTCTGCAAAAGATTTATTTTTAAATTTTGGACTTTAACTACATTGCTTTACAGTCTAAGATTAAATGGATTTTTTAGAAGGGTTTGTGATGTGACAGTGGTTTTGGTGTAGCAGAATTGAGGCCCTGGTCATCTTCACAAGTAGCCATGTTACAAGAGAAACTGCCTAAAGCCTCACACTAAGTAAACTTGCTAAACTGTTCTTTAGTAATATCTGATTTGTAGGTAAATAAATATCAAAGTGCTTTTAAAAGTATATATTATACACAAAATATTAAAACAATACAAAACTATACTAATAATATAAACACAACTTCTTTCAGGTGATATGCACACTCGTGGTGATTATGGTATACAAATATATAAAACAAGATGTACAAATGAAAGCTGTGACGGTACCAACGTCGCCGAAACGAATGAAGAACCTCGTGAAAGGAGGATCAGTAGACACTACCATCATCGATGATGATGATGATGATGATGACGAGCCAATAACCTTAGATACTGATGATGATGTATCATTGAGTAAATTCGGCGTACACAACTTCTCAGAGTCTTCAAACGAAACTCTTAACGCAAAGTTGATGAACGGCAGGTCCTTTACACCAAGAGCGGATAGTCTATGGATGAAACCAAAGTTAAATTCCACTTTTTGTGTTAATTCTGTGATAACCAAGAGTCCAAGTTCAGTCTCTGATACCGTATTTGTGAAGCCTTCCTTTAATAATTATCAGAAACTGGCAAAAGACGATTCAGACTCTGAATTAGATGAGAGCATTAGTTCCTTGTATATAGGTAGTCCAACTAAGACAAAGAAGAAAACTAATTCAATATTCTCCTTAAGAAAATTCACAGCTACCCCCAATTTTGTAACACCGACACCAATGACGCGTGCTAGACCTTTGATATCGCCTAGTAAACTGGGTCATAGTACTTCGTGGGTAGCTGGCGGGTATTGGGGCACAGATGGTGAGAGACAGTTGTTTAGTGTGGATGGCAGCCGCTCTTCAAGTCAGAGTTCTGGTTTCGAGTCTCAGACTTCTAGCATGAATCAGCGTAACGTGTTCTCTCAGCCTCCGTCGCGTGAAGAATCTGTTTGCGGGGAGCCGATGGTGCTCGATCGATACCCACCTATGAGTAATTTTAACGCGATGCAGTCTCCACAGAATTTCTGTCGCGTCAATTCGCCAGTGTATCCTCCGATGCAGTATAATGGCCACGTGCACATACCACAGGCTAAGTTTGCTCAGCAGTATCCGGCTCCAGGGTCAGTTAATAGCTTCAGTTCGCATCAGTCGTACGTACAAAGCAGTATGTTCAAGTCTCCAACTGGCATCATTAAGCTGCCGCAAGCCAACTCCTTCACGTCTCGCTAAAGCTTGCCCGCTAGTCAACTGGGTCTATATTTCTAACAGTTCTTTTATATTTGTACGTATTTTCTCACTCTTACCTCTTTTATTTTATACATTTTTATAAAAGTTCTGTGAACTGCCATTAAGTTAAGAATTTTTTTTTGTTAAGTTATATCATGTTAGTTTTAAGTGGTTGTTAGTCGTAACGTTTGAGACTAAACTTAGTGTGTAAGAAGTATTTGCTGATCTCGTGTTGGTGCCAGGGTAATGGCGATATGAAAGCATTAAGAATTATTGTATTGTTAACAATTTTTATATGGACGTCACTGTCCTATTCTCGAACAAAATGTGATATTGTAAAGACTAAATGATATTTTGCAAAAAGTGAAAAAAATGATTCTTGATGTTATCATCATTTTGATTTTGTCATCTTAAAACAGAAACTTTTTGTGAAACTCCTGTAATTAAAAAAAAAAGTAAAATTTAATTTGCTGTTTCATTTCATGCATATAAGACGAGCTTTCATTCAATAGGTAAGAAATCACCTGGAGTAACAATATATAATGGTGTATGCGGTCCTGACTTTAGCCGAATCTGTAGGGGGAAGGGTTTTGACGGCTCTGTATCTTAAGATATCCCTCAGTTAAGAGCTTGCTCAACTCTTGCGAGCTAGCACTGTGGGCCGTGCATTTTTCGTGGGACACTCATCATTCCTCACTGACACTACCCCTATCGGCCATGGGGACGATTATATCGGAATCGAACCGACTAAAACCACACGATCTCATTACTAGGGTGTAAGATTACATGTCATAAGGCCCTGGCGGTTTTAAGATAATGACCCCATAAAACCCCGTAAGCGGGGAGAGTTTGTCTTAACAACGAGGATGAAGGGGTGACAGTCAGTTTTGCACACTTTTTTTTTTACGTGCGCAAAATCCCCACGGATACCTCCCCACCGGAGCCGGTGGAAGAGGTTATGTCTGACTCGAACCGACTAAATCGCACGCCGCCTGTGAGTCGTTTTGGTTGCCGAAGGTGAGGTTGACAGGCATATCCCTCGCACCCCGGCCGACCCAGGGCCATCTCTCATGATCCGGCCTTCTCGGGTGTGTGGGGACTGTGTCCCCAACTCGTCCCCGGGAAACGGGGAGGCGCGCCGTCGCCGCGGCCTGCTTCTGCTAGGGTGACAGGCGGCTCCACCGTCACCCCCAGGCCTGCGCTCATGGGGGGCGGTGGTCGTTCATCGACCTCTGACGCCCGAGTTGCCTTCGTACGCGGGCAGATTGGCTTGCGATCCTTCGTCGCTCCCGCCCCGCCTCATCCTTCACGAGCATTACTTGCTCGCAGAAGGAGGCGCCGGCCGCCCACGCATCCGCGCAGCGGACCATCGCCGCGAGCAAGGTGGAGAGCGTGAGAACCGTCACTCCCAGGGCCGTAGTGGTATAAAATTCAAAATTGCTTCAGAAAAACTCTGAATCAAAGTGTAGTACACGGTATCAACTTGCAGTCTTCTCTTTTTTATACCACTTAGGTGGCAGACCAGCAAACGGCCCACCTGATGGAAAGTAGTTACCGTGGCCAATAGACGTGTGCAAAACCAAGGGAGTCACACACACTGCCGACCCTGTAATCACAGAGAGTTTCTGTGCCGGACAAGCAGGACAAGCTTTTGGTCTTCCCACCGACAGCACAAAAGCCCTCCGGTGAGCTCTGGCTACCCTACTCACAGCCGCTATTCTCTGAGAGACGACCTAGCCACTGAAGGAAATCTGTACTCACGAGTTTCTTGCTTTCCTTTCATTACGCTGCAAGTATTCATGGGGCCGTGGCGGTACGTAGGAGTCGTCATACAGAGTGGCTTGGTAATCCGATACGTCGGTACATTTCCATTCGTACTGCATGTATTTTCTCAAGCCCCACTCGGTCACGTTGCCCTAACAAAATGATCAATAATACCGAGTATGTATTTGAGATTAATTAACTCAAATAGTATCAATCAATCAATTAGCCCATCATAGTCCACTGCTGGACTAGGCCTCTCCCAATGTTGGGAGGCTTTGGCCTACTGTTACCACGCTGGCCAGACGGGTTGGTACAGGGTTTTATTTCGAGTTTTCCTTCTCTCGCAGTGATATCGTCTGCTTATTTTTCCATCAGTCGCCTCTTGCGACACCCTACGGATGAGATGGGGTGGTGATACTTGAACTCAAAGAGTACAACAAGGTAAATTGAAATGACATTATCTTCATCTAATAAAACTTGTAGGATATTCGCAACAGACTGACTTTATTGTAAAATAACGACTCGTATTCGTACACACTTAACTTAGTTACAAATTATCTCACTAGATGGCACTAGCAGTAACTAAAGCAAAGATTTAAGCAGATTATTTTAATCGATTAAGACATATACAAGATAAGGATACCGCGGTAGCCTAGTGGTATGGGTAATGGATTGCTGAGAAGAGGTCTCGGGTTCGATCCCAGGTTTTAGCATGGCACACACCAATGACTTTTCGAAGTTATGAGTGTATTTATCGCAGGTTTATAAGTACCTGGTTAATGGCAATAGGCTCGCCACCTATTACATTGGGACCTAAACATAAACTGGCGAAATGCGGGTGCTAACACCTCTGACTACCCCTTCAGGGATATAGGCGTGAGTTTATGTTATGTTATGATTAAGATATAGAAAAAAATTAATTGGTTCAGGCGGGGTTCGAATTCCGCCTGAACCGTATCTTAATCGATTTCAATAGTTTATGCTTTAAAATTTCATTCGAAAGATTATTTTGTTTAAATATAATTACTTACACCCCCACTACCACACTAAAATAAGCAAAAAGTTATTCACATTTTACCCAATTTTTTTTTTTTTTTTTACGTGCGCAAAATCCCCACCGATACCTCCCCACCGGAGCCGGTGGAGGAGGTTATGTCGGACTCGAACCGACTAAAACGCACGCCGCCTGTGGGTCGCTTTGGTTGCCGAAGGTGAGGTTGACAGGCATATCCCTCGCACCCCGGCCGACCCCGGGCCATCTCTCACGATCTGGCCCTCTTCTCGGGTGTGGGGAGTACAGAGTCCCCAACTCGTCCCCGGAAACGGGGGGGCGCGCCACGCGCGCCACCGCCGCGGCCTGCTTCTGCCAGGGTGACAGGCGGCTTCACCTGTCACCCCCAGGCCGGCGCTCATGGGGGGCGGAGGTCGTTCATCGACCTCCGACGCCCGAGTTGCCTTCGTACGCGGGCAGCTTGTCTCGCGATCCTTCGTCGCTCCCGCTGCCGCTATCGCCCCGCCTCCTCCTTCACGAGCATTACTTGCTCGCAGAAGGAGGCGCCGGCCGCCCACGCATCCGCGCAGCGAACCATCGCCGCGAGCAAGGTGGAGAGCGTGAGAACCCTCACTCCCAGGGCCGCCACAAGCTCCCGCCTCGGCGTCTCCCACGCCGGACACTCGGTGAGCGTGTGCGGACCTGAGTCCTCGCTCGCGTCGCAGCGATGGCACTCGGACGTTGGCTCTTTCTGCATCCGACGCAGATACTTTCCGAAGCATCCGTGCTCGGTGATCATCTGCGTCAGACGGTACGAGAGGCTGCCGTTTGGCCTCTCTAGCCACTCCCCCATGATGGGTCTTACCGCCGTTACTACGGCGTGCCCTGCGCCTGGTTGCCCAAGTCGTCCCATTCCGCCACCATTTCCCTGTGGAGCCGGGATCTCACGGCCCGAATTTCTTCGGGCTCGGGATCGTGACCCCGCTCCCGCGGCGCCCTTCGGAACCGGTATAGCGCCGAAAGGCATCTCGCTTCCAGGATCCATGGTGGCGATCCGGCGAGGAGACTCGCCGCGTTGAATGATATCGTGCGGTACCCCCTTATGATGCGGCACGCCAACTTCCGCTGCGGACGCTGCAGCAGGAGCATGTGCCGATCACTCAGGGTGTCCGCCCACACGGGACACCCGTACAGGGCCATGGACCGCACGACACCCGCGTAGAGTCTCCTGCAGGAGTCCTCCGGGCCCCTCAGGTTGGGCAGTAGCCGCGCCAGAGCGTTGGCTGTGCCCGCCAATTTGGGGCCCAGACTTCGGAAGTGCTTCCCGAAGTCCCACCGGCCGTCGAGCACGAGCCCCAGATATTTCATCTGGGGCTTGATGCCGATGAGAGTGCCTCCCACTGTGAGACTGGAACCAGGTGGTGGCGTGCGCCGAGGTCCATGAAAGAACATGGCCTCGGATTTATGCAAAGCCACCTCAAGGCCCAGCCGCCGGATCCGTTCCACGACTTGAGCAACCGCGGTCGTGGCCCTCAGGATCGCTTCGCGGTATGTAGCCCCGCTCGCCGTCACTAGCGTGTCGTCCGCATAGCACGTGACGGCGGCGCCGTCCGCAAGCTCACCGCGAAGCACCCAGTCGTATCCAATGTTCCACAGTAGCGGCCCGAGAACCGATCCCTGTGGAACACCGCACGACATCTCACGCCGACCGACGCCGGTCGCACTTGGGTAGATGACGGCTCTCTCCGTCAGGTACGCCCCGACTATGCGGCGGAGGTAGAGAGGCACACCGTGGTACACGAGTGCCTCCCTGATGCAACTCCAGGGCAAGGTTGAACGCGTTGGAGATGTCCAAGGACACCGCCAAGGTCACCTCACCCCGGGCAACTGCCTCCTCCGCCAAAGTCCTCACGCGCATGATGGCATCCACGGTGGACCGCCACCAGCGGAAGCAATATTGGGCATCCGCCAGGTCCGGCCCCCTACCAGAGAGGTGCTCGACGAGGCGCTTCGCAATAACTCTTTCAAAGAGCTTGCCCACCTCGTCGAGCAACACAATGGGCCGGTAGCCGGACGGTTCGTCCGCCGGGCGACCCTCCTTTCGGATGAGGACCAGTTTCCCCGTCTTCCACATCTTCGGAAACTGGCCCCGCTCCAAGCATGCGCTGAGGAACCCTCTCAGCCGGGGTTCGAGACCGTCTTCTCCCAGAGCTAGGACCCACGCGCGGCCTGGAATGCCGTCGGGTCCCGGGGCGGTGCTCTTCTTGGCTCTAAGCCTTCGCACCGCCAGCTCCAGTTCTACCCAAGTGACCTCGGGGACTTCGTCGTCAACTACCACACTGGGCGCCACAGGCGACCGAGGTGGCGGAGTCATCTGCGGCGGAACGTGTTCCGCTCGCGCCGGGAACAGGGACTCGACCACTCCACCGAGCAGAGCTGGCTGGAGAACCCGGGTCAACGGCGGGGCCCGGGGGCGCAGCTTTCCTCTTACCATAAGGTAAGGCCGCCCCCATGGGTCCCGCTCCAGCGTCTCCATGAGCTCCTTATAAGCCGCGGCTTTCGCCCGCTTAATCTCCGCTCGGAGGGCATCTCTGGCCTCCCTGTATCCCACATGAAGCTCCGCCACTCGGGGCTCCGTATCTGCGGTTCGGCTACGCCTCCTACGGAGTCTGGTCCACCGGCGGTGCGCGATCACGCAGGCTTGCCGTAGTCTCGCGATCTCCGCAGACCACCAGTAGACCCGACGCCTCGGACTATAGGGTGGTGCCCTAGGCATACCCGCATCGCAGACACGAGTCATTTTACCCAATTGCATTCAAAGCTTCTTCGCTTAATCCTCGTTTTGATTTGGTAAATATGGGTTTCAATCATGTTATAGTGTTGTTTTCCTTATTTTTTTTTAATTTATATTAGAACACGTCAATTAGACTTCGCCTTGCCTGATAGTAAGCTGAAGGCAAAGTCTCAGAAAAGAGGTTCACCATTACTTACACATACCATGTAACAATGGTGACACTCATGATATGCTTTTTCACGCCCCGCTTAAAGGACCCGGGACTGCAGGAAGAAGGAAACACGTGAGATGGTAATGAATTCCAGGCCTTTGCGACAGAGGAGGAAAGAGTCACCGAACCGCTTGGTTCTTGATCGGATGTTCTGCACCGTGCGCGGGTGACATCTAAGACCTGCACGTGTTATCATCTAAATTTAGCTAGAGGAAAAGTTCATAAATACTTACGAAGCATTTCATAAGGTCTGGTTGCGGGTAGTACTGATGAGGGGCTCTTTGGTAATGGCGCATTATAGGCCCGCACAGCGGCTTGGGCAAGTGGTTGTAAACCAGGTCGTTGATCGTGGCGTAGTTCGGACAGGTGTCGTGACTGTCGTGCCGGATCACTGACTGGATGTAACCCTGAAGATGGATGGAAGTGTATAGATTCTAGACCTCATGTCGCGAGATAAACAAAACCTTGGCACGTGCGGATAAGTTTTTTTATATAGTCTAATTCGTGGATTAGAACTCTGCCAACAACGTACTACCCCATGTCCGCAAAATATTATATTCAATAAATAAATATTCCACAACATTCTACAGAGCGCTATCTAGAGCATAGATTAACTATTTAGCTTGTGTTATGGAATCTAAAATGCGAATAAACATACTTAAAATACTTTTTTTTGTAAATACATACATTATCATACATAGAAACACCCAGAATAATGCAAATATACATATTCATGCATACAAATATTTGCACTTAGCGGTAATCGAACTCGCGCTTCCTGCGTAATAGTTGAACTTTCTACTGCTACGGTACAAAGGTACATTTTATGACGTCATTGGGGTCTAGATATAAGTAAGCCGGTTGCTGCTAACTAGGTATACTTAGGTTTCTAAACCCTGATCATAGTAGTAATAATAATAACATATTGAAGATTGTCTGCGAAGTGGCCGTGGTGTGTGATCGCTTTCGAAGGTCGCAGAATTTGTTTGCAGTCATATGCAAAGCTCGGTGGGTTATGGTGGCTGGACGTTATGCCACCGTATTTGTCTTCAGTAGTATAAAAAAATCTAGGTGGGTAAATACATACTTGAGTGCTATTTAACTTATTAGTTCTGTAATCAAGGCTTCTTGTTTCTGGTTTAAGTTTTTCGTAATCTATGTGTTCTTTTGGCGGGAAATACAAAGTTCCAGTTTTTGGGCATTCGGCTTTTTCTTCAACCCAATTGCCTGAAATTATGTTGGTAAGTAATCAAAATTACATAGTTATTGGTGCGAGGGAAATGCTTCCAAACACAAGCTTATGTTCCTCATTACACTCCGTCATAACAGACCCGATATGGCGCGCGGTTCTAGTCGGTTTGAGTCCAACATAAGCATTACTGCCACCGCTGGCTAGCAGGTCTTTATAGAGTTGTAGGAGTAGACAAGTATGCACCCCACCATGAATATTGATAAAAGAAAAGACTGTTTCGTTGCTCTCGTGTTAATAAGAAAATAAGGTAAACTCGAAAGAAAAGAGAGAGAAGTAGAAGAGAGTACCAACCGGTCTGGCCAAATAGTAGGCCATATCTCCCAACATTGAGAGAGGCTCTATGTCCAGCAGTGGACTGCAATAGGTTAATTGATTATTGTAGGAGATGGTTTATATAAGACCGAAAACTAAATTTCATTAAAACTCTACCCACTCACCTATGAGCACATTGTTCGAATACTGTGTTGGCGCCACGCAATTCTTAGTTATCGCTTCTAATCGACTCGGGGATTTCGGCCTTGTGACAACTTCCATTTTAAAACAGTATGTAACTAATTGTTTGCTAAAATAACTTTAAAATCCCTTAATAAATGATAGAATGTGTGTAGTGGACTACACACAAAAACCTGTTACGATACTTAATAAAAAAATGATTAAAAAATTATTATTATTATAAGGTAAGTACGTGAATTCTTGATCTAACTCTATTGAATTTTACTGCGACTCTATCGAGTTTAAATTGTAGTTATGTTAGAAATAGAAAATAATAGAAAAAATCATATTATATTATGACTATCATCATTTTGTAAATAATTATAAGCAAAGATAATTATAACCAATAAATTTTATTGTCATTTTGACATTCAGCTGTAAGCATTACTTTTTTAAATTACGCACGAGGTTTTATATAAAAAGGAAGTATACGACAACTTTGCGACAGGTATGGCAGGGGCTTCCTCATCCTAGTACACCGATTAGTCTAAATCGTGTCATGATACCTACCTACAGCTAAATTTTTTCATCGCACCTCTCGCCATAGGCGGGGAATTCATCCTCACACATTGCGACCTGAGACGGTTCGCATTGTGCGGTATGAAAGAAACTTCATCCCACGCACACTCAAGCTGTGGAATGACCTCCCACGTAATCGCGCCACGGTAACCAATTCCCATCAGACGGGCCGAGTCCTTGTCTGCCACCTAAGTGGTATAAAAAAATGTCATAAGGTAGGGGAATGTTGGAATACATTACAAGAATTTGTTAAGATCTGAATTATCACCGAGTGTCCGGCGTGGGAGACGCCGAGGCGGGAGCTTGTGGCGGCCCTGGGAACGAGTTGGGGACTCTGTAGTCCCCCACACACCCGAGAAGAGGGCCAGATCGTCAGAGATGGCCCTGGGTCGGCCGGGGTGCGAGGGATATGCCTGTCAACCTCACCTTCGGCAACCAAAGCGACCCGCAGGCGGCGTGCGTTTTAGTCGGTTCGAGTCCGACATAACCTATCCCTCCGGCTCCGGTGGGGAGGTATCCGTGGGGATTTTGCGCACGTAAAAAAAAAAAAGATCTGAATTATACTACTAAGGTAGCAAACAAACTGATAGTAAATATAAAAACTATTATCGAGGTTTGGTTCCACAAAGAGAATGAGGGTCTGGGTAGAGAGATAAGTGCTATTTTTGGTTTATCAATATATTTAATTTAAATCTATAAGTACTTACAATATAATATTTATAAACAATCATCCTTAGTATCCCAAATTAATATAATGCAATAATCATAGCACAACAACTAAACAAGTGCTACAATAATTGGTACAAAACATGATCCTTAGCTGTAGGTATTTACACTATGATTACCATTCAAGCTATTGGAATATTTACCGTGTTGTATTGTTTTGAGTTTCTGATTTTTCAGATGTAGTACACTGCGGTATTTCCGCCCAATTGAGCAGTCCGACTAGGGAAGTACCGGCGCCCTACAGAATACCGCGGTTATAATAACTTCTGTTGTATTCCCAGCGGTGAGTAGGGTAGCCAGAGCTCACTGGAGAATTTGTGCTGTCAGTGGGATGACTAAAGGCTTGTCCTGCTTTGTCCTCTACACTGACGGTTAAGAAACTCTGTGCTTACAGGGTCGGAAGCGCGAGTGTGGCTTCTCTAGTGTTACACACGTCCATAGGCCACGGTAACCACTTTCCACCAGGTGGGCTGTGCGCTTGTCTGCCACCTAAGTGGTATAAAAAAAAAAAAAATTACTCAGTTGTATAGTTTCGGATTTCTGTTTTTTCAGATAACTTTAAACAATAAAACATGGTAAAGACCCTTACAGCTTTAACAGATATCAGAGTTACAGTATTTGGAGAAACGGAGGTGGCGAGTTGCATTATAGCTGTTCAAAAATTTTTTGGGCTACTTTAAAAGCATATAAACATACAGTCATCTATGTATATTCTCCTACATTCAAGAATTTAATCAATCCAAAACTAGCACTTTAGAGCTCAGGGTCTGTTCTTAGGGGTAGTGACATTACAAAATTAAGTCATTATCATTACAACATTAGTCCCCCCCCTCCTAGACCAGTGGCAAAAATTTGGCCGGTTGATTAGTGTATAATGAAATGATAAATGTTCGGGATTAATACATATTCTAACATTTATGATAGTTAACATGTGTCATAAACATCAAAATATGTGTCTTAGGGGGTTGGTTGCATCCAAAGCTTGTACTTTGGGGCCCGCAGTATACTCTCCTACATCTTATCTTAATTTGGTTTATCTGTACTGGTTCCCTTGTTTGTTAAGGAGCAGACAGTGTGTAGTGTGGTTGGCTTGGGCCCTGAAGATCTTGTTAGGGCCCTTATACATAAACATACAAAATGCAATCTTCTTCTTCTTCTTCTTAATGTTAACCGTTCATCTCGGAGTCTGGGGTCTGCCAGTATTGACCAGTAAATGCAATATGCAGTTGAGATGTTGTTTTAATAGTAGGTTAAAAGCCTGTAATATAGTACTCATTTAACCAGCTATCCTTAGAAATACAATTGAGGATATTCATTTATGAGTAGACTAATGTTAAAATTAAATGTAAGTATTCCAATTTTAATCAGTCTCCATCGGGAAATTCTGGCTTGGTTTCGGCAATGACTGTAGCAATGCAGAAAGTTGGCCTTCCAAGGGGCCGGCTTGTTGTATTAGATTTGTAAGGTTCTTCTCAATTTTTAAAACGTCTTGATTGATAGATTCCATGTTCTAAAAGCAATTCAAATTTAGTTAGAATCTAAATTACCCGTATGATGACTAACGTTTTTAAATTTAAACTGAGCTTACCCCTATAATAGAAGTATACAAATGCTTGATGTTTTTATCACTGTAACGAATGAAACCACTCACATTGGATTCTGTATCAGATGGCGCAATCGATGCCATGATTTTAAAATAAATTTCAAATAGGTATGAATTAAATAACAACGAATGTACGAATTTTCGTTTTTGGAAAGTTGACTGTTGAGTGTTGTTGAATTGAAAAGTTGAAACGAAAACTTTGACTTGATTTGTTGCATCTTTGATATATACTTATCTCTTTTTTACATACCTGGATTTCCATATATGATAGAAACAAATTATTGACACACAAATTTCATGTCAAAAATATCCTTTAAATTTGCGCTGGAACAAAAGAAGAAGTTCGTGAGATTTTTTGACACTTTAATTTCTGTTCTGAAATTAACATTTTGAAGTACATGTACAAGAAAAAAATATCTATACACATTTTATTACATAAGAATCTAAAAAGGTCCATTTCTCTTATTTTCTGAGTCTAAAGATTTAAATAATATATTAGAATAACGGTCCTCAACACAAAAAAAAACATTTTTATATTCAGTTTCCGAATGTTTCAAAATGTCAATGTCATCCGCTGCGGACAGAATCGCTGCATTGGAGAAAAGCCAATTTTTTTCGAAAAACGCTCTAAAAATCATCAATTCCATTTACTGTGTAAAATATTCAACACGTTATATCTTTAAAGTGTATGTGGTGTTGTGATATTGTTTTCTTTCTGTCATATCTCTTATTTTTCTTTTAAATCCGTGAAGAGGGTTTTGTTTTTATAAGTACACAGTTATTGATTAACTATAAGTAGAATAAAAAATAACATGTATTCAATTAAGTCGATAATCAATCAATTCAAATCTATTTCACCCTATACAGTACAATTACAATTAATATTACTTCTCACATCAAATCGTTTCATATAAATATTTATGTGGAACAATTTAATTTTTAAACACAAATCTGTCACTTACCGGTTTATATATATGATATATAATACATACAATAATACTGCAACCAATTAATTTGAAATAACATTTGCAATTTTATCTAAAAAGTTTCTATAATTATTTTAGATACATTTTGTTAAGAAAATTTATTCTGAAAAGAATAATTCAAATGAATGGTTTTAAATGAGAAAGATCAACCATAAGTGATCTGATGATGCTTGAAAACTATCTAAACATGTTATTTGTGGAGATGTCTGTAACATCAGACTTTTTAAATTACGTTCATATCTTTATAGTAGAACTTTGTCCTCTTGAATTATTCAATTACCTGATATCGTTATAATAATGTGAGACCTGTTTAAAGTGCAAGTCCAATATCTGAAAAACCATCCAAAGAAAGTATTGAGCCTGTCTATCTCGCTAGCCCAGTGTAAGTCTAAAAATGACTAAATATTTTGCTGGTATCTCTACTCCACACCAAATCGGATGATACAAATTTGTGACTTGAAAAGCTATATTGATGTCTACTTTGAATGCAATATGTCTGTAGTATACATGAAAGAAAAGTCAATGAAAATTCAGTTCATGTATGAAATTATTTTATGTGGTCAATAGTTCTAATGAAGGTCATAAATAATATACAATTTGCATTAGGCAAAGGATCCTTACAATTGTAACAAGTAGACAAGTGAACACTTGTAGTGATTTTGCTGAGAGTTGAATAGGGCGCATTAGACGATGGTAAGTCGCGGCGGCGCCAGTCGGGCTGGCGTCGCGACGTCGCCGTCGGCCGTCAAGTCTGGCCCCTCCCCCCGGCGCTCAGCGTCGTCGGAAAACTGTATCCTCAGTATCACTTAACAACCCTCCATATATCCATGCTCTTTTCATTACAATTTTCAGTTTGTTTTAGTTAGGTTCCACATTTTTCTGTTTTGTCACAGTCTATTTTTGTACGTGTTTGTTTTGACTATTTGACAGCACTTGCGTTTGTTATTCACGACTTGCAGTTCACCTCTAATTTACGATTTAGATTTCTGTTATTTTTTTTTCAAACCGTTTAGTTTTATTAACGTGAAGTCTTTTAGCGCGAATTATGGAAATGTATAGTTAAATTTTGAAGAGAGTGGAGTCATGTCTGAAGATCATGACGTGGATTGTTCCATGAAAGACGACAAACAGACTGACAGTGATGAAAACGCTATTGTGGAAAACGGCGATAGTGATGTGGTGGAAGAATCAAGTGCCAATACATTCAAAAACGATGAATCTAGTGCCATAAATAAGGAGATATTGAGCAACGAGGTAGATGAAAAAGGAGATGTGTATGGTGCCAAAGCTACGATAAGTTGGACGTTGGAAGGGCGGCAGTTCAAAGTGTCGTGGTGTCTACCGGAAGGTGCAGCGTCGGCGGAAGATTATGTGGCGTTATATTGCACAGGTAAGTTTGCCATATTGTCTAGTTTTATATGCCTACAAAAGTAAACTTTGACTATTCCTGGGCTGCGAGGGGAAGGCGGAAGCAATCGGGACAACGTCTTTATCACGATGATGCAAATACAGTTCAGTTGATGATATATCACTATTATCTTTTTTTTTTTTTTTGCGTGCGCCAAGTCCCCACGGATACCCTCCTATCGGAGCCGGTGGGAGAGGTTATGTCGGACTCGAACCGACCAAAACGCACGACGCCTGTGGATCGTTTTTGGTTGCCGAAGGTGAGGTTAACAGGCATATCCCTCGCACCCCGGCCGACACAGGGCTATTTCTCTCGATCTGGCCCTCTCCTCGGGTGTGGGGACCACAGAGTCCCCAGATATATGACTATTAGTATATATGTTTAACGATTAGTAACCTACGTGTGTACTTTTATGGATCCCTATCTTAAAAAGAAAAAAGAATCCCTCGTTGTCTATTCGTCTGTTGTTTGAATCTTTTCCTCACGGAATGTGTGGAGTGCGCTAATCCGTGAGCGGTCTTTTAAAATGGCGGAGGAACTAGATACTATTTAAATAATAAAGTTGTTTAAATTACAATCATTATTATCCATAAGCAACTGGAAATTATGTCCACTGTCGGTACTTATACCGAACATGGTAACCTAGTGATATTCCATGACTATAGCAATAAATAACCATATGTTTGGCAGCGTCTCTGATCGATCTAGAAACCAAAAAATATGGGTCCGTAAACTTAATTCACTTTGGCTAAATCACCTAGGGTAATTTAGTAGACTTAATTCACATGTGTACATAGTATTTTTCGAAATAGAGTGTGAACACGTATTTAGATTGATTATGATATAGAAAAAAATTGAATCGGTTCAGGTTTCCTAGGAGGTAGGACACGGCGGTATCTCCGCCCGATTGAGCAGTCCGACTGGGGAAGTACCTCTGCCCTACAGAATACCGCGGTTATAATAACTTCGTGTTGTGTTCCCAGCGGTGAGTAGGGTAGCCAGAGCTCACTGGAGAATTTGTACTGTCAGTGGGAAGACTAAAGGCTTGTTCTGATTTGTCTTCTACTGACGGCACAGAAACTCTGTACTTACAAGGTTGGCAGCGCGACTGTGATTCCTCTGGTGTTACAGACGTCCATAGGCCACGGTAACTACTTTCCATCAGGTGGGCCGTGTGCTAGTCTGCCAACTAAGTGGTATAAAAAAAAAAATCGTATACGCGATCTATCCCTTACAGGGGGAACTCTCTGACCTCTGAGCCACAGAAACCTTCGCTGAACGTGTTTAGATTGTTTGAATGATTTTATTAAATGTAACTAAAGGAATGATTTTTTTATAAACCCCTTAGATAGCAGACAAGCACATGGCCCACCTACCGTAAAGTAAATACTGTGGCCTATGAACTTATGCAACATTAGGGCGTTATACTCATGCTGCCGACCCAGAAGCAACCTTTTAATGTCATACTCGAAGGACCCCATATTGTTGGCGCTTGGGAAAAACACAGCAGGCAGTTTATGCCGCAACTTGAGCGTTAGTGGGATGAAATAATTTTGCAGCCCCTTTATGGTAGCTCTTACCGTGGTTTAGATATGCAATAATGGAAGTAGACAATTAAGAAATTCAAGGATTATATTATAGGAAACACCATAGCAGCGCTCACTATATGAAGGCGACATTATTTGAAAGGGTGATATTTACCTGGAGCAAGCATCTATAAAAAGCTATAAATACGGATAAAAATAGGCATCCGATGCGTAGATCAATATTATAGATACCTACGCAAGAATCCCAATATGCTACATACACGTATCTTTCTAAATAATATGTGAAAGTTTGTATACTTTAGTTTTCATATTATAACGATTACCAATAAGCTGTTAAATAGGTTTGTGAAAATTACCCAAAACCGTCGAGCATGTGTGAAAATAATTATGAAAGTAACATAACATAAACTCACGCCTATATCCCCGAAAGGGTAGGCAGAGGTGCTAGCACCCACATTTCGCCAGTTTATGTTTAGGTTTTACCATGGCACAAACCAATGACTTTACGATGCTTTTCGAATTTATGTGTGTATTTATCGCAGGTTTATAAGTGCCCGGTTAATGGCAATAGGCTCGCCACCTATTATGAAAGTGGAAGAAACGAAAGTCGTATGTAATCGTAGCAAGTGGAAATATGTGGTCTCTGCCTACCCCACTGGGAAATAGGCGTGGCTGTATGTATGTTGAATAGGTTTGAATTTTAGAGTAACATGACTTAGCAGTTCTCAATATGACCAAGTCTTTTTTAACCGGTTCAATAATAAGATAGCTAAAACTTCAACGAAAACTATGAAAAAATACGAAACCAAATAATTGATGGTCGAGTAATACACGCGTTACAACTTACACCATACCGTAAAACAAATTTAATTCATTGAATGTATTGTAATCACGTAATCATAGGGATAGAGATCCGAGTAAACAAAGTGCTTTCTTGGAATTAACAAATCATGGTCCTTCGAGCCATCTCCGAAATTAGTTGTGGTCGGCTTTCAGTCTAACTGCAATCTGACCTCCAAAACCCACTCTCGGTATCGAAGCTCTGTAGTTAACCCAACTTTTCGGACTCTTCAGGATCCAATTACCCGTAACGAATACTTTTTACTTTAAATTATAGCATTGCCCTTTTTTTTTTTTTTTTTTTATATATAGGACACGTCAATTGGACCTCGCCTTGCCTGATGGCAAGCTGAAAGCAAAGTCCCAGAAAAGAGGGTCACCATTACTTACACATACCGTGTGACAATGGTGACACTCAGCTTGACGGCCTCATCATATGCTTTTTCACGCCCCGCTTAAAGGACCCGGGACTGTAGGAAGCCATAAACCTGCCGTTTTTTTTATACCGCTTAGGTGGCAAACAAGACTACGGCCCATGATGGGAAGTGGTTACACTCGCGCTGCCGACCCTGAAGAAACGTTCTAATGCCCCTCTTGAAGAACCCCATATTGTAGGCACTTGGTAAAACTGCAGCTGGGAGTTCATTCCACAGCTTGAGTGTGCGTGGGATGAAGTTTATTTCGCACCAATAAAATGATTTTTTATTAACTAATTCACATAAATCATTTACAAAATAATTAAAACATAAATACACGAAACTAACTCGCGATCGTGTCGCGTCAAACAACCCACGCCGCATCGTTCCCGGCGCAAAGGTGCCCATGATGCCGGCCGCGTTGCCCCGCTGAATCGCAATAGCCAACCTTTGCCCCAGGAACGAGCCGGATCGGAAGTCACCGCCATGGTCGCGGATGCGGCGGCTACACTACTAATACTAATTTATACAATAATACACTGACGGACTCATAAACTGCAAATCAAATCAAATCAAATCAAATGCATTTATTGTTTGTCACAGGTAGTAGAAGATGTTATTAATTACATAAATAAGTAGGTATCACTGTGGCATGTCTGATAAGACGTACAATATGAGTTATAAAATTTTAGAATATAATTAATGGAATAAATGATTATTTAAGCTACTCGTATTACATTATAATTGGGATTATACCAGTTTAAAAAAATTATCAACAAATGAAATTATAGGTGAATGTCAACATTGTTTCTAGTCATTTACATAGTCGTCATGCTAATATTAGAATAATAATTATGTCACAGATGTAGTTTTATCAAATTAAATAATATAATAAAAATAACAAAATAAAGCAACTATTTAATATAATATCAAGTCACAGCGCTTCGATCATCCACCAAATTCAATAATTAAAACAAATCAGATCATTATTCCTTCAAAATCATCATTCAAGAATTCTGTAACATTGTAATATGCTTTTTGCAGTAACACTTTTTTTAATACCTTTTTGAGTTGGTTGCAATTCAACTCCCTCCAATCTCTAGGCAATTTATTATATATTATAGGCGCCATACAAACGATGCTCTTGCGCATGAGTGCCGTCTTCGCTCTGTGCAAGCGAAGCCTGCTATTGTCCCGCCTGTTTCGCGTAACTGTTGCCTCTAAGGTCGGAAATAAATGAGGGTTACTTTTCACAAATATTGCAACCTCTAAAATATATATGCTTGGTAGTGTTAAAATGTTGTATTTCTGGAAGTACGTTTTGCAGCTATCTGTAGTTTTTAATTTGAACATTGACCTGATGCATCTCTTTTGAGCCTTAAACACAAGTTCTTTCTCTGTTGCGTTTCCCCAGAAAATAACTCCGTATCGTAACAGAGGTGCAGCTAAACCATGATAGGCTATTATTAGGGCATCTTCATTAATAATACTGGACAGCTTATGTAAAGCATAGGCAGAACTAGAAACTCTTTTAGAAAGCTGCTCTATGTGCGATCTCCAGTTAATCCTATTATCAATTGTTAGCCCTAGAAACTTTGTCGTACTAACATTTTCAATTAAATTATTTTGACAGTCTATATCTATTCCATTTGATGTTACCCGTTGGTTAAAATGCATGATTTTAGTTTTCTTTAAGTTCATTTTTAAATTATTAATGTCCAACCATTGTATTATAGATGTCAATGCACTGTGTATGTCAATTTTATATTTAGTTATGTCGTTATTATCATTAGAAATTGTCAATGTACTATCATCGGCAAACAATGTCATATTATGTCGGGTAGATTTCGGTAAGTCATTAATATAAAGTGTAAAGAGCAATGGTCCAAGTACACTGCCCTGAGGAACGCCGTATACTATATTTCTCTGTTCTGACAGATGTATTTCCTCGCATTTAGTCATTGTATTTAACCGAGCAACTTCCGTATATTGCTTTCTATTGTTAAGATAAGATTTCATGATATCCAAAACATTACCCCTTACACCATACGCTTCAAGCTTTTTTAGAAGGATGTCATGTTTAACGTAGTCAAACGCTTGCGTCATATCACAGTAGATCGCGCATACAGGGGTTCTTTTATCAACGTTCAACATAACGTCATATAAAAATTCGTAAATTGCCAAATTTATAGTTTTCTTTTCACGAAATCCTTTTTGTTCATCGCAAAGTATGTTATTTTTTTCCAGATAATTATATAATTCTTTATGTATATATTTTTCGAATATCTTGGAAGTAATTGGTATCAATGATATTGGTCTATAGTACTCCATTACTTCCCTATCCTCTTTCTTAAATAGTGGCTTAATTATGGATATTTTAAGGGCGTCTGGAAACACCCCATGATAAATACACAAATTAAAAATGTAGCTTAAGTGACCGCAAATTTCACTGGCTACAGCCTTTAAAACTTTAGTAGCAATACCATCATATCCAACACTATTGGTATTTTTTAGAGTCAAGATAATTCTAAGTATATCTTGGGGTAAACAAGGACCCATGAACATTGATTTTTTTCTATTTAATATTAATGAAGTCGTTTCTTGTGTATTGCCTGGTATAGAATTAGGCTGTATTTTATCAATAAAGTAATTATTGAATTCATTTGCAATATGTTTTGGATTTGTAATTACCGTATTATTAATTTTTATTTTATTAATGTAATTTTTTGGTGTATTAAATTTTGACCGATTAATTATTTGCCAAGTTGTTTTAGATTTATTATTGGAGGTTTTGATTTTGTAATTATTTTGTGAACGTTGCGTTAGTAATACAATTTTTTTAAATAACTTTGCATAGTTTTTGTATCGTGTTTTGTTAGTAATATCTGGTTTTAATCTTTGTAACCATAGAAGTTGTCGTTTTTTCTTACTACAGATTTTAACTCCTTTAGAAACCCACTTTGGTTTCTTTATCAAATTAACAATCACTTTACTCTTGGGAAAGTATAGATTATAAAAGAGCATAAACGTTTCTACAAATAAGTTATAGGCCATATTAGGGTCCTCAAGTTGATAAATTTCTGAAAAGCTTAAATTGCAAATGCAATCCTTAAATTTTCTAATATTTATTTGGTTATAGTTACGCTTAAGTGTACAATATTTTTACTTTTATGGTAATGTACTTACAAACCAATTTTATTTATATTTCTTTTAAATAGGAGATTACACACTTACTTTCTTTCATTGTCATATGACACATATTTTTTTATTATTACATCTGACGCTTGCGAACCAATTTTTTTTTACTTTGTAATAACACATATTCACTCTAGATTGGTTCGTGAACTTTAAAACAGCGTAGGGTCATATCTTTAAGTTTAAGTTTATGTACTGGAAAGGACCTTAAGACTTTTATTGAAGAAAAAACAGAAATTTAAGAAAAATTGGTTTAATTAAAAAATTGGTTTTAACAATAGACACAAACTTTATGCAAGGGTTTATTTGTGTTTTAATAAGGTGTATTACCCCCACGTGCCCTTATTACGGATTCTAATCGGTTCCGCATAGATTTTATAAGGGTTTTTAAAAGATCTTGCGGAATATTGTCCCATTCTTCTGAAAGTGCTGTTCTTAGTGCTGCCACTGTCGTGGGCGAAGGGTTTCTCGCATATACAGCTCTTTTTAAATTGTCCCAAACATGCTCGATGGGATTAAGATCCGGGCTGCGTGCTGGCCAATTCATTGTACGTATCCCAACCTCTTCGCAATAATGTTGAACTTGTGCAGCTGCATGCGGCCGGGCATTATCCTGCATTAAAGTAAAATTTTCGCCTATGAATCCCATGTAAGGCACCACGTGATCTTCTAATATCTCTGTTATGTAGCGATGTGCTGTCAAACCCCCTCTATTACCGTTTTGACGGACCATGTCTATGAACACAAGTTCGGTTCGCCCGTTCATCGATATGCCACCCCAGACCATACATGAACCGCCTCCAAAAGGAACACGCTCCTCAATGCAACTTTGAGCATATCGCTCCCCACGTCGACGATAGACTCTTCTGCGACCATCTGCACCATATAAACATGTCCTACACTCGTCCGTGAACAATACAGAGGCCCACTGCTCTTCTGTCCAATTCAGGTGATGACGCGCAAATCTTAAGCGAGCTTGTCTGTGAGCTGTAGACAACTTTGGACCATTTGCTGGTCTAAAAGGGGTGATATCCGCTTCCTTTAACCTTCTTCTTATTGTTCGTGCACACACGTTTACTCCACGCACTTCATTAAGCTCGGTTTTGATGTTAACTGACGTGAGGAAACGATTTCGCAGGGAAGTTATAACAATAAATCGGTCATCACGACCTGTGGTTGCTCGAGTTCTGCCTGTACCACGTCTCCTCCTGTAAGAACCTGTCTCTACAAACCTTCTGTATATTCTAGAAACCGTAGACTGGTTTAAATTTAAATTTCTACCAATCGTTCGTTGATCCAAGCCCTCCCGCACCAATGCTACAATTTGTGCCGCTTGTTCGGACGAAGTATCCATATTATGGTTCAAAAACTCTCGATGTGTTAAAAAACTAACCCAACAATTATGCTGGTAACAATAATTCAATTGACAAAACAAAAAAAATCAATGAGAATCAATTTAAAACTTTGCTATAAATAACACGCAAATCTGATACTACAAGTAAATTTTCTTTCCCGGCTATATTCATTTGTTTTACTGCAGTTCTATTTTTAAATTTAATTTTTTTTTAAGATTAAGAGCCAGTCTTTCCATATTTATATAATTTAATCTAAAAAGTTTGCATACTTATTATAAAAAATCCTTTTAGAGTAAACCTGAACTTTGATGCAGTTTATGAGTCCGTCAGTGTAAGTTTTATACTTGTGGGCTAGCTATAGACCATACAAGACGGTGTTTGTTACATGTGCAGATCGAACTTGCGGACCTTGGCACAGAAATTGATCCGCCAATGCGCTATTCAGGTCTTATGTCATGTGGGTACTATAGCGTATTCTCTTTTCTGTTAGCTGCAATCAATCACTTTAGCTTTTTATGCTATGAGATAATTATGGCCATGTCGGCTACTTCTTGCATGTTATAGAAGCAGAAAAAGTACTTCGACGTGTACAAATACATACATGTAATCACGCCTTTATCCCCGGAGGGTCCACATTTCACCAATCATTAAATTCGGTCCCACGTAATAGGGGGTGCGCCTATTGCCGTCTTCCGGACACTATTGTTGACTCAAGCCTCGTATCTGTGAGTCTGAGCTGTATATATCTGTCTGATGTTAAACAGCCCTATCCCTTAGTCGCCTTGTACGACACCGCATGGGAAGAGATGGGGTGATCCAAATTCTACTTTGTCGGGAACCACGCGGCAAATATTTACATATTTTTTCATATCTACGACTGCTTCCTTGGTGCAGCAGTGCCGCAGTGGTAACTCTCTATTTCCAGAACCATCCCAGTACAGAGCCTGGAATAAATATCTGTGTGATAAACAACGAAATGTTGATGTAACTTTACGTAGCCCTCTACGAATATACAGACGTTATTATAATATAATGTCAAACTAAAGGAGATAAACGACTGATAAGTCTAATTTTACTTTATAATAACATGAGCCTTCATTGAAATTCAAAGAAGTTGTTGTGTATCAAAAGCAAAAGTATTTTTCATTCAATTTGATATCATTTACATTGCCGACAGTTTTTGATACCCCGCTGCGTTTGGTCAGGTGAGTCACGAATTTCTGCAAACGAATGTCCTGCGTCGTTAATTGTCAGAGTTCACGTACCTTATGTGAAATCAATGATGTCGATAACTACATACATACATACATAACATAATCCCACCTTTATCCCCGGAGGGTTAGGCAGAGGTGAATTATTAGGAGTGGTTATGCTAGATAACTATCATATAACTTTATTCTTATTTGGAATAGAACTATGCCACACTTCGGTTCCAGTTTCGATTAAGTCTCCTTGAAGAGCTTATTGAAGCTAGTAGTTTTCAGCGCGAGTGTAACACCCCTGGTGTTGCATACGTCTATACGCCACTGTAACTACTGCCCATCAGGTGGGCAGTGTGCTTTTTCTGCCACCTAAGTGGTATAAAGAAAAAATTGTAACTGAAAAGGCAATCCACCTATGGAATCCTTTGAAGTGCTGTACGACCAATAAGACACATCAGACTTAATATAGACTGGTAGCCAATGCCCACGTACTATCACTGTTATGAGAATACCGCGCAAACTAGACAGGATTACAGCGTGTAGTGAAGTAGACTTGAAATAGTGGCACATTTCGCTCTTCCTATGTCTCAAACAGCGTCTCAGGCTGGCCGCATAATCCATAATGACAAGTACAAAAAATCGTTCTCTATGTAAAACACTTTTATTAGCCAACTATAAAGTGATTGATCGATCATCCGGTGGTTGTTTAATATAAATTTTTCGTATCGAATTATACGGGACATGCTAATGCATTCGCTTTAATGAAAGATAAATATTATTTAACAAATAACTCTGTCTCAACCATCGGACAAATCGATCAGCAGAATCAATTTTCACACACGCAGAAACTGCAAGATGTCTAGTTAACAACTAGCGTCATGATGCCGTATTATAAATTTATACAAGTACTCAGAGCTTACAAACTGCACTGGCTTGTCGTGGCACTAATTGACAACAGAAAGCCTGTTGAGTTTTGCTCGTGTTGATGGTATCTTGTGAGAAAATTATGTATGTATAGTTTCCTATGATTGCTGATTACCTGGACAAATTAATCCATATCTTGTAGTTGTACCTGTTGGAAGTCTTAGATATTATTATGTGAATAGTGGTCCTAAGTTGGCAATTTATGCAGACATCGAGGCGATTTTTCATCGCTGATTGGTGGTCGGTAATTGTTCAAGCTGGTTTTATTGCATCCATAATTTATGTTGCATAGTTTCTCATAGAGTATGTGAACTGTGTACTTCTTCCGTTAGATTTAACGTCAGGATAACGAGACTACGATATATATATATATGTTTTGAAAGTCAATTTGATATTTTCGAGTATATGGTAAATTACTAATCAAATGTGAAGTATATATACATACATATAATCACACCTGTATCCCCGGACGGTTAGGCAGATGTGAATTAACACCCACATTTCACCAATCATTGAATACGGTCCCACATAAGAGGGGGTGAGCATATTGCCGTCTGCCGGGCACTATTGTTGACTCAAGCCATTCTTCTGATGCTGAGTCTGGGCTGTACACAATCTGTCTTATGTTAAATAGCCCTATCCTTTAGTCGCCTTGTACGACACCGCATGGGAAGAGATGGGGTGGTTCAAATTCTACTCTGCCGGGAACCACGCGGCAAGTGGCAGGGTTGGCAGCGCGACTGTGACTCCTCTGGTGTTACAGACGTCCATAGGTCACGGTAACCACTTTCCATCAGGTGGGCCGTGTGCTTGTCTGCTAAGTGGTATAAAAAAAAAGTGTAACTTGTTAAAATAAACCAAATAATTCGTTCGATTACTAGTAGCGGTTACAATATCCGTATCCTGATCTTGACTCCATCTTCAGATCATCTCTGTGGTGTCAATGTATGTCAGTTGTCATAATTTCTTCTTTATAATTAATGAAATTGATAATTACAAGTTCTGATTAATATGTATTTTATGGTAACTCATAATGATAAATATATTTATAGTAAGTAGTTGCCATTGTTCTTAATGTCGCAAGAAGTCCTCATATGACCTCTTATTTTACCAGATTTGGCACATACTTAGTTTTCTGTACAATATGGATCGATTTTATTCTGGCGAGCACTTTACTGTTTTATGGAGGCCACAGAATAACAATTGCTGCAATAAAATTAGTTTATTCTTGAGATTTTTGTTTAAATACATAACATAACAAAAACTCACACCTATATCCCCGAAGGAGTAGGCAGAGGTGCTAGCACCCACATTTCGCCAGTTTATGTTTAGGTCCCAATGTAATAGGTGGCGAGCCTATTGCCATTAACCGCGCAATCATAAACCTGCGATAAATATACACATAACTTCGAAAAGCATCGGAATGTGTGACTTGGTAAAACCTGGGATCGAACCCGAGACCTCGTCTCAGCAGTCCATTACCCATACCACTAGGCTACCGCGGTTACTGTGTTTGAATACACACAGAAATATACTATAATTTTTGATAAGAGGTTCTTTGGTTATACAGATAAATGTATATGTAGCTTATAGGATTAAAGATATTAGATTCTATGTATATAATGATGTGACATTTGTATGTATTTGTATTAATTTGACAGTATTTTATTACATTTTTTAATAAATTTATGTATTGTATTGTTAAGTTGTAATGCTTAAATAATGCAAACTTAAAAAATTTTGTGGGTAAACGATTATTTTTATTGATTATTGAGTATGGCAGCAGGTTAAGATTAATAATCAGGTTTCATATCTTTCAATTTCCCAACTACATTCAGTCGTTCTACTTACACTTGTAAATGCCAGGCGCCATGCGGTCTCCAGCGCAATTCCATAAGCATTTATTATCCGGGAGTACCAAAAGGTCAAGGCAACAAAAAAAGCAACCGTTCGCTATGAAATAAGCTGGTGCCGTCATCTGACGAAGATAGTACTAAATTATAAACCCTCTTAGAAACGTATAAATATCGTTATTTTTAAATAGAAACTACGCCGTAGGTATATTCTGAGATCATCATACGACTAGCGAATGTTAATGTGTTCTTCGACCAAATAAAAAACAGTACCTTATTGCAACGCAAGTGAAGCAACGCAGGGCACGTGCGGTGCAAACCACTTTATTACATAAACCGCTTGTGCTGTGTACTTAGAGCCTTTCACCAGCACTGTGCTTGTAATGTTCTTGCTTGCGGAGTCATTATTGCTGTAAATCCGTCGGTGGCGCAACGGGATCCGATTTCAAGTCACCGTTTTATACGTAGCGGTTTTAATCGTGGTACAACGATAAAATACTGTCATGCATTATGTTCGCGAATACCTTCATTGCCTTCAGTATTGATATTGCATAGCATGCCCACTGCCCGCATATTTAAATCAGCTTTATCTGAATTATGTACAGATGTCCTCTGTAACACAAATACGATTCTCGAATTTCTCCTGACTTTCGCCGGCTCTGCACTTTCGTTAATTGTGCCAGGTCGTTGCTGCAGTTGCACAGTCGTATGACCGGTCGTATTGCTAAAGACTGTTATTGTGTGCAATAAAGTTCTCAAAATTGCTACTTCGTTGTGAGGTTCCAAGAAACCGGTGTTTCGGAATAGCATTATTTTCTTTTGTTTAGTTGCAGTTGTCATTGAAATGGTCAGTCGCGAGTCGCGTTTCAGTATTGTGAATAGTGGAGTGCACGTAGCGATGGGCCGTAGGTCACCACGCTGACTTGGTAATCGCATGAATGAGCCTATGGGTCAGGCCCCGCGCGCTTCGTGCCCCGCCACTCGATTTGTGAATGAACCCCCACCGGCGCGTGCCGCGTTCTCGCCGCTCCGCTCAGTCGCGCCGTCGCTGAACGCGCCAACACGCGAGCGCTCAGCGCATGCTCGTCTAACTACGTTTCATCGTTTTACAATTTAAAAGCGTACGTGTTATTTTGTGTTCAAAGTTTGATTGACAGTTGACGATAAAGTGAATACCGCTCACCTGTTGTTCGGTTTGCGGTGTGATTTACCCAGTGAGACCCAAGTCCTTGTTTCTATAAGAAAGCCAGCTATCGGGAAAGCCGCCAACGGTAGACATAGTTTGACATATACGGTGAGTAAGTCGTTACGAATATTTCTTTCATTCATTACGAATGCTAGGTAACCGTTTAGAGGTGACACGTAGGCTAGGCTTATTGAACGAAAAATACGATAGTGGGCCGGGTTTGTAGGTGGTGCCCACGTAACTTAATATTTGTAGGTGTAGTAAGCAATCGTGTCTTCTCAATATCTAGCACAATTAACCTATTCTGGACATATCCATGTCCATAATGACATGTCCCAACATATACAACTAAGTAACTATACATTTGTTTAACTAGCATTCATTCATGTCATTTATCTATTTGTACCGAGTGGAACGCCTCTAATAGCTTTCCTGTAATTAACTACTTATCATGAACATTCAGATACGTCCGGAATACATACTCTCATAAGTCTTAAAGAAATTGTTTTCTAACGTTTCAATTGCAATACTATAGGCAGGTACTTCCTTTAAAACTCTATTAAAATGTTGAAACAATAGCGTTTGAACTATTTAGAATATCTCTGGTAGACAGATGCGGTATAAAGAAAAAAGAAAATATAAAGAATTTTGTTTAAAAGTTATCCAAAAAAATGGTCATTGGAGGCGCCGTTTCATACAATAGATCGTTTAATAAGGCGCTAAGCAAACTTTACCTGGAGTCGATTCTCGCCAATTTTTTCTCGTCACTCACGTCGTCGTTGTGAAATTGATGAGCCCCTATTGTCTGGTGCGTGTTATCGATCGGTTTCGGTACGACACCGTTTTGCGATATCTCCGCCATAGATGTCAATTAAACATTTCAAGGGATTTTAGATATTTTATAGGTTCATAAACGGCAATTTTCGCAGCGAAGTGTTAGCTTTCGAATGTATGAAAGCTTGAACATAGCTAGTTTCATTATAATATCGTTTATTTTCTTATCTTGAAAGGCGTAAACAGCAGTCCGGGGACTAATAAAACAACCATCCATCATGGGCCCACCAGCGGATATTAAATTGACACGCCTCACTCGGAGCTCTCCTTCATTCCATCCCATATAGCGAAGATTACTACATATTTTTCTAACCAGTTATATGACACCTTTTGCCTCAGGATACGAAGGTACGAAGTCAATATAAGGAAGATATTCTGACTGTATTGCGGTAGTGAGATCAGGCTTTTAATTAATTCTCAATTGAACAGGAAGTAGATCGAGGACCGGGTCTTATCTGTGGGTTATGAAGTCTCTTATCTTTGACAAGCATTTTTGTAATGCATGTCGCCGCATCATAATTAACTGTCGGCACTTTATTATTGATAGTTCTGAGGAAGCTGGCGTTAAATCACTTGATTCTTCAAGAGTCACAGATAAGATATGGACTTTATCATAAACCTGCGCCATCAAACGAATAGTATAATATAGTTCATATAATTAAATAACAGCACTGAAACCTCTCGTTGATGCTCAGCGGAAATTAAATCGACACACCCTCTTTACTCCCAGTATCGCATTTCAATTTAAGCGGCAAATGAAGACCATTACAAGGGTGTTTCATTCACTTTACTGTTGTTCATGTACCTACCATCGTACTGCTCTGACGAAGAAACAATAAATTGGTTATGAGATTACTGTGAATGGAATAGCTGTGACTTGGAATATACAATCTAAAGGCATTGTAAATTAGTACTATCTAGTACTCTAGCTCCGTAAATAAAGACTAAACTTTGATTATTTAACTATATGTTATTAATATATTTAATATATGCTAGTGATGTGTGATTAGGGTCTTCAATGATCGACAGTGTTGCAGGCCTTCCTCTAATCATGTGAGACTTTGCATCGTTTCTAAAATGTAGCATATCCGAGTCGTTCATGTTACCTGCGGTACTAAAATCCTTAATTTCCGTTCATATTATAAGTACATGCACTTCTTTAATTCTTTTACTAGTCGACGGTTTAATTTAAATAAGATTTCCCATCATCTTATGATTCTAAATGTGATATATCCGGATTGTTTATGCTTTCTGTGGCAATGAAATCCCTAATTTCCGTTTTAATTTTATAGATACCGGCGTTTCCTTAAGATTTTTACTAGTCGCTTTATTTATTAATTTATATCTGACTTCCTTCATCTAGTTATATATTGTCTTATATTTTTATTATAGTTTAGTTCTCGCTATTGTATTTGATGGAGGTCTTTAATGGGAGTGATGTCTTTATGTAATATTCAGGATGTGAAGTACGTTAAACTCTAACACAACGATAAATGTAAATTACTTTAGATAAATCATTGTAAGAACGTTAACTGTAGTCTGTTCGGCATTTAGCCAGATACATAACAAGTTCTTACTTGCAAATATTTCATTGAACTTTGCGCTGGCGTCATTGTATGCTATGAATTATTCTCACGAAGTTTCAACGGAGATGCTAACTGCCATTAGTCAAGTGTTGTATTGCGATAAGTAAGCGAAAGAAACTGTGAGACAATTTCTCACGAGGCAAGCTTGCCAAAGAAACAGCTCGAAGTCCCGCTGTTTGGCCCGACACTTGGTTAGTGATGCGACTTTTAATTAGATTTCTTTTGTCCGTTTAAAATTTGTCGTATTCAACGAGTTGACGATCTCAAGTATTGTATTACGCTGATGCAGTTTCAGCATAATTTGGTGAAGGTGCTTTATTTCTCTCAATATCGACTTGCTATGCTTGATTTCAGTGAGTGCCCGAGGTCATGCTTCCCTTCCTTTATCCCATACTCTTATAATTTCTTACGCTTTCGCTTTTATGAGCAAGTGTAGGTGTGATGTTACAAGCGTTAATAGGCAACTGATACCCCTTACCTGCTGGTGTAACATGTTCTTTCTTTACCTGAGTAGAATACAAATATTCATATATACATACGCTCACGTCTATTTAACATCGGGTAGGCAGAGACAACAGCTCGCCATTAGACTCTATCCTTACTGACGTACTTCACGAGCTTCTTCTACAAATATCCACTGTACAGAAAGCAAGTAGGTAAATTACATAAATTTCTCACGAGACAACCTCAGGAAAGTGATCGAGGGTGTAGTTTTTGCTCAACTTAGTTATATGTCATAACATTATGACCTTATGACCTTCTTTCCATGCACCCGCATGGAAAGGTCGTCATTCGTAGGTCTTTCCAAGCTACCCTCACTTGCAAGCTGTAACGGGTGCTGATTGACAGATGTAGCTCGGGCGCAGACTTCACTTTCGGAGTTTGATGGTCAAAAAGCACTCGTAAAAGCCAACCAAATCAAATAAAAATCATTTTTTTTTCAAAAATGTAAAAGAAAAGCAGACCGTGACGCGGTTGCAAAAGCAGAAACTTTAAATACAACTGAGATTAGCACTCGGCTGAAAAAGAAACAGGCACTCTCGGGAGTTCTATAAGTTTGTGTTGTAGCTTTTGTGATTTGCCAGAGCTGTATAACGAACCTTAGTGTTTTATTATTGTGGTGATAACATGCAGTGCTATGATCTGGTGTACCCACAAACTCGTCAAAGCAAATTACATCTCGACACGTCGTAAAGCCATTAACTTCACACTTGGAGAACTGAGCATTGTTGCCGAGTGAAAAACGCAGAGAGGAAACAATAAATTATGTTCGAAGTTTATACGATCGGCCGGTAATGGGCTATGAGCTCGCGATCGCTGCGCTCGCGCACGAAGCCTCTCAAAGGAATTGTTCTGTTTTAACTATATCGATGCTAGTTATTTTAAACAATATCAGAAAAGTCCATTGGCACGATGTTAGATAAAAGCTACTAGTAATATTTCTTTTTTTGTACATTGATTTTTGTATTTGACCGGTTTTTATTCCATTTGATCTCTCGTGGTTTCCGGCGGAGTAGAATTTGGACCACTCCATCCCTTCCCATGCGGTGTTGTACAAGGCAACTAAGGGATAGGCCTGCCTGATTAACATCAGACAGTTCAGGACAGGTCCAGTCAACAATAGTGCCCGGAAAACGGCAATAGATTCACCCCCTATTACGTGGGACCGAATACAATGATGGTGAAATGTGGGTGTTAATTCACCTCTGCCTAACCTTACGGGGATAAAGGCGTGATAATATGTATGTATGTTCATTTCAATTCATTATGAAATACAATTTCCAAATGCAATCTTTGTTCCAGTTGCACTTATGGTTTTTTTATTCTCCTGGAGCAACCCTCGGTGTAGGGTAGTTATCGGTACGAAAACGGAAGTAGCATACGGCCGCCATACCGTGTTTTGTAATTGGCGGCACGGGCTTTACTTCCGCTTTCTTTTAATAAACTACTAATAATAGGACACGGTATTTCCTTTCCTTCATTAAGTAAACCAAATCGGTTTTATTCATTCTTTTACGCATACTCCATATGTTTATGTTTTACAATTGAATAAGATTTTAATACAACGTTATAATCTACTGGATTATCAACGTTGTAATATGATAATAATTCAACTTGTACAACCTTGACTTTGAATAAACAATGGTGAAAATAGTTGTATCCAAAATAATACTTCGGTAATATTCGTTTGCGTTATGTTTTCAATATGTATTGCGATAAATTTGTGTATTCTCAGCTCTTGACCTATTTTAGATTCACAACAATGTCAGAGTTCTGACACGTGGATTTACCCCAGCTGTAAATAGTTAGACGGATTTGGCGGCTCGACAATGCGTTACGCTTCGAAAATAAATAGAGCTCTCATTAGGAAACGTTCCGTCTGCTCGGGGCGCTCAGTGTCCACATGGGGCGTGCAGTGAATACAATTACTCTCCTGTTCTCTGTTTATGGATGTAATTGTATGCTTAGCAAGTTTTATTGTCCTGTACCATAGGCGGCTCAGGAGTTAAGTAGCTCAGCCAAGGACGATTACCTGTGGAGTAAAATCCGGTCAATGAAGTCACGTATCTGATGTGTATGTGATGATATTATTGATAGGAAAATTATATTCCAATACCTCGGATTTCGCGCTGTTGTTTAGCGTCCACATTTTTTTTTACTTTCTATTCGAAGATTAGTGAAGGGTGGAGGTGCTAATGCATGTGTATACGCACATCCGGTCCGATGGGGTCCGTTAATTGGTCTGCGTAAAAGGGATATCGTGTAGCGTGCCCCGCGCCCCTCAGCCTGGCTTCCTGCCTCGCGACATCACTCGACGACAGCCGAGATCGTGAGCCTGTCGCTTTAAAGAAATCTGCCTTAAAAGGTTGCTTGTCCAATTAAATGTTGGCATATCACCCCCTACCGAGTTTTGTCTTCTTTCGATCAAGTCAAGATTCCTCGCTAGCTGTCTTTTAAGATATTATGGTCATGATTTAATATTGCGCTGTTCAATATCACGGATGTTATTGTTTTTAATATGTTATAATCTAAATTACTAATGACTGACTCTGGAACGTTTTCTTGCCATGGGCGTACTGTAGTTTGCATCAACAACAACCGCCATGTTCTTCAAATGTTTTTGTGACCTGTTTGTGAACGATCAAGTTTTTTACTTTTTGCTCTCTTAATGAACAGGTCCGCTTCAATTATCTTAACAATGATTAACTTGGTTTTTGTTCTATTGATGTCTAGTAGTGTAGGTGTAAGTTATTAAGGTATTATTATGAACTCGTTAATAAGATCAATGTGATTAATCTTAATCATGATTGAGCAACTATATGTATATGAAAAATTGTTTGAAGTTTGACAAATTGTAATTAAAAGATACCTATATCTGAGTTATAAGTTATAATGGGCGTTTTAGTTTCCCACGAGGATTCAGTATTCAACCTAAGGAATGGTCAGCATACATGTTTACTTTTATTATATTTTTTATGAAGCATGTATTCTGAAGAGACGTATTTTCCCATGACGAGTACTTGGACTGTGACTTGTATGTGTGATTTCATGCCATCATTTACGTCTTGTGTTCAGCCTACCATGGAGCTTATATTAGTTGCATCTTTGAATGAAATTACAGACTGGCGGTATAGACAAAACGCCATAGCACTTCAATGTAGTTTTCCCCCGTAATTTTCCTCAATATTTAGGCAGTAAATTTTACGGTGCTGTTTCGAGGAATTACGTCGATGGAGATATTCCAAGTTGCAGTGGCCAAAGGTACCGTCCTGAGAACTAAACAATCGAAGTAGTTCCTAGAAACAGTCAATAGGCTCGTTAGTTGAAGTGAATGGAAAGAGTACTCATCGACGGAAACAATAGGTGTTAACTTGCACATTTAGTACGCGACTAAAGAGGATGTGAACTGATTACTGAGGAACTGAAATGTTAAATTGTATAAGGTAAATTGTAAACATAGAGTCCACCAATCTTAACTAGGTTGATTTATCTAATCTTACAAATTTTGAAAGGAAGGGTTCAAAGTATATGTATTCAAAGTATATCAAAGTATATGTATAACGCTATCGTTTGTAACCCTATTAGACACTACAAGGTGTAATGATTATATGATCGACACCAAACCCTTTACAAATATCGGTGTAGGTGGGACAAATTGAGTTTATAATTATTGTCAATTTTGAACATTGAAAATATTCAGCAATCTAATTGTTGCCTGAATTATTAGTGATTTTTAGCTACTTATAACTTACTTTTTCCTGGTCCAAGTCGTCGAAAATTTTCTATATCACGGGTACCACCAATTTTTTTAATGTAGAATTTGAATATTATAAATTCAAGTCTTAACCGATTAATTTTATACCCGCTGGCTGCATGGAATTCGGATAGAATTCTTATAAACACCCAACATTTTTATTTATAGCAATAATTTGCGATTAATATCTTCGACGACAGATGAGGGAGCTGCCTTGGTAGTTGTGTTTATCGTCTGTTCCGTATGTAAATATACAGCAGTGTATCGGTCGATATGAAGCAGTTTGTTTTTGTTAGTCCACTGCATTGTTATCATTCACAGCTCACTCGACTAGACAATTACGCTGGACTCGTGAATAGATGATTGATTGTGTTAGTTCATCAATGTGCATCCAGTTTAGTAATCATTTTATTGATGTTTATAAAGTAATATCATCTTTATGACTAGCATTATAAGCATTCGTTTTGATTGACTAATCGTCAGTTGCTAACAATTTAAGTGACATTAGAAATAACGTGCAATCAAAGTATGAAATCGCTGAATTCCAATTGGGTAGTCTAGTCTAGTTAGTTATACGAACTAGTTTTCTAGCTGTTAATAAGATCATAAGCAATGAGGTTGGAAACCCGTATGGTTTATTTATTACCAGTGGAGAGAGGGCCGGTTCCGGTCGGTGCTTGCACAGGAAACCCGCAGGATATATCAGAATTAGAATCGCGAGCCGATGAACGGTGGGGCTCTTGCGCTATGTCGACCGCACTTCCCATATCCGTTTATCAAAGTCCCTTTAAATCGTGAAATGTATACAGGCTTGCTAATTTATTTGGTTTCTGGATCACGTCATTATGCTGAAATACACCTTAAAATGATTTCTTATAGAATTATGTTTTGTTGGTGTTCGAAAGAAGTTGTTTTATAGTATTTTGCTTTCTTAAAATAAAGTACTTTCAGTGCTACTTACATGCAACGTGTTGTTATCGAATTTTTCGATCTCCGCAGTACAGAGTCGGCTGAAATAAGCGTGTCGTTTTATTTTCGATGTTTCTTGTTGTCCGTCCAACGGAAGTCATTATGCGCTTTCCGCTGTTCGTTGTACTGGTGCCCTGTGAAATATATTCATTAAATCAGCGATCATGTTTGACTTGTAGGTTCTCTCCTCCAAGATCATTGTTTGACGTCAATTTCACGTTTTTTTCTTTCCAATTGTGCTCAAGTTCATCATTTGGTGATTTTAAATCACCTTTTTGACTCTCATATTGTTTGTTTTAATTTGTTTTTACGATTGATGTCGGTTTTTGATACCTGCGTCTTGTTTGCACATATCAAAAGTAGCAGAATGACGTCGTTGTAGGGCGGCTCCTTGTAACACTCGCGGGGGCATGCGACAAATATTGACTCTACAAATGTTTGTGTAGTAGAAAAAGCACGTACGTCTCTTGTGACTACTATGTTCACCATAGGTGCTGTGGTGCTGCGCACTGATAATACAATGTCTGCAACCTCAGAGATAACATGTAGTGTTTGAACAAAACAAATCATGTTTGCTTACTTTATGTCTACCGTGCCCAAAGAGCCCTGAAGATTGCTGCCATGGATCACTAGTACTCGGCTATTATGCGGCCTCACGTTCTATTTGCATTGGTTTATGGATATGCATTTGCTGTCGGCACAAGTTAAATTTTGCCATAGACTCCAATATAATGTGTGCTAAGCTAATGCGAGTCTAGCACAAACACTGCGGTGGATAACAGACGGCGGATGTTTCTGTATTAGTTGTCTTTTTTTAGTAAGTGCATTTATCTAATATGTAATGTGCTTGATCTATTACTTATGAAGGTAAAGCATTGATATCATCGTTTTACAAAATTAACTACGTATTCGAGTTCATTTGCCAACGCATGTAGTATCCGTAAACAAGCAACTAGCCAAGGCCGCGTGTGTTTACGAGTCTTCAAACGCTAATAATGTGAACACATCGACGAGTTTATATAAAAGGCCATAGCTTCTAGCGTTCTTCTACACAGTCGGTGTTATTTATTTTGTTGGTTTTTTATTTAAAATGTTTCGAACAGAAGAGTTGAATGATCTCAGATAAGATAAGTGCATAAAGTGTATACGATCAATGATTTTGCAAAGGAGGCAGGCAGGCAATTCTATTTGAGACGTTTTTTAAAAGTATCTTCAAATGATAAAGAATTGAGTAAAAAATATAGTTTAGAAATTATAATGCAATTAACCCTTGCAAGTTTTTAACGTAACGAGGCCATATTTCAATAGGCCGCGATTTATTTGCGTCTTGCGAATCACCAACGGAAACGAATGCCTGTAATGAGCTTCGGATGTCGCTCACCTATTGTGCCGAGCTAATAGATATTGACTTCCTTAGTTTAGCCAGTGGTGGTAACAACACCGGTCTATAACGAGGCATTGTTCACATCTTATTCGGTTTTCAAGACGCAGATCCGGGCTGTGAAACGATTGCTAAACTGGCAATTTGTGCATTGGATACCACTGCAGTATCATTATGCTGCGTGCCAATCACGAAGCCAGGCCAACAGTCCTACACGGAACTGCAACAGCAATTCCGAGTGACGTCAAATGGTTTGGCATTTACTCCATAGTGTATAAAAGTAGACTCTGAATCACAAGTCGTGCTTAGAGGCTTTTTCCCAGTCATACCGTGCTCAATCATCGATCACGAGTTGACCCCTCTGTCTTCACAGGCTTGCTTCAATGAAGTTTCAAAACATTTTTTGTTGGTAAATCACAGGTAAGACGGAAGTTGGGTAATACGAAGGTCAAATGAAGAAATATATTTATTTAATGAATTTGCTTTAGAAAATAATGTAATATATTTAAACATATTTACGTGTGGAATATAAAGTCAATGACCAATCGAGGGCGTGTCATGATTGGCAACTCCTTACGGCCTTGCGTCGAAATCAGTAATTACTGTACCAATGAGCGCTATCTCCCTTTTTACCTCAATGTTTGTTAAAGGAGACGGATGGACGATTGCAGAGGAGCATTAAGCGCCTCTTCCGAGCGTTCCGCGGTTTGCCTGAGAACCGGTGTGCTTTATCAATGGAACGGAACCCATCTCCAATGTTTAATTAATGAGTCTTCCGCTGGAAAGGGGGTTACGAAACCAGCAACTAAAACAATACACAATACCCCTGAAATTTGTCGACTGATTTCTAGCTAAGTAATATGTATTTTATTTTCTTAAAAAGATTGTTTTGATTTTGTGAAAGGAAAATAGAGTAAGTATTCAGAAGTTACAGAGAGTGGGCTCTTTTATCATTATATTTATCAACATGCTAGTTTGCGTAATACTATTGAATGAATAAAAGCAAATCAGCAGATGTAATAAACGACCCATCATTAGCTCGAACTGTAATCCCTTGACGGCACGCGCAGGCACGCAGCGTTAAGTGGGTTAGCTTGTCGATCCTGGCCAACTCAAGGTCGTACCAATAATTTATCTACATAATAGAAACATACAAAATATATTCCTATCAGATAAATTTGAGATTATTAAAACAAATCAACAAATCACGATACAACGTGATGATTCTATTAAACCAGTTATGCAAGAAATTAGGTTGGAGATTGTTA
Source organism: Eilema griseolum (assembly GCA_963662185.1). NCBI lineage: Eukaryota > Metazoa > Arthropoda > Insecta > Lepidoptera > Erebidae > Eilema > Eilema griseolum. The sequence goes on from OY759240.1 coordinate 23,130,299, forward strand.
AGTTCATGAATGCAGTAACAAATCAAGTTCCAATATTAGCGTCCTTGATATATTTTGAACTCGTTTCACTTCCTGTTACGAGTCAAAATTGTAAACGCTAAGCACGTCACTCATTCGATTTCAATCAAAGGATCGTGAATGAGATGTTTACCGCGGTGTACATACACATACGCGCTTGTGTGCAAGACTAGAAGCGTTTCCTGTTTTATAATATATATCATAGGTATGCATCGCCCGATAGTGTTTTGTAACATGCCAGGTCAGTTTTCCTGATTCGTCAATATTAGATAATGTACTTAGGTATTATTTAAAGTCCACTGTGCAAATATTTGATCATTTTGCAGAACGTCGTCGATGCAATACTGAATCGTTACAACTTTGTTTAAGGATGCAATTATAAAGAAAGCAATATAGTGCGACATTAATTCACTGACGTGCTTAGATGTTAATAAAGTAATGATCGTAATGTTGCCGGTGCGCTGAAGGGCCACGGGGCCGTCCTGCCAAGGCCAGCGAGTTCGTTAGGGCCATTCATGGAAGCCTGCGCGCAATCTCCCCCCACTCCCGCGGCGACAGGATATTCTCCCTCGCCGTGCTAAGCTGGCCGATTGATTGGTTTATTTTTTAAATTGGATTGGAAACAAAAAGACACCACGCGCAATCGTAATACACCGGATGCACTAACGAGTGTAAAAATTTTAAACTTCACCAAGCAGCGTTAGTTTGTTTTTGTAGAAGGCCGTTTCCGCCATGACTTAATTCATAAGTCAAACGGTACATATAGTATGCTGTAACAATCGGAGTTTAATAGATGATATATAAAACATTACTAAATAAGTGATTCTGATCAACATTCCATTCATATAAATAAGCAGTAAAACGTATGACAGCATCGCATCTTATTGCTTTAATCATTGAATAGTCTAAAGATTTTGCTTTAGATAGCTTAAGTGCATCGTAAACAGAGAATTCTTTCCTTGATACATCTTTGGTGACCATGCTACAATGAGATCAACACACCTACGATAGACCACAACTTTATCTAGTTTCTGTCGAGGTTTAAGGAGAATATGTCCATTCATACGAATATGGGTCCTAGGTGGGTGGAAGTTGGCAATGAATCATTTTGTGCTGTATCGGAGGAACATCGGCGTATTTCGGACGCGCATTGTGAGCAATTCGTCATGATTTGCGTATGTAAATGGAGTTTGGTTGTGCGTTCGTAACGGTATTTTCGTCGGTCCACAGCAGGAAGGCGGATGCTATAAACACACTTTCAGTGGTGTAACCATCGCGGCGTACCTATACAGCAATTGTTTATTAAATTCGTTGATAACATGGGCTAAAAGGTTAATCTCCTTAAACATCTTCGAAGGCCTTAATCCCTACAACCCGTGCTCCTGAACTCCATCAAGGGATTACCGCCGCCCGCTTATACGACGGACTTATGGCTGCCAAAATGCTTTATGGCATTTTTATGGAAATCATTTTATAAATATTTGATCAGTAATTTATCACCTCTGAAGTTTACAGTGGTTTAGGGCTATAATAAGCCCTTACTATGAATTATTTACAGCGTGAAGTGTGAATAAGTTAAGTGTCTTCGATCTAATCTCTAGAGAGACTCTAAACGGCAATCCTTTATTCATTGTGTTTATGACAATCTAGAGTAAGACTTAAATCGTTTTTATGTAAATAAATACATATTATACAACAACCTAATCAATGCAAATATACGTATTCGTGCATATAAATAGTTGCACCGAGGGGAATCGAATCCGTGGCCTATGGCTTAGCAGGCGAACATTCTACCGCTACGTCACGTAGGTTTATACCACATGTACACTTGTTAACTTCTATAGATCAACAACAGAAGTGCACGAGCTTTTAAATACTTTTTTTTTTTTTTTTACGTGCGCAAAATCCCCACGGATACCTCCCCACCGGAGCCGGTGGAGGAGGTTATGTCGGACTCGAACCGACTAAAACGCACGCCGCCTGTGGGTCGCTTTGGTTGCCGAAGGTGAGGTTGACAGGCATATCCCTCGCACCCCGGCCGACCCAGGGCCATCTCTCACGATCTGGCACTCTTCTCGGGTGTGGAGACTACAGAGTCCCCAACTCGTCCCCGGACGCGCGCCACCGCCGCGGCCTGCTTCTGCCAGGGTGACAGGTGGCTCCACCTGTCACCCCCAGGCTGGCAAGCTTTTAAATACTTAACTATTATGTTTTAAACTGTCATCTATCTGTAGAAAATAAGCACATTAGAAAGCCTCTTACATTACACAAACTAATCAGTTAGTTAAATAATAATTCCTATTCTTATAGGCAAAGAGTTCACAATACTACTCTACAGCTTCCTTATGTAGGTAGGCATATGATGAACAAGAAATCTGTAATCATGCGGTTTGTGGTTTCTCACCGCGAATAGAAATATATTTATTGAAGAAATATAATATATTATTTATATTTGCTACCACATTTAATAATAACTGGATTTTTTTTTTTTACGTGCGCAATATCCCCACGGATACCTCCCCACCGGAGCTGGTGGAGGAAGTTATGTCGGACTCGAACCGACTAAAACGCACGCCGCCTGTGGGTCGCTTTGGTTGCCGAAGGTGAGGTTGACAGGCATATCTCTGGCTGTAATTTAAGTGTTTTTTTTTCTCTTATATAGGACACGCCAACTTGACCTCACCTCGCCTGATGGTAAGCTAAAAGCAAAGTCTCAGGAAAGAGGGTCACCATTACAGACCCTAAGTGTTACAATGGTGGCACTCAGCTTGGCGGCCTCATCAGATGCTTTTTCACGCCCCGCTTAAAGGCCCCGGGACTGTAGGAAGAAGGAAACACGTGTGCTGGTAATGAATTCCAGGTCTTGGTGGTGCGGCAAAGAAAAGAGTTGCCGAACCGCTTGGTTTTTTCTTTAATCTTCCATAATTTGTGCCGACTGTATACGTTGGGTCATCGTGCACCTCAAAATATTGAGGTTCTTTCATGTGTGTGAACTGATCTATCTAATATGGACATTTTGTGAGCAATAATGGCGCATGTTGAGCCAATATGCGCGGGCGCTTTTACACATTTACACATTAACCTACCATATTTTTGATCCTCTCGATATTAAATTTCGATTGAATGCCCCTTATCGTCGACATTTTTTTTTTATACTACTTAGTTGGCAGACAAGCACACGGCCCACATGGGAAGCGGTTACCGTGTCCTATGGACGTATGCAACACCAGGGGTGTCACACTCGTGCTGCCGACCATGATGAAACCTTCTGATGCCCATCTTGAAGAACCCCATATTGTAGGCGCTTGGGAAAACCGCATCAGGGAAGTCATTCCACAGCTTGAGTGTGCGTCGGATGAAGTTTCTTTCATACCGCACAGTGCGCACCGTCTCAAGTCGCAATGGTCGGCAGCGCGAGTGTGACACCCCTGGTGTTGCATACGTCCATAGGCCACGGTAACCGCTTCCCATCAGGTGGGCCGTGTGCTTGTCTGCCAACTAAGTGGTATAAAAAAAAAAATGTGTGAGGTTGAATTCCCTGCCTATGGCGAGAGGTGCGATGATAGAATGTAGCTACGTGCATCATGTCAAACTATTCATTTGCATCATTTCAAACCATCATACGACATAGGTATTCCGTACGAGCTTAGCGAGACTACACTACGACCTTACTTAATTTTGAAGTCTCGCTCTTGGTTTGGGACTGAGTGTTTCCACCCTGTAAAAAATAGCGGTTTACCGCACACTCCGCACTATTTGAGTAGAAATGTGTTATTAAAGTTGCTAAAAGTGTTATGGTGGTCTATTGTAAAGAGTAAACTCTAGTGCATATGGTACATTGGGAAACCCCTTATCAACCGTTTGCAGCGGCGTTATTATATCACCAGTAACATAATGAATATATGAAAGGGCTCCAACATCTTTTAGGGTCTAAAATTTAGGCAATTATTACAAACACAATTTCAGATTTAGAGTTGGAAACAGAACAACCAAAGTGTGCAATGTCTCCGAAGAGGGCCAGATCGAGAGCGATGGCCCCGGGTCCGCGGGCTGCGAGGAATATGCCTGTCAACCTTACCTCCGGCAACGAACAACGACTCCCATGTCGTTCGTTATGTCGGGTTCGAAATTTAATCTGTTCGAATCAGACATCACCTCTCCTACCGACTCTGGCGGGGAGGAGTAACGGTGGGGATGTTTCGCACATAAAAAAGAAAAAATAGTGTCCAATTTCAGATGGTTCCTAAGAATTTGAGCAAGAATACTTGGAGGCTTTGTGAGAATAGCCTGCGTTGTCGATATGACACACTAGTATCAAATACGGTGCGGTGAAAGTAACAGTTCTGAGGCCGTTGGTACTTTTCTAGCTTATGAATTTACATGGATATTTGGTTTGTAAAAACCCCGAGAAAATACTTGGAGAGTATTTAGCCCTTATGTTGTACTTACTATCTCTCTTCATTCTGAATATCAGCGTAGTGTGTTAACTTTGGATGAGTATTGTGACACTGATTGTTTTGCATTTACCCGCACTTGACAGATACATCAACATAACATATTGTCTAAACAATACTGCTAATGTTGATCACAAAAGACCAGCACTTTACGTAAAAGCCTTACATTTTGTAATATTCTGCGTTTGCATAACTTACTCTGTGATTGTTAACTTCCCGTCTGCCTTCATTGCGGTGCATTGTGTTATGCAAGACAGTGTCATACGTCACTATCGCATTAAGCTAAAGGAGACAACCCATTTGTGTTCTAACTGGTGTGAAGGAGCATGTCGCTTGAGGGAAAGCTGTCGCCGCCCTCGACTATTTAACCCACGCCCGACTGCGTCCATTCTATAATTATACATTCATCCTGCCCACGTGTACATAAAGAATCTTTAGAAATATGTACCACTTGCAATTTTTTTTTTCACATTGCATCAATCCTCTTTACACGATATAACACGAATTTTGTCACATGTTTGGAACGCTGTCACTCCCACAACGACGTTGATCAATCAAAAAGGATCGGCTGAATGGGATCAATAAGTATGGTGAATGTGGTGGGCGATCGGTCGTCGAACTGCGCGGGCGCAAGCCGGTGGTGCGCTCTAATTCAATTTAACGACAACCCATTGCGCACTAGGCTAATAATCCGCCTCGATGCCACCCATAATATTACTCAAGTGTTTTATATCATCGTCGCCTTCGCCCTGGTGATGGTATCGCGGATTATATTACTAAATATAATTTAAAATCTCACGTTGAGTAATGATGACGCTTTATTCGTTGACCATCATTTTGATTTAATGCCCAATGTTGAATAGTTATCGTAATAGTGTTGGACATTAAAGCATAGAATAAGTGATGTTTATGTTAAAGGTTTCATATATCTTAGGATTTATAGACACAACGCCATTAACTGCAGCATTTATACCGTAAACTTATTATGAGCCTGCCGGTTATTGATTTATGATAATGGGAAAACTTTTCTTTCGTTTCCTCAAGAAAATTAAGTCGGCCCTTTATGTTTTGTCTCTCCCATAACATTACCTACAGTCGAGACCGGATCTGCAAGGATGGCCTGTGTCACCTTGAATGCCGGATGCCGGCGAACTGTCGAAGGAGCTATCGGCCGTCAATCGTGTGAGCGCCTCGCCATATTATATTATAGTCGTCTGTCTGTTTGTCTGCGCGGTCGCGAGGGCCGTTTTTATTTTACGACTATCCACGTCCGCTGCGCCAGTCCTCGTCCAAGGTCGATGTTTCTTATAGTCGATGGACCGGTGCATCGATCAGAATTATGCGATCAGTTTTATATGTTTAAACTTTAGATCAATGAATAAGCTAATTTCCAGTCAATGGCGGTTATGTTTTTAGTGGGATCGTTTCGATCAATAAATAAAAATAGTTTGTTAGAATTTCAAGGAGGAGGAACGTGTCTCGTCTCAGAAGTGTTCAACGGAAATGGACTGAACGTGGGCGACGCCTACATTGTGTGCGAGTGGACACTCTCAGCACACACTAAGTGACAAATTTAATATCATTACCTATTTCTGTAAATATTCACCCCGCTGGTTTATATTTAGTTTCTGTTTGTTTGTTTCAGGTAAGTGCTGTTTACAACCATCAATCATTCAATTAGTAGCAATGGTAGGTGATCTTTGCTTAATTTTGTGTACACTGTCTATGTCTCCAAAGGGGTGAACTGGGGTATATATTATTCTGATATTTTCCCCAGTAATATGTTTGGTCACATATAAAAGTTGCTCTACCGTAAAAGGGTAAGTCCTATTATCGTCTACCAGAAAATTTCTCATACGTATCATCACACAATTTCCTAACGTAAAAACTCATAGTAACAACCTATTCGAGCATAAAACCTAGAACAGCACAATAGAAGGCAAATATGTTTCAAATTGTATCTAACAAACGTTGGAGCACAGTTATAACTTATCCTTTGCTCAAGTGTCCAGTCCACCATGCCTTTAAAATTTAAATTAGAGATTTGTATTTCAAAGCTGGTGAATATGTAATAGGCACTTAATCATGACACAATAAGATATTTTGTATGAGCGAACACTTTATCACGATTTGTAACACTACAACTTATTTCCGCATCCGTTATTGTAACGCTGTCCAGCGCGATTTAATCATTTCTTCAAGTGACAAGATGTATTAGGGCACTTTCAAATTTGGAATGCTAGAGTCGCCTCTTAATCTACACTTTTAAGGTTGAAAGTTGTTTGGTGGTCAAATTCAGTGATTCCCTTTGATGTAGAACGGGAATATCGACAAAGACGGATGTCCGGTGCCGGTCAGGATTTGTTTCACATGAGTGTTGCGTCTCCTACAGTTCGTGTGGAGATGAACTTCAATTCGATTCTTCTTCTTCGATTGCGTGATATTTTTTAAACAACCTTTAGTTTAACCTAATATTTCGGCCACCAAAAGTCTCAATTTTAATCTTACCAGTTAATAGATGATGTGATTTTTGGGATATTATACTAGTGGCAAACTATAAGAATAGATTGCTTCTAAGTAATCTAAACTTAAAGACTCCCAGCTTATAGACTCTGGAAACAGACTTAGGTGCAAGGAGCTACACTGTAGCTCCTTCGCCAATTGGATTGTGCGCCTAAAGGGAATAATCGACTTTATATATTCCTTATCTCTTATTTCTCGGACAGGTTATCGGAACGACTTGTGACATTTTTCTTACATGAATTGGTTGTAAGAATTATTGTACGTTGTTATCTTCTTTGACCGCTTGTGCAAGCAATGAATCACCATAATCTGAATAGTATATAAGAAAGTCAAACTTCAAAATGAAAATGTTTATTCCAAATTTCTGTATCGTTGATTTATACAAGTCAACACCATCTTTCAACTTCAAATCTTTTGCTGAAAGGAAAATTATAAACGATGTTTACTTAAAAGTTAACTTTTGTTAGTGTAGGAAACGGAATAAAAGGGCTTCTAAATCCTTCCGGTTCTATTGACATCGCGGACAGCGGCGCATGGGCATTTCAAAGAGCCAGTATGTTTGTCCGACGGTGCTTCGGTAAACATTATTTGTACGACGGGTGTGTGATTTCGCCTTTTGTGTTTTCTATGCTCACTTCTAGCGCAGGGTACGATATAATCTCGTTATATGTGTAACTACTTCCGGAAGTTAGCATCGTTGGAAATAAATAATGAATGTTAGAACTACACATCCATTTTTTGAGAGGTGGAATTAATTGAATTATTTAATAATACCTATATCCGAATCCGATTGACGCTTTTTATTGCTTTCATTTTATTTGAGTTGGATTGGGTTTTTGAACCCGAAGTAATTTAAGAAGATAGGAATGTACTCTACATCTCATGCGTTGGTTGGTAATAACTTTCTTTGGGGAAAGTTCTATTGAATATTGTCCTACAGAAAAAAATTGGAAACATTTTGGTAAAAGGTTTATTGTCCATACTGGGAAGGTTTGGAGCTTGTTATCCGACTCCTTGTAGGATTATTTAAAGAAATAATTTAATAAAATACATAAACATGAGTGCTATTACAGTTCCAAGACCCTAAATCTATATCAGCATCAATACCGTTAACATTCGGTATTTGGCGAACGCGAACCAAGTTTTGCATACAATGCCCATGTCGGTAGCTTGCGCAAGCGGTCATCGGGCCGGATGTGACGTTCTGGCAGCGCCCGCGCTTGTTTGTGCCTGGACTAGATAGCCTCTCGATGTTCTAGGGTAATTAATAGTAAGTAGACGTGTTGATTAGGTATAAAATTACATGAATCGGTAATGTGTGGCGAGTTTCGATTACTTCTAATAATATTGTAAATGAGATAAAAGAGCTGTCGCATTACTTTTGACTATGAAGCAAAATTACTTAGAATAAATTAGAATGATAGATGCTTTGGTAGTATCCTACCAAAATTACTAAAATTTTGCCTAACGCCAGCTACTCAGCCAAATAAATGATTTGTGATAGATTCATTTCGCGAAGTGAATCTTTTTTTTAATCGTCTTTGGAGCCTTGATATTGACTAACTTCCGTAGTCCGTACCAAAGCTTTGGTAGTCTAATACCCAAGGTACAAACCTGGTGACCTTTCGTTCTACGTGCTCTTTGATGATTCTACCTTACACCCACCGACGAGACGGAAATACTGAACACGACTGGTACTTTTCTTATTTTACTTAGGGCCAATTTTCGACTTCGATTTTAACCAAATGTGAGGTACATGGCTACGCTATCTGTCATCAGCTAGGCTTTTATTATTTTCTCCATCTGTAGTGATGGGAGCAGTCATGACTGGTACCTATCTAGTGACAAGATCTGGTTAAGTTATATTATATTTTACTTTACAACAAGTTAATCAATTTGAAGCAAAAGGTCGAAATTGATTAACTTGTACGCTTGTACTCCGGTCATGTACATCATGAATAAGATTTCATTATAGAGACTTCAATTGAATTGAATTATTTTTTTCGATAAAAAGTTCGTCAATGCTTTTCTAAATTAAGATCGTAGCAATAAGGAAATCAAAAATAAATTAAATCATTTCGCGACTCGGTGCGTGACTCAATTTGATAGATATTATCACTGTGACCCGCATCGTTGATATTAAAGTAACCTAAAAAATCGACAATCATTTGCATCCGCCATTACAGTCATATTAGGTATTATGCACAACTACTAGTAGAGCAACGAATATAACCATTTCAACACTAAAAAGTGTCTTCTGTACTGATTTTATTTTTATTTATTTATTTATTTAAACTTCATGCACAAATGTACATAGGCGGACTTAATGCCACAGGCATTCTCTACCTGACTGGTACTGACCCAATAGGTGGTGCAGAGAATAACAAGGTAGGTGCATTATGAAAGGTAACTAGGTAAAATATATATTAATACATACATATATACATAAATATATAAATAAAATATACATACACATAATAATATCCAACCATACATTGATAACTATAATTACAATGAGGTTTCTTCCAATTTATCGAGCATGAGCTTCCGAACTCCCAATTTAAATGTGTGACGGCTTGTGGCCCCCCAGATCCCGAGAGGTAACTCGTTCCAAAATGCTAGAACTAATCGGAAAATGAAAGGATTCCCATAATCAAAAGGACTGATGACCTGAAAAACGTAGCTGGGGTACTCTGACTGCTATAGGCGAAGGATGGGGTGATATGGTGTGCAATAAGCGAAGTCTAAACTCAGTAAACTGCAATAGCTAATAACTATTACACAAAAAATGTCTCTGCACATTATTGGACCATAATATAGGTACCTACTAGGTAGTCTAGATAGGTACCTACTCAGTTCGAATGCATTCAGCTGACTCGTAGCTCTCACTTTGCAATATTGACCGTCCATGCGCTCAAAGCCGAGCGGCCTTGTTTTCTCTTGGTCCGAGGTCTCGACAAATACTAACAAGTGTAGTCACTTAGGCATTGCGTTTTCGTACCACGTAAGAGTTTGTACTGTTTATTTTGTTGCTCATATATTGGGGCTGACCTTCGATATGAGCTACTAAGTAGTTCAGTATTCACTATTTATTCATTGTGTTTGAACATGGTTTGTACACATACATTTCATATACAAAAAAAACAAGAAAAACAACAATCAAAAGCAGTAGAAAATATCATGACACGTTAAAACTGGTATCAGTATAAAATCTATTTATTAAATATCTCATCAACATCAACTGAATAATAACATCCTTGTAACAGAAAAGCCTTCAATTTGTCTTGGAACTCTCTTTTGTAAATAATAGTTTTCAAATCTACAGGCAGTTTGTTGAAGATTCTGATGGAGTTGTAGAGCGTACTATGCTTTACGACGTCCAGGCTAGGCACAATTTTGCCCTGAAAATCTTTCCTGCGAGTGCTTTCTCTAACCCTTCTCTCATCATCAGATTCATAATCGTGTATATGCTTAGCAAAATTGCTTAGCAGTACCAAAATGTATAGGCTAGGAACCGTCAGTATGCCTAAATCTTGGAAGTGAGTCTTACACGACTCCTCCTGTCTTATGCGTACTATAGTTCTTATGGCTCTTTTTTGTAAAATAAAAGCTCTTTTTATGTTGTATACATGGCCCAAAAAAGAATACTGTATCTCAGTCTTGACTCCACCAAAGTATAATATACCATCTTTAAATGCTCTAGATTGACTTCATTTCGAAGACTGCGCAACACATAGCAAGCTGAGCTTATATTTCCTTCTAAATAGGAGAGTTCATGTTTCCAATTCAGAAATTCATCCACAAGTACTCCCAAGAACCTAACAACATCCGTATTTTGAACTTGTCTACCCTCCAAGACACAATCAAATGTCATTTTACTTTTAGCTGTAGATTTAAACAAAATAGCCTTTGTTTTACTTGGATTTAGTTTTAGACTATTTACCGAAAACCAAGTTGAGAATACATTCAACACCTCGTTCACCTTTAAACTAAGAGCGTTTATATCATCCGCAGATACTACAGCGTTAGTATCATCAGCAAACATTACTAGCTGCACCTCTGGAGGCGATATTTTAGTGACATAATTAACCAAGTCATATACAAATATTATAAATAGAATTGGGCCCAGAATTGAGCCTTGCGGAACACCAGTTTTTATTTGTGATATTGTGGATTTATGAGACTCTACGTACCTACCTATTCCATGAGTTGACATTTTGTTTGTGATAGCTTGGATCTCAACGTACATTTTTCGATTAAGTAAATAAGACCTTAATAGTTTCCCTGCTTTGCCTCTAATGCCGTAGTGATCCAGTTTTATTAGCAGCAGCTCATGGTTGATTGTGTCAAAGGCGGCGCTCAAATCCAGGAAGAGTCCAAAATATAGTAGTTGTTACAGGCCAGTGTAGCTAGCTCCAATAATGTCAAAACAGGGAATATTTATAACAGCATAAAATCTGTTGTAAATCAAAGGAAATAAAACAAACAACTAGCCCATTGCAGTCCACTGCTGGACTAGGCCTCTCGTAATGTTAGGAGGCTTTGACCTACTGTTTCCACACTGGCCAGACGGGTTGGTACGGGGTTTTATTTTAAGTTTTCCTTCTGTCAACGATATCACTCGTCTGCGTATTTTTCCGTTGGTCACCTCTTACGACACCCTTCAGATGAGATGGGATGGTGATAATTGTATTCTTTTTCCGTCACCACACGGATGAAGGAAGTATGTGAAAACACCGGAAAAAATAAATGAAACTCGATATGAAGTATATACGTGAAATGGGATGAATTTTAAGGGTGAAAAATGGTCCTTCACGATTTATAGCAACACTAGACTTCCTATCGAAAAAGGTTAAATACAAAAGATCTAGTTACACAATCTCTATCTAGTACCGCAATAGTTGGATCTTTAATATATTTTTTAATTGCATAATTGAAAACATGCATGTGCATGTGTTTATTGTATACATGTACACAGTGGAAGAACAATGTATATATCCATGTACACATTCTTTTCATGTTGCTGCTGTATAGATTACAAACTAATTAACATGTTTAATGCTAGTAATCGTCATTATCTGAATCACGCATGCAAAATAAGCACGTGTAACATATTTTTTGCACCTCCGATAAATACCCCTTGACACGTCATTGGTCAATATAGTAACAATTACATTGGCTCATAAAACATCTTTCCCATTGAAACAATCTTCTTAGTCGCCAGTAATTACCGGCCTCGAGTAATAAACGTGGACCTCCTCTTGTGTATTATTTTAACAGGACTACCCAAGCTAATAAAATTAATAATTTGTGCCATAATGATGGGCATATCCGTCCACAGATCGATTATGATAAATCTATTAATTTTTTACCGTGAAGGAAATGATCGGATTCTTCTATACAAAGTCTAGTCTAGTCTTAGGTCTCGCCTGGGTGGTCCTGAACAAGGTCAGTCTTCTTCACAACAACGCGATCATGCGCATGCGCATGCATCGCACGGAGCCGCGGACAAACGATGCCGGTGCTCGACATCCGGTCACAAGCTATGTAAATTAGTGTCACACTTCGACATGATATTATCATTGTACTGTCCTTGGTACTGTTTCATTTTTATTGTTACCCGATCACAGCTGTGACAGAAAGGATGGACAGGACACGTATTGCACTTTCTCTCTCTTCATTTGGTTAGTTAGTTAGGGAGAAACTCGTGGTAAATGTTTCTTGAGAGTGTGACTACGACTCTGTCTGCATACACATGCATATTTTATAAGATTTGGAAGGTGTTGGCACCGCCTCTCAGCTCTGTATCCGTTTAAGAATATCTAAATATACATACGAGGGGAGGTCCAAAAGTTCGTGGAATGAAGGGGTTGGAGTGGGGATAGGTGCGCTCGCTTAGTGTCATGCTCCTTAGTGACTCATAATTAGTATATAAACTGAGTTTCAACCCTAAAGCGTCATTCGTTCCCGAATACTCGCCTGATAAACAAGTCAATCCGGAAGAAAACGAAAACTATGGAGAAAATTGAACACCGTGCTGTAATAAAATTCCTTACCAAGCAGGGAAAAAACGCTCAGACCATTTTGGATGAAATGGAATCTGTTTATGGGGAACAGTGCCCTAGTAAATCAATGATTTACAAATGGCATAGTCTTTTTAAACGTGGTCGGGAGTCGATTGAAGATGACCCCCGCTCAGGCAGGCCAGTTGAGGCCACCACATCAGACATTGTGGAAAAAGTGGAAAATCTGGTACTGGACGACACCCGTTTGAAGAAGAAACAATTATCTGCATTAGTTGGAGTATCAGATACCACCATTCTGCGAATCCTACATGACCATCTGGGTATGACAAAAGTTAGTGCAAGATGGGTACCGAGAATGCTTACGCCGCTTCAGAAGCAGCAGCGCGTCGATGCGTCTAAACAGTTTTTGGAGTTGTGTGGAGACGATCCTGCACCGATTTTGAAGCGCATTGTTACCGGAGATGAGACATGGGTTCATCACTTTGAGCCTGAGTCTAAACAGGAGTCCATGCAATGGCATAAAAAGGGAACACCACCGCCAAAGAAATTCAAAGTGTCGGAGTCGGCTGGAAAGTTGATGGCAACTGTTTTTTGGGATTGTGACGGGATACTATTGTTTGATTACAAAGAAAAGGGAAAGACCATAACCGGCGAATATTACGCGACGATACTAGAGAGATTAAAGGAGGCTATCAAAGAAAAACGACGAGGAAAGTTGACTAAGGGAGTGTTGCTCTTGCAAGACAATGCACCGGTTCACAAGAGCCGAGTGGCAATGGCTGCTCTGAATGAGCATGGCTTCGAATCACTAGTTCACCCACCCTACAGTCCAGATCTGGCCCCTAGTGATTTTTATTTGTTCCCCAATTTAAAAAAAGACTTAAGGGGAAGGAAATTTTCCGACGATAATGAGGTCAAGGAGGCAATTTTGGCTCATTTTGAGGCAAAAGATAAAAAATATTTTTATGATGGTTTAGAAAAATTAATTCACAGATCTAATAAATGTATTCACCTTAAGGGTGATTATATTGAAAAGGAAAAATAGATTTATTGTTTTATTTTATTTAAAACCCTGTCATTCCACGAACTTTTGGACCTCCCCTCGTACTTCTTAAACCTAATATATAAAATTCTTGTGTCACAGTTTTAGTGTTTATAATCCTCCGCAACGGCTTGACCGATTTTGATGAATTTTTATATGTATATTCAGTAGGTATGAGAATAGGTTTATAACTAAATATTACTATTTTATGTGTTAAAAAAAAGTTAAAAAAAAAAACACCCCAATTTTTTTTTTTACTTTTTGGGTAACTTTATTGTGTTATTTTTTATGGTGTGAATATAAAAATGCATTTAGTCCTAAATTTTTACCCTCCCACCACCGACCCCTATGTTTTGATAGCATTTTATATTTTTTAACCCTGGTCGATAGCTGCTCAAGAAATAATTCATATGACAAAACAACGTTTGCCGGGTCAGCTAGTCACTCTATAAAATATCATAGTATTGTAATTTTATAGAATTCGGTTTGTTCTTAATTTCTTGTTGTTGTTGGTATTTTTCCAACAATTTAATTTGGTTACCTTTTCATGACTAATGTTTATAAGGACTGCAGTACATTCAGTCCATGGCCTCATTGATGGGAGTACCTATCATAGTTCATTGACATCCATTTTAAATTCGCATAACATTTATGTCCAATACACGCAACATTGTAATTTAATGGATTTATTATGTTGTAAGCTGTAACGTCGTTTTCAATAGCAAATAAATATACTATAAGGTTTTGTAGTCTGTGGTCACATAATGTCACTGGCGGTGTTGCCACACAGCTCATTCATAGAAGAAGCCTCTACAACGTTTGTAGGTCTATTGGAGCTCTTAGATCTAACTATTCGTCTACATATGTCTTTGGGAGTAACTAATTTTAAGAGTCACGGCTTGCATATTGCCACCCTTAAAAATGTAGTAATTTTACGTATCTACGTTTAAAATTCTTTAGTAATATCTCACCTGCTTCGAAAACGTTTATATTCCATTTTAAATAATCAAATTCATATTGATTCAGTCAGTTTAAGCTTTTGCGTATGATCGAAGCGTGATTGCGACTGCAAGGAAATTTACAATTACTGTACGGAATCTCGAAACATGCACATTATATGGCAAAAAGAAATAGCTGATTATAATGGGAGTTATACACATATATGGGTATATATATGAGTATAACTCCCATTATAATCAGCTATTTCTCAGACGTTAATATGAAAGATTTCTATCAATCTCGTTAGTGGTTTAGTAAGTCTTTCTATTACACATCTGTGTCCTATAGCAGTTTTTAAAATGTGCTTTGGCAGAATCTACAAAGTTGTACGAAATCGCCCGTCTATGTAATTGGCGATACATCCGATACTAATCCTACTGGCTTCCGTTTCCATTTGGTACTTATATTGAGTCATGTGATGTCACACATACACATTTATTTACGTTGGTGTTCGTAACTATAGTTGTCTGGTTGCTATACCAATACTTTTAGGCTTTTAATATTTCATTTTTACCAGTGAGTTACTAGGTATGCCAGTATTTAAGATATGCTTTTAATGTGCTTCCATATTAAACGGGTTATCTTCTTGAATAGTAATGTATCAAATAGGTCTTGTACTTTATTTTTTATACTTTTTTTACGACCGAAAAATTCCCACGGATACGCCTACCACTGAAGCCGGTGGGAGAGGTTATGTCGGACTCGAACCGTCTAAAACGCACGACGCCTGTGGGTTTTTGGTTGCCGAGGGTGAGGTTAACAAGCATATTCCTCGCACCTCGGCCGACCCAGAGCCATCTCTCTCGATCTGGCCCTCTACCCCGGGTGTGGATGCCATAGAGTCCCTAACTCGTTTCCGGAAACGGGGAGTCGCGCCAGGCGCACAGCCGCCGCGGCTTGCTTCTGCCAGGGTGACAGGCGGCTCCACCCGTCACCCCCAGCTAGCTAGCCTATCAACGATCACAAATCCTCGGTACAGTGAGGTCGCTCCGCGAAGCCTGTGAAGCCCCCAGTAAGCTTCTGCGCTTCTGGGCGGAGCTAGGCTGGCTACTCTAGCCAGTACTCTGCACGCACAATGGCCCAAAGGGAGGCTAAGTGCGGACAAGGGAGTCCCTTTCCATTCCATTCCGTCACCAAGTAGCGCGTTTATACTTGCCAACTCTTTATAACTAACACACCGGGCTCGTAGTTTTGCTATTACAAGTAAACGGTACTGTGTTTTACGGTACGGCGGTATTTCCGCCCGATTGAGCAGTCCGACTGGGGTAGTACCTCCGCCCTACAGAATACCGCGGTTATAATAACTTCGTGTTGTGTTCCCAGCGGTGAGGGTAGCCAGAGCTCACTGGAGAATTTGTGCTGTCAGTGGGAAGACTAAAGGCTTGTCCTGCTTTGTCTTCTGCTGACGGCACAGAAACTCTGTACTTACAGGGTTGGCAGCGCGACTGTGACTCCTCTGGTGTTACAGACGTCCATAGGTCACGGTAACCACTTTCCATCAGGTGGGCCGTGTGCTTGTCTGCCAACTAAGTGGTATAAAAAAAAATATAAATAATATCTAGTACATGTATATCTGTGGATTTATCGTATTGGATATAGATTAATTGGTGCTCCAATTTCTACAATATTTTCACTCTCGCAAATGGTTCATAATTGACACCTTGATAGAACCACCGTTTAGTTTAACACTTTGGAAATTGGTTTTCGATAGCCTCGATATGGCACGTAAACGAGGGAGGTGGAGTGTCTTGTGAAATTTGATGACGGTGGCTCTAGTTTTTAATCACTTAAGCGATGTTAAAGCGAAGTTTAAGTGTAATTTAATACAGGATTATTGAGCTTACATAGGCTTAAAGGATAGGAACATGTATGGAATCGGTAAAGAATGTGTGGAATTCACTGTGAACCTGTGCATTCTCTCAAGGGCACATAACCTTTTATGAGAGATTATTTATTTTAGACTACATTCTGTCACGATTTGACGTCATTATATAGATTTCCCGCTGATGGTTGACGGTAATAGGCATGCACGGTGTATCCTGTTACGTGAAAAACAGCTACTGTATATTATTTTATTCCTGAAGTACGTAAGTACATTATGAAAAAATATTTTTGATGCATTTTTTTCATTGGATTGGACATTGGTCATAGCTATACTAGCAAGTATGGTTTAAAAACGTATGTACATATATGAAGAAATAGTCAACCCATACTACCCACTAGTTTATTACTTTGAAGCAAACAAATTGTTGACACAAAACAATACAATATAGCCATACAAAAATGCTAAATAACTCTAACGTTTATATAAACATATAATTAGAAAGATTGTCACGACATAATATTTCATTATGTCGTGAAAGGCTTTCACTGACGTGTGAATGAAGATAATTAGAAGAACAAGGCGTAGAAAGTTCAAGACGCACTCTGACATAATTGGGGTAGGTGACAGTGAATGGCTTATCGGCTTACGGGCACATTATCTTCGAGAGAGATTAGAAACGACTTAGGTGCTTAGCCGGTAAGTGCACGTCAAATTTTGAAAAATCGAAGATTCTGACATTTCTCAGATTTCATGACTTTTTGCTGGTTTCAATAAAGGATTATGTTCTTGTTTTTTTCGTAATATTATTTTGGATATGTATGTTACGCGAAATTTTTTTATTGGTAAGATGCTTTCTTTTGAAATCTATACTAATATTATAAAACTAACGAGTTTGTTTGTACTCGTTAATCTCAGGAAATGCCGGTCAGTGCCAATCGTAAAAATATTTTTCTGTTGAATAGTCTATTTATCGACGGAGGTTATAGGCTATATAACATCACGCTACTGCAAAAGGGAGCGAAGCAGTGATCATAAATGTCAACAAATCCGCAAGATTTTCATACATCTATTGAAGAGGAAAGATTTGTATTTTGTATTCGAATAAATTCAAAAACAACTTCACCGATTTCAAAAAATCTTTTACTATTAGAAACCTGCATTATCACTAACTAACATGTGCTATATTATATTTTCAATAAAATTAGGGATCATTACAAAAATATGTAATCCAACGTGTAAAAAAATTACAAGAAATTACAAAAATTCAAGATTATTTCAATACCTGTTGATTACTTTTTGAATTAATGAAATAGGACGTTTTGTTCAAAAGATATTATCAAATTATAAATGTCAATAAATTCGGTAGATTCCCATTATTTGAAAACTATCCTGGACACGGGTAAAAGTGCTGCAACGGGAGTTCGAAATATGTCAGGATGTGAAGTAGGTGGGTCTGAAAATGCAATGGGTTCCGCAACCTCAATGCGATGAATAGGCATTCAGGCCAGGGAAGGCGAATAGGCTTACGGCAAATAGTCAGTTGATACAAAAATATTATTTAATAATATCAGACATTTACTCTTTTAGCTTTGTTGTTTCATTTAATCCAAATATTTCTTCAGTGTTGCCTTCCACATAATCCGAATTATTTTAAACTGGATTTGTTTGTCACACTGTTTGTAACTGGTTATCTCATATCGCGTAATTTAATATTGCTACGTGTCTGATGTGCTCACTGTGGCTATATAAGCTTACCAGATAAGGTAGTCCATCTATATCAGCGTGTAATGTGTCTGTAACTCAAGACTATTCGGGGAAGGCGTCAAGTAGCACAGCTTCGGTGTGCAGATTAAATATCGTTAACAGTTGCATTATAATAATTACAACTAAACGGATTTCCAAATCTATATAAAAACCTTAAAAACTTAATAAATTATCGACCCTTTTTGCGCTGCATATATATATAATACTTTGCAAGAAAATGAATACGTAACGGTCGTATTCTTTTTATAAATTGGTCGCTATTGTGAATTTTACGAGTACTAAATATTGCAGGGCTGTGTAAGTGAACACTCTTGGTCGTCATGTAATATCAGCATATTGTTAAAGGTGAAGATGTGTAGTTTAACAAGGAGGTATGAAACAGGAAGTTTCACGTGTCGTTTCACAGTTTACTGCGCCATAACCGGAACGTCATTCGCGTGTCATCGAAATATAAACAAGTATTGGAACGTTAAAATTGAAACTGCTTTCCTGCACAATGAGGTAAATAAAAATTAACAAAGTGTTTAAAGGAAAGCCAGCATTCGTGGTGTCGATCGTAAATCTATCATAACCTCCGTGGTGTAGATCATAGATTTATCATAACCTATTGTCTCCAACTAACAATTAGGGTAAATGGAACCAGATGGGGATTGATGACGAGCTGAAAAAGAGCCCATATTACTCTGTAATTTTATATTACTTTATACCACTCTGTCTGGATTTCACAGAAAAAGCCTGGAGAAATCGAGGTATTCTTATTTAAATAAAGGCTAAAATATAATGTGCAAGTTACTTAATGCAAGCTTTCGTAGACCTCCGGGACGTCGTCGAATAATGAGAAAATCCTTACAGCCGTTTATGTCCGTCATCAACAGCGTTTATCTCAGAACTGGCCATATTTAATTGTAATTTTGACGGGTGCATAATTGCAAGGTTCCGGACGGTACTCGTCGCGTGGGAATGGCTGGTTCGTTAGTAGGTGCAGCCTGTGCAGACCAGGCCAGCTTTGCTGACACGACGATAGGAACTTCCGTGGCACTCGCGTGGGAACATGCAGGATATCGATTATATCGACATACGCTCGCAGTACCAGTGTCCACTTTGCATGTTAACGATAAAATTCTTAGATTATTATTGCAGGAAAATACATGTAGGCATGTAATAAGTATTCTAATTTAACCACTATCTGCGATTAACGTTGTTATTGAAATAATAAATTGAACTGAAGGAAATCGTTAGACTTTCTAATGTACGAAATAAGGAATAAAAGCAAACAATCAACAAACAAGTTATCGAAATAAAAATGATTTCAGTTTGTTAAATCACAATGGATGTTGCATTTTTACTACATGATTAAAAATAAATACTTAAGTAAGTATATTTCAAAACCTGATACGGCCATCATTGTGGACATTTTTATTTCTATGTAAGAACCGAAACGTGGGGCATAATGGAAATCTAAAGTTTCTACTTTCGTTCTAATCGCAGTGTGTATTCTCGTAAAATTTCGGCAATACCAAGAAAGCAATACAGTTACAATGATATTCCAGCTATTAAGAATTCTAAATTCTTTGCTAGTTAAAGTCATTCAGGGTTCACGATTATTAACTGTAATTAAACACCCACATTAATCTAGATTTCTAAAGACAATACGATTGCGGTGTAGCCAATGACCTCAGTCAATACTTAACTATTATTGGGAAAAGAAATGTTTTAATTCTTGCAAAAAGCAGACTAGAAAACTTTAGGTGTCGCCCAAGGCAACAATTATGGAACCCACAATCCGAGTCCTTCTTACAGCTTTTTTCAACTGTCCACAAAGATTGACCAAGAGAGTTTCAGATTTCATCATTCTTTATACAGAGTAGGTAGATACTATATAATATTCAGCATTTTCATTTAATATTTTACTAAATTCGCACGGCCCACTGCAACAATTGAACGGAAGCGAATCGCAAAGATAAATCCGTTCCCTGCGTAGACAACTTATCATGTGGGAATACAACGCTCCAGTTACGACTGCACTCTGTTATATGAGCCTGTGAATGACATTAATAATGTATGCACACTTATGTATTCAATTTATGGTGTTTGATAGTTATTTAATTGATTATCTGGTTGCTTGAGTGCTTTAGATTTGTCAAGAGCTTTTGATTCGGGCCGTCATATGGAAATCATCAATGAGTTTATAGATTATAGACATCTTTGTACACTTTAAACTAAGTTAGTTTTAAGTTGGTTAATGCCTTCATTCGATTGAGTATTCAAGCTTTATTGATAATAATGAAATAATCTTTTCCATGTCAAAAAAAATTATCGTCATAAATGTTATGACGACAGATGTTACAGCAACAGCGAAATTGTTAACGCTGCCAAAAAGCGTGTAATGCACTTTTACTGCAATTACCAATATCTTGCTAATTTAGTTTCGATGATGAAAATTACTTCGCCATCAAAAATGCAAAGAGCAAAACATTACTTGATGGAAGCATTATTGGCACACTCGAATACTTTGTTCTAATGATAGTTCTTTGAATCATTGTCTCTTCTAAATTAGCAAGGAACCCATATTCGTTGAAAGACATAAGGAATGCATTTAATTCAATCAAATAGATTGATAAATAAATACACAATCTATACTTACTGCGTATGTTTTATGTATGTGTTACTTACTTTTGAGTTTAATCTGAGATTGACAATTGGAAGGGACATAAAAATATTTGGGACTATTCGTTGGCCGGTACCTACCTACAAGTTGTCTGATGACACGACATCGGATAGATAAAGATTCATCCAGGAATGTGGGCGCTCGGGACTCGGCCGCTTGCGCTGTACCACCGTTAACGTCTCACCTGTCTACCGTCCACTTCCCTTTCTTAGAAAAAATAGTAACACATCTAATGTAATGATCGCTATTTGGGTGACGCCACATGATTCAAGAAATTTCAGAAGCTTTATTTCTTTTTACATTATTTGAACACATAATTAGTTAAGCACCCTAACAATAAGAGTGTTGAAAATTAAGGTTGATAGCATCAAAGTAACTTGAAATTATTGCGATGCAATTTTAATGCTCACATTCACCGAATCTCTTCGCGGCAAACAGATATAAATATTTCAAAAACCTTTGTTGATTTTTTCTCACAATATAAAACAAAAGTTATAAATCCAGATAATGAAACTGCACTATCACACGCTACCTGTCTGCGAAATATGTTTTTGTTCAACCATTGTTTGCAAATATATAAGAATTAGTTCCCACATTATATTCCGAAATTGTGTAGATCGTCTCGACATAGCAATAGATGTTTTGTGTTGCTTTGAATCGAATTTAGTTACCCTAATGAATAGTTAATAGGTGGAAATTCAAGATATCAATGACCTCTGACATTAGCGACGCGGATCAGGGTCAAAGCTTAAACATTGAAGTGGTCATTCCGCCAATACTTACAAAGCGTATCACATAAGTTCGTCGCGTTGTTTTTCGCCAGTTGAATACTCGTAGTACAGGAAGTGCGTGTAAGTATTCGGTTCATTAAAAGGCCACTCGCGACAATACCGCCGCAATTCGGTGAAGGTACTTCGATGTCCAAACTATAATAACTGTTATAACTTTTGTCAGGCGCTCGCGCATAAATATGCTAATTATGGTCCTAATTTGTATTTCTTTTGGGCACAATGATGTCATTGATTCAGATAAAAACAAATTTCTTGCCTGGCATATTATTGCTTTACCGATCGTGTATTGCCGGGCTGTCGTGTGCAGTTTATTGCAATCTTGAAGTGAATGCAAATCAAACCATTCTTGTTATTTTCTCATGATTTATTAGAGTTATGTGCTGACTGATCACTATAGCCGACTACCTGATTAGGGCATTTGTATTCGTTTTGCAGATGTGGAGGTCGTTCGTCCCGGTTCTCGTGTGATGTTGCATATTCTTGCCGCATTCTGAATCCCAATTCTGTTTGCGTATTTGTATTAACACGTCGAAAGCAATACGCTCAATGAATATTTTATTGAATGGAACTAAAACTTGGAAATTCCCTTCGTTGGTAACTAAACCAGTTACTAGTTATCTTACAGAACTTTCCATCTCGCCTGCGGCACGACGGCGTTTGAGCGCTTCGAAGGCAGTAACTTGAATCTAACATATTTGTATCCTTATAAGTAAATAGACCCATAGACGGTATACTATAAGTAAAGTCGATAGACAAATTTACGGGTGTTACGTGCTTGGATTCAGAGTAGGAAAACTGTCTGTCGATAACCGGTTGATGTCGATCGGCAAGGATGTCGCTGGCAACGTTCCCATAAATTCCGCGGAATCGTACGAGATTTATAATGGCGGCGGCGTAACAGTGGGCGCGATGCGCATGCCGAGCGCACGCGCCTACGTGCCGCGGTGCTCCTGGGTGTCATAACGTCGGCGTCGCACACACCACCACATTGTCGCACCGAGCACCGCCCCCGCTCTACCACTCCGTCGCTTGTCACAGTGTGTTGTCACATCGATAAGTAGTATTGTCCCAAATTTGGCTCGGTGCTAAACTGTCTCTAATTGGCAACAAAAAGTGAAATATTTATATTGAGATCATAGTTGAAAGGAGGCGGTTATTGATCAGCTCTCTGACATAATGGCACTTTAGATCAATAACCATACTTTATTGTGACAAAATCTAAAAATAGATTTTGAATTTCTGACTTTAATCTGTTTTAATGATATGACTATTGTTGTCAATTGATTTATGTACGGTTTATGGTATTGTTATCATCCATACTTCGAGGTATTAATGTTGGTAAGTGCCTATAAAACTATTATGGATGTTGGATATTGTTTTGAATAACTACAATTTGCAAGTACATTGGTCGTTTTAGGATCATTTAGGATTATTATTTAAGCCATTTGAATGTGTGGATTGTGTCCATTGACCCAGTAAATGTTAATACCTGTACAAAGCGCGTTAAAAGAATCTATTTTGGATTCACCCCTATGCCCTATTTACTTCCTTGTTACTTGCTTCTTACCTATTGTAGTTTTAGACAGCAATATGTGGGAGTTTATTGACTCGTCTAGTGTGAACAACACGACTGGTCGGCATGCGGCAGGTTAGCGGATGTGGGTGTCTGCAAATATTAGCACTTGCCTAATTCACTACCAACGAAACGGCGCGTTTACCTTATTGCTTAACACGATAGTTAATTTAATATTTTCGTTGTCACCTACACTTACATTTAGGATCAACATTCCACATTACTTAATTGCGACGTAGGCGTAGTCATACGCCATCCCACTGACTGACAAGAAGTCGTTATTATTGAATGGGACGACTGTCAACAGAATTAGAGATCGACTCCGATCGAGGATTAAAGATAGCGCGATCTTTCATAACAATGCCTACCAAAGAGTTCAACGACACTATTATGATAGTTCGAAATGACAAGACGTCGGAATAATTTATGATTACGACACGAAGTATCTGAAACATGCGTTTTGTGGCGAAGGTGAGGTGCGGTGCGAGCATGCGCGTGAACGCGGCGAGGTCGCGATCAATGCGCGTGCGCAATATGAATGAATGAATCCCCCACTACGCTTCGTCATCCACACGATCAATGGACCGCACGTGGCGATCGATTCAGAGTTAATCTAAACGTCATCTCACTTTATGTTACATATACCTAATTATAAATATAACTCTTATATAATTTACATATTATGTAGTCTAAATGGTGTATTCCCAGTAGTTCTGTTGTGGAATGAGGAATAGATAGAATATAATTAATTAATGGAATAATTTATGGAATTGTTTTATTATATTAATATAATATATTAATGGAATAGAATTAATGTTGATGGGTTTCAATCGAGTTGTTTCCACAATTGTAATTTGTTACATAATGCATCGACTCGTACTGTTCGAACAATAAATAATAAGTACATTATTTATACGACTTCCTGATCTAAATTTCTAATCTCTCATTGGGCCAGAGTTCGTTGACAATAGTATCAATTTCGAACTGTTATCTACGACTGGGTCTATCTCTTGTAATTGACAGCTAAATGCCCTATTAAAAGCAGCCACTATAATTGAGTGGCCGGCATTGCCATGATTCTATGATACACTAGAGCTGCGCCCGCGCCGCCCACATCGCGCGTCTATCATTTGAATTACATCTTTAGAGGCCTTATTTTGTGTTCTAGCTCAATGATAAGCGAATGAATAAATAGAAATGTCTATTTAATTCATTAATAGTCTCGGTAACTACTGCCCTGTATCTGTCACCGTAAAAGAAGATAACGACAACTAGTCTCCCTTATTAGGTAATCGGTGCTGCGATCCTTTGTGGGAGAGGTTGCTAACACAAACATGTATAAGGAATCGAGTGTTTGCCAGCTACGAGTGACCCTTATGAGGTGACAACCATATCAAATGGTCAGATAATGTTACGCCTTTTTTGGTACGGAGGTGAAGCGGCTGTATAAGGGGTATGACAAGGTTATTACGGTGAGTTGTGCGACGCCTTTGAGTAATTAAACTTAGGTGAAAATGAAACCTGGTGATATTTAAAGCTGTAATTGACACTTGGGCAAAAGTAAAGATCGAAAGGGAATTGGAAGTGGAAACGAGAATTCGGACAGCGTCCTAGGGCACTGCGCACGCACATTCTACTGATGTGATTAGATTAATGAGAATGAGTCACACCGGATTTACGCTGGTGTCGGCGGAAAATCGACGAAGGTTAAGCAATTGAAATTGCTTCGTTTCCATGCTGCCAAATGATTAATAGTTCGGATATTGTTTTGTAAGAAATTATAGTTTTGTGCGTTCAGTTGCTAGATCATCTAAATTACTTATCCTTGTTGAAGATAATTCTGCAGGAAAAATTATAGTCTCAAAATGTTCTAACCATTCAATTCCAAGGATATTGGTTAGTTAAGGGCTGCGTTGTAAGCCATTTCTCTTATAGTAGTAGATAATTGCGATTAATTCTAACTATTCTTTGATTAGTTCGAATTAATTACGGTTAGTACCATTGCTGACATCCACTCTTACGGCGAATTAAACTTAACTGCACTATAATGATTTACTTCATGGATTTCATTGGGTAAATGTGAGGACCTAGTTTAGAATTTTCCGGGTGAATTCCAGCTAAAGTCTTTATTATTCCCTGCGATCAACGTGTATTTAAATTTATTATTTTGCAAACCAAATGCTGTGAAAAAGTCATGGGACTAGCAATTAACATGTTGCTGGCTTGATGTCCCATTACGCAAGCCTTTAGCCTAGTATTAGTAAATCTAGTACTGTGTGACTCAAGATACTATTACGAGTTTTGAAATTTTGCTAATGTCATATATCTCCAAGTTTCCTCGAACATCAGACGCATTGACAAATTCGTCATCCTGTTGACAGTGTAGACGATATCTGTCGTCGTCGTACATAAATATAACTTATCAGAGTAGGTGCTAATGGACACAGTCAAAGCTTTGCCCGCAACTTTCAATATTCGAACTGATTTGTGCCTAACCTTTGGAATTTTAAGTGGTCTTTACTCGTAAAATTAACCGGTCCTTAATGGACCTTTTGAATGAACGGAAAGGAATTTTAAAATAAGTATATATCGTCGGCCAATTTTATGATGGTGGTCGTAGGTTCGTCACTCATTTGTTGAATTCGTTTCGGCACTGCCTCAATTGTTACGGTTTCAATTTCTTGGCGAGTTATGGGAAGACTTTCACTTCAATAGAAACGCATTTTTTAATAGGCGTGTTCTTTACTTTCTTCCAGCGTTTAACGTGTCGACAGTTTGACCTGATTGTACGTGCTGATTATGGATGACTTGCCTGATAATTTGAACTTTGTAGGTGCTTCTAGTATGATGAGACCTAACAACTTACTCAACGTCGTGATTCCTCTTGATGTACGAGATGGATCGTGTATAAAATTTAATATAGAATTAAATAGGTGGAGAGATAGAAATAAATCGAAAAGAAGAATGGAAAAATTACAGTGAGGGTAGGCTACAGGAATTTTATGTGTTATAAGAAGTTTAACATACTATTTATATTAAACTATAGCGTGCTACTACTTCTACGGTCAAGCTCCTCGTGCTGTTAAAAATATAACTTGAACACCTACCGTAAATCGCAAATATTAGCTATATACTTGAATATTTATTTGACACACACACAATACTTAAACAGTGGTAGTACACAAGGTGACCCATTAAGTCAATGCGCCCGCTGGACTGTCAATGATAATTCTCAGGTATACAGGTTTCCTCAAATATCCTTCACCTTTGAAGCAAGTCGTAATTAATTTCAAACGTGCATATAACTCAGCTTGCTTGACTGGTACGCCAATAATTAATGCATTTGACTATCAACATCCCTGGACAAGTGGCAATTCGTTGGCTGGCGTTTATGAGATACGTTGATGACTGTTATAAATGTCAAAGTACCTGTAAATCTAATACATTCATTTCTACAATACGCCGGCCTACGAATTACTACAATCTAAGGGGGCAGGTAAACAGCACAGATGTGATGGTACAAATATAGTTGCTTTAAGTTCTCAAGATAAAAAGCTGTTGCTAGTGCTGAAAGGTATTCGTGTGAAATGGAAACAAAGCGCTGTTCGACGTCGACAGCTCTAAACAAGCTCATGAAACTGTCAAATCGTCACATGGCTAATGGGGCTCTGTCATCGACCCGACCCCTTTAAACTCTCGTTTCCTGACTTGAAAGCGTAATTTCGTTTATTTTGACGTTTATAGTTAGTCTCTGGTCCATATTAGAAGGGATCCATTAAGAAATCTGTTCGTCGTGATGGTAGCGATTATTTTTAACACTATTTGCAAATACTGTTTAATTCAGCTTCATGGAAGAATAGTGAAAATAGGATCTTTAGTGGGAGCACAAGGAATACATTCAGGTATAGATACCGGCAAACTTCTTAAACAAAAATCGTCATAGTGAAAAGTTCGCGCATGTGCACTGTCGAGCTAAAATAACAACCAACATAAAAAAATAACTGATTAACCAATGACGCGAGCCCTTTAAGTTCTTGATTGACTTAATATAATCTATGATTAATTAATTGGTGCGTCTCGGCTATCGCACCCGGTAATTGTTTAAAAATAAAAACGTAACGTTTTTATTTTTACTCTCTCTCTCTGTTACAAACGTTAGTGTCAGCGTCACTGACATCCCACTGTTTACTCAAATCGAGGATACGAGGTGTCTGTAACAGACATCGTGTGAAACCGAGGGCCCCACTTAAGAAGTATCATGAGAAGTGTAAAAAACTCACTTAAAACACTGAGACGTAGGCGTAAAGTGACAGATGCGCTCAAGGGGTCGAGGAATGACCGTTTAGCTTTAACTGCCGGCTTCCGCCAAACGGCCGGTTGTCACATTGGCCTTGCACTTCTAGCTCCAGTCGAGATGATAATCGTATGCGCTCTGTGATTCATGTGATGCAATTTGTAATTTAATACGCGACTTCATTTGATTTGATTTGTTCGTTTATGGTTGTGATTGCTGTGTTCATAATATTCTATGACATAGTTTTATCAATTGCGACAGTTTAATGTTTTATTAGTTTCATATCCCATAACTTTTAAAACCTGTTTGTTTGAGTGATACATTGAGTTGATACATTAATTCGCTAGACTTGACAAAATTTAGGAATTGCTGCACCGATTTGGATGATCGTAGTTATGGAGATGATTGAAACCGAGGGTGAGAGGCAAAGTTTTGAAAAACCCACGGGAAATTTCGGTAACTGGGTGACGCCAAGTATAAATAACTAGCGTCTTGATATAAATTAAAAATATTTATCTTATTTATGCATTCGGAGTATTTGAACGGTAAATTATTATACATATATACGCACGGGTGTATCGGAATACGATGTTCATTTATCTAATCGTATAGTGCACTTTCTATCGCACAAATATTTATAATTCTGACAAGTCTGTATTTACCGCAGCCGCCTTATAAATATTGTATGATTATATTGCTCGACGTATGTCAGAAAAAGCGATTTTTTTTAAAGTCCGGGAAGCGAAGTGAATAACAGATGTTTCCTTTCCGTGGTCGGAATTTATAAACTTTTTATTTATGCCAGGAATATGATTCCTATAGTTCAAAATGAGCGGAAATAAACTGCTATATGTAAATTTTTCTAGCCCTCGTCACCCCATGCTCCTAGAAATTTTATGAGCATATCAACAAGTCGTCCAAAAATATGTTTTCCATGTAATGGAGTTGCTCGTCCGGTGCTCTTGATCTGTAGCATTAGTTTCTGGAAATTTGCGGTAGTCAGCTATGAAATATTTGTCCTGTCATGTAGGATGGAACTTCAAATGTGCGAGTACAATATTTTACTAGCTTCTGCACCTAAATGCTAATGATTACTGGATCATTGGAATTTAGCCATCAAACAATAGGTCACCTACTTTAAAGACTTTATTCACAGTATCAATGTGGTATAATCATGGATTCGCCATTACAATCATATTGTAGAACAATTATCTCATGCACTAACGTAGTAGGTATTGAAATTTATCGCAAATCCCGCGGAGGAAGTACACCAGTTGATCTCTGTGAGTGTCGCGACAGTTGTATCTCCTGTCGTATCCTGCGGACGGAAGCTTGTGGATGTTGCGTCACCGCCCGGAAATAGACGCCCTCTGTGTCACCGCGTGCTTACCACGTCATCGTACTTCGCCTGAAGATTACCGCAAAGTCAGCTACACCCTCTTAGGAACACGTGAATACTAACCAAACGAAACGCTTAATCATCACTGCTCCTCTGAGGATATTGGTGTCACTCAACAAATTACATGTGTGTTTCTACGTGCTCATCGCGCTAATGTCTTCGCCTAAAAGTGCTAATGTAACAAATGACTTCCAATAAAAAAATAATGACAGCGATCGATCTCGCGGTAGAAGTCAGTAATTATTTCCAAATGGAAACAGTGTTAAGATAACGTTGCGAGTTATCCTGCCCTGCGTATATCCGCCTGCATATTTGCAACGGGTCGCGCCCTTTCCTTTTCCGCACAAGATATCGCCATGTTTTCCTGGACAGGACATCGGCGTGTTCCAAAATAAGTGTGCGTTAACCACACACATACGCACTAAGTTTCGAAATTTACGATCGTGTCGAACTCTTAATCAGCGGTAGAAAGATATTAACCGTTTCCTTGGAAGTGTATTAGCCCAATCAAAATATGGTAATGGTCGGCCAAAGGCCTGCTGAAGTTACTTGCAGAATCAATTTGCCCCCCGTGAAATTTATGGTTGTGTTTCCCCAATTAACTGGCAATTCGGTGGCTTCGATTATTTCGCATAAAATGTGCGGGCGACTCCCGCATCCGGTGATTACGTCGGGCGAATAATTTGTGATGCGTCTGCGCCGAACTGAGCGGAGCCAGCCTACGCGCCCGCTTGATTTTTGTTAGATAAAAAAGGGAAGGGTTCGTCAGCGTCGTGCTGTGCTGTGGTGCACTTGGTTTGTTTGTTTTTAATACTGACTCTTTTGCACCTGCCCACATTATTTCATGGTGGTACCGCGCCGATCCAAATGAGATTTTGCGAAGTAATTTTTACCTTTATTTCTCGCTAACGTGAAGTTGATGGTTTCCTTTTATTTATGCATATGCTAATTGCGTTCCTTTAATATGCGTCTCATTCGAAAACATTGATATTATGAAGTTTTATGCTGGCAAGATTATATGGTTAAGAAGTGTCTCACAGTAGGTAATAATTTAAACTTTTTTAGGTGGGTGTGATTTGTTTTATTTTTACTTTACTTTAAGTTCTTTAGATTATTTTTTGGACACTGTACGGTCGTCATACTTAAGTAAAAATACAGAAATATAACCACAGTCTTAATGAATTGGTTGTCAGGTTGTAAGTAGCTTATGCTATTATAATGTTCAACCTATTGCTAGAGAGAAGAAATTATAAATACAATTAGTAATGAAATATGTCGGTCTATTACAGAGTCGGCGGGCAACGTCGGCCTCGTCGGGCGCGTGCCGGCCACCGGATGCTCCAGCGGCGACATAATGTGGCTTCTTGACGAGCCTAATCAACCTTATGAAGGTAATTAAATAGTGTTTACAGTTATGTACTCTTCTGACTAATATAGAGAAAATATGGTAAACATAATTATTTTTGTATGTTCCAGACTGTGAACAACTACTCTGCTTTCGCTACTACAATGGCGATGGTGAGGAGTGCGCGGCAGAATCACCAGCTTTACCTACCAGATTTAAAGTCGACCTTAAAAAACTCCCGCATCGCCTCAAGGAAGGCATGTCTAGAAAGAGAAGTGGTGACCATGTGTCACCCTTCTCCTATAACAATGAGAGCTTTGAGATGAACTCAGAGAACCCGCCTAGAATAGAATTCGTCCCCGGCCCAAGTCATGAAATCAAACACCTCAGCGAGAACGTCAATAAATGCTCAATTAGTGCTTTAGAAAGAAACGGGAACAATCTCGAACAAACAAAATGTGATCCTAGTAAATCTCTAGTTAGTAGTTTAAGCCAAGAATCTCAAACTGTAAATAGTGAATCTCTTAGTGTGGCAGACTGCAGACCAACCTCATCGGGGGTGAAAAAGAAGTGCCCTCCACCAGTAGACACGGGGGGTAGCCAAGCACTCAACGGTGTCAAAAAGAAACAAAAGGCTGTAAATAGTGGCTTTGATTCACCCACCTCTCCGGGCACTGAGTATTATAAAATATGGTCACCAAAGAATCCTTGCAAGATAATGAAATTCGTATACGACGTAGAGAGTGCGAATAAGCCCAGTGATGCAGAAAAATCACCGGTGCCACCCCTGCCGCCGAGACAATCACATAAACCGCTCGAGAGAATGCACGCATTATCCCCGCCCCAGGTACCCAGACATAGAAAACCAAAAAAATTAACAAAGCCCGAAGACGCATTCACTTTTGAATTGATAGACACAGATGAACAATTTTTTACCGATAATAATATATCAAACTCAGCTGTTCTACAAGCTGAAATTAACGACTTCAAGCCAGGAGAGTTTTACTCCGGTAATCAGATAGCAACGTCTTCAACAGCAAGTTTTTGGAGAGGTGGACAAAATATTGCACCCTTAGCAACACCTGAAACCGATGGTAGCTTATGTGAATCTACAATTTCGAAACTATCGAGATTAAATGAAGAAAAGAAATCTAAAGATGCACCTGACGGGTCACCTAGCGCTAGTAGAAATAAAATATTATTTATTAAGGATATTGGTCCTGATAACTACATCACTACGACGTTTGCAAGGAAAGATAAGCCTAGCCCTCCTACAGACGTAGTGGATGGTGTGAACCGAACGCCAAATCATGCAAAGTCTGAAGAGAAAGCCCAACATACTTTTTTAAACGATATCAGCAATCATTCTGAATTTGAAGATGATAATAGAAATCAAATAGAGGAGAAAGAAATTACAATATTAAAAGGTCACAAGCCTCTGACGAGACAAAACTCTGGACGTGCAAATACCCCTACAATGATGACAGCTTTTTTAAATTCATCGCACATAGACCTTCCTACAAGAGAAACGGATAACAGCACCAGTTCAAATGCACCTAGTTCTTGTAACTCCTCACATTCGACGTCACCTGTTGATGAATCCAATAAAATACTGCCAAGTGTAGGAACCTTGTTACTTAATCGCAAGTATTCTTGTGAGTCTTCTACGCCAAAACACTCAAGCCTACCTAGACATTTAATCAAAAACCTTGGCTGCGAAGGAACGCCGAAACATTCGCCTAGTAAGTCAAGTACTAGTACACTAGAGAGTCCTGTGAGGCCTCACCCACGAGTCTTAACACGAGTGGCAGCTTTAGCGGGGCCGGCAGTACCACAATGTCCACCGACACCTACGCATCACGCGCGTAGGCCAAGACCTTTACCTCCACCCGATTTACACCCCCCACCTATTCAAAATTCTGAAGGTAGATTACATGAGAACTTTGAAATGGTAGAATTTACAAATGAGTTAAGAACATCAGAAATTAGGTCTCCGAATATGGAATTTGTTAATAGTAATCACTTTACGATAGTTCACGCGGGGCCTCCAGAAGATGTTGTGTTAAGGAGGCCGAGACTAGAAGATAATGACGATAATGACAACGCTGTGGCGTCTCCCACACCATTGAGACACATGGCTGGTATAAGACTACCTTCAATACCAGAAAGGGCTTCCAGGCAAATGGCGTTAACTGGCGATTTTCCTGCCAATATGATTGGAGGGATTATTGAATGTGAAGAACCTTTACCTGCAGGTGAGTACTAAATCTGGCCGATAATAATTCAAAATAAAAACTAATTATATTTGAACTTATTTTAGTACAACTAACGCCATCTGGTTTTTATAACTGATAACTGGTAGTAGGTTTTAGCAAATAGATGTCGCTAGATGTACAAATTGCATTAAAATATTGCTGAATGTATTCATTTTTTAAAGCAAAACTAAAGTATTTTTAATTAGCTTTTTTATTTTTCAATGTAATGTATTTTTAGTTGATTTTGTGTTACCCACTAATGTTAAAATGAATGAAATTTGGCATAGAAAATAGAACATGCCCTGGACAAGTACATAGGATCTTGTTATGTCAGACGTAGGATCCTATGTAAAATATTAAAACTTTACTAGTAATTTTCACTCCAAAGAAAGTTAATTTAACAACTAGTATTATAAAAATATTGTTCACATTTCAGGTTGGGAAGCTCGTATGGACAGTCACGGCCGTGTATTCTACATCGACCATATAAACAGGACAACCACGTGGCAGCGGCCAGGACTCAACGGAACGACTCCCAGATCACCAGCGCCAGAGGTGCAGAGGCGGCAATTAGATCGAAGGTATAAAACCTATGGGTCGATGTTTTTTTATAAATAAATGAATAATAAATAAATATTCTACAACATTCTACACAACGCTATCTAGACCCATGGTAAGCATAGCTTAACTAGCTTGTGTTATGGAATCTAGAATACGGATAAACATACTTAAATACTTTTTTTTTTGTAAATACATACATATTATACATAGAAACACCCAGACCAGTGCAAATACCCATATTCATGCATACAAATATTTGCACTGAGCGGGGATCGAACCCGCGCCTCCTGCGTAGCAGTCGTGTTCACTACCGCCACGCCACAGAGGCTGTCAAACAACGTACGTTTTAGTGGTCAAGTGGCTGTAGCTGATATACAACAACCAACTGATATGCAACAATATGCCCGTACGGGCGATATTGAGATGGGATCGAGATGGTCATATGTTCGAAGCAGAGAGGGGTCTCACTCATTGTATGAAGCGGTCTCCCATCCTAATGCAGAGTGTCCACTGGCAAGTTTTTTCGCAAATTCTTATAGGGAACTAATTCCATAGACTGCAATTAGTAGAGTAATTACAGTCAGGGGTAAGAGTCCTCTGCAAAAAGTTGCGGAAAATGCTTGCCCTTGGACACTCTGCATTATATTAACCTGGTTAGTACTTTTGAACTTTGCAATAACTTGTTCGGTAACCACTTAGACACAAACATTTTTTTTTAAAAGTTACTGTAAGTGAAATTAAAAATTAAATTTTCAAGGAGGTAGGACACGGCGGTATTTCCGCCCAATTGAGCAGTCCGACTGGGGAAGTACCTCCGCCCTACAGAATACCGCGGCTATAATAACTTCGTGTTGTGTTCCCAGCGGTGAGTAGGGTAGCCAGAGCTCACTGGAGAATTTGTACTGTCAGTGGAAGATTATAGGCTTGTCCTGCTTTGTCTTCTACTGACGGCACAGAAACTCTGTACTTACAGGGTTGGCAGCGCGACTGTGACTCCTCTGGTGTTACAAACGTCCATAGGTCACGGTAACCACTTTCCATCAGGTGGGCCGTGTGCTTGTCTGACAACTAAGTGGTATAAAAAAAAAAAAAAAATTGGAAACTGACAAGTTTGTGTTAAGGGTGGGTTCACCCTCACTCCGGGGTCTTTCAATCGTATGTCAGATCCCTTAGCGTGGAGTTTAGTGATGGAATGTGTGGCAGGTACCAGTCCATCCGGCGCACCATGACGCGCACGCAGCTGTCGGACGAGGAGGCGGGCGCGTGCGCGTCGCCGCCGCCCGCGCATGCGCACGCGCACGCGCCGCCGCTCGCCGCGTCCACGTCGCGCGCGGGGGACGCGCCGCACGCGCCGCACCCCGCCGCTGACTTCCTCGCCAGACCCGACTTCTTCAACAGGCTGCACATAAACCAGGTAATTATAAATACGAAGGACCATCGAGAACAGATCTATGAGAGGAGGACGAATGGTCGACTAGAGAGGGATAAGCCAGAGGCTACCTCACTCTCGGCAACAGATGGCCCAAGACGGCCGTTCGGTTTTAGTCGGTTCGAGCCCGACATAACCACCCCGTTGGCCACGGCGTGGCGGAGGGTATCCGAGTGGATTTCCGCACATTAAAAAAAAAGGATTAATGGTCGACCTAGGAGTACGTATGTTATAAACTTGTGGGGCACTTCTTCTTGATTTAATATTCCGTAGATAAACGTTTCATACAGTAAGTGGACCCTAATTCCTGACTTTGCCTTTAGCTTAGCATCAGGCGAGGTGAAGTCAAGTTGGTGTATCCTAAATAAAAAAAAATAAAAAAAAAACATTATCATTAATATCATTGTGGAATTCGTTAATGGTGTAATAAACCTTTGATTTATGACTTTGTTTGAATTCGACTTAACATTATTATTATTATTTTTGTATTTTTTATTATTTGGTCTAATTGTTTGATTTTATATTTGGTTGGGAATTAATAGAATGAATAGTTTTTTTTTTAAATGTTATTAATTTTTTTAACTTTTAATTTTATATTATTTTGGTATGACAATCAGCCAAAGCTGTGCATATCTGTGATTGGTGTAGCACATGTCTGGTAACATCTTGCATTGCTACTCATAAGACAATGTTTGTGTGTACACTGTTGATATGCCTAATTAAATAAATAAATAAACCTTACCTGCTAAAGCACCTAAATACGGTAATATTTTCTATTCGGATCTTCGCAGGTATCTTATTCTTAATAGAGAACCATTAAAGGTCTAATGACTATTTCAATTAAGCTGAGTGCCACCATTGTAACATTACTTAGTGTCTCTAATGGTGACCCTCTTTCCTGAGACTTTGCCCTTAGCTTACCATCAGGCGAGAAGTCCAGTTGGCGTACTAGATAAAAAAAATATTGCATCTCTATTTACCTCCTTGATCTTCATTCCCTCGTTTTACGTTATGCATTTACCCGATTAAGATTTAAGAATTGTCATTTTTTTATTTTTTTTTACTTATTTAATCTCATTCCAGGAAGCGTCCAACCTCTACAACGGCAACTCTACCCTCAAGCACATGATCCTCAAGATCCGCCGCGACACGTCTTCCTTCGAGCGGTACCAACACAACCGGGACCTGGTCGCGCTGGTCAACTTGTTCAGCGAGACGGAGAAAGACCTGCCGCTGGGCTGGGACACCAAACTTGATCGGAACGGGAAGGTAAGAACACTGCAAACATTGAACTCTTCTGCTTCTGCTAATACCACCAAGACCTGGAATTCATTACCAGCACACGTGTTTCCTTCTTCCTATAGTCCCGAGTCCTTTAAACGGGGCTTGAAAAAGCATATGATGAGGCCGCCAAGCTGAGTGCCACCATTGTAACATTACTTAGTGTCTGTAATGGTGACCCTCTTTCGTGAGACTTTGCGTTTAGCTTACCATCAGTCGAGGTGAAGTCAAGTTGGAGTGTCCTAGATAAAAAAAAAAATATAAAAAAATTAGAACCTAATGGCTTCTTTACAACCGTCCACCTTTTTCTTTTTTTATACCACTTAGGTGGCAGACAAGCACACGGCCCACCTGATGGGAAGTGGTTACCGTGGCCTATGGACTCGTGCAACACCAGGAGCGTCACACTCGCGCTGCCGACCACCTGTACAGATCTGGGTGTACCGTTTAAAAAAAAATTACAATGGTTCAACATGTCCACCTAGGTGTACCGTGGGAAATATAAATTTAAGTTACATTAATATTTCCCAGGGTAAACGGTGAACCGTTAGGTGTCACATGTGAATTGTCACGATCGGTGAATAGGCTATTTGACAATTTTTTTATTCTCGAGAAATGACCACTGCATAATAATATATTCTTAAGACAAATAGTTTTAAAGATATTTGATTTTGAAAATTAAATTTCTCGCGCCGCCCAAAAACGCTCCATACAAAATCGTACTTGCGAGTAATGTCACACGCCCGTCGCGCGTAGTTCAAATGTATGGAGTGCAACAGAATATCGCATTGCGTCTACGTTATCTTTACACGTATATAATAAAAGTAATTTTCGAAAAAACGACCTCCGTGGCGTAGCGGTAGAGCATTCGACTGCTATGCAGGGGGTGCGGGTTCGATTCCCGCTCAGTGCAAATATTTGTATGCATGAATATGTATATTTGCATTGGTCTGGGTGTTTCTATGTATATTATTGTATTGTGTGTATTTACAAAAAAAAAGTATCTAAGTATGTTTATCCGCATTCCAGATCCCATAACACAAGCTAGTTAAGCTATGCTTACCATGGGACTAGATAGCGTTGAAAAAAAAAAAAAAATCTAATAAGGTATCTAAAAGGTTCAATATTGGGATAGAATTGGATTGTAAATATGTTGACATACTTTGGGTATTAGAAGTAATGAAAGTCATAGTTTCAGTTTGGTTACAGTCCATCAAATCTAAGAGGTACCGTTTGACGTTTCATATTTTTCAAACCGAAACAACTTTGTTCATACGTACATTATTCAGTTTCGATAACCTTTTTCATAAAACCATGAATTTAGAAAGATTTCATTATTGTATCTAAAAATGTACAATTCTTAATATCTAAATGTAATTGAAAACTTTCAAACAAAGCAAAATAACACATATTTACACAGTAAATAATTTCTAATAGTTATATTCTTGACCGCATTACAAAGTTACGTAGTTAGGTCACTGCACGTAGTGTTGCGACTCTTCGGATACACTTGTATGCAAAAAAATCGTTTACATATACGAAAAATCGAATGTATTATTTACAAATTACACTTGACAACCAAACAAATATTTTTTCATGTGAATGGGATTTATCTCACATATTACGATTACATAACTAAATAGTTATGTAATCGTAAAATATGAGATAAAACCCATTCACCAAAAATACGTATTTATAAATCAAATATATTTGCTTCTTTAAAAAGTTGTCGAAAGCGATTTGTCGATTTTTGATTTTCGCGCCCAAATAAGTCGGGGTTTCTCGCGCTAACGCTGTCGAAATAGTAAATGGAGTCAGGGATAGTGTTTTTTACATTTATTTTTGTGTATGATAGTATGGGTTTGCATATTACAGAGAAATAAACAAATTTTTAACAAGCACATCCATTGATTTTACAATTACAATTTTTTCTTCTAAGTCTTATTTCTACGTCTAAAACTAATAAAAATAAGGTATGTAGAACCCATTCACAAAAATGTTGTTGCCTGATGTTATAAATTAACGACGTTACTGCGCGACCGCATAATGCACTGAATACACAGATACCCTAAAATAAATTAATTTAATTATTTTTAGGTCAATAGGCAAAATCGCAGGTGTCCAAGTCTCTACAATTTTTTTTTTCTGGCAACACTGCCAACTACAAGCGCACGCGGTCCGCTCGGTCGGTTCGGCGTCAGCAGTCTCTCGCCATCTTGGAAGCTGACTGTGCGCGTACTTGCTTTCTCGTTTGTGTTTTACAATTTGTGACTTGGCTATTACTTTTCTGGACTGATCATTCTTTATCCGTTTACCTTGGCAATATTTATACTGGACTCCGAACTAAGCAAGTGTTTATTAATAATGTCGAAAAGAGGACGTACTTTGAACAGCCAGGCTCGTGAATTGGTGGTGAAATTACACGAGTATTTTGAGCGTGAATCTCAAAATGGTGGACTTCTACTGCCAGTTACACAAGTTCGGGATCGCGTCGGTGAAGCTCTCGGTATTGGTAGCCGCACCGTTGGCAAAATATTAAGTGAAAAATATGGGCCTTCGGGGAGTGACAGTAACGTACTTCACACACCGAAAAAACGAAAAAGAAATAAACCTGTGACAGGCATCGATGAATTCGATAGTCATGCTATTAGAAACCATATATACGGGTATTTTACAAGAGGCGAATTTCCAACATTGGCAAAGTTATGTGCAACTTTAAAAGATGCTATATATTGAGTGAAAATTGGAAAATTTCCACGAAAATTCATTGACTTCACCGCTTTTTGTGCAAATTTTGGACAATTCAGCACAGCATATTGCTTGACAATCGAAATTTTTGCACTGATCCCTGATACGCTAGCTATAGCCGGGCTGTATAAGGGAAGCATAGAGTCGTTGAGAACGGTAATAACAGGAATTGGCTTCAGATACAAAAAAGTTGACAAACGAAAAATTGTTATGGAGCGACATGACATAATTATGCAGCGACTAACATTCCTGCGCGAAGTTAAACAAATTATAAACTGGGATAATGTAATATTTTTGGACGAAACTTGGCTAAATTCCAACCATTCTGTGCCGAAAACATGGACTGATGATTCTGAAGCTTCGTGCTCGAAGGTGCCGATAGGAAAAGGTGGACGCCTCATAATATGCCATGCTGGGTCAGCGTCTACAGGCTTCGTGGAAAACTCTTTATTAGCTTTCCAATCCAAAAGCACTAAAGAGTATCATGAAGAAATGGACGCAGTAAGGTTCCGAGAGTGGTTCTTAAATTTATTACAGAATATCCCTCCTAACAGCACAATTATAATGGATAATGCCCCATACCACTCTGTGCAAATTGATAAAGCACCTACGTCAGCCAATAAGAAAGCAGATTTGGTGGCATGGCTGCAAAGAAAAGGAGTGGATGCCGACATGTCACTATTAAAAGCTGAATTATTACAGTTAGTGAAATTGCATAAACCACCAAAACCGACATATGTAATTGACCAATTGGCCGAAGAGCACGGGCACAAAGTCATACGACTTCCTCCGTACCATTGCCAATATAATGCCATTGAACTGATTTGGGCCCAAGTTAAAGGTAATATTTTATAATATTATAATAATAACACGAGTACTTCTAACATTTATAATTTAAACAATGGTTTTCGTCTGCTATCAAATAGTTACATTATTGTTTTACAGGTTATGCAGCAAGACACAACACAAAACCACCCTTCAGTGTCAAGAAAATGGAAGGTTTATTAAAGGAAGCATGTGCCCAAGTTACACAGGAAGATTGGAGTAAAGTAGTACAAAAAACAAAGAAAATAATAATGGACGACTTCGAAAGAGACGTACACTTTGATAATGTAATGGACAATCAACTGGTCATTAATTTAAATGACGATGATGACGAAGACGACGATACTAGTACTAGTAGTGAATAAAAAAATATCCTAAACATTTCTTTTATTTAATTATAACAATTGATTTCTTAAAATTCGGATATTATAGTAATCGATCTCTTAAAGTTCGGATATTATAGTAATCGATTTTTTCATCCCATCCCTATCATTCAATTGTCAGAACTGTCAAACGGTACTTCTTAGATTTGACGGACTGTAGGCAATATCTTATTTTGCAAGGCATATTTTTTTTCAGAACAAACTAACATATTAAGCAGAATAGGGCACAATCAGAAGACCTTGTCAAATAGCCTATTGTCACATCGTGAGTTTAATAGTTTTTTCTCCATTTCAAAAAATGTTCTACGAAAAACGCTCACGTGTCTAAAGAAGTACAGTCAGTTTTGTACATAGAAGTGATTGATTGAAAATGAACTACATAAAACTCTTCTTTCTCTATCCCTATTTTTATAATACTAACACCCGTGCTCTCTAACGTTACTATAAGGTATCTTAATACCGTTATGAATACTCATAAACAAAACTTAGTATCGTCTTTGTGAATAACATAGCTCTTACTACAAAAATCACACGTCTTAGCACAGCGGCTGTCCTGCAATACTAACATATGGGTATGGTATGTTGTACTCTGTAGCGTTTCTTCGTGGACCACGTGATGCGGCGGACAACGTTCATCGACCCGCGGGTGCCTCGAGCAGCTGCCGTGGGTCCATTCTCGCCCCTCCTGCCGCAGCGTCGCCGTCCGCCGCCCGACCGCGATGTGCATACGGTCAGTCCGACCTGCCTACGGTCAGTCCGGCTTGCCCGTGGTCAGTCAGACTTGTCTATGGTCAGTCTGACTTGCTCACGGTCAGTCTGATTTATCCATGGTCAGTCAGACTTGTCTATGATCAGTCTGACTTGCTCACGGTCAGTCTGACTTATCTACGGTCAGTTAGACTTATCCATGGTCAGATTGACTTGCTCACGGTCAGTCTGACCTGTGGCGTGTTGTCATACGAGTAGTAGGTCGCTTTGTTCATAATTAACCATGCTGTGTATTGAGATTCTATCTATCTTTTCAGAACTATAGAAATATGCATACAGTTTTGTCACAACTTTTAATTTAAAATGTGTTAAATTGGAACTAGGAATTTCGATAGCAATTTGATAAGGACTACAGGAATGTATCTTCGTTCCATACAAGTAGTTTTAGTGTATAAATATTTTTTACATACATATATGCATATAATCACGCCTTTATCCTCGGAGGGTTAGGCAGAGGTAAATTAACACTCACATTTCACCAAGCATTGTATTCGGTTCCACGTAATACGTGGTGAGCCTATTACCGTTTTCCGGGCACTATTGTTGACTCGACAATAGTGTCCGGAAATAAATTAAGAAATAAATGATCTCGTATAATTAATAGTTTCAATAAAAAGTAAAATTTAGATTTGATCACAACTGACAGCGTTATTCACACCATTTGTGGTTTAATTTATTTGTTCTGTGGGTTTTTTAATATATTTGTTGTTTGTTCTGGCATGATTTTTGTTTGTGTTGTCCTTTTATGTTTTGACTCAGGGCATGCTATAAATGTATAATGTCCATATGTCGTGATATGTGCACTGCTATTACATTGTCATTTTGTTTTTGTTGTTCTGTTTGCTTGCTTCATGGTGGTATATTTGGCATCGTTGTTTTGTTTTATATACGTCATCTTTGTTTATATTTAGCTTTTAAACTCCATCAAAGGAACCTAGAACAAAAGTAAGTACACGCACACACTAAAGTATATTTTCGTTTGTTTTGAACCCACATCCAGGGTGTTATAATGTTCAAATTCTCTTTTTTATCTACTAAATGGACTAACAATTAACAATTGGCTTTTAGCCAATATTAATGAAAGGTGAAGATAAGTAAAACCAATTAAGTTTAGGCCACGGTTGAAACCTTAGCAGCAAGTGCGACAAGCTTATGAGAGACAAAATAAATTCTTTTTAACTTGCAGCCCCCATGCCGCTACCTCAGCCGAAGCCTTAGCCTTCAGCTTGATAGCGGAGAAACTGATAAAACTCATCAAATATACATTGGGCATCTTAGACCGCAGCCGCGAACAGTGCGGCGAGCAGATAAAGTTAACCAATGAGAGCGAAAGAGAGGCTCTCTCTTTCGTTCTCAGCAGTACGCCAAACCAATGACGTCTCTTTTGTGCTCATTGGTTTGCAGTACCGATTTCGATGCCTCGCCGCTCGCGGCCACCGCCTTACAGACGTTTCCTCCTAATTGAGTCGAGGTGGGATTTCTTTCTTTTAGACATTTTTTTTCTTATGTCGTTTGTATGCGCAGGCGCCGACCCCGCCTCCACGGCCACCAATCACAAGTATGGACGCACAGCCTCACAACGTTCATCAAGAAATACCTGTTGCGTACAATGACAAGGTGATTATATTTAAATATATAAATGATCGACTGAATTTGAACATCATTTTATTAAGAGGGCTCCAAGTACCTTTAAAACCGTATTACTGCTCTTCCGAGCCACAGAGGAGACTCAATGTCTTTAGGAATGGCCACATGTCTTTATGTCTTGATCATACGCACCTGGTGGAGTGATGAGACAGTACGCTCGGGCGAGTGCTCGGTATCACTTAGTATTTCATACGTACTGCGCACTCGGCTGAGTGCACTGTCTCGCCACTTCACTCAGTTCGAATGATCAAAGCGTAAAACCGAGCTGGCTAGTCTTGATTAGATTAAGAAGACTTTGTAAATGTTTGTAAATAGACCAAAAAAAATGCCCTCTGTGTTTCTTGCCGGGGTTTTCTCAGTTTCGTTTCGAACTGATGGTCCATTTGCTAAACTAGTCTTTCATATTTCTATTGATATTGACGTTTTGTAAGTGCCGATTTAATGGTCTATACACAATAAATGATTTTGACTTTGACTTTTGATTAAGCTCACAATGTCCGTGGTGTAGTAATAGAACGTCCGATTACTACACAGGAGGCGCGGGTTTCGATTCCCGCTACTGCAAATACTGTACTGTACTACTCCTGTACACTGAGTGTTTCTATGTATAATATGTATGTTGTATTTACAAAAAAAAGTATCTAAATATGTTTATCTGCATTCTAGATTCCATAATACAAGCTAGTTAAGCTATGCTTACCATGGGTCTAGATAGCGATATCTATTTATTTATAGGTATTTAAACTATCATGGTCACTGACATCAGTATCAGAATAAACGGGATATTTACCATGTTTCATTATTTTGAGTTTCCGATATTTCGGCGCTGTTGCAAGCACCATGATCACGGCGGAACTGGAGTAGTGGCGGTGAACAAAGAAAAAGTTTTTTCTTAGGAGTAATTATATCGATCTACCCTCTTTCGAGTTCTTTTACTACGCGTATCGGAAACTCAAAATAATGAAACATGGTAAATATCCCGTTTATTCTGATACTAATTTATTTATTTAATTTACTATTTCTGCGTATGCTTTTACAATGTTGTTTGGTGTGCAGGTGGTAGCGTTCCTCCGGCAGCCCAACATCATGTCGATCCTGCGCGAGCGCTGCGGCGGCGGCGGCTGCGGCGGCGCGCTGCGCGAGAAGGTGAGCACCGTGCGCGTGGAGGGTGCGCCCGCGCTCGCGCGCTACCAGCACGACGTGCAGCTCACCTGCATGCTCAGGTCAGTGCGCCGGAGCCCTAGTGCTGGACTGTAGCTAACGCAGAGAGGAGGATGTCTCCTATTAACGGAGCAAACGCAGAGAGGAGGATACCTCCTATTAACGGAGCAAACGCAGAGAGGAGGATACCTCCTTGCAATGTAGTCTTAGTCCTTAGTAAACGCAGAGAGGAGGATGCCTCCTAGCAATGTAGTCTTAGTACTTAGCAAACGCAGAGAGGAGGATACCTCCTAGCAATGTAGTCTTAGTACTTAGCAAACGCAGAGAGGAGGACTCCTCCTAGTACTATAACAAACACAGAGAGGAGGACGCCTCCTAGTATTAGCAATGGAGCAAACACAGGGAGGAAGCGTTGGGAGCAAGGTATGGCCACCTGAGTGGTATAAAAGTGGTATACTATATTAACCACAGAGAGTGTCTAACGTAATCACAGTAAGCGTTGCTTTAGGCAGTGTAGGTGGCGTTCTACGCGAGCAGGTGGACACTGCTGTTAGAGGGTGTCAGAATCTGTGTACCATTAGTGCTAGAGCAACTACAGAGATTGGGCGACCTTAGTAACTGTGTACTAACTATCCGACTTTGACGTCATCACTGTAGGCGTGTCTTTAGTCAGTGTAGGCGGCCCTCTACACGAGAAGGGAAACACCGTGCGTGTGGGTGAAGCACCTACACTCGCGCGGTACCAGCACGACGTGCACGTGCAGTGAACTGTAGCTCTAATACTAGAGCAACTACAAAGAGGAGGTGGCATTAGTAACTGTGTACTATAGGGTATTGAGGTCATGTGACAGTAGACATGTCTATGACCTCAAGACCCTATAGTACACAGTTACTAATGCCACCTCTTTGTAGTTTGTAGTTGTTAAGTGATTAAGGTTATAATCACACAATTTAGTTCATTACAAAATTATATATTATTTTTCTACCCTATAGGGTAGAATAATAAGTCAGGCCCTGAAGGGAAACTACCTTAAATCCTTAAGTTGACTAATTTTACTTAAAGGAAACATTCCTTTATTTACAAAAAGAATCTTGTGAACTTCCATTATTTTAATTTACCATATTCGTTTAAGAGATTGGATCCTTATGATATCGTTTGATGATAAAAAATACAGGACGTTAGTTTTTCG
Organism: Eilema griseolum; assembly: GCA_963662185.1. NCBI lineage: Eukaryota > Metazoa > Arthropoda > Insecta > Lepidoptera > Erebidae > Eilema > Eilema griseolum. The sequence goes on from OY759240.1 coordinate 23,175,268, forward strand.
GATTTTTGTTAGTTCAACTACTGAGTGTGGCCAGCGACTTTTCGAAAAACTTTATATATATAAATATATACAATAGATTTAATTAGTGAATATAGATAAATAGACGGATAAATGCTGACGATTAAAAAAAAAACAAGACATAGGTGTCATAAAGAAATATAAAACTGTCCATTATGCAAACTTATGTACACACACCCTACTCCGTGTGCGCTTTACCGGTGCGGTAACCGGCTACGAGCAGTTAGCATCGCATCGAAGCCGGCTCGCCGATACCGGCAACCTATTTCTCTATGTATGCACCCCTAGTGAACACCGCAGAGAGGGGACGACTTAAGTAAAGTAATATGCTATTTGACAAGGCCGTCTGATTTTTTCCAATACTACTTAATACGTTAGTCGGTTATCATAAAACACGCCTAGCAAAATATTATTTAATTAAATAATTTATTTATTTATCTAAATAATTTATTGCCTAACTAAACTGCAACTATGCCTTCATTATTTTAATTCCCAAAGTAAATCGAAACATTAATAATCCAATTCAGTCTCCAATTGTAATTTTTTAGATTCCTTATTAAATTACAAATTACTTTTATTATGAACTATATATGTGTAAATGCAACGTAGACCGAGATAAATGCGAAATTCTCTTGCACTCCATTATACTTTTTCCTTCTCTCCTCCTCCTCTCCTCCTCCTCTATTACACATTACACAAGAACGCGCGGTAGCCTAGTGGTATGGGTAATGGACTGCTGAGACGAGGTCTTGGGTTTGATCCCAGGTTTTACCATGGCACACAACAATGACTTTTCGATGCTTTTCGAAGTTATGTGTGTGTTTATCGCAGGTTTACAAGTGCCCGGTTAATGGCAATAGGCTCGCCACCTATTACATTAGGACGTAAACATAAACTGGCGAAATGTGGGTGCTAGCACCTCTGCCCACCCCTTCGGGGATATAGGCGTGAGTTTATGTTATGTTCATACACTACTTGAGACCGGCGTGTGACGTCACTTGCAATTACGATTTTGTATGGAGCGTTTTCGGGCGTCGCAAAAAATTTAATTTTCAAAATCAATTATTTTTCAATTTTTTTGTCATAAGAATATTTTACTTTAGCATTTCTTTACATTATTATAGAGTGGTCATTTTTCTATAGTAAAAGAAATAGTCAAATAGCCTATTGTGCACTCTCGGGCCTAGCCTGATGCCATTAAAATAGACGTGGTCTTAAGCCCACTTGACTTCAGTGTTTTCAATTATAATTTTACTCAATACTAGATGGCGATACATGTTATATAACAGTGATAATAAAGTTTAATAGCCGTGTGGTTCCCGGCAGAGTAGAATTTGAACCACTCTATCTCTTCCCATGCGGTGTCGTACAAGGCAACTAAGGCTGTTCAACATCAGACAGATGACAGCCTCGAATGAATGGCTTGAGTCAACCTTTCTGTTCGGAAGACGGCAATAGCTTCACCCCTTATTAAGTGGAACCGAATTTAATGATTGGATATTTCACCTCGGCCTAGCCCCCCGGGGATAAAGGCGTGATTATATGTATGTATGTAAAGCTATAAACCATCGTATCAACAAACCAAACCTGTATAAATTGTGTGATTATAACCTTAATCACTCAACTAACTTAGCAACACCAACAGGTGCAACAGTTTAGCACCAATTTTAGATCATAAATACCACTACATTAGATAATTTGCAGCTTAATTTAACATAATATGACAAAAATGACTACAATTTGCAATATAGAATTAAGTCAGTCAACAAGCCTCGCTCTAATAACGAAAACAGTACCTTTTAGCGAGTGAACCAGAACACGAAATATTACATTTATACGTTCACGACGACGAATTATACTACAATTACACTGCAGTATGGTGTAATTGTCGTATAATTTATGACTACTGGTTAATATAGTGTTGGAAACTATATGTTGTTTGACATCACTGACAGTACTGGCCGTATGATTTGTGATCTGTGTCAGACAATTGTAGGGAATTAAAACTATATTACTGGATAACTGTTTTTTTAGAAGTGTGTCACTTGTACAGTCGAAATCAAAAGTGGCTTAATATTAAAATATTTACTTACAGATATTGGATACATGTATAAACAACTATTAATGTGCAATCAAATCTAATATTATAGAGCTGAAGAGTTTGTTTCGGTAAATGCGCTTATCTTAGGAAGTACCTGTTAAAATAAAAAAAATATTTTTGTGTTGAGTAGTCCCTTTATCAAGGAAGGTTATATGCTATATTAGTTATAAAACATCTCGCTACTACCCAGGGGAGTACAGCTGTAATCATAATCTCAACAATTCCAATAAAGTCCCGGGTGTGAAAAAACATCTGATGAGACCACCAAGCTGAGTGCCACCATTATATGTCATACGTGTCTGTAGTTGCGGCCCTCTTTCCTGAGATTTTAGCTTACCATCGAGAGAGGTGAAGTGTATTTGGTGTCCTAGATTTAAAAAAATAGTTCCAATAGATTATATGAAAATTAATAAATAGCGGGTATGTATAGTTTAAGGTTAAGGTTATGCTTCAAATAATTCAAATAAAGAATAAAGTAGATGTTTTGTCTATTGTTTTATGAAAACATTTAAGAGCTAAAGTGTTCAATAACTAAGCTACTTTGTTGTTGACTGTATATTGGGTGTTGTGCTTTGTTGCTGTGACTATAAAAACTACTAGTAGCTATTTTAGTTAACGGTGTAAATCGTATACTATCAATCGGAAGTTATTTTCAGTACAACAATGGTATGATGGGGGACATTACGCAAAGGTAGACACAGAGGGCGCCACTAGCACATACAGTTAACTGAGTAAACAAACTTTACCATGTCACTTGTTATTTACTCGCAAATAACATAACATAACATAAACTCGCGCCTATATCCCCGAAGGGGTAGGCAGAGGTGCTAGCACCCACATTTCGCCAGTTTATGTTTAGGTCCCAATGTAATAGGTGGCGGACCTATTGCCATTAACCGGGCACTTATAAACCTGCGATAAATACACACATAACTTCGAAAAGCATTGTAAAGTCATTGGTGTGTGTCATGGTAAAACCTGGGATCGAACCCGAGACCTCGTCTCAGCAGTCCATTACCCATAGCACTTGGCTACCGCGGTTACTCGCAAATGGATATGAAAAATAAATGGTGCAATAGCTATGTTATAATACCACAGACACTGCAAAAATATGCTATATAATTTTAGACTTCACTGTTGTACTGTTAAAATCTAAAATTACATGGCATCTTGTACGTTGATTGAAATAATGTAATCTATTCTTTTTCATTTTTAACTTTTAGCCTCATAAAGTTTATAATTGTATAGTATTTTTTGCTTTGTATGGCAGAATCAGGGTCCTGGTAATCGAAATATTTATTTAGTAATAATTTCTTATTTCCACTGATCCCAACGTTTTGGTAGACTTTTATCAGCAGCCATGATCACTAGGAGACACCGTGGGTTACCTACTGCATGAATAATTGAAAAGAAAACATTATAGATTTTTATTTTTATACCACTTAGGTGGCAGACAAGCACACGGCCCACCTGATGGAAAGTGGTCATCGTGGCCTATGGACTCGTGCAAAACCAACACAGCAAGCATTGAGATTTTCTGTGCCGTCAGTGTTAAAGACAAAGCAGGATAAACTTTTGGTTTTTACACTGACAGCACAAAAACTCTCCAGTGAGCTCTGGCTACCCTATTCACCGCCGGAAACACAACACAAGGTTATTATAGCCGCGGTATTCTGTAGGGCGGAGTACTTCCCCAGTCGGACTGCGGAAATACCGTCGTGTCCTACCTCCTAATTCCATTTTCACTTTTTCCCTATAGGAAAAGCTAGCACACTATTTAGTTTAAAATTTAAAACTAAAAATATTTTTCAATGCGTCACCTACCGAAATTATCCATTCAAAACGACTTCACACTTGACCTATGAATCACTAATAGTTACATTATGCAGCTATGAATAAATGAATATAATATGTGCAAGTGATAACATACATACATACATACATATAATCACGCCTTTATCCGCGAAGGGTTAGGTAGAGGTAAATTCCCACATTTCACCAATCATTGGATTAGGTCCCACGTAATAGGGGATGAGCCAATTACCGTCTGCCGGGCACTATTCTTGATTCTAGCCATACATCTGAGGCTGAGTCTGGGCTGTATATATATGTCTGATGTTAAACAGCCCTATACCTTAGTCGCCTTATACGACACCGCGTGGTGATAAATATATTAATAACTGCCTCTTACGATAAAATAATAATAATAATATTTAAAGTCACGACAATGGCGTAAGAAATGACTACTCCAGCTAACTGTACCATTAACAGGTACAGCTAGCAACAAAAGTGAATTTAGGTATTTTTTTATACCACTTAGGTGGCAGACAAGCACACAGCCCACATGATGAAAAGTGGTTACCGTGGCCTATGGACGTGTGTAACACCAGAGGAGTCATACTCGCGCTGCCGACCCTGTAAGCACTGAGTTTCTGTGCCGCTAGTGTAGAAGACAAAGCAGGACAAGCCTTTACACATGGCCCACTAACAGCACAAATTCTCCAGTAAGCTCTGGCTACCCTACACACCGCTTGGAACACAACACGAAGTTATTATAACCACGGTATTCCACCAGTCGGACTGCTCAATTGGGCGGAAATACCGCCGTGTCCTACCTCCTTATTACCATTCATTCATAGTTATCATGAGTCTGTTACTTTTTATTTTCCTTTGTGCTTCTAAGGAAAACGAAACGACTTGTTTCATTAGTGTTTAATTCAGACGCAATTACCCAGCAGTAATTAAAAAAGTACCAAGTAGGTACATAGCAGGCATTGTGTTAGGTAGGTTAAATACCGCATAAAGTAATGCGTGCTTCGTGACTCTTAATTACGAACGCAGGACGAGCTGTCACGTCATCGGTGATTCAACTAATAATTGATTAATTAACAATGTCGTCATGCAATGCCTGCAAGCCACCACAAAAGGTAAGAGGTACGACGCTTTGGGTAAATAATAATAATAAACAAATATTCTAAGGCAAGCTACAAAGCAATATGAAGACTGTTAAAAGAGAAATGACAGAGAATTTTAATGTCATACTCTAATGTCTACCTTGTGCAATGTTTTTTTTATACTAATTAGGTGGCACACTCGGGCTGTCGGGATGAAAGAGACTAGTATCAGCTGTGCTTACAGGGTTGGCAGCGCGAGTGTGCCTTCTCTGGTCTTACACACGTCTATAGGCCACGGTAACCACTTTCCATCAGGCCTTGCGCTTGTCTGCCACCTAAGTGGTTTAAAAAAAAAAGCGGTACCAAAACTCGGACTCGGGTGCTACCGAGACTAACGCATGATGATAATGAAATAAATATTTTTAGAACGACCTGATAAGGTGGCTGGGATTGACTGGTTTGACAAGGCGGTGGATCTGGCGGGAGCAATGGCGCTCATTGGGCTTTCCCAAAATAAAATAAAAAAACAGTCCACTGCTGAACATAGGCCTTTGCCTATGTTCAGCAGTAGACTGTTTTTTTTTTTCTATAGGACACGTTAATTAGACTTCGCCTTAAATGATGGTAAGCTGAAGGCAAAGTCTCAGAATAGAGGATAACCATTACCTTTACCATGTGACAATGGTGACACTCAGCTTGACGGCCTCGTCATATGCTTTTTCACACCCCGCTTAAAGGACCAGGGACTGTAGGAATTAATATGCCAATTAATTGATTGATTGAAAGAAAGAAAGAACAATTTATTTAGTGCTAAGTGGTCACACATACAGGAAATTACACTATAAATAATAATACAATTGGAAGTACTGGAAGCATGTTCACACATTAATAATAAACATTGATTTATTTATTACGCATGAATATGTATATTTGCATTGGTTTGTGTGTCTATGTATAATAATGTTTATGGTCATTCGAGATTCCAAAACACAAGCTAGTTAAGCTACGCATAGATTGGGTCTGGATGGCATTATGTCGAATGTTGTAAAATATTTTTTTACTATTTATTAGAACATGTCACACAGCGAGAATCAAAGTATGCATTGGTTAACTTCTAATCTAGTATGTAGATAGAATCGGGTTATACAATTTGTTTTACCACATTTTCCCATGCAAAACCTAGTACTTAAGAATATCAGCTGGTAAAATAAGTAGGTACGTAAAAAAAAACTGATGCTTGTATATTATTATCCTTAAAAAACGTAATTTTGTTTATTGTAAAAGTATGTGTATCGCTTATTATGGGCTCCCAGTCCACGATTGTGGCTTGCGGTCTGGGGCAGGACGTGCGTACCTATAATCAATAATGAACCTTAACATGGGCCAATAAGTTTCAATAACGCAATATTGAACAATATGTTATGTGTAAGTAATGGTTTTTTTTTTTTTACGTGCGCAAAATCCCCACGGATACCTCCCCACCGGAGCCGGTGGAGGAGGTTATGTCGGACTCGAACCGACTAAAACGCACGCCGCCTGTGGGTCGTTTTGGTTGCCGAAGGTGAGGTTGACAGGCATATCCCTCGCACCCCGGCCGACCCAGGGCCATCTCTCACGATATGGCCCTCTTCTCGGGTGTGGGGACTACATAGTCCCCAACTCGTCCCCGGAAACGGGGAGGCGCGCCACGCGCGCCACCGCCGCGGCCTGCTTCTGCCAGGGTGACAGGCGGCTTCACCTGTCACCCCCAGGCCGGCAGTGTAAGTAATGGTAAGTTATTATATGAATGATGACAGTGAAGCAGAAATGATGTTTTAATTTTCTACGAAAGACTTATCCATCGGCTTTATGTGAAATTAGCCTATGTCCGTAGTTCTTTTTTTTTGTACTACTTAGGTAGCAGACAAGCGCACTGCCCACCTGATGGAAAGTGCATTAGACAGTCTCTGTGGCGTGGCGGCAGTGAAAGCAGCCATTACGCAAAAGGCGCGGGCTAGATTCCCGCTCAGTGCAAATATTTGTATGCATTGGTCTGATCGTGCCTCGGAGAGCAAGTCAAGCCGCCATCCAGTCCCAATTGCCATACGAACATCTGTGGCAGTCGTTACGGATAGTTGGATCCAGGTCCAACAATTGGTTTAACAACAATACTTCGATATCGCCATTTTGTCATGAAGGTCAGATGCAGTCGCTTTACAGAAAATATTGAACTTCAGCTGACTCCGCAGTTTGAACTGGAAAAAGCGAACCCTAGACTCCAAAGTCAAATCTTCAAATGCGACTGGGATGAACAACCTTTACAGATGCGTAGAGATGTTGCGTCCATGGCTGTATTTTACCGTCTGTACCATGGGGAGTGTTCTGATGAGCTCTTCCAATTAGTCCCACCCTCCCCTTTCCTACACAGGACAACACGTCATCCGCACATGGTGCAAAACATCCGATCAAGAACCAAGCGGTTCGGAGACTCTTTCCTCTGTCGCACCATTAAGGCCTGGAATTCATTACCAGCTCACGTGTTTCCTTCTTCCTATAGTCCCGGGTCCTTTAAGCGGGGCGTGAAAAAGCATATGATGAGGCCGTCAAGCTGAGTGTCACCATTCTCACACGGTATGTGTAAGTAATGGTGACCCTCTTTTCTGGGACTTTGCCTTCAGCTTACTCGGCAAGGCGAAGTCCAATTGACGTGTCCTATATAAAAAAAAAGAAAGAAGAATAGCATTAGAAGATTCTTAAAGGGTCGGCAACGTGAGCGTAACATCTCTGGCGTTGTACACGTCTATAGGCCGCGGTTACCGCTGTCTATCAGGTAGCATGGCCTTCGCCGGCCTGGGGGTGACAGGTGAAGCCGCCTGTCACCCTGGCAGAAGCAGGCCGCGGCGGCGGCGCGCGTGGCGCGCCTCCCCTTTTCCGGGGACGAGTTGTTGTAGTCCCCACACCCGAGAAGAGGGCCAGATCGTGAGAGATGGCCCTGGGTCGGCCGGGGTGCGAGGGATATGCCTGTCAACCTCACCTTCGGCAACCAAAACAAACCCACAGGCGGCGTGCGTTTTAGTCGGTTCGAGTCCGACATAACCTCCTCCACCGGCTCCGGTGGGGAGGTATCCGAGGGGATTTTGCGCACGTAAAAAAAAAAAAAAAAAAAGGTAGCATGGCCTACCAGCTTGTCTGCTACCTAAGACGTATATAAAAGTACTAACGATGAACGGTTGTACTATGTGTAATACGGTAGAGTCCATCTAGCTTGGGAGCTTTCCGTCCTTTTTTTTTTTATATACCACTTAGTTGGCAGACAAGCACACGGCCCACCTGATGGGAAGCGGTTACCGTGGCCTATGGACGTATGCAACACCAGGGGTGTCACACTCGCGCTACCGACCATGAAGAAACCTTCTGATGCCCCTCTTGAAGAACCCCATATTGTAGGCGCTTTCTTTATTCTTTTTTTCGTACGGAAATCCCCTTGAACACCGTCCCCGTCGGCCAATGAGCGTGGTTATGTCCAACTCGGACTTATTTCGCACGTCGTTTCGGGTACTTCAGATGTATGAAAGTATGAGATAACCAGAGTATATCAACTAACCACCACGAAGGGGCACTCTTACGAGGGGGCACCTCGAAATCGGAAATGGACCTGCCATTGCCGATTTCGAGGTGCCCCCTCGGGTAGGGAAATCATGGTGTCCTCATCTTGCCTCCAGAAAGAGGTGATTCTTCCTGTCATCTCGGGCGGTTTTCGAGATTAGTTGCAAGTATTGCAAGCGTTGCAGACGACAAAAGTTTGCAATTAGATAGCACGTGTGTGTTTGTATGTGCTGATTACTTAACACGATACTATCAAACAATAATTTCCGTAATCAAAAAAGTTTTGTATGCCGTCTGCTACAGTGTTGCCACTTGCCAACATTTTTTACTTAATATAAATCCGTTACGGTAGGTCAGTTTCGCAGTTTTTGCTCGTCCACGCTCAACTCGCGTCGGCTAGCTATTAATTATTTCAAGTTAATTCGTACGCAAGCCCTCAGCAAGAATGATGCAGTATTTTTAGTTCTTCACGGACAGATTAATTTTGTACCTTATTTCATGGGAATAAAAGTTAGTTTTTGATTGAGGCAAAGATAAAAAAACGATAATGCGTCTCTGATTATTTTCTTAGATTAATTCCGGTTGAACCAGTACTTAGTTCACTGACTATACTTAAGTTCTGAAGTTGTATGATGATGTCATATTATGGCGTCCCTGTGTGTCATATTTTTACTTGCACTGATGATCTAATTGTAGCCTAATAACATTGTAGGCCGAGGTAGCTTAACCGCACTCGTAGCACTTAGTTGCAAAGAACTTAAAAAGATAATAAAAATGTTTATTACGGAGACATGCACCACTAAAAGACGTAAAAAAAAATACTTATCGTTTTTACGGAATTACGTTAAGCTATGTATATGTATTTGAACTATCCGTCGCACACACCACCCATGGACACTCCAAACAATACATGGTATATCCTGATATCTTTGTAACTAGCTAAATTTGCATTTACCGGGAATCAAACATCTGTTTTAGCAGTTTAGTTCTTAATATTAAGAAATTGCAGGTAATCCAGCACTTTCATACTATGTACTACCATCATTACAATTTAAAAAATAAAGCCTAACGAAGTATGGCAATATGACTGATTGCCTCGCTACTGTAACTGGGTAACTGCTTTCCATCAGAAGAGACACCTTGTTTGCTATGTTAGTGACATAAAAACAGAAATGGGTACCCAAGATTGAATAGATTAATAAATTATACTCCGGGCTGCTACTAGGAAAGCTCTGATTGAAACCCTTAGAAATGATAAAACAGATTCAACCGTTCAGATTATTGTAAATTGAAACACATAGAACTGGATATAGCTAGAAGCTGCGCTTGCACCGTTAGACGCACCACTATTATGTAGATATATTGTTTAGCATATAGGGATGGTAAATATTACAGGGTACGAGGGAAATGTTATTTATTTGTCTCTCGTCTTCCCTACACACTTTTCACTAAGTTCTCTACTTCTTTCTCGCTCGACTCGCAGGTCTGCTGGAAGAAATTTCTGATACAAATAAGCAGAGCCTCTGTACTACTATTTCCATCTATGTATCTCTATATTTGTTCTTGTGTGTACATACATTAAATAATTAAAAATATGGAACAACTATCTGTAGAACACCAATATCGCCCATGCGTTATGGATGTTAAATACTTATATAGACCGTTGCTTCACGGATAATATCGTAGTCGTCGCCGTCGCAGTTAGACTTTTTATATAGTGCAGAAATCCCCTCGGCTACCCCTCTGCCGGAGCCACTGAAGGAGGTCATCTCGGTCTACCGTACGCTATCTTGGATCTTCAGTTGCAGGAGGTCAGAAAGTCAGTTGTATATTTCTCGCATCCCAGCTACTTCGCAGTTAGACTAAAAAAAAAATAACTACGGACTCCGATGTGAACACGCCACTGCCGCTGCAGGACAATCTCAATATCCTAGGTATGGATGTACGCTGCAACCTGAATAACAAAAACTACATCGAAAGCATCATCAAAACAGCCTCACGAAAACTCGGAGTCCTGAACAGAGTGAGACGATTTTTCACGCCGGAGCAGCGGTGTCTTCTATACAAGACACAAATTCGCTCCTGTGTGGAGTACTGCTCGCATCTCTGGGATGGTTCAGCAAAGTACTTACTAGATGCTCTCGACAGGTTGCAGCGACGTGCGGTCCGCATCATTGGGAATCCCGAGATCACGAACACCCTAGAACCTTTACAGCTGCGTAGAGATGTTGCGTCCATGGCTGTATTTTACCGTCTGTACCATGGGGAGTGTTCTGATGAGCTCTTCCAATTAGTCCCACCCTCCCCTTTCCTACACAGGACAACGCGTGCAGGTCTTAGATGTCATCCGCACACGGTGCAAAACATCCGATCAAGAACCAAGCGGTTCGGAGACTCTTTCCTCTGTCGCACCATTAAGGCCTGGAATTCATTACCAGCTCACGTGTTTCCTTCTTCCTACAGTCCCGGGTCCTTTAAGCGGGGCGTGAAAAAGCATATGATAAGGCCGTCAAGCTGAGTGTCACCATTGTCACACGGTATGTGTAAGTAATGGTGACCCTCTTTTCTGGGATTTTGCCTTCAGCTTACCATCAGGCAAGGCGAAGTCCAATTGACGTGTCCTATATAAAAAAAAAAAAAAAAAAAAAAAAAAAAAAAAAAAAAAAAAAAAGACCTCGGATGCGCTTGGGATTAGCGCAGGGTTAATGTCACTGATTTTACGTAACTTACATAACAGAAATCTTTGCCAGCCCTTTCATTACTTGTATTCCACATTATTAAGTCTGCCTGTGAATCCTCAAGATTCTGTTAACAGACCTACATGCCCTTTTTTAAACGTAAATATACTTTAAACTATACGACTATTATGCGTAACGAGTGTTGGAGATGCATATCTATGTGGTAATCTTTTTCTTGGAAAGTCGAGGGCATGCTTCGTTCAGTTGAGGTACCTACGGGATCGGGTTATTGTTGGTTAAATAATAAATGTGAAGATGTGTGAGGATGGTTATATGGATGAATGGATGTTTTACTGTATGGATCTGGATAAAAATAGATAATAATCTTGAATACCACGTAGTCCCACCCTCAACTTTCCTACACAGGTTTACACGTGCAGAACTTAGATATCACCTGCATATGGTGCAGAATATCCCATCAAGAACCAAGCGGTTCGAAGACTGTTTCCTTTGCCGCACCATTAGGACCTGAAATTTCTTTATACCAGTTCACGAGTTCCCTTCTTTCTACAGTCCCGGGTCCTTTAAGCGGAGCGTGAAACTGAGTGCCACCATTGTAACATGCTACGTGTCTGTAATGGTGACTCTCTTGCCGGAGACTTTGCCTTTAGCTTACCATCAGGAGAGGTAAAATCAAATTGGCGTAATGTGTATAAAAAAGACTTACTATTCTCAGATAAATGTGAACGTGGGTCGCGGGCACGGGTTTCGGTCTCGTATCTCCTCTGATATCTTCCCTAGGGCGACATAGGGTTTCTTCAGCCCTGTTGTCTGCCCCAGGCTAGGAAAACTTTGGAACTTACTTTTAAAGTTATAGTTTGTGTACCTACTCGTATCTGACATGTTTGTACATACTGGTAAGTAACTATAGTAAAGTAGGACTATTGCGTAATACTTGACTTGTATTTTTTCTTTTACAGTTTTAATGTAACACTTGACCTTACGAGGGGATATACGAGTACCTACTCAAAATATAATTTAAAAGTAAATTCTGATGTCTCCCCAGCCTAAGGGACTGAAGAAATCTTCGCTACGGGGAATATCAGGGGGGACACGAGACCAAAACCAATATTTAACGCCAATGGAACCGCGGGTAACAGGTGTACTTAAAACATTCGATTTGCAAAGCTGTAGAAATTGAAGTGTCCAGCTTGATGGCGACTTCATTCTTCCTTGAATGCAAAATAGAAGAAATTAACTGTGTTCACTCCAAATAAAGACAATTTCGAAGAACTTGAAAATGTCCTGTTATTCCATTATAACATAAACTCACGCCTATATCCCCGAAGAGGTAGGCAGAGGTGCTAGCACCCACATTTCGCCAGTTTATGTTTAGGTCCCAATGTAATAGGTGGCGAGCCTATTGCCATTAACCGGGCACTTATAAACCTGCGATAAATATACACATAACTTCGAAAAGCATCGAAAAGTCATTGGTGTGTGCCATGGTAAACTAAATACCACTAGGCTATTCCATTAGTGCTGGGTAAATCCTTAATTACTAATGTATTCGGATAGAGGCAGGTGAAGTCATGATCTCCCGGGATCTATTCAGGGTCATAACCCCATGCTGACAGACGATGTGGTCTAAGATACGATTGTTTACTATTTAGTAGCTTTATGTTAAAAACAATGAAAAATAAGGTTCCTTTTGCATTGCGCCCACGTTGAATAGAAGGTTGGATTTTAGAACGAAACTGTACACAATTTTGAACTTTATTCCCGCTCTGCAACGTGCACTTTAGATATGCGATCAAAACTCGTAGTAGCTAATTTCTAGGCATTTCAAGCACATTTCAATATAAATTTTAACTTTAGCACCTATCTATATGACGCCTATCTTAATCTATATATAAACTATACCTAGACGCAGCAAGTGTCATTTAAAGTCAGCGTAAAAATGGCTACAACTTCGGTATAAGTTGACATATATATCATGCACACATTAACAGTTTTAAGAATAATATTGACATTAGGTTTCTCACACATCACAAAAAGGTTAAAGTTTTTTTGTGATTCATTTTGTTAGTTACGCTGTGTCTTATCGTTACGCTATGTTATATATAGTCTAAGACTTCTACGTTATTTTCAAATTTCTTTTTTATCATTAACCCAGCAACTACTTCCGTAGACACCATTTAAATTGTTAACCTGTCATCAATTGTAAATGTCATTTATCGTCAACGAGGTACAGTTGAACACAAAACCTAATTGTTTCGTGAACCGGGTCCGATAGCGCGCTCATTAGCTGTGAAGAAAAGATACACGACTGTACAGCAATTAGTTTGTAGATATGGAACGAATACTTTCGCAACTTAGATAATGTGTATGTGTCGTTAAATTTTAACTTAAATGTGTCAAGAAAGCACTTGTGTGACACCTGTACCTTTAATTTTTTTAAATATAACAGTTTACCTACGTAGTTATTGTTCTTGATTTGGTAGTTAATGAGTGTACAATCGAGAGCGTAAGAATGTTTGTAACATACTTTAAAGTCATCAAAAAAGTGGGTAGGTATATTCTACTAATACGATTCTTTTCTACAGAAAAACAAAGATTACTTCACTTAAAACATATCGCCAAACAGTTACATATTTTGACGAATCATGTCACACAAAATAGTGACATCATTGATCAGAGAACGTGCTCAAAAATAAATGCCGGTTATAGCCAATAGCGTAGCTAATTATGGTAAACATCTGGACATCATCTTCCTAGAAGAATTCGTGCTTGCAATTTTCATTGTGCGTCTAAGTACGTACGTAGTTGCTCTTATCGAAGAAATATTTCTTTTTTTTTAGCCTATTTCACATGTTGCACTGGGTAATTTTTATTCTGTGGTAAAGGTATTGTTTTATGTCAGTTTTAAGTGTTGTGTCAGAGCCACGACAGCAATGAAATTTAGCCATAAAACTCTGTATTCGTATCACGTACCTATCGTGTAGATTGTAGAGAATGGTGGTGATGGCCACATCGTAAATAGCTTTATTATTAAAGAGATTAAGCTTAACTGAAATTCATTAAATCTGCGTTTGAAACGATCAAGATTTTAAAGCAGACTGAAATACTTCATTTATGTATTTAGATTAATTTCAATACCCCTCCGGCTCGTTTTTGGGGCAGAAGATGGCCATCGCGATTCAGCAAGTCAACGCCGCCAGTGTCATGGGCACCTTTTGCGCCGGGAACGATACGAGGCGGGTTATTTGACTTGACAAAATATATAGTTGCAAATAATGATGTGAAAAAAAATTTAAAAACTATATCTCAATTATTTCATCTATTTTAGGAATTCATCATAGAATTAGTTCCTAGTATCTTTTTGTCTAAGGAATTCACATGTTCTGTAGGTATACTAAGTTGCGTAGAAAATTCAATTAAATAATTCACGCGATTTCGTTGCTGATTGTACACAACTATCAAGCTAAACGCTAGTAGCATATTTAAATTTAAAAAAAAGTTAAGTGCGTATCAATAGCAGCTCCATAGATAAGTAAATATATTTTTTATAAAGCTCTACGTTGTAATGCGTTTTATACTTACAAATGACAGCACTTCAAAGTTCCATAGAAGTTTTATTTACACGTTCAAGTTATTAAACGCTAGTTATTATTGCCCGCAGCTCTGTCCGCGTGGACGTCGGTTATCGGGATCAAAGATAACCTCCTTTCCAACTTCTAATCTATCTGTATACTTACCAAATTTTATCAGGCTATCTCCAAGAATTACAAACTTTTATCCCCTATTATGAACCCCTGTAGCTTTTTATCCTTACCAAAGCACTAGTTCATCTCTCTCTTTCTTTCTGTGCTTTCGGCTAAGTAGAATTTGGACCATCCCATCTCTTCCCAATCGGTGTCGTACAAGGCGACCAAGGGATAAGGCGGTTTAACATCAGACAGATAATGATAAGATAAGACTAAATATGATGAGGCCGTCAAGCTGAGTGTCACCATTGTCACATAGTATATGTAAGTAATGGTGACCCTCTTTTCTGAGACTTTGCGTCCAGCTTACCATCAGGTAAGGCGAAGTCTAACTGACGTGTCCTATAAAAAAAAACCTGATTCCGCCTCTGATGCATGGATCCCTAAAGAAGCTCCCGAAGACTCCTATTACGTGGGACCGAATAAAATTATTGTTAAAATGTGGGCGTTCATTCACCTCTGCCTAACCATCCGGGGATAAAGGCGTGATTGTATGTATGTATGTATTAAATTTCATCAAGATCGATTCAGTCGTTTAGGCGTGAAAGCAAAACAGACAGACAGAGTTATTTTCGCATTTATAATATTAGTATGGATCGTAAGCTATAACTTGCGGACGAATAGATCATGTTTGTCATATAATTGACAATGTTATTATTAAAAAGGCCTTCGGTTTATACATCCTTGTATTGGTTTGCACAGCTCTGATATATAATTGTACAGTCAGTATCAGAACTATCTTGACTGCAAAGTGTCAAAATGATCGTAATACCAAGGTATTAAGAGCATATCCGTACCACCAAGACCTGTAATTCATTACCAGCACACGTGTTTCCTTCTTCCTACAGTCCCGGGTCCTTTAAGCGGGGCGTGAAAACGCATCTGACGAGACCGCCTAGCTGAGTGCCACCATTGTAACATTACTTAGTATCTGTAATGGTGACCCTCTTTCCTGGGACTTTGCTTTCAGCTTACCATCAGGCGAGGAGAAGCCAAGTTGACGTGTTCTAGTTAAAAAAAAATCAAACTGTTTTATTGATTTAAATTGTATTATTATCTGTACTAAACGCGTATACCAAATGTCAGAACAATTAGTAAACAGGAAGGGGAGAAAACCAAGGCGTTAAGGTTATTTAGAGTACTTCGTTCGTCAAGATCGATCTGGTGCTGATTGTACCAACAAGGCTGCCTGATGTATTTGGGCAGAATAAATAGACACGTAGCCGCCGTTTAAGTGTGTTTATATTTGTCTTTTATAAAGTGCTACTACATTGGTTAACACAAAAAGAATACATAATTGCGTTAGCAAGAAGACACGACGGTATTCCCGTCCCAAATGAGTAGTCCAACTGAGGAAACACCTCCACCTTACAGAACACCACGGCTATAATAAGCTCGTGTTGTTTTCTTGACGGTGATTAGGGTAGCCAGAACTCACTGGAGAGTTTTTGTGCAGTCATTGGGTAGACTAAAGGTGACTAAAGGCTTGTTGAATTGTGTCTTCTGTACTGACGGCACAGAAACTCTCCGTTCTTACAGGGTCGGTAGCACGGGATGTGTCACGGTAACCATTTACCATCAGGTGGGTTGTGTGCTTGTCTGCCACCTATGTTGAAGTCTTACTGCTCATAGGGGTGCTAGCGGGTATCGATAGATTTAATGCTGTTTACCGGGCTTCTCCTTCATGGTATACAATCGTATGTGGAACGCAATGTTGTAAAACTTCCTGCTTTAGCACAAGCCAAGCAATCCCTGCACCTGCTTTCTTAGGGTAGGTGGATAAAACACCAATCGTGTCCATAAAAACTAACATTAAATCAATTATTAATTGAACCACTGTTTGACTTGTGACTAATGTAAAACGATATCAATTGGAAGTTGGTTAATGCCTTAATTGAATCAACCAAGTCGTGATTAATTTGCTTTTAAAAAAAAAGATTATTAGCAACTGCTATTACTAATATTCCCTCGAACCCTTCAACTAAGCTAAATTGTTTGTACTAGAAGTGAATTCAAGTCGGTAGTGTAACGACGAAGGATCGAACCTGAGACCTCTCGATCGTAGGACCGATTCCTAAACCACTAAGCTACAGACGCTTATCCTAGGAGGTATAGGACACGGCGGTATTTCCGCCCAATTGAGCAGTCCGACTGGTGTTACAAACGTCCATAGGCCACGTTAACCACTTTCCATCAGGTGGGCCGTGTGCTTGTCTGCCACCTAGGTGGTATAAAAAAAAAAGACGCTAGTTACAATTTTTCAAGAATTTAACTTTCCAAATATTTAGAAGACTTGTTATCTATCTCTTAGTAACAAAGGGAAATACAATGTTTATGTTAAAATTAAGATAGTCTCACTTATTCTCTACTTACGAGTACGTTATGTATACTTAAGGGTAATGATAAATCGATTATATACCGTACTATCATTTATATAATACATGTTTTTATCTAGTGTACATGCTTTGAATCCATTAGATTTAATGGTGCAGCCTAAAGCTTGGCATATCTGGCCCCGGCTTTAAGATAACATGGGGTAGCAATATTTGTTTACATCATTATCACTTGTAATCGTTTGTTGAGAGACACTAGTATTACTTGCGACTTTGTCTGACCTTTGACGTGTATTGGTACACTGTAGCGCAACAATGCGTAGGTGCTAGCACCCACATTTCGCCAGTTTATGTTTAGGTCCCTATGTAATTGGTGGCGAGCCTATTGCCATTAACCGGGCACTTATAAACCTGCGATAAATACACACATAACTTCGAAAAGCATTGAAAAGTCATTGGTGTGTGCCATGGTAAAACCTGGGATCGAAACTAAAATAACAAACACTCAAAAAAAATATCGATTCAAATGATTCCTCCTCCTATTCTCTCCTAGACTCAGTTAAAAAACTAGTTGGGGAAAACAACTCTTCTTAATACTATTTTCTTCTTTTTTCCTTTGTTCTTTGTTAGTTGTTAGTTTTCATCAACCACAGTAACAGTAGGTTATTGTAGACATTGTAACAGTAGGTAGGACACGGCGACATTTCCGCCCAATTGAGCAGTCCGACTATGGAAGTACCTCCGCCCTACAGAATACCGCGGTTATAATAACTTCGTGTTGTGTTCCCAGCGGTGAGTAGGGTAGCCAGAGCTCACTGGAGAATTCGTGCTGTCAGTGGGAAGACTAAAGGCTTGTCCTGCTTTGTCTTCTACACTGACGGCACAGAAACTCTGTGCTTACAGGGTCGGGAGCGTAAGTGTGGCTACTCTGGTGTTACATACGTCCATAGGCCACAGTAACCACTTTCCATCAGGTGGGCTGTCTGCTTGTCTGCCACCAGAGTGGTATAAAAAAAAAGGTTAGTGTTGTTTGCTACCTTAGTAATAATAAAAACTATCTTAGCTAACTTTATAAGAACGCTTCTAATAAAAAATAAGAATTTGTCTTTTTTGTCACTTGTCTTAGATCAATAACGGTAGAGGCTAAGCGTACTTTAGTTAAGCACACTCCAGTTTTATTGATAAGGCGGCAAGTTTGTTATACAAACATACATTCCGCACAGTTTTTCAATACATAATAGATAGCGTGCCACAACTACAAGGCTAAGTTATACTGTGGGACTACCGTATTCAACACATTTTGTAGTTACCTTGTTTATTTTGATACGTTGTTGATAAGAACTTAATTTTAACTTTCGTAGTTTGTAAGACAATTGAGTTATAATGTGTGGGGACACATGCTACAAGAAATCGTTACGATCGCACTGTATTGTTTAAATGGCACCGATAAATCGATTAACTAATATAAATAATAAATAATCGATTAGTTGGCCTTACCCGAAGGTTCCTTTACTTCAGCTACATAGACCGTAATATATTTTGAATACGTTGAATAACGTTTTGATACTGCGCAAATATCAAACTTGACTTATAAGTTTGATTTTGCACAGTTTCAAGACGATGTAGACCTGAGTATGTTGTATGAATTTCAACTTGATACATCCACAAATTCCTGAGAAAAAGTCTTGACAGACAGACATACAGACAGACAGACGAACAGACCTACAACGAAGTGATCCTATAAGGGATCCGTTTTTTTTTTAAATTCGGAACCCTAAAAATCTAATTAATACATACATACATATAATCACGCCTCTATTCCCGGAGGGTTAGGCAAAGGTGAATTAACACCCACATTTCACCAATCATCGAATTCGGTCCCACGTAATAGGGCGTGAGCCTATTGCCGTCTTCCGGGCAATAATTGTTGCCTTAAGCCATGCATCTGAGGCCGAGTCTCGGCTGTATATATGTCTGACGTAAAACAGCCCTAAAAAACGCCTTGTACGACACCACATAGGAAGAGACGGGGTGTTCCAAAATCTACTCTGCCAGGCCAGGAACCACGCGGCTTAATACACGCATCGATTTAAAGCAATCGCGGTAAAAATGTAGTTTATTCTATTTTTTTTTGATTTGCCGATGTTTTTCTACAGAGAACTGTACCTACTGATAAAAGTTTTGATGAATAAGTTTCTGTATTTCTAATATCACTGCCCTCATTATAAATTTCAGATAGTTGAATGTTATAACACACACGTTATAACAAAGTCGTTCTCAGTAATATGTTTGATGTTTTAAATCTAATGTATTCCGAGAAGTTTGGTGGCTCATATTTTATGCCAAAGCTTTTATTATTTATTAGTACAATAGTGACATTTATAGGTTATGAAATATTTGAGTCGTTTCGTATATTCGTGCTGGTTACGATCTTGTCCGTTGAAAACTTTCAAAGTTTATGTTTCGTTACAAAGTGTGTTGTTACTAATAAATAGTTTGATTTTTTAATACTAGTAGTAAACCGCGGGTCCACACGTGTGGAAAGTTGCAGGCACGTGCTGAAATAACATGCGTCACGTTCTTCTTCTTCTTCATGTTAGCGTTAATCCCAGTCGCATCACCTCGGAGTCTGGGGTACACTTTACCAGCCTAACTGCGGATATGGCTTAACTTCGATATTTTCCGTGAAGCGACTGCTATCTGACCTCCACAACCCAAAAGCGATATCGAAGAATTGCAGTTAGATCGACTGTGGGACTTTTTAGGACACCGAGCCACAATCAGACCAATGCAAATATTAATATTCACGCATAAAAATATTTGCACTGGGTGGGAATTGAACCCACGCCACCTATGTAGCAGCCGCATTCACTGCCGCCACGCCACAGAGGTTATGAAGCGTCATGTTCTATAACACATAAACATACATCACTGTAGATTTGTACTCGAAAACGTGACGTCACCAAATTTACGGCATGATAAATTAAAATTTCACCGCTGATTCAGCAGGCACATGCTTTAAGAACGTTTCGAACGATCGAAGGGACTGGACAGATGAATTCGGAGTGTGATTTCAATTGTGCATGCTCTAAAGTGATTACACCAAATTTGGAGCATGCGCAATTGAAATCTCACCGCGAATTCAACTGTCAAACTCGTTCGATCGTACGAAATGTACTATGCCAGCAGGCATGCGGCATAAGAACTGTAATGTTCTCTTATTCTATGTGATTTGCCGTATTTATTACTCGTTCTCTTCTGGGTAATATATATAATTAAAACAACTGTATTTACAGACTGTCCGTACACCGTCGCCATCCGCCATCCCCCAGTGTTGCCACGGTGCCGTAACACATTTATTAAAAAATCAACAACATTTACATTTATTCAGTGTTGCCACTGTGATATTTGTACACTACAAGAACAATAGTACCACGTACTGCTGGTCTCAAGCCTGTCTCCTACATGAATCCTTTTCGTGGTCTAAAATCCTCTTCGCATTTCGCTTTTCTATTTAAACCGGTCGGGGTACATAGTGCACATAGGAAGGATGGTTTAACAAAATCTATAACGTGTTTCTACCTCCTGAGAAACAAATTTCATATTAATTGTTTTTGTTAAGGGCATCAGAAGTTTCTTTCAGGGTCGGAAGGTCACGGTAACCACTTCCTTTTAGGTGGACCGTGTGTTTATCTGCCACCTAAATGGTTTAAAAAAAAGACAGACAGTATTTAGATGTATACATATAATCACGCCATTATCCCTGGAGGGCTAGGCATAGGTGAAATAACACCCACATTTCACCAATAATTGTATTCGGTCCCACGTAATAGGGGGTGAGCCTATTGCCGAATTCCGGGCACTATTGTTGACTCAAGTCATGCATCTGAGGCTGAGTCTGGTCTGTATATATCTGTCTAATGTTAAACAGCCCTATCCCTTAGTCGCCTTGTACGACACCGCATGGGAAGAGATAGGGTGGCCCAAATTCTACTCTGCCGGAAACCACGCGTTCATTTATATTTACAATTTACATTAATAGATATGTTAGTCATTGTTGTTCTGTAATTTAAAACCCATGTAATTATTTAAATAGTCCGTGTAATTAGTAGCCATCTTGAATAAACCATAAATAGGTCTTAATTATTTGGTTTTGATTGCTTATTTTAATCAACTTAATAAGTGGTACAACTCTGGTCGGGTTAGCCTACTCGCACTGGGTAAGGGCTTCTTGGCATCTGATAGGGCTCTATTTGGGGAGTACTACGAATTACGCTCTAGGGCCTTTTTTTTTTCACGTGCGCAAAGTAGAATACTCAACTGCTTCCTATGGGCGATCTAAAGGATTGGATATGTATAGAGAGTACAATGTACTGATAAAACACTCTTCCTTTAATTTATTTTTATTTTTATACCACTTGGTTGGCAGTCAAGCACACGGTCCACCGGATAGAAAGTGATTACCGAGGCCTATGGATGTGTGCAACATCAACATCAATTCATGGGACAGCGTTATAATCGAAATACACATCTGCCTATCCTCTCTGGGATATCCGATAGTATGTATATTCATATATGAATAGATTCCAAGTATTTAATATTAAGACAGCTGACAGCTATCGTTTTTTTTTTGAGAAGTTTTAATTGGAAATAGTTCTTAGAAATATGGACGAACATTGCTTAAAAATGACATCAACGCAAGTTTTAATGTTAGGAATGTTAGCGGTGGTTTCTTTAGAAATAATATCTACAGAGGCAATTGTGTACTTGTGTAACTATCTTTTTTTTTATCAAGGACACGCCAATTTGGCTTCACCTCGCCTGATGGAAAGCTAAAGGCACATTCTCTGGAAAGGGGGTCACCATTACAGACACTAAGTATTGTTACAATGGTAGCACTCAGCTTGGCGGCCTCATCAGATGCTCTGCACTGTAGGAAGAAGGAAACACGTGAGCTGGTAATGAATTCCAGGTCTTGGTGGTGCGGCATTGTAACTTTACTTAGTGTCTCTAATGGTGACCCCCTTTCTTAGCTTTTAGCTTACCATCAGGCGAGGTGAGGTCAAGTTGTCTTGTCCTAGATAAAAAAAAAGAAAATATATCTCCGAACCGCTTAAGTCAAATGTAACTTAAATCAACGTCAAAACGTTAACTTCTTTGGGATCATAATGTATATACCTAATAAAGAAATAGGTATGACGTCACCCTTAATTTTAGCTCAAATAATCGTTTTTTTTTCGTCAATTCATTCAGCTTGAAGAACACAAAGCTTTTTACAGGCGAAGTAACAGGGAACAGCTAGTTAATTTATATAATTTATTACATATAGTTTTTGTCCTTTTAATATTAACCATCGTTCATCCACTTATTATTTGACGTTGAAATTCGTAAACAGACGAATTATCTTGTTATTGTTATAAATTATAATATTACTAATGTATGTGCTTGACCAGGAACTAAGTATAAAATATTTGATTACATAATAATTATGATTGATGAATAGTAAACTTTTGTAGTTTTATTAGGGTAAGGCAGGCTTACGTCTTATGAATATGCGCTTACGCAGAACTGTGCTCGTACATATTCATTAATTACATAATGAATATAAACCTATAGGCCATCTGCCGCATAAATACATAGAGCCGCGTGTTTCCCGGCAGAGTAGAATTTGGACCACCCCATCTCTTCCCATGCAGTGTCGTACAAGGCGACTAAGTGATAGGGCTGTTTAACATCAGACAGATATATGCAGCCCAGACTCTGCCTCAGATGCATGGCTCGAGTCAACAATAGTGCCCGGAAAACGGCAATAGGCTCACCCCCTATTACGTGGAACTTAACACAGTAATTGCTGAAATGTGAGAATGTGAATTCACCTCTGCCTAACCTTGCGGGGATAAAGGCGTGATTCTATATAAGTATGTAAGCTATACACCATTCTCGCTTTGGAGTAGGCTATCCTTGTCCTTATATCATCATGTTCTGAGTCTGTTCCTACCTCAGTTGGAGTCGGCTTTCGAGTCTAACTGTGATGCGCCAGAACTTCAATATTTTCCATAAAACGACTGCCAGCTGACCCCCACAACCAATGGCGGTATTGATGTAAGACTAGATGGACTTTTAAGGGCTTGTACTACCCGTAACGACATTTATTTATAGGTAACGCAACTGGGGCCTTCTCCCTATAGACTTTTCAAAATTTTGAACTTCGAATTTCGAACGGAAAATCTTGTTTTTGCCCTTTTATTACTTAATCACAGGCACTAAGTAACAGACGGAGATATCAGATGTTATTAAATAGTGCAAATATTATGTCTATCTCACTTTCTATTGTGGACGATACGCATAAGTGAGAATAGAGACGAAAGCGTGTGTTCTACTTCAGCTTTTTGCGCTCTGTCTACGTTTAATTCTAGGTTTTTAGGTTGAATACAATATTTTAATGAGGCAAGCTTCATAACTTGCTGTTTCTATGTATAATATGTATGTATTTATAAAAAAAGCTAGTTAAGCTATGCTTACCATGGGTCTAGATAGCGTTGTGTAGAATGTCGTGGAATATTTATTTATTTATTTATTTATTTATCCAATGGAAAAATTGCAAACAAATTTACAGATTTCCGTGACGCACCCGTAAAGGAAATCTGGCGGTTATTCTATCTAAGAAAACATTATCAAAATCTTCCCTCCACTAGTTGCTAGGAAAGATTTTCACCATGTAAAAGTAAATTTGGAAGGCATCAGATATTAGCATATTATTATACTGATGTTCACTACAGTGGTTAAATACGAAAGTGAATTTATTTATTAAAATTTTGCAAATTCATGCAAATTGTAAGCAAAATTTTGCGTGAATTTGGTTAAAATTGTGCTTACAGATTACTCTGTAGACTGCTTTTCACCTGTGAATATAATCCCTTCGTTGGTGAGAATGGGACCAGTATTCCATGCGGGTAGATGGAATGCTAGTGACAGTAACAGTGCTAGATTCCTGAATAACTTAATAGACTGAGGTAATATTTTTACGATTTCGCTTCTGTTCACGGGAGCGTAGCAGTTACTTTAAAGCGAGTGAAACAGCGCGGCACTACTAGTTTTATTATTAAGTATACCATCAATGTTAATTATGTTGTTCAATCTGACTCTGCGCAGTGATTACATACATTTAGGAAGATAATCACTTTCTTTTACTGTCAGTTTTCACTCACAGTTTTCATTAGCATTTTTGTTAGACCGTGAAGCACGTCTATCTTTTAGATAGATTAGTGTAAGTGGAATAAGAAATGAAAAGTTCTTCAAATTTACTTTTAAAACGTAATATATTTGGGCATATATTTCCATTGGACATATATATAAAATATATGAAATAATCATATATATTTTAGCATTTCGCATAAGAGCATACGCATTCTGCTTAACAAAAAGTACACAACCTAATCTTTGAAATAACTTTTCCAGTGCAATATACTAGACTACCTACTACTGCGACATACTGTTAGTAACCGAAAAGGAGCTGTTCTGCATCAGACAGAAAGCCAGTAGGGCTTTCTGCCTGATGCAGAACAGCTCCTACATCCCTTAGAGGGACTAAGCAAAGCAAAGCGTGAAAAGCACTCGCACTAAAAAAATCTAAATAGGTAGACATAGGTAGACATCTACATTACACTGACAAGTAATAGGTATAAGAGGGTAATTGGTCTGCATTATGTAGGTCTAGCTTTACTCATCTATGTCCTGGGAACTTCCGCCGACAGCGATCCTAATATATAGTTAACAATGTACAAATAAGTACTTATACCAGGGTCTCGGTAAATCCCTTAAACATAATTGTATCTCATAGAATGAAAATGTTGAAAGCGGATATAGTTCCACGATAAACTCATTTATAGTTGTGATGACGCATTGCCCAGTTACGGTAATATTCTCTTAACTACTTATATGTTATTCTGTCTTGGAAAATAAAGCTTTTCTAAGAAGAAAAATCTCCACGGAAAGCTACCACTGTCATGTCATATCTAAGGTTTCAAGATTTTCACTTCATCGTCACTCAACTAATTCAACCTACTGGCTATATGAACTATCATAATTATGCTATTCTTCCTCAGAAATGTTTACATTTGGCCACCATGTGCCATGTAAAGAATGAGAATGGTTTTTATCTACATCGACCTTAACCCTTTGTCAGGAAAGAGCGATATTGTCTTTCAGCGCCTTTATGACCTTTGGCCGAAGATTCCACGGTGCACCTTTCAAAAAACGACATTTAGATTTTCTCTGGTAATTGTTTTTTTTTTTTGCATTTGGCGCTTATAACCTGGCATCTAGAACGACCGGTCGGTCTAGAGCCAATCGCTGGTCCTTGTAATATACTTAGCTGGAAATATATATTGTGTCGGTAACTTAATGGTTATGGAGTCGGCCTAACGATCGAAAGGTCCCGGGTTCGAAACCTGGCCATTACACGACAGACGTGAATCCACTCCTAACACAATCAATTTAGCTTAGCTTGGCCCCTCCAAGGCGGAGAAAATTAGAGGGAATACTAATAATATTCTTTAAACAATCATTATCAGAGTAGTCTAGTTAGCCAGTCATGTTTCATAACTTATAAAGAGTAATATAAAAAATCATTATGGTGTGGAAGTTTTTGATAAAATCAAGCTTGCAAATATGCCTATGTGATTTTCCATTTCAAGCAAAAGTATGATTCATTTGTTTGAGATACGATAATCGCTTCATTAGTTAGTCAATTCGTAAGGTTGATTGTATGCCTTATTCTCATCTATGAATACCATGTAAGGTGAAGGAGTTTTCCTATGTCGATTTGCAAGAATGTTAATCGACACCAGTGTGACGTTAAAATAAGTTATAATCATGGAATTGTGTGGTTTAGCTTTTGCGACGAGTTATTTTGTAAAGGTCCTGTGTGGGGTTCTTCAAGAGGGGTATCAGAAGGTTTCTTCATGGTCGGCAGCGCTAGTGTGACACCTTTGGTGTTGCATACGTCCATAGGCCACGGTAACCGCTTCCCATCAGGTGGGCCGTGTGCTTATCTGCCAGCTAAGTGGTATAGAAAAAAAACCTATAGATTTTTGGTCATACACAGAACATCTCGCCTATGGGCCGCTTTCCACGATCTTTTAGATCTCATAGTCGTGTATGATTTCCCGGATCACGCACCGTGGAAAGAAGTGCGTCTTTGATACTGCACACAACATGTTTGTCTTTGTTAATGTGTCTGTGTCTGAGTTCACGTCCGGTCCGTGCTACCTCGCACCGTGGAAACCTAACTTAATATTCTGCTCCAACATTGAAAAACAAAGAAAAATATTTTATCTTTTTAAAAATTTTATTACTTGGAAAATAATAAGATTAACAAGTGTGGTAAGAAACAAAATGTTAGTTAAATAAGGTTTTATTTTTATGTTATTTTTGTGTTTGTCAAACAAAGCGTGAAATGAATATAATCAGGAAAATATTTATAATATTATATTATTCAAGTTTTTATTCAGATAGCTATAAGAAACTACGTCTTGTTGTTATATCATGGATTTTCATTACTACCTGTCATTATAACCCGCGACATAAGTAATATGTATCAGCTTTGTACCACCCGGTTCAGCTAGCCTATTTATTAAATGGGTATTAGAATTATCTAAGACTAGCTCAACCAGAGCGGTACGAATCTCACTCAATACAGAATGTTTCATGAATGTTGTGTGTAATAAGTGTGATAACTTTGATAGCGCGATTCAGAGTCAGTAGTTTTGTAGTAGTTCAACTTATTTTCACTAGATGGTGCTGAATAATCTGTTGATTATAGTCTAATTGGAACGTAACATTTTCAGCACAGTTTCAATCTGGAAGAATCATTCTGGAAAATCAACTGGAAGTATTATTTTGCGAAGGAAAGTTAGTCTTCCAACGTGAAAAGGAAACAAAACAAAGTAGGGTAGATGTTCTGATAAGGGCGGTGCCTTGGTAGTAGATTCAACTTTGTAACAATACGTAATAAGCAAATCTGTCCGTAATTTACCTATCTGATGTTAATTACCCCTCACTTCTACCAGTAGAACTATAAATATACATTATATACAATGACCCTGATATAGTATCATCACGCCAAGGTTACATTGTTAGCAGGGCGGTGTAATTAGCACAAAACTCGTTAATTCACCCTGAACTTGAAATGTAATCAGTAATTGTTTGCGCATTAGATTTTACGCGATTGTACCTATTTACTGGTTTTTACCTATTTATTTACTGGTCGAAATTCGAGCTTAATCATTATTGAAAATTTAAGGAAAAGCGAGTCAAGCACAATAAACACAATTTTTACCTTTTATGGTTGTCGTGGCCTATGAGCGTATTAAAACACCTGGAGACTCACACTCATGCTGCCAACCCTGTAAGAATAGAGAGTTGCAGTGCAGAAGATAAATCAGGACAGACTTTGGTCTTCCCACTGATACTGACAGCTCAAAAACTCTCTAGTGAGAGCTGGCTACCTTAATTGCCCATACACATATAACTCTAAATGGGCACAAAAGCGCCTCTAAGAACGTAATCAGGATAATAGGGCAAATAAAATTTGAAGTTCGAGGTGCCGCTGAAACGAAAGAAGAAGAAAAACGTAATCTGTTTCAAATTACAATAAATCAAAACGGACGGACTTGTTCTGCAATTTTCAAATAATGTATGTGAATCTGCCGGATTTGTTGACATTTATGCTTATTGCTCCACTCCCTTGAGTAGTAGCGTGATGATATAAACCTTTCCCGATAAACAGACTATGGAACAATTTGTGTTTTTTTAATTATTAATATTTAATTACTGAGATTAGCGAACAAACTCTTAAATCTGTTAGTATAGATGAAAGTTCTTGAACTAACTAAAGTGATCTATAAATTGTAATGTGTTGAACTAATTCTGTAGCTGTCTGTCTGTACGTGCGATTTAATTAATTGTTTCCGTTTTGTCGGTGGCTGTGTGAGTAGTGAGTTTATTTGCGGTAGGTACGATATTAAACGATGCCGATGAATGAAATATACGGGCAGGCGAAATGTACTTGTACTTATATTAATACGTCCGGTGTTTACGTATTGGAATCCTATAGTTCACCCCACGCACTATGTTTCCACGTAGTCGATTTTGTGTCACTTCTATTTTCTTCTTGGATACTATAGCTATTATCATAAGATCCATCAGAGGGAAACTCCCGCGTCGCCATGACTTCTCGATGTTTTTTTAAACTTAAAACTTAGGTATTTATAAGACCGGATTTAAAAAATATTTTTATTTAAAATCTAACGTATTTTAAATTATTCATGTATTTGCTGTTATTATTTTAATAGATAAATTTCTCATTTTTGGATTCAATTTTTTATTCCATTATAACCGCGTGTGTGCCAACAAAATGTATATAAAATGTTAGCTACAAGATTCTTCCTTCTATTGCCAGTGGTTGCGCCGATGTAGAAGCTGTATTTCTTGACGCGGAAACACACTCCTTCTATACCCAGCTCCCCTCCCGCACTAACCATAGTATAGTTTCCGTCCGCCATTTGTGATATATAGACGCTCAGTCCCGCTTTGAACTAGCCAGCGTAAAGGCGGACCGCGCTCGCGTCTCTCAAAATGAATAATATTTGTTACATTTTTACCGCTTCATAGACTTTTACCGATCGGATTGTGCCTCTCGTGTGTCCCTCAAGTGATCTAGTGATGCTGACGGCAGCTCCTGAGCAAGGAAGAGAAGATCCGTGTACCGGCTGCGATGAAAACACGTGTGTCGTGAAGGTTAGTGCATCCTCTCCTAATTTCTCGGGTTGCATTCATTGCCTGGATCACGCCCGCGGCAACCCGATCACCTGTCTTTATGTGTGTAAAGCGTCAATGGAACAGTTAGCTACATCCCCGCAATACAGTCCACTACCGCACGTGGCCAATCGCGCCAACATTTTTTGGTCCTGATCGAACCGGATTTTAGCCGTAGTTCGTAGTTTTGTTATTATTCTAATGGGAATAAGCGCACCGCACCTAAATGCCTGGTTATTTTAGTAGAAAACCCCGCATCCAGACATTTAGGATTAGATTTGTGGTCCGTTCGCCGCTGGCTCGCATAGTACCTACCTAGTACATACATAGGTTAGGTATCGTATCAACACTTAGTCGTATTTCGCAATTTTCGCACCGCGCCTAAATACCTAGTTATTTTAGTAGAAAACCCCGCATCTAGGCATTTAGGCTTAGATCTTAGGTATACTAGACACCCTAGTGCATAGGCACAGTGTAATACCTAACGCATTTGGCTTTGTTTTATTTTTTCAATTACGTTGTTCGCTCGCATCTCATTCCAATTCATACGAAAGTATTTTAATTTGAATAGATATTACGCAATACTTAATCTCTGAAATAATAGTTGAACCTAGACAGCGGTCTGGCTCGCGTAAGTACGACCTGGCTGTTGCTAGGCGCGTTTTGTTCAAGCGTGCATTCACAGTTGTAAATACCTACCTTACCTGCGGAGTATCGCTCGCGCCGCGCCGCTGCTCTGTACCGCTAAGATTAAGTCATTTCATATTTGTTGTTTACCGCACTTTAGTTTGAGATTTAATTGTAAACATGTCCCCAAAGGTTGATAAGACCGGTAAAGTTCAATTGAAACTTTTATACGCTAAAAGAGAAATGATTTACTCTCGCGTACAATCGATTTATGATAATGCACTTAAAACCTCTGATTTGGCCATCAGAGATTCGTTCTTGTGTTCTATAGAAAACTTAGATAGTCTACGCGCGGATTTCGAAACCTTAGTACATGACATCAACGTTTTAGAGTTGAATTTGGATCCCGATTACTCAGTGAGTTATCAAGCCTTGTCGTCGTTTGACGATTTGTATTGTCGTATCAAACGCGTCGCTAGGAGTTTGGAGAAACCGGCTGACCTACCCAACCCCACTCGCGACCGACCTAAGTTGCCACCAATTCAAATACCCGAATTTGATGGTAACATTCGCAATTGGTGTCTATTTATAGATAGTTTTGAGAATACAATAGATAAGAACGATTCGTTGACAGATCACGAAAAATTGCATTATCTCGTTGAAAAATTGACTGGTAAAGCTATAACCGTTTGCGCTGGAATTACGTTTAGTGCCGAGAATTATAATTTAATTTTAAATACTTTGAAAGCTAGGTATGAGGATAAAAGATCGGTAGCTAACGCCTATTTAGATCAGATGTTTGATTTGAAATCTATTACGGCATGTAACGATCAAAACTTAGAGAAATTTCTAGATACTTTCGCGTCAGCTGTTCGCGCCGTAAAGAACCTAAAGATCGATGACCTCTGCGACTTCGTATTTTTGTATATGGGTTTAAGGAAATTAGATTCCGAAACCATTCGTTTGTTTGAGTCGGATCATCGCGGCAATAAAATTCCTAAGTTCGAAGACTTAGAAAGTTTTGTTCGCGAGCATATAAAAATATTGCAACGCTCTTCATCGAAACATGAAGGCGCGAAGATAGTTGTTGATTCTGCACGCAAAGTAGATGCGTCATCGAAGTCACTGAGGTCAACTCATACTTATGTTAGTACCGCACCAGCACATGTACAATCACCTGTTTGCTCTTTGTGTAGTACTCATCATTCGCAACTGTACAGGTGTCCTGGTTTTCTAAAATTGTCGCCTAGTGATCGTTATAAATTTGTTCGCGCTAATAATTTTTGTTTTAATTGTCTCGGTACTAAACACCGCGTTGTTTTATGTAATAGTAGAAATTGTCGCAAATGTCAAGCGAGACACCACACTTTGCTTCATTTTGAGAATAGTAATGCCGCATCCAATGTGAGCACGGTTGGCTCGTCGAGCGGTGACACACGGCAGCCTGCGCCGCAGCCGCAGCCCGCGCTCGCGCGCGCTCCGGCCCGCCCGGTGACCGCCGCGGATGACGTCACCTTGTGTTCGTTCTCCGCTAGTGCTGCACTCACTACTGTGTGTCTTGCGACCGCTCGCGTTATTATTGTTGATGCATTAGGTAAGCCGCGCATTGTTCGAGCGCTGTTAGATGGCGCTTCGCAAAGTAATTTCATTACTCAAGATTGTTGTCGGCGTCTTGGTTTCAATGTTGATAAGCGTTCAACCCGCTCAGTGGTGAAGGGTTTTGGAAGCTTACAGTCAGCTGTTCGTGGCACCGTTAAAACAAGGTTCAGATCTCGTTTTAATAATAATATTTGGTTTGACATGGATTCGCTCGTTATAGATAGAATAGCTGAACAGTTGCCTACCGTCCCGGTTGACACGTCTTTATTAACGAAATTTAAAGACTTGCCTTTAGCAGATGAGACTTACGCTGTTCCTGGAGTCGTCGATATATTGATCGGCGCTTCGATTCTCCCGCACCTCCAGTTATCACGTAAGGTTCAAGGGGGACCGACGTACCCCGCTCCGCACGCACTGGAAACAGTTCTTGGTTTTGTTATAATTGGTTCCGCACCCGCTTCTACAGATAGTTTTAGTCACTCGACTGCTTCGTTCTGTTGCACCGTCGAGCCGCCACTGGAGTCTACCATCCGCAAGTTTTCGCTCGGTGGCTCCCGTGTACCCGCTGAAAAACGCTTTCTTTGTTTGGAACGAAAGATGCAGGCGTCCCCAAAGTCGAAGCGGGCCTATGATGAGGTTGTTAACGAATGTTTAGATAAAGGTTGCATCTCACCTGCGCCTGCGGACACTGGCGGGACCCAGCCTTCGTACATTATCCCGCACCGCGGAGTTATTAGAGAAGATAAGCTTACTACTAAAACTCCGCGTAGTTTTGGATGGCAGTGCTAAGACTAGCACTTCCGTGTCGCTTAATGACATTTTGTATTGTGGTCGGAATCTTTAAGGTAATTTATTTGACATAATTGTAAATTTTCGCATTAATATTAGTAGAATTTTAGCTTTTAGGACTCAACAGTCGCTTTGTGTTGGGCCCACTCTTCGCCCCATCGTTGGGACATATTCGTCGCTAATAGAGTGGCAAAAATTCAATCTGAATTAGCGCCACATAATCTCTTTCACGTTGCTGGCACCGACAACCCAGCCGATTGTCTCTCTCGTGGATTGCTTCCTTCGCAAATTTTGGATCACCCGTTGTGGTTTGGTGGACCGTCCTGGATTCATGCCGCGTTAGATGGGTGGCCAGTTAGTCAATTCAATCCCACTACGGTTTCCGAACCACCCGAGGAGAAGAAGCACTCGCTTGTTGTATCGGTCCCACGTGAAGAGACCCTTATTTTGTTGTTGGCTAATCGCGTCTCGTCTTGGTCGAGACTGTTGCGTTGTGTTGTTTGTTCGCCTCTGCCCTCTGCCTAGCCAGCGGTAGGCAGGAGCTCCAATCTAGGTTTATATTTTAGTTGTTATTTCCCAAACCTAGATTTAGATTAGACTTTAGATTTGTTTCGCATTTGTCGTTTCGAAGGTAACCCTTCAAGCCGGGGGGAATGGTTGCGCCGATGTAGAAGCTGTATTTCTTGACGCGGAAACACACTCCTTCTATACCCAGCTCCCCTCCCGCACTAACCATAGTATAGTTTCCGTCCGCCATTTGTGATATATAGACGCTCAGTCCCGCTTTGAACTAGCCAGCGTAAAGGCGGACCGCGCTCGCGTCTCTCAAAATGAATAATATTTGTTACATTTTTACCGCTTCATAGACTTTTACCGATCGGATTGTGCCTCTCGTGTGTCCCTCAAGTGATCTAGTGATGCTGACGGCAGCTCCTGAGCAAGGAAGAGAAGATCCGTGTACCGGCTGCGATGAAAACACGTGTGTCGTGAAGGTTAGTGCATCCTCTCCTAATTTCTCGGGTTGCATTCATTGCCTGGATCACGCCCGCGGCAACCCGATCACCTGTCTTTTTGTGTGTAAAGCGTCAATGGAACAGTTAGCTACATCCCCGCAATACAGTCCACTACCGCACGTGGCCAATCGCGCCAACAGCCAGTATTTTTACAGAATGGGGTTCCCTTCTTGAGGGCATTAAAAAGTTTCTTCAGGGTCAGAAGCACGAGTGTGACGCCCCTGGTATTGCATACGTCCATAGGTCACGGTAACTTTCCATCAGATGGGCAATGTGCTCATCTGCCACCTAAATGGTATAAAAAAATTGTAACTAAGATTTGTTGTAGCGAATTCGAATTTATTGATTGATCCCGAAAATATTTTCTCTCTGGAATGTACGGACGGATAAAGTTGACATTTAAATCAAGTAGTGAAGTCAGCTACTGTAAAAAATAAAAAATCTAACAAGACATAGCCGTTTATGTGACATAAGTTCGTCCATTAATTTAGTTTTATACGGAACCCTCAGTGCGCGATTCCAAATAGCAATTATCCGGGTTTTTTCTCTCTGTCCCTCTCCAGTTCAAGGTTAACAATCGTATTATTACAAAAATAGGTGTTATTGATTTGTTGAAATCGGCCGGAAATCGGTCCTCCAAATGTCCTCGAATATTTGTTACCATATTTAGTTCCCAGAAACAAACTAATTTAATCACACTGCCTGTTAATCCTGCAAAATACGAGCTTTAAA
Organism: Eilema griseolum; assembly: GCA_963662185.1. Lineage (NCBI taxonomy): Eukaryota > Metazoa > Arthropoda > Insecta > Lepidoptera > Erebidae > Eilema > Eilema griseolum. The sequence continues at coordinate 23,209,221 of OY759240.1, forward strand.
ATACCATATTTGTATATATTTAATAAGTGATTTGGTTGTTGTGGGTCGTTAAATCCTCCGTAGGTGATACTCCGTTGGTTCTACATAGCAATTTTCTTTTATTGCGAAACAAACTGACGGACAGTATATTTATATACCTTGCTATGTGGTCCACTCCAAATAGCTGAGTTGCTTCTTGGGCGTCAGATGGGATAATTACATCAAGCAGGCGTTAATAAATGTTTTATTTTGATATACTGCAATATGGACATAGCTACGATCACAGGACATAAAGAAACATTATTTCTGTACTGATGATAGAGATGGTGTCGTGACGCGAACGTAATTAAGCCCTTCGTATGACTTAGATTTAGAGCTTCTTCTTCTAGCTATGCTTTTACCCGGGGAATTACCATCCTGCTACTTAATACATATATCCGTTTTGACAATGTGGCCGATTTTGCTTTTGTCCGCTTTTTGTGTTTGTCAGTTCCGGTCTAGAGGGTGCATTTCTTAATCGATTTTCACAAAACTTGTTTAACATAATTATGTTCGTTGAATGAAAAAAAAAAGTTTTTTTCAGGAGATTTTTTGATAAGAAATGGGGGAGAAATGGGATTTTGGGAGTCGACGTCTGTCCACCTACCTAAAATTTTATCCTATATACTTTGACGAGAGCGACTTCTGTTTACCCCAAGAGGAATGCATGCGGCGAAGACTCGCCCATCAGTCACAAAGTGTACACGCTTGCAGATGAACTTTACTTTGCCCGAAAGGTCTTTGTGAGGCCTTTTGCACCCAAACCAACGATAGCTACATTAAGTGCCTACTCAGTTATAAACCCTATTCATGTCCGTAGTAACGTAAAGTAAATTACGCACCATGGGAAGCGCTTGAATGTTAATTGTGTCTCAATCAGGTCAACGAGTAGCATTGTTGTTTCATTATACAGTTTTTGTTCCGCTAGGATGTCCATAATCATTGCCCATTAGCAAAGTTGTTTCTGTTTTTTTTTTCAAAAATACCCGGGACTGTCCATCTCGATGCCGCATGGGAAAAAATCGTAAAAAAAAACTGTTATCCAATTAGATAACAGATTTTTTGTTGCAATTGCAACGCGTCCACCTACCGGTTCTATCATTATCGCCATCTTGCCATCATCCAATTTTTGTAAAAAGAAGGCGCCAATATATATTTATATAATTACATTTATTTCTAACCACATGCATCGGTACAATCATTCAAGATTTATATTACCACATTAGGTGTAAAATTAAATAAGACTAAGTTTATAAAAAAAACCACTAGTATTTTAGGTTTAAGCCCAAGGTAGGCTAAGGCTAAGAAAAGGCATGGATTACATGAAAGAGTATATTACAAAGAGAGGCTGGCAGAGACTGACCGAGAAAATGACAAATGACAGGATTGTATGAAGGACACGACCCCAAGCAATTGGAACAAGGGTAGATAGGTGATGATTTTAAGTTTTAGTCCCACCAGTTTAGGTTCAGAGTTGATGAATAGGTAATTTTGTCAAGATAAGTAGGTAATTATATTTGTATAGATTTATTTACCAGTAGCAGTAACACCGCGGTAGCCTAGTGGTATGGGTAATGGACTGCTGAGACGAGGTCTTGGGTTCGATCTCAGGTTTTACCATGGCACACACCAATGACTTTTCGATGCTTTTCGAAGTTATGTGTGTATTTATCGCAGGTTTATAAGTGCCTGGTTAATGGCAGTACGCTCGCCACCTATTACATTGGGACCTAAACATAACTGACAAAATGTGGGTGCTAGCACCTCTGCCTACCCCTTCGGGGATATAGGCGTGAGTTTATATTATGTTATGTTATTTACCAGTCCACAATTAAGCTCAAACTCATCCTATGACGCGCATTAACTTAAGTGGCCATTGTTTGACTAATCACCACTGGCAACACGTAGGTTATTGTATTCATGACTATTAAGTAATCACAAGCCATGGTACACCATGATAACATTGCTATGAGGAAGGAATTGTGGAATGTGCTATGGAACTGTATATATTTGCATGTGAAAATGCTTTCAGTTGCGCAGTAGTAAAAAGGAATATATTATGTTCAAATGAAAACAAAAGTAAATTTGACGACCCGTTGTTGAAAAAAAACTCAATATACAGACCGACTGGGGAACCTCCGCCCTACAGAATACCACGGCTATAATAACCTCGGGTTGTGTTCCCGGCGGTGAGTAGGGTAGCCAGAGCTCACTGGAGACTTTGTGCTGGCTGTCAGAGGGAAGACTAAAGGTTTTTTCCTGATTGAGTCTTCTGCACTGACGGCACAGGAACTCTCCTTTCCTACAGGGTCTGTAGCACGGGTGTGACTCCTCTGGTGTTGCACACGTTCATAGGTCACGGTAACCACTTTCCATCAGGTGAGCCGTGTGCTTGTCTGCCATATATGTTGTATAAAAAATATAATACTAGCTAAAACTAGAGATATGAGATCCATTTTACTAGCAGTCTTTATATAACTTATAATTTAGCAGACCCGCGCTTGGTCCACTGATGATGAACGGTTATCACGAAATATACTAGAAGTTCTGCAAAAACTAGACCTCGCGATCACCAGCGTTTACAACAACCTGCGAGGTATCATGTCTTTATTTTTTTTTTTTTACGTGCGCTAAATCCCCACGGATACCTCCCCACCGGAGCCGGTGGAGGAGGTTATGTCGGACTCGAACCGACTAAAACGCACGCCGCCTGTGGGTCGTTTTGATTGCCGAAGGTGAGGTTGACAGGCATATCCCTCGCACCCCGGCCGACCCAGAGCCATCTCTCACGATCTGACCCTCTTCTCGGGTGTGGGGACTACAGAGTCCCCAACTCGACCCCGGAAACGGGGAGGCGCGCCACCGCCGCGGCCTGCTTCTGCCAGGGTGACAGGCGGCTCCACCTGTCACCCCCAGGCCGGCGCTCATGGGGGGCGGAGGTCGTTCATCGACCTCCGACGCCCGAGTTGCCTTCGTACGCGGGCAGCTTGGTTTGCGATCCTTCGTCGCTCCCGCTGCAGCTAGGTATCATGTCCTTGATGGTTTCAGTTTCCAAAAATCTGGAAGTGCCCTTAATCCAACTTAATATTAAAAAAGCTGTCTCGTGATTCCCGACAGAGTAGAATTTGGATCACCCCGTCTCTTCCCATGCGGTGTCGTACACGGCGACTAAGGGATAGGGCTGTTTAACTTCAGACAGATATATACAGCCCAGACTCAACCTCAGATGCATGGCTTGAGTCAACAATAGTGCCCGGAAGACTGCAATAGCCTTACCCCCAATTACGTTGACTGAATTCAATGATTGGTAAAATGTGGGTGTTAATTCACCTATGTAATATTAAAATTAATGTCACCAAACTCTTGTCACGTTCGCTATGAGCAAAAAGCTTTACGCTGTGTTAGATGCTTCCTTGCTTCCCTGAGCTGATTGCATGATTGCCCCCTTTGTAAAATTACATTTCGCTTTAATGAAGTCGGTCAGCACACACACTGTCCGTATCGATTTTATAATTTTCTTCAGTCACAGGTCAATTCATTTTATCTAATGAACACTGTATATTCATAGAACAGTACAGCCAATTCATTCAGACCTAAACAGGCACAATAATATCTTTGTCAATACGTTTCGCAATACTCTATCATTAATCACTTGTCTAAGGGATCCTGTCTGCCCTTGTGCGCTAGCGCATGCACGCCATGCGGGCATTAGCATACAATCGTCCTAAACAAGATTAATTCTCGCGTTCCACTTATCGTTTTAAACGATATAACTACACAACGACACTGTCATTCAAATTGTTGATAAGTATTAGAATTTTATCAGAATTTTAAATTGTTTTTAAAAAGGGGGCAGGTCAGGAGTAGCCTAAACTGACGAGTGCATGAAGAATGCAATGAAAGTGAATGAAGCGAGAATAGTATGTCAGGATCGTTGTAAATGGAGATCCGTGATCTCTGCCTACCCCTATGGGAGACAGGCGTGATTTTATGTATGTATGTATGTTGGTTGTATCCTTCTTTCGTTAATCAATCGCTCTCGAGTGGAACAAAACAACTAATAAATAAGGGGTAGGTACTTATTATTTGTTCTATAAGTGGAAACAAATATTTTTCTCGGGCGACATAAGTTACGCATTTCATAATTTAGTCATAACTTAAACCGCATAGTAACGAGTGGTCACCTCATCACATGAGTTCATCGGTCTTAAACGCATAAACCTTATCAAACAAAACCTTTAACTTAATCTAGATCACAAATCTTGAAGGTCCTTGAGGTCAAACCTTTTTAACAGTAACAAATCATCACACTATTGACAAAACTAACTACATTGTAAATGATAAAACATCTTTGACCTGTCAATACCATGTTTTGGACGGATCGTTATTCCTGAATGTTTACGAGCACTTTGAAGAGGTTGGAGAGAATATCTCGAGTTCTGAGGAAGATGACGTCATTTGTTTGTATCGTGAATGCACTGCAAAGAAAAGCTCTCTGTAATTCGAATGTTTATTACACACTTGTTTATAATACACTTTGTGAGTGATGGTTTGTTTGTTGGTTAGACTGATGAACTGCTCTTGACTCAGTGTAACATCAAATGGGTCAAATTAAATATATTATTCCTGTAATGGCTGGTTTTGAATTGAGAAATTGAAGTTCAGCTATGTCAACGCATGACTGAACTTCAATTTCTACGTTCTGGCTATAGTTATAACAAACACTGAATATAAGTCAAACCGCCATTACCCCCCAGCTGGTACAGATATGCCTTTTTTTTAAACGTGCGGAAATCCTGTCGGTTACCCCCGCTGAGGCCAGTGCGGTGGTTATGTCGGACTCAAACCGACTAAAACCACACGCAAGAGAAAAACGGCATGCTTTACTCTTGGGATTGGTAGGGCAGACAGTAGTTGCTCCCATAAAAGTTAATAGGAAAAATAGAGTGGTAGAAGTACGTGGACCCTGGGCTCCAAGGTGAAAACCTCGGATGCAAATGCAACCGGCAAACACGCTAAGATAATGATGATGATGATGCTGTCAAAGTGTAGCGACAGTAACGAGATACGAGGCATTTCCCATTGATTTTATATTCCATGATTACAAACATGATATTATCTACGAGTGATTAATTCGAGTTGTTTGTTGTCCACTTTTATTATGGTAACACAGTGGAATAAAATGCAATTGAAAAACGACAATTGCTTTAATGTCCTTGCATGTTTACAATGTTATCTTTATAATCGATGCGGTGGTGTCATGGCGACCAAAGTAGCAAATAAAAAAAATAATATTATCTACGATGAAGCGGTAGCCTAGTGGTATGGGTAATGGACTGCTGAGACGAGGTCTCGGGTTCGATCCCAGGTTTTACCATGGCACACACCAATGACTTTTCGTTGCTTTTCGAAGTTATGTGTGTACTTATCCACCTCTGCCTACCCCTTCGGTGATATAGGCGTGTGTTTATGTTATGTTATGTTATATTATCAACTATTTATTTTTGTACAACTTAGGTGGTTACCTGATGGAAAGTGGTTACCTTCTTCTGCCGAGTCGACGGCATGTCATGTGATATTTTATTTGCGCAGTGTGCAGACAGCGTGACCTATGAACGTATGTAACACCAGGGTGGGAGTCACACGCGTGCTGCCGACCCTGTAAGAACAGAGAGTTTCTGTGCCGACAGTGTAGAACACAAAATCAGGACAAAGCCTTTGGTATTCATACTGACAGCACAAAAACTCTCCAGAGAGCTCTGGCTACCCTACTCACCGCCGGGAACACAACACGAAGTTATTATAGCCGTGGTATTCTGTTGAGTAGAGGTACTTTCCCAGTAGGACTACTCAATTGGGACAATACCATTGTTCCCTACCACCTACAAAAATATACAGGGTCAGCAGCGCGAAATTAACTCCTGGTGCTACACATGTCTGTAGACCACGGTAACCACTTTCTATCAGGAGGGACATGTGCTTGTCTGCCACCTAAGTGGTAAAAAAAAAATATTGATACATTCTATGTTTTCGATGTGTAAGAGGGGCCGCGTTGTTTTCAAAAGACTTGTTGAAAACTTTTTTACTTTTACTTAGCATTTTCTAACAAAAACGAATATAACTCGACCCAGTGATTGAAGCATTTATCTCAGGATTGTTGAAAGCTCAGACGTTACACTTACAGTAAACACTCCTTTTTACGGTTCCATACTCAGAAAGTAACAATAGGAATCCTATTAAAAAAGTTAGGCAGCTGAACTGCTATAACTACATTTAACTGGAACCGAACCCGCGACCTCTGATCAATAGTCGAAAGCTCTACCGCTATTCCACATAGATCGTAATAATAATGCTTGTTATTTTATCAGAAGAAACCAAAACACTTATTATTCCTTACGCGTTTGCACAGATGTATACCTATATCAATAAACAATAAATTGTTATAACATCGGCTACTGAGAAGTACAACTACTTGGGTAGCAGCTGTCAGACCTTGAGGTTTCTGTTAAATACACAACTCATCCATTATTTAACATCCATCATGTTTTGAACACAATGCTTAATAATCGTACAATGACATTTTTTATCCACTCATTCATTATCGAGCGCCAATCCCGGTCACATTCAAATCTAACACTTTGGACCCTGGGGTCTGCTTTACGTTTATATTGGAGAATTTATTTACTCCTCTCCCTCTCCAACTCTAAGAGGAAAGCCTGCGCCAGTTTCGTCCATCGATCAATAGGCTTATAAGCTCTTAGGTGAGATTGATTTGGGCCTTGAAATCTTGGTGGGTGTTCCTATTACATTCTAGAATGACTTCACTTTCTTTGTCTATACGTGGGGCGCACTATAAGTTTCCGGAATGAATATGAAAAAATACTATTAAAGGTACAAAATTAATTTATTGTTTTTCAAAATAATCTCCCTTGGCGTCTATGCACTTTTTCATTCGATCAAACCAGTTTTGAAAACTTTTGTGCCACTCCTCTGTGGTGACCTCTGAAACGTGTTTTTCATACTCCTCGACAGCCTCTTCTGGTGATGAAAATCGTTGGCCGCGTAATTGGTTCTTAATTTTTGGGAACAGATAAAAGTCACAAGGTGCCAGGTCGGGACTGTATGCAGGATGACTCATGAGTTCTACATTTTTCGCCTTCAAAAAGTCGTTTGTCTGTCTGGCCGTGTGAGAACTAGCATTGTCGTGGTGCAGGATGATACGGCGTTTACGGTTATTTTTACGGAGTTCGTCAATAACTTCCGGCAAACAAATGGTCGTGTACCAGTCACTATTCACAGTACGACGATTTTCTAAAGCAACAGTAGCCACGTGTCCAGTTTTATTAAAAAAAGAAGCAATCATCCGCTTAGATGCACTTTTCACGCGCGCCACTTTGGTTGGTTTCGGCTCATCTTGAAAGACCCATACGCTCGATTGCTGCTTTGTTTTGGGATCGTAGCAATAAATCCATGTTTCGTCACCTGTTACTATGTCCCACACCAAATTTGACGCACCTTCGTTGAATCTGGTAAGCATGGCACTGCACCAAGTGACGCGGTCCGTTTTTTGATCCTCGGTCAAGTTATGTGGGATCCACCGCGAGCACAGCTTTCTCACACCCAAATGTTTGTGTAGGATTGATTGTATTTGATTCATGCCTATTTCTAAGGATGCGCGAATTTCATGGTAGGTCACATGCCTGTCTGTTTCAATCATACGGCGCACAGCATCGATGTTTTTGTTGGTCACAGCGGTGGACGGCCGACCATCGCGAGATTCGTCACTGAGATTGATACGACCACGCTTGAATTCTGCAAACCAGCTATAAACAGTCGTCTTGCATGGAGCTTCATCGCCAAAAGCTGTTTCAAGCCGAGCGATGCTCTGTTCAGCCGTCAAATTACACTTAAAATCGTAGAAAATCATACTACGAAAATTTTCCCGAGTTAAATCCATGTTGATGCAGACACACAATTTTTTAAATGGCGCCACAGGGTAAAAACAAAAGACAGTCAGATGAAACAAACTGTATTCTACAGCCAAAGAGTTCTATTTTCAAATGTTCTAATAAATTTTTAAATATTGTTTATGTAAGTGGCCAGTTCCGGAAACTTTTAGTGTAACCTATGTATTCTAGAGTCTTACATACACTTTAACATTATACACCGCTTAAGCAGATACCTACCCTTCAATTTCACAGATTCTGGCTTAGAATTTTTCTTTTTCGCTGTTATCTGAAATCTCAATCGCTAATAATGATATTTCAACGATCTACAATCGTGCGCGTACGCAGCGTTGGCCGCTATTTTAGCGCATCGCGCGCGCCGCCCGCCCGCATCGCCTATTTTCAGTCCGTTCACTGATCCTTTGTAAGCTCTGCTAAAAGCAAACAGTACTCGTATTATCCTCATCATATTATTTCGATAACGTTGAGGAGGTTCGCCAAATATTCTTGGTATAAATTTATGACTGACATCAATTTGTGTTGTTTCAGGTAAGGGATTCAGCTGAAATTGGCGTGTGAATAACTGGCAAGTAGGTATTTACCGTTAAGATGTGTTTATTTTTCGTGAATCGAGATTTGGAAGTGGTATTTTATTAATGGTTACTGAATGTTACTCATTAGGTTGTAACGTATTTTTTTAACGGATTGGTAGTTCCTAAAATCCTCAGCGTTCAATTACCTGACTAGTTTTATTCATCCAATTGGCAAAGAAATGGCTGGGACATAATATAATAAAAATAATAATAGATGGTTGGGTCAAGGGCCAGATTCTTGATACGGCGCGCATCGTGCAGAAGTTCCTTTCTCTGGAGCCCTAAACACCGGTAGCTTGGTCCCTGTACCCGATACCGGTGGAGCACTATTTTTTTTGTATTTTTAAATAGATGTTTTTTATAAATAAGTTTATATTTTAATAAAGAGAAATAAAAATATATCTCTTTATTGTATGTACACAAAGAAGGGATACAGAAAAAATACAAAAGGTACTTCTTCATCTAAAGGCAATCTCTGCCAGGCAACCATGAGATGGAGTGAGGTAGATAAATTGATAGATATAGTGAGATCCACATATCCTATTGATATTACAATATATAATCACACATAACAAATATACATAAATTGAGAAAAATGACATGAAAAAAATAATTCCTATAAATATGTATTACTTTGAATAGTTATTAAGTACTTAGTGTTAATTAATTCTTCTTGGTTTTTCTATTTGCACAAGTTTTTGGATTGCAATTCAGACTTTGATTGTATAATCTTAATTTCATAATAATCACAATTGTAATCTGTGTTGTGTAGAAAATAAAAATAAAAAATTCTCATCAATAACCTAGCGTCACCATGATAGTAAGTACAAACCGCATAACCTTGTGACCTTTTTAGTTTACAAAAATCAATTTAACTAATCGGAACATTAATAAAACATAGCTGTAATAATAGGGTGTGTTTCAATGGTGCTCGCGGGTGATTGCTTCAGGTCACGTGATTGTCTGTTTTCGTGTCACGTGTGACTCGACTAACCCTTCAACCCTTTAGTTAATTATATACGTTAATACCGATAGCGTTGTTTATGCTTATAGCTTTCTGTGACACGGTAAAATGTTGTACATTTTTTTTATATATATGTACTTATTTAACATAAAACATAACATAAACTCACGCCTATATCCCCGAAGGGGTAGGCAGAGGTGCTAGCACCCACATTTCGCCAGTTTATATTTAGGTCCCAATATTATAGGTGGCGAGCCTATTGCCATTACCCAGGCACTTATAAACCTGCGATAAATACGCACAGCTTCGAAAAGCATCGAAAAGTCATTGGTGTGTGTCATGGTGAAACCTGGGATCGAACCCGAGACCTCGTCTCAGCAGTCCATTACCCATACCACTAGGCTACTGCGGTGGTTATTCATATAAATAAAATGGAAGCGTATTGCTGACATACCTACATAAAAAGTAATTTATTTTTTATGATGGACCAGCTGATCCGCGCGACTTCGTCCATGGCATATTTTGTAACCTCATATCACTCTTTTGAACCCGTAATTTTTTAGACTTCAAATAGTGTATGGAAATCAGCCGGCTTCGTTGATATTTATGATCACTGCTCATTACAGGAGGTAGGACACGACAACCTTCACCCTACAGAATACCACGGCTATAATAGCCTCTTGTTATGTTCCCGGCGGTGAGAAGGGTAGCCAGAGCTCACTGGAGAGTTTTTATGCTGTCAGTGGGAAGACTAAAGGCTTCTCCTGATTGTATCTTCTGCACTGAGGGCACAGAAACTCTCCGTTCTTACAGGGTCGGTAGCACGGGTGTGACTCCACTGGTGTTCATAGGTCATGGTAACCCCTTTCCATCAAGTGGTCCGTGTACTTGTCTGTCACCTAAGTTGTATAAAAAACTGCTCCCTTAAAAGTACCTTTTTTTTATACCACTTATGTGGCAGACAAGCGCACGGCCCACCTGATGGAAAGTGGTTACCAGGGCCTATGAACGTGTGTAACACCAGAGGAGCCACACTCGCGCTGCCAAAGGCAAAAGGACAAAGCAGGACAAGCCATTAGTCATCCCACTAACAGCACAAATTCTCCAGTGAGCTCTGGCTACCCTACTCACCGCTGGGAACACAACACGAAGTTATTATAACCGCGGTATTCTGTTGGGCGGAGGTACTTCCCCAGTCGGACTGCTCAATTGGGCGGAAATACCGCCGTGTCCTACCTCCAATAAAGTAGCTATTAAAAAGTAGAACTACTCAACAAAAAAAGCTAGTAGTTTCATGATTAGCGCGTTCAAACCAAAAATAAACAAACTCTTCAGTTTATATTATTAGTAGGTATAAATTCAACCCGAAATTACATGATGATTCAGTTCCTGCGATAATGCATACTGGTATTGGAGGCACTGCTTTATAGCGGATTTAAGTACCGGCATGCACCATGCTGCATTCCGTGCGGGTATTTAGATAAGTGCAGTTCCCACTTCTCACGAAATATTTGTGTTGTTCTCTGTCATTTACACAGAATTTGTTGATTTGACACTTGGTAAATGTTAACTCTATAGTTTTCTCTATACTATATCTTCTTTTTTATCGTGCGAAAATAATATTTATTTATTTATTAAATGTGTTATAATTCGTAAAAACCACGGTAGCCTAGTGGTACGGGTAATGGACTGCTGAAACGAGGTCTCGGGTTCGATCCCAGATTTTACCATGGCACGTACCAATGACTTTTCGATGCTTTTCGAAGTTATGTGTGTATTTATCGCAGGTTTATAAGTGCCCGAGTAATAGCAATAGCCTCGCCACCTTTACATTGGGACCTAAACATTAACTGGCGAAGTGTGGGTGCTAGTACCTCTGTCTACCCCTTCAGGGATATAGGCGTGATTTTATGTTATGTTATATTATAATTCGTTTTTCCACTGTTTAACTTAAGTATACAGGTACAATTTGTTGCGAAAGTTTTTTGCAGTGGAAAAGATCTCCTGCATCCTATACTAGTTAAAAACTGTATCACAGGATAAAAATCCCCACGGATACCCCCCGCAGAGACAGTAGGGTGGTTATATCGGACTTGAACCGACTAAAACGCACGCCTCCTGAGGGTCATAAGTTGCCGAAGGCATACCCCTTGTATAAACATAGGTGCGAGCAGCATACAATATCTAATTGCATCTGAAGTAGATTTTGAAAAGAATTAATATTGTTCTATCAAAGATATGAATTTAATAAAAGAACACCTTTAACTCTTCAAAAGTCAATCATTCGCTATCCGTAGATTACAATGAAGTGAGTTGAAATACAGTATGCTAGTTTAAATTCTAATGTTGTTTTGTTATTACGTATCTCAATTCCAATAATTATATCTACAAGCGTAAGACAGACCACAACATTATATACCTATGTTGCCTTTAATATTATCGATAATTTTATAATCGTGTGAGATGCGTATGGACGTGTGCAACACCAGGGGAATTACACTCGCGCTGCCAACCCTGCAAGCACAGAGTTTTTGTGTCGTCAGTGTAGAAGACAAATCAGGACAAGCCTTTGGTCTTCCCACTGACAGCACAAAAACTTTCCAGTGAGCTATGCCTGGCCTACTCACCGCTGGGAACACGACACGAAGGTATTATGGCTGCGGTATTCTGTAGGGTGGAGGTACTTCCCTAGTCGAATAACTCAATTCGACGGAAATACCGTCGTGTCCTACCTTCTGTTATTCTAATAAATTCTGTAAGTCTATTCTAATAACGACGTGACATGATGCCCACAGCTACATTCTATCAGCGCACCTCTCGCCATAGACAGGGAATTCATCCTCACACATTGCGAACTGAGACGGTGCGCACTGTGCGGTATGAAAGAAACTTCATCCCACGCACACTTAAGATGTGGAATAACCTCCCTGCTGCGGTTTTCCCAAGCACCTAAAATTTGGGATTCTTCAAGAGGGGCATCAGAAGGTTTCTTCATGGTCGGCAGCGCGAGTGTAACACCCCTGGTGTTGCCTACTCCCACAGTCCACTGTAACCACTTTCCATCAGATGGGCCGTGTGCTAGTCTGCCACCTAAGTGGTATAAAAAAAAACGACGTATCGCTTATGCTTATCTGAGGGTTGCTCATTCTATATTCTTGATCCATACAACATAATATCTTGCGTAATTGGTATATATGCGTTTTAAATTTAAAATTCTGCGGACTGGTAATGCCAACACATATTTACGTAAACGCGAACTTAATCCACATCACTTAGATTAACATTATCGCATGATCCGACATAATTCGAACCTAAAACCTTGTCCTAGAAATTGTACTTTATAATCACTCATGTCAACAGCGCATCGTATTAAGTGTAATTATGTTCAAACAATGGACGTGATAACATCTGTTGGACAGAGATAAGCTGTCTCTTTGCGCTTGCGCAGAATACCTGGATAATTAGTGCGCCGCGACTGGAAATTAACGTCCCTTTATAAAGTTAAGCTTTTTCATTGCAAGTTAATTGAGAATAACATACACATACACACGAGCATACAATCTGTCTCTACTTAATAATATTTATATTTATGTTAAACCTAACTTTATCAGATTATTATTAAGACAGATTACATTGTTAAAACAAAAATAAATCATCATTAAAATTTAAAATTTGGACAATATATTTGAGGGGAATTTCCAAACAGAAACGTGTTAACAACATGAAAATTCTTACTAATTCGGTTCAAATAAAACCGAAAATAGTTGTTCTGTTGTGCTGCTTTTTCACGGCCCGCTTAAAGGACCCGGGGGAAAGCAAAGTTCGTGTGTTCCATAGCGTGACTTATCGATAAATTTATTTCTTTACATCCTGTTATTATAAAATCGATCTTCCAATCGCAGGTTGTGACCACCCCACAATTGGAAGATCGATTGATTCCACGTGGGATTAGAGGGTGTCAGCATTTCCAAAAGTAGGTCACTAGTTCAATCTAATTCTGTTGTTAATCAATAATCCGATATTCTTGTCAATTATTACCGATAATCATTAGACAGTATCTATAACGGTTTTAAATCTGTTTTGATGAAGATAATATCATTTCATCATCGATTTTCGTGTCCAAGGTAAGTTATATGATAATAATAACTATGATCAAGTAAGGCTATAGATTAAACTATAGTTCTGGGTCAGGGATGTACTCCTCCAAAATCTTCGCAAGCAAAGCCGGTACACGTGCTGATTAAGCGTGACGTGAAAAAGCATCTATCAAGGCGGTTAAGGTAGGGTCCACCATTTTAAGTTCAATAGCATCGGAATCGGTATAACCGCGGTAGCCTAGTGGTATAGGTAATGGACTGCTGAGACGAGGTCTCGGGTTCGATCACAGGTCTTACCATGGCACACACCAATGACTTTTCGATGCTTTTCGAAGTTATGTGTGTATTTATCGCAGGTTTATAAGTGTCCGGTTAACGGCAATAGGCTCGCCACTTATTACATTGCGTCCTAAACATAAACTGGCGAAATGTGGGTGCTAGCACCTCTGCCTACCCCTTCGGGAAATATAGGCGTGAGTTTATGTTATGTTATTATGTAGTATCGCAAGTGGTGATCCAAATCTTTTGGACTGCTCCTCATAGTTTTGTCATCTAGCAGGGTGTAGTCAATTTTCGGACCAAATATATAAAAAAAGAAGGTCTGGCGTGGACACAGGATCGGTGGGTCAGACAGCAGTTGCCACGTGCCAATCCAACCAAAAAAGAGGAGTAAGAGAGTGAACATACTCGCACAACATAAATTGTTAATTAAAGCAAATTTAAAAAAAAAGATAATCTAGTTCTAATATAGTTTCTTGCTGGTCTTCTCAGTAGAACTTACCGAACTAACGAAAGAATCATTTTCTAATGGTTTATTTATACGTTATTTTTAACATTTTTATATTGTTTCCTGACATAACTGTAAAATTTTGACGTTCATATGTGCTCTTTACGTCCTGAAGCTGAATAAATGACATTGTTTCTTTGATTATTTGAACCCTAAGCGCCAATCTGCAAGCTCTCTGTCGTATCGTATCCACTCCACTAATGAAAAAGAGTACCTACAAATATATCTAGTGTAGATTTACTTGAATTTATTCGCGGAATTACAAAAACTGCCATTCAATTCTTAATTCCCACGACATGTAAAAGCTTCGCTAAAAATATCTTAGTAACCGTAAATGCGATGCGTCCGCGCAGGTGCGCGAGTGACAATGGCTGCGGATTGTAAATCTACGGTGCGCGGCAATTGTGCTCGTATTATTGTATTGTCTCGCATTGATCGAGTTTCGGGATTCGTGTAACGGGGTACTTATTACACATTTTTGTGTATTATTGTGTCGTATTCCAAATTATAGGTTGCTAAAAGATGTTACCTTTGTTGCCATCGTGATGTATCTTGCAAACTTATAACAAACATCTGTGGTACACTTTTTGTTTCTTAAATTATGGGAACACTTTGTCAAAATTAAATCATACATGGTATCATTTGCTATCAATGATACCATGTATGATTTGAGATTGACATGGTCAGTCATATTACTAGTGTTAAACTCGCCGAGATATTTACCATGTTTTTTTTTACTGAGCAACCGATATTAAAACAAATATTTCATGACATTTTACAGCATAGCTTAACTAGATTGTGTAATGGGATCTAGAATGCGGATAAACATACTTAGATACTTTTTTTTTTGTAAAGACCTACATATTATACATAGAAACACCCAGACCAATGCAAATATAAATATTCATGCATACAAATATTTGCACTGAGCGGGAATCGAACCCACGCCTCCTGCATAGCAGTTGAATGCTCTACCGCTACGCCACGGAGGTCGTAATTTATATTTCGGCGCTGTTACAAGCGCCATGATCACGGTGTACTGACGACCGCCGAGCTAGTTGTTATTGGGTAGACCATATCGGTCTACACTCTTCCGCACTAGTTTGTTACGCGTATCGCCCCTTCGCATGCCCTGGTCAGCCATACGAACATTTATGGCAGTCGTTACGGTCGTTACGGCTGTTGGAGTCCTTAAAACTCCAATAACTGGTTGAACTGCAATCCTTCGATATCACCATTGGATTGTGAAGATTTGATGGCAATCGCTTCACGGAAAATATCGAAGTTCAACCAAATCTGCAGTTAGACTGGTAAAGCGTACCCCAGACTACGAGGTGAGAGCTTCAGATGCGACTGGGATTAACGCTTAGATGAATAAGAAGACAGGTGTGCAAATCCTGTAGGATAGCAGAAAATAAGTAGGTATGTGTTCTCACACGGTATGTGTAAGTAATGGTGACCCTCTTTTCTGGGACTTTGCCCTCATCTTACCATCAGGCAAGGCGAAGTCCAATTGACGTGTCCTATATGTAAAAAAAAAAAGTAGGTACACATAACCCTTACACTGAGCAGAATATACGAGCAAGAACCAAGCGGTTTGGACTTTGGAGGCTCTTTTCTTTGCCGCACCACCAAGACTCGGAATTCATTACCAGCTCACGCTTCCTACAGTCTCGGGTCCTTTAAGCGGGGCGTGAAAAAGCATCTGATGAGGCCGCCAAGCTGAATGCCACCATTGTAATATTACGTAGTGTCTGTAATGGTGACCCTCTTTCCTGAGACTTTGCCTTTAACTTACCATCAGGCGAGGTGAAGTCAAGTTGGCGTGTCCTAGATAAAAAAACAAAACAACATAAACTCATGCCTATATCCCCAAAGGGATAGACAGGGGCGCTAGCGCCCACATTTCGCCAGTTTATGTTTAGGTCCCAATGTAATAGGTGGCGAGCCTATTACCATTAATCGGACACTTATAAACCTGCGATAATTACACACAACTTCGAAAAGCATCGAAAAGTCATTGGTGTGTGCTGTGGTCAACCCTGGATCGAACCCGAGACCTCGTCTCAGTAGTTCATTACCCATACCCCTATCCTACCGCTATAGATAAAAAAAAAGAACAACATTTATTTTACTTATTATAGTTTCGCAGGACAATTAGGCTAGTTTCTTTTTTATAACAATTGTACAATGATACCATCAGTGAAGCCGCTAACACTGATAGCCTAATCAATCATTTGTTTTTCATGTTTCTGTTGCCCACACTTAATAATTGGATTGTTTACGCACTGTTTTAACGCACAAGAAATAGACTAACAATGTTAAAATTTTATACAAATTCTGATCTCTTTGACTGAGGAGTTTTGTAAGATATTTACGGTGTTTATGATATACATACATATAATCACGCCTTTATCCCCGGAGGGTAAGACAGAGGTTCCCGCAATTCACCAATCATTGTATTCGGTCCCACGTAATACGGGGTGAGAATTACTGTATTCCGCACACTATTGTTGACTCGAGCCATGTATCTGAGGCTGAGTTTGGGCTTTACATATATCTGTTTGTTGTTTAACAGCCCTATCCTTTAGTCGCATTATATGACACCGCATGGGGTGACCCAAATTCTACTCTACCGGGAACCACGTGGCTATGACATATTATGTATAAAAGCCCTTCTTCCCGAGGCAGGTGCCAAATCGTTCCAACTAGCTGTTGCCCACGGCTCTGTCCATGTGGATGTTGGTTATCGTGACCAAACATAGCCTATGTTATTTTCCAAGGTATAATATATCACTTTATTAAATTTCGTCAATATCGGCTCAGTGATTTAGGCGAGAAAGCGTAAAATAGAGATGGACAGAGCTACTTTCGCATTTTAATAATATATTTATTTAAATTATCTTAATACAAATACACAAAATTGACTCACGATCTGTCGCGTCGAACAACCCACCCCGTATCGTTCCCGGTGCAAAGGTGCCCATAATGCTGGCCGCGTTGCCTCGCTGAATCGCAATGGCCATCCTCGCCCCTGGAACGAGCCGGAGCGGGAGTCACCGCCTTGGTCGTGGATACGGCGGTCAATTTCCGCGATCAACCTCTTCGTCTCTGACCCCCAACTGTACATAGTCTCCACCAATGGGCACAAAATAATATTGTGGCTCCTTTGCAGCGTGTTTGCCCTTTTAATATTGGTATAGATTCTGTGATCCAGTTTCTAGTTAAATTATAAAAAAATGTATTATATAGGACACGTCAATTACACTTCGCCACAACTGATGGTAAACTGAAGCCATAAATTTAAAGAATTAAAAAGCATTATGAAGGTAGCGAAAGATAGCAGGTGGAAACATGTGGCCTCTGGCTACCGTACTGGGAAACTATAGGGTGACTGTATGCATCTACCCAAAAAAATAACAACACCATCTCGTACCTAATACGTGTGTATCCTCTAATCCTTTGAAGTGAACCTCATATCCTCAAATTATCCGATTAGCGTGAATCTTATTCAACATCAAACATGTCACGAAGGAGCCCACAGCTGTTGTGATTTCACGCATTTTATTTATTTGAGTTTTAGGGTTCCGTTAGCACGAACTTTTTGATAAACACTTGGGTTTATTTAATCTTTATTGTACACTTACAAGGCATATTTTAGTAAGAAGTGAAATGTTATGTACAAAAGTGAACTTAACTCAATGTTGAGTTCTCTTCCATCAAACCCGGCAGTGCACATAACAAATTTTCTTATCCGTATAAATGAAATGTTATAAAAAGTGCAATGATTTGATCGCGAAATGTTCTGAACCGTTGTACAATTATGAATAATAAAATGAATGCACAAGTAACCCGGTTTGTATATTTTTACGCCTAAACTACTGAACCGATCTTGATAAAATTTCATACAGAGATGTACTAGACCTTGGGAAAGGACATAGGCTATGTTTGTTGGCGATAACCTATATCAACGTGGGTGGAGCCGCGGGTAACAGCCAGTAGCAGGTAACAGTACTAAAAGTTATTAATTATGCCTCATTAATTTGCTATTTATAGTGTCTAATAAAAAAATCGATCTTTTGCATTGATGGCACAGAAACTCCGTTCCTACAGGATCGGTAGCACGGGTGTGACTCCTCTGGTGTTGCACTCGTTCATAGATCACGGTAACCACTTTCCATCAAATGGGCCGTCTGCTTATCTGCCACCTAAGTAGTCGAAAAAAAAATCAATCAGCCTATCCACTGCTGGACATAAGCTTCTCCTCATGCACACCTTAGCAACCGATTCTCTGCCGTTGATGTTTATTATGCAATCTGAACTATGTTATTTTGAAATAACGAAAGGACCCATCGCGACTATCAAACTTTCTTAAAAATCCCCGAAAAAGTAATTGCCTAAGGGCTCAACCCACTGCACCCTTTGCTTCGCTACCTTTCCTAACAACAGACTGGTAAAATAGGTTTTTTTTTCATCTAACGGTACGCAGTAGTGCGGTCTGTCAGTCTGGCGGCTCCGGCGCAGGTAGAGATGCGCTCGCGCAGCCTCCTAACCGTTCGCATCTTAAGGATTCAATTCCCAATTCACCAATTCTTTGAACTCACTGGTATAATTATGTCTGATATTATATTACGATGAGTTGTTTGCGTGTGGATTTTGTCGTGCGATAAACTTTTTAGTTACTTTGCTTTGCTTTCTATAAATATTAAAAATGTATGTTATAAATTAGGTTATATTAAAAAGTTATAACTGTCAAATGATCCACGATCGCAGGTACGTGTGCAGGAACAGGCAGCATCTCATCGATGTTGATGAAATAAGTGCTTAAAAAAAATTAAAACTAAAACCTGACTACTGAAAAATCACGCTTTAAAAAGTATTAAACAAAAAAATATCAAGGATAGCCGTGGTTTTAGTTTTCAACTTTTTTTAAATATTATTTTGGTTGCCCCCAAAATAATATATAAAAAAAGTTTAAGCAACACCTAAAATTTATACCTATTTGTAATGTGCTTATTAAGTCAAGATTAAAGTCTAGGGATCCTCCAAAGTACCTCTGGTGTTGAAATCGTTTACAGGCTATGAAGACAATTAACAGCTTTTTTTCAGGCGGTCTATTTTTAAGAATCTTTATGAACTAATCATCTTTATGCTTTAAAGAAATAACGTCAACTGAAAATGCAACATTATTATTATTATTTTAATCTAGGACACGCCAACTGTACTTCACCTCGCCTGATGAAAAGTTAAAGGCAAAGTCTCAGGAAAGAGGGTCATCATTACAGACACTAAGTAATGTTACAATGGTGAGGCCTCATCAGATGCTTTTTCACGCCCCGCTTAAAGGACCCGGGACTGTAGGAAGAAGGAAACACGTGAGCTAGATTGATTTGTTTTAGTTGTCGAATAATTAATTTTATTTTCTTTATAGTTTCAATAACACAATCATATTGAACATCTATTTTAACTGTATTTGAGTCACTATTTATGTTTTTAAATTAGTGTAACTAACGTCAATTGTTATAAGGCCTTGGTCTGACCGTAGCCGGAGCGAAGGAAGGGCGCGTGTCGTATACAATAACAAATGTAACAAAAATCCTTTTCTGAACAGCTAATGGCTCAGTAATTAGATGACAAATAAAATAACGTTACATTGAACGTTTGAATAGAGTCCCGCGTTTTTGTTCTGTGTTGAACCGTCGGTGAAAGTAAAAACGGCGCCTGTTTATGATACCACTGACAAACATAATACAAATATTATGACTTCTAAAAATGTCATCAATGGACTTCCATTTTCACTCTTACCCTATTTTTGTTTTATAATATTTTAACCTGTGTTTTATGGCTAGGAAACACCATATTGCGTTGAAGTATAATAAGGGTACAAAACACATAAAAACATTAAAGTTACTTTGCAACTTAAATGAATAAGGATATTTGATTTAATTATAGTAAACCTATTTAGGCTGCGAGAAGTATGGCATTACCACCTAAATAAATTGTTAACAATACAAAAATACGATTATACGAAAATATATCTACAATACAATACAATACGAAAATATATCTAAACAAACCGCCGCCGCGTGGTTCCCGGCGGAGTAGAATTTGGGTCACCCCAACACTTCCCATGCGGTGTCGTACAAGGCGACTAAGGGATAGGGCTGTTTAACATCAGACAGATATATACAGTCCAGACTCAGCTTTAGATGCATTGATTGATTGCTCGAGTCAACAATAGTGCCCGGAAGATGGCAATAGGCTCACCCGCTATTGCTTGGGACTGAATTCAATGATTGGTGAAATGTGGGTGTTAATTCACCTCTGCCTAATCCTCCGGGGATAAAGGCGTGATTATATGTATGTATGTATCTAAACAAACCTCTGAGCAGAATACATGGTGCGATGCTCTATCCATCTAACCCAAAGAGAGAAAAGCATAAGTTTATAATATCGAATTAAAAGTAAGGAACCGTCGTCGATCTGTAGACTCTGTTTTCAATAAACACGTCCTTTATCTTAATTGTAATTTAAACTGATGTTCTCATATCATGTTACACAACTTTTATCAAGAATGCCTTAGAATACAGGAGGCAAATACGTTTGGCACGCGCACAGAAGCGACCACCATCAAGGAGTAATTCCTTGCGCGCGATCATCCATGGCCTAGTCTGGAATGACAGCGAAATCTGAGAAGATCTCACATTCCCGCCTGCGGTGTGACCCTAGCCCTGTTGTCAAACAGAAGATATTGTAATATATCTTCTAGAAATTTTGATGATGGGGATGATCTGATTTATGGTATAAAGATATGTCGAACGGCCTGTACTGGTTAAAAGCACACTGAAAATTAAAAAGTACACAACTCTGCCAAAAAATCAACCAGTACAAATTACCTAAGTACTCTATCTATGTGTGGATATATTTATAATTGTGTACCTAGTGAAATCAAAGCTTTACCGTACAAGAAATTTATAAAAGCGTTAAAAGACTGGTTGCTAAACAAATGTTTTTATTCTGTTACAGAGTTTTTATCCATAACCAGTAAAGAGTATAGATAAAAATGTGATTAGGTGGTATAAAATGCATAAGCTTCCTTTTGACTTCGTATCATTTTGTACGCCAAAGTGTATAGATAATAAGGAAAATTTGCATGCCCAATTTAGGCAGAACATGATGTACCTAGTCATAAGACACAATTTGTAACATCCTTATCACAATGTTCTTGCAAATAAAGATCTATTCTATTCTATTCTATGATACCGCATTCATACAAATTGGTTCAGGCATTTAATAATGAAAAAAAAACGCTAGAACAAGGCGGAAATATTATTATGACAAGTTAAATTTTATCACTGTGTTAGCTAATTTACACACACACACACACACACACACACACACACACACACACACACATAATCACGCCTTTATCCCCGGTGTGTTAGGTAGAGGTGAATTAACACCAACATTTCACCAATCATTGTATTCGGTCCCACGTAATAGGGGGTGAGCCTATTGCCGTATTCCGGGTTGACTCGAGCCATGCATCTGAGGCTGAGTCTGGGCTGTATATATCTGTCTGATGTTAAACAGCCCTAGCCTTATTCGCCTTGTACGACACCGCATGGGAAGAGATGGGTTGGTCCAAATTCTACTCTGCCGGGAACTGTGGTTCCCGTATTAATTTTATATATTTAACCAGAAATAACTTGTAAATATTTACTTTTTATACCACTCAGGTGGCAGACAAGCATACATTGGCCTATGGACATGTGCGACACAAGGGAAATCAATGAGACAACCGCATGTGAGTGCGATGATCCCGTGGAGTCCATGACGCATTTGGTTTTATGTCCCTAAGTCCTTCTGCATTAATGATGATTTAAATGAAGTCACTGATAGCTCTGTCAATATGGCAGAATTTTATCCCCGACTAATTTATATTGAATCACTAGCTGACCCGGCAAACGTTGTTTTGCCATATAATGTTAAGGGTGGACAACCCTTATCATTTAGGGGGATGAAAAATAGATGTTGTCCGATTCTCAGACCTACCAAATATGCTCACAAAATTTCATGAGAATCGGTCAAGTCGTTTCGGAGGAGTTTAACCACAAACACCACGACACGAGAATTGTATATATAAGATTGACACAAGAGAAGAAGAATGAGATAAACTGAGAGGACTACAACGTTATTCCTTTCTTAAATCTATTAAATTAAACCAAGTTAAATCTTAACTATGTAGCCACAGATAAAAAACAGCAGCTAGTGTGCTTAATAATGAGAATTGCGTGCAAACAATAACCATTAATTATTATAATTATATTACGCAGGCAACTTACAATTGTTTGCAAAGCAAGATGGGAAAAGAGAAAAAATTGATGTGGGTACATAAGATAAATAATATGTTGTGACGTATCACATTGTATATAGCAGCTAAAATGAAATTTAAATTACTGTTTTTTAATGTGTATTTATTACGTATATCATTTCTGGCAGTTCCTGGTGCAAAGTATGCCTTTGAACACGCTTTGGACACCTTTGATCTTGAACCGGGAGCGATACGGGGTGGTTTATCTGACTTGACCTAATCACGGGGCTTATTTTTTATTTGTTTGATAAGTTTACTTCTCAGCATAATTTAATGTATTGCTTAAATACTATGTTCTATGTAATACGTATTTACTTAGCAATAATGAGAAATACTATAGATATGTAAACACGAAGATAAACCAATCAGGCAAGAGTAGGACAATTGACGGCAGTCTCCAATATTTGGTTTGGAACCTGGAATGATAATGAACCTTGAAAAAATAATAGTCTATTTGACTATTTTTTAGCAGTATTGGGAAGTATCGGAAGACCTTGTCAAATAGAGTATTGTATGACATATATATAATACATATACTGATAACACTGCTTTTTTTTTCAACATCAACGGCTTCGATTCTCAGCTAGGATTATTGGTTTTTCAAAATCTAATGATGAGGTTAAGTAAGTAAAGTTTCATCAAAATCGGGCTCGCGACTCCTGTGAGCATTTTTCGTTATTCCTTATAGCTTCGGAGTTGACCTGTATAACTTACTTAGACAGCCTGTCTACGACATCGGCAAGAATACAACATGACGCACTCGTGAGTCAGTTGCCAACTTACTAACCTCCTGTCGCCTTTAAAAGTGTTTCGATATATTATAGATAAAATAGATTTGTATAGGTATAAATAAATTCAATTAATACATCCTGTAATTATATAAAAATCAAAGTTCGTTTATTTGTATTTTATGCGCTACCGTTCCATTTACCTGATTTCATTATAACTTGAACAAATTTTTTTTTTAATTTATTTCTTTATTGCACAAAATCAGTGCAACATATATATCAGAAATATGTACAAAGTCGAGCTTAACTCAATATGAGTTGTCTCCCAGCAAACCTTTGAGTATCAGAGAAGCAGTTAAAGTAAGAAGGGGATGTGAAGTGTACAACTTACAGCATATATCGAGCTATAAATTAAAAAATTATAAATAGGTGGTACTTACTGCAATCAGGTTACAGAACTTTTCGAAATTTCCCCGTGAAAATCGAGAATGACTAACACAGAAACTTTGGAGTATTGGAATAAGTACCTAATTGCATTATTTATTGCAAGGATGATGTCATTGTGACCAATTAGAAGCAAGTGAGATCCTAATCAGCCGTTTCGATCCTACATAATATGACTGTACAGATCAAATGCACATAAGTACGTTCGAATTTATAAACATGATGCTGTTTCCTACGTGGGAATAAAGAGGTTTTATTGCGTAATATTACAAAACTAGCAATAGTACCTATAGTTTCGGGCATAAATCTTGACCCCAAATCGCGAGAGAGAGGCTTTGATGCGCCGTTTTGTGGATATTAGCTTCTCTGCCGCCCTAGCACCCGGTGCTATCGTCAAAAGACAATCAAAAAACGCGTACTGTGTATATAGAATATATTTTGTGACAAGTTACAAGTACTGGGTGTAACGTCTGTGGACTGAAGCACTATGTCGTTACAGTACATAACATAAACTCACGCCTATATCCCCGAAGCGGTAGGCAGAGGTGCAACCACATTTCGCCAATTTATGTTTAGGTCCCAATGTAATAGGTGGCGAGCCTATTGCCATTAGCCGGGCACTTATAAACCTGCTATAAATACACACATAACTTCGAAAAGTCATTGGTTTGTGCCATGGTAAAACCTGGAATCGAACCCGAGACCTCGTCTCAGCTGTCCATTACCCATACCACTAGGCTACGTTACAGTACTTTTGAAATAAATCGATTTAGTAACTGTGAGATGTGTATCGAACTAACAAGCGGCTTCATTCAAGGTATGTATTATGTTAATGTCCGAAACATACCTATCGCCAAATATCTTGGAGCCAAAATGTGCTCTATATACGCAGTACGCGTTTTTTACGTGTCTTTTAAGGATAGTGTGGGGTGCTACAGCGGAGAAGCTCAAATTCACCTATCATAGATTTTATCCAACCAATCAATCAGTGCGAATTAGCCTTTGCGTTTTGCAATACAACGCAGTACAAAATTTTTACAACAACGTCGACAGACGAACTAAAATCCACCAGTTATCGATTATATCACGTGCGCCAGGGCCTTGTTTCTCTCGCGACTTGAGTCCAAGTAATATGACGGGAGGTATACATATACAAACGCGGAGCAAATTTCAGACAGCTCTAATTTTATACTTGTCAGACACGCAATTCAAAAGTCATATTATTTCACCAAATTTGTCGACAAGCATTCAGCAAGACGGTTTCAAGTAACAATACAAATTACATATTATGGTAATTCGGAGGCCATTGGTAATCTGAATGACAATTTGGTTCGTCTATAATTGAAAAAAAAAACATCATATTCGTAGGCCTGTTTATATACAACAGAGTGTAGAGAGATAAATACGTCGATATATTAGGAGTATCGGTAGAAACACTCATATATTAGGAGAAGCGGTAACCTAGTCGCTTAGAACACCCTCTAGACAAGTGGCAATTTGTAGGTCAACGTATTGTAGAATGTCAAATGAATTTGACATTTATGACATGCGTTGACGACTGACATAAACGTCAAATCCCATACATTCGTTTATCTATTGTACAATACGACGGCCTAGAGGGGCTGCTTGCTGTTCTACGGACGATGCTCTGACGGCCCTGCGTCAGAGCATCGTCCATTAGATTAGCAATGAGACCCTTTCTCGTCTCGGGTTTGAGTCAGTTGCAGTCATTCCCATGAAAGACAAAGTATGAGAATGGACCTCTAATAGGGTCCTAAGAAAAGATTACCTAAATAGTTATCCAAAGGGTAATAATGAAGCCGGGTTATCTGGATGAAGAAAACATGAAAGAATACTCAACAGGCAGACATAACTGCTAGTAGATAGGTCGAGGATTTGTACAATACAAAACACTTCAAAGAGCTTGTTTTTCCCTTTTGTGAAACGGAGACCTAAAAACCTAACCTAAATAATGAAGTTAATGTTCAAAAATCCATGACCCGCTTTCGGCCTATTGTCAATTTCAATTCGTCCTCGAGAAAGCCCTGGGGGTTGAACGTCACACATGACGTTCGAAGCTCCGAAGGACTCAATAATCCAGTTTATCATCCATTACCGATAATAATCTGACCCTAATTCTATGAACACAAGGTCTTCATGACCTATTAATCTAAATAATAATATTATGCTTATCAACTGTAAGAACCTTTTAACACTACAGAAGTAACCAATAAGATCCTGATGTCAAGCGGTTACCGCCGTCATGTCTTGGAATACATCATATTCATCAAGAGTAACAATTATAAAAAGTCGACCTTGCGATCGAGATATCTTAGTTTTGAATCCGGGGCATTGCAGTAGCTACGTGAACCATTCCTATACTTTAGCTGCTAGCCTAGACTATACAAGTGACACAATTGTTAGTGGGATAGAATAGAATTTCAAATCTAGGGCATTGACAATGTTAACGACTTGTCAATTCTATTCCACTAACGATCGTGTTACTTGTGTAGTCCCCCCTGGACAGATTAACGGAGATAGATACTAATCATTTGGTTTACTAGTTAGTATTATTTAAAAAATATTTAGTTGAGGCAATAATGAGACTATTAATAGGTGCTGCGTGTCACAACATCCCATACACAATTCCTACATGTACCCCTTGATTACATCGAATTATGCAAAGTAGATGGGAGGATTAACACAATACAGGTTATGCCATACGGGTGCAGTAACCCGATTGGGATAAAGATACTCTCGCGAGATTTAGGTCGGCGATTTATTTCTAACACGTGCGATCTCCCGTATTGAGGTATATTTTTTTAATGGCTTCAGTCTGTGATTTCCTCTGCGTGGACGATTTGGATACGGAGAGAAATGATACATGTTTTTTGTTGTACACCTAAAATGGTAGCCATTATTATTTTAGTCTGTAACACAGTTTACTATCAGGCGGTGTTTAGTTAATTTGACGCGCTAAATATTAAAAAAGTGTGTGTGTGCATGCGGGCTATATATTTATCTGTATACCAGTACTTATCAGACGGCAATTGCTATCGAAAAGACCAAATAAACCTAAACATGGAAAGGAGAAATAGGATAATGGACTCCGTGCTCCAAATTGTATATTTTCGATGCAACCGTAACCGAGATAAGAGCTCAAATAAAGAAATAAAAATTAAACTGCTTTACTTGGTATTTTAAGTGTGAAGTGGTGGAATTAACTTTTTGCGATAAGTAAGAGTCTGCTCTAAATTCTTATTACAGTCACCTTGAAAAGGTTAAGTGTACCTACCGTTGAAAGTTACAAGTGGTTCACACACTTGAACGCACTAAGTATACCAATTGGTACCGATATTGGCCCTACATCTGACCTGTCAAACCTGTTTTGACTTTTAGGTAGGTACTGAAAAACTTGTTGAATTATAGACTATTTAAGTGTGAAAATTGATATCGCTAGGTATGGAAATTTTGAGGACGAGATTTTTTAATTCTTCATACGACTCGGGCAGTACTACCAAGTATACGTTTCGTGTCATTTATATCCTACTTCCTGCAGCAAAGGTGACTAAGTAAGGGCCATTCTATGACAAGTATGGGATTTGACGTTTATGACGTAAGTTGACATACGTGGTTCCTGGCAGAGTAGAATTTGAACCACCTCATCTCTTCCCATGCGGTGTCGTACAACGTGACTAAGGGATAAGGCTGTTTAACATCAGACAGATATACGCAGCTCAGATTCAGCCTCAGGGGCATGGCTTGAGTTAACAATAGTGCCCGGAAGACGGCAATAGACTCACCCCCTATAACGTTGAACCGAATTTAATGATTGGTGAAATGTGGGTGTTAATTCACCTCTGCGTAACCCTGCGGGGATAAAGTCGTAATTATATTTATGTATGACGACTGTCATATACGTCAAATGCCATAAATTTGTCATTCTATTCTATAAAACGCCGGCCAACGAATTGCCACTTTTCTGTGAGAGCTGAAGAAAGCCTCTGCCAGCGTGGTTGAGATAGCAAAATTTTATTCTCGAATAATTTAAGCAAAAGTGAATCGTTGACATGACAGAAGAAGTGAATACGCATTCTACTAACTGTTTAACGATTATCGTAACTTGTAATCAATAGCAGCACTTATTTGCTACCATAATAGTATAAAAAGAATACGCGGGCATAAAGCTAAGTCAGTTTAAATGCATAGTTTGATTGTAATTGCCGTCCATTGAAGAATTTTTCCAGTTTTGCTACTTAACGTGCATTGCACTTATAAATAACGATATTATACCGGTTAAGCTGAGATCGCAAGTGGTTGCGTGTTGATGGACACTAGTTATACCACCTTCACAGCCTGGGATGGAAAGGATGTACCTAATATAGGGTCTTTGGGATACACGTACACGTAACATGATAATGTTACGTCTAAAAAATAATTACAACACTTACTTCCGACACCGGATTGACAAGATGTCGAACGGAAGATGTGTGAAATTCCTTTGCAGTTTATGACATGTATAGAAAATTAAACAAATTATGAAAATTTGCCGCGTGGTTTCCGGCAGAGTAGAATTAGGGCCACCACATCTCTTCCCATGCGGTGTCGTACAAGGCGACTATTGGATAGGGCTGTTTAACATCACACAGATATATATACAGCCCAAACTCAGCTTTAGATGCATGGCACTAGTCAACAATAGTGCCCGGAATATGGCAACAGGCTCACTCCCTATAACGTGGGACCGAAACAATTATTGGTGAAATGTGGGTGTTAATTCACCTCTGCCTAAACCTCCAGGGATAAAGGCGTGTTTATATGTATGTATGTATGTAGAAAATTATGCAGCACTTGGTAATTTAATTCTATCATCCCGGTACTAACGGGTCGGTGAGAACACGTACAGAAATCGACTAATTCTTTTGGTATTCATCCATGTCTCATCTCTTCTCTCCTATTAAAATTCCTGCAACTTATCTTTCGCTGTTTCTTTTGGTTCGGTTCTGTGAAAACGTCTTTTATCGTCAACACTTGCATCTCCTTTTTCTTGCCAGAAATAGAATTTTCTATGACACTTATTCTCCATTTCCTTTTTTTTAATTATTGTTTTTCACCCTCTACAGAGATTATTTTCCTCTGTTATGGAGTACTTCAAAGGAGTATTTAAAAAAGCGAATACCAGGGGCAAATGTGTATAATAATAGCTTCCTTGTTTTAAATAATAATCGCGGGTGCACCGTTTGCTTATATTTGTCACCATAAAAATACAGTATCGTCTTGTTTTTATTCTAAATGCTGATCTTTTTTTGAAATTACATCAATTTGAACATCAAGATTGCTATATAAGGCTTTTTATAATTCTCTCCACATGAGTCAGGAGTCTGAGCTCATTCTGACTGACATCAACAACTGACGCTGCACGAGAACATTTTACTTCAATACCCTATTTAATTTGAAACGAGCGTAGGCGATTACCTGCTCTACAATTTATTGCACAATTACGTCACTGTTCAGTACATAGCACTGACAGCAGGTTGAGAACCAGACATTCACGCGAGGTACACCTCTAGGCGTTCAACGAGAACACGAAAGCGAGCACAATTTCTGAATTGTGCGTAATTGTCGCGTGCGAAATGCAACGACGCAAAACGTTTCCGCGTTCAAATTTTTCATCGAACAACGGAACATGTATAGTAGCTTCATTGTAGCTTAGTGGATAACGACGATGTAATGTAACCGACATAATATGAGTCAGGCGAGCTTACAAAGTCAAACGACACCCCCGTAGCGGCTGTAGCGACGTCCCCCTGGCTCTACGATACTATCTCAGTGACTAGCGACGTCATGTCAGTGTAGGCCGCGCGACCACGTCGAACGCACGCATCGTCCGACCACTCCTCACAGAGAGCGACGAGAGTCGAGTCTCTCGTGACTGTGCACCGATTTGATATATTCAAATTGGACAATCAAAATAAGTTGTCAGGAGTGGATTGTATTGTAATGAGGCGACCTCATAGTAGACAGTCCTGGCTGGGACACTTATAGCTGTTGGACGAACTGTTAGTTATGGAGTTTGTACAGTGCTGTAGATGGATTTACCAGTGAAGTGACTGATCAGTGATGAGGAGTTTTGCCAGCGACCCTGATAGCCAGCAAAATTAATTCTTATACGGAACTCGGGGTGCGAGCGGTGTCGCCCCGGGGGGCGCGCCGCCGGCAGTTCATTAAGGGTTGGAAGAAGACCATGGGGGTCATCTCGAAAACCTTCGGCGTCGTCTTCAGTCTGTAAGTCAACATTTGCATTTGTAAGATTTTTTTTCTATCAATCAAAAAACTTTATCAATTTCCTCTTGTGTAATTTACGTTGTTCGTAGAGAAAGTAGGTGAAGTCTGAAAATTCGTTTATCACAACAATTTATCGTAGACGCAACTGGAGTAGACAAATAGTGGCTATAAAAGCCCATTATCCGTAGTCGGTGCGACTGCTCCTAGTGCGTCGCTCGGTGCGCTTGCGCAAGTGTTCCTATTCGCACGTTCGTTCGCATCGTAAAGATGCGTACCGTTCAGATGCACGCGCAACCCGACGTACACTTTTAGTAATGCGTCCATTCATATCTAACTCTCGTTTTCCTTCTGTCTCACGCGATGCGTTTATCGGAAGAGTTATGCAAAAATTACACCACGTCTGAATTCTGCCGCTGCTAACTTGCTTTGTATATCATTGTTTATATTGTTAACGCCTATTCTCACAGCCTGAATGCTGTGACAAACTTTCTCTTTATTATGTGTTGTTTTGAGTAATATATTATTTTTGAAGTTATCTCAAAAGACAATTTCTCCTTACGCTTTAGAAATTTCAATTTGTCATTTCAAGCGTAATCCTCACGATCTTTGATGACCTTTTCACATTGTTTGCTTCAATACAGCTACTAATACATTCAGCTCTTCATTTATTTTTCATGCCCCGTCCATTTCAATATCGATTATTGGTTTATTTTAACTACTTTTGGATATGTCAATAGTTCTAGACAGCGTGACTTAACCAAGTGATTTTTCCTATGAGTTCCTAAAGCAACAATGATTAATTATGGTATCGTTACCAATTACCCAGTATTCATTACCAGATTAAATTGAGACTCTTCTTCAATCACGGATTGGTCTGGTAGATATCCTCACTATAATAAGACCAATTTATTTATCCAAATGAGCACCTGTTTGCTGTAAATCCAATTCAAAACACGCATGTGTAGTTTCTACATACTCAACTAATCGTTTCAATTTTTTGTTATTCTTTGTTCAATTGCGCCTGTTCTTAAACCCTATTCTGGGCTAGCTATACATGACCTCGTTCCATAAGAATTAGCTACTCATTATAAAATCATTCATAGTTTAATGATTCATATTCATAGTTTGGAGGGTATTTAAATTTTGCTTATCTCTAAAATAATGTTACAACTCTATAG
This sequence comes from Eilema griseolum, assembly GCA_963662185.1. Lineage (NCBI taxonomy): Eukaryota > Metazoa > Arthropoda > Insecta > Lepidoptera > Erebidae > Eilema > Eilema griseolum. Next base: position 23,240,635 of record OY759240.1, read on the forward strand.
CCATGGATATTCAAAGCGTTTCCTTTCAGATGTTCAATGATAATGCGTATATTTTGCCAAAAGTCAGGTTAAGATCTGATACAATAAATCAGAGTCATAAAGATAACACAATCTGTCTTGTAGTCGCAAAGGAAATAATCAAACAAGGAAGGCGAGAGTTTCCGTTCGACCTCTTTTCTAGCAAGTAAATAAAACAACAATGCTCGCATCGATTTATATCACAATCTTAAACGGAGACATCTATCACAACTAGACAAACCTTACTGGTTTATATAAAAGTAATGTACTATGTTTTTACAGGGTAACCAATTATTATGACGTCACGGTTTGCTGTAGTTATCGGACCATATCTAAAATTAATTTGCCAAAGTTCCGTAAATGTAGCAACCGCTGCGCTTGTATCTTGATCGACCGTTTTGCTAGATATTAGTATACTTCTGTTTTTTTCTTTGCAATTACTTCAAAGTAGTCTTGCGAAACGTAAGTATACTTTATACAATTTAATTAACAGACGTATATTTTTAAAAACGTTGTCCTTTTATATAGATCTCCGATAAAACTATTGATATCTTATTTCTAAGGAATCTTGCAAACAAGTTATCTTACAAACCCCTAGTGTACTGTTTACTACGCGGTGTGCAAGTACAAAACGGAAATCTAAAGCTGTCGAACAATACGTATTGTACAAATTCAATATAAAATTAAATACTGTTAGTCACACAAACAACGTCCCAACGGAAATAGAGGCACCCGACATAGAATACCAAACTTGTATAAGTGTGATTACAAAGAAGATATCTAATGATATATTGTTTAAAATATAATATACTTTTAAAGTCTTATTTATTGCCAAGACAACTTAGACCGTAGATCAAATTAGAATTTAACTAATGTTCACCAACTCCATGCCTTAATTTCTTTGACATACGGCTTCCTTTCATGATGTCTCCACAAATATATATCCTGCTTCGGCTTAATGATCGTGAGAATACAGAATTTAGAATTTTAGATGATGTTCTGTTTGTGGAACAAAATAAATTGAAGACACTAATAATAAATCATTGATTGCAATAGAGAAAACTGAAAAGGAACAAAGGGACAACTTAACAGTACTCATGGAGGAACTGTTACACAAATAAATTAAACAGTAATATACGCAATAAGTAATACTACAGCCATCTTTTAATATATAGAACGGCATGATGTTCTTACATACAAAGTTGTTTGTTATTATGTTAAGCACACATATCATATATTATAACGTTAGCCCACAAAGCAAATCTTGGTATGCATACCAGAATTTACAATATGAAAACCGTACAACTACTTAGATTTCTCAAGGTTGAAATCCAAGATATCGAGATATTGACAAGATACTTTAAATCACCAATATAACAAATTAAAACACAATTAAAAATGTGTTTAAAACGCTCTGAAATTTGCCAAACTATTGAAAGACAAATCTTTAAACAACAGGATTTTGTAACGCAACAAATATCCTCACATATCTCAGGTATTTTCTCAATTTAATTCGCCTATTGTTGCTTTGCCCTAGGATAGGAAGGCGTATACTTCAAACCAGATCTTTGTATTCCGAAAATTCGGGCAGGTGCGGCAATTGTCAAAGAAACCGTAGAGATTGAATAACTCATTTGTTAAGAGCCGGATAACAGTTTTTATAAGGCTTATCCCATTTTTTTCTGCTTGCAATAATTCCGCTGTAACCTTCATTTCAAAATCAAAGTAAAATTCTGTTCAACAGAAAGTTTGTTTGAATACAAACGACTGTGTGTACCGACGTAAGTTGACAGTAAATTCAATGATAGATTGCAAATTTAAATGTTACTCTGATGTTGGAAATATAGTTCTTGAAATATACGCAAGATATATTCCTGGAAAATTGGGATGATTGCCAAGTTTATATAAGTTTCAATAGAGGAAATACCTTGATATATGCATCATACTTATGAAAGGTGCAAATATATTTGAACTAAAATATAGAAGTGCATGTGTCCTTAACTTTACTACTTAATTTAAGGAAACTTCCCTCAATTGTTTCGTTAGTTATCTATCTAAATTATTATTGTGTACTTTATTATTATCTATTCTATTACTTAGAACTACATTATAGAGCTTGTCCGTTTGGAGGAAATTTGTAACGTTCCGGCAAACGAGAGACTTGAACGAACTGGTATTATAAACTAATAGATTTATTTTATCTATTGCATAATTTCTGCGGTCCGCGTGCATGGTACCGCGAAGTTCTCGGCAGAGTAGAATGTGGACCAGCCTCTCTCTTCCCCATGCGGTGTCGTACAACGCAACTAAGGGAAAGGGCTGTTTAACATCAGACAGATATATACAGCCCCAAACTCCGCTTCAGATGCATGGCGCGAGTCAACAATAATGCCCGGAAAACGGCAAACCTCCTATTACGTGGTACCGAATGCAGTGATTGGTGAAATGAGGTTGTTAATTCACCTCTGTGTAACCTTCCGGGGATAAAGGCGTGATTATATATGTATGTATTCATACTTTCTACGTTATACTGTTACCAACTTTATAAGCGTAGTATTCAAAATATTAAACAATTATTTACGCATTAACCTTCACCTTTTTTAATGATCTAATTTTCTTATCAGTACATTGAACGGAGCTGATTTCGTATCACCCTCATTAGATAACCATCGGGTCTCTTTCAGTTCGATTTAAAGAAGAGATTATTCTAAAATGGTATTGGCACACTATTTTCTATCTTATCTATAATGTTTTCGAAGACGAGTAAATCAAACAAGCACATTGGTCGTTGTCGATATCGTAAACAAACTCTGTTAATGTGAGTTATCGTCGTTCATCGCTTTTAAATTAACAATAGGACACAAGTTTTACGATATCTCGTAAATCGTATGCTTTTTACGCGTCTGTGTAGTTGCGTTCGTTCTCCTGTACAGTCGGTTGCGGGGCACCAATCAAATCCTCGTAAAGCGTAATGGTTTCGGTCGTAATCCACTCGATATGGGAACTATCATTCTCTTAGATGGTCCCGATACGTTACAGATAAACAATATTGTCTAATCGCCGCTTGCCAAGCAATTTTTAACTTTATTCGTTTCTTGGAGAAGTTCATGTTACGTTGTAGTTTCGTAAGGTTTAGCCATGTTAGAATCGGTCCTCGCGTTTGGACAAACACCGTGCTATAGATTATATAGTGTGTGGAGAATCAACTATTCTCATGCTTTATTGTTTTTATAACAAATGTTATTTTTTTTGTTTCTTAGCACACTTGTAACTAAAACGTTCATATTTGTCGCGGTTCAAGTTTATTTTGCTGCCAAATTCTAACTTATCTGTACTCAGATAGCCTAGTGCGTTGATTTGTATAACATTGATGTAGTGCCACCTGGTGGTGCACTTTTGAAACATTTTTGCACATACAAATCACCGGTTACTCATCACCGGTGAATCTGAAAGAATACTCGCACTCCGAAGTGTGTATACTTTGTACTTTGTATATTTAAATAAATTTATATACACCTTTGATTTATTAACTTTTTAAAGTGCATGTAAATCGTAAAATATCAAAATAATTTATTTATCGTTCTGTGAATAGGATTTATTTTCTTTTTATATATATTATGCATGCACTTCTTGTAACCGCAGCAATAATATACTTTTTACTGACGTCATAAAACACGGAGGTTATCTATATAGTAAACTTTCAATGGTCAAATCTAAAGGTGGTCAAAGTCTAATGATGGAATTTATGAGAAAAACGTCGAATCTACACACTCTAGCTAGACCCTGGCACAATGATAGAAACAAATAGTTCTTTATTTGAAACTAGCTGTTCGTAATCTTTTGTATAAACCTTATCTTCACAATTACCGAGCATTTGAATCAGTCCAGCCGTTCTCAAATATTGCGTTTAGCACCAAATAGGTTAAATCCCTCGCACTCGTCAAGGCTACAAATTGAGATTAACTATAAGTATACTTATGTCCTTTGTACTATATTATTAATGTTTTGAAGCGCGGTTTCTCTTTAAAAAAAGAATAAAAACAGTTACTTGTTCGAAACATATGTCATGTTTTCAACAAAAGCCCTTCTGTCTGCCGTACAAAAACCTTATGTTGTGTTGCAAATTTGAACGTTGCATAAACGTTTTTATTTAAATTAGGAGATCCTTAACTACCGACTCTTAACTTTGAAACTTTTACAAGATACTTTCCGCGTCATAAAGTCTTGGAATTCTTTACCAGCTTTTTCTTCTTCGTACAGCAGGCACATGTTGTAAGATCGTTTCAAACGATCAAACGAACTCGACAGCTGAATCCGCTTTGAGATTTCAATTTCGCATGCTGTAAATTTGGTGTGGGTATACCAGGGCTAGGGTTGGTGTGGCTATACCGATATAAGTCACACCTGGCGTAGGAACCACGATCACCATTCCTACTCCTTAGGTATACAATACAAACAGCTCGACATTCGTTACCAATAAGTAGACTCCTCGAAATATAGGTGTCGTTAAACGTCGGTAGCTTATAACTAAGGATATATATGTATTATTCTGAGTTTCTGATATTTCTGTTGCAAGCACCATGAACACGAATGAACGGGAGTAGTGGTGGGGAACAGTCAAAAAGTTTTTTAGGAATAAATATATCGATCTACCCTCTTTCGAGTTCTTTACTACGCGTATCTGCACTACCACCAGTTTCACTCTCACTACAAAGTACAAACTCGAACCCGCTCTCGATCACGTTCACGACACACGATGCTTACTGTATCCACTCGCGATTTTGTTTTAGCTTGTTCCCGGTTGTTTTTGGAAAGACGTACCGCTGGATGCCAGCGTTCGGCAGTCTGGCATCCAGTGGTCCGTCAGTACAAAACAATATGGTTAATATCACGATAAGTTTAATACTAATGTGAGTGATCATGATAGTTTAAATATATAATTAAGAAGTCGACCCTATGATCCAGAGGTCTCGGGTTTGGATCCTGGGCGTTACACTTTCCTTAACTGGAGTGGTTTTTCCGTTGCTAGTCAATCAATCAATTAACCTATTGCATTCTACTGCTGGACACAGGCCTCGCCTGACGTGTGCTATTGCTTCCGATCCTTTGCATTCCGTATCCAGTCAGACATCTTTTTTCAGGTCGGTTACTAGTACTCTTTAAAAAAAACTCATATACCTACCCCAAATAAACGTGAGTGTATGCTTAATATCAATTACTCTGCAGTATAATGTTTCCAAGCTTTTTTTTTCTGCAAGGCCGTGGTGCGTAACCAAAGGGCTGTTGTACACTGGGAGCGGTCGGCTGGAATGGCATTGTGGGACGGGTCTAACTGGTCGTGTACTCGTGGACAGGATTGTTGGCTAGTAGGTATACGTTGGACCTGTTATCACTGTTTTTGTTGGTTAAGTTACGACCTCGAAGGTCTAAATTTGGAAGGTGGTTTTTGTTGTTGCTTTTATGGTGTCTAATTTTATTGTTTTAGTGCGGTTGCGATGTGAAATTACTGTGCTGGATTTGATTAGGCAAAGTTATATTGGTAATTTGTGTTGGAAGTTTTTTGGAGGAAACATATTAAAGAAGTCTGAAAAAGTACCCTCTTTAACGTGTTATTGAAACCTGTTAGCCAAGTGTGAGGAGTTATTATACCTTTAATTAATTTAAAAAAGGTATTGACTGACAAAATTGATTCAGCTGTCTAAGCGTAAGAAGGTAACAACATACAGACATAGTTACTTTCGCATTATTAATGTTGAGAGTATATTAGTTATGATTCTAATCACTTAACAAGGTAAATATAGTGTATCGATATACAATACAAATAATGTATTATCATTTCTACAAACACACGCCCACATGGGATTAAAAAGTAACAAAACAAAGGCGTACCTCCTCCTAGCGACAACCGCTGCGCGTGAGTGTACGCGCCAATCGGTCATTGTCCTTGCGTTTCCTGTCATTAAACATTACTCATTGCAGTTGCCCACATTTCGTTTATAGATCGCTCCCTTCGTCGTCATGCGGACAGTTGTAAACGCAAATGAGGTACAGTCGCCAATAAAAGTCAATTTTTCTTCATCCAGTCGCATCCGAAGCTTTCACTCCGTGCGCTTTTCTTTATTCTAACTTGAGCAATAAAAGTTACTGGACTCACCTATATTTACTTACTGTTTGAACATTAATACTTTTAGGTGGTGATACAAGATAAAGCTTTTATCACAGGTTACGATAACCTCTCAGTATATGGTTGCGCCACGTGTGCTTGATTGCCACCATAGTAGTGACAAAAGGTCTTGGTGATCTTAGATGAGTATATTTAGGAGTAGACATAAAAATACACCCTTTACGTAACCTAGAAATCAAACCGCACACAAATAAATATGCAAGGTTACGTGTATACCATTATACCAAAAGATAAAGTTAACCAATCTTGATTTCTGATGAGTCTGTAAATAGTTGAACATTGACTCGTAGTTTATTAATTTATTGGTGTTGATATGCTTACGTTGCTGACTGTACCTAATCTGACAAATTCTTTGAAGTTATGTCACGGCAAATTGAATCTTAATTGATGTTATGACAGTTATTTTGTGAACCTCTTCGGTGTGGGCAGTTCCATAAAATTTTAATTGTGGAACTTATGACCATGTTTGTTTTTTAATAGCATCTCGTTATGGTGTCTTGACCATTTAGTTCTGTAATGTTGTTTCCTATCTATAGTTTTTTTTTTAGTGTGGCAATACCATTCTGCTCTGCTCCGGGAGAAGGAGTAGACCTAAAATGTGCTGACTTCACGTCATAAAAGGAATGTATTTATCTTTCTATCTTTCAATTAAAGCTTTAGCTGAAAGTTTAGTTACATTAAGATTTTTTCTTGTTTTTTTGTTCATTTTTGTGGTCCGTCATTTAGACTGAATCCCGCCTCATAGAAAGCTAAACTCCAAACTAGAACGTAGACACCACCATTCCTGAAGCAAAGAATTCTATAATGATAGTATGATGATTTTTCTCTCCCCTCCTAAAGAACCCAGGATAATAGGAAGAAAGAAACGTATGTGGCTGAAGCATTCCACATCTGGATCGTACGATAGAGGAAATTATAGAAACGTCCTCACATCGTCACTCACATTATAAACTCATAAACTCACGCGTATATCCCCGAAGGGGTAGGCAGAGGTCCTAGCACCCACATTTCGCCAGTTTATTTTTAGGTCCTAATGTAATAGGTGGCGAGCCTATTGCCATTAACCGGGCACTTATAAACCAGCGATAAATACACACATAATTTCGAAAAGCATCGAAAAGTCATTGGTGTGTGACATGGTAAAACCTGGGCACGAACCCGAGACCTCGCCTCAGCAGTCCATTACCCATACCACTAGGCTACCGCGGCTATTCACTTACGTTTAACTTATTAAGTTTAGTCGGTGGGTACTTACTTGTTACAAAATTTTATTGAATTTTAAAACTGTTTGTACAGAGTCGCGCAAATTAAACAGACAGTAATTAAGCAATGCGCGACGCGTTTGGAGGTCAGAGTTTAATAAAGTCCCATGTCCACCATTGTTCCCCTACACCGTCCCCCTCTCCCCATTGTGTCGACTTCCGCTGGCTTGTGTAAAATGTTCATTACTTACAACTAAATTAAGGGAGAACTTTTTATAAAACAACGTACATGTAAATATAGTTACTTTACATTTATGTAATGTAAATTAGTACAAGTGAGTCATGCGCGGAGAACACAACATGTTGTGTACGTAAAGTTAGTATTTTATACGATCACTAAAACAAATTCAACACCTTCAATGTGGCATATTGTAATATTCAAGAATTACTAAGGATAGCTTACCCTGGGTTTCAAGGCGAAAACTCCGGATGCGACCAGGATTAACGAACGGATGAATAAGACTAAGCTTATAAGATAATACTGTTTATTATCGCTCATATGATTCACCAGTAAGCAACAGTAGTCGTTACAATTACACCGCATGTAACCCTTTGCGGTCGGCATTAGTAAATCCCGCAGGTAAACCACCGCGAAGCCGATCATGCGCTAACAAAGCAACAAAAAAAAACGTTCCAGTCACAAAGATACAATATATTATTTTGTATTAGTGTTATCGTTATCACCCACAAGTCCGTGTGCCACTGCACTTCAATATCAATGACCTAATTAGGCTACAGTGACGTAACGCCGGAGCAGCGGTGTCTTCTGAACAAGACACAAATTCGCTTCTGCGTGGAATGCTGCTCGCATCTCTGGGATGACTCAGCAAAGTACTTACTAGATGCTCTCGACAGGTTGCAGCAACGTGCGGTCCGCATTATTGGGAATCCTGAGGTCACGAATACCCTAGAGCTTCTGCAGATGCGTAGAGATGTTGCGTCCTTGGCAGTATTTTACCGTCTGTACCATGGTGAATGTTCTGATGAGCTCTTTTAATCAGTCCCACCCTCCCCTTTCCTACACAGGACAACACGTGCAGGGCTTAATGTCACCCACACACGGTGAAGAATAACCGATCAAGATCCAAGCTGTTCGGTGATTCTTTCCTTTGTCGCACCAATAAGACTTGGAATTCATTACTAGCTCACGTGTTTCCTTCTATCTATAGACCCGGGTCCTTTTAACGGTGTGTGAAAAAGCATACGATGAGGCCGTAAGGCTGAGTGTTACCATGTCACCATGTATGGTGACCCTCTTTTCTGAGACTTTGCCATCAGCTTACCATCAGGCGAGTCGAAGTATAATTGACGTGTCCTATATAAAAAAGGGTAAGTAGGTATAATCACTTACAACACAACGTCAATGATGACTTTTTTAAACGACCTCTAACAGTTCAAACGATGGCAAACTTTGAAAAAGATTTGCATTTTAGCAAATGAATTGTAATAATTTGTCCACTCATTTGCTTCACAAGTCCTTCGTTATTTTCTTAATTGTAATGACAATGGTGTCGCTATTGTGGTGCCATTTCGTATTGTTCCATGCTAAAAACCATCACGGTTCCACAATAATTGCGCCTTTAGTAGAAATATCTTCTACGGTTCGGTCCAGTTTTGAATTAACACGCGATAATTTTACGGTATATTTTTTTTTTCAATTATTGGTACACCTGGGCACCGGAGAAAATGGGCACGAGAGATTCATTAAGATTACAACCGCTACGAAATCAAAAGCTCGTCAATATCTATAAATTTAAAATAATATTTTTAAATCCACTATGGTTATGTGAATGATGTGTTGTTCATAATCGATGCTAGATCGAGAATCGACTAATCGTTTCGCGGTGCAAAAAATGTAAATCCTTATAAAAAATAACTCTAAATTTCGACCGCTAATGTTTCAATATTCTTTAAGAAAGACTTAATTTAACGCAAATTTAATTTTGAAGCGAACCATATTATCGCAATAATGCTTTAATCGGAGAGGATTTTTCAATTTATAAAATTCTTGGAAACTTAATTTATAGGTGAGACGGGAGGGATCGCTATGATTTATGAAAGAGATAAAAAATGTGAAGTTACCTGAATATTAAGCGTTAGCCAGGGATGTGCATAACTTTATACAGAGCTACTAAAATTCTCTTCTTCTGACGTTTATAATTGTCATTTTGTAACCTGAATGAAGACAGATATTTGTTTTATTTTTGGGTTTTTAATGGACCAGTGATAAACTGTACTCTCTGTAGGTAATTTTATATGATAATGTTATTAGAATTCAAGCCACTTTTATTATACGTCAATTTATAGTATTTTCATTACTCTTAAATTAAAAAATAATCTGGGTAAATTTCTTGCATGTTCAAACGGAAAAAAAATGCTGTCATACCATCATTTATGAAGGTAAATAAGTTATAACTTTAGTACATCGGGAACACAGGGAAAATATCCTCACAATAATTTATTTTTAAAATAAATGCAGGAAAAACAATACTGTGTACCATACAAATGTAAACTAACAAGCTCTATACGTATATGGAGTAGAATTACAGCAATTTAATTAGCGGTTTTAACGTCGTTGTATTAGGTCATCGTGCTTCCATAGCCAGATTTATCGCGGTTTGAAAAATAATAATGAAAACACAGTCGTTGGTACAACAAAGACAATCTTTAGATTTTTCTAGGTACATTCATCGTAGGAAGTAATTTGCCACAATTATTAGACACGTACATATTTTAATTCCGCTGAGGTCACAACAATGTCGGCTACCTCATAATTCCATCTAACATTAAATAATATATAACATTTAGGCAACATTTGAACAAGCCCATTGTTACGAACAATTCGATTCAGATCTACGTGTAAATATTAGACTTCATTCTCGGAAGTAATTTGATATTTTCATTTTTCGAGTTCCACTTGAATATCGACGCCGTATATTCTCGAAGCATTGTCTGTGGGCATTTAAATTTTATTGGTTGCATTCAAGTTGTCAAAAGCGTATAACTGCATAGACATGAGTTTACGATGTAAAATATAATGACTTGTCACGAATATCGTTACGACAGCGTAAGGGGACGCTCTTTGAAGTCGTTTACCTACCGTACGATAATTACTGATTGGTTACGGATAGAACGTAAATAGACGCCATAATCTAACTTGACCCAGCATTTTACTAAATCTCTCTGCCACATGACGGATAAATTCCACCTAAGTGTATTCTTGAAGCTTCAAGTAAATGACATTATACCTGTAACGTGTTGACCACAGGCCAGTAATCAGCTTTCCTTTCCTCCAGCAATGGATTCCTCAATCTACCGCGTTGGTAGGCCTACGGCGATGAAGGCATCATGGGTGATTATCTGTAGGAGACCTTCATTATAAGCTGTTGTGGTGTATAATGTGCAGCGTATATGATATTAAAATACCAGTAAACTTAAAATTAGTAACATTTGGACCTTTTGTTTAATACACGACATATGGTTGTGCTCTGAATGGTGAATTGAAGCGTTGCAAACAAACAGCAGTCAATAATTTTAAAACATCAGGAGGTTGAGAGCATTGTTTCCAAACGACTTGGAAGTGTTCTTAGGAATCATCAATAGCAGCTGCGCGACGATGAATTATGGTCGAGAAGCTCGGGCTCAAGAGCACATGTTGTGGAGAAAGTACGCCATCGCGATACAACCGCGGCACTGCGTCGACAATAGCTCTAGCTAACTTCTAATAACAAATGTTTTCTGTTACATGCTAAGTCTGCCGTGATAAATCTCGACTTTGATTGGGCTTATCAAACATCGTTTGGATGCAGTCAGTATTAATTAAATAACTACTACAGACGTGCGATTAGATCTCGCTGCATCATCTTCGATTCAACTCTTGAGACAGTATCAAGACGTCAACTGCGGGTAGCCTCTGCGTTATCTGGACGACTATCACAGATCTGTGTGTACAATGAGCGGTGGCCGGTGGGCGCTGGGAGGCACACCTCGCACACCTGTCGAGAGCGTGCGGCGCGGCGGGTACGTGACCGGCGCGCGCGCAGCCTCGGGCGCGTGCGCTGCCCGGCCGACGGATGAGGGAATGCCTCCGATACTCATTAACTTTCGGGCCATTTCGAGGATTGGTGGCATTCGATGATATATGTACCGGATGCTTATATAATCACCGCAAGCTGATCCTATCACAAAATAAGTATTACTGTAGTTTTTGTTGACTTTTTTAAAACATAAAAATGCGATTCGAATTCGCTCTCGTGTTGCGTGCCGGAAACAAGTTTCTCACCGATCTTATAACAAACCATACAATTTACACGTACACACATCTAACAGATAATATGTGTATCGTTGCCAGTAATTTTAGGTCGTTCCCATCAAAACATATCGAGAGACGGCCTTGCTTGGAACGCACACCGCGCCATAGGCAATGATGTAGTGAGGACTTGAATCTTAACAACAGACTTTAGCATTAGAAGTTAAGCAAATATTTCTGCAGACAATGGGTAGATGGTAGGTTCAACAGTTATGCTACAAAATATGGCGCTCGCACGTCCTACTTAATAGATCAACCAAACATTAACTGAAGGTTCCGTCTGTAAAAGGGCGCGATAGATTGCTATGGTCGGCGCGTACGTGATTTTAAACGATCGACATTTCGGCGAACTCATTGTTTTAACAACGGGTTACATCGAAAATTCTCCAGTTTTGTTTTGTCTAACCCCTTTTTGTTTGGCGTCCAATGAACAATAAAAACCAAGGGTTACAATTCTGAGCACACAGAGCAACATCTAATGATCTAGGATGGAACAGAGGGATAGTGCGTGCGCACGCGGCGTGTCTTCACGTATAATTCACCGGGCCCAAATGAAATTATTATACTAATTACCGAATCTCGATCACGAGCGGGGGGCGTTGCGGTTCTAAATCTCCCGCTCTCCTAAATCGATTACAGGTATTACGAGCCTAGAGCCCAGCGTTTTGTCTCTGTCTAATGTGGGCCGGCCTTGCGCTCGTCTTTTTGGTCATAATCTACCACGGTTCATTGCTCCTAGTGGGCAGTTTGGACGATCTGTGAAACTTTGGAGATTTTCTGTAGATATTCTTATCTCGTTTGTTTAATGAAGCTTTTATTTTTATTTTTAAAATAATGTGTAGTGTGAAATTGTTTTACAAGTAAAGGTGGGAGGTTTTCTTCACGACTTGTGAGATTTGATGCCTCCGCGTAACGTATATGTTGTGTTGGCATCGGTTAGTTTCACATCACTTTTATTATTATACTTTTTAATAGCGTACGCTCTGGTTAATAATGAAGGAGTCTCACTTTCACACTGTACGTTGTCTAGTTTTAGTCATAAAGTTTAGTCAAGTTTGTGACTGTGAGATTTGGCGTTCCACTTTTACTTCGTAGACAATAACCATTAAAAAATTTATTCAGCAGTTGATTTGTTTAACAATCTTGGTCATCTGTAGCGTCAGGAAGGTTAGCTACTGGTCATCTGTAGCGTCAGGAAGGTTAGCTACTGGTCATCTGTAGCGTCAGGAAGGTTAGCTACTCTACCTATTGTTTTATAACGTTATCTTATTTTTTAGGTAATATTTTAATGTGAATGTCATCTCGTATATAAAAACTAACAAGGTTAACACTAAGAAAAACAGTCAAATTATTTTTATTGCAAGCCTTTGAATACATTTCATGCGCATAACAGAACTAACATAATAAGTACACATTTTTTCTACACTCCAACATAATGCATTTGTCTGTTTGACAAATGCGTGTGACAAATAATAATTATCAACTTCTTATTTTCACACACATCTCTTTCACTTCCTCAAGCTAAATCATACAAGTTTTTTTATCAGGAAAAAGTAAATTGTAAGGCTGAAATGATACTTAGAGGATTACTATACTTATATCTGATCTAATGTAATTATCTAATCACTTATTATTGTGATAATTTCCATGTGTGGGACCAACGAAGCACCCTTGCGAGACACCCGCGGTCAATATCATTACTAATGCATAGTCGCTAAGGTGTCACGTTTACTCTAACCATACCAATTTACAAATCTATAAACACAATTATAAACTGTAATTGTCGTACAGTTACTAAACCTTCAAACTGACCTACTTTTATAAGTTTTAGAAATAAGTGTCATAAGCGTTTAATAAAACTTATTTCCTTGTGCATTAATGAAGGAAACTATCTAATGTTCAATTTGCGCAGACAATTTAAAAGGTACCTACGTTAGTAATAAAACATTAGTTTTTTGTTTGTTATCTTTTGAATTATCTAAGCAGTTTTCTTTTGTTATTTGCTAAAAATGAATATTAAATGACATGTGTATGAAATTGATACATTAATTGTACTTGGTTTATGTTGAATTTTTAACAAGTTTTCTCGTTTTGACGAAATATCAGACTATAAATTAACTAATAGGATGTAGCAAGCTGTGAGTTTACACTCGTGGTCCTTATATGTAATGTACTTAAATATCAAATCATATCCCTCATAGCAACCATAGATAGGTATAATGTTAAATAAATAACATATACATACCAATAAAACTTCTGAAAATCATTCGCATGTAGGTTATCTACCGTTTGCGGACAAACAGCCATGAGCAGTTCATTTGCTGTTTCCTTGTAAATAACCATATAGATGTTAGCACAAAACTAATGCCTATAGATGATACGACACTTGAATTTAGAATCGATGATAAACAAACGACTGTTGCCGTTTCCGCGGCCTACAGGATCCCATTCCTGGAATAATGACACTGCACAAAACGTCTCTCACTCTTGTCAAATCTTGGTTTAAATATTGGTGAGACTTTACCATTCCTGAGACTTTACCTATATCTTACCACCAGGTGAAAGACGTGACCATTATACAAGAACTTAAATTGCTGTACCATTTTGCACCGTTTAACCAAAAATGTTTGTTGTTTACAGCCTGTTCGAGCAAGAGATAATGAGCTATGTCCCGGCGGGCGGGTGCAGCGGGGTCGTGACGCCCACGGCGGCGAGCGGCGCGTGCGCGTCGCCGGCCGCCTCGCCCGCCGCCGCGCGTTCGACGCGTGCGCCTGCGCCGCAACGGAGAGACTTCGAGGCCAAGCTCAGGGCCTTCTACCGGAAGTTGGAGAGCAAGGGCTACGGACAAGGACCTGGCAAATTAAAGTGAGTATCTAAAAAGAGACCCCTTCTTTTTTAAATGGTAACTAGTGACAGAAATTATTAGCAAGCTGCACTGTTTTCAGCCGGGACGTGCCAGAGATAATCTCTCTACGTACGGTACGGTTTTCGTCAGTGCGAGTCCGACAAAACCACTCTTAACGGGCTCCAGCGGTGCGGGGGGCTGGGTTTTGGCACTAAAAAAGCCACAGTGTTTGTGTTAGAAGTGGTTTTACGGCACATGGCGGTATTATAATGGACGGGGTTCGAATTCACAACCACTAGATGCAAGTGAAATTCTTTAACCATGGATACCGCCATTTCTTCCTTCGATAATGACAGCTTTTTGGCGTTGCAGTAGGAAAAACCCAAGAATCAGTCTGCCTAGTTGCGAGGTATATGTCAATGACAATCTCATCTGCGGCATCTGAAGACCCCAAGGGGACATGCGGTCTTAGTCGGAATGGGAGGCGGGAGAAGGGGGAATGGGAATTGCCGCATTAAATAAAAAATAGTCCGCAAGAATCAAACTAAGAACCAGGCCTCAGAATCTACCATTACCTTACGAATTCAAGGTTCAAGCTGATTCTTCTGAACCCTACAATTCTTCAGACCTCTATCGGTTTCCACAAAATAACCGTCTCTAACAATGATATAATGTCTTTCCAGACTCCACATTCGACGCGAACACCTTTTAGAAGACGCTTTCCGGCGAATCATGTCTTGTGGAAAGAAGGAACTTCAAAAAGGGAAGCTCTGCGTGCTGTGGGACGGTGAAGAAGGCCTGGACTACGGCGGCCCGAGTCGGGAGTTCTTCTTTCTTCTGTCGAGGGAACTGTTCAACCCTTACTACGGTCTGTTCGAGTATTCAGCAAATGACACGTACACTGTCCACGTGTCGCCAATGTCTGCTTTCGTGGACAACCATCATGAGTGGTACGTATACTTTGATATTTTTTGGAAGGTTTTGTGAGAAAGTATCTTTTTTTTAGTTGGTAGACAAGCCCTCGGCCCTCCTGATGGAAAGTGGTTACCGTGACCTATGGACGTGTGCAATACCAAGGAAGTCACACTCGCGCTGCCAACCCTGTAAGCACCACCGATAGTACAAAAATTCTCCAGTGAGCTCTGGCTACCCTACTACAACAATACACCGCCGGGAACACAACACGAGGTTATTATGGCAGCGATATTCTGTAGGGCGGAGATAATTCCCTAGTCGAACTGCTCAATTGGACGGCAATACCGTCGTGTCCTACCTCCCATATGTATAAAGTCGGCGAAATCAGTTCAAACACTTATCAGTTGTGAAGCTAACCTTTAGGGGACTCAAACCCGCCACATTTTAACAAATTCACCCTTTCAATCAGATAGGCTGTATGCTTTTCTGACACCTGAGTGGTATAAAAGAAAAAGAAGAACAGTTGATAGTTGTATGTAGTTTTTTTTAACGTACGAAAAATCGCCGCGGATACCCTTCGGAGCCGATGGAAGAGGTCGCCTGTGAGTCGTGGTTGATTTTTTTTAATATATTGAACACGTCAATTAGACTTCGCCTTGCCTGATAGTAAGCTGAAGGCAAAGTCTCAGAAAACAGGGTCACCATTAGGTACCTACACATACCGTGTGACAATGGTGATACTCAGCTTGACGGTCTCATCATATGCTTTTTCACGCCCCGCTTAAAGGACCCGGGACTGTAGGAAGAGGGAAATGATTGCCAAAGGTGAGGTTGACAGGCACACCACTCGGCACCCGGGCCGACCCAGGTCCATCTCTCTCGATATGGCTCTCCCCGGGTGAGAGTTGTATGTAGTATGAATTTAATGACAATTTAGACACTTTGGAATCTCAGTAAAGAAGAAGTAATACGTATATCGCAATTGTAATATCCTTTTGTTTATTTAATTGAGCATTAGTAGCATTCGCTACCCATTAATTTTCTTTCTGTTTATGATTGGCTAATGAGTACCGCCTGCTATCAAACTTATTGTGATCTTTTAGACAGCAGTCGGATTTTTTATTTTTTAATAATATATCTTTAGGTCGTATGTCGACTTGGCATAACGGATGGTAGGACGCTCCGTCCCCGCATCTGTTTTCTTCTTTATTTTTATTATTATCATTAGTTTTACACAACACAGTTTGTTTTAAAATGTATTATTCATTAGAACATCTAATTACAATGAGTGGCGAGTACTTATTATATAAAATTATCCCAAGGCAAGTTTTTAATTCAGCCGCAAAATGAATACAAATAAGTCGTTAATATAGTAAGTTTTAACACAATGGTCCTTAATGATCTGAGAATTTAAGAGGAGATTATAAACTAAAATGTACAATTTAGAATTTAAATTCACTAAGAATTTCGCTAAATAAAAAAAAGGTACCTACGTTGAACAGTACGACAATTTCGTCTCGTCACATGGTTGAAGGAAACTGGGGTGTGGGTATAACTTCAGAGCTCAAGTCAGATAACTGGTACTTCTGCCGATTAACTCGGGTTGGCAGGTCAGACGGCAAGCACTCTCATATTAGCCAAAATAACTGAAATAAAAATTTATAGAAGTGGAAAGTGGGCCGGTGAGGATCTCGGGTACAAATGGCTTCACCGCTGTGATGGTGATCACAGAAACAATGTTAAAGAAACTGCTGTTAAAAAGAGCTTACCTACATTGTTTTTACTCAACTGCGCCTATGAGGTTAATGTGTTATGCTCGTATGTATGTAGTTTTCTCTGTTCCCCTCTACAGGTCTAATGGCTGGACGGATTTCGTTGAGCGGGGTCTCAAATGAAAAGTATTCATCTCCCGAGTGTCATAAAGTACATAAAATACTAAAATGCGTGTTGTTAAAAAAGATTTTTCATGCAAATGTATCAAGTAAGATATCAAAGTTAAGGTAATTTGAAGAATTCAAAAATATCCAAATTCAATAAGATTCCAAAAATATATACATGTTATATCATAACTAAAAGGTTTAAAAAATAATAATTACAAAATAAAAACTTTCGATAGCAGGCGGAACCCATTAATTTTCTATCGGTATTATATCGGTATTCTATCGGTAGTATTATCTATAGGTAGGTTTATAATTGGCAAATGGGTACCGCCGGCTATCAAACTTGTTTCCATCTTTTAGACAGCAGTCGGGTTTATTTTTTTATTGACAGTAAAAAGTATTGCCAGCCTTCGGGGCACTCTCTCCTCGGCCTTCCTTTATTGAATCCAAGAGTGTGATGGTAATGTCAACCTTGAACCGACTACAAGTACCACAGTGGCATTGGAAGGTTTCTTCAGGGTAGGCAGCGCCAGTGTAATGCCCCTGGTGTCGCACACGTCCATAGGCCCCGGTAACCACTTCCCATCAGGTGGACCGTGTGCTTGTCTGCCACTTAAGTGGTATAAAAAAATAGTCCTGGTCCATAGTAATTTTATGTCATAGTGAAAGCAAAGTTATATCACAAACACTGCAAAAAATTACATTAAATTTTAGACTTTGTAGATAAATGCTTAACTTCAAAATAACTGAAA
Organism: Eilema griseolum; assembly: GCA_963662185.1. Taxonomy (NCBI): domain Eukaryota; kingdom Metazoa; phylum Arthropoda; class Insecta; order Lepidoptera; family Erebidae; genus Eilema; species Eilema griseolum. The sequence continues at coordinate 23,258,800 of OY759240.1, forward strand.
AAAAGTTCTTTAAATTTTTCATTCACTTTACAAGATACCATTTAATTTTACACTAACTGCATAACTGTTAAATTCTAAAATTAAATGGCATTGTTTGCAGTACCAGTGTTATAACAATGGTTTTATTCTGACATAAAATTAGCAGAATCGGGCCCAAGGATGTCGAACCAGCCTTGAGACCTGTGAAGCGTATAAGGAAAGAAGCAGATCACGGGCTGTTATCTCTGCCTACCCTCGAAGGAGGAAAAAACTTGTATAATCAGCGGATTATTACCGGACAAGCGTGAAACCGCAAATTGTCAGCGGTAATGACCCGAACAAGTGTTTATATTTTTTGCATACATACACACAATTAACTCGGAATTATAGTTATTACATTAAGAGCACAGCATCCGCGTTCAGACAATGATAGGTGTGCTGTTATTATGTAATTAAAGCAATCTGTATTAATCTAGTGTAAACGGCAGCTGATATCACGCCTGTCTTTGCCGCCGCTTAGGCAAGTGCCCAAGGCCCCGCAATGTAGGGAGCATTGGGTGTGTTATAAGTGTACCCATCAAAAACTCACATTTTGGACTTCGGGATAAGCTCCCACTTTTACTAATATGCGTTTGTTTTCGATTTTTATGGAAGTAACCTGTACCCCTAGGCATGAAAAACATAATCGTATCGTAAACGAATCGAGAGAATGGAGCATTGCGATTGGCCGGCTGCCTAATGTGAACCTGTTTGTATGTGAAGCTGGCCAATCGCAATGCTCCATTCTCTCGTTCACGATACAATAATACTTTTCGTGTTAGGGGTACAGGTGTGGCCGTCCTGGGGGTGACGAGTAGAGCCGCTTGTCACCCTAGTAGAAGCATACCCGGGGACAGGATGGGGACTCTGTGGTCCGTCTCATAAGACACGGTTTTGTTCCGGCTGGTGTGCGAGGGATATGTATCAGATAATCTAACCTGCGGCCCACACAGTCGGCGTGCGTTTTAGTCGGTTCAAGTCCGACATAACGGTATTAAAAAAAGGATGTGGCCGGGCCTTACGTTAAGATGATGATGGCGATGACTGCCTGATATCCCAAATTCCAGAGGTAAAGTTACAGGTGTGGTCGGCTTGGCCTCCAAACTGTAGACTATTGTGTGACATCTCAAGACGATAGCTTGCGCCAGAGCCTCGCCCCTTAATCTTCAAACCAGTATTATAAATATTGGTAAACAGAATATTAATTAACAGTCTATAGACTACTAACCGACATGATTTTGCACACACATATAAACTATATTATGCTCGCAATTTAATTTATCAAATAATGTATGGAAGATTATCCGGATTTGTTGACATTAAAGGTTACTGCTCCACTCTCTGTGGTGGTAGCATGATGATAGTTAGCCTGTAACCTTCCTCGATAAACGAGCCATTCAACACAAGGATTTTCAATTCAAACCAGCAGTTCCTGAGATTAGCGTGTTCAACCAAACAAAGTTTTCAGCTTTATAATATTAGCATATATCTGTATACCCTGAAAGGCCAAATGCGTCTGTATATATAAACCACTGGTAGAATATACGAACGCATATAAAAGTTTCTAATAAAATATTTACCTATTTTCTTTTCACAATTTTGCTTTGTACGATTTTTGTATAGGCCTCTAAATACATTCAGACCTGTCTATTATAATGGGACATTAGTCTATTGTGACTGTCGCATGCCAAGGTTGTTGCGGCGATACACATCTATTGATTAAATATTAACTATTTTTGGGAAACAATGAATAGCCTTGTGTGTCCTTGCATGTAATATTCTAATGTAAGTTGGCTTATCTAGCACTTAATAAATGAATAAAAAATTTTTTGGATACATACAGCGCCATCTAGGCTTGAACCGAGCAGAACTTTTTATATACGTTCTAAAATACAGATTAATATACTTGATATATACCTTTTTTATAAGGATCTATATGCATAATATACAAGGAAACCTCGAAATAAAACCCTGTACCAACCCGTCTGGCCAAAGTGGAAACAGTAGGCCAAAGCCTCACAACATTAGGAGAGGCCTGTGTCCAGTAGACTTATTGATTGATATGCAAAATATATGATACGTAGATGTTTAGCCTTTTTTTAATTTTAATTTAACTAGTCAGTCAAGTACTCAATTTATTTATTTGGATACCTACCTGTATATCCATTCGTACAAATATTGCAATTAACGGGAATCAAACAGTCCTCAGACTGTCACGAGGGCCAGATCGCGAGAGATGGCCCTGGGTCGGCCGGGGTGCAAGGGGTATGCCTGTCAACCTCACCTTCGGCAACCAAAACGACCCACAGGTGGCGTGAGTTTTAGTCGGTTCGAGTCCGACATAACCTCCTCCACCGGCTCCGGTGGGGAGGTATCCGTGGGGATTTAGCGCACGTAAAAAAAAAAAAAAGTCCTCAGACTGCACCACATAAGTCGTCAAAATCTAATAAATATCGCGGACGAAAAACATTTAGCCTTAAAGTCACAATCTTCAAATTTCTAAAACAATTGAAACCTAATTTACTTCTTTGGGTATTTAAAGCGCAGTGAAGCCTGAGTTTTTTTTTGTTAAAAATTATATTAGAACCGAAATTACTAATATTCCCTCTAACGCCTCCAGCCAAGCTAAATTACTTGTGTTAGGACGTTATAAGTGCCCGGTTAATGGCAATAGGCTCGCCACCTATTACATTGGGACCTAAACATAAACTGGCGGAATGTGGGTGCTAGCACCTCTGTCTACCTCTTCGGGGATATAGGCGTGAGTTTATTTTTATTTTTTGGACGTGGTTTCACGTCTATAGTGTAATGGCCAAGATTCGAACTTGGGTCCTCTCGAACCATGAAGCTACCGACGCTTCAATTATCTGTAATGACCCTCTTTCTTGAGACTTTGCTTTTAGCTCACCATCAGGCGCAATAAAATCACAATGACGTGTCCTATTTAAAAATTACCGCCGGCATGCGTAGTCAGTAGCTGCATGTACCAGTGTACTGGTAAAGTAACGATAACAACGACATCCAGGTCAACCTATATTTGGAATAACCATATACCGTTCTAGTAACGTTATTGCAACACCGTTGTCCTCAAAAATTGTATGTAGTAATGTATCCGTTATTTTCATCTATTTATACCACCGCCCGCGCGCTGCATGTTTATTTTTACTCCAGCCGACGTCCGCGTACCAAAACTTTGTTACGTATAATATTACCAACACCATGTATCAAGTTACAAACAAACAAACCAATGATGTATGTAGTTTTTGTGTGTACGCCAACCGTGCGGAACTTTTACCGCCCTGTATTATGTTTCTGCTTTGTTTAGATTCGTTTTTAGTGATGTGTAAGGAAATAATATCGGAGATTTAAATGGTATTAAAGTACACCACTATATTTTTTATATGTGGTAGAATCCGAATATAGAAGTCTGCCCTAGAACCTTGTCTGTCAGTAGGTGTACCTTTGCAGGGTGAGGGTGACTTGGCCTTATAGATATTCGTGGGGGTATTGACCAAACTCTCCTGCCTAGATGTGGGGGTATTAATATGCAAATATCGAGGAGACATCGTGCTGTTCTTGTCGGTTCGATTCTGATATAGTCACCTCATTGATAGTAACTTTATATGTAACTTTATATTGACGACCTCCTTGGCGTAGCGCTAGAGCATTCGACTGCTATGCAGGGGGCGCGGGTTCGATTCCCGCTCAGTGCAAATATTTGTATGCATGAATATGTATATTTGCATTGGTCTGGGTGTTTCTATGTGAAATATGTATGTATTTACAAAAAAAAATAGTATCTAAGTATGTTTATCCGCATTCTAGATCCCATAACACAAGCTAGTATGCTTACCATGGGTCTAGATAGCGTTGTGTAGAATGTCGTGAAATATATTTATTATTTATTATTATTTTATTTATATAAAGTGTACTAGCTTTTGCCCGCGGTTCCGCCCGCGTGGATGTCGGTTCCCAGGGTGGAAAACCCTTATCACTAGGGGGTATGAAAAATAGATGTTGGCCGATTCTCAGACCTACTCAATATGCTCACAAAATTTCATGAGAATCGGTCAAGCCGTTTCGGAGGAGTACGGGAACGAACATTGTGACACAAGAATTTAAATATAAGATACACATATAAAGTGTCGCCATCTAGCGTCGCGTAGAATCACTATCTCAAAAGTAAACTTACACGAAGATATCTGAACCCATAAATGTCCGTGTCGTGACTCGTGCTGTTATATTCTGCGGAAATATTCAATATATATTTGGCGATAGAACTACCATATTTAGTAGACTTACCATTTTTGGTGGCAGATTTACCATTTTTGGTGGCACTTGACAGTGATAGGCTCGCACTTTATTACGTGGTACCAAACATCCTGCTTGTGTTAATACACCTTTGCTTACCCCGATCAGGGATTCACAGCCATGGATATAAGTATGTATTAGTGCTCCTAAATAACAATACGAATGTCCCCCATAGGTTCCGGTTCTCGGGTCGCGTGCTGGGCCTGGCGCTTGTACACGGCTACCTGCTGGAGGCGTGGTTCACTCGCGCCCTCTACCGCGCCCTCTTGCGGCTCTCCCCCGCGTTAGAAGACGTGGACGCTCTGGACGCGCAGTTCGCCGCCTCGCTGAGATGGCTGCAGGTATGTAGCTACTATTAAAATTCATATTTATATTATGTATACCTTATGACATATATCCCCCTCGTTCACGTTCATTGGCCGCGGTAACCACTTTCTATCGAGTGGGCCGTGTGCTTGTTTGCCACATAACTGGTATAAAAACATGATGTTTTTTAAAAGGTAAGCCGATGGAAAAAATACTTACCTCAATCTATAGGAAGGTACTCCATTCTAGTTAGGCGTGATTATCTTATAGGTGTCTGTTTAATTATTATTTTTTTGTTTAAAAACTCACTTTAATAATATTGTTCTATTCAGAAACTCATTTTAAAGGCTAAAAACCGAAAGCGTCAGTTTGTTAGCCTAGTTTATATATTTTTTTATAAAGTCACTACAAGATTTCTTACAGCACCTGACTGTTTAGGCAAAATTACCTTTATTTATTAATTTCGGAAATCAATAGTGTAGTTATTACAAAATACACATAAAAGACAAGATTAATACTACTGTGGACGTATGTGTACACATATAAAGTGTCGCCATCTAGTAACGAGTAGAAACATTATCCCAAAAGTAACCTAACACGAAGATATCTTAACCCATATCTATCCGTGTCGTGACTCGCGCTGTCATATTGTGAGGAAATATTCGATATATTTAGGGACAGATATACCATTTTTAGTGGCAGATTTCCCATTTTTAGTGGCAGATTTACCATTTTTGGTGGCAGATTTACAATTTTTGGTGGCAGATTTACTATTTTTGGTGTCAGATTTTCCATTTGAATAGCAAAAAATATATCCCAATATTAATCTTACAGCTTTTGTGATATGGCAGTAGTGGACACGACTGCTACGCAGGAGGTGCGGGTTCGATCTCCGCTCAGTATAAATATTTGTATGCATGAATATGGGTTTCTACTTTGGTCTGCTCATGCCTCAGAGAGCACATTACACCGGCGGTTTCGGTCGCCATACGAACATCTATGACAGTTTTATGGTAGTTGAAGCCCTAAAAAGTTCAACAACTGGTCTAACTACAATGTTTCGATATCATCAATGGGATGTGGGGGTCAGATGGCAGTCGTTTCACGGCAAATATCGAAGTTCAACCAAACCCGCAGTTGACTGAAAAAATCGAACCCCAGACTCCGAGGTGAATGCTTCGGATGCAACTGGGATTAACGCTAGGATACAGAAGAAGATACATCTTACATACATACGTACAGTCACGCCATTTTCCCAGGGGGGTAGGCAGAGACTACTGTTTTCCACTTGCCACGATCCTGGCATACCTCTTTCTCTTCTACTTTTGGGTACTCTTAATAAGTCTTCTTCAAAATGTCTTCGATTTGACATATATCTTACCATTGCACAATATACCATGCTTGTTCTAATCCCAAACTATTTGACTTCCAGACTGCCCGTTGTGTATCATCGCTGGAACTGACCTTCGCGGTATCAGAGCGACTGGCCGACGGCCGGGTCTTGGAGCGGGAGCTGAAGCCGGGGGGTCGTGACGTCCCCGTCACGGAACGCAACAAGAAGGAATACTTGGAGAGAGTGGTGCGGTGGAGGGTGGAGAGAGGGGTGGCGGAACAGACCGAGTGGCTCGTCAGGGGATTCCATGAGGTGAGCATTGATTTTGTTTTTTTTTTTCTTTTAGATACGACGGTATTTCCGTCCGACTGGGGATGTACCCTGCCCTACAGAATACCGCGGCCATGCAACCTCGTGTTGTGTTCCCGGCGGTGAGTAGGGTAGCCAGAGCTCACTGGAGCGTTTTTGTACTGTCAGTGAGAAGACCAAAAGCTTGTACTGCTGTGTCTTTTACACTGACGACGCAGAAACTCTTGTGTTTACGAAGTTGGCAGCGCGAGTGTGACTCCCTTGGTGTTGCACACGTCCATAGGCCACGGTAACCACTTTCCATCAGCCAACCAAGTGGTATAAAAAAAACCTAAGCTCAATTCCTAATCGTCTGGTGATGGAGTAAGAATTGAAGTATTACCGCCCCATCTCATTCGACGGGTTTCGTAAGAATCGATTAAAAGGAAAGTAAACATATACATACATATAATCACGCCTTTATCCTCGGAGGATTAGGCGGAGGTGATTTAACACCCACATTTCACCAAACATTGTGTTCGGCCCTATGTAATAGGGGATGAGCTTATTGCTGTATTATTGCACTATGCCCGGAATACGGCAATAGGTTCGCTCGCTATTACGTAGAAGCGAAAATCATAATTGGCGAATTGTGGGTGTTTATATGCCTCTGCCTATCCCCTTCAGGGAACTAGAGGCGTGAATATATGATATATGTAAGTATGTATGTTGAAAACTCCGAAAAACACCCTCCTTTTTTAAAGTTGCTTAAAAATGTACTGTAAATAATAATATACCAATGAGATACCGGTTTTCCTAATTATACCACTAAAATAGTTTGTAGGTAAAGGAAACGAGGTCAGAGATGGTCCAAACGAGTTTCGAACCCGCGACCTTGGCACCACATATCTTAATAACCGCAAAAAATATTATCATTGCGATAAAAAAACTGTTTTTATTTTCATCTCAACGAATTATGTCGTGTTTGTATTATATCAGGTGTGTCATAATGTTTGTTCGTAATGAGACATAATATCTTATGATGTATGGTGTGGTGACTGAAAAAGAATACAAGTATCACCACCCAATCTCATCCGATGGTTGTCGTAAGTGGCGACTGACGAAAAAATACGCAGACGATGTCACTGCGAGAGAAGGAAAACTCGAAATAAAACCCTGTACCAACCCGTCTGGCCAGCGTGGAAACAGTAGGCCAAAGCCTCCTAACATTGGGAGAGGCCTAGTCCAGCAGTGAACTGCGATGGGCTAGTTGATTGATTGAGCTTATGATAATATCCTCATGCGGTGAGTAGGGTAGCCAGAGCTCACTGCAGAATTTGTGCTATCAGTGGGATGACTAAAGGCTTGTCCTGCTTTGTCCTCTACACTGACGGCACAGAAACTCTGTGCTTATAGGGTTCGACTTCGTACACACATCCATAGGCCACGGTAACCACTTTCCATCAGGTGGGCCATGCGCTTGTCTGCCACCTAAGTTGTTCGGGATACGATCGGAAATGGGTTTAGAATCAAGAGATTTTAGTTACGGAAGACAAATGTTTTATTGTTAATTTATAATCTGACAATTATTGCACTTTATGATAGATTGAATAATTGGTATTAAAAAAAATGCCGTGTAGGTTCCTGGTAGAGAAGAATAGGGCCTGGCAGAGATAGCTTCAGGCATGTTGCGGTGACTCAGTGATCAGAGCTTCCCCATGGAAGGGAAAGATCATTGGGTTCGACTCCCGCCTGATCGATTCAATTGTTCCTATGTTAATCGATTAGTGACAAGACAAAATATAAACAATCAAATGATGTCCCAATTTTTAACTTTCTAGATTCCTCATTAAATTTTAAATTACTTTTATTATGAACTATATACGTGTAAACGCAACGTAGACTGAGATAAATGCGATATTCTCTTGCTCTCCATACATTTGCACTACGCGAGACAGGCGTGTGACGTCATTAGTACGATTTTGTATGGAGCGTTTTCGAGCGGCGCGAGACCTACAATATGGGGTTCTTCAAGAGACGCATCAGGTTTCTTCATGGTCAGCAGCGCGAGTGTAATACCCTTGGTGTTGCACACGTCCATAGGCCACGGTAACCACTTCCCATCAGGTGGGCCGTGTGCTTGTCTGCCACCTAAGTGGTATAAAAAAATTAAATTTTCAAAATCAAATATCCTTAAAACTATTCGTTTTAAGAATTTTTCACTTCAGGAGTTCATTATATTTTTTATATAGTGCTAATTTTTCCTATTGTATTAATTCGTGTAACCTTTTCCCCCAGGTGGTTGATCCTAGATTGGTGGCAGCATTCGACGCTCGCGAGCTAGAGCTGGTGATCGCGGGCGCTCCTGAGCTGGATGTTGCAGACTGGCGTAACAATACCGAGTACCGGGGAGGGTACCACGACGCGCATCCTGTCATCATCTGGTTCTGGCAGGCCATCGATAGGTGGGTACACATTGGCGACAATGGGCTAAAAACCTAGCACTAGAGTTGGTAAGCTGTCGAAAGATGGGTCCAAATAACTATGAATAATAATGGACAGAGAATCTACCGTGGATCCGGCGGATCGGGTTCGATCCCAGGTTTTACCATGGAACACACCATTGACTTTTCGAAGTTATGTGTGTATATTTATCGTAGGTTTATAAGTGCCCGGTTAGTGGCAATAGGCTCGCCACATATTACATTGGGACCTAAACATAAACTGGCGAAATGGGGGTGCTAGCAACTCTGCCTACCCCTTTGGGAATATAGGCGTAAGTTTATATTATATTACCAGGGAACCCAAATTTTTCAAGTATTTACCAAATTTTTCTTTAATATAAATCTTAACCTATGTATGATTTTAGATTGATTTGTTCATTTATTCTATATATATATATGCTAACTCAAAACAATGAAACATGGTAAATATCCCGTTTATTCTGATACTGATATTATATAAGTTAATTGGATATTGATAATGTCCATAGGCCACGGTAACCACTTCCCATCAGGTGGGCCGTATGCTTGTCTGCCACCTAAGTGATATAAAAAAAATTATTATTGGTGTACGAGTTAATCCGAATCAAACGCCAATAATATATCTCATTGACTTCTATAGTCTCATCCTGACTGAATCTACCTATTTAATAAAAGGAAACCATCTTGGATGTTCCAAGGGCCCAACAAGGCCTTCGGAGCCAACTAATCTCTCCTGCAAGCTCTTGTGCAGACAAGGGTTGGCAAGTCAGCCGGCAGTCGCTTCTATACAAGCCAAACCTTGGCTTTAAAATATACGTTTATTACTAAATGCAATCTATGTACCCTTGAAGAGTTCATCAGCTCCAAGACTAAAAATATTGTCATCGAATGAACAAAATTTAATTTCGATACGACTATTAGGAGTATTTTAAAATCATTTTTCTAACTTAGATTACATAATTTTTTTGGTTACATTACACGCCAAGGTTGTGAAATATTGCATTTCTTAAATTAGTGAACTCAATTTGGTTTTGATAAAATAATTATTTTCTTCCAAGTTCCTTTTGATTTTTGAGTAAGAAAAAATATTATATCAAGAATAAATCTAGTGTAACATGTGCCTTGATGTGAGGTTACAGAAATCTAAAACTCAACGACAGAAATCTACATACATACAATCACGCCTCCATCCCCGGAGGGTAAGGCAGAGGTGAATTAACACCTACATATCACCAATATGATGAATATCAATATGTATTCGGTCCCACGTAATAGGGGGTGAGCCTATTGCCGTATGTATTCCAGGCACTATTGTTGACTCGAACCATCCATCTGAGGCTGAGTATGGGCTGTACATATCCGTCTGATGTTAAACAGTCCTATCTCTTAGTCGCCTTATACGACACCGCATGGGAAGAGATGGGGAGGTCCAAATTTTACTCTGCCGGGAATCTATCCAGATAAGAAAGGATAAGTACTGCCAGATATAAAAGTGTAGATTCCATGAATGTCCAAGGACAAAGAATTCATTAAAAAAAGGCACAACGAATTAGTTGTTGCAAAGATTCATATCATATCAATTATGTCACCATTTACCATTAGGTGGTACCCATGATTTAGTTTCTGCTATCTATATATCCAAATAGATTCTTCATAGTTGTAGTTCACATGATCAGATATAGGTTACTATTTTGTCGATGACTGAGCATGCCATGTACTCAGTGCAAATGAGCCTTACTAAGTGTTAACCTAAAATAAGTAACCAAATGCAGCAAAACCGGAAAATGATCATGAGGGAGTATCAGAGACCTTATTCTATCATAATGTTCTGTCCGGTACTTTCACCTAGGAGCCCAGGGTCCGCTTACTTCTCTTATTGTTTTGGCCTATGGCTATTATAGAAGCGACTGCTGTCACCGCTTTCAATACCCGAGCAAAATCTGCACTAAAGCGTCATTCATAAATCGACAGGTGTAGCGGCTTGCAGGTGAAGTTGGCACGGCTTGGCCCCAATAGTCCAGTGGGGCCTCGTGCACCCAAACAAAGCCATACTTAACTAGAGCCTCGCTTGCAGGTTCTCGAACGAGCAGCGCCTGCGGCTGGTGCAGTTCGTGACGGGCACGTCGTCCATCCCGTACGAGGGCTTCGCGGCGCTGCGCGGCTCCACGGGCCCGCGGCGCTTCTGCGTGGAGCGCTGGGGCCGCGTGGAGTCGCTGCCGCGCGCGCACACCTGCTTCAACCGCCTCGACCTGCCGCCCTACCCCAGCGACAAGCTGCTGCACGAGAAGCTGCTGCTCGCCGTCGAGGAGACCAACACCTTCGGCATCGAGTGAGCCCTGGCGGCAGTGGACGGCCCTGCCGGGAACTAGCGCCACCGCGGCGACCGCAGCCGGCGGAGAGCGATATAAGCTATCGTATCGTGCGGTCTGACCGCCAAGGCCGACAACTAGACCGGTAGCTAGCTGCGAGCTCTAGCAGACTCGCCACCGAGTCCGTTGAGCCGCTAGGCTGTTTGTGTTCACTGTACATTCGAGATAATGCACTTGTATATAATTGCAACCGCAGGTATTGTTGTCGATGTAAATATTAGTCAATTTTTAATTTAGCGACCGAACAAAGATAGTGGTATTTAGATGTACGATAAGCTAGGATGTAGACGTGCCTAGGTATTATTTATTATTGTATCTGGCCGCGTGTAGCGCGGAGTTTGTACTTTGTTAACGCTTGTATATATATAAGTGAACGTATATTGTGGCTGTGAAACGGGACTAGAGTTCCGTGTTTAGTAATTACGCTTTTACGTCACTAATTTATAATGTATTGTAACCCGACACCCTTGATGAAATGGTGAATTTAAATTATTACAAAAAATATGTGTGATTTTTCATACAACATATTATTTTTCCTTTTAACATTAGGGGATGTAAAACATGAATGTATTGTTACATTATTACTATGTATAACTTCATTAGATTGCTTTAGGCAAGATTCATTTATTAATATAAACTACTAGTCAGCTACAATAGTTAACATTATTGTTTGTTTATGTATGTAACATTTCAATATCTGATTGTAAGCAATTTTAGCCAACTCGCTATGTAACATTAGTGTAACACAGATTCAAATAATATAGCACTTAGTCATGAATGTGAACTTACATGTTACATTTTGTTTCTTACAGTAAGCAATAGGAACATCAAAACAGTTAGCAATCAACTACAGAATGTACAGTTTGCCGTCTCAGTAGTACAGTTCATGCAACAGTATTGAATGTTTTGCAATGTAATTATTTATTGGGCTTGACTTTACACTGTGTAATTTCATGTTTATTTTTATAAGTAATAATAATTCTATTCTGTTGAATATTTACTGAAATTGTGTATTGTTTATCTGTAAATTTTAAGAAAATTGTTTTTGTGTGCAAGTGATAAAATGTGTCAATATACAACATAACTTGATTATATGATTGTTTCATTACCCTCACCTAATCGAGCACACCCGGGGCTAACAGTTAGAGAAGGCACCATGGTGGTTGATGGACAATGACATCAGTAGCCCCAGGGGAGGAAAACATGATGGCAAATAATGAAGCGAAATATCACACATACAAAATGTTTATTTTTCTGAAGTTGTGTAACAACAAAATCAACCTTGTTATTTTAAGACCTTATCTTTTAACATATATCAACTATTTACAGTTCCCAGTCTGCATTTGTCAACAAACTCATGATAAAATGCAACAAGGGTTACTTTTCACATGCTCTACTCTAAATTGTGACGGAGTAATTCATAGCTTGTCACAGTCTGTAAGTTTAAAATCCTTAATCCATAAAACTCATCAAAGTTAAATCATAAGCTGACGTGATTACAATATGATAAAAGCTACTGTTATTATAATTCAATTTGCATACTGTAGCTATGTGAATTCAAACTTAAAAACCTTAAAAGTTATCCTCCCCTCAAACATTCTATGCCATAGGCAAACACCCGGTCAATAAACGAATCAAAGGTAGACATCGAATCGATCGTGTCAATAAATGGAAGGTGATTTCCAAAGAAATCATCTAAATTTAAATGTAATATAATACACACTCGTGTAAATATTTTGTATATTTACTTCAAAAATAACGGTACATACAATATTTTAATTTGTAACTCTATCGAAAGGGAGAAAACGAAGCTCACTGTGAGTCTAGCCAAGAGAGGGGAAATCCTTGCTGTCGTCCACCTTGGGCGGAGCCACCTGCGAGCGGCGCTCGGCCGGCCGCTCCTCCAGCGGCGCCTCCTCGCGCGGCGGAGCCCTGCCCCGCCCGCGCCCGCGGCCGCGTCCGCGAGCGCCCGCGCCTCCGCGCCGCGCCGTGTCGTTGAACGTGAACTCGATGCCGAGCACGCGCTTCTGGCGCCCCACGCGCTGCGGGTAGTCGGCCATGTCGTACTCCTCGTCGCTGTCGTCGTCCTCGCCTCGCTCGCCCTCCTTCTTGCGCTCGAGCATCACTAAATTCTTCCACTGGCTTAGATCCTCGCCCTCGCCCGCCTTCCTCAGGTTGTACTGCGGCGCGGTGCGCTGAGCGTTCCGCAGCGCCTTGTACTCGTCCAGCGTGAGCTCGCGCGGCTCCTCCTCGGCGGGCGCGGCGCGCTCGGCCTCGGGCTGCTGGCCGTCGCCGGCGCCGGCGCCTACCGCCTCGGGCGCCTTCTCCTCGACAACTTCGCCCTCGGAGCCAGTTTTATTGAGTTCGTCGATCTCATCCTTGAGCGTGCCCCAGTTGTGAGGACCGGCACCCTCGCGTTTGTCAACCGGCTTCACGCCGGTCTTGTCGGAACCTGATCTTCTGTCAAACTCACGTTTGCCCCTATTGTCGTAAGGACGCGGGGCGCGTGGTCCGTCCCGAGGCTCACGCGGTGGCCTCGGCCCGCGACGATCGGCAGCATCAGGATTTTCGCTGAAATTGCGTCGCTCGTAGTTAGGTTTGCGATCTCCGAACTCGCGCCTAGGCGGCCGAGGAGCACCTTCCTTATTTTCGACGGCACCGTTCTGTGGCCGATCTTCACGGCGGCGCGGCGGAGGACGTTCGGGGTTACGCTCAGTAGTGGGTCTGATGGGCCCCTTGCTCTTCGGCGGTTCGCCGCTCCTGTTTTCCTGGGACTTCACATTCTGGGTTTCCTTGATTCCCTTCCTGGTGGCGGGTGTACCACCTTTAGGTTTGGTTTCAGGTTTGCCCTTATTCTCTTTTTCAGCTTCTTTGGTCTTCTTTTTGAGCTCCTTCGCTTGCTCTCGCGCTTTTAACGCATCAAGAGGATCGGACTCATCGTCCAAAAAAAGAGCATATCTGTTAACAATTCCCACACCGTAGGAATTTTCCATGGTTATCCTCTTGATGATTTAATCACACAATAACTGGATGTTGGTGGATTATTTTCACGCACTTTAGTAAGGCGACATTTTGTCTTATTTTATTGATTTCATTTAATATGGCGGACAAAAGCGAACGCTCCTAATACGCCATATGACGAAAAGGAATAGAGCAAAGAATTAAAATGGCGTCTCGTTTTTTTTTTTAATTTCTTGTCTATGGCTAATAAACCAGAGTTTTGAAAACAATATGAGACCATGAAACATACTAAAATTATTGTCAATTACTTTCAAGTACTTTATTAGGACTGAAAATAATTGAGTTTAGAATATAAAATTATGTACATATAAGTATGATACAAGGTGTGTAAAGGTAAAAGCACTAATAATAGCAGACACTTTAAGGAAAAATCAAACTTCAATCTACTAAATTAAAAATAGTAATTACAGATTGGTTGGTAGGAACATCTTTTTTTAACTGTTACAGCAACTAGTAAACATTAACTTTTGCAGCTAAAATGTTTATAAAATGTCATACTTTTACTTGAAAAATAAACTTTGTCGTAATCACTTACATAAAACGTGCATCATCTCCCCAATAGCGTACACATATTGTCACCAATAGTGGCAGACTAGCACACGGCTGATGGGAAGTTGTCACCGTGCCCTATGGCGTATACACTCATGCTGCCAACTCTGAAAAAACCTTTTGATGCCATTCCATTTTAAAGAAATATACTTACTATTTATCATTATTCATCCTTATATTTGTGTCGCGTGAGAAAATCACGGATGGGAGTTCATTTCACAGCTGGAGTGTGCGTGGGAAGAAATTCCTTTCATACCGCACAGTGCGCACCGTTTCTGGTGGCAATGTGTGAAAATGAACTCCCTGCCAATGGTGAGCGGTACGATGATAGAATGTAGCTGTAAGCCTCATATCGAACAATTCCTTGGAGCATAAACCATTGTATAGGCGGTAGAACACATAGCGAGGCAAAGTTCCTCCTAAGGCTGAGAGGTTCCACATCGCCCACGACAGTGGGATGTTGGTGGATGCAAATGTACCGAGACAGTGAAAGAAATATCGATAGATACAGGATTTATTCAAAAACAAATGGTACGGTGGAGGTACTCTTCTCCTGGCCTATTTTCTCCGTGCCGGGGCGCGGTGTCCACGAGATCACTTCGCTCGCATCGTCGTCATTATCATCATCACGACTATCATCATCATCATTATCACCATCTCATCGATATCATCATCCTCGGACTCATCCTCCACCTCGTGCTTCTCTTTTGTGTAATGTTCCTTGTGTTAACCTAAGTCACATTTATTACTTTTACCGAGGACAGTTGGTAATATTATTCTTGTAAACCAAATGTTACTTTTATTAAAATAACGGGTATTCGTCAAAAGTGTCCGCTATTGGTGCTTTTACCTTAATTAAGTAAATAAGTACTTATACTAACATTACCCAAGCAGAAATTTCTTGATTACATCTTACTAATCATCTATGATCTATACTCTGTGGTTGAGTAATATGACACTGACATGGTGTGACTGTGACATATTACATGCTTGTTACATGCAATGCCATGTGTGTGACAATGTGACATGTGATAAACACTAGAGACTGTAAATAAACATTACACATTGCTATTTGCTATGCTCGATTAAGAAATTGAAATCTATTTACTGGACATTTGGTTTTTAAAAGTAGGGACGTTTGATATATACATAAAATATATAATCGTGTTACTACGCACATGTAACAAATAAACAGTACCTATTCAGTATTTATTCATTAACAATTTTTACTATGCGTTTCAAATGAGAAGATAATCGCGATCGCGGCAACTTCATTCTGTTATAGTTTAAAATATATTATATCTGGTACGTCTAATTTAAATTTCCTGAATCAATGATTCGACTACAAGCATAACATGCAACCCAAACAATAAAATAAAGTAACCCTTGTGATATAATTGTTTTAAAAAGACGTTATAACACGAGATTCTACTGATTTATTGAAAGAAGTGTATTAGGCGGACCCTGAGCTCCGAGGTGAACGCCTCGTATGCAATCAGGACACAACGGCATTACGATGATGATAAATAGTAAGTATATGTAAAAGAAGTAAGGTTAAAATATCTGCCAAATAAATAAAATACGTACAGAAGACTTTATGAGGCTCTGAAAGACGAGAGTGTTACATGACATTTATTTTGAAGGAGCAAATTATACATATCCACATACCACCATGGTGTTTTCACAGATAAGATTATACTCCATTGGTTAGGCTAACTACAAAATTAATTTAAAAAGATTTGTACAATATATAAATAATACTACTTATTGGTTACATAATTTACAAGGGTTTTCTCTAAATTAAAATTAAAAACAGTACAGAATATACCTATACAATCCTGTAGGTTCAGGCTTCAAAGAGTTCCTCCCCATTTATGTCACCCGGGAGGGTGGCCAGAAGGCTGGCGGCATTGCCATGTTGAATGGCAATACCAATCCTTTGGACAAGGAATAAACCAGCCTTCGTGCCATGGGTAATGTCACTATTAGGTACGCTAACTAAGCAATAACAAAATTTAATCAAAAATTTCTGTTTAGTAATTTATCTTAGTCATAAAACCAATATTGAACCACTATAGTTGTGGCACGTGATGAAGACCGTTTTGACACTACTGGTTGGGCTAATATGTGTAGTTTATATTTTCTGTGCCAGACTTGCCAAATTTTTCTTTAGTTATTTGTCTAACAGTTCATTGTACAATATTAAGCACACCAAAAAAGAGAAAACGAGCATACATAAGAGTCAAAACGGCCATCATAGCATGCCAGTTAGTCAGCAACTATAGTTAGTCAGTTGGCCTAGTTTGTTTGATATGTATTTTTATAAAAACAGTTTGTTTACCTGTAGTTAAGTATGTACTACGACTATAACGGGCCACTGCCCCCTCCACAAGCACCTATACACCATTGGTGTCACGGACAGTCCCCTTTGCAGGGGATGTTTTGCTGCCAAGGAAACGGCCGCCTATGTTATACTGGAATGCAAGGCAGTAGCCTATCAACGATCACAAATCCTCGGTACAGTGAGGTCACTCCGCGAAGCCTGTGAAGCCCCCAATAAGCTTCTGCGCTTCTGGGCGGAGCTAGGCTGGGCTACTCTAGCCAGTACACTGCACGCACAATGGCCCAAAAGGGAGGCTAAGTGCGGACAAGGGAGTCCCTTTCCATTCCATTCCATAGTTAAGTACCTAACCAAATGGAGTATATCAATCAATCAATAATTAGCCCATCGTAGTCCACCGTGGGACATAGGCTTCTCCCAATATTAGGAGGCTTTGCCCTACTGTTTCCACACTGATCAGACAGTTTGGTACAAGGTTTTATTGCGAGTTTTTGCGTTGCTGACCCTGTAACCTTTTACCTTCTAATGCCCTTCTTGAGGAAACTTCAATGTTAATTGAGTCCTCTCCTAAAGTTGACTTATTAAGTATGGTAAATACTAAAAATGTGTACATTAAAAGTAATTGACAAATAGCATTAGAATGTCAATTCTATTTAATATGCTTATGGGTATATGTATAGCCAATACAAAATACATACATAGGTACATATAATTACGCCTTTATTCCTCGAGGTTTAGGCAGAAGTGAATTAATACTCACATTGCACTATTGTTGACTCGAGCCATGCATCTGAGGCTGAGTCTGGACTGTGTATATCTGTCTGATGTTAAACAGCCCTATCCCTTAGTAGCCTTGTACGACACCCAGGGTTGGGCAGTATTTCAATTACTTGTATTTAAAATACTGTTAGGTACGTGCACGGGGTACAATTAAATGCCGTTTACCCAACGAAGAGATTTATTAGCTCACCACAAACTAGACAATTAAATCACTAGTACACACAGTACTTCTTCAACAGTTCTAGTCGCTCAGTAGTTCACAGTAGTCCACAGTCGTTGCTCAGGTCGCAGGTAGAATCTTCTTCAGTCGCTTAAGTTCGCTGTGTTCGCTTTCGGTCTCAAAGACAGAATGAATCGTGTTGCTATGCGAGCATGTTTTTATACCTCTCAATTAGGAGGATCGAATTATCTAGAAAGCTCGCGAGCGACAAATACCTATTCCTTTGATCTTGCCGCCGTCGCTGACCTTCGAGTACATTCTCGATATTTACCTATTGTTTGTTTATATTTGAGAGTGTAGGTACCCGTAGGTAGGTAGTGACTTTTTGTTGACGATTCCAGATTTTTCTATGCCATTCGGTAGAGTACCTCGTCACTAACAATGCGTTTTTATTTCTTGAAGATTCGATTATTAGTTTTCGAGATATCGACGGCGGTCGTAACAATACAAATACGTATTTTGTATTTGTCTTTTAAATACTTCCTTAAAATGTAATTTGTAATTAGTAGGTATTTCAAATACCTGAGGTCGAGGCATTTTGTAATTAATATTTCAAATACTTGAGGCTATTTCTATATTATTATTTATTTTATTTATCTTGAGGCGAAAATACATTTAATCTTCATTTAGAAAGTAGCACTAATCAAGATGACGCACGACTGCCTCTTGAGCCTCTTGAACTCTTGAACCGCATCTAGTAGCGTCTTTTGACGTAGCTTCAGATACTCTTAAAGATACGACACGAGAGTGTGGCAGAAAAAGCATCAGAGTAGAGTGAATGCAGTAGAAATGCGTGCGTTGCGAAGTAGGTATGTGCTGGACCTTGAAAGAGAGAAATAGCGTCTTAAGAGAACGATGTGGAGTGATAAAAGCTGTAGTGATGAGAATTGAGAAAGGAATGTTGATATGGTTTGGTCATGTTGAGAGAATGAATGAAAGAAGACTAACGAAACAGGTGAATGAGGCGAGTGTGGATGGTACCGTCGGAAGGCGAAGACCTAGGCGCATATACCTGGATCAAATCGGGGAAGTTTTAGAAAAGGGGCAGGTCAGGAGTACTCTAGAGGGAGACGCATGAAGAATGTAATGAGAGTGAATGAAACGAGATTAGTATGTCACGATCGTAGCAAATGGAGATCCGTGATATCTGCCTACCCATATGGGAAACAGGCGTGATTTTACGTATGTATGTACGACACGAGAGACGTTTTGCTACATAAGCGGGAATTAACTTTTCGAGGCACAGCGTAAATGAAATCGACGTGCTCTAGGAAATTGGGTGAAACTAGAGCGGTCGTTTAGTAGCCAAAAGGCCAAGAAAACCGCCCCGGGACCCGACATCACTCCAGTCCAAGCGTGGGTCTAGGCAACGAAAACGCCCTCGAGCCCTGACTAGAAGGGTTTCTCAGCGAATGTCTGGAGAAGGGATAGTTCAGAAATTATGGAAGATGGGGGAAACGGGTCCTCATCTTAAAGGCGGGGGGCGCCCGGTCGATCTCCGTCTGCCTACTGGTGTGTAACGTGGCTTGACGACGTGCGTAAGCTCATGGAAAGAAATATTGCTTAGTTCCTCGTCGAGCACTCCTCTATGGGTCAATCCACCGTCAATGCCATTTTGCACATGAGGACTGCGGTCGCCCAGGGCGTGGTGATGTTGGCGGACTCCTTGGGACATCGTCAACGTGTTGAACACCTTGCCCTGGAGTTGAATTAGGGACGCCATCGTATATCACGAAGTACCTCTCTACCTTCACCACATAAATAGCCGAAGGGCGCAGCTGGTGCTTTGGCGGGGCTACTCCTCAACTTAAGGGAGTCGGATGACTCCTACAGGAGACTCTACGGGGGAATTGGTGTTCAATCTCGATATCAATGATATACGGGTATTCAATTTCGATAAGCGGATGATAACAGGGTCTTCAAGGGTAACGCCCAGCGGTGGTGAGACCTATCATAGAGGACCGGCTCAAGAGACCACACAGGTGCCTCTTGTACGCGGGTGATCTGGAATGGCAATTACCGGATCCTTCTACCTCTGACGATCTCTAGAAGGAGCCAACACTTGAGTACCATCATTGTGATGCAAACGAGAACTCAGGACTGCACTCGCTGATCGAGTGCCCGGCGTGAGGGAGGCCTCTCGCTCAGCGCAATGCTCTGGGCGATGGTGCGCAGCGCAAGCGCGTGGACTGTGGCCGCCTTCTTTAGCGAGCAAGTAATACCTACTCAAGAATGAGGCGGGGGAGCGGGTCCTGAGGAGGTTCAGGTATCTGCCGTTCCGCAAAGCTTGCAATGCGCGGAGGCGAATCGGGCATCGGAGGTCGCACATCGCTCTATGACCTTCATCCTCCATGAGCCCGAGCTTGGGTACAAGTTGAGCCGTTGGCAAATTTTCTAAACAGATTTAAAAAAACGGGACGCCCCCCTAATTTTTAGACTGCGAGCGTGCCTCCGAGATTTACGGAGACCTGGGGGCTACGTGGGGACACCGTGGTACCTACACCTGCACAGGGCCAGCTCGAAAGAGATAGCCTTGAGTTGTCTGGGGTTTCGAGAGATATGTCTCGCCCAATCTCACCTCCTTAAGAGCTTAAAAGTGTCTGCAGCTTAGTGGTTTACGATCGAGGGTTCGAATCCTGGCCATTACACTATCGCCGTGAACCCACTCCACTCCTAGCACAAACAATTTAGTTTAGTTTCTTAGTTTTTTTTATTTAGTTTAGTTAGAGGTAATATTAGTAATTTTGTTTGCTAATATTCTTTGAATATAAAAAGACCCACAGACGAAGTATTTTGTAATTTGTATTTCAATTGCAAATAGCTAAAATACTGTATTTTGTATTTTACATTTCAAATACCTTACTTATTTTGTATTTTAATTACTCGCAGTTACAGTATTTTGTATTTGTACACGCGTTCTTGTGGAATGCAACCTGGACTCTAATCCTATTGCTTTGTATTATTATTGTATTTCTTATTGGTTGTAATCTGTTACGTGTGATAAAATAAATAAATAAATTTTGTAATTTGTATTTCAATTACAGTAAAGTATGTATTTTGCCCAGCCCTCGACACCACATGTGAAGAGATGGGGTGGCCCTAATTCTACTCTGCCGGAAACCACGCGGCCAATACAAAATTCCATTGAGTTACTTTATTATCTGTAATATCACTATATATATATATATATATATAGATGATGTGTTTGTTTGGTTGAACGGACATCTCAGGAAGTACTGGTTGAATTGAAAACTTTATCGAACCTCACAAAAACTGACAGGGGGCTGAGCACTGCCAGTCAAGAGGACTATGCGCCATAGTATTCTCATAGCTATGAGGCCCCTTATGTGAACTATGAGTCATGAGGACTATTTTTGTGTATGTGACTCCACTGGTGTTACACAGGTTCATAGGTCACGGTAACCACTTTCCATCAGGTGAGCCGTGCACGTGCACTGGGCGGCAGCATCATGGGGTGGCAAATTGCCGGCGGCCTTTTGTTTGCTAGGTCTTATGTAATTTTACATTATGGTAAGAGGCAAGCTGCGCCCCCGGACCCCGCCATTGACACGGTGTCTCCGCTAGAGCTGCTCGGAGGCATTTGTTCCCAGCGCGGGCGGTAGAATGTGTTGATTCCGCTTCGGCTACTCATGGCATCCTTTGTGGATGACATCGTGTTAGAGGTCACTTGGTAAGAGGTGCGAAGGCTTAAGGCCAAGATAATCGCCCTGGGACCCGACGGCATTCCAGGTTGAGCGTGGGACACGAGAGAGCTTCTTAGCGCATGTTTGTAGCGGGGTTATTTCTCGCAACTGTGAAAGACGGGGATACTGGTCTCCGTCCCGGGTGCCCGGCGGACTCACCACCCGCCTACTGACCTTGAAAGAGTTATAGTGAAGCATTTCATCGAGCACCTCTCCACCGTAAACGCCGTTATGCGCTTGACGGCTCTGGTGAAGGATGCGGTTGCCCGGGGCGAGATAATGTTAATGATCCGCGATGTCCTTGGACATGTCAAAGCCTCCAACACCTTACCTACCCTTACAGTTGCATTATAGAGATATAGAGCTCATGAGGCGTGGAGGGGAATAAGATGTTGGAGGTCGCTCAACGACCTTCATCCTTAGCTTCATGCTTAGGATTTGAATATCCCCCTCCCCCCCTCAGTCTCCGATTATGTACAAAAAATGTGAGTGGTGGCAGTAATTTCTCAGTTTTGCCCTAAAAAATATGAAGATCTGGGGCTGGGGTTACCTTACACTTCGTATGATGCAAGAAAAAGGAAACAAAAATAATTCACAGTTGTAAAATTTACTCAAAAAAATAGGTAGGACGTTAAAACCAAACATTACCACGTTAGTACATTCAGGGTGAAAGGATTCAAAATGTGGTGATCGCATAATTTAGAACAAGTAATGAGGGAGCAAAGGACTGGCGTAGGCGAACTATACTTTCTGCAATTGGAAACTTAATTAAAAAATTTAATTGCGCCGTAGTTCGTAACGCACAGCATTTTTTTCAATCCATCACAGAATTGTAATTTTACATAAGTCTAATTATTAAAAGGCTTGGAATTTTAAAATTGTTGAGATATTTATAACCAGAACAATGCATATAAAAAAAAATATTGACAATTTTATTTTCACTTCTTCTTACAGGGATCCTTGCATCTGGTAGCTTTGGCGCCAGCGCAACCACTGCCGCCACCCGTGCCACCAGGAGAACCACCTAAGCAGGTTTCCATTAACAATCCACAAACACGGTAAGGGTCACAGTCCCCACCTGGTCTTCTGTCTTCCAAATATCCTTTACCTTTCGCCTTCGTTTCTCTTTGTAAACGAATGGATGCAGACCTGTTGGCGACCCCCCATGAGAACTTCTCGTATGGTGCGGTTTCAAATTTACCTGACAGTCGTAATTTATTTGTCCAAATTTCATTACTGTAACTTGCCATATGTTTCATATGATTCTTTTCTAACCTCTTTATACACTCCAATATGAAGTCATAACCACCGTCTGAACGCATCTTCTTACAACTGAAATTGTGATGCATGCCTATTCCAGGGTGTAACATCCCAAACGGCTTAGGATGATATGTAATGTCTACACCATAGTCTTCAGCCACTCGAGCCATTAAAAAGCGTGTCATCCATAAGTCATCAGCCGCTTTAATGCCCAATGTAGCTCCAACTTGCCACTCCCAAGACGCATGAGTCACTTCAGCATTAGTCCCTTCAAAATCACAACCCGCAAACAAACAAGCTTTCGTATGTGCTTCGACTATGTCTCTACCAGCCATATATTTTGCTCCGACACCACAATATGAATATTGATATTTGACTGCAGGGAAACCTCCGCCTTTAGGCCATCCCAGACCCCAACCATCAACGTCCAACATAGTATATTCTTGTTCGAGCCCAAACCATGGTTCCTGATCCTTATGTATTTCCATCAACTTATTACAAAAGGATCTATGATTAGAATGTACGGGTTCAGAACTATCACCCTTAAGCACTTCGCAGAGAACTAGAACGTGTGGGTCTGCACGAAAAGGATCCCTGTAAATCCCCACAGGTCTTAGCCTGGTGTCAGAATTATCTGTTTGCGCTAGACCGGTGGAACTTCCGTCAAAACTCCAAAACGGTGCAGCATCTGGGCTGTAGGGTACACAATCTAAGATACGGTCCTTCATTCTCATATTAATACCTGAACCATCGATCCATACGTAAGTCGCCAATATCTTGTTACACGGCAAAGGAAGTCTCAAGTACCTGTCCAATACCTTCTTGTTCATGATGTGATTGATGGAGTGCTTTAACAGGTTTCTCTTCACCTCTAACATTACTTTAGGACTCTTATTTAATATGTGGTTGTTGGAATGCTTACACATCAGATTTCTTTTCTCCATCGTAAAAACGGTGGTGGGATAGGGAATTTTTAAACATTTTATTAAAATCGCCATTTTATTTATGCTAGTAATCTTCTAAATACTATTCATTTTTTCCTTATTTATTATTTTTATACTTTTACAATTTTTTTAAAGAAACATGTAGCTTCAAAGTAGGTAACAAGATCACCGAACAAATTTATCAGTTTCTAATATTTTCAAAATTGTAGTTATATGTGCCAGTACTTGTTCGATTTAACAAAGATTCTATCAAAGAGATTTAAACAAATTGTGCCTTAAGGTATACAATTTCTACTACTATGTACCTGCATATGTTTCCACTAATATAGTACATACTCTATAAGGATCGCAATCCCCTGCGGGTCTACGGTCTTCTAAGAATCCTTTTTTCTTCGCTGCAACGCTTTTCTGTAATCTGATTGAAGCTCCTCTATCTGCTACAGCCCATTTACATTCATCAAACGGAGCAGTCTCATGTTTTCCAGTTAATCTTTTTCGATTTTCACTTCCATCGCCGAGCCCATAGTTTTTCATGGTTTCTTTGTGATTTTGACACAACTTCTTACAGAATTTTTCGATTTCCGTTAATCCCCCCTCTTCACGCATTTTCTTTACACTAAAGTTGTGATGGCACCCAATACCGGGCTGAGATTTCCCCATAGGTTTCGGATGATAGCTTATAATAATTCCATACTGTTCTGCAATTCTTCCAAGCAAATAGCGCCCCATCCATAGGTCATCGGCAGCTTTTATTCCCATTGTAGTACCTACTTGAAATTCCCAAGAACTCATCATTACTTCTGCATTTCCACCACCGTAATCCATTCCAGAATAAACACAAGCTCTCGCATGACTCTCCACTATTTCACGCCCCGAGACATGCTCTCCTATTCCACAATAGGAAAACTTTGCTTTTGTGTTAGGATAGCCTCTTATTTTTGGCCAACCTAATGGCCACATATCTGAATCAAATATGGTGTACTCTTGTTCTAATCCGAACCATGGTTCTTGATCTGATATTTTATCTAAGACATTTGCACATTTAGCCCTGTGATTACTGGCTGTGGCAGTTCCATTGCTGTGATATGTTTCACATAGTACAAGGATGTGAGGACATTTGCGAAATGGATCTTGGTAAACAGCTATAGGAATTAAAAAAGTATCGGAGTCATTGGTCTGTGCTTGCCCAGTTGAACTTCCATCAAATGACCACTCTGGTACCTGAGATAACTCACTCGGTATTCGCTCCAATATACGATCTTTTGACCGTAAATTGATTCCACTGCCATCGATCCATATGTATGTAGCAAATACTTTATTGCTCGGTAACTTTAGGTTCATATAATGATTAAAGTAAACATCTGTAGAAGAAACCGTTTTAGAAAATCCGTTAGTAAAGCTATCACAATGTATTGAACGAATAATATTTTTTCGGTTTGTAAATAATTTAGTAATATGTTTGCCTTTCAATGGACAGTTTAATGTTAGTATTTTCATCAACATCATAATGTTCTTGTAATATTTCGACTAAAACAAAATAAAGAAATGTACAAAATTATGATTACTTACATTATTAGTAGTAGAAGCTAGTAGGCTATGGAATCAATATAAAAAACCACGTAGCCACGCTCAGAGTATGCTTGCGGCAAAAATCACTGGCCGTCAGTTCTTCTCTTTGTAAGCAATTGATGTTTTCAGTTTCAATTTTTTTTTTTTTTTTTAAATAGGACACGTCAATTGGACTTCGCCTTGCCTGATGGTAAGCTGAAGGCAAAGTCCCAGAAAAGAGGGTCACCATTACTTACACATACCGTGTGACAATGGTGACACTCAGCTTGACGGCCTCATCATATGCTTTTTCACGCCCCGCTTAAAGGACCCGGGACTGTAGGAAGAAGGAAACACGTGAGCTGGTAATGAATTCCAGGCCTTAATGGTGCGACAGAGGAAAGAGTCTCCGAACCGCTTGGTTCTTGATCGGATGTTTTGCACCGTGTGCGGATGACATCTAAGACCTGCACGCGTTGTCCTGTGTAGGAAAGGGGAAGAAAATGCCTTTTTGCCTTTGTGGAAGGTGTTGTTACTTATGGTTAATGTTCTCCTGAGGTGAATTTGTAGGAGTCTGATATTCCAAATCCATCACACCTTGGTTGGTGAGACTCCAACATTTTGGTGGTATGATATCCAGAAGTAGAGTGTATTGGATTTCCTACCAACGACGTGTTGGATTTTCGTCAGCCAAAGTATGACGGATTTTAATGGCAGCTATTGTTTTACCTACAGAGCGTAGTACCTAGGTAGGTACGTATTTATAATTATAATAGTTGTCGATTGGTGTCTACAGTCTTACTACGGAATAATAGAACAATTTCTGTCAATCCGCTTTCTTCACAAGGAACCGTAGTCACCAGCCAAGAATAAGGTTTCCACGAACATGTCCTAAAGCATCACCATCAAGACTCTTGGAGCCAAGTCAACCGCATCTACAAGCCTGTATTATTTCTAAGCCTGTTGATTGACGGTTGAGGCTCTTTTATTGCTTCGTCAGAGGAAATGTCCTACGATATAGGTATGTATAGCGCGACGCGGGGAGCCACTTCGGCAGCAGTCGCTTCCACAAACACCGTATAAGCCACTAATTAGTAATTTGTGATATAAGTCAAACCAAAAGGGAAGTAGAAGTAAAGTTAATTCTGGATGTGGAGATGAAAGCCTCGGACGCGGATGTAAGGTAGGACGGTATGACGGTATTTCCGTCCAACTGAGCAGTCCGACTGGGGAAGCACCTCCGCCCTATAGAATACCGCGGCCATAATAACCTCGTGTTGTGTTCCCGGCGGTGAGTAGGGTAGCCAGAGCTCACTGGAGGGTTTTTGTACTGTCAGTGATAAGACCAAAAGCTTGTCCTCCTTTTACACTGACGGCACAGAAACTCTCAATGCTTGCAGGGTTGGCAGCGCGAGTGTGAATCTCTTGGTTTTGCACACGTCCATAGGCTACGGTAACCACTTTTCATCAGGTGGGCCGTGTACTTATCTGTCACCTAAGTGGTATAAAAAAAACAACACTAAGATGACGTTGATGATTCTAATTTACTTTGCAGCTGAGTACAGACTCATACAAATTAGACTGCTGCTAAACCATCAATAAAATTATACAAAGAAACTAAACTCTACACAAATGACAACAAAAATATTATAGTCCATTACACACTTACTGCCCATTACCAATAATTACTTACCGTCCTTACTCTGTGCGATCGAGTCGACAGATTAAAATTGACTGTGGTTTTTGTCATTTATGTCATTCGTGTCATTGGCAGTCATTGCAATTTGCAGTCAATTTGACTGTTTGTTTTTGTGTACATTTTGAGGTTATAAATTATAATTACTTTAATATAAATAGAAAAGTGCGAAATACTCACATCGCCAGCATTATATTAACTCATTTGGAGTGATATATTCTTTGAACTAAATGTAAATATAAATATTTGGTAAAATGTGGGATTCCTAGTGCAAAAGCTACAAAACAATTTAGACTTATTTCATAGTTAGAAAAATAATTTGTAATAAAATATTTTACATTTTGAATTCTTCTTGAGTGTTCTGTACTCTTCACGTTTATTTAGAAGCAATGGAAACGTAAGTGAAATATATACGCCAACTTTATTGCATTTTGTTTCATATACTGACATCATAATAACAAAGAGCAAAGGTGGGAAGATAAGCATCCAGCTCTGGTAGGTTTCATCAAAACCAAGCGAAGACCTGCCGCTTGGATTCCATCTCCAGTGGTCAACTTGGAAGTCTTTAAACTGCCTGCAGACCAAGGTTGGCCGCAGCAGAGAAAACATGGCAAAATGGGGCTCTATCAACTGGTCCCAATCTCAGTCCAAGACACATTTGCTTTCCTGCTCGCTGTGCCCCTTCACTTGCACTACACACGACCTATGTAGAGCAACGCAGAGCGCTGTTGCTGTGGCCAAGTTCTGGGTAAATAAAATTTAAAAACCAGACCATTATATATCAAAGAAGATCATTATAACATTATTGTTTCAGTCTAAAAGCAAATGCTGCATTTTTAAGTAACTTTGAAGTAATGCAGATATTGCAACAACTAAAGGACAATACACAGAAGAAACATAAACGTGAAGGTTCCTTGGCAACCGTTACATATGAGGTAACTTAATCATTTTCAATCGTCCTCATCCTTGCGTTAATCCCGGTCCCATTCGAAGTTCATAGCATGCAATAGGCTCACTCATAGGAATACAAATTCGAACCGTTTTTTTTTAAATATTCCATGACACATACACAACGCTGTCTAGAGCCATGATTTTTTTTTTTGGCCCTAACATGCGATCGGTTTTAGGAGATATTTGGCGTGTTAGGCATGCCTTCCCACTGTTAGGCCACCTTTAATTCTCTCTCAGAGGTTATCCCATGTGTGTAATCTTTTTAACCATCTTGTTACCAGTTGATTTCCGAGATTCTGTGCTAGTCTATCCTGGTGGTGAGTGATCTGGTTCTTGTAACACTGGGTAGTTTTAACTATTTCCTCTTTTTTATTATTATTATTAGTTAGCAGGCAGGCAGTCGTAGACAACTGATAATGCCTGTATTCAGTTTCCATTTTCTTTCCTTCTATTTCTCTAGTTTGGTTGATACTGTCAGCTGAGACTACATTTTTTATCATCTAAAATGATTTTAATGTTGGAATATTGTATTGTATTTGTGCAATTCATCCATTCTAGTGAACCATGAAGGATATGCTCACTGAATATTGAAATCTTTGCAGAATTTCAATGTTTGCGGTTTTTGTCATACCCCAGAGTTGTATGCCATATGTCCAGATAGGTTTTAATATGGTTTTGTAGATGAGGAGTTTATTTTCTACTTATAGTAGTGATCCTCTGCCTAGAAGCCATTCTAATGACCTAAACCTGTAATTTAGTTCATCCCGTTTTTCTTGTATATGTGTCTTCCAGGTTTGCTTTCTGTCAAGGTGAAATCCGAGGTGTTTTACAGTTGTATTGTGAG
This sequence comes from Eilema griseolum, assembly GCA_963662185.1. Lineage (NCBI taxonomy): Eukaryota > Metazoa > Arthropoda > Insecta > Lepidoptera > Erebidae > Eilema > Eilema griseolum. The sequence continues at coordinate 23,287,766 of OY759240.1, forward strand.
GTAGATCTCCTTGACCTATTTTTACAGGGGGATAGTCCTCAGTCTCGGGTGGGGTTCACCTTTTCCAGTCTAACTGCATTTTTGGTTAAACTTCTATATAAACCCAACTACCCATAATGACTGTTATTGATGTTTGTATGACAACTAAGACCGATGGCTTACTGTTATAAGATATGATAGTGTTACCATGTCTAGATACCAGCTCCAAAAAAAGGGTCAAAGAACCTGGATAAAGACTCGGGCAACTGCTATTTATTAATTGGGTATTTAATAATGTATTTTTATGGTTTTCAGACAGTCCACTGCCTCCAAAACACAGAGTGTAAGAATCAAAGTTCTGAATCAATACAGAAGTTTCTGGAGGCCATTAAAAAGTTCAAGTTGACAAAGACTGAGAAATTAATGATGGTGAACACTCCACCAAGAACGGAACTAGAAATACAACTGGTAATATATTAATACAAGAATATCTTTTGATGAGAATACACATATAAATTAGGTACTATATAGGGGACATGCAGAAAACTAGATGATACTTAACAAAACCATTGTGATTTTTAATTAAATTTGTAATAACCCCTTAAAAAATCGCAAAGATTTTGTAGCTACTAGCCTCTTGAAAACTAAAACGATTTTTTAGAGATTAGCTCCTTAAAAAACCAAAGTATTTGTAGCCAATAACCTGTTAAAAATCAAAATGATTTTGTAGCCACTAGCACCTAAAAAACCACAATGATTTTGTATTGTCTGTATTAACCTCTCAAAAACCATAAGGATTTTGTTATCATCAAGTTTTCTGTATTATCTTCCTATCATGGTCTAAAAAATCCGAACCAACCTCATCTGCAGGCTGGTTCAAATAGTGTTATAGAGTCAGAGCCACAGCTGAAACTGGATGTCCCTGTAATCTACAGACTCTCCAGGGTACCTGCTGCCTAACAAGTAGTCAATGTCTGCTGCAGTTACTTAGGTTTCCTTGACATACCTGCAGTTTCCTGCTATAGGGTCCCATGACATTTTCTGTGGTGTGCTTTTATTCACTTCTATTTGGATATAGCCTCATCACCGTTAGCCCATGGAGTTGAGGTGGTACCCGAGGGTTAATCTACACGAAAAAAAAGGTAGAATATGGCTTAACACTATTGTATGGGAAGATGGGAAGATATGATGTGGTTTTTCTATGCTCTTCGCCAGGACCACACGGCAAATAAACAACTCTTTTATTTCACATATTGAGGAACTCACTTGCTGAAACTCAATATGTGTAACAACAAATTTCCATCAATCAACAGTATAAATAACTCTTTTATTTGTTCTACAGATTGTACAAGAGAGTGAGGAGCGTTTGTCAGAAGACGATGTCCGCAGCATCATAGCTCATGTCAATGAATTCTTTCCAACAGCTGCGTCTTCATGATCTATATTTTCTCATTTGTTTATAATCTGTGTACATTAATCGTGAAAACGCAGTAATTAGATGTCAGTTATAAGTTTTAAATTTAGAATAACATTAGAGTTCGTTTATTATTAGCTTGATTCTCAAATAAAATTATTCATAGGAAACAATATAAGTAATACGACAATGCGCGGGCGCATCCACAGAAAATGTATTATTTGATATTTTAGTTGTAAGAAAAACTATTGTAGGTGTTATTTATAATACATTGTAATATGAACATAAAATTTTACATCTAAATGATCCAGTAATTTATTTACAATCCTTAAGCCAACTTGTTGATAAAGCCGAATTACTTATAGAATTATATTAGGTATATTGTCAGTGCTTATAGTAAAAAATAGATAAAAAATGTTTGAGTTTGTAATAGTAGGTACTCACTACTTCGGTATGCACACTTGCAAAACCATCGGATTCACTCACTTATGCCCACCTGTGTTAAAGGTGCAGAATATTGCGAAATGGAAAGTATTTATATTGAGAAATCAAATGAAATATATTTATTCGCAGAAATATGGTAGGTACAGGGTTTTAAACATGAGTGTGAGAATCGCATATTTCGTGAGTCGAATGTTTTGCAGGCAAAATATAGTGTAGCTAAAATAATGCTTGATTGAAAGATTTCACTCTAATACATATATGTGGCTTCTTTAAGAAAGGCATCAGAAGGCTGCGTCCGTAGTTTGGCAGGTGCCTGACTAGAAGATAGGTTGGCTCAAAGTATTGGTAGGGTCCTGTACACTCTAAGGTGCCTCGGGACATATATCTTGGACTCATGTACAAATGTACTTTATACAGTCAGTAGGTACACGTTTCTTGGTGTCTTTGGAGGATAGCACAGTTTGCTACGGCAGTGAACGAGTTTAAATTCACCATTAGCATATATTACTGTTTCCCTGCTGCAGCGCTTGCGTAACGCAAACAACAGCATTCTGAAAGTCATTGCTCATTGGTTTGACTGCCCTATCTACACTGGAGAGTTTTGGTGCTGTCAGTGGGAAGACCAAAAGTTTGTCCTGCTGTCACTGACGGCACAGAAACTTTCTGTGCTCACAGGGTTGGCAGCGCGAGTGCGACTCCCTTGGTTTTGCACACGTCCATATACCACGGTAACCACTTTCCATCAGGTGGGCCGTGTGCTTGTCTGGCATCTAAGTGGTATAAAAAAAATATTGGATAAGGGTAGTTATTGGCAATATTTAATTACCTAATGTAATTGGTACTTATACTACATACATACCTACTAACATAATTTTAAGCACATTCATTGTTACTAATATACTAATACCACAGTTTAACGTATGAAGTATGAGTCGTTAGAATGGGGTCTAGTTCATAATATCGACAGTCACTACATCGATGGTAGCTGTATCGAAAACGTTCCATCGACGGGCTAATGTATCGACAGTACCCCAAATCGATGGTACGCTACATCGACAGTACCCCAAATCGTTGGTACGCTACATCATTAGTACACTAAAACGACTGTATGCTACATCGACAGTAAACCAAATCGATAGTACGCTGCTAACACTATGTACTATTTTTAGTGACCTACGTATTAGAAATAAATAAATGATTATTTATCAATCATAATATTTATAATTATTACAAAACAGTGCACGCGCGTCAGGGCCTCGTTTTTACCGCGACTAAGGTTCAAGATATGTGTCCCAAGCTTAGCAAGCATCTAAGGTCCCAAGTAACGTTGAGCAGGAATTGAACTCCCTCCCTGATATACTAGAAAGCTCTGCCATGACTACCGCCCCAGTATTCAGTACACAGGTGGTTAAAATAAATAGGACAGAGTTGTAATCATACATAAGTCAATGATACATAACCTATTATCTACATTATCACGAATGTCCATTAGTTCATTATTTGGACTGCGGTGTGTAAAGTAAATAAATACTAATGAACCAATGATGTTATAAGTTACCTTTATACTTAAAACCCCATCATGTAGGTAATTGCTAGAGATTGAACGTGGGTTCTGGGTTCAAAGTCTACTGCCGCGAGCGCGCAAGCGCATCTTTAGTTCAGAAACAGACGCTACACCGCACACCGCTAGCGTTTCGGTACGCAGTCGCAGTACCGCACTGCCGCGGCTGCGAGCGAGATATCAAAGATCAACAACTGGATAACGTTGAGGTTAGGAACTTGGACATAAAATAATAGTCATAAAAAGTAATTTAGCCTACACGTAGGTATATTAGTTGTTATTTGGTATTCTATGTTTATAGTATTACCTATAGTATAGTATGTTTACGTATAACATTATCAGTTATCACATGTGTTTATCACTTTATCTAGTTCGTAAACATTTAAAATGGTAGTGATATAAATTTGATTAAAAAGTGTACAGTGCGAAAACTTTTTTCTTTAGTAAGTTACTTAAAAGGTATGTTACTGTTATTATTCAATTTAAGATTTTAGTCGCGGGGATAAGTCAATTGGTTTAGTGAAATTAACAAAGTAAATAGTAAAATTAAGTAGTAAATGATAAAAAAGTTAAATCTACTTCAAAAAGAAACTTGGCCTAACAAGGTCTTTAGGGACCGTACGGCATATTCAATAGGGGGGTATTGTAGGTATATGCCGTACGTACGTATGACCCCAATTTAGATTACTGCATAATTGTATATTTTACTTACTAGTCAAATTAGTTAATTTTTACAAAATGTCAAAACGGTACGTTATATGGACTTATAACTTGTATGAAATGAATTATTGTGACGTCATAATATTTAATAATCAAATCATTAACTGTTATAGTTTGGGTGGATGATTAGAAATAAATAAAATAAGAACCGACACCATTTTTACCGCTCTTTTACCATTCTTAATTTAAACTCAAACTCAGTCAAATAATTTATTTGAAGTACAGGAAAATACGATATTCTCATTTTCGGGGTTCCGAGATTCCGATTCCGGATAAGGGTCCGTTACATTAGGTAAGTTAAGTATAGCTATCGGCATATATCTTGACCCATAACTGGAAATTTATTGACTTACAGGTTAAATCATGTCCCGGTTGATAGTTTATCGCGGGTTCGGCAGTCCGCCGTCACGCGCCGTCCAGATGCTGAGCGAGCTGATAGGCATACAGCCCGAAATCAAAGAAGTAAATCTTCGAAAACTTGAGCATAAAACGCCGGAGTTTACAAAGGTACTTTAATTTTTTAATAGATACTACTCATGTGGCAGACAAGCTCATGGCCCACCTGATGAATGGTCGTTACCGTTGCCTATGGACGTGTGCAACACCAAGGGAGTCACACTTATGCTGCCCTGTATGAACAGTTTGTTCTTACCACTGCCAGCGGAAAAACTCTCCAGTGAGCTCTGCCTACGTTATTCACCGCCGGGAACACAACACGAGGTTATTATGGCCGCGGTATTCTATAGGGCGAAGGTACTTCCACAGTCGGCGTCAGTCCTCTGCTCAATTGTCCTATCTCCGTTAATTTCAGTCATTATAGAAGGATATATGTTATAGAAGGAGGTGCAATACAGGTTCGCGTGCAGTATACGCAAGCGCTGTACTTCGGGGCGCCTCCGCGACAATCTATCTCCTTTTTTTAACTTTATTGGTGTCTGTAATGTTGCCTTTAACTTATCATCAATTCATATTGACGCGTGTCCTGTTGAAAAAAAAAGCAATCAGAATAATTAACGCGTTTTAAAAAGTTTAGTACAGCGCCATCTATCCTTTAGGTAGGTTATCCCATTAGTGATTTAAAAATGGCTGAGTTTAAGTGCCTACTAATTTTTTTTATCATTGCAGTTAAATCCAATGTGCACGGTGCCGGTGTTGGAGGACGGCGACTTTGTTTTGTCTGACAGGTGATTTCTTTTTAATTGTTCATCAACATTCTCTGAGACTTTTCACGACTCATTTGGGGTAGACTTTCAAGTCTGATATTTTCCGTAAAGTGACTGCAATCAGACCTCTAGGTGCAACCAATTGGCTAAATAGAACTTCTGCTGTTAGAGTACTCGGACATTTGTGGGCTCCAACTACACATAACGTCTGCCTTAGAGGTTCGTTTGATAACCGAGGCAAACGGCTTAACGTGTTCTACGAGGTAGGACCAAACTTTCTTCCGGTTAAAACCAAGACAATGCTTATGCAGACTTTAATCTTTCCCATATTTGACTATGGTGATGTATGCTTTTTCGACCTGAATGCAGATCTGCATCGGAATCAGAAGTCGGTCGACTTCTCAACAATTGCATTCGATTCGTCTACAATCTTAAGAAGTATGACCACGTTTCGGCTTGTCGTACTGAGCTGGGTTGGTTGCCTATACGAAGGCGACGTAGTCTGAGAGCTGTCACTTTGATATATATATCTAAGTTAAGTACCTATTAAACTCTCCCAATGCCCCAGCCTAAGTGTCAGCACCACTTACTCGGCTCTAACCATAACAAAAATTTACGCTCGTCCAATAACTTACTCCTACACTGTCCCACTCACACGACAAGTCTTGTCCACTCTTCTTTCATAGTCCAGTCTATTCTTTTATGGAACGCGCTTCCTCTGGAAATCAGAATGTCTACAAGCCGTTTTATATTTAAGACCAGAGTACACCAGCTTTACAGCAACCCATAGTTAATTTTTATTATATATAATTATTATTTGTGTACCAAACGTAGAGAACTATCACCACAACACTTCGTGCACCTACCTTTTATATAAATATCTCTGCATCACCCTAAGGTTGACTGGTAGAAAATGCCTGTGGCATTAAGTCCGCCTTTGTACAATCCTTGTCTGTTTGTGCAAAAAGTTCAAATAATAATAATAAAAATATTTGCACTGAACGGGAATAGAACACGCGCCACCTGCGTAGCTATCGGGCGGTACGAGTATTATTCATAAATTCTTTTTCTCCCCAGCAATGCCATAATGAAGTATTTACTAGAGAAGTACGGTGGGGACAAACGCGAGACGTTGTACCCCAGCGAACTGCGCACGCGCGCTTTAGTGGACCAGTCTATGTTCTTCAACGTTGGGGTCTTCTTCCCAACATTTTTGGACTTTGTTGTAAGTTCTGTCTTCTCTTATAAACAAGGGAGATTATTGAATGAAATTTTATAGCATTTAGTTTTTTTTTTTTACGTGCGCAAAATCCCCACGGATACCTCCCCACCGGAGCCGGTGGAGGAGGTTATGTCGGACTCGAACCGACTAAAACGCACGCCGCCTGTGGATCGTTTTGGTTGCCGAAGGTGAGGTTGACAGGCATATCCCTCGCACCTCGGCCGACTCAGGGCCATCTCTCACGATCTGGCCCGCTTCTCGGGTGTGGGGACTACAGAGTCCCCAACTCGTCCCCGGAAACGGGGAGGCGCGCCACCGCCGCGGCCTGCTTCTGCCAGGGTGACAGGCGGCTCCACCATTTAGTATGCTATCTATTCAAATCGATTAAGATAGAAAAATAAATGAATCGGTTATATATATGAAAATTTCGATTGCTTCAGGCAAGGTTCGATGGCTCAGTGGTTAGGGCTTTCCCCCTGTAAGGGAAAGATCGCGGGTTCGAATCCTGCCTGAACCGATTTTTTTTCTATCTTAATCGATGTGGAGGATATCTTGTAAACTACATTCTCACTCAGCTTCATAAATTAGCATATTACAGTCCAATGCTGGACATGACCTCACCGAAGTAGGGTGACGGTTCGGGTATGAATTAACTATTTATTAAGCTGTGGTTCGGGTTAGCTATCTCCCTTGGTTACGCTTGGCGCGCCTCCCCGTTTCCGGGGACGCGTTGGGGACTCTGTGGTCCCCACACCATAGAAGAGGGTCAGATCGTTAGAGATGGCCCTAGGTCGGCCGGGGTGCGAGGGATATGCCTGTCAACCTCACCTTTGGCAACCAAAAACGATCCACAGGCGGCGTGCGTTTTAGTCGGTTCGAGTTCGACATAACCTCTTCCACCGGCTCCGGTTGGGGAGTGATATTGCGGACGTAAAAAAGAAACCCTAGCAGTTAGCTAGTTTAGCAGTACGGCATTTCTATTAGAATGGGGTTATTTGATACTCAACAAAATATTGTGATATCCGAAGATACTTACTTTTTGTTGGGACTTACGGTGAATTGACATTTAGCAATTATCAGTTCAATTTTAATCTAGTAGGTACATTTATCAGTTAAATAGGTAATAAGTTATGTCACAAATAACATTATACTAGAGTAGTTACGTGCAGGGCCAGATCGTGAGAGATGGCCGTGGGTCGGCCGGGGTGCGAGGGATATGCCTGTCAACCTCACCTTCGGCAACCAAAGCGACCCACAGGCGGCGTGCGTTTTAGTCGGTTCTAGTCCGACATAACCTCCTCCACCGGCTCCGGTGGGGAGGTATCCGTGGGGATTTTGCGCACGTAAAAAAAAAAAAAAGAGTAGTTACGTGCAAGATTCGTCTGCTACGAATAAGCTCCAAGTCATTATTACCTACTCTACATCTATTGAACATTTTTCAAACAAAATCGATACTTTTTTTTTCGATTAGAACCGAAATTACTAATATTCCCTCTAACCCCCCCCCCCCCCCCCCCCAGCTATGCTAAATTGCTTGTGTTAGGAGTGGGTTCACGGCGGTAGTGTAATCTCCAGGATTCGAACCCGGGATCTCTCGATTGAAAAGCCGACTCCTTAACCACTAAGCTACCGATACTAGAGCGTATACAAAGTTTGTAATTTTTCTTTTTTTTAATTAATTGTGATCGATTTATTTCAGATATCAGCGTTCGCGAACGGCGCTACCGGGGTGACGCCCGCGCAAATTGAACGTCTAGACAAGGCTTACTTCACATTGGAGGCTTACCTACAAGACAAGAAGTATGTTGGCACGAACCATCTGACTATTGCGGATCTCGCGAATGGCTCGACTGCTACAGCATCACAAGTAGCGCTCAAAGTGGATCCGCAAAAGTACGTACATATGTACATACGTTTATTTAATTTTTGCTTTTTTTTCGGATGTTAGTGTGAGCTTTGAGGTCTTTTTCCCCTTAAGAAAGGGGGGTATCTTAAAAGCTACAGGGCTACCTCAACTGCAAGTGTACCTGCTGACTGACGGGTGAGACGCTAACGAAGGTTTCCTTTATGTTGGAGGTCAGACAGGCGATTTTCTCACAATTTGTCGATAATTATCATTGACCAAATTAGCATAATCCTAAAACAAGGGGATCCAGGATTCGGAGATGATTGCAATCGGGATAAGATTTCGATCTAGGATTAGCAGAGGCAAGGCAATAGCCCATTGCTTTGGTTCATAGATATTCTCTAAACCGCGTAAGAGATTTCTTTACTATTGCTAATTGAAAATGAAGAGTTTTTTTTTTATATTCTGTACTAATGATTCCAGATATCCTCGGTGTGCTGACTGGCTGGCTCGGCTCCAAGAGGAACACGTTTTCAAGACTATCAACGAGCCTGGAGCTGCTTTCATCACTAAAATGACAACCCAAGCATGGGAAAGAAATAAACAAAAGAATGGACAATAAATTTGTATTTGTTATAGTTATTTCAGTCTTGTATGTAACCTTACCACACTCAAAAAAATTGCCGTTTTTATACGAACGCGTGTACTTACTTAATAACTCTATATATAATAACCTCGTGTTGTGTTCCCGGCGGTGAGTAAAATAGCCCACTGGAGAGTTTTTGTGCTGTCAGTGGGAAGACCAAAGGTTGGTCCTGCCTTGTCTTCTACAATGATGGCACAGAAACTATTCTTACAGGGTCGGTAGCACGAGTGTGACTCTCCTGGTGTTGCCACGTCCATAGGCCACGGTAACCACTTTCCATCAGGTGGGCCATGTGCTTGTCTGCCACCTAAGTTGGATAACCAAAAAGAAGACGATTGCTATAAGCACTTACTCTTAAGTAGATTGTAAGTACAACGCCATCTATCGAACTACCTAGTGAAAATATATTCTTGTCACATACCACAGATAACATAATACTCTCCTACTACCACAGGAACTACTACATTTGTATAGCTTTCTTGTATGGTTCAAGCTAGCAAGTGCAGAAAATGTTAAACATTTCGGCTGTTTTCTCGTGATCCCAGGATTTTGTTACATTCTTTAATTTAATTTATTTACCCAAACATACAGATACAAAATACAATATGTCAGGTATACATATACTGACACCTATGAATCCCCGAAAGGGGGCCCGCGTGCCTCGTGTACCTATTAACACCTACAATTTGCCAGTTATGTTTTTCGGTCCCATGTAATAGGGGCAAGCCCACTGTCATCAAGCGGGCACTTAGTCATGGGCTGTATGTTTACTGTCGGATGGAGAATAGCCCTATGCCTTGAATCGATATCTATGTTATACTATATTATTATATAGAATAACATGTACTATAATACTAGCTGTTACCCGCGGTGTTAATGTTCCAAGTTCTAATCTAAAACTGTACCAAATTTTCTCAAAATCTGTTCAGTGGTTTAGGTGTGAAAGCGTAACAAATAGGCAGACCGATAGACAGACGGAGTTACTTTTGCATTTTTAACATTAATATAATAATTATAATGGAGTATGGAAATATGGATAATAATGTTAATTTTGCCTCTTGAGTATATCAAGAGGCAATATTCAGTAACTGCAATAATTCTAATCTGAATTTACTATATTATTTAACAAGAGTACATAACCACAATAGGTGCCATTAAACAATTTATGGCATGCATGACACAGGTTGTGTATAAATAAGCGACATCTATATATTAATCCGTAGAATAAAGTTTGATTTGTACTCAAGAGATGTCACTTGTGGTATCCACTGCGAGTAATGGATCTAAGTTGGATTTCAGTAATATTCATTGAATATGGTTATTTAACTTCAATATAAAGTTCAAAATAAATACGAAATTTTCTAAATAGTTCCCACTTTGTGTAAATGTAGTATTAGCTTCTTGTTATTTCCAATTCAACACTTTATTTAGTTCCATAATTTACATCAGTGCCATCTATATTTTTATTTCAAAACTTCTAAGTTATTTATGCAATGACCTTGCTTTGCAACTTTCGAACTTAGAACGTTGGAACAACGACATTCGCCGGAATCGGAATTTGAATGGTATGGGCAGGCTCGGTTCGAGTCTCAACGGAACGGCAGAAACGTGTACGGCGAAGTGCGGTCGACTCGTCGATACGCAGCTGTCCGCGCGCTTGTCAATTTTGAGTTTTTCCGAAACGCGTGTGTAAATAAACAAATTATTACTTTTCATTGCGAATTATGATGAAGTGATACTGAAGTTTGTTTATCAATCGTGTTGATTCAAAGTGGAGCGTTTTAAATGAATCCGTAACCGCTTCTCGCAATGACAAGGGAGAGCACTCTGTTACCTTTTGAGAAACCGGAGGCATTAAAATGTTTCATGTGGTCTAATTAATGCCATTTTTTACATAAATAAGTGTATACGTTGATTTTAAGGACTATTGTGAATCGTTTAGTGACTTTGGAAGTTTATAACCGTCTTTTCGACTCGGTCGATAGTCGTCTACACGTTTTAAAAATGAGTGTTTTAAGTGGTTTAAGTAAAGCTGACTTCAAGACAGCAAGTGATGGACTGCTGGAGCTGCCCGAGGAGCGGCTCCGCAGTATTATGCGGAAGGAACCAATCACTGATGTCTACCACGTAGAACAGACACCCTTTGCAAGGTGAATACAGAGTTTAACTAAGTTGTAAACTACCTGACAGAACACAAAAGTTTTTTTTTATACTCTTAAAATGCCAAAGGAAGTGGGAGTAACCAGCCAGTTAATTTTTTATATTATAGACCTTGATAGATAACTTTATCAGTCTTAAGATTCTGGAACTATTATAAACTTTAAGACTTGAACTTCAACATTATCAAATTATGAACTCTCAAGGTGTGTACTTGTATAGAACAATATTATTATTGATAGTACAGGCCTGTTTTACTGTTGTAATTTATTTTTTATTACAACCACAACTATAAAAGATATAGATGTTATAAGACAGAGTTATAGGTATATTTAGCGCAATTAATATTGTTTTAATTGCATAAGTCTGTAAAATAGCTGTTTTAAGAGTTTATCATGGTCTTGTAGATAAAGATGAGTGATGAGTGTATAGGTACAAGATAATTTTGATAAGGAGTGCTATTTTTGTGTTCATATTATACTTTGACAAGAGTTTTGAAGCGTGACAATAAACATGTGACATTGCTTTATCTTTAATACAATTTTGTATTAAGTATTTTACCTTCAGTAAACTTATTTCAAGTACAGTAAAGTATTTACATGCCTTTGAACTAGGAACTACAAGTGTTTTCTTCAGTGAGGAATCTTAAAAGAACAACAACTGTATAGGAATGAGTAAAATAAGCAACATTATGCCAATTTTAGTAGCGAAATTCACATCAAAAGAAATTACAATTGAAAAAAACTACCTAATAAAGATTGCCATAAATTACTCTTAATTTTTTTTTAATACCACTTAGGTGGCAGGCACACATGGCCCACCTGATGAAAAGTGGTTACCGTGGCTAATAGCCTATCATTTGCAACCAAATAAATTCATAGATATTTCATATACCTTTTAAATATTCAAGTGACACAATTGCTTTAATAACTACAATATAGTGAATCTAATAGGTCATGCACCTTCATTATTTTAAAGCACAGGACAGCATTACAGAAATTAAATCATTCCAAGTGTTCATAAGCCTCCTTCATCTCTGGTGGAAAGTGGAGGAGGCTTTTACCCAAGGGGGCTACATTACAGAAACTACAAATAAACACTAACAATTTTTACATTATATTTTTTCTCTCTATTGTACTTGTACTATTTTTGTAGACAAATAAAGCTATAAATAAAGCGCCCATAAGATATAATATAAATCTAACTCACAAACTAAAAATGTCATAATGTCCTTCATTACAACATTTTACTACTTTCTGCATTATAAAATGGCTGCTACTTATGTAGATTACAATATTAAAATTAGACTGTCTAATTATGTAAACAAACAAATGAAGACCAACCTAGACCTGAATTAAACAATCATATTCTGCTTTGAGTGCACTTCTTTTTTATACCACTTAGGTGGCAGACATTGCCCATCTGATGGAAAGTGGTTACCGTGGCCTATGGGCGTTCGCAACACCAGGGGGGTCACACTCGCGCTCCCGACACTTACCATCAGGTGGGTTGTGTGCTTGCCAACCGTCTAAGTTGTATTTAAAAAAAAAATGTTTGTCCATTATTAATTTTGGTTACTCCCAATTGCTCAAGTAGGCACTAGGTAGGTCTCCGTTCTCTAATTATTTTTTTCATGTTGACCATAATCCGTAACTAATGCATAGGGTTATCGTAATTCTGTAGTCATTTCTAAATTAATTTAACCTGCAGTTCCTATACAAACGAATGCGAATATAGACAGTATGATTACACATCATAAGAGCGTATTTCGCGGGCGTTTGTGAGAGTTGAATGCGAGGTTTCCTGCTACCGTTTCTGCCCCAGTTGTGTCCCTAATATCACTTTATACCTATAACTATCAAACTTTTACTAACATGCAATTATTATGTACTTACCGATATCGATGCACTAATATCAATATTTGGCATTCACGTCCATTATTTAGGTATTTGTATTGCATTTATATAGTCTCAATGTAATATAATAATAATGGCGCACATTATGAGACGCATATGTCCAGCAGTGAACTGCGGTAGGCTAATATATTGATTGATGGAATAATAAAGTCAATAGAAGTCACATAAAATCCAATGGTTCACCAAGAATCCACTAAGATAACGTTCTTTTTTTACAAAATTTTTGTTATAACTGTATATAACAATGATCATAACACACTTATATCCATCGCATATCTGTTATTGGCGCGAAAATGGTCGTCACCGACCTTTACCATAAACAAAAATGTAGATTTCCCGCCTAAGTTTACCACCATCCTTCTGTTTAAAAATTTCAAAAAGAAATTACATATTCTAATTCATTTTTCAAATATTACAACCTTTTAATCGTGTATTTTGTCTCTAGATTTTTTAAGGTGCCTAGCAAGTAATTAGGAATTAAACAAATAATTGAATCTAATATTGATATGATACAGATTCAATGAATTATTTATACATATTATTAACTCTTTCAATTAAAAAAAACCTAGTAATTAATTGCAAATTATCAAACCAACCATTTTTACTTGAGTTAAAAGTGCATTAATCACTTTGACAATAAGGTAGGTACACCGCGAACTGGAAGTTTTATAATAGTAGGTACTTAATTATAGGTAAAATGTATAAAAATTTTAATTTTGTAATAAAAAGGATGATTGATACTTTGATTGATTTTGATTTGAAAATTTGTTAGTAAACTTCTCATCATCTTAGCGTTATTCCCGTGTCTTTCCCTCAAAGCCTAGGGTCCGCTTACACCTAACGAGCGAGTGCCAGACGGCAGTAGCTCCCAAATAGCCCGCCTTCTAACCCTCAGAAGAAAACCTGCGTAAGAACCTCATCCGTTATTCTGTTAATTTACCCGAAATTCTTTGTACTCCACACTCAAGATATACTTCACACTAAACTCGCATTCATTATAGCTTAAGCAGCTTTCACAGGTAAAGCCCGTAAAGTGTAATTTGAGGAATACACCATCACAGATAACGTTATCGTCAGTAGCTGACACATTTAGCGGTTATTTGACTTGCTAATTGCATTATGGCCCTTTGTTACGCAGGCGGGTACCTGTTGGCAATTAGGTCAGCGTCAACGCAGATAACGATATCTTAAGTAACTATTTACTAATAACTTGACCGGTTAATAGATTAACTAGTTACTGCTTATGTTTACCGTTACGTGATTCAAATTCAAATTCTTTATTTCTCAAACTAGTGCAACGTAAAAACGTCTTTATGACTGAATTTTTATTTTGCTTTTAACTAAGTTTACCTTAACTTCTTAGGCACTGGTGGAGAAGAATCGGCGCTACAAACTCCACTGTGGCATTTTCATTAACGTATTAAAAAAAAATTACCAAGTATGAGAACCACAACCAAATACGGGACAGGACATCGAGGGTAGGTTCTAGGTTATTAGATCTCCTAAATTGTTTAATCTGATGCTTTGTACTTGAAAATGGATACCGCGGTCGATATCCTAACCAAAACTATGTTTTGTACCTATTAAATCTAAAACACTAGTTGATAATGAAATTGTTATAACGTGGGTGTTGATTCATCTATCGTCCTGCCTATCCCCTCTACGATCCAACAGTGGGGCAAACAGCACACTGGGGTTCACTGCGATAAAGTGTAAGGCTGAATTGTGAGGACTCAGTTATGTTGAACTTGATTGCAATTATTTTCACTGGCGAAATCCGACCTTTAATAAAACGCATTAAAAGTTAAAATGCGTAAAAACATTATATTAAGAGACTTTCCGATAAAACCTTGAGTGCTAAGTGAAAGTATTGTGTATCTATAGAACTAAGGTAAAAAAAAAGTTATGATCTTTACTTTAAACACAATTAAGGTTATTTCTTATTCGTAGCTGCAACCTCTATATTAAAAAAAAAACTACAGTAAATTCTACATTATGGTAGAGTGCATTTCTTACTAAATATGTAATACTAAAATACTATGTACGTGGTATTTAGTAATAAAATAAATAAGTTTCACACCTTGTAGTAAATGAAAAACACCTATTTCAATACTTAAAAAGGTTTTGTTTTGTTCTTTTAAGGTGTCTAACAAGTTGGGGAACTCTTGAGGCTCTTAGAAATAAGAATATCTTAATTGTTCTACGAAAAAAGCTCGCATCCAGTTACTTATGACCAAAAACACGCAAAGCTACTTTCTATAATAATAAAAAAAAACATACGGATGGTAGACCGACATCTACGGTAATGGTTAACGATAAACAGGTAACCCGTGAAATTACTTCACCGGGAACAATATGTTTTAAATACATACTGTACATATAATCACACCTATAAATCCATCAAGTACCCCTTGAAGAATTTACAGAGGTTAAACACTCGTACTTCGCCATGCTTTGCGGTCCCACGAAACTGGAGGCGAGCCTATTGCCGTCAAGCGGGAACTTTGTCATGGGCGGCCGTATGCCGTTTTAATTAGCATCATGTAAATTTCCGTATACGATAACAATACATTATAATTTTTCCTAGAACCATTACTTCTTATTAGCTCATATCAAACATAACTACGTAGAATTGTTCGTAGATTAACATCAAGAAGTCATCGTTTAGTATTCATATTAGATCCACGTTCAGTAGGTTTCCGTTGTGTACCGACTACCGGCAGACTGCTGAACTACTCTCAGGCAGCTTCCAATAAAGGAGTGGTCATCATATGCGCCCGCAAATGGATATTAGTGGCAACAAACTTGGCTTCATTTAAACCGGTTGCGAACCAGCGAACATACATCATTCATGCTTCTTACCGCTTTGACCGACTGCTGTATTACGGTTTAACACTAATAAAATTATTACATACTAAAACTCGTGCCTGTTCTCTCTGGTTTCGGGGTAAGCAGAGACACTAAAGCCCACTATATGAAAGAAAGCCTGCTTTCCACTGCGAACAGTGACTATAGATTTAATTAACATACTATTGATCGGTTAAAGCAAGGTGATAAATTTAATTATAATTTAAAAACTTTATAAAAGTACAGCGTGGTAGCCTAGTGGTATGGGTAATGGACTGCTGAGACAAGGTCTTGGGTTCGATCCCAGGTTTTACCATGGCACACACCAATGACTTTTCGATGCTTCTCGAAGTTATGTGTGTATTTATCGCAGGTTTACAAGTGCCCGGTTAATGACAATAGGCTCGCCACCTATTACATTGGGATCTAAACATAAACTGGCGAAAGGGATATAGGCGTGAGTTTATGTTATGTTTATGATAAAAGTTCAATGGCGTATAAACTGAGTTCTTACGGTATCCTCTCCGCTCATATTAGAAATATTCATTTACGCAGTTGACGAACTTCCTCTACTGCCATCAGAGTATCCTGCTTCATTTCTGAATCATTTTCATACCTGAATGTACCTGAAGTAGAATATAGATACCATATTTATGCTAAATCATACCTACTTGATATAACGTTTCAAGGTGAACCAAAAGAGCTTTGATGACTTGACACTTTTTGATTGTATACTATCAGAGTAGAACACACAGGATGACCGTGCGCGGTGCGTGCGCTCATTGTGCTGAGCTGGAAAAAACCTTTATTTTCCAAATTTATTAAACCAGTTTGAAGTAAAAGGCTATCGTCAATCTCAAACTGGACATGCAAGTTCTCTCTAATATTTTACGTACGTACATATGAATCACGACACACAAGAGTTTGATAATTTTCACAATTAAGCCATCATTGAGGTGACTTTTTTCTGTATAGTACAAAAAGTCAACCAACGAAATAGCCTCCGGTCACTCGGTTGAGGCTAGTTTAAGTGAAATTTAACATTTCAACAAGCCGGCTGGCGTTTGCTGTTTGAGTAAATGAAAGGAATCGTTTAGCGCCCGCCAGCGGTTATTGGCAATTTCTCTGCGCGACGTCGCCCGGGGCGCCTCGTTTCCCGGGAGCCCAGCGACTCGCCGCGATAGCAGTTTTTGCTTGTCCGCCGACGCCGGCGCTGCCGAGATGTAATCGTGGACTTTCTACAGCTGAGCGGTTGGTCGCCGAAGCGGTTTCACTTTCATGCGGCGGCGGAATGCGGCCGGACCTCCGACCCGCGCCCGCCGTGTCACCGCGATACCTCCCCCCACGCGACAGCCCTCCCTGTACTGTATATACAATATACATACTACGTACCCGATGACAGACGTACACCATTTGCATATCAATGCTGCCTCACGCTCGATTCCATTATACGGTAGATTATTGAATAACTAGTGGCGATAACGGTTCTCTCGTATACGAGGCTCGCCTGCGGAGAACCAGTCCTGATTCCGTCATTCCGTATCTCTAGCATTAACGTATCGCGTACGATCGGTCGTGGGTTAATTTTGATTCTACTAGCGGCCCGAATACCTGAGTTGGATTCCGGCGCCGACTGGCGAGCTATCCGCGCTAATATCTTATTCGTGTCATTAGTGCGAAATGCCAGCCGTTTGGCACCCGCGGCGCCGGCCTCAGCGTTCCCTCGCGGCCGATGCACCGCCCTGGGCCACCAGCTAATTTCGGGCCCGTTGCATCACGCATCACTTTCGGTTTCGTTTGTCACGCGGCTATTTTAGATGGAGTGTCGATATTAGAACTCTGTATTTAGCCGTAGCGACCCGTTAGATGTTTGTACCGCACCCAACGTGACTAACTCATAAAACGCTCAGGACCCTCGATTAATTGTCTTACTATAAGCGTAACCTCGCAATACTTATTCAAATAAGACTGCTGTATCTAAAATAAGACACAATAAGGCTAACGTAGCTCTACGTTTCAAAGTCGACTCCTAGAATGCACTGAGTCTCGACAACTTGCTGCAGTTATCTCGAGTTTGCGGAATGAAATCCGATCCGTATGTAGTAGCACGCGAGCGAGGCCAGCCTCCGGCTCGTCCGTAGTGTCGCTGTTGTTACCTTATCTACCGTTGGGGTATCTATTATAAGTGTATTTATTCACCTAATCCGCTAATCCTTACGCATGTACTAGCAACTATCTGGATATTCAAATTCATAGGAAGCTTGTCTTGTGATTTGATTGAGAGCGATCGTTCTGCTTTACGAATACCCCTGTACGTGCCCTTCATTCGCAAGGTCGACTGGCAAAATGGTCACCTGTATGGGGATTCGCGGGCGGGCGCCGACCGCCGGTTGTGCAATAAGCGCGACACCTCGTCGCACGTGGGCGATCGTCAGTCGTCGAGAACAATCGAGCCTGCTCATTCAACAACGCTCACTGGAATGCGAGCTTTTGATATCATTACAAAACCAACACTAACGGTGGGCCAATGTCAACACGGCTCCTGTATTGACTTTTAGATTGTCTGTATGGTAATGCGACCAGCCCCGCGCGAGGTGTCTGCGTCGTGTATTAGGCGCATACTCGTGTGGGCGACTAGATTTTCCTCGGGTTGGGCCACTCAGTGCAATGTAGATACGGAGCGGCTGCGCAGCGAAAGTCTGGCCGACCTTCGGCGTCTAGATATAGGCGGTAACAAGTACTTCAGATGTTGATACACCTAATTACGAGTCAGCTAAGAAACCGCCCGGTTGACAAGCTGCTGTGAATTAAACGTTGAGTGATTATGATACGCTGTCCGTAGCTCGTCCTTATCTCTTTTAGCTACGAGTTTGCAGGCGAGGAGTTGATCAACGTGTCTTTATTTCTACATATCGAGAGTCGAGTATTCTGTGATGATATGAGCGTTTACACGAAGATAGAGTCGCGAATAGTTTATTGATCGCATACCTAGATTGTTCACAAGATACAATCGCAACCGACGTGCTGGCCTGTCTACGTTTGACAATATTTTTAGTAAAAACTATCCTCGGTATGCACCGAGATGGTATCACTTATCAGACGTGTGTCACTCGTAATTTTAGATTACTATATCGTGGAATGCTAGTCTATACGATGCTTTTCTATCTACATTTCCAGTCTGTAGTAAACATTCTCGTTTCAGCTTAAAACATGTGTGCGTAGAACTAATTACCGGAATTAGCAGAATGTGTGGGAGTTTATGTGTTGGTGCTAGTCTAGATAGATGTCCCAGTGAACTCGATACCTTCGCTCGAACACATCTGATGTTGCATGGTTATGAGATGTGGTGATGTAACTGTATTTTCCATAAGTCTAGAAATTCGAAGGTGTTTTTAAAATTTATTCTTTTATGGCCATGTTTGGTTTTTATTACTTTTGTGATTATTTTATTGCGGTATCTGATTTTGCGTAGGCATCGACATTATGCAAAAATAATCATTCTTTATCGATATTAAACTCTAGTACCACTTAAGTATCGGTCGCAAATGCAATATTCTCGTTCGGCGTGTGTGCGCTGGTCTCGGACTAATATTGACGTGTCTCTGTTACAATGTTTGCACGGTTGATGGATGCGGTTCGACCAGATTCTGTTTACACTCCCTTCCATAACCTTGAGCAGAGTTCACTGACTCGTCCATCATACACATCTCGCTTGTCTTTAATTGTACACTTCCGGAGTATTTCCACCCAGCGGGACTTACGGCATCGGGCGTCACGTTCACGCGCATCCTGCTCAGGAATGCCGTCTATTTATACTCTACGATTTGTGTTCCGCACCGTCAAGTAAACCCCGCTAAGTGATGCATGCGGTAATGGTGAAATGAATTAGATTTTATTGCTAGTTTACTAATTTGGAGCTAATACACGTGTCAGCGGTGATGGATCCCGTGAGCCGGGCTCGTATCGGGTGTAAACGGCGGTGTTATTCCGACATACCAGAGCGAGAATTTATAGCGCGTCGACCGGCGCTGCGTAAATATAATTAGAGAGGCCATTTATCAGCACGGCGGAAGGGCGCCTCGTATCACCGCTGTAAATCTCGTACAGCCTCTGACCGTTGACGGCTCAATCCGGCGAAGAAATGGAATGTCAAGCTAGGTGCGGTAACATCGCGAATTTGTATATCCCAGAGGATTTATCCTCCATACATTACAATCAACGGGGATTTCGCCATGGTTATTTGCGTGGACAAACTTTCAGTTGCTACCGAAATTATTAGGATTGCGTTTAAATTATGACGTTTATAGCTTAAATAGAGCTCTTTGTTATGTTGTTTTGGCATAAAGTGTAAGTAGCTAGTCCAAGGGCAGCGTGGTTCGCGACGCGTGCGCACCATGGCCGGTAATTGGAGCCGTCGTCGGTAGCTGTAACTTCACACGTGTAAGTTACCGACGTCACATGTAGAAGTTACAATAAATCTGCTGTGTGAGCGGTTTTTTTTCATTTGTTTTTTTTTATGTAACGATAATGAAGTCTGATGATAATGTTTCAATATTTTGTGGACGGCATCGCTTATTTAATAATAAAAATAATTTTAATAAACAGATGTTCAAAATCGAGATCCGACCTAATTTCAAACACCCAATATTAAAATCGATCACGATTTCCATGAAAACAGAGCAAATTATCTCATAATAACAATTTCTTAAAACCAAGCCCTTTTATCACAATGTCAATGTTTTTTTTCTTCAAAATTGTGTAGGTACGAAAAACGTTTTTGACATGTCTTTTGATTTTGACAGATCGAAAATGAATTTTGAATCCATTGGGCTTCAGGTCTTTTAGCATTAGGTAATCTGAGTCAGGCAACTCGCGCTTAAGTAAGAATTCGCATATTGTTGGCAACTACTTCGAGTCCGAAATCTCGGGGGTATACCGCTGGGGATTTTTCGCTCGTAAAAAAAAGTGAGAATTCGCATATTTAGAGATATATTGTTTTTGACCCCTGACGCGACAGGTTGTTATCAGTTTGACGTGTCTTTGTGTGTGTGTGTGTGTGTGTGTGTTTGTGTCTGTCTGTCTGTCTGTGGCATCATAGCTCCTGAACGGATGAACCGTTGTATGTTGTATTTCAATAGATTTTATGAATTTCGTGTATTCTCTTTATTTAGATAAAAACACTAGTCAAACTTTATTCACTAAGCTTGTAAAGTATTATTTAACAAAAAAAAAAGTTTTATAAATGTTACTGTGTTGTTATGTGAATCATTCATTTCGTAACACTTGAATGACTATGAATTAACGTTAAGGTCACTCGTTACTTATTAATCTCCGGTTTTTTTAACATACATACATACACATAATCATGCCTTTATCCCCGGAGGGTTAGGCACAGGCGAATTAACATCCACATTTCACCAATCATTGAATTTGGTCCCACGTAATAGGAGGTGAGCCTATTGCCGTCTTCCGGGCACTATTGTAGCATCAAGCCATGTATCTGAGGCTGAGTCTGGGCTGTATATATCTGTCTGATGTTAAACAGCCCTATCCCTTAGTCGCCTTGCATGACACCGCATGAGAATACATGGGGTGGTCCAAACTCTACTCCACCGGGAACCACGAGGTTTTTAATTTAGAATTTCTGATGTTTTACATAACATGGTTAATAAACGTAGCTGTATTGCTTGCGGGGTGGTCAGGCTATGCGCAAGCGCACCGCGGATATTAGCATAAACCGTGGCGGACTCGTGCGCCGCCCTCAGGCACTGCGCTACGATACATTTGGTGCAAGTGGAAAAATATTGAGGAATTTCGTATTTAATAAACCGTAAGCCATGAGTTTGTCTTCCCACAGGAAACCTTTTTTTTTAGGGTTTACCTATGGCACTCTCAGGGGCATGAATCTCAATGCAAAAAATTCAAGTAACGTGATTTTTTTGTATAGTTTATGTTTTCTGTAGAGTAAGAAGGATAAACGAACACATGTTACAAAAAAGTGCGTGTTATTTTATTTTTTTATACTTATAGTTGACACGCCCCAGCTTTATTTTGAAACTTCATGTCATCCCTTTGAGTCAGTATTTTTCAGTCTTCAAATAATGTATGGAAAATTGTCGCATTTGTTGATATATATGATTACTGCTCCGTTCCTTTAAGTAGTAGTGTAATGATATATAGCCTAAAACCTTCGTCGATAAACGGCCTATTCAAAACAAAAATAATTATTCAATGCGGACCTGTAGTCATTGAGATTAGCGCGTTCAAACAAACATACTCTTCAGCTTTATAATATTAGTGTAGACTAGCTGATGTCCGTGGGTCTGCCCTCGTGTATTTGTTGCGACTTTTGGGTTATTATCTACGCTTTACTCAAACGATTGCGATCAGACTTACGAGATGAGATGGGAACTCCGTGCTCGTCACACCCGAAGAGGGCCGTCTCATAAGAGACGGTCCTGGGCCGACCGGGGTGCGAGGGATATGTCTCAGATAATCTGACCTCCGGCAATCTACTGCCCACACAGTCGGCGTGCGGTTTAGTCGGTTCGAGTCCGACAAAACCTCCTCCACCGGCCCCGGTGCTGACGGTATCCAAGGGGATTCAGCGCACAATAAAAAAGAGGTTAATTAACTGATTGGTAAACTAGAAGGTTGGTAAAGCAGTTAGGCTGAGATAAGCGGACCCTAAACTCCGAGGTGACACCTTTGGATGCGACTGGAAAAACACAACTATGCATAAGACCAGTTCCAGTTAATCTCTTGCCAATGTCCATCAAACTCAACCTCAATGTCAACTCAAAAGAAATCTCGTTATTTAACAAGTTCATGATATAAATTTACTATAAACAGTCATTGTATTCTTGCGCCAAGCATTAAAAATGTTTTCTTTGTCATACAGTATGCGAATACGCCAGGCTCCATGAATATTTAATGGGACACCCGCCTCAGTCTTGACCTTTATTTTGGCCTTTCCCTATGGCCATTGTTCTCGGCCAACATTTCAGCTCTTTGTACTACTTATCTAATGTAACTTTGTTTTATTTCAGGTACTTATTATTTTGACCAGTATGTTAGTGAGCGTAAGCCTTAAGCCGCGTGGCAGAGTAGAATTTGGGCCACTCTATCTCTGCCTTATCTTCTGTCCTATTTATTTTCTGCTTGTGGCTAAAGTTAGCCTTACATCTTTTTATGTAATCTAACTATAGTAAAGCTCACCTGGCTTAAGTTATCCTAACATATTTCTTATGCAGTCTAACTTTGTAAGATGCCACACCTGCGTAGTTCGGATAAAATGTTTGTTAACAATCAAAACATCTCAGATCTACACTACCCATCTTATGTATCAAAAGAATTAATACATGGACGTGTTTTTGTACACTCGTGTCAGACAATCTCGTCTGTCTTTTGTTGACTTGACATGCTACAAAAAATATATCTTCATAGCGCTGACGTAATCGATGAACGATCTAAAAGATTATCCTTCCTATAGCTGACTCATCCGCGTGCTACAAACCTGTGCGGGTTCAAAATGTTTCTGTTTTAATTAACCTTTTTTGATGACTAACGAAACGAGAATTCAGATTTGCATTTCTTGCTACGATATACTTCGAGGCTGTGTGAGCTAGTGAAGTCATTCATTGAAATCTGAACAAAGTCTCTAGACAAGTGGCAATACGTTTGTGGAATAGGATCTAACTGATTGATCAAAGTATTGGGAATCAAATACGCTGACTACTGTCATAAATGTCAAAATACGTGTCACTTCAACGAAGTGTCACCTGTCTAGGAGAACAGATTTCTCTGTATATTCCTCTCATGTTACGACTTTGGAACGTTCGGTTTTACTCACAAATTATTTTGAGTTCGCAAATATCGCGTCCAGTTTCATCCAATTTCTTTCACTCAACTAATAATGATATTTTATAAGAATACTTAATAAAGAGTGAATGTTCCTCGATGTTAACGATGACCTCAATCGACATCTTTACGTGCTATCTTAGATTCATAGTTATTGCCAATAGAAATACATCACAGTTCACCTTATGAAGTGGGTTCAATGTTCTAGGAGTGACGGATAGGCCCATAGAACGATGTAAACGTGTCTAAAAAGGCCATTAGGGAGTGACGGCGTCAGCGTCGACCGCATGTCGTCACTCAACCGTTGGTTTTTTGTCGCCAAAGACGACTAGCTATCTTCTTCCTCGTCAGGCGCTTTGATTAACGACAGTAACCTGATCTAGTACATTTTCGGCCTGTCCTACTGTTCAACCCACAAGAATAAATTAATTCGGACGTTAATACACCCACGCGCAGGACTAATACGGACGGTTGTAATAATAACCGTTCAATGATGTTTAATAAATGTAAATCGTTTGTGGTCAAACAAAAAACGCACCAATGATAATAAATCCACTTATAATAATTGCTGTCAACGGACGAGGAAGCGAAAATAGTTCAATTGGAGATGAAACCTCCTTTATTTGAATGTAACTGGATGTCTGTTGATGGAATTGTAATGATTAAATGGCCGGAAATTACATTCAATTATTTACTTGCACGGTTCAGCGACCGATAAATTATAGTAAACATCGATGATCTGCACAATCGAATGAAGAGGTGTATCTGTCACTGTATCTGTTAGTCGAGAGACGAGCGATTCGGTACAGCGATCTTTAGATAGCATCCGAATAATGTTTTCGACAAGGAATCCCACCGATGTGCGAGATCAAACAAACCGTGAAACGGAATGTACGGATGCCAACATGCCAAATGTGCAACTTCAGTGTTCTCATACAATGAACAACCCTCTCGGTCCCACTCGCAATATTTGGCATAGTTGCATCTCTTTCTATCGTCAGTTTGTTCGATTTTGGGCGAGTGGACGATGACAAAGCGTCACTTTCTACGGGGCGCACGCGCAACGGCAAATGAAGTGTGTCGCGTACGCAGACAGCTGCGCGATAGAGTCTGTTCTAATGTGCGCCGGAAACCATCAATTTAGATAGTGCGTTGGATTGCCGCCGCGAAGCTTCTGCCCGTAGGATGCAACTGTTGTACGGAGGAAACTGTGATTTATGACCTTCATTGTTTTGTGACCGAGATCTCCTGTTCTGCATCCTCATTCAATTAAAACGGTGTCTCGTTATCCACTTACAAACTTTTTGGATGTTGACATTATTGTCACAAGATTCTGCGAAACTTTCAAGTGCAAAATTAACGAGTATCATAATTTGTTCAGCAATTTTATGATTTCAATAATATCAACTTGTGTATATGTAACATCTGCTCCATTTTTCCCCCTGTTTAACGGGTGATAATTCTTTATTCAGGGGACAACTACTCTGAATAGATTATCATCTGTCTCAGAATTAGGGTAGAATGTTAGGGAAGTACCAATAAGTCGTTGTGGCATCATTCTTATTGCCTTGTAATGATACTACACTTTCGCCGTTATAGGTCTAATTTATTGTTTTGAATTTATCACTTTGCGTGTGTAGTCTTCCTATTGTACAATAACCTATAATAGAGAATTATAAAAACAAAACTTTAATTTAATTGTAATGAAACGTAAGCGAATAACTTTTCCGGACAATAGCAACATTGAAAACAAATCTTTCTTTGCGATACATTGGTAAAATTTACGCCAAAACTTGCCTAAATGTATTCATTATTAGATCCGGCCGAATGTAGACTAACCAGCAGATCTAAATATTTTTTGGTTTTATCTCCTTTTGCCGCATGTGTAAAGATATAAGAAGAAAAGAAAAAGAAATCATGCACGTGTATAAAGGATAAATGATAAAACGACGACATCCAAAAACGACGTAACTAATTAACTGTTCCAATAATGTTCTTTCCTATTTTCGTGATCGTTGTTAGAAAGAGATAAATTGAGATTACTTAGCTACGTAATCGACACCATTATGAAGTCCTTGATAGCATCTGTTTCATTGCTTATAATAACACAATGGATTTCACAATTGTTGAAGATGTTACAATATACAAATTTTATAATAACTGTTACCTGCGCCAAAGAATACTGACTATCCCGCGGCGTTGTGTCCTTGATCATATTTCCCTTTTGTTACGGTGAAGTAATTTTCGGTTACGTTATGTACAATCAGCGTCAGAATGATCGTATTCAGAGCAAATCAAACTGTTTAATTGATTTAAATTGTATGATTGACCGAACTGAAGGTGTGTACCAGATATCAGATATCAGTCAACAGGAAGGGGAGAAAATTAAGGCTTTTTTTTTATACAGCTTAGGTGGCAGACAAGCACACGGCCCACCTGATGGAAAGTGGTTACCATGACCTATGAACGTGTGTAACACCAGTGGAGTCACATCCTTGCTGCCGACCCTGTAAGAACAGAAATTTTGTGCCGTCAGTGTAGAGGACAAAGCAGGACAAACCTTATGTCGTCCCACTGACAGCACAAAAGCTCTCCAGTGAGCTCTGGCTACCCTACTCACCGCCGGGAACACAACATTAAAGAAAGAAAGCATTAAGATGATTTTAAGTTCTTTGTTTGTCAATATTGATCTGATGCTGACAGAAAAGGTAAATGTAACCTTTTCTTACTGTTCATCAATGATAGGAACCATTATCAAGGCGAACTAAACCATCTTATCATAACTTACCATTTTATTTTACTTAAAGAATTTCACCGAGTAAGCCGTGAGAACTCAGTTTAGTAGAAAGAATTTTCACTGGTGAAATTCAGCTTTAGTGGAACCGAGGGAATACTAATGTAAACAGCAAAAAAAAAAGGTTATGAAAGCGTATATCGCTCATTTGCAATTGTTTATCGTAATAGTTCTCACGGCAAATTAAACTCGGTAGGTATGCAATCGGATATTGTTCTTCCGTGACCAATCCACTATTTGGTTTCTTGCTGCAATATGCATCGGTAGCACCCGCGGAACAATCTCATGGCTATCGGCTAAATTGATACAGGCATCGTCTCTTGCATGTTATTGGCCACTTTCTCGCGTCCGAGCGAGCGGTGCGCAGTTGTCGAAGTATTGTTTATGAAAAGCGGGTCAGAAGAAAGCTACAGAGGAGCGAGAGCGACTGGTCACTCTGATATCTCCCGGTGAAGAGGTCACGGCCATTACTCGAAAATAAACTGAAGACAGCACTCAGAGCCGTCGCATGCATTTATTGCTACTGTAAACTGTAACAGCAGCCATGTTTTTGTACGAATCAGTGAACGTTCGATAATGGAGCCGATTTCACTTTTTGTTCAATTTTCTGTTGCTAATTGGTACTGTGTTTATTGTGGAGAATTTTTATTTGGATTGACTCACTTTTAAAGTATATTCGTTATTACATACATATAATCACGCCACACAGGGTTATACAGAGGTAAATTAACACCCACATTTCACCAATCATTGAAATCGGTCACACGTAATGGGGAGTGAGTCGAGAAGACGGCAGCTT
The DNA here is from genome assembly GCA_963662185.1 of Eilema griseolum. NCBI lineage: Eukaryota > Metazoa > Arthropoda > Insecta > Lepidoptera > Erebidae > Eilema > Eilema griseolum. The sequence goes on from OY759240.1 coordinate 23,315,134, forward strand.
CCGGGCACTATTGTTAACTCAAGGCATGCATCTGAGGCTGAGTATAGGCTGTATATATCTGTCTGATATTAAACAGCTCTATTTCTTTGTCGCCTTGTACGACACCGTGTGAGAAGAAATGGGATGGTCGAAATTCTATTCTGCCGGGAACCACGAGGCATTTTATGTTCGTAATTCAGTCGTGTAAAAGTTCGTTTTGCGCGTGTGTTCGTGTTTGTAAGTACACTTGCACCGTCGCTTGCACAGCGTTCCGTGGAACTAATCAGGAATGTGTTCGCACATCATGCCCCGAGTGCCAACAGTCGCTTGTCACATTCGTGCAGCGGGTAGACAATAGTCTGGCCTGTGATCACTCTTTGCTTAAGTGTTTTCTCGTCTCAAGGTCGCCCCTCTGCGGCCGTACTTATCTCTATGAGGTTTTATTACTCTTTCCTGTACTTAAAGCCTTTGTATAGTGTCGTATTGTATCCGGGATAGCTCTACGAAACCATAATCTTCCAACTTGTTTTATTTGTTTACATTTCTCTCTGTAACCCAATCTTGGAAGATTCCTGGTACATATAACTCGAGCGCACTGACATGGCACCTGACTTCCCAAAAGTAACAAATCTCAAATAAAATCCGATAAGAAATAACTTAATAACTCATACCAATGACAAACGTGCAACGTCACAGTTTTGCGGATGCTGTTAGTCTCGAAGGACGAGAGTCGGGGCCTTGTGTGGGGATACGAAAGGAGGGTTATTTTCGAGCCAGGTATCATGTTAAATCGCGCGAGTTGTACTAGGAGTTCTTACTAACTGCCTTTACTAGTCTGAAGGCTTGCTCGGCATTTAAATACATACATGCATGTCTATTTGACTGTAAGACCAGTAGAATACACGTTACAAACTTTTTACAAAAAGACCAACACATATTTCTCACGTATTGAACGATGTAACCTATGTAATTCCATACCGCTTGGTGTAACTCCTAGGGCAAATCGTACCGGTATCTGCGCCTGCGCCGGCCATATATCACGGTGGCGTTGGTCCTCCATAATTGGTATGCGGCGTTTTGCCCGGCCCGCATCAATAAAACATCTCTTCCTCCTTGTATGTAATATAAGCTTATTGGAATTTGAGATTAACAGGTCTGCCTATAAAGCATGAAATCTCTCAAAAATTGAGACCTGTTTAACACACACCTTACTACCCTCAGTGAGGGTACTGGCGTAAAAGTTTAAGGAAGAAACAAGAAATGCGGACGGTATATTAAGGATATTTCAAACTAAGTTAGAAATTATAACAAAGAAAAATCATGTCTTAGATATCTCATTAAGAAATCGATATTTCGATCAGGAGCCAGATGAAAAACTGCATTACATTTTACGGACATAGCTCTTCTTATCAATCAATAGATTTTTTTTTTCATAATCATTAAATTTAATCTGTGGATCATAGGTTAGGTTATAAAGGTCTTATAAACTATATTACGTACGCTATGTCCTACCACATGTAATTGATTATTACAGTCCACTGCTGGACATAGGCTTCTCACAATATAGCTATATTATTAAGAAAATTTCACTGCTAAACTAAAATAGGTTATAACATTAAATCTGTTCACCAAATAACTTTTCACAACATCCTGACATTGGCAAGTTGTGGCAACACACAGAAGCCATTCAATAAGAATTGAATTGAATATTAAATCTGATGTTTTGTAAATTTTCATACATCCGGATAATTTTCATTTCCGTCTCAATACTTAGAAGATTCGAATTTGCCAATACTTTCTCTTACACTCTTGCTTTTCCATTAATCGCGATAACAGCATGCCATTAACACCATATTTTAATTTCCTACAGTATGTCATCCTGTCTGTAGATTGATGTCAAACGTTTACAAGACATCAATTCATGTAAATAATCCTATTAATTACAGCTATTAGTGTAACACGTTATTTAATGTTATGTTTACTCATCCTTTGAAGTTTTACCTGTTTTGTGTTTATTTAAATTTCACGGTTATACCCCTTTTGATTTCGAACCACCATTTCAATCTTAAACTGTCACGTTAATGTTTTAAAACTCTCCGGATTAGGATACGAGGTAATTGAGACGATAAATTTAACTTTGAATATTTTTTTATCTATTTAAATGACCTTTACAAAAGAGTCACGAGACTTAGTTTAAATATAAGTTTGTAAGGTTTTTCTTTATGCAAGGCCACGCAATGGAGATGAACCTGTTATTGCAAGATTTTGTTTGTATCTGAAATATAAAGCAACACAACTGAGTAAATAATGTAATAAATTTCACGATGTTTAGTGTTTTTACTAAACATGAACTTATAAAATAAGTATGCACCATGGGTTTATCCGGCAGGATTGCAGTTGAAATTCATATATACCTATATATTTTTTTAATTTCATTCGTCTTATCGGACGGAACGAAAATCAGTAAACTTATCGCATGTACAGTCGACAACGGAGATACGGTTGCACATTTTCGTACATACATACATACAGTCACGCCTATTTCCCAGTGGGGTAGGCAGAGACTACTGTATTCCACTTGCCACGATCCTGGCATACCTCTTTCGTTTTTTTTCATATAAAGTTATAGGTAGATTTTTAAACGCATAACAAAAATCTGATTATAAGTTACATCTTGTGTGTGCCTGTCTTTAAATCGATAAATATTAAATAGTTCACTACCACATTAATTAAGTCTCGATTGGGTAAGCGAAAACAAATTAGTACAACATGATCCTCCGGCTTAAATAGTACGTGGGCTGCGCCTACGCAGATTGGCTTCAATAAATTATGGAGACGTGTGCTCACAATATTTTATTATAAACTGGGTAAACATTTCAACTATTTATCATATTAATTAGGTAAATATTTCGAAAGGCTATTTTATGGTTTCTGAATATGGTATTAAATGTGTGACAGTTCTAATGATTGACTATTTATATGTAAAAAAAATACTTCATTTTATAATGATGTTCCCATGGAAAATTTCATCTCAACTTTCACTCTCTTACCAGCCATATTTTCTTACAAATATTTCATCCATATTCTCTTAGGTCTTCATCTCCTCTTTTAACCCTCTGCTTCCACATTTAAAACCTTTTTTACGACATTAATTTCATCTAATTAAAACGTCACACTCAAGTTTTCTTAACCCTTCTCGATGACAGCGATCCTAAGAAAATATATATGTAATTTTTTTGATTGACACCTGTGACGCAATACAGGGTTACTGGTAACTCAACGTATTCCTGACAGGAGGTGCTATTGAACCGAAAATGTTACAATATGGAAAATATACACAACTAAGTCGTTGTACACCAGATTCAATTACAGGTAGAATCGTACTAGGTGCTTGGGAACACAGCCAAGTCTGATTGAAAGACATTCTATGCTGGGACACAAACTGTTCTGCATAGCAAAGGTACATACACTCAGGTTGTGGCTCTGATCTCAGCTTGTCACTATATCACGAATCGTCATTAAATCTGCCTAAGCACCTGTTTGTAGATCGCTATTAAATGCTGCAGGTGTGAATTCCTAGCCTGTTATTGCTTTTCTTGCACATTTAAAACATAGTAGTGACTAAAGTTAACTAAAGTCTTGTTCATTTCCGACACGTGGTTCAGCACAAAGTCATTTTTGGTGAAGATACAATTCAAATCCACGTGGGTGGCAGAATGTGTTCGAAGCACTTACAGGAACGTTTTTTTTACGCCTTCGTTCAAATATACACTGATGATTCAGACCTCCTGCGTGGTAGATCTTGTGAGATAAATCATCAGCGCTCCGTGACAAATGTGCTTGATAAGATATGATTAGTACAAATTCCCTCTTTGTTTTATTCATTGTGAAATTGGGAACTTCATTGATTCGAGAATTTTAGAATATATTAGATGAAGACTCAATTTCTATGTCTGATCTAAAAATATTTTATGATTCCTTCTGTTTGATTTATACTACTATATTCATTATTTAATTACCTGTATCCCTGTATATGAAGACCCAAGACGGATTTTGGTTTTAGTCGGTTCGAGTCCAACATAATAATCACCCTCCTCTCCACTCAAGATTTTGTGTGTTCTGTACATTATTTCGGTGCCCCTTGTGCACTATAGACGAATTGAATAAAGCCACTGATAACACGGTTAAGATGGTACAATTTTATTCAGGAATAGTTTCGCACCAACAGTGAATCATTGACACGAGAAGAAGAAGAATTATTTCGGAAAGACGGTCACCCCGTAAAGTGTACACGATACGTTTGAAAATGGCGACCTTCAAGATAGAACCATATTTCACCAACGGCTTTTAACAGATATAATTTGAAAAAAAAAAAAAAAGTATTAAGAAATTAACGCTATCTTAACAGAAATTTGTAAGATAATTGGGTATTTTCCTGTACTTAAAATAAATTATTTAACTGAGCTTATTAAATTAAGAATGGTAAAATTTGCGTCAGTTCTTATTTTATCGTTTTTATTTATTTTTAATCATCCACCCAACCTTTAATAGGCAATGAATTGACTATTAAGAATTATGACGTCATATTAAATTATTTCATACAAGTTTCCTTATAACTTATCGTTTTGATATTTTGTAAAAAGTAACTAATTTGACTAGTCAGTAAAGTACCTCGGCCGGGGAGCGAGGGATATGCCTGTCAACCTCACCTTCGGCAACCAAAACGACTCACAGGCGGCGTGCGTTTTACTCGGTTCGAGTCTGACACAACCTCCTCCACCGGCGCCGGTGGGGAGGTATCCGTGGGGATTTTGCGCAAGTAAAAAAAAAAGTCGGTAATGTACCTAATTATTGTTAGCTATTAGTTTGTTTGTCGTGCAGTTATATAAGAATGATATGTGTTGTGAACTATGGAATGTGGACCATTATCCACTCTGTACATCTTGAGTATCTTGCTTTGAAGGTTGGCGTGTGATATGATAAGGACGTAACCGTACAGAATAACGGTACATCCGCCAAGGTAAACTGATAACAGTTATATTTTAGGGTTCCGTACTTCTTAATAAAAATACATACATACATATAATCACGCCTTTATCCCTAGAGGGTTAGGCAGTGGTGAATTAACACCCACATTTCACTAATAATTGTATTCGGTCCCACGTAATAGGGAAAATAACGGTACCTTTATAGAATAATATCGTTGTCTGTCTGTCTGTCTGTCTGTATGTATGCCTGTTTGTCTTTCTGTCTGTCAAGACCCTTATCTCAGGAATGCGTGGAGGTATCACGTTGAAATTCATACCGCATACTTAGGTCTATTACGTCTTGAAACTGTGCAAAAATCAAAATTCTGAGTCAACGCATTTAAAATATATTACGGTTTATGTAACTTAAGTTACGGAACCCTCGGTGCGCGAGTTCGACTCACACTTGACCGACATTTTTTACAACCATATTTCGTAAACTGTAATATGCTCATGATGTATATGATTTAATTATGAGTTAACTACTAAATTTAAAAAAGAAACTTCCGTTAGTTCTGGTGTGCAGGTGTTAATTTTAATACTGTAGTGTGAATCATTTACTATTGTATTGTAAAGATTATGAAATTGTGTATTATGTTTAATACACACAACCAAGGAAATATGTATACACCTTTACTTGTGAAGGTGTATACTTATTTCCTTGTTCTTGCGTATAATCGACGAGATCTTTAAGAACCCTTTTTTACGTGCCAAAAATCCCACGGATACCTCCGCGCCGGAGCTTATGTCGAACGCGAACCGATTAAAACGCACGGCGTCTGTGGGTCATTGTTGGTTGCGTAAGGTGAGGTTGACAGGCATATCCCTCGCACCCCGGCTGAACCAGGGCCATCTCTATCGATTTGGCTCTCCTCGGGTGCGAGGACCACAGGGTCCCCAATTCGTCCCCGGAAACGGGGTCTTTATGAACCCTTACGTCCTATTTTCATCGATAGCACGAATTCGCATTTATTGCAATCAAGATAAGGTTGTAAATCAGGACTGTCACATTGAGAGTGCAAATTTTACCAAATATTTCAAAGGTCATACTAAACTCACACTCTAATTTAGATCTTAACACGTGATCTGTAAGTTCATATTCCTTAAATGAATATGTGATCGGTTATTTCCGTAAAACAAAATTAATGTTCTTTGAAAGTGATTTAAAAGGTGAATATGTTAATTAGGTATTTAAATAATTTTCGCAACATAACGTTTTCTTGTGAGTCATCTAACTGACTTTGAGCTGATGATGCAATACAGTATTGATCATTTGAATGTAAGACGACATATATCTGAAGCTCGTATTACGCACTTCTGTTATAAGGCCGCACACCAAATAATCTAGTCACAAATAGAAGAAATAAAATGGTAAGCTTGCGTTCTAGTATCCACTAAGAATGGAATTTCGAAAATGTTGAGGCGAATCAGAGATAGTGCTGTTTAATATCACACAGATATATGCAGCCCAGACTCGGCCTCAGATGCAAGCCTCGAGTCAACAAAAATGCCCGAAATACGACAATAGGCTCTTCTCCTATTGCGTCGGATCGAATTAAATGATTGGTGAAATGTGGGTGTTAATTCGGGCGTGATTATAGGTATGTATGTAAGTAACACTTAAACTTAAGAATGAATAAGGCCCTTGTGACCTAGAAATTTCTTCCACCTAGCTATTGCCTCTAAATATCAAGTCCTCTTACCACAAGGCGGGTCTACTCTTCTTCACCATCTTTATGGAATCAAAACTGAACCTTATTGAATTTGATAAGTTGCTCAGGGCGTTTCCAACGAATCAAGTTGATAAACACATGCCAATATACCCGCTACTGTATAAAATTACTTTGTCTCCGCACCCAAATAAGGTATAAAATATTATGCAGTCAATTGCGCGAAATCGTTTTAACCAATAATCATTGTTCATCGCGAAATTAAACTTCACCTCTGTCGATTTAAATAAATATTTCGATTACTCCCTCAGTACGGAAGCTTGTTCTTAATTATTTTTAGTAGATATTTGACTCGTAAAACTGTTGAGATATTGCCAGTTAACACGGAATTAATGGGGTGTCAGGTGTAACCTCCGTGCTCTGTTCTTTGTGACTTAATTTTATTGTATAGTAGGGTCATTTGGATTTTAATGGGATTTATTGTATTGCCACTAAAAATATAAGTTTCGCAAAGTTTTGACAAAAAATCTTAAATATATCAGGTTTTTGTTAACCGCTTCAATGTAACCAATTAGTTGGTTCACTGGCGGAAATAAATATTCTTACTAAGTATTATGAAATCATCAGTCAATAGATTTACCTATAATTCAGAATACACTAAAAAAACGAGTTTATAAAATACAATTATCTTTAAAACGTCAATAATTTGTAACCCTAAGAATTTATTACAAGAAAAGAATCCCCCGATTTTGGGACATTATATTTGGATACGTAGGTGCACCTACAATTTACGACATACGCACAAACCAAATAGGTTTTTAACATATTCAGATAGTTGTGTGTTACCAGTGTTCCGGCTGTCTCTTTGTCATATCACATTGATAAGATTATGTCCAATATGGCGGATTAACCGCGAGTGCGTCGCCCGAAGCCGCTATTCATTTCGGCGCCATATCTCGTGTTCATGAATTTAATCAACGCGTTTCATGCTTCATGGTGTCTTTGGCCTCTTTATAAGCTGCTAAAGGTTGCCTACCGGCCATTTTGTTTTATTAAAATAATGCTAATATGGTACGCACGTTACCTGAGCTTCAGTTAAATCTGAGCGATATTTTATGCTCTGATTTTAACATACAATGACCTTGATACCTATATATGGGTGTATTTTGAGTATACCACGCGTGTTATTAAAACGCTCACGGACATATAAACTGGAGAAAACCAGAAGTTTCTATAGATATAGAGAAACTATGTTCTATATCCAGGAACATTGATACTTGAAAATGTTGATAATCGTTTTCGCTCCCCACCATAAAACTTTCATAATTCCAACTGTCAATTTCTAACAGATTATAAATACCATTATCACGTACTTACATCTAAGTCGTCATAGTTTCGGTTTGGATGTACATACACATGCGTTTATTTCCCTCCGCAGTAGGCAGAGGCAACTGCCCACCACTTGCTTTTATTCTTGCGCACTTTGCGAAGGAAGGACTCGACGGTAATCCTGTCCCAATTGAGCAGTCCGAATGGGAAAGTACCTCCGCCCCACAGACCTCGTGTTGCGTTCCCGGTGGTGAGTAGGATAGCCAGAGCTCACTGGAGTGTTTTTGTGCTATCTGTGGGAAGACCAAAAGCTTGTCCTGATTGTATTTTCAGCACTGGCGGCACAGAAACGCCCTGTTCTTACAGGGTCCGCAGTCCAAGTGTCACGCCCCTTAGCACACGTCCACAGGCTACGATAACCATTTTCCCATCTGATGGAGTGGTGTGCTTGTCTGCCACCTAAGTTGTTTAAAGAAAACTTCCCTGTACTATCATTAAACGATATTGCGATGGACTATGGAGCGATAAAGCCGCTCATTGTACATTAAACTGTATGCATGCTACCTACAAGTTCTACTGTAATCTAGTGGTATCCAATAAAGAATTATTACTTATCTATCTATCCTATCTATCTAATCCTTGCATGCAAGCTCGTCAGTTTTGGGTGCTCCGGTTTTGTCGTGTATAAACAAATATAATACAAAATTGATTTTAGCTTTCAATGTAACTTTCGGCAATATCTTATCGAACTCGTGACGTGGTTTACCAAATTTACTTTCCCATAAATAATATTAGAACGTATTGGCTACTAGACATTTATAGATAAGCGTATTAATCATGTTCTTTTTATTTTAAACTAATAGCAGAAATGATCAATTCAACTTCTACATTACGAAAGCTCATTAATGTACACATTAATATTTCTAATAGAAAACACCATGCTAAGAGGTTAATTGATAAGCTAATGGAAGTCTTGATGTATCAGGAAGCATTTCTATACTTGCATACGAGTCATAAATTATTACCTTCGTATCCTACGTGCCATTTATCATAATATTGTCTGTCGGTCGCGTTTTATCTCGACCATGGTGGAGCAGGTGGGTGTCTGCCTATTTCAATATTAATTGATCCTGCTGCGTTGCGGAATCGTTTTGTCTTTTGTTTCTCCTGTCAATCTGCTGTGCGATCGATGGTATAGTTTGAAATGTGAAGTGGCAGGGGGCTGAGCCCTCTTTAGACTTACGATGGACAGTTTCTTTAGAATTGGGTCGCAGGATTATTATAACCAGCAACACTGACTTAGGTTAGACTTATGGAATCTGTCTACGCTTTATTGTGTCTACGTCTTTGGACTTATGTTTCATTTTGTTGGATCAAAATTTTGCTTGCTAATCGTCTATTTTACAATAGGTTCTTGGGTTCATTCTCCAATGCAGATCCTCACTTCACCAATGCAGATTTAGTCATAAAAAGATTGAAGACCGGATAAGAAGTCGCTAAATCCGTGTTACATATTCCAAATTCTTCTTATCTGTTAGTAGTTTCTAGAACTCTAGACGTTTCGCAGTTTAGCATAGGTGATAAGCCCTTGAGGAAAGCGGACAATCTAGATGGAACGTGCCCGCAATGCAGCCTTATAGCTGATACGAGCTTATGTTTATTGAACGACTGGTTATCATTCCAAGATATAGCTTTGTACCTGCTACTCATTTCAGCTGTTATTTTATACAAATATTCTCAACAAGATGTATAGCAGATACCAAGTTGTTTGAAAGATCAAGATGTATAGAAATGGATATACCTTGAGAAAAAATCAAGTGTGTTCTTATTATTCATTGTGAAGAAAAAGCTTTATATCGTCATCCAGTCCAGTATACATATATAGTATTTGTTCACGTTTATTTACTTGGAAGCCTGCAAATAATTTTGCCGTATTTTTCGCCGATTCTATCTTGATTTTTCGAAGTGCTTGTAAGTTTGACTATATCATTTAGCATACATTTCTTATCCAAGCACATTTTTTTGTGCAAAACTATTGAACAGCGATTACTCGTATGTACAATAGAATGTAATAGACAAAGCTATTGTTGAATTATTTAACCATTTGTGGGTAGGTATTCACCGTGTGAAAACTTGCCTCCTTAGAATGTGTATAAAACAGTATGTCTCTAACATATATTATGAGTAATAGCAAGTAAGTTACAACATTTCTGGTGAATAATCTCATGAGCAATTTCATGTGTAATAAGGTCCTACTCTAGTGTATTGAAACGATCAGAGTTTTCATTCCAAGAATTGACAATTTGAACTCATATGGACTGATATATTATACTTATCATTCTCTACATGCAGAACTGAAATCAATGGATAATTAAAATACTGGTTGGAAATTCTTCAAAGTTGATTCGAATCTGTCTGTTTGAGATCCTGCATAAAGACAATGTTGGAATTTGAGTCTCATCAATAAATTGACGATGATACGAAACGACGTATAAGGTACAGTTCAACCACTTAGCAGTTGTCTAATGCCGTCGCATGACGTAGCAAGGTTATCGGCAAGATCCCAGCAGCATGACTCACTTGTATCTTTAATTTGACGATACTTGCCAATGTTTACATATACAGTTATTCGACACACATTGCCTGGAAGTCTTTTGACGCTGCGAAATAGCCGTTGTAGTGCTCTTGACCTCTCGACCTTTATTCAAAGTGCTGGGATAAATCCACCAGTGGATATAGACCTGTAGCTTTGTGACGGCGTGTACAGTAATTCACACATCTGATAGGTGCAGCGTGGCTGGCCATCCGAAGGGACGCCCGTTACACTGGAGGTCATCGGCAGGTGCGCGTTTCTTGACGGGCACGGTTTTCCTATTTTGGTTGGGCATTGTTAGAGAAATGAGTCTCGTTACGGCTCTGTTTTGTGTTCCCATCGTTAGTTAGTGTCCAATATGGCGCTCAATGATTCTTATGCTGTTCATTTTTATGACCGCCAATTTACGTCAGGATGTATTTATTTTAATCGGTTTGGTCACGGAATATATTTGTCATTATTGGTTTATATTCTCATAAATAGTTGGGTTATCCTTATTTTAATTGTATTCCATTTTAATCACTCTTATTAGGAGGTGACCAGAATTTTATTTAGGTATTTAAACTATCATGGTCACTCACATTAGTATCAAAGTAATCGGGATATTTACCATGTTGTATTATTTTGAGTTTCCGATATTTCGGCGCTGTTAAAAGCACCACGAAGACCATGACGATGACCATGAACTCAAAACAATACAACATGGTAAATATCCCTTTGATATTAATTAGAATTTTATATGTCGATATTCGATTTTTTCTATATTTTTCCATGGCATGGTTTTCCTTAATTTTAGCTAAAAGCCTATGTTGTGACTACATTTTTAATGTTATTCTACCAGAACAATACAAACAATTTTAGAACGTATACCAAACTGATGGTATTCGAATTGTGTCTGACTTGCAAACTTTCTTACAAGCTCTACTGACCTGACATTTGAGCTAATGTAAGCTATGAGCTATCAGTGACAGTTATGACTACATAACTGTCACCTTTCTAATCGATATAAATGAATTGGCAAATTCGATGAATACTATTTGTATTCGATACTTTTTTACAAGTGTACTTTTTAGTGGCCGCATATTTTACACACGAATTTAAAATAATAAACAACACCTTTAATAAAAGTCATGTTGCTTTTCGTAGAGCAATTTATTCTTCTTGAAATTAATCGTCACCGGCATCGCGGAAGGGTAAAGAGCCTTAAACCTTTTAGCGCGAAAATAGCGATAATGTATACTTAAATAACTTACGTACAACACATATTGATTATTAATAATACATGCATAAATAACATAGCCAAAACGTTCGCAGCAAGCAATAATTTGCATGTTATTGGCGTCGTCAGTCTCTCGGTCACAATTAACATTTTAACTGTCACTCCGTTTTTATCGAAAATTATAGATTTTTCGACACGGTTTCGTATAATGTGTTTTCCTGACCTGCCCCCTTAGACAAGAATGACAAATGTATCTGATTTGACGTTTATGACAGTTTTTTTCCTACTGGCGATTCCGATTTTTCCGCCAATGACTTAACCCGGGATTTAATTCATAGTTTAGACTTGGAGGAATGTAACTTGTTGTAATCTCGCATCAAAAGTTTTTGTGAATATACAAGAGAAGATGCATTTAACATCCAATAAAGGCCGAAAGTCATGTAGCACGCTGGAGAACCCGAGTCAAAGCAAACCACACTGGTTAGAGGTTATAGCAGACAGAGTTCTACAGGTTAATATTGTTTGAGTTAATGTAGCTACAGATCATATATAAATTTATGACAGTTGTCAACGCATGTCATAAACGTCATAGATTCGTCATTCTATTCTACAATACGTCAGTCATCGAGTTGCCGCTAGTCTAAAGGGGCTGTTTCTCCAGTTCTCTGGAAGTGTCCCAGTTATGTGAACAAGGTCAAATAATTGCGTTCAAGTTCAACTAAACTGGGTCTTCACGTTTTACTCATTGACATCCTTTTGTTTTGGATATAAATAACGTTATGTAGTCCGTCTTGATCACATCATGGTTTCTAAAGCTCCTGGCATTGGGGAAATCCGTTTTAAGGTGAATCAAAGTGATACAGAAGACGGTCGATTATTCTTCGTATACTGTACATATAAAAACTCTGTAAAATCAATGTGACTTTAGATTTACTTTTAGTAAGACAGTTCAGACCTCCATTTACTTTCAACTTATTTCGAAATTCTCATAATTTAAGTAGATTTTCAATAATAATGGATTCTTGACGTACTAGTCTATACATAAATGCACTCACAGGAGAAGGAGAGGTGAATTAACACCCACATTTCATCAATATTGTATTCGGTCCCACATAATAGAGGGTGAGCTTATTGCCGTATTCTGGACACTATTGTTGACTCGAGCTATGCATCTGAGGCTGAGTCTGAGCTGTATATGTCTGTCTGATGTTTAACAGCCTTATCTCTTAGTCGCCTTGTATGACACTGCATGGGAAGAGATGGGGTGGTCCAAATTCGACTCTCCCGGTAACCACGCGGCTTTTAATTGTAAGAATAAATAAAGAAATACCTACTTTTGTTTCATCATTTCAATTAATTAGTCGTTTTACAAGGTATTGGTTGGTGATAGGAGTTTCTGTCCAATAGCATTTCGATGATATTGCCTGTGGTTTTATGATAGAAATGAATATTAATGATTTTTTTATTACCTTTTTAATAAATTATGTCGTAAACACTACTTACGTCTATGTGAGGTAGTAAGGTCATTACACGATTCATATCTTGTTATAATACAATTTAAAGATAATAATTTTATGATAATTATATTTTTTAATTAGGAAATATTGTTACGATGATTGTGATGTTCTTTTCTTACATAAATTTCGTGTATGTTTTTCTAAACAGTGTACGGACATCAAGACAAGGTCACAATATATTTTTAAACATCGCAATTTTAGGAAAATTTGTGTTGAGAATTTGTTCATTTAAGTACCTTTTAACAATTTGGATACAAAAGTAACCTATATTTTGTTTACAGACTATATAAGTTTTTTTTAGATACTACTTAGGTGGCAGACAGGCACACGGCCCACCTGATGGAAAGTGGTTACCGTGGCCTATGGACGTGTGCAATACCAGCGGAGTCACACTCGCGCGGCTGACCCTGTAAGCACAGAGTTTTTATGCTGTCAATGCAGAAGACAAAGCAAGACAAGCCTTTGGTCTTCCCACTACAGCACAAAATCTCGAAAAAAATAAATAAATAAATATTCCACGACTTAATAATGTGTTCAATTACTGAATATTTTGCCTTCATATAAAGTAAAATCAAGCAGACTCGAACACAGATATATAGGTATACTCTCTTTACTTAGATATGCAATGGATCCGTTGTGAGGTCTATCCTAGTTTTGGATGAAAAAGAACCCGCTTCTTTGATCTCGGAAAGGCTTGGCAAAAGATAGTGACTTTTCCCAACAGTAAAATTATCTCACGTGTGCTCAATGAAGTTTAAGTCGGGCAACTCGGGGGACCATAATAACCGTGAGAAGTATTCTCATAGAAACAGTATTCACTCTTTCAGTTCAAGATCCCATCGCATTATCTTACGTAAATACGGATTTGTGGAGCTAATTTGTTTTGAACGATCTGACAATTCTTTTAATAAGGGCTATTTTGTACGATTTTACAGTTATTTGCCGTTATGCGAAATTATTTCATAAGTCTTTTATTTAATTTATTTATGTACACACCAGAACAAATATAGAGATACATAGGTGGAAACAGGAGTACAGAGGCTCTGGTTATTCTATTAGAAATCTCTTCCAGCAGACTTGCGAGAAGAGAGAGAGAGAGAGAGAGAGAGAGAGAGAGAGAGAGAGAGAGAGAGAGAGAATTAGAGAATGTGAAGGGAAGACTAGAGACAGATATATAAATATATATAAAAATATAATAATTTGCCTTTCGTAGACACTTCTTCCGATTATATTATTGATTTCGAAGTTGCTTATTTCTTTGGTATGCTGCGTTGCTCTTATTACTGCGTTCTACTATTTTAATCCTGTACACCAGGTTAACAATTCTAAATTATTGAACATTAATTTCAAGGATTTTACATTTTATATGTTAAAAGATGATATAGCAACAATCGTCTAATCGAAACCCTTTTATAATTATCTATGTAAACTAATATTATAACGCTGAAGAGTTTGTTTGTTTGTTTAAACGCGCTAATCTCGGGAACTACTGGTTCGAATTAAAAAATATTCCGGGTTTAGTTTTCCATTTATCGACGAAGGTTTTATTACGCTACTATTTAAGGGAGCAGAGCAGTGATCATAAATGTCAACAAATCCGAGATTATTCCATATATTACTTAGAGAAAAAAAAATGACGGGCTCAAAGAATTGAGGGATTTGAGGTTCTAAAATATGCCACGAGCGGTGCCGGGGCGGGTCAGCTAGTGTTGTCATAAAACTATTATCTACATTGTCAAATTATTCAATCACTTCATCGACTCAAGAATCACGATCTTTATTATTTGTTACAAGTTCATCACAATATTTGAGACGAGTTTAACTCTCATAGACCTCAATAAACACATCGTTCACAAAGATAGCACAAACAAACAGACACGCCCACACTGAGGTCTCAGTTGACGTTTCCCACGAAGCCGTTTGTTGTACGCTTGAAATGTAAAATGTAATGGTGACCCGTTACTTTGTGGTCGAGTTCGGTCCGCATATACCAGGAGCTAAGATATGCGAAGAGATGACAACTCATTTCGACACTTCACAATAAATCTATATTTGTAACACCACAGCATAAGTTTGTGACTCGGAATACAGTCGATAAAAGAGACAGAATTATTAACGAATACAGGGGTAGAAAACGGAAGTTTTATTCTTTTCAATGAATTAATTAATCACTCAATCAATCACCGGCTCTCCCACCGGCTCCGGTGGTGGGGGTTATTATTAACGAATACAGGTTGTAGAAAACGGAATTATTATTATTCTTTTCAATGAATCAATTAATCACTCAATCAATCAATTAATCACTCAATCAATCAATCAATCACCGGCTCTCCCACCGGCTCCGGTGGTGGGGGTTATTATTAACGAATACAGGGAGTAGAAAACGGAATTATTATTATTCTTTTCAAAGAATCAATCAAAGAATCAATTTATTAAATATATACGTGGGGATTTTTCTCACATAAAAAAATGTCTCAATAATATGTCATCGCCATTTCTGTGTCACAGCTTTAATAAAGTTGACATAATATTGTAGTTTCTCGTCAAAGCCTTGGCAGATTGGTGGCGTTCCACCGTTACACATACACTGCATGCTAATTGGTTAACTGTTCGTCTCAGTTTTGTTTCTCTCCGACCACCGCGTTTTATTGCATATTTACTTTTTACATAGACGGTCTGGCGACAAGCTTTGGGTCAGTCAGCCAAAATATTACTCGCGTATTCCACTTGCCTACTGATATTCTAAATGTGAAAGTTTATGTTTGTTACTTAATCGAAAATGGAAGTATTTAGCTTTAAAATTTAGTACACCATATAGACTATGACATTCCGTAGCAAGATTCTGTATAGGAAAAGAAAAAAAGTAATTACTTGAATATGGAGGGGTTCCCGGCATAGTAGAATTTAGGCCACTCCATCACTTCCCATGCGGTGTCGTACAAAGCGACTAAGGGATAGGGCTGTTTAACACTAGACAGATATATACAATCCAGACTCAGCTTTAGATGCATTGCTCGAGTCAACAATAGTGCCCGGAAGACGGCAATAGGCTCACTCCCAATTACGTGGGACTGAATTCAATGATTGGTGAAATGTGCCTAACCCTCCGGGGATAAAGGCGTGATTGTATGTGTGTATGTATGGAGAGGTTTTAGCACTTAAACGAGGGCATAGCCAAATTGAAACCTTTCGAAAAGGTGAAATAGCCCTTCACTATAAAGGAAATCATATCTAATTGTCAGTGAGCCAAGTTCTGTAGAAAAGGACATTTTGCTAACAAAAGACACTAGATTAATGTATCGTACAACAAAATTTTTAACAATGCGACCGCGCAGCCATAAAAATACCAGAGTTTTCTTTAACGTCCATAATCATCCATTATGTTCAAATACGGTAGTCCTCACCGACGCTCTCATTAAATTCTATGAGGAACTGACATATCTTTAAAACGAGCGACCTTATTCCATAACAAGAAACAAGGTGTTAATTAAACCCATCCACCTCCAAATTGTCCAACCGGATCACCCTTAATCAAAGCCAAGTCTCATCGCTTGCCAATCAGCAGATCGGCAATCGACCGAATTCGGCGCGTTACCGTTAATTCCACCGTGTCGTCTGTCCGGTCAGATTCGATTTATAACCGACGGAATCGGGCCTTACGGTAAACTTGATCTTATACACATCGCTCTATAAAGCATGGAACACACGCGAATCACGCACGGTGACTTAAAGTGCCCTTGTTCTCGGCTCAATCTAATTTCAATTGGATTTAAGATGCTGCTTTAAAGGCAGTGTGTTATAAGGACTTCTTACCTTGATATTAAGTTGATAGTACAGTCCACAATAGAAATATCTTGTTTCATTATAATCATTCATAGTAGGACTGGGGCTGATGAAGCTCTCCTCATTTAGCTATTAGTATAAGAAAGTAATTGAGATTACTATCACGGTAAACAGGTAATCATCCAACTTATATTGTAAATGCACCAGTTTGCAAATATGTCAGTGTATATTTTTGCAATTGTCTGTTTCCATTACGCCTTAATGAATTTGGAATGTAATATAACTTATAAGTTCAGAATTAATCAAAATATATCCTAAACTGACACAATAGAATGTAAGATCGTATGAAAAAAGGAGTTCCGTCAATAAGCAAGTACAAATTAGATGTAAAAACTTGTTTGGGTTACCAGCTAACGAGTACATTACCTACTTCTGCCAGTCGAAACCACTGATTTATTTTTCCACGACGCGTAACGTGGGTAAAATGGCTGAATTACTGACGTTAAAAGTGTCATTGCATTGTCTGCGAACCAGGAAATAGCATCAACAAATTAATGTAATAAATTTGGTGGCAGCCTTGTGTCACAAAGATTTAGACCCGTATTTTAGAATGTCATTTAGTCCTGAATCTGGATTTATCTGAAGACAGATTGTGAAGACAAATTTACAGATTTGACAGTTAGTCTATACCATCTGTCCTTCGATAAATCAAGATTCAAAACTGATGAATGACTGATCCCAGAACATTCTAGAATACGAGCCTTACAGTTGTGCCAACAATTCAGCAAACTGAAGAATGGCGCCTCCGTTCCTTCAGTGATGTCAAATCGAGCTAAATTGACATTGATGTACAATAAAACAGTATGTATTTGACAGTGGCAATCGTAGTTTAAATTTTGGCCATTTCACGAATTCGTTGAAACATCTAAAAATATTATTGGGCAAACAGTATTTAGGTTCCGATAAACGATTTTTGGATCACTCAAGTTATTTGCAAGTTGCGTAGCAGTTAGCCAGGCCACCACTTAGCCTATAACTACACCATCTGTGCAGTAATTTTTTATGACAGCCGGTATGCCAGAACAGGGCCAGTGATGTAATAGGATGGACTTTCTAGCGCGAAATTCTCAGTTTTAACAGCATTGGAACTTTTCTTCAACATTTGATTTAATTCCATATAGGAAGTCTTAGGTACGTATTCTAGATCGACTCTCAGTTCTATATCTCGATTTATCTGAGGACAGATTGTAGCTAAATCGAGATTTCGAACCATTCTAGAATAGGGGCCTTAGAGAACTTTATATCAAGTCACAACAGGATTTCAAACACTATTTAGATCCCTTTAGATAAATAGATTCGG
The DNA here is from genome assembly GCA_963662185.1 of Eilema griseolum. NCBI lineage: Eukaryota > Metazoa > Arthropoda > Insecta > Lepidoptera > Erebidae > Eilema > Eilema griseolum. The sequence goes on from OY759240.1 coordinate 23,333,611, forward strand.
TCGCACTACCAGTACTGCAGTTATACAATCAAGCTAAGAAATCGACTACCTTAAATCTGGATTTATTTATATGATTTTGAATGGTTAATGTATTTGATTTTTGCCGCAATATGGTAGCAGATACCGCATTAATATCATCTATGCCTCGATGAATGAAGATCTTTGTAGTTTAGCCACTAAGGATAAACGTGAAACAAATTAATAAATCCACCCATATGTATTTGACATTAGATACACGTTGATACTTCACAGATTTAAGATATTTTGATAGAAAACCATCCACCAAGATGCATTTAATCCATTATCAGTGTCAATATCCATTATCAGTCTCGTTGTGAACTCCTTGCGACGCGACACGCATACCACCTGAGGATCGAAAAAATATATCGTCAACCTTTTGTCGTTTCCATAACCGATCTATATACCCCGTTATTAACTATTATAATGAAGAAGTGTGGAATGTGCGGCGTGCAGTTCACCGATGGTGTGCAGTGTGCGGGCTGTAAGAAACATCTGGATTTCAGCTGTGCCAATATATCTGAGTCAGGCTGGAGAAAACTGGGTGTCGAGCGGAGAACGCAATGGAAATGTCCGCAGTGCAGAATTTCCTCGCCAGGTTTGTCGGTTGATTCACCCGCTACTATAGATACCATCCTTAGCGAAATTCGTGATATGAAGAAGCAACTTATGAACTTGCCGGCATTGGTCGACGATATGCGTGCAATTAGGATGGAGCTGGTGGAACTTAAAGCGTCTTGCGAATTCTCCAATGCCAAACTCGATGAATTTAGTACGAGACTCAATATTCTTGAGGAAAAAGGGACAAATATTGAGAAAATCCAAAACTTGGCGGACTCGCTACAGGCTGAAATGGCTAGTATAAAATCGGAGTTATCAACACAGGAACAGCGCTCACGATTAAACAATGTGGAAATTAAGGGCGTCCCTCTTAAGAAGGATGAAAACCTTTACTCTATCGTTGATGCTATTAGTCGCAAAGTGAACCATAGTGTACCGAAGACTCAAATAAACTATATATCAAGAGTCCCCGTCTTTAACTCAAAGGACAAATTAATTATTGTAAGTTTTCTTAATCGCTATGTTAAGGAGGACTTTATTGCTGCTGCAAGAGCTGATAAGGAACTATCCACCACTGACCTGGGATACCAGGGTACGTCGCGGCGTATCTATATCAATGACCACCTTACCACCGATTCTAAAAAACTACTAAGCAAAGTTAAAGTTATCGCCAACGAGAGAAAGTATAGTTTTGTATGGGTTAAACATGCTAAAATACATGTCAGAAAAGATGCCACTTGTAAAACCCTCATAATAAAAAATGACATAGATTTAAACAAAATCATCTAAAATGTTATTTAATTCTAATTATGTTTACGTTCTTTCATTATTGTCTCATAATTGCATGCCTGCTTAGTGTAGTGAAACATGACATCAATATAAAAAATGTACCATTTATTGTCATAACATGTAAAATGTTTATCACCTCTGCACCGCTTTTGAGCCCGGCACCTCTTTTTTGTTACGCTAATGAGCCTTTTGTATGGTCTTATCGCGCTGTTTATTATCTTACTCCAGCTTGTAAAAATATGCCTATCTCGCTTTGTCTTCAATATGCACCTATGTACAGTGTGATCTATTGCCTGCTTTCGCACTCGGAACCTACTTGTATCAACTCAGTGTCGTATAATCTTTACCAACTTGCTGCACTATACTATTTATGCTTGCATTACCCTCCAAATATAGTAATTATTATGATTCAATTAAAAATAATTTCCTTAAAGAATAAACTAGTAAATTATATATTGCTATGCAAAACTACTATTTTAGAATATTCGACGAATTCCGTATTGAAGTATGACTTAATGTCTTACAATCTATGGTACCTCGCTGTATTATATTATTTATACCCACATTACACGCCAAACATAATAACTACTATGATACTTTTAAATGACTCCTTCGGAAAGAATCAGCTAGTATATTGTATATTGCAATGCAGTGTTACCATTCTAGAATGCCCGACGTGTTCAGTATGGGATTGTGACATGGGTATAACTTGTTGCTCAGTTGAATTCTCTGTTTTCATTTACTCATCGGTTCATAATAAGCCCAAGGTAATTTGTTATAGTGCTACTTATTATGGTGTTGTATACATAAACAATGATTATACATAAATATAATGGACTTGATATCTACTACCAGAACGTAAGAGGTCTACGTACAAAAAGTGACAAATTTTACCGTCAGATGTCTTCCAATTCGTACGATATTATTATTCTAACTGAGACGTGGCTCAATGACGGCTTCCTAGACACTGAGTATTTTGACGATCGTTACATCGTATGGCGACGAGACCAAGACTACAATCTAACAGATCAAGAACGGGGCGGTGGCGTTCTTATTGCGACAAATAGACGAATGGCGGTCACCTCTCAGCCACTATTACACTCAACGGCTGAAGACCTTTGGGTAAATATACAACTCAAAGTGACTCACTCGAGGAAACCCGTCAATCTAGATATTTGTGTAATTTATTTATGCGACCAGAATAATGGTCTGTCTTTTTCTTCACAATTGTATAATTTTATTACGAAATTAACTCAATTGATTATGAATAATCCAACTCATAAATTTTTGGTTGCCGGTGATTTCAACATGAGTGATATTGTGTGGATGCCTATTGACAACCATTCGTATTGCCCGACTAATGTATGCTCCAATAATGAATATTTATTGACAGACGAATTATGTACGCTAGGACTGTCACAGTACAACGGTGTAGCCAATTCACAGGGTAAACTCTTGGACTTGGTTCTCTCAAATATAATAGTGAATGTATCTGAGTGTAGCGACCCCTTGGTGCGTATCGATTCCTATCATCCAGCATTATCAATAAAAATTCAGGATCTGGAAGTATCTACTCTCGAGTATGCACCGCGCTCACGGTTTGTGTTTAATAAAGGGGACTTTGAGTCGATTATTAGAGATATGAATGACAAGGATTGGGAGAATGAATTCCTGGAAGGATCAATAGACGATTCCGTTGACTTTTTTAATGAATATGTGGCTAATATACAAAATAAATACATACCTAAGAAACTTATCCGTAATAAATCTTATCCTATTTGGTATAATTCATCACTTATTAAATCAATAAAAGAAAAGCTTAAGTACCATAAAAAATTCAAAAACTACGGAAATCTATCTGACAAATTGACGTTTAATTTGTTACGTGAGAGAGTTAAGTCCATGGAAGATCTCTGTTACAGAAATTATATTATTCGCACAGAGCAGTCAATAAAAAACAACCCAAAATTCTTTTGGGCATTTGTAAAAAAACGTTATAATTTAAATGTATTACCTAGTAATTTATTATATAAAAATGAATCTTTACAAACTGGGAACTCTATTTGTAATGCATTCAGTTCTTATTTTAATTCTACTTTTCTCGCTCGCACCAACAACGATTCCCTTAGTCCATCCTTAACTTTACACAATTCTTATTCACCACATAGCGCAGTGACAGATATATCCTGTATTAAGGTAGAAGTTGATGAAGTATTTAACCTACTCAAGAATTTAGACGTATCAAAGGGCGCAGGCCCTGACAATATTACTTCAAGGTTCCTTGTTGAGTGTGCACATGCTATATCCCGTCCCTTAACTATTTTGTTCAGGAAGTCATTATCCTCATGTATAGTCCCAAGATTATGGAAATCGGCTTATATAACACCCGTCCATAAAAAAGGTTCCAGAACCGATATCACAAATTATAGGCCAATTTCAAAATTATGTATAATTGCGAAAGTTTTTGAGAGGATCATTTTCAAACAACTATACTCAGCCGTCGTGAAATCTCTAAGCCCTTACCAGCACGGGTTTTTAAAGAGCCGATCCACAGTAACCAACTTAGTTCTATTCAACGACTACCTCACCGAAGCTATGGATGGTGGTAGGCAGACTGATGTTGTGTATACGGACTACAGTAAGGCGTTTGATAGAATTGAACATAGTATCCTGTTAAACAAATTATATGACATCGGAATACACGGGGATCTACTGAGATGGTTCTCCTCATATGTGCATAACAGGTCACAAGCAGTTGTACTTAACAACTATATATCTGGCTGGGTTCCTTTGCCAAGTGGCGTTCCACAGGGTTCTTTGCTGGCTCCATTATTGTTCATCATCTATGTGAACGATATTGACCTATGTCTACAGTCATCCTCACTTCTCTGTTTTGCAGATGATATGAAAATTTTTAAGTCTATATCATCTCCTAATGATACGATAGCACTTCAAAAAGACCTCTGCCAACTTGAGGACTACTGTCGGACTAATAAATTGGACCTGAACCCCTCAAAATGCTCAGTCCTCACATATACTAGGAAGCTATTGCCTTTATCAACCACTTATGCGCTTGGAGGCACAACGCTACCTACGAGTAACTCTGTACGAGACTTAGGCGTATACCACGACGCTAAACTTTCCTTTGAAATGCATGTGGATGCTATAGTAAAAAAAGCTTCGAAATCACTTGGATTTATTATGAGACTGTCGAAAAACTTCACTGAAGCCAAGACACTTAAAATCTTATACTGTACTTTTGTCAGGAGCCATCTGGAATACGCATGTCAGATATGGAACCCCTGTTACGACAAATATATCGACCGTATTGAAAATATCCAAAAGCGCTTTATCAAATACCTCTGCTTCCATCAGGGCATTTCATATAAAGCTAGTAATTACTTAAAGCTCTGTCGGAGATTTCATCTCTTACCTCTTATCAACCGTCGTGAGATAAATGATTTCACCTTCATTCTCCGAATAATTAATAATGATATCAATTGTCCCGAGTTGTTATCAAAACTTTCATTCAATGTACCATGTAAGTCAATTCGATTTAATCCACCGCTACGAATTCCGAATGCTTCCACAAATTACAGGCAAAACAGCTACATAGTGAGGGCTACTCGTAACTTTAACAGGCTATGTAAGCAGCACGATATTGACCCTTTCTCGACTAGTGTGTCCGCGGCAGGAAGGTGCTTGAGTTTAACATTTTTCAAACCCAGTAATTGATGTACTATGTTCATGGTATTGACCATGTAGATCTATTGTGTAGTTTTTCTATTATTATTTTTTTTTTTTTTTCTTCCATAAGGTTTGTGCAATGCGTGTTTTTGTTTACAATGTTTTACCTACGCAGCGACTATAAGTGAAAACTTGTTATTGGCTTTCTATGACCTAGTCCAACGCTATTCATGTTTTTATGCTGTAAGTTTTCCATGTACTAAATAAATAAATAATAAAAAAAAAAAAAAAAAAAATAAATATTTGTGAAGGAGAATACTGCAATGACCAAAAGGAAAACATGTTAACGAATCCACCCATACGCTTTCCTCCACTATCGGTCTACCGATTGACGTCGCCGAGTTAAGATTTCTTGAAATTAAATTGCCTCTGTGGCCAAACGCGTTGGGAAACTTAATACTAGTACAACAGCTCAAAATTCATGCAGGTTTCCTCACAATGCCTGCCAACTCACTATGTAAAATACGGTGCTATCTTCAAACCCGTTCCAGCCAGTTGGTCACTGTTATAACAGTTATTTATCTTAATTGTTTACTGTAGACATTGCACGTGACGGCTCCGTGTAATTGCCGGTGGATAGCTATTAACGCATTAAGGTATTTAAACCGCGACTAACTTCTTGTCACAGTACTCGTTGTGGAGAAACGGTACAGTAGTGGGTTGAGCTCGTTTGACACTTGTAAACAATCCTCTTTCAAATATATGAGAGACATACGCAGGTGAGGAGTTAGTTCGCCGGCTTTTTTTCTCCTCTTTATTGACTGATATGAACTGTCTCGTAAGTCCGATGGCCTGTAAATACACACATACATACATATAATCACGCCTGTTTCCCATAGGCCATAGGTGTAGGCAGAGATCACGGATCTCCAGTTGCTACGATCCTTATATTATATACTACTGTCGCTTCATAACATAAACTCATAAACTCACGCCTATATCCCCGAAGGGGTAGGCAGAGGTGCTAGCACCCACATTTCGCCAGTTTATGTTTAGGTCCCAATGTAATAGGTGGCGAGCCTATTGCCACTAACCGAGCACTTATAAACCTGCGATAAATACACACACTGTCGCTTCATTCACTCTCATTACATTCTTCATGCATGCTCGTCGGTTTAGGGTACTCCTGACCTTCCCCTTTTCTAAAACTTCCCCGATTTGGTCCAGGTATGTGCGCCTAGGTCTTCCCCTTCCGACGGTACCATTCACACTCGCCTCACCTGTTTTGTTAGTAAATAAATACTTGTGTAGATTAATCATTTACGCGTTGCCCTGTGCATAGGGAAATTATATGAAAGAGAAAATAGGAAAAATCTTAAGACTCAATATTTACATTTTATTGTACGGCACTACATTGCTACTTGAATTTTTTACAGAGAAGGTGATACTTCAACAGTAACCAGTAAATATAAGAACTCTTTACACCACTTAAAGAAATAAAAGCCCAACAAATCTGAATTATGAATTAGGATCAGTGTGATAAACGAAATGAAGACAATGAATATGCACCACACTCAAATGCTGGTGATGTACAGTTTCCTATCAAACATTTGTCATTTGTGCTCACAAAAATGCGCTTAATGTTCCTCGTTAACCTTTCAGTGCGAACAGATGTCACCCTCCGGCGTTGGCGCATAATTGCGGAAGTATTCTGTACCTGTTTGTGCACTTTTAAATTGTTATCTTTGTCATCTGTTTTGCTAAATGGCTCTTAAAGGACTTTTCCAAGCTCTTTGTTTCTGTCATTGCTTCTTTGTCCTTGTGGAGGCATTATCTCGGTTTTATATATTTGTTTACTAGTTATTCACTTCCCATTACATTACATATACGTCTTCAACACCTGTCTTTTGAAGAGGCACTCTCTATTTCTTTAGACACTTTCGATTTGCGTACAATTAACAATGAGTATAGACCCGCCCACATCATTTCTCGGTAATTAATTAGTCATGCTCCCAGTCTAGGAACTAAAAACAAGGGACGTGGTCATACATAGTAGTGCTAAGCTTAGGTAAACAGTTCACGCACGATTTGCGCGGCGCCGGCGCACGCGCTCCGTCGACCTAATTCTCTGAGTGGAGACTCAGGCGCAGGCGTCGCTATGACGGGTGCATTTGCTCTTTACATTTTAACAATTCAATCTTGTTTATGTATTATTTATTTGTTTGTTTCCTTATTATTATTATGTAATGGTATAGTAAATGTTTTACGATTTACTGAAGGATTAGTTGAGGCACTAATCAAGCGATTTGTATTCTAGGCTGCAAAACCATTTCACGCGGTATCTGTTTGTACTGTGCACGTAAGGCCTAGACTAGGTTTTGTTGTTCATTATTACGGTCTTAAGGTACCGTTGCGTCGGATACGATGTTTGTTTTAATTACAAGACTGTTGATAAACATCAGTATTGTAATCTCGTTTAGATTGTGTCTAGTCTAAAATTCTTTCTAAAATGTATTAAAAACAAACAGATCTAATGCCAATCTAAAAATGTATTTGATTATATTATGTACAAGTACATAACATTGACACGTTTGGATATATAAAACACGTTTAACATATAAATAAATAAATATTCTAAAACATTTTACACAACGCTGTCCAGACCCATGGTAAGCATAGTTTAACTAGCTTGTTTTATGGAATCTAGAATGCGGATTAACATACTTAGATACTTTTTTTTGTAAATACATACATAGAAACACCCAGACCAATGCAAATATACATATCCATGCATACAAATATTTGCACTGAGCGTTAATCGAACCCGCGCCACCTGCGTAGCAGTCAAACGATGTACCGCTACGCCACAGAGGCCGTCATACATATAACGCTTAACCCTGAATCTACAATATACCCTTATATCTGATGGCGACTAGCGCTGGTCACTCCAAGGGCATGGAGTTCACTCTAGACATTTGACACGGTGGTCACGATCACACCGACTCCCGCGCACGATTTGTGCACTTCATTGTGCAATTAAATCGATATACCTAACAAATGAAAGCAGCACAGCGGCCATTAATTTCATGTCATTGCTTGAATTAAAAGAGAACGCCAACATACAATTAAGATGCGTAGTTCTATATTAACGATAATTATATTCTATGTCCCAATTAATATGATAGCGTGTTAAATAATATTACGAAATTCTGCGGTTTCACGATTCGATTTTTAATATCGGTGAATGATAGAAACTAATCATTAGTGCTGATGAGGTCTGTAGAGTTGCTTGTGGCCTACAAATCGATTTTTTTTCTTTTATACATCTTAGGTGACAGACAAGCACACGGCCCACCTGATGGAAAATGGTTATCGTGGCCTATGAATGTGTGTAACACCAGGGGAGTCACACCCGTGCTCCCAAACCCTGTAAGAACAGAGCGTTTCTGTACAGAACACAAAATCAGGACAAGGTTTTGGTCTTCCTAATTACAGAAACCAAAAACTCTCTAGTTCTGGCTACCCATTCACAGCCAGAAACACAACCAGAGGTTATTTAAAGCCGTGTTTTTCTGTAGGGTGGAGGTACTTCCCCAGTCGGACTGCTCAATTGGGACGGGAATACCATCTTGTCCTACCTTTTAGCTAACGATCGATTATGTGAATGACGGTAAAAGATTACCCAGTGACAACAGCTCTCGGTGAATAGAATTTGAATCGATTCACGCATAAAATGCTAGTTCGTGTCATGTCTTATTCATGAGTCTGCATAATCACGGACGTTTTAGAGCAAAACAAGTACTAAATTTGTCTTTTTTTTCGCACACGGAATCCTTTTGCTTCGCTTAAGTCTGTTAAAAAAAAAAATTGGTTGTCTTTGTCGTGTTGTGAGTGATGTCCAACTGACCTTGCAAACTCTTTGAATTGACACTTGATTTTATCGATGTTACTTGGATAAAAAACTGCAAGCCACGGTCTCTTTTCTTTTGCGTGTTCAATCCATCATTCCGCAGTGTAACGCAATGCCTGTCAACAATTATGATGAATATTCCTACATACGAACCAATTCAATCGAATTAATATCGTTATGACATCGAGAAACGAGAACTCGATTTGAAGCCGTGAACTTAGAGGTAGTTTGACGGTATACAATGAGGGCTATTAAATCTTTTGTTATTAATCGAGTACCATGACATTATAGAATCTAACTATTTCACTATGGAGTCCTTGAACGCCATTAACCTTTTGATTGTGCAATGGATACTGTGCCGAATCAAATTGTTATAGATTCGTCCTACTTGACTTCTCCCGAAACTATTGATGTTATTGCGAAACTGAAGCCCTTTGACGATGATAAATCGTGTTTGTCTTTCATTGGCTGTGATTGTTCAAGGACGGTATGTTAGATTGATATTTATTATACATATTTAATTAATCGTCAATAACTAGTTTTTTTTTCTTACGTAAAAAAGCGTACAAATATGTGACTTCCTATCAATTAAATGCGTTTTATAACTTAGCATTTAATTAAATTTGTGCTAAGACAAAAAAGTTGTAAGGAATTTTAGACCAATTAATTGGTAGCCCAGACTCAGATGCAAGGCTCGAGTCAACAATTAGTGCCCGGAAAACGGCAATAAGCTCAGCCCCTATTATGTGGGACCGAATACAATGACTGGTGAAATATCGGGTGTTAATTCACCTCTGCCTAACCCTCCGGGAATAAAGGCGTGATTATATGTATGTATGTTTTTTTATACAACTTAGGTGGCAGACAAGCACACGGCCCACCTGATAGAAAGTGGCTACCGTGACCCATGAACGTGTGCAACACCAGTGGAGTCACATCCGTGTTGCCGACCTTGTAAGAATAGAGATTTTATGTGCCTTCAGTGCAGAATACAAAATCAGGACAAGCCTTTGGTCTTCCCACTGACAGCACAAAAACTCTCTAGTGAGCTCTGGCAACCCTACTCACCACCGGGAACACAACACGAGGTTATTATAGCCGTGGTATTCTGTAGGGTGGAGGTACTTCCCCAGTCGGACTGCTCAATTATAACGGGAATACCTTCGTGTCCTACCTCCTGTCCTGTATGTATGTATGTAATTGGGAGTAACAGAAGAATGTCAGTCACGACTGGTTGGCCTATTTATCATGTTGCCAGCATGTCCATCTGTTTGATAAGTAGGTAGTTAATTTGTGTTTGTTAGTCGTTATTGGCTTACTGAGTCTTGGGTCACGCCAATTGTTCCACTGACAATTGCTATTGATCTATTTGCCTAGATACTTCATTATTAATTTATTTGATTCTCTCTCTTATCTTTACTTACAATGTTCTGTTTCTTCTGATCTGTTTATCTGGACTAAATAAAGTGTGAAATTCTATTAATTTACCTATTCTATTAAATAGCCTAGTGGTATGGGTAATGGACTGCTGAGACGAGTCTCGGGTTCGATCCCAGGTTTTACCATGGCACACACCAATGACTTTTCGATGCTTTTCGAAGTTATGTGTGTATTTATAGCAGGTTTATAAGTGCCCGGTTAATGGCAATAGGCTCGCCACCTATTACATTGGGACCTAAACATAAACTGGCGAAATGTGGGTGCAAACACCTCTGCCTACCCCTTCGGGGATATAGGCGTGAGTTTATGTTATGTTATGTTATGTAAATTGCATCGTTATCATCTTTCTGCGTATGAGTAAGTCTTTTGCTTAGTTCAGTCTGTTCAATCTTCCGATGCGGTGTCGACCAAGGCGACTAAGGGATAGGGCTGTTTATCATCAGACAGATATATATAGCCTAGACTCGGCCTCAGATGCATGGCTCGAGTCAACAATTGTGCCCGTAATACGGCAATAGGTTCACCTTCTATTACGTGGGACCGAATACAATTAGCTTTGCCTAACCCTCCGGGGATAAAGGCGTAATTATGTAGGTATGTATGTATGTATATGTAATAATTATATTATCGTTCTTTTCATTCAAAAATTTGTTGCAATATCTAAACAATTAAAATAGTAGTCCTATTCAAATTAAACAAACATGTTTGTTGAGAGTACAATGTAACATTTACATTGTATAACTTTTGATAAACAAAGAAGGGTTCTTAATCAACTCGCTAGTGTTAACTCGCGAGCACGCGCGAGTTGGCACCTAATACTTGAAATGTTTGATGACGTCGCTTAGGTATCTCTCGCCGTTAATGCACTTTGTTCTTGTTTGTTACTTTACTACTTCCTAATGAGTTTTTGTTCGTGTGTTGTTTAAGTATGTACTAACAAAAACTCTTTAACTGTCTAGCTTCTAGCACTGCTATTATCATAAAATTATAAAATACAAACATACCAGAAAAGTAACCTCCACCGAATTTAACCCACAGTTCATATACCTACATAGGTATATCGAGAATATTAGAAATATTATGAGATCCAATTTTTAACACATGGTAGGTTGTGGACTTGATCAGCTAGGCATTAGCCTAGCAAGCAAAGAAAAGCAAATAAATGATCTGTAATTATGTCAGAATACCGCTCTAACCCACCCCCCAACACCCCGCCCCCATGTTTTAGAGACGCATTCACGGTCAGAGACGCCACTGTTAAGTATGTATTGTATCTATTCGATGCCCGGTGACGCGATATGCCAATTGCATCTATTATATCGATTACCGATTCCCGACACGTTGCGACAATCGATTTATCGCAAACTCAGTCGCGAGACTCGACGATCATTCGGTATTTTCCTAACAGAATATTTATCGCTTAGCTGAGCGTAAAGATTGAATATCAATATTTATTTCGTGCATATCGCTTTTACGTTTAAAATTTTACATCATGTGAATTTTCTTGTTGCAGGTAAATATCAATACGGATCTTTTGCTGTTTGTAATGCATTTGGAGGATATTCGATAAAGGTCAGATACACCAATAGATTAAAAATCTTAATTAATGTAATTTGGTAACTATCAATAAATTTCTACAATATTATATGGAGCAATTTAAAAAAGAAATTTAAAAAAAATACTTTCGAGATACTTTTGCAATGACGTCGTTATTCCTTTGCGATAGCGATATAGCTCCTATTTAAACAGTAATAAAGTCTTAGGCCTGTATTTTAAAATAGTATTCATATTTGTCTACCCTACTAGGCAAGTGGCAATTCGTTGACCGGCGTATTGTATAATAGAATGACGAATGTATGGAATTTGACATTTATGACAGTCGTCAACGCATGTCATACCTAAATGTCATATCCCATACATTTGCCAATTCTATCCTACAATACCTGAGGACAGATTGTATAAAAAGATTGACGGGTTTGAAAGATTGTCTATACTCTAAACAATCTATAATAATCTGTCCACAGATAAATCGAAATTTAAAACTGAGAACCATTCTAGAATATAGGCCTTAGTGTACTGTGTCCTAACGTTTCTGCGTATAAGTGTCTTGTTAGTGTTTCTAAATTCATGTTAGAACGATAAGCATGTCACGAATAATCATAGTTACTTGTTTCAAGAAAATTAGTCTATTAGCACACGGTGATCCGACGCTATATTGTGTATCTGGGCTGAATGTCGCAACACCTCGCTCGGGACTAATCACCGTTGTATGCCAGTTAATTATCACTTGACACAGATGCGAGTATGGCTCATTTGTCAATTGGCTTATGAGATTAGTGAAGTAATTGATGGAAATCACAGCGTTGAGAACTTGGCGGTTAAATTGCTTCAGGACTCAAGTGTTATCGAGAACTATCCGCAGTAGAGTTGCGTGCTTCTGAGGAATTATACCTTCCTTGGAACTTTTGCAAGGGTCGTTTTAGATTTGTATTTGATGTGAATTATCCAAAGTAAATGTGACGCACGCCGCCTGTGGGTCGTTTTGGTTGCCGAAGGTGAGGTTGACAGGCATATCCCTCGCACCCCGGCCGACCCAGGGCCATCTCTCACACGGGGACGTACAAGGAGGGCCCACACACCAATGCAAAATTTATTTACATTTCATTGCAAATGGTTCTTGAGATCTCTTGTCAAGAAGCATTTCTTCTCAATTGATACAAAGATAAACAATATAATAAAATGTTGAAAGAAAAGTCTTGGAAGATAGTGATAAGATTTAAAAAGATGCGTCTAGTAGAGATTCAAGAGCATACAACAAATGAGTACGGAATGAATAACAAATCAAGTATATAAGGCGAATTTAAGTGCGCAAGTTGGTCGGGGTCGCCGCTCGAAAAACATCACACCTTCGAACAAATTGGCTACTGAAAAAAGATGACGTCGAAAACAGCCAAAACAGGCACGCTATATAAAAGATTTAATGGCAGAGGAAGCTCTTGAGGTATGTAAGGACAGAAGCAATTGATGGACTGTTGTTCCTCTGTCTCGGTGGAAGAAAGGCGTAAGGGTATAGACACATTTAGATATATGAACTCTTAGTTGTTTGTTAGATTATAGAGTAGTTATTATCAGTTATCATCTAAGAAGGGTTACACACTAAAGCATCATTTGCTGCGGACAACAGATGTCAAAAAGCATTTACTATCTACGGAAATGTAAGGCACCAAAACAGCATTTGGCCCCTTTAAGTGTTGTTCCCAATTTGCAACCGAAGTTTTCACTTCAGAGCCAGGTGTCTGCTTAACTCCTTGATTTGACTCCTCCTGATTGTATGGAGACTACCGCCCGTCTGATCTCTCAACCCCGAAAGACATGTCTGCGCCAGAATCTAGTCCGTCTATCAATTTCATTTTATTTCATTTTTTATTTGCTTGTAATTTGGTACAACAAAAGATGAAAATAAAAAATAAAGTAATCCAGCACATTTCGCCATAAAGTTGACATGCAAATACAGATTATTAGGTATACAGAGCAATATCTACTTAGCAACTAAAAATATTGCAGTCACAATAAGTGTTAATAAGTCTTACAGGCGAAGTTAGCATGGGCCTGAAGGACTTAGGGGTCTCATACATCCATAATGAGAAGAATGACGTTTACCTAATTGAAAACGAAGCGGAAACTACCAAAAATAGAATCTGATCCGCATTTTTCCTGTAACTGCGATGATTTCGTTTAGTCGCGTTTGGTCCTATACGCGTTTGGTCCAATCCACCTAATACGCGGTTAGTCCAATTCGCGATTGGTCCAATTCGCGATTGGTCCAATACGCGATTGGTCCAATACGCGGTTGGTCCAATACGCGGTTGGTCCAATACGCGATTGGTCAAATTCCTGATTGGTCCAATACGCGATTAGTCAAATTTTTGTTTTTACGGTGGTAGGTTAAGGTTAGTTTAAAAGGGGTTTTGTTGTTGGTGTGGCCACTAGGATGGCGCTGGTGAAAAATGTTTTGTGGCCTGGGTACCGGTCCGCTTAGGTCATATTGGCAATTGTATATACGCAGAATTTGTAACTATAATTATATATATGTATTACAAGTTAAAAATAACTTAGTTAACTACTTAAGTAAAATGTTCCCCCAAAAATATAAATGGTACTTTTTAACATTCTGTATCAGCCACTATGCTGATACAGAATGTTTTTTTATTTATATATTGTTTATTTATTTATTGTGTATGTATTTACCTATATTTCTATCGTTTAAAGATAAAATAAAAACTAAAGACAAATCAAAACAAAGTTTATAAACGTTGTTTATTTATTTTACATAGTTTTTAATAATTTCTTTTAATTCATTTTCAGTTCTTATTTTAAATATTTCTTAATTACAAACATTAGTTTGTAAGCATGATTGGGCCCATCGCAAAACCAAAACGTATAGTATAATTGCCGGTATTGAGGGTAGGTTGAAGAAAACGAAAAAAAGTTGTTGGTTACATTTGACGTTTGTTTAGTTCATTGAATTTCGCTTTTGTTCGCGTTTATGTATATTTGTCAATCAATAAATGTCGAAATTGTCAATATTAATATAATCTGCTATTTGAAATGCACGAAACAAGTGAAACTTTGGAAATTTCACAAAATAAACGTGGCCGTGATACACTGATTCATAACGGATATCGATATAACCTAAATAAAAACAATAAAACTAGAATATTTCTCTCTAATTTTCAAATTTCTCTTTCCTCTTTATTGATACAAGTAAGAAAGAAAAATAACCTTACTGGTCGTAGTATTATTATCATAAGTAACGTTATAATTCCCTTTAGCAAATTACTTATGCACACGGTGGAAGACAAAATGATTTTTTCTTTCCAGGTTATGTAATTTTGTAAATCATTGTCATTACAATACCACACCTTTGATTAAAATAATAATATAACAAGTTTTTTCTTTTATATTATTGAAATAATATACAAAGAGAAAACATTTCAAATTATAGCATTTAAGCAAATCTACGATCATTTAATTAAAAAAAATCACATTTATCTACTTAAGTGTATTTTTGTTTTTTTGATTTGTCTAAAAAATAAAAGAACTGATTAATTATTATTTTATTATTAACGCCTGTAACACAAAATATGATTCATAACTTTTTATAAATAATAACAAAGAAGTATGTACCAATATGTCGTATTATTTAATAAAACCACAAATTAGACCAATAGCGAATTGTACCAATAGCGAATTGTACCAATCGCGATTTGTACCAATCGCGAATTGTACCAATCGCGAATTGTACCAATCGCGAATTGTACCAATTGCGAATTAGACCAATCGTGAATTGTACCAACCGCGAATTATTCCTGTTTTTGACAATTGTACCAAATGCGTATTGGACCAAACGCGACTAAACGGATGATTTCATATTCAAAACATTTTACTTAGTTTACTTAACTGTTTTCTGGGTTTCCCCTTTAAGTAAAACGCGCCAAGTCATGAATATCTCTGTTTGTATAATAAATAATAAAACAATCAGGATATTATGAAATAATGACGCGTCTATAAAGCTTTGAAGTGTACTTATTATTTTATTAATAGCTGATAGTCGACCTTGTGATAGACCTTCAATCGATGCGATTGAGTCGTAAACTGTTAATTCTTGTTACCAATTAAGTCTTATGTCATAAAATTATATTTGACGTAATCGCTAGTCACATTCCATTTTTAAATCCAAAAATTCATTTCAGTTTTGTTTTTAAATTGTTTGTCAAATATTTTATTTAACTTTGTATTTCACCATCGGCGAGCCAGTGTTACGTTTGCCAGATAAAAAAATAGTTTTTAGGTTATACATGTAATTTACAGCAAAACCATTATTGCTTTCATAGCTTCGTTGATAAAGCAGCTCTATAGGGGCTTATATTTATATTAAAGAGTTGAGTCAAATCTCGTACTATGTAATGAGTTTTCCATATGTTTTACATCTGCCCCTTTGGTCTCTTAGCATTTGAGATTTTGTTTGCATGTGTAAGTGATTTCGATTCCTTTTTAGAACAAAGAGTTTCTTGGGCTAGTAATTTCAAATTTGCTCCACATATTTAATGAATTCTTCCTACAGACCCGGGTCCTTTAAGCGGGATGTGAAAAGGCATCTGATGAGACCACCAAGCTGAGTGTCACCATTGTAATATACTACGTGTCGGTAATAGTGACTCTCTTTCCTGAGACTTTACCTTCAGTTTACCATAAGGCGTATCCTAGATATTTTTTTTATCAATAATTCTAGATTAAAATGCACAAGTGGGCCTAGCATTCGATTGAACATTAACCAAGATGATTATAAATAAAATGGACACTTCACATCGACACAACACCATAGCGAGTTAGTGCGTGCGCGTGCGCATCAAATTTTAACACAAAGCATTACAACTACAAAATATCGATAATATTTTATGGTCTCTCTATAACCTAACTAGCCATTAACCGGTGATTGCTTTGCGTGGCTGTCGTTAATTTATAATCGGTAAAGTTATAAAAATATCGATAACTAAATCGATGTTAGGTAACGGTAGTTATAATAAACGTCATCTACCTACATTTTTGGCTTTTCCGGCGCATTTTTATTTTTAAAAGTATATTAGTAACTGCAATTACTAATATTCCCTCTAACCCCTCCAGCTAAGCTAAATTGCTTGTGTTAGGAGTAAGTTCACGTCTACCGATGTAATGGTCATGATTCGAACCCGTTAGCTTTCGATCGTAAGGCAGATTTCTTAACCACTAAGCTACCGGCGCTTCTATATTATATACCTAACGAAAGAATTATTTTGAAAAAAAGACGTGTGGCACTCCGTGACTGCCGCGGTAAAGCTATTGCATAGCATTTTTTATGAACTCATGCAATTATAATAAATAATAATATAATTTGAATTTGAGTCTGAGTCTGAGTCTAAGTCTGAGTCTGAGTCTGAGTCTGAGTGTGAGTCTGAGTCTGAGTTTGAATTTGAATTTGAAAACTAACAACTTATGCAATTATAATTACTTACGTTAAGCGGAGCTACTTCGGAGCAGCTCGGCTCGATTCGTGCGAGCTCGGAGTGGGGGGTGTTAGGTTTTTTCGTTACGGAATTTCTGGATTCGGTCCCCACGCTCAAGGCCCGCGATAAAAGCTATGCAATAGCTTAAAATATAATTAGAACTATAAGTAAGTACAGGGTGTTTGTAGTTAGAATTTTAAAAGTTAATATTCAATTGAAGATAAAAGATTAATGGAATGCGTGTAAGAGGATATTACAAGGAGGGCAGTGACTGAGGAGATCTGACAGAATGTATGGAGGAGAGTGACATAGTTGCGCAGACCTCAAATAATTGGGACAAGGGCAGGTAGAGAATAGAGGTGATGACGACAAAAATCATTTTTCTCTATTTAACTCACGGTGATAGAAAGAGACAACGTGAGTTATAAGGCATTTTATCGGTATATTTTAACTATCTTTTTATCATCTACTAGCTGACCCGCCCCAGCTTTGCCTGTGGCATATTATGAAATAAAAAATCACCTATTTGAGCCCGTAATTTATTATTTTTCAAATAATGTATGGAAATCTGGCGGAGTTGTTAACATTAATGACCACTGCTCCGCTCTCATAAGTGGTAGCATGATGATGTTTAGCCTAAACCTTCATCGATAAACGGACTATTCAATACATAAATATTTTTTCAGTTCGGACCAGTAGTTACTGAGATTAGCGCGTTCAAACAAACTCTTCAGCTTTATAATATTAGCAATAGCATTAGTTTTATCGATTTGTAAAAAATAGGTTAAGGGGTTACGGTCGACACACGCTCCGTGTTTGTAGCTTATCATACTTAATCTATAGATATGGATTATTAAATTGACCTTCGCCATCTAATAAAAAAAAAACGAATATAACCTGTGCTTATCCTGTAAAGACAACAAAAAAGAGCGTAGGTACTGCGCATATAGAACACATTATTTTTGGGTCCAAGATATATGCCCCGAGGATCACATCGTGTAAGCATGTAAGTTCGTAACGCAGCTAACATAAACATCAGAATAATAAAATTTTCTGAGCATAAACATGTAACAAAAGAAAAACTTCATTCGTCTCATAAATTAACCCTTTTAAAGCGTTCCATATTTGAAGTTTTCGCAAACAATAACCGATCGGCTGGTGCTGGCGCCTCCGTGTGACGTCACCAAGTGAATGAACCCGTTGATTGTGAAAAACGAATGGTTTATGCTTTATGAATGGTTTCGTTCTAGATTTATGTACACTGTAGTAAAACCGGATGTTTGAAGATATAAACTAAACTAATTTATGGTGTAATTTTTTAACTATATTATTTATTTTCATAAAATGCGATACTTAACCTCTTTGATTATACAATCAAAAGCTCTTAAATCTGGGTAATTTGATATGTAAACTACGAGTACAACAACCAAACATACGATGTCAGATATTTGGACCAATCATGACAGAAGACCGATTTTCCTAATTTCTATTCAAAATTCAATGTTGATTTTTCTCGAACTCACAGTTTTAAGATATATGTGCACTGAACGAGAATGAAACCAGCGACTTACCAGTGGAAATTACCGCTGCGTCATAGAAGTCGACAATACCTCTCGATATATATAATCCAGGTTTACGTAAACTTGGAGTCTTAGCACAGCGCAGCAGTTCTTCGGGTACCCATCCAATAATTTCATGGTCATATACTAATGTAAACATTTTTGTTATATTAACCTAGACGTCGCACATAAAGATTTATTACGTAGGCTTTAGTACATATTCAACGATTTAGTTACAATAATATAACCTTTAAGTGTGTCAACATTTCATACAATTCGTACAAACAGCTGCGTAGTTCAATCAGTTGGGCAATTAGTCGGTAAATAGCTTTACCAATTTGATGAATTCTTATTTCAAACTAGCCGGCCCTTTCTGGATTCCCTCGTGATATATTTTGAACAGCATGTATGTGGGATCATGAAAAAACTGAACGTCTCAGTAGAAATAACCACACCTTTACAACTTAAATGAATTTTTATTGTCAGGCACAACTTACACCTTTTACAGAGATAATCGCCATATTCAAATCACATTTTTTCATTCGCTCCTACTCCGAACCATTCATTCACCAAAGGTGTAGAACGGACCGACATGGCCACTAGGAAATTGAGCCTACATGTATATGTTCGTAATTTCATAAATTTGAAATATAATGTATGGGAATCTACCGGATTTATTGAAACTTATATTTACTACCCACAAATAATGCAGCTATTGGTCAAAAAATCAACTAAGCCTATCGCAGTCCACTGGACATAGGCCTCTCCCAATGTTAGGAGGCTTTGACCTACTGTTTCCACTCTGGCCAGACTAGTAGTCACAGGGTTTTAGTTTTATTTATATAATGTATAAGTTGTGTATGTATCACTTGACATTCTATATTGACATTTTCATTACATTTTTGTCCTTTTCTTTTTGGGTCGAATCGAAAAAAACGACATTTATACAAAAAAGTCAATTAAAATACAGTACAATTTAAATTTAATATAATAAGTAATAATTAACAAACTGTAACTAAGAGTGAACATATGACAAACTCTCTCCAAACATTGTGCCGTGCTCGACAGGGTCCATAATAATTGTAACAATAATTTTAACCTGAACAACTGTACCACATTATGGAACGCAATAAATGTATTAATTATTGAGTATTATTTAAAGTTTTCCTTCTCTCGCAATGATATCTTTGTCTTATTTTTCCGTTGGTCGCCTCTTACGACACCCTTCGGATAAGATGTGGTGATTATTTATCCGTCACATCTCTACATGCATCAGCTTTGAATTGGAAAAATATTTTTTTAAATCTGTCCCGTAGTTACGGAGTCCATTCAGTACAAACAAACAATCAAATCTTGCCTTTTTACAATATTTGTATAAGAATATAGAATTTATTTAATTAACTAATCGAAATAAGGTTTGACACACATAAAACCTGTTTACTATTTTGGCAGGACAAGAAAATCATTTCGCTAGCCATGTTTGTTAAACAAGATTAGTGCTTAAATAAAGCAGTATTTAGCATTAGTGCTCATAAGAGATTCAGTCTCGACAAGTGGGTGGTTTGGCATGCTGCGCCGGCGCCGGCCTACCTGCCTACTTGCGCGAGATTAATAGTATCAGG
The DNA here is from genome assembly GCA_963662185.1 of Eilema griseolum. Lineage (NCBI taxonomy): Eukaryota > Metazoa > Arthropoda > Insecta > Lepidoptera > Erebidae > Eilema > Eilema griseolum. The sequence goes on from OY759240.1 coordinate 23,354,240, forward strand.
ACTCATAGACTTGAAAGTTGAAACTTTTACATGTATGTTCTAAACATAAACAAGGTTTTCCCTTTACAAATACTCGTTATATTTATCGGCATATATCTTGACCCCAAATACGTCACAAAATTTACTCTATGTACGCAGTACGCGGAAGAGGATCGGCAGAAATGGCGTACATTGGGAGAGGTCTATCTCCAGCAGGTTAGTGTTGGGTAAATTTAATTTGCAATTTAAAAAAAATCGGTTATAGAAATTCCGACTTGCTGTCTAAAAGATCGTAAAAGTTAGACTCGACTGCTGTTTAAAAGATCGAAACAAGAATTGCCAATCGTAAACCGAACGAAAAATTAATGGGTACCGACTGATGTCAAACTGTCTTAGATGTCACCCTCACACTGTGCACAATATACGAGCAAGAACCAAGCGGTTCGGAGACTCTTTTCTTTGCCGCACCACTAAGACCTGGAATTCATTACCAGCACACGTGTTTCCTTCTTCCTACAGTCCCGGGGCCTTTAAGCGGGACGTGAAAAAGCATCCGATGAGGCCGCCAAGCTGAGTGCCACCATTGTAGCACTTAGTGTCTGTAATGGTGACCCTCTGACTGAGACTTTGCCTTTAGCTTACCATCAGGTGAAATGAGGTCAAGTTGGCGTGTACTATATACAAAAAAACACACCGGGTTAATTCCAACTAAAATTTTCCCAACACTGCTAGCAGTGGACTGTAATAGGATAATTGATGATGATGACACATTACACGTTTCATGGGTGTCTTTAGAGGATAACACGGGCTGCTAAGTCCACAAAGGAGTTCAAATACTCCGATTATAGATAATATCAAACCGACCCGCACGCGCAATGGCCTCATTTCTCCCGCGATTTTGGGTCAAGATATGTGCCGGGAACTATACACTCGTAAATATTGTGCGTTTTATGAACGTGTAAACGTTTTATTTGCGCGTTAAACGCAATTGGTTCGGGAATAAGCGCGATGACTCAATGCGAAACATGTGTTTGCAAGACCACAGAGGGTGTGAATTTCTGAGACAGAGTACTATTATTATTCATCTTTTAACAGATAACAAGTTGTTTTCAAGATCTCTTGTAGGGTTCCGTACCAAAAAAGGTAAAAATGGAACCCTTTTGCTGAGACTCCTATCTGCCAGGTTTTATCTCGTAAACCGTTGTAGCTAGAAATTTTCACAGATGTATATTTTTGTTACCACTACAACAATAAATAACAAAAACAGAACTTTACGGAACCCTTCATGTGCGAGTTCGGCTCGCATTTGGCCAGTTATTTTTATTATTGCGACCAAAGATGTTAATAAAGTTAAGATGTCATTCAATAATTGAATTTCAAAACTAGTCTGTTTAGCCTATCTCCACGCAATCTCATTCATATTCGGAACGAAACAGCGTATCGTACATAACGGTCTCGTTTCCGCACCTTTTTATTGCTATCTCGTTTCCGCAGAATTTATTAACTGACTGCCAGAAGGGTTATTTTAATGTATGTAAGGAAATTAATTTAAAAAATCAATGACGTAATGACGCACATTTTTGACATTGACATAACCTATCTATATCATATTAATATTCTTAAGGTGGATATAATCAAACGAACATAGCGCTAGAGCTAGAATAAGTGCATTTTTTCTTAACATTTTATTGTAAACGAAATCTTGTTTTCAAAGAAAGAGCAACAAACGAATGTTTTCTCACTGTTTACTCTAAAAGAATTTGACGGATAGGGGATAGAATTAGCATTCGCTCGTCTACCCATTTAGACAAGTGGCAATTCGTTGGCCGGCGTGTTGTAGAATGATAAATGAATGAGATTTGATTTATTTGACAGATGTCAACGCATGTCATAAACGTCAAATCCCATACATTCGATTCTATTCTACAATTGCCGAATTGCCACTTATCTACATAAGACAATATACATGAGACATAAGCAATTCCATACAAAGATCATACAAGACTACGGTTGTCAGTGTCAAAAGCGTGTTGTTTTTTTAAAAATTGTAAATCATAGATAATTTGGCATGATATGACAATATTGAAGTTAGTATATTGCCTCATTGATTGCCACATGTAATTTAGAACAAGTTATCAAGAAATTCACTCCAATGTTTTATAAATAGTATAATTTATTAAAAACTTGTTTTAATTATTAATAGTTCATTAAGTAACAAGTCATTCAAGTTTTTAGCCGTAAATGTAAAATTTCTTTTCATATTTTTTTAGTTTGTATCGCTTGTTTTGGTACCGTTAGCAATGAGTTAGTGCTACTTTTTTCTGTAATTAATAATTATTCGGTCTTACTACGTGTTTTCAATTCAAAATTGATCAGAAAATAGGTTGTGGCTAGATAGTTGTTACATTACTTACGCTGGGTTTCCATGTTGCGAAGCTTCACGGACGCAGACAAGGATGCATTATTTACACGGACAAACGTGTCTAGGGTATCACTGACAGGCCTCTTTTCACGGTGCGTACTCCGCAAAATCGCATAAAATTGCGCGTCGTGAACAGCGGCCATTAGATAGACAATTTATGTTAGTTAACTCTATTATAGTATAGGTGGAAAGACTTAGGCTTGAGGCTTATCCTGATTGTGTCTTCTGCACTGACGGCACAGAAACTTACTGTTCTTACAGAGTCGCCAGCACGGGTACTCTCCTGGTGTTACAAACGTTCATAGGCCACGGTAACCACTTTCTATCAGATGGGCCGTGTGTTTGTCTGCCACCTAAGTTGTATAAAAAAATAGGCATATTCCTATACCGTAATCGCGTTTATTATTAATTCCCTTAAATATTATCCTAGTGATAGTAACTTAGTGTTAATTTCCCTGAACTTCCGACGTTCGGACCACAGGCTATCCGAAGTCATCTAATAAATAACTATACGCCATTTTCTTTTACTTAACTAAAGTTAAACAATATTGGAGCGACTTTTATTAAACAAACATGTTAAAGAAATAAACTAAACTAACTGATTGACTAACCTAGTGGTTAAAGTTAATCTTTTAAATGAGTTTCTGAACAGAGAATATTAATAAACTGAGTTTTTAAAGAAAGCATTAAAAAGACATATTGAAGATTGTTTACGTTTAGTTTAGTACCTAATCGAATGGAGTATAGGTCACTATTTCTTACGTGTCATACGTCCACACGTCCGTCCTAATCCTAATTAATGATGACCATGGTCTAACTTGCCATGAAGTTTATGCGTAACTGCTACAAAAGTAGCACAAAAAATAAACACCTAGCGAATTCAATCTGACCTAGTTAACATAATACACCCCCCGCTAACAAAACCTAAATTAATTTCCAGTTTGTTAGCGTAAACGGCGATTAGAATTCATCTTTTTAGCAAAACTTTCGACATGTTTCGATTACGCTGTCGTTTTATAATACTGAGGTCACAAGTCAGCGTTACGAAACTCCGTTGATTTCTTCGGAGGTTGGAAAGTGTCTTGATCTTGAACCTGTATTCGTATAATATTATGTTTTGGTACGTATTCGACGACTTTCGCGGTGCCCAACCGGAAATTCGCCATAAATGTTCGCTAATGAAAGGTGAATGTCAAGTTTTGTTCACGCTCTAATGGAGTCTCTGTAGTATTGAATTCATTAGTGAAATTTATTTACGTTATTAAACGTGGTGTGAATATCAAACTACAACGTACCTGCTACTAAAGATTCATAGAAAACACTTTATTCATATTTCAAATTCTCAAAGTCTGTTCGTGGTATTCTTTTTTCAAATACTCGCGCCTATATATTCCTGAACGGAAAAGAAAAGGTTTATTATTTACGTCTACATTTATCAGCCATATTTTTGATTCTATATGAAATGGGGAAGCCTGTTGACATCAATCAAGGACGTTGGCTGATTCCGTGCTTGTACATATTTTTTTTTTTCAGATTAGCCATGAAAATATTTTGCTCGATTTAGGAATTAAACGCAATATGAGACAATATGTAGTTTAACTCGATTTTATATTCAGTACACATTCAAGAACACCTTCACTTTCCAATAGAAGATCTACAGATCTACAGATCTCCTTTTTTATATATCTGATTAGTAATAACCAAAGTGCATACGTATCGAGTGCTCTACTAACGAAGGATCCTCGATTTCCCTCCTTTGCTGTCAATTATTACAAGAGAGACCACGCCAATTATATGGTAAAATTGACCACATCACGGTGCCACGCACCACGCCCTCATAACATATCCCTTGATTAAAGTAAGTCTTTAGCAGCAGTTGTGTTACTAAACGACACTTCCCATGACCAACCTTACGTAATCCAAAGGATGTTACTCTGCACACAAACGAGATTTTAATAGCTGCATTAGAAAATTGCACTTGCATAGCATATTACTTTCACTGACATTGAAACTACTGCGGCCAGCTCAGGCCTTTAGGTAGCAATATAATTAATCATGAAATAGTTTTTTGAGCTTTCATTATGTTTGTCTTATTGGTCAAATTGAGCTTGAAATTTATTTCATCAAAAACTGGTGTTTGAGGCGCGGCTACATTTAGGTAAGTCAAAACGTGATCTGTAAAAATCTGGCTAGCATTAGTACAGTTAATTATTTATTAGTATTACAGTTGATCTAGGCAGAAATGGACATTAATAGTACAGGTATATATTAATTATGTATATTTTATTACTAGATAGTGTAAATGTAACATGAAATTTTAAGCATGTTGCTGATTTACGATGGTTTGTCAAATAAAATCATATTCTTATCATGTCTTAATTGTATTGTGAAGATAACTTAGACTAACAGTGAAGTGGCTAAGTGAGGCATTGATCCAACTGAAACAAAATGTGATCTTTCACGGGGACGTATTTGTCTTTCGTAAAATTCTGCCTTGCATATCGATATGTTCAATGTGGGAAGGTCTAGCTAAGCGCTAGTTCGCTTGATTACTGAGGATGCCAGATGGTATTCTTATACTCAAATAATCTGCCAGCAATTTGTGCTGATTCGAAGACATTAACATCTTTGGTTTTGTCTCACAAAGTGTCAAGATCCGATCTGGAATTTATCAAAAAAAGATTACTAGATAAATTATTAATGTTAGTTTGTTTTGTTTTCGATGTATTTGTGCGGGTAATCTTGATAATTAATCAGAATCGAACGGAAATCAGGCTCACCGGGTTAATTCCAAGACCATAAGTTTCCGCAAGAACCTAGTTTATTGTACTCAATATCTAGTTTATACAATAAATCATCTAATGTAAGTATAAAATAGCATGTCTGTGCAAAGTATAACAACCTCCACAAATAAATTGTACTCTATACATATACAAATAGCTGTTTAGGTAGTACACCCGCTTTGTTTACATTCCGGGCTCGTGGGCTATTGTTTCAGCTGACGACTGTATCGCCACTATACCTGTTGCTACTGGCCTCCCGTAAGTTCCAGTAATATGGTAAGCCGAGTGCCCTGTTCAAGTTACAGGTATTTTTCAGAAATTGATCCTAGGTGGCGCCTTTTAATTATTTTTTTTTTCAAATTCTCTTCTATGTTTGCATGTTGGACTTTGATTATTGTTATTGCTACTGAGTTAATACTCTAAAAGTTCTTAAACAGATAACCAGAATTCGCCTTTTGCTTTACTGTCTCTTTTTATAACACTTAGGTGGCAGAAAAGCACACGGCCCAGTGGTTACCGTGGCGAGTGTAACGACGGCCTTGATGAAACCTTTTAATGCCCCTCTTGAAGAATCCTATTGTAGGCGCTTGGAAAAACTGCAGCATGTTCGGTGTTTTGAGGATTTCTCTATCCGTAATCCAAATATCAGGAAACAAAAGAACGGATGTGCGGATTCAATTGCCAAATATTCGCTGCCGGCCTAAAATAAACCTACTAATACCCCTCTTGAAGAATCCCATATTGTAGACGCTTGAGAAAACCAGGTTCGGTGTTTTTTAGTACTTCTCTATCTATAATCCAGATATCAGGGAACAAAACAGTGGATGTGCGGATTTATTAAGGTTTTCAAAACCACTGTTTGTCTATTGTGTTACATATTTAACAGTAGTAAAACCAATAAAGATATAATTCGAACAGTAACCAATAATAAAGCCACAGTACTGTATCAACACCATCATTATATTAAACTGATATAAACCGTTCCACGTACATAATATAAAGTAAATGTTATTGCCATTTAAGTGTAATGCATAACACGTTTGTAAGGCGGCAGTTTGTAGTTAGCAAAGCAAACCGGCCATGTTGAATAGGCACAAACATGGTATGGGTTTCACACGTGATCTTGTATAATGTAAAACTGTAGAGTTATAGTTATTGCGTAATGGCTATCGGTATCGCGATCCATGGGAAAGAACCAATGGGAACGGACTGTTGTTTGGAGATTTTATGAAGGAATTTATTATTGAGAACGTTTCGTGAACTTAACCGTTTTAAGTTTCCTGAATTGCTTGATACAAAACATTGCCCTTTTGTATGGAATAGTTAAATGTTTATATTTTTTTTAGTTTCACCGTAAGTATAGGTGGTAATCTGATAATTGAACTACAAACGTGTTGAGAGTTTAGGGTATCGTGATTTACTCTTTCCACTCTCCCCAATCTTGTGCCTTGTCGTATTCTTCTTCGAGTCTAAGACTGCGAATAGCCTTTTCCGTCGCGCTATATAAATCCTCGATATTGAGATAACTCTCGTATTGAGACTGTCTATTCCTCTTATTAACAACCAAATAATGTACTTATTTGCTTGTTTAGTATCCTTAGTTTTTAGTTTTCAAATCTTGTTTTACTTAATTTCGAGTAGGTATTTCGCGAAAACTTGCTAGCAATATGCGCATGAGTCACGCTCTCGCCTTTTATCGTCAGCAGAAGTATTCGATTAATAGTCAAGGCATTCAGAATGTGTGTCATTCGGTGATTTGCGGGTTACGTAAAAGTGTAATTCTATGCTGTTATCTACTGATGGCTATCATATATTTAGTGTGTGAACTATGTCTAGTAACGTAACTTACTAATGTCGTCGTATATTCTGTATTACGACCTATATTTTTGATGTCTAATGACGCAATGAGATTAGAAAGAGCATACAATACATGTATCATAGAGGAAGTATCCCTAAATCCCAATTTACTAACGACATGGATATTATCGTCGCCAAACGCTCATAAATCAACAGAGAGCTAGTCTAAAAGTAAATATTCGTTAGTGCCCTTGGAAATAATATGAACACCCTCATAGCATTGCATGACAAACGATAATTGCAGAGTATTTCCTCTTAATTTTAAGTCCACACAATGTTTTAGATTGACCTGGGTAGGAGTTGTAGACCCCAGAAGCGCTGGCTAAAACTTGGCCCTTGGAAATCACATCAACACGTAAAAATAACTTATTGTCAGACAAAAAGAGACTTGCAATTGTTATCCATACCCCACAATTCCATCAAAGTAGGTGCTCCTGATATTTGATACTTAGGTACGCTTTCCAAGGTACTACACAATACAATGGTACAGCCTCCATATCCAATTTTGCTTGCATCATTACATGCAAGAGCCCTTTAACAGAGGAAAAATTGCGTAATATGGAAAGCGTTAACTGAATCTATCTCAATGGTTGGAAAACGTTTCTACAAAGCAATTATTCTAAACCTTAGTATTCGACACGGTAGACATGTATTGTGTTGTTCTACTGTTACTATGTCAGTTGAGCTACTTGTAAGAAAGACTGTTGGAGAAACTTTTAAAGTTGAAGTTCATCCGCGTTTAGAGGCAGAGCTGCCTCTGCCTCGAAACGCGGAACCCACTAAAAGATGGATGAAGTGCATTCAAAGGGACAAGGAAAAGAGTAACTGAGGAAATCAGACAGGAAAGTGGATGGCGACTGCCTATCAATTATAACCATATAGAGATAATAATTGTTCTAACAGTGTTTACAGCATTGAACAACAAAATCTGCTCATAAATTTACATTGTAGTGATTACTGTTGCAAATATTAATCTACAGTGTAACCACTAGATTGTAATCTTGATAAATATAATTATATTTGAATAACACAGTCTATTTTATAGATAATATTGTCTCCCTGACACGTTTCAATCGCCATTAGCATGTCGGCGCAGGCGCAGCCCTCGCCGCTCTCTATTAATACGTTAGCTATGATTATGATAGATCGATTTGCTTAATTGGTGCATGCGCCACCAGCCACCATCTATTTGCCCACACAGAAATTATACTGCATAAATTTAAGTGCATGTTTCAAGGGATACACGAAGCGTTTAACGGACATGGGTTTTATTAAATTTTATGAGGTCTTTCACATCTTGTATTGTTTTATAATTTGATGCTATAATTAGTAATTTCGCGACCTGTTTGGTAATTCGGATCACAAGAGTCTTTGTTGTCTTTATATTTCATTATACGTTAGTTTGCCAACCAGGTAAATTTTGTAAAGGTGAGAGATTACTACCCTGAGGTACACCATGAGTGGTATTACACAAATATGACAGTATATTTTCACTGCGTATGCATATTCTATGATTACACAGGTAACTATGACGTCAATCAATCCTTTTTCGGAGATATCATGTAAAGAGATAGAAGAAGACCAAGTAAAATATTGATATCGACAGTATTGAAGGCATTGCTGAAGTCAAGAAAGGCAATGACTGACAGTAATCTTAATTAGATAGCGCTGAAACGTACTCCTAATGTGTATTAATCTGTAGACGTAATTGGTTGAAGCAATACAAAGAACAAAAGATTTTATCTAAGTCGCCATAAATGTCCAGAGTTTAAAGAATGTGATCTTATAAGATTCAGTCATCTAGCGGAGATCTTGCGAGATTTGACGTTCTGATCTACTAAGGTATCGTAAAAGACGCTGAGATTTCGATTGCGTTTTCTTAATTTTTCGTCACGCCCGTATTCCATGACAACGCTAACAAAATCTTACTATTAAAATAGAATAAATAGATAGTCATCTAGAATACAATCTGTCTTCTGATCTAGTTATAAGTCTAGATTCAGGGCTGAGTAATGGTTCTGGAATACGAACTCCAAACGTTATGGGTCTACAAAAAGTTTCTATGAAAATAGCAAGTACTAAGTGTTGTTATTGTGAATTTATAAGCGCTCCTTATAAGGAGACCTATGCATGACCTACTCTTGCACTGTGATATTTTTAATTATTTCAATGAAAAATGAGAATAATTGTAGATTTTTTCTCATCTGCCAAGCGTCATAGATGATGTCCCACATTTCTGAGAACGTGTCCTTAATATCTCACCGCTACATACCGTTACTTAGTTAATTAGGATTCTCATTAAAAAAAATCGGTAAAGATTATATAAGAAAAAAAAAAACTATTAACTCACGCAAAATACAGGGTTCCGTTATAGTATGAACAAAACTTAAGTATTTAAGTGATGCGATGTGATGTAGATTCATATCATCTACCAGTTACATAATCAATAGGTTTTTTTTTAAATATTAGTGACCGAAAGTACTAATAAGTTATTTTAGCTTGTGGGTAGAAAAAAGTGGGTTGAAAACGGAAACTTTCAGTATTTCCCCTAATCCCCTGAAGCTTGAATTTAGAGTGGATTCGCAACGGTAATGCAATGACCAAGATACCAACTGAGAACCTTTAGATCAAAAGAACGACTAACAAGATAAATTTTTTAAAAAAAGGAGTATTAAATGTGTGCGGAACCACAATCAAAATGTTTAAATGTCAACGGTATTGTGCCTCAATGCGCCGGTCGACGTGACCCTAATTACTGTGTTCTAAAAGATAATGTCAAATACAGACCCCTCTCGTTACTTAACGACTCAATCATGTAATATTGTTATGTACATTTGCAAATTCTCTGTAATGTTGATTTTATTACAGCAAAAACCTTTGTTACAACATAACCTCCGGTTTGGTTAACACTAGTAATGCGCCGACGCTCTTTTTTTTTATTAAAGCTCCTCTTTTGAGAATATGGTAATTTTACTTCCACTTATTATGGGTAAACACAGGCTAGCAACATTGTTGGGAAAGAATATTTATTTGTTTTGAGGTTAAACGTCTTCGATTTCAATAGCAGTTTTGCACTCAATATGCGAAGTTTGAATTAGTAATATTGAGTTCCTTATTTACATACATACCATTTATGTTAATAGTATTATTAGTTGTAATCATTATAGATTTTTATATTTAAATACTCAGAATGTTTTAAGTGTTATGCAAGCCTGCTTTTATTTACCATTTAACCCTTTTCGTAGTTCCCGGTGAAGAAGACTCAGTGCAAAGACGGGCATGGCTGGTTGACAATCCCATACTCACAGGTAGTGTGGCACTTCTTAGCCTTAGGAGGGATTTTGCCTCACTGTGTGTGTTCTACTGCCTATACAATGGTTTGTGCTCAGATGAATTGTTTGACACGATGCCCGCAGTTACATTCTATCATCGCACATCTCGTCATAGGCAGGAAATTTATCCTCACACATTGCGACCTGATACGGTGCGCACTGTGCGGTATGAAAGAAACTTCATCCCACGCACACTCAAGCTGTGGAATGACCTCCCTGCTGCGGTTTTCCCAAGCGCCTGCAATATGGGGTTGAAACATAACAGCGCGAGTTTAACACACCTGGTGTTGCATACGTCCATAGGCCACGGTAACCGCTTCCCATCAGGTGGGCCGTGTGCTTGTCTGCTAAGTGGAATAAAAAAAAGAAATATAAAGATTAAATAATTTCTCTCTGGATGTCATACAAGGCGACTAAAGAACCATTAGGCACTGTCTACTAATCGTCGAGAGACTTCTATATCCGTCACTAAACATAGCTATTGATAAACTTGACTGCAACATATGACTTATAAACATACCTAATGAATTGTGATTTTTAAAACACACCTGATTACCCTGGCAAATGTACAGATGTGTGTGCATGGCTCCCATTTTCTTTTCGCTCTTTCAGATATAAGAATAGCAACAGTAGGTATATTCTGTATATCTCAGTATCACGTTATTGCTTAACATAATTCGTTCTCTTCTTGCATTCCACGTAATCCTGAAGGAGTGTCAAAACACGCCTTTAATACCACTTTCCTTGGCTCTTGACATAAAATAATGTCATTCACGATATAATGAACGATAACTGCGATGTCTAGTTAAGACACTTATTGCGCATTACACCCGGGTAATTATACGTTACAGATGGGTAACATTAAGTTTTACACGGCTAAATGCTGTGCCAACACCCCACCTGTCAACAACTGGTATAAATATTCTCCCGCTAGGATTGTTAGAAATGCAAACATCTACTAAAACTAACTTTCGTTATGTTTTAGTGTTAACGTTCGTTAATTTGCGTGTAAAGTAGGTCTGTGCTGTATGCGCAGGCGCACCGCGTTCCGTAACTAATTCTAAAAGTCGTCACCTTGTTTAGGAATGTCAATCAAATTTGTGCGACCTATTTTGTTGGTGCTGTATGCAAATTTTAACGCAATTATGGTTTCGTGACTTAGACTTGATTAAGTACTTATCTGACTATTTGTTAACACTAATTTATTTGCTCATTAGACGAGGTTCATGACATTTAGTCATGTTATAGATTTTTGTGGCTGATCCACGAATAACATCTATCAAAAATTCTAATCTAACTGCTCTCTGCTCTAATTGGAGAAGGCTAGGTGCTCTTTCGCATTTGCTCAGGTGCTTGCTCTAAGTGGATTACACATTTTTATCTTTGATAGGTCCGCGTTTGATCACTATCCTGCTTGCCCAGTGATGATATGCTTGCCTAGAAACCGAGTTACCTGCAGTTATAATAGTTAAACCTGTCAAAACTAAACACCTTCTATTCTTAGCAGTTACCTGTTTTTTTTTTCAACCGAAGCTAGCATTAGGGTACTTGCTTACTGATTATTAAACACCACCAGCACGTGACCATTACCCAACCCTAACCACAGACATTTCTGTCGTTTCCTCCTCCCATCTGGCGATAGCTGGCGACAAATTTTCGATGGATGCCGTTTCGGTCGCACAATTGCCTCATAATGGACCGTTCTTCAAATTTATTTCGCCTACGCATAAGTTAAGAGCGCTGTTCATGGCGACGCAGAAACATTTAAATGGGCGTATCCGTTTTCAACCCACGAATATTAATTTAATTTTCTTTCCGTATCTTTCCCAAAAAAAATAATACCCGGTTTCATCCTTCTGACGTTTACCACTATAACTTATAACTGCTCAGCGCTTGTGAGGATTCTTGTGTGATTTTCGATTCTATGTTTCCGTGAAAAAAGTTTAAAGTAGGTTTTATCGTGCGGAAATCCACTCGGATAACCCCTGCCGCGACCAGCGGGGTGGTTATGTCGGGCTCGAATCAACCAAAACTGCTAGGCCGTCTTAGGCCATCAGTTGCCGGCGGTGACCCAGGGGAGTTCGAAGTTACTTTTTTTTGGTTGCGAGAACTGTATTTGTTTATCCTTTGTCTTGTCTATGTTAACACGTTGTCTGTCTGATTGAAGACATATGTAGTTTTGATAAATGAAAATTAAATGTTCTGTTAAGAAATACTACGGGTTCTAAAACGAAAGCTTTATTCTCTGCACTACCTATAAGGTTGACCGGTAAAGAACGCCTATGGCATTAAATCCGCCTATATAAGTACCTACATTTGTGCACGATGCTTAAAAAAATAGATAAATAAAATATAAGCGCAATGAAGATCTTACTAAATATAATATTATGTACTTTAAAATGTAATTATAAATACGTATAATTAATCAGTATTTATATTGTATTGAATCAAAAATAGTAGTACCTACTGTATGTTAGGCCTGCAAAGTACAATTAGGCTCCTTTTGATAAACGAATTCTCACACCTACCAATCATATTTTACGGCACAGGACTTCAACACCTAAAATGGGGTTTATAGCCTTCATTAAATGTTAATCATATCCACATAAAACGCACAATAAACATCAAATAAATAAATCTATGCAATGGTTCGGAACTTTTCGCGATAAATCATGGAACTTACTATTTCTGCCGACATTTCGGATGCGTTGCAGCACTCGTGGTTACGACTTGACTGACTTGCGAGCGTCGAGAGGTATGCGGGGAACATTTTTTGTGCGCCTACCCACCATATTATATATAGTAAGTAAGGCTGACGACACACCACACTCACTATATCTTAATCACTGGATTCCACGTTCCGGATAGTTTGATTCCATCTTCCCTATTGATTGTTAAAAGTCACATATAAACAAACCGTCGATTTTACGTAATAACTCTTAGCTCATTGATATAACATGCGGCTTATTCTCCGTACTGTGAATGCTCCTCTTTATACGCTTGGTTTATGAGCGTTCTAATGACCAAACACCAGTAACGCGACCCGAGGTGTGAACTTACGATCGCTTATTACTCCATGGAACTGTTGATCTTTTTAACGCCAGTTTCCATTGGTAATAAGTTATAGATAATTATACTCAATACTCATCCTTTTCTACCTGCGGAGTAGGAAGGGTAGTAAGGATATTTCCGTGCCTCCGAAGAGCATGTTAAGCCGTTGGTCCTGATTGTCATACGAACATCTTTGGCAGTCGTTACGGGTAGTTGGAAGCCCAAGAAGTCGAACATTGTAAGTTAGACAACTGCAATACTTTGATGTCACCAGCGGGGTGAAGAGGTCATATCAGTCGGTTCACGGAACATATCGAAGATTAGCCAAATCAGCAGTTAGAATGGCAAAAGCGAACCCCAGACCGAGGTATAACCTTCGGACGCGACTGGGATTATGACTTACTTGACAGAAAGCGTCACACTCCTTAAAAGAATAAAAGTTACAAAACCAACGAGTCTGAATTCTAGAGATAGAGATTCTAGACTTTACAGTACATAATAATATGCTTGAGAGACATTGGATTCGTTTTATTTTATATAATGCTTCGATAAGAAAAAGCGGTAGAGCAAACCGCGAGCCTTAGAACTAAAATTAAAACATAATTCCTCAGTATTCCAGCGCCAATATCAGGTATTTTATTGTTATTATATCTGTGTATCAGGCATTATAGCGCAGACACGGCGGAGCATTAGCATGGTCGTGGGGCCGGCCGCAACAATGGCGTACCGGCGCCGGCGCAGCGAAAGATGCTCACAGCATCCACCGATAACGTGCGCTCCAATAGTCTTTTATAAACAGGGTGGTTGCAAACTCACCCAAGTAATGCAATTGAAATTTTAGCTACGAATGTAATGCAACCAAAGTAAATAAATGTTTATTTACTTTGCTCGAAGCGTATAGGTGTTTGGAAGTAACAAAAAAAAAATCAACGAGTTTTTAGGCATATAATTCAACCCAATTTATCGAGATAGTAATATTTGTAGAAGGTATATAGTAAGCTGTGATTTCAAAGACGATTTCTTTACAACCATCTTGTGAAGAGAATACATAGGTGGGACACAGTTTAGTCTCTTTAAATTTATTAGTTTCAAAAATGTTTAATTCATTTTGCTTTAACAATATGTGCAATATAAAAAATCTATCCGAAAAATCTCTTCGGCAGCAAATATTCCTGCCGTCTAATTTTTCCCATTCAATACATTCCCATAGCGGCCTGTATCATGAGGTCGGTGGCGTGCGCCGGCGCCGACTCCTCTAATAATAGTCGCATTCCATTCTCTCGCCCTGGAAGGGCTCACCTCGACATGCACCTGCCGTATGCCACTTTCCTTTTTCATTTGCCAAATGCTTTCGCTACTCCCGTCATTATGAGTTAATGAATTATTGATCGTCCGTTCTATTCCTGAGAATATGGAATTAGATGAACCGAAACGGGAATCACTCACGAGACAGCTCTGTATTGTACCTCAACCGAACTCTAGATTTATCCATAGATAACTCTTGATCAGTTTTTAATATGTGTTAATAAAATAAATACCGGAATTTACCTGGACGTGGACTTGACACAGTCTTAGTGAAAAGTTTACTGAGAGTTAAGTTGGAATGCTTAACGAGACTACTTACTAAGT
The DNA here is from genome assembly GCA_963662185.1 of Eilema griseolum. Taxonomy (NCBI): domain Eukaryota; kingdom Metazoa; phylum Arthropoda; class Insecta; order Lepidoptera; family Erebidae; genus Eilema; species Eilema griseolum. The sequence goes on from OY759240.1 coordinate 23,369,293, forward strand.
TGGAAAGCTTAACGATAATACTAGCTAAAACTTCAATTTCAATAGCACCATTTCGAATTGTACGAAACATACTCCATTACTGTATGGAGTATGGAATAATTTAGGTCGGATTCAAAATTTGTGCGTTGGATGAATGGCGCCTGCCATTAGACGCCAGCTTTTGGAGGCATTCATTCAGTTAGATTTCGAGCCTAATCTTCATGAATGTGTTATTTACCACAAATCACACTACAATACGTAATCCACTGCCATAAAATAAATGACTGTTTGTGCTTTGTGAGGTTTCTAATAAAACCAAAACAAATATCCTGAACAAAGTAAACCGCATTACTTCATCTAAGGAAATAGCTTTAGATATATTGAATTATTTTAATGCTGAGTGTATTGGTTGGCGCTGGCAGCTCCTAATTGAAAGAATCTTACATTGTATCCTTGCAATATAGTCTAAAAGATTGTATAGAAGAAATCGAAAATTGTAAAAAACTGGGAGGCAAGTTCACAACATTTTTTTATACCACTAAGGTGGCAGACAAGCACACGGCCCACCTGATGGAAAGTGGTTACCGTGACCTATGGACGTGTGCAAACCAAGGGTTACAAGTTACACTCGCCCTGCCAACCGTGTAAGCACAGAGAGTTTTTGTGCCATCATTGTAAAAGACGAAGCAGGACAAGCTTTTGGTCTTCCCACTGACAACATAATATTTTGTGTTATATCGGGAACTTGTATCATTTTATTTTATGTACAGTACAGTAGTATTGATCAAATTGACTCGAACAATTTCATACATACTTATAGTCACACTTCTTTCGCATTGGGGTAGGCAGAGAATATATGTTTCCACCTGCCACGATCCTGGCATATATCTTCCACTACTTCTGCTTGTCGGTTTCGGGTACTCTTGACAAGTACTGTTTTCCAAATACCTTCGAACAAACAATTTAATTTTGTTGAGAACACATTGATGAATACAACAAGAGAACTCGCCTCACATAGCAGTTATGATAATATATTCACAAGTGTTATTTGTAACCATTTACTATTTTTGCGTGAGTCCTACATTACGTAATTATATTTATAAATTATGAGTAATAATTTCTTTTTTGTGTTACACGTTTTAATTTACGACAGTGTTACCTTTGCCAGATGTTACTTTCAAGTTCAAACCAAGTCGTTCATTGTAACACAAGGGCAACGTATCTAGAAATGTAGGGGCGATGCATCCATTAGGTCGAGCAGGGAGCGTGTCAGATCGCTGGCGCGGAACAGAGGGCGAGCGCCTGCGCCCGCGCAGGGCTCGACGACGTGAGAAAACCATTAGATATTACGTTTATGTCTACCATCATTTTGTACACTTTTTGTTTTTTCTTGTAGGTGTATAAAATTTTATGGTTTATTTTCATAACTATCAACCACAATCTAATGTTAGACACTTTATTCGTACAGACAGGAAACTACGACATTCCATAAATATAGGTACTAAACTTACCGAACAAAACTAAAACCACGCAAATATAATTACTGTTTTACTTATTATTGTCAAAAGGAATTGTCAAATAAATAATAATAGAAGGATATCCTTGTATTATTAAATATATTATTGAATTGTCCTGCGCTCTTAATTATTATACAGCTATTTATCTAACAAAGTATGAATGCGCATGCGCACACACTTGCTGTACCTATTGTTATAATTTTAAATATGATTTTAGACGATTAAGGAGTATACAATATCCATGTCCTAGAATAATGTGATGTGCTTCTCATATGATATTCAAGAGGCTTTATCTGGTGCCTTAACGTCTTAAAGCATACGTTTTACTTACAATGCTGTGGAAAAGTTAGCGCATCACCTATTTTTTTATACCACTTAGGTGGCAGACACGGCCCACCTTGGTGCTGTCGGTGGGAAGACCAAAAGCTTGTCCTGTTTTGTCTTTTACTCTGACGGCACAGAAACTCTCTGTGCTTACAGGGTTGGCAGCGGGAGTGTGACTACCTTAGTTTTGCATACGTCCATATGCCACGGTAACCACTTTCCATCAGGTGGGCCGTATGCTTGTCTGCCACCTAAATGGTATAAAGAAAATTCTAATAAGAATAAAAATATTGAACTAGGGCTTTCATTTCATATTTATGTTTTTGATGGGATTATTATTTTGTAACCGCGGTACCCTGATGGTATGGGTAAAGGACTGCTGAGACGAGGTATCGGGTTCGATCCCAGGTTTTACCATGGCAAACATCAATGAGTTTTCGATGCTTTTCGAAGTTATTTGTGTATTTATCGCCGATTTATAAGTGCCCGGTCAATGGCAATAGGTTCGCCATACATTGGGACCTAAACATAAACTGGCGAAATGTGGGTGCTAGCACCTCTGCCTACCCCTTCGGGGATATAGGCGTGAGTTTATGTATGTTTATGTTATGTTTTATATATTTTGTAATGCTAGCTTTTCAAATGTTATAGCCACCCTTTGATGAATTGCCCTTTAGTTTCCAACTCCCATTGTCTTGGTGATGTTCAATCCTGTGGTTATAAGTCGTAACTCTGTCATTGCGGGTTTATGGTCGTAACTTTGTACCGTAACCTTTATAGATAGTATAGGACATTTGATGGGGGAATGGACTACGTTTGGTATTGTGGTCATATTACTGAAGTGGTGTTACAAGTCTAGTTTCTGTTGCTAGATTCTTAAAAATACTAAGTCCAAACGTGTTAGACAATAACATTCAAATTGCTCTTTTACTTTACTTTACTTTAATTCCTGTACACAGAAAATAATACATCAACAGGCAATCACAAATACATCTTGGTATACAAAGGCGAGCTTAACTCAATATTGAGTTTTCTCTCAATAAACCTTTGGGGGATTAAAAATGATAAAAAAAAATAAGTGTACAATAGCCGAGAATATACATATATTTATTTATCATTTATTTATTCTATACTTTATTGTACGCCAATTACAATATTCATATTACAGAAATTGAGAAGACAAGAGCAGTACAAAGGGCGGCCTTATCGCTTTACACAATTTCTTCCAGACAACCTTTGGATAGAAATGTATGTTGGTTGGAGTTTAATACGTATACAATACATACAGTAGACATATTACATATATATACTGATTAATATATAATTCAATTACACAAATATGCAATAAATAATACATATCTATACTAATATTACAAAGCTGCAGAGTTTGTTTGTTTGTTTGAACGCGCTAATCTCTGGAACAACTGGTCCGATTTGAATGATTCTTTCAGTGTTAGGTAGTCCATTTATCGAGGAAGGTTTTAGGCTACATATCATCACGCTACTACTTAAGGGAGCGGAGCATTGATAATAAATGTTAACAAATGCGGCAATTTTTCATACATATTTTGAAGACTGAAACATACGGGCTCAAAGGGATATGAAGCTTCAAAATATAACCCGGGCGAAGCTGGGGTAGGTCAGCTAGTATTATTATAAAAATAAATAATACACATTTATCTAGTTTGAGAGAGGAACAGTTCTTTAATTTTGATCTTCAAAAAAAATTTAAAAAAAAGTATCGATATCATTGCTAAATAAAACGTCCAAATAGAAAATTCTTACAAATTAATTTCATTAATTATAAATTAATTTCGCGTATACCTCTCGACGCTCGCAAGCTAGTCAAGCCGTGACCACGGGTGCTGCAACGCATCCGAAACGTCGGCATAAATAGTAAGTTCCATGATTTAATACCGAAAAGTGCCCAACCGTTGTATAATTATGAAATTAATTTCAGTAACATTCAGTACAATTATATTGCTTTAATTTCCTTATTATTCTTCTAAATACGACACGGCAGTGATATTTCTGGTATTTAAAGTCTTAGGGACAGACAGATTTCTTTATAAGGCCGACTAGATTTAATATTATCTAATTTTCCCTCTACAAGCCCCCCCCCCCCCCCCCTCCCCCCCTCAAATAAGCTAAACTGCTTGTGCTAGGAGTGGGTACACGTAGTGTAAAGGTCAGTCGGGTCGCTTATGTTTCTCACTTGTTTTTGATATGTCTCTGGAAAGAGGTCATGGTACCTAATTAAGCGATTGGAATAAGCCATTCAGGGTAGCCATATTGTTGTTTACTACCTAATAAATAAATTATATTTATATCGCTAATTGTAATATACACGCAATTTATTATATCCCTTTGAAACACCGCCGGTAGCAGTAAACACACAGTGATTACATGTGATTCACGTGTCATTGAATTCACAAGGAATCTTAACACTATGTAAATTTTCAAGTATATGTATGTTTACCAATATAATACGCGGCAAGTCGTAAATGATATCAGCTGTCGTTCATTACCATAACATAATGCAATATCATTATCCTCTTTTAATGGCAGATTTACAAGGAAAATGTGCACGTATAGACATTTAAACGACATATAATATAAGTCCTGAATAAATTATGTAAAACTGACTGCTCCCGCGGGTTACACGATGTTTCTTTTTTTTTCTCGAGATAAAAGTAACCTAGCTGTTCTTTTTTTCCGTAAACATACTCACAATTCACTGCTGCTGTTGGATTATAGGCGCTTGGAACATTTAAATACGGAATAAATGCGTGATTGGTGATTATATTGAGAAAAGACACACCACCTGTAAAAGATGGATATCCCAATTTCTTGTTCTTTGTGTCAATGGCTACAATTTAATAAAGCTATATGCGCTCAGCACAAAACTCGGCGACATCGACTCGATTCTGTCGCTTCATTCAGGTCACCAATTGTGCAGGTGTAGGGGCACAGTGGGCACGACAGAAGGTAGTCCATCGACTGCATATCCCAACTCATACGCACAAAATATAATCAATCAATCAATTAGCCTCGCAGTCTGCTGCTGGACATCTCCCAATGTGCCCCATTTCGTCTGGTCCTCCAAAAAACTAACGTGAGTGTGTGCTCCCAGAAAGTTGTACCCTGGACATCTTCAAGTATAGAGCTAGACCAGCGTGTTTCATCATCGACCTGTTTATCACTTACCAGGTGAGATAATGATCAAACGTGGTCCTAATGACGACAGTAGTTTCCATACTAATCAGATCTATTAATTAGTATTTCTTATGTATGTACACCATTGCCATAACTGCCCAGACTCTTTGTCTCCTTTCATAGTTTTACGAGAAAAAAAACTTGCCAATGAAGGTACATACAAAACTTTCACTCTGTTCCAAAACAACCGGTCAAATACAAAAGTCGTTTCATTTCGTCCAATTCCTTTAATAGTTGTGTCTTTTATCGTTGGCAGCATTAATTAGCTGCATTAAATATGCACGACAGCTGGTAGGGCGCGTGCCGGAAGACAGACTTCCGTCGCTCCGGGCGCTCTGGGACTTTCCAACGGGATTGTGAGGAGACTCGGAGGGCTTTGTATTACGTGAATGTGTGGAGCTTAGAATATAAACTCAATAGACACAGTAGTTGCTAATGCGAAGTGAAAAATATAGTTATCGTCTTTATCAGCTTTAAAGACAGTTTAAGGGCCACTTCGGAACGGATCAATGACAGCAGAGGCAGTAGAGGCAGACAAGTACACGGCCCACCTGACAGAAAGTGCTTACCGGGGCTTATGGACCTGTGCAAAGACAGGGGCGTCAAACACGTGCTGCCGACCCTATAAACAGAGTTTCTTCTGTACCGTGTGTGCGGGTGTGTTAGAATAACAGAAAATGGTTGTCTCTTATCACTGCTTACCTATATGTTCATATGTCTCTGTTATCATAATGAGCAGCTACAACAAAAATGCGATAAAATATTTCTCAAGCAACGATAACGTGATATAATATAATTATCGGAAAAACACACAATTGCGCCACACTTACCGTTCGTTCCTATCCACGAAAGGCCTCAACAAACAGATAAGCAGTAAGGAGCTTGCGCACACGCAAGTGCCGTGTATCTTTATCTTAACTAGACGATCGTTTACACTAGACAGTTAGGACGCAATTATCACTTAGTAACACCTGTTCTACGTATGCTAACGACGGCCGTAACTCACCAGAGATACGCCAGATATCTGCCACGATATCCAGGATGGTCACGCGCATACAATTTGCGGTATACCGATGTGAGGTCCAGTGACAGACTCAAGTAAACTGTGGAATGACGCTTGCCTTTTTCAGTAGATGTTCAAACGAATTCCGTAAAGAGATTTTGATGCTATTTTATTTGGAACCAGTAATTGCTTTCATTGTTGAATTTGTAATTTTATAATGCGGGTCCAAACACTATACACTATCGTAGTGAACATATTCTCGGATTAAACAACAATATGCTATATATGCGTAGTGCACGTTTCTTGGGTGTCTTTTGAAGATGGCATAGGTTGCTGCGGCAGTGGACAAGCTCAAATTCACAAAGCAATGATTGTTCCAAAACAATCATTGCTCCGGTTCTGTTGTAAGATTGTTACAAAACACTCCGCCCGGGTCAGGGCCTCTTTTATCTCGAGATCAAAGATATGTGTTCCTAGGAATATCCTGGAGAGAGTGCCGTCAGTGGAAGCGCAAACGAGTCGGAAGGAGTGCGTTGGAACTGCGACTTGAAACACACCGACCACGCACTGCGGAAAGTAATATCCTGGAAAGAGTGCCGTCTGTGGAAGCGCAAATGAGTCGGAAGCAGTGTGTTGGAACTGCGGCTTCGAAACATACCGACCACGCACTGCGGAAAGTAATATCCTGGAAAGAGTGCCGTCTGTGGAAGCGCAAATGAGTCGGAAGCAGTGTGTTGGAACTGCGGCTTCGAAACATACCGACCACGCACTGCGGAAAGTAATATCCTGGAAAGAGTGCCGTCTGTGGAAGCGCAAATGAGTCGGAAGCAGTGTGTTGGAACTGCGGCTTCGAAACATACCGACCACGCACTGCGGAAAGTAACAGATGCTCGATGCTTCAGTGCGTGACTGTCCAGGTTCGTTTGCCGTTCGTGATAAAATCTTCAGAATCACGCACCATGGAAAGCCGCCTTATTTAGTTGGAAAGGTTAGCGTTAGTCATGTGTAACATAGTATTCAAAAGAAATATATAGGATATCACTTGTTTACAAACCCTTAGCGTTTTTATTGTTCGTTTGCTTTATGCTTTATTAATGAGTGCGAATTACGAGGCACAGCCGTGGGAACGAGGGCAGGAGTGTTGTTTTTTTCCAGTAATTATCAGACAATTCTCATATTAAGAACTTCGTGGCTTAAAACATCCTAAAAAGCTAGTAGTGTTATGTTAAGTTATAATTAGTTGTAAAATATCATTATGGGTAATGGACTGCTGAGACGAGATCTCGGTTTCGATCCCAGGTTTTACTATGGCACACACCAATGACTTTTCGATGCTTTTCGAAGTTATGTGTGTATTTATCACAGGTTTATAAGTGCCCGGTTAATGGCAATAGGCTCGCATTGAGACCTAAACATAAACTGGCGAAATGTGGGTGCTAGCACCTTTGCCTACCCTTTCGGGGATATAGGCGTGAGTTTATGTTATGGTGTCATTAAGCAGTTTGCCAAATAAAAAAAAGTTGAATAATAGTTTACTTATTTATGGAGTTTTAGCAAGACTATCAGCTATTAGATCAAATACAAATGGCAATACAAGCCAGATACAGTCACGCGACAGTCTCCATTAGCAACGAAAACCTCTATTACCAGCATTAGGAATCTTAGCTGGTTCTCGTATGTAGGTGTACTAGGTAAGAACTTGGATCTTTATGGCGCTCGTGTATATAATCCATATAAATTATTTATCATAGGACTATTGCTAGAGACATTATCGAACATATTCTGCAATCATTCCCTTTTACCCGACTGCGTCAGTAATGTATTTCACGCGTATGTATGTATGTGTTTTCTTTGTTTGCTTCTATAGGAATGGTGTTGTCTAAAGTTCTTTTTCATTCAAATTTATCGAGTAGGATATCAAAATGAAGGGAATTTGTAGGAGATTACATAAATATTTACATGTCATATCATAACTAAAAATCTTAAAATAAAATAATTTATTAAAAAAATCCGACTGCTGTCTAAATTTTAATTTTTACCAATATTTTTTTCGGTTTATGATTGGCAAATGGGTACCGCCTGCTATCAAACTTATTTCTATCTTTTAGACAGCAGTCGGGTTTTTTATTTTAAATAATTAGAAACAGGATCGAACCATCGTATATGTACTACTTATGGTATTAGAGACCGAACAAGGAAATACAGACCACCTTTGATTTGTTATGTTGGGAAGAGAAATGAGAGCGTAGTTTCTATCGTATAAATAATATGGTACATACATACACACATAGGACAACACGTGCAGGGCTTACATGTCACCCTCACACAGTATACGAGCAAGAACCAAGCGGTTCGGAGACTCTTTTCTTTGCCGCACCACCAAGACTTGGAATTTATTACTTCTTCCTACAGTCCCGAGTCCTTTAAGCGAGGCGTGATAAAGTACCTGATGAGGCCGCCAAGCTGAGTGCCACCATTGCAACATTACTTAGTGTCTGTAATGGTGACCCTCTTTCCTGAGACTTTGCCTTTAGCTTACCATCAGGCGAGGTGAAGTCAAATTGGCGTGTCCTAGATAAAGAAAAAAAACATACAGTCACGCCTTTTTTCCAGTGGGGTAGGTAGAGACTACAGTTTTCCACTTGCCACGATCCATACCTCTTTCGCTAATATGATGCGCAATGCAAACGCGTTTTACTCTCCTCAGCATATAAAATGATGATTTCATTCGCTGTTTATTTCAGAAGTGATCAAAGTACGTCTTATTTTAATGCCCGTTTGCAAAATTAATCTTTCCACTGTCACCATCGAAGGTCGACCGTTTAAGGAGTTGGTCAATTAAAGCTAGCTCGGTCTGTCGACGACGCGACTCGATTTCCTCTTTAAACGATTTGATTTACGCATCGTGGGCATCCTTGGCCGATGGAGTGCAAAACCGTGACCTTACGCAAATGGAGCCGCTTGCTGAATCACCGATAATTCGTTGTTTTGTTTTTGTACAATAGATGTGGCCATATGCGGGCGGCTGCGGGCGATGCTTTGTTTGGGCAATCAGTCAACAACCGGCTCCGCGGTTTCCCGGCAAATTCCTAAGGTGCTCGTCACCGGGAAGATTCATGCAAACGATATGCACAGCCCGCCGTTAGGAGCACGCCCTAGAGCGTTCCGCCATTGCTCGATTCGAACGATTTTTTCGCGCTGATTATACTCCGACTGCGACTAATTGTCCGACCCCGCTCTTAAATGTGTTCCCATTTATAAAAAGACGTTCTCGGGAATATCTGTTTCAAATTAATACGTTCCCGTAAAAATATACCTCAATTATAAATTTCTACGGCAAATTGGTAATGTTCACACGAACGCGCACGCTTTAATTGGTGCGCAATCCGCATTCTAAGCAAATTAATGTACGCTAGGTGACTCTCGCTCGCCGCCATCTCAGTTATTTAATATTTTTCGCTCAGTTAACATACGACGAGTCGACGGTCGTTTTTTGTGTTTACAAATTAAGGTAATTACCGTAATACCCCTGTCACAACCTTTTAAGTTCAACGCACGCATTATGCGTTTCAACGCAGTTTTTGGTCAGAACTGGATTATGGTTCTTATTTCTTGGCGTTTAAGCTGTTAGCTGAATATTTTGGTATTCCGCGTGAAATATTGTTGCAGAGCGCCCTTGAGCACTCAGTTCCGGGCTATTTTAATGTCGTTTAAATTAAAATATGCATGCGCACCGTCTGATATAATTACGCGAAACGAACTCGCAAATCACGACTATTTAACGTAAACCGACAAAATTTATACATACAATGTAGCTGTACAAACTGACAGAGGAATCAAGTATTTGTTTGCATTTATTTGGTAGACATTTTGCTGTGATAATACCAAAATATTTAACACCAATCTTTTTTTAATTTACTTATATAGGACGCGTCAATTTGACTTCACCTCTACCCTTATGGTAAGCTAAAGACAAAATCTCAGGGAAGAGGGTCACCAACATAGATACGTAGTACAATATTACAATGCAGGACTCATCAGATGCTTTTTCACGCCCCGCTTAAAGGACCCGGGACTGTAGGACGAAGGCAACACGTGATAAAGAATTCCAGGTGCTTTGGCAATGGAAATCAGCATTATTTGTTTAATAGAAAGTAGATTAAAGCGTACAAGAACCACGACTGAAATTACGGGAATTACTGTGAGTTTATCTCAACGGGATCACGCTTCATATCGGCGCAAGAGACGTATTTATGAGTGGTTATTCTCAGGCTGTTTGGAGTTGCCATCGCGGCTCGCAGCGTTCAAACATAACGCCGTATGTTATGGTGCGATCCCATATAATCTCCCATCTTACAGTCGAGACTATCTTACCGACGAGGCCATAGTATCTGATACAAGGACGGTTTTCTTGTACAGGGGTAATAATCTTTTATGCACTGCAATGAAGTTGTTTACCCACGGATTGGGCCATCGACATCAGATATCGTGAGCCTTTTCGCGTTGGCCACTTTGTAACTTCCTCCTATACAATCTATTTTGCATGCGAATTGATCAGCTGTGCAATTGAAACATTGTGAATTTTAACTATTATATTATGAGATTTGTTTGCATGCTGAGGAAATTATGCGTGTAATTCTAGTTGTATTTAAAGTCAGCTGTTATAGCCTCATCTGTTTTTATTTAGTTTTTTCTAATCTCATCATTCTTCTTTTTATGATGGTTATTATCAGAATAAATATAGGTATGGGCAGGACACGGCGGTATTCCCGCCCAATTGAGCAGTCCGACTGGAGAAGTACCTCCGCCTTACAAAATACCGCGGGTATAATAACTTCGTGTTGTGTTCCCAGCGGTGAGTAGCCAGAGCTCACTGGAGAATTAGTGCTGTCATTGGGAAGAAAGGCTTGTCCTGCTTTGTCTTCTACACTGACGGCACAGAAACTCTATATTTACAGGGTTGGCAGCGCGACTGTGACTCCTCTGGTGTTGCAAACGTCCATAGACCACGGTAACCACTTTCCATCAGGTGGGCCGTGTGCTTGTTTGTCACCTAAGTGGTATAAAAAAAAAAGGTATTTAAACTATCGTGATCACTCACATCAGTATCAAAGTAATCGGATTATTAACCATGTTGTATTGTTTTGAGTACACCAATTCCTCCGTGATCATGTTGCTTGCAACAGCGCCGTGATATCGGAATCTCAAAGCAACATACAACATGGTAGATATCCCGATTACTTTTTTTTCTTTCTTTCTTTCTTTCTTTCTTTCTATACTCATCAGAATAAAGTTTATATGATAGAAATTTTTCGAAAATAGTCGGAACTCCGGTGACGCCGGACACGATATAATAACGTGTTTGCGGGATGCAGTGTCACCCTGCTTCGACATCTGGATCGATATGTGATCATTTAACATCATAATTAATTTACTGCTGTAAATATAGAAGATAAGATAAGATAAGATAAGTTTTATTGACAAATAAAAGAAAACAATTTAACATTAATCCATCAAGTAACACTTAGAACACTTCAAGCTTAACATGTCTAGTCGCAACAGCCATCAAGACTAGCCCCTCCCGTCCCCGTGCTAGTAAAATAACTGTGTTACAGGTAGGTTAAGGATAATCTCAAACAGCACAATTGTAGCCATCGCATGGTTACTTGATATGGATATAGATTTTCTGAATCCCCAAACTAGGTATGCCTGTTTGTCGGAAGACAGAACAATCTTGATCTATCTCAGGTACCTACCTACATATTTCTAGTAATTTTCAACTCAACACTATTTTATGTATTACCCCATTTATACCTCAACCTATTTTCTATTCATCCTGAGACAAAAAAAAAATGTCCGCTTAGTTTCTTGCTGGAGTCTTTTCAGGTCGTCCCGTTTCAAACCGGCGGCGGTGATCCATTTGTCTTTCATATATCTTTTTGTATCGACGTTTTATAAGTTTTCGATTTATTGGTCTATGCAAAATAAATGACTTTACTTTGACTTTGAAAAAAAAAATGTATGTCAAATCAATGATCCTATACAGTAAGCAATGAATAAATATCTGGTTAACTCAGGGCGCGAACGTAATTACTTTCGGTAGTATACACCACTGTGTCAATCTCCTGGTAAGGCACACGTCCACGTCACAGGTGAGGGTCACGACGTCCAAGTTCAGATAACAATGTCGTGTTGATGGCTAGCCTGGGGCCTACTACGAACTCGTAAAGCAATAATTTCAATATTACTTTACTTTCATAGTGTGAATTGGTCTCAACCCGTCGTCGTTCATTAGGATATTTACGTCTTGTAAACTTCCGGTTGGGGAAGTACCCTACAGAATACCGCGGCCATAATAACCTCGTATTGTGTTCCCGGCGGTGAGTAAGGGAGCCAAAGCTCACTGGTGAATTTTTGTGCTGTCAGTGGGAAAACCAAAAGCTTGTCCTGGTTTATCTTCTACACTGACAGCACATAAACTCTCTATTCTTACAGAGTCGGCCGTACGAGTGCTACTCGTCTGGTGTTGAACACGTCCATAGACCACGTTAACCACTTTCTATCAGGTGGGCCGTGTGCTTGTCTGCCACCTAAGTGGTATAAAAAAAACCTCAGGCAATAAATTGACCAATACATCCCCATTATGTTGACTGACGTTGACTATCCAATTCACACTATGAAATCACACAGTAACTTCCTTTCACCTGACGTTTCGCAGCACCCATGGTCGCAGGGTGATAATTTCAATGATATTCGAGTCAGCTTCCGACAGTATCATCACAATATTGGAGATTGTAGTAGCCCCCCATAGCCAGGGTTTTGGCATCAATTTCGGCGCTTCAACTGGTCGCTGTGGTGTCGTAATGCGATTACAATGCTCAATTCGCAAATTGGCAGTGACCCAGTTAAGGTGCCAGTAGGCGTTGGTTAAGGCCCACCGGCTTTCTCGTCGTCTTATTTATCTAATAGATCGCTGTGACGGCTTTGGGTGTCAATTTGTAACTGCTATGTAGGATGTCTTGAGATATTTGTGACAGCTACCAGAAATTGTATTTCAACTGGCTGAATACCAGTTTTATATGAACTTATCCTAGATTGTCGGCCTACTTATTCATTTAGTTTTGAAATAGATACTTCAAATAGATTTTTTATATAGGATACGTCAATTTGACTTCACCTCGCCTGACTGTAAGCTAAAGGCAAAGTCTCAGGAAAGAGGGCCACCATTACAGACACTAAGTACCTAATTTTAAAATAGTGGCACTCAGCTTGGCGGCCTCATCAGATGCTTTTTCACGCCCCGCTTAAAGGACCCGGGACTGTAGGAAAAAGGAAACACGTGAGTTCGAAAGTTTTTAAAATTGCATTCACCGGGAATGAATGATGCTCTTCCCCTGTTAGACTGTTGTAGCAGGTTTTGTGTTAAATAATTACTAAAATTAAATTACTATTTTCTTAAGGTAGACTAAACTTCAGCAAAGTTTCGTCGCGTCACGGTCCGTGGGCTAGTGTAAACGACCTGTGCCGGCAATGTACCACCCGGCTATTGGAATTCATCTCACACCACGCGTCGCACCCGCCCGTCCCGTTACAAACAATGACCCCCCTCACAATTACACGCCGATTCGGTTGCACAACCTCGCATTATGCACCGAAACAAAATAATCGAAAAACGGTAAATAAATTCAATCAGAAAAGCAAACTGTGTAACGGTAACTTTAAATCACGCCGAAATGGAACGATTTAGTTACCGTCACATGACTAGAGAAGGAATTCGTTTAACAGAGTGCTCAAAGAGCACTCATTACGTGTCGGTAAAATTATTTCTCTACTATCACTGATGGCAGAGAAACTTTCCGTTCCAACAGGATCGGTAGCACGAGAGTGACTTCTTTGGTGTTGTACACGTTAATATGTCACGGTAATCTCTTTCCATCAGGTGAGCCGTGTGCTTGCCTGCCACCTAAGTTTGTCTACCACCCAGTTGTTTATTTTTGTATTAAAAAAAAAACAACTGGGCTATCTGATGAAACATGATCGTATTGCTTCTAAGGGCAACTTATTTTCTTTGGAGAGTTTTTGTGCTGTCAGTGGGAAGACCAAAGGCTTGTTCTGATTGTTACTTCCGCACTGACGGCACAGAAACTCTCTGTTCTTACAGCTCGATAGCACGGGTGTGACTGCCTCGGTGTTACATAAGTTTATAGGTCACAGTAACCACTTTCCACCAAGTTGTCTAAAAAATAACACGACTTTTCATTGTTTATCAAAGTATTTGCATGTTATACAGTAATGTTAACGGGAATTAACGCGATCATGGTATAGGATATAGATATATATACATATATACATACCTTTAGTTTGCCTGACTTTTCAACCAGGTTACACCGGCCGTGGTCACAGCCTGTGACTGAAAGAAAAAGAGAAAAAAAATGAATGTTATTAACACACTGTACACGTTCTAAACATTTCTATTGCTTATGTGCAACAAACTGGGTAGTTTCAAGTTTATAGCGCACTAAAAATGTGACACGATACCATTTCTTAGTCAAGACAGGCTCGTGCTTACTACACATAAAATAGTAAACTATTTGTACCAACCTGCCGCTGAATTGAAACGTCAATAGTAATTGTGTTGGTAAAACCAAACGTTTCCCTCTGACGACAGTGAGTCATATCCCTGCGGGGTGGTTCAATTCCGTTCTCTGCGAAGGTAACCCTTTCATTCGTTAAAGGCTTACATCATACATATAATTACGCCTTTATTAGCGGGTTAGGCAGAAATGAATTAATACCTGCATTTCACCAATCTTTGAATTCCGTCCCACGTAATAGGAGGTGAGCCGATTGCCAACTAACGGGCACTGTTGTTGACTCAGGCCATGCACCTCAGGCTGAGTTTAGGCTGTATGATGTCTGATGTTTAACTGCACTATCCCTTGGTCACCTTGTACGACACCGCATGGGAAGAGATGGGGTGGACCAAATTGCCATTCATCACCATGCCAGTGAGTAGGATTTCCTAATTTGTGTCCTTTTCCTACAGTCCCGGGTCCTTTAAGCGGGGCGTGAAATAGCATATGATATGATGAGGCCGTTAAGCTGAGTGTCGTCATTGTAACATGTTACATGTATGGAATGGTGACCCTCATTCCTGAGACTTTGCCTTCAGCTTACTATCAGACGAGGTGAAGTCTAACAGATATATCCTATATAAAAAAATAACTTTTAATAAATCCTAATTACCGATATTCAGCGTACTGATAGCAGCATCCGTGTAGTGATGGACAAAGAATACAAGCATCACTACCCCATCTCATCCGAAGGGTGCTGTAAGAGGCGAGTAACGGATAAATACGGGCGATATCATTACGAGAGAAGGAAATCTCGAAATAAAACCCTGTGCCAACCCGTCTAGCCAGCGTGGAAACAGAAGGCCGAAGCATCCCAATATTGGGCAAAGCCTAGGTCCAGCAGTGAACTGCGATAGGCTTAATTGATTGATTGATACCGATATTAAACTCATTCAAAAGCTTAAAGAAGGTACAACCCTCCTGCTTATGACCACGTCGCTGATATTAATAGATCAATAACATTATATCTGAGAAGCATTATAAAAGTGAAAATCGACAGTTAGTATGACGTGGACGTCGCATCCGTAGGTGATGACTAGCGAAGGGTTCTCAGCACTAAGTGGGCCACTTCACTTTCAAGGAAGAGCTTGGCGAAATGACGGACGAGTGATGCACGACCAGAATATAAACTAACGATATACGTCTACTGGCCCCTTATTCTGAATGTCAAACCGTTTAGTAACTATATACATACATACATATAATCACGCCTTTATCGCCGTAGGATTAGGCAGAGCTGAATTAACACCCACATTTCATCAATCATTTAATAACTACGCGCGTTCTTAAAAGCCTAAGTTGCTCTAATCGTCGTCGCCATTTCTCTCTTCTATGTTTACTAATCTCTATTAGTTAACATAGAAGAGAGAAATGGCGAATTTTGCCTGTACCTCTCTAGGTACAGGCAAAACTAATCTCAGAGGACGTCACCTTCTCTGGTGCTTGTCTTAGAGTCTATAATCCTATGTTTCTTACATCAAACTGTTAGAGGTGCTTATCAATCTTGTCGTTGACATTTGCATTTGGATTATATAACAAAATTTATCAATTACAATGTGCTCCTGCATGACAGTGGCGAATGTTACAGAAGAGTGGAAGAAGAGTCTTCGCACGGACAATACAAAATCTTTCCAGTGAGCTCTGGCTGCCCTACTCTTCGCCGGGAACACAATACGAAGTTATTATGACCGCGATATTCTGAAAGGCGGAGGTACTTCCCCAATCTGCTCAACTGAGACGGAAATACCCCCGTGTCCTACCTCCTTTTATTGTGTGTGCATGCGTATGTTTGATCACTGTATTCTCCATCCAGCTGTAAAAATATGTCCAAAGAAAAAGTGTCCTACCGCCTTACAGTCCCACGTAGGAGATATTACCTTATGCGTGTTCTTCCAATTGTATGTAGCAATGTCTTTCTACTATCGCACCGCGCTTCACTAGTAGCGAATTCCCACATTCATGTACCTACATTTCACAATGAAGCACTGTTCATACGATCTAGTGAAGGTGAAATGCTAACAGGAACAATAAATTAGGCTTGGGGTACCGTAATTATCTTATCAGTGTGAGGCTAGACAATGCGCCCGCTGAGATGCGCGTGCGCACGGCGCGGTTATCGAGACCACCCGCAGCCTCGGGGAACCGTCGATACAACATACAACGTTATTATGGAAACCTGGATCAATGACTTCTGCGGCTGTCGATTTTCTGCGAACCACATTACATGTAAAATTAAATATAGAAACCTTTATATGATGTTTTGCTAAGGAGATTGTCTATGTGACTGTCAGCAATGGAAGTCAGGAGCTTAACTCTCGACAAGTGTGTTCTATCGTCAGTCAATTGCCTCAAAATTATCAAATGCTACTGAAAATGCTCCGAAATTGTACTTTCTTATTTTTACGTACGAATAATTCCCACGGATACCCCACCACCGGGGCCGGTGAAACAGGTTATGTTGGACTCGTACCTACTAAAACCTACGACGCCTGTTGGTCGTTTTTTGTTGCCGAAGGTGAGGTTAATAGGCATATCCCTCGCACCCCGGCCTCTCCTCTATCCCTCTTGATCTCCCTCTCCTCGGACGTGGGGACTTAGTTGAAGCTGAATCATTTGTTATTCTGTCGAAAAAAATCAATATCTATAGATAATTTTATTGCGAATCATATCTATCCATTTAACATAATATAAAGTGTATTATAACGTTATCTTATCTATGAATCAATAAACGCCGATACCAGAACGAATAAACGCCACTAGCTTCTCAGAACAAACGGAATCCGTACATCTCTCGATCGTAGTCATAAAAATTCCACAAGAAGCCATCGTACTGAAGCATCCTAATAAGAATCTTGTCTTCTCATAACTAGACAGTACACCTATCGTGCCACCTTCCATGAAGTCGTTAACGTACCTGGCGACACCTCGTCTAATGGCTGCATACGTGCTTAACTATGCAAATTATTGCCGGCTCACCGAGCTCGGTCGCCTCCCAACCAACCTCAGTCAATTATTCATCATCCTATTAAAATATTACTGCTTACTCTACTCCCTACTCATCCCATAATTATAATGGTTAGCATTACATATGCATAAAACGAAATAAATAAAAATAATATCAGTTTTACGACTATTTCTGGAATTCTAAATCACAACACAGATTTTAAAATGGTTTTTAGATATTTAGTTACTTCTTTGCTGAATATACATAATATGTAACTGAAGAAGTACGATGCAAAGCTTAGCTAAATGCTAGTCATGACAAATAAACGTGATATATAAATAGGAATTCTTTATTCCACACCAATTATAGGATATATACAAGGGCAGAGTAAAATTTGTGCCACTTCATCTCTTCCCATGCGGTGTCGTTCAAGGCGACTAAGGGATAGGGCTGGTTAACATCAGACAGATATAATATACAGCTCAGGCACAGTTTTAAGGCTCAAGTCAACAATAGTGCTCGGAAGACGGCAATAGGCTCACCCCCTATTAAGTGGGGCCGAAAACAATGATTGGTGAAATGCGGCTGGTAATTAACCTCTGCCTAACCCTTCGGTATGTATGTAGGACTAATAATTTTGGTTGGTTTACTAGTAGCAAAAGAAATTCTGCTATTCAGATCCAGAGTCAAGGACGTCCAATCAGCTCAAAGATGACGAATTGATGCATCTGGATATCAGATACAAGTCGATACGTCAAAAGAGAAGTTTGTTTTCAACTTGAATGTTTATTCAGGGTCGGTAACGCGAGTGTAACGCCTTTGGTGTCCATAGGCCACGGTAACCACTTCCCATCAGGTGAGCCGTGTGTTAGTCTGCCTAGGTGGCAGTTTTTAAAAAAAAAAACTCGTGCGAAGTAACATGGCACTACTTCGAAAACAACCCTCCTGTTGCATACCCGCACGAGGCCCCGCTCTCGTCCTTCGATACCAGCAGCATCCTCAACACTGTGACAGTTTCACGTTTGCCCTAGTTTGAGTATCGTATTATTTGATATCGGATCTTATATGAGATTTTTATGGTTACGTTTAGGAAGCCATGTGCCATGTTAATGCGCACGAGTTTTAATTCAAATCCCAAAATTTGTTTAAAGACTTAGTTCCGACACGTACCTACATTATCATTATCTACAGAATATAGCGACAAAGGTTGAAAAAATTATGTTACGCTACGATGGGTTGGTCACGTAGACTGACCAAAGAAATTTGTGATAATCTCGTTGTAAAAATGTGTATGTACTGAGCGTTATGGAAGGAAGTTATCTGAAAACCGTTAACCGCGGTAGCCTAGGGGTATGGGTAATCTCGGCCGGGGTGCGAGGGATATGCCTGTCAACTGCACCTTCGGCAACCAAAGCGACCCACAGGCGGCGTGCGTTTTAGTCGGTTCGAGTCCGACATAACCTCCTCCACCGGCTCCGGTATCCGTGGGGATTTTGCGCACGTAAAAAAAAAAAGTGGTATGGGTAATGTACTGCTGAGACGAGGTGTCGTGTTCGATCCCAGGTTTTACCATGGCACACACCAATGACTTTTCGATGCTTTTCGAAGTTATGTGTGTATTTATCGCAAGTTTATAAGTGCCCGGTTAATGGCAATAGGCTCGCCATCTATTACATTGGGACTTAAATATACACTGGCGAAATGTGGGTAATAGCACCTCTGCCTACCCTTTCGGGGATATAGGCGTGAGACCCATAATGTAGACTGGTGTAGAAAAAGTAACACTCTTTCCTTATCTATCATATATCTGTTGTATTATGTATGATTACCACGAGATTGAACTTTTATCTTAATCAATAAATCGCCCTTACCGATTGTGATCGAAGTACAGTCGTCTTACTAACGAGTGAACATTTTTTAATTAACGATCTACCTGTCAGGAGTTATTGGTCCGCCATAGGCACTGCAAGTATGCGCACGCGCTTCCACGGCGCACATAGCTTTCGCCGGAGCTTTGAATAAACCCCCGTTGAAGATTTAATTGTGTGTTTACCGTGCTCACCGCTAGATATTCTGTATCACCAATATTATAAAGGTATATAGTTTGTTTGTTCGGTTAAACGCACTAATCACCGAAAATTTGTGTTGAATAGCCCGTTTATCGAGGCAGGTTTTTTTATACGACTTAGGCAGCAGACAACCAACCGGCTCATCTGATGGAAAATGGTTACCGTGGCCTATGGACGTGTGCAATATCAAGGGAGTCACACTCACGCTGCCAACCTCATAAGCACAGAGAGATTCTGCGCTGTCAGTGTAGAAGACAAAGTAGGACAAGGTTTTAGTCTCTCCAACTCTGCAGCGAGCTCTGGCTATCCTACTCACCGCCGGGTGTACAACAAGAGGTTATTATTGTCGCAGTATTCTGTAAGGAGAAGGTACTTCTCCAGTCGGACTCCTCAATTGGATGGCAATACCGTCGTGCCCTACCTCCATTATCTATATCACGCTACTATCCAAGGGAACACAGCAGTAATCATAAATGTAAACAAATCTAATAGATTCCCATAGATAGATAAATAGATATTCTTTATTGTACACCAACAGATTTACAGTAGGACAAGTAGGTAGCATGTATACAGTTCAATGGGCGGCCTTATCGCTGAAGCGATTTCTTCCAGGCAACCTTAGGATCGACAGTAATGTTTTAAAAACAAAAGATATTATTGTGATATGCCACAGGCGAAACCGAGACTTGTCGTCTAGTTTTCAATAACCACGGGGCGGTCGTGTCGTGATCAAAGATTGCCCGTGTTATGCAACTTGTATTGTTGCTTTTGTTGGAGGAGGGACTCGCATGACTTCACACACGAACCTGCATACGATGTCTATCGGTGGTAGACCTTATTCTGATTTGCTGCAGAATGTTTATTTACAAGAAACAATAGTGAAAATAAAATTGAGGCTTTCTTATACATTTTGTGCAGCTAAGTCCCAAGTTCAACTAGGACGAAAATTTGAATCGTAATTATTTTTTTCTAGGTCTCTTTAAAAAAAGGCGCGTGATTCCTGACAGAGTAGAATTTTTTTTTTAGATTAGAAAAGTATATTACAACCGAAATTATTAATATTCCCTCTAACCCCTCCAGCTAAACTAAATTGCTTGTGTTAATAGTCGGTTCATGTCGATAGTGTCAGAATTCGGGACCTCTCGATCGTAAGGTTGACACCTTAACCACTAAGATTAACGCTAAACTGAAGAAGAGAAAGCTAAAATACAGAAGCAGATAGCGGGCTGAAATCTCTGCCTATTCTAAGGGAAAAAGCGTGAATATATACTATACATACATACATACATAAAATCACGCCTGTCTCCCATAAGGGTAGGCAGAGATCACGGATCTCCATTTGCTACGATCCTGACATACTATTAATTATATTTGGTTTATGTAATTTTCGTCATAGGTAAACACGATTCATTTACGACATCCTTGTCACGATTGTTGATGTAACATCAACGTTACCACGCTCCGATGACACGTCGTGTTTTGTTGAGTTTTCTTGCAGTACACGGTTACTGAATTTAGTTAACCTCAAAGATTGATAATTTAAACCGTTTCTTGATTTTACTATTTCCATAAACAATCTTTAGATCCTACGATTCCGATTTCCGATTAGATATGCCAATCCTTTTTTCGAATCGATCTTTGGGAGGACGAATCGACATTTTTAGATCGTCGTTTGTACCAAAGTGACAGCTTTTTTTCTTCGGGTGTTGGTGGCGATGTTGACATATTCAAATGCCGATTTTGCGTCGATAAATTGATTGACTAAAATCGAGATTGAAAAGATTCTTAGATTGACGATCGAATATTGAAAGCGGCCGTTAGTGAATAGTAATTGTTGATATAATATATATTGGTATTCATGTGTAATTTAATTAGAACTTAACTGGCACTTGTAATGTTGCGTTGGTTTACTTACGACGGTGTACGTCCAGATTTTACCTAAATACACAATATACTTTACAATTTTATTATTTTAAACCTCTGTGATACTTATGATAGTTCTGAAGAAGTTGTAATGCTTATAATGTTATTCATAATACAATGTGTTATTTAATTAAATTTATTGACATGTAATACAATATTATGTTAGAAATATTATGCTTACTGTAGCTACCTATTTATTTATTAATTTCTATCTTGACATGATCTTACATAATATGATCTATTATAGTTGGGGCTGCTGTCTGAAATACAGATATTAACTTATCTAGTTCAGACACAGATGTTGTCTCTAATATTGTTTAAGATTGTAATCAATTTTTTCTATATGTGTAAAATGTGTATGTATTTGCTTGAAATAAATAAATAATAATAATAATAATAACTCGGAAATACATACAGTCACGCCTTTTTTCCAGTGGGGTAGGCAGAGACTACAGTTTTCCATTTGCCACGATCCTGGCATACTTTCGTAATTGTTTTCATACATGCTTGCCGGTTACGGTGTACTCTTGACATGTCCTTTCTTTAAAATGCCTTCGATCTGATTGACACACGTATGTCTACGTCGACCCCTACCAGGTTGTCCATTCATCCCTCGCTTCATAAATTTGTTTCGTCAATCTTCTTTCGTCCATCTTCTCCACATGTCCGAACCATCAAATATTTGATATCGATGAAAAGGTACATTATATCAAACTAGCTGACCCACCCCAGCTTCGCCCGGGGTATATTTTGAAGCTTCATATCCCTTTGAGCCCGTATGTTTTAGTCTTCAAAATATGTATGAAAAATTGCCGGATTTGTGAACATTTATTATCAATGCTCCGCTCCCTTAAGTAATAGCGTGATGATATATAGCCTAAAACCTTCCTCGATAAATGGACTACCCAACACTGAAAGAATCATTTAAATCGGACCAGTAGTTCCAGAGATTAGCGCGTTCAAACAAACAAACTCTGCAGCTTTATAATATTAGTATAGATTAAGAGGAAGTACACAACTGCTATCAATTGTCACATCGCTAAACACAATACATGGTCAATATGATTCGCATCACCATGTCTACTGATATATTTTTTTACTTATATCGTGTACTAGCTTATCGAGAATTATTTAGGGCGTAACGAGTATCAGAGCTTTCAATCTAAGCTAGATCCAGGCCACGTGATTGATTGATTTTATATACCGTAGTCCAGGCAAACCTATCGAAATCTCCAAGCAATTTAAGACAACTTCTTTCCTGCATAGGACAACACGAGCAGGGCTTAGATGTCACTCTCACACTGTGCAGAATATACGAGCAAGTACCAAGCGGTTCGGAGACTCTTTTCTTTGCCGCACCACCAAGACCTGGAATTAATTACCAGCACACGTGTTTCCTTCTTCCTACAGTCCCGGGCCCTTTTAGCGGGGCGTGAATAAGCATCTGCTGAGGCCGCCAAGCTGAGTGCCACCAATGTAACATTAGTGTCTGTAATAGTGACCCTCTTTCCTGAGACTGCGTTTAGCTTACCATCAGGCGAGATGAAGCCAGTTTGGCGTGTCCTAGATAAAAAAAAATACGTTAGTAAACAAAACAAAGGGTATACAAGTGAAATACCTCAACTCTGTACCTTATTATGACCCGACTCATCGAGGCAAAGGGTCGGCCACCATTGTAAGACATCGTTCCAAATCAAACCTTTTTGCACACAGCAATTGGAAATATCTGAACGTTTGTGAACTTCGTTAGTGAACTATTGAGAGGACTGCAGACTCCTCGTCCGCATACCGCACTCAGTTCACACGTATTGCTAGACAGCTATGAGTGTAAATTGTCTTGTGGAGGAACACAGACGTCCTCATGACTATGTATCGAAGTGTGGACTCTTGGCGAGTTTCGAAGTGGATAGCAAACATACTTGAGATGTGGTTACAATCTGTGGTATTTGAGACAAAAATTACTTTTTGTACGTTTATCATATATTACTAACATTATAAATCGTAAATGTTATTTTTAAACATTCGCGGTGTGAATTCATAATTATACAAGATATCGGGACTTCTCGCGAATTATTATTCGTCGGCAGAAATAGTAAGTTCCAAGATATAATTCACGAGAAGTCCCGATATCTTGTATAATTATAAATCGTGAAGTTTGCGAAGATTTTTGGCTTGTTATTGTATCACGCTCTAATGGCTAAATGGATGTGACTGAAATTTGAAACAGAAGTAGATTATAGTCTGAAATAGCATTCAATAACACAGACTTCTTTTGTCCCGAGAATAGCTTCCTATGGATAGCGGGAACGGGACGGCTCGGCTTGGACGTCAGAGGTTGCAAAATGACCTCCATCCCGCATGAGTGCGGGCCTGTCACCTTAGCAGAAGTGGCGGTCTACTTCTCTTCTTTCCTTCTATAATCTTACCTCCGGCAATCTGCGGCCCACACAGTCGGCGTGCATTTTAGTCGGTTCAAGTCCGACTTAACTTCGCCCACCGGTTACGGTGGTGGGGTGTACGTGGGGATTTTGCGCACATAAAAAATAAAAGGATAGCGGGAAGCAGATCAAATTTTCACGTGGAAGGGCCGCGGACATCAGTGTTAAGAATATTTGTCAATTGCACTCCCCTCAAAAACAGTAGGCCAAAGCCTCCCAACATTTGGAGAGGCCTAGTCCAGCAATGGACTACGATGGGCTAGTTGTTTGTTTGTTTTGTTTGCACTCCCCTCAAAGATTCAAATTTTCCCTAAATTTTCAATATTGTCTGATATCAGCCGCTACTATCTAAGAACTAGTATATAAGATATCAGAATATCAGGTACAGTGAATAGTAATGAGACAACCATAGGTCAATAGTCAAGAGGCGAACTGCTTATGGGTTCTTTGGCACTTTTTGTGCTCTTGACGTGACTATTCTCGGCACGGCTCACTTATTTGTATGACTGTCCAAGAAGAATTACACTATCATTCCAGGTAAATAAAGGTCTCTTGCATCCTTTATAATGGAGACTACAAGATAAACTATTTGTATCAAAATAGGTAACATTAGTCAACATTACTGATAATGATAAACATAGTAGAAAATGAAATGATAATCGCGATATCTTTAAAAAACAAACAATATACTATTTTCTCTCTCAACAATAACAGACATAATAAAATATATTTATATATATGTAAATGCATGTATATATATATATTCTTTATTCGGTATATGTATGAGTATTTTTAATATATGTATGTAGGTCTATGATGGCTTTATATGTATGTATATTTAATGCCTTTTTGTCAGGGGTGTAGCTTCCGTATACCTAATCACATTATTAAATCTTAACATTAATGTACACAAGACTTTGCCTCTCATGGGATTTCAATTCCTCTGTTCTCCTGCTGGAAGAGAACTCCACATTGAGTTAAGCTCGCTTTTGTACATAACATTTCACTTCTTCGTATAATATGTCTTGCAAGTGTACAATGAAGAATAACTTAATAATTTTCTTTTTAAAGAACAAGATTTAGGTACATCTTGCGATGGGAGGTATTAAGATTAGAAATTATTTCTACAGATTCTATGGCGATTTATTATTTCGCGATTGAGTAGAATAGTGCCATCCCATCTCTTCCCGTGGGTATCATAGAAGGCTACTAAGATGCTGTTCTCCATTGTACAGTAAACATATGGTCCAAGAGTATAACAAAACCTATTCGGCGGTACAGTGCCAGAGAAAGCGTCCGCTGAGCAAGTGGTCTCAGGTTCTATATCCAGGCTTTAAGGAAATTCTTATCTAAAAGGACTATTACTTTTATTTTTCTGCATACCTTTGCCATATAAGAGTGTATAAAAATAAAAACAAGGCGTAACAAAATTCCAATTAATTTAAAAATAAATTAAAAGTTAAACGAAGGTTATGATCGAAATAACAAGTAATTAAAATAAATTATTTACTAGTAAACATTGTAAAAACAAAACTGTACATTAAACGAATTCCAGTATGTAAATATATTATTATTAACTAATATTGTTTTATGGTTAACTAAATTTAATAAAGAATAATATATTTTATATGGAATTATACACTTCATACACGAGCGTCAATCCTCACATATTTGAAGCGCGGTCAACTCCCATGCTCCTACTTTTATTGGTCTGTGTTGACTGTCGTCTGACCTCTCATCCCCGGAACGAAAGCCTACATCAACAAGTGTACCGTCTTGCAAATGAGGGCCCCAAAGATCAAGCATCATACTACTTTTTCGAAATTGTTTTTTTTTGTAGTTAGGCTATCTATTTACATTTAAATTGAAAAAAGGTAATGCTCAGACGGGACTTGAAGAACACGCAACCAGACCCTCGACTCTGCTAAAGCAATACCATTGTCATACCACAGACGCTTCAAAAAATGGCATTCAATTTTAAACTTTAATTATATATCCTTAAAGTCCAAAATTGATTTAATTCATGACATTTTTTCCATTCACTCTGCAAAAAGCTTTTTGATTATTAATTTTTTATACAACTTAGGTGGCAGACAAGCACACAGCCCACCTGATGGAAAGTGGTTACCATGACCTATGAACGTGTGTAACACATTTTGGTCTTCCCACTGACAGCACAAAAACTCTCCAGTGAGCTCTGGCTACCCTACTTACCGCCGGGAACACAACACGAAGTTATTATAACCGCGGTATTCTGTAGGGCGGAGGTACTTTTGGACATTGACGCATTGCTTTAAGGTCTAAATAAAATGGCAATTTTTAGCATTGTGGTATGACAGTGGATTTTCTTTAGCAGAATCGAAGCACGGTCTCTTACAGTCTTAAACATTCTAAATTTTGCTATTAAACTATCCTAGGGCGACAGTGGGAGCCGATAATCATACGAACGTAGTCAGAGAATTCCCCGTGGTTTATGTTAAGTTCTGGGTTCCGTTATGAGGGTTTCCCGTCTGAGCATTCGCTTTTTGCTAATCTTAATCCAACCAATATAAAAAACTATATCTTTTAAAACAAGAATTTGTGCTGTCAGTGGGATGACTAAAGGCTTGTCACACTGACGGCTTAGAAACTCTATACTTACAGGGTTGGCAGCGCGACTGTGACTCCTCTGGTGTTACAAACGTCCATAGGCCACGGTAACCACTTTCCATCAGGTGGGCCGTGTGCTTGTCTGCCACCTAAGTGATATAAAAAAGGCCCGGTCTCTTACACATTCTAAATTTTGCTATAAAATTATCCTAAGGCGACTGTGAGAGCCGATAATTATACAAGCATGGTCAGAGAATTCACCCTGGTTTATGTTAAGAGGGATTCCCGCCTGAGCATACGCTTTTTCTAATCTTATAACTACCAAAATAAACTATATCTTTTAAAACATCATAAAGTATTCAGTGCCAATGAATATGAAATTGAGCAAGACAGGTTAATAGTTTATAACATTAAATTTATTTATTTAATCAGACCTGACCTGAAAATTTAATCTATGCGTTATAGTTTATGAATCAAATGTATTCATACTTATGTAATTGTGTATTTCAAGGCTATTACATAAGTACGAAAATTAAAAAAAAAAATGTTGATGGTCTGTGTACTGTGACGGTGAAGTCCACTGCTATGTCAGAGGTTAAGTTTCTGCTAGATGTTAGATAATATTGTAGGTTTAAATAATATATGTATTCACGAATTTATCTGCATTATAGAACTCATAATGATCTATTTTTGTTCTAGATTAGATGACACTGTAAAGTCCTAGAATTCATTTTATGTTACGAATAGAGTATGACACCTCTGAAAGAAAGAAAGAATATTCGTTATTAAACACACACACACACACACACATAAATACAAAATAACATAACATAAACTCACGCCTATATCCCCGTAGGGGTAGGCAGAGGTGCTAGCACCCACATTTCGCCAGTTTATGTTTAGGTCCCAATGTAATAGGTGGCGAGCCTATTGCCATTATCCGGGCACTTATAAACCTGCGATACATACACACATAACTTCGAAAAGCATCGAAAAGTCATTGGTGTGTGCTATAGTTAAACGTGGGATCGAACCCGAGACCTCGTCTCAGCAGTCTAAAGTGGTATGCACTAGGCTACTGCGGCTACACACCTACAAAAAAAAAAACATAATAATATACATAATTATTGATAAGTAGAACACATACAGTTCACTTCGCTCTGATGTAGCACACGTTCATAGGCCACTGCGGGCAGTGTCCTATCTGCCACCTAAGTGTATAAAAAAATATTTACTCAACACAATTAATTTTAAATAGTTCCAAGCACGACATACATGTAACTTAAAGTACAAAAAGTTATTACCGTCTTAATTTTATTAACACCTCAGGCGACCGAAGCCAAAGGCATAAACATGTAATTTTATTACGTCGCTTAACAAACAAACCTTTTCAATTAGTATCGACATATTCGTATATCTAATCACGAAAACGTGATACGCATTTAGAAACAAACCAAAGTGATTGCAACAGATTATTAAGAACCGATATTATCTATGGTCGATTTAAATGGCACCTTGAACCGTTTATGCTGTTTCGCGTCCAATTGTTGCGAAACTGTTCGCTTTTTGTACTCAGCGCGCCAATAATTTGTTTCATATCCAATTCAATTATAGAAACACATGTAAATGTCATAGGATCGCAATTAAATTTGTATCTATTTGGTGCGTTTGCGCAAGGCTGACGGTGTTGCCAGATAGCTAAGTTTCCGTTTAATCTAAAGATATATTACCATCAGATACATATGAGTAAATCTAAGATCGTGGGCTATATCTATTGAGGAGTTTGGGGCCTTTCTCCATGCGGTACACCTTGGGCAACGGAGATGTCAGCGCCTCACACAAGCAAAGGAGATGCTGCCGCCAACGGCAAATTCCAGCTAAGCCGGGAGCAGCCCTTTATAGGGTTACTTGAAGGTCTTTCAAGTTTCCCTCTGATGAGCAGAGGGAAATACTAATAAAAATGTATAATTTGTAACATGGGTATGTATTCGTAGGTATAAAGAGTTTATTTATTTATTATTTGGCAACAATCGCATTTACTTCGCAATCATATAAAAACAATAAATAACAATCTTTTGGATTACTTTGTACCTTACCTTATTTATGAAAAAAAAAAAAAAAAAAAAAAAAAAATGTATGAAAACATTTATCATTTTGATGGCATCTAATGTTAGCCTACGGATGTTTTGTAATATTCTTTGTTTTAACGCGATTGTTAGCGTCTTAATTCTTGGGCCAAGACGCTTCATAAGAATTTCTAAACTCTAAACAATTTAGTCCAACTGGGGAAGTAACTCCGCCTTACAGAATACCGCGGCTATAATAACTTCGTATTGTGTCCCCAGCGGTGAATAGGGTAGCCAGAGCTCACTAGAGTATTTGTGCCGTCAGTGGGAAGACTAACGGCTTGTCCTGCTTTGTCTTCTACACTGACGGCACAGAAACTCTGTACTTGCAGGGTTGGCAGCGCGACTGTGACTCCTCTGGTGTTAAAAACGTCCATACGGTAACCACTTTCCATCATTTCCACCGTGTGCTTGTCTGCCACCTAAGTGGTATAAAAAAAAGGTTTACTTTTTAACTTGCGTGTGTATGCTTTGACTAATTACAATCTGTGTATGTTTTAATCCAACTTCTAAATGTGCAGTATTGATTTAAAGTCTCGAATTAAATCAATATTCTGTTGAGTTGTGTTTGAAGACAGTTTTTGAATAAGCTTAAGCAACGATTCTACGCTCAAGTAATGATCAACCGATCAGAGGTACAACCTAAATATGTCAAATCTAAATGAATTTGACATCCATCGAGCAGATCTGATAATAAAGTCTCTATGTGGGTAGTGCGACATTTTAAAGCTCTCGATTTAGGGCTTATTATCGACGACTGTTGACGGACGAAGCTGTCAAACGGTAATCACTTCCGTAAAATCTTTTCAGACTTGGGAGCGGACACCAGGCTTCAAATCGCAAAGAACTAGGACAACTCTATGATAATGATAGATTAGGTACTACTAAGTTTACTAGGTTAATACCTAGAATATAAAACGGTCGCCTAGAAGAGAACAATACACTGATTTGATTCGCTACATTATGTATTAACGTGACATTGAACTAATTATGGTGTTTCTTTTTCCAGGTAAGCGTGTTGTCGTGGCAGTGTCACCGTGCTTCTATTAGGTATGTGACAGCCGTTATAAGTGTCAGTAAAACATGGCCGCTAGTTAGACATTCACGGAGGGCGCGCGCGCGTTCGTGCTCACATCAATATGCGCCCGCGCACCTCACGGACACGATTTGACGAATGAATCACACCATTTTCTTCGTACCCGACTTGCTCACGTGACGTCACGATTTCGGTGTCGCACGCGCAACCACCAAATTAAATTAGAATAATTATACATTTCCGCTTGCATAGCTGGTTTTATCTCCTCGTGGAATCTCTGTGAATTGTGTTATCATATATTATTATTATTATTATTATTGTACTCTTGCATGTGTGTGACTAGACGTTTAAAACAATAATTGAGGGTGTTGTTCTAAGACGCATTACCTACATACAATATGCGTAATATGTGACGTCTTTATGTTGATCTATCTCTTTTAATGACTTTTAATCAACAACGATGACCTACATACTGTTTAATATTATCATATTTTGATAAGCGGCCTAACCTAACTACTTAAAAGATTTTCCTTCCAGAACTTTTCTATTTCCTAGTGTTCGACGTTAATTACCAAGGCCAACATTCAGATACTGATTCTTAGACGTAGACCCGTCCCGTGAAGTCACATTGGCGTGTCCTAGATAAAAAAATATAGGATATGTCAATTAGACTTCGCCTAGTCTAGTAATTATGATAAGCTGAAGGTAAAGTCTCAGAAAAGAGGGTCACCATTACATACATATATAATGGTGACACTCAGCTTGACAGACTCATCATATGATTTTTCACCTTAAAGGACTCGGGACTGTAGGAAGAAGGAAACACGTGAGCTGGAAATGAATTCCAGACCTTAATGGTGCGACAAAGGAAAGAGTCTCTGAACAGCTTGATTCTTGATCGGATATTCTGCACCGTATGCGGGTGACATCTAGGAAAGCAGAATATATGAATTATTGGAATATTCATGATTCTTAATAATTAGAAATAATCTAGTCTAGTGATGAGAATTGAGAGAGGAATGTTGAGATGGTTTGGTCATGTTGAGAGAATGAATGAAAGAAGACTAACGAAACAGGAGTATGAGGCGAGTGTGGATGGTACCGTCGGAAGGGGAAGACCTAGGCGCACATACCTGGACCAAATCGGGGAAGTTTTAGAAAAGGGGCAGGTCAGGAGTACTCTAAACCGACGAGCATGCATGAAGAATGTAATGAGAGTGAATGAAGCGAGAGTAGTATGTCAGGATCGTAGCAAATGGAGATCCGTGATCTCTGCCTACCCCTATGGGAGACAGGCGTGATTTTATGTATGTATGTATGCATGTAGAAATAATCTAGTGTACTACACAGATAGTAGTAGAAGCCGTATCAAATTCTTGCAATACATATTATTATGTCAACATACTCTACACGTGATAAACAAATACCTACCTTATATGTAGAATTATACTCGTTAAAGTCTGCGTGGATGCGTGGGCAGCCTGCGCCTCCTTCTGCGAGCAAGTTATGCATGTGAAGGAGGAGGGGCGGGAGCGGGAGTGAAGGAGGATCGCAAAGAGGTCCTCACACCTGAGGAGAGGGCCAGGTAGATGGCCCTGGGTCGACCGGATTGTAGGAGGTAGGACACGGCGGTATATCCGCCCGATTGAGCAGTCCGACTGGGGAAGTACCTCCGCCCTACAGAATACCGCGGTTATAATAACTTCGTGTTGTGTTCCCAGCGGTGAGTAGGGTAGCCAGAGCTCACTGGAGAATTTGTGCCGTCAGTGGGAAGACTAAAGGCTTGTCCTGATTTGTCTTCTACTGACGGCACAGAAACTCTGTACTTACAGGGTTGGCAGCGCGACTGTGACTCTTCTGGTGTTACAGACGTCCATAGGCCACGGTAACTACTTTCCATCAGGTAGGCCGTGTGTTTGTCTGCCAACTAAGTGGTATAAAAAAAAAAAAAATCGGGTGCGAATGATATGCCTGTGGTCCTTAATCTTACTTTCGGCAATCAAAAACGACCCACAGGCGTCATGCGTTTTAGTTGGTTCGAGTCCGACATAACCTCTCCCACCGGCTCCGGTGGTGTCAATCCATGGGGATTATTTGCACGTTAAAAAAAAGAATCATAAATGACAGCAACACTGATATTGCGATCATAGGAAACTCCACTAATTGTGTTACTAGAAATATCTTATTATATTTTATTCAATGTATTGCCACTCCATGTGTTAAGTACTCCGTCACGTGTGTGAACATTCGTGAACCACAGTCGTGATTGTTTGAGCATGCATCTAATTCTTTTACCACTTACATTTTGGTGTTTGTAACATCATCTCGCTCATGTCTTGAAACTGCTTACACCCTATTACACAATGCTATTGTGAGAACCTGTTTGAATGTCCTTTATTCCGGATACGCAAATGCAGTCTATAAAAGAAAGCTACAGAATTGCACCATAAGGATGCAGTAACTATTTTGGTGCATGCACTATCCACTGTTCTTTTCCTTTACCTACGTCACTAATGAGTGAAAACAGAAGATATGCATAAGAGTTGGATTCACTATATGCAAGTCTAGAATCGACTTTGCAAGAGCAAAGCCAAAGCGATCCATTTGCTTCACAATTTTCCATCAAAGCGTTTAATATTCGAGGTCAAATCATATCGATCGTATTGTAATATGAGTTATAGGCATACATTGTATACTCATGTTTATCGCTGTACCAATAAATAGCGCGGTACGTTGATAATAAACTCTAACGTATAGAAGCATACATCATGTGAAACGCATTCAATCTTCGTCTGCTAGAGAGGGACAAAGCATTGCAAAGGTTTATAGCCAATCGGTCAAATGACGACGGGTCCATTTAGTTCCTGCCATCTTTTACGACGACCGCTCGCCATTGTGTCGCATTCATGCTCAACCCTCCGCACTTACCTGGCGCATGTAAGTTGTACGTAGACAAACAATGCCGCGCAAGAACCCGCTCACTTTTGTTACAGGAATTGTAAATGTCAAGGCGCGATTACGCTATGCTTAGATCTGGAACGTAATATTGTCTTCAATGATTACATTCAGTAGATCTAATTGACTCCCAATTTTCATCATTATACCGGCCACGCCTTTATATCGCGCGAACATCGGACATATCGGTGAAAAACGACCAGAGCCGCCGCGAAATTGAGATGGCGTAGCGGTCCCACCGCAGGGCGGTCTCACAACTGGGTCGCTGCGATTACAGCGTTTCCTCAAAGTTATTAACCGTCGACAACGGCCGTGGTTTGCGGTGATCTTGTCGAACCCTCTCCTTCGCACTTTATCACGGACTGTACGACTGTTCCACCGCTATTCATGTTACATCCGCGGTCGCCGTTTACATTTGAAACGGACACTTGTAACTCTACACAGTGTTCCGAGCAACTCTCTCCTTTTACCGCACAGATGGAAATACAGAGCGGAACGTTTCCTGACGTGTTCCTGGTGAGTGTGCGCTAACTATTTCGTTTCTATTGTGTCGTGTGTTGCGATTCAGTCGCATTGTAGTTCAGAGGGCAATCGCCGTTACCGCGTCGGCTGCTCACAATGGAAGCGAGAGTTGGCTCCCGTAAGTGCAACTTCCGCCGATTGCTATCTCAAACTTGGATCTTCGACACGTTCCTATGTTACTTCCGAGGTACGCTACATCTTACTCATAGTGAATTGGAATGAGATGCACATACAATTTAATGTTATTTGAAAACTTGAAGAAATCCTCTTCAAATTCCAATTAAAGTCCAAAAACTAATAAATAATGTGAACTTACTGTTTACATTTTCTGGTATAAAGAAAAACCTTGAATTGAATGCGAATTTCTGAACATTGCCTACATCATGTCAACAATGAGGTAATCAAAACAATTGTAGTAGCAAATATCAATATACCCAAAAAACTTCCAAGAACGTTCATTTGCCCTCGATTTTGGACCCTGCCATTAAGTTGTTTATGCAGTGTCCATACCTCCCCTTGTATGGCGTGGTCCGCAATAAAATTGGCTAACGAGCCACGTCTTTACCGTGGGTGACCACCTCGCTGCTAAGTTTTCGACGTAAAACAACGGATGTCACGTTGTAGGCCGTGATAATGATCTTTTGCCATATCCGCGAGGTCGACGGCATTTTGCATTTGTTTTTGTTCGAAATACCCTTGATAATACATATTTATATCAGTAGAGGAGATAATAAACAAAGAATACAGTTGCTCCGCAGTCCTCTCCAGTTTTGGTTTGTTCTCAAGGTTATTTTATTTTCCAAAACGCTGTGGTAATGCCAAAATAAAGTCATTGTATTCGTCTCGTAATCCATTCTACTTGTTGAATATCTGGTTCCAATATAGAAATACATATATTCATCTGGGTTACCGCAAGATTCCGTGATATTTCAAGTCGGGAGCGCCCCGAGCAGAGTGGCATTGCATTACAGCAAGTCGACCACCCCGACAGGGATCAACTGTAGTTTGAAAATTGAACGGTCATTTATCGTGCTCTCTTCAAAGACTGCAATGCGTGACTGACATCTGCCATTTATAACAAGCCAGCTTTGCTATAAACACTAATCAAGCTATTTATATCAAAGTACCTTCATAACTTCTTGCTTTCATAATTGATTGATGCATAGTATTTTCCATATGCCACGATACCTACAGAAAGTTGTTGAACACCAGCAGCAATATCTACAATAACTCGTATTATTAAAAAAAAACGATGAAGTTCTCTGAAATAAATTCAGTAGGTATCCGTTTTTGTAAATCACGGTGTTTTATATAGTTTGCGTGTTGTTCCCGGTCGACTAGAATATGAACACCCTATCTCTTTCCATGCATGGGTATCGTAGAAGGCGACTAAAGTATAGGGCTATTTTCCATCCTACAGATCAGAATAAACTCGGCGCCTATTACGTGGAACCGAAAATCATAGCTAGCAAAATATGAGTGCTAACGTTTCTGCCTACCCCTTCGGGAATTTGCAGGCATGAATATATATTTATTATATTTTGTTCAAATTGCTCCTAAACTGCTCTAAACCGTCTCAAAAGATCCGTCGGTCGAGTATTGCATCACCAGAATCTTTTCACCGAAGACAATGGCAGTTGCCGACCAGTGATTATTTTAAGTGTCGGATATTTGCATGAGCATGTCTGTCCGACCCCCTAACTGAGAGCATTGTTCACTACCGTTGAATGGCTAATAATAGCCGAAAGCTGAGCCTTCAGCCACTTTCGTAAGTGGCACACTGTTAAGAAACCGACGAATTATTATGTTTCCGGAATTATTTCTGATATTTGAGGACCAAAGCAGGTTTAAGGTTGAGCATTCTAAGGATGTACCTCAGAAAAAACACTAGTTTGTTGATGTTTTGGATAGGTACAGCTAAGCATACGAAGGACATGCCATATGACCTGGTAATGTTGTTAGAGCGTCCAGATTTTAAGAGATGATACGGTGTCATTCAGCATTTGGTATTGTTTTAACTGACTCAATTTGGAACTAATGCGGCCTTACACCTCGGCAATTTAGACCCAAGACGGCACACTAACGTTATGAGTCGGACATCTGTATCCGCTCGAAATGAAGGTATAGCTGAGCAGAGTTATCACAACTACAGATTTCATAGAAACCCAAATAGATCAAAACTGTTGGATGACCTTCGTAGAACGGATGCATGATTTCGGTTAAACGCACACCCTCAAGTGCACAAGTAGTTTCGCCCTTGCACTCACACAGCCGCATATATGGAAGGGAGCGGGCTGTCAGTGACCCTCGGAGTGCCTCGGTCCGGCGCCCATTAATTATTCTATTACAGCAATGGCACTCGTGATCGGTGCGCTCGCGCACTCCTTTGATCAGGCCATGCGCTTCAATTCACTACATTACTCTTCACACGAGCTCCACAAAATCGCTGTACTTT
Organism: Eilema griseolum; assembly: GCA_963662185.1. Taxonomy (NCBI): domain Eukaryota; kingdom Metazoa; phylum Arthropoda; class Insecta; order Lepidoptera; family Erebidae; genus Eilema; species Eilema griseolum. Next base: position 23,405,022 of record OY759240.1, read on the forward strand.
TTTTAAACTGTGTTGTCAGAGCATGCTTTTCTTTTTTTTTAACATTAAAAACGTTTTTATCTTGATTGTACAAGACGCTTGATGTATCTGCGTCTTGTTTTATAATGGATTTATAAATTCCAGTAGGTAATATTCTTGCTCGAAAGTTTATAGTCATATTATGGGTGTTGCTCTTCTCTGGAATATTGCATTTTTTTAAACCACTTAGTTCGCAAACAAGCACACGGCCCACCTGATGGAAAGTGGTTACCGTGACCTATGGACGTCTGTAACACCAGAGGATTCACAGTCGCGCTGCCAACCCTGTAAGTACAGAGTTTCTGTGCCGTCAGTAGAAGACAAAGCAGGACAAGCCTTTAGTCTTCCCACTGACGGCACAAATTCTCCAGTGAGCTCTGGCAACCCTACTCACAGCTGGGAACACAACACGAAGTTATTATAGCCACGGTATATGTAGGGCGGAGGTAGTTCCCCAGTCGGACTTCTCAATCGGGCGAAAATACCGCCGTGTCCTACCTCCTATTCCAGTTTAAATCGTATTCTTTTTAATCAATTTGTCCAGAGTCTATTACAGTCAGCATCAGATCGATGACTAACTACTCAAAATCCCCCCCTTCCTGTTGACTGATTGTTCTGTTTTTGGGTAGATACCTTTAGTTCGGACAATAATAAAATTTAAAACAATAAATCAGTTCGATTTGCTCTAAGTAACTTGATATTAAGAACTTTATTGTATTTAGAGCAAATCAAACTGTTTTATTATTTTAAATTGTATTAAGATACCTTGGCAGAGGTGCGAGGGATATGCTTCCGATAACTTCACCTCCAGTTACCCTCAGATGACGTGCGTTTTAGTTGGTTCAAGTCCGACATAATTTACCCCGACTCTGACGGGTTCGGGGGGAACGGAAGAATCCGTTGGAATTTTTCTCACGATAAAAAATTTTAAGATTATTTTGAGACCATGTAGTCTAGATTGTTCTGAGGCTAACTGTATAATATTATAAAGATTTTATACTAAGATAAAGGGATATAAAAAATGAAGAATCTATACTGAATACTGATCCTAATTGGAAACAGCTTTAAAGTGAGTCTCATCAGAACAATTACTTATCGTAATGATGCACATTTTGATTCGCCTCACATATAAATTTAGTGGTACTAAAGAAGGCGCGTAGTTGCTAATTAATGACACTTGAATGATAACGGACGTGACATATAGTGATGTCTTGACATTAAGACTATTAGAAAATCAATAATAGTTTACCTATTACGGATTTGTTGAATAGAAAACTACAGTACCCTTTAGCACGAAAAGCTATCGTGATCGTATTCTTTATCCCTGGAGGGTTAGGCAGAGGTACATTAACATGCACATTTCACCAATAATTGTATTCAATCTCACGTAATAGGGGGTGAGCCGTATTCCATATTCCAGGGCACTGTTGTTGACTCGAGCAATGCATCTGAGTCTGAGTTGTTTATATCTGTATGATGTTAAACAGCCCTATCCCGTCGCCTTGTACGACACCGCGTAGGAAGAGATGGGGTGGCCATAATTCTACTCTGCCGGGAACCACGCGGCACTGTGGAGTGTGGTTCATAATAAATGTAATGGTGGATAGGCGCTCAAAAAATGTTCTCCGCATACCTTTCGACGCTTGCAAGGTAGGTTCCTAGGAGGTAGGACACGGCGGTATATCCGCCCGATTGAGCAGTCCGACTGGGGAAGTACCTCCGCCCTACAGAATACCGCGGTTATAATAACATCGTGTTGTATTCCCAGCGGTGAGTAGGGTAGCCAGAGCTCACTGGAGAATTTGTGCCGTCAGTGGGAAGACTAAAGGCTTGTCCTGATTTGTCTTCTACTGACGGCATAGAAACTCTGTACTTACAGGGTTGGCAGCGCGACTATGACTCCTCTGGTGTTACAGATGTCCATAGGCCACGGTAACTACTTTCCATCAGGTGGGCCGTGTGCTTGTCTGCCAACTAAGTGGTATAAAAAAAAAAAAAAAAAAAAGTCAAGTCGTGACCACGGGTGCTGCAATGCACCGCATCCGAATGCATCCGAAACGTCGACAGAAATATTAACTTCCATGATGTAATCGCGGTAATTCCCGAACCGTTGTATAATTATCGAACCATATTTGAAGTGATCAGGTGGTTATGCTGGTCTAGGTCAAAAATATTTAGCTTGACTTGACTTGAATTATTTTTTCTACCAATTATTTGGCAAACAAGTACACGGTCCACATGATGTAAAGTGGTAACCATGGCCTATGTACGTATACGACACCAGTGGCATCACACTCATGTTTCTGATCCTGTATGAACCTTCTGTTAACCCTTAAACAACCCCATATGAATACTCCCTGGAATAACCACTTAACCTTAATCCTTCATTTTATTGTGATCATAGCTTATATAATTACTAAAACTAGGCTAAATTTATAAAAGTAAATGTTTACGAAACGTTTGTAGTTGGTACTCAACACAAACACGAGGTGAAAGGTAGTGTCGTGCTCGTCCCGCGACAGGCGCACGCGCACGCTGCCCGTTCGCCCCAATTTACTAAGTGCCTGTCCCAATGACGAATGGGGATCAACTATAAACTGATAAACCAATTTATTACCCCTTAAACTATCTTCATTAAATATATTCATTAATTGATAGTAAAATAGGACATATGCGAAAACGTTTTAGTCTCATTTCAAATATAAATCACTTGTGATTTATTAGCTTTAAATCTGTAGAATGTTCTAATAAATGTATCCTTTACGACATTAAGGAAATATAAGGAATAAATTATTGTAGCGGATAATAATAATATAATATGTGGCGCCCTCTAGCGGTCATAAAGGACGGTGTTAAAAATAATTTTGCAACAAATATGGATAAATTATGCCTATTGCTGGTCCCAAATTAATATGAATAAAAAAATTAGTTCAAAACTAAAATACTGAAAAACCACGCCCTAAAAAGTATTAAACAAGATAATATCCAGAATATCCGTAGCCGCCACTTAGAAACATGCCGTCTAACAAAACAATACATTATAGGTAAAAATATTTTTTACTGCTAAAATCGTGCACAAGTACTAAGTCCACGTATTGAGGAACTCGGTTAATAATTCACTCATTAGGAACCATAGAATTATAACTCTGTTAGAACAATGTGACGGCTAAAACATTAGGAAACGCCCCTAATCTTTTAAAAACCTTTATTTTTCGCTTAAAACTAGGTTACTAAACACAATACAACCATAAAATTATTTCAGCATACCTACCACATTGGTGATCGTTTATCTGGCGCCTGAGTAAGTGGTTGGTGTAATGTCTTGCGCATGTACACTTATTGCGATAGATCTACTTCTAATCGTTTTAATAAGCCGCTTCCTGTCAGCGCAGGCGCACCCCGATGAGGATCTATAATGTTAGATTAATAGGCGTTTTATCAATTGATTGAATGGGCTGGAAGGGAGACGAAGTGTTTTAAGTGTTTAGCTCACTGGAAAGCTTTTGTGCTGTCAGTGGCAAAACCAAAAGCTTGTCCTGCTTTGTCTTTTACTCTAACGGCACAGAATCTCTGTGCTTGGTTGGTGGGGTTGGCACCGCGAGTGTTACCCTGGCAGAAGCAGGCCGCGGCAGTAGCGCCCTGCGCGCCTCCCCGTTTCCAGGGACGAGTTGGGGACTCTGTGCACACCCGAGGAGAGGGCCAGATCGTGAGATATGGCCCTGGGTCGGCTGGGGTGCGAGGGATATGCCTGTCAACCTCACCTTCGGCAACCAAAAACGATCCACAGGCGGCGTGCGTTTTGGTCGGTTCGAGTCCGACATAACCTCTTCCACCGTGTTTGCGTGGGGGGGTATCCGTGGGGATTTTGCGCACGTAGACTAAACAGCCGTATCCCTTAGTCGCCTTGTACGACACCGCATGGAAAAAGATGGGGTGGTCCAAATTCTACTCTGCCGGGAACCATATTAAATAGTTTTTACATTATGTATGGGAATCTTTTGCACTTATTGACCATATGTGATTACAGCTTCGCTCCTTCGAATTGTAGCGTATGGATAATATGGTCTATGCTACTCACAAATAATGTAGTTTTCTATTGATAAAAGAATTTTTCAAAACGGTCCAGTAGTTTCGAATCCTATTCAACACAAACAAACAATCAAATCTTGCCTCTTTATAATATTAGTGTATGATATAATTCTTTAGTATCCGAAAACCTTGAAGTGTAACAGTCGGAGCAAATCGGCAGATGTTCTTGTAATCAGGTTTTATTGTGTGTATTAGATTCTTAAGGCGAGTCTAAAAGAATTACTACCGGTCGTTATTGTAACGTTTGAGATAGCTGGCTGCTATCGGCACCTTGAGTAGGGGATCTTCGTTTTGCATAGATGTACATAGATAGAAATATAAGTTATGTTTTTTGTAAGCACATTTAATTTGCTAGTAGTTTTACGTGAATTAAAAAAATTTGGTTAGTCTTGATTACTAGCCGCGTGGTTCCCGACAGGGTAGAATTCGGACCACTCCATTTATTACCATGCGGTATCGTACAAGGCGACTAAGGCGACTGTTTAACATCAGACAGGTAATACAGCCCAGACTCAGCCTCAGATGCATGGCTTGAGTCAACAATAGTGCCCGGAAAACGGCAATAGGCTATTACGTGGGACCCAGTACAATTATTGGTGAAATGTGGGTGTTAATTGACCTCTGCCTAACTCTGCGGGGATAAAGGCGTGATTATATGTAGATATGTATGTATGTATGTATGTAAGATATTTTTGTGTTGTGAGATATATTTCGATCGTGTTCAACATTTATGCTGGTACTAGATTCAAGGCTTGTAATTTCTTTCACCGATGTTAATCTTCTGCTGTAATAACATGCATCTTGTTCGTTGTAATCGTAATGGATAATCTTTAAAAAAGAAAAATGGCCTCTAGCCGACCTAAATGATGGCGCTATATGGTATTCGTTTATGAAAATTCCAGTCTCCATTCCAGTTTGATATTCTTCTAGATATAATTTTTACTTATGAACCAAACAGCCACTTGGTAGGGTAGAATTTGGACAATCCCATCTCTTCCCTTGCGGTGTCGTATAAGGCGACTAAAGGATAGGGCTGTTTAACATCAGAAATATATATACAGCCCAGACTCAGCCTCAGATGCATTGTCGTAACCCCAATTTAGAATATAATTGATATTACTAGTCGCTATTCCTGTCAGCTACCTCAATGTTAAGGTTTATTTTATTCCTATCCGGTAACTCACAGACAAATAACTGTACTACTGATTTAAAGACGTTTAGAACATTATACTGTCGAAAAAAACAGTACCAAAATGAACTAAACATGGATGGTATTGCAACAATTAGTTCAATCCATACAATTTGAATTTCGAATATTACCTACTTATTATTCATGCTGCCATACTAAAATATACAAATCCGTTATATCACATACCAGAAATGCAATAACTCGTAGCTTTATTAATAATCAAATACGTGACCCAATGAATGGAATATGACTGGGTCGAAAACATAAGATGACCCTAACGGCTTAGTAAGGTGATAATGAACACTCGCTACTGGCCAGAAGGTAAAAAACGATTCAAAATTCAGTTTTAATCGAACCTCAAACTGCCGTATGTCCAAAACGATCAAGATTTCAATAAAACGAGGGTGAATATTTGTAATAACAATTTGTTCAAAAATTAAGATCGTTATGTTAAAAACAGCCACGACGTCAATGTTCTTTCTTCAAATATAAAAAAAAAAATAACAATGATGTTGTGAAAAAAGTATTTTTTTGACATTTCATTTCATTTTGACAGATGGAGACTGATGTTTGAATAGATTTTTATTGAGGATTGATTGGATTGCAAACCGGGTAGTAGAATTTGGGCCACCCCATCTCTGCCTATGTGGTGTCGTACAAGGTGTCTAAAGGATAGGGCTGTTTAACAACAGACAGATATATAGATATGGCCTAGACTCAGCCTCAGATACATAGCTCGAGTCAACAATTGTGCCCGGAGTACGACAATAGGTTAACCCCTATTACATGGGACTGAATACAATGATTGGTGAAATATAGGTGTTAAATTCATCTCTATCTAACCCTCCGAGGATAAAGACGTGATTATATGTATTTATGTATGTATATATGATTGGATTGGGTAGCAGTTCAGCGATCTGAAAGTCTAATCCAATTGAATTGAGAATATGCTCGTAGAAAAATTAAGATCAAGTTTTAATAAGGCTATCTATATACTATCATATAACTGGAATTTGGAAATGTTTGCTTGCGATGGACGCATTGAATAGGACCCGAGATATGAGATACACGCGAGTGGCGCCGCGGGCGGAAGCCTAGTAATTATATGTACATATCGACCAAAATATTATCAACATCAAGAGATAGTAAGTGCAAATATTCTCATATCAGTGAAGGTGCGCGCTCAACTCAACCCAAACACAATAGAATACTTTGCTCGCTATTAGAATACAATAACAAGGCCGCGTTATTTGGCCGCATAATTGGGATTTGCGCTAGCTATAACCCTGCCAAATACTGAATCACATCATATCATCTTATCACCTAAGATCTGGACGCTTTCAACATTACCAGGTTATACACCATTAGCTGGGTTGACATATGAATGTGCCTAGTGACCGATGCCCAATGCCTGATGTATACGCGTTCGATATGCGCATACGCATGTAATTAGGCGTGTCAATGTCACTGACGGCTGTGTGGGCTTCAATAGAAGGACATGAGCGATCAATAGTTTTGTTTTTATTGTGTGGATAGGTTTAATACTAAATGAGCAGGAACTAAGGGTACTGTCATGCTTTGTTTAAAATGTCTTTTAAAATGTGTTGGTTAAATATCTTTTGTATACAATGTTGTTTTTTTAATCAGTGTTTATATTTTTATTATATCAGTCTTTATTATTAGCTTACTTGTTTTTCTGTCTTGTCTGTAAAAACATACATACATACATACATATAATCACGTCTTTATCCCCGGAGGGTTGCGCAGCGAAGTAATACCCACATTTCACCAATCATTGAATTCGATCCCACGTAATAGAGGGTGAACCTATTGCCGTCTACCGGGCACTATTGTTGACTTAAGCCATGCATCTGAGGCTCAGTCTACGCTATATATGTCTAATGTTAAATAGCCCTATACCTTAGTCGCCTTGTACGACACCGCATGGGAAGAGATGTGGTGGTCCAAATTCTACTCCGGAAACCACGTGGCAATAATTATAATATAAAAGTATAATAATAATAATTATTATTAAATCTTGACATTATTTGACAAGACTCAAGACTCTCATTGGATTGCAATTCCTTTGCGCACTCCCGGGTTTGCAGGAAGAGAACTCAACATTGGGTTAAGCTCGCCTTTATATATAATATTTCACTTATGAATGTATGAATTTATTTGTATAATATGTACGTGTATAATAAAGAATAAATGATAATAATATTGTAATAACTTATTGCCGTAATTGCTACTTAACCTAAGTTTACCATTGCTTCCTAGGCGCAAGTGAAGAAGAAACGACACGCAACAATCTCCACTGCAACATATCATGACGTCAATTTACAATAAATAATAACTTAAAACTAAATGTGAACAACCTACATTTATATGTTTGTCGTAATTCCAATTTGAAACAGATCTAATTTAATCTAAAATAATGGATATTGGCGATCAAAATTGTAACTATTGCACACCAGTAATAGTTCAAAAAGGTTATTAAATTCCAACTTTCAGTATTAAACTTAAATGCCAAGGCGACTTAATCCACGGCTGGATCCATGTTGAAATGCATTGCTTCTAAAGCATTATGATAACATTAATTTTGTATAGTTCCTAGAGAAGTAGAACACAAGATATACAACATTCGCAAATCGGTTTGGCCCACACATAGAGTATTATACATATATACAATAAGGTATGGGAGTTTATTAAGTGCATATAAAGACCGCGGTAGCCTAGTGGTATGGGTAATCGACTGCTGAGACGAGGTCTCGGGATCGATCCCAGGTTTTAGCATGCCACACACCAATGACTTTTCGAAGTTATGTGTGTGTTTATCGCAGGTTTATAAGTGCCTGGTTAATGGCAATAGGCTCGCGACTTGTTACATTGGGACCTTAACATAAACTAGCGAAATGTGGGTGCTAGCACCGCTGCCTACCCCTTCGGGGATATAAGCGTGAGTTTATGTTATATTATAAAATATGTGAGTTTTTCTTTAGGCAAGACGCCAGAAATACAATATATATATGATTATTTTGCCAGACAATATGCAAAGCCTTGAAGTTCGAGTTCGGCTTTCCAACTCCTTTTCTTGATTTGGTTTATATTGGACTTTGCAGTAGCGACAGCGCGAGTGTTATGCGCCTTTATTTTTTTTTTACGTGCGCAAAATCCCCACGGATACCTCCCCACCGGAGCCGGTGGAGGAGGTTATGTCGGACTCGAACCGACTAAAACGCACGCCGCCTGTGGGTCGCTTTGGTTGCCGAAGGTGAGGTTGGAAGGCATATCCCTCGCACCCCGGCCAACCCAGGGCCATCTCTCACGATCTGGCCCTCTTCTCGGGTGTGGGGACTACAGAGTCCCCAACTCGTCCCCGGCGTGTTATGCCCCTGACTTTTTAGGGCTCCAAGTACCTGTAACTATTGTCATAGATGTAGTATGGCAACCGGGGCAGACGGGTTAACGTGCCATCCGAAGTACGACCAGACTTAGTAACGTACACAAACGTAGACAAAGTAGTAACATTTTAGGCTCCTCTTTCTTTGTTGAGACTGTTCGCCTATGGAACGCACTTCCTCTGGAGATAAGGAAGAGCACGAGCCGCAATGTGTTTAAGTCTAGGGTACGACAATTGATCACCACAGAATTGGCCCGGAGGCCTCCGGCAGAATCATCGTCTCAACGATAATGATATTTCTACTCATATTGATATAGGTATCTATATTTATGTTATATATGTGTATATATTTTATGTATATGTATAACTATTCTGATTTATTTTAAATATGATAAGTAGGTATAAGTACTGTTTATGTTTAAGAACCTATATATAATTAATCTATACCAAACCAAACGCATCTCTTTTTAATATGCGCCTACCTCGTACTAGCTCTGCATCACCCTATAGCAGACTGGCAGAGAATGCCTACGGCATTAAGTTCGCCAATGTACATCGTGCATAAAGTATAAATAAATAAATAAATGCAAATACTCATATTCATGCAAATATTTGTATATTTGAACTGAGCTGGGATCGAACACGCGCTTCCTGCGTAGCGATGGCGTTGACTACTGTTGCGTGGCCACAGAGGCTATCCAGTTTACGAACATTATTTTCAACATACTGCAAAACTCGCCGTAAAATGCAAATAAGCCTCACGTATCGTTCGTACGTCCTACTGACATCTATCTATCACCGGCCGCGAGCTGTGTCAAGATCATGCGCTTGCGCGCCCAAATATTTTGCAAATGACCCGCATCTAGTGTTGCCAAACTATTGGATAAACCTTGCTTTGTAATGTTACTTAACGAGAACAGAATGTTATAAGTAACCATAGTAAGAGTTATATTTGACGGTATGTATTGAATTGAGATTGAATTGATATTAAATGTGTTTTTGTACACTTTTCGTTTAGTATAAATAAGTTGACACCTGAGGTTTTTTTTACATACACACATACATATAATCACGCCTTTATCCTCGGATAGTTAGGGAGAGGGGAATCATCACCCACATTTCACCAATAATTGTATTCTATTCGGTCCCACGTAATAGGAGGTGAGCCTATTGCCGTATTTCTGGCACTGTTGTTGCCTCGAGCCATGCATCTGTGGTTGAGTCTGGGCTGTATATATCTGTCTGATGTTAAACAGCCCTATCCCTTAGTCGCTTTGTACGACACCGCATGGGAAGAGATGGGGTGGCCCTAATTCTACTCTGCCGATAACCACTAGGTTTTTTAATAATTATATATTCCATGTACTTTGTATATTTTTTTTGTTAAACTACTTAATTGACAAAAAGCAATTCACCTATTGGTAAGCGGTTACCGTGGCTTATAGATGTGTGCCACATTAGCAGCGTCACTCTCGGGCTTCCAACCCTGTAAAAACCTTCTAATTATCTTCTTGAAGAATTTGATTTGAAGTCGCTCTCAGAGTAAACTGTCGAATGATTAAATCTAAATAACAAAGCTGTTTACAACAAAGATAAAAATCAATATTAATTCATCTTTCGTTCCGGGCTCGCCGATACTCATAGAATATCGTTTTATAGTTGTCACAAGCAATAACTAGTTCCATTTCTCAGTTAGGCCTAAGATAAAATCTTTAACTTAACTTCCAATAGAAATCGGGACAGTCTAGCTAAGCTTAATAAGGAAGTGATGTTCTGGAAGGTAAGCATAGACACAATTTCTCAAAGTTTGTGTGATGATTCCTATTGAAAGAAATTTTAGTGACATAATTTATATAATTTCAAGCGACAGTATAATATATATAATATAAATACAATTAAGAGGTTTACAGCTTCAAAATATTGAGCACTACACTGACGAAAGAAATCCAATTCCAGCATAAGTTTAACTGATCTGATTGAAATTTCTTGTAAAAAACAGGGAAAGCATTATTAGAATTAAAGTTATCGGGATATCTATCATATTGTATTGTTCTGAGTTTCCGATATTTCCGAAATATATTTTTCTTTTCAAATATTTGTTTTGTGATTAGAATTGTTTGAAAATTTATATTTCTATGTTTAGAATATAATTACACGTGCGTCTGCACTTACGCATATTATTTGTTTCGGATGACTAATCTATACCAAAAGTTCATTACTGTAATGTCTGGGCACCAGGATCAACTGCGTAGGTCTACAAACACACAGAACAAATAACAAATGACACTCGAGAAGTTCCAGTAATGGTAAATAGTTTGGGAACCCTCAACTAATCTTACGCGTTTCGTGTATTCAATTTGAAATATTATTTGCCGTAATACGCAATAATGTCTAACGTAAGTGAGTCGAATCGAGCTAGCCACCTATTAATTGCAGGTAATGCTTGCACCATATTATACTTTCTATTAATGGTTAATATGTAGTGCAAATATCACACGGCCAAGACCGTCAGCGAAGCGCCACCGTCTAGCGCAGATCATAGAATATTGTTTTTTTACAGCAGCGGTTCACCTCTCAATCCAATCATAAAAAGTAAATTGTGCTGGTGAAATACCTAAACGATACCTAAATATAAAGGAACAAATATAAAACTAGATGTATAACTTGTCCAATAAAAATAGTACCAAATGCCAATAGAAGATATTTTTCAGGTTACCATACTTTGAAGCACTCATATGCTTCGGAATATAACTGCCCTCTAGTCAAGTGGCATATCCTTAGTATGGGATTGATATATTATGTTTATGACTCTCATAAACGTATTATGTCAATCTCATACCTACATTGATTACTTTATTCTATTCTACCAACAGGGGTCCATCCTTCCCTATCCTTTCAAAGTTTGACAAACAGTGAACTTTATAACGGATGTCTAAGGACTCAGTGTGAATACCTTGACCCAAATGCTGAAATATATCTACTGATGTTATGAAAGCCATAACGCTCTTACTGAGAACTATTAAAGCGATGCAAGATATCAGATTCAATACATGTAATGTTTACATTAAGAGGACAGAGACAACTGCATTGCAAATATATCATTATATTATGTTTAAAAATACAAGTTCGTGACTAACTAATAGCAATAACTCTCGGGATGATGTAAAGATTCTAAAGATATATTTGATGAAATAAAGAAATTCAAATATCAATCAATCTATCAATTAGCCCACTGTAGTCCACTGCTGGACATAGGCTTCTCCAATGTGCGCCATTTCGTCCGATCCTCCGCCATTTAATTGGCTCATACAAAAATTATTACTATTATCGTTACACACTATTTTTACTGAGCCGTGTACAGCAAAATGATGTTTTTGAATCTTTACTAAAATCTATGTTATTTTTTAATTCATAAAGTTTTAATATAGATGTCTGTCTGTGCCTCCTAATAAATAGAAATATATATTTTGTTATTTTTCAAGCTAGGATGCTTGAAAACTAACTATGATATGATCTTAATATACGAAATCACAATGTAATTTAACGTTGCAATAATTATTGATACAATTGATGGCAATCGTATGTTTCTCCATGCCAATATCACTGCTTAATTGCATACGTTATTAGCTTTTTATTGCTAATCATAGCATTAACTGTAATATTACTGTTAATATGACTTATTGTGTGGAGTTTATATCTGGCTGGTCACATTTCTACTCAGCAGGAAGCCTCACGTCCTAGATTCTACGGAGTAACTTAATGTATGTTTTTGCATGTAGATTAATGACAAGTTTAAATGTGATAGTATAATCATACTTCGTAAATGGCAATACTTAATCTCAAGGAAAAAAACATACCTATAGCTTCGAAACTTTAATGTATGAGATTAAGTTTATGATGCGGTGTATTTTTTAAGTCCGCTTGGCAAAAACAATATTGTGGTCACTGTATAAAACTTAAAACAGAGGTCAATCTGGATAATATCACATTATTTAATAACGTAGTCACTGTACCACCCTCCTGTAGAGTCGTGATTGTTCTGTAGAGTTGAGTAATGGAATGAGTAGATTCGGTCATGTTTTTTTCTGTAATTCCATAGGTCGAAACGACTTGAGACGCACACTTAAGCTGTGGAATGAAATCCCTGCCGTAGTTATCCCAAGCGACTATAATATGGGATTCTTCAAGAATTATTAGGAGGTTCTTACAGGGTTGGCGACGTGATTGTGACCCTCCCTGGTGTTGCACACGTCGATAGGCCACGGTAACCACTTTCCATCAGGTAGACTGACTGAGGCTGATCCAAAATCAATTGAACAAAGATAAAAAATAATCCAATCCAATATCGAAATTCTTCATATAGTTAAGGTGCTTAGCAAACAATGGATGAAATATCCGAATTAGGCATTTATAATGCGTACAGCTTATTGTCGAACAAGCTATTCGCACGGTTGAATACGAATTTGATAATTTTTCAACGGTTTCTCGTTATGATTCCACGCCCGGCTACTCAGTGAGTCACCGAGGTTACTGTACCCACACCTCGCCTCTGTCTGTCCGGTCGCATTTTACTGATCACAATTCACAAATCAGAAACAACCGTTGCTTTAAAAAATAATATATCACACGAAACTAGCAAATTTTAGACCATATTTGTACCTAGGTTAAGCTTTATTATTGATTGCCTTATTATGTTATCTATCCTCTATTGAAGTCAGTGTATAGTTGTGCGCATTCTGGAACACTTAGGCGTAATTAATTGCCTATTCGATCCAATATAATGGGGTGCGTGCCCCCAATAGAATAAATTTTGAGATACATTTGCATTTTTTATTCGCAGACTACTTATAAAATATTGGTAAGAGGTTAGGTCACACTTTATTAGTGCTATTAGTAACTTACGAATATCTCCAGTTAAATTAAAATACCTGTTTTAGGTATGGGTTCACGTGTCGGTCATTTACTGGGGGGTTAAAATCTGTAACCTTTTGATCGCAAATCCGATTGGTGATTCATGAGTGATGACAGCCGCTTATAAAGTGATTAGCCATTTTTCTTCTCGCTCAACTTTTATTTAATTAAACACTTTTGTATATGTTGAGGGACGTATGTTAAAAAGGAGTTTATTAATATCCCGTAATCCGGTTATATTAAATTCTACGCTCGTTAAAATATGTATGAAATATTTTTACATAGTTATATGAGAAAAACTTTTGTTTGATTTTGGTCTTTTTTTCAAATAGGTACTTAAATGGTAGTTCCATTTCTGAAAAGTCAGGACCCAATAATGGAAATCTAGAGAAAAAGAGCGAAATCCTCGAATTGTAAGCAAAAATACTGTGTCCTTTATCTTTGCATTGTTAATAGTGTGACAGTCGCTGGGATATTTACCATGTTTTTTATTTGCTTCGAGAACCCGATATTTCAGCGATGCTACATAAATTGTTCCCGGTCACACTTTATGTAGCATGCTGTGCTGTTCCTCTCCCATTATATTCGCGAGGTGGTTAGGGACGCTGTAAAGTAAGATATTCCCTGTGGCCAAAACAACTCAATTTTCAGCGTTTGACCATAGAATATATTAGGTTTTTACCTATGAAATTGCTGAAATATTCTAACAGATTCATGAGTACGTTATTCCTGTAATATAATAGCTATTTCCATTATTTATATTTGGTTTGAAAGTTGATTTCAAGATTTTACAACTCTGTATTAAATTTTGTTTTTATTGCCCGCTTGATAAATTAAATTCGATCATCAAAAACAGTACTTCCTAAATTTGATGTTGATGATAAATTTCGTATTACTTTTTTACAGTTGTCACTTTTCAAAAATGTAATAAAAGATGCTGTTTGTTAGCTTAATGTTGTCTCATTCATACACAAAAAAGTCATAAAATTTGGATTTGTCACTTCTAAATAATATAATAATAATAAATATTTTTATTTCGGACTTCGGGGTCCATAAAGGTGTTAGTAACAATTTCCTTACGATCTAATGTTAGTAAGACATGAATTAAAATGAAAAACAAAAATAGAAAAACAAAAATAGAAACAAAATAAATGCAAAAATGTTAGTAGGTACTGAAAATTGGGTTTCCTCCAATTTCTTCAAAAAGAACGGCAATTTCGTGTGTAACGACCTTTCATATTATCAAACTCGCGCTATAATTACGATAAAAAATCGTCTATACTCGTAATAGTCCTGGTTGTTTAGTTTACAAAGAATGCACTCGCCGCTAACAAGTTACACATAAAACAGACGTTGTGTTGTCTGTTTACACAGTTGTAAACGTCGCTTTGTCTACTATCGATAACAGGATTCCACAGCTATGAACAATAGTTCAAATCTAGAGGTTGTTACACGGCCTGGGCGTGCCTTGGACTTCGTATGTTTCATTTTCTGTGATACACGGACGTATATATTTTATCACGTTTGAGAACTACTGCTTCGGGTGACAGATCTCAGCGATAAGCGACAGTCCGGGAATGTATGGTCTTATCTGGATAGCGTCTCGATGGGTTTCCTACATGCATATCTTAACGTACTGTTGCTTTTGCCGAGGCTGGAGAGTATCTCCGTCTTGTTCTGCAAGAAACCGTCGATGTTAATGGAGGTGACTCGCAGAGCTGACTTTAGAGGTGGACTGTCAGGGTGGCGGGATTGGCCTCGTTCGTTGATTAGCAGTCCGCCTGTGATTAGCGTGAAGCAAACTACCGATTTTTTTTTTTTTTTTTTTTTTTTTTATATAGGACACGTCAATTGGACTTCGCCTTGCCTGATGGTAAGCTGAAGGCAAAGTCCCAGAAAAGAGGGTCACCATTACTTACACATACCGTGTGACAATGGTGACACTCAGCTTGACGGCCTCATCATATGCTTTTTCACGCCCCGCTTAACCCTTAAATGCATGATGATGTATAAATACATCAGTGTTTTCTTTCTTACATAATTTCTGAACGGTAACTCATACACAGAACTTTTTACTTTTATTAGGTGCTAAAAATATATATTATCTTGGTTTTTGAACGCAAGCTTTCCATAAAGCAGTTTACTTTTTTTATTGTCATAATTTGACAGCTTAGCGCGCCACTTTCAACTACCCACTTTGGCGGTAAAATTGTAATTGCATTTTGAGTAGAATAAAGAGTATTATTACGTGCTAAAAGTTGTTTACGAGAGGATAAAGGTAAGCAGAACACATTACATTGATTTTTGTTTAGAATTCAATAACAGTTTTTGTAAATATCAGCGTTATAATTGCGATGTAGAAATACATCAGTATGCAAAATCGGTAAGAAATAGTTTTACTGTGGATATATCTTTTTTTATTTTTGACTTATTTGTTATAGATATAATATAATTTATTCATACGAATTTTATCATTATTTTTCCAGAATGTCCCGTAATGTGGCAGATAGAGACATAGAAAAACTTCTGGCGGCTTTAGAAGATGGAAATATTTCTGAGGATGGCTTGGAAGATGAAAGTGAAGATGAAGAAACGTTTTACGCTAATGCAAGGGAAATAATTCGAGAGCTGGAAGACGAGGATGCAGAGGAACATGAAGATCCTACCTATAGTGATCCACCACTAGTTCAAGATTTTCCTGACCCATCAAGTCAAATTATTACTTCAGTATCCAGGCAAGAAGGTCATGAACATTTTGTAGAGTTTGATAAAAGAAAACTCATTTGGAAAAAAGATAGTTTATTGTATGATGAATCCAAAATAGTTCACCAACCAAGCACAACCGACTCTGCTATAACTGAACTTGATACACCATATAAATGTTTTTTGCACTACTTTACACATGAGTTTCTTCAAAAAATTGTTGATGAAACCAACTTATATGCAGTACAAAAAAACCCTTCAATATCTTTTACTATCACTGTTGGGGAGTTAAAAAAATTCATAGGAATTCTTTTATTTATGTCAGTGGAGCATTTTCCGAGTGTACGCTCATACTGGCATTCCAAATTTGGATACGATCCTGTAAAGAGTGCAATGACGGTAAATCGGTTTGAGATGATTAGGAGCTACTTACATTTCAACGATAATAATAAACATCTTCCGCGAGATCATTCTGATCACGATCGCCTTCATAAGATTCGGCCTGTGATAGAACAGCTAAATACGACATATTCATCAATTGCAATAGACCAACGACTTTCCATAGATGAGCAGATGTGTTCTACTAAAATCGCACATTTTCTCAAGCAGTATTTACCAAACAAGCCTCACAAGTGGGGTTATAAGCTATTTGTTCTATGTAATCTTATGGGATACGCTTACAGATTTGAGGTCTACTCTGGACAAGAAGAAAAAAAAGACAAACCAGCCGATGAGCCTGATCTCGGAATAACAAATAACGTCGTTATACGTTTGGCGAGAGCTATACCAAGGATGAACAATCATATTGTATTTTTCGATAATTTTTATACATCCCTGCCTTTAGTAAATTATTTGAATAAACAGGGTATACAATGTGTCGGAACTATTCAGCAAAACAGGCTACCGAATTGTCGGCTCCCTGACAAAAAGGAACTAATGAAAACATCTATTCCGAGAGGTACATATGAGGAACGCGTATCCCATTCAGATGGAGTAGACTTTTCGGCCACTGCGTGGAAAGATAATAAAGTCGTCACTCTTTTATCGACATACGTTGGCGCCGAGCCTGTTGGGAAAGTATCAAGATACGATAAGAAGGCTAAACAAAAAATCGACATCCCTTGTCCCAAAATTGTGCAAGAATACAATATGCATATGGGCGGCGTCGATCTGATGGATAGCTTTTTAGGACGTTATCGGATTCGAGTGAAGAGCCGGAAATGGTATTTACGCTTGTTTTACCATTTACTGGACCTCACTGTAATCAACTCATGGGTGCTTATGAAAAACAACCTGACTGCTAAAGGTGTGCCAAAAAAGCAACTGCCTAATCTTGGGGAGTTTCGTAATTGTTTGGCTGACACACTGTGTAATATAGGTATGTCTGGTGGTAGTAAAAGAGGGCGCCCTAGTACTTCCTCTCTAGAACGCGAGCTTCAAATAAAAAAGCAAAAAGGTCCGCAACATCCGCTCCCGTCAAAAGATGTGCGCGTAGATGGTTTCGAACATTGGCCCGTATTTGCCAATCGATTACGGTGCAAGATGCCCAATTGTAAGGGCACCACACAATGGTCGTGTACCAAATGTAATGTACCGTTGTGTCTAAATCAGAAAAATAATTGTTTCAAAGATTTTCATACACTGCAGTAAGCCTAATTCGAAGACAATTGTTTAATAGAATAGTACTAGTTTACATTATTAATAGTAACCTTAATGCATACTGATGTAGATCTACATCAGTAAGTTTTTTTTATAAAAATATACTTTTTAGAAAAAATATATTTTTTTGTTTATTTTTCCCTTAATCTATGTTTAATTTTCTACCTGTTTCAATTTATGGTATTTAAAAAGGAAAAATCATGCATTTAAGGGTTAAAGGACCCGGGACTGTAGGAAGAAGGAAACACGTGAGCTGGTAATGAATTCCAGGCCTTAATGGTGCGACAGAGGAAAGAGTCTCCGAACCGCTTGGTTCTTGATCGGATGTTTTGCACCGTGTGCGGATGACATCTAAGACCTGCACGCGTTGTCCTGTATAGGAAAGGGGAGGGTGGGTACCAATACACAAAATTTTACGTTTACCCATCCTTCAAGCAAATAAATTCCATTTCGTTTCGTTTCGTTTCATTTCATTGCATATCGTTTCATTACGTTCGTTTCGTTTTGTTTCGTTTAATTTTATTTTATTTTATTTCATTTTAGGTGTGTACCGACTAGCAGGTTAAGTTAGATAGGGCCGTAAAAATGCTGCAATCAATATGATTGGGTCCCATTCCCAAGTCAATCACAAAGTACTATATATAAGCCGTATCGTTTACAATATAAATGAGTAAGTAGTAAAGTATGTTTTTGCGGAAACCATATACATACATAAAGTGTGGTGTGTATTAAGTTATCCACACATTAGTCAACATTCCGCGGCGTGAAACAACTTTTTCTCTGACTCACTTCACACTCATTTGCATACTTTTTCTCGTAAGATTTTTAGCACAATCATGTAGACACAAAGGCGTCTTTTTGCGTGTAACAAGAGCCAAGTGCCGCCAAATGACTACTGCTAGGTTAAGCTTAAGGCTGCCTCTCCACCAAAGATGTGCTATGCCACGATGCTATGGATGCATGGATTTCCATAAGTGCTATGCATGAATGGGATTCAGCTAAGCTTTGCATATAGAAAGATACATTACGTGTGGATGTGTGCTGTGAAAACTTTACTTTATAATATACCCCTCCACCGGAGAACGGTGGAAGAGGTTATGTGGCACTCGATCGTACAAAAATGCTCGCCGCCTGTGGGTCGATTTTGGTTGCCGAAGGTGAGGTTGACAGGCATATCCCTCGTACCCCGGCCGACCGACTCAGGGCCATCTCTCACGATCTGGCCCTCTCCTCGGGTGTGGGGACTACAGAGTCCCTAACTCGTCCCCGAAAACGGGAAGGCGCACGAGACGCGCTGCCGCCGCGGCCTGCTTCTGCCAGGGTGACAGGCAGCTCCATGAGTCACCCCTAGGCCTGCGCTCATGGGGGGCGGAGGTCGTTCATCGACCTCTGACGCCCGAGTTGCCTTCGTACGCGGGCAGCTTGGCTTGCGATCCTTCGTCGCTCCACAGTGATACCCCCTACGAGAATGGGTTCGAATTTTGAATATTTGTAGAAAGTTTTCATTCTTTACTGTTAATTATTCATGTAATTGATACATCGCATAGCTCGAGCTACGATACAGAGCACAGTACAGTGGTAACAGTACTTCCATAACTTACTTTAACATCCAGCATAGCTGCATAGCACATCTCTGGTGGAAACGCAGCCTAAGAGTCATGCTTTCTTCAATACTAATTGGCATGTAGACACAATGCCGTTTATTTTTATGGCGTCTAACGAGAGTCAAGAGCCGCTTAAGTGCTGACACAGAGTATTTGCAAGGTTATGTTATGATGTCACAATGATTTTCGCTAGACTACTTACGGCCTTGTAATGTTTGTGTGAGTGCTATAGACTTTAAGAAGGTTCATTTTAATTTTCTCACACTCCAAACTCAATCCTCTTTCGAATAATGTTTACGGGAATTAAAGCGATCATGGTATAGGTATATACATACTATTGATTTGCCTGACGTTTCCACCAGGTTACACCGGCCGTGGTCACAGGCTGACTGGTTCAGTGGTACACGCCCACCGTCTTCGAGTCCATGAGTTTCAAAGTTACGTACGTACATGCGAAAGTTTAAAAGTTTGGATAGCTTATTGGTTAATAAATCGTCCTCACGATCGACAGGTCCCGGATACGACTCGTGACCAAAACTACTGACATGAGCAAACTCCTAACATTAAGCAATTTAGCTTAGAGGGATTGAACTGTAAATCAAGTAATTTTGGCTACTAATACTCTTTAAAAAAATATAGGCCGCGGTAGTAGGTACCTACTTTACCATCTGCCTTATTCTTATTTGCTACCAAAAGATCTAAAAAAAAAAAACGGTCGACCAACAATAGCGACTTGTGGTATATTTCTCTCTTGTTCCCACAGTGTTCAGATTGCCGATCGCGGCTTGATCTAATTCCGCCCATTGTAGCCTTACGCTAATGTCGGGCTGCCGCCACAAGTCTGACAAGTTCTGTCTAAGAGACGGAGGTACTTATATAATTGTGTTGTGATCCTGTGTCCTGAGACCCTCTTTTTATTCTAGTAAGGTAGCAAGCTCCCTTCATCATTATCTTATTCGAGAGATACTGATCGTATTCGAAGAAATCGGGATCCGCTGATCCATTTTCTATTGACTAATTTTGGCCGTTATGGAAACAACTGGTCTCTGACCTCACTGACCTCCTAACTTCAAGAGGAAAATTTTGATCGGTAGATATAAAAGCTAGTACCCAGTAGAAGCTCGTTTGAACCCCAACGAGCTTGTGTGTCTTAATATTTATTACGTGTTTTCTAGTCAAGTGTACAATGCAACATCACATTGCACAAACAGCTGAAGTAAATTTTCACAAGCTAACGTTAAGTAAAAGTGCTATAACTTGATTAACATGGGCCAATCGCCCACCGATTTGCGAAAACGCGATAAGAATAACAGAAGCAATTGGGTGTAACCTAAATTCTGGCGATACAGAGTCCGATACGGAGTGCTATTACGCCGACAGATAAATCTGAACGGCCGTAGTTGTAATACAATATAATATTAATTTGGAGCACGCCAACGCTGCGCGTATGCAAGTGGGCGATCTAGGGGACTCGAGGGCTATTCAGCTCTTTCGACATATATCGTCTCTTGATTATGATCGTGCTCGAATACGTAAATAAGCCGGGTAAACCTATGACATGGAGAAGTAACACGATCATGGTGTTTTGATACTTTTGTACTACCGTTCTTCATCTTCTTATAAATTTCGATATATGTATTTGTTTTTTTTTTTTTTTCATGTAACGTCCCTATTCTGTCGGCAAAACGATGATGTGTCCTTATTCCAAATATATTTTGTTTGACAAGTTTAAATGATTAAAACTCTGTTCCTTTATATGCTTTGAAAACTAGACAGACATCTTTATTGTATAATCCTGACAACTCTAATCACTGCCTAAATAATGAACAAAAACATGTAACAATTATTCTACGCAATAACATCAATGATGTACCTGTAGCGACATCCTTAACGACCCCATGCTAAGTTTATTTACGCTCCCATTATTAAATAATTCTCATACACTAAATTACATTGAATCGTGGGCAAGTTTACTTGATGCCTTATTTAAATTAGAAGTTTCCGTGATCCGTAAATCGCGAGATACAAGAGTTTCACGTTGTTTAAGCGGCGTGCGCTTGCGCAAACGTCGTGCTTTGCGCTGGCGCAACGTATTGTCTCAGCGCATCTAGAGCGACGATTCGCGACACCGCACTTACTGCCTACCGTCGATTATGAAATGCGCAAAACATTCACTAAAACATGTAATATGACGTTATCGATGTCCCGATTATTTGGGTTTTAGCATATTTGTGATCTTGACACTGTAATGAAAGTTGATAGTGCTTAAAAAATAACTTTGTATTCGTATAAGATAATAAAATATGTATGTACTTGTGATCTAATTACCGCGGTAGCCTAGTGGTATGAGTAATGGACTGCTGAGACGAGATCTCGGGTTGGATCCCAAGTTTTACCATGGCACATACCAATGACTTTTCGAAGTTATGTGTGTATTTATCGCAGGTTTATAAGTGCCCGGTTAATGGCAATAGGTTCGCCACCTATTACATTGGGACCTTAACATAAACTGGCGAAATGTGGGTGCTAGCACCTCTGCTTACCCCTTCGGGGATATAGGCCAGAGTTTATGTTATGTGATGTACTTGTGATTAACTTCATAATATTTAAGAACAAATGTGTTTTTTAGCAAACCACTCAGGTGGCAGACCTGATGGAAGGTGATTATAGTCACACTCGTGCTGCCCGACTCTGCCGAGTGTTTATGCATGTGCATGAATAGCCAAAGCTTGGTCAGGGATGTGGATGTTTCTTCCTCTCACATAGATATAAACTTTTAGTTGCAGTCTCCTGCATTTAGTACGGCTTGATAGTACTCCTATGTCCCCATTCTTCTCTTTTCTCTCCTTGTTGTCTTCTGTAGATGGTAACGAGCGAGTGTAAAAGTCCATATTAACCTTTTACCATCCGATTAGCCGAGCTATGTTAAAAAAGTATCAAAATTTTCGATGAGATCATACAAAGGTATTCTGAGAAATTATGATTCTACATTCGCCCTAAAAATCTCGCTTCGACTACAAAATTGAAACGTAACCCTCGCATATCTACATCCCTCTCACATCTATCCAAAACAAAAGTGACAACAATATACAAGGTCATTCATCGTCTGAAATTGATATTCTCAATAATTGACTGCGGCCGTGTCAGCGCACGCTCCACATTTGCAATGTTGCAATAATTGCACGGCTCTCACGCGAGACGGCGCTTATCACTGAGTCGTGATAACGCACCGATTGTGCAAACGGTTGCAACATTTGCAACACATTTGCTTGAGAGCTGGGATAAGTAGCGACTAATTGAAACGTCCGCGTCTTCACAGTGGGCGGCGTTGGTCCGACAGCTTAATTACTTTTGTATACAACTCGTGAATACTGCGGTGCGACTGTTGAGCAACTATTGCAACCAGACTGCGGGAGCGTTAGTTGCTGTGTATACCTACTATTGACGACAAAGTTTGAAGAGTGTTGTTCGTGTATATACTATGGAGTCCCTTCGGTTAAATATTTTTTGTAAATAGAGGAAAGGGTGCAATCGAATCGTTTACAGAGTTGCTTTTAAAATGTCGTTTTGGATGATATAAAATAAATGAATGATACATAATTTAATCCTGGAGTAGTGTGCGTATACCTACGCTAACATACGATTTGAAAAAAAAAAAAGAACTGCGAACAATATACAGCGAAAGATAATAGGAATGAGCAAGTTTCGCAATGAAAAGATATCACTTTTAGCTTTATAATAAAGTAACAACTCTCAAAGTCTTATAAATAAATAAAAAAGTGCTATGGTTAGTTAAAGAAAAAAAAGAATCATACAGGCGTCTTTGAGTAGAAACTACAGATATTACGTAATATGATAATGTATTATCTGCTTAAAACACAGCTTATAAGGAAAAGAAAATAGGACGAAACAAGAATAAAATATTAAAGTCCAAATAAATATTACGTGTGGGGCTAAAAAGGCATAAAATGTAGGACGAAAACGGATTTTTTTATGTGGGGCAAAACTTCGTGAGGCGAACGCGGAATAAATCCTTCTCTACATCCCAGTAACCAAAATTCCAGTCTTTACATCCATTCCAGTATTTTTTTATTGTTCCCAAAACGTAACATTATTCGGATGCAACCGCTAGTGCTACATAATATCCAGCATGGTTGACATTCATTTGTTTAGTTTCGGAGAAGTGAACTTCGCCGAAGCGGAAAGAAAGGAAGTCGTTGATGCGTTCAATCGTATTTGTTTACATTGCGCTGGAGTGTACAATCGTACGACGCCGGAGTGGCGCGCGTAGTGAACTCACCACGATAAACTAACCGAACAAAAGTCTGGAGAAAATCGTAAACATCTTAGAAGATAGAACTGCGCATACGCTTTCAGCTTCAAACTGTACGTCGCCCCCGTCTGACCCGCAGTAATGTCTGCGGCTAGAGGCCAGCAAAATGTAAACAAGATTCAAGTAACACTATTGAAATACGACTCAGGGTCCTGGCGACTTTAGGTGCCATTTCCGGGAAATAACACTTCAGCGTAACATTTTGTAGCTGTTAATTATTTAACTGACGTTTATCCAAACGATATTTCCAAGATCTTGGGTGTTGTTGTCTAATAATAGCTTACGAAGCGATGCTCAGCTAAACCGTGATTATCTCCTGTCAAGAACCACACCACGCCTTGTAATTAGTAATAGAATTAATATAATAAAATCTTTGTTCGTGTGAATTCTAGGCCTGCTTAACGCAGCCGATATTTGCAAAGCTGCGTGGGCGCCGATTAATCGTTATAATAGCAATCGCTTTACCGACAGGTCAAGGTTGGTTCTACACTAAAACGCGAACAAAGAAACAATAACATTCAATATTCAAGCAAATTATAAATGTCAATGTCAAGTGCCTGTAGCGATATGTCAAACTGAACAATGTCTGGGTGTGAGGGTAGTTAATGGTGGCAGATTAAGATCGGTGGCAATTAGTTGGACATAATCGTATTACAGCTGACAATGGTAATAGTGTGGAGCGTGTTGCCGCGGGATATGCTTATAAATGAACTGTCGCTGTGACGCCTGCCGCCCCGGCATGTCTGCGTTGACCTTACGTTCACTGCTGCGCGTGCGCAGGTAACATAGCAAATTGGTATTGTAGAACACCGTTTAGCACTCTCATTATGTTGACATTCCAATTATTGACAATGCTAGGTCTGAAAATTAATTGTGGGGTATGGTTTTGGTATGCTAAGCGGGTGTTATGTACGTTTGCATTTCCAATTATCTCTATTGCGGGTTGCCGACTCTGCGAAACGTAAACGAAATAGCTACGCTACGTTCCAAGAGTCAAAGTTTATCGCTATTCAGCCAGTGTATCGTGTTTTTAAAAACATCTAGCTTCTATTTTAGTGATTCTCACTAAGATAGTAATATCTGCTAATGTATACAGCACACATTCACAGATTGTGCGTGAAGCCATTGAAATAAGATAATAAGAAAATTTAAATAGGGAAGATGGATTCAAACTATCCGGAACGTGGAATGCAGTGATTAAGATACTAAAACCAAAAACACATTGCTGTTAAAAACTGACATAGGGAGTGTGGTGTGTCACCAGCCTAACCGTTCATAATAAATGTAATGGTGGGTAGGCGCTCAAAAAATGTTCCCCGCATCGACGATAGCTAGCTAGTCAAGTCGTGACCACGGGTGCTGCAACGCATCCGAAACGTCGGCAGAAATAGTAAGTTCCATGATTTTATCGCTAAAAGTCCCGAACCATTGTATAATTACACATTCTCTTTGCCTGACTATAGGTCCCTAATGGTAGGGAATACCTTTTTCTTTCGCTTAGCCCTTTCATGGACTAAACTTATAAAATACCAGATTTTGTGCTGTCAGTGGGATGACTAAAGGCTTGTCCTGTTTTGTCCTCTACACTGACGGCACAGAAACTCTGTGCTTACAGGGTCGGCAGCGCGAGTGTGGCTTGTCTAGTGTTACACACGACCATAGGCCACTGTAACCACTTTCCATCAGGTGGGCCGTGCGCTTGTCTGCCACCTAAGAGGTATTAAAAATATAAAATAAAAAAAGTGATCGCCAGTTCTTAAAAGCTAAAAACAACTCAAAAACATAAACCAGATACTAAAGAATGTAAGGACTAAATATAATTTAAGATATATAAATAAATACTAGGTGACATAAGGAAATGTCAAAAACATACAAGGTCTTTACAATTCTTACATACTTTTTATGTACCTACGCAAGACAATGTCGGACATGCGCACAGGGTGCGCCCGTGCTCCTATAGTCTCATATCTTAACTGGTGACATAAGTGTTCAAATGTCAAATTGTACATTTTTTTTTGAAACACTTAGGTTGGCAGACAAGCGCACGGCCCACCAGATGGAAAGTGGGAACACAACACAAAGTTATTATGGCCGCGGTATTCTATAGGAAGGAGGTACTTTCCCAGTCGGACTGCTCAATTGGACGTAAATACCGTCGTCTGTCTGGGGTATATAGTCTCAGGCGTATATTTGTATATGAATAACATAATTCTATAAATTGTTGCTATCTTATCAACTTGATATTAATCGATAAAATAGCAAATATCTTGAACCAACTAACTCGGTGTTAAATTGAGGTTTTATCACTTATTTTAACCCTTCAAAAGTAAACAGCGTACAATTCCACTGGGTGCTAAAAATACCTTATTCAATTGCGTTTAGTTAGGTGTTAAGACCTTATTTAGAAGTACTGGGTGTTTGAATGTGAATGCTGTGCTGGTTCCGTGCTGTGACCCGGTCAGGAGACCGACTTCAACTACTAACGCCGCAAGTGGGGTTCCGCAAGAAAAGGGCTCTTGTTGACCTGAAATGACTATACTTCACAAAATATTTTTTGTAAAAATATTATACTTTTTAGGGGCTTGCGTGCTAAAGCAAAATTGTAGTAATAATTTAACAGATAAATAATTGAAGTTTGAAATTTTAAAGTTTTGTTACTTATTTGCACTTCATTTATACCCAGCAATAAAAACGTTCATAAGTTTCAGCTACCGGTTTAAGTTAAAATAAAAAATACAATTCAAGCAATTCATATACCTAATATTTATTTCGGAATTAAAAGGAAGTCACATTTAAAACACAAAAAAGTACCGTAAGTAAGTTTAGACATCACACAAATCTTTTAATCTTCGAAGCAGCTATAGTTCTTCGCTAAATCGCTCTGTCATCTATCCAAATTCTAATGACTATTTACTATAAGGTACCATGTATTTACATACATATAATCACGCCTTTATCCCCGGAGGGTTAGGCAGAAGTGAATTAACACCCACATTTCACCAATAATTGAATTCGGTCTCACACACGTAATAGGAGGTGAATCTATTGCCGTCTTCCGGGCACTGTTATTGACTCAAGCCATGCTTCTGAGACTAAGTCTGGTCTGTATATATCTGTCTGATGTTAAACAGCCCTATCCCTTAGTCGCCTTGTACGACACCGCATGGAAAGACATGGGGTGGTCCAAATTCCGTTCTGCCGGGAACTACGAGTATTTAGCAGTATGAAAAATTTCTACGGAACCTTAATATCTCGTGTCATACATATTTTTTCCTACCGTCCTAGGTAAGCGGTGGCTCTTAGAAGCTGTCTCTAATTGTGTGTAACCGCGGCCATTTTTGATGTTTTTGCTCCCACCGGTCTTAGAAGAATCTTCTGATCTTAACCAATGATTGTGTTCCCTGAAATGTATTAAGGTAGTAAGAAGGTAACCTTGAAGTATTGAGGTCATTAATGTTTTTGTGAAGGCTTTCTTGGTAATAGTACGCGACGTTATAGTGGTTACCGAGTATCGTGTTTTATTATGCTTTTCAAGGAAACCTGACGAGTAGATGTTCAAGTGTTCTAAAGGTCATTAATATAGGACAAGGACGTAACACTAAATTTTAAAGTTTCTCAGTCAATTCAACGACTGAATATCAAATGTCATTTTCTAAAAACAAACTTTGAATAAAATTCCTCAGAACTTGATTAATATGCCAATAAATAAATTTAAAATAGAAGTGAAAAAAACTTTAATGAGTAAAGGTTACTATAAAGTGGATGAGTACCTTAATGATGTTAATGCGTGGTCAACATAAGTCTCTTGCTTGCTCGCACAAAATAAATTGTAAACAAAACAAATTTATAAAAGAAAAATAAACTAGTTCTAATGTAGTTCGCTGAGTTTCTTGCTGGTATCTTCTCAGTAGAACTAATCTACCGAACCAGCGAAAGAATCATTTTCCAATGGTTTATTTTTAAATTATTTAATATTTTTATATTATTTCTTGACATACATATTTGTAAAATTTTGACGTTCATATGTGCTCTTTATGTGCCTAAACTGAATAAATGAAATTAATTCTTTGATTAAAAAAAAATAAGGCCATTTTTAAATTTGTTGACGCACAAGATCATTCTTTCCGGAGGTTTCAAAAAGACGCCAAGATGGAATCCAGTGTTTGTAGCCTCGTTTATGTACTGTCGAAAAATTGCAAAAATGTTCGCCTAAATATATATAATGTCCTATATAAAAAAAATAGCACCCGGTCCTCAGCTTCCCACATCTAGTCAATCCAACTAGGATTGATACGGGTCGTTTTCGGATCATCCTCGGCACAATGTGAAAGTAAAATATTTAGAACTTGCTTGTGGATCAATATCCTTTCCATTTTAATCGTATCGGCGGCAACGTACATGACTAAAATGTACATGTCTATAGTGTTGCTAGTCTAAAGAATACTTCAGTCACAGTTATCTCTTAGACTCTGGCCAACGAAACATGAACAAATCAAATATTTTCTATGGCAACAGTGTTTTCCTGTCTGTTAGTATTTTATAGTCTTCAAAAACTTCTTAATACTCATATAATGTTATAATTTGCGGCTAATTCTCAGTGAATTGATTATTTTTAATACTGGTTAAATTGTATGTTTAATAAACTTTCAATTTATTATTTTATTTTAAATAATTGGATAATAATTGGATATATTTTATAGTAACTGGCCAATAACTATTTGTTAAATATGGGTAATTGAGTCTGATGTTCATATAGACTGATAAACTTTAAAGGTCTTCCGTCATTACTCACGAATATTTAAAAAAGTTTGTACTGTAAAGTAGAAACACGTAAGTTTTTTTCAGTAGCACAAATATTTAAATTTTTTGCTTTAGTTTTTTGTAAAAACTTCTTACGAAAAGTAACAATAAACACATGTCATTAGTTCCGTGTAGAATATTTTTTATACATACCTAATGAAAAAATAAAACATAGTATCAACTCCGTTTTATCGATGTGTAATCAGTGTTGCAACCTGTAGATTTTTCAAATTTGCCGCCTTTTTGTTGAAACATCTTTCGTTGACAAGACTCTACAGTCAGTTAAGCCGTAAATAGTATTTATTACCCTTTTATTATAAATAAAAGAAAATCTTCACGCCTTCCAATCGATTACTCATCGCTCTACGAGACATTAAATAACGTGATGTAACAATGGAGGAATGTCCACTCCTGCCTAGTTGCCGATAATGGGTCACCGGATTAAGATTGCGTTCACACCTATATGGCTTGATGATACGGAGATTAATGGGGCAGGCGCCTACTTATTTCCTACCGTGTGCGATGTGAGTGACCTCATTGTACGTAATTAAGTTAGGGATTGAACGTTTTTGGGATATTCATTTCAGCTTTAAGTTTCATTCATATTCGTAGAGCAGTTACTAGGCGTTTTGTACTAGGTACTCAATACCTATTAGGAGGTAGGACACGGCGGTATTTCCGCCCAATTGAGCAGTCCGACTGGGGAAGTAAAGCCCTACAGAATACCGCGGCTATAATAACTTCGTGTTGTATTCCCGGCGGTGAGTAGGGTAGCCAGAGCTCACTGGAGAGTTTTTGTGCTGTCAGTGGGATGACCAAAGGCTTGTCCTGCTTTGTCCTCTACACTGACGGCACAAAATCTCAGTAACAGGGTCGGCAGTACGGATGTGACTCCACTGGTGTTACACACGATCATAGGTCATGGTAACCACTTTCCATCAGGTGGGCCGTGTGCTTGTCTGCCACCTAAGTTGTATAAAAAAAACCTTTTTGAAGGTATATAGGATAGTGCCGCGTGGTTCCCGGCAGAGTAGAATTTGGACCACCTTATCTCTTTACAATGTATGATTTTGACATATATTTATGATAGTCGAAATCATTCATATTCTTTGCCGTTTGTCTTTGGGGGCTGGAGTGAAGTGGAGTGATAAAATTTGAAACACAAGTCCAGTGGTAATAAAGAAATGTAAAGAGCGGAGGCCATCCTACGGTTGCAATTACATGTAAGTATGTTTACATTGAGGATTGTCTTATTACTGAAAAAAAAAGTTGAAAGAGAAGAAGAAGAAGAAATTTATTTTGTGTTGTTTATCGGTGTACACTAAAGTTATATTCATTCAAGCCCAACCTTTGCTAGTTAATAGTATCTGTTGATATAGTATCTATTATAATAGTTAGTATCTATTGATACCGATAAGCGCTTGTTAATCATTCCAAAAAAATAAGTTATTAATTGTTAAAGGTATTTTAATAAGATTTTTTAGGTATTTCTTAGTATCTTATTACCATTTTATCCGCACTAATAAGATTTCATATTTTCTACCGCGGTAGCCCAGTGGTATGAGTAATGGACTGCTGAGACGAGGTCTCGGGTTCGATCCCAGGTTTTACCATGGCACTCACCAATGACTTTACGATGCTTTTCGAAGTTATGTATGAATTCATCGCAGGTTAATAAGTGCCCGGTTAATGGCAATAAGCTCGTCACCTATTCATTAGGACATAAACATAACTGGTGAAATGTTGGTGCTAGCACCTCTGCCTACCTCTTCGGGGATATAGGCGTGAGTTTATGTAAATTATATGATATAATCTCTTACATTGAAATAAACTTGCTAAAAGATTCCTATCGCTCCACAAACACTGTTCTTAGTAAGATGTAGCGATAAAACGTCCTGTGGTTAGATTTTGGTCTGGAATCCATTCATTAAACTAAATTTTAGCTACGTGCACCTGCCTACGCGTACTAAATAAGTTGTTTTTCTTGCGGCGCACTATCTGAATGATCTGCGCAGGCGCAGCGTTCGCGCAATAACGAGCTCGCTTCGTCCTTGTTCGGTGTTTTTCGCCACATGATGTTGTTTGTTAGGTTATACTAGAAAC
The DNA here is from genome assembly GCA_963662185.1 of Eilema griseolum. Classification (NCBI taxonomy): domain Eukaryota; kingdom Metazoa; phylum Arthropoda; class Insecta; order Lepidoptera; family Erebidae; genus Eilema; species Eilema griseolum. The sequence continues at coordinate 23,435,834 of OY759240.1, forward strand.
AGGCTTAGTGGTGAAATGTACATTTATAACGAAGAGTACTTTGAAAGCAACATTAAGAGTATTTTTATTTAATTGTTATTGGTTTATTATTTATCTGGTTATTCACAGCTTCATCCATATATTATCGTTATGTATTCTGTCTTCCGTTATTTAAACCGTATGAAGTACATACCTGTTTTTATTTGTCTTAATGATAACATTAAGATTATACAAATATTATATCAGAGTCCAGTTTAATTGTCATGCTTAATAAACACACAAGTAGAAGAATAATTATAGGCTATTAATAGTCTGTACACACACATGTGTGTGGTTTTCAGCAGAATCAAATGCAAAAACCACTCAATCTCTTCCCGGAGTGACGTACAATATAAAATATACATAGTGATGAACTGCTGATGGCAGGTATACAGACGTGTCGATATGTCACATCAAATTGATGATATTAAGAAAAAAAATTCAGAAAGTAGCACTCGACACTAACAGATTTGTATGTTAAGTTTAAAGAGACTGAGAGACTCATGAGATGTGTAAGGCTTAAAGCAAATGGCAGTTTGGGCAAGGTTTAATTGCAATTAAAGAATTATTTTATACCATTAATGCGACAGTGGCAGGTGGCCACTGTCGCATTAGTGGTATAAAATAATTGGAATTGGAAAGTGGAGACAGTGGCCTATGAACGTGTGTAACACCACGGGAGTCACACTCGCGCTGCCGACTCTGTAAGCAAAGAGATCGAAAAAAGTAAACCCGACTGCTGTCTAAAAGATTGTAACACGTTTGACAGCCGACTGTACCCTATTGCCAATCATAAACCGAAAAAAAAATAGGTACCGCCTGCTGTCAAACTTGTTTCGATCTTTTAGACAGCAGTCGGGTTAATTGCAATTTAAACTTTTCCCAACACTGCCAGTGCCTCCGTCTCTGCCTGCCCCAGATGGATTTTTTTCTTAAATTTCAGTGCATGTTCAAATAATATTAAAGCAGAAACTACGAAGCCAAGCTGCCCGCGTACGAAGGCAACTCGGGCGTCAGAGGTCGATGAACGACCTCCGCCCCCCATGAGCGCAGGCCTGGGGGTGACAGATGGAGCCGCCTGTCACCCTGGCAGAAGCAGGCCGCGGCGGTGGCGCGCCTATCGCGCCTCCCCGTTTCCGGGGACGAGTTGGGGACTCTGTAGTCCCCACACCCGAGAAGAGGGCCAGATCGTGATAGATGGCCCTGGGTCGGCCGGTGGCCGGCGGGTGCGAGGGATATACCTGTCAACCTCACCTTCGGCAACCAAAACGACCCACAGGCGGCGGGCGTTTTAGTCGGTTAGAGTCCGACATAACCTCCTCCACCGGCTCCGGTGGAGGAGGTTATGTCGGAGTGCTCTTTAGTATACAGGGACGCTCTGACCACTAAGCCACAGAACCTTCGCCAGAAACCATCCAAATTCTTCTATACATATATCCGTCTTACGGCGACGGCTGCCTGAAATAATTACAGCTCCAGTAAGGTTACATACTTACATAAGAAATACTCTATTATAAATTGATGTCGACATACTGGTAACCAATGTATACTTTTATGTTCCACAGTTATGAGAGTTGATTCAAAGATAAAGAATTATCCACCACTTCATCAATATCGAAGACAGCAACAAATTTTTAACAGCTATAATTAAAGAAATGGCCTCCAGCTGCGTTGGGACTGTCGATTTTAGAAATGAACTCCATAAAAATACGGTTGTACAGGCTCAATTTACGACCAACAACCATTTTTAGATAATTCATGTTGATTCCGAACTCGTGTGAAATTGAAAACCACTGGTACACCGTTACATACATGGTGCCTTAACCCGTAAACACTGGCTTTCTCAGTTTACTGCAAAAGGCAAAACAAATTAGTGCAGTTCGATTTATTCGCTTCCTAGTTTGCGAACGATTTCTCCCATAAAACCAACCACGGCCGCCATTGTTCGTTTCAAAACGAAAGTACTACTTATTCCCATTTTTAGTGTGCGGAACCTTTGCTCTTTTGCGCTAGCGTGACACGCGGCCACTTTGTAATGCTTACGCTTTTGACAATGGCGATTTTGACCTCAATTCTAAATTAGACTCTAAGTTTTAAGTCTTATGGTTTGTTTTACGCTGCAGTTGCGCGCGGATATCGCATTCTAGTATGTCAGGGCAGAGGGTAGCCCTTTGAACTGGCCGCAGGCATCAGGGGCGGCTTGGTTAGACCCATAAAATTCGCAATTTAACAGTCTCATGCTGCACGTTTTGTCTCCAGTACACATTTCTGGGAAAATGTACTTTGTAATGCTTTATTGCATGGACACAGACAAGAATAGAATCTTACTTTTCTCATTGTGGTCGTAAAGTTTGTATGAATGGATCCGTTTAGCTACAAATTGAGGGTATATGTTTAATAATAGCAAGAAAGCTTTTATTATTCGAGTCGTTAAAGTTGAAGTGTTGATGAAGATTTAAGGGTTGGGTGCGTTTGTCAGGGCAGCGGGATCCCGTGTTTAATAATTTATCTTGAAACACAGAAGACATTCTGAGAATTTATCGGATGCATACATACATTATAATCACGCCTTTATCCCCGGAGTTAGGCAGAGTTAACACCCACATTTCGCAAATAATTATATTCGGTCCCACTTTATAGGGAGTGAGGTTATTGCCGTATTCCGGGCACTATTGTTGAGTCGAGCCATGCATCTGAGGTTGAGTATGAACTGTATATATGTGTGTAATGTTAAACCCTATCCCTTAGTCGCCTTGAACGACACCGCATGGGAGGAGATGGAGTGGCCCAAATTCCACTCTGCCGGGAACTATTGTAATGCAAATATAATAACAAAAATGTTATACGATTCTTGTGCCCTGTTGCGATGGAGATGCGGCAATTTTCAAACACGCTCGTTTGGAAAGTGGATGCCGGATGTAGAATATTAAGCGCACGGTGCGCAAGCGCATAAATCTTGCATCTTGTAGATCGAACAACGGTGGCGCCATCTTGTCGCGTTGCTTCCAACCATCGAGTGCTTGTGATAAATGAACTCTCCCGAGAGGAATATGACGTCATGACGGGATATTACAGGATCTTGCCGGTAAATTTATTGTAATTGCTATCGGAAGTCTGGTGAGAAGGCATATGAGTCAGTTCAATTGTGGTTCGAGACTTTAGTTTATTTTTGTATTTTTAAGAACATTTCATCACTTCGTACACTACATTTTTCGGGAGGACAGTCTTGCAAAAGGTTTTTCCCGGGCAGTCGGTTTGTCTCAGGTAGGTGTTAGGTACAGGATCTGCCTAGCTAAATAACTATAGGTGATAACCTGATATTGCTTACTATTAATTGTGTGTTGAGTTACGTATATGGGAGTCCTTTAGTACTTCACGACCAAGCTAAGTTGCCAGTACACCTGCTGATAGATGTACGAGGTTCTGGCGCATGTCTTCTTCCAGAATTGGGAGATCATACAGCATTCGCGTACTCAAAACGAAAAGAGCAGAAAAAGTATGTGGACTCCGGGCTACGTGCTCGTTACCCCGGCACATGGCTAAGGTGACGATAAGTCTGTTCGTAGCTAGTCCGGGTTTATTAAATGGTTTTCGTCATATAAGAATATTGGTTGAAATATCAGTGTTTATTAACCACTGACCAACCGAACCTTCGCCTGAAACCATCTTCTATACATATATCCGTGTTACGGCGACAGTGGGAGCCAATATTCGTACGAACTATCAGAATCAATGAATGATGTTGCAATCATTTTTAAACATTGATTTTTTATGACTCCGCTCAAACTATTCGATGAAATTTTAAAGCATTTAGTATGCCTACTATTCAAATTAATTATGTTTGAGATTGGTCAGAACGTTCCCTCTGTAAGCCACCATTAACGCCTGGAATTCATTACCAGCTCACGTGTTTCCCTCTTCCTACAGTCCCGGGTCCTTTAAGCGGGGCGTGAAAAAGCATATGATGAGACCGTCACGCTGAGTGTCACCATTGTCATACGGTATGTGTAAGTAATGGTGACCCTCTTTTCTGAGACTTTGCCTTCAGCTTACCATCAGGCAAGGCGAAGTCTCAATTGACGTGTTCTAAATATAAAAAAAGGGGAAATATCGCGGGTTCAAATCTCGCTTGAACCGATTAAATTATGTCTATCTTAATCGATCAGTGTTTATGTCTGATTCCAGTGACTGATCGTCAATCGTCAACGAACATGTAATTGTTGTTATGTATAATTACAGCTGTGCTGTAATCGTGCTGTAATATTCAGAATGTAGTACTGTATCGCGTGTGTGAATATTATTAGCTCGCGACCTCATTATGTCGAAGGCTCAACTCAGCACCGCGCGAATAGTTATTGATAATTGTATGTATTGCATGCGATCTTCTGGTGGTCCGCGCTATTGTTACTTGGCGGAATTTGAGCTGGACAGCAACCATAGGCAGGGAATTCATCCCCACACATTGCAACCTTAACGGTGCGCACTGTGCGGTATGAAAGAAACTTTATCCCACGCACACTCAAGCTGTGGAATGAACTCCCTGCTGCGGTTTTCTCATGCAACTACTATATGGGGTAATTCAAAAGGGGTAATAAAAGGTGCAGATAGATATCCTGTGACATAATTCCTTGCTTATGCTTACGTGTGATTGTGTGATCCTAAATTCTATTTTCGAGTTGGTTTAACTGCGTTTCGGTACAAAATTTCATGTGCTACTTTGACCCACTAGCAGGAACGCTCAGTGGAGCAAAGGAAAAGTACCAGAAATTCTTGGTACGCAGCCTCGTAGCCAATTGTGACGATAATGAGATTACACAGTGTTATCTGAGACCAGAAATATAGTTAGCGAAAAGTATGGGTTAGATAAATTTCTGCTTTTCTCCTTTCAGTAATATTTTGTATTAGATAGATCTCCGAAGAGAGGTAGGCAGACTTCTCACATTTAATTATGAGATACATTTCAAGGAATGTTTTTGACTTAGTTTTCTTTAGGTCCACCTCACAAAATGTGGGCAGTGTTGCAAAATTTACTCGCAAGGAAAATAGTATTTATTATTAATAATAATAATATAATAATAATAAGTTTATTTATTTTCACAAAATATATATACAAATTGGTATACAAGAACAAGAAAAACATAGTTTATGTATGACACAAGTGAATAAATGATAAAATATTACAATAACGAAATGTAACGAGTAACGATAAACCCTGTTATCTAAACTAGGCTCAGGGCCTGTATCTTAGGCAACAGTGTTCGGCCAAATAGTGGTTTAGTATGTGAACAATAAGTAAACGAATTAGGTTCGCATTGTCAGGTTAATCTGTAAATTGGTGAACACTCATTAGTTATCAACATCAGCTTATATTAACACTAGCTGACCCACCCCAGCTTCGCCCGGGGTATATTTTGAAGCTTTATATCCCTTTGAGCCCGTATGTTTTAGTCTTCAAAATAGGTATGAAAAATTGCCGAATTTGTTAACATTTATTATCAATGCTCTGCTCCCTTAAGTAGTAGCGTGATGATATATAACCTTCCTCGATAAATGGACTATCGAACACTGAAAGAATCATTCAAATCGGACCAGTAGTTCCAGAGATTAGCGCGTTCAAACAAACAAACAAACTCTGCAGCTTTATAATATTAGTATAGATTTAAGGGATGCGTGAAAAATTAATAATACTATGTCGTGTGTCGTGTTTATTTACATGATATATTATATATATCATAATATACATAATATACCTCATCATAAAACGTATTCTTCAATGTGCAACCTCAATACGTACGTATAATGTTAGCCGTATCTTAACGTCGATCAGCGTACCGTTAAATTTTATGAAGCAATATGATGAACTTAACTCGATGAAGACATAATTATAAGGATCCTGGGAATATTATGTGCGCTGGCACAAATAAGAAGTATGATAATCATGGTGACGGTTATTTATATACACCACAATATGGGGTTCTTCAAGAGGGGCATCAGAAGGTTTCTTCATGGTCGGCAGCGCGAGTGTAACACCCCTGGTGTTGCATACGTCCATAGGCCACGGTAACCGCTTCCCATCAGGTGGGCCGTGTGCTTTTCTGCCAATTAAGTGGTATAAAAAAAAATAGATTGAATGAATGATGAATTGAATGCTAACTATTCGAATGGATTAGGATAGAAAAAATTGAATCGGTTCAGGCAGGATTCGAACCTGCGATCTTTCCTTTACAAGGAGAATGCTCTAATCACTGAGCCATTGAACCTGCGAGGGATATGCCTGTCAACCTCACCTTCGGCAACCAAAACGACCCACAGGCGGCGTGCGTTTTAGTCGGTTCGAGTCCGACATAACCTCCTCCACCGGCTCCGGTGGGGAGGTATCCGTGGGGATTTTGCGCACGTAAAATAAAAAAATAAAAAAAGCCATCGAACCTCGCCTGAAACCATCCAAATTTTCCCATTTTCCTTGCGGTGACAATGGAAGCCATCTACCGATAATCGTACGAACTATCCCGCCTGAATTGAATTGAATGAATGAATGAATTGTGAACCCCCTGTTTTTCTCAAGCCGCCGTGGACCTCCCAGGTCTATCTGGTACCTGAATCACTTTGGGGACTATACTCTAGAATATATCTATCTTGCTTGTTTTCTTGAACCTTCATTTCCATAGCGGCCGCGGTAGCCTAGTGGTATGGGTAATGGACTGCTGAGACGAGGTCTCGGGTTCGATCCCAGGTCTTAGCATGGCACACACCAATGACTTTTTGATGCTTTTCGAAGTTATGTGTGTATTTATCGCAGGTTTATAAGTGCCCGGTTAATGGCTATAGGCTCGCCACCGCCAACATTGAGACCTAAACATAAATGGCGAAATGTGGGTGCTAGCACCTCTACCTACCTCTTCGGGGATATAGGCGTGAGTTTATGTTATGTTTTCATAGTTACGTATTTTCTCTACCTCGCGAAGCCTGTCATTGTCCATCCATTGTAAAAAATCCTTCAAAAATTCTTTTGAATGAAGATATTTATCAGTTTAATATTCATATTAACCTTTTGTAGATCACATCTTAAAACGTCAATATCATCCGCCCAATACCTTAACATTTTCTTAATGTTACCAATTAAGTCAACTTTCTCAAATGTCAGTTAAGACGCCTGTTGTACGCAGGGAACGGGAGTTCTTGTCTCAAGGAACGTTATACAGCTATTACTTCACCATTAATCACGACGAGTGTTACGTGGGGTTGGTAGGGCTGGTAGGAAGCCAGATGAGGAAGTTTAACTTAGATTATAAGACTAATGGATGGTCTTCGTTCTCTTAACTCGATGGTCGATTATGTTATTTTAAACAATTTTGTTATAAAAAACCGCGGTAGCCTAGTGGTATGGGTAATGGACTGCTGAGACGAGTTCTCGGGTTCGATCCCAAGTTTTGCCATGGCACACACCAATGACGTTTCGATGCTTTTCGAAGTTATGTGTGTATTTATCACAAGTTTATAAGTGTCCGGTAAATGGCAATAGGCTCGCCACTATTACATTGGGACTTGGGACCTAAACATAAACGGGCGAAATGTGGGTGCTAGCACCTCTGCCTATCCCTTCGGGGATATATGCGTGAGATTATGTTTATGTTATGTTATTACTGACAGCCAGTAAGGGGCATTTTGAAATGAAAATATTAAAACTCTCTAATCAGGTAACAGTCTAAACCTAGCTTAAAGTATATGGTAAAAAAAAAATCAGAATCAAATTTTCCTTTATAGGTATTTAAACTATCATGGTCACTCACATTAGTATTAAAGTTAGCGGGATATTTACCATGTTGTATTGTTCTGAGTTTCCGATATTTCGGCGCTGTTGCAAGCCATGATCACGGAGGAACAGTTATGGGCGGTGAACAGTGAAAAAGTTTTATAGGAGTAAATATATCGATCTACCCTATACGCGAAGTAAAAGAACTCGAAAGAGGGTAGATGGATATATTTACGCCTAAAAATCTTTCTTCTTAATCATGAATTTTTGCCTTTTTATCCAAATAATTTTACTCTCTAGAACATTTAAAAAGACGTGGCTTAGCATATAAAGGATGTTTTCTTTTTATCACAATAAACTCGTTGTACTCATTGTGTAAACTGCACGCACAAACTATACAGCACAACAATGATATATCTACTAGCTGTAACGCCGTACTTCCATTGTGTTGCTTCTACGATAAGATTGAATAGGAGCGAGTTGCGCGTGCGCACCGGGCAGCGCACAATTTCCGGTATACTTGACCCGATTTGGCATTATTATATCTCTTTACATATATTATTACTACATAGTATGTAACAAACAATAGTTTTACTTAAATTAATTATTCCTACATTAGTAATCAGCACTTATTATGCGTTTTCTCACGGGAAAGGCAAATGAAGGTCGTATTCGGTAATCGCAGTCTAAAGTACAAACAGTTGCAGTGTTTGATAAATTGTCGGTTGTCACTTTGTGGCGATTCAACGGTTGCGTTTGCGCAATGCGCGTGCGCAAACAAACTCGGCAGTCGCTGCAGCAATTCGAAATATGAAATCGCGAAATTTAATCACGTATATAATTTGACACGCGATATCTCACGTTCCATTTACAAAAATCTCGGAATCGGCCAACGCTTCGATTTTAAAATATGTTTCGTTCAAAAACATTGTCTTGTACATGCGTTACTCGTGTTTTTAAGATGCTTGTCAGAAATTAGGGTCATACTAAATGAGCTTCACGTCTCTCTTGACAAGTTATCGGTTTTGTTAAGTATTTTTCTTCGGAAACAATACAACACGGAACTCTCGTTTCGCGGTGGCATAATTTTTCTATCAGGATATTAGGTAATGACAGGAATATGTATGCGGACATTCAATTGTTAGATGACTTTTACTTGTGACAGCATTCAGCTGTAGAATTTTGAGACTTTTTTTTTACTTGCGTAAAATCCCCACGGATACCTCCCCACCGGAGCCGGTGGAAGAGGTTATTTCGGACTCGAACCGACTAAAACGCATACCGCCTGTAGGTCGTTTTTGGTTGCCGAAGGTGAGGTTGACAGGCATATCCCTCGCACCCCGGCCGATCCAGGGCCATCTCTTACGGTCTGGCCCTCTAACAGAATTTTGAGGCTTGCTTTCAAGGAAGTGGGAATTCTATCCCATCACATATTTGTCTTCTACTGACGGCACAGAAACTCTGTACTTACAGGGTTGGCAGCGCGACTGTGACTCCTCTGGTGTTACAGACGTCCATAGGTCACGGTAACCACTTTCCATCAGGTGGGCCGTGTGCTTGTCTGCCAACGAAGTGGTATAAAAAAAAACAGTGGGTCTATTTAGAGCAGTTTATCCGCCAAAATTTGGTTGGATATATTTTCACACCTGTAAATTATCTAACATCAACAGTTAGATAATTTAGGTTTTGAAAATTATAAATCCTGATTGCCCCAACTATGTATTTCATTGTAACATTTTTTGTAACTTAATATCCGCATTCTAGATTCCATAACACAAGCTAGTTAAGCTATGCTTATCATGAGTCTAGATAGCGTTGTGTAGAATGTCGTGGAATATTTATTTATTTATTTAATAGTGACTGATGCTCTAACTAGATTCTACTAATTCCATGTTTAGATACTATCTGGTAACGGAAGTAGCGTTATCCTCCATACATCGAAATATTATAGTATACCTACGTATCCAGTGACTAATATAAAATCTATTTTTATTAATAACATCCAATATAACCTTAAAATCGAATGACATGACTAACATTTGTGGTAATGAGTCAGTTTGAATGAACAACGTTACAGCGTAGTTCGCACGTGTTAACCAAACTTGGCGAGATACAGAATACGAGTGTGTTGATCGTGCTCTCAATATTAACATACAAACATGTGCAGATTGTCGCGAATTGTCGCCTATATCGCTTTTATCGCGTACAGATATAGTATTTACTAGCCACGCTTGAATTTACACGGGCTAAATAGATACAAGTGCAAGTGATAAGCGGCAGGTCATCGCACTTTCGTTGTGCTGTTTGTGTAGTAAATATTATTGTTTTACTGTTTATTGTGTTATTTATTTGAAGAGTTTCTTTACTAGTACATACATACAAACATATAATCACGCCTTTATCCCTGGAGGGTTAAACAGAGGTGAATTAACACCCACATTTTACCAATCATTGGATTCGGTCCCACGTAATAGGGGGTGAGCCTATTGCCGTCTTCCGGACACTATTGTTTATTCAAGCCTTGTATCTGTGCTTGAGTCTGAGCTGTATATATATGTCTGATGTTAAACAACCCTATCCCTTAGTCGCCTTGTACGACACCGCATGGCAAGTGATGGGGTGGTCCAAATTCTACTCTGCTGGAAACCACGCGGCTATGTACAGTTTAACACTGTCATGTTTATTTATATATACAATTTACAGTAATAGATATGTTAGTCATTGTTATTCTGTAACTTAAAATCCATGTAATTATTTAAATAGTCCGTGTAATTAGTAGCCATCTTGAATAAACCATAAATAGGTTTTATACATAATTACGTATGTGATCTTTCGTGTGAGCATTTGAGTTATAGATATAAAATTTTATTTAATGTATAAAATGCCTAGATGAATCATCACTCGCGATGCAACTAGTAATACAAACGTGCTTTTTTGTTAGACTAAGTATGCAAATAATTAATGAAAACCGCGATTGCTTATGTCTTTAACCATACACACACTTGAGCGTTCGATGCGTGTAAGTTTCAGCGCGGAGTCGTTGTAACTATGCGTCTGCGCCTATTGCCCATAAACAAAATAAATCCACATGTCGGAACGCTGTTACAATCGGCTGAACACGCCGCGCGCGCAGCATAAATCTAACGCAGTCACCGTGGTCAATACGACCACATTGCATCACTGGTACCGTGTGTGGCCTCTATATGAATCTGGTACTTAGATCACAAAAAAGGAACCTTTTTAGCAATACTAGTATTTTATCTCTAGGTATATGTGACTTGAGTTTACTTACGATACTAGATGCAATTCTTGGAGTCCTTAATAATCATCTGTAGGGTACAGGAATACCTTATTGAAACAGATCGATATAGGCGTGAAATAATAAACAGTTAGTATGCGAAGTAGAAGATTTCGTTTTTTGTTTTTTTTATACCACTTAGGTGGCTGACAAGCACACATAGGCCACGGTTACCACTTCCCATCAGGTGGGCCACCTGATGGGAAGTGGTAACCGTGGCCTATGGACTCGTGCAACACCAGGGGCGTCACACTCGCGCTGCCGACCCTGAAGAAACCTCCTAATACCCCTTTTGAAGAACCCCATATTGTAGGCGCATGGGAAGACCACAGCAGGGAGTTCATTCCACAACTTGAGTGTGCGTGGGATGAAGTTTCTTTCGTACCGTCTCAGGTTGCAATGTGTGGGGATGAACTCCCTGCCTACGGCGAGCGGTGCGATGATAGAATGTTGCTGTGGGAACAATTCATCTGAGCACATACCGTTGTACAGGCGGTAGAACACACTGCGGCAGCGGTGCGTGATACGCGCCTCCCCGTAACCTGGGGATGAGATGGGGACTCCGTAGTCCCCACACCCGAAAAGTGCCGTCTCAAAAGAGACGGTTGTGAACGGCCGGTTCACAACCGTCTCTTTTGAGACGGGGTGCTAGGAATAAGTGTCAGATAATCTCGCCCCCGGCAACCTGCCGCCCACACAGTCGGCGTGCGTTTTAGTCGGTTCAAGTCCGACATAACCTTCCCCACCGGCTCCGGTGGTGGGAGTTTCCGTGGAGATATTGCGCATATTAAAAAAAGTACAACATGTCTTACTTAAAACATAACATAACATAAACTCACGCCTATATCCCCGAAGGGGTAGGCAGAGGTGCTAGCACCCACATTTCGCCAGTTTATGTTTAGGTCCCAATGTAATAGGTGGCGAGCCTATTGCCATTAACCGGGCACTTATAAACCTGCGATAAATACACAACACTTAAAACAACTATCGATAAATTGTTTAGCTAATAACCAACTCAGTTGGTTCAATCAACTGAGATAACTTATTATTTATCTCAGTTGATTGAAGCCTTCTGGAAAAGAACTGCCTCGGTTTGAAGTTCCAACCACGATATTGACATTTTCTAATTTAACATACATACCTACATACATATAATTACGCCTTTATCCACGCAGGGTTAGGCAGAGGTGAATTAACACCCACATTGTATTTTTATTTTATTTTCTCTTTTTGCATTTTGTGTATTTTTTGTACTGTATGCTGTGGCCCAATAAACATTTTTTCTTTCTTTTCTTTCTTTCATTTCACAAATCATTAAATTCGGTCCCTACGTAATAGGCAGTGAACCTATTGCCGTCTTCCGGGCACTATTGTTGACTTAAGCCATGCATCTGAGGCTGAGTCTGGGTTGTATATATCTGTCTGATGTTAAACAGCCCTATCCCTTAGTCGCCTTGTACGACACCGCATGGGAAGATATAGGATGGTCCAAATTCTACTCTGCCGGGAACCACGCAGCAAAATTCACTCATTCAATTAAGGTTCCAAGTAAATGTTGCCATAAAAATTAATATCATATATGTATGATTCATCATCTTTTCACGTTTCATTTTTATAATCAATGGTAAACAGTGCAGGTCAGTATAATTCCTGGGTTCCTTACACGGTTAAACACACCATATATATTTGCTAAAGTATTCGCGTTCTTATCTCGCGCAGCCGAGGTGCCCTCATAAACTCAGGCGCATTTGATATGCGTCAGGGGCGTTATCGTAATCGATAGTGCGCAGGCGCATTGTGCCGCGTTCCGCTTCAGATCGCGCCGATATAGCGCAGGTCACTGACGGTAAATACTATGTTTATACTAAGTGCTCTCTATTATGAATAATATCGAAGGTATATTACCTCTTAGCGCAGTGATTGCGAAGTGACTACTTTGTTTAAGGTTTCAGGTTCGATTTCCGACACTATAACTTTGTCGAATTTTACTGAGTAGAATGTATGTTGTAGTGGAGGTAAAGACGTTGGAAAATAAAAGACAAGAAAATTGAATCATGGAAAGGAATAGTGAACTACAGGCTTCAATGTGCAACCGGGATCGATGTACAGCCAATTATTATAATAAGGCATATATTGGTAGGACTTCGGGTATATACGGATGCAGTAAACCTTCATTGATCTGGGATTCGAAGATAGGAATTTTACCAGACTAATCGACTTAGGTCATTAAATGACCTCCGTCATCCATGAGCGCAGGCCTGGGGGTGACCTGTTCTGGGGAAAGATGGGGACGCCGTAGTCCCACACCCGATGAGGCCTTCCATAGCCCTGAGTCAGTCGGGGTGCGCGAGGGATATGCCAAAGGCAACCTAACCCTCGGCAACAGATGGCCCAAGACGGCCGTGCGGTTTTAGTCGGTTCTAGCCCGACATAACCACCCCGCTGGCCTCGGCGGGGGCATCCGAGTGGATTACCACACGATAAAAAAAGACCAATCGACTTTTGGGTGTTGTTTGAGGTTAGTACATGCGGGGGTGGATGAGCTTAAATCAACGAATCATTCATTATATTAAACCAATACACATGCCAGGGCCTTGCTTCTCTCCCCACTTGGGGTCAAGATATACCGGGAATCTGTACCAATATTATAAAGCTGAAGAGCTTGTTTGTTTGAACGCGCTAATCTCAAGAACTACTGGTTCTAATTGTAAAATTATTTTTGTATTGAATAGTCCGTTTATCGACGAAGGTTTTAGGCTGCATATCATCACGCTAATACTTAAGGGAGCGGAGCAGTGATCATAAATGTCGACAGTTCTGGCAGAATTCCTTACATTATTTGAAGACGAAAAAATTACGGGCTTATAGGAGTGTGTAATCTGAGGTATACCATATTCGATGCTGGCGTGGGTCAGCTAGTTATACATAAAGGTTGGAGGGAAAGGCCTCCGGCAATCTCACTATCCACAACAACAATACCCACAATATTTGCAATACATAAATAAAACATTGCAAATGTTAAAGATCATTATCAAAACGTTAAGAAATCTTCGAGCGTGTCACAATATTGTGCCAACTTAATATTTGTCAGAGTTAGAAAATTACATGGAAATTGTAAACGAATAGTTGCAACACTGCGGTGATATTTAGAATATAAACGGTGAGTAAGGCCTTACCAATCCTTTGTTCCCGAGCTGCTCGGGTGTGAATGTAGAGATTGAAATTGGGGCCACGAAAACCGTAGAACACAAGTATTGATAACGTTGACTTATCTATCAAATAAAGATACTTTTTACCAAATCTCTACGTAACAGGGCAGCTATTTGAAGCTTTGACAGCTTCTAGAGAAATTATTCAAGAAGAAAAGAATAGACTACATTTGTAAATTCGTATTATTTGTATTAATTGTTTATTACAAAATGTATTTTTAGTTTGCAATAATTTTACTCATTTCTTTTATATATTTAATCTACAATATTGGCCGCCGTATCCACGAACAAGGCGGTGACTCCCGCTCCGGCTCGTTTCTGGGGCAGAGGATGGCCATCGCGATTCAGCGAGGCAACGCTGCCACTGTCATGGACACCTTTGCGCCGGGAACGATACGGGGCGGGTTATTTGATTTGACATAACAATTGACAAAATCTATGATTGCAGATAATGATTGGACATTTGTATTGTATTTAGATTATTATTAGATTAATATAGAATTAAAAGATCAAACAAAATATGTAAAGTGAAATAAAAATAAAGTCATCTACAATATTAGATACTTTTGCCGGCATCTGTAGCAGATGCGGGCAAAAGTATCTAATAATTTTTTTTATTTATTCATTCATAACAACTTTTACATTGTGTTGAATTTTGAATTACATTGTATTAAATTATAGGAAGAATAGTAATTAATGAGGCATGTCATGCAAAAATTATACAAGAAATAAACCATTATCAATGTCAATCATAAATGTCAATGTGAAAATAAAGTTAAATATCATGGTATCAATATTATCTTATATACCTACCTACCAGCATATACATTACAATTCCAGTCAATTAGGTATAGTTCATAATGTCATCTAAAGAATAATAACAGCCTTCTAGCAAAAACTGCCTTAATTTGGTAATAAAATCCCGTTTGTATAATAACAATTTTAAGTTATCGGGAAGCTTATTAAAGATTTTTACTGACATGTGTCTATTGCCATGTCTAACAATGTCAAGGTGTGGAATACAATTAGTTTGGAAGTCTTTCCTTCTAGTACTTTCCCTAAATTTTCTTTCCTCTTCTGTTTCGTTATATATTACTCGTATGATTTGGCATCTCGTATCATTTTCGTTGTCCATGATTACATTGATTACAGTGAGATAGTACGTAGTAACGTACCAGATTTTAAATCTACACTGCTACTTTAAATTCAGTAGTTGATGTATTATTGATCTAACGATATCAAAATAGCTCCGACAAGTCAGACAAGTGGATATTGTCATTACATGACGCTCGTGAATAATCCTATTTTACATCAATTATAATTTAATAAAACAATTCCCGTAGTACGCATGGTGATTGGTGTGTGTACTCGGCATTATACTGAGACATAAAAACGTACGAACTATACTAAGTTAGATTAATTTGTGATACACGAGCTTATAAGGTTGAAGTCCTGTTTCTTCTGGCACCAAATCAGTAAAACTTCAAGCAAAATCATTTTATTTGTTCGTATCGCTTACTCTACGGCCCCACGGTACCGTAAACTGACATATACGGCAACTAACTTGAGTCTGTCTTTGTTCCAGGTAAGAGGCGTTATGTGGACGTTTCTACGAATGCTGCTGATCCCACCTTTGTGTTGCGGATTCCGTATGATGGATCACCGGTTTTGTGCGACCTTTTGTATGACATGACGACTTTGGTTTGTAGAATTATAAAACTTTTTTTTATTAGAATTCAAAATCGTTATTTTGAATTTGGAATAAGATGAGAATTTGAGAAGTAAATGTTTATTAAGTAAAATAATTCCAGGACTACGATGTTGAATTTGCAAAATCTTGAATTCGGAAAATATACATACATACATACATACATATAATCGCGCCTTTATCCCCGGAAGGTTGAGCAGAAGTTTTCTGAAATCACAATGTTGATTATAGCACTTTTGTATGTAGGTTCATATCTCTGAAGGCACTTTTATAAACCGACATTTCTCGTATGTTTTTCGGTCTCATCAATCAATCAATTTAGACTGTCGCAGTCCACTGCTGGATATAGGCCTCTCCCAATATTAAAAAGCTTTGGCCTACTTTTTTATTTTTATACCATTTAGGTGTCAGACCTGATGGAAAGTGGTTACTGTGGCCTATGAACGTGTGCAATACCAGAGGAGTCACACCCGTGCTATCGACTCTGTAAGAAAGGAGAGTTTCTGTGCCGTCAGTGCAGAAGAAACAATCAAGATAAGCCTTTGGTCTTCCCACTGACAGCACAAAAACTCTCCAGTGAACTCTGGCTACCCTACTTACCGCTGGGAACACAACACGAGGTTACTATAGCCGTGGTATTCTATAACCGTGGTGTTCTATAGGGCGGAGGTACTTCTCCAGTAGGACTGATCAATTGGATGGAAATACCGCCGTGTGAATACCTCCTATAAAACTGCTCAGTCAATATAAGGAGCTCACTCTCGTCAACCAGGCACTTAGACAAGACATAATGTTAGTTTTAGTACCTAGCCACGGAAAGAGTTACGATGATGAACAGGATCTAGATAGCAACCCTTTATAAGTTAGCTTTTATATCCGTAATAGTTGTTGCAAGGTTTCTGCATGCATCAACTAGTCCATAATTATTCTATTAATGTATGCAAGTAAGTCACCCACTTTTAACCGTAATTGTACTAAACCACGGCATAATGGTCATGGAATTATTTTAAGCGTTAGATATTAAAGGTATTTGCACACTATGTGTACTTAAAACCTTGGTGAGGATCATCATTCACTATCATTGCGTTAATCCCGGTCACATCCGAGGCCTTCTTTTTTTTTATACCACTTGGTTGGCAGACAAGCACACGGCCCACCTGATGGAAAGTGGTCACCGTGGCATATGGACGTGTGCAACGCAACTCGAAAGTAACGTCGTAAGGAAGGCACTAACTATGGAAGTGGATGGCCCTATAAGGGGAGAGGGAGACCTAAAATAAGCTGGATGGACTGTGTGAAAGATGATATGGTTAAGAAGGGAGTCGGAAGTTGAGATGACTGCAACTAGAGATGAATGGAAAAAGAACACATGTTGCGCCCACCCCAAATAATCTTGGGATAAGGGCAGGAGGGTGATGATAATAACTGATTGACATTGATATACCTGATATCCGACGAACACAACGGTGTCATTTCCGATATCCGATATCGGATCGGACAATACATATTTCAAAAAGAAAGATAGATACATATTTCATAGGTACATTTTACTTCCTGTCGGCTATCGAATGTCGGATATCGGATCACACCGATCTTTAGACACCGATATCAGATCGGATATTGGGTAAACGCTCTAACTCAATATTGACTCCTTTATCTTAACTTCTTTTATACTAGTATCCATCAAGTCATCGTCCTCCTGCCCTTATCCCAAGATTATTTGGGGTCGGCGCAACATGTGTTCTTTTTCCATTCATCTCTAGTTGCAGTCATTTCAACATTCACTCCCTTCTTAACCATATCATCATTCACACAGTACATCCACCTCATTTTAGGCCTCCCTCTCCCCTTGTAGCCATGCACTTCCATAGTTAGTGCCTTCCTTACGACATTACTTTCATCCCTACGCATTACATGCCCGAACCAGGACAAACGTCCATCAAGTACCTGTCTTTTTTCAAAACAACACTAATTTGATGCTGGTGTATGCTTTCTGAGGTTGACATCTAGCGACCTGGCCATTTTTTTTGTCGAACAACATATATACATACATATAACCACACCTTTATCCCCGAAGAGTTACACAGGTGAATTAACACCCACATTTCACCAATCATTGTATTGTATATCGAACAAAATAGACAATTAATCAGTAAATATAAACCGAACACAATTTTATCAACCGATCGCCGGCACCTATTATAATTCCTGCCCCAGGCTTCTCGCAGCCAGTTCCTACAATTACAGACTCACGTCCGAGACTCAATTGGCCCCCAACCATTAGTCTATCTATGGACGCATGTAAATATTCTCTGAATAGTAATGAGGTCCTTGAGAATGTGAAATCGCCTAGAAAACTGGCCTAGGAATTTTCCTTACTTGTACCATATCGAGGAAACTTGTAAAGGTACGATGTAGTTCTTGCCTAACATAAAGTTATTATTAGTGTCGGTCGCGTGCTGCTATCTGCAGATAGGAAGGGGTCTAGGTATTACAAGAGTATTAAGAAGGAAATATAAGAGAGCACACGGAAGCTCCGGTAGCTTTATTTTTTTTTTTCCCAGACAATACAAGCTTACAGTGAAATAGCACCAAAACGCTTATAATGTTGTTCGAATTCGAATCATTACACTACCGATGTGAACTCTTAGCACAAGCAATTTAGCTTAGGGGTTAGAGGGAATATTAATAATTTCGGTTGCTATTTTTTAAATATTTAGTTACAATACATTACATAAACTCACTCCTATATCCCTGAAGGGGTAGATAGACATGCTAGCAGCCACATTTCGCCAGTTTATGTTTAGGTCCCAATGTGGTGAGCCTATTGCCATTAACAACCTGGCATTTATAAACCTGCGATAAATACTCACATAACTATTGCAGTGATATCGCCTGTTTATTTTGACGTTAGTCGCCCCTTACGACTTACTAACAAATTTAAATATTATTAACTGCTGAGACGAGGTCTCGGTTTCGATCCCAGGTTTTACCATGGCACACACCAATGACTTTTCGATGCTTTTTGAAGTTATGTGTATATTTATCGCAGGTTTATAAGTGCCCGGTTAATGGCAATAGGCTCGCCACCTATTACATTGGGACCTAAACATAAACTGGCGAAATGTGGGTGCTAGTACCTCTGCCTACCCCTTCGGGGATATCAAATCATATTAAAATACAAATAGCACAAAGTCAATCGTAACAGAAATTAAATTCATCAATAAATCATGCACCAGCCCCACATTCATTTTCATTTTATTTCATATAAGCGTAAGTTTATGTTATGTTATGTATGTAAAGAAATAGAAAAAGAAAGTATAAAGTTGTATAGTTGTAGGGGAAAAGGCCAAAAAGTGGACCCCGAGTGCTTAGGTTACAGTCTCGGATGCTTTTAACTTGATACCTAGTAAAAGTAACATTCAGTCAGATTTGATATCAACTAAATTCATCTTCATTCAATAAATTAAAAGAACGCTACCTTGCACATAAGACTAAGAAGTTTTTAAATCATTATCATTGAGTGCAAATATAAAATATCTCCAATTAAAATAAATCAAACAAGGAACGTGTATTCATATCATGAAAAACGTTAAATAAATTGACGTTTATGTTAATAATTAATTGGTTTCTTGCATACAATCAGCTTTTATTTTCATTCCGGTGCGCTCGCAGCCCATCCGACGACACGGTGCGCAAGCGCATCTCGGAACGGTATCAACGACTTGCGTGCGAGTGGTTATGCAACGTCGGGCGACGTCCTTGCTGGGCCGGCCGCGGGGCGGAGAGTGAAGGCCGCGCGGGGGCGACGACCCCGCTCCGTTCGGTAACCACCCCGCTTTTTATTATAACCTAACCCGCCTACGGAACCTGTCTCGACGAGTTATTGCTGCCAATAAAATAGATGTACTTAGCCAGGGAATTGCAAATTCTATCTGGTAGTTTTTTCTTAGTCCGGTGACACACGGATAAAATATTGTTAGTCATTTTAATAGCACATAATGACGTCATAACACCGGTACAGGCATGTCCTTTGTGGACTAGGGTAGGTGGTATTTGTTTAGGTGCTCTAACTAGACTACGTACACCGATTTTTACGAATGTTTCAATCGTCTTTCGTCACTGTGTTAAGATTACAAACATTCTCAACGAAGCTCTCTATACTTTCAATATCTTCTTAATAACGTGATCAATTTTAGATCTTAACTACAACTGAACAGGTCTACTCCTGGTATATTGAAATAATCGTTTTGTTTTTACGAATTTACTAGTATTACACTCAATTTCTTCCCATAAAAACCATCTGCAATAGAATAGAAAACTTGAAAAATAAGATGAATTAAAACCGATACCAAATTATAGCCTGCATGAATAAAATAAATAGTAATATTCATTTTTAAATCTATAAATAGATTCGTCTAAGACAATGATTGAGTTGGGTTTCTAACCCCGTGCGCTTGCGCATCGGTATTGCAACGCGGCGCCACGATAAATTACCACCAGATAATACGAATTGTGAACATACAGACGTTCGTGTTTGCATATTTTTGCTACGTCTTGTGATTTTTATTACAAAACTTACACCACTACACTCTTTGTTGAAATGTTCTATGTGTTCTTACAACGCAGAGGATGGGATAAAATGGCGCACATTGAGTGATACCTATGTCCAGCAGTGAACTCCAGTGGGCTAATTGATCGATTGATTGATAGATAGAAGATGATTTTATTTTACTTTTAACAATCAATTACAGTTATTAGACTATTTCTGGATCACTGCTGGAACACAATTGGGCCACTTTTGGTCCACTACTGGAAGTAGGCCTCTCCCAATGTGCACCATTGCGTCGTATCCTCTGTCTTCTGCATACCTTTACTTCTGTAACTCACCCAAAAATCTTGGGTGTGTTATACAAACTGTATCATTACAGTAGGCACTGTGCTTAATGTCATTGCATCTTTACAAGAATTCTCTGAGACGACGTGTGCCAAGTATTGCGATATTATTTTCACCGCCATCATTCTCATACATCTACCAATCGTATCCAATATCAATGTAATTATTAACATGTTCAAAGTACTGAAGTTTATCACTGTCCAATATATTTTAACATTGAATCTCGACGTACACACTGACACTGGTTTCTGTCATGTATAGTAATATTGTAGTGTGAAACAGATTTATTTGACTGGGCAATGTTTTTCAATATCAACTGACTGGCCATTCGTTTTGCCTGTACTGTTTATTTTAAACATAAAAACATAAACATAACATAAACTCACGCCTATATCCCCGAAGGGGTAGGCAGAGGTGCTAGCACCCACATTTCGCCAGTTTATGTTTAGGTCCCAATGTAATAGGTGGCGAGCCTATTGCCATTAACCGGGCACTTATAAACCTGCGATAAATACACACATAACTTCGAAAAGTATCGAAAAGTCATTGGTGTGTGCCATGGTGAAACCTGGGATCGAACCCGAGACCTCGTCTCAGCAGTCCATTACCCAAACCACTACCCTACCGCTGTTTATTTTAATTGCTTTTTAATTTATATAAATGACTTAATATGAATAACTTCTGTTGAATGTGAAATTCAGATAGAAACAGAATTTCGTTATAACAATTTTATTGTTGACTTTTCGTCCGCGTGAACATAGATTTGGATTTTTTTGTCACGGAGCTCTTTTTTTATACCACTCAGGTGGCAGACAAGCAATCGGCCCACCTGATGGGAAGTGGTTACCGTGGCCTATGGACGTATGCAACACCAGGGGCGTTACACTCGCGCTGCCTATCATAAAGAAACCTTCTAATGCCATTCTTGAAGAATCCCATATTGCGCCTCACAACATTGGTTATATGCAGTAAAACTCCGGTGAAAATCAGGACATCCACTTTAGAGTGTCCGGAACAAACAGACAAAAACAAAGAAAGACAAAAATTTAAAAAAAAATACAAGCTATTATTTTTACTCTTCAAAGAGACACTTCAATTTGTGTAGATGAATTAATCTTCTAAACATTACGCAAGCCACATGGTTCAGTTAAAAGGTATACACTCGAGATATATATCTTAGGACTTCGGTATAATCACGTCTATCAAACCTTATCGCATCATGACACTGAATAATGTCATTATTAAAAAGCTTACCATTATCGATTAAAATCGTACGCCTCTCATATCCTTTGTATAAATCATTACTTTCGCTACATGAAAGTGATGCTGTGATCTCCTGTACAACGTCCGTCTCGCTTGTTATATGAACTCAATATACCATTATGTAACCCTTGCGTTGCTCTCCTTGGGTTTATCCCTTGTATTATTTGAAATAATTTCGTATACAACTTATCTTTGCCAAGAACTTATCTTTGTTTTCTGCCAATCGGTTGTGTGGCTATTATTTCAATTCTTTATTCCTTCGAGTTATCTACATTCTACACGCAATAAATTGTTGAGTACATACGAGTACTCTCTAAGCTACATGAATATACTACACGAGAGCCTCATCGGACATACGTATAATTAATATAAATTTGTTTACCTGTAGTTAACTGTGATTGAAATTATAGTGAACACGCTTCGCTGTACGATAAAACTTGTTTCCCTTACTTGATCATAT
This sequence comes from Eilema griseolum, assembly GCA_963662185.1. Lineage (NCBI taxonomy): Eukaryota > Metazoa > Arthropoda > Insecta > Lepidoptera > Erebidae > Eilema > Eilema griseolum. Next base: position 23,458,440 of record OY759240.1, read on the forward strand.
AACTTGCCATGTCCTTGCAGCTGCTGAGATCAGTAAGCAGATGGTTAGATCAAAACTCCTAATGATAGCCAGACGTGGTATTTATATATCGCAGTATTAAAAGAAACATGACTTTTCTGATAGCTAGATAGATAAGACTTCTACAAATATAGTCGTGAACATATATTTTCAAATAATTAATAAAGTAACTTCTTGTATTTTGCTTTATTGGGAACAACATGACCATCTATAATATAGTGCATATAATATATTCTTTCTTACCGCCTTGTGTGGCAAGCAGTAAAAAATATTACATTAGGTAACATTAAATTGATTCTCGAATTCCCCACACATGTTTACAATAGTTATCGATTACGAGTCAGTTCGTTTATTTATCTATTTCGCAACTAACGATGTTACAAAACAGTTTTTTATGTTTCAAACAATTAACCCTTTAGAACTGGATGTTACATAAAACCATTATCATCAACATAAAAATCAAGGGCGGTGCTAACAAAATGATTGTCCTGATATATTTGAATTCATTATTCTCTCTCCGGAAATAATTGATTGAACCGAATCGAAATTTTAAACTAACACAAATGTATACAAGCCAATAAAATATGGTGGTTTTATACGATATATCGAATAAAAACCGGATATGGATCCGACATTTCAACAATCAATAAATGAACACGCACGAAACCTGATTTCGTTGACAGATATTATCTTACCGAAGTTAATGGTTCTGTCGTTAAAAATAACCATGAAGTGATTTTGAAGGGTTAAGTTTCATATTTATGTACAATTCATTAGTTAGTTTTATTGGTTCTTTAACACGCTTTTATTTATACCACTTAGGTGGCAGACAAACTCACGGCCCACCTTATGGAAAGTAGTTACCGTGGCCTATAGACGTTTGTAACACCAGAGTCACAATCGCGCTGCCAACCCTGTAAGTACAGAGTTTCTGTGACGTCAGTGTAGAAGACAAAGCAGGACAAGCCTTTAGTCTTCCCACTGACAGCACAAATTCTCCAGTGAGCTCTGACTACCCTACTCACCGCTGCGAACACAACACGAAGTTATTATGGCCATGGTATTCTGTAAAGCTTGTACTTCCCCTGTCGGACTGCTCAATTGGGCGAAAATACCGCCGTGTTCTACCTGACATCACATTATAACACGCCTATATCTTATGTCTTTGTCCCTAGGAAATAAACAATGTTGATATTGGTAGACTGGAATCCGATCATCTTGGTGAAATACAAAGACATGAAGTTGCCTGCTTTACAGGTAAATAAAATAATATCGACGCCATTACGAATAGGAATGAAGTTTGTCACGCCATCTATGATTACGCATTTGTGTGCAAATCCGTATATAACCCGTCGTAGATTCTTTGTTTGAAACGATCCGTTTTCCTTGTTGCATCACCATTGTCATAATATCAAACGATAGACAATAACTTGACATTATAATAACAATAAATAACCGTATAATATTCTGTATTAAAATTTAATGGAACTTTCCACTAACGTTTCGCAACCATGCCTTTTTGGTATATTCTATAGATGAAGGATTAAGATGTAACAAGACTAAGATGGCTTACAGTTACAACTAAAGAGAAATCTATTTAAACGGTAATGTCAGCTTTGTAACGATAAACATTTATTTTAAAATTCTCTCAAGATATTTTTTCATTTTCTGACTTTGTATTGGGTGATCCTTTAAATCATCTACCTCTATCATTTTATACAGATTTATGTCTAATTCTGTATCATTAACTATACATTTGATACCAATTAAGCCTTTAAAACGAACATACCATAAATCCCTTTAATTTGAAAATGATTTTTAAATTACATTTCTTAACATATGTTTCACAAGATTCGACGCGGTCCCCGTTTCAAACCTGCTTGGGTTTGCTAAGCACATCTAACCTTAAAAGCGGCGTTCTTTGGTATGGCGGTTCTGAGAAAAAAACATTAAAATTCGTCTGCTGATCGGAACACTCGCGTTCGCCCGGACGCGGCGTCCTTCGTGCCAGTGCAGAAACAAGCGGCCTTCGCCCGGAACGCGCTAAAAATAGCCCCACGCCCTTGAAGAATACGTCGAACAGGATTTACCGACGCCGGACTCCAGACGGTTTTAAAATATACTTTTTCGTTTAACTGTCAAATTGTATGTTATTGTGTTCCATATTCGAATGCGTCTGAATACCAACTTTTATTGCATTTGATCCGTAAATTATGACAGCTGTCAATGTTGTCATATCAACGTCAAAAATTGCACGAATTCAAGAAATTAAATGTCTTGCGGGCTTCGACCACGTACTTTTTACTTGGTCGAAGCTTGCAAGAAGATTCAAGAGAGTCTTGTATTCTGTTTTAATTCGTCCATTATGTTACCATGAAATTGTCTACATGGCATTAAATACTCGTGTATCTCCGATACGTCATATTTATGACTGCTGCAAACAAAAATGCATTAGTGTTACCACGAATGAAAAAATATTGCTATTCAGAAATTATTCTTACGCATATTATTTTAAAGTAGTTATTTCTTTAAAGTAAATAATCCTCGTCGTTATTCGATATCAGCACACGTGGCCCATTAGTGTACCAAGTAGAGATACAGTCGATGCACATCAATAATGCACAACATACGCTGCGCCTGCGCACCACATACAAATGAACTATTTTTATGTGCCAAATATGGGCTTTTTCTTTTTAACAACACGTGTGGGTGTTTTATTACCTTTTATTAAATTTATTGTAGTTACGTAAAAAAATACACTGGCAGTTGGTAAATCATCTGATGTTTTAAGAAAACTTTACAGCGTAGGTATTTATATATCGCTTTAGGTTTCCCCTGTAAGGGTAGTGACAGTGTGTGTGTAATTAAATAAATATTTATGAAAAAATTAAAAACAGTTGCCGCGTGGTTTCCGGCAGAGTAGAATTAGGGCCACCCCATCTCTTCCCATGCGGTGTCGTATAAGGCGACTAAGGTTTAGGACTGTTTAACATCAGACAGATATATGTATACAGCCCAGACTCAACACACACTCAAGCTGTGGAATGGCCTCCTTGCTGCGGTTTTGCCAAGCGCCTACAATATGGGGCTCTTCAAGAGGGGGATCAGAAGGTTTCTTCATGGTCGGCAGCGCGAGTGTGACACCCCTGGTGTTGCATACGTCCATAGGCCACGGTAACCGCTTCCCATCAGGTGGGCCATATGCTTGTCTGCGAACTGAGTGGTATAAAAAAAAACTCTGTCTCAGATGCATGGCTCGAGTCAACAATAGTGCCCGGAATACGTCAGTAGGCTCACCCCTATTACGTGGGACCGAATACAATTATTGATGAAATGTGGGTGTTAATTCACCTCTGCCTAACCCTCCAGGGATAAAGGCGTGATTATTTGTATGTAAAAAGAGTTATCCATAGTACGTGATAAATTCTTTGATACCGACTGTTGAACTTTTGTTAGTATTCAACTTGGTTTTTTAGATTAATTAAAAGATAACATAATGTACACGGAAGTTATCTAAATTAAAGTATTTAAATAAAGAGAAAAAAACTGAATATACCTAAACAATCCTGCAGGTTCAGGCGTCAATTAATTCCTCCCCATCGACGTCAATATTATAATTCTACCGTATACTTACCGTATTACTTGTGTGCCATGCCTGCAACTCATATGAAACCTATTTTCGAAATAAAAAAGCCTGTACTTCTCCAGGTTATAAACCTTTATGAATAGAGGATGATTCTGATGTGTTAAAAATGTGCTATTATACGTTAAACCTTACCTCTTTGTTCGTGTTTAAAATCTGATACCACAATAGATCTGTCGTTAACATCCAATAATATACACTACCGTCATAAAAAAATATATACCAATGTTTTTCATAAAATTTATACTCTTGAAACTTAAGTATTATTGTCTAAATGGTGGTTTATACCCATTGATAGTCGAGCCATCAGTGCAAGTGGGCCAACTCATTATAACGGTACCGTAGGCGTTACAATGGCACTTGCATTTCCAGATGGATTCTTGTTTAGATCTGAGACGCTCCACTCTGGTTCGCCCGCGCAGATATTCTATTTGTGTGTATTTTGTAACTATGTGGCAACTTTTTCTAACAGTCAGTATTAAAATAAACGGGATATTTACCATGTTTCATTGTTTTGAGTTGCCGATATTTCGGCGCTGTTGCAAGCACCATGATCACGGAGGAACCCTATTTTTATTTTGATACTGATGTGAGTGACCATGATAGTTTAAATTTTCTAACAGTATTTAAAAGTTTGAACACCAGCCCCTGCAGAAAGGGAACTAATTATAATAATTTGTGGAATCTGAGTAAGACTCCATAATTCCATCGTTTTCACATTCATACCCTAATATTTAGCCTCTCCAAACACCATCATCCCGGCCAACTAAAAAATTTGGGATATAATAATAGGTAAATAAGAGGACCTTGTTTGTGATCGATTGCAAAAATCACCAGAACAAAAAATGGCGCAATCTAAGTAAAAATATCTATTAAGTTGAAATTTATATCTTAGAAACCTAATTCTGTTAAGTTTGAACTATATGGTTTTATTATTCCATAATAAAATTCTTGTTATGCATAATAAATAAATAATAAACTTAGTGGACTAAGATTTTTTAGTTGGCCGTACTTTCGTAACGTAGGTATAACTGTTAATTTTATTCGCGATCCCAAAATACTCTCCAGAAATAGTTATTATTTTTATAAGGGGAATCTGGGAACACGGTCCCGGTCCCCTAGCCCCCTCTATACGTTAATGGAATAGAATGATCAATTTATGAAATTGACATACGTTTGCGACTGTCATAAATGCAAAATACGTGTCAGTTCCATACGTAGATCATTCTATTCTACTAAACTAACGGATTACCACTTGTCTTGGGGTCAGATGATGATGCGTGCGAGAGATATACCTTAGTCTCGCCTCCGGCAACCAACAACGACCTATAGACGGCGTGAGTTTTAGTCGGTTCGAGTCCGACTTAACCTCCTCTACCAGCTCCAGCGGAGGAGGTATCCGTAGGGATTTTTCGCATAGTAAAAAAGGGGATCAGGTGAATGTACCCATGATATCTAATGTGATATCTTATTGGTTATTTTAAATGTGTGATTTATAATTTATGGTTTTTAGAGACATATATGGCCAAAACAGAATAAGTGGGAACAAAATTCGAATAGTACAAATAAGTTCCAGATTTGTCCTTATTTTCATAATTTGTGCCTATGTGATACCTTCCATTTAAGCAGCCAAATCTCATACTATGTCCATGTTCCTCAATCAGCATAATTTATACACAATCAGTGACAATGGGAGACCCTTCATACGTGTAAATTATTACTATGGGTGGTCCGACACGTGTCCCTAAATATACATTTGAAAATGTTGCCATATTGCAAAATAAAGGGGACGTTTTTGTTAATTCTCTTGTTACCAACTATAGACATTTTCGACTCACTAAATTAGGCACTAATTGCAGCGTACGTAGGTCAATAATAGGACCTTTTTTGTGATCGATGAATTAGTATTGCAAAAGTTTCCAGAACAAAAAATGGCGCAATCTAAGTAAACGTACCTATTAATAGCTATTAATAGCTAAGAAACCTAACTCTGTTAATTTTGAACTATTGGACAAACTATAAGGTTTTATTATTCCATAATTCTTGTTATGCATAATAAATATTCTTTAATTCTCTTTAATAATTTAGAACAGATAAGCACGCTATATAATTTAAATTTCAATTTCAATTTCAATTTAATTCAATTTAATCTTTATTTGCGAACTAAACTTAAATATTTTACTAGATCACTTAAATAACCTGGCCAACATGTTTTCTCAAACGAAAAAATGTACGGTATGCTATTAGTGCAGGGTATTGGTGTTGCAAGACTTGTAAGCCAATACCCAAGCACTTTTTAGTAATATATGAAAAACTGCTATAATGGTAGATCTGTAGTTTCAAAAGCTGTTGCAATACGTTCACGATTCATTTTCCATTTCAGTAATGCGAGAGAATCAGCAACAATGCACACGGACCCTTTGTTTATCGAGATGTAAAATGTAAACACAAGTACAAAAGTATTAAAGCGTAAAAAGGGCGAGTGGTGAGTGCATCTGCAGTACGCATAATCTGCGCCGCCATATTGGCGCCCAGCGTGGGACCCGTTTGTTTGGTCGTTACTTAGCGTTAATGCACCCCACCACATACACGCTTATTAAAATATTTCGTTTGTTTACTGAAGTGAATGCTTCATTGGTTCAGTGATCGTGTTCCATTCTTTTGTTGGTCTTATCGCCTTTTCATTACAACAATTTTTAGCATGTCATTAAGGGTAAAATCGTGGTAGCCTAGTGGTATGGGTAATGGACTGCTGAGACGAGGTCTTGGGTTCGATCCCAGGTTTTACCGTGGCACATACCAATGACTTTTTGATGCTTTTCGAAGTTATGTGTGTATTTATCGCAGGTTTATAAGTGCCCGGTTAATGGCTATAGGCTCGCCACCTATGACATTGGGACCTAAACATAAACTGGCGAAATGTGGGTGATAGCACCTCTGCTTACCCCTTCGGGGATATAGGCGTGAGTTTATGTTATGTCATTAAGGGTCAGACGCTTTAGTACATACACTATAGACTAGTATGAGATAAGACCATCTGTAGTCTATGTTGACAACTTAGTAGGCAGTGTATTCTTCATAGAAACGCACTCATTTCAAGTCAGACCCTGGATGTGGATGTTTCTATTTGAATTTTTAAGTAGAAATGAATTTACCGCTAGAGTTTCAGGTAGGTAGGCTAAATAACTTATCGGAAGTGATGAGAAGAAGCATCTTAAAACATATGGTGGTGCTTTTATGGGGAAGGAAGCCTTTGTTTGCCGCACAAAAAAGCAACAAACTATATGATAGGATATCAATTTGGAACGTCAAATGTGTATAAAAATACATTCAAAAACAATATAGGTATTTAAACTATCATGGTCACTCAAACTCGGAAACTCAAAATAATGAAACATGGTAAATATCCCGTTTATTCTGATACCAATCAAAAACACCTCAATAATATCTTAATAATTCAGCAGTCAGTATCATTCTTCATTTGCCGATTGTGTCTCAATAGCGTCTGTCTCTATTATCGTGTTACTTATTCTGTATGCAATATTCCATGTGCTAAATTAGTTTCCGCTCTTTTCACAGCATAAATAACGCTTGTATCAGTTTCGGTTCAGACAGCATCTCTAGCACATTCAGGGTCAACATGTCATTGTTTCCTAAACAGCCAAAGTAACGGTCATCTAAATAGTTTAAACATTCTATAATACTAATTTTATGCGTAACGGTCTTTGTCGTTTGACCATAATGAGCTCGCGACAGTTGTAAACTAACCGTATAGTGTAGAAAATATCGGATACGTCCTCTGCCCAGCCCACACGACGCATAAACGATTAATCGCTATCGCTGGATCTATCTGTCGTTAACATTGAACCACGTGTGTTCTCGTTCCCCGACAACGCGCATAAATCAAATTGCACAATTATTTTGCATATAGTTAAAACCGCTGACATACGCTTATTTATGGCTGAGTTATAATTGAATCGAGTGATAATGGTGTTAAGTCTAATGCAAAGTGATCGTCGATTAATTCGGTGTGGACGGCGCATAACTTGACTCCTGTCGGAAGCTGTAACTTGAACAATGCCGACCGCTCGGTAATTTAATTAAACATTTTATTGCGAATCTACCCTATTATCATGTTTAACAGAATGACGAAGATTATAGATTATTATCTACGTAATTTGATACCATTATGTTTTTTTTTTGGTAAGAAAAGTACGCCGTCGGTATATTGGAGAAGCGTAGGTGCTCAGAATGCCACATATACCAAGTATCAGATTCCTAACTGTACCACCGCACAGTTTACTGCCGGCGCGACATAGATACTGAGGTAAAAACGGCTATAAAAATTCAATTCACTAAACAAACCTATTCTAAAAGATATTTTTTATGTTAAAGCGCTATCATGTTGCGTAAAGCCCTTAGTGGCGCCTCGTCTTTTGAAATTATGTGATACTTTGAGAGTGTGGATGTTGGTTAGCATAATTTAGTAATTCAACATTCTTGATATCTCGTTTGTGTGATGTAGGTGGCATTCAGAACACATCTAGTCTCTAAACTAAACAATTGTTCAAAATACATTCATACAGAATACTCTTGATTAAAATACTGTTATTAAAATTAAAGTTTACCAGATCTAAGTACCTTAAATAATTACTCTATAAAACATTCGGTCATTAACAAAAGCAAAAAAACAAAAGAGTTGTCTGTCAAACAGTATGTATCTCGTTATAAATAGCTTGATCATAATAGATACAATTTAGCCCAACAACGAACTCCACCCACACAGCATTTAACAAAATGACTTGTCACCAAAATGTTGATAACAACAGCTGGCTAAGTGTGAGGTCACGTGAGGTTGTAATTTCAAAGTCACGTTTGCAATTTTTCAGGGGTATTAAACGTTTTTTGCTCTTCATTACAAATGTTCATGTCTGTCTCCGATGTTCTTTGTGTCCCAATTAGGCATGAATTGTTGAATTACTGAGAATTGATCAATGACGAATGTCTTGTCATTGATGGGTTAAGTTGTCAATGATCAGTGATTAGTTTATCAACGTTTCTATTGTCGTGAATATAGACTAGGTATTATGATAGATATTTATAATAGGTTGTGAAAAATGAGATGAGACGGTAAAGTTTATAATTTTTGCGTACGACTTCCACCATTGCGTATTTGAAGGTTGTGATTTAGGATAACGCATATTTGTATGTCATACTAAGTGAATATAGAAATGATTTTCTTCATAAACATTATAAAAAGTTTTCTCATTGGTTGTTAGAAATAATTGTTACTGATAAAGCAGGCGGCTTTATCAGTAACAATTATTTCTAATGTTTCATATGTTTCATAATGAAAAACATGCCTTTAACCTAGTCTAAATTAAATTTTCATTTTTTATAGATATACTAAATATTCTATAATACAATAAAATATAAATAACATCAAATGTATTTTTAAGATATACCCTACATTATATAGAGCCTATCAATTTAATTACCTTCTTAAGAATTCTTTTAAATTTATTAAGTATTCATCTCGCCCACATACCAACAAAACTTCATTAATAAAGAAACAAAACTCAAGTATATATAAAAAAACTAACTAAACATGTGTTTACATTCTAAAACCACCAATTCCAAAATTAACATAACGCAAAACACACCGTTGTGTTGCCAGACCTTAAAGCGTTTAAAACGGTCGTTTTGTCGATCAAGGAAGTCATTAATTATTAGTGAGTCATCATAGTAAGTTTTTGTGTTGATTAACAGCTTTGACGCGGTCGCCGTAGGTTTGAGCAGTTCTTTTTTTTTTTTTTACGTGCGCAGAATCCCCACGGATACCTCCCCACCGGAGCCGGTAGAGGAGGTTATGTCGAACTCGAACCGACTACAACGCACGCCGCCTGTGGGTCGCTTTAGTTGCCGAAGGTGAGGTTGATAGGCATATCCCTCGCACCCCGGCCGACCCAGGGCCATCTCTCACGATCTGGCCCTCTTCTCGGGTGTGGGGACTACAGAGTCCCCAACTCGTCCCCGGAAACGGGGAGGCGCGCCACGCGCGCCACCGCCGCGGCCTGCTTCTACCAGGGTGACAGGCGGCTCCACCTGTCACCCCCAGGCTGGCGCTCATGGGGGGCGGAGTTCGTTCATCGACCTCCGACGCCCGAGTTGCCTTCGTACGCGGGCAGCTTGTCTTAGGTTTGAGCAGTTCTATAATATAGTACCAGTAATTAAGATTCATCCTTTTTTTTAATTTTTATATTGTGTGCAAAATCATCACGTAGCCGGCCGGACTAAAAAGCACGCCGTGTGTCGGCCGCAGGTTGGCTAAGGTGTGATTACCTGGCACATATCCTTTGCACCCCGGCCGGCCCACTAAGATTCATCCTTGATCCGTTCTTATCACTTAATTATTTAATCCCGGCGCTCCTTTAAATATCTGTACAGGTATTGTTTAGGTATTATTATGACCAGGACGCGTTGCAGATGTAGTCAAAATGAGATCAAAGCAGGAATATCAGCATACGCTTTTGACTCAGACAAAAGATATGATTATTAAAATGTGACAGGCATATATACAAGGCTGCTACTCACTTCAGAAAAGTATTCAAAAGTATCTAAATGCGTATATATAGAAATGAAGTAAACACTCAAAAAATACATTTTTGCAGGAAAATGTATTTTTTGATTATATTGTGATTCCGACACAAAAGTCATATATATAAGTACCAACATTCATTTCTAATACACTTAATGTAGGCTAAACTGTTTGATCGGTCTGGTAAAAAATAAAACTTCTCTTTGTCTGTAGTAGTATGAATCAGGAGTATTTGGTACCTCAACAACCGCAAATGTTGCCATTTAAAAGTGAGTTATCTACTACCTAACCTTTTATGCCTCCATAGACAATGACTAATATTTAAATATTCCGTTGTTTTTTTTTAAATTTTATTGGTTTTCAAAGGCTTGGGTTTAGTTCTGCTGCAGGATTGTGATGTAACTGCCGAGTTCGAACGGGTTGTTGTGTCGGAATGCAAGTAATTACGTCATTTTAATGCATATCCGGCACACTTCTTTATTTTTAGTACGATGCTATATTTAAGTGTGCTAAATAAACTTTTGCAGTAGGCGGGTGATGTGGCGCTAATTGGGAGGGCTTAATCATAATTCGCCCCATTTGTTTTCCCTGCGATATGCAGGTGTGGAATTCAATAAGCCGCTGAGTAAATCTTAAAACGGTTGAAATTAATGAATAAGATGCTCGTAAAATAGCAAAAATATGTTTAAATAGTCAATGTAGGTATATATACCTAGCATATATTTTAATCTAAAGCAGCAAGAAAATGTAATCAACTCAAATCGGTAAAATAAAAAGGAAATACCGAGAAAATAATGAAACAAAAAAAGATATACGCCTAGGGAAGGGAAATATTGTTACTTTTCTTGCTTATAATTAAACATTTGTAGTCCCTTAATGTATAATCATGATCAAAAAAATTGCGGCATAAATTCTTATTTTTAATTTCATCCCCCATTCCCCGAATAGAGGATGAAATTTTCTGACGCTTAATATAAACATGCCTCGAATAATTGCGGTGGTGGATTTCCCTAATCACTGCACAATTCCCACTGCGATTATTTCTTATCTTAAATCAAAGTTCCCTTCTGTTTTCACCATGTAAAAATAGAGACCTCATCAGACAGACTGCAGGGGTAGTAAGTAATAGTGAGGGTGAAATGCATGCGGGGATTAATGCAAGAGAGAACGCACTTGTGATATTAAAGTCCCGTATACACGAGTCATGTGTACATTTGTGTAAGCAGGGGCAATCCACACATTCATAATTCTAATAAACTGTTTGATAAAATATTGATTTTAAATTGGCATTGCTTATTTACACAATTTTACTTTCACTGCAAGGCTGTTTAATCTGTAAATTAAATTCTATACTAACGTAGCAAACATAAATACGACTATACGTACTGCTGATAAATGACGGTTATTAAACCCTGCAGATATTTACCAGGGCATGAAAAGAAATGCATGTAAGGATTTCGCTTACGTATATTCGATATAATCAATGGTCACTCAATGACCTGAGTGATTAGAGGTTTTAAAAATATAAATTTGTAAGAGTTTTTCATAATAAAAATCATTTACTTATAAAAAATTGAAATTGGGTCGTGGAGCCTTTGTAAACAAAATTGTGGAGTGGGTATAAGCCTATCAAACTGCCAATACCCAAATGAAATTATAAAGGGAAATAGCAACACAAAGATTCGTCGCAACACTTTTGGTTGCCAAGACAAGTGAAAAACTGGAACGTGTATAAAGGCTTTTATAGGAGCTTTTAGCCAAATGTGTATATGACGTATCTCTAGAAACTTTGTCTATGTCTAGTGTCTAGACTAGAGGGTGTTCTACCCTCAAATCTCACATAGTGCTTAACAGTTAGTGGATAAGTTTTAGCAGAGGGAGTATGAGTAGAATTTCTTATTGTACTCTGTTTGAAAAATACCTAGCTGGTTGTTGAGCATAAGTCCACGCTTCTGTTACTTGGATCGGGTGAATTGTTAATGAGTGTTCTTACAAGAAAATTGTCTTTGGCAGTAAGTATCACATAGCAACAGTGGACTTGGTCTCTTTTACATGGGATCTAACAAATTCAGTTCGTGAGTTATGGATGTATTACATCTCTGCCAACCTGATAAGTAGTGAACGGCACTATCACCTTGCTCTTTGAATCTACACTAATGAATTGATTGATAGAGCAAGCGATCAGGTTTAAAATTTACTTTCAAACTATAGTATCTGATGTTTAGATTCGAAAAAAAATCGTTTTCTAACATAAACAATCTTTTTGTGATATTGAGTTTCAGAGCATAATGAAGCGCTGTAGTCACTTCTGGTGTTACCAACGAAAAAACAGGAGCCATATAATTCTGCAAAAACAATATACGCAGTAATATGCATCGTTCAGACTTAACTATGACTAAGCTTCGCATTAAAAGCTTCATAAATACTTTTTATGCAGAAATCTTCGCCATAAAAATAATTTATAAGCGAATAAAGGAATTCATTTCCATCTTGGCAAGCTACCAGCTTGTGACCTCATGTTCGTACTCATACATAGTTGAGAATCATTTTATTACATACTATCTGAAGCCGATATAGGGTGAGTTCGAATTATGATTATTTTTACGCGACTACGGCGAAAGTATGTATCTAGGTTATATTTGTTCCCTCATAGCTTCTCAACTGCTTATAAAAACTGGAAAAATGAGCGCGCCTCTTAGCGGTCAGGATGAAGTATTATGTTAACAAATAAATTTGAAATAAATATGCCGTGTTTAGATTCAACTGAAAGGGCTTAATTAGAAAATTTCAAATATATATAAATTATAGATGTTGCATGCCCCAAACTAATATAAATAAAAAATTAGTTAGGACAGCCGTGATCTTATGCCACTTTTCTCTAGAATGTGTTGGACTAAGTGGCATACTACCACGGTTATCCTTGATATTTTCTTGTTTAATACTTTTTAGAACGAGATTTTTCCGTATTTGGGCTTTATAAATAATATCCCTTCTTAGAAATTACTCTTGGATGAAAATACTTCATCACATAGTGCTTTGATTGAGCTTCTGTGAGGTAAAGCACGAGCTTTTTCGATGGTGCCGTGGATGTAATACTCACCATTGCCATAGTAAGTATAGACAAATTTTAGTTAGCACAAAGAGTTCGATTTGTTCGTGTAGAACAAGAAACTAAAAGAAAATAAAATATGGTATGAAATTTTTAGGTTATAAATACTATATCTTTTGAAATAAATTAAGCGAAACAAAGGTGTAATCACTATGACAACTTTTTCGGCATATAATCTCGAAATGTTCATTCTAATTAATTCTAATCTTAGCTTAGCGCAGATTCTCATAAAAAACATCAACTCAACACAATGATTATACAAATTTATTAAAACGGAATATGGAACCCAATAGAAATATTCATGATATTTCGCTGTTTAAAATAGAACCGTATTTTTTAGCACAAATACTTAGCTAACAATAGTATTATGTTAGGTTTTTGAAATCCAAATATTATAAATTAAGTAACGCAAATGACTCAGTGTTGCAAGCAAAAACCATATTAGTTATGTCACTTAATAACGGTTTTATAATATTGAAAGGCAACACGATTTGCAATCACGCTGTATACAGTTTTCATTGTAATTCCTCTATTACAGTGTTATCACACAGTTATCGGTAGCCTTATCGAGTTTAAGCGGGAATTATGACGTGGCGGCGACGATGCTCGACGTGCTGTATCGGCATCGGCGCCTGCGCAGCTGTGCCAACTAAGAAGCGCATTATACAACATTAATGATGCTTCCTATTTACTTGTTATAATTTTGCAGAAATTTAATAGTATTTAACTAAACTGTTTAAAGATTTTGAGAGATTAATTTAAACGAGATTTCATTTAACTATCTGATTCGTATTGAACATCAGTAGCCAGGGATCCTATAACCCGATTCCTGCCGGCCTCCCTTTGCAGAAATGAGATGTTTATCAGTCTGATCTAGATTCTTGAAAATTGTCTCAGTTCACTTCTTCTTTGTTGAACTCTGAACTACGAATACCATACGAATACGGTCCGTATTATATCCGGTATAAGACCCAAAAGACCATAGGACTACGAATAAAATAAGCTCATTCGGTGCTGAACCAAATGCGGTGTAAAGAATTGCAAAATGCTACTCAATATGAATATATGGACATATTTTTATTTAATATTTGAAAGTTAAGTCTGAGATCTGTTTACTCCTACGCATATCAAATATTTTATTAAGGCGAACACACAAAGGTCCCAAATTTACGTCCTTTACCAGTGCCGCTAACATAAGCTCAATATTACTTCAGTAAATAAATATACTACATATATCTTCCACGCTTCGTACCCATAGGTGCAATGCAACAAATAAAAATAAATCTCCTGCGCAGTCATTAACATAGCCAAGCTATCACAATAAATTGCCCGTCACTGTAACAATAGGATACATTAACAGCTACTTAATGTGAATTGCGGCAGGTTAACGAGCTTTTATTGAATAAAAGAACAATGACGTGAAATGATGCGCCGGCGCATGCGCGGCAAGGTCGCTGAGTCAGCGATGCGCGCGCGCACCGGGCGATGGCGATGGCAACGCCTATTGTTTTGTGCCATCACCTGATACGCGATGATTCGCAACCTTGAAATGTACGTAAAGAAGGTAATTGATGTTTATAAACAAAGATGCGATGTAAATTAATTAATTATGAGAGACATTTATTAGCCGAGAAACCGCGGTAGCATAGGTAATGGACTGTTGAGACGAGGTCTCGGGTTCGATCTCAGATTTACCATGGCACACACCAATGACTTTTCGATGCTTTTCGAAGTTATGTGTGTATTTATCGCAGGTTTATAAGTGCCCGGTAATGGCAGTAGGCTCGCCCGCCACCTATTACATTGGGACCTAAACATAAATTGGTGAAATGTGGGTGCTAGTACCTCAGCCTACCCCTTCGGGGATATAGGCGTGAGTTTATGTTATGTTATGTTTTGTTTATTAGCCGATTGTAGGCATCGTGCTCTCTGAAACACAAAGCGGTATGACTTTTTACCGATGTCTGATGTCAGTCATTTTATTTCATTTGGAGCCTTCCAAGTCCGACTAGTCAAAACTTAAGAACTTCCATTTCGTCAATTAGTTGTGGAGGTCATGTGGCAGTCGCTTCGAAAAATATCGAAATTCAATTAATCTGGAAAGCCGACCCGTTGAGGTACCCTGAGTCGGGAAAAGACTCAAATTGATAAAATAATATGAATATTCCACAGAGCTATCCAGCAGATCTAGGTATAAAATTAGTCCCGAGGAGGGTCAGATCGAGAGAGACCTAGGTCGGCCGGGGTGCGAGGGATATACCTGCCAACTTCACCTCCAGCAACCAATAACGAAACCCCAGTGCGTTTTAGTCGGTCTGAGTCCGACATAACCTCTCCCACCGACTCCGGAGGGGGCTTACTCGCACGTTAAAAAAACCTATAAAATTGCAACTATGCGCTATGGACAGTCAATATTCGTGTATGAATACCATAAACAAGTGAACCACCTGATTGATGAACGTAACACGCAGGCTTTTCTCTCATGGTTTATGGGGGTCAAAGAACAATCGCTGGCTTAACAGTTAAAACAAACCAAATTGCTGAAAGGA
Organism: Eilema griseolum; assembly: GCA_963662185.1. Taxonomy (NCBI): domain Eukaryota; kingdom Metazoa; phylum Arthropoda; class Insecta; order Lepidoptera; family Erebidae; genus Eilema; species Eilema griseolum. The sequence goes on from OY759240.1 coordinate 23,474,357, forward strand.
ACAAAGCTTTGGATGCAACGGCATTCAGCGCTCGGATGAATTAGTTTCAGATTTTTTTTCTGGCTTCTTACAGAACTTAGCAATTTGTTCTTCAATTCCTGTTCTAAAAAGGCTATAATGATGCAGCTATTTGTTTGTTACTTCATGCTTAGTCAATTTCGTAGTTACTAAACAAATAAGAAATTGAAATTGCTAATTTGTTTTGGTTATAGAATTTTCCGCATGAGAGACCTTTTGGTAACATTCGATTTAGAAGCCATATTTGGTAAGAGATTCGAATTTATTTGCTTCTTTTGATTGCAGCTTTGTGTTCATGGCTATAGGTCGTCTATTACTGCAATTATGGTATATAAAATTTGTATTAGAAGTATTTTAATTGCATATTGAGGAAGCTGAACCTAGATTGGTTCCGTCTTTGTATCGAAACTTGATTGTTATATTTTAGTATCTATAATTTACGAGTTAATGCTCGTGTCATCGCATTATACTATTTGAAATTAGTTTACTGTAAAAACCACTGAGACAAAAAGATAAATCAAAATACATCCTCTATTTATTGTATTCTGTTCGAACAAACAAACAGACTTTAGCAGTTCTGTAATGGCTTAGAAATATGAGGAGTTTTAAAATGTTAAGTACAGTGGGCTGCAGAAGTGTCAACATCAGATCGATTTTGACTAGGAAATTACTCAAAAGTCCGGACGATAATACAAATTAAATTAATAAAAGATTTTGACATTCACATCAATCAATCAATCAATCGATCCACTGCAGCCCACTGCTGGACATAGGCCGCCATAATGTGCGCCATTTTATCCGATCCTCTGCTTTCTGCATCCATATTAGTAGTAGGTATTAAGGCCTATATTGAACGATTTATTCCCCTAAGATACACTTTCCCGGTAGATACACTTTTTGAAAAATCTCGCTTTTATTCCCCTTTGGTACACTTTTTATAATCATGAGTAAACATTACCCCTAGATACACTTTTCAGTACATATATACACAAAAGTTATTACATAAATCTCGTAATTTTACAGTCAGTCAGTCATGTCATGTCGATATCGATGTTGATAAAAGAATTAATAAAATTTATTGCTGACAAAATCGATATAGAGCAATGCTTACGTCGTCTCTCATACATACGTATTAAAAAATATTACGATTACATAAATTTTATATTTAAGTATTAAAACTCGACGATCCGTGAGATGGTCTGGCCCGCAAATGATTAAGTTTGTTGAATTTATTATTTTAGTTTAATTCATCTATTTGCTGATTGTCAATAGATACCTATTATGCATGTTCAATAATGTTTATATTTTTTTTGTATGGAATAAATAAAGCTTTTTGTTATTATTTGGACGACATAAGCAATACTCTTTATCTGTATACTTAACAGTTTCTAAAAATATGTAAATTAAATTTTTAAAAGCTTATGGTTTTTATTTATCTATATGATTGTACTACACAAAAGTGTACCAAAAGGGAATAAAAGCGAGATTTTTCAAAAAGTGTATCTACCGGGAAAGTGTATCTTAGGAGAATAAATCTATTGAACCATTGTACGCGTAGATGTATGTCTGCTGTACAATTGGTCTCTAAATAGTTTTAGTTTTAAATGTTTTAATCTGTTTACTAACATAGTCCTGAGTATATTGTTACTAACAAAATATGAATCAATGTGTTCGAAATAAAAGATATTTTATTTTATTTATTTTATTAAGATCATTTTGAGTATTCGTTCTGACGCTGATTGTACTTTCATAGACAACAAGGTCAACATTTTAAAGCAAAACGCAATCAAAATCAGAGTAAACCATTTCGAGTATATTTCATTCAAGTGTGCGACTAGTGTTATTCCGCGGCTATGTCTGAATAGGTCGTTTAAATGCAATTAGCCACATTATTGTTTGTTTTGTCCCTTAATAACACAGTTCAAGTACATTTTCATAGTGCTTTATTACTTTTAAATGGCTCTTTATTACGCCAGTACGTAAAGCTTGCTCAATGGGGGCTGTGACGTCTAAATTATACTAATTCAAGTGCAAATATAGCCGACTTTGTAAAACACTTGTATGTTTATAGCTTACATTGAGTAGAGTGGGGTAATAAGTCTACCCTGCTCTTGCATGTTAAATGGGCTTAATGTGAGTATTTCTAGTTTAGATAAACCTACATATTTTATGATAAGCTAGAAGCTACATGAATAAAATACTTTGGTTTTAGTTGAATTTATTGTACCTATAATTATTTTTTTTTATATAGGACACGTCAATTAGACTTCGCCTTGCCTGATGGTAAGCTGAAGGCAAAGCCCCTAAAAAGAGGGTCACCATTACTTACACATGCCGTGTGACAATGGTGACACTCAGCTTGACGGCCTCATCATATGCTTTTTCACGCCCCGACCCGGGACTGTAGGAGGAAGGAAGGAAGAAAATTCAAAAAACGTGAATTTATCGGGAGCCGCATAAACCGCAAAACCTAGAGGGTATTCTAGAATGCGGAAAAAACATAAATCATTTATTTTCACGCATAAACGTATTTGAACCGAGCGGGAATCGAACACGTGATTTCGGTCTTAGCAAACAAACACTCGACGCCCTACCGCTACCGTTGTTGTTGCTAAATTGAATTAAACATATAAAAACATAAACTCACGCCTATATCCCCGAAGGGGTAGGCAGAGGTGCTAACACCCACATTTCGCATATTTATGTTTAGGTCCCAATGTAATAGGTGGCGAGCCTATTGCCACCAACCGGGCACTTATAAACCTGCGATAAATACACACATAACTTCGAAAAGCATCGAAAAGTCATTGGTGTGTGCCATGGTAAAACCTGGGATCGAACCCGAGACCTCGTCTCAGCAGTCCATTACCCATACCACTAGGCTACCGCGGTTTTTAAATTGAATTAGAAGCGTTTATATTTATCGCTGTTCATTTACGGAAGGCAGAGCATCGGAAAAAATGGCGCACATTGGGAGAGGCCTATATCCAGCAGTGAACTGCAGTGGGCTAATTGATTGATTGATTGATATTTATCGCTGAAATCCAGTCTATCTGCGGTAGCCTAGTGGTTTGGGTAATGGACTGCTGAGACGAGGACTCGGGTTCGATCCCAGGTTATACCATGGCACACACCAATGACTTTTCGATGCTTTTCGAAGTTATGTGTGTATGTATCGCAGGTTTATAAGTGCCCGGTTAATGGCAATAAGCTCGCCACCTATTACATTGGGACCTAAACATAAACCGGCGAAATGTGGGTGCTAGCACCTCTGCCTACCCCTTCGGGGATATAGGCGTGAGTTTATGTTATGTTATGTTATGTTAAATCCAGTCTAAATATCTTGTAGCTATGACACACGTAGTGACTTTTACAATATTGTTTTGAATACATGTGACACTAATAAGTACCTATAACTGATATGTATCTACCCCACCACAAAGGGCCTGGCCAACATTTCATATCGATTTGCTGACAGCGTCTGACTCACGCAAAATACCCTCATAAGTATCGCCTACTTCCTTAAATGGCCATACACACATTTTTATCCCTTTTTAAGAAATTATACGTGGGAATTATCTAGAGTTGTTAGTCCGTGGCATACTGCCAACGTGAGTACAGTCAGCGACAGATCGATCTTCACAAGCTAACGACTCAAAAAAATTAAGTTTAAAACTAAAAGCCGACTTCGCCTTGCCTGATGGTAAACTGAGGGCAAAGTCTCAGAAAAGAGGGTACCATTACTTCCATATACCATGTGACAATGGTGACACTCAGCTTGACGGTCTCATCAGATGCTCTTTTACGCCCCGCTTTAAGGACCCGGGACTAGGGCACGCCGTAGTAACGGCGGTAAGACCCATCATGGGGGAGTGGCTAGAGAGGCCACACGGCAGCCTCTCGTACCGTCTGACGCAGATGATCACCGAGCACGGATGCTTCGGAAAGTATCTGCGTCGGATGCAGAAAGAGCCAACGTCCGAGTGCTATCACTGCGACGCGAGCGAGGACTCAGGTCCGCACACGCTCACCGAGTGTCCGGCGTGGGAGACGCCGAGGCGGGAGCTTGTGGCGGCCCTGGGAGTGAGGGTTCTCACGCTCTCCACCTTGCTCGCGGCGATGGTTCGCTGCGCGGATGCGTGGGCGGCCGGCGCCTCCTTCTGCGAGCAAGTAATGCTCGTGAAGGAGGAGGCGGGGCGGGAGCGGCAGCGGGAGCGACGAAGGATCGCAAGACAAGCTGCCCGCGCACGAAGGCAACTCGGGCGTCGGAGGTCGATGAACGACCTCCGCCCCCCATGAGCGCCGGCCTGGGGGTGACAGGTGAAGCCGCCTGTCACCCTGGCAGAAGCAGGCCGCGGCGGCGGCGCGCGTGGCGCGCCTCCCCGTTTCCGGGGACGAGTTGGGGACTCTGTGGTCCCCACACCCGAGAAGAGGGCCAGATCGTGAGAGATGGCCCTGGGTCGGCCGGGGTGCGAGGGATATGCCTGTCAACCTCACCTTCGGCAACCGAAACGACCCACAGGCGGCGTGCGTTTTAGTCGGTTCGAGTCCGACATAACCTCCTCCACCGGCTCCGGTGGGGAGGTATCCGTGGGGATTTTGCGCACGTAAAAAAAAAAAAAAAAAAAAAAAAAAAAAAAAAAAAAAAAAAAAAAGGACCCGGGACTGTAGAAGAAGGAAACACGTGAGCTGGTAATGAATTCCAGGTTTTTAATGGTGCGACAAAGGAAAGAGTCACCGAACCGCTTGGTTCTTGATCGGATGTTCTGCACCGTGTGCGGGTGACATCTAAGACCTGCACGTGTTGTCCTGTGTAGGAAAGAGACTGCTAAAAACTCGCACTCTAAAAAAAGTATTTAACAAGAAAATATCAAGGATAGCCGTGGTCGTATGCCACTTTTCCCTAAAATATATTGTTTTGTTAGACTAAGTGTAATACTTTTTTTAGAGCGTGAGTTTCTTTTTACATTTTTTTATACAACTTAGGTGGCAGACAAGCACACGGCCCACCTGATGAAAAATGGTTACCGTGACCTATGAACGTGTGCAACACAAGTGGAGTCACACCCGTGCAACCGATACTGTAAAAACAGAGATTTTTGGTGTCTTCAGTGCAGAACACAAAATCAGAACAAGCCTTTGGTCTTCAGCACATAAACTCTCCAGTGAGCTCTGGCTACCGTACTCACCGCCGGGAACACAACACGAGGTTATTATGGCCGTGGTATTCTGTAGGGTGGAGGAACTTCCCCAGTCGGACTGCTCAATTAGGACGGGAATACTGTTGTGTCCTACCTCCTTTCAGTAGTCGGGTAAAAATGATCGTAGTGCTTTAGATTCATCCCCTCCCTGTTGACTGATTGTTCTGATATGTTGTACACACCTTTAGATCGGACAAGTTAAATCAATAAAACAGTTTTATTTCAGTCAACTACAGTAGCCTAGTGGTATGGGTAATGGACTGCTGAGACGAGGTCTCGGGTTCGATCCCAGGTTTTGCCATGGCACACACCAATGACTTTTAGATGCTTTTCGAAGTTATGTGTGTATTTATCGCAGGTTTATAAGTGCCTGGTTAATGGCAATAGGTTACCTATTACATTGGGACCTAAACATGAACTAGCGAAATGTGGATGCTAGCACCTCTGCCTACCCTTTCGGGGATATAGGCGTGGGTTTATGTTATGTTATGTTTCCATAGTAACGTATTTTCTCTACCTCGCGCAACCTGTCATTGTCATCCATTGTAAAAAATCCTTCAAAAATTCTTTTGAATGAAGATATTTATCAGTTTAATATTCATATTAACCTTTTGTAGATCACATCTTAAACGTTATGTTATTTGCTCTTATTACCTTGGTATAAGATCATTTTGAAACTTTGTAGTCAAGATAGATCTGACGCTGACTGTACATAGAGTTATTGTTTCATAAAAGCTTATTCACAGTTGACATTTTATAACGTTAGTAATCTTATTTTATTAACGTATACGATGTCATAATATCGTGTAGTGTACGCTAATGATGTTATTGAGGTTGTGTGCAACAATGGCGGCGAGGGAGTTCGAGTGATAAATTCGGCGCGCGCGCAGGGTCCGTCGGGGCCGGCGTTGTATTGTTGTACATTGTGCAACAGAGAGGCTAGCACCTTTGTTGTGCCTCTGCACAGGAATTTTCACTTATATCAATAACTTCATTATAATTACTGAATATTTTAATTCAGGTTTAAAAGGACAACATTAGTCCGACATGACTGCAGTGACGGGCGAGTGTGTCATCTCATCACGTCAGTTTTTTATCTGACTGATCGCTGGAGTAGTACATTGGGTGCCACCCGCGTCCCCACGAACAGGCTCTCACCACATTAAAGCAACTCATCCCTGCTTTGTCTTCTACACTGACGGCACAGAAACTCTCTGTACTTACAAGGTCGGCAGCGGGAGTGTGACTCCTCTGATGATGCACACGTCCATAGGCCACGGTAACCACTTTCCAATCAGGTGGGCCGTCTGCTTGTCTGCCACCTAAGTGGTATAAAAATAGGTGTACGATTTTTTTTATGCCACTTAGGTAACAGACAAGCACAAGCATCAGGTGGGCCTCTGATGGAAAGTGGTTACCGTGATTTATGGCCGTGTACAAAACCAAGAGAGTCACACTCGCGCTACCAACTCTGTAAGAGATGAGAGATTCTGTGCCGTCAGTATAAAAGACAAGGCAAGATAAGCTTTTGGTCTTATCACTGACAGCACAAAAGCTCTCCAGTGAGCTCTGGCTACCCTACTCATCGCTGGGAACACAACACGAGGTTATTATGGCCGCGGTATTCAGGTACGGTTGTAGACATAAATTGATGTGACACATCATGAAATGATAATTTGTTTGTTTCAGGTAAAAACTTCAATCAATAATGAATCTGATTAGACATATTATGAATCCCGCAGTAAGTAAACCTGACTTTTTATGTATGGAGCACTTCATTTTGCTCTTGCCGGCCTACCAATTGTCACTTTTCTAGAGTGGCAGATTCATTCAGCGGTTAGTACGTGATTGAATAACAAACACCCAAACATCTTCATAATCTTCCACATTTGTAATATAATCATACACATTATAATCGCGAAAAATATAGCTTATGTCCTTTCTCTAGGTCTAATCTACCCCTATATCAAACTTCATCAAAATCGGTTCGGCGGTTTAAGCATGAAAGCAAAACACGGCGGTATTTCCGCCTAATTGAGCAATTCGACTGGGGAAGTACCTCCGCTCTACAGAATACCGCGGTTATAATAACTTCATGTTGTGTTCCCAGCGGTGAGTAGGGTAGCCAGAGCTCACTGAAGAGTTTGTGCTATCAGTGGGATGACTAAAGGCTTGTCCTGCTTTGTCCTTTACACTGACGGCACAGATATTCTGTGCTTACAGGGTCGGCAGCGCGAGTGTGGCTTCTCTGGTGGTTACAATCGCATTTGAAGTATTGGGGCTCCAATGCTTTATACACTCTCAAATTTATCGTACACAAACAGCCTTTAGCTCCGCAGAAATTTCATAATGGCGCCATCGAGTGCGTTTAACAAATAATTAGCGGCATTTAAGTGCGTATGCGCCGCTTCCTTCAACCGTTTCTCCGGAACTATAAAATTATGGCACAGGCATGCCGTGTAGCGTCTCGACGGGCAAAAACATTGATGATAGCGGACGGACGAGCTAAAAATACACCGCCATGATGTCAATGAACATTGCTAGATTGATGTAAACTAGTGTGATCTAGCTGGTAATCTATTTATTGTCAGAAGAACACTATATATTTGATACTGTCGTAAGTTTACGTAAATATCACTTATTAACACTATATTATATAATAAATTGATTTAGAAAGTTTTTTTATATATGAAGTGTTCTTTCAATTGGACTTCGCCTTACCTGATTGTAAGCTGAAGGCAAAGTCTAAAAAAAGAGGGTCAACTTTACTTACATATACCACGTTACAGTGGTGACACTCAGCTTGGCGGCCTCATCATATGCTTTTTCACGCCCTGCTTAAAGGACCCGGGACTGTAAGAAGAAGGAATGTTTAATTATTGTCAGGAAAATATTTCGAAATATTGAATGAGGAGTCGGTTTTCGAATCAATAAAGCGGAGGCGCAACAGGGGGGAGGAGGTTCGGAAAAATCACGAAATAACAGATGGTGGGTAAAGTGTGACACGTGTATCTTTCAGAAGTACGCGCGAGAAAAGTGAATACTGTGTTAGAATATGGGGGAGGGATAGTCTGAAATCTCACCACGTACACCATGGAGGGAGGAGGGTTTAATAAAATAGTATCTAGTACTAATAGTAATGCACATACACTCAGCTATTTAAACATAAATTCCCTTCTCCCGTACTCCTCCAACGTTCCAGCCTGACCCGTAGAAGCGTCCTACAATTTTTATTCTATACCATTCTGAAGTGTAAACATCTACTATAGGTATATAATTGAAGTCATGCTGATAAAGACGAGTATGATGAAGTGCCTAATAGGAATTAACTATGTACTCATTCAATAGTCCTTTAGAACATTGCGTTGCCTACAAACGTGATCAATAATCACGTGTACTGTATTGTTGTTTGCGACCTTTTGAACAGTAAGTAAATCCCTTCAGCTCATTGCGTAAGCGCCGCCGAACGTATGAACGACCTATTTCGATTAGATCGCCCATTGGAACGATTGTTGCCGATCCGATCACGACTCCTTTCGCAAAGGTGAAAAATACTTTGAGAATGCCACGACTTGTCATTTTGCAGTCACGATCCAACAACGGTCAAATGTCATCTAAATGTGTGCAGATATTTTGAATGGAGCCAATTTCAACACGTTAAATACCGAGGTCTTCGAAAGTATAAGCTATGGGTGAATGTAAACAGCAAATATTAAACTGCGGATGAATAAATTAATAGTCTAATCTATTAAGTGGTTTTTAACCACAATGGAACGGAGACGGTTTATGCGTTTGGGTTATGAGGATGTTGTTCAAATCGATGTTGCCAATTTTCTTCAAAATACTCGTCCGATTTTGATGCAGTTTTCAGTTATTAGTTCAGGTTTGATTGACATATGTTCTTAAATAGGTGTTTCGTTGTGCTCTCACGATGATGCGCTGCAGCAAAAATTGGTTGAAATTCGATATTTTCCGTGAAGTGACTGTGCGAATTTCGCTATTGCACGTAAATAACATACTATTATTTTTTAAACTATCGTTGTGTGAATTCAGAATTATATACTATTCAGGACTTTATTTAAACTATCCGGACGTGGAATCCAGTGATTAAGATACTGAAGCCAAAAAACACAGTGCCGTTAAAAACTGAGACAGTGAGTATAGTGTGTCCCCAACCTTACTATTCATTATAAAAGTAATTTAGGGTAAGCGTACACAAAATGTTCTTTGCATTCCTCTCGACACTCGCAAGCCAGTCAAATCGTCACCATAGGTGCTGAAACATATCCGAAACGTCATTAAAATAGTAAGTTCTATAAATTAATCGCGAAAATTGTGCAAAAATACTGTTTATTAACTCTAAATAAAAAGTTTGACGTCATAACTGCATAGAATGTTAGCTATGTAAGTAGGTACGTTGCAAGTGGGCAAGGCGGTAAGTGTACGAGGTCGCAACTGGCCTCATGTCGACAGCAGGTATTCAGACCAACTCACTACACTAACCATTATTCCAATTCTTAAAGGGATGCGTATGTTTCAAACAGACTAACAAGCTTTAATCGTAGTCCTATTGACCTGAAAGTGCCACATTCTTGGCATAATTTACTCGTCAACTTAGCAAAACACCCTTTATGATATCTTAGTAACTGAACAGGATAATAATTTTAAAGCAATTATAATATTTTAAGTACAGAAGTTTTTTAAATTTTATTTATATAGAACACGTCAACTAGACTTCGCCTTGCAAGCTGAAGGCAAAGTCTCAGAAAAAAGGGTCACCATTACTTACACATACTGTGTGACAATGGTGACACTCAGCTTGACGGCCTCATCATATGCTTTTTCACGTCCTGCTTAAAGGACCCGGGACTATAGGAAGAAGGAAACACGTGAGCTGAGTTGTTTGTGCTGAGGCAAGTTGAGTCGCAGGCCTCAATTTTGAGTATTTTCTCATTCAGAATAAATTCCGAGCGCATTTTTTTTTGAACGGGATATCCTGCTTCTCTGCACATGACATTGCACCTCTCTGGTGTGCCAATCCAGCACAGTAATTATGAAACGAAAGGTAAAAATGAAAAGATTCAAAGAAATGGTGGCAATAGCATAAGAAAATATATGGGTAGTAGGTTTAGTTCAAAGTTTTACCCACTTCGTACAAACCACCTAACCAGGTTACGACCCAAAGGTAAGTCTTCACAATATTCTATGAAGGCCTGCAGTACCAGAAGGTACTCACGCATTACCTCCTCCATTGTGGAAAGAAGAGGAAAGAAAGGAATGTGAAAATGACATCTGACAATGTAACTGATAAACAGCTACAATTAATTCAGACTGGATGCTGAATGAATGACAACCTGTTTCCGTAAGGCATCTCTTAAAAGTATCCAGCATTTATAGGCATTAAAGCTTTCAATTAAATAAAGTTTTTTTTCCTTTTTTAAGCGTGTGCGCAGCCTTCTTACCTCTTGCGGCTCTTCAGTGATATTTAGTGACATTTAAACTCTTGTAACTTGTAATGGGGGAGTATTTTATCTGTGGTACGTTCCACTGACAGATATGTCAAGTAATTTCAAAAAAGTATTATTGTACTTAGGAATAAATGAAACCATAACTATTATTTTTATTTCATTTCAACAGACGTACGCACGGAATTCACGTGTAACGCTAGAAACGGTTCCCCCATAGATATTTAATTTTAAAGATTATGCCTGTATATTCTAATCCTAGTGTCACACACCTAATCAATTTAAGAATCAACACCAGTGGTCTTCTAAACACCAAATAATGACACTCGGGAAGTCTCAGAATCAGGCATTGTCCTGAAACCCGCGCCGAAATAATCAAAAGGAAATTGAAAATTTACAAATATTTTGATCTCTGTTCTTACAGGGTCGGCAGCACGGATGTGACTCCACTGGTGTTACACACGTTCATACGTCATGATAACCACTTTCCATCAGGTGGGCCGTGCGCTAGTCTGCCACCTAAGTATTATAAAAAAAAATAGTTCATTTTATGTTTATAATAATATTTCGTTTTCTAAGTTCTTTCTTTATACTTTTATACTACTTACGTGGCAGACAAGTACACGTCCCACCTGATGGAAAGTGGTTACCGTGGCCTATGGACGTGTGCTAAACCAAGAGGGCACACTGTGCCGTCTGTGTAAAAGACAAAGCAGGACAAGCTTATGAATGCGGAAATTATTTACGGTTGAAAATGGCAAAAAAATATAATCGGTAGAAAAAATATCGGTTGAAATCGGAAGGATATATTTTGGTTTGTGATCCACAAAGTTTTAAATGTCCATGCGTAAACAACCAAGTAGTTATCCGGTAGATTCTCCAATTAAACGATGTACATCGCGATAATTCGCCGTGTCGCTTCCTGTTCACTAATGGCTCGCGACATTATCCCGAACCATGTGAACGTTTAGTATTCGTGCCTTCATTGCGTTCATGGTCTTCGCTATTATAAGTCCATTAATGCCTCCCGCTGCTTTGTTCTGCTACAAAAATAATGATTATGCGTGGAAAATTCGTGTGCGATGATTTATTTACGGTTCTGGGTATGGGTAATGCATGTTTTTATATCAAGATGTGGAAGATCCTTAAGATGTATTGATGATGCTGGAGATTATCTATTGTTAAACTGTTTTTTGTGGTATCCAGTGGTAGCTATGAATGTGCGCAAGCGCATGCCAATGAATTTAGGAAAATATCGTGTTGTAGAACAATGCCGCTTGTATAATTCAAAAGGCTTTATCTGATATCTTAGCGTCTACAAGAATATTTTGCTTACAATGTTGCACGAAACGCGTCTGTTTTAGTCTACAAGTGCAGACAGACTAGTAACTTTGCAATACTTTATAAAGTAATAAACTGCTGCTGATTTGATACTCGCAACCAAAGTCAAATTCAAAAATCATTTATTCTGTATAGACCATTATATCGGAACTTACAAAACTTCAACAAAATAGGAACATAAATATCAGTTTAGCAAATGTACCACCGGTTCGAAACGCGGCCCCGACCTGAGAAGACTCCGGCAAGAAACTCAGCGGGCATCCACAAGAATCAATTCTAGAGATGAAAATTAACCACCAGACGTTATTTCTGTACCCAGATTTCATACAGATCCTTTCAGACGTACGTACTGGCGTGATTGAATACCTAACAAATATCCTTACACCCGTCCAATTTCTCGCGTTTAAAATTGTAATAAGATTTAAACTGGAACACAGTACATAGATAAGTACCTGTTAACATTAAGATGCGCATGCACAACATACACCAAGACATTTGGACAATTGGAAGGTTGTTATAAAGTAGATGAGTATCTTGATGACAAAAATGCGTGGTCAACCTAAGTCTCTTGCTTGCTGGCACAACAAAACCATATTAAATAAAAGAAAATATAGTTATAATAAAGTTCTCTGAGTTTCTTACAGGTATCTTCTCAGTAGAACTAACCTTACCGAACCAGTGAAAGAATCATTTTCCAATGGTTTATTTATACATTGTTAAATATTTTTATAATATTTTAACGTTCATTATGTGCTCTTTATGTGCCTAAACTGAATAAATAAAATTGATTCATTGATTCTTTGATTCGTAAGCACATTTTAGGTCCAAGACATATGTTTATAACAATAATAGCTGCGTATTCATGATAATACTACTATAAACTGTGGCCGTAAAACAGTAATGTGTAAGTTACAGCCTGCAAGCCAGGTCACTGGTACGTCGAGGCGGATGATGAAGAAACTCGACTGGAGACAATGCACACATATTTGTTCTCGCTTTGTTACATTCAGCGTGTGTGTGTATATGTGTGTGTGTGTGTGTGTGTCCAACAAGCATTGGTTCGAAATGTTTATGTTTAGTCCACATATTGAACTGAATAGTTACAGAAACTCTCAATGCTTGTAGGGTTGGCAGCGTGAGTGTGACTATCTCGGTTTTGCACGCGACCGTAGGTCACGGTGACCGCTTCCCATCTTGTGGGCCGTGGCCACCTAAGTAGTATAAAAAGAACTCGACTGCATAAGAATCAATAAGCAATGACTTAAAAAGATCGTAACATCGGCAACCGTTTACAAATCATAAATCGGAAGAAATGTAATAATTGTGAGGCATGGTGTATAAAATGCTTGCAGTGAGACAGGTACAGAAACTCAGAGGAGAATGAAGGGATAATGGGTAAAGAAGGAAGATAGAAAATGTGTCTAGAACTTTGACAAACCATACGAAATTGAAAGAAAGGTTTTTTTATATCACTTAGGTGGCAGACTAGCATTCGGCTCATCTGATGGAAAGTCGTTACCGTGTCATATGGACGTGTGTGACAACAGAGGAGTTACACTCGCACTACCAACCTTGTAAGCACAGAGTTTCTGTGCCGTCATTGTAGAAGACAAAGCAGGGCAAGCCTTTAGTCTTCCCACTGACAGCAAAAACTCTCGAGTCAGCTCTGGCTACCCTACTCACCGCTGGGAACACAACACTAGGTTATTATAGCCGTGGTATTCTGTAGGGCGGAGGTACTTCCCCAGTCGGACTGCTCAATTGGACGGAAATACGGCCGTGTCCTACCTTCTTTAATTCCTTTGTTTCCAATGGCAGCCAAGTAAGCATTGTACAAAATCAGCATCAGCAGAAAAGAAAAGTGGTTGCATATGCTATATATTTTTCAGACAAAAATCTTATTTGTGCACTTTGAGAATTGCTTGATCAAAAAATGCAAAACTGCTAAAAACTGTCATAAAAACCAGAACTGAACTAGATGCTTACTTTTCGATATCGTCGTGTTGTCATTTCGCGTTGTGACATACGGCCATTGATAATGACAAGAGGATTGTCATTTATTACTCACAGATAAAAAATTACAAGCGACGGCAGATAACAAATGCGCAAGAGATATTTTATGTGGTAACCTTTAAATTAGGTTTCAGAACTGAAAGGCTTGCTCTAATGTTGTAAAAAATTACATTGTCAGTTTGTTATACTAATCGGATTTATAATCTAATAACTTTCGTTACGTTAAAAGTTCAATTTCGTTAGTATAATAAGAATTTACGGTAATTTTGCACATAATTGCGAAATTGGTCCAGATATTTTTATAGTATTTTTTTTTATACCACTTAGGTGGCAGACAAGCGCACGGCCCACCTGATGAAGAGTGGTTACCGTGGCCTATGGACGTGTGTAACACCAGAGAAGCCACACTCGCGCTTCCGACCCTGTAAGCACAGAGTCTCTGTGCCGTCAGTGCAGAGGACATCGCAGGACAAGCCTTTAGTCATCTCACTGAAAGCACAAATTCTCCAGTGAGCTCTGGCTACCCTACTCACCACTGGGAACACAACACGAAGTTATTATAACCGCGGTATTCTGTAGGGCGGAGGTACTCCCCCAGTTGGACTGCTCAATTGGGCGGCAATACCGCCGTTTCCAACCTTCTTGATTTCCCAGCACGACTGGATACCTACTGTCACTATATGTCGTAGCAGAGAAGTACGAGAGACTAGAGACGAGAGTATTCCAGCCAGTACTTCCTGAGATCAGCGTGTTCAACCAACTTTTAATCTTTGGCGTTCCATGATATACAATAATGTTTAAGGGAATTAATGCGATTATATGTATGTATGTACTATACCATGATCGCGTTAATTCTCGTAAATATTGTATATCAGCGCGTTCAACTAAACAAACATCGTCTCGATAATACCGCAGGGGAGTTCGTTGCGCTGTTTCTTCTCCACTAGCGGCAAGGAAACGGTGGTAAACTTAGTTTTAAGCTGAATTTGACGTCAAAAAGATGTAATAACGTTGTACATACATACATATAAGCACGCCTTTATCACTGGAGGGTTAGGCAGAGAGGAATTAACACCCACATTTCACCAATTATTGAAATCGGTCCCACGTAATAGGAGGTGAGTCTATTGCCGTCTTCCGGGTAATAACGTTGACTCAAGCCATGCCTATGAGGCTGAGTCTGGGCTGTATATATCTGTCTGATGTTAAACAGCCCTATCCCTTAGTCGACTGGTACGACACCACATGGGAAGAGATGGGGTGGCCCTAATTCTACTCTGCCGGAAACCACGCGGCACTACTCTGATAAACTACTACTATTCTGAGAAATAAAGAATTTGAATTTGAAACAAACTCTTCAGCTTTATAATATTTGTACAGAAACAGCATGATCAAATTAGTGGTGTGCCACGATCCACGAACAGCGCTCATCAGTGCCCATATGCGGTTAGTGGTGGCGTTCGCACGCTCCAGTTTGTATGAGCTTGCCGCGTTCGAAATACAAAAGCGGCGAATCCGCTTGCGTTAATTAGAAACGATGCGTCTACGTGCGAGATGCGTGCGTGAATGGAGACGTGCTAATGTACGGGAATCTGTGGAATTTAGGTGTGAAGTACTTAGATGAGGGGCAGTAAGCCGCCAACACGCATATGGACTAATTGCGTTCTTTCAATCTTAATAGACTTTTGCAATTCACTGGCAGACTTAATTATGTCTCTACAAATTATGCACCATTGCATCTAATCACTACAATTTTTTTTATTTTTTTTATTTTTTTTTATACCACTTTGTTGGCAGACAAGCACACGGCCCACCTGATGGAAAGTAGTTACCGTGGCAAATGGACGTCTGCAACTGAACACCAGAGGAGTCACAGTCGCGCTTACACATTACTAGAACTCGAAAACAAATTACTAGAATTCTCGCCAGCCCCTACAGCAACTTCTAGCTGTAAGTTCAATTACCGAAGTAATTTTCATAAAACCTTTTGTTTTATCCCGTTCATCTGTTCATCTCATAGCCTCATGGTGAAACCATATTTCTCGTAGCACGAGTCAACACGACCGAGAAACTTTGTTAGCACTTAACATCAAATTTTCATTTAATTCATAAACATAAACTCACGCCGAAAGGATAGGCAGAGGTGCTAGCACCCACATTTGGCCAATTAATGTTTTGGTTCCAATGTAATTGGTGGCGAGCCTATTGCCACTAACTGGGCACTTATTAACCTACGATAAATACACACATAACTTCGAAAAGCATCGAAAAGTCATTAGTGTGTGCCATGGTAAAACCTGGGATCGAACCCGAGACCACGTCTCAGCAGTCCATTACTTTATTTTCACTTTACCCCATTTTACTTTTCCCCTTCAGGTAGCAAGACACAAATAACACCTCTGTCCCTCTAGATAAATGGCAATAGGTTTGTAGAATAGAATAATAATAATAATAACAGGTTTTACCATGGCACACACCAATGACTTTTCGATGCTTTTCGAAGTTATGTGTGTATTTATCGCTGGTTTATATGTGCCCGGTTAATGGCAATAGGCTCGCCACCTATTACATTGGGACCTAAACATAAACTGGCGAAATGTGGGTGCTAGCACCTCTGCCTACCCCTTCGGGGATATAGGCGTGAGTTTATGTTATGTATGTTATGTAATAATAACGAGTATTATGCCCCCTATCCAGATGGACAGACGACCTAGAAAAGGTGGCTGCGACAGACTAAATGCGAAAGGCGATCGGAATGAATCTAATGATCGAAGATCTGATATGGCGTACATTGGGAGAGGTCTATGTCCAGAAGTGGACTGCTAATATACGTCGACGTCAACGATGTCAAAACGTCATACACGTCAAAATATATATCAATTCCATACCTTAATCATTCTATTCCGCGATACGCCGTCAAAGAATTAACGCTTGTCTATGGGCTCAGTGTTGCCACTTGCAAGTTTTCATAACACACTATTACAGGTAGGCAGTGTTTACAACCCATCCAGTATAATAAAATTAAAACCCATGATTCAGTAGGTGGTTCACAGAGTTACAAACACGATCCGTAGTCCCGTTTTGTAATTTACAATAGTGCGTGAGGCAGTTTCATCGGCGGTACCTACCGCATGCGCCGGCGCATTGTATTGCTCTCATTTAACGTGATAACATCGGCCGGCACGGGCTGGACGATAAATTTAATTAAACCACCTGTCCCCTGCCACCCGATTATGTTATCTACCGCAAAATACGCAGACACGATGAGAAAAAATAATGGCTAGAATGCATAGATAAAGCAGAATTAATGCGACGTGGTGGCCATCTTTTGTGAGCTTCTCAGGAGGCTTGTTTGTTATGTATAGTATAGTTACATAGTTGCTTCGGTCGACTTCATGTAAGATATTAAGATTATAAAAAGATTTAAGGCTGGACTACACCGAGAACATAGCTTTTTATCGATAGGTAACCAAGAGTTTGCATAACGACGACCTATCGGCTTTTCTTTGTAAAGTTCCAATAATTATAAATTATCATGTAGATACTCAAGATTCGCTTCGATGATCAGAGCATTACAATGTATATATTATTATATCTACAAGTTTTGTCTGTCGTAGGATTGCATAAGATAATAAAAGTTCAAAGCATAACAAATAACTCATATTTCTACAAGATTCGCATACTAAAGGCTGGTATTCTAGATCGATACAGTTTTGAATCTCGATTTTTAACTAAATCTAAGGACAGATTGTATTCTAGATAAGTTTTAATGTAATTGTGAGAGTTGATTCACAAATGAGCGCTGTTTGGAATAGGGGCCTCAGAGTTGTGCTGGCAGTAGGACGACCAAAGGCTTGACCTGCTTTGTCTTCTGCACTGACGGCACAGAAACTCTGCTCTACAGGTATAGCAGCACGAGTGTGACTCCCCTGGTGTTGCACACGTCCATAGACCACGGTAACCATTTTCCATCCTGCCACTTAAGTGGTATAAATAATGTGTACGCACTGTAATGACTTACTCTACGAATGTAACAACCACCAAAATTGAGTGACAAAATTTAACAATGCTTTATCGTTAGCATTCATTATGCGCCCGCGCATGTTCCACGTTCAAATTTATTTTCGCTGTTCGTGACATCCCTCCCCCCGCTCCCCATTTCCGGCTCCTACTAATGAGCGTCGTCGCTGTGATATACTATAACTTATTCTGTGGCGTCACTTACCAACAAAGTCAGTTATGTTTTAATAGATTGACTTTGTCATATATGAATATTTTAAGTGGTCAGAATAGGTTATGCTTCCAATTTGTCTCTTTTTATTTCAAAAAATATTTTTCAATTATTGTCCTTTTTGTGACGAAATTGTTGACAAATTAGTTGCTTTTCATATTATGCGTAGTGTAATGTGAACCAATGTGGTGGAATTTTATGAACGGTAATATTTTTTTTGGCCGTTGGTCTCATGCCAAGGGGATGGTCTACTCTACTCTACAAAAATTCTTATTATGATATTCTATGTCATCCTAGTTCACTAAATATATCTGTGTTTGTTCATCAGCGATATAAGTGACAGCTACTCCTATGGTTTACTGTTAGGGTCAGATTCAGGGTCAAGGTGTTGTTCGTAATCGTGCCCTTGGGCCATCATTCATCAAAAATAATTAAGTTTTGGACAAAGGAAACCGATTCAAGTACATTTGTCATGGCACCAAAATTATAATTTTTGGTGCCTTATAATATTGACTATACTTAGATACATACGCTCGTACTTATTTCCCTTCGGGGTAGGCAGAGATAACAGCCTGCCATCTCCTTCTACCCTTACATACTTCCTTCCTTCTTTCCTTCGAGCTTCCTCTGCTCAACTCTTCTGTCATTAATCCTTTTACGTAAACCCGCCGGACTAGGTATATTAATTCTGTAGCGAATAACGATTTCTTAAAGCAACATCATCGAAATAAATAAGTCATTCGATTACAAATTCAGGGGTGGGACAAAAGACTTTGGAGAAAATATTTTAAAAGATCATGTTTTGAATAAAAAAGATCTGTTTATAGAATCGCTTGATTTGTTGCGTAATCGATAAATCGAAACAAAGGCGCTGGTCGACTCGAGCGATTCCAATCGATTCGTTTCACAGCAGTCTTGGTGCTTTTTGTCCAGCTAGATGCTTGACCGAACACGTGAAGAGTTCATTTCACGATTATGGGTTGTAAAAAATATGGCGGCAATGTCTGTTGAATGACCTCGGAAATTAGATTGAAGATTTCAAGGTCTGGGATTAGAAAAAAAACCTACTTATAGGACGAATTATAATTAGATTAACTGGCCTATATTTGGAATAGTCAATGTAAGTAAGAGATTACATTAGAAGGTTAATATTGCTAATGTAATTTTGGTGTGCACGATTTATTTTTAATCGATTACAATATTACGTATATACTTATATGCTTGCGACACCAGAGATAGACCTAGGACCAAGCATTGCGTAATCTTGCTGTGCGATTACTCCAGAACAATTCTGCGACATATACAAATGTTCTAAAGCATAACATAACACCTATGTCCCCGAAGGGGTAGGCAGAGGTGCTAGCACCCACATTTCGGCAGTTTATGTTTAGGTCTCAATGTAATAGGTGGCGAGACTATTGCCATTAATCGGGCACTCATAAACCTGCGATACATACATACATAACTTCGAAAACCATCGAAAAGTCATTGGTGTGTGCCATGGTAAAACCTATGATCGAACCCGAGACCTCGACAGACAGACAGACAGCAGTCCGTTACCCATACCACTAGGCTACCACAGTTCTAAAGCAGTTGCGAGAAATACTGGGCAAAAATAATCGCTGCAACTAAATCTGTATTTTTCTATTGAACCCACATTTCTGTGTTGCCATTTTATGCGCGTGAATGTATTATGCATTATGAAGACGGTGGCGTATACTTTTACAAAAAATTGCAGAAATATTGACCAGAATTTAAAAATTCACCTGGCAAATAAGTTAAAATTGCATTATGTAGACGGAGGTATAGTGTACTTTTACCAAAAATTGCAGAAATATTGACCAAAATTTAAAAATTCACCTGGCATATAAGTTGAAATTCAGTACGCGAATTGTAAACCACCAGAAAAAACGTGACGAGAATTCGCAGTGCCATATTCGCGTGTTGCTATCTGCATCAGACATTCCCATGAATACCAAATATGTATAGCATACTGTTACTTCAATATCGATAGTATTCATACTAGACGAGGGAGTGGTACTGTCGGAAACGGTATTATGGGTCTGGTAATGAGAAAATTTGCTAGGTTTAGGTTTAAAGATTTCCGCCCAATTGAGCAGTCCGACTGGGGAAGTACCTCCGCCCTACAGAATACCGCGGTTATAATAACTTCTTGTTGTGTTCCCGACGGTGAGTAGGGTAGCCAGAGCTCACTGGAGAGTTTTTGTGCTGTCAGTGGGATGACCAAAGGCTTGTCCTGCTTTGTCCTCTACACTGACGGCACAAAATCTCTGTTCTTACAGGGTCGGCAGCACGGATGTGACTCCACTGCAGCACTGGTGTTACACACGTTCGTAGGTCATGGTAACCACTTTCCATCAGGTGGGCCGTGTGCTTGTCTGCCACCTAAGTTGTATAAAAAAAATATATTCTCATCATAAGATTTACATCACTTCCATGAGATCAATACTAAATACATATACAAATTATAAATATCAGTTCGTCGTCGCCAAGAGAATTAATATAAACATTATGTACTATGTTTGAAATATTTAAAGTACATGAAGTAAAAAGTACCTACGTACGATACGGATATATATCTAGGACCACAATCAAACTAAGAAACTCATTCGATGCACAATATTAGGAAACCTAATCACATAATGATTTTAAATTTACACTGTTAACCCAACTAACATACAATAAACACTGTCATTCCCATCTATTGCATTTATTACATATTACACATTACATATTATATACACATTTGCTACAGAACCTTACTAAGTAATAATAATAATAAATAATAAATAAAATATTCTACAACATTCTTTTTTCTGAGACTTTGCCTTCAGCTTACCATCAGGCAAGGCGAAGTCTAATTGACGTGTTCTATATATATTTAAAAAAAAAACAGCGCTGTCTAGACTCATGGTAAGCATAGTTAAACTAGCTTGTGTTATGGAATCTAGAATACGGATAAACATACTTAAATACTTTTCTTTAAATACATACATATTATACATAGAAACACCCAGACCAATGCAAATACCCATATTCATGCAAACAAATATTTGCACTGAGCGGGGATCGAACCCGTACCTCCTGTCACACTGTCTACAGTTGCGGTCACTACCGCCACGCCTCAGAGGCTGTCAAGACGCATGTCAACTAAGTACACATGTTTTGTAACAAATTATCGTTAAATAGATAACTAATTTATATATAACATATTGCAATGAATGAGACATATTATTATGCCATACATAAAATAATATCTCGACATAGCATACGATTACCACAATGATATGCATCCACGCCATCTCTCATACATATACTCCTCAACGAGGACTTTAAATAAGGCAGCTAATATACAGAAACTTTTCATCTATAGTTATAAGACCTGGAATTCATTACCAGCTCACGTCTTTCCTTCTTCCTGCAGTCCCGGGTCCTTTAAGCGGGGCGCAAAAAAGCATCTAATGAGGCCGCCAAGCTGAGTACCACCATTGTAACATTACTTAGTGTATGTAATGGTGACCCTCTTTCCTGAGACTTTGTCTTTAGCTTACCATCAGGCGAGGTGAAGTCAAGTTGGCGTGTACTAGATAAAAAAAAAAATATAGAATCAGCTATCCTTTTGTTGGTAAATATCGATTTTACTGCATTTAATCGAATAGTCCCACATTTCATAAGAATTTAAATCGTTTCAAAATCCGATTGCACGATACAGTTTCAACGATTCTGTCTTTGTCTACGACACACGTCTTGTTGTTAGTTCGCGTTCAGTTTTCGCCCAACCTTTGGCCTTTGGCGCAAGTCACGACCAACGCCAACCTTGGGTGCTGGTCCCCAACCTGGTATGATATCTCTAAGTCTTTCTAAACGTGACTGGTACGAGGCCTTCGGTCGCCGCTCCCTTTTAGATTTAGCGATACGAATCTGCGCTCTTATTTATGTATAACTTTTATTGTGATTTGTGTGATGTTATGGGAAACGAGCGATGTTTGAGTCCCATGGTTTCCATGCGATCTTTTCCTATGGTGTTGCACGTCATCTTATGTTAGGGTGTCCATATCAGGCCATATACTTTGGGATAATAAATTCCGCATTTAGGTGATTCGCTTGTACCTCACATAATGCTTTTATCTCTTTATTATCACTCTTATCTATTAGCGAACCAGCAGACCGACGAAGGTTATAAAATTTATGTAAATATCTCGTTATAACTGCATTATAATCAATAATAAAAATATTATCACAATCAGTATAAAAAATTCAAGAACTCCAGCGTTACAAACACTCATAAACTACCTTCCCGGCAGAGCAGCATTTGGAACACCCCATCTCTTCCCATGCGGTGCCGTACAAGGCGATTAAGGGAGAGCTGTTTAACATCAGACAGATATATACAGCCCAGACTCAGCCTCATAGGCATGGCTTGAGTCAATGTTAGTACCCGGAAGACGGCAATAGACTCACCTCCTATTACGTGGGACCGATTTCAATAATTGGTGAAATGTGGGTGTTAATTCATCTGTGCCCAACCGTCCGGGGATAAAGGCGTGATTATATGTATGTATGTATAAACTTCCTTCAATGCCATCTCAGTGGTAGTTGTATAAAATGTAAAAAGTTGGAAAAGTATAGGGCTATATTTATTTCTATTAAGATGGCATACATTACTCTGATAGATAACGCTTGTAGAGGTATCAATAAAAATACCAACGAACACTTAAATATGAAAACATGATATATCTTGGGAGTTATTACTTATTCAAACAACATGCATTTAGATATGTATGTAAATGGTGACCATATTTTCAAAATAATCCAGCACTCGTCCTGATTCCTCCGGTACTATTCTCTGAGCTGAAATGTATTATGTCGAGTCAAGTGAAGCACAATTGCCTAGTGATGCATCCACTTGCTCATTTAGAGTATTTATTTATCGAACAAAGACTGAATGCTTTTTGTAAATACATTATATATTATTCTTAGTTAGTTTTAAATAAAATTGAGTTGTAAAATACAGAATAATTAGGTACCTACTATAAATATTTTGTTATTTCATCATTGTTAAATATTTTATACTATTACGCTGACTGAATTCGCAGTTAATGTGACAATTTTACGTGACATGCCTACTCAAGTTCACGGTTAAGAAATTTATTACATACCTCGTAAAATATTTTGCTGTGTCCTACTATTTTCTTTCTTATGGTGACCCTACACCCAAGAGTCACACCATACACGGAACAGCAATGATATTATAGCCATACATCTTATATACACTAGCTTTGACAATAATTATTACATTTATCACAAAGCCAGGCGGGTTTACGATTATATGAACGGGTACGCCACGCCATCTTGGATAATAAAGCAAAATTACTTTTTATTAAAGTAATGCTTTTGCGGTTATGATAAGTGCAGATTATTTACACTGGTTTTATTTATAATGCATTTTATCATACATATAGGTATTCACACCTGTAAATCCCCGAAGGGGTAGGCAGTAGGTGAGTCTATTGCCGTGTATCAGGCACTTTTGAGAAAGTACTGAATAGAAGGTCTGTATGTTTAATGTCCGTCACCCCTATCCGTCAGTCGCCTTTTAAGAGACCCACAGGAAGAGATGGAGTGACCATATTCTTCTCCACGGGGAACCAACACGGTTTTTGTCGGTTCGAGTCCGACATAATCTGTCCCACCGACTCAGGTAGGGGAGGGAAGGGGGGGGGGGGGGGTTCCATGGGGATTTATTACACGATAAAAAATGTTTAGATTATTATGATGGCTTGCGAAGTAATATGGTACTAAGTAATTTTAACACTGTTTAAAATTCACGTTAAAGTGTAATTAAGAATACATTTTTAGTCTCATCCGTCTTAATGTATTCTGTGACCTTGGTACTGTTTTTTTTAATAAAGAATTATACTGCAATCTGTGGATAAACTAATGTTTTAACGTCTTCACGTTATTATGGGTGGTTTTTAAAATCATTAACACGTATTATTAGTGACTTGCAAATTGAATTTCAATTAATATTCGAGTTCACAGCGACTGTTAGTCGATATGAGGTTAATTGCGGTTCTGTTTTCTGTTGGTCCAATTTATTTTTAACTGATATCGAATTTGTCGTTTGTTGAATTTAATTGAACTTGATCGCAATTATTTTTACTCAAAAATCTGACCTAAGTAAACTATTTTTAGGGTTTCGTATCTCAAGAGGAAAAGAATCACTTCGTAGTCTGTCTATCTATTAAGATCTTTTTGATATATTATATGATAAAGCACAGCTGGATCATCAATTTTAACTTTATAATATGTATATATCCATGTTGGTGGAGTAGAACAGGGCTACCCTATCTCTTCCCATGGGTGTCCTAGCAGGTGACTAAGGAATAGAGCTGTTCTCAGTCCGATAATGAAAATACACAGCATATGAGGAACTGCCCGTTTGGCAGCAATGGGCTCGCCCTTGCTACTTCCAGGTATTGTTTCGGCGATTTACTTTAATCAATCATCACAGTCTACTGCTGGACATAGGCCTCTCCCAATGTCCACCATTTCGTCCGGTCCTCTGCCTTTCGCATCCAGTCCGTCCCAGCCTCCCTTTTCTGGTCGTCAGGCCATCTGGCTAGGAGATGTCCTACCTTATATATAATATAATCACGCCTTTATCCCTGGATGGTTAAGCAGAGGTGAATTAACACCCACATTTCACCAATAATTGTATTCGCTGCCATGTAATAGGGGTGAGTCTATTGCCGTTTTCCGGGCATCGTTAAGCCATGCCTCAGTCTGGTGTTAAACATCCCTATCCCTCAGTCGCCTTGTACGACACCGCATGGGAAGAGAAGAGGTGGTCCCAATTCTATTCTGCCGGTCATGAGCATATATTAATCTTCTTACATTTTTATCATTAATATGAAACAATTCCGTATGTGCGGGTAGCTCTTATCACAAACTCATCGACCAGGTAACAAACATAAAAGACGCAAAAAAAACTCAAGTTTGAAGTTAAACGTTGACCTTGCGAAGCTCACGAGCAATCCCTTCGCAAATCCCATTAGTAACGCTCCGTGGCGCTCATACAAAAACCATGTTTGGTTGGTTGATTCAGCGGTAATACTGGTAATACTGGATAATGCTCATTTGAATACTCAACAGACCTTGCTAGTAAAAAGACACCAGTGATGACTTACTGTCTTTAGCGATTACAGTCGTGATTCCAGGGCCGTATTTACGGTATTGAATTTTTTCTTGATAGCTCAAATATATTAATAATTTTTTGTTTGTTAGATAGGTTGATACAAAAAAGGTCTGAAGAAAAGTCTCGGTTGATTCAATTAACATGTTTCAGTTTTTATACTGACAGCACGAGACATAACAATACACAAATAAAGTTCAATATCCCTCTTCCTGCCAACTTTAACACCCTCCTGACTTATGTCAATTCCCCACTCATTTATACATTATGTTACTTCATAGATATTAACAATATTAACCTGTAAAACTGTGCTCGTTTGCTCTAACACTTAACATTGTGTCTGCTTTAATGATGTCTCCTCTTTTCAGGTATTTCAACACTCCATAAAACTTTTGGCCTCTTTCCAAATCAACTGTTTGTATGGAAAAGAAATTTGGTTTATTGACACTTGTACTTTCACACGTTATTTCGATCAGTAATCAGTACCTACATAAAAACTGAGTTGTTGGCGGAATCGTTGGGATCGCCATAGAAGAAAAAAAAAACAAAAAAAAAAAAACAAAAAAAAAAAAAGTTCAATATGAAAGTGTAAATCACAATCATCATCTCATCAATACGACGTCAATTCCTAAACATAGACCTGTCCTAGACTTCCATTATTGCTTTTATAAGTAATTGCTACTGAAATGTATTACTTGTATTCAAATACGGCCCTGGCAGCCCACCGCAAATGGCAGGACTATTCAACGTTTTGGTGTATGTAATCTTGCCAGTTCCGAAGGCTTTCCGCGTGTTTAGCGCCATGTAATTATTCCCATTGTGTGGTATCTAATTCCAGCATGGGCGTTTAATGGGTCTCTGATTACCGTCTTATGTTCCTTCACAACGATTCGACACGGTGCCGGAACGCGGACGTAATTTCTGCAAATCCATTTTGACAATACCCTGAAACCTTGAACTTTTATTTAGTTGATCTATTGTAAGATTATTTTGCATGTTATATCTGAAAGTGAAATAGACTACGGCTAGAACTGGCTAAAATAACCTTGTTTTGTGTTCCTTTCATTCCGAGACTCCATATGTAATGAAGGCATTAGTGTTGTAAGTTTTTTTTTATCGTTAGTCTGTTGTGCCGTAGTCGTGAGTGCCGCGGTAGCCTAGTGGTATGGGTAATGGACTGCTAAGACGAGGTATCGGGTTCGATCCCAGGTTTTACCATGGCACACACCAATGACTTTTCGATGCTTTTCGAAATTATGTGTGTATTTATCGCAGGTTCATAAGTGCCCAGTTAATGGTAATAGGCTCGCCACCTGTTATATTAGGACCTAAACATAAACTGGCGAAATGTGGATGCTAGCACGCGATGCAGCGTAAATTTATGTTACTATGTACTATGTACTATGTATGTATATGTTAGTCTGTTAATTTCCGTTCACTTCGCCTGACGATAGTCTAGGGTAAAATCCACCATACTAGATGCTAGAAATTCTAAAATCGTGAATAAATGAATGAATGAATATAACTTTATTTTACGCCGAAAATCATCACAAAATATCAACAAACTTCATAATAATAGTAGGGACAATGGGCGGTCTTATTGCGGGCTGCGGTCTCTTCTAGACAACCTTTTGATGGACTGGTATCTTTGGAATAGCAGGCAAGAAGTGGTGTACTTACTACTTCGAAATATGTATGCATTTAAAATACATAAATCCAATATTACACGCAATATAGATTCCATTACATAATATGCCGATATCATAAAATGATTAGTAAAAGATAAGGATCTTTATCTCGTTTTTATATCATTTTTATTTGAATTATTTGCGTTTGTTTTGTTGTATCTGTTATTATCAGATACCGTAACACATTATTAATTTTAATCTATACTAATATTAAAAATACGAAAGTAACTCTGTTTATCTGTCTGTTACCTTTTCGCGCGTAAATCAGAGAACCGATTTTGATGAAATTTGGTACAGATACAACAGCAGATAAAATCTAAAAGCATACATATATGCTCGTGATAATCGATGCCCATATGGGCGGTTAACAGCTAGTAATAAATGAACAATCAAAATCTTTTTAATAAATAAGCTTTTAAATGTGGTCCTGCGCAAAATTTTATTGTGTGCTATTGAGCCTTGAATAATTTCTTTATCTGTTGTGTTCATGAGTGGTTAATCCTGAATGTAACATCAGTTCATGTTCATAAAAATGCATTATGAACCAACATGTAAGAAAAACAACTCAGTAGGGTAAGAGGAAGTACTTTAACTTTCACAAAACTAACAAACATACATACATACATACATAACAAGTTTAACTAGTAAAACATATTGATAAAACTATGTTCCTATACAATGTTCTGGAAATGTCATTCATTAGTCTTATCATCGATTTTTAATAGGTCTCGGTGTATCTCTATCACTAACAACCATTTAAAAATGCGGACCACTTCCGCCATATGGCCAGCGGTTACCAGCGGCCGTCAGTTTACGACGCATGCGTGCTGTGTTGGTCACACTTTATTGGTTTTTATCTAAACACACCAGCGTTGTGAGTACCATGTTCTACAGGACCACACGTATATTCTCTTTAAGTTCGTTACATCCTGCATCACATCACCTTTTTACTTATATGTATCGTTTTGGTGTCTTCCCTGTGTGGTCCTTAGGGATTGACTATTAATATGTGAGGTTTGTAGACCAATGGTTTCCTTGTAGGGTAACGTTTGAGATTATTCAAACAGCAATACTATTGCTATAATTGAGGCTATATTGCTACTTAAATACTCGATAGGATCAAGTGAATTATTATTAAAAATAACTCAAGCTTTTCATAATCTTATGATGCAGTATGAAATATAGCTGCCAATTTAAAATAATAAATTTTCACCATTAATACCTTTTGTTCAGTTTGTGAAGGTACCAGAAACCTTTTCTCTTCCTTAACTTTTACTAATCATAAAAGTATGCTATTTTGATATGTAATAGTTAAGAAATATTGTTAATCTGCACTTGAGAAAAATATATAATAAACATACCTAAGATACCGCATGCACAATGTAATAACGCACGATAGATTAAGAACCCATATAAAATACTGTACAGCGATTATGAAATAAATTTGATTGGATTTGATTGACTCATACACACATACATACATATAATCACACCTTTATCCCTGGAGGGTTAGGCAGATTTCACCAACAATTGTATTCGGTCCCACGTAATAGGGTGTGAGCTTATTGACGTATTCCGGGCACTATTGTTGACTCGAGCTATGCATCAGAGGCTGAGTCTGGACTGTATATATCTGTCTGATGTTAAACAGACAACCCTTAGTCGCCTTGTACGACACTGCACGGGAAGAGATGGGGTGGCCCTAATTCTATTCTGCCGGAAACCACGCGGCTTGATTGACTCATCATCCTTTTAATATAATAACCCTCATTTGATTTTGCCGTAGTCGAGTAAAATATTATTCTACATTCTCCGCTGTTATTTGAACTATTACTTCACATGATTAAAAGATGAACCTTTACACCACCGGCCTACACCCGAGGCGGTTCAAACGCACTCCATGTTTATACTCTGCATATTATTCTCTAAAACATGTTTATTCAACGCCATATGTTAACGAACAGTACAAATAAAGGTCCGGACCACAACCGGTCCACATTTCTTTAACATCTAGTGCGACAATTTGTCCTTGAGTAATTGATCGTAAAACACTTCTTTATTTTTTTTTACAGGTAAGAAACTTTATTGTGCCACACACGACACACGCCCGACGAGCGCCGGACAGGGGAGGTACTGTCAATAAATTATCTATTTTACACTGGTATGTTACTTTAGAAAGGCCCCCGCTGCGTTATATGGTCTCTCAATTCGATTCCACCTTGACATTATAATACAGAATGAATTATTCTATTACTCAAAATGCTCCATTTCCGAGAAATGTACAAACTGAATGGATTTTGATTATCGAAAACGTCATAGTACACGGTAATATTTATAAATCATAGTATGTTTACGTTTTATGTGTATTCTTTAATAAATTTGTAACAAGAAAATACGTTATTATGATAATATATGTTAGACTTATCTGATTTTGCTTTAGAAGCGCGTTTAAATTAGTCAATATCGACCATGGTTTTGAGAAATCCAAGGTCGACATTGACTATTTTTTTTTGTTCATTCGAGTTATTTTTATCACTTAGGTGGCAGACCCACGCCCACCTGATGGAAAGTGGTTACCGTGGCCTATGGACGTGTGTAACACCAGAGAAGCCACACTCGCGCAGCCGACCCTGTAAGCACAGAGTTTCTGTGCCGTCAGTGTAGAGGACAAAGCAGGACAAGCCTTTAGTCATCCCACTGACAGCACAAATTCTCCAATGAGCGCTGGCTACCCTAGTCACCGCTGGGAACACAACAAGAAGTTATTATAACCGCGGTATTCTGTAGGGCGGAGGTACTTCCCCAGTCGGACTGCTCAATTAGGCGGAAATACTGCCGTGACCTCCTATTAAAAAGATCATCTTTGTAGTCAGAATTAGAAATCATTAGTTAAACTAGTTAGAGAATTTTATATCAGTCAATCATGGTGCTTTGCCACCATCCCTAGAAATACTATTTTTAAAGGAAATTTTAAAGCTCACAAGAGGGTTTTTGTACTGTCAGTGGGTTGGCAGCGCGAGTGTGACTCTCTTGGTTTTGCACGCGTCCATGGGCCACGGTGACCGCTTTCCATCAGGTAGGCCGTGTGCTTGTCTGCTTCCAAAGAGGTATGAAAAAACGCATTTAGTATGCTAACTATTCAAGTCGATTAACGTATAGAAAGTGTATTATTTTGTTCTTTGTTACTTCCATAGTGGCAATCAGAAGAGTTCATCAGGTCAGGATACTGAAGTCCGGTTACATACAAAGTTTCTGATATGGAGCCCGATTTCCTGAAATTTAGGGTAAATTTCAAGAAATCGGGGTAATGGGTTTTTTTCGTGTGAGTTTACGATTGCAATCGAGAGATGTTTTCGATTTCTAAATACCGCAAAATTCCTGGTATGTGTCGGCTCCAAGAATCTTGGGAACCTAGCTAACCTTATCTGCTAATCCGTATACCTGTTGAACGATGGACAAGGCTCTAACGCAGGTTTGCCTCTCAGTGTTGGGAGACTAGAGAGCATCATTATGATGCTAAATTAAAAGGTAGAGAAAGGGGTCTGTTTTCCCTTCGTTCTGGGGATGCAATTGGCAATAACACTAAGACGGTGATTCATAATGGCTATTACACCCAAGGAACTAATTTCAAAGAACTTACCCACCCTACAGAATACCACGGCTATAATAACCTCGTGTTGTGTTCCCGGCGGTGAGTAGGGTAGCCAGAGCTCACTGGAGAGATTTTGTGCTATCAGTGGGAGGACCAAAAGCTGAAGGCACAGAAAATCTCTGTTCTTACAGGGTTGGCAGCACGGATGTGACACCACTGGTGTTACACACGTTCATAGGTCACGGTAACCACTTACCATCAGGTGGGCCGTGTGCTTGTCTGCCACATGGGGTGTATAAAAAAAAACTTAATTACTGATCCGAAATTTTGAGACGAAGGTCGCATTTCGACTCCTTTAAGAAAGGGCGTAATTATAAAATTATAAGGCTCATCTTGAATAGCCATACAATAGGTGCATCAGTCTACGAGAGTTGTTCGACCATTAGAAGCTATTGTTCAGCCGTCGGCATTAGGGCCCATTGTTTCATGCGCATGCGCACGTCCAAACTAAAAACAGACAAGTGTTCGGGGATCGGGTCAAGGATGATTCAAATCGAATAACATTGTTGTTTGGAATAATATTCGTTTACAATATTGAAAGGAAGAAATGTCTATATTAACTTATTATAGGACATATACCCACATATATTAAATATACAAACAAAACCATCCATAAAACGAATTATATTTGTGGTAACACCCTTATCTCCAGTCTTTGCATAATTCTGAACTATTTTTTTTTACGTGCGCAAGATCCCCACGGATACCTCCCCACTGGAGCCAGTGGAAGAGGTTATGTCGGACTCGAACCGACTAAAACGCACGCCGCCTGTGGGTCGTGTTGGTTGGCGAAGGTGAGGTTGACAGGCATATCCCTCGCACCCCGGCCGACTCAGGGCCATCTCTCGCGATCTGGCCCTCTCTTCGGGTGTGTGGGGACTACAGAGTCCCCAACTCGTCCCCAGAAAAAGGGGAGGCGCGCCAGGTGCGCCGCCGCCGCGGCCTGCTTCCGCCAGAGTGACAGGCGACTTCACCAGTCATCCCCAGCCCTGCGCTAATTCTGAACTATTATTATCTTAGGTAATGTCAATAGATCTAACTATATACGGGGTAGGACACGACGGTATTTCCCTCCAATTGAGCAGTCCGACTGGGGAAGTACTTCCGCCCTACAGCATACCGCGGCCATAATAACTTCGTGTTATGTTCCCAGCGGTGAGTAGGGTAGCCAGAGTTCACTGGAGAGTTTGTGCTGTCAGTATGAAAACTAATGGTTTGTCCTGCTTTGTCTTCTGCACTGACGGCACAGAAACTCAATCCTTACAGGCAGCGCGAGTGTGAATCCTCTGGTGTTACACACGTCCATAGGCCACGGTAACCACTTTCCATCAGGTGTACCGTGTGCTAGTCTGCCACCAAAGTGGTAAAAAAAAATAGACAAAAATAAATCCCCATTTCTCCTGGTTAAACCGAAATTCATACAAGGATGATTACCCGATTTCCGTATTTCTGTTCCGCATGTCTCCACTTCAGACACACAAAATAAAACGCATGATTTTATGGTAATAAAATCACTTTTATCGGATTTTTCGCGATTTATTTGGTATTAATAACACTTAACCCAACCACTTAACACATAAATCGCGATTAATTCCGTTAAAAGTGTGTAAATTTTATTTCGCGTAGACCTCCAACGACAAAACTCAGCTGTAATAAATACTCAGATTAAAAAAAAACTGCACAATAATTAAAGCAACATAAACGAAGCAATAAGATGGTCATATCTTTTTGAAATAAGATTTAAATTGATATCTCTTTGGGGTCAGCGTTAATTACAATGTCTTCTGAACGCCAAGACGATATATCCAGCGAACTGTCAGACCAGAATGGATAATTGGTAACCAATCACAGTGAAAGCCAGCGACGGGCAGTCTACCGCTCCTCGATCATTCGCGTCATAATTTGTCCCCATTCGCGCCACTGACCTACATGCGCTTGCGCACCCATTGTTTGAAAAGAAAGGCAATCCAGTTTACGTCTCTTGCAGTTAATGAATAGTTATTAAACATAGTCACGACTGAGTAGTTTCTAAATAACACCTTTTCAGAGTTTTGTAAAACAGTTTTGTTCAAACTTTCAAAACGTAAGTTAACGGGAATTAATGCGATCATGGTATAGGTACATAAATACCTTTAATTTGCCTGACGTTTCGACCAGGTCACAGGCTGACTGGCTCAGCGTTGCACGCCCGACATCTTCGAGTTTGTGACGTAGAAGTTTCTTCATCTACCCGCACATTCTCGATATTTTTTATATTTTCTCTTCGCCTTGTACCGTCTCATACCACACTCACAGAATCCCTATTCTGTAAGCAAAGTCGTTTAAAAGTTATTATTTCAAACGTAAGATCTAAAATTTTATTAATATGAGAACTTTTTCCGTCCAGGGTACGCAAAGACGCCAATTCGTAATCTGCTTTATACGACCAAGAACTATATCTAAATATATTAAACATTTCCGGTTTTTTTCTTTGCGCCACTAAGTCCATAAATATCACCAATTGTGTGGTCTACACAAATTTTCCCAACAATTACCTTGAAAATGAATGGGTGTCATAACAAACCCGTAAACTCCGGCCATATTTTATCATTTCCATCAAGTATACCGTTACGATAAATATATTTTTTTTCACCATTGTCCCCGTAAATAAATCCGGTCGCGTGTATGTTATTACTGGAGGTTGGTAACACCGTAATTTGGCCATAAGTCAACGGTTAATCTGATGCAAATTGGCTTTCCGTTCGTCTCACCTACATATGTGTTCGTCCGATAGCGTTGAGAATTTATGAGTTAACCTTTACATGACGTGCTACCGATGACCGTTACACAAATTTAAAACGACAAAAGATTGATTTGAATTTCGAATTTGAGAACTATTTATTTTATTTTATTTTCTGGAATAAAGGTTTGAAGAATTGGTCTGTAAGCTTTTATTCCAGGGGACGTATAGGTTGCTCAAAATAAATTAATATTAACTGGTTTTCTAACAGGGAACCAATAGGTACGTATATAGGAAACGAATCTCACTTCTTTTCACTATATAGAGTTCTTAACTTTACTTTTATTTATACTGCTTAGATGGCTGACAAGCACACGGCCCACCTAATGGATTCCATGGCCTATGGACGTATGCAACATCAGAGGAGTTACACTTGTGCTGCCGATACCCTGAAAAAACCTTCTAATGTCCTTTTTGAAGGTCCCCATGTTGTAGTCGTTTGGGGAAACCGCAGCAGGGACTTCATTCCACAGCTTGAGCGTGCTTAGGATGAAGTTCCTTTCGTACCGCACAGTGCGCACCCTTTCCCGTCGCAATGTGTGGGGATGAATACCCTGTCTATGGCAAGCGGTGCGATGATAGACTGTAGCTGTGGGCATCATGTCAAACAATTCATCTGAGCAAAAACCAGAGCTCACTGGAGAATTTGTGCTGTCAGTGGGAAGACTAAAGGCTTGTCCTGCTTTGTCTTCTACACTGACGGCACAGAAACTCTGTACTTACAGGGTTGGCAGCGCAACTGTGACTCCTCTGGTGTTACAAACGTCCATAGGCCACGGTAACCACTTGCTATTAGGTGGGCCGTGTGCTTGTCTGCCACTTAAGTGGTGTAAAAAAAATATAGGCGGTAGAACACACACACGGTTCATTTTATACTATGCCAATGGGGTTCGTATCCACAATTTAAATGCGCGTGAATTCAATTAGATAACAAAGATAGACATGAAGAGAACACTGCCTGAGTATAAATACAAATTACTTGTACATTTAATGTTAACCCAAAATTTCCTTACACAAATTAATTGGCTTAATTTAACTCGGTGTGCTATGTACCGGCAAAGAGTCCATATGGCCCTATTATTTTAAGGTAAATTAAGATCCACGTCCCTATTTTTTTAAGGGAACAAATCCCCTGATACAATTTGCTCAGTTAACGGCTCCAGTCGTGATTGTTTTCACGGTAAACACGGTATTCGTGTTCCGAGGAACCATTATAGTGGCACACTAACTATGTAAGCAGTGACAGTGCTCTGTAGACGCTTCCTACAAGCGGGTATTCAATAGGATATTTGACTATTTATTTAATGAACTCTTTTATTATGATATAATGTACTGCTTAAGATAAATATTCCTGCAACAAATGGTTTTAAAGATTAGTAATTTTGGTTCTAATATTCTTTAAAAAAAAAGAAAGATATTTGATTTCGAAAATTCAATTTTTCGAACCGGCTGCCGCTTCATACAAAATCGTACTTGCGAGTGACGTCACACGCCAGTTGCGCGTAGATGTATGGAGTATAAGAGAATATCGCATTTATGTCGGTCCATGTTGCGATTACATGTGTACAGTTCATAATAAACGTAATTTGAAATTTAATGAGGAATCCAAAAAAAATTTACATTTTGACTTCTTTAGGAATTAAAAAAAAATGAAAAGTCATAGTTTTGGTTGAGTTAGGCAATATCTTATTTTTAGGTATTCCGTAGGGCGGAGATAGTCGGACTGCTCAATCCTACCACATGCCTCCTTTTCATTAAACCACCAATCACGTTATTATTATCTTCTCTTGCATTTTAATAAATAGGTGTTCTACTCCTGAATTGATCCTGTTCCTGTATCCTGTTGATCTCTATCAAATATGTTAAAAACAGACAAAATAGCTATACTTACAACACAATACTTTTCTACCTCCTGTGTGAGCAGAGACAATAGCCTACCATTACATCTGCCCTTAAACTCTTCGCTTTCTCTTTTATCATGAAAGCTGTTAAGTGCTTCTGACCTGCCCTTTTCACAAAATATCACATCAATAGATGTTACTAAGCTAGCTATAACAGGGATATTAACGTTACGTAACGGTAATGTATCGTTTAAAAAGTAGTCGTTACGGCTAATAGTTATGACGTAATAAGTCAAAAATATTTAGGTAGATGGTCGTGCCTTTCAATGGGTTGGCTCCTAATGGGTTATGGGTTGTTATGTAAATTTACAACGGTTGTATTTTATTGTTTATGCCAATATTCGCGGAGAAATCTGTCAATATTAATTTAGTTGTATAAAAATTCTACCAAGTTATTGGGAGCCTAGAGCACAATGGTGAATTTTGTGGTGTCAGACGAAAGGCTTGTCCAGCTTTATCTTCTTTTACAAACGGCGCAGTAACTCTCTGTTCTTACAGGGTCGGCAGCGGCAGACTCCTCGGTGTTGCACACGTCCATAGACCACTGTAACCCCTACCTATAAGGTGGGCCGTGTGCTTTTCTGCCACTCAAGTGGTATAAAATATATGAATAATGAATATATACCATGTCATTTCCATCAATCCAGCATTGCCATTTCCGGTGCAATAAAAGCAGTGCCTTTTTTTTGCGAAAATCCCTTCGGATACCCGCTCGCGGCCTAGCGGGGGCGGTTATGTCGGATTAGAACCGACTGAAACCGCACGGCGTTTCGGGTCTTCAGATGGCTAGGTTGAAAGATTGCCTCAAACATATCCTTCGCACCCCGGTTGACTCAGAGCCGTCTCCGGTTTCAAGATGGCCCATCAGGTGTGGAACTGGGAACCCACACAGTATCCCAAATGTGTTGTGCAGTGGTTTCCTATTTAAACCTATAGGCTAAGTTAAAATACTAGTTATTTAAAATTATGTAAACAGTATGCCTAATTGTTATTTTCTTGGTTGTTCGATTCATACTTTCTAATTAATGTTAAATTTATTAATTTGGGAAGAGGTAGGGCATAACGTAACGGGGAATCCCGTTTGAATTTGAAGCCGCCTGTATGGGGAAGTACCTTTAACCTACAAAGAACGGTAACTATTGGTCAACTCGAAGCCTGTAAGGGCTGCTAAGAGGGTACGCTAAAGGACAGACAGTAAAAAATACTCTACAGTGAGCTCTGGCTACCCTACTCGCCGCCGGGAACACAACGCGAGGTTATTATGGCCGCGGTTTTCCCCAGTCGGACTGCTCAATTGGATGGAAATACCGTCGTGTCCTACCTCCTGCAAATTAACTATTATACAATAAATACTGGAATAATGCGTATGAAAATTCTATTCGTTAAATTTAATTGATATTATGTCATTTTTTCGGATGTTTAATACATTAAATTAATTGCTTTATTACCGAGTTGTTATATTGTAATGTCAAGGACATAATAAAAAGTACATTCATGCAATAAATACGGACTATTAATAACGTTTATTGCTGTTGAACTTCAGATTAAAGATCAATACATTATACCTATATTTTATTGACTTCCGTTCACAAAATGTCATCCTCTACCACAGCTTGTAGGAGGTAGGACACGACGGTATTCCCGTCTGAATTGAGCAGTTCGACTGGGGTAGTACCTCCACCCTACAGAATACCACGGCTATAATAACCTCGTGTTGCGTTCCCAGTGGTGAGTAGGGTAGCCAGAGCTCACTGGAGAGTTTTTGTGCTGTCAGTGGGAAGACAAAAGGTCTTATCCTGATTTTCTGTTCTGCACTGAGGGCACATACAATCTCTGTTCTTACAGGGTCGGCAGCACGGATGTGACTCCACTGGTGTTACACATGTTCATAGGTCACAGTAACCACTTTCCATCAGGTGGGCCGTATACTTGTCTGCCACCTAAGTAGTATAAAAAACAAGAAACTTTTATACGCTGTACTTAACCAAACGGTTTGGCGCCCGACGATAGCAAGAGACCGGATGGCATGTCGTTAATGCCATGGAAGATGGGTAGGACTCTGGTGTGGGACGCCACATGATTTGATACCATTGCTCCTACCCATATAACTAGCACGGCTCGTTGTGCTGGTGTTACTAATGCTTCTGCAGAGGAGAGCAGCGCAAATACTCGAATCTCATCGGAGACTATGAATTTCTGCCGTTTGGAGTAGAAATTTTGGGGTCATGGGGTGTTCAAGACTGGCCTCTTTTTAGGCATTGCTATCTCTGAACTCTGGTGGTCTCACGCCTCTCTCCTCATCAATATCATCAGATATGATCACACATACAAAACCGTAACCTATTACCGTCTACCAGGTACATTTCAGAATCCGATACTGCTAATAACAATCCCCTAACAAAAACGTCTAATAAAATTTTATCAGTCCCTACAATCTACTGAACAGTATACCACCTTAAGCAGAAATTATAATATCAGTTCTCTTTACGGATAAACGTTGAAGACTATAAAATCCTTTCTCCCCGCTAACAAACGGCCCATTGCTAGCGATTGGGTATAGTTAAAATAGAATTTACAAACGCGTAAACTCCCATTTGTGTCGAACGAATATTTTTAGAAGCGGGCTAGTTAGTACATACGAGTACAATCCACTAACCTCGTTATGCGACGTTTCTTTGTATCATTACTTCTTGATTAAAATGAGGGTTATCAGTTTGTCAGGTTCTGATTGATATATTTCAATCAATCATCATCGCAGTCCACTGCTGGATATAAGCCTCTCCCAATGTTGGGAAGCTGGCTAGGCGTCTTTTTACAAGGTTTTATTTCGAGTTTGCCTTCTCTCGCAGTGATATCGTCTTCGTGTCTTTCCCTTACTCGTCTCTTGCGATACCCTACGAATGAGATGGGTTGATGATACTTGTATTCTTTCTCCGTCACCACACAGATTGACCATAAAGCTACTTGCTGTAGATCTGCAAGACCTAGGTATTTTACAATTACTAGTCACCAGGGTTTATGTGATCAGTTTTGCTGCATTCGTATGGTGAAACTCTCGGAAGCAGTTTTCACTCTTAACTTCTTTTTTTTTTTGTATAGAACACGTCAATTAGACATCGCCTTGCCTGATGGTAAGCTGAAGGCAAAGTCTCAGAAAAGAGGGTCACCATTACTTACACATACCGTGTGACAATGGTGACACTCAGCTTGACGGCTTCATCATATGCTTTTTCATGCCCCGCTTAAAGGACCCGGGACTGTAGGAAGAAGAAAAAACGTGAGCTGGTAATGAATTCCAGTCCTTAATGGTGCGACAGAGGAAAGAGTCTAGTGTCTCCTCTGTTGGTAGATTTATGGGAAGGGCACCTCTGATACCACGGCAATAGCTGGATATCACGGAAGCCTTGTACTTGGTTAACACCTTACATATATCTAGATTACATTAAAAATACATTTTGAATTGGACATTAAATCGCGGCTTTTAAAGTATAACAGACGGCACCTGTGTTTACCTCCTTGGTTTTTTAGCCCCAAGAATACAAACGCCAAAAGTGAGCCTTTATGAATTGCAATGCAAAATAAATAAATTGGTTAAGAATATTTCTAAATGTTCAGTAACCATAACGAAAATCGAATACAGTAATTCTCCTCCAGATAATCGATTGAAGTATACATCGAGAATCGATTATTCGTTATTTATTTATTCTGCTTATGTTAACAATTGATATCGATTAATTTCTTCGCATTCCATTCTTATAATTGAATATTTTAATATATCTATTGGGTAAATACCTCGTTTTGTTGATGACTGCGTACAAACAAGAGCCAATAAATCGATTATAGAAATACTTTTTTAGTGTATTGATTGCTCGTTTACATAAAAATAATAGCTTCATTTCCATATCTAAAATTGGGAAGGGTTATAACGTATTTTCATCATCATTCCAATCATATTTAGGTATTAAAATAATTAAACTTATATGCTTTGTATTATGGCAAAGACGATTTTGGATCGTAAATTTATTTGTTCGATTCTTGTAATGTTTTCGATTAACAATAGACTATAGAAATAAAAGTGCAATTTTACGGAAATTATTGTCCTTGTCTTACTGTAAATTTTTTGGTGTACCTACAATAAAGAATTATATATCTATCTATCTTTTTATCACTGTCCTTTCTTACCACATTTATCACCTTCCATTGTCCTCCCATTCCACTTAACACCAGCTGCTTCCCAATGACAATAAAAAAATTGTCAGCACACCAAATAAATTAGTAGAAATGCCGCTAAATAATTTAAAAAATCGATAACATGTACTACACAATTGTTTTTATGGTAAATGAAGGCGTTCCTGAGTAACATAATCCAAATCAAGTCAAAGTTTTTGCTTTAAACCATATAGAAATAGTAATGCAAAAATGCAATGTACTCATTTGTATCTCGATATTCCATTAGCATTACAATCTTACAATAAAAGCTATAAAAATCCTCGGTTAATGGGCCTCGGTCGTCACATTCCCCTTTCGTCTATTGAACCATCTGTCACGTACGGAGATTGCAATTTTCCAACTGTCACTGTAGCTTTCGTACGTCACTTTTGACAGTTCTGACAGCTCGTTGCGTATGCAACGTCATTCTGAAGCGGCGCGTACAATTGATGACGCCCACGCATAGCGCAGAGCAAAAGCTTGTTGATTTGTTTGTGTTTTCTTAGTTTTATGTAAACTAAACAGAGTAATGTTCATATCAATTCATCATTCTTCACCTCTTTATGATGTGCCTGCCACGTGAGTTGAAAATTAGAAATGTAGTAATTAGTAAAATTTTGGACTGCAAATCTTTAGCAGCAAATCTTTAGGAGTTTACAGCTTAATTCACTGTTACCATATCTAATATAGATTACTCTATTATTCCTTCGCCAGGAACGGTCAGTGCCAATACAAGACCAAAATATTTCAATAAAGGTCCCTCTGCGAGCGAATCTGCCTAATTAGTAACTTTAGCATCGGCACTTCGGCAGTGAACAAAGTCTGCAAAAAGCATGCAATAAACGGCAATAGGTTCGCCCGCTTCTACATTGAACTTAGAAGACTTCAAGTTTTTGCATAGTCAAATAACCTATAGCAACAGTAGTACATAAGAATTTAAAAAGTAATTTGATGTCAGTTAACAAGCAAGCAACTATTTTTTATTAGATATCAAGAAATTATATGCATAACAGTGACATGCTCCATGTCAATCACGCATGTTAATTGGCTTGATTGTCTCTTGGCCTGGTTGTCTCATGGCCGTTGTAGATTGCATTTTGAAAATCAATCAGAATTAAGTTTTTTTTTTAAGACCTGAGTGCTTAAATGTAAAAAATATGCTTCGAATGAAGGTTAGGTGGTTAATTATTGTATGCTACTAGATTTTTGTAGCGTGTGTAACGTGTATTGATAGGTTTTGGAGCCATTCTTTTCTCAGCACCAATGACCTTGTACTTTCCAATCCCCCTTCTCCCCTCAGCAAATAGCAACATTAGCAACTCGAGAGTCACAATCATTTGACGTTTTGAAAAATTCGCTGCTCTGGTGGTTTAAAAATTTCCTTGTTTTATAAAAAAATAAATCGGCAAAACGCTGCTCATCGAAACATTAGATAGATAGATAGATAATACATTTTTGTACACCAATACATTTACAGCATAGACAAGTAGGTAGCATGTATATACAATTTAATGTACAATGGGCGGTTCTTCCAGGCAACCTTGCTATTTTTGAAGCACTATCAATATTTGGTCGATATTGTTTTTCCCCTAATTGATTTTCTTTTATTAAAATGGAAAAATCAACTTAGTAAAAAAAAAAACAATCCACGCCAGAATTAACCAGATTTCGTGGTTTTCATTACAATTTACATCACCACAATATATTATTTTTATTTTTGTACCACTTGGTTGGCAGACAAGCACACGGTCCACCTGATGGAAAGTGGTTACTGTGGCCTATGAACGTGTGCAACGCAACCGACAGTATAAAAGATAAAGCAGGACAAGCTATTGGTCTTCCCACTGACAGTACAAAATCTCTCCAGTGAGCTCTGGCTACCCTACCTCACCACCGGGAACACAACACTAGGGTATTATGACCGTGGTATTCTGTTATGGTTTACGGGCATAACATTATAATCCGTGGCATAAAATGTACAAAGTACTTAGCTATGTAGGTTATTCGGTCGAAACTCGGAGCTATATTTACTCAACCAAAGTCATTCATTGTCTATAGGTCGTTACTACCTTTTGAATATGGTTTAGCTACGGTAATGTACAGTAGTCGCGTTGTATTGAAAAGGCGCCCTTGTCGACCTTGGGTAATTAATCTTTATTTACTTGTAAATAT
The DNA here is from genome assembly GCA_963662185.1 of Eilema griseolum. Classification (NCBI taxonomy): domain Eukaryota; kingdom Metazoa; phylum Arthropoda; class Insecta; order Lepidoptera; family Erebidae; genus Eilema; species Eilema griseolum. Next base: position 23,516,243 of record OY759240.1, read on the forward strand.
AACTGTCTACTAGGTATCACAAATAAATTTAAAACAGATGTTCATCATTCAACTAGTATACCCCCTAGTTGGGGACTCTGTAGTCCCCACACCCGAGACGAGGGCCAGATCGCGAGAGAAAGCCCTGGGTCGGCCGGGGTGCGAGGGATATGCCTGTCAACCTCACCTTCGGCAACCAAAACGACCCACAGGCGGCGTGCGTTTTAGTCGGTTCGAGTCCGACATAACCTCCTCCACCGGCTCCGGTGGGGAGGTAATCGTGGGGATTTTGCGCACGTAAAAAAAAAAAAAAAGTATACCCCCTCGCGAGCGGATACGTGAAAACCTCAAACTATACCCTGTCCAATAGTTAAAAGGTGCTGCGTGACAATTCGTCAGCCGTCGTATTGTATGGGATAGTTACGTATTTTGACTTTTATGACAGTTGTCAACAAATCTATCTATTCTACCCTACGAAAGTACTACCACTTGTCTAGGGGAACTTTGGATAGCTCAATTTTTCTTCTTTCGAATCATCGGCAGCACGGATGTGACTCAATTGGTGTTAATACGTTCATAAGCCACGGTAACTACTTTCCATCAGGTGGGCCGTGTGCTTGTCTGCCACATAAGTTGTATAAAAAAAAAAAAATGGAACAGTTACGTTCTCAAGCCGCTGTCAAATGTTCAATAATTGGATAGAGTACCTATAGGTATTCACGTTCAAAATCTGACGTAATGCAACTATTACACGAATATATAATAATGTTAATGGGAATTAAAGCGCTCATGGTATAGGTACATCAGCCTGTGATCACGGCCGGTGTAACCAAAATTTTTTTTTGTTTTTTTTTTATACCACTTAGTTGGCAGGCATGCACACGGCCCACCTGATGGGAAGCGGTTACCGTCGCCTATGGACGTATGCAACACAGGGGTGTCACACTCGCGCTGCCGACCATGAAGAAACCTTCTGATGCTCCTCTTGAAGAACCCCATATTGTAGGCGCTTGGGAAAACCGCAGCAGGTAGGTCATTCCACAGCTTGAGTGTGCGTGGGATGAAGTTTCTTTCATACCGCACAGTGCGCATTGTCTCAGGTCGCAATGTGTGAGGATGAATTCCCTGCCTATGGCGAGAGGTGCGATGATAGAATGTAGCTACGGGCATCATGTCAAACAATAGGTGGTAGAACACACACAGTGAGGCAAAATCCCTCCTAAGAGGTTCCACTCTACCTGTGAGTATGGGATTGTTGTTAACCAGCCTCAATGCCCGTCTTTGCAACGATTCGTAGGGGTCAAGCTGGTATGCATGTATGCTAAATGTCGAAACGTCAGGCAAACCAAAGGTAGGTATGTACCTATACCATTATCGAGTTAAATCCCGTTAACATTATTGTTCATGGAACGCGATAGTTTAAAAGTTATTATTACGCGAATGCCTCACAAAATCCCAGAGTCATATAATATTTCCTCACCAACTACTTTGAAAATAAGGAAGGAATACAAACATCTGTATTGAAACTCAAATTTCCCGGTACCACCTCGATGACGCTTTGTGTCTCCGGGCTCTCCAAGTGCATTGGCAGCTTCACACCTCTCGAGGGCTCTTCCTATTGTGTCACAAATTCTGCGTACACAGGCCTTTGTGCCTGTAAAGAAGTCCTTAGGCCGGGAGGATCGAGACTGAGGGCCTTACGTAAAAGTGTTTTGTTTATTGTATAATATATTCTAATGACTGTACCTACATAAAGTACTGCTTTAGATTAGAAGTGTGTGAAAACTGAAAGGAATGGAATCTTCGTGAATGAAGGTGGTTTCCAGTTAAATTACCAGCTTTGTTTGCGACAGTGTATCACATACCTACCTAGGAGGGCACATCCACATTTCACCTATCATTGAATTCGGTCCCTCGTGGCAGGGGGTGAGCCTATTGGTCGTCTTTCGGGCGCTGTTGTTGAATCAAGCCATGTATCTGAAGCTCTCAGTGTGATGTTTATCTCTTAGTCCCAAGGGCTGGCCCAAATTCTAGTCAGCCGGGAACCACGCCTCTAGGAAATTCCATTAAGAGTTATAGTATAGATACCGTGTATTAATATATCCGCCATCCTATTTAATTTTACTCGGTACGTGTGAACAAGGTATTAGTCTGTAGCCAAATTGGCTGGCGGTCCATGCCTCAGACAGCAGGGTTGCCATACAATTATCTGTTCCATTCTTAAAGTTCTTGAACTACAAAAAGCCGAATGCTAATGCACTTAAGTGAACTTTTCTTCATGGTTCCTTAATTACTTATTACTTATATACCTGTGCTTATACTTAGAATCTTAAGTGGAGGTTAAATAGAGCTTCTGCTTTATACCGGTACAAAGAAGAGGTCAAGTTTGATCTATTTTGAATGAGGTTATCTTTTGTGGTGGAACATTAGAATTTAATAGCCTAAAAGCAGTATAAAATGTATTAGAAGGCTGCTGAATCTCAACATCTGAATTCTGTAGATATATAGGTACAAATTACATATATACAACCTGTTTAATTTGGACCTGACGTCTATGTAATGTCATCGACGCCAGGTGGAAACTTCAAAGTAAACGCTTTGTATAATCTGTTGAAAACAATTCTTCTACTGAAATACGAATGCAGCTAATTGCGAAATCTAGTTGGTTTATTATAGAGAACAGAAAGAATAACTCTAAGAACGAAACACTCAAACATATCAACATCTCATGATACTTAAAATGTCTTAATTTGCAATTAAAATTACTAAGCCCATCAGGAAATAGCATCATTCAGAATTAACATTGTTTTCTGACATTAGCTAAACGTTTACAAAATCACAAAATGATTTATCATACCAAAAATAGCTTAACAAACATACCTTCAACTTTATGTGACAAAAATAGCGTCATATTTGCGTGTGTGACCGACCTTGTGCCTTCAAATTCGAAACAGATATTACACGATCATTACAAACTGACTGTGAGAAAAGTCTGAAAATCCCGTTACACCCCAAAACGTCGAGTCGTGCGTTTGCGCCGGTCAAATTGGTTATTGTCATACTCCGTTGATTGATTTGCGCAAGAGCGGCGGAAAATCACGGAATTGGCCGAGAGGCTCCGAAGTCCTGTTATGTAAAACCGTGGGATGGTCGGACATTCCTCGGCACTTTGTTATTTGGTGTGAAACATTATGGTTATGTGCTTTCCATAAATGTTTTGCACAACGTAAACGCTCTTCAAAGAATGCTTAGGTAAAATATTTAAGCCTACGTTACTTTGGGCTTATGCGTTAGTGACTGAAACAGAGAGTCTACCATGAAACCTTCAATAATGTGACTGACCATGATAGTTTAAATAAATAACAGTATCGCTTAGTTAGCTATTTTAATCAATTTAAAAGGAGGTGGGGCGGGAGCGGCAGCGGAATCAACGAAGAAACGCAAGCCAAGTTGCCCGCGTACCAAGGCAAATCGAGCTTCGGAGACCGTTGAATGACCTCTGGCCCCCATGAGCGCAGGCCTAGGGGTGACGCCTAGCAGAAGCAGGCTGCGGTGACGGTGCGCGTTACGCGTCTCCTCGTTTGTGGGGACGAATTTGGAACCCTGTGGTCCCCGCACCCGAGGTGGGCCAGATCGAAAGAGATGGCCCTGGGTCAGCCGGGGTGCGAGGGATATGCCTGTCAACCTCACCTTCGGCAACCAATAATGACGTACAGGCGCCGTGCGTTTTAGTCGGTTCGAGTCCGACATAGCCTCTCCCACCAGCTCCGGCGAGGAGGTATCCGTGGGGATTTTTCGCACGTAAAAAACCCGTCCTTATTTGCCATTAATGAATAGACTTTTGTGGAATCCATATTGAAAAAGTAACAATTTCTTAAGTACAGTGTACTTAAGTCCAGTAATAAAATATGTTCCGTGCGCCTAGGGTTGTCACTGCGCAAATTTTTGCGGCCTATTATCATATTTCAACAACATAAATAACAATTATATCAACGTTGTCATAAATCAATATGTTATTTTCTTGTATTAACTTTTTTTAAAGCATCGTTTTTACAACTATATCTGTAGATGTCTTAATTAAGCCATGATTACCGGTACTTATTCCCATATGAGAACACTTGGACGGCATTCCTGTAAGACTGACTCGTTGGACCAAACTTTTTTTTCTGTAGACTCCGTGGTAAAAACACTCTTTTATTATTTTGATTATTTTTCTGTGAGCGTTATATTTCTTGAGGCATATATCTTGAACCTAAATTGTGCTCTATCCGCCCGCGCCAGAACCTCGTTTGTCGCGCGAGTTAAGTTCAAGATATGAGTAGAACTTCTAAGTTATTTTTTTTTTGTACATTCATTCAACAAGATTACTAAGTCAAAAAAGTAATAATTAATAATTCAATCACCTACGATTTCATACGCCTGGACCCGTTATACCCCTATAGAGAGGTGGAGTTTCGTGAAATCTATTCTTAGCGGATGTCTATACTCTGTATGGAACCTACCTAAACCAATTTCAAGTTTGTAGATGTTTTACTTTCTGAAATTTCGTGATTAATCAGTGTTTCGCTTTAATATATAAACAGTTTTATAATTATTTTTTTCAAAATCGATCATACATGTTTAATATAAATCGTAGACAGACAGACATTGCTAAGTAAACAAAAAATACAAGGTAATAACTCACTGTGACACTAAATAATGCGGAAATGCAATCAATATTATAATTGCTATTATGTAGATTTCAACAATGTTGTAGGAATGGATAATGCCTTTTTAAGACTTCAGTAAAATACTAAAGATAACTTCTACAATATTATTTCCATGATACACAGTGGTCCTTCAACTTTTCTTTTTAAATTATTACCGTCCGCCCTGTGTGTTGCATAAAATACATATCAACATTCAAGATGTAGTGTCTTCGCTCACGCTAGCTTCAAATTTAAGAATTTCACTCACCAATCACAAGTACCTGGTGCTTAAAACACACTGACCCATGACGTATCGTATCACTTAGTTTTTGTCGTGTTTTGAGATGTTCTCATATACCACGTTTTTTGTTATTGTTGAAATTTCTATTTTTCCGTTATGCAACATTGGAATGTTGAGAGCCAACATCAGCAATTTGTACTTTTACTAGATGAGTGCATATCTATTTGACAATTTGTTGACATAGCGTGTTATGTCAAAAAAAATATTTTTTTTTAAGAACGATTCGAAAGGTAGCTGTGGCGAAGTGTATATTAAGAATGTTTTTATTTCTCCACTCAGGCTTGTTCATGGCAGTTTAATATTGTTATTTTTAAAAACACAAACCATTATAAATCAATCAATGTTAAATACTTTCAAGTTTTTTAAGTAATAGTGGTTTAACTACAAATATCGCCTACAGGAGTATTATTACATGTTGGGACTGTTTGCACCTGCATTTTTTATTATAAGTCTGCACGAAGAGAAAGGCGCTGGAATAAATTATTTTTTTATTTTTTCAGAAATATTTTGACAGCCCTTGTCAATTAACTACTGGCTGTTTTAATGACTTATTAATTGCGTTATTCTTTTGGTTCGATTTTGTTGTGTTAGCAAATAGTTCTCTGAGACATTGTATACGATAGGTTTATTCATCACCATAATCATTCCTGATAAATGATCCTCTGAGTACATACGTAAAGCATTTCACGTATAGAACCTATATCACTGATGATTCGAAGTTGAAATGGTATAACTTGAATCTGCACATCACCATTAATGCCTAACAAAATAAACCCTATACCGCAGCGCAGAATGGAACCCAGGACCTCATACACTGCTGTTGATACCACTGCAACAGTAGGTACAAAAGAAATAATCATTTTTTCTTTCGACAGCCTCGGTGACGTAGCGGTAGAACGTTCAACTGCTAAGCAGGAGGTTCGGGTTCGATTCTCGCACAGTGTAAATATGTGTATGCATGAATATGTAATGTGCATTGGTCTGGGTATTTCTATGATGATATATTTACAAAAAAAAAATCTAAGTATGTTTATCCGAATTCTAGATTCCATAACACAAGCTAGTTTGGCTATGCATACCATGGGTCTAGATAGCGTTGTGTAGAATGTAGTGGAATATTTATTTCTTCGAAATAATCCGAGAAATAGAAATTCATACACAAAAAAACATGGCGCTCACACAGAACATGTAACGAACCCTTGTACCAACAAAGAAAACTAATTCCCGCTGCGTCTGGGCATGTTTAATTGCTCGCGTGTCACTTTAATACCGTTATAACTCGTAATGTTGGCGCTAAGAAGAATTACACACATATTACATTTTTTTTTATAGGACACGTCAATTGGACTTCGCCTTGCCTGATGGTAAGCTGAAGGCAAAGTCCCAGAAAAGAGGGTCACCATTACTTACACATACCGTGTGACAATGGTGACACTCATCTTGACGGCCTCATCATATGCTTTTTCACGCCCCGCTTAAAGGACCCGGGACTGTAGGAAGAAGGAAACACGTGAGCTGGTAATGAATTCCAGGCCTTAATGGTGCGACAGAGGAAAGAGTCTCCGAACCGCTTGGTTCTTGATCGGATGTTCTGCACCGTGTGCGGATGACATCTAAGACCTGCACGTGTTGTCCTGTGTAGGAAAGGGGAGGGTGGGACTAACATACATATAAATAATCGGGCCTTTATCCCTGGAGGGTTAGTCATTTCACCAATCATTGTTCTCGGTCCCACTTAATAGGGGGTGAGCCTGTTGCCGTCTTCCGGGCACTATTGTTGACTCGAGTCTTGTATCTGTGCCTGAGTCTGGGATATATATCTCTGTCTGATGTTAAACAACCCTATCCCTTAGTCGCTTTGTACAATATTACACAGGAAGCGATGGGGTAGCCCAAATTCTACTCTGCTAGGAACCTAATACTTTCATGAATCTAAGTCAATGCCGTTTAGCTTTTCTAATGAAATTCAATAATTTTATTATTTAAGAAGAAAAAAAGAATATATTAAAAAAGAACTCAATTTTAAAGATTTATTTTTGAATTGAGAGAGGAATGTTGAGAGAATGAATGAAGGAAGACTAACGAAACAGTTGTATGAGGCGAGTGTGGATGGTACCGTCGGAAGGGGAAGACCTAGCATATACCTGGACCAAATCGGGGAAGTTTTAGAAAAGGGGCAGGTCAGGAGTACTCTAAACCGACGAGCATGCATGAAGAATGTAATGAGAGTGAATGAAGCGAGAGTAGTATGTCAGGATCGTAGCAAATGGAGATCCGTGATCTCTGCCTACCCCTATGGGAGACAGGCGTGTTTTTATGTATGGATGTATGTTATTTTTTATAATGAATTCAAATAGAGGCCATTTAAATCTATCGGCTTGCGAGTAGAACATAATCGGGATGACAACAACGGTATTGAATAACATAAAAGTATCGGAAATGTTATCCCTAATAAAAAGAAACAAACACAAGAAGGACAATACACATGGAGGTTAATGCCACGTACTTTTACATAATTTGTCTCTGGTAACAAATTCTCCGCATCCTTCTTTTTTTTTAAATACAGATAACCTAAGTAACAACAGGACACCAGAATCCATCATTGAGATAAGCGGTCGCTTTGTTCTTCTGTCTCTTTAATTCCTAAACTGAGAGAGAAAAAGGCAAAATATTATCATACACAAGTCCCCACATGATGAATGGTAAGTTGAATGTCACTTTCTGTGTCAGCGGATTGAGACAGACACTGTTGTGAGTGGCCCAAGCGATGAGATAATAGCTGAAATGATTGAATTTAATATATTAATAATTTAAAACTGAAAAGATGATACTTATTAGCGACAATACCGTCAAATTAAATTTTAAACCAATTTCTGAACAGGAATATTTCATAAAGATATCGATTTTTTATCATGCTTATTTGTATAACTTCATTAGTGATTAACTGTGTATGCAAGTGAATTTGAGAAGTCGTATTTTACCTAGTTGTAGCGTATCGACTTGAAACTTGTCATTATAACTTTCAGATGATAGTACTTAATTTCACATCATTGAGCTGATCCGATGCTGAGGATAGGAACTCTATAAGTAAACCTCTCAAATTCAGTTAAAGACGGTTATATTTTTAAGATTAATAAACTGTAATATGATATTAATTACTACTACAACTTTTAAAAATAAGAACTTCTCTTGCACCGTCATTGTATGACTTTTCAAACATATAAAATAGAATTAAGATCCTGAGACAGTTGGCCCATGTCATAAATATATTACTATCCTAACATTTGCGACAGATTTCAAAAAATCGCTCGCCGCGCGTCCCTCAAATATCCTTCTGATATATTATGCGCATACGCCGCCAGAACCACCTCCCTGTTTTTGTGAGGACCACGTAGGTGGGAATCTTTTTGTTATGATGCGATTGGTAATAGTCCTATGGTTAACATAGGGACGCCTGAGGGACCCATTGTCTTATTTGTTTTATTTATTGTTTTCCGTTGCTTGTAATTTAAAAGTCGAGTGGGTTTTTTGTCCGTCTACCCGCAGTAATTAACACAATGGTAGGGGTCGTACGAAAGTGCGGTTTTATTTTATGTACCGATTTCTTTTGTGCATCTCTTTTCTTTGTGTGGAAAGTATCGAGTGAATGACTTATAAAAATCTGATGTTAGTTTTTAAATTGATCCGGTATTGTATTGTTTTTGTATTGATAATGGAATAGTAAGATGTTATTTCTCATTTAAAAGTGTAAAAAAATAGCTCGACCAGTTCAAATCTAATGTTTGGTGAACTTCTCGCTACTGTCATAAATCTACTTCTAGCACATACGTTACCAATGGTAGTACCTTTTTTGCTTTTATAACTGAGTTTTAAAAAGCATTCTCCGTTTTAAAAAGTTACCAATGGGATTATTTTTTTATTTTTACTATTAACGGTGGAGTTCAATGTTACATTTTTTTTATAAAGATGGGAGACCACTACCTTTAGAACATAGACTCATATTAATTTAAAAAAATATATTATAAGATCATTTTATGTTCCGACTTTGCTCTATTACACTAGTATTACAGTTTATAACAATAATATAATAAATAAATATATTCGGATTTTGAAAATTTGTAGGAAGCTTTCATTCTTTTTTTTATAGGATTTTATGATATGGTAGCTACTAGCTAGGACCTTTCATGTCAAGTCTTACTTTGTATTATATATCAATCTTAGCATAATTGCTGTTTATGACAATGATGATGATGATGACCATCAATGAGATGAATGCTGCCTCAGTAAAGTTGTGGGGATTTTAGAAGCTCCTTTGGTAGATTTGGAACCAACACGAAAAGTCACAATTCGCTATAATATGCCACTTTCCTCCATTTGTGTGCGTTGTCAAACACGTTATGTCTGAAAATCCATAATTTTGAATAAATAAAAACTCAATTCACACCAATTTCGGAAAATGAAATAATACCGCGATGCGCCATTCGTGTTGGCGCCAAAACTCGAATCTTTCATTCATTCTGTATTCATTCATATGCTACTGTTCTACCGACCGTAGTGGGTTATTCCATTTTCAAATGCGTGTGTTATATGATTTTACAAAATAGTATCAATACCTATCAATACAGTTCTTTTTTATAAGTATTTTTACTATTTAAATTAAGTTATTTATTAGTTCAATTGTGTATATATATGTATTAAAGTAATTTTATGACAGTATTAGATCATTCTTGAATTTTAAATCTGTGCTTTTTTTATAAAACGATTTTGATTCCATACAAAAAAGATCTGCGGCAACTGTGTTGAACTTTAATTTTTTTTTTGTCTACAGAATGATATAATTGATATTGGATATGTATAGCATAGTTATATCATGTTTAAAAGATTTAATTTCATATTGAATAAGACACTTTGTACTTTTCCGTTTGTATTGGCGGTTAGGTTAGGTTACAAGGGCGCCAGTACAAACCTTTGAGAATGCCGTAAGGCGAAACCGGTCAGGTGAAAAGTAAAATACAGTGGTAAAGAACAAAGTGGCTTATTCAATATGTGTAGCAGGTTCCGCCAACTGTCATCAACAATATTAACGGTTTAATTTAAATTTATTGTTTTGTTGATTTGAGGTCATATAAAGCTAATAGTCTTTTTCGATATAATCTACTTTTTAATTCGAAGGTACCTCCCAACCTCCTTTACAGCCTGGACACGCTTTTATCGTTATAATTTAACACCTTATCGCCACTTAATTTATAGCTTAGTTAACAACGCCGGTGCTTTATTATTTATTATACGCTTGTAAATCGATTTCTAGTCGAACTCACCGGACTTATCAAACTTTCTCTCAGCTGACATAAGTCTCGGATAATATTTATATGAGTTATATATCTCTTGTCATTCTTGTTTTGATTTCTTGTGTCTGAAGTTACATTCCCGTAATAAAAATGTGTTAAAAATTCAGTCTCTATCTAATCACCAATTTCCTAAATGTCAAAATTAGTAATGCGTAATAAATTCCACATAATCAGCTCTGTATCGTCTTGAAACTGTGCAACATTAACACTTCTAAGTTAATACTATCAAAATATATTGCGGTTTATGTAGCATAAGTTCGTCTGTAAATACAATTTTGTACGGAACCCTGGAGTAGGAGTCTCACTCGCACTTGACAGGCTTTTTGACGTTTGGGAGGTTAAATCGAGATTGAATTTGGAACATCCTTTAATTATGAGAATTGGCCCTCTGATTGTATTATTTGGGGGCACGGTAGTGTGTGCGCCAAGTTTGAATTAATTGCCCTTCTAATAAAATATTTTGTTTTTGTTACAGGTATGTATCTGTGATGCAGTTGAAAATTTTGAGGATCAGAATTCGTATAAGGATATGTATAAAGAAATATTATTTAGTGCTTGCATATGTATATTCAACATATATTACGTATATAGACATACGAGAAATCTGTATTTTATATTATTTAAAATACCGCACTGTTACCTGTCAAGTAAAATAAAAATGCCACCCCATTTTATCCTGTGGGACCTCGCATCGCACAGTAAAAAAGGGACTATCCTTATACATCATCATGAAACCGAAAAAAAAATTAGTAATATTTAGATGTTAATACACCTCTACTGACCACTTGAAACACTAACAGGTGTGAGTATATATTTAAAATTAATTTGTTGAGTTAAAACATTTCCTGTATCGTTTTTAACGAACTAGAATGATAAATATGTCTCGATTGAAAACCCAGTGGGGTGCGTAATGGTATCCATATTTTTATTAAACGATTATTTATATTAGTACTTGACACCTCATATTGATAAAAGAAAAGCAATTGAAACTGTTTATTGAATTGATATTATCAATCGAACTATTTTATGAACCATGAGTACCACAACACGCACGTGATTACTCCTTGGTGCTGCAGGCCGTATGGCTTGACGCCTTTATTTTATGAAATTAAATTGTCGCTCGTGTTCTATGTGAAATACTAAATTTATTTCGAGGATAAGAGTGCTTTGCCAAATTATAAATCAATGGTACCAAATTTTATGCAGGTCCTTTCAATTGATCTGACGTAGGACTGTTCTCTATCCGATATAAAACACATTACAGCCCCTGAAAAAGATAGAATTTAATGGCGATAGGCTTGCTATTTCATAAACCGAAAAATAAATGGCGAAAATGGTTCGAGCGAGATATGGACTAAGAAAATTCTTAAATTATAAAATGAATATCTATTTATACTGTTGATTGATGGCACTTGATGGAATTTATTGTTAATCATATCGAGAATACACTTGTACATTTTCCACAGTATTTATTATTAAACCTGACCGGTTTCGCCTTACGGCATCCTCAAAAGTTTACACCTTTTTGTAAACATTTGAGGATGCCGTAAAACGAAAAGGAATAAAACAATTAAATTAATAAGACAAATGAATGGAAATGCTAGAATTACCAAAACTCTTAAATTTTTTATTAATACAATACAGGTCAAGTGTCCTCGCGTTGTTTCTTCTGAATTAAATTGACTACTTGACAAACAAAACGTTAAAAATATACCATATTATACCACCGTTATGATCAATTAGAGCGGGTGACAGTAACCCACATTTTAAAACGACACATTTTAAAATTAGAATAATTTTTCATCGCCCCCTCTCGCTTACTCTAATGACGAAATTCCAATTCATTAACAACTTGAAATTCGAATACCATTATTTATCCCTTGAAGTTCTAACGGTCATATATTATGTATTTGACTCATTACCATTTTTCATATTCATTCATATGTTTGTCGGCTCCACTTTGAATTTGTGGCCTAAATAATAGTCTTTTAATATATGACTACGTGGGATGATGATGATTTTCAATTTATTTTAATACAACTTAACAAGTTATGATGTATTAACGAGTTTTACTTTCAAGAATATTATGAGTCTTGTATGACCTATTTCACTTCGTCTTTACTTGACTGCCAAGAAGGGTATTTTTTACGTACGCAAAAGCCCCACGGATACCCTCCCTATTTGAGCCGGTGGGAGAGGTTATGTCGGACTCGAACCGACCAAAACGCACGACGCCTGTGGGTCGTTTTTGGTTACCGAAGGTGAGGTTAACAGGCATCCCTCGCACCCCAGCCGACCCAGGACCATTTCTCTCGATCTGGCCCTCTCCTCGGGTGTGGGGACCACAGAGTCCCCAACTCGTCCCCGCCAAGGAGGGTTATGTATTTCGCGCGCATCCTTGTTTGTAATATTTTTTACTACACACATATAGTTTTTTCTTCTTCTAATATCTTCATCAAATTTTACAGACTAAAACCATATACTACAACATATTACAGCAAACAACACTCGGTTATTACAACGGTATAATAATTAAACCGACGCCAGTCAGTTACCCGAACAATCTAATTTAGAACTGTAGTTTTACTTCGTTTAAACAAAGTTACGGCTTTTTTAGAAAGTTGCTCTAAAGCTGCGTCTGCGCAACTACTTACTTGTGCAAACGAAACAATATGGACACTCGGCAACAACGATGAGAGATGTACAGACAGCATTACATTTATCTTGACTAGTTAAGTAATCAAAATAATCTTAATACCTAGGTATTCCCTCTTCCTGTTGACTGGCTGTTTTGATATTTGGTACAAACCTTTAGTTCTGATGATAATATAATTTAAATGTTTTATGACACGTCTCACAATTTTTGTAAAGTATGTCATGTATATGTCACAGTAAACTGTCAGGATTGGCAGTGAAGCGAATATGCTAGGTTTCTGATCTATGGTCAGGAAACAAAAAAAAACCATTATTTTTATTTATTTTTAAGCATTGTTGTACCTATGTATTCCGCTGTGTGTTAGTACTACCTCTAAAAATGTGCGCTGTGTTTTCGAAATAAAACATATTTTCTTTTCTTTCTTTCTTTCTTAAATCAATAAATCAAATTTGGTATTGATATCATTAATAGTCAAGATTGATCTGATGCTGACTGTACCTAAATAAAAAAAAGTATCTAATCCATTCCAAAGACTGCAAACCGTTCACAGACGCTATATATATTGATTATATATGTATATATATATATATATATATCCATCCATATATATAATCCAAATACAATAAAAAGTAACATCAAGATCGGATTAAGATTCAAATTATACTTCGAGATATATATCTTGGACTATACGCGCAATACATATCGCCTTTATCCCGAGTTAAGCAGAGGTGAATTAACACCCACATTTCACCAATAATTGTATTAAGCCACGTAATAGGGGGTGAACCTATTGCCGTATTCTGGGCACTATTGTTGACTCAAGTCATGCAACTGAGCTCAGTCTGGGCTGTATATATCTGTCTGATGTTAAACAGCCCTATCCCTTAGCCACCTTTTACGAAACCACATGGGAATCCAGCTCAACTAAATCGCTTGTGTTAAAAGAGTGGGTTCGAATCGGTAATGTAATGGCCCGGATTCGAACCTCGGACCTCTGGATCGCAAGGCCGACTCCTTAACCACAGACGCTTCAATCTATGCCTATGTATTGATTTATGCAAATTCGCCTATGCTAAGCGGCTGCTTTGCATGTACAAGAATCCTTGCACACATCGGATTTCCCTATACATATTGCTATAAACAGTGTTTTCCTGTTGTTCTTAATGAGACAGGTCGTTTTAATTACATGCAGAAGTGTTTGTTGTACGATGTTAATCACAATTAATGCTAATAACAATACGTAATTGACGTCACGTTGCGTTTTCAATTATCTTCCAAAAGTCAGCTGTTTCACTAGCAGTTAGTATATGCATTGCTATCAATTTATGAAATCACCCAATGCTTGCACCCGCCACAGTATATAAAATTATATTGTATTTTTTATTTTTTTTATTTTTGCGTTCTGCGTTTTTTTGTACTTTTTTTTTATACCACTTAGGTGGCAGACAAGCGCACGGCCCCCCTGATGGAAAGTGGTTGCCGTGGCCTATGGACGTGTGTAACCCCAGAGAAGCCACACTCGCGCTGCCGACCCTGTAAGCACAGAGTTTCTGTGCCGTCAGTGTAGAGGACAAAGCAGTACAAGCCTTTAGTCATCCCACTGACAGCACAAATTCTCCAGTGAGCTCTGGCTACCCTACTCACCGCTGGGAACAAGGCACGAAGTTATTATAACCGCGGTATTCTGTAGGGCGGAGGTACTTCCCCGGTCGGACTGCTCAATTGGGCGGATATACCGCCGTGTCCTACCTATATGATATGCTGTGTATCACAATTAACAATTTTTCTTTCTTTCTTTTCTTTCTTTCTTTCTTTCTTACTTGTTCACTTAAACATATTTTCTGATACCAAGTACCGGCAGTTCGGGGTGCGGGTTGGGTAACCTCCACGTTGGCTTACCTGTTTCTTTTCCCTCTGGACCGCGGTCCTGGGGAACGGAAGCGGGGAGGCTGGTGCACCCTGGACGACGGTTAGTAGACTCTGACTCCAAGGAGAAGGAGCTCTGCTAGCCGTCGACAAATAACCCGACAAGCCCATTTTAGGGCTAGCTGACCCTTGGGGGGGTCGTGGTATGGCGGGTCTGCAAGGCTCGCGGGAAGGGATTCGTAGAATCCCTTCCATCCCAAACAGCCCTTTTTAGGGCTAGCCTGTCGCTCCCGGTATCCCTCTGCTTTCAGAGGGGACATGGGGGCGACACAAGGATCCATAGGATCCAGGGACGGGCCGGCCTACTGCTCGCGCAGGGGCTGGCAGGCATTCGTGCCACCGTCGGTGTTGGGGGAGTTGGCTGCTCTCCCGCGTCGCGTAACCTCCAAGATATCGACAACGACCTGAGTGCTAGCCACACTTGGGAAGCCGGTATCTTGAAGGCCGCGGGGCTTGCCTTAATTGGCCGGCCCGCGACAAGGAAAAGTCTCAAAAACCCGACAGCGAAGTCGCTTAAAACCTGTGGACACCTGGGGAAATCCACAGTATGTACCCCGCTTCCTGGAATGAGCGTCACCCAGGAAGTGTAGTTTAAATCGCGTCACACTCGTGGGACTAAATATGGATCCAAATAATACTACACCCAAAAACCATCCCAAACCAAGCAGAACAGTCTGCGCGGAGGTCGCGCAGCACCACGACGCGGAGGTCGCGTCCCAAACCGCGGTGTCGGAGGAATTCGACACCGCCACGGAGAAGAGTAGGGCGAACAGCCCGGTGGGCCTACAGACCCGGAAATCTGTACGGCGGAAGAGGAGATTCAGGAAGAAGTCTCTTCCTCCTCCTTCCCCTCCACCACAGAAGACGGAGTCGGACTTGGAGCTCACCTTGACCGACTCCTCTTCCACCAGCAGCAGTCACGACGGTGACGAGACGCTGCATCCACCACCGCCGAAGCTGCTAGCGGTCAGCCGCACGCAGCTGCAGCGGGGTGATAGCCTCAGGGCCCCGGAGGATGTGGAAGCGCCGCCGAGTTCCTCCACCTCGGCGGCGTCCTTACCCTTGCCTCGCGTCGACATAATGTCGAAGGAGGTGATAGAAGCCCTAGAAGGTTGGGCCGGGGCCCGCACCGATTCTCCGACGCCGGAGGAGCACCGGGTCACGCAGGCGACGACGCGACTTGTCGAGCTGTTCGACCTCCTGAGGGCGGAGTTAGCCGAGTTGCGGCTCGACAGGGCTCATTTGGGCAGGAGGCACCTGGAGCTCCTGGAGAGCAATGAGCGGATGGCGGCCGATTACCGCAAGGAGATGGAGAGGATGGCGGCCGAACTGGCGAGCCTCCAAGCAGTCATCGCTGGGCTGCCGGCGGAGCGTGTGACGCGGTCGGCGCGGAGGCGACTGGTGGCGCAGCCAACGCCGCCGACGCGGCCGCTGTTGCCCGTGCGGTCGAGGTCGCCGCTGCGGCCGGAGTCGCTGGCGCAGCCGACGCCGTCGGGGCGGCTTGCACGGCCGCTGTTGCCCGTGCGGTCGAGGTCGCCGCTGCGGCCGGAGCCTCTGGCGCCGTCGGAGTCGCCGCAGCCGGAGCCGCCGAAGTCGCCGGCCCGACCAGTCCAGCCGGAGTCGCCGGTGCTGCAGCCGGCTCGGCCTGCGGACCCGTTGGCGCTCTGCATGGCGGCAATAGCTGCCATGGAGAAGCGCCAGGAGGAGGCGCTGGCGGAGCAGCGGGCGTGGCGGGTGGCGCAGGAGGAGCGCACCCGGAGCTGGCTGGAGTCCATAATGGACTCCAGCCGCCGACCGCCCCTGGCGGCTCCGGCCGGATATGCCGGGGCGGTTAAGAGGGGCCCCACCTGTCCGGTAGTGGCGAGGTCCCCGCAGGGGTCGGCCAGCAGCCCGTCCGCTGCGTTTGCCGCCCCTGCCGCTCCGCCCGCTCGGGCTGCTCTCGCTGCGGGGGCTGGGAGCCCCCCCCAGGATGCGCAGGTCGCCCGGCCCAGAGGAAGGGGAAAGGGGAAGGGCAAGGGGAAGAAGTCCCCAGCCCTAGCCCCGGCCCCAGCTCTGGCCCGAACTTCGGCGGGTATAGCCGCCACGAGCTCCCCGCCGGAGGGGGGCTGGGAGGTTGCCGGCGCCTCAAAACAGCGGCGCAAGGCGAACCGAAAGGCAGCCAAAAAGGCCAGGAGGGCTGAGGCTGCTGCGAGGGGAGTGCCGGGGAGGCTGCGCGTCCCCCGCTCAACCGCCGTCGTCCTTACGATGACGGCGGAGGCGGCGGATAGGGGCGTGCAGTACGCCCAGATTGTCACGCAGGCGAGAGCCTGCGTTGACATGAAGGCCCTCGACATGCCGGGCCCCATCCGGGTGAAACCCACTCGGACGGGTGCTCGGCTACTCGAGATCCCAGGCGCTTCGAGTGGTCCCCAGGCTGATGCCCTAGCGGCTAAGCTTAGGGAGACGCTTGACGCAGCCGACGTCCGGGTGTCCAGGCCCAACAAGTGCGCAGAACTGCGCATTTCGGACCTGGACGACTCCATCACGGCGGAGCAAATCCGCCTCACCGTGGCGGAGGCCGGGGGCTGCCCCCTAGATACGGTTAAGGTCGGAGCGATCCGCTTCGGCCGCCGTGGACTGGGGGCGGCAGTTGTCGGCTGCCCCATCGCAGCAGCCAAAAAGGCTGCCGACCGGGGGTTCCTCGCCGTGGGAGGCGTGGTGCGGGTGCAGGTCCGGCTCCTGCAGGCTCGACCGACTAGGTGCTATAGGTGCCTGTCGGTCGGCCACGTGGGGGTGCAGTGCACGGCGGCGGTGACGGTCGGTGACCGCTGCTTCCGCTGTGGCCAACCCGGCCATACGGCCGGTGGATGCGAAGCTCCGCTGCACTGTTTCAGGTGTGCAGCGGGGGGCAAACCGGCCGACCATAGGGTTGGCAGCAAGACCTGCACCGGGGGGGAGCCGAAGCCGCAAGGCGGGAGCTCCACCCAAAGTTCGCGGCGGGATGCGGAGATGGTTCCATAATGGATCCTCAGCTCCGCATCCTGCAGGCGAACGTGGGCCACGGTGCCGATGCTCAGGGTCTTCTGCTCCAGAGCATGGCACAGTGGTCCGTACACGTCGCCGCTGTCGCCGATCCGTACACCCACCGGCACCTGGGGCCTGCCTGGGTGGTCGACCTGGACGGGTCGGCGGCACTGGTGTACAACGCCGCTATGGGTGCCCCCCCCCCTGTTGTCGTGGCAAGGGAGCATGGCATCGTAGCGGCGCGTGTGGGGGAGATTGCGGTCGTGGCCGTCTATTTCACGCCGAGCCTACACCGACGCATAGGGGAGTACCGGCAGTCGCTGGAGCGACTGACCGACGTCGTCAACGCCTGTCATCCTCATCCGGTTCTTGTGCTCGGGGACTTCAACGCCTGGTCAGTGACCTGGGGGTCCCGGCACACGAACCCACGAGGTAGGGCTCTGGAGAGCTGGGCCGCTAATCACGGTCTAGTTCTCCAGAATCGCGGGGCCGAAGCCACGTTCGTGGCCGCGGAGCGCAGTTCGATTATCGACCTATCGTTCGCAGGCGCTTCGCTGTCGCACCGTGTGCGGGACTGGCGTGTTGTTGTGGGGGTGGAGACACTGGCGGATCACCGATACGTTCGGTTTGATGTCTCCCCCCCCGCGGGTGATGCGCCGGTCATACCGGCCCCACGCGAGCCACGCTGGGTGCTTGGGAGACTGAATCGGGAGGTCCTCCTGGAGGCCGCCATCGTACAGGCCTGGGCCATTGCGCCGGACAGGCCTGTCGATATCGACGATGAGGCGGTGTGGTTCCGGGAGGCCATGACTCGTGTCTGCGATGCGGGTATGCCTAGGGCACCACCCTATAGTCCGAGGCGTCGGGTCTACTGGTGGTCTGCGGAGATCGCGAGGCTACGGCAAGCCTGCGTGATCGCGCACCGCCGGTGGACCAGACTCCGTAGGAGGCGTAGCCGAACCGCAGATACGGAGCCCCGAGTGGCGGAGCTTCATGTGGGATACAGGGAGGCCAGAGATGCCCTCCGAGCGGAGATTAAGCGGGCGAAAGCCGCGGCTTACAAGGAGCTTATGGAGACGCTGGAGCGGGACCCATGGGGGCGGCCTTACCTTATGGTAAGAGGAAAGCTGCGCCCCCGGGTCCCGCCGTTGACCCGGGTTCTCCAGCCAGCTCTGCTCGGTGGAGTGGTCGAGTCCCTGTTCCCGGCGCGAGCGGAACACGTTCCGCCGCAGATGACTCCGCCACCTCGGTCGCCTGTGGCGCCCAGTGTGGTAGTTGACGACGAAGTCCCCGAGGTCACTTGGGTAGAACTGGAGCTGGCGGTGCGAAGGCTTAGAGCCAAGAAGAGCACCGCCCCGGGACCCGACGGCATTCCAGGCCGTGCGTGGGTCCTAGCTCTGGGAGAAGACGGTCTCGAACCCCGGCTGAGAGGGTTCCTCAGCGCATGCTTGGAGCGGGGCCAGTTTCCGAAGATGTGGAAGACGGGGAGACTGGTCCTCATCCGAAAGGAGGGTCGCCCGGCGGACGAACCGTCCGGCTACCGGCCCATTGTGTTGCTCGACGAGGTGGGCAAGCTCTTTGAAAGAGTTATTGCGAAGCGCCTCGTCGAGCACCTCTCTGGTAGGGGGCCGGACCTGGCGGATGCCCAATATGGCTTCCGCCGGTGGCGGTCCACCGTGGATGCCATCATGCGCGTGAGGACTTTGGCGGAGGAGGCAGTTGCCCGGGGTGAGGTGACGTTGGCGGTGTCCTTGGACATCTCCAACGCGTTCAACACCTTGCCCTGGAGTTGCATCAGGGAGGCACTCGTGTACCACGGTGTGCCTCTCTACCTCCGCCGCATAGTCGGGGCGTACCTGACGGAGAGAGCCGTCATCTACCCAAGTGCGACCGGCGTCGGTCGGCGTGAGATGTCGTGCGGTGTTCCACAGGGATCGGTTCTCGGGCCGCTACTGTGGAACATTGGATACGACTGGGTGCTTCGTGGTGAGCTTGCGGACGGCGCCGCCGTCACGTGCTATGCGGACGACACGCTAGTGACGGCGAGCGGGGCTACACACCGCGAAGCGATCCTGAGGGCCACGACCGCGGTTGCTCAAGTCGTGGAACGGATCCGGCGGCTGGGCCTTGAGGTGGCTCTGCATAAATCCGAGGCCATGTTCTTTCATGGACCTCGGCGCACGCCACCACCTGGTTCCAGTCTCACAGTGGGAGGCACTCTCATCGGCATCAAGCCCCAGATGAAATATCTGGGGCTCGTGCTCGACGGCCGGTGGGACTTCGAGAAGCACTTCCGAAGTCTAGGCCCCAAATTGGTGGGCACAGCCAACGCTCTGGCGCGGCTACTGCCTAACCTGAGGGGCCCAGAGGACTCCTGCAGGAGACTCTACGCGGGTGTCGTGCGGTCCATGGCCCTGTACGGGTGTCCCGTGTGGGCGGACACCCTGAATGATCGGCACATGCCCCTGCTGCAGCGTCCGCAGCAGAAGTTGGCGTGCCGCATCATAAGGGGGTACCGCACGATATCCTTCAACGCGGCGAGTCTCCTCGCCGGATCGCCACCATGGATCCTGGAAGCGAGATCCCTTTCGGCGCTATACCGGTTCCGAAAGGCGGCGCGGGAGCGGGGTCACGATCCCGAGCCCGAAGAAATTCGGGCCGTGAGATCCCGGCTCCACAGGGAAATGGTGGCGGAATGGGAGCTACGACTTGGGCGACCAGGCGCAGGGCGCGCCGTAGTAGCGGCGGTAAGACCCATCATGGGGGAGTGGCTAGAGAGGCCACACGGCAGCCTCTCGTACCGTCTGACGCAGATGATCACCGAGCACGGATGCTTCGGCAAGTATCTGCGTCGGATGGAGAAAGAGCCAACGTCCGAGTGCCATCACTGCGACGCGAGCGAGGACTCAGGTCCGCACACGCTCACCGAGTGTCCGGCGTGGGAGACGCCGAGGCGGGAGCTTGTGGCGGCCCTGGGAGTGAGAGTTCTCACGCTCTCCACCTTGCTCGCGGCGATGGTCCGCTGCGCGGATGCGTGGGCGGCCGGCGCCTCCTTCTGCGAGCAAGTAATGCTCGTGAAGGAGGAGGCGGGGCGGGAGCGGCAGCGGGAGCGACGAAGGATCGCAAGCCAAGCTGCCCGCGTACGAAGGCAACTCGGGCGTCGGAGGTCGATGAACGACCTCCGCCCCCCATGAGCGCCGGCCTGGGGGTGACAGGTGGAGCCGCCTGTTACCCTGGCAGAAGCAGGCCGCGGCGGTGGCGCGCCTAGCGCGCCTCCCCGTTTCCGGGGTCGAGTTGGGGACTCTGTAGTCCCCACACCCGAGACGAGGGCCAGATCGTGAGAGATGGCCCTGGGTCGGCCGGGGTGCGAGGGATATGCCTGTCAACCTCACCTTCGGCAACCAAAACGACCCACAGGCGGCGTGCGTTTTAGTCGGTTCGAGTCCGACATAACCTCCTCCACCGGCTCCGGTGGGGAGGTATCCGTGGGGATTTTGCGCACGTAAAAAAAAAAAAAAAAAAAAAAAGTACCGGCAGTTCATTTTGTTACACTTCAAATACCTACATATACGTAAGGTTTGGCAGAGGTGAATTAATACCCATTATATTCGGTCCCACGTAATACGGGGTGTGTTGGCGTATTTCGGGCACTATTGTTGACTCCAGCCATAGGTCTGGCTGAGTCTAGGCTGTATATAGTCTGATGTTAAACAGCCTTATCCCTTAGTCGCCTTGTACGACACCGCATAGGAAGAAATGGGGTGGTCCAAATTCTACTCTGCCGGGAACCACGCAGCTAATATGCACTAAAATTGTATGCAGACGCGCATGGCACTATTTATTGCTGTAAGTCCATCTTCAAGTGTGTCTTTACGCTCACGCCTATTTCCCTCCGGGATAGGCAGAGACAACAAGCCCATCACTTGTTGCTATCTTTACATACTTCACGAGCTCCCTCTACTGTCATTAAATCTTTCATGCAAGCCTTCTAGTTTCGAGTGTTTCTGACCTGGCCCTTAATTTCTAAAGCAAAACTACTGTCATACCACAGTAAAGAAGCCTTTTAATCTTGAACTTTAATGTCATTGCTTTAAAGTCTAAAACTAAATAGATTTTTAGCTGTGTCTGTATGACCTTTTTTCAATACTTTACCAATTTGCCCACGCATGTTTTTTTTTATTTTTTTTTTTATAGGACACGTCAATTGGACTTCGCCTTGCCTGATGGTAAGCTGAAGGCAAAGTCCCAGAAAAGAGGGTCACGACATGCCGTGTGACAATGGTGACACTCAGCTTGACGGCCTCATCATTTGCTTTTTCACGCCCCGCTTAAAGGACCCGGGACTGTAGGAAGAAGGAAACACGTGAGCTGGTAATGAATTCCAGGCCTTAATGGTGCGACAGAGGAAAGAGTCTCCGAACCGCTTGGTTCTTGATCGGATGTTCTGCACCGTGTGCGGATGACATCTAAGACCTGCATGTGTTGTCCTGTGTAGGAAATGGGAGGGTGGGACTAATTGGAAGAGCTCATCAGAACACACACACATCCCCATGGTATAGACGGTAAAATACAGCCATGGACGCAATATCTCATGTCTGCATGTTTCAATATTTGCAAAATCTACGTTCAAAATCTTCCATGTCCAGCTTCGTCTGACTCAAAATCGCTTTGCGCAGGCGCTTATTAACTAAACACATCTAATGTTGCAAGTTGCATGTAACCTAACGGTAGAAAATGTAACATGTATTGTTGCAACTCGTGTTTGTTTTTCTTCAAACATCGTGACAAATCGTACCTAAGTAACTATTATGTCACAACAAAACAATTACATTTACCGCTACTCCATTTGTCAGTCAACAAGAGTAAATACAAAGTTTTGTTCAAGCTACTTTTTCGACACCGACATAAGAATGAAGTTACACGCAACTTTTTTCTAATACATCAAATAGAATTGTTATGCGCGAGCATGCACGGTTTTCGTCACAGCGCATCCAAATTGGGTTTATCGCGACATCGCATGCGCACGCGCAGCGGCAATGAACTTGCGTCGCGGCGGCCGCGCGGCTTTGTGCTTGGAGTTTGGTGCGTTATACGTCTCACCCTCACAGTAAGTATACCTTGAGACGCATATATTTAACCTAAAATATGCTCATATATGCATACACGTTTCTTGGGCGTCTTTTGAACATATAACAGGGCGCTACGGAGTTAAAGCAGCTCAAATTCACCACGCATAGCTTTATTATGAAACAACCCACACAAAGGACCTTGTTTGTCTCCTGATTTAGGTCTAATATATGTGTCCCGAGTTAAACCTTCTCGGTCTACGTCCACCCTGTTATATCACCGTTGTCATATAACGTTAATGAACCGATAATATAAATTTATATTTATTTATTGATGTAAATTATTATATTGATATCTTGTTATTAAGTTGTAAACATAACAATATACAAATCATTACAATCAGAATAACATATTGTTTTCAGTCGGACAAAGTAGGAAGTATTTATTTTATATTTTTATTGGCTATTGTTAAACACAAGACAGAGGTTAAGGTGCATTGCTTTTTATTAATATCAAAGTTGAAATGTTTAAAGCCGTGTCAAATTATACTTCCTGTATTCACAATCGAAACGGCTTGCAATGAATATTGCTTTTTATTTCACGAAAAACTTGCGAATCAAATATTATCTTTCTCGATTGTCAAGATTAAAAAACCTTCAGACGCTTTTGTTATGTAGCATCGGCGCGTGCGATGATTACTAAAACATTGCAGCGTGTGATCACGGAACGAATTGTAAGTTATGCAGACGTATTATTTAGATTCGTATGTTGTGGACGTAATTTTGACATCCAAAATTTAAAAGAAAACAGGAATTTCAACCTAAGAGCTTGTCGCCCGGTATCGTTAGGAGGTAGGACACGACGGTATTTCTGTCTTATTGAGTAGTGCGACTGGGGAATTACCTCCATCCTATAAAATACCACGGCTATAATACCCTCGTGTCGTGTTCCAGACGGTGAGAAGGGTAGCCAGAGCTCACTGGAGAGCTTTTGTGCTGTCAGTGGGAAGACCAAAAGCTGCTTTGTGTTATACGCTGGCGGCACAGAAACTTTCTATGCTAAAGTAGTGGGCAGCGCGAGTGTGACTCCTTTGGTTTTGCACACGTCCATAGGCCACGGTAACCACTTTCAATCATTGGTTGTGTTATCTGTAACTTCACTTAACTGAAAGATATACAAGCAAGACATACTTAATAAATTCACCGTCAAAAATATATGTAATTTAAGAGCTAACTGGAGAATTTGTGCTGTCAGTGGGAAGACTAAAAGCATTGTCCTGTTTTGTCCTCTACAATGACGGCACAGAAACTCTGTGCTGACAGGGTCCTCAGCGCGAGTGTGGCTTCTCTGGTGTTACACACGTCCATAGGCCACGGTAACCACTTTCCATCAGGTGGGCCGTGCGCTTGTCTGCCACCTAAGTGGTATAAAAAAAAGAAAAAAAAACTGCCCATATGTTTGCTTTATTGTATATTGGCGGTGTTGCGTGCGAAGCCGGTATAAACCACTAGTGTATAATAAAAAAAACCTCGATCATAGTTTAGCCAAGTTTTCTACAACCAAGTTCCTAAGACCTAGTTTTTGTTGCAAAAATTATTATCGATTTTAAATTAGATCTCACTGTTCTTGATATACAAGATACTATTTCTAGTTCGATGCTGAACTAGAAACAACTATTAATCTAATTTTTTATACTGATTCTTTGTTAATTGAAAAGGGTATGCTAGGGAGTGATAGTCAAGTATTTGACTCACGTTTAACCCCTCGTTTACACCACGAAACAAGTTATAAACTTGTTGAAGACTTGTGGAAGACTAATCACTACACAATACTTGTTATATACATGTATCTCAGATACTTTTTCGTTCACAGAGGATGTATACAAAATGTGAATATAAAACACATTTGCGTTCACACTGTAGCCTGTGACACATTGCAACTTGTCAAATACATATTTTATACGTAGGTAAACGAGGGGTAAGCGAGCAGACATGACGGGGTCGACCTCGTAGAACTTACACAGAAAAAATAATGGTACATGTATCGAAAAAAGACCAAATTTAGTTTAATACACTCGAGAGCAATGAATCCGGGTCACTTAAAGAATGTTAAAAATCTCGGAAACTAAAAATGATAGGTTAATGCAATAAATTGTATTTAATAGACAATGTAATACTCCTTAAATGAAAGTAAAAAAAATATGAGTCACCATACATTTTATTAACACAAAATTACATAAAGAAAAAAACTGCTGATCTCTCCTTAAAACAAAAATAGGAAACATGAAATTTTTGAACTTTATTACGATTTTCTTGAATTTTAATACTTCGTATTGCCTCCTCGTGCTTCCATTACTGCGTTTACGCGGTTTGGCATGCTGTACACCAAGTTCCTTATACGATTTTGGGGAATATTCTCCCATTCCTCTGTGAGAGCAATTTTGAGCTCACGAAGCGTGATTGGGGGAGGGTTTCGTTGTTTTACGCATCTGCCTAGCTCGTCCCAAGCATGCTCGATCGGGTTGATATCCGGGCTGCGCGCTGGCCACTCCATACGAGTAATGTTCATCTCTTGAAGGTAGTCATTCACAATCCTACCTGTATGAGGTCTGGCATTGTCATGCATAAATATAGCATCCTCACCTAAATTGACCATAAATGGACCAACGTGATCATTGAGGATTTCTTCCACATATCTTACGCTAGTTAAAGAGCCGTTTTCTATGATCACCAGCTCTGTGCGACTTTCAGAAGAAATTCCGGCCCACACAAGTACAGACCCACCACCGTAGGCTACTTTTTCTTCGATGCATGCTTGCTTGAATCTTTCCCCTGGTCTTCGATACACTCTGTGTCTTCCATCGTGCTTGTAGAGCATAAATTTTGATTCGTCGGAGAACATAACTTTTGACCAATCTTCAATACTCCAATTTACGTGGCTCTGGGCATAACTTAGTTTAGTTTTAAGTTTTAAGTTAGATTCAGCAAGCCGACGTCTTACTGTCCATGCACTTGGGTTACTTCCTCCGAGGCGTCGAAACTGATTGGTGAGTTCAGTTCCTGTGAGAAAGCGATTTCGAAGCATGGTGTTCACCAAGTATCGGTCTTCTCGTGCTGTGGTACACCTGGTTCTGCCCGTTCCTGGTCTGCGTAGGTTAGAACCAGTTTCTTCGTAACGTCGGAGAACTCTTTGTACTGTTGACAGCGACACACCGACAGTCCTGGCTGTATCGCGCTGACTCCGGCCGGTTTCCAGCATTGTAAGTATTCTGGTGCATTCTTCAGGCGTAAGCGACATAATTTCAGCTTGATTAATGAATATAGAGCACTATCAACATGGTTTATGTACCCACATAAATGACAGATTACAAACAAAAGCAACACCAAATGCTGTAATTTCGTAGTTCCATCTTCGAAAGTGGCCCTTTTTCAAATTTGATTTTTTTATGATATAACTTTACAATAACTAAGAAGTTTTAATACCTTCATTTAAGGAGTATTACATTGTCTATTAAATACAATTTATTGCATTAACCTAGCATTTTTAGTTTCCGAGATTTTTAGGATTCTTTAAGTGACCCGGATTCATTGCTCTCGAGTGTAGTAGTAATAGACGGGATGCTCGTTTTTTTTAATGTAACTTAGGTGGCAGACAAGCTAGGCCCATCTGATGGAAAGTGGTTACCGTGACCTATGAACGTGAGCAACACCAGGGCAGTCACAGGGTGCTGCAACGCATCCCAAACGTCGATAGAAATAGTAAGATCCATGATTTATTCGCGGAAACTCCCGAACCGTAGTATAATTATAAATTGGAAGATTTCAATCCATCAGCCAATAACCCATCAACAAACAACAAATGTACAAAACCACATTCGCATGCCATCGAACCGCACAACACATGTGTTAAAAGCACCGTTCTACCACTTACACGCTCAATAGACATCCGAATCACTGTGGGTATGAAATTTCATCGCAACACAATTTTTTTTTTCTTACGTTCTGAAATCGTTTCCGCAGCGGAGTTCGTTGACCGCGTGTTGAACGACTGAACCTGGGGTTCACGACCGTTACCAACATTCAGACGCAAAAAAATATGGAATCGTTTGGTATGGTTTAACTTCAAGAAGGCGATCCAAACGCCGACAGTATTATGTCTGAAAGATTAACTTTTGAAAATGATACGATTGTCTTGTCATTTTTCGCAAGTTAATCTTCTAAGAATGACGTTTGGATAGGAATTTATATTTATTTATTAGCGTTCTTGTCTTGTCTTCTGTCACGGTTTTCCGTTTCAGTTTTTAGTTCAATTGTGTATATATATGTATTAAAGAATATGTCATCTAGATTTCGTTTTTACCTGGTAGGAAATGTCCGAAATATCTTCTTTAGGCGAAGGCGTCTATAGTTACGGTTCCATCCTCTATTAGATTACAGACTATGACACCCCTGGTGTTGCACAAGTCCATAGGCCACGGTAACAACTTCCCATCGTGTGGGCCCGTGGGCATAATGTAGAGTCATTTATGATGACATCGTTTTAAATAGGTAAGTGAAAGACATTTTACGCACTAGTGAATAATAAATAAAATAAATTTATTTCAGGTAAATTTCACCCATATACGTAGCGATGTAGGACACGAAAACTGGGATAAATTTGGATTTATAAAAATTTAGATTCAGTAATTTAATTAATTGAGTATAAATATGGAATTAAATTGACACTAACAAATAATTAATACAATAATGATAATCAATACGCAATAATAAATCAATTAATACTTTATGACATGATCAAAAATATACTCGTATATAACATAAATATAATAATTTACTGAGGTATTACAAATATAAGGTAAAGAGGATTTATTATTCCATCTAACACAATAACAAATTATATAAGGTTTACCTGTGGTATTGATAGGTAGTAAAGGTAAACTTATCACATTAAACCGGACTGAAATGCCGTTTTAAATTAGCAAAGTTATAGAACAAGCCCAAAATAAATACTTTTAATATTTAATTTATAAGAAAATAGACCGTCAGTGTAGAGGACAAAGCAGGACAAGCCTTTATTCATCCCACAGACAGCACAAATTCTCCAGTTAGCTCTGGCTACCCTACTCACCGCTGGAAACACAACATGAAGTTATTATAACCGCGGTATTCTGTAGGGAGGTACTAGTCGGACTGCTCAATTAAGCGGAAGCTGATGCTTTAATAATAGAAAACTTGCAATAGATTCGTTAAAATTATAGTAAGTAATATTCGCAACGAAGATTGAAAGGTAATTTACAAAGCACTGCATATTATTCAACGCTCAAGTATCGAACCCAAACCACGCTCCAGCTAACGGATGTTTCCTTTGTATTATTCTGGAACACACGCGCAATGAATATTTCAAGCACACTTGTACGAACAACTCGTAAATTACACTCCAAACAATATACATAAACACATCAAGGTATGGTGATAAACACATGACTTAATTGCATTGCTACTTCTGTTAGGTTTTAATAGTTTTACTAACAAGAACAACTAATTGATTACGCAATGGAATCTATACGAGCAATAGCGTTATAGGAAAATTTAAGTGCGTTATATTTAATTGATCCTCTATACATTCTGTGTTTTTGAATGCTTCTTTCTTTCTTTGTATGTAAAACGACTTCAGTGTAATTTGTTCGGTAGAGAGTCTATTGATTTGTACGTTACTGCGTAGAATTCCAAACAATTGTTTGTCTACCTAAATGTACTAGTGTTAAAGGAGGTAGGATACGACGGTATTTCCGTCCAATTGAGCAGTCCGACTGGGGAAGTACCTCCATCCTACAGAAAACCGCGGCTATAGTAACCTTAAAGGAGGTAGGACTTCGTGTTGTGTTTCCGGCGGTGAGCAGGGTAGCCAGAGCTTACTGGAGAGATTTTGTACTGTCAGTGGGAAGACCAAAAGCTTGTCCTGCTTTGTCTTTTACATTGAGGGCACAGAAAATCTTGTGTTTAAAGGGTTGGCAGCGCGAGTGTGACTCCCTTGGCGTTGTACACGTCCATAGGCCACGGTAACCACTTTCCATAAGGTGGGCCGTGTGCTTGTCTGCAAATCAAGTGGTATAAAAAAAATGTACGATGCACGATGAGATCCTTTCTATCTCTTGGAAATAGTTACGATTCTTGATTAGAAAATTGTCATCCAAATCCTCTTTGGATTCCATTTTCATATTGGCAAAATATGATGGAGTTCCCTGGACTTCTCTGGAGTTCCCTGGAGTTCCCTGGAGTTCCCTGGAGATCCCTGGAGTTCCCTGAAGTTCCCTGGAGTTCCCTGGAGTTCCCTGGAGTTCCCTGGAGTTTCCTGGAGCTCCTATGAAATGCTGACATATGAGGCATCTTAGTATGATTTCTTATGCGGTGATATCAAGTTTGTAAGGATAGAAATACCCGAGAAATGGATCGGATGGTTTCTGAGAAACATTGATGGCAAAACAGTTTCACAAGCCATGTGTTATATCGTCTTACACGTGTAATCGGAAACAAAAGTAGCTGAACCTACGCGCGTGATTAGAAAATTCTTTGCTTTATAGGCATTATTTCCTAAGAAGTCTAGATCTATTGTATCCGCACTCAAGGAACTGGCAGCTAGTACTTTAATATTTCTTTATTCATCATATTCTCAGCGGTTTTCCTGGTTGCATCCGAAGCTTTCCATTTAATGGTTGGTAACTATATTTTGGCTATTGCGGCGGCGACTGTGACTGAGATCCCAAGAGGAAAGCGGTATTGGTTTGCGAGTGGGGTTGGTTCTGTTACTCTCCTGGTGTTACACGCGATCAGATGTCACGGTAACCGCTTTCCATTAGTGAGTCGTGTGCTTGTCTGCCATCTAAGTTGTATAAAAAAAGGAAATTGTTACTGATATTCAAGTTACATCCTGGATGTTGACTTTTTCCAATCCAAATTTATAAGGAAACGGAAAATTTAGCAAAATATCTCATAAAATTCTCAATGAATCACCACAGCGTGTACCACCTCACTAAAGGCCTCCGTTTAATCACTCTATTATCAACCATGTTTATCAAATCCTCGCAATTTCTAACATCTATTTGTCATCCGCGTAATCTTATCATAGAGACCACGCACTGGCGTCAGACGGAATCTCTGTCGCGCGTCGGCGCTTGCGCACTCATGCAATATTAATGTACTAGCCGTTGAACTAATTAGAAACCTATTGCTTTTAAAAAAATACTATCTAGACGACCATAGAAGCTGATATGATCTATTTCTATATACGCTTTAGTAGTGTAGAAAAGAAAATGATTAATTCAAGTGCAGGTTATAAATATCGTACTGTTGATCCCGTTTCTTCGAAGAATGTTCTTTTATGAAGCATTTTATTGGGATTGTATATAAGCGGTGTAGCTACGAATTGATGGAACGATTCTGCTGGAGAAGTAATGTCCTCTTTTTCATACTGGCGCCGAAGCGTCGGTGACTTAGTGATTAAGGAGCCGGTCAAATGATAGAGAGGTGCCGGGTTTCAATCCAGCTAAGCTTATTTGCGTGTGAGGTGTGGGTTCACGTCGGTAGTATAATTACCGACCTGAACCCACTCCTCACTTTTATTAACTTCGGTTACATTTTTTTTTAAATCCCGGTTGCATATAAAACTATCACTTTACCTCGGCTGCTTTTCTACTATCTTAGGGTTCATGACGTCTTTGGATCACAATAAAGCCTAAAATGTTATTTGCACCACTCAATGTCATTTGCATCGTGGCGGTGGAACATAGTAGACTAAGGGTACATTTTACGCAGGCCCTCTAGTCCCGGGTCCTTTAAGCGAGGTATAAAAAGCATCTCAGTCGTGAAGCTGTTGGTGTCTGCGATATTGACCCCCACATTTCACCAATCATTGAATTCAGGCCCGCGTAATAGGGGGTGAGCCTATTGCCGACTTCCGGGCACTATTGTTGACTCGAGCAATGCATCTAAAGCTGAGTCTGGACTGTATATATCTGTCTGATGTTAAACAGCCCTATCCCTTAGTCGCCTTGTACGACACCGCATGGGAAGTGATGGGGTGGTCAAATTCTACTCTGCCGGGAACCACGCGGCTAAATCCTTTAAGCTTTTTATTTCTCTGTGACATCACACGTCTGAAAAGGCGCTTTGTCACCCCCATACATTATGCTATGTGCGTAATCCATCCATAATATAATACTATGTTAGTGTTTACCTGCCCCACATAAGTGTGTGGGACAGGTAACCACTAACATAGTATATAAAGAAGTCAGTTTAATAAACCAGTGAAGTCAAGCTCGAAGCAAACAACCAAATGATGTAAATAATTTCTTATTATAGATTTTTAAACTATCATGGTCACTCACATTAGTATTAAAGTTGTCAGGATATTTACCATGTTGTATTGTTCTAAGTTTCCAATATTTGTTGATGATCACGTTGGAACTCAGTTCCTCCGTGATCATGGTGCTTGCAATACATGGTAAATATCCCGATAATTTTAATACTAATTCCCTTTTTCTAGATTCCATGGGACTACTGAGACTCTGATCATTCTTGCATAGTAAAGGATCATCTGTATACGATGTAACAGCAGAACACTGACTCCTAAGTCACAGGGTTCCCCTAATTTAGGAGGCAGGGTTAATATTATTTAGGTCACCTTTCATTATAATATAAATATTTCCGTAAATACACCTAAGGACCCATTGTAGAAAAGGTATCTGTGTCAATAAATGATTTTAATTTTATTTATTTATTACTTTACCCAATCAAGAAATCAAACTTGGTACCTTTACCTACCCGCGAAGCAGTTCTTATCAATCTTATCATAGAGTTAATACATGATTAAGATAATTTCAACGGTCAAGGCGGGATTCGAAACCGCGGTCTTTTCCTTACAAGTGGAAGGTTCTAACCACTAAGCCTATCAAAATTTTCCTAATATCCGTCTTGCGGCGACGATAATCAATTTTTTCTATCTTAATCGATTTGAATAAAAGAAATTCAATCAATCAATTAGCCCACTGCAGTTCACTGCTGGACATAGGCCTCTCCCAATGTGCGCCATTTTCTCCGATCCTCCGCCTTCCGCATCCAGTCTGTCCCAGCCACCTTTTTCAGGTCGTCCGTCCATCTGGCTAGAGGGCGTCCTACCTTTCGTTTACCTTCTCGCGGTCTCCACTGTAGGATGTTTTAAAATTTCATTCACATATATTCAAGCTCTAAATATAAAGCACTCAATATCTGAACAGCAGCTCATCGATATTGTAATATATCCGTATAGTAAATTGAATATCAACATGTCATAATAACCTGTTGGCACGTAAATATCTCGTAATATCTTGCACCACACATAGCAACTAGCAACAGACATTACTTGCAGCTATTTGAACACGCAAATAGCTGATAAGTTTAGTTTAATTATAGTTTCTACTTTTGTCATCTGTTACATGCTGCAGAATTGATATTCATTCTTGATAAACTTTTGCTATTACAAACAACTATTTTTTATACAACTTAGGTGGTATACAATCACACGGCCCACCTGATGGAAAGTGGTTACCGTGGCCTATAGGTGTGTGCAATATCAGGGCAGTCACACTCGTGCTACCGATCCTTTAAGAACAGATAGTTTATGTGTAGTCAGTGCAGAAAACAAAGCAGGGCAAGATTTTTGTCTTCTCACTGATAGCACAAAACCTCTCCAGTGAGCTCTGGCTAACGTACTCACCGCCGGGAATACAACACGAGGTTATTGCGGCCGTGGTATTCTGTAGGGTGGAGGTAGTTATTCAGTCGGATTGCTCAATTAGGATGGGAATACCGTAGTGTTCTACCTTACTCTTTGAAATTGTCTGTAAATAAGGTGTACATAAAGTATACTACTTGCGCCAGTATGAATAGTAAAAATCAGGAAGTGTAGGAGGAGCGTGTTGTAGGAGGTAGGACACGACTGTATTGCCGTCCCAATTGACCAGTCTCACTGGGGAAGTACCTCCGCCCTACAGAATACAGCGGCCAGAATAACCTGAGATTATATTATCAATCAATCAATAAACCTATTGTAGTCCACTGCCGGACATATGCCTCTCCCAATGTTGGGAGGCTTTGGCCTACTGTTTCCACGCTGGCCAGACGGGTTGGTACAGGGTTTTATTTCGAGTTTTCCTTCTCTCGCATTGCGTATTTTGCTGTTAATCGCCTCTTACGACACACCCTTCGGATAAGACGGGGTAAAAAGAAAAAAGAAACTATTTTTATTTAACCTAGTTAAACCTAAATATAGACAGTACAGCAACAAGTGACAATAGCCAAGCAGAATAATGGCCGTCTCTCAGCTTAGTGCTGCCCGCGTTGTGTGCAGGCGGACAGCGCTGGTTTTCAGATATGGGTTCTTGTATTCTTTCTCAGCCACCAACATATATATATATATATGACAAATATATTTTGTATGACATAAATCTACTCATTCAAATAAATTCCTAACAACAATGAGTTGTTTGTATGAGTAATAATACATACATTTCATTTATCACGGTTCGCACGGCGAACAAGACGCACTTGGACCTATTTGCGTGGTCATTGTCTATGGACGTGGGAATCAGGTCTAACGGACGGCATAGACACGCCGAATTGACCTAACACCGGTCACTGACATAACCAACTACCTTTGGCTGTGTAAATATATTTTTTAACGTACCCGCTACTTTAATGTTTTAAATGGCGTTTAAGATCAAAAAAGAAAACTGGTATTTATTTTTTTCATGACGTTCCTGATAACTTTATTTGTTATAAAACATAACATAACATTAACCTACGCCTATATCCCCGCACATAAGGGGTATCCGCATATAAGAGGTAGTCAGAGGTGCTATCACCCACATTTCCCCAGTTTATGTTTAGGTCCCAATGTAATAGGTGGTGAGTCTATTGCCATTAACCGGGCACTTATAAACCTTCGACAAATACACACATAACTTCGAAAAGCATCGAAAAGTCATTAGTGTGTGCCATGGTAAAATCTGGAATCGAACCCGAGATCTCGTCTCAGCAGTCCATTACCCATACCACTAGGCTACCGCGGTTATCCATATATACTAGGGTTGTAACGGAGGCCTTCTTAACGGAGGCGGAGGCGGATGCGAAGGCGATGAGTTTCACTTCCGCGGATGCGGAGGTTAACGGAGGCGGAGGCGAAGGTGAAAGTGGATGTAAATAAAATAGTAATTTAAGGTTCAAATTTGCGGCTTTATCACCTTCCAAACGATTTCTAAGGGATTCATAAATTAATCCAGCTGAACTAAATAATTGTTCACTTGGCACTGAACTTGGCGGCGCCGATAAGTTCGTGCGAACGATGGGAGAAAAAGCTTTATATTTATTGTTATTTCTCCACCACAATAATGGATCATCGTCTAATTTGAGTCTGTTTTCTTTATTATATTCATTAATTAAAATTTACCATATCATGAGGTTACTATTGCTGTCGTCATTTTCAGTTTCCTCTTCACTGTCACTGTGATTTGTCAACATGTCTGCCAGATTCGAATGCACGCTTTGTGTTGGTGAAAAGGTATTGCTATATGATTACGTAAATAAAACTCCGTTACAACTACGCAAAAATTGTGCGGAGGCGGAAGCGGAGGCGAAGGTACGATTTCTTGCGGAACTTCCGCAGTAACGGAGGCGGAGGCGAAGTTCCGTTACAACCCTAATATATACACACATCAACAAAGTCTAGGGAACAAGGACATTTCTAGTTTTTATTTAAAAACCCTTTCTTGTAATAGTGAGTGTTTTATATCAATAGAAGGGTATTTTTATACCGTTTTTAATTTTAATTTTAATAAAAACATTTTCATACCAATTTTTTTTTTTTTAATGAAAGAATTGAATAGTGCCAATATTGAGTATTACAACCTTCTATGATTAGGCACAAAAATAACGAGGTAGTAAGAAATACAGTAATTAACCGTACTTTAAACGTTTTTAATAATCTGTAGGACCTCCTAAAGCATTAGCAACAGCTCGACAACGGCGTGGCATACTTAGTATGAGATTGTCAATCATCGTCTGTGGAATATGGCTCCATACACTGCGAAGGTGTAAAAAAAGTTGTTCTTCAGTGTTCAGATTTTCCAAAGAATCACTGAAAGCTCTTCTCCCAAGCAAATCCCAGGCATGCTCTATGGGATTGAGGTCGGCAGACTGAGCAGGCCATTCCAACGTCGTAATATTGTGCTCGCTTAACGCATTGACCACTACCCTCGCGGTGTGTGACCGTGCATTATCTTGCATGAACATAAAATCTTGACCGAACTGCTGTCGATGAGGGATTACCATGGGGTGTATAACCTCCTGAATGTATTGGTTTGCATTCAAATTGCCCCGTATCCAAACGAGGTCGGTCCTTCCACCAAGGCGAATTCCAGCCCATACCATGATTGTTCCACCTTGGTAAGGATGAACTTCTTGCGGATTCTGGAGACGACTCCGACGTCCAGGAACTCGCCATATACGCACTCTTCTCGAATCAGGATAAAAACCGAAGCAAGATTCGTCGGAAAACAGAACCCGTGCCCATTGATGGTCGGTCCACTGTAAATGTGCGTTAGCCCACAATAAGCGACGACCTCGATTTCCACGTCGAAGAGCTGGAACCCTAAGCGGTCTGCGAGCATAAAGATTGGCTTCGTGTAGTCTTCTTCTGACAGTTTGATCGCTAATAACCACTTGATGCTGAGACTGGAGGCCTGCGACCAAGTGACGAGCTGCCGTTGGGGTTGGGGTGGGTTGCCGCCTTGCGGAATTTTGCAAGAAACGATCTTGTCGCGGGGTAGTAACCCTATTTCGTCCCCTGTGACGTTCGGCAACATCCCCTGTAGACCTGTAGCGTGCCCATAATCTGCAAATTACGCTTGGTTGGGTGTTGACAGCATCCGCTACGTCGCGTTGAGTTCGTCCAGCTTGCAGCATACCAACAGCCCTTAACATTTCTTCGCGACTTAAATGACGACGTGACATGATGACTACAGTCACAAAAATGCACAAACCATACGTAAAAGACGTATTATTGATAATAAACGTTATTTACAATCAAAAATAATAATTTTTATTTTGCCTCAGAGAAACTGCACAATCAAACACTTTTTCAAAAGTTTTCCCTCCATATTCGAAAATCATTACTTATTTAAATTTATTTTTAAATTTCGAACAACTCTGTAATCTACTTTATTCTATTTTTATTTATTTGCTGCCAGTTATTTGCAAAACAAGATTTACACGAAAAAAAATAATTGGGGTCATCTTGTTCCCTAGACTTTGTTGAGGTGTTTACTTTGCAGATACTTACACATTATTTAGTAATACACTTTTTTTTAAACAATCCGATATTTATTTCTGTCAGTGATACCTTCAATTACATTACCAATTTCCGTTAGATATTTCTTCTCGAGTTTTTGTTCTGTACAGGCAAATGACCTCTAGACAACGTCTGCGTGTGCGCATCTGAATTTATCGCAACAATTTATGGTTTATGGCGTATACGTGTCTGTTCATTCATTTATTTAAATGAAAATTGTATATTCATATGTTTCATTAATCATAAAAGCAGTATGCGGGTCAGCGCGGCGATGGTTAGCCTCATGGGAATGTGGGTGTGTGTTGTACCACTGTACTCTGGTATTGCTTAACTCATTAACTCTTAGACAATGAGGAGATTTATTCCTTTGAATCAAAGATAACGGGACGATATCCTTATTAGTGCTTCTCTGCTTATCTGCTACTCAAAGGTTTGCTGGGAGAGAACTTAGTTTGAGTTAAGCTCGCCTTTGTACATATTTCTGATATATATTTTTTTGTATATGACCTCTGAACTGATTTTGTGCCATAAAGAATTAAATTTAAATTAAATTATTTAGTGTTAGAGAGTTTGCTAGAGCTACTTGAAAACCTGCACTGTCCACCTGGGCGTACCATGGTAAAAAACCGCTAGTAAAGAGTCGAATTCGTGCACCGACGGTTCCGTAACTTAATCTACATAAACCGTAATATATTTTGAATGTGTTGACATAGAAACTTGATTTTTCACGCACAGTTTCAAGACGTTATACACCTGAGTAAGTGGTGAATTTCAACTCGATTTGTCCACGCACTCCTAAGAAAAAAAGTCTTGACAGACAAAGACATAACAACATGAAGAAAGACAGAAGAACAGACACACAACGAAGTGATCCTATAAGGGTGCCGTTCTTTAATCCTTTTCAAAGTACGGAACCCTGAGAAAATGACAACGGTTCACTTTGTTATACGTGTTGAAGCAGTGGCGTAAAGCTCGTTTGGTGTATAGCTCAGTTGGAGTACAGCTCGGTCCATTCGTTTCGGAGTTAATAGATTACAAATAAACAAATCATTCCTTTTTAAAATATTAGTAACAGAACATAAACTCACACCTATATCCTCGAAGGGGTAGGCCGAGGTGCTAGCATCCACATTTCTCCAGTTTATGTTTAGGTCCCAATGTAATAGGTGGCAAGCCTATTGCCATTAACCGGGCACTTATAAACCTGCGATAAATACACACATAACTTCGAAAAGCATCGAAAACTCATTGGTGTGTGCCCTGGTAAAACTCAGCAGTCCATTACCCATACCACTAGGCTACCGCGGTTGTTACCTATAAATTTGTACCTATACATAAATGGAACTAAGCCTCATTTTTCAAGTTTAAATTCATTTATTTGCTAGAACATGGTGTATAGAGGTGTTATAATGACATAGTGTAGTTCGCTCATATTCTGCCATGTGATGGCGTGTAAATTTAGTATATTTGTCAATTTTTTACATCTACATTAAATCTATAATCATTACCATTATGTATTTATTATCATTATTAATTAACATCATAATTTATTTATGTTCAAGTGTCATTCTATAAATTTGTCATTCAAATATTCATGTACATCATAATAATTTTTATTTAATAACATTTCAAACAGTGTCCTTTTAAATAATCTTACAGGTAGTTCAACAATATTGTTCGGCAAATGATTATAATTTTTACACACATGCAATCCACAAATCGTGGCCCCGTATCCCTCCTTGCACTTTCAAATATGTTTAACCAAATATGATTAATAATCTCGATCGGACAGGACTGACCCTCGATTGGTAGCAAGGTTGTCTCGCCAGCAGTGACTCCGCAGTTTTTAAAAAGCCACCAACGAGTTGACGTGTTCTCGTGAATGTTCTTGGTAGATTCAATTACAATCATTGTGTTTGGTTGTAAAGGCACATGTTGTAGGACGCGACGGTATTTCCGTCCAATTGAGCAGTCCGACTATGGAAGTACCTTCGCCCTACAGAATATCGCGGCCATAATAACCTCGTGTTGTGTTCCCTGCGGTGAGTAGGGTAGCCAGAGCTCACTGGAGGGCTTTTGTGCTGTCAGTGGTAGGACCAAAAGCTTGTCCTGCTTAGTCTTTTACACTGACGGCATAGAAACTCAATGCTTGCAGGGTTGGCAGCGCGAGTGTGACTCTCTTGGTATTGCACACGTCCATAGTCCACGGTGACCACTTGCCATCAGGTGGGCTGTGTGCTTGGCTGCGATATAAGTGGTATAAAAAAAAACTTATGTGGCCCACCAAGATCTACAAGGCTAAGTCAACCTCACTAGCTGAAGTCGGGCGCGATTCTGGCGCAGTTCTTTTAAAGTATCGTTTCACTTCCTATAATCAAATGAATGGGTCGTGAAAATTACCAATCTTATTTTCACACTTATTATAATAATTAGGTTATATTGTATTCTCAAAAATAATTTTCGGGTACTCTCATTACGCGCTTTACCTTCTATAATCCCCTTAACTCGATACATTTCACAGAGAATTGCGTTCAAATTCGTATATAATTATAACGTAACGTATAATAGAAAATGTTGGTATAATTGCATCGGTTTACGGCGACTCGTAGGTAGGGCTGTCACTCACTTGAAGTGTACTAATCAGTGACGGGTGACAGAGTCGTGTAGCCAATTACATCACATCAATTGGTAGATCTAACCGTGTACTGCTATTACGCTTCATAGTGTACATGATATTACGCTGTGTCTACCAAAAAAGTGTGAATGAACATTGCTTGGTTGTTTCACGATCGCGGAATGTTTGTTTCGTATGATTGAGAAGACTTCAGTATATACTGAAGTTGGTGGTACACCAATTCCAGTCTAGTAACCGCAGTGAAACCGCACAGTCAGTTATGAAAGGAACTTCGTCATCCGCACGCTCAAGGTGTGGAATGAATTCCCTGCCAGGCGACTAGAATATGGAGTCCTTCAAGGTATTAGAAGGTTCCTTCTTACAGGGTCGGCCGCTCGAGTGTGACGGCCCTGGTGTTATACATGTCCATAGGCCCCGGTAACCACTTTCCATCAAGTAGGCTGTGTGTCTGTCTCTGTGTGGCTGTGTGTCCACCTCAATCAATCAATCAACTAGCTTACTACCGCAGTCCACTGCTGAATATAGGTCTTTCGCAAGTCGTTCGTCCATCTGACTACTCCGTTTGCCTTCTCGCGGTATCCACTCTAGGACTCCTTTGCTCCAATAGCCATGGGTACCTCGACAAACATGACGTGTAGCTGTGTTAATATGTATTTCTTTTATAAAATAAGAAACATTTGCTTTTATCTTATTCATGAATATTATATTCATGAATAAGGATGATTGATACATGTATACCTAAGGATAGAACCGAGCTGTTGTCTCTAACTACCCTGGCCTCGGAGACAAGACAAGTGTGAGCATATGCATGCATGTTCATTAAAATATATTTGTTTCAATGTGTGAATTAAACTGCAAATGGCAACCCTGATAGTGGTGTCGTGATCGACACCACTATCATTGTTAGTTGGTTTCCGCCTTTGGTTTTCTCATGACCTCGCTTGTTCTAGTTTAGTGAAAAAATGTTCCATGGTGTCGTATCGGTTCGAGTTTCGTTCACTGGTTTTTTATAACGCGGCGGCAAATTCTCATATTCTTAAATGTTTTAGAATGTACTTTATATGCAACCCTATTTGCTAAGATGTCGAGGATTAGTAGATGTTTTTCGATCTTCGGGTTCGAAGTTTCGGAACGGTGAGAAGTATCTAGAATGGTTTTGAAAACAACTTTTAAAATCAGTATCAAAATAAACGGGATATTTACCATGTTTCATTCCGTTCATACAGTCCCTCCGTTATCATGGTGCTTGCAACAGCGCCGAAATATCGTAAACTCAAAATAATGAAACATGGTAAATATCTCGTTTTTTTTATACTGATCTGAGTGACCATGATAGTTTAAATAACTTTTAAAATATCTAAATTTTGTATAAATTTAAATACGCACTCCTTTTTATATCTGGGGTAGGCAGAGACTGCCCTTCTGCGT
Organism: Eilema griseolum; assembly: GCA_963662185.1. Taxonomy (NCBI): domain Eukaryota; kingdom Metazoa; phylum Arthropoda; class Insecta; order Lepidoptera; family Erebidae; genus Eilema; species Eilema griseolum. The sequence continues at coordinate 23,556,654 of OY759240.1, forward strand.
CTATCCTTACAGACTTATAAAAGAAATTAAATATTATAACATAACATAAACTCACGCCTATATCCCTGAAGAGATAGGCGCACCCACATTTCGCCAGTTTATCTTTAGATCCCAATGTAATAGGTGGCGAGCCTATTGCCATTAACCGGGCACTTATAAACCTGCGATAAATACACACATCCCTAAAATATAACTGCAGGGCTTACAGCATATGTGTTTGAGTTATTTATTACGCATTTTATTTTGGCGTCGCTACCAGGCCTGATAATTTATGCCAAATATCTATAAATTAGGATGTTTATGTCCAATTGTTTTAATTAACTATTAACCACACACTTACCCTAAGCAAAAAAAAATCAAATTGTATGCAGCAACCCTGATAATTAATACGCACTTGATTCTCTTGTAGTACATAACTACAGATCATTCAACTGAAACATTTGAATGTCAGCCTTCAATGAAGCTCAGAAAGCTTAAATGATCCATCACATGAACTTTATCTTGGCCCACGCTTCATTGGTTTTTTAAGATGGCACTATGGCCAGGTCACGAGAGTCACACACGGCGCGCGTAGGTCGTCTCAATGACCAGTGAGTGAATGGGCGTCTTTAAGAGTCCGGAGACCGCGATGAATGGCCGCCCCATTCACTAGTCGCACAGAGCGATGTTATTTGTGACCACCTTAGGTCAAACTAGCCAGGTGGTTATTACTTGTGTGTATAGGAATTGAATGACAATTTTTATTATACATTCACTGATCAATATTATATTGTGACCACTTTACCCGGCAGAATAGAATTTGCACAATAATATATTTATTTAGCCGTCCTTAATATGTGTTATGATGGTTCCCGGCAGAGTAGAATTTGGACCACCTCATCTCTTCCCATGTGGTTTCGTACACGGCTACTAAGTGATAGGGCTGTGTACGACAGATTTATACAGCCCAGCCTCAGATGCATGGCTTAAGTCAACAATAGTGCCCGGAAGATGGCAATACGCTCACCCCCTCTTACGTGGGACCGAATTCAATGATTAGTGAAATGTGGGATAAAGGCGTGACTATTATGTGTGTATGTATGGCGCGTGGTTTCCGGCAGAGTAGAATTAGGGCCACCCCATCTCTTCCCATGCGGTGTCGTACAAGGCGAATAAGGGATAGGGCTGTTTAACATCAGATAGATTTTTACAGCCCAGAGGCATAGCTCGAGTCAACAATAATGCCCGAAAAACGGCAATAGGCTCTCCCCCTATTACGTGGAACCGAATTCAATGATTAGTGAAATGTGGGTGTTAATTCACCTCTGCCTAACCCTCCGGGGATAAAGGCGTGATCATATATGTATGTATGTATTCGAGTTATAGTATAACTTGCACTTGATTTTCTTCAGTTTTACAAACCTACAAATATGGGCATTAATTTTATGTTCATATTTAAACACGTGCCAACAGTAAACTATACCTTAATACGGAAATTACATTTCAAGACCAAAGAAATGTAATTAATACGATAAAATCATTCCGGATTACGAAGTCATAACCTCATTAAACTGTCATACATTCACATGTGACATTAAAATGTCAGTGTTACCTAGAAAATGTCCATAATATTATTCATAATCGGTCGCACCTACACGCTTTGAATAAAATTGACCGATTCTCTTGACAAAGGGACTTGTTAGGCTAATCGATGTCGCCGACTTTAATTACAAACTGAATTGGTAGGTACTGTGAATATGTATAGAAATGACAATATATAGACCAGACATTAAAAAAAAAAAGATAATATATGAACTTGTATGAACGTGTGTAACATCAGAGGAGTCATACCCGTGCTACCAATCTTGTAAGAACAGAGAGTTTCTGTGCTGTCAGTGCAGAAGATACAATCAGGACAAGCTCTTAGTCTTTTAAGCTATTGCGTTCCATGATATACAATAATGTAAACGGGCCTGTCAACCTGTGACCACAGTCGGTGTAACCTGGTGAAACGTCAGGCAAACCAAAGGTATGTATGTACCTATACTATTATCGCATTAATTCCCGTTAACATTATTATATAAGCCCTTAGTCTTCCCACTGACAGTACAAAAACTCTCTAGTGAGCTCTGGTTACTCTACTCACCGCTGGTAAAGTGATTGTTAATAATAATGTGTTCAATGTTTTTGATTTCTAACTGATTTTGTTATCCTATTCATCAATTTAGTCCCGCATAGAGTTCAAGAACGAAATTTGAATTCAGAATTGGAATACCTATACGAAAATTTCATCCAAACTTTTGGAACGCACGATTATAAAAGTTTCGATCGAGTAGGTATAGTGTAGAGATTAATTTATTTTTGAATATCTGACGTTTCGATGAACTTTATATATATAATAGTGGTTACAGAAACAACTTGGTTTCGCCACACAAGTTTAGGCCGCCAAGCTGAGTGCCGCCATTGTAACATTACTTGGTGTCTGTAATGGTAGCCCTCTCGGCGCGGGAGCGGGGTCACGATCCCGAGCCCGAAGAAATTCGGGCCGTGAGATCCCGGCTCCACAGGGAAATGGTGGCAGAATGGGAGAGACGACTTGGGCAACCAAGCGCAGGGCACGCCGTAGTAACGGCGGTAAGACCCATCATGGGGGAGTGGCTAGAGAGGCCACACGGCAGCCTCTCGTACCGTCTGACGCAGATGATCACCGAGCACGGATGCTTCGGGAAGTATCTGCGTCGGATGCAGAAAGAGCCAACGTCCGAGTGCCATCACTGCGACGCGAGCGAGGACTCAGGTCCGCACACGCTCACCGAGTGTCCGGCGTGGGAGACGCCGAGGCGGGAGCTTGTGGCGGCCCTGGGAGTGAGGGTTCTCACGCTCTCCACCTTGCTCGCGGCGATGGTTCGCTGCGCGGATGCGTGGGCGGCCGGCGCCTCCTTCTGCGAGCAAGTAATGCTCGTGAAGGAGGAGGCGGGGCGGGAGCGGCAGCGGGAGCGACGAAGGATCGCTAGACAAGCTGCCCGCGCACGAAGGCAACTCGGGCGTCGGAGGTCGATGAACGACCTCCGCCCCCCATGAGCGCCGGCCTGGGGGTGACAGGTGAAGCCGCCTGTCACCCTTGCAGAAGCAGGCCGCGGCGGCGGCGCGCGTGGCGCGCCTCCCCGTTTCCGGGGTCGAGTTGGGGACTCTGTGGTCCCCACACCCGAGAAGAGGGCCAGATCGTGAGAGATGGCCCTGGGTCGGCCGGGGTGCGAGGGATATGCCTGTCAACCTCACCTTCGGCAACCGAAACGACCCACAGGCGGCGTACGTTTTAGTCGGTTCGAGTCCGACATAACCTCCTCCACCGGCTCCGGTGGGGAGGTATCCGTGGGGATTTTGCGCACGTAAAAAAAAAAAAAAAAAAAAAATGGTAGCCCTCTTTTCCGAGACATTGCCTTTAGCTTACCATCAGGCGAGGTGAACTCAAGTTGGCGTGTCCTATATTAAAAAAATTTTCCCATCTTACAAGTTTAAAATCGAATCACTTCCAAAATTATACCGTGTTGTCTCTTAGGTACCTACATGTTTTAAGGCCGTTCCTTCTCTGTCTATTCTGTATAGGTATCTGTAATTAAATCACTCTACAGACGCAATAAATCACCACATCGTTTGATGGTGATCGGCGTTTCACAATCCCTGGTGTTCGCGCTTTAAACGGTGTCACGTGTGATGTTTCATGACACTATCACCATACAAGGCGTTATTGCTATCAATGCATTTAATTGGCCGGCGAGTCGGACGCACCGGCGCTTGCGCACCGCAATTAAATTTCCATATCAGCTCAGAAATATGCATACCGAATATAGAAATGTTTAGTGCGACATAACAATGTCAGTTTATATTTAAATATAAAACTGACTGCGACGAGTTAATAATAATTCTTGCTACATTTTATATATTAACGATTTTTTTATTCAATCCATTTCATACATCGATCCTGCGTAAATCCTGGTCGTATCTAATGCTTTCATCTCGGAGTACGAGGACTTTGAAATCGTTTCAGCAGATAAAGATCTGATACGATGTGTAGTGGGCAGTAAAACCTTGAACAAAAAAAAAAATACAAGAAGTTTTGAAACTGTAAAGCTACGTCATCAATTGCAGAGGAGGCGAAGGCGGGCGGTTATACAATACACATTTACACTATTAATACTGTAGATTGATGGCATGGCACTTGGTGGAATTTGTTGTTACACATATTGATAATATGTTTGAGTGTCGCAATGTTTCTAATAGGAATATTCTTAAATGTCATTATAAACCTTTGAGGATGCCGTAAGGCGAAACCGGTCAGGTGTAATAAGCAATAAAGTAATGTGGAAAAGTACAAGTGAGTTATCAATATGTGCAATACACATTTATTTGTATTGAACACCATTCTACTGGTGAGGCCGACCTCACCGCTGTCAGAGAACAAAACCAACTGGGACAATGAGTATACTAGTCCAATTATATCTAAAAGGCAAATATTTTCTGCCTATAAAATTATATTGAATAATAATTCATAATTCATTTATTTACTAGCTTGTAATGTGGTACAACAAAAGATGGAAATTCAATTACTGTACTGTTTTACATAAGATATTTTACAGGAGGCGGTATTTCCGTCCAATTGAGCATTCCGACTGGGGAAGTACCTCCGCCCTACAGAATACCGCGGTTATAATAACTTCGTGTTGTGTTCCCAGCGGTGAGTAGGGTAGCCAGAGTTCACTGGAGAATTTGTGCTATCAGTAGGATGACTAAAGGCTTGTCTTGCTTTGTCCTCTACACTGACGGCACAGAAACTCTGTGCTTACAGGGCCGTCGGCGCGAGTGTGGCTTATCTGTTGTTGCACACGTCCATAGGCCACAGTAACCACTTTCTATCAGGTGGGCCGTGCGCTTGTCTGCCACCTAAGTGGTATAAAAAAAAGTATTTTCACAGGAAAATTTATGAGTTTTTTTATCAAATGACTACTGCTAGTACTGTTCAAGCCCTACTGTAATTAAATATGCTAAGTCATAAATTTATATATATGGAAGCCCACCTCTGTAGCATCGTAATTGCAAGTATAAATAAAACATTAATAAAGCTAATTATGAAGTATGGTGATGGCGGTCAATCAGTGCGCATGCGCAATGGCGCCTAATTGAGAAAATGAGAACTTGCGCGAGCGTCGAAGGAGAGAGCACTTAGCAGGAGGTCTGTAAATATATTCCGAATGATATTGAATCATATATTTTTCTTACTCGAGTGTTTGCAAATATTAATTGTGGCTTATAGAAATTTAATTTGTATCAGAATGGTAACTCTCGTGAAAACTGTTGGCTTCCGGTGGAGTAAAAGAGGGCATCCCATCTCTTCCCTTGGGTGTCGTAGAAGGCGAAACATACAATACAGCCCATGACGAAGTACCCTCTTCACGGCGACCACCCTTATTACTTTGGACTACACTGTGAGTCATAGTTGACGAAATGTCTTCTACTCTAGTCATTTACAGAAATGTCTTCCACTCTAGTCATTTACAGAAATGTCTTCCACTCTAGTCATTTACAGACATGGATATTTATACCTGGGTATCTATAAGACTACAGTGAATGGGCTGCTTCTAGTATTCTATTTTCGACTACAATTTTACAAAGTAGGTATTCAATTGAGGAGGTAGGACACGGCGGTATTTCCGCCCAATTGAGCAGTCCGCCTGGGGAAGTACCTCCGCCATACAAAATACCGCGGTTATAATAACTTCGTGTTGTTTTCCCGGCGGTGAGCAGGGTAGCCAGAGCTCACTGGAGAATTTGTGCTGTTAGTGGGATGACTAAAGGCTTGTACTGCTTTGTCCTCTACACTGACGGCTCTCTGTTCTTACAGGGTCGGCAGCATGGATGTGACTTCCATCAGGTGGGCCGTGTGCTTGTCTGCCACCAAAGTTGTATATAAAAAAAAAATCAAAATCGATTAAAATAGAAAAAGTTTAAACGGTCCAGGCGGGATTCGAACCAACGTTTAAAAATGATTGCAACATCATTCATTGGTTCCGATAGTTCGTACGAATATCGCTAGATGGCTCTCAACCGTCGCCGTAAGACGGATATATGTATACAAGAATTGGATGGTTTCGGGCGAAGGTTCGGTGGCTTACTGGTCAGAGTGTTCCCCCTGTACCGATTAATTTATTTCTATATCTTAAGATAACACACATAAACTCACGCCTATATCCCCGAAGAGATAAGCAGAGGTGCTAGCATCCACATTTCGCCATTTTATGTTTAGGTCCCAATGTAATAGGTGGCGAGCCTATTGCCATTAACCGGGCACTTATAAACTTGCGATAAATACACACATAACTTCGAAAAGTCATTGGTGTGTGCCATGGTAAAACCTGGGATCGTACCCGAGACCTCGTCTCAGCAGTGCATTACCCATACCACTAGACTACCGCTGTAGTTTATCTTAATCGATTTAAAAAGAAATTGTGTTCATAATTGTTAATGTAACATAACCCAAGTATTTTTTTTAAATGTCGCCCATATACAGACACGGCCACTTTAAAATTAATAGTTTTTAAATAGTAACAAGATGGCGGTTGGTGTTTTGATGTAACATTCCTCTTGTTTTATGTCTTTCAACCGGTGTGAAGTGTTATCGCGTCCTTGACATTAGGTATAATTAAAACCAAATCGGTCCGAATACCTTGTGTAATATTAACAATCTCCTACGTTGATTTGCCTACGCGATGGACTATGAACGTTGCCCTAATAGGTACTTACCAAATGTTTAGAGATCGTTGTAAATTACGTAAGTTAAAACTGAATACAACCATTTTTTTTATCGTGCAGAAATTTGTTCGGATACCCTCCATCTAAAGTAATCAAAGTCTGTATAGACCATTATATCGGCACTTACAAAACGTCAATAAAAAAGGAACATGAAAATCAGAAGTTTAGTATATGGACCACCGGTTCGAAACGCGGCCCCGACCTGAGAATACTCCGGCAAGAAACTCAGCGAGCATTTTTTTTTTTGGTCTATTTACAAACAAACATTTAGTCTACTCGTATTTAATCTAAATACAAAAATTAACTTGCACAGCTCATTTCCAAGCTTGTCCCCTCGGTTATGTCGGACATGGACCGCCTAAACCGCATGCTGTTCGGCTCTTCAGATACTGGGGAGTAAGGTGGCCTTATAAGGCACTAGCTGACCCACCACAGCTTCGCCCGGGGTATATTTTGAAGCTTCATATCCCTTTGAGCCCGTATGTTTTAGTCTTCAAAATATGTATGAAAAATTGCCGGATTTGTTAACATTTATTATAAACGCTCCGCTCCCTTAAGTAGTAGCGTGATGATATATAGCCTAAAATCTTCCTCGATAAATGGACTACCCAACACTGAAAGAATCATTCAAATCGAACCAGTAGTTCCAGAGATTAGCGCGTTCAAACAAACAAACAAACAAACTCTGCAACTTTATAATATTAAGTATAGATTTGAGACGACTCCCGCTGACCCAGGACCATCTCCGGTTTTTAAATACCCCTCCCTCCCACCTCTCCAAATGTGGTAACTTGTGTCCCTGTCTTACCCGCCGCAAATCGCGCTGCCTGTTTCTGCTAAGGTGAAAAACGACGCCACCTGTCCCACCCGGGTCTGCGCTCATGGAGGAAGAAGGTATGAAGCGTCTTCAGTCGCGTCCGCACGACGCGGGCTTGTGCATTGCGAGAGACCTGAGTTTCTGTCATATCTACATTGATATTCAAATATTACCGCATACTCCAGGTCATAGTAGAAGGGAGGACATTTTTTTTTTACTAAAGTTATTCAATGTTTTCATCTACCTAACAATTGCCTCAATCAGCTACTATTACATAATTTTCGTCGCTGTTTCTCATAAAAAAATTCTAGTTAAAATAACATAACCATGAACTTGAAAAATTCAATATTTTATTTCTTACATTGGGCCAAGGCCAATTTCACCATCATTTGAGAAAAAATCATCGTTAACATTGCGTAGGAGTTGCCGTTTGAAGTCAACAACAAAGACCCAACAATAAAATACGTACATAATCATTTAACTTCGCCTACCCATTAAACAAGTTAAACGTGAACGTGTAGCATATTGCGTGTATTGGTTGACCGGTGGCCTGCGCCCGCGCATCATTGAGATCAATATGAACGAACGCAGTGGTGTCGCGATAGTCTAGCAGTCGTGAATAAATTGCGACTGCCGTGTCTGCACTGTTCGTGTGGTCTTAGGATGAAGCCACACTTGATTTTAGTGCAGTATTGTAGATATAGTTTGTAGTAGTGTCGGACTAATTATAATTGAAATTAAAAATATTAATAATTAAATATCCCGATTTGCTGTCTAAAAGATTCAAACAAGTAAACCCGACTGCTGTCTAATAGATCAACATAAGTTTGATAGCAGACTTACCCTATTGCCGATCATAAGCCGAAAGAAAAATTAATGTGTACTGCTGTCAAACTTGTTTCGACATTTTAGACAGAAGTCGGGTTAATTGCAAATTTAATTGCAATTAAAATGTACCCAACACTGATTTTTAGTAATATAGTACATACAGACATAATCACGCCTTTATCCCCGGAGGGTTATTTAGAAGTGAATTAACACCCACATTTCACCAATCATTGAATTCCGTCCCACGTTATAGGGGGCGAGCCTATTGCCGTCTTTCGGGTACTATTGTTGACTCAAGCATTCATCTGAGGCTGAGTCTGGGCCTTAGTCTCCTTGTACGACACCGCATGGGAAGAAATGGTGTGGTCCAAATTCTACTCTGCCGGGAACCACGCGGATAGTAGTAATATAGTGTACTCTAAAATCCGATGCCTCTTTCTATATACATAAAATTGTAATTATATATCTAGACCTAAACTGAGCACAGCTTAACTAGCTTGTTTTATAGAATCTAGAATGCGGATAAACATACTTAATTAATTTTTTGTAAATATGTACACACATATTACACATGGAAACACCCAGACCAATGCAAATGTCATATTTATGCGTACAAATATTTTGCATTGAGCGGGAATCGAACCCCCTGTGTGGCAGTCGAACGCTCTATTGCTAGACCACAGAGGCCATAATATTATATTTATTGGCCTGTTTCATCTAAACCAAATATTATTCGTATATGGAAACCTGCAGCATTTGCATTAAGGATTTTATTATCATAATGTAAAATAAAAATTTCAATCTCTTTCTTTAACGGTCTGAACTTGCAACATACTATCATAAAATACAGATATGAGATCATTTATATATTTCTTATGAAATCATTATGTGAATAGTATCTCCCGTGGTTTTATTTAAGCTATAATCTTTCCCAGACACATTTATAGACTAGCTCTAGACAGTCGTAATAACAGGAAATTTGGCATTATCCTGGTTTAATGTCTTGCTTACCATCCTACACAATACGAGAGAGAACTTTCAAGTTTTAAAAACTATTAATATGAAAAGCAATGAATCCTTTTACAGAAAGTATTTTGTTATCTTCTCCGCAGTTCTGAAAACACATTTGCATTGATTTGCGGCTACCAACTCAACCCGCCTTCTGCTATAGCAATAAAACTACCAATTCATAGTTTAAAAAAAGAAAAATAACATATACAGTTGATGGTGACTACTGCCTTAGATAAGGCACAAGGAGCGCTTACTATAAATGAAGTGGACGTTTATGATAATGAAGGAACACCATCAATGGAGCCGCGAGAGAAAAAGCCGGCATTTTATTTCTAGCTTCATAAAAACGAACTATTTTGTGAGAAAATTTCATTTCATTTCTATAAACCGTAATTATTTTATCCAACAGTTATTACTCCAAGGAATATTAACTCAATTATTTACGGTAACATCAATATTTAATGACTTTAGATATCTGTAGATGCTGTAGAATTTAGGTCAAGCTTAAACAATAAGTATGTAACTATTGTGCCTGCGAGGTTAATACAGATAAAGGCATAGATGTTTTGATAAAGCAGCCTTCAACTCATTAGCAATCAATTCGAGAAATGTTAACAAACACGATAGATTGAATACAATCTATCATCAAGCATTTCCTATTGAGAAACTTCGACCTTTGAGACTCGTAGATGTGTATTTCAATTTAAGTTCATATGATTCTCAATTTGCAAATATAATAATTTCTTAGTAATTTATTTAGTATCGAATGAATTATCAGAATTCTCGGTCGACCTTCTTCGTTGACAGCCAAATTCAATTACGAAGCCATCATTATTACATCTTGTTATATTGAATTTATGTAAACAGCTTTCATCACCTGATTGGATGATGAAATACGCCCTCATGACGTGTTTGCGTAATTGTTTACGTTAAACGACGAAAGTCCGCAAATGCTCCTACCATTTATGTTCATATCGTCCTTTCATCATAACCTCGGGCGCCATTCTGCCGTTGTCGTTTTCATTAAGCAATTGTGCTCAAGATGTTCATTTCTCATTACTGTTAAGCGTCTTTAATTCGAAATTCAATTTATTTCGTTCACCATGCGCGGCTGTTCATCTTTCTGTCATTATAAAGTTATTTATTTTTGTGAACATTTCACTGACAGTTTAATTTGTGTTTAATTTCTTTATTCTCATTACTTCTATGTATTACCGTTATTACATTGTCATTAACTGCGTCCTGATGATTAATTCAACATTATTTCGCCATAACGTTGGTAAGATTACCAAGTTACCTATGTCCACCTATTTGGAGGTGCGTGGGCGCAGTGGATTGACCGTTGCACCGGCCCACGCGCAGTTGGAACACATTGCGACACGTCTGCATTCACTGAGACTATTTTTATTAACACATCTATGTGTTCGAATTGAAATGATAATAGGTGAATTGAAAGCTTGGACCGTAATCTTATAAAGAAATAGTTGGACGTGAAAATTACTTTATTTATTTTTAAACATATTATTTCATTCATCATACAATTGAGAACTGAATAAGTAGAGATGATAAAATTTACGAATAGCTATTGATATCAAAAACAATGATATATAGAAGCGGTTTTTTTTTAAACCACTTAGTTGGCAGACAAGCACACGACCCACCTGATGGGAAGTGGTTACCGTGGCCTATGGACGTATGCAACACCAGCGGTGTTACACTCGCGCTGAATACTCGTGATCCTAACTTTTTCTAGTATTACATGAATGGCAGCTACATTGATAAGCATAACCTTTCATCCTTGAATCTATCAGTCTCAGACTGCATTATAAATATCTACCAATACAACAGTCTTCCAATTACAAGTAACATGGCCGAACCGTATCAAATATAACCTCAAAAATACGACCGCTTCCCACGAAACTTTTTGATTTATACCATCGTTTTTGTTAATGTAAAACATTGTTCTAATATTGTATTTTTTTTTTGTTTCAGGTGAGTCACCGAGCGATTCGTTTGATTCTTAGGCCGTATACTAGAATGATATTCAGTTTTAAATCTCGAATTTCTTCTTCTTTCTTTTATTGGCTTCTGCAGCGAATCGCAGCAATTTTACCAATCTCGAGTAAATTCTAAATGTTTATAAAAGTATTAATGGCCAGAGGTCAATGTTAAGTCATAGTGGAATCTCCATTTATCTGAGGATAGATTGTATAGACAATTAGACAAATCTATGAAATCTGTCAAATCAGTCGTATCTGTCAAATTTTTCAAATCTCAGATCTATCAAATCTGTCATATCTGTCAAATCTGTGGATCTGTCTGTCTGTATACAATCTGTCCGTAGGTACCTAAATCGAGATTCGGGACGTGAGTTTCGTTCTAGAATACGGCCCTTAATCATCTATCTCCTATATGGTATGTATGTGGTCTAATAGTTTTAGATGCATTATGATAGAAGTGCATTTATTTAAATTAATGATCAAAACAGTTCAGCTACGTCTCGTTCGAACCTTAAACATAAAGATAAATATACCGTCTTGATCTCTGAAGGCCACACGGACGTAGGAATGTCATTGCTAGTACAATCAACAATATGGCGCATACACAAAGAATTGATGCGCAAGCGCAGCACGTGTTCAATTGAGCGCCACACTGAATTCGATTTAATTGGAAATGCAATTTGAATGGCGTTCATTAATATTGTAAACAGTTCACAACGGAAATGCTTGACGTGGTACGATTTTATACTTATATAGATAGATAGATAGATCATTATATGCTTTTTTTCACACCCTGCTAAAATACTCAGGACTGTAGGAAGGCGGAAACACGAGCTGGTAATAAATTCCAGAACTTAATGGTGCAACAAAGGAAAATGTCCTACATTGTATGCGGGTGACATCTAAGCCCTGCACGTATCAAATACTGCCAAGGATGCAACATGTCTACGCAATATTCATATATATATACGTTCACGCCCGTTTCCCTCTGGGGTAAGCAGAAACAGCAGTTGGCAATTTGCTTCTTTGTATCATTTCATACTTTACGAGCTTCGACTATTGTATTAGACCTTTCATGCAGGCCCGCTGGTTATAAGTGCACTCTTTTTCTTCATTATTATTATTATGGAAATCAGGATTATAATATCCCAAAGGTGTAAACAAAAACACATTTTATATTTTTGAATCGCATATCACTAGGCAAGTTTGTTGTTAAGGTGGTTAAGGGTAACCTCAAAATTAATAATACAAACATACATATATATTCACGCCTTTATCCCCGAAGGGTTAGGCATAGGTGAATTAAACTCCCACATTTCACCAATAATTAAATTCGGTTCCACGTTATCGGGGGTGAGCCTATTGCGGTCCTCCAGGACAGGCCACTCAGCCTCGTATGTATGACTCGAGTCAACAATAGTTGTTGACTCGAGTCATACATACGAGGCTGAGTCTGGGCTGTATATATCTGTGTGATGTTAAACAGCCCTAAGGGATACGGCTGTTTAACATCAGATAGATATATACAGCCCAGAATCAGCCTCAGATCCGTGACTCGAGGCAACAATAGTGCCTGGGAAACAGCAATAGGCTCACCCCCTATTACGTAGGACCTAATGCAGTGACGGTGAAATGTGGGTGTTAATTCACCTCTGCCTAACCCTCCGGGGATGGAGTCGTGATTGTATGTATGTATGTATGTATCCCTTCGTCGCCTTGTACGATACCTCATGAGAAGAGATGGGGTGGTCCAAATTCTACTCTGTCGAGAACCACGCCGCTATCTGCCGGGAATATGGAATCATATCGTTGTCTGTATGTCTATCAAGACCTTTTTCTCAAGAATGCGTGAAGGTATTAAGTTGAAATTCATACCACAAAATCAGGTCTAGTCAAGATTCTAGTCAGATTCAAGATGTTATCTTGAATCTGTGCAGAAATCAAACTTCTAAGTCCACGCATTCCTAATATATTACGGTTTATGTAGCTTAAGTTACGGGACCCTCGGTGCGCGAATCCGACTTGCATAATCGAACTTGTCTGGCTTTTTTGAACACCACCAAAGTTGTCATAAGTTATATGACACTGTCGAAATTTAGAATCTGATTTCAGATATTTATAATCATTACCTTATTCAGAAATATCTTTCTCTACAGTAAAGGCTATTGCAAAAGCATAAATAATGTCGCTGTATTCATTTGAATTAATACTTTGCCACCCACCTTCCGATATTCATAAAATCAGATATATCACCTATCGCATTGGGATATTATAGTAATAAAAACCATTATATCTGCTTTCGAACGGATGTAGCTTCTTTATTACCTATCACGTATACACCATTGGCAATTCTGAGGTCTTGGTAGCATTTTTTTTCTTTATTCTACGTGCGAAAAATCCCCACAGAACCACCGAAGCCGGTGGGGAGAAGTTATGTCGGACTCGAACCGACTAAAATGCACGACGCCTGTGGGTCGTTTTTGGTTGCCGAAGGTGAGGTTAACATGCATATCCCTCGCACCCCGGCCGTTGATGGCTAAGGTGTAACTCTAGCAAATTTGCTACAATTATCAAAATGAACTTTCTGTCCTTCCTATATCATTAGTGAAAAAAACTTTAATGAGTAAAGGTTACTATAAAGTGGATGAGTACCTTAATGATGTTAATGCGTGGTACATAAGTCTCTTGCTTGCTCGCACAAAATAAATTGTAAACTAAAGCTAATTTAAAAAAGAAAAATAATCTAGTTCTAATGTAGTTCGCTGAGTTTCTTGCTGGTATCTTCTCAGTAGAACTAATCTACCGAACCAGCGAAAGAATAATTTTCCAATGGTTTATTTTTACATTATTTAATATTTTTATATTATTTCTGGACATACATTAGTGTACAATTTTGACGTTCATATGTGCTCTTTATGTGCCTAAACTGAATAAATTAAATTGATTCCTTGATTCTTCTTTGTTCATCTAAATACTAATTCCTATTGATTCTATCCTTATCAGCATGGGAACATTCACAAAATTATTGTCACGTTAGCTGGAAACATGTGATTCTGTGAACACGACAAATGCATTTGCATAAAACCGTAACTAAGACGGGACCAGTAAAATGTTACCACGATGGGACCAATAAAATGTTACCAAGACGGGACTAATAAAATCTTTCGCCCCGTAAAGTGCTACAAGATTTCGTAAGTAAACACGAAATTCATTAGCCGCCGGGTTAAATATATGCACGAATGTTAGATTTCGAGATTATAATCCATTTAATAGAAAATCAAGAGGTCGTTTTTTATACCACCTAGGTTGTACACAAGCACACGGCCCACCTGATGGAATATTGTACGTATATTCCAAACCATACTTAATTTGGACCTCAATAGCTACTATTTATTGTGCGTTAGAAATATCTATCATTATACTAGCACAGTCACCATGCCAAGAAACAGATTCAGCCAGTACAAATGATCGATCGCAGGAACCTTGTAATGTTAACACGAATAGTTTGAATGGCTTCCAATCCTAAGGGGCACATTCCTTCCGCTCATGTTACACTGACGGTAACACGGCGCACGTGGCTAGGAATTTGTCACCACCCGCGACAAGCCGGCAAGCGGCTTTCACTTTCCATATTAGAACTGAAAGCACGCCGTGTTTATTCTGGATCGGTTCGACGAACCGAAATTGTGTTTATTTAACAAATCGTGGCCCGACAGCCCCGTCAGCGGAGACTGCTGGAATGCGCCGCGAGCACAGACGTGTGCACGGCTTAATGAGCTATAAATCCATTCGATATTATTGAGTATCCACGGCTGAAATGAACGCTGCCTGCGGCTGAACGTTGACCGACGGTATCCCATTCATGCCGATTAGAAAATAAAACGTTTTGAACAACGTCTCGAGACGTACACGCTTAGATGGTTTCCGTTGTTCTAAAATTAAAATCACACTGCATTCAGACGCACCGGATTTGCGCCACACGAAAATGAATTTCTCTGCTAGATAAATTAAGAATATAATCGTAAAAATAAATCTCGGCGGGAGTCATTACAATTGACGCGACGTGCTATGTGGAGCTGATGATTCAACGTCCCTGATATCCTACAAAGCTGTCAGACATACTACAGACGCCACTAAAGCGTCTTGAAATTTTGCCAATGTTAGTTTCGCAAGTGATTATCGTAAAATTCTACGGCGCTCTGGCAGTGATCCATATTGAGGTAGGTCACGGGATAGACCGCTAATAGACGGCCGTTTAGGAAAACCATTGATTGTGTCCGCCACAACGTTGTTAGGCGTTCAGATAAGCGTGTTATTTACTATGCCTTTGATGTCAAGCGGCGCTCCGTGGGCGGAATACTGAGTGTCGTGAACTAAGCTATTGTTATTGTACAGTTACCGAGCCTGGCCTCAGTTAATGAGTATCCCTTGTCTGCAATGTGGATATGAAGGTTCACCGTTGCAGCTGATATGTACGCATACCTGTCATATTATCATTCGATGCAGCAATCGCTAAATCCCAAAGATGGCTCGCTTGGATTATGCGCTGACTGCAAAATGCAATCGCTTCAAATACCCGTTACTTTGTGCAGCTATAATAGGCCTGACATCAATAAAATTTCAATATTAACAGTGAGTTACATGTCAAGACAGCTGCTGTTAAACAGCTCCCGGATAAAGTGAATATAATGAGCGATACATTGCAATAACAAAGGCAGGAAAGCAACTGATTCGTAAGAGTGTAATAACTTTCAACTCGGCTGTTGTTTGTACAATCGTCAATGAATTTAAAACTTACAGCTCAATCTGGTCTCCTTAACGTACATTACCGTCAATCGTCTTATTGCAAATGACACGCTAACTCCGCAGTCCGCACTGGGAAATGCGCGGGCGCATCGTTATCATAATATCCATTTCCGGCGGTATCGCTGGCCTGCTATCCCGGCGCGTCAACTTCGCTGATGATTTATTACACCTCATTACAGATCAGTTAGATACTGTATAGTATATATATAGGATGAGTTTTATGTAAGCCATTGAATGACTGCGGTGACGTGATTGGGGGTACATCTGAGTGTCGCAATTTAGATCCTAGTCCGAAACTTGAATATAATTTAGTGCGGAGAGTAAATTTAATAGGTATTCTACCTCTCGATGTAGGATATCCTGGTATTACCGCGTGGTTCTTGATGAAATTCTTTATAACAGCCATCCCATTCTTACCTGTATGAGTCGTATTCTCGCGTCGCTGTTCTCCATTGGATGTTTTTTACTAGATTCGAGTAAACATGCAGCCCATCAAAGAATTCGCCATTGTCGACATGTGGCTGAATAATTCAGATAGATTGCGAAAAGATGCCTCTTTTACTTTTTCACTTCTTCATGACGACCTCCGTGGCGTAGCGGTAGAGCATTCGACTGCTGTGCAGGGGGCGCGGGTTCGATTCCCGCTCAGTGCAAATATTTGTATGCATAATATGTATATTTGTATTGGTCTGGGTGTTTCTATGTATAACATGTATGTATTTACAAAAAAAAAAAAAAAATCTAAGTATGTTTATCCGCATTCTAGATCCCATAACACAAGCTAGTTAGGCTATGCTTACCATGTGTCTAGATAGCGTTGTGTAGAATGTCGTGGAATATTTATTTATTTATTTATTTATTCATTGAGATTATTTTTTTTTTTACCTATTTATGTTACGAAACTGGCTGTAAGTGAATGATTAATCATGAAGCTCTTAAGTAAATTAGTAAATGGTCTAAATTCATAAATACATTTGAATTTGAACAAAATTATCTCTCCGATACACGAAACATATTCGACATTTTAATTAAATGAACACTTCTAAACGTGCTTGATTATACACATACAATTTACTTTTCATAATCACTAATAAATACTAATATCAAAACATCCTATATTCTCTAATCGATGCTGATATATAATTATATCAACAAGTACTTCAAATCAGGCCCCTTATTCTGAGTGACAAACCATTTCGTAACTACGTACGTTCGTAAAAGCCTACGCATTTAACTTGGTCTAGTTTTAAGTCAGTTATCTCTTCTATGTTAACCAATTGTAATCCACCGTCTTCTCATGTTACAAACCCTTTAAGCCGCCATTGTAATCGTGTTTTGTAATTTATTACATAACATAAACTCACGCCTATATCTCCGAAGGGATAGGCAGAGGTGCTAGCTCCCACATTTCACCAGTTTATGTTTAGGTCCCAATGTAATAGGTGGCGAGCCATATTGCCATTAACCGGGCATTTATAAACCTGCGATAAATACACACTTCGAAAAGCATCGAAAAGTCATTGGTGTGTGCCATGGTAAACCTGGGATCGAACCCGAGACCTCGTCTCAGCAGTCCATTACCCATACCACTAGGCTACCGCGGTTGATTAATTAGTTAATTAATTACAAAAAAAGAAATTGTCTTCTTCTCTTGTAAGCTGTAACCAGGTTACAAACGAAGATACAAATGTAGGTTTGTCTTCGTAATTTTATGGTATCCATGGAATATTCTCACGGGTTACCTGAAAAGAAATTGTCTTGTCGTCTTGTAAACACGTCATTACGATGGCAACGTCTAAGGTTTCGACTGCGTTTGAACTCTATGTTACTCAAAATAATGCCGCTGAACATAATACAAATCGGGTTCACCAATTAAGGTCCTAGCATCAATCATAGCTTGTCATAAATGATTTAACGAAGTTTTAATGAAGTTATGAGTGGCTAACCTTGGTGGATAGTGGATAGCCAGCATTTGTCAGTTCTAATAACGTCGGTGTTGCACAGTAGCTGAATGAAAACCATTTGTTATGTTCCAAACGCCTGAGGTTATGATCTGCTCGTACCGTGATTGAGATGGTATTGGATCACACTGTGAATGTGGTATGGAAAATACGTACTTACAGAAGGTCGGCTTGGAAGAACTTAAACATACGCACACACAGAAGTTAAGCTATATACCGCGAAGAGTCTAAAAAGTATTTATATGCACAGTGATGACGTTGATGGTCTAAGTGAGGAACAGCATTGTGGAATAATAGACACATGTGAGGATCGTATTAACTGGCACTGTCTACCTCCATATGTTGTACCTGCCTACCTCAATGATAAAAACTCGTGATTGTATGTATGTTATCGAAACCGAGAACCTAACTAAAATTTTCCAAACTAGAAATCAAGATCTGTTACTTTTGCTCGACCGTAATCGAACCCGTTACTGCATCCACAGTCAAACTCAATACCACTGCACAACCATAGCATCAATATAAAAGTTGTCATCATTATTATCTAAATGGAGACGTATTTTCCTGATTGCATCCGAAATCAAGGTACCCTCGAAGCTCAGGTTCCGCTTTAATATAAAATTTGACTCTCACTAGAAACAAAATGTGTGACCCACTTGCTATCATACCACTTAATTAAATCAACAATAACTTCGACCATATGTTGAATAGACACAGCCGTGTTAACCAAATTCATCGCAAAAAAACGACATGACATACGCGTTTATTGCGCGTAAACTAATATCAATATTGTTTTTTAAACTGTCACTGTATTCATGTCATTAGATGTATGTATATGTCAAATTAGTCCGAAATAGTTCCTTCTTCTTACAGTCCCGGGTCCTTTAAGCGGGACGTGAAAAAGTATATATGATGAGGCCGTCAAGCTGAGTGTCACCATTGTAACATAGTATATGTATGTAATAGTGACCCTCTTTTCTGAGACTTTGCCTTCAGGCGAGGCAAAGTCTAATTGACATATCCTATATATATTTAAAAAAAATTACGCCGCATTGTAACGCCATTTGCTGCGTCTATAGAGTTTGTATATAATCTGAGACAATAAGTTAACAAAGCGAGCGTGTCTAATTGACAATGACCCATATGGGTTTGTTCCAAATTTAAATCTAAATAATTTAGCTAATTAACTATCAATACCGTGTAAAAAACAATAACAGCCAACTGTGTTGACACAACAATGGTGCGCGTGCGCATACAATGGAGTGCGACCTTGCGCTCTTTTCGATTGTCGCACCGATAGTCGGCTAGATCAGCGAGTTGATGGTAGCGATGCATCTATATCGGGCTCTTGTCGTGTTCGATTGCGGAACTCGAGCAAACCGTGTAGGATTTGTTGTATTGTGGTTAGGGACAGCCCTAACCACAATATGTTGATGTTTACTATTATTAAAAATATTTTACTACACATTTGTTCTTTTCCACAGTGTAACAACAACAGTGGCGTGACCTAGATAAAAAAAAATCAACAGTATAAAAATTTCACTTGTTTAATTTAGTATTGAAACGTGGACACTTACGATGAAAGATAAAGGCTTCTGTAACATGAATATTGTAATTGGCGTACAATAAAGAACATAATAAATAAATAAAGGCGTGATTATATGTATATATGTAAAAAATATTCGCACTTTCTATAGAATATTGCGTTATCATTCAAAAAATAAATCATAACATAGTCAGACTTGTAAGGCACAACCCTAGCATAAACAAACACCCTCCAGTATCAGATCGCGACGCATTTGGAGTAGAATAAAGTAGAAAACGTACTCGTGAGGTCAATACTTGGTACCTACTCGTAGATCGTTCTACCCTACAAAGGTTATCGGGAGAAAGTTTAGCGGCCGCTCACGACGCATCTCTTTGTTAGCGTAGACCAGTTCGCTTCATTTAAGCTTTGGGTACGAGAACACGTACAAGTCGTCAGGCAAGACTGACGGGTTCGGTTGATTATATTGATGGGAATGATGGGCACTGTGGCAATCATCTGGTGAGATTAGATTAATGACATTCAATTAGATGTAAGAATTTGTGTGGTGCTGGGAGCGTGTGTGCGTGTAAATGGAAAACTGGATGCATGTGTTAACTCAATAGTGAATTGGAAATTATTTAATTCGGTACATGTTTAGATTTTTTACTACTGAAGTTACTGTGGCAACAAATAAATCCGGCGCCAACTAGCTAACAACTAGCAATACGTTTGAAGAATTGAGTAGATGGATCAACGATTGGGATTTATTTTACTTTTGAAAAATCCCCAATATTTGTCTAGAAGAATGAGATGAATAATCCTGAATCGCGCTATAAAAATTTAAAAAATAGTAAACCCTAACATGCTAACATGCCAGATCAATTACTCAATAGAATTATTAGATTAGCTAATAACTAGATCATTAACTATTCATATATCATATTTCACACATACAATTAGTCGGAAGCAATTATCATTAAATAGGCAGCGACAATCAATACATTTAGATCTAGACCGGTTTGCATACAACCACTGTAATTGAATACACCTACTACTAACTCCTAATGTGTCGTTCGCTTTGCTTTGAGAACTTATTTAAAGAGTCAGTCTTTTTTTTGTTGTTAATCCCACCCACATACCCATGATTGTGGACACCAGAATCATGATCTTGGTGACTCACAGGAACACCAACTTATGACACTCGGAGAGTTCCAAAGAAAATTGCTGCTTTGGAACCTGCGTCCAAATCTATCAAGATTAAATTAAGGGACCATAGAAATCCACTTATTTATGAAGCCAGCGAGAGATATGAGAGATAAATAGGCAAACTATCTATGAAAGAGAAGGCATCACGAGCACAAATATTTTGGATATTATATTTTCGGATAAGATTTGAAACTGTATACTATTTTCAGGAATAGAAATTAGGTTGATATTTAATTAAAATTTAAAAACTACTCAAGCAATTTGTCGCTTGGTCTTTAATTCCGATCATGTAAAAAAACGCACCGAAATTAACTAAAGTTGATCCGAGATCCGCATAGTATTCCGCTCCGATCCGCATAGTATAAACTCACGCATATTTCCCATAATACATTGGCAGATTTGGATTAATACGCCCATTTTCGCCAGTAACTTGTTAGATTCACGTAATAAGGTGCGACCCTATTACCGCTATCTGGGTTCTTTTAAATTACTACGAAGCTATATTCATTATTTAATGCAGAATCTGATTTCAGTAACTAACTGATATAAATCCTATAATAGTATAAGCTATATCCGGCTCGAAGGACCACTAAATTTACGGGACAATAATCCTTGTACATACATCTAGAAACGATGGGTTGGCCGGGGTGCGAGGGATATGCCTGTCAACTTCACCTTCGGCAACCAAAGCGACCCACAGGCGGCGTGCGTTTTAGTCGGTTCGAGTCCGACATAACCTCCTACACCGGCTCCGGTGGAGAGGTATCCGAGGGGATTTTGTGCACGTAAAAAAAAAAAACATCTAGAAACGAAGTAATGTACTCCATCAGAACTGTTCGATGCCAACAAATTTTATCATAACTCAGAAATCTTAATAGTCGGTGACAATACTGCGGTCAATTATACCCAGGAGTGTGGGAACCGGTTCTTGAGATGCAAATATTTTGATAGTCAGTATATCTCTACTAGGAAGTGCTACGGCTGGCTGGCTTAATGTTTCTTAAGATAATGTACGTTTTTTGTTTAGTCTTGAGCAATTACAGTAGGCTTGAGTAGGTGGCATACGAAAATGAATAAATAGTTTTTGGAGAAACTCAAGACTATGGATTGAGCCGACACATTATACTGGATGAATTTATTATTGGTATAAGTGACCCGCAATCGGCTTATTCATTGATTGATATGAGAAGTATGTATATTATTATAAACCCGTTATTAAAAACAAAGGCTGACAAAACACCTAAGTTTCAATTATACCTTTATTTTGTGAGACAATTTGTAATATTAGTACTAAAGTAATCGGGAAATATCCCGATTACCTGGTGTATTGTACTGATTTTCCGATATTTCGACGCTGTTGCAAGCACCATGCAAACTGTGTGATGTGAACAATGTGATTGACCATGATAGTTTAAATACCTATAAAAAATTCTCTAAAATTAATCTTTTGTGCTTTGGAGAGAGGTTTCGGTATGTTACTTGATGTTGTAATACTAGTATGTACACCGTATGTAGCACCGTATGTAGCACCTCGGTCTGGGGAGACCGAGGTGGGTAGGCTTTAGGGATTTCCGTACGAAAAAAGTAGCTATTTGCTTCTGGGCACTATGTATTCTCACGAGTTTTTTCATCTCCCGTCATAAAATCTTCTAATCTATCCTTTAGCATACTGCCATTATGCTTCTATGACTATAAATCATCAATACCTGTATTATAACGAAGCATAATATAACATAAACGCACGCCTATATCCCCAAAGGGGTAGGCAGAGATGCTAGCACCCACATTTCGCCAGTTTATGTTTAGGTCCCATTGTAATAGGTGGCAAGCCTATTGCCATTAACCGGACACTTATAAATAAACCTGCGATAAATTCACACATAATTTCGAAAAGCATCGAAAAGTCATTGGTGTGTGTCATGGGAAAACCTGGGATCGAACCCGAGATCTCGTCTCAGCAGTCCATTACCCATACCACTAGGCTACGACTACTACGGCTACGGCTAGACTATAACGAAGTCGATTATTAAATCTTACAATTCTCCACAGAACTGGTTTTCTCAAAAACACAATGGGTCAATTACATAACCGTTAGCAATTCTCGCAAGTTATTCCCAATTGAAACGTGCATTCGTCGATTCGCCTCATCTCCACAACTCCTCATATGGTTCCTCATACAGTCAAACATCCATAATAAACGCATTTGCACGCTTACAATAAAAATATCAGTTCCCACAATTATAACACCTCATAAAAACAGACGGTGAAAGACCTCTGTTTTTATTTACTTATCGCACTTGACATCGAAACCTGTTTGATTATTTTTTTTTTGAATCTTGAACTTCAAACTGTTCAATTATTCGGTTGTGAAGCAGCGGTGGCAACAAAGCTCTGGGCGTCGGTGCGTGGGCGTCTCTATAAATAATTGGTATTAACGCTTCCGCGGCTGCGCCCGCGCAATTGTTGATCTCGGTCCGTTTTAGTGCACGTTTGTAACGACTTAACAGTTGCTAATGACTATATTAGTCGCGGATCACTAGTTTGATCACGCTATTCGCCTTGAGAGCGTATAGGTCCTGCGTTACTTGTGACGAGTATATTTGTATCGTAAATTATGAAATTGATCCTCCGAGGGTTAGGCAGAGGTGAATTAACATCCAAATTTCACCAATCATGGAATTCGGTCCCACGTAATGGGGGATGAGCTTATTGCCGTCTTCCGAGCACTATTGTTGACTCTAGTCATACATCTGAGGCTGAGTCTGGACTTTATATATCTGTATGGTGTTAAACAGCCCTATCCCTTAGTCACCTTGTACGACACCGCATGGGAAGATATATATGTATATACTTCCTTTTCAACAAGGTCGAACGATATTATAGGTTCTTTGTACATGAGTTATATGACTTTCGACATATCAATCAATTAACCTATTGCATTCCCCTAGGTACTGGATATAGGCCATATTTCAATGTAAGCCTTTGCTCCCACTAGTCCCGCTTTTTCGCCTTCCAATTTTCGACATAGCTAGTTTATAATTGTCAGCTCCAATATAAATTAATTTTTATATTCACTGTGAAAATTATTTCAATGCTGGATACGACTTTAATGCCTTCGTAAAATCAAAGCAGAGAGCAATAATTAATTAAAAACAGAAATATAATAATTATCAGTTTGTTATGTTTAGTTAACGATGTCTGCCGTGTTTTCCTGTTGTAATTCCTTTAATACAAATTAGGTCAAATCCATACAACCACAAACCTGTTCATTGTTATTGAGAAATATTGGTGATATTCGTCATATAAAAAAACAAGTTTATGAAGCTAATTTTCTCTGTAATCGATTTCGCCAAATACAGAGAAAAGTTTAAAAGATGAAGTCTTAGGAATGAGTTTCATCAATATGGAAACGAATAATACTACCATGGGAATCTTTGCGTTGACAATCTCTTCAGAGATAGTTTTCTTAACCCTCTCTCCACCTCCCCCTGTTGAACCTCACGTGATTGACTTGGGATTGTTGGAAGAAGACAGCAATTGGTTCAATACCATTCCATTCCAAGTCGTTATTGTACAGCAATGAAAGAAGTGCAGTTAGGTACGATAGGAAATTCATCCCCCGCACGCTTAATCTGTGGAATGCACTTCCTGTCATGGTTTTCCCAAACCACTACAATATGGGGTTCTTCAAGAAGAGCATTATAAGGTTCTTACAGAGTTGGCAGCGTGAGTGTGACGCCTCTGGAGTTGCACACGTCCATAGGCCACGGTAATCACTTTCAATCAAGTGGGCCTCCTACTTGTCTGGCCACCTAAGTGGTATAAAAAAGTATTGAAGCACAGCAAATATACCATTAGCAGCAGTTTTCAAATCATCTCATTTAGACCCTCTGAAACTCTCTGTGCTTACGGGTCGGCAGCCCGAGTGTGACTCCCTTGGTTTTGCACACGTCCATAGGCCACGGTAGCCACTTTCCATCAGGTGGGCCGTGTGCTTATCTGCCACCTAAGTGGTATAAAAAATAAAAAAGGCCTCCGCCACTAATTAATAGTCTGAATAATCCATGGTTAGAGTTATTGATGAGCTGAAGTACCCATCTTTGACGTACAGCCGCTCATTTCCGCAATTGTTTCAACTCATACAGTGTATGTGTGGGCGATATGATTGCTAGTCGGCAGCTCTGTACCCGTATAGAAAAATGTAATTGCTTTATGAATCATTTAACAGTTGTCGGGTTGTTTAGATATATATGCGCTGGCGTTGTGATCGAAAAGCCCACAGCATAACATAAACTACACCCGAGACGAGGGCCAGATCGTGAGAGATGGCCCTGGGTCGGCCGGGGTGTGAGGGATATGCCTGTCAACCTCACCTTCGGCAACCAAAACGACCCAAAGGTGGCGTGCGTTTTAGTCGGTTCGAGTCCGACATAACCTCCTCCACCGGCCCCGGTGGGGAGGTATCCGTGGGGATATTGCGCACGTAAAAAAAAAAAGCATAACATAAACTGATCACTAAAACCGTTTTATTGTTTTTTGTATACCGAAAGGGTAGAGGTTACTTTTGCCAGCAGTAGTAAAACTGCTTGACGAGGAAAGCACACCCACTGGGGAACTACCTCCGCCCTACAGAATACCGCGGCCATAATAACTTCGTGTTGTGTTCCCAGCGGTGAGTAGGGTAGCCAGAGCCAGAGCTCATTGGAGAGTCTGAGCTATCAACGGGAAGACTAAAGGATTGCCCGGCTTTGTCTTCTACACTGACGGCACAGAAACTGTGCATACAGGGTCGGCTGCGCGAGTGTGACTCCTCTGGTGTTGCACACGTTCATAGGCCACACGGTAACCACTTTCCATCAGGTGGGCCGTACTCTTATCTGCCACCTAAGTGGTATAAAAGAAGTTGTTAGTTAAAATCGATATTATTCATATTAAATAAAAATATTAATCAAAGCCTGTGAGTAGGGTAGCCAGAGCTCACTGGAGAGTATTTGTGCTGTCAGTGGGAAGACCAAAGGCTTGTGCTAATTGTGTCTTTTGTACTGACGGCACAGAAACTCTCTATTCTTACAAGGTTGGCAACACGTGTGTCTGTTCTGGTGTTGCACACGTTTATAGCTAGTAACTACTTTTCATCAGGTGGGCCGTGTGCTTGTCTGTCTGTCTAAGTTGTATAAAGAAAATAAAATATACTAGCTGTTACCCGCGGCTTCGCTCGCTTGGGTGTCAGTTATCGCGACCAAATTTAGGCTATATACTTTTTCAAGATCGAATCAATGGTTTAGGCGTAAAAGCGTAACAGACAGAGTTACTTTTGCATTTACAAATAGTATTTATTTACCTTATATAAACTTCAGACTCTCGTGTTTCATCGTTATGTTGAGCGTTTTACCATGAGGTAAACCTTGTACTTATTAACTACCTTAATATTATAAAAATGTATTATAATATCCTGCACCTGGTCTCCCACAAAAATATATCCGCAAAATTTTATTTGTAACCGCTGCAGTAAACTCTCAATTTCCATATTTTAGCGTCGGCGGCGGCGCACGCGCAGCCACAGCAGGTGCGCGCACCGATTGTAGCCCCCCTTGCCTACACCCGCACACAGTGCATACCCCTAACTTGTTTTATGTTAGGGCTGGCTTTGTACCCCGCCTGTCATAACATACATTGTAACTAAATGCACTCATAATATTTAGTTCTTGCCCAATTTCGCCACTACAGACATGTTTTCTACTACTAATTCCATTTTTTTATTATTACGATTATGGCAACAAGGTCTATTAATCTTAAACTGTCAATCATCAGATCAATCAATCAATTAGCCTATCGTAGTCCACTGAAGCCACTCCCAAAGTGGGGAGGCTTTGGCCTACTGTTTCCACGCTGGCCAGACGGGTTGGTACAGGGTTTTATTTCGAGTTTACCTTCTCTCGCAGTGATACCGTCTGTGTATTTTTCCGTTAGTCGCCTCTTACGACATTTCGCACGTAAAAAAAAAAAGATGTGATTGACTCGAAAGTTTTGACGTACCACCATACACATTATTGAGAGCTTGAAATAATATAATTACTATAGGTATACTACAAGTACAATATTTTAGCAGTATTTCGACACTAATTAGAAGCTAAATTAACATTCATGTAGGTAATATAATTGACTTTATTGCTATACCAACTAATTGGTTCAATTACTAAACTGATGATATCAAAAGTTGTAAAACAATCATTGGGTAATAACTTTTATAAGTAAACCCATGTACCTATCATAATTAGTATTATAATAATAATTATATAAAGAACCATATTAAGTACCCATCTGAACATGAATTTAGGGCACAAAATATTTAAGAGAAAAGCTCACATGTTTCCTTCTTCCTACAGTGCCGGGTCCTTTAAGCAGAGCGTGAAAAAGCACCTTATAAGGCCGCCAAGCTGAGTGCCACCATTGTAATATTACTTAGTGTCTGTAATAGTGACCAACATCAGGCGAGGTGGAGTCAAATTGGCGTGTTCTAGATAAAAAAAAACTTTTACTACAGTTTGCAGGCATAGAACATAAAGAGATCCTACCGGGATTTTGCCAGTGCAATAAGTAATATTAAGCATTTTCAATAGTAATATCTAATTATTACTTGGACTATCAGTAAGTAACGAAGTATTTAACACTGTGTATACTTTAAAAATAAAGAAAACCTAACTAAGAGTAGAAAGGAATGTGCTCAAAGCTATAATTACTTTCAAAATTATGAACGACACGAATACTCTGTACTTCTGATTTAGCGGAACAGCTGTCATAAGAACGCTAACAGATGCTAATTTAAAACATTTGAACTGAAGCACTGAATATTAATTTTAGCTGCCTTGTTACAAACATATCTAATACTAATTCAACCCTTCTTCATCGGAGCGTCATGCTTTGGATTCCGTGGTCCGCTTCCACAGGTTTAGCCTCAAAAGGTAGAAGTTACAAAAGAACTATGTGGTTATATAACGATCAAATCTCGTAAGATCCTAGTCACAAATGATCCAAGTCACAAAACGTCTTCAATTATGTTGTATTGTTGAAACTTTGCAGGTAAAAATTAACGCTACGCGTCCTCCAACATGTGATAGTACAGGTTAGAAGGGTATGGCGGAGGTCTTTTTTATTTTGGACGAAAGCTCTATGAGCCTTCACCAGAACCTTGTCCGTCAATCAGCAGGTGAACCCGAAGGGGTAGGCAGAGGTGCTAGCATCCACATTTCAATTTAATGGCAAGCCTATTGCCATTAACCGGGCACTTATAAACCTGCGATAAATACAAACATAACTTCGAAAAGCATCCAAAAGCAGGTGTACTTAGGTTCTAGTTATCTTCGTGTACCACCATAAAACCTATTATGTATGTGTACAATTACTTATTGTGATGTTACTTTAATATATTCACGCCCAGATTAGCATCACATCTTGTACTACGGTAACCATTAACGTTTATGAGTCCATAAATACCTTGCTCTCGCAATAAATAATTCTAGATTATTAACCAGTACAATTATATCACAATAACCTAGCGTGTTCGGTATGTCTCCATTTGCGGTTCCGCCCCCTTGCGGCGTCGGCGCACGTCGGCCCAATAACATTAATAACTAAACTCTGTACAACGTAATGTGTGGCTTTTAAAAGGGCGTATTTGAGGAATAAAATTGTCAGGTACAAGGTTGGTATGATTAAAACAAGCTTTAAAAATTACAAAATGTTTTCTCTATGCTGTTAACCATTGAAGACATGTAAAATTTCAACTCGTTTTGAATATAGCGTACATATAAAGTAGTCCTAATTTTATTCAGCTTGCAAGATTCGTTGTGAACTTCATAAAGAAACTGAACTTTATAAATGAAATACACATTTTTCTTATGATTCTATAATCATCAGCATCATCATTAGGATGTTCACTGAAGAAAAATAGGGTTTTTCTAGAGATTTCCATCGCCATGTCGATAGGGTTGACTGTGCAGGTCCACTCTCGTAACTAAGTAACTCTATACTTGTTTATAGTGATGTGACAATCCAGTTTATAAAGAACATCATCGTCTATATTTCAAAATCATATTAAAAATGAGTAGAATACAGCAAAATAAAGAAGATTTTTCATTACTTCCCGTAAGTTTCATAGCTCCAAACGAAAAGTACCTACTGTAAGATATAATTGTTAACTAATATGCCATTTTAAAATATTATCGTACTTAAACCTTTTATTATTAGTTATATTAATTTTAACTATCCCTGTCTACATAAAAATCAAACAACATGTAAATTTTTATCTTTTATGGTCGCCATTATAACGTCATTTATATGAAACATTCATAGTTATTAGCATTCACAGGTAATTATAATAATCAAAATACTGTCTGTTGACATTACATCGTTTGGTGAGATCAAATTATGTGCGTGTGGGTTTGTTTTCATTACAAACACTATTCAAATATTAGTCATAAACACAATTATGTGCTCACGCGTTTATTTGGTAGCTGCCGTCCAAACAATCAACGAAAATGATTTCTTGTGTAGTTAGTATGTCATCAAATTAAATATTTATAATTATGTATGGATGTTATGAAGATTTAGAAACGTAAATATTATTGCTTCTATATGTAAAGACAGACTCGTGAGGGAATAGATAAAGTAAAAAATTATATGTAATACTTAAAATGGTAGCCACCAAAATTTTGGTACTCAAAATGGTTGAGCTGCCACCAAATAAGGTGAGATGAGTGATTCCCTGTCTATGGCAAGCAGAACGATGATAGAATGTAGCTGTGGCCATCAATTTATCTCAGCAAAAGCTATTGTTTTATGGCTGGACGTCATCGATCGCAACGTTAAACCAGCACTTCTTGCTGCACTTCTTGATCCTACCGGCGCCCGGCGGTGTAGGCACCATTACCAGCTATTAGTTAATCAAATGAAATCAAATCAAATTCATTTATTGTTTATCACAGGTATAAGTAGATGTTATCATTTACATAGTTTAAGTAGGTATCACTGCAACATGCCTGGTAAGGCGTACAATAAGATTATTCAATCAATCACAGACCTAAAATTAAATTGCGAACTAAATTTTATTTAATAAAATTATTGAAACAAGTCATTATTTAAGCTATTTTATAACAATTCTCATTAAAATAATTTAAGAATACAATTATAGATAAATGAAATTAAAGTTATAAATGAATGTCAAAATTGTTTCAAATCATTTACATAGTCGTCAAGTAAAAAATAAATAAATGTCAAAATAAATGTAAATTAAAAAATTAAAATATGTATGTATTATGTCAATTCATAATGTTTTCATCATTTATAAATTCACTGATTGAGTAGTATACTTTAGAGACTAGGAACTCTTGAAGCCTTTTTTTAAAAACATTGATAGACTCAGAATTTTTTAATTCAGAATTAGTTAATCTTACCTTATATGATGGGCTACAGCTGCTAGCCCTAAAACTGGACACTAATGTAACACACATCTTATCCTTTTGTTATTATACATTCGACGAAATCATAGCTAACCTGAATCCTAACAATCATTTGAACTTTGTCCATAAAATAGATAATCCGAGCTCTTATGTAATTAACTCGCCCTACTAAGGGTATAATTCATTTCGATCGATACACAATACCAGTGTACATATTTCTAATTAGAAACTTGATTGTGTAGCACACTTCAATGCACCCTTAGCCCCTTGCATTGTATCTGAACGCGAGTCTCGATGACTGGTGTGTTGAAGACCCCCGTCGTTGCATCCCATTTGCATGTACCAACACAAGGGAACAATAAAACTTTCTATAAACCTAATCAAGTGCCGGCGACAACAGTTGTAAATTTTTACGACTTCCTTCGTTCGCCCGCCAAGACTGTTCACCAGCATTTGTTCCATCCCATCACACCAAGATGTCCGCGATAATAACAATTTTACATACGATATAATATCGTACATATATCATTTTGAAAATAATCTCGTGTTGTGTATGGTAGCCAGAGCTCACTGGAGAGTTTTTGTGCTGTCAGTGGTAAGACCAAAGGTTTGTCCTGATTTTGTGTTCGGCACATAAAATCTCTGTTCATACAGGGACGGCAGCACGAGTGTGACTCCACTGTTGTCACACACGTTCATAGGTCACGGTAACCACTTTCCATC
Source organism: Eilema griseolum (assembly GCA_963662185.1). Taxonomy (NCBI): domain Eukaryota; kingdom Metazoa; phylum Arthropoda; class Insecta; order Lepidoptera; family Erebidae; genus Eilema; species Eilema griseolum. The sequence goes on from OY759240.1 coordinate 23,587,778, forward strand.
AGGTGGGCCGTGTGCTTGTCTGCCACCTTCTTTTTCTTTCGGTAATCACAGTCGCATTCGAAGCTTTCGCATCGGAGTTTGGGGTCCGCTTTTTTCAATTTAACAGCGGATTTGGAACAGTTATTACACTTTATAGTCAAATACAAAGTCAAAATTTTTTTTTTTTTTTTGTATTTGTTCACGACGACCAATTTATGTGTACGTGTTAACCAAAATTATGTGTTTTATTATGCATGTTTGTTTAGTATTCAATTTTATTGGTTTTATTTCGTATTTTGTGTTTGTGTGTGTGTCTAATAAACGCATTTTCTTAATTTCTTTCTTTACAAGGCAACTAAGGGATAAGACTGTTTAACATCAGACAGATATATACAGCCCAGACTCAGCCAGAGATGCATGGCTCGAGGCAACAATAGTGCACGGAAAACGGCAATAGGCTCACCCCCTATTACGTGGAACCGAATACGATGATGGTGAAATGTAGGTGTTAATTCACCTCTGCCTTACCCTCCGGGGATAAAGGCATGATTATATGTATGTATGTAAGATATACCCGAAATCGTCGCACATATATGAAAACAGTTATGGAGGTAAAAGAAGCGAAAGATGTAGGCCAGGATCATAGCAGGTGGAAACGTGTAGTCTCTGCCTATTCCTCTGAGAAGGAGGCGTGACTATATGTATGTATCTATACCTATGTATATTGTTTTGATGCTTCTATAGTAATTAACCGATGGCAAGGTCGTCATGTTGTGTGATTTTCCATATTCACGCTACAGAGACCCTCTATGGGAAGCAGTTGCATGTCTCCGGCCACTAATCACGCCCAAATCAGGCTCGTAACCGATTATGCAGCCAGCGCCTGCGTCGTTTCGTCCATCGCTGCTTTAAAGGTCGTCAAATAACTCTGTATACGTTTAATTTATTCTGGGATATCAATTTATAATATTAAGGTTTCAAATCTTTTAGATATAGATACGCTTAGTGTATCCGGCAGAGTAGAATTTGGACCACCCCATCTCTTCCCATGCGGTATCGTAAAAGGCGTCTTAGGGATAGGATTGTTTAACATCAGACAGAAATATACAATATCTGTCTGATGTTAAACAGCGCTATCTAGCCCAGACTCACCCTCAGATGCATGGCTTGTGTCAACAATAGTGCCCGGAAGACGACAATAGGCTCTTCCCCTATTACGCGAATTTAATGTTTGGTGAAATGTGTAAGTTAATTCACCTTGCCTAACCCTCCAGGGATAAAGGCGTGATTATATGTATAAATACTTTAATACAAATTATTTTTTTTTCGAATGTAATTGAATGTTATAACTATAGATTTTGTAAAATGATCTGTGACTGTACAAATATGCCTTTCCTAAAGGAGTAACACACGCACTCGAGTTTATTAATCTGTGCTCGAGTGTCGCAGTTACTACCGGAGTAAGACTCATAGATGAAGTCAAATATCTTATCTACTTTTAAGGCGTCCTCTTAATGGTTGACACTTATAGATCGAACCTTTTTAGTAAACCAGCAAGCAGCTAGACGCCGGCATTACAAGGGCACCTGTCCATGTAGTTTTATTTATAGAAATAAACATATCACTTGAATCTAAAACTATTATGACAATCGCATCGGCTGAGTCACGAACTCACGATTCAATTGCTCGCCAGTGTACGATTTAACGCATTATCCATAAGGCGCGATTAAGAAATGCTCAAGATGATGGATGGTGGCTGAAGTATCCCATTATGCTCAGCGCCATCGATCGAGTGTGTCGATAGCCATCGGCGCGCAGGTATCGGGCTCGCATCTCGATGGCGTCAGTTGTGCAAGCGCTTATGAATAATTACCGGCTAGAGTACCGGCGCACGCGCACTGGATTCACTGTCAAGGACGCCTTTTCGCTTTTAGTCGGTCATCGATCGGAGTGTTGCGCAACGACGGGAGTTTTGTTGTGGTTGTGCCGTCGGGCCCGTTGCGCCATGCACCGTGAGAAATGCGTGCGACTAATGACGTGTTGCTCAAGCGACAGACACGCCCACAAATCGCTTTATTATGCAGAAAGTGAGTCGGAACAAATCGACGCTCTGCGATGGCGCTGCACCCGGCATTTATTGCGGGACTTGGGCGGAAAGTGAACGCTGAGTATGATCAACAGATTCATATACCTCGGAACTAATCTTGAACGGAATCTTGAAACTAAAATGTCCTCTATACGCTCAGTATACATTTCTTGGTTGTCTTTTGAGGAAAGCACGAGGTGCTACGGCGGTGGACGAGCTCAAATTCACCAAGCATAGAATATTACAATACAATCTTTGCGCGCCAAGGTCTCGTGTCTTACCTCCACACTCTAGCGTAGACCTAGGGGTGACGGGTAGAACCGCCTGTCACCCTGGCAGAGCATTTCCCGGGACGAGTTGGGGTCTATGGTTCCCACACCTGCGGAGGGCCAGATCTAGAGAGATGGCCCTGGGTTAGCCGGGGTGCGAGGGATATGCCTATCAATCTCAACTTCGGCAACCAAAAACGACCCACCAGCACCCTGCGTTTTAGTCGTTTCGAGTCCGACATAATCTCTCCCACAGGCTCCGGAGGGGGAGTTATAAAAAAAGGGCTTCGCGTCTCGCGACATGATTGTGATTTATGCCGTCGGTCCACAACTCTCGATGTTTCTATATTAAAAAATGGGCTTTTTATCGGTGGTGCAGCAGCGTCTCGCATATTCATTAACGTTGACGGGACCTCATAAATACTGATTGCACTCAGCTTTATCAACATAATAGCGATCGATAAATAATAAATTACAAAATATCCATGTACAGATTGCACCGTGACGGATTATGACATATTTAATGATATCTAATTATATTTATAGATTATAAGACATGGTTGCATCAAGTCAAATCTTCGGATCTAAAATTTGATCGCCCTCAATCATGGTTGGTTTTATCTGGTTGATAATGTATAGGAGCAGTGACAGGCAGTTATTTTAAGCACTTTGTAAATATGATTGAAGTTGCGTTGGTGTATCGTAATCAATTACTGGAGTTGAATGAGTGTCTAGTTGGTCCCTTAGCATTTTGTGACGGTGAAGATTGATTCATGAGTTAGGTTATTTGGGTGTTTCTTTCAATAATTTCTTCATAGAAGCCTCTAGATATGGCCGATGGTTCTAAGTCACTCAGTACTAAATGGAATCAAAGAAACAAGTTGTCGAAATTTGAAATTATTTTACCGTCTCTACCATGGTGCGTGTTCTGATGAGCTCTTCCAACTAATCCCACCCGCTCCTTTCCTACATAGGACAACACATGCAGGGCTTATTGTCTCCCGCACACGGTGCAGAATATACGAGCAAGAACCAAGCGGTTCAAAGATACATGCCTTTGCCGCACTACCAAGACCTAGAATTCATTACTAGCACACGTGTTTCCTTCTTCCTACAGTCCCGGGTCCTTTAAGCGGGGCGTGAAAAAGTAGCTAATGAGGCCGCCAATCTGAGTGCCACCTTACTACGTGTCTGTAATGGTGACCCTCTTATCTACGACTTTGCCTTTAGCTTAATAAAAAAAAGCCGGATCGGGAGAGAATCACTTTTAATAATAATAACTATCTTTTCAATAATATTAATTAGATACGCCTTTATCCGTGATATCATGATTACAGTTACTGTCAGACATCACAACTAACAGTATAAAATCAAGAATCATGATCATAACCATTTTTTAAATACTCAAGATACAATCAGGTTCACGAGCATTGTCAATCAAATAAGTGCATTTCATACATTGCTGAATAACAAGTTAAATACTGCATTTAATCATTGTATTTTCTTTCTCACTATAATCTTGTTTCAAATTAGTTCTAAAAAACCCACCTCCGGTCGGGCTTTGCTAAAGTTTTCGCCGGCCGCCGACAGCTGCCGTCGGCAGGTGCGTCCGTTTTCGGCGAATTTCGTCGACGTTCCGACCACCATACTTCTTTAGACACGATGCAATCACTGAAATGAATGCTGTCTTGTAACAAAAAGTTTTAAAGTTATTCTCAGCATCCTAATAACTGCAGAACTACTGGAATTATAAAGAGATTGTGGGCTTGTAGCGGTGGCATCCGTCATATAATATTGCGTGAAGTAAATGTGGAATTTCCGAAGAACTGATTTATCTATAAGTAGTTATTACTTCTGCTGATATCCGGTGTTTAATTAGTTAACACAACACGTCAAACTAAAATAAATAGTCGTTCAATTCCGATGGTTTTAACTTTCAATCTAACTGTTCATTTACTTTTAACCAGATAATTATGTAGGGAAAGTTATGTTAAACGTGTATAAATATTATCTCTCATTTGTATATCCCTTTTGATAGGAAAATGACTTATTGAATATAATAAATAAAATAAAATTTGTTTATTTCTCACCACAAACTAATAAATGCAAAATATGACACAAAAGGATTACTATATGCATTATTGAAGTTTTAAAGCATTCAGTATACTAACTATTCAAATCGATTAAGATAGGAAAGGAATAATAAGGGAAAGATCACCCCACCTGATGGAAAGTGGTTACCGTGGCCTATGGACGTGTGCAAAACCAAGGGAGTCACACTCGCGCTGCCAACCCTGTAAGCACTGAGAGTTTCTGTGCAATCATTGTAAAAGACAAAGCAGGACAAGCTTTTGGTCTTCCCACTGTCAGCACAAAAACTCTCCAGCTAGCTCTGGCTACCCTACTCACCGCTGGGAATACAACACAAGGTTATTATGACCGCGGTATTCTGCATGGCGGAGGTACTTTCCCAGTCGGACTGCTCAATTGGACGGAAATATGGATTTTTTTTCCTCTCTTAGTCGATAGGAAAAGGAATGCTTACAGCCAAATTCCATCAGTATCGTTTGGTCAAGATACCAATAGACTCACCCCCTACAAAATGTGTTATAGGGGGTGAGTCTATTACAGTTAATCATGCACTTCTTTAGGAGTTGTATGTTTACCATCGAATGAGAAGTAGCCAAGACATGCGATACTCACGGGAGGAGATGGTACTACCACCAGCTGGGTCTTATATTGGCCGCTGGTACTCATAGTAATTGACAAAAAATAAGTAAACGTCTGTTACTGCTTCATTGCTGCGCAATAACAGTAGTTAAGTGTGCGCACGCGCATGACTGCGCAGGCGCAGGTCAACACGAGACTTGACATAGTGACACCGTGTCAATAGTTTCTTCTGTTTCACTACACGTGTTTACTTACGTTACACACAAATTGTCTTTGACATGTATATTGTCTGTGGATCAATAGTTTCGCGAGATAAAAACATTGTCATGCCAGCGCTAGTACCAATTTTTTTTTACCACTTAGGTGGCAGGACAAGCGCACGACCCACCTGATGGAAAGTGGTTACCGTGGCTTATGGACGTGTGTAACACCAAAGAAGCAACACTCGCGCTGCCGACCTTGTAAGCACAGGGTCTCTGTGCCGTCAGTTTAGAGGACAAAGCAGGACAAGCTTTTAGTCATCCCACTGACAGCACAAATTCTTCAGTGAGCTCTGGCTACCTTGCTCACCGCTGGAAACACAACACGAAGTTATTATAACCGCGGTATTCTGTAGGGCGGAGGTACTTCCCCAGTCGGACTGCTCAATTGGGCGCAAATACCGCCGTGTCCTACCTCCTACAGTTGCTCCAATTGTTCCTTATGCCTTTGGAGCCCGGTGTCAGCTCTCCTACTCCATCATCAGCCGAGGTACGGGGGGGGGGGGTCTCAATATCTATTCTAATGTAATTTTTAAACTATCGCTATGTGAATTCATACTTATACAACAAAGTGTCAACTGTCAAATACCCAATTTCACAGTTGACACTTTGTTCAGCAAATATTACTACCCCGCATTTTCACGACCTATTAAACTTTAACTGGGCCAGCAGGGCAGTGCGGGGTGTATCGATCGGAACAATTGTTCACGCCCTTTCTCGACTTTCGTTTTCCTTGTATACGAGAAAAGCGAGTTTGTTTATGTGTGAGATGTAATCTTGCGAACTACTGAACTAATTATAGCCTTACGCTAGTAATAAATAGCGGTTATATATACATTTTGTCTTTTACACCGTTTGTATACTGTTTTATGTTTAGAAAGTGAAATGTGTGTTGAAGGGTATAGTAGATAGATAACATAACATAAACATAAACTCACGCCTATCTACCCCGAAGGGGTAGGCAGAGGTGCTAGATAGATACGAATAAAAAATATAATTAGTTAAAAAGTGGTTTTTCCGGTGGTGGTCCGGTAAAATCGTTAAAAAATAAATAATCACGAATTGAAACTTACTCGATGACATTTTTTTAAATTATGGCACGTTGATGTACCCCTGGTGTATAGGGACCTTATCCAAATCCTCCGGGCCCAAGCCAATCTCGCCTATTAACTGGTACTCCTGCTAATTAACGGACGAGGTTCTGGCAGACGCTTTTCTTTTGGAAGAAAGATATTACATTTATTACAAACACAACACAACATAAAATGCTGTGCCCCTATTTGGGTTCGCATAGTGTGGAGTGTTGCACCCGTAGTTGAATTTTAATGTGCCTACTGTTTTGATTTGATGTACCAGCTAATTATTGTATTGCCTACCTGTTTGTATTTGGTGGGGTGCCCGCTGTGTGGGGCTTGAATAAAATATTTTTCTTTCTTTCTTTCTTTAAAAACATAAGAAATAGTTCTTTTAGTTAGATAATACTACTAATCTAATCTACTCCATTTAGTTAGATAATAACTAACGTAGATTTGTTTTTTTAAACTCAGTTTGTAAACACTTTTCTGTTTAGTAACCTTTTTTGAAGACTATAAACAGAAATTGAACCACTTTTTTTCTTTTTTTTTCTTTTTTTTTAGTCAGTAAGTTATCCTAGTTTATTTGTTTAATATACATATTATGTTTTTATAAAAAGTCGTTACAAGATTTACCGAATGAAGTATAGTTTTATGTGGTAGCGGGTGGCATTCAATCAGACTGTAAATAACCTCTTAATCCCCGAAGGAATACGCAGAGTCGTATTAACACCCACATTTAGCAAACTATGATTTTCGGCACCACGTAATAGGGGACGAGCCTATTGCCGTCAATTCAATGTCAAAAGTAGATTATTGATGATAATATTTAGACGTGTTGTGTTGTAGACATAAATATGAGTGCTAATACTCCTCTGCCTACCCCTCCAAAACAAAACACACTTTATTTACATTCCCACAATAAACTAACTCTCAATTTAATCAACAAGCACCCCTACCATTAATAAAGTAAATCTTATTTTATCATAAATCACTTATGAACAACATTAGACCCATTATGAAATACATAATTCTAAATATAGTAGCGTGGAACGTCCCTCGCCGTGACCCCGGCTGAGGTCACACGGCCACGGGGGTGTTTCCGCACTCCGGGCGCCCTCGCGTGCCCTCCCGTGCCCTCTGACGACCTCGTTTGACCTCGAGTCTACCCCAGAGCGCTTGCCGTGGCCTCCACGTGCCGACATTGACCTCAAAACCTCAATTATTTTATGTAACTGCTCCAAATATATCTAGTTCAGTCACACCCTAAAGTTTTGTCCTTGAAATATACTATGACTGTATATTTTATGAGAAAACTGACGAAGCATATAAAGTAGAACTCACTGGAGAGATTTTGTGCTGTCAGTGGGAAAACCAAAAGCTTGTCCTGCTTCGTCTATTACACTGACGGCACAAAAACTCTGTGCTTACAGGATCGGCAGCGCGAGTGCGACTCCATTGGTATTGCACACGTCTATAGGCCACGGTAACCACTTTCCATCAGGTGGGCCGTGTGCTGGCATTAATTCTTTTAATTTTGATGACAAATATCATTATTGAATGAAATTTTAAGCATTTAGTATGTTAACATAATCTCACGCCTATACTCCCGAAGGGGTAGGCAGAGGTGCTAGCACCCATATTTCGCCAGTTTATGTTTAGGTCCCAATGTAATAGGTGGCGAGCCTATTGCCATTAACCTGGCACTTATAAACCTGCTATAAATACACACTTAGTATGTTAACTATTAAAAATCGTTTGAGATAGAAAAAATTTAAACGGTCCAGGATGGATACGAACCCGCGATCTTTCCCTTACAGGAGGAACGCTCTGACCACTGAGCCACAGAACCTTCGCCCGAAACCATCCAAATTCTTCTATACATATATCGGTCTTACGGCGACGGTTGAGAACCATCTAGCGATAATCGTACGAACTATGAATGATGTTGCAATCATTTTTAAACAACCCGCCCGCGGGTTCGAATCCCGCCTGGACAGTTTCAAAGTTTTCTATCTCAATCGAAATCTTATTTTGACGACAGCTTAAATTTTATTATTCTTCATCCTTAATCATACCACCTGGCCGTTGGGCGTCCTACGCTACGTTTGCCCGTACGCGGTCGCCATTCCAGAACATTTTTGCTCCGTCGGCCATCTGTTCTGCGCGCTATGTGTCCCCGCCCATTGCCACTTCAACGAGCTAATCCGCTGGGCTACGTCAGTTACTTTTGTTCTCCTACGGATATCATCATTTCTGATGCGGTCACGTAAGGAAATACCGAGCATAGCCCTCTCCATAGCACGGCCAGGTGGAAGGACGACCTCATGAAGGTCGCCGGGAAGCGCTGGATGCGGGCTGCTTTAGATCGGTCATTCTGGAAGTCTGTGGGAGAGGCCTATGCTCAGCAGTGGACTGTGTGTGGCTGACATGATGATGATGATGAATCATACCAATATTAAATACGATTGTTCAAGCAAAGAACGGTACTGTAGAATATGTTTTTTGCTAAAAGCACTAACAATAAGAATTCCCACGTAAGTGGTCCAATGCCGTTACGTGGCCACACTAATTTTTACGCTCATTAACTCGAATATTTTTTTGTGTGTGGATCTCGTGTTACGGTTTCATAGCCCAGTCGAATTTGAAATTATTCGATTTAAAAGTTTAATTCGCAATTACAATTTATAGTGGTTGATTAAGGAGTTTTTTAAATCTTTTTATACGGAGACTTTGTTTGACATTGTCCTATTTAAAATGTCTTTTTTTTCGTAAACGTTAAGTAAAAACCTGAAACTTATTTCAGTGTATAGTGTAGGTATACATAAATTTCGTGAATAGGCAGTTATTTGACTTTTTTTTTCATTTTTCGAAAAATTACCACTTTATAATAATACTAGCTGATTCCCCCGAGCTTCGCCCGGGGTATATTTTGAAGCTTCATACCTATCCCTTTGAGCCCGTATGTTTTAGTCTTCAAAATATGTATAAAAAATTGTCGGATTTGTTAACATTTATTATCAATGCTCCGCTCCCTTAAGTAGTAGCGTGATGATATATAGCCTAAAACCTTCCTCGATAAATGGACTACCCAACACTGAAAGAATCATTCAAATCGGACCAGTAGTTCCAGAGATTAGCGCGTTCAAACAAACAAACAAACAAACTCTGCAGCTTTATAATAATAAATAAATAAATAAATATTCTACAACATTCTACACTACGCTATCTAGACCCATGGTAAGCATAGTTTAACTAGGTTGTGTTATGGAATCTAGAATACGGATAAACATACTTAAATACTTTTTTTTTGTAAATACATACATATTATACATAGAAACACCCAGACCAATGCAAATACCCATATTCATGCATACAAATATTTGCACTGAGCGGAAATCGAACCCGCGCCTCCTGCGTAGCAGTCGTATTCACTACCGCCACGCCACAGAGGCTGTCATAATATTAGTATAGATAATATAATGAACTGCTGAAATATTCTTACGGCAAATAGACAATATTTGATGGTGTGACTGCCAGCTGATCCCTTAGCCATCAAAAAAGCAACCAATGTCCATAAAGCAAAGTACAGTCGCAGCCACATTGTAATGCGCCGGCGCAACCATGTGCTTCCATGTACTAATTGCCGCGTGCGTATTTGCAATGAAAGCATGAGATTACGTGGCACAATCCTGAAATTTTGTAAATCAAATATTCCAGTGCAAATACTGTTTTAATTTATAGGTTGGTCGGTTTGTATTTATTATCATCCTTGTGTTAATCCCGGTCGAATCCGAAGTAACCTCGCAGTCCGAGGTTTACTCTTTCAAGTCTTAACTGCGTCGCAGTTGAATTTCGTTATTTTTTGTGGAGCAACTGTACCCCTAGCACGAAAACTTATCGTAGTCGTGTCGTAAACGTAACGAGAGAACGGAGCATTGTGATTGGCTGGCTGCCTACTGATAGATTTTCGTGCTGGCAATACCAATTCCACACGCCATCAGCAGTATCTGAGTATTCCAGGTCAGTTGTTAGACTTTTTAGAATGACGATTCGAGTTTATTTTGTTAATAATTGATTTAATCTAAGGAACGCTACCACAAGAGGCATGCGATGCTGAGGAATTCCACGACGCATTTTAATTGTTCTTAGCTATAAGTTGTATAATAGTTATTTTAGTTTTGTAACTAATTGTATATTATAATAGCATATCATATTTTATGTACATAAGCAATTAAATCATCTAAGGATTGATCTGATAAAAATCTAATTGTATGTTCAATAACTTTGGTTAACTTTAGGCGTAGCTCATTTACCCCCTGGTGTGGCACACGTCCATAGGTCTCGAAACAACTTTCCATTGGGTAGGCCGTGTGCTTATCTGTCACCTAAGTGGTATAAAAAATAAAAAGTAATTTTTATTTTTTCATTCCTGATTTTGATACGTACCCAAAGCGCTTAGATTTATGTGCCTAGGATTAGGCGGCGAGCTGTTTACACCTTCTTGCAAATTATTCACACTAGCATTATTTCAAACCACTCTAATTTGTGCGCCAGCGCATAATGACATAATATAACACAACCGCCTCGTGCGTAATGAGCAGAACTGCTATATTCCAGGAAGTCGGTTTGAGTCTTGCTTGTAAATATTAGGAAACCGTTCTAATGTTGGCTTGTTAATTGTTTGTGAATATTTAACGTTGATTGAACAGTATTTCTGGAAGTATGTACGGCTGTTGTGTTGACTGTTTAGTGTCCACTGCTGCACTGCACCGATCTTACCTGGCATAGGGGATACCGTGATCATGAAGGCGGTTCCCCCGGGGCGAGGCCCTCCCATTGCACTGCGGTTGGGTTGTCCCCTGCGATTATCCCTAATAAAGATCGGACTTTTTTGTGCGCGTTATCTCCACGGATACCTCCACCACTGGAGCAAGTGGGGGAGATTACGTCGGACTTGAACCGACTAAAACGCACGCCGACTGTATTAGACTGCAGGGTGTCGGAAGTGAGATTAACTGAGACATATCCTTCGCACCCCGGCCGGCCCATGAAGATTGCACTGAGTGTATATATTAACCGACTGCCTAAAAATGTTGTATAATGTTTCCTGGGTTTGTGTATGTATATGAGCTGTCACTTTTAAATATATGGACATATATAGAATCGTTAGAACCCTTATATCACCTTAACTCCTCGAAATCTCGAAATTTAAGACTCGTACACTATTGTATTAGATCCCATCTGTAATGATAGTGTATTGTATGGTAAATAAATATAAATATAAAATCTTCTTTAGGACATCTCTTAATTTTATTGTTACTGGCACTACCTATAAACCAAACAAAAGAAATTAACAACTGAATGATGTTTTAAAGCTGCTTAAGGTTCAGGCGGGATGCGACGCCGCGATCTTTCCCTTAAAGGGAGAATTCTCTGACCATTGAGCCACCGAACCCTGCCTGAAGTCATATTGCCCAACGGCTTTAGTCGCATTATGTCCAATTCGCAAAATGTTCAGCGGGCTCAAATTGTCCAATTCTCACAACGTCCAATTCGCAAATTGTCCAATTCTCACAACGTCCAATTCTCAGAATGTCCAATTCGCAAGGTTTCTTGTGTTAAAGCAAGAAGAAATAGAGCAAGAAGATAAGCAAGAAGATACACTACATAACATACATACAATACGCACACATATCCATATACCCACACACAAAAATATATAAATACACGTTTACAAAATAAAACGCTTCTCGTAATCAAGGAGGATCCCTAATTACGAACTGGACCAATTGCGAACTGGACCTATTGAAAATTGGACAGTTGGACATTTTGCGAATTGGACATAATGCGACTAAAGGGCCCAACGCACACTGAGCTCTACCTAACATTTTGACGTAAATCCCTCCGTCTTACGTTCTTACGTTGCAAACTTACAACTTCCTCGTCTAAATAACCCACAGTTATTCCCAGAACACATAATCTATAACAACCCAATAGATCACTCGTGAAGGATCACCTTCAGCGTAGTAACATGCGTGCGCGTTTCCATCACCAGGACTGCAATTATTCCCGCTAATACCGACTAATGGCGCCCTCTGACGTGTTTACGACGCACACTTTGTCTTCAACGGCGACAGGTTAATGAAATCGCCAGATTACAATGACGGTAATACAACATTTGCCTTCACCCATGATTTAGATAGTCTGAATAGTCAAAGTAGTCTAGTACAGCCAGCATCAGATCGATCTAGAAAAGATTTTTTTCATCTACCATTGATTTAAATTTTAATATCTTCTGAACTAATCAGAACAATCAGTCAACAGGAACGAGGATACCAAGATATTAAGATCATTTGAGTGCTTAGTGAGATCGATCTGATGTAGACTGTACTTAGGACTGGCTTTGTATTGCTGCTTTCACGTCGTTGTCACTTTGTGAAGTTATATAACAAAATGAAGGGTATCAGCATAAAGCACATTACATAAATATCCAGAAGTTTCTCGGTTCAATTATTTTGTTGCGGTACGACAACTTTGAAGGTATGTCGATTGAGGTTACGGCAGTAACAGAACGCTCACCAGTGTACTGTGAAATTGTTTGCAGATCACCAGTTATCTTTAAATCTACGCAATGAATAAGATTGAAAACAGTTTTAAAAACATTCCGTGCTAAATACAGATTACCCGAAGTAAAGCTATCTTTTAGCGTACAATATAAATTTTGCTAACGGTAAAAGCAATTTAAACAAATGATTTACATCTCATCTATCCGTGTTGTGACACAGAAAGAATACTAATACTCCAACCCATCTCATCGGAAGGGTGTCGTAAGAGGCAACTAACGGAAAAATACGCAGACGATACCACTGCCAATAAAACCTGCGAAATAAAACTCTGTAGCCACCATGGAAATAGGAGGGCAAAGCTTCCAAAATTGGGAGAGGCTTATGTCCAGCAATGGACTGCGATGGACTAAATGATTAGTTGATCTCATCAATGCTGTAGGCTTGTATCGCCATGCTTGTACCTCCACTATGAAATCAATCAAATTAAACATATACCTTTTTTCTTATTCCAGGGGCAAATTCGCGTCAGTCCGCAAAATCCGGCACCTAGTGTCGGGTGAGGAGTACGCGGCTAAATTTATACGCAAGCGGCGGCGCGCGGCCGACACAACGCGCGAGATCCTGCATGAAGTTGCCGTACTCGCGCTCTGCGCTGACTCCTCGAGAGTCGTCAGTCTCCACGAGGTATGTACAGTACTTGTTCTCTATATTCATTGCCCAGAATTCCAGTAACCAAGGCAGATTCATTAACTGTATTTCCAATCCAAATCCAAAAGCCTGGATCCGCTGGATAAATAGTTTACTTTCCAAAATGTCTCTCAAGAAGAGTAGAATAGTTCACAACTAGGAATTAAATCTGCGTCATTAATACCGCAGCAATGGCAATGCCATCAATGTTAGCACCGCCCTAGGATAAACCGAATGGCCCTGAGTCAGGCAGTATGGGAGGAAAATACCATGGGCCACTTTACACCTTATCTAAAGACCCGAGACGGTGGCGTACAATTGGTACCCGTCATAATGGCCCCCGTTGGGGCGCAGCGTGAGTGTATTCGAGGGCATTTCACACGAATCACTAAAAAAAGATAGCTACTGTACCTTTAGTCCACAGACAGCACAATATCGCCTTGATTATATACATTGTATTTTCCAGGTCTATGAGACTCGTTCAGAAGTGGCAATCGTCTTAGAATTATGTGCGGGGGGAGAACTACAACGTCTTTTGGACGAAGAGGACAGACTATCAGAAGGTTCAGCGCGGCGGGCCCTTCGTCACGTGCTCGAAGGCCTAGCTCACCTACACGCCAGGCGCGTGGCCCACCTAGACCTCAAACCACAGAACCTCCTCCTCACTGGGGGGAGTGAAGAGCTGTTGATATGCGACTTCGGCATCAGCCGTGCCATACACCCTGGTGCGCATGTCCGCGAAATACTGGGCACGACGGATTATGTCGGTGAGTTCGATTGACTGTATTGATATAAGCTATACCTATTTACCGTAGCATTAGTCAAGTTATCGGTATTATAATAAGATTAATTTGAAATTTAATAAGGAATATATAAAGTTGGAAAATTTTCTTTATTTCGATTGTTTATATTTTGCACTTATTGATAATTCACTTGTAACAACATATTCCACCAAGTGCCATCAATCAATAGTTTAAATAGTTTATATTTTGACCTATTTTGGGAATTACAAAATAATGCAGTCATAGTTTCAGTTTAGTTAGGCAATATCTTAGTTTACTATGAATATTTTTAGATAAAATACTAAGACATTAAGTAATATTGGTAAAAATTCGTTGACTTTGGACACTACCTTATTAAAGAGACATACGAGAAAAAGAATTGCCGAAATCGTTGAGCTGTTCTTCATTTTGAAGCTTAGTCACATCAAATTTTATTTATAATACAAAAACTGGATGTCGGAACCATTAATGCCCAGTAAAGTAGGTTATCCCAGTTGTGCCGCAGGTGTTTTATAAAGGCTTGTCAACGTTTTAGCTTTCCTCAATTGACTGGTCGAAACTGGTCATAAAATTGGAAGTCTTGTCAAACTACCTCACAACATGATTTCTTAACATGCATTGGCGAGCTTTCATCTGCGTTCGAAGAAGCGAGCTTTCAACTAGAACTTTTATTATTTTTATTTTATGGGCGAAAAGGCATTGAAATTTATGACTTGGAGACGTTAAAATGTGTTTAATAAGTATTTTATTTTATTTTTCCTATAAAATGGATAAACCACGGGGTTTAACACTTGAAATTTACAAAAGATAATAATAATTGAGCGTCGCTAGATTAGTGGTTAAGGAGTCGGCCTTACAATCGAAAAGTCCCGGGTTCGAAGCCTGACCTGACCTGTTTACACTAACGACATGGTCCCCACTCCTTACACAAGTTGGAGGGGTTAGAGGGAATATTAGTAATTTTGGTTCTAATAGTCTTTTTAACAAAAATATCTATGATTATTTTTGTAATTTTAGAGTAAAAAATAGCCTTTTGTAAATAGCTTCTAGGACTGTAGTAGATTGGAATGTGTTAAAGATGTCGACTGAATTTACCATTGAAATATAAAACTGGACCAGAGCATAATGGTTGGGGAAACGCTGTCCTAGAATATTTATTATTATTCCTCGTCGTACTAGATAGTCAAAGTGCGAATTAGGAAGGGTTATCACTAGGTGACTTCCTGCAACGGTCAAAGCCGACCGGTTAAGTCATTTTAGATGAATTGACGACTATAGGAAGCGCTTTAGTACCGGCGATCGCGCCATCATGAAATAGAATTGGGTACACTCTTATAGTTGAATTAAATTTACTTAACTGAGCTTACGAAATAAAGAATAGTAAAAGAGCGATAAATATTACTTCCGTTGTTTTCTATTGCTTTTATTTATTTTAAATCGCCCACTAAACTAATAGTAATTTATTTGACAATAATGAAGTGACGTCATACTTCTATAGAAATTACCGTTTTGAATAAGCCAGACCAAGTTGTCAAGGATTGTGATGATGAGACTCTAGCGCAGACTTTAATCTCAGGGTAGGAAGATCTGACGGCTTCTATAAAAGCCTTACTAGCTAAAAAATAGTAAGTGAATCCTGGACTCTGAAGTGCTATCCTCGGATCCAAACGAAACTAAACATTATGAAAATGATATATTGATAAAAGTTTACAATAATATTACTCTTTGAAATTAATTTTGATATTTACTTACCATCAAAAATAATAAAAATACATAATAAGTTCCTGGAACAAAACTCAGCATTGAGTTAAACTCGACTTTGTATGTAACATTTCACTTTTTTATATAATATGCCTTTTTTACGTGCGAAAAATCCCCGCCGATACTCCTAAGGAGCCAGCGGGAGAGGTTATGTCGGACTCGAACCGACTAAAATGCACGATGCCTGAGTCGTTTTTAGTTGCCGAAGGGGAGGTTAACAGGCATATCCCTCGCCATATAATATGCCTTGTAAGTTTACAATAATGATTTTTTTTCTGTCCACAGCGCCTGAAATCCTGTCATATGAACCTTTATCACTGGCCGCGGACATATGGTCGGTGGGCGTCCTGGCGTACGTGCTCGTGAGCGGGTACTCCCCGTTCGCGGGCGACACCAAGCAGGAGACGTACCTCAACATCGCGCAGTGCCAGCTCACCTTCCCCAAGCGCCTGTTCCGAGGGGTGTCGCACCACGCGATACAGTTCATCAGAGAAACCCTTGTTGTTGATCCGAAGTGAGTATTTCTTTCCTATAGCGGTTAGGTACTGGCCTAAGGAGGACCAGATCGAGAGAGGTGGCCCTGGGTCGGCCGGGGTGCGAGGGATATGCCTGTCAACCTCACCTTCGGCAACCAACAGTGACCCAAAGGCGCAGTTCGTTTTAGTCGGTTCGAGTCCGAGATAACTTCTCCCAATGGCCCCGGCGTGCCATGGGGATTTTTCGCACAAAAAAGATATTTTCAATGAATAAAGAATTCTTTTTATTACACAGTAAACAAGATACATACAGAGGTCAGTAGGTACATGGTAGTGATTTATACAATGGGCGGTCTATCGCGGTAATCTTATCTAATCTGCGATTTTTTCGAGATAACCAGTATATGAACTATATTGCTAGAACCAGGTAAAATCAGATATGGACGCTTAGTCCGCGAAATTTCGCAAAAAAACGTTTCAAACAGTGGTTCAATTGTGTTCAAAATTCAGCCTCGATCTAATTAATTTCAATCTTTTAAGTGTCAAAATAGATCATGATTTCGATGGAAATTGTGTTGTAAGAATTTTCATTGAAATTTTGTTCGTAGTAAATTTTACATGAACAAAAATAAATAGCAGACTTAAGAACCTGCTTCATCTTGGCGGCCTCTGTGGTGTAGCGGTAGAACATTCGACTGCTACACAGGGGGTGCGGGTTAGATTCCCACTCAGTGCAAATATTTGTATGCATGAATATGCATATTTGCATTGGTCTGGATGTTTCTATGTAAAATATGTATACATTTCCAAAAAAAAGTATGTAAGTATGTTTATCCGTATTCTAGATTCCGTAACACAAGCTAGTTAAACTATGCTTACTGTTAATGTTAAACTTAATGTTGAAGAATATTTATTATTATTTAACTGAAAATATAAAATGTTGTGGCACTTTCCAGGGGTCGTCTTACAGTGGAAGAGTGCCTGGAGCACCCCTGGTTAAAAGACGAGGCGGACCTGCCGCGCGCCATAGTGGGCGTCGGCTTCGACGTCAGCGAGCTCGCGCACGACGATGACGACGACGACGACGTCAGCCTCAACGGCGTCAGCGTCAACGGAGTCAACGACAGCAACGGAGTTAACGGCGTAAACGGAGTTAACGGAGTAAATGGAGTTAACGGAGTAAATGGAGTTAACGGAGTAAACGGAGTTAATGGTGTAAATGGAGTTAACGGTCACAACGGTGTTAATGGATGTAGCGCGACTAATGGATCACATGATGATGAAAAAGGTGAGTTAATATATTTTTGTTAGTTATTACAAATTATTCTACTGTCATCATTGTAATCTCAGTGTTGAATCTCGGGTGGACCGCGTGGTTTCCGGTAGAGTAGAATTAGGACTACACCATCTCTTGCGGTGTCGTACAAGGCGATTTAGCGATAGGGGTGTTTAACATCAAACAGGTATATACAGCCCACACTCAGCCTCAGATGCATGGATTGAATCTACAATAGTGGCACGAAGACGGCAATAAGCTCACCCCTTATAACGTAGGACCGAATTCAATGATTGATGAAATGTAGTTGTTAATTCCCCTCTGCCTAACCCTCCAGGAATAAAGGCATGATTATATGTATGTATGTATGAATCTTGGGTGAATTCGAGGTCCTCACCTCAGAATCCGCTTCCTAACTTTTACTCATACATTTCGTACGAGGCAACCCTAAGGCATTGTCCTACGTGAGCGACGAATGCGACAAGACGAAGCGTTTCGACAGTCGTCGTTCTTTATTGTGTCCTACGATGTGTCGCGTGAATACGTCATGTGAAGTATGGAAGAATGTCACGCATCGCGTTGCGTTGGCGCGCTGTCGCGTTTATCGCTCATGTAGGACAACAGGTATCAGTGAGACCATCGGCATGCATGTCTCCTGCTACGACGTCAAACAAACACTTCTTAGTTACCTAACAAGCTAGCTGTGGAATTCTCTAAGCATTCATCGTCGACCACAGCGGACGCTGCGACAGCCTTGATAGAATGTCATTGGTCGATTGCCTGTGACGTCATCCAGTCCGACCAATGACAATCTCTATCAAGGCTAACGCGCTATGCTCGATGCTTTCCCAGCAGACTCTACCCACGTAATTTGGCGGTCGCCTCAAAATTTCAACCAATATCGTATATTGATTACATATAACAATGTTTCTTTTATTACCAGTTCCAGAGTCATGTGCCCCGCGGACGCCGCAGCCCCCGCCGGCGCCGCCCGCGCGCGAGTGCGAGGAGCGCGACAAGCCGCTGAAGCACGCGCACGCGCGGGACGCCTCGCCGCCCTTCCCCGACGCGCCCTCCACGCCCAAGGTGAGGCGCGCCGACTGAACACCTCTGCCTACCCCCCGGCAGTGCCACTCACGCCCTCACGGTTAGCTATCGTAGCCGTCTGAATGTTGTCGATGTGTTGCTAGTTGAATTGCTTACTGAATGAACGCCGCTTTAGTTTTTTTGAGTTTAAAAATGTATGAGTGCAAGTCGCACGTGTTTTTTGTTTAGGTAATGAATAGAAGTTTTAAAGTATCTTTTATGCATGAATAAGTATTGTATTATCGGGTATCCAATCATTTGTCAAAAAACAAATAACAAATTTTTATTTGAAAAACAACTGACAAAATTATACTTTATAAATTTTCCGGCAGAGTAGAATTTGAACTACCCCATCTCTTCCCATGGGGTGTCGTACAAGGCGACTAAAGGATAGGGCTGTTTAACCTCAGGCAGATATATACAGCCCAGACTCATTCAAATGCATGACTCGAGTCAACAATAGTGCCCGGAAAACGGCAATAGGCTCACCCCCTATTACGTGGGACTGAATACAATGATAGGTGAAATGTGGGTGTTAATTCGGGGTGAATTAACACCCACATTTAACCCTTTGGGGATAAAGGCGTGATTATATGTATGTATTTATGTATGTACAAACTATTGTTTATTAAACTACTCATTAGAAAAAATATTCACTTGGAATAATAAAATTTCATTATGCCTTAACATACTTAGAAAAAAATACTATTATTAAACAGGTTAGTTGGAAAATCAATTTTCCTTTTATTTAATAAGTACACATATAGTAGGACAAACTTGTGTTATGTCAAATGATTCTTTTAGGTTTGAGAAATGAAAAATAATTAAATATTACTTTTTCAAACGTTGCTTGTTAAATGATGTTTTGTCATATGTTTTTTTGCTAAACAATAGTAAACCACTTTATGAAGGTAGATACGAACAAACCAACATTGACTTTCATTTTTATTTGATATCAATACAAAGGTATCGTATAGTTTTACCAAATTGCACTTTTTTAAATTGTGCTAGTAAGGGGAGGGGGCGTGATGTGACCTGACGCCTGCGTTATAATGCGCATAATGCCGGGACGGATGGCCGTGTGTTAAATTGTCCTTCAAATTAGTTATCTATCACGTTAGTTTTTGCTCTAACAGAAAACGTTTAGTAAGTGCATTGTGCATGACTTTGAGTTTCCAGTAAGACAGAAAACAAATATAAGTAAAGAAGATTAACACTATGGTGTTAATGTTGAGTCGATCAATGCTCTCTCTGCTCGCATCTTTTGCTTAAATATGACAGTGATATTAAATCTATATTGAATTAGAGTAAATAATAGTAAGTTATGATTAAGAATGAGACAAGCAATACTTTAAATAAAACTGGTTCGAAGTGAACGAATACCAACATCACTATACTGATAATCCTTCAAATGGTACTAAATTCAATACATTCATACAAAATTATTCAAGTTGTAATTCGCATTTTAAGATATGAGGGAGAATGGTAGAATATGCAGTGGTGAATGGTAGAAAATATGGTGGTGAATGGTACAGAATGTGAGTGTGAATGATAGAAACTTCAGATTGACACATGGTGACATTCTTCTCTTTTTTAAATTACCCCATGTACGTAGCATTTGTACCAAAATATCGAGCTATGTGGTTGTCCGGCAGGTGTCGCGCAAGTCCCACCACGCGCCGTCGGTGCTGGCGCTGTGCAAGAAGTTCCAGCCCGACTACGAGAAGCCCGCCACGCTGGCGCACGCGCACCTGGAGCACCTGGAGCCCTGCGACTGGGGGCCGGCGCCCGAGCGCGCCGTGCTGTGCTAGTGGGGGAGGGGGGCGAGGCGTGACGTCACGTGACGCCGGCGGTACAAAGCGCATAATGCCGGGGCGGACGGCCGTGTACATAGCGGAGGGGGCCGCCCGCCCCCCTTAGATAATTAAATTGTTAATGTGTCGATCGCGTTTATATTGTAGTCTCTAAGTGTTCGAACGGTTAGCGAGGTCGCCCGACGGCCGGTAGAGTTTATCGCCGATGTGTTCGAGTGTTGGGACCAATTTGTCGTATAGTGAGTGAGCGATGTCGGTGTGTTGTTCTTACGATATTCAAAGTTTATCACCGCGTGTGACCGTTTACGGTATGTTGCTTAGATAGGTAAATTGTTTACGATTGTCATGAGCTCAAATACTTGCGACTTAATTTTCTTTGTAAATGTGCTTAGATGAGCTTTCATCGAGTGTCTAGTTAATTCATCCTCCGTACTGAAAATATTTTCATTTTACATTAATGTATACTGTTGTTTTCATTCATTATGGAATCATTTCATTGTAACCGTATTTCGTTCGACTAAACTCGAGGATCCATTACCTTTGAAAGCTGTTGTGATCAATAACTCATTTGTAAAAAATAAATTATTGTGATATAAAATTGACTGTTATTTTTCAATATCCCAATTATTTCTAAGGAGAAAATCTGCATTAACATGAAAAACAGGTAAACGTTATGGTTTCAACCAATTTAAAATTTACAAACTCGAATCTTGCAAACCCCTGATACCCAATCATCCTGTTTTCTACGTAGTTTCGTCGAGAGAAGAAGAGAAAAGGTAATAAATAAAAATCAAATCATTTTAGAAATACGTGTTTTATTTCTAACACTACAAAACAGTCTTTCTATGCAGTTATCATCATTAGATAGACATTACTCAGTTGCGATATACAACGACGTTGCGAGATACAAACACAAAAGCTAGTTTTTACCTGCTACTTTCTTCGCCAGAATATGAGGCCGGACTCGTGGTCACACCACGGGTGCCTATCTTTTTAGAGTTGGTATTAAGGCGCACTGTACGCTTACAATCGTGTACAAAATGTGAGGGCAAATGGTAGAAAGTGTCGTGGTTAATGGTAGAAAATGTGATGGTGAATAGTAGACATTGTTGGTTGGATGATAAAAAATACTCGCAATTCCTCGTTATTTTATTTGTGTTAAATTAATGATTTATATCTCTCAACGTCAACTAATAATTAATTAGGATAATTCTTAACATTATATTTCATTTGATCATTATATTTATAATATTTTACGTTGGCAGTTTTCGGTCATACGTGTCACCTTTTAACTAAAGGACAATTCATACACGTCCTATTTATATTACATTTCATACTTTATACTTTTGACTGAATTACGCCGGTTGTGGCGATACTAGGAATTGGCATGACTACACCTGGAGTAAGCAACTGGAAAGCTTCTCGCACATAAGGTATAATATTTCTCCTTAGAATAGTAACTCTAACATGATGCTGATTGTAGCACATTCTGAGGTCAAGATAAATGCAGATGATGATGATCCTGTGAAGATAGAGCCTGGCCAAAGAAAGATGAACAAATAATGTTTTCAATATTTTATATGGCAACATTTTTTTCCTGTCAGTTAATATACTCTTCTAAAACATCTTGATACTCGTATAATGTTATCATTTTCGGATAATTCTCAATGTAAATTAATTATTGATTATTAATAAAGGATCGCAAACCTGATTTATTACTCATGATGAAGTACTCATGAATATATAAAAAAATGTTTGTATTGTTAAAACAAATGCGTATTAATTTTTCGGTTACACAAGCCTGATCAAATCTGCTAGTTACAAAAAGTGCAATAAACACATGTCATTACCATGTAGGTTAGTTTGATGCGTATCTAGTGAAAAAAAAACATAACCAAAGTGTCAACTCCATTTTGTGGGTTTACAGCCAGTGTTGCAACCTGTTGATTTTACGAATTTGAATCATCTTTCGCTGGCTAGATTCAGTCACAGTCGTTTAGTGTTTAGCTGATTAATTAACAATAGCACTTTAACATATTTTGTAATACATTCAATAATTATTATCTATTTGGATACACATTTATATACATAATGTTATACACAATATATAAAAATTATAAATTGGTATTACAAAACCATATTGTTTAAAATCATGACAAAATAAAATAAGTAATCAAGATCAGTCGAACAGATTTTCTACAAAATTAGATAAAACTTAGTATTTCAAATACATTATTTCAGAAATAATGAATTCATTTAACATTATTTATTATACTACAATTAATCGACTATTTAATTGAACAAAGACGTATGTGCATAATCTTGACATTGCATATGAGTCTTTGTTCGATGGAACCGCCGAATTACAGATTACGCAATGACACATAGGCCATTTCCTGGATTAATATATTATGGTACTTTTCATACTTACTGTAATGGGAAGACTACAGCACGCGTGTGGAGCCGCAGGCATCAACTATTACTAATATTACATTTAATAATACTATGATACCTTATAAAGAACTACAGTTGTCCTCTATTTCATAAGATTGATATGAACACGACCTTATGTGAAAATTTACCCTAAATTTTCAACTATGACGAAACGACTACAATATTTCAGCAACTTTTTAGATACCTCATTAAATTTTAAATTACTTTTATTATGATATACGTGTAAACGCAAAGTAGACCGAGATAAATGCGATATTCTCTTGCACTCCATACATTTGCACTACGCGCGACTGGCGTGTGACGTCACTTGCAAGTACGATTTTGTATGGAGCGGTTTCGGGCGGCGCGTATAAATTGAATTTTCAAAATCAAATATCTATTAACTATTTATGGAACGAGTATTTCACTTTAGCAATTCATTATGTTATTATACGGTGGTCATTTTACGAGATAAAAAAAAATGTCAAATAGCCTATTGCCACTTATCTAGCGGAGTCGTTCAGTATTTAGTTGGAATAATTTTATACCAATTAACGTGTAACTCTTCATCAGTCCTGGTCCCATTAGAGGCTTATAGCGTAGAGAGTATCCGAGAAGAGGGCCAGATCAAGAGAAACGGCCCTGGGTCCGCCGGGGTGCGAGGGATATGCCTGTTAACCTCACCTTCGGCAATCAAAAACGACACACAAGCATCGAGCGTTTCGGTCGGTTCGAGCCCGACATAACTCACCGGCTCCGGTAGGAAGGGGGAGGGGGGGGAGATATCCGTGGTTTTTCGCACGTAAGAAAAAGCGCAGAGAGTTCGCTTTCCATTTTATTTTGACTATTATGAGAACGACTGCCGTTTGAATTCTCAACTTCCAGAAAACATCAGGGACCGTTGATCGGTAGGTGTATCAGCTTTAGTAACGTTCGTTGGATCCTTCGTTGGATCCTAGGAAAGCGCATCGTGGCGGGGGAGTAGGTACTACTACCATCTCACTGAGCACATACCCAAGGCTTGGTAAAGTGGTTATGGGGTTTATGTCTTGTTTACACACACCGAGTGGACGAGACAGTACTTTCGACCGAGTGTGATGTACGTGCGAAGTTCTTAGCGCTATGTTCATACGTACCTAGCATCGGCCGAGTGCGCTGTCTCGCCACTCCACTCGGTGCGTATGTTCAAGGCATTATTATAGTACGTGAGTATGGCGTATACCTTAGGATTGCCTAACTACATAGTTAATACCTAAATACATTTTTTCATAAGGCGGAGTTCTTAGTAAATATATTTATTGCTTGAGACTTACCTACCTACATAATGAATATCATAATAAAAATTTATGAAACTGTTGCATAAGAATGTGAGTTCACAAGAGTGTTTTAAGACCAAATTATGTGCAGGTCATACAGAAATTTATCTAATCTCATGAGATAATCAATTTAATTTGTTTAAAATGATAGAAAAGTTGAGCGCCAAATTTCATATGCTCATAGCGCATGCGCGTTGCGGAGCTTCCACAGATTATGTAGAGAAAATATACATTCATGCCTCCTTGTGTCCCGCTGAAGTTGTATAGTAATGGAAAAAAAGTTATAGTATGATACAGTTATCCATAGGTGATCTGTATCATGTTTTTTTTAAAATTGATTTTGATACTCTGTTCGTAAAGACTGTGATTAAAGTTGTTTTTAATTTTTTAATGTTTACATTTCGGTATGAGAGTAGATAAAAGTTCTTAATTTACATTTGTAAGATACAATTATTCGGATTAGAAGCAACTATTTGAAATTTAACGTTTCTTCAAAAATAACGAAGGCTATCCCTGCCGCGATAAGGCTGTTTAACATCAGACAGATAAATACAGCCCAGACTCAGCCTCAGATGCATGGCTTGAGTCAGCAATAGCCCCCGGGAGACTGCAATAGGCTCACCCTCTATTACATGGGACCGAATTCAATGATTGGTGAAATATAGGTGTTAATTCACCTCTGTCTAACCCTCCAGGGATAAAGGCATGATTATATGTATGTATGTACTATTTCCGTGTGGTGACGGAGAAAGAATACAAGTATCACCACCCCATCTCATCCGAAGGGTGTCGTAAGAGGCGACTAATGGAAACATACGCAAACCATATCACTGCGAGAGAAGGTAAACTCGAAATAAAACCCTGTACCAACCCGTCTGGCCAGCGTGGAAACAGTAGGCCAAAGCCTCCCAACATTGGGAGAGGCCTAGTCCAGCAGTGGACTGTGATGGGCTAGTTGATTGATTGATTGATGTACTTAGAATATCAGGCTTAAAAAGGGGTTACCATGATTTGTTAAACTTGAATAATAAAGGCGGAAAAGAGAAATAAAGCTATGTAAGTTGTATACTGTATAACTCCATTTGTTTTACTCACTAAAACGACTGAATTATATCAAGTTATGGTAAACCCTGACAAACCGTTTCGTAACTACGGGCGTTTCTAAAAGCCGATAGATTTAAATAGGTCTAGTTTAACACCAGTTCCCTCTTCTATGTTAATCAATTGGGTATTTTCCTGTTGTTGAAATAAATTATTTAACTGAGGTTATTTCGTTAATAATGGTGAACGAGCGGTACACGTTGCGTCTGTTCTTATTTTATTGTTTTTATTTATTTTTAATCATCAACCTAACCTATAATTGTAAATTATTTGACCGTTGAACATTATGGCGTCACAATAAATTATTTCATACAAGTTTAGCTTATAAATTATCGTTTTGACGTTTACTAAAAAGTTGTGTTCCCGGCGGTGAGTAGGGTAGCCAGAGCTCACTAGAGAGTTGTTGTGCTGCCGACTCCATAACCACTTATTTAATATTTTTCTTGACATAATTGTAAAATTTTGACGTTCATATGTGCTCTTTATGTGCCTAGACTGAATAAATGAACTGTACCATATACTAAAACCAAAAAAACACAGTGCCGTTAAAAACTGACAGAGTGAGTATGGTGTGTCACCAACCTAACCGTTCATAATAAAAGTAATGGTGGGTACGCGCACAAAAAATGTTCTCCGCATACCTCTCGACGCTCGCAAGCTAGTCAAGTCGTGACCACGGGTGCTGCAACGCACCCGAAACGTCGGCAGAAATAGTAAGTTCCACGATTTAATCGCAAAAATCTCGAGCCATTGTATAATTATGAATAAAAATTGATTCTTTGATTCCTTCTTTGACATGTTGTTATCAACAATTAATACAACTGATCTTATCTAAAGAATACAATTATTTTCGCCTCCTCTGAAGCGGGACAAGCGTAGATACTGTTACATAGGCCGATATTATCATTATTTTGGTAGTGATAGTATGAGTAGGTATAATATGTATATATGTTTGTTAAAACAAAGTTAGGCCTTTTGGTGAATTTTAGTAGTATGTCAGGATCGTAGCAATTGGAGAACCGTGATCTCTGCCTACCCCTATGGGAAACAGGCGTGATTTTATGTATGTATGTATGTATTAAGAATATTGACAAGGTCGTCAGATTCTTCCCAATACTGCGTAAATTTTTTTTTTTTGAAAAAATACATATTTCAAAATAAGAAATCTAAATTCTCAAAGCAGGTTAAAATATAAACAATAATTTTTAGATTTTATCCTGCATTAGGAACTAAAATAATGATTTTTTTGAATTCCAAACGCGTGACGTCACCTTGTAATGATTTTGTATGGAGTATTTTCGAGCGGCTCGAGAAATTGAATTTTTAAAATCAAATATGTTTAAAACTTGTTGTCATAACAATATTTCACTTGAGCAGATCACTATATTTTTTATAAAATGGTAATTTTTCCAAGAGTATAAAAAAAACCAGTTTTTATCCCTATTATGCAGTATTGTAATATCACCAATTACATCAGAAGTCATCAAAGTGTTATCCCGGTTGCATTAAAGGATTTCACCTCTGAGCCCAGGGTCCGCCTGCCGGCTTTTCTTCTCCACTTCAAACGGTCTTGGACCTCCGTAGCAGTCACACGTCCTTGTGAAAAATAACAAGTGCTCATAACCTAACACTCCTGTGCAGTAATGCTGCACAGATGAGCAGCATAACTGGCAATACTTATTGTCTTTTTACACACTATTTTACAAATTCTGAACTCCTGTCTTAACTGCATACATAAATACCTGCTCATATCCCAAATATAACACACATTTTTGAATTTTATCACAAAACTTACAATCCTATCAATTTAAATTTCAAAAATTAAATTTCCAAGACTCTACCCACGTCCCTTACAGGGGGAATGTCCTGACCAACTAAGCTAAACCGTTTTGGACATTCGAAATAATGAATATGCATCAGATATTAATATCGCTCAAATTTTTTAATATGCAGTCTTACACTCAATATTTACGGATAAATTATACAAGTATCCCCACCCAATCTCATCCGATGGGTGTCGTAAGCGGCGAATAACGGAAATGGCGATAATATCACTGCGAGAGAAGGAAAACTCGAAATAAAACCCTGTACTAACCCGTCTGGCCAGCGTGGAAACAGTAGGCCAAAGCCTCCCAACATTGGGACAGGCCTATGCCCAGCAGTGGGCTCGTTTATTAAGAAAATAAATATCGAAAAGTGCGTCAGTTGAAAGATAAATTTGAAAGTTAAAACATAACGCTAATGAACAGCGCTAAGCGTTCATTAGAATCGCGCTAAGCGTTCTGACTCTGAATACACTCTTACGTCATAGTACATAATAAAAAATGTCAACTCATGTCGTCTAGTGTTTAGTTGTTGTGAATAATTGTCCTGTTGCATTATTTAATTGAAGTAAAACACAAAATATGGTAGAGTGAACGCCAGAAAATAGGTCCCACATTCAAAATCAGAATTAAAAATGACATGGCCGCCATACTCAGCCATACTGTTTGTTGATTGGTTCAGGCCCTTGACAGAACGGTTTAGAGTTGCCAGCTCATTTTTTATGATGTACTGGTGGGAATTACACATATTGATCACAATCTCGTCACAACATGTACAATATAATTAACACAGTACGCGTTTTTTTTTTTTGAGGATAGCATGAGGTGCTACGGCTGCGGAGGAGCTCCAACCCATTGATCACATTAAAAAGTATATTGCTGGGAGGCTTCACACCACGCTCCAAGACTGTCTCTTGATACACTTTGGCTGAAGTTTTCTCTCCTTTAACTTCTTAAGTTCAGCAGTTCAACTAAGAACTATTACATTCGTATCTGAACAATAAACGATCTGGTAAAATAAAAACACGATACTGGCAACATTACATGTTGCGACTGCCTGACCTTGGCCAATGGACTTATTTCGTGGCGCGTACTCTAGTAGTTTATTGTTATGTATATTGACGTCACAACAAGCGCGCCAATATGGCGGTCGTTTTAACAGCTGATATTAGCCTATTATTTAAAAACATTTTTTAGACCAAATTGTATTTGTTTGGCACTGTATTTTATACTTATATGATGATATAAAAACAAATACATGCATATTCTCTATTCTCTTATAAAACCTTCTTGGGACGATAGGAATAATTAACATACTAACTCCTTTTAAATTTCATTAAAAATTACACAATTTCACATCCACTCACAAAATTGATTGAGATCTTTACAGGATTCCGTTATCAACACAACACTATATCTTACAAGAGTCCTTCTCTCTCCTTCTCACACTCTACTCTCTGGGTCAGTGGCCATTGAGGAGCAGTGCGTTTGACTTCAGTTCTGAGAGCTGGTCAGAGTACTCGGCGTACATTCTCTGCCACCGGAGTTGTCTTACTAGTAGGGATAACATCTCTTCTAGGAGTTCGTGCTTTTTGATACCCTGGAATGTATATATTTTTTAAATATACAATAATGTTCATTAAAGCGTTCATTGTATAATAGGTACATACCTACATACCTAGGATTCAAAGGTATATATGTGCCTATACCATAATAATTCCCATTAACACCATGAAAATTATTGTTTTAAATGTTGAAAGTATTACGGTGTTTGAGGTCGGTCTGTTCCGGAACGGCTCGACTGATTGTAATTTTTTTGTAGTCACATATTCCTCTTAGATTCATATTTGGGGCCGTTAAAGTATAAGCAGATTTGATATAAATGGTTAGTAAACGAGTCTTTTGATACAGTGGAAGACTTTTTAAAGAAATGTGCATATCATTTGTATCACTGCAGAAATGTTCTGTAGCTGCTGCGCTATTATTGTGACTGCAATCTTTTAGTTGCTAACTAGATATTGCTTTGTATACCTAATAATTAGTGTTTGCATGCAAACTTTATGGTGAAATATGCTTGATCACTATATCTTTTATTTCCATCTTTTGTTGTAGCACCTTACAAGCAAATGAATTGAATTGAATTACAATTATTTAACCCGCCCTCCCCCTAGTCAGTCTAACCTCACCATGCTTACGTAAACATTGATACCTATATGCATATTTCTTTTCATGCTTTTTTAGGGTAACGTATGGGTAATGCATGCTGTATTATGTGTGGAAAAGTAAATAACTACTGCTTACGTAATCACTATCTAGCCCACGTCCCCATGTCATCAAAAATAAGCAATGCAAAGACCCCCTCCCCCCTTTAGTGCTGCGTGGTTTCCGGCAGAGTAGAATTTGGTCCACGCCATCTCTTCCCATGCGGTGTCGTACAAGGCGACTAAGGGATAGGGCTGTTTAACATCAGACAGATATATACTCTGACTCAGCCTCAGATGCATGGCTTGAGTCAACAATAGTGCCCGGAAGACGGCAATAGTCTCACCCCTTACTACGTGGGACCGAATTACTTGATAGGTAAAATGTGAGTGTTAATTCACCTCTGCCTAACCCTATGGGGATAAAGGCATGGTTGATTGATTGATGTATGTTTTTGGACTGCATTTTAATCAAAATGTATCCACTCACCAATATAGAAGACTGCCATTTCTTAGGTGTTGACGTACAGTGGCTGGGGCCGAGCATGTCGTCTAATATCGTTCGTAGCTGGTCTTCTGTGCCTGAGGTACAAAACAATAGGCAATAAAAATCTGTCAATGATAATAAAAGTAGTAGATAGTGGATAGGGAGTCTGACTTACGATCAAAAGGTCCTGGGTTTTTAGAGTTCTGAGATTTTAGAGTACGGACAACATATCTATAGTTTATACATCTAAACACATAAAATTCTGTAATTTATTAATTCAAATTCAATACATTATTTTTATTAATAAACAAATCAAGAAATAATTTATAAATATTAAATACAATAAAAATAAAATAACTATTATACAACTTATAGCTAAGAACAATTAAAATGCGTCGTAGAATTCCTCCGCATCGCATGCCTCTTGTGGTAGCGTTCCGAGAAGACTGGCAGCATTGCCACGTTGTATGGCACATTGAGTAAAGTAATATAAGTAAAATCTTGCAAAAACCACCGAGAACAAGCCAAAACAAAGGACCTTTTGTCCTGGGTTCGAAACCTGGCCATTACAGTACCTTTTTTTTATATAGAACATGCCAATTAGACTTCGCCTTGCCTGATGTTAAGCTGAAGGCGAAGTCTTAGAAAAAGGGTTTACCATGTGACAATGGTGACACTCAGCTTGACGGCCTCATTATCTTTTTCACGCGCCGCTTAAAGGACCCGTGATTGTAGGAAGGAGGACACATGTGAGTTGGCAATGAACCGACCGAGGTGAACGCACTCCTAACACAAGAGAATTAGTTTACCTGGAGGGGTTAGAGGGAATATTCGTAATTACGGTTCTAATATTCTTTTAAAAAACTAGCGGCCCGGTTGACGGCTTCCCGGAAACACATTCGTAATAACCCTTCTTTTACTTTGCCGTAATCGGGTAAAAAGAAAAATCCGTGGGTATTACCGCACAAACAAATGATATTTAATAAAAGTAAAGTTAATGACGTATTATATTAATAGATACGTCATACACAAAGATGGCGGCTTTCAAAAATGGCGCAAACACTTAATTATAAAAAATTATAGCTACTTACTAATAATATGTTAATATAATTAAAGTAATGTGAATTACATTATTGTTTATATCAATTAATATTATTTTTATTACGAATTTAATTGGGTATTTGTCAATTTTTGGAAGCCTATCTTAAAAGATGTAGAAATGTATTTAATATCTGTTACAATTCATCACATGTATATATATATTTTTTTTTATACCACTTAGTTGGCAGACAAGCACACGGCCCACCTGATGGAAAGCGGTCACCGTGGCCTATGGACGTATGCAACACCAGGGGTGTCACACTCACGCTGCCGACCATGAAGAAACCTTCTGATGGCCCCCTATTTTTACTGCGTTAGCTTAAAAAGTGCGCGAAAAACGGTCGGCCACGTGCCATTCTGCTCGTGACGTCATTAAATAATATCTACAAAGCGACTAATAAACGATAGTTTCCGTTACGCTAAGTAATTTTTTTATAGTTACGTCACGTGAACCGTCAACAGATCTGCGTTTTGCCTCATATGAAATACAGATAATAAATCTCAATTTTAATTTGTTAAAATAAAATATTTAATTTTTTTTTTTGTGAAATACATTTTGTATAGTTATTATTTAATAATTATGTATATAATTAA
The DNA here is from genome assembly GCA_963662185.1 of Eilema griseolum. Classification (NCBI taxonomy): domain Eukaryota; kingdom Metazoa; phylum Arthropoda; class Insecta; order Lepidoptera; family Erebidae; genus Eilema; species Eilema griseolum. The sequence continues at coordinate 23,619,622 of OY759240.1, forward strand.
TAATTTAATAAAATATGAAACGTGTCATATTTTTTGTAATAGTTGTCAAATACCCAATTCAAGACATTTTTGCGTAGCGCACTGTCGAATCTCTGATTGGTCCATAAAATTATGACAGTCGTCATAATTTTTTTGTTGCCATTTTAGAGTACGGACAACATATCTATAGCTTATAATACACCATTGAGTAAAGTAACGTAAGTAAAATCTTGCAAAAACAACCGAGAACAACCCAAAACAAAATCTCAACTGGATACAGTAACGTTTGTGTGTCGTGAACGTGATCGAGATCGGGTTCCAGTTTGTAGTGAGAGTGAAACCAGTGTTAGTGCAGATACGCGTAGTTAAAGAACTCGAAAGAGGGTAGATCGATATAATTACTCCTAGAAAAAACTTTTTCTCTTTTTATCGCCACTTAACCAGTTCCTCCGTGATCATGGTGCTTGCAATAGCGCCGAAATATCGTAAACTCAAAACAATGCAACATGGTAAATATCCCGATTATTTTGATGCTAAAGTGAGTGACCATGATAGTTAAAATACCTATATAATCTAAGTAAAGTATGGATATTACCGTGGTTGACGAGGTGTTCGAAGAGCGAGGCGAGCCAGTGCCGGTAATCCCGCGCTAATCGCAGGTGCAGGCAGCTGGCCACTTGCGCCTCGAGCCAACTGCGGGCCGCCCCCGCCGAGTATGTGCTGTAAAAGTAGCAGAGACAGGTTATTACCCCTCGTTTTCATCTAAGTATAAAACATGTATTTGATAAATGCACTATGTTACAGGCTTCAGTGTGAACGCAAATATGTAATATACTTGTTTACAACTTGTTGGCTAAAATCGATTAAGATAGATAAAATTTAAACGGTCCAGGCGGGATTTGAACCCGCGATCTTTCCTTTACAGCGGGAACGCTCTGACCACTAAGCCACTTCGCCTTGAAGCCGCCTGTCACCCTGGCAGAAGCAGGCCGCGGCGGTGGCGCGCGTGGCGCGCCTCCCCGTTTCCGGGGACGAGTTGGGGACTCTGTAGTCCCCACACCCGAGAAGAGGGCCATATCGTGAGAGATGGCCCTGGGTCGGCCGGGGTGCGAGGGATATGCCTGTCAACCTCACCTTCGGCAACCAAAACGACCCACAGGCGGCGTGCGTTTTAGTCGGTTCGAGTCCGACATAACCTCCTCCACCGGCTCCGGTGGGGAGGTATTCGTGGGGATTTTGCGCACGTAAAAAAAAAAAAAAAAAAAGCCACTTCGCCTGAAACAATCCAAATTCTTCTATGCATATATCCGTCTTACGGCGACAGTGGACAGTTTCAATTTTTTCTATCTTAATCGATATTGAATAGTTAACATACTAAATGCCTAAAATTTCATTCAATTGTTGGCTGTATATCCTATGTGAACGAAAAAGTGACTGCGACAGTCTCAATACATGTATAAAACATATATATTTTGACTAGTCTTCTACAAGTCTACAAGTTTTGTATCAAATAGGTTTACAACTTGTTTCTTAGTGAAAACGAGGGGTATAGTGTAGCATGCTATATATATATATATATAAATATTTATATACCACAAAGGTGGCAGATAAGCACACGGCCCACGTGATAGAAAGTGGTTACCGTGGCCTATGGACGTGTGTAATACCTGAAGAGTCACACTCGCGCTGCCAACCTTGTAAGCACAGAGAGTTTCTGTGCCGTCAGTGTAGGAGACAAAGCAGGATAAGCCTTCAGTATTCCCACTGACAGCATAAATATATTTCCGAGGAGACGAATAAAGGGAGGAGAGGGACAGAGCAAAGAGGAGGAGCTGGATAAAACAAAGAGGAGCTGGATAAAACAAAGAGGAGCTGGATAAAGCAAAGAGGAGAGAGGAATAAACCAAAGGAGGAGATAAATGAAGCAAAGAGGAGGGGACTTAAGCAAAGAGGATGGGACTTATCAAAGAGAAGGAGATGGATAAAGCAAAGACGAGAAATAAAGAAAAGAAGAGAAAAGGAGGAAAGGGGAAGTCTGCTATGGCAAAACAGTAACCTGCAGTAAACAGTCTTTGCGCAATAATATATTTCCTTAGCCGTCCTCACTATGTGTTATGATGGTTCCCGGCAGAGCAGAATTTGGGCCACCCCATCTCTTCCCATGCGGTGTCGTACAAGGCGGCTAAGGGATAGGGCTGTTTACATGTTTATATAGTACCTGATAGTTACTAAACGCTCTGCAGGAAATCAAACACAAACAAAAAAAAAGTATTAAGTATTGACTAATATAAAATGTCCTGACCTGGTGCTGAGCCCTTGCGGCCTGGTGCGCGGCATCTTGTGCCGGTGGTGCGCGGCGCTGGCGGCGCGCCCCACGCCGCCCACGCCACCCCCTGAGCGCCACACGGGGTCGCCGGCGTCCGCCCACACCACCCTGCCGACACGCAGGACCACATACATGCACACGTATTTCTAATATATAAAATTATCGTGTCGCGGTGTTTATAATTAAACTGTTTGTAGTTAAACTCCTCCGAAACGGCTAGACAGATTCTCATGAAACTTTGTATGCATATTGGGTAGGTCTGAGAATCAGACAACATCTATTTTTCATCCCCCTAAATATTAAAGGTAATCCCCCTAACTTTTTTTAATTTTTAGTGTTTTTTTAATATGTAGTATTAGAAAATACATTCAATTCTGAATTTTCAACCCTCTACGATGAACTCCTATTTTTCCATAGCGATTTTTATTTTCACTGTGTACGACGCCTTCGATTATAAGTAAATCCCCACACACTTATAGTAATCATTTTTATTGAACTAAAAATATGTTTCCTAGAAATAATATACATAGCAAAACAACGTTTACCGGGTCAAAATAGTAAATCTATACGAATCTACATTACTTCTGTCTGCACCATAAACTTAACAAATACTAAAGTAAATAGACCAACAGTCCTCAATACCGCGTTACCGAATTTAAAATGTCAGTATTGTCAGTGGCAGTCAAGTGACAAACGGTATCATATTTTGGTACACTAATATTTTAATAGCAAACATGTAATCATTACATATAACTCAATAGTAATCATATTTAATTTTCTAAATTAATTTTGATTGTCACATAGTGTAATTCAAATTATATTTAATCTATTAACCCGCCCCTCGACATACCAGGTGCAAAGGTGCCCATTACGCTGGCAGCATTGCCCCGCTGTATGGCAATGTTCAACCTTTGCCCCAGGATGATTCGAATATAGAGAGCTTGCTGTATTATATTGAACCTAATACAAAACCATTTTGTGTAAACATTCTACGAAAACAAACACCATGATGGTACTGAGTGTGAACTATTAGTATTTACATGTGAAATGTAAGAGACATTTTTTTGGATTATTTATTTGGATTATTGCATTACAGTTAACACTACAATTTGATACACAACATGTAACCATTATTTTATTCTGTTAAAATCTGATATGCCGAGAGGTTCCCGGCAGAGTAGAATTTGGACCACCCCATCTCTGCCCATGCGGTGACGTACAAGGCGACTTAGGGATAGGGCTGATTGACATCTGACAGATACATACAGACCACACTCAACCTCAGATACATGACTTGAGTCAACAATAGTGCCCGGAAGACGGCAATAGGCAATATTACGTGGGACCGAATTCAATGATTGGTGAAATGTGGGTGTTAATTCGCCTCTGCTTAACCCCCCGAGGATAAAGGCGTGATTATATGTATGTAAAATCTGATAAAATTGCGACGAATTAAATTATAAAACTATTTGATTTCTTATGACAGTAGGTTATTTCTGTCAATCAGTTCATAAGTTGATAAAAAAACGCTTCATCATATAATGTACTCTGTCTCTTTTTCACAACTAGGTTTTTATATAAGCCTATTGATTTCACACGCACACTTCGTTCGTCTAGTATTACTAAGTTTATGGTCTGGACATTGATAACATTTAAAAACGCTTGGGTTATGTTAAATGAACGATTCTGAAATTAATATTATTTTCATTTTTTTTGGAAATTCTTGTGTTTTGTTCGCAATGGGTGCAAAAACTGCTGTAATGATTTTTTTCGTTAAGATAAGTCTTAGTTAGACTCAAATACTGTCGCATGTTGGATTACAATTTTGAATAGACCCGGAAATATGACAGCAAACAATAATTGACATCCAAGCGAAAAATACTGGATGTGAATTTTTGTTAGAAAGGTCTTCATCATACTTAAAACTCTTGCATATTTTATAACAATTTTGAGTAGACACAGAGAAAAGACCTCAAACGATAACCGATATAAGTAGGAGCTAGTAATAGTACAAACAACTTACCAAGCACACAACTGTTTGCTGTAGATATAGCTCTTACTGTTACTCAATGAGATCATGGGATTGCCGTCTTCGAGTAAGGAACAATTGGTGACCGTAACTGGAATAAAAGACGTTTCTCGATTAGATATACACATAGTTATACCCGTACTGCACAAGTGGAACTACCGCCCGAAATACAAAAGCAGAAAAAAAAACCCTTTGATTTAAATTTTATTAGTACCAGGGCCTCATCTCTAGCTGGAGTTCGCGAGACAAATACGTCTGGGCTAGCATTATCTGAAACCATAATATGCACTAAGGACGCTGCACACTGCCCGAAAGACACGGTTGCGGTAGATATGGTCGAAATAGACTATTTAATACAAATTGAAATATACTTGTACTTTTTCAACAGTATTTTTTTTTATCACACCTGATCAATTTCGCCTTGCAAAATTATATTCCGCTTAAAGGAAAGCGGGGCGTGAAAAACCATCGGATGAGGCCGCCATGCTGAGTGCTACATTGTAACATTACTTAATGTCTGTAATGGTGACCTCTTTCCTGAGACTTTACCTTTAGCTTATCATCAGGCGAGGTGAAGTAAATTTGACGTGTCCTAGATTTAAAAAAAGACGTCATATCTCTTTAAATAAAAATGAGTACAGCTCATAAGAACGAGCATAACTATTAACCCACTAAGCTTATGAATTTCCCTATTATTATTGAAAAAATTGTTTGTCGTATTTAATGTGATAATTCACAAATATTTGGTTATATAGAACTCACCTCCATGTGACAACAGCGACCTGAAGCACAGTGGTCGTATGACACAGGACGCATTCGCGAGGTCCCACATTGCCAGCTCGGCTGACGTCGTCACCACGGCCAGGGTATCACCAGATAGAGTCAGTTTGGCCGCTTGTGACATTAGCGCTGTAATAAGAAGCGTACACTAAAGTAATGGGATTCCACAAGCGAATAGTTTACACCAAGTGACAGTTGATACTATGGAAATGTGGATTGTAACATGATAATGTGATGGAATACGTAAGGTCAAAATGATTTAGATAAATAATAGATACTGTCTGAAGGTTACGCGAATATCACTGCACTGACTGTGACCATGGTTGCTGAGAAGAAGTCGAAACGTCGGGAGAAATGGAATGCGATGGAATTAGTTGTTTTATTACAATGGTCTATAATCAGCTCGGCGAACCTTGATCCCTATGACACTGACAGTTATTCCCACGACACAACCTTGTAGTAGCGTCACCGTTATATTATAATCGAATTGGCGGTGTCTAAAAATGATATTTATTAATTTTAGGCAGATATATGCAATTACAATAATATCCCGTTGGAATTATAATAATTATTAACACTTACAAGAAATTATCTCAATCAGACTTTACGTTGACGTCCTGCAAAAGTTACTCCGTTTGGAAGATATCGACTAGTGCGGAAAAGTATCGATAAACAAATATCGAAAATGGAAACGAGTGTACAAAATACATCAATAGAGCACCTACGCTCTTAGTGTCAGATTTATAATCATTCGAGATTTATAATATTCCCAAAGCATCAGCAACACGGTCGCGTACGTTGTCAAGTGGCAACAAAGGTCCGCCATTTTGTAGTTCGCGAGCAAAATAGTCACGCAAGCGTACAACAAACTCCCGCGTTTCACTGTTGAGTACAGTTTTTCTCAGTCTTTTCGGCATTTTGAAACACCAACAAACACAAAACAGCAACAATAACAAAAACAGAAAACAACAATAGTAACAAACAAAGGATTCCGTTGACACAAGAAAACACGTGGCGCATACAAGGCGTTAGCACTCGTACTGGCGTAGCGAACTGACAGTACTAGCGTAGTGACAGATCAGATAGTGTTGCTATAACTAAAATTTTAATTCACATTAAAATTATACAGTCCGACCATGTTACCTCTGCATCGGAATATTGGCAACCCCATATACAAATACACGGATACTTGTAAATATAACAAGCATTATAATTATAGTAATGTAGATTATATTTTAAAAACATGTTTATCGATGTGGCTGAATGCAAGTCACGCCTTTGCCTATAAAAAGTTGCGATATATCGACACGACCCGTCACTAGTATGAACTGTCATAGGGATCAAGGTTCGCCGAGCTGATTATAGTTAAATAATTTAAAAAACCAAAGTGATAAGAACTTCTCGAATTCCATTTACTTCTTGAGAATTATATGTGCCTCCTCTCTGTATTTGCTATGTGTTCCATAAACTTTTAAATAAGAAGTAAATAAAGATAAATAAGAAGTATATGAAACATATTGCAAATACAGAGAGGAGGTTGCTGTTCACCGTGATTTTCAACTCAGCCCTGACCTGATCGGAGTAGACGTGGCCCTAGTCAGTTGACTGGAGAGGTTCGTCCGACTTTCTTAGATTAATTCTACTCGATTCTAGATGGCGACACTTTGTACTTTAAGTACGTTCCAGCTACATATAGCGACATCTAACGTGAGACAGTGAATGAAGTGAGTAGTTTTGCTGCTGGATGGAAAATAAAGAAGTAGGCGGGATTTAAAAACACATAGTACTCTTGTCCCTCTCCTTCTACTCACTAAGTTACGTCCACGCTGTACCCTGCTGCCCCCTCTCTACGAGTACTCGAAGTTAGTAACGAAGTTACGTACACGTTGTGCCCTCTATCTCTCTCCAGTACTCACGTTGTTTTACTTCCTCACTGTAGAATACAGAATACTGGGTGGCAGACAAGCATACGGCCCACCTGATGGGAAGTGGTCACTGTCGCCTATGGACGTGTGCTAACACTAGGGGCTTTACACTCGCGCTGTCGACCCTGAAGGAACCTTATAATGCCCCTTTTGAAGAACCCCATATTGCAGGCGCATGGGAAAAAGGCAGCAGGGAGTTCATTCCACAGCTTGTGTGCGTGGGATGAAGTTTCTTTCATACTGCACTGCGGCCTGCTGTCCCCGTGCACCCCCCTCCCCCACTACTCACCGATGGGCGGCAGGGCGCGGGCCGCGTGCGCGCGCGCCAGCTGCCACACGTGCAGCGTGCCGTCCGCACACGCCACGCACGCCCAACGCGCGTCGCACGCTATACACGTCACTGGCGAGCCTGCGAACATCACATGTGATATTCATTTTAAAATAAATGTTATATAAACATTCCACACAGTGTACATAAGCATAACTTAACCAATTTGTAGTCAAGGACGCATATATGCGTCAAAAATGCCTCAGTCAGACCGATGACTCATATATGCGTCAAGCCAGAACCTGAACACGTTGTGTACAATTTAAAAAAAATCACAATGTTTCCTTTAGTGAGATAAATTATTCTGTAGTAATTTGTATAAATAAAGTGATGTGAATCTGTTAACTAGCGTATATTTATGTATTCGATATTGCAGATGAACATAGTTAATTTTTTTATTTTTTGGAAATACAACAAATATTTGAACAGTTAAAATTGATAAATATTTAAATAAATAAATTTGTTTTATTTTGCACTCACCCAAGTAAGTCTCCCACACTGGATCACTCGAGGCAGAATTATTAGGTAGTAGCTGCAGTCGAGATAGTGTGCCGTACTGTGTGTTACATGCCTTATTTACTACCTGGAAACAGTGTAATTTTAATATTAAATCAATTGAAATAGATATATGTAATGTTTAATAAGTAACCAAAGTTATTGTAATTCGATTAAGATATAGAAAAGATTGAATCGGTTCAGGCAAAGTTCGAAACCGCGATCTTTCCCTTACAGAGGGAAAACTGTCCACTAGGCCACAGAACCTTCGCCCGAAAAAAAAAGCCCATCCAAATTCTTATATATCTTAATAGTTAGCATACAAAATGCTTTAAAATTTCATTCAAAAGGTATTTTGAGTTGCGAGTACCGTTTTTTAATCACAAGCTCGTGAAGTAGTGAATGTTTATTAACTTACAGAAAATATGAGAGGGACGCATGTTGATTAGCAATTATAATCAATATGTCTGTGTCTGGTGTGTGACTGTCTTTGAAAAAGCGCTTTCTGCTACCTTTAATCACTGCATCAACCACTTTAGGCAGCGCAACACACAACCACTTTATGCAGCAATCAATTATTTTTTATAAATTACAGCAGTGGTTTTTATACACAAAATTTCATGATCTTCCAGATGAGCCTGGATTTTTCTGGTAATCTTATCATATTGGATACCGATATTTTTATTATTTTTAAACAATGGTTTTTGGGTATCACGACCAGGTTAGCCTTGCAGCATAAATAAATAATAGATAAATAAATATTCTACAACATTAAACACAGCGCAATCTACACCCATGGTAAGCATAGCTTAACTAGCTTGTGTTATGGAATCTAGAAAGCGGATAAACGTACATAGATACTTTTCATACATAACATACATTTTTGTAAATACATACATATTACGTGTTCTCCATTCAGAGATGCGTCTAATGATATAAATATCTTACCTGCAGTCGATAGTGTCCAGCGGCCCTGACGACGGGCCCCGCCGTGCCCAGAGCGGGTGCCGGCAGCGTAAGCCCCGGGGCGGCGGGCAGGCCGGGCGGGGCCCCAGCGCCCGAAGTGGGAGGCCCCGTGCGCGCCACGCTCAGCTCGTCTGCGCGGGGCCCTGGAAGGGCCCCTCCACCACGGACCCGTAGCCGCTGGTCTAACCCACTGGAATATAGTCATATTCATATTGTGTGTCCGAGGAGACGTTGTAATAAAATTTTCCCTATGAAAGAACACGTCATACTTTTCGCGGGTGAAGAGGTTAGATCTTGCTCACTTATTTATTTTTCATTTTCCAGTTAAAAACAGTAAAAATACAGAAAAAATTGAATCGGTTCAGGCAGGATTCGAAACCGCGATTTAATTTATTCTTATTCGATTTGAATAGTTAGCACAATATATGCTATAAAATTACATTCAAGAGTAGAATTATATATGGATACACGGAGAAGAAATCTATGCACAGAATCAACACTGACAGTACACTAAAGCAACGACTACTGTGGTGACGTCAGCGTAACCCCGAAAACCACAATGCAGTTACTAAAACCACCTCCTCTTTGTATTTGCCCTGTATACCAACAAGTTAAGAGCAAATGTACCTGAGTACTCCGTCTCTGTCTGTCTGTCACTAAACGCCAATATACGTGTTTGAATAAGATATAACCCTTACAAAAAAACTTACCTATCACTGGTCTTAGACGCATTGTGTTGTGTAGAGATGGCGTGGTTGCTGACATTCGGGTGTATGACGATGTCATCTCGCACCTCCACTCGGATCCGCGACTTGCTCTGCGAGGATGTGCTGAAGCAGTTCTCGGTCCCACCTGGCTGAGAGCCCAGGGATTCGCTGGAACAGCACAGGAACATGTTAGTCATTATTATGTATGTACAAAATGACGTTGGATGATTGCTGGTTTCTTTTATATTTTGTGTATGAATATTTTATTATTATGTACACTCGAGTGTATCACTCATAAGCACGATTTTGTTGGATCAATAATTTAAACAGATTTAGTTGTTCCCGCGTTCAATTTCAATTCATTTATTTCTCAACAAACATAATTCGTGTGGAAATTAAAACAGTATAAATACATGGCAATCAATAAAAATGACAAAAATTTCTATAATAATAAATACATGCAAATCAATAAAAATGTAAAATGTCAACCATTACTTATGTCAAGTTAAAATTGATCAATAAAATAATAAAATGACAATACAATAATCAATTCCAAGTCATGTGATATTATCATCCAAAAAAAAATTCTTTTAGCAAAATCAATAACAATGTCAATAGAATTATTAGATATAAAAGTAAATTGAAGTAGGTTTACAAAAAAGTGAAATGTCAATGGTTATGTCACGTTAAAATTCATCAATAAAATACTAAATAAATTAAAATTATCAATTCTAGAATCAATTTTAAATTATGCATCATTATGATTCAAAAACTCATCAATGTCATAATAGCATTTTTCTAATAAATATTCTCTTAGCTTTAGCTTAAAAATATTGACACTGGTAATAGTTTTCAGTTCAGTGGGGAGTCTATTAAAGACCTTCACAGCCTGTGCCCCCGAACTATGCTTTACAACATTGAGCTTTGGCACAATGACACTGTTTAAGTATTTTCTGCGACTTTTTAGTCTTAAATCTCTTTCACTATTTGTTTCATATTTGTGTAAATTTTTCGTTCGTTCGTTTTTTTCGTCATTAGGTTCGTCAACAGCACTAAAATAATAAGCATGGCACTGTCAGAATTTTCAGTTTAATAAAATGAGGTTTGCACGATTCAGTCTGACTAATGCGTACAATGGTTTGTATAGCTCTTTTTTGCACAACAAAAGCTGAGTCAATATTAGATTCATAGCTATTTCCCCAGAACAATATGCTGTATCTAAGTTTTGATTCAACTAGGGCAAAGTACACAGTTTTCAATTGTTCGATTGTTAACTCATCTCTTAAACTTCTTATGGCATAGCAAGCAGAGCTCAAGGAGTTAACTATAGCCAACAACTCTTGTTTCCAATTTAGCATGGTATCAAGTTGAACACCCAGGAATCTGACTGAATCCACCATATGAACATCAGTGCCCAGAGACTTTACCCTTAATTCTACATTAGATTTTGACGTAGATTTGAACAGCATACACTTTGTCTTAGTCATATTTAATTTCAAGTTGTTCATTGCAAACCATTTCACAAAAGTAGATAATGCAGTATTAACCTTGGTTTCAAGATCGTCAATGCTATCAGCTGAAATAATTGCATTTGTATCGTCAGCAAAGAGCACGAGTTTCATGTCAGGAATTTCATTACAAACGTAATCCGCCAGATCATTTATAAATAAGTTAAAGAAGATAGGTCCCAAGACGGATCCTTGAGGCACCCCTCTCCTTATTATTATTGCTTTAGATTTACACGATTTTTCTGTACCTTCTATCACTACTGTCTCAACAAACTGCTTCCTGTTTGATAAATAAGATTGGAACAACTTTGGAACATTATTACGTACTCCATAGTGCTCCAGTTTTTTTATAAGCAATTCATGCTCAACAGTGTCAAATGCAGAACTGAGATCAAGGAATGGTCCTACCACTTTGTGTTTCTGGTTTAAATGACCTACTACATCACCTATCAATGTGTCTACAGCATCTAAAGTCCCTATACCTTTCTGGTACCCAAATTTAAGATGTTACTCAAATTCATGTGACTTATGAGTCTATTTTTCATGACTTTTTCAAATATTTTATAATGAGATTGGTCTATAATTTGCGGGTTCAGTTTTACAACCCTTTTTGAATACTGGCAAAATCTCAGCAATTGGTTCAGCTAGTAAATCAATGTCCTCTTTAAATACTGACAGAGGAATGTCATCATAACCTGTAGAGTTGTGTTCATTTCGTGTCACGTGTGAATGCCTGCGTGTGCACAGAAACGCTACAATTAGTAGAAAAACTGCCAAAAACTCACACGCTAAGGCACGCGCGCGCTCTTGCATTGCAAGTACTATAAATCAATGACGTCTAATATTAATAAATGCGTCATACACGAAGCTGGTGGCTTTCTAGATTGGTGCAAACTCTAAGTTTATACAAATTATAGCTAATTACTAATAAAACGTCAATATTATTAAATTATTTGAATTTTTTATTCAAGACTTATTTTTTGTGTCTCTGGTTGGTGAGTAAAATGATGACGAGTGTCATCATTTTTTTGTATCCATTTTAGAGTACGGACAACATATTTATAGTTTATAATATATCTATGTTATAAATACGATTAGTCGAAACATTATAAACATTACCTCCGAAAATAGCACGACTTCTCTCCCTAAAACGGGGAAAAATTTAATCAATTTCAGCCCAGTTCTTGGGGAAGATTATAGGCTCATTCACGTTATAACCCATAGGATTCGAGCAATTATAAAAAAAATGAGATAGTTGGGAGCGTCAATATACATGATGAAACAGAAACGAGTTAAGCAGAAGAAATCGTAAGGCAAAACTTGTAATTAAATAAACTTACTTGGCATCAGCATGCGTGAGCGGTATAAACACTGGAGTTATCCGTCTCTTTCCATCTGAAGTCCGTGTCTCTATCTGTCTGTCCATTGGCCGCAGGGGTGTCGATGGCGCCCCACTGGATCCCGCTGAAGGGCTCAGTAGAATCTTTTGCTGTCGATATACAAATACATAATTATACAATTTATTTTCTAGGGCACATCTGGTTTCCTGGCAATAGAGTGATGCAAAAGGCAGCTTGCGGATTTAGTTGGTTTAAGTTCGACGTACCCATCACAAAATGCAGCTTGTAAGGTAAAGTGCGAAAAGATTCCACACATAAAAAGGGAATTTCCCTAGGTGAACAGGGCCAAAATACATATTTCTATGAAGTGTGAATTATGACAAAAATCTATTAACATACATATACGAGGACTTGTAAATATGTCGCGCAGATAGGGTAGACAGAGGTGTATTTACATCCACATTTTTTTATACCACTGAAATATTTAATAAAATTTCTCAGGATTTGATTAACATGCAACTAAATAAATTTAAAATTGTAGTGAAAAAAACTTTAATGAATAAAGGTTACTATAAAGTAAATGTGTATCTTGATGATGTAAATGCGTGGTCAACCTAAGTCTCTTGCTTGCTCGCACAAAATAAATTGTAAACTAAACCAAATTTAAAAAAGAAAGATAATCTAGTTCTCCGAGTTTCTTGCTGGTATCTCCTCAGTAGAACTAACCAACCGAACCAACGAAAGAATTATTTTCCAATGGTTTATTTTTACATTATTTAATATTTATTTCTTGACATAATTGTACAATTTTGACGTTCATATGTGCTCTTTGTGTGCCTAAACTGAATAAATGAAACTGATTCTTTGATTCTTGAGATGCAGACAAACAGACGGCCCATCTGAAGGAAAGTGTTTACCGTACCTATGGCCAACAACACCTGGGGCGTTATACTCGTACTGCCGACCCTGAAGAAACCTTCTAATGCCCTAATATGGGGTGTACTTTCACTGTCAAGTGGCCTCTTCATCATACACTGTATGTTTAATGGGCTCTATCTCTAAGTTGGCTCCTACGACACTCACGGGAAGCGATCTATTAAACAGAAAAGTCTATTAAAAAATATCAATTATATTCACCTGAGATTTATCACTCTTAGGCGTCATTTCTTCTTTAGCGGCCTCCTTCTTAGCTTCTTGCTTCTCCCTTGCCAAGAGGATCTCTGGACATTCCACAAGAAGGTTGGACGATAAGTCACCACCTGACTCGTTCGCAAGACATTTACCATAGATCTTCTCATAGAATGCATTCTACAAAGAAAAGTTTACGATTAGGAATTAGATTTTCTAGATGGAACAATAACTCTATATTCATACTACTGGCTGTACAGAACAAATAATTTGGTAATTGCAATTTATTATTAAAATATAATTTGGCAATTTGTACAGACCAATAATGGATACTTTACGTAGCTGTCTTAAGGTTCGCTCAGACAGAGAGCGGTGTGGCGTACAAGCACTCCACTTTCGTATGATTACTTATCTTATAATATCTCATATCTCATCATGCGGGCCGTGTACTCAACGGCAGCCTAAGTGGCATAAAAAACTGAAATCTCATTAGAGAAATGCGTGTTATGTCTATACAGATAGGTGTCAAAATTAATAAACTTATATATCTAGTTTCTCAGCGGATCTCGGACTCTGAGATGAAGGCACCAAATGCTACCGGGATTAATGCAATGATAATGATGATACCCTGTTTTTACATCCCGTTACATTCTATCTAGTATTTAGTAATGTACAATCAATGTTCTATGTAAAGTTGAAGTCAAAAATAAGTTTGAAGCAAGACCTTTTCGTCCATCGTGAGCGGTGTGCCAATCTCCTTGTTGGTGAACTGTATGCACGCGACGGTACCGTCCGAACTGCACGCCAAGAGATTCAAACCTGTGACATCATTAAATTCCATTACTATCTGTAGTGTGTGTCCATTGGACAGCCCTCAAACTTTTTTATGAAAGGCACGTATGACTAAAAAATAATTTTCAGGTACGACGGTCATTATTGCAAATACAAATAGTACTAATATGGAACTCTTAGTTTGACGGGTGTCAGAATCAAGTTCCAAACACAGTGGAGAAAATTACATAAAATAGAAAAACTTACAAATAAAATGGAGAAACTTCCAAATAAAATGGAGGAGTTGTAGAAATAAATTGGACAAGTTACAAATAAAAAGGGCACTTTACAAAATATTGTTACAAATAAAATTGAGAAAGTTACAAATAACAATATGGAGAAAGTTACAAGTAAAATGAAGAAAGTTACAAACAAAATGGAGGAAGTTACAAAGAAAATTAAGAAAGTTACAAAAAAAATGGAGAAAGTTACAAATAAAATGAAGAAAGTTACAAATAAAATGAAGAAAGTTACAAACAAACGTACCGTCGGAGCTCCAGGACAGATCCAGCACGCTATCGCTGAACAGGTCGTGTACAACCACGAGCGGCCGCTTGAGCGACGTGAGCCAGATGCTGAGCGCGCGGTCGCGGGATCCCACCGCTGCGCAACAACACTTCTTGCCCTCCTTCACGAATATATTGTTGTTGAACCGCTACACATGTTGAATATACACGTGTCATTTAGTTTACATATTGGGCATTTACACAAAGCAAGTACAAAGAGGAGGTAGCCTGAGTAAATGTGTACCGTAATGGCTGTGTGTTGCCGAGGTTCAACCTGTGCTCTTTTAGACCTGTATTCTAGAATAGTACTCTTACAAAAAAAAGCTAGATTAAAGCTAGATGGCGATAGTGGGATCTTCACTAGTGTCGTCACTTCTAGTGTCGTCCTTTCATAGGGCCATCTAAATGACAATGCCTCCTCTCTGTGTTTGCTCTGTAGGAATTTGACATTTTTCACAAATCACTTCGGTAGTTATTTTATCTACCCACACTACACTAACTGTTCTTGCTCTAAGAATAGCTGAGCAATTTCATTGGATCATAAATATACAGCTGGCGAAATGTAGGTAGTTAATAATATCTACCTACCTCTTCAAAGATACACAAGTGTGAGCATATTCATCTATCTAGCTAAGTACTCACAGCGCAAGTAACAGCCTTCCTATGTCCAACGAAGTCCTTGTCGCAGCGCCACCCATCCCTTTCCACGACTTGTGCGGTGGGCCCGCCTCCGTTCATCGCGTGCGCTGACAGCACGTACTGGCCGTCTGGCGACCACGACAGGCGGAGTACGTGTGTGGTACCTGGAAGTACAGCAGTTATGTAAAGTGATTTATTTATTTATTTGTCTAGAAAACAGTACAAGTATAATAATAAAAAATAAAAAAGTTGTGTTTGTTTGCAGTTTCTGTAATGTAGGCAAACTCAAAGTCAAAAATCATTTATTCTGCATAGACCATTAAATCGGCACTTACAAAACGTCAATATAAAAAGAAATATGAAAGACTAGTTTAGTAAATGGACCACCGACCGGTTCGAAACGTTGCCCCGACCTGAGAAGACCCCGGCAAGAAAAAAGTGGTAAAAGCCTTCTCCACCTCTTTCCACCTTTCCTTATCCTTAGCAGTTTGCTTGCAATATGATCACCCCATCTTTTGTATTGCCTCTCAACATTTCTTTTTCCTTCTGGGCCTTTCCATTCGTAAAATGTTTACGACTTTTCAAATATTTTGGATCCTCCATTTATGGTTTTTTAGGGTTAAACCCAAATGAAAAAGCAGCAGTAAGAAAAGCTATAACAGCCGGTAGTAACTTTTTAAGACAAAACGTTTTAAGCCATTTTGAATCTTATCCACAGGAGAATAAGTTCATAGTCATTTGAAGGCAGCAAAGCGAGACTGCTACTCTCTTTCAGTGAGATTTTTATTTACATTCTATGCAACACTGTCCAGACCCAAATTGTATTATAGGTTCTAGAGTGCGGATAAACATACTTGGATATATTTTCATTTGTAAATACATACATAGAAACATGCAGCTCTATGCAAACAGACATATTCATGCATACAAATATTTGCACTGAGCAGAAATCGAACCTGCACCTACCTAACAACCCGTGGTGTAACGGTAGAGGTGTTACACTGCAGAGGTAACAGAATTTAATTGTATAAAACCATATATCTAAAACAGTAATTATTCTATTTGCCGCGTGGTTACCGGCAGAGTAGAATTAGGGCCACCCCACCTCTTCCCATGCGGTGACGTACAAAGCGACTAAGGGATAGGGCTGTTGAACACCAGACAGATATATACAGCCCGGACTCGGCCTCGGATGCATGGCTCGAGTCAACAATAGTGCCCGGAATACGGCAATAGGCTCACCCCCTGTTACCGAATACAATTATTGGTGAAATGTGGGTGTCAATTCACCTCTGCCTAACCCTACAGGGATAAAGGCGGGATTAGTATGTAATTTATTTATTTATTTATGAACAAGCAGCTACAAACTGATGTGTTCATATCTAGTGATAAATGTGTAGTCTCTCTATTGAAGCTTTAACTGTCCGTCACTTTTTGAGCTCTGTGTTGCCTAGTCATAGTAAGTTATCAAGTCTATTTTTTAATCCATTTATTGTGGTTGCAGCAATAACGTTATCTGGCAGTAAGTTTCAATTGTGGACAACTCTGTTACTAAAGAAGTGATGTGCAACCAGTGAGTAATAATTATTTTTAAAGAATTTTTACCTCCACATTCATCAAACGGTTCCATAATTACAATTTCTGGCGCCCAATCCGCTGTCTTCCACACTCTTAAAGATTTGTCATCTGACTGTGACGCTAAGTATTTACCAACCTGAAAAGTCAATTTAATAAAATTACATTTTTTGATTTGATTAAGATATAGAAAAAATTAAATTGGTTCAGGCGTGATTCTAACTCGCAATCTTACCCTTAAAGGGGGAACGGTCTGACCACTAAGCCACAGAACCTAATCCCGAAAGCATCCAAATTCTTCTATACATATATCCATCTTAGAGGTCTTGTCCATAGACAAGATATTTTGTGCAATAGCCTATTGCAGTCCACTGCTGGACAAAAGCCTATCCCTATGTGAGTTATTGCTAACGATCCACCTCCTTCTGCATCCAATCTGTTCCAGCCATCTTTTTGAGATAGGCAGTCCATTTGACTAAGGGGCTTCATATCTTTCATATGCCTTCTTGTAGTCTCCACTTGAAGACTCGTTTGCTCCAAAGGTGATCAGTCATTACACTTACTTTGAGCAAAGATAAGTTTTCAATAAGTCCGACTGGGGACCTCCGCCCTACAGAATACCGCGGCCTTAATAACTTCGTGTTGCGTTTCCTGTGGTGAGTAAGATAGCCAGAGATCACAGGAGAGTTTGGAGCAGTTGCTGGTGTTGCACACGTCCATAGCCCACAGTAACTACTTTCCATCAGGTAGGCCGTGTGCTTGTCTGCCACATAAGTCGTATACAAAAATAAAAAAATACTTACAGGGTCCCAAGCAACTCCTTTCACAAGTCCAGTGTGTCCGTTGAGCACACATACCATTTCTGGAAATTTCTCCGCATTCCATATGATGATGGAGTTGTCAACACTGCAGCTGGCTAGCCACTTGTCTAGTGGAGACCATGCCAAGTCAAGGACATCACCTGTCAAACAGAAATTGTTTGAAAAAGTACAGACCCCGGACTTCAAGGTTAATACCTTGGGTGCAACCTGGATTAATGCAAGGGTGATATGATGATTGAAAAAGAAAAAAAAAAGGAAATAAAAAGAACTTAACTTAATTTTTTATTTAATTTAAATATTTAAAAACAAGCAGCTACAAATGGCTGTGTGGGTTCCAGCAGAGTGGAATTTGAACCACCCCCATCTCTTCCCATGCGGTGTAGTACAAGGCGACTTATGAATAGGGCTGTTTAACATCAGACAGACATATACATTCCAGACTCAGCCTCAGATGCATGGCTTGAGTCAACAATAGTGTCCAAAAAACGGCAATAGACTCACAAGTTACTAGTGCACTTAAGTGGGACCGAATACAATGATGGTGAAATGTGGGTGTTAATTCACCTCTGCCTAACCTTCCGGGGATAAAGGCGTGATTATATGTATGTATGTAGCTACAATCTGATGTGATCACTTCTATAATAGTGATAAAATATAATAATCTCTTTATTGATGTTTTTTTCTGACATAATTTTTAAGCACTAAATTGTCTATAATCAGCTCGGCGAACCTTGATCCCTATGACAGTTCATACTAGTGACGGGTCGTGTCGATATATCGCAACTTTTTATAGGCAAATGCGTGACTTGCATTCAGCCACATCGATAAACATGTTTTTAAAATATAATCTACATTACTATAATTATAATGCTTGTTATATTTACAAGTATCCGTGTATTTGTATATGGGGTTGCCAATATTCCGATGCAGAGGTAACATGGTCGGACTGTATAATTTTAATGTGAATTAAAATTTTAGTTATAGCAACACTATCTGATCTGTCACTACGCTAGTACTGTCAGTTCGCTACGCCAGTACGAGTGCTAACGCCTTGTATGCGCCACGTGTTTTCTTGTGTCAACGGAATCCTTTGTTTGTTACTATTGTTGTTTTCTGTTTTTGTTATTGTTGCTGTTTTGTGTTTGTTGGTGTTTCAAAATGCCGAAAAGACTGAGAAAAACTGTACTCAACAGTGAAACGCGGGAGTTTGTTGTACGCTTGCGTGACTATTTTGCTCGCGAACTACAAAATGGCGGACCTTTGTTGCCACTTGACAACGTACGCGACCGTGTTGCTGATGCTTTGGGAATTGGCAAAGCTACCGTTTCCCGAATTACAAAGGAGAAGTTCGGCGAATCGTCGATGGAGGAGAACAAATTATCAACTCCAAAGAAGAAAAAACATAATAGGGCACGACCCGTAACTAACCCCGATGATTTCGACATGGCAGCGATACGAAACCATATTTACGGCTATTATTTTCGAGGTGAACTGCCGACTTGCACAAAATTATTAGCGTCGCTGAAATCGGCTGATTTATTTAAAGGTGGATTCACTTCTCTCAGACAAGTTATAAAAAAATGTGGATTTCGTTATGGGAAGTGTGACAAAAGAAAAGTGATAATGGAGCGGAAGGACATTGGATTGATGAGGTGTGATTTTCTACGACAAATAAAAAACATCGAGAACTGGGACAAGGTGGTTTATCTGGACGAAACGTGGCTCAACGCCAATCACTCAGTCTCCAAAACATGGACAGACGACACAGAGAAATCCTGTACCAAAGCACCAGAAGGCAAGGGCCAGCGTTTGATTATCTGCCACGCTGGCACAGCCAAAGGTTTTGTACCTAACTGCTTGTGGGCCTTCAAATCCGTGAAAACAAGTGATTATCACGAAGAGATGAATTTTGAGAATTTCAAGAAATGGTTCACAAAACTATTAGACAATTTAAACGAGCCCCACTACATTTTAATGGACAACGCCCCATACCACTCTGTGCAAATTAATAAAGCGCCTACCGCGAACAACAATAAAGGCGAAATAATAGAGTGGCTGCAAAACAATGGTGTGGCAGCTAATACTCAAATGCTGAAAAAGGAATTAGTTAGATTGTTGAACCTTCATAAACAGCAAACAAAGAAGAAATATTTCTTGGATGAGATGGCAAAATCAAAAGGGCACACCGTGATTCGGCTACCGCCCTACCACTGCCAATATAATGCAATCGAAATGATATGGGCGCAGATCAAAGGTGGGTTGATTTGTATTTATTTTAACATGTTTTTATTTAGGTCACTGGTGACTGTCTAGTCGGCTAGTACTATTTAAAGCTATTTTATTTCACTAGCAAATTGCATTTTTATTTTTATCCATGTGCTTATATCAATTACACACTTTTAACGTACAAAATTATGTACTTATAATGTACTTACCCCGATCTCGCTCTTTGACTTTGCATC
Source organism: Eilema griseolum (assembly GCA_963662185.1). Lineage (NCBI taxonomy): Eukaryota > Metazoa > Arthropoda > Insecta > Lepidoptera > Erebidae > Eilema > Eilema griseolum. The sequence continues at coordinate 23,639,967 of OY759240.1, forward strand.
ATTTTCAATCTAAACCATTATTGTTTCAGGTTGTGCAGCCAGGCTTAACACCACTCCACCATTCACAGCTAATAAAATGCTTACGTTGCTACAAGAGGCATGTAGTCAAGTGACTCCGGACAATTGGAGGAAAGTGGTTGAAAAGACGAAAAAGCTATGCTTAGATGATTGGAATCGAGACGTGCGATACGACAATATAGTAGACCAGCCGTTTATCATAAACATAGGAGAAAGCAGCTTCAGTTCGGATTCCGAGTCTGAGACGCAATCGGTGACACCATTGTCAGATTCAGATTAATGTATATTAAAAAATCATAAATAAACCGCTTTTGTTTTATTTGAGTAGGTATATACAATAAATTTGTTAAATCTCCTTTATTTTATTATCGCAAACAACTTAAATGATTATAAATCTGACACTAAGAGCGTAGGTGCTCTATTGATGTATTTTGTACACTCGTTTCCATTTTCGATATTTGTTTATCGATACTTTTCCGCACTAGTCGATATCTTCCAAACGGAGTAACTTTTGCAGGACGTCAACGTAAAGTCTGATTGAGATAATTTCTTGTAAGTGTTAATAATTATTATAATTCCAACGGGATATTATTGTAATTGCATATATCTGCCTAAAATTAATAAATATCATTTTTAGACACCGCCAATTCGATTATAATATAACGGTGACGCTACTACAAGGTTGTGTCGTGGGAATAACTGTCAGTGTCATAGGGATCAAGGTTCGCCGAGCTGATAGTAGTCGTTGACAGTTATTAACCCGAATTTTAAATAAATGTATTGTAATGGCAGCAATAACATCCTCTGGCTGTGAGTTCCAAAAATGGACCACTCTATTAATGAAGAAGAGATGGGCAACTAGTGTGTCAGTGGAGGCCCGCATCAATCAAAGGCAGTCTCCAAGAAATGAATTGTAATGTATTGCGCCTACCTCATACTATCTCTGCCCCACCCTGTGGTAGACTGACAAAGAATGCCTGCGGCATTAAGTCTGCCAATGTACAGTGTGCATAAAATTTAAAATATTAAATGTGGCCTATCCTTATAAAACTCTGGCAAGAGACATGTTATATATTTTTCATTCTTAGTTTTACTTAGATGGAGACCTGGGTTATAAATGTCTGATAATACTGCCCCCGCTGTGTCCTGCCAGGAGGGGTAGGACCAAGAAATTTTGGACTTCATTGAGGGTGACAAGCGTACCAAAGGTCTCACGAACAAGGATACCCAAAAATCGAGAGTAAAAGGCTAGCAGATAGAACCTGAGTCCAAGTTCATCCCACCCTCGGATACATTCATACAATTCCATACATAAGACAATGATGATGAAGTATATGATACATATATTGAAATAATATTAACCTGCATGCCCTCTCAATGTAGAAAGACATCTCCAAGTTTCAGCTTTGTGTTTCCCTGGTGTGGCTGGTGCTACACTGAGTCCCCAAACCATTACAAGTCTGTCATCGCCACCCGAAGCTAGGTATTTACCACCATTACTCCATCGTACACAATTAACACAAGCTGAAAAGTGTAAAATGCAGTATTAAAATCACAGGAGTATTAACATTATCGAAGTACAAACTAGGAATCAGACAAAATAATAAAAAATAGACAATGTTAAGATAGGGGAGGGTACATAAAATACTCTAACCTGTAAACTCTAAAACAACAAGACAATCAGACTCTAGCATGAAGGATTTCATACCTTTTTTCTTAGTTGGTAAATAATACATCATCTAACCCCATAATCTAAAACATGTATTGTATTTGACAAGCTTTTCATTCATCATCATCATTTCAACATAGACATTTTGCATACATGTCTTATATGGTTGTTGTAAACAAATCTTGTAAAACTGTATACAAGTTTAAAACTGTTTTGTATAAACTTGTATAAAACACTGCAGTGTTTTATTGGTGAGAACGCTATCAACATATCAGACTTCAGTGTGAACATAAATGTGTTTTAAACTTGTATGGATACAAGTTGGTGACACAGTGTAAATGAAACAGCGTTAGAGAAGTGTCAATACATGTTTTAAGACAGTTAATTGTCTTTATACAAGTTGTATCTTCTACAAGTCTACAACTTGTTTCCTGGTTAAAATGAGGGGTAAGAACATTCCCGCTGTCTAGTTATCACAGCTCATGAAATACAGTCTGGTGACAGAAAGATAGACAGATAGCAAGGACTTAGTAATAGGGTTCAGTTTTTACCTCTTGGGTAAAGAAGCCTAAAAAGAAATAATAATTTAAATATTAAATTACTAATTTTAAATATTGGGGACTCTGTGGTCTCCACACCCGAGGAGAGAGTCAGATCAAGGGAGATGGCCATGGGTCAGCCGGGGTGAAAAGGATATGCCTGTTAACCTCACCTTCGGTGCGCACAATGGCACCAAAAAGGAGGTTAAGTGCGGACAAAAGAGTCCCTTCCCTCTCCTCACCTTCGGCAACCAAAAACGACCCACAGGCGTCATGCGCTTGGTGGTGGGGTAGCCATGGGGATTTTTCGCACATAAAAAAAAGTCTAACGGTTTTTGGTCTTTAAAAGTAATTTCTACACAGAAAAATATTAATAAACCATTTTTAATAAAACCTTAAAAAGACAAAGAATATTTACGTTTAGTTAAATACCTAATCGAAAGGAGTATAGGTTATTAAACATATCGGGTTATTAAAACACTCTTACTTTGTGTAAAATACACATAAGCATGTGTTAGACTATGTCTATCTATTTACAAGAACTGCAACTGTATGTGTTTTGCAGTACATATACTAACCTAAGTGGTTGTCCATTTGACATAGCATTTTGGGAATATTTGGGTCCACCTCCACAGCTTCAAATAGAACTGGGTTTAAGTTCCATACCACGACTCTACCGGAGTCACCGCCCTGACCTCCGGTAGCAAACCGCTTCCCCGTTGGGTGAATGTCAACGGAGAATATTGGTTTATCTGAAAAAGAAACACTTAACTTTTAACAAACAACATGAGAAGTTACACAGTTTCGAATCACGATATCAACAGCCCATTACCATCATGGTTGACCCAACTGGGTTTTAATAGCTTCATTTATGCTATATTAAAATATAGAACTGAAAATAACAGCCAAAATACAAAATAAATAACGCTTCTGCACTCTATTTATTTTATTGTAAAATGACACTGACAGGACCAAGCATCAACATACCGCCCGGCCCGGCAATCTATGGAGTGCGTTCTAAAACACTAACTCAAAAAAATTTTACATTCGAGGAATCAACTGGAATCAACAGAAATATTATAGAAGTTGCTTCTTCTTCTTATCAAATATTTTGTGTAGCTATTAAATGGTATTTATTTAAAGACATTTTAGTTATTTATTACTAATACCAATATTTATGCGTATGAGAGATGAAATGAGTGAAGGTAGTTTTAGAGAACAACTTCTACCTAAGATCAATTGATTAATTAAACTGCAACGTAAAGCTTCGTTTAGACGTCAGGACGTCACAGCACTGCTTTACATCACGATACAATGTCACGATTATAATTTTTACTTTATTTTTCTAATAGATTAGGATATTTTACATAGCTCTATTTCAAACCAAAGTAACTATTTATTATGAAATCAGTAATGTGGCCAAACCCCTACACATCCAATGTAACCAATGCAAATATAATTAGGAATACATTTCCATGTATACAAATATTTAAACTGCACGAGAATCGAATCACCTTGTTGCTTTAGTTGGACCTAATAAATTAGCAAACAGTGCAATAGATCGGTATAACAGGTCCTATAATAACTGCACTGTTTACTTATTTGTTTTTTTTTGGCAAAACTTTATTTTCAGACTTCAGTAATAATTTGCACCAGTGGCATTTAGTGCAGTAGGATATATGGTTAGCAGTTTGGTTATCACTGCAGAAAAGTCAATGACAGCCAATATCGTTATTACATAGCATATTAGCATATTTTTAGCATGAAAAATATTAGACCTTTAATGTACTGTAAGTATTTAACAGAATAGTTGCAAACATTGGGTAACAAGTACGAATTTTTGATTCGTGATATTTACTTTTTCAGTTACTTGCGCAAAATATTTTTGCAGCATCTTCCAAACGAACATCAAAATTAGGTTAAAGTTATTTGCAACTTAAGCCTAAGTTCCCCAATATGATACGCGAGTGTGCAACATTTTCCCGCTGATTCCTGTTATAACTGTTATATTATGTTGTTGTCTGTGTGTATGTTGCAAATTAGGTCTCTTTTACTATCGTGATATTTTGTGATTGTAATTAAATCTACGACAAGCTGTTGAGTAAGTAGTGGAACCACGTGCAGTTCTGCCTATTCTTACTCCATAATGGAAAACAAACGTTATAAGAATAATTCGGATCCTGTAAGTAAAAAAAAAACAAAGTAGCTAGTACTTTAGAAATACTTGAATATGTAATTAACAAAAATATTAAAATAAACTTCTCTTCCATGAACGTGCCTAATTTTTTACTTATCTTACTTTATTATTCTTACTAATTTATCTCTGCACCACCTTTGGTTGACTGATAGAGTAGAGAATGCCTACGGCATTAAGTCCGCCTATGTACCTACTTGTGCAATAAAATTCAATAAATAAAATATGTCTATAATAGTTATAAATATACTTCACGAGTAAAATGACGAATATCTTGGTAAACTTGGTAAACCAAATAAAAGATGGTATATTTTAAAAGACTTCTATGTTTATTGGTATCTGCAAGGTCATGAACATGCTAGGTACTTACTATATTTTAATTTGCATACTTATCAAACAGGCCAGAATAACCCATATATAATTAGTACCTATGTGAGTTTAGTTTAAGTACTTCAAGTAGTTCAAACGAGGCACGAAAAGTTCAGTAACTTCTTTACAGGTCCATTCTAACTGTCCTATGCGTTTCAGTTTCTAACTTTTTATTAGCCCTATCTTCCTCTAATTTGCTATGATAAGAAAGAGATGGTCATATAGTGAAAGTGTCAGCAGTCAGCATATTTCTGAACGTATCTGTCATACACATTAAACACATTTTGCATAATTTTTGAAGTTCGTGTCTGCAGTGTTTTGTGCTTATCTAATAAAAATTAACAAAAATCGGTATGAGAGGAGCTGATACGTTAATACCAGCTAGATTTTTAACTCTAACTAGTCATCTATGCGTAGTTATAACTCTGCTATGGGAGAGCCAGCAGAGTCTACATCATTGTCTGCCGACTCAGTTCCACAAGGAACTTTTCCAGACTTATCACAACCGGTAAGATAATATCAATTGATTTTACGAATGTTATACATGTTGATGATTAGATTAGATACTATAAACATTAGAATAACTTTTGTTATTAATTTTTTTTGTCATAATTCTCGATTCAAATAAGACGTGAACTGGTATCATTTGTTTTTGGGACTACGCCAAAGTTCTATTGTAACTGCAAGGATAGGCTGTTGTAATTTTCTTTATGGGGTTTTTAATATGGCTCGTATTTATTTACCGTCTTTTGGTATGTACACAGGTGTGTAATGTAAATTGAAAAAACACCTGTACAAATTACTATAGCAACCATTACTACAATGACTTATAAACATTGCATTTCCTTTTAATTGTTACCTGTTTTATTCACCATGGAGACTGAACAATAACTAACAAAATTTTGCAGTGCCTATGTTAATTTATTTCTAATGTTAACAATGCTGTATTTATTGAACAATTGTTAAAATTATAAGCAAGCATAGGATCAATTGTTCATATTCTTTAATCATAACTCCTTTTTAAATCTTTTTAGTTCATTAAAAGTGTTAGGTAGGTAGGTCTTTTTGTCATCAAATAAGCTTGATTTTAGATTATGTTCTACCTAGAGTTTACTAACTGAAAATCACACAAAACACGCAGTAATATGGGTTCTAGAATGCAAATAATCATACTCACAATACAAATACAACATATTCATGCATACAAATATTTGCAATTTGCGGGAATTCAACCTGAGACCTCTGATATAGCAGCTCAATGCCTAACTGACTCACCACACTGGTAATCTCCTGATGAAACAGAGCAATTGTTTCAATACTAGCTTATTGATTGCTGTGAGGATATACTTAACCATATTCTTCTTTATCTTAGAATTAATCCCAGTTGCATCCGAAACTTTCACCTCGAGAGTCTGGGGTCCGTTTTACCAGTCTAACTGCCTATTTGTTGACATTTATGATCACTGCTCCACTCCCTTAAGTAGTAGCGTGATGATATATAGCCTAAAACCTTTGTCGACAAACAGATTATTCAACTCCTGATCCTGATCCTGAGATTAGCACATTCAAACAAACAGACAATCAAACTCTTCAGCTTTATAATATTAGTATAGAATGAATAAATTATTAAAGTGCAAATGCGATCTGTATTGACGGCTGATCATAATATTGGATCGTGATATTTATTGCTAATCTCGCATTACTCGAACGCTGCCGCCGCTGCCAAACCCACATCTATAAATATATAGTCGTATACGCACGGGTGACTGAACGCGTCCCAGTGAACCTGCAGAATTCTATCTTTTTTCTATATGGGACTGTTCAAGTATTACGTAAGCAGATTTATTACAATTATTTAACCCCCTCTCCCCCTTGTCCGCAAAAGTAAGCAAACCTCTTCTCCTCCTCCCCATGCTTACGTAAACATTGGTACCTATATGCATATTTCTTTTCATGTGTTTTTTTAGGGTAATGTATGGATAATGCGTGCTACATTATGCGTGAAATGTCATAAAAAATAAGCAACGCAAAGACTCCCCTCGCCCCTCTAGTGCTTACGTAATACTTGAACGGCCTCTATGTTACTAAGGGCTGGCGCACATTATCGGCATCCGCGGGTACTGTCAGAAACAACGCTTTAGCATACTAAAACGTCCTTATTCATGATGTCAAAGGATCCTTTTCACTGCCGAGGCTGATAATGTGTGCCGGCCCTATATAGATACTTAGGCCTATAATGAAACGCATATCCTATGTTCTGGACTGAACATACTAATAACTAATATGACAAAACGACTGAACAATGTTCTGGTTGTTGAAACCGACGTGATAAGCAAGGTCAGCAGATCACGCCGTTCGAAACTTTTTAAGACGCCGATCGATCAGACTCCTTTGATACATATAACAATAGTTCCCTTGTTCCATTCTAAGTATAACTCATAGTTAGTCGCTGTTGAGGCAAAAAGGTTCGTATGAACAAAAAAATAGCAATTCGCAATCTGATGAACAGCACGAGGCATAAAATACGAACAAACAAACGTTGATTTTTATGTATTAGATAAGAATTGAAACAAGGCAACAGTGTAGGTTTGGAAATATGTTATAAGCTTTGATTATTCTAAGTATGACAATGACGTCTTTGAGAAAAGTCAGAGGTCACAACGTCATGAGATGATAATGAAAGAATTCGGAGGGTTATGCGTAATTATCTCGGTTTGTCACACCCAGATTCCAAAGTACCAGGTCCTCCTATGCTCCATGTTTTTCATACTAAATCAATTTAGCATATCGCAATCCGATGTTAACAAGACTCTCCCAATTCCACTTTCTATTCCAGTAACTTATTCAAGTCGTCAATCAGGCTATGGGCCCTTCGACATAATGTGCCTAGCCATTGCTTCTTCAGCTTGCTTCATGTGCGAGCTATATCGAAAACTTTAGTTCTTTGTCGAATGACCACACTACGAATATTATCCTCCAAAGTCCAAGCATTGCTTGCTCCTTAGTCCATTGCGCGTATTTTAGTTTGTGGATAACTCTGCCGTCCAGTCTCTCTATCGATACACTGCAAAAATGCCAAATATTGCAGATCTTCTTTTATATTCTTTTAATACCTAAGAGCCTTAGCTCTTAAGCAATAGGGAAAGAAGTCCTCTAGCAAAATCATCCTCTTCTAGGCTTTCGAAGGAAGGTTCTATTGGAACAACGAAACTAATCGGTTTTAGTCAGTTCAGAAACCTAATCATACCATCGTTTCGGTGATATGTTTACTAGAGGACCACCTTCTTAATTGCTCTCAAACCATTGGCCGTAGTTGTAAACTTTTTCCTCCTTTACGTTTAAGTAATTGTTTGTTATTGAGTCACACTTTCTCGATAATCAAGTGGATAGTATGTTACAAGGTGGGAAGCTTTGTCTGAAGAGTATGTCGATTCGGTCGAAACCGGTTAAATGGAGTATGTGTGTTTACACTGCCATTGTGTTTCCGATTAGCGGTCCATTGTGGCATGCGTGTGTGGGGAACTGTCTGCGATAGTCGTTGTGCGGTTATAGGGCTGATAGTTCGCACGATTATTTTTTAAGGATTTGTTTAAGTAAACAGGTAAAATCACAGGCCCTACTCTGAAGTCTGCGTCTAGTCACTCTTCGAAAATGTATTATTTCTTCTAGTTCTTGTTCTTTCGTAGATCTTTAAGCAGGAAAATATGAACAACCATATTGCAAACAGACGCGCAAAAAAACCTTGATTTTTTTGAGTGGTTAATACTTACTTTTATGAATTTGACGTACATTCATACAAACACATATTCACGCCTATATCCCTGGAGGGTTAGGCAGATGTGAATTAACTACATTCCCTCAGCGACCAAAAATTTCAGTTAACGAAAATGACAACATTTTCCACCTTTTCATTTGCATAGATTGAAGGAAATATTGTACGGCAACACGTCCGGGATGCGACCGAGACTAACGCAAGGATGATAATAAATGTTGCCAATCTGGTAACACCGATATTTAGTTGCGTTATGGATATTTAGTAACCTAGATTTAGTAATTTTAAAACACTCTTTTCTAGGTGATAAGTCACGTTCATAAGTGTCGTTACTCGTTAGTCAGTGTAAGTACCTACAAATAAATAATAATAAATAATAAATCGTTTATTTGCGATAAAACATTAGCAATTCTCATTTCACTTGAATCTCTAAATCTATTCCATTCTATTCTATTCTTAAAATAATAACCTATATCTATTTTTAACTCGAAGGTCACAAGGTGCAAGTTCAGAAATAAGTGCCCGCTTGATAATAAAAAGATCGCCTCTGTACCTCTGCCTTATAGCTGTAACTGTAACTTATAGTGTTTTGGCATAGTTTTTATGCCAATCTAACTTGCATAATTATTTTGGGATCAGATATAAATGTTACACCCACATCTGAATTTTTTCTAAAGTACAGTTACAGCCAAATTCTTATTGTCGTCCTCTAATTAAAGTTTTTTTAGATTCTTTATAGCTTTTTATATTTGTTCTGGTATTTTTTTCCAATATGTCCTTGTCGTGGATTGTAGATTAATTTAGATGGTTTTATGGAATCTTTGCCGAACTGTGGAAACCGATTTCTTGCAAATTTCCTTAAATTCTCGGGATGTCAATCAGCCATCTATCAATTCACGATTCAGCTATACCTTATTTTAAGTACTAGATATTGCCCACGACTGCCCCCAAATTTAGATTTAGTTCCCGCCACCCATGGGAATCTATTCTCGGGATAAAAATGACCAGTGTTATTCCAGACTTTAATCTATCCCTGTACCAAATTCCAGCCAAATCTATTTAGCGGTTAGAGAGTGTGATTGAATGACAAACATCCAAACATCTTTACAAACTTTCACATTTTTGTACTTAGTAAGAAGTAGGATAGTATAAGATTTATTTGTCAAGAGTCAAGAACGATAGACATGTTGGTAGAATATTGATCGTAATCTTGCTGTAAGTATTATATTACAACAATTTATAAGGTACATATTTGTTCTATCTGATATAATTGTCGCTTACTTACATTTATTTAGTTTGTCTGATAGCGCTAAGTCTTAAGAATATTTAGTTAAGCTTCTTGTAAAATGGAATTTTATTCCTGATCATAAAATACTCTTATTGACAGAATTAATTATTATAGGCTATATTTAAACGTAAAGCAGATATATATATAGTTCATTTTTATAGCTCACTTTTTCTTGAATGAGCTCATTATCATCCTCATAGATATTGCCCATTTGTGTACTGTCCGTCCGTCCAATTTGCACTTTGGAGACTTTTCTGGAGTAATTGCCCTCTGACTTCCCAACCCCGAGAGGAAAACTTCCGCCAAAGTTTCGTCCACTAATCACCAGATATATTGCCTAGGGAACTCTTCAATGTTTTGACTATATTTTACGATATAGAATTTCAAAGGTGGCATCCATAATAGTCCTGACCTAACTCAATATCCACTGTGAACCGGTTAAAAATGCCATGAGAGATGTGCAATGTTTACAAAATACGAGGTGTTATGTTGGTGTGGCTACCGCTACTGTTGTAGTGCGCCGGCGCAGCGAGCAAGCGGTCAGGCGACTCCGCACGTGTAAAGTTAATATTACAGATAAAGTTTAACCAAACCGATCTGGTTTTATTTTACTAACCAGATTTTGATTTTTAAGTGCCACTCAGATAAATATATGGGTTCATCAGCTTCCAGTAGTGTAAGTTGAATTCTTCTACTTTTATGCTAGATTTTGTGGAAAGTGTTTTAACATTAGAATGTAATTTTTGAATTGTGCGTGTCTTTCCATGTTTTAGTGACCGGTACTTTGCTTTTCTTCCTTTGAAGTCATAATCTTAGCGTTATTTCCGGATACAATCGAGGCTTTCACATAGCAACCCATGGTTTTACTTTCCTTTTTGGCTTTTAGAAGCGACTGACGTGTGGTCCGTAAATCAACGGCTGTATGTGCAAGTTAGGTAGACTTGGTCGCAAAAGTTTTGTTTGGGTGCTGACTCTCCTTCGAAGTATACAGGCAATATCTCGTCATACACTTCTGTACTCACTACCGTGGATGCCCTCTACCCCATCCAGGGATCATAGGACTAACAAACGTACTCTAAAGTATTAAACCTTGTAAACAAGCTCACCGTTGTCGAGAAATTTTGATATTTATGTCTTTGTGCTAAATTACACCAATTTGGTTGGTTTCGAGGTCGACTCTGATCTTAAATATGTACTTAATGTATCATTCGATCTTACGGACAGTGGTGCACCTTTGCAAGCGATGGACCACCTCCTATCGTGCCTGACGGGCACCAATATCTGCACTATTGTGGGTTTGAACCAAGCGACTGAGGTGGTTGTGAATGTCGCCTTATTTTGGGCTGGATATATCTAATTTTGCCATTAATTTGCAAGAAAAGAAGAAGTAGTGCTGTTCTGTAATATACAAATACAATTTCGAGTATCTCTCAGACGAAAGAGCACTTCAGGGAAAGTATAAATAGATGTATAGTCCTTTTTATACTATGCTTCAGGTGCGTTAGGGAAGTTCACCACTGGCTCTAAAGAGTGTTTTGACCATTCAAGAACGCCAGGTACCTTATTTTGTTTGTTGTTGCATTTTTACCTTAAGATTTTACTGCGTAGATAATTATCTGTCTCTGTAATAAGTTACGTATTTGATTACAGTTAGCCTAGTTCAAGGCTAACAACATTAAGGCTTGCATAAAACTAGAGCGATCAGTTTTTTTTATGAACTTCGAGTTGCTCTCATCATATTGTTTTTCTAAAGTAATTTACGGGTGATTATTAAGCCTGTATACCTTCGAGTGGCTATGCCCAAAAAGGTTTTGCCTTTCTATTCGCTAGATACATTACGTACCGAATGTATTACGGTATACTGGTTTTTAGGAGTTTTTAGGCTTCTTCTGATTCAGTCATATTGCTGGGAACCAGGTGTGACCAAACTTATCGTTTGAGGAACAATCCTTCTTTCTATTAAGAGACGTGTCCGGAAATACAACGAATCGCAATGTCATCCTGGCTATACTTCTACTAGGGCTAGGTTACCCCGAACGGTCACCACCAAGCTCGCGCTTATGGAGGACGGTGCGAGTGTTGCTGGACCTCTCGTGTTCTACTTCCGTCGCCAAAACAAGTAGTATATCTATATCATGAGGTATAACAATAAACTTAATTTTATCACAACATATTTTCTGTGTCATGACTCAATGTTTTGGAAGCAGCACTTAGAATAAATAGTCTTTGTGTCGTGTTAGCCACTAAAGCAAAGACTATCACATATACTTGAGGACGTTTACAAACATTGAGTCACCAACACTAAAGTTCACCTGCATCTGGAACAAAGCTTCTATTATATTGTTTATCATTTTACTAATATAAATTATAACTGGACAATACCGTGAAGTGCTACTAGTCTAGTAATCCTTTAATTATTTAAGCTTTCAATGAAATGTTACTATTTTGGTATATGAGGATTGAGGCTCCACCAAAATCTTCCACGAGTCTCATCTCCTACGTCTGTTTATTGACGCATGAAGCTCTGGCACAGGCTTTCCCCTCGGAGTTGGGGATCAGATATCAGATGACCATATCCTGTAAAAAGAAAGATAAAAAAATATGGAAAGTCGGAGATACGCCTCTTTAGACCAGTGGCAATTCGTTTTCCGTAATAATATAATGTATTTTGAAGTTTATGACATACTTTGACAGCTGTCATATACGTCAAATCCTATACATTTGTAATTCTATTCTACAATACGCTGGCCAACGAATTGCCAATTTGGGGGAAGGGAGGTAATTCGGGCACTAAAGAAAGTGCAAACTTTGCATGTAACTGGTATTAGCCATCGTATGAAGTTGGGAATAAAATGTTACATTTAAACTTACGTCGGATTTCAACCTGTTTCTTTGATCCATAGAAATCAATTCTCGTGATAAAAAGTTGCCCGTATCGTCACATTTCCGGTCGTACTCTATCTGAGGGCAATTTTAATTAGTTGCTGCTAGCGTAACTAACAAACGAGTAAACTCACTCACATGTTTATAATGTTAGTTAGTGATGCTCCACTAGTACAAATTTTGTACAAGTATATCACCAAACTAGATGTAGTTCTGTAAGCCAGAACTTACATTTTACGCAAACGTTCTAGTTTACGCGGACCTTTATTATATGTGGTATCATCAAAACATCGCAAGATTTACTTGACTCATTTATAATTTGTCGTGCTCGTGTGGAAGTGGTGTTTGTTGTGCACAATAAAATACAATGATTCGAGAATCGGACGAAAAAAAGGTTGGCATCGAAAATCTATTTTTTAAATTCTATCGGTTAGGTTGTTGTGTCATTGTTTTTTTTTAAATAAAATTAAAATATACACGAAGTAATTAATCTTTCCATAGAGTATAAAGTGTTCCTAATAAATATTTTTTTACTGCCGATAAGTGGTTGATATTATCAACTTATTGTTTGTTTTTTATTCTGTTTTGTATTGAATATGCTTTGTGTAAGTAATTTTTTAATTATTTGATTTATTTAAAAATTAGAAACCTGTTTTTATTTAATTTACTTCTGTTTATGGCGGTATATTGAAATATGGCATCAACTGGCTAATTACAATGGCATGCAATTCATTCAAAATATGCAATAATAATTAAAAATCTACAGTCAACATACAACACACATAAGTTAACCTTAACAGCGTCTAGTACAAAGTACTAACGCATTTTGTACCTCATATTCAGTACAGCATGGATTATAATTAAATACACTCATGAATGAGGACAGTTTTAATTCGTAAACTCTTTAGTTATTTGGTATGAATCACTATACCTTTGATAAGAACATGCGTCGCTGTAAATTTTATAGAAGTTCAAACTACGTATTAGTGTATGCAAATTTTCATTGTTTATTAGCCCGAGTGTCTTTCGATTGTGTTGTAATTTTATACCTCAATGGCGATGACAAGTAAGAGAATAAAAAGGTATCTATGTTGAATAAAAAAAATGGTTACCATGTAATTGTCTTTCTCCAATTACTCTAGAAAGAAAGACTGTTCTTGCCATAGACTTTATGTTACTATTAGACCGACTATGTCTATTTCTTATGTCTGTGGGCTGTATGAAAAAAAAAACAAGTAGGTCCTTAGCGTTTTGTTATCTTACCGCGCTTTGTTTGTTTAGATGTCACCTGTAAAGGCGCGAAAATAATATTTTTATATGTAGAGAAGATTTTTTTAAATTAATTCATTAATAAGGTAGAACTAGTGATAAAATAAAAGTAGGTTGTAAACTTTATAACATTTCTTGGAAGTTTGATTAATGAAGTAGGTAACTAGCTTTTTATGTTTTTTTTCTATTCATCTATTTTTTTATTACTCCGACCCTGTACTGTAGAGGTAGGTACTCTTCTCACAACCTGCGATTTGCGATACAATATTTACTTATGAATTAAATTATATAATTAAAAACTATCATGTTACTTATTTAAAATACTTTATTTATCTTTAACTAGATAATGCAAATTATAAAATTTATACATATGGAGAAAAGGGAAACTGCAACTTTAACACTGCTACACCTTATTCTTTTTTATCTCAACATATATTTTTTAAATGTTTTTGGCTAGACATAGACAATCATCGTGGTTTTGCCAATCATAGCTAGGAAGATTTTTCACTATGTAATATAAATTTATTTGAATAACTGCATTCGTTTATCTAGAACTTATTTTTATATAGTGCTCTTGATCAGTACCCCTAGCACGAAAAACTATCGTAATAGTATCGTGAGCGTATCGTAAGAATGGAGAGTTCCGATTGGCCGGCCTGACACACAAACAGGTATCGTAAGAATGGAGAGTTCCGATTGGCCGGCCTGACACACAAACAGGTTCACAGTAGGCAGGCGGCCAATCGTAATGCTCCATTCTCTCGTTACGTTTACTGAGTCAGGATATTAAACAAACCATAGTAACAAAAATTTAGTATTATTAACTTTTTTTTTAAACATGCGTACATATTTTCGCGCGCGTTTGCGACTGAAGGAGGCAGTGAAAACATTCCATTAGGTGCTTACACAAAGAGATTGACAGTTATAGGTCAAACCAATATGAAGCGTGTAAAAATTCCACGGCTTAGAGTTAATAGTTAATAACAGGTGATTAAATTGCAATTAAATACTTTGTTTGTAATTGAGGAATGTTAACACCGGTTCTTCTTTTTAAAAGATCATATCTAAACCACAACCACAACAGTAATTTGATTAATCCCTCCTAAGAGGGATATTATTAGTTAAAGTTAACTAATGTAAAGGGCGTCTCAGTAAGAGTGCACATTTTCATTTTAAAATATAAACATGTATTTTATGACAGAGATTATTTTATTGTATTGTAAAGAAGACATGTTCCGATTGAGTATGAAATAAAATATTCGGAAAATGACCCCCACGGCTCCGATGACATGCCATTACTCTTTTCATGAAATTTTCCATGACTTTTACACAGAGATGTGACTGTATCTCACCGATGACGCGTTGGATTTCCGATTTGAGCTCAGGATTATAAGGAGTCAACGATAGTGCTCGGAAGACGGCAATAGGCTCACCCCCTATTACGTGGAACCGAATTCAGTGATTGGTGAAATGTGGGTGTTAATTCACCTCTACCTAACCCTCCGGGGATGGAGGCGTGATTGTATGTGTGTATGTCATAAAATACTTCTTTTTATTTTAAAATAAAGAAGTGCACTCTTACTGAGACACCCTTTATACGAGTATGTACATTAAAAAGGGAAATATATTTTTGTTATATGGTAAATTTGTCACCCTAATATGGTAGTTTTGCCGCCAAGTATGTTGACTATTGTCTGCACATAGCATACGCAATAGGTTAGAAGAGTATGGTGGAGTTCTGACTGAGACCTATTATGCGGCCGAGACTAACGCAAGGATATTGATTAGAGTGATAAATAAATATCTAATACTAGCAGGTCCTCCCCGGTTTCACCCTTATATGTTTTTCTTCTGATAATACTAATCTCTCTCTAGCGGTGCGTGCTATCAATCATACTGATTAATTTCTATATAAGTGAGAGTATGTTATCAAAACACAATGAATAAACACATTACTAAACGTACCTAAGTAGCGTATGCGCTTCACACTGCGGTATTTCTTGCGATTGGCGACCCCATTGTTCCACACGTGACCTGTAACAGTAATAACAGCATTTTCATGCGCTTCAGGGACGCAAAATTAGAATTTAAGGACGCATTTGCATATGTTGTAAAATACTAGGTAAGAACCATATAGAGTTAATGCACTTTATGTGGTTCTTACCTAGTATACATAGAGTTAAAGTGCAAGTGCATAAAATTGTATGGGCACCGAGTCCGTCATTTTATTGTCACCAATGGAGGGACACGAGATACATTTAAGTGATTATGCTCAGCAGATAGGTCGCATATCACAACGCGGCTGTCGGTATAATTCGACATTTTTAGACTAGGCAGAAAGAAGAAGAGAATTGATATTGCAACAAAAATATTTTCACCAAATTGCGACGAATAGTTCGCACGTTATGGCGTAAAAACTGAACATACAGTGGTAATCGAACCTGCCATCCCTCTACGTAGCATTCGAATGTTCTACTACCACACCACACAGATGTCGCCATCCAATGGCAACTCAAAAGGCAACTTTTTTTTATACAAGTTAGTTGGCAGACAAACACGACCTGATGGGAAGTAGTTACCGTGGCCTATAGAGGTGTGCAACATCAAGGGAGTCGCACTCTTGCTGCCTACCCTGTAAGCACAAGAGTTTCTGTGCCGTTAGTAAAAGACAAAGCAGGACAAGCTTTTGGTATTCCCACTTACAGCACAAAAACTCTCCAGTGAGCTCTGGCTACCCTACTCACCGCCGGGAACACAACACGAGGTTATTAAGGCCGCGGTATTCTGTAGGGCGAAGGTTCTTCCCCAGTCGGACTGCTCAATTGGACGGAAATACAATCGTGTACTACCTTCTCCCAAGGTAGATGATCTTTAGACATGGTTAGTGTCAGAATATAGCAGGCAAATCTTACTTAATATTATAAATGTGAAAGTAACTCTGTCTGTCTGTCTGTCTGTCTGTTACGCTTTCACGCCTAAACCACTGAACCGATTTTGCTGAAATTTGGTACAGGGGAGATTAGATCTTGGGAAAGGACATAGGCTATGTTTTGTCGCGATAACCGACATCTACGCGGGCGGAGCCGCGGGCAAAAGCTAGTCATAAATATACGTAGGTACTTACAAGCACAAATAGTTCACTAGGTACAAGAATAAATTATCTAAAATGTATTACAGTGTACAAAGTACAAATGTATATTTATCCTTAGCCAATATTTATCATTTTTTTATTTACCATACATGTATTATCGTTAGTTTTCTTTTGGTTTATTAATGACAAATGGGTACCATCTGCTATGAAACTTGTTTTGATTTTTTCATTAGTTAATCTGTAGTGTCTTAATTAAAGCATCATTGCATGTGCGTGTTCGCAGGTTGATTGCAGGATTCGGTTCATCTATAGCGCTCATACTAGTCGAGTACATCACTTTCCTGTCTGGACTAACAATGTTTTCACCTTCCGTCTGTCTTATCTGTATCCTTTGCTAATCTATGTGCTTACCTGTATGTCTGCTTACAGTAAAACTAACGTTTCCGTGAAAATAGGAACTAAAATTGTCACTTTTCTAATCGATTTCAATATACTAAATGCTTTAAAAAAGCATTTAATAGTTTGAGCGGATTTTTTTTTTATACAACTTAGGTGGTAGACAAGCACACGGCCCACCTGATGGAAAGTGGTTACCATGACCTATGAACGTGTGTAACACCAGTGGAGTCACATCCGTGCTGCCGACCCTGTAAGAACAGAGATTTTGTACCGTCAGTGTAGAGGACAAAGCAGGACAAGCCTTTGGTCATCCCACTGACAGCACAAAAACTCTCCAGTGAGCTCTGGCTACCTTACTCACCGCCGGGAACACAACAAGAAGTTATTATAACCGCGGTATTCTGTAGGGCCACTTCCCCAGTCGAACTGCTCAATTGGGCGGAAATACCGCCGTCATCAAAAGTCATCAAAAATCAATGTTTAAAAATGATTGCAATATCATTCATTGGTAACGATAGTACGTAGGTACGAATGTCGGTAGATGGCTCTCAACAGTCGCCACAAGGCGGATATATATGTATAGAAAAATTTGAATGGTTTCAGGCGAAGGTTCCGTAGTTCGGTGGTCAGAGCGTTCCCCCTGTAAGGTAAAGATCGTGGGTTCGAATCTCACCTGAACAGATTCGATTTGCACAGTTAGCATATAAATGCTTTAAAAAAAAAATTCAATACAATAGTCACTGTCAAATGCATAGGTACTATTTTATTGCAAATCAAAGACTATTTAGCGCGATTTAACATTATTGAAAGGAAAGTGACTGCCTCCTTTACTTCACAGGAATGTTGGTTTTACTATACCTAATGTTAATGCTTTTGTACATACGGCCAAGGAGATAAGTATACACCTTGAAACGTCGTAGTCCCAAGATGGTTAAATAGGAGAATTTGAAGTACTCAAGGCGTGGGTGGTCAGAGCATTCCCCCTGTAAGGGACTGGTTCCGGGTTCAAGTCCTTTCACTTTTTCCAATCGTAACCGACTTAATCGAAGTATATACCTTTACATCCTCATATGAAAAAGGGTAGATGTATCTCCTCGGCCGCCTGTACTATAATAAAACTTAATAAATTATTTTATTTTAGATTAGCTGTGTGTTTGTAATCTGTTTTTTTTTGTGTGCCCTAACTATTTTTTTAATAAAAGGCGATGAATGGGGTTTTTTTTAAAGTAGTCCAAGTTCGAAATGATCTTCCTTGCATTGTATTAAGATCGCGTGTCAAGTATAAGGTCTTCTATACTATTTGCAAGTTATTAATGGTCAAAGTTCTAAAATATATTTTTTAATAATAATATAATTTAATATGTAATACATCTTGATTAATACATACAAAATAATTAAAACATAAATACACAAAACAAATTCGCGATTACGTCGTGTTTATAAGTGCCTGGTTAATGCCAATAGGCTCGCCGCCACCTATTACATTGGGACCTAAACATAAACTGTCGAAATGTGGGTGCTAGCACCTCTGCCTACCCCTTTATAGGCGTGAGTTTATGTTATGTTGTATTAAACATGAAGTATATTATATTTGTACCCTAAAAATTGTAAAATTTTTATAAATCAACGATTTAATGATTAATTATTTCAATATAAAATTTATTTGAAAAAATAGTTTCCATTCTGCAACTGACTGCGATTCTTCACACATGTGGCTATAAAATAAGTAGGTAATGACTCGCTCTAGTGTGTAAGTGTAAGGGCACACTTAGACGCAATGGACTCACTATACATGAATGCAACGTTACAGTGAGTCTTGATCTATACCACAGATTATGTTATATACAGACCTTCAAGATGTGCTTAAATCTTAAATGTAACATTCTTGATTTGAGATTGACATGGTCATCCACATTACTACTAGTGTAAAACTCGCCGGGATATTTACCACGATTATTATATTTGCTAAGCAACCGATATTTCGGCGCTGTTATCATGGTGCTAGTAACATCACCGAAATATCGGTTGCTCAGTAAAAATAATAAACATGGTAAATATTTCGACGAGTTTTTAGTAATGTAACATTCTTACCTACCATCTCTCATTTACCTTATTGATAACTTTGCGATTTATTAACAAAATATTTATCTATATTATGTATGTATGTTACACTTAAATTTGCAATATGAAATACCCTTTTCAGCATTCATTAGGCCGTGGTCAGATTAGGCAGTGCATCGCGGTCCTGTCAATATAATATTGATCGCGGTATTGGCTTGCAATGTATACTGTCTATACGCGCCCTTACAGTTCTATTCATATAATAAATGATATTATTACACCTTCGTTCCAAATATCCAATTTTATACACTAAAAACATAACATTTATAAACAACTAATATTTAGTAAATAAACACCTGCTTTAAAACATTACAAAAAAAACTAAAGGTCATGCGTATACATAATAAAATGCGTCATTGCTAAATGAAAATTAAAAAAAAAATCGATAACATTCTACACAAAGCTAACCTAGCTGCAGTTAAATATTATATAAATTATAGAGGAAACGGAAAAGTTGTTTTGCATACGCTGGTATTCGGGAACCACCAAAACCTTCGAGCCGAAGCCCCACTGCAAGGTGCTTTGGCGCCAGGTTTTCCTCTCATGGTTGGGAGGTCAGACGAAAGTTAGTAGCTTTCTTAGAAGTCGTATAAGCCAAATCAAAAGGAGGGAAAGGAGTAAGCTTACCCCAAGGTCCAAGGTTGCAACCGGGAACAAAGTTAAGATGATAATGATGCTTATAGGTATCGAAATAGTGAGAAGAGGTCAAGCAGATTCATAAATAAAACATATTTCTTCATACTGTTACGTAAGGATTAAATACTTTACAAAATTTTAATTAAGGTTATAATTTATACAACTTATAACTTGACCGACCATACGTAATAATATATTTTGCCGTAATAAAAAGTAAATAAAACATGATATACAGTTCACTCATTTAGGGTTGCCAGACTAGAAACCATAATACATGTAATTTTTAAACTATCGCGGTATGAATTTATAATTACCTATACAAGGCATCGGGACCTCTCACGAATTAAATCTTGGAACTTACTATTTCTGCCGACGTTTCCAGATACCTTGTATAATTATGACATAATAAATCTATGCAGAAATGAATATTTAGATAGTATCACAGGCTTGGAGTTTTTGGCGGGAACAATAAGATTTTAAAATTGTAGTTTATTTTGTGGAATCTGCATAAAGCAGCATTGTTTATTTACAAAAAATGGCATTTATATGGACATCGTGTTATTTTGTATAAAGCACTTTATATTTACGATTAATTTGTTGATGTAAATCGTATATTTTTTGAGGAAAAATAATTCCAATTGACGAGGAAAATTTTTCAAGTGTATATCTTCCTTAACTAGCAATAACAGCGATTGCAGCTCACGGCTCCGCGTCGGTAGCACTTTCCTATTTCAAATTGGACGGTTGGCAGTGTGACTCGTATTGGCCAATATTCGCTTTGTGCAATATTCTGCCCTCCTGCGTGGATATGGCTGCTGCCTTACTAACATTGTGCAGTATCAAGTGTTGAAAATAGACTCAAGTGTAGTGTGTAGGCGATATGAAGGCGTTATTAAAATTGTTTGTAAGTTATTTTTTTGTTTGTTTATAGTTATTTGCACAGTTTGTAGAGATTTCAATATTATATAGTTGTAATTTTATTTTATTGCTGTGATATATTTTTGTTTTGAATAATAGCATTGAAGTTAGTTTAAAAAATTCGACCTTAATATATAACGGAAACATGAACAAAAAGTTATAATGTATTTATATATTAGGTATATAGTATAAACAAATTTTTATTTTATATATATATATTTCTTGTAAAATCTTGCCTATGTATAGATAGGTTTTTGTGTACCTGCCATGAATATCCTTATGTAAAAAAAACCTAAATTAAGTACTTTGGTATATACAGCCATGCATCTTACAAATAATTTTCGGTTATTGTGTATATGAGTATTTTTAATCGGCCTCAAAACGACTTCACTATAAACAAGTCAAAACAAAGACATCTCAAGTAATATGCATAACATTTTACCTACCAAGATTTTACTGCTACATAATGAAATAAATGATGACCTTGAGACCATATAAATTGACGAAGCAATAATATTATAAATGGCTGAGTTTCTAAACTGAAATACATATTTATTGTGAGACTACATGTATGGGTTGGGGCTTGGGGCCCACCAGACACAGGTTTCCCTTTTCTGGATTGTGAGGTCATATGACAGTCTCAGAGAAGCTGTACTCCTAAACCAAAATAAAAGAGGACCGAGGGGAGTGCAGCCGGAAACCACGCCCTTTTAGGATTACCTTTTTCATTTTTTTTTCTGCATTGTTAAATTTATCTTTTGTTCGTTGCGATAACCAAATCGTGTTACGTTAAGTACCAATGATAAAAATTTATATAAAAAATATTTCATAAATGGAAATCCTTTAACTATTCAACTAGGTTACCTACTTAAATAAATTCTCGATATATCTATCTAAAAGCAAATTGAACAAAAAACTAAAAACAAACCCACAAATATGCATAAAATTTACATAATTATTTTATTGATATGATACGTGGAGCGCTATCGTAGGCAAAATGGCCTTCCCGATTTTTTTTTAGTAAGTAACTTCTAATAATTAAATAAAGTATGAAATTCTTGCCTTGAGAATAGTTTTATTACAATTCTCTGTACGTAATTAGGGTCAGTGCAAACCAGCGGAATGGCGGCAAAACGAGTAATTCTATAAAAAAATTAAATCGTTACAGGGGCCAATGCTCTGTGCACCAACCTATTTAAGATACGTCTTCAGCACTCTTAAATTTACCATACAATTATTTTTTTATATACAGAGCACTCCAATTAGACTTCGCCTTGCCAGATGGTAAGCTGAAAGCAAAGTCTCCGAAAAGAGGGTCACCATTACTTACACATACCATGTTACAATGGTGACACTCAGCTTGACGGCCTCATCATATGCTGGCACTGGCACAAAATGCTTTAAAATTTCATTTAACAAAATTGAAAGTCGATTTTACGCTCTTTTTCGTATAAGACAATACGCGTTAAACATTAGACTAGAAACACATTAACAAAGAAATAGAAAGTAATGCCCAACAGAATCTTTCAAAATAGGTAATGTCTGTTTACCAGAGCTCAGTATTTGAACTTTCCTATTCTGAGGTTGAATTCTCGTAATAAAACTCTGATCAAAATTCAATCTCGATCTAATCTCAATCTTCCAAATTTGAAAAACGATCACGAATGTCAATGTGCGATATTGAAAAGTGTGTTACGAGAATACATACATACGTATAATCACGTCTTCATCCCCGAAAGGTCAGGCAGGGGTGAATTAACCATCATTGTTTTCGGCCCCACGTAGAAGTCTTCCGGGCACTATTGTTGACTCAAGCCTTGTATTTGTGCCTGAGTCTGAGTTGTATGTATCTGTCTGATGTTAAACAGCCCTATCCCTTAGTCGCCTTGTACGACACCGCATGGGAAGAGGTAGGGTGGCACAAATTTACTCTGCCGGGAACCACGCAGCTATCGTATGAGAATATCGTATTAATTTGATTGTGCTTAGATCGATACTGAATTTTGAACAGATTTTTATCACAAGAAATGACCCTCTGATCTATAGTAAATAGACAGAAAAGCCAGAGATGGGACATTTTCTGTATTCCCTTTAAAATACACTATAGAGATAGCGAAGTATTATTAATGCGACTCTACTCAATTCATGAATTATAATAAAAACCAGTGCCAGATAAACCAAGAGCGTAAACTTCACTTGCGCGATGCAGTATTGCTAGTTCCGTAGTAGTATCTAGATGGCGCTAGGTACAGTGGGCAGAACTTCGTATACGGCTTAAGATCTATAATCCTTGAACACCTAAGTTTAATTTAATAGAATAAAATGAAATGACGTTACTTCTGCTAACAAAACTAAACAGCACCTATTACATACAGTTAGAATAAAATAAAGAAAGAAATGCATTATGTACAGTTAATACTTTGGCGGTTAACAGTGTTTTACTTACTAGATGGCGTGAGGTGTCACTTATCCAATAGGGTAGTGTCCTGAGTCATCGAATTCTTACCAATACTACTTAATGTCTTGGTATTTTATCTAAAAATATGCATAGTAAACTAAGATATTGCCTAACTAAACTGAAACTATGACTTTTCATTCTTTTTAATTCCCAAAATAGGTAAAAAAATATAAAGAATTGAAATAAAGCGAAATTTACAACTTTTTAGATCCTTTATTAAATTTCAAGTAATAATAATAAATAAATAAATAGTAAAATAAAAAATATTTATTCTCTCTAAACTACTATTACTAAACTAAACTAAAAAATCAATCTTATCATCACTGTATACGTGTAAACGCAACGTAGACTGAGATAAATGTGATATTCTCTTGCACTCAATACATTTTCACTACACGCCAGCGCTGTGGCGTCACCACGTGCCACGATTTTGTATAGAGCGTTTTCGGACGACTCGAGAAATGGAATTTTTAAAATCAAATATCTTTAAAACTATGTCATAAGAAGGTTCACTTTTACAGTTAATTATATTATTGTAAAATGTACAGTTTACGATAATAATGCAAAAATAGGACAAAACCCTTTTTTTGTTTCATATTGTATACGGACTACAGCAGCCCACTGTGTAATCTATACACGTGGTATCACTCCTGCAGATTTGCAGTATTCCAGTGCCAACTACAATAGTAATATGCGAGCCTAGTGCGAGTTTTTTCTCACATTCATCGGTGACGAGTAAACGTTCATTTATCTGTGCAAAAAATATTTCACACGCGTGCCTCCAGGTGGCGCTAATTCAAGGTCACCGGCGAATGAGAGAAAAATCTTGCTCTAGGCATTCTATACTTTTCAGAGTATTTACCGCCAACATTTCGTTCACAGATAACCAGCGAGCACCAACAGCTTACCAAATCGCACGACTATAAGGGGGGATGGTCCTTCTACTTGGTCCTAGCAGGCATCATAACAACGTTTGGATCGTCGCTCCCTGTCGGATATAACATAGGAGTCGTCAATACACCTGCTGAAGTGAGTACTTGACCATTGTTGCCGTGACCTATGGACGTGTGCAACACCAGGGGACTCACACTCGTGCTGTAAGAATAGAGAGTCTCTGTGTAGAAGACAAAGCAGGATAAGCTTTTAGTTTTCCCACTGACAGCACAAAAACTCCAGTGAGCTCTACTTACCTACTTACCACCGGGAACACAACACGAGGTTATTATGGCCGCGGTATTCTGTAGGGCGGAGATATTTCCACAGCCGGACTGCTCAATTGGAACGGAAATACCGTCGCGTCCTTCCTCCTGCAATTATATAAGGAAATTTAATGATCTGGAGAAAATTCTAAGTACCTTTCATAAATGAACTTGCTTCACCGAGGAAATTGCTTTCTTAACATATTTCAAGTTACCGATCATTTTCATCACACTTTTGTGTCCCGACTGCATCCAAATCCAGGGTACGGCATCCAGCTTTTCTTCCTCTACTTCGTACAGTTTTGGGCATCCGTGAGATTGTACAAAATGTTTGATCCTGATATCAACATTTTTGTACAAATAATTAATAATTAAACGCCATTTGAATTATGTCTGTTTTGTACGTAACCCGATGACAATTATGCCTATTTTGTTTATAACCTGATTTGAGTTATGCCTCTTTTGCCTACTACTGACCAACCCTATGTACCTGTCTTATGCAAATAACCATGATTTGATTTGATTTAACTTATTTGACCGTAAAACATGTTTTTCAAATTACGATAAGATTTTTTATCAGTAAACATTAAATTCTTTCTAGGTGATAAAAAAATTCTGCAACGAGAGCTTCGTGAGCCGGTACGACGTGACACTTGACAAACAATGGCTGAACGTGCTGTGGGCTTCTGTGGTGTCCATTTTTATAGTAGGAGGATGCACAGGGTCCATTCTTGGTGCCGTCCTAGCCAACAGATTGGGAAGGTAAGAATGCTTTATTAAATTTTGTTAAACAATCTATATTCACCCAGATTTGATAGACATTTCGGTGGGCTGGTATCCCTAGGGATTTAATCTTTCGTTTCCCAACGAATATAAAATTAGTGTCTATTGGGTGTTTAATGCATATTGTCTTATTGTAAATCTATTACAATTTAACGTGATTTCACAAAATGACTGACTTATTTTACCACTAGTATGTTTATCAGCATTCATTATCATCACAACCACCGTCCAACGCTTGCATTATGGAGACCAGGGTCCATACTCTTATTCTTTCTCTTGACCTTGAAGAAGAAATTTGTTTTTTATATGTTTTAGTCGGCTGTGCAATTCACTTAGCATATAGTGTCCAGCACAGCGCTTCGGCTGCCTTGACAGAGACTGTCATTGGTCAATCTCCTGTGACGTCATCCAGTTCGACCAATGACAATCAAAAAAGACTGTCGCAGCGCTGTTTTAGACGCTGCATGCTTAGCGAATTGCACAGCAGATCGCCATTACCATTAATGCTATAGTGGCCCTCAGCTTGACGGAGGGTCCCGGGACTGTAGTAAGAAGGAAACACGTGGATTTATTATTTGTTTTACAGAAAAATGGCCACTGTAGTCACAAACGTGCTGTCCATAGCCGGCGGCGTATTGTTTCTTCTGTGCGAACGAGCTAACTCTGTGGAGATGCTTATCTTAGGAAGATTACTAGTCGGTTTGTCTGGTGGTAAGTTGTTCTATGGTTATTGAAAGCGAGTATACGGCCGACATGGTAATGTGTCCTTGTAGTTTATGAGCGTATGTATGTATGTAGATCAAGACTAAATTTTGAACATCTCTTTATTAGGACAATTGGCCTTTTGAGCCACATAATGTTCGATATTTAAATAATTCTATGTTCTATATTCACAGGTTTAACCACCAGCATAGTCCCCATGTACTTGGCGGAACTAGCGCCATCGAAGTTAACAGGCGCCATGGGAGTGGTGTGTCCCATGGGGGTGAACGTCGGTGTGCTAGTCGGACAGGTCATGGGATTAGATTTTTTATTAGGTAAGTCCAATAATATAAGTAGGCCGAAAAAACAGTGCGGTGTTGCTTTAATTAAAAAAAGTTTCCTTTAAAAATTTTATTGTCTATGGTCAATTTTAGAATAGGCGGGAAATGAATTTCTTTTTATTTATTTTAATTCTTTATTTCTCACACACAGTACAGAGATCATAAATAAAACATTTCAAAGAAAATGTACAAAGGCGAGCTTAACTCAACATGAGTTCTCTCCCAGCAAACCTTTGAGTAGCAGAGAAGCATATAGTAATAGAATTTTTATGAAAAACAATCGTAATTTTTTAATTCCATAAACGATTTATTTTTTATTATTCTTTATACTAAATAAACAACAACTTAAAGTAAAACTAATTAAAATATACAAAATCCATGGATCCAGGGTGAGGCGGGCATAAGTTTTAAATTTTAAATTTGGAACGGAACGTAGAAATTCGACTAATTGAGTTAGTGAATTTTCACACTTATCTGTATATCGCGCCTTTTTGTCTGACAACTGCAAAAAAGTTATGATCAGCTTATGGTCTTACGCGATACCAATTATTTTTTGTTCTGTACAGCATATCTAGTAATATTTATGTGTAGAATTCATGGGTAAATATTATATATTGTCTGTCCTTCCGCAGGTCGTCCAGAGAACTGGCCCATCCTTCTATCCGCCTATGCATTGCTAGTCATTATTACATTGCCAGTGTTATTTTTACTGCCTGAGAGCCCTAAGTACTTATATGTAGTTAAGAGAAACGAAGAAAGAGCTTTAAAAGGTAAGTTTTATACATTTTTTTATACCACTTGGTTGGCAGACAAGCACACGGCCCACCTGATGAAAAGTGGCTACTGTGGCCTATGGACGTGTGTAACACCAAGGGAGTCACAATCGCGCTGCCAACCCTGTAAGCAATAGAGTTTCTGCGCCGTCAGTGTAAAAGACAAAGCAGAACAAGCTTTTGGTCTTCCCACTGACAGCACAAAAACTCTCCAATGAGCTCTGGCTACCCTACTCACCGACGGGAATACAACACGAGGTTATTATGGCTGCGGTATTCTATAGGGTGGAGGCACTTCCCCAGTCGGACTGCTCAACCTACCCCTGTCCTATCTCCTCTTACCAGTTGATTAAGCCGTAAATAAAAAGAGTTGATCCAATAAATCCACTTTTTTTTCCTTAATTTAGAATCCTAATTGATATAACATAACATAAACTCACGCCTATATCCCCAAAGGAATAGGCAGAGGTGCTAGCACCCACATTTCGCCAGTTTATGTTTAGGTCCAATGTAATAAGTGGCGAGCCTATTGCCACTAACCGGGCACTTATAAACCTGTGATAAATACATACATATAACTTCGAAAAGCATCGAAGAGTCATTGGTGTGTGTCATGGTAAAACCAGGGATCGAACCCGAGTCCTTGTCTCAGCAGTCCATTATCCATACTACTAGACTACCGCGATCCTAATTGAGTCCTAAGGAGCTGGAGCTATATGGTTCACAGTTATACTGTTATTTGGAAGGACAGGGGGAATCCTGTGTCCTTCCATTGAGTATGCCTGTTTGAGCCACAGCATTTCAAGGCATAAAGGCAGACCGCCGCTATTTTGCTTCTTAATCTTCTGCCTCTTAGCGTTAAATCCTGTCACATCTGTAGCTTCCACCTCGGAATCTGGGGTTCACTTTACCGGTCTAACTGCAGATTTGGCTGAACTTCGAAATTTTGCTTACATACATACATATAATCACGTCTTTATCCCTGGATGGTTAGACAGAGGTGAATTAACACCCACATTTCACCATCATTGTATTTGGTTCCACTATTGTTGCCTCAAGCCATGCATCTGAGGCGGAGTCTGGACTGTATATATCTGTCTGATGTTAAACAGCCCTATCCCTTAGTCACCTTGTACGACACCGCATGAGAAGAGATGGGGTGGTCCAAATTGTACTCCGCCGAGAACGATAACCATGCCTATACTCCATAATATTCTAATTTTTTTTTTATATGTAGGTAATAAGTATGAATCACGTTTTTTATCCTAGAATTAAGTCGCCTTCGCGGCATGTCCACTAGCGTCCTTACCGAGGACATAGAGCTATTGCGTGAAGAATCGCGATGCAATGAGGCGGCCGCCCTGTCCGGTGACGGCAACTGGTCCATGATGAAGGTACTCACGGACAGGAGGCTGCGGCTTCCACTGCTGCTGGTGTGCAGCATGCAAGCCGGTCAGCAAACCAGCGGTATCAATGCGGTGAGTCGGCCGAGCTATATGTTAAAAGCTTAGAATAACGCGGATGGGTTATTGCAATTCGATGTATAATTTATTACACATATTGAAATACACTTGTACTTTTTGCACATATTTTATTATTACACCTGACCGATGTCGCCTTCCGGCATTCTCAAAGGTTTACAATTGCAGTTAAGAACATACTTCTCAAAAATTACCGCACTATTATTCATACAGTTTTGTGTTAAACCAGATATGTTTGTTAACTTTGGCAAATTTCTTTTTTAGTTTTTGTTAGGTATTGATTTGTTTAATTATTATACTCATTATATTCCTTTAGATGGCATAATGGGTCCTCAATTACGTCGAGATAACATTCCACAGCTAGTATTTTTATAAAAACACGATTTTAGAACGCCATCTATTAAATTTTACTAGTGAAACTATGGTACCTTAAAACTATACTAGATGGCGTTGTACTAAAAAATCGCCAAAAATAATTTTCTACTTTAAAAATACTATTTCTTGTCTACAGGTGTTCTACTACTCGCAAACGATCTTCAGACAAGCCGGCCTGACGGTACAGAACGCGCAGTACGCGACCATCGGCTCGGGCTTCATCAACGTGTGTACCGCGATACTGATGCTAAAGCTACTGCCGAAGTTCGGCAGGAGGCCTCTACTCCTGGGATCTGTGGCTGCAGCAACACTGCTACTGGCGGCTTTGTGCGTCTGCATGATATTTATGGTGAGGCCTTAATGTTTTTTAGGGTAGGGTATGTGTGAGACCTTCAATATTATTGACGGAGAAAGAATACAAGTATCACCATCATCACCATCTCATCCGAAGGGTGTCGTAAGAGGCGTCCAACGGAAAAATACGCAGACGATACGCACTGCTAGAGAAGGAAAACTTGATATAAAACGCTATGCCAACCCAGTCTGGCCAGCGTGGAAACAGTAGGACAAAGCCTCCCAACATTGAGAGAGACCTAGTCCAGCAGTGGACTGCGATGGGATAATTGTTGTTGTTGTATTTCCAAGCCAGTAATCTGCTCATTAAGGTAGTATTTATCGATCGGAAGGATCTCTAGAGTACTAGGAAATTCTGTGACGACAAAGCTCCCCTGCACTCCCCGTTGAGGCAGCTTTTTCTGGGGAAAGATGGGGACGCCGTAGTCCCATACCCGATGGGGTGTTCTATAGCCCTGGGTCAGTCGGGATACGCGAGGAATATGCCAGAAGCTACCTCAACCCCGGCAACAGATGGCCCAAGACGTCCATGCGGTTTTAGTCGGTTCGAGCCCTACATTGCCACCCGCTGGCCTCGGCGGGCGATATCCGAGTGAAAATCCACTCGAATATCCTCTATCAAAAAAAGGCAGCTAATACCTAATATCTAGAGAACTTCTTCTGAGGGTATATGTACTCAAGTTAAGATGTAAATTTACATCCGAAGACATACAAATAAGGTATATTACATTACACATAACGCAAATTACATTACACGTAACGTAAATTACATTACACGTAATATATATTACATTACATATAAACTCAGTGTAACATTATTGATGAATGTTTGCAGAATGCAGTGTCTTGGATGCCGTACGTGTGCATGATAGCTGTGCTGTCGTATGTTCTAGTCTACGGGTTCGGCCTGGGGCCCATACCTTACTTCATTGCGTCCGGTAAGTTGAGATACATTTAGACTTGAGAATTTTGAAAAATATACTAGTGTTTCCAGATTGCCGCGTTTTTATTTAATAGGACATGTTAATTAGACTTCGCCTTGCCTGATGGGAAGCTGAAGGCAAAGTCTTAGAAAAGAGGGTCACCATTACTTACATATACTATGTGACAATGGTTTACAGGAGAATTGCCTAACTGAGGTGTCGTTTTTATTTATGTAGGGGTGATTCATTCAATAAAAATACTTTTTTTTAAAAGGGGGCCGTTGAAATATTACGTAAAAACTAAAGAGGGAGCGGAGTCTTTGTATTGCTTATATTTGATGACATGGGGGTGGGGGTCTAGATAATGATTACGTTAGAAGTAGTTATTTTTACACACAATATAGCATTACCCATACATTACCCTAAAAAAACAAGCATTAAAAGAAATGTGCATATATGTACCAATGTTTACACAAGCATTTGTAAGAGTTTAGCTTACTTTTGCTGATTAGGGGGGAGGGGGGGGGGGGGGAGGGTTAAATAATTGTAATAAATCTGCTTACGTAATACTTGAACGGCCCCATGGATAATTTATTTTAAATTTGGGTATTTTCGTTTTCGTTTGAAAATGGGGTCTCTTTTTGTTGACGTTAAAATAAGACTTATATACTAATTAAAAAGAAAAGAATTTAGTGAAGAAAACATTTCAATAAGAGTAAATCACTCTTATTATAAATTGTTTCGAGATGCACGGCATATAGTACTTTATTCCGTGCCCAATAAAGTTGTTATTTGTTTAAGTATTTTTCAAGAGGCTAAGTTCTGTATGACGACGTATATCTGATATTTCTTCCTTTCATATTCATCATTATCATCCCGGTAATACCGATCGCATTCAAGGCCTTCATTCCGGCATCCGGGATCCAGTCCAGTCTTTTTCCAGTCAAACTACAACGTGGCTGAACTTCGATATTTAACGTGAAGTGACTGCTATCTGACTTCTACAACTCATTCGCGACATCGAAGTACATTATATGGTCCTGAAATTGTCATCAGTCAATAGTAGTTTCGAATAATATTTTCTATTCCACAGAGATGTTCGAAGTGGGCCCTCGCCCTGCGGGTATGGCGTGGGGCTCCCTGGCCAACTGGGGAGGCAACTTCCTGGTGGGGATGTCTTTCCCTTCGATGCGGGACACGATAGGCCCGTACTCGTTCCTGATCTTCTCTGGTGTGACTGCTGTTTTATTTGTCTTCCAAAAGTAAGTGATTTTTTGTGTAATATTTTAGGGCCCACTAATAGGGTGTAGCCTCTTGACATTTTTGATGAGCTGTGCTAACAAGATATCTACAGTTAATTTACTTACTAATAAAACTAAAACCCGACTACTGAAAAATCACGCTCTAAAAAGTGTTAAACAAGATAATGTCAAGGATAGCCGTGGTCACATTCCACTTATTTCTAACAAAACAATACATTCTAGGCAAAAGTGGACGTGTGTGTGTGTGTGTGCGTGCGTGCGTGCGTGCGTGCGTGCGTGCGTGTGTGTGCGTGTAAGTGGAATGGATTTCGTTTTAATCTTATTTCTTATCTTATCATATTTATCACATTTTTATTTTTTGTATATATTGTATAGTTAGCATAGTTTTATATTAATTTGTAAGTAATTGTATATTATAATAGAATATTTTATGTACCTACCTAAATTTCTGATGGTCTTAACTAATAAACTATTTTATTTTTTTAATTTATTTACATACATGCGCTAGTTAAACCCTTTCAGTTGATACTAAACACGACATATTTATCACATTTTTATTTTTTAACACGGTACTTTATGACTGCTAGAGGGCGCCACAATAGATTCAGTGACACGTGAAATAGCTTATAACTAGCGGACGACTACGATGCTTCTAACGATATATCATTTGTCTAGCTCTAATAAGTGGTTGAGGAGCTATGGGGAAACAGATGAACCTACATACATACATGCTTACATACAACAAACATAGCCTGTCAAAATCATAACCCTCTTTTTGCTACGCCGTAGTCGGTTAAAATTTATTGCCCGATCTCTCTCTCCTTCTAATCTTAAGAGCTGTACTCTTGTCGGTGGAGTAATCACCTCTCCTCTCTCCTGCCCCAATCCTTTAACCTCTGTTGCTAAAGTGAGCCTATTGCCGTTTTCCGGGCACTACTGACTCAAGCCATGCATTTGAGATCGGCCGGGGTGCAACGGATATGTCTCAGAGAATCTCACTTCCGGCACAACCTTCGGCCCACCCAGACGGCGTGCGTTTTAGCCGGTTCAAGTCCGACATAACCTCTTCCACCGGCTCCGGTGGGGAGGTATCCGTGGGGATTTTTAAATTTCTAATTTCTTTTCATTTTCAATAGCCAAGAAATGTCAAAAAATGCTATGCCCAGCGGATGGTCCTGTGTAGTTTGTTAGCGATTGGATCAAAAGAAAGTGCTACTTGTCGCTGTTTTTTTTGAACTCAACACGCCGTTTTTATTCCAGGATGTACTTCCCGGAGACCCGTGGCAAGACTCCGGCGCAGGTCACCCAACTGTGCAGTCATGGCTTCCAGTCGAGACCACTCCGCTCACCAGATATATCCGAAGACGTGTCTGTATGACGTCACTACGTCAGGATAGGTGTGAGAGACTATGTATTAAAATTAGAATAGGTGACTGCATAACTGACTTCCTTTGATAATGACATGTTTTATATTAGAATGTTTTATTTCTTTTATTTTTTTCATAATGACGTCACTAAATAGTTATCACTGCAGTTACAATCTAGCTTTGGGCTATTAAGTCGTTTAAATTTGTTAATTTACTAAAAATTACAAAATAAATAGTGTGGAGAATGTTTAAATAACTAAAAAGTTATGTTGAACAAGTGATTAAAGTTAACAATCGTATATCAATTAATCTCAAATAATCTCAATAAATAAATTGATTTATTAAGAAGTCTGGCAATTATTAAAAACAAAATGTTTAATAGTCAGACATTTTTATGATATCTCGAATATTAAAATACAAGCGCTTTTGCTACAATATCACATCTAGATTCATTCAATCATTCGTTCATTCATTCATTCATTCATTCATTCATTCATTCATTCATCATTCTATATAATAATTGATTTTTTTATAAGATAATATCACAAAAATAGCTAGCCTATAAAAAATATTTCAAAATTAATCTTGTAAAGGTTGAATTCGTAAGACTGAATATAATTCAATCTACTTGACTCAGCTATATAATTTTCATTAAGCCGGGATGGGGCTCGCTGACTACGTCCGTCAAATCCCTCAATGGATCCAAGGAAAGTTTCCATTCTTTTGGGGTCATTGAATCCAAAGTAAAAAAACCGGCCAAGTGCGAGTCGGACTCGTGCAACGAGTGTTCTTTACAATTAGATCCCGGGATGAACTTGTGTTACATAAACCTCGGTATATATTGATAGCGTTGATTTAGAAGTTTTATTTTTGCACAGTTTCAAGGCGTTAGAGACTAGTATATAGTTTGAATTTCAACTTGATGTCTCCACGCATTCCTGAGAAAATGATATTGACAGACAGAATGACAGACAGATGGACAACAATGTGATCTGTTTTTTCTCTTTGAGGTATGGATCCCTAAAAATGGTTTATTCTTAAAGATACAAAAGTTTTCCTTGGTTCCAACAAAGGGTAAGACTATATACTAGCTTACTATTAGCCTATACTAGCTAGGATTACTAGGATCCAAATATAAATATATACATATGGATCCAAAGATCCAAAAGGAGGTCAAATATTGTTAGATCCATATACAGAGGCATCTAAGGAATTCAAATGGATTGCAAACCACCACCGTACAATGGTATCAAGATCAAATTAATGGCAAGTTTTTTTTAGATTATTCATGTTTTTTTCTGATTATTTGAATGAGACATTATTGTAATACTATTATTAATAAATAATAATTAGGGTTATTTGGTCGGTTACCGGCGCTACACATATTGGCACTATATAATTAATGATAACAATGGTTTTGTTATTTTAAGCAGCTCTGCCTGTATATTGCATGCGGGCGTATGTTTCGTGCAAATATTGCACAAAATTATGCGATTTGGGCGATGATTGGCTGATGAGTAGCGGATGGCCCGAGAGTTACATATTGCATAATTACATCTCGTGCAGGCGCGGATAAATTGAGCAGGCAGTGTCCTCTAGCTCACAATACAATTAGGTTATAAGGATGGTTGAAATTGCTCCATCTGATCTAGGCTGAACTGTTTTATAGCTAGCCTATATTGCCTTATAACTATACATCTTAGAATCGCTCAAGCTAAGTGTATTTGGTACCTATATCCGGTCATAGCCACGGCGTATATACAGAGAATGAAAAGTACAAATTGTGTAGTATAACGCCATGGTTCGGCCTTATGTAGGGTTTCGGGTCTATTAATCGTTAAGAGAGCTTATTTGGGCGCATCTACCAATTAGTATTTAGAATAAATTAATGAAGCTAGTTATTAAGTCACTTTTTTAAAAAAGCCTTGTTTTCTGATCTGTATACTTAACTGTAGTGTATTAAAAATAAAGGATTAGGTAGTCTACAAAAGTTTCCAATGCTTTGCAATTACCACTAGAGGCGCCACTAGCTCAAAATATGTATATACTGGTGGCGCCATCTATTTCTCGTTTTGTGTAACACGCTTTTACAAGTGAGCATTTTATGTTGTTACGTTCAATAATTACGTATTATTAAAAAAATGTGATAAGCTGTAAAGCTATCAGTAAGGTTCCAATTGTACGGAATCATTGTATAAATGACTTGTTTCTTTTTTAATATTGTAAGATTGCACAAACATTACTTGTATCTAAGATATATATATATTTTTATTTTATGATAAATGTACCAGTTAAAACAGGGTGAGTAGAAATAAAGGGGTTTCTATTCAGAATTGAACTTTGCAGATAATTTCTTTTAAGTTAATATTTCAACTATTTAATGTGCTAAATCATCAAACATCTGTTTAGAATAAAATAATTTGTTTAAATTTATTATTAACAACTATTTTATTTATATTATATTCACCCTGTGATTCATACTTGCCTTGCTTTAAGGTACTTCGGTGCAATCCGTTCTCGTCTTTAGTTTTAATGGTTTTATATATTATTCAAGGTATCGGGACTTCTCGCGAATTAAATCATGGAACTTACTATTCAAGTATATTCAAGTCGTGTGTGCAACGCATCCGAAACGTCGGCAGAAATAGTAAGTTCCATTATTTAATTCGCGAGAAGTCCCGATACCTTGAATAAGTATGAATTCACACCGCGAAAGTTTAAAAAGTTTTACATATTGTTACTAAATAAGTAAATATCCCAGTTTTAGTTTGAGAATTTTTTTATTTGTTGTTTATTTTAAATAAATCATTATAAGAATGGATTGTAACTCCAATCGGTCTGACCGAATAATTTATAGTGTGCTAGGGTTATAATAAAATAGTGAAGTTCTTATTTCTGAGTTTTATTTTCTTTTTTCGTCTGCATTTTCTCACTGCTTACTGTGATAACAACTGTTGAACTGCCTACCATAATTAAAATTCATAAAATTAGTCCTTGCAACACTGGGCGGAAGAAAGTGCTGCCTGATTTATACAAATAAAACTAACGATATGTTGGTGCCGTTTGAACAGCGGCGATCGAAACGATTTCCTGAAGCTTGTGAGCCCACCTAGTGGGCGCCGGATATTGTGCTAAAAGGGAAATTTCCCTTAAGTAAGATGGGAGGTACTTCCCCAATTGGACTGCTCAATTAGGACGGGAATACCGTCGTGTCCTATCTCCTACATGTCCTCCTGAGTCGTAGCAAGTGGGAACTGTCTCTGGCTATGCCAATAGGAAAGAGGCGTGACTTTACATTATGTATGTGTAATTAAATAGAAACAAAACGTAGGACCAACAGTATATTTAAAAAAATACTTATTTTATATATAATACAATAAAAAAACACTTAAAGCTATATTCAATGAAATATATTCAATTAGTATGATTTTGTCTGCTTAGTTACATAATTATATTCAAGGTCACATTGTGCCGAGCGAGCGAAAGTAGTTTATTAAACAAAGAGTAAGCTATCTGTATCAGGAAATTTAATCAATAGACACACTATTTTCTTGTAGACAAAACTGTTCAATTTTAATAGACACACTTTCAATATCCTCACAGTAAGGAGACTACACATTTAGATTACTTAACTTAATAAAAATTATAAAAATATACACACAAAAAATATATTATGATTTGACTTAAAGTTTTTTGTACTCTTTGAAATTTTAAGCACCAATAATTTAAAATACAATATCAAAATAAAATATTGTTTATAATTCAAAACGAGCTCGAAGCCGTAGTTCTTATATATTTATTTAACACAAGTGTTGAAATGATACTATTTTTAGTTGATTTTAGACCATGGCTGCTGAAAAGCAACCGAAACCTATACTTATATAACAAAATACAACAAAACAAATCACGATAAAATCCGTTAAAATAGTTTTATATCAATGCGCTTGCTAGTGCTCTGTTACGATCCCAAAAAATAATCTTCTAACATCTTGAGTAGGTCCCAGCCGACTAGGAGCATGACAGTGTGAGGGCCAAGTCGTAAATAATTGGCTTGGATTCCCTTATACAAGGACCGGGCACCTTCTTCCCGTATCATTTTCGTGAAACAATCTATCATACCGTTGTAGTGTTTGCCTCGGTGTTGATCGTCCAAGGCTATAAGTTAATAATGTTATGAAGTTAGTTAAAGCGTATTCAATAAGGGATATTACGCAAAGGTCAGAGGGCGCCACTATCACATACAGTAAACTGAGTGAACAAACTTTGTCTTGTTACTAAAAAATGGCGGTTAATTGCACTGACCAACCTGTCAAAGAACTGTTTATGCTAGTGCTGGCGCCAGGTTATTAATTCTATGTTAGACGCAACTACTAACCTATAAGTATTATGCCGAACGACCACAAAGTAAGGTTTAACATAACGTATAACATAAACTCACGCCTATATCCTTGAAAGGGTAGGCAAGGCGAGCCTATTGCCATTAACCGGGCACTTATAAACCTGCGATAAATACACACATGACTTCGAAAATCATCGAAAAGTCATTGGTGTGTGCCATGGTAAAACCTGGGATCGAACCCAAGACCTCGTCTCAGCAGTTCATTACTCATACCACTAGGCTACCGCGGTTCAATCAATCAATAGAAAAACTTGTTTTTCTTGTAAACAAGACTAGAGGGTCCTGGTACTGGTATACATAGTTTTACAACTGCCCACATGGGAAATATGTTTGAGTGTCGCAATGTTTAGAAAGGAATGTTCTTAAATGTCATTGTAAACCTTTGAGGATGCCGTAAGGCGAAACCGGTCAGGTCTAACATATATTAAAAGTAATGTGGAAAAGTACAAGTGAGTTATCAATATGTGTAACAACAAATTCCACCAAGTGCCATCAAGCAACAGTATAAATAATTAGCAATTACATTAAAAAAACTTCTTCTCTTCGTCTTACAAACTTGTTGTGCTCGTCAATATTTGAAGTAGCACCAATACATACTTAATATATAAATATATAACAAAAATTATACAATAACATTATAATAACAACGTTTAAAAAATAAACATTAATTATAACTCAAAATGAATTTGAACCCGTAGTTGTTAGCTTAAATTTTATTTATAAATTAAATAATTATATAACATAAGTGTTAAATTACTTTAGTTCCAGCTATTGCTGGAGAAAGCATAATAGTATTTCCTTTAAGTCCCAATATTTTATGTTAAAATGATAAATAAATCATAGAAGTCGCTCATTGTAACAATCGTAAAACATAAGTTTAAAATAAAACTATTCTTAATTGATTTTAACCATAGCAAAAGACACCGAAATGACAATAATAAACAAATAATAATATACAATGTGATGAATCACGAAATTCATCAATCAATCAATTAGCCTTTTGCAGTCCACAAATGGACATAGGCCTCTCCCAATGTGCGTCATTGCTCCAAATATAAATCTCGATAAAATTCGTTAAAATAGTTTTTTTATCCATGTGCTTGCTAGTACAGGTATTTTTCTATTTTCTTGAGCTGGTCCCAACAGACTAGGAGCATTACAGTGTGAGGGCCAAGTCTTAAATAGTTGGCTTGGAGTCCCTTAAATAAGGACTGGACACCTTCTTGCCGTACCATTTTTAAGAAGCAATCTGTCATACCGCTGTAGAGCTTGCCTCTGTATTGAGCGTCCACGGCTGGAAGTTAAAAAGGTAAGAAATTAGTGTTATTTTGTTCTATGTAAATTCGATGTTTTAAAATCAAAGCGAATTTCTTTAGGACTAATTAAAAATCTGCTTCGATTTGAAAACATCTGAGACACTGAACACCTGAAAGCACATAGAAAACGGAGATTTTTGTTGTCATGTAACGCCATCTCGTAGAGTTTTGGGGGTACTAGTATGCAACATTAAACCTCGAAAATTTACGAGATGCCGTTTTACATAATAAATATTGGGTCAAATAAATATAATTCAGTTATTGAGAACTAAACTCTGTGAATATTAAAAAATCACGCACATTTTGGATAAAACGTGTTTGATTTTTTCTGTGTCATACACCACACAACCACAGATAACTTAAAAGGATTACGCTAAAATATTTAGTTTATTATTTTAGATACCGAATATGATGTACCTGATATAACCTATAAAGGAAGATTAGGAGCATGCAATAACTGACAGTTGATTTTATCATTCTTCAATTGCTGTAGGAAAAAATTGAATTAACCTAAAAATAAAATAAAATGAATACAAAAACTTAAACCTACTCAACATACTTGAACGTGTACATAACGTTAAGGACTTCACATCTTATATCGGGCGGTGAACAGCAGATATCATTTTCTTCATAACTAGTGCTTGTACACAATGCAATTAATAATTAACTGTAATTTCAACATTGAAAACAAGATGAGATTTAATAGCGGGAATAAATAATTATTTTCTTGCATATACCATAGACAGTATCTACTTTGTTTACTACAATACATACCTACTTGGCAAACAAATAAAGGTTTAAGAAGATAGAAGTCTAGTATGAATTATATCCAAGGGCTGTAAGTAAAAAAATAAAACATACCCCTTTCTTTCCTAGCGCCGCGCCGCGACGAAATACGTATTTATGAACTCTTTTTACAGAAAATTATTTCTTCGCACTTCGACACTCATTTTAATAAATAACAGGTGTCAATATACTATATTCAACTGCGATGAAATCAAATAAGGAGGGTTATGTGTTTGATTTGAATCAGGAATATATGTCTGTGCCCTCGTAACCGTAACTAAGTACAGAACGAATAATCGTCTGTAGCTCAGTGGTTAAGGAGTCGGCCTTACGATCGAGAGGTCCCGGATTCGATTGCTGCCCATTACACTACCGACGTGAACCCACTCCTAACACAAGCAATTTGGCTTAGCTGGAGGGGTTAGAGGGAATATTTGTAATTTCGGTTTTAATATCCTTTAAAAAAAACGGCTGAGCTGATTTTGACGAATACATTTCGTTCCATCCAGACTTTGAAGAATAGTAAAGAGAACTTACTAAAAACCAAAGCAACCAGACTGTCACTTTTCTTCTGGATCGGGTCAAGTCGGGTCTATTTTTTTTATCACGTCACCCACACACTAGTTACGTCATAACTACCACTAACACTATTTTTTGTTTTAAACTGTACTGTACTGTACTGTTTTCAGGCATTTCATAACAAACTAATTTTTTCTTAGGCCTACACCACACTCAACGGAAAGGTGGATCCTGATGATTTTTATCTAGGGAAACATTTCTCTTCATCATCTCTTTTAAATTCGCGACCGTCATGCAGGAGCTCATTTTTATTAATAAATTCACAAACAAAAATTATATATTTTCAATGCAAATGTCAAGAACGTCAAGATTGACAAGCACCACTGACGCAAGAAACATACGATTATTAGACTCTAAGACAAGCACCAGCAAGTAGGTGGCGCCATCTGAGATTAGTTTTGCGTCTGGGAGGTAGACGCAAAACTAATCTCTTACCTACATGTATTGTCAGTCCGACACGGATGATCCGCAACGGCATTTCTATCAAGTGTGGCCTTGTTGCATCTACGTAGGTTTGTAAAAAGAGAGACAATGGTAATACATAAAAACATGATTTTATTGAGTTTTCATACATCAATTAATCACAGGATTGTCCCACGTGTCAAAGTGTATCTTGCACATTTATCATTCTTTATCTATATGTACAATAAACAAATTTTTATTTCCAAGGTACTACAGTTCCTTTTCACTAAATGCTTTCATCAAGCTTAAGTCGTAATTTTTATAGTTCCTTCGGGTTTCCGTGATATTTTATCTTATTCAAAGTTCTCGATTTACAATTAACCTTTCATGGAGGTATTGCTCAGTGGGAAAAATTAAGTCGTGTTAATTGCCCTATTTGATATTAAGAATAAGATTCTGCATGAAAAACCTTAGGATCTAATGCTCCCTGTACCTATAGTTAAAAAATGGCGAATATGAAATCAATATAATAAATCTTATGTATTAAAAATATAAAAATATAAGTTAGATAAATGTTACAAGTTTTATAAAAAGTATAATATTCAGCCTTGTGCGATACAGTTCAATTCAATAGCTAGTTATGTTAGTTTTCAGATCATTTTATAATATGGGGTGCTAGGCTAAAAAACATTCAAGTGGTACTCTGG
Source organism: Eilema griseolum (assembly GCA_963662185.1). NCBI lineage: Eukaryota > Metazoa > Arthropoda > Insecta > Lepidoptera > Erebidae > Eilema > Eilema griseolum. The sequence goes on from OY759240.1 coordinate 23,681,340, forward strand.
GCAACAGCACCGTATCTCTTCCTTCTAAGCTTAGAGGAGAGACACTCTTACTAATCTTCTACCGTGGTAGAAATTTTGACCCACTCGGTTTCATCGGATCGGATTGCATCGGAGTTTCTCTTTGATTATCAGATATTATGAAGTGGGTACTGCGGAGAGACTTTGAAGGGGGGGCTTGTTTGTTAACTATGCATCGTTGGCCAGCCGTAACTCTGACAGAGGACCAAAAAAAACTATGAAAACCGAAAGGATTTCATTCAGTCTATCATAAAATACGGTCCAAGCCGTAAACCTAAGATAAGGTAAGGACCAAGAACTGTAAAATGGTTTGGTTCAAAAAATCTAAAAAGTGGAGCGCTCGCTCTTCTACAAAAAGGCTTGGCAACTAAGCTTGGTCCGCCGGTATTTGGTGCAATAGCATAGCCGACTGGTCTATGTTTTGGTCGGTTCAACTATAACAATATATTGCTAAGTCTGAACTAGTCTTCCTATTATTCTATATAAAAACAATATAATTATATCAGCTATTAGATTATTTTACGGTTCCCTTGCTACAAAAAGAAATATAAGTTGTCCTTAACTCCAAGTACGCGTAACAATAAGGTAGTCTTCTAGGAGCTTGAGTTGGTCCCAGCAGACTAGGGCTAGTACAGTGTGGGGTCCAAGACGCAAATAGTTAGCTCCTACACCTTTATAAAAAGAGTGTACGCCTTCGTGCTTAAGCATCTTCACAAAGCAGTTTATCATACCAGAATAGAGTTTGCCTCTGTGTGCCGGGTCGAGGGCTGGAAATTAATATTATTGTGGACTAGCTGCTGGAAATAAGCTTTCTACGAGTACGTAGAGTAACCGACAAGAAAGTTTCTTATCTGTATCCTAGGGTAGGAGGTGCAAAGGTAAACGACTACCAGCTCAGAATGGGAGTCCTGACCTGAATCTCGCTCCTAAATCCGAGGAAGGGATTGGTTGTTTAATTAAATGATGCATTATAAGTAATCGAACTGGAGTGGATCCATGCCTCGACCTCGACTATTTGACCCTCCCTTCCCCTTGATTTGAAAACCGAATCTGCTCCCAAGCAGAAGGCTCTTTACTAGAGCCGAGAGCGGCTACTAAAACTAGATTTTTTTTCGTGCGAAAATGCCCTCGAATACCACCCCGGCTGGCCAGTGGGAGGGGTTATGTCGGACTCGAACCGCTACCCCCAAGCCTTGTGGAGAGACTCCGAGCAACCATCGCCAGGGTCACCCCCGTTTCTGCCGGGATTGTAGCGTTTCCCACCTTGGGAGAAACTGCCGTTTTCGTTGCCCTGAGTGCAACGCATAAAGATTCCCAACCAAACACCTATTTATCATGTAAGTGTCAAAAACATAGGACGAATCAAATAAATGAGGTGATATTTACGCCACATGCAGATAACTGCATGTGGCGTTTCTTCATAAGGAACAGGTAAAAATATTAATTAATACTTACGTTGGTTAGACAGTCTTGTTGCTATCACATCGAACGGGGACAAACAGAAGGTCATCACTATGCCCCCAATGTTAGCACCAAAGAAGGACAGCATCAAGGGGCTGTTCACAAACAATCCGTGTTTGACGAGCCACTCCTTTGCATATGTGAAGCCTAGGATTTGAGAGGCGGAGCCAGATATGCCGCGAGCGATTTGGGGCTGTACACCGCGAAATAAACCTGAAATAGGGATGATAAAACGGTTGGTGAAATTTACAAGGTTATTCAGAAAGTCTTAAAATTTCTTCTCTTCTCTTGTCTTAAATATTTGTATGTATGAATATGGACATTTGCATTGGTCAGGTCGTGCCTTAGAAAACACACTAAGCCGTCGTAGGTCCTGGTTGCTATATAAACATATATAGCAATCGTAAAGGGTAGATAGAGCCCTAAAAAGTATAACAACTGGTTTTACTGCAATACTTCGATAGCGCTATTGGGTTATGGAGGTCAGATAATTAAATGGCAGTCGTTTCACGAAAAATATCGAAGTTTAACAAAATCCGCAGTAATACTGGAAAAAGTGGATGGCAGACTCTGAGGTGTAAGCTTTGAGGAAGCGACTGGGACTAACGCTAGGAAGAAGAAGAAGCCTCAGAAAGTTTTGCGACAAACAGTTTGTCGGTAGTATCTTACCTGGGTTGGCGATGACGTGACTATGAAGGATTCGAACTGACTAAAAATAAACGGCATTATAGGGTGACCCCAAATATATTCTCCAGGAAGTTCTGGGCCCCCATTCTGCTAATTTTTGTCAAACCACTGACAATGCAAACCAAGCCATGTATTTTTAAACTTTACTATTTAATTAAGCTGTTAGAGTCTAAATGGAATCTTGTACAGTGAATGAAAAGATGCAACGAACTCTTTTTCATTTAATTTTGAACTTTAACCAAATTAATAAAGTCTAAAATTTATTGTTATTTTAGCAGTGTCAGTTATTTTGCTATAAAGTAAAATATGCAGAATCGGGAGCCTGGAAGGAATTCTCCAGGATTCTCACCAGCCATAGACTGTAGCCATTTCATCGCCAACCCAGAACAGACGCACAAGTATAAAAAAGTTGTCAACACTGACCCTTAAATCCTTCTTTCGAGTAGATAAATTTCAACGCACTCATCAATCCAGTATGGTCATGCTGGTGTCCAACAGCTATCGCCTTGGCGCCTTGCGATTGCATCCTGGTCTTCACCAAGTAGAAAGGAGTACCGACTATAGAACCCACACCTCCACCGACCCCGGCCACTGCAGCGCCTTTATATAGACACTTGTTCCCATCCTTGTCTACGAGAATGCCGCGATGCTCGGCTATTCGGTAGGATCCTAACCTATAATTATTGTAGAAATATTGCCATAGTATAAAATGATGGGACTGGGAAGGGAAAATCGATTTGACTTAAAATTTCATTGAATATATTATAAAAAGTTTATGGTGAAAGATAAGGTAAAATGCAGGTCAAATGCTGAACAGATTTATTCTTCTAGATACTTCGGGGATCAACATGTGTACTGATTTATATTAATTTTTGTTGAGGTTGCCATCGCTCCTGTTAACGCCTAGTTATAATCACAGATAATAAAATATAATTTTCTACAGATGGACAATTAGGACGGTTAGCCTCACAATTCGTTTTTGTTTATTATATGTATTTTGTTAGAACAAATAACTACATTGTTATTAGATGGCGACAATGTTTTGGTAAACTTTTCTAATTCTTATCATTATCATCATTTTTCATACATACATATAATCACGCCTTTATCCCCGAAAGATCAGGGAGAGGTGAATTAACACACACATTTCACTAATCATTGTTTTCGGCGCCACGTAGGTCTTCCGGGCACTATTGTTGACTCGAGCTTTTTACCTGAGTCTGAGCTGTATATATCTGTCTGATGTTAAACAGCCCTATCCCTTGGTCGCCTTGTACGACACCGCATGGGAAGAGGACTTTGCCGGGAACCATGCGGCTTAACTTTTCAAAACTAGCAAATACACTACATTATTGCATATGACTGAATAAAACTATAAATATTTTAATTTATATTGATTCTGCAGAAATTGTAAAAGTCATAGACAAAATGTATCATACCGCTAGATGGCGGTTTCCTAAAATAGCACTATTGTCATATTTTTTTTTATTACATTACCAAAGAGTTTTATACACTTACATGCTTACATTATAGTATGTTTAAGTATTAAAATAATGTACGTGATTCTAAATAGGGAAATAAGGAGGAAAATAAGAAAATAATAATACTTTTCATGTCTGAAAATGAGACTACTAGTGCCATCTATCAGTTTTCGAGTTTTACTAAAGATATTTTATTCCTGTTGGTAACCCGTGATATAATGGAGGGTAGGATAGTGGTTGGTAGATAGGCAGTGCTGTTTGTCCAAAGTGTGATTAAAGTGCAAACGAGATTGGCAGGCGAATGAGTAACTTTTTTCTTTTTTATACAACTTAGGTGGCAGACAAGCACACGGCCCACCTGATGGAAAGTGGTTACCATGACCTATGAACGAGTGTAACACCAGTGGAGTCACATCCGTGCTGCCGACCCTGTAAGAACAGAGATTTTGTGCCGTCAGTGTAGAGGACAAAGCAGGACAAGCCTTTGGTCATCCCACTGACAGCACAAAAACTCTCCAGTGAGCTCTGGCTACCCTACTCACAGCCGAGAACACAACACGAAGTTATTATAACCGCGGCATTCTGTATTAATAATAATAAAAAATTAACATATAAAATCTTACCTGAAAACGTTCAAACAATACTGAAAACCAAGCATGGCAGGTAATCCATTCTGTAAAGCTACAATGCCTTCATTCCGGGCTATCACGTACAGAGCATGAGGTACATTCTTGTAGAAGATAGAATGCTTCCCCCTCGCTTTCAGCTCGCCTTGTAACTGCATTCTGGTCTTCACCACTTCTATGGGGTTCGTGAACAATGTTGCAAACATCGCGGAGATCCCACCTATGTTCATGTCTATCATATTTTGGCGGAACACCTTCCAACGAATGTTATGTATGTTCATTGTTTGTTCATTCATTGTCTGCAAAATTAAATACAAAAACTTGAGAATCGAAGATTTTTTTTAGACAATATTAGAATAGAAATTACTAATATTCCTTCTAACCCCTCCAGCTAAGCTAAATTGCTTGATTAGGAGTGGGTTCACATCTGTAGTGTAATGGCCAGGAATCAAACACGGGACCTCTCGATCGTACGGCTGACTCATTAACCACTAAGTTAACGCCAGAGTATGTAACGTTTGGAGGTAGGTGGTAGGACACGGCGGTATTTCCGCCCAATTGAGCAGTCCGACTGGGGAAGTACCTCCGCCCTACAGAATACCGCGGTTATAATAACTTCGTGTTGTGTTCCCGGCGGTGAGTAGGGTAGCGAGAGCTCACTGGAGAGTTTTTGTGCTGTCAGTGGGATGACCAGAGGCTTGTCCTGCTTTGTCCTCTACACTGACGGCACAAAATCTCTGTTCTTACAGGGTCGGCAGCACGGATGTGACTCCACTGGTGTTACACACGTTCATAGATCATGGTAACCACTTTCCATCAGGTGGGCCGTGTGCTTGCCTGCCACCTAAGTTGTATATAAAAAAAAAAGAATTGGCGATTTGAAAAATCTGGTTAGGATAGATTGGATGGGGAATTTGTAGGTCCAGGCGCATATTACAAGATGCCTACTATGTCCATTGTCCAGTAGTGGATTGCAATAGCAATAGATTTATTGACAATCATTACAAACTATAACCACGGTAGCCTAGTGGTATGGGTAATGGACTGCTGAGACGAGGTCTCGGGTTCGATCCCAGGTTTTACCATGGCACACACGAATGACGAAGTTATATGTGTATTTATCGCAGGTTTATAAGTGCCCGGTTAATGGTAATAGGCTCGCCACCTATTACATTGGGACCTAAACATAAACTGGCGAAATGTGGTTGCTAACACCTCTGCCTACCCCTTTGGGGATATAGGCGTGAGTTTATGTTATGTTATGTCATCACAAACTTAGCGTTCATCCAAACCCTCGATTCTACTAAAGCAAAACCAGTATCATACTTGTACCAGGATACTGTTCATAAATCCATTTCATTTTAGACTTTAAAGCAATGTGATTAAAGTAAAAAAATTCAAAGGCTCTTTGCAGAGTGAATGAAACTATTTTCATTTAATTTTGGACCTAGAAATAAAATCATTAATATAATGCCATTTTTTTAATCTTAAATGACAAGAGTTTCTACACTTTTTCATTCACTCTGCAAAAACACTTTTAATTTTGAACTTTAACATTACTTCTTTAAAGTCTAAAATTATATGCATTTTTAGCAGTACCCGTGGTATGACCATGGTTTTGCTTTAGCAGAATTTAGGCCCAGGTCGCATCCGAGGCTCTCATCTCGGAGTCCGGGTACACTTTCCAGCTTTTGACAACAGGAGCGGAAGTACTTCCACCTTCACTAGTCATATCTTCTAAAGAAATCTACCCTAAACAAAATTTTAATAATCTTTTGGATATTAGCTCGTGCTTCCTCTGTTTATTGTGAGTAGTACCAGGGTCAGTGTACAGACTCATAGGAAATGCCTCATGGATGGGTTAGCTTACATCCCGGTGGCTACGACTCGACACAGCGTGCGGTTTTAGCCGGTCGAGTTCAACTTAACAACCCGAGTTCATGTCCACAAATAGCAAGCACATTTAATTCTAATGAATTGCCAAAGTGTATCAATTTTTGGAGGAGTGAAATAGGTGAGATTAAATAAAACTGTATAATTAACTAAAACAGTTTATTAACAAAAATGTTTAACATTTAGATATTTCTAGCATGTATGATGGACGAATATTACAAACATATCTTAAAGAAATTAAGGGCCATAACGCACACGTTCACATCGTCATACAGATAATTTATTCAATTTTTTTTTCACAATATAAAATACATTTTTTGAAGTATTAAACCTACTATGGCGTAATAGGAACAGCTGATATTCACCGGGAGGTATTATTATAATCAAACTAGGAAAGATTCAAAACATTTCCAAATTTTGCCAGACATTTATATTCTCACCAATCTCTCTTAAGAAGCTAGTGTACAAGAGCCTTTGAACATCTAAACTAATATAAATAAATAAACATTGTAACGTGATCATTTTACGGAAGGTCCGCGCGCGCGCTGGCCTAAGGACGTAGAGCCCCGCGCTCTTTGCGCGGCCTGTTCAGTCTAGCACATGCAAAGTTAGGATGGCGCCCAACGTGGGGCGCCAGAATGTAATGAAAACACATATTTGGACTGCACACACGTTTAATCATTAGATTACGATACAGGTAAACATAATACATAATGTTAGGGCTCCGAAACTCGCAGCGAATACGGATCGAGCTCATGTAAGTACGTGCGTATCGTAGCTTTGCGTGTACGAGACTGAAATGGCCCCGCGAGGAACGCGGGGTCTCTACTGTCTGTTGGTCGGCGCGCGTTGACGTTCCGAAATATGGTCGCGATACAATATCAATTAATTATTAACTACAGTGTACTATCTTATAAGGCACTAACATTTCAACGTAAATCCTTAATCATAATAAATTATTGTTCTCATTTGTTTAACAAAAATTGTACTCGTTACATTTCTTTGGCAGATATAATTACAGCCAGATATAACCTTTATGGTACACTGAACGAAAAAACTTGTATGCCTAGATCACATAGTCCTCGAAACACGTACCTAGCACTTGGCCGAGTGCACTGTCTCGCCGCTTCACTTAGTGCGTGTGATCAAGGCATTGGGCGTATGCCACACTGAAATACCGTCGTGGATTTTCCACATCCGTAAGCCAATACATGTTATTGCATATGAATGACTAAATAACGGACACACTATCCGGAAAATCGGTATAGTAACCGCTCGCGTAGTGCGTTGAAGATCCACAATTGCATTTCTCATCTTGTATACTTTGTGTAGTGTAGGTCTTAAGGGTAAAGGTTGTACTACATACTAAAGATTGTACTTATCACTAAAATTGAGTACAGAATGATTTTACAGTGTGCAATGTAACATTTGCAGCGAGCATGTCGTTACACTGACTGCACATACGCTTTGTAACAAGTTAAATTGCGTCGTGTAACACTCGTCGATACGCTCTTTACATTTTATAATTTCTTTACAATATTAAGCTGAACATGTATAGTTGAAGAAAATGAATTATGTACTATAATAAGATTTTTGTTCTCTTTATACCTCTAGTTAATATTATTGTCGGTTTACTGCATTGATATAAGATAAGAAGTTAGTAGGAAATCGCTTTTAAAATATTGGATTGATTATTCGAAAATCATAAAATAACAATAAAACGCGTACCATATCAAAAGTAGTAACTATATTTTTACCAACAAAGTTTTATGAAAAGGGCAACATATATGATTGATTATTTGCTGATAAAAATAATATGGTTAATATTCGTGCATAAAATTACGGGGTTTAAGAAAAAGTTATTTCAAAATGGCAAAATGTTAAACGGTATTTAAAACAAAATAAATTTAAAATGGCAGAAGATGTGATGGATTATTAGGGGATTTTGAAGTTTTGATATGTAGGAACTAAAAATTAGGGGGGAAAAGATATTTAATATGAATGCACGTGGTTCCCGGCAGAGTAAAATTTGGACCACCCCATCTCTTCCCATGCGGTGTCGTACAAGGCGACTAAGGGATAGGGCTGTTTACCATCAGACAGATATATACAGCCCAGACTCAGCCTCAGATGCATGGCTTGAGTCAACAATAGTGCCCGGAAGATGGCAATGGGCTTACCGTCTTTTACGCGGGACCGAATTCAATGATTGGTGAAATGTGGGTGTTAATTCACCTCTGCCTATCCCTTCGGAGATAAAGGCGTGATTTTATGTATGCATGTGAAAGATATTTAAAATCTGTATTTACCTACTACGTAAATGCTACTCTAGAGAAATACTATTATCAAATGCTTACATAATATACCTACATCCTTAATACTGCTCTAAATGTTGGGATGGACAGGCGCAGGTACTACAATATATTAAACTATAAATAAATGAAATATAATGTATTAAACCTAGGTATAAGTGCCGGCAAGCATCTTAAATAAACGTAAGAAAGTACTGGAACGAAAGAACCAATAAAAGCGACAAGTTTTGTACCGTACCGTTCTATAAAATTTAACGATGAATGTATTGGATTTGACATTTATGACATACGTTGACGACTGACATATATGTCAAATGCCATTCACTTGTCATTCTCATTGGCATGCCTCTACCAGCGTGTCCTTTTCAACAAAAGAGACCTAAAAACGCGTTGCGCGGCCAGTATAATGCAAATACCTATATACATACATAAAAATATTTGCACTAAGAGGGGATTGAACCCGCGAATTCGGCGTTGCGGCCGTATACTCTACCGCCACGACACATAAGCTGTCTATATTGTTTTATAATTATATTATACGTATTTCACGTAATACTTGTACTTGAGATATACAACATTGCAAGGTAAATAATATCAGTATGTAATGCAAATAATGTCTTTAAGACAACTCAAACACCGCCATACCACGGACACTGCTAAAATCCATTTAATTTTAGAGTTTATGCCAATGCAATTAACGTCCAAAATTTAAAAGGCTTGTCCAAAATTTAAAAGGCTTCTTGCAGAGTGAATGTAATTAAACTCTTGTCATTTAATTGTGGACTTTAAGCGAATAGAAATAAAGTCTAAAATTGAATACTAGTGTCTGTGATTTGACAGTGGTTTTGCTTTAGTACAACAATAGAGGGATTGGTTATATCAAGAAACAGCACCGAAGATTATATTATCATTAAACTGACAAGGCCATGACGTTACCAACACAAACGTAGTAACGTTATCATATCAGTATTAATATCTAATAATAGAGTTATTGATATACCGCATCAAATAAATGTTATCTGCTAAGTAAAGTTTCCGGCAACAAGTCTCAATGAGATTAATTGTTTTCGGGAACAAACTTAAAATAGAATGGACGTAGTGATTTTTAATTTAAAATTTGTTAAGTAAGAATTTCGCGTTACTATTTAAGCCATACAATTTTATTGTAGGCTCTGTATGTCTGGGCATGCGCACGTACGCAGATAGCCCCAGTGTAGAGTTTTGGGCAAATTGTATATATTTTTAGCACAATATTTTTTTATACCACTTTTTTATACCTGATGGAAAGTGGTTACTGTGACCTATGGACGTGTGCAAAACCAAGAGAGTCACGCTCGCGCTGTCAACCCTGTAAGCATTGATAGTTTCTGTGCTGTCAGTGTAAAAGATAAAGCAGTACAAATTTTTGGTCTTCTCACTGACAGCACAGTTATTTGTACAAAATAGCTCAATTTTATTTGCACGAAACGGTATGCGTGTACAAGTATGCGCAAACAAACAGCTGCTTTTTTACTTATTTTAAAATGTATGACAATACATTTTTTGCAAAGGCACGATCAAGATCCTTTTTTTATAGTGTTTAATATTTTGTACGGATTCTATAAAAAAAACTCGGTCAAATACGAGTCTAACTCCCGCACAGAGGGTTCAGTAACTTAAACTACATAAGCCGTATTTTGAATGTAGTGCAAAAAACAAATTTCTAACGAACTATAACTAACTAAAGTCAACGACTTAGAAATTTGTATTTTGCACAGTTGTGGTAGACCTGTAATTGTGGTATGGATATCAACTCGATACCTCCTCCACGTATTTCTTAGGAAAAGGTCTTGACAGACAAACTGACAGACGGACAGACGGACAACGAAATGATCCTATAAGGGTTTCGTTTTTTCCTTTTGAGGTACGGAACCCCAAAAAGGAAAAAATATGTAATGGAAGTAGTTTTTTTATATACTATCTATTCACATATTCTAAAGTCTAGACTACACTACAAATATTCTTTAGATCAAATAATTTCTATATAACATTTATGTATATATTCTCTAAATACCATAAATGGGCATTATAAGTAAAACATATATAATATCTATATAACATATATAAATAGCATAAATAAATATGTTTTATATAACATGAAAAATGGCGAGATATAAATATTTTATCAATGATATAAATCATTTATCATTATGATAATATAAAATAACTTTTAGGTAACGTAAATTATTTAAATATTACATAAATATTATCTAGAATAAATACAATACCTTACAGGTATCACAGATCCAAATTTGGCTTCAATATAAATAGAAACATACAGTAACGTTGCTAAAATGACACTAATTATTAACCCTCGTTTACACCACGAAACAAGTTGTAAAACAAGTTGTAAAAATACTTGTAAAAGACTAATCAAAACACAATGCTTGTTGTATACATGTATCTTAGACACTTTTACGTTCACATGGGATGTATAGCCAACAAGTTGTAAACAAGTATAAAACATAGAAGGAGGTAGGACACGGCGGTATTTCCGCCCGATTGAGCAGTCCGACTGGGGTAGTACCTCCGCCCTACAGAATACCGCGGCTATAATAACTTCGTGTTGTGTTCCCAGCGGTGAATAGGGTAGCCAGAGCTCACTGGAGAATTTGTGCTGTCAGTGGGAAGACTAAAGGCTTGTCCTGCTTTGTCTTCTACTGACGGCACAGAAACTCTGTACTTACAGGGTTGGCAGCGCGACTGTGACTCCTCTGGTGTTACAGACGTCCATAGGTCACGGTAACCACTTTCCATCAGGTGGGCCGTGTGCTAGTCTGCCAACTAAGTGGTATAAAAAAAAAAAACATTTACGTTCACAATGTAATTTGTGATATATTGCAACTTGTCAAATACATGTTTTACACTTAGGTGAAAACGAGGGGTTAGGTTCTGTGCCCAAAAAGAAATTACGTTCATTAGTTCGTTCGTGATCAACTAACATAAATACTTGTACTAAATGCTATGAGCTACTTATATTGTACTATTAAATTATTCGAATTAAAACATTTAATAAGTAAGTTTAACCATGCAGTAAGTATTAGCAATGTAGATTCAGTAAAAAAAATTATAGATAATATCATTACTCAAAATGAGACAGTTAATTAAATTTTAAATATTGTACAAAATTCTACACAACGCTATCTAGACCCACGGTAAGCATAGCTTAACTAGATTGTGTTATGGAATCTAGAATTTTTGTAAATACATACATTGCATACAAATATTAGCACTGAGCGGAATCAAACCCATGCCTCCTGCGTAGCAGTAGAACGTGACGCGACGCACACAGAGGCAGTTGTCGAAAATGAGACAATTCTCATGATGAGAATGAAGACTTGTTCTGATTGGTCACAGGTCCAGTTCCGTCTTAAGCATTCCCTTTTCTCTGATTTGAATTGTTAGCATTATCATGATTTAAAATTTTATGAAAAAGAAGATTTGTTTTACTTACAAACTAAAATAACAATTTAAGATTTATTTTGAATACTGTTTTGCAGATCCTTGAGCATATCCCAGAAGACTAACAAGAGAACTGTGTGCGGGGCTTGCCTCAGGTACGAGGGGCCCATTCCTTTGTAAAAAGCGAGTAACCCTTCTGTCTTCGTTATTTTTTTCGCACAGTCTACAATTCCACCGTATAGTAGACCTCGGCCATTAGAGTCGACAGCTGAAAATGATATGTTTAAATATTAAACTAAGCAATAACACTGCATTTGAGTTGTTAAAAAGATTTAGATATAGCATTGGCGTTTAAAACAGTCGCGCGTTATTTAGCTAATTTACTTAGCACGAAAGTAACAAGACCTGCACATATCAGTGAGTGTGAACGAGAACAAAGTGTGATTTCTGTACATATATGTACATATAATCACGCCTTTATTTCCACCACATATCACCAGTCATTGTATTCGGTTCCACGTGATAGGGGTGAGCCTATTGCCGTATTCCGGGCATTATTGTTGACTGGAGTCATGCATCTGAGGCTGAGTCTGGGCTGTATATATCTATCTGATGTTAAACAGTCCTAGGGGCCGTTCAAGTATTACGTAAGCAGATTTATTACAATTATTTAACCCCCCCCTCCCCCTAATCAGTAAAAGTAAGCTAAACTCTTACAAATGCTTACGTAAACATTGGTACACATATGCACATTTCTTTTCATGTTTCTTTTAAGGGTAATGTATGGGTAATGCATGTGTGAAAATAACTACTTACGTAATCATTATCTAGACCCCCCACCCCCATGTTATCAAAAATAAGCAACGCAAAGACTACCCTCTTTAGTGCTTACGTAATATTTGAACGGTCCTCTATCCGTTAGTCACTTTATACGACATCGCATGGAAAGATATGGAGTGGTCCAAATTCTACTCTGCCGGGAACCATGCGGTATTATTAACCAACGCTATAGACTATAGTGTGCTAGTATTGCGATACACATCTGCCTCATTTATTAAAATGAGATAGAAAAATCAGTTAATTTTATTATACAGGTAACTTCTCATTTACACCAAAGTATCAAACATGTATTTGACAAGTTGCAATATGTCACAGGCTACAGTGTGAACACAAGTGTGTTTTATACTTGTTTACAACTTGTTGGCTATACATCCTCTGTGAACGAGAAAGTATCTGAGATACATGTATAAAACAAGTATTATGTTTTGATTAGTCTTCTACAAGTCTTCAACAAGTTTTTTATAAACAAGTTTACAACTTGTTTTACAACTTGATTCGTGGTGTAAACGAGGGTTAAGAGTAATTCACCTTGATTATACAGTCTGGTCATAATGACATCCATGGGTGTCAGCCACACCGTCTTCACCAACGCTCCAATATTGCTCGCTATGAACGCAGACAAATACTTCGTTTGTTGGAACTTATTGTTGTTGTCCAGCCATTCTTTACATCTGCAATTTGTTATAAAAATTGTAATAATATTGATAGAAAATAGCCTGGGCCACGATTCTACTAAAGCAAAACCATTGTCATACCACAGACACTGCTAAAAAAACTATTTATTTATTTACTTTAAAGCCATGCAGTTATGTAACTTTTTTTACTGAGTGAATGTATAATGAAGCTCTTTTCATTTAACTTAGGACTTTAAGCCTATGGTCATAAAGTCTAAAATTTAATGCCATATTTTGCAGTGGTTTTCTTTAGAAGAATCGGGGCCCCTGGCCTATGGTGTTACAAATATACAGGGTATATTTTTGAGATAGGGTAGTAAAGGCATTGACATATCTATGTAGAGGGGTTGACATATCTATGTAGATAAAAACCCCCAAAAACCAGATTAAAAAAAAAAAAGAGAAAAAAAAAAAGGCAAGTTAACTGTTATGGTTACAGCAAAATGTTTCGAGGAGACCATGCATAACTTTTTAAGATATTTATAAGCATTCATTGATTTTGGCAAAAATCGTAGTCAAAAAGAAATTTTTTAAAAAACCAAAAAAAACGGGTCCCAATCGATCCTATTCCATTGAGGGATCAAATGATGATCGAAATAACAGAAATGGCCAAAAAAATATTCCCACACATAACGAAATACAAAATACCAATATTATTTAAACGAGCCTGGTTCCATGTGAGTGATTGAAAATCATACCAGCTTGGCCAGCCTTGTATGTCGGCTTGATAGTAAGAATACATAAAAATAAATCTATACTAATATTATAAAGCTGCAGAGTTTGTTTGTTTGTTTGAACGCGCTAATCTCTGGAACTACTGGTCCGATTTGAATGATTCTTTCAGTGTTGGGTAGTCCATTTATTGAGGAAGGTTTTAGGCTATATATCATCACGCTACTACTTAAGGGAGCGAAGCATTGATAATAAATGTTAACAAATCCGGCAATTTTTCATACATATTTTGAAGACTAAAACATACGGGCTCAAAGGGATATAAAGCTTCAAAATATACCCCGGGCGAAGCTGGGGTGGGTCAGCTAGTGTAAATAATAAAATTTCTACAACATTCTACACATAATGTATGTATAACATAACGAACTTGTATTCTGGGATTTAGAATGCAGGTAAACATAATTATTTAGATACATTCTTCGTCTTTATCTTAACGTTAATCCCAGTCGCATACGAAGCTCTCACCTCGAAGTCTGGGGTCCGCTTTACCAGACTAACTGCAGATTTGGCTGAACTTCGATATTTTTTTGTGAAGCGACTGCACAACCCAAGGTAATATCGAAGTATTGCAGTTAGACCAGCTATTGGAGTTGTTAGGGTTCTGACTACCTGTAAAGACTGCCATAGATATACGTTTGACAACAGGGACTCGAGGCACGACCAGACCAATGCAAATACCCATATTCTCATGCATACAAATATTTGCAGTGAGCGGGGCTCAAACCTTCCGCGTTGCGGCCGCGTTCACAACCGCCACGACACAGAGGCTGTCACATATGTAGATAAATTACCGTACATACATATTCTTCATATAATAGCCGTAAAGTCTGTTTTATTTTTATTTTTTTTATACCACTTAGTTGGCAGACAAGCACACGGCCCACCTGATGGAAAGTAGTTACCGTGGCCTATGGATGTCTGTAACACCAGATGAGTCACAGTCGCGCTGCCAACCCTGTAAGTACAGAATTTCTGTGCCGTCAGTAGATGTTGATGTTGATGATAAAATATTAACTTACACAGCAAATGAGGCAATCTGTGTAGCGGATCCAATTGAATTTCTGAGCATCATTCCATGGGCTCCTCTCCATAAGCCAGTGAGGCCATTTTTATGATATATCTTCTGAATCGCATACATCATTCCTGGATGTGCATGCTGAGTACCCACAGCTATCTTTTCCGATGAATAAGACATAAGCTGAGTCTTCACCAGCTGTAACGGACTTCCAAAAAAAGCTCCGCACATACCAGATATTGATCCAACAAACAAACTGTTCAGAAACTTGGTATTTTTTTTCTCATCTCGGAGGAAACCTAAATTATCTGCTTGCTGATAAATTCCTAACCTAAAATTAGAAATGTATTTTGATAAAATAATGGACTTTAAAATTCAATTCAGTACATTACAATAAATGTTAACACTATCTCGTTCTATACAATTTTTTAAAATTATATCTTATATTCCATTCGGTTAGGTAAGTACTTAATTAAATTTAAACAATCTTGATGTGCCTTTTTAATATTAAAAACTCCGTTTAATAATATTTTTCTGTTTAGAAACTTATTTTAAGGACTAAAAACCGAAATTGAACCACCAGTTAGTCTGTTAGGTAGCCTAGTTTATTTGTTTAATATGTGTTTTTATAAAAGTGGCTACAAGATTGTTTACATACATACATACATAAAATCATGCCTGTTTCCCATAGCATAGATCACAGATCTCCACTTGCTACGATCCTGACATACTACTCTCGCTTCATTCACTCTCATTACATTCTTCATGCATGCTTGTTGGTTTAGAGTGACCTGCCCATTTTCTAAAACTTCCCCGATTTGGTTCAGGTATGTGCGCCTAGGTCTTCCCCTTCCGACGGTACCATCTACACTCGCCTCATACACCTGTTTCGTTAGTCTTCTTTGATTCATTCTCTCAACATGACCAAACCATCTCAACATTCCTCTCTCAATTCTCATCACTACATCTTCTATCACTCCACATCCTTCTCTTATCACGCTATTTCTCACTCTATCTTTTAAGGTCAAGCCACACATATTTCGCAACGCACGCCTTTCTACTGCATTCACTCTACTCTGATGCTTTTTCTGCCACACCCAACTTTCACTAGATTGTATACCTTCAGTTAAGTATCTAACCTAATGTTAGGTCAATATGCAGTCTATCGCACTCCGCAATCACGGTTAACATCTTTTCTAAGTTTTGTCATAACCAGTTGATACAACTATATAGGTACAAAATGTTGTCAAAATATATTAAAACTTATCAAAAAATTAAAGCAACTTACCGTACCCCATTAACAACTAACTGGAACCATAATGCAGGTACGAGTCCTTTCTGCAATGCCGCAATACCATCATGTTTAACTATAGTGTACATAGCATGTGGTATGTTCTTGTAGTGAACTGCATGTTGCCCTCGAGCACGCAGTTCTCCTTGCAACTGCATTCGGGTCTTGACCACATCAAACGGGTTACTGAAGAATCCCGCACCGACACCAGCAATACCACCCACAACGAAGTCCATGGTCTATGGAATTGTGGATCATGATGTACACCAAATCACAAAACTCGTCAGATTTTGTATGAATTTTGAGCAGAGCAATGAATTATATATCCGAATATTATAAAAATTATGTATTAATAAAATAATTAAAGGCAAGAAATTGTTTTTCGTTGCATGATTGTTTTTCATAATTTAATAAATCAAATCATAATACTAGTGTTAATGTTTTAAGTCTTTTAAGAGTAATAAGGATTTAAAAAAAAATTTAATAATTTTTTATACCTCTTAGGTAAAAATAATGGATTTTGTTACACCTGACCCATGTAATTCTTGGGACTACTATAAATTATATAAGTTAGGATATAAATATAAGTTAGAATCAGTAAAAGGGAAAAAATAACACCAAATCTGTTAAAAAAAAGTGTGTTATTGTGTAATATTGGCATAACATTATCTTTGAAGTAATAAAGGATATGAAATTATTTGCTGGAACAAATTTAAAATATTGTTTTTTATTTATATTATATACACAAGGTTACAATTAGTAAAAAAGCCTTTTATGTATTTGGTATAATTGAATTGTTTGACCACAAGGTCATTAAGTATTTGTTTCAAAATCAATATATAGTTTCTAGTGGGTGGAAGTCAGAAAACAAAATATAATTAGCAAAATTAGATATACGGTCAGCATTAAAAACAGTTGAACAACTTACAGAAACCAGTATACCAATAAAAGAATTAGCTATTTTGTTCACAAGTAAAACCAGTAGATAATTAAAAAAAACCCTAGCCTATTGGTTTTGTTGAAGAAAATTATTAATTGCCACTTTTAAAGTTGCTGTATGTAATGAGTATTGAGATCGGAGATATGTATGGGCTACTACTGTATCAGACTTGGTATAAAATATTATTATGAGTTTATTTTGTTTTAATATTACTCTCCAGTATATATAATATAAGTACTGGTGCACTTATTATATATAGTATCGAACTAATAATTTCAGAAAAACTTACCCTCAACACTTGCATAGATTAGTACATTTAGAGAGACAAAACACTGTAAGTGGTATTAGTGTTAAACTTGATAAAGACCACTCAAAAACTATTAGATATTAGAAAAGTCGTGAAATAGTGACATAACAAAGAAAATCACACGGCACGGCACATTTCATACACGCACTACTCGGCAACGCTAATTTTTTAATGTAAATAATAAAATAAATCATGAGTAGATAAAGTTATTACTTTACTCACTCAAATAATGAGGCTTCAATGAAGGTGTGTTGAAGTCATCTGGTATGGTCTATTGTAGAGATTTGAATCACCATCGTGGAATTTTCTGAGTGACTGATGTTATGGAAAACTGATTATAGCAACATAATATTTTTAAAACGATTTCGTAATACTTTTTGATTTGGTATTATCAAATGATTGTCAAAGTGACATTAGCTAGACGTAACAGTCAGGCTGACAATCAGTTTGGTACGTTCGAGGAGCATGCTTTCAACTTTATTTCTTTGAGAATTTAGTTCTCTCTTACAAACACTTTTTTTAAGGTTTAATTACCCAGAGAGATAGGAATCTTGCTTGCCACCACTGTGACCGTGGTAAAGTGTGGGTCTAAGGAATCGCAATTTATCTCTTGCTACTTTATTTTTACATAGATATAACATAATATTTCGTAAAACTAGGTGGCAAATGGAATAATGATTATTTGATTGTGAGCAATTATTTCAGTATTACTAATAACCCTAATAGATTTTATCATGATTTTATATGAACTTCCAGAATCAACAGTCAATTGTCCAATTTAAAAATCTATGCTTTAGCCTTGACAACCGTTGTCAACAATTATTTTATAACTTTTTGTTGTAGCTGCCAAAATTATTTATGTGTCCCAATCAATAGAATAAAAATAAATATGTGAATTTATCACCAAATTTAGTTTTCAATCCAAAATATAGTAAACAAAGAAAATAGGTATCAAAAATGTCTGTAACGACTGGAATGTTCTTATTCGAAGTAATGGTGGAAAAAGTTAATAGTCTAGTTCCGAGCCGACACTTGATCATAAAAAGTGATTTTGGCGAAATATTCTCTTTAGAATTGAAAGATCCTAAAATGATGTACATAGTCATGCCAGAACCACCACCATTACCACCCCTTCCAGCTGGTAAAAAAAAGAAAAAGCCCAAACCAAAACCAAAGAAAAAAGGAAAAAAGGGTGCAGTTGTGCTTCCGCCAGAAGAACCCAAAATACAGTCAGGACAATCCGTACTATTTGGGAGTAGCGCTGAGTTTTTACTGTCAAGCATGGCTAAGTGTCCTTTGGAAATTTCTCTGTGGAGTAAAGAGGATAACTTAAGTTTTATTGGCTCTGTGACTATACCATGGGATCCCATATTCGTTTTATATCTCCAGCGAATAGCTGCTAATGAAGAACCCGCGCCAGTGGTATTAAAAGAGGATTATAACATTTTTGAAGAAGGAAAAGCTAAAATGATGGCAAAAATAGGAATGCAAGTAAAATTAACTTTCTTAACTAGCAAGTTAACAACTTCATTCAGGACACTGTCAGAGGACCCTACAATTAAGAAGTATCTATACACGGGCATTAATTCCAAAACGACGTCTTATATGTGCACCTTAAAAACGACAGATGAAAATTTTGAACAAAACAGTGTTAAAATACCAAATAATTTTACTGTTGATAAACCTATTCAAAAAGGCAACAAAATTGTTTACGCAGATTATAAAAATGCTAATGCTGGGGCTAATCTCACCTTCTTTAAAGACGGAGACTATTGTTGTATGAGCCACGCTGATAAGCCACCTGAATCAATATATAAAGCGCCAGAAACTTGTCCAGATATTGATCGTATCATTGATTATGTGAGAAAAATAATAGTTTCTTGTAATGACAATATGAGAATGTTAACTCCAAAATCCACAATAAGACCTAGAATTAAAGCTACAGATATAGACAGATTGTGTTATTGTAAGGAGACGGAATGGCCTGAAGGTGAATTCGCTGACAGGTTTAAGAAGGAAGTCCAAGGTCCTCCTTGTCCACTCTGTGTAGATGCTGGAAAGAAGCCTAAAGGTCGTGGTGCTATTTTTGATATTGCTAATATAAGAGGTCCATGCGGTAAAGCAGAATGCCGAATTGCAAGAGATATAAGAGCGTACATTGAAGAATTAGTGATCGAAGATGACGAGGAATTTAACATAAATGACCTAATTGGACCATGTGGAAGTAAAGACTGTACGATAGTTGAGAAAATAGCAGAATTCTTGCATCACAAAGGGGCGTTCTCGCATATCAATACATTAGATGGATTGTCTACGCAATGTGGCTGTCTAGAAATCATGCAACAAGAACTTACGAAAAGAGAATCATGTGCTTCTGTCTGTAGTAAAGACTGTGAGCAAAATGGAAGTGATGCTAGTACATGCGAAGGCGTGGGTTGCCCCTATCTCGATAAAAATAAGGTGTATAGCGTTTATTACTTTACCGTGGAACATGATTTTGATAAAAAACCTGATTCATCATCGCAAACACCTGTACGTACCGCATCTACTGCTTCACCTGCACGCACAGGAACACCAGGATCCTCTACATCAGCTAGACCTACTGAATCTGGTACAACTTCGCCTGATCCTATTGAACCTAAGGAATCTAAATTCCCACACTGTCCACAGACTTGTCCTAGTGTTAGATTATTTGAGAACACAACATGCTCTAAAGAAATGTGTTCCTTGAATACTGGATATCTAAGTGGGGTTTCTAAACATGATGATTCGCTGTGCCTGGCTCCAGAATGCCCATATAAGCGTCAGTTTCCTCCCAGTCCCGCAGATAGTAACATCGAAATAAGCTTTAATGAAATTACAAATCCCTGTTGCGTTAAGTCATGTGATGTAGCTGAACAAATAAAAGATTTTATAGAAGATACTGTAGTAAATAAGAAGAAAAAAGAAGAATGCGCAAAGAAACTGGGAGATACTGAAGATCCCTGCTATTGCGATTGTGTATGTACTTTTAAATTTTCAAGTAAAACCACTTACTGTCCCGTTTGCGGGGGCTACCAATGTCTAGGGGATGACGTAAGAGATCTACCAGCTTATAGAAAGCCTCATCCTTGTCCTGTATATCACAAGTTGTATGACAAAAAATACATAAAAACTCCAAATCCATGGCCAGATGAAGACAAAAAAGAAATAAAAGAACCAAAGAAGGAAACTGCAAGCAGTAAAAGTTCTAAGACGGGTGCAAAAGCATCAGAGAAATCGTTTGGTCAGTTTTCTAAAATGACTTTAGATAAAGAAATGAAAACGAAAGACACTGGACCAGAAAAAACAAAAAAGGCTTCTGTAGCAGCTAAGAAAGTCGGAAAATTCACAGCAAATGTTGCAGAAGACCGTGCGTATTGCGTTATTTAAATTTTTCAGTATCCAAATTTGCATTTAAATGACTCACGCATATTCCGTATTGCAACCTGCTCGAGATACAATAGAAATCGTAATTTTCATAACTTTATTATGTAATCAAAATGCACATATTATGTTTCAGAAACGACAAAAGAAACAGTAGAAAAGAAGCCCGAAACTAAATATCCATATCCCCCCGTTCCCAGAAGTATGGGATGGAATTGGACAGCAGAGGACATTCCTGGTATGAAGGTGTGTACCTACTCTCTATTCGAAAAAAATAAATGTTTTTAGTCTTTGTAGCACTGTAAGAATTAAAACGAAACCAATGACAAATAATGCATGTAGGTAAGTATAGGTAATATCTAAGCAATCTTGGAAGGTAAAGTTATTTATCTCGTTTCAGGGAAAACAACACCTAGTTAAAAAATTAGGAGAACCAAGAAAAGTTTGATGTTAGCATTGTGTGAAAGACGAAATGACAAAAATATACATGTGTGTGTGTGGAGTATCGTGACATAGGATAGGAATTTAAAAAAAGCCGACACCAAACACATCAAATATGACAAAAACAAGAGTGAATGGTGTATTTAGAACAGTTTTCGTATAAAAATATTACCTGTCATAAGAATTATCAGACACATATCAGCATTTTTAAACAATTTTTCGTGGTTTTAACAGGCCGATTAATCGCGATATCTCTCATTCTGTATTTTCCCTTATTTCTATAGGGTATTAATTAGTCTGGCCTGCTTGTTGCTAGATCAAGTTTAGTAATAAAAAATGTAATCTCTTCCTGTTGCATTTGGTCCACAATTTTCGAGTCAAATGAACAGTTTTCTTCAGTTCAAATAGCTTGATTGGTGTTCAACCTCGTGTACGCCATGAATGGTTCAAATATGGAACGGAAATTTGCAGTCAGTAAGTTCAACTTTTTTGTACTAACATCACCTTTATTTAAGTGCCGCTAATATTATGTTACAAGAACTTTACCAATTGAGCAATGGCTGTCTTACCAAAGCAGAAGGACATTCCATCAAAATGTCCAAGAGGAAATAAGGACATGAAAGTTAAATGACAATCTCACTTACTAATTAAAAGATTTTGTGACAAGAAACCATACCATTACTACCATTTTCATATATAAAACAGGTAAAGTTTAAATGACCTTCATACTGTACCTAAATATTCATTCTTTTTAGTACGAACGAGTGTATATTTTAAATACTTATTAGTATTGTTTTTATTTATTAAAGATGTGATGATATACACCTTTGTTTTATTTCTTTTTTTTTAGTTATCAGGCACTTAAAGAAAATAACATATCAAAAAATTTTAAGACATTCATTTTAATTTCCAGCCTCGTCCTAAGTGGAGACCAGGAGCAGCTAACAAAATCTTGGTGAGAAGATATCGAGCTTTAAGGGAGGGTACAGATACAATTGCTAAGAAAAAACGGGCTATGATGCAGCGTAAAAAGAAAGTAGAGCTGAAACCAACATTGACAGTTACGAAACGTAATGGAGAATACACAGTAGAAATGGAGGTTTTTAAAAAATATTCAAAAGACCGACTTTTATATCAACACCCATACGAAGAGCGTCCTCCTCTAACGTACACGATAGGAAAAACTGAGGCAGAGAAACAGAAAATACATAAGCAACGCGAGAAGAGGGCGCGTAGGGAGACAAGAAGAAAAAGTAAATTATTACAGTCTACATTTAGGGATAAATGCCAAGAGATTTGTGTGAAGGCATATAATCAAGCTATAGGAATTCTTCCTCTACCAAACCCTAACTATCCAGACTGTCCTTGCGCCACAGTGCCTGAGACTGAAAGCGAAATCATAGACTCTTGTTCCTGTTCTGATGAAGAGTCAATATCAAGCAGTGATACTGATGATGACGAGTGGGTCATAGAATTTTCCCCTCCAGCTGCCAGATATGATGCAAAAGCTAAGCATCCCCCAGTTTTAGCGGATAGTGAAACTCATTACACGTATTTAGATTATAAAGTTAAAATTTTGGACAAAAGTGGTAACCCTGTGCCGCGTTATTTTAAATCACACGAGGGTAAGACTGAATGCAGTGATTTAGGTGGTTTCTGGGGCCCGGGTAAAGTATGGTTAGAAATCAATAAAGATGGATACATAGGGCCTGACGAACGCTGGATACCAATGAATTTTACTGGACCCGATGGAATGTATTACTCAGCGGAAGAGGGATTTTTCACGGACAGTAGTGGTCAATTATTAAAATTGGGCGTAGATGGTTATATAGACAAAGACCTCAAGTGGGTATATTATCCAAGAAATAAACAAAGTCCAAAGTCAGTTACCGCGTCTACGGTTGGTGCAAAGGCTAAGGTACCAGTAGCATCACCTGTTCAAGCAAAAGGTGATGGTAAAACTAAAACGCCTCCCTCGACTGTGGCCGCATCAGCTGGTAAAGCGAAGGGAATAGAGGTAACTTGTAAAGAGAAAGAAATGGTATCCCCAATGAAAAAGAAAGGGGGTAAAGGACACAATGCAGTTACGATGAGCGTTATCGTTGACTACCCTAGGAAGAGGAGGTCACGAGTACATAAAACACCAAGGAAATCTGAATTGGAGCGTCAAAATCTAGCAAAATATTGCGAAATTATGAATGAATTTGAAATGTACGATGATATACAGGAATTGAAGCCTCCATTGAAAACTAATAGAGCATCCAATACACCTATAAAAATGTATTCTCCAAAAGTGTTATCAAATGTCCCACCTAGAACATAGAGCGCCATTATAGAGTTCCAGTTGCATAATTTAAACTAAGTAAATAAATTATTGAGATTTTAAGTGTTTATATTATGTTCTTCCAAACTTTTCTATTGTTATATAAACTTACTCGTCTAACCGCCACGATAAAAACATTGACTACACAGTGGTTGACAATGTAGATTTCTACCTTGGATCCTATATGAAAACCGGGAATTGTAATGGTGTTTTCCCAAGTATTTTGTCTTTCAACTATTACAATACTGGCAATTGTCGTACGTTAAATTATTTATCGACGACTTGGTATATCGTCCCAACGAAAATATACAAAATCGTAGATTAATAATTTCTTCACCAATATAAAACAGTTCCAAAAATGATTGAGGGTAGGTACCTCAATCATTTTTGGAACAGTTTAAATATAAATAAACATCTATTGAAAATTTTACTAAAGTATACTTAACTAACTACGTTTGCATATGCGAAAACTTATGAATAAATTTGATTAGCACCTACAGGTAACTTTAAGGTTTATAAAAGCTATAATAATGTCCAAGTTTTAACTCTTTAAGTATATTAAAACATAACCTGATTAAAACGGAATTCATAAACATTCAAATTTCTCCTGAAAAACACAGCTTCTCGCAATTTAGCAGAGATTTGAGGTAGTCGGTCTATGGCCTTCGCCTAACCGGACTATGATCAGCTGACTACCTACTCACCGAGCTAACACGGCTGATTTATGTTCAGCTGTAAGGTCACTGACCCGTAAAGTAGGCACTGCCTAAGTACTGTGCCAGCTGGCTGATGCCACTAGACCGGCCAGGTTCACTGCTGAACCCTTCTACCGTCGCTAGGGTTCTCTGAATGCTTGTATTGTGTATTGAAGGTTACCGTAGCCAAAGTAAAAGAGCATGTGGAACTGCGTTTATTTACCAAAATGTGTCTAATATAGCCAAATTTCTCTTTGAACTAAAGGCGCTTACAATCAATTCTACACCAATCGGAAACCTTTATTCTATTTACATATAAATCCTTAAAGCTATTAAATATAATTTAATTACAAAATCTGCCGCGTGGCGCTTGTATCGCGACTATAAAATGTGCCTACGTTAATATAGTGGTAATCGGTAGTCTTGTATGGTCGTGTCCGAGCTCCGTGTTGCGATTTGTCATTGTATGCACTGTAGATAAGTTGGTATTGTTTCCCTACAAGGTCCACTGCAACACATTCCATTTGTTTTTTAAAAGGAAGCATATTTGGTGATATTCTGGGTATTGTGAAAAAGTTCTCGAAAAGTCTTTAAAATAAAAATGAGGGAAAATAGGCGGGTCTGCAATGTACAAATGTAAAACGAATCATGGAGTTTCACCGTATCATAGGTATCATCTGGTGGTGTAGTTGTTCCCAGAAGACTATTAACTACTAACTATTAATGACATTCCGTATTCTCTTGGCTTCAAGCATTCGCTTTGTTATTTATCAAAAGATTACGAGTAGTCGAACCACAAGACGAGACTACCCACTCAGTACGGTATAAACACAAATATTTGTAAAACCTCTTTGATCGCCAGACACTGTGATGCAGCTTTCAAACAAAAATAGGCCATGCTGTTTTTGATCAATTTATAAAACAAATTTCAAATTAACCTGTCACATCGTTTTCGGCTAAATGATAAATTTTTAGTATTTTTTTTTGTAATATTGTAAAATTTAGTGTATTATGGTTATTTAAGTATTAGTTTATAATTTAATTGTTAAATATTCATGAATTGTATTGTAACGTAAGCGTAATGTGAAAAAAAATGTCTGATTCGGGTTCAATGTTTTTGGTCGAGATAACAGTGCCCGAGTTACGAAGTTACGTAAAGTGTAAAGACTATTTAATAAAAAGTCAGTTCGCACATGTTTTCTCAGTTATTCTAAAAGATTCGAAAGACTTCGAAAAAACATTGGCAGCAAAAAAACCTAAACGTAAAACGAAGGTGAGGAAAAATGCTAGGGATACTTTATGTAAGCATGAACAAAAGGAACTATCGGGTAAATCAGTTTTGTTCACAAATGATGTAGAGAATCTGACGGCAAATATGAAAATGTACCCGATGGAACTATCACTGTGGAGTAAGATATTTCC
Source organism: Eilema griseolum (assembly GCA_963662185.1). Classification (NCBI taxonomy): domain Eukaryota; kingdom Metazoa; phylum Arthropoda; class Insecta; order Lepidoptera; family Erebidae; genus Eilema; species Eilema griseolum. The sequence continues at coordinate 23,707,344 of OY759240.1, forward strand.
AAAATATAAAATAGCTTCGACAAATATTCCTTGGAGTGCTAAGTTTATTGATTACTTAGAGCAGATTGGTACTGGAAGCGGGCCTCAGTCAGTTTCCTTGACTGGGGAGTACAATGTATTTGATGAAGTTACTTCCAGACGCATGGCAACAATAAAACTGAATATAAAGTTAAGTTATGTACCCAAAACAGAGCTACCTGAAGAGACACCCGAAATTGGTTTAAATGCGAATCCATTCATGCTTTTAAACCCAGTCCAGCTTGGGTCAATTAATTTAGCGGAAGAGACTGGTATTATTAAAACTTTGTATAGTGGAGGAAAGAAAAATATTAAAAAATCTAACCACAAAAAAACTAAACGCTTAGAAGATCGAGTTTCTGTAATAAAAAAAGAAGCAATTGTTACAGAAGAAATTCTTTCTGATAACAATAATACATCACATGAAAAAGAAGATTCACCAAAGATTAAAAATATGAACAGTAGCATTATAAGTCTAGTGAAAAGCGATACTGATATTGACAAGAACAAACAAATCGATTTAATGAAATGTAAATCGTGTTCATCAATGAACCTAGATCACATAAATATTTTAAATTATATATTTGGTGACCCGACAAAGTCCTTTGGAAATCAGATTTATTGTGTAAATTATTTTATGGTACAAGATGACAAAAGCGAACCACCAACAACAAAAAGCACCCCTAAAACATCAGGTAAAAGTACACCTCAAAGCTCAGCTCAAGCCTCACCAAAACTATCAGAAAATTTGGAAACAACCGAACAATCTAGTACACGAAAACTATTTCCAATTGAATTATGCAATAACAACTGTCCTGTAAAAAGTATGAGCGATTTTCCTGTAGATTTGCCAGAAAAACTTGCGAAAGATGTGATCAAAATTGACAAATGTAAAAATATAGATTGCAAGCATAAAGAATTTAGAAAACTGCCGCCTCCACCAGAGGATAGAATATTATTAGACATGACTAGCTTAAAACAAGATTGTTGCAATACTTCACCGAAAATTGAAATAACAGAAAAGGAAGCGACGCTGTTTGGAGGAATGATAGCAAAAATGACTATCGGGGACGCCCCTTGTTTTTGTGAATGCGAATGTAAGTTTGGCTTCACTAAACAAACAAGATATTGTAAAATTTGTGGAGGCTTTGAAATTAAAGGTGAGGATGCTTTCGAAGAACCTCAATTTGGATCGCCATTTCCTTGTCCAATATATCATAATTTAACTGATAAACCAAAAAAAAAACCCAGTATAATTAGTGATACCAAAAGAATCGCTAAGGCTAAAAGTTTAGCAGATAAGAGCATTGAATCCGATAAAGAAACAAAAAAGAGCAAGAAGAAAAAGAAGGATGACAAATTTAAGTTTAACTACGGCTACACAGGTATACGTATGTATTTATTAATATTTTTTTAACGTTTATTTTTTAATTTTTATTATACCCTACATCATAATGAGTTACTTATTTATGAAATTACTATATATTAATGTCCTTCATTTAACGACTGCTTTATTTTTTGATAGCACCTCATATTGGCCATGATTACTGTGCTGAACCTTGTACTGGTACTTTAGGCGCAGTACCTAAGAGTATGGGTTGGCTGTGGACTGCTGAAGATGTACCAGGAATGAAGGTATGCAATAAAATAAAATACCCTGTCAAAGGTGTTTCCTATCTTATTTTTTCTTTTTTTTTTTCTTAGTTTCGTCCAAGTTGGAAACCAGGTGCCGTGAATAAGCATGTATTAAGGTTACTTCGAATAGCAAGGAACCCGGATGAAGCTTTCAGTAAAAAGAAGAGAAGGAAAGATACAGGCAAAGGAAAGAGACCTTTAAAGCGACCATTACTTGTAGTGCATAAGAGGGATGGCGAATATACTGTCACTATGGAAACAATGAAAGCGTATTCTAAACCAAGAGCAATTAGTCAAGTTCCATATGAAGATAAACCTCCCTTAACATATACGGTAGGTAGGACAGAGGAAGAGAATCGGCAAAGGCGCATCAAGAAAGAAAGAGCTCAAAGACGGCTGGAGAGAATGCAACGTGAATTCATTCAGAGTGCTTTCAGGGACATGTGTCAGGAAATTTGTTTAAAGACTTACCAGCAAGCACTTGGTATTTTACCTGATGCTGAGGATCCTAACTGCTCCTGCTATCCAGCTGATCCAGGCCCTGACAAAACCGACTTAGATCATTCTTGTTCTTGTTCTGAAGACTCTAAACTTACATTTTCTGACACGGATTCTGATGAGTGGCTAATTGAATTCACACCACCTACTGCGACTTTTGACCCATCTTATAAGACCAAGAGAATAACCACCTCAGATAATTCAAGTCAGTATACGTATTTAGATTACAGAGTGAAGTTATTAGACAGATACGGAAATCAAGTCCCTAGATTTTTCAAGGGTCCCGATGGAAAAGAGCAATGTAGTGATTTAGGCGGATTTTGGGGACCTGATAAGAATTGGATAGAGTTAAATGTAGACGGCTACGTAGGACCAGATGGCAAATACGCTCCTAATAATTTTATTGGTCCTGATGGAGAACACGTTGACGCTGAAATAGGTAAATTCCAAGCTATGGATGGACGTTGGTTAGTGGTTGGAATTGATGGTTATGTTGATCCTTCTGGTAAGTGGAAATACTATTCAAGAGGAAAAGCCACACCAATTCCTAAAAAACACCGTCCGTCAGATTCAAAGAATAAAGGAGGTGCCGCAGCAGCAGGTGGAGTAGGGGGGAAGAAGCAAACAGTATCTAAAAATAAATCAGAGACCACTTGGAGTTGTTTTGGAGATGTTAGTCCTAAAGATTTGTCTAAATTGGGGATTTTAGGACATGGGCATGATAGGAAACTGCTTTTAGATACATTAAATACATTAATAGCGCAAGGAGAAGATGTCACGTTACCAGCGCCTTCAGCTATTCCCAGATCAAAACGCAAGAAAACTACGAGGGTCAAATATCATACTAATTTATATGATTCGGACAAAATAAAATGTAAACATCCAGTACCTTCAAGTAAAGGTGTTATAGCCATGGATGGAGATGGAAATAAGATTTATTTCAGATTGAACGAATATAAAAATAAGAGACCTAAGGAGAGAGCGGCGAACTTGAATTCTCAAGGTATCAGCCTGAGCTCTTTCCATGTGCCCTGTTTAAATTCATTCATCAATGCGGAAATGATGAAGAAGCAGCTATATAAAAGGCGGGTGGCACTTGCCAAGAAACGTGGCTATGTGGAGAAGGAGCCCCGCAAACCTGCACCCAGGGCAGCAGAACCCAAGTATCGTAATGTATTCGTCTAGAGCGCGGTGTATTTTGACAGCAAGATGTAGTTATGGCCAAAGTCAGTCGCATCAAACAAGTGAAAGTGTTAAGTGCAATGTTCGCTATGTGATAAGTCAAATTATGTAAAGTTTTGTAAATTTTAAGATAATAAATTATTGACGTCTTAGTAATATTGCTGTGTTACTCTGATGTAATGCAGCTTTTATTTTCTTTTTATTCGATTTTTTGATTACTTAATATTATTGACATCTACGTCCATAGTGGCGAGACACATATACCGTTGAACTTTTGTGAATCCTTATTAAATTACGAAGAATTTTGCCTTCTAAATTCTCACATAGCAACAAAATTCTTGTCTTAGGAGACTGACTATTGATCCATCGGTTATTATTTTACATCCACTTATCGTTTGGAAATATTTAACTAATTGGGTAGTTTATTTTGAGATTGCGATATTTCACAAATATATAGCGTATATAGACAAATTTAATTCATTGCTACTATTGTTTATACTTTGTACTCTAACTTGATTGTATTAAACAGCGAGATGACAGCAAGCCTACCAGAACGCGCGTAAGCGATCTTGTTGTGCTCCCTCTTTCTCGCACTGAAAACGAATGGTTAGGTTTCACACGTTGTAGGAGGTCCACAGTACCGTAAGCAAGTTTATTTATTATTATTTCTTTTTTTAATATCTTTTTTTTTTAACAATCTACGGGAAATATACTATAAACATGATGATTTGTGATTCTAGGTAGCACAAGGATGGAAGCCTGGTGCTATTTCCAAGCGGCTGTTGAAACAGTTGAATAAAGCTAAGAAGTCAACGACGCCGGTACAAAAAGTAAAGGTTGCTAGAAGGGTAAAGAAACACGTAGAAGACAAACCGACTCTTATTGTTTGTAAGGTGAATGGAGCTTATCACATAGAGATTCAGGTCTCACCAGAGAACAGCGATGACAATATAGCTCAGTGCAGTCCTCTAAAATATAAGGTGCAGAGTGAAGACAACGACAATAGAATTCAAAAACGGCAGAGGAAGCGACAACGTTTGATCAAAGAGGCTGCTCGTAAAATTTGGTCGAATTCTTATGATCCTAAAATATGTGAGAAAACATGCATGAGAGCGTATAAACAAGCTATCGGTCTTCTACCGTATGATCCAAATAAACCTGATTGCAACTGTTCCAGTGATGAGGAAATTGACAATCCGAGTAGTTGTTCTTGTGATGATAGTGATACGTCGTCTGAAGGTAGCTCTTTAGATCTTCAATGGGAGATTCATTTTTCGCCTCCTAGTGCAAGGTATTGATGAGTTTATTATATTGTTTGGTAATAAAATGTATTTCGTATTAATTGATTATTTTAATCGCTTGGAAAACTGAGTGGTATGAGCTAGTCTTGTGTGGAGTGTCCAATCTCTTTGGATAATTCAATTGAGCAGTCAAGTACCTCCGCCCTAAAGAATACCGCAACCATAATAACCTTGTGTTGTATTCCCGGTGGTGAGTAGGGCAGCCAAAGCTCACTGGAGAGTTTTGTGCTGTCAGTAGGAAGTCCAAAAGCTTGTCCTGCTTTGTCTTATACAGTAACGGCACAGGAACTGTCAATGTTTATAGGGTTGCCAGCGCGAGTGTAACTCTCTTGGTTTTGTGCGCGTCTTTAGGCCACGGTAACCATTTTCCATTAGGTGGGCTATTGCCAGCTAAGTGGTATAAAAAAAATAGTCTATTGCAGTCCACTGCTGGACATAGGCTTCTCCCAACATGCGCCATAGCACTCGATCGTCTGCCATCCGCATCCCATAAATTTCAGGTCGTCAGTTCATCTGGATAGTGACGTTTTGCTTTCCATTTGCCAATTAGTAGGTCAATAATCATATATTTTAGTTAAGGAGTCCGCTCATATATCAAGAAACTCGGTTACGTATATGAAATCATAACATATGAACATGTATTTCTGCGACATCATCTGCGTAGACTGCAGAATTGAAGCTATAGACCAACCGCAGGTGCTGTACCGATTCTATGGTGCGTGTAGCGCGGGACGAGGTAGAAAAAGAGACAGAAAAAGTATTAGCTGAGAACCTCACCCCTTGCCAGCATGGTACAGCAGTCGCAGCCATGCTATAGATAAATTAATAATTTCACTTACCAGATTACAAAATATGCTTTACATGCAGTGTTTTAAATAAAAATAACTAAACTTTTTAACTATTTTTATTACTCAACAGTAGATTATTCAGTACGTCCCAAATGACAAGAGATAGTGTCGTATGAGGAGCTATCCTTAGATATAGTGGTCCGATCCCTTTGTACAGTCCGTATAGGCCTTCGGTTTTGTATATTTTGGTTAAGCAGTCTAATATTCCTGTATATAAGACTTTATCTAGTTTTGCAGAACCTGAAAATGAAGGTATGAAGTTGATTCTTCTGGGTATTTCGGTAAGTGGAATTAATTCGAAATAGAAATACATAATAACAATAGTGGGCGTTTGTAGATTCCAGGGTGCTAAGAAAATGTAATGAAAATAGGTCACGTTACATCCCAGCGTCTAAAAACCCGTGACGGTAGTCGATTTTAGTCAGTTCGAGATCGACATAACTACGCACGTCTGGTATCCGAGCGGATTTCTGCATAGAAACAGCGGGGCATTTGTCGGGTAGACATGCTGGCTTGATATAGTTAGAGATGATATTGCGTGAAAATGGTCTCGCTATCAGGGATGTTGGAGACCATGTGATATGATCTATGATGATGATTATAAGTGTCACGAACTCATAGGTGCCTCAAAATGTAATACACAGAATGTTAGTCTGATTTTCCAGAAGGTTACTCAGGACCCCCAAACCACCAAGTAGATATCTTCAAGCCAACGTTACCCTGGTTAAAGAGTCGAGTGTTAACTACATCCAATGGGGTCTCGACTATTAATACGATCACACCACATACGATGCTCCCGAGAAACGACAGGACTATTGGTGAGTCTTCCAAATATCCTCGGGATCGAAGACACTCTTTGAATCTGGAAACAAATTATATCTTACAAAGTATAGGTACTAACCCTGGTTGTATAGGCGTACTGTGGTGACGTCGAACGGGCAAATTATGAGGGCTACCATAATGCCGCTCACTGCACTTGCGGTGAACGCCAATTGAAAAGGCGAAGACTCGGAACAAATGCTATACGATAGCAGTATTTCCTTTGCTCTGAAGTGGAAATAGTCATTACAGCATACAATAGGAAATTAGTTAAATTACAGTTTCTAACATATTATGCAATGAAGATAATCGAACTCTATCCCTTATTCATGCCCCCATTGGGTTTTTCATCGAAAAAGTTCAACATCCAAGTTGATATTTGTACCAGAGACAGTCCCTTTCTATACGGGTATTTTGATTCTTAAATATGCCGATGTGAAGCCACTTTGTGCCGATAGCGGTGAAGACCTCGAGGAGCTGGAGCAAAGAGGCCAAGAACCTTGTAAAGGAAATTGGAAACATGCTTCCGTTCCAGAGCGTTACTGGTGCAAAGGCTGGCCAATGCGGCGAGAGTCATGGGAATTTTTGCGCCGGGTCAGGGGCGGGTTATTTAACTAATTTATTGATAATAGTTTGATGTTCATAAATAATTTGCTTATTTATATAAATTCATAAATAAAATGAAGATAATTTTGATCAACTGATGCGTCAACTGTTTTGTTTGTGTATTATACTCCTACTGTCGTCTGAATTTCCAATGGATGGAAATTCAGACGACAGTAAGACTATAATAGTAAAGAATCAGAAGGAGTAAGCGTAGAAGAGGTTTTGTCTTTGTCTATTTGTCTTTTTTTTACCCTTGGGCTTGAGATTACAATGCTTTGGAAGCAACCCGAATATCCACTGGGCTGATGAGGATGAATTTGATCTAATAAATTGTCCGGATCCGTCTGAAAAACTGAAATTGATGATTCTTATTACTTGGAAAATGTGGTAAGTTGCGCAGCACTTCCGATGGCCAGTCTTGTGCATGTAGCTGATACTCCCGTGAAGAAACCTTTGATGCCATCAGACTTATAAATTTTAATTAAGCCATCACACATTCCTGAAATAGAAATGTATTGAATCAGAATTGAAGAAATGCCTCATTTATTTCTAAATACCGACTCCCGTATGTACAGGACATGAATACCACGACACCACACACCACACAATACAATACCATTCACAAGATGGGAGATATCTTGTCAGTGAGTACAGCAGTATGCCTACATCCTTTTAGGTAGAATATGACTGTTATTCGAAGAACGGGCGGATGATGGAACTTACCATTATATTTATGCTGCCTTCCTACGGCTATACTTGGGTGAGCTGCAGACTGTATTCTGGTCTTGACAACTGAAGCAGGGTTGCCTGTGATACCGCTCATGACACCGCTTGCGCTTGACCAGAAGAGCGCCTTCTGGATATTGGTATCGCCGTTTTTGTTTTTTGTCCAGCCCTGAACTTCTGCAACATGGTACATTCCTAACCTGGAAACAATATGTTAATTATTTTCACTATCAACAAGGAAACTAATCAAATGCTTTGTATGTATGTACAGATCGTCCCACATGGTCTGAAGAATCCTTATTCAGGATGCTTCACAGGATTGGATCTCTGTAGAGCTTAGCCATTACAGTGAAGTCAACGTGAAACGTGTGCCTAGCACGTAAAAGAGAAAAACTTGAATTCTCTAAGTGGGTCCCCAAGGGAATCCTGAGATAATCGAACTGTGCGATCGAACTATATTGCCGGATGGGAGAGATGGCAGACTGCGCAAGTAAGGATCTTCCTAAGAGAGAAATAGATATGAGATGTCTATTCGCCATGTATTGAAGTACATGGCTATGCTCATTGCGAGTAAATGGGACTTGCGAACCTATGCTTTCAAGATTCTAACAAAATTGGTTCCTGCGTGTTCCTGACTTAATGAAGTTTGACCACGAGGAAACGTAATTCCTCATGGTCAAATGGGATTTGAACATGAGCTTGTGGTTTTACCTCAGTGATTTTCCTTACCTCACAGAATTCATAGTGAAGCCCAGCACCATAGCTGGGGCTAACCCTTTCTGTAATGCTAATATTCCATCAGTTCTTGTGATGACATATAGCGCATGGAAGATCCCCCTGTAACTGGTCGTCGTTTCAGCTCTCGTTCGCAGTTCTCCTTGCAACTGAAGCCGTGTTTTTATAACGTCCATCGGGTTTGTGAATATTGTTGCGCCGGCGCCGGCCAGCCCACCGATCATGAAGTCCATTATTAATAAACTGAAATGTTTTTTTAAGAATTTAATGTTCGGATTTGTTTTTAATTTTTGGCCCAAAATAAAGTGGATGAAGAATGGCCTACAACGTGCTTGCGAATGGCTGCAAGTACGCTGCGGCCTAAGGTTGTGGCAATATAATATTGGAAACTGTGTGCCGTTAAAATTATCTCAATAGAGTATAGTCGAAAGAAATATTTTTCCTTCGAGTCATAGATTTATCCAACCATCCAATAACATTTGACGATTTCATGACAAAAAAGATAAATATTTAGAAAAACAAAAATTTATTTGGAATAATTTAATAGGTGCATTATGACAGATGCCCTAACTAATGGATGGTAACGTAGTACGATTGGAACGAAACGTATAACTATTATAATTTAAGTTAAATCATTTGTAAATACGATAAAACTTATAATAGTACGTTTAAAAGATGTAGTGGGATAGAATTCAGTTCAAATTACTACAGGTAATTTAAGCTATGGCGTGATATTTTTTTTTTCCCCCCCCGCCCGAGCCGCCATTGCGAGCTGACGTGTTTTTGATCGATCCGTGGATTTAATTAGCAAAAGTGATATAACAATTAATAAAACCATATAGCATCTACTTAATTCACTTCTTAGCTACGATATGCAACAAAGTGAGTGATTAATTAAACTTTAAACAAACAGTTCAAATGTAGAAGCGAAAAACAGACGAGAAGTTGTCGGTATTTTAACAGTGTTTTGTGCCATTCAGTGTGAATATTTGTATAATTCTAAACTACCTGGGGACCGTCAAGAACAAAGTACAAACTCAGATTATTATTATTTGACACCTTCCCACAACCACTGACACAAGATTACTAATTTCAAGTTAAATGATACAAGAGGGCTTGGTCTGGAGGTTAAATTGTTAGCGTCGCTTTGAACGTGCTAAGATCGACTCCGACCTGCCAAGCTATGCTTTTTGGATTGTGATCTAACGTTTTATTTTTTATTTTATTTTTTTGAAATTTCGCCATCATTACTGTATACTTTTCGCGTTGCATAACTGGGAAAAGAAAAAGTTTTTTTTTTTTTACAATTCGCGAAACATTTTGAATTGCGATTTGATATTAAGATAACACACTAACTTGTAACCAGGAACGTCTAATCACACATCCTTACAAAAGGTGCGGATTAAAAGGGCGAAGCATTGCTAGGGTCAAAGTCATAAGACGTGCAGCAATTCTTGCGAAATTATCATTCACCACCTACTTCTAATAACCCATCTTCGCCAGCTACAGAACCAAGTTCCTGTTGCGACGTTTTGCTGCACGGTACGGCAATAAGCTATGCCGCCTAAAAGATCTCCAACAAAAACGACTAAGCAGACACAAATAAACTTTTCTAAAAACAAGCACGCAGAGACTCCCACTACCCAGGCAGAGACCCTAACACCTGCGGATACTGTTTTAAACAGATCTTCCTCAGAATCGGACCTGACCCGCAACGTAACTCTGGAATATACCTCACAAGGTAAGAAGAGACGGATAGATCAGTTGGATGACTCCTTTCTCACTCAAATGTCCGAATTCAAGGATGAAATACGTAAACTGATGACATCTAGCTTCGCGTCACAAGCTAACGAGCTAAAACAGTTGAATTCAGCTCTTAAAGAAATACAGTTATCTAATCATAATATCGAAAATACGATGTCCTTTCTGACAGCGCAAAATGATGAGTTTAAGCAAAGAATCGTTGAGCTGGAGACCCAAGTAAAGAAAGACAGACATTACATTAATTTATTGGAGAATAACTTAGAGGAAGCACAAATGGGAAGTCGTAAGTCTAGCTTTGAAATTAAGAACGCCCCGAAAATGCCGAATGAAAACAAAGAAGACCTCATTCAATTGGTTGTCAACCTCTCCAAGACGGTTGACTGTAATATAGCAAGGTCGGATATAAGAGACATCTACCGAGTAAGGCCGAAGTCTGCCGTAGTCAAAAACTCACCTATAGTGGTAGAAACTAACTCAACTTTACTAAAGAATGATATTCTTAAGTCAACTAAATCATTCAATGTCAAACACAAGAGCAAACTCTGCGCGAAGCACTTAGGCATTAAAACAGATCAGGATGCTCCCATTTATATAACTGAGCACCTCACCCCAAAAGGTGCACGACTGTACTTCTTAGCACGTGACTTGGTGAAGTCTAAGAACTATAAGTTCTGCTGGACTGCGTACGGAAAGGTGTACGTAAGGGAGAATGAACACTCGTCGATCATAACAATTACAAACGAAAGTCAAGTACACCAGTTAACTACATGTACAAAGGTACAAACTCTCTGACTATATTCTAAAACGTACAAGATGGCTCGAAGTTGCTTTCACACATTTTTTAAGAATTTGTTATTGCATGATTTTTTTTACTATAACATACTTAACTTTAAGAAAATAATGTTTCTTTGTATATTTTCAATAATAATGTCTCTACTGATAGCTGTTTCTCACGAATGTGTACAAAAATCTTACACTCCACCATTCACAACCTGGCACATTTTAGACTTACTAAACCAACTCATACTCGCGCACACACTCTTATACCTCCAATATCAAGTGATTTTAATAATGTTTTCCTTTATTACACTAAAAGAGAAATTTTATAATTCTACGTCTAAATCTATAGAATCTACTGATAAGTGTAAATTACTGAAGAAAATACATATATTCAACTATAACACTGTAACACTCAATTTAATTTTTCTATATTTACCTAATGGCTGACACTCTCTATAGCATGAACATGATAGACGATGTTGCGGTCGCTCGGGCTGTACAGTGTGACAGTACCGAATTAACGTCTTACAAAACATTTACACACAGTGACCTAACAATAATATCTCAAAACATATGTAGTATTCACTGCAGTAAAAATTTTAACAATTTTCTGTTAACATTGGCTAGTCTTCCTTTCCAGGCTGATATCTTAATTTTAACTGAATGTAGACTCAGCCCAAACAAACCTATACCTCAACTTAATAGTTACAATTCTTTTTCGACTACATATCAGTTCAATCAAAATGCCGGCGTAGTCCTATATGTCAAAAAATCTTTAAGTCCTATTGTTAAAGAAATTAGATTAAACCAAGTATCCTGCCTTCAACTAGATATATTAAATATTGCTCTAATTTGTATATACCGCTCTCCTTTTGTCTCTAACGCTTCTAGCTTTATAGATTCACTTTCACTACACTTAGACACTATAAAAATTAAAAACAACATTATCATAGCAGGTGACATCAACATTAATATTAGACCCAAACTGTATGAAACGAGCTTGGAATACAATAACAGGACTAATTATATAGGTACTCTTTCCGGGCATGGTATTTTGGCTGGCCACACTCTAGGTACTAGGGGAATGAATTGTTTAGATCACTTTATGCTCAAGATAAATGATAATAAACACTCCGCATTCATTGCAGTGCTGCCAACCGGGATCACAGATCATTTCACTACCTTATTGACTTTATCAGAGTCCAAATCCGGAAGTCCTATTGTTAAGATGAAATCTAAAACAGATTTCACTAAGGCCCTACATTTTCTCCAACAAAGAGACCTTTCTAAGCTTCTGTTCGCTGATGATCCTAATTTTTTAACACAATGTTTGACAGATAATATTATTGAGTCTCTTAATGCTAGTACTACTAATTTTTTAACTCCTAAGAGTCAACGCACGCTAAAGCCGTGGATTACCCCTGGTATTTTACGTTGTATTAGACATAGGAACAAATTACAAAAAAAGCTCCGAAGCGAGAGTTATAATGAGATCTTAAAGATAACCTATACTCGCTATAGGAACTTTTGCAACAACCTTATCAAAAAACTAAGGCGAAAATATGAAAGAGATTTGATTGCAAATTCAATAAATAATAATAAACTTTTGTGGAAAAATATTAAACAGATCACTGGCACTAATAAACCACGTGAAGAAAATAAGGACTTACTTAACTTGAGAAGAAACCCTGATGAGTCAGTTAACTTTATTAACAACTACTTTGCAAATATAGGGAAAAATCTTGCCCTTGATATACAAACCAGTGCTCAAGTAGCCCGTAGCCCGATTGACTCTCCAACAAAGAACTTATTGTCGCAAATCAACTCATTCGGCTTACTAGAAACTGACATGACTGAAGTTGAAAACACTTTAATGAGCCTGAAGTCTGGTAGTGCTCCCGGCTGGGATAACATTCCAATCACTTACCTAAAATTCGCAAAGAATGAACTTGTTCCGATTATTACCCATCTCGTCAACCTCTGCTTTGAGCACGGTATATTTCCAGATCTATTAAAAAAATCTATCATTACCCCAGTTTTTAAGAGTGGATCTAGAGACGAAGTTGGTAACTACCGACCTATTGCAGTTCTTCCTGCCTTCTCGAAAATACTGGAGAAGCTCTTGAACACCCGGCTTATAAGCTACCTAAGTAAATATAAAATTATATCCCACTCACAGTACGGTTTTACACGTGGAAAATCAACAGAAGACGCAGTTTTAGCACTCACACAGATGGTAACAGAACGGTTAGACAGGGGACAGAAATGCCTATCGGTATTTCTAGACCTAAAAAAGGCCTTCGATACAATCTCTGTTTCCATTCTGCTAAGTAAGCTTGAAAAAATCGGCATAAGAGACACTATCCTCTCCCTATTCAAAAGCTACCTGTCTGGGAGGACACAAAGTGTAAGGGTTAATGGGTACACCAGTGAAGATGTGACAGTATCATATGGAGTTCCGCAAGGAAGTGTGTTAGGCCCCACACTATTCCTCATATACATCAACGACCTATGTAACATGGAAATTAGAAACGCACACATTGTCTCTTATGCCGATGACACTGCAGTGATATTCACTGGGCTTAACTGGCCCAATGTAAAGGAAAACGCAGAAAAAGGCATGCGCGTAATTGCTGAATGGCTAAGGGATAATCTGGTAACACTTAACACGGCTAAAACAAACTTTCTGTGTTACAGCATCCAGAATATTACCCAACCTAACCCAGATTTTAAACTGACGATTCATTCCTGCAACCAGCAAAGTGCCACAGGGTGTGATTGTCCATTAATCAGTAAGCTTGAAGAAACCAAGTACCTAGGAGTGACGGTTGATCAACACCTATCCTGGCATCCGCACATAAATTTACTCACAGCCAGAGTGAGGAAACTTATTTGGATCTTTAAAACGCTGAGACATGTGGTGCCTAGGAATTTGATGGAAGCCAAGCAAAAATCGAGGAACACTCTTATAGAAATATATATGGCATTAGCGCAATCAGTTATCACCTACTGTATTCCTATTTGGGGAGGAGTGGGTAAAACTAAGTTGCTCGAACTAGAACGTGCTCAACGGGCATTACTAAAGGTTATGCACTTTAAAAAAAGAAGATTTCCTACAACGGAATTGTACTCTCTCAGTGGAGTGTTATCAGTGAGAAAGCTGTACCTTCTACTGACAATATTAAAAAAACACAAAACCACAACATTCAATCCTGATGCTATTGTCAGAAGAAGAAAACACACAGCTGGTTGCACTCACTCAAGAACCACTTTTGCGAGTAGACAGTATGGTAGTCGCTCGGGATACCTATACAATAAAATAAATAAAATAATAAATATACATTGTAAAACGAAAAGAGAAAGTAAGCAAGAAATTGCAAATTATTTAGCACCTATGAGTTATGAACAGGTGGAGGCGTTATTGGAATACCACATATAAGAAACCACAAATACATTCGCACAAACGCACACACGCACACAAACACACACACACGCACACGCACACACACACACACACACACACACGCACACGCACTCGCACACGCACACACACACACACACACACACACACACACACACACGTGCATAAACTATACATTCTTAAACTAATTGCTCGTTAAACTATGATTTTAATCTGTATAGATATGGAAGAGCGTGGTCACCTGACACAGGCATCCTTTGCTTAAAAGGTGACCACGATCAATATTCTAATTGTGTAAACAGGTTTATTGAACAATAAATTATTACTATTAAATTATTACTATATTTTCTCGTAACGATATTTTTATCTCTTCGAGACCTCTTAAGACAGTTACATTTTATTTTTACTTTGGCTGTTACATTTTAATCGTATGGACTCGTTACGTTACCTGGTCAGCGTTGCCAGAATATAACTTTTGTATTATTTTGCGTTACTTCTGGCCCTCTTATATTATTTTTGTGCTACACAACTCAAATGTTACTTTTGGCCGTACCACATCTAGAAACAACGATTTCTTTTGTTTTTGATAATTAAAGCGAAAGTACTACAGAAAGTGAATAAATAATAATTTATTAGACATGGAAATTATTATAGAATGTTTGATTGATGGGGCTTTGTGGAATGATTGAATAAGGTAAGTATGTGTACTTTTACCCATTTTTTTATTTTTGTACCTGATCGGTTTTATTACCCGGCATTCTCTAAGGTTACTGCTGCAACCTGCCGCCTTTTGCGATACGGGTCGAAAGTAACGTAAAATGTTACAAAAGTAACATTACGGCAACGGCGTTGGACTGGGGAAGTACCTATAGAATACTGCGG
This sequence comes from Eilema griseolum, assembly GCA_963662185.1. NCBI lineage: Eukaryota > Metazoa > Arthropoda > Insecta > Lepidoptera > Erebidae > Eilema > Eilema griseolum. The sequence goes on from OY759240.1 coordinate 23,722,559, forward strand.
TCATAATAACCATGTGTTGTGTTCCCGGAGGTGAGTAGGGTAGCCAGAGCTCACTAGAGAGTTTTTTTGCTGTCAGTGGGAAGACCAAAAGCTTGTCCTGCTTCGTCTTTTACACTGACGGCACAGAAACTCTCTGTGCTTACAGGGTTGGCAGCACGAGTGTGACTGCCTTGGTTTTACACACGTCCATAGGCCACGGTAACCACTTTCCATCAGGTGGGCCGTGTGTTATAAAAGTGCCATCTAAGTGGTATAAAAAATATATTTTGTAACCTGAATAGATTATTTTCGCAATCAAATTAGACAGTCCAACTGGATTCGGTCGGGTTGGTACGGGCACAGCGTATACCGGTTAATTGCTGTGTTATTTTATTTTTAAGTTGTTTTATTTGGCATCTTATTGAGTTTTTAGATGTAGTATAAGTGTACAACACCTATAAAATTATTTCAACTATAATTTTAAAATGTAATCTTCAATCTATTGAGCTAAAAATTTTACGTAAATACATGGACACTATAGACGAGGCTCCGGTGCAGGCTCTACTTGCCGGGGTATTATTGACATCGATAAGAAATAGTGGTACCATTGATAATGCTGATAAAAGATACGTAGCAATGAACGTGGGGTCATACACCTTCTAACTTTGACCTTTGAACCCTGACCTTGAACTAGCAATACCGCGGAAACGTCAATCAATAAAATCAACTTGACAATTAAAAGTGTGTATATTCAGGATCCAAGTCATCTTCAATCAGGTACCTATATCTGCTGTCTATCTTTGGCCAAACGTATCAAACATTCCATTGCAGAATTTTTATTATTCAAAAAGCTCGTGATAGCTTGATCAATTTTTTTATCTTTCATTGTAATAAGAGAAGAACGTTTTTGTGGTATGCTATTGCCGGTCAACTTCAGATCTTGGAAATATGCTTCTTTCTTTAATAGCTGTACAAATAGGAAGAGTGAAGGATTCGTAGGTATTTTTGTATTAATCCTCCGGTGCCATCCCTCAACACCATTCGTTGTCCTAAATTTTTCGTTGTAACAGCTAAGAATGTCCTTTGTGATTTTGAGGATCCATTGGTTATTGAAGTACTTTTGAAATTCGAAAAATTCTGGTTTTTCGGGACACAAATCAAATATAGAAAGGTAGGCTTCCGGAATCAGAATTGCTGGCAATAGAGGTAATTGTGTGCATAAAGTTATTATTTTGTGCCCACCTTCAACTACAGTTAACCCAATTTTTTTAGCCATCTTCCAGACATTCTTAACAAAGTGATAATAGCAACCCTTGATAGTCACGTGTGGATAAACAAATTTGACAGCATTTTGTAACGACGCGCTCTGCGAACGTCGTCACACCGGTTTTAATTCTATTTTTGAACGAAGGGTTTCGGAACGCGGAGTGAATGACATTTTGACGTATGGCTGTCAAAGCACCTTTCTTCCTAGCATTGAGGCTGGATGGTCGATATTCATGGCTTCGTAACTTAATTTCAATAAATCTCATAAAAATGAGAGTATTTTGGCCTAAAGGATAATAGTTTGTGTCTTCACAACTATCCTCTTGTGGAATTATAGTTTATTTCTGGTGAGTTGTCATTTTTTAATAAGATTCACTCTGATGGAAATCGCCACGCTCCTAATTTGAAAAATAATTGTTAAAATTCTATTGTTTCAGCTCTTAATCTGAGAATATTATGATTTCTTTTGCTATTGGCATTGTTCCAGCAAATTAAGGCGGTAAGTCGCCCAAATTTATAAAAAAATTAGGACCTCGTGTTCATATAGTTTGTTCTAATGACATGCAATTTTGTTACAGGTTTCCAAATTGGAACCGCCTTTGTCTTTGCCTTTTCTCTTTTCTTTGGACCTTTTTCGGCGTTCCTTTGTCTTCGGTCATCTGCATTTCCTTATGGAGGGTTTGGACTTTTCACCTCAAACATGGATGTACCGCATGGGCTTAAACTGAAAACTTCGCCTGCTACGAGCTTTCTCGCTGCTGTGTTTACATATACTCGCCGAGGGATGCCGTGAGCTTACTTTAATTATATTTTAAATCTAAACTTCAAAATAACCTAAAAATGCATTGGTGACATAAGATCATTTTGACCTACAGTCCGTCAAATCTAAGAAGTACCGTTTGACAGTTCTGACAATTGAATGATAGGGATGGGATGAAAAAATCGATTACTATAATATCCGAACTTTAAGAGATCGATTACTATAATATCCGAATTTTAAGAAATCAATTGTTATAATTAAATAAAAGAAATGTTTAGGATATTTTTTTATTCACTACTAGTACTAGTATCGTCGTCTTCGTCATCATCGTCATTTAAATTAATGACCAGTTGATTGTCCATTACATTATCAAAGTGTACGTCTCTTTCGAAGTCGTCCATTATTATTTTCTTTGTTTTTTGTACTACTTTACTCCAATCTTCCTGTGTAACTTGGGCACATGCTTCCTTTAATAAACCTTCCATTTTCTTGACACTGAAGGGTGGTTTTGTGTTGTGTCTTGCTGCATAACCTGTAAAACAATAATGTAACTATTTGATAGCAGACGAAAACCATTGTTTAAATTATAAATGTTAGAAGTACTCGTGTTATTATTATAATATTATAAAATATTACCTTTAACTTGGGCCCAAATCAGTTCAATGGCATTATATTGGCAATGGTACGGAGGAAGTCGTATGACTTTGTGCCCGTGCTCTTCGGCCAATTGGTCAATTACATATGTCGGTTTTGGTGGTTTATGCAATTTCACTAACTGTAATAATTCAGCTTTTAATAGTGACATGTCGGCATCCACTCCTTTTCTTTGCAGCCATGCCACCAAATCTGCTTTCTTATTGGCTGACGTAGGTGCTTTATCAATTTGCACAGAGTGGTATGGGGCATTATCCATTATAATTGTGCTGTTAGGAGGGATATTCTGTAATAAATTTAAGAACCACTCTCGGAACCTTACTGCGTCCATTTCTTCATGATACTCTTTAGTGCTTTTGGATTGGAAAGCTAATAAAGAGTTTTCCACGAAGCCTGTAGACGCTGACCCAGCATGGCATATTATGAGGCGTCCACCTTTTCCTATCGGCACCTTCGAGCACGAAGCTTCAGAATCATCAGTCCATGTTTTCGGCACAGAATGGTTGGAATTTAGCCAAGTTTCGTCCAAAAATATTACATTATCCCAGTTTATAATTTGTTTAACTTCGCGCAGGAATGTTAGTCGCTGCATAATTATGTCATGTCGCTCCATAACAATTTGTCGTTTGTCAACTTTTTTGTATCTGAAGCCAATTCCTGTTATTACCGTTCTCAACGACTCTATGCTTCCCTTATACAGCCCGGCATCTTTTAAAGTTGCACATAACTTTGCCAATGTTGGAAATTCGCCTCTTGTAAAATACCCGTATATATGGTTTCTAATAGCATGACTATCGAATTCATCGATGCCTGTCACAGGTTTATTTCTTTTTCGTTTTTTCGGTGTGTGAAGTACGTTACTGTCACTCCCCGAAGGCCCATATTTTTCACTTAATATTTTGCCAACGGTGCGGCTACCAATACCGAGAGCTTCACCGACGCGATCCCGAACTTGTGTAACTGGCAGTAGAAGTCCACCATTTTGAGTTTCACGCTCAAAATACTCGTGTAATTTCACCACCAATTCACGAGCCTGGCTGTTCAAAGTACGTCCTCTTTTCGACATTATTAATAAACACTTGCTTAGTTCGGAGTCCAGTATAAATATTGCCAAGGTAAACGGATAAAGAATGATCAGTCCAGAAAAGTAATAGCCAAGTCACAAATTGTAAAACACAAACGAGAAAGCAAGTACGCGCACAGTCAGCTTCCAAGATGGCGAGAGACTGCTGACGCCGAACCGACCGAGCGGACCGCGTGCGCTTGTAGTTGGCAGTGTTGCCAGAAAAAAAAAATTGTAGAGACTTGGACACCTGCGATTTTGCCTATTGACCTAAAAATAATTAAATTAATTTATTTTAGGGTATCTGTGTATTCAGTGCATTATGCGGTCGCGCAGTAACGTCGTTAATTTATAACATCAGGCAACAACATTTTTGTGAATGGGTTCTACATACCTTATTTTTATTAGTTTTAGACGTAGAAATAAGACTTAGAAGAAAAAATTGTAATTGTAAAATCAATGGATGTGCTTGTTAAAAATTTGTTTATTTCTCTGTAATATGCAAACCCATACTATCATACACAAAAATAAATGTAAAAAACACTATCCCTGACTCCATTTACTATTTCGACAGCGTTAGCGCGAGAAACCCCGACTTATTTGGGCGCGAAAATCAAAAATCGACAAATCGCTTTCGACAACTTTTTAAAGAAGCAAATATATTTGATTTATAAATACGTATTTTTGGTGAATGGGTCCCATTCACATGAAAAAATATTTGTTTGGTTGTCAAGTGTAATTTGTAAATAATACATTCGATTTTTCGTATATGTAAACGATTTTTTTGCATACAAGTGTATCCGAAGAGTCGCAACACTACGTGCAGTGACCTAACTACGTAACTTTGTAATGCGGTCAAGAATATAACTATTAGAAATTATTTACTGTGTAAATATGTGTTATTTTGCTTTGTTTGAAAGTTTTCAATTACATTTAGATATTAAGAATTGTACATTTTTAGATACAATAATGAAATCTTTCTAAATTCATGGTTTTATGAAAAAGGTTATCGAAACTGAATAATGTACGTATGAACAAAGTTGTTTCGGTTTGAAAAATATGAAACGTCAAACGGTACCTCTTAGATTTGATGGACTGTAGCTTATAAAACTCTAATTTTAAATTTAAGGTTAGATATACATTAGGAATGTATCCTTGCAACTATTTCTAAATGCACACTGGAGTGGACAATAAAACCTTAAACCTCACAGTTTGGTTTCATTTAGCTCACCTCCGGAAGATTAAAAGTTTCCAATATCCGCTGATTATCTTAGGCATGTGTATCTCCAAGGCGCCCGAACTTTTATGGTAATGTACTTACAAACCAATTTTATTTATATTTCTTTTAAATAGGAGATTACACACTTACTTCTTTCATTGTCATATGACACATATTTTTTTATTATTACATCTGACGCTTGCGAACCAATTTTTTTTTACTTTGTAATAACACATATTTTTTAATTATTACAATTTATGGTTGCCAATTCGAAATCGCATTTGTAGACCGTGATTTTCATTTTAAATTGGTCTCTGAGTATTAAAAAAAGTCTTCTATACGTAGTTTCTGATTTGTTTGGTAACAGAATGTAAAGAAGGGGTACAAAGCTGACAGTATCTTCGTTATTATTGGTAATGTCTACGTGTAAGGTATATAGCTGATAAAAGGGTGTCGGTGTTACCTTAAATGTTCCATCACCGTAATATACCTCATATTTCATTAAAAGTTGCTTAGCCAGTGTAGTTCCAAAAATTGTAATTCTTTCATCCACACCATCATCATATAAAAAAAAATTATCCACTAAACAGTGTGGCAGTTTTAGCTTCTTCATGTCTTTGCATTCAGTGACTTTCAGATATTTTCGCCGCGATCTATATAGAGTGTCCCTTTTCATAGAAAACACAGGCAAATCATCATCGTCAATTGCCAGCAAATTCGATTCTTCTTTTCTCTTATAAATGTAGTTTTCAAATACTCTCTGTATTGGTTCAAAGTTTTTACATACTTCTTCCTTGCACTGGTCTAATATTGCATCCGTTGTATTGCGTTGAAAATCAGGGATGCAAGAGTGCTTCGCTTCCCTTATTATGTCATTTTTAGCATTCAATGTAATAGATGTGCTACATTGTTTTTTGTTGTAGCAGCGCCAATTTGTGCCAATGTAGATTATTTTTATAATTATATAGAGAGCTAGTGACTCGCTACCACATACTATTCCGTTTTGTTATAAAATTATTTATTTAGGGCTAAATTATATTATAGTAGTTACATTATAATCTATCCATTATTATGTCAGCGATGCGTCGTTTGCTTCCCTCTGTAGCAGAAGGACAGATACGCAAAATCCCGGAATAGCAAAATCCCAGATTAGCAGAAGGACGGATTGGCATAAAGGCAGATAATGTACTGTCGTGTACATTATAATACAAACCAAACCTTATTATTAACCTTATTATCTATTTGTGACCTCTTTCTTCTAAATGGCCACTTTTCATAAACAATCAGACGATCTATATTATATTTATTATTCAATGTGACATGCAATGTTTGTTTTTCTGATAAAAGACATTTTCCTCAGTTATCAAATAATTTAATATTATAATTTAAATAATGGATCAATTTAGTTCCAGTAACGGTGGATCATATTTAAAATTTATTAAAAGTCAAAAAGGTAAAAGTGTTTTGTTACATGCCGGCCACAGGTATAATTATGTGAAGAAAAATGAGAGTGGGACCACAAATTGGCGCTGCTACAACAAAAAACAATGTAGCACATCTATTACATTGAATGCTAAAAATGACATAATAAGGGAAGCGAAGCACTCTTGCATCCCTGATTTTCAACGCAGTACAACGGATGCAATATTAGACCAGTGCAAGGAAGAAGTATGTAAAAACTTTGAACCAATACAGAGAGTATTTGAAAACTACATTTATAAGAGAAAAGAAGAATCGAATTTGCTGGCAATTGACGATGATGATTTGCCTGTGTTTTCTATGAAAAGGGACACTCTATATAGATCGCGGCGAAAATATCTGAAAGTCACTGAATGCAAAGACATGAAGAAGCTAAAACTGCCACACTGTTTAGTGGATAATTTTTTTTTATATGATGATGGTGTGGATGAAAGAATTACAATTTTTGGAACTACACTGGCTAAGCAACTTTTAATGAAATATGAGGTATATTACGGTGATGGAACATTTAAGGTAACACCGACACCCTTTTATCAGCTATATACCTTACACGTAGACATTACCAATAATAACGAAGATACTGTCAGCTTTGTACCCCTTCTTTACATTCTGTTACCAAACAAATCAGAAACTACGTATAGAAGACTTTTTTTAATACTCAGAGACCAATTTAAAATGAAAATCACGGTCTACAAATGCGATTTCGAATTGGCAACCATAAATGCTGTCAAATTTGTTTATCCACACGTGACTATCAAGGGTTGCTATTATCACTTTGTTAAGAATGTCTGGAAGATGGCTAAAAAAATTGGGTTAACTGTAGTTGAAGGTGGGCACAAAATAATAACTTTATGCACACAATTACCTCTATTGCCAGCAATTCTGATTCCGGAAGCCTACCTTTCTATATTTGATTTGTGTCCCGAAAAACCAGAATTTTTCGAATTTCAAAAGTACTTCAATAACCAATGGATCCTCAAAATCACAAAGGACATTCTTAGCTGTTACAACGAAAAATTTAGGACAACGAATGGTGTTGAGGGATGGCACCGAAGGATTAATACAAAAATACCTACGAATCCTTCACTCTTCCTATTTGTACAGCTATTAAAGAAAGAAGCATATTTCCAAGATCTGAAGTTGACCGGCAATAGCATACCACAAAAACGTTCTTCTCTTATTACAATGAAAGATAAAAAAATTGATCAAGCTATCACGAGCTTTTTGAATAATAAAAATTCTGCAATGGAATGTTTGATACGTTTGGCCAAAGTTAATAAAACAAATTAAATAACTTTTAAAATTTATTTTGTCTTTAATAAAACGAATTAAATAACTTTTAAAATTTATTTTGACTTCAGTGTGTATCTGTACTTCTGCCTTTATGCTATTCCGGGATTTTGCGTATCTGTCCTTCTGCTACAGAGGCGTTTGCTTGAGGCCTTAACCTTGGAGTCCTGGATCCAGTTTTTAGCTTCATTCTCTACTTCGCACGGTCTTCAGGGTCCTTAGCAGAGAAGTCCTTGACACGCATGTCATACTATATGATGTCAAGCTAGGGCTAGCATATGGCGGCGTAGATATACTGCTTGTTTCTGTTCGACCATGGTCGAATTCAGAAACTTTGAGGCCTTAACCTTGGAGTCCTGGATCCAGTTTTTAGCTTCATTCTCTACTTCGCACGGTCTTCAGGGTCCTTAGCAGAGAAGTCCTTGACACGCATGTCATACTATATGATGTCAAGCTAGGGCTAGCATATGGCGGCGTAGATATACTGCTTGTTTCTGTTCGACCATGGTCCAATTCAGAAACTTTTGGTCACGTGACGCCTTTTGTCAGCGTTCTCATACGTCGAAGAGATTATATACCTACATAAGAGATACTACTTAAATGGCAGACATGCACACGGCCCACCTGGTGGAAAGTGGTCACCGTGGCCTATGGACGCGTGCAAAACCAAGAGTGTCACACTCGTGCTGCCATTCCTGCAAGCATTAAGAGTTTCTGTGCCGTCTGTGTAAAAGACAAAGTAGGACAAGAGTTCTTTTCACTGACGGCACAAAATCCCTCCAGTGAGCTCTAGCTACCCTACTACGCCGGGAACACAACACGAGGTTATTATGGCCGCGGTATTCTGTAGGGCGGAGGTACTTCTTCAGTCGGACTGCTCAATCGGACGGAAATACCGTCATGTCCTACCTCCAACATGTTCGATGTTCCTCATTGGCTGGCTGCAAGACATCTAGACAAGTCAAGACGTCCAAATTATCCTCCTTTTGACGACATTAAAGAAAGGCCGTCAAAAGCATGATCAATGAAAGTGGAATATTGTTGTCTTTACCTACCTCAATGGAAAAGACGAGTTATTTTATAGTTTGGGGTTTTGGAAGTAACAGTCGTTTGAGTTCTCAGCCTTGAGATCTAACCCTTCAGCAGACCCGTCTATCTGCAGATGTATCACAGCCCCTAGTATCAGTAGTACGATTATTCAGTCCGATGATCGGACTTATGAGACTTTTTTGTATCAGTAGTTCGATGTTGCAGAAAACCGGACTACTGAGCCTATTAGTCCGATATTTGCGCTTTTTCGGGTTCTGTACCTCAAAAGGAAAAAATACTACCCACTGACAAACCGAGAATTGGTCCGAAGGGCATAAAATTACAAGATTTTCCCCCACGTACCAACTAGTTGGTCTGTAGGTCAGAAACGGAACGTACTTGTAGTTATCATACAAGACAATAAAGGAATCCCATCATTTTCCCAAAAAAAATTACATTTATCGGAAGATTCGAAATAATGCTGTACAAGAAATATGGTCACTTTTCCAATCGCCGTCGATCAACAAATATTGTGGAATGCTAGAATTTTAAAATAAACGGCCTCGTTAAAAAAATCCAACAATGTTACAAATTTTGAATATATTAAAAGACGATGACACTCTTGCTACTTTCAAGGTAGTATTTTTTCCTTTTGAGGTATAGAACCCGAAAAAGCGCAAATATATAGCTGTGAAGTTATAATATTAGCTCTTTACCTATGTAATTGCCGTTCTACAGTACTGGCCATTTCAAATCAAAATAATTTTTGTTTGGCTCAGAACTCTAATTTCAAATTAATTTTATTTTAAAAACAAGGAATTCATTTTCCAAAAGTAATCATTACTTTATTGATTAGTGTTACGTTTTCATCGTATTTCAATCTTTTTCGTCATTATGGATACGTTAAAAATTCGAGTAATTATGGAATATGAGTAATGTCGTGGCAGCAACGCAACACAAGCGACACGCAATATCAACGACGTTTACCGAGCTAACACTACAAACCTACGCACCGTCTGTTATTGGTTTGCTCGCTTCCGTTCTGGAAATTTCGACCTGAAAAATGAACCTCGCGGTCGTCCGAAGACTTTGGTCGACAATGACGAATTAAAGACGATTGTGGAAGCCAATGATACACAATCTACGGCTGAATTAGCAGCAGGTTTCGACGTTGGCGTCAAAACAATATTGGTCCATTTATGTCAAATTGGCAAGATAAAAAATCTTGACAAATGGGTGCCCCACGAACTCAATGATCGCCAGCGCGAAGTACGCGTCGAGACCTGCCTTGCATTGCTTAACAGACACACACATGAAGGAATTTTGAAACGCATTGTTACCATGGATACGGAAGGTAGAGGATCAGTTAAAATGGCGCACATTGGGAGAGGCCTATGTCCTGCTGGACATAGGAGATATTTCCCTTCAATTGAGCAGTCCGACTAGGGAAGTATCTCCGCCCTACAAAATACCGCGCACTTAATAACTTCGTGTTGTGTTCCCAGCGGTGAGCAGGGTTTACTCACCGCCAGAGCTCACTGGAGTTTGTGCTATCAGTGAGAAGACTGAAGACTTGTTCTGCTTTATTTTTTACACTGACTGCAAAACTCTCTATGGTCTTACAGGGTTGGCAGCGCGAGTATGACTCCTTTGGTGTTAAACACGTCCATAGGCCACTGTAACCACTTTCCATCAGGTAGGCCGTGTGCTTGTCTGCCACCTAAGTAGTATACAAAAAAATATACGAAAACTTATATTCCGTAATATTAACATACCTATTATAATAATTAAGAAGTGGGTTTATGTCGATCTTAATCATATTTTTTCCTCCGTGACTACGGTAGTAGGTACGTAGTGCCACAGATAACATAATAGAAGTGCAATGACATAGATTCGAACTTAAACCATCTGTAGAAAGAAATATATCTTAGCACTGACGTTTATATCTCGAGATATAATTATTATGTATTCTGTCATTAAATCATGTTTCTCGTCTCGGTAGATAGGTAGGTACGTACTTACATAGTTTCTTTACAAATATATAAACACATAATTTAAATTAACCATAAAATATCTAACCAACAACTCACCTTAAAAATATTAATACTGCAAAGCAACAATCACGAAAATAAATACGATTACAACTAGATAATTGTAATTATCTTGACGTTTTAATATTAATTCATAGTGTTAAATAACAACAGTCACTATCTATCTCACGAATTCATGACATTGAATGTCGGCGTTACTACAGAACCTGTTATGCTGTCACAACTGTCACAATAAATAAACTGACAAGCGATAATAAGCCTTATTCTGTATGCGACAAAGTAAATAATCTGATGCCGAAAGTAAGAGTGAGCACGTGCCATCGATTTTCAGCATGTGACGTATTATGTGACGTAACTTTTGGCGCGAATGAGGAAGTGCGGTACAGATAATGATGTAACTCGTTCAACGATTGAACACAGACTGAATTCTTCTACTGCCTGATAGTGACTGATAATATACTAGATATATAGTGGTACTTATAACAATGGCGACGACGCTGATTTATCATAGAGTTTCTTGATTGAATTCTGATTGGATTTAATAGCTAGAATCCTTAGTAGTAAAAGTGGGAAGCACTGTACCATTGATATAATTAACTAGCGGCTGTGATCCCGACTTCGGCCGGGAATAAATTTGTAAAAAGAATTCTTTACTGACGAGCTTTCTATACAATCGTTTGTCGCTTATTTTAGCGTCTTTATAGTGACATTTCGAAAAGCATTGATATATGCATACACTTATTTCCGCGTGGTTCCCGGCAGAGTAGAACTTGGATCACCCCATCTCCTCCCGTGCGGTATCGTACAAGGCGACTGAAGGATAGGGCTGTTTAACATCAGACATATATATATACAGCCCAGACTTAGCCTCAGATGCGTGGCTTGAGTCAACAATAGTGCGCAAAATACGGCAATAGGCTCACCGCCTATTACGTTACCGAAAACAATGATTGGTGAAATGTGGGTGGTAATACTGTTAATTGACCTCTGCCTAACCCTCCGGGGATAAAAGCGTGATTATAATCACGCTTTTATCCCCGGTTGTGGGTATGTATGTTATTTCCTATCAGAACCAGCTCTATGAAATTTCATTGTCGCATACATACATAAAATTACGCCTGTTACCCATAGGGGTAGGCAGAGATCATGGATCTTCATTTGCTATGATCCTGACGTACTACTCTCGCTTCATTCATTAATATATAAATCAATCAATCCTTCTCTAATATATACCAGACTGCAGATCCTAACATAGAATTTAGTCTTTTCTTGGAAGAATTTAAGCTTTTCTATAACCTATGCTTTCCGGAAAAAATTATAACTATAAGAGCTCATGCCGCGATGGATATCACGGGGAATCAAAGTGTGCTGCAAAAAGAAAAGAGATTTATTATGGACGTATAGGGCAAATCGGTCAAGGGAAAATAAAATAAAATATATTAATTATAGTAAAAAACTAAGAAAAATAATTGTATTAACTAAACGCGCCCAAAATAACTACAGAATTCAAACGTCTCTTAATAACAATAAAACAGCATGGCAAATTATAAACACTCAACGCTTCAACTTACCAAGAGAGTCCGTAAATAATATAAAAGTTGGTAATGTGTACACTGTTCTTACTGTTTTTATATGTTGTTATATGTTGTTTAAATGTGTACACATGTAGTTATGTTACAATCCAGTACGGAACTGTATTTTCATCATATTATTTTTATTTGATTGTAATGTGTTTTGTGTACCTGAATAAATAAATAAATAAAAATGACAGTATTTTAACGCAGCCCTCAGACATAGCTAATGCTTTCAATAATTACTTTATCGGAAAAGTATCCCCCATTCAAGGTGCTGGAAAGAAAGTAAAGTCCCGGGTCCTTTAAGCGGGGCGTGAAAAAGCATATGATAAGGCCGTCAAGCTGAGTGTCACCATTGTCACACGGTATGTGTAAGTAATGGTGACCCTCTTTTCTGGGATTTTGCCTTCAGCTTACCATCAGGCAAGGCGAAGTCCAATTGACGTGTCCTATATAAAAAAAAAAAAAAAAAAAGTAACATCTCTCATACAATCTTCTCTAAAGTCAATGTTTCTTGCACCCAGTACACCGCAAACAATTTTCCTAATAATAAGAAACTTAAAAAACACTCACAGCGTAGGATACGATGGTATTTATACTAAAATAATCAAAGCTGTAAATGAACATATATGTTATCCACCTCAGCCACATTATCAATTTATGTATAAGTACGGGTACATTTCCAGCAGCACTCAAAATAAGTATCATAAAGCCTCTCTATAAAAAGGGAGACTCACAGTTAATGGATAGTTATAGACCTATTGCTTTGCTACCAATATTCTCAAAGATATTTGAAATTTTTTTATATAATGCAATAAATACTTTTTTTGAAAAAGAAAACTTATTATGTAATGAACAGAAGGGGTTTCGTCAGAATAAAACTATAAACATGGCAATCTATGACTTTTATAAAAATGTTATTACCTATGTTGATAAAAAAACACCTGTTTGTGCTATATACTGCGATATGTCCAGTGCTTTTGATTATGTGGACCACAAAATACTTTTAAAGAAACTGGATACTTACGGAATAAGAGGAAATGTTCAGAATTTGATTCAGTCTTATCTAGAGAACCGTCAACAAATGACTGCTATTACAAGAGTGAATAATAATACTCATTTAGAAGAAATGCATACTTCCAAGGCCCAGTATGTATCATATGGTGTCCCTCAGGGTAGCGTCCTTGGGCCACTTTTGTTTATTATATATATCAATGACTTACCAAAATGCACTATACACAATATGACATTATTCGCTGACGATAGTACCATAACCATACCTTGTAAAGACATTGATGATTATAACTCTGACATTAACCAATCACTGACATCGATAGTTTCATGGTTGAATAATAACAATTTAAAAATTAATTTATTAAAGACAAATATAATGCATTTTGGACAAAGGCACCAGAACCGATTAAATGTGAACCTGATGCATGACCAGGTGCAAATAGAAGAGTCTATGACTGCGCGGTTTCTGGGGTTGACATTAGATAGTAAGTTGAAATTTAAGGAACACGTTGACATACTTTGTAAAAAAATTAGTAGCTTATTTTACGCTCTCTATAAACTTGCACCTATTATTAACAAAGTTGCTTTACTGTCAGCATACCATGGTTTAGTGGAGTCAGTACTTCGATAAGGTGTAATTTTTTGGGGTAATGCAACTAACTATGACATGGTCTTTAAAATGCAAAAGCGTTGCATCCGTGCCATGTTTGGTATTAAGAGCACTGACAGTTGTGGGCCATTTTTTAAAGAGCACAATATTATGACACTCCCCGGCATATACATACTAGAGGTAACACTGTTTACCAGGTATAACCCACACCTGTTTCCAAGATTAATGGACAAAGTCGTGCGTAATCGGCGCGATAATAACAGGCTATGTGTCCATCCTGCTAAGACTGCCCTATTACATAAAAGTGTAATATGCATGGCTCCATTAATCTACAACAAAATTCCCAAAAATATAAAAAATTTGAACAACAATCGTTTTAAGTGGGCGCTCAAAAGATTGTTGATTGAGAAGTGCTACTATAGTATTAAGGATTTTCTCGAAGACATGACCCTGTAGGATTGACTTTTGTTTGTAACTAGATAACTAATGTATAATGTATATGTGATGACTTAAAACTTAAATAATAATTTGTACACCACTCAATGGTAAAACATGTTGTGTCCAATCGAAGTTTAAGACCTATATAATAAGCACTTGACTATGTATATTATATGTACACATGTTTTTTGCAAATAAATATTATCTTATCTTATCTTATCTTAAATGATCAAATTGTGTCAAAATTTCAAGTTTATAGGTTTTTATGATCTGACAAATCAGTCAGTGAGGAACAAGAGGTCTAAAAAGGCCACATTATTGGAATCGTATTAGGATAATATTTTGCCTTGCGGTGATATTTACACGAAATTAGAATCTGGTTAGTACATAATTTGTTGTAATTCTGCTCATATGAGTGACCATTGTACGAATTATACAGGAATCTATTAAGATCTACTGGAAATTCAAAAAGTTAGGTACCTACTAAGTTTGTCCATAGTAACTTTTGATCACTTTTTACTGTACTTTCATATTATATGATTTGTATTAGTGACTGTTTAATTTGACAACGACGCCAACTTTATCCAAAGCCCTTTCTGGACAGTAATCATAAAAGTGACCAATGACTACGCAAGTATAATCGTGAGTCATTTCACCACCACTTTATGAATGTTGTTACTAAAAGCACTCAAAGTTCGCTGTGATATCATGCGCTGTACCGCCCCTTTCCAATACATACACACATATAATCTCGCCTTTATCCCTGGAGGGTTAGACAGAGGTGAATTAACACCCACATTTCACCAATAATTGTATTCGGTAATAGGGGGTGAGCCTATTGCCGTATTCCGGGCACTATTGTTGACTCGAACCATGCATCTGAGACTGAGTCTGTATATTTTTGTCTGATGTTAAACAGCCTTATCCCTTAGTCGACTTGTACGACACCGCATGGGAAGAGATGGGATGGCCCTAATTCTACTCTGTCGAAAACCACGCGGCACAATACCTCTTCCACAATTAAGGAACATCACACTTCAATAATGAACCCACGACCAGTCTTTTTATAGGGGTATTGACCGGATTGAGCATTAACTTTTCCAATGTGGAATGTAAAATTGATTTAAATATATGTAGGAATACCTACATACAAGAATCTCAGAGAATGTTTGCAAGAATAAAATTGTATAACTTAATTTATACCATTTCATTTTCTGTCCATGATTTAAGCCTTCCATCTATTGCCATGTATGAAGTACACTAGCTGACCCGCCCCAGCTTCGACTGTGGCACATTTTGAAACCTCAAATCACCTATTTCAGCCCGTATTTCTTTAATTTTCAAACAATAAATGGGAATGATCACTGCTCCGCTCCCTTAAGTAGGAGAATGGTGATTTATAACCTAAAACCTACGTCAATAAACAGACTGTTCAATACAAAAAGAATTATTCAATTTGAAACAGTAGTTCCTGAGATTAGCGCGTTCAAACAAACAAATTCTTCAGCTTTGTAATATTATGTGGTAAATAAATTACAGTCCGCTGACAGATGCACATACATGTAGTGGAGTCTTAATAAGTAATTGGGTTCCATTGATTAATACCCTTTGTATTACAGAACCATAAAAATAAGGAAATTTGTTCTGGTCATAGAACTTGACACTTTGACCTTTACCTTGAGTTCAGTTCTGACACTAAACTCAACTTTTGAGCTATAAGCCTACTACGAAACTAATATCCGAAGTTTCGTATTGTTGTATCGGGCAACTGTTATCGTGGCCTGACACTTCGTTCAGCCTAATTGGATTGAAAATTGATGCAAGCGTAAATACACGAGTTCTAATTTTTATTTAAACCACTTTGGTGGCAGTTGTCTGCCTGATGGGAAGTGGTTCCCGTGGCCTATGGACGTATGCCACACCAGGGGTATTACACTCGAGCTGGCGTAAATGAAGAAACCTTCTGATGCCCCTCTTGAAGAACCCCATATTGTAGGTGTTTGGGAAAACCGCAGCAAGGAGGTCATTCCACAGCTTGAGTATGCGTGGGATGAAGTTTATTTCATACCACATAGTGTGGACCGTCTTAATACAATACAATCGTGCATGTAGATTGAGAATTTAAAAAACTTAATCCTTACATCGTTTGGGGCAAGCTTTCCTTGCAGCTGATGAGGTCATGATTGGTCAAATCTGAAAATTGTTTCGACTAGTCATACGGGCTTTTAGCATATATTTTAGTACCAATTCGTCAAGTCTGTAAAAGAACTAACTCGTCAAGTCTGTTGTTAGTAAGAATTGGGTTTCGATTTTGCTAAACCAAAACCACTGTTATACTACGGACACTGCAAAAAATGGTTTTCAATTTTAGATTTAATGTCTACTTTTTTTATACAACTTAGGTGGCAGACAAGCACACGGCCCACCTGATGGAAAGTGGTTACCGTGGCCTATGAACGTGTGTAACACCAGTGGAGACACATCCGTGCTGCCGACCCTGTAAGAACAGAGATTTTAAGTGCCTTCAGTGCAGAACACAAAATCAGGACAAGCCATTGGTCTACCCACTGATAGCACAAAAACTCTCCAGTGAGCCCTGGCTACACTACTCACCGCCGGGAACACAACACGAGGTTATTATAGCCGTGGTATTCTGTAGGGTGGAGGTACTTCTCCAGTCGGACTGCTCAATACGGACGGGAATACCGTCGGGTCCTACCTTCTATGTGTTTAAGTTCAACATTAAATGCAAAGAGTTTTATTACAATTTTACATTCACTCTGTAAAATTTTGGATTTTGGACTTTAACCGCATTGCCTTAAAGTCTAAAATTAAATGGATTTTTAGCAGCGTTCGTGGTATGACAGTGGTTTTGCTTTAGCAGGATCGAGGCCGTGGGTCCTCAGACAATGTTAATTCGCTCCGAAGCGAATCTGCGGCTACATTCGTCATCGCTCTGACGTTAACGAATTTCAACTGGTAGACAAAGTTATATATATATATATATATATATATACTTTATTGTACACACATATATAACATTCATATAAAAAGATGAGATGTAGTGTACAAAGACGAGTTAAACTCAAAGTTGAGTTCTCTTCCAGCAAACCCGGGAGTGCACAGAGGAATTGCAATACGAGAGTTAATCACATTTCGTATTCTTATATGCGATTCGTTGAGTCGAAACCCTCTACTTTTTGTCTATGAACTTTCTTTTTACATAAAAACATAACATAAACTCACGCCTATACCCCCGAAGGGGTAGTCAGAGGTACTAGAACCCAAATTTCGCCAGTTTATGTTTAGGTTCCAATGTAATAGGTGACGAGCCTATTGCCATTAACCGGACACTTATAAACCTGCGATAAATACACACACATAACTTCAAAAAGCATCGAAAAGTTAATGGTGTGTGCCATGGTAAAACCTGGGATCGAACCCGAGACCTCGTCTCAACAGTCAATTTGCCAATAAATAAATTTAAAATAGAAGTGAAAAAAACTTTAATGAGTAAAGGTTTCTATAAAGTGGATGAGTATCTTAATGATGTTAATGCGTGGTCAACATAAGTCTCTTGCTTGCTCGCACAAAATAAATTGTAAACTAAAGCAAATTTAAAAAAGAAAAACAATCTAGTTCTAATATAGTTCGCTGAGTTTCTTGCTGGTATCTTCTCAGTAGAACTAACCTACCGAACCAGCGAAAGAATCATTTTCCAATGATTTATTTTTAAATTATATAATATTTTGATATTATTTCGTGACATATCCAATTGTAAAATTTTGACGTTCATATGTGCCTAAACTGAATAAATGGAATTGATTCTTTGAGTCCGTTACCCATACCACTAGGCTACCGCGGTTCTTACTTTCTTTTTCATGTGAACAAATTTAATATCACTCCCATACATTTAAGAATTTTGCAATTTTGGAATGTAAGTTTGTCTAGGGTCCCTGGTCAAGTGTCAATATGTTCTGATTCGTCAAGCATTAATCTAAGTGCTACGTCTTTCATTAGTGTTTCGTACAGGCCTAAGTTCTGATATGCGTTCCGTGGTAGCCCCCATAGACAAGTGGCCTTTGACCTTCGCGTGTTAACACTACAACATGAATGTGAGTAATTCCTTCATTAATAATAATTTATTGGATCGAGTGTGATAACATCATCTGATGGCAACTGTTGTCACCATTCATCAACAACAAACAAAGCGGTGACGTCATCAAAAACAAATGATAAATTAATGAAGAAGAAACACTATTTATTGATTGAATAATATTTAATCGTCTCTCAAAATATGATAATAAAATAAATAATGCGTGTTAAGGTTAAGGTTAAATTATTATTAATCAATCAATTAGCATATTGCAGTCCACTGCTGGACATAGGCCTTTCGTAATGTGCGCTATTGCTCCTGATCCTCCGCCTGCCGTATCTAGTCCGACCCAGCCACCTAAACTATATATATATATATATATAAGCCTTTATTTTCAGATACCTCAACATGTACCTACCTACAGTTTAAAACTTAGACTAAATTTATCGAGTTTAGTTGTTGATATTCGTTTGCCTGTTGGCAAAGCCCTCCTCCAAAGCCTTCCACCCCTTTCTGTCTGTTGCCAGCCTGGTCCAAGTGGGGCCCGCTGTGACTTTCACTTCATCCTCCCACCTCTTGAACTGGGGGCCTCTATATCTTTTCCCATGCCTTGGGTACCAGTATAACGTTAACTTTAGAATAGTATTAATGAAAAGAAAGAGGGCATCATTAAAATTACGTCACTTGAAATACTATCGACAAATGACGATTAATGATACAATTTTTGACTATAGATAATTATAAATATCTCTGAGAGGGTAGGCAGACGTGTGACAATATTCACGTTCGTTTCCTTGTTTCCAGTGTCACATAATAAGATGACCAGCCTTTTTATACATAAGAAATTGCGGTTGTAATAACAGAAAGTCTCGTCAACATTTCGTCCAACCCGTGAATTGAAAGCAGTACCTAAACACTCGTTACCTATGAGTTGACAAAGAAAATTATCCTATTTTTATTTTTAAATGAACAGTGAATTGTACAATGGCGGAAATAATGCTAATGGTAGATATTATCTGACAGTCTACCTTAGGGTGTTGCAGAGATCTATTGAGATAGGTACAGGCAGAAGAATGAACTATTTACTATTTACACATAATACTCTAATATGTAAACAATAATAATATATCTCTCATCGTCTTGGTCGTGTCTCCTAAGATCATAGGCACTGGGCCCCGTGAAGCCAATGAAAAATAAGGGCTTAAAGTAGGGACAAGATAATAGGTCACTTTTGACATTTCATCAAAATTCAACAACGTAACCTTGTAACGGCGGGCATAAAATAAGAACTGCACAATTGCTTAACTTTTTTCAATTACGTTTACATATTTATTGTAATAATGACCGATACGAGTAATTTTACGATTTGCTTTCACTAATAAACCATTCTAAACATAATAAACAATTTCTGATCTAAAGAACTGAACGTCGTTACAATGTTGCGTCAGTCAACCCTTTTTCTTTTTAAACACTAGGGATGTTACTCTAAAAATCGAAAGCTGATAGGATTGTAAGTTGAATCGAATGCAATGATTACTTGTGAAGAAAAATCACCATAAATTTATAACCACGTTGTGATTATAATAAAACCTAATTATACATATTTATTATTCTTTTAACTAACTATAAAAATACAAAAAAATAACTAAATAGAAAGGTCATTGATGTTGGGTGCAATTTAGGTGGATGTTGCTGGCAACACCAGTGCCTGTCGATGACGCATGTCATGTCGCCATAACATGATGATGACGCAGTCTTTTGTTGTTGTGCGAAGTGACTGTGCGTTTTTGGTGTGCTCTCTGTTATTTTCTTCTGATCCGGCTTTTTCATTGAACTGATCTTACTGACTACGTTTACCTGGCTATAAATTGGACTCCGATTGCTTAACGATTATTAAACAAGAAAAACATTACAGTCTTACTATGTCGAAACGGGGGAAAACTCTAAACAGTCAATCTCGCGAACTAGTGCTGAAATTGTACAATTATTTTGGACGTGAATCAGTTAACGATGGGCCTCTTTTACCATTGAAACCACCGAGAGAACGCGTTGCCGAAGCATTGGGAATAGGGAAGAAGACAGTAACTCAAATTCTGAAAGAGAAATACGGACCATCAGGCTCAGAAGATAATACTTTACGTACACCGAAAAAACGAAAGAGGGACAAGAAAATTGTTGACGTTGATAATTTTGATGCTGCTGCAATTCGCAACCACATTTATGGATATTACTCGAGAAAAGAATATCCTACACGGGAAAAGCTATTGAGTTCGTTAAAAGGCGCAGGCTTATTTTTTGGAGGCAAATCGTCTCTATCAAAGGTTTTGAAATCGATTGGCTTTAGATTTAAAAAATCCGACAAGCGGAAAATCCTGCTAGAACGCCACGATATTATTTTGAAGAGAATAACATTCTTACGTCAGGTAAATAAAATTACGGATTGGGACAATGTCGTGTTTATTGACGAAACATGGTTGAATGCGAACCATACGGTTGCGCGGACATGGACCGATGATACAGCGGCCTCCACCTCAAAAGTTCCATCGGGAAAAGGAGCCCGACTTATTATATGTCACGCGGGATCAGCTTCTCAAGGTTTTATTCCAGACTGCCTCCTCGCATTCGCCTCTAAAACTACAACAGATTACCATGAGGAAATGAACTTTGATGTTTTTAAAAAGTGGTTTGAGAAGCTGCTAGTCAGCTTAGAAAACCCATCGAAAATTTTAATGGACAATGCTCCGTATCATTCTGTACAAGTTGATAAACCACCAACTCAAGCAAATAAAAAGCAAGAAATTGTCTCGTGGCAAGTCCAACTTTATTAAAAGTTGAGTTGTTAAATCTGGTAAAAGCAACTAAGCCGTCCAAGCTCCGCTATGTAATCGATGAACTAGCCCTAGAGCATGGACACGAAGTTATTCGATTGCCTCCCTACCATTGCCAGTATAACGCCATCGAGCTTATTTGGGCACAAATAAAGGGTCATGCAGCGCGGAACAATACTGAACCACCCTTCAGTACTGCTAAAATGATGACTCTGCTACAAACTGCATGTGCAGAAGTCACTACAGAAGACTGGCGAAAAGTCGTGGAGAAGACAAAGAAAATAATTTTACAAGATTTTGAACGAGATGTGAGAATAGACAATATTATTGAAAATGAATTAATAATATCTCTGAGTGCTGACAGCAGTGATGAAGATAGCAGTTCCGATAGTTCAAGTGAATAAAAGAATTTTTTTTGTTAAATTACGTAGGTACTTGTCTTATTTTGCTCCTTTAATTTATGAAAGAAAAAATAATAATGGGACAGGGATTCGCATGATCATTTTTAAAATTCACATATGTTTCAAGTCTGTATCGATTCATTCGATTCATTCATTTAATCGATGTTTTTAAGCAGGTCACCTCACTATGAATATAAAACTGACATCTGTCAAAAGTGACCTATTATCTTGTCCCTACTTTAATAACTCCCAGGGAAAATCAATAAACACAATATACAAATAATAAGCTCCCATTTTGGTCGCGTGTAACGCTGGTCGCGACATGTAATGTACACTTGGATACATATTTGATGATGAACTCACCATAGCCTTCCTTCAACACGAACATTTTCCATCAGTGGACTTGACCCAAATACGTCGTATCTGGTGCGCTGTGGCGTATCAGTGTGCACTGATAATCTAATAACAGATTCATGTTCGGAAAGGCTACAATACCTAATGATTGGAATTACACTTTAATCAACGCCGACAATTTTGAACTGACAATGCTAATTATGAAGAAATAAGATATCGTTAGATGCTATTTAGAGTAAAATACCTCATCCAATAGTAGTAAAAGTACATACAGTTTACACAGTACTTGTGGCTCTTGCAAATAAACAGTATATTATAACATCGCATCGTGCTACCACGCGGTATTTTTTCATGATACGATTTTTTCATGATGAATGTTTAACGAGTAACGTTAAAAAACAACACAATGGATTAGGCTACAACGAACGCTGAACCATCGAGTCGTAGCACGACGCGACGTCTTCGTTGTATATCGTGACGTCGTAGCACGGAGAGACATCGTAACACAACAACGTCGTAACAGGATGCGATGTCGTAGCTTGAGGCGACGTCGTAGCATAACGCGACGTCGTAGCACGGAGAGACATCTTCATAACACTCTGCAACGACGACGGCGACGTAGCAGGATGCGATGATGTCGTAACGCGAAGAGTTGTCGTAGCAAGACGCGACGTCGTAGAATCACGCGACGTGGTAGCACAACATAACGTCGCGTCGTAGCAGGACGCGACGTCGTCATTTATTATGCTGTCTATGTTAGATTCTTTGATGCCATAATGTAACATTACATAATGAGCATTCGTGCACTTATTTTAGAGAATCTTGAGGGCAAATAGCAGTATCACAGGCCGTATGTACCTGTTTACAGTATATATTCGACCAAACGCGTCGTCTTCGGTCAGACCGGGCGGTGTTACAGAATATCACAATAACCTTTTAATAAGAATCATCTCAATAAAACTATTACTATAATAACTATGACTATACTCGTATCAATTGGTGACATTTTTGATGAAATCTGGGCACAAATACAGCACAGCATCTACTCACAATTTTATCAATAAAGATAACATAAGAAGTTGGTAGCAGTGCTGATTAGGATCATTTGTTATCAGTATTGCATGCCCTTGATACTGGCAGTATTCATGGCCATACATAATTCAGTTTCTAAGGCAGAAAATTGCTCAGTCATTCGTAATTTGCAATCATTTTCGTAATCGCACTGCACAGAAAATGTGGATTTTCCCATCATAACAATCACGCGATTTTCAACCTTAACATCAAAAGGTCAAAAGGTTCATTTCAGTCTGTTTAAAATTATAATATGTGAATAGTTTTTGACCGATGTATGTTTGTAGCTCTTTCGTGCAAAAGTTACTGAACGGACTGGAGTTGGCAGAGAAGAGAGATTTTGTGATCTCAAATTGTTTTAAGTCAATATCCAAGAAGGTTATAAAGAGGCTTGTCAACTACACTGACGGCACATATACTCTCTGTTCTTACAGGGTCAGCAGCACGAGTGTGATTCCCCTGGTGTTGCACACCTCCATAGGCCACGGTAACCTTTTTCCATCAGATGGGCCGTGTGCTTATCTTCCACCTAAGTTGTATAAAAAATCTTAAAAAAAGCGATCTAACAAGTTTTGAGGAAATTCTTGGATGTGTTATGTTAATTACAGCGAAATAATCACGTATCTTATATTCCTCGAACACAGCCGGGACGAGCCACTAGTCATCTGTATTCTCAATTATATAGTGTGCATTATAGAGTACCAGTAAAAATTCCATTGAAATATGTCTGTATGGAGCACCTGTTCCGGTTCCAGAAAGGTCAGTCCAAGGTTTTCTGCATGGTCATAACTGATGATACTTTAATGCACTTTTATCGTTATTACATTAGTCATAGGTACTGTTGTCTTTGTATTTCAGGGTTTACAGGGTTCTTACAACAACTACAGCCCCTTTTTTTACGTGTGAAAAATCCTCATGGATCCCCCCCCCCCCTGTTGGAACCGGTGGGAGAGGTTATGTCAAATCAAACCAACTAAAACGCACGGCGTCTATAGGTTGCCGGTAGTGAGGTTGGCAGGAATACCCCTAGTACCCCGCCCGTCTCAGTGCCATTTCTCTCGATCTGGCCCTCCTCAGGTTGGGTCCTAAATCAATCTCGCCTGCTAGACAGTGCACCTGCTAAACAACGAACGGGGTCCAATCCAAACCGACTGAGCATGGCTCGCGAGCCACTTTCGAACTTACCATTCGCGAGCGAGTGATAGAAATTGAAAGATGAAGTTTGTAACAACTTTTATACAATATTCTTACAAATAAATGAATCTTATCTTATTTTATTCCAAGCCTGCCTCGTCAGTCAAGGTGAGCCAGTGGAAGACGGGTCAAACCGATAACGTTCGTCTCGGAGTGGAGAGGCGCTCGGCCGAGTCAATGTGCGCCCGAGGCAGCAAGAATCACGTCCACACTACTCTAGGTTGGCTCACGAGGCTGCCTTACTAGTCAAGGCGTCGGTGAAGCCCCAGTCAGCAGCTAAGCGAGTCTTAAGTATCAAAGTCTAAACGTTGAGTGATAATGTCTGCCATTTCTTTTTAGACCACTTACGTGGCAAACGTGTGCAAAACCTAGAGAGTCATACTCGCGTTGCCAACCCTATAAAAATTGAGGGTTTCTATGCCGTCAGTGTAAAAGACAAAGCAGGACAAGCTTTTGGTCTTCCCACTGACAGCACAAAAACTCTCCAGTGAGCTCTGGCTACCCTACTCACCGCCAGGAACACAACACGAAGTTTTATTTAGGTATTCTGTAGGGCGAAGGTACTTCCCCAGTTGGACTGCTCAATTGGACGGAAATACCTATATCTACAAAATTACCGCGTGTTTCCATACACGCTCGCCTGATGCGGCTACTCCAACACCTAGCAATAACTAAACATACATAATCAATATCATTTAATCAACGTAAAATGTATGTAAATCCTTAGCAGGCCATGCAACCACTGTTAGGGACAGTACAATAGCTTTTTGATTGTCCGCTGAAGGCCAACCGTGGATCGATCGCGGTAATGATGGTCATTATATCGTCCTCTGTGGCGTGTGTGACAATATACTAGTTATCACGTGATATATAGGAAATTTAAATATTTAATATTGTTTTTATTTCAAATATTCGTCAAGATGTTAAGGTAAAAGAATATGGAGTGTAAGGGGTCCCGCCAAGTTTATCAGGGACAAAATAGTTTTTTTTAATAAGAATGTTAGTACCTAATCGAAATTACTATAGGTACGTCGTTCGGTTAGGTACTTAACCAAAATTTAATGTAGCGACTTTTTATAAGAAACCATAAACTTAGTAATAAGTAACAAACATAAAAAACATATTCGAATTAAGAACCTCCTCCTTTTTGAAGTCGGTTAAATAATATCTACCAAATCGATAATATAATACTGACTTTAAATTTGATCTTTTTGTAGTGTTCGTGGTTAGACAGTGGTTTTGCTTTAGCAAAATCGAAGCCCTGATATCTAAGTCAACACAATTTATTCGCAGAGATACCGACGTTCGTGCAGTGCAGCATATTTTAGAGAACTGTAAATAGTCCCCAATTGAGTTGTACCAATCTTACCGAGAAGGGCATGACTATCACCTGTAATATGAATCACATGGACCACTATGTGACTCCTACGAAGGTCAAAATTTACATTTGGATTATTATAATGGCGTGATTCGTAAAGCTAAATGACTCACGGTTACTCTTTTCAACCCTATAAGTATAAGTAAAACATCAATTTGGTTTTTCCACTCTGCTTTTCACAGAAGCATAACAGAACATAACATTAAATCACGTCTATATCCCAGAAGGGGTAGGCAGAGGTGCTAGCACCCAAATTTCGCCAGTTTATGTTTAGGTACCAATGTTATAGGTGGCGAGCCTATTGCCATTAACTGGGCACTTATAAACCTTCGATGAATTCACACATAGCTTCGAAAAGCATTGAAAAGTCATTGATGTCTGCCATGGTAAAACCCGGAATTGAACCCAGGACCTCGTCTCAGCAGTCCATTACCCATACCAATAGGCTACCGCGCTTATCTAGGCTAGGCTCGCAGAAGCTAAGTGGATAACAGTAATTAAGTTATTGAATTTATCTAGGTGTTTAGTCTATCAATAAAGTCACGACAATTGACGCTGTTGCGATTAACTTGGTATCCCTGTAATATTGCGAATGATGAGTCTCTCTCTTTTGATTTCTTTTAGTTATTTTTAAAGAGTTAATTTTCAAACTTCTCTTCTTCTCTCTTCTTGAATTTTACTATAGCCTTTTTGACAAAGTTTACTCTCATGTTCAGTTAAATTGTTTGTTTTAGTAATATTATATAATACATAAAACTAACGAACATGTTGCATCGAGACCGACTGCCATCGAAGGGGCGACGCTCGAAGTTGTTTAAAAACAAGTCTACCTGGGCATAAATGGGTTATAAAGCTCGGTAAAAGCAACTTCGAGAAAGAACTATCCAGTAGGATTCAACTGGGTTGGGCAATATTTCGCAAACTACGTCAGGTCTTCTCTTCATCCCTCTACCGCAGACGCCTGGGAACAAAGGTCTTTGACCAGTGCGTGCGTCCTACCTGTTATGACTTAGGTACGGTGCCGAAACATCGACACTGACGGTGGGACTAGTTCAAACTCTAATAGTCGTGCAGCGGGCTATGGAGCGAGCTTTACCTGGAGTTTCTCCGAAAAATAGAATTCGACACGAGGTTATTCGATAAAGAACTAAAGTTACCGTAGTACCATAGCCCGCAGAATTAGCAAGCAAGTGGGCTGGTTACGTCTGTCGTAGGACCGATGGCAGTTGAAGCAAACGAGTCCTAGAGTGGAGACCGCGAGAAGGCAAACGGAAGGTAGGACACCCCCTGGCCAGATGGACTGACAATTTGAAACAGGTGGCTCGGACAGACTGGATGTGGAGGATCGGACGATATGGGAGAGGCCTATGTCTAGCAGTGGACTGCGCTGGGCTAATTGATTGATTGGTTAATTAGTAATATTATAACTTGAATTTATCTTGATTATAACTTGATTAGTTAATAAATAAACTTTCTATAAATTCCAATGCCTTAATCTTAATCATTACGCCGCCGTTCACCCATTTTAGTTAGGAATGCCATTTTAATAACAGCTTTAATTCCCATCCACCGGAAGTTAATTCCTTTTATGTAGGTACGTGTTATCGATAAAAGAACTTTACAATCGTACAATCTTTTATTGAAACGGAATGATATTACTTAATAATAGTTTATGAACTGTTTCACGTTCAGTCTATTTTCAATCGTAGCAGCCGTAGGGTTAATGTAGTTTTCTTATGCAGGAAATAGATTTTTAGCTAATTTAGTTAAACGTTGCTGGTGTTTAGAATGTATTTTGGCGATATTTAAGTTATATTGTTTTGATATGTGAAATTGTGTGAAAGTCAACAAGAAGGTTTTCACAATGCAAAAAGTGTTAGAGACTGGACGATTTCATTCAAATGCTGACCAGAAAAATAAATTAAATAAAAACAATTGCAGTTACTCAAAACATGTCAATATTTGTTTGTAATTTTTTTTACAATTTTCTCCTGTGTTGTTTTATCTCGTGTTTCTCAATTGCGTGATAGGGGATAAAGGTCACGCAGTGCGTTTGTGCATATTTGTATCGTTACGTGGACGGCGGTCAGGCGGGGGTGGTTCGATAGGCGCGGAGGTGCCACCCAAGGTCGGAGCGCGCTGTCGGCGCGCGGCCGAGCGAGCCTCCGCACGCCCCATGCTGCCCGGAGCACTCGCGCCGCTCGATCCTCACAAAACGCGCGCACTAACCACTATCTACGCGCCGCACAAGTTCAAAACAAGAAAAAACAAAACCGCACAGTCGAGAATGCTCGACAATGACATCCCTATCAAGCCAACACTGTCTCCATTCCACCCTCTCCCCGCGATCGGACAGAAACTGGAGAGGTCCAAAACAAAAGTTATCGTATTTGATTTCAACAAAAACCAGTCGTCAGCCCTCGATCACTCCGTCAAGTTACACGATGTACTGAAACCGTTAACACCGCTGCGGATACATGGGTATACAAGGAAGAATTCAGTGGATACGATAGAAGCAAAGAAACCTCAGCAGCTGCTGAGAGAAAACACATATGATGTGTTGGAGCCGCTGTATGTGAATGCTGCGAAAGTGATAAAGCAAGATACATTTATTGCAGAAAAGACGACAACGTCCAAGAATATGACAAAAGTTGAGGAGCCGCCAAAACTATCACCAAAGACGAGGTTTAAAAAAGCTGCGTTGCAAGTGGCGAAGTTGTCCTCGATGCCGGCGACAGGGAAGCTGTTGTGTTTGAGGGAAAGGCAAACGTATAATGTAGTTCACAGCCCAGATGGTGATAAATGTTTATGGAAGTTACAAGAGCTGCCTCGAAGCCCATCACAGAATCTCGACCAACTCTCGGAGATATTTCAAACTCTAGAAATGAAGGGACGACACAGAGACAAAATGAAAAAGGAAAACAGTTGGTTTTAGCGAATAATTAGTTATTTTAGATTAAGGAAGTGTAGTTTTATTTACTTCGTTTTAATGTGCGTGAAAGTTTGTTGTTGGAAACAAAGCGGTGTATTTAAGTGTTAACGAGTAAGAATAAGAAATATTTTTGTTATTGTAACGTATAACTCTGTTGTGAAGATTGCTATTGCTCAAAGTTTAAATGTTGTGGACTTCGTGCAGATATTTTATTAAAATGTGTGGATTTTTTAATATCTAATACTGTTTTCTTTATTAGGGGTGAGAACGTGAGTCAGACATAGGTGCTTAAGGCATAATTTATTAATTATTTGTGTGGGAAAGCGCGTGTGTCGGTTGTCGTGACCTTGCTTCGATGTCAACAAGTGGGCTAAGAGCGTCGGTGTTTAACCCTTGGTTATATCGAAATATAAAACTCACAGAACCTACATTATGATAATATTAATGTGAAGAGAGTGAATGGGTTTCCGAGAACATGAGTGAGTCATAATTTTATAATTCATAGGTTTTTTACGAGCGGTAATCGATTGAGCTCGCTATTGAATGCACGGAAATTGATCGGTGAAAGTCACAACCATAATTTAATAAAAGTGATTCGTTGGGGGCAGTTCTCGAGTTATGTTTGTTGCTAAATTAACAGTTAGTAGGTACCTATCAACCTGGAAGTGGGAGTCTCATCATCATTTTTCTCAGTGATAGTGGGAGCCCGCGGGTTGTCCCTGCCTCCTTTTGTGAGCATATAATGCTTGAGAAGGAGGCGGTGGAGCGGGTCCGGATGGGATTCACGTCTCTCTCCATCCGTGAGGCTAGCTTGGCATCCATAAATCTTGGCTGGTAGGTGTACAGGTAGTAGATACCTACCCGGTTTCTTCACCGTGGTACCTACCTATGTGCTTGTTGATATACTAGCGATTGTTGCGTAGCGCATTCAATATAATGAAGCCGCACTTTACTTATAGGGGATGTGCAACGTAAAAGACAGGGCACTGTACATGCTGTTCATACAGACTAAACACATGACTCTCCTTTTCGGTTTCGACGCAGTCGGAAAAAGAAAGCCTTATACGACAGGAGGTAGGACACGGCGGTACTTCCGCCCAATTGGGCAGTCCGACTGGATAAGTACCTCCGCCCTACAGAATACCGCAGTTATAATAACTTCGTGTTATGTTCCCGGCGGTGAGTAGGGTAGCCAGAGCTCACTGGAGAGTTTTTGTGCTGTCAGTGGGATGACCAAAGGCTTGTCCTGTTTGTCCTCTACCCTGACGGCACAAAATCTCTGTTCTTACAGGGTCTGCAGCACGGATGTGACTCCACTGGTGTTACACACGTTCATAGGTCATGGTAACCACTTTCCATCAGGTGGGCCGTGTGCTTGTCTGCCACCTAAGTTGTATAAAAAAAAGCCTTTTTACAAAATGTACCTATAAGCAAAATATAACTAAGTAATTTTCCCAGTGAATACCTAGTATTAGTTTTCAATCATGGTGAATTTCCTTTTACATTCGATAGCCTTGCCGATGATAGCCTTGGTTGGAAGATCTATGGTGTAACGTATTGGGGACGAGCTCAGTGACATATAGGGGTGTTATCTGATTGAAATTACGACATACTTCACCTACATTCGTTTACACGTTTGCTTATAATTGATAACGTGAGCCATTACGTAAACGATGTATTTTTAACTGGGCCATGGCTCATGAGTTTGTTTGATATCTTCACAATGTATTTTTACGGGCGAACAATCGCCACGGATACCCGCATCACCGGAGCCGGTGGGAGAGGCTATGTCGGACTCGAACTGACTAAAATGCACGACGCCTGTGGGTCGTTTTTGGTTGCCGAAGGTGAGGTTGACAGATATATCCCTCGCATCCCGGCTGATCTAGGACCATCTCTCTCGATCTGGCTCTCTCCTCGCGTGTGGGACCACAGCGTCCCCAACACGTTCCCGGCACCTCCGCCGCGGCTGCGGCTTGCTTCTGCCAGGGTGACAGGCGGCTCAACCAGTCACCCCCAGGACTGCCTTTTTTAATGGACTTAGGTGTAGCAAAGAGGTTATTCCAGTGACTACAATAAGAAGTTCTTCAAGAAGGGAGAAAAAATCATCCAACGCCCCATTTGAAGGCTTTTTAGGGCCTTTTTTGCTTGTTTGCTCCCTACGTTCTCTGTCCAGCAAGTTCAATCATATGTCATCAATATCACAGCGTTAGACCCAGCTGGATTCAATTTTTTTACGTTGAAGCTACTTCTCCTACGCTGATTATTGATTTAACATGATCGGCGACCGGAAGAGTTTCATTCTTCAATCAGTGGGTGTACTGTACAGCGTACAGTTGACAAAGGATAAAAGTAAGCACTTTTCATGTGTACGAAAAGGTCCAACCTCAAATCGATGATATTTTTTTATACCACTTAGATGGCGCACCTGATGGAAAGTGGTTAACACCAAAGGAGTCATACTCGCGCTGCCAACCCAGTAAGTACAGAGAGTTTCTGTGCCGTCAGTGCAGAAGACATAGCAGGAAAAGTCTTCCCACTGATAGCACAAACTCTCCAGTGAGCTCTGGTTACCCTACTCACCGCTGGGAACACAACACGAAGTTATTATGGCCGCGGTATTCTGTGCGGCGGTGGTACTTCCCAATTGGACGGAAATACACAACTGGACATTGACCTCTCCCAATGTGCGCCATTTTATCCAATCCTCTGCCTTTCGCATCCAGTTTGATGATGATACCTCACCTGCCTTATAATATGAAAAGGTGTATTATATCCTTTGTCGACTGCATCTATTTGCAGGTGAGGTCTTGTATGCGCGGTGGCCTAGTGGTATGGGTAATGGACTACTGATACGAGGTCTCGGGTTCGATCCCAGGTTTTACCATGGCACACACCAATGACTTTTCGATGCTTTTCGAACTTATGTGTGTATTTATCGCAGGTTTATAAGTGCCCGGTTACTGGCAATAGGCTCGCCACCTATTACATTGGGACCTAAACATAAACTAGCGAAATGTAGGTACTAGCACCTCTGCCTACCCTTTCGGGGATATAGGTGTGAGTTTATGTTATGTTAGGTGTACGAAAAAGTTCAATCTCATAACCTACAGTAACCGCTGTAATCATACAGTGTTTGCTTGTTTGTTACACAGCATTACCTTTAAAAAAGCTTCACCAATACGAATGTCCACACAATTTTCAGTAATTGCTAGTTTATGCAGCATGGTGGCGATTTTATCGATAATAATTGGCGATATGTCAGTAGCCAGCACGCGAACTGTCGATGCGCCATTTGTCTAACCTAATTCCGATGTTTGTCATGTGTTAGGCGAGAGCTTCATTGTTCAAAACGCCTTGCTTGGTAGAAAGAGTTTTTGTCTAAGTTCAATGTGCTAGATGTTAAATTTTGCGCAGTGTCTGAGCAGGTCGTAGTTGCAATGAACAAAAAGATATTTTTCAATCAACTTTTGCAGACAAAAGGTTATTGGGTCACAGATTAGGTAAGAAGCGTCGGTAGCTTATTGGTTAAGAAATCGGCCTTACGATCGAGAGGTTTCGGGTTCGAACCATGGCCATTAGGTACACTACCGACGTGAACCCACTCTTAACACATGCAATTTAGCTTAGCTGCAGGGGTTTGAGGGAATATTAGTAATTTAGGTTCTAATATTTTTTTTTTAAGCTATTGCATAGCTTTCATCGCGGGCCTTGAGCATGGGGACCGAATCCAGAAATTCCGTAACGAAAAAAACCTAACACTCCGAGCTCGCACGAATCGAGCCGAGCTGCTCCGAAGTAGGTAGCTCCGCTTAACGTAAGTAATTATAATTGCATAAGTTGTTAGTTTTCAAATTCAAATTCAAACTCAGAATCAGACTCAGACTCAGATTCAAATTCAAATTCAAATTCAAATTATATTATTATTTATTAAGGAGTTCGCTTTACTTATAATTTTTGGCGGGAAACAACATAATTTCAGCCAGCCGTTTGCCTGCGAACAGCCCTTTACAGGGTTGTTTCCTTACCCGGATTTGGTTGTAGGCGACAGTGTGTCTTCTAGTGCCCAGTTCTGTTGTCCAAGGTTTAGATTTACCATGTGGAGGTTACGGGACACGCATCCCACCAATTAATTAAATTCAAACCTATATAGGAAAAATCTTAATATGAAGAAGCTATAAAGAGCTACACACCAATGACTTTTCGATGCTTTTCGAAGCTATGTGTGTATTTATCGCAGGTTTATAAGTGCCCGGTTAATGGAAATAGGCTCGCACTTATTACATTGGGACCTAAACATAAACTGGCGAAATGTGGGTGCTAGCACCTCTTCCTACCCTTTGGGGATATAGGCGTGAGTTTGTTATATTATAAAGAGCTAATATACGCTCTATAGGTAGGTCTTTCTTCTTTAACATGTCATGGTAGGTACCTAAGTCCACAGATCTCTTTAATTTCAGGCCTTAGGACATGTTGTAGGTACCTATCTATACCCTTATTTAATTCCTATTGTCTGCTGTTGTTAATTCAAATGTCACGCGTAGGCG
Organism: Eilema griseolum; assembly: GCA_963662185.1. Classification (NCBI taxonomy): domain Eukaryota; kingdom Metazoa; phylum Arthropoda; class Insecta; order Lepidoptera; family Erebidae; genus Eilema; species Eilema griseolum. Next base: position 23,755,786 of record OY759240.1, read on the forward strand.
TTATATTACAGTGCCTACAGTACAATATGGCCAGTCAGACTTCTAGTCCGCAGACTATAATAAAGTAGAAATGAATCATTGCCGGTTCAGAGGGAGCTAATGGAAGCAAATCGCTTGTAGGCACTTAACATTGACCTTTGAGGTTATATTCTAGTATTATATTGCGTACCTACAGTCGTAGAACAATTATCTATTAGCCAAGTAGGTATTCTTCGAGGTCTCTTTAGCCATGTCGTTTCTGGGGCAGAGGATGGCCATCGCGATTCAGCGAGGCAACGCTGCCAGTGTCATGGGCACCTTTGCGCCGGGAACGATACGGGGCGGGTTATTTGATTTGACATAACATGAGTAGGCATTAGATATTATGATTTATAGAATTCGTAATGAAATCATATGAAACCCTACTGGTGAAGCCTATAGGGCGAACGAACCTCCTGCAGGAGGCACCCCTGACGCGTGCGATTCGCACATTGAATCTCATAGCTGCGGAGATTGATCTATTCCATTGTGCTAAGAGTTTTTTATTTTTTATTTTTATACCACTTAGTTAGCAGACAAGCACACGGCCCACCTGATGGAAAGTGGTTACCGTGACCTATGGACGTCTGTAACACCAGTGGAGTCACAGTCGCGCTGCCAACCCTGTAAGTACAGAGTTTCTGTGCCGTCAGTAGAAGACAAAGCAGGACAAGCCTTTAGTCTTCCCACTGACAGCACACATTCTCCAGTGAGCTCTGGCTACCCTACTCACCGCTGGGAACACAACACGAAGTTATTATAGCCGCAGTATTCTGTAGGGCGGAGGTACTACCCCAGGCGGACTGCTCAATCGGGCGGAAATACCGCCGTGTCCTACCTCCTTAAAAGAGTGAGTTCACAAGGGTGGCATTACATTAATCTGCTACGTTAAGTTAAATGTTATCAACATTTAATATACCTAAGTATTGTATAGAATGTAAACACATAGTTCATAATTATAAGATAGTTACACTATTGCATTGGGGTAAAGCCTGGGGTAATGATAGTTGTAATGAGAAATAAATAAATAAATAATTACAAAATAAATAAATAAAATTTTTCGAGGGATGTGTGGGGTGGAGTGTGGTTGCTATGATAAGGTTTTCGGGTTCGATTCGATTCATTGATGCAAATGCAGTTCAAATAAAACAAAGGGACTAGACTATTGATGGATGGCAAAGTACATACGGTCCTTTAACATGAAATGAATAGTATATAGCCCGCGATAATTATATTTTGGCAGTCTAAAAGTATAAAGTAAATTCTATACTTATTATTAAAATAATAGACGAATAAGCAAAGATGTGTGGTGAAGGGACAAAGATTGACATACCGATTTTGCATTTTTTGCCGATTTGCTCGAACACTACAACAAATTGGTAACCACCCCTGCCTCCGGGGGCGGGGATGATGTTTTTTTTTATATATAGAACACGTCAATTAGACTTCGCCTTGCCTGATTGTAAGTTGAAGGCAAAGTCTCAGAAAAGAGGGTCACCATTACTTACACATACCATGTGACAATGGTGACATTCAGCTTGACGGCCTCACCAATGCTTTTTCACGCCCTGCTTAAAAGACCCGGTATCCCAGTATCTACCCCAGTGTCGGACCGTCCTCTAAAATTTGAAATCAATGCCTTAGAAGCAAACGGCGACTTTTTTATATGTTTAATCATAGTAGAGGTACTGTACAAGCATGTGGCATGCTGTTGTCTACCTAACCTACCCCGGGAGGCAAAGGGCGTTAGTTTACGTACCAATGACTTCAACTCTCGGGTCAGGTAAATGGTACTTTATTTTTCCGTTAGATAATTTTCTCAGCCTTAGAAGGGACTTTGCCTCACTGTGTGTGTTCTACCGCCTATACAATGGTTTGTGGTCAGATGAATTGTTTGACATGATGCCCACAGCTACATTCTATCATCGCACCACTCGCTATTGGCAGGGAGTTTATCCTCACACATTGCGACCGGAAAGGATGCGTACTGTGCGGTACGAAAAGAATTTCATCTCACGCACGCTCAAGCTGTGGAATGAACTCCCTGCTGCGCTTTCCCAAGTTATAAAAATATGGAGTTCTTCAAGAAGGGAAAGGTTTGTTCAGGGTCGGCAGCACGAGTGAAACTCTCCTGGTGTTGCATACGTCCATAGGCCACGGTAACCACTTCCCATCAGGTGGACCGTGTGCTTGTCTGTCACCTAAGTAGCATAAAAAAAAAGCTTACGACAGAAAAAAGTGGAACTATAAACGTAGTAGAAAACTGTGTGTGTTGTACACATCTGCTTACCCCTTTAGTGACAGGCGTGAGTGTATAAAAAGAAACTAGTATCTGTATCTAACTACACATACTATATACAGACTATAGATATGTCTAGATAAGTATATACCATTAGCTCGAACAATAATCGATATTGAATAGCGAGTATTAAAAAAAATCATGTCTAAAAATACTGAGTTATGACGTATAATGGAAGTCAATAACGGTCAGTCAGGGTCAAGTACGTACTTCAGGATCAGTTATTTATTATTTACAGCCTTATGAGGTATGCGTATTATTATCATGTAGTATGTTCAAGTACTGTGAACTTCAAACGAGGTATGGCAACAAAGTGGGGTCTAGTTGTATTGGTGGGTCTTTTCATCCTTCAATACATTTACATACATATAATCGGCGTCTCCTTCTGCGAGCAAGTTATGCTCGTGAGGCGGGAGCGGCAGCGGGAGCGAAGGAGGATCGTAAGTCAAGCTGCTTGCGTACTTTTTTTTTTTTACGTGCGCATAATCCCCACGGGTACCTCCCCACCGGAGCCGGTGGAGGAGGTTATGTCGGACTCGAACCGACTAAAACGCACGCCGCCTGTGAGTCGCTTTGGTTGCCGAAGGTGAGGTTGACAGGCATATCACTCGCACCCCGGCCGACCCAGGGCCATCCCTCACGATCTGGCCCTCTTCTCGAGTGTGGGGACTACAGAGTCCCCAACTCGTCCCCGGAAACGGGGAGGCGCGCCAGGAGCGCTACCGTCGCGGCCTGCTTCTGCCAGGGTGACAGACGGCTCCACCTGTCACCCCCAGGCCGGCGCTCATGGGAGGGGAAGTCGTTCATCGACATAGCTGCTTGCGTACTGGGGTAACGAGTTGGGGACTGCGGTTCCCACACCCAATGAAGGCCAGATCGTGAGAAATGGCACTGGGTCGGCCGGAGTGCGAGGGATATGCCTGTATAACCTCACCTTCGGCAACCAAAAACAACCAATTAGGAAGAGTTGAATTAACACCCACATTTCACTAATGTTTGTATGGGTCCAAGCCATGCATCTGAGGCTGAGTCTGGGCTGTATATCTGCCTGATGTTAAACAGCCCTATCCCTTAGTTGCTTTGTACGACACCGCATAGGAATAGATGGGGCTTAAATTCTACTCTGACGGCAACCAAGCGGCTAATTTCGCCTATTGAATTGATAGATGCTGAACATAGTTATGACAAAGAAGGTAGGTACAGATCTTGATTAAAAAGTATCAAAATAATCTTAAGAGCAAATCAAGCTAGTTTATTGATTTAAATTGTATTATTGTCCGAAATAAAGGCGTGTACCAAATATCAGAACAAATAAGTCCACAGGAAGGGGAGAAACTAAGGCATCAAGATAATTTTGAGTAACTACTTTATTCGTCAAGATCTTTTTGTTGCTGACCGTACCTACTTAGGTAAGAGCTATTAGGTAAGCACAATTTTAATTGCAATGAAATTGATAGCAGCATAAATGAAGAGCTCATTATGCGAGAAAGAACGCGAATTCCCGCCAATTGGGTATTTGACTGACTAGTCAAATTAGTTACTTATAAAATGTCAAAATAAATAATAAGGAAACTTGTATGAAATAAATTATTGTAACGTCATAATATTTAACAGTCAAATGATTTACTATTATCAGTTGGTTGGATGATTAAAAATAAATAAAAACGATAAAACAGACGTAACTTTTACCACTCTTTTACCATTCTTAATTTAGTAAATTCAGTTAAATAATTTATTTTAAACATAACATAATGAATGGAAAATGTCCAATTCGCCTTAATGGATGTTTTCGGCGAATCAAAAGGAGGGTTATGATTTTGACAGACTGTGTATGTATGTATGTAGGTTCATCTGTTCCCTCATAGCTCCTCAACTACTTATTAGAACTAGACAAATGAGGTATCGTTAGAAGCGTCTTAGACGTCCGCTGGTTATAGGCTATATAAAATGTCACTGAATCTATTGCGGTGGCCTCTAGCGATCATGAAGTACTATGTTAAAAATTGTGTTTAGTATCAACAGAATTTTTTGTAGCCTGATTTTTCTGTTGTCGGGTTTTAGTTTTAATTTAGGTTTACCTTTTTTTTTATACCAATTAGTTGGCAGACAAGCACACGGCCCACCTGATGGGAAGCGGTTACCCATATTGTAGGCGCTTGGGAAAACCGCAGCAGGGAGGTCATTCCACAGCTTGAGTGTGCGTGGGATGAAGTTTCTTTCATACCGCACAGTGCGCACCGTCTCAGGTCTCAATGTGTGAGGATGAATTCCCTGCCTATGGCGAGAGGTGCGATGATAGAATGTAGCTACGGGCATCATGTCAAACAATTCATCTGAGCACAAACCATTATATAGGCGGTAGAACACACACAGTGAGGCAAAATACCTCCGAAGGCTAAGAGGTTCCACACTACCTGTGAGTATGGGATTGTCAACCAGCCTCAATGCCCGTCTTTGCACTGAGTCGAAAGGTCAAGCTGGTATGCAGGTGCTCCAGCAAAAAGGTGACAGCAGTACTCCATGTGAGGCCGGACCTGTGCTTTATAAATAAGGAGTTGCTGCCCCGCAGTGAAGTACTCCTTCGCTCTGTTGAGCACTTCGAGTTTTCTTGATGCCAACTTAACCTTGTCCTGCAAATGACTTCGGTATTGGACGTCACTGGAGATATCGACACCAAGGATCCCGATACTCGAGGAGATAGGATCCCGATACTCGAGGAGATAACCTTACCTATTTGACACGTATCTTTGAATGTGATCTTATTTTTACATCGCTTATTTTTTGAGCAGAAGAAAATAATGAATGCTGATTCTTTCATCCTAATTTGTGTCATGAATTATATTTTATTCTGCTACTATTCTTTTAAGTTTTAAGTTAATAAAATGAAGTGGGTTTATGGTAAAGAAATACAAGTTATTGCACTTATCAATAGTTTATAATTATATTAAGTATAAATATAAGGAAAGTATTGTGATTATAAATCCTATTAGTTTACTCAATTGGCTAATATATTCACGTACTAAATTACATCGTAATTATAGAGCCAAATTCAGAAGAATTGCGTTTCTAAAACGTGTGACTTCAAAACTTACGAACAAACGGAAGGTTCAACCTTAAGAAAACGTGAGAAAGTACGTTTTCGAATCATAACAATATGGTATACCAAAGGTTTTTGTTTTTCTTTCTAATATATTCGAAACCCTAGCAATACATTAATTGAGTTAACTCACTCATATAAGTCATCAGCTTTGCCTTTAGCTTACCACCAGGCGAGGTGAAGTCAAATTGGCGGCATGTCCAAGATAAAAAATAAAATTTAAAGTTGAGTCGAGTGAGTGAGAGTTCACCAGTGAAATTGTTTGCGAAATAAGTTAAACTTAAAATAAAGTGGTCTCTCATGTTTTACTCAAAAAAAATTAACATAGGTAGTTTAAATTGAACTCGGTTTATCACATTCACTTCTGATAAGTCATACCAAGATGGTGACATTACATTCATTAAGATTAAATGGTTTTAGTAGATAATAATTTTAAAAATCTAGGGCTACTACTACTATTACTACGATTTTATGTTAAAGCAAGTCAGTCATCCAAATGTCGCTCTAAAAATGCCATTTAATTTTATACATTTTCTACATATGGTTTAAGTCTAAAAAATGAATGAAAATAGACACATAACATAAACTCACGCCTATATCCCCGAAGGGGTAGGCAGAGGTGCTAGCACCCATATTTCACCATAAAAAAAAGAATGAATGAAAAATGAGTCCTTTTTCATTGCCTCTATAAAATGCAACTTCAATTTCATAACTATAACGTCTAAAATTAAATGGCATTTAGAGGCCCGTTATCCAGAATGACACTCGGTTCTGAATTTCAGATTTATCTGCGGGTCTAAAAAGGCCACATTGAGCGATTCTCCTAAAAATAAGTAACTTTATGAATTTTACAGTAGATTCTACAACATTCTACACAACGCTATCTAGACCCATGGTAAGCATAGTTTAACTAGCTTGTGTTATGGAATCTAGAACACGGATAAACATACTTAAATACTTTTTTTTTTGTAAATACATACATATTATACATAGAAACACCCAGACCAATGCAAATTCCCATATTCATGCATACAAATATTTGCATTGAGCGGGGATCGAACCCGCGCCTCCTGCGTAGCAGTCACGTTCACTACCGCCACGATTTGACAGAGCCAGAGATTTGACAATTTGTCTACACAATCTGCCTTCAGATAAAAAGAGATGCTGAACTGAGTACCATTCTAGAATATGGACTTTAAGCCTAAACTAATAAAGTCTAATATTTAATGGCATTTTTGCAGTCAGTAGTAGGACTAAAAACGTACTTAGTACGCCGCGTGGTTCCCGAGAGTAGAATTTGGACCACCTCATCTCTTCCCATGCGGTGTCGTACAAGGCGACTAAGAGATAGGGCTGTTTAACATCAGACAGATATATACAGCACAGACTCATCCTCAGATGCATAGCTTGAGTCGACAATAGTGTCCGGAAGACGGCAATATGGTCAGCCCCTATAACGTGGGACCGAATTTAATGATTGGTGAAATGTGGGTGTTAATTCACCTCTGCCTAACACTCCGGGGATAATCTTGACAATTAGTATACAATCTGTCCTTAGATATATCGAGATCCAGGAATGTGTGTCTCTCTAGAGTGAGAGTGTCAGAAGAATGAAAGTGGCTTGCCTTAACACAAAACAGCAGTATTTTTTGACAGACATGAGTATTGTCTGTCAAACGTGAGTATTTTTTTTGACAGACTTGCTTAATCTAATGACATAATATAATAAGACTATGTCAATACATACTAATCTGCCGACTTCAATATCTTGACTATCTCATGTAAATTGGAATTGGTTCATTAATTATACTCCTGTTAGCATACTGGCTCCACCACTGTTCTGCAGCTTGGCTATTTCCTCTTTGAACTTGGCAATGGTCTCTTTGGCCAAGTGTAGTTTTTCCTTTAGTTCCGATATTTCACTGCGAACTTTCGTCTGTGATGCAATTATCTTTTGTAAGGTCTTCTCTTTTTTATCTTCGACTGGAATAGAGTAGAGAGTTATAAAAGGTGGAAGTTATATTATTTCAATTCAAATTGAGCCCAAGAGGTGTATTATTTAGACAACACTTGGAGCTTGATAACCAAATACAATACCTAGTACTGGGTATCTTTTTTTTTTACGTGCGCAAAATTCCCGCGGATACCCCCCACCGGAGCCGGTGGAAGGGGTTATGTCGGACTCGAACCGACTAAAACGCACGCCGCCTGTGGGTCGCTTTGGTTGCCGAAGGTGAGGTTAACAGGCATATCTCTCGCACCCCGGCCGACCCAGCGCCATCTCTTACGAGTCCCCAACTCGTCAACTCGTCCCTGGAAAAAGGGAAGGCGCGCCAGGCGCGCCGCCGCCGCTGCCTGCTTCTGCCAGGGTGACAGGCGGCTCCACCAGCCACCCCCAGGCCTGCGCTCATGGGGGGCGGAGGTTGTTCATCGACCTCTGACGCCCGAGTTGCCTTCGTACGCGGGCAGCTTGGCTTGCGATCCTTCGTCGCTCCCGCTGCCGCTCCCGCCCCCCCCCTAGCGGATCATCGCCGCGAGTAAGGTGGAGAGCGTGAGAACCCTCACTCCCAGGGCCGCCCACAAGTTCCCGTCTCGGCGACTCCCACGCCGGACACTCGGTGAGTGTGTGCGGCCACGAGTCCTCGCTCGCAAGTATTGGGTATCTTTATTGTAATGGTAATGCCTGGTAATGTGCCCAAAAAGCTGGTGGCATTGCGCCATTGGGTATTTTATTTCTATTTATTTTTGTATCAATATTGTTAACAACAAGCCCAAGTAGCTAGATAACAAAAAAATAAAATGCTATGAGCTGTCTCACTGTGTTAAAGAGATCATATTGCAAATTAATTGCTCAATCATCAAGCAACAAACACTTTGCAGTGCTAAAACAAAGAGTGAAATTTCTCTCTATTAAATGAATAAGCTTGCTATTAAGCAAATAAGCTTGCCACTAAGTGAATTAGCTTACTATTAAGAGCATAAAATCTCTATTAAGTGACTAAACTCAGTATATGTAGATAATACTTTGTGTAAAGATGTATATTAATTTTATTTTACTTACACTTCTCTCTCTTTCTTTTGTTTTTAATTATTATTTTAGTTTATTATATTCTTTATTGTACGCCAATTACAATATTCATATTACAGAAATTGAGAAGACAAGAGCAGTACAAAGGGCGGCCTTATCGCTTTACACAATTTCTTCCAGGCAACCTTTGGATGGAAATGTATGTTGGTTGGAGTATTTGGAAGTTGTTGGCGTATAACAAAAAAAATGTAATAATTTATACATACTTATATAAGTGTCTATAATAAATATATGTATACTTAAAATACTTAATAATTATATAAATACAATAAACTACCTACAATATACAATATAATATTACTACTAAAATATACTACTACAATATAATATATAATTATACACATATACATACATACATACACATATACATACCTAAAGATATGATGATATACACACATCAACAAAGTCTAGGGAACAAGGACATTTCTAGTTTTTATTTAAAAACCCTTTCTTGTAATAGTGAGTGTTTTATATCAATAGAAGGGTATTTTTATACCGTTTTTAATTTTAATTTTAATAAAAACATTTTCATACTAAATTTTTTTTTTTTTAAGAAAGAATTGAATAGTGCCAATATTGAGTATTACAACCTTCTATGATTAGGCACAAAAATAACGAGGTAGTAAGAAATACAGTAATTAACCGTACTTTAAACGTTTTTAATAATCTGTAGGACCTCCTAAAGCATTAGCAACAGCTCGACAACGGCGTGGCATACTTAGTATGAGATTGTCAATCATCGTCTGTGGAATATGGCTCCATACACTGCGAAGGTGTAAAAAAAGTTGTTCTTCAGTGTTCAGATTTTCCAAAGAATCACTGAAAGCTCTTCTCCCAAGCAAATCCCAGGCATGCTCTATGGGATTGAGGTCGGCAGACTGAGCAGGCCATTCCAACGTCGTCATATTGTGCTCGCTTAACGCATTGACCACTACCCTCGCGGTGTGTGACCGTGCATTATCTTGCATGAACATAAAATCTTGACGAACTGCTGTCGATGAGGGATTACCATGGGGTGTATAACCTCCTGAATGTATTGATTTGCATTCAAATTGCCCCGTATCCAAACGAGGTCGGTCTTTCCACCAAGGCGAATTCCAGCCCATACCATGATTGTTCCACCTTGGTAAGGATGAACTTCTTGCGGATTCTGGAGACGACTCCGACGTCCAGGAACTCGACATATACGCATTCTTCTCGAATCAGGATGAAAACCGAAGCAAGATTCGTCGGAAAACAGAACCCGTGCCCATTGATGATCGGTCCACTGTAAATGTGCGTTAGCCCACAATAAGCGACGACCTCGATTTCCACGTCGAAGAGCTGGAACCCTAAGCGATCTGCGAGCATAAAGATTGGCTTCGTGTAGTCTTCTTCTGACAGTTTGATCGCTAATAACCACTTGATGCTGAGACTGGAGGCCTGCGACCAACTGACGAGCAGTAATCGTGGGTTGCCGCCTTGCGGAATTTTGCAAGAAACGATCTTGTCGCGGGGTAGTAACCCTATTTCGTCCCCTGTGACGTTCGGCAACATCCCCTGTAGACCTGTAGCGTGCCCATAATCTGCAAATTACGCTTGGTTGGGTGTTGACAGCATCCGCTACGTCGCGTTGAGTTCGTCCAGCTTGCAGCATACCAACAGCCCTTAACATCTCTTCGCGACTTAAATGACGACGTGACATGATGACTACAGTCACAAAAATGCACAAACCATACGTAAAAGACGTATTATTGATAATAAACGTTATTTACAATCAAAAAAAATAATTTTTATTTTGCCTCAGAGAAACTGCACAATCAAACACTTTTAAAAGTTTTCCCTCCATATTCGAAAATCATTACTTATTTAAATTTATTTTTAAATTTCGAACAACTCTGTAATCTACTTTATTCTATTTTTATTTATTTGCTGCCAGTTATTTGCAAAACAAGATTTACACGAAAAAAAATAATTGGGGTCATCTTGTTCCCTAGACTTTGTTGAGGTGTTTACTATGTTACAAGTGACACCGTCGACAAATAGTGCTCCTTGACCATTCTTTAAAATTTCAGTAACGTCTGAGCTCGTCTTATTTCCATTGGTAGTTCATTCCACAGGCGTACAGCTGTTACGGTAAAAGAATTATCGAAGAACCCTGTGGAATGCTTTGGCATCTTTAGGACTAGTCTCCTCGATGATCTTACACATTTTTCATGCGTATCGGAAGGGAACTGAAAGCGATCTTTTAAGTACAAAGGTGTTGAAGGATTAAACAAGATATTGTATAGCAGGGAAAGGATATGTGAGTTCCGGCGCAATCTAATGGGTAACCACTGTAGCCGCGAACGGAACTGTGATACATGATCGAACTTGCGCAGACCCTAAATAAATCGTATACAGATGTTCTGTAGACGTTCTAGTCTGTGAAGCTGGTTTTCGGTCAGATCCAAGTAGATGACATCAGCATAATCCAAAATAGGGAGGAGCAAGGAGTTTGCCAGCGCAATTTTTGTGGGAATCGGCAGCAGATGTTTCAGCCTCCGAATTAGCCAATAACTACACCATATCTTTACTGTTTTTATAACATTACTGTCCATTTCAAGGTTGCTTGGAAGAAATCGCTTCAGCGATAAGGCTGCCCATTGTACATTAAACTGTATACATGCTACCTACTTGTTCTACTGTAAATCTGTTGGTGTACAATAAAGAATTATCTATCTAAAACTGCAAGTACATTCACTTTCAACTGTGATACTACTTACAATCAGTATCATGATTCCAAGGTCCATTAGTGACCGGCTTCACACTGTTTAAGAGATGCTGCATCAACTGCGTTGGCTCCTGGAATACAATCTCTTCATAAGACTCGCTGACAAGTGCGCGCCCAATAACGGGCGGGGCCCCATCTGTTACTGGTGACTGGAAGAGCTTCAGGATGTGATATAGTGTTACCTGCAATGAGATTGTAGGAAATGTTTTGAAAGAGATAAATCAGATATGGGTATGGGTGGAGTACAGCATCTCACAAAGACCTTTGTGAGGTTAGACAGTATAATTGTAATTTAATGTGTATAATCTTACACAACAGCAAACAAGTACAAACTAGAGTTGAAAAGGTTCAACCCTTTTCAACTTTAGTTTGTGCTTGATTGCTGTAGTGGTGAGCACATAATATAACCTTCAAGCAATCCTGACTGAATAGTTCGAGCTTGTACGAGTTCTTCAACTGAGATCAACTTTATTAATTTATTCATTCGACTTACAGCTATCATTACAGGCATATGCGCAATGCAATAGTGCAGTAATTTAAAACAAAAGTATATACACTAAATATATAAACATTTAGACCTGACCGGTTTGGCCTTACGGCATCCTCAAAGGTTTACACTGGTCTAATAACAAATAAAAAATACTGTGGAAAAGTACAAGTGTGTCCTCACAATATGTGTAACAACAAATTCTACCAAGTGTTATCAATCAACAGTATAAAAAAATAATCTTATTTTTATATCAAAATTGAATTGAACTTCAAGATAATGTGACATTTTAATTTTAATTCTAAACTATAACATTGTGACTATGATCGTATTATGACATTGTGGCTAAGTACCAATATAATCAATTTGTATGCCCAAGTGGCAAAACATAGTGAACCTATTATCTATAATATGTAAAATCTTTGTATACCTATGTTTTACAAATAAAGATATTCTATTCTATTCTAATATGAAACATCAGCAGCCATTAATAAAATAAAGAAAAAGATTATAAAACTTTAAACAAATGATGTTTTCTACTTACAGGTCTCTCATTAGGATCATGGAAGTATAATTTAACAACTATTTCGAATTCTCCCCATCCCGTTTCAGTTAACTCGTAAGGCGGCTTCGTTATTATCCTGTTCGGGTTTGCGTAGCTCTCGTGCAGTTTAAAATGTACTTTTTTAATGTACGCTGACATATCTTCGTTGGCGTAAGGCTTCACGTATACCGTCCATTGATGGGTATGCCCATCTTCCTCTCGTTTCTTACCGAAGTAGCGGGCTATGTTACCGTATACTATCGGCTTTACTATAACTAAGTTCTGAAAACGCGGTAAAAAACAACAAATTAATTATAATTAGTAATACTATTATTGACTATGAGAGGTCGACTAATTTGTGAGATATAAAAGGTTACCTTCACTCTACCCCCTGAATCAGGGCCGAAGTCTGTTTGCAGACTCATATCCAAATCTATTTTGGCCGACAGCTTGAATAATTTTTAGTTCTGTTGTGTAAACAAATCTAACCTCACTTTGAGGAGATTGTTTTTGTTGTGATCTGTCACTTTGACGTTTAGTTGAATTTGATTTTACAAAGTTCGTTTAGTAATCGATAATATAAAATAACAGATTAAAAAAACAAATAAAAACACCTCTATTGTAGCGGAACGCGCGAAGCGTAGACTCAACCCACTTATAGATTTTCCAAGTTAATATCAAGTGTTCTAGATAATTAGTTTTACTGTTTCTACATTAAGAAATAACATTGTGATCAGTAATAAACATTTATAGTGTGCGCCTTCTCTTATTTAGATACTCCCGCGCAACCGCATAGGCATAGCCTCTAAATCTATTATAGATAGATCATTCTGTAGATCTTTGATATCCCCGTTAGAAATAATATTGATAAGTAATTCAGCGTAATTTCAGCAGCGTCTCTCTTACACAAGAGACGCTTGTGGGGTCTAATGAAGACCATGTATCCTACGAGGGGCCATCTTCTAACCCTAGATGACCGAAGGTCAGGCGGGGAGCGAAGGATATGCTCCAACATCAATTACTAAAGTCCCGAGGCGACGTGCACCATTCATCGTTCATCCGGATACCAATTCCAATTACATCCAAATCTTGTACAATGGAGCCCTACCTTAGACTTTTTTTACAATATTTGGATTATTTTAGCTATCAAGGAAGCGAAAGCCCTTGCCCCATAAATCCAAGAGTACAGCTGGCTGAACTATTTCTTTTGATCTACAAGCACGTATAGCTAGCAGATGAGGTTGACTAGGGTCTGGACTTCGAACCTTTAATAAGACTCCTTAAACCCTCTTCCAACTATTGAGGTATAGGTAAGGTATAAAAAGAAAATAGTGTTATAGCAAATAAAACGCAACCACTTGAGTTTTCATAAGTACTTCTTATTAGAAGGCAAGTGAACAATGGTCCAACAAGCTCTTTTCTTAATTGCATTACAATAATTGATTATCATTAAACTAACTACATAATTGCGTTGGCTCTACGGTATAATGAGCACAGTACATTAGTCACAACATTGAGAATTATCATGTCGCCGTCGGAAGACAGCTATCATAAGGATTTAGCAGTGGCGGAGTTACACATTAAATATGCCGCTTACGTCTAATTAAGTTAGATCCTGAGCAATTGGTTCATCCGTCAACTCATCGAGATTTACATTTATTTCCGTAATTAACGGGAATTAACTTTTTGTGGACTTTATAACATTAGAAAGACAAAAAAACCGCTACTAAAATCTGCTGCTCGTAGTGGCAACACCAGCCTACTCAGACTGCTGGTAAATCCGCCACTGGGGTTAAGCACTTTAGGCCGTTGCAAAACATACACCAATTTAAAATTCTTACACTATGTCACTATTAACATTTATGGGATCACATGGGTCTGATGTAATACAAAAAGGTTTAAGCATACAGTAGCCTCGTGTGACTAAAACTTGTGATCGGTCCACGTGTGTTCTATATCAGCGAGCAACGGATCGCTCTCTTCATCAAATCTTGCAGAGGAGGTGCCATGTCTTGATGATGATACCCTCTGTGTAAAGTTCAGGAGATTTGGAACCAGTACACCACAAGGAGTCGCAGGCGCAGAACGTGATGCGACTCTTGAAGACGCGCGTGTTCCAGGGGAAATTCTTGAACTCCTAACTTGATAGGCTGCCGATAACGGCACGTATAAGCTCGATTTGCGTGGTCTCCGGGGGATCTTGACCGTGTTTTCTCGTCTAGGAAGTCTATTCTCTCTTCGTAGAGTAGATTCTCTAGACGTTTGTGTGGGGCTTGTCGGTTGAGGTGGGGATTCGCAGGCCCCAGCGAGTTCTGGGGAGGGGGCGAAAAGAGCATGGCGGAGCACGTAGCCCTCGTGATCGTACCCTGTGTCGTCGACGTTAGAGAGTGAGCGATGGACTGGAGGAGATGATCCGAGCCTTGGCTTGCAGCCTCCGTCGCAGTACATCTCACAGTCGATTAGCTCCAGTTCAAGGTCGAAAGTAGGGTCCTGGAAATAAGGTATAGAATGTCAGGTTCTAATTCTAAATCTTCTTTTTTAAATTTATTTATTTAATTAAATACAAAACATTCGTGTCTAATAAACGTGTTTTCTTTCTTTCTTTCTTTATAAAAATACCACATAAATTCATTAGAGTTTTTCCGTGCATTAGTGCCATCAATGTTCAAACAGATTACAATAATAACAGTTTTTTATACACAAACGAGAAAAGGTGGAACTAGTTAGCTAATATTACCTCTATTTTCGCAAAGTGTTATTGAACATTTTTATGAAAAAAATTCTCATTATAAAAAAATTTATTAAAAATTATTAAAATTCTCATTATAATTCTCATTATAGGTAGTGGGAGTTTGCAAACATGATCGGTAGACGGCAAGCTTTACTGGAAATGACTAAAATAAAGCGTACAAAATGTGAATGACTTAATACTTTTATATTTCCAGGTCAGGAGTTCAATGGGAAAAGTACAGCGAATCCGTCAAATCCACGTAGTAAAGTCACTTTACCCTAACGCAGAAGCAAGGTCATGATTTTGTTGGATTTTTAAGAACTTAGGAGTTTAAAAGAGTTGATGTCTATCTTAATTGGACAGATCAACTCACCAGGGGTTGTACAGGCGACGTGATGAGGTTCTCCCTGAACGCCTGCGGGGTGTCACGTATCCTCATGGGCACGGAGTCGCGGGCGCTGCCGGAGCCGGGGAGCAAGTCGGCGGCGCGCGGGGTGGGCGTGTGGCGCTCCGTCAGAGACGACAGCGAGCGGAGCAGCGGCCCGCAGCCCACGCCGCACTCCTCGTAGTTACTCGCGCACGAGTACGGCGGTGGAATGATCGAATTTGCCTGCAACATTATAGTGTTGGTATATGAGGCTCAAGCCAGGTAGACCCAGCTGATCTCTGGCTCCGCCGCAGACAGGTCGAGGGGTTAAACTGCTACCTGAGGTTCATTGCCTAATCAGGAGAAATAGTGTAGAGGACATCCCAGTCAATTCCAAAACTGCAAGTTTACCCTCACGCACATAGTGGCGTTTACGGTGGAAAGGTGCTTGATGAGGTGTTTCACTGTAACTCTTTCAAAAAGTTTTCACACCTCGTTTAGTAACAATTTGGGTCGGTAGGCGGACGGTGAGTCAGCACGGGCCCCTTCTTTTGGACGGAGGCCATTATCCCCGCTACAAACATTTGCTGAGGAGCTCTCTCAGTCGGGGTTCGAGAGCATCTTCCCTTAGAGCTAGTACCCACACTCGACCTGGAATGCTATCAGGTCCCTTGGCGATGTTTATGCAACACTTTCCACCGCCCGTGCTGGGAACAGGGAGCCAATAACGCCCCCGAGCAGCTATGCCAGAGACTTGCCTCTTACCATAAGGTAGAGTAGCATAAGATCAAACCTTGCAGATGATAGGCCACCCCCGGTTGGAAATTTGCCGCCCTCTGATACTGCCGCTCGGGATCATAGTGATTATTACTCATAGAGACATAGAATCTCACCTCATTTGCTGCGTTGCATATGAAACTGGAGTTGAGAGACTCTGCAGTACTCGTCGCTGATAGAGAACCTGAAATGAAACAATACATTGCATACATTTCTAGAACAAGAAGAACCAGAAGAGTACCTTTCTTATTCTTTCTTTAACCATTTGAGTTTTCATAAGTTAGTGGTACCCCTATCGGGCTGGAATAGTAGAGATAAATAAAAGTGGACTGAAAACAGCGGACCGGAGACTTCTAGGTGAAAGCATCGGATAATAATAATAAATGTTTATTTCACAAATAAGGAGTACAGAGTAACATTACAGAGCAGTGAATGAGATATCAAATGGAAATAAGAATATCAGATAGTGTGATGTAAGCATATTACAACAAAGGTACATAGTTACTATTATTGTTAACCCTACCTCTTAAACTAGGGTTGCCCCTGTATCTCAAGAGGCAGTGTTCGGCTGATCTATGACACATAACAGAGAGTTTTGTGTGTAGTCACACTTCAAAAGTTATACTATCGTCGCAGTAATGTAAATGGGAACAAGGTACGTTAACATTATCAAGTGCATGTGTGAGTGTGTGTGTGTGTGTGTGTGTGTGTGAGAGTGGGTAGTGAGTCTAAGTTAGTGTACGAATTTAAGTAAGGATTCAGTTTCAGAGTGATCTAACTGAAGTAGCCAGGGAGTGATGGTTGATTTGAGTTTATTCTTGTTAAGATCTATTATATTAAGTCTCCTGTGAACCTGTTTGTACAGGTAGGTACTCAGAATGAAGTACTGCCGCTCTGCTAGTGTGGTTTTATGGTGGGTCATTAAAGGGTTATTTCTACGCTTGCTAGGGTCTGAGGGAGGGACATTTGCGTGTTTTCTGAGGATAGAGCGTAGTATATATAGCTGTCGGACAGTTAGGACCTTGCAATCCCGATATAGCTGAGTGGTCGGGTATCTACGAGGCTTCCGAGTCATTACTTTCAGGATAGCTCGGTGTGCTCTCTCAACTTTCATAAGGTAGGTGTCATAGGCGCCTCCCCAGACCGGAATGCAATATCCCATGATAGACTGGCACAGTGATTTGTAGACCAACTTAAGTGTTACTGGGTCCGCCGAGTTTCGGAGTGTTTTGAAGATATGAATGAGTCTCATGGTTCTAATTTTGAGTAGGTCCAGGTGCTTTCCCCAGTTCAGGGCAAAGTCAATTTGAATGCCCAGATATCTCGTGTCTTCAGTACGAGTGAGAGTCATGCAGAGACAAGAAGATGGGGTACGTGAGCATTTGTGCACTCTTATCGAGAAGTTATGGTTTGGCAAGGTTATTCGTCTAGGAGCAAAGGGAACGAAGCATGATTTCTTTACATTTAATGTGAGAAGGTGGTTATTTAGCCAAGAGGAAATGTGTCTTAGGGCAAGTTCTGAGCTATTCTTGACACTATCCCAGGAAGCTCCATGAACCAGGATGGCGGTATCGTCTGCATAAGCGTATATTTTCGCATTAGGGATTGACATATTGCACAGATCATTGATGTAAATTTGGAACAAGATTGGGCCAAGGATGCTTCCCTGTGGGACACCGTATGTTACAGATTCCTCATCGCTGAGAATATCCCCAATTTTAACTTGCTGGGTGCGGTTAGAGAGGTAGCTTTTAAAGATATCAAGGGCGATACCCCTGACACCTACGCGCTCCAATTTAGATGTAAGGATGGGAATAGAGACGGAATCAAATGCCTTAGAGAGGTCAAGGAATATGGCAAGACATTTGATACGTTTGTCTAGAAACTCAGATGCGGTCGAGATTAACCTTAAGATGATGAAGAAGAAGCATTGACAATGAATTAAAAAGCAATCAATTGGATTAAATGACCTCTGTCCAACGACCATAGTTGTATGAAAATCTCGAATTTAAGTCTCCAAAAGGGCATTCATCCAAACTATGACTTAAGGTAAATTTTTTTCCCAACTTAGGTGGCAGACAAGCCTACCTGATGGAAAGTGGTTACCGTGACCCATGAACGCGTGCAACACCAGGGGAGTCACATCCGTGCTACCAACCCTGTAAGAACAGAGAGTTCCTGTACCGTCAGTGCAGAAGACACAATCAGGGCAAGCCCATAGTCTTCCCACTGACAGCACAATAGCTCTCCAGTGAGCTCTGGTTACCCTACTCACCGCTGGGAACACAAGACGAGGTTATTATAGCCGTGGTATTCTGTAGGGTGGAGGTACTTTCCCAGTCGAACTGCTCAATTGGGACGGGAATACCTCCATTGCTCCAGCATGGCACCAAGACGACTTATCTAAATATACAAGAACTTCTAATATCTCGGTATATTCTCCGTATAACAGACTGGTGGAAATTAAACCATCTGTTTAATTCCCGTCTTAGATGTTGACTATTCATCATTCATCAATCTAAAATCGATAGGTAGGTAAGCATATCTACTAATTGCTTAATTTTAAGCCGCGTGGTTTCCGGCAGAGTAGAATTTGGGCCGCTCCATCCTCCCTTGCGGTGTCGTACAAGGCAACTAAAGGATAGAGCTGTTTAACATCAGACAGATATATATAGCCCAGACTCAGCCTCAGAGGCATGGCTCGAATCAACAATAGTGCCCGGAATACGGTAATAGCCTCACCCCCTATTACGTAGGACCGAATACAATTATTGGTGAAATAACAAAACATAACATAAACTCACGCCTATATCCCCGAAGGGGTAGGCAGAGGTGCTAGCACCCACAATTGGTGAAATATGGGTGTTAATTCACCTCTGCCTATCCCTCCGTGGATAAAGTCGTGATTATATGTATGTTTGTATGTTAAAAGTTCCATAAACTTACTGTGGTGATATTAGTTTTGGCTAGTCTCAACACTCCTTCATGCTTCTTAAATACTTTCTTGACAGGATTTATCATTGTTGATACACATCGCAACCGTTTGATTTCAAGTACAAATAGCTACTGTCTCTAGAACGCAGTATGTTGTTAATTAAATTAGAAAATGGTTAAGTACTGTCCTATCGGCATAATCTTTAAAGCCGATTAGGTCATATGTGCATAGGTTGAAAGCAGTGCCGGATTAAGCCAGCGCGGGGCCTGTAGCAAATTCTGTCAAGAGGCCCTTCGTTTGCTATAGTTTCTCAAGTTAAAGGGTATTAAATAAATCAAAACTATTACAAATAAACTTTTCTGCATTTAATATGGGCAAATTTAGAGATAACACTTTCACTATCGACTTCTTTAAGCAGATTATACTCTATATTCATCAAAGTAAGGTGATTAAGACGTTCTTGGCCCATCGTGTTTCTTAACTCGTTTTTAATACGTTTTAACGTTGAAAAAGAACGTTCGCCACTGCAGTTAGTGATCATGAGAGACAAGTAAATGCGCAAGGCAATTTCTACGTTTGGGAAACACGATTCTAAGGAATTATTTAATAAAAGCTTATAAAATTGCAGTTCCAGAGACTCTTGTTTCTTGCTATCAATAACAGTAGCCACATCTGTTTTCAGCAGTTCAGCGAACTGCACTAATTCGTCGCCTAGGCTACTTTCCAAATCATCTTCGTAAGCACTGACCATACGTGAGGCGTTTTCCAAAATCTCTTCTGTTGTAAGGGATTTTAGCTGTCGAAATATTCCAAAAACACCAGTAATTTCATGATATGCTTCCATACGTTTAGTTAAAGCAGACAGTACGTTATCAATAATGACAATAAACACCTGAATTTCAAAACGTTGTCCAGGTGTTTGATTTTCAACAAAGTTGTCGAGTGTAGTAGAGCCGGTGAAATGGTTGTACTTTGTATTCCGCTTGCTTCGTCTTGAAGTCTGTTGCTGATACTCTTCACAGTCGGTCAGATCTTTGGCTTTTGCCTCAACATCTGAAAATGTAGATCGCATTGCTTGTACGTAGGCATATACTGTTTCATAAAGGGCGTATCCTGTGTTAAGGTCTTGATCAGACGACTGCAGCGAAGCACTAGTCGCTTGCAAGCGTTCTAGGATTCGGTTCCACATAATTGTCATTATTCCCGTTTCTAACTTATTCATCGTTGAAACTAGTCCGTAAGCTTTATTACGGCACTCTGCTTTTTGATCTACATTATTGAAAATGTCTTCCAAAACTTGCTTAATAGTGATAAAACCACATAAAAGCGCGTTCGTAGCATCAGCTCTGGCTGACCACCTAGTGTCCGATAACCTTTTCAAAATCGGAATTTTTGAAGTAGAATCTTTCAATGCGTTCGTGAGACGACTCCATCGGTAGGTAGAAGCAGAAAAAAACGTGTAGAGGTTTTCAACGAAATCGAAGAAAAGTAATGCTTCTGTACAGCAGTCTGCAGTGCACTTAGCAACCAAATTTAAGGAATGTGCAAGACAGGGAATATATTCTGCGTATTTATTTATTTCCTTAATTCGTGCTTGTAAGCCGCAGTATTTCCCACTCATGTTGCTGGCATTATCGTAGCTTTGCCCACGACAATCTTTGATATCAATGTCACTCTCACTTAAGAAATCTAATAAACTTTGAGCGAGTTGTTCAGCAGTATGACCTTCCATGTCTAAGAACTTAACGAATCTTTCCACTGGTCCAGATGGTAGAACATAGCGCACTATCACAGTCAGTTGGTCTACATGCGATATATCTGGAGTAGAATCCAATGAAACTGAGTAGTATTTGCATCTCTTAATTTCGCAAATTATTTGATCCAGTATGCTTGATGCAATTAGATGAATAAATTCCTCACAAGTTGTTTTTGATAAATATGACGTATGTCCTTTTCCTTTATTAGCATAACTTTGAATATGTTGAGCCATAAAAGCGTCAAATTGGGCTATTAATTCTAATAAGCCTAAATAATTGCCATTGTGGGGGGAACCAACAATTTCGTCACTACCCCGAAACGCAAGACCTCGTTCTGCTAAAAACTTTATTACTGCAATGATTCGTTTTAAGAGTAGCCTCCAATAATTTGGCTCAGTCTCAATTTGGCTCACAAGTTGAGAATCAACACGCGTATTCTTGTTTTTGAGATTTACCAGCGAAATTATGGCTTGTCTATGTGGAGTGCTTTCTTCATGTCTTGTCAACAAATTGTGCGCATTCTTCCAGTCATCTAATCCATCTTTCGTAAACCGTGGTGACGAAGTATCTGAATTCGTAACTTTGCAAACAAAACAGAAAAGTCGTCCTTTGGTTTCCGAATAACACAACCAGTCTCAGACATGAGTTTTATTCGTTAGTTTATGTTTATAGCTGAAAAAGGACTTTTGGCAGAATCGTGGCTTATTTTCTTTTTCGTAAATTTTCTTTGAAGACAAAAAATCGCTATCCATATGTTGCAGTTCGCTGCTTCCTTTTGCAATCCAATAATCTCTATCGAAGTTGCTCGGCCATTCACCAATATCGTTGGAGTATATTTTACTTTCGTTTTGTTTTAGACTTGAAACTGTAGTGAAATCATGCAATAATATACTCGTACCATCGACTGCTTTTTGGCTTGAACATGACGGCTCTGGATCAAGAGTACTGGCTGTGCTTTTAACTTCTCTTTGGCTAGAGCATGATATAACTAAATTAGAAGGAATTGCTGTCTCTTCAGCTACAGCATCACTTGTAGAAAATGTAGTTTCATTAGAAACAGTAGTAGTACCACTATTATATGTACAATGAGATGCAACTTCTGTATGTTTTGCTTTATTTTCAGTAGATTCAGCAACATCACTCTGAACATTAAAAAAGTCGAACAGCTTACGTGTTTTTGATAAAACAGCTTCGTTCTTTTTTTCCTTTTCGTCTTTTGCTTTACGCTTAGCACTTCCAGAAGCATAGTGTCGACCGGTATCTCTAGATCTGCTGCTCATGTTACCTATGGTTAGACAAATATTTTTTAAATTAATTGTTTATCTCGCCGATATTCGGACCGGGGCCTCAGACGCCGCAGGCAGGCTCACTACCAACCATGCCATTCGTTTTATGTGAAGCAAATGGAGTCTATGTGAAAGGCTCGACTGTACATTTATTTATCCAACGTTATAAATAAAAAAAAAATAACTTGACAAATGCTATTTATATGTATTAAATAACTTACAAAAGTTTTATAAAAGGAATCAAATTTAATACGACATTAAAATAATCAAAAATGTTGCATAGAATAATAATTTTTTTTAAAGGACATGAAATGTAACTTTCTTTATACAACTTAAATGAACGAAAATTAATGAGATTGAGGTATTTGTTTTTATTTATATGCGTTTATAAAGTTTGACTCCGCAAATGTTAAGAGTTACTAAAAATAATTTGAAGTGAATATGCAAAACATAACTAGTAAAATATCTTACCTTAAGTGAAATTATTCTCGTTTATGCTTTACTTCATTTACTACGTACAAAAACAAAAACTCTTCTACTGTGTTTTAAAATAGATAATCGTATGAGTTGCTTTTGCTTACAGCGCAAAGTCAGGTTAGAAAACTAAAAACAGTACTCGAAGCAATGTCAAAACAACTTTTCTCAAGAATGGCTCACATCTAAAGTCCTTTTAAAAGTTTTTTTATGTTGTGCCAAACATAAATGTACAGCATTTTCTTATTGTTTGATAGTCGATAGAATCCTATTTTATTTGATCGGGTTGTTACGACTAGCTCGTTCGATGACAATATCAGGGGATTCCCCTGTTAGTTTTGCCGTGCTACCAACTTGCGTGTAGCGCAGTGCAAGCAGTACAACACAACTTTTGGTGTAGCCAGCGCTCAATTGTAGAAACGTGGTAAAATTTTAAATTATTGTTGTAGATTTTGATACCAACGTTTCTCGTGGTAGGTACGTGTATTTTTTTACGGTACGTGTATTATAAATTGATATTTTTTTACGGTCAGACAGGTATTAGACCGCGGGGCCCCCCGAGTCGCGGGGCCCGTAGCATTTGCTACTCTTGCTACGTGGCTAATCCGGCACTGGTTGAAAGTAATTGTTTGAAATTGACGCTTCGTTCTTTTACATTATTGTTACGACTGACTTTGATATCTCGAAAACTAATAATCGAATCTTCAAGAAATAAAAACGCATTGTTAGTGACGAGGTATTCTACCGATTCGCATAGAAAAATCTAGAATCGTCAACACAAAGTCACAACCTACCTATGAGTACCTACTCTCTTGAATAAAAACAAACAATAGGTAAATATCGTGAATGAACTCGAAAGGTCAGCGACGCCGGCGGCAAAAATAGAGTAGGTAGTTATCGCTCGCGAATTTTCTAGATGATTCGACCCTCCTAATTGAGAGGTATAAAAACACGCTCGCATAACTACACCATTGATTCTGTCTTTGAGATCGATAACGAACACAGCGAGCTTAAGCGACCGAAGAAGATTATACCTGCGACCTGAGCACCGACTGTGGACTATTGTGAACTACTGAGCGACGGGAACTGTTGAAGAGTACTGTGTGTACTAGTGATTTAATTGTCTAGTTTGTGGTGAGCTAATAAATCTCTTCGTTGAGTAAACGGCATTTAATTGTACCCCGTGCACGTAACATTATTATTATTTAATCACACTAGCAGCTCATTGAGCTGATGCGTGTGTACCCTTCGATCTGAAGACACTGTCTAGTCTGTCCTTGAACGCATTTACAGTGGGGGCCTTTATGACATGTTCGGGCAAACTGTTCCACTCAGCGACCGCACGGTTTGGTAGAAAATATTTTAAGAGGTTTCCTTTGCTTTATTTATTAACTAACTAACTGTATTAACATTGTTACACATTGCTAACGTTTAATTTCAAGTAGAAACGAAGAGCTACTGTCTCTATCAATCAATTACCCCACTGCAGTCCACTGCTGGACATAGGCCTCTACCAATGTGCGCCATTTTCTCCGATCCTCCGCCTTCCGCATCCAGTCTGTCCCAGCCACCTTTTTCAGGTCGTCCGTCCATCTGGCTAGGGGGCGTCCTACCTTTCGTTTACCTTCTCGCGGTCTTCACTCTAGAACTCGTTAGTTCTAACGGCCATCGGTCCTTCGACAAACGTGGCCAGCCCACTGCCACTTCAACTTGCTTATTCTGTGACCTATGTCGGTAACTTTAGTTCTCTGTCTCTATAACGCAGTATATTGTTAATTGAATTAGAAAAGGTTACGTTCAATCTTGAAAGCCGATTAGGTAATATGCGCATAAGCTGAAAATAATGGTTCGAAATTGCCTCTGGGTTCTTCTTCATACTTTTGCTTTGCTTTTTATTTATTAACTAACTGTTGCTTGCGGCTCCGTCCGCGTGGATGTCGGTTAACGCGACAAAACAAAGCCTATGTCCTTTCTGAAGGTCAAATCTAACCCTATACCTGTGCCCTATACTAAAAGTCATCAAAATTGTTGTAATATACAGACAGACAGCTTTACTTTCGCAGTTATAATATTAGTACGGAAGTATGAATTATATTGAAGAAGAATGATCGCTGATATTTTTACCTGGAGCGCGGATGACGTAGTTCCTGAAATAGTGGACCATGAGATAGTTTCCCGCCTTTCCTTCTCCTTCACCACAAGTGATGACTAGTGGGTACAAGTCGGGTTTTGAAGCAACCTGCACAGACAAATATACTAAAGTTTAATTTACATTCGATCAATTTAGTAAAATATAATTTTATCAGAAAAATAAAATGATCATAAAAAGCAATCTTTTTTCCTTGTTTTTTTTTTAAATAACATGTAATACCGACTTTAGTTCTTTATCGGCAAAAATCATAAACCCACGGCAGAAAGTTCTTGCTTGTGGAACTACTAAAAAATAATAAAAGGACTGATGTACCAATGACTAGAAGGTCTAAAATGGCCACTTTATAGGAATCGTATTAGGATAGTATTTTGTCTTGCGGCAATATTTACGCGAAATTAAAACCTGCTTAGTGTAACTGAATTATTTAAATTCTGCTCATATGAGTGACCATTTAATTAATTTTAAAGGAATCTATTAAAAATAGATAGATAGATAGATAGAATGTACTGTGTAAACAGTACATTCACGAAAATGCAAGTTTTTAGCAGAATCGCTCAATGTGACCTTTTTACACCCCGTATTGTTTTTTTTGATCCCGTTGATTGGCGCACCTCCGCCGTCGCGCCCCGCGCTTACCACTAAAGAGACCCGAAACGTACTTTGCGTAAGGTTCATAAATTTTACCGATCCCTATACAATAAATCGACAATCCCAACCAAGAAAATCATAATAAAATATAATTTTTAACAAATAAAACTGGCGAAAACAAATAAACCTCAAACTGTAGAGTCACAATAAGAATATCACTTCAGAATAAGGTGGTGGAGCCTGGTGGAAGGATCCGCAGCGGCTGTACCGCGGCGGAGGGTACACGGAGCCTGCGGAGTCGTGCTCGGAGGTGGGTCTTCGCACGCAGCACGCGAAGGAACACATATACACCCCGTGGCCAGAGGGCCGTTTAAAGAATAGACACCACACACAACAAACTAAAATACCGCCCAGCGTTCCCAGGAGAAACAGTACAGGCCTGGAAAGAAGAAAATTATGTATTAGATCAATTTTTGAACGATATTTTTCCATTCACCTAGCCTAGTGGTATGGGTAATGGACTGCTGAGACGAGGTCTCGGTTTCGATCCCAGGTTTAACCATGGCACACCAATGACTTTTCGACGCTTTTCGAAGTTATGTGTGTATTTATCGCAGGTTTATAAGTGTCCGGTTAATGGCAATAGGCTCGCCACCGATTACATTGGGACTTAAACATAAACTGGCGAAATGTGGGTGCTAGCACCTCTGCCTACCCCTTCGGGGATATAGGCGTGAGTTTATGTTATGTATGTTATGTTATGTTTCCATTCAAAAAGCATAATGAGTATTATTATTGGTTGGATGAGTTAATAATAAATAAATATTCCACGACATTCTACACAACGCTATCTAGACCCATGGTAAGCATAGCTTAACTACCTTGTGTTATGGGATCTAGAATGCGGATAAACATACTTATATACTTTTTTTTTGTGAATACATACATACATAGAAACACCCAGATCAATGCAAATATACATATTCATGCATACAAATATTTGCACTGAGCGGGAATCGAACCCGTGCCCCCTGCATAGCAGTCGAATGCTCTACCGCTACGCCACGGATTTATTGATAGTTCTCCGCGCCTCGGAGATCACGCTATGCCGTCGGTTCCGTTTGTCATACAGAATTATATAATATTATCTGTGGTCATACGAACATCTAGGACAGTCATTACAGATACTTGGAGTTCTAAAAAGTTTCACAACAGGGCCATGATTCTGCTAATGCAATATTACTGTCATACTACGGACATTGCTAAAAAAATATAAAATAAAATTATTTAATTTTAGACTTTAAATCAATGCCTTAAAGTCCAAAATAAAAAAACTTTTTGCAGAGTGAATGATAAAGTGTAATGAAACTCTTTTCATTTTATTTTGGCTTTTAAAATGCCGCGTCGTTCCCGGTAGAGTAGAATTAGGGCCACCCCATCTCTTCCCATGCGATGTCGTACAAGACGACTAAGAAATAGAGCTGTTTAACATCAGACAGATATATACAGCCAAGACTCGGCCTCAGATGCATGGCTTGAGTCAACAATAGTGCCCGGAATACGGCAATAGGCTCACCCTCTATTACGTGGGACCGAATACAATTATTGGTGAAATGTAGGTGTTAATTCACCTCTGCCTAACCCTCCAGGGATAAAGGCGAGATTATATGTGCTTTAAAGTCTAAAATTTAATGCTATTATTGTTTGTGTCTGTGGTATGACAGTAGTTTTGCTTCAGTAAAATCGAGGGTCTGGTCTAACTGTAATAATTGGATATCGTGGAGGTCAGATGGCAGCCGCTTCACGGAAAATATAATAGTTCAGCGACGACGCAGTTACACTTGATAAATGCGATCCCCGGGTTCTTCAAGAGGGTATTAGAAGGTTTCTTCAGGGTTGGCAACGCGAGTGTGACGCCCCTGGTGTTGCACACGTCCATAGGCCACGGTAACCACTTCCCATTAGGTGGGCCATGTGCTTGTCTGTCTTAAGTGGCAGACAAGCACATGGCCCACATAATGGGAAGTGGTGTAGGTATAAAAACATATGTTTATAATATCTAAATTATAAATACAAAAGTTGTATCAGACTCGTAAAATTTTTTTTTTATCAATATCTAGGCGAGTGCGGTTAACTGACAACCCGCGCTAATGTTTGACAACATCCGTCCATAAATATATATAACACTCTTGTGATGACCTTTTTGAGTAACCGATAAGAATAAGTCCAAATTACCAAGTTACTACCCCATAAATACCGAAGGTCGATGAACGACCTCCGCCCCCCATGAGCGCAGGCCTGGGGGAGACGGGTGGAGCCGCCTGTCACCCTGGCAGAAGCAGGCCGCGGCGGCGGCACGCCTCGCGCGCCTCCCCGTTACCGGGGACGGGGACTCTGTGGTCCCCACACCCGAGGAGAGGGCCAGGTCGAGAGAAATGGCCCTGGTTCGGCCGGGGTGCGAGGGATATGCCTGTTTACCTCATCTACGGCAACCAAAAACGATCCACAGGCGGCGTGCGAGTCCGACATAACCTAAAAAATAACCATAAATACCCAGAGACGATTAAACCTACTCTCCACCTTGAGGTTAGTAGAATCATTAGTACGTACATAACCAATGCAAGGAGCCATTTGAATAAAATAAGAAGAAACTAACACTCATAGTTACGAGTAGATGAGTCTAACTCAATTTTTTTTTTTTTATACCACTTAGTTGGCAGACAAGCACACGGCCCACCTGATGGAAAGTGGTTACCGTGACCTATGGACGTCTGTAACACCAGAGGAGTCACAGTCGCGCTGCCAACCCAGTAAGTACAGAGTTTCTGTGCCGTCAGCAGAAGACAAAGCAGGACAAGCCTTTAGTCTTCCCACTGACAGCACAAATTCTCCAGTGAGCTCTGGCTACCCTACTCACCGCTGGGAACACAACACGAAGTTATTATAACCGCGGTATTCTGTAGGGCGGAGGTACTACCCCAGTCGGACTGCTCAATCGGGCGGAAATACCGCCGTGTCCTACCTCCTTTAAAAACACAAAGATTTACGAAATTTATATAGGTACGAATTTCAATATCTAAAATATGAATGTATGACATTGGCCTCGGTGGCGTAGCGGTAGAATATTCGACTGGTACGCAGGGGCCGCAGGTTCGGAGCTCAGTGCAAATATTTGTATGCATGAATATGTATTTAAGCATTGGTCAGGGTGTTTCTATGTGTTTTTTTAATACAACTTAAGTGGTAAAAAGTGATTACCGTGACTTATGAACGTGTGCAACACCAGAGGAGTCACACCTGTGCTACCGAGCCTGTAAGAACAGAGAATTTCTGAGCCGTCCGTGCAGAAGACACAATCAGGATAAGAATACCGTTGTGGCCTACCTCCTACTAGAATATATGCCAAGTGTAAAACGCATGTGTTTAGAAAAAATATATGCTTTTCGAAGTTATGTGTGTATTAATCGCAGGTTTATAAGTGCCCGGTTAATGGCAACAGGCTCGCTACCTATTACATTGGGACCTAAACATAAACTGGCGAAATGTGGGTGCTAGCACCTCTGCCTACCCCTTCGGGGATATAGACGTGAGTTTAGACGTGTTCGTATTCTAGATTCCATTACATAAGCTACTTATGACATCTTGCCATGGGTCTAGAAAGTGTTGTGTTTGTGTGGAATATTGTAGAATACATATTTTATTTTATGACAGCCCTGTAGCTGTAAATTAGGTCAACGGTCTATTTTATATCCGACGAGTAGACATTTTTTTTATGAGGGAGCGTTTTAAGCAGGTAACTGAAATTATATAGATCAGACTGTAACCGCCTATCATGAAATATTTTCGGGTAAAACCTATACATAGGAGACACTTTTAGAGGCGTATATCTGGATCGATATTTTTTTTTTTACGTGCGCAAAATCCCCACGGATACCTCGTACCTGCCCACCGGAGCCGGTGGAAGAGGTTATGTCGGACTGGAACCGACTAAAACGCACGCCGCCTGTTGGTCGCTTTGGTTGCCGAAGGTGAGGTTGAAAGGCATATCCCTCACACCCCGGCCGACTCAGGGCCATCTCTTACGATCTGGCCCTCTTCTCGGGTGTGGGGACTACAGAGTCCCCAACTCGTCCCCGGAAACGGGGTGGCGCGCCAGGCGACTCAGGGCCATCTCTTACGATCTGGCCCTCTTCTCGAGGGTGGGGATTGCAGTCCCCAACTCGCGGGCGCGCGAGGCACGCCACCGCCCCAGGATCGATATACGCCTCTAAAAGTCACGAATTGGAAGAAATAAAAATAAAAACCCGACTGCTGTTTAAAAGATTGAAATAAGTTTGATAGCAGGCGGTACTCATTTGTCAATCATAAATCGAAAGAAAATTAATGGGAACCGCCTGTTATAAAACATGTTTCGATATTTTAGAAAGCAGTTGGGTTTTCATTTTTTATTATTTTTTATTTTATTTTAAAATTTTTAGTTATGATATGACATGTAGGTATGTATCTATTTTGTAATCTCCCTTAATTTTGATACCCAACTCGTTGTTTTACGTATCATATTTTTACCACCAAATATCCACTGTAAAGATTTTGTTCACCTATGATACTCAGAAGATGAATACCTTTCATTTGAGACCCCATTCATCAAAATCCGTCCAGCCGTTAGGACTCTTGAGGGGAACAAAGAAAACTACATACATACATACGTTCATACATACATACGTTCATACATACATACATTCATACATACATACCCATGTAAAACATTAAAACGTAATTTTTACCGTTAATTTTACCTAAGAAAGAACTTTATCCATATGACTGTTTAATAAAGACTATTTTCGACGGAACTTCGATAAAATAATTTGAGAAGATCGCTGTAAGGTAAAGATTGCGGGTTCGAATCCCGCCAGAACCGATGCTATTTTTTATATCTTAATCGATTTTGCAACAAGTATACAAAAAGTTCCTCCCCCTCCCCCTCCCCCTCTATGATTGGTGAAATGTGGGTGTTAATTCACCTCTGCCTAACCCTCCAGGGATAAAGGCATGTTTATATATCATCAATCAGCAATTAGCCCACCGCAGTTCACTGCTGGACATAGGCCTCTCCCAATGTGCGCCATTTTAACCGATCCCCTGCCTTCCTCATCCAGTCATTCCCAGCCTCCTTTTTCAGTCCGTCCATCTTATGTATATTTATGTACCTAGTATAAAAATGAACCGAATAGACTTACCACTGAGCATACCAAGGGTAGCCATAGCTGTGTTCCTTCATGGGCTCGCCATGGGATTCACGGCGCGAAGGAACCGTCGCGGGCTCACAGCACCCCACCTCACAGCAGAGCCAATGTGATGAACAGGTCTGACCGTTCGGACATAGCTCATCAGTAGCGCACTGGAATATGACATGTATGAATATAAGTATTATTGATCAAATTTATTCTGCTCGTGGGTAAATGGTAAACGCACAAGTCGGCAAGGTAAAGAAAGCAAAACCACCACAGACACTGCAAAAATTGACATTGAATTTTAAACTTTACCTATAAACGATTAAAGTCCGAAATGAAATGAAAAGAGTTCAATTAAACTTTTTTATTCACTCTGGAAACAGTCTTTCAATTTTGGACGTTAACCGTATTGGTTTAAAGTCTAAAATGAAATGGATATTTTGCTGAGTCCATCATATGACAGTGGTTTTGTTTAAGCAGAATCAAGGCCCAGGACCAGGAACAGGACTGCTCCCGCTTTGTCTCCCCTACTGCCGTCTCCGTTACCCAGGATACACCGTGTGTAGATTCCGTACCACGAACCCCACGGTACCACGCGGTGAGTAGGGTAGCCAGAGCTCACTGGAGAATTTGTGTTGTCAGTGGGATGACTAAAGGCTTGTCCTGCTTTGTCCTCTACACTGCACAGAAACTCTGTGCTTACAGGGTCGGCAGCGCGAGTGTGGCTTCTCTGGTGTTACACACGTATAATTACACACGTATAAATTACACACGTTCATAGGCCACGGTAACCACTTTCCATCAGGTGGGCCGTGCGCTTGTCTGCCACCGAAGTGGTATAAAAAAAACATAGGTAATACACACCTACAATAGTAGTAGATATATGGGTTGTTTACCTTTGAATAATTCCTACAGTTTTTCCTATTTATACGTCCCATCTCAAACAAAAACCATGTCTGTCTACATAAAACCTTGCCAACCAGAATATAAAACGAAAGATCACAACCTTAAAAGTCAAACCACTTTCAACGTCTTTGAATAGCGCATGGTAAAAGCATTCAAAATGTCCGCATTCAGCAATACACTCTTAAGATAGAACCGCTCAGTATACCACGAAATATTCTGTTCAAAAGACCTTTTACAAGTCGGGGAGGAATGTTTACTTTTGTGAAGTTCAACATTTGAAATGAGATGCAAAGATGCAGTAAAGTGAATAGATTTCTAATTTATGGAACAGAGAATTTGTTAGTTTAACTGGGTATAGTATATAGGGACCCTAGTGTAGTATTTTTTGGTATAAGTTAGTTAAAATTAAATATACACGGGGTGTATTTTTGAAACGGGGCAGCAAAGGGCAGCTACTTAAACCGTTATAGTTGCAACAAAAAGTTCATATGAGACCACCCCTAACTGTTTAAGATACTCTGAACTGCATTCACATATTTTGATAAAATCGTACAGTCAGCAAGGGAAATGCTACAAGTCCAAAAAAATCTTTTAGTGCCAATCGATCTTATTTCATGTGGGGATCAAAATACTCTAAAAGACTATTTGTGGTTTGAGTACTAGAAACGACAGAAATCGCTAAAAAGGATCATACGTTTTGTAGGGAAAGAAAAATAATCTACTTAAACAATTATTGCCAGATGACACTACTTCTTACTGTAACCAAAAGACTCCTGAGACCTGAAACGTAGCGATTTCTGCCGTTATAAGAAAACTTTATGAATTAAATTATTATGACGTCATAATATTCAATAGTCAAATCATTAGGTTAATAATTTGGGTGGATGATTAAAAATAATTAAAAACAATACAATAAACACTGACGCAACTATTACCACTTTTCAACTGCAGAAAAATACTTGTTTTGAGTGGAATTTTGAGCGGATTATCCGCAAACTTTCCTGTTATATTTTTTTCCGCAAGAATAAGGACCCACCACTTAGAACTAAGAGACCTTTCCTTCCCAAGGGATTATTAGACCATTAATTTTAATTTTATTTGAAAATAAATCAGTAGTTAATTTGATAGTACCTATTATCAATGTACTAAGATATAGTGAGCATTCTATATCTTTAGATAATGAAAGAAGTCTTTCGATCAATGCGATATATTTATACTGTCATATTAATTATATTCAACTTTTTCTATTATTTTTATTTATTTACTAACACTAAAATCCAAAATAATCCAAACAAGTAGTCTTACGAAACTTATAGGTACATGTGAGGTTGCAGATCAATAAGTAGTAAGTTGCACTTATCATTTATTCAGTAAGTAGTCTATGGCTAAAAACTTGTCGCAGTTTGAGCGGGAAAACGGGCGTCAGGCTGCACCGCGCATGATTTCCTGCGATCGATCGTGCTGTCAAACCGGGCAAAGACATCAAGCTACAAGTGCTCTGTACAACCTGATTACCTAGATTTTTGGCTAAAAATAGCACTGTATTAATGCAAATTAATAGGTCAATCTTCCATTATAATCACGGGAGTATAGAGTTATGAATTTTGTAATGTTTTGTAAATGTATTTATTGTGAACGCTCAACCAATAAGGAGTAATAATTTCTAAATTTTTAATTGCGTATGCTTAAAGTAGATTTATAACGAATTTAAGATATCATATTCTCTAGTTTAAGGCTTGTATACACTCAAATCGTAAATACATGCATATTACACACATTAACCAATATAAATAGATATATTAATACATACAAATATTAAATAAATAGATTTAAGGAAATATCACTCACAGGAGCAGGTTTTGTAATTAAAATCCCGAGCATGGACAAAGCGAAAAAGGCTAAAATCATTGTGGTGATGAGCAGCGTCGACTGACACGTCATGAGGGTATGATCACATCATTCATGATAAGAGACTCATGTGCTCGGAGCACCTACGTCACTAGCGCTAGTATAATCTGTGGGCGTGTGTTTCGCTCCATCTGCGCTCGCCGAGAGCCCGCGTGGCACTGAATGCTTCGCTATTCTGCCTCTGTACGACCGCCTTACGAGAAACATCCCCCACCTCCCTAATAGTGTAAGAGCCCACGATAGCCATTCTTAAGTCATTTTCATAAAGGCTGAATATTTCGCAGAGCGCCCTTTCAATACAGCTAAAAATTACCTGTAAGTATAGATTGGAATTATGGTTATTTAGACGGGGGTTGCAACTGTATTAAAGCCTCAATGACACTAAGCTAGTTTACGAGCGTCTGGTCAGTGAGATAAAAAGTTAGCGGGTGAACGAGTCTACAATACAATCTGGTACTCAAAAGCAGATTGTAAAAAATCCTCAATGACACGGTGCAAGTTTACAAGCTGGGCCTTCTTCTTCTTCTTATTTTATTTAAATGGCGCTTTGCATCGGTTATATAGTTACCGATGATTCTGCCAACCTCAAGATGGAGAGTAGGTTTAATCGTTTATAGAGGTCTCCAGGTATTCATGGTATTCTTAGTAATTTGGGTTTATCCTTTTTGGCACTATGTGAATATATATATATATATATATAAATTAGAGCTCAGGGTTAGATTAGTTATATAGTGGGGGAGAGGGAGGGTTTAGATGAATACAAAGCTTATATTTTGTATTCATCGAACATTAGCACTGTATATTACAGATGAAAAGAGTGGAGGGGGGTTACAGTTTAATTTCATTTATAGAGATAAATTTGTGGAGGATCTTGATAAAGGGGGAGGATACCAGGGTAAGTAAGTAGGCCAAATTTATAGGTCGAGGAATCTGCTTTGGGAGAAGGTCATATAATGGAACAACTATTCTTGGACAGGCGTAGAAGATATGCTCGAGACTGCCTTCATCCAAGCCACACTCACATAGAGAGTGGTCTCGAACTCTAATTTTGGCCAAGAATACTGGTGTGCAGACAAATCCTAAACGAAGGCGTATTATAACTGAGGTAGTTAACTTGTTGAACCGTTTATTCTTAAAGAACCATGGCTTAGAAGGGATGGATGGTTGTATGGATCTATAGAATTTACCCTTGATTATTTTAGAGGATTGCCATAAATCATTCCAAGATTTATCCAGACAAGAACCGGATAAAGTGCGTAGGTCCCGAGTGAAAGCGTAGTTGTATGCATAGCATCCTGTACCGGCTGCCAATCTCGCGCAAGAATCCGCAGTTTCATTACCGGATATGCCAATGTGGCTGGGTATCCAAGCTAAGACCACCTCGATACCAGACATGTGACATCTGAGCAGCATGGCTTTTATGTTGAGTGTGAGTGGAAAATTATTTTTAGATTTAAAAGGATTTTTTAATAAATCAGAGAGACAGCTCAGAGAATCTGTCAATATGAGTGTTTTATTAAGATTATGTGATGATAATTGACAGCTTCTAGGAGAGCGATAGATTCTCCTGTAAAAATGGAGTTATAAGGAGGGCTTTTAAAGCTCAGAATTATTCTAAATTTGGGAATCCATACTGCAGAGCCAACTGGAGCATCTAGGGACAATTTCGAAGCGTCGGTATATAGGGTTGTCCAATCCGGCCAGTCACTACCTAAGATGTTCAACAGACTTTGATTGGCTGATGTGCAATTTTTGGATATGCCAAAATCAAGAATAATTCTTGGTTGAAATATTAAGGATTGGAAGTCCAGATCAAAAAGGGGGTTTATAGGAAATTGACGGATAGGGACTGTGAGGTTGGCCAGTTTTCTATGTGAATTTATGAGGAGAGGAGGGGATTTATTCTTCCAGTAATCCGAAGAAGAGACTAAGTTGTTGTAGTATAGGGAGTAGAGGATGAGAACCAATATGGACTGCACTAAAGAGAAACCTGTCGCACAAAAATTGCCGACGAAGATGGAGTGGAGGTTGCCTGCATTCAACTTGGAGGGCGTTGATAGGGGAGCATTTCATGGCACCTGTTATGATGCGAAGGCACTTCGACTGAATCCTTTCGAGTTTGGAAAGTGGCAATATGTTGCATGACTCAAGTAGGAAAGTACCGTAGTCAAAGTGACTACGCGTAATGGCATTGTAAATAAGTTTTTGGCAGAAGGGGTGAGAACCCCACCGGACCCCAGACAGAGACCGCATGACATTCACACCCTTCTCACACTTTTCTTCAACATATTTTAGATGGGGAGCACCTGTCAGTTTAGTAGAGGGAGCGCCGTATCCGCGTCCTCTGTGATGGACGGGCTTCGGAGTTCTTGCAAATAAATGCTGGCGTACCGCAGGGGTCTGTATTATCTCCCACTCTCTTTCTTCTGCATATCAACGACATGCTGTCCACCGGCAGCATACATTGCTATGCAGACGATAGCACCTTACACGGGAGTTATCACGGACAACCTGCGGCCAAACAGTCTGATATCGTGGAAAAAAGACAGCTTCTTGTCACTGAACTGGACCGGATCTTGAATCACATTTCTCAATGGGGCTCCGAGAACATGATCGAGTTCAATGCCAAGAAGACGCAGGCTTGTGCGTTCACAGCAAAGGTATCTTCTTTCCTTCCCCTTCCCACTCTTCAGAGCACGCCACTTCCACTGCAGGACAATCTCTATATCCTAGGCATGGATATTCGCTGCAAACTGAATAACAGAAATTACATCGAGAGCATCATCAAAACAGCCTCGCGGAAACTCGGACTCCTAAACAAAGTGAGACGTTTTTTCACGCCGGAGCAGCGGTGTCTTCTCTATAAGACACAAATTCGCTCCTGCGTGGAATACTGCTCGCATCTCTGGCATGGCTCCGCGAAATACATACTAGATGCTCTCGACAGATCGACAGATCTAGTAGCTGCAGTCTTCTTAAAATTTACGTAATCTGTCATGGACAAGGTTAGAGCAAATTTATTCTCAGCTTCTGTGCGTTTCTGAACGCTCTCTGTGCACTCCGAATCCCACCATGGCGGGGAGGGGGTGAGCAGTTTGGGTTTTTTTTTGAGGGGAATGCAAGAGTCAGCAGCTGATTTTATTGCTGCGATTAGGCAGTCATATATGGAGAGAAAATTAGAAGGGTTTGGTTGAGGAAGAGACGTCAATTTTGTATCAAGTGAAGAAGAATACATCTCCTAGTTGGCGTTACTGAGTTTGTACTTTAGGAGAGGTTCGTAGCGAGAGGGAGGCGGGGCAGAAGCCTGAGAGTAAGATATTAAGATTGGGAAGTGGTCACTAACGAGAGTATTTGGAAGAGTAGACCAAGACAGTAGTGGGGTTAGAGAATCAGAAGACAAGGATAGATCTGGGACACTGATGTTTTGTGTAGGAGGGACCCTGCGGGTTGCAGACCCATCATTTAAGACACATAAATTTAAATCATCTAGAATATTAAGTATTGATGTGGAAATAGTGTCATTTCGATGTGAACCCAGGGTATGACGACAGTTAAAGTCACCTAATACTATCATAGGCAAAGGGATGGATGAAAGAATTGAATTTACTTCTGATAGGAGAGTAAAGTCAGGATGAGCAATGTATACAGATATAATAGATATATTAATTGCTCTGATTGCAACTATGTGTAAACCAGCATTAATCCAGCAATTTGAGAGAATGTGATGTTTCTCCTTATCAGCAGAGCACACCCCGCCCAACCGTCGTCTCTGTCATCTCTCAGGCAAAAGAAACCAGGGATCCTAAAACGGGACATAGGTTTTAGTAAGGTTTCCTGAATAGCAAGGATAGCAAGTTGGTGTTGATTTATTAAATCAATAAGATTTGGCTTTCTGCGACGAATACTCTTACAGTTCCATTGAAGGAGATTGAGAACCATTGTTAAAATTATTTTTTGAGATAATCTCCAGTAATTGTTCTACAAGAAGGGCAACGTCGTGCGGCAGAGCATCTGACATTTTCGTTAGTATATTTATTAACGAACAGAGCAAAAGTTGGACAAGATTGTCATTGGGAGTGGCCAGAGGGGTAGTCTCTGTAGGAGGTTTAATGCAGCACCCATTGGGTTGAGTAGAAGGAGGCGAATTAGTCAATTCATTGTGTTCATGAACATCAAAAGATTTCCCAGGAACAAACCTTGGGCGTATAGGGAGGGAAATAGTTTTTTTATAAGATACAGAAGGAGGAGACAAGAGGGAAGGGGCAGGAGGAGAAATGAGAGAAGAATATTTAGGAGTTTGGGGCCTAGCAGCAGCCTCGGAATAGAGAGGTCTACGAGACTGAGGGAGTCTAGAAGAGGCTTCGACATAACTTATATTTTCCTCAGACATAATAATTTTTATACATTTTTGCCTGTTATGCTCAGGACATCTTCTGTCGGTAGCGGGGTGGTTACCGCCGGAACATAAAAAGCAAGAAATACCTGTATCAGCGACAGTACAAGAATCACCAGCATGGGATTGTGCACACTTATAACATCGGGGTTTTGACCGGCATTGCTTGGCAATGTGGCCGAATCGACAGCAATTCCTGCACTGTATTGTTGGAAGCTGGTAAAGAGAGACAGGAAGCGATGCATTAAAACAAAACACTTTATCCGGAAGGACCTGACCCAAAAAAGTTAGAACCACAGAGTTTGATGGAGCCCACACAGAAACATTGTCTCTTGTAATTTTTGTATTGAGACGTCTAGCTCTCACCACTTCTCCAGCAGTAGAAGATATACCCCCAACTAATTCCTCCAACGTCCAATCAATGGGAATATCTCTCACTACTCCCATACGAAATATGCTGTAGCTCGGGATGTAGGCTACATAATTGTGGTCTTTAAGCAAAACAAGATTTAAAAAACAATTTGCTGCATCTGCCGAATCGAACTCCACGCACACCCTATTACGGCCAATGTTTTTAATCCCTCCCGTTTTAATGTTTTCGACCTTGTTTTTAAACAGGAACTGAGCAAACCTCAAAGATTTGAATGGTAAGCCGCTTGTTGGGTCCTGCTCCAATCTCGAGACATATACGTTATAGGGACCTTTGTCAGTACTTGAGTACTCGAGTTTAGAGTCAGAATCGTAACCCGGCTTTGAGTAGACGGATTGAATAGATTCCGCTGGCGAACGGGTCTTTTTATGATCGGGATCCGTCGAATCCGAAGCAGCAGAACGTTTTACCGTTTTTTTGGGTAAATCCGGAGGTTTACCCCCGCCCCCGTCAGGGGGTACATCCACGCTCATTTCCATTGAAATGAGCGCGGACGCCGATATATACGAAAAGTACTAACCTTATAAATACTATTCCACCACCAAAACAACACAAACACTTATTTTCCGAGTGTAAACAAGGACAATAGTGTAGAAAAAGCCTCAAAATAAACTAATAACCTCAAAACGTACAACTCTCAACCGAGTGTCGGACCGAATCCAAGCTGGGCCTTGATTTTGCTAAAGCAAAAACACTGTCATACATACCACAGACTCTGGCAAAAATATCATTTAATTTTAAATTTTAAAACAAGGCTTAATGTTCAAAATTAAAAAGCTTTTTGTAGAGTGAAAGAAAACGTGTAATGAAGATTTTTTTCATTTAATTTTGAATTGTAAGGGTTTAGAATTAAAGTCTAAAATTTAATGCCACTTTTTGTAGTGTCTGTGGTATGATAGTGGTTTTGCTTTAGTAGAATTAGAAGAATTATATATCTTTTTTTATTATATAGAACACGTCAATTAGACTACGCCTTGCCTGATGGTAAGCTGAAGGCAAAGTCTCAGAAAAGAGGGTCACCATTACTTACACATACCATGTGACAATGGTGACACTCAGCTTGACGTCCTCATCATATGCTTTTTATTATCTGTGGTAGAATCAAGGGCCTATTGGTGAACTCGCTGGCTTCTAATTTGTAAATTAGACCAGTATCATTGATGCTTGAGTGGCCTGCAATGGATGATGCTATTTTTAATGTTATTCTCAAGAAAATATATAAAAAACAAGCTTCATTCTTCAACTATTTCAGGCACTATTTCATACAGATTTCCTACCTGATACACCTTCTTTTCCATTACCATTGATCTTTTCTGAAATGGGAGGATTTTCAATTTTCAACTTTGACGAAATGACGTAAGTCTGACTATCGTGGGCTCTTAAACTTTTTGTTGTAAATATAGATGCCACCGCAAATAACCACTGATCTTTTTGCATTGGACAGTCGGGTTGTTCACGCAAACATTAGCTTTGCGTTTGCGGCAATACGTATTTCTGAGTTTTTTTTAGTTCGCAAGAGCGATGTTTTTCGATGGTAAAAGTAAGTTTGTGTGCTAGTATTACGTTTTCTGAGAATGTCGGCCATAAATTGGAATGTGAGGGGTCCAGACGGGGTACGTATGCAGGCTTTCGACTTCTAAGTTCGCCCGAGAAGAAACAATGACTCAGGATAACGTGAACAGAGTGTAATTATATTGTGTGTGGTATCGTTTATTACACCAGTGACTACGTAGATTTTGTTCGGTTAAATCTATGCTACTATTATAATGCTGAAGAGTTTGTTTGTTTTGTTTGTTTGTTTTTAGTTGTTTGTTTGTTTGTTTGTTTGTTTGTTTATAAGTTTGTTTGTTTGAACGCGTTTATCTCAGGAACCACTAGTTCGAATTAAATAATTATTTTTGTACTGAATAGCCCGTTTGTCGACAAAGGTTTTAAGCTATAAATCATTACGCTACTACTTAAGGGAGCGGAACTGTAGTCATAATTGTCTAAAAAGTCGGTAATTTTCCATAATTTATTTGAAGACTAAAAAATACGGTCTCAAAGGGGTAATAATTTCAAAATATGCCAGCTGGGGCGGATCTTGTATATTTCTAAATTGTTTTTTTTTTTCAAGTATTTAAATTCAATTTAATCATTATCGTTTTTATTTTGTAATCTAATCGACTTTACAAAAAGGTGAAAGTTCACAAAATTCTTCTCAATAATAAGAATAATAAATAATCCACAACATTCCACACAACGCTATCTAGACCCATGGTAAGCATAGCTTAACTAGCTTGTGTTATGGAATCTAGATTGCGGATAAACGTACTTGGATATTTTTTTATCATGCAATACATAGAAATACCGAGACCAATGCAAATATACATATTCATGCATACAAATATTTGCTCTGAGCGGGAAATGAACCCGCGCCTCCTGGGTAGCAGTTGAACGTTCTACCGCTACGCACTATAATATTCTTTCTGTTAACTAGAGATTTAAAAAAAAAAATCTGATATCTACGACAAAATCAATTGTAATTTGTAAAGACACGATGTATACTTTTTTTTTATAAGAAATTCCA
The DNA here is from genome assembly GCA_963662185.1 of Eilema griseolum. Lineage (NCBI taxonomy): Eukaryota > Metazoa > Arthropoda > Insecta > Lepidoptera > Erebidae > Eilema > Eilema griseolum. Next base: position 23,796,575 of record OY759240.1, read on the forward strand.
CAGATAAATATTTAAAAAGAAAACAGGAAACGATTACTTACCTATGTTGAAACCATTTTTTTTATAGCAGTTTTGGTTAATACCATTTACGATTTTATTTTATTTCATAATTTTTCTCATCTCATTTGCCAATAACGGCAATAACTATTGTAAATACAGCTTTTTTATGATTACATAGGTTACACTAAAAGTTTCCGGAACTGGCCACTTACATAAACAATATTTAAAAATTTATTACAACATTTGAAAATAGAACTTTTTGGCTGTAGAATACAGTTTGTTTCATCTGACTGTCTTTTGTTTTTACCTTGTGGCGCCATTTAAAAAATTGTGTGTCTGCATCAACATGGATTTAACTCGGGAAAATTTTCGTAGTATGATTTTCTACGATTTTAAGTGTAATTTGACGGCTCAACAGAGCATCGCTCGGCTTGAAACAGCTTTTGGCGATGAAGCTCCATGCAAGACGACTGTTTATAGCTGGTTTGCAGAATTCAAGCGTGGTCGTATCAATCTCAGTGACGAATCTCGCGATGGTCGGCCGTCCACCGCTGTGACCAACAAAAACATCGATGCTGTGCGCCGTATGATTGAAACAGACAGGCATGTGACCTACCATGAAATTCGCGCATCCTTAGAAATAGGCATGAGTCAAATACAATCAATCCTACACAAACATTTGGGTGTGAGAAAGCTGTGCTCGCGGTGGATCCCACATAACTTGACCGAGAATCAAAAAACGGACCGCGTCACTTGGTGCAGTGCCATGCTTACCAGATTCAACGAAGGTGCGTCAAATTTGGTGTGGAACATAGTAACAGGTGACGAAACATGGATTTATTGCTACGATCCCAAAACAAAGCAGCAATCGAGCGTATGGGTCTTTCAAGATGAGCCGAAACCAACCAAAGTGGCGCGCGTGAAAAGTGCATCTAAGCGGATGATTGCTTCTTTTTTTAATAAAACTGGACACGTGACTACTGTTGCTTTAGAAAATCGTCGTACTGTGAATAGTGACTGGTACACGACCATTTGTTTGCCGGAAGTTATTGACGAACTCCGTAAAAATAACCGTAAACGCCGTATCATCCTGCACCACGACAATGCTAGTTCTCACACGGCCAGACAGACAAACGACTTTTTGAAGGCGAAAAATGTAGAACTCATGAGTCATCCTGCATACAGTCCCGACCTGGCACCTTGTGACTTTTATCTGTTCCCAAAAATTAAGAACCAATTACGCGGCCAACAATTTTCATCACCAGAAGAGGCTGTCGAGGAGTATGAAAAACACGTTTCAGAGGTCACCACAGAGGAGTGGCACAAAAGTTTTCAAAACTGGTTTGATCGAATGAAAAAGTGCATAGACGCCAAGGGAGATTATTTTGAAAAACAATAAATTAATTTTGTACCTTTAATAGTATTTTTTCATATTCATTCCGGAAACTTATAGTGCGCCCCACGTATGAATAAGATAAACCTACATGAAATATAATATAGGTACTTATATAAGGCCGTGTGCGGTTACGACTGAGCTATAAAAAAAACATAGCTAGCTGGCAAGCTATAAAGTTTATCCTTGACATTAGGTACTTTTTGGTTGTGATTCACTTTGCTGCAAATTGTATCGGTGCCGTAATGGCTACGGGCGTGACCATGCCTGAGACCGTATTCTCGTAGCTCGTAGCACTGCTACGAAAGCTCTAACCCAGAATTAAACGAAATTAGGCCATGTATTCACTATTACTAGAACATATTATAATTTATCTAAAGTAATGCTAAAATACATAAAACAAAAATATATATGTAAATAGATTTAGAATTATTAATCCATATTGTTAACTCATCGCTGACGTGTCCAAAATCTCTTCTGCCAAAAATCGCTTAGCAAAATTTTACTGCAAAAAACATGATAGCAATATTGGCACTGAAACGTGACGCTAACCAAAAGGTTCTCTTGAGATCGTTACAACTCAAATATTTATATTTCTATATTTACAAATCTCTCTCTAGTGTAAACTAGGCTTAAAACGAACCAATTTTTTTTTTATACCACTTAGTTGGCAGACAAGCACACGGCCAACCTGATGGGAAGCGGTTACCGTGGCCTATGGACGTATGCAACACCAGGGGTGTCACACTCGCGCTGCCGACCATGAAGAAACCTTCTGATGCCCCTCTTGAAGAACCCCATATTGTAGGCGCTTGGGAAAACCGCAGCAGGGAGGTCATTCCACAGCTTGAGTGTGCGTGGGATGAAGTTTCTTTCATACCGCACAGTGCGCACCGTCTCAGGTCGCAATGTGTGACCAAATTACTAATTCAGAGAAATTTGCGATGTTCATCATCGTCCTTGCGTTAATCCTAGTCGCAATCGAGGCCATCACCATATACCACGACTTCACTGCGAAGTGTCTGTACTTCGATATTTTCCATAAAGTAACTCCCAAATGACTTCCACAATTCATTGTGTCTTATTGATGGCTAAGTAGGTGAGTTGGCAAGTTAATGACACTAAAGTCAACGGAAATGCTGTGTACAGATGTAAGTGGACTTCAGATTTAAAATGTTGTATAGCTTGTAGAATTATAAGTCATTGTAATCTGATATCTGTATCTGTACCTATTATATAAAATAAAAAAATAAAAAAAATCCATTAGCGATATCGTAGTATTGCAGTTAGTTCAGTTTTGCAGTCGGACTTATGCCAGGCCAGAGCTTCGTCCATTGACCATCACGTGTAGCGAATTCCTGTGCTCTACTACTGGCTTCGGGTAGATATAGGAACCAAGCCACCGGTGGTCCTAACCATATCGACTTGGCCAAGGACCCTAAATCCATTGAAAAGAAATGTTAAAGTTTTAATTACTTTTTCTTATTCTTCTCCCAGCGCGCGCTGACTGCCTTCCAAAGCAGTTCTGTGCCCGGCACCATAATCTTCTTGAAGCAGGATTCTTGATGCAAACGTGACAGCCATTCAAAGGTTCGGGGATGTCTGCAAAACACGTCTCTTATTTAAACTTATATTAATACATTACAATGTTTTGCACCTTTATAACGTATACTAAAAAGCAGAATGCAGTTTTTTTTTTAGATTATTTATACTTTTGATTGATGACACTTGGTGGAATTAATAGTTACAAATAATAAATGTCATTGTGAACCTTTGCGGATGCCGTAAGGCAAAACCGGTCAGGTCTAATCTTATATATAAAATTCTCGTGTCACAATGTTCGTTCCCGTACTCCTCCGAAACTGCTTGACCGATTCTCATTAAATTTTGTGAGCATATTGAGTAGGTCTGAGAATCGGCCAACATCTATTTTTCATACCCCTTAGTGATAAGGGTTGTCCACCCTTAACATTATTCTTTAATTTTTAAACATTTTATTAATTTGTTATTTTTTTTTAATGTCGCCTTAAAAAATACATACAATCCTGAATTTTCATCCCTCTACGATCATCCCCTATTTTTCCATCGCGATTTTTTTTTTAGTTTTTAATAAATTCCTTTAATTTTGATTTTTCTCAAATTTATTTCTTTGTTTGTGTAATAGTTCGTTTATCGACAAAGGTATTAGACTATATATCATCACGCTACTACTTAAGAAAGCGGAGCAGTGACTATAAATGTTAATAAATCCGGCAGATTCCCACACATTAATTGCATAATTGAAGAAATACGGGCTCAAATAGGTGATATGAGGTTTTAAAAAATGCCACGGGCGAAGCTGGGGCGGGTCAGCTAGTCTTATATATAAAATTCTCGTGTCACAATGTTCGTTCCCGTACTCCTCCGAAACTGCTTGACCGATTCTCATGAAATTTTGTGAACATATTGAGTAGGTCTGAGAATCGGCCAACATCTATTTTTTATACCCCTAAATGATAAGGGTTGTCCACCCTTAACATTTTTCTTTAATTTTTAGACATTTATTTAAAAATTATTTATGTGGCAAAACAACGTTTGCCGGGTCAGCTAGTATCAAATAAAAAACACTGTGCAAAAGTACTAGTGAGGTCTCAATATGTGTAGAAAGAACCAATAATATTATCAGTTTTAAACCTGCGTCCTAAAGAAAGGAAACACGTTTGCTGGTACAGATTTCCAAAGCTGTTGAAGCCTTGGAAGCACGACTGAGACTCGTCTGGTTTTCACACGTCCATAAGCCATGGTAACCACTTCGCATCAGGTGTGCTTTCCTCTTAAGTTTTATATAAAACGCATAATTTTTTCCATACATTCTTGTCAGATATCATTTATCGGTTGCCATATCAGCAACCGTAGCTGTCGTTACGGGTTGTTGAAGCCCTAAAAAATACCAATAGCTGGTCTAACTGTAATGCTTCGATATTGTCTTTGGGTTGTGGACGTCGTATGACAATCGTTTCACGCTAAATTCGCTGTTAGACTGGTAAAGCGAACCCCAAATTCCACGCCTTCGGCTGCAACTGAGATTAACGCTAACATGAAGAAGAATGTCATATCCTCTGTCCCTCCCTATCCGTGAATAAAAACACAAATAAAATAAATAGCTATACTTTGCCGCATCCAGTTTGTACAGCGGCTGCATAGCACTGGTGGTCGCTCCGAGAGCCACGTCAGCAATGGTCAGGTGATCAGCAGCGATGTAATTGCGGTCCTTAAGGTACGCCTCCAGCACATCATAACTGGCGTCGATCTCCTCTTTAATCTTCTCCGGGACCTCGGCCAGGTCACCGAACAATGAAGGCAGCTGGAGATTAAATTAGAATGAATGAGTGTTTAAAAATACAATTAATTAATTGTTCGCGTATCTATTTGTGACATAATAAATGTAATTTATGTGCATAATGGTGTCGTTATATATTTTTATGTCTCTCTGCATCAACGATATACTTTTAGATAATGCATTTGGTATGAATTCCGTCATATTATACTTTCTGTGCAAAACGTTAAAACATATTTTTTCAATACACTTGCTTATAAAGTTGCATATAATCTGTGATTTTTTTTAACGCTATAAGATACAAGTGAATTAGTGGTTTTTTTTTAATATTATTGGATGAGTTGCTTTGTCCTTAAATAACTTTGGATACACAAAAAATATTGTTCAAAATAGTACAAATAAATAAATAACCCATTTCATGCAACTTAGTATTCACATAGATAATTTTAACTTGTTTTACTGAAATATACCTAGCTTATGTTTTCTCTGTAAAATCTTTAAATTCTCCATTTTCTACGTTACGAAAAAAAAAGAAACCTACTTCTTTTAGTCTGCGGTCTATGTTAGATGGGCGCGTATTGTAAAACTAATTATTTTTTCTCGCTTTTGCGAAAATAATTCTCAAGTGTTGAAATTATAGTTGATTATTAATTAATTGTGTACAAGTACTACTTCTAAAGAAAGTAATTTACGCTGTTCACCGCCCGATATAATGGCCGTCATATATTTAAGTTCATTTAATTTGAACTAATTGGCAGTTCCAGTTTGATAATTTTTTAACATCTCATCAAACCATTTGATTTTGACATTAAATTTGTTCAATTCAACACACACACTCATGCTAATTTAATCAAACTGTTTGAAACTGCCAGTTTGATCAAATTATATTATCTGAACGTACCTATTAGATGTGAAACCCTTAACGTTGTGGAAAGCTTTCTACTTGAAAACTACAAGGCTACCTAAATATCTATTTTAGTATTATTTTCTTCGCAAGTGTGTTAAAAGGTGTGTAAAAGGTCGTATGATACACATGTGTTTTGATGATTACCGTCTTCGGCTCTCTTAAGAATAGGTAACCACCAACTTTACACACTCGTACCATAATTGCCATCATAATACACTATTTTAGGCATAACCATACTAAGACAACATTATCATATTCTGTGACATATGTAAATATTCTAATAGAATTACTATTAATATAATGGTTGTATTGCGAGTATACAGTGTTCTGGCGGAGCGGGAGCGGCAGCGGGAGCGACGAAGGATCGCAAGCCAAGCTGCCCGCGTACGAAGGCAACTCGGGCGTCGGAGGTCGATGAACGACTTCCGCCCCCCATGAGCGCAGGCCTGGGGATGACTGGTGGAGCCGCCTGTCACCCTGGCAGAAGCAGGCCGCGGTGGACCTCTCCGTTTCCGGGGACGAGTTGGGAACTCTGTAGTCCCCACACCCGAGGAAAGGACCAGATCGTGAGAGATGGCCCTGATTCGGCCGGGGTGCGAGGGATATGCCTGTCAACCTCACCTTCGGCAACCAAAAACGATCCACAGGCGGCGTGCGTTTTGGTCGGTTCAAGTCCGACATACCTCCTCCACCGGCTCCGGTGGGGAGGTATCCGTGGGGATTTTGCGCACGTAAAAAAAAAGTATACAGTGTCCTACAAAATACCTTTGGGGTCAAAACTTATTGTGCCTGCTAGGGAACAGATGCATTTATTTTTTAAATAATAGGTACAGAAATCTTACTTACAGCAATCAGTTTAATCTTAATGAAATACACGCCCGTGTCGAAGAACAACGCCTGGTTGATCAGGGTGCGCGTGCGCAGGTCCCTCGGGTATAAAGACTCACTTTTACTTCCACCATACTTCGATAGAAGATACTGCATTATAACGTGACTGTGAACACAAATTATAAATTATTATTAAATATATATATTTTTATATTTTTTATATATAATTAAGAGGTTAAAATAATTATCTTCTATTAGAATAAGGATACCTAGAGCTCTACGCTCTAGGTATCCTTAGGATAAGATGATTATGATACTTTATCGTGTTAGGGGTTTATTTAGCTTATGCTAAACTTAGCTTAGCTTAGCGCGTTAGCCTAGTGGTATGGGTAATGAACTGTTGAGACGAGGTCTCGGGTTCGATCCCAGGTTTTACCATGACACACCCCAATTACTTTTCGATGCTTTTCGAAGTTATGTGCGCATTTATCGCAGGTTTATAAGTGCCTGGTTAATGGCAATAGGCTCGCCACCTATTAAATTGGGACCTAAACATAAACTGGCGAAATGTGGGTGTTAGCACCTCTGCCTACCCCTTCGGGGATATAGGCGTGAGTTTATGTTATGTTAGAGCGTTCGTAGAGCGTTGAATTCCCGCTCAGTGTAAATATTTGTTTGGTGGTTTCTATGCATATTTAATACCGGTATCTAAGAAAGCATCGGTACCTTAGTGGTTAAGGAGTTGGCTTTAATATCAAGAGGTCCCAGTTTCGAATCCTGGCCATTACACCACTGACGTGAACCCACTCCTAGCACAAGCAATTTAGCTTAGTTGGAGGGGTTAGAGGGAATATTAGTAATTGAATATAAAAAATATATATATATCCGCATTCTAGAACCCATAACACAAGATAGTTTGAGCTACATTTACTTTGGAGCGACCTTTGTAACAGGTGCTATAAGGATTGTTTTTTTATACTATTTAGGTGGCAGACAAGCACACGGCCCACCTGATGAAAAGTGGTTACCATGACCTATGAACGTGTGTAACACCAGTGGAGTCACATCCGTGCTGCCGACCGTGTAAGAACAGAGATTTTGTGCCGTCAGTGAAGAGGACAAAGCCGAACAAGCCTTTGGTCGTCCCACTGACAGCACAAAAACTCTCCAGTGAGCTCTGGCTACCCTACTCACCGCCGGGAAGACAACATGAAGTTATTATAACCGCGGGATTCTGTAGGGCGGAGATACTTCCCCGGTCGGACTGCTCAATTGGGCGGAAATACCGCCGTGTCCTACATCCTCATAAAAAATTATGCCCACATCCGCGCTTGAAATCTCTTAGGTCTAAACCGCTTGTATTTAGAAATAAACACAGCTATACTTTGCTCTCATACGTCATTTCTCGACCATTACGCGGTTTATTAAATTAGTAGATTATAATATTACAATTACCTGTCTGAAATCACTAAATCGCCATCTTTCAGTACTGGAACAGTGCCGAGGGGATTTAACTGAAAAGTGAGATGAGCATTATAATAATAATATTCTAAAACATTCTACACAACGCTATCTAGACCCATGGTAAGCATAGTTTAACTAGCTTGTATTATGGCATCTAGAATACGGATAAACATACTTAAATACTTTTTTTTTGTAAATACATACATATTATATATAGAAACACCCAAACCAATGCAAATACCCATAGTCATGCATACAAATATTTGCACTGAGCGGGGATCGAACCCGCGCCTCCTGCGTAGCAGTTGCGTTCACTACCACCACGCCACAGAAGCTGTCTGAGAGAGCATTAAAATGATAAATATCAGCAGACCCTCAGACAAGTGGCAATATATTTGTAAAATAGAATAAATTGACCAAATCGATGTATGGTAGGGCTTCTATAACCGAAAAATATCGCTTAAAACAGCGGTATGACGTCGACTATCTAAATATTGGGTCTTTACCTATGAAATTACCGAAACTGTCTTACAGATTCATGTGTTCGTTATTAGATAGATAGATAATACTTTATTGTACACCAATACATTTACAACTGAGACAAGTAGGTAACATGTATATACAGTTTAATGTACAATGGGCGGCCTTATCGCTTCTTCCAGGCAACCTTGGGATGGACAGTAATGTGACAAGACAAAAGATGTATGGTTATTCCTGTAATTTAATAGCTATTTCCATTATTTATATTTTGTTTGAAAGTTGATTTCAAGATTTTACAACTCCGTATTGTCAATATAGTCACAGAAGTTATCAAAATTTAAATATAAAATATAAAAAAAAACAGAATATATATCTAAACAATCCTACAGGTTCAGGCGTCAAAGAATTCCTCCCCATCGATGTCAACCGGGAGGGTGGCCAGAAGGCTGGCGGCATTGCCACGTTGAATGGCAATACCAATCCTTTGCGCAAGGAATAAACCAGCCCTCTGGTCACTCTGTATTAAATTTTGTTTTTATTGGCCGAACCACGGAGTCCCCATCTGGTGTGGAGAGGCGGGCATCGCGCATCGCCTCCGCGGTCTGCTCCTGCTGGGTGACAGGCGGCTCCACCCGTCACCTCCCCCAGGCCCGCACTCACGGGGGTCGGAGGTAATTTTGCGACTTTCGACGCCCGAGCTTTTACATACCTCATACACGCAAAAATAACACTACTCGTGATGATACGTATAAAAAGTTTCAAGCCTTATATAAACACCTCAACAAAGTCTAGGGAACAAGATGACCCCAATTATTTTTTTTCGTGTAAATCTTGTTTTGCAAATAACTGGCAGCAAATAAATAAAAATAGAATAAAGTAGATTACAGAGTTGTTCGAAATTTAAAAATAAATTTAAATAAGTAATGATTTTCGAATATGGAGGGAAAACTTTTAAAAGTGTTTGATTGTGCAGTTTCTCTGAGGCAAAATAAAAATTATTTTTTTTGATTGTAAATAACGTTTATTATCAATAATACGTCTTTTACGTATGGTTTGTGCATTTTTGTGACTGTAGTCATCATGTCACGTCGGCATTTAAGTCGCGAAGAGATGTTAAGGGCTGTTGGTATGCTGCAAGCTGGACGAACTCAACGCGACGTAGCGGATGCTGTCAACACCCAACCAAGCGTAATTGGCAGATTATGGGCACGCTACAGGTCTACAGGGGATGTTGCCGAACGTCACAGGGGACGAAATAGGCTTACTACCCCGCGACAAGACCGTTTCTTGCAAAATTCCGCAAGGCGGCAACTCACGATTACTGCTCGTCAGTTGGTCGCAGGCCTCCAGTCTCAGCATCAAGTGGTTATTAGCGATCAAACTGTCAGAAGAAGACTATACGAAGCCAATTTTTATGCTCGCAGACCGCTTAGGGTTCCAGCCCTTCGACGTGGAAATCGAGGTCGTCGCTTATTGTGGGCTAACGCACATTTACAGTGGACCGACCATCAATGGGCACGGGTTCTGTTTTCCGACGAATCTCGCTTCGGTTTTCATCCTGATTCGAGAAGAGTGCGTATATGGCGAGTTCCTGGACGTCGGAGTCGTCTCCAGAATCCGCAAGAAGTTCATCCTTACCAAGGTGGAACAATCATGGTATGGGCTGGAATTCGCCTTGGTGGAAGGACCGACCTCGTTTGGATACGGGGCAATTTGAATGCAAACCAATACATTCAGGAGGTTATACACCCCATGGTAATCCCTCATCGACAGCAGTTCGGTCAAGATTTTATGTTCATGCAAGATAATGCACGGTCACACACCGCGAGGGTAGTGGTCAATGCGTTAAGCGAGCACAATATGACGACGTTGGAATGGCCTGCTCAGTCTGCCGACCTCAATCCCATAGAGCATGCCTGGGATTTGCTTGGGAGAAGAGCTTTCAGTGATTCTTTGGAAAATCTGAACACTGAAGAACAACTTTTTTTACACCTTCGCAGTGTATGGAGCCATATTCCACAGACGATGATTGACAATCTCATACTAAGTATGCCACGCCGTTGTCGAGCTGTTGCTAATGCTTTAGGAGGTCCTACAGATTATTAAAAACGTTTAAAGTACGGTTAATTACTGTATTTCTTACTACCTCGTTATTTTTGTGCCTAATCATAGAAGGTTGTAATACTCAATATTGGCACTATTCAATACTTCCTTAAAAAAAAAAAAAATTTGGTACGAAAATGTTTTTATTAAAATTAAAATTAAAAACGGTATAAAAATACCCTTCTATTGATATAAAACACTCACTATTACAAGAAAGGGTTTTTAAATAAAAACTAGAAATGTCCTTGTTCCCTAGACTTTGTTGATGTGTGTATATAACTATGAATATATGTGTCCATCCCAAGGTTGCCTGTAAGAAATCACTTCAGCGATAAGGCCGCCCATTGTACATTGAACTGTATACATGCTATCTACTAGTCCTACTGTAAATCTGTTTGTGTACAATAAAGAATTATCTATTTATCTATCTATCTATATAGTTTATTATTTATGTGAGAATCGTACAAGTTAACCTCTAAAAAACTTGCTTGAAAAAGTCCGGCTTGACACCGGTTCGAGTAATAATATCGTTATCTTCGAATGTTTGCATTATCCAAGTAATTTATCAGGTATTGTTGGGACGTTTCGGGTCAATTGGTGTACTCACCTCAACTGATAGTAAGTTAAAGGTCACGTGAAGGAGGTCGATATAGTTTCTTACCGACAGCTCAACCGTCTCCTCAGATGCTATTTTGTGCTCTGCTTAAAGGACCCATATTGTAGGACAAAGGAAGCAAGTTCACAAGTTCAGTAAGAAGCGTTCGCCACCTGAGTAGCTGCAGGCACGCTGATGGTGTTTTCATGGCGTGTTGAAATGAATTTTCAACATGTCGGGGAGATATCCTCGGTGCTGCTGATGTTATTGTTGTTTTTTTGTGTTGTTTACTATTATTTAGGGTTTTTTAATACTACTTAGGTGGCAGACAAGCACACGGCCCACCTGATGGTAAGTGGTTACCGTGGGTTATCGACGTATGCAATACCAGAGGAGTTACACTCGTGCTGCCGACCCTGAAATAACCTTCTAATGCTCTTCTTGAAAGACCCCATATTGTAGTCACTTGGGAAAACCGCAGCAGCGCTTATATATATGTACGCGTGTGATCCGTCATTAATTTTCTTTCTTTATTTCTTCTTTATTTCTTCTTTCTTTCAAAGTATTCCAAGTCTTTATGATGGGACAAAGAAAAGAGGTGCACCAGTAAGGTAAAACTCCAGCCCTGTACGTGTTATTTTGTACAGGAAAGGAGAGTATGGAACTAATAATTAGAAGAGCTGGTAGATGGTAGAGGCGAACTACTAACCTCTTCTGGTAGCAGTCGAGTGTGAAGTCGGAGACATTACAGGTTCTGTTAGGATTTCGTTGCAGTAGTTGATTCACAGCTGACTGTCACTATTTTTTGTAAACATACATAAATACCCACACACGGTACACTCGCTTGTACGCACATACGTGTACAAACAGACCCTCTCACACACCCACACGCACACAACATACTCACTTTTAAGAATGCCGGTGATTTATGTTCTCGTGAAAAGAAATCGACATCTTTAAATTCTAGCTCTAGCCCAATGATGTCGGCAAGCATTCGTACCGCGTTCGCTGGTGGGCTGGCGTCTATCTTGTACAGAAGTGGGGCCATTTTGTCCTCTCTAGAAATAGAATACTTATTATTAAAATACATAAACAATAAAAATATAGCCCATGATATTAAGATTGCCTAAGGGGGCAGTGACCAGAAATCATAGGTGGCAAAACGTGAATTAATCCACCTCTGCTGACCCTTCTGTGATTGTGTGGGTAGATCAATGTGAGTAAAATGAAAAAGTATTTTGTAGAGATATATGTTATAGTTACGCCTGTACTAGAAAGGTAATGCAGTTACCATAAAGCATGAAACCACTTTCTATCAGGTGAGCCCTGTGTTTATTTGCCACTTCAATGTTTATGCCATTGAAGTGGTGATGTAGGATGTGGGAGATGTGAAGTAATGAAAAAAGGCAATGTAATTATAATTGTAATTGTAATTATCATACCTAATATAATTTTAATTAAACACTTGCAATCATTATAATCTGTATTCTACATTATGTTATGTAGGTAAGTCCTACCTATCTCAGCAGATAGATAATTTTAACGGATTAATAAAAAAAGATTGGCATTGGAATTAGCATCTGTGCTTGTTGGAAGCAGATGTGTATACGAATTATATAAATATATTACAAATTCATTGAAATATTGATACAGAAAAGTGATTCTTAAAAGTTAAAGCCTAGAGTGTAATTACGGAAATAGTGCGTGAACTACTTAGGACTTTATGCTCAAGCGCAACTCCGGGCACCAGCACCGCTCACCCCCGCGAGTAAAGAGCGCCGTGGCTATTTTTTATTGCATTCACACCCATGCGCATACAGTCGAAGTAGATAATGCCTAAAACTTCACCTAACACCATGTTGACAAGCGGAAGCGAAAGCTGCAGCGGGTCGACTCCGAACTTATCCATATTCAACGACGAAGGTATCAACGCCAATATTGCCATCAGGAAACGAAAAGAACGCACCGAGGAATTTGATTATAGAACCGACTTATCAAAATATAGGACATGGCGGTATTTCCGCCCAATTGAGCAGTCCGACTGGGGAAGTACCTCCGCCCTACAGAATACCGCGGTTATAATAACTTCGCGTTGTGTTCCCAGCGGTGAGTAGGGTAGCCAGAGCTCACTGGAGAGTTTTTGTGCTGACAGTGGGATGACCAAAGGCTTGTCCTGCTTTGTCCTCTACACTGACGGCACAAGGTCTCTGTTCTTATAGGGTCGTCAGCACGGATGTGACTCCACTGGTGTTACACACGTTCATAGGTCATGGTAACCACTTTCCATCAGGTGGGCCGTGTGCTTGTCTGTCACCTAAGTTGTATAAAAAAAAATCGTAAAGAGATGATTAGCTTTTTGGAGGAATTTGGCCGAAAACAAAGTGAAAATCTAAACTAAGTACATACGAGAAGAAATATCATAAATAAAAAATGAAATTATAACGATAAAAACTAGTACAAGTGACTTTACGAAACGACTTGAACAAATAACAAATGATATTAAAGCTATTAAATTAAACAACAACACCACAGAAAACCAAATTAAACGCATGGAAAATGAAATCTCGCAAATAAAAGAAATACAGGACCGCCACCGCTCCGCATATAAATCGCCAATCTTACAGCAACAAGACTTTTACCTAGAAATCAAAGACCGCAACGAACGAGAAAAAAATGTCATTATTGTGGGTACACCGGAAAAAAATGATAGGAACTGGAAATCCAGGCAAAGTTATGACAATGAAGAAATAATACAACTACTAATGAAACTACACAAAGACTGCCCTAGACCTATTAAATCAATAAGACTCGGCAAATATACTGCAAACAAGAACCGCCCAATCAAAGTTTGTTTTAACAATTCGGACACCACAAGACATTTACTACGGAATAAAAACAAGCTCCCCGAGAACATACCCATATACTCTGACCAAACACCAGCGCAAAAGCAATATTTACTGGCATTAAAAGAAGAGTTAAACAAACGTATATCAGATGGAGAACAGAACCTTATCATAAAATATGTAAAAGGAGTGCCATCGATTATTGCGAACCCTATCAACCAAAAAAACTAATAACAGTCTCACCTAGTAATACAATACATGCAGATGGAATAAGTCACCAAATTGTAAAAGAATATGATCAGATTCCGCTTCGCCCATCGGTACTAAGACTATTTTATGCAAATATGCGTAGTATTCGCAAAGATGGTAAATTTGATGAAATTAAATGCATATTAAAAGCGATAAAAAAAACTACCCTATTATTAACATTTTTTTTTATATAGAACACGTCAATTCAGCTGAAGGTAAATTCTCAGAAAAGAGGGTCACCATTACTTACACATACCGTGTGACAATGGTGACACTCAGCTTGACGGCCTAATCATATGCTTTTTCACGTCCCGCTTAAAGGACCCGGGACTCTAGGAAGAAGGAAACACGTGAGCTAGTAATGAATTCCAGGCCTTAATGGTGCGACAGAGGAAAGAGTCACCGAACCGCTTGGTTCTTGATCGGATGTTCTGCACCGTGTGTGGATGACATCTAAGACCTGCACGTGTTGTCCTGTGTAGGAAAGGGGAGGGTGGGACTAATTGGAAGAGCTCATCAGAACACTCCCCATGGTACAGACGGTAAAATACAGCCATGGGCGCAACATCTCTACGCATCTGTAAAGGTTCTAGGGTGTTCGTGACCTCGGGATTCCCAATGATGCGGACCGCACGTCGCTGCAACCTGTCGAGAGCATCTAGTAAGTACTTTGCTGAACCATCCCAGAGATGCGAGCAGTATTCCACACAGGAGCGAATTTGTGTCTTGTATAGAAGACACCGCTGCTCCGGCGTGAAAAATCGTCTCACTCTGTTCAGGACTCCGAGTTTTCGTGAGGTTGTTTTGATGATACTTTCGATGTAATTTTTGTTATTCAGGTTGCAGCGAACATCCATACCTAGGATATTGAGATTGTCCTGCAGTGGTAGTGGCGTGCTCTGAAGAGTGGGGAGGGGAAGGAAAGAAGATACTTTTGCTGTAAACGCACATGCCTGCGTCTTCTTGGCATTGAACTCAACCAGGTTCTCAGAGCCCCATTGAGAAATGTGATTCAGGATCCCGTCAAGCTCAGTGACAAGAAGCTGCCTTTTCTCTGCGATATCTGACTGCTTGGCCGCAGGATGTCCATGATAACTCCCATGTAAGGTGCTATCGTCTGCATAACAATGAACATTGCCGATGGACAGTATGTCGTTGATATGCAGAAGAAAGAGAGTGGGTGATAAGACGGACCCCTGGGGTACGCCAGCATTTACCTGCAGAAACTCCGAAGCTCGTCCGTCACAAAGGACGCGAATACGGCGCCCCTGCAGGAAGCTAGCAACCCAGTTGCACAGCCTAGAAGGCAGACCAAAGGCAGGTAGCTTGGAAAGAAGCGATTTGTGCCAGACTCTATCGAAAGCTTTGGCGATGTCAAGACTAATTGCCAGTGACTCACCGTGCTTGTGCATAGCCTCACCCCAAAGATGGGTAACGTATGCTAGAAGATCACCCATTGACCGTTTCGGCCTGAAGCCATATTGCCGGTCATTAATTAAGGAGTGATCCTCTAGGTGCCGCATGAGCTGTTTGTTAATTATGTGCTCGAACACTTTGCACAGCACTGAGGTGACGGCTATGGGTCGATAGTTGGCTGGCTCCGAGCGATCCCCCTTCTTGGGAATCGGCTGAACATTCGCCTATTTCCAAGGTAAAGGCACTGTACCCGAACTGTAGGACAGCCGTTACAGGCGCGTAAGCATTGGAGACAACTCCACTGCACATTTTTGCAAAACTACCGTTGGAATACCATCCGGACCACTGGCTTTCCGGACATCGAGTGATTGCACTGCACGGACATCGCGTTGCCTGATATGGATATCAGGCATTGCGTGGTCACTGTCGGGTAGTGTCGGTGGCTGCGTACCACAATCATCGATTCGGGAGTTGGCCGCAAAGAGATTAACCAGCAGATTTGCCTTCTCTTGCGGCTCATGGGCCAGGGATCCATCAGGGTTACGCAGCGGACGCAGCGAAGGCTGACAGAAGTTGGCTTGCACGGCTTTAGCCAGTCAGTCGTAACTTACTGAGACATGGTTTACTTCGGAAGCGGATGCTAATTTATATCAATTACCTAACTATAAACATATTTACAACTATAGGGAAAAAACAAAAAGAAAAAAATAACGAAAAGAATACAGGTGGTGGCGTCTCCATCTATATACATGACAGCATAACTTACGAAGTAACACAGAACTTATGTGAAGATAGCAACCACTACCTCTGGATTAATATAGACAAACTGCCGTTAAATATAGGGGCGATTTATAAACCGTGAGCGACCAACGTAAGTAACTTTTTGGAGACTTATTCCTCGCAATTAGAGCAGAGAAAAAGATCACTTGTGCTGGGTGACTTTAACTTTGATCTTCTGAAAGTGAACACTGAGCTTACAAAATATTTGAATGAAATTAAAGGAACGGGATATGAAATAACAAATAAGGTTAATAAAGACTACGGTACTCGTACAACCAGCACTACAAATTCTATATTAGACCATGTATGCACAAACATAAGGAACCATTCATTCGCGGAAGGTAACCAAATATGTGAATTATTTAACTCATACTTCTCATCCATAGGCGCAGATCTAGCCAACCAAATACCCCAATCATATCACAATGACACCAACACTATATTTATGTACGAACCAAACTACACACATAGCATAATATTAACCGAGTTCACACCATGCACTACACACGAAATATCAAAAATTATTGATGACCTTGACTGCAACACTAGCACTGGGTTAGAGGGCATAAGCACCAAAGCTATTAAATGTCTTAAAAATCTAATTACTGAGAGGGTTACCAAATGTATTAATCTGTGTTTGATACACGGTACTTTCCCCGACAGTCTTAAGACGGCAAGGGTAACCCCTATCTTCAAATCCGGCAGTAGGACCGACCCTAATAATTACAGACCAGTGTCTGTCCTACCTGTTATGTCAAAGATATATGAGCGAGTCCTAAATAACTCCGCTAAAAACAAACCTATTGTTGAACACGCGCCGCTTACTATAAATAATGAAATTATTAAGCGTTCCGACCACGAAAAATACCTGGGACTATGAATAGATGATACACTTATCTGGAAAGTACACATTGATCACGTCAAAACAAAATTATTAACACTACGTAAAGTCAACAACTGTATTCCAAAAAAAGTAAGCACTATCATATACAATTCATTAATAAAATCGCATTTAGAATATTTTATTGTAATATGGGGATCAGCCGCTAAAACCAACCTAGGGCCTTTGCAAAGTACCCAGAATAAAAAAGTCAAAACGCTGTTTTATTATCACTATCGCACACCAACAAACACCTTATATAAAAAAGCACAACTATTAAATCTGTCACAACTATACATGTATAACACCTGCTTGCTAGTAAAAACATCACCACAAATTCTATGCAATCAAATATACAGCTAGATAGAAAAGAAACCACACGTAATCTAAGAAACGCGAAGAAAGCGACTAACAAAAATTGTATATTAAGTATTTGCAGACCATATGACACTAATAATTAAGGGTGACAATAAAACAAATTTAGAAAAAGAAACATACAATGCACTTAATGATATTACAAATTGGTTGAAGCAAAATAATTTAAAAATAAATATGGCCAAGACAAATATAGTTCAATTCCAAACAGTAAACTCTAACCCTCCCAAACTTCAAATATGTTTTGAAAACTGTAAGCTCTCCAATACAAATGAGTGTGTATTTTTAGGCATAACGTTGGATCAGTTTTGTAGCTGGAAACCACACATAGAGAAAGTACTACATAAAATAGACCGCTTCGTCTTCGTATTGAAAAAAATTAGACAAACTGTTAATCTTGAGGCAGCTATTACAGCCTATCACGCGTACGTATCTTCAATAATAAGATATGGTCTCATAATCTGGGGTAATTCTGTAGATGTCGATCGAGTCTTCAAAGCACAAAAAAAATGTATTCGTGCAATGAGTGGAGCAGACTTTCTCGATAGTTGTAGGCCATTGTTTAAAAGACTCAAAATACTGCCTCTACCATGTCTTTATATCTTAGACATATGTGTTTTTGTGAAAAAACAAATATTATAGAATTGTTTGAGAAGTTCAGCGATAGAGAAAACAGTCGAACTCGGCATAAGAATAAATTATGTTTACCTTTGATAAGGCTAGAGTCATTTAAGAAAAATGTGTATTGTATGTGTGTAATGTGTATTGTATGTAATGTTCAGCAACATTGTTCAGCAAATGATTATTCATTTGCCGAACAATGTTGCTGAACTACCTGTAAGATTATTTAAAAGGACACTGTTTGAAATGTTATTAAATAAAAATTATTATGACGTACATGAATATTTTAATGACAAATTTATAGAATGACACTTGAACATAAATAATGATGTTAATTAATAATAATAATAAATACATAATGGTAATGATTATATATTTAATGTAGATTTAAGAAATTGACAAATGTACTAAATTTGCACGCACATGGCAGAATATGAGCGAACTACATTATTATTATAACACCTCTATACACCATGTTCTAGCAAATAAATGAATTTGATTTGATTTGATTTGAAACAACAACAAACTACAACTTAGGATTCCTCGTACTAACTATGGCAAAAAAACATTATTATTCGAAGGCGCACAGCTATACAATAAACTACCTAACCATATCAAAAACTGCGAGAGTGTGAATGCATTCAAAGGTAAATTTAAGGCGTATTCACATGCCCTTTAGGTTTACTTTCGAATGCACGTGTGTAAGTACATACTGTGCAACAAACGTGTGTTGTGTTGACAATTGACATCCCAGCTCGCCAGATGCGAACGTTAATACAATTTTTGAGTAATATCATCACTATGTATCTCATTTTAAGCGAACTATTGTTGTTCTTATGAGAAATAAAGTTCTTTAAACCGAAGATTAAAGTTGAAAGTTGCCAGAATGATAGGTAATACTTAGATATACGAGTATTATACCGATAGATTTAAAATGATATTCACAAGAAGTGTATCGCAAGTAAGTGGGTCACATCATATTCAAGCTTTCCTCACATGCAAGCCGTTTCACCTGCAAGCCGTTTCACCTGCAAGCCGTTTCACCTACAAGCCGGTTCACCTGTTGTTCGACAGAAGAGGCTCAGCTGCAGGCTCCCCTTTTAGTGGGTCAGATGGTAGTCGGTTCCCGTCAAAACAAACCAATTGACTTTAGCCCACATTATCTACATTTCAATTGATTACGTTATACCTAGTAGCTACCTACTTATTTAAACGTGTTATATTATGTTTTTGTAATCTTAAATATTTTTTATGTTTTGTTAATTTTTAACTTGACTGCCCTTCGCACTGACAGTCTCTAAGCATTTAAAAGTCTAAGTAACCATTTCTATTTATAAATAAAGTATAAATACTCGCAGTACACTTACCAATTTATAACCAGTTCAGAATTTATTGCCAAAAATGTGTTATTTAGCGACTACTGTCGCCGGCCACTCGAGATTACCGACTGACTCGTCACTCGAGCCGCGTAACACGACCCTGACCGTGATGGCCAATAAAAAATGATAACGATAAAATCGAACTGACAACTTCATTTAATCGTGTAATCATAAAATTGTTCGAAACATAAACGCTAGACGACGTATACTTGGTACAGTCGCACTCTGAAGTTGCTATGCCAGACAGTAATCACTCCCGTAAAAGTCAAGCAAACTAAATAATGTGAGAATACACACACAACACGCATTGTTGTGATAAGAATGAATAAAAAAGACAAATGTGATATTATTAAATATTTATTACCCTTATTTTCATAAAATTATAATTATGTTGATGCATAAACTGACCAAATTAATAAAGTATTGATAGAAACAGACCAAAAGCACTCGAAACCAAGCTTGTGAAGTATATTATGTAAGGATAGAAATAAAAGGCAGGCTGTTCCTCTACCTACTATTTTTAGCGTGCAAAATTAGCCTGGGATTGGCATATCCCCCTTCTCCCCCCTTCCTTAACGATGCTGGTTAGGTCGGACTTATCAAAACTGCACGGCTGATTCAGGTTATCAGTTGCCGTGGATGAGGTAGCCTCTCATATCCCTAGCGTCAGTCGCGTTTCTTCCTACCCAGTATGGAAATAGTAGTGTGTGTGTGACACACATTATTCAAACTTTTAGTTTTTTGTTTATTTCTCTCCCAACAACTGTGTAGCACCTTGCCCATCTGCTCTGTGCCAGGAGTCATGATCTTCTTGAAGTACGACTCTTCTTCCAACCGTGAAAACCAATCAGCGGTTCGAGGGAATCTGTAAAATATCAATATACTCGTATTAAAAAATAGATCTGAGTGGTGATGGAGAAAGAATTCAAGTATCACCACGCCATTCTATCTGAAGAGTGTCGTATGAGGCGACTAAATGGAAAATGGGCACACGAGATAACTGCGAGAGAAGGAAAACTTGAAATAAAACCCTATACCAGCCCATCTGGCCAGCGTGAAAACAGTAGGGCAAAGCCTCTCAACATTAGGACAGGCCTTTGTCCAGCAGTGGACTGCAATAAGCTAATTGATTGATAATAAAAGAAATACGGAAGGCTCTTATTTTTTTGAAGTGAAACTTCTTTAGCGGCGCTGTGTACTTTTTTTTAGAATGGGTAAAAAATTCTAAACTAGCGTCAGGACACGTGACCTGATCGAAAATTCGTAAGACGGATGGAGAGAGGACAGGCGGCGCAGGGCGCTTGCGCGAATGTCACACGACTGTCACATGTGTGATGGCGGTGATAAACTTTTTAATGTAAAATAATTGTAATAGTTCTGAAGTGTTAAATTTTAAATGTAATATAAATTGTCATGTTTGTGTACGATAGCGCAATAAATGAATATTGTATTCCACCACATAAATAATAGTACTTTTATACTGATAATGAAAGCAATTTGTACAAAATTATTCTCTAACCATTCCAAAATATCAAAAATGCACAACGTTAATATTCAAGTTTTCACTTCTGCCGGCACTCCCGGAGTGCAACCCGTCGTTTTTTTTTCGTGCGGAAAATCCCCACGGATATCCCCCCACCGGAGCCGGTGGAAGAGGTTATGTCGGACTCGGACCGACCAAAACGCACGCCGCCTGTGGGTCGTTTTTGGTTGCCGAAGGTAACGTTGACGGGCATATCCCTCTCACCCCGGCCGGTACGGAAGGCTCTACCAACATCCAACATCAATAAGTCCCAAGTCAATTAGAAAGAAAAATTAAGAAAAAAAGAACAGATATACTGATTTGAAACTGCAACGCAACCATGGTGTTGCACACTATCTGGGTTTACAGGATAATAATAAATTTATGTATAACATTGTAATAACAATTAAATAAAATAAAAAAAAAAAAAGCCGGAAGTCGGTACGACATGCATGAAAAACTATCGTAAACGTAACGAGAGAACGGAGCATTCCGATTGGCCGCCTGCTTTCTTTGAAGCTTGTATTGTGTGTGAAGCCGGCCAATTACAATGCTCCGTTTTATCGATATGTTTAGATAGATAGATAGATAGATAGATAATTCTTTATTGTACACCAACAGATTTACAGTAGGATAAGATGATTACGATACTTTATCGTGTTAGGGGTTTATTTAGCTTATGCTAAACTTAGCTTAGCTTAGCGCGGTAACCTAGTGGTATGGGTAATGGACTGCTGAGACGAGGTCTCGGATTCGATCCCACATACACAGAGGTTTTACCATGACACACACCAATGACTTTTTGATGCTTTTCGAAGTTATGTGTGTATTTACCGCAGGTTTATAAGTGCCCGGTTAATGGCAATAGCCTCGCCACCTATTACATTGGGACCTAAACATAAACTGGCGAAATGTGGGTGCTGGTGCCTCTGCCTTCCCCTTCGGTGATATAGGCGTGATTTTATGTTATGTTATGTAAACTTAGCTTATGCCAGTGGTTAGCTTATGCAACAATGTACGAGGCTCAGGCGTAGGCTTTCCTCTTTGAGTTGAGAAATCAGACGCCGAGACAATGCAAACTTTGGGCACATGAGGATGAATACAAGAGTCCGTCAACCACTAGGTGTAATAGATTGCGAATGAGGTTGTCTTGGGTCTCAAAAAATCTTGGTATCAGCAAATACAGCCCCCCGCCACAAATACGGCCCCACGCGTGCTGGTTAAGAATTCCAAGACTTCATGGTGCGAAAAAGTCACGGTACCCCCTCGGAAATAATGTAATGTACAAAGGCGAGCTTAACCCAAAATTGAGTTTTCTTCCAGCAAACCCGAGAGTGCACAGAGGAATTGCAATACGAGGCTTTAGGTCTTGATGCAAATATTTGCACCGTATGCGGTGGACATCTAAGACCTGCTCATATTGTCTTGAGTAGGAAAGGAGAGGGTATATAAAAAACCTGTTGTATTAATTAACTATGTAGTTACTTTTGCCCCTCCAGTTTATGTATCGGCTGCAGGGCGCTGGTGGTCGATCCAAGAGCCAGGTCAGCAATAGTCAGGTGGTCAGCTGCTATGTACTTGCGGTTCTGAAGGTATACTTCTAGCACGCTGTAACAGCTGTCGATTTCTTCCTTGTACTGATCCGAGGTCTCAGTCACGTCTCCGAATACTGAAGGGAGCTGGAGAGAATAAGGTTATACTAAAAATAATATCTGAAACATGAATTATTTTATAGCTTTAGTGTCCTTATTCAGTTTGACAAGCGTCGCGTATTTACGCGCGTTTGTATAATCCGACAAAAAGTGGGTTTAGTTTCAAACCAGTCGTATCTTCTAAGTTCGCTAATCTCGAAATCAACTGTCTACTCACATTACGACTGCATTTAAAACTCAATTTTTTAAAATCCCTACGGATACCCGCACCATCGGAGCCGGTGGGGGAGGATTTTGTTTTTTTTTATTTACCATACAATACACTATCATTACAGATGGGATCTAATACAATAGTGTAGGAGTTTTAAGGCTAGTTTTATGTCTAGGCTAGGTTATATCGGACTTGAACTGACTAAAACGCACGCCGATTGTGTGGGCCGCAGGTGGCCGAGACATATCCCTCGCACTTGGGGCGGCCAAGGACCGTCTCTTTTAAGACGGCACTCTTCAGGTGTGGGGACTAAGGAGTTCCTATTCTGCTAGAGTGAAAGGCGGCTCCACCCGTTTCTCCCCGCGGTTATGGTGGATGGATGTCATTTTGCGACTTCCGACGCCCGAGTTGCCTTCGCTCGTGGGCCTAGCGGTTTGTGAGTCGAACGAGCTCCTTCGTTCCGCTCCGCCGTCTCCTTCATGAGCATTACTTGCTCTCAGAAGGAGACACCGCGTCGGCAGTCCACCCATCCGCGCCCAAGCCTGTAGCTAAGTACCTATCGTTTTCGCATGTTTTAACTATTAATTTATCATTAAAAGTTGTGATAATAATATGCAGTGTAGGTACACAATCACAGTACATCGTACATCGTTTTAGTTTATCGATACATACAAATTCAAGTGTTTATATGCGATACTAAAATAAAAGCGTTTTAATTGAGTGTCCATGTTAACCGCATTTACATAATTTATCTGCACTTACTGCGATTACTTTGGTAGGTATATCGGTACTGGCGACGGGGTGTTATAAGTTTGATTAACCCCCGACGCAAAATGTTATAACTTTGAAGTGTCTGTGTGTCTGTCTGTGGCATCGTAGCTCCTGAACGGATGAACCGAATTGAATTTAGTTTTTTTGTTAGAAAGGTATATTAGTCGGGAGTGTTCTTAGCTATGTTTAAAAAAAAACGGTCCAAGATGGCCGCCGCTACAAAATGACGGAGTACATATTTTTTCTCAACTCCCTCAATATAGGTATCAAATGAAAGGGCTTGACTAGTAGAATACCATACATTATGACAAATTTCGAATCCAAGATGACCGCCACCACAAAATGGCGAATTACATTTTATTTCACAACTCCCTCAACATGGGTATCAAATCAAAGAGCTTGATGAGTAGATCAATGTAAAAAGTGTAACTTTTCTTTTTTAAATTTTTGTCGTTTCGATAATATGACGTAGTGCTCTACCAGTTAGGGTACCCCGACATGACAAGGTTTGATCCTTCAAGAGGGGCATCAGAAGGTTTCTTCGTGGTCGGCAGCGCGAGTGTAACACCCCTGGTGTTGCATACGTCCATAGGCCACGGTAACCACTTCCCATCAGGTGGGCCGTGTGCTTAAGTGGTGTAAAAAAAATGTATTGCTAGGTATATCTAAGTTATAGGGCTAACTGACACAACGTATTCTCGACTTTTTGGAGATTGTTTTATGTGACGGGGTTTTTTTAATTTCCATCTCTATGTACTTTGCTGTAAAGTAGAACATATGCTCTGACATACCTTCGTATTGTATGAGTGTATCTCTACAGAGCTCTTCAGAATTTATTTGGTTCTTCAATCATTATATACTTACAATCAGGGTCTCAATTTATTATATTTGGACTTTGGAACAATGCGCTTAAAGTCCAAAATTAATAAGCTTCTCGCGCCTCTTTTCCCTAAAATGTATTTTTTTGTTAGACTAAGTGGCATACGACCACGGCTGTCCTAGATTTTTTGTTAGAACGGGATTTTTCAATAGTCGGGTTTTAATTTTAAACTAATTTTTTTATTTTGTATTATTTTGGGGCAAGCAATAATAATTTATACATTTTTTTTTATATCACTTAGGTGACAGACAAGCGCACGGCCCACCTGATGGAAAGTGGTTACCGTGGCGTAAGGACATGTGTAACACCATAGAAGCCACACTCGCGCTACCGACCCTGTAAGCACAGAGTTTCTGTGCCGTCAGTGTAGAGAACAAAGCAGGATAAGCCTTTAGTCATCCCACTGACAGCACAAATTCTCCAGTGAGCTCTAGCTACCCTACTCACCGCTGGGAACACAACATGAAGTTATTATATCCGCGGTATCCTGTAGGGCGGAGGTACTTCCCCAGCCGGACTGCTCAATTAGGCGGAAATACCGCCCTGTCTTACCTCCTCATAAATTGAAATGTGCTAATTAAGCCCTTTCAGTTGATACCAAACACGACATGTTTATCTCAAATTTGTTATTTAACACAGTACAAAATGATCGTTAGAGGGCGCCATATTAGATTCAGTAGCACGTCATATAGCTTATAAGGTAAACAAAAGGTAGGACGCCCCCTAGCCAGATGGACGGACGACCTGAAAAATGTGGCTGAGACAGACTAGATGCGGAATGTAGAGGATTGGAAAAAATGGCGCACATTGGGAGAGGCCTATGTCCAGCAGAGGATTGCAGTGGGCTAATTGATTCACTAATATATTCTTTCAAAAAAGCAAATGTCGTATAGCTACTAAGTAAAGCATCAGTGAGCTTACAGCTACAAGTTTGATCTTGATGAAATACACGCCGGTGTTGAAGTACATCGCCTGGTCGACTAGCGTGCGTGTGCGCAGGTCACTTGGGTACAAAGACTCGCTTTTATCCCCACCGTACTTTGATAGAAGGTACTTCATTATAACGTGACTGAAAAGAAAAACAACTTTAATAAAAGAAAAATTAATATCACTTGGTTGGCAAACAAGCACACGGCCCATCTGATGGAAAATGGTTACCGTGGCCTATGGACGTGTGCAACACCGAGGGAGTTACACTCGCACTGCCAACCCTGTAAGCACAGAGAGGTTTGCGGAACAGCAGAATTTGGGCCACCCCATCTCTTCCCATGCGGTGTCGTACAAGGCGACTAAGGGATAGGGCTGTTTTACATCACACAGATATATACAGCCCAGACTCCGCCTTAGATGTATGGGTCGAGGCAATAATAGTGTCCAGAAAATGGTAATGGGCTCACGTCCTATTACATGGGGCCGAATACAATATTGGTGAAATATGGGTGTTAATTCACTTCAGCCTAATCCTCTGGGGATAAAGGCATGAGGGGGTAGGCAGGGATTTATTAACGCCACATTTGACGATCTATGATCTTCAATCCCACGTAACTGGCCCTCGATTCTGCTAAAGCAAAACCACAGTCGTACCACACACTGCTAAAAATCCATTTAATTTTAGCCTTCAAAGTTATGGTGTTTTTTTGGAAAATCAAAATCCCCATGGATACCCCCCAAGACCCCCCGCCAACCGGAGCCGGTAGAAGAGGTTATGCTGGACTCCAACCGACTAAAACGCACGCCGCCCGTGGGTCGTTTTTAGTTGCCGAAGGTGAGGTTGACAGGCATATCCCTCGCACCCAGCCGACCCAGGGTCATCTCTCACAATCTGGCCCCCTCCTCGGGTGTGGGGACTACGGAGACCCCAACTCGTCCCCGGAGATGGGTAAGCGCGCGAGATGCGCCGCCGCCGCAGCCTGCTTCTGCCAGGGTGACAGGCGGCTTCACCAGTCACCCCCAGGCCTACGCTCATGGGGGGACGGAGATGCCCGAGTTGCCTTCGTACGCGGGCAGCTTGGCTTGCAATCCTTCGCCGCTCCCGCTGCCGCAAGTTATGGGGTTAAAGGCCAAATTTAAAAGTATTTTTACAGAGAGAATGAAAATTTTAATGAAACTCTTTTCATTTATTTTTGGAATTTAAGGGTATAGAAAAAAAAATTGCACTTTCTGTGGTATGACAGTGGTTTTACTTTATTAGAAGCAAGGGCCTGGGCGATATTCTATTGCGGATACGTTATCATGAACTGAATGTTTACTGTTGGACGGAGAACAGTCGTTACAACACCCACCAGGAGAGAGTGGGTGGCCCTATTCTGCTCCACCCGTAATCAACACGGTAAAACGAGATCTTACTTACAATATTTAAATAAGGCTATAATATCCTCGTGTTGTGTTCCCGGCGGCGAGTAGGGTAGCCAGAGCTCACTGGAGAGTTTTTGTGCTGTCAGTGGGAAGACCAAAGGCTTGTCCTGATTTTGTGTTCTGCACTGAGGGCACATAAAATCTCTGTTCTTACAGGGTCGGCAGCACGGATGTGACTCCACTAGTGTTACACACGTTCATAGGTCACGGTAACCAGTTTCCATCAAGTGGGCCGTGTGCTTGTGCTTGTCTGCCACCTAAATTGTATAAAAAAAAATTACGTACCTGTCCGAAACAACGAAGTCGCCATCTTGTAATGCAGGAACAGCACCAATGGGATTTATCTGTAAAATAAGTAGACATTTTAATGATTTATAAACATTAAGTCTGCTAACTTTTCAAATCGATTAAGATAGGATTTTTTTCATCTGGACACGCCAACTTGACTTCACCTCGCCTGGTGGTAAGCTAAAGGCAAAGTCTCAGGAAAGAGGGTCACCATTACCGACACTAAGTAATGTTACAAATTACAATGATGGCGCTCAGCTTGGCGGCCTTTTTGAATCTATTCATATCTATTTATTTTTAAACATTGATATTTGATTACTCCGCTCAAATAATTGAATGAGTTTTTTAAATTTTAAATGAAATGTTAACTATAGTCAGAATTTTAATTCGATTCTAGATAGTATTTTTTTTTTTTTTTTTTTTTCCTTCTGGCGATTCCGATGTTTCCGCCAATGACTTAGCTCGGGATCTAATTCATAGTTTCGACTTGTCGGAATGTGACTTGTTGTAGTCTCGGATCAAAGGTTTTATGATTCTAGATAGTATCTCTTATTAGTCTGTGATTTGACATTAGCTACTGTCATTTTGTGAAATAATGATACCACATATAATAGTGTAGTGATGAACACAAAAATCGATAAACAATCAGTGTGTGTGCCATCAGTGTGCCAATTATAGACTAAATTATTGATTTTTATTTAAATAAATACATAATTGTTCAATTAAAATTGAATGTATAAAGATCATAACACATCATTGTAAACCAGTAGTCCGCAATACAAAGCCATAGGAACATCACGTGCGTTTCAATTTACTCTGCCATACTATTATCAACCCTAAAACTAGCTATCGAAAGAACAATAATTATTCATAATAATTATTTATTAATTAGTAATCGCTGCTCTATTTTATAAAAAGTTAATATTTTTGTTTTTATATTAAAAACAAAACTTATAATAAAAGAGCCTAGATAGTTTTCAGTATTGGCAACCCGTGCGCGCTCGTGCAGCTATCGTCATTTTGTTTATTGTGTCATTCGGCTTCATTCTCCCAGTCTGACTGCACGAATATCGTATTTCATTGCGAATCGATATTTTGTTATTTTGTTGGGTTTTTGTTAAAGTGTTGTTACGTTGTGTTTGTTGTTACGTTTATAGTTTTTTGTGAACTTTGAGTGAATCTATTAGTTTTGGTTTTCCATTAAAATGGATCCTCAGCCAAGTACATCACAAAAAGACGTGGATGTGAGACGTGAGAAATTTATTTCAGAAAGGCATTCAATAAATTACGGCTACCGAATGGTCTAAATGCGCATCCCATGTTGTCAAAGAAGAGGAAAAAATGAGTAGGCTAGATATGTTAATTGACAATAACACAGACACATTTATAATAAATGTTACAGAAAGTGACAGCGATAGCGATAGCGATGATGGCGACAATTTATAAAATAAATTATTACCATAATACATCTATCTATTTTATTTGTCATGTTCCTTCATGATCACATTTTTTTATTTATCTCACACACAATTATAAAAGAAAAGTCTCAGATCGTTAATTAATCGTCAAAACTAAATTATCGGTTCAGAAATATTTAATTTCCTGATATACTTAGTTTACGAGAGTAAAATTATAAACGAGAAGAATCGATCCGGAAATATTCCATTTCCATATCGAATAATTTCGCAACGTCACTATTTAGTACTTGTCATAACGTTGCAACACTGAAATTGTCAAATCTGGAATCGAATTAAAATTCCGAGTATAATCAAATATATTAAGATCGGAAAATTTTTGAGTCAGTTCAGGCGGAATTCGAACCCTCTTCCTTTTTTCCCTATCTTTTCCTATTCTAATTTCCTTGTATTTGTTTTTATGCCACTTAGGTGGCAGACAAGCACACGGCCCACCTGATGGGAAGTGGTTACCGTGACCTATGGACTCGTGCAATACCAGAGGCGTCACACTCGCGCTGCCGACCCTGAAGAAACCTCCTAATGCCCCTTTTGAAGAACATACACAGCGAAGAAAAGTCCCTCCTGAAGCGGAGAGGTTCCACATCACCTGCGAGTATGGGATTGTCAACCAGGCTCAACGCCCGTCTTTGCACCGAGTCGAATAGGTCAAGCTGGTAAGCAGGCGCTCCAGCAAAAAGGTGACAGCAGTACTCCATGTGGGGCCGGACCTGTGCCATATAAAGAAGGAGTCTCTGCCCCGCAGTGAAGTACTGCCTCGCCCTGTTGAGCACACCAAGTTTCTTTGATTCCAACTTAACCTTGTCTTCCAAATGACTGCGGTACTGGACATCACTGGTGATATCGACACCAAGGATCCCGATACTCGAGGCAATGGTAAGCGGTGTGCCCAGGAATTGCGGCGCCACAATGAATGGGGTTTTCTTAGCGGTGAATACACATACTTGTGTCTTAGTGGGGTTGAATTGGACTAGGTTTAGTCGTCCCCAATCGGATACTCCAGAGAGAGTAGTCTCGATTTCGGACATAAGTTGTTCGCGACACTCTATAACACCTCGGACCGAGGGATATTTGCATGGCCCGTGTAATACGTGTCCCCGGTACGGTATGTCCCGGGATGTTATGCGGACGACAGTACCGAGCCATCCGACAGTATGTCATTGATATGCAGCAGAAACAGGGTCGGAGACAGCACGGAGCCTTGTGGGACACCAGCGTTTATGTCCATGCTGTCCGAGCAGCTGCCGTCGACGACGGCTTGGATACTTCTGTTGAACAAAAAGCTGGCGATCCATTCGCATAGTCCCTCGAGGAGTCCATAGTATGGCAACTTCGTAAGAAGACCTCTGAGCCAGACCCAATCGAACGCCTTCGCTATATCGAGGCTGACTGCTAGTGCCTCACCCCGACTCTCGATGGCTTGTGCGTAGAGTGACGGTGGCGAAAGCCGTACTGTCTGACGCTCAATAGATCGTTTCCTTCAAGGTATCTCAGGAGCTGTGTATTGATAACACGCTCCATCACCTTCGAGAGAAGGGAGGTGATAGGCCTGTAATTGGACGGATCTGTCCTGTCACCTTTCTTAGGCACAGGATGCACAAAGGCAGTCTTCCACGAGGCCGGGACTTGTCTCGTGGAGTAAGAGAGTGCGAAAAGGCGTATAAGTACAGGGCACAGCTCGGGGGCACAGTGCTTAAGCACCATCGACGGAATACCATCAGGCCCACTCGACTTCCGAACATCTAAGGACTGAAGTTCCCGCCGGACCACCAGTTGCGGGATTTTTACTTCGGTCATGGAAGCACCACAGCTGGGAAGAATAGGTGGTTCGGCATTCCCGTCGATCATAGTCGAGTTTGACGCAAAGAGATTACCCAAGAGATCGATTTTGTCCTTAGAGCCATGGGCCAGACTACCGTCAGGTTTTTGCAGCGGCGGAAGGCAGGACTGGCAGAAGTTTCCCTTCGGCAGCTTTGGCAAGCGACCAAAATGCACGACTGCCAGATGGGCAGTGCGCAAGCCATTCGCCAACTCTGCCAATGAACTAAAACTTAGCCCTGGCCGTTGCTTTTTTACTGGACCTCGAGGCAGCATTCAGCTTCCGCTTCACTTAAGCAACGTTAGGATCCTTATTGGCAAGAGCCGTGGTCCAAGTCCTGTATGCAGATTGCTTGCGTTCTCTGCAGGGTCTATTAAACCACGGGCGTTTGCTCGCTCCTGTTGCGATCCAGCGGTTGGGAATATAGCATTCCATACCCGCTAGGATCGCTTCAGCCACTGCTTTTGCACAGGAGCTTGGATCATCTGAAGTGAAGCAAAGTTGCCTCCACGGGTACGACGCGAAAAATTATCGTAGACCGTCCCAGTCTGCTGACTTGTAGTGCCAGACATGCCGCCATTGAGGTGGCCGCGGAGGTTCAGGCCGCGTGAGGGTCACTTGCGCCCGGACGAGGCTGTGGTCCGAAGTTCCAAGTGGGGCTTCCACAGTTACAGAGTATTCATCTGGGCACGTAGTCAGCAGAAAGTCCGGTATAGAGCTTCTGTGGGTCTCTATTTCTGGTGTTCTAGTAATAGAATGCACCAGTTGAGAGAACCCGTAGGTCAGTGCGAGGTCATGAGCAGCTCTTCCCGCAAAATCGGTTCTAGGAGACTCCAGCCACTCTACGTGGTGAGCAGTAAAGTCTCCCAAGAATACTAAGTCTGCGGTGGGGTACTGCTCAATTACCCTGTCAGCTGACCGCTGCAGATGCTCAAACAGTTGAGCCGTGCCCAAGTCACCGCTATGAGGCCTGTAGAGGCATGCATAGACACGGGTGTGGCCTCCGTGATCCATACGTACCCAAAGAGTGGACAGGTCCCTGAGCAAATATCATCCCAGACTTACAATCCTATTTCCTATCTCAATCGAGTTTAGCAGACAGGCAGCGCGAGTGTAACACCCGTGGTGTTGCATACGTCGATAGGCCACGGTAACCACTTCCTATCAGATGGGCCGTGTGCTTGTCTGCAACCTAAGTGGTATAAAAAAATCATTGTCGATTTATCAACATTATCATCATACCAGCGTTAGTCCCGGTTGTAACCAAAGTTGGACCTTGAATCCTGAAGGCTGCTCTCCCACGGTTTTTCAACATAATATATCTTATCACGACAACTATCTGACTTCCCCAATCCCTAGGGGAAAGCCAGAGATCATCTGTCAATTAGTAGGTCTACTGGCTTACAGCGCTACGACGATCTCCAGTGACGTCACTCAGTCCAACCAATGACAATCTATCTAGGCTAGGTAGAACACGGCAGTATTTCCGTCCAATTGAGCAGTCCGACTGGGGAAGTACCTCCGCGCTACAGGAGACCGCGGTCATAATAAGGTAGCCAAAGCTCACAGGAGAGTTTGTGCTGTCTTCTACACTGACGGCACAGAAACTCTGTGTCTACAGGGTCCACAGCGCGAATGTGACTACTCTGGTGTTACACACGTCCATAGGCCACGGTAACCACTTTCCATCAAATGGCTCGTGTGCTTGTCTGCCCCTAAGTGGTATAAAAAAAAGGCTGCCGCAGTGCTGTGCTTAACGCTTTGTGCTTACAGAATTGCACAGCTGATCACTCACTTGTACCCGAAGACTTTTGGTGGGGTAACAAAATGCCAACAGAAAACAATACAACAAAGAAGTACTTACTTTTAGGAATTCGGGTGATTTATGTTCCAAAGCAACGAAGTCGAGGTTTTTGTATTCCAGTTCCAATCCTATGATGTCGGCGAGCATGCGCACTGCGCTTGATGGTGGACTAGTGTCCATTTTGTACAGAAGAGGTGCCATTTTGTGTTCTGAAAATGTAGAGTTCATTATTTTATTTTTTTACAAAAATCTTTTTTCGTATTTCAGAGAGAGAAAGAGGAAAAAGAGAGAGATAGAGAGCGAGTATTGTGTAAGAATTCATGGATTACCATCCACTTTGATCCACATCCTGACTAATGGCTATTAAGTAAACTATTATTATTATTTCAGTATCAAAATAAACGGGATATTTACCATGTTTCATTGTATTAAGTTTCCGATATTTCGGCACTATTGCAAGCACCATGATCACGGAGGAACTGGAGTAGTGGCGGTGAACAGAGAAAACATTTTTTCCTAGTAGTAATTATATCGATGTACCCTCTTTCGAGTTCTTTTACTACGCGTATCTGCACTACTATTGGTTTCACTCTCACTACAAACTCGAACCCGATCTTGATCACGTTCACGACATACGATGCTTACTGTATCCACTCGCGATTTTGTTTTAGGTTGTTCCCGGTTGTTTTTGCAAAGACATGACTGGATGCCAGACGTTCGGCAGTTGAAACCCATCCTCACGATTGAAATTTTTATACTTTTTTATTTCAATTACTTCCCTAACCAGTCTTGGTATATAGTGGCGTTCTGTCGAGAGCATCTGAGGGTTATGTAGCTCGATCCAGTGGTTCGTACCGGACTCCAATAAATGTTGAGCGATTGCAGATTTATGCGGTTCATTGTTTTTGACTGCCCTGATGTGTTCCTTGATTCGGCATGTAACCGTTCTTTTTGTTTGTCCTATATAAGAACTGCCACAGCTACAGTCAATCTTGTACACTCCGGTCTGTCCAGTAGGGAGCCA
Organism: Eilema griseolum; assembly: GCA_963662185.1. Lineage (NCBI taxonomy): Eukaryota > Metazoa > Arthropoda > Insecta > Lepidoptera > Erebidae > Eilema > Eilema griseolum. Next base: position 23,830,005 of record OY759240.1, read on the forward strand.
TCTTTGGGTGAGCGCAGGCATTGCGACAGCTTTTAAAAGGAGTGAAAATAGTTTTGACAGATACTTTCTTCAGGATGTTAGCGATCTTATCTGTCACTCCTTTGATGTAGGGTAAAAAGGTTGGCTGTCCTTCCACCTTACAGTTCCGGGGTTTATTTGTGGTGAGTCTGGGTGGTCTTATCCGTCCATTGTATCCATTCTTTTGTAGAACGCCGCTTATGTGCTTCAATTTTTCTTTTAAATGTTCCTCGTCACATAAACTATATGCGCGGTCAGTAAGTGACGTCACTACCGAATTCAGATGGCGCGGATGATGATGTGAGTCGGCATGCAGGTAGTGGTCAGTGTGAGTGGGTTTCCTGTACACGGAGTGGCTACACGACCCATCCTCACGAACACCGATCCTCACGTCAAGGAAGGCAAGGGTTTTTTCCTTTTCCATTTCGTACGTAAAGCTCATTTTTCCATGGATGTTGTTGAACTGGGCCACGTAACAACATTCTCACCCCCCTCCAGTTTACAGAAAATGTCATCAACATACCGTTTCCAGATTTTGATGCTTGGGGCGGTAGGTATGGCTATGGCTTCGAAATGTTCCATCCACAAGTTTGCCACAACTGGAGCCACCGGACTGCCCATCGCTACTCCATCTATCTGTAGGTAGTACTCATTTCTGTATACGAAGTAGTTTGTGATCACACAATGTTGCACAAGGTCGGCATATTCTTTAGCGACTCCGTTCTCTGCGATTTTTCGTCTTATGATCTCCAAGCAGTCTGTGATGGGAACATTTGTGAATAGGGACTCCACGTCGAAGCTCACCATCACTTCTTGATCATTGACCGAAGTTTGACGCAAAATCTGAACGAAGTGTCTCGAGTCCAATGGCTGCAAGATATTCGCCACATGTTTGGCCAGTTCATAGGTCGGCGAGTCAATCTGACTCACTATGGGCCGCAAGGGAGTGTTTGGCTTGTGTATCTTAGGCAGACCATATAGTTTGGGAGGCTGGAGGTTCCTGGGTCGCAGCAGGTGTGCCACTACCTCTTCACCGATTACCTGTTTATGTTCCTTGATTATTTGAACCGTGCTTTGGATGGTCCTTGCAGTCGGGTTGTAGTTGACCTTCTTATACGTTTTTTCGTCACTCAACAAGTGCCGTATTTCGTTACGTCGTATTCCGTGACGTTCATAACTACCGTGGCGTTTCCCTTGTCGGCCCTCAAGACCGTAACATGTCATCGTCTCGTAGGTCGCGAAGTGCACATCGTTCATCGGCAGTCATGTTGGATTCTTTGCTCGACGCAGAGTGAGAGAAACCTCTTGTCTAAGTATCTCAGCGTCATCAGCTGGTATTCTATTCCGTCGAACAACCTCCTCAATCGTACCTATGACTTTTTCGTACGGAATACGCTTAGGTGTAGGGGCAAAGTTCAACCCTTTCTCCAACGAGCTGAGTGCTGCTTCGGTCAGTACTTTCTCAGAGAGATTGATAACTGTCCGTGACCTATCGTGGTAGGGGACACACTTTTTCTCTGTTCACCGCCACTACTCCAGTTCTTTCGTGATCATGGTGCTTGCAACAGCGCCGAAATATCGGAAACTCAAAACAATGAAACATGGTAAATATCCCGTTTATTTTGATACTGATGTGAGTGACCATGATAGTTTAAATACCTATTAATATAACAATTATTATTATTATTTGAAAGTGGGGACAAAGAAAACTATTAAGTTTCCATTATTTACGTCTCATGGAGACGATACCTATATTTTTTTAACAATATTCCCTCTAACCCCTCCAACTAAACTAAATTGCTTGTGCTAGGCGTGGGTTCACGTCGGTAGTGTAATGGGCAGGATTCGAACCCGGGACCTCTCGATCGTAAGACCAATTCCTTAACTAATAAGCTAACTCACTGTCGAATTCGGCTCGAAGGACCACAATGTTTAAGCCCTATCGGGAATTACCTACCTGTTTTTGCTAAATAGGTTATAGTACCGGCATTAACTGCTCTCTAAACGGTATCAAACTATCAAATCGGTAGTTAAGTGTACTGTAGAACATAGTCCTTTAATGCGCTTTGAAACTGGGTCGGTCGACAGTGTGTAGCTTTCATTGTTAATAAAAAATGTTCGTGGGAATAGAGTTATTTTTGTCAAACCAAACTGCCATGACTACTTTTTGTTAGTCTGAACTGTTTAAACTCCGGTTTAAAGCCTAACTAATTATAGAAACAATAAAATTATTTGAATTATTTCGACGTTTAATGACGAAAGATCCAGGTGACAAAAATGAAGAGCATGGGCGTACCCAGCTTCCTTTAAGGAATGGGGTAGAAAGGTCGTAAGGGGTTACCCCCATCCCCCTCGGAAAGCCTGTGATCACATGTGTCAGCTGGTACGAGAGACTTCCGAGTGGCCTCTCTGAACAGTCCTCTATGTTGGGTCTTATCGCCGCTATCACGGCCTGCCCTACCGGTGGTCGCTCAAGTCGTTGCTTTCACTCCACCAAAAACTCGAGGGCCGTCTCGAAAGAAATCGTGTGGTACCTCCTAATGTACCTGTTGGCTAGCTCCCGTTGTGGTTCTCATAGTGGCCGCTTCTTGTTTGACCGTCGGGGCCTTTATATAAGGCACCCATATAGGGCTATGGACAGTAACTGTCCTACTACGATCCTCGCGTAGTCTTCTACAGTCATCTGGACCCCTCATATTGGGTAGCAGCCGCGCCAGAGAATTAAAGCTACGAGCCTCAATTTGGGGGCCGGACTTTGGAGATGCTCTCTGAAGTCACACCTGTCCCACCGGCCATCGAGCACGAACCCCAAATATTTATTTGGGCTTGGACAACTGCGGTCGTGTCTTTCAAGGTCGCTTCGCGGTGCGCAACACCGCACTCTGTCACGAACATATCATCTACATAACACGTGGCGGCGGTACAGCCTACAACCTCACCGCGAAGCGCCCATTCGTACCTAATGTTCCACAGGAGCAGCTCCAAGACTGATCTCTGCGGAACACCATACGACATCTCACGCCGATCTAGGCCGGTCAAGGTTGGGTAGATGACAGCTTTCTTCGTCAGATACACCTCGACTAAGTATGCGGGGAAGGTAGATATGAATTTCATGATACGCGAGCACCTCCTGCTGGACGCCATAATACGACTGAATATGTATATAAATTTACTTACCAATTGGAGTATATCCTGTTCAGATTTTATATATTTACACAACGCAAACACATGTGTCAAAGTGTATTTTAATGTTCGTTGTTGCAGTCCGCACCGGCTTCTCGTAGTTTATCAACTGAACTGATTGTGTCTTTAATACAACATGTATGATAACATTGAGTAGGTATTATTTAATCATCTTATTGTTAGGTGTTTTCTCTATGTGCAGTTAATTACACTGGGTACACATTACAGATCAAATAATAATATAGATTTTATTTAAGAGTAGAAGAAACTAGATAACTAGATGGAAAGATGTTCGTATGGCAACCAGGCCATCAACTCTGCTAAAGCAAAACCACTGTCATACCACGTACACTGTTAAAAAAAGCATTCAATTTTAGACTTTAAAGCAATGCTATTAAAGTGCAAAATTAAAAGGCTTTTTGCAGAGTGAATGAAAAAGTGTAATTAAACCCTTTTCATTTAATTTTGTGCTTTAATGGCATAGAAATAAAAACTAAAATGTAATAAGTACCTTTTTTGCAGTGATTATGATATGATACTGGTTTTGCTTTAGTAGAGAGCTGGAACTGGCGGCTAAACGTACACTCCGAGGCAAGGAATCATTCATGTATTAACGCAAAAATTAAATGAACATAAAAAATAAATCAATTAGTCCATCACAGTTCGGGTTTATCCACTTAGTCATACTATTAGTTATACGATATAACAAAATGCACTGAAAATGTCCAAATAGTTATACTGCTCAGTATAACTATTTGGAGTCGATTAATTTGGCTTATTTTAGTCCAAATAGTTATACTGCTCAGTATAACAACATGGATTCGACTAATTTTGATCGGATTCATCCATTTGGTTATATTCGTAAATAAACAAGCACTTTATAATATATCTATTAGGTATTTTATGTTCCAAGCATTATAGAAAAGTAAATAGTGAGACACTTTTTTAGAAACAGTGCGATAGCATTTTAATGCTATCGCACTGTTTCTAAAAAAGTGCCTATTGTGATATCACCGTTAACTAATTGCATTTGTGCTTCCATGATCATCATGTCATTGACTAAACTGCTTTTTTGTCGGTTCTCTTTACTTTGCTCAATATCGATATTAACATCTTCGGCATCTTCAAGAATCGCTTTCAAAAATTGCATAATGCTTACATGTTTCCTGGTTTTGCATGCTTGGTTTAAGTTCATATGCCACGCCTCAACTTGGTTAGTACTGCGATGCCTCTCTCCAAACACACACCACGATTTTATGAATTCATCACTCTTGAGCCAGTAATTTTCAAAGTAATTCATAAAGGTATTAATTTTTTTATTTTTTAATATTGTTTGTATTTTTGCAGTCTTATCTTTAATATAGTCCCATCCTACGCGAATATGGATATTTGGGAGAAGTGGCAACACAGTACAAAGCCCTACAATTTTTTTTGGCCATTTGTCTCTTTTTTTAATTATATCTAATTGTTTAGCTTTTCTCCAAATACTATCGGAATAATGCGTATAACATCCTTTTATCTGAACATTTGGGAATACTATCGACGCGGCTTTACATGACGCTTTCTCAAAGTCGAACATAAACTTATTTGGTTTCCAATTTGAAATTTGTGACAAAATTATTCTGAACAAGATTATGTACGATTCAGTTGACATGTCCGACATCAGAGCATAGACCATAGGCAAAATACGCGACTCCGTCTGAGTACTGGAGAAGTCACCATGCAGAGAATAGATTTGGGCGAAAGGTTTCGGACAACTTTTAAAAGTTCCGTCGCCGTAATATTCTTTTACATCCGTTAAGTGCTGTCTCATATATGGCGAACAAAATACCAAAATTCGTCTCCCATCAGAAATGTAATCACCTAAGACTAGTGATGAATATTGTCTAGGTACAGTTACTTCTTCTGGTCTTTCGCAATGCAATTTATGCACTCCTGCTGCTTCATTCCTTTTTTTATATAATGTACTTTTTACATTCTTATATTTTGGTATCTTAGTAACCAAATGATATCCTAAAGACTTAATTTCTCTTCTTGTCTGCTTATAAATATTAGGAACCGAACTAGTGAAGTCGGTAGAAGCCTTTTTTTGGCATTCAATCAGCTTTAACTCTACTTCATTCTTGGCATAATTAGGTTCACAGTCTTTACTGTGCGTGACTGATTTTGTAATTTCTTCATTCTGGAAAAAATACTCTCTTTTTACATTTCATCCAAGTTCTTTATATATATTTTACTATATACTATCACTATAATTTATTTTCGCTATCTCATACGTGTTAGACTATAAACTATACTGGCTAGACATTTCTGGCACATAAATTGATTAAGAAAAACTTAACAAATAAATAAACACTTACTTTAACGGTCAGCGACCCCGTGCAATATTGTTTACCAGACTTATCTTTAGATGAACATCTCCAGATAAACGCACCATCGCTGTACCGTCGATTTTTATAATATTGATGTCCGTTAAAAAATAATACTAAACCTCGTCCTCTTTTGATAAATAGTGGTTTTTCTTCGAGGCTTCGGGACGGTCCAGGAATACCTTCCATTTTAAAATCACAAATACAAAAGCAAATCCGGATTATAACATTCTTATCTAGCAGCATTTGCAACTGACATTTAATAACTAATCCGTCAATTTGCTACTAGCCAGTAATTAAAGCCAGAGATATCTTTGACTTTCAACCTCCTTACTCATTTCTAGAAACAGTGCCAGTGGGAACATAAAATACCTAATAGATATATTATAAAGTGCTTGTTTATTTACGAATATAACCAAATGGATGAATCCGATCAAAATTAGTCGTATCCATGTTGTTATACTGAGCAGTATAACTATTTGGACTAAAATAAGCCAAATTAATCGACTCCAAATAGTTATACTGGGCAGTATAACTATTTGGACATTTTCAGTGCATTTTGTTATATCGTATAACTAATAGTATGACTAAGTGGATAAACCCCACAGTTCACTGCTGGACATAGGTCTATCCCAATGTTGGGAGGCTTTGGTCTAATGTTTCCACGCTGGCCAGACGTGTTGGTACAGGTTTTATTTCGAGTTTTCCATCTCTCGCAGTGATATCGTCTGCGTTATTTTCCGTTAGTCGCCTCTTACAACACCCGTCGGATGAGATAGGGTGGTGATACTTGTAACCAATCTTTCACCATACAGATAAAAATAAAATTTTAAAAATAAAACACTTTTTTTTACTTTTTATTTAATAATTTCCTACAATGTGTCAAAGTACACAATCACTACTGAGATTACATACTTGTATCACTAAACGTTTAGATAGCAATATTCAATTAGGTGCTTCAAGCGCAATATATCTAATATGAATAAGATAAAACATAAACCATAGAAACGGAAAATATAACAATAGAATTGAAATATTCATACAAATCTCAAAAAAGTAGTGTCATTTATGAATTGCGTAAATTAAATTGTTTTATAAACATATATTTAAAGTCTACAACTAGTATAATATACGATTATAAATGGTCTAAGACTTATTAACCTTAAATATGAATAAGACAAAACATAAACCATAGAAACGGAAAATATAACAAACAATTAAATTGAAATATTCATAAAAATCTCAAATAAGTAGTGCCATTTATGAATTGCATAAATTAAATTGTCTTGTAAACATATAATTAAAATCTACAACTAGTATTATATGCGATTATAAATAGTCGAAGACCTATTAACCTTAAATATGAATAAGACAAAACATAAACCATAGACACGGAAAATATAACAAACAATTAAATTGAAATATTCATAAAAATTTCAAAGAAGTAGTGTCATTTATGAATTGCATAAATTAAATTGTCGTATAAACATATAATTAAAGTTTACAACTAGTGTTAAATACGATTATAAATGGTCTAAGACCTATTGACCTTAAAACTACTTTGACATGTGACTACAGCTGTGTAATTCTTTAAGCACACAGCGTTGCGACAGCCTTGAAGAGATTGTTATTGTTCGGATTGGGTGACGTCACAGGGCCTCGATACTGCTATGGCAGAACCACTGTCATACCACGGATACTGCTATAAAATCTATTTAATTTTAAACTTTAAAGCAATGCTGTTAAAGTCAAAAATTAAATACCTTTTGCATAGTGAATTAAAAAGTGTAATGAAAGACTCTTTTCATTTAATTTTGAACTTTAATGAAATGAAAATAAAGTCTAAAATTTAATGTCATTATTTGCAGTGTTTATGGTATGACAGTGATTTTGCTTTAGTAGAATCGACCAATGACAATCGCTCGTCGTGCTCTACGCTTTGTACTTAGAGAATTGCCCAGCAGTAGTAATCATTTTTTAATTTCAAAAGTTACTCCTGACAATCTCCAGGCTTGAAGATTTACTAGAATTGCACAACACCGGTTATAAATTTACTTATAGCTCAGGTTATCAAAGAGCGAATTTGTATGTTAAAGCTTGTCCTGCTTTGTCTTTTACACTGACGGCACAGAAACTCTCAATGCTTACAGGGTGGCAGGGCGCGTGTGTCTCTCTTGGTTTTACACACGTCCATAGGCCACGGTGACCACTTTCCATCAAGTGGGACCGTGTGCTTGTCCGGAAGAAAAAAGAGGCGTATTATTTTCCCAACTCTGTCTGTCCAGTCTAACTGTGAACCGGCTGGATTTCGATATTTTCTGTAAAGCGTCTGTCATCTACAGGTCTAAAAAGGTAACTTTATTGAAATCGATTAGGATAATATTTTGTCTTGCAGCGATATTTGCACGAAATTAGAACCTGCTTAGTAACTGAATTGTTGTGATTCGGCTGATATGAGTGACCACTTAACGAATTTTATAGGAATCTATTGAGATCTACTGGAAATTCATTAAATTAGTAGTTTTTAGCAGAATCGCTCAATGTGGCCTTTTTAAACCCATTGATCTCTACAAACAATTGGCGATATTGAAATTCTGTAGGCACAAGGGATGTTTATAAGTCACTAAGTTCTGCAATTCTAGAAACTTCAGTCATTCCTCAATCCAATATGGACCAGGCCCTCGATCCTACTGTTATAAAACCACTGTCATACCACAGACACTGCAAAAAATGACATTAAATTTTAAACTTAATTCGTATACCATTAAAGTTCAAAATTAAATGAAAAGAGTTTCATTACACTTTTTCATTATATAATTTTTTTTATACCACTTAGGTGACAGACAAGCGCACGGCGCACCTGATGGAAAGTGGTTAACGTGGCCTACGGACGTGTGTAACACCAGAGAAGCCACACTCGCGCTGCCGACCCTGTTGACGCACAGAGTTTCTGTGCCGTCAATGTTGAGGACAAAGCAGGACAAGCCTTTAGTCATCCCACTGACAGCACAAATTCTCCAGTGAGCTCTGGCTACCCTACTCACCGTTGGGAATACAACACGAAGTTATTATAACCGCGGTATTCTGTAGGGCGGAGGTCTTACCCCAGTCGGACTGCTCAATTGGGCGGAAATACAGCCGTGTCTTACCTCCTATCGCATCTATACGAAAGCCTTTTCATTTTGGACTTTAACAGCATTGCATTAAAGTCTAAAATGAAATGGAATTTTTTAGCAGTGTCTTTGGTATGACAGAGGTTTTGCTTTAGCAAAATAGAGGCCCAGATCTATCTGTCAACTAGTTTGATATTATATTATTATAAATACGAGTATAAGGAATGTAAAATCTTGCAATACTCCTACCATAATATTAAATTAATGAATGTGTATAATAGAATGTTGTAGAATATTTTAGTGTAGTTTTTTATTCTAAACTCAATAAGTTGGTAGTAACCACATTTACGGGTCGATACCAAGTAAATGTGGTGTGTATGTGTAATTGTGTATATCGTGTGTTTAGTGGGTGTGTGTTTTCAGTGTCTTCTATTTGCAAGAACTTTCTCACAGTTCTGCATGTGTTCAATATAGCAGCTTTTTGAATGGGTATGTAGATGTTACCCTTAATGTCAGTTTGATGCTATGGTGAAGATGTTTAGGGATGACTCCGGTGGTGGATACGACTATTATTATTATTATTAAATACAACGTAACATCAAAACTTTAACAAAATGATTATTAATTATTATCACTAACTTTTTTTTTATTGTTTATTATTGTTTGTATTATGTTAACTTCAAAATAAATTACCAACTTAAATTAAACTTCAACACTTAATTGAATGAAATTTTAAAGCATTTAATATGCTAACTGTTCAAATCGATTACGAAATGGAAAAAATTAGATCGTGTCAGGCGGGATTCGAACCCACGATCTTAAAGGGCAAGATCGCGGTTTCAAATCCCGCCTGAAACGATCCAATTATCTGTTCATACTTTGCAGCAATTAATGAAATTATGGTACTATTAAATACCTATATATATATAAGATGGAGGATAGAGGATCTAAGCACATGAATTGAATGATATTTATGTGGTATGTATGAGGCCCTTCAAGATCTTTATTTAGGATGTTACCCTCACCTTCAAAACTACTAAGGTTCTGACGCAGGTTTTTTGAATCAGATTCTAAAGAGCAAAATTTAAATGTAGATGTTTAGAATTGTATGACGTGATCGCATTATACCCATAATCCAAGAATGATCAGCTCAATAATATCCAACAGCCGTCGCAAATTCCGCAAGCCCTCGTTTACACCTAAGTATAAAACATGTATTTGACAAGTAGCAATATGTCACAGGCTACAGTGTGAACGCAAATGTTTTATACTTGTTTACAACTTGTTAGCTATACATCCTATTTGAACGAAAAAGTATCTGAGATACATGTATAAACCAAGTAATGTGTTTTGATTAGTCTTCTACAAGTCTTCAACAAGTTTTCTTATAAACAAGTTTTCAACTTGTTTCACAACTTGTTTCGTGGTGTAAACGAGGGGTAAGATACCTACAATGTTTTGATAAATTTTCCAACTACCCGCACATTCTCTATGTTTTTATTTCGGTATATACCGTCAAGTACTAACAGTATCCCTATTCAGTAAGTGAATCGACAACGTATCAATGATATTTAACCGACTGCTCATAAAACAATAAATCTATACTTTTAATCGCGTTAAATACGATAAACAGAACTGTATGAAGTGTACGATGAGATGAAATAACGAAACGAATCTACAAAAGCTGTTCAGAAAACTGTAAAGTAGGTTTATTCTTCAAGGCATTCGTGCTGCCACATGTCTTTGATATTCTGGATCCTGTTCTGCACATCTTGGATGTGGCTCTCCAGCTGCTGCGACACGGAGTGCAGCCTGTCTAACTGCATCTGCATAATCTTCCTGCCTGGACTGCCGTCGCGGTCTGCTGAGAAAGATAAAGGTGCACGTACATAAATATAATCATGCCTTTATCTCTGGGGGGTGAATCAAATCATCACATTTCATCAATAATTACATTCGGTCCCACGTAATAGTCGGTGGGCCTATTGTCGTATTCCGAGTACTATCGTTGACTCGAGCCATGCACCTGAAGCTGAGTCTGGGCTGTAGATATATATCTGTCTGATGTTAAACAGTCCTATCCCTTAGTCCCCTTGTACGACACCACGTGAGTGGCCCAAATTCTACTCTACCGGTAACCACCAAGATAAAGATGTACGCCACACTTGTATTAAGTAGAGTCATGAAAATAACTCGAGACTTAACGGTTTGATTCCGAAGCATACGACAGCTACCGACATTACGTACATTACTTGTTAAACTTCGAGACGGGTAAAGGGGACCGTTGAGAAGCCGCAATGAATTACGCGTATCTGGTGCATGCGTAGTCAGTATTGTCGTATGCGGATGCGGTCGGTTTCGGAATTATACTTTTTTATACAACTTAAGTAGCAGAAAACCACACGGCCCATCGATGAAAAGTGGTTACCGTGGCCTATGGCCGTGTGCAACACCAGGGGGGTCACACTCGTGCTGCTGACCCTGTAAGCCAGTATAGTGTTTCTGTGCCGTCAGTGTAAAAGATAAAGCAGGACAAGCCTTTGGTCTTCTCACTGACAGCACAAAAACTCTCCAGTGAGCTCTGGCTACCCTACTCACCGCTGGGAACACATCACGAGGTTATTCTACTTCACCACTCGGACTGCTCAATTGGGACGGGAATACTATCGTGTCCTACCTCCCGCTAAATACCTAATAGGTACCTTTACTCTAGATGAAGTTTTAATGTGACTAATATAGTTCCCGGCATATGTCTTGACCTAATCACTGATTGGTGGATTTGAATTCCTACGCCGACGTAGCAGCCCCTGTTATACTCAAGAGACACCCCAAAGTACATTTTATGGCGCGTTTGGGTTCAAGATATATGGCAGAAACTATACGAACCCGCATATTTATTTTACAGTTGGCCAATCTGTATACGGGGACATGTTGTTATTTATGCGAAACAGACAATATTTTGTAAATATTTACTCTTAAAAAGATAATTGTAGGAGGAGAAGAAGCCCCTGTTTATGCCCCTTTTTTTTAACGTTCGCAAAATCCCCACGGATACCTCCCCACCGGAGCCGGTGGAAGAGGTTATGTCGGACTCGAACCGACTAAAACGCACGCCGCCTGTGGGTCGTTTTGGTGTCCGAAGGTGAGGTTGACAGGCATATCCCTCGCACCCCGGCCGACCCAAGGCCATCTCTCACGATCTGGCCCTATTCTCGGGTGTGGGGATTACAGAGTCCCCAACTCGTCCCCGGAAACGGGGAGACGCGTGAGGCGCGCCACCGCCACGGCCTGCTTCTGCCAGGGTGACAGGCGGCTCCACCCAGGCCTTCGCTCATGGGGGGCGGAGGTCGTTCATCGACCTCCGACGCTCGAGTTGCCTTCGTACGCGGGTAGCTTGGCTTGTGATCCTCTGTCGCTCCCGCCCCGAGTTTATGCCCCTGGTCCATGCATATTATTTAAGCGAGGTTCGTTCATAAATGAAGAAACACGCGCACTTACCCACGTTGTTATCATAAATCGTCCTCAGGTTCCTCACTCGCCTTTGGCGGACCGCAACTGTAACAAATAGGAGTAATAAATATAATATTGTGCACACTCAGAAAGCAATAGTTATGCGTACAGAGCAGAAAAAAAGCTTTTCCAGTAAAACCACTCACGTGGCTCGTTTGCAGCGCCAACCCTGGCCAGTCTCGAGCGGCGGTTGGCCGCCCTCTGCTGGGGACCATTCCAAAGCTCGTGATTCTCTTCGTCCAATAGTGACTCGGTGAAATCCGGAAACTGTAGTTTAAATATATTTTTTTATATATTAAATATTCTACAACATTTCACAGTGTATGCCTAGTAGTATGGGTAATGGACTGCTGAGACCAGGTCTCGATTTCAATCCCAGGTTTTACCATGGCACTCACCAATGACTTTTCGATGCTTTTCGAAGTTATGTGTGTATTTATCGCAGGTTTATAAGTGCCCGGTTAATGACAATAGGCTCGCCACCTATTACATGGGGACCTAAACATAAACTGGCGAAATGTTAGTGCTAGTACCTCTGCCTACCCCTTCGGGGATATAGGCGTGGGTTTATGTTATGTCATGTTTTTCCACATATCGTTATCAAGACCCATGGTAAGCATAGCTTAACTAGCTTGTGTTGTGGAGTCTAGAATGCGGTTAAACATACTTAGATACTTGTTTTTAAAAACATACATATCATACATAGGAACACCCAGACCAATGCAAATGTATTTTCATGCATACAAATATTTGCACTGAGTGGGAATCGAACCCGCACCTCCTGCATGGCAGTCGAACTTTCTACCGCTTCGCCATTGAGGACGTCATTTTAAAGTTAAAGAGAGAGATAATATTAATATTATAAATCAACTGGCCCACCCCTACTTCCCTGTGACATACTTCAAATCCCCATTGCATGTAACCCCCCAACAACAACCCCCTTTAACTCTTCATATCCATATTTTTTTAGCTCTCAAATAATGTTCCCTGTGAAATTTATTGAAATTTATTATTATTGCTATTAACGGATTATGACCTTATGTAGTAGCGTGATGCCTTCCTCGATTTGACTATTGAACATAAAAATATTTTTTATACCACTTACGTGGCATACAATCACACGGCCCACCCGATGGAAAGTGGTTACCGTGGCCTATGGACGTGTGCAAAACCAAGGGAGTCACACTCGCGCTGCCAACCTTGTAAGCACAGAAAGTTTCTGTGCCACCAGTGTAAAAGACAAAATGGACGAAAGCGGAGTGAGCTCTGGCCACCCTACTCACCGCCGGGAACACAACACGAGGTTATTCTGCGATATTCTATAGGGCGGAGGTACTTCCCCAGTCGGACCGAGTGAATTGGACGGAAATACCGTCGTGTCCTACCTCCCTAGTTCCTGAGATTAATGCGTTACACCAATCAAACTCTTCGACTTTATAATATTTGAATTGATAGATAGGTCCTGTGAAATTAAAATACTTGGCTCACCATATCGCTGTCAATTTCCTGAAACAGCTCCTCCTCTTCCACGAGCCTGAGCAGCCGGCTGCCCATCTCGTCCAGCACTTCTTGGCAACCAGCGTTCTCGTTAGAAGCCTGCCTCTTTAAGCTTATTTTCCAATTGGTCAAAATCTGTGATAGTAAAAAAAAAACAAAATATGTAAATGACGCAACACCAAGTCAAGCCTATTTACAAGATTCACTAATTGACAGAAAGGCTTTCTTTTCGGGGTTGGGGTGTTATACTTACAGGGCTTACGCTTTCGTAAAAGCCATAATTTTAAATCTAAAACCCGACTACTGAAAAATCATGCTCTAAAAAGTATAAAACGAGAAAAATCTAGGAGAGCCGTAGTCGTATGCCACTTTGTCTAACTAAACAATACATTCTAGAGAAAAGTGGCATACGACCACGGCTATCCTAGATTTTTTTCTTGCTTTAATACTTTTTAGAGCGTGATTAGTTTAAACTTATTTTTTTATTTATATTATTTTGGGGCAAGCAATAGTTATAATTTATACATATTTGTAATTATACCCTTTCAGTTTTTACCGAACACGACATGTTTATATCAAATTTATTTTTTAACACAGTAAGTACTTCAGGACCACTAGAGGGCGCCACATTAGATTCAGTGACAGGTTATGTAGCCTATAACCAGCGGATGACTAAAGACACTTCTAATAATAACACTTCTAATGCCTCATTTGTCCTGTTCTAATAAGTAGTTGAGGAGCTATGAGGAACAGATGAACCTACATACATACATAGCCTGTCAAAATTTTAATCCTCCTTTTGCTTCGTCGTAGGCGGGTAAAAATAGACCAAATTCTGGGAAGTAGGAGAATAGACGCCGTCAGCCCTTGGTTGCAAATCGTAAAACGAATCGAAAATTTAAAAAGTTTAGTGTACCGCAACATATCATTTAGGTACAACTTTAGAACCAAACGTTTAGACTTCAAAAAAAAAAATTATCATTAGCGATGCTTGGGCCTAAAGCGTCGCTAATGATAATTTTTTTTTGAATAATATTAGCAACCGAAATGAATAATACCCATTCAAATTGCTTACTGGGACCTTTCGATCGTACGGCCGATCCTTTATAGAAAAATACGTCAAAAGAATCGAAGGATTTATTTGGCAAATTACGCCGTTCGAAACGAAAACGATACGTGGAAACTGACGGAACCATGGAAACGGTTCACTCACATAAACTCGGAGTCCTGAACAGAGTGAAACGTTTTTCACGCCAGTGCAGCGGTGTCTTCATTACAAGACACAAATAGGCTATTTGACTATTTTTTTTTATTATCGAAAAATGTCCACTCAATAATAATAGAATGAACTGCTAAAGTGAAATATTCTTGCGACAAATAGTTTTAAAGATATTTGATTTTGAAAATTCAATTTTTCGCGCCGCCCAATAACGCTCCATACAAAATCGTACAAGCGAGTGACGTCACACGCCAGTCGCGAGTAGTGCAAATGTATGTAGTGCAAGAGAATTTCGCATTTATCTCGGTCTACGTTGCGTTTGTATTTAATGAGGAATCTAAAAAGTTATAATTTGGGACCGAATTTGATTGTTTATATTTTGACTTACTTTGGGAATTTAAAATAATGATTAGTTATAGTTGCAGATTAGTTAGGAAATATCTTATTTTGCAAAGCATATTTTATGATAACAAACTGACATATTAAGCAGTATTAGGAAGAGTCGGACAACCTTGTCAAATAGTCTATCGCTCCTGCTTGGAATACCTACTGCTTGCATCTCTGGAATGGCTCAGCGAAGTACCAACTAGATGCGAAAGCCGGGTCGAGAGACAAGTTGCAGCAACACGTGGTCTGTATTATTGGTAATTGGCATTAGCTATGGTAAGGAAGAGTGTGACTAAGGAGATAAACTTAAAGTCAAATAAAATACTTCTGCTCCAAGTTTAGTAAATATCATGAACTTACAGTCTTCCATCGGGGCACCGATCTCTTGGCGCCATTTGGAACAGCATTCAGTCTTATAACGAGCTGTTCCCATTTCGCATCATGGATCCTCCGGGAGCTGCTGGCAGTCAATATTCTTTCATGGCTTAGTGTTGGATCCCTTTCTAATTCATCAAGTATCATGATCAGTTGTCTGCTAGTGACGCTCCTCTTGTTCTCCAACTATTAACCATCACATATATTGGTGATTTCAAGTAATATTTATATTTTTACTTAATACGAAGCACTCAAGTGTTTGGATCTTTTTCTAAGAAATAAAAATATTCGAACCAAAATTCGTAGCAGGTAAGTTAAGCCACTAGCTTCTAAGCCGACTAAAACCGCATGTTGTTTCAATAAAATAGATATTTCAGCTAAGAATAGGATCGCGCTCGTTAAAACTTCAGACGAATGTGTTAATTTTTGTACCGTAAGCAAAAAAGAAGACAAAGATGAAGTACGATGAATTGTTCAAAGTAGCCTGATATCTTCTTAATATAACATATTTAATCAATTTATTTATAATTTCATTACAAATCTACAAGTAATTATTACGTAGACTAGATTTTAGTACCGGCAGCTCAGCCGCTCAAGTAGTAGGTACCCACCCCACCTATCTATAAACAGAAACCTTTGCTTTTGTCATTGAAAAAAAAAAAACCAAAAGCTAGGAGCATCAATTTTATTATAAGAATTTTTATTAAGAAAAAAAAACATTATTTGCAAAAGTACTAGCTGTAATTTCAGTGCATAGAGCCGCACCAAGATCTTTAGAACCCGAGTCGACTTCATCTCCAAGCCGGTACACTTTTTGATCGTTCAACGAGGGTCTGGTATATATGCTATATACTTAGGTATATATATTTTTCTCAGATAATGGATAAGAAGGAAGTGGCACCCGTAGAAACCAAAATAAAGTATGAACGGGAGAAGTAGAATCGCTTTCCTATACCCCCTTTCTGGCTTTAAGGTGTGATTGATGATATTGGGATACTAGTTGCTACTAAATGCTTTTAGATATTTGTTACTTACCATTTTAGTACTCGTATTCAAATTAATGCAGCCGTCAAGAATTTATAAAATCACAATCACTAAATACAATACAGCAGTTCTTTCAGACCGAAGTATTGATTTTAATGGTGAGACCACAGAGCCTACAATCAAAAGGTTAAAGAGTAGGTATATGCTCAATCCACCAGCATTGAAATATGTGGTCGAAATTGTGTACAGAATTAGTATATAATAATTCGTTTATATTTTAATCTCTAGAAATGTTTACTTTGTCTTATATTTACTTAGTTTCTATAAAGACCGGACCTCTTGGATGTACTTTTAGTTTCGTTAAGTGGTACCAATTTAATGGGTTTCCTTTTTGATTTTACTACTCTGTACTTACTCTCTCTATTTTACTATCTTTTTAAACTCAATTAAATGAAATGTGATTTTATGAGGTACAATTTAATTGTATGGTTAAGTGTTTTATGTAGGTACTTCTAACAAGTGAAATGGAATACACATCACTAGCGTAACCTCCCAATAACTTAGCCAACTGCCAGCTGCTGAGTTGTCAAATTCATGTGCAATCTGTCAAAAATAGAAAATTAGGTATAGGATTTTCTAAAACTTGCATTACATGAATAGTATTATGAATTAAAAATTAAATAGAGCCTGGTAATATAAGATGCGACGGATCCTGTTGCTCATTTTTACGTTAATATTAAGTGCCAAAGCGTGGGACGATGGCGATTTGGAAGTGTTTGACGTGGTGGAAGAAGTAAACCAAAACTTCTATGAGCTGATGGGAGTTAAGCAGGTAAATATTGGTTTGAGTTCACATACATTCATCTTACGTGGACTTTTGTATTCAGAACTGCTAATAAACTTATATTAGTTCGTTTTATATTATAATTAAGGGTACTTTTGGAAGTGTTCAATTATTACACATATAAGCAGATTTTTCTCGTTATCTTATTACTATTGATAGTACATTAAGTATCTCGGAAATCTTAATCCATTGAACTACTTATGATAATTCCCTGCTATATATTTCATTATTTGAAAGTTGAATTTTTTATTATTATTTATGGTATTTTTCTTATTAGAAACAAAAGCATAGTCAACTAGTTGAAGGGAACTTATTTATTAAATAGCGTTTATTATAAGAGTTTATAAAAGTGCTACAGGCCATATGTTCTTGTGGGCATCAACATTTTCCTGTATTTGGTTGGTAGCAATGGGGAGTCACACCCATATGTTAAAAATCTAATTACATGAAATATCTTTATTAATTATAAATAACATGTAAACTAATGTAATAATATACAGGGTGTTACAGAAAGGTGTGGTCATATTCGAGGGACGCATTACGTGTGATATAAATAAATTTTCCGCGGGAGTATAAACACCAATTTACTTTGTATCACGTAGATAAATAATTTTCTTTTTTATCGACCATGTGTAAGCTAGTGGAAATTGTCGACAAACGCACAACACTAAAAAACTAACCAGGGCTGCAGCAGCTGCAGCGCGCTGTTACAAATGAACTCTACGGTTTGAACCCGAGTAGGTTTACCAAACGATCGGATTTGATAGGCCCTGTCTCAATATTATCTTACTTACTTTGTACCTAAACAATTTTTTTTTTATATCGGGCAAAGAAATTCTGAAACGGCTTATAACTTGTTAAAATAGTATTAAAATAAAACAAAACTTACTTTAAGCAATAATAAAACATTTTTATGTTCCTGAAATCATCCATGCTAAATGTAAGACTTGTCTCAAAGATACCTTAGGTAAAGGTTAACCTACATTCAATACCAGGAGTCGTGGACTACCGAATTTCCAGCCACGCCCCTTAATATTAAACTAATTAAAATTGGTTCCGTACCCAATTTTATTGAAATGTTATGCAAAAAATAAATTTTCGGTTTTTATTCAACTTCGGTGGCAGACAAGCACACGGCCCACCTGATGAGAAGTTAAATAGAACAAAATTCCAAGTTGTTGGGTAGGTACACGATAAATAGAGATGCTTGGTTGCGAATCTCCGCAGCGCAACTGCGCGTGAAGACGGCAGCACCTCTCCTCTCCCAAAATCCCGACCGAGGCAGGAATGCCCCTGTAAAGGGTTGCTGGGTGACTCTTCAAGTGTGCCTGAGTAGCATAGGACACAGTGGAGAGCAGACAAAGCCTCAAAGGGCTGGTTGAGGAGCCGCCCCTTTCCAGGGTAAGATGAGGATACCGTACTTTTCCATACGGAATTAACATGGCAACAGGTTCGAAAACAGGGTTGTTTTCCTCTCGCATCCCCGCACGCTCTCGTCCTTCGAGACCAGCAGGAGGTTGGACAAGGCGGTATTTCCGCCCAATTGAGCAGTCCGACTAGGGAAGTACCTCCGCCCTACAAAATACCGCGGCCATAATAACTTCGTGTTGTGTTAGGGTAGCTAGAGCTCACTGGAGAATTCGTGCTGTCAGTAAGAAAACTAAAGGCATGTCCTGCTTTGTCTACACTGACGGCACAGAAACTCTGTGATTACAGGGTCGGCAGCGCGAGTGCGTTCCCTCTGGTGTTACATACGTCCATAGGCCACGGTAACCAATATTCATCAGGTGGGCCATGTGCTTGTCTGCCACCTAAGTGGTATAAAAAAAGCAGCATCCGCAACACTGTGATCGTTGCACGTTTGCCTTAGTTTGAGTTTCCTAGTTATTTATTATCGGATTTTTTTTGAGATTTGTTTGTTCGTTACGTTTGGGAAACCAGGTGTCATGATAATGCGCACAATGGCGCACAACATAAATAACGGCAGTGTACAAAAATGCACACAGAACTTACTAAGGTATATCATGTCGTACCCGGATAACATAACTCTAAGAGGTCCTTCATAAGTGTTCGTTAAAGTAACATTAATTGCGGTACCCTAAAATATTTCATAATATTAAAATATCTTCTCTTTCACTCCAAATCGCCACGCTCTTTATTATGATTGGTTCCGTACCAATTTTTATTTAATACAAAACCTTTCTTAAAGCATAAAAAGGTATGGTAAAGTGAACAAAAATATGTTCAAATACCAGGATAACATAAAATGTAAGAGTCGTTTCTTCAAAATTTTTGAAACAAGATTTTACGGTACCCTAAAATAATTGATACGAAAAAATCATTTGTTATTTTTTTCCTATACCTAAATAGGGTGAACTGACTAGTATTCGACCATGGTCACAATTTTATTATTTTCTGCATTCTTAGTATCGAATGTATTTCTACTGAATTACATACTCTTTTTTAATAACAATGTTGTTCAGTCAGTGGGTCGTATGTTTGTTTGCCCACCCGTTATTGAATGACACGAAAATCACGGCGTCGAAAAAGTTGTCTCTTACATAACAACAGACAACGAGTAGATTGAATGGTAGCTGCGATTATTTTTTCAGAGTAAGTACACAACTCTGATTTTTATTTAATTTGAGCGCGATAGTCCATTCATTGTCCAACCCAAACTCAATGCGAGGGAGTTTCTGAACTTGAAAGAAGCACAAAGTCATAGTTGAAAAATCCAGATTTAAATATTAAAATAAAAATTTTAAATGGACGTAAACCTGTACCTCTACCCTAATTTCATAGGTAATACGTTCGGCCGCGGAGTCCTTTGATGAGACCGCGATGCGTGGCGGCGCTTTTGATGCGGACAATCGGTGCCGCCAAGGACATAATATTTGGCGCCAAAGTGCGTAAAACAGTAGGCATCAATGTTGCCATAACTGATTTTATAAAATCTGTAGATGGTATGTTAAAAATAGTAGAAGCAGCGTAGATTTCAAATGAAAAAGTGGTAAATTTATTAGTAGATTAAAATGTATTTTTACGCGTTTATGCTTTTTAAAAGATAGAAGACGAAAACCGGTTCGTTTGTTTTGCGTCTTGTCATCCGCAGAGTAGGTAAGTCTTGTCATATGCAAAGAAAAATATCGTGACAATTTTATGTATTACTTATTTCCTGATTCCTCAACTTTTTCTCCTCTTTCTCCTCTGGCTCTATCTCCTCTCGGTATGATTAAAACTTGTGATTTTCAGTAGAAAGGCCGACCTTAACCACTGAGCACGAAGCTATCATTTACTTCAGATTTTTAGCGCGAACAGATAGCAAAATGTACCTAGGCAATGTACTTTTTAGTATAAATAGAATATTGTTCTGAACAAAGGGATTGATTTAACCATTAATTAGTTAACTGCAGGTTTTTCAGTCATATTTACCTTAAAAATGAAAGGAAGGTCAGTGGATTTTTCAAAATTCTACGTATTAAATTAGATAATTAGAATTAGATAGATTAATGGTTGGCAACATTCGTATGTACCTACTTGTGCCGACTTCTTTTCTGTAGGTTGTTTACATGTTTATTTGTAGACTATAGTTGTTGTTCTGTTGTGCAGTGAAAATGTCGGTTTTTAGTAATAGCGAATATTAGATGATGCTTTGTGTTGGCGCAGCTGATGGTAGCTTGCGAAAAGCTCGTCGGCTGTACAGTGAGATATTTGTGGACGGAAGACTAGAGGGTGACCGTCGGCGGTTTCCCTCTTTGGAGTGTTTTAGGAAGATGGTGAACCACCTTCAACACACTGGAAGTTTTCGTGACGACGCCCACTGCTTTAGACGATCGTATTCTCGAGCATTTTGAAGTAGACCCGAGTACGAGTAGGTACCCGGCGAGTTGGAACGGTTATCGGAGTGAAACCCGTTCATTTCAAGGGGGAAGTTCGCGCGTATTTAAAGATGCGTTTTGATCAGAGCATTGGGCGTGGCGGTGAAGTGAGAGTCGCTTGCCCGGCGAGGTCCCCGGATCTCACTCCGCTCGACTATTTTCTCTGAGGTTACGTGAAGAAAAAGTGTACAGTACAGCATGTGACAGCAGAGAGAATATGGAAGCCCGAATATCAGAGATTTTCAGTAGCGTAACCCCAGATATGTTTCGAAGCGGGCGTGGTAGCATGTTACGGCATTGAGCAACGTGGTGGACATTTTGAGCCGTTGCGCGTTGCTATAATTTTTTAAACGTAGGTATGCCTTGGAGTTTCACGCATACTGTGGCGTCATAAACTCTTCATTCATGTGTACATGTACTCTTATGTTTTTGTGACCTACATAAGTGATAGTTTAAACTCCTTGTGTCGCGATCGTGAAGTGATAAATTAGTGCGACCAGATCAGGTACATCACCGTTTCGCTGTAAGGAGAACAGGCCCCGGTAAGTGATAGTCAAAATATCTCTGATGTAACCTATCTCTAACTATACCTACGCTTGGCCGGTGCATATCGACTGGTTATCAGGCATGTGTAACGACCCTTAAATATGACCACACCTTTCTGTAACACCCTGTATAAACTAATATTTACAAGAATATAAAATAGGATACAAAAGGATTAAAATAAGCATCGAAAAATTCCTCCACATCAATGTCGACTAGTAATGTGCCCAAAAGACTGGCGTCATTGCCCCGTTGGATGGCAATGCCAATCTGTTGAGCGAAAAAGAGGCCAGCCCTTTGGTCAATCAAAGCATCGACCAGTCGTTTTATTATAACTCAACACTTATTACTGACAAACTTGAAACTTCTAGTTTTATATTAACCTTTCATCTATTGCAAGCCTGCAAGACTTTGCTCACCGTACCCACAAATTCACCAAGAACTGACACGGGGTAAAGCCCGAGTATTTAATAACATTAAACAATATTTAAAACAATAGTAAAGGGCTACTACCTATCATTTTGAACACTGTAACAGGCCACAATTTATATGCTCACTATTTTCCCTTCTTATTAGTATGTACTATCTACTTCGTATATCTATTTATGGGCTAAAGTTGTATATTTATTTTACTTTATTTGAACTTTTCTCATATTCTTTCTTTTTCCCATATTCTTTCTACACCTTGTTTCTCGTTTATTTGCTAATCTACACCAAATCTTTTGCTTTATTACATTACTGTTCATCCCAAGGTTGCCTTGAAGAAATCGCTTCCAGCGTTAAGGCCGCCCATTGTACATTAAACTGTATGCATTCTACCTACAAGTTTTACTGTAATCTATTGGTGTACAATAAAGAATTATCTATCTATGTATCTTAAGAGAAAATTAAAAATGAAATTGTTTCAATCATCAGTAATTAAACCATATTTTCTGTCTAACAGGATGCATCACCAGCAGAGATAAAGTCTGCGTTTAAGAAACTCACACTGAAATTACACCCAGATAAGAATGATTCCCCGGATGCGGATGTACAGTTTAGGAATTTGGTATCGGTGCACAATGTACTCAAGGACCCAGGGAAGAGAGAGAAGTATGCTATACATCTAGTAGTAAAACTGTTATAGCCAATAGGGTAACCTTTGCGAGTTTGTACAGGGCAATCCATGTTTACTTTATGTATGTAGATAGCAGATAAATTATATTACATACATACATATAATCATGCCTTTATCCCTGGAGGGTTAAGCAGAGGTGAATTAACACCGTCATTTCACTAATGATTGTATTCCGTCCCACGTAATAAGGTCCTATTGCCGTATTCCGGGCATTATTGACTCAAGCCATGCATCTGAGGCTGAGTCTGAGCCGTATATATCTGTATGATGTTAAACAACCCTATCCCTTAGTCGCCTTGTACAACACCATATGGGAAGAGATGGGGTGGCCCAAATACTACTCTGCAGGAAACCACACAGCTCTTTTTTACATTGTATTATTATTTCAGATTTTCTTTGACTCAAAATTGATTATAAAACAATCCTTAATCCCTTGTATCATCTGTTGCTTTTCTATTCATATACATAAAATTTAAGTTAAATCATAGCCAGAAAGGCATTTGATTTGACTAGTACCAAATACATACCCTATGTTTCCCAAGCTTGGATATACTGCTTCAAAGATTTTGCAGAGCAAAGTTAGTGCTTAATGTTTAGTTAGTTTCAATGTGATTGTTAATTTTTAGGTTCTATTCCTGATTAGGCAAAGGTTTTTAACATTTTCTGTTAAAAAAACTATCATTATTATCTGTTGGTGTACAAGAAATAATTATATATCTATCTATTAGCTACTCAGAAAAAAGGTTATAATTTTTGGTTTAGGAATATAATTTATTTCAGAAAGTTTAAAGATTTACATCTCTATGGTTTTTTCACAATATAACATAACAAACTCACGCCTATATCTCCGAAGGGGTAGGCAGAGGTGGTAGCACCCACATTTCGCCAGTTTATGTTTAGGTCCCAATGTAATAGGGCCTATTGCCATAAACCGGGCATTTATAAATTTGCGATATATACACACATAACTTCGAAAAGCATCGAAAAGTCATTGGTGTGTGCCATGGTTAAACCTGGGATCGAACCCGAGACCTCGTCTCAGCAGTCCATTACCCATACCACTAGGCTACCGCGGTAGATCTTTCACAATATTTTTGGACATTAAATTAAATTATACTCATTCATTATACAGATACAATGAAGTCCTCAAGAATGGCCTTCCTAACTGGAGATCGGCAATATACTACTATCGGCACGTGAGGAAAATGGGCCTGGCTGAAGGTTCCATCATCCTGTTTATCATCATCACATTCGGACAGTATGCAGTGGGTTGGGCTGCATATGCTGAGAAAAGATTTACAGCAGTAAGTTGACTAGAATAAAAACTTTTTGCACTCCTATATACAGCATACTCGCATGACTCGTCTCTCGTGGAAGCTAGAAACAACAGTAAATCATTAACTTCTTATTTGTTGTTGTTTGTCGTGTTTCGGTGGCCGATTTTGCTTTTGTCTGTGTCTGTCTGTTTGCTTGTCAGTTCCAGTCTAGAGAGCGTATTTCGTAACCGATATTCATCAAGCTTGGCACACATGTTCTTTGATTTAAAAGACAACTTCTGACGGGAGCTTTTTTTGATAGGAGAGTAAATGCGGGAGAAGAGGGGAAGTTTGCTGTCGCGTTATTTATGAACGGATCTTGATGATTTTTGGCTGAGACATCAAGGACTTTGCTTATTAAAAAAAAACATCCTAAAGCAAACTACCTTTACGAGGCATAGTTCTTTTTATTACAAAAAAACAGTTAAGAAAAAGGTGGAAAGTTTGCTGAAGGGTTTTATTAAGAACGAATCGTCATATTTTTTTTTAACCGGGGTTATTTAAAATAAGGATACAAGGATAGGTACTTAGTTAGGATAAGAATTATGGATAGGATAGGTTGAATTCGGTCCCACGTAATAGGGGTGAGCCTATTGCCGTCTACCGGGCGCTATTGTTGACTCAAGCCAGGCATCTGAGGGTGAGTCTGGGCTGTATATATCTGTCTGATGTTAAACAGCCCTATCCCTTAGTCGCCTTGTACGACACCGCATGGGGAGAGATGGGGTGGCCCAAATTCTACTCTGCCGGGAATCACGCGGCGTTTTTAAATAATTAAAAATAGGTTCTTCAAAAGGGGCATCAGAAGGTTTCTTCGTGGTCGGCAGCACAAGTGTAACACCCCTGGTGTTGCATACGTCCATAGGCCATGGTAACCACTTTCCATCAGGTGGGCCGTGTGCTAGTCTGCCACCTAAGTTGTATAAAAAAAAAACGATACGATTGCGATAGGTTTTCGTGTTAGGGGTACAGTTAGGAGGAATCGAATGCGCGACCTCTGACTATGTCGTAATAACAGCGAAACGTCCATCTTACGTTGCAAACTGGAAATTAAATTCTTATACAATGCAATATTATGCAATTCATTGACCAATGAACCAAGACACTGTGTCAAGCAACATTTGGCTGGCCGCTTTTTATATTGCAATGATTTGCAACATTTCATACTTCCTATTTTAGTCTTTAATCGCATTGTTAGACCTTCACGCTTGACAGATTTGAGTGAAATCCAGAATTTTAGTAGCTTATATCCTGCATTAACATGTTATTCTCGTGTCATAGTGTTTATCTGCAAACTCCTCAAAACAGTATCTTGAGTATTTTATCTGATTCTTATGAAAAATTTTGTGCTTATTTAACCTACCAAACACACACAGAATGCACAGAAAGAGGAAGCGAATTCCCGGATAGGTGTGAGAATCGATCGTAAACTATTTTTTTTCCCCGGGAATAGGTTTCTGTGGGTCAACAGGGACGGGTCAGCAGTATTACGCCGAGGACAACAGCTGGCAAGAATCCGTAGTCCTCACACCCGAGGAGAGCCAGTTCGAGAGAGATGTTGGCCCTGTGTCGGCCTCACATCCGGCAACAAACAATGACCCACAGATATCATGCGTTTTAGTTGGTTCGAGTCCTACATAACCTCTCCCACCGGTTCCGGGGTTATCCGTGGGGATTTTTCGCACGTAAAAAAGTATTAATAGTAATACTAGCTGTTGCCTGCGGCTCCGCTCCCACGGCTCTCGCAGCTCATAAGAGATTCTTAGAATCTCGTAAAAAATAATAATTAGTGTAGTTAAAAATACTAACCAACACTTCAGAACAACACAGTCAGGTAGCTCAAATGTTAATATCTAAAAGACTTCTAACATTTTCCAGGAACAAATACTAAACAGTAGAGGCAAGAAACACTCGAAGAAATCAGGCTTTGACCAAGGTTTATCGGAAATACTCGACCAGCTGCCTAAGCCGAGCATAAAGGATACATTACCGTTCCAAATACCGAGGTGTGCTTGGTGGCTGGTGACAGCCTTACCGAGGGGTATCATAGAACTTAGGAGGATAATGAAAGAGAAGGAGGAAGAAGCGAAGAGACAGAAAAAGAGGTAAGCACATGGAAATAAAAATGATGAGAGTTACCAAACTTGTTGACGGGCTCTGGCGTAGCGGTAGAGCATTCGACTGCTACTCCGGGGGTTTGATTCCAGCTTAGTGCAAATATTTGTGTACATGAATATGTATATTCTCATTGTTCTGGGTGCTCCTATATATAATATGTATGTATTTATAAAATAATATATCTAAGTATGTTTATCCACATTCTAGATCCCATAATATAAGCTACGTAAATTTTCCTTACTTTTCGTCTAGATAACGTTGTATAGTATAGTAGTGTAGTACTGACAATGTTCTCTATATTCAGCACAGAACGTTGAAAAAAAAAATGGTTTTTGCTTTTGTAATTTTTTGTTGAGTGTTACCAGAAATGAATATATCATCACCTTCAAATTTCCTGACGTGGCCAAATGCAAATGACTCAACATCTATGCAAATTATCCTTTAATAATAAATTGCCACAATGTTGATAAGTATAACGTTATAACGAGAACTTGTTTAGTCATCTCTTTCTTTCGTGTAGCTCTGTCCTCTTTTAGTTAACCCTGGAAGTGTTCGTTGTTTACTATTTAGAGAGATAACACTTAGTATAAGAATGTCTAAATAGTTATGCTGAAGACATTCAAACATTCAGCTGCTTTTTTAAAACAAAAAAAATATGATGCCAGTCAGATCACATTTTCGTCAACAATTATTTGGTATGTATTTTTTTTTTCACAATTCGTTTTGAAATATCAAAATGTCATTTCGGTGTTGAGTCTATGGGCACAAATATCATTATGCCAAGCTTCTTGGCCACTTCTTTGGTCTACCCCTTTTATCGGGGCCCGGTGGAGGCGCATATCTAGATAATTGTTACCCAGTTAGCCTGTCGCAGCAGAACATGTCCGCACCAATGAAGGTGACTCTTGTATTTGATATGTTACGGAAATGACGAAATAATACATCTCTGTTTTCTTAGTGTTTAAAAAAGTTATTATATATTAAAACACACCTAGGACCCAATCACTCAAATATATTGTGTATAATACGTTTGGTTAGAGATACTTAACTAAAGGTATACTCAAACTGTGGAATGACCTCCCTGCTGCGGTTTTCCCAAGCACCTACAATATGGGGTTCTTCAAGAGGGGCATCAGAAGGTTTCTTCATGGTCGGCAGCGCGAGTGTGACACCCCTGGTGTTGCATACGTCCATAGGCCACGGTAACCACTTCCCATCAGGTGGGCCGCGTGCTTGTCTGCCACATAAGTGGTATAAAAAAAACAATCTTGATGTCACTTTTACACAAACATATAATACTAAAGAATAGAAATATAAATTTTTATTTTCATGAAACAGTGTGAAAGAATTTACATTGTGTTGGTTTCTAAAATGATGGTGTGTCTCCCTGATCGACATGCAAATTGTGTCTTGGAATTCACAGTTCTTTATAAGAACACAAATTTTTACATAATTAATTAGACTTTAGGTAATTACTATACAATATCATAAATTATAAATGTTAATTAATAAAATAATAATAAAATTAAAAATTTGCAAAAGTAAACAATATAAAAATTATACGTTATTCATTTTAATGTAAATACAATTTTCAATTAAACCGCGGTAGCCTAGTGGTATGGGTAATGAACTGCTGAGACGAGGTCTCGGGTTCGATCCCAAGTTTTACCATGGCACACACCAATGACTTTTCGATGCTTTTCGAAGTTATGTGTGTATTTATCGCAGGTTAATAAGTGCCCAGTACTGGAGAAATGTGGGTGCTAGCACCTCTGCCTACTACCCCTTCGGGGATATAGGCGTGAGTTTATGTTATGTTATGGTCCGAATTCAGTTTAGAGTCGCATTTTATTTTTAAAGATTAATAAACTGAGTTTTTTATTTAAAAATATTTTATTTTGTGAAAGTTAATAAAAGTATTAAAAGACAACATGATAAATTAAGAAGGTAAACACATTTTGTAAAGTGCTTAACCAAAGGGAGTAAAGAGGTTTGTTTGTACAGATGTAGTTATCTCCACAACCTCTAGTTAATTCGTAAACAATAACAAGATACTGTTTAACTAGGTTGAACAGGTGATACATATAAATTTATTGTGTGTTTGTCTCAAGGTTATGTGGAATAATATTTGTTTTATTCACTTGGTAACAATAGAATATATTATTTTCAAAGAATAGAATATTCCCATGATACATAAAACTTTGCATAATACGCGAAAATGTAGACAAAAAAGAAAAAAAAAGCCTGTGATTTGATTTTTCTATAACTAACGTACGCTTTTTTTTATTAATGTATATACTATAATAGACTTAATTAGTGAATACATTGGTATTTCGTTAAATATGAATATTCAATAAAATGTTCATTTTTGAATAAAAGAAAAAAAAACGTACGAGTTTTCCGTAGTCGGGTTTTAGTTTTAAACTTATTTTTTTATTATATTATTTTGGGGCTAGCAATTTCAATTGATACTTAACAGGACATATTTATCTCAAATTTATTTTTAACATTGTACTTTATGACAGATAGAGAGCGCCACAATAGATTCAGTGACACTATATAGCCTATAAACAGCGGACGACTAAGACGCTTCTAACGATATCTCATTTGTCTATTTTTAATAAGTGGTTGAGGAGCTATGCGGGAACAGATGAACCTACATACATACATACATAGACTATCAAAATCGTAACCCTCCTTTTGCTTCGCCACAGTCGAGTAATTAAATGTAATTTTTGCAGTGTCTGTGGTATTACAGTGGCTTTGACGTGACATACGCTGACGCTGTAAGCAAAGATAGTTTCTGTGCCGTCAGTGTAGAAGACAATGCAGGACAAACATTTGATCTTCTTACCGACCGCACAAAAACTCTCCACTTAGCGCTCTGGCTACCATACTCACCGCCATAAACACAACACGATGTTATTATAGGTGTTCTGTAGGGTGGAAGGTACTTCCCCAGTCGGACTACTCAATTGGGACGGGAATACCATCGTGACCTATCTCCTGCTAAATAATACCTTTACGCTAGATGAAGTTTTAATGTGACTAATATTCTCCCCGTTTTCCCCCGTCATGGTGTCTAGTGCTTCGGACTTGCGGGTGATATATGAGTTGTGATCCTCAGGGATGACGAGGAGAAGGCTCGCGCCGCTCGAGATGCTGCGGCTGCGGCGGAGGCGAAGGCTGCTGGCGGCGGCGTACGCAAGCGACGTGGGTTTGTACCCCCAGCCAGGGATGACGGAGATTGTCTGCTGGACCCTGCTGACGAGCCTGATGGTGGGCATGATGGGGGCCCTGTGGTGGTACCTGTACGACAGGTATTTGGCGTTTTATTTCAACTTCACACTCATGTTTGGTTAGTAGTGGAAAACTAGGGGAAAGATGAGGATGCCGTAGTCCCACACCTGAGAGGACCTTCTATAGCCCCTGGTCAGTCGGGGTCTGCGAGAGATATGCCAAAGGCTACCTCACCCCCGGCAACTGATGGCCTGAGGCGGCCGTGCGGTTTTAGTCGGTCCGAGTCCGACATAACCACCCCCACCGGGTCCGGCGGGGTGGTATCCGAGGGTACTTACGCACGTTAAAAAAAAGTAGTAGAAAACTAATTGTGAACTGTTAGACGACTAAATTGTGACTTGTTTTACACACGAAATATGAAATCAAAGGAAAACGTCTTCATATCTCATACAAACATACATTTTTTTTTTTTTTTTTTTTTTTTTTCATTATGATGTACTCGTTGTTAAACGATTACTCATACAATTACAATCTAGACCTTGAGGCTAATAAGTAATTTAAATTTAACTTAATTTACTAACACTTACAAGTTAAGAATGTATCCATTGACACTTATCTTATAGTCTCTATTGAAATTAAAAGACACTTTGTTCTTGTGTTCTTTAAACGTAGCACTCACTGTACTTAGTTACACTGACTTTACTAAAGTAACTCAAAAGGTTTAGTTCTTTTTAGTCTTCTCACTATGTCCGTGGTATCAAGTAGCTGAATAGCCTCGACGTTCACATGATGAAGAAGCCTTTGTTCGTGTGCTTCAGCGTGTTTCTTTATAACATCAGTTACAAGATCCACTCCAAGGTCTCGGTGGATGTCCTCATTTCTGACGTACCAGGGAGCATTTACTATAGTCCGAAGTACCTTATTTTGGAATCTTTGTATGATTTCAACGTTAGTCCGTCTTGTACATCCCCAAAGTTGAATGCCGTATGTCCATACAGGCATGAGTACTTGCTTGTATAAAAGTACTTTGTTATACACTGACAAGGTGGAATGTCTGCCAAGTAGCCAGTACATATTTTTATAACGTATGTCTAGCGCCTGTCGTTTCTTTTTGACATGAGCCTTCCAGCGAAGTTTTGCATCTAGCGTCATGCCCAAGTATTTTGCCGTATTTTCGTATGGTATTACACGATTATTAATGTATACTGATGTATGTTCAGCTCTTTGGTTTGTGAAATCAATATGTGTCGATTTTGACTCATTTAGTTTGATTTTCCATTTTTTTGTCCAGTCGGTGATGGCATTGACGGCAATTTGTACCTTCTCCACTGCTTCTTTGTGATTGACACCCATAGCCATGATAGCTGTGTCGTCTGCAAATGTAGCTATGACGCTGTTGTTTGTTTCAGGGATATCGCAGGTATACAATAGGTACAGGATAGGTCCAAGAACACTTCCTTGCGGTACACCAGCTTTTATTTGTTTGATATCTGAATAAGCATCTTCATGTCTCACTCTAAATGTCCTCTTAGTTAAATAGGATTCTAAAATGTCCACAAATTG
This sequence comes from Eilema griseolum, assembly GCA_963662185.1. Lineage (NCBI taxonomy): Eukaryota > Metazoa > Arthropoda > Insecta > Lepidoptera > Erebidae > Eilema > Eilema griseolum. The sequence goes on from OY759240.1 coordinate 23,861,279, forward strand.
TTTAGGGATCATTTTACCTAATTTATATATAAGACCTCTATGCCATACTTTATCAAATGCCTGAGCTACATCCAGAAATACTGTAGAACAAACTTTCTTTTCTTCTAATGTTTTTTCGATAATATTGGTTATTCTGTGTATTTGGTCTATTGTGGAGTGTTTTTCTCTGAAACCGAATTGGTAGTTAGGAATCAGTTCTTTATCTTCAATAATAACTTTTAGACGCCTGAGTAGTAGTTTTTCGAACAATTTTGCTATAATTGGCAAGAGTGATATGGGTCTGTATGATGTAACTTCATGAGGTGGTTTTCCTGGTTTAGGTATCATGATAACTTCAGCAACTTTCCATATACTAGGCACATGTTTTAATCTAAATGTGGCATTGATGAGTGTTGTAAGCTTTACAATTGCTTTACGTGGGAGATTTTGTAGGAGTTCTCCAGTGATTAGGTCGTATCCCGGTGATTTCCTTTTAGCCAAATTTTTGATCATGTTTTTAACTTCTTTTGGGGTAACAAGTTTTATTTCTAAGTTGTCATACTGCGTCACGTCCAGTGCTATACTTTCAGAGCTTTCCTCGCTGTTCGTTTGAAAAATTTGCTCGAGATGTTCTGCAAATACAGTTGCTTTCTGTTCATTATTTATGGCCCAATTGCCATCTATTTTTTGAATAGGCGAAATGTGAGTGATGGGCTTTTTTAAGCTTTTAGTGGCTTTCCATAGTGAGTAATCAGAAGTGCCATTACTTGATAGTTGACTAAGGTAATTATTTGTTGTCTCGTCGTGAAAATCCTGAATTGCTCTACTTAATCTTTTTGTGAGTTTATTTAGCAGAGTTTTATCAGGTGGATATCTACATTGTTGCCACTTTTGCCTCTGGATTCGCTTTATGGCTATAAGATTTCTAATTTCCACTGGATATCTTTGAGTTGCAACTCTTCTTTTCATTTCAGGTGTATTTCGCCAAGCGCAACGTTGGATGTCCGTAATAAACTTTGCAACTTCGTCATCTACTTGCTGTTTGTCTTTAAGGGATACTTTGAGGTCTATACAGCAGTCTAAATCAAATTGAAAGCTCTCCCAGTCAGTGTATTTGTTCACTAAGGTTGGACTGCTTTCTTTTTGTATAATTGTCTCGCTTAGAGTTAAGATGATGGGTGAATGATCGGAATGCATGTCATAGCCTTCTTCTATATTAAGGTATGCAGCTGATAGATTCTTATAAATAAAGAAGTCTAACAAATCTGGTTTTCTTCCAATATCGGTAGGCCAATAAGTGGGTTTCCCCGTTGAAATCACATTGCACTTGATTTCTCTGATAGCACATAGCAATTCCTTACCCTTGGTATTAGTTAGTCTAGACCCCCAAAAAGTGTTCTTTGCGTTAAAATCACCTCCAAATATGAATGTGTTTCCTAGAGCTTTCAACATATTACTGTACTGCTCTGTTTTCAGCGCATACTTGGGTGGAATATATACAGCTGATATAGTAATATCATGAAGTTTGGTTCGGATTACAACAGCTACAGTTTGTACAAATTGTTCTTCACATTTATGTTTTAAATAATGGTAGATTTTTTCTTTAATAATGATGGCACTGCCACCACTCGCAGTGTTGTTGGGATGCAGTGCATGATATATGTTATAGCCTTTAATATGAATAAAAGATTCTCTTGTAAAGTGAGATTCTGATATGAGGCATACATCAATTTGCTTTGTTGTTAAGACTGCTTGCAACTCGTTTCGATGCTTAAGGAGACCGTTTGCATTCCACGTCATAATTTTTAGTACGTTTTTCATTTTTGGATGTATTGAAAAGGTAATTGTTTGTTCTCAATGTTTCTTAACCTTTGGTCAAAGGAAGTCAACATGCTTAAAATTCTACTAATATTTTCGTCTGTAGTAGTGTTATCAGAATTCGGGGACACCGTTGGCTGTGACAGTGACTGCGTTGCTTTTGTCATTTGCGCAAAAGACACACTACTTGTTACCTTTTTATGAGTAGAACGGGGTGGTTGTTGTCTCTCAGCAGCAGGGGCCGGGATATTAGGCGTAGCAACTTTTCTTTTGGAGGCTTTATTTTTCAATTGCTGTAGTTCTTTAGCTACAATACACCCTCTGTAATTAGCCGGGTGAGGCTCGCCACAGTGCACACATTTAGGTTTTGTAGCTATTGATTTTGTACAGTCCTTGGTGAGGTGTTTGCCAGTGCACTTCACACACCTTGGTTCCTTTGAACAGTATTTTTGGGTATGACCATATGCTTGACACCTTTTGCATTGTGGGATTAATTTAGATGTTTTTAAAGGCTGCACATCTACCTTACAGCCAAGTATGGCCTTAATGCCATAGATGTGGTTAATGTCTTCATCTTTTTGGAATGATAACATAAACATGTTAAGAGGTTCCTTGGTCCTCCAGCTTAGTTTATTGACAGCTTCCTGAATTTTATAGCCTTTAGCATTCAGGTCTTCTACTATTCTGTTTGGCAGACACGACGAGTGCAGGTTTTTGACCATAACTCGTATTGGTCTGTCTTGTTTATTCTCATACGAGTGCCAGAGACAGTTATTTTGCAACAATAATTTCGTTACAGCTCTGTATGAGTCTTCATCCTTGGCGTTTATTTTAACGGTTTCCCCGTTCATCATCTTTACGATGAATGAATCCCCGTTTAGACTGGTCAAAAGAAGGTCGTAGAACTGTTGGTAGTTCCTGATTTTTTCGACTATGATTGGTGGAGGTTGTGGTACCCTTTTTTCTTTTGGTTTCTCGGGTTTTGTGCCATCCTGAGATTTTTTTAAGCTTCCTCCTTGTGAAGGAGGAGATAGTGAAATGTTTAATTTCCGTTTCTTCCTACTTTTTTGTCTTACCCACTCTGTTTCTCGGGCAAGTTCCTCATCATCAGTCCCATATTCGACTGCCTCTTGTGGTTTGTTATTCGTTAATTGTTCCTTCTCTAAAGGAACATTCTTTTGTTCCTGAATCAGTTTCAGCTGTTGTTGAAGTGATTCTATCTGACTACTGAGGTCTTTTACTAGTTTTTGTAGTTCGAGGCGTTCATTCTGTTCCTCTTTGTATCGGGTGTACAACTGATGCTCGAGTTCAGTTTTGAGAACTACTTTGCTTGGTGAACCCATAATTGAGTACAAGTTATAATTTTAAAAACTATAACTTACCATTTGTTTGCACAATTACACATGGTTCACTTAAGGCGGTATGTAGGTCATCGCGGCGACTGTGTCGTCAAGACGCGCCGGAATGGGCTGCTGCGTCAACAGTTTTACACGAGCGCGAACTTGTGCAAGAGCGTATATGACGCGACCGTTCTCGTTAGAAGAACTGACCACAAACATACATACATACATAAAATTACGCCTGTCTCCCATGGGGGTAGGCAAAAATCACGGATCTCCATTTACTAAGATCCTGACATACTACTCTCGCTTCATTCACTCTCATTACATTCTTCATGCATGCTTGCATGCTCGTTGGTTTAGGGTACTCCTGACCTGAACCTTTTCTAAAATTTCCCCGATTTGGTCCAGGTACCTTTATATCTCATTAGCACACAATCTGACGCCCATGCTAAATTTTCAATAGAGAAACAGCCAATCGGAAACAGCGTAATGTTAGATAATTAGCCAATCGCGTTCCAATATCTGCGTGACATTTTTCCATTCCACGCTTTCAAATACATTTTGTCTATTTCTTTTTAATATTTTTGTTTTTTTGATAGTTTAGTAGGTAGGTAGGTTTAGTAGTGATTACATTTACATTTTATAGTGGTATGGGTAATGGACTGCTGAGACGAGGTCTCGGGTTCGATCCCAGGTTTTACCATGGCACACACCAATGACTTTTAGATGCTTTTCGGAATTATGTGTGTATTTATCGCAGGTTTATAAGTGCCCGGTTAATGGCAATAGGCTCGCCACCTATTACATTGGAACCTAAACATAAACTGGCGAAATGTGGGTGCTAGCACCTCTGCCTACCCCTTCGGGGATATAGGCGTGAGTTTATATTATGTAATTTATAAATTGCCAAATGGAACTTGTATTTGGGAGGTTCAGTTTATCATTCCTGTCTATTCTTGACTTTGCGAGGTGATTTCCCCTTTTTAGATAGATAGATAGATAATACTTTATTGTACACCAGTACATTTACAACTGAGACAAGTAGGTGACATGTATAATTATACAGTTTAATGTACAATGGGCGGCCTTATCGCTGAAGCGATTTCTTCCAGGCAACCTTGGGATGGACATTAATGTGACAAGACAAAAGATATTATTATGGTGTAGTTATCATATAAAACTAAATAAAAGGTGTACTAAAACAAAAAGTTTTATATTTTTTTAAATAGGTTTTCTTCCATGTAATGCCTATTTTGTGAACATTCCTATTAATATATCTTCTCTACTCCTAGGCTCCGGCCCCAGTGGTCACGGGAGGGCTTTGGACGGACGACGACCTGGCAGAGCTGGTCCGCCTGGTGAAGAAGTACCCCGGCGGCTCAGCGGAGAGGTGGGAGCGTATCGCGGAGACCATGGGTCGCAGCGTGCCTGAGGTCACGCACATGGCCGCGAAGCTCAAGGAAAACTGCTACAAGATACCCGGACAGGAGCCTGAACAGCCACAAGTTGTGGAACCACCTAAAAAGGTACTTGGTGGTATATGCTAGTGTTGTGCCATTGACTTATCCAAATAAAGTAGTAGGGTAGTTTCAGATTAGCGTATAACAAATAGTCGAATATACTGCAGCGGGAGCGACGAAGGATCGCAAGACAAGCTGCCCGCGTACGAAGGCAACTCGGGCGTCGGAGGTCGATGAACGACCTCCGCCCCCCATGAGCGCCGGCCTGGGGGTGACAGGTGGAGCCGCCTGTCACCCTGGCAGAAGCAGGCCGCGGCGGTGGCGCGCGTGGTGCGCCTCCCCGTTTCCGGGGACGAGTTAGGGACTCTGTAGTCCCCACACCCGAGAAGAGGGCCAGATCGTGAGAGATGGCCCTGGGTCGGCCGGGGTGCGAGGGATATGCCTGTCAACCTCACCTTCGGCAACCAAAGCGACCCACAGGCGGCGTGCGTTTTAGTCGGTTCGAGTCCGACATAACCTCCTCCACCGGCTCCGGTGGGGAGGTATCCGTGGGGATTTTGCGCACGTAAAAAAAAAAAAAAAGTCGAATATACTACTTCTTAGTAATAATATAAATATACTAGTTCTAAGTAGTCAAATTAGTTTTTGTGTGAAATTATTTATTGTGACGTCATAGTATTTAACTGTCATATAATTTACCATTATCGGTCGGCTGGATGATTAAAAACTAAATACAAACGATTAAATTAGAACAGACGCAACTTTTGCCATTCTTTCACCATTCTTAATGTGTGTAAGCTCAGATAAATAATTTATTTTAATACATACATACATACATGTAATCACGCCTTTATCCCTGGAGGGTCACACCCTGAATTCAGTGAAAAGTCAAAGTAAGAGCATTTTGTACTTTGGTGTGCGGAGTTCCTGAGAAAAAGGTCTTGACAGACAGATAGACAGACCAGACAAACAGACAGACGGACAACAAAGTAATCCTAGAAAGGTTTAGTTTTTCTTACTTTCAAGGCACGGAACTCTAAAAAGGTAGGAAGGTAGGCATCAGTTATCTCGGTCGGCCACGTGGGGGTGCAGTGCACGGCGGCGGTGACGGTCGGTGACCGCTGCTTCCGCTGTGGCCAACCCGGTCATACGGCCGGTGGTTGCGAAGCTCCGCTGCACTGCTTCAGGTGTGCAGCGGGGGGCAAACCGGCCGACCATAGGGTTGGTAGCAAGGCCTGCACCGGGGGGGAGCCAAAGCCGCAAGGCGGGAGCTCCACCCAGAGTTCGCGGCGGGACGCGGAGATGGTTCCATAATGGATCCCCAGCTCCGCGTCCTGCAGGCGAACGTGGGCCACGGTGCCGATGCTCAGGGTCTTCTGCTCCAGAGCATGGCACAGTGGTCCGTACACGTCGCCGCTGTCGCCGATCCGTACACCCACCGGCACCTGGGGCCTGCCTGGGTGGTCGACCTGGACGGGTCGGCGGCACTGGTGTACAACGCCGCTATGGGTGCCCCCCCCCCTGTTGTCGTGGCAAGGGAGCATGGCATCGTAGCGGCGCGTGTGGGGGAGATTGCGGTCGTGGCCGTCTATTTCACGCCGAGCCTACACCGACGCATAGGGGAGTACCGGCAGTCGCTGGAGCGACTGACCGACGTCGTCAACGCCTGTCATCCTCATCCGGTTCTTGTGCTCGGGGACTTCAACGCCTGGTCAGTGACCTGGGGGTCCCGGCACACGAACCCACGAGGTAGGGCTCTGGAGAGCTGGGCCGCTAATCACGGTCTAGTTCTCCAGAATCGCGGGGCCGAAGCCACGTTCGTGACCGCGGAGCGCAGTTCGATTATCGACCTATCGTTCGCAGGCGCTTCGCTGTCGCACCGTGTGCGGGACTGGCGTGTTGTTGTGGGGGTGGAGACACTGGCGGATCACCGATACGTTCGGTTTGATGTCTCCCCCCCCGCGGGTGATGCGCCGGTCATCCATCGCCGGTCAGTTATAATATGTAATGCAACGTTGCAGGTAAAAACTCGCAAAGCGGAGGAGGTGTCGAGCGGCAACTGGTCGCAGGCGCAGCAGAAGGCTCTGGAGGCGGCGCTGGCCAAGCACCCCAAGGGCGGCGCCGGCGACCGCTGGCAGAAGATCGCGGGCGCCGTGCCCGGGAAGACCAAAGTACGTCATGTATTGATTCAGTGTAGTAGTATACCCCACACCTGAGGAGGGCCATATCGAGAGAGATGGCACTGGGTCGGCCGGGGTGCGAGGGATATGCCTGTCAACCTCACCTTCGATAGCCAAAAACGACCCACAGGCGACGTGAGTTTTGTCGGTTCGAGTCCGACATAACCTCTCCTGCAGGCTCCGACTTGGTGTAAAAATAAATACTTTCACATCCCGAATTTAGTTAAAAGTCTAGTAAGAGCGTGCCATACGCTTCCTAAAAGCTATTGACACTGTTGATTCATGGCACTTGGTGGAATTCGTTATTACACCATAAACACTTGTATACTGAAGTACTTTTCCACAGTATTTTTCATTATTACACCTGACCGGTTTCGCATTCCGACCTCCTCAAAGGTTTACAGCTGCATTTAAGAACATAGTTCTTAAACATTACCATACTAATGTTAAGCGAACCCGGCGTACGTAACGAGGGGAGGACGTTCAGGGTCAATATGTCCAATTCTCAAAATGTCCAATTCCCAGAATGTCCCAATCCCAAAATGTTCAATTCTCAAAATGTCCAATTCCCAGAGTATCCAATTCTCAAAATGTCCAATTCCCAGAATGTCCAATCTTTGAGAATGTGGTAAAGTAGAGGAAACCGGTCAAGTGTTATAATAAACAATACTGTAGAAAAAGTACAAGTCTATTTGAATATGTGAACTAAAAGCTATAACTCTGTACATTATAGGATGATTCGCGTGACAGTTCAAAGCAAATCCGACGATTCTACCTTGGAACGACGTTAAATTGACACCTCGTATCAAAACATTCCATCTTGTTTTTCACCTTTAAAATATTTATTGTTTTCAAATCATATCATATCATATTTATTTGTTTAATAATAATAATAATAATGACGTCTTTATTGTACACCAATTACACATTACACTAGAATAAGTGATACAAGTTCCGTGGTACGTACAGATGGCGGCCTTATCGCTCTGCGGCAATTTCTTACAGGCAACCAAACATTTGTAACATTTGTACACCGCCATGTATACGGCTAAACATGTGTTATACATACATGTGCATGCAAGATGTTAGCTCAACAATTTTATTATGTCCAACATGATTAGCCGTATACATGGCGGCGTACAAAGGTTTTTTTGTCTTTGTAAGAAATAACAATAATTAAACAAATATACGAGTCTAAATAATAAAAATAATGTCAAGTATGAAAATAAAATCAATTAAAAGCGATATGTCAAAAAAAACAAACAAATAATAAAATGTCAGTAAGTAAAATGTAAAAAATATAATAAAGGTACATGGAATGGAATGAAAAAACGGTATGTAACTAATTATCCAGAAATAAATCGATTTAATCAATAATGTCTCATCACTTGTTCTTACTCGGTAACAGCTGTCACGCGAATCATCCTATAATGACATAACATAACATAACATAAACTCACGCCTTTATCCCCGAAGGGGTAGGCAGAGGTGCTAGCACCCACATTTCGCCAGTTTATGTTTAGGTCCCAATGTAATAGGTGGCGAGCCTATTGCCATTAACCGGGCACTTATAAACCTGCGATAAATACACACATAACTTCGAAAAGCATCGAAAAGTCATTGGTGTGTGCCATGGTAAAACCTGGGATCGAACCCGAGACCTCGTCTCAGCAGTCCATTACCCATACCACTAGGCTACCGCTATAATGAACAGGCTATAATCATATCTTGTTTCTGATTATTTTGCTAAAACTTTAAAAAAATATACGTTTTTAGGAGGAATGCATGCAGAGGTGTAAATATTTATCAGAAATGGTCAGAAAACAGAAGCAGAAGGAGGAAGAAGAAGCACAACAGAAGGATGCAGAGGGAGACACGCCACAAGAGAACGAGGATGGAGATATATAAGAACGTGTATAATAACTTCAATACAAATATGACATGCCTCGAAGGCTCTATTTACATTTATTGACCTGTATTAAACGCACTTGGTTCAAATGTTAAATAGTATCCGGTTTTAGGGATGCGAAGGAATAAATTGTTTAAATTGTGTATATCTAGGTTTATTATTGTCGTTTTATTTACGTGAGAGAACACCCCACGAATAACCACAAATCCCACCCCCCTTCTCCGCCGGAGCCGGTGGGGGGAGTTTCAAACGCACGCCGTCTGTGGGTCGTTGTCGTTTGTTGGAGGTGAGGTTGACATCATATCCCTCGCACTCGGACCTCTCTCTAGATCTGGACCTCCTCGGGTTACTGTCATTTGTTACGCCTATGAAATGACGGGACGCCTCTGTTGCTACTGGCGTGCTATTACCATTCAAGCGTGCTCTCCAAACACATGAAGTCCAAACCGTTGCATGGACTCTTTGGGTATGTTCTGAAAGTTCGTTACGACCACTCTTTTTAGATAGCAAACCTTTGTTTAATTTTGTATTTAGAAAGTAACATTTACATATATGTTCTTACAGGGTCTGCAGCACGGGTGTGACTCAACTGGTGTTACACACGTTCATAGGTCACGGTAACCACTTTCCATCAGGTGGGCCGTGTGCTTGTCTGCCACCTAAGTTGTATAAAAAAACATATAATGTAAAAGCCTGTAACTTTCCGTGCCATGCATAAACTAGATGCAACTATCTAAAAATTCTCAGAAATACCGTTGATTTCCCAATATTTTAAATAAAACGAATGTGTATAATTCATCGGTATTTTATTGTGATTATTTTTGTAGTTACATAGATATTTACATCACAAAATCTTGTATAATTAGTGTTATATCATTTTGAGTGGTAGGCGTGGTAGTGATGTGTTCGGCCTATCGTATAGGTCGCTCCGTCTCTCCGACCCGCTGGTATATCTCCGGTATGTCGTAGTTCTCGTTGCTGACTCCTTTACCTGGTGGGGTTTTGACGCCTGAGTAACTTGGGTTCTTCACTCCAGAGTAAGCTGTAGGTAATATAATATTAGAAATTAGTTTCTATTTTGTGGTTAAGTTAAAGAGTGACTGTCATTAACATGTCTTACCCCTCGTTTACACCAAAGTATAAACATGTATTTGACAAGTTGCAATATGTCACAGGCTACAGTGTGAACGCAATTGTGTTTTATACTTGTTTACAACTTGATGGTTATACATAATATGTGAACGAAAAAGTATCTGAGATACATGTATAAAACAAGTTTTATGTTTTGATTAGTCTTCAATAAGTTTACAACTTGTTTCGTGGCGTAAACGAGGGGCTAGATTTGATTTATGTAAGAAAATGTATCCCTGCGAATTGACTCATTTTTTGTAGATTCCTAATGAGGGTAGTCAAATAAAACTAGACTGATTATGATTGACTTACTGAAAAATTAATGATTAAAAAATAAAAATCCCTGTCTGAAGATCGAAACAAGTTTGATAGCAGGCGGTACCCATTTGCACATACCATATACACCTTAAAAAATGGCATTGAATTTTAGACATTATTTTTATAATGTTAAAGTTCAAAATAAAGTGAAAATAGTTTCATTAAACTTTTTCACTCTTCATTCTTCTACAGCCAAGCCAATTTTAGATTGCTTTAAAGTCTACCATTATTTTTTTTACAATGTTTGTAGTATGACATTGGTTTTGCTTTAGCATAATCGAGACGAGAACGAGTCTAATGTAAAGACATGGCTGTGGCAGTTTATATCTGTGGGTGTCTTACTGGGTCTCTTCCACGTGGGGCCGCCGCCGCCGCCGCCGCCGCCGCAGGCTGCGCAGGCGCAGAGCGCGGGCGAGGCGAGCTTGTGCGGCTGCGTGGAGCCGTCCTCGCAGCTCAGCCGCACCAGCAGCGCGTCGTACTTCACCGCCGAGCAGCACTCGCACTTGGCGTCGTGCGACGCCGTCACTGACAACACAACAGACCGTTTGTACCTTGTAGAATATGGGAGAGTGCGTTAAGCTGCCGGTCCCGGTTGCCATACATATATTTATAACGTTAAAGTTGGACTCCGGAAGAAGTCCCAACACTCCCAACTAGTCGAACTTCGAATTAAAAAATTGGTTATGGAGGTCAAGATATCGAAATTCAGTTCCGTTAGGTACGCTGAAAAGCCCGTCCCTACTGAGTTGGGAAGAGGCTCAAAGGGTAATTAAATCCTCCTTAATTCTGATTATGCACTTGTCTCAATATAAAAAAGATAATCTGAAAATTGAAGCTAGCAGGTACTGACCGTTATTGTACTTAGTGCCGGAGTCGCAGCTACCGTCGCAGTCGCGCAGACCAACCACGGGCTGCTTGTTGACGCACACGCCGTGCGGGCCCAGGTGTAACCGCACCTGGCCCACCGTTGCGGCACTTGGGATGGCCCGGGGAGCGCATTTACCTGGACCATTACGAGGTTATTAAAAATGGATTTGATGATAGAAGACCTGTTTACCAATTAAATTTATTTTTCTCTAGACCTAAATCTATTTTTGTATCAGGACAGGTCGTGTCCAGACTTAGTACTTTGGCATATAAATTCGCGGGCGTTCGTTTGTTCGTTCAAAAATATTATACTACCCACATTCTAAAAAACACAAAAATAAAGAGAACTTGGTGACATGTAGTTTTAGGAAGGCCAATACTTGTACTATGCTGAACAGGTTCAAGTATTTCCTTAAAAAATTGGTTCAGGTTAAGGTATCTGGATATTTCCAATGTGAAAAAAAAAAACTAGTGCTGTTAAATGTACTGACTCAAAGCCTGCGCCGGTTCCTCGCACACGAGGCAGCAGGTGTCGTTGCGCAGGTTCTGGGGCGCGCAGGCGGACACGTCGGGGCACGCCTGGCGCGCTGACGTCACGAACACCTCCTCGCCCGACCTGTCGCACGAGTACGTCGTGCAGTTGTCCGCCGACTGCCACGTGCTTCCTGTCGACGATTCTACCTTTAGATGCCGTCGAACTGGATGGGGAGGGATACTCCAACAGACAGGGTTCGTTTTACAAAACCGAAGCACTGTTAACTTCTCACTCTTACTCATTGTGCCTAATCAAAAGTCGAGTTCTGTAGACAGGCAGTTTTACCATCTTCTATAATTACAGGCAAATAATATGATGACCTCAAATCGCGAGAGAAAGGAAACCACGGCGTGTGTGGATTGATTGATATAATCTCTGAATGGGAGATTGCCGCGCCTCAATAGCGCGTTTATTGGGTCTCTTTTGAGGAAAGTGCGGGGTGCGGCGAGCAGTCGTTACGGGTAGATGAAACCCTAACAGACAGATTTCGCTAATAGGTTGTGTAGGTCAGATGGTAATCGCTTTACGAAAAATATCGAAGTTCAGCCACATCACAGTCAGACTGGGAGGTCAACTCCTACCTAAGTTGAAAAAAAATCTCATAGAATGAAAATATCAAAGAACAACCAAACCCGCTGTTAGACTGGGAAAAGCGGACTCAAGACTCCGAGTTGAAAAGCTTCGGATACTGGGTTACCCAGCTAGAATGAAGAAAATTTCTACATAAAAATAATTGCTGTCAGCGTTTTATATCGCGAAACCTTAAATGACTAATCATCTGGATACCTAAGCTGTTTTAATTTGGTTGATAACAGTCACTTCATACAGTTCTCATTAGATTTCGTCGTTAAAGGCAGCTAGGATGAAGAAGAAGAATGATAATGTTACGTCTGTGTGGTGACGGAGAAAGAATATAAGTATCACCACCCCATCTCATCCGATGGGTGTCGTAAGAGGTGACTAACGGAAAAATACGCAGACAATATCACTGCGAGGGTAGGAAAACTCGAAATAAAACCCTGTACCAACCCGGGGGTGGAAACAGTAGACCAAAGCCTAAGCCAAACATTGGGAGAGGAATATGTCCAGCAGCAGACGGCGATGGGTTAATTGCTTGAATTAAAGGTAGTTGGTCTCACCAGGGTTGACCAGCTTGTCATCCACGACGCACTGGTCCTGCACGCAGTGCCCGCAGCAGGTGCCGGCGGGAGGCAGCTCGTAGCGCCAGCCCCTCTTGCAGTCGCGCGTGCACGTGGCCACGGCCTCCTGGTGTGTGAGGCGCCCGCTCACGTCGCGGGAACACGTCAGGTGCTTGCACGGGTCTGGGGATGCCCAGGTTTGGCCTTCCTGTGGAGTGGAAGAGGAACTGCTAAGACTAGTGTACATAATGTGATTCTAGTAATTTTCTTTACTGTAAAGTACGATAAACTATCGGTAACTCAAAATAGATGCCAGATTTCAGTGAGATATTGGAATTTTTTAATCGGATTCCGATTGGTTAAGGAGTCGACCTTACGATCGAGAGGCCCCGGGTTCGAATCCTGGCCATTACATTACCGACGTGAATCCACTCCTAACACAAGCTTAGCTAGAGGGGATTAGAGAGAATATTAGTAGTTTAGGTTATATTCTTTTTTTAAAAAAAATAACAAATTTATCAATTTTTCTGCCTGATATTTTCACAAGATTCCTACATCAACTCTCGTAGCACGGTAATGAAAATTCATGTCTCTTGCGCGAGTCTCCGATCGATGCAGTACTTTCTTATTACATTGGTCGAAGAGACACGAGATTTTGGTCTTTCACCAAAATCTTCTCTGCCATACTGAGCCTACTGGTCGAACTACACGTACCTATCCGCTTTATGAGATATTAACTGATGTCATATTTACCTGGTATATCTTATTGCCCACACGGCATGCTACTGGTTCTTCGATGGGACAGCACTTCCCGTCCACTTTTTCCGTTTTCAGCACGAATTGTTTCTTGACAGCGTCCGATACTTCTGGACAAGTCTCGTTTGAGCATTGTACTTGGAGCTAGAAAAAAATATATATTGTAGGATATTTTTTTTATATACCACTTAGGTAGCAGACAAGCACGCCCACCTGATGGAAAGTGGTTACCGTGGCCTATGGACGTTTGTAACACCAGAGGAGTCACAGTCGCGCTGCCAACCTTGTAAGTACAGAGTTTTTGTGCCATCAGTGTAGAAGACAAAGCAGGTCAAGCCTTTAGTCTTCCCACTGACAACACAAATTCTCCAGTGAGCTCTGGCTACCCTACTCACCGCTAGGAATACAACACGAAGTTATTATAGCCGCGGTATTCTGTAGGGCGGAGGTACTTCCCCAGTCGGACTGCTCAATTGGGCGGAAATACCGCCGTGTCCAACTTCCTTTAAAATTTTATTTTACCCTCATAATTTGGAAATCGGGTTGAGTGTAGATGAAGTCCTATCAAGACAACAACAAAATTACAAACCATCATGCTTGTTCATTTCATACAAGACGAGGCTCCGGCATGAGCTTTGCTTTCGGAATTAGGAGGACAGACGGTAATCATTCTCATAAAATCCGCAGGTATAAACCAAATCAAAAGAAGGGGAAGAAGTGAGTAGACCTAGACTCCATAGTGAGAGCATCAGATATAACCGGGAATATGCTAAGAAGATGAGGAATATGGAATTTAAGTGAAGACTTACAGTTCCGTTGAGGTTGACGCAAGTGTAATTGGCGCAGAAGTCGCTGGAGGTCCACTTCTCCCCGATGAGCCTCTCGTGGCCGTCCACGATGCACGCTACCGGCTCGCACTTGCCGCAACATTCGCCGCTCTCCTTGGTGGCTGGGAAGTACTTCCAACCCTAAAACACCAAATGTGTTGAATGAAATTTTAAAGCATTTATACATTCATTAGTGCCGATAGTTCGTTTGAGTATCGTAGATGGCTCACGCTATCACCGTAAGACGGATATATAGGAAGATTTGGATGACTTCAGGCGAGGTTCGACGGCTCAGTGGGCAGAGCATTCCCCCTGTAAGGTAAAGATCGCGGGTTCGAATGCCGCCTGAACTTATTCAATTTTTTTCTATCTTAATCGATTTAAATAAACCAAATGTAATTTTATTGAAGGAACCTACAGAATTGTCTGGCTGTGTTTCATAATTTTTATGGAAATCAATACGAATTTACTGAAGCTAATATTTCACGTGCACGGAAACACATTTTTATCTTGTTTTTTTTGTGTATTGAATAATTATTCAAGGACATGAGCACAACGATTTTTGCAAATTTTAGCACATTAGAACAATCGCACAAGAGAAAAAAATTGCGTTGGTATTAAGTGAGGGATGAAATTTTAAAATAATTAATATGCTATTTATCCCAGAAGAATTTATAGGAGTATCCCAAACATCCAAGACGTATCCATGTAACTCAAATTGGTCAGAGTATTCGCCCGCTGAGAGACTCGTCGCGGGCAAGTCGTCTTGGATGTTCACTTTTACCAGTATAAATCTATGGGAGAAAGGTTTGATTGTGAATAGTTCGGATGAGTTGTTGATTGCTACTCTAACGCTATAACATAAGGTCGAGGAACATACCGGCTGGCAATCATCCGAGCAGGTGGACAGAGTGGTAACTTTCTCGAGAGCGTCTCCAATCTCGGTGCGTGAACACTTGTAGCTCTCACACGGGTTGTCTGTAGACGTCCAGTTTTCTCCAACCTGGTGTGAGATAATTTTGTTTTAGATAAAACTGGAATAAGTAAGGGCCAAGTACGCTACCTTGGGGTATGCCCGAACAACATGGGTTTGGGTATGTCATAAAGGACTTTACTGTTAGGAAATTGTATTCTGACTAAATGTATTGGGTGCTACCCATCCAAGTGTTTCTGATAAGGTTTCCTTTCACTACTTGTTTGGAAGCTCAGTGTTATAGAGACAGTAGCAAATACTCACAGGTAGATGCAGAAAGGAAAAGTATTTCAACCATTAGTCATGTGGTTATTTGTTTTATACAACTCGGTCAAACCAATTACATCCTGTTTAATAGTTTTGAAGTTCGAGAATGTAACTCATTATTCTCAACGATAATAAGGAAATTCTTAGTTTAATATTCTTTACATTCATGACCTCAAGAGTCGCTTTTATCGCCGTTGGACTGCGGCGCGCTCGACGTGATCACCTTACATGGTGGAGGATCGTCCCTTAATTTTGGAGGAATATCATACGTCGATCGACACATGATAATATTGTACTCATTTACACTATGCTATCCCAAGCGACCATAACATTGGGATCTTCAAGAAGGGTGTTAGAAGGTTTCTACATGGTCAGCAGCACGAGTGTGACTCCTCAGGTGTTACAAACTTCCATAGGCCACGGCAACAACTTTCTATCAGGTGTGCCGTGTGCTAAGTGACAAAAAACACCGGTCAAGTGCGAGTCTTATTTGCACTCCAAGGGTTCTGCAGCAAATTGTATTCGAGGACGAACTCATACCACATAAATTGCATTATTGTTTTGATTACGTTGACTTAGAAGTTAGATTTTTGCACAGTTTTAAGACGTTATCTGAATATCATCATTCGCTGGCTTTTTAGTCTAACTAAAATGCGGCTGAACTTGAACATTTACCGTGAATTACAAACCTGAGTACCTATGTGGTATGAATTTCAACTTGATACCTCCACGCATTCCTGAGAAAAGGGTTTTGAAGTGATCCTATCTTGAATTGATCTTTGAATTAAGTGTCCTAAGAGTTCCGATATTTTCCTCTTGACGTACGAACGGAACCGTAAAAATGTGCCGCTCACCCTATAGATGTTCCCGCTGTCGATGCAAGCGACGTACTGCGGCACGGGGCAGCACTGGAAGGGCACGGGCCGCGGCTCCAGCACGAACTGCGGCGAGCTCACGATGACGCCGCACTCCGTCACGCCGCAGCGCGCCGCGGCGCCCCGCCCCTCGTCCTCGCAGCGGCACGAGCGGCACGGCCCGTCCAGCCATACCGCGTCCACCTGCGCCGGGGTCATGTCGCATATAGTGCTTTATAGCGTCGGTAGCTTAGTGGTTAATTCAACAAACGTAAAAACTCAATAAAGGATATCTGCTTAATTTAATACATGAACAAAAAACTTACATCCTTCAGAACAACTTGTGGGGTAGTTCTGATTTTCTCTCCTCCCTTAGACGCCGCTTCCCACTCCAATTTCACTATGCACTTGTCCTTAGGTAATTCTAAAACATCAATTACAAATTGAGACATGAATGAAAGAAACAGTCCTTTGGATATTAAATATATAAATAAATATGAATGTTTGGATGCGAAATTTCCCGTGGTTCACCCGGGTGAATCGTGTAAAGAAATCATTTCTCGGGGTCCATCGATTTGGACTGGTGCAGGTGGATCACGGGTAGTAAAGGTGCAAACCTCTATGGCCGAATAGACTTCGATGAATTTTAGCTCATAGATAGAGTGAAACCACACAGAATATTCTTATTATCTTTATGTTTTACCCCAACTGTCAATTAAGTATTATTAACCCACTTTTTATTTCCTTCGAAATTCTAAAGTCTTGTGGGTATTTATAAATCTCCACTCACCGCATTTATACGCAGGACAGCACTTGTTACTATCATTGTTGGTCTTCAGCTCATAGTACTTGTCACACTGGGGTGGTTGCGGACAAGTCTCCACTTTGCACAGGAATTGAACCCGGGGACAGCATCCACTGTTGTCCACCACGCGGTTCATGCCAGGTTCCAAGATGTCCACCTCGTTCTCGCTCGGTATAGGTTCGCATTCACTTGTGGGTTTGCATTCTGTAAGCACAAAGAGTATTTGATACTTACTTGTTGCGGTTGATTGATTGAAATAGTTTAACCCCCCCCCCCCCCCCTCCATCTAGTCACTAAAAGTATTTATTATATATTATATTACACTAAAAAAATTAGTAACCCACCAACCCACCGTATGTGTGAAATATAAATTATTGTTTCACATATTGATATCAAATTATTCGCAGAAGGTCATCAATATAAATCGCCCCTTTAGTAATTGCTTAATTATCAAGACTCTCCTAATCTTACCGCAAGCGAACTCCTTGCATCCGTCAGGTGTGGTTTTCTGCTTCAGCACTTGTCCGAAGCCGCACTCCATTTTCTTCGGCTCCGTACAGTTTGCCACTGGTTTTGGTACTAAAAGACGAAAAGCTCATATTTAAGCTCCCTTTATGTTATTATTCACTTTATGGTATGTGGTTACAAAAATCATTGACTATTTTATGCGTCCCACGTTGGGCACCACCGCAACATAGTGGCGCCCAACGTGGGGCTTTACTTTAAAATCTTTAAAGTAGTTAAATCAAGTTTTTAATAGTTTATTTTTACAGACATTGAAGTCATTTACCTTTTATCTTCATTTAACTACTTCGATGGAAACTACTTACGAAACGTCACAATTAATTGAATAAAAAATAGTTGGAACGAGGGTTCCAACTATTTTTTATTTAATTAAATCAGAGGTGATTTAACACTTACCACACAAATATTCAGTACAGCACTGTCCGGGGCTGGCAGACTTGGTGATCATGTCTTCAGTCTCAGCGCACACGGGGACGGTGCAAGTCTGCTTAGTGCAGGATACATGTGTGGTGTTCTCATTTGTGAGCTTACTGCAAGTGCATTTAGTACACGCGTCTTCCTGTTATGGGAATATTGAAATCAAAACTTTCAATTCGGTCTTTAGGTTTAATGATTTATTTTTTAATAAATAATCCTATAGGTTGATATTTATCGGATTTTGCTTACCTGCCATTCGTCGCCGGCATAGTGTTCCTTGTTTGCATCGCAAGGGAAGCATTTGGTGGGTTCAATGCAGGTGTTGTTCACTCGCACCTGGAAAGTGGTGTCATTGTAAATTCTCAATTTGAACGTAACTTCTGTTTGCACATCAGTGTGCGTCAAAATGCTTGACAA
Source organism: Eilema griseolum (assembly GCA_963662185.1). Classification (NCBI taxonomy): domain Eukaryota; kingdom Metazoa; phylum Arthropoda; class Insecta; order Lepidoptera; family Erebidae; genus Eilema; species Eilema griseolum. The sequence goes on from OY759240.1 coordinate 23,879,799, forward strand.
CAGGATGGACACTTAGACAACCGATTATAAGCACATTTTAATTCAATTCATTGCCTTGCCAGTTGCGAGTTCGAGCGTTTTGTCGAGAGATCCATAGATAGATAGGAAACCTGTCCAATTCTTTATCATCAGATAATTGACAGTAGTTATCAAAAATAAATAGAAAACGTTTATAAATAATTAATGCTGCTATCAGTAATCTGGAAACTCCTTATCCGCGAATCGATTAAAGGTGAATTGAGATAAATCTTCAAGTGAACAGTCTCCTCACAATAAGCAAGTACTACCTTTCCTTCAGGACAGAAGCATCCCTCGGTGGGCTGTTCGATGCACATGTCAGGGTTGCTTAACTCGGCGTAGTTGTCGCAGGTCCTCTCGCAGTCCACGCACGGACGGTACACGAAGGGCTCCGAGCTAGAACGCAATCGAGACATGTAAGTCGATAAACTGCCTTCTTTCACTCTTCTTTCCTTTTACTTTCACTGCCTTGACTCACTTGAACACCCCTTACAGGGGAAATGCTCTGACTAATGCGTTCAAGTAGCTCACTTAGTTAGAGCATTCCCACTGTAAGATGATCACGGGTTCAAGCCCTGTCTTGGATGATAAGTTTTCGGATAAAATTTATTCGCATACTAATTGCTGGATGAGCATGAGGAGGCAGATGGCAGCCGCACCCAACAGTCAAGATAATTCAATTCAAAAGAGGATCTCAGGCTCCAGAATGTATTCTTAGAATGTCACCAGATAACATCACTGTATTTGATAATAAGGACATTTTAATACTTCAGACCTTAAAACTTTGAAATTTTTTTCAAAAGATTTTATGACATGGTAACCAGGACCTTTATGTTAAGTCTTATTTTATATTGTATTAATATCTTAGAATGATTGTGTTAATGATGACAACGATGATGAGTTTATAATGATGTTGATGATTATGATGATGAAGATCAATAGGATGATGAAGTTCGCTAGGTAATTTCGGAAGGAACACGAAAAGTCATGTAGGATGATATTGCTGACGGTGGTGGGGTGGTGGGGTGGCCCGCGGCACCTGCGGCACTCACCAGGGGTAGGGGCACAGGTCGGCGCGCCAGCCCCGCAGGCACACGGCCTGGCGCCGGCACTGCGCCGCGTAGCGCTCCAGCGCCGCGCACGCGTCCGTCGCGTTGGCGCACAGGTCCGCCTCGCACGAGCGCACGAACGGCTCCGGCTCCACCAGCGCGTGGCACTGTGCCCAACCGTGACAAGTGTCACATATTTAGAGAGGGTACTTCTATACTATAAGTACGACCGTTTGTGCATGAATCTTATCTGGCCATAAACGTCACAGCAGGCAATTCAGATTGAGACAGACGGCTCGGAGACCTCGTCCAGTATGACGTCGAGTTCTTGATATAGAGACGAATAGTTACAAGGTGTAAACATTTATAAACTTTTAAGAACCAGAAAAAGTTACTAATCAACTATAAAGGAAAGATTCGGTCTCCTGCACACACAGTTTTGACTAGCGCAAATACTTAATAAGTTATTTAAAACACAACAGTTTAAACGTCAATAAGGATTATTATTATTATCTTGAATAAGTAAGAAGTAATCTTGAAGAATTAAGAAGTTATCTTGAATAATTAAGAAGTTATCTTGAATAATTAAGAAGTTATCTTTAATAAGTAAGAAGTTATCTTGAATAACTAAGAAGTTATCTTGAATAATTAAGAAGTTATCTTGAATAATTAAGAAGTTATCTTGAATAAGTAAAAAGTTATCTTGAATAAGTAAGAAGTTATCTTGAATAATTAAGAAGTTATTTTGAAAACACACAATCGCTAAGTTCAGAGTGTCTATCGTGTTTGTTGCGTAGTAGCTTAATGTTTTTCTTTATATTTCATTTGCTCATGCAATTGTGTAAGATATTCAATTCACCCTTCTTTAAGAGCATCTTCTCCAGCCATTTCAAATGCTGCTACTATGTCATCCGCATTCATTCCTCTCTCTTCCATATCTCTCATCATAACACAAAAATAAACGGTACCTCTCCGAATCGATCAGCATTGAGCAGGTTGTAGCACGGGTTCGTTTCCGGAGGAGGCAGCACGCACTCGGGCGTGGGAGGCGCCTGGTCGCACTGCGCTTGCTCCGACATGCCCAAGTCCTTCAGCGTTTCTGGAGTAGCTTGCCAACTCTTGCCGTACTGGAGGAAGAAAACAACATTCCAAAATGTAAAAGGCTTTTTAATTTTCAACCTATTTCCTATATAAAGACGAGGAAGGAATACCTAAGTAAACTTTATAAATCTGTTTTGCAAAGGCGAAAGATGACAAAAAATGGTGTTTGCTTATGTCATGGACACGCCCACGAGTTAACTAAAATATGTGATACTTAAGTAACGGATAATTTCTGTAAGTCAGAGTTAATGTAAATTTTAATATGACACAGTGAAAGGACCTCAAAATGGAAGCGCTACTCTCCACTTCACCCAATGTATCTAATCACAGTCCTCCCTCAATGTAACGAATTCTTTGATCCTTTCGGAACGTACGTAATTATTATTTGAATGGATACAGATAATAAATTTAATATGATGTAACACCCGATTTTGATATTATCAGTGCGTTTTCCCATTATTAAATCCGATCGTCGGCTTCAATATCCGACATCCGATAACTCAACAAGAAGAGAAATGTATGCAATATGTATATATCTTTCATAGTGTCCGGTCCAATATCGGATATCGGAGACGACACCGCTGTGTTGACCAGATATCAGATTGTGGAATATGACTCGAACCAACTACAACATTCAAACACAGACTAAAACAGCGACAGTAAGCTACTTTCGTCACTAATGAAATTTTCTTAGTACGTGTCTTAGTCTAGGTTAATAGATGATGCTGATCACGAATATAAGAAAAAAACTCTATACTACGGTATGTCAACAAGGTTGAAAATTGCTTGCAGAATTTTGCTAGATCTTTTCATCCCTATCATCCCTAACTAATCTGTGCTATCGAGTAAATGGCCGTATCGGACCGATTTTAGATATCGGCTATTGTCCACCAATAATAATAATAATAATAATGACGTCTTTATTGTACACCAATTACACATTACACTAGAATAAGTGATACAAGTTCCGTGGTACGTACAGATGGCGGCCTTATCGCTCTGCGGCAATTTCTTACAGGCAACCATAGGATGGAGATAAGAAAATAGGAAAAGAATATTTTAGGGCAGTTAGGTGTACATAGAGAATATATAAAGAAAATAAAATAATAATAATGAAAAAGAAAACACAATAGCCATAGGTAAATACAATTATACATACACAAGCATACACACTATATATATCTTAGAAAAAGTCACAATACATTAACACAAACATAGATATACTTCATTCTACCTTGTCATTCCACTCTTTCATAGTGACAGGTAGTATTCCTTGACGAGTCTTTTTAACACAGGCAAGGACTGAGCTCGCCTGACATTCACTGGCAAAGCATTCCACAAACGAGCCGCCTGAACCGAAAAGGATTTGTCAGCAAAGTTGGTGGAATGGCTAGGTATTTTCAACCTTAGATTCTCCGATGATCTCAAAACCCTTGAGTGAGTGTCGTGTAAGAACTCAAATCGCTGTTTCAGGTAAGAAGGAGTTAGTGGGTTAAATAAAATGTTGTATAGTAAGGAGAGAATATGCGCATTCCGGCGAAAGCGTATAGGTAACCACTTGAGCTTTTTTCGAAGATCTGAAAATAATGTGACCGGATAATGTGAAAACGGCCTCAATTTTTTGAAGTTGTCTTCCAATATGGAAGCAAAGGAGGACCCCAATCAATCAATTCGTCTATCGCAGTCCACTGCTGGACATAGATCACTCCCAATATGCTCCATAGCACACGATCTTCCTCTTTCCGCATCCAGTTTATCCTAGCTACCTTTTGCAGGTCTTCAGTCCATATAGCTACGGAAGATACTACAATCGAAATAAGGGGATTCAGTGACCAACATACCTCATCAAAATTATCAGTGGCGGTTCCATTACTGGTGATGAGCTGCTCTTGGTACCCGGCGCACACTCCGCAAAGCCCCTCAGTGAGGTTGGCGTACAGGTACGATGGCACTCGCACTGTGAACTCCATCTTTGATTGCAGCACTGTTAGCTATTGGGGAAAGAATTAGGCAAGTAATTTAATTTTCGTGGGGATTTTTCGCACATAAAAAAAGTTCATTCGATTCTTCTCAATACAGTTTAATCTCTTTGTTTTTTCTTGCAAAAATTGTCTTGTAATATAAGATATTTCTTAACTAAACTAAAACTATGACTTTTCATTATATTTAATTCCCAAAGTAAGTCAAAATATAAACAATCAAATTCAGTTCCAATTTTTTACTTTTAAGATTCCTTATTAAATTTCAAATTACCTTTTTTAAGAACTATACACATGTTAACGCAACGTAGACCGAGATAAATACGATATTCTCTTGCACACACTACATTAGCACTACGTGCAACTGGTACGTGACGTCACTCGCAAGTACGATTTTGTTTTCGGCCAGCTTGAGAAATTGTATTTTCTAAATCAAATATCTTTAAAACTATAAAATAATAAATAAATATTCCACGACATTCTACACAACGCTATCAAGACCCATGGTAAGCATAGCTTAACTAGCTTATGTTATGGGATCTAGAATGCGGATAAACATACTTAACTACTTTTTTTTTTGTAAATACGTACATATTATACATAGAAACACCCAGACCAATGCAAATATACATACTCATGTATATAAATATTTGCATTGAGCGGGAATCGAACCCGCACCCCCTGCATAGCAGTCGAATGCTTTACCGCTACGCCACGGTCGTCAACGTATGTTGGAAGAAAATTTTTCTTTAGCAGTTAATTATATTATATTAATATGATAATAATTGGACAATAAATAAAAAAATTATAATAATATAATAATATAATATCACTCACCTCAACGTGTATATCAGGAAGTACGATAGATAAGTCTTGTCCGTTCACTTGGTTGATGGTGGCCCAGTCCATCTTCATGGGGAACTTGTACAGTGACGTATAGCCGATGGTCGCAAGGAGCTGAACAACAAACATTAATGTGAAGAAATGTCCAATGTTTAGGGACGCTTTTATTCCTCTACTTTTTAGAAGGCATTACCGCATTAATATTCAATGATGATTAAGCCATGAGCAAGGCATGGTACCGTGACCTAATTAATACATACATACATATAATCACGCCTTTATCCCCGGAGGATTAGGCAGAGGTGAATTGACATCCACATTTCACCATCATTGTATTCGGTCCCACGTAATAGGGGGTGAGCCTATTGCCGTATTCCGGGCACTATTGTTGCCTCGAGGCATGCATCTCTGGTTGAGTCTGGGCTGTTTATATCTGTCTGATGTTAAACAGTCTTACCCCTAAGTCGCCTTGTACGACACCGCGTGGGAAGAGATAGGGTGGTCCAAATTCTACTCTGCTGGAAACCACGCTAGTTTAAAAAAATATTTCTCATATGCCAGACATACATCTCAAGAGGAGAAAGAGGGTTTTCTACAGAATGAATTCCCCAGCAATGGTGTCAGAACCAGCTGTGCAATTCTTTGTGCAGACATCGTCGAGCACAGCGCTGCGACATCTTTGATTGTCATTGGTCGATTTCCAGTGACGTCACTCAGTCCGACCAATAATAATCTCTGTCTAGGTTGTCGCAGCGCTGTGCTCGACGCTGTGTGCTTACAGAATTGCACAGCTGTAGCACTGCTTCGTTTATTACTAATGTGCTATTACTTTTTTCTTTGTATAGTAGGTATAATGAAATGATGAATCTATATGTGGTATAAAAAAAATACTTCTTTTTATACCACTTAGGTGGCAGACAAGCACACGGCCCACCTGCTGGGAAGTGGTTACCGTAGCCTATGGACGTATACAACATCAGGGGTGTTACACTCGCGCTGCCGACCATGAAGAAACTTCTTGAAGAACCCCATATTGTAGGTGCTTGGGAAAACCGCAGCAGGGAGGACATTCCATCAGCATCTACATGCTCTTGTCCCAATTATTTGGGGTCGGCGCAACATATCATCCATACATTCCTATCAGATATCATCTCCTCAAGTACAAGTACTAACGTGATATATTTAATATTATACCTTTTTACTATCCGGATCTTTCGAGACATGAATAACATTCTTCTCATAAACGAGGTGTACAATCTTGGTGCACACTCCACTGTTGTCCTCACAAGGGCCGTTGGTGGAGTACACTTCGTACTTGTGGTGGCCGGTGTCGTTCCTGTTCCTGGATGCCAGGTAGGTGCAGTTGCCTAGGAACGGAAGGTCGTCGCCCTCGAAGGTCACGTACTTAGCTGGAGTGCCTATACCGTTGCAGGTGCCTGGTATATGATATATTGTGATGTTAATATGAAGTTTCAGAATTTTCGGAGATGATATAAGATGACAATTTAATAATGTGTGACCGTGAAATGTCTAAAAATGTTTAAAGAATTGAGCATTTGCAAAATGTTTAATTTAGATTAATATTCATAATGGTCAAGTCGCTGTTAGTAAATTAATTATTCAGAATGGTCAAATCATTGTACGCGACAACGATTTGATCATTCTGGATAATTATTCAATTTGGTCAGGTGTGGTGTAAGGTGAAAAAACCGAAATCAAATGCAGAAGTGTGAATGGCGTATGTGTAAATATTCAAGGATATTTACACAGCGTCTCAGCGAAACTGAGCACTACTTGTGATATGAATATTTCAAAATACAGATAAACGTTTATTGAAATTGAAGTCAAGTGACTCACAGTCGAGACAGTCGGCGGGCACGATGCAGGTGTCCCCCTTGCGCAGTTTCCCCTCGGGGCAGTAGCAGCCGGGGAAGCACTGGCCGTCCTCCACGGGGCACGCGTGCGTCACGGCGCCGTACAGCGAGCACAAGGGCTCGCACTTCTTGCGGTAGCAGTCGTAGTGCACCAGCGGGGCGGGGCAGTCCGCCGCTATGGGCATAGGGTGGGTTAGTATGGGGATAAATGGATTTAAGTAAATCTTCTCAGAATAAACAGACTGATAAAATAACCGCGATAGCCTAGTGGTATGGGTAATGGACTGCTGAGACGAGGTCTCGGGTTCGATCCCAGGTTTTACCATGGCACACACCAATGACTTTTCGATGCTTTTCGAAGTTATATGTGTATTTATAGCAGGTTTATAAGTGCCCGGTTAATGGCAATAGGCTCGCCGCCTATTACATTGGGACCTAAACATAAACTTGTGAAATGTGGGTGCTAGCACCTCTGCCTACCCCTTCGGGGATATAGGCGTGAGTGCATGTATGTTATAAAATAACTGGATAACTGACTAAATAACCTGATATGACAGTTAGGGCGTGCATATCGTTTGCAGCATACGTTACACGTAGTTCTAAGTAAAGTATAATATGAGGGTCACACATATTTACCCGTGAGTGCATATCGAGTGCAAACCTAAAGGACCAAGCGGGCAAATTACGAATAAGATTCGCTCAGTACAGATAAATAATAAAACCGATTTTTCACATAACTACAGGGTAATCAAATGACACAGAGCTCATAGTCCTATGTGTTCGTCTACTCGCCTACATGTGAGTTAATTGGAAACTTTAGTTAATAGGAGGTAGGACACGGCGGTATTTCCGCCCAATTGAGCAGTCCGACTGGGGAAGTACCTTCGCCCTACAGAGTACTGCGGTGATAATAACTTCGTGTTGTGTTCCCAGCGGTGAGTAGGGTAGCCAGAGCTCACTGGAGAATTTGTGCTGTCAGTAGGATGTCCAAAGGATTGTCCTGCTTTGTCCTCTACACTGACGGCACAGAAACTCTGTGCTGTAGGTACCCTGTAGGTCACAGTGTGGCTTCTCTGGTGTTACACGCGTCCATAGGCCACGATAACTACTTTTCATCAGGTGGGCCGTGCGCTTGTCTGCCATCTAAGTGGTATAAAAAAAAAACTTACGGCAATCCAATTGAATCCTCCAAGGAGTAACATCTAAATCTTTGTCCGCCGCCAGGCACTCAGCCACCAACTGTTCCACGAGCAGACAGCGGCACTCCTCCTCCGTACGATGGGTGCCGTTGACCACGAGCTCGGTACACTCACAAATTTTCTCCAAGCAGATGGAGCGCCACTTGTTCAGGTTGAGAACTTTACCGCACTTTGCAAGCGGTTCTTTGCTGTTGGGGAATTGTTAAGATATAAGTGAAGTCTTTTACTGTGATGAAAAGAGAATATACAGAAACAACTGTGCAATTCTCTAAGCATTCAGCGTCGAGCGCAGCGCTGCTCATGACCTTGAAAGAGATTGTCATTGGACTGGGTGACGTCTCTAAAAATTATGACGTCACGTCAATGACAATATTAGGAGGTAGGACACGGCGGTATATCCGCCCAATTGAGCAGTCCGACTGGGGAAGTACCTCCGGCCTACAGAATACCGCGGCTATAATAACTTCGTGTTACCAGCGGTGAGTAGGGTAGCCAGAGCTCACTGGAGAATTTGTGCTGTCAGTGGCAAGACTAAAAGCTTATCCTGCATTGTCTTTTATACTGACGGCACAGAAACTCTGTACTTACAGGATTGGCAGTGCGACTGTGGTGTTACAAACGTCCATAGGTCACAGTAACCACTTTCCATCAGGTGGGCCGTGTACTTGTCTGCCACCTAAGTGTAATAAAAAAAATCTCTATCAAGGTCATGAGCAGCGCTGCGCTCGACGCTGAATGCTTAGAGAATTGCCGAGCTATTTCTGTATATTCTCTTTTCAACATAGTAAATGACTTCGAGGTAAATGTAATTAGTTCACAACTCGTCGATGGTGAACAGCAGTATACTAACGTGATGACGTCACACAGCTCCCAGGCGCGCCTCTGCTTCTGGTCGGAGATGACCTTGGTCTGGCAGGCGTTGGGCGGCAGGCCGGGCTTGGCCCAGGCGCGGCCGAACTCGTCGATGCTGGTGGTGAGGCGGCCGTCGGGCAGGCTGCGGTCATTCTGCGGCTTTCCGTCGAACGTGCCGCACAGCCCGTCCACTGAGCCCATGTACTTCTTGAACACCTGACCAAATAATTGGTATTAATCACACTCGCAGATCCTTTGACAGGAAGAAAAAAAAGCACCTGACAACGCTGACAAATTTAGGATCACTGTAGTGTTATAACTTAAAACATAATACAAGCTTACGCCTATATCCCTGAAGGGAGGTGCTAGCACCCACATGTCGCCAGTTTTTTTTAGGTCCCAATATAAACCTGCGCTAAATCCACATATAACTTCGAAAAGCATCGAAAAGTCATTGGTACACACCAATTATATTGGGACCTAAAAAAAAACTGGCGAAATGTGGGTGCTAGCACCTCCCTTCAGGGATATAGGCGTAAGCTACACACGCCATGGTAAAACCTGGGATCGAACCCGAGACCTCGTCTTAGCAGTCCATTACCCATACCACTAGGCTACCGCGATTTGTAGTAGTAGTATAAAAGTTTGTAGTATAATAAATTTTGGCAGTTATTTTCTTTAACCCGTTCAACTAAGCTAAATTAGTGTGCTGCCAAGAGTGGATTCACACCATCACTAAAGACCAGGGTTCAAACTCTTAACAATGATGTCAATCATTCTAGCCACCAGTCTTTGACATTGCTGCTCTAAAAATAAAAGAATAACCCAAAATTCTTACCCCAATCTTAATATCTCCCTCGGTGGTGTACAGTACAGTGAAGTTGTACTTCCTAGACTTGATAGCGATACCGTTTCCAAGGCGGGCCACGTCGAAGCTGTTCTTCTGGAAGCAGATCTTGCTGGTCTGCTCAACGGTGTACTCGTAGTTGTCGTACTCTATCATCATGTTCGGCTTCACGAGGATGAGCTGGTCGTCTTGGAGAACTAGCAGCTCGTTACGGCAGCCATCTACGCGGCATTTCTTGCGGACTGATGTGAAATATAATTACATGTTTTTGTTTAAATGAAAGACACTAACTACTGAAATGTAACCTATATCTCTCTGTAGCCAGAGTCAACTTAATTTTATGTAAATTAATAATATTTATTTTAATAAATAATATGCCTTATACCTATGCCTTGATTATACAATTGGTGAATCGATTTAAACCTATTCTTACTTGTCGAATGACTTCGAAACTTTGTGAGCAAGACATCTGGATTTTAATAAAATATCTTAGGTCGTTTAATAAAAAACCGGCAATTTCATATGTAAATATGAAATTGCCTGTTTTTTTAAGAATTTGGAGGAAACCCAATTATCAGTACTAACATTTTTGAATTTTTTTTAGGAATTACAAATCCAAATTTTATGATTTCTTTTTGGTGCACGAATAAGACAACATTAAGCTAACAAAAAGTTTTATTACATTTTGAAAAGTGACAGCTGTAAAAAAGTAATACGAAATTTATCGTCAAAATGGATAGCATTTAGGAAGTACTGTTTTTGAAGATCGAATTTAATGTATTAAGCGGCCAATATTTTTTTTTACAGAGCTGTAAAATCTTGAAATCAATTTTCAAACAAAATATTAATAATGGAAATAGCTATTAAATTACAGGAATAACGAACTCATGAATCTGTTAGAAAATTTCGACAATTTCATAGGTAAAGACCTAATATTAATTTACTGGGAATATTTTTTCTACTATTACGCAAATAATGTATACATACGGAGTATGACCCAGGCGTCAAATCTGTTCTCTCTTGCCAATATGTGGAAGCAAGCGTCGTATTTGTATTCAGAGCCATCAAAGGTGTTAAACGTGCGTCCAGTGACGTTGCAGAACACTTGGCGCTCCGGTGGTGGAACACACTCGTATCTGGAGTAAACATGTTACGGCATTTAATGTTGTATTCTATGATTGACATGGATTCTTCTGAAAGTATTCTAAGATGGTGTAGTGATTTTATGTGATGAAGTATCTCAAAGTACCCAAACTTTGTAGAGTTATCGAATTTTTCAATAAGGGTTTTCTTAATTGCAGCATCATGTTTAGAAAGATCTGCAGTAGAAAGTTTGTTTGCCATTGAAAGACAATACCAGAAGCAACAATTATACATTGCTCGAAAAATGTGGATCTGAAATACACTTCAGCCTATCTTTATAGGGATATACAGACGAAAATATTATATGTAAAATTAATTCTTTAAATGGAGACTGGGAGCAAATTTTGGATACATGTCATCCTGAACGCAGGCAGGAGTGCAGCTGAACCCTGAATACTTACTGAGGACATCTGTTGTTCATGGAAGCTAAGCTATCTAGCCTGAGGCTGTACCCTGGAGGACACGATACCACCGAGCAGACAGGTGGTGGGGTCACTCCGCCTCCAGGCCTAAACGGAGGCAGCTTGGGGATACACTTGAACTGCGCACACTCTTGTACCGGTGGGTTGTTTGTTGTGTTAACTTCGGGCTTGTCCAACGAAAACGCTTGGCTTGGACGAGATGGGGGTGGGAAACCTGATAAGTTGAATAATTGATATATTATACATGTGAGTATATTAAAATACAAAATCCATAAAAGCATTAGATACTGTAACTAGGATATATTGTTTAAGAATAATCCATCCTAAAATCTTAAAGCAAGCCTTGTAAATACCTCTAATTCTTAACAACTCAAATATGAACTTTAAAAACATTATGAGGGGTGTTTTGAGATAATTGTGTGAAAAGAAAATAATATGTGTTCCACTATGAAGTACTTTCAAAACTAAATTGACAGAATCTACAATATAAATACATTAAATTAAAAGTCTTAGCGAAAAATACATTTTGTAAATAAGGATCTCTATTTCATAATAGTGAAATTGATTTGTCTTACCGTATCCTCCATATCCACCTTTAGAATATCCTCCTTTCGAATAACCGCCCTTGGAGTAACCTCCGCTAGAGTATCCACCTTTGGAGTATCCTCCCTTGGCGTACCTCTGGTATGAGTACCGGGGTCTTGGAGGAGGTAGATCGGAGACCGCAGAACCGTACGTTGATTGAGAGGTAGTTGGAGTGGATTTAGTGTAGACGACCGAGTAACCTGGTGGGCATTCCACTTTCGGGCAAACTACAGCTGTAGGAAGGAAATATAAAATAGGATAAAGTAGGCATTTTGTGCTCACAGTTGTAATTTCAGTGAATTCCTTTAGAGAATTCCGTTAGAGAATTCTCTGAATCAAATTATCCCTGCGTTATAGGTAGTTACAAACAAACTACCCGCAACACAGAAATTAATACAAAAAATTCTAAAATACTATGGAATAAAAAGATGGATAACTTGTAAAATAAAAAATAGAATAGAAAATTTGCTAGAGAAAAGTAGAGAATATCAGCAGTGAAAAAGCAATAATATAACTAACAACACACGGTTATGACCAGACAAAATATTAGAAATTGCCTAGTCAGAGAAATAAAATCCGGTAGTTATCATTGTTATTACGATAAGCCTGCTGCAGTTCGAGAATTAATAAATGAATGTCTAATAGATCTAATAGATCTAACAGACCTAATAGATCTAATAGATCTATTAATAGATCTAATAGATCTATCAATAGATCTAAAAGATGTAACAGATCTATTAATAGATCTAATAGATCTATCAATAGATCTAATAGTAGTAATCTGAGATGAATTCGCAACAACACGTATCTTGCAATCGACGACGTGTAGCTCCGGCTTTAATTTTGATAAATTCTGATTTATCTTACCAGAAATACTAGAATTATGTTTATTAAGACTATTAATATTTTTACTCGGTTTACGTGATCTCTCTTGTGGAGTCTTTAATTTTCGTGGCTTGATCATAGCCCGGTCTGCTATTCGGTATCCTAAAAACCATACAGTACATTCAATTCTGTTGCCAATTAGTTCCCTATGAACGTATGTTAGCGATTTGGTATTAAATCAAGCATCTGATCATTTTCTTACCACGTGCGATAGTATTTTTTTTCCGGTAAAATTTACTTTTCCTAATGGATTTAGGAGAAATCTGTTTTATCGGGCTTTTTATACTAATTGACATACTACGTTGGCCGGCCATTTTGTATCCCAAAATTTAAACCAATTGGGTTACAAGTAATTTTGAATTTTGAGAAAGCTGGTATATTAAAAATCATTTAGATATTGAGTAAATTACATATTCAAAAAGATTTTTTTTTTTCCTAAGTTGAAATGGTACCTTACCGCGTCTGATAAAGTTATTTCTGTTACGGTATTTAGAATGCTTGAATTTCCCTAAGGCATTTACGAATCCTTTTTTGTTTTTCTTATTGGGTCCTAAAATAAACCAATAAATACAATTATTTCCAGTAAAGCTTATTTTAGATGAATACTGTGACGGGCCTGGGGGTGAAGGGTGGAGCCGCTTGTCACTCTAACAGAAGCAGGCCGCGGAGGCGGTGCGTTCGCGAGGATGCGATGGGCACTCCGTGGTCCGCACACCCGAAGAGGGCCGCCTCATAAGACGGTCCTGGGCCGGGCGGGGTGCGAGGGATGTTTCAGATAATCTCACCTCTGGCAACCTGTGGCCCACACAGTCAAGTCCGATATAACCTCACCCACCGGCCCCAGTGGTGGGGGTGTCCGTGGGGATTTTGCGCACATTAAAAAAATACTGTGAAATGGTGCGATATTTCGTTGCTAATAAAAAACACGCATAAAGTAGTATCTACTGTACCTACTATCTACAGGGAGGAAGATTTAGACTTTACCTGCAGATAAAGTACTCCAAATATTAGAGATAGTGAATTTCACTTAAAGGAAACATTCCCTTATTTTTAAAAAGAAACAAAACTACATTCATATATTTGCAAAAACCTGCTTGCCACACCCGGTAATCGAAGAAACTAAAATCCGAAAAATTAACATTCTGTATTATTATGACATCAGTCGAAAGAATCAATTCTCTCTAACAAACCTGGTAAAATAAATGAAAGGAACTCATGGAATCTGAACTTATAAAGATATTTGATAAAATAAAGCAGTTAATATCATTTTTTTTATACAACTTAGGTGGCTGACAAGCACACGGCCCACCTGATGGTAAGTGGTTACCGTGACCTATGAACGTGTGTTATCAAGACAAGCCTTTGGTCTTCCCACTGACAGCACAAAAACTCTCCAGTGAGCTTTGGCTACCCTACTCACCACCGGGAACACAATACGAGGTTATTATAGCCGTGGTATTCTGTAGGGTGGAGATACTTCCCCAGTAGGACTGCTCAATTCGGACGGGAATACCGTCGTGTCCTACCTCCTCTTAAAAATTGCATGCCCTTTGATGATCAAACATGCTTTTTGATACTACCTGATTGTAAACTTTGAACGGCTGTAACATCCGTTGCGTTATCCATGACACTGACAAAGTGGAAGAGGGCAGGAAAAGAGGAAAATGGAGAGAAGGAAATCACTGACTTTAGCGTACAGGCACTGTCACAAATTGTACGAAATGCAGTTTACTCAATGATATATTATAAACTGTAGATACTACTAGATACATTATTTTATGCATCAATAAGGGACGCAACAGTGCGCTACGGAAAAAAATAAATGATAATAATACATTCCTAATAATAATATTATTATTAATATAAATAATAATATAATTCATATAAATACTCGTCATATTATTAATCTTAACATCTTATAAATTACTTTTTAACTATCGCGGTGTGAATTCATAATTATACAAGGTATCGGGACTTCTCGCGAATTAAAATCATGGAACTTACTATTCCTGTACTTCGTAAGTCGTGACCGCGGGTGCTGCAACACATCCGAAACGTCGGCAGAAATAGTAAGTAAGTTCCATGATTTAATTCGATAGTAGTCCGGATACCTTGTATAATCTTATAAATTAATTTAATGTACCTATGTTTTTTTTTGTACTAATCGAATAAGCCTCCCCTGATCTCTACCAGTGTAAAGGTGCCCATCACACTTGCTGCGTTTCCACGCTGGATTGCGATGGCCAGCCTATGCACCAGGTGTCCATATAAATTAACAATATTGATGTATTATTAGTATGTAAGTAACAATCTTTTTTTAATTCTGTTTGACCCATTTTTGAAAGCCCATGGTGGCTTTTGAAGACGTATCTATTAATAATACTTCTTAGAGTAGTACTATTAAATAGAGTCGAAAATAAAAAACGTAATATTAGATAGTATACTTAAGGCCACTTTTTATTCGCGGCTAACTAACTAATGCAAATTTCTACAAAGTGTGTGTGTGTGTGTGGGGAGGGGGGAATAGGCTTTCCCGTAACCAATTCAATACTTACGTTTAGGAGCAGGAGTAGTGACCACCGCAGCTACAGTTGGATGCTGAGTAGTCACAATAACTTCAGGGACTATGGGCTTTGGCGTGGTCACCGTGGAGGTCGGAGTACTGGTACAATCCTTCTCATCATCAGGACAGTCTTGGAGACCGTCGCACCACTTCTCGAGAGGTAGACACAGTTTGCTCGTGGGGCAAATCTTGGTGCCGTTCGTACACGGCTCGCAAAGGCACTCGCATGTCGACGGTGCAAGTCTTGGCACTAGTTCCTATATGGGAGAAATGGAGAAATGAATACCAGAAAACATACATTTATAATCACGCTTTTATCCCTGGAGGGTAAGGCAGAGGTGAATTAACACCCACATTTCACCAATTATTGTATTCGGTCCCACGTAATAGGGGGTGAGCTTATTGCCGTATTCCGGGCACTATTGTTGACTCGAGCCATGCATCTGAGGCTGAGTCTGGGCTGTATATATCTGTCTGATGTTAAACAGCCCTATCCCTTAGTCGCCTTGCACGACACCGCATGGGAAGAGATGGGGTGGCCCTCATTCTACTCTGCCGGGAACCACACGGCAAACACAAAACCTTCTATTTCAATAATCAAAATCCTCATTCACTATAGTACTCAAAATGATCTGAATACCAAAAAGCCAGTCAAGTGCGAGTCGGACTCGCGTACGGAGGGTTCCATAAGTTAGCTACATAAACTGTAATATACTTTAAATGCGATGACTTAGAAGTTTGATTTCTGCAGTTTCAAGACGTTATAGACCTGGGCCTTGATTCTGCGACAGTAAAACCACTGTCATACCAAGAACACTGCTAATAAATCCATTTATCTTTAGACTTTAAAGCAATGTGCTTAAAGTTCAAAATTAAAAGGCTTTTTACAGAAGTCAAAATCAA
This sequence comes from Eilema griseolum, assembly GCA_963662185.1. NCBI lineage: Eukaryota > Metazoa > Arthropoda > Insecta > Lepidoptera > Erebidae > Eilema > Eilema griseolum. The sequence goes on from OY759240.1 coordinate 23,896,062, forward strand.
AGTCAAAAATCATTTATTCTGCATAGACTAAAAAGACTTACAAAACGTCAATATAGGAATTAAAATGAAAAAGAGAAAAAAAGTGTAATGAAACTCGTTTTATTTAATTTTGGACTATAATAGTTTGGAAATAAAGCTTACAATTTAATGCCATTTTTTGCAGTGTCTATTGTATGACGATGGGTTTGCTTAAGTAGAATCAAGAGCCGTATGTGATATGATATGATATGATACAGACAACGAAGTGATAAGGGTTCCGTTCTTTTTCCTTTTGAGGAACAGAACCCTACAAATCAGTTTTTTACTAGCTATTAGTACTCAAATAGTTGTAAGCATTCTAATTATATTAATATTGATTACATACAGTTGTTACACACGTTTATGGGCGCACCCAGGGAGTATGAAGGGAGGGGAGTGGCAAGTGGGATCCTTACCCCACCCTAAAAAACACCCCGCACCCCCAGATTCGATTTGACTTTTGCCATACGTACGACCATGCACGCGTTATCGGAGGTCCAGAATGCGATTCCCATTTTTCGCAAATTATTACATCGGTTTGGGTGTTTTTAAGCAAATTGTACCAGTTTTATGACAGTTTTTTGTAGAAAGGAAAGATGTTTCTTACCGGTGCACACTTGCATTCCTTCACGGGGGTGCAGTCGGTGATACCTCCCAGCTTGCAGACGCACTCGTCGCAGTTCGCTCCACGGAAAGTGGATCCCACGGGATATCTGATGCAATTTGATCAAGTGGCAGAATTAAATAGCTGTGATTTTGAAATGTAAAAATTGCAAGAAAGATTTCCTTAAAAAAATGCCTATTGGTGGTTCTAATGAAACTTGGATAGCTTTACACCACACAAACATCAAGCTGGCCCTCGATAATGCTAACACAAAACCACTGCCATACTGCAAAAAATGGTATTAAATTGTAGACTTTATTTCTATACTCTTAAAGTTCAAAATTAAATGAAAAGAGTTTCATTAGACTTTTTCATTCACTCTGCAAAAAGCCTTTAAATTTTGGACTCTAATGACATTGACTTACAGTCGACAATTAAATGGATTGTTTAGCAGTGTCGGTAGTATGGCAGTGGTTTTGCTTTAGCAGAAACTCATTGGAAGAGTTCATCAGAACAATCATGATGGTACAGATGCAGGGACGCAACAACAATATGGCTTTCTTGACTTTTGTAAGAATGATTGCCATCTAGAGTTGCCGGCACCGAGAAGAAATGTGAGATGTAATATATACAAAGGCGAGCTTAACTCAAAGTTATGGTAGGTATGTAATTCATTTTACTATTTCTGATAAACTCACGCATAACTGTCATTTGTCTAATCAATTCTCTGTGCTAATATGTATAGGTTTCTTTTTTTCTTTTCTCTTCAATATTGTAATGTAATATAACTCATGTTGGTTTATCCGTAATTGGCAAATGTATCAGCCACATTACTCGCTGAACATATCTTGTAAAACGATTTGTAATACATTTGCTGTGGAAAAACCTATTAAATAAATAAATAAATAAATAAGTTGAGTTCTCTTCCATCATACCCGGCAGTGCACAGAGGAATTGCAATACGAGAGGCTAAGTAAGTATATGAACGTGTAGATTTAATATAAAAAGGTATACAATATGTATACCCCAGACAATAGGCACAAATATGAACATATGTTCATCAGCAGGTATACCAGCTCGCCGGGGTCCCAGAATATTGATGGGTTTCATACTACCAATTGTCACGTGTACAAAAGTGGCACTCACGACATGAAGGACTCGACGCAAGGGCATTGGTCCCTTGTGACGCAGTTCTCGCCGTCGTAGTACTTGGCGGGTTCCGTGCAGAGGCACGGGGCTTCGGCTTCCGCGGCTTGCACGCCGGGGCATAACTCGCAGATCCTCTTCAGTTCTGGCTCACGGTAGCGGGAGGTGGTCGTGGAGATTGGTACTGTTGTGGCTGGTGCACAATATGGTAAAGATTAGTATTTAATATGCAAGGTTGTGTGATAGGTATTATAACAGTAGATGAAGCTCATTTAAGTGAGTAATAGGTTGTGTCAAACCGGCAAAAACTCCTTAGCAGAAGCAAACCGTCTTCTCGACCCAGGCTAGGGGTGATAGGCGGCTCCAGCTGTCAGTTCTGTCACCCACATACTCGCACTCATGGAGGACGGGGATCATTCAGCGACCTCCAATGCTGGAGTTTCCTCCACGAATCAAAGCCCACAATGGCACTAAAGTACTTTCATCTAATAATATCCAGGATAGATTCAAGATAGGACGACTAGTGGTGAAATAGTGACTTTTTATTACAAAATCAAGACAAAATACATACAAATCCTTTGAAAAATATTGTATTACAAAGGTCAAAAATTACTTACGATAAGGCTCAAAGCATCCGATGGGTTCAACCCTCATCTCAATACTGTCCTTCCAGGAAATCGGCAGTACTTTCAGGTATTGTGCATGAATGGGTGGGTGGAACTCGTTCATAACCGTCGAGTCCTTGTCGAAGTTTCCAGCGAAGAGTTTTTCTTCTCCCCAAGCGTCTACCACAGGGTTGAAGGTAGAAAGGTCCGAGGTGTACAGGATCTTGTATGTAGGCACCCAGCCTTTAGGACCTCCCTTGGTTTTGATGCCGGTGATGATACGCGGAGATGTGAAGTTGAACTGCAGAACAAATAATAAAATATAAATAATGAGGAGATTTCTTTTTTATTTATTTATTGAATCATTAACAATGTAACATGGTGTTTGATATACATTTGTGGTGGATAAACTGAATTAAAGTTACAATAAAAGCAAATATAATTGTGATGTAGATATTAACATGCAGCAATACAACAAAATCAAAAATGTCGATGACAAAAGAAAAATACAACATATGAATGTATGTCACATTTAATTCAATGGGCAAAAGCGGGTAGAACATTTCTGCCCTTTTAAGACAAGTGACCACCTATTACATTGGGACATAAACATAAACTGGCGAAATGTGGGTGCTAGTACCTCTGCTTACCCCTTCGGGGATATAGGCGGGAGTTTATGTTACGTTATGTTATGTTATGACCATAAGTTTGTAGAATAAAATAAATTGATAAATGTATGGTATTGACATGTCCCATAAAAAAATACGTGACATAATTTTATTCTACAATACGGCTAATAATTTGCCACTTCTTTAGAAGAGCAGTTCTTCATCGCGCAACATTTGACAGAAGTCATACAGTACAGTGTACTGACCATGATCCATTCTCCAGGAGTGCTGTACAGCGGGCTCCAGCCCCTCTCTCCCTCCAGAGGGAAGTACTGGCGCGCGTCGTTGTTGGAACTCACTTCGATCATCTCTATCGGTAGCCCGGCTGCTACACCCAAAGGCTCATCGCATTGAAGGGTTTCAGTAGTCTGCAACAAAATGGTTTAATATTTTAGCTCTGGTAGAAGCCAGTGCGAGAATCTTTACCTGGAATGTCTTACGCTCACTGAAGATGGTTGATGATGAACAGGCAACCAACAAATGATCAGCATTTGGAGATCTGTCCCCTAGAACCTACCCAAGGAAATGGGAATACTAAAGTCCTACATACATATAATCATTGGGCATTGATTGGGTTGCCACGCTTTTGTAGTGCGTCGGGGATGTTTGCGGAGGCGAGAGTCGATGGCTTCCATGCCATCATCCGCAAACGTAGTGCATCCCTCTTGCGGAGAGTACCGGCGAGCTCACACAGTATCGTGGGCGTATTGTGCGATAGGTGGGACAGTCCGATGCTGGGGCACTGGGTACGATTGCACGCAATGTAGACAGCGTCCTAGTATTGTGGGCGTCTCAAACTACCAAAAATATTTGATAGGTACCTATTAATAGTATTATATTGTTACTAACACGCTATAGACCCTGGTCCGAAATAAATGATTTTTATTTTATTCATTTTTTATTTATTCCCGCTCCCGGTTAGGCAGAGGTGAACTAACACCCACATTTCACCAATCATTGAATTCCGTCCCACGTAATAGGGGGTGAGCCTATTGCCGTCTTTCGGGCACTATTATTGACTCAAGCCATATAAGTGAGGCTGAGTCTGGGCTGTGTATATCTGTCTGATGTTAAGCCCAATCCCTTAGTCACCTTGTACGACACCGCATGGGAAGAGATGGGATGGGCCAAATTCTACTCTGCCGGGAACCACGCGACTAAATACTAAAGTGCTAGAATATCATATCGAATAGACAATTGCATACCATACCCACGAGCCTCATGTCTATTAAAGGCTCGTGGTTAAGTAAGTAGTAATTGAGTAGGTTAACAGTTTCCAACTTTAAATGATGCTAAATATTTCTGTCTTAGGATTGGTGACCTTTCTTCATAAATTGAGATTGACTATTAATACTGTTGATTGATGGCACTTGCTGGAATTTGAAGCACACGGCCCACCTGATGGAAAGTGGTTACCGAGGCCTATGGACGTGTGTAATACCAGTTGAGTCACATCCGTGCTGCTGACCCTATAAGAACAGAGTCTCTGTGCCGTCAGTGTAGAGGACAAAAGCAGACACAATACATATGGGAATACACTTGTACAAGTATTTTTTTAAGGCATATTAGAACCGAAATTACTAATGTTCCCTCTAACCCCTGCAGCTAATCTTAATTGCTTGTGTTAGGAGTGGGTTCACGTCTGTAATGTAATGGCCAGGAATCGAACCCGGGATCTCTCGATCATAAGGTCGAATCCTCGACCACTAAACTACCGACCCTTATTGACGTGTATTTATGTGCACTGAGATTGAGTTCCGCACCTCAGAGAGTACCCTACAGAATACCACGGCTATAATATCCTCGTGTTGTGTTCCCGGTGGTGAGTAGTGTAGCCAGAGTTTACTGGAGAGTTTTTGTGCTGTCAGTGGGAAGACCAAAGGACTTGTCCTGATTTTGTGTTCTGCACTGAGGGCACATAAAATTTCTGTTCTTACAGGGTCGGCAGCACGGATGTGACACCATTGGTGTTACACACGTTCATAGGTCACGTGTGCTTGTTTGCCACATAAGTTGTATAAAAAAAGAGAGCACGTTAAGCCGACCCCGGTTGCGGCTGGTCTTTGAATTTCGTGGATTATGGAGATAAGAAGGCAGTTACTTCACGGACAATATTGAAGTTCGTTCGTTTCGTAGGTACACTGGAAGCCGACACCAGAAGGAAGGTGGTGGAAGTATGGATCAATATACTCACGGACACGGTACTGTGAAACTCCTCCTCCTCCGTGATTTCCTTACAGCCGATGAGCTCAAGCCTCACGGCTATTTCCTCATGCCAGGTGAGGGGCCTGATGCGGACTACTGAGGCGTCTATGGGCGGCTCGATCATCTGTTTCAATGGGGTATCGTGGTCTACTGGGCCTCGGAAGATCTGAAAAAAAAAACAGGAATAAGTATTCTTTTTAACCTATTTAGAGCGGATTGATGGCTTGTGATCAATGATGGGAATCATGAAAATTGTCATCATTTTGCACTTTGGAAGTCATGGGCTCGCTATGATCGTCAGTAGTAATATTATACTTGATAGGAACTGTGGTATAAACAAACTAAACTGTGAGTAATCTTTTTGCTAAATAAAAATTACTTTTTTATATAGGACATACCAATTTAATTTCACCGGCACCGCACCTAACGGTAAGCTTAAGGCAAATTCTCATGAAAGAAGGTTACTATTACAGACACGTAGCATGTTACAATGGAGGTACTCAGCTTGGTGGCCTCATCACAAGCTTTTTCGACTGTTGGAAGAAGGAAACAGGTGAGCTGGTAAAGAATTCCAGGTCTTAGTGGTGCGGTAAAGAAAATAGTTTCCGAACTGCTTGGTTCTTGATCGGATATTCTGCACCGTGTGTAGGTGACATCTTATTCTCGTGAACTGAGCATATTCTTATAATTGAGATGACCTGTGTGGTATCGTGTGATGACTTGACTTGTGTGGTGAGTTAGTGGTTTAGGGATCGAATGCCGCATTCTAGAAAGTAGATATAAGCCATATTAACTTTGGATCTAGACAGTTTTATATAATTTTCCACGAACCTTGGGTTTCCCGTCAGGTCCATTGACAGTGGAGTAGGAGACCCCGTCGTCTCCATACAGCACTTCGTAGCTGGTGACGTACTGATTGAACAGGGGGCTGCCCTGCATCTTCACTCCGTATATTGGCTCTCGACGAGGCAGTTCCACTTGGATGTACTGGTTCTGATCTGAGACCTTGGGATTCCAACTACCAGCTGGTAAAAAAGGAATTGGTTCAGTATCTGAAGTGTGAAGGCGGTTAGAAACAATATACATACATCTTTTTACCAAAAACTCTTACTCCAAAAACATTAAAAACGTTCTAAGCGCTATTTTTAGAAACCGGCTCGATGGACCATCATGCAACGTCAATGTTAATCGTAAAGGGAATGCACTCTCCTCTCAGTTACTACGAAAAAATTAATATCGATTCTTTTATGGTCTAATTTTACCTGAGTTTTCAGTTGGACGTCCATTTAGCTTGGCGTATTCTGGTTTATACTGCTCACTGGCTGAAGAACTGGCGGTAAACGCTGCTTCCGGTAAAGGCTCGTCACCCCACATCAAGTCCATATAACTGGATGATAAATATAAAATTATTACTGTACTCTATCACGAGAATAAGAAAGGATAATAACAGACATGGAACAGTTTAAAACATAATGGGCAGCGAACGAAAATAATTAAAAGTTTTTATTTTTTTTACTGAACGTAACCTATACAAGAATAACTTATAGAAATTAGACAATTCGAAGCAGAGCTTAAAAAATACAGTATCCAACATTTATTTATTTGAAGTAGTTAGGAAAATTTATAGCCGTTCTTGCTGATAAGAATCACATTCGTTTGCGTTATTATAAAAGGTGAGACGATTTGATGGCGAGGTAATACAATCGATATTGAGGCAATTGTTGTTGGAGTAATATTTATAATAGAAGTAGATAGAATAGACCTACCGCGAGTGCTGTACCGTTCCCGGGGGACGAGGTAAAAAAAGAGGAAGAAAGAGCTATAGAGCGAGAAACCATTGGAGCATTACAGCGTTCACAGTCGATCGAGTCGAGTCGTGGTTTATGTTCATAACAAGGGACTTACTTGAACGGCTCACATTCCGGCTCGGGGCTAACAGTAGACGTTATAATAAGAGGAGTGGTTATCGTTGTCGTTGAGGTAGTCGTTGTTGGCGTAGTAACAGTAGTAGGTATATGTTTGTTCTTGTTGCGTTTTTATTTAAAAGAGACTTACTTGAACGGCTCACATTCCGGCAGTGGGCTAACAGTAGACGTTATAATGAGAGGAGTCGCAATCGTTGTTGAGGTAGTCGTTATTGGTGTAGTAACAGTAGTAGGTATCTTTGTTCCTGTTGCGTTGTTAATCACAAGAGACTTACTTGTGCGGTTCACACTCAGGCGGCGGGCTAACTGTAGACGTTATAATGAGAGGAGTCACAATCGTTGTTGGCGTAGTGACAGTTGTTGTAGTAGTCGTTGTTGGGGTAGTAATCGTTGTTGAAGTGGTCGTTGTTGGTGTAGTGGCTGTTGAAGTTGTGGTCGTACGCTCTCTGCATCCAATGACCTCGAATCGCATGGCTATCTCTTCATGCCAGGTTAGAGGTCGAATGCGGATGACCTTGGCTTTGATTGGAGGTTCGATTATTTGTTTCTTAGGCGTATTGTTGTCTGAAGGGCCAGTGAATACCTGTAAGGTTTTATAGATTTAAAAAAAAGGTCAATACCTATATTTGTGACAGATCAATTTTTAGATTGACTTAATGGAGCAGCGGTTGCGAGTGCTGAGCCGCGATCCTGGTAAAGCAAAACCACTGTCAAACACTGACAAAGGGTTACTGGGGTTTCCTTTACTAAGAAACGTTTTATAATATTTTATATCAATCAATCAATCAATTAGCCCACTGCAATCCACTGCTGGACATAGGCCTCTCCCAATGTGCGCCATTTTCTCCGATCCTCCGCCTTCCGCATCCAGTCTGTCCCAGCCACCTTTTGAGGTCGTCCATCCATCTGGCTAGGGGGCGTCCTACCTTTCGTTTACCTTCTCGAATATTTGTATGTGAAAACTTCGATACTTGTGGTATGTGACTACACAGATTTTCTTTAGAACATATCGTGTGCATATTTAAATTCTTAGATGGTTATATTCACAATTGGGTACTATCCTGTAGTTAAAATAAATTATTTAACTGAGATTACCAAATTAAGAATGATAAAAGAGTGGTAAAAATTGCGCCGGTTATTATTTAATATTATTTATTTATTTCTATCCATCCAATCTATTATATCTAGTAAATGATTTAACAATTAAATATTATGACGTCACAATAAATTACTTCATACAAGTTTCCTAATAACTTCCATTTGGATGTTTACTAAAAAGTCACTAAATTGACTAGTGCATCAAATACTCAATTCGATCGGGTAAGTGTCACTGCAACCATCATTCAAATAAGACGTATATTCACAGTAAATTACTGAAGGGGTAGTCACATGTGTATTAACACGCACATTTGCTAACTACGATGTTCGGTCCTACGCAATAAGGGACGAGCTTATTGTCGTCAAGCGGACACTTTCATATGGAATATCTTTTAAATTGCTTTACTTACTTTTGGTTTCCCCTTAACTCCAGAGACAGGTACCAGGTGGTCTTTATCATTTCCATAGAGTACTTCGTATGTGGTGACGAATTGTGTGAATAACGGACTGCCTTGCACCTTCACGCCGTATATCACCTCTGGTTGGGGGAACTCCACTTGGATGTACTGCTTCTGATCTTGCGTTTGAGGGTTCCAGCTGCCGGCTGTTAGGAATTTGAAAGGAACTGATTATTATATTATATGGGAGCCTTATAAGTAAGTTTCTATAATTTCATTTGTTAACCTCAGGAATTACTGGTTGGATTTGAAAATTCTGTTTGTGTTTTACTAGGCTAAAATAATTTCATTGAGAACTAAAAAAATTTTAGGTTTGAAGGAGGTAGGACGCGGCGGTATTTCCGTCCAATTGAGCAGTCAACTGGGGCAACTGGGGAAGTACCTCCGCCCTAAAGAATACCGCGGCCATAATAACCTCGTTTTGTGTCCCCGGCGGTGAGCAGGGTAGCCAGAGCTCACTGGAGAGTTTGTGCAGTCAGTGGGAAGACTACAGGCCCTACTTTGTCCTCTACACTGACGGCACAGAAACTCTGTGCTTACAAGTTTGGCAGCGCGAGTGTGACTCCTCTGGTGTTACACACGTCCATAGGCCACGGTAACCACTTTCCATCAGGTGAGCCGTGCTTGTCTGCCACCAAAGTGGTATAAAAAACCGGTATGGCATCTCAGTTATGCCAAAAGTATTAAAATTTTTTTGCTCAAGAAAGTGTTCTTGTCTTCCTACCATCCTGAATTCAGGACTTACAGCTTACCATCATAGAGTAGAGTGAATTCATATGGAAGTATACCTTAGGTATGCAATAGGGTTGCGAATAATATAATGAACTGTAAAAGTGAAACTTTCTTATGACAAATCGTTTTAAAGATATTTGATTTTAAAAATTCAATTTCTCGAGCCGCCCGAAAATGCTCCTTACAAAATACTTGCACGTGGTGACGTCACAGAGCGCTGGCGCGTAGTGAAATGTATGGAGTGGAAGAGAATATCGCACTTATCTCAGTCTACGTTGCGTTAACACGTATACTTACAGTGCATTTTACGATTGATTTGAAATTTCATAAGGAATCTAATTTTGTTGTTAATTTTGTTTTACTACGATTGTTTATATTTTGACCTACTTTGGGAATTAAAAATAATGAAAAGTCATCGTTTCAGTTTAGTTAGGAAATATCTTAGTTTACTATGCTTATTTTTAAATAAAATACTAAGATATTAAGTAGTATTGGTAAGAATTCGATGACTCAGGAAACTACCCTCTTCTCTAAGCACACAGCGTGGAGCACAGCGCTGAGACAGCCTTGATATGGATTGTCACTGGCCGGACTGGGTGACGTCACTGGATGACGTCACTGGGGATCGATCAATGACAATCTTTATCAAAGATGTCGCAGCACTGTGCTCGACGCTGTACGCTTAGAGACTTCCACAGCTGGACACGTATCTTCAACCTAAATTGCGAGACAAACGAGGCTCTGGTGCGCTCGAATTGTTTTATAATAATTTTTGCTGCTATTTAACATCAGACAGATATATACTATATTATTGCCGCGTGGTTTCCGGCAGAGTAGAATTTGGACCACCCCATCTCTTCCCATGCGGTGTCGTACAAGGTGACTAAGGGATAGGGCTGTTTAACATCAGACAGATTTATACAGCCGAGACTCAGCCTTCAGATGCATGGCTGGAGTCAACAATAGCGCCTGGAATACGCAATAGGCTCACCTCCTATTACGTGAGACCGAATTCAATGATTGGTGAAATGTAGGTGTTTATAGACCTCTGCCTAAACCTCCGGGAAAAGGCGTGATTATATGTATGCTTGGTGGATTTGAGCTCGTTTACCACCGTAGCACCCCATAATATCCTCAAAATACATCCAAGAAACGTGTACTGCGCGTATAGAGCACATTTTGGGTTCAAGATGTCCCGAGCAATACTCTACCTATTGAAAAGTGGTAGAAGTACCTGTGATATCGAGAGGGTGTCCGTTCAGTTTGGCGTACTGTGGTTCGTACAGTTTGCTGGCGATGGAGCTGGCGCTGAAGGCTGAATCTGGCAATGGCTGGTCACCCCATAGAAGGTCTACGTAGCTGTCGATATAAGAAATGTTAGTAAAAAACTGTCATGGCGAAGTATATACGTATCCGAATGAAACCGACTAAAATGATTGAATATTAAAATCGGATGTAACACAATACCTAATAAAAAAGCTATAATTATGTCTTTATTACACAGAAAGAATAAAATAATAAATTCAGGAAACAAAAGGAATTAGCATTTGGTGCCAAGCCCTAGTAGGTTCTTCGAGCCAGATATCACGTTAACTTTTTGGTCTTTCGAGCCGGACAAGGCTGCTAGTGAACTTAGTCAGCGTCAAAAGTAGGTAAATGTTGATTATACAGACAGTTTTGTAGTGATACCTACTGATTAATAGTATTTATTCATTATTTAAATTGCGCAACAACTAATATTTTAAATCTATACTAGCGCTTGACACCAAAGCCCTGTTTTGTCTCTTGACATTGCTAAAATTTACCTTATACTATAAGGTATACTGGCGTGCAAAATGTGGACTAAAAAACCATCGACTGAGTAATATACGAAACTTACTCTATATACAAACTATATAGACACAGTAAGTGGCATTACAACGCGGCGTGAAAAAGATCAACTACTTTGGTAGGTACAAGATGACATATACATACATCCCATGACACACACAAATTGACAGATTGAAGAACAATTTTGACATTGCTTACTTACAGTCACATATAACGCATATATCTAAAGTTCTTGAGATGTATTTTAGAAACTGTGAGTGTGTTATGATTTCGATACGCTTGCCAGCGTGTTTTCGAAAATATCTTAATGCATTTTTGTTTCTTTTTAAAAATAAGACGAGTGTTTCTTTTGAGTGAAATCCGCTATCTCCAGTATTTAGAGTACTTTCCCTCCAGGTAAGATCAAAATCTTCCACGTTGTATAAAACAAAGTTATGAAAGAAAAGACATACTTATCAGGTAGACACTCCGGCAGTGGTGCTCCAGTGGTAGGAGCTTCCGTAGTGGTCGTAGTAGTGGTGGTGGTGGTGGAAGTCGTGGTGGTGGAAGGCGTGGTCTGCGGCGAGGGCAGGATGTACGGCTGGTGCGTGGAGCCCTGCGCGGGCGTGCTGACCTGGACGCAGTCGGAGGCGTCGCAGTGCAGCGCGTTGTTCAGGCACTGGCACTTCAGGCAGCCGTCCGTTACTACTCCTCCTGGCTGCAGGGTACAGGAAGAGATGGATATAGTCTGACTGGTTTTTCTTTCTTTTTCTTTACCTCTAGATAAGTAGGTAAGTTCGAAAATACTACAGTACTGTCGTTATGATAGGGCATAATGGACTCGAGAAGTCATATTGTTATGTCTTAGGCTCATAGTTCTTAGGGGTGCCATAATACGGGGAGGCGACTCGAACTTCGGCAGTCGTAGAGTAGGAGCCTGGGGGGATCTGTCACTCTAACAGAAGCTGTCCGGGGCAGTGGGGCGATAACCACCCCTCCCCCTTTTAAGGCGCTTAACACCGTAGGATCCAGGTTCCGGAAACCAAAGCTAGTCCTGGGTCAGTTGGGGCGCGCGAGAATATGTCTTAGGCAATTTACACCCCAGCTTCTGAAGACCCAAAAGGGCGTGCGCATATGCAGTTCGTAATTAACGTAACCTTCCTCACGAGAGGAAGGAGGTAATCCAATTTACCTAAAGCCCCTTTTTTTTTTTACGTGCGCAAACCCCCCATCGGATACCTCCCCACTGGAGCCGGTGGAGGAGGTTATGTCGGACTCGAACCAACTAAAACGCACGCCGCCTGTGAGTCGTTTTGGTTGCCGAAGGTGAGGTTGACAGGCATATCCCTCGCACCCCGGCCGACCCTGGGCCATCTCTCACGATCTGGCCCTCTTCTCGGGTGTGAGGACTACAGAGTCCCCAACTCGTCCCCGGAAAAGGGGAGACGCGCCAGGCGCGCCACCGCCGCGGCCTGCTTCTGCCAGGGTGATAGGCGGCTTCACCTGTCACCCCCAGACCTGCGGTCATGGGGCGGAGGTCTTTCATCGACCTCTGACGCCCGAGTTGCCTTCGTACGCGGGCAGCTTGGCTTGCGATTACCTAAAGCCCCTAAATAGGAATACTAGTAATATCGGTTACTACTTACTAGTGTATCCTTTGACAATTGTCAAAGGATATTTAAATATCTTGTATGTAGATGTGTTAATAGGAGGTACTCACCTTTTTGATGTGCGGAAAACTCCCATGGAACTCCACTGGAGCCGGTGGGAGAGGTTATGTCGGACTCGAACCGACTAAAACGCACGACGCTGTGGGTCGGTTTTGGTTGCCGAGGGTGAGGTTAATAGGCATATCCCTCGCACCCCGGCCGACCCAGGAGTAGGAGGTTCTCACCTTAACAATTTTGCCCTCAGCGTCGCAGGTACAGTCCTTCATCGGCACGCAGGTATTATCGTCGCGCCAGTACGAGTCCACGTCACATTTCGGGTCTCGGCAGCCTTCCACACATTTCTGGAAGTAAATTTATTTATGATGATGTATATTGACACTTACATAGGTAAGTTTTACCATTCAGAGCCGGAACCAGAGTCTTCTCAGTTCAGGGTTGCATTTCGTATCCATTTGGAAAACAAGTCTATTTAATTTTGAAGTATTTTAAATTCCACGTCAGTGGCTTATACAAATAAATGAATGAAATTTTAAAGCATTTAGTATCTACCGACATTTCAACATCATTCATTGGTTCCCATAGTTCGTACGAATGTCGGTAGATGGCACTTAACCGTCGCTGTAAGACGGATATATGTATAGAAGAATTTGGATGATTTCGGGCGAAGGTTCTGTGGCTTAGTGGTCAGAGCGTTCCCCCTGTAAATCCGCGGTTTCGAATCCCGCCTAAACAGATAAAAAAAAACAACTATATCTTAATTTTTTAAATTAAATGATTTTTGACTTTGACCTTATATGGAACTCCACATCAAAACCTTCGAGAACTAGTTAACGCCATCAGCAAACTGACACACACATTTATTAATGGAGAGATTTTAGTGTAGGTTCTCCATGACTAGAACTCTGGGGGGACCTCTCACCCTAGCAATCCAGGGCAGTGGTGCGATACCCCCCTCCCCCCCACACACATTTATCAGGTCTCCTAAACAAGTTTTATTTTATTATTAATATAATAAATTTTATTATACTTCAGGATTGAGACGGTATTTACTTCCATTATAGCCGTGTGCATCAAACTAAAACGAGGAGAGGGAATACCCAGTACCACGACTCCGAGGTGGAAATCTCAGAAACAACCAGGAACAATGCTAAGACGATGATGGTGACGAGTATACCGACCTCCCCGACGCAGCGGCCTCTTGCCATGAAGGTCTTCTTGAAGGAGTCGCACAGGCGGTCGCAGCGGAACGCGCACTCCGAGTACTGCTGTCCGGGAGGACACTCGGAGGTTGTAGTGGTCGTTGGCGCTGGAACAGACATACAAACAGAAATGGATTAGGATATCGAAATGCCAATACTTGTAATAAAAATCTATTTTTTTTATACAACTTAGGTGGCAAACAAGCACACGGCCCACCTGATGAAAAGTGGTTACCATGACCTATGAACGTGTGTAACACCAGTTGAGTCACATCCGTGCTGCCGACCCTGTAAGAACAGAGACTTTGTGCCATGAGTGTAGAGGACAAAGCAGGACAAGCCTTTGGTCATCCCACTGACAGCACAAAAACTCTCCAGTGAGCTCTGGCTACCCTACTCACCGCCGGGAACACAACACAAAGTTATTATAGCCGCGGTATTCTGTAGGGCGGAGGTACTTCCCCAGTCGAACTGCTCAATTGGGTGGAAAATCCGCCGTGTCCTACCTCCTATTTGTCATTGATAGGCGCAAGAAGTACTTGCTGAACTGATTTTGATGCGGTTTCTGGTATGAAAGGTCTTGGTGAGACTTAAAATCTTACGTTTGATCTATGACGACCTACGTGGGGTAGTGGTAGAGCATTCCACTGCTTCAATTCCCGCTCAGTGCAATATTTGTATTGATCTGGGTGTTTCTATGTATAATATGTATGTAACATAACATAACATAAACTCACGCCTATATCACCGAAGGGGTAGGCAGAGGTGCTAGCACCCACATTTCGCCGGTTTATGTTTAGTTCCCGATGTTATAGGTGGCGAGCCTATTGCCATTAACCGGGCACTTATAAACCTGCGATAAATACATACATTACATAACTTCAAAAGAAAAGCATCGAAAAGTCATTGAACCAACCTGATACCTTGTCTCAGCAGGCCATTACCCATACCACTAGGCTACTACACTAGGTATCTAAGTATGTTATCCGTATTCTAGTTCCCATAACACAAGCTAGTTAACATATGCTTACTATGAGTCTAGATAGCGCTGTGTAGTTTAATAAAACCGGAGACATATATTTTTTTATACAACTTAGGTGGCAGACAAGTACACGGCCCACCTGATGGAAAGTGGTTACCGTGACCTATGAACGTGTGTAAACCAGTGGATCACATCTGTGCTGCCGACCCTTTAATAACAGAGACTTTATGTGCCCTTAATGCAGAACACAAAATCAGGACAAGCCTTTGGTCTTCCCACTGACAGCACAAAAACTCTCCAGTGAGCTCTGGCTTCCCTACTCACCACCGGGAACACAAGACGAGGTTATTATAGCCGTGGTATTCTGTTAGGTGGAGGTACTTCCACAGTCGGACTGCTCAATTCGGACGGGAAGATATGAGCAAAAGTCACATTAATCGATATCTCCGCGGGCGGAGTCGCGGGTATTAGCTTACTATAATATTGGCACGCACCTGGTGTGGTGAGGCCGCACTCGGGCCGGACCTTGGCCACGCCGGCGGGCCAGTCGCACACCATGAGCGCCGGGTTGTACAGAGTGCCGGGGCCGCACTCCTTCAGCACCACCTTATCAGGCCCACACTCGTAGAACTTGGAGCAATCCGTGGGGTGCGGCTCGTTCGGGCGGACAGAATTCACGCACGCTGTTGGTTCTGAGGGACATAGGGTTTCTTTTCCTTTATTTGCATTTGGGTGTATGACGTCGTTGGAATCCTTCGGGACCAAGTAATTCTACCTGGAAACTGATTCTGCTAATTTTATGACAAAGGAAAACCACCGAGATAGCAAAAAAGGACTTTATTTATATGGGCTTAAAGCTCAAAATTAAATGAAATTATGTTCGTTACATGTTTTCATTCACTCTACAATATGCCATTCAATTTTGATCTCTAACAACATAGCAGTAAAGTTTAAAATTAAATGGCATTGTTTGCAGTGTCAGTGCTATGACAATGGTTTAATTATGACTTAAAATTATGAGGAATCAAGGACCCTGTTGACGGATGAGTTTTTGGTTCAGGCAATAATGTGTTATAAACTGTAGATGCGTTGTCTGTACTCTATAATGGCGACAAAAAAATGATGACGGCCGTTCTCATTTTTTGCAGCAATCAGAATTGCGACAGTGCACTACGAAAGAAATGTACGAATGACTATTAATACTTAATATCCCAGACAGGCACACGTTCCACCAATTTTTTTCCGTGCGATATATCACCACGGATTCCCCCCCCCCCCTTTTGGTTGCCAGGTTGACAGGCATATCCCTCACACCTCGATCGACCCAGGACTTTCCATCAGATGTGAAGTGGTTACCATGACCTTATAATGTGTGCAGCAACATCTGGGATACTCGTGTTGCCGAACCTGTAAGAATCTTCTGATGCCTTTCTTGAAGATCCCTACATTGTGTAACAGTTGTTTGGAAAAATGACAGCAGGGAGTTCATTCTTCAGACAGGTGATAGGCTACAGAAGGCAGTCACTACCGTGTAACCGAAGACTGCTAAAAGAGTAGCAGTTTCAATTTGCATTTCGAAACGCCAAAAAAATAATAATTGGTAAACACCTTACGATCTTTTGAAATTAAAACCAAATAACTGTAGTTCTAATATTGTTAAGTAGATTTTGTCTTTAAAATCGGTCGGACGTCACCCCAAAGCAGTAAAAGATCTTCTGAACAAAATATTTAACCTTTTTAATTTTACGTGCGCAAAATCCCCTCCGGAGCCGGTGGAAGAGGTTATGTCGGACTCGAACCGACCAAAACGCACGCTGCCTGTGGGTCGTTTTTGGTTGCCGAAGGTGAGGTTGACAGGCATATCCCTCGCACCCCGGCCGACTCAGGGCCATCCCTCACTATCTGGCCCTCTCCTAGGGTGTGGGGACTACAGAGTCCCCAACTCGTCCCCAGAAACATGTCACGGCCTGCTTCTGCCAGGGTGACAGGCGGCGCCACCAGTCACCCACAGGTCTAAAAATATTTAACCTTGAGTTTCCTTATAGCAAGTGGAAACATGAATTCTCTGGCCACCCTATTGGAAAAGCGGCTGTGTGCTTTCCTGACTTACCCTCACACTCGCAATACACTCTGATCTCGAAGTCCAGGCACTTCTTCCCCTTCTCCTTACACACGAGCCCCCTCTCTAGGCTGCACTCGACGTCGAGTCCTGTCTCCTTGGGCGTCCTGTGGTCGCCCACGGTGCGGCATTCGATTTTTTTCATCATTTTCTCTTCACACATTGGACTTCCTAATACCTGTATATATAGATACATTGTGAATATATAATGGATCCCTTAAGTGGGTTAACTATTGTTTTTATACCACTTCGTTGGCAGACAAGCACACGGCCTACCTGATAGAAAGTGGTTACCTATGGTCGTGTGCAACACCAAGGGTGTCACCACGCTGCCAACCCTATAAGCACAAGAGTTTCTGCGCCGTCAGTGTAAAAGATAAAACAGGACAAGCTTTTGGTCTTCCCACTGACAGTACAAAAACTCTCCAGTGAGCTCTGGCTACCGTACTCACCGCCGGGAACTCAACACGAGGTGGAGGTACTTCCCCAGTCGGACTGCTCAATTGAACGGAAAGACCGTCGTGTCCTACCTCCATTAAACAAAATATAAGACAAATTGTCTCACCAGTTCCTTAGGCTTCGGTAAGGGCTCGTTGTCGATGGACTCTCCAAGGTCACCGCTCTCGGGAGGTCCTCTATTGATCCAGTTAGTCCAGCCGGTTACACATTTTAGAGGCTCATCATTGGGTTTCGGTGTCGTAGGCTGAAGGTAAAATTAGTATGTTTAGACATTTGAGCATCAGTAGCTGTTTGTATATTGCCTAAAATACGTAAAAAAAATTCATCAGCAGAAGTTTTCTTGCTTACCGCTTTTGTAAACGCTGAAGCCTAATGTCTAGATAGAAAGATAGATGGTTTTTACTCAACGTCGCCAAAATAACCAAACGAAGCTGGATGAAAGACACAGAGATGAGTGAAGGAGAAGAGTGAAATAGCACATTCTAAATGTTTAATTGATGCTACCCGTGGCCAGAGGGCTGGTTTATTCCTTGCCATTCAACGTGGCAGTGCCGCCAGCCTTCTGGCCATCTCCCGGAGGAATTCTTTGATGCCTAAACCTGCAGGATTGTTTAAGTATATTCTGTATTGTTTTTATATTTTAATTTAGATAAATTCCATGTACTTGTTTATATAAATATTATAAAGAGATAAAATTTATGAGGTTAAGGGAAGTAATCGTTTCAAAAATGACTTCCGTGGTGTAGTGGTAGAGCATTCGCCTAATACGCAGGGGGCGCGGGTTCGATTCCCACTCAGTGCAAACATTTGTATGCAAGGACATGTATTAGCATGGTGGGTGTTTGGGCGTTTCCATGTATGATATTTACGTATTTACAAAAAAAAATATCTTAGTATGTTTATCTGCATTCTAGATCCCATAACACAAGCTAGTTTAGCTTTGCTTACTATGGGTCTAGATAGCGTTGTGTAGAATATTATTATTCTTTTACCAAAAAAGTGACATTATTAGAGATTCATATCATATTAGCCCAAGAATCTGAAAAAGATTCTCATGGATACGTGGCTAGGGAATGGGATCAAAATATCACTTGGGCGGAGCCGCGGGCAAAAGCTAATGAACCAAAAATCATCACTCACTTGTACAGTAGAACACGGCTGCCCAGTACACACTATGTGCTTCTTGGAGCACCTGCAGGTGTGGCAGGCGTCCTCTTCGATGACCTCCCCTTCCTCCACCTCCCTGCCGTCCTCTAGCGTCATGCACACCGGCTTGCACTTGGCGCGGGGTACACAGTCCGTATGGGTGCTGTTCTTGTACACTTGACCTTCAGGGCATGACTTCTTGGGTTTGCAGCCTGCGAATGGGCAGATTTTTGAAGATTTTTTGATTGAGTAATTTTTTTTATCTAGGACACACCAACTTGACTTCACCTCGCCTGGTGGTAAGCTTTTTCGATATATCAAATTTAGGTCACATTTATTTTTAAACTATCGCGGTGTAAATTCATAATTATATAACGGTTTGGTGCTTTTCGCTATTTATCATGGAACTATATTTGCCGACGTTTCGGATGTTTTTGAAGTACCCGTGGTCACGGCTTGACTCTCATGTAAGTTCCATGATTTAATCACAGAAGTCCCGAACCATTTTATATTCAAGTCAGATTTTATAAGTTGATCTGTCTAGTTTGATTTGCTCACGATTCTTATCAAGGTGAAATTAGCTGTTAGATTTCTGAGTATAGATCTCACGAGTCTTGAGGTATTTTTCACTATTAAAGTAGAAGGGAGTTGTAAAATTAAACTGTATCCTCTGAATATTCTCACTATGTAATCATAAAAGTTATTCTACCATTTTTACCCGACTGCTAAGGAAGGGTAATTTTATTAATTGCTTAGTAATCCGTGTAGTTCTTGGAAGAGTAGAAATTGGAACACCCCATCTCTTCGTAGTGTCGTAAAAAGCGACTAAGGGTTAAGGCAGTTTAACATCAGACATGCACAGCCCGGACTCAGCCTCAGATCATGCATCTGAGGCTGATTCAACAGTGGGACCCTATTACGTGGTACCGAATTCAATAATTGGTGAAATGTGGGTGTTAATTCACCTCTGTCTAACACTCCGGGGATAAAGGCGTATGTATGCATATATGTAGTATAATTTTTTAGAAAAGTATGAATAATATAAAAGAGCGAAAAGAGATAGTTCGGGATCGATTATCTATCTGATGATCTCTGCTTACCCTCCACGCAGGTATCCTGCTCGCAGTTGAGTTTCATCTCGGCGTAGTACAGCGTGTTGTCGCAACTCTCCAGGGGACACGCCGGCACGCACGCGTCATAGTTGGAGCACTCCTCGTCGCACTGCATGGCTGGCACGGCAATAATACATTAAGATATAGAAAAAAAAATAAGTTCAGACGGGATTCGAACCCACAATCTTTTCCCTTTTCGTACGAATATTGATAGATGGCTCCCACAGTCGCCGTAAGACGAATATATGTATAGAAGAATTTGGATGGTTTCGGGCGAAGGTTCTGTAGCTTAGTGGTTGGAACGTTCCACCTGTAAGGAAAAGATCGCGGGTTCGAACCCCGCCTGAACCAATTCATTTTTTTCTATATCTTAATCGATTTGAATAGTTAGCATACTAAATGCTTCAAAATTTAATTCAACGGAAATAATGTTAGTTGTACCAAGAATGTGTTCTTAGCACACTTTTTTTATACCACTTAGGTGGCAGACAAGCACACGGCCCACCTGATGGAAAGTGGTTACCGTGGCCTATGGACGTGTGTAACACCAGAAAAGCCACAATCGCACTGCCGACCCTGTAAGCACAGAGTCTCTGTGCCGTCAGTGTAGAGGACAAAGCGGGACAAGCCTTTAGTCATCCCACTGACAGCACAAATTCTCCAATGAGCTCTGGCTACCCTACTCACCGCTGGAAACATGACACGAAGTTATTATAACCGCGGTATTCTGTAGGGCGGAGGTACTTCCCCAGTCGGACTGCTCAATTGGGCGGAAATACTGCCCTGTCCTACCTCCTATAAAAACACTTTTCTACGAAGCAGAAATTTGGAAGAAATTACGTCCAAGTCCAACAAGAGAGAAATCTAAACAGTTTTCTTTCACATGTGCCTTCGCAGTATTTTAAACATCACTTGTCGAGACACGGTAACAAACGAGAGAGTGCTACAAATTGCACAGCTGTCCAGCATTACCGCAATGCTTAAACAGCGAAGATTGTGATGGCTTGACATGCCCATTGAATAGACAGGGCCGTCTTTAAACTATTTGAGGCCCTGGGCACATTAGGATCATGGGGCCCCTAGGACCTTGAGAAAACACTATTTAGTTACAATAGATAAAGAAAGACAAACAAGGTTCTAAATTTATTTTTATTTAGTTACTAACTATAAAAAAATAGGAAATATAAAAAATAATCTACAAAAGTAACTCGCTTAACATAAAATCCTTAGATTAATTCTATGTTGATTGCAAAGGTACCCTTCTAGATTTAAGATGAGCAAAATCGTTAATCACATCTTCAAAATCTATGGTATTGAGAATATCACATTCTATGGACATCAGCGACAAACTAGTTAATCTCTCTTGAAGCATTGTACTTCTTAATTCATTTTTTATTCGTTTCAATTTGGAGAAGGAGCGTTCTCCGCTGCAGTTAGTTACCATCATACTTAAAAATATTCTCAATGCAATTTCTACGTTAGGAAATGGGTCTTCAATTTTGTTTTGCTTTAATAGATTATATACTTCCTGTACACTGTTAGATGCTTCATTTTCACTCTGAACATTTTTTAAGTATTCTTTTAAATGTTGACATTCTATTTCTAACTCTTTTTCATTTACATCTTCGTGATAGATTTGAGAAAATTCTTTGCATCCTTGTCGTATCTCTTCGGAATTCAGAGTTTTTAAGTGAAAAAATAAACTAAAACGTTGACTGACGGTCTCATATGAACTTTGTCGCTGTTTTAGATGAACACTCAAGGTATCGATTATTGGGAGAAAGGTTTCTACGTTGAATCGCTCTTTTCCATTCAATTGGACTGATGGCGCAGAGCCATCAAAAAAAATCAGCCGTGAGCTTCTACGTCTTGTTCTTTGAGATAGATCTTTGTAGTCAGATTCTGGGTTATTTTCTTTGGCAGATGATTCGAAGTTATCAAATTTATCCCTGAGGTTAGTAATAAAATCATAAAGTGAAGTCAACAAATTGGTTGCAACGTCCAGTGTTATTGTTTCTTTCTGAAGATAATTACTTGTTTTGTCTATTCTTTCCAATATGGTGCTCCAGATTTCCGTCAGTATAATAAATTCTAGATTTCCCATTTTTCTAGACAGACTAAGGGCTTCGTCTCTTGTTTCTCGTGCCTTTTCAGTATCGTTTGCGATGGTGATTAAAGCTTCTAATATTCTTTTATAACCCCCATGCAAAGCACTTACTGCATCAGCTCGGGCTGACCATCTGGTTTGTGAAAGACTCTTAACAACTTTTTTTGAACCTAAATGTTCTGTTAATATATTCCATCTGTGGGTAGAGCCCGAAAAAAAGTTGTACACTTGCTGAACTATTTCAAAAAACTGTGATGCCTCCGGTACACACCCAGCAGCATGGACACCTACCAAGTTTAGTGAATGTCCTGCACATGGTATAAAGGTGGCAAATTCACATTTTTCCTTGATTCTTGTTTGTAGACCACTATACTTTCCCGACATATTTGAAGCATTGTCGTAGCTTTGTCCTCTGCAATCTTTTATGGGAATATCATGTATCTCTAAAAAATTTAAGATGGTCTCCGCTAAATACTTAGATTTATGCTCTTTAATAGGTATAAATTTCAAAAACCTTTCAACAGGAACACAGTCTTTTACGTATCGAATGATGAAAGTTAGCTGGTCAATATGAGACAGATCGGGCGTACTGTGAACGCTTATGGAAAAATATTTTGCTGATTTAACTTCATTTATAATTTTTTTTAGAACCTGTTTTCCCATTACTTCAATAAACTCATTACAGATATTTGCTGATAAATAAGAAATGTTACCCTTTCCAGGATTCCCAAATTTTTTTAAGTGATCTGCAAGAAATGGATCAAATTCACTCAATAATTCCACACAACCCAAATAATTTCCATTGTTTGGAGATCCTAGGATTTCATTGTCGCCGCGAAATGGAAGCCCTCTCGATGCCAAAAATTTTACAACAGCTACAATCCGTTTAAGTACGTTTCTCCAGTAATCCACTTCCTTTTGATGTTGAGATAATAACTCTATATCTACTCTACCAACCGCTTTACTTCGTGCCAGATAAGTCATCATAGATTGCTTATGCGCTGGGCTATTTTCATGTGTTAAAATTATGTGATTAATATGCTTCCAATCATTACATCCATTCCGAGAGCAAAGATTAACATCAGTTGGGTTAAATAAGCAGCATGAAAAACAAAATACAGAGCATTTGGAAGGCGAATACAGCAACCATTTTCTTTCGACGCTTTCATTGTTCTTTAATTTGCGAATAAATAATGCTTTGTTGAAATATCTCGTCACTAATTTATTACCATCTTTGTAGGTTCTGGATGCCTCGGAAAAGTCAGAATCTTTATTTTGAAAATATACTGGTCCCTTACGAATTAAAATTTCGCGATTTATTTCAACAAACTTTTCGTGAAAATAATCGGCTGGATCGTGCGATATTAATTCTTCTGTGTTGGAAAACTGCTGTTCAATTGACACAGTTGGAGTTGTCGGTTTTAGTGAAGTTACTGAAGTCGTTGCACTTTCGTCGTAGGAATAGTCGCTTTCTGATTCAATCTCTTTTTCAAAATTGGAACATGAAGGTTTAGAAATTCCCGCAATTTGTAATTGAGCTGAGTCATCATGTGGAACATTTATGAGTTGATTGCTACTTACAGAAGTTTCTCCAGTAGTAGTAGTAAAATATGATGTTAATTTTGGTAACTTTTCAATTACTTCTTTCTGATGTAGAGCTTTTTTCCTTTTTTCAGATCCACTAGGATATGACCGTTTCGACATTTTATATTATAATTCAGTATTTAATTAATTTTATAACGAAAATATTCGCTAACACAAAACAGACAAACGACGATTTAATCAAACAATACTATTTTTTTGTCAGAGCTCAAGCACAGTCAGTAACAAACTAACAACTACAAACAAAACAAACGCCACAACATCGCAGACAAATACTTGAAGGGAATTCCCGTTCGTCAAGTCAAGTCAAGATCGGGAGTCGGGAATTCCCCTTTTTTGTCTTTGGTATTACGAATGACGTTCGAATAGGTTTCTTAAAGACATAAACCACACCGCATCAAATAATTCTTCTTTTTTTAATTTAATAATTTTTCTTTTAATTGTATTCTTATACTTACATATAGGTATTTAAATTAACCTAAATATACTAATATCGGAAAAACTCAATTTTGAGAGAGAGTGGAGTACTTATACCCTGTTTATTTATTAGTTTGATCTTTCTTTTTGACGGATGTCAAATCTGAAATCGATATAACTTTGCAACGACGAACAATATTTTCTTATTTTAATAATATTAAAAATTGATAATAATCATAAGAATAGACACACAACATAAGAGTACCTGTTAAGGACTCAAGCATTTTCCGAAAGTCTTAAGTGGTTTTTATTGCTTCGAAGTAAAATTTAAATAGAAAAACTGAAAACAATGGTACCTACCCAATGTTTTTATGTCTAGTGCAATAAAATTGATTGACGAATGAATTTATTTATTTTGAATAGTTTAAAACATACATACAGCCACATATTTAGCCAACACATTTTTTACACCAATAGATATTTTCTGTTTCCCATCACTGACCCATCTGTCAAAAAGTTCAAGCTATGTTGTACAAGGTATAGCTATCCGCATGCGGCAAACTAAAGCTAATATAATAAGCGTAGGTATTGTAGTAAGTCATTATCATCAGATTTTTCAAAATTAATGTTTTTCGGTAATACCTAAATATCGGTTATCATTTGGTAATCTGGCAGGAACTAGGGGGCCCCATTCGATCGCGGGGCCCTGGGCACGTGCCCATAGTGCCCAGTGGGGAAGAGGGGCCTGTGAATAGAGGGTATGCGACTGCCAAGACCTACCCTGTTGAGTGAGGTTGCTTTTGCCAAGAGAAAGGTTGGTAGACCTGTATTACGTTTTAAAGACTGCACAAAGCGTGATATACGATAGTTTGGAGACTAAACCCATAGGTTCACATTGGAGTATTTCAATGAAAGATGGCGTACACTTATAATGTTTATTACCGATCACATCAATGCCTTTCTATATGTAGGACATACAATCGAGTAATTAGAACACTTGATATTAACTTAGAATATCTATAAGTGAGCGAGTTCATATGTGGCTGTCTGTGGCAAGCCTTCCGTATGAACTGGCTTCACCGAGCGCAGGTGCTCCGGCAAGGAATTCGCTGATATCACGTCTGGCGACGCGACGCCACTACAGATAGCTCTTGATATCAGCCCTAACAAATGGGAAATCCTGGCTTAGGATCGTCTTCCAGTGGAGGAAGTCTTTGGCTGATGAATGAACCACGACAACTGCTGCTTCCATAAAACGTGTGAAGAGACACTTGAGTGTGAGAGTCACCTCAACACATCAATCAGATCCACGTCTGTGGGAAACGCCGAGACGGGAGCTTATAGCGGCCCTGGGAGTGAGAGTTCTCACGCTCTCCACCTTGCTCGCGGCGATGGTTCGCTGAAGGAGGAGGCGGGGCGGGAGCGGCAGCGGGACCGACGAAGGATCGCAAGACAAGCTGCCCGCGTACGAAGGCAACTCGGGCGTCGGAGGTCGATAAACGACCTCCGCCCCCCATGAGCGCCGGCCTGGGGGTGACAGGTGGAGCCGCCTGTCACCCGCAGCAGAAGCAGGCCGCGGCAGTGGCGCGCCTCCCCGTTTACCGGGAACGAGTTGGGGACTCTGTAGTCCCCACACCCGAGAAGAGGGCCAGATCGTGAGAGATGGCCCTGGGTCGGCCGAGGTGCGAGGGATATGCCTGTCAACCTCACCTTCGGCAACCAAAACGACCCACAGGCGGCGTGCGTTTTAGTCGATTCGTGTCCGACATAACCTACTCCACCGGTTCCGGTGGGGAAGTATCCGTTGGGATATTGCGCACGTAAAAAAAAAATCAATAGATCCACAGCTAAAGTGCCAATCTTGTGGACGCTACTGTCGCACCCGTATCGAATCAGAATATGCAAAGGCCTACTATACTATTACTAAGAAGTGGGTAACCATAGCGGCAGATACCAATCTTAGATGGAAGTCCTGTTATGAGACAGGCGAAGATCTTCATAAAAGTCCTAGATACAAATAAAACCAACTGATAATAATCTCCAGAGGAGACATGATAGGCTTGTTTGTAGGAGGGAAAACAGGACACTGCTGACTCAATAGGCAACTGACACTTATAAGTATGAAAATCGACCAGCTCGACTAGATCGGGCTGCTCAGTGTATGGACGGCTAGGAGAGCAGATTCCATCTGCATGCCAATGTCCCATGTACTCACTAATATGATGAAAAACTATGTGGACAGACACACTAAAACACAAGGCCTCGAAGATTCGAAAGTGGAACTTATCGTACAATTCTGCAAGAAAACTGATGGATTCAAAGGAAGTCCATGATTGCCGGACGTCTCTTAGCCTTTTCTTGGAGAGGAATACGGGGATTGGATGAAATGGTCCACTCAAAATGGCAGACCACCTGTCCGGTCATCGGCGTCCCTCTCTGATCCCAAGTGCCACCAGGGCCAATGTCGAACTTGGACCGACTAAAACCGCATGGTGTTTTATCTGGAACCTGAGACCTACCAGGTCCTGAGAACCTTCACTGGTTTCTGCTAAATACAAATGAATTAACAAGAGGAACGTATGAAGAAGAAAAAGAAGAATGTGACTCCCCTGATCTTGCACACGGCCATAGGCCACGGTAACCACTTTCTTTCAGGCCGTGTGCATGTCTGCCACCTAAGTTGTATGAAAAAAGAATGAAGTATCCACTCACGACAAGTCTCCTGCGTCCTCCACTTGAAGCTAACTCCCCGATGCGCGCAGGCGTGCGCGTAGGCGGCCATGGCTGCGCAGGCGCAGTCGCAGTCGCCGCCCGCGTCGCAGGCGCAGGCGTCCCTTGTGCAGCGCTCGATGTAGGGCGAGGGGGGCACTTCCGTGTGGCACAGCGTGAACGGGTAGCGCTTCATGGCGGAGCACGTGGACGCTGCCCACTCTTTACGCTCGGGACGTTGTTTGCAGTGGTCCTGGGTTACGAGAACACAGTTTCTAAATGAAGTTCCTAATAATTGGAACAAGGGCAGGCAATTAATGATGTGTGTGTTCATAATAGAATTGGTTATTCATCTCTTATCGATATACTACCTTTCTTCCTAAACAAGTGGGAATTCGTTGACCTAAATCTTCTTATATATAAAATTCTCGTGTCACAATGTTCGTTACCTCATCGTTCATGAGAATCGGTCAAGCCGTTTCGGAGAAGTACCTCCGAAACGGCTTGACCGATTCTCATGAAATTTTGTGAGCATATTGAGTAGGTCTGAGAATCGGCCAACATCTATTTTTAGTGATAAGGGTTGTCCACCCTGGTAACCGACATCCACGCGGGCGGAGCCGCGGGCAAAAGCTAGTATTATATATAAAAAATAAGTTTAAAACTAGAACCCGAATACTTAAAATTCACGCTCAAAAAAGTTTTAAACAAGAAAATATCAAGGGTTTTATTTTTAAACTTATTTTTTATTTCTATTATTTTGGAGCAAGCAACGGATATAATTTATATATATTTGTAGTGTGCTTATTATATTAAGCCCTTGCAGATTTTACCAAACACGGCATATTTATTTCAAGTTTATTTTTTATCACGGTACTTTATGACCGCTAGAGGGCGCCACATTAGATTTAGTGACACGTCGTATAGCCTGTAACCAGTGGACGATCAAGGCGCTTCTAACGATACCTCATTTGTCCAGTTTTAATAAGTAGTTGAGGAGCTATGAGAGAACAGATGAACCTACACACATACATGCATACATAGTCTGTCAAAATCATAACCCTCTTTTGGCTTCGTCGTAGTCGGGTAAAAATAGAATGATGATCATAATATAATATAGTCTCCGTGGCGCGGTGATAGTGAACGCGGAACTTGTATACATGAATATTGGTCGTGTCTCGGAGAGCACGTTAAGCCGTCGGTCCCAGTTGCCATACGAACATCTATGACAGTGGCTACGGGTATTTGGAGCCCTAAAAAGTCCAACAACTGTTCTTGCTGCAATGCTTCGGATATCGCCTTTGGGTTGTAGAGGTCATATAGCTGTCGCTTCACAGAAATATCTAAGTTTAGACATGTTAGTTATACTGGTAAAGCGGACCCAAAATATATATATATATATAATGAAAACACATACTATGATCCGTTGCGGTTTTGGACATGTCGGTTTGAGTTTCCACGAGTCGGCGAATATCAGAACGGAGGACTCTGCCATGCCGCCCCCTGAAGGCGTCTGGAAGTCATCGCGCATGTCGCCGTTGTAATTTCCGCATAAACCTTTCACCTATAAAAAAAGCAACAACCAAACAATTTATTACATTACGATTATTACATATTTAACATAAAATTTATTTAATAAAGTAATAATAGGCAGACAAATTATATTATATATTATTCCCAAAAAGCCCCCTCCAGCGAATTTAAATTGCTTGGCAATTGGCCCATCACAGCTGGATGTAGGCCTCTCTAAATGTTGGGAGGCTTTGGCCTACTGTTTCCACGCTGGCCAGACGGGTTGGTACAGGGTTTTTTAAGTTTTCCTTCTCTCACAGTGATTTCGTCTGCGTATTTTTCGTTTAGGCGCCTCTAACGACACCCGTTGGATGAGGTGGGGTGGTGATACTTGTATTCTGTCTCCGTCACCACAGTAGTGTAAAGGTATAAACTCGATGCCATTGTATGTATTTTTATAAAAATAGCTTCCGTAGCTAACGACCAGTGGCGAAGGGTCCTTATAATCCGATTCCTGGCGGCTTGCCAATGGGTCGCATGGTGAATGATTAACTAGAGCGAGGCAAGTTCTTTTTTCTACCGGCTCCCCGGCTTCACCACTGTTAGCGGCGCGTCATTGACTCGTATTACAAAGAAATCAATAATGTGTAGCAGACAGCAGCAACAGGTGCCGCGGCGATAACTGCAACTGCTGTCTGCAGTCAGTTACGAACTCGTTACCTTTAGGAGTGGGTTCACGTGGTGTCAGTAGCCTATTTTTTTAATATCTTTTATTCATTTTATAAGATACATTTTTATACAATTAATTAGCTTCGCCAAACTGCTGGAGCAGTTCGTAGGCGTTCGTTCATACATTTTAAATACTTATATATATATTGTCGTGCGCTTCCAATATTCGATCGTCAATCTAAGATTATTTTCAATCCCGATTTTTGACAATCGATCGATCGACGCTGAATCGTATTTCAATATGTCTATCTCGCCACCAATACCCTAACAAAAAAGCTGTCACTTTGGTACAAACGGCAATCTAAAAGTGTCGATTCGTCAATCATCATCGATCAATTAGAAAAAAGGATTGGCATATCGATCTAAAGATTATTTATTGAAGTAGTAAAATCAAGAAACGGCTTAAATTATCAATCTTGGATTACGAAATACGGATTGAGATTGCATATAGAAAGTGGTCGTAAAACTACCCATCCACCCAATTTGTAAATATTTTTAAACTTTCGCGGTGTAAATTCATAATTATACTAGGTATCGGGACTTCTCGCCAGCCTAACCGTTCATAATAAGTGTAATGGTGGGTAGGCGCTCAAAATATGTTTCCCGCATACATCTCGACGCTCGAAGACTAGTCAAGTCGTGACCACGGGTGCTGCAACGCATCCGAAACGTCGGCAGAAATAGTAAGTTCCAAGATATAATTCGCGAGAAGTCCCGATACCTAGTATAATTTGTATATATTTATTGTATTTCCACCTGGGGACGTCTCGGTCGTAAGGCCGCTAAATAGGTAATCACTATCGACGCTAATATCTGCCGACTTCAGATTGTTAACAAGGAGTAATATGTACAATACTCACCCTTCCTTGCCACATGGATTCCACTCTGACGTAGACCCTCATGCCGCGGTCCCATTGGAGGCTCATCCCCAGAGATGGGACATCCAGGAACACGTAAGCACCAGCTATACGCATCTTGATCCTGGTGGAAATTAGTGACAGTAAATGGATTTGTTGTGAAATATGCCAGTCTTTAACTTACTAGGTAGGTTTTCTTCCCCTATCCCCTCGGATAGCCCCTATTGTGGTAGGTATGTTGCGGTTATGTTGGATTTGAATTGATAAAAACCGCACATTTTCTTGAGTTTTCAGAAGCCGGGGTGGCCTATAAGGTATTTGCTTCGCAATCAGGGCAGTCTCTAGTTTAGAGATGGCCCTTTTTTTTTTTACGTGCGCAAAATCCCCACGGATACCTTCCCACCGGAGCCGGCGAAGGAGGTTATGTCGGACTCGAACCGACTAAAACGCACGCCGCCTGTGGGTCGCTTTGGTTGTCGAAGGTGAGGTTGACAGGCATATCCCTCGCACCCCGGCCGACCCAGGGCCATCTCTCACGATCTGGCCCTCTTCTCGGGTGTGGGAACTACAGAGTCCCCAACTCGTCCCCGGAAACGGGGAGGCGCGCCAGGCGCGCCACCGCCGCGGCCTGCTTCTGCCAGGGTGACAGGCGGCTCCACCTGTCACCCCCAGGCCGGCGCTCATGGGGGCGGAGGTCGTTCATCGACCTCTGACGCCCGAGTTGCCTTCGTACGCGGGCAGCTTGGCTTGCGATCCGTCGTCGCTCCCGCTGCCGCTCGCGCCCCGCCTCCTCCTTCACGAGCATTACTTGCTCGCAGAAGGAGGCGCCGGCCGCCCACGCCACCCCCAGGCCGGCGCTCATGGGGGGTAGAGATGGCCCTGGTTGTGGAAACCACGGTTTCTCTATCTTGCCCTTGGAAAGAGGGGTGTGCTGTTACCCAGACCTGTTTCTGATAGGGTGACAGGCGGTTTCACCGGGCACACCCATGGTTATGATGCAACTACTTAACTTAAAAAAATCTGATCCCATATCTCACATGGACCAAGTGAACATAATAATAAAATAATTAATTATTGTAGAAATATTCAATTTTATTTCCCCAAATACGGGGAAAATAGTTGAAGCTGGTGAAATATAAAACTACCCACATATAGAATATTGTCAAATGTTGTAGTATTTTGAAATATAACTTTATAACCGCCAATTCAAACCTATGAGAATGCTGTGAGGCGAAACCGGGCAGGTGAAAAATAAAATACAGTGGCAAAGTACAAAGTGTCTTATTCAATATGTTTAAGCACGTTCCACCAAGTGCCATCCAATCAACAGTATTAACAACTAGCACCGCGCCGCGGTTTCACCCGCGTAAATCCTGATCCCATGGGAATATAGGGATAAAAAGTAGCCTATGTTACTCACGAAGAATGTAGCTTTCTAATGAAAAAAGAATTATTAAAATCGGTCCAGTACTTTTTGAGTTTATTAGTTACATACAAAAATACAAATCTTTTCTCTTTATAATATTATATAGTATAGCATAGATATAGCTAAGATATAGTATAGATACAGGTGAAACTGATGCAAATGTCATGTGCAAAAAAGGCAAGATAATAGATAATGTGTACTGAATTACTAACCTCTTCAGTTTGCTTATATCTGGTATGGGAGCATCCTTGGTGAGAGATACTATCTCCTCGTTGCCGCCGCGGCCGATCTTCAACGTCACCGACTTGGAGCAGGTGGCGCCTGTGGTGCCACATGGCACATTCTGTACAGTTAGAAAGACATTAGGACTGAATAGGACAACCTTCTGTATTATCCATACTAATATTTTAAATGCAAAAAATAATATTATAAAGATATCGCGGTAGCCTAGTGGTATGGGTAATGGACTGCTGAGACGAGGTCTCGGGTTCCTAGGTTTTACCATGGACCACACCAATGACTTCGATGCTTTTCGAAGTTATGTGTGTATTTATCGCAGGTTTATAAGAACCCGGTTAGTGGCAATAGGCTCGCCACCTATAACATGGGACCTGAACATAAACTGGCGAAATGTGGGTACTAGCACCTCTGCCTACCTCTTCGGGGATACAGGCGTGAGTTTATGTTATGTTATTTATATAAATGCGGCAGTAATTCTGTCTGTCCCTCTGTATTTTACGCTTTCACGCCTAAACCACTGAATCGATTTTGATAAAATTTGGTATAGAAGTAGATCTAGACTTTGAGAAAGGACCTACGCTAATTTTAGTCACGATAATCGATATCCACACGGGCAGAGTCGCGGGCAAAAGCTAATAAGTTATGAAAGTAGTCGTGATTTACCTGAATGGACGTCGATTATTGCAAAGACTCACGACTGAGTCTCTTAGACCGATGAAATAATTAACAGAAAAATCAGCAACGAGCCCAATACGAATAATTAACAGGCACGATTCTATAGTCTCGTCCATAACACTAGACTGTAGACTCGTGTCTTTCGATAAAAATAGGTCAGAGTGACATAGCGAGGGTATAGATCCGACTAAGCTCTATTTCCCAAAAGAAAAAACCCTAACAGCTGAAAAAGTTCAGTCGTTCAATTGTCCTCAAGTACCTAAGTCTCCTATAAATATTACTTACCTGTATCTCAACATCAAAGCCATCGTTGCTGTCCATGACCCCCTTAGCCAGCAGGTAGGTGCAGACCCCCTCGAAGTCGTAGTCAGTCCCATCGAAAGTCACGAGGTGCGAGTCTCCCCACGCGGAGCAGAGGCCGGCGCACTTGTGCTTCGAACATGTCCAGATGCCACTGTTGCATTCGCTGAACACAAATTAAAAAAGTGACATTATAAACTCATCCCTTTTATTTAAATACTAGCAGACCCGCCCCAGCTTCACTTTAAATCCCGTACGGCTAATGCTTTGAGCCCGTAAATTGTTCCACTTCAAATAATATAAGGAAATCTGTCGGATTTGTGGACATTTATAAACACTGCTCCTCTCCCTTTAGTCGTACCGTGATGGTTTATAGCCTATAACCTTCGTCGATAAACAGGCTATTCAACATAAAGGAGTTATTTTCAATTCAAACCAGTACTTTCTGAGATAAGCGCGTTCAAACGAATTATTTAATTTTGGGTCTAATGCCTTAAACGTGTAATAAAAACCAGAAAGGTTAATATATAGTAGATTAAGAAAACATTTCGGGCTTCCCTTCACCGGATCTAACGATAAGATTGATATATCGGATTGTCTGGCGCCGCGAATTTTCAATAATGTTCCAGAGTTCATCAGAACCAGACCAGAATTGGATGAATTTAAAAAACTACTCCGTAAATTGCTTGTTAATAAATGCTACTATTCGTTGAAAGATTTCTTGTCTGATAAGTCATTACGGCTGTACAAAGTGCCTTAGCTGTGATGTGTTCAGTATAAATTTGGTAGAAATGGTGACGAAAACTTTTTTTGACATTGACATTTACTATTATAATATAAGTATGACTAAAATCTATTTTGACATTATAAATTTATTATACAATTGCGATAATACATTATGACATGGTTAATTTTAATTTTTAAGTAGCCGTAGGTACCATGACATTTTCATTTGTATTCTGGAATGTATAAATATAAATAATTCGACTGTATGAAAATTTCTAGAAGTAAGATATCAGATTATTTAGTATTTTGTTCCTAATTTAGCTTTAAAATTGCATGCATATTATGGTGGAATATGGTGAAACTACATTATATACCGAATGAATGTAACATCTCGAGCCGTGTTGGTGCAGTATAGGGCCACCCCATATATTCCCATGGATCTCATCGAAGGCGACTAAGAGATGAGGTTGTTCTCCATCCAACAGTATACATACAGATCATGACAAGGTACCCGCTTACCAGCAATAGCCTACTATATGAGATCGAAAATCATAGTTGGTGAAATGTGGGTGTTAAATTAACACACCTCTTTTTTTATACCGCCTGGTTGGCAGACAAGCGCACGGCCCACCTGATGGAAAGTGGTTACCGTGTCCTATAGACGTGTGCAACACCAAGGGAGTAACATTCGCGCTGCCAACCCTGAAACCTCTCTAACAGGTGTAAATATATGCATGTCTGTATTTCTTTACTTTCGCCTGCGTTGCAAGGGAACCGGGTACGCGCCAGGATCCCAAGCTGCCTTGACTAATGCGTTCTGCGTCACACATTATTTGCTTTGAAGAACGCGCTCTACTCACGTATCCCTTTTTATATACCACTCAGTTAGCAAATATGCACACGGCCCATCTGATAGAAAGTGTTTATCCTTCATTAATATGCTCCTACCTCGCATTACCTCTGCACCACCAAATGGTAGACAGGTAGAGAAAGCCTACGGCGTTAAGTCCACTAACGTACATCATACTTAAAGAATAAATAAATATCAGGGCAGTCCCTCCTTTAATTTTTTTTTTTATATAGGACACGCCAACTTGACCTCACCTCGCCTGATGGTAAGCTAAAGGCAAAGTCTTAGGAAAGAGGGTCACCATTACAGACACTAAGTGCTACAATGGTGGCACTCAGCTTGGCGGCCTCATCAGATGCTTTTTCACGCCCCGCTTTTAGATTATTTTGGCTTTAAAGGAAGCGACGTCCATTTTTTTTTTAAACGAATAATAGAACTGAATTTAATAATATTACCTCTAACCCCTCCAGCTATACTGGGTTAGGTTGGCTTGGCTTGTTTCAATGATGTTAATGTGCCCCTCATATACAGGTGATAGTTAAAATATATTTGGATAAATTCAATATATTACACCATTGAAAAGACATAGATACGTGTCCTTATCAATTTATATTTATAATAATCATAAATAATAAAACATACGTAGGATATTATTCAATCATAAAATTTACGACTTGAACGTGTGATTACATATATACAGATAAAGAATTATTTTATGAAATAAAAAAAGAATTTTATAGCCGCGTGGTTACCGGCAGAGTAGAATTTGGGCCACCACATCTCTTCCCATGCGGTGTCGTACAAGGCGACTAAGGGATAGGGCTGTTTAACATTAGACAGATATATACAGCCCAGACTCAGCCTCAGATGCATGGCTCGAGTCAACAATAGTGCCCAGAAAACTACAATAAACTCACCCCCTTTTACGTGGGACAGAATACAATGATTGGTGAAATGTGGGTGTTGTCTCTTTCTCTCTAACCCTCGGGGGATAAAGGCGTGATTATATGAATGTATGTAAAAAAATGTTAATCCTATTAAAATATTCACAACAATTATATATCAGCATGTCGCAATCCAATGTCATTGCTGAGTAAGCGATACTGGTAATATACATATTGGCATTGATAACCAAAAAGTGAAAGGCACGTACGCATTGCGCATACTAAATTACGCACTGTCTACAATATAGTGGACTACTTGAGTCGTTACTGTATCGGGGGCGTAGCTCAGATGGTAGAGCGCTCGCTTAGCATGCGAGAGGTACCGGGATCGATACCCGGCGCCTCCAAATAGATTTTTGGAACCGAGGGTAGTTTTATTTTGTATTGCGTATTTTTTTAACGACGTCATGTCTCTGTATGTGTAGTTTTATATGGATTTTAATAACATCGGGGGCGTAGCTCAGATGGTAGAGCGCTCGCTTAGCATGCGAGAGGTACCGGGATCGATACCCGGCGCCTCCAAATAGATTTTTGGAACCGAGGGTAGTTTTATTTTGTATTGCGTATTTTTTTAACGACGTCATGTCTCTGTATGTGTAGTTTTATATGGATTTTAATAACATCGGGGGCGTAGCTCAGATGGTAGAGCGCTCGCTTAGCATGCGAGAGGTACCGGGATCGATACCCGGCGCCTCCAAATAGATTTTTTGGAAACGAGGGTAGTTTTATTTTGTATTGCGTATTTTTTTAACGACGTCATGTCTCTGTATGTGTAGTTTTATATGGATTTTAATAACATCGGGGGCGTAGCTCAGATGGTAGAGCGCTCGCTTAGCATGCGAGAGGTACCGGGATCGATACCCGGCGCCTCCAAATAGATTTTTTTAGAAATTGATGGTAGTTTTTGTATTGCATGACGTATTTTTTCGTATTTACGTAATGTTTAAGTATGTATTAATAATAGTTAAGGTTTCCATACAACGGGGGCGTAGCTCAGATGGTAGAGCGCTCGCTTAGCATGCGAGAGGTACCGGGATCGATACCCGACGCCTCCATATACTGTATTGGAATTTGGGTCAGATCTGTGTTAATTTTATTCTCTAACTAACATCTATTTTTGTATACACAACTCACAATTTTTGGATTTTATGTTCCACATTCGTATACAGCACATACACGGCACAGCTTAAATAAATATCCCTAAGTAAAGACCTCTGTAAGACAATTAACTGCACAAATATATATTATTCATACCTAATATACCTACCCGTGCATAATGTAATAACGCACGATAGATTAAGAACCATGTAAAATACTGTACAACGATTATAAAATATTTGATAATTTTATTTTGATTTGATAAATTCACTACACTCGAAGATCTGATTGGCAACAGCGTTTTTTAAATATAATGCACAAATATATATTATTCATACCTAATATACCTACCCATGCACAATGTAATAACGCACGATAGATTAAGAACCATGTAAAATACTGTACAACGATTATAAAATATTTGATAAATTTAATTCGATTTGATAAATTCACTACACTCGAAGATCTGATTGGCAATAGCGTTTTTTTTTTTTAAATATATGCATTAGTCTGGTCGTGCCGTCAGTCCCGGTTGCCATACCAACATCTATGGCAATCGTTAACTACCCGTTGGTGCCCTAAAAAGTTCAACAACAGGTCTAACATGCAATCCTTCGATATAATTTCTGGGTTATGGAGGGCAGTCGCTTCACGGAAAATATCAAAGTTCTGCCAAACCCACAGTAGACTGGTAAAGCGGACCCCAGATTTCGAGGTGTAAGCTTCGGATACAAGTGGGGTTAACGTTAGGTTGATGAATAAGATAGAGGTAAATATTTTGGACATGAAATGTTCTCAAAATGTGTTCTATAAGCGTAGTGCACGTTTTTTAGGAGTGTATTGAGGATAGCATTGGGTTCTACGGCAGCGGACGAGCTCAAATCCTGATTGCCCGGTCATGGTCAAATGGATGCAACTTCATAAGTGGCATTCATGACTATCAAATTTTATAATATTAACTAGCTGTCCCGGCAAACGTTGATTTGCCATGTTAAAAAAAATTAGGGTGGACTACCCTTAACATTTAGGGGGATGAAAAATAGATGTTGTCCGATTCTCAGACCTACCCAATATGTACACAAAATTTCATGAGAATCGGCCAAGCCGTTTCGGAGGAGTTTAACCACAAACACCGCGACACGAGAATTATATATATTAGATTTCACTTTATTACGGTTTATGGGAGGTAGGTAGCCCCGTGGTCCCCGACAGATTAGAATTTGGACCACCACATCTCTTCCCATGCGGTGTCGTACAAGGCGACTAAGGGATAGGTTACACAAAGTTGGTGTGGAGCCGAATGTAATTTTTAAAACTCTCCATACGCTTGGTTTTAGTCAAATGTTTGTGTACCGGGCTATTAATAGGTACAATGAGACCTCTTCTGTTTGTGACAGAAAAAGATCTGGCCGTCCACGTAGTGTTCGTACGAAAAAGGTGGTCAAAGCAGTAAGGGAAAGAATTCGAAGAAATCCTGTCCGAAAGCAAAAGATTTTATCTCGGGAGATGAAGATTGCACCCAGAACCATGTCGCGCATTTTAAAAGATGACTTAGGACTTGCAGCCTATAAGAGACGCACTGGTCATTTTTTTACTGATAATTTAAAAAAGAATAGGGTGGTAAAATCGAAGCAAATACTGAAGCGGTACGCAAAGGGAGGTCACAGAAAAATTTTGTTTACGGATGAGAAAATCTTTACAATTGAGCAACATTTTAACAAACAAAATGACCGTATTTATGCTCAAAGCTCTAAGGAAGCTTCCCAATTAGTCGACAGAGTGCAACGTGGGCATTATCCGACTTCAGTGATGGTTTGGTGGGGTGTTAGCTATGAAGGAGTGACTGAGCCATATTTTTGTGAAAAAGGTATCAAAACATCGACACAAGTGTATCAAGATACCATTCTTGAGAAGGTAGTTAAACCCCTTAACAACACCATGTTCAATAACCAAGTATGGTCCCTTCCAACAAGACTCAGCGCCGGGTCATAAAGCTCGGTCCACGCAGTCTTGGTTGGAAGTGAACGTTTCGGACTTCATCAGAGCTGAAGACTGGCCGTCGTCTAGTCCAGATCTTAATCCGCTGGATTATGATTTATGGTCAGTTTTAGAGAGTATAGCTTGCTCTAAACGCCATGATAATTTTGGAGTCCCTAAAAGAATCCATACGATTGGCAGTGAAGAATTTTCCCATGGAAAGAGTGCGTGCTTCTATTGATAACTGGCCTCAACGTTTAAAGGACTGTGTTGCAGCCAATGGAGACCACTTCGAATAAGCTTTTTATATTTTAAATTGTTTTATATTTATGTATTAAACTAACACACTGTAAAAGTAATAAATATTATTTGCAATAAAAAAAATGTTTTTTCTTCGTAACAATATTTATGGCTAGACTAGGTAATTAGTAATCGGAAATAGAATCAGTAATATTCTTTTTATATTACTGATTGTATTTCTGATCATCATCTGTCATTGTAATACTGGTAAGAAATAAAGATATTATTATTATATATTATTACAAACTATCTGCGCGCGCCAGTGCCTCGTTTGTCTTGCGATTTATGTCGAAGATATGTGTCCTATAACTCACCACTTGTTGCACTCCTCTTGCATAGTATGACCATCAGGGTAGCTCCTCCCCCCGTGGTGGCAGGGGCACTGGGCCGGAGTGACGCACTTCTTGGACGCCATGTCGAGGACATAGCCCTTGGTGCACTGGCAGCCGGGCCGGCACTCCGCCGTGGTCGCAGTAGGTGGGAGGTGCATGTTCTGGGGATGAAGTAAACCTATAGAATGTTGCCGATTTTTTTTATTTAGGACACGCCAACTTGACTTCACCTCGCCTGATGGTAAGCTAAAGGCAAAGTCTCAGGAAAGAGGGTCACCGTTACAGACACTAAGTATCCGTGGGGATATTGCGCACGTAAAAATAAAAAAAAGGGAGCAACAAGTGTGAATATACATGTATACGTTCTGTCGATACCTTGCATGTGAGTGGTTCCGCAATCTGGCAGGTAGTGAACTCCATGTTGTTAGAGGCGGAGCAGTTACTCCTCAGGTCTTCGGCGGGAGGGTAGTTCTGGATCTCATCAGGGGTCGCCGGCTTGCAGTCCCAGCGAGCACCCACGCAAGTGCTAGGAAAGAAACGTAATTCAATGTATTGTGTAAATAGGTAAGGTAAGGTTAGTTCTACTGAGAAGATACCAGCAAGAAACTCTGAGAACTATATTAGACCTAGAATAATTTTCTTTTTTAAATTTTCTTTAGTTTACAATTTATTTTGTGCGAGCATGCAAGAGACTTATGTTGACCATGCATTTACATCATCAAGATACTCATCTACTTTATAGTAACCTTTATTCATTTAAAGTTTTTGTCATTTCTATTTTAAATATATTTAGTGGCATGTTAATCAAATCCTGAGGAGTTTTATTAAATATTTTTATACAGCTGCCCACAAACGAATCACCAAGTCTGAGTTTTGGTACAACAACAATGCTTGTGATTTTGGCATAAAAAGGGAGCACTGTGCGAGGTATGTTTAAGTATGGGTAGCATAGCCTTGGGTCGAACGGACGACTACCATCAACGACCCTCAGACGACGTGCGTTTTAGTCGGTTCGAGTCCGACATAACCTCTCCCACCGACTCCAGCGAGGGGGTATCCGTAGGGATTTTACACACGTAAAATAAAGTTGGCCGGCGTATTGCAGAATAGAATGATGAATGTATGGTATTGACACGTATCTTAACGTTTATGACAGTCGTCAAGGTATATCAACCAATCCCATACAATAATCATCATTATATTCTACAAACGTATTGCCACTTATTTAGCAAGGCGGAGTATTGTCCAAACGTTAGAAGTATGATTACGAGCTCTGCAGCACACAGCAGTGTTGCACAGCAGCAAACGCAAAGCGTACCATGAAATATACTTGAATATGATAATTTTGTTTATTATTTTAATTCATTGCGGTTTCTCAATGGCGCAGTTAATCCATATTCAAGTTTAACAAGTAATGTACGTGAAAAAATTAATTTAATTTTGTTTTTGGGTTACCTTCCGATTCCTCTCCTCCCGAGAGGAACCTGTATCATTGTTCAGAATGTGTACCGTTTGCAGATAAAGTTGATTTGAAATATAATTATTTTGTTCGGGCTCCGTACAGTTTTTTATCATTTTATACTTATCATATCTAAATTGAATACATAGACATTATTAAGAACGTATTGTGTCAATAAGATTATGCAAGTGCTCTACAAAAGGGAAAGGTAAGCACGTTCTCAATGCAAATTGTACGCAATATATACAATTTAGTTTATAAATTCAAGAATTATATCAACGGGGGCGTAGCTCAGATGGTAGAGCGCTCGCTTAGCATGCGAGAGGTACCGGGATCGATACCCGGCGCCTCCAAATACTTTTTTGGAACCGAGGGTAGTTTTATTTTATATTAAGTATTTTTTTAAATACGTAATATCTCTGTATGTATAGTTTTGTTTGGATTAATGTTTCAACGGGGGCGTAGCTCAGATGGTAGAGCGCTCGCTTAGCATGCGAGAGGTACCGGGATCGATACCCGGCGCCTCCAAATACTTTTTTGGAACCGAGGGTAGTTTTATTTTATATTAAGTATTTTTTTAAATACGTAATATCTCTGTATGTATAGTTTTGTTTGGATTAATGTTTCAACGGGGGCGTAGCTCAGATGGTAGAGCGCTCGCTTAGCATGCGAGAGGTACCGGGATCGATACCCGGCGCCTCCAATTTTTTAAGGTATGAGGTAAATTATTGTTACGTATTTTTAGTTCTAACGTAGACATTTTCTATTTGTATACTTAATTTAGTAATTTGTAACACCGGAGGTGTAGCTCAGATGGCAGAGCGCTCGCTTAGCATGCGCGAGGTACCGGGATCAATACTCGGCTCCTCCAAGAACTTTTTAAAATTGTGGGTAGATTTCTATTACGTATTTTTATTAATTACGTAGTGTTTCTTTGAATAGTTTCAGTTGATGCTATATTAATGGATCAAATGTTAGAACGCTCGCTTAGCTTGCGAGAGGTACCGGGGTCGATACCTGGCGCCTCCAAAATGTTGTATTTCTGATATTAACAACGTGTTACTGTGAAGTCAATTCAAAAAAGGAGATTCAATAGTATTTTTTGTTTAAAAATTACTTAATTACCTACTTAGTTAAATAATTTGTTATTTTGATTATTTTTTTATAGGACACGTCAGTTGTTAGACTTTAATTCGCATGATGGTAACCTGAAGGTAAAGTCTCAGAAAAGAGGATCACAATGCAAGTTACAATGGTGGTACTCAACTTGCCGGCCTCATCATGAGCTGTTTCACACCCCACTTAAAGGACTCGGGGCTGTAGGTAGAAGGAAACACGTGAGTTGGCTATGAATTCCAGGCCATAATGGTGCGACTAAGGAAAGAGTCACTCAACATGAAACCAGCATGCTTGCTTCAAAGGTCTAATGACAGTAGATGAAACTCGTGAAGTATAAGGATGGAGATGGCAGAAATATCACTGTCTACCCTGGCGGGAAATAGGCGTGAGTATGTATGTATATCGTAATAATTACATACATTCATACATCTGCATGCTGATATGATCAACTCACCATAGTTCTCGTTCTCGCCTGCCAGCTCGGACCTCCTTGTACCCAGCGTTGAACTGCAGACCCTTGTGGTAGCAGGGACAGAGAGCAGTCGGCACACACAGGCCATTGTCATCGAGAAGCTATAAATACAGTTCGTTATTAGTAAAACGAATGTCACGAACTTTGCCGATAACTAAAA
This sequence comes from Eilema griseolum, assembly GCA_963662185.1. Classification (NCBI taxonomy): domain Eukaryota; kingdom Metazoa; phylum Arthropoda; class Insecta; order Lepidoptera; family Erebidae; genus Eilema; species Eilema griseolum. The sequence goes on from OY759240.1 coordinate 23,938,028, forward strand.
TGGTGTAAATAAACTATAGATTTGTTGTCTGTACTCTAAAATGGCGACACAAAAATGATGACGAACGTCATCATTTAACGCATCAATCAGAGATGCGACAGTATGCTACTTAAAAAAACACGTCATTAATAATAAATTCGTAATAATAATAAAAGTACCGCCGCATGGTTCCCGGCAGAGTAGAATTTGGACCACCCCATCTCTTCCCATCCGGTGTCGTACAAGGCGACTAAGGGATAGGGCTGTTTAACATCAGACAAATATATACAGTCCAGACTCAGCCTCAGATGCATGCCGCGTGTCAACAAATATGTGGGTAGTTGTAAAATTGTGTATACCAGTATAATATTTTTTCCCAAAATTTGGGAAAAGATATATAGATGGCCCTAAAGATATTTTAAATTTATGAATAATAACAAGAAATTCCACAAAGTGCCATCAATCAACAGTATAATTATTGATATAAATTATACCTTTTTTTTACGTGCGCAAAATCCCCACGGATACCTCTCCACCGGAGCCGGTAGAAGAGGTTATGTTGGAATCGAACCGACTAAAACCCACGCCGCTTGTGGGTCGTTTTGGTTGCCGAAGGTGAGGTTGACAGGCATATCCCTCGCACCCCGGCCGACTCAGGGCCATCTCTCATGATCTGGCCCTCATAAATTATACCTATCATTCTCACATCCACAGGTCTCATTCCAAAATCATTGCACACTTGCAGAGTTAAGCCTACATAAAAAAGTACATAATATATCATTACAGAGATCAGTTGTTATAGATACATGTTCCATAGTTAGGCGATGCCTCACATCACTACCCAAACACTCACCACAATAGGATAGTGTCTTGAGCCATCGAATTCTTACCAATACTACTTAATGTCTCAGTATATTATAGTAAACTAAAATATTGCCTAACTAAACTGACACTATGACTTTTCATTATTTTTAATTACCAAAATAGGTCAAAATATAAACAATCAAAATAAAGCAAAATTTACAACTTTATAGATTCCTTATTAAATCTCAAATCAATCTTATTAAATACTGTATACGTGTAAACGCAACGTGGACTGAGATAAATGCGATATTCTTTTGCACTCCATACATTTCACTACGCGTCAGCGCGCTGTGACGTCACCACGTGCCACGATTTTGAATGGAGCGTTTTTTAAATATATTTGATTTTAAAAATTCAATTTTTAAATCAAATATCTTTAAAACTATTTGTCATAAGAAAGTTTCACTTTTATAGTTCATTATATTATTGTAAAATGTACAGTTTACGATATTAAAAAAATAGGATACAACTCTATTCTAAATGAACCGACTCTCTTGGCTTAAATCCGTGATAGGTTCGCACATACCAGCCGAAAAAGCTGAGAAGTTTAATCTAAACAATAATGTAATTCATAATTCATATATGTTAATAATAATGACGTATTATTACTTCACGCTAGTAAGTAGCTATACTTTTTTATACTTAGCGTTTGCGCCATTTATAAAGCCGCCATGTTTCTGCTTGACGTATATAATAATATCAGTATCAAAATAAACGGGATATTTACCAAGTTTCATTGTTTCTTTTGTTCATTCATTCATTCATTGTTCCTCCGTGATCATGGTGCTTGCAACAGGGCTAAAATATCGGAAACTCAAAACAATGAAACATTGTAAATATCCCGTTTATTTTGATACTGATGTGAGTGACCGTGATAGTTTAAATACCTGTATATATTAATAATACACCATTGGATAACTTTAAGTTTATATTTTATTTAACTTTAGATTAACGTTGGTTGGATGAAATGGCGGCAGGTTACAGCAACTACATGTGACTCGCGAATGCTCCTTCGATTGAAGGGAAAAATTTATAAGAGCATGATCCGGCCTGCCGTCCTGTATGGATCGGAGAGTTGACGGATGAAAGACGGTTGCATGTAGCCGAGATGCGAATGTTAAGATGGATGTGTGATGTGACAAGAATGGATAAGATTAGGAATGAATATATTAGAGGAAGTTTGAGAGTAGCACCAATCATAGAAAAGCTACGAGGAAATTGTTTGTCCTGGTTCGGGCATGTAATGCGTAGGGATGAAAGTAATGTCGTAAAGAAGGCACTAACTATGGAAGTAGATGGCTACAAGGGGAGAGGGAGGCCTAAAATGCGGTAGATGGACTGTGTGAAAGATGACATGGTTAAGAAGGGAGTGAATGTTGAAATGACGGCAACTAGAGATGAATGGAAAAGGAACACATGTTGCGCCGACCCCAAATAATCTTGGGATAAGGGCAGGAGGATGATGATGGATAATTATAAGTTTCTCAAGCTGTATAGAGCAGTAGACGTGACCAACCTGTCCGGCGGGGCAGGCGCAGCCCTCCACGCAGCAGGGCTTGCAGTTCCCGCTGGTGGCGAGCGCCATGTCGGAGCACTTGCGCAGGCAGCTGTCCGCGCACACCGTGTACTCCTGCCCGCCCGTGCACTGGATCTCTGTGGCAAACGGACAAATTCTGTTTCTTATATGCCCTATACTTATTACTCGGCAATTTTTTTATACAATTTAAGTCGCAGACAAACGCACTGCCCACCTGATGGAAAGTGTATGAACGTGTGCAACGCAACACTAAACACAATCAAGACAAGCCTTTGGTCTTCGCACTGACACAAAAACTCTCCAGTAAAAGTAAAAGGAGGAGGAGTAGAAGTAAAAGGAGGGTTATGATTTAAACAGGCTATGTATGTTTGTATGTTCATCAGTTCCCTCATAGCTCCTCAACCACTTATTAGAACTGGACAAATGAGGTATCGTTTGAAGCGTCTTAGTCGTCCGCTGGTTATAGGCTATATAACGAGTCACTGAATCTATTGTGGCGCCATCTAACGATCACATCAAGTACTTTGTTAAAAATAAATTTGAGATACATATGTCGCGTTTGGTATGAACTGAAAGGGTTTAATTAGCACATTTCAAATATATATGAATAATACCTATTGCTTGCCCCAAAATAATATAAATAAAAAACTTCTGACGTCAGAGGCCATTAAATAACCTCCGTCCTCCGTGATCACAGGCTTGGGGGCGACAGGTGGAGCCGCCTGTGACTCTAGTAGAAGCAGGCCGATACGGCCGCGTGATTTGCACCCATCTCCCTTTTTTTAGGGAAAGGAATAACCCCACACCCGATGGTGGCTTCTATAGCCCTGGGTCAGTCGGGGTACGCAAGAGATATGCTAGGCGCTATTTCTAAACTTATGCCCAACTTATGGCCCAAGACGGTCGTGCGGTTGTTGTCGGATCGAGCCCAACATAACCACCTCACTAGCCCCTCAGGGAAGTATCCGGGTGGATTTTCGCACGTTAAAAAATTCCAGTTGACTTTGAGGTATCTACGGTTTTGACTGTATAAATATTATGTTATGACATCATTATGCTGTAGTCAATATTATTCTTGATGTGGAAATGTCGGAATTATAAATAAGGTAATTGCTGTATTAAAGTGATGACTTAGACATACTCTTGTTTAAAAATAATGTTGATCTGTATTAATTAATGATTATAATTATTAGACTTGTTGTATTATAAATTCAAATTCAAATTCAAATATATTTATTGTGAAAATGGGTTACAATGTGATGTCAATATTAATATAAAGTTTCTCCATTCTCCACCTCTAGGCATACAATTTGCAAAATTTTGTGTAATGTACTTAATTAACTAAACAAAATGTCAAAAATAAATTGAACAAATTAGGTACATGTCAACATGAGTGAGCGTCAAAAATGTATGGCTGCTCATAATCTAATATCATTTTACAATATAATCATAATCAACTGAGGTTATTTGTCTGTGTCTTCCAAAAATTCAGTCACGGTATAATAGGTTTTGTCCAACAGAAACAACTTCAGCTCATGTTTAAATTTATCCAAAACTCTTATATCTAAAATAGTCTTAGGTAGGCTATTGTAAATCCTAGGTGCCATACAGAAAACGCTAATGTCCATTAGTGTACTTTTATGTTGATGACAACAAATTTTATGATTGTGGCGCTTACTCGTATAGCGCTCAAATAAATCTAAATTGGTTCTAATAAACACTACTATTTCGTAAATATACAAACACGGCATAGTTAAAATGTTCAGAGTCTTAAAGTGAGGCCTACAACTGTCTGTTTGTTGGAGATTGCACATTGCCCTTATACATCTTTTCTGTGATTTGAACACTTGCTCTTTTTCAGTGCAGTTACCCCAAAAAATAATACCATATCTCAGTTTTGATCCCACATAACCGTGATAAGCCGCCAGTACAGCCGGTTGGTTTAACTTTTTTGTCAACATATAAAGCGCATATGATTGAGAATTTAATTTCGAGCACAAGATCTCTACATGCTTCCTCCAATTTAAATTTGTATCTAAAGTCAGACCTAAGAATTTAATTGTTTCTACTTCATGGATCGGTTTACCTTCATAGGTAATGTCAATATTTGTGTCAATTAAAGGAGTTCTATTTTTAAATGTCATTAAATGTGTCTTAGTCAAATTAATTTTTAAATTGTTTGAAGTCAACCATTGTATTATATCATTTAGTGTACTATATATGTCCGATTCAAGAAGTGTCCTATCTTTGCCCGTAAATATAACTGTGCTGTCGTCAGCGAACAAAACAGTGGGTAGCTTTGTTATATTTGGTAAATCGTTTATATAAATGTTGAATAAGAAGAGAATTGCATGCCTATTAAGGTGAAATATGGTGATACTATTTAATCTATATAACATCTTATGTAACCCATATTTGCAAGTAATAAATGAATATGATTATGACATGATTTTTTCGAATCCACTGTCATACCACAGACACTGCTAGAAAAATAATTTTATTTTAGACTTTAAAGCAAAGAGCGTAAAGTCCAAAATTAAGAGGATTTTTGTAGAGTGAGTGAAAAAGTTTTAATTTAATTTTAGACTTTGAGCATATAGAAATAAAGTCTATAATTTAATGCCATCTTATTCAGTGTCTGTGGTATGACAGTGGTTTTGCTTTATTAGAATCGAGGGCCTGTTCTCGTGTTCGCTCCACAAAGTAGTTATTAAAGGTTCTCCTCTACAGATTGCACCAAAGCGCAGTCTGTATTTTTGACAGCTTTGAGGTTATTTAAGCAGTAGCAGATTGTCTTTAAGCAGTGTTTACAGTGAGCTGGCACACTTCTTGATTGACCCACGAAGTTTTTGCGCAACTTTTCTGTCGGAGTTGGGATGTCAGAAGGCAGTCGCTTTTATAAAACTATTAAAAGGAGGAGTTGAAGAGCTGACCCCAAGCACCAAAGTCAAAGCATTCGATGGTGACTTGATGACTTAAACTGGAAGCTAATACCAAGTGAGTCAGGAAGAGGTTCGAATGGTGACTAGCCGAACAAGCTAGAGTAAAGGCACTGACCGCATTCCTGCACGTTGTAGCGCCACTGGATGATGACGCCGGCCTTGGCGCACGTCATGGCGTAGTCGCCCAGCACGGGGCACAGGCAGCGCGCCACGTCGCCTGCGCATGCGCACATGTCGTACACGCACGCCTCGTAGAACGGCTCCACGTCCACGTCCCAGTGGCACGCTGTGGACACGCACGGGATTACATACCCCTGACCAAGTATAACAAAGTTTTCAATAAATCCAATATTAAATAAAAGTAAAAAAATTGACAGTGAAGTTTTTTCTTAAGTCATCCCACTGACAGCACAAATTCTCCAGTGAGCTCTGGCTACCCTACTCACCGGGAACACAACACGAAGTTAATATAACCGCGGTATTCTGTAGGGCGGAGGTACTTCCCCAGTCGGACTGCTCAATTGGGCGGGAATACCGCCGTGTCCTACCTCCTCATGCAAGTTATTAAAGAATCCCTAAAAAGTCTGAAAACCAGCAGGTCTAAAAAGGCCACTTTATGAATTTTCAATAGATTCCTTTAAAATATGAGCAGAATCACAACCATTCATTTACTAAGCAGATTCCAATTTCGTGGAAATATCGCCAGATGACAAAATATTATCCTAATAACATAATGTGGCCTTTTTAGGCATGCAGGTTTAACCACATAACATAGAGATTAACAATGGGCATCAGATGGCAGTAGCTTCTCAGAAAATATCGAAGTTCCACCATTCCTTAGTTACACTGAAAGCTGACCCTAACTGGGACCCTAAGGCTCAGAGAAGGAAAACTTGATTTAACATTGATTATTTAATATACGGCCTAAGAAACAGATTTAAGGAAAGAATTACAAATGAAGGTCTACTCACCTTCAAACACCTTGCTCTTCAGCTTGCTGCAGTATTTCTCAGCGGCTTCTTTATTCTCCATATTAGCCTTACAAGGATGCTCTGGTTCTTTAGTGTCGATATCAGTGCAGAACTCCCTGGTCTTCCATTTGTTGGCGAAGGCCAGAGCATTCTGTTCCACGTCGTTTTCAGGAGTCAGGAAGTCGTCTTTTTGGTTCAAGTTGAAAGTTCCGCAAAGACCCTGGACACGGTTAAGAAAGTGATAAAAGATTTTCATTCTTCAGGAAATGAAGAATATGATAATAGTAGCAAGTGGAGAAGATACTCGTAGAAGAAAGGGCAACCTGACAGATTCCTCCAGACTCCAGACCCTCGATGCTGCTAAAGCAAAACCACTGTCATATCACAGATACTGCAAAAAAAGCATTAAATTTTAGACTTTATTTCTATGCATTTAAAGTCCAAAATGAAAAGAGTTTCATCACACTATATTCATCCACTCTGCAAAAATCCTATTAATTTTGGACTTTAACCGTATTCCTTTAAAGTCTAAAATACAATGAATTTTTTAGTTCTGTGGTATGACAGTGGTTTTGCTTTAGCAGAATTGAGACCCAGATAGTATAGAACTTATACCTCCTAGAAAGAGATAAGTCAAGTCAAATCTTAATGTTAACTTTTAAGAAGTTAAATTAACAAGAAGATCTTGGCAAAGTAAATGTTACTATATTTAAATATAATTGTTTTTTTTTTTTGAATAATCTAAAATAAAGTCTGTGGCTCGTTGGTCGGTACATACCTGAGTTTTGCCTTGGAATACAGGCGGTACATCAATGAAGACTCGAGTGTTGCCATCCCACCACAGATCCACTTTGTTGGGTAGTTGCACTAAAATAAACAAAATGGTTAAAACATCGGTAAATTTACAGGAAAAGTTAGTATACTATATTCATAGATCTTGGTAGGGCTTTTTTTATACAATTTAGGTGGCAGACAGGCACACGGCCCACCTGATGGAAAGTGGTTACACGAGTGTAACATCATGGGAGTCACACCCGTGCTGCCGACCCTGTAAGAACAGAGATTTTCTGTGCCTTTAGTGCAGAGCACAAAATCAGGACAAGCCTTTGGTGTTCCCACTGATAGCACAAAAACTTTCCAATGAGCTCTGGCTACTCTATTTACCGCCGGGAACACAATACAAGGTTATTATAGCCGTAGTATTCTGTAGGGTGGAGGTACTTCCCCAGTCGGATAGCTCAATTGGGACGGAAATACCGTCGTGTCCTATCTCCGTCCGTACACCCTGTATAAGACCCCACCAAGACCTTCAGGACCTAATCAACCTCACCTGCTAGCGGTACACCTACTGATTGCAAAAGCTATGGAGCAAACTTTCTTCTCAGTTGGACGTCATGAAAGAAGAAAGAAAGAAGAGAGAAAAAGCATTTATTTAAGAACACACAGCGTGCAGACAAATATATAAACATAATAAGGCGGCATAATGGACGGATGAACTCCATTGTAGCTCAGACTGCAAACTTTAGTTCATTACGGCTTATCGGCCTTTGTAGGGGTTATTCACAATACTTACCAATTACAAAGAGAGACGAGGCAGCCCTGATCCTGACGTCACCCGCCATGACCGGGAGTGTGGACACCTCCTTGCCGTTCACCAGTATGAACCCGCCCTGCTTCATGTGCACTCTGACTCCATCGTACTCCAGGCTGACGGCCCTGGTGCATGAAGGCTTGCCTTCTCCTTTGTAAGGGCTTAGGTTCATCGCCTGTGACAGACAAAAAAAAATTATTTTCCGTGCAGTAACTTCATCGGGCTGGTGAAGTTTTTGAGCTGATGATGGGAAGGATATGTTTTAATCGAATTGACTGAAGCCGTGCCGTGTTTCATCATATTGGTCTGTGTAGTCGGTAAACCAGGTGTTTCCTAGAAAGGGTATCCCTGTGACCTCCACCAGTTTGGCCACCAACATTGGCGATGCTGATTTGTAAGTGGGGATCGAAATCTTGCCTCCTCTGAAGAGACGTTTACGCGGAAGTATAGCGTGTCGCCACCCTGGGCCTGCTAGATCCCAACCATTATCCAAAAGACAGGGATCGTTCTGAGGTCTCCGCATAAACTCACGTAACATTTTCCAACTGGCGGGAATGGGATATAGAGAGGATATAATAACTACATCAAAATATCGTACCTCAGTGATAGCCCCAGAGCAGGCTACATTCTCCACCTCCACAGTAAGGTTGTTGGTCTTCAGCATGGTGTAAGTGCAGTGTCCCATGAAGTCGTACCGCAGTCCGTCGAACGTAGAGTAATGGGGGTCACCCACTGCACTGCAGCGGGCCCCACACGCCACCTTGGTACATGTCCACTGGCCATCTTGACACGTACTGGAGGAAACGCCAGAGTGGTCATTGTTATATCGATAAACAATGAAAACCTTAAACCACAGTCGCCGTAAGTGATAAGGCATTCTAAGTTACCAACCAGCCTCGATTCTGCTAAAGCAAAACCACAGACACTGTTAAAATATAATAATTATAAAAATTTAATAATATAATAATACATTTAATTTTAGATTTTAAAGTAATGGGGTTAAAGTTCAAAATTAAAATGCTTTTGCAGAGAATGAAAAAATGTAATGAAACTCGATTTATTTAATTTTGGACTTTAAGCATATAGAATTAAAGTCTCAAATTTTATGTAATTTTTTGGTATGAGTGATTTTGCTTTGGTTGAGTCGAGGACACAGTTTTAACATCTTTCAGAAGGCCATTTCAGGGACTAAAGATTACAAAAATATCTTGTAAATATTGTTGTCCATTTCTTAGAGTTTAGTACCCTCAGAGGGCGACGGTACTTCTCCGATATTATAAACCTACACTAAGGGCTAAGCCGCGTGGTTCCCGGCGGAGTAGAATTTGAACCACTCCGTCTCTTCTCATGCAGTGTTGTACAAGGCGACTAGGGATAGGGCTGTTTATCATCAGACAGATATATAAAGGCCATATTCAGCATTCAATATTTCATTTAACAATAATAGTGCCCGGAAGACGGCAACAGACTCACCCCCTATTACTTGGGACCGAATTTAATAATTGGTGAAATGTGGGTGTTAATTCACCTCTGCCTAACCCTCCGGGGATAAAGGCGTGATTATATATGTATGTGATGTATGTGCTAAAATTCAACTATGTCAGAAAGTAACACTTATGAATGATTATTTCATCGATCACGTGATATTTACATCTATAGACACTATATAAGTATACTAGCGACCCGCCCCGGCTTCGCACGGGTGCAATGCTGATACTAAATACACTACAGTACCACCGCAAACGCTACGTCCTATAATTTTTAAATCTGTAATATCTTCGAAAATATTTTTTAAATCATAAGCTGTAAAGCGCCCTATAGATCTACGTGGTAATCATGATATTGAATTGTAGCTTATATGACACGTTTGTCGGTTTACCATAGCAGTGCCATCTATTGATTACATAATCAATCCAGTCGAAAAGTATCGACATCTGTTAGAATCTTTTGGAGTTAACAGATAATTGTGACTGTCAATTAATTATAGACCAATAATTTGCAATAAAATAAAATTGCGACTATAATTAAAGATCTAAGCTATCCTATCTCTTAAGTTGGACCAGACTACTCACGGTGTGCCAATTTAATTTAAAATCGGTTAAGTAGTTTAGGAGTCCATTGCGGACAAACATCGTGACAGGAGATTTATAATATATTTGAGATAAGTGCCCGGTTCATGGCAATAGGCTCGCCACCTATTACATTGGGACCTAAACATAAACTGGCGAAATATGGGTGCTAGCACCTCTGCCTACCCCTTCGGGGATATAGGCGTGAGTTTATGTTATGTTATGTTAGACCCTATAGCCAGATTTATAAGCGAAACAGGTAAAGTTTGTGAGGACCCGATTCAGTTAGACCACATTTTCAAAACGAGTGATTATATATAGGTATTTAAACTATCATGGTCACTCACATCAGTATCAGAATAAACGGGATATTTACCATGTTTCATTATTTTGAGTTTCCGATATTTCGGCGCTGTTGCAAGTACCATGATCACGGAGGAACTGGAGTAGTGGCGGTGAACAAAGAAAAAGTTTTTTCCTAGAAGTAATTATATCGATCTACCCTCTTTCGAGTTCTTTTACTACGCGTATCTGCACTACTATTGGTTTCACTCTCACTACAAACTCGAACCCGATCTCGATCACGTTCACGACATACGATGCTCACTGTATCCACTCGCGATTTTGTTTTAGCTTGTTCCCGGTTGTTTTTCACGATCCGGCGTGATCATGGTGCTTGCAACAGCGCCGAAATATCGGAAACTCAAAATAATGAAACATGGTAAATATCCCGTTTATTCTGATACTGACGTGTGATTAAAATTCGATTGCAAAGTATTTTTAAAACTTTGGCATTCCGTACGATCTTTCAAAATATAATAGTGAAACTAAAGTACAATGGTATCCCTGAAGGAAGAAAGGTGTTAGCAAATTCTCACCAAGTATTACAATCCCTCTTAATCGTCTTCCCAGGCTTGAAATTTCTGTTCTTCAGTCGACAAGGGCACTCGTTCTTCGGTATACAGCGGCCCTCCTCTAGCAGCAGACCCTCAGGGCAAAAGCATCCTTCCACACACGTGGTGACGTTGCTGGTGGCTGGAGGCTGCGGGAATGCGCAGCTTGGCTGGAAGTCTGGTCCGCAGGGCTTGTAGACTTTGTTTGCAGGACACTTCATTGCTGTAAAGATTAAGGTCGATTTATTAATTCTCGTAATTTCAGATAAAGATATGTCACTAAACCTATTTTGGGTTCACACAGTGTGAGATATACTAGGTTAAGGTTAGTTGTAAGTATAGTTCATAAGTATTTAAGTAACACACTGTGAGAAGCAAAATAAAAAGTTTCTTTCTTTCTTTCTTTCTTAAAAGCTAATTTCCACAGCTCCACCCGAGTTGAATAATGTACCCGTGATCCACTTCCACCATTCTTGTAACTGTTCGATCTGACCTACACTGTAATTTTTTTCTGGAGCAACATTTTGGCCTTTTCTAATGCGTTGGTTTTTTTTTTTTTTTATATAGGACACGTCAATTGGACTTCGCCTTGCCTGATGGTAAGCTGAAGGCAAAGTCCCAGAAAAGAGGGTCACCATTACTTACACATACCGTGTGACAGTGGTGACACTCAGCTTGACGGCCTCATCATATGCTTTTTCACGCCCCGCTTAAAGGACCCGGGACTGTAGGAAGAGGGAAACACGTGAGCTGGTAATGAATTCCAGGCCTTAATGGTGCGACAGAGGAAAGAGTCTCCGAACCGCTTGGTTCTTGATCGGATGTTTTGCACCGTGTGCGGATGACATCTAAGACCTGCACGCGTTGTCCTGTGGAGGAAAGGGGAGGGCGGGACTAATTGGAAGAGCTCATCAGAACACTCCCCATGGTACAAACGGTAAAATACAGCCATGGACGCAACATCTCTACGCAGCTGTAAAGGTTCTAGGGTGTTCGTGATCTCGGGATTCCCAATGATGCGGACCGCACGTCGCTGCAACCTGTCGAGAGCATCTAGTAAGTACTTTGCTGAACCATCCCAGAGATGCGAGCTGTACTCCACACAGGAGCGAATTTGTGTCTTGTATAGAAGACACCGCTGCTCCGGCGTGAAAAACCGTCTCACTCTGTTCAGGACTCCGAGTTTTCGTGAGGCTGTTTTGATGATACTTTCGATGTAGTTTTTGTTATTCAGGTTGCAGCGGACAACTGGTGGTCCGAATAATAGCGGTCACGACAATTAATGACCCACCATACTATATTGTGAACACGTAGGTATTATGACAAAGTAAGTGTTCCCTCCCCAATATTACCAGATATATGGAAAAAAGTTATGGTGTTCATTACACTTACGGCAAGTCTCGTCGTCTCTCCAGTTCTTCATTTCCTCAACGCCATGACGTAGACACTCTTTAGCGTATACTGCGACCGTACTGCAGCCACATTCCTCAGGACCTACAGGTTTCAAATAAGTTAGCGACCCGTCCCAATTACCAAAGAAGGGTAGAGATCCAAGTCTCGTTAATATAATGTACTTACTCAAAGAAGTAGTGCAAGCGCAGTAATCCCACTGACATGTTTCAAGCAGCAAGGATACATCCATTACCTACAAAATCAATTTTTATTAGACCCAAGTTTTAGACGCTCCTTAGCAATTTTTCAATTATTATTTGTATTAAGAACAGCATGTATTTATCAATTGATTACCTTCGAGCATTTCCTGAATTTGTCTTTGCTGAAGATCTTGGTGCAGAACTGCTGAGATCTCTTCATGTCAGCGTCAGACAATGATGCACACGCACTCGTCTCGGTCGGGGTACTATCGCACACATCTGTAAAGGAAGAGTCGTAAAAAAAGTCAATTTTGATGCCTATTTTTAAGTAAATGTGGATCATTGATCATAATAAAATAAGAAAATTAAGAAAATCTAATTTGGATACTGAATAATTACAAGCATATTATATCATGTCTTTCCTTCTTCTTTCAGCCAATGGGTCCTTTAAATGTGGCGTGAAAAAGCATCTGATGACGCAGTCAAGCTGATGGCTACCATGGTAGCATTATTGGGATTTCTGATAGTGACCCTTATTTCTGAGACTACCTTTAGTTCACCATCAAATGCAGTGATATTGACCATTGTAAAAAATACAAGTTTATAAATTAATGAAAGATTTACTGACTGACCTCCAATTTTGTTAACCTTCCAGGCTGAAGCGAACACACTTTTGGTTTTTGCGACCGTTCCATCTCTTGTCCGCAAATCGTTTGCAGAATTGCCATCCAAAGTTCCACACAGACCCTCAGTGTTGTTCCAGAGGAGAATCGAACCTTCCACAAGGATCAGGTTCTGGAAATATATAGATCAGTTACAGTTTAATTACAGCAGAATTTAAGTCAAAAGCAGTTATGAAGAGTCTGTCTGTGGTTGTCTCGTGAACACTATCATGTGTTTTTCGTGGGTATGCATACGTTATGAGTAATATTTCCCCTCTCAATGTAACGAATTCTTTGTTTTGTTTTGTTTGAGAAGGGACTTTTTTTAACGTGTGGCAATCCACTCGGATACCCCCCGCCGAGCCCAGCGGTATAGCATACAGTTGATATTTCAGTGTCAGACATTGAAGCTTAAACTTTTAATGATTTGTTCACATCATTTGAGCACCTAACTCGGCTGCATCCGAGGGTTTTTCCAGGGAGCAAACCCTATGCCAGAGCCTGGTACTTTAATCAGAAAGCCTGCTGACCTGCTGGTGAAGTTGATTAGTGCCTTGTCGATTTTGGGAAGGACTACCCTTTAAAAGTATATTACAATGCGCTAAACTCAGTGTCGACTAATTGCACTTAACAATAAGTACATATGACTGTCTCTCTTGTTTCTCATCATACGAAAGGTTAATAATAATAAGTTAATATTTTTGGCAACGATGCCGCTATCTGTTGACAGGAAATCCGTTATTTATAACATTATAATATATAGACTCGTGCAGAAACATCCTTTGATAATTTTGCATAATATATAGATATAAACAACTAGTACCTACTTATTGGTCTTATCCTAACTAATGAGATAAATATGTGACTTGTTTGTTTGTGGTGGCGCATGGCCGTGCGGTAATGGACTGTATTGCGGGGATGTAGCTAACTGTTCTATTGACGCTTTACACACAAAACAAGACAGGTGGCCGGGCTGCCGCGGATTCGATCCAGGCAGTGAATGCAGCCCGAGAAATTAGGAGAGGATGCACTAACCTTCACGACACACGTGTTTTCATCGCAGCCGGTACACGGATCTTCTCTTCCTTGCTCAGGAGCTGCCGTCAGCATCACTAGATCGCTTGAGGAACACACGAGAGGCACAATCCGATCGGTAAAGGTCTATGAAGCGGTAAAAATGTAACAAATATTATACATTTCTGAGAGACGCGAGCGCGGTCCGTCCGTCTTTACGCTGGCTAGTTCAAAGCGAGACTGAGTGTCTATATTTCACAAATGGCGGACGGAAGCTACATCTATGGTTAGTGCGGAAGGGGAAACGGGTATAAAAGGAGTGTGTTTCCGTGTCAAAAATACAGTTTCTACTCGGCGCAACCATTCCCCCCGGCTTGAAGGGTTACCTTCGAAACGACAAATGCGAAAAAATCTAAAGTCTAATCTAAATCTAGGTTTGGGAAATAACAACTAAAATATAAACCTAGATTGGAGCTCGTGCCTACTGCTGGCTAGGCAGAAGGCAGAGGCGAACAAACAACACAACGCAACAGTCTCGACCAAGACGAGACGCGATTAGCCAACAACAAAATAAGGGTCTCTTCACGTGGGACCGATACAACAAGCGAGTGCTTCTTCTCCTCGGGTGGTTCGGAAACCGTAGTGGGATTGAATTGACTAACTGGCCACCCATCTAACGCGGCATGAATCCAGGACGGTCCACTAAACCATAACGGGTGATCTAAAGTTTGCGAAGGAAGCAATCCACGAGAGAGACAATCGGCTGGGTTGTCGGTGCCAGCAACGTGAAAGAGATTATGTGGCGCCAATTCAGATTGAATTTTTGCCACTCTATTAGCGACGAATGTGTCCCAACGATGGGGCGAAGAGTGGGCCCAACACAAAGCGACTGTTGAGTCCTAAAAGCTAAAAATTACTAATATTAATGCGAAAATTTACAATTATGCCATTAAGCGACACGGAAGTGCTAGTCTTAGCACTGCCATCCAAAACTACACGGAGTTTTAGTAGTAAGCTTATCTTCTCTAATAACTCCGCGGTGCGGGATAATGTACGAAGGCTGGGTCCCGCCAGTGTCCGCAGGCGCAGGTGAGATGTAACCTTTATCTAAATATTCGTTAACAACCTCATCATAGGCCCGCTTCGACTTTGGGGACGCCTGCATCTTTCGTTCCAAACAAAGAAAGCGTTTTTCAGCGGATACACGGGAGCCACCGAGCGAAAACTTGCGGATGGTAGACTCCAGTGGCGGCTCGACGGTGCAACAGAACGAAGCAGTCGAGTGACTAAAACTATCCATAGAAGCGGGTGCGGAACCAATTATAACAAAACCAAGAACTGTTTCCAGTGCGTGCGGAGCGGGGTACGTCGGTCCCCCTTGAACCTTACGTGATAACTGGAGGTGCGGGAGAATCGAAGCGCCGATCAATATATCGACGACTCCAGGAACAGCGTAAGTCTCATCTGCTAAAGGCAAGTCTTTAAATTTCGTTAATAAAGACGTGTCAACCGGGACGGTAGGCAACTGTTCAGCTATTCTATCTATAACGAGCGAATCCATGTCAAACCAAATATTATTATTAAAACGAGATCTAAACCTTGTTTTAACGGTGCCACGAACAGCTGACTGTAAGCTTCCAAAACCCTTCACCACTGAGCGGGTTGAACGCTTATCAACATTGAAACCAAGACGCCGACAACAATCTTGAGTAATAAAATTACTTTGCGAAGCGCCATCTAACAGCGCTCGAACAATGCGCGGCTTACCTAATGCATCGACAATAACAACGCGAGCGGTCGCAAGACACACAGTAGTGAGTGCAGCACTAGCGGAGAACGAACACAAGGTGACGTCATCCGCGGCGGTCACCGGGCGGGCCGGAGCGTGCGCGAGCGCGGGCTGCGGCTGCGGCGCAGGCCGCCGTGTGTCACCGCTCGACGAGCCAACCGTGCTCACATTGGATGCGGCATTACTATTCTCAAAATGAAGCAAAGTGTGGTGTCTCGCTTGACATTTGCGACAACTATTTCTACTATTACATAAAACAACGCGGTGTTTAGTACCGAGACAATTAAAACAAAAATTATTAGCGCGAACAGATTTATAACGATCACTAGGCGACAATTTTAGAAAACCAGGACACCTGTACAGTTGCGAATGATGAGTGCTACACAAAGAGCAAACAGGTGACTGTACACGTGCTGGTGCGGTACTAACATAAGTATGAGTTGACCTCAGTGACTTCGATGACGCATCTACTTTGCGTGCAGAATCAACAACTATCTTCGCGCCTTCATGTTTCGATGAAGAGCGCTGCAATACCTTTATATGCTCGCGAACAAAACTTTCTAAGTCTTCGAACTTAGGAATTTTATTGCCGCGATGATCCGACTCAAACAAACGAATGGTTTCGGAATCTAATTTCCTTAAACCCATATACAAAAATACGAAGTCGCAGAGGTCATCAATCTTTAGGTTCTTTACGGCGCGAACAGCTGACGCGAAAGTATCTAGAAATTTCTCTAAGTTTTGATCGTTACATGCCGTAATAGATTTCAAATCAGACATCTGATCTAAATAGGCGTTAGCTACCGATCTTTTATCCTCATACCTAGCTTTCAAAGTATTTAAAATTAAATTATAATTCTCGGCACTAAACGTAATTCCAGCGCAAGCGGTTATAGCTTTACCAGTCAATTTTTCAACGAGATAATGCAATTTTTCGTGATCTGTCAACGAATCGTTCTTATCTATCGTATTCTCAAAACTATCTATAAATAGACACCAATTGCGAATGTTACCATCAAATTCGGGTATTTGAATTGGTGGCAACTTAGGTCGGTCGCGAGTGGGGTTGGGTAGGTCAGCCGGCTTCTCCAAACTCCTAGCGACGCGTTTGATACGACAATACAAATCGTCAAACGACGACAAGGCTTGATAACTCACTGAGTAATCGGGATCCAAATTCAACTCTAAAACATTGATGTCATGTACTAAGGTTTCGAAATCCGCGCGTAGACTATCTAAGTTTTCTATAGAACACAAGAACGAATCTCTGATGACCAAATCAGAGGTTTTAAGTGCATTATCATAGATCGATTGTACGCGAGAGTAAATCATTTCTTTTTTAGCGTATAAAAGTTTCAATTGAACCTTACCGGTCTTATCAACCTTTGTCGTCGTTTGACGATTTGTATTGTCGTATCAAACGCGTCGCTAGTCCGGCTCCGGCTCGAAGGACCAAAAATGGTGGCGCATGGCCGTGCGGTAATGGACTGTATTGCGGGGATGTAGCTAACTGTTCTATTGACGCTTTACACACAAAACAAGACAGGTGGCCGGGCTGCCGCGGATTCGATCCAGGCAGTGAATGCAGCCCGAGAAATTAGGAGAGGATGCACTAACCTTCACGACACACGTGTTTTCATCGCAGCCGGTACACGGATCTTCTCTTCCTTGCTCAGGAGCTGCCGTCAGCATCACTAGATCGCTTGAGGAACACACGAGAGGCACAATCCGATCGGTAAAGGTCTATGAAGCGGTAAAAATGTAACAAATATTATACATTTCTGAGAGACGCGAGCGCGGTCCGTCCGTCTTTACGCTGGCTAGTTCAAAGCGAGACTGAGTGTCTATATTTCACAAATGGCGGACGGAAGCTACATCTATGGTTAGTGCGGAAGGGGAAACGGGTATAAAAGGAGTGTGTTTCCGTGTCAAAAATACAGTTTCTACTCGGCGCAACCAGTTTGTTTGTCACAGAATCACACAGATGTAGCAGTTAGGTCGTACTTGAAACTACTAAAACCGCATGACATTTGCGGTTCTCAGATGGCGTGGTGGCCCTTAGGCAGTTCCCTCGCGCACCCCAACTATCCCAAGGCTGTCTTCGGTTTCAAGATGGCCTCTAGGGTATGGAAACGGCATCGGTGAGAGGGGGAGAGCCACACTAGATTGCTTCTGTAAGGATGATAGGCATTTTCTTCTGTCACCCCAAGGCTTGCGCTCACGGAGGAATGAACTTCAGGTTTTTAGCGCCAACACGAAGTATCCTTCGAGTTGGAGCATATAGCGGTATTATTTTATTTTCCGAAATTGGTGTGAATTCCAGTTTTTATATGAAATGTTGGATTTTAGACGTCTATTACAATGCACACAAAAGTAGATAAGTTGCATATTACAATGAGCAATAATCATTTATCGTCATCATCATCATCAACATCATCAAATACCTATCACTCAAATGATAATATGATAATACAAAATAATACTTGGCTTAAAGTCTTGCAACAGTTGCAACCAAGCCCAGGATGTCGTAAGGCGTCTAATACAATCCAATTCAATACAATCCTCAAAGCATCCGTATCGCGAAACCGGTCAGGTCTAATAACAAATGAAAATACTGCGGAAAAGTACAAGTGAGTTCTCAATATGTGTAACAACAAATTCCACCAAGTGCCATCAATCATTAGTATAAAATAGTCTCAAGCCATAAATATTTATTTAAGAAAATCATGGAGGAAATCTAGATAGGTAGCTGTTGGAGAAATTGGTGCCAAATATCTGCTTATCCCTCCATTCCTAGGGATATAAAAGACGGTAGATGATGAACTCACATTGGTATCCCATTTGATGGTGACCCCCAGAGCGTCGAGGTTGACGAGCACGTAGTCGCTGGGCATAGACACCCTGATCCCGGGAAGCGACGCTGGGATCGGGATCAGCCTCTTGGTGTTCCGGAATAAGACGGAACCGTCCGCTATAGAGAAAGTATTTATTTTTAAAATATTTTTTTTAATGAGAATACATATTAGAACCGAAATAACGAATATTTTATCTAACCCCTCCAGTTAAGTTAAACTGCTTGTGTTAGGAGTGGGTTCACGTTGGTAGTGTAACGGCCAGGATTCGAAACCGGGACCTCTCGATCGTAAGTCCGACTCCCTAACCACTAAGCTAGTATGTTCATTGAGTATGTATAGTGTCTAACTGGAAAGAAAATACATGATGATTTTTGAACTGACATCTTCTTTAGAGGCTATGTGCAGTTTGCATAGAAAATTTTCGGTAACAAGCAAAAATCATGGAACTCGCATTGTCACCTCCGCTCCGACCCGGTTCAGTCCAGTCCATTGTCATGACGTCATGAGGACAGTAGGTACACGAGAAACATTGTTTTTTTTATTCTATACGGTCAGTAGTGAAAATCCACATGTGACAAATCTTTTAACTCTCGACGCAAAAACGACGGGGTATTATAAGTTTGACATGTTTGTGTGTGCGTGTGTGTATGTGCGTGTTGACGGTCTGTGGCATCGTAGCGCCTGAACGGTTCCACCGATTTGGATTTGGTTTTTTTTTTGTTTGAAATGTTAGCTTAAGAAAGCTATGTTTATAAAAAATATGGTTTAAAATGTCTGCCGCCGCAAACTGACGGAGTGCATATTTTTTCACAACTCCCTCAATATGCTTGACTAGTAAAATACCATACGTTTGATAAATTTCAAATGCAAGTAGACCGCCACCGCAAAATGGCTAATTACATTTTTTTTTCACAACCCCCTCAATATGGGTATCAAATCAAAGTGCTTGACTAGTAGATCAATTTAAAAACGGTAAAATAAAAATGATAGGTAGGGATGATCATTTTAGGACTGTCTGATATGGTGGCCCATATCTTCTGGACTTCACACTAGCTTCTTATCTAGCGAAGTACAGTCAATTGATGAACTATACCTTTCCAGCAAAAAAAAACTAAATCCAAATAGGTTCATTCGTTCAGTAGCTACGATGCAGACACACACACACACACACACACACACATACACATAAACACACACACAGACACGTCAAACTTATAACACCCCGTCGTTTTTGCGGTGGGGGTTAAAAACAAACCACTCACCCCCGACAGCTAGTACGTAGAACTTCTCCTCGAGGTAGACGGTTAGCTCGCTGGGGCACTGCAGCTTGTTCTTGCAGTCGCCATGCTTCACTTCCAATGAGTACTTGTGTTCCACCGCGTCACGGACCAGAATGTGTCGGCAGGGGGATTGAAAACTTGAAGGAGCATTGTACAAAAAGATTTAAAGACTTTTAGATAATTAAAATAATATAGGTAGTGGTTTCCTGCAAAGTAGAATTTGAACCACCTCATCTCTTAACATGCGGTGTCGTACAAGGCGACTAAGGGATAGGGCTGTTTAACATCAGACAAATATATACAGCCCAAACTCTCAGATGCATGACTCGAGTCAACAATTTGAAATGTAACATAACAATCAAATGCCCCAATGAGGGAGTACCTTATAGATATAATCATCCTGTGAATCAAAATGACCACTTCAACGGTACCTACAAATCAGTATTGGCCAAATTTAATTGCAACTAACCCGACTCCTGTCTTAAAGATGGAAATAAGTTTGACAGCAGACCAACCTCGCCAACAGATGGCACAAGACGCCCGTGCGGTTTTATACGTTTCGAGTCCAACATAACCACCCCGCTGGCCTCAGTGGGAGGTATCCGAGTGGATTTCCGCACGTTAAAACGAAACGGAACCCATTAATTTTCTTTCGGTTTATGGTTGGCAATAGGGAACAGCCTGCTATGAAATTTGTTTCAATCTTTAGACAGCAGATGGGTTTACTTGTAACGATCTTTAGCAAGTCAATATTTAAAAATTTTAATTGCAATTAAATTTTGCCCAGCCCTGCTACACATTTACAACCACGTCTTTACGTCTCTATCCCAATGTGGTTATCCAGGACAACATCTTTCAACTTGCTACAATCCTGGCATAAGCCTTAGGCTTCTTTTACTTCCATAATTAGGTATTTGGTAACTATGTATTACAAAAAAAATATGGAATGTATTGGATATGATAGCTTGTACGTAAAAAATAACTATACAAAATATATTTCACAAAAATCTAAATGTTCACAAAATAAACTTGAATTTTTTTATCTATATTTCACACGAGGTAAAACGCAGTCTATGGACGGTTCGCGTGACGTAACTATGAAAAATTTACTTAGCGTAACGTAAACTTTTGTTGGTTACTCTCAAAGAGTATATAAGAGTAAGAGGGCGCACTTCAAACAAAAAATCCGAGCTCGGCTCGGCAATTTTTTTTTAATATTTCACGACGCCGGGGTACGAGGAGGGAGAAGAGTTCTCCCTCTACACTGGGGTAGCTATACGCCTTTTTAGCCGTCTCTAGCCAAATAGGCTTAAAGAACTGCATAGTTCCTTAATAATCGATTAATTCCGATTTAAAAAAATCGGTTCATACAATTGGAATCGATTATTCGCTGGAAATATTTAGGAAACTGAAATAAAATTTCTGAACGAATATTCATAATTTCTTTATTAGGCCTACTATAATAAATATATATATACTATTCACGTTATTACATATTCTAAGAATAATCATAGTTAGAAGGCATTTTTAGTTTCTTTAACGTGAAAAATGTAATTTATTTGCTGTAAAAATACAATTATATGCTCTATTCACAACAGCTGATGATTTAATGTGTAATAACCGGTTAGGAATACAAACCTATCGGAGCTGATATAGCTAGGTCAAACACTCACATAAAGAAATAAAGAATCAACATCTGAGAGCAAAAAAAAGTCAATATCTCAAAAAACTTAATAAGAGTCAATGTATCGCCATAAACAGTCTATTTCTCACAAAACACAAAGAGTCAATTTCTCACACAACACAAGGAGTCAATTTCTCACAAAACAGGATAAACTAGCAGTATTCAACACTATAGAGGAGTAGTCACTCAATTCAACGTAAGCAGTAGATATTTAAAACAGAAATCTTCAATTTTAACAATATTTTCACCAACACGAAAACAAAACAAATATACAAATATGGCGTCTAGGAGCTAAATGACAGCGTTACAAACTCGCCAATCGCCACTCGGCGTCCAGAAAAATGAACCAATCAGTAGAAATGTCAAATACGTCAATTAACCAATCAGAGGAAAGGAAGTTTGCCTGTTGAAAGATATCGATTTTTTTCTTTAGGCAAGTATACTTTTTCTGTAACCAATCAGAGAAAACTACTACTTTCCTCTGATTGGTTACAGAAAAAGCTGATTGGTTGGAATTTCACGACGCCAAGTTCTGAGTCCAAGTAGGGAAGTGTCCCATGCCTGGTTACTCTCTTCGTAGATATTATTTAATGACGTCCCGCGTAGAATATCACGTGACCGACCGTTTTTCGCGCACTTTTTAAGCTAACAAAGTGAAAATGTATTTTTTTTTCTAATTAATGAGGTTTTACAGAAAAATTATGAATTGGAGGAATTAGGTGTTGAATAAATTTCTACATCTTTTAAGATGGGTTTCCGAAATATGTCAAATACCTCATTGTTACCATACAAGTCCGATAGTTGTGGGTAGGGACCCCTGACCTATATTTTCTTGAAAACATCTATCTGATCTGAGTGACGCACATATAATCACGCCATGATACCCGAAAGATTAGGTATAGGTGAATTAACATCCACATTTCGCCAATCATTGTTTTCGACCAACCCACTATTATATAGGACCCTACGTAATTGGAGGTGAGCCTATTGTCGTCTTCCGGGCACTATTTTTGACGTAAGCCTTGTGACATACGCCTAGATTAAACTCTACAAGGATATCCATTCGGCCTCGCCACATAAATCTGTTTCGTTAATTTATCCTCTCTCGTCCATACTTCTATCACCCTCTTCCTCACTTGGTTCATCTATGATATCAGATAACTTACCTATAGATCAATCCGTCAAATGTCTTATAATGTACTCCAGCCCAGGTCAGGCAGGTGCCCCCTTTGGGCGTGAAATCCTGTACCACCACCGTCACAGGTGTCTTAGTACCGTACGACCCGTACTTGCTTGACCTGTGGGTCCCATAGGTGCTGGAGATGTCACTACTGCCTGTGATGGTTTCATGGTGGGTGTGGGATCCACTGATGGTTTCCTGACTCCAGTGGGTTTCGCTGGTAGTTTCCGAATGGCCGTACGTCTAGAGGAAAGTTTTAATTTAGAAATGTGATTATACTAACAGACCCTGGCCTAAAGTAAAACGACTGCCATACCAAAGACGCTGATTAAAAATATTTAATTTTAGACCAAACTCAAAAGGCAGAGAGAATGTAAAAGTGTAGCGAAACATTTAATTTTGGACTTCAAGGTTATAGAAATAAAGTCTGAAATTTATTGACATTTTTTGAAGTGTCTGTGGATTGATAGTGGTTTTGTTATAGCAGAACAAAGGCCCTGGCAGACGTTGTCCAGCCCGAAAGAACCACCTACCGGTTTCAATTGTGTTTTCAAGCTATCCAAGAATCCATTAAAATATACACACACTTTTTATCCAAATAGCTTCAGCCGTTTAGGAGGAGTAATCGTGACAAACACACGTACAGAAAAATTATATACAGGGTAATAGGGAAAAGTCACTAAAAACCAAACAACAGTTTTTTTTTTAAAATAGGTCTATTTTTTATCGCAATACTTAATTTTTTTATTGATGATTATTAAAAGCTTTTTTAATCCCCGAGTAATGAGCAAAACGTTCTTGGGTTATATTATTAGGAAAGTCTCATTATCACTTACCCTATTATACCTATTATGAGTGCCTGGAGCAATGATTACTGTTTCGGCTGCAAAAAAGGATAAATAACTGATGTAATAATATGATACGAAGGAAGACGAAAAAATCAAAAAAATATGGCAAGCATGCCCCAAATAAAGGATTCTTTCTTTTTTATTCGGAGGTCTACAAGATTTACATACCACTTTTTTTACTATCAATAACACAAGTTAGAGCTGAGATGTATCTCCCCTCAATGCCATGCATTCAAGAACCAACGGCTACAGCATTTAATATCGTGTTTTTTTTTAAATCATGCAAAATTCTAAATCAAATATTTGGTGACTATTAATTACAACACTTACGATAAACACACTGCGGCAAAGGCTGCGGCTGGAAGACCCCAGTAGAATACATGCAGGTATATAAATCTGCTGGCGGAGTGCTGTACTTAGTGCCAGCAGGACACGACAGCACGCAGCTGAATGTTTCACTGTCTCCGAAACATTTGTATGCAGCGTTGAGGCCGAGTTTACGGACGTCGCAGGCACTTGTAGCTGTAGAAGGAAAATTATTATAGCACAGCAGCCTCAACATGGCGACATAGGTACATCTCTTTGTTTCTCATCGACCAATGAAATCGAAGAGAAACGAAGAGCCTATACCGACATCATAACGTTTTGTTCACGTAGTACCTTTTTCAGCGATTTTATTGGTTGAAGAGAACCGCGTGGTTCCAAGGAGAGTAGAATTTGAACCACTCCCTCTTCCCATTCGGTGTCGTACAAGACGACTAACGGATAGGGCTGTTTAACATCAGACAGTTATATACAGCCCAGACTCAGCCATAAATGCACGGCTCGAGTCAACAATATTGCCCGGAGGACGTTAATAGACTCGCCTCTTATTACATGGAACCGAATTCAATGATTGGTGAAATGTGGGTGTTAATTCACCTCTGCCTAAACCAGGATAATGGGGTGACTATGTATGTAAGATAAACGATGAGGTCACCAAGGTGAGGCTGCAGAATGTTTGAAAAAGTTTCAATAGATATTTCCGACATCACCTTGACAAATATGTAGACGATTAGAGTTATTTAGGATATGTCCAGAGAGCCCAGTTGTCCTCCATTGTTCCCCTAGCAAGGATCAGAAGTTAACGGGCAGGAGGAAATAAAACAATAATACCAAATTAATCAAGATAGAATTCATTGAAAATAGACATAACATAACATAAACTCACGCCTATATCCCCGAAGGGATAGGCAGAGGTGCAAGCACCCACATTTCGCCAGCTTATGTTTAGGTCCCAATGTAATAGGTGGCGAGCCTATTGCCATTAGCCGGGCACTTAGAAACCTGCGATAAATACACACAAAACTTCGAAAAGCATCGAAAAGTAATTGCTGTGTGCCATGTTAAACCTGGGATCGAACCCGAGACCTCGTCTCAGCAATCCATTACCCATACCACTAGGCTACCGCACGCCATTGAAAATAGAAAAGTGTTTTTATACAATTTCGGTACTAAACAAGCACACGACTTAATGGGAAGTGGTTACAGAGGCCTATGGACGTATGCTACACCCGAAGCATAAATGATAAGCAATACTTACAATACTGGCACTGTGGTCCTCTGAAGGCATCTGGACACGAGCAGGTGTTGACAGCTAGACAGACTCCACCGTTCTGACACGGCGGTGTGCATTCTGGCATGCAGTCGGGGACGGTGGAGAAGTCAGCCCGGGACGGTACCCACTCTCCTTCCGCACAGTGTAGGTTCGCCACGTTTGAGCCGTCGGGGAACTTGTGGTCAGCCATGCAGGTGATTGTACATAGCCTGGTACAAGCAGAAGCTAGTCGTTATTGATTGTATTAAGTCATTTTTTGGAAGTCGATTTTAGTTTAGTCGGTAACTACACCATATCTTTTGTTGTTATAACATTACTGTCCATCCCAAGGTTGCCTGGAAGAAATCGCTTCAGCGATAAGGCCGCCCATTGTACATTGAACTATATAGATGCTACCTACTTGTCCTACTGTAAATCTGTTAGTGTACAATAAAGAATTATCTATCTATCTACTTATTTAGACCTATTTGACTGTTTAACTACTTTTTGATACTGTACGGGTGGAGAATTACCCGAGTATATAATCTAGAACATTATATAAATGTTCGCTTTTTGTATAAATGTTGTTAGATATTGCCAACATGTACCTATGGTTCAGCTGTTTAGATGTTTGAATTTATTTATTCAACCACGCTATGGCACCTGAAGTGATGTCACAGAAATTTGAAACAGGAATATATATTAGTATTAAAGTTATCAGGATATTTACCATGTTGTACTGTACTGAGTTTCCGATATTTCGGCGCTGTTGCAAGCACCTTGATCACGGAGCGGAGGAACTGGAGTATTGGCGGTGAACATTATAGAATAGCGGAGTGGATACAGTAAGCATCATGATTCGTGAACGTGATCAAGATTGGGTTCGAGTTTGTAGTGAGACTGAAACTAGTGGTAGTGCAGATACGCGTAGTAAAAAAAAATCGAAAGAGGGTAGATCGATATGTTTACTTCTAAAAAAATTTTTTCTCTGTTCACCGCCAATAGGTACTCCAGTTCCTCCGTGATCATGGCGCTTGCAACAGCGCCGAAATATCGAAATCTCAGTACAATACCTACAACATGGTGTACATATCAGAAACTTATACTTTGTATTCTACGATGTCAACGATTTATATGTATACTGTTGGTGTGTCTATTAATAAATAAATAAATAAATAAACATGGTAAATATCCCGATTAATTTAATACTAATGTGAGTGACCATGGTAGTTTAAGTACAGGGATATATAGTACAAAATAACCCGTAAGGTACTATGTATCGCGGGAATTGATTCCCATGGGTTGCGGGAACGGGATCAAAATTCCACGCGAGTGGAGCCACAAGTAACAGCAAGTGGTATGTAAAATAAAACACAACTTACTCCGGCCAACATCTCCTTTCGGAGTTCATCGGTTGGGGCGGGCTGGACAGACAAGGCTTCTTTTCGAACTCGCAGTATTTGCCGTGGAAGTTGGTCGGACACTGGCATGTGTTGGTGTCCACGCAGATGCCAGAGTTCTTGCATGTCGGCTCGCATTTTGCTGGCGAAAGGAGCATCATTGAAAGGAAACATGTCTAGGAACACTTATCAAGGGGGTACATTCTCTGGCAGTATTATTTTAATCTTCTTTTCATTTTTTCTTTTAAATTGAAATTTTGTGAATACAGATGCATGTAGTACAGTAAGCACCGGTAGCTTAGTGGTTAAGAAATTAACCGTACGATCGAAAGATCTCAGGTTCGAATCTTAGTACACTACACTAACGACGCGACGTAAACTCATTCCTAACACAAGAAATGTATATTATCTTGAGGGTTTAGAGAGAAAATGGGTGATTCAGGTTTTTTTATACCACTTATGTGTGTGTTGGTGTGGCAACCAAAAACGACCCACAGGCGGCATGCGTTTTGATCGGTTCGAGTCCGACATAACCTCTTCCACCGGCTCCGGTGGGGGGAATCCGTTGGGATTTTGCACACGTAAAAAAAAAAAGTAGCAATCAATGTTGAGATGCCCTATTATTATTAATATAGTGTGTAAGTTGCACCTTACCTGTGTTACGAATTATTGTACAAAGAAACACATTGTGAGGGTCAATACAAAATATTATTATTTTTTTACTTTCTTTCTTTATGGAACGCATTGCCTTTGAACATCAAATTAAAACAAAAAATTTGAGCAATATCCCTAACGTTTTTAAAGTGTAGGTTTTAAAATTTATACCACTTAGGTGGCAGGAAAGCACACGGCCCACCTGCTGGAAAGTGGTCAACGTGGCCTCTGCCAACCCTGCAAGCATTGAGAGTTTCTGTGCCGTCATTGTAAAAGACAAAGCAGGACAAGCTTTTGGTATTTCCATTAACAGCACAAAAACCCTCCAGTGACCTCTGGCTACCCTACTCGCCCCCTAGACCCCTAGAAGTAATACTTGAACGACCCCCTATCCTTTATCCCAATAGAATAGTTTCATGCACGTTCACATTACGGTTGATCAATTAGAATAAGGGCTTATGTATCGTACCCAATGATGACATTGGCATAAAGTGGGTCGTAGTTATTTGCAAATCGGACGGACGCCAAGCTTAGATTTGAGATGCTTCCGCTAAAGCAGATAGCGCATCCCACGCGAGCTGATTATCGCATATACCAACACTGGTAGGTATTGCCACTTTTTTCTTGTTATCACTGCAAATAGCTGTGATATTTTTGTATTTAATTTCAAGTTTAGTTATTCAAAGGATTCTTTTATTCATATAATGAAATGTGACAATCAGTTTGACGGCCTCATCATAAGCTTTTTCACGCCCCGCTTAAAGGACCCGGGACTGTAGGAAGAAAGAAACACGTGAGCTGCTAATGAGGTCCATGTCTTAACGCGTGTGCAAACTATTCGCCGCATGGTTTTTTTTTAAACCACTTAGGTGACAGACTAGCACACGACACACCTGATGGAAAATGCTTACCGTGGCCTATGGACGTGTGTAACACCAGAGGAGCCATACTCGCGCTGCCACCCCCGAAACCCAGACTTTCTGTGCCGCCAGTGTAGAAGACAAAGCAGGACAAGCCTTTCTTCCCACTGAGAGCACAAATTCTCCAGTAAGCTTTGGCTACCCTACTCCCGGCAAAGTAGAATTTAGGTCACCCCATTTCTCCTCATGCGGTGTCATACAAGGCAACTAAAGGATAGGGCTGTTTACAAACATATACAGCCCAGACTCAGCTTCAGATGCATGGGTCAAGTCAACAATAGTGCTACGGATACGGCAATAGTCTCACCCCCTATTACGTGGGACCGAATACAATGATTAGTGAAATGTGGGTGTTAATTCACCTCGGCCTAACCCTCCGGGGATAAAGGAGTGATTATATGTATGTAATTCTCTTATACAACCATCTTGGGACCACAGTGGGAGCCATTTACTGATAGTCATACGAACTATCGGAAACAATGACTTTCGAATGCTCAAGGCATGGCTCGGTAGCTCAGAGATCAAAGCGTTTCCCTGTAAGGGACTAATTGCGGACTCCAATCGTGCCTGAACATTCCCTTTTCTCCCATCTAAATCCATTCGAAATTATAAATCAATGGACACTATTTGAATGAAAACATAATCATCTTAACGTTAAACTTGGGCGGATACTGCTAAAAACACAATTAATTTTAGACTTCAAAGCAATGCGTTAAAGACCAAAATGAGTAGACATTTTGCAGAGTGAATGAAAAAGTGCAATGAAACTCTTTTCATTTTAATTTGGACTTTACCTATGTAGAAATTAGGTCCAAAATTAAATGTAATTTTTTGCTGCGTCTGTGGTATGACAGTGGTTTTGCTTTAGCAGAATCGAGGGCCTGGATCTATTCGACGTTTTCACCTTACTGAACTTATCCGAGGATATATTCCTAAATTGTTGGAATGTGTCATATTACCTACAGTGAATTGTGACTGTGCATATTGTTTCCAAATCTCCCTAGGGAGTTTCTAGTAAAGTCCCCACAACTTTACTGAGACAGCAATCATATCACTGATCGTCATCGCATCATCAACAAACATCCTAAAAGACCGCAACTTGAAAAACTTGACATTGGCGTCTCGCTATTAATAATTTTAAAAACGTTTACTTGACATTGGCAAAATTGTGACGTTTCGCTGCAGAAACCCGACTGGGTATTCTGTAGGGCACTTGTAGGGTACTTTACCCTACAAGTGCCCTACAGAATACCGCGGTTATAAATAATAACTTCGTGTTGTGTTCCCGGCGGTGAGTAGGGCAGCCAGAGCTAACTGGAGAGTTTTTGTGCTGTCAGTGGGATGACCAAAGGCTTGTCCTGCTTTGTCCTCTACACTGACGGCACAAAATCTCTGTTTAGAGGGTCGGCAGCACGTATGTGACTCCACTGGTGTTACACACGTACATAGGTCATGGTAACCACTTTCCACCAGGGGGCCGTGTGTTTGTCTGCCACCTAAGTTGTATAAAAAAAACAAAAATAAGACCTTACCCGAGGTCTGCTTACTCATTCTCCTCCTTTTGGTTTGGCTTTTATAGTTCTTAAGGGAGTAACTGCCGTTTGACCTCCTAATCCCGAGAAAGCCTGCGCCAGAGGCTCATCCGTCTACCGACGGGAGCTAACCTAATTTTTTGGGTTAAGAGAGACTTCGGTAGTATTATGGCCAAATTCCTAAACTACAACCTCTCTAATTTTTTTTGGGTTAAGAGAGACTTCGGTAGTATTATGGCCAAATTTCTAACCTACGACCTCTCGATCATAGCGCCGACTTCTTAACCGCTTAGCTACCCAATCTTAAATTATTATTATTTAATCTTTGCACCGTCCTAATAATACTTAGTCTTAGTAAACTTAGTAAAGGTGGAGAGAGGGTCCATGCGTTGCTTATTTGGGGGGGGGGGGTCTATATAATGCTTACGTTAGCAGTAGTTATTTACTTTTTCACACTTAATATAACATGCATTACCCATAGAAACAAACCTGAAATATGCATATAGGTACCAATGTTTACGTAAGCATGGGAAGGTTAATTTTGCTTACTTTGGCTGACAAGGGAGAGTGGGGGTTAAATAATTGTTAATAAATCTGCTTACGTAATACTTAAACAGCCCCCTTCCATTGCGGAATTCATTATATAAAAACGACTTACGCATGTATGGTTGTTTGGCGTTATTCTGGAACTGGCTGTAGCTGGGCCTGTAACAATATAATTATTGAAGAATAATGTTTTCCCGGCCCTGTTTCCACCAAAGCGGAGAGAAGAGGGGACGAGAAGAGATGTGTTTTGAATAACCAATAAGATTTCGATATTTCCACTTATCCTCTCCGCTCGGCTTCGGTGGAAACCAATCAAACGAATAGGAGAGATGTCAAATTTTTCTATAGAATTTTGTGCCATGAGCGGGCAAGCGGCGTAGTAAAGCGGAGAAGTGTGTAGCTGGACAGCCGGCTGCGCCCACGATCCACACCGTTCCTCGCTACTTTCCTAAATTAATTGTGTTTCTTCAACCTCTAAGTAATTCCTATAACTCAAGCAAATTAAAATATAACTTTTGTAATGACATGACGTCTTCTTTTCGTAGACAGCACTCCATTGATTTCGAACTCACACAGCTCACTTCTCGGCTACACATAGCTCACATCTCCTCTCCGTTACGCTACGCTACGCTCCCAGCCTGACTTGTGGTTTTATAAATTATATAACCTAGGTGGCAGACTCTGTTAGAACAGAGAGTTTCCGTGCCGTCAGTGCTGAAGACACAATCAGGATAAGCCTTTGGTCTTTCCAAGTGACAGTACAAAAGCTCTACAGTGGTTTTTTTTTTTTTACGTGCTCAAAATCCCCTCGGATACCTCCCCACCGGAGCCGGTGGAGGAGGGTATGTCGGACTCGAACCGACTAAAACGCACGCCGCCTGTGGGTCGTTTTGGTTGCCGAAGGTGAGGTTGACAGGCATATCCCTCGCACCCCGGCCGACCCAGGGCCATCTCTCACGGTCTGGCCCTCTTTTCGGGTGTGGGGACTACAGAGTCCCCAACTCGTCCCCGAAAACGGGGAGGCGCGCCACGCGCGCCGCCGCCGCGGCCTGCTTCTGCCAGGGTGACAGGCGGCTTCACCTGTCACCCCCAGGCCGGCGCTCATGGGGGGCGGAGGTCGTTCATCGACCTCCGACGCCCGAGTTGCCTTCGTACGCGGGCAGCTTGTCTTGCGATCCTTCGTCGCTCCCGCTGCCGCTCCCGCCCCGCCTCCTACTTCACGAGCATTACTTGCTCGCAGAAGGAGGCGCCGGCCGCCCACGCATCCGCGCAGCGAACCATCGCCGCGAGCAAGGTGGAGAGCGTGAGAACCCTCACTCCCAGGGCCGCCACAAGCTCCCGCCTCGGCGTCTCCCACGCCGGATACTCGGTGAGCGTGTGCGGACCTGAGTCCTCGCTCGCGTCGCAGTGATGGCACTCGGACGTTGGCTCTTTCTGCATCCGACGCAGATACTTTCCGAAGCATCCGTGCTCGGTGATCATCTGCGTCAGACGGTACGAGAGGCTGCCGTGTGGCCTCTCTAGCCACTCCCCCATGATGGGTCTTACCGCCGTTACTACGGCGTGCCCTGCGCCTGGTCGCCCAAGTCGTATCTCCCATTCCGCCACCATTTCCCTGTGGAGCCGGGATCTCACGGCCCGAATTTCTTCGGGCTCGGGATCGTGACCCCGCTCCCGCACCGCCTTTCGGAACCGGTATAGCGCCGAAAGGCATCTCGCTTCCAGGATCCATGGTGGCGATCCGGCGAGGAGACTCGCCGCGTTGAATGATATCGTGCGGTACCCCCTTATGATGTGAGCTCTACAGTGGTTAGTGGTCAACGGACTGAGTAGTTCAGATCGCCCACATAAGCCTCAGTCTTGAACTAACGGCTAGTGACAGCTGGAACCGACTTTTAACTTGCGCTCGAAAGCACAAAACCGCTCAGATGATAAAATAACACTAAGCGGCCACCCATCCCAATAGCAGCTGCGACTAGGTAGCTTAGCCCACTTATCGTTTAACGCACACTGAGCATGACTGACCACTAGTGCTTCTATTAACATTCGCGTAGTTCTTGGCAGAGCAGAATTTTGGCCACCCCATCTCTTCCCATGCGGTGTCGTACAATGCGACTTAGGGATAGGGCTGTTTAACGTCAGACAGATATATACAGACCAGACTAAGCCTTAAATGCATGGCTCGAGTCAACAATAGTGCCCGTAACACGGCAATAAGCTCACCCCCGATTGTATTCGGTCCCACGTAGGGACCGAATACAATGATTGGTGAAATGTGGATGTTAATTCCTCCTCTGCCTAACTCTCCGAAGATAAAGGCGTGATTATATGTACTATTCTATGTAACATTCTACATAGATAGGTTTAAAATTAGAGATGACAGCCTCCGTGGTTTGGCGGTAGTGAACGCAGCCGCCACGAAAAAGGCTCGGGATCGATCCCCAATCAGTGCAAATATTTGTGTGCAATAGTCTGGTTGTGCCTCGGAGAGCATTTTAAGCCGTCAGTCCCGGTTGCCATACGAACATCTATGGTAGACATTACGGTAATTGGAGCCCCAAAAAGTCCAACAACTGGTCTAGTTGCAATGCTTCGATATCGCCTTTTAGACTATACGGATAGACGCTGCACGGAAAATGTCGAAGTTTAGCCAAAGACTCGTAAAGCGGACCCTAGAGGTGAAAGCTTCGGATGCAACTGGGCTTAACGCTAAGAGGAAGTTATTAAATTTAGAGATGGAAAATACTACTTAAAAATATTTTTATAATTACGTATACCTCGGGCTACGTATCTTTGACCTAAATAACGAAACAAAAGAAGCTCTAGCTCTCGCGGACTGTTTTTGTAATAATCTATGCTTTTTTATTATCATGCGAAATATCTTCCCAGATACCCCCCCCCCCTCCCCCCACCAGAGCCGTTGGGAGAGGTTACGTCGGACTCAAACTGACTAAAACGCACGTTGCCGGAGGTGAAATTGACGGAGGCATATCCGTCGCACCCCGGCCGACCCAGAGCCATCTCTTTCAAGCGGGCCCTCTTTGGGTGTGGGACCACGGAGTCCTCGTCAAGAAACGTATATTGCGCGTATATAGCATATTTTGAGCACATTTCAGGTCCAAGATACATGCCCCGAGTAATAACTTGTTAGTACTTACGGTGCATTATAATTGGAATACCAAGAACTGGATTCGCCATACTGTGACTTAGTACCCGAGTACCCATTCTTCGTTCCCGAATACCCAGTCTTAGTTCCCCCATACCCAGTCTTAGTTCCCCCATACCCAGTTTTAGTTCCCCCATACCCTGTTTTAGTTCCACTGTATCCGGATTTGGTTCCACCATATCCTGATTTAGTTCCAGAATAACTCTTCGCGTAGGGTGGTACGTATGCCGGTGCTTGAACGTCGGATTGTCTGCAAATATTACCATTGAAAGTGAATTTGGTTAGGAAATAGGCACTATGCTTTCTGAAACCTTCTTTAGCTTTTACGGGAGCTACTGACATCCGAATAAAAATTTATGTAAGAACCGATCAGGATAGGAAAAATTTTGAATCATATCAGACGGAATTCGAACCCGCGATCTTTCCCTTACCTACAGGGGGAATGCTCTCAAACAATCACTGAGCCACCGAACCACGCCTGAAATCATCCAAATCTTCCTATATATATATCCGTCTTACGGCGACGGTGGGATACTCGTAAGAATTATCGGCACCAATTAATGATTTTACAATCATTTTTAAACATTGATATTTGATGACCCCACCCAAACTATTGAATTAAATTTTAAAGTATTTAGTATGCTAACTATTCAACCTAATAAAAAAATTGAATTAGAATTTCCCTTTTCATCTTGTCTGATTCAATTTTTTTCCTATCTTAATCGGTTTATTTAAGAAGTTTAAAAATATATGATTTTGACTTCTAAAAGCATAAATATGAAATGCAAATACTGCCGGTCGATAAAAAAATTTAATAATTAAAAATACAAAAAGCAAGAGTTTAATAAAAGTGAAGAGCTATTTTACAGAAATTTGTAGTGTAGGCTGTAGTGGTGTTCCAATAGGTGAAAAGTGGACATAAATAAATAATTATATAAGTAGGTACTTACTTGTTATTAAATATCACGCAAACTGATATAAGAAATCTACCTACCTTTGGATTGTTCAGACATAGGATATCGTTAATTATTTAACAATGAAAACTATCGACATATAATTATTACAATCACTTATTAGGTAAATAAAATAAAAACAAATGACATTCTAAATAAAGGCGCCAATAAAAATTTAAAAGTAAAGTAATGCAGTATGCAAAGGTATTTTTTCATACAGCCAACTGTAAAAATAATCTTACCCATATTCATAGTTTGGTGCTGGAGGCGGAGGTGATACTCCGTATCCGCCATCGCTGGGATAAACAGCGTATATTAATATTAAAACTTGTATGATTAAATACATTTTGTAGATTTTATTTTATCCATTTACTATTTTTTATTATATCGAACTGTTGTGTACGTTGACACGAACCACACGAGTAAACTGAACCCGAATACTTGTGCGGTATTATGATAGCTTCAATTTATATGCTCGGAAATCATCCTTATGTTATCTGAAAAATTATCTACAAATGCAGGATTTGCCCAATAGTAAATAATATGCAATTATTAAATTTTATTAAGTACTTAAGGGGAGGATATCCAGTAATATGCTGCAACAATATGCATCTATGGTTTTATTTATTTTTATTATAAGCTCTAGGTATAGTCTATACATGTGTTCTTAATTTAAAAATTGTATTCTGATTCTTTCAAGGGCGACAAATTACAAAATACTCTGAAGATCTGAATATTTATTAAAATGCCTGTAAAAAGAAAACGTGGACTTCCTCTCAAAAAACAAGAGGTAACAGACAAATTATTATTTTAACGTCTATTTATTCTCTAAATTATTTAGGTATTTGGATTCCGATATTATTCAATGGAAATGTCCATAATTATTATATTCTTTTCCTAGGTACTTACCACAAGAGGACTGCAATTCTTTTCACAAATCATTTAATGTTTTGGTTTTATATCTATAAATTCATAATTGCTAATGACTTTTAGTTTATAATAATAATATACTTAAGTAAATAATAATAGGTACATAAATGAAATTTAAAACTATTGTTCTTTTTTCATTTAGATAAAATGAAAAAAAAAACATGTTTTATAAGAGATGATGATTTTTTATGACAAAATGAGATTCAATCTCTAATTACGTGTATAGTGTAGGGTTATACACGTAATTTGAGATTCACATTGCTAAGAATATATTTATAAATATCTACTTATTTCAGAGTCAAAAAATAAGAACGCGCTTGATCGAGATAAGTCTAAAAGTGGAAGATTGTATCTACCAAAAGATACCTATATCAATGTTGGAAGCAGAATTGTATATTAAAGAAGTGTCTTCGTACAAACTTGAATGTTCTAAAGATGAAAGATCGCTGCAGGTATCTATAAATTTACGTTTATATCGAAGTACTAGCACCGCGCCGCGGTTTCACGCGCGTAAAACCTGATCCCATGGGAATATCGGGATAAAAAGTAGCCTATGTTACTCACGAAGAATGTAGCTTTCTAATGAAAAAAGAATTATTAAAATCGGTCCAGTACTTTTTGAGTTTATTCGTTACTGGGTCAATCCGACCTTATAGGGGACAATACGTATGCCACTCCACTCAGGCTACCTTGAAACATCCGAAATTTCGGGCCCGTCCAATACATAGAAACGGTACGCACAGTGAGACATGAAAGGGACTGCGACTAGCTCATGGCGATGGGACGCTGCTCGAGTGCGTGGGCTACTGCCGTCACCTTCTGCGAGCAAGTAAACTTTGAGCAAGCAGGAGTCGGTGCGGAGGGACCGGAAGAGATTCGCAGCCAGCACAGCCCGCAATGAGCGGAGGCGACTTGCAAAAAAGACCTCCATCTCCCACGAGTACCTAAGGGCCTTGGGATAACGGGAGGAGCCGCTTATCACCCTATGCTCTTTCCCATGGTCTAATCTATATTTGTACCAAATTTCTTCAAAATCAGTTCAGTAGTTTAGGCGTGAAAACGTAATAGACACAAACAGACAGAGTTATTTTTGTATTAATCGTATAATTCGTATTAATCATATATATAATAATTTTAATCCCTCAAAGGGAAATCCCTTGCTGGGAGAAAACTCAATATTGAGTACGCTCGCCTTTGTACACCAAGATGTATTTGTGATTGCCTATTGATATAATATTTTCCTTGTGTACAATAAAGAATTAAAGAATAGTTAACTATAGATTACTGTGATATTAAATCAATATTACAAATTCTAAATGCTCTTAATCGTAAACGCATATGAATAGCCCTCTCGAGCTAGGACATAGGATGTGATGCCCACGAACGTCAATGGTGTTTCCGAGCGGATGTACAGGGGCGGAGATATCTATTTTCATAGAATTTAATGTGATTTGTTTTTCTCTATTACATTATAGTTAATTACAGAAAAACAGTAAGGAATTCTTGGAAGTTTATTGAATAAAAAAACCGCTGTGCAAATGTATAAAAACACCCCATACGAAATGCCTCATTAACTGATAAAGCTATTATGTACATACTTAATATCTAAGCATTTATCTAGGAAATGTAGATGTAAAATAAAAATTACTTTTGATTGTGATATTATAAAATATACTATTACGCAAATCGTTAAATACTAATTTCTTTATTTTAATCCGGTCAATATAAACCAAATTAAAGGACACTCCTTTAATAATTCGCCGCCAGATGTAAGTTGGTAGAATTGTTAAATAGAACATCATAAATGAAATATAAAAAGTCCTCATCAATCTGACAGCTGGTTTTTTCGGGGTCAAGGTCATATTTACGGTTTTAGAAAGAAAAATATTTTATTTAAGGTAATCACAATGTGAATGTAATAAATACAATTAAATGTGACATTAGGTAATCGATCTTTTCCCTTTATTTGTGAACTCTTCCCAAATTTCAGGAATTTAGCTCAACGGACAGTATCCTAAAATCAGACATGTAACCACAGAGACACACAGACATGTACTCCAAATATATTGCCGTTTATGTAGCACAAGTAGGTACCTATACACACTATAGGCTACTTTTTATCCCGATATTCCCATGGGATCAGGATTTACGCGGGTGAAACCGCGGCGCGGTGCTAGTATATAATATAGTAGAAACTTACTCGACTTGATGAAGGTGTGAACAAAATGTCATACCTGCATTATGCCCAACCGATCCGTAGTCACACCTTACTACCACACTGGTGTGACTATGGTTCATTTTATTTATCTGTGGCCATACTAGTGTGACTATGGTTCATTTTTATTTATCTATGGCCACACTAATGTGACTATGGATAATTTTAATTTGTCTATAGTCACACCACAACAACCCTACACACACTTGACCAAAAAAAAATGATGAAATTAGTATGTACAATGGCTGTTAACATTTGATAAAGTGAACTTCAATTATTTAGTTTTATTAGAATCAAGTAAAAGATTATTTATAGTAAACCGATCTAGGACCTGCAGGAGGAGTGCACCATTTTAGTTTTAACGCACCGTTTCTAAGAACTGACCAATTGTGATTTCACTATGAATTAATTCTAACTGCTTTATTATAATAAAATTATCTTTTTCCATTTCTATTCTTCGTCTTTTATTCGGATTGGTATTTTGCTCAATACACATACGTTTAATGGAGTTAGTACTGACTTCTTCCTCCAGTACACTAAGTAATTTAACGATAGTTACGTAATTTTTATTAACTCTTTTGTTCAATTGAGAATGCCAATTTTCTAAAACGTTATTAGTACGGTGACGGTCGTTGTATACGCACCATTCTTTAATGAAGTCATCATTTTTTAACCAAGTGTTTTTCATATACTTCATAAACACTTTCAGATTTGCATCATTAAATTCCTCAGACTGCAATTGAATATAATTCCATCCGTCCTTAACTTTGTCTGCTGGTAAAAGAGGAAGAGAAGCACACAACGCTACTAT
This sequence comes from Eilema griseolum, assembly GCA_963662185.1. Lineage (NCBI taxonomy): Eukaryota > Metazoa > Arthropoda > Insecta > Lepidoptera > Erebidae > Eilema > Eilema griseolum. The sequence continues at coordinate 23,976,481 of OY759240.1, forward strand.
GCGGCGATAAAGTTTAGAATGTAGACCGATGGATTTGCTTTTTCTCCAGATACTGTTGCTAAAGTGGTAATAACATTTTCTGATTGCGGTACGCGGAAAAAAAAAACTTTATGGCGTTGGTTGCAGCCAACTCAAAATCAGCGTGAACTTTCGTTGGAACCCACTCTGGACAAATTGTTGTTAATAAGTCAAATAGCGCGAGATATGTTGTCTCCTTTTTATCGCTCATTAAGGCATATATAAGTGGTTACTTGACGAAGATGTGCTATTTAAATCCCCATGTATGGTGAAAAGCTGCATAAATGGTTTAGGTGTACTCTTGAAAGTACCATCTATAAAATATTCCTTAATTATTGACATTTGTTCTTTACTTTCTGGGGAGCAAAACAATAGTATTCTTGAAGATTTATATTGGTAATCCGCAACAAGGAATTTGCTAAATTGTGCTGGTATTTCTATTTCATCCAATTAAGTGAAGACCGTTTTCTTAACCTGAAATTTCTTATTACGTGCCGCGTATAAGCTATGCTTCACGTTATCAAATGATGGCACTTTGTTTATCAAGTGTAAACCTTTGTTATACATGGGTTTGATATTATTTTTAAAAATTGTAGGCATCGATTCAGCTGATGCCCCAGCTTCGTTCTTCATATTGTCTACACAACATAATATTTCATTACCAGCATAATCAGGCTGACATTGTATAGAATGATCCACCCGCTTTAATATTTTTCCATCCTGACAAAATAAAATATATATCAATATTTAGTAGGTGTCGACTCATACTGCATACATATTGTACTCAACACATAAGACACAACCGGCCCGCCAAATCTTCGATTTGATAGAAATTTTATTTATGTCACGCTATCCCCAGTAGTTCTTGAGTTGAAGGTACCGGACGGACGGACAGACGGACAGAGCTTTGTATATTATATATAAGATATTTTAGCATGTTCAGTTAGGATACTTACATGAGTTGTAAGGGATCCGACGCATTTCTGTTTTCGCTTTTGACTACAAAACCAAATTATGCTTTTATTAGCATATATTTTTTGTTTATAGTATCGATGACCATCGAATAAAAGCACTACACCGCGTTTTCTATCTAAAATTTTATATTCTGCCTCAATATCCATTTATATGAGAAAAGTTTGGACCTATTATAATGACAAGAAGAAAAACAAATGCATCGTTCATATTTATTTCAATGGTAGGTGATGTCAGAGAGAGCTTTTAATCTCGAGTAGCCAGCCAGTAGGTACACAAGATTAACCTCTTTTATGAATATTATACTTCACTGAAAGAAATACTGTAAGTGATGTGTGTGTGTAATGTAAATCAACCTACTAAGGACACAAGTCAATGGTGTGTTGGTGTGACTATGGATCGGGTAAAATTATCACTAGCTATACTAATATGACTACAGGTAAATAAAATTATCCATAGTCACACTAGTGTGGTCACAGATAAATAAAATGAACCATAGTCACACTAGTGTGGCCACGGATAAATAAAATGAACCATAGTCACACCAGTGTGGTAGTAAGGTGTGACTACGGATCGGTTGGGTATGTTCTCAGCCCTTATGTAATAATGAGAGAAAGAAAGATTCTTGAGAAAGAAAGACACTTCGCTTCGAGGGCTCAAAAAAAATTCAATCCCGTTTTTTAGGGTTCCGTACTGTCTAAATCTGTCTGTCTGTCCGTTAAGACCTTTTTCTCATGAATACGTGGGAGTATCTAGTTGAAATTCATACCACATACCCAGGCATATAACGTCTTGAAACCGTGGAAAAATGAGACTTCTAAGTCAACGCATTCAAAATATATTACGGTTTATGTAGCTAAAGTTACGGAATCCTCTGTGTGCGACTCCGACTCGCACTTGACCAACTTTTATGCTTCGCCGCAGTCGGACAACAGTACTTACTTAATTTATCTACCCAATTACATATTGTATACTTTTAACACAATTATTTTGTGAATTATTCAGGTAATTGAAAAGCTAATAAGATGCATGAAGGCAATTATTATCGAGCATCAAGAATCAACTACTAATTATTGTAACTTAGGCGAAGAAGTATCTCACGTAGATAGCGGCGCCGCATCTCCAGTATACTCTTTACCTGATGAAGACAGGACGCACATGACACAAGAACTATTAGGACCATTATCAGTAAATTTGTTTGATGAAACAACAAATATTCATAACAATAATATGAAAGATACTGAAGATATTGATGGTCTCGTAGACAATGATTATAAGGTAGCTGCAATTATTCACCACTGTGATACTACTGAAGATATTATTATGGTAGCAAATGAAACTACTGAAAAAATTGCAACGTCAAAAACAACTGTAGATGTTGAGATACAAAAAGTCCTTTCAAATTTGTCTTTAGAAAATGTAGATCAAGAGGAAACAACTTTTACTGATACTCAATTTTCACAAAGCATTCTGAACAACTTTTATGCGTTGGACAAGCAATATCATAAATCGAATATAGAATCCACTGATACTCAGATAGTAAATAATGCTTTAAAAACAGACGTACAGAAAAACTCACAATTTCAAACAATTGATTTACTAGAAGATGGTAGCAGAAGAATAGTAAAAGCTACAATTGATCAATCTTCAAATGTACCTACGGTAGATTTGACGACAAAATCGACCAAACCAGTGATTCTAAATAGTGCTAATAGATTAATAGAACGTAAAATTGTTTTGCCCATAAATGTAAACGCGAAAGATTCAACGAAAACATCGATATTGACCGGGCCTTTGATTTTAAAAGATGACGGTAGTTTAAAAAAAGGTTCAATTGTTCCGTCTTTGAATATAAACACGGTAGATTTGACTAAAACATCGACTAAGCCTTTAATTAAAAATGATGCCGGTAGAACCGTAAAAGCTATAATTGATCCATCTTCAAATGTAAACACGGTAGATTTGACTCAAACATCGACCAAGCCTTTAATTAAAAATGATGCCGGTAGAACAATAAAAGCTACAATTCTTCCATCGTCTAATGTACACACGGTAGATTTGACTAAAACATCGACCAAACAAATGACTATATCTGATGCCAGTAGAAAGGCAAAGGCTACAATTTTACCATCTTCTAATGTCATGGCTACTGAAAAGTTTAATAAACAACTGAAGATAAGAAATCCACCACTGCTTAACGTACCAAATCTGAAGAACAGTTTTAATTCTCCTAAAACAACTATTCAAAATGTAGCTCAACAATTTGGTAATACTATTCCAACCAATACTCAACCAGTAATATGCAACAATAGTATAATTAGCGCAAATATAAATACAACATGTAACTCCTATCAACAATATAATACTGCCAGCACGTATAAGAAAGACTTAGATTTTAAAATTAAGGTTCAAGAAAATATCCCAAGTAAGAATTCTTCTGTTAAAAGGAAGAGAGGTCCACGTAAAAACAAAGTAATGAAAACAACCGATAATTTCGCTGAAAAACGTTCGAGTGACGAGACTATTAACAAGATAGTAAAACCGAAAACCAGGAAATCGCGTTCGAAGAAAGTAAATGCTGAATGTAATATTATTCTCAAAGATTCTGCTGTACCTATATACAACAACTTTATAGAAAATGATCTGTCTTGGTTAGAAAATATTAGGTTTGTTAGAGAAATCAGGGATGATGAGATAGACAGTAAACTTACATTTTTGAGTGAAAACTTTTGGAACAACTATGATTTGCCTCCAAATTTTTATGAAGCAGATTTTCTATAAACATGGTTTTGACTCGGTATTACTTATAGACCCACACAACCAATGTATCGAGCTTTGGGTATGTGCGCGGTGAGTCGGGGGGAGGATCGATCAAATTCGACCGTCAGATTTGGTCAGTCCGCCGCCTACGCTCACGGCGGTGTCTTGCTTACTCTCGATTCATGCTCATTCTTTCTCTTTCTTTACCTCGTCCCCTGCCAGAGCGCGCGTAACTAGAATGCGATAAAAGGGCCTTATCATACTAGCAGTTTCGGGGCAGTGCGGAGACACTGCGGTTGCGCAGTGGAGACGTCAAAGATTTGTAGTGAGTTTACGATATACTGACAATACACACAGTAACAAAATGGATTCCGACGAGCAAACACTGTTGTTAGCTTTGTTAATGCGAATACGCCGGAGACGGTAACGAAAGCATCGACGATTTTGGGAAGATCCATTATCGATTTTTCGAATGGAAGAGAGCGATTACTTTGTTATTTTGCAAACGAATAAACGAATCCATTTTGTTACTGAGTGTATTGTCAGTATATCGTAAACTCTCTTTAAATGCGACGTCTCCGCTCCGAAACCGCTCCGCCTCGAAACCGCCAGTATGATAAGGCCCTACGCAGATGATCACCGAGCACGGGTGCTTCGGGAAGTATCTGCGTCGGGTGGAGAAAGAGCCAACGTCCGAGTGCCATCACTGCGACGCGAGCGAGGACTCGGGGCCGCACACGCTCACCGAGTGTCCGGCGTGGGAGACGCCGAGGTGGGAGCTTGTGGCGGCCCTGGGATTGAGGGTTCTGACGCTCTCCACCTTGCTCGCGGCGATAGTGGCGAATGCGTGGGCGGCTGGCGCCTCCTGCGAGCAAGTAATGCTCGTGAAGGAGGAGGCGGAGCGGGAGCGGCTGCAGGAGCGACGAAGGATCGCAAGCCAAACTGCCCGCGTACGAAGGCAACTCAGGCGTCGGAGGTCGATGAACGACCTCCGCCCCCCATGAGCGCAGGCCTGGGGGTGACTGGTGGAGCCGCCTGTCACCCTGGCAGAAGCAGGCTGCGACGCTGGCGTGCCTGGCGCGCCTCCCCGTTTCCGGGGACGGGTTGGGGACTCTGTAGTCCCCACACCCGAGAAGAGGGCCAGATCGTGAGGGATGGCCTTGGGTCGGCCGGGGTGCGAGGGATATGCCTGTCAACCTCACCTTCGGCAACCAAAACGACCCACAGGCGGCGTGCGTTTTAGTCGGTTCGAGTCCGACATAATCTCTCTCACAGGCTCCGGTGGAGAGGTATCCGTGGGGATTTTGCGCACGTAAAAGTATGATAAGGCCCTAACAGTCGCAGTCATACTACAACTAAGATATACAGGTTGATAACAAAGAAACAACATATGCGATTGAAATATTATTTAATAGATAAAGACATTAAGATTTTATGACACAAGTCAAAAATATACAATAAGTATATGAACAGTAGTAACACAATACTTTTTATAACTATTGATTTAATTATTACCGATGGTATACATAAATGAGATATGTGCTTAGAACCATTACTTATTAGGCCTGCAGAAATACAAATTCATTTATATATCAACTTTATTATAACATTAAGTATATTTTTGTGATTTTTAATTATATGGAAATGATCAATCTGTATTTTATTGTGACAATTTCCTACCTACCGAAAAATAAGTCCAATATAATTCAAAGCAAAACACGATAGAGTTGCATAGCAAAGCATTGTTTAGCGACGAACATATAACTCTTAATGAGCAATAAAAATATTTGGTTTACAAATAGTGGTTCCCGGCAGAGTAGAAATTGGACCACCCCATCTCTTCCCATGCGGTGTCGTACAAGGCGACTAAGGGATAGGGCAGTTTAACATCAGACAGATATATATAGCCCAGACTCAGCCTCAGATACATAGCTCGAGTCAACAATAGTGCCCGGAATACGGCAATAGGCTTGCCCCCTAATACGTGGGACTGAATACAATTATTGGTGAAAAGTGGGTGTTAATTCACCAATGTAATGTCAAGAATGTAAGGCCTCGTATGCACTCAGCGGTTAAGTACAACACGACTAGCTGACCGGCTGACCGAAGGATGCAGTATTATTAATCTCAAAATAAAAAAAGTAAGGAACCGTTGGACTAACACCGTTGTTATTTGCGGTTATTTGATCCATTTCTAACATTGACCTGGAAGAAGTTACAGCTTATTTATCTCATTTTCACACGTGCAAACATGAGTTGCAAGTAAGCATTTAAGAAAAAAATTAAAAGAACTAAAACATATAAGAATTATTGAACATTTTTAAACGTACCAAAATTAAACGTGCAAATTTGCAAAACAAACCGTCCGACTGACGTACTTAACCACATAACCGCATATTACGTAATGAGATGATTAGAACATGATTAACATATAAAAATATTCACAATCTTTAACAAATTAACGATATTATTACCTATGTACACAAATTTAAGTCGATCAACAAACGATAATATCTATTAAAATAAGTTCTTCCCCCTTATTATAAAAAAAATCTATAAAACTGCGATAAGATACGCACCGAGACCAAGGCTAATTAAACCGCGTTACCAAATTTTACCCAATGACCTAATTTTATTTAATAAAACGTAAGAACTCAGAAAGCCACGTGGTTTCCGGCAGAGTAGAATTTGGGCCATCCCATCATTAAAAGCGGTGTCGTACAAGGCGACTAAAGGATAGGGCAGTTTAAAATCAGACAGATATATACAGCCCAGACTCCGCTTCAGATGCATGGCTCGAGTCAACAATAGTGCCCGGAAGATGGCAATAGACTCACCTCCTATAACGTGGGACTGAATTCAATGATTAGTGAAATGTGGGTCTTTATTCACTTCTGTCTAACCCTCCGGCGATAAAGGCGTGATTATATGTATGTATGTATTAAAGCTTTTGTCAATCAATGTTTTGCTAAAGGGTTTTTAGTTACTCGCAGGCTTAAACATTCTCGGTTTGATTGCTATAATATTTAGTTAGGGGCAGATTCCTTTTAAATAAACAAACAGAGATGACCAAAAGTACTTAAAATGAGTACTAACTATACTAAGAAAATGCTATAATGTCTAGTCTTCTAATAGCGATCTCTTGTTGTTTTAATTATAACTGCATTTGCCGTTCTCGACCGGAATTGTTAAGAAATCAATTAATTTTTTTTTTTTTTTAAATAAGATTCTGTGTAGAAGTTCTTGAACCGATCCTTCTTTTCTTTTAAATAAATACAGGATGTTCTATATTCTACGTTAAACTATTTAACGCACCGACTTTAAAGCTTATTATTAATATAATATTATTAATATTCGGTAACTACGTTAGAAATGAATGGCACAACAAGATTTTAGCAAAACAAGAGAGAACTGTCGATTTATTAAGAGTACACACCAAGTGAATGAACTAGAATGAACTAGTGACGTCACGAAATGAGCAACTTTGACAACGCGTAATGACGATCGTCCATCTCATTCGTTCAGTTGGTGATGTGCTGGTGAATGATTATCAAATCCCATTCGTTTACTTGATATCCAGAGTTTTTCTTTTTTCGCCTAGCGTCTTATATAATAATAAAATAAATAATAACGGAAGACAATATTACATACCTAAATTAGGTAACTATAGTTGTAGAAGATTACAAATGCGCGCGTTTGGTGGTGTAAATGTCGTGTTAGCATACGTACAGCAGGTACATGCTGAAAGAACGAACGATCAAACGGAATTGACAGTTGAATTCCCGGTGAGATTCCAATCGCGCATGCTCTGAATTTGGTGTTCCCACGTTCCCGGTAGATTAGAATTTGGACCGCCCTATCTCTTCCCAAGCGGTGTCGTACAAGGCGACTAAGGGTTAAGGCTGTTTAACATCAGACAGGTATATACAGCCCAAACTCGGCTTCAAAAGCATGGCTCGAGTCAACAGTAGTGCCCGAAAGACAGCAATAAGCTCATCCCCTATTATGTGGGACCGAATTCAATGATTGGTGAAATGTGGGTGTTAATTCACCTCCGAGGTTAAAGACGTGATTATATGTATGTATGTAAATTTGGTTACGTCACGTAAGAGCATGCGCAAGTGAAATCTCACCCCAAATTCAGCAGGCACATGCTGTTTTGAACGCTTCGAACGATTGAATGAACTTGACAGCTGAATTCGGGGTATTTCAATTGCGCATGCTCTAACGTGACGTCACCAAATTTAGAACATGCGCGATTGAATTCAGCTGTCAAGTTCGTTTGATCGTCCAAATCTTTCTTACAGTATTTGCTTTCAGTTAGCAGAGAAAAAAGCCACTCATACTAACGTAATGAGTGTGTACGCGAATACTACAACTAAGGCACGCGAGCGCTCGTGAATTGCAATACTGTAAAAGTAACAGCACACATTTTAAGTATTAGAAGTATATCAATTATACTTCTTTATGACTCAATTATACTAATTAAATGCAACATACCTTATACTATTAAATAAACAGACAATACTACAATTTACTACGTCTTCCAAATAACTTCAATATTCAAACAACAAAAATATTATATTCTCTTATACTCGCATATTATAATTTATATAATAATTTAAATTGATTTATGCAAAAGCTACATTTCACTACTAAATTAACAACAATATCTCAACTGTTAGAATTAACTACAATGTTAACTACTAAAGTTTCACTGCTATATAATACTTTAGAATTCAAAACAGCACAATGGTTGCTTAGATTTATCGAAAATATATTAATAAATATTCATCCTCTATAACATGATTAAAAAAAAAAAAGTACATGACAACAAATTTCAACTCTAAAAATATAATATGTTATAATAACTAAGGTGTCTAACGAAATATAGTACATAGCTAGAGTACGCGCCACGAAATAAGTCCCTTGGCCTAGGTTCTAGCAGTCGCAACGTGTAATGTTGCCAGTATCGTCTTAACCAATCAACACACAGTATAGCTGAGTATGGCGGCGATGTCATTTTTAGTTCCGAGTTTGACCGCGGGACTTATTTTCTGGCGTTGACAATACAAGAATCTTGGAACGTCTATAGCATGCCTACTCTGACAAGTGGTGTCACACACATCGAACGTGTATGAGCGTATGCATAAATGTTGTAAATTCTAACATACACTGACAGTGTATATTAAAATGTGTGACATTCTAATATAGACTTTATTTCTTAGGTAGAGAAGTAGAAAGTAACACGGTCAGAACGTTACATAGATTCTTGTGCTATCGTCATAAGGCGTCTTTTTTTTTTTTTTTTTAAATTACTATTATCTATTTCTAATAATAGTGTGTTTATTATTTCTCATCTATTTAGTTTTACATTATTTTATACGTTCAGTATCGCCTATGAACGTTATAATTAAAATATTAATTAATTGTGAGTAGAATGAGATGATTATTAATTATACTTATAATAAAAATATCACAATTAAATCACAAAATAAACCAAATTACTCATATGACTTTAAAGAGGCATAATATTAGTCGTTTAGCTAGTAATATGCTAACTTGACATAGAACATAGTAACACAGCCGAATTTTATTAAGAGTATGCCACTCCGTTAACAAGCTAATCGTTACATTTTAAACAATTTTTGATTATACAGTTATAAGGCTTAGCGCAATTATTATTTATTTAATTTAATTATTAATTATAACACTGGAACTTTACTCACTTATAAGATATGGAGCATACTTACTGTTTTATACCTGATTTAATCAGATTATATTATATAAATTAAATCTTTGGAATATAATCAGAAGCAGAATTTAACATTTAAACTTTCGCGTTCCATGATATACAATAATGTTTACGGGAATTAACGAAACGGGAAACGAAAATTTAAAAAAAATCGAGAATATGCGGGTAGATGAAGAATCTGTTGCCTCACGGACTCGAAGACGGCGGGCGTGCACTACTGAGCCAGCCTATAAGCCTGTGGCCACGGCCGGTATAACCTGGCCGAAACGTCAGGCAAATCAAAGGTATGTATGTACCTATACTTTAATCGCGTTAATTCCCGTAAACATTATTGTATAGAAGCAGAATTAATTAATTAATCTCACACAAAATGATCTTGCTAAGTATTGCACACAATTTCTTATATATATAAATACTGTGTAAGATTTAAACATTAAAATAAAACGTTTTTAAGTCACTTCATTATTTAGATGTCATTGCGCAAGATTTTCTTAGGACTCGTCCCCATCTTATCATGTTAAAAACGATTACGTAAGTATTACGTAAGCACTAAAGGGGGGGGGGGGTGTCTTTGCATTGCTTATTTAGGGGTTCTAGATAATGATTACGTAAGCAGTAGTTATTTACTTTTTCACACATAATATAGCATGCATTAGGTACATTACCCTAAAAACCCACGAAAAGAAATATGCATAATAAGCATGGAGGGGTTAAATAATTTTAATAAATCTGCTTACGTAAAACTTGCACGACCCTTATTTTAACGTCATTTTAACGCAACTGTAGTCATATTAAGTCAATAAACTTATAATATTTTAGTAGAATTATTAGACTAGACTCGTTCCATGACGCTCGAAAATCTTATAAACACAATATAGTTGCAGTCTTTTTGTCTATCTATCGCAATGAACACTAAATACTTTATATAACTGAACTAGTCACACACCACCTGCATCTCTTTCTCGCAACAGTCATAGAGTGCTCTGTCTCCTACTTTTTATTATATAAAAAAAAACTATTATCGTGTACTACAATCGGTACCATACTCCATTCGGTAAGGTACTTAACTAAACGTAAACAATCTTGTAGCGACTTTTTAGAAAAGCACACGGCCCACCTGATGGAAAGTGGTTACCACGACCTATGAACGTGTGTAACACCAGTGGAGTCACATCCGTGCTGCCGACCCTGTAAGAACAGAGATTTTGTGCCATCAGTGTAGAGGACAAAGCAGGATAAGCCTTTGGTCATCCCACTGACAGCACAAAAACTCTCCAGTGAGCTCTGGCTACCCTACTCACCGCCGGGAACACAACACGAAGTTATTATAACCGCGGTATTCTCAGACTCCGCCTCAGATGCATGGCTCGAATCAACAATAGTGCCCGGATAACGGCAATAGACTCACCCCCTATTACGTGGTACAGAGTACAATGATTGGTGAAATGTGGGTGTTAATTCACCTGTGCCTAACCCTCCGGGTATAAAGGCGTGATTATATGTATGTATGTAACTGACTAACAAGTCGATTAGATGGGAAAAAATTGAACCAATTCAGGCGGGATTCGAAACTGCGATCTTCCCCTTAACTGGGAGAATAATCTGGCCAGTAAGTCACCGAACCTCGTCTGAAATCATCCAAATCTTCCTATATATTATCCGTCTTACGGCGACCGCCTGAACTGATTCATTCTTTTTCCTATATTAATTGATTTGAATAGTTAGCATACTAAATGCTTTAAAATTCATTCATTCAATGACTAACTAGTGTTTCAATTTCGGTTTTTAATCTTCAAAATGAGTTTTAAAACACGAAAATATTAATAAGCTGGTTTTTAAAATAAAACTTATTCAAAAGACACATCAAGATTGTTGATGTTTTGTTAATTACCTAACCGAATGAAGTATAGACAATATAGAGGGATATTGTCTATACATTGTACACATGTACATATACATTATATTCGATTACTTTCGAATTATAAATAGATAAAGATAAATCTTTATCATTCATGTTATATACAGCTCAGCTGTTGTTTTAGCAAGATTTCATGACAAACTCTGCAAAAATTACATGTTTATAGACTCACTGTCTCAAGCTATGCGTTGTCTGATGAACGCATGACCCATGTCCACAATATGCGTACATATGCATACAACGCATGTCTACAATATGCGTACATATGCATACAACATATGTCTACAATATGCGTACATATGCGTACAACATACAACGCATGTCTACAATATGCGTACATATGCCTACAACATACAACGCACGTCCACAATTTGCATACAACGCATAAATAATAAATAAATATTCCACGACATGTCCACAATATGCGTACATACGCAAGTCCATAATCCGCATACAACGCATTTCAAGTCGTTATGGACAATACAATTTATTGTGACATCAAAATACATAATGATGTATTCTATATTGATTTTTATTTAGGACACGTCAATTAGACTTCACCTCGCCTGATAGTAAGCTGAAGGCAAAGTCTCAGTAAAGAGGGTCACCATTACGTACATATACCATGTTATAATGGTGACACTCAGCTAGACGGCCTCATTATATGCTATTTCACGTCCCGCTTAAAGGACCCGGGACTGTAGGAAGAAGGAAACACGTAAGCTGGTAATGAATTCCAGGCGTTAATGGTTTGTGATTGAATAATTAAATTTTGCACAGCTATAAGAGGAATGTTCCTTTTATATTTTGCCTGATAGGTTTATATTATAACCATATCTAAATCAAATATACCGTTTAAAGCGAACTTTGTCACACATATTCAACTCCATTTGATGAAATATTTCTCCTATATATATCTTAAACTGCCTACGGGAAAGTTTATAGTTTAAGAAATGAATTCAGAGAGCTGAATTCCATAACATATATGTATTACTATCATTATTAGAAAAAGATGCAATTAGTACAAACTTGAATAATTTCTAAGATCAGCGTTAACTGCCATCAACTAGTTTCGATAACCAAAACAATCCAACATGGCCAAAGTATTAGATTTAAACCTCATTAATATCTGTCTACATTAGAAGCTGAATTTCCCTCTGACCTTGAAGAATCCCATGCCGGTTTTGTTGTGTAGCAGTGACGTCACACCTACGTAACTTTGTATGACGATAGGCGAATGGTGTATGCAGCAAGCAGATGACGTCATGGTTTCTATAGCACGTTGTAGCTTCTGAGCGAAGGTTTCCATGTCATAGGTAGATTTCTCTTCTACTGGTGTACCGTCTGAAACTGGTAGTGATAATTTGTGTTATGTGAGATATTTTTTTTTTACACAACCCCATTTAAACCAAAAATAAGCTATTATTTTGACTAGCTTCTCTTATACGATCTAGAATGCGGATAATTATGCTTAGATTTTTTTTTTTTTGTAAATACGTACTTATGATAGGAGTACATTAAAATCCCCAGACCAGTGCAAATATACATATATTTTATCCCTTGAATAAATCCTATGAGTTCCTTAATAAATCTGATATGTGTACATATTGCAGTTGTAAAAAATGGCACTAGCAAGACAATTCTGATATGTGTATCAAAACGAAAAAAAAATATATTGTGGATGAACAGTACATTTTATCATTTTCACTTATATCTCAATTCATGCATAATATTTTTTACCATTATACTGCATTTTTAGATTTTTGATACGTTCATTAATTATTTAAAAAAACAGTTTAATGTCTCTCCTGAAAACTTGACCAAAAACGCATAGAGGTTTTGGCAAGCGCAACGACGATATTCTTAAATACAAATAATTGATCTGAGCAGGAATCGATCCCGCCATCCCGAACGTTTTACCGGTCTGCCACAGATTATGCCTAATTATTTTGATTAAAAACAGACTTCAGTCTTCTTCAAGAATCATTTAACCTGACTATGTATGAAAATTGACAGGTTAGTAAAGTGACGTATTTACCAAACTGATAAACAAACGAAAATTTCAAAACGAATAGAAATGATTTTTCAGTAGGTAGTCGGGTTTTAGTTTTCTAACTAAATATTTTATTTATAATATTTCGGGCAAGCAATTATAATTTATACATATTTAAAATGTGCTAATTAAGTCCTTTCATTTGATACTAAACACGGCATATTTTTCTCAAGTTTATTTTTTAACATAGTAGTTTATGGCCAATATAGGGCGCTACAATCAATTCAGTGACACCTCATATAGCCTATAACCAGCAGACGACCAAGACGCTTCTAATGACACCTCATTTATCCAATTCTAAAATGTAGTTGTGGAGCTATGTGGGGAACAGATGATTCTACATAAATATCTGCCTGTCAAAATCATAACTTTCCTTTGGTTTCGACGTAGTCGGGTAAAAATAAGTAAGAACGAGTTATGTAAACTGATTAATGAAAAAATTTAGGCACTTCAGTACATTATTGTGCCGAGATAATTTAAATTAAGTAATAAAAGTTGCCGCTCAGTGCAACAATGCAATAATTATTTTTTCCTTTTAATTATTTAACATGCATTGAGATTATGTAAGTGGCTGTGCTACTTTATCTTGGCAATAATAATAATTTGCATTTGAGTTACCGTGTGTGGACTTGTGAAGATTTTATGAATGGATCATACATAACATTATTTTTATATTTAATAGCTATTTAATAGGTCAGCTAGAGCAATAGCTGACCCGTCTCAGCTTCAAACGGGAAAATAAACTTAACTTTACGCAACATCTACCTCGTATCATAAGTTTAGTTCACGTAGTCGAGGTTCGTAGCCACTAGGCGTCAATAGACGCGCAACACATAACGCTCAACAAGTTTAGCAACGTTGTGCAACACGCGCGATATGCCAGTTGATGCGCAACAAGATGCGCCTTGTTTGTTCTACGATTGAACATGTATCGACAGACAAAACATTGTGCCGCATTGCTGCGCCTCTTTGCTGTGCAACATTTCGCGCAACAATAATGCCTAGTGCTTTAGAAATGTCCAAAATTTTATAAAACATTGACTTTTTACTATCTGTATCTAAATATAATCTAATGCACACATCATCTGTTTCGTAATTAAGAAGATATAAGCCAACCTCGCATATAAGGCTCTGGTGCAGTCTTTCCTCTCCGGATTGGGAGGTAAGACAGCAGTCTATAAAAGCCGTATAAGCTAAACCAATAGGACGAAAAAGAAACGCAGACCTCAGGCACCAAAATATAAGCCTTGAATACAACCGGGAGCCACAGTAAGATGTGAACGATGAGTAAGCTTACCTTTATGCCAGAATATAGGGTGTGATGCAAACGTGAGGAAGGGTACATCCTGGCTGAACGGGTTCCACACAGTCTTCAGCGGCAACGGCTCTCCCTTGTTCCACATAATGCGCACGCCACGGAGATGTCGTTCTCTGAAAAGCATTAGCATTGTCAGCAATATTGATTGAACCAGAACCATATTTTGACTATTCTCTAGTATATATGATTTAAAGCACAAAGTTGGGTAAGCAGATATAGGTACTAAGGGATAATTCTCATTAATGCCAGTCTCTTAGTTTTTTCCATAAAACTACAGTCTTTTTTCTTAGTAAAACTGAACAAAAATAGACTCGATAAAGATTGGATTTTTTTTAATATTTTTTTATTTTTTTTTATTTATTTATTTAATTAAATACAAAACATATACTTACATTCATCATAAAAATAGCAACATAAACTCATTAAAGTTTTGCCGCGCATTAGTGCCATCAATGTTCAAACAGATTACAATAATAACAGTTTTTTTTTATACACAAGTTCAGGCGGTATTCGGAGCCACGATTTTTCCTTTACAGGCAAAATGCTATGACCACTGAGTCACTGAAACTAGCCTGAAATCATCCAAATCTTCCTATATATATTCATCCGTAGATGATTTCAGGCGAGTTTCAATGGCTCAGTGGTATGAGCATTCCCTCTGTAAGGGAAAGATCGCGGGTTCGTCCCGCCCGAACTGATACAAGTTTTTTTCCTATCTTAATCCATTTGAATAGTTATAATTATAGCATACTAAATGCTTTAAAATTACATTTAAAAAAATACACTCGTCTTACCAGTTCCACTGCACTTACTGTTCTATGAGACCTGTGAGAATTATTTTCATAGAACCGGTAAAAAGTGAGAATTTGTTCCATAGAACCGGTAAAAAGTAAGAATTTGTTACTTGGAACAAGTGAAAATTTGCTCTATGGAACAAAATAATGACGACTGGACTGATGACAATTATCCATACTAAACACTACAATATATCTAAATTATAAAGCAGCACAAAGAGCAGAAATGAAAGGAGATATTTTATATTCGAACAAGTCCAAGAACATCATCCTCCTGCCCTTATCCCAAGATTATTTGGGGTCGGCGCAACATGTGTTCTTTATCCATTCATCTCTAGTTGCAGTCATTTCAACATTCACTACCTTCTTAACCATGTCATCTTTCACACAGTCCATCCACCTCATTTTAGGCCTCCCTCTCCCCTTGTAGCCATCCACTTCCATAGTTAGTGCCTTCCTTACGACATTACTTTCATCCCTACGCATTACATGCCCGAACCAGGACAAACGATTTCCTCGTGTATATTCGAACAAGTTATCATTATTTTAACAAATCCTAGTAGTATTATTAGTATTATTAATCCATAGTTTATCATCAATACTTTAATGCCACTGACTGATAGAAGCATATTACGATAAAACATGTATTTTGGTGTCATTAAATAAACCGCTATTGATGACATTGTACCTAGTTTTTAAATACAATGAAATTGATAAGGAAGCATAAAATATTAGTACTGTAATGAATATACACATTTGGCCTGCGCACGCGTTTAATCACTAGATTACGAGGCCGCGTATTTCCCGGCGGAGTAGAATTTGGACCACCCCATCTCTTCCCATGCGGTGTCGTACAAGGCGACTAAGGGATAGGCCTGTTTCACATCAGACAGATATATGCAGTCCAGATTCAGCCTCAGATGCATGGCTTGAATCAACAATAGTGCCCGGAATACGGCAATAGACTCACCCCCTATTGCATATGACCGAATACAATGATTGGTGAAATGTAGGTGTTAATTGACCTCTGCCTAACCCTCCAGGAATAGAAGTGTGATTATTATATTTGTGTATGTGTGTGTATTTTTTATCCCGGGAATAGGTTTCTGTAGATGTACGTTATCGAGTTATATCGATATTCATGTTGTCGAATTATGTGCCCATAGATAGTGTTGTTAAGTGAAAAGAAAAATGTGATAAAAAAGCAAGGTCAAAGTTAATGAAACTATGATGCCTTATCTAACGAATGAGACAATTAGATTACCTTCGTGATGGAATACAATTAGCTTATTGCCTGCCATAACAACAGACGTAGGAATGTGTTTACAAAAATGCTCTTCCTATTGATCGTGTAGGGATTCAATCTATAGACCTGCCGACAACAGTACCGCACCTTAAGTATGTGCGCGGTGAGGCGGGGGGAGTATCAACCAATCAACCGTTAGATTTGGTCCGTCCGCCACTAACGCTCATGGCACTGTTTCGCTCGCTCTTGATTCATGCTTCTTCTTTCTCTTTCTTTACTTCGCCCACCGCAACGCCGCGCTTTCCTAAGGCACAGTACAGCGGCCGCGGTCGTATTAGGAATAAAAATTTTGACCGAACATCTATTTAAATCGTCAAATCATTTTAATTTTAATGGGGTCGAGACCCTTAGAAGGAAATCTCCAGGAAGTAAAGAGAGAAGAGTCTAGAGAAAGTAGATTAGGGGGCCAGGTACGGCGTTAAATATTAAAAGATGAATAAAATTAATCCATGTCTCATTCATAGGGCACTAAATCCAAGCTATACAGAAACTTATACAGAAAAAAGCTAGCATATGTGTAATGCGTGTCCTACAGCAACTGAAAGTACCTAGGTTCAAAATACTTGGGGTCGAACAATCTACTGTTCTGGTGGTCGAGCTCTTCGGTCGAGGGCCGGCGGCAGAGGCGGTCTATCACGCAGTCCTTCACCACAGTGGTGACGCCTGACGCGATGCCGTTCAGACGGCTGCACATCAAGCGCGTTGTGTGAGATGGTACAACATTACAATGAATATGAACAGTGTAGAACAATACACCACATTTTGTGTATATATTGCGATCCAATATTGTGATCCAGTGTAGGAATCGCGCTTGTTTCCACTTGATATTATATTATAGAAGTGTAAAAAATTTTGGATCGCAATATCGGCGCTTGATAGAACCTGCTACACATATTAAATAACATTTTGTACTTTTCCACTATATTTTATTTTTCGCCTGACCCGTTTCGCCTCACGGCATTCAGTATTGTTATACAAACCTCACGGCATTCTCAAAGGTTTGTATACAAACAAACCTTTGACAAACAAACTTTGAGGTGAAACAGGTAAGGTGAAAAATAAAATACAAAGCTCACGGCATTCTCAAAATTTTGTCTTACAGACCTCAAGAGAAGAAGACCTCATTTGTTTAACAAACCTTTGAGAATGCCGTGAGGCGAAACGGGTCAGGCGAAAAATAAAATACAGTGGAAAAGTACAAAGTTTCTTATTCAATATGATGAAATTAGAGGTTTAAAAATATTTTTTTTTATTAAATAAAAATCCAATCAAAAAACAAAAATGTTTGTACAATCATAAGGAGCTTTTTCTTAAAAATAATTGGCTACTTACGGTACTAGAGAGGACGGTGGGTAGACTAATTCTCCGATAACAATTGTATCCAAGTCATCCAGATAAGTCTTCTTGACGTCTAGTTGTTTCATTGCAATGAAGTCATATTTTATGGTCATCACCAGCCTGGAGGTCAGCAGCACAATCCTTTCTTTCTCATTATCCCACAATGTTATTCTGAAATATTTGTATAGACTTTTTAGTTCTGATTACTCCAAGAAGCTTATGAATTAATACAACTAATGTTTATAAGCTGTTTCAGAGCAAGCAAAATCATGAGTCATATCTGATTTATTCAATTGAGATAGGATTTTTTTATACCACTAGTAAGGCAGACAAACACACAGTCAACTTGATAGAAAGTGGCTACCGTGGACTATGGACGTGTGCTACGCCAGAGGAGTCACACTCGAATTTTCAATCAGTTCAGGCAGGATATGAACCCGTGATCTTTCCCTTACAGGGGAAATGCTCTAAGCACTGAGCCATCGAACCTCACCTGAAGTCATCCAAATCAGTGTCTTTATATATATATATATCTATTTTATGGCTAATTTTTTCCATCTTAATGCGTTTAAATAGTTACCATACTAAATGCTTTAAAATTTTATTCAATATTATCCGATTTCTTTTCTGCTTATCTATTTATAAAGAATGCTAATAACAGAAATCTATACTAATATTATAAAGCTGCAGAGTTTGTTTGTTTGTTTGTTTGAACGCGCTAATCTCTGGAACTACTGGTCCGATTTGAATGATTCTTTCAGTGTTGGGTAGTCCATTTATCGAGGAAGGTTTTAGACTATATATCATCACGCTACTACTTAAGGGAGCGGAGCATTGATAATAAATGTTAACAAATCCGGCAATTTTTCATACATATTTTGAAGACTAAAACATACGGGCTCAAAGGGATATGAAGCTTCAAAATATACCCCGGGCGAAGCTGGGGTGGGTCAGCTAGTTACTAATATTTCCCAAATCACTCCAGCTTAGCTAAATTGCTTGTTAGGATTAGGTTCACATTGATCAAGGTCATGAATTTCAGATCTCTAGATTGTAAAGTAGACTTGTTAACTACTAAATGTTGACACCAAGACAAACCTATTTACACAATTGGCATAAATAGTCATACAATAAAGAATAAAAAATACACCTACTCGGTAAGCAGCCAAGAACCCAAGAACTCCCCATCTTCAGGGAACAGCAGCACAGTTATACACTCCTGGATAGCGGTTTCCACTACTCCCTTGCGGAATGTGAAAAAGTCCTTGATATTCTCTCTGTCGAATGGCACATCATACCGAGGGAACACCTGGTTTTCTACAGGTGGTGCAGCTGCACTGTTTGTTTGTCCTTCTGTTCTTGCATCTAGATACGACAACAAATAAACCAATAGAATTTAAACTAGGATTTGACTTCTGGTCTTCTGACGTCTGGTTCTCTATATGTTTAACTTAATGTAATATTATAAATATGTATTTACAAAAAAAAGTAATATATTTACATTCTAGGTCCTAGAACACAAGCTACTTAAGCTATGAAGATTACTTTAGGCTTAGAGAGTGCAATGTAGAATTTTGTGGAATATTGATTATAGTTCCTATTCATCTTTATCTGGCGAAATGTGGGTGCTAGCACCTCTGCCTACCCCTACGGGGATATAGGTGTGAGTTTATGTTATGTTATGTCATCTTTATCATACCTGCTCCAGGGTTTGGGAATTGGGAGTGATGAGAAGATAGCCCTGATGAAGTGCTCAACAGTCAGTCAAAGTGTTAGAATTATAGTATAGACATGGTAATGCAGTTTAGTTTGTCTCAATTTCTATCATTGGTTAACTCCATTGTGAATGCTATCAAGATAATAAAAATAATACACTTTCTTTTAGCTCCTTAATCTTAGATTTGAATCATAATTCATATCAACAGATTAAGGTAAGTATTTCATTGTGCACTCACTAGTTTTATAATCATAAGTATAGACAATATTTTGAATTATTGACATTTGAATACAAGCTATGTTTGTTTAGAAATAAATAAATTGAAGATTGAATTGAATATTGCATACATACATATAATCACAGCTCTTTTCACACAGGGTAGGCAGAGACAACATCTTTACACTTGCTACTATCACGAATTATTGCACACACAATAAAAAATATAAATATAAGCTGGCGTTTGATAAACATAAGCGTTATATTAATTCGTTACTGCTAGCTATCAACAAAATAACTATAAACGGCCTATAGTTATGAATAGCAATATTTAAAAAAATACCGGCAAAGGAACACGTAGAAGAAGTCATGGAATCAGCACCAGATAACACCGAGGGATTAGCAGTACTCGGAGGTTTCCTTCTACCTGGAGTATCCGTGTTAGTGGTTCGATTTTCTGCACTCTCCGGTAACAGAGCGTCGGTCGACAGTTGCAAGGTACCACCGCGAAACTCCAAATCTTCGTCTAGTAAATCGCTCATATTGTGCTATTTTCGAACACTGTTTTTAATTCAAATTATTAATAGCTCTGCGTAAATAAAATAATCGACCGACTGATAAGCGACGTCAGTGTCATTTACGTTTCGTTTTGCACAAAGAGGATATAAGAGTTTCACAGCTGATTTGTGATGAATGGTGAATTTCAAGCGAATTTCGTCAAAATGACGTTTCATTTCTCGGAAGACATCTAGAAAATAGAAATTCTAAATCCTTTGGATAGATATTCAATGTAAACGAAATTAGGTACCTACATGAACTTCTGAAGAGATTGCCCTAAACGCAAAACAATTTTACTCTCATTTAAATTATTTTAATCTTTATAAGGATGAAGATAATGAAGATAATAATTTAATCTTTATAAGGACAAGGCTCCGTAAGTCTCCGACTCTGTTTCTGTATCCCTTAGTCCGAGGTGGAGAAGAGTCGCGAACAATTGTTTGAAATCGAGATTACTCTCTCTGGAGTATCCGATTAGGGACGACTAAACCTAATCCAATTCAACCCCACTAAGACACAAGTATGTGTATTCACCGCTAAGAAAACCCCATTCATTGTAGCGCAATTCCTGGATACACCGCTTACCATCTCCTCGAGTATCGGAATCCTTGGTTTCGATATCTCCATTGAAGTCCAGTACCGGAGTCATTTGGAGGAGAAGTTGGCATCAATGAAACTTGGAGTACTTAACAGGGCGAAGCAGTACTTCACTGCGGGGCAGTAACTCCTTCTTAATTAAGCACAGGTCCGGCCCCACATGGAGTATTGCAGTCACCTTTTTGCTGGAGCGCCTGCATACCAGCTTGACCACTTCAACTCAGTGCAAAGATGGGCTCTCGGTTATCGTGGCCTATGGACGTATGCAACACCAGGGGTGTTACACTCGCGCTGCCGACCATGAAGAAACCTTCTGAAGAACCCCATATTGTAGGTGCTTGAGAAAACCGCAGCAGGGAGGTCATTCCACAGCTTAAGTGTGCGTGGGATGAAGTTTCTTTCATACCGCACAGTGCGCACCATCTCAGTTCGCAATGTGTGAGGATGAATTCCCTGCCTATGCCGAGAGGTGCGATGATAGAATGTAGCTGTGGCGATTGTCGACGGAAGTAGGACACGGCCGATTGAGCAGTCCGACTGGAGAAGTACCTCCGCCCTACAGAATACCGCGGTTATAATAACTTCGTGTTGTGTTCCCAGCGGTGAGTAGGGTAGCCAGAGGTCACTGGAGAATTTGTGCCGTCAGTGGGAAGACTAAAGGCTTGTCCTGATTTGTCTTCTACTGACGGCACAGAAACTCTGTACTTACAGGGTTGGCAGCGCGACTGTGACTCCTCTGGTGTTACAGACGTCCATAGGCCACGGTAACTACTTTCCATCAGGTGGGCCGTGTGATTGTCTGCCAACTAAGTGGTATAAAAAAAAATAAAAAAAAAAGTGACGTAACCTGCACGTGCCGTAGTATCTCAACACGCACCTTCTAGATTCACAACTACATATATATCAAATTAATTATTACAAACCCCCACAACCTGTATCATTCATTAGTCAAGCGATCTCATCGTAGAGTTTATAGCACTCTTTTTTTCTCCCGCGTTCCTATATAATTTATTATATTCCCTCTTGCTATCAATAGGTATAGTAAAAGTGAGACTTAAGGTATATCTAACGCATACTAGCACTAGTATGGCCTATACCTTCAACCATCAACATCAATAGGACTAGATACATTAGACATGCACGATTAGACAAGCACTTGATAGAAATTTGGTTGTAGGTGCCCATCGACCAGTCGGTTGTATGATCGTTGGTTGAAACCCCACGAAGTCCCTCTCAGACTCAAACTAGTAAGTAATGTGAACATTACGAACATAACGCTAATGACGGAGAATGGGCAAAAAGTGAGTTAATAAAACATTTGATCAAATACTACGAATATTTTATTTTACAAAAATATTTGAAAAGTTTTTACACATGCTATATAAACTATATCTGGCACTTTTCGTTGTACATACATACATTATAGTTTAATGTACCTACCTAGTAGGTATGTAGGTATACCTATAGATATAGGTACATGACATATTTTTTTATGGTAAAATCTCAGGAATCGATGATATCAAATTCACTATAAAAAAACAAAATTGCTCTTAAATAATAATTCTAAAAAACTGTACAATGTTATTTATTCCTCAATATATACATAAGTAGGTAGGTATAGTTAAAATATTATACAATAGGATTTTTGACGAGAATTTTATAAGAACGTAATTTGATTTGCATTCAACATCAAATTGTGGTATTATCAAGAACCTCCTTCTTTTTTGAAGTCGGTTTAAAAATAGGATATGCCCGTTGCATTAAAATCTATCCCTATTATATTTTGAGTGAATTTATTTAGAGCCACGCTCATTTGTGTTGTTTCTACTAAATCATTTTGATCATGGCACCGCGATTTAACCCTCAAATGCGAAAGGAGGGATTCAAATGTCAAGAAACGTCAATCACTCAGCTGTCAAAATCTGATCTGACAGGTGAGAAATTTAACGTACGATTGGAGCTTCTTCTGTTTATCGAATAACATACAGTAGGTAGCTATCTTTATTGTCTAAATTGATTTTAATACTATACAATTATTTAAACACGAACCACTTCCAGAAAGTCATTTTTTTCTATCTACCTATGCAGTACGGGTAACTTGACCGGGCAGTATTAGTTAACAACCAATCTAACAAAAAACTATGGTCAATTGATTATGATGACCAAGGTAACTATGACCGGTGCTATTTTTATTAAAACTTCAAAAGAAAGTGACCATCATAGTTGCATACTAAGATGGCGAATGCATTGCATTGCATTGAGCTGAGCTACGTGCCTACTTAATAGATGCATTAAAATTGTTTTAGTGCATCTACCGCCATAAACTAAACTTTAAAATCAATTCAGATCACTGTCAGAAAGTTTACTGCAATATATTGTACAAAGACCAAAAAACGGCTAGATGAAGTAAAATTGGCACCGATAATTAAGTAAATAATTTCTGAAAGTACAACAATGTTAACGTGAATTAATACGTTCGTGGTATAAAGGTACCTACATATTTTTGAATTTCAATTCGAAAGGTAATACAAACGTTTGCAGGTATATACCTATAACATGATCACTATAATTCTCGTCAACATCATTGTATATCATGGAACGTAAATATTGAAATGTTAGTGTTTCTGAAAGTAGGTCGTGATAACGTGGCGTTCGTTCTAGTAGCACTGGCAGCGGTTGGTGGGGCAGTGTGGTGGGTACACGATGCACTGGTCCATGCAGTACACATCTGCGCCTGGACGGCCTTCGATCTCACCCACAGCATCACACGTATTCCTGGAAAAGGGAAGAGGAATTTCAAAATTCTATTGCATATTTTGAACAATTGCGCCGCTAACCGTAGCTCCTAGACCTCTGAGACGAAATTCTTAGATTTCTATGGATTCACCGTGCGAAGGTCGGTGTCGGGTCCATTGTGTGGCAATGAAACAAACGTCAAACCGTTCCTGAGATTAGTGATACAGGTAAAGGTTTAAGGAGCTTATTATTTTACTTTAGATATTCAAATAGAAAGAAGAGTAAAATACTTACGGGCAAGTGCATACATCATCAGGACAGTTAGGAGGGTATCGCAAACAATTTGTTTGACACCAACTCAGCATACCCGGGATGGCGCGGAACTTGTTAGTTGGCATACATACTTGATCCCTGAAAAAAACAACGTATCTTTCTTAGACTTAATTCAAATTCGGACAGATTCAATGTTATATACAGTCAAATATATTAAAATATTATTAGACACAATTATTATTAATATTAATTTGTGATGAAGACCATCAATTTTCATATTAGATCATCTTCGTCATGGTTCTGAATTCTAGACGCGAATTTTGATAGTAGGTTTTACCTATTCAATTATGAATCAGGTAGATTATCGTGTGGTATTGCAATCCAACCTACATGATTCATCAAACCACTACTGCAGTTTCAATTGTAGCGGACCCATATAACAGGAGTTACCAGCGAGCAGTGCGGTATGGTTTAAGGCAGAGATTTACAGTAGATACACTTTAACCTAACAGTAACGTAATCCATGCACCAAAGTACTACCTATACACATGAAAGCGCAAGCTATTATAAACTTGTGTTTTATTAACAATGAGTATACAATCTATATCTACCTCCAAATATTACGATTAAAATACACAATAGCAATATAAAGTTTAAGACACAATTATTAATTTTATAACTAAGATTGTTTCTACCGGCTGTTATCACTGGTCCCACTAGTAGATACAAACCCACTTGTAGGACCACAGGACAGAATGGGAGGGTTATGTTAGTCACAGCTAATATACACTAAACTTGTACGTTCCATTTTTACAGAAAACAATGTTTTAAACTGTTAGTTACAACACATTTGTACAAGTTGAATACTAGACATAACATTTATAACATATACAGTATCAGAAGGAGTTGAAATTTTATTCACAAAGGTACCACCACGATGACCCCCAAAAACCTTGTAACAAGGACAGATTAAATTGTACCTAATAATCTGTGGAACAATGTCCCCCACGGATTCTGTATCTATCTCATTGCTGAAAGAAAATTTTCATTATATAGTACACATTGTTATTTAAAAAAATATTGAATGTATAATACATGACGCATGAGTATATTTTACCTAATTACGTAGGATTGCTTTCGTAAATCCTTCAGTTTTGCTCTGAAAATGTCAAGCGAGAATACATAGAGTACTTACTTACATAAATAATACAAATATATCACAAAAATACAGTCTCAGAAATACATATAGGTACAAGTGTGAACAGTAATTAACTTTCGATTTCGCACATCCGGAAGAAAAGTGAGAATCCCGCGGCTTGCTTCGATTTCGTAGAGTCTCTTTGTCATAATTGTTATCTTTCAAGAGTAGATAATACCGAAGGTAGTTCTAATTTTCCTTATAAACACTAATGGTATTAGACTACTCTATAAATGTATCAAACTCTAGAAACACTCTACAAAATCGAAAAAAAGCCATTTTTAACCGAAAACTCACTTTTCTTTTCACGTGCAAAGTAAAAATCCATATAAGGAGGATTCATAATATTTGTTCACACAATACATATAGTGATCGTAACTATTCTTACCTGACTACAAGTGGGTACACATTCTTGGGCATGTTATAGTCCCTGTAGTACAAGAGGAAGGGATAGTCCCTCCTAAGGTCTCCTGCAAACGCTGGTGGGAGACCACCAGTGTTGGTTACCACACTGACGTCAGCACAGTTCCTGAACGTCTCCGAGCGACCACAACCGACTGCCTCTGTTCCGTTTGCGCAAATACCCCACATGTTGCCTGAAAATGTCCTCAAGTATGGTTCACGATATAAAATTTTGCACCGATTCGACAAGATTCTAGTGGTGTTACTAAGAAAAAAATCCTTTGTCAATTGGCAATTGGTACAGACTATAAAATTAGTATGGCTTAATTGGAGAACTGATCCTCAATTTCTGCTAAAACAAAATCACTGACATGTCACGGATACTGCTAAATATCCATTAAATTTTAGACTTTAAAGCAATGAGGTTTAGGTCCAAAATTAAAAGGCTTTTTGCAGAGTGAATGAACATGTGTAATGAAACTCTTCATTTAATTTTGAACTTTAGATGAATAGAAATTGAGTATAAAATTTATTGTCATTTTTGATGTGCCTGTGGTTTTACTTTAATCGAACCAAGGGGCTTGTTTTTTTAGTTTTCAGCGACAACAATCTATAAAATTTGATCTTTTCTTTTTAACGTACGGAGATCCACTTGAATATTCCCCGCCAAGGCCAGAGGGGTGGTTATGTCGGGCTCGAACCGACCAAAACTGCTGGGCCATCTGTTGCCGAGGGTGAGGTAGCCTCTGGCATATCCCTCGCGCACTCCGACTGACCCATGGCTATAGAAGGCCCCATCGAGTGTGGGACTACGGCGTCCCCATCTTTTCTCAGAAATGGGCGGATGGGCATTAATCGCACCGCCTACAAAATTCGGACTGACACCGAACTTCAGAGTAGTAATAGTTGAAATGTCTCAATTAGATAGTTGTACTTACCAGTATAATATGTCCACTGAAGCACACACTGTGTACAGGTCACGTAAGGAGGCAGTCGCACTCTGTACCTGAAGATTTCCTTTTTAGCTGTGTCGAGAGGAATCAAAAACCTGTCTTCTCGGGTCTCGGCAATGTACAGTGGATATCTGAAATGTTTTAGGTAGGTATACTACCGCTCAAATCACAGAATTTTCTACGGGTACAAATAAGAGAGGGTATGTAAAACAAAATCCCACTTACCTGTCAAAGCATTCCTGTGTGGCTTCTTGCTTCGGGTTGTTGTTTGGACACAGCTTCATCACAAAGGTCCCAAGATGATTGGCCGTCAGCTCTACTTCAACCTCGATTTCCTGTAAAAGTATATTCAGGATCAAGTTCAAAGAAGATACGATAAGATAAGATAACTTAATTGAGAATAAACAATTTTACACTTATCCACTAAGAATAGTTAAGTTTAAAACTTAAGATATATACATGTTACCTACTTGTCCTACTGTAAATCTGTTGGTGTACAATAAAGAATTATCTATCTAAATACAACGTAGCCTCAACAGCCATCTAGACTAGCCCTTCCCATTCCGTGCTAGTTAGGTAACTGTGTTACAGGTAGGTTAAGGATTTAGGAGGTAGAACACGACGGTATTTCCATCCAATTGAGCATTCCAACTGGGGAAGTACCTCCGCCCTACAGAATACCGCGGCCATAATAACCTCGTGCTGTGTTCCCGGTGGTGAGTACGGAAGCCAGAGCTCACTGGAGAGTTTTTGTACTGTCAGTGTGATGACCAAAGTCTTGTCCTAAATTATCTTTTACACTGACGGCACCAGAAACTCCTGTGCTTACAGGGTTGACTGCGCGAGTGTGACTCCCTTGACTCCCAAGGCCACGGTTACCACTTTCTATAAGGAGGGCCGTGTGCTTGTCTCTACCACCTAAGTGGTATAAAAAAAGGATAATCCCAGATAGCACGATTGTGACTCGCATCGCTACTTAAGGTGGATCTTTGATTGCCTGAGTCCCCAAACTAGGTGAGCCTGTTTTTGGTTGAGCAGCTAGTGAAAAATAAGATCACACGAACAACTAACTGAATAAAGAGCCGCGGTAGCTGGTAACGTCATGTAACCTATATATAATCACGCCTTTATCCCCGAAGTGTTAGGCAAAGGTGAATTAACACCTACATTTCACCAATCATTGTTTTAGCCCCCACGTAATACGGGGTTAGCTTATTGCCGTCTTCCGGGCACTATTGTTGACTCGAGGCTTGTATCTGTGCCTGAGCCTGTCTGATGTTTAACAGCCCTATCCTTCAGTCGCCTTGTACGACACCGTATGAAAAGAGATGGGATGGCCCAAATTCTACTCTGTTGGGAACCACGCGGCTAACGGCATGTAAGTAATATAAATATATACCAATTTAAAATAACTAATACCTGAAATGCGTTATGTAGGTTTTTATTTCGTAGATAATTTGAGAACTATAATAAAAATCATTTGTTTTTCATGTAGTTTGTTTTTCTTTGTTCTATGGTGATTCCAATTCAAATTCCAATTGTTTTGTTTTATAATAAGAATGTACTCTTGCAGCACTAACCTGTCCAACGCTGTAATGGCGGGTGACGATGCCCTTACCGTACATGCCGCCGGCTTCATGGGGTCGAGGGTCGGTTAGATGGTGAGCATCACCGCAAACGCCACATTTGCCATCGTTTTGTTCCCATTGAACTGAAATTACAAGAAGAGAGAATTTAGTTTAATGGCAACAATAACACTGAAAACAGTACGGCTTAAATTCTTTTGGTGATTTGTAGCATACACACAGTGATTTAGGGTTAAAATAGTCCGAGAGCTCTTTGAGATTTTTGCAATCTGAAAATTCATTATATAAGTTTATATAAGTAAATTAATGATATAAGTAGGACGGTATCACAAGGAGATAGGACACTACGGTATTTCAGCCCAATTAAGCAGTCTGACTGGGGAAGACTCTTTCCTTTGTCGCACCATTAAGGCTTGGAACTCATTACCAGCTCCCTTGTTTCCTTCTTCCTACAGTCCCGGGTCCTTTGAGCGGGGCGTGAAAAAACATCCACAAAAAGTAACTCCGCATTACAGAATACGCGGCCATAATAACCTCGTGTTGTGTTCCCGGGGAGAGTGTTAGAACTCACTGGAGAGTTTTTGTGCTGTTAGTGGGAAGACCAAAAGCTTGTCCTGCTTTGTCTTTTTCACTGACGGCACAGAAACTCTGTGCTTACAGGATTAGCAGCGCGAGTGTGACTCTCTTGGTGTTTCACAAGTCCATAGGCCACGGTAACCACTTTCCATCAGGAGGGCCGTGTGCTTGTTGCCTGTGCCTGTGGTTTATGAAAAAATATGTCTGTGTGATATCCCATAATATCTTGATCTGATCGGGCTGGAGGGTAGCGGTAATTTTCCAACCAACATATAAAAGTTGCAACAAAGTTCTTTGAAAAAGTTAAGAAAATACACATATTGATAACTCACTTGTACTTTTCCACATTACTTTATTGCTTATTACACCTGACCGGTTTCGCCTTACGGCATCCTCAAAGGTTTATAATGACATTTAAGAATATTCCTATCAGAAACATTGCGACACTCAAACATATTACACATGTGGGTAGTTGTAAAATTATGTATACCAGTGTAAAAATTTTCCCCAAAATATAGGGAAATAATATATATGTGGTCCTAAATATATTTTGAATTTATGAATTATTACTATTATGTATTTAAGTTATAATGTCGATTAAAAAAATATATAAAATTATAAGAAATACTTATAAATGTTGAAATACTAATATCATTGAAAATTAAATAATGTCAAATGTGAATAATGTCAGATGAAAATTAACAATGTCAAATGTGAATAATTTCAGATGAAAATTAACCATGTCAAATATTATGTCAAATTATACCAAATTAAGAGATTAAACCAAATAAATAGTTATGTAGATGTCATCATTATTGCAATAGAGGTGATGAGCTTAAATCTAATTGCTGATTTATTATATTATTTCTGTTTGTATTTAGTACTCTATTTATTTCGAAGGTTTCCATAGCATTTATTTTTCTGCCTTTGTCGCACAGTCGCATTTTTGACATTTATAAATAAAACTAATTCTAAAATTCAATTTACAATAGAAATAGGACATGACGAAATTAATTTTCTTGACATAACCATTAAATTAATCAACCACAGACATACATTTAAAATATATAGGATAAATAATAAATCCCCAGGTAAACCTCCCCGCCGGAACTGGTGGTAGAGGTTATGTCGATCGCGAACCGACAAAAACGCACGGCGCCTATGTGTTGTTTTTGGTAGCCGAAGGTGAGGTTGACAGACATATCCCTTGCACCACTGACCCAGAGCCATCTCTCTCGATCTGGTCCTCCTGGTGTGGGAACCAATGAGACCCTAACTCGTCTCCAGAAACATCGGCGACGCGGCTTGCTTCTACCATGCGGCTCCACCCGTCACCCCCAGGCCTGCGCTCAAGGGGGCGGAGGTCGTTCATCGAACGTTGTAGCAAGGAGCGTCGCTAGCGGAGTTACTCAGTACGCGGGCAGTTCTACTTGCGATCCTCTTTCGTTGCCGCTCCCGCCCCGCATTAGCTTAGGTAATGTTAAAGTGGTTATTTACTACATTTGTAAGTATCTCATAAATATAATAATCGATGACGAGAACGCAAGCAAAAGCATGTTTACGTTACAAACATGTTTAAGCATTCAATTCTCCTCGGGTCTATACAAATTAATTGAACCAAATCCAATTCAATACGTGATTCGAATTACATTTCTAAAAGACAACTCCTCTAATAGATTCGACAACCTTGGGGAAACTATTGATGGTTCAATGAACTTAGTTTTCTGTCCGAAGGTACGTTGCTCTTACCGTCATTAGCGAAATCAATAGTTGGAAATAAAAAAGCCGGTCAAGTGCGAATCGGTCTCGCGCACCCAGGGTTCGGTAGCTTAAGATACATAAGCCTTGATATATTTTGTATGCGTTGATTTAGAAGTTTGATATTTGTACAGTTTCAAGACGTTAGACTTGGGTATGTGGTATGAATTTCAACTTGATATTTTCGCGCATTCCAGAGAAAATGTCTTGACAGACAGACAGACAGACGGACAACGAAGTGATCCAATAAGGGATCCGTTTGTTCCTTTTGAGATACGGAACCTTAAAAAATAATGTTTACTTATGTCGGAAGGATAATGCCCCGTTCGAATGGGAATATGTTTTGTGCTTGATTATATAAATGATCAGATTAAAAAAATACATTGTAATAATGAGGTTGGTTTTGTATTAATTTTTTGCAGATTTTTCTTGTATGTGTAATTTAAGGAGTCATTGCTTTGGGGTATGTGGGAACCGTTTTACAGATTTGAAGCCTTTTATACTGAGTATTAAACCTCTCGACAGCTTCTGTGACGTGGCGGTAGTGAACGCGACTGCTACGCAGGGGACGCGGCTTCGGTTCCCGCTTAGAGCAAATATTTGTATGCATAAATATGGCTATTTGCATTGGTGTGCTCGTACCTAGGAGAGTACATCAGGCCGTCAGCCGTCGGTCCTGGCTGTCATACGAACATCTATGGCAACGAACATAGTTAGAGCCCTAAAAAAAGTCTAACAGGTCTAACTGCAATATTTCGATACAGTCAATGAGTTCTTCAGGTCATATGGTAGTCGCTCCACGAAAATATCGAAAATCAGCCAAAGCTGCAGTCAGACTGGAAAAGCGGACCCCAGACTTCGAGGCGAAAGCTTCAGATGCAACTGGGATTAACGCTAGGATGAAGGAAGAATACAGTACAGTACAGTACATTAAGTAAGCATGATTCACCACCTGCGTCCCACAAATGCCACACTGGTTTGCTAGACCTTCAGAATGGCATATTCCCTAATAAACGTACCAGCATACCCTCCACAGAACAGCTCGTTGTCGTTATAGTTGACTGGGTTGGGGAAGCCGAACCTCCACATGGAGTTGCGCGCTGGTGGGTCCATCAACCTGCCGTGGCCCTCTGCCCCGCGGCGAGCGCTGCCTAGCATCTGGAAAGGAGAGAACAGAGCAGCTATAGATAATTGCCTATTAGGCTTAACTGCAGGATGAGCTCATGAGCAAATGAGAAACACATTGCGGCTCGAGACGGTGCGTAATGTGCGATATGAAAGAAATTTCATCTCACGCTGTGAAATTTGCGGATTTCCTAAGCGTCTACAATATGGGGTTCTTCAAGAGGGGCATTAGAAGGTTTCTTCAGGGTCGTCACCGCATGTGTAACGCCCCTGGTGTTGCACACGTTCATAGGCCACGGTAATCACTTCCCATTAGTTGGGATTTGTGTTTGTCTGCCACCTAAGTGGAATACAAAAATAGGATTATTAGTCTTCCTATTCCAGCATTTAAGTTTCATTCAGGAACCCGTAAAATACAGTCTAAATTTAGATAAAAAAATATATAAATATACCCATAGATATCTTCTATTTAGTCTATAAATAAAACTCGTTAAAATAGTACTAACGAAAAACGTAAAGTCACAAGTACTTCAAAAATTTAATTATCTACCAATCATAATCGTAAAGGAAGTTTGAGGAGGTAAACTTGCTAATATACAATAAGGTAACTTAGATGAATTCTCAATCTGTCAAAATACTTTGACGGTATCACATTCTACGATTCAATCTTATGAATTAAAATGTGCCTTATCACAACATTACCTGGCTTCATTACTTGATAAAAATGTACTCACCTGTAGCAGGAATATCCAGAATGTGAGGAAAGACGTCCCACTCGACCTACGCCTCCGCAATTCCATCTGCAAAACAACAAAAGTAACTTTTAATACAATCGTAAACATTTACAACTGTGATATTTATTTAAAAATATATACGTTACAATGTATAAGCAGTTACTATCACGCCTATCACGGAGTATGGGATTTTTATGCCTATTTACGTATGAAATACTTCTGCGAGTCTAAAAAGCTCACATTGAGCGATTCTGCTCAAAACTAGTAAATTTATGAATTTCCAGTAGATTTCAATAGATTTCTATATAATTCATAAAATGGTTACTCATCATCAATTACAACAATCCATTTACTAATCAGATTCTAATTTCGTATAAATTTAGCTGCAAGACAAAATATGATCCCAAGGTTGCGATTCTGCTCAAAACTAGTAACTTTATGAGTATCTAGTAAGTAGATCTTAAAAAATGTCTATATAATTCGTAAAATGGTTACTCATATGAGCAGAATTACATTTTATTTACTCAGCAGATTCTAATTTCGTGTAAACATCGCTACAAGCCAAAATATGATCCCAGGTTGTGACCTTGCGATTCTGCTCAAAACTAGTAACTTTATAAGTATCTAGTAGATCTCAATAAATTCCTATATAATTCGTAAAATGATCACTCATATGAGCAGAAATATATTTCATTTACATAGCAGATTCTAATTTCGTATAAATATCGCTACAAGACAAAATACTATCCTATTACGATTCCAATAAGGTGGCCATTTTAGATCTCCTCTTTATTGTAGTTTAGTGTAGAGCTGCGGAGCCCGGGTTCAATTCCTAGGAAGTGCGGTGTCAAGAGTTGACATTGAGTTGAGTGGGTCATAACATAACTGCCTACCCCTTCGGGTAGACCTAGGCACCATACAGATGCATAAAAATATTTATCACTGCGTCTGTGATTCAAGAACTAAGTACCTATGCTGTGATTAGATACCAGTTAGTTACCGTATCAAGTGATAATATTTTTGTGGGGTAGACAGAACAATAAACATTGGACCAATTTAGTGAATACTATTTGTAATTTAATAGTACACACAGAAATTATTTATATATTATTTATTTATTTATTATACATACAATTTATAACAATTGCGGCTACTTTTGCTTCATAAACTGTTTTAAGCAGTTTGTCTGTGAACTCATCTGAGTCTCTGTTATAACAAGATCAATGATTTA
Source organism: Eilema griseolum (assembly GCA_963662185.1). NCBI lineage: Eukaryota > Metazoa > Arthropoda > Insecta > Lepidoptera > Erebidae > Eilema > Eilema griseolum. Next base: position 24,010,373 of record OY759240.1, read on the forward strand.
TTTACTTTTTTTTTTACGTGCGCAAAATCCCCACGGATACCTCCCCACCGGAGCCGGTGGAGGAGGTTATGTCGGACTCGAACCGACTAAAACGCACGCCGCCTGTCGTTTTGGTTGCCGAAGGTGAGGTTGACAGGCATATCCCTCGCACCCCGGCCGAACCAGGGCCATCTCTCACGATCTGGCCCTCTTCTCGGGTGTGGGGACTACAGAGTCCCCAACTTGTCCCCGGAAAAGGGGAGGCGCGCCAGGAGATCGTTTAAAATTGCTATATCCTAATACGTGCACAATTTGGATTGTGAAACATACCCGCCACCATCTGTTAAAAAACATTAACATAATTGGACAGGTTAATTTAAGAAGTCACAGTTTTTAGGGTTCCAACGACTGAATATAAAATATCGAAAGCTTTAGAGGTTCGTGTATAGGAAAATTGACTTTTTTATACCACTTTGGTGACAGACAAGCACACGGCCCACCTGATGGAAAGTGGTTACCGTTACCTATGGACGTGTGCAACACCAGAGAAGTCGCACTCGTGCTGCTGACCCTGTAAGAATAGAGAGTTTCTGTTTCGTCAGTGTAGAAGACAAAGCAGGTCTACTCGGTTGGTCTTCCCGCTGATAGCACAAAAATTCTCCAGTGGGCTCTGGCTACCCTACTCACCACCGGGAACACAATACGAGGTTATTACGGCCGCGGTATTCTGTAGGGTGGAGGTACTTCTCCAATTGGACGGAAATACCGTCGTGTCCTACCTCATAATTCTTATCGTCTAATTGTTATAGACTTATCGTTTCGTATCGAAACACAGATATTATCGAAACTACGTATTGGGCTCGTGCCATGAACGCTTAAAACAGGTCAATAATTGAACTGCTGTCATACTACCAACTGTAAATGTAACTTAGTAATCCTAAATATTTATTAGAAAGTTATTTATGCATTTAGAAAATGACAGCCGTTTAATTATTGATCTGGTTTAAGATCTTATGGTTTTTTTTTTACGTGCGCAAAATTCCCACGGATACCTCCCCACCGGAGCCGGCGAAGGAGGTTATGTCGGACTCGAACCGACTAAAGCGCACGCCGCCTGTGGGTCGCTTTGGTTGCCGAAGGTGAGGTTGACAGGCATGTCCCTCGCACTCCGGCCGACACAGGGCCATCTCTACCGATCTGGCCCTCTCCTCGGGTGTGTGGGGACTACAGAGTCCCCAACTCGTCCCCGGAAACAGGGAGGCGCGCCAGCGCCGCGGCCTGCTTCTGCCAGGGTGACAGGCGGCTCCACCTGTCACCCCCAGGCCGGCGCTCATGGGGGGAGGAGGTCGTTCATCGACCTCCGACGCCCGAGTTACCTTCGTACGCTTGGCTTGCGATCCTTCGTCGCTCCCGCTGCCGCTCCCGCCCCGAAGATCTTATGGTAAGCCCATTGAACTGATTAAGTTGTTTAAAATAAAATATAAATTTCTAATACCCAGATAAGAACGTAGGAATAGCTGGTAAGAATTCAAGAAATAAATAAGCCTCGTCGGTAGCTTAGTAATCGGCCTGACGAACGAAAGGTTCCGGGTTCGAATCCTGGCCACGCTGCAACGCATCCGAAACGTCGGCAGAAATAGTAAGTTCCATGATTTAATCGCCAAAAGTCCCGAACCGTTGTATAATTATGAATTCACACCGCGATAGTTTAGAAATAACGATTTAAGGATGTTCAACCAAAATATGAGGTCCAAACATCAGATTTTGGTTTTGATCAATAGTAACATATACGTAGGTATTTAAACTATCATGATCACTCGCATCATTCTGGTACTGGACACATGGAAACTCAAAACAATGAAACATGGTAAATATCTCGTTTATTTTGATACTGAAGTAACGTATACGTCGTACGGAACCCTCTCCACGCGAATTTAACTAACTTTTAACCAGTTACAAGTCACCAGCAGCTACTTTTTACCGTTTTTTCGCGCACAACGGTGCGATCAGGTGGATGCGATAATCTCGAATCGTAAAACCAATAGATTTTATATAAAAAAGGACCTTTTTAAAGAAAATTATAATAAAGCGAAATTCGATAGCGAACATTTTGCACGGGGTTTGGGTGATAAACCCGTCTTTTTTATGCCTTTTTATAAACATTAGCGTCAACCGAATGTGTGTGATAAGTGGTAATTTATTGTTTTCCCCGATTGGGTTCATAGTCCTCGCATTAATGATGGCGGAATATTTCTAAAAGATGTTATAAATCATGAATGGAAATGTTGATTCTTTTTATTAGAAGCAATATGGTTAGGTAGGTTTTGTTTTTTGATCAAAATGGAGAAGTCAATGCGCTTTATCTTTATCATCATTACTTGTACCTGCTTCTTTCTTTCATTAACCACAATCATAGTTATATGATGTCCACAGCTGTGCATAGAAAAAGAAAGACAGTTATTTGAATGCTTTTGAACTTATATAATGATTCATTAATACGTGAAGCGAAAATTTTGGATCCATTTTTACGAAATCTTAGGTACGTACCAGGATGAGATTTTCCATATTGATGGTTTATATGCGTAATTTTAAATTATTCAATAGAATATATATTTTTTTTAAATAAACGTTACGCACACTAAAGCCGTTTTTCACATACCTACACACACGCATGTTACTTACGTGTTCATACATTTTAAGCTTGGGTAATCACATACAGTCCCATACTGATTTAAAATGCTCACAGCTGACGGATAAAAAAAAATTGTAAATAGCAAGGAGATTTTAACAATATTATTGTTGATGTTTAAAATTAATAGGTGAAGCGGACGGAGGAGTATGAATTTCCCCACACCAATATTGCTAATCTGGGATCAACTTGAGAATAAATAATATTGTTTGTATATAGTCTTACATGTACTAAAATACCATTCTTTATGAAATAAAATCGCAAGATATATAAATGAAATAATTTGCCTTGGTGTTTATAAGTTTGAACATTATTAAATGTCTATTGTCAAACTTATAATTTTTATTATTGTGGTTTAATTTCGACCATAGGACAACCGATATTTTAATTTAATTACATAAGGAATTTAATACATTTATCAACTGAAAAGGAAAAAATAAAATTACTTTATTAAACTCTGTCTTAGGTTTGTATACCACTTGGTTGGTAGACAAGCACACAGCCCACCTGATGGAAAGTAGTTACCGTGGCCTATGGACGTGTGCAACACCGAGGGAGTCACACTCACGCTGCCAACCCTGTAAGCACAGAGAGTTTCTGTGCTGTCAGTGAAAAAGACGAAAGAAGTTGGACAAGCTTTTAATCTTCCCACTGACAGTACAAAAACTCTCCAGGAGGCTCTGGCTACCCTACTCACCGCCGCCGCCGAGAACACAACACGAGGTTTTTTTTAAATATAGAACACGTCAATTAGACTTCGCCTTGCCTGATGGTAAGCTGAAGGCAAAGTCCCAGAAAAGAGGGTCACCATTACTTACACATACCGTGTGACAATGGTGACACTCAGCTTGACGGCCTCATCATATGCTTTTTCACGCCCCGCTTAAAGGACTCGGGACTGTAGGAAGAAGGAAACACGTGAGCTGGTAATGAATTCCAGGCCTTAATGGTGCGACAAAGGAAAGAGTCTCCGAACCGCTTGGTTTTTGATCGGATGTTCTGCACCGTGTGCGGATGACATCTAAGACCTGCACGTGTTGTCCTGTGTAGGAAAGGGGAGGGTGGGACTAATTGGAAGAGCTCATCAGAACACTCCCCATGGTACAGACGGTAAAATACAGCCATGGACGCAACATCTCTACGCATCTGTAAAGGTTCTAGGGTGTTCGTGACCTCGGGATTCCCAATGATGCGGACCGCACGTCGCTGCAACCTGTCGAGAGCATCTAGTAAGTACTTTGCTGAACCATCCCAGAGATGCGAGCAGAATTCCACACAGGAGCGAATTTGTGTCTTGTATAGAAGACACCGCTGCTCCGGCGTGAAAAATCGTCTCACTCTGTTCAGGACTCCGAGTTTTCGTGAGGCTGTTTTGATGATACTTTCGATGTAATTTTTGTTATTCAGGTTATTATGGCCGCAGTATTCTGTAGGGCGGAGGTACTTCTCCAGTCGGACTGCTCAATTGGACGGAAATACCGTCGTGTCCTACCTGTCTCTTATACTAGGATACCTTGCAAGCCTGACGGATAGGACCATAAGGTAACTTTGTAATGTAAGGACCTTAATACATAATGCTGTATTGTTCCTTTATATAATTTTTGAAAAACTTCAGTACCTAATTTAAAAGTAGTTAAGCAGGCACTCTATCATAATAACATAAACATAAAACAGTAAAAATTAATTTATACATACATATACATATAATCACGCCTTTATCCCCGAAGGGTTAGACAGAAGTGAATTAACACCTACATTTCACGAATCATTAAATTCGGGGTGAGCCTATTGCCGTCTTCCGGGCACTATTATTGACTCAAGCCATGCATCTGAGGCTGATGCTTGGGCCGTATAACTATATCTATCAGATGTTAAACAGCCTTATCCCTTAGTCATCTTGTACGACATAGCATGGAAAGCGATGGGGTGGTCCAAATTGTACTCTGCCGGGAACTAAGCGGCTTTTAATTAATTTAAGCACGTTTATAATCGGTGAAATCCAGCGTAAGGCGGTATCGATTGTAGTTTACCTTATTAGGAGGGATAAACAAGTAAAGTTTAAATCCGCTTATCAATATCTTCACAAACTGGGGTATGAAGATGTCCTATTTTTTTATAACACCACACAACGTTAAGTGGACCCGTGGTAATAAGCACTTGACTAGCTTGTGTTATGGAATCTAGAATGCGGATAAACATACTTAGATCCATTGTTTTACATACATGCATATACATAGAAATACCCAGACCAATGAAAATATACATATTCATGCATACAAATATTTGTACTGAGCGGGAATCGAACCCGCACCTCCTGCTTAGCAGTCAAACGTTCTACCTCTACGCCACAGAGGCATATATACTCATTTGTGGAATATTCAATTTTTCCTCGTTTCATCATCTATCTGTTACTTCGAAATCCATACGAAACAAATGATGCGCAAAAAATATTCTATTAATAAATTAAAACCAAATACTGAATCATTCGTCACTTGGGTTTTCTCATCAAACTCATAAACAGGGCAATCTACCGCGAAACATTAGCATAGAATGAATATTGAACGGTGACCTTAACAATTGAATACCATAAATAGATATCGCTATTTTAGAACTAAATGCCTAAAAAATACAGTCGTATTTAATTTGGCAATGCCGGGCACATATGAGCTGCAATGTTTGGTGCAAGTAAGGATGAGAGAGCGATTGAATATTTTGCCATACAATACCTTGCTAGAGTAATGACGTAATGATCATGTAGTTTGAAGTCACACTTGAGACTTATCCTAGTGAAGTAAACACTGTGGAACTCACAATTACAGGGCCCAAAATATCTACAAAATCTTTCCTATACAGGATAACACGTGCAGGGTTTAGATGACACCCGCATACGGTGCAGAATATTCTATCAAGAACCGAGCTCTTTTCTTTGTCGCACAGTCTTGGAATTCTTTACCAGCATAAGAAAGAAAGAAGAAAAAGAAAGAAAAAACATTTAATCTAACCCATAGATATCAGCATTACGTACATACATACGAGTATCATACAGCAGCATCGTGGATGATGCTGCACACACACAAGTGTTTTGAGTGATGTGAAGCGATGATTTTCAGGTGGCTCCTATAAAGGAGAGACGTCGTACGTCACACACGTGTCAACAGAATACATAAAAAAATAACAGTAAGGAAGAAATCACCTACAACAGAAAAAAACCAACAAACACAAGCATACGTATTTTCTTCTTCGCGCTGTCCCGGGTGCTTTAAGCGGGACGTATAAAAGCATCTAAATAATGAGGCCGTCAACTTTTATTACTATCTTTATTCGTACTAGGAAAGGCATGACTACACTACCACGTAAAACGCGGCTCTATAAGTTATTTAACTATGATCAGCGTCTAAATATACAACCGCTTATATCCAAACGTCCACAGCTCATCACTTACACCACACACAAAGATCCCGGGCGTTGACAGGCCCGGCATTGTTTGTAGGCGTCTAGGTCAAGATCCTCGCGGCCTTGACTGCTGTGTTTGATGCGCGTGCGCAATTATGCGTGATTTACTCATTAAGTCAGCTGGGTGCCTATTTTAATGCATGTACTCATAAATCAAAATCATGTATTAGTTTAAAGCGAATTACTGATGATCTTACAAGTCTTGTTTAGATATTTTTTATATTACTTAATCAATTTGGCCCACCTGGGTCTCAATTCTGCTATAGCAAAACCACAGTCATAACCACGGTCACTGCTACAAAATCGGTTTAATTTTAGACTTTAAAGCAATGCTGTTAAACTTCGAAACTAAAAGTAGTTTTTTTTATACCACTTAGGTGTCAGACGAGCACACAACTTATGGAAAGAGGTTACCGTGGCCTATGGACGTTCGTAACACCAGAGGTGCCACACTCGCGCTGCTGACCTTGTAAGCACAGAGTTTCTGTACCGTCAGTGTAGAAGACAAAGCAGGACAACCTTTAAGTCTTCTCACTGACAGCACTAATTCTCCAGTGAGCTCTGGCTACCCTACTCACCGCTGGAAACACAACACGAAGTTATTATGGCCGCGATATTCTGTAGGGAGGTATTTCCCCAGTCGGACTGCTCAATTCGGACGGGAATACCGTCGTGTCTTACCTCCTATTACCTAATTTTTCTATTACTTAATCAAGTAGAATCATTGGCCCTGGACCTCGATTCTGCTAAAGCAAAACCACAGTCATACAATGGACACTGCTAAAACAAATGGCAGAGTGAATGAAAAAGTAATGAAACTCTTTTAAGTTGGACTTTAACTGTATACGAATAAAGTCTAAAATAAATGCCACTTTTTAAAGTCTGTATATGACGGTGGTTTTGCTTTAATAGCATCGAGGGCCTGGTGAGAAGCAGTCACCTGTTATGTTAGGCACTGACACTTTGTAGTACATTAGGTATCTACTTACAATATATTTTGCTCAAAATAAGTTAGCTGAAATGGCACTGGGCTAGTTGCTTCTACCAGAGGATCGAAAACCGTACATTTATATATAATTAGAATAGAGACCATAGGTATATCAGCAAAAGGAAGGTGAGACGCCCCCAACTTGGATGAATATATATTTAGGTAGGTACGTACGTAATGATAAATGTGATGACATGACGGTATTTCCGTCCAATTGAGCAGTCCGACTGGATAAGTACCTCCGCCCTACAGAATACCGAGGTCATGATAACCTCGTGTTGTGTTCCCGGCGGTGAGTAGGGTAGCGAAAGCTTACTGGAGAGTTTTTGTGCTGTCAGTGGGAAGACCAAAGGCTTATCCTGCTGTTTTCTGCACGGACGCTTCAAAAACTTTCTGTGCTTAAATGGTCAGCAGCGCGAGTGTGACTCCTCTGGTGTTGCACACTTCCTTAGGCCATGGTAACCACTTTCCATCAGGTTGTGCTTATCTTCCACCTAAGTGGAATAAAAAAATTAAAAACATAGTAAATCATGAAGCGACTATTTAAGCTCATTTGCCTACTAACATACTCCATGTCAATCATCTGACAAGACGTGTTCGTGACATTATCTTTTTAATTAGTTATTATTATCGCAATTATCACAGTTAATTGTGACCATTGTTCAATTATAAGAATTTCAATTATGAATGGACGCTCCAAAAATAGCGAGAACCTTTCAATCCCAGCAAGAAATTCAAGACAATTGGAGCCTTTCGTGTCCTGGCCTTGCCATATAAATCAATTTACTTAAGGAAATATTTGTTCAATCAGTCTCATGTCCCGCCAAATTCCTGGTAGCATATCTGGTAGTACCTGGTAGTAGGTACCTATACTTACTTCGAACGTTTCAGCGTTGACACCGGAGCAATTTTACCATATTGGTGCTTTTTGCAACCGCATAGTAATGAATTTAATGAAGATCACAATCTGATATACAATTAAATATAAATTGTGATGCAATTATTATCGTGTACTTATTGAAATAACAGTTTAACAGTTTAATTTTTATTATGTTCTTCTTCATTTTGGTTCCTTTTTTGGTTCCACACAAAATTCGTACTTTGGAGCCGGATTTCAGTTTTCCTTATTGATGAAGTAGGATATTGAATACTATCTTTTTATATCTAGAACACGCCAATTTGACTTCAGCTCTCCTGATGGTAAGCTAAAAGTAGTAGAGTCTCAGGAAAGAGGGTCTCCATTACAGACACTAAGTAATGTTACAATGGTGAGATTCAGCTTGGCGGGTTCATCAAATGCTTTTTCACGCCCCGCTTACAGGACCCGGGACTGTAGGAAAAAGGAAACAGGTGAGCCGGTAATGATTTCCAGGTCTTGGTGGTGCGGCAAAGAATACTTCATTTACCTAAATTAAATAGGTATGCTTCATGTACACAACACCTACCTGTCATTTTTCGTTATTCCTCTCTATCCTCCTGGGGTGTGCTACAGAAACTCAACTAAGAATGAAGCTATTCCTGATACACACTTGTACCCTTAGGTAAATAAGTATATTTACTAGATGCCCCTTATTTGATGTACGATGAATGAATAGTTGTATGAAAAATGAAATTATATTCATACATATAATCTTTTATCCCTGGAGGGTTAAGCAGAGGTGAATTAACACCCACGTTTCACCAATCATTGTTTTCCGTCTTACGTAATAGGGGGTGAGCCTATTGGGGTCTTTCGGGCACTATTGTTGACTTGAACCATGCATCTAAGGCTGAGTCTGGACTGTATAATATGTCTGAAGTTAAACAGTTCTATTGTTTAGTCGGGTTGTACGATGCCGCACGGAAAGAGATGGGGTGGTCCAAATTCTACCCTGCCGGAAACCACGCGGAAAAGATGAAAATGAAATTTAATAAAGTAACAAAAACATAGAGGTTGATAAAATAAATTCGATCTTCAAAATATATTAGATAAAATACAATTGAAAATTAAAACTAAAACTATTATTAGATAGCTACTAAAATACACTAAAATAAAATAAACATAAAAATTACATACATAATGCGTCATGAAATTCCTCCGCATCCTCACCGACCGGTAACGTACCCAGAAGGCTGGCAGCATTGCCACGTTGAATGGCAATGCTTATCCTCTGTGCAAGATAATAACCAGCCTTCTGGTCACGCGTAGCGTCGATCAGCTGCTTTGCCAAGTCTTTATATAGAGACCGAGCACTTGGACCCCATGTCCCTAACGTTTCAACCCCAAACGGCTCAAAAACATAATCACCTGTCAGGTTACAGTATTTGCGCCGTTTGAGGTTTTCCGCAGATGCAGCAGCAGCACCAGCACACCCTGCTGTGCTTGAAAGATGTGAAGGCGCAAGAGTGTCGACGCACGTAGCGTCCCACACCAAAGGTCTACCCATCTTCCAAGGTAGCAACGACATACCATCCGGTCTCTTGCCATCGCTACGCACCAGCCCTTTAGGTTCACGAATGGCTGGCACGCCAGCGGTAACTAGAGCACGGCGGATAATGTCGTTGATGCAGGCGTGTCGCGGTATACGCCCAGCGCTTCTGCTGCATGAAAGGCCATGGTGCCCAAGACTGTCGACAGCTTCACCGCAGTGGCAATGATGCGGAGAAATGCACGGCGCTCCTAAGCGAAGGCAAGTGGCAAGGCGGAAAGTAGTATCGTCCAACATAGTACCTATGTTGGGCGATGGAAGTGCCTGAATCCAGAGGCCTGACTCCCATTCCCCCACAGCCAGAAGGCGCGCACGTTCTGTAACATGGTAAGATGTGTGTATTAAGGTATCTCTTACCAGCCTGCAGAGCGGTGCATCCCATTGTCTCTGGGAGAAAGGGTTACCAGGCAACTCAGTGTTGGGACAAGCAGCCTTCCAAGCATTAATAGCATCGGACTTACATGACACCTCAGAGTTAACCTGTGTGTTTATGAGAATTTTCCTGGTTAACTCCTCAGTGCTGTGCACCGACGACAGAAATGCTGGAAGGCTAACGTCTGAAATTTTGCGAACGCCGAGCCCACCCAAGCGAACTGGTAAGGACGCTTGGAGCCAGACTCGGTTATTTAAGGCCACATTTAAAATTGTGCTGAGTGTGTTTTGCAGAATGTTGTCAATTTTTGTCAAAAGTGTCAAATGTTGCCAAAACTGGGATGCCCGAAGTGCATGGGTAAAATTAGGGACAAAAAGGCAAAACCGAAGTATAGTAAAGGCGAAATGAACACTTATTTTTTGCAAATGATCAGTGATGTATTCAAAATTTTGAATTTTTTCCTCGATAAATGTATGAAATCCATCTTCCAAAACTGGGGACTCTAGGAGGCGCAGTGAAGCTTTCTCCAAAATTTTGATATTTGGAGCTACGACGTTAAATTTTCCTATAGTCGAGGGTCTGTCTGTCGTGTCGCTGATGAAAATTTCACATTTGTCCGAGTTAAGTTGTAAGCCGATGGATTGAAATTTATTTTTTATTAGTTCTAAATCTTGTAAAACTGTTTGCACATCACCCCCTAGGGTTCCGTCGTCTAGGTACCAAATGTTGAATTTTGAATTTATCTGCTGTATGTTGGGATGTATTGCTAGACTAAAGATCACTGGTCCCAAAGGGTCACCTTGCTGACAACCGACTGCTGATTCCAAAAGATGATCCTTGTAAACTAATTTCGTCGGGTGTCTATAACATTGCCAAAGGCATTTATATATATGAGGGGTTTCTAATTTTGCTTGGCTCAGCAAGGTATCCCTATTCACTGAATTGAAGGCATTCCTCAGGTCAACCTTCAAAATGACCTCACTTTCACCACTACCAAGGTACGTCGAAAGAGCGTATATGGCAGCCTCACAGCCCCCTTTCGAACCGAAACCGAGTTGAAGGGGCTGGAATTTTGTTGCAAGTTCGGTACTATAGTACTTGCAGCATATTTTGGCTGCCAAACGTCGTAAGGTGCTTCCTACGGCAATGGGACGAATGCCACCATCCTTCTTGCGCAGAGCACATAGGTTGGCCCCGTATAAAATATTAATGATATTTTCGTTCACATTGCCGGAGAGCATTAGGTTCACTAAGGCCGTTAACTCCTTCAGAAGGGCATCACCAGCCTCTCCAGCGCTCGGGCACATTAAATCTTTAAGATGCTGGGGGGTCAGGCCGTCGAGACCGCCAGCAGATCCACTCCGGAAGGAGCAAACGGCTGTGAAAACGTCCTTGGTAGAAATACTGAGATATTCTGTGTCAGCTTTTGGTGGTTCTGGGAAAGAAAGATCAATTGATGCCGGTGGATGCTTACTCTGCAGACCCGCGAGCGTGTCTGGAGAGTAAGGTGCCACCACATCGCTGCTAAAAAGTAACCTCGACGCTCCCCTGATATCACCTTCCCTTATTTTATTTTCTACAAATTTGTATTTACTCCATTGAGAGCTGTGGGAATAAGTTAATTTTGATTCAAAATGATATATATTATTAGAACAGTTTTCTTTAATTTGGGTTGTCAAAGATCTTTGTGTACTATTGTTCTTTATGTGCAATATTCTATAAGGGAAGGTTAACAATTGCTCCCAGGCCGATATGGAGTTCACACTAACGACATGCTTTATACAATTTGCTAAGTTTTGAGCCACTGTACTTCCTAAATGCTATCCATTTTGATGATAAATTTCGTATTACTTTTTTACAGCTGTCACTTTTCACAAATTTAATAAAATTGTTTGTTAGCTTAATGTTGCCTCATTCATATACAAACAAAAATCATAAAATTCGTCAATCTTAAAAAAAATGCTAAAATGTTAGTACTGAAAATTGGGTTTCCTCCAATTTCTTCAAAAAAAACGGCAATTATATATATAACTACCTATTATTTCACGATATGTTAATTCCGGGGACAGGGACAGCGGATTATTAGAAAAGTATCGATAAACAATATTAGCAAAATTCATCAATATTCTAAACTAAAATATAACAACTAGTCTAAGGTCATATTGTTTGTTATTGTTAAGGTTAGTTGCTCGAGAAGGCCGTGACAATTGTGCAAGAAGGTGATAATGAAATCATGCATGTCTCTACTGTATTTTTACATTTGGCAGGCGCATCACGTTTCTTCGGCGGGCGTTTTGTTTTCGACATGCATTTTTAACTATATTTTCTTTATGGAACGAAATAAATTTGTCTGTGGAACGTTAAGTGTAGTAAAATTGTCTAATGCAGTACGTTTCTCAACGAATTTATTTGATGGGCACTAAAAAACAACCGCCGCGTGGTTCCCGGCAGAGTAGAATTTGGACCACCCCTTTTCTTCCCATGCGGTATCGTACAAGGCGACAAAAAGATAACGTTGTTTAACATCAGACAGATATATACAGCCCAGACTCAGCCTCGGATGCATGGCTTCAGTCAACAATACTGCTCGGAAGACGACAAATAGTCTCATCCCCTATTACGTGGGATCGAATTCAATGATTGGTGAAATGTAACGAATGCCATTCGGGGATAAAGGCGTGATTATATGTAAATGTGATATTTAATAATAAAACATAACACAAACTCACGCCTATATCCCCAAAGAGGTAGGCAGAGCTGCTAGTTTATGTTTAGGTCCCAATTTAATAGGTGGCGAGCCTATTGTCATTAACCGGTCACTTATAAACCTGCGATAAATACACACATAACTTCGAAAAGTATCGAAAAGTCATTGGTATGTGCCATGGTAAAACCAGGAATCGAACCAGAGACCTCGTCTCAGCAGTCCATTACCCATACCACTACCCAACCGCTATTTAAATTGTGTTCCTAGTCCCACAACTGATACCCTTCGATACAACCTTGTTTCCCCGGTCTCTTCGATTCAAATATCCAATGCAGACATCGCGAAATACTTCAATTGACAGCAAGCAATAACTTTATCAACTTCATTTTAATACATCCCGGTGAGAACCAAGTCGCAATCAGTGTAATTACCAGTAATTGACGAATAATTGCGTGTAAAGTATTCAAACTGTACGGCTTAACCCAAAAACGGGCAGAGCGAGAAATTCCTATAGTATTCACCCGATCGTAGAATTTAACGATTCGTATTTACGTAGTTAACGGAGTTGTTATTGAACTGTGTCCCGTTGAATAGCATTTTTGCAAAGAATTTAAGATGACATGTGTGGTGTAAATACTCTTAGAATTAGGTAGAACGTGTGCTTTTTTCTTTATTTTTCGAATTGTCTATTTGACAAGTTCGTCCAATTCTTCCCAATACCGCTTTATATCTGAGTTTTTTGCTGGCAAAATTTGACTTTTTTTTTCTTTTTTTTTTACGTGCGCAAAATCCCCACCGGACCGGAGCCGGTGGAGGAGGTTATGTCGGACTCGAACCGACTAAAACGCACGCCGCCTGTGGGTCGCTTTGGTTGCCGAAGGTGAGGTTGACAGGCATATCCCTCGCAGGCAAAATTTGCCTTGCAGGATAAGATATTTCCTAACTCAATTGAAACTATGACTTTTCATTATTTTTAATTCCCGAAGTAAGTCGAAATATAAACAATCAAATTCAGTCCCAATTTTATAGATTCCTTATTACATTTCAAATTATTTTTTTATACTATACACATATAAACGTAACATGGACGGAGATAAATGCGATATTCTCTTGCACTATATACATTATTGTACTACGCGCAACTGGCGCTTGACGTCATTCGCAAGTACGATTTTGTTTGGAGCGTTTTTGGCCGGCTTGAGAAAACGAATTTTCAAAGTCAAAATATCTTTAAAACTATTTAGCGTAATTAAATTTATCTTTACTAGTTCATTATTTTATACTAAAGTTCGTTCATTCATTACTCAAAAATAAAATAAAAATGTCTAATAGCCTACGCGAAGCGATTGTCGACGCGATCAGGGAAATAATATTGACATTCAATATTTGTCAGGTTCTGCTACCCTATTCTCTCATATTATCACCATATTTGTAGAAATAAACCAATTATAATTTGAATATTAAGTAGAAGTAGTTAGGCATGGAAGAACCATAAAAGATTTTTTTTTATACCTCTTAGGTGGCAGACAAGCACACGGCCCACCTGATGGGAAGTGGTTACCGTGGCTTATGTACTTGTGCAACAATAGGGGCGTCACACTCGCGCTGCCGACCCTGAAGAAACCTCCTAATGCCCCTTTTGAAGAACTCCATATTGTAGGTGCATGGGAAGACCGCAGCAGGGAGTTCATTCCACAAATTGAGCGTGCGTGGGATGAAGTTTCTTTCATACCGCAGAGTGCGTATCGTCTCAGGTTGCAATGTGTGGGGATGAACTCCCTGCATACGGTGAGCGATTGCGCTACCAAAGAGTGCACAGTGCTTAAGCGTCCTAACTTTAAGGTTTCGAGCTATTCCGCTAATTTTATGTCAGGTCAAAGTCACTGTCATTCCACAAACACTGCAAATAATGACATTTAAATATAGACTTCACGGTCATGTTTTTAAAGTCTAATATTAAATAGCTTCTTGTAGAGTGAATGAAAAATGTAATGAACTTTTTTTCATTTCATTTTGGACTTTAAATTCATATAAATAGAGGACACGGTATATCACATATCAAGGACACGGACCTGCCTTGATACAATCTTAAAGAACTACACAGGTGACGTGGTCAATGATTTTCAGCTGATATGCTTCAAGCGTTCAATGTAAATAGTTTGCAAAAAGAGATTGGTTTGTGAGATAGTTTGAAAAAAGAGATTGATATTTCATCTGTTCTCTGATTTGATTTATTCATCAATGCAATCATGGCAACACTATAGTTTTTTTCGTGCGAAGAATCCCCAAGGATACCCCCACCACCGGAGTCGGTGGGAGAGGTTATGTCGGACTCGAACCGACTAAAACGCACCACGCCTGTGGGTCGATTTTGGTTGTCGAAAGTGAGTTTAACAGGCATATCCTTCGCACCCCGGCCGACCAAGGGTACTCTATACCTAGATGCCTGGCGAAATATGGTTGTAAAAAGACCTCTCAAGCAAAGGACATATTAAAAGTAAAATATTCTTTTGTAAATAACAAAAATAATAATACCTATGTAATAACGGTAAAACACAGCTTGATTATAGGCTTGCAGCGATTTTCCCACGAACTCTGTGGTCATTCTCTTGCACTGTGAAATTAAAAGCAATGTTGTGGCAACGGTAACATGATTTTTTTTAAAGTTTATATTTAAAAATATAATTTGTAAGTTTTGAAAATCAATAAAGGAATTATCAATGTTTATCTACCCACTTGTTTTTGTAAGTCTTCAATGTATTTTTTTTAATTTCATTAAATTTTTCGGAACCTATTTTCTGCGGGTCTAAAAAGGCCACAAAGGTAACTTTATTAATTGCCAGTAGATCTTAATAGATTCATATAAATTCGTAAAATGGTCACATGAGCAAAATTACAACAATTCAATTTAGTAAATGAATTGTTGTAATTTTCGAAAGAAAGCTTCTAATTTCGAGTAAATATTGCCTCATAATAAAATATTATCCTAATACGATTCTAATAAAGTGGCCTTTTTAGACCTGCTGGTTAACTATAGAGGAAGGGGGGGCATGACGGGGTAGCGAGGTAAGACGGGGTACCGCACACATAGAAGAAAGTAGACGTTTGTGAATGTAAAACAATAAGCCAATAGGAAGCCTCATTCAACCGACGGTTAGTGCGAGAGAAACTGTGAGCGGGAGTGCACGCGTCTTGTGTCCACAAACGAAAAACTGGTTTAGTGTTTCGTCGATCTAATTTTTTGTGAGGTTAAACGTCAACATTTTAAGGTAATTATGATCACCCCATTTATATCTTTTTGATCTTCGGTTACTAGTGTTGTTTATTTTGTTAAAGTGTGTTGTTTGCAGGAATCCGTCAAACATTTTATTAGTTTTTTTTTTTTTGTCCAGAGCGACCTTATGAGGCAAGATGGGGTATTGGGTGTGGGGTATGATGGGGCATTGGGGCATGATGGTTAAGTTTCTTAATCCTTAGACTTACAGAATACCTTATTAGAGCCAAAGCATTAAAAAATAACATTAATTTATTATTTTTTTAGGTACAATCATGGTACGTACTTACAAGAAAAAAACCAAAAGAGGAGAGTGGTCGAAAGATTCCATGAAAATAGCTATAGATAAAGTTTTGAGCAGAGAGATGGGATACAAAAAAGCTGCTTCTGCATACGCAGTGCCTCAGACTACTTTAGAGCGATATGTTAAGAAAATGAAGGAAGGGGGTGAAGTTACCATTGGTTTACCTTTAGGTCCGAAAAAATCTATCTTTACAACTAAAGAAGAAGGTGAAATAGAAGCATATCTGAAATATATGGAAGAGCGTCTTTTTGGACTAACAACTATCGAACTGAGACATCTAGCATATCAATTGGCAGTTAAAAATGGAAAGGCACACAATTTTAACACTGATAAAGAAATGGCAGGTGTTGATTGGCTTAAGGGTTTTTTGAAACGTCATCAAAATTTATCAATTCGCAAACCTGAAGCCACGTCAGCAGCAAGAGCAATGGGGTTCAATAAAGTGGCCGTAAGTAAATTCTATCAGTTGCTCGGAGATATTTATGATAAGTATGAATTGACCCCTGACAAAATATATAACTGTGATGAAACAGGAATATCCGTTGTGTCTAAAACCAAGAGCAAAATATTAGCTATGAAAGGACGAAAACAAGTGGGTTCGTTATCATCTGCTGAACGAGGACAGACTATCACTGTAGAAATATGTTTTAACGCTGCTGGTACCTACATGCCCCCACTGATGATTTTTCCAAGACAACGAATGAAGCCAGAACTTTTAGATGCTGCTCCACCAGGTACTACAGCAGTTTGTAATCCTCGAGGCTGGATAACATCAGAAATATTTTTGACTTGGTTTAAAAATTTCATAAAATTTTCCGGAGCTACTCCTACTAACCATGTATTGCTGCTTCTAGATGGTCATGTGAGTCATACTAAAAATTTAGAGGTGATTGATCTAGCTCGTAAAAATGGAGTAATTATACTTTGCTTTCCCCCCCATTGCACACACAGATTGCAGCCTGCAGATGTAGCATTTATGAAGCCACTCAGCACTTATTACGATCATGCAGTTACAGGTTGGTTGAGATCACATCCTGGACGTGTGGTAACTGTATTCCAGATAAGTGAAATATTTGGTAATGCATACCTTCAGGCGGCTACAATGTCCACAGCTATTAACGCATTTAGAAAATGTGGTATATGGCCCTATAACCTGAATAACTTTACTGATGCTGATTTCATTTCTGCGGAAACTACGAACATAAATATTGCAGACTCATCGAATGTGGAACAACAAAGAGGATCAGAACCCGAATCTCTTCAATCTGGAGCAGTGCCATATCTGTCTTCAACAACAACAGTCACAACTGTATCTTCAACAGTCGTGACAACTTCTCATACTGAAACTGTTGCAGCAGAACCTGAAGCTACACCTTCCACTTCACCTAGAACAGAGTTAATCACCGAATGTTACGAACATGTCACACCAAGAATGGATAAAACACCCATCCGTGAACCTGAACCTGGATGTTCTTATTATCCTGAACTTTCCATTCGTGCAGCATGCCGTGATCTGACTTCTAGCTTCAGCAATGCATCCCCAGGTGATATTTTGCCAATTCCTTCTGTTCAACGAACTGAAAAAAGGAAACAATACCGCCGAGGAAAAACAGCCATAATAACTTCAACTCCTTATAAAAACGAGCTGGAAAATCTGAAAAAGCCGGGAAAAACATCCAATCCTAAAGATCCTCGCCTCAAAAAGAATCATAAAAACAAACAAAAGACTAAACCCTCAGCCAAACAACACAAGAGCGATGATGAAGATGCCATATGCTTATATTGTAATGATGTAAACAACAATTCTTTGACATCATCAGAACCTTGGGTAGGCTGCCAGCTCTGTGGACGTTGGGCTCACAACGCTTGTGCTGGAGTGGACGATGAAGATCCGGAAGAAATACATATTTGTTTGTTTTGTGAGAAGGACTAGCTTGTCCCATCATGCCCCAATTTCGTTACCCCATCATACCCCATAGTATGGGGCAAGATGGTTTTTTATAATGTTCCTATTAATTATTAAAAAATGTGATATGTTGATTCTCCAAAGACTGTGCCAAATCATAGTTAGATTAATGACATAACGTGCCATAAATTAATGAGGCCAATAAACATAATGATTGAGCTGTATTTTTATTATTTCCCTTAGCTACCCTATCATGCCCCCCCTTCCCCTACATATTTAACACTCGCTGAGGAACACGGCTCCGCCCGCATGGGAACTACTCCAGGATTCCAGAAATTATTTGGGACCAAAAGCAGTTGGCACAAGGAAGAGTTAATAAACCTCTGTTACAAGGGGAGCCGTACAAGTAGATAATTCAAACAATCAAAGAATCAATTTCATTTTCAGTTTTGGCACTTATAGACAGCACATATGAACGTCAAAATTTTACAATTATGTCAAGAAATATTGTAATATAAATAAACCATTGGAAAATAATTATTTCGCTGGTTCGGTAGGTTAGTTCTACTGAGAAGATACCAGCAAGAATCTCAGAGAACTATATTAGAACTAGATTATCTTTTTTTAATATGGTTTTGTTTACAATTTATATTGTGCGAGCAAGCAAGAGACTTAGGTTGACCACGCATTTTTATCATCAAAATACTTTTTTACTTGTATTTCAAATTTATTTAGTGGCATGTCAACCGAATCCTGAGAAATTTTAATTAAATATTTTTATACAACTGCCTACAAACGAATCACCAACTTTATTAAGCCTGACTTGTGGTACAGTAAGCTTGTTTGTTATTTCTCGTATTAAAATCAAAAGGGATGGACCTATATGCGGTGTATAGCTCCAATCCTTTTACTCCCTCGAGCAACTGAGTTTTAACACGTCATTGTAAGCCTACAGATTATTAAAAATGTAATGTATTCAATACTCATGTTTCACAGATAATTATGACGTCCCTAAAGTATTAACAGAGTTAAACAGGTACTTAACCTTCAATTTAACAAGTATATAATGATGGTGCCCGCTTAACTCGATTATTACACGAGAAGATTCGAGTCGAACATGTTGGGCAGTAATAACTAGGCTGGCCTAAAGTTTCCTGTATCTTTATGTCATTATCCATTTTCCTACCCATCATTTTCTCAGAGATAAGTAAGTGCAAAATTATATCACAAGCTGAACAGATTTGGGGGAGGCCTTTGTCCATTAGTGTGTACATAAATACCTACATACGAACATTTAAACACGTCTTTATTTCCGGAGGATTAGGCAGAGGTGAATTAACACCTACATTTCACCAATGATTGTATTCGGTCCCACGTAATAGGGGGTGAGCCTATTGCTGACTCGAGCCATGCATCTGAGGCTGAGTCTGGGCTGTATATATCTGTCTGATGTTAAACAGCCCTATCCCTTAGTCGCCTTGTACAATACCACCTAGGAAGAGATGGAGTGGCCCAAATTCTACTCTGCCGGGAACCACGCGGCAGATACTGTTAGACTAAATTTACAAAACGGCGAAACGCCTTATCTATTTATTTCCGTTCTCGCCAATTCTGAGAAGAAAGCTTACTCCAGATCCTAGTCTATCAATCAGCAGATATATCAGCGCGCAATAGAGATGGAGAGAGAATGAGATCAATCACCTCGTATAAATCAACCTTGGATTGAAAGAATCTGTAAACAATTTACCATTTCCTAAGTGTTACAGAGGTAATCTAACGAACTTATAATAGCTGTAGTATTTGATTTGTTTAGACTAAATAACGTTTGCCCCTTATTTATAGTGCTTTTGTATAGAAATCCCCTCAGATAGGGAGAGGATGCCTTAGCCGGTGGGGTTGGTTACTTTGGACTCGAACAACCCCACTCGACCAATAATACACCCAGGCAGAGGTAGGCCGCTTCCTCAACCTGCTTCTACTTGGGTGAAAGATGACTACATTTGTCACCCTCATGTACGCGCTCATGGAGGACGGAGGTCGTCTAGCTACGACACCAGAGTTGCCTCTCCTCACTCATGCCTGCCCCTAAAGACATACCACTATTTGGAAAAAAAAACCTTATAGAAATAAATTAATAAGCAATAACCATAAACATCTCATAAAAGACACATAGTACGGCAAAATATACACTACTTTCAATAAACGAAAGAAAAATACATATTAGTGCGAAGACCGATGCCCTCCAGCCTCGTAACCTGATCTTGAGGGAGGATACGGTGATAAATATCAACAGCCATGCTAAATGGCTGCACATAAACTCTTACCGCGGGTACAGGCATCTTGTTTCGATCTGACATTTATTGGAGCGATATTTAAGATATATCTTTATTATTTTCAAAAGGAATCGTGTCAATATTTATGTTTCTGAATGCAGCGTGGACTCGAACGCTGTACCCGCCCCTGTGATCGGTCAAGGCGGCTACTGCGTTTAATAATCAAAGTGTGATGATAACGTCGCCGGAGTTGAATATTGTGAATGGCTACATTGTTGTGGCAAATTTCATCGCTGGGAGCATCACAAGAAGAGTTTCTAACCTAATAGGTACACAATATACCTAATTATGATTGTACAACGTTAGAGCACTGACTCCCAAAACACAAGCTCAGCTTAATTTGGGAACCAGCGTAGTACTTTAGCGCAAATCTCAATTTATGCCTTAGTTTGCTACCCAGTGTTGCCATACATAACATAGTCAAAATTTTCTTTACATATCTAATTCCAAAATTACCCAAAATTCTAAATTAGCCGCGTGGTTCTCGTCAGAGCAAAATTGGGGCTGCCCCATCTTTTTCCATGTGGTGTCGTACAATGCTGTTTAACATCACACAGATTCAGCCAGACTCAGTCGCAAATGCATGATTCAAGACAACAATAGTGCCCGGAAAATGGTAATAGGCTCACCACCTATTACGTGGAACCGAATACAATAACTGGTGAATTGTGGGTGTTAATTCACCTCTGCCTAATACCCCGGAGATAAAGGATAAAATTACCCGAATTAGAAGAAGACATCAGACTTTACGTACACTGCTGTACCAAAAGGACCAACCGCTTGTGAATGTCAAGGATCTTTGATACATAACGACAAACCTAGGCTCAAGTTTTTGCTCAGCCCACCTTAAAAAAAACTATGTATCAATCATGGTTATTAAATATGAGATAAGGCTATACAATCTTTATG
This sequence comes from Eilema griseolum, assembly GCA_963662185.1. Classification (NCBI taxonomy): domain Eukaryota; kingdom Metazoa; phylum Arthropoda; class Insecta; order Lepidoptera; family Erebidae; genus Eilema; species Eilema griseolum. The sequence continues at coordinate 24,031,756 of OY759240.1, forward strand.
TTATCTTGCATTGACAACGAAACAGCGCAAGCGACTTTGTTATCGAATAAAACTGTCACTTACGATTATGAATCAACTAAGTATCAAAAGGTAATCTGTCTGGCAGTGCCTTATACCTTTTTTCAATAATATAATTATGTAGTTGATATCTTTTATAGAGGCTGCAGACGCGTCTGACAACATAATCAGTTTGACAGCTGGCTTGCCATTAAGAAGGTTGAATAGGCGCCTAAAAAAGTTTGAGGTTTTCTCATTCCATTGAAAAGTTTGTACCGAACGACGACGTGTTTAAGCCTTGCAAATTTGGGTGGCTTGACATCTAAATTGTATGCGAATTCTAGTAGTTTTTAACCGACTACGGCCAAGCAAAAGAAGAGTTATGATTTTGACAGGTTATGTATGTATGTATATATGTTTGTAGGTTCATCTGTTCACTCATAGCTCCTGAACAACTAATTAGAACTGGACAAATGAGGTATCGTTAGAAGCATCTTAGTCATCCGCTAGTTATAGTCTATATAACGTGTCACTGGATCTATTGTGGCACCCTCTAGCGGCAATAAAATAATGTAATAAAAAATGAAATTAAGATAAATATGCCGTGTTTGGTAACAACTAAAAGGGCTCAATTAGCACATTTCAAATATGTATACATTATACCTATTGCTTGCTCCAAAATAATTTATATAAAAAAATAAGTTTAAAACTAAAGACCGACGACTCAAAAATCACGCTTTAAAAAATATTAAACAAGAAAATATCGAGTAGGCAACTTAATGATCGTATGCAACTTAGTCTAACAGAATAATACATTGTAGGGAAGAGTTGGGTTTTCGTTTTAAATTTTTTACTCATAAGCACATTTTATATTTATCACTAAAGTTAGTACGTTTTAAGCAGAAGGTTATCCTGAGGTCCAGACTACCATTCACTCAACGATAAATAATCCAACGAGTCGTAATATCATCTACAGCTTTTGTTGATCGTTTGTCACTACCATCCGACAGGTAATCTGTCCGTCAGTCCACAAATGGTTAAGACTCCATAGGAATTGACATAAAATTGTCTGTCAAAGCCAAATTACAATTATCAATCTCTTCGAGATCTTTCTCAGCACTATTAAAATCTTATCAATATTTACAGTGTTTTTTTTATTAACAGTTTTTTTTATACCACTTAGGTGGCAAACAAGCACACGGCCCACCTGATGGAAAGCGGTCTATGGACGTTTGTAACACCAGAGGAGTCACAGTCGCGCTGCCAACCCTGTAAATACAGAGTTTCTGTGCCGTCAGTGTAGAAGACAAAGCAGGACAAGCCTTTAGTCTTCCCACTGACAGCACAAATTCTCCAGTGAGCTCTGGCTACCCTACTCACCGCCGGGAACACAAGGGGTAGGCAGAGGTGCTAGCACCCACATTTCGCCAGTTTATGTTTAGGTCTCAATGTAATAGGTGGCGAACTTATTGCTATTAACCGGGCACTTATAAACCTGCGATAAATACACACACAACTTCGAAAAGTATCGAAAAGTCATTGGTGTGTGCCATGGTACAACCTGGGATCGAACCCGCGACCTCGTCTCAGCAGTTCATTACCCATACCACTAGGCTATCGCGGTTATATTTTTATAGGTATCTATAATTAGAGTAGATGGCTCAGTAGCTGAGGGCTAAGGTGTGTGTCACTGAATCAATAATTAATAGTGTTTATATGGACCCGTAGTGGGAAGTCGATAAACCCAACGCCCTTGGCATTCAGACCGCGACGATATCTGGGGGCTCGCCTGTCGAACAACTTATCCACGTAGAATAACGAATGATATAGATTAGGCAAACTGTTATAGTTCGATCTTTTTTTTTATACTAATTTGGTGACAGACAGTGTTTATCGTGGCCTATGGACGTGTGCAACACCAAGGGAGTCACACTCGAGCTGCCAAGTCTGTAAGCACAGAGAGTTTCTGTGACGTCAGTGTAAAAGACAAAGCAGGACAAGCTTTTGGTCTTTCCACTGACAGAACAAAAACTCTCCAGTGAGATCTGGCTACCCTACTCACCGCCGGAAACACAAGACAAGGATATTATGAGCGCGGTATTCTATAGGGCGGGGGTACTTCTAATAAAGTACCACATCTAGTGATATTTAGTGCAAATGCAAATGAGTGCAACTCGATAGGTGGGCACGCAGTATTATGATACCGTTGACACACGTCATTGAAACCGTTAGTTTGAATTTGACAAGCCCATTGTTAAGGATTTATGACTCCAAACGTGTGGTTAATAACCTTTAACTGCGGACGTGATTATTTTGTTACAATTCTATGGACGAGGGGTCACTGAGACTCCTGCTCTTTATGTTTGTATGTTACCTACTTGGTTATTTAGAATGAGAGGGTCATAAATATATTTACATGAGCGGTTTTAATTCATGCTTAGATTCAGCGATAGTGCCTTAACTCGGAGCTTTTACAAAGTCTAGGTAGTTAATCAAATTATAAACAAACGATATTTCTAAAAGAAGATATTCAAATTGAAGTTCAATAGGTATGCTAAATTGAAACTTTGACCTGTGAGCGTATAATTTTGTTAATAAAATCTAGTTTGAATAGCTAATAAGAAAATATTATCTTGGTTGTTTTCAAATACCTACTTCATTAAGAAGTTCCATATTGAACTAAGTAAAAATTATTGTGATAAATGACATCCTCAAATACATACACACCAGTACATCCCTGAAAGGGGTATGTAGAGATGTATTAATACCTATATTTCATATTTGCAGGTACTTTGAGATGGGTTGTAATGTTTACTTTCGGATATAATTTATTCAGTTTAGGTACATAAAATATGCTAATATAATATACAATTACTTACAAATTTCGATAAAACTATGCTAACTATACAATATAGAGATTAAGAAAATTTCTATCCCTTAGTCACCTTTACTCACTTTTTAGAAAAGAGATGGAAAGGCCCTATCTACCCCACCAGAACACAATATGGCCACCAATATAAATAATTTAGTATAACAATTCCAAATATCATTTTTGCCTTATTTCACCAACTATCTATAAGCTATTAACGGAAAAAGCCCGGGCATTGTACAACTTAGTTAAGTTTAGAGGTTAAGCATATCATAACTGTGTTTATATTTTGTTTTTCTTTTTTGTTTGGTTTGTTAATAAAATTCTATACTTGTTTTTCAACATGGGCAACATAATCGCTCTAGTCATAAAGCCCTTTCAATACGTGGGCGGCCGGCGCCTCCTTCTGTGAGCAAGTAATGCTCGTGAAGGAGGAGGCGGGTCGGGAGCGGCAGCGGGAACGACGAAGGATCGCAAGACAAGCTGCCCGCGTACGAAGGCAACTCGGGCGTCGGAGGTCGATGAACGACCTCCGCCCCCCATGAGCGCCGGCCTGGGGGTGACAGGTGAAGCCGCCTGTCACCCTGGCAGAAGCAGGCCGCGGAGGCGGCGCGCGCGGCGCGCCTCCCCGTTTCCGGGGACGAGTTGGGGACTCTGTAGTCCCCACACCCGAGAAGAGGGCCAGATCGTGAGAGATGGCCCTGGGTCGGCCGGGGTGCGAGGGATATGCCTGTCAACCTCACCTTCGGCAACCAAAACGACCCACAGGCGGCGTGCGTATTAGTCGGTTCGTGTCCGACATAACCTCCTCCACCGGCTCCGGTGGGGAGGTATCCGAGGGGATTTTGCGCACGTAAAAAAAAAAAAAAAAGCACTTTCAATAAAAAAAAACCATTCCAAATTCAATCTTGTTTTCTTTATCAGGCGAATTGGAGTAATTTTTTTTCAGAGAATTAAACACTGAACATTTGGAACCTTCCAAGATTTTTATTTGTAATGTTCGTTTAGAAAGTGTTTTATTCGCGGAAAATATTGAAAATTTGGCCAAATCTGCAATTAGACTGGTAAAGCGGACCCCAGACTCCGAGATCAAGGCTTTGGATCCAACTGGGATTAACCTAAGATGAAAACGAAGGAAGTATTTTATTTATAATGGACGTCTGTACACATTGTTAGGTCTACGAAACAAACTGGAGCAGAATGCCGGCATTGCAGTAACACTGCCGAACTGGTTCACTTTGGGTACGTAATTGGTTAATCTCACATTGTCAAGTTTGAATCACACCCCCTCCTTTTCTTCGCGCATAACTCTTCCTGGTGCAGCAGTTCCTAGTTATATTTTTATCTGTTTTATTATCATCAATGTTTCAAAATGAGCTTAAAATCAAGGTAAGTCAAACTGGAACTAAAAGTTAGTCGGGAAGGGGGGAAGTACCGAACTAGTCAGCCTAGCATATTTAATCAACATAAAACAATATACCTACACGTCTTAATAGGTATGTATGGTATACCTAGGTATCGAAACCAACGGTGTACACAAACCCGAGCGTCGTAGGTACGAAAGACGCCGTGTTCGTATCACCATTGAAACAAAAACATAGATTTCTTTTTTGTCACCTTTATCATAAATTTTTTGGTTGATTGTAATACAATTAGGTAGGTAATTTTTCGACAGTCACTTGTGCTTGGGGCCTCCGAATAAAAAAAAAACCACATAATATGATGTGGGTTTTCGTACTGAGGGTGAGAAGTTGAAATCACAGGGTATGTGTGAGTGACGCACAGCTGTAGCATTTATAAGAAAACACGCCTGACGCGTATTAACGCACTAGAGGAACGTCAACTGATACACATATGTACGTGTGTGTAGAAGACGCACTTGACCAAATATTAGGAAAAAACGCGTGAATACGCACATAAGTAAAGCTTTCAAAAACACAATCGTGTGTGAGAATCAGCAGTTTATGTGTTTAAATGTCCTTCAAATCATATTTATGTGTTAATTATAACATGTGCATGCAAGATATTAGGTCAACAATTTTATTAAGTATGTCCAATATGTTTAGCGGTATATATGTCAGCGTACAAATGTTTCTGTCTTTGTAAAAAATAACAATAATGGAACAAAAATATACGAGACTAAATAATAAAAAAATATCAAGTAAGAAAATAAATCAATTATTTTCTTACTTGAATCCATCAAGTCAGTTTGAGCAGATGGCTCTTAGACTTCGTTCTGGACATATCCCTTTGAATGGTTTTGCATTTTTACACATAATGCGATTGAAATCAACAATGTCGCACACTTAAATAATCATTCAACGAATAGAACATTTGATCTAATAACCACAATTTCAACCTATTTTTAAATTTAGCTGTCGACAATTCTCTCATAGATGATAGCACCTTATTAAAAATTTTGATGCACATGGCTTAACAATTTTTATGAAATAATGCAGTTCTAGGAACAAAATTTAGAACCAATCTTTCACTGTCACGAGTGCTACGTGGATACATATCCTTGGCCGTTTTAAAAAGATTAGGGTTACTTTTAACAAATAGGTATACAGATTTCGAAGATGTTCATGACAGTGTCGATATTTTTAATTTTTAAAATATGATTTACACGATTGTGTTAAAAAGCAATTTGAAGAATAATACTCTCGTAGTCATAATGAAGCTATTAATAAACTCATGAACTATTATAGAACCAGAAATAAGTATTGGCAAATCATTAGTCGTCTTATTAATTAAATCTAGAATGTTAATGTTTGATTTTATTGAACTTTTAAACATAATTTTTCTACTAGACTATCTATTTTTGTAAAATATCATGCTACAATATACATACATATAATCACGCCTTTATCCCCGGAGGGTCAGGCAGAGGTGAATTTCACCAATCATTGAATTCGGTCCCACGAAACAGGTGGTGAGACTATTACCGTCTTCCGGGCACTATTGTTGACTCAAGTCATGCATCTGAGACTGAGTCTAGCCTGTATATATCTGTCTGATGTTAAACAGCCATATCCCTAAGTAAGTCGCCTTATACGACACCGCATGGGAAAGGTGGGGTGGTCCAAATTGTATTCTGCCGGGAACCACGCGGAAAATTATATATTTGACTCTTGATACAAGATCACGGTCGGCTTCACGAGTGTAACTCCTCTGGTATTGCATACGTCCAAAGGCCACGGTAACCACTTCCCATCAAGTGGGCCGTGTCTGCACCCTAAGTATTATAATAAATTCTATTTTACATATTTTTGGTCCTGAAAAACCTCTTGATTACCAGTTAGAAATGTATGTTAAGAATAAGAATAAGAATAAGAATCTTTATTTCCTAGAATATGGTTGGTTACAGGTGTTGGGGTGACTTAGGATATACAGCATATTCTGCCATCCGTAGCGTGCAAATACTAAATTTCTATTTCCTACCAGCTTTATTACATGCATTACCTTCACACATTTGTAATTAGTAATTAGTAATTAAGCCAACCGCCTCAGATATTGCATATCATCATCATCTTTGCGTTAGCCCCGGTTAAATCTGAGGAACTCACCTTAGAGTCCAGGGTCGACTATAATGTTGCATGTGTCTTGTTTATATATCGAAATCACAAGCGATCTCTGAATAAACTAACTTTTAAACATTTCGACCAAGTTACACCGGCCGTAGTCACAGGCTGAGTCTGAACCTGTGACCTGATTGGTAACCTGGAACGAAAAGTCAGACAAATCAAAGGTATTTATAATGTACCTATACCATGATCGCGTTAATTCCCGTTAACATTAATGTGGATCTCTGAATAAGTCACCGATAAATGTATCGCAAGAAATCTCATAAAGTTTAGGTCCCCTATGCAAATTGGCAAAGGCCATCGATACTTGGATCCGATGTTAACAGATATCGATCGACATCGAAATGTTCGAAAACATATAAATTCTCGATAAAAATCACGAATTATGTATATTTTTTGCACAATACCACGCTTCGTTGTTAACGAAAACGATAAGTTTTGCAAAACAAGATAAGGTTATACACTGCGTGTGTTTTTTTTATAGAACACATACATTAGACTTCGCCTTGCCTAGTGGTAAACTAAAGGTAAAGTCTCAGAAAAGAGGGTCACCATTAGTTACATATACTTGCTATGCATAACATTGCAGTCAAATTTTTAAGCTATTAAAATCGGTCAAAAATATCTAGTTCTGACCACAGGCAAAGTAAGTATACTGTCTGTACATCAGTGTTGGGAAAATTATAATTACAATTAAAAATCCCGGCCTGCTGTCTAAAAGATCGAGCAAGTAAATCTGACTGCTGTCTATTTTTATATTCATCAGTATCAGAATAAACGGGATATTTACCATGTTTCATTATTTTGAGTTTCCGATATTTCGGCGCTGTTGCAAGCACCATGATCACGGAGGAACTGGAGTAGTGGCGGTGAACAAAGAAAAAGTTTTTTCCTAGGAGTAATTATATCGATCTACCCTCTTTCGAGTTCTTTTACTACGCGTATCTGCACTACTATTGGTTTCACTCTCACTACAAACTCGAACCCGATCTCGATCGGCAGACGTTCGGCAGTTGAAACCCATCCTCACGAAATGGATGGGTTTCAACTGCCGAACGTCTGGCATCCAGTGGTCCGTCTTTGTAAAAACAACCGGGAACAAGCTAAAACAAAATCGCGAGTGGATACAGTGAGCATCGTATGTCGTGAACGTGATCGAGATCGGGTTCGAGTTTGTAGTGAGAGTGAAACCAATAGTAGTGCAGATACGCGTAGTAAAAGAACTCGAAAGAGGGTAGATCGATATAATTACTCCTAGGAAAAAACTTTTTCTTTGTTCACCGCCACTACTCCAGTTCCTCCGTGATCATGGTGCTTGCAACAGCGCCGAAATATCGGAAACTCAAAATAATGAAACATGGTAAATATCCCGTTTATTCTGATACTGATGTCAGTGACCATGATAGTTTAAATACCTATTTTTATATTCATCATATTTTTGTTAAAACTATATAAGTACTCAATCCATTATCACAATTCTAATATATTATTAATATTTTTGTGTTATTAATATTGTAATCAGTGCGAGAGATAAATATGCCTGCCATCCTCACCTCCGGCAACCAACAACGACCCATTGACGGCGTGCGTTTTAGTCGGTTCAAGTCCGACATTACCTCCCCCACCGGCTCCGTCAGGAGTATTATTTCAAGATGTAAGATTTTCGTACAGATGCATAATATAAACTCTAGAAAGAAAGATGTCATCCGCACACTGTGCAAAACATCCGATCAAGAACCAAGCGGTTCGGAGACTCTTTCCTCTGTCGCACCATTAAGGCCTGGAATTCATTACCAGCTCACGTATTTCCTTCTTCCTACAGTCCCGGGTCCTTTAAGCGGGGCGTGAAAAAGCATATGATGAGGCCGTCAAGCTGAGTGTCACCATTGTCACACAGTATGTGTAAGTAATGGTGACCCTCTTTTTTGGGACTTTGCCTTCAGCTTACCATCAGGCAAGGCGAAGTCTAATTGACGTGTCCTATATAAAAAAAAATACCTTTCACTTGAGCTGTTGAAATATGAAAGAATTAATTATATGTGCGTGTTTGAGTAATACATAAATAAAATGAAATAGACATGAGAATCTTGCGCAATAAAAAAAAACTAACCAACTGATATGTGATGACCAATACCACACTGATACTTTACTTAGTGGTTGACAAACTAAGTGCGTCAATTAAAACTACTTATGACCGACACCATCAAAGTTTATTTTTAGTTAGATAAAACTACTTTTGACCGATTAAAAGTATTGACTGTAACAGATGACAGATGCAGTAATAAAAAGCGGTTAGTAAAGGATTGTGTTAATTTTTACCATAAAAAGTAGTAAGTGCTGGCGACAGCACTTGTAGCACTCAGTTGCTGCATACAATGGCGAATTACAATATGTTGAAAGCTTAATAACATCAATCTCTTAATTTGCAAAATAATATTATTACCATTTAGGCGGTTTCACCATGTTGTGGGAATTAAACTTCTATAGCCTAAGCCCTAAAGGCTTAGGACCTAAAGGTTCCGTATTACCGTATTCGGGTATATTGATTTGGGTATCCCGAGGTACCTACGAGTTTGAGTATATTTGTCGTGTAGTATCTTTAAGTTAATTATGATTTTTTATTTAATTTTTTTTATTTTTATTTTATTTCATTTGGGGAGCTTACAGCTACATTCACATATACACAACATTTAGGTTAGTACACGCCAATTACAAGCTTCCACAATTATATCAACCAATTATATAAAACAAAATTGTTAACAGCTGAGAGCAATAAGACAGGAATAAGATTGAGTCAATAGAAATATCAACATCTACAAACTTTCAAGAAAACACTTCGTTAGACAAGATCTGGCAGAATGTTTACCGGTATTAAAGAGATCCAGGTTACTGTCAACATTCAATTGGTTAAATTCACTAATAATTCTAGGCAGAAAGCTATTCATTCTAAAATTGGTGCGACACGGAGGCTTGCACAATAAGAAATTCTTGCGTAATCTTTTGACTGGCACTCTCAGCTTAATTTCAGAGAGAAGCCCAGGACAGTCAATCCCACCCTGAGCAACACTGAGAAGAAGAGTTACATCAGAGATTCTTCTTCTTTCGTACAACGGTAGGATATGTAGATTAACACAGCGCTGCTCATAGGTGAGGTCGGCTAGGTGGGACAGTTTGAATTTAAACCCTAAATATCTGATAAATTTCCTTTGAATCATCTCAATCTCATTAGAATAGCAAGCGTAGAATGGGTTCCAAACCTGTGAAGCGTATTCCAGGTGACTTCGTACATATGCGCAATAGAGTACTTTTACGGTTTTCATATTTCTGAAGACCCTGGAGCAACGGATCAAGAAACCTAAAGCCCTAAAGGCTTTATTAACCAATTGGCTAACGTGCTGATTAAATAAAAGCTTGCCATCATGTACCACACCCAAGTCCCTAGAGACAGTCCTTCTCTCCAAGTTATGGTTCCTAACTGCGTAGTCGTAATCATAAGCGTGACGCTTACGCGTAAAACTCATAGAAAAACATTTAGAGACGTTTAAATCTAATTTGTTTAAATAGCAGTATGAATCAAGACGTTGGAGATCTTCCTGCATTAAAACGGCATCGTGAACATCGTTAACCGTACGGAATATCTTCATATCATCGGCAAAGAGCAAAAAATTTGAATATTTAAAACATAGACCAATATCATTAATAAAAATAACAAAGAGCAGGGGGCCCAATAGGGAACCCTGAGGAACTCTAGAGGGGATTTTAACCCATGACGACGCATAACCACTCAACACCACTGACTGAGACCTGTTTAGCAGATAAGAAGAAAACCAGCTATGGAGTCTGCCGTGGATACCGATATCCAGAAGCTTTTCAAGTAAGATTAAGTGATCTACACGATCAAAAGCTTTGCTGTAATCAGTGTAGACCACATCCACCTGATTACCACAGTCCATATTACTGGTTAGGTACTCATTAAATACCAACAGGTTAGTAACAACCGACCTGCCCCGCAAAAAGCCATGCTGTTGAGGTATGAACACAGATTTCACTGCCTCGTAAAGCTGATCAAAAACAAGGCGTTCCAGAATTTTTGCAATTAAACATAATTTTGATATAGGCCTATAGTTTGTAACTGCGCTTCTAGATCCACTTTTATGGATAGGAGAAACGAAAGCTGATTTCCACATAGTTGGAACGACACTCTCATTCAGTGACCGTTGGAAGAGCAGAGTGATAGGTGTGGATAGTTCCTTCGCACATGGAATCAAAAAGGAAGCTGGTATTGAATCCGGACCAGCAGACTTGTATGGATCAAGTGCTTTCAATAGTTCGTGTACCTGCCCAACATTTATCTGAACTGTGGAGATGTCACAGATTTGGCCAGATGACGCAGCATGACGCGATGGCAAAGAGATACCGTTATCAACAAGAAAGTTCGATGCAAAATAATCAGAAAAAAGCTCACTAATGTCTGGTCCAGTGTCACCACACCTATCAGCATAAGTCACTAGTGCTGGGTAATTACTGCTACCACGTTTGGACTTAATATAAGACCAGAAGCGCTTGGGGTTTTCAGTTATGGAATTCTCAATACTCCTAGTATAATTTTTGTAACATATATCTTCCATTTCCTTTACTCTAGCGCGTAGCAGATTAAAGGTGATCCCATCAGAATTGTTATTATAATTTCTGTATTTTTTGAAGTATTTAAATTTTTCTTTAATGCATTTAATGAGCGCTCCGTTGTACCACGGAGGGTATTGGGTATTTTTTACTTGGCGCAAAGGAATATATTTAACCCTAAGCCGGTATAATATATCATAAAAAGAACTAACAGCGTCATCTAAGCACCCACCGCCAAGCAACGTCACCCAGTCTACATCAGCTAGCTCAACGCGAATACTGTCATAGTCCCCAAGCTGGTAACAGAATTTGGTACGCGGACGTTCATTGAGTGTAACCGAGCAGAGAAATGACGGTTTAATTACCAATCAATAATCAATCAATACAATTACGGAATAAGTCCACAATGGTCAAAACTTTTTTATTTATATGGATAATAATTGAATTTTATATGTGTAAACTTGAAAGCATCGCGAAGCAGTAGGTTATCTGAGTCAGTTATAAAACTTATAAATATAAATATTTTTTAATAGCCATGCTATTTTTATAACAAGTCAATCAACTCTGTCCATAACGACATTGTATAATCTTAAGAGGAATTGTTTTCGAAAATATTTTAGAGCAATAAATCATCCCTATACAACATACTAAACCTATAATGGACAATTTCACGTAAGTACCAATTTGCATATGTTATCCGCTTGTGTACATAACACGTGACAAATGGTCTGTCTATTAAAAATACCTACATAGACGAACTTGAAAATATTAATTCATGGTGAGGTCAATAACCCAGTCGACAATGTAAACATTTGAACATGGTCTGTTTTTAAATTCACATTTAACTTTGATTTATTTTAAATGGACTAAAAACATATTCAAACTTTTTGTTCGAAATGCCATTCGCACTGTTTAAAATGCAATACATTTAAATAAATTCTAATTTAGAATCTACATTTTAAACATGGCAATTTTATTTTATGTAGATTTGATTCGGTCCAATTTTGGCTCAGAATTTATTGTTTGGCTCAATATTGTATTGTGTGCAGAGTATATATTTTACGAGCATTATTTTTAATACAAGTATACGTAGGGACTAATATGTAATAATACAGATTTATTATATTACACTTTGTGTCCTTCATTTTTTAACTTGACCTGAAAATCGGGTGCAAATTATTCCATACTACTACTATAGAATCATTTTGATATTGATACTAAATTGGTTGTTGATATACCCCCGAAAACAGTATTCACGTGCTGTTCGATTAAAAACTCACATTCGCCTGTGTTATTTTTTGTCAGTATATGTTTAGTGGATTTAATCAATTGATTACATTCACTAAACATATCTATCAAATAAATGGTCGCTTCAAAAGCTCGCGAACGAACATACAAACGTCTTAATACTGTATAATCGAAAAAAAATATTGGTTACATGGGCTTTATCTTAATTAAAATATAAAAGCAATACAGAATATACCTATACAATCCTGCAGGTTCAGGCATTAAAGAATTCCTCCCCATCGATGTCAACCGGGAGGGTGGCCAGAAGGCTGGCGGCATTGCCGTGTTGAATGGCAATATCAATCCTTTTCGCTGGTCACGGATAGCGTCAATTAAACGTTTAGAAATGTCTTGGACCCCATTATCCTAGCGTCTCGAACCCAAACGGCTCTAATACGAAATTACCACTTATATGACTATACTGCCGCGCCGTTACGTCTTAATTAAAAACATGTTAAAATTAACCGGAACTTGGTATTTTTGGTACCTGGTATCACTGGTGTCAATCATTATATCACCTTAAAGGCCTCTCTCCAGTGAATCAGTTGACAAGTCACGACTCGTCCGTTACCTTGTCCATTTTTCCAGTGAAGGTGTTCTGCACTATACGCTAAAGGAATAATGCGTCAATGTATGTTGTAATGAACACTATGTAAATTAATTGAGCGTTACATTAGCTTCGGTCCGCTCTTTTGTTTGGCGAGGACATTCGAGTTCCTTAATCTAAATAAACCTATGTTTAGCAGATTTTTTAGATTTATGATACTTTCTAAAGTTTACGCGAATGTCACTTATAGAAATAAAACCTTTTTTAACAGATTCTACAGCGATTTTTTTAGTATTTACCATCTTTACTCGCTCAACGACCATGGCGAAATTCTATCGCGATAGAAAGTGGTTAAAAAAGTAGTTTTTAGATTTATTTATTTATAATTCCCGATGTTTCAGTCACTATTCAGCCGTCATGGTCACGGGGAGTCCATTAAAAATCCACTTCCCTTTCTGGTTCAGTCTCTTACCTGGAACAAAATACAATAATATATTTATAAGGCGAATTACTAATTATTATACAGAATACCGCGGCCATAATAACCTCGTGTTGTGTTCCCGGCGGTGAGTAGGGTAGCCAGAGCTCACTGGAGAGTTTTTCTGCTGTCAGTGGGAAGACCAAAAGCTTGTCCTACTTTGTCTTTTACACTAACGGCACAGAAACTCTGTGTTTACAGGGTTGGCAGCGGGAGTTCGACTCCCTTGGTGTTGTACACGTCCATAGGCCACGGTAACCATTTTCCATCAGGTGGGCCGTGTGCTTGTCTGTCAACCAAGTGGTATAAAAATAAAATTATCCTATGTATGTGATGGATACGTTTTTATTGCTTTTTGTTTGAGGAATGTGAAAGGGACTTTAATTAGATTGTGCATACATTTAATATGCACAATTGCTTAAGTTTCATTGTTTCATTATATGGTTTTGATCGTGCCATAGCCGAAATTCAATTGTTATAGATTGGACGTGGGCGAAAGTGCACTACCACTTTCGCCCACGCTGTCATACTATCACGATGCTGTCGACCTTCGGTAGCGATACAAACGCGATTCAGTAGCGATAATAACGTGTTCTATACAGACTCACTTCACTTCAGTACCTACGAGTATATTAAATGATTATATGAACCGATTTTATTAAATTGTAGGCATGCGATGATTTGAAAATAACACAGTCTGCCTTCTAGGTCCAATTCTTTATTGCCCTATGTCGAACAACATAAGTTGCAAGCTTAGGTTGCGCGATTATATCTAAACACGCCCCTGGTGTTGCATACGTCCATAGGCCACGGTAACCGCTTCCCATCAGGTGGGCCGTGTTCTTGTCTGCCAACTAAGTTGTATAAAAAAAAAACAGTAGCGATACTGTCGTGCGATTGTATCCATGCCGATAGATACCGATGCAACCTACTGAGGTGCAAAACAATCATACAAATCGTCTAGTGGAGCTGAGTTACAGGTAAAAAAACTCAGACAAAATAAATATATATATATATATATATATATTTAAATATAAACACCTCAACAAAGTCTAGGGAACAAGATGACCCCAATTATTTTTTTTCGTGTAAATCTTGTTTTGCAAATAACTGGCAGCAAATAAATAAAAATAGAATAAAGTAGATTACAGAGTTGTTCGAAATTTAAAAATAAATTTAAATAAGTAATGATTTTCGAATATGGAGGGAAAACTTTTAAGTGTACGATTGTGCAGTTTCTCTGAGGCAAAATAAAAATTTTTTTTTTTGATTGTAAATAACGTTTATTATCAATAATACGTCTTTTACGTATGGTTTGTGCATTTTTGTGACTGTAGTCATCATGTCACGTCGTCATTTAAGTCGCGAAGAGATGTTAAGGGCTGTTGGTATGCTGCAAGCTGGACGAACTCAACGCGACGTAGCGGATGCTGTCAACACCCAACCAAGCGTAATTTGCAGATTATGGGCACGCTACAGGTCTACAGGGGATGTTGCCGAACGTCACAGGGGACGAAATAGGGTTACTACCCCGCGACAAGATCGTTTCTTGCAAAATTCCGCAAGGCGGCAACCCACGATTACTGCTCGTCAGTTGGTCGCAGGCCTCCAGTCTCAGCATCAAGTGGTTATTAGCGATTAAACTGTCAGAAGAAGACTACACGAAGCCAATCTTTATGCTCGCAGACCGCTTAGGGTTCCAGCTCTTCGACGTGGAAATCGAGGTCGTCGCTTATTGTGGGCTAACACACATTTACAGTGGACCGACCATCAATGGGCGCGGGTTCTGTTTTCCGACGAATCTTGCTTCGGTTTTCATCCTGATTCGAGAAGAGTGCGTATATGGCGAGTTCCTGTACGTTGGAGTCGTCTCCAGAATCCGCAAGAAGTTCATCCTTACCAAGGTGGAACAATCATGGTATGGGTTGGAATTCGCCTTGGTGGAAGGACCGACCTCGTTTGGATACGGGGCTTTGATATTTGAATGCAAACCAATACATTCAGGAGGTTATACACTCCATGGTAATCCCTCATCGACAGCAGTTCGGTCAAGATTTTATGTTCATGCAAGATAATGCACGGTCACACACCGCGAGGGTAGTGGTCAATGCGTTAAGCGAGCACAATATGACGACGTTGGAATGGCCTGCTCAGTCTGCCGACCTCAATCCCATAGAGCATGCCTGGGATTTGCTTGGGAGAAGAGCTTTCAGTGATTCTTTGGAAAATCTGAACACTGAAGAACAACTTTTTTTACACCTTCGCAGTGTATGGAGCCATATTCCACAGACAATGATTGACAATCTCATACTAAGTATGCCACGCCGTTATCGAGCTGTTGCTAATGCTTAAGGAGGTCCTACAGATTATTAAAAACGTTTAAAGTACGGTTAATTACTGTATTTCTTACTACCTCGTTATTTTTGTGCCTAATCATAGAAGGTTGTAATACTCAATATTGGCACTATTCAATTCTTTCTTAAAAAAAAAAAAATTTGGTATGAAAATGTTTTTATTAAAATTTAAATTAAAAACGGTATAAAAATACCCTTCTATTGATATAAAACACTCACTATTACAAGAAAGGGTTTTTAAATAAAAACTAGAAATGTCCTTGTTCCCTAGACTTTGTTGATGTGTGTATATAATAGGTCGGTAGCTTCGGTAACTTAGTGGTTGAGGAGTCGGCCTTACAATCGAAAAGTCCCGGGTTCGAACCCTGGCCACGCTACCGACGTGAACCCGCTCCAATCACAAGCAATTTAGTTTAGTTGGAGGTGTTAGAAAAAATATTAGAAATTTCGGTTCTAATAATTAAAAAAAAAACAAGGATATTGTTGGCCATCTTGAAACTAAAATC
The DNA here is from genome assembly GCA_963662185.1 of Eilema griseolum. NCBI lineage: Eukaryota > Metazoa > Arthropoda > Insecta > Lepidoptera > Erebidae > Eilema > Eilema griseolum. Next base: position 24,048,001 of record OY759240.1, read on the forward strand.
ATCATACTTCTTTCGTCGATTCCTCAGGTGTACGAGTTCAGCAGGTCCTTAATGGCTAAACACATCTGTGACTAATTTTAATACTATGATAATATATTTATATTATTTCCTAACCAATTAAATATTGACTTATGGATTTTATTACTTGTTTGACATTTCACATTGCATTTTTATATCGTGATAAGTTCATATTAAAATAAATAAATAAAGATACGTTTAGAAATGTTTATCTGCTTTATTTTGGATATCAATAATAATATTAAAATACCTACTTACATACAATACACTATGACAACAGTTGCAATTAATATAAAAATAATTAGTAGACAGGCTATAACTCCCATTTTTCACCTGCTACTCTCCAAACCACAAAGGACACTGAATAATGAAATGGATCTAGAAAATGACAGCCGTTCAATTATTGACCTGTTTTAAGACTTCATGGTTAGCCCACTGTATGTAATACACATCACAGTGTGTTCACTTATACTCAGCATAAGTGTACACCTATATACGACCACAGTGTAAAAAATCAGGCCGAGCTGGGGAGTCTGGGGTCTCCACACCCGAGGAGAGGGCCAGATCGAGTGATATGGCCCTGGGTCGGCCGGGATGCGACTGATATGCCTGTTAACCTCACCTTTGGCAACCTAAAACGACCCAAAAGCGTCGTGCGTTTTAGTCGGTTCGTGTCCGACATAACATCTCCCACCGTCTCCGGTGGTAGGGGGTATCCGTGGGGATTTTCCGCATGTAAAAAAAAAAGTTTAAAAGTCATTTGTTAAGTTAAAACTAAGTAATCATTAAATCTTATTGTAAACGATTGCAGGATCTCCATCGCGTGTTAGTTACACGTGATCGAGTGCATTTTATTAAAAAGTATTACATTAAATTATCGTAACGCCTTAGGGAAGCAATTAAGATTGAAGATTCTCCATTTACAGGGAACTTAAAAACCATTACTTATACAAACTGTACCGTTAACTTCGAAAGTCATGGTTTTTCTTTTTCAGAAATATAATGAAAAAATACTATGAAGTATCCAATTAAGCGTTAAGCAGTTTTCTCTATTCTTCATTTTGAATGTCAGTAAATTGCTTCAGAGAGTTTTAATCACATATACTTACACTCAATTATAAAATAAACTTTAAACCTAATGGAGCTTTGAACTAAAAGTAGTAATTTCAATTCAGTATTTATTGTCGTTGTTTTCATAAATATAAAAGACCAATAAATAATTCTAGAAATTACAAGATTAAAACATAAAATTAGAATAAAATGTGTATAATATCACAATATTAAGGATCGAACATATTTATTGATTCATAAAATATGCTTATGCGCGTATTGTATGGCAAAATAATGATCTGCTGGGGTTCGGGGAACAGTTTATTTGTTAAGAGTTTTTAAATCTGACAACATTGGCTAAATTATGGGAAATTAATTCTTGCCATTATTATTATTGATCAGTACATTTGGACTCTTGTTATGCTTGACAATGACTTTCAAACGCGGTCATAATGTAAGTAGACGCTGAATTTCCATTGGTTAACATAGGTGAAAGTACTGGCGTAAAATTATAACAACTTAAACTGTAGTTACGCTATGGTTGGTCAAAACTAAAAACTGAAAACTGGAACTGGGCGGGCAGATTATTGTTGCAGATATTATGATCTCTAATTAGGTATTCAAGTGCTGTGATGATTACACTTTCCCTTTGACCCACCAGATCTATGGCAGCATGCATTTTTGCAACATTTAATCGCAGCCAAACTGGTTTCAGATTCAGGTGATTTTTTTTAAGACAAATATTTTCTGCTTGACAGACATTTCGACTTCGACTCATGTTTCGTTTCGAGTCCGTTTTGAAGTTCCAAGTGTATGTAGACTGTGACGTCATTCCAATCAATAACTGACTATATCCTCCCATATAGAGTGGTCAATGTCAAGGCTCTTTATAATATGTTTAAGCATGAATCATTGAACCTGAGAATGACGACCCACAAGTTTCTAAACGTCAATGATCTAGTCGATGATGACTTCACGTGACAAGGTCTATTTCACAGAACATAAAATCAAAAAGAAGTTCTCGGTAGCTATCAATTGTATGCCAGTATGCTTTACAACATAATAATTAACAACGTAAAGAACTATCGAAAATTATTAAGAAAATCGTCTAAATTATTAGGTACTCATAACATAGGCGTGTCCTAGATTTAAAAAAATAACAAAATAAGTTTCGGGTAATTGGTGCTTCAACATGTATTTACCCCGCCAGCTCGTTTGGCGTAAACCCTACCTCTCTCACCTGTAAGTGATTAAACATTTAAAAATATGACTAAAAGCGAGGAATATGAATGACCTGTATGAAATCGAACAACCACATGGAGAATCAAAGATAAATAAGTGTAAATCAACCAAATTGATCGATTTGCATATCACACCGTTCGTTGGGAGTCTACTGCCTCGCATTCCAGTATTACGTGGGTGGCAGTTTCTTCAGCGACGAAACAGCAGAGGGGCTGTCCGTTGCACCGATGGTGTACAGGTGTCATCTCAATCTTAATGGAATCACTGCCTAAGTGAAAGGGTAAAACATTTTTAGTTGAGCCGGCTGCTCTTTCATGAGAGGCAAAATTACTACACTTATATTTTACAATAAAAGAAGCTGGCCGAATTTTGTCAGCTATTTTATTTTAGGAAAAAAGACCAGACCAAACCAGAGGCACTTAGTACCAGTAAAAATTTAAATGACTTTACGTAAACATAACAATTAAAATAAAATAAAAGAAAATGTTAGGCCCGTGTCACCATCAAGACCATACAATCAAATAGGACATCAAACTTCTTAGATCGATATCCACTGGTCCAAATAACTCTTTGTATTAGCACCTCGCGGAACTGAACCAGCGATGGTAATGTCACGGCCACGCTAACTGGTTCGGTTGACATTTCTACCGGCCGCTTCGTTCCGTAGTTGTCACTCAAAGATATACATAAATCAATTCAGGAATGCTGCTCTGATTAGAGGGCATTACTTGGCTGTACTTTTTTGGAGGTAAACAAAAATATTTTAGAACAATTTCAATTGGTTTGTTTTGGACATTATTTAATATAGTGACAGATAGTTGGCAGAACGTAAGCACTTCAACTGGGAATATCCCAGGTTATATCATCCTTGACAACCAGAATCTGTAATCGAATACATTGTGGTTTTAGTCACTTTCATTCTGTCATAAATCCTCTTATCGTAGACACCGGAAGGGTGGCTTCACAAAGAAAACCCATTGTAAAAGTTTCAATAGTGCATAAAATCTTGTGGCATTCACCTTAAAATTAATACCTCATATGAAAGGAAAAGAAAATGAGGCAAGATGAGACCTCCATCTCTCTCACAAATCAAGTAAAATGGTGTACTTTTTTACTAAACTGGACATTAAGTGAAAAATTTTCGCGATTTGGACTTTTCTGTTTATCAATAGTTCATTCTTCCTTAACACTTTATACCTTCTATAAAAGGTATGTTAATAATAGGTAAGAAATTAACGTCACACTTCACCAAGGCATTTTAAGTGGCAATATATCACGCTGTTGATTTTTCGAACAAATATATCATTCTGAGTTGCTGAATTATTTACAAAATATTGTTTTATTTTTTCATGTTCATTGATCAATACAAGAGAATGTCCGATTATTTATTTCTTGATCACAATGGAACAATCGGTCGTCGCCATCAATATTGACTCTCTTTTTATTCTATTTGTTCAAAATGCCTTTAATGGAAATATTCTGAGCATTAAAGCTGAATGGGCCGCTCCTTGTAATAAATCATTGCAGTTCGAAAATTCACTTAAAGGGATTGTTAGGATTTAATTTATTGACTGATTTAAAACAAGATGTTTTTAATTAAATTTTAAAAACAGGTTCGCAAGTATTTTTCGTTTAGAGCTCCGGGGTTCGCTACGCAGGAGGTACAAATATTTGTACGCAATGAATATGTATCTATATAAAATAATATGTGTATCTATATATACTTATAATATGCATGTATTTACAAAAAAGTATCTAAGTATCTTTAACCGCATTCTAGATTCCATAATACAACCAAGTTAAGCTATGGTTACTATGGGTCTAGAAAGATTTGAGTAGAATGTTGTGGAACATTTATTTTATTTATTTATCTCTCCAACTTGGAGACTTAAGTCTGCACAAGAAAATGACTTTCTTAAAACAATTCTAACCGGCATCCTTTCTCAAGTTTATCGTTTAACGATTATTAAATTACAAAACTATGCGGAGTTATCGTTAATGGAGATAAACTATGTAATTTCTCCAAAACACGTATAAGTAGGAACGTCATCACATCGGTAATCGAACCTACAGTTTGATCTAATTTTGTTAATTTTCACACGTCGCAATTGGCTTCCATAGAGATGGCATCATCTGGGTTCGGATACACTAGACATCGAGGAGCTGAATGTCTGAAACAGATCGCAAGTGTCTACAAGGAAACAAAAAGGTTTGTAGGGGTAGCTAGAAAGCTGGATGAAGTAGGGAGGGATGGGGAAATGTACGCAGTGACTCGCACATGTTGCGGGTAGATGGCTCCTACGCATGTCTGTGCACCAATTTTGAAATAATAATAATTGACTTACATAGAGGCTGATAGTAAGTTAAACTTATTGATATTCATGCAACGAATGATGCAGGTTGATGTTCTAAACTTCATTGTTTGATACGCTCGCCGACTCCACAATATTTAAGTTTTATAGCTTTGGACTTCGTAGAGGACGCAAGAGCACCGCACTCTGAATAACGAAGTCATTACACTTCCAAACCTACATGTTTAATTTATTTAGAGCACGCCGTAGTAGCGGTGCTAAGATCCATCATGGGGCCTCTCGTACCGTCTGATGCAGATGATCACCGAGCACGGGTGCTTAGGGCAGTATTTGTGTCGGATGGAGAAAAAGTTAACGTCCGGCTGCCATCACTGCGACGCGAGCGAAGACTCGGATCTGCACACGGTCACCGAGTATCTGGCGTGGGAGACGGGAGCTGGTGACGGCTCTGGGAGTGAGAGTTCGCACGCTCGCCACCTTGCTCGCGGCGATGCTCGTGAAGGAGGAAGCGGGGCGAGAGCGGCAGCGGGAGGGAAGAGGGATCGCACGCCAAGCCGCCCGAATGCTGAGACAACTCGAGCGTCATAGGTCGATGGATGACCCCTGCCCCCCATGAGCGCAGGCCTGGATGACGGGTGGAGCTGCCTGTCACCCTGGCAGAAGTAGGCGGCGAAGTTGCGCCCCACGCCAACCCCGTTTCTGGGAACGAGTTGGGGACTGTGGTCCCCACACCCGAGGAGGGTAAAATCGAGAGAAAGAGAGTGGATATACCTGTCAACCATAACATACCATACTATGGCATAACTAAGAATAAAAAAGAGCAAGTAAGACAGTTAATAAAATACGGCTCAGATGACAACGACACTACTTTACAATATACTTCTCAATCAGATCCATATTTTAAGCTTTTATTAAAATTGTTGTCTTTTCTCTCCCAAACCTGACTGTACCAGCTAGCAGGGGAAGTTGACTTATGGCTTGTGCAACATAAAGCTAGATGCGGATCCTATACACCCACTCAATGCACTCTCTCCTTTTCTATGAATCTCTACTATCTCTTATTGTCTGTGTGCATTTTTTTTAAAATAAAACTTACGTAGGTACTAATAAATCAATATTGAAGGACACTGCTATGACCAATAATGAGAACAACAACATTACATAAGTGGTGCGGTAACCATCATTGTTACACAGACAGGCGGCGGGAGGCGCGGCTGCGCGAGCGCATTACCAATTACCGACACCAATACATGAAGAGTTAGGGCTGGCACAAATAGGAAGCGGTTTCAATTCAACTTGCGAGGTTTGACCTTCACAAACGACTCAACTCAAGAAAGTTACCGTGGAACACCCAGAAGGGTGTTCACATTTCTAAGGATCAAAATCTTACTATGGGTCACTCGTCCAATTAGTCCCACGCTCCCCTTTCCTGCATAGGACAACACGTGCAGTTAGATGTCACCCGCACACTGTACAGAATATCCGATCGAGAACCAAGCGGTTAGATGATTCTTTCCTCTATCGCACCATTAAGGCCTGGAATTCATTACCAGCTCACGTTTTAAGCGGGGCATGAAAAAGCATATCACGAGGCTGAGTGTCACCATTGTCACATGTGTAAGTAATGGTGACCCTCTTTTCTGAAACTTTGCCTTCAGCTTACCATCAGGCACGGCTAAGTCTAATTGTCGTGTTCTATATAAAAAAAACCTAGGTGAACTATGGGTACGAAAAAGTTCCCATGGTACACTTAGGTAATCCATTAGGTGTTCGGTGGGTACTACCCACCTACACATAAATTTTTTGATACACAATGATACGTGAGCGCCCAATGAAGATGTCAGCATGAAAATAATGGAAAGATAAAATTTACCAACAGCAGCCCCTCAATCCTATGTAACAAAGCACTTTTTACAACACAACCTTATGAGGAAATTGATATTGATTTATTTCAATGCTGTACACGTAATAACTACTATTGCCTTTAGCCTTTAGGATATTTCATTATACTGTCTTTCAAAAACGTGACGTGTTCCTCGAAAACAGATAGATAGATAGATGTTTTTTGACCGTAGTTAATAGGGGACGAATGGAGTTATAAACACTATCCCAGCTGATTTAAAAAAATAATTATGCATGGGATTTTTTATACCACTTCGGTGGCAGACAAGTTCACGGACCACCAGATGGGAAGTGGTTACCGTGGCGTATGGACGTGTGCAACACCAGGAGCGTCACACTCGCGCTGCTGACCCTAATACTGTACGGAATAATGTACAGGTAACCAAAATAATGTATGGGTTATTTATACTGTTGATTGATGGCACTTGGTGGAATTTGTTGTTACACATATTGAGAACTCACTTATACTTTTCCACATTATTTTTTATTTGTTATTAGACCTGACCGGTTTGGCCTTACGGCATCCTCAAAGGTTTTTTTTGAGGATGATAAAAATGTGTAACTTTAAAAAAACTTCCAGACGAATTTGATGTCAGTAAGTTTAGACAGCAATATCGTCAGGAAGTATTAATTTGGAGAAATAAATTCAGCTTAAAATCTTTCGCTCCAAAACGAATATAAAGTCAGCCAGCATATAGCTCCATCCATAGAGGACAGAATACATTTCCTTCTCCATGAGCTCCATCCACGGAGGACAGAATATGATTTGGTAATTTCCCGCTCCATGGCTCCATCTGAACCTCAAGCACAAAATACCATTGCTTAAGCACCTCATGGTAGACTCGCAGGGTGTTTTATTTAATACCTTAAAACTGTTTCTGAAAACAATCAGATAATAATTTTCAGAATCATAACGAATTGCAACGTGAAAATTAAATGCATAATAATAAACTGAGAGGTCAAATCCATTAGAAATAACTTAATATTTGGTATTATCTTTGACTTTTTCAAATAGCTCCATTTAAATATTACGAGGCCATCTAGTCTGTAAAACATTAATTACAATGAACTTTAACTGAAGAATAAAGAATAATCTGAATATTCAAAACGATAACAATAACAGCTTGCAATAAATTTTAGCTTTTTTCTTTGAATAATCAATATCGCCTAGTGCTACTCGTGACATCGTCCGCATTGATTTAGATCGTTGGACACAACGGTATTTCCGTCCAATTGAGCAGTCCGACTGGGGAAGTACCTCCGCCCTACAGAATACCACGGCCATAATAACCTCGTGTTGTGTTCCCGGTGGTGAGTAGGGTAAACCAGAGCTCACTGGAGAGTTTTTGTGCTGTCAGTGGGAAGACCAAAAGCTTGTCATGCTTTGTCTTTTACACTAACGGCATAGAAACTCTCTGCACTATGTGTGCATACGTCCATTGACCACGGTAACCACTTTCCATCAGGTAGGCCGTGTGCTCGTTTGCCACCTAAGTGATATAAAAAAAGAATAATATTTTTACACGGACCTTTAACTCTCTTCCTAAAATTTAAACAGTCTAAGTTATCCCTTATACATCAGTTTTCTTTCGTCCCGTCCAACCCTGTCCCTTCTCGCCCCGTCACGGCCCATTCCATCCAGTCCCGTCAAAATTAACTCACCCATTGTGTAGATTAGTCAAATCCAACCTACGAAACTTCTATCAGTTTATATTCCCGTTCTAGTGCAAGTCCTGTTGCACTTGTGCTCATGTAGACCTATGCAAATTAACCAAATTTTAAAAGACCGTTTTTAAGCGCCATATCATTACCACATCTACCTCTTTTTAATACAAGATCATTGCCGTATCCCGTTTTCTGTATAATATCAGCGAATTAAAAACAAAACAGCCGTTATATTAACTGTAAACTTTTAAAATAATTATGTTGAACTAAAAGCTTACCGAGATATTTGATTCGATGTTTTTTCATAAACATAATCAGATGGGGATAAATGTACAAAGATAATCAAAAGGAGGTACTTGTACTTATAAATGATTTTAAGCTTTCGAGGTTTGCATACATAATTAGAACCAATATTTGCAAAAAGGTAAGTAAAGAAAACCTAAAATTCAACGATTTGGCTCCAGATTTAAAAATTGTTCAAAAAGATTCTCTCCGCCTCCTTGGGTCCCCAATCCTAGAGGAAGCATATGACTCCTTTGTAGAAGAAAAGATTCGAAATTTCTGTGAAGTTTCGGACCGATTACAACAAATTAACATCCATTCTGCTTTCACTATAATTCGGTATTGTCTTTTTGTTCCTAAATTTACACATGTTCTCCGCTCAACTCAACTGTTCAAATATTCGACTCTTTTAAGTAAAATGGATAGTGTGATTCGAAACCCACTATGCAAAATTCTAAATGTGGATATGAACGACCGAGTCTGGCTTCAGGCATCCATGCCTGTGCGTCTAGGTGGGCTCGGCGTTCGCAAAATTACTGACGTAAGTCTGCCAGCATTTTTATCTTCGGTGCATGGCACGGATGAATTAGTTAAAAAAATCTTAACCCCTAGCCTAACTAATTCAGAAGTGCCAGGCATGGCCGAAGCTTTTAATGCTTGGAAAATGTTTTGCCCAAACGCTGATTTGCCAGCCAACCCAGCTTCCCAGAGACAATGGGACGTGTCGCTCTGCAACATGGTAAGAAAACATCTAATTTCTAGTTCTACCAATGTTGCGGAACGTGCTCGCCTTTTGGCTGTGGGGGAATGGGAATCCGGTGTTTGGCTTCAGGCCCTACCGTCACCTAACATTGGTACCATGTTGGACGATAACACCTTCCGTATCGCTGCTTGCCTTCGTTTAGGTGCTCCTTGCGTTTCTCCGCATCGATGTCGCTGTGGGGAAGAAGTTGGTAGCCTTGGACATCATGGTCTCTCTTGCAGCAGGAGCGCAGGACGGCTGTCGCGGCACGGGTATATCAATGACATAATCCGTCGGGCTCTTGTCACCGCTGGCGTTCCAGCCATATTAGAACCCACTGGCTTGGCGCGCGACGATGGCAAGAGGCCAGATGGAATGTCTTTGGTGCCTTGGAAGATGGGAAGGCATTTGGTGTAGGATGCAACATGTGCTGACACCCTTGCGCCTTCACACCTTCCAGGGACTGCAAACTGCGCCTGCGCTGCTGCTGCGTCGGCAGAGACCCTCAAACGGCGCAAGTATAGTAATATAAGTGGTAATTACATATTTGAGCCGTTCGGGGTCGAGACGCTGGGATCATGGGGCCCAAGTGCCCGTCTTTTGTTTAGAGACATTTCGAAACGCTTAATTGACGCTACCCGTGATCAGAGGGCTGGTTTATTCTTTGCGCAAAGAATTGGTATTGCCATTCAACGTGGCAATGCCGCTAGCCTTCTGGCCACCTTCCCGGTTGACATCGATGGCGAGGAATTTTTTGACGCCTGAACCTGCAGGTTTTTTTTTTTTTTTTTTTTTTTTTTTTTTTTTTTTTTTTTTTTTTTGAATAAATTAAAAGTTATCATATGAATTATTATTGAAGGACGGGAATGACTATGTCATCCATTGACGTATTTGGATTGGACGACAATTTCATCTATTATATTATCTACATAGCTCAATTGCCAGAATGCTTTCCCAAGAAAGAGAATGCCAGGTTTAAGTCCCGACCTAGGCCCGTACCATGAACGCTTAAAACAGATCAATAATTGGCTTCATAGAGGTCCCTTCTGTCACAATATTTGAATTCGGATTCTCGTATTGACAACACAAATATACATTATTGCAATTTAAATTCGGAGCACTTATTTGCTATAAACGTAATGAACAGCGAAAATGGTTTGAGATGTTTTATTCGAACGGTACCGTAAAAAACTTGTCATTTAGAGTCGTAAAATATGCTCAGTATTACAGAAAACGCAATTCCGAGAAATATTTGTGTTGCATGGCATGTAAAGCCTCTAGCAATTGAGCGATTTGCACGAAAGATATTTAATAGTGTCTTTATCAATGTCTATTTTTACATAATTGCACTTTTGAATACTTCGCCGTCTTTATGAAATGGATTTTTTTAATTTTTTGGTCTTCTTATATGGTTATAGATTAGCATAGCTAATGGAGTTAATGACTTGTGTCAATGTAACTTTAAAATCAATTAATAAGGCTTCAGTGTTGTGACTGGATGCGGAAGGCGGAGGATGGGAGACAATGGCGCACATTGGGAGAGGTCCAGCAGTGGACTGCGGTGGGCTGATTGATTGATTGATTGATTGATTGATTGATTGAATTGATTGATTGATTGAATTGATTGATGAGTGTCGCAATGTTTCTAATGGGAATGTTCTTAAATGTCATTATAAACCTTTGAGGATGCCGTAGCCGTAAGGCGAAACCGGTCAGGTGTAATAAGCAAGAAAGTAATGTGGAAAAGTACAAGTGAGTTATCAATATGTGATTGATTGAAGTGTTAATCCAATACTACTGATTTATATCACTCGTGATTATATTATCATATTAAGCTAATTTTTGCTTGCGACTTCATCGATGAAACAGCAGAGTATTACATCTGCGAGCATCTATCTTAGTTTATTTATGTTTGATATGGTTGCCGGTAAGTAAATGGTTTAATTTAGTATGGGTGCCATCTTTTTTTTAACGTGCAGCAATCTACTCGGATACCCGCCACCGAGGCTAGGGGGGGTATGGTCTGTCTAAAACCAAAATAATAGAATTAATCAGGAAAATAGTAGAACTGCCGCCAAAATGTAGTCTTGAGCGTCATCGTCAAGAAATATGACCCTCCATTCATCCTCCTTTTTTTTATACCACTTGGTTGGCCACGGCCCACCTGATGGAAAGTGGTTACCGTGGCCTATGGACGTTTGTAACACCATAGGAGTCACAGTCGCGCTACCAACCCTGTAAGTGCAGAGTTTCTGTGCCATCAGTGTAGAAGACAAAGCAGGACAAGCCTTTAGTCTTCCCACTGACAGTACAAAATCTCCAGTGAGCTCTGGCTACCCTACTCACCGCTGGGAACACAACACGAAGATATTATAGCCGCGGTATTCTGCGCTTTTTTCGCTCAATTGTGCGGAAATACCGCTGTGTCCTACCTCCTTTTTTTACTACGTGCGCAAAATCTCCACGGATACCTCCCCACCGGAGCCGGTGGGAGAGGTTATGTCAGACTCGAACCGACTAAAATGCACGCCGCCTGTGGGTCGTTTTAGTTACCGAGTTTCTACAGACAGCACAAATTCTCCAGTGAGCTCTGGCTTCTTTCTTTCACTAAAAAGTGTCAGTGTTAAATTCGGGGAGATGGGCCTCGTCAGCATTGGGCTGCAACCCGTCTAAGAGAAGGAAAACTCTGAAATCAAAACCGGGGAGATGGGCCTCGTCAGTATTGGTCTGCAACCATCTAGGAGAAGGTCACTCCGAAATAAAACCAACTCTCAGGGAGCATACCCGAGAAAAAACCCCGATCCAAGGTGTTAGCCGACCCGTGCCAAGGATTCGTGACCAGAGGGCAAGCTGGTGTAACGGAGGGTGTCTGTGTTGGCGGTCACAGGACACACTTGAGATTCCGCCTTACCTCCGTAAAGGGCTCTGCGGGGGTGGACCATATTTTCCCTATGACTCGTGGGAACGCAATGATTCCAAAAATTAATCATCCGCATGGCGGCGACGCGGTACGCCACCCGTCACGTCTCGTTTCCAGTGGGGGCGAAAAGTGGCTCACGGAGAGCCGTTTTGCTACGTTGAATGTTGGAGGAGGAATGGAAGAAAAAATGAATGATGTTTGTAAGATGATGGATGAAAGAAGGATTGATGTGCTTTGTGTGAATGAGACGAAGAGGAAAGGATGTGACACCACCAAGCACGGACCCTACACCGCGTACTGGTCGGGAGTACCCAATACCGACAGAGCTTGCCAGGGAGTTGGTGTCATCCTATCTGCTAGAATGGCTGAGTGTGTGAATATATTCGAATGTGTGAATGCTAGACTGATGTGGATGAGAATGAAAGTGGGACTCACTCGTATTTTTGTCGTAGGGGTTTATGCTCCTGTAGACTCCGGTACGAATACGTCCCAGGAAGTACAAGAAGAAAGAGAACAGTTTTGGGAGAGTTTAAGAGATGTATTAAGAGAATGTAAGGATAATGAAAGAATCATAATGCTAGGTGATTTTAATGGATGGGTAGGACTGAAACGAGATGGATTTGAAAGGGTTCTTGGCAAGTACGGAGATGAACGAGTGAACGAAAATGGTAAAGGTTTGCTTGAAGTATGTTTGGAATGGAACCTTTGTGTGTCAAACACGATGTTTCGACACAAAAGGATTCATATGTATACAAGAGAAGCGAAGAATGTCAGTAAAAGTATGATTGATTTTGTAATAGTGGATGAAAGATTGAGAAAAAATATTCTAGACGCTGGGGTATATCGCGGTGTGGGTATCCATACAGATCACTTTTTGGTTATGTGCCGTATAAGTGATCTCTTTAAAGGATGGAGACGTAGAAGGCGTGAGCCCATAAGTGTTCTAGAAAGAATAAAAGTAGAAAACTTGCAAGAAGATAAAGTGAGAGAGGAGTATGGAAGCAAATTAACTGAAAGGTTTCATGATCTTGATAGTATTTGTGAGATTGAGGAGTTATGGAAGGTATTCAAAGATGAGATTGTGAGTGTGGCTTCCCAAGTATGTGGTATAAGTAAAAGAAGTAAAGTGCAAAAGGTGAAGCATGCATGGTGGGATAAAGAAGTGCAAAAGTTGGTATGTGAGAAAAAGAAAGCGTGGCTTGACTGGCTCTCAGTCAGAGCTAATGAGAGAATGCAGCAAGCTACAATTGAGAATGTGGATGAAGCGAAAGATAAATATAGAAGACTGAAAGGGATAGTGAAAGGAGTGATTGCTAGAAAGAAAAAGGAACAAAAAGACGTGTTTGATGAAAGGTTATCTGAGGATTTCCAGACGAACATTAAGTTCTTTTGGAAGTCCATTCGTTTAGCCAGAGGAGAAACACAGAGCTCCGAGCTGAACGCTATTAGAGACCAGAATGGAAGTATTGTAAAAGGTGAGGAATGTGTGTTAAAAAGATGGCAGGACTATTTTGAAAGCTTGTTTGAAAGAGAGGATGGTGTACATGCACTAACCTCGGTGATGGATGACTATGTTGATGCTGATAAAAGTGGTATTAGTATGAATGAAGTTGTGAGTGCATTAAGAAGTATGAAAGCTGGTAAAGCAGCGGGATATGATAAGGTGACAGTCGAGATGCTGAAGGCTGGACAGGGCCTTGTAGCAAGTCAGTTGTGCCGCCTTTTCAACATATGTTGGGTTAGCGGTCGTGTACCAAGTGATTGGTGTAAGGCCGTTATAGTTCCACTTTACAAAGGAAAGGGCTCGCATCAAGACTGCAAAAACTACAGGGGCATTAGCCTACTCAGCGTCGTCGGCAAACTGTATGCGAAAGTGTTGATTGAGAGAGTTATGAAAGAAACCGATGAGAAAATATGGGATGCACAAGCGGGTTTTAGAAAGGGAATGGGATGTACGGATCAGGTCTTTTCATTGCGAAGCATAGCCGAGAAATTTTTGGCCAAGAGTCAAAAGGTCTATTGCGCATTTGTGGATTTGGAAAAGGCCTATGACAAAGTGGTGAGGAATGAACTTTGGTCGGTACTGTCTATGTATGGGGTGAGCAGCAACCTTATTCGAGCTGTGAAGTCTCTCTATGAGGATTCCAGAGCTTGCGTGAGGATACATGGGTCATACACTGAATGGTTTAGTATCCAAAAAGGGGTTAGACAGGGATGTGTAGCGTCACCATGGCTGTTTAACTTATTCATGGACAGTTGTTTGCAAGATTTGAAAGATAAAGAATGTGGTTTAAGAATGAAGAATTTACTCGTCAAATGTCTTCTTTATGCTGATGATCAGGTTTTACTGGCGTCATCGGCAGATGAGTTGCAGGAGATGGTAACAACTATGCATGAAGCTTTTGAGAGGAAAGGAATGAAAGTGAATGTTAGTAAGACAAAAGTTATGGTTTTTGAAAGAGATGAATGTGTGACAGAGTGTAGGATTTGTATAGATGGAGAAAAAGTGGAACAAGTGAATGAGTTCATATATTTGGGAACATTGTTTACGAGAGATGGAAAGCATGAAGAAGATGTTGAAAGGAGAGTGATGGCTGGAAATAGAGTGAATGGGGCACTACACAACTTTATGAGCAGCCGGAAAGTGTCCGAAAAGGCACGACTGGCTGTACATGGAGGAGTATTGGTGCCGACTCTTATGTATGGTAGTGAAAGTTGGGTGTGGCAGAAAAAGCATCAGAGTAGAGTAAATGCAGTAGAAATGCGTGCGTTGCGAAGTATGTGTGGCTTGACCTTGAAAGATAGAGTGAGAAATAGCGTGATAAGAGAACGATGTGGAGTGATAGAAGATGTAGTGATGAGAATTGAGAGAGGAATGTTGAGATGGTTTGGTCATGTTGAGAGAATGAATGAAAGAAGACTAACGAAACAGGTGTATGAGGCGAGTGTGGATGGTGCCGTCGGAAGGGGAAGACCTAGGCGCACATACCTGGACCAAATCGGGGAAGTTTTAGAAAAGGGGCAGGTCAGGAGTACTCTAAACCGACGAGCATGCATGAAGAATGTAATGAGAGTGAATGAAGCGAGAGTAATATGTCAGGATCGTAGCAAATGGAGATCCGTGATCTCTGCCTACCCCTATGGGAGACAGGCGTGATTTTATGTATGTATGTATGTTAAATTCTGCAGTCAATAATCGATATTTGGCGACTGATCTACCAAATTGAATTTGACATTTGATGACAAAATATAAACTTTACTGAGAAAATATATATTTCCCAAGTATTTCCAAAAGATACGGTCATATAGTGTCTCCATAAAAACATAACTGTTTTGGTGGCAAAAACTGCGTAATCCATAAAAAAACATTCTCATACTGGCATAATAGAAGATATGTTAAAAGGAAACATAGGAAACTAGCTAGCTACTGCATGCGGCTTGACCTACGTGGGAACACTTTACCACGGAAAAAAGGTTATTTTCCGGATTAAAAAGTACCAACGTAATGTCTGAAAAGGTAACAGACAGCCTGATTTATTTATCGGACCTTAATTATAACATTTCACGCTTTGATTGATAGGAACAGCTTCCGCCATAATTACTGCATTCTGTGGTCTTTTTATAAGTAAGTATTACTTTATAATTGTCCAGGATTTATGATTACAATAAATATTGTAATGCCTGATGATTATACCATTAGTCACAGTGAATGTAAGGGCAGACATGATTTCGGCACAAGGACCACACGCGCACAGATCAACAATTCTTCACGCGTTTAAAAAAATGACCGATGACCACATTATTATTATAAATTAATGGTATGGTGTAAAATAAAAGGGTAAGTGGATGTGGGGAGACAATTGCTGGAATTGAATTGAATAACAGCGTGTGGTAATTTGTCTGCCGTATTGGGCTGCAATATTTTTGAATCGGTTCAGACAGGATATGAAACCGCGATCTTTCTCTTACAGGGGGAATTCTCCAGCCAGTGAATCACCGAACCTCGTCTGATGTCACTCAATTTTTTCTATTTATATCCGTCTTGCGGTGATGGTCCATCCGAAGGTAGGATAATATATCCATGTATAGGAAAATTTCAAATCCTGTCTTTAGCATGCTAAATTTTTAAGAAATTCATTCAATTATCTACGATTTAAGTAGCAAACAAGTCTAATATGAAATCAACTACAGCTTTTGCAAAAAATAATCTATGAATGCTTGCAACGCTAGAGATGCTACTTATGTAAATACCTATACAAAATTTTGGAGCGAGAGAGATTAGATATTTTCAGGGAGCGGGCAGTTTAGTCAAATCGCAAGTAATTGCGAATAGACCACCACGAGTCCTAGAGTAAAGACCGCGAGAAGGCAAACGGAAGTTAGGACTAGCCAGATGGCCTGAAAAAGGTATCTGGGGGAGACTCAATGTGGAAGGTAGACGATCAGGAATAATACACACACACACACACATTGGGAGATAACTATATCCAGCAGTGGACTGCAATAGGATATTATTTTTAAACTATCGCGGTGTGAATTCATAATTATATTACCGTTTGGGATTTACCGCGATTAAATCATGGAACTTACTATTTCTGCCGACGTTTCGGATGCGTACAGCACCAGTGGTCACGACTTGACTGGCTTGCGAGCGTCGAGAGGTAAGCGGAGAACATTTTGTATACGTCTACCCTCCATTACTTTTATAATGAATGGTAAGACTGGCTACACACCACACTCACTATGTCAGTTTTTAATAGCACGGTGTATTTTGGTTTCAGTTTCTTAATCACTGGATTCCACGTCCCGGATAGTTTGAAACCATCTTCCCTATTGAAATTTTTATATTTTCTTAATTTCAATAGATAAGTAAATAAAAATATTTGATTAATTGATTGATATTATATGCAAGTCTGGAATTATCTACCTACACTTTTTTATTTATTCCGCCAAAAGACTGCTCACCTCTATATGTAAAGAAGTTATGTACCTAAGTGTATTTCATTTTTATGTGACGATTTAATGGTCTATGCAGAATAAATGTTTTTTGACTTTGACTTTTTGAAATCCAGTAGATACGAGACACCTTTTCAGATGCAATCGAAATTGAAGTGGTAGTCCCTTTGACAGTCTCGACAGATGCTTTTATATGCCCCGCTTAAACCTGGGACACATGGCAAAGGTGTTCATAATTCAATTTTAATAATAAACAGCGTCCAACGTTCATTTAAAGTTATAACCATTTCTCTTTCACCTGTCCAGGCTGCGATAATAAACTCACATTAATGAAAAAGTAATCACACCGCAAAATTTTATTTATAGCGAGTTATTTGCTTCTCTGTGGCAGTAAGCATTATTTATACTGCGTCTCGGGTTAAGATATCACAGTAAGTATGGGGTCTGATTCTGCTAATTCATAAGGTGGATAAAATTCAGTTTTGATTCCATCTAATAGAACTAATGTCAAAATAGTATTTTTGTAACACGATTTTGAAATAAGAACATTGAAATAATGATCATTTCTAACATAAAATCGAGTCAAAATTAATAAATAAATTATTATTACGAGAATTGACACTATTTTCATTGAAATTTTAAGCATTATTGACAAATTATTTTGACAGTTTAGGAGGTAGGACATGGTGGTATTTCCATCCTGATTACGCTGTCCAACTGGGGAAGTACCTCCACCCTACAGAAAACTAATGCTATAATAACCTCATGTTGTGATCCCGGTGGTCAGTATGCTAGCCAGAGTTCACTGGAGAGTTTTTGTGCTATTAGTGGGAAGATCAATGGCTTGATATTGTGTTCTGCACTGACGGCACAGAAAATCTATGTTCTGATAGAGTCGGCAACACGGGTGTGACATCCCTGGTGTTACACACGTTCCACCACTTTTCATCAAGTGGGCCGTGTGCTTGTCTGCTACCTAAGTTGTATAATTTTTTTGTGCTGTCAGTGGGAAGACCCTTGTCTTGCTTGTCTTGCTCTTTATTTTGCACTGACGGCACATAAACTCTCAATGCTTACAGGGTTGGCAGTGCGAGTGTGACTCTCCTGCAAAACCAGAACCACTTGATTCTAAAATTAGCAGAATTAGGCCCCTGATCTTCTGTCCACGCTGATATACCTACTATGTACTATGGGCTAACTATAACTATAAGAATAATATTATATTATCTGTGCTATAACATAGGAATACGAAAACACGCACTCACGCAGTTCATTGATCTGGTTATTGTGTGTTTTATCATTAACTTGTTTTTTATTTAATTTAGACAAATATGCAAATTAGTTGAGACATAATTTTATGATTTTTATACGACGTTGACTTCGTTGTTGTATATCGTTGAACATTTAGCGCTAAAAGATCAGCTTGGTTAGGACATTTTGAATGCAAATGAGATCGTTTTTGGGTATAATTAAGGAAACACACGGGTATTAAGCAGAAAGTGGTAGGATAATATCCTTTTTCCTAGATTTTGAACCATTCTAATGTAGTTCGCTGAGTTTCTTGCTGGTATGTTCTCAGTAGAACTAATCTACCGAACCAGCGAAAGAATCATTTTCCAATGGTTTATTTTTACATTATTTAATATTTTTATATTATTTCTTGACATACATAATTGTAAAATTTTGACGTTCATATGTGCTCTTTATGTGCCTAAACTGAATAAATGAAATTGATTCTTTGATTCTTTGATACCATGTGACAATGGTGACACTCAGCTTGACGGCCTCATCATATGCTTTTTCACGCCCCGCTCAAAGGAACCAGGACTGTAGGAAGAAGGAAACACGTGAGCTGGTAATGAATTCCAAATTAATGGTGCGACAGAGAAAGGAGTCACTGAACCGCTTGTTTCTTGATCGGATGTTCTGCACCGTGACATATACAATAGACAATAGTCTAATTTCGTGTGGAAGTCTCTTTAGATATTCCTATTCGAACTACCCCGCGGGGACGGTTACTTACCAACGACATCGTCGGTACTTAAGTGTCGATAGCTTAGAAGTTACGGAGTCGGACTTATGATCTAGAGGCCCCGGGTTCGAATCCTGACCATTACGCTACCGACGTGAACCCACTCCTAATACAAGCATTATAACTTAGCTGGAGTGGTTTGAGGGAATATTAGTAGGTAATTTTGGGACATATATTCGCTTTGTTCCGGAGAAGTCTCATTGAAAACATTTGCATGTATATTGTACATCGTCCCTGCCACACGTGTAAAGAACCAGCTCTCTATGCCATTCGTTTAAAATTAAGTAGGCACCTCAAATAACCTGCCGTCTGCATGTAAATAAAACCACGTTATAAATTTCTCGAAAAAAAATTACTTTTCCTTACAAAGTGACGACTTGATACGTCGATGTGAGATGATGGATGGTACTTCGTGAGCATCAATACTGCTCCTCGATTCTGCTAAAGTAAAACCACTGTCAATCCATGGACACTGTTAAAAAATATATTTAATTTTAAACTTTAAAGCAATGCTGTTAAAGCCCAAAATTAAAAGGCTTTTTGTAGAGTGAATTAAAAAGTGCAACGAAACACTTTTCATTTAAATTTGAACTTTAACGCTATAGAAATTAGGTCAATTTCTGCAGTGTATCGAAAGCCTGGTTCTTTTGCCAATTAT
This sequence comes from Eilema griseolum, assembly GCA_963662185.1. Lineage (NCBI taxonomy): Eukaryota > Metazoa > Arthropoda > Insecta > Lepidoptera > Erebidae > Eilema > Eilema griseolum. Next base: position 24,067,780 of record OY759240.1, read on the forward strand.
TTTTACATGAACGCTTGGTGTTATGTTATGATTTACGATATATTGTGATTTTATACTTATAAAAAGTGTCAATATTATCAATTTGTGTCTGCTATACCCTTTTACACTTTCAATTAGGACAGTTTTTTTTTAATATAGATGTCTATTTTAAAATCATAATGTTGCTCATTGAATGGTATGACACAATACATTCTCTGAGAGAAGTGTTTTATAATAATAATATTTAGTTATTTGTGTAAAATATGGTGTACCCGCGGTAGCCTAGTGGTATGGGTAATGGACTGCTGAGACGAGGTCTCGGGTTCGATCCCAGGTTTTACCATGGCAATGACTTTACGATGCTTTTCGAAGTTTGTGTGTATTTATCGCAGGTTTATAAGTGCTCAGTTAATGGCAATAGACTCGCCACCAATTACATTGGGACCTAAACATAAACTGGCGAAATGTGGGTGCTAGCACGTCTGCCTACCCCTTCGGGGATATAGGCGTGAGTTCATGTTAAAGTTATAAAATGTGGTAAGTACAAAGGTGACTAACAATTTATGAGCAAAAGACATATTACGTGACATGCAAACATTAGACCGTCTTCAGGATAGTAATTTTTTGGAAGACAATCACTAGAGTACGCGCCACGAAATAAGTCCCTTGGCCGCTGCGTGGCTATCGCAAAATGTAATGTTGCTAGTATCGTGTTTTTATTTTACAGATCCTTTTTTGTTCAGATATAAATGTAATAGTACTTAGTTGAACTGCTGTACTTAAGAAGTTAAAGGAGTGAAAACTTCAGCCAACGTGTATCAACAGACAGTCTTATAGCGTGTTTAGAAGCAATACACTTTTAAATGTGATTGATACATTTGAGCTCCTCTACTGCCGTAGCACCTTATGCTATCCCAGTCTTATCCGAAGCTTTTATCTCGGAGTCTGGGGTCCGCTTTATCAGTCTAACTACGAATTTGGCTGAACTTTGATATTTATCATGAAACGACTGCCCAATGACCTCCACAACCCAAAGGCCATATCGAAACATTGCAGCTCGACCAGTTCTTGAAACCGTAATGACTGGCAAATACCCATAGTCATGTATACAAATATTTGCACTGAGCAGGAATCGATCTGCGCCTCTTGCGCGGCGTCTGTGTTTACTACCTACCGCTACGCCACAGATGCTATCGATCGAACTATAATTCCCATTAGTACATCATAAAAAAATGTTCTGGCAACTCTAAACTTTCTTAAATAAACTTGTTAAATAACTTTGTAAATATTAGTTTATATCTTATTACATTAGTTTATATCTTATTACATTAGTTTGCATGTTAATAAAAATTTTATAAATAGACTAATAAATTGTACGGTCAAAAAAAAAAACTTTCTTGTCCTGGCTTGAACCAACCAACCCACAGGATAGTCGAGTATGGCGGCGATGCCATTTTTAGTTCCAAGTTATGCCACAGGACTTCTTTGCTGGCGCGGACTCTACACCAATAAGGCTTAATGAATGTCAAAGATCAAAACTCTTATTTCCTTTGTTCCTCTTACTTTATACATAATCTCCAAGGCACGTCTGACACGACAGAACGGTCGATATCTCTCGTCTGACATTGTTGGCCATAAATGAAAAACTGAATTGAAGAATCAACGAATATGTTCACTGGCATTTATTTCTTGTCTGTCAATGATACAAGGCGTCATCAAGTCGTCAAAACGAATCCTCGCAATCATTACAAGGCAATTTGTCAATTGTAAACAGATGCGCGTTTTACGATGCACTAAAAGTGATTAAGATGTTTCTTTTGTCGACTATATAATGAGTTAATAATATACATTACATAAAAGTCAGTGGGTTTTTCTGTTCTGACATCAACACTTCGGATGTTTTCTTCTTTGATTGCCCTTTCAATCACTCATGTTTACTAGTTACTAAAGTAATAATTAAGTTCACGGTTCACTCATTGGTAAGCGATTATCATGCCCTATACACGATATATAAAGTTCAACTGTACCTTTCGTGTTGACACCTGCAGAGAGGATGAGGAAAATACGAGGTCGATACTTTCAAAATCCATACTCACTTCGATACATTCATCGAGGTCTAATTTTGAAAAAAAATATTATTACGTTGATTAGGATACAAAAGGATCAAATTAAGCATCGAAAAATTCCTCCCCATCGATGTCGACTGGTAATGTGCCCAAATTATTTTATATTCTTGTAAATATTAGTTTATATCTTATTACATTAGTATACAGTGATGTATATAATAAATAGATAATTTATACGTTGATTTCGCTATCTTTTCATTGAGATCGAGATAAATTTTGACATTTGGGAGATTGAAATTAGATCGTGGCCGAATTTTGAACAACTTTTTATTAGGAGAATTGGATTTCTGCTTAGTTTTTGTGAACTAGCTGAATATACTACTTCTAACTAAACTTACACTCCAGCTAAGCTAAATTGCTTCTATTAAGAGTGGGTTCACGTTGGTGGTACAATTACTATTATAGGATTCAAACATGAGACCTCTCTAACGACTACTCCTTAACTATTAAGCTACCGACGTTTCTGAACTGGATTTGACTGTAACTATAACCATTTTTACTTTTCAATTGCTTTATTAAACTACACCAAAGAAAAATCCAACAAAAGTACCAATAAAATTCTCCAGTCGAGTCTCCGGTTGAGCAAAAAATACGCAAAAATATACAGTCATTAGCATTGTTTACATTTTCTTAACAAAATTATATTCACAGCTTCTGTGCTCGACGAGATCACAATTATGATTACAATTTTAATTAACCGTACTTGGAACTGTGGATTATTTTGTAAGCAAGCACTTAGCATATACTTAAGTACAGATGTGTTTATTTTTACATTAATACCATCTTTACTTACGTACAGTGTGTTTTTGATGTAATACTAAAGCTTGATAGTGGAAATAATAGGGCATTCCATAGATTATTTTGATAAATAATTTAATGCTAAAGCTGTACGCCTATGGAATGCATTTGGATTAGTGAGTTGCAAAACCTAGATATGTTTAGACTAATTTCTCTGCCCAATATTTATTTTTTTATTTTTTGTTGTAATGGTGAAATAGCACCAAAACTCCAAATGTCATTAATAATATAACGATAATAATATAACAATATCTGCATTGAGTTTTAACTAGAGTTTTGATAGTAGGTACCTACTTAACGAAGCCCCCACTTCAGCTGTCCCTATTTGACTTGTCAAAATATGACACTTATAAATAACGATCCAAAATTGTTCCATTTAAAGGTTACTATGAATAAAATATGAGTTATCCTTCAACCATAACTCATAAAAGACATCCATCCATGTGAGAAAAAAACGAACATTAATTTTGGTATTAATCCAGCTATAACAGATTTTAGGGTTCCTTACGTTAGATAAAGACTGAACCCTTAGATTGTTTTAACACCACTTCGGAGGCAGACAAGCTCATGGTAAACTGATGGAATACACCAATGAAACAATACCTGGGGTGTCACACTCGTGCTGCTACCCTGTTGACGTGACATGATCGCTGTTATTTTGTCTCTCACAACTTCCCTCAGCTCTGGGCTCAGCTAGTATAGATGAGAAGGCTTCGTCGATACTAAATTCTAGGAATTTAGATTGGAAAAAAGTGTTGAATAGTTGGCATAAGAATAGTTTAAAAAAAATATTAAATTCTGTCTGTTGGTCTGGGCCTGTCCTTTCCGAACAAAAATAATTTAATTTTTGATGCTAATGCTAAAATTCTCGTTGGTGATTATGAATTTGAGCCGTTTGGAATCGAAACTTTGGGGTTATAGGGTTCGAGCGCTCATAATCTCTTTCGTGAAATTGCGAAGCGTATAGTCGACGCTTCTCGTGACCAGAAGGCTGGCCTCTAATTAGGTCCGAGAATAAGAATTGCCATACAACGTGGCAATGCTACCAGTCCTCTGGGAACGCTAACATAAGTGGCATGCGATGCGGAGGAATCCTACGACATTATAATTATTTTTAGCTAAAAGTTTGAATAATAGTTATTTTAGTTTTACTGTATCCTATAGATAGATACTAAATCTAATATATAAAAAAATATTTATTCTGTTTATACACATAAAAAAGAGATACAAACGAATATACCTTCTCCTCTTTGAAGTAGGTTAAAAATAAGCTTGTGTGATAATATTATAAAATATCATATTCATCATACGGAACCCTCTTAAAGCAAGCCCACTTCGTACCTAACCGTTTAATTTCGTATTTACTCGATGATATGAGGCAGTTTGTTTTAATTTCCCCATTGACTTAAAAAGGTTATCATATTTCATACGGATCGGTCGCTTTTTAGTGCAGTGGGTATGTGTCCATAATCAATGAAGGAAGCCATTACTGGAGATATATCGTACAAGTACGTTTAATGCTTTGACTGAAAAAATAATGTTTATTAAAAACCAGTGTTGTCTGCGGCTTCACCTGCGAGGAATTCTGACTCCGTTCCCGTAACCCAGGGATGGAAATGGGACCCAGGATAAAGTAGCCATTGTGTTTTCCAGCCTATAATCTAGTCCTATCCCAAATTCCTGCTTTTTTTTATACAACTTAGGTGGCATACAAGCACATGGCCCACCTGATGGAAAGTGGTTACCGTGACCTATGAACGTGTGTAACACCAGTGGAGACACATCCCTGCTGTCGACCCTGTAGGAACAGAGATTTTATGCCGTCAGTGTAGAGGAATCCGTGCTGCCGACTTTGTAGGAACAGAGATTTTATAAGTCGGTACAGCGTGTTTTTGTAAGATGTACGACTTTTACTATTTCAGTATAGTCTGCAAAATAAATCATACAAAGTATAACTAAAAAACAAGACAAAGAAGACTGCATATTACCTTCAAGAAAAAAATATACCGCGTGGTTTCCGGCAGAGTAGAATTAGGGCCACCCCATCTCTTCCCGTGCGGTGTCGTACAAGGCGACTAAGGGATAGGGCTGTTTAGCATCAGACAGATATATATAGCCCAGACTCAGCCTCAGACGCATGACTCGAGTCAACAATAGTAGTAATAGGCTCACCCCCTATTACGTGGGACCGAATACAATTATTGGTGAAATGTAGGTTTTTCTTTTATATAGGACACGCCAACTTTACTTCACCTCGCCTGATGGTAAGCGAAAGGCAAAGTCTCAGGAAAGAGGGTTACCATTACAGACACTAAGTAATGTAACAATGGTGGCTCAGCTTGGCGGCCTCATTAGATGTAGTGTTGTGTTAATTCAACTCTACCTAACCCACCAGGGAGAATGGCGTGATTATATGTATGTAGGTAAAAAAATAATACAGACTGGAAAGAAAGCTCAAATCTATTTAATATTAAAAAATATCAAACACTTTTTCCAGGTTTTTTTTTGTTTTCATTACTTCGCCACATTGGTAAAAATTTTTTCATTGAAATAACTTAACTATTTTGAAAAGTCAGAGTTGAGCAACTATTATTGCGGACCGTAGAAACAACTTGTAGCTTATGCTCGTAGGTACAATGTCAATAAAATAAAGTAAAATGGTATTCCAAAAAGCGTTAAATGTTGTAAAACAAGAACTTAATGACAAATTATTGCAAAAGTGCTTCAATTTGTCAAAAGAATCGCCACTTAAAGCCAGACATCGTAAATCTACAGTGCAAAAGTAGTAGTAAGTGCCAGATTTCTCACTGTTTATCAGCTTCAATGAAAGCCGCCTTTTCACGGCTTGCAATTTCACGGACGCGTGCGCATTAGCGCGGACTACGCACGGTGGAATGGTACTCGTTTGTGATATACCTTGGACTTGAACTTGTGACTTTGAAAGAAAGAAAGAAAGAAAATGCGTTTATTAGACACACACACAAACACAAAATACGAAATAAAACCAATAAAATTGACTACTAAACATGTAAGAAAAAAAAAAACATAATTTTTGGTAGGTCGCTAAGTAAACAAATACAAGAAAAAAAAAACAACAAACGAACGCTCGCATTGGATATATATCTTGAACCTAAAATGTGCTTTATATGCGCTGTACAAATTTCTTGGGTGTCTTTTGAGAATAATGCATTGATTCTTACAAAACAGTCCGCTCGCACCAGGGCCAATCCACTGCCGGACTAAGGTATCTCCGAATGTTAAGAGGATTTGGTCTACTACAGGGTTTTCACGTGTTTCCTTCTTCCTACTGTCCCGGGTCCTTTCAGCGGGGCGTGAAAAAGCATATGATGAGGCCGTCGAGACTTTGCCTTCAGCTGATCATCTGGCAAGGCGAAGTCTAATTGACGTGTAATATATAAAAATATTTTTTCGAGTTTTCCTTCTCTCGCAGTGTATTTTTCAATTTGTCGCCTCTTACGACACCCTTCGGATGAGATATGGTGGTGTATTCTTATTCTGTCACCACACGGATAAGTACACCGAGGTATGGAGATTTTTTTTTATACCACTTATTTGGCAGACAAGCACACGGCCCACCTGATGGAAAGTAGTTACCGTGGCTTATGGACGTCTGTAACACCAGAGAATCACAGTCGCACTGCCGACCCTGTAAGTACAGAGTTTCTGTGCCGTCAGTAAAAGACAAAGCAGGACAAGCCTTTAGTCTTCCCACTGACAGCACAAATTCTCCAGTGAGCTCTGGGTACCCTACTCACCGCTGGGAACACAACACGAAGTTATTATAACCGCGGTATTCTGTAGGGCGGAGGTACTTCCCCAGTCGGACTGCTCAATCCGGCGGAAATACCGCCGTGTCCTACCTCCTTATGATATCCTTATGATATGAGGAGATATGTTTGTCATAGTACATGCGTCAGTGTCCGCGAAACCTCGCACCGTGGCAAGCAAGTTTACACTCTCAGTAATTTAATATTCCTCAGTTAGGAATCGAAGCGTGTTCACATTTCGATGATAAAATCTGGGTCTCGATCCTGCTAAAGCAAAACCATTGTCATACCACGAAAACTGCTAAAAATCTATTTAATTTTAAACTTTAAAGCAATGAAGTTAAAGTCAAAAATTTGAAAATCTTTTTGCAGAGGTAATGAAAAAGTAATAAAACTCTTTTCATTTGATTTTGGACTTTGAACAATAGAAATACAGTCTAAAATTTAATGCCATTTATGCAGTATCTGTGGTATGTCGATAGTTTTACTTTAGTAGAAACGAGGGCCTGGACTGTGGCGCGTTTTACGAGGTGATAAGTAATTCTTAAATGGTCAGATGTTTTTGCCCGATTAATTCGCCTTGAATGGGCACGGGGCGGGTATAACGCGATGTAATGAATGATTACTCCTATGGGCGGTGGTACGAAGAATCGTTAATAAGGTGGAGATGTAATTTTAAAGTTCTGATAGTAATAAGTACTACCAGCTGTTTTATAAGTTTTTATTTAACTTGCAATGTTTGTTAGGGTTTCGGTGAAGAACTAAAATTAAGTTTTGGACACTGAATTATCTTGGACATTATGACTATATTATTATTATTCTGACTATTATTATTCTATGTTATTATATGTTAATATAATTCTCATAATCTTAGTTCTGATTGTATTCCAATTCTGTTTTGAATACCCAAGCATGCAAATGTAATTTAATGAAAGAAGAATTAAATAGAGCCTAAGCGAATATTTGCATGCCATTGAATGGTAGATGTGCTGAACTGTATCTAATCTTACTTAACACCATGTATGACCACATTTCTGCAATAAATGAATTTTGAATTTTTGAATTTTTCGCAGTGTCCGTGGTATGGCAGTGGTTTTTTTTATACTACTTAGGTGGCAGACAAGCACACGGCCCATCTGATGGGAAGCGGTTACCGTGGCCTATGGACGTATGCAACATCAGGGGTGTTACACTCGCTTGCTTTAGCAGAATCGAGGGCCTGCTCAGACGTGATTAACCTGTCGATTGATGGCACTTGGCGAAATTTGTTGCTACACATATTGAAATACACTTGTACTTTTTCCACAGTCTTTTTTTCTATCCTCCTAAAGTGAAGAGTGAATGAAAATGTACAACGAAACTCTTTTCGTTTAATATTGGACTTTAAGCCATAGAAATAAAGTCAAAAATTTAATGCCTTTTATTCCAGTGTCTGTGGTAGAATCGAGGAAGATCTTAGAGCGTGATTGACAAATATGTAAGCATCTTCACAAATTTTTACATTTATAATAGGTACTGTTGATTGAGGGCACTACACATATTGAAATATTGTAAGGTTCACCCTCATTGAATTTAATGTCGATTTCAGATTATTATCAGTTCTACACTACACTACATATGTAGTAAAATTCGTACAAAAATTTATAGTTACTATAGAAATATACTAACTGTTTACTCGAGAACCAATGTAATAATATGGAAATAAATAAAAAAAATAAAAAAAAAACGCACGTAAAAATTTTCACTTATGTTAGTTCTATAGTGTAAAAGAGTTCAACGCGATTGCAAATCTGTTTTTTATACCACTTAGTTGGCAGATGACACTAGGAAGTAGGTCACCACGTTATTCCCGTCCCTATTGAGCAATCCGACTGGAAAAGTACCTCCACCCTACAGAATACCGCAGCCATAATAACCTCGTGTTGTGTTCCCGACGGTGAGTAGGGTAGCCAGAGCTCACTGGAGAGTTTTTGTGATGTCAGTGGGAAGAAAAAAGGCTTGTCCTGATTTTGTGTTCTGCTCGGACGGCACATAAACTCTCTGTTCTTTCAGGGTCAGCAGCACGAGTGTGACTACCCTAGTGTTACACACGTTCATAGGTCACGGTAACCACTTTCCATTAAGGTGGACAGTGTGCTTGTTTGCCGCCTAAGTTGTATAAAAAAAGACGAGCACGCGGCCCAGTTGATGGTAACTGGTTATCGTTACCTATGGACGTATACAACCACAGGGGCGTTACACTCGCGCTGCCGACCCTGAAAAAACCTTCTAAAGACTTCTTAAAGATTCCCATATTAGTTGCTTGGGAAAATCACAGCAGGGATTTCATTCCACAGTTTGAACGTGTGTGGATTTTTTCATTTATTAGTATTCACAAACAAGGCCGATAAGGGTTTTTTTTATACCACTTAGGTGGCAGACAAGCACACGGCCCACCTGATGGAAAGTGGTTACCGTGGCCTATGGACGTATGCAACACCAGGGGTGTTACACTCGCGCTGCCGACCATGAACATTTGATGTACCTACATGGTTGACAAAAAACCCTTATGAGTTTGTCTAGACAACCATAACCGATGTAACATAGTTCAATATTTGTTGTTTAAGAATTCTTTTAAAACTAACGAGCATAGGTTACCAAGTTTTACACAGTTAAGGTCATTGAGAATTATATTATTGTTGTTAATTTAGATAAACTCTATTCCAACTAGCAGTGCTTCTTCCTATTACAGTCAATGGAACACATTTCCTGCAGTAGTCTGTATGTACCATGGTGAGTGTTCGGATGAGCTCTTCCAATAAGTCCCACCTTCCCCTTTCCTACAAAGGACAACACGTGCAGGTCTTAGATGTCATCCGCACACGGTGCAGAACATCCGATCAAGAACCAAGCGGTTCGGAGGCTCTTTCCTCTGTCGCACCATTAAGGCCTGGAATTCATTACCAGCTCACGTGTTTCCTTCTTCCTACAGTCCCGGGTCCTTTAAGCGGGGCCTGAAAAAGCATATGATGAGGCCGTCAAGCTGAGTGTCACCATTGTCACACGGTATGTGTAAGTAATGGTGACCCTCTTTTCTGAGACTTTGCCTTCAGCTTACCATCAGGCAAGGCGAAGTCTAATTGACGTGTTCTATATAAAAAAAAGTAGAAAATATCCTTACAGAATGCTCCACACGACCCTGAAGTCTAGCCTAACTTATTGCACAAGGAAGCACTTGCTACCGCTGTCCCACTGAGACACTGAGCAAAGCTTAATCACTTGAAATAATAAGAAGCTCTCAAGTATGACAAAAACTCGTATCTGGACATCTTGAGCATAAACAGTCAGCCATTACTTAAGGAGACAGACTTAACGACAGACACAAAGAAATCATTCTTATTATAATATTGGCATATTATTTGCCAATATTATAATAGGTGTTTCTACGTATAATATGTATGAATTTACAAAAAAAAAAAGTATCTAATCTAATCTATGTTTATCCGCATTCTAGATCTCATAACACAAGCTAGTTAAGCTATGCTTACCATGGGTCTAGGTAGTGTTGTGTGGAATGTCGTGGAATATTTATTTATTATATTATTATTATTATTTATATGATCGTGCTGAAGTAGGTATTAAAGTAATCTGGATATTTACCATGTTGTTTTGTTCTGAGTTTTTGATATTTCACCTTGATCACTGAACTCATCATGAACTGGAGTATTTGAGGTGGACAGTGCAAAAGTTTTTTAGGTGTAAATATATCGATCTACCCTCTTTCGAGTTCTTTTACTACGCGGACTTTTCGGAACCGGGAATACTATTTATTTACAATTTTTTTTTTCTTAAAATAGGGTTATGATATACCATTTTGAAATCCTCGTGATGAGCGCTTTAATTTGATATCCATATTGCAGTACACAATTTAGTTATATATAAACCGCGGTAGCCTAGTGGTATGGGTAATGGACTGCTGAGACGAGGTCGCGGGTTCGATCCCAGGTTTTACCATGGCCCATACCAATGACTTTTCGATGCTTTTGAAGTTATGTGTGTATTTATCGCAGGTTTATAAATGCTCGGTTACTAGCAATAGGCTCGCCACCTATTATATTGGGACCTAAACATAAACTGGCGAAATGTGGGTGCTAGCACCTCTACCTACCCCTTCGGAGATATATGCGTGAGTTTATGTTATGTTATGTTTTACTATAGCGTATTACAGCGGCCATGTTAGTTTTTTTTCGCGTCACCTATCTAAGAACACTTGGGTTACTGAGACAAATCTAACTATATGTTAATTGAAGAAACCCGTCCCGTAGTTTAGAAGATATGAGGTAATAAAGAATATTATAAACTTACATCTAAATATATATAACTCAAAGGTGACTGACATAGTGATCTATCAACGCACAGCCCAAACTACTAGACGGATCGGGCTGAAATTTGGCTTGCAGGCAGATCTTATGACGTAGGCATCCGCTAAGAAAGGATTTAGATTAATTCTACCCCCAAGAGGATAAAATAGGGGATTAAATTTTGTATTGGGCGGAGACTTTGCATGCTCAATAGCGTTGACTCAACACTAAGCGATAACCAACATCCACGCGGGCGGAGCCGCGGGCAACAGCTAGTACAAGATATGCGCGAAAATCATAACCCTTCTTGGCAGTCGGGTAAAAACTGGTTTAATATCAATGACTGACATTCGTATAAGCTTCAGAGAATATCATAAAATATCGATTATCGAAATATCACCGGACCAGCAGAGGTATGTCAGCCATGTAATAATGATACTGAGACCGTGGGTGGCTAACTCCTGTCAGAGATAAACACATGCCTACGTGTGTACATAATTACATGCCGTGATAAAAACTACGGAAATGTTTAAGTTTTTAAAAAGTGGCGCTTAATTATATCAATACATCAACGGTCAGGTGCAAGCCGTACTTATAGTGCGCGAGGTCCGTACAAGAGCCTTTATTCACGTTTTTATAAGCCTTACCAGCTGGTCCGCTCGAGCTTCACCAGAGGCATACTTCGAAACTTCGTATCACCACTTTAAGCCTGTAAACATATATTATATATTTACCAATTGGGGACGTTCAAGTATTACGTAAGCACTAAACGGAGAGGGGGTCTATGCATTGCTTATTTTGATGACATGGTTGTGAGGTCGAGATAATGATAAAGTATGCAGTAGTTATTTACTTTTTCATAACATAACACAGTATAAACTCACGCCTATATCTCCAAAAGGGTAGACAGAGGTGCCCAATGTAATAGGTGGCGAGCCTATCGTCATTAACCGGGCACTTATAAACCTGCGGTAAGTACACACATAACTTCGAAAAGCATTGAAAAGTCATTGGTGTGTGCCATGGTAAAACCTGTGATGGAACCCAAGACCTCGTCTCAGCAGTCCATTATCCATACCACTAGGCTACCGCGGTCACTACAACTAACACGAGGTCTACTGCCGCGGCCGTAATAGGCCGCGGTATTCTGTAGGGTGGAGGTGCTACCCCAGTCGAACTGTACAATTGGGACGGGAATACCGTCGTGTCCTACCTCCTCAAGAAAACAAAGTATGAACATAAGATACGGTGAGAAGAAACTATTTTCTTAATTGATAATCACAAATCTCGTCAATAGTTACTAAACAGGAGAAGGACATCTGTTTCTTAACTTAACTTAATAGAGTTTCTTGAAGTTTTCATTCAGGGCTTTGTCCGGAACCCTAAATTAACGTAAGGTCGTAACTCAAGACAAGAGCGACACAGACGAAATACCGAATTCAATATTTCGCCTTGGAAAAAAAACATTGAACTTGAAATAAGTGGTAAGACAGGCTCCGATTCCACATACCTATGCATTTTTTACAAGCCCCGTTCAAACTTGCTCCATATTCCAATTCTAGTTTGACCTTTCCAATAATAACAGAAAAAACTGGTAACTACTGGATGTATTAAGTATGCATGCTATATTTATTTATGTAATTAAAAACAACTAACAAAATGATAATATTCTTTATACATCCTAGTGACCAAAGATAATAAGATTATAAAACGGTTGGAAACTCGACAGCTGACCGAGTTCCCCCTTTTTTTTACGTGCGAAATATGCCCACGGATACCCTCCTCTACCGGGGCCGGTGGGAGAGGTTATGTCGGACTCGAACCAACCAAAACGCACGACGCCTGTGGGTCGTTTTTGGTTGCCGAAGGCGAGGTTAACAGGCATATCTCTCGCACCCCGGTCGACCCAGGGCCATCTCTCTCGATTTGGCCCTCTCCTTGGGTGTGGGGACCACTCGCCCCGTATTCTGTAGGGTGATTGATCGAAATTCCGAATTTCGTCGGTATCGTAGGAGCATATATCTTGACACAAAATCGCGCATATTGGTTTGATATGATTGGTACATTTGAGCTTCTCCGCTGCAATAACACCCTGTGCTATTAAAAGATATATAAAAACGTATACTGCGCTTATAGAGTAGGTACCTAGATGATTGTTAACCTCACCAACGGCAGCCAACAACGACCCACAGGCGCCGTGACATAACCTCTTCCTCCGGCTCCAGCGGAGGGATATGCATGGGCATTTTTCGCACGTGAAAAAAACATGTTACGTGTCTATGGTCAAAATACATATGTTGGTTACTATACCAAGAAAATAATTTATCCAGAAGACGATGCGGTACCTTTCCTTCGGCCTAACTACAAAAATAAATTCCGAGTCTGATTTCATGAAGCTAAATACTTCGACTTTCATTTATGTTTCATTTGTACCCGAAGTATCGGCTGTAGGTACACTGTACATTTTAAGGTAGTTACAAAGACTACTTCTTTAATATTTGCAGTCAAGACTACTTTTAACGAATATGCTAAGAGATTTTTTAAAAGTAATTAAGTTTAATTGGTCTGTAGAGTGACCATACTACAAAGTACAAAGCTGCCGCGTGTTGCCAGTTGCGAAAACCTGAAGTGACTGCACTTATTACAATGAATCTAAATTAATATGATTATGTTCCAGTATAAAATGTGGCAAATATAATTATCGGTTCTTGCAAACTCAGCTTATATAAAAAGCGTATTTTAATGTTATTGATAAAAAACATATTTTCTTATTTAAAGCCTGGATCCTGTTACTGTTATACTCTATAATATTATTCAACATATAATTTATTATTAAGAAAACCCTTAATATTAACTCAGAATCAATTTTGTTTACAGATATTTAATCATGGTCACTCACGTTAATATTTAAGTTATCGGTTCATCCGTGATCATGGTGTTTGCAACAGCGCCGGAATGTCGGAGACTCAGAACAATGGTAAATATCCCAATAACTTTTCTACTAAAGTTGTTTACAGAGTTCTACAAACACAAACGGCCTTCACAGCGTAGCGGTAGATCATACAAGCGCGGGTTCCATTCCTGTTCAGTGCAAATATTTTTATATATATATGAGTGTATATGTATATTTGTATTGGTCTGTGTGTTTTTATGCATAATAAAAAGAATACGGATAAGTTAACCTATTTAGATTCTTTATACCACTTGGTTGGCAGACAAGCACACTGTCCACCTGATGGAAAGTGGTTACTGTGGCCGATGGACGTGTGCAATCACGCTGCCAACCCTGTAAGCAAAAGAGTTTCTGTGCTGTACGTATTTATTTTAATAAATCTAAATATTTTTATTTATCCGTAATCTAGATCCATCTCATAACACAAGCTAGTTATAAACTATGCTTACTTTGGTTCTAGATAGCGTTGTATAGAATAGAAAAGAATAGAATTTGACATCGTCGTAGAAAAGCATCAAGAATACCGAATTGAATGAAATTTTAAAGCATTTACTATGCTATTCAAATCGCTTAAGATATAGGAACAAACGGTTCAGGCAGAATTCGAACTCGCGACTTTTTCCTTACATACATACATACATATAATCACGCTTTCATCCCCGGAGGGTTAGGCAGAGGTGAATTAACACCCACATTTCACCAATAATTGTATTCGGTCCCACGTATTCCGGACACTATTGTTGACTCAAACCATACATCTGAGGCTCAGTCTAGGCTGTATATATCTGTCTGATGTTAAACAGCCTTATCCCTTAGTCAACTTGTACAACACCGCATGGGAAGAGATGGGGTGGCCCTAATTCTACTATCCATGAAACCACGCGGCGAGCTTTTTCCTTACACCTGATAAGAATACCGAATGTTGAGATTATGTTTTTCATTAAGGTCAACCCTTAGCGTGTTGCACCTATTATATTCTCACCTCAAATTCGCTTTTTAATAGTAAGCTCAGATTAATAATAGCAATAACTTAAAAATCTTCAAAGAAATTGTCTTTTTAGGAGTAATAAAACGATAATTCGCGAAAGCCGTTCGTCTCGTTAGTCCAGTGGCATGGCATACATTTTTGTTTGTATGTATTTGCGTATTATTATTGTGAGGTCATCGCATGCCCTCTAATTTTGGTTCCAGTCTTTTAAAAGCAGACTTTTCATTATTATTTGCAACTAGCTGACCTGCCCCAGCTTCGCCTGTGGTATATTTCGAAACCTAATGTCACCTAATTCAAATAAAATATATAAATCTGCCGGATTTGTTGATATTTATGATCACTGCTCCACTCCCATAAGTAGTAGCGTGATGATATATATAGCCTACAACCTACGTCAGTAAGCGGACTCTTCAACACAAATATAATTATAAATTCGAACCAGTAGTAAGTTCTTGAGAATAGCGCGTTGAAAGAAATAAACAAACAAACTCCTCAGCTTTATTATTATTCTGGATGAGAAAGGGGGATGAACTTATTTATCAAGGACATGCCAATTTGGTTTCACCTCGCCTGATGGTAAGCTAAAGGCAAAGTCTCAGGAAAGAGGGTCATCATTACAGACATTTAATAATGTTACAATGGTGGCACTTAGCTTAGCGGCCTCATCAAATGCTTTTTACGCCCCGCTTAAAAGACCCGGGACTGTAAAAAGAAGGAAACACGTGTGCAAGATAAAGAATTCCAGGTCTTGGTGGTGCGGCAAAGCTAAGAGTTAACAAACCGCTTGGTTCTTGCTCGTATATTCTGCAAAGTGTGAGGGTGACATCTAAGCCCTGCACGTGTTGTCCTATGTAGGAAAGGAGAGGAAAACAGCTCTCTTTTTAGCTCTATCCCACTTTCTAGAACAGAACAAATGTATATGGAGAGCTTTTCCGAGGCTTTTTAGCTGATAACATTGTTCGGTTAGGACAGCATAACTATATATTCTAAACAAAAAAACTGGATAACGTTATAAGGAGTGGTATTACATTTTATCATTATTAACCATAATAAATTATAAGCATTTCTTTTAGTTAAGTATTTGAAAATAGAATTGACCGTTTTCTTTTATTAAGTGTGCCGCCTTTATTAGCATATATATAATGTATTAAAATAAATAATATATATCATTTAGAAGTGTGCCATGTTTAAATTAATTACATTGAAATTAGAACGCGTTTTCGAACGGTTAGTGGGCACACAACTCACAAGGAGGTTTGAAGGTCATTAGGGTTCATTCAATTCGTAAAACAATTTACATACAATAGGTGCAAATTACTTTTGAAAAAAGTAAGCCGCTTATTTTTAGACTGGGTAGACTTATCTGATACTGTAACTTACTGACTACTGACTTATTCGATCGTTTACAAACAGAAGTTAGATAATCTGATTTAACATTGATAAATATAAACTACGTCATGTGTGTTTAGTAATAGGTACTTTTTCTAAATGACGCGCGAAAAATTAAATTTACTGTTTTAGATTACATAACTTGTAAAAAAAAATACATGTGATTCAGGGTAAGAGGGAGGGGTAGTCCGAATGAAAAAGGGGGGGTTAAAAGCTTGCTAAAAATTCTCATGTGATTAATGGAAAGCCCCTAACATGTTCTTATGTAACTGAACCTCACATAACCTTATAGATATTTAGTAAGTTTAATTGACCAGAAGAGAGGGCCAGATCGAGAGAGATGGCCCTTGGTCGACTGAGGTGCGAGGGATATGCCTGTTAACCTCACCTCTCATAGGAGGTAGGACACGGTGGTATTTTTCCGCCCAATTGAGCAGTCCGACTGGGGTAGCACCTCCGCCCTACAGAATACCGCGGTCATAATAACTTCATGTTGTGTTCCCAGCGGTGAGAAGGGTAGCCAGAGCTCACTGGAGAATTTGTGCTGTCAGTGGGAAGACTAAAACCTTGTAATGCTTTGTCTTCTACACTGACG
Source organism: Eilema griseolum (assembly GCA_963662185.1). NCBI lineage: Eukaryota > Metazoa > Arthropoda > Insecta > Lepidoptera > Erebidae > Eilema > Eilema griseolum. Next base: position 24,084,739 of record OY759240.1, read on the forward strand.
GCACAAAAAGTCTGTGCTTACAGGGTCGGCTGCGCGAGTATGGCTCCTCTGGTGTTACACACGTCCATAGGCCACGGTAACCACTTTCCATCAGGTGGGCCGTAGGCTTGTCTGCCACCTAAGTGGTATAAAAAAAACCTTCGCCAACCAAAAACGACCCACAGGCATCGTGCGTTTTAGTCTGTTCGAGTCCGACATAGCCTCTCCCACCGGCTCCAGTGGTGAGGGTATCCGAGATTCAAACTATGTTAGACTGGTAAAACTGACCCCAGACTCCGAGGTAAAAATTTCGGATGCGAATGCGATTAACACTAATGAAGAAGAAAAGGAAAAGAGATTGGTATAACGGAGAAGAAAAGGATAATTAGGCACAGATGAATGAGCAGGCCAGCCAGGGTCCACCTCACGATATATATAACTCGTGCGAATTAACATGGCACCTGCCTCCAAAACAGCGAAGGAGGTAGGACACGACGGTATTTTCGTCCAATTGAGCAGTCCGACTGGGGAAATACCTCCGCCCTACCGAATACTGCGGCCATAATAACCTCGTGTTGTGTTCCCGGCGGTGAGTACCCACTCCCACTGGAGAGTTTTTGCATTGTCAGTGGGAAGACCAAAACCTTGTAATGCTTTCTCTTTTACACTGACGGCACATAAACTCTGTACTTACAGGGTTGGCAGTGCGACTGTAACTCCTCTGGTGTTACAAACGTCCATAGGCCACGGTAACCACTTTCCATCCCCCATCTCTTCGCATGCGGTGTCATACAAGGCGACTATGGTATAGGACTGTTTAATATCAGACAGATATATACAGCCCAGACTCAGCCTCAGATGCATGGCTCGAGACAACAATAGTGCCCGGAATACGGCAATAGGCTCACCCCCTATTACGTGGGACCGAATACAATTATTGGTGTAATGCGGGTGTTAATTCACCTCTGCTTAACCCTCCAGGGATAAAGGCGTGATTATATGTATTTATGTATGTAATATAAGTACCCCGCAAAATAATAGTCAGATAAATAGAATTCTTGGGAAAAGCGTAGTAAACTACTTAAAATCCTTTCTAGAATGTCAACATTAACAAAGCCGTGCAAATTGTTAATAATAAGTTATTTCCTTTTTACCTTTACTCCAACACAAAATCCGATGATCTATTACTATTACCTGTCATCGGCACTACCGTTATAAAATTTAAAATTGATGATTACACACATTAATCATAATATATAATCAAATACCTTCTTAAAACTGTTCATTCTAATATAAAATCTACATTGAGTAAAACTTATTGATTTTTCTATGAATAAATAACAACGAAAAGGTCAACTAGTAAAATAAAACTTCTAGATTTGGATTTAAAAAAACGAAATAATAATAAAGCACAGATAACTAATATATACATATGGCGGGAAACACGACTGACAAAGATGGCTAACCAAATTTACATTAAAAAGCGTAAAATTACCATCTGCCATTCTCTCTGGTCTTTCTGAAACCAGGGTTGACCTGTGACAACATCCTAGTGTAAATAGCCGAACCTTGGTTGTTTTTTTCATAACTTTCGGTGATTCTAACTCTGTTTTAAAAAAAAATTGAAATTAAAAAGGGAGGTTTTTTTAAAGTCTAATAAATCGGGAATTTGGTCAAGACATAACTAGCAAACTTATTGGGGCATTGCTTTATGTAAAACTTCATCATAATCATCTCAGAGTTATTCTAGTATTTTAGAGGCTTCACTACGGAGCACGAGGTGCATTTACTCATTCTACTCCTTTTGTTATAAATTGTTTTTGACCTCCCAACCCTTAGAGGAAATCCTATGCCAGAGAGTGCCTTATCTGTCTATTGATTCATTTGGAAACTGAACAATATCTAAACTAAAAAATACATTGGACATTTACTCAATAACAAAGTTTCCCGATAAGTAAAATTACGTTCACCACTTAACACATAATTATGTAAATATAGGTAGACATCATAATTTAACGAAATGTAAGTATCTTTATACAATCCTCATTATAATCTACAAGAATGATCAAAACGTTTTAGCAATTTCTTTTTTAAAAACACTTTTCTGGAAGGTGGAAAAAATCAACCTCTACAAAGTTATCATCATAACAGCTAGATAGATGGGTAATAACATTTACATTAAATTGAGGAACACTGAACAAGCGGGTACGTCTGGTACGAGTTCTGGGTGCAGTTATGTTAATTTGAGAAAGTAATTACATCTCTCAAAAATAAAAAAACACAGTAAATAAAAAACTCATCTAGTAACACGCGCCTACTTGATAGAGAAATTAAATTACACCACTTACAGTCATCGAAAAATGATATTATGTCGTATCCTTGTTTTAAAGTCAATCACTAGGTCTGTGTACTGGCTTGCAGGTGAAGTTGGTTTGCCTAAAGGTGTAAGTGGGACTCTTACCCCCAAAATATCCTTTGATTATTCTTGCATATCAATTCTATACATAACTACACATCTGTTGGAATGATAGTAAAAATTCAATCGTTCTCAATATTCTGTCAAAAAATCTAAGGTAAGCTTTAAAAGTAATGTTAAGTGGTATTCTATTCTAGCATTATTTAGGTGAAATGACAATATCATTGGGTGAGTGAGACAAGGTCCAGATACGTGACAGCCCTACTTGATAGGTATCACATCACACGAAACAGCGACAGATCGTCCTTTTTTAAAAATGAAAATGTCAGCCACTATAAGTTGTTTTAATATTGTTGCCGGTCCGACTTTATTTGTCAATTCTATTATGTTTTGTTTTGTTTATTAGCTGTTAATATAGTTTCCGTTATTTTAATCCCAGCTTTACATTTTTAATTATTTACCATTTTTATGATTTACGGTATAATTACTAACTTAGGTTGTTTTTTAAACTTATTCAATTTTTTTTTTGCCAATAATTGATCTATGTAGGTATTTAAAAAATATGAAAAATAAAATCTTGCAATTTATTGTTTAATAAATAGCCTTTCATTCATGTAAGTACAGATATGTTTTAAATTCTAAATGAGACGACATAAAATAAGTAAGTGACAAGATAATAGTCGACGCGCCTTTATATGCCCGGAGCTCATCGCTCACCACGGTGCATTTCAATTAATTTTCGAACACATATAATAAGCAACTGGATATAGTTTCGCATCTGTAAGGTTTATTGTATCACGGTAGCACTCATATCTATTTATTAAACGACTGCATTTATCTTAATCTAAACTCACCTTATTAAGAAATCTCCTAGGCAACAAATCACACAGATAAAATAAAATCACAATCCCGATCGCAGTGCACGTGGTACTAACACAAGTTATCCAAAACACAGAAATGTAAAAAAAAACAAATGCAGAACTATTCTAAATTCAAACGGCGCGCGTAGAAATGTGTCAGTGGCGCGTCGCGGCGGACGGCCTAGGCACTAGGCGTGTGTGGAATAGCAATGGCGGGCCGCGGGGACCGAAATCGAATTTTTTCGATATTTTTGAGAACGGTAGTGTCGTATCGGTGGCAGGGTTTTGAATGGCGCGGCGTGCCGCTGTACATCCGAGACTGGCTAACAAGGCGTCAGGACATCGACTTTATAAATTGATTTTGTCCAACACGATGTAACTGTACCTCTGCGTAGAAGATTGGGCTAGAAGTTTTTTCGATGCCCTTAAAAATAATTGTAACATTGATCATGAATATAATTATACAGGCCTATTAAATAATGCATGTATAATAAACGCTGGCGAAATTTCAACTGATTATAATTACTCACCTTACGTTAATCTTAAACAACAAATATTGAATATTATGATTTCATTCCTACGATTTGTTCCACTGGTATCGAAAAATTTGAATTCATACCTATTTGCTACTCAATTATGTATAAAATCTAAACTGAATTGGAGTGAAATTTCAGTGAACAGTTAGTTTAAAACCTAGATGACCTGAATCGACATAAGAAGAGGTAGGTCTATCTGCTTTTTATTACGTTGAAAGATACAACTCGTGTGAATTAACATGGCACCTTGCTCAAAAACAACCCTTCTCTCGCATCCCCGCACGAGGCCCCGCTCTCGTCCTTCGAGACCAGCAGCATCCGCAACACTGACCGTCGCACGTTTGCCTCAGTTTGAGTTTCGTAGTTATTTTTTAACGAATTTTATTCGAGATTTGTTATTGTTACGTTTAGGACGCCATGCGTTCGAGTTGTATCTTTGATTTCTCTTTGGACCCAATAAAGCAGACGAATTCGCGGTCTGAAGCTAGCTGATATAATTATAAAATCGGAGATTAAACATTATTAGTTATTTAAATTATTGTTTATCCATTAAACCTGACTAATGAGTTTTCGTTTGTATAAGGTTCAAAGATGATTATTTCGTCTATGTAAATAATTTAGACTGCGTACCTAACTACTAAAATTTTATGATTTAAATATTGTATTATAAAATACCTAGTTACTACCTATTTATATCCAGTTCATTTTTCTTTTTCTTTATTTTAGCAATATGACAATCGCATAGTACCTGGGCTGGCACAACAAATTTTGTCAGTCACTTCAATTAACTGTCAGTCAAATGCTCCAGAGAGTTACATTCACAATTCGATGTGTATTCGATATGTGATATACGTGGTTGCATAATACCATATTATACAGTTCCGTGAATGTCAGCTGGCACTCCGGCGAAGGGGGTCTGCTTATTCTGTAAGAACAGATAGTTTCTGTTATTTTAAACTTTCGCGGTGCGAATTCATAATTATACAAGGTATCGGGACTTCTCGCGAATTGTATCTTGGAACTTACTATTTCTGCCGACGTTTCGGATGCGTTGCAGTTGCAGCACCCGTGGTCACGACTTGACTGACTGAAGATAGTTTCTGTGTCATCAATGTAGAAGACACAATCAGGACAAGCCTTTGATTTTCCCACTGACAGCACAAACACTCTCGAGGGAGCTCTGGTTACCCTACTCACCGCCGGGAACGCAACACGAGGCTATTATAACCGTGGTGTTCTGTAGGGTGGAGGTACCCAGTCAGACTGCTCAATTGTGGCGTGAATACCATCGTGTCCTGCCTCCTTAGAAAACTTTCCGTCCGCTTTTTCCAGCTTAACTGCGGATTTGGCTGGTCTTTTAAAATTTTTGCCGTGTAGCGACTGACCTGCACAACTTATTGGTGTTATCGAATAATTCTTGATAGAAATATCACTGATAAATGTAACTTCTCATCAATTATGTATTGAGATCAAGTATAACTCTGTACATTATAACAATCCGGTAACCTAATAAGCCGCAAATGTTGGCACAAGTGCAGATTTTCGTTGCGTAACGAAGCAATAGGCCTTTGTTGACTACATAACTTCGTATTTATTGTATTTTCCAGCTAGCATCAAGGTGCCCATTCGACTTGACCGAATGTAACGACAACTACGCATGGACTGACTTTCTGACTCGTATTCCAGAATACTCTCCAGTGCAATCAATCAGATATATGTTAATGTAAACATAATTAATAAAAAAAAAAATATTTTTACCCAACTACGGCAGAGCAAAAGGAGAGTTATGATTTCGACAGGCTATGTATGTATGTAGGTTTATCTGTTTCCTCATAGCTCCTCAACCACTTATTAGAACTGGACAAATGAGGTATCGTACGCTGGTTATAGGCTATATAATGTGTCACTGATTCTATTGTGGCGCTCTCTATCGGACATAAAGTACAGTTTTAAAAAAAAAATTGAGATAAATAGGTCGTGTTTGATATGAACTGAAAGGGCTTAATCAGCACATATCAAATATCTATAAATTATACCTAATGCTTGCCCTAAAATAATATACCTAAATAAAGAATTAAGTTTAAAACTAAAACCCGACTGCTGAAAAATTACGCCCTAAAAAGTATTAAAAAAATTAAATTAAAAATTTAATAAACCCCCGTCACAAAAAACAACCCCCATAAAGTCGAAAAGTACCTACTACAACAGAAAATATAATATAAGTCTTCTACCACTAAGTAATCAGCCGTCTAAACGTTAAGTTGGCAACAGCACAGCAGCGCCTAGATTGCTTAACCGAACATTGATTGACCGCATCTGACTACAACCGTTTCCGATGCTCATATCAATATCATATTATTTAGATTGTAAAAAGTCTTTAAATATTTCAGTCAGTGCTTAAAAACAGAAATCAAGCGAAGAGGGTCGCTACTGTCGCTAGTAACTTCTTAAATCCGGTTGTTCCTCGGTGCCGATAGATGGCGTTTATCGATTTAAAATCAAGCTATCGTTGTGAACAAGGGTTTTGTATAAAAACACGTCGCGGTACTGTATTAAGTATTATCTAACATCGCTCGATGCTACCGTCTTATCGCATCTATACGAATTTTTGAAAGTTACTGTTTACTGTAGGTTACTTTTGTAAAGTAATACAGTAACTGAATTAAACCTATTAAAATGTAAGTACCGACAGGTACGTAAGTGAAGGAGATCACACAAATCACACCGTAACAGGCTATATTGTAAAGATGTAGGTACCTTTTTTATAGCACTTAGTTGGCAGACAAGCGCACGGCCCACCTGATGGAAAGTGGTTACCGTGGCCTATGGACGTGTGTAACACCAGAGGAGCCACCCTCGCACTGCCGATCCTGTAAACACAGAGTTTCTGTGCTGTTAGTATAGAGGGCAAAGCAGGACAAACCTTTAGTCATCCCACTGACAGCACAAATTCTCCAGTAAGCTCTAGCTACCCTATTCACCACCGGGAACATAACACAACACAGCACCTATCGAAAAAACATAGCATTTAATAGAAAGCGTAAGATATCCATACTTATGCAAAGTGGATTCGTGTGATTGTAGGTATAGACAAAAACAGAACGAGCAAAAAGAAGCTACGTGGCGACAATTTTTCTTATAGGTTTACAGTATACTTTATGTGATCTTCAATCCACATCGTTCTGTTTTAGGCACACGTGGCTTCACAATCTGAATCATTCTAGTAAATCTCACAGGAAGTAACTCGACGGGTCTATAAAGCATTAAGAATGCGTGGTTCCCGGTACAGTAGAATTTGGACCATCCCATCTCTTCCCATGCGGTGTCGTACAAGGCGACTAAGCGACTAGGACAGTTTAACATCAGACAGATATATACAGCCCAGACTCAGCCTCACATGTATGGCATGAGTCAACAATATTGCCAGAAAGATGGCAATAGGCTCAGCTCCTATTACATGGGACCGAATTCAATGATTGGTGAAATAGAAAGAAAGAAAGAAAGAAAGAAAGAAAGAAAGAAAGAAAGAAAGAAAGAAAGAAAGAAAGAAAGAAAGAAAGAAAGAAAGAAAGAAAATATATTATTCAGGCCCCACACAGCGGGCACCACACCAAATACAAACAGGTAGGCATTACTACAGTTAACAGGTACATCAAATCAAAAAAACAAAAAATCAAAAAAATCAGTAGGCACATTAAAATTAGACTACGGGTGCAACACTCCACACTATGCGAGCCCAAATGTGGATGTTAATTCACCTCTACCTAACTAATCGGGAATAAAGGCGTGATTATATATGTATGTATGTAATTTAAAGTATTTACATCAGTACATTAATATACTTTATAGCTACTGCTATATTAGGAAAAATAGGTACCTATATGAAAATTTTCAAGAGTTTCTGACTAAACAAAAATATCACAGACTACAAAGACAATTTTGTAGTCTGTGATAGTAGACTCTAAAAATTTAGTAATTCTTTCCAGGGCAATTGTACCTATACCTATGCTTATATCACGAATTTCCTAAGTTAATTAGGAATTTACCTATAAATGGGTTAAGAGCAATCTGTGGCAAAAAGGCTATTTATAGAATCCAAGATTATTTAGATGATAAACAAGCTTGGAATTGAGCTACTCGCTGAGCTATGCTTCTCAAACAAATTTGTATTTAGTTAGACTAATTACTTAGTAAATGTTTGTAACTAGGCCAAAAAAATGCCCACTGAGTTTCTTGCCGGAGTCTTCTCAGACTGGGACGTTTTTTGAACCGGTGGTCAATTTCATAAACTCCTATTTTTTATTTTTATTTTAACGTTTTGTAACTATTCAGGTTGATTTTTGACTTTTTTACCGATTCGCAGAGGTGACGACTCAGACTTCCGAAGTCGTCGACCCACCGTAAGTAATGCCTCATGGCCCACCTTGTGCCCTCTCTGAAGACCCTAGACGGTGTGCGGTTTTAGTAGGTTCGAGTCCGACATAACCGCCCCGTATTCGTGGGTAAAACCGCACGAAAAAAGATATACACCGATGCCAACGACTATTATAATGAATAGGTAAAGCGTCGGTAGCTTAAAGGTTTAGGAGTCAGCCTTACGATCGAGAGGTCCTGGGTTCGAATCCTGGCCATTACACTACCGACGTGAACCCACTCCTAGCACAAGCAATTTAACTTAGTTGAAGAGTATATTAGTCATTGCAGTTGCTAATATTCTTTATAAAATATTATAAAGCTGCAGTTTGTTTGATTGTTTGTTTGTTTGAACGCGCTAATCTCTGGAACTGCTGGTCCGATTTGAATGATTCTTTCAGTGTTGAGTAGTCCATTTATCGAGAAAGGTTTTAGGCTATAAATATCATCACGCTACTACTTAAGGGAGCGGAGCTTTGATAATAAATGTTAACAAATCCGGCAATTTTTCATACATATTTTGAAGACTAAAACATACGGGCTCAAAGGGATATGAAGCTTCAAAATATACCCCAGGCGAAGCTGGGGTGGGTCAGCTAGTTCTTTATAAAATAAAAAATCTCATAATCGCCGCACGCGCCGCTGTCTAAGGAAACATTCGAAATATACCTACCCATATATAAAACAAAAAGATTACGTTACTAAGAACTCGGACACGCCATTTATTTACCCAGTGCGGATGTCTTTTTGCTTTCGTGACATGTTTAGTATTGAGAGGTGACGGCTCTAAGAAATTGCGGCGAGACACGTCAATAAGGAAAACATTTTACCTACCAAAATTTGTTTTGGGGAATTATCTACCTGTAATAATTCTATATAAATATTTCATGTACCTACCTAATAATTACCTGTAAGATTACTAATTTTTCGTATACAATAGATAAATATGTAATTTCAGTGTCAAAAGTATAAAATAATTTTCAAATTTAAGAAAGACAAAAGCTGCATCATAATTATTTATACCTTTGGTTTGTCTGACGTTTTGACCAGCTTACACCGGCTGTAGTCACAGGCTGACTGGCTCAGCGGTGTACGTCCGCCGTCTTCGAGTTCGTGATGTAGAATGTTCTTCCTCTACCCGCACATTCTCGATATTTTTTAGATTTTGTTTTCGCCATGTACCGTCACATACCACACTCAGAGTCCCTATTCTGTAAGCAAACTGTCCGGTGCCTATCCGACAGCGCAGACAGGGGGAGGTTACAGAATGTATGTACCTATACCATAATCGCATTAATTCCCGTTAATATTATTGTAGGAATATCATTGAACGCGATAGTTTAAAACTTATTACCCTTAAATTATTAATAATACCTTTACTAATAAATTACTATTTTAACTTTACCCAATTAGCGTTGTGTACAATGCCGTAAAATATTTATGAAATAAAACTTTTTGTCTATTTGCACGTCAACATCACATCACCTCATGTTTAGCTTACCAAAAATGAAGTCCCAGGAATGAGGTCACTATTGCAGATACAACATCCTGTCCCATCATGAAATAAAACACGACATTACTTATGGTACATCATATATTTAAAAGATCTTTCTCAATATCATTTACATACGTAAAAACGTCCCTTACTATATTTACAACATACAATTCACAACTCATTTACAATTATAAAATAAATCACAAAACGTATAAAAAAATGAAATAAAGAGGTCATACCAAAATTCCTTCATTTACATATAAACTCATTTGATCATATATTACACGACATATACATTATGTACAATATCAATACTGTATTTTGAGTCGTAGACAATATACTAGAAGGATTTTTTTTCATATAAATATAATTAATATTGCGAATATTTTTCGTAGTCAACTAAACATCTACCTCCTTAGGTCCTCCTAAGGAGGTAGATGTTTAGTTGACTATCCTTATACTCACTATAATTGATGCTGAATATACACAAAATATTCATATATTACCAATATTAAAACATACATTTCAAGTTTGGGCCATTATTCTACTTGCAATGCGAGTTACAAACGTAACATAACATTTATAGACGGTAGATTTCAACTGGTTTTAATATGTTACCTACGTCAACAGTTGTCAAGCTTAATAAGGGCCCTACAGTCTCTAATACTTTAAGACCACCTACATAGTGTAGCTAATATTTATGTACTAAGTTCATAGAAATCTACGAGTAGTTTGGTGGTAAACAACGTAAACTCATAATTTTTATGAATAGCAATGACCTTGGAATCTAAATGGAAACGTTAAAGACCTTCATTTAGGGTTAATTTCCGCTGAAAAAGCGGCAGACTGCAGCCGGTAGGTTCCTAGAAATAGTTGCCAGAAGATTAGTGTTATCGAGCTGTTCCTTTGCCTTCTGCTGCTCTTTTAGTAGGAATTGGTGCCAATACATTCAATATCTTGGTCAAATAATTTTGTGTATAAACGAGATCACAATTCATAATATTAACGCAACTCAACATAAATTGCTTTGATACAACTTATAATATTAATTGCTTTGACAGAACTCAGGATATTAATCGCTTTGACACAACTCATAATATTCAATGCTTTGACAAAACTCATAATGTTCATTCTTTGACGCAACTCCTAATATTCATTGCTTTGACAGAACTCATGATATTCATTGTTATGACATAACTCTTGATATTCATTGTTATGACACAACTCATTATATTTTGTTGCTTTGACACAACTCATAATATTCTCTTTCATACAAATCCTAAAATTCATTGCTTTGACATAACTCATAATATTAATAATTGTTTCGATACAACTTATAAGAACAAAACATTACACGCTTACATCTCAAAATATTACATTAGATGAGATCTTTATACAATGTAACTATGTTAAGAATAATTTATCTTGTCTTGGAGTGTGTAATTCGGTTTAAAAAATACAACACTTAAAATTACATAAACAATTTTTATACCTCTATCAGTGCCCAGATTTACATTCAACCATGAAAAAACCGAAAAGAAGACGCCAATTCACACAATAAACATTCGTTCAAGATTCAATCTCGATTTAATTTTAACCTCGCAATATTGGCAAAAATGATTACGTATGATCTTGAAAATTGTGCTACGAGAATAGTTTTTGAATGAAATTTTAAATCATTTAGTATGCTATCTATTCACATCTATTAAGATAGCAAAAAGCGAATCAGCTCAGGCGAAATTCGAACCCGCGATCGTTCCCTTACAGGCTCTGACCATTGAGCCATAGAGCCACGCCTGAAGCTATTCAAATTTTCCTATATATTGTTACGACAGCCGTCGATATCTCGAAAACTAATAATCAAATCTTCAAGAAATAAAAACGCATTGTTAGTGACGAGGTACTCTACCGAATGGCATAGAAAAATCTGGAATCGTCAACAAAAAGTCACAACCTACCTACGAGTACCTACACACTCTTTTGAATAAAAACAAACAATAGGTAAATATCGACAATGTACTCGAAGGTCAGCGACGGCGGCAAGATCAAAAGAATAGGTATTTATCGCTCGCGAACTTTCTAGATAATTCGATCCTCCTAATTGAGAGGTATAAAAACATGCTCGCATAGCAACACGATTCATTCTGTCTTTGAGATCGATAACGAACACAAGCGAGCTTAAGCGACCGAAGAAGATTCTACCTGCGACCTGAGCAACGACTGTGGACTACTGTGGACTACTGTGAACTACTGAGCGACTGGAACTGTTGAAGAAGTACTGTGTGTACTAGTGATCTAATTGTCTAGTTTGTGGTGAGCTAATAAATCTCTTCGTTGAGTAAACGGCATTTAATTGTACCCCGTGCACGTAACAATATCCATCTTTATAAGGAAAAGATCGCGAGTTCATGTCCTGTGTGAGCTGATTCGGGAGATTTTGAACAATTTTTTATTACATGAAACGGCCGTCAGGGCAGATGATTAATTCTCTAACTACTAAGCTCCTATATGCGGGGACTATATTTCCGCTCAAAACCGTAGTTCAGGCTTTGTTTTTAATATTATTCAAGACTCTGTAGCTACCGGCCTAGAATTCATATACATGTCAAGATGTCATATTCCCGACTTCCAGACTCTAATACATCTCTATGTAAAATTTAGTCCAGATCTGTTCAATCATTGTAGTCTTATTGAGTACCAAATATACCCCCTGTTAGGTGTGGCCCCACGTAACAAAATCCAGTATTGGTGAAATGTAGGTATTAATTCACCTCTGCCTAACCCTTCGGGGATAAAGGCGTGATTATATGTATGTATTATATATCAGTTTGGAAAAGTTATAAAATATGGTACACCACTTTTGATTTGAGAGAGTGAGAGACCAGTTTTAAGATTCTGTCGTACAATACATGTGTACAATTATTGATCATTTGTGATATCTTTCTAGAGTAGTTAGAACCGAAGCTCAATTTTAGGTATTAACTGCTTTCTCGACATAATGGGAGTTTTATATGCTTCAAATAGGTTCGCGCTAGCTAGGAGTGGGTCTAAATTCTAGGTCATTGAACTATAAGCATAGATCAAGATGGTTTTAAACAGTATGCTAACGAAAACCCGTTATTGTGATTATTTGACAACAAAATGCTTTGAAATAAAAACAATATTTACCGTATTTTATAGCGATTTATTTCATATTATTTTTATATTTACAGTATCTCCGGCATATTCATTGCGTTTCAGTAGCCATGGGCTTATAGGAAGACTAAAATAGTGATCATGTCATGTCTTGAAGTGTAGAAACAAATAGACTTATTCATACAAATATTTGCAACAGGCAGGAATTCAACCCGCTACATTTAACGTAACAGTTGAACTCTCTACAGCCACTTCATCCATCATAATTATCTATCTATTTATATAAAAGCGAAATACCAATCACGAAATCTGAGAAATTAAAACACCTTCAAACTTGAAATTTGGCAGGTGGTTTCCTTATAAGGTGTAGACAACCGCTAAGAACGGTGTTTACGAAACTCCACCCCTAAGGGGGTTAAACGCGTCAACGCGTAAGTAGTGGCGGACGGCCACTATTTCATTATTCATGTTTTCATCATTATAATCTTAACAATGATACGGATTGCATCCGAGGCCTTTGTTTAGCTGGTGAAGCTGGTGAAACCCAAAGGTGTTAAGCAGGACCCTACACACCCAAAAATACACAGTTGAATTCACTTTGCCTAACCCTCTGGGGATAAAGGCGTGACTATTTATGTATACACATACATAAATAGTCACGCCTTTATTGTATGAATTGAGAGCGTGAGTTTATATTTAAAGATATGATAAATGCATTTTTGCATTAATAATTAATCTGTCTAAATATTTGTTTACAATAAAATACAAAAGAATTCATTTTATTATTCATCTCATTAAGCATTTATCGCAAAAACAATATATTTTAGTTTTCAATAATTTATTTTGATCTGGAGATTTAGACATGGGCAAGAATACGACTAGACCCAATCCTATAAGTTATTAAGTAATTTAAAGTGTAAAGTCGCGTTTAAACCACATTCGAGATAATATCAACTACCCTATTATCGAGACAATTTATTAAGAATAAAAATGTTGATGCATCAGAACAATACATAAATAATTGAAATAATTTATTAATAATGTGTAAATAGTTTCAAACTTCAAGACAAATTGTTTCTTAAGGTATGATTTCGTAGCCGACCGCAGACCGCAGACTGTAAAACGCAGCAGCAAACACAGCATGCCGTAATAAAGACTTTTTTTTTTTTACGTGCACTATATCCCCACGGATACCTCCCCACCGGAGCCGGTGGAGGAGGTTATGTCGGACTCGAACCGACTAAAACGCACGCCGCCTGTGGGTCGTTTTGGTTGCCGAAGGTGAGGTTGACAGGCATATCCCTCGTGCCGTAATAAAGACTTGAATGTGATAATATTTTTAACTGTTTAATTCATACAACAACTAGCCCATCGCAGCATGCTGGACTGGGCCTCTCTTAATGTTGGGAGGCTTAGGCCTACTGTTTCCACGCTGGCCAGACGGGTTGGCACAGGGTTTTATTTCGAGTTTTCCTTCTCTCGCAGTGATATTGTCTGCGCATTTTTTCGTTGAACACCCTTCGAATGAGATGGGGTGGTGATACTTGTATTCTTTCTCCGTCACCGCTCGGATTTAATTCATAGCAGCTTTGCAATGGCTTTGGCGTTTATCCATATCGAAGTTTAACAAGTGCTGCGGTCTGCGGTCGGTTGCGAAATCGTACCTTTACTTTCTATATTCGCGGTTTGGGTAGATTTTTTATAAAATACTTCATTAATAAACAGGCTGAGTATCGCATTATGATTGACATGTGAGCTTCAACTCTAAAGCTCACATTGTCAATATTTATAATAATTATTTTTCAAAAGCCAGCTTTGATCTAATCTCATTGTCCCAAATGTCAAAATGTAGATACCTTTTCTAGCGCTATTCTTTCTTAATCTTTTAGTGTAAACGAAATCTATACTTTCTTATGTGTTCGGACGTGCTTGCTACTAGGAGCAGTCTATTTAGAATTCTTGTCTTCTAGCGATGTACAAGAATTCTATAACACTCCATTCGGTTAGGTACTTAACTAAACATAAACAATTTTGATGTATGTTTTTAATATGTTTTCTTTAAAGACTCAGTTAATTCAATTTTTTCCTAAATTCAAAAATTGAAATTGAACCACTAGTTACTTATTGGCCTAGTTTATTTGTTTAGTATGTGTTTGTATAAAAAGTCGCTATAAGATTGTTTGTTTAGTTAAGTATATATATGATCCATAGATGCTACAATATATTTAGGATAGAATACTCTAAGGTACTGTTGGCGCGCTCTAGTGGCGTTTACACGTATCGACCATTCTCAGAATATTCCATAGAGAATCTATCCGAGCTAAGAAGGAACAACGAAGAAATATTCTATCTATGTTTACACTAAGGGAATTTGACGGAGAGGGGAGTAGTCACTCATCTGATGTAAATCAGTCTTTACACAAAAATCGAACATTGACATCGTAGTTTTTTGACATTTAGGAGATCCAGACAGAAATTTGAACAGACTGTTATTACAAGAATTGGCTTGCATTGAATCCTGAGAGCAACCACGTAACAAGGTCCCTATAATATTGGCTACAACTAATATAAAAACGTACAACCAAATAAATGAGAACCTTCTCAAAATACTGTCAAGTGATTGCATTTAAACTGTTAAAAATACTACCCACAAATAATTCATGATACAGGTTGTATACAAGGCTAAACAAATTAAATATAGTGTGACCGTGAGTGCTGTGCTGCACCCATGACAGAGTATTAGCTGAAATCGCTGACGTCAATGTTTTTTCTTATGGTGTATCTGATGGAAAGTGGTTACCGTGGCCTATGGACGTGTGCAACACCAAGGGAGTCACACTCGCGCTGCCAACCCTGTAAGCACAAGAATTTTTGGGCCGTCAGTGTAAAAGACAAATCAGAACAAGCTTTTAGTCTTCCCACTGACAGTACAATAACTCTCCAGTGAGCTCTGGCTACCCTACTCACCGCCGGGAACACAACACGAGGTTATTATGCCCGTGGTATTCTGTAGGGTGGAGGTACTTCCCCAGTCGGACTGCTCAATTGGACGGAAATACTGTCGTGTTCTTTATTTCTCTTGCTTACAAAGTCGGCCGCTACAGCGCGTGTTTCATAAGAGCTGTACAGCACTAGCGGTTACACTATAATATGATACCATTCATTCAATAAATTAAATTTTCAACGACAATGTTGCCTACTTTTTTTATTAATTCATACTTAGGGCGTTTAATAAATTCTCTGTATACGATTCTAACCTGTTTGTAAATACTAGTGAATTGCCATAATACATTAATTTAAATAAATAATCAATTACAGTAATAACGATTATACTAGGTATCGGGACTTCTCGCGAATTATATCTTTTTTTTTTTTTTTTACGTGCGCAATATCCCCTCGGATACCTCCCCACCGGAGCCGGTGGAGGAGGTTATGTCGGACTCGAACCGACTAAAACGCACGCCGCCTGTGGGTCGTTTTGGTTGCCGAAGGTGAGGTTGACAGGCATATCCCTCGCGACGCGAATTATATCTTAGAACTTACTATTTCTGCCGACGTTTCGGATGCGTTGCAGCACCCGTGGCCACGGATTGACTAGTCCATCATCTAGCATCCGAAACGTCGGCAGAAATAGTAAATTCCAAGATCTAATTCGCGAGAACTCCTATATTTTCTTTGTAATTTTGACGTTTTGTAAGTTCCGATCTATACGGGATGATTTTTGGCTTTTTCACCGATTCGCAGAGGTGGCGACTCAGATTTCGGAGGTCGTCAACCCACCGTAAAAAGAAAAGATATAATTCGCGAGAAGTCCCGATACCTAGTATAATTATGAATTCACACCGCCAAAGTTTAAAAATAACAGTAATAACGATATTATTATATTACCTTTTACACACATCTAGAATCCACACCAATGCAGCATTGGTTCTAGAATGTGTAAACATACTCATTTACATATTTTTGTAAATATATACACATATTACCCTGCCAAACGGGAATATACATTTGTGTTACTGAAGACGAAACAGATCATCAGCCTCTGCAGCGTGGCAGTAGTGCCTTCGACAGCTAAGGATCGGTTCAAGTATTACGTAAGCACTAGAGAGGGGAGGGGGGGGTGCTTTACATTGCTTATTTTTGATGACATGGGGGTATCTGAAGAAATTCATCTTCCTAATGATGGACTACACGAGAGTGTAATAAATCAACTCTATGGTCATTAGTAATAACCATAGCAGATAAAAGAGGAGGAGGTTAGCAAGGTATGCTGCAACTAACATAACTTAGGGTGCAAGCCATGGGGGGAGGGGGGTTATACAGTCCAGACCTAACCTTAATAACCCCTACTGCCAGAACCTAGAAATAGGTACCATACATAACATAACATAAACTCACGCCTATATCCCCGAAGGGGTAGGCAGAGGTGCTAGCACCCACATTTCGCCAGTTTATGTTTAGGTTCCAATGTAATAGGTTCCAGTAGGATAGGAAATCTAGATGATGACGTCCTGCAGTAAACATAAATAATATTTATCACAATAAATAAAATGTCTAATATGTTTTAAGCTATTGATCAACCAATATAAATACTTTCATATTCTGAGAGCTAATAAATGCATAGGGATAAGAGTATAGAAAATAATAATAAGTGTCAAAACAGAAGTGGTAATTAAATATCAACCTTATTCCATTTGGACAAGGCTGACAATAGTATGCAGCATTCAATCATATCCGATAACAGTTTAGTCTTACTATTAAAAACTTTGTATGAATGGAATATGGCTGATATTTCATTAACACTTGAATACTTCTTGTGGAGTTAGCCACTCTGTCTGTGTTAACCCTAAAATTGTATGTACATAATATTATTTTCCTGTGTATAGAACTTATTTAACGCCCCTCGCAAATATAAGTCAAATCTCTTCTTACATTAGAAAACTTGTGGCCGACGAGAGTCACGAACACTTTCAAAGATTTTTGAGGATTGTAACAATGTGCAAGATGGCGGAACAAACACTCAATAGTCACGTCACTTTCTAGTTTCCTAATGTAAGAAAGGCCTAAGCCCTGCCGCACACGCTCGCACTCGCACGACACGGCGCCAATGTTGTATTGACATTGGTCGACAATTGTGTATCAGCATTGCTTTCACGCTCGAAATTGCGTATTTGACTGTCTAATCAAATTAGTTACGTTTTACTAAACGTCAAAACAGTAAGGTTTAGGGTAGTAACTTGTATGAAATAATTTATTGTGACGTCATTATATTCAATAGTCAAATCATTTGTTATTATAGAGTGTGTGGATGATTAAAAATAAATAAAATCAATATAGGTTTTAGCATGGCACACACCGATGACTTTCCGATGCTTTTCGAAGTTATGTGTGTATTTATCGCAGGTTAATAAGTGCCCGGTTAATGGCAATAGGCTCGCCCACCTATTACAGTGGGTGCTAGCACCTCTGCCTACCTCTTCGGGTATATAGGCGTGAGTTTATGTTATGTTAAAAACAATAAAATAAGAACAGACACAAGTCTTACCGCTCTTTTACCATTCTTGATTTAATAAGCTGAGTTAAATAAATTATTTCAACTACAGGAAAATACCCAATCTGTGTTTCGGCCACCTAGGCGACACGCGCGTGCACGCTCATGTACGTGTCTGCGTCGACACGTGAGAGCAAATGCTGATTCCGTACTGTGCCATACGTTTTAAATACTGCCACTCGCACACGGCTCGCGACGGCCAATGCGAGTGTGGTCAAATGCAACGGGGCTTAGCCTAAGTGGTATCTAACCATCAAACCGAATATTTCATCAAACACAACTGGCTGATATTGCTGAGCTTTTCTTAGCATAGCTAAAGTTTTGTCACTTAATACAACAGTATTACCAACACACACGCAGCACTCTGTTTTCCAACAGTGGACACACTTGAGCACTGGGCGCACAATCACACTCTAGCGCGAACTAGCCGTGGCACACTTCGACACACTAATAGCTATGTACAGTAGTTTACGACGCACGTCTCTTTAAAGTCACTTTGCCGCGAGCTAACTGCGATATATATATCCGAATTCGCTCTAGGTTTGTTTTTTTCACCCATATCTGTAACAAGAATATTTACAATTTAAGTAAAAATATCAAACATACATACATACATATAATCACGTCTTTATCCCCGTAGGGTTAGGCAGAGGTGTATTCACATCCACATTTCACCAATCCGGTACCATGTAATAGGGGGTGAGCATATTGCCGTCTTCTGGGCACTATTGTTCACTCAAGTCATCTGAGGCTGATTCTAGGCTGTATATATCTGTCCGATGTTAAACAACCCTATCCCTTACTCGCCTTGTACGACACCGCATGGGAAGAGATGGGGTAATCCAAATTCTACTCTGCCGGGAATCAAGTAAAATACCAAATCGCTACTGAAGCTTTCAACTTGGAGTGTGGGGTTTGCTTTTTTTCAATATAACTGCATGTTTGGTTGATTTTCGCAATTTGCCGTGAAGCGACAAGCATCTGACCTACATAATCCACAAGCCTTTGGCGACATCGAGGAACTGCAGTTAGACCAGCTGTTTAGAGCTGACTTTTTAGGGCTCCAAATACCCGTAACGACTGCCATAGTTCTTAATATGAAAACCGGGACCGAAAGCTGAACGTGCTCTCCGAGGCACGACCAGACCAGTGAAAATAGTCATATTCATGCATACAAATATTTGTACTGAGAGGGAATCGAACCCGCACACATAGAGGCGGACTTTTTTTTTTTTTTTTATATAGGTCACGTCAATTGGACTTCGCCTTATATATATAGAATTTTACTAGTTTTTTTTTCTTTATTTAAGGACTTTATACAATAAGTATATGTCGCCCTGCTAGTACATATTGTATTATCTTAACAAATATTAAAACTAAAACATATAGTAAGTACTATTGTATAGAAAGCATTCTATATAAATAGAATGCTTCCTCCGAATTAGGAGTGGTCAGTATTTTATGGAAGGCACCTATGTCTGCCTTTTTTACCTCTAAGTCTACCATCAGTTGGTCTCTGCCAGTCAATTATACTAGTAAAATACACATCCACTGCTAAAACTTACCGCCTCATCGGTGATGGCGTGTATATGTCCGGGAAACTTGGGAAGGTCCCGGCCCTCGACGGAGACGCTCTGTCCGCGGTGGTACCAGCGCCTCTCGTAGAGCAGCTTGCCGTCCTCCACGCGGGTGTCTGTCGTCTCGCCGGTATCTCTCTCCCGCACTGGGGATTCACCTGTTTAACACCATTACATATTAAAAAAACACGAAAGTTGATTGGTCACCCGATAAGTGATGATTTATTTTTAAATAATATCATAAAAAGGAAAGTAGAATTTATGCCACAGATAAAAAAAAAGATACAAATCTCGTCCTATCAGGCGGTCAAAGGATTGGCGGAGGAAAGAGGAGTGGCGATTATTCCACCGACAAGAGCACAGCTCTTAACTTTAGAGAGAGACATATTAAAAAATTACACTTTTTTTTTACTTGCGAAAAATCCCCACGGATACCGAATCATCGTTCTAAAAATAATAGATATTTTGTAAAAAAAAATGACAAAGATATTTTTATACGAAATCACATACAAAAATTATACAGTTCAAATCAAATCACATACAATAAAATAGCAATAACAGATACACTTTTGCATAAAACAAGTTTAAAACTAAATTATTTTTATTATTATTATTAAAAAAAACATGCTAAAAAATTATATGATAACAAATTAAAAAAAAATTGCGCTTATCCTGTTCATCGCTTTCTATTTCCAAGAATTCCTTAGCTTCGTCAAACAATTCTTGGGATTTTAGAAAACTTGGTTTATTTAAAATAGAGATATAAGGGTCAGATGTTCACAAAAAAATATCCAGAATGTCTGCGTTTGTTGCTGATCTGGAACGTAGTGTTCGTTAGCATGATATAACCTATATTTCTTGTAATCTTTATTTCGGGCTTCCTAGGCGACTTCGGATAATTGTCCTTTTTAATACCACTTAGGTGGCAGACAAGCACACGGCCCACCTGATGGGAAGTGGTTACCGTGGCCTATGGACTTGTGCAACACCAGGGGCGTCACACACGCGTTGCCGACCCTAAAGAAACCTCTTAATGTCCCTTTTGAAGAACTCCATATTGTAGGCGCATGGGAAGACCGCAGCAGGGAGTTCTTTCCACAGCTTGAGTGTGCGTGGGATGAAGTTTCTTTCATACCGCAAAGTGCGTACCGTCTCAGGTTGCAATGTATGGGGATGAATTCCCTGCCTACGGCGAGCGGTGCAATGATAGAATGTCTATAGGTAAAACTGCATAATGTTCTAGTATTTTAGTACTTTATGGAACGAAGCATGTAGTACCAGTTCACATATAATCACATATAATCTCTTGATTAATTCTTCATCAATTCCGGTTATCCCTGCAGAACATTGGTAATTTAGGAAAAATCTCCTTGCTATATGTCCGTCATTGTTATTACTGTAACCTTGACGTGGTTTATCAATGTGCAAACCAAGCACTTCTCGGAAACATTTTTGGACATGTTTTTATTTTTAGACGCAATAAATGTATTGAGTATTGAGTTCTTGTCTTCTTTTAGTTGCTTGTTTTCTGGAGTTATTGCTGACCACTTTTCAAAACCCAAATTTTAATAATAAGGAGGATCGTCTCCATAAATCTTGTCCATGCAGGATGGTGGCCCATTTGGGTGCGCACGATGTGCAGTGAGTGTATTCTTGTTGTGTTGCCTTATTGTGTTTATATATTAGTCTGACTCTCTGTACGTTGTGTGTTCTTAAATAAATGCTTTTTCTTTCTTTCTTCTTCTTTGATGCTGTAAATACAGTTGTCTGGCAGTTCCTCCAACAAACAGTGCAGGTAGCACTGGATGATGTGTTCGTTAACACTTGAGCAACTTTTCTATCAATAATTGTCATAAAAATTAATATTTAACTTCAATGACTTTGTCGCCTAATGCCACACATAATGAATTGATTAATATTGGCTTCAATTTCACTGACAACGGCTGTAGTTTTTTCGGGTGTTTCTTTCGCAAATTCTAATGAAATTGGTCTCCAATATCAAACAGAAGAGCACGTAGGGTTCTGTCGTATAACTGCAGAAGTTTCTTCGTTTACTAGTCGCAGTGGTATGAGGGACACTATAAACAAACTCGTTAAATGGTTTTGTTGGTCTTCCACGATCACCAGAAGTATCCAAGCCAGAATTTTCAGATGTTGAGGTGCTGTAAGAATTCAATGGTACTTTAAACTCACAGTTTAACCAATTTGAGTATAGACTCTCGAACCTGTCTGGCTTTCTTTGAGCTATCGTCCATTTCTGGACTTTTTGCCCCTCCCGATTGATATATTGCTTCTAAATCACCACTGGTGCAAAAAATGCGCAAGTTTTTTTTTAGTCCTCATATTATGAATAGGTAAGATCTCTAAGAGTGATAACTTGACACCGGCAGCCTTCGGCAACAATTGAAATAAATAAAATCGACATTTTCTTTAGTAAAAAATTAAGTAAAAAATAAAACAATTCTTTTTTTTTCCAAAAACTGAACGTGGTTGCAAAGTATACATTCTAAGCTGATATATAACACTAATATACTTTGTTGAAAAATTTCCGAATAATTTTGTGTTGCACTAACCTAACGGTAATGTAATTGGCATGTAAATATTTATGCCTAATGTTTGAAGTTCACTTTATAAACATAAAAGTAAATTATTTAATTCTTTTTGTAATTTATTAGCAAGTTCCAATCCTTTGAGAGAATAAAACCATTATAGGATTTATGGATTTACCACTTTCGTCAAAACCATTTTTGAGATGGTAAATACTGATTTGTCCCATAGCGCGGCACCGCGGCCTGCTTTTGCTAGGGAGATAGGCAGCTCCCCCCGTCACCCTCAAGCCTGCGCTCATGGGGGGAGGTCATTCATCGACCTAAAATGACCCTTTTACATGTATGATTTCCCTAACTCGCAGAAAACCATATCAAATCATATCTACTGTTTAGTTTAGATTTCTTCTAAACTAAACAGTAGACTTTGATATGGTTTTCTGCAAGTGATTAATTCATTGTCCCCGGAAGCGTCCGAGTCCTCGAATCAGCTTACCCTTTCTCTTTTCGTTTGACTCATACGGCTTTCATAGAAATACTTCATAAAAGTCGTATAAGTCCTCCTGGTGCCTACTGCCTCATCTGTTGATCTGTAGATAAATCGGCTTGCAGGTGAGGTTGGCTTGACCCCAAGGTCTTGGTGGGGTCAAATACTCCCTCCTAGACATCTGTAGTACAAACACTCACAGTTATCAAAGTTAAGGTGCATCCTGCCTCCCTAGGGGAGTAATAAGGTCTGCAAGGGCGCAAGGGATATGCCTGCCAACCTCACCTCGGGCAAAGTCAAAGTCAAAAATCGTTTATTCTGCATAGACCATTAAATCGGCCCTTGAAAAATTGTGTACATTTTGTAAGTGCCGATTTAATGGTCTAGATATGGTATATATATGGCGCTCGTGAGCACACCAAAAGGGCGGCACAAAGACTCACAGCTGGCGGAGTTATGGTGCTTGCGGGGCGGCGGGTAGGCGGGGCGCGGGGGGCGCTCGTCAGCACACTGTAAGGGCGGCACAAAGACTCACAGCTGGCAGAGTTATGGTGCTTACGGGGCGGTGGGTTGGCGGGGCGCGGGGGGCTGTCATCAGTACACTGTAATAGCGGCACAAAGACTAACAGCTGGCGGAGTTATGGTGCTTGCGGGACGGCCGGTTGGCGGGGCGCAGGGGCGCTCGTCAGCACACTGTAAGGGCGGCACAAAGACTAACAGCTGGCGGAGTTATGGTGCTTGCGGGACGGCGGGTTGGCGGGGCGCGGGGGGGCTCATCAGCACACTGTAAGGGCGGCACAAAGACTCACAGCTGGCGGAGTTATGGTGCTTGCGGGACGGCGGGTTGGCGGGGCGCGGGGGGGCTCATCAGCACACTGTAAGGGCGGCACAAAGACTCACAGCTAGCGGAGTTATGGTGCTTGTGGGACGGCGGGTTGGCGGGGCGCGGGGGGCGTTCGTCAGCACACTGTAAGGGCGGCACAAAGACTCACAGCTGGCAGAGTTATGGTGCTTGCGGGGCGGTGGGTTGGCGGGGCGCGGGGGGCTGTCGTCAGTACACTGTAATAGCGGCACAAAGACTATCAGCTGGCGGAGTTATGGTGATTGCGGGACGGCGGGTTGGCAGGGCACGGGGGGCGTTCGTCAGCACACTGTAAGGGCGGCACAAAGACTCACAGCTGGCGGAGTTATGGTGATAGCGGGGCGGTGGGCTGGCAGGGCGCGGGGGGCGGTCGTCAGCACACTGTAAGGGCGGCACAAAGACTCACAGCTGGCGGAGTTACGGTGCTTGCGGGACGGCGGGTTGGCAGGGCGCGGGGGGCGTTCGTCAGCACACTGTAAGGGCGGCACAAAGACTCACAGCTGGCGGAGTTATGGTGCTTGCGGGACGGCGGGTTGGCAGGGCGCGGGGGGCGTTCGTCAGCACACTGTAAGGGCGGCACAAAGACTCACAGCTGGCGGAGTTATGGTGCTTGCGGGACGGCCGGTTGGCGGGGCGCGGGGGGCGTTCGTCAGCACACTTTAAGGGCGGCACAAAGACTCACAGCTGGTGGAGTTGTGGTGCTTGCGGGGCGGCGGGTTGGCGGGGTGCGGCGGGGCGGGGCGCGCGGGCGGCTCGTGGCGTGCGATGGCCCGCAGGTCAGCCTCGATGTCGCGCTCGTCCAGCTGGAACGTCAGCGTGTTGGAGATGGGCTTGCGCCGTTTCTCGGGCGCCGGCGCCGGCTCGTTGGCGCGCCGCCGCAGGATGCGCTTCATCACCGGCTTCACCTGCGAAGGACACCGAATGTGATGAAATGAGGAAGGTTGGAGGCAGAGATGAGAAGTAGGTGCTAGAGCTACTAAGCACACAGTAAACCATGGACTATCATGAAACAACAGATTCCTTGAGCCCACATAAATAACTTAGCATGTTATAGACATTGTCATACTCATGTGTGAACGTCAGATTGAACTTTTTGGTAGTCAAGATAGATAATGATGCTGACTGTACCGTGAAGTCACTTCAGTTTTCTTATGATACGGTTAAATCGTGCTTCCTTACCTCCATAGAATCTCCATTGAGCTCCATATGTTGTCTCTCATTCTCAATCAACTTCCTTTTGTCCTCAAAATCAGTCAGTAAGTTCTCCCTTAACTCTAGTTTCTTATCTTCAAACTCTTTCGCCGCAGCTTTCTTCTCTGCAATGTATTCTCTCTCTACTACATCATACATGTGTTCCCTGTAAAGTTTAATATGCTATTTTAATAATTTACTGACAGCAAGGGACACCAATGACCTGCATTCTGCTGTTCTGCGTGAGCCCTTTCACCTACTTCCTCTTCTTAATTACACAACAAAATTAAAAACAGTAAACCAGTAAACCAGTCCCAAGCCCAAGACAATTAACTTCATGAGAAGAGGATATTCAAAAAAAAAAAAATTATATATATATATATATTGCTTTATTCCTGTATATTTTGTATTGTATATATACCTATATATTTTGTTTATCCTGAGTCTCTCATTGAGTTGATGTTCTAGCCTCTTCACCCTCCGCAGAAACTCTGGGTGTATGCCATCTTCTAACTGCTGTAATTGCTTCTTCAAGCTCGCTAGTTTATCTTGATATAACCTACAATGTAAACGGTTCATTCAATATTTAAAATACATGCCCAGGAAGTATCATTTTCCTTAATGTCAAGTCAAGAGTATTGCCTTCCCATGGTCTGTGTGTGGTACTTTAGTATATGCACAATTTGTTGCGAGATGTATTGCATTGGCAAAGATCTGCAGCCTGCATCCTGTACTAGTTATAAACTGTGTCACATTTATTCCATATCTTCCATTCTCTCACCAGAGATGTCACCTACATCTCTGGTGTCACATTCACAGTTACTGTGCCTTGTGAACATTTTCACAAGGCACAGTAACTGTGATGTTGTTTTAAAATATCCAAAGTAGCTAAAAGCTTTATGCACATCAAAATTGTAGAAAGGCTTTTAATGCCAAAGGTATTATCTGACAGGCAAACTTGGTTATGCAGAGATACATTGAGGTAAGTGCAGGCAGAAGATGATCTAGTTAATATAATGATAATGATGAACGATAATCTTGCAGTGATTTTTTTTATACCACTTAGGTGGCAGACAAGCACACGGCCCACCTGATAGAAAGTGGTTATCATGGCCTATGGACGTGTGTAACACCGAAGACGCCACACTCGCGCTGCCGACCCTGTAAACACAGAGTTTCTGTGCTGTCAATGTAGAGGACAAAGCAGGACAAGCCTTTAGTAATCCCACTGACAGCACAAATTCTCCAGTGAGCTCTGACTACCCTACTCACTGCTGAGAACACAACACGAAGTTATTATAACCACAGTATTCTGTAGGGCGGAGGTACTTCCCCAGTCGGCCTGCTCAATTGGGCGGACATACCGCCGTGTCCTACCTCTTGGGTATCTTATTTAATGCAGATAGAAATGGCAGTTAAACTGAAATCCACCTGCCACATGCTTACATAGCGTGAATATAATTTTTTGATGCAGTTCACTGTAAGCTTAATTGTGCCAGACAAGTATTTACCAGAAATCAAATTTTTTTTGGCAACAAACAGTCGTCAGTATTGAAAATAAAATTTGTTTTTTTTTTTTATACCACTTAGTTGGCAGACAAGCACACGGCCCACTTGATGGAAAGTGGTTACCGTGACCTATGGACGTCTGTAACACCAGAGGAGTCACAGTCGCGCTGCCAACCCTGTAAGTACAGGAGTTTCTGTGCCGTCAGTAGAAGACAAAGCAGGAAAAGCTTTTAGTCTTCCAGCTGACAACACAAATTCTCCAGTGAGCTCTGGCTACCCAACTCACCGCTGGGAACACAACACGAAGTTATTATAGCCGCATATTAACTTTATATTAACTTTACATATTACATATTAACTTACTGTTCTTTTACTTCTACTGGTTCGTCAGTGTTGGGTATATCCGTCTCACTGGCTTCCTCAGTATCTGAAAATATTCAAAAAATAATTTTAAATATAGAAGATAGGTTCCTGATAGAGCAAAAAGGTTACTCATGATACAGTCTCAATCTCAAACATTGCATAACCAATGTAGCAAGAACAGAACTTTAGGTTTTGGAGGTTTTTTTTTTCTAGCACCTGCCACTGCGTGTCGGGTATGTGTTTATTTTATTTTATTTGCTATTTGCTGCTTACTATACTTTTTCTTAAATTATTTTCTTATTTTTTATTTTTCAGCTGTTCCACTTTGGGATATTTATAGGTTGTGGAGGTCAGATACCAATTGCTTCATGGAAAATATCGAAATTCACTCGCATCACCAGGGGTGGACCCTGGACTCTAACACAAGGCCTCGGAAGTGACTGGGATTAATGATGATGGTTTATAAATACCAACACAAACTAGATAATTTCCTAACATAATTGCAAAATTTTGAAGATATTAATATGTTTTTTTATATCACTTGCTTGGCGACAAGCACACAGATGGCCCATGGACATGTGCAACAGCAAGGGAGTTACACTCATGCTGCCAAAGCTGTAAGTACAAGAATTTCTGTGGCGTCAGTGTAAAAGACAAGCAGTACAACCTTTGGGCTTCCCTTATGTGCCTAAACGGAATAAATGAAATTGATTCTATGATTCTTTGATTCTACAATGCAATGATGTAGTCCTCTGTAGTGACATTATTATCTGTTTGTGTTGGAATAATGTTGAGATAAGTTCAAAGATTTAATACCTATACAGATATCTTTTATCAACAAAATTAGATTAACATTTAGTATTCAACATTTGGCATTGAGGAGGTAGGACACGACGGTCTGGGGAAGTACCTCCGCCCTAAAGAAAACCGCGGTTATAATAACCTTGTGTTGTGTTCCCGGTGGTGAGTAGGGTAGCCAGAGCTCACTGGAGAGGTTTTGTGCTGTCAGTGGATAGGCCGTAGGCTTAAATTGACACCGCTGACTTGTAGGGGCGTGAAATATTGGCGCGGCGGTCAGGGAGGTTATCCGCTGGCCGCCCGCAGGTTGTACGGTTCCCGAACCTGGGGATTACTTAATCTCCGCCTCAGGAGGCTGAACCAGCAGCCTGTGTAAAGTGCCCGATGCTGTAGTCGCTCAACCGGTGACCTTCTTGTGTATCTCACAAACCGGTGGTCGCAAGCCATCGAGAGTCGGGGTGAGGCACTAGCGGTCAGCCTCGATATAGCAAAGGCCTTCGATCGGGTCTGGCACAAAGGTCTTCTTGCGAAGTTGCCGTACTATGGACTCCCCGAGGGACTTTGCGAATGGATCGCCAGCTTTTTGTCCAACAGAAGCATCCAAGCTGTCGTCGACGGCAGCTGCTCGGACAAGGATGGATGGACGTATGCAACACCAGGGGTGTCAGACTCGTACTGCCGACCCTGAAGAAACCTCCTAATGCCCCTTTTGAAGATCCCCATATTGTAGGCGCATGGGAAGACCACAGCAGGGAGTACATTCCACAGCTTGAGTGTGCGTGGGATGAACTTTCTTTCATATCGCACTGTGCGTACCGTCTCAGGTTGCAATGTGTGGGGATGAACTCCCTGCCTACGGCGAGCGGTGCGATGATAGAATGTTGCTGTGGGCATCATGTCTAACAATTCATCTGAGCACAAACCGTTGTACATGCGGTAGAACACACACAGCGAAGAAAAGGCCCTCCTAAAGCGGAGAGATTCCACATCACCTGCGAGTATGGGACTGTCAACCAGCCTCAACGCCCGTCTTTGCACCGAGTCGAATGGGTCAAGCTGGTAAGCAGGCACTCCAGCAAAAAGTTGACAGGAGTACTCCATGTGGGGCCGGACCTGTGCCTTATAAAGGAGTCTCTGTCCCGCAGTGAAGTACTGCCTCGCCCTGTTGAGCACACCAAGTTTCTTTGATGCCAACTTAACCTTGTCCTCCAAATACAACTCTGAAACTCTGGACTGCGAAACTGGACATCGCTGGAGATATCGACACCAAGGACCCCGATACTCGAGGCAATGGTAAGCGGTGAGCCCAGGAATTGTGGCGCCACAATGAGTGGGATTTTCTTAGCAGTGAATACACACACTTGTGTCTTAGTGGGGTTGAATTGGACTAGGTTTAGCCGTCCCCAATCGGATACTCCAGAAAGAGTAGTTTCGATTTCGGACACAAGTTGTTCGCGACACTCTAACACCTCGGACCGAGGGATATTTGCACGGCCCGTGTAACACGTGTCCCCGGTACTGTCGTCCGCATAACAATATATGGAGCCGTCAGACAGCATGTCATTGATATGCAGCAGAAACAGAGTCGGAGACAACACGGTGCCTTGTGGGACACCAGCGTTTATGTCCATGCGTTCCGAGCAGCTGCCGTCGACGACGGTTTGGATACTTCTGTTGGACAAAAAGCTGACGATCCATTCGCATAGTCCCTTGGGGAGTTCATAGTATGGCAACTTCGTAAGAAGACCTCTGTGCCAGACCCGATCGAAGGCCTTCGCTATATCGAGGCTGACTGCTAGTGCCTCACCCCGACTCTCGATGGCTTGTGCCCAACGATTTGTGAGATACACAAGAAGGTCACCGGTAGAGCGACGGTGGCGAAAGCCGTACTGTCGGTCGCTCAATAGATCGTTTCCTTCAAGGTATCTCAGGAGCTGTGTATTGATAACACGCTCCATCACCTTCGAGAGAAGGGAGGTGATAGCAACAGGCCTGTAATTGGACGGATCTGTCCTGTCACCTTTCTTAGGCACAGGATGCACAAAGGCAGTCTTTCACGAGGCCGGGACTTGTCTCGCGGAGTAAGAGAGTGCGAAAAGGTGTGTAAGTACAGGGCAAAGCTCGGGGGCACAGTGTTTAAGCACCATCGACGGTATACCTTCCAGACCACTCGACTTCTGAAGATCTAAGGACTGAAGTTCCCGCCGGACCACCCGTTGCGTGATTTTTACTTCGGTCATGGAAGCACCACAGCTGGGAAGAATAGGTGGTTCAGCATTCCCGTCGTTCATAGTCGAGTTTGACGCAAAGAGATTACCCAAGAGATCGGCTTTCTCCTTAGCGCCATGGGCCAGTCTTTTTCAGACCGTCAGGTTTTTGCAGCGGCGGAAGGCAGGACTGGCAGAAGTTTCCCTCGGCAGCTTTGGCAAGCGACCAAAATGCACGACTGCCAGATGGGTAGCGCGCAAGCCGTTCGCCAATTCTGTCAATGAACTCAAACTTAGCCCTGGCCCTTTTTTACTGGACCTCGAGGCAGCATTAAACTTCCGCTTCACTTCAGCAACGTTAGGATATTTGTTGGCAAGAGCCGTGGTCCAAGTCCTGTATGCAGATTGCTTGCGTTCTCTAGCTTCTCTGCAGGGCCTCTTAAACCACGAGCGTTTGCTTGCTCCTGTTGCGATCCAGCGGTTGGGAATATAGCATTCCATACCCGCTAGGATCGCTTCAGCCACTGCTTTTGCACAGGAGCTTGGATCATCTGAAGTGAAGCAAAGCTGCCTCCACGGGTACGACGTGAAGAATTCTCGCAGTCCGTCCCAGTCTGCCGACTTGTAGTGCCAAACATGCCGCCATTAAGGTGGCCGCGGAGGTTCAGGCCGCGTGAGAGTCACTTGCGCCCGGACGAGGCTGTGGTCCGAAGTTCCAAGTGGTGCTTCCACAGTTACAGAGTATTCGTCTGGGCGCGTAGTCAGCAGAAGGTCCAGTATAGAGCTTCAGTGTGTCTCTATTTCTGGTGTTCTAGTAATAGAATGCACCAGTTGAGAGAACCCGTAGGTTAGTGCGAATTCACGAGCAGCCCTTCCCACAAAATCAGTTCTAGGAGACCCCAGCCTCTCTACGTGGTGAGCGTTAAAGTCTCCCAAGAATACTAAGTCTGCGGTGGGGTACTGCCTAATTACCCTGTCCGCTGACCGCTACAGGTGCTCAAACAGTTGAGCCGTGCCCAAGTCACCGCTATGAGACCTGTAGAGGCATGCATAGACACGGGTGTGGCCTCTGTGATCCATACGGACCCTAAGAGTGGACAGGTCCCTGTCTTCCAGGCTATTAAGACGGCGATAGCAAATATCATCCCGGACGTACAAGCACACCCCAGCGCGACTTAAGAAGTTGTGCTCGAGTTTGTACCCGGGGTACATTAGGTAAGCTGTATCAGCCGGGCATGATATTTGCGTCTCCGTCAGAAAGAACAACGTAGGCTGCGCGGTCTCTAGATCGCGGTGGACCTCGTTAAGGTTAGAGTGGAGGCCCCTGATATTACACATATCCACTTGTAATGTGGATGATGATGTCGCTGTCTGTGGTAACACGTATTCTTTTTTTCCGGGCCATAATAAGTTGGAGTGGGGGGGGGAAGGTGAACGGTGAAGACAGTTTCTGCGCAGTCAGTGCAGAAGACAAAGCAAGGCTTCGTACCACCACATACAGGTTAGGGTTGTGTGACTGGATGGCGCGGCGGGCGGAAGGGCCCCGGTCCCCTCCCAGATACTGTAGTCGAGTCCACAAAAATGATTTGTTTATTACTTATAACATACATAACATAAACTCACGCCTATATCCCCGAAGGGGCAGACAGAGGTGCTGGCACCCACATTTCGCCAGTTTATGTTAAGGTCCCAATGTAATAGGTGGTGAGCCTTTTGCCATTAGCCGGGCACTTATAAACCTGCAATAAATACATACATAACTTCGAAAAGTCATTGGTGTGTGCCATGGTAAAACCTGGGATTGAACCCGAGGCCTCGTCTCAGCAGTACATTTTCCATACCACTAGGCTACCGCGGTTATTACTTATACAATGGTTATATAATTAAAGAGCAATTTATAATTTGGACTCAAGAGTCTCCCTCCGAGAAGAAAAACTTAAAAGAAAAATTCTGACCGTAGTGTCACAATGTATTTTCAATATACATTACATATGTTAGAAAAAATATTCAAAAATTTTCGATTATTAGAGACGGCATAACGTTAATACCAGACACAAAATCTTGTAGTCTGTGATGAAAAAATTTGTCATTCATTCCGGGGAAATTGTATATATTGTTTCAACATGCTCCCTAATTAATTTAGGGTTTTACTATTAAAGAAATTTTAAACTGTAATTAGAAGCTTTGTTTAAAAGTTTACTACAAAATACAAGACTACTTATATTATAACCAAGCTTGGAAATGAGCTGTTCAATCAATTATGCTACTCAAGCAAACCATTGTATATAGACCTTAGTAAATGTTTATAAATAGACCAAAAAAAGATAGCCCGCTGAGTTTGGAGCCCGTGGAGTCCATTTACCATTGTCTTCCATTTTGACGTTTTGAAAGTTTAATGGTCTATGCAGAATAAATGGTTTTTTATTTTGGCAATATTGAAGATGATTTTTTTAAATCATATTTTTAATCATCATTAATCATAATTTTATTTCGTTTAACACAGGTGGTACAAAGGTGTAACATTAAATAATATGCTCTTCCATGTTCCGCCTCCAGGGCATACGAAATTGGTTATTACATACCTAAATGGTCAATCCTACGTATTACATTATTATTATAACTAATAAAACAAAATTATACATGTCAGTGAACAATAAATACTTATTTAAATGTCAAATATAAAAAATATAATTAATTGATATTGTTATGTCATAGTTACAGGTTGTCATTTAGGAATTCATTTACTGAGTAATACGCTTTATCGGCAAGAAAGTTAAAAAGGCTGTACTTGAATTCACAGATCTCTGAGCATGTCCAAATTTGTTTAGGTAGTTTATTATAGAATTTTGGCGCCATTGCATAAATACTCTTGTGGAGAAATGTGGTTCTACTACTCAGTAAGTGAAGTTTATCGGAGCGACGTTGACTCTCTACAGTTTTAAACAAGTGCATATTAGTTTTTACAAACATATTAACTTCATATATATACAGAGACGGCAAAGGTAGAAGTCTTAGTCTTTTGAAATATGGCACACAACTATCTGTTTGTTTTAATCCACAGATTGCTCTGAGACATTTCTTTTGTGCTATAAAAACATCATTGTTATCTGTACCATTGCCCCAGAATATTAGACCAAATCTCAGTGTGGATGCTACGTAACCATATGCTGCAAGGAGTTCTTTTTCATTTGCAACTTTACGCAGCATGTATAGTGCGTAGGAGAATTGGTGGGTTTTGGTGCACACGTGTTCAATGTGTGTTTTCCAGGACATATTACTGTCTATATGCAAGCCTAAAAACTTTTTTTTAACAAACTTTTTTATGTAAAACATTTATAAAACATTCCAATGATTTTTTTTTTAGTATTAGTAGAAATATGTGGAAGTAAAATAGCCATATATTTATTTTATTTTATTTATTTATTTATTCAACTTTATGCACAGTAATTTTGTACAAAGGCGGACTTAATGCCAAAGGCATTATCTAACAGTCAACCTTAGGGTGATGCAGAGATACATATAGATATATCCTCCCTAGTAACTAAAAATGGACAAAAATTCCTTTCTACCCTACCATATGTATGGTAAATGTGGAACAGGGTGATTTATTAATATCAATATCACTGGTTATGTAGATCTCCTATACTGAATATATGGGGTTAGAGGGAAGATTAGTAATTGCAGTTGCTAATATTCTTTTTTTTTTAATAAAAATTAAAAAAATTAAAAAATAGGGTGATTTGATCATGGTCACAATTTCTTACTAATCTTGTACAATTTATCAAGCACAAGTGGTATATTTGGTAATATATTTTGTATACAATATATATTCAAACCTGTAAATTCCCAGATCACATATTACCAACTATTATATTTGTTATGAGCAGGCAGCCTAGTATGTATATGCTTAAATAAATAGTGTCCGGAATATGGTAATAGACTCACCTATTATGTGGGACCGAAAACAATTATTGGTGAAATGTGAGTGTTAATTTGCTTCTGCCTAACCTTCCGGAGATGAAGGCGTGATTATATGTATGTATGTAAATAAATGTCTTTGTTTTTTTTTTATTTTTTTATATAGGACACGTCAATTGGACTTCGCCTTGCCTGATGGTAAGCTGAAGGCAAAGTCCCAGAAAAGAGGGTCACCATTACTTACACATACCGTGTGACAATGGTGACACTCAGCTTGACGGCCTTATCATATGCTTTTTCACGCCCCGCTTAAAGGACCCGGGACTGTAGGAAGAAGGAAACATGTGAGCTGGTAATGAATTGTATCAGCATGATCAGCATCTAAATGCCATAATGTTAAGACTGGACTGTTTGAGATTATAAGTTTCTTAATACAGGACATAACTTCACTTTGCCTGATGGCAAGGTGAAAGTAAAGTCTCAGGAAAGGTAATGATGCTAATCACTAGAATCATTTAGCATATTAACAACATAAATATGTACAGTACAGTGACCTTGATATGCATCAGCAGATAAACATAATCAACCAGCAAATCCAAATAACTATTTGATTCAATAAAATTAGATGTTGTTTCTGAAATTGAATGTAAAACAAAACAGTTTTTAATACTTTCTAGTTTGCACATTTTTGTATACCACAAATTGTAAGTACCTTCATGGTATAGACTTTATTGTCATTTCATTTTTAGTTTTTTATGTATATCAGTGAGTGTTTTGACTATACATGTGAGATAGGAAAGTTGGTCACATAAAAACTACACATATAGCCGTGATATTTACGGAGAAAGTGACATGAAATGGAACAAATTACGTCACCAAACAGGTTGGTCAAAAATAGGCGGGAATACAATAGTATTGTTGATTTGTGTGTAAATAACCTTGTTATAATTACATAATCAATGTTTACTTCTTATCTAAGACTAGATAAGCCTACTTACATGAAGATATAGTGACCTTTTATACAAAAATATGCCAAAACAGGGTTAGACAAAGATAGTAAACAAAACATACCCTCATCACTATCTTCGACTGGGGGCTGCGTTGGTAACACATCTTCTCTATCCCTATACTCGTCCAGGTCGTCATACCCGTCGTCCTCGAAGTCATACTCGTCCCCGGGGCCCGAATATGGTGATCCTTGGTAAGACATAGTAGAGGCGACGCGTAATAGTTGCATACAGATTAAATGCGAGCACCGTCTCAGAAATAAACTCGGCCAACAAATACTCTCGATATTGACACGAGTAACAAATGGCCAGTGTCAGTTATGTCACTCATGTAAAGAATTTAACATAAATCCACTTGTACGAAAAATTAATTTGGAGCAAATTGAAGCTGTTTTACGTCAAATTGAACAAAAAGCATCATGTAACCCTATCGAATATCATTGATCAACTAGAAACACGCGTGGCGCTAGTAACATAGGAGTGGTTCCTACGAGTGACAGAGAGAATCGATAATCTTATCTTTCAACCACATAATTTCTTTTGAGCGTGTATTATACCATAGATATTTAGACTTTCCACTACTTCTTGTATCAAAATTATCTTTAGTCGATTACTTCCGTAAGTACTTAGTAAGTAATCGCCTTGGAATATTTATTATTCTACCTAGAACAGATAAGCAATACAAAGTTATAAAAATAAAAACACTAAAATATGGAAGTTGCAGTTTTCGACCTAAATGTTAAAATAATCAGAAAACCTTAAAACATTTCTTACGGTAAGTATTTCAAGGTGAAATTAATGTTGGTTAGCGGTTAGAATTGCGTAATTAGAAGCGCACATAATTTGTTTTACTAACTTTGTAAATACATCTCTCTTAATAAATATAATTCACAACAATTTGGACATTTTAATTAATTTATATTTCTATATATGTAATGAATGACACCAGTCACATTAAATATTAATGTTTACAATAAGTACATTTATAAGCCAGATTTCTTTCCTACTGGATTAAATATGGAGAGATTTCCACTTGCTACGATTATTTGTGCTACGATTTTATTTATTTATTTATCTTTCAACGATCCTCCTAACATTTCTTAAGCATCTATTTCCATATTTTGGTCACTCCATTGTATCATCAACCAAACCACAACTCACATAGTCCATTATCGTGTTATCAATGTTATCATAATACATCTGGTGGGTACTTTTCAGACAGCATTCAGTTTACTTCCATGCTCCTTCTGCTACATCCTATATATGTATATATATACACCCAACATCCTATATATGTATGTATATATATATAAAAATATATATACGCTATAAAGAAAAAGCATTAGCTGAGAGCGAGCGAGATACCACTGTGAGCTCTGGCAACGGAATCTTCTGGTGAATTCTGGTGTACCGGAATCTCATGACAAATTGAAAAATAAAAATTTGTAAAGTGGAATACTGGGGAAATTGGATTAAACCATCTTGATGCTTTTTAATTTTAATTTCTTTTTGATACATAGTAGTAAACATACTTAGATATTATTAGGGATGTCAACTACTTTTTTTACTCTCTAAAAATGACCACCTTATATTATATAGTCATATTTGTGTATAATAAACTGCTAAAGTAAAATATTCTTACTAAAAATAGTATTAAAGATATTTAATTTCCGAAATTCAATTACTCAAGATACCTGAAAACGCTGTAAACGTATTCATTATAATCAGTATTATTACTTACTTATAATCGCCATTATACCTGCTAGCAAGATGCTTTAGCATCCCTAAATCACGAAGTCACGCACTTGTAGCGCGTAGTGCAAATGTATGATGTGCAAGAGATTTTCGCATTTACCTCGGTCTACGTTGCGTTAACATAGGAAACAATAAATTAAAAGCCAACTAAAATAACTATAGAAACTTTACGAATTATATGAAACTTAACCTAAAATGCGTCATGGAATTCCTCCATGTAAATACATGCATACATACATACAGTTACGTTTTTTCCCAGTGGCGTAGGCGCGTACGTTGAAATGAATATACAATAATATCTATAGAACAAATAATAAGCTGATTGTATCTTCATCTGTAATCGCCACAGCTATATTCTCATCATCATCATTATCATATATAAAAAAAAGATATAAGTGACAAAGAATAAAAATCTATGTAAAAATATCAAAATGTTCCAACCCAACTTTATTGTCAACTCACTACATAGACTATCAACTGTGAAAGGATAAAATATTTGACATAGCGGTATTTTACAAATGTACTGCGGTAGCCTACCTAGTGGTATGGGACGGCTGA
Organism: Eilema griseolum; assembly: GCA_963662185.1. Taxonomy (NCBI): domain Eukaryota; kingdom Metazoa; phylum Arthropoda; class Insecta; order Lepidoptera; family Erebidae; genus Eilema; species Eilema griseolum. Next base: position 24,121,902 of record OY759240.1, read on the forward strand.
GACGAGGTCTCGGAATCGATCCCAGGTTTTACCATGGCATTCACCAATGACTTTTCGATGCTTTTCGAAGTTATGTGCGTATTTATCGCCGGTTTATGACAATAGGCTCGCCACATATTACATTGTGACCTAAACATAAACTGGCGAAATGTGGGTGCTAGCACCTCTGCCTACCCCTGCGGGGATATAGGTGTGAGTTTATGTTCTATGTTAATTTTGTATGGCACTTAAGAACACACTTACTTTTCCCCCTGACTGACCTGACTGGTTACGGCATCCTCAAAGGTTAACAATAACAGTTAATAACATTCTTCTATGAACATTGCGACTCTCCACTGGTTGAATATTAAATGCTGAATAGAATAATGATCTTAACTGTTATTGTTAACCTTTGAAAATGCCTTAAGGCGAAACCGGTCAGGTCTTATAATAAATACATAATATTTGTAACAAAAATTCCACCAAGTGCCATCAATCAACAGCATAAATAATTCTGTATGGACTTTGCATCCCTATCAGTGCGCATGTGCGTGTTATCCCTCATTTTCACCAAGAAACAAATTGTAAACTTGTTTGATAAATAACATGTTTTAGACTTGTATGAGACTAGTCAAAACACAATACTTGTTTTATACATGTATTGAGACTTTTTCGTTCACGTAGTATGTATAACCAACAAGTTGTATACAATTTTAAAACACATTTGCGTTTACATTGAAGACTGCGACATAATTATTACAACTTGTCAAATAGATGTTTTATACTTATAATATATATAGGTGAAAATGAAGAATAATGTCTCTTAAAAAAGTAAAAGTTGTACCTCTATGCTCTATGCGCTCGTCGAATTTGACATGACGAGATTAACCTTGCCATATAAAGATAGCAATTCTTTTTTTAAAATCATACCATGAGTTTCTGGTAGACCTATATCTCCCTCTATCTTCTTTCTCTTTCTTAACAGCGTCTCCCGCCTCACCGCTCCGCCCGCTCTGATCAACCAATAACATAGTAAGTGTGGGAACGAGTACTGTTCTATGCGGATACAGCTGGATTAGCCGGCCTACTGTTCTTAAAATTATACAACGATAAACCTTTTTACTTGACCCACTATCATCAAGTTTTTTAATCAAAATTGTAAAATTATTCATGCTTTCTTCTCTTTCAAAACTATTTCCATCTTGATAATATTCACTTTAATTCGTTTGTTATTTAGGCCACTATGCACAATTTTAAACTTCGCGTACTGCTCAGATGCCAATATTACTTCATTATTTTGATCATTAGCTGATAGATAAGAGGACTTGTTCATTATAGGTTATTCGATTGAGGTCAAAAAGTAGTGCAATAGGTACCTAGTGTTTGTCGCTTCGTAATGTTAGTAGTTTAATTTGGTAGCGTTTCCATTAAGCCGATATTTTAAAACGCGTTCTACACTTTTAATTATTTCATTTTTTCTACCAACAGGCTAATCTGTAATATTGTGGGATGCATTAATAAAAGGTAGACTGATTTTCAACCGCAGAATAGATTCATATAGCTTACGAGAACGGTATTAGAATTCTACGTGAGTGGAACCGCAGACAATAGCTAGTTAAATTAAAGTACAATTTTGGTAAACTACAAATTCTAATTTGTTGGCCCTGTATTCTGTTCTGTCTTGTAGTAGGTAGTAATGTCGGAAGTGTGTGTGTTTTTGCCATTCATTTGTTTAATAAAGATCAATTTCATTTTGTACTTCGATTATTATATATAGTAGAGTCTTTTGTAGGCCAGCTTGAAAATAGGCGATGTTCTGTAATAATGATTATGATAAGGAATTTGTACATGAGTTCCTTATCTGTGGACTCCAATACAGAAAATTTAAAAATACAAGATTGTCTATTGTTATGATTTGACGTCACGGAGGTGGACGTCATCTTGAATGAAAAATTCCTATTTTATTATTTATTTTGCAAAATTAAACACGTAACACGAGTTTCTATTTAGTGTTTATCGAATAAATCAAACAAACTTGCTTGTGATGTATTCCGTAGACATCAGTTCTGTGTGATTTTTACTTGTGAAGGTGACGCTCTTTTCTATTGTGTCGGTGATGTAATTTAAGTGATTGGGTGGCTTCCTAGTGCTAAGTACCACAATGGAAGAGTCCTCATTCACAATCCCGGCCGACGACAATGGTGATACTGAGCTCGACCCTAGAATACAGGTCAGTGAGTGAAAAATAATGTACTGAGTATATCGTAAGGTAGGCCCTTGTAACTGCAAAGATGAGTGTTAATTTTGTTGATTATTTCGCCAACGAGCACAATGGATATGATATATTATATCAAAACATGAAATACGGACTCATTGCCAGCAAAGAACTCTCAGAGTATCTTAGAGAGAGATCTAATATAGAAGAAACCAATTCGAAGTCTTTAGCTAAACTAGCAAAACAGGCTAACAGTAATTGTGCCCAGGGTACTTTTGCTCCCTTTTGGGGCGTTTTGAAATGTTCCGCCGAAAAGTTATCTAATTTACATCAGCATATGTTTCAAAAGCTGAGTGAGCTAGTGAAAGATGTAGCCAGGTATGCTGAAGAGCTTCACAAGAAGCATAAAGCTGTGAAGGATTCTGAATCGAATACTCTAGAAGTAGTATTGCTAATCCAGAACACTAAGCAGGCACTGCAGAAAGCTAAAGATGTCTATACATCTAAATCAGCTGAGTTAGAGAAGTTACGCAAAGATAATGGATCAGCTAAGGACGTTGAGAAGGCTGAGGTTAAGCTGAAGAAGCTTCATGAGGATTATAGACAACTAGCTGAGAAGTACAACCTGGTGAAACAGGATTTTGAAAAGAAAATGACACAAACATGCAAACACTTCCAAGATGTAGAAGAAGCTCATCTGAAACAGATGAAACAGTTTGTGAACTCATATGCTGATATTATACAAAACAATCATGATTTAATGGGACAAGTGCATAGGGATTTCAAACATCAGTGTCTAGAGTTAACAGCTGAAAAGCTGCTAGAGCAGTTCTTAATTGAAAAATATAATGCAATAGAAAAAGCTATTATTGATCTCCCCCCTTCTTTACCTAAACCAGGGTCAGCAAATAATTCAATATCAGAAGCTGACCAAATATCTACAGTCTCAAATGGCTCACATAAACCAGCCCAGCCGGCTAAAGCAGCTAAGAAAGAGGCTTCATTTGCCACCAAAACTTCGAGAAGAACTACTTCACTTTTGAATTTGTTTACACCAAACTTCCAAAGCAAAGAAGAGCCTAGTGGTAGTGTTGAAGGAGCAGCCCCATGTTCAGCACCTTCCAGCCCTAGTGGCACCCCAGCCACACCAGTAGCTCCAGACAAAGACGATAACATAGGACGCACAACACTTCGGGAATCCAAGTGGTTCATGCGTAGCAGGAGGCCTAAGCTCAAAAAACCAAAAAAGAAAAAAGATGATATTTCAGAAAATTCAAATCCTGGAGAAAAGTCAGATTTAGAAGAGAAAGAGGAAGAAGTACCAACGAAAGAAGACTTGATTAATTCACCAGAAGTTGATGATGAAGGGTACTGTATTAGACCCAAAGATGAGAAAGGCAGTGTCTACTCCTCCACAGATTCCGATTCTGAAGAGGAGAGAGAACAAAAGATTCATGTAGAAATTAAGCCTATAAACAATGGTAATCCTATATCAGCTAGTGTAGATGAACTGAGAGCTACGGTGGAGAATATCTCCTTGTATAAAATTGGTACAATCTCTGGTCGAAGAGGGTCTAATGCCAACACAAGCAAAGTCAGCAGTGACTTACTAGATTTGAACTTCTTTCAAAGCCCAGCAGTCAGTAATCCTGCATCACCGCACGGTAACGCCTCTAATCCTTACGCACCTTTACAAGGTAATCAATCACACTTATTGGAAAGTCCTACTCCTATATCAAATGCTGATGTAGGTGATCTGTTCTCTGAAGTTGGCGAAATGAATCAATCAAATATACGAACATCCACACCTACGATATCAACATCAATCTCGTTACCTCGGCCACCATCACGACGGTCTGAAGACAACTTCCGCACTGCTGGCTCCTCGGGCTCGCGAGGGCCTTCACCTCTTACAATAGGAATGGCAGACACTATACCGTTAGCTGTAGCATTTCATGAGATTATACATTCATACTTCCGTGGATCGGAAGAGTCTAAGTGCCAAGTGAAGATGTCAGGAGATATGATGCTATCATTTCCCACTGGTATAGTTGGTGTACTAGCCAACAATCCTAATCCAGCTAAACTATGTTTTAGACTTAAAAACATACATAGATTGGATAATGTCCTCCCAAACAAACAATTGATTACAATCAACACAATGATGTCTACCCGCGATAATACAGTTGTTGAGTTTAACATGCCCGCTTTAACCTCCCTCTTAAAGCGACAGTCAGAAAAGAATCCAACTGCACAGTATTTCAATGTGGATATACTAAAATACCAAATACGGCCAAAAACCGGCGCTGCCTCATGCCCATTCCAAATGGTTTCTTATTGGAAATGCGAGAAGGACCACACCGATTTGAAAGTAGATTATAAATATAATCTACATGCCATGAGCCCCCCATCGCCTTTACTGAATGTTTCTGTGTGCGTACCTATTACTGGACCTGTTCGCAACGTTATCGCAATGCCGAAGAACACATGGAATGGGGAGATAGAGCAAGCATTATGGCGCTTTACAGAACTATCGCAGCACTCAGAGGATAGGGGCGTAGGCTCGTTGAAGGCGCGCTTCGAGCTCGCTAAAGGGCCTTCTAATAAATCTACTATTTCAGCGCAGTTCAACTGCGAGGGTGCGACCCTCTCAGGCATTGAGTTTGAACTTATTGGTAGCGGTTATAGGCTATCTCTTGTCAAGCGTCGATTTGTCTCCGGCAAATACATTTGTGATAGTGATTTGAACTAATTGGTCCAAAATACACATGGTTACATGTTTGTATATAGATGTTACTGTCGTATATTCAGTGTGTATGGGATGCATTGGTTTCTATACTATATGTTTTGATGTGTATGTTTTGGTACCTTATATAGGACTGTTTCCTGTCCACAAAAAAATAAGTTAAAATTAATGTATCACAACATAGTTTGTCAATTTTCGATTTGAAATTGTTAGTTATTAATTTGTAATTGTATTACTTATTATATAGATATGTTTCACAACTACTAACTTATTTTTCAGAATAGTTAACGTGCCATTTTATATACTGTATTTTTAATATACACTTGAGTACTTTATTGTGCGCTAGTACACCTGCATACAAAAAACACAATTTTTGTTCACATTTATTTTGTCAATACTCATCATATATGTATGTATATAATGAGATGCATCACATAATCTCCTAAGATTACCAAACATACCTAAATATAATCAATTTTTTAATACTAAATATTTTAGATTTTAATTGCTTTGCTACTTTGCAAAGTGCAAATGGTTAAGTTTGTTAATTCATATAATATAACCCCAGAATACACAAAGCTTTAAAGCTATATAATACCTGTAACTTAAAATAAATGTGTTGCTTAGTAGTTAAAATAATCTCTTAATAATGTTTTGAATTATTTTGAGGTCATTAAATGATAAATATTACTCTTCTGAACACATAAACAACATGTTTAAATAAAAACATGGTTTTGTTTATGTAGGTATATTATTTTAGATGTATCTTCTGTTATATACATATTTAGGCCTAATTAGTGGAACTATAAAAAAGGCCACAAACTCTTTGTAATTTTTGAGACTTGACATTTATTTATGTTCTACCTACCAAAAAAGTTAAATAAACCACCATGTATCAATATTAACTATATAAATTAAATTGTAAGTCTACTGTTTATTATAAATATACAGTGAGAAGTTTTCTTCAATGAATTCAATACGGAAATAAAATCTTGATACATTAGAAAAACTATAACCCTCAAATTGTCTCTATTAACAAACACAATTACAATCTTGACCTACTATATCTCAATATAAATTTTCATATACAATACATACACAATACAATGTATGTTCGAACTATTTCCAAAAAGATTCTATGAATCTCTAACAGTAGATGTAGGTAATTCATCTCATTGATTCATGATTTTTGTTATATTTTTGTAGTCAGTATTTACATTTCGACCATGGGAAATGTTATTTGGTTTTTTATTATTTTCGGTACTATGAAAAGGTATTATATTTTATCATTAATTTTGTATAATCTCATTATTGTAATGTATAATGTGAATCCTTATATCCCAGGGGCCTAATGAGTTTCAAAAATAGCTAAGTGACTAACTTTACCAAAAGTTGAGTGTTCATACAATATACATGTATAAATATTATATTAATATAATAGCTAAAGGTCAAACCATTAAATAATAGTACCTACAAATGAACCATTCCATTAATATACCATGATTACTCATAAATTAAGCATTATTTTATTGTATATCACAAATTATTTTTGTTTTTGGTTGAGATTCGGCTGAATTAACTAAAAACGTATTAAATAAAAAAATCTCTTTCGTTTATAAAGATTAGATAAAAACAAATTGCAAATTGCGTAATAAAATATTTTTATAATGTAAAATTTATCGCATGTATGATTCTAATATGTATAGTACTGTAACTATTATGTTAATTTTAAATAAAATGTAATTTAGCATTTAAATAGTTATTTTATTCAACTGTTTGTAAACCACAAAAGTAAATAAAAATGGACACAGTTCACACTATGTAAGTAATACTTTTTAGTTCGCTTTTTTTTAGGGGCAGGAAACGTTCGTTATAAGGTACAGTTAGATAAAATGATGAATAGTCTTTTATCTAGACACATAGTGATAAATATTTGTTTGTGATAAAACCTGTTGAAACTATAGTTATGTCTCGGATGTTTCCCGTCCCTACGTGTTGCTTGCTGTTGCCTTATGTGTGGGAGTACCAAGTGCGTGTGCCGTGCGATTGTCTCAAGTTCTTCAAAAATTTTCAGGTGGAATTGGAGAAGCTGAATGCCGCTACTGATGAGATCAACAAATTGGAACTTGAATTAGATGTGAGTCCATATTTTTAAATTTATTATTTAGTGGCCAGGTTATTTTAAAATTTATTACGATTTTTTATTGCACTTGAAAGAAAAACACAATTTTCTAACCACAAAACTTGTTTTAAAATTACAAATAATGTGCATTGTGATTTATTTGAATTAATAGTAATTTCTTTTAGACATACCACATTAATACTCAAAAAACATAACATTATTGATCTAAATAATTCATAAATTCTACTATTATAAATTAATATAAATATGTTAGAAAACAAATTAGGTCTAGTGCCAAATGCATTTAAATGTGCCTATTTGCCAATTTTTAACTTGGAATTTTTCGAATGGTAACCTAGATTTTTTCTCATTTAACATTCTTACTGTATTATTTGTGTGAACGTATACTGTCGAAAATATAAAATAGACTTACCCATAAGGTATTCAAGTATCAAAAACTCATATCACTTCTACACCAACTGTCAATCCACTCTTAGTCACTCTCACTCATACTGCGGTTATTCCTTACGTCTGAGATTTACAATTTGAACTGGATTTCTAGACTAGAAATTGTAAAGAAATTCAGTGGAAAGTTGAGCAATCTGTTTATTTTGGAGAGTTCGGTTACGGTTAACGAACATGAAATTATATATGCACGGACGCTTTAAAATCATTTAACTAAAATAATATATTTAAGAAATCTCGACATGGCTTGATTTTCAAATAATTTACTGCTTCATAACAGTATTCGCATTTTATCCACACAAAATAACAGGTATTATTTACCAATACACTTTTAAATCCTTGTTTCTTTATAGGAGTAAGAAAATGTATCTTTTGAGGCTTAAGAGCATTTATTAATAACTATTTCTTTCATCTGCACAAAATGACACGAAACTCTAGCAATACTTTCTTACAATTACAGACCTAGGTTCTATAAACGGGGTATAAAAATCTCTCGAGGCCTACAAACAGAAGAACATAATATTTTTTACATTTTGTATTCAGTTCATCAATTGACTGCATCGCGCTGAATATTAAAAGCTAGAGTGAAGTCCAGAGAATAAGGATTACAATGACATACTCAAATTCACATCTACGAGCTCACTGTCCTTTGCCTCTTTCATGCAAGCTCTGTAAACTTTGTCCTATAGATGTTAATACCCACGGTTCGTCAGCAAAAAAATCATTGGTGCTATGTAATTGGGGGAGAGCCTGTTGTTCAAAAGGTCCTGATAGGAATTTGATCTTAGGGATTGAAAGGTACACTTATTGGAAGTATGTACACTTCCAAATTAGTCTACCTTTCAATTCCTCAGGTCCAATTGTCCAATTTGTAACACATAGACGTAGAATATCATTGTTCCATCGAAAGAAAAAATCATCTCGTATTAATCCTCGAACCGCTTTACGCTCGTGTATCTAATCTAGATGATTTTCTTTCATTGTTTGAGAAGAATTAACTGAACAATTTAGTTAAGTACATCAGTATTGTACTATCGTACTTCAAAGATAAGTTCTTATTGGTACGGTAAATATTTATTTTTATGTTTGTTGAAATTATCCAGATCAGATTAGTTAAGCATTCTTAAGCTGCTCATGACTAAATATCTGAGAATATTGATATCGCCTGCATAGGAACGGCCATCTTCAATAAACACATCTAACAGACCGGTTTCATAGCTCTTTCTACCTGGCTGCGGCGAAACAAAAAAAGAAGGACTTTTGTTCAACCTGTACTTATGTATTCATTGTCCCTATATTCCCGTTGCTACTGACCAGGTTCATTTTGGATGATATTTGTCGTTTAATGTAAAGTGGCACTGGTGTATTATTAAAATTCTACAAAATGGAAATGGCGGACTTTGGCGCTAAAATATATGTTTTTTAAAACAATTCTGTTGCTAAATTAATCACACAAAAATCTTCCATCTGTAAAACTGTTAATGTAGTGTGATGTAAACATTTACGGAAACGAAACTACTTGTAAACAGGTCGTAAAACTAAAAATAGTTCTTTACGTCCCAAAGACGGAACAGGCTGCTTCATAATTCTATTGATTGATGTGACCTCGATTCTCAGCCCCCAACCACCCCTAATAACCCATTAGTTAACCTACAAATTGGAAACAGCAAGGCCATTGTAATGACAGAAATATACTATAGCAATGTCACGCTGACACAAATCAATTAATTAACTCTACTGCTGGACATGAGTCTTCCCCAACGTGCGCCAGTGCATCTAATCCTTCATCTGACGCATACAGTCTTGTCCAGCAAATTTTTTCCCAAAACGTATGATAGGCGAAAATATCAGCTTAACAGTATCTCAGATATTTTAATCGCAACGCTTAAAATCTTCTTTTGGAGCTGTGAAGAGAGAAGCTAACAATACTATAATGGTGACCCATTATAGCATTGTTAGCTTCTGTAATGGTGGCCATCATTCTATAGTCTTTACTGAGAGCTGACATCATATTGAGTCTGAGGTCCAATTTTCTTAATACAATTCGTTCCAAATTCAGTCTCGGATCTAACCTCCAATCTTCCAAATGTCAAAAACGGTATTCTCGTAACAAAATTTTTCAAGATTAGATCGAGCTAAACTTTGAACAGATTTTTAATACTAGAATTAACCCTTTTTTCATTAGAATCGTGATCATTTTTGACATTTGGGAGGTTAAGAGTAGATCGAGACTGTTTTTTAAATAGATTTTTATTTGGAGAATTGGCTCTCTGGTTTTCGCGTCGTCATGGCATCCATGGCTACGCAAGCTATTGCATATTCAGAATCAGGGCAAGTCTGATAAAGTGATGGATTGCCGTAATGATGTACTATCTCACATCTTAAAATACTGTTACACTTTATCGGTAAGTTTTTATCGACTTTTTTAGAAAATTGGATGATATGATCTTCGCAGTTTATCGATATCAATAAAATTGTCCTAATACATTTGTTAATGAATGTTTATACCATTCAGTAATCTTGTACTATATAATAACGTATTACTTAATAATACGTCATTGGTACTAGGTAAGTACATATTATAACTTAAGAATAAAGCTCTAATGATTTGGATAAAAATAGAAAAGGAAACAGAAAACTCAAGTAGGCTGGCTTGAGAGGAAGTACTATCAGAAAGGTGCTGGTAATACATTCATCATTATCCTTGCATTATTCACATTTGAAACCTTCATTTTCGAGTCCAGAGTCCGCTTTTTTGAGCTTAAATGTATCACGACTGAACTTTGATAGTTTATCCAGTCTGTGAGCCAGTCTTGCCTCGTCTTTTATCCTTTTTCACCGTCTTTTTTCCGTCCCTTTTTCGCCCTGCAGGCTGACGTACAACGCCTTTGGTGTTCCAAGCGTTCTTAAGTCACTGCAGCCACTTTTTCCTTCAGCTCAGCCATGTGCTTGTTTGCTAGCTTAGTAAGTCCAATTATATGATGTAGGTGACCACTTTCCTAATACAATTAACGTAAAATATCACTAGAATATGTATCTACCTATGTGTTTATGTAAATTGCTTGTCAGTGCCATGTTGAAAGCACTTGGATATAATTAAACACTAGTATAATTGGACATAGGTTATCGTACTAGCTATCTGTACTAGGGCGAGTTCATTAGTTAATGGATTAAATACTAATATACTTTATCAGTAAACCCAAATGTTACGCTGCCTCTAAATAAATATGAAACAAGGACAAGTTGATTATATTTTGTCAGTGCTACATCCTAAGTAACTAAAGATTAGCATACTCTTTGATTGAAGGTGTTTATCTATCCAATTAATCCGAGGAGTTTAATATTTTGGTCTCTCCACGTGTCTGGGTTGGTGCGTACACTGTCTTCCATGACTCTATCGAAGGCTGTGAGGAACAAAACCACTATGATCAGAATAAAATCAAAACATTTTGTCTAGCTGGTCTGAATTTGGTATCGATAGTGACCGTATATCGAAAAAAATAAAAAGTAAAGAAATTATTGATGCATTTAGTGATGCGACATTATCAAGTAACTTCCAATTAAAAGACAATAGCGCCATGTTAAACAAAGAGGTGACGGAAGGAACATTACGTTTACAAGGTTACGCTGAGAAAGGTTGACAGGTTGGAATAGAACAAGATAAAGATGGTACTGTACGCCTAAATAGCGACGTCATAACAATGTAAAAACATTTTTTTTATATCTTTATCATTAGGTCACCAGTTTTGGGGTAAATAATGTGTGGGTAAAACGGTATGAATAGAAAAGAAGCTAAGTAATTGGTCAAACCAATATTGCAGTGTTTTTTGCTAAAGTTACTTCAATACAATACTACAAAATCATTAAAATATTTGTAACCCTACCAGGAAACACATAGATGCATAGATAGATAGATGTTTGGTTAGGCCCTTTTTGTGTCATTTTGTCCCTTGTTTTTAATCGGCTCGAAGGACCAAAAGTTTCGGATATACATTTCATGGTAGCCCTTCTGACCTTTCTAATAGGTAACCATTTGGTCTTTTTTTCACCCTTTGACTTCTCTTTACATCATTATACGTAGCGGTTGTTGACCGGCACAATTAAAAAGTAAGTGCAAACACAACACGGTAGGTAAATACTTAAAGCCACGCAGCACTTATGGACAATTATAATATGACTGGCTAGGCATGCAAGGGTTCGGTGACATTTCGATTATTCCCATTTCACTCATGGTGAAAACAAATAAAAAACCGGTTAAGTGCGAGCCTGAGTCGCGCACTCTGTACGGAGGGTTCCGTACAAAACTGAATTGAGATACGAATTTGTGCTACATACACAGCTGCAAAAGTTTGTTATGAATTTCATCTTGATACCTCCTCCAATCATTCCTGAGAAAAATGTCGTGACAGACAGACGGGCAAGGAAGTGATACTATAATTGTTCCGCTTTTTCCTCATGAAGTACTGTAAAAAAATAATAATATAGGCTCTTGGTAGTGCGTAATAATAGATGGTAGATAATTTACGATTGTCTCGTTCCACGTTTCTTTTACCAATTCAAAGTCTTCACTCTAGGACACATTTTCGGATATCCAGTCCACTGTCACTGCATGCTTTTGTATTACTTATTCCGCTAGCTATATTGCTGACTGTATTTCTTTGTTAGATTACTTCATTTCGAATTATATCCTTCAAAGAAACTCCAAGCGCCGTTAGTTGGTGGACTAACCTTACTATCAGTGTCCACGTTTTCGTGCCGTAGCCCGTAAGTCATAACATGCGGGATGCACTGATTTTCCGAAGAAGGTCATCTCATAAGAGACGGTCCTGGGCCGGCCGGGGTGCGAGGAATTTGTCTCAGATAATCTCACCTCCGGCAACCTGGCTGCGGTCCACACAGTCGGCGTGCGTTTTAGTCGGTTCAAGTCCGACTTAACCTCCCCACCGGCCCCGATGGTGGGGTTATCCGTGGGGATTGTGTGAACATTAAAAAAAAAGTTTGCACTGTTTAAAACATAATCAACAGCAACCTTAAATTTGACCCTCAATCAATCAACAATCAACTAGTCTATCGCAACCCACTGCTGCACATAGGCCTCTCCCAATGTTGGAAGGATTTAGCCTGCTGTTGCCACCCTGGCTAAACGGGTTGGTACAGAGATTTTCTTTCTCCGTTACCACATGGACAGTTGTCCCTCAATCCTATTTTATGCTAAACCATCAGTGCGTGAGCTCTTCTTTACGTTATCAGTACTACATCTCTAGTAATTCCACACCATGACTAAACTATGTTAAACTATAATGAACCATGGGTAAGCAAAACGTGTGAGCGAGAAAGAATATCGAAAGAACAAAGCGGGTAATCTATCAGTTCTCTCCCGCTTTCATCCATACGAGTAGACTCACATACATACTCCAAAAGCACCGTATTGAATAGTATCCATTATTTTACATATTGAGACAATTGAATTACTTATCGCTTCAAGCTGAGACATGTCCCGGTACACTTAACGGAACCTATGGCGTTTGTTTGATGGTGTTTGTTAAATTGAAACTCGTGTTAATTCACTGATTTTATTTCCACGACTCAGAGGCTGTTTTAAAAAAATGTTTAAAACTAAAACTGTAAAATCACGCTCTAAAATTTTTAAACAAGAAAATATCAAGGATAAGCCGTGGTCGTATGCCACTTAGTCCAACAAAATAGCGAGGGATATGCCTGTCGACCTCACCTTCGGCAACCAAAAACGACCCACAGGCGGCGTGCGTTTTGGTCTGCTCGAGTCCGACATAACCTATTGCACCGGCTCCGGTGGGGGGTATCCGTGGGGATTTTGCGCACTCGCATTCTTGCGGGAGAAATGATTTTTCAGTAGTTTTATTTTTTTATTTATATTATTTTGGGGTAAGCAATAGTTATAATTTACATATATTTGTAATGTAGTAATTAAGCCCTTTCAGTTGATACTCGTACCAAACACTACATATTTATCTCAAATTATGTTTTTAACACAGTACTTTATGACCGCTAGAGGGCGCCAGAATAGATTCAATAACACATTATTTAGCCTATAACCAGCGGTCGACTAAGGCGCTTCTAATGATACCTCATTTGCGCATCTAAGCCTGAGGCTTAGATGCAGCAGCGTACTTATGGACAATTACAATATGACTGGCTAGGCATGCAAGGGTTCGGTGACAAGGAATTTTGAAATGACTATTTGTAACGAACGAATGAGTTTTGAACGATAACACATTTACTGATTTAGCTATTAGAATTGCATGCCTATTATGGTAGAATATGGCGAAACTATGTACCTACTGGATATAACACCTTTATGTAACCCATATTTGTAATGAATGAATGAATAAATGAATAAATGACATTTCGATTATTCCCATTTCACTCATGGTGAAAACAAATAATAAACCGGTTAAGGGCGAGCCTGAGCATGGAATTAGAAAAAGTTTTGGTATGAATTTCATCTTGCTACATTCAATCATTCCTGGGAAAAAAATATTGACAGACAGACGGATATATAAGAGTACGAGTTAAGAGTTACGTAAAAAAATAATAATTAGGCTCTTGGTAGAGCGTAATAATCGATGCTAGATAGTCTACGATTGTCTCGTTCCACGTTTCGTTTATTGATTCGAGGTCTCCTCTCTAGGACTCGCTTTCGGACATCGATCCTATAACTGATGTGGCACTTCATGCTTTTGTATTGCTTATTCCGCTAGCTATATTGCTGTATTTCTTTGTGAGATGAATTCATTTCGAATTATATCCTTTAAAGAATTTCCAAGCGCCGTTAGTTTGTGCGCTAACCTTACTATCAGTGTTCAGGTTTTGGTACCGTAGCCCGTAAGTCATAACATGCAGGATGCAATGATTACCCGAAGAGGGCCGTCTCACAAGAGACGGTCCTATGCCGGCCGGGGTGCGAGGGATATGTCTCTCAGATAATCTCATCTCCGGCAACCTCCGACAACCTGCGGTCCACACCGTCGCGGTGCGTTTTAGTCGGTTCAAATCCATATCGAAAGTAAATGTTAATCGCATTGTGCAATATGGCGAACATCTCAATAGCTGCGGGGTATTTCTTCGTACCTCCATATTCCGTGGCAGAGATAATAACATTCATAGCAAAAGCTGGTCAAGGTAATACGAAAACAGAACTGTAATATCTAACGAATTGCCTAATAATTTTGAATCTGTAGTCCGCAGCAATAATAAATTCTATTTTCCACATTGCTAAAGAAAACCCCGAAATTCTTTTATATTTTAATTTTTTGCTTGGGTCAGCATTGTAGCATTCAGCATGTAATGAATTACATTATGGAGGTTCGAGGTTCAAAGATAAATAATATACAAGGGAATATTTATTCAATAAATAATAATTACACAGTATTCTATGTTACCTTAATACTAATTAAATAACATGATGTTAAAATCAATCGAAAAACCCGTCCCTGATCGCTTCCGGTGCAAAGGTGCCCATCACACTTACTGCATTAGTTGGGTTGTGGTGGCCAAAATCTCTACAGGAACGATCATACAAGGGAATGTGTTAATTTTACCAAGTTTTTGATAGCAAGAGATTGCTCTATATCGATAAATATACATCGTTGGGTAAACGTAGATTAAAATGTACTACATATATGTGCATATACACTCTTCATTACCATGATTTTCATTTTTTGACTTCACGATAGTTTAACCATCACAGCATTGCAAAACTGCAACAAGCTACAATAAAACTAATTTAGGTAAGCGTTTCATATGAATAATAAAAAGTCGCTAAGTTAGGTAAAATTAATGTTTGACATTATAGGTAAGTCCATGTTTGGTCTATGTACTCGCACTTGGACTAAAATTATAGTCAAGTTTTCTACGAATCTGGGGGTTTCTGGGCTATGTGTGAAATTCACTAACCGCATTTATACTTTACTGTGTACGAAATGAGTTCTACGCACTTACTCAATTTACAATAGTTGATCGTTCGAACTGCTCAGCTAAATACAGGATAATCTGCCAACTTAAATATTGTTCTATCCACCTAATCAATACGGTAGGGCTTCTGTTGACCCACCCGCATTGATATATTTCACGGGCAAGTTACTGAAGCCCTCTAAATCCGATAAGGCCCTTTACTTACGTCGACTGGAATTCGTAACCTTGTTGCAAAGTGCTTGCGAATACCTTCGATAATTTGTTTGAGTTTCGTTTCTTAAGAAATCGCTAAGGAAATATGAGGCTAGCGTGTTGTGAACGAACGTTGACGCCTCATGTGTGTTGAGTAATAATTTGATTTCGATTCGAATTATAAACTCGTGGTTCTAGATGAAGTAGAATACCTTGGTTTGTATGGCTTATTTGTCCGCCGAGCTCGCAAGCCTGCGTCAGATTCGGCCGCCAATCAGGCAGGTGTAGCCCACGAAAATCTTGATACTGGTTTCATGGTAATAGGTTTGGTCCTTATAACGATGACCGGAAAAACGTAGTTGGCAGAATTTGGATTGTTTCAGACACCACGTGACTTGTAAGAAAAATGTATGCTGACAGAGCGAATCCAGCCCCCCCCCCCCCCCTATAATAAACTACCAGTACGAAAATTTTGACAGGTACTTTTCATGGAATAGTCTAGATGCTTTTCGCGCAATTGCTTTTTTTTATACCACTTAGGTGGCAGACTAGCGCACGGCCCACCTGATGGAAAGTGATTACCGTGGCCTATGGACGTGTATAACACCAGAGAAGCCACACTCGCGCTGCCGACCCTATAAGCACAGAGTCTCTTTGCCGTCAGTGTAGAGGACAAGCAGGACATTGCTATTCTTATACGAGTACTACACCAAACGAATACTCAGTAAGCAACAAATACATAATCCAATTTTCCTGTTGTACCTTTCTCAAAGATGTGTTTGTTGTTGTAAAGGTGATCCGGCATCACCTAGTTATAAATAGTAGTAGAACCTTGTAAAAACAAAGGCCTATAACGGGTCAGTCACAGTGTTCAAGTAAGTGGAGCGAGCATAACAGGATTTACTTCATCTTATTTGTTACACAATGTGACTGCAGACAGTGCCGACTGCCGACCGAGAACTCGAGTTGAGAATATATATATGACACAGGTTGAGACATGAATTTGTTCTGACAACGCTTTTAGTGAAGGCTTAGGGGTAACGTGTTTACGTGACTTTTTTTTCTTTAGTCGAACGCTATTTTTAATTTTCTTTAGTGACCGTTGTATTTTTTCTTTTAGGCCAGTATACTAGAATGACATTCACTTGAATCATGATGTATCTGAGTATAAATTGTATAGACATCTATCAAATCTGTCAATTCGGTATATATCGATGTTCAAGTGTCATTGCAGAATACGGACCTTAAAGTGGAACATCGTCTGCTTTTACTAGTTTCTAGTTATATAACTTGCAATTAAAAAATATATATTGTCAAATAAACAAAATGTACCATTACATTACTCCCTGGATCCCGCACTAGGATTCCCTGTGTCGTGGGATCCAGTCCACTCCACTATGACAATAACATAAAGATATTCTATAGCTAACAAATAAAAGAGCAAACATGTTATCTTTTTTTTTTAAGAAAAGTGTATTTAAGTATATAACCGTACATGCATGGATAGGTATACGCGCGCGCGTGTGTGTGTGTGTGTGTGTGCTGTGTTTAGATTCATGAAACACACAAATTTCTTTTTCAATCAATAGCCTATTGCAGTCCAGGACTATATCAGCATTTCCAGGGGGATCGGGTGCTATGGCGCTCATTGGGCACCCGATTCTCCGCTTAACGCATCCAGTCATCTCACATACATTTTTCAGGTTGTTCTTGCTCCTAAATTTCTTTTTAAGATCTAGTGAATCCAATATTATGTATTATTACAATTACTATCAATAGAACGAAGTAGTAGTTTTATCCCACCACTCGAAATATCATCATTGGCCCTAGTCATCAGCAGAAGCAGACAAAGCACTTTAGGTAAATGAGATACCAAACGCAAGCACTTTAGGCAAATGACACTTATTCCAACGTAAGCACTTATGATACATATATACCTAGGTACCAACAAGACCACTAGATAAATACATTTTCCGCCTATCTAAATTTATTAAGTATTTGCCCGTATATATTTTTAGGAAGTGCACCGCAACCGCAGGAAATACAAAAGCACTATCAATTAACTATCGTGCATTTGTTGTATTTTAGGAATTCATAGTGGATGGCCATGTATTTCATGTGGAATTTGTTTCTGGGGAATGTAATACCACAGTCAAATCGCATGCATTTATCTATGGAAACTGCCGGTGAATTCTTCTGGAAAATTCGAAGGGTTGTACACTTCAGAAATTGAACTTTCTGTCCTACTGATCTAAAATGGATCTGATAGGTAGTGTACTAAATGATTAAGACTCACGAAATATTCGAGGATCTCGAATGTGCAGCAAATCCATATAAATGCGAAAGTAACTCTCTGGTTGTTAAACTTTCGCGCTTAAACCACTGAACCGATTTTAATATAATTTGGTACAGAGATAGATTAGACTTTGTTAAATAATGTAGGCTATGTTTGGTCCCAATAACCTACACCCACGCGGGCTGAGCCGCAATCTGCAATTGTATTACAACAAAGAAAGGAGTGTTAAGATAAAGTTCCATCAAAATAGTGTGCAGTACATTTGCTAACAAAACATTTTGTGCTGCACACTAGCAGTCGACGTACCACGCTAGTAGCGTATTTGGTTATCGTCCCCACTGGTCATTCTGTGCGTAACTTTTGTAAATCCACATTTTAGCACACTTGTGCACAAACATGTTCACTGGGATGAATGTTCAGTTTGTACGCGTCGATGCGAGTCCAGCGTACGTGTGCGCGCACAAAAGTATACAGATGTGTGTGAACATTACTAAAATGATCGCGCACAATTTGTTTTTGTTTACTTGAGTGTGTCGACCAGAATAAACATTTGTGTCGCACACTATGCATTGCAGTGCCGCACAGTTCAGCACACTTGAAACAACACTGAAATTTCACTTTTATAAAATCTTTTGTGGTGGTGCTTCCAAAATTCGGCTGAACCATGTTTGTACCGAATTCAATACGTTGGACACTTTCATCTTACGCTTCTTAAAGTAATTACTGCCTATTGTTTAACACCATAGTTTTTAATGTCCTCTCATTGTCTAACAAACATTTTAAAGTAGTCGCAAAAAATCACGCGTCATGTTGTCGTTTCCGTGGGTTTTCCATTATGTGTTGTAATCTCAAGCTGTGACATTTATGTCGTTGAATAACTGCTTAAATTTCTTGTAAAACATTGGTTAACCTCATTCAGAACACATTTGACTTGTGTTTAACCAGGTATAACTTTACAGTAATTCTGAAGTCATACTTATTGGAAACGGAGGGGGTTGTAATATTCGTAACGATTAAAATGAAATGACAAAAAAGCCATTTAATTTTCTGAATGGCAAAATGTGAATTAATTAATTAAGAATTTAGTTTTTATGCAATCGATTTCCGTGATAGTCACAAATACGACAAAAAGTTATAATCAAAATAGGCGAAGCCGTCAATATGTTTTTAAACCGAGAACCAGCTCGGATCGTTTGTATCTATTCACATTGATATGGTTGTCAGCTCCGTTACATTCCAGATTCAACCTTGTATTCAAGACCTATATCAGGTCATAATAGTTGATAGCTATTAGCAATCACAAAAGGCAATACTGCAGATCATATTGCACAATCATTCGGTAATAGAAATTACGACTGCGAGCAGTTCACTGTGAAGTTAACTTCTAAACCAACGGTTATTGCCGAGCATTATTTCAATCAGTTATTTGATCTTGTTATTTATATTGTATTTATGAGTGATATGGTTTAGAGGTATATTATAAAGCTGGATCATTTCAGAACAGTATGCTTGAATATTTTGAATAACTAACAATAACTCATAAAGTAAACAAGACAAAACATCCTAATATCTCCAACCTACTTCGAAATTGGAGGAATCTTCTAACTGAAAAACCAAATAATACTTTACCCAACCGCGAATCTAATGCAGGATTTGAATAATATATATTCATCGGTATCTTTCTCCAATGTACCTCTTCACTATTTATATCAATCCCTCCGTGCACATTTCATAAACTTCCTCTAGTAGACTGAACCGTTTATACTAGTCGTTGCAAGTCCACATTGCTTCTGATCAGTTCTTCTTCAATACATCACCAATTTAACCAGGGTATATTCTACAAGAACGAAATAAATAAATATTCCACGACATTCTACACAACGCTATCTAGACCCATGGTAAGCATAGCTTAGCTAGCTTGTGTTATGGAATCTAGAATGCGGATAAACATACTTAGATACTTTTTTTTAATGTAAATACATACATAGAAAAACACGTCTAAAATTACACACAGTATGTAAATCGGATAATACTTTCTAAAGCAAACCTACTAATACATTCTCTGCCGAAATCCGTCACTAATGTTAAACCGTTCTGCTATGCTTTTGGAATTTTAAACTTAACGACAGGAATCATAATGAAGTGAATTAATTCCAGGCACACACCTTCGAAATGCCATCACGTAGTTACCATTAATATCTAATTTTAGGTGCTGGAAAATTAGTATTACGATGCCCTAACCGTTGACACCTTGACCTGTGAGGACGCATCACAGTTAGACTAGAAAACCGACCACAACTGAGTTGGGAAAAGGGCCCTGAGAATGATAATTATATTAGGTCTTTACCTACGAAATTGCCGAAATTTTCTTACAGATTCATGAGTTCGTTATTCCTTTCATTTGATAGCTATTTCCATTATTTATATTTTGCTTGAAACTTGGTTTCAAGATTTTACAGCTCTGTATTAAATTTTGTTTTTATTGGCCGCTTGATAAATTAAATTCGATCTTGAAATACAGTACTTCCTAAATGCTATCCATTTTGATGATAAATTTCTTATTACTTTTTTTACAGCGGTCACTTTTCAAAAATGTAATAAACGTGTTTGTTAGCTTAATGTTGTCTCATTCATACGCAAAAAGATATCATTACATTTTGGATTTGTCATTCCTAAAAAAATGAAAAAATGTTTGTACTGAAAATTGGGTTTACTCCCAATTCTTAAAAAAAAACGGCAATTTCATATGTAACGACCTATTATATAGTCTAAACTGTCTTAAAGTTGGAACCAACATAAGCGGACCTTATGCACATTTCGAAGAACTGAATCATTCCGAGTAGCTATCTCGCGGAGTACTTACATGGTTATTTTGATTTCAACCGAGTATATTATTGTTAGGTATTTAAACTATCATGGTCACTCACATCAGTATCAGAATAAACGGGATATTTACCATGTTTCATTGTTTTGAGTTTCCGATATTTCGGCGCTGTTGCAAGCACCATGATCACGGAGGAACTGGAGTAGTGGCGGTGAACAGAGAAAAAGTTTTTTCCTATACTCGGAATTTTAATTCGATTCCAGATTTGAAAATTTCAGTGTTGCAACGTTATGACAAGTACTAAATAGTGACGTTGCGAAATTATTCGATATGGAAATGGAATATTTCCGGATCGATTCTTCTCGTTTATAATTTTACTCTCGTAAACTAAGTATATCAGGAAATTAAATATTTCTGAACCGATAATTTAGTTTTGACGATTAATTAACGATCTGAGACTTTTCTTTTATAATTGTGTGTGAGATAAAAAAAAAATGTGATCATGAAGGAACATGACAAATAAAACAGATAGATGTATTATGGTAATAATTTATTTTATAAATTGTCGCCGTCATCGCTATCGCTATCGCTGTCACTTTCTGTAACATTTATTATAAATGTGTCTGTGATATTGTCAATTAACATATCTAGCCTACTCATTTTTTCCTCTTCTTTGACAACATGGGATACGCATTTAGACCATTCGGTAGCCGTAATTTTTTGAATGCCTTCCTGAAATAAATTTCTCACGTCTGTCAATTTGAAGGTTTTATTATTTTGAGCTACATGCCCCTTTACCTGCGCCCATATCAATTCGATAGGATTGAGCTCGCAATGGTAAAGGGGCAGTCTTAAAACCGTGATCCCATGTTGTGCTGCCATTTCGTCTACAGCGTACTTATTAAAAGACTCGTTATGTGGAATCAGTTCTAAAAGCGTAGCTTTAACCATATCTGGTTCGTAATGAATATTTTTATTTAAAAGCCAATCTTGAATGTCAGCTTTTTTCCAGCTCATTTTTGGTGCCGTTTCCAATTTTCGGGAGTGGTAAGGTGCATTATCCATCACCACAATTGAGTTTGGTCTTAATTTTGGTAAGACTCCAGCGAACCACTCCTCAAAACAAACTGCATTCATCTCATCATGGTAATCTTCACAATTTTTCTTTGCTTCAAAAATCATGAGCCCCTCTTCCAGGAAGCCTTCTTCAATACCTATATGGCTAATTATGAGACGTTTACCTTTTCCAGATGGATTTTTTAATCCAGTGGTCAGTCCCTCCAAAAACGCTTGTCGAGATGATGTGACTTTCTTGTCCACCCAAGTGTTTTTTTACAGTATGACCTTAAAATTAATATAGTACATGAACATTCAATATTACTATTAAATTTAATGTAAAATGTATATAAATTCATTTTGTGTATAAATGTTAGCCTTACCTGCGTTAACCCAAGTTTCATCTTGATAATATATATGTCTCCCTTCTCGTCGAAACTGACATATAGATCGCAAGTAACGCTGGCGCCATGTTATTATATCATTTCGATCAATAAGTGTGCTCTTGCGTGACCGTGCAACAAATTTAAAATTAAGATGCTTCAAAATTTTTCTAAGGGTGTCTTTGGAAATCTTGGGCATTTCTGAATCATCGTTCATCGCTTGTAAAATCTAAAATAGTAAATTTTATAATAGCTTGGAATCATTACTTATATATAAAAGATGTAGGTATAAAATAATACTGTCTGACTGATTGACTAACCTTTGCAATAGTTGGAGGTTCATTTCGGTAAAAGAACTGATGAACAATTCTTCGTATTGCAGAGAATGTAAATTCATCAATTTTATCTTTGAAACTTCGCTTTGGTCCAGTTTTTTTAGGAGGAGTTGGCGGCGCACCTTTATTTACTTCCTTCAAAACGTTACAAACAGAGCGTGAGGTTATTCCCAACATGTCAGCAACTTTGCTCATACATTCATTTTCTTCTACAACTTCAAAGGCCTCCAATTGCGCAGAAATTTCATTTTTCACGTATTTGTAGGCGTTGCGGATCATTACTTTTTCAGTAACAGTGAAAGCTTTTCGTGGACGTTTTTTTCTTGGGGACAAGAAAACATCCACGTCTTTTTGTGATGTACTTGGCTGAGGATCCATTTTGATGGAAAACCAAAACAAATAGATTCACTCAAAGTTCACAAAAAACTATAAACGTAACAATAAACACAACGTAACAACACTTTAACAAAAACCCAACAAAATAACAAAATATCGATTCGCAATGTAATAAGATATTCGTGCAGTCAGACTGGGAGAATGAAGCCGAATGACACGATAAACAAAATGGCGATAGCTGCATGAGCGCGCACGGGTTGCCATACTGAAAACTATCTAGGCTCTTTTATTATAAGTTTTGTTTTTAATATAAAAACAAAAATATTAACTTTTTATAAAACAGAGCAGCGATTACTAATTAATAAATAATTATTATGAATAATTATGTATTTATTTAAATAAAAATCAATAATTTAGTCTTTAATTGGCACACTGATGGCACACACACTGATTGTTTATCGATTTTTGTGTTCATCACTACACTATTATATGTGGTATCATTATTTCACAAAATGACAGTAGCTAATGTCAAATCTGGAATCGAATTAAAATTCTGACTATAGGAGTAATTATATCGATCTACCCTCTTTCGAGTTCTTTTACTACGCGTATCTGCACTACTATTGGTTTCACTCTCACTACAAATCGACCCGATCTCGATCACGTTCACATGTCGTTAACGTGATCACGTGATCACGTTCACAACATACGATGCTCACTGTATCCACTCACGATTTTGTTTTAGCTTGTTCCCGGTTGTTTTTGCAAAGACGGACCACGGCAGTTGAAACCCATCCCCACGATTGAAATTATTATACTTTTTTATTTCAATTGCTTCCCTAACCAGTCTTGGTATATAGTGGCGTTCTGTCGAGAGCATCTGAGGGTTATGTAGCTCGATCCAGTGGTTCGTACCGGACTCCAATAAATGTTGAGCGATTACAGATTTATGCGGTTCATTGTTTTTGACTGCCCTGATGTGTTCCTTGATTCGGCATGTAACCGTTCTTTTTGTTTGTCCTATGTAAGAACTGCCACAGCTACAGTCAATCTTGTACACTCCCGGTCTGTCCAGTAGGGAGCCATCTTTGGGTGAGCGCAGGCATTGCGACAGCTTTTTAAAAGGAGTGAAAATAGTTTTGACAGATACCTTCTTCAGGATGTTAGCGAACTTATCTGTCACTTCTTTGATGTAGGGTAAAAAGGCTGGCTGTCTTTCCACCTTATAGTTCCGGGGTTTATTTGTGGTGAGTCTGGGTGGTCTTATCCGTCCATTGTATCCATTCTTTTGTAGAAGAACGCCACTTATGTGCTTCAATTCTACTTGTAAATGTTCCTCGTCACATAAACTATATGCGCGGTCAGTAAGTGACGTCACTACCAAAACAATGAAACATGGTAAATATCCCGTTTATTCTGATACTGATATATTATTGTTCTTAATTCTGTCTCGAGAGATAAGTTCAATTCCAAATACACGTCTACAAACGACAAACAAACAGCGCATCAAATTTTCCATTAGTTGCGTAGCTATTTTATGCAAACATGTACACTAAATTTTACACACGATTAAATCAAATATTTTTGATGAGAGTTATTTTGGGAGGTTTTTTTTATACCACTTAGGTGGTAGACAAGCACACGGCCCACCTGATGGAAAGTGGTTACCGGGGCCTATGGACGTGTGTGACACCAGAGAAGCCACACTCGCGCTGCCGACCCTGTAAGCACAGAGTTTCTGTGCCGTCAGTGTAGAAGACAAAGCAGGACAAACCTTTAGTGATCCCACTGACAGCACAAATTCTCCAGTGAGCTCTGGCTACCCTACTCACCGCTGGGAACACAACACGAAGTTATTATAACCGCGGTATTCTGTAGGGCGGAGGTACTTCTCCAGTCGGACTGCTCAATAGTGCGGAAATACCGCCGTGTCCTACCTCCCATGAAAAAGGTAAAATATATAATATATAAATATAAATATTCCACGACATTCTACACAACGCTATCTAGACCCATGGTAAGCTTAGCTTAACTAGCTTGTGTTATGGGATCTAGAATGCGGATAAACATACTTAGATACTTTTTTTTTTGTAAATACATACATATTATACATAGAAACACCCAGACCAATGCAAGTATACATATTCATGCATACAAATATTTGCACTGAGCGGGAATCGAACCCGCGCCCCCTGCATAGCAGTCGAATGCTCTACCGCTACGCCACGGAGGTCGTCAAAATCGAGTCGTGAAAATAAGCATCCTAACTCTTTTGTGATGTAGATAATATATCATTAGCCCAATTTCCATTTTCACATCTGCCAGGCATTCTGTGACGGCTATATGTTTTATACGTTTAAAAAACAGTCTACATCGGTACTCCACCGCCAGAAATGAGAGAAGGCATGTCAACAGCGATAGCGCGAGGTCGGCGCGGGCGCAAGAGCGCATAGATTAGGTCAATTACAGCGGCCCCGCGCATCACATACATGTAAGGTTAGCAACGTGACGTAATAGAGGCAAGAATGTTATTATTGTATTGAATGAGATTATACTTAGGTCTCAGCACGATTTAAAAAAAAAAAATATGGCAAGGTCGATGTACTCATATCAAATTCGACCAACACATAGAGGCACAACTCCTACTTTTTAGAAGACATTACGAGCACATGCGCACAATTCTGACAGGAATGCAAAGTTCATACAAAATTGAGATTGATAATATATCGTTATGTCAAATATTTTATTCCTTCGGAGTTGACATAGGCTATGTTGCGAGTTGACCAGTAAGTTGGGCTGTACCATTTTGATACTTCTACATAGATTTTTGTTTGTTTGGTGATGATGATGATGATGATGATGTAGCTATAGCGATTACAGATTAATATCACAATCATTTTATTATTTATTCTATAGACATTATTTTTTATTTATTTCAACTTATGCCGAGGAGTTCCATGACGTATTTTAGGTTTAGTTTAATTTAATTTGTTTAGTTAGTACAGTTCTATTAGTTCGTTTTTAAATATTGTTCTTATGTAATCACAACGTAGACCGAAATAAATGCGAATTCTCTTGTACTCCATACATTACGCGCTATAATGATGATTATAATGCTTTTGTATTGAGTGTTTTCGAGAGTCTCGAGAAATTGAATTTTGGAAATCAAACATCTTTAAAATTATTTGTCATTACAATATTTCACTTTAACAGCTCATTATTTATCATAAGAGAATTAAAAAAGTAGACAACGTCCCTAAATAATAACTAGGTATGTCTACTACGTGTACTATATATGAAAAACAAACTAAAATTAAAAAGTATCAAGATAGTTACATCCAATTTCCCCATTATTGCACTTTACAAATTTAATTTTCCAATTTGCTATGAGATCCTGGTACACCTACACACCGTTTTATTGTACGTATTGAACTATTTTTTCTTTCTTTTTCGAGTTGCGTTATGAATTAAATATTTCTTAGCGTGGATCTAGAAGACCAGAATAAATCTCATTTTAGTCAATAGGCATTATTTCCACTTATAATATATATCGTACTAGATATATGCCTTTCTTAGCACACGATTCCGCGACTTAACCACCTACCAATAGCTAACCAATATGATTGTTTTATAGCTTAATAGGAGGACAAAAAGTGAACCACATAGTTTCCGGCTGAGTAGAATTTGGACCACCCCATCTCTTCCCATGCGGTGTCGTACAAGGCGACTAAGGGACAGGGCTGTTTAACATCAGACAGATATATACAGAATAGATTTAGCCTCGGATGTATGGCTTGAGTCGAATAACAGTGTCCGGAATAAGGCAATAGGCTCACCCCCTATTACGCGGAGACCGAATGTTAGGTGAAATGTGGGTGTTAATTCAACTCGGCCTAACCCTCCGGGGATAAAGTTTTATTGTATGTGGAAAATGTTTTAACACATCCAACGTCAATCTGAAACATATTCTAAATTAACCCTCTATTCCAGGAGTCTATGAAAACATTCCACCTGCTGCTGAACGAGACATCTCGTCGGCTGCAGGCGTGGACGAAACGCCTGGGCACGTGTGTGGACAAGTCCAGGCCGTACTATGACGCTGTGGCGGTAGCAGTGTCGGCCAGGCAGGAGTGTCAAAAAGCTGCTGTGCAGTTTCAACGAGCTAGTGGTAAGTGGGAGATCAAAGTTTTGACCCCTTATAGCTGGACTTTTCTTCTGTTCTGTTTCAGGACGACTTAATTTAGGTAAATATGGGAAAATGACGAAAACATTAATTAAATAAATAAAATTCTATACACAACGCTATCTAGACCCATGGTAAGTAGGTATATCTTAATTAGTTTGTGTTATGGAATCTAGCATAATATAACATAAACTCACTCCTGTATCCCCGAAGGGGTAGGCAGAGGTGCTAGCACCCACATTTACCCACATTTAGAATGCGGTTAAATATACTTAGATACTACTTTTTTTGTAAATACATACATATGATACATAGAAATACCCAGACCAATGCAAATATTCATGCATACAAATATTAACACTGAGCGGGAATCGAATCTGCGCCTCCTGTGTAGCAGTGTTTACTAAAATGGAATGGTCTGAAGTGCATTAAGTAGTCAGAAAACCGAGTATTTTTTCTTCGTCATGGATGATATAACGCTAGGCATTTAGTGACGGGATTTATCATAAACAAAAATAGCATTCAATTCCAAGGCGTTAGTCGTCACAATTTGGCATTGTATGCCTGAATAGACGACTATCTCCTGCAAGGGTGAAGGTAGACTAAAGTAGAAGCACGAGTGGGCAGGGGAAGCTTGTTTACTGCACCAGTTTGAAGCTCCAACAGACAGTTGTTTTATTGTGTTTTATTCGGAGGTAGGACACGACGGTATTCCCGTCCGAATTGAGCAGTCCGACTGGGGAAGTACCTCCGCCCTATAGAATACCACGGCTATAATAACCTCGTGTTGTGTTCCCGGTGGTGAGTGAGAGCTCACTGGAGAGTATTTGTGCCGTCAGTGGGAAGACCAAAGGCTTGTCCTGATTTTGTGTTCTGCACTGAGGGCACATAAAATCTCTGTTCTTACAGGGGTCGGCAGCACGGATGTGATCCGCTGGTGTTACACACGTTCATAGGTCACGGTAACCACTTTCCATTAGGTGGGCTGTGTGTGTGTGTGGGGTGTGCTTGTCTGTCACCTAAGTTGTATAAAAAAAAGTCGTATCAGGCCTCCTCTAAATCTGCGTTATACTCCGTGGTCATTCTAAAGTGTCATAACTTTGTCGTATAGTCTGTGCTCACAAGTGTCATAACTGTGACAATTACTCGGTGTTAAATGTCAAGTGGTAATATAAGCGTCGTGTCGTTGACTGCAGGTGTCACACTTAATAAGAAATTGTCTGATATCTTACTCTCTATGCTGACAATTGGGTATTTTCCTGTAGTTGAAATAAACTATTTAACTGAGCTCATTAAATTAAGAATGGTAAGAGAGTGGTAAAAGTTATGTCGTTTATTATTTTTTATTTATTTTTAATCACCCACCCAACCTATAATAATAAATCATTTGAATATTAAATATAATGACGTCACAATAAATTATTTCATATAAGTTTCCTTATAACTTTCCTTTTTGATGTTTAATAAGAAGTAACTAATTTTACTATTCAGTCAAATACCCAGTCGAACCGCAAACTGTGTATGTAGACATTTAGACTAACTAACTAACTCTAATTATTCGTAGAAGATGTTTGGATATTTGTTACTATCACGGCGATAATAACGTTGTGTTGTGTTCCTAGCGGTGACTAGGGTAGCCAGAGCTCACTGGAGAGTTTGTGCTATCAGTGGGAAGACTAAAGGCTTGTCCTGCTTTGTCCTCTACACTGACGGCACAGAAACTCTGTGTTTACAGGGTTGGCAGCGCGAGTGTGACTCATCTGGTTTTACACGCGTCAATAGGCCACGGTAACCACTTCCCATCAGGTGGGCCGTGTGCTTGTCTGCCATAAATTTGCTGCAAGTATAGATTATAATCTGAAATAAAACATAGGTTACTTTTGCCTCCCAAAATAGGTTTACATATGGGTAAAGGGAATAACCTGTAAGCAACTTTTCTGTTCTTACACACTCCCCATCATTAAAACTTTCATCCAAGCCCGTTACGCCGTTTGAAGTGCTTTTAATCTACCTTTTTTCAATCAATTATTGTTATTATTCGTCTTACTTACCTATACCTTATGGCACATATTATCTTGGGCCTAAGTCGAAAGCCGCGTGGTTTTCGGCAGAGTAGAATTAGGGCAACCCCATCTCCTCCCATGCGGTAATCCTACAAGGCGACTAAGGGATAGGACTGATTAACATCAGACAGATATACACAGCCCAGACTCAGCCTCAGATGCATAGCTCGAGTAAACAATAGTGCCCAGAATACTTGTGCCCTAATACAAATATTGGTGAAATGTGGGTGTTAATTCACCTCTGCCTTACCCTCCAGGGATAAAGGCGTGATTGTATGTATGTATGTATGTAAGTCGAGAGACAAACGGGGCCCTGGTGCGCGTGGATTGTTTTGTAATAAGAATCTATGCTTTGTGAATTTGAGATCGCACCCCGTGCTGTACTCAAAACACACCCAGGAAACGTGTATTGCATAGCATCTTTTGAACACATTAGGTTCATGATGGACATCAATCAATCAATTAGTTCATCGTAGTCCACTGCTGGACCTAGGCATCTCCCAATGTTGAGAGGCTTTAGCCTACTGTTTCCACACTCGCCGGATGGGTTGGTATAGGGTTTTACTTCGAGACTTCCTTCTCTCGCAGTGATATCGTCTGCGTATTTTTCCGTTAGCCGCCTCTTACGACACCCGTCGGATGAGATGGGGTGGTGATACTTATATTCTTTCAGCACACGGATAACAAGTTGTAAAATGTACATACCTCCTTGATAATAATAATAAACCTAACTTTCGAACAAGCCTCAGTCGCCGTGTCTGGTTGGACAATCGTCAATCACGCAACGCCTTATCGGTCACGACTGCAGTGGAGATATCGATTATTTATTTATTATTCATTGTTCTTTCAATGTCAATGCCAATGACTCATTACGTAAGTTTCACTCGGTTGTCATTTTTGTCCAGTTAACATAAACTTTAACGCAATTTCTCCGAATAATTGTCAATTATACATCATTTAATTAGTTAATTTTAAATTGTGTCTTCAGCCACTTCTGAGGCCGAATGTACATAGAAAAACTTGATGCATTTCTTTCTTACTTCCTGGCGCCGCCGCATCTGTACCTATTGTACAATTGTAGTATTGAATGAACTAACAATTTGGGAGCATTGCCAGACTCAGACAATGAGAAAAACGGAACTCGACAGAAAAGATCCGTCAAATTTCTTTTCTTTTTGTAACCTTATATTGTAGCTTGACCTTCATATGAGTCAATGTAGCAGTGAAAAAGGAGATAGTTATTTTGAAAAATGCCTGATTTGATTTGAACCAAACCATGAGTAATTGACTCGGGCGTTTAGGAAAAATTCAGACCTATGACGGTGAGCAGTGTGCGGTATAAAAGACACTTCATCCCATGCGCATTCAAGCTGTAGAATGATCTCCCTGCTGCGGTTTTCTCAAGCCTCAAGCCAAGAGGGGCGTTAGAAGGTTTCTTCAAGGTCGGTAGCGTGAGTGTAACGTCTCTGGTATTGCACACGTCCATATGCCACGGTAATTACTATGGGAGGTGGGCCGTTTGCTTGTCTGCTACTTAAGTGGTATAAAAATATATTCATTAACAATTTTCACATGGTTTGAACATTGTAATTATTTAATAATCAAGATATAAAATATAATAACAATAATCAAAATCATTCAAAACGTTATGATACATTAATTGAACAATTAAGTAACACACTGACTAACACTTTCGGATCTTAGTCTTTAAAATGAGTTTCTAAATATAAAAATATTAATAAACTGAGTTTTTAAATAAATCATATTTAAAAGACACATCAAAATTTCCGTCAGAGTAGAATTTGGGCCACCCCATCTCTTTCCATGCGGTGTCGTACAAGGCAACTAAGGGATAGGGCTGTTTAACATTAGACAGATATATACAGCCCAGACAGCCTCAAATTCATGGCTCGAGGCAACAATAGTGCCCGGAAAACGGCTATAGGCTCACCCCCGGTATCACTTGGGACCGAATGCAGTGATGGTGAAATGTGGGTGTTAATTCACATCTGCCTAACCCTCCGGGGATAATCAAGTTCCCACTACTCACAGGAACCTATTGTCTTATTCCAGGTTATAATCTACCTTTGTGCTAAATTCCATCCTGATTTCTTTATCCGTTTTTGCGTGAAAAATTAACAATCATTCATATATGTAATATACATACAAACTTTATGACTCCTTATCAGGGCTACTTCCCGTCTGTCTGCACTCAAGGGCATTCGGTCACGGTCGTGAATTTTACATTATATCTCCGAAGGTCATGAACACATTGATTAGCTGCGAAGGGCTCGAATGATAGGTATTCAGGTTACTTACCCGACTATTTTGTAATTGGACTAGAAGATCTTTCTATTTATATGTTTTTTTTTACAAATGTACGATAGGAAACCGCGGTAGCCTAGTGGTATGGGTAATGGACTGCTGAGACGAGGTGCTCGGGTTCGATCCCAAGTTTTACCATGGCACACACCAATGACTTTTCGATGCTTTTCGAAGTTATGTGTGTATTTATCGCAGGTTTATAAGTGCCCGGTTAATGGCAATAGGCTCGCCACCTATTACATTGGGACCTAAACATAAACTGGCGAAATGTCGGTGTTAGCACCTCTGCCTACCCCTTCGGGGATATAGGCGAGAGTTTATGTTGTTATGTTGTTTTTTTATATATTTCATTGACGTTGATCGACATTCGGTCGTAATCGATTGGGTTTTCCTTACTTCTGCAATATGTGGTTTTTCAAGAAGGTCAGGAAAAGGTTCCTGCAAAGTCGTCAGCACGAGTATGACACCCCTGGTGTCGCATACCTCAATAGGCCACAGTAACCACTTTCCATTAGCTGAACCGTGTTCTTGTGTGTGAGTGTGATATAAATGCTTTTTCTTTGTTTCTTTCATCATATAAAAACAAAACAGGTGTTAAGGTAGGGAAACTGCCGCGGCGGCGGCGTGCCTGGCGCGCCTCCCCGTTTCCGGGGACGAGTTGGGGACTCTGTGGTCCCCACACCCGAGGAGAGGGCCAGATCGTGAGAGATGGCCGGGGTGCGAGGGATATGCTTGTCAACCTCACCTTCGGCAACCAAAAACGACCCATAGGCGGCTTGCGTTTCGAGTCCGACATAACTTCTTCCACCGGCTCCGGTGGGGGGTATCCGTGGGGATTGTGCGCACGTAAAAAAACGGTGGGGAAACTAAATAATCACTGTGTCCTATATTTTTTAATCTAAATAGTTACTGGAAAAAAAGAAAAAGAATTCGGGACACTGAGGAAAAATGTTTCTGAATTTTAAGCTTAGCGTAATGAGTCGGAGCATGAACGTTTAGTGAGAAAGGTTTTATATTTTTTATATTTTGCTCAGTGGTAATTCTTTAGCAAGTTGTTTATTAAAATATTTTTAGGGATCCGTATAAATTGTATAAAACCTCATGTTCGGAATCATGATAGAAAATAATTGGGAAAGCGTCTTTAAAAGCTTGTCAGAGCTTAGGGTCTGCTTCAGTCTTTCAATCATCTACTCCTAATTTTTTTTGTCCTGCAAAAAATCTCCACGTATACACCCAAGCCTCTCCTCCCGCCGGAGCCGGTGGGGAAAGTTATGTCGGACTTGAACCGACTAAAAGACACGCCGTCTGAAGGTCGTACATCCTTCGCACCCCTGCCGACCCAGGGCCAATCTTTTTCAAGCTGGCCCTCCTCTACTCGTACTAGACCTTCATTTTCTTAATCTTTCGCTTCTGCAATTGGCATCGTGCAAGCAATATCTCTCATGTTGCAAGCGTTCCTAGTACTCGGTAATTGCTTGCCATAAAGAAAACAAAGGTAAAATTATGCAATTTCCTGTAACTTGAAATCATTTCATATTATATCATTAAACTTCTTGCATATTTATATTTAAATATTGTAGCAATCAATGAAAATATGCAGACACTTTACATACCAGCACAGTTGAGCAAACCACAAAATAAATAGATAAGGGCTAAGCACACATGCTACTTTTCGCGTCCGGTGATTTAGTTGCACGGAATATAACATAGAGCTGATATCGCCCCACAAATTGCTGTCATTAAATGCCAAAATGCTGTGATCACGTTCAACATTCGCGTACGATTCGCACCTAACCGAAAATTAATTTTAGACTTTTTTTTTACGTGCGCATAATCTCCTCGGTTTCCCCCCACCGGAGCCGGTGGAAGATGTTATGTCGGACTCGAACCGACCAAAACGCACGACGCCTGTGGGTCGTTTTTGGTTGCCGAAGGCACACACAGGCATATCCCTCGCACCCCGGCCGGCCCAGGGCCATCTCTCTCGATCTGGCCCTCTACTCGGGATTTCATTTTAGACTTGAGTCCTATTGAAAATGGTAATTATTCACGTCACAGCCGAGTCTTGTGTCAAGAGTTTTTTTATGACATTAGTACTTACAACTTACTAGATTCAGTAATTGTCCTGCTATCTTTTTGTTTTTATATTCTGTGTTTAGTTTCTTTTTGAAGATAGACAGACAGACAAGCACCTCTGATGTAAGAAACACAGGATTATAGACTCTAAGACAAGCACCAGCGATGGTGCCGCCTTCTGAAATTAGCTTTGCCTGTACCTCCCTATTTCTTCATAAACATAGACTAAATTTTACTTTGAATCCTGGATACTGACTGAAGTTATTAGGGCGTAATGTATTAGCAGCGAGCGTATCGTTTTACCTTAAAGGTGAAATTCCATCAGTGTACTGAGCTGTGCGGCACTGCAATGTACAGTGTGCGACACAAATGTTTATTCTGGTCGACACACTCAAGCAAACAATAACAAATTGTGCGCGATCATTATAAAAATGTTCGCGCACATCTGTATACTATTGTGCGCGCACACGTACAGGGATTGGACTGAACGGTACAAACTGACCATTCTGCTCAGTGAATATATTCGTGCACAAGCATGCTGAAATTTGTTTGCGCTTACAAAAACTACGTACATTCTTACCAGTGGAGGAGATAAATGCGCTACCAGCTTAGTACGTGCACTGCTGGTGTGTTGCACAAAATGTTTGTAAGCAAATGCACTGGACACTATTTTGTAGAATTTTACCTTATTTGTCGCTCATGTATACTTCCCGGCATTGAGTTTCAGAAAATATACTCTTTATGCGCAGTAGGTACTTAGACGTTTTTAAAGGTGAAGGTGCTTAAATCATAGAAGATTATATCAAGCAAACCGCGCGCGCCAGGGTCACGTTTCTCTCGCGTCTTGGGGTCAAGATATATGCCGGGAACTGTACGAAAATCTGTGTTACTTTGAATGAATTTTTAGGTATTTAGTATGCTAACTATTCGAATCGATTAAGATAGAGAAAATTGAATCGATTCAGGCTGGATTCTTCCCCTACTTCCCCCTGTAAGGGAAAGATCGCGGGTTCGAATCTCGCTTAAACCGATTCAATTTTTTCTATCCTCATCGATCTGTGTTTGAGTTTTGAGGTATTTAAAAAACAACACACTTAATATTGAAAAACTACTCACGTTATTTACACAAGGGAAATTATGTGAGCTTATTTACGACTGGCCAACGATAAAAACATCGGCCTCAAAAATAAGAATATCCGGTTGCAACGGGATGAAGAGGACTGATTTATATATACCCGGGGTGCGGATATCCGCGCCCATGCCATTGGGACGCGACCTTTTTTTAATAAAACCGTTTTAGAAACGTCAATATTGAAAGTGTTTAAATAAAGCCCTCTACAGACTCTAAACTTCGCTGTCTGCAACAGGGCCTAGGGCATTTTTGCCCGCATATTAATGACAAATGTTATCCTGTGTTGTATGGGGGTAGACGGGGTCCCCACCAAGATTTTTGGAGACCAAGTCATCCTCACCTCCAAGCCGGTAGTTCTGTTTATTTAACCCTCAACCAGAAACAGGCCTAAGGAAGCGGCGATTCGCATTTTCACGCGCATCTCTCTGTAGGGAAAAGCTTTGATGTCCAACACGGCTTCGACGCCTCCAATGCGATGCAATGTTCGTGGCGAAGAGTCACATGAATATTTTATCAGGAGTACATTTTCTCTAGAACACAGGCAGATGTGACAAAACGTCGGTGCCAGGTTGGCTGCTGCAGGGCAAATCGAATGAAATGGGATTGGATGCAGAGAGTGGGGGCTATGACTGTGACGAACCTCTACAAACGATCAGACCCATCTTCTATTGTGTTCGTTGTGCCCCAATACCTGCACAATGGAGTACCTCTACAAGGTGACTGCGGAGGCAGTCAGTGTCGCCGATTTTTGAGCTAGACTCATCTAATTGCACTGGAAATTGCTATCGACTCAACGGATAAGAAGTCAATTCGAATCTGATGAACCCTCTCATTGTTAACTTTGATGAGGAGCCCAAGGTGGTTTTGAACATTGATTTAGAAAATGTAACTAATCAACCAAATATTCTAATTGATGTCTGGCATGGCACAGATATCTCTGTATGTAACGTATCAATTACTAATTGTACTAACGAACACGCCTGGCCACTCGTAACGCAGAACTAGGCGGTACACCGGTGATATTGTGTGCTCAATTCGTTAATCTGTGGGAATACGAGTGCGAATTAGAAATAATTGGCATATCGCTTTACTGTACGTAATGTTTTGTTGGATTCTATTGTTTCGAAAACGTAATTGAACTAAAATTAGAGCCAAATCTTTGTTAATCTACATAATGTAATAGGGGAATTTCTTATACAACTTTGGTGGCAGACAAACACACGGCCCACATAATGGAAAATGGTTACCGTGGCCCAAGGGCGTGTGCAACATCAGGGGAGTCATACCTACTCGTGCTGCCGACCCTTTTTTTTTTTTTTTTTTTACGTGCGCAAAATCCCGACGGATACCTCCCCGCCGGAGCCGGTGGAGGAGGTTATGTCGGACTCGAACCGACTAAAACGCACGCCGCCTGTGGGTCGTTTTGGTTGCCGAAGGTGACGTTGACACCCATATCCCTCGCACCCCGGCCGACCCAGGGCCATCTCTCACGATATGGCCCTCTTCTCGGGTGTGGGGACTACAGAGTCCCCAACTCGTCCCCGGAAACGGGGAGGCGCGCCACGCGCGCCACCGCCGCGGCCTGCTTCTGCCAGGGTGACAGGCGGCTTCACCTGTCACCCCCAGGCGGCTTCACCTGTCACCCCCAGGCCGGCGCTCATGGGGGGCGGAGGTCGTTCATCGACCTCCGACGCCCGAGTTGCCTTCGTGCGCGGGCAGCTTGTCTTGCGATCCTTCGTCGCTCCCGCTGCCGCTCCCGCCCCGCCTCCTCCTTCACGAGCATTACTTGCTCGCAGGACCCTGTAAGAATAGAGAGATTCTTTGGTTTTCCCACTGACAACACAAAAACTCTCCAGTGAGCTCTCTGGCTACCCTACTCACCACCGGGAACACAACACGAGGTTATTATGGCCGCGGTATTCTGTAGGGCGGAGGTACCTCCCCAGTCGGACTGCTCAATTGGGACGGGAATACCTTCGTGTTCTACCTGCTTAAAAACGTTTAAAACTTTCAACACAGCCTGCTATGAGTGAATGAGGCTCAACTAGATTGGCTTTATTTTCGAGGTTGGTAGGTCAAACATCAGTCACTCTCGTATGGCGAAAATGAACCAATTTTTAAACAAACATATAAACTCTTCAGGTTTATAATATTAATATAGATAAGTAAGTAATGCTACTTCATTCCAGACAAAACTGCAAACATGTATAATTTCTGTTTTACATTGTATCTCATTGACCTACATTCGAAAACTGACGCGCCATCTCTACCTGAAAGTGAAGTGGCCATTATTTCTCAGAGTACCCACGTCGTCTAGTAGCCACAAATCATGACACTGAAAAATTGCTGTGAATACTTAACAGATTTTATATTACGTCAATAAGTTAAGAGATAAATAATTCATTGAATGAACGCGTTCTGTGTCGTTGTGGTAGAACATTAGTCAATGTCGTGGGTATGATTCTCGTTCAATGCAAATTTTTGTATGTAGGTATGTATTTATCAAAACTATTGTACTATCCGCAGTCTATCACCCTTGCTACAAGCTAGTTGAGATTGTTTATGATAGAGAGCACTGTTAAAATAGATCATGGTGTCGCGCTTGTGAGTCTATGGGTTCTATTCCCAAATTGGGCAGTTTTATTAATTCTTTCTCTTTTCATAAACATCATCGTTATCTTAGATGAATTAAAAAAGGGAAGATACGGTACGTTCTATGCATTGTACTTAAAAAAATGGCTCGCACATAACTACACACAAATACTCACTCACACATTGTCTTGTAATTAATAAGAAATGTGCGAAAGTGATATCAATATATGATTAAGATAAGAGTGAACAAGAAGCGTTATCGCTTACTGCTCTAGCACTCGTGCGAGTTCGTAAAAGTTTCGGCTTGCGTCGTGTTCATTGAGTGCGAAATTTGGCCGCCAAGACGTCGTTGTTAACACTTTACATTATATCCTTTTCTCTCTCGTGGAATTTCATATATTTGTCTCACCTTCAGCCAAAATCGTATGAAGAGTAACAAATAAATTATTAAATTAAAGTTCTAATGATATTTATTAGGTAATTATGAATGAAAGTAATCCCTTGTGTTTTGTTTTTGCTTCGTGAGTGATTTGGGCATTTTTCTAAATGAACATGAAGGCAGTTTTGTTAATTATCACGGGTTTTTTCAGCACTTGAAAGAAGAGCATACACATGTAAGCGCTTCGGTCACTCGACATACACTAAACCAAACTAGGTCCATGGACCTAGTTTGGCATGCCCACACAAATGATCGAGTACCGTATCTTCCTTTTTTAATTCATCTAAGATCGTTATAATGATTTCCCAGTTGCGTCTGAAGGTAGCACTTTGGAGCCCGAGGTCCGCTTATTGTTTTTACCGGGTACTACTATCGTCTGACCTCCCAATCCTGACAGGAAAGTCTGCGCGAGGGTCTCGTCTGTTGTTTAGCTGGTGCACTGACTGTCAGGTGATTTAAGGTTGACTTGTCCCTCAGCGATATTGATACAAGTATGGCAATTTTTTTATACCACTTACGTGGCTTACAAGCACACGGCCCACCTGATGGGAAGTAGTTACCGTCGCCTATGGACGTGTGCAACACCAGAGGAGACACTTGCTCTGCCTACTCTGTAAGCCCAGAGTTTCTGTGCCGTCAGTGTGGAAGACAAAGCAGGACAAACCTTGGTTTTCCCACTGACAGCAGTGACAGCTTTGACACTGACAAATTACCGATAATAGGTGGACTATATACTCTTCTGTCTACCACTTTGTTGATGCTATAGCGTGAGTTTATAAAAACAGTCGTAACGTTATATCTGTTTATGCAAATAGTGCCCTGAATTATGTAACATGACCGTGTCCCGATACCGCATACGATTGTAACTATACAATAATGTTAACGGGAATTAACGCGATCATGGTATGGGAAGTACTCTTAATACTGTAGAGAGAAAATTTTATTCAAAGAAAACATTCCATCCATGTGCATCCAAGAAAATGGAGCCCATTTCGAGCAATTAATTAGTTAGATTACCATTTTTTCCTTTCATTTAATTTATGAAGTTTGTTAGAGAGATTTCATCCTTATAATTGACCCTAACGATCGATGCAATAAAAGTACAGGGTGTAACTTTTACAAATTTTAGTCGGTTCGATTACCGGGTGCGGCAATCTAAAAATTATTGAATGCAGTTTTCTTTCTTTTCAAAAATGAAGGAATGTTTTCTTTGAGTAAAATTTTCTATCTACAGTATTAATAGTGCTTCCCCTTCAGGTGGCATTCAAAATTCCACCCTGTATACCATACGTGGTCGAAACGCCAGGCAAACCAAAGGTATGTACCTATGTACATGTACCTATACCATGATCGCATTAATTCCCGTTAAAAATTACTATATGCCATGGAACGTGATAGTTTAAACGTTACGATGGTAGGTACGGTGTAGTTGTATATCATAGTTGTATGATGTTAACGTGTTAGTTACGTTGAAAGCCGACATGTGTAGCAGATGTGACCGACAGGAAGTCGCTTATCAGTGTGTTATACCTACCGGCTAATACTTTTTTAGGTACCTTGTGTGGTTTTTACACAGGTCTTGTTACTTAGTGTGAACACTGAGCACCTCTACATATAGACAGACTCCGGGCCTGCGAATAAGCTACATATTTCGCGTGCTATGATTGGAATCAACTTGGAAATAATACTTATATTACACATATAAATATACATAAAGCCGCATGGTTCCCGGCAGAGTAGAATTTGGACCATTCCTTTTCTTCCCATGCCTTGTCGTACAAGGCGAGTAAGGGATAGGGTTGTTTAACATCAGACATAATATATACAGCCCAGACATTCTCAGATGCACGGCTCGAGTCAACAATAGTGTTCGGAATATGGCAATAGGCTCACCCCATATTACGTGAGACCGAATACAATTATTGGTGAAATGTGGGTGTAAATCACCTCTCACCCTCCGGGGATAAAGTCGTAATTATATGTAATATATACATATATTATATTCACGCCTGTAAATCCACGAGGGGGGGGGGGGGGGGTAGAGGTGCACCCACTCCCATATTTCTCACCCACTATTGCCATCAAGCGCGCTCTTTGTCATCACTGTATGTTTTCTGTCGGATGGAGAACAGCCCTATCCCTTAGTCGACTTCTACAACACCCTCAGGAAGAGATGAGGTGGCACTATTATTTTATAATGGTGGTCTAATTAAATCTTGCCCGTGCTAAATGTCCAGGATTTGGACATTATCCTTTTATTTTTGTTACGTGCGCAAAATCCCCGCGGGTACCCCCCACCGAAACCGGTGGAAGAGGTTATGTTGGACTCGAACCGACCAAAACGCACGCCGCCTGTGGGCCCTAACTTGTTCCCGGAAATGGGGAGGCGCGCCTCAGCCGCGGCCTACTTCTGCCAGGGTGACAGGCGGCTTCACCCGTCACACCCAGGCCTGGGCTCATGGGGAGCGGAAGTTATTCATCGACCTTGGACATTATCCTACAAATTATTAGATCAGATTATAATAATCACATAACTGTATAGGATTGTATATTGTACATACACACAGACACGCCTTTATCCCTAGAGGCTTAGGCAGAGGTGAAATAATATCCACATTTCACCAATCATTTAATTTGGTATCACGTAATAGGGGGTGAGCCTTTTGCTGTCTTCCGGGCACTATTTTTGACTTAAGCCATGCATCTGAGGCTGAGTCTGGACTATATATATCAGTCTGACGTTAAACAGCCCTCTCCCTTAGTCACCTTGTACGACACCGCATGCGAAGAGATGGAGTGGTCCAAATTCTACTCTACCGGGAACCACGCGGCTAATATATTGTACATACATTAGCCAATAAATGGAGAATTTTACAGAATCAAATACATTATCAATGGACTACCTACAAAGAGATCATCATCATCATGTCAGCCACACATAGTC
Source organism: Eilema griseolum (assembly GCA_963662185.1). Taxonomy (NCBI): domain Eukaryota; kingdom Metazoa; phylum Arthropoda; class Insecta; order Lepidoptera; family Erebidae; genus Eilema; species Eilema griseolum. The sequence continues at coordinate 24,162,558 of OY759240.1, forward strand.
CACTGCTGAATATAGGCCTCTCCCACAGACTTCCAGAATGACCGATCTAAAGCTGCCCGCATCCAGCACTTCCCGGCGACCTTCATGAGGTCGTCCTTCCACCTGGTCGTTGGGCGTCCTACGCTACGTTTGCAAAGTTTACAAAGAGATAGACATGAATAATGCAAATAATTAATTGGAATGCGTTAGAGCGGTCCATTGTAGATGCCATGTGCTTTATGCATTGATGATATGATTTGTATTCTGTCAGAAACCATTTAGTAATTTGAAGGAGTAATGCGAATAAGACAAAAATAGAATTATGGCGGTATTCTACGCCGTTTGTGCAAACACAGGCGCGCGTTTGGGGTCTTGTTTTCATTACTTAATTTATGCAATCAGTCTATCAAATAGAACCAACACATACACATTACATTCACGCATATATCATACACAAATACACACATACAAACACTCACACATTATGAGCGCAACTACTAATGTCGAATTTCTATTCTATTCTTGATATATTTGTATAGCAGTTGAAAGGGACTAATAATTTAAAGAAAATTTACCTACTTATAACAACAGTTAACTAAACATTAATGACATGTACTTACCTAATAAACTACTATTTAATTGTTTATTTGTATGTGAGAAGAATGTGGTCTTCTGACACTAGTATTTTATACTTAAAACTTCAACAAATAAAAAAACAAATATTTTTTGTAAAAGTTTATTGGTGAAGAAAAAACTATTATTATTATTACTATAAGCTTGTGATTGTATGCAGTCCAGTTTCGTACCTATCGAAATATACATACGTCCATACGCGACGCTAACTGCTTCCCATCAGGTGGGCCGTGTACTTGTCTGTCAACTAAGTGTTATAAAAAAAAATGACAATACAGACTCAATCTGCTAAAATGGTGGCCGACGCGAACTCGCTCCTAGCACACTAGAAGAGAGGTTAGGGAGAATAATATTAATTTCGTCATCTTGCTCATGTTGATTCCCATACAACATTACAAGCAAAGTTTTGAAAGTAATGACGCTCGGACATAATAACAATGGTTGGTTTATATTCACAGAGCTCCACGCGGCAGCTAAAGAGACCGTGACCCTCGCTGAGCAGAGGTTCGTGAGCAAGCAGGACGAGTGGCAGTTCGACAGCAACTGGCAGGAAGTGCTCAACCATGCCATCATTAAGGTATACACATACGCCTACTATTGCCCAAAAAATATAAATTTGTGGCCCTCAGTTTTACGCGTTAATCTCGGTTGCACTTAAAGCTTGTTAAAGAATCTGGGGTTCGTTTTCTTTCTTAGATTTGGTATTTCTTGAGTTTTTTGCGATGGACTGGATGGTTAGAGAGTAATCCACGTCATCAGATATACTGGCTCGGCCAAGCTCGTGTTTTATGCTTATTTGCACACCCAGCGTCCTAATAATGATGTAAGCTATGTATGTTAATAGAAGCTATGCTTATAGGTCATGGATGCTGAAAAGCGGAAGGCTGAGAGTGGAAGGGAACATCAGAAAAAAGCAGTGGCTTACATCGCCGCAGAGAAAAAGGTACACACATATATTTGCCAAAAATGTATCGAGGATTTTCTTCTATAGCTCATACCAGCGTATTGTCTGACTTAGGACTTGAATCTAGAACTGACTTGACAGTGATACATAATCGGAAACGTCAATTATGACTCAATACAGCTATTATCCAGAAAAATTAATAGTTTCAAAACTGCAACAGGTCCAATGCAGCTGCCATACTACATAAAATTTCTAAAGTTAAAAAAAAACGTAAAAATTGTGAATTGTATCTTTCAGGTGACACAACTAGAAGAGAGCTTGAAACGTAACATCATCAAATCTCGTGTGTACTTCGAGGAGAAGAAACTTTGCGATGAACAGATGCAGACGCAAAACGAAAAGATTGAAAAACTGCAACGTCTTATCGCCGACGCAAAGTTCCGATACTCAAAATCTCTCAAAGCCCTAGAGAACATATCAGAAGATATTCATAGAAGGCGTGGAGAATACCCACCAGGAAAAGACACTATACCTGTCGGACCCAGAGAACCTGGTGTGGGGGCAGAAAGAGATGCAATACACGATGAGGATACAGCGAAAGCTGACCACGAAAAGGATGAAGAATCTAGTCTTCAAGAACTAAGAATGCGAGTCAGAGAACTGGCTTCTAAACCGATAGAAAAAGACGTGGAAACAGATGAAGCATGGGCTTTGGAACTGAATGAAACGATAAATAAATTAGACCAGCTATTGATGATGAAGGAAACTAATCAACAGAAAAGATCTAAATTCACAGCAAGCAGCCCGAGAAATTCTAGCGCTCCTTCAACTAGTACTAACTCTGGTAAATACAGTCAACCACCAAGCGACTCTTGGAAAGCTGAAACCAATCTCGCGAGAACTAAATCTGCAAGCAAGGATGTTGTTTACGAACATGTAAACCCACCAATGAGTAAAACTGAGAAATCAAAATCCATGATGTCTTTAGATGTACTCGCATTAGCAAGAGACACGACTATTATGGACAGGGAATCTTATCTTAAAGCTGTTATTGAAGACAAGTCACCAACAGAGACATATACAGAAAGTAATTCAGATAGGAATGATACTCCTGATGAGATTCTGATGGTGGAATGTGATTCTAGTGACTCCAATCAGAATCCTGTTATTCGAATGACCAGTTCGACTGTCTCAGATAGTGATAATAGCTAGATTTCAGAAGATGAAGTCACATGACCGTTTTCAATAGGGAATAATATTACAATGTTCTGGCGCCAGAGTGCAGCACTAGCGTAAACAGTTTTTTGATAGGTTGTTCAGAGCTCAAATTGCCGCCATTTTTGCTAATGTCAAGTAAATGACTAAGGTTTTTAACATCTTTCGTTTTCGGATTTTATGACCTGCTAACTAAGATTTTTAGATCAAAGTTTATTCACTCAGTTACTGTATGTGTTAGTGGCGCCCTCTGTGCCTACCTTTGCGTAATATCCCCTATTACAAAGTTGTGATTTACTTTTATGGTTGTGTATTTTCGGTTCGAAATGAAATTTTTGTTGTGAAGTATTGCTGTCTCAATGAACATTGATTCAATTAATTTTTTGTGTGAATTTTGTTTACAATAATTTGATATTATTGCGGTCGTGTGAATGTATTTTGATATTTGTTTGATTCATACAATCCAAACATTACTGTTGAATGTGAGTTTAAGTGTTTATTGGATTTCTAAAAACAGCGTAAATAAAAAAGGTAAAATATCATTTTCGTGTTGATTGTTTAGTTAGTATTGTTTTTAGAACTAATAAGATCGTTCGCAGCATCTTGCGTATTCTTTTTTGCATGAATTTTGTGAAAGTATCTTGCATAAAATTAAGGACGTATTATATGTCCGAAATAGGCACACGCATCGAGCGTCCTTTGGATGAGTTGGTCCTCAAAGCAATACGTACGTTGTATAATTTGGAGGGGACTAAATGGTAAAAAACCTCGCCATATGTATAATGATATAGAGCTGATAATACCTACCTATTCTTGGTTTTGTATACAAAATACGAGTTATCAATGAACATTTATTGCTCTGAAGACCTCCTGATCGTATTATTTTAGAACGGCAATGTTAGAGTATTTAATATAGAAACAGAAATAACTATAGACAAGCCGTAACCGCTATACCGGACATTGAGTATGTGTGCGGTGAGGCGGGAGGAGTATCTACCAATCAACCGTCATAGTGGTGTCTCGCTCGCTCTCGACTCATACGACTACTTCTATCTCTTTCTTTACCCTGTCCCCCGCCACTCCGCACGTACAGCGGTCACGGCTATACTATAATGGCTGGTGTTGTCTTTAGGAGAGGCGAATAAAACTAATGTAGATTAAACGGGATTAAAATTGGTAAAGAGATAAAAATAAACACCATCTTTATCTACTGTAATAATTGAAATATGGATTTACTTCTAAACTATTGTACAAATATGGAATCATCACTTTGAATATATCGAACGATATTATTTTTTAAATTTAAATGATTTAATGAATCTAATAATACATTTGTAATTATTTTGAAAGCTATTTAGATGAAAATAGCATTCATAAAATTACTTTATTAACAAATAATCGTACTAACATTTCTTTTTGGAGTATACCTGCTTTATTAACCATCGTAAATAATTTAGAATTATAGACAGCAATTGATTATTTGTAAAACTGTTTAGACAACCAATTTGATGTCAAAAGTACCTTTTAATGGCAGCGTGTACTAACATATTATCCATTTTATCTGTAAATCAGAATATAGACTGCTTAGGACGACTTGATTCATAGGGTTGGTTAACGTAACCCTTCGTTTACACCACGAAACAAGCTGTAAACTTGTAGAAGACTAATCAAAACACAATACTTGTTTTACACATGTATCTCAGATACTTTTTCGTTCACATAAGATAGCCAACAAGTTGTAAACAAGTATAAAACATATTTGCGTTCACACTGAAGCCTGTGACGTATTGCAACTTGTCAAATACATGTTTTATACTTAGGTGTAAACGAGAGGTAACATACGTACGTGCATTAAGTGATGTTAAAACAACCAGCCCTCAATATGCTAACAAAATGCTAGCATTATTGAAACTATCATGGTCACTCACATTAGTATTAAAGCTCGGGATTTATCATGTTGTATTGTTCTGAGTTTCCGATATTTCGGAGCTGTTGCAAGCACCATGATCACGGAAGAACGGAGTTCTGGCGGTGAACAGTAAATTAGTATTTTAGGAATAAATATATCGATCTACCCTCTTTCTTTTACTACGCGTATCTGCACTACCCATAGATCTCACTCACTTCACATCGCACTACAAACTCGAACCCGATCTCGATCACGTTCACGACACATGTTGCTTACTGTATCCACTCGCGATTTTGTTTTGGTTTGGTAGGGTAGATCGATATATTTATTACTAAAAATGTTTTTACTGTACACCGCCTATACTCCAGTTTCTTCGTTATCATGGTGCTTGCAACAGCGCCGAAAACGGAAACGTCGGAAACTTTAAACGATACAATATGGTCAATATCCTGGTAGCTTTAATTCTATAGTCCATTCGGTTAGATACTTAATTAAAAGTGTAAAACAATCTTGATGTGTCTATTTAATAAGTTAGATTTGAAAACTCAATTTATTAATATTTTTACATATATATAATCACGCCTTTATACCTGGAGGGTTAGGCAGAGGCGAACAAACACCCACGTTTCACCAATCATTGAATTCGGTCCCACGTAATAGAGGGTTTTTTTTTACGTGTGTAAAATCCCCCCGGATACCTCCCCACCGGAGCCGGTGGAAGATGTTATGTCAGACTCGAACCAAACGCACGCCGCCTGTGGGTCGTTTTGGTTACCGAAGGTGAGGTTGACAGGCATATCCCTCGCACCCCGGCCGACCCAGGGCCATCTCTCACGATCTGGCCCACTTCTCGGGTGGGGGGACTACAGAGTCCCGAACTCGTCCCCGGAAACGGGGAAACGCGCCAGGCGCGCCGCCGCCGCGGCCTGCTTCTGCCAGAGTGACAGGCGGCTCCACCTACGTAATAGAGCCTATTGCCGCCTTCCGGGCACTATTGTAGACTCAAGCCATGCATCTGAGGCTGAGTCTGGGCTGTATATATCTGTCTGATGTTAAGCAGCCCTATCCCTTAGTCGCCTTGTACGGCACCGCATGGGAAGACATGAGGTGGTCCAAATTGTACTCTGCCGGGAACCACGCGGCTAATATTTTTCTGTTTAGAAAATCATTTTAAAGACTAAAAACCACTAGTTAGTAAGTTGGCCTAGTTTATTTGTTTGTAATGTGTTTTTATGAAAAGTCGGTACAAGATTTTAACACCTTTAGTTAAGTACCTTACCGAATGGAGTTTAGCTTTGTTGAAGTTTATACATGTTTGTATAACTTGTTTTATGTCATGAATACTCACGATAATTTGTTCCTGCATGTTTATGTCCAAATCTTATTATAAAATCTGTCAGCTGACTTACGGCCGCTTCTATATGCAATCTCAATCAGTATTTCGTAATCCAAGATTGATAATTTAAACCGTTTCTTGATTTTTGCTATTTCAATAAATAATCTTTTGTCTAATCGATCTTTGGCAGGACGCATCTAAATCTTTAGATCGCCATTTGTACCAAAGCGACATCTTTTTTGTTAGCGTGTTGGTGGCGAGATAGACATATTGAAAAACTGATTCTGTGTGAATCGATCGATTGTCAAAAATCGGGATTGAATATAATCTTAGATTGATGATCGAATATTGGAAGCGGTTGTAGATAGTCGTTACTGCGAGCCATAGTAATCCACCGATTTAGCTCACAGAACTTATACGTTTTAAAAGTATAATATTTGTGTTCTTGTGCGTTTCAATCACGTTTTGGTTTAGTGATTGGTCATGAATATTCTAGACCATTGTACTAGTAACATTAGTACCTTTATATGCGTGTTTAAGGGTGTGCAGAATACTCGATTTTATATTTATCACGTCGGAAAGAAGGGGAAGAGGTCGGTGGAGATCGAATTGAGTCGGTAGTGTAATGATCGACATTAAACCCGCGATGTTTTGATCGTAAGTTCGCGAATATCACACATTGAAATAAAGCTATTTTTTAACGGATTCTACATATATATAATCACGCCTTTATCCCCGGAGGGTTAGTCAGGCTTTTCGAAGTTATGTGTGTATTTATCGCAGGTTTATAAGTGCCCGGTTAATGGTAATAGGCTTGCCACCTATTATATTGGGAGCTAAACATAAACTGGTGAAATGTGGGTGCTAGCACCTCTGTCTACCCCTTCGGGGATATATGCGTGCGTTTATGTTATGTTATGTATGGTTAGTCAGAGGTGAATTAACACTCACAATTCACTAATCATTGTATTTAGTCCCACGTAATAGGGAGTGACGCTATTGTCGTCTTACGGGCACTATTGTTGTTGACTCGAGCCATGCATCTAAGGCTGAGTCTGGCCTGTATATATCTGTCTGATGTTAAACAGCCCTATCATTTAGTCGCCTATTTTATTTGACTATGTACTCTGTTACCATGGCTGTTGATAAGCAAATTAAACTTCAGATCATAAATACGTACACATACATACGCATGTTAGGTGTTAACACCTACGTACCGTCAATTATAATTTTCGATCATCTATGTACTTAAAACCAGTGGTCACAGAAAGACACGTGACCATATCTGCAGTAAAGCAACCGAAACGTCGGGACAGTGACTAAATAATAACATCAAGTAAAACATGATAGAATAACTTAGTTAAAAATAGTTTTATTTCAAAGTCAAACTTATTGAAGAAAGGTTGTTTTTAAACTATCATGGTCACTCACATTAGTATTAAAGTTATCGGGATATTTACCATGTTGTATTGTTACCGCGGTAGCCTAGTGGTATGAGTAATGGACTGCAGAGACGAGGTCTCGGGCTCCAGGTTTTACCATGGCACACACCAATGACTTTTCGAAGATGTGTGTATTTATAGCAGGTTTATAAGTGCCCGGTTAATGGCAATAGGCTCGCCACCTATTACATTAGGACCTAAACATGAACTGGCGAAATGTGGGTGGGGGTAGCACCTCAGCCTATCCCTTCGGGGAACATAGGCGTGAGTTTATGTTGTATTGTTTTGAGTTTCCGATATTTCGGCGCTGTTGCAAGCACCATTATCACGGAGGAACTCCTCGATTCTAATAAAGCAATACCATTGTCATGTCACAGACAATGCAATAAATGACATGAAATTTTAGACTTTATTCCTAAACTCTTAAAGTCCAATATTAAATGAAAACCGTTTCATTACACGTTTTCATTTACTCTGCAAATATATATAATTTTTGAATTGAAGCACATTGCTTTAAAGTCAAAATTAAATGGATTTTTAGCAGTGTCCTTGGTATGACAGTGGTTTTACTTTAGCAGAATCGAGGAGTATAGGCAGTACACAGTGAAAAAGTTTTTAGGAGTAAATATATAGATCTACCCTCTTTCGAGTTCTTTTAAACTGTGAACAATACAACGTAGTAAATATCCCGATAACTTTAATACTAAAGGTAGTTTTCCTAGTGTTAAAAGTATTTGATATTGTCTTCTATTTTTAAATACACAATTATAAATGTCTCGGTGTATATTTATAGAAGTTTCAAATATCTAAATGTAATTTTTGATATGTCTAGAGTTCAATTCGTTATGGTCGGTCGCGGGTTGCAAACTGAAATTTATATGTTTGAAGTCTTTCTTGGCCACATCTGTGGTGAAGTTGAGGGTTTTCGTTCGACCTCTAAGTTCGATGCCTGCTCAGTGCTAATGTATATTTGTACGGCTTGTTGTTTTTTTATACACCTTAGGTGGCAGCCAAGCACACAATTTAGGTGGGCCCTGATGAAAAGTGTGTGTGTGTGACCTATGAACGTGTTAAACAACACCAGGGGGGTCACACCCGTGCTGCCGACCCTGTAAGAATAGAGAGTTTTTGTGCCATAAGACACAATCAGAACAAGCCTTTGGTCTTCCCACTGACAGTTCCTTTCTACACATATAGTTTCAAGTTATTATTATTATCATCAGCTTTCTAGAACTCTTATTACAAGCTAGATAAACTTATAGCTCTGTCTAGGATGACCAAAAATATTCTTTATTTCCTTTCTTTGACTTCTACTCACTGTTTTACGATACGGATAAGTTGATGTCTCACTCACTCGTGCTTGCACACAAAGAGTGCGACCGAAATGGTACTATTTTACGCGGCTTCATGCGTTTTGGTGTACTATCTATGTTATTCTTTTAGTCTGAAGCTGATATATTTTCCCTAACGGTAATTCATATACCTCGTTATCAAGTAAGAGGTGTTTTACTAAATCCCCGCCGGAGCCGGTGCGAGAGGTTTTGTTGGATTCGAACCGACTAAAACGCACGGAGCCTGTGGATCGTTTTTGGTTGCCAGAGGTGTTGTTGGCAGGTATATCCCTCGCACCCCTGTCTGATCTGGCTCTCCTGAGGTGATCCACAGGACTATTATAAATGACAAAAATTGTCACATAAAAAGATTTCAATTTGCAACTTGCGTGGTCATATTGTTTGAGTTTTTTGTCAAAAGTATACTTATTTGGTAAAAAATATTAGATATATCTATTTAAACTTTATTATCTAAGTACATGTAATTTTCACCATCACTTAGAAAGTGCCTTCATTTCACTCGAATATTTTTTTAAGTCGGCTCAAGAAGACTGGAAGGAGGTTGGGAGGTACTTAATATGGTTGTAGAACTAATATTAACTTTTATATGATTTTAAATAATAAATAATATAATATAAATCAACGAGATGAGGGTTCATTAACATACTCATAAGTTTAAGAATAATAAAAATATTTTTTCAACATCGGTAAATTGGTTTTAAATTTAAAATTATGCATTTATAAAGAGATTGGAGTTTTTAATCAGACTCTTAATGGTTAATAGTACTGAAAGTCAAGCAAACATACGTAATTTAGATACTACTTGCATATGAATGGAGTATTTATAAAACAGGAAAGCGTTGTATCGTTAATAGCCCCCGAGACACGGCGGCGTCTCACTCATTGGTCAATGTAATTATTATAAATAAATTAAAAAATACAATACCTCTTTTAGTTAGCTGTCAGTGTTAATAATTTAAGCTACCACCAATTTAGTGATAAATGAGTCGTTTCGGTTAAATTGCAAGATTTTTCTGCCATTCCATTGGTCGAAAAGAATCGAGAAGCTAGTTTCTTTGCAAAGCTGAGATTACAGCAGAATCAGCATAGTGGCATAGGCATCATTCTCTACGACCAACAAAGAAGAGATATTATGTCTAGGTATATCATGACTTTTGGTCAAGTGGCACCTTTTTTCAGGGATTTCACTGGTCGAAGAGGAGCTAAAAGACATGTTTATGGAGCCATGCTGAGGGTACTGGTTTGGTTTCCTCCATGCTAGGAATAGACAATTTGCAGTACCTAATAGAATTGTGATAATAGATTTCCACACACAAAACTATTGAACCTAAACATATTGTACACAATTTGAAAGTAGAAACTAAATTATGTATAAAACGCAATTGCCTATTGTAAAATTACATACTACATATTTATTTCATTATCATACAACATACATAGACTGAATATTAATAAATACTAACATAAATATATCTAATTTAATAATGGAATGTTTTTTTTTTGAAATCAGATCATGAACGTTTTCATTGAAGTCAATATTTTTTAACGTCTGTGGTCTTACTAGGAATATTGTCTTTGTATTCACTACAATGAGTAGTTACACTTTTGTGTCGCACATTTAAAAGAGTTTCTCACACACAAGTCTAGTGTTACACATAAGTTCTGTACTTGTTCGTATGCACTTTAAACTGTTCTACGTGTTTTCAATAAAATTAATGTTCCAATTATGATGTTTTTATTTTTCATTAAATTATATACATATAATTAAATATATAAACTAAATAAATAAACTAGCTAAACTCCGTGGTTGATTTCGGGTCCTGATTCTGATAATGTAATGTCATAAAAATACCACTGTCATACAGAAACTGCAAAAAATGCCATTAAATTGTAAACTTTATTGAAATATCAATAAAGTTTACAATCTTACAATCTAAAATTTAGTGCACTTTTATTCTTTCTACAAGATGCCGTTTAATTTTAGGTTCTATCACCATAGCAGTTAAGTCTAAAATGGAATGGCATTTTTGCAGTATCTCTGGTATGACAGTGGTTTGCTATGAATTAAAATTAGTAGAATTAAGAGCGAACAGAACAGTCTTTCGTTTAGAAGGCGGAGACGGCGATGAAACAAAGCTACTAATTCAAATCCCTTACTAGTCGGCATTGTGTCCCCTCCGCCTTGGGCAAATTTTAATTGCAATTAAAAAATATTCATAAATAAAAATCCCGACTTACTGTCAAAAATATCAAAAAATGTAAGCCTGACTGCTGTCTAAAAGATCAAAACAAGTTAGAGAACAGGTTATATGCTAGTGCCAATCATAAATGGTGTTAGTCTTTTAAACAGCAGTCGGGTTAACTGCAAGTTTAATTGCAATTATAATTTACCCAACACTGCTTCGCGTCCAAACATAGCCTATATCCTTTACCAAACTCTATCTCTGTACCTACCAAAGTGTAACTAAACTTATTGCCACTTATCGAAAGGGCCTGGTACTGTCCTTCTGTGGTGTCAACGGCATATCGTTTGTCAGACTTGGCAGCCACCTTGATAGATAGCGTTCTAGGAGGAACTTATGAGTTCCTAAAGTGTACACGTATAGGCAAGCAGCACGTTTTTTTTGTTTTCTTTTTACGTATTTAGCCGAAAGGAGAGGTTATGTCGGACTCGAACCGACTAAAACGCACGACGCGTTGAGATTAACAGGCATATCTCTCGCACCTCGACCGACCCAGGGTCACCCCTCTCGATCTGGCCCTCTCCTCGGGTGTGGGAACCAGAGGCGGCGTTAAGCGTGGGCGACGTGGGCCACCGCCTACGGCCTCGCGGTACAAGGGGCCTCGCGACTCAAAAATGCTTAAAGCGAGAATAAAACAAAAAAAATATAAATCAATTTTGTTGTGAAACATGTTTTCTTAGTCTGGCAACATTTGCCGCCGACCAGAGTGCGGGGAATCCCCGGTTTATTTGTTTACTTTCTTTACTAGGAAGTCAACCAATCAAATCAAAGTACGCAACGCAGTCGCTAGGCGCATAACAATAGAAACGTATAATTGTGTTATTCAATATTGTTTATTTTTATGACTGTACGTACCTATTTTGATAAGAATAGTGTGTTCAATGTTTTAATAATATTTAGTGAATAAATAGATAGTGTTTAGGTATATTGATTGCTCCTGTAAACTGACCCAAAATTTTAAAACAGTGACTTTTTTAATTGTTTTTTTGTTTTCTTTGTGATTTGTAACACACCGGTACCTGTACTCGTCTATTTTACATAAGGTAAGAAATATTTAATTGGTAATAAGTATATAACGCAGTAATTACTTGTATATAAAATACGCTTTATAATATCTCTTGAAGGAAACCAAAAAAGCTTTAAGGTAAAAAACGTATCGACTTTTTAAGTTTTTAAAACTAGCAGGTAGTAAAAGCTATCTTAAAGATTTTTATTTGAAAACTAATTTAAATTTAGGTTTTACAATATTATGTAGATAAAACTGCAAAAAAATGTTAACTATTGCTTTCGTTTACAGTGTATAGATACGACGTTATCGACATGTCCGGCCGAGATAGAGATATTGGAAGAAAATGGGAGTCTGGATCAGCAAAAAGAAAAAGAAAAGCTGAAAGAACTGCAACCAACCAAGTTTTGAGTTTAAATTTGATGAAGTTCCTCAACCAAACTGCATCTGGTAGTACAGAACCTTCTGAATCGATAGCTTCGACTTCTACACAACAAACGTCCGAGATACCGTTGGAAAATGCTCTAGATGCACTGAATACCGAGAGCGAACGTCAGTTAGACGTAGAGCTTGGATCATCTTCTAGCCAATCAAAAATTGACGCTGAAACTCTTGTGCTGTCATCAAGCAATCAAGAAGAACAGATTGACATAGATTCTCCAATTCGCAGCGACGACGCCAGCGCCATAGTTCAGCAAGTACTTGTTATTTCGGATCCGGGATTGTGGACGTTTCCCATAACGGATACACAGCGTCGTGACATAGTTCGAAGCGGCCCCACACAGCAATTAAATAGCGGTGATGAATATTATCCCAAAGGTGATGATAACAGACACTTTTCCAATTTCTACTTCTCGAGAAAACTAAATAATGGTGAAACTCAACATCGTCGCTGGTTAGTGTAATCCAATTCCCAAAATAAAGTTTACTGTTTTCCATGCAGACTATTTAGCAATTCACAAACTCAGGTGGTGCAAGGAGGGTGTTGTGACTGGAAACATTTAAGTAGCATTTTACATAGACATGAGAATACCAAAGAACATATGGCACATATGTTCCAATGGTTAAATTTAGAGAAAGGAATAAATCGAGGCAAAACAATAGACCAAGAAAACGAAAGGCTAATACGTGAATCACAAAAACATTGGCACAACTTGTTAGAGAGAATAATTGACATAATAAACTTTTTGGCCTCTCATAATCTTGCATTTAGAGGTCACAGAGAATCTCTCAAGACAGGTGACGGTATTAAGAATTCCGGTAATTTCATAGATTTATTTAAACTGATATCAAAATTTGATCCTACTTTACGTGAACACATGAAACGCATTAGTGACAAACAACTTTCACACCATTATTTAAGTCACGATATTCAAAATGAATTGATCATATTGATGTCAAAAACAGTTGTCAATGAAATTATTCGTAAGGTTAAAGAAGCAAAGTATTATTCTTTTTTGCTCGATTGCACTAGGGATAGTAATAGAGTTGAACAAATGTCGGTTATCTTAAGATTTTGTGATACGTCAACTGGTACAATAGTCGAACATTTTATGGGATTTCTAGCTGTTACTCAGACAACTGGAGAATATTTAGCCAATGCTATACTGGAACACCTAGAAAAATATGACTTAAATATTCAAGACTGCCGTGGCCAGGGATACGACAATGGTGCAAATATGGTAGGTGTAAATAGTGGAGTTAAAACTCGAATATTGAATATTAACCCTAGGGCATTTTTCACACCTTGTGGCTGTCATAGTTGGAATCTACTATTGGTAGATGCAGCGAACTCATCTATGGTAGCAAAAACTTTTTTTGGTTTCATACAAAAAATTTATTTGCTATTTTCAAGATCAAGCAAGCGCTGGGATTTTATAAAAGGAAAATTAAAACTTACTATAAAACCTTTATCAGACACAAGATGGGAAAGTAGAGTCGAAGCAGTAAAGGCCGTATTATTGCAATTTGATGAAGTGATTGAATGCATAAAAAACTTAAAAAATCAAACGGAGGAATCAGACACTCTCAGTGATTGCGATTCAATACTAAATGAAATGTTAAGTTTAGAATTTATCGTATCTTTACATGTGTGGTATGAGATATTATTGCGTGTTAATATAATAAGTAAATTATGGCAATCAGTACAAATTCATTTAAGCATTGCTCTTGAACATTTACACAAATTTTGTGAATGGATAAAAGAGTATCGGGAAACTGGATTTGAGAAATCCCTGTCTGATGTTCGGAAATTTACTGAGAAAAACTGTTATGACCTGCCAAAAGAGTTTAAGAATAAAAGAGTAGCCAAAAAGAAAAGGATGTTCGATTATGAAAGCAGCGATGAATCTATACAGTCTCCCAAAATCCGGTATCAAACAGATTTTTTTTACGCCATGATTGATTCTATAACAACCAATATGGAATTAAGATTTACGTCTTTAAATCAACATTTTGAAGACTTTGGTTTTCTCTATGATTTAAGCGCGCTAAAAAATATGCCACAGGAGCAAATATTAAAACACTGTAACGATTTACATAACGTCCTGCGTGTGGGTGAGAGCAGTGACTTCCAACCATTTGAATTATATGAAGAATTAAATACAATGATCCCGAATTTACTCAACTTCATTAAAGACGTGAAACAGCTGCTGTCATACATAACAGAAAATAGCTTGAAAGAAATTTACCCAAATATTTACATTGTCATCCGAATTTTATTAACAATTCCGGTAAGTACAGCCTCTGCTGAAAGAAGTTTTTCAAAATTAAAATTAATAAAAAATTATTTTAGAAACACAATGAGCCAAGAAAGACTTTCAGCTTTGGCTGTTTTATCAATTGAATCAGATTTGGCATCTAGGCTGAATTACGATACCATAATTAAGGAATTTAGTAACGTTAAAAGCAGGAAATTTCTGTTCCTTTAATAAAGAAATCTAATGTTTTTTAAGATACACTTTAAGAAATGTATATCTCCACCTTTATATTAACGATTTGTAATTTTTCATTTAATACTTATTAATCTAATTTGTATTTTTATGAATAAAAACTTGGCAGTGTTAATTGTTTTGTTTGTTTTTATTATTTTATAAAATCCGTCTTCAGGTCGCCATAGAACAGGGCCTCGCGAAATCTGTCTTGCCCACATCAAATTTAGTTGTTGCCCCGCCACTGGTGGGAACCACAGAGTCCCCAACTCGTCCCCGGAAAAGAGGAGGCGCGCAAGCGCACTGCCACCGCGGCCTGTTTCTGCTGCGTGTGACAGGCGGCTCCAACCGTCACCCCCAAGCATGCGCTGATGGGGGGCGGAGGTCATTCATCAACCTCCGACGCTCGAGTTGCTTCAGTACGCGGGCAGCTTGGCTTTGGATCCTCCTTCGCTCCCGCTGCCGCTCCCGCCCCGCCTCCTCCTTCACGAGCATAACTTGCTCGCAGAAGGCAGCACATGTTAGCATGGTCTGCGGCGTAACTCAACGGTAGGTATATAAAAACAGCGGTAGGTCAGGTCAGACATAAAAATAAAATCCAAAAATAATTTGTTACTCCATTTATAATTCACATTTTATCAACGGTCCCATACAACAATAGCTTACATCTATATAACATCACGAAGGTATATTACACATAGGAAGGCACTTCTAGGGAGTGATACAGTTCGTAAAACACGTCTAGTTTTAACACGACTGAGATGGCCGCTATTATGAATTCATAATCTTCGTCGATAATATCTATAAGACCTACTCTACTTAGATAAAGGACACGAGAGTGCTACCCATGTTAAAAACATATTTGCTACTATTGAATCTCAACGAAATTAGGTTTCAATTAAATTATGAAAAGAAGTATTTTTAGGTAATTTCAAGGGTTGCCGGGTAAAAACTTGCTTGTTGTACTTCGAGAGTTAAGGAAGTGGCAACACATGTATTGAGTCAACCAGAGATAAAAAAAAGGAGAAAATGCCCGCCATCGACCAGGGGATCAAATTATCAACAGTGAGCTCAAAAGTTCGGTGATCAGATCCAAAAAATTCAAGAGTATTTTAGTGCGCTAAAGAGAGGACTCAAATCTAGTCACAAGTCTGATTAGACTGTATTTTTTTTTAAATTTCTACCGTATAGTCAAAACTATTACGTGAACAGTCCATCCGTTGAGCTGTTCTGTAACGATTACCTCGTAAGGACGAACATCCTTTTTATGCACCGCCGCAGTCGGGTAATAAGAATGATTTGTATTGTTAGCTCTAAAAATCACTTTCAATGTGAATAGATAGTAGCATAGTCAATAAACTATTCTCTATGACTTTTTTTTTTTAAATAGTGTTGTAGAAAGAAGCTGTGCTTTTATTAAACTATTTAAAAATGTGTTTGGTATTTCTCTTAAACTTATAGCTAATTTAAGAAACTTGGAAAATAACTGAACCTATATCACTCCAATATGCATTGGAAGCAACAAAACCTATTCAAGGCATAGTTCCCGGCATATATTATGACCTCAAGTAGCAAAAGGCATAAGACCTTGGCGCGTGCGAAATGGTGTGATAAAATCTATAATTGGTGAATTTGAGCTCCTCCGCCGTTGTAGCACAACGCGCTATCCAAAAACATACATACATATAATCATGGCTTTATCCCCAGCAGAGGTGAATTAACACCCACATTTCACCAATAATTGTATTCGGTTCCACGTAATAGGGGGTGAGCATATTGCCGTTTTTCGGTCACTATTATTGTTGACTCGAGTCATGCATTTGAGGCTGAGTCTGGGCTGTATATATCTGTCTCATGTTAAATAGCCCCTTAGTCGCCTTATACGACACCGCATGGGAAGAGATGGGATGGTCCAAATTCTACTCTGCCGGGATTCACAAAAGACAAAAAATGCGTATTGCGCATATACAGTACATTTTGTGTATGTTTGGGGTCAAGATATGTGCTGGCAACTATATGACCAATAGTGCTGACTCACGATGACGTCACAGAAATGTTAAAATATTTAACAAGCCGCTGAAAAACTAGAAAAGATCCCACTACTTCTAGTTAAGATGAAAGAAAATGGCTTATCTTAAAAAAATCTAATAACAACATTATGCCCGAGCCGGGAAACGAATCTCGAACTTTGTTAACACAACAGTAGTGTTTATATAGTAAATAACAATCTCATCGTGCTTTAAAATAGTATATAAATAATAATGATATACATTTCCTATGTGAAGTATGGAATTATAAAGTTTCCCGTGCCAAACTGTGTACATGATTAAAAAAATAAATAGAACAAGCGCTCTAAATTATTAAAAATAATATTCGATAGTAAAATAATTATTAAGAATATTAAAAAAATAAAATGTATAAACCAATATTATATTTGATTGTGATTAAAATTAAAAAATATTTTTGTATTAAGATACAAAAATATATTTTATATATTTTTTTATATGTAATCTTAAATGTATAATCAGAAGACCGGATTTGGTATATTCATTATGTTTTATGGTAAAGTGGGCTTACCGTGAAGTCTTAAAACAGGTTAATAATTGAACGGCTGTCATTTACTAAATGCAAAAAAAAAACTTAGTGAACCCATATAAATACATAGGATGTACGTATGTGTATGTGGGCTATACATATTGTATACCTTTTTATATTAAATCTATACTTTAATGTACACTAGAGTTTGCCTCTCGTATTGCAATTCCTCTGTGCACTCCCGGGTTTGATGGAAGAGAACTCAACTTTGAGTTAAGCTCGCCTTTGTACATTACATCTCATCTTTTTGTATACATGTCATTTATGTGTACAATAAATTATAAATACAAAGTTACATTTGCAGTTGGTAGATGACATTAGTTCAATTATTGACCTGTTTTAAGCGCTCATTGTACGGACCCAGCAATTAGCAGTGTGTTAAAAACAATCACGTTATATATGTATGATATCTTTCTGCTAAGGACACTAAACGAAGTCTGCCCTCCATGAGCAGGTCTGAGGGCGAGAGGTAGTGCTGCCTGTCGCCCTAGCTGAGTCAGGCCCTATAAGATTACCATCATATAGGGCCTGACTCTCTTTCTGTGTTTGCTACTCTATAATCGAATGGCGGGGGTTAGCTTTCCTGCTATACATAATATTTATAACTAGTGAGTTTCCTGGGGAGACCATCCCCAGGATCCCCCGTGACAGTGGTCTATTCAATACCGATATAGACACTCCATCTTTGACCCGGTGAAGATGTACTCTTTAAACGTACAGCAAGGTCACCGAGTACATATACCATTTGTACCACTAATGGTACTGGTGAGACAAATCAGTGACAGTCCCCTTTCCTACAAAGGACTACACGTGCAGGTCTTAGATGTCACCCGCACACGGTGCAGAACATCCGATCAATAACCAAGCGGTTCGGTGACTCTTTCCTCTGTAGTCGCACCATTAAAGTCTGGAATTCATTACCAGCTCACGTGTTTCCCTCTTCCTACAGTCCCGGGTCCTTTAAGCGTGGCGTGAAAAAGCATATGATGAGACCGTCAAGCTGAGTGTCACCATTGTCACACGGTATGTGTAGGTAGTGGTGACCCTCTTTTCTGAGACTGTGCCTTCAGCTTACCATCAGGCAAGGTGAAGTCTATTTGACGTGTTCTATATATAAATATATAATATATATAAAAAAAAAAATTGTACCATCAATAGTACAAGGGGTTCATTCAGCAAAGTAATTTGTTAAAATTTATATGTTAATTGAAATAAATGAATGTACCAAATCGCAACTTTTCAACGCCCACAGTGATTTTGAATAAGCAATTTGTTTTTTATTTTAGCGTTAATCCCAGTCGCATTCGAAGCTATCACCTTGGTGTCTGGGGTCCGCTTTACCTGTCTAACTGCGGGTTTATGAGTGAATTTAAGTAATATTGGTTTATAATCGCATACTAAAAGCATTGGGCAGTGTTTCAAATATAAATACTTAGTTAAATGGTAACATTATTTCTCAAACATAATTAAAATACGTATTTCTCTCGATTTAGGTTGGAGCAAGTCGAAGGCGGGACTTGAAACCGCGATCAGTTCCTTACTCAATCCCGATTCTGCTGATTGGGTATTTGACTGATTAGTCATATTAGTTACTTTTTACTAAACGTCAAAACGGTTAGTTATAAGGAAACTTGTATGAAATAAATTATTGTGACGTCATAATATTCAATTACTATTGGATGATTAAAAATAAATAAAATAAGTAAATAATAAAACGATAAAATAAGAAACTTTACCGCTCTTTTACTATTAGAAAATACCCAATTTCAACCAATTTCATACCATAGACGCTGCAAAAAATGCCGTTTAAGTTTAGACTTAACTGCTATGCTGTTAAAGTCTCAAATTAAATGGCATCTTGTAGAGGGAGTGAAAAATATAGTGAATTCTTTTTCTTTTAATTTTAGACTTTACGTCTATATTTTTAGCCTAAAATTTAATAGCATTTATTGCAGTGTAAGCTGTTGCCAATTCAGCAGAATCAGGGATGGATCCCAATACTACTAATTATATATCATAATAAAAACATTGTCATTCCACTGACTCTTCAAAAAATGCCATTTCATTTTAGACTTACTGCTATGCGGTTAAAGTTTGAAATTAAACTTGGATTGGATTGGACCTTAAGCTTATATAGATAAAGTCTAAAGTCATTAATGCCGTGTCAGTGGTTGCCAATTTAGCAGAATCAGGGTCTAGGGGAATGTTCTGAGAAACTGAGCTACAAAGCCACGTCTTCGACTTTCTCAATTCTCCAACTACCATTAATCTTTTTTTTAAATTTCATTACATATTTCTCTATAAAATACACTGGATGTCCAGTGTTTAGAAATTAACTAAAAATCACATTCATCTTGCAATTCAGATACATATAAACATGATCACATATTTTATATTATTAAAATGAAATTTAATGACATGGTATATACATATAAATATATTTAAATAAAATCGTCGCATATAATAAATAATAATGCATTATTGCATTAATAAATTGACATCACATTATTTCATTAGTATTAAGGTGACACGCATTTTTGTAGAAATGATTATAAAACATTTCAATTAAACAATAACTTCCATGTGTACCAATAAATGAAGTAATTTAGAACAAAAATTTGTCGTGATTCTAACGGCGATAAGTGTCGAAAGGACAATGGGCATTGCGGCCCATGAGCGGCCATCAATGAAACTAGTGTCATTTGAAAGGGGAGATCTTTGACAATAAATATTGTTCAAGGAGTACTGTTGTGGCCGCCGATGGGACAAGCGCCATACATTTTTGCCCATTGTCCTTTACAGATGGCAACTTTTAGATATGGTACACGTCAATATCATTTCACATCACCTGCTAAGCTGAAGGTAAAGTTTTACGAAAGGGGAGCTAAAACCTACAATGAGGGTTTTTACATAGTTGATTTCAATTGCCATCAGCAATATAGTGACGATTTTTTAATCAACTACATGAAACTTTTTTATTCTGTACAATCAGACTAGTAGTATATACAAAAGTCTATGAAACAGTCACATCTTCAGATAAGAAAAACAAAAATTGTGCTGATTATGTTGCACATCTTTTTAAACGAAACTATCAATATTTTTAAAATTTAGTTTTTCTAAACTTCATGTTATTTGGTATACAAATGAATGAAGACTCTACAGAGACAGTTTTAAATGTGAATTTCGAAGTACTTACTGCAGCGTCATCAAGCATTTTACTACATAATTTAAATCGTGAACTTGTCCAGCAAGCAACCATATTTTTATATGACTTAAAAAATTATTGGATGAAAATAATATAATAATCAAATGTCATAGTCTCTGTAACTGCGTATTATGACTCCTTTCATGGTACGAACTCTATAATACAGTGTCCACCGGCAAATATTTTCTGCAATTTCTTGCAGAGGTCTGCAGCAGAGGAAGTCGTTTGTATCATGCATATAGAATAATTGCAGTCACACAGTGCCGTGGAAACTCTGAAGAAAGCTTGTCACTGGGTGGAATAGATTATAAATAGTAGTGTACATATTATGAATAAAGGGTTGCTTACCCTTAGAACACCTAGTAGATCTCCCTAGCGCTCTACGGGTAATACCCATATAAAGATCTAGTATTAAATTTAGACGGAGCGTTAACTAAACGTTGCTGATTATTTTTCATGCCCCATTTTTTGACATAATTGTTTTTAAATGCAAATATATCAATTTATAAACATCAAAATCAAATTAAAAACGGCCAATATAGCTATCTCATTTGGACGGCACGCGTAAGTGTGGAAGAGACCAATGCGTATATTCTACTTTGATTTTTTGCGCTCCGTCTACGAAAATATAGGTATACGATAAACGCAAAATAAATGCATCAATGAGGCACTACTCTAGTGCCTGTATTTTACCTAAAGTTTTAATAATTATAACAAATAAACCCAGATTTAAAAATAATATCGAATTATAAATTTGGCGCCATTTATAATTTAAAATTTTTCATTAATTCAATATCAAATTGTCACTAATTCCGTTTTCAAAAACAATGGACACGCGATATTCCAATTTTTTTTAAATAATCCATTGTCTGATACATTGTTGATATACAACTACTTTTTTATTTTTTCTGTTTAATCTGAAATTTTAAAAATAATAATTGTATATAATTTACAATTACCCTCACGGTAAATGAGTCTTTTTGACCAATGAAATGAGTAGTTTCAATCACGTTACAGATTTCTCTGCTATGTCATTGGTCGAGGGAGACTCGAGACTTGTTTAGCCGTGTTGCGGGTACTGGATTCACGTACAAATCTTCAACAACGCTTTAAAATAATCTAGTGTCATTGGTGGTCAGCTAGAGGTAGTCAAGTAGTCTAAAGCTTGGATTGCGGAGTATTGGCTACTTCGCGCCACCAGCGCGCTCGCTCGAACGCGCCGGGGTGACTGAAGAATGCTTTCTGGAGGTTCTGGTATAGCTGAAATAAAAAAAAACAATATACTTATTGTAAAAATCTAAAATCGGGGTTTAAATTTGAGATTGCTATAAAATTATTCAGGAAGAAGAGGGTCTGACTAAGATTGTTTTGTCTTGGGTTTGTAAAGCATTCTCTTCAGTTCGACATATTCATAGAGTAGTTATAACCAAGTTAAGAGTGTGAAAGTTTGTGAACTTATTTGTTTTACAATGAAGCTCTAACGGCCGAACGGTTCTAGCTAAAATTTGCTACAAGGATCGATTTTAGTATAGAATAACACATAGGCTACTTTGTATCCCGGGAATAGGTTCCCATGGGTAGCGGGAATGAGATCAAAAGTTTATGCGAGCTAATATTGTATAAGCACACGGTTTTAGCTACTCTATAAAAGTATCAAACTATCAGTTTAGTGCGAGAGAGAGAACGCTCTACAAAACTGAAACAAGATAATCTTAGCCAGACCCTCACTTCTCGTATGTATGTACGATTAAAATACAAAAACTTCAAAGCAATTTATACCCTAAACGTCTAGACATAGACAATAGCTCACTATGTACTTACATTCCCGTCGCTCTTGCCGATCACGGAGTTGAGCACAAAGTCTGTGGGTGCGAGTGCGTCTGCCACGGACACCGCCTCGTGCTTCAGTTCGTCGCACAGCTCTAGGACCGCCTCGCGGAGCAGCCGGGCTAGGGACTCGCCCTGGAATGAGGCAGAATCATTTATATCAGAATCAAAGTAATCGGGATATTTATCATGTTGTATTGTTTTGAGTTTCCGATATTTCGGCGCTGTTGCAAGCACCATGATCACGGAGGAACTGGAGTATTGGCGGTGAACAGAGAAAACAGTTTTTTATGAGTAAATATATCGATCTACCCTCTTTCGAGTTGTTTTACTACGCGTATCTGCACTACCACTGGTTTCACTCTCACTACAAACTCGAACCGGATCTTGTTCACGACACACGATGCTTACTGTATTCATTAGCGATTTTGTTTTGGCTTGTTCCCGGTTGTTATTGCAAAGACGGACGACTGGATGCCAGACATGAGTGACCATGATAGTTTAAATATCTATAGAATCATTTATATTAGGTCTTTATCTATGAAATTGCCGAAATTTTCTTACAGATTCATGAGTTCTTTATTCCTGTAATTTAATAGCTATTTCCATTATTTATATTATGTTTGTAAATTGATTTCAAGATTTGGCAACTCTGTATTAAATTTTGTTTTTATTGGCCGCTTGATATTAATTTCGATCTTCAAAAACAATACTTCCTAAATGCTATCCATTTTAATGACAAATTTCGTATTACTTTACTGCTTTTCAAAATGTAATAAAAGTGTTTGTTAGTTTAATGTTGTCTCATTCATACACAAAAAAATCATAAAATTTATATTTGTTTGTGAAAATTTAGTACTGATAATTGGGTTTCCTCCAAATTCTTCAAAAAATCGGCTATTTCATATGTAATGACCTATTAAATCATAATTTTAGTCTTGTTCTCAATTGTTGCATCGTAGGCTTTCATCTCGAAGTCGTGGTGATAGAACTTTGGACAGCTACGTCAGAGTCCAGCTTCGCTTGTGGCATATTTTGAAACCTCATACAGTGAAACCTGGTTAAGTGGGACCTGGATAAACGAGAAACCTCTATTATTGAGAGTTGCAACGAAGTCCCGGTTCTTTTTCATTAAATTACCTCTGTTAATGGGACTTTTTGAACCTGGTTAAATAAGATTTGAATTCTAAGACTTTTTCGATGTTTACCTCTATAATTGAGACTCTGTAGCTCAATTACCTATATAAGTGAGACAAATTAATCAGGTTTCAACACGTTTTGACGTGTTTGTTTACATACATTTCTCGTCGTCTTTTGCGCATGCTTTGATTGTCAGTACTATCTCATGTTTTGACCTAAAAACAAGGGAATAAACGTGTACAAAATGTCCAAACGCTAATATAAAACGTTATCAGTATCTGAAAAATTAAAACTTCTATCACATTATGATTGTGGAAA
This sequence comes from Eilema griseolum, assembly GCA_963662185.1. Classification (NCBI taxonomy): domain Eukaryota; kingdom Metazoa; phylum Arthropoda; class Insecta; order Lepidoptera; family Erebidae; genus Eilema; species Eilema griseolum. The sequence continues at coordinate 24,186,592 of OY759240.1, forward strand.
GTCGCGTGATGAACTGTGTAGGGAAAATAATATACCAAAGTCAACCCTGTGTAGAATTATTAACAACAAAGAGAAAATTCGGTCTCAATGTATTCATGGAAAAGGAAAACTCAAACGAATACGAGCTGCAGAGTATCCTGAAGTTGAAAAGTGTCTCTGTACATGGATAAGGCAGGTACGGAATAATAACATTCCAATAAGCGGACCAATGATCAAAGAGAAAGCTCAAGAATTTGCAAGTAAGCTCCATATTGATAATTTTTCTGGCAGTAATGGGTGGTTGGAGGGATTTAAGAAAAGAAACGATATCACATTCAAAAATGTTTGTGGCGAGAGCAATTTTTATTAACATTTCCACCTCTAAAAATGGAATAACGGCACATTTCGACCTCTGTAAGCGGGGACCTCTGTAAATGAGACAACTATTAATTTAAACCTGTTTAATTGGAAAACTGGATTATTGAAAACCCTCAATAATTGGTACATATGTCTTGGTCCCTTGAGATCCCAATTAACCAGGTTTCACTGTATTACCTATTTGAGCATGTATTTCTTAAGTTTTCAAATAATATATGGGAATCTGCCGGATTTGATGACATTTATGATCACAGCGCCGCTCCCATAAGTAGTAGCGTGATAATATATAGCCTAAAACCTTCGTCGATAAACGGACAATTCAACACAAAAAAAAAAAAATTCAATTCGAAACAGTAGTTCCTGAGATTAGCGCGTTCAAACAAACAAACTCTTCAGTTTTATAAGTGAATTAGTTATAAGAAATATATTTATCCACATTCTAGAACTCATATTATGTATAGGCTATGCTTAGTTTCAGTCTAGATAGCTTTACGTAATATATCCTAGAGTCATCTTTATCATAGCGAATTCTCAGCTGTAACCAGATTACGCTCTTTAAGCAAGAGAACACAAAGTCTGTGTTCTCAATTTCTGTAATATGAATATTGTAATTGGCTTACAATAAAGAATATAATAATAATAGCACTTATTATTTTTATTGGTATCCAGGAGCGACTGTCATCTGACCTGTTAACCCTGGAACGCACGCTCCAGAACTTTAGCAGATGGGGTTGGTTGGCCCTCAAAGATATTCGTAAAGCTGTCTACACCTAAATAATATGTCCTCTAGTCTCTAGTACTAAGTATTTAATAACAAAAAAACTTACATGTGCATAACCTCCTTGATATAACTCGACCAGATGTTGGTCCAACGACCAGAGTCCATACAAACAGAACAGCTTCATAAGCACAGGCTTCAGAGATTCCTCCTTCTTATCCAGGTTTTCTAGAGAGAATATGAGGGTGCAGTACTCTGCGTACGACTTTGTGAGTTCTTTCCACCTGTAGACCTGGGACCTGGCCCTGGCCTCGAATTTAGACTGTCCTCTGGCTATTTCAGATTCGTATTTTTCGTCAGTTTGTTTTAATAAGTAACATAGTAGCCATTTGTATGTTGTAGTTATGACTGGAAGAGATGTTTTTTAATGTTACAAAGGTGTTTGATTAAATTCAGGCACTTAAGGGTAGGCAGAGGTATTTAAGATTTAGTAATTTTAATGTAGACGATTGGAAGAGGCCTAGTCCAGCAGTGGACTACGATGGACTAGTTGAATGTAGACGATAGATAGGGTTAGCGGGTACAACCTTTGTTTATGAGTATCCGTGTTTGAGTACCGGAATTTACTGTTAGACAATTGGGTATTTGACTGACTAGTCAAATTAGTTACTTTTTACTAAACGTCAAAACTCACTACTGCTCACTGGAGAATTTGTGCTGTCAGTGGAAAGACTAAAGGCTTGTCCTGCTTTCTCTTCTACACTGACGGCACAGAAACTCTGTATTTAAAGGGTTGGCAGCGTGACTGTGACTCCTCTGGTGTTACAAACGTTCATAGGCCACGGTAACCACTTTCCATCAGGTGGGCCGCGTGCTTGTCTGCCACCTAAGTGGTATAAAAAACAAACTTGTTGAAGACGTTCGTTCACATAGGATGTATAGCCAACAAGTTGTAAACAAGTATAAAACACATTTGCGTTCACACTGTAGCCTGTGACATATTGCAAACATGTATTTGACAGAGAAAAGCCTTAACCAGACTCGTTCGTCAATCAGCAAGTGTACCTGGCTACAGGCGTGGTTGGCTTAGCTCTAAACACCTAACACCTCTGCCTATCCGAGTTTAAAACTCACAAATATACAATACTTACATTCCCTAGTCTTCAACTCCTCCGTTTTGCTACATTTAAACCTGGCTGCGAAGCACCTCTCCCAGTTCTTCAAGAAGGTGACGGTATTCAATGGTGAGTCTACTGTCCCACTCCTGGCTAGTTGGAACTGCCTGAGTAGCCAGTTGCCGGTCTGTTGCGAGAGTACATTGTTGTCACCCTCGTAGGTCACTGTGACCTCATGGTTGCTTCGGATGTCGCCTAGATTTGCGCACTGGAATTAATTAAATAATCATGATTGAGCTTTAGGCCTGTGTTCTAGAATGGTACTCAGTTTTTAATCTCGATCTATCTGAGGACAGATTGTTTAAACCATCTGTTAATCTCCCCCCCACCTCTCTCTCTTTTTTTTCTGGGGAAAGATGGGGACGCCGCAGTTCTACACACGAGAAGGCCTTCTATGGCCCTGTGTCGGCCGGGGTGCGCGAGGGATATGCCAAAGGCTACCCCTCACCCCCTAAGGCGGTCGTGCGGTTTTAGTCGGTCCGAGTACGGCATAACCACTCCCACCTGGTCCGGCGGGGTGGTATCCAAGGGAGTACAACATGTTAAACAAGAAGACCATCTGTCAATTTTTTTGTTCAACAAACAAGAGTATGTTCAGCAGTTAAGTGGTTAAGGAGTCGGCCTTACGGTCAGTACGTCCCGGGTTCGAATCCTGGCTATTACACTACCGACGTAAGCCCACTTCTAGCATAAGCAATAGTTTGAGGGGTTAGAAGCAATATTAGTAATTGAGGTTGCTAATATTCTTTAAAAAAAAATGTCCTCAAATAAATCGACATTCAAGAGTAACTGACGGTCTAGAATACATGCCTAAGATTCTATTACGGAATTACAGATATTCTATTACGGATATTTTTTTACTGGAATAAATTCTTGTAACTGGATCAGTATTTTAAATATGGGAAAACACTGACAGTTTACCATATTTAAGCAGAATAGAACCACACAGTGCGGAGAATGAAATAGAGTGATTCCTTGGCAAATATGGCACATATACTATGGCAAATATAAAGAAACAAACATGTGTTTTCTTCTTTCTTTCCACAATTTTACTGTATATAATTTCTTCTCAGAATGGGTATCTTATTAGCGGCACTACTAAATGATGTAATACAGGTTTTTTTTACATGCGAAATATCCCTACGGATACCTCCCGACGGAGCCGGTGGGAGAGGTTATGTCGGATTCGAACCTACTAAAACGCATGAGGAGGTTATTAGGCATATCACTCGCACCCCGGCCGACCCAGGGCCGTCTCTCTCGATCTGGCTCTCTCCTCGGGTGTGGGGACCACAGAGTCCCCAACTCGTCCCAGGAAACGGGGAGGCGCGCCGCCGCCGCGGCCTGTTTCTGCCAGGGTGGCAGGCGGCTCCACCCGTCACCCCAGGCCTGCGATAATACAGGCTGTGTTTTTTTGGTAAACCAATTCCGGCTTGAAATATTTTTTTATTTTTTTATTTCACAATTAATTTTCATTTTTCCTTATAATTTTGGATTTAACTTTCCACATCTACTAAAAAAATATATGTCTGGCATGCACAAAGAAGAGCTAACCTTGAGATAGCCGTGTCCCCCGCAGGCCTCGCGGCACTGCTGCGCGGCGGCCAGCACCGTCCACGACAGCAGGGGCTTGCTGCACGACACTATGGCGTGGATCTCGGACACGGTCTCGCTCTGGAACGATAACTAACATCTCAACACAACTGCACAAATAATTAAATCGCATTAGGTTTCCACTGTAAAGGTTTTGTCAGTGTGTAGTTAAATAAAAATAAAAAATTAAGTATGTAGTAAATTTGTAATTTTTAAATATTTTTTTTATACCACTTAGTTGGCTGACAAGCACACGGCCCACCTGATGGGAAGCGGTTACCGTGGCCTATGGACGTATGCAACACCAGGGGTGTCACACTCGCGCTGCCGACCATGAAAAAACCTTCTGATGCCCCTCTTGAAGTACCCCATAATGATGAATGTATGTACGATACTTGATCTTTCTTTTTAATAGTAAAAAAAAAATATTTTTTTTAATAATAAAAAAAATTATATCTTGTAGAACTCACCAGATTGTCGACTTTCATGCCGGCGTTCGATTTCTCAACTACGTGCAGGTACACTTTGCTAAAATTCTCCACGTACAGTTTGAACATCACTGCTGCAGCCACGTAGCCGAATAGACGCCATTGCTGCAATAAATTAAACCACGTTTTAAAGACATATTTTTTGATTATGAAATTGCCGTAATTTTCTTACAGATTCATGAGTTCGTTATTCCTGTAATTTAATAGCTATTTCCATTATTTATATTTTGTTTAAAAGTTGTTTTCAAGATTTTACAACTCTGTATTGAGTATTGTTTTTATTGGCCGCTTGATAAATTAAATTCGATCTTCAACAGTTCTTCATAAATGCTATCCATTTTGATGATAAATTTCGTATTACTTTTTTACATCACATAACATAATATAAACTCACGCCTATATCCCCGAAGGGGTAGACAGAGGTGCTAGCACCCATATTTCACCAGTTTATGTTTAGGTTCCATTATAATAGGTGGCTAGCCTATTGCCATTAACCGGGTACTTATAAACCTGCGATAAATACACACATAACTTCGAAAAGCATCGAAAAGTCATTGGTGTGTGCCATGGTAAAACGTGGGATCGAACCCGAGACCTCGTCTCAGCAGTTCAGGCTAGGCTAGGATACTTTTTTACTCACTTAATGTTGTCTCATTAAAAAAAATTATAAAATTTGGATATGTCATTCCTAAAAAATGCAAAAATGTTAGTACTGAAGATTGGGGGACGAGTTGGGGACTCTATAGTCCCCACACCCGAGAAGAGGGTCAGATCGTGAGAGATGGCCCTGGGTCGGCCGGGGTGCGAGGGATATGCCTGCAACCAAAGCGAACCACAGGCGGCGTGCGTTTTAGTCGGTTCGAGTCCGACATAACCTCCTCCACCGGCTCCGGTGGGGAGGTATCCGTGGTTATTTTGCGCACGTAAAAAAGAAAAAAATAAAAAGTACTGAAGATTGAGTTTCCAACAATTTATTAAAAAACAAAAAAACCCACAATTTCATCTGTAACTACCTATTATATCACCGTAACTATCGAGTGAATATTTTTCTAATCTAAATAACCATGTCAGTTTAAATTATACAGAATCAGGGTAAGTCTAGTTTATTTTTTTTATTGTGCGAAATATCAACAGCCCCCCCCCCAGGCCCACCGTAGACGGTGTCCGTTACAACCACCGTAACCAACAACGACCCATAGGTCCCATAGGTCGTTGTTGGTTGCCGGAGGTGAGATGGGCAGGCACATCCCTCGCACTACGGCCGACGACGGGTAGATAGATAGATAGATAATTCTTTATTGTACACCAATAGATTACAGTAAAATTTGTAGTTAGCATGCATACAGTTTAATGTACAATGGGCAGGCTTATGGCTGGAAGCGATTTCTTCCAGGCAACCTTTTTTTTTTGTGCAACCTTTTTGTGGTGTATACTAAAAGAGACCTATAATGGTAAAACTTTAAATAGAAAAAGAAAACCTGAAAACTTTTCGATGAAGACAATGATCACACAATAGATTAGTTTTTAGATATCTAATTATAACCGTCGTCGTAAGACGGATATATGTATAGAAAAATTTGATTGGTTTCGGGCGAAGGTTCTGTGGCGTAGATTTTCCCTAAGTGGTCAGAGCGTTCTCCACGCTCTGACCACTTAGGGAAAATCTCCTGTAAGGGAAAGATCGCGGGTTGTTATCCCGCCTGAACTGATTAAATTTTTTCTATTTCTTAATCGATAAGTATTTTTTTTATATATAGGACACGCCAACTTGACCTCACCTCGCCTGATGGTAAGCTAAAGGCAAAGCTTTTCTATATAAGTTCTAAATAAGCTTATGAAGAACAGGATGTTAAAAGTATTAGCGACTTGCCCCATTTGCAAGTGTGCTACATCTGGGGCGAGTCGCTAGTAATGGTATTGTATACTAACATGTAACTGGTATTCGATAAGAGGTATCTCGTTGTCTTTGTTTCCGAACTGCTTGCGCGTAGCCGCGTACCGTATCGCGATGGCCACTGCACTGGCCATCGAGTGGCAACTCTCTTGCATTATACCGATACGACCTGAAAATTATAATATTCTTAGAGGTAAAATATTTTCTTTTTTTTCATCAATTAATTTGATTGCTGTTATATTATCATTTATACATTCATAATTAGCTGCTAATTACATAGCATTATTAAAATATAAGTGCCAATAATTATTTAATTGTGCTTATATATACACAAATATGCAATACATGTGGTATAAAAAAAAACCGACATAATCGCGATTCTATTTTGTGTATTTATGTTTTATTATTGACCAAATTGTATGTATTGTTAATTTATATTAATTGAAAATATATTTTAATTGTGCTTATTAAATAAAAAATGATGAAAGAGCGATAAAATAGATTTTGAGACAATATCTTTATGGTAACCGTTAGATACTGTTCGTAAATCCCTCTCACTGTTACTCGTGGGGGATTTTTTTTATACAATTTAGGTGGCAGACAAGCACACGGCCCACTTGATGGGAAGTGGTTACCGTGGCCCATGGACTTGTGCAACACCAGGGGCGTCACACTCGCGCTTATTATGATTATGCTATATATATAGGATTATGCTACAGTAAAAGCTATTCTAAGGGACAAGCCCAAATTCACCTGCTGATAGGTTCTCTAGCGCCGCCCCCAATATTCTAGAAGGGTCTGAGAACGAAGACTCGTAGACTCCGTCCTCTGTGACGTCAGCCGTCCTGTTGAGCAAGTTCTCGCGAGGTATCCTGTACTGGTTGAACATTATGAAACTGGAACAAGGAAATAGTTATTTTTAATGAATTGTTCTTATTTGACGGTTGTAGTTCTACAATCGTTAAGGGTTTGCTGGCGGCGGCGCGACTAGCGCGCCTCCCCGTTTCCGGGGACGAGTTGGGGACTCTGTGGTCCCCACACCCGAGGACAGGGCCAGATCGAGAGAGATGGCCCTGGGTCGGCCGGGGTGCGAGGGATATGCCTGTCAACCTCACCTTCGGCAACCAAAAACGACCCAGAGGCGTCGTGCGTTTTGGTCGGTTCGAGTCCGACATAACCTCTCACACTAACTCCAGTGGTGGGGGGTATCCATGGGGATTCCTGGCATATTAAAAAAAGGGCTTGTTCACTTTCACTGGTCAGAGTTTCCTCTCTTTCTCTTGGAGGAATATCTTACTTCAATTCCTGTACACGTTATCAAAGCAGTTTTATTAGTAAATGTGGTCTATTTTTATCACCTATTTGAGGCCGTGTTTTTTTAGTTTTCAAATAATGCATGAAAATTTGCCGGATTTGTTGACATTTATAATCACTGCTCCGGTCCCTTAATTAGTAGCGTGATGATAAATAACCTAAATAACCTTCGTCGATACACGGATCATTAAAAATAAAAATATCTACCTATTCAATTCGAATCAGTAGTTTCTGAGATTAGGGCGATACAAACAAACACTTTTACGCTGACGGCACAGAAAATCTGTGCTTACAGGGTTGGCAGCGCGAGTACGAATTCCTTGGTGTTGTACACTTCCATAGGCCACGGTAACCACTCCATCAAGTGGGCCATGTGCTTGTCTGTCAACCACATAAAAAAAACATACGAACCCTTCAGCCTTATCATATTAATACTAATAAATAATAAATAAAACGGGAATTAACGCGATCATGGTATACAAACATACCACATTACATGTTGTACTACATTACATGTTGTAATGTAGTACAGAGCGATCTTGTGGCAATAACATACCATTTGATAAGAGAATTGAAGTACCTACCTACCGATAAAATAAATATTTGCAATAATAAAGTGATGTTTTAACATCGATATCGTTACCACCGGTGCCATCTAAGTGGTATAAAAAAAATAAAAAACATTAAATTCGGTCCCACGTAATAGGGGGTGAGCCTATCGCCGTCTTCCGAGTACTATTGTTGACTCGATCCATGTATCTGTGCCTGAGTCTGGGCTGTATATATCTGTCTGATGTTAAACACCCCTATCCCTTAGTCGCCTTGTACGACATCGCATGGAAAGAGATGGAGTGGTCCTAATTCTACTCTGCCGGGAACCACGAAGCTTAATAAATCTTAATCAATGCTACTATATAACTTTAGAATTATAACACTCACCCATTGTCAATACCATTGACGCCAATCTTCTCCCCCATGTCTCCCACTATTAGCCCAGGGTAAGTCTCCAGGGTTTCAGGGTCTCTGATGGGCACCACGAACCCGTGCAGTCCATGGTTCGTGCCGTCCGGTGTGATCAGTTGTGCAAATAACAATGTGTGCGTGGCTGTCCTGCCTGTGAATGAGAAAAAAAATATTAACACTACATATTAATTAACACTACAAACATTTTTGTAGTCACGGAGAAAGAATACAAGTACCACTGCTCATCTGATTCAAATGGTGTCGTAAAAGGTGACTAATGGAAAGATACGTCAAGGAGGTAGGACACGGCGGTATTTCCGCCCGATTGAGCAGTCCGACTGGGGTAGTACCTCCGCTCTACAGAATACCGTGTCTATAATAACTTCGTGTTGTGTTCCCAGCGGTGAGTAGAGTAGCCAGAGCTCACTGGAGAATTTGTGCTGTCATTGGGAAAACTAAGGACTTGTCTTGATTGTGTCTTCTACTGACGGCACAGAAATTCTGTACTTATAGGCTTGGCAGCGCAACTGTGACTCCTCTGGTGTTACAGACGTCCATAGGTCACGGTAACCACTTTCCATCAGGTGGGCCGTGTGCTTGTCTGCCAACTAAGTAGTATAAAAAAAAAGTACGCAGACGATATCACTGCGAGAGAAGGAAAACTCGAAATAAAACCTGTACCAACCCGTCTGGCCAGAGTGGAAACAGTAGGCCAAAGCTTCCCAACATTAGGAGAGGCCTATGTCCAGCAGTGAACTGCGGTGGGCTAATTAATTGATTGATTAATTGAAGGTTAAGCAATACTAGCCAGATCATTCTTAAGACGGGAAAGAAAGAAAGAAAAACCATTTATTAAGTAAATTATTTAGTTGTGTCTTCTGCACTGATGGCACAGAAACTCTATATTCTTACAGGGTCGCCAGTACGGGTGTGACTCCCCTGGTGTTGCACACGTTCGTAGGTCAAAGTAACCACTTTCCAACATGTGGGCCGTGTGCTTGTTTGCTACCTAAGTTGTACAGAAAAAGTAAGTAATTTATATAGGATAATCTCCTAAAACGCTAGGCCGATTTACACAGAAATTTTCTACTTTTATTCAGGGTAACTTAGGCATTTAAAATCGCAGGCACATTGCATACCGGTTGATTTAGCGGAAGTAAGAAGCGCGTGTCTTTAGATATTTAACATAAGCCTTATCATGACATGTAATGTTGATATAACCACTTGAACTAATCAAATAATCGCAGTATCTTACACGTAATAGGCCGACATTATTCAATGCAAAAAAAAAGATAAGATTGTTAAGAGTTTTTGTATTTACGTGCGGACTCTGTGGTGTTGAGGCAGTGTTCGACTACTGTGCAAGTGGCGCGGGTTCAGTGCAAATATTTGCTGGGATGAATATGTATACTTGCATTGGCACTTGCATTGAATGACAAATTGTAATGAAAGTGACTATATTGTATTACAACTAATTAAACTTATATACTATTTAATTTAAAATTTTGACATAACTAAACCATTTAACATTATTAAATTCGAAATTAATTGCGTTATTAATCAGTTGCTACTCCTATAAAATGTATTTTATTTTTAAGCTTATATTGTAAATTTGCATGCCTTTTAGGTGGAATGCGGAATGATCAAACTTTTAAACCAATGTACCAACAATTTGTACCTGTGTTCGCAAATAAAGATGAAATTGAAATTGAATTGGCCTGGGTGTTTCTATAAATGTATTTACAAAAAAAAATGTTATCCGCATTCTAGATCCCATAACACAAGTTACTCTTACTAATTTATATTATGTTGTCGTGTTTTTATGTGTATTCACTAATAATTTTAGCTGTTGGTCTCCCAAATAATAATAAAAAAATTGATAGCGCAGTGTAAAATATCGTGGAATATTTATAATTATACCTATTTGATCGAGCGAGCGAGAGTCACAGTTTTGGCAAGGTGGCCAATTTTCTATTTTTTTTGTCAGTTCCGCTCTGGAGGGCGCTTTTTTTGATCGAGTTTCACTAAACGCACCATTTAAGGCCTGGAATTCATTACCAGCTCACGTGTTTCCTTCTTCCTACAGTCCCGGGTCCTTTAAGCGGGGCGTGAAAAAGCATATGATGAGGCCGTCAAGCTGAGTGCCACCATTGTCACACGGTATGTGTGGGTAATGGTGACCCTCATTTCTGGGACTTCGCCTTCAGCTTACCATCAGGCAAGGCGAAGTACAATTGACGTGTTCTATATAAAAAAAAAAAAAAAACTTGGCACATATTTCCTTTGATTTAAAACTCAACTTTTGTCGAGAGCTTTTTTGATAGGAAGAAAAATGGAGGAGAAACGGTGGGAAGTTTGCTATCGCGTTATTCATGACTTGATGATTTTTGGCGGCAACATCTAGGACACGATTACTCACAGGTTGTTGTGAAAAAAATCATGCTTCATAGGTGAACTTCGTTATAACAAAGCAGCTGAGAAAGAAAAGGTTTGCTGCAGCGTTTTTTAAGAAAGAATCGTTATAATTTTTTGATGAAACATCCCAAAAACAACCCTCCGTTCCGTCTAAAAAGAGTTTTTAAGTGACTGGTAAATTTGTTCGTTTCTCAATTTGTTTATTATAATACTAGCTGATCCGTCCCAGTTTCGCCTGTGGTTTTTCAAACCTCATATCACCCAATAAGCCCGTAAATTTTAGTCTTCAATTAATTTATGTATGGAACTCTGCCGGATTTGTCACTGATCCGCTCCATTAAGTAGTAGGATGATGGTTTATAGAATAAAACCGTCGTCAATAAACGGACTACGCAATACAAAAATAAATTTTCAATTTGTACCAGCAGTTCCTCAGATTAGCACGTTCGAACAAGCAATCAAACTTCAGATTTATAATATTAGAATATAATAGCTAAACTTTGTTTTCTATTTTTAGTTTTCTCACTTGACAATGTGTTAAGTTACTTTTTTTTTATTTTGTTAATTATTTAAAAAAGTCTAATTTAATTTTATAGAATTTTCTCAGCAGAAAATGTGTTAACTTAAATGAATAATGACTACTATTTGTTATTCCACTACTTAATTGTCTTAACTTTTATACAAATAAATGTTATCTATACTAATATTATAAACAACCGCGGTAGCCTAGTGGTATGAGTAATGGACTGCTGAGACGAGGTCTCGGGCTCGATCCCAGGTTTACTATGGCACACACCAATTACTTTTCGATGCTTTTCGAAGTTATGTGTGTATTTATCGCAAGTTTATAAGTGCCCGGTTAATGGCAATAACATTGGGACCTTAACATAAACTGGCGAAATGTGGGTGCTAGTACCTCTGCCTACCCCTTCGAGGATATAGGCGTGAGTTTATGTTTATGTTATGTCAATGATATTTAATATCATTGTGTTATGTTAATATTATAAAGCTGCAGAGTTTGTTTGTTTGTTTGTTTGAAAGCGCTAATCTCTGGACCAGTAGGGTCCGATTTGAATGATTCTTTCAGTGTTGGGTAGTCCATTTATCGAGGAAGGTTTTAAGCTATATATCATCACGCTACTACTTAAGGGAGGGGAGCATTGATAATAAATGTTAACAAATCCGGCAATTTTTCATATATATTTTGAAGACCAAAACATACGGGCTCAAAGGGATATGAAGCTTCAAAATATACCCCGGGCGAAGCTGGGGTGGGTCAGCTAGTATTACAATATAATAGCTAGACTTAATGTTTTTTTTTAGTATACTCACTTGACAATGTGTTAAGTTAGTTTTTAATTTCTTTGGTAATTATTTTAAAAATCTAACTTAAATTTATAGAATTTTCTCACCGGACAATGTGTTAAGTTAAATGAATAATGACTACTATTTGTTATTTAACTACTTAATGGTCTTAACTTTTAAACAAATAAATTTAATGAAGTCTAAAGATGAGAATACTTAACTTGTCAACTTTTTGCCTTGAAAAATACAAAAACTGTCTATGAGTAGACCTGTAACTACTGAACGTAACTGTTGAGGTACGCACAATGTGTCAACAAAAAAATCTGATCTATACAAAGACTTGGCAAAGCAGCAGATCGACGCCACGCGTGACCAGAAGGCTGGTTATTATCTTGCACAGAGGATAAGCATTGCCATTCAACGTGGCAATGCTGCCAGCCTTCTGGGTACGTTACCGGTCGGTGATGATGCGGAGGAATTTCATGACGCATTATGTATGTAATTTTTATTTTTATTTTATTTTAGTGTATTTTAGTAGGTACCTAATAATAGTTAGATTGATTTTTTTTTTATTATTTATTATTTAGAAATAGATTGATAATAATGACAGCCTCTGTGGCGTGGCGGTAGTGAACGCGACTGCTACGCAGGAGGCGCGGGTTCGATCCCCGCTCAGTGCAAATATTTGTATGCATGAATATGGGTATTTGCATTGGTCTGGGTGTTTCTATGTATAATATTTATGTATTTACAAAAAAAAAAAAGTATTTAAGTATGTTTATCCGTATTCTAGATTCCATAACACAAGCTAGTTAAGCTATGCTTACCATGGGTCTAGATAGCGTTGTGTAGAATGTTGTAGAATATTTATTTATTTAGTTTTTAGTTTTAAATTTCATTTATGTATCTTGATAGGTAATGCATTATCTATACTAATATTATAAAGCTGAAGAGTTTGTTTATTTGTTAGAACGTGCTAATCTCAGAAATTATTGGTTCGCTTTGAAAAAATATTTTATGTTGAGTCTGTTCATCGACGAAGATTTAGGCTATATATCGTCACGCTACTATTTAAAGGAGCCGAGCAGTGATCTTAAAATTACTCATATTTTCTCTACCCCCTTCAACTAAGCTAATTTCAATCAGTTTCAATTTTTCAAGTGCCCGGTTAATGGCAATAGGCTCGCCACCTATTACATTGGGACCTAAACATAAACTGGCGAAATGTTGGTGCTAGCACCTCTGCCTACCCCTTCGGGAATATAAGCGTGAGTTTATGTTATGTTATGTAAATTTAATATGTACTCAACATAGTAACTGTGTTTTCACGCCATTTAGAATATGTTTACATAAGCAGTGAGCGAAGACTGAACTTCATATAATGTGATGAAATAAAGACATTGAATGGATCTACTGTTACATAAATATCTATACATCATTCGTTTAGGTACTTAACTAAATGTAAACAATTTTGAAGTGTCTTATCAATTAACACGTTTTATTTAAAGTTTATTTATATGCCTGTTTAGAAATTCATTTTAAAGATTAAAAACCCAAATTAATACAACAGTTGGTCTGTTAGTTAGTTTAGACTAAGCTAAGTAACTATCGTTTAATTTGTGTTTTTATAAAAAGTCGCTACAAGATTATTTACCTTTAGTTGAGTACTTAACCGAATAGAGTATACGTAATAATATTGGCCAGGAGCGGCAGCGGAAGCGAAACGAAGGTCCTCCTTCTTCTAGCGATCCCTCGCAAGCCAAGCTGCCCGCGTACTGAGGCAACTCGAGCATCTGAGGTCGATTAATGACCTCCGCCCCCCATGAGCGAGGGCGGCAGGGTGACGGGGGGAGCCGCCTGTCACCAGCAGCAGAAGCAACCCGCGGCGGCGGTGCGCCTTGCGCGCCTCCCCGTTTTCGGGGACGAGTTGGGGACCCCGTGGTCCCCACACCCTAGGACAGGGCCAGATCGAGAGAGATGGCCCTGGGTTGGCCGGAGTGTGAGGGATATGTCTGTCAATCTCACCTTCGGCAACCAAAAACGACTCACAGGCCTTGTGCGTTTCAGTCGGTTCGAGTGCGACATAACCTCTTCCACCGGCTCCGGTGGAGGGGGCATCCGTGGGGATTTTTCGCACATAGAAAAAAACTATTGTAATAATGGTGTTTTTGATGTATTTGGGTAAGATCAAACAATCTATAAAAAAGGTGAGCAAGCAAACAAGGCCTAATCCAACTTGCTGATTGATGCACGGGGAGTAGGGTAGCCAGTACAACATGAAGTTATTATAGTCGTGGTATTCTATAGATCGGAGGTACTTCCCCAGTCGGACTGCTCAATTGGGACATCGTGTCCTACCTCCTCCCGTTACTCCTGCAGTTGCTCCCGTAAAAGACAAATCATGCAGAAAAAAGTTGGTCAAGTGAGTTGGACTCGCACACCGAGTGTTCCGTAACTTAATCTACATAAACGTAATATATTTTGAATGCGTTCACTTAGAAGTTTGATTTTTGCACAGTTTCAAGACGTTTTAGACCTGAGTAGGTATGTGATATGAATTTCAACTTGATAGCTCCACGCACGGATAACGAAATGATTCTATAAGGTTTATATTTTCTACCTTTTGAGGCACGGAATTCTAAAAATAGCCAAATATAGTTTTATTCTAATATGTTAATACCTGCTTCAAAACATCACATAGACCTCTCGCCATAACAAATATTTAACAATTTAATGATGCATTTTATTAAGGAAAATAAAGCCATATCAGAAACAATACAGCCTATTGAAACTTACAAATTTGATGGTTAATAAAACTAGTACCCCCGGTCATAAACTGTGTAACAAACGAAAATGTATTATTTTATGAAGTGAAATGTAATCTTAATTCTTAATAAAACTTATATGTACACATATTAATTGAATTCACAGTAATAAATAAACATTAATTGTATTTAGAATGGCCACTTATGGCTTTGATACTGGTTTGAAAACTATAGGCCATTAATCTAGAGGTCGATGGACTGTTTCTATGAAATAATCCACTATTAGAAAGAAAGAAAGACCGCCGCATGGTTTCCGGCAGAGTAGAATTAGGGCCACTCCATCTCTTCCCATGCGGTGTCGTACAAGGCGACTAATGGTTGTGGCTGTTTAACATCAGACAGATATATACAGCCCAGACTCAGCGTCAGATGCATGGCTCGAGTCAACAATAGTGCCCGGAATACGGCAATAGGCTCACCCCCTATTACGTGTGACCGAATACAAGAGTTTTGATTACTTTTGCTGACAAGGGGGAGGGGGATTACATAATTGTAATTCACTGCAATATGTCACTTTCCTACACTTGTGTGGACCTCACCTGCTATTCCATACATCTCCTAAACAACGGACGATGCACAGGTGCGTTATTAAGTCATAATTGTCAAAGTAAAATGTCACACAAAATTTTACCTAGATTACCAACCCAGCATTTAGCAGCCTCGAAGTCGGGCGTGTGTATCACGAACTCCTTCTGTTGAGGGTCGTACGTCGCCGTCGTGCGCATCAGGCGCGCGTCCGAGCCGTGCGCGATCTCTGTCAGAGCGAAACTTGCCAGTATCTATAAGAAAGAGACAATGTTACTTTATTTTTATCTAGCACACGCCAACTTGACTTCACCTCGCCTGATGGTAAGCTAAAGGCAAAGTGTCAGGAAAGAGGGTCACTATTACAGACACTAAGTAATGTTACAATGGTGGCACTCAGCTTGGCGGCCTCATCAGATGCTTATTCACGCCCCGTTTAAAGGACCCGGGACTGTAAGCTAAAGGCAAAGTCTCAGGAAAGAGGGTCGCCATTACAGACACTATGTAATGTTACAATGAATAATGGTTGCCGTGACCTATGAACGTGTGTAACACGAAAGGAGTCACACTCGTGCTAACGACTCTATAAGAACGGAGAGTTTCTATGCCGTCAATGAAGAAGACACAATCAGGACAAGAATTCCCAATGACAGCTCAAAAACTCTCTAGTGAGCTCTGGCTAACCTAATCACCGGCGGGAACACAATACGAGGTTATTACAGCCGGGTTATTGTGTAGGGTGGAAGTGCTTCCCCAGTCGGACTGCTCAGTCGGGACGGGAATTCCGTCCTGCATTTATATTTCATTATTTTTGAAAATTTACAGCTAGATGCAAAAAAAGCTTACGATACATCGTGGGGTCCACGATTTATAAACCGATTTTAAAAAGACTTTGTTTGATAAGTAATAATCATTATTGGTTGAGTGGGGGACTCAGCATATTCCCTTAAATGAATTGCTGAGTTGAGGTGTACCCTGAGGGGCACCTAGTGCGAACAATTGGTGTAGTCCAGTTAGTCCAGTCGAATAGCATCTGTGCCATTAGCACTTAGATTAGTCCATGACCTATCAACATTTTTAGCATGTGCTATTCTTGGGTTTTTTATAGGACACGTCAATTAGACTTCGCCTCATGTCACCAATATCAAGAACCACATTTTCTTTGCCACAACATGAAGACTTGGAATTCTTTTTACAGTCTCGGGTCCTTTAAGTGGAGCGTGAAAAAGTATCTGATGATACCGTCAAGCTGAGGACCGCCATTGTAGTGTTATTTGTATCTGTAATGATAGCCCTCATTCTAAAGACCTTAGCTTACAATCAGGCGAGATGGAATCATGATCCACAACAGTTGTGGCTAATGGTTATTAACATGTGGAAAGTGAATTCAGCCATTCAGCGGATTTTTGTTCTGATAATAGTATCAGTTCACGGTCTGATTATCAAAAACCTCGACCAATATCTCAAGAGGCTCGCGTTAGGCAGCTGGGTCAAGGTCTCAATGAAAACAGCAGTTCTTTATGGAGACATTGTTCTCTTTAGAGCCCTAAATTAGTTTGACCCTTGCCAATTCATTACCAGCTCACGTGTTTCCTTCTTCCTACAGTCCCGGGTCCTTTAAGCGGGGCGTGAAAAAGCATATGATGAGGCCGTCAAGCTGAGTGTCACCATTGTCACACGGTATGTGTAAGTAATGGTGACCCTCTTTTTTGGGACTTTGCCTTCAGCAATGGTATCAGGCAAGGCGAAGTCTAATTGACGAGTCCTACATAAAAAAAAAGCCCGATTCCTTGGGTTGTCTTTGGACTTTGTTCAAAATATTTAATTGATAAGTGCTTTTAGAATTGTTTTTCATTAACGACACGTCAGTGTTAATGTTTAATAAATAATAAATAAATATTCCACGACATTCTACACAACGCTATCTAGACCCATGGTAAGCATAGCTTAACTAGCTTGTGTTATGGAATCTAGAATGCGGATAAACATACTTAGATACTTTTTTTTTTTTTGTAAATACATACATATTACACATAGAAACACCCAGACCAATGCAAATTTACATATTCATGCATACAAATATTTGCACTGAGCGGGAATCGAACCCGCGCCCCCTGCATAGCAGTCGAATGCTCTACCGCTACGCCACGGAGGTCGTCAAATGTTTATGGGTTAAGTGTTTTTATGAGAAAATTTAACTTTTACTATATCCTATAGATAGGTAGTTAAAATTTTATATTTTCTGAATATCCTTATACGTTCCACGTTTATCAAAGCGCCTATATATATTTTTTATACCACTTAGTTGGCAGACAAGCACACGGCCCACCTGATGGAAAGTGGTTACCGTTGCCTATGGACGTTTGTAACACCAGAGGAGTCACAGTCGCGCTGCCAACCCTGTAAGTACAGAGAGTCTGTGCCGTCAGTGTAGAAGACAAAGCAGGACAAGCCCTTAGTCGTCCCACTGAAAGCACAAATTCTCCAGTGAACTCTGGCTACCCTACTCACCGCTGGGAACACAACACGAAGTTATTATAGCCGCGGTATTCTGTAGGGCAGAGGTACTTCTCCAGTCGGACTGCTCAATTGGGCCGTGTCCTACCTCCTATATATTATGAATAATATGCCTAACAACAGTGACATAAAAAAAATTATATTTTGGATCAACATTATAGCCATAATAGCATCTTAGTCCATTGTCTACAGCTGCAATTCTGTAAGCACACGGCGTCGAGCACAGCGCTGCGAGAACCTGGGTAGAGATTGCTATTGGTCGGACTGGGTGACGTCACTGGAGATCGACCAACGAAAATCTCTATCAAGGATCTACATCCTGTGCTCGACGCTGTGTGCTTGGAGAATTGCACAGCTGCTGTCTTTTCTGTATACACATTTCCCTTTCTAGGATTTTTTCTGAATAATGTTTTGTCCATCAGCAGTTACATCGCTCCCTGACCCACTGCATCGAATCCTCTTAGACCTACGCCTCTTATTGTATGTAATGACGATGAGACGAAGTAACTGTTCATCCACGCAGTGTGCCCTCGTTATCAGTTTATAGGCAAAAACAGCGTTCCGACACAGCAGATTCGAGACCGCTTTGCTGTCGAGTAGCATAGGTGTCTTTTACCCCCCGGATTCTTCTTCAACTTAGCGTTAATCCCAGTCGCATCCGTCTCGTTCATCATTCCGTCTCGGAGTCTGGCGTCCCCTCAACTTCGATATTTTCCGTGAAGTGACTGCCATCTAACGTCCACAACCCAAAGGCATTATCGAAGCATTGCAGTTAGACCAGGTGTTGAACTTTTTAGGGATCCAACTACACGTAACGATTGTCATAGCTGTTCCTATGGCAACCGAGGCCGACGGCTTAACGTGCTCTCAGAGGCACGACCAGACCAATGTAAATACCCATATTCATGGATACAAATATTTGCACTGAGCGGGGATCGAACTAGCGCCTCCTGGGTGGTGGCAACGTTCTCTACCGCCACTGTTTTTATACAACATATGTCGCAGACAAGCACACAGCCTACCTAATGGAAAGTGGTTACCGTGACCTATGAACGTGTGTAACACCAGGGGAGTCACACCCGTGCGACCGACCCTGTAAAACAGAGATTTTCTGTGCCTTCACGAACGATTTTGTGTTCTGCACGAACACAAAATCAGGACAAGTCTTTGGTTTTCCCACTGACAGCATAAAAACTCTCTGAGTTCTGGCTACCCTACTCACCGCCGGGAACACAACACGAGGATATTATAGCCGTGGTTTACTATTACTCCTTCAGTTACCATCTTAAAAATAAAAACTCACCTCTCTGTTAACGAACGTGGCTCGGTAGAACTTCAGGTGCCTCTCAGTGCCGAGGGACAGTAACGCGTTTGACGGCAGGTATATGCCAATACCTATCTTCACTGATAGACTAGGGTTTAACGACTGTATCGCCTCGTTTATTGTCATTATTGAGCGTGTCTGCAACAAAGGGTTTAACATTTAATTGGGGTCTCAAGAGAAATTTTTTGTATGAATACTATTAGAGCTATCGAGATATTTGCCATGTTTTGTTTGGAGCATCGTGTGTCAAGAACATGACTGCGATCAAGTTCCAGTTTGTAGTGAGAGCACTATTATCTGAAGTCACATGCTGTAAGAATGTTTCGAGCGATCGAAACTCGGTCGAAACCAGTGGTAGTGACACGCGTAGCAAGAGAGCTCAAACGAGGGTAGATCGACATATTTACTTCTAAACTTTTTCACTGTTGACGGCCAATTCTCTATGTAGGTCTTCAGTGATCATGGTGCTTGCAATAGAGACGAAATATCGGAAACTCTAAACAACACATGGTGGATATATCCCTATGGCTTTAATAGTAATGTAAATGATCATGATTGTTTAATACCTATGTGTTTTGTGATGTTATTGCAATTGCTGATTAAATATACTAATAATACGCCAATATTTTAATTCCTCCGTGATCATGGTGCTTGCAATGGTGCCTAAATATTTGTTTATCAAAATTACGTGACAAATTATAGCTGCTAATATGAATGTGTGACCATTATAGTTTAAATACCTATATTCTTTGTGATGTTATTGCAATTGCTGAACCAAGATACTCATAATAGCTACTATATAACCCAATATTTGCTGTGGTACTGTGGTAGGTTCTATGAACAAGTTCCACATATGATATAGTGAAGGTTTGCCAGTATAACCATAAGAGTATTTTATCGCTGTGGAAATGATACGTCCAGGACAAGCTGAAACAATGTTTATGGGACTAAAATAGTTGAACATGTGATGGCAAACGTCTAACTTGGTTACGGCATCTTCTACCGTTTTCACAGCATCCTTAGGCAACAGATCTAAAGAACGTTTTCTAAAGCAGTGGTGTAAATAGCGTCATAATACTCGATACTACACCAGACTAAAGACCACACTCATTCGAGAAACCGCCTCATAAAAATGCGACCAAATTCGAATATCTGTCGACCAAATAATCGTGGACATTCTTCAATAAAAACTAAAGACTACATTCATTTGAGAAACCGCCTCATAAAAATGCGACCAAATTCAATACTTGTGGACAAAATAATCGTGGACATTCTTCATTAAAAACTAAAAACCACACTCATTCGAGAAACCGCCTCATAAAAATGCGACCAAATTTGAATATCTGTGGACCAAATAATTGTGGACATTCTTCAATAAAAACTGAGCAATACAGTACTTTTATTTCAACGAGTTATACAGTTCACACTGTTAGGCAATGCCAGTAAATACGCATTGTTAATCAGTCGTCCCAAAATGCTCGACGACTCGCCTATTAGGAAATTCAAGACACAATTAATTATGATGGCTTGCGGGCAGTCAATCTGAGGTTCGTGAAGATGTTTGGATGTTTGTTAATCAATGACGCTCTAACAGCTGTAGTGATCAGCCTCTCTAGACAAATGGCAATTCGTAGGCCAGTGTATTGCAGAATAGAATGCCAAATATATAGGATTTGACGTACTTAACAGCTGTCTACGCATGTCATAAACATCAAATTCCATACATTTGTCATTTTATCCTACAATAAGCCGGCCAACGAATTGCCACTTATCTAGAGGGGCTGGCTGCAATTTAATACAGGGATAGATAGTTCGGACAAGTGGAGAGGATGGACGAAAGAAGACCGACGAAACAAATTTATGAAGCGAGGATAAATGGGCAACTCGGTAGCATTCGATGTCAATTAGATCGAAGCCATTTTAAAGAACAGTATGTATAGTGCACCCGAAACTGGAGAGCGTGTATGAAAACAATTATGAAAGTAGAAGAAGGGAAAGATATATGCCAGGATCGTGGCAAGTGGAAAGCTGTAGTCTCTGCCTACTCCACTGTGAAAAAGGCGTGACTGTATGCAGTGGCGGGGCAACAACTAAATTTGATGTGGGCAGATTTCGCGAGGCCCTGTTCTATGGCGACCTGAAGACGGATTTTATAAAATAATAAAAACAAACAAAACAATTAACACTGCCAAGTTTTTATTCATAAAAATACAAATTAGATTAATAAGTATTAAATGAAAAATTACAAATCGTTAATATAAAGGTGGAGATATACATTTCTTAAAGTGTATCTTAAAAAACATTAGATTTCTTTATTAAAGGAACAGAAATTTCCTGCTTTTAACGTTACTAAATTCCTTAATTATGGTATCGTAATTCAGCCTAGATGCCAAATCTGATTCAATTGATAAAACAGCCAAAGCTGAAAGTCTTTCTTGGCTCATTGTGTTTCTCAAATAATTTTTTATTAATTTTAATTTTGAAAAACTTCTTTCAGCAGAGGCTGTACTTACCGGAATTGTTAATAAAATTCGGATGACAATGTAAATATTTGGGTAAATTTCTTTCAAGCTATTTTCTGTTATGTATGACAGCAGCTGTTTCACGTCTTTAATGAAGTTGGGTAAATTCGGGATCATTGTATTTAATTCTTCATATAATTCAAATGGTTGGAAGTCACTGCTCTCACCCACACGCAGGACGTTATGTAAATCGTTACAGTGTTTTAATATTTGCTCCTGTGGCATATTTTTAGCGCGCTTAAATCATAGAGAAAACCAAAGTCTTCAAAATGTTGATTTAAAGACGTAAATCTTAATTCCATATTGGTTATTATAGAATCAATCATGGCGTAAAAAAAATCTGTTTGATACCGGATTTTGGGAGACTGTATAGGTTCATCGCTGCTTTCATAATCGAACATCCTTTTCTTTTTGGCTACTCTTTTATTCTTAAACTCTTTTGGCAGGTCATAACAGCTTTTCTCAGTAAATTTCCGAACATCAGACAGGGATTTCTCAAATCCAGTTTCCCGATACTCTTTTATCCATTCACATAATGTGTGTAAATGTTCAAGAGCAATGCTTAAATGAATTTGTACTGATTGTCATAATTTACTTATTATATTAACACGCAATAATATCTCATACCACACATGTAAAGATACGATAAATTCTAAACTTAACATTTCATTTAGTATTGAATCGCAATCACTGAGAGTGTCTGATTCCTCCGTTTGATTTTTTAAGTTTTTTATGCATTCAATCACTTCATCAAATTGCAATAATACGGCCTTTACTGCTTCGACTCTACTTTCCCAAGGTTTTATAGTAAGTTTTAATTTTCCTTTTATAAAATCCCAGCGCTTGCTTGATCTTGAAAATAGCAAATAAATTTTTTGTATGAAACCAAAAAAAGTTTTTGGGTAATGGACTGCTGAGACGAGGTCTCGGGTTCGATCCCAGGTTTCACCATGGCACACACCAATGACTTTTCGATGCTTTTCGAAGTTATGTGTGTATTTATCGCAGGTTTATAAGTGCCCGGTTAATGGCAATAGGCTCGCCACCTATTACATTGGGACCTAAACATAAACTGGCGAAATGTGGGTGCTAGCACCTCTGCCTACCCCTTCGGGGATATAGGCGTGAGTTTATGTTATGTTATGTTATGAGTTTTAACTCCACTATTTACACCTACCATATTTGCACCATTGTCGTATCCCTGGCCACGGCAGTCTTGAATATTTAAGTCATATTTTTCTAGGTGTTCCAGTATAGCATTGGCTAAATATTCTCCAGTTGTCTGAGTAACAGCTAGAAATCCCATAAAATGTTCGACTATTGTACCAGTTGACGTATCACAAAATCTTAAGATAACCGACATTTGTTCAACTCTATTACAATCTCTAGTGCAATCGAGCAAAAAAGAATAATACTTTGCTTCTTTAACCTTACGAATAATTTCATTGACAACTGTTTTTGACATCAATATGATCAATTCATTTTGAATATCGTGACTTAAATAATGGTGTGAAAGTTGTTTGTCACTAATGCGTTTCATGTGTTCACGTAAAGTAGGATCAAATTTTGATATCAGTTTAAATAAATCTATGATATTACCGGAATTCTTAATACCGTCACCTGTCTTGAGAGATTCTCTGTGACCTCTAAATGCAAGATTATGAGAGGCCAAAAAGTTTATTATGTCAATTATTCTCTCTAACAAGTTGTGCCAATGTTTTTGTGATTCACGTATTAGCCTTTCGTTTTCTTGGTCTATTGTTTTGCCTTGATTTATTCCTTTCTCTAAATTTAACCATTGGAACATATGTGCCATATGTTCTTTGGTATTCTCATGTCTATGTAAAATGCTACTTAAATGTTTCCAGTCACAACACCCTCCTTGCACCACCTGAGTTTGTGAATTGCTAAATAGTCTGCATGGAAAACAGTAAACTTTATTTTGAGAATTGGAATACACTAACCAGCGACGATATTGAGTTTCACCATTATTTAGTTTTCTCGAGAAATAGAAATTGGAACAGTGTCTGTTATCATCACCTTTGGGATAATATTCATCACCGCTATTTAATTGCTGTGTGGGGCCGCTACGAACTATGTCACGACGCTGTGTATCCGTTATGGGAAACGTCCACAATCCCGGATCCGAATTAACAAGTACTTGCTGAACTATGGCGCTGGCGTCGTCGCTGCGAATTGGAGAATCTATGTCAATCTGTTCTTCTTGATTGCTTCATGACAGCACAAGAGTTTCAGCGTCAATTTTTGATTGGCTAGAAGATGATCCAAGCTCTACGTCTAACTGACGTTCGCTCTCGGTATTCAGTGCATCTAGAGCATTTTCCAACGGTATCTCGGACGTTTGTTGTGTAGAAGTCGAAGCTATCGATTCAGAAGGTTCTGTACTACCAGATGCAGTTTGGTTGAGGAACTTCATCAAATTTAAACTCAAAACTTGGTTGGTTGCAGTTCTTTCAGCTTTTCTTTTTCTTTTTGCTGATCCAGACTCCCATTTTCTTCCAATATCTCTATCTCGGCCGGACATGTCGATAACGTCGTATCTATACACTGCGACGAAACGAAAGCAATAGTTAACATTTTTTTGCAGTTTTATCTACATAATATTGTAAAAATTAAATTTAAATTAGTTTTCAAATAAAAATCTTTAAGATAGCTTTTACTACCTGCTAGTTTTAAAAACTTAAAAGTCGATACGTTTTTTACCTTAAAGCTTTTTTGGTTTCCTTCAAGAGATATTATAAAGCGTATTTTATATACAAGTAATTACTGCGTTATATACTTATTACCAATTAAATATTTCTTACCTTATGTAAAATAGACGAGTACAGGTACCGGTGTGTTACAAATCACAAAGAAAACAAAAAAACAATTAAAAAAGTCACTGTTTTAAAATTTTGGGTCAGTTTACAGGAGCAATCAATATACCTAAACACTATCTATTTATTCACTAAATATTATTAAAACATTGAACACACTATTCTTATCAAAATAGGTACGTACAGTCATAAAAATAAACAATATTGAATAACACAATTATACGTTTCTATTGTTATGCGCCTAGCGACTGCGTTGCGTACTTTGATTTGATTGGTTGACTTCCTAGTAAAGAAAGTAAACAAATAAACCGGGGATTCCCCGCATTCTGGTCGGCGGCAAATGTTGCCAGACTAAGAAAACATGTTTCACAACAAAATTGGTAAATATTTTTTTTGTTTTATTCTCGCTTTAAACATTTTTGAGTCGCGAGGCCCCTTGTACCGCGAGGCCGTAGGCGGTGGCCCACGTCGCCCACGCTTAACGCCGCCTCTGACTGTATGTAAAAACATATAGGCTGCTTTTAACTCGGTAGCAGTTTCTTGTGGGTTGTGAGAATAGAATTAAAATTCCATGCGGGCCGAGCCGCAAGCAACAGTAGCAATAAATAATTATATCTAATATTATATATGTTGTCAGTCTACGCTAAAGTGGCCCCCAGACGAATGGGCTTACGACGTGAAAAAGTTGCTGGGACATGGATACATCACATACTATCTACTGGGATTGAACTATTATTACAGATAAGACTATTCGCTACTAAAGACCCAACATAGCAGTGCAGTATAATAATAAATCCATTGTAATTAGAAATATTGCAGTTTATAACACACATCACCTTCTACACTACATATTCAGAAAGATTGTATTAGCCGCGTGGTTCCCGGCAGAGTAGAATTTGGACCACCCCATCTCTTTCCATGCGGCGTACAAGGCGACTAAGAGATAGGGCTGTTTAACATCAGACAAATTTATACAGACTCGGCCTCATCCATGGATTGAGTCAACAATAGTGCCCGGAAAACGCCAATAGGCTCACCTCCTATTACGTGGGACCGAATTCAATGATTGGTGAAATGTGGGTGTTTGTTCGGCTCTGCCTAGCCCTAAACGAGGGCCCTAAAAGGCCTAAGGATTAAGGCGTGATTATGTATGTATTCAGAAAAAAATGGCTAGTTAGTAAATACGATATAGCTACAGAAATTGCAAATAGAAATAGTCAAAATTGCACCCATCACAGTATCCACTACTGGGGTCTGTCAGACCCTACAAACCAACCTCAACACTCAACAAATGTCTAAATCTACATTTACGATCTCACAGAAAGCCACCCTACCCAAGACAAGCTGCCGGATTCGTGAAGTTGATTCACCCACATCCTGTTAACATCCTTTATTTCTTGTTCCAACTGACAGTTTTGGTCAAGACCAGTGTTTCTGGTACTGTACCCCTAAAAACCAACAACAATAAAAATAGTGCTTGTGGTCTCTATGCGCTCGCTGTTCGAAAAACGATCGGTGAATTAAGCTTAGTGGTTTTTTTTAAATATTTGATCCGTTAATCGATTGATCCCGCGAGTTGCTATAAAGCTGACATGCAGTCTAGAAGAAACAGACCTCCATTTCCGATACTATTGAACTTTAAATGGTGGTCTCTATCTTGACTGCCTTGAAAATAAAAAGGCTTGCTTGAAGAACCCGAGACTGTAAGAAGAGGAAAACACGTGCGCGGGTGGATCATTCCAGCTCATTATCGTGCGGCAGAAGGAGGTATTTCATACATTCATATAAACACGCCTTTATCTCCGGAGGGTTAGGCAGAGGTGAATTAACACCCACATTTCACCAATCATTGAATTCAGTCCCACGTAATAGGGAGTGAGCCTATTGCCGTCTTCCAAGCACTATTGTTGACTCGAGCAATGCATCTAAAGCTTTAGTATTTCATCTGAGCGAAAAATAACACTGACTGTCTGTTACGCTACTGAACACCTAAACTGATTTTAATGAAATATGGTTCAGAGATAGATTATACCTTGAGAAAGGACATAGGTTATGTTGCTAAGTCGCGATAAGACATCCAAGCGAGCGGAGCCGCAGGCTACAATTAGTAGCTATTAAAAGGATCAATGATCAGATAGTTAAAATGGTTTAATCTAAAATGATATTTAGAATATTTACTTACCTTTATACTATAAGTGGCATTCGAAGCTTTAGCGTGGAATTTGTACTCGTTGATTTTCTTTAGTTGAAGTTGTGTTAGGCGTTTCTGCTCCTCCACTGAGGGGGTGACTGTGTTGTGTGCGAACAGGGGGTCTTTCTCCAGAACATGCCATATTTTGTACTGTAACAAGGATACAAATAAATTAGCAACATGATTTAAACTACTCTATGGCGGAGCGGTAGAAAGTATGACTACCAAGTTATTGTCGCGGGTTCCAATATTATGAGAATCCACTACAGTTACAATAATGTTTACGGGAATTAACACTATCATGGTATAGGTACATACACACCTTTGATTTTCCTGATCAACCTACCATGTTTACTTTAATTCACGTAAACAATATTGTATCATCGTGAAACGCGAAAGTTTAAAAGTTATTACTCGGAGATTTTATTCTTCAGCAACAAAAATAGTTGAATTTTTTTTTTACGTGCGCAAAATCCCCACGGATACCTCCCCACCGGAGCCGGTGGAAGAGGTTAAATCGGACTCGAACCGACCAAAACGCACGCCGCCTGTGGGTCGTTTTGGTTGCCGAAGGTGAGGTTGACAGGCATATCACTCGCACCCCGGCCGACTCAAGGCCATCTCTCACGGTCTGGCCCTCTCTTCGGGTGTGTGGGGACTACAGAGTCCCCAACTCGTCCCCGGAAACGGGAAGGCGCGCCAGGCGCGCTGCCGCCGCGGCCTACTACTACCAGGGTGACAGGCGGCTCCGCCAGTCACCCCCCGGCACGCGCTCATGAAAATAGTTGCATCTAACTGGTTCAGTGTTCGAGCTTTCCGCTCCATTTCGCGCTTCTACATCAGTCTAAAACTCTAAACAGACACCTCAATGCACTTATTTATTTGTATTGATTGTATTGAGTATTGATTCAACCTTGTCGCATTTTTTTGTAGACTATTGAACTCAGCATAAATATTGCAGTATTGTGCCAAATGATGTGTTGCGATTCAATCAATTCTATCCTAGATGAGCATTGTCAGTTTATCACTAACTACCATTGATCTGACGCCTGATATTGTCGTAATACATACGAACATATAATCACGCCTTTATTCCCGAAGGGCTGGGCAGAGATGAATTAACACCCACATTTCACCAATTATTGTTTTTGGTCCCACGTAATAGAAGGTGAGCTTATTGCAGTCTTCCGGGCACTATTGTTAACTCGAGCCTTGTACCTGTACCTAAGCTGTATATATCTGTCTGATGCTAAACAGCCATATCGCTTAGTCGCTTTGTACGACACCGCATGGAACGAGATGGGGTGGCCCAAATTTCACTCTGCCGGGAACCACGCGGCTCAGGATAAAAAGTAGCCTATAGTAGAGATGATTAACAGTAATTAAGTAAAAGATTTTGTTATAACAATCCAGTTGGTTTATACCTACAAACAAATCAATCTGCCCTCTTTACAATATTAACTAGAGATGATTATAATGACGTCATTATGAAAAATTTCACGGTCGGTTTGGCTATAATGCACACGCGGTATATACAAACGCCTACTCAAAAACTACGCCTCGACCTACCAACACACAAACACGAAAACCAGATCACCGCGTATAAAATCGTACATAAATTTTATACATCGCGAGTTCAGGGTCATTAACGGCCTGGTAACCGATCACGTGGTTACTCATGCAAGAATTATGCCAACTGTTTATTGATAAAAAGCTTTTGTAGTGGTTATTCAGACACTTCATTGCGAATATGTATTTAGTAGTCTGTACAATATTTGAAAGAAATTTTAAAGCATTTAGTATGCTAAGTATCGAGAAGAGGGCCAGATCGTGAGAGATAGCCCTGGGTCGGCCGGGGTACGAGGGATATGCCTGTCAACCTCACCTTCGGCAACCAAAACGACTCACAGGCGGCGTGCGTTTTAGTCGGTTCGAGTCCGACATAACCTCTTCCACCGGCTCCGGTGGGGAGGTATCCGTGGGGATGTTGCGCACGTAAAAAAAAAGATATAGATATTCTTAATGATGATAGATCTCGAGGACTCAGTTAAAATTCCTCTGTAACTAGTATTGTCGAATTAGTGACTAAGATTTTAGGCAATCAATGGTAATATATTCATCATGCGGTACACTTTAAGGGTTAAATGTCAATTACTACCTATTACATAAGTATGTAGGGCCTGTCTGTGCATTTACTAGTTAGTGTTAGTAAAATATGTACATGTCTACAGGTCTAATTTATTTATTTATTTATCATTTATTTCAAGCATATTGTACACACATATACACATTATTACAGTACATTAATATTTCCTTTTAAAAGTTAGTAATGGACGGTATAGATTGCAGCAATGGTTTATGTACGGACAATCTACCCGGTTAGGCATCATCTTCGGGAGGGAGTTGGAACTCTTCCTGACCACCTTATACATAACATAATAACATAACATAAACTCACGTCTATATCCCCATAGGGGTAGGCAGAGGTGCTAACACTCACACTTCGCCAGTTTACGTTCAGGTCCCATTAAAATAGGTGGCGAGCATATTGCCATTAACCGGGCACTTATAAACCTGAGATAAATACACACATAAATTCGAAGTCATTGGTGTGTGCCATGGTAAAACCTGGGATCGAACCCGAGACCTCGAGAGAGTAATTTCGGATAACATTCTTAAAACTTGCACGAGGCTTCGGTAATAAAAATTGAGATTAAAAAGAACAGTTACATCACACACTATGTTCACATTAATAAAGTATTAGTTTTGCAGTAAACATTTTTTACATGCTTTTTATCGCGTTATGTACGGATTTATTAGGTAACAAGTACCAAATATAATTAAGTACATTTTGTAATAGCACTTTTTCCGACGCAATTCAGGTAAACGATTCCCTGACGTTTTTTAAACGTCAATCAAAAACTGGTGCCGTGCGAGTTGGATCCGTACAAATTTAAAATGTATTTTTGTTAAATTTGCTACCGACTGGGGAAGTACCTCCGCCCTACAGAATACCGCGGCTATAATAACTTCGTGTTGTGTTCCCAGCGATGAGTAGGGTAGCCAGAGCTCAATGGAGAATTTGTGCTGTCAGTGGGAAGACTAAAAACTTGTCCTGCTTTGTCTTCTACACTGACGGCACAGAAACTCTGTACTTACAGGGTTGGCAGCGCGACTGTGACTCCTCTGGTGTTACAAACGACCATAGGACACGGTAACCACTTTCCATCAGGTGGGCCGTGTGCTTGTCTGCCTGTACCTTTTTACCAGACTACGGTGAAGTAAGAATAGGATTATGATTATGACAGGCTATGTAGGTATGTAAGTCGGTTCATCTGTTCTTCCAAAGATCCTCAACCACTTATTAGCACTGGACAAATGAGGTATCATTAGAAGTGTCTTAGTCGTCCACTGGTTATAGGCTATATGATTTGTCACTGAATATATTGTGGGGCCATTTAGAGGTTATAAAGTGCTGTTAAAAAATAAATTTGAGATAAGTAAATATGTTTTGTTTGGTATCAACTGAAAACGCTCAATTAGCACATTTCAAATATGTATAAATTATTCCTATTGCTTGCCCCAAAATAATATTAATAATAATTAAGTTCAAAACTAAAACCCGACTACTCGATATTTTCTTGTTTAATACTTTTTAGAGCGTGATTTTTTTGTAGTCGGGTTTTAGTTCACTTTGCATGTGTTCAAAATTGTTAAAAACATTATGTATTGAGAGTATGTTTAACTCTAAAAGCAAAAAAGTTAGAACGACATAGGTAGAACTAAAATTTATTATTATCAGTTAATATTGCCTATATTTAAATTCCCCTATTGTATATACCTACTCTTGAACAGTGATTAAAACTTCTGCTCACGTCATTATCATTATCATATCATCACGCTTCAAATGACAAGGTATAAAAAACTTAATATATAGCTAAAATTAAAATTGTAATGAAACTGTATAATAGCAAATTATCCCTCTCTCCAAACATTGTGCTGTGCCCGACAGGGTCCATAATTGTAACTTAATTTTAATCTGACATCTGTATCACATTATGGAATGCAATAAATGTATTGAGTATTGAGTATAGTTTGAAACTTATTTTTATTTTTTGAAGGTATTGATTTAGACGGTGATTCTGATATTTTCACAGTTAAGGTGCAAAGCTTTGCTTTACTGCACTGTGCTGACTTAACATTGAGTACTATGTGCCTTCATAATTATATTACAACTTCGTAAAACGATGTCAAGCCTCTAAAACAAAGTTTAAATTGTTTACTTTGTAATGTTTTTGTGAGCGTCTGCATTAAATGTATTGTGAAATGGTACTGTTCTATTTTGCTGTAATGTTTTTCTAGTTATAAACTCGATGTATTTTCTGTACGAAGGAAGTATTCATGATCTCATCTTAAGTTTGAAACTGTTTTTTACCCCTTTTTTATGCCTGTCACCCTGGTAGAAGCAGGCCGCGGCGACGGCGCGCCTCCCCATCTCCGGGGACGAGTTGGGGACTCTGTCTGACCCGAGGAGAGGGCCAGATCTAGAGAGATGGCCCTGGGTGGGCCGGGGTGCGAGGGATATATCTGTCAACCTCACCTTCGGCAACCAAAAACGACCCACAGGCGGCGTGCGTTTTGGTCGGTTGAGTCCGACAAAACCTCTTCCACCGGCTCCGGTGAGGGGGTATCCATGGGGATTTTGCGCACGTAAAATAACCCTTTTTTATACTTGATTGGCAGACAACCACACGGCCCACCTGATGTGTTTACCGTGGCCTATGGACGTATGCAACACCGAGGGAGCCACCTCTGCAAACACAAGTTTCTGTGCCGTCAGTGTAAAAGACAATGCAGGACAAGCTTTTGATTTTCCCACTGATAGTACAAAAACTCTCCAGTGAGCTCTGGCTACCCTACTCACCGCCGGGAACACAACACGAAGTTATTATGGCCGCGGTATTCTGTAGGGCGGAGGTACTTCCCCAGTCGGAATGCTTAATGGGTCGGAAATACCGTCGTGCCCTACCTACTTCTTTTAAAGATTTAAATAAGGAGACAATTGTCTCAAAGTGTGTCAAACAGATCACAATGGTCGTTGGTCAAATGATAGTTACGTTATCATTATCATTGAAGACAGTGAAGACTCGAAATTGGTCGCGTGTGCGCTTATTTGTGTACTTAATACTTTTTAGGGTTGCGTACCCTAAGGGTAAAAACGAAAGCGATCTCTAATGGGTTATGTATCCAGTTTTGGCTGGACGGGGGGAAAGGAAGGGAAATACCATGGAAGGAAGGAAGGAACAAATAGTGAGCCGCTTAGTAACTTAGGGTGGCACTCGAGCGTGCAGAGGGAAAAGGAGAGGGAATAGTAGAGGTATAGTGAAAGTATTAACTTACTGTAATAATATGATATGGATAATCTTCAATAAATTTATTACCATCAGAAATTTAGGTACATAAAAAAATATTCTATTATAATACAAATACTTACAAATTAATATAAAACTATGCTAACTATACAATATATACAAAAATGGAATAGAGAAAAAGAGGGTAATCTTAGGCATCGAAAAATTCCTCCCCATCGATCTCTACTGGTACCGTGCCCAAGAGGCTGGCGGCATTACCACGCTGAATGGCGATGCCAATTCTTTGAGCGAGGTAAAGGCCAGCCTTATGGTCACGGGAAGCGTCGATTAGTCGCTTCGCTATTTCTTTGAATAGTGCGCGCGCGCTTGGACCCCACGGACCCAACGTTTCGACTCCAAACGGCTCAAAAATATAATTATATGGATAATCTAGATAGCTACTGTAAGTATTTTCTTCAAAATACTTAAGTTTGAAATGAATTCAGAATATGCTTTGTCCTCTGTAGTGATGGCACAGAAACTCAGTGCAAGGTCGGCAGTGCGTCTGGGTCGGCTGGAGTGCCCTGGGTCGGCCGAGGTGCGAGGGTTATGCCTATGGCAAACTCACCTCCGGCAACTTATGACCCTCAGAGGGCGTGCGTTTTAGTCAGTTCAAGTCCGACATAACTTCTCTCGCCGGCTCTGGTGGGGGTATTTGGGGGGATTTTTTGCACATTAAAAAGGGGTCGGCAGCGCGTGGTAGCTCCCCAGTATTGCGTACTTCCATAAAGCGCGAGGTAACCACTTTCTATCGGGGGTCGTGTGCTTGACTGCCATTCCAAAAAAAGAATTGCTAATTATTGTGAAAAAAATTGACAAAAATTGCTCTTGCACTTGATCTCAATTATTTATACACGCGGCAATAAACTTATCAGAAAGAAAACTTTACGCTAAACATATAGTACGAGCAGATATAAATACTTTATATAGGGTATGGTTCAACGGCTGATGACGTAATTCAAGTACTTACGTAAACTATTGTAATATTTACCAGAAATCGTATGACCACGCGAATGAATCACTACTTACTCTACAGGAGTGATAAGCTGGAGAGCTTGTATCTTTGAAGCAGATATTCTTAGAAACTATAGATAGAAAAATACCCCGTTTGTTGACGGAGTGACTCACAGGACTTTTCAAAAGTTGTCCTTTTATCTAGAAGGGTAGGTGATTCACAGGGGACAAAAGAGGCAAGAAGCTAACTTAAGTACATCTAGAACCTAGATTCACAGGGACATATCTGGAAGGATGTGTACCAATCTGTAAAACTGCAGATAAAAAGCAGACGAAAAGATGAGGCATCTCATTTAATGCACAAATTTGAATAATACCAAAATTAGCTCCATATAGACTCATGTGCGCGTCCGAGAACGCCATCTATGTAGCAGCACACCTATTTAGAATTTCAATTGACTTATAGGACATGTGCTGAACTAATGATATTTAATTATAGTATTCGTAATGATGTGTAATTAAATGTTTGCATGCCATAAAATGGTAAATGTGCCGCACAAAACTATTGGACCTGACATCTTTGTAACCACATTTAAGCAAATAAATGAATTTGAATTTGAAGAACATAATCTGGGAGTCGAAACGATATCACCACAATAGAAGAAGAAGTCCCATTATAGTAGATAGTAAGGTAATTTTGGTGCTATTCAAAATTATTGATGTAGGTATCAAATCAAGAAAAAAAACCCGAAAAAAAACCCTGTATCAACCCGTGAGGCTAGCGTGGAAATAGTAGGCCAAAGCCGCCCAACTTTGGAAGAGGCCTATGGCCTGTAGTGGACTGCAATAGGTTAACTGATTGATTGATTAATATCAAATTGATGGGGCCCGAACCAACTTCACCTGCCATCGATGCACCTAGTAACCAACAGATGAGCAGACATTAATTTCATGGTTGGAAGGTTAGGTCAGACGGCAGACGCTCCAATACATATAATAGCCGTCATACCAATAAAATTAATAAGCATACCTTGGCCTTCAGTTGCAAACTTTAGACGGAACTGGGAAATCGCTATGAAGATAAAATAATAAGAAAGTATGACAATAATGTTTGGTATGATTGGACTCGGTGCCGTAAATGTAAAACTCGAAAACAGCTAGGATAACCAATGTTAAATATAATGATTACATTACAATATACGATTTTTCCTTAATGTTCAAGTTGCTGTAATACATTTTTAGCTTTAATAGTTTTAATTGAAAACATATTAATTCAAATAATTCCTGTAAAAAAAATGGATTCAAATAAAAATGTGAGAAATTATAAGATGCAATTGTTTAAGTTAATTTCGAAAGAATTAAATATGAGTGATGAATCAATGGAACTTCAAAACATCCCATAATTTTAATATTGCAATTATTTTAAATTACGGTTTAATTTCTATAATGAAAATCACACATTATTGCCTGTGCTAACCGTATCAGTGAACAGCTGACTTTTGGAAGTCAATGACCGTTGGGTTCTTCGTAGGTAAGTTTTATGAACCGACGCGCGCATATCACGATTCAAGAGGCCCTAAGTTATGTTATGAATTGAGACTCTGTGGTAGTGTTAGCATATAAAAATGAACGTAATATTAAATAAAAAGTGAACCATTAACATATAATTTTTTTAAATGTTTTGCAGGCACAGTTAACTATACTGATCAACCACAGTTACAAGGGGTAATTTAGTTATACCTTATACATATATATCCAAACAAATGTTTCAAAGTAATTTGGGCAGTATACATTTTTCTAGACTTAGACTTTCAAGCCTAGACCGCTTAACCGATTTTGATGAATTTTTGTACAGAGATAGGCTAGCGCTTAAGAAAGGACAGGTGATCGCAACAACCAGCAACCACTCTGGCTGAACCGAGCACAACAGCTAGTAAATAAATAATTTACGGTTACAGTAATGTACGTTTTTCCAAAACGTTTGTCTTAACGGCCTAGTTTTTAATTAATATAGATTAAATACAAGACAATATACGCTAAATTAAAACTTATTACTGTTTCATAAAAGTCATAATTGAAGTAAATCGTTATTATGATTCCTACCAATTTGGATGAATTTCTACATGCATTGGCTAAAAGTGTATTGCACTTGCAACCGTATCTAAAAGGCGCATAGTCTATTATTGCGTGTACGTTTATAATAACGGTGAAGCATAATATATTAGGAATGACAGGATATTATATTCAGCTACGAAGTAACGACGAGTGTAGAATGTATAAAACAATGACTTTTATAAATCTCGCCATCCTCTGAGCCTGTTCTCAACTTAGTTGGGGTCGGTTTTCCAGCCTAACTGCGATACGGCTGAACTTCTGTAGTTTTCGTGGAGCGACTGCCATCTGACAACTAATTGGTGATATAGTAGTAGGAACCGTTAAAGTATTACCATTTATTAATAAGAATTTTACCACTTAGTTGGCAGACAAGCACACGGCCCACCTGATGGGAAGCGGTTACCGTGGCCTATGGACGTATGCAACACCAGGGGTGTCACACTTGCGCTGCCGACCATGAAGAAACCTTCTGATGCCCCTCTTGAAGAACCCCATATTGTAGGCGCTTGGGAAAACCGCAGCTATAATTATTTAATTCCCTCCCCTTTGTCAGCAAAAGTAACCATTAGGGGGGTAAACTTACGTAAACATTGATACCTATATGCATATTTCTTTTTATGTTTGGTTTTTTAGGGTAATGTATGGGTAATGCATGATACTCGTATATTATGTGTGAAAAAGTAAATAACTACTGCTTACATAATCATTAACTAGACCCCCCCCCCCACACCCATGTCATCAAAAATAAGCAATGCAAAGACCCCCTCCCCCTTTAGTGCTTATCCTTGAACGGCTATCGAAGTTCTTTAGTCTAACTATAAAACTTCGGTATCAATAGTCGACTAAATAGAATAGACTTTTAGGGCATCTAACTACCAGTAACAAATGTCGTAGATGTTAGTTATGGTTATGGCAACCCCGGTTGCCATAACCGGGGTTGACGACGGCATAAATGCTCTTCGAGGTACGGAAATCCTCCAATCTCCCTTTATAAATTTGTATAAATCAATAAAGTATTGTTATAAGAAACAAAAAAAAAAACTTTATAAAACCTTTTATGAAAATACGCGAAGGAGTATGAAATTTGGTACAGTTATGTTTTTATATGCAAAAGTGCAGAAACTAATATTTTTGTTCAAAAATAGCTTACGCCGCAACAAAATCTATTCAAAAGTTGTAGAACGGATTTTGTTGCGGCGGTTGTGTCTATGTGACGGACGAGTCTTTGGGACTTCTTCTCGGGGTTGAGGATTCAGACGGTCAAAAAATAACTAGCAAAAAAAATTGGCACTCCAGGAATGCCGATAGTGGCCAATATATTCCGTCGGTTGGTGTATTGTCACAATAGGTGCTGGCAACGGCATCAGGAACTCAATGGCTTTTTCCCCATTTCAAACTGTTCTACGAAAAATGGCCACTTGTGCCAGGAAAATTTCGCTTCAAAATGCACATTACTACATTTATATGCAGCATGTTCAATCACAAAGAAAACACCCATTATTACGTCTAATGTCAAATGTATGTCACAGCTACTGTTGCCAAGTTCGATTGGACAAAAATCGGGAAAGATGGCAAAACTATTATATCATAATCTTTTACACAAAAAGAACTGGTATGAAATACAATATGGGCCTTATCAAACTAGCGGTTTCGGGGCGGAACGGTCGCAGAGCGGAGACGCCGCAGTTGTGCGGTTTATTGTAAACTCACTACAAATCCGCGACGTCTCCGCAGGTGGCGCCGCGCGATCGCTACGCCCCGAAACCGCTAGTATGATAACCCTAATCCAAAACAAATAAATAGAGCTTACAGGAAAATGTGGTTAAAACCATTGAATAGGTATACTCGTAGTACTTACCTACATATTATGTGTGTTACCTTGTCGGAGTTCTGATTATCCCTATCAGTACCACAATAATTGTATTCGGTACCACGTAATAGGGGGTGAGCCTATTGCCGTATTTCGGGCACTATTGTTGACTCAAGTCATGCATCGGAGCCTGAGTCTGGGCTGTATATATCTGTCCGATGTTAAACAGCCCTATCTTTTAGTCGCCTTGTACGACACCGCATGGGAAGAGATGGGATGGCCCAAATTCTCCTCTGCCGAGAACCACTCGGCGACTATTTAATGCAATTCTTATTTAAATCTATGGAAAATAAAATTAAGACGACATACCCTGCTACTACTTCTAAGAGAACTTTCAACTGAGCTACCAAAACCTCGGAACTGAGAACAGTATAATGATTCTTAATCAATGTGAACACACTCCTAACACAAGCGTGTGGTGTGGCGTTAGTGAACGCACTTGCTACGCAAGAGGCGCAGGTTCGATACCCGCTCAGTGCAAATTATTGTATGCGTGAATATGGATATTTGCATTAGTCTGATTGTGCCTCGGAGAGCATGTTAAGCCGTCAGCCCTCTGTTGCCATATGAATGTCTATGGCAGTCGTTATAGGTAGCTGGAGCCCAAAAATGTCCAACAACTGGTCAGCCTTTGGGTTGTAGAGGTCAAATGGCAATCGTAATGGCACTCCTAGCACAAGCAATTTAGCTTAGCCTTGGAGGGGTTAGAGGGAATATTAGGACTCGGGGCTACACGCGCTCACCGAGTGTTCAGCGTGGGAGACGCCGAGACGGGAGCTGGTGGCGGCCCTGGGAGTGAGAGTTCTCACGCTCTTCACCTTGCTCGCGGCGATGGTCCGCTGCGCGGATGCGTAGGCGGCAGGCGCTTCCTTCTGCGAGCAAGTAATGCTCGTGAAGGAGGAGGCGGGGCGGGAGCGGCAGCGGGAGCGACGAAGGATCGCAAGCCAAATTGCCCGCGTACGAAGGCAACTCGGGCGTCGGAGGTCGATGAATGACCTCCGAAGTGACTGGTGGAGCTGCCTGTCACCCTAGCAGAAGCAGGCCATGGCGGGGCCACCTCATTTCCGGGGACGAGTCGGGGACGCTGTGGTCACACCCGAGGAGATGACTAGATCGAGAAAGATGGCCCTGGGTCGGCCGGGGTACGAGGGATATGTTCGGTTCGAGTCCAACATAACCTCTTCCACTGGAGACATCCGTGGGGATTTTGCGCACGTAAAAAAAAAGGGTGGAATATTAGTAGTTTCGGTTGCTAATATAAAAAAAATATCGAATTTCAGCAAATGAAGCATATGGGACTAATGCTAGGATGAAGAAGAACCAAAAATAAATAACAAACGCTCTTGGAAAATGGCTTCCAGATCCAGCGTCCATACCATCCAGAGATGTACCACAAGGATACCACAGGCTCTACGTCACATGTCTTATGAAAAGAGACTTTGTGTACTGAAACTGACACTCTCAAGCAAAGACGACTTCAAGGCGATCTGATAAATAAATAATAAACGAGGTAGGACACGGCGGTATTTCCGCCCAATTGAGCAGTCCACCTGGGGAAGTACCTCCGCCCTACAGAATACCGCGGGTATAATAACTTCGTGTTGTGTTCCCAGCGGTGAGTAGGGTAGCCAGAGCTCACTGGAGAATTTGTGCTGTCAGTGGGAAGACTGAAGGCTTGTCCTGCTTTGTCTTCTGCACTGACGTCACAGAAACAGGGTTGGAAGCGCGACTATGGCTCCTCTGGTGTTACAAACGTCCATAGCCCACGTTAACCACTTTCCATCAGGTGGGCCGTGTGCTTGTCTGCCACCTAAGTGGTATAAAAAACATAAAAACAAATATATGTATGTTCTATAACATTTTGCATGTTGCTATCTAGACCCATGGTAAGCATAGTTAAACTAACTTGTGTTGTGGAATCTAGAATGGGGATAAACATATTTAGATACTTTTTTTTTTTTTTTTTTTTTATATCACTTAGTTGGCAGACAAGCACACGGCCCACCTGATGGGAAGCGGTTACCGTGGCCTATGGACGTATGCAACACCAGGGGTGTCACACTCGCGCTGCCGACCATGAAGAAACCTTCTGATGCCCCTCTTGAAGAACCCCATATTGTAGGCGCTTGGGAAAACCGCAGCAGGGAGGTCATTCCACAGCTTGAGTGTGCGTGGGATGAAGTTTCTTTCATACCGCACAGTGCGTACCGTCTCAGGTCGCAATGTGTGGGGATGAATTCCCTGCCTATGGCGAGAGGTGCGATGATAGAATGTAGCTACGGGCATCATGTCAAACAATTCATCTGAGCACAAACCATTGTATAGGCGGTAGAACACACACAGTGAGGCAAAATCCCTCCTAAGGCTAAGAGGTTCCACTCTACCTGTGAGTATGGGATTGTCAACCAGCCTCAATGCCCGTCTTTGCAACGAGTCGAAGGGGTCAAGCTGGTATGCAGGCGCTCCAGCAAAAAGGTGACAGCAGTACTCCATGTGAGGCCGGACCTGTGCTTTATAAAGAAGGAGTTGCTGCCCCGCAGTGAAATACCGCTTTGCCCTGTTGAGCACTCCGAGCTTTCTTGATGCCAACTTAACCTTGTCCTGCAAATGACTTCGGTATTGGACGTCACTGGAGATATCGACACCAAGGATCCCGATACTCGGGGAGATGGTAAGCGGTGTGCCCAGGAATTGCGGCGCTACAATGAATGGGGTTTTCTTAGCGGTGAATACACATACTTGTGTCTTAGTGGGGTTGAATTGGACCAGGTTTAGTCGACCCCAATCGGACACTCCAGAGAGAGTAGTCTCGATTTCAGACACAAGTTGTTCGCGACTCTTCTCCACCTCGGACTGAGGGATGTTTGCACGGCCCGTGTAACACGTGTCCCCGGTACTGTCGTCCGCATAACAATGAATGGAGCCATCAGACAGCATGTCATTGATATGCAGCAGAAACAGCGTCGGAGACAACACGGAGCCTTGTGGGACACCAGCGTTTATGTTCATGCGGTCCGAGCAGCTGCCGTCGACGACGGCTTGGATGCTTCTGTTGGACAAAAAGCTGGAGATCCATTCGCACAATCCCTCGGGGAGTCCATAATATGGCAACTTCGTAAGAAGACCTTTGTGCCAGACCCGATCGAAGGCCTTCGCTACATCGAGGCTGACCGCTAGTGCCTCACCGCGACTCTCGATGGCTTGCGCCCACCGGTTTGTGAGATACACAAGAAGGTCACCGGTAGAGCGACGGTGGCGAAAACCGTACTGTCGGTCGCTCAGTAGATCGTTTCCTTCAAGGTACCTCAGGAGCTGTGTATTAATAACACGCTCCATAACCTTCGAGAGAAGGGAGGTTATAGCGATAGGCCTGTAATTGGTCGGATCTGTCCTGTCACCTTTCTTAGGTACAGGGTGCACGAACGCAGTCTTCCACGAGGCCGGGACCTGCCTCGCGGAGTATGAGAGTGCGAAAAGGCGTGTAAGTACAGGGCACAGCTCGGGGGCACAGTGCTTAAGCACCATCGCCGGTATACCGTCCGGCCCACTCGACTTCCGAACATCTAGGGACTTAAGCTCGCGCCGGACCACCCGTTGTGTGATTTTAATTTCGGTCATCGAAGCACCACAGCTGGGGATGATGGGTGGTTCGGCGTTCCCGTCGTTCATAGTCGAGTTTGACGCAAAGAGATTACCCAAAAGATTGGCCTTCTCCTTAGCGCCATGGGCCAGACTACCGTCGGATTTTTGCAGCGGCGGAAGGCAAGACTGGCAGAAGTTTCCCTCAGCAGCTTTAGCAAGCGACCAAAATGCACGACTGCCAGATGGGTAGCGCGCAAGCCGCTCGCCAATTCTGCCGATGAACTCAAACTTCGCACTAGACGTTGCCTTTTTACTGGACCTTGAGGCAGCATTCAACTTCCGCTTCACTTCAGCGATGTTCGGATCCTTATTGGCAAGAGCCGTGGTCCAAGCCCTGTATGCAGATTGCTTGCGGTCTCTAGCTTCCCTGCAGGGCCTATTAAACCACGGGCGTTTGCTCGCTCCTGTCGCGACCCAGCGGTTGGGGATGTAACATTCCATACCCACTAGAATCGCGTCAGCGACTGCTGTTGCACAGGAGCTTGGATCATCAGAAGAGAAGCAAAGCTGCCTCCACGGGTACGACGCGAAGAATTCTCGCAGTCCATCCCAGTCTGCCGACTTGTAGTGCCACACATGCCGCCACTGAGGTGGCCGCGGTGGTTCAGGCCGCGCGAGTGTCACTTGCGCCCGGACGAGGCTGTGGTCCGAATTACCGAGAGGTGCTTCCACCCTTATGGAGTATTCATCCGGGCGCGTAGTCAGCAGAAGGTCCAGTATAGAGCTTCTGTGGGTCTCAATTTCTGGTGTTCTAGTGATAGAATGCACCAGTTGAGAGAGCCCATAAGTTAGAGCGAAGTCGTGAGCAGCCCTTCCCGCAAAATCAGTCCTAGGAGACCCCAGCCACTCCACGTGGTGGGCGTTGAAGTCCCCCAAGAATACTAATTCCGCAGTGGGGTACTGCTCAATTACGCTGTCCGCCGACCGCTGCAGATGCTGAAACAATTGAGCCGTGCCCAGGTCACCGCTATGGCACCTGTAAAGGCACGCATAGATACGGGTGTGGCCACCGTGATCTATGCGTACCCATAAAGTTGACAGGTCCCTATCCTCAAGACCATGGAGACGGCGGCAGCAAATATCATCCCGGACGTACAAGCATACCCCGGCGCGACTCATAAAGCTATGCTCGAGTTTGTACCCGGGGTACATTAGGTAGGCTGTATCGGCCGGGCATGATATTTGCGTCTCCGTCAGAAAAAGCAAGGTAGGCTGCGCGGTCTCCAAGTGGAGATGGACCGCGTTAAGGTTGGAGTGTAGGCCCCTGATGTTGCAGAAATCCACATTCACTGTGGATGATGGTGCCGCTGTGGTAACGGTTCTCTTGCCTTTTCTGGTTTTCATGTTTGAGATGGGGGGAGGGGGGGGAGAAGGTAAAAAGAGATTCTGTGCCTCCAGTGTAGAAGACAAAGCAAGGCGTCCTACCCCACAGACAAGTTGGGGTTGTGTGACTGGCTGGCGCGATGGGCGGAAGGGCCCCCGGTCCCCTCCCAGATACTGAAGCCAGGTCCACTCCGGTCTCCTCCTCCGGCATGGCTACAGCACCGGGAACTTTACACAGGCTGCTGGTTCAGCCTCCTGGGGCGGAGATTAAGTAATCCCCAGGTTCGGGAACCGTACAGCCTGCGGGCGGCCAGCGGATAACCGTTTCACCGGGTCTCCCTGACCACCACGCCAACATTTCACGCCCCCACCAGTCAGTGGGGTCAATTTAAGCCTTTGGTCTTCCTACTGACAGCACAGAACCTCTCCAGTGAGCTCTGGCTACCCTACTCACCGCCGGGAACACAACACAAGGTTATTATAACCGAGGTATTCTGTAGGGCGGAGGTACTTACCCAGACGGACTGCTCAATTTTGGACGGGAGATACCGTCATGTCCTTCCTCCAATAATATATATATATATACTTTTTTTAAATCCATACAGATTATACACAGAAACACCCAGATCAATGCAAATATACATATTCATGCATACAAATATTTGCACTGAGCGGGAATCAAATCTGTGCCCCCTGCTTAGATGCTTATAGCTGCTTGTTCATGAATATATAAATGACTACACTTTGACTACTCTATTAACTACCCATTAGTTATTATTGTTAAGACAATTAAAACATTTCCATCCAAAGGTGACCTGGAAGAGATCACGTGTAGAGATAAGGATACAATTTTCATAATGTTATCAGTACATAACATAAACTCACGCCTGTATCCCCCAAGGGGTAGGCAGAGGTGCTAGGACCCACATTTCGCCAGTTTATGTTTAGGTCCCAATGTAATAGCTGGCGAGCCTATTGCCATTAACTGGGCACTTATAAACCTACGATAAATACACACATAAGTTCAAAAAGTCGTTGGTGTGTACAATCGTAAAACCGCGGATCGAACCCGAGACCTCGTCTCAGCAGTCCATTACCCATACCACTAGGCTACCGCACTACTAATTACGCGGTTATCAGTACATGTACTGTAATTTGTTGGTGTATAATTTTTCACAACATGCTTAGGGGTACCTTGGTTCTTGAAATACACAGCTATATTTAAATATCTCTGGTCAATTTATAGCAAATTCTTTTTAAAAATTAATTCACAACGTCCTTTTGACCTATAAACATACTTGTTTCTAAGCAAGTTCAAGGTATCATTATTACATATTCGGAAAGAACAAGTTTTGGATTGATATTAGTAAATTATCCAACTTTTAATAATCACCTGATGATCAGTTTATTACCTGTCAGGTCAAGTAGTAAAGTGAGTACACTCCTTTTTATTGTTAATCGGAATCCTACATTGGTTAAATGGCTAAATAAAAAAGAAGGTATCCCACGGTTATTGTGTACCACAATACTGGGAATTTGTTATACATAATTTACAAATATTATTTGACATGTAAATGAAATTATTCTGTTAGTAAATGTATATTTATTTAATTTACAAATTATGTTGATTTATTTTTTACTTTTGTTCTATTTTTTTTCTTCTATTAGTTACTAAAATTGCTAATGTTCCCTCTAACTCCTCCCTCCAGCTAAGATAGGAGTGGGTTCATAATGATAAACTAAGCTAATAACATTTTTATTTACTATAAGGGTTGTTCTCTATTGAAATTTATGAAAAGTTATAACTTTATTTTTTTGTATGAAGTGATTGGTTTTCGATTGTAATAGTGTGGTGACATTAGTTTCTATATTAACAGCTCATAATTTTATATCTAGGGTGGAAATAGAAGCAGCTAAGATCACACAGTGTATTATTTGTGTATTGCAAAAACTTGCAAATGTAATATTAGGCGTTTTAAATGTTAAAAAATAAAATAATGTTTGAGGATTTTGATTTTTGAATAAATCACATAACTTTTTTGAACTAAATAATGACTGCTTATACCATCTATGTCATCAAAATGAAGTCTAATGTATGTATGATCTTCCTATACATAAATTCATCAGGAACATCTACAAATATGGCAACTGACCTTGATAGGAGTCAAAGACTGATAATAATATAAATATTCTGACATAACACATGTCAGTTATCTAAAAATCATTTAAAATAGCATTTTTAACAGCATGGGCTGTCACAAGTTCTGTGTCTATAAAAATTATGATAATTAGAACCATAGAACATTGTCATTGATAGACATTTATTGTGACATACCTAATTAATAAATTTAAAAACAAAAGCTAGAGTATTTTCAAATTCAGCTTGCATACAACTTCCTGATATATTCTATATTCAAAAAATTATGGCGCGAGTTTTTTTATCGTTAAATTACATACTGTTAAGGATATGAGTAAGGTCTGTCACAGTTTCCTGACTTACCTTAAGTTTCAGCAACTCTATATCACCCTCCAACGCCAATTTGAGCCGTTTCCAGTCG
The DNA here is from genome assembly GCA_963662185.1 of Eilema griseolum. Taxonomy (NCBI): domain Eukaryota; kingdom Metazoa; phylum Arthropoda; class Insecta; order Lepidoptera; family Erebidae; genus Eilema; species Eilema griseolum. The sequence goes on from OY759240.1 coordinate 24,231,428, forward strand.
AAAGTCGAGCATTTTCTGTACACATCCAAAGGCCCACTCGGAAGATCCGGAACGAAACTCAAGTCTTCCATACTAAAACACAATATCACATTTTAATTTAGTTTTCCTACACTAATAATGGCTATGAGCGCGTAACTATTTTATTACAACGGATGACTAACGACACAGGGACATTTCAAATTCCCTCGCGAACATAAATTCAAGGTCTACGGCGAATCGTGTGGTATGAACCAACAGAACTAGTCGGGCGTGATGTGATTCTGCCGAACTCTCACCTTGAATATGAATGGGGGAGTTCGAGAAACTTGGAAGAATTGTTAAGGCGTCCGTTACCTGAGTGTTACAGATAATACTGATAAATTCCGTGTAGGTTTTAAAGAGAGAAAGCGTCTGATAACGTTAACGCGGCGCACGATGTTTTATTGGGCGCACCGCTCACACACGTCACATCGAATGATTATGGCCCGGCCCGGGCCCCTGACAGCTGTCATTTTATTATCGTCAAACAATTGTCAGTTGTCAGTGTCTAAAGTAAACCGTTCGTTAATAAATTATAAAAACGAAAATTATAAAGAAATAAATCGCCAAGGTATAAGATATTATTATTGTGATTGTAATGAACTAATAATGCGTAATATTATAATAATAAATAATAATGCATCCAATATCTTAGCACACCTATGTGCTACCATCTATACAGACATACCAGAACTATTCCAGGAAATAAGTTGCTCAGGAGTTTCTTCTGAGTGATTCGTAACTCCAGTGTTAAAGTTGTACCAAAAGATGGCAGCACACAAACTAGTGTAATAAATGAAAGTGTGACGGAGACAAACACATAGCAAGTCCATGATATTGAATGAGACAACACTAGCCTCCCACACTAACGTAAGTTTCACACATAGGTATTTTAAGTTATAGACGATAAACAAGAAAAGAGAAGTTGTAAAACAACAAACTGTGTTCGCTGCTTTTCTATCAGATGTAAAATGGACGGGCGGTCGTGTTGTTGCGCGCTCGCGAACTCCGCGTGTTCGTTGTAATATCGATGTTTATTGTTTTATATTTTGACGTGAAAACGAATTTTGTTTACGCGATTATACGACTACTTCGGTGTTCGGTTGCCGAAGGAGATTGTGTTTAGTGCATGTGTTTTCTGTATGACGTTAGCGCTCACTTCACTTGCAGTGATTTCGCTGATAGCTCACTCACCGGTGGGTGCGCGCGTGATAAACTACGTGTTCAGTACGAGAAGAGGCGATTAATCGTCTAGTGTGGGTGTTTTACAGTAGCATCATGCTGTGTACGGTGACATAGTGAACGTTGTATAGACCCTGACCTCTGGCAATCATGTCTGGGCGATCGGATTGCAGGAAATTTGCACCAAACATCTTCAACAAGAGCAAATGCACTAATTGCTTCCGACAGAAGGAGGAGCATAGTGCTGAGGCTTTGGAATCGAATCGGGTGAGTGTGACCACCACAAATTTTTCGAATACAAGTTTAAAACACCGTTTATTTCTAATCAACAAGACGAAATATTTGCGTGTAGGTGTGCTCGTTTACTAACGTAGCATGTACAGTCAATACATGTGTGCGTAGGCTGAGCACTCTTCAGGTGTTGATCTAACGGACTTCATCGAGTTATTAAAATGGTATAGAGAAGTAGTACCTATATCATAAAAACAACTTTGGGTCTTTTTAGAAACTGAATTTTACTTGGCGCGATATTTACGACCTGGTCAAACAGGTGAAATAATTAGGTTAGTAGGTAGTAAGATAGTTATCCTTAAAATAATCCTACCTATTATTAATCTTTTTCTACGATTCCAGTTTCTTATATGTACCTACAATTTCTTTATTCAAATTTTATTCACTTTGTAGGTAGTTATGAAATTAATCCTGAAGTCACATTATGTTGCCATTACGAAAAATAGACATCTACGAAACAAAGTGGGTAATTCTACAACTTTTACTATAATAAGGATAGATACCTACCAGCTATTAAAATTAAAATGAAGAAATAGGTAGGTATATTAAGTTACAACTAAATTGCGTATTTAATTATGTTTTATTAATTATCTGTTGAAGGTATATAGGTACCTATAAAGTGGATTTTTATCCATTTATTATGTTAAATACCAATAAAAAATATAACCATAAAGAATCAAAACTACGAATTTATGTGATAGGACTGTATATGACACACTATAAAATAATTATCTACTAACTCGTGATAGTACATAGATACTTACATAGTTTCTTTTTTAATAGCTACTACTAATAACTTTTTAATTGGGTGCCATTTACCGTTACGTAGGGCGTAAACAGATATTGACAGGATAGGCTACAGGTAAATTAAGTCTTTATTTAGTTCTTTCTATATTATTGATGAAAAGACACTTTTCCCCACGGATTCACATACCTACATATCAGGTAGGTACCTCTATAGACTTCTAAAGATTCTAATTATTCCTAGATCCCGTTGCGTGTGAGCGACAGACAGGATGCGAGACATGTTCAGCATAAAATCTCTGGTTGTTTGTGGAGATATATAGTCTGTGTTCAGTTCTACATTTTGTTGTTAACTTTGTAGATAGACCTTTTGATCAAGCTATAAAAAATACCGCGTTATATGCAAAACCAGTCTTTGACCGTTTACGGTTTTTAAAATCTAAATCACTTGGTGAATCATATTGTGACACTTTAGACGAAAATCATATTGAAATCGTTAAGGAAGTAATAAATAAAATTCAGAGATAAGAACTACTTACGCTTGTATATGATTGAATTACTAATAGTTACTCCGTCAAACTCATATTTTGTTACAATTTTAATGTTCCGCTTTTCTTTTATACTTAGCATCTAGTCAGCTCGTTTTAGGGAATATTCTGGCCAGTGTTGAGTTAATATGACAGTTGATGATGTTGATGAATAATGATTGCTGTGTCAGTAAAGTAATGGAGACTTTACTAGAGTTCTAAGGAGTTTTGGAACCAACACGAAAAATCACAGTTCACGGTAATATGCCACTTTCCTCCACTACTAGTGTGCGTTGTCTAAGATGTCCAATCTCTAAATATACATCATTATTTAATTATTGAATTTGCACCAATTTCAGAAAATAAATAAAACAATAACAACTCGCGTGATGCGTCCTTTTCCGCTTTGGCGCCAAACCAAAAGCACAGATTGTCATCTTCCGTTTAGGAATCGATTTTCCTTTTTTTTTTTATGTCCGTCTACCTTTGTATTACCTATTTACATTCTGATATTTTGAATATTACCTATTTACATTCTGACCATATTATTAACCAGCACTCACTCCCAATTAACCACTAAATTTCTTCTTTTTCTTGATAAAAGTTTAGTAATGCCCCTCTGAACGCGCTCATTGCAGAAGCCTCACGTCATCGGTGTTACTTTCAAACTTCCTCTAACAAATATGTTAAGTATCGTCGTATCTTCTTGTCACGCCAGTTAACTTTATATCACAAGTCGCAACATTCTTTCTCGTTTTCTCTGCACACTTTCTTCGGTTCCGCGCTTCTATTTTTGATAAGTAAAGTAACCTGCGTATGTCTTGACCCAGTGACGTCACAAAATGTGCTCTATATACGTTCTACGCGTGCTTTGGGTACCTTTTGAGGATAACATGGGGTTCTACAGCGGCGGAGGAGTTCTAATCCAACTATAGATTATATCTAAGAAATCTGCGAGCGCCTGGGCCTTGTTTTCAGGGTCAAGACATATGTCGGGAACTATACATAATTTATAAATATAAATAGTTAGCATACTAAATGCTTTAAAATTTCATTCAATATACATAATTTGTCTGCCAATATTATTATTATACCTAAATCTAATCTAATCAAGTTTTATCAACTTCTCTTATTGTGAAATTCAATGTATAAACCAGACCATTCAATAAATCGTTATTTTTGCCTAATAATAATAGATAGACACTTACCTACCTATAAATTATTTGAGATAACCCCAAAAATCTTGGCGTATCGTACGTGTATCAGATAAATGTTAGGTCTAGTGATATTTTTCACAACTTTTTTATAAAATGATAGCTGGATTATAAAAATATAAAGTGATTTATTTGTTTTTTTTAGAATGTTTAGGAGAACTGTTGGTATTTCTATGACAGGATAGTGTTGCTAGAGTATAATGACGTTCACTCCCCGCTGAATATCATCGTAGGTAAATAATTTATCTAACAAGTAACAGCAAATAGATAATGTGTATAGGATGCATTGCTCTGAAGAAAAATATGATTTCCCGATGATCTTTCTATAAGAATCTTTTAGCGGAAATATTCTGTATGGTGGAAGCTTCCTCCTTGTTAGGGGTAAAAGCGGACCCCTATTACTAAGACTTCCCTGACAGCTAGACAGTTGAAATTTCCACAGATGTTGTATTTCTGTTGCCGTTATAACAACAAATACCGGCTCGCACTTGACCGGATTTTATTAAATTTCTCTTCTCTTAACTGATTTTTATTTTCCCAATGTCATTTTCGAAGTCAAATTTGCTTGCTTACTACCATTAGAAGATAATTTATGTACATTATATACGCTGTGGTTGGATCTTATAGCTTCACAGTATATAAAATTAATAGCGTTATATAACTGTACATAGAGTTACTTACATAACTCTACTCGAATTAAGTTATTCATGAGACTGTTACAGTCATAAAATTTTGACTTCGTACGTACATTACTATTTTTTTCTTCTCCCAAATTAAGTAGGTAATTACTTAATTTTCCCGTTACGCTGATTCCCCACTTAAATATCTTAGGTAGGCAACTTAAATAGAACTGTATCTGTTTGTACTAACTTCTTACATAATGCCTCACAGTTGTGTACCTTATCGATGTCTTTTTACTCCAGGTAGGTATACCTAAGGATACGTATCTTGGACATAAATCGCGCGACAAACGAGGTTCAACGAGATAACAAATTGGTAAATTTGAGCTCGTCCACAGCCGTTACAACCCGTGCTATCCTCAAAACACAGCTAAGAAATGTGTACTACGCGTATAGAGAGCACATTATAGGTCCAAAATATATGTCCCTAGCAATACACCAATACGCTTCATGGCGTTCAGCCTTATAATTTTTCTAGTTATTTCTTTTTCGTATATTCACAAATTTTTTGTACTCACAGTATCAACTTCTTTGTTTAAAATCCGCGCTGGATTATGGATATTCTTTTATTTTGTATTTGTATCGGCATAACTACATGTCTTTGTCGTTGAGGCTCAGAATGTCGACTTCCCAAAATGTCCCCTGGTTCCAAAATGTCAACTTCCCATAATGTCCCTTTCCTAAAATGTCGCTTTCCCAAAATGTCGCTTTCCCAAAATGTCGCTTTCCCAGAATGTCCCCCATTCTTAGACTTAAACCAATTTAGAATCATTTTTTTATTTTAATTAGGTACTTAAGTAGTGGGATTTTTAATTAGAAAAGAAATTTGTAATGAAATATAGTCATGTATTGTCAAAATTTAGGCACCTACTTAAATTTACTTAAGTATATATACCAAATACACACTCGTGTGTATGGTGATTACCGTCCTCGGCTCTCTTAAGACCGACACAATGTCGCCTCAGTGGTAATCACCAACTTTACACACTTGTACCATAATGTACTATTATTCGTAATGTTATTTAACCAAAGTAAATTTCAGTACCACAATTAAAATATATTTGATTTGATATGTCACTGTCTATATTTTATCGTCTTTTATCAATGTTTTATGTTTATAATTTTTAAGAAAATTAATAAAACATATTTTATTTGTAATACTTGAGTTACTATTAGTAATAGCTACTATTATCTTAATTATACCTTTGGATATGTTACTAACAGTAATTCTTTTGATCTTTTTGAATGTGTGTAAAATATTGATACCTATTGATATTGATTTTATTTGGTATACATACCTACTTAAGTAAATTTAAGTAGGTTTTTTTTTTTATACCACTAAGTTGGCAGACAAGCACACGGCCCACCTGATGGGAAGCGGTTACCGTGGCCTATGGACGTATGCAACACCAGGGGTGTCACACTCGCGCTGCCGACCATGAAGAAACCTTCTGATGCCCCTCTTAAAGAACCCCATATTGTAGGCGCTTGGGAAAACCGCAGCAGGGAGGTCATTCCACAGCTTGAGTGTGCGTGGGATGAAGTTTCTTTCATACCGCACAGTGCGCACCGTCTCAGGTCGCAATGTGTGGGGATGAATTCCCTGCCTATGGCGAGAGGTGCGATGATAGAATGTAGCTACGGGCATCATGTCAAACAATTCATCTGAGCACAAACCATTGTATAGGCGGTAGAACACACACAGTGAGGCAAAATCCCTCCTAAGGCTAAGAGGTTCCACTCTACCTGTGAGTATGGGATTGTCAACCAGCCTCAATGCCCGTCTTTGCAACGAGTCGAAGGGGTCAAGCTGGTATGCAGGTGCTCCAGCAAAAAGGTGACAGCAGTACTCCATGTGAGGCCGGACCTGTGCCTTATAAAGAAGGAGTTGCCGCCCCGCAGTGAAGTACTGCTTCGCCCTGTTGAGCACTCCGAGTTTTCTTGATGCCAACTTAACCTTGTCCTGCAAATGACTTCGGTTTTGGACGTCACTGGAGATATCGACACCAAGGATCCCGATACTCGAGGAGATGGTAAGCGGTGTGCCCAGGAATTGCGGCGCTACAATGAATGGGGTTTTCTTAGCGGTGAATACACATACTTGTGTCTTAGTGGGATTGAATTGGACTAGGTTTAGTCGTCCCCAATCGGATACTCCAGAGAGAGTAGTCTCGATTTTAGACATAAGTTGTTCGCGACTCTTCTCCACCTCGGACTGAGGGATATTTGCACGGCCCGTGTAACACGTGTCCCCAGTACTGTCGTCCGCATAACAATGAATGGAGCCATCAGACAGCATGTCACTGATATGCAGCAGAAACAGCGTCGGAGACAACACGCAGCCTTGTGGGACACCAGCGTTTATGTTCATGCGGTCCGAGCAGCTGCCGACATGCGGTCCGAGCAGCCTAAATTTTGACAATACATGACTATATTTCATTACAAATTTCTTTTCTAATTAAAAATTCCACTACTTAAGTACCTAATTAATATAAAAAAATGATTCTAAATTGGTTTTTTATTTCGTTGGTTTAAACCTAAGAATGGGGGACATTCTGGGAAAGCGACATTTTGGGAAAGCGACATTTTGGGAAAGCGACATTTTGGGAAAGGGACATTATGGGAAGTTGACATTTTGGAACCAGGGGACATTTTGGGAAGTCGACATTCTGAGCCTCAACGGTCTTTGTGCCCATCTAAGTTTTTAGAAGAAACATCAGAATCGCCAGACTAAAAAAAATATTTTATTTTTTTGTCAAACTTTATATTCAAATATTATTTACGTAATTTGGCCTTCGAATTTGTACTTATTTATTTTAAAACAATAATCCAAAAAAACAATAATCCGTAAAAGTCAAAGAATCAGAACGTTATACATTTTGATGTCTATATTTTTACTTTTTACCTTGCACGTACCTAAGTAGCATACACCAAGTGCTTACATAGCTTGTTTTTAGTTCTTAAGTATATGATGTAGTTTTGACTGCTTTAATTAATGTATTATCGTAAGTTAATTAGGGCAAATTATTAAATACTTAAGTACATAATTTGGAGGTCGAGTGGCTGAAATATTCAATTAAAATATTTCATTACATTATAATTCATATGAAGGTTAAATTTAAATAAAGCAAATCTAATTTATAAATAATTGTTACAAAATTATTTTCAAAATGTTTTTATGATGCATTTTATTATTTAAACTAGCAACCCTGAATAAAAATACCTAGACTAATATGCTAATGTTGGAAAAAACGATCCAATTTTGATAGTAATTTTCTAAGAAACCTCGATTGCTTTCACTAAATATTTCAATGTTTGGTGCAATAACAACAATTGAACAATATTGAGGTCACTTTTACGCATGCATGAGCATGATTCATTCATTTTAATAACTATCCTAGTTGTAACATTACGACTGAGCACACACAATAGTAGATAACTGACTACTGTGCCTGCTGTCATATCTGTGGCTACACAGAAAAATTAACCAAGTTATTATAATTATTGAATTTTCTAGTGTTGCCACACTTGGCACAACAACAAACGTTATACCTACCTAATACTAATTCGTAATAGTGATATTTTGTAGGTACCTACGTTGACTCATTCGTACGTCATACCCAAACAATGCGCATTTTGTTTTTTTGTGTCTTTACAAATCTCCTCTTTTATAGTGGAGCAGGTTACAAATCATACATTGATTTTTTTTAATATTGTAAAAAAACTTGCCGGGATATTTACCATGTTTATTATTTTTGTTGAGCAACCGATAAAAACCTGAACATAAAGAATAAACATGGTAAATGTCCCGACGAGTATTTCACTAATAAAAAACAGATCATTTTGCGATGCTTTTTATTATTGGCAATTTTAATAAAAAAAATACAGTATAGTTCACTCTATCTTCATTTGGCCGTAATGGCATCGTATAATATGAATTCGTAGCTACTGACTACATTTTTAGTTACAATAAATTACAACCGAGATTTTAAACCCAAGCTTATGTCATTACCCGTTACAATATTCATATCTATCGCTGTTATCAAACCAAACCATTCACCAAAAAACAATGCTTAGAATGTCGTTATTCATATTTATTAGAACGTGACAGAAATACCACTATCCATACGGGGAAGTGAGACAGATAACTAAACCGGGTCTATAATCAGATAATAGTCTGCCGTAGACATTAGCGATAATTTTCGGTTTAAACAAACAGATTGTGAGTGCTACGGAACACCACCTGTGACAACATTGTTCTGATGATAAGTAACCCTGTTGAGGCCCGGGCTCATGGTTTTTTATTTTTACCATAAACAATGTTTTATAGAGCCGAATAACTTAGCTATTTATTTGTTTATGTACCCACAATCAAATAAAAACTACAATTAGTGCTAAAATTAGTACAGTCGGCAACTATCATATCGATTTTATTAATTAGTATTAAGATATATTTAAGCATTCGCCGATCTCATAGTAACTGTACAGAATGTCTGCTTATTTCTTAAGAAAACCTCTTACAGCAGACGAGAGGAGAGTGAAAAGTAGAGAACTGGTTCAAACTAACCTCACCTGCAAGCCAGTACATCTGCTGATTGATTGACGAGACTATGGCGCAGGCTTTTCTCTTAGAGTTGTGGCTCAGACGGAAGCCTGACATATAACTAAAAGCCGACCGAAATCGTCGATAAGTACGATGATGATGACTGGTAGAAATAGCTGAATACCTACTAAATAAACTTAAATAAAAAATGTTGAACCAGCATTGATCCATTCTTTCTTTCTTTCTTCAATGTTTTCTGAACTAATTGTCGTCTACAAATTGAAATGTATCGAGATACTTTTTCAAGGAATCCGCATACCGCCAATAAGGCGTGTGCTCGTTTTCTTCTTAACCTACCAAAAACAGTAAACAAAACGTCATGTAGAAATGTTTATACACTAATGACGTATAATACCCAGTTTCCAACTACCTACATAATTGAACACAAAACAACCAAATTTAGCTGTATTACATGACACAATGTCAAAGCCAAGGCTATACATAACAGCACCAAAACCATTCTAATAATGCCGTTCAAAAACTAATTTCTATTCAAATATGTCTCTTAACACCATTGAAATAAGGATAAACACTGGGTTATCAAAGGACTCGTGAACTGTTCGTAATAATCAGGAAATGTCAAAACTTTAAATGGTACGGTTCAGACAATTATCTTGACAAATGCTCCGCTAACGAAGCGGACTGACGCGCGCCATGTTTGTCAGATGCGCGTACGCAAGGTGACGCGGAGCGAATAGGAAGTTAACGATCAATACAATAAAAGCTAACTTTGCACTGTTATACACTAAATATATATTAATTTAGTTGGCAGACATGCTTTTAATAACATAAGTAGAGTTGTCCGACCGGGGAAGTCTCATCTTCTAACATAGCGATCTTAAGTAACAGTCTTAATTGGTCTTCTGACTGTTATCTGACTTTTTTTTTATACAACTTAGGTGGCAGACAAGCACACGGCCCACCTGATGGAAAGTGGTTACCATGACCTATGAACGTGTGTAACACCAGTGGAGTCACATCCGTGCTGCCGACCCTGTAAGAACAGAGATTTTGTGCCGTCAGTGTAGAGGACAAAGCAGGTCAAGCCTTTGGTCATCCCACTGACAGCACAAAAACTCTCCAGTGAGCTCTGGCTACCCTACTCACCGCCGGGAACACAACACGAAGTTATTATAATCGCGGTATTCTGTAGGGCGGAGGTACTTCCCCAGTCGGACTGCTCAATTGGGCGGAAATACCGCCGTGTCCTACCTCCAGCACTCTGCTTTTGCTATTTTTTATATATTTGTGTATGTACAGTATGTGTACACACAAGAACGATCGTCAAAGTTATATGAACTTTAGTGGGAATAGAAAAATAAAAATAAAAATAAGATAAAAATATAAATAGAGGTTCTGCTATATTTCTATAAGAAACTATATATGCTATATTTGACCAGACGAGAAGAGAATTCTGTTACTTATTCTATAGTTCAGGGTAACCGCTTACCTCCAGATGAGTCGTACCATATCTTCAATCAATCAATAAGCCTACCGCAGTGCACTGCTGGACATAGGCCTCTTCCAACATTGGGAGGCTTTGGCCTACTGTTTCCACGCTGGCCAGACGGGTTGGTACAGGGTTTTATTTCGAGTTTTCCTTCTCTCGCAGTGATATCGTCAGCGTATTTTGCCGTTATAATTTTCTTTTTTATACCACTTAGTTGGCAGACAAGCACACGGCCCACCTGATGGAAAGTGGTTACCGTGACCTATGGACGTCTGTAACACCAGAGGAGTCACAGTCGCGCTGCCAACCCTGTAAGTGCAGAGTTTCTGTGCCGTCAGTAGAAGACAAAGCAGGACAAGCCTTTAGTCTTCCCACTGGCAGCACAAATTCTCCAGTGAGCTCTGGCTACCCTACTCACCGCTGGGAACACAACACGAAGTTATTATAGCCGTGGTATTCTGTAGGGCGGAGGTTCTACCCCAGTCGGACTGCTCAATCGGGCGGAAATACCGCCGTGTCCTACCTCCTCCTAAAGTTAGTCGCCTCTTACAACACCCTTCGGATGAGACGGGGTAGTGATTTTTGAATTTTTTCTCCGTCACCACACGGTCAATCGGAGGTAAGCGGGGGGTAAGCGACCATATCTTAGTAGTGTAGAATACATTTTTATATATCATAAACCCGCGGCTTTATTTTGTTGTAAGAGTAAATAAACACGCATCACGACGAATTTAATCATTGGTGTCAACCGGAGACCGGATCTGTGCTACTGGTAAAAAATATCCTACACTATTAGCAGGAAGGACCTCTTGCATATCGCAGCGTCATTGAGGCAATTTGATGCAAATCATCGTCATTTACCTCCTCTTGTCCTCTTGTTCCAATTATTTGGATCTAAAATATATCTCTTAACACGCGATGTCGTACAAGGCGACTAAGGGATAGAGCTACTTTAACATCAGACAGATATATACAGCCCAGACTCAGCCTCAGAAGCATGGCTCGAGTCAATAATAGTGCCCGGAATACGGCAATTGGCTCACCCCTATTACGTGGAACTGAATACAATTATTGGTGAAATGTGGGTGTTCATTCACCTCTCCATGGAAAAGCGTGAATATATGTATATTCTTTGCTTTTTTCCTATCAGAAATGTAACGACAGTTGGTATTTTCTGGATATAGGGGTAAAATAAGAAATGTTCCCCAAACAAAACCGTTACGAGCCGATAGTATCTCGATAAATATTCACTTTTGTGTGCAATATTGTAATTTTAGTAGCAAAATGCCGTTATCTACAGAATCATACGTTTAGAAAGTGCTTATCGGATCCCTGTTTATGACTGGAGTATCTTATTTAACGGCAGGGCACTCAATTCCCCTGTCCTGTAGCAACTTTCCTGACCATAACACGTCTGTTAGTGGTCGTTATGGTTCTTCATTCTTACCACAGTTTTCTGCAGCTGTGTTGGGTAGACACTTAAACCGCAGACAGATATAGGTACCGCATACCTGAGTATACATTCCAGCGGTCAAACCTGATAGGCGTTTAGCTAGATTGACTTGGTAGAAAACATTATCTCGATCTATGGTTATTAGCATTTATATTCAACTGCTTTTCCGGGTAGAGTTTTTACTAAACTTGGAAAAAGTTGCAATATCCTGTGCCAGTTAATACAGTTGCCTGAGTGAATTTAAACCCGTGGTTTCGTCTATAAAGAGTCTACCGCACTTTTAAATCACGTTCTGACTGTTGATATTTTTCTATTTTTATTTGATCGAGAACGAGAACGTGTTGTGTTCCCGGCGGTGAGTAGGGTAGCCAGAGCTCACTGGAGAGTTTTTATGCTGTCAATGGGATGACCAAAGGCTAGTCCTGCTTTGTCCTCTACACTGACGGCACAAAATCTCTGTTCTTACAGGGTCGGCAGCACGGATGTGACTCCACTGGTGTTACACACGTTCATAGGTCATGGTAACCACTTTCCATCAGGTGGACCGTGTGCTTGCCTGCCACCTAAGTTGTATAAAAAAAAAACGATACTTAGTCATGAATCTCGATTTACAACTAGATCTGAAGGCAGATTATATTCTAGATGACAGTTCTAATGTCATTGTGAGAGTCGATTCACCACTGAGCGTTGTTTTGGAATATGGGCCCTAAATGCTTCAAAATTCCGTCATAATTTACTTCTATAGGTGTGCTTACGAGTATCGCTATCTGAGCGATATAGAAGGTTCTGACGCATGATTACCCTACTTATGAATGAGATCAGTATCTCCTTACGGGTAAGAAACACGTGAAACTTTCAGAATAGGTGATCGGCGATTATGCGACTGCTGCGCGATATGTTGACATTCTGTGGTCTGGTAGCTGCACGGCTCGATATTTCACCAGTAAAGCTAAATAAGTATTCTGACAGCGTCATGCTCCCTAAACAACGCTTGTATTATTCGTCGTATCGTTGACGATATCCGCACTAAATCGCACGATTTCGTCGTATTGATACTTCATCGCATTTTACGGACAAATGCGCGTTTTAGCGACTGCTTCAATGATGCATCAGCCCGTGAAGAGGCGCTAGTTGCGACTGGCATCTGAATGTGTGCCCAGTGTAGCATTCAGACGTTACATCGAGCTATTAAAAAGCGATTTGTTAGCAGCTACCGGGGTTTATTTGCATGCCCAATGCCGAGGCAGGACGAATATATAACTTCACGAATTTCTAGTTTTCTCTTTGATTGAAACTGTCAATGAAATATTCAGATTGAAGACTAAAATGTTGGTTTTAAGTTTGACGGTCTTGACTTACTTGATATAAATCCCTGAGGCCCCTAGATGGAGCAGAGAACATCTACAATGCACTGCTAAAAGTATCGATCTTGAGCTTCACACTTCATTTCATTCCCAGTCTTTGCTAGACTCGCCACTTCTGCAAGAGTAGATTATGGCCAGGTTTACGCTTTCCTTGGAGCTTGCAGTCTAGCACTAGCTGCAAGGACCGCGTATAGTAGGAACATGTAAACCCACTTAGTTTGGTCTGATCGCCAGCTACCGGTCGCAATTGCATGCGTGTTCTGGCTCTTACTACGAGTATGTACTCAATAAAGTCTTAAACACATATTTGCATGTGTATTACAACTGGGCAAATATTCTCCATCTCGTTTAAGGCTTCATCTAATCGCTGAACAATCACTGACATAATGTGTACTGTGCGATAACGTTATCAGTCCATTTATAAAAATATCAGTGATTACGCGTGTTAGGCGATATGAGGGGCGTTATTATTTTCCGGGTTTTGGTTTTAGTAGACTCACGCTTTATATCTCTCAGAGTATAAGCAGAGGCTGGGAGTTCTCCTCGGCCTCTGATGTAATCAAGAGAATAAGTCTTTATGATGATGATGATGATGAAGAGAATATTCCCGACACGGGTTCGGTTCGTGAATATTTCAATAGCAATAAATGGTTATGATTTGATTGATATGCGTAAGACAATTTGACATTCATTCTATAAAAGACAAAACGTATTACTCCAGTTGGTACACTACCTGATAGACGGGCGAGGGTCTTCTGACGCAGGCTTTGCCCTCGGGGTTGCGGGTCGATAATCGCACCTGTAAAACTTAAGACAAACCAATTGACAGAAAGGAGTAATGAGTCAGCGGAACCTGGTTATTTGAAAACATTACATGCAAACGAGATCATCGATCTGCAGGTACATGCAGGACCGGATCTAGGGACAAGCCGGTGCACGTGCCCCGGGCGGCATCAACAGGGGGCGGCAAATTTCCCTCGGGGAGCGGCCTTTCGTCTATAAGGTTTTATCTTATGTGACTTTACTCGATGGTAAGAGGCAAGTTGCGCCCCCGGACGCCGCGCCGTGTAGTCCCGGTGTCTTTGCCAGAGCTGCTCGGAGGCGTTATTGGCTCTCTGTTCCCAGCGCAGGCGGTGCAATGTGTTGACTCCATATTGAGTGGCCTCCCCCGGATTTATGAATATCTATGAATGATATAATATGAAAAAATGGAGTGCGTGCGGCAATATATCAGTTTTGCCCCACCTAAAAAAAATATGAAGATCCGGGGCTGGGTACATGCGGACCTGAATCCACCTGAATCCGCGGTTATATTTCAAACCCCATGTTGTAGATGCTTGAGAAAACCGCATGATGCTGACTCTACAGCAAAAAGGCCATAGTAACGTCTCAGGCTAAATACTAATTACTAATTAGAAACTATGTAATTAGTCGATAACTTTATAACCTTACAGCTCAGTAAAACAACTGTCTAGAATGCTTATCGTGCACACAGCTGGCTACTATCAGCGAAATGTCAAAGGGTCCTGACTCCTGCACCCTTACCCCCGATGCCTCGACACGTTCTGCATATTCTTGAATGGAGGATCTTATTGTGGAGTGTTTGTTAGAGGTGTCAGCTCGGAAGTAATGACTGATAAGATATTACCCATTTCTATTTTATAGATACTTAGAAGTGCTGCTTACGTTAGTTAGACTGAATATTTTATGACTAGAACGTAACCTTATTAAATTAGAAATATTACGACAGTTATAATATTGTAATTGGCCTTCTTGTACCTATTTTTGTTTGTTAAAATATAATAGGTAAATATATTAATTTTACAATCGTGTCAAAAAATAATATATAAATATTAAATACTATTATACAACTTATAGCTAAGAACAATTAAATTTTTGTTTAAATTTTATTGGAATAGCTGCATTTATTTTTAAAGAATAAAATAAAATGGCTTCGTTGACTGGTAAAAAATGCCTATGGCATTAAGTCCGTCTTTGCTCAATTTTTGTGTATCAGTGCAAAAAGTTTACAAAAAAAAAACATTGATAAAGTTATATTAAATCATATTATGCCAAAATTAGCGAGGTTAGATTGATGTTTTATATTCAAAGAATAATAATATTAGAACTAAAATTACTAATATTCCCTCTAACCCCGCCGGCTAAGCTAAACTGCT
Source organism: Eilema griseolum (assembly GCA_963662185.1). Taxonomy (NCBI): domain Eukaryota; kingdom Metazoa; phylum Arthropoda; class Insecta; order Lepidoptera; family Erebidae; genus Eilema; species Eilema griseolum. The sequence goes on from OY759240.1 coordinate 24,247,131, forward strand.
TAGGTTAGGAGTGGTTTTACGTCGGTAGTGTAATGGTCAGAATTCGAATCCGAGACTTTTCGATCAGCAGACTGACTGCTTTACCACTAAGCTATTCTATGTAAAAAACACCTGAAAGTTTTTACACACAGAGATAAAGAATAGCTTGCAATAGCACAACCAGTACTTCAAATCCCGCTGGTAAGTTCGGGACAGGTCTTCAATCAATCATTTCAGTTAGTCTTAATCTTAGCCTATTTCAGTTCACTACTGGACTCAGGCCTCCCCCAATTTGAGCCATTGCTCCTAACACTCTGCCTGCCACATCCTCTCGGCCTCCTTTTTCAGGTTGTCAGTCCATCTGGCTAGGGGACTTTCTTCCTCCTTTCGTTTGCCTTCGGCAGGCGAATCCGTATGAAAATGCTAGTTAAAGATAACTTAAAAAAACGAGGATACAGCTTAACTGTTTGATGTTCTTTTATTATCTATAATATGGCGTACAACAGACCTCATTGATTAAAGCTGATTCTTACATGCAAAAAATATCCAATATAAGAAATTCTAACAAGTTTATTCGGAGGATATTAAGGACACACGTTAGGTTAAAATAACCAATCGGAAATTCTTTTTTCTTATGAGAAATAAGTGTGTCAAAGTACTAAACACGCTCGCGGGTTGCGCTCGCGCATTAACCGCAAAACTGCGGGCGTTTGCGGCGCCACTGGTCTCAAACATTACAAACCTGTTTGGTAAAATCGTTTAATTTTTGGTTAAAAACAAACACATGACTACGACCTACAAACCTGTGTTAAATCTCGCCGTGAAAGCGAGAAAAGCTAAATTATTTTCACTCAAACGTGTATGGTTACAGCTGAGTAGTTGTTGCCCACGATTTCATCTGTGGATATCGGTTATCGCGACTAAATATATCTTATGTTTCCCAAGCTCTAGCCCATATCTGTACCTACCAAATTTCATCAAAATCGGTTCAGTAGATCCAGAGATTACGTGCGACATGTTCAGTCGCCGCGGATATTCACGCGGATGGGGCCTCGGGCAACAGCTACTAAAAAATATAAAGGACGAACTATGTGAAGTCTCAAATAATGTTATTTCTGTGTATTAAAAAAGTCACAAACCAATGGGGACAAGTGAATTAAGTTGTTATCGGTATTTAAAAATCCTCACGATACAGATTAATATGTTGACGGTTGAAAACGACATCGAATGTTCAAAGAGAAAAGATCCCTAACGACATCATAAATACTTAACTGAAAAGCAAGTGTCTTGTGAACTGTAACTGTCTCTTACAGCCTTTTAGCTTATCAGTTGCCGCGCATCAATATGTATTTGAAAAGGGAAGCCAGAACTAGTGGTGCGCCACTGATACAGATATTGGGATTTTATCGATTAGTATTCAGAGATTCGTAGATAACACTCGTCTATTTCCTTCTACGTAACTAAGAGATTTTAAGTAATGAGTATTCGTGTGGTCATTCTCTAAATGCCCATAGAAATACTCATCATTTAAAATCTTGTAATTTGATTTTTTGGAAGTAATTTCATTATTTAATTAAGTAATATGTTTTGGACTCATGTAAGGCATTTAGGCAAACCGGGCCAATAATTATAGATTTTCGATTTCAAATGTAGATATTGCAAATGTCGAATCGTAGTGTAACAGCTTCAACTGACAGTTGTAGTAGATCTGTCAGTTTGAAAAGTAACGTTCCAATTAAAACTTCAAAAATTCGTGTGTGCTCGCTAATACGTTAGGTCAAAAACCAACTGTTCTCCTAACCCATCATAAATCTATTCACCAAACACACAACTTATAGTAAATATTTGTTCTAATGTTTGTGAACGTTGTAACCCGGGGTCTCCAATAAACTTTTGATCCAAATGACCGAACAACAAAGACGTATAGATGGAATAGTTAAATTAAAAAAAATAGGAGATGTTGCGTTCCGTTCCTGCAACTGTGTCCATTGTAAGCGGAGACGCGTACAAGAGCCGCTGTAACCTATCCAAGTTTGTTATTCTTCCGCAGAGAGCGGAGAAGCAGTCCAGATTAGAATGGTGGGGCTAAACTTGTAGTGTAGCATAAAAAGGAGTGCGTGAGGAATGCGCCGGCGCGATCGCCAGGTGCAACGGCCGCGCGCCCCGCCCCCGGCTGGCATTTTTGTGTACGCGCACGCCTAATGTGTGAGACCAAAATGATTTGGAAATCAAACGTGGCGCCAATTAACTCCGGATTATAAATAGAAAACTTCGTCGAGCCTTTTAACACAGTCACGATTACTTCTATAATAGTGACCCTGATATTTTTATATATTCATATTTATTTTCATCTATCGCCGATCGGAAAATATTACACACCAGACGAATTTAAATTTGGAATGGTATCTACGAACCGTTAACAATACAATGGGTTGCCAGCGCTAAATAACAATAATATGTGGGTCGCATCGCGAACTCGACACCGGATAAGGCGAACAATTAAAGTCAACATTAACACCTATTTGACAATGCGGAATGAGTTCGCATCGTAACTTGATAGTGTATCATATTTACGTCTTCATTGTAAACCATCAAATTAAATATTCACGCGTAATGTTTGCCGGTGGGAGCGGACTGGTACTCTGTAATTTGATAGCGTAGGAATGTGTTGCCAGTCACCAATGAGGTTTTATCTATGTAGGTTGCAAACGAAAACGTGTTATTCAACTATTGTTTGGGTGGGTAATAATTTTTGCGATCATTGTTTAGCTTTAGGATTAATTAACATACTCCCGTCTGCCCTAAATGCCCCATTAAGACTTTCGGGGCCAAGCCAACCTGACGTACAAGCCGATGGCCAGTAGTTTGGCGGAGGAGGTTCTGGCGCAAGCAGTGGCAGCACTCAGAGATAGGCGGCGGACTATTACATAGTATAATTTATATTAAAATACCTATAATATTCATCATAGGAAATGCTACTCTGTGGATGAAGTCCTAGCATAATTATGTTAATTTAATCAGATTAGCGAATTTATCGTAAGACTTCTAATAACAAAACACTTTTTAGCTTTATCTACGACTGTAATATAAGCGTTTGACCTTTAATATCCTTTCGATAGGATAATAAACGCTGCTTTAGACTGACGTCATTATTCAGTTAAAGTGCTTGATAAGGATCACACGCGGGATAAAACTACCTACTACCGAGCCGTGAGCTAGCACGAGACAATTATAAATAGCAAACATAATTTTGTTAAGTAAGTACTCCTTTGCGTATTAAAAATACCGACTGTACAGACAAAAAAACATAACCTCCACAGACAAGCGACTAAATGTCGCCCGAACCTTTCCCCTGACTGACATGACGTATATTTCCTCTAAATAGTATCAATCAACAATCAAAAGTCGTTGCGTGGGCCATTAAATCTAGTAACCGTGATTATAAATAAGGCAGGGTTATACAGAGAGACAATAAAAATCTCCGACGACAGACACATTAGTAGAAAAGAAAAAAAAGTGTTATAAAGACAACGTACAACGAAATGCGTTCCATTTCATTGTCCGGACGCGAGCATCAAACAAGCCCGGAGAATCATAGCAGCTAATGACTGTCCTTTATTCAGCCTTTGAACCAAGCTGTATTGCGTTACTCGATGGTAAATCTCTACAAAGGTAATTTATGCTTCGAATTAAAGTTTACGAGCCACTCTGTCTACGATCGGAGAGATGTCACATATCAAATTCATATAGAAACTCGTTCTCACGGGTGCACCCGCCAGTTTGAATTCTGGCTACGCGTTGTGAGTCGAACGTAAACATTTTTATGGAACAAGAATAAAAATATTAAACAGACCACATTTAGTATCTTTAATACGTCGATAAGCGTATTGAATTTGTATCGGCTCTATTTAGTGTCTCATCGTCGCCATAGTTAAATACTTTTATTTGAGATAGATAGTTACAGTTGGTACTTACATTATCTCGATAATGTTTCAGCGGTCACGATGCGTTTTCACATTAACATGTTCATCGATAGCGGCTCCGGGTAAAGCGAATCTCTAATTAAAACATTAAAAACGCAATTTGTTTCATTTTCCGTAACCAACCGTAAAAAGTCAATATGGCGGCGTTTGCATACACAAATGAGCGCATAGCGCGACGTGCGTGCTTTTAATTGCCAAGTTATTTTTTTATATTATTTTATTTTGTCGGGATTGCTGTGTCGATATCTCGGACGAGTCCACGTTAAATGGACGCTATTCCTAGATAGTGTTGTTTTTGTGTTTATCGGTTGTGTTCCCATCTGAAAACACGTTCCGGTTTGATGCTGTGGTACCATCCAAAAGCGTACCGTTAAGTACACGTCCAATAAAATACTAGCCGACCGCATATGGTAATTTCGTAATTGCGTGTTTATCCGTGTCTACGGCTATATTTAATAGCAAAATACTCACCAACAAGCGGAGTCCCTTAACTAAATAATTATATATCAATTACACATACATCTTTTGTCGCTCGCTGCTATTAAAATTGCATCCATTGCATTGTAATATCCATATTAATTCAATTTGTAGACAGTTGTAATGAAACGTTTAGTAAGATCGATTAGATGGATTCATCACTCGAGTGTAAATCGATAAGTCAGTGATATAAAGGTCTGCAATTAAAAGTTAAGCAATGGTGGTGACGTAAACGAAATGCAACATTGTAATCGATTATATCAAAGTCGTGGAATCAAATTCAGATAAAGATTACGTATTTTAAACATAAAAGTCTAAACCAATATTGGTAGAACCGATACAGAACCAAATTTTCTCCTATGGTTTCCACGTTATAGAATTTATAATTATATTACTTGGTGTTTTTTTTTGTACCACTTGGTTGGCAGACATGCACACGGCCCACCTAATGGAAAGTGGTTACCATGGCCTATGGACGTGTGCAACACCAAGGGATTCACACTCGCGCTGTCATCCCTGTAAGCACAAGATTTTCTATGCTGTCATTGTAAAAGACAAAGCAAGGGATAGGGCCTACACTCAGCCTCTGATGCATGGCTTGAGTCAACAATAGTGCCCGGAAGACGGCCATAGACTCACCTCATCTAACGTGGGACCGAATTCAATCATTGGTGAAATGTGAGTGTTAATTCACCTCTGCCGAACCCTCCGGGGATAAAGGCATGATTATATGTATGTATGCATGTAAAGTTACCAAAATACTGTCGTAGATTATATGTACTGTAAATTAGTCTTACTAGCCAAAAGCTTGGTCATAAAAGCTCCATATTAAACGTGTGTCTTCGCCATGCTAAGCACCCCGGAGCTGCCTGTTCTACCAAAGCTCTATAATTTAAATGTGTTATAAAGTAAAGTGAGATTTTCATAATTCATTTCTGAAAGAGATAAAGGCGTGATTTTATGTATGTATGTATGTAGAGATGATATCACCAAAACCCTTGTAAGTGGTCTATACGAATGTTTAATTATGAAATAAACTGCTACCTGATATATTGAATGGAGTTAGTTTGCTTTATTTCTGTACCGGCCCAGAGGAGCGCGGCCATGAAACCGCTACTCACTTAATCTTAGGTTTAGAGTGATGGATGTAGATGTATTACACTGTATATATATTAATTTACTTCTACTTATTGTTGCTCTAAAGTGAATTCGTTAGTTCGCTAATGGATGTATGTATCACTGGATATTGTTATACTTTTTGCGTCATTCCTTATTTGAATCATTTTTTTCATAACATAACATGCCAGTTAAAACGTCCATAAAGTTTTTATAGACTAAAAACTATACGTTCTGAATTGCTGTATCTGCCAAACTTAATAACAAATCTAAATTGTGTAAAGCATTAAGTCGGACATCAACTAACTGCTGTAGTATAGTAAATATATAATATACGCAGTGAAATTTACAAACCATTAGCAATTTAAATAGAAAATGATCTAACATTACCAGCTGACAATGCTATACGACCATATTGTTGCAGTATTAATTCTCGGGAGGGCTTTTTACAAACTAATCACTTGACAACCACAAAGAAACTAAAACTCAGTATCAGAATAAACGGGATATTTACCATGTTTCACTGTTTTGAGTTTCCGATATTTCGGCGCTGTTGCAAGCACCATGATCACGGAGGAACTGGAGTAGTGGCGGTGAACAGAGAAAAAGTTTTTTCCTAGGAGTAATTATATCGATCTACCCTCTTTCGAGTTATTTTACTACGCGTATCTGCATTTTACTACTATTGCTTTCACTCTCACCACAAACTCGAACCCGATCTCGATCACGTTCACGACATACGATGCGCACTGTATCCACTCGCGATTTTGTTTTAGCTTGTTCCCGGTTGTTTTTGCAAAGATTTTCGGAAACTCAAAACAGTGAAACATGGTAAATATCCCGTTTATTCTGATATTGATGTGAGTGACCATGATAGTTTAAATACCTATAAAGAAACTAAAACTGTTTGTCACCCCTTCATTAAAATGTCACTCGCTTTATTTAATTTATTAATTGCAATATTTTTAGAAGTAAGAATATGCCTAACATAAATTTGTAGTAGCAGCTATCTTTGGTTGAGTAGAGTTATTAACATTCTTAATCATTTCCTGCATCGATCTGATAAAGTAATAGACCAAATATCACCTATCTTTCGAATAAGCACCAAAACTCAGATCAAGATTAAAATTTCAATGCAATTAAAATGCAGTAAACATTTTCAGAGATCACACAAACCCACAAACCTTACAGTTAGGTGTGTTTACGAAATTGTTTGCATTCATACGAGCATTTTCACATTACAATTTGCGATCAAAAAGTGAGTTATGACATACTGCAGGTGGATTTACTTGTAGCTTGTGCCAAGACGCATAATTAATGTAGGTGTAGGTATTCAGGCAACAATGTGGTAGAGTCGATAATGGAATATAATGGCTAACAAACGGGATTTTGAGTTATATTGCCTTAGGTCACAAGTTTTGTTGCCCGTTTTAAACAAACTCAACGACAACGAAATTATGAGATATTACAACTTGCCAAAGTAACAGTTTGCTGTATGATTATTTAAAACAGTACTTACATACTTAAAAGCAAGACTTTTTTTTAAGTTTATAAAATGTGGCGCTTAAGTGGTCCGTCTGCAACGACGCTGTGAATATAAAACATAATTTTATACAACAAATAGACCGGTCTATATCTTATTAAATTATTAAATAGTAAATGAAAATACATCCATGAAAATATTAAATGATAATTTACGTAACTTTCGGCATGCAGAGTTCAAATTGAAAAAATGTCATTATGTAATAATAATAATAATTTATAATCGTATCTAATGTTATTAGTTCTTACACAACTTAGGTGCCAATAGATTTTTCGGATACAACCATAACTTTACCATTTAAAATTCCTAAACGAACATTACTTACCTACATGCTAAGTAAAACTTGTGCTAAAGGTTAAACATGGATTCATAATTTAATATTGGAAATACGTTTCGACAAACTTCATACGGGACTCTATAAAATTTAAATATTCGATCGTATGAATGAGTTTTTTCATAACAATAAAACGTTATTCGATACTCATCGGGAGCGACATCGAATTAATTTAAGAACTTCTTAAATGAAAGCAAAATTATTCGTTTCATATGTAGTTAGTTGCGAATCTGTATTGCAAAACATGACAGTTATGTTGTCGATTGTTCGCGCGCTGTCAATTTCGCGCGGGAACCCGAATCCGCCATTGTTTAAAAACATTCGGATGCACCGGGATCGAATTTCGTCACATAACCCGTCACAACCATTGTTTCTGCATATTTCCAGACCAGACGAATGTTATGTCAACATCAACACGGTTGTTCATTGTTACTCATTGTTTTGGCAACATATTTGTTATTTACTGTTGGGAAGATGATCTGCTATTGTTGAATTCTTGATAATGAGACGGACAGAGATATAAACATTGGCTTACGTTGTTCAATGATTTGTAGCGACGTATACCGTTAATTAGGTTAGCATGGTATTTGCAATGATAATGCGACTTGCGAATTCTAAATTACGCAATCGGCCTTCAGACATCGACTGGTTTTTTACATTCATTGAAATTGACTGCCATTTGTGGAACTTAACGCGTTACGTGACCGGAAAATATGAACTTTGTCATCGATTAAATGCCTTTTTAGCGGCTACTTCCTTCAACAGTATGAACCAGGTTATTTTCTTGTTAATATTTCTCCAAATGTCACCGGTTTCTTCGTTTGATGCAAACCAGTTAACCTATTATTTTGGACATAAACTTGCATCCGGTGAATTTCTTTGATTTCAGATAGTAACAATCTAAAACACGGCATAATAAAAAGTATTCCGCAGTTAACACTTGCATAACACAATGCTACAGGTACAGCTTAATTCGAAATGCCATTGGCTACTGACTGACATTTGTTTTTAGACTTGTTCTTTATTTAAAATGAAAACCAATCACGTTACTGTTTTGTGTGCCACGATTGGTCATATTATGGAAGAGTTTAGTGAGACTAATTTCCAAGTTTCTCATCTCATCTGCAAAGCGGTACACCTGCTGATTGGCAGGCGAGGCTTTGATGCAGGCTTGACCAGAGTGACGGGTTGGATAGTAGATAGTCGCTTCTGTAATATAAAATAATTGATCATTTAAGACCCGTGTTGGTTTCTGGTGTAGTAGAATAGAGCCACACCATCTATTCCCGTGGGTGTCGTAAAAACTAAGGGACAGGACTGGGCCCCATCCGACAATAATATCAGACTCGCCCCCTATTACGTGTGTCCAAAAATTGCAGTTGGCGAAAACTCTGCCTACCCCTTCGGTGATTTACAGGTGTAAATATATGTATATTTTGAGACCGGGCACCTTACTCTAAAGTGCGACATTACATGAACATGGTTTAATGCTCAGAAACAATCTAAAAGTTTTATATTAAAGAGGTTTTGATCTGATATTCCGTGGTCTCAAAGGTTTAATATTCGTGTCTTAGGCAGTGGGATAACAGAGCGTGTCGCAACTCCAGTACGCATGTCCCACGACGAACAATCGAACACTGTACCGAGGTACCAACGACGTAACCTCCATCGTGTAGCATGCAAAGAATTAGCATACTTGCAGAACGCCATGCCCACGCGCAGCACCGCCAATCCATCATATTCGCTGCTGTGTGCGTGAACGAAGCCATTTTAGGTACCAATGTACATTTTGCAGTGTTTGAAATCGTCGTTTAAGTTATAACACCACGTAATGGCCGCCATAGACGATTACTTGGACCAATTTGACATGATCTTTCTACTAGTTAAATTTGATAAAATTTAACTACAAACATATATACCTATTGGAGAAAACTACCCTACCGCCAGCAAAGAATTTGCAGATAAGTTTGGATTTCATTTTACAGATTATCAGACACATGCATCGATTTATCGGTCAAGTTGCAACTGTTTAGTCTAATCGTAACGATTTCTAGTGGGCCACACATTAGTTCTAATTTGTCTCGCTTCCTGTCGATACTAGCGGATTTCATCAATATAGAAAACCAACTGATGCCTGCTACTGTCCGCGTGGATTTCTGGTCACACTCCCGGAACCCATGGGAACCTATTTCAGGGATAATAATAGTAGTAGTAGTAGTAGTATGTGTTATCTTTCCCTTAACCAGGAGGTCTAATAAGGCCACATTATTGGAATCGTACTAGGATAATATTTTGTCATGCGGCGATATTTACTCTAAATTAGAACCTGCTTGCTAACTGAATTGTTGTAATTATGCTCACGACTGACCATTTAATATGTTTTAGGGTAATCTATTGAGATCTACTGAAAATTCATAAAGATACTAGTTTCTGAGCGATTTTGCTTATGACCTATTTAAACTCGCAGATCAGGGGTTCAGCAATTCAACCGTTAGAGCATGATTGAATAACATCCAAAAATCTTCATGACCTTGCACATTTAAAATATTATTAGGATAGGATATCAATGAAATCCGGCTTCTATCAAAATCGTTTACTAAACCACAATAGCGCAGTTTTATTTCAATTGATCTATCCTTGGCAAAATCCACTACGTCTCCCTGAATGGTTTCTTGAACTAAGCGTTAGCCATTACAGTATGACAAGCGAATCATCGTTAATTACAAGCACTACATACCTCACTGTGGCGAATAATTACGAAGTACCTTTATACCATCATCAGTGAGATATTTGCATATAAAACGACACAGAGGATGGTCATTAATCAATGATCGTGTTGACTCGTGACCGCTTTAATGGTGATACCTTGTACGGAATAATTTAACCTTAGATTATGAAATTTATTATAGGTACAGTTCACAGGCAGCGTCAAAGTTGATGATCTTATTCAGATTTTCAAATTATTTTTTTGGGTAGCCTAGTGGTATGGGTAATGGACTGCAGAGACGAGGTCTCGGGTTCGATCCCAGGTTTTACCATGGCACACACCAATGACTTTTCGATGCTTTTCGAAGTTATGTGTGTATTTATTGCAGGTTTATAAGTACCCGGTTAATGGCAATAGGCTTGCCATTAACCGGGTACTTATACTTACATAACTACGGTACTTATACGGTAACATAAACTGGCGAAATGTGGGTGCTAGCACAGAGGTGCTAGCACCCACATTTCGCCAGTAGGCAGAGGCCTACCCCTTGGGGATATAGGCGTGAGTTTATATTGTGTTTTGTTCTTAGTGAAAATAGTGGGTTCTAATTAAAATAATTTTAAATGATTATTTTTAGACATACGCGTTTCACGATATACCTACTTACAATAATGATTCCCGTTAACTTTACTTATTGTATAATTTTAAATATTGATTTTTCCATACACTTGTTTTCAATTTTTCTTTCTAATGTCATGTTGGAGAAACTCTCTTAATATTAACCCTGAAAACATTACTTCCCACTTTCTGCAGTTATGTTCACAGATAATTTTGGACACAACTTATAAATCAATCCATTTCATTTCTTTTTTTTCATTAAGTCATGAAACGCACCAAACCACTTCTATAACGTTAAATATGTCAATTATTTGCAATCACTGCATCTGGAACGCTGCACCACCTGTTCGAGCCTAGCGTTCTTTACCTAGTTCAGGAAAACATACCAGATGCTGTTACTAATGACTTCCGCTATGCATATTAATTCATTGGTTTCCTGATACATAATTATTTGCTTAAGTACGTACTAGGCAGTAATTTCAAGACTGGTCCAGTACCACTTAAAAGGATTGAAACAAGGATTTATAGGTTTACGCCGGTGCTTAATTAACATTCCGTGGAGCATTTAAGTATTGTAGTTTAAAAAAAAGTTAAACTTATACACTATGGAAAAAAAGTTTCACATGTCTTTGCGTGGCCTCACATGACGCCGTACCTACCATTTCTATCAATTATATCTTTTTCTTGGTCGATATTATATATATTATTACATTTTCTTTAATTATTGTGGAATTTTTTTACGTGCGCAAACGCCACGGATACCTCCCCACCGGAGCCGGTGGAAGAGGTTATGTTGGACTCGAACCGACTAAAACGCACGCCGCCTGTAGGTCGTTTTGGTTGCCGAAGGTGAGGTTGACAGGCATATCCCTCGCACCCCGGCCGACCCAGGGTCATCTCTCACGATCTGGCCCTCTCCTCGGGTGTGTGGGGACTACAGAGTCCCCAATTCGTCCCCGGAAAACGGGGAGGCGCGCCAGTCTCGCCGCCGCCCCGGATCGTGGCTATATCTTGTTTGGGACTCGGTTATTTCTCTATCTGACTTGAAACTTTTTCTATGCATATCTATTTACTCTCACATATATAATCTTATCCATTCCTGTTACTCCACACATTCATCTCAATATTAGCATCTGCTTCAAGTAGACATAACATAAACTCACGCCTATATCCCCGAAGGGGTAGGCAGAGGTGCTAGCACCCACATTTCGCCAGCTTATGTTTAGGTCCCAATGTAATAGGTGGCGAGCCTATTGCCATTAACTGGGCACTTATATACCTGCTATAAATACACACATAAATCCGAAAAGCATCGAATAGTCATTAGTATGTGCCATGGTAAAACCTGGGACCGAACTCGAGACCTCGTCTCAGCAGTCCATTACCCATACCATTAGGCTATTGCTGTTATTCAAGTAGAATCCTCATTTATACCGTTTCAGTAGATCAGCCTAAAAATGTACAGAAGACCTGCTTCACACAAGTGAAAACACAGGCTCACTTACAATGGCATATTTTATCCAAACGCATGCACCTGTAATTGCTGGAGACCGAAAGAATCTGTAGATACTGAGATCCTCGTGAGTAAAAGCTTTCTTCATACAGACATACATACATACCAATAATTGTATTCGGTCCCACGTAATAAGGGGTGGAGCTTATTGCATACTCCGGGCACTATTGTTGACTCGAGTCATGCATCTGAGGCTGAGTCTGGGCTGTATATATCTGTCTGATGTTAAACAGCCCTATCCCTTAGTCGCCTTGTACGACTCCTCATGGGAGGAGATGGAGTGGCCCTAATTCTACTCTGCCGGTAACTACGCGGCCACTTCACACAACAAGTGATAACACAGGCTCACTTACACTGGCATATTATCCAAACGCATGCACCTGTTATTGCTGGGATACTGAGATCCTGGTAAAGAAATAATGTGTGAGGTGTAGGTTATTGTTCTACGCCAGCTTTCTTTATACAGACATTAAGATTAATATATAACAACAGGTCTTCAGTCTACCGATAATACTAAAGCTATCAGTATCATGTCTTCACGGCTCCAAATTCGAAAGAATAAACCCGTTATAGCAGCAAAAAGTATACTTTATTTAAATGCTCAGAATTGATGAAGCTCGCCTACTCACAATCATACGTAATTAAGGTAATTCAAACAGTCATACATTATTAATAGTATAATTCGTCATTCATTGATTGTTTGCGAACAGTGCTGGCGTGTGCGGCCTCGCGACCCACGCGTCGAGCCGACAACTGTGCCAACACGTACCGGCTGAAGGAGGCTCTACCGTTTTGTGAAGGAATTTGATAAAAGGCTTAAAGGTTACATGTATTTGATTACAATGTAATGTGTATAGGATTTGATAATAGATTGATGGCCTAGTGAAGGAGGCAGCGCGAGAAAACTGCTCATTGTGAAGGTCTTAACAGTGCATTTCGCGGTAACAAAGATGAGACGATTTATCTTGAGAATGAAATTTTAAAGTATTTAATATGCTAACTGTTCAAATCGATTAAGATAAAGAAAAAATTGAATCGATGCATGCAGGATTCAAACCTTTGTCACCAAGGCATACATGTGTCTACCCGATCATCAGCGCCTGTTGGCATTGGCAGGGCCAGACGTTTGTTACCCATACTAAAATGAGGCTTAATAAAGATATAACGTGAAAAAATCTCATAAACACATACATTTTAACGTCTCATTTACGATACTCAATTTCTCCACACGCTTCGGCAGAAACTAATTTAAGCAGCATTTCACACGCTAATGTTTTTTTTCTTAATGAAGTGCCGAATGATTTTTAAGTTAAAAATGTTATATAATTTTAAATAAATACTTCCGTGTGTATACGTTAAGTACATAATTAAAAACTAAACGGGCATGCTTGCCAAAAGGGTAATAAAAAGAATACTCTAGGAAATTAAACGCTTTAAAAAAACTCTAAAATTGGCTCTGGTTTATGTTTTTTTTTATTTCTTTTTGTCTGTAAACCAGCCAGAAAAAGAAAAATTGCCATTATTAAAAATATAACAAATTTTTCCCCATAAATTTGGTTAATGTTCCAATAATGATTACTTATGGCCGAATTTCGATAACCAACAAAAGGTAGATACTAGTAAACCGAAATTGTATCAAAATAACACACGCATTATTTTTAAGTCAAAAAATTAATCAAAATATTAAGTTTTATAAAATAATGACGATTCTTAAATTTCCTCATGCTTAATGTAATCGTTTTTTTTAAATATAAGGGCATTGATATACAGCCGACAGTAATGCTATGCCATATTGGCCTTTTGCTTACTTTAAATTTTCATCCCATAAATTGAGAACTTAATGCCCTTCGTAATTTGAAATGCTTTTTTTATTCATGTTGTTTTTTCTTTTTCTTTCACAGGTAAGTTAAGCGGTCCGACATTCCCAAACGAGTAATTGGAGTTGATCTGATTGCGTTTTTGCACTCATTAAAATGGTGAGTTCATGTTGAATGTCTATTTTAGCGACAATGTTCTGAAAGAATTTAAATAATGTTAATGAACGTGAACATAACCTAGAATGTGACATTATTAAACTTCTGAAAGTAAATAATTCCACCATGGAGAGAAACTGGATATTTAAACACCATGATTAGTAAATAATTGATTTTTTTTCTACTAATTGGATACAACACGACACCTGTTATGTTGTAATGTAATTTCATAACGCAAGGTCCAGATAGCACTGTTTAATTAACACTGTGACATTGGGTGCGCACGCGCAGCGTCGGCGGCTAATCCGTGCGCAGGCGTTCTTATGTCACCAGCTAACAAGACAGGAAAATATGTAACGGTTTATGGATTTAGTTAAGTTATTACTGTTAGATTTTATTTGGAACAAAATATTAATAAATAATACGGATAACAGTCAGATAGACCATCTGAGTCGCATTAGAGATGTGACAGTTATAAATATACGTTAAGATTGATTCATTTTTTGCTCTGGTGTATTGTTTAGTTGGAGCATGTGGCTACTGGTTGTCATATGACGCGATTAGATATCTATACGGTTGTTGCATTAAATAATATTTTTGTGTGTGTCATTCTATCAGAATCTACTGCAGCAGTCTAGTTTGCTAAGTCAAATTTTAGAACGATATCCCTACTATTATTTGCTCCTCAAGTTTCAGCTCGCACACGTTTCCTTATTTGACCAATATTTTACATATTCCTTTATCGCCTTGCGAAGCTTAACTATCATCGATATATTTTTGTGATTGAGAGTTAAAAAATTCGACTAGTATGTAAAATATTTAATCTGGATATATTTTAAATGTTTTGGTGGTAGGTATGTATTTATTGTGCTTTGTTGTGTTACAGTTTAAAAGAAATAATTCATTTTCTTTTTTTTCTTTCTTAAATAAATATTGAAGCAGCAATGTTAAGCACCTACTTCTCATGTCTATCCTGAAGGTTCAGTTCTAAAGGTTGATCGTAAGTCGTATTCTTCTCTTGTTGTGGATGCTCCAACTGGTTTTTCATCGAATATAATACCGGTTATTATTTACAACAATATAGGCTTGCCTTCCGTTTAAAATACCTACGTAAAGGTTCAAATAAATCTCACATTTCGCCATAGTGTTTATCTCAACATATTTCCTTAACTGCTTGAGTTAAATCACTAGTCGGTTACAAATTCAGCCTACCTACTTAACCGACTACTAATTTAAATTGAATGTAATCATTATTCATTCAAAATTGCACAAACTTTACAATACCTACCTACCGTGGGTCGTGGTCAGTAAAAATTAAACGCCATGTCCAGGTACAAAGCTAGTTTGTTATAAAACGTGTTTGGAACCATTTCGAAATTTGTTACTATCCTTTTTTAGAACAGTCGACAATTTTATAACTCAAGGTGTTGATGGCATGCGTAAACATTTAACACTTCTATTCTATTTATGGTGTGAAGTTGAAGGCAAATAAAAAGTTTATCTGTCAAGTAACGCGCGCTGTCAACGTGACATCACTGACGTTTGATTTCCCGCTAACACGTCGCCAAAGTTTTATTTGATGCTTGTCGTTGCTAGTCGTACTTTCTACTTCAACAGGATGGCTCATTGTTAAGTGCCTGCTGTATTTACATTATTTAAATATGCGAACTATCGTACCATGCATAAAAACATGAAATACAAATAAATATATCCGTTTTTATCTGATTGTAGAGAATTAATGCATGCAAGTGCATTTCTAGTCAACAAAACACTGACTAAATATGTTTTACAATCAATTTATAATCAGATGTAGAAACGGAAGCTAATTATAGGAAAAAATATCATCAAAGCGAGATCTGGTCTAAAAATATGTAAGTGGGTTTGTCGTAGTGGGTATGGGTAGTACCAACTTGATCGTAATAATGAATCAAGTCAGATGGCTTGATTACGTCTCCTTGGCTTAATGCAAATTGGTGCAAATATAATGCATCTGTAGGCAGCGTACGACCAAAAACAGATGTTCTTTTTATGTCTATGCTGAAGGTCAATGCAATCTTGTCTTTTAAGGGTAATTTCATCAGAGTCTAGTTTATTCGTTTTGAAATCGACGTTTTTGACAATACAAGAATTGTACTAAATCTAAGTGAGTGTGGGAGGTCAAAGTGACAAAGATTTATGAGTAGCTCTAAGCTTCATCTCGATTATCAGGGTAAAGAAACACCAAATAACGTATTATTTCTTTATTTTATTGCAATATTTCTGCTAGTAATACGGCGCCAATATAACACGCAATAAATCAGTCTTAACCAAACACATAATATGACGGGAGGACATAAAGTACACCTCCAAAGTAACTCATGTATGAGTTAAGACACCGCGATGTACCTAAAAAGGCGGTTCAGGAAATTACCACATCGTAAATAATTCAAGCATTATTACTCAATCATGCCTGTGCAACGGTGAACATTTCAGCGGGAACTTTTTTTCTCCCGGGTCCCGTTTATACCAAAGCCGTTTTTCTCTACACATTGTCCTGTCTGTCGCGTCTGTCGCGCAACCACAGATTCAGATGAGTCATGCACACTGGCAACTACACCGTTGACAGATTCAGTTTTGTTCGGAAATCGCTGTTCATATTTTTTTTAAAGTATAAATATTTCGTAAGCATCGTATTCCATGTTTAAAATTAACGGTACTGCTAAGCGTCACAGTGACCCGCCGAAAAAGAGCAGTCGTCGACGACCGGTCACTGTGAAGCGTCACAGGTGCGCCTACGTTCACTTTCAATCGAGGTGCTTCGATTTATTTTTATAGTTTTATGCTACTCAGCATTTTTTTAATACGGCCAGTTCCCATGCTACTTAACTGATTAGCGACTAAAAAAGAAATTATTTGTGTCAGTCGGATAGGCCCTGTTTTGTTAATTCAGTAACCAGGTTTATGCTTCATTAATCTATCACATTTAGCATTTCATTATCTCGGACCGCTACAGTACCAGTTTTGTAATTAAAAATAGTAATCTGACAGAGTTCGTGCTAAGATGCCACGTTGAATGGCGGTCACGGCCTCTGTAGAAAATTAAAAAGTAAATGTTAGAATCTTTTTTTTTAATTTGAAACCTTGTCAGATCAGATATAATTTTGATGAAAATCGTTTTCGCATAACTCACGACTGTGACTGTGAGCTATGCGAAATGCATACGTCCTAGTTTTTTCTTCTGCGAATGTAGATTAACATAAAAAATACAGCCCACGCGTTCACATATTTATATCAAGGGTAGCTAACCGTAAATTCTTGTTTAAAATGCATATACCGGTACAAATATCATAAGTTTTTATACCGGTTCTTGTGGTATATAGGGTGGGCAGTTTGTATGTAAATATACGTATATTTGAATATTCTAGACTGATAATATTAAAAATTATGATAACATTTTGTGGTATACCGGTGCAATATAATATAAATTTAATTGGTAAACGTTTTTGTAGACTTATTTATTTTTCTATTTGGAACCAACGCTCGTAACTCTCCAGCCTGATTAACTTTGATGGAGGTAGGACACAACGGTAATCCCGTACCAATTGAGCAGTCCGACTCGGGAATTACCTGTGCACTACAGATACTCTCTGTTTTTACAGGGTTGGCAGCACGAGTGTGACTCTCCTGATGTTGCACATGCCCACAGGCCACGGAAACCGCTTTCCACTGTGAAGTTTTTTAAGTTAAGTTGGATAAAAAAAATCTCTTCATTTGTGTGTTTGTAACACAAGCAAACGGCTCACCTGATGGAAAGTGGATACTGATGGCCTATAGACGTGTGCTACACCAGGGGAACCTTTTAATGCTCTTCCTGAAGAATTAATGACCTTCTTGGAGAACCCCGTATTTTAATTGGTTGACGGCCTCTGTGGCGTAGCGGTAGAACGTTCGACTGCTAAGCAGAAGGCGCGGGTTCGATTCCCGCTTAGTGCAAATATTTGTATGAATATGTATATTTGCATTGGTCTGGGTGTTTTTATGTATGATAAGTATGTATTTACAAAAAAATAGTATCTAAGTATGTTTATCCACATTCTAGATTCCATAACACAAGCTAGTCAAGCTATGCTTACATGTTGTGTAGAATGAGGAAGGAAGGAGGTTGGACACGGCCGTATTTCCGCCCAATTGAGCAGTCCGACTGGGGAAGTACCTCTGCCCTACAGAATACCGCGGTTATAATAACTTCATGTTCGTGTTCCCAGCGGTGAGTAGGGTAGCCAGAGCTCACTGGAGAATTTGTGCTGTCAGTGGGATGACTAACGGCTTGTCCTGCTTTGTCCTCTACACTGACGGCACTCTGTGCTTACAGGGTCGGCAGCGCAAGTGTGGCTTCTCTGGTGTTACACAAGTCCATAGGCCACGGTGACCACTTTCCATCAGGTGGGCCGTACGCTTCTCTGCCACCTAAGTAGTATAAAAAATGTTGTGGAATATTTATTTATTTATTTATTCAATGCTTAAATTTTCTAGTTCCGTACTATCCTATTTCGAATAATAGGAAAGGTTATTATTCGTTTCCTTAGGTGTTTAAAGCCGCGTCTGCCACTGAACTCTTAACTCCTACCACGTTAGATCTAGGAACTACGTCCTCGTCGGTCGATCAACAACCCTACGGTACTCTGCCTATCCCATTCTGAGCTACACCACCAGGTATTCGCAATCACAGTCATCTGCACATTTTGTAACTGTTTAACTAAACCTATTATGCCATAAACGGCATCGCAAGTGGCACCAAGCGAAACAACTCATAAAACACCATATCAGGAGTTAGTCTCTGAGACTATGCGCTCAATAGACGAACCACTAATAGACTAATTAGCTGTTTGACTAAACCGCGTTTAGAAAGTTGTTTAGTGTGGGTTTTAACGATAGAAGTTTAAATTTAACGATGTTTTCTTCTTCGTGTCAATAAGGAATTGGGTTGAAAACTATTTAGTGACAGAAAACGACCTAAATATTTTGTATACCGATTCTTTCTAGTGCATAAATACATATATATAATCACGCATTTGTCCCTGGAGGGTTAGGCAGAGTTGAATTAACAACCACATTTCACCAATAATTGTATTCGGTCCCATGTAATAGGTGTACCACCAATCAATGAATTCGGTTTCACGTAACGGAGCCTATTTAATTGCAGTCTTCCGCCCACTACTGTTGACTCGTGCCATGCATTTGAAGTTGAGTCTAGGCTATATATATCTGTCTGATGTTAAACATCCCTATCCCTTAGTCGTCTTGTACGACACCGCTTCGGAATAGAGGGGGTGGTCCAAATTCTACTTAAACCACACGAAAAATACTAAGCACGTTGTTATAGCGCCGGCCTGGGGGTGACTGGTGGAGCCGCCTGTCACCCTGGCAGAAGCAGGCCGCGGCGGTGGCGCATCTGGCGCACCTCCCCGTTTCCGGGGACGGGTTGGGGACTCTGTAGTCCCCACACCCGAGAAGAGGGCCAGATCGTGAGAGATGGCCCTGGGTCGGCCGGGGTGCGAGGGATGTGCCTGTCAACCTCACCTTCGGCAACCAAAGCGACCCACAGGCGGCGTGCGTGTTAGTCGGTTCGAGTCCGACATAACCTCCTCCACCGGCTCCGGTGGGGAGGTATCCGTGGGGATTTTGAGCACGTAAAAAAAAAAAGCACGTTGTTATTACACGCGTAATATACAGTTGATTATCGTAACAGAATCCATCCAAAATAACTAAACGCATGTATTTAAAGCGAGTTCCCACTTCAATCAATACCATGCTTATATTTAAAAACTTCTCTTAATAACAAATTAAGTGTAAGAGCACCGGTTTACGACCGGGCACACATCAATATTTAGTTTTTAATTATCCGGTCTGCGGCTGGCGCTTATGACACGGGAAATTGCCAATATACTTCGGCGCGACTGCAATGTGCAAAGATCTTGTTGAAGTACAAACTACGCTCTGCTGAAGACTTACATCATTATTATGTGGTACAGACAAAACAATGCGCTGAAAAAACATAAACTCACGCCTATATCTCCAAAGGGGTAGGCAGAGGTGCTAACACCCACATTCAGCCAGTTTATGTTTAGGTCCCAATGTAATGGTTGCGAGCCTATTGCCATTAACCGGGCACTTATAAACCTGCGATAAATACACACATAACTTCGAAAAGCATCGAAAAGTCATTGGTGTGTGCCATGGTAAAACCTGGGATTGATCCCGAGACCTCGTATCAGCAGTCCATTACCCATACCACTAGGCTACCGTGCTGAAAAAAGCTTTATGTGTGAGTAGGCTAATATCATACGTGTAAAAATACTTTTTTATACTACTTAGGTGGCAGACAAGCACACACAGTCCATCTTTTTTTTTACGTGCGAAAGGTCCCCTCGGATGCCCACAATACCGGAGCCGGTGGGAGAGGTTATATTGGACTCGAACCGACTAAAACGCACGCCGCCTGTGGGTCGTTTTTGGTTGCCGAAGGTGAGGTTAACAGGCATATCCCACGCACTCCGGCCGACCCAGGGTCATCTCTCTCGATCTGGCCCTCTCCTTGAGTGTGGGGAGCACAGAGTCCCCAAACGGCCCACCTGATGGGAAGTGGTTACCGTAGCCTATGGGCGTGTGCAACACCAGGGGCGTTACACTCGTGCTGCCCTGAAGAAACCTTCTAATGCCCTTCTTGAAGAACCCCATATAGTAGGCGCATGGGAAAACCAGAGCAGGGAGTTCATTCCACAATTTGAGCGTGTGTGGGATGAAGTTCTTTTCATACCGCACAGTGCGCACTGTTTCCAATCGCAATGTGTGATGATGAACTCCCTGTGAATACGTGTGACTAACGGAGACTCTTTTCTTTGCCGCACCACCAAGACCTGGAATTCATTACCAGCACACGTGTTTCCTTCTTCCTACAGTCCCGGGGCCTTTAAGGCCGCCAAGCTGAGTGCCACCATTGTAACACTTCTTGTCTGTAATGGTGACCCTCTTTCCTGACACTTTGCCTTTAGCTTACCATCAGGTGAGGTGAGGTCAAGGTCAAGAGTCCTAAATATAATAAAAAAAAGACTAAAAAGTTTTTAGTCTTTACGCGTATGCTAATGTCAATATTGTTCTTTAAACTGTCAATGTGAATATTATGGGATTACTTATACCACAATAGTAGCTATTTTTTACGCCGCTTGTATTCCCACTTACTGCGTCTATAGAATTTGTATACACTATAGTCTAAGACTGAAGCGCAAGCTTTTAATTAACTTGCATTATATGTATATTTGTTTAGGTTAAGTGTGAGTGGTCTAACCAACTTTTGATTTTCGAAGCCTGTTCGGCCGTGGAAACATTGGCGGGACGACATCAGCTCTTTTGTCCCTAATTGGTGGTATGTAACAAAGGAAAGAGATGTAAAAATATATGGGGATGCCTTTGCCCAACAAACACGTACAATGCACTCTGGTTTCTACGGATAGTTGTAAAGAAAAAAATATCCATAAAGTTCAATACTTATTATCATTGCTCTCAAGTTGATGCAATAAAATTTAAATATGGAAATAATTTTTATTATTGTATCCCTAATTTTCATATAAAGTAAACAACCTTCTCGATACATTATACAAGAACGTTATGAACACTGACAACCCTGAATACTTGTTTCGGTGTCATTTACCAGTGTTTATATTTATTTTTACTTAAATAGCACTTTTGAAGGTACATTCTGATATTACTCGTATCAGAGTTTGCCATCAGTGCGACCGTTTACATGCAAATAGAACAAAATGGACAATATGTTTTTATTTTCTGTGATAAACATTTGATTAATATTAATTTGTTTATTTTTTATTAACTGCATTATTTATCGTATACCGATGCGAATAGATGCGTGCGATATTTTTAAACTGGCTAACCGTACAAAACTTTTAATTTCAAATTAAGAAATTGTTGTCCTATGGTTTTTTTTTTCTTCCAAATAGGGTACATATTTATTTTACAAATTATAAATCCTATTAAGACTCTTTGGATGGATACGAAAATAAATAAGTCTTGTACATATTTTTAAAGTTCCTTGTTCTGGCACTATCAATGTCATACAACTAATAAAATCCGACACACGATTCCGGGGGGACATCAAAGCGAGCCTTAGAATTTTTGTCGTCTATTCCCATCGGAGCTATCAATCTGCGTCACCGTCTCCCCCTTCCTCCCCGAGGCGCGCGCTGCACCTGCGGCTGCGCTTGCGCATCTTTATTATTAGACGTCGCGACGCGTCGGCCGTTGACCCCGCCGACCTGCTTACCGAAATAAGTCGTGCACACGTGCCAGTTGGAACTTTTGTCAAGCTTGCAGAATCTTAGGGTTGCTTAAATTGCACTAAGGTCTTGTGGCTTACGGTTGAGTAATATTGTTCAATTTTAGTTTTAACTTGAGTATAACAGTTGGAAGGCTGTTTTAAGTGAAATATCATAAAACTTTTTTCAAAAAATAAATGTGCAAGGTGGATCTTTGAATCAATTTGCCATAGGAAATACCCTCGGTCAATCAGATCGCTCCGAAGAAACCTGCCTTTTTAATATTTGACGCTATGCAACGTGCACAAATATATTGTTACATGGTATATGAGTACTAAACAAATAATAGTTATTCACGTACTCCAAAAAAGGAGGTTCTCTTTTTTACATAATAACGATCATGTCTTTAGGAAAGGCATTAGCGAAGTGAGTTCATGTTCCGTTTCATACAAACAAAGAGTTATTTGCTTTAAAATTTAAATGTTTATTCTTTCCATTTATTTCCGTATAAAGTACTTAGTGTTTAAGTGTTTACCATTGATTTTAACTTATTTAAAAAAATTACCGTCCGAACAGTGATACCTGTGCGCAAAAAAAAAAACTACGTTTATAATGTCATTAATGAACTAATTCCTGAACGTACTTACAGTTAAAAAATGCAAACAATATAAAACGTAACCAGTCATTCACAAAAAGTAAAGCGTTCATTCCAGCCGAGTAGCCCAGACGCAAATATCCGATAAGTATGGAGCAGACAGAGAGGTAAAACAAAACCGTCGCGTCGGAGCTCCAGACTACCGGTATTGATCTGTCTGAACTTAGAACGTAGGTCTGCCAGACGAACGGCGTATAGGCCGCATAGTTATGTTGGTTATGCAACCGAATGCGCGCTTGCACTTACAAATTTAAATTAAGAATTCGATAACCAAATTAATCAGTTCGAATTTAGAACTGATAATTCATTTAAATTTTGACAATTGGAATGCGGGTTAGTCGCGATTTTACGCAGTCTCGATTTCTCCCGTAGTTTTTTCGGTTTTAACCTTTTAAAACCGAAAATACAAAAATATAAACCATTTCAAAACATTTTCGGAGCGAATCGTGAATGGGGTAATCCAGGAACGCTGAATATGCTCCAAACAACTTAATCGTATTCCGAACCTCATGTTTTGTAAAATCGAGTGCCTAATCTAATTGAATATTAAAAATTATGGCATTAAAATATTATTGCCAATGAGGGTTCTTTTCTGAAACTATTATAATATAGTTTCAGAAAAAGCACTCGTTTTACTTTTATCGTAAAAATAATATATTTCTAACTGTACTTTGTAATCAATGTTATCAATGATGTATTATAAACTATAAAATTTTTGTCCGTTCTCCAAAACGGCGACAAAAAAATAACGCACAAATTAGAGACGCGACAGTGGCTACACAAAAAAGTCATAATTATAAATTCGTGATAATAATAAATTTCCGGCAGGGTAGAATTTGGACCACCCCATCTCTTCCCATGCGGTGTCGTACAAGGCGACTAAGGGATAAGACTGTTTAACATCAGACATATATACAGCCCAGACTCAGCTAGCTAGAGATGCATGGCTCGAGGCAATAATAGTGCCTGGAAAACGGCAATAGGCTCTCGCTATTGCATGGGATCCAATATAATGATGGTGAAATGTGGGTGTTAATTCACCTCTGCCTCCTAACCCTCCGGGGATAAAGACGTGATTATATGTTTGTATGTAATAATATTACTTAATTGATGTAAATAATAATCTAATTCTAATCATTGAATAATATTGACGTAATAATTATAAGATATACTTTTTATATAAGTATTTAGTGTTTGTTCGATTTCTGAAGACCGCCTTCTTCGTGTATGATGTATCTAATAATATAACACGTCATTGGTTGTAATCGGTTACTTAAAATTTAACTTCCTTGTGAATTTCCTGCGTGTTCATCCAACATGCAGCCAAAATCAATATCGACTTCATTAACAGTTATCTGCTGCTACAGTTAGAAACAGGAGTCTAAAAAATCCATTAAAGCAAACAATTGTAAAATATCGACTGCTCCAAAACTAATCAAGTTTCTTTTTTATCCGGTTCAGATAAGCAAACGGTAGCCATATTACATATGAAATCACTGTTAAATAACAGGAAATTTCTGCACGAACGTTTTTGTTTTCTTTTTTTGCATGTATAAAAAAATTAATACATTAATTTGAATATGGAACAATAAATTACAAAGCAGAGTTTTCTACAAAGATATTTTCATGCTATAAATATTTATTTTTTAAAATCACTTTGGTAAAGTTTCAAGTTCCAAACCAGATTCCACGGCATTGTATAGAGCTTACACGCATTCGTATTGCAAAATGAAAAAAAATAACAACATGCAACAAGTACAACAAAATTGACTAACACTCGCGTGTCCCGCCATAAAATCACAGATCTCAGAATCGTTTTACAATAAAGTCAGGTGATGACATAAAAGGTCAGTGTGGTCGTAGTTTTATTAGAGCGAGTTCAGCAAAATGCGTTCCTCATTCTCGGGACAATCAATATGTCGTCTAAGCTAACCTTTAGAACA
This sequence comes from Eilema griseolum, assembly GCA_963662185.1. NCBI lineage: Eukaryota > Metazoa > Arthropoda > Insecta > Lepidoptera > Erebidae > Eilema > Eilema griseolum. The sequence goes on from OY759240.1 coordinate 24,272,278, forward strand.
AAAGGTTAATGACATTCGTGTGATCCGTGTAGAAATTGCTAAAGTTGAATGGAACTAACTCAGCATAGTTTTTAAACTGAAATGATCTTATAATCGTACGAAGATATATCCGAAACGAAATTAAGCTCTGTCCACACGCAGCGATTCTGATCGACGGCGACCCGCTAGCGATTTATATGACTTTTGTGATTACATTATAGCGATCTTTCAGTATTGCTTTTGTATTCGATTTTCGCACTCAATCGCACACGGTCATCCGCGGTTCGGCCAAGCGGTTCGACGACTCTTTCCTCTGTCGCGCCATTAAGGCCTGGAATTCATTACCAGCTCACGTGTTTCCTTCTTCCTACAGTCCCGGGTCCTTTAAGCGGGGCGTGAAAAAGCATATGATGAGGCCGTCAAGCTGAGTGTCACCATTGTCACACGGTATGTGTAAGTAATGGTGACCCTCTTTTTTGGGACTTTGCCTTCAGCTTACCGTCAGGCAAGGCGAAGTCTAATTGACGTATCCTATATAAAAAAAATATCAATTTTTCAGATTCATAGCGATTCGATTACACATTAATTCTGACGTTGCCAGAGAGTCACTATCGTTTTAAATTGCTGCCATGTGGACCGAGCTTTAAAGATAGCGATAGCCAAAAAAAGAATTTAAATTACAGTCATCACTCATCAGTTGATAGTATAATAGAAAGAGACAAATTCACTCACACGTTTGTAGTTGAGTAACTTTTGCCATTACTTTTTTACAGTTCGGTGTAGCCAGAGAAAAAATGTTGATGTAATTCGTAATTTTTTTTTATATGAACCGGAATGTTTGTATGAAGATTCGTTCAGAAATAGAAATAAAAGTATTAAAATTGTGTGGCAATGATATCGAGTAGTTGACAACGCTGTCGTTGCATTAACGATCTATTGTCTCTGTGTAACAGCCCACACAATTTCTTTTTATTGTTGTTTTATTGACTAAAACTATATCTATATCTATAATGCTGTACTGTCATACTTTGAAATATGTTTTTTACAATTAACCCATTGACAATAAATAAAATTATCTTCATGAACGAAAAAACTTACCTGGTCGAAAAAAGATTTTCAATTATTGATTATGGATATTTAATTATTGCTAATTCAATATTGGAATACAGCAATTGATGGATTGAAATTGCACAAAACTGTTGATTCCGGTATGTTTTCTTTGAACCTTGCGTAACATAGAATAAAACATCTTTACAAGTAGGGCAGGGATCAAACAGGTCGGTTTTTTACGGTTCCCGGTAGTCCATATGTTACGGTTTCTTAGAATAACCGTATTGCGATTGCTGCCATATGGTTTGAAATAGTCTATCTTGATCCTGTTTTGTGTCAATCTTTCGTTAATAGATAAAAGATCCGGAGGATATATTATCTTCCATTTATTTCAATATTTTTTTACAGAACTCATACTTAACGAAAAAAATCATTAATAAACACAACGCAATAAGTAATCAAGTTGCTGCACGGAATTAAAAAAAAAACAAACAATCACCAATAAAATTGTCGGCATGTTAAAACCAAAATGGCGGTCTATTGAAAATAGATTTACAAAATAAAAGGATAACTTCCGATCGCTGCCGTTACTGCACAATGGTCACTAATTAGAATTTACTGCAGTAATGTTCCGCTCCACTATAGGCGGTATATGCTACAGTTATTGCTGTAAGTAATTAGCTATAATTAACACTGCCGATTGTGCATTGCTCGGTTTAATTTTCCATTCGGTTTGTAAGGAAAATGGCGCGCGTTTTGATTGAGTTGCACTCAAAATGGCGGAATGCTAAAAGATACTTGTACATATGAAGTAATCATCATTAAAACTAGTAATGGTATGAATTCAGTTAATTTAAAACGGAATTCATCATGGAAATTAATTCAGATCACACATATTGATAACTCACTTGTACTTTTCCACATTACTTTTTTGTTAGACCTAGAAACAATGTTTGTAAAGGAATGTTCTTAAATGTCATTGTAAACCTTTGAGGATGCCGTAAGGCGAAACCGGTCAGGTGTAATAAGTAATAAAGTAAAGTGGAAAAGCACAAGTGAGTTATCATATGTGTAACAACAAATTCCACCAAGTGCCATCAATCAACAGTATAAATAATTAAGATCAAGATCAACTAAACAATTTTTATAAAATTTTAATACTAAGGGATTTTTTGTCCAATAATCTCATTAATTATAGCTAAATGATCATCAAGACAGAGCTAATTACTTTTTTTACACCATATCATAAACGCGAAATGCGTATGCGCGTACGCATATCAATAAACTCTATTTATTTTACCGATACAGCGTCATCGTCTGCTAGCTTTGTTGGCCGATGTATCTTAATATGTAGTGTTTCTGAATAGGGTGGGCAGCGACGCGAAAACTGTGTCAGTTCCGTGTTAAGATATTTCCATCGATACACATGCCAAGATATTAGGATCGTGCTTTATTTAATACTAGCTGACCCACCCCAGCTTCGCCTGGGGTATATTTTAAAGCTTCATATCCCTTTGAGCCCGTATGTTTTAGTCTTCAAAATATGTATGAAAAATTGCCGAATTTGTTAACATTTATTATCAATGCTCCACTCCCTTAAGTAGTAGCGTGATGATATATAGCCTAAAACCTTCCTCGATAAATGGACTACCCAACACTGAAAGAATCATTCAATCGGACCAGTAGTTCCAGAGATTAGCGCGTTCAAACAAACAAACAAACTCTGCAGCTTTATAATATTAGTATAGATTGGTTTCAATCACTATAATTATTCTATCACCTGCCATTGTTTTAGATAGATAGATAATATTGTATTGTAAACTAATATATTTACAGCAGAAACAAGTTTGTAGGTATGCTACCTAAACAGTTCAATGTATAAAGGGCGGCCTTATCGCTGAAAACGATTTCTTCCAGGCAACCTTGGGATGGACAGTAATGTAACAAAACAGTAGTATATGGTGTAGTTATCATATAAAACTACATAAAAGGTGTACTAAAACAAAACGATGAGGTAGAACACGACGGTAATTACTTCGTGTTGTGTTCCGAGCGGTGAGTAGGGTAACCAGAGCTCACTAGAGAGTTTTTGTACCGTCAGTGGGAAGACAAAAGGCTTGCCGTGCTTTGTCTTCTAAACTGACAGCACAGAAACTCTGTACTTACAGGGTCGGGAGCGCGAGTAGACATGTGTAACACCAGATGAGTTCCTCTGGTGTTACACACGTCCATATTCCACGGTAAACACTTTCCATCTGGTGGGCAAAGTGCTTGTCTGCCACCTAAGTAGTATATAATATATATATATATATATATATATATATATATATAAATCTTGAAGGACATGTTGCGTCTTTACAAACTACCACCCGGCGGCGTCCACTGAATGTAGTGAGATTTTTAATGTTTTCAATGCGTATGTAAGATGTTTTAATCAGTATCATATCAGTAGTCGACGTCAAATTTCATTTAAACGTTAAATGGTGATATTCAAATTAAATATTTCTAGCTGAATTTGTGCGTCCGTTCACTCTTCAATCTTTCTTGCACACTGAATACCTGCGTATACCTACTAAACACTGCATGCACATTCCTGCCTCCATCCGAATGTATGTTTAAATCAATTCCGTATAATGCTCTGCATATATCATAATGATTATAATAACTAAATTACATCCATCTACTATTGAATTGAGATTGGTTCCGTATAACTGAATTAGTTCGTCCGTTCACTCTTAAATCTTTCTTGCACACTGAATATCTCCGTATACGTTCAAAACACTGCATGCACATTCCCGCCTCCATCCAACTGCATGTTGAAATCAATTCCGTATAATGCTCTGCATATATCATAATGATTATAATAACTAAATGACATCTATCTACTATTGAATTCAGATTGGTTCCGAATACTGTTTTTGAATTATTGTATCCAGCTTATCAGCCAAGAGGCTTCCATCTATATAAGGGCTTATAAAGACTCCAGGCACAGATATTAAATAATTAATAGTTAGCATACAAAAATGACAATACCTATAATGACATTCGGCGCGATGGCAACGCCTGCCCTGAACGCAAAACTGCCATAGTAGCTCGGGAACTTCATCGATATAAAGTGGATTGCCTTGCCGATGAAGGAGAGCTGGTAGAAGAAGGTGGCGGCTATACTTTCTTTTGGAAAGGTACCACAGCCTCCGAACCGCGACGTTCAGGCGTAGGGTTTGCCATCAAGAATCACATAGCTAAGCGACTTGAGGAGCACCCTATGCATTCTTCAGACCGCGTTACCACACTGCGCCTTCACGGACAAAGACAATTACCTTAATGTCATCAGTGTCTATGCCCCTACGCTAGACAAGGCTGATGACATCAAAGATAAATTCTACGAGGAACTATCTCAATGCCTTGACAGCATAAACGCCAGAGAGCAGGTTATATTGCTAGGCAATTTCAACGCCAGAGTTGGACGAGACAATGAGGCTTGGCCTGGAGTCTTGGGTAGACACGGAGTCGGTCAGTCATGGTCAGTTGCTACTCAGTCTTTGTGCTCATTTTGAGCTTGCAATATCGAACACAATGTTCAGACTTGCCGCTAAGCACAAGACAACGTGGATGCTTCCTCGATCCGAAACACTGGCACTTGATTGATTATACTTGTCAGGCAGAGAGATACTGGTCAAGTCCAAGTCCAACGTAGATCGATCATCTGATTTACAAAATGTGAGTCTAATACCTCAACTCCCTCTTTCCATTGAGCTGGATGAGCCCCTGTCATATGATGAGGTTGTCTCTGCTATCAGGCAGCAACAGAAGCGAGCGGTTGGTATTGACCTTATACCGGGAGAGCTGTTATAATACGGCGGCGGGGAGTTGTAGATGTTGGTTTGGAAACTTTTTGCTCGTATGTGGGAGGAAGAGCGAGTCCCGGATGACTTTAAAGTGTCTCGCATTTGTACCTTTATTTGTATTTTTATTTGGAGGAAGGACATGACGGTATCTTCCGTCCAAAATTGAGCAGTCCGTCTGGGTAAGTACCTCCGCCCTACAGAATACCCCGGTTATAATAACCTTGTGTTGTGTTCCCGGCGGTGAGTAGGGTAGCCAGAGCCCACTGGAGAGGTTCTGTGCTGTCAGTAGGAAGACCAAAGGCTTAAATTGACCCCACTGACTGGTGGGGGCGTGATATGTTGGCGCGGTGGTCAGGGAGACTCGGTGAAACGGTTATCCGCTGGCCGCCCGCAGGCTGTACGGTTTCCGAACCTGGGGATTACTTAATCTCCGCCTCAGGAGGCTGAACCAGCAGCCTGTGTAAAGCTCCCGGTGCTGTAGCCATGCCGGAGGAGGAGACCGGAGTGGACCTGGCTTCAGTATCTGAGAGGGGACTGGGGGCCCTTCCGCCCATCGCGCCAGCCAGTCACATAACCCCAACTTGTCTGTGGGGGTAGGACGCCTTGCTTTGTCTTCAACACTGGAGGCACAGAATCTCTTTTTACCTTCTCCCCCCCCTCCCCCCATCTCAAACATGAAAACAAAATAAGGCAAGAGAAACGTTACCACAGCGGCACCATCATCCACAGTGAATGTGGATTTCTGTAACATCAGGGGCCTACACTCCAACCTTAACGCGGTCCATCTCCACTTAGAGACCGCGCAGCCTACCTTGCTTTTTCTGACGGAGACGCAAATATCATGCCCGGCCGATACAGCCTACCTAATGTACCCAGAGTACAAACTCGAGCATAGCTTTATGAGTCGCGCCGGGGTATGCTTGTACGTCCGGGATGATATTTGCTGCCGCCGTCTCCATGGTCTTGAGGATAGGGACCTGTCAACTTTATGGGTACGCATAGATCACGGTGGCCACACCCGTATCTATGCGTGCCTTTACAGGTCTCATAGCGGTGACCTGGGCACGGCTCAACTGTTTCAGCATCTGCAGCGGTCGGCGGACAGCATAATTGAGCAGTACCCCACTGCGGAATTAGTATTCTTGGGGGACTTCAACGCCCACCACGTGGTGTGGCTGGGGTCTCCTAGGATTGATTTTGCGGGAAGGGCTGCTCACGACTTTGCTCTAACTTATGGGCTCTCTCAACTGGTGCATTCTATCACTAGAACACCAGAAATTGAGACCCACAGAAGCTCTATACTGGACCTTCTGCTGACTACGCGCCCGGATGAATACCCTTAAGGGTGGAAGCACCTCTCGGTAATTCGGACCACAGCCTCGTCCGGGCGCAAGTGTCACTCGTGCGGCCTGAACCACCGCGGCCACCTCAGTGGCGGCATGTGTGGCACTACAAGTCACTGGGCACTGGTAACAAGGCACTGGTAACCGTGGAGGCAGCTTTACTTCTCTTCTGATGATCCAAGCTCCTGTGCAACAGCAGTCGCTGACGCGATTCTAGTGGGTATGGAATGTTACGTCCCCAACCGCTGGGTCGCGACAGGAGCGAGCAAACGCCCGTGGTTTAATAGGCCTTGCAGGGAAGCTAGAGACCGCAAGCAATCTGCAACAAGGCTTGGACCACGGCTCTTGCCAATAAGGATCCGAACATCGCTGAGGTGAAGCGGAAGTTGAATGCTGCTTCAAGGTCCAGTAAAAAGGCAACGTCTAGAGCAGAGTTTGAGTTCATCGGCAGAATTGGCGAGCGGCTTGCGCGCTACCCATCTGGCAGTCGTGCATTTTGGTCGCTCGCTAAAGCTGCTGAGGGAAACTTCTGCCAGGCTTGCCTTCCGCCGCTGTAAAAATCCGACGGTAGTCTGGCCCATGGCGCTAAGGAGAAGGCCGATCTTTTGGGTAATCTCTTTGCGTCAAACTCGACTATGAACGACGGGAACGCCGAACCACCCATCATCCCCAGCTGTGGTGCTTCGATGACCTAAATTAAAATCACACAACGGGTGGTCCGGCACGAGCTTAAGTCCCTAGATGTTCGGAAGTCGAGTAGGCCGGACGGCATACCGGCGATGGTGCTTAAGCACTGTGCCCCCGAGCTGTGCCCTGTACTTACACGCCTTTTCGCACTCTCATACTCCGCAAGGCAGGTCCCGGCCTCGTGGAAGACTGCATTCGTGCACCCTGTACTTAGGTACGGATCTGTCCTGTCACCTTTCTTAGGAAAGGTGACAGGACAGATCCGACCAATTACAGGCCTATCGCTATAACCTCCCTTCTCTCGAAGGTTATGGAGCGTGTTATTAATACACAACTCCTGAGGTACCTTGAAGGAAACGATCTACTGAGCGACCGACAGTACGGTTTTCACCACCGTCGCTCTACCGGTGACCTTCTTGTGTATCTCACAAACCGGTGGGCGCAAGCCATCGAAAGTCGAGGTGAGGCACTAGCGGTCAGCCTCGATGTAGCGAAGGCCTTCGATCGGGTCTGGCACAAAGGTCTTCTTACGAAGTTGCCATATTATGGACTCCCCGAAGGATTGTGCGAATGGATCTCCAGCTTTTTGTCCAACAGAAGCATCCAAGCCGTCGTCGACGGCAGCTGCTCGGACCGCATGAACATAAACGCTGGTATCCCACAAGGCTCCGTGTTGTCTCCGACGCTGTTTCTGCTGCATATCAATGACATGCTGTCTGATGGTTCCATTCATTGTTATGCGGACGACAGTACCGGGGACACGTGTTACACGGGCCGTGCAAATATCCCTCAGTCCAAGGTGGAGAAGAGTCGCGAACAACTTGTGTCTGAAATCGAGACTACTCTCTCTGGAATATCCGACTGGGGACGACTAAACCTAGTCCAAGTCAACCCCATTAAGACACAAGTATGTGTATTCACCGCTAAGAAAACCCCATTCATTGTAGCGCCGCAATTCCTGGGCACACCGCTTACCATCTCCCTGAGTATAGGGATAATTGGTGTCGATATCTCCAGTGACGTCCAATACCGAAGTCATTTGCAGGACAAGGTTAACTTGGCATCAAGAAAGCTCGGAGTGTTCAACAGGGCGAAGCAGTATTTCACTGCGGGGCAGCAACTCCTTCTTTATAAAGCACAGGTCCGGCCTCACATGGAGTACTGCTGTCACCTTTTTGCTGGAGCACCTGCATACCAACTTGACCCCTTCGACTCGTTGCAAAGACGGGCATTGAGGCTGGTTGACAATCCCATACTCACAGGTAGAGTGGAACCTCTTAGCCTTAGGAGGGATTTTGCCTCATTGTGTGTGTTCTACCGCCTATACAATGGTTTGTGCTCAGATGAATTGTTAGACATGATGCCCGTAGATACATTCTATCATCGCACCTCTCGCCATAGGCAGGGAATTCATCCCCACACATTGCGACCTGAGACGGTGCGCACTGTGCGGTATGAAAGAAACTTCATCCCACGCACACTCAAGCTGTGGAATGACCTCCCTGCTGCGGTTTTCCCAAGCGCCTACAATATGGGGTTCTTCAAGAGGGGCATCAGAAGGTTTCCCTATGGTCGGCAGCGCGAGTGTGACACCCCTGGTGTTGCATACGTCCATAGGCCACGGTAACCGCTTCCCATCAGGTGGGCCGTGTGCTTGTCTGCCAACTAAGTGGTATAAAAAAAAAACCCTCTACAAAAACAAGGGTGACCGTTCCGACTGCAACTCTTACCGCGGTTTTTCGTCCTTTTAAACCGCTTAAAAGCTCTGTCTGAAAAGATACTGCCAGAAACCCAGTTTGGCTTCCGACCTGAACGAACCACCTCTGAAGCAATCTTTTCTGTGCGTCAACTGCAAGAAAATAGCAGAGAACAGGGTCGTCCGCTTTATCTCCGCTTTGTTGACCTGGAGAAGGCATTCGACAGTGTGCCTCGGGAAGCTCTCTGGATGATGCTTGGGAAGCTAGGGTGCACGGAGAAGTTTGTGAGACTTCTTAGACTCCTGCATAACGATATGCAATGCTGCGTCGGTGTCGATGGCGATGTGGGGTGAAACAAGGGTGTGTTTTAGCGCCCACACTGTTCGCCAAGTACTTTGCAGTAGTAGTCAGTGATGTTTTACGAACTCTTTCTGAGGGAGTACGCATCCGCTTCCGCACAGATGGCGGAGGATGGTCTTATCAATTTGGCTAGACTTAAGGCGCGCACTAAGGTCTCCCCATACAATGATTACAAAAATCATGTATGCTTATGCTTTGTGGCAGAATCCCCTGATGGCCTGCAACAGCTAATGTCCAGTTGTCACCAAGCTTGCTGCAAGTTCGACCTTAAAATCAGCGTCAAGAAGACGGAGGTGATGTCTCTGGACACACATGGTCACGAGACACTGTCTATACAGCTAGGTCAGGACATGCTCAAGCAGGTTGACCAGTTTTGCTATCTGGGGAGTACTATAACATCCAAGTGTGACCTTGATGATGAGATCGGCAGCAGGATCTATGCCGCAGCTGCGATATTTGGGAAGCTGCATTCCAAGGTTTTCTGTTCAAATGACCTTAAGCTGGCCACCAAAATATCTGTTTACATGGCAGTTGTGCTGTCAAACCTCTTATATTCCTCTGAGATGTGGTGTGTGTATCGGCACCACATACGTACTCTGGATCGTTTCCACCTCAAGTGCCTACAGTCTATCTTTAAAGGGTAAGTTGGGCTCGCTTAACTGTAGCTTATGTAACGTCAATCAATTACATTTTGATGAAGTGTGTCCGGAATGAGGCTCAAAGAAAGCAATTATATTGTTACGTGCACAGGGTACAAATAAATGCCGTGTACTCAACGAAGGAATTTATTAGCTCACCACAAACTAGACAATTAAATCACTAGTGCACACAGTACTCTTCAACAGTTCCAGTCGCTCAGTAGTTCACAGTAGTCCACAGTCGTTGCTCAGGTCACAGGTATAATCTTCTTCGGTTGCTTAAGCTCGCTGTGTTTGTTAGCGATCTCAAAGACAGAATGAATGGTGTCGCTATGCGAGCGTGTTCATATACCTCTCAATTAGGAGGGTCGAATCATCTACAAAATACGCGAGCGATAACTATCCACTCTCTTTTGAAGTTTGCCGCCGTCACTGAACTTTCGAGTTCATTCTCGATATTTACCTATTGTTTTCATTTATTCAAAAGAGTAGGTACTCGTAGGTAGGTTGTGACTTTGTGTTGACAATTCTAGATTTTTCTATACCAATCGGTAGAGTACCTCGTCACTAACAATGCGTTTTTATTTCTTGAAGATCCGGTTATTAGTTTTCGAGATATCGACGTCTGTCGTAACAATATGGTAACGGTAATAACAATATGGGCCTATGTAACAGTATCCTCGCTAGTCCAACTTCTGAGGAGCCGAAAAAATTGTATTCCTTAGCTAAGATTTGCTGTATAGATCATTGATTGAACACCATGTATTCAACAATTCCAATGAGGGCGACATAGTCACGCTATGACTAAGACCTCAATCCTCAATAACAACTAAAAAAAGAAAAAACTATCTATAGGTAATAATAGATCAAATAAATAACCATTTTTAAAGCTTTCACTTTGGTGACAAACTTACATCACGGCCCGCACATGTCTGTTTGTTTAAAAACTTCGGCACGCGAGCGCGCTGAAGCCCGCCGCCCGCCCCGCCGTCCCTCGTGAACCCCGAATAGACCCCTCAGACACCGTACCTAGTGCCCGTTTAAGGATATTTAAGAGACGCAAGATTGTTGTCACGAAAACATGATAAAAACTTTACAAATTAAGTACGATATTCAATGGACACATTAAGATCGGTGAACTGAACTCAAAGTATACGTGGTAAAGTATACGCTGAACACTAGTGCCCTCCAAATTTCAGTCGGGCGACGGCCGAACTATATTATACGCTAAAAGGCGTTGTAGTGATGGAATTACGTCCATGCCAATTTTTCGCCCTAGCATTCTATTGATCATAAGGAACATTTGGGCTGAAAATGAGGGTCGGTTAATCTTGCGTCCGTATTTCGGACGCACAAAGTCAGTCGGACGCGGCATCATCGGTAAATAACGCCATGTAGGACGCAACATGTCCTTCAAGATTTATATATATATATATATATATATATATATATATATATATATATATAATTTTAAGTGCAAAATAACCTATTTAAAACAAATCAAAATGATTCCCATTTCGAGGAAAAAGCTTAATAAACAACTCTCCTACGCAATTCTGGGCGCAGGTCTTCCATGCAGGTGATGACAACCGGCTTAGATGCAGCCCAGCTCAAGTAACAAATATCCTTATAAAGGATTGTGACGCTGGCGACGTTCCAACATAAACATATGATAGATAGAAAAACAAGTCGGTAAATACTAGGATCTAAGACCGGACCTAAGTATGTATACCTCAAGACATACACACATCAACAAAGTCTAGGGAACAAGGACATTTCTAGTTTTTATTTAAAAACCCTTTCTTGTAATAGTGAGTGTTTTATATCAATAGAAGGGTATTTTTATACCGTTCTTAATTTTAATTTTAATAAAAACATTTTCATACCAAATTTTTTTTTTTTAAGAAAGAATTAAATAGTGCCAATATTGAGTATTACAACCTTCTATGATTAGGCACAAAAATAACGAGGTAGTAAGAAATACAGTAATTAACCGTACTTTAAACGTTTTTAATAATCTGTAGGACCTCCTAAAGCATTAGCAACAGCTCAACAACGGCGTGGCATACTTAGTATGAGATTGTCAATCATCGTCTGTGGAATATGGCTCCATACACTGCGAAGGTGTAAAAAAAGTTGTTCTTCAGTGTTCAGATTTTCCAAAGAATCACTGAAAGCTCTTCTCCCAAGCAAATCCCAGGCATGCTCTATGGGATTGAGGTCGGCAGACCTAGCAGACCATTCCAACGTCGTCATATTGTGCTCGCTTAACGCATTGACCACTACCCTCGCGGTGTGTGACCGTGCATTATCTTGCATGAACATAAAATCTTGACCGAACTGCTGTCGATGAGGGATTACCATGGGGTGTATAACGTCCTGAATGTATTGGTTTGCATTCAAATTGCCCCATATCCAAACGAGGTCGGTCCTTCCACCAAGGCGAATTCCAGCCCATACCATCATTGTTCCACCTTGGTAAGGATGAACTTCTTGCGGATTCTGGAGACGACTCCGACGTCCAGGAACTCGCCATATACGCACTCTTCTCGAATCAGGATGAAAACCGAAGCAAGATTCGTCGGAAAACAGAACCCGTGCCAATTGATGGTCGGTCCACTGTAAATGTGCGTTAGCCCACAATAAGCGACGACCTCGATTTCCACGTCGAAGAGCTGGAACCCTAAGCGGTCTGCGAGCATAAAGATTGGCTTCGTGTAGTCTTGTTCTGACAGTTTGATCGCTAATAACCACTTGATGCTGAGACTGGAGGCCTGCGACCAACTGACGAGCAGTAATCGTGGGTTGCCGCCTTGCGGAATTTTGCAAGAAACGATCTTGTCGCGGGGTAGTAACCCTATTTCGTCCCCTGTGACGTTCGGCAACATCCCCTGTAGACCTGTAGCGTGCCCATAATCTTCAAATTACGCTTGGTTGGGTGTTGACAGCATCCGCTACGTCGCGTTGAGTTCGTCCAGCTTGCAGCATACCAACAGCCCTTAACATCTCTTCGCGACTTAAATGACGACGTGACATGATGACTACAGTCACAAAAATGCACAAACCATACGTAAAAGACGTATTATTGATAATAAACGTTATTTACAATCAAAAAAAATAATTTTTATTTTGCCTCAGAGAAACTGCACAATCAAACACTTTTAAAAGTTTTCCCTCCATATTCGAAAATCATTACTTATTTAAATTTATTTTTAAATTTCGAACAACTGTGTAATCTACTTTATTCTATTTTTATTTATTTGCTGCCAGTTATTTGCAAAACAAGATTTACACGAAAAAAAATAATTGGGGTCATCTTGTTCCCTAGACTTTGTTGAGGTGTTTATATTTTGGTCCAATAATGTGCTCTATTCACGCAGTATACCTACGTTTCTTGCGTGTTTTTTGAGGTTACAGTGGTGGATGAGCTCAAATTCACTAAGCATAGATTATTACAAAACAATACGAGCGCGCCAGGGCCTGGTTTTTTTATACTACTTATTTTTTTATTATACCACTTAGGTGGCTAACAAGGACACGGCCCACCTGATGGAAAGTGGTTACCGTAGCCTGTGGACGTGTGCAAAACCAAGGGAGCCACACTCGCGCTGCCAACTCTGTAAGCACAGAGAGTTTCTGTGCCGTCAGTGTAAAAGACAAAGCAGGACAAACTTTTGGTCTTCCCACTGACAGCATAAAAACTCTCCAGTGTGCTCTGGCTACCCTACTCACAGCCGGGAACACAATACAAGGTTATTGTGGCCGCGGTATTCTGTAGGACGGAGGTATATCCCTAGTCGGACTGCTCAATTGGACGGAAATACTGTCGTGTCCTACCTCCTTACAAAAAGGTTACCGTGCCCTGTGGATGTGTGCGACATTAGTGGCGTTACACAGGCGGTGCCGACCCTGTAGAAACCTTCTAATGCCCCTCTTAAAGAACCCCATATTGTGTTTGTTAGGGCTTAGGATGAAGCTGATCAAGATATGTGTCCCGAAGTATGAAAAGGCGATTTATTGTAACGATCTTTGCTGGATCTACTAATTACAAGATGGACCATCGATAAATGTGTTTTTTTTTTCAATAAATACAAGGAGCACACAGATTGAGTTACGGTTGTAATGGTCAATTTATTACTAGTTGCTTTTATTTATTATTGTAGGTTCAATACTTATGGATGTCGAAGATTATTGTTTTGTTTTTACATTTACTGACAGATTAACAAATCAATAACTCTATGAGATAACAACTATATAGGCCCACTAGACAAGTGGTAATTCGTTTGCAGTGTTTTGTAGAATAGAATGACAGATGTATGGGATTTGACGTGTATGACAGTAGTCAAGGTATGTCATAAACGTCAAATTTCAAATATTTGTCATTCTATTCTACAATACGCCTTATAAAAATTGACACTTGTTAAAGGGGCTGGCAATAAAAACTCACGACCGCCCTTTTTAACCGACAGCCAAAAAGGAAGAGGTGCGCAAGGAATAGCCTCTGGCATATCCCTCGCGCACCCGACCAGCCCAGGGCAATAGAAGTCCCCATCGGGTTTGGGACTACGGCGTCCTCATCTTTCCCCAGAAAAAGGCGGAGAGGCACTAATAGCGCCGCCGTCTCGGCCTGCTTCTATACTTCGAGAACCTTGTAGGATCGTAGGATCAATTTTATGGTTGAGTTTGTAGAACTTATGACCAATCTTTACGATTGTTTACGGTTCATGAATCTCCTGATGAAAATGGAGTATTATACGTTTATTGTAGTCATTACTTTACGTCTTTTCATTTTAATCGGCATGTTAATAAACATACTCTGGATGCTATCTTGATAATTATTCTGTAATTTTATCGGATTGGCAATCAAGGACTGATGAAAACTGGTATGGAAGGATATTGTATACGTATTGGGAAATTAATTTTAAAGGCAGGGTAACGATCGCATCGAACCGTTTTCCTAGTTTCATGCTTGTTCCAGAGTTGTTATTAGATGTAATGTAATCCTTTTAATCCCACTTGCACTCCCATAGCTATGATTCCTGAGCACTAGGAACGGCCGTTAAAACACAGGCAGTGCCGGGTATAGTTAGATTTTCTTTTTATCTGGAATTAATTCAATCAGAAGTAAATTGCAGGATTGGTGATATCAGGATTCTAATTCCCTCCGTAGAACTCCGAACTCCGTTATTTGATTATGTGAGCCATATTATGAATTCAGAAACATTTTGCAAATCTTCACATACATACATATAATCTCGCCTTTATCCCCGGAGGGTTAGGCAGAGGTGAATTATCACCAATCATTGTATTCGGTCCCACGTATTAGGGGGTAAGCCTATTGCCGTATTCTGGGTACTATTGTTGACTCGAGCCATGTATATATCTGTCTGATGTTAAACAGCCCTATTCCTTAGTTGCTTTTACGACATCGCAAGGGAAGAGATGGGGTGGTCCAAATTCTACTTTGCCGGGAACCACGCGAAAATTTACCTTCTGATATATTCATATTTCATTTCTGGCATGATGATATCCTTCTTGCTATCCAGAAATCACACAAAGACATGAACATCCATTACGTAAATATTGTCGCATATACCTGATACAACATGGGATGAACTAAGAACAGAAAATATCTATAGATATGCCGTGGGATCAATCGGCATGAGTTAACGTATTTCGAAACGGTATGCGTCTTAGAGTACTGGAGAGACTAATTGAATGTGAAGTTGTTACGTAGTTATCCTACGAAACAAACAACCCAACAGTTCCATTAAGATATAGATAAAATTGTATCAGCTCAGGCGGGTTTCGAACCAGCGATCTTTTACAAGGGGAACCCTACAGTTAAGTAGTCTGCCCCCCTTCATGAAATCCTGTCCCAGTCGTCCTTATAAATTAAGAGAAAAGTAAGAAGTATTTATGATCATAATTGATGCCATGTCACTACAAGACGTAACTCAACGATTACATAAAAATAGTCTAGAAAATTCCCTACCTATTAAGCTGGTAGGGCCGATAGTGGCCTGAACGGTAATTAATAGAAGGTCACGTAGCCGTTAGATGCGCTGTGCAGCTCATCTCGACTTATACAGCAAGCGGTCGGTGTCCGGCCTCTCTTTATATAGTATAGCCCTTTTTAAACGCGCATGCGCGCGAGTTTATCTGACGCAGTACGCAGCGTACGCGCAATACTTAAAGTAAGCAAATATTAGAGGTGTTTTGTTGTTTTTTTTATAATGTTATAATAAAGTTTTCAAGTAGTTTTTCTTTTTTACTGGACTAAATGACCCTGTATCCCATGGGTCCCACTATCTTCGCGGCCCAAGCGAACCTGCAATCTGGTACCAGCTGATTCCAGACGAAGCTTTTTTTATACCACTTGGTGGCAAATAAGCACAGCCCACCTGATGGGAAGCGGTTACCGTAGCCTATGGACGTATGCAACACCAGGGGTGTCACACTCGCGCTACCGACCATGAAGAAACCTTCTGATGCCCCTCTTGAGGAACCCCATGTTGTAGGTGCTTGGGAAAACCGCAGCAGGGAGGTCATTCCACATCTTAAGTGTGCGTGGGATGAAGGCTCCTCTGGCGCAGAATATTCTAGGTCATTATTATTACACAGCGTACTTTAAATAAGCATTCCCAATTGGTACTAGTTCTAAAAAGCAGATAACCATAATTAGACACAATTTTTAGTAAAATTTGCTTTAAGTGGGAATCGATACCGCGTCCTGTGACTTAACACTGGAATACCCTATACACACACAGATACAATGTTGGCTCTAATAACTACAAAACAAGCACTTCACCGCTTAATAGCCTTTTGATAACATGCAGGAGTAATTTATCGAGGTCTCGCTACAGGGTTAAGATGGGCGCGTCGATATCCTATCGGCGACAGCAAGGTGTCGATAGTACCCCGGAGACCGTTACCTCACTAATTAGATGTATTACGTGTCATGGACATTGATGGGTGCTGATATCAATCAATTTCTAATGACAATATTTGGTGGTTCTAGGCCGAATATTATTTGGGCTACCCCATCTCTTCCCATTAGGTGTCGTACAAGGCGACTAAGGGATAGGACTCTTTAATATCGGACAGATATATACAGCCCAGACTCAGCGTCAGACGCATGGCTTGAGTCAACGATAGTGCCCGGAATACGGCGGTAGGCTCACCCCCTATTACGTGGGACAATACAATGAATGACTAATTGTGGGTGTTAATTCACCTCCGCCTAATCCTCCGGGGATAAAGGCGTGATTATATATATCTATGTTTGTTTATTTAGTTAATAAATGGTGACCAAAAGGCTGATTGGTATCCGTGAGTCGGAAGGTTCGCTAGGCACCAGTCTAGCATATGCTGAACCTATGCGAGATACTTAAATGAAGATTATTTTGTACCTACGCTTCTTATTATTATTAAATGGGTCTTAAAGGACGATGAATGAATGATTCTTTCTCTCTTTCTTTTTTCTTTCAATTGTAAAGCTTGCACCAAAGCTTCGAATCAGTACGTGAGGTAGTCCAAACCAACCGGCAGACTTGCTGGAGCCTCATAACGTATTAAAGTTAGTAATAGCTTTTAAGTGAATAGGTTTTATTAGCGGAATATTAAATCTTGAGTTATTCGTTTACACGCCGTGAGCATAGTTCTTCGAAATTCAATAATATAATCCGCGGGAATTCATAAAATACGTTTAACTTCACAGTAATACTGGGATAAGTACTCGTTTAATAGTATGGGCACACGTCGTTTATAATATTAATAATTATTAGTAGAAGTATGGAAAACTTTTATGATAGTATAACGGGAGATATTCAGTCAATCGATGGAGTCGTCGCAGTCCACGGCTGGACATACCTAGGCCTCTTCCGATGTTGGGAGGCTTTGGTCTACTGTTGCCACGCTGGCCAAACGGGATGATACAAAGTTTTATTTCGACTTTTCCTTCTCTCACAGTGATATCGTCTGCGTATTTTTCCGTTAGTCACCTCTCACGACACCCGTCGGATGAGATGGAGTGGTGATACTTGTATTCTTTCGCCGTCACCACACAAATACTATTAATACGAAGAGATATTAGTAAGAAATTTTGGCAAAGCTGTGTAATTTTTAATTAGTAAATTATAGCATTTACTAATTAAAAATTAAAACAAAATGATGTTTATTTATCTATTCAGAACGAGTATTATTACAATGCAATTGAAAATTAAAACTAAAACTATTATTAGATAGCTACTAAAATACACTAAAATAAAATAAACATAAAAATTACATACATAATGCGTCATGAAATTCCTCCGCATCCTCACTGGCCGGTAACGTACCCAGAAGGCTGTAACAAAATTATTGTATCTTATCTTGACTTACTCGTATTTAATTTTTCAAAACAATTCACAGACTGTGTTCTCTATTCAAAAATGCTCAATACGTAAACCACAGATAAAGCACGTAATTTACCATAGAGACCTTGCACGACTGACAGTATCAATCTCTTTGCTACGCAATAGCAAGGGAGTATGTTACTTAATAGAGACTTATCTAGTAGTGGACAAGCGACACATGAAGCACCGAGTACCTAGCGGTAGTTATTTAAGGAATTTTAACTAATATGAACGTGCGTGACCTAAGTTCAATTTATTGAATCTTTACGCCGTTTAATGTTCCTTATAACTAGTTTACAGTTATAAAATAAATTTATGTGACGTGACGTTTATGTTAGGGGTGTGTTGCTAGACTAGGATTCGTGCCAGATTTTTGGAAAAAAAAATTGTGGGTAAAATGATATAGGAATTCGGGCATTTTTAAATTTGCATATTTAGAATATTACCTATATTCTAATTCATCATGTCATGATATTTTGTTTTTGATACTGGCATTTTCTACCCTTTTTCTCCACTTCCTTTTTCATACCACTTAGGTAGCAGACAAGAACATGACCCGCCTGATTGAAAGTGATTGACAACACAAATATAACGCCGCTGTTGTTTTTTTTTTTTTTACGTGCGCAAAATCCCCACGGATACCTCCCCACCGGAGCCGGTGGAGGAGGTTATGTCGGACTCGAACTGACTAAAACGCACGCCGCCTGTGGGTCGTTTTGGTTGCCGAGGGTGAGGTTGACAGGCATATCCCTCGCACCCCGGCCGACCCAGAGCCATCTCTCGCGATCTGGCCCTCGTCTGGGGTGTGGGGACTACAGAGTCCCCAACTCGACCCCGGAAACGGGGAGGCGCGCTAGGCGCGCCACCGCCGCGGCCTGCTTCTGCCAGGGTGACAGGCGGCTCCACCTCCGCCGGCGCTCATGGGGGGCGGAGGTCGTTCATCGACCTCTGACGCCCGAGTTGCCTTCGTACGCGGGCAGCTTGGCTTGCGATCCTTCGTCGCTCCCGCTGCCGCTCCCGCCCCGACGCCGCTGTTGTAGACGTACACAAGTCACGGTAACGACTTTCCATCAGGTGGGTTGTATGTTTTCCTGCCACTGAAGTGATAATATGTTATTCTCTCTATTGTCTACACAAATGAAATTGCAGGCTGTATTAAATTGAAACGTTGTGATTTAAAGACAAAGCTACACATGTAGCGTCGTATACCTGGAGAGACATATCTTGTACCTAAGTCGCGAGACAATTCAGACTCTGATGCGTGAGGACTGTTTTGTAGTAATCCATGCTTGGTGAATTTGAGCTCATCCAGCAGGAGGTGATATGGATCACCTGCTGCTATCCTCAAAAGACATCCAAGAGACATGTTCTGCGCGTGTACAGACGGCCTCTTTGGCATAGTGGTAGAACGTTCAACTGCTACGCCGGGGCGCGGGTTCGATGCCCGCTCAGTGCAAACATTTATAGATACATACATACATATAATCACGCCTTTATCCCCGGAGGGTTAGGCTGAGTTGAATTAACACCCACATTCCACCAATCATTGAATTCGGTCCCACGTATTGCCGTCTTTCGGACACTATTGTTGAATCAAGCCCTGCATCTGAGGCTGAGCCTGGGCTGTGTATATCTGTCTGATGTTAAACAGCCCTATCCCTAAATATTTATATGCATTGGTTTGCGTGTTTCTATGTATGATAATATATGTATTTACAAAAAAAAATATCTAAGTACGTTTATCCGCATTCTAGATGCCATAACACAAGCTAGTTAGGCTATGCTTACCATGTGTCTAGATAGCGTTGAGTGGAATGTTGTGGAATTTACATTTTGAACACAGTTTAGGTCCAACATATATGTCCCGAGCTATACCTCTTGGAGTCATTGTCTAGAGGGAAATGGGTCAGGGGACCAAGTCGGCGAGCCTCTTAACTCTCTCCACTTATGCGCATTTGTGTTCAAACCTAACATTAATGTTAGATACACAACATCACGCCTAATATTCTGATGAGGTATAGTTAAGGTCTATTTATGTGGTAGCATTTATCTATTGATTTTTTTAAACCATTTAGGTGGCAGACAAGCACACGACCCACCTGATGGAAAGTGGTTGAACACCAGAGGAGAAACACTCACGCTTCCGACTCTTATTTTTTAAACGTGCGCAAAATCCCCACGGATACCTCCCCACCTAAGCCGGTGGAAGAGGTTATGTCGGACTCGAACTGACTTTTTTATTAATGAGTAGATTTTTCCCACGAATTCACCTTCGCAAATACTGAACTGGTGGGAATATCCTATTTTATTCATCGGTAAAGTAGTTTTTTTTTAATTTGGTGCAGTAAAATCTATGTTTTTGAGTTTATATGTTACGAAAAGTCGCTTCGTGGAAAATATCGAAATCCACATCACAGTTAGACTAAAAAGACGACCCTAACTGAGTTGACAAAAGACTCAGAAAATGATGATACGTTACAAAAATGCAAATACCTGTTCAAGTTCATAATATTATTGATATGCTGACGACTGCTACTAATTAATGTCTAAAATTAATGACAACAAATTAAAAACCAAAAAGAAAAATTATTGTACACACATCCTATAGTTTAAAAATACTAGGTCAAGTCAACAAATTATTTGTATGTAATTTTACAAAATAACTATTTATTTTGTATAATTACGATCAAATAATACTATTTATAGACACTTATAAAACTAAAACCCGACTACTGCAAAAGTAGGAATTAAACAAATATCTAGGATAGCTGTTTTTTTCCCTACAAAGTATTGTTTTATTAGACTAAGTGGCAGACGACCGCGGCTATCCTAGATATTTTCTAGGATTCAATCTAATCGCTAGAGCACAAAGCTTAGTACTGTCAGTGAGAAGACCAAAGCCTTGTCCTGTCTTGTCTTCTGCACCAACGGCACAGAAACACTATTTATACACGTCCATAGGCCACGGTAATCACTCTAAACCAGGTAGGCTGTGCATTTATCTGCCATCTACCTAAGTGGTATGAAAAAAAAAAAGGAGTGAGCGATCAAACTTTTTGCTCGATACTCAAAATCGGCCTTCAATATCTATTTATTTTGTAGCAAGAAATAAGGAGTAATTAGCGAAAACTACTGACCTTCGATTACCGGACGAACACCGACCGATGGCAACACTGACCTTATTTCTCTTTTGAATATTCATTGTTGATTATATTTATTTATTTTCGTTACTATTGACCCAATTTGGAGTGTTCATTAACATCTAAATAATTAACACTTGAGGCTAAGCTATACCGACATAAACTGGTAGTAAAATATTTTATTCGTTTCTTTGGTACCTGGGTTTTTCAATACTGTGCAAGTTGTGAACCAATTAAGTAAATGATATTAACTGTGGGGCTCGTGATATCATCATGGATTAAAAAAAAATTCTTCGTCCATAGGCCACGGTAACCACTTTCGATCAGGTAGGCCGTGTGCTTGTCTGTCAACCAAGTGGTATAAAAAAAGAAAAAAAAAGAAAGAAAGGAAGAACTATTAATTAAACACACACACTAAACATAAAGTCACCAATATCACAACATAATAAAAAAAACAAATAAATATAGACAATAAAATGTAAAAAAAATAACACTGCGATGGCTATATGATGATGCTATTCGGAAAACGGAACCAGGGTTTTAAGGAGTGTCGGATGCAAGCGGGACTCCACACTGATACGCTGATTATGGTGCACTGCTTTCAGTTGAAGCTCTCAAGCTCTATACCTTAGCCTCTTTTTTCTTTTATTGGTTCTCGAAGGGATAGGGATGTATTTACGCTCACTGAATGGGTACTTCCCCACCGTCCACCCGCGCAGACCACCTGGGTGGACAGTGGTAAATTTTTAACAACATTTCACCTTTGTCCACCTGGGTGTAGGTACCGTGGGAAAATTAATTTAATTTATAAAAGTAGTACAACTAACTATGTATTTGCATTCTATGTATTAAGGGGACCCTACCGCTAACAGGATTTTAAATTTATTTAAGTACTACTGTGCTACCCACATCCGGAAAGCGTATCAGCAGACTTGTTACTTTTCTCTATTCCTACTTAATTCTAGATTTTCTGGTTTTCGGTACTAGAAATTCTAGAAATAATTCCTAGTCTAAAGTACCACATGCTTTACAGGTTTCGAGATATAACTCAAAACCAGTCAGTTCACAGGTCGAAATTTCCCCACGTGTCAAAGTGCAGGTGTGAGTGGAAAGCGCGTTTCGCTGCGCGCGCGCACATCCGCTAACAAAGTTAAGATAATCTACAAGGTTGTTGTGTGTATAGCACTTTTGTAATGATTTATGTCTTCTTTCTACCGTGTTCCGGTTTAAATCTTTAGGAAGCGATATTTAATGTATCTCTTTATAATCCTACGATTACCTTGAAAAAAATTGAAGTAATTGCTTGTTGAAAAGGAAATTATTAATTATTCATAATTAACATCTTTATTGTACACCAATAACATATTACATTACAATATGAGATACAAGTTTTGTGGTACGTACTGATGGTGGCCTTATCGCTCTGCGGCAATTTCTTACAGGCAACCATATTTATAAATATTCCGCAACATTTTATGCTATCTAGACCCATGGTAAGTATAGCTTGTGTTATGGAATCCAGAATGCGTATAAACATACTTAGATACTTTGTAAATACATACATAAAAACACCCACCAGTGTAAACCGCCAAGCTGAGTGCCACCATTGTAGCACTTAGTGTCTGTAATGGTGACCCTCTTTCCTGAGACTTTGCCTTTAGCTTACCATCAGGCGAGGTGAGGTCAAGTTGGCGTGTCCTATATAAAAAAAAATACATATTCAAGCATAAAATATTTGCACTGTGTAGGAATCGAACCCGCGTGTCCTGCGTGGCAGTCGAACCTTCTACCATTACGCCACAGAGGCACAGGTATTTGAAGATCGCGTATCTGAAATTTCAGGGTGATTATATAATATATAATGATGTTTATATAGCTTGATGTAAAGGGATTGGTTCTTGTATGAAGATCTTTTTGATTGTAGAATGTAAAGGATTAATAGCATTTAAAATAAATTGAAAATAACTAACTTACGATCTTAGGTTAGGTAACCTTAAAGTACGTATGTATTTTGTTCTGTCAATTGTGCCTGGACACGATGGAGCTGGCATGGTTATTCAAACCAAAACCTCCTAAATAAGTACAGGTTAAAAATATATATACATTGCTATATAATATATACATTGTTGGGGCTTCCCAGTAAGTAGTCATGGACACTTGTGTTGGGAATGCCTCGCTCTTCCTGCGTAACATATTCTTGGATTTATTAAAAGTTTAAAATAACTATAACATAATCGAATGCCGATAATCACGATTACAAAAAGAAATAAAAGTATATTTGCACATTGGAAATATTCACACAAAATATCAGTAGGTATTCATACGAGACGTGAATTGCAAATGAAAAATAGAACAGTTGACTTCCAAGGCGAGCATTGTGTGCTGGCTCCTCAACCTCACGCGTGATGTTTACTAAACCCTTTAGTTCTTGACGATACCATTATGAGGAGGTGTTGAATATAAACAACAGAGTACCTACCTACTCGGTGTCATCCTGCGACTTTGAGTTCTGAAGGTTGAAAGGAAGGAATTCGAGAATGGAGCTACACCTGCTGTTCTTTTTTACCTAACTACGACGAAGCATAAGGAGGGTTATGATTTTGACAGGCTGTATGTTTGTAAGTGTGTATGTATGTAGATTCATTTGTTTCCTCATAGCTCTTCGACCACTTATTAGAACTGGACAAATGAGATATCGTTGAAGCGTCTTAGTCGTCCGCTGTTTATAGCCTATATAACGTGTCACTGAATCTAATGTGGCACCTTCTAACGGTCATAAAGCACTATGTTAAAAATAAATTTGATATAAATATGTTGTGTTTGGTATCAACTGAAGGCTTAATTAGCACATTTCAAGTATGTGTCAATTATGATTAAAGCTTACTCCAAAATAATATAAATGAAAAATAATTTTAAACTTATTGACATTAGTGTAAATATTTTATAGGTCATGGTGACTGCCAGAAAAAAAAATAGTATTTTTTTTTTAATTTTTTTTTAATTTTTTTTTTTGGGAGAATAGTGTGTTATATTGACTTATACTGACTTATATTGACTTTCTGTTACTGATTTTTAAACCGAAAATCACACTGTCCCATGAATATAGCCGAAGATTTAAAATAAAATCTATAGAGCGTATGTAACGCTATATTCTTCATCATCATCTTATGTTTGATTCGATCGATTCGAAGCCTTCATCCTCGAAGTCCTAGATCCGCTTGATTTAGCGACTTGTTTCTCATTTCAATTCACTATTTTGTTTTATATATTTGAATATTACAACAAACAATCAAACAACAAACAAATCTAACGAAATATCGATCATCTAAACCAATTCAAAATCTTGGTACATAGTTACGAAGAATATACAGACGGACGTAGCATTTTACATACGTACAAATCAAACACAGCTTCTTTCATTGGCTTCACCACAATCAGGTAAAAAGAAAGCATTCTTAGATGCTAATTTATGAGCACATAAAAATAAACTGTTATTTAAAAGAAGCTATAGACAAAGAAACACCATTTAAGGGAAAATCCTAAAGCGTATTTTACGCTTTTAGCTCCGAGCTTGGCGAACAAATCGACAAACAAACAAACACGCACGGACGTAAACAGTCAGTAGTGCGAATGCAAAAGTAAACTGAACACAACTCTGTTTGCCTATACGCTATTTGCTTAAAGACTAAATAAATTGTCAGGAGGTAGGCAAGATTCTTCGAACAAACCTTTTACTGGTGCCAAATTAGGCACAGCTTTATGGCGCTCAAAGTAATGGAATTAGCCAGTGTGACTGTTGAAAAGACTTCTTAAGTGCTTTCTGCTAAGCAACTAATCAACTAGAATGTAATGTTCTACGGCATTTAAGACTTGGGTCATTTTTGTAGCAGGATTTGCAACACTTGCGTTGTTTTGAAATGACGGAGTTAATTGAATGTAGCAGGGAAATGAACTGTAATGTTAACACTGACAGAACACCCTATGCGTCTGTTTTTTAACCTTCTTCCAAAAAGGAGGAGGTTCTCATTTCGATCGGTTTTTTTATGGATGTACACCGATTACCCTGAGATTTATGGTCCGTTTTTCGTGATTTTTTTAGTTCGATGCAAAAATTGTTGCCATTTGGTTCCATTTGCTATAATTTGGACCAGTAGTTTCAATTTTATAAATGTGTATTTCGACATAAATAATTTAAACGACATCTTCATATTCGATATTTCAGTTTATGTCTGTTTTGCCTGATCTATTATGGTGCAATCAATTGAAATAATACCCTTTCTCACCACAAAACCCAAACATTCATTCTATGCACTATATGTATCCACTTATCTAGGGAGTATGCCAATTTTCTAGGGGGACTGCTCCGTTGCCACACGCGATATAACATCCTTTCGTAAGGATATTTCACTTAACTCCTGGATATCATTTATAAATCAAATCAGCAGGAAAGAAACGGTCTTCCCATGCGCCTACAATATGGGGTTCTTCAAAAGGGGAATTAGGAGGTTTCTTCAGTGTCGGCAGCGCGAGTGTGACGCCCCTGATGTTGCACGAGTCCATAGGCCACGGTAACCACTTCCCATCAGGTGGGCCGTGTGCTTGTCTGCCACCTAAGTGGTATAAAAAAAAGAAAAATTTATTGATAAGCATACAAAATATTACTCTGGGCAACGAATACCTGACACTAAATCACAAATCCAATAAAATAACTCCACCAATATCTCGATCATCAGCCATTTTTCAAACAGCTATCGGGCGACTTTCGATTAGATCTTTTTATCTCAATAATGGACAAAATGGCGGTCCTACAAATAAGTTAGTAATTATCTACAAAAAGGGACACAATAGGTCGATTGTCCGTAAACGGCAAATAACATTTATATTGCGATTGATGTTAGCATTTTCTTTACATCTGGTGTTTATAGTCTGTTTAAGGTCATGATGTCCCCTTTAGGGTTCTATGTTGTATATTGGAAAGTTGCTTACTTGCCGGGCGGTCTAGCGAATTTTATGTCGATACTAGCTGTCCCGGCAAACGTTGTTTTGCCATGTTAAAAAAAATTAGGGTGGACTACCCTTAACATTTAGGGGGATGAAAAATAGATGTTGGCCGATTCTCAGACCTACTCAATATGCTCACAAAATTTCATGCGAATCGATCAAGCCGTTTCGGAGGAGTACGGGAATGAACATTGTAACACGAGAATTTTATAATTGAGAAGAGTAGAAGAGGTATACCAAGAGGAACATGAGAAGAGGTAGACCTAGAGGAACGTTTATGGCACAGATAAAAGAAAAGATACAAGTCGCGTCTTATCAGGAGGTCAAAAGATAGGCGGAGGAGAGAGAAAAGTGGCGATTACTCCTCCGACAAGAGCACAACTCTTAAGTTTAGAGAGAGAGAGATGTTTATTGAACTATCGGAAAGAAATTTGTTTCAGTTTTTTAAAGATTATTACCGTTTTTGTTACTATTCTTAACAAATGTTTCCAATATAGTTATATAGTTAGTTGTTTGGTACTTTTTTTTTTACGTGTGCAGAATCCCCACGGATACCTCCCCACCGGAGCCGGTGGAGGAGGTTATGTCGAACTCCAACCGACTAAAACGCACGCTTCGGTCGCTTTGGTTGCCTAAGGTGAGGTTGACAGGCATATCCCTCGCAAGTTGTTTGGTACTTGGGGATTGTACAAGTAACTGTTGCGTTTTACTTTTTGCGTTCGAACTACTTCATCAAATCAGTTTGATGGTGATTTTTGCAAAGTGTAAAATAGACAGGTCAATTAGAATTTGGTTAATTTCGAAGTCAATTTTTTTTTTATACAACTTAGGTGGCAGACAAGCTCACGGCCCACCTGATGGAAAGTGGTTACTGTGACCTATGAACGTGTGTAACACCAGTGGAGTCACATACGTGCTGCCGACCCTGTAAGAACAGAGATTTTATGTGCTCTCAGTGCAGAACACAAAATCAGAACAAGACTTTGGTCTTCCCACTGACAGCACAAAAACTGTCAGTAGATAAGAAAATCTTGTAAAATTTTACAATTTTCTTTTCTTGTAAAGTATAATTACATAAAATCCATGTTGCACATAAAACATCTTTATCTCAGTGAGTTACGCCAGGAGAGAGCGTAAGAAATCCACGTAAATCGTTATCAGTTCCTGAACGAACGTGTCTCGGGGCGTGCCATCAACTTATCTGACACGAATTGTCACAATTACTATTACAATATCTGATTTGAGAAAGTCGAGACATTTATTTTGAACCTAAAATGTACCTTATGTGAGCACACGTTTCTTGGGTGTCTTTTGAGGAGTGCACGGGGTGCTACGGCGGTGGACAAGCTTTTTTATACCATTTAGGTGGCAGAGAAGCACACGGCCCACCTGATGGAAATTGGTTACCGTGGACTATGTACCACATAGGACCGACCTTGTAAGCATTGAGTTTCTATGAGGTACTTCTTCAGTCGGACTACTCAATTGAATGGATATACCGTTGTGTCCTACCTCCTACTTCTAAATATACTAAGCTCAAAATCATCAAGCATAGATTATTAACAATCTGAGCGTGTCGGGAACTCATGTGTCTCGCGACGAGGTGTAATAAAACCATGGAGAAATTTTCGCTAACCTTGCCTTAGGGTGTGAATTGAACGACTCCCCTTGCATATTGAGAGAACCATTGACATTGGGCCTTGAGGTGAATGATTCGTCGTCTTGCAGAAGCGTTGTATGTTTTTCGATTAGCACTTCGAAGCTTGGAGACAGTGTCTAGCTGTGAGACATATTCCTGCAATAAATATAGAATGTCTTCCGATACTAGGATCTGTATAATCCATAGCTATTTTGAGACATGGATATTCTGGGATGTGGACGTTTTGGGTATTGATGTTATTCAAAATGGACATTTTTAGATACCACTTAGGTAGCAGACAAGCACACAGCCCACATGATGGAAAGTGGTTAGCGTGGTCTATGGACTTGTGTAACACCAGCGAAGTAACACGTTGCCGACCAACCCTGTAAGTACAGAGTTTCTGTGCCGTTAGTGTAGAAGACAAAGCAGGACAAGTCTTCGCACTGACAGCACAAGCTCTCCAGTGAGCACTGGTTACCCTACTCACCGCTGGGAACACAAAACGAAGTTATTAAAGTCGCGGTATTTTGTAGCGCGGAGGTACTTCCCCAGTAACAATCTGGACAATTTGTGATTTGGACATTCTGTACTTAAATCCTTTCAGCGACGATTTTAATGATAATATTAGTGAAAGAAGATATCAATATAAAAACCAAAAAAAAAGCAATATATATTATAAAATATATTTTCTTAATTTTGTTGAGAAAATCCTATAAAGTTATTCCGCAAGACTAACGAGGCATATCTTTTTTAATCTGTTATCTGCTTTGCATTTCTGATATTATCTGTATATCTTAATGTACTCATTATGTATATAAAGACTAATATAACGGTACAACAGCTGATGATGACGTTTTTTAAACTCACGATTATATACAGATGGTATTGTAGTTATCCAACCTGATTTGCATCTAGGACCTTGAATACGCACTCAATAGATCCAAAACCAGAACGACGACATTTCAATCTATTGCGACACAAAGATATTTACAAAACTGATTATAACCGATGCACAATTTTAAATAACACAAAACAACTTTTATTTTCAAATTGCCAGAGTTGAAAATTGATAAACATGACAAACTATTGTATTTATTACAAAATATTTTGATAAATTTAAATTTCTAAGAAAATTATTACTCTTTGACGTAATCGATTATAAGTCGCTGCTGACATCGACTTCTTATCGCGAATAATATTATGCTAACCACATGCTATTTGCATACATTTGCTGCATTCTGGATATATAATTCAGGAATAGCAAAGTGTGTTTTAAGATACATGTTTTTGCATTAATTCACACTGATTGGTATCATTATAATAATTTAGATACCAGCATAATTATCTTAGTCTGTTCTTTTAGCAATCATTTTTCTAATATTAAAGATTTTAGAAGACTACAAGTAAAAAGAAAAATACTTTTATACTTTCATTTTAGTAGTATCAAAAGTGGGAAGCTCCGGTAGGTTTCATCAGACCAAGTGAAGACCTGCCGCCTGGATTCCATCTCTAACTTTTAAGTCTTTAAACCGCCTTCGGATCTAAGTTGGCCGCTGCAGGGAAAACGCAACAAAATGGGACTTTATCAACCGGTCCCAAGAGTCCTGCGACTGTGGGCCTAACCCCAGTCCATGTCGCATTTGCTTTCCTGCTCGATGCGCCCCTTCACTTGCACTACCGACGACCTATGTAGAGCAACCAAGTTTTGGGTCAATAAAATTTAAATACCAGACCATTATATGCCAGACCTAGACATTGACCCGAAGAAGAAGAAGTATTTTATATAGTAAGTACAGACAGGGTCAGAACGATCTTAACTAGAAAATCTCAAAATAATCTAATTCCAAGCTATGAAGAGGAATCGTTCCTGGGGCAAAGGTTGGCTATTGCGATTCAGCGGGGCAACGCGGCGAGCATCATGGGCACCTTTGCGCCGGGAACGATGCGGAGTTGGTTGTTTGACGCGACATGATCGCGAGTTTGTTTCGTGTATTTATGTTTTAATTATTTTGTATGTGATAAATAAACTATTTTATTGATTTAAATTGTATTAATTTCCGAACTAAGGGTGTGTACAGGAAGGGAGGAAAACCAAAGCATTAAGATCATTTTGAGTACTTTTTTCGTCAAAATCGATCTGACGCCGACTGTACCTATTTTGACACACATTTCCTAAAATATTTGACATCCAATTACAACTGACTGAGTCGGGCTTATCGAATTATAAATATGATTAAATGGCTAACTTATTTGGATTTCAAACCATAAATTGGAATTAAATGTATGTTGAAAGAAAGTAGACATTCCTTCAGATGTACGTTAATTAACCAACGATATTTAGATAAAAACGCAGCTCTGCCAACAAGAGAAATCTCTCTAATTGATATAGCACTATGCATATTAATTACTATATTAAAAATATAAAAAAACCAACATAGTTTTAAATATAATGGCAACTAACGTTGTATTAGTGATGGTTATCGGTATGTCGAAATATTTGTAAATGGTATCGATAATGCTGACATGAAGAGTCACGATATCGTAGTGAGAAAGCCGCGCTATTGTCGATAAAGTGGGCCACGATGAGCGTTAAGTATCAGATAACTCGACCGCTCAACTCGACCGCTCAATTCGACTAATTGACAACGACCACCAGCGACAAACATGGACAATTTCATCTGTGTTTTACGGAACCTGACCATTAATAGTTTTATAAATATTCATAAATTTTAAAAGACAACGGAATCGACAATTAATTTAAATAGCTTCCCGATTATAATATAGCCGTTGAAAGACGAGACTGGTTGTTTTATTAAACTGTTATTTCTTCGTGGTTATATTATTAGTCGAGTAAAAAAAATCGATTGTTTACGAAGGACATTACAGTACATTACCTGTCAACGAGACAAGGGATACGTGACTAGTGTTGTGAAAACTTATCGATATTCACTCGAAGCAGTGTGTGCAATATGGGTTCTTAGAATTAATGAGTGGCTATATAACAGGTGGATTTTATTGCTTCATATTATTGTCGTAATGAATTTAAAGAATGGTGGTTTATACCGAAGTCTTGCAAGCATACTTCAAGCTTTAATCAATTCACATAATACAGCGTATCTCTGAAAATGAAACACTGTGAATTCTTACTTTTACAGCTCTGGGTCGCGACCTCTGGAAATTTTAAACCTTATCTTCTACGATAGGAAGACATTTTTACACGTTAAAACTTACTATTATCCTACCTACCTAAACACAATAGATAGGTAGGATTTTATCTGTTGTTAGAAAGATTATTTCCTTAATCAAGTTTTATTTTCTGTTTTAGAATCACTGTGATAGTCATGCATTATTTGCGATGACACGATGTATGCACTTATGTGTTGATGGTATACGCAATACGGCAGTAAAATCAATCAAAAGCAATAAATTCAAGTATTTAATTACCATAGCGTCATTTTTCATTAACAATATCAATATAATTAACTCAAAGTATTCACAGAAAAAAAAACTCTTAAACGATGCTAAAGTTGACAGCTCGATTTTCTCGCGCACAATACAATTTAACGGTTTTTACCAGTTCTAACCATGGTGGACTGCGTAAATTCCTCTTATTTGTGTCCGTAGTATGTAGGCCAATTTGTTACTTTTCAACAGTGACAGGTTTTGAAACGTAGGTATTAAAAAGCGGCGCCGACACCGTTGTGTTAATTTGTTATACGTTATTTGCGATTTATATCGACGTTTTTTTTGTATGGATTACAACACTAGTTCCTTTTTTAAAATGGCGCACGTTTGAAATATTATATGCGATTATTTGATGTTTATTACAATTAAACTGCAATATGAATCAATTTGGGCGTCATAACAATCTTCGTGGAGTATTTAAATGATATTTTACAGTTCAAATTGGAAAATCGACACTCAAATCTAGACATTTTTGTTTGCGAATGGGCTGTCCGCCTCCGGGCATCGTCTATTTACCGTTTAACGATTATGATGCATATTTTTATCTGTAAAACGGCATTTGCATGCGATTTGGTAGAAATATAACTGGATATGAAAATGGAGGATACTCAACTTCGCTATCTCCAGAGGTCTTGTGTATACTTCCTTGTTATACCAATGACGGCCAAGTATAGATGCCTGCCAGATGTCACCACTATAAAACAATTAAAATTTCGCAATTCACTTTCATCAATTGACCTCACCGAATTTGGAGATCATGCATTATCTTAGCGAATGACACTAAGTGCAATTAAGGGCCGTACCAGACATGCTATCCTCGCAAAAAAGGTGTTTCCGCGGTATATCCATATCAAGATAATGTTACCTTGTGTACACCTTGCGTATATCGATACATGTAAGAGGACACGCTGGCCTCACGGCGTGTAAAGAAAATAAAATATGACGAGTGGGTTCGTAAAACAAAGGTCGTTACTTTCAATAAGGACGTTTTGGAAGCAGAAATGTGGTTGTAAATCATATGTCATTGTAGGGATCGGTTACCGCGATGAAAACTTGTTGATACATGAGCGGATCAAGTTCCAAAAATTCAGGCAGTAACCTCGAGATTCGAGATGCGAATTATTGATCACCAGTACAAGGTTGAGAAATGCCACTGGGTTTTGTTTTTATTACAGACTGTACTGTACTAACTCGCGGCTTGTTTTTTGATTTATAGTTACGTCATGGGACTGGATATTAAGTACTTGCTCGGTCGATCATTTACCTAAAAGTCCCATGTATCAAGTACCATGATCGCAAAATCTGTGCTTATCTATACTAATATTATAAAGCTGCAGAGTTTGTTTGAACGCGTTAATCTCTGGAACTACTGGTCCGATTTGAATGATTCTTTCAGTGTTGGGTAGTCCATTTATCGAGGAAGGTTTTAGGCTATATATCATCACGCTACTACTTAAGGGAGCGCATTGATAATAAATGTTAACAAATCCGGCAATTTTTCATACATATTTTGAAGACTAAAACATATGGGCTCAAAGGGATATGAAGCTTCAAAATATACCCCGGGCGAAGCTGGGGTGGGTCAACTAGTACTATTATACAATTGTAAGCTAATCGTACCTGTACATAGGAGATATTAAAAAAAAACTTATATTAAGTATGTTATATTAATGGTGGGCTAATTGATTGATTGATTTATTGATATTATTGATACTGAACCGACTTATTCTTTTTTTTTAGAATTCTTGTCTGTTTGTCCGCGATTGATGCAAAATCTACTGAACAAATTTTGATGCGGTTTCTTTTGTTCAAAGGGTCTGGATTACCCTACGTTTGTTTTGTTTAATCTCAATCAGTTAAGTAGAATCGGCGATACGAGCGTAAGTCGCGATATCCGTAATTCACGCGGGCGGAACCGCTGGCATAGGTTTATAAAGCTTTAACTGTAGCGATTTCAGCAATTACCTTCTGCTAATTCACAAAAGTTGGTGCTCATTCCTCATAATATTTGTTTACATAGAAATGGAGAATGGATTTATATACCATATTACAGTTTTTGAGACCGTTGTTACAAGCACTAAGTCTACTTTCCGTTCGGATATTCAATAAATTTTCCCTTAATAGTGATATGTATTCATTGCGGTAAGGACAGGTATATAATATTATACTTAATACCGGCTCATATCATAAAACGGGAACTTGGTTTTATCAGTCGTTTTGTACTTGCAAATAAACTTACGTTTATATGGGAATAAGTAAATATTCAGAAGGTACAGAATATACTTTAATAGCTTATAACCACAACTTTGCTCGCGTTAAAGTACGACTGCCTAAATTTTATTTATCTTTTCGGTACATATTGTATATACAATTTCATGATGGTCACTTTAGAGGAGAAAGTGTAAAAGTGTATCAAAGAAACTCATTATCACGTATTTTTCTGAACGAGTCCTTTGAGGAGTAAGTCTTTTCTGAATGTAGGGACCATTGTCGGAATAAGACATTTTTTTACATAGGATACATCACTTAGATTTTACCTCGCCTAATGATAAGCTGAAGGCAAAGTATCAAAAAAAGGGTCACCATTACATACATATACCATGTTACAGTGGTGACACTCAGTTTGACAGCCTCATCATATGCTTTTTCACGCCCTTCTTAAAGGACCCGGGACTGTAGGAAGATGGGAGCTGGTAATGAATTCGAGGCCTTAATGGTGCGACGAAGGAAAAAGTCTCCGAACCGCTTCATTCTTAATCAGATATTCTACACCATATGCGGGTGACATCTAAGCCCTGCATTTGTTGTCCTGTGTAGGAAAGGGGAGGGTGGGACTAATTGGAAGAGCTCATCAGAACATTCACCACGGTACAGACGTTAAAATTGTCATATAAAATAATATCATATTTGTTTTGTCTTAATTTTTTTTTTCTTATTTAACTTTCAGAAATAGAAATTTACGCACGTAGAATTACCTATCACTTTCGGTTTAAGCTGAGGTTTAAGTGAGATACGAATGCTTAGGAGAACGCGAGTTATGACGTGAAAAGCCACAATAAGGAATGAGTTTGAAAGTTTGAAAGTGGCGCCAATAAATGAAGTGGTGAAAAGCAAGCGGCTGTCATGACATGGCCATTATTATGAGCAGGGAATCTCACAATATGCCCACCATTACACCAGCATTACCATTACCATTACAATACCGCATACCAGTGAAAATCGAGCGAAGCACATTACTATTGTACATAAACGTAAGCGCAAACTCATGCGCTGCTATTTTACGACTATTAACACAGTCTGCATAATAATCTTAAAATTGTATTATAAACTAAACTTTAACTTGATTTTAATTATATTTCCTTATTTGCGAACCCTTTAGAACTGCTGCAGAATATAAATTGAATAATGATTAAATAGATCATATGTTTACTTAATTAACATAAGGAAACAATATACGTCATGTCCTCAGGTATAAATAGATCCATATATTATAATATTTTATCATCTTTTGCGTATGCGCATAGTAATCAATCTTATGTGACTAATACTACACATAAGATCATGGGAAATGGTATGATTCGAGATTGATATGCTCATTTACATTAATAGTGTAAAATTGAACGGGAAATATCCCAAACAAAAAAAAAACGAAAGAAACGAGCAAAGGAAAAATATAAACATACAATACACCATGTTTATTTATTTCTTAAGTAATAATAATAATAAACATGATGAATATACCCCTTGAGTTTTACACTTTACTACAATGGGAAATGGTACGATCCTCGTAGGCACCACACCCTTATTTTATTTTCGTAATTAGTTTCATATTTCATTATACGTATATTGTTACTTTTCATGCATTGGGTTAAAAAACTTGGTTAGAAGGTTGCTGCTGAAAATCAACCGAAACATCGGGATTAAAGGAAAATTATGCTAAATAATTCGCTGCTTATACCGTTAAAAGAGTTCTGCATACTTGGACGTATAGATAGGTACTCATTAGGATTCTGAACGCACGTAAACGTGTTTCATAGACAAGCAGGATGAGTCATATGCATGCCTTATATGCAATTAAAATATTAACAGTAAATTATTGCATTATTTTCAACTGTAACTGTATCGAGATAAGGTCAAAATTTGTATGAAATGTGTAAGTCAGTTGACAACCAATTTTCAAATTAACTTTGTTAACACAGAATTGAGTTCTTAATGCAACTTCCTTGTAAGACCCTGATAAATTAGTTCAAGGTTTTTCATCAGAAGTCGTCTGAAAATTTGTTAGGTCGATAATTGGCGATATCATTGCAGTTTAATCTATGCAGGTGATGAATAAGCAGTGTAGGGAAAATAAACATTTATTTTCAAATCATGAGGAATGTACATACTTCTTAATTTACATAACGGACGAGTCTTTTAAAATACAGCCAGGAAAACTGCCGAAGATCACAAACAGTTTGCCATTAATTTCCATTTAAACATTTACAAAAGACACCTGACAAAATAACACATAATTTTAATGTATGACGCCAGATGTTTGACAGACATTTTTGTTTAGAATAATCTACCTTTCGAAAGCACATGTCTTCAAGATTAGATTGGTCTAGACGTTAAAGAAAAAATCCGTGCATAATTTCATGTAAATTATTCTGTAGAGGCTAAACGTCCGGTCTAATGTTTTATAAAGCCTGTCGCAGACTATACGACAAAAATAAAATAAACAATGTCAGTGATGGACTGACGTGAACATCTTTAATCTACGACTGTCGTATGTGTGATGATAGAGTAGGCCGAGTTTTGATTGTTGTCGATCGTGAGCGTAACTTGGTGCAGATCTGTTATTTTGTCGTTAAATTGATAAAGTTATAGTCATAGTTACTATCATTGACATGGAGTCGGTGCTACGGTGTTGTCATTAGAACACTTCTATAAAACCATTTTTAACGGATTCTATTGTGAATCACTCGTGTCACCCGTGACCATGGCTGCTGAAAAGTTGCAGAAACTTTGAGCTAAGTGTAAATGAACCGAACCGAATCGAAATTACTAATATTCCCTTTAACCCCTCCAGCTAAGCTAAATTGCTTGTGTTAGGAG
This sequence comes from Eilema griseolum, assembly GCA_963662185.1. Classification (NCBI taxonomy): domain Eukaryota; kingdom Metazoa; phylum Arthropoda; class Insecta; order Lepidoptera; family Erebidae; genus Eilema; species Eilema griseolum. The sequence goes on from OY759240.1 coordinate 24,308,621, forward strand.
TGGGTTCACGTCGGTTGTGTAATGGCCAGGATTCGAACCCGGGACCTCTCGATCGTAAGGCCGACTCCTTAACAACTAAGCTACCGACTGATTCTATCGCAAATTATTTAGTATTGTAGTACTAAATAATTTGCGATAGAATCAGTTAAAAAGTAGTTTTATAATAATGATATTCGCGTAGACTTCTAACAGCATCACTTTTATACAATCTTCACTCAACACGGCTTAATTTAATTTTTCTGTATCATCATAGAAAGTGAGTTATGCTTCGCGTGTGACTATGCAGACCGATACCCTTAATCTTGAGTTTATTTTTATCAAGAGAACATATTTATCGCTACAACTAACAAAAACTATAGATGCATTGGCAAACATGTACATAAATCAAATTAAAAAGAAACATACAAATACTTGATATTGATATATGATTTAAATGTGTAGGCGTCCGCAGGAAAAACATAAACAACACCAATGTTCTGAAATACAAAGTTGTATGCTAAACTAATAATATCGCAGTACTTATTTTATATTCACTGATGACATACCGCATATGTGAAGCCACCTTAACAATTTATTGCATTCAATATATAGGCCAGTGGGTTTGAGTTGCATACATTGCTTGATGAATTGTAAACAAGTTTGTTATTATATCTGATTTATTATACCAAATTGGCGGTTTCTTTAGTCGCTAGCCCACCGATGAAACTTTTATTTATGTCTATAATAAAGACATATAGACGGCAGCGTATCATTATAGCCTTGTTTCAAATAATATTGATAATACGAGCTTAAATTAGCGGTATGCAAGTACTGATTTGCGAGACCGGAATGTATTGCGTTTTATAGGATTACGGTGGTCGATGGAGGTTGCTAAATCGCGAGGAAGTGAGTTCTAACAGGGTCTGTAAGGTGCTTAGTATCAAGTGTCGTATTTTAAGAAACATTAATCACTAGCATATAGAAATGTTGAAGGCAATGGAAAGTGGATTGCGAATAACTGACTTTAACCTTCTTTTATCTTTTCCCGGTTTCCGAGACTCAGCTGTCTATTAAAATAAGTGTTTTTTTTGTATGAATTGACAGCCTCGGTACGGTAGAACGAGACTGCTATGCAGGAGTGCAAATATTTACATACATACATATAATCACGCCTTTATCCCTGGAGGGTTAGGCAGAGGTGAATCAACACCCACATTTCACTAATAATTGTATTCGGTCCCACGTAATAATAGAGGGTGAGCCTATTGCCGTTTTCCGGGCACTATTGTTGACTCGAGCCATGCATGCAGGCGAGTCTGGGCTGTATATATTCCCTTAGTCGCCTTGTACGACACCACATGCGAAGAGATGGGGTGACCCTAATTCTACTCTACCGGAAACCACACGGCAATTTGTATGCATGAATATGTATATTTGCATTGGTATTGGCATGTATAATATGTATGTATTTACAAAAAAATCTCTAAGTATGTTTATCCGCAAACTAGATTCCATAACACAAGCTAGTTAAGCTAAGTTTACCATGGGTCTAGATAGCGTTGTGTAGAATGTTGTGGAATATTTATTTATTCATTTATTTATAAAGCGCCCGTGAGTGAGAGTTGTCTAGCGTAAAACATTATGGTGCTAAAAAGACCAAAGCTGCACTGAAAACAAAAATGATTGCGCCACCAAACTTTTTCTTTCGCTACAGATTCTACCATACTAAGGTGCGATTTAGATTAAATTGAGAATGTTTTGTACTAAAAATTCCCATAATTGCGCGGGATCTAATTCAACGTGGGTGTGCCACGTTGAATAGTATGCTAATATTCAGTACCAAAGTAAACAGATATTTCACTATGCGGGTTTAACTAAAGAAGCATTGTTCTTGAGCGCGCGAGACAAATAGTGATGAAGTCACTAGACGACTCAAATGATATAGTTAGTCCTACAGTATATACATACATATAATCACGCCTTTATCCAGCAGGGTTAGGCAGAGGCGAATTAATACCCACATTTCAACCAATCATTGAATTCGGTGCCACGTAATAGGGGTGAGTCCATTGTTGACTCAAAGCATGCATCTGAGGCTGAGTCTGAGCTGTATATATATCTGTATGATGTTAAACAGCCCCATCCCTTAGTCGCCGTGTACTCTGCCGGGAACCACGCGGTACTATAGTAATATAGTGGCTAGTATTATGAAGAGTAAATAATGAAAACGCTATTATAAAAAATAAATTTATCATCTGTGGGCCTCTGTAGCGTTTCTCAATATAAATTGTTCCAAAGACATCAACTCGGCTAACTTGTCACTTTCGTATACCTCAATGCGCCTGCCCGCTAAAGCACTGTCAAGTCTGTCAACTGTCAGTTACCGTTTTGGCGGGTTACTTTATACCAAAATTTGACAACCAATGATAAATGCTAACACATTGGCGTTGTAATTGAGTTCGAACCTGTAAACTTAGGTATCTATTGCTTACCAGTCCAATATTTCAGCTGGTATTTATATAGACTGAAATTAGTTCTAGGATTGATATTATATAGGTTTTGCAGTCAGCATCAGATCGACCTTAACAATCTAAGTACTCAGAATGATCTTAATGCTTTGGTTTTTCCCCTTCCTGTTGACTGTTAACTGACTGTGCTGATATTTGGTACACACCTTCAAATTGTATGATAATACAATTTAAATCAATAAAAGAGTTTGAAAGGCATGAGATCATTATGAGAGTTTGTGGTCAAGATTGTTCTGACAAGTATATACATTTATACCAGTGACTTCTAAGTACATACCTATATCACTAGAATAGTTCCACAGAACTTAAAAATGTACCATCACGAAAAACCAGTGCTAGACCAGCAATAATACGCGCCTTTTTGTAGCTGTGGTACTGATGACATTACAAAAAAGCGCGCTACTTTTATACAGATAGTTGTCACAATTCAAAATTCGAATTTCGTAGTCAATTCCCGCCTCACCAAGGAATCGTGATAGGTACTAATTTTATTTCACTCACAAAATATTCATACATTCATACATAACATAACTTACAGGATGAATGCTCTGACCACTAACCTATAGATATGTTAACAGTGCTCTAAATTAGTGACAAATAATGATGATGAACGTCCTCAATTAACGCTCCAATCAGAGAAGTAACCGTGTGCTGTGCAAAAAAACATCATTAAAAATAAATAATTCGTAGTATTTTATTTCATAATTCATATAAATTCATAAAAATGACGTATTATTTCTTACGCGAGTAAGCAGTAATTTTTTTTGCTTAGTATTTGCGCCATTTTTGAAAACCGCCATGTTCCTGCATGGCGTATCTATTAGATAATATTAAATACATCATTGTACACATACATACAAGTTAATGCATAGTGTGATACATAAATATATTTGTGTAGCCCTGAATAGTTCAGAGTTATTGTAAAGCAACATAGTGTAATCTGATTTGAAGTTCTCAGTACTATTTGAGTTGAGTAATATAATACTCAGTTGTATATATTTATACGCATGACGCCATGACACTCGGTAAACAACTTTTGTTAGTAAAATATTTGTTTATTTAGACTTTTCTAAGAAATACATTGAGGTCGCCTATTATTTATAGTAAGTTTAGATTTGTATTCTACATATAAATAACCTTAAATAATAAAAAATAAATGTTTATTTTCATTACACAGATTGTTGTTACAATTTTGTGATTGAAAGCACTTTTTAAGCAAGTAACGCCTGTATTAGGAGACTCTTTTTTATTCTAAACTTGCTGTTGACTGCAGTTCCACTAGCGTGGATGCCAAACATAAGCCTATATCCTATCTTAAGGTGTAATCTACCTCTGTACCAAATATCATCAAAATCGGTTCAGTTGTTTAGTCGTTAAAGCGTTACAGACAGACAGAGTTACTTTCGCATATATAGTATTAATATGGATTAGAATTGAGACTGACCATTATCCGATACTTGCTTAATTTATTCGATATTTTTATTATACTGGCTCGGTGTGATTGACAGACAGACCTCTGAATTATGTCAACGACAGCTGTGAAGTATTTACGAGTGATACATTAATAAGTAGTACAAGCCTTTAAATAACTGTTTTTGTGACTTCTCGGTGACCCTGTGACATATATATTTGAGATTTTGACGGTTCTTGATCCTTCCTGAAAAAGAAAACCAACATAAGTTATTTAACTCGCTATTTTTTATTTTACTGGTATGGTAAAAACATATTAAACATTTATGTTACAATTTTCTAAATGAAATCAGTTTGATTTAAATGCGGTGACTTTCACCATCGATTTTCCATAAAATTCTTTCTAAAAAACTATATACTGACTACAATCATAAAGAAATTAAATCATCAACAGTCCACCATTTTCAAGATTGTCGCTTACAATTTAGCGTCCAAATATAGATTTCAAACATTAACAATTCGGTAACCTTAGTCCACACGTCACCTGTCATCGAGGGCTGTCAGATCAAACATCACGTAAACACTCCTCAATAAAATAGTAATAAATAAGTCCTACACAAGTAAAAATGAGAAGGTGCGCACTGTGCGATATGAAAGAAACTTCATCCCACGCACACTTAAGATGTAGAATGACCTCCCTGCTGCGGTTTTCCCAAGCACCTACAATATGGGGTTCTTCAAGAGGGGCATCAGAAGGTTTCTTCATGGTCGGCAGCGCGAGTGTAACATCCCTGGTGTTGCATACGTTCATAGGCCACGGTAACCACTTTCCATCAGGTGGGCCGTGTGCTTGTCTGCCACCAAAGTGGTATAAAAAAAACAATAAAAAACTTGAAAAAGAGGCTTCAGACTAAGAAGTTAGGGAGCCATTTCTCAATCATTCTGATGCAGACATTGAGAAATGATTTACTATGATTAGACTATTAACCATCTGTACCGGTTTACTCTTGTCATTATGCATGCCTGCAATTGACATGGCAGTAAGTGGAACATGCGGCTACTTAAAGATTAATATTTTTTTTGCCGCCATTTTTCGTTCTCGCTTGAATGCTTTGATATCTTACTAGTGTTGTGTTGGTTCAAAGGTGTTGGTTACGCGGAAACGTTCGTTGGAATTACGTTTTGCGTGTCAAATGTAGTGTGCGTACAAATTGGTTAATTAATGAGACATGTATATAATTTGCATAGAACTTAGGTTTTATGTACTTCTAAGCTGTTAAGCATACGGCGTCTGATTACAAAGTGGAATATTTGTTCCATGAGCATAAATATGGAGGTGACGGTCCAGGCTAACGGTCGCAGTCGCCCTACCAGAAGCGGGTCTAAGGTAGTGCGTGGTGCTTCCGCACAATTCTCGCTTTAAATCATATGTAACTTTATTACATAGAAAATGAACATACCGGATGTGATATCCAGCTATATGTTAAGGTCTTCTCAAGGCCGATTAGGCTTGTTAGAATACACTACTTAAAACGTACCTGATCTCCCAGCCTTGCTTCTAATGCGATATACCCAAGTAACCTTTAGCTTCAGTAATTTGAGGCCTGAGGAAGTGTTCGCACATACAAAATTGGCTTACCTGGTGGTAAGTTTATCCCATTGCTCATAAATGCTCGTGGCACTAGAAATTGCATTGTAAGTACGTTATCTGCCCAAGACATCAGCTACTGAAAATATCTCCGACAGGAATTCGCGCTATTAAATAATCTTACAATGTTGCCAATGATAAAAGCACCCACTGAGTTTATAATTTTAATGGTCAGCGATATATCTTGGACAGAATGATCCATATTTTTCATTAATCATTCTGCAAATGCATTTTTAAATATGCTATTTGAACCACAACGAAGTGCCCTTCAGCTATCGTTTATGTGCTTACAATGTTGTAAAGATGTTCAGTATAATTTGCAATGCAATTGGTTACTAATTGGCATTCATTTTTAGACTCTCTGTTGAGTTCGGTGCTGACATAGCCATTGCACTAATCCCGGTGAGGTGATGTGATACAAGTTGGATTAGCTTAGATTAAAATTCACACGTAAACGTCCCTCGTTCTCTAAACATAACACTTTATAAGGGGATCCTAGAAAAGTCTAAACAAATTCCTATTAATCTCCGTTAAATATAAATCTATCAGTGAATCACACTTGAAAATGGGAATGTTATTGAATGAAAAATCTCAATATATCAGAGGATTTACGCAGGGGATTTAAGTTGTACGGAGTTCTCATGTCACATCCAAAACAGTGATGTGATTGGATGACGTGAATCATGACAATTTGGAGACACACAGTACGACTTGTAGATAGGAATACTGTGGTAAGGGAGTTTAGGGGGTGATTGATTTATTTAGCTATTTGAACACTACGAGAGTCAGCTACATCCGTATCCAATATCAGCTATGTGATTACTTGTAATTGCAAATTAAAATAATCTAGTTCTAATGTAGTTCGCTGAGTTTCTTGCTGGTATCTTCCCAGTAGAACTAATCTACCGAACCAGCGAAAGAATCATTTTCCAATGGTTTATTTTTACATTATTTAATATTTTTATATTATTTTTTGACATACATAATTGTAAAGTTTTGACGTTCATATGTGCTCTTTATGTTCCTAAACTGAAAAAATGAAATTGATTCTTTGATTCTTTGCTTGATAGATTCTATGATTAGTTAGATCTCATCTTCAGAATCTATTGCGACTAGTATAGATTTAAAGCCATGCGTCATCAACTCTAGATTAATGCTAACGGTAGCTATTGTACCACTCATCACGAAAACAGCTCCACCATAGTCCATAAAGTTGTGTAACATAGCTGTTTACGAACAAAAAACATACCAGTTTCTATTTTAATAATCTCATTCCTCTGTACCCGAATAAGGCAACCATTTTGAGCTGAACCGAAAACTTTAATTGAAAAAATATCGGTCAGTCGAAAATAAAAGATAAAAACTATTTATATTAAGTACGTGACAACCGCATGGTCACCGTAGCGATGGTGCGCGTGCGCCGGTCGGTCGCGGCTTTTTGTGAATGAACCGAAAGCGGACAGGTTCTGTTAGAACAAATTTAACGGGACTTACCTTCTCTTGTAATATTTTTTTTTATTTGTGGTACGAAGTACGAGCTCCCATTTCGAACAGGTGGTGACCTCAAAAGGTTGATGATATGCCTATGGTGAAGAGAATGGGGTGATAATAGTCTCTACTTTTCTGTAACCGCATAGTTAAAGTGTGAATGAGGGATTTTGACAGACTCATAAGTTTTTATTTTGAAAACAGGCAAGTAAATAAGTTTTGAACGGGTTAATAGCTTTTCGAAAAACTATTATCAACAACTAGTTCTTAGTTAACTAACTCTAAGAAAGTATTAACACGTGTTCTTAATACTGTATTTATCGTACATATACCAAGAAACTAGTAATATTATGACGTCATAATCTACAAGGAGATTGTGTCGAAAATACAGATAAAACACTTTCGATAGCTCGGAGATTTATCACTAATAATGTTTTGCAAGATTGGTATCATAATTGATGTTGTTTTTGCAAATACATTGATATCTAGTTTGGCAATCATAATAGTAATATTTCTAAGAAAGTAGGTATATAATATTATCACACCCTGTAACTCTATGGCGGTAAATGAGGTCTATTTTATAGAGGAGACCACAATATTGCCTTCCCAAAAATCCGAGAGGAAAGCCTGCAAGGGTATCGTCCTTCAATCAGTAGGCTTACCGGCTTTTTTATACTGCTTAGGTGGTAGAGTAGCACACGGCCCATCTAATGGGAAGTGGATATCGCGGCCTATGGACGTGTGCAACCTCAGGGGCGTTACACTCGCACTGCCTACCCTAATTGCATGTTAGGTTGGTAGAGCATGGTGACAGAGGTCAATAGGAGCCTGTCAACTATGTCAGGACCAAATCAACTTCTGCCATCACGCTATGATACATACTATTTTTGGAAGACAAGCACATGGCCCAGCTGTAAGTGGTTACCGTGGTCTATGGACCTGTGCAACACCAGTGGAGTCACACTCGCGCTGCTGACCCTGTAATTACTACCTTATTACTTATTAAACTAAATTCGTAGTACCAGAATACTCACCAATAACTGTTAAATTATATATTGCGCGCAATTTTCCTGTTTTTCAGCGCTAAATCTTATTACTAAGAATATCTAAGGACGATTTATTTTGGTTGTCCTAAGAAATTGTAACTTTTTGAACACTATCGGTGCGGTTAGCGGTCAGTGACGTAACCACGCTGAAACGTTATTGCTCTGACCTACTAAGTCGTAACTTATTTGAAGTAACCAATTGTTTTTTTTTTGTTTGCAGGTACGTTTGCTGTTCAGACTTGCCTGTAGAGGTACTGTGGTGTGAGGAGAAGTTCGAGTGGTTAAGTAAGAAGTGGTTTGAGGAGAAGTTAATCTTAAGTTTACTAGAGCTTCTCTGATCCTTTTTCTAACTAGTTGCCAGTTAGTATCGGATTTCAGTATCACAAGGCCGATCTTCGATGTTATTCTTGAAGCGACTGCCACCTCATCTAACCTTCACAGGTGGTATGGGTAATGGACTGCTGAGACGAGGTCTCGGGCTCGATCCCAGGTTTTACCATGGCACATACCAATGACTTCTCGATACTTTTCGAAGTAATGTGTGTATTTATCGCAGGTTTATAAGTGCCCGGTTAATGGCAATAGGCTCGCCACCTATTACATTGGGACCTAAACATAAACTGGCGAAACGTGGGTGCTAGCACCTCTGCCTACCTCTTCGGGGATATAGGCGTGAGTTTATGTTATGTTATGTAATACCCAATGGTTTTGATTATATATCGTAATACGTCAATACTATTGCAACAAACCTTTGAGAATGCCGTGACGCTAAAGGTAAACTGGCCAGGTGAAAAATAAAATTTAGTGGAAAAGTACAAAGTGTCTTATTCAATATGTGTAGTAGGTGCCACCAAACGCTGTCAATCAACAATATTGACAGTACTATTGCATTATTTGATAGTTTTCACTTCAAAGGGTCAAGGACCAGGTCAAGGTCCTTCAAGCTTTTCCGTCAAACAGCTCACAGTTGAACTTGGGGCCTCAACGATTTGGTAGAGTCTCACACAAAATTGGAAATATTTTTTCTTTTTATACAACTTAGGTGGCAGATTAGCACACGGCCCACCTGATGGAAAGTGGTTACCGTGACCTATGAACGTTTGTAACACTAGGGGAGTAACACTCGTGCTACCGACCCTGTAAGAACAGAGTTTCTGTGCCGTCAGTGCAGAACACAAAATCAGGACAAGCCTTTGGTCTTCCCACTGACAGCTCAAAAACTCTCCAGTGAGCCCTGGCTACCCTTATACTCACTGCCTGCCGGGAACATAACAAGCGGTTATTATAGCCGTGGTATTCTGTAGGGTGGAGGTACTTCCCCAGTCGGACTGCTCAATTGGGACGGAAATACCGTCGTGTAAAATTATAAAATTTCTCAAAATTTTACGGCTTTGAAATAAAATATGTCATTAGCGTTAAAGAGTACTGTACTACCAACAAACTCAAGTAACCAGATAACAAACATCTGAATCTTGGCAACATGAAGCCGCTATATAAACAACTAGGTAGTTACCGAGTTTCCGCGAATCAACAAGAAACAACATTATCAGTTCAAATAAATTCAAAGTAAATGTAACGAAATTGCCAAGTACCACAATACACCTGTCAACAAAGTACAATCAAAGGCTTAGGGCACACCGTTGCGGATACCGCTACAGTCGCTAAAACTGATACAGTTGGGACTCTGCGGCGGTCACATCGATTATGTTAAACTATTTGTTTGTGGCTAGATGTACTATTTGATTGTTGTTGTTAAAATTTGTTAACTGTATTTTATTCACTATTAATAAAATTCAGCATGATACGTGTTTTAAGAGATGCGTGTCCCTGGTGCGCATGGTGCGCGGGGGCGGCTACAGAAATCTGAACATGATCGCGAGAAGATTAGATAGTCGCCACGTAAACCATTGCTGTACCATAGCTTGGGATGGTGCAGGAATGGCCTATGTAAATTTTAAAATTTTTTTACTAACATAGACATAAGTAATAATAACAAATATTGAGCCTTTGTTGCTTGCAAATAAAGAATTCATTCATTCATTTACGATTTTATTTCATCAATGAAATGTCGTTTAGGTCATGTGATGGACATTGGTCGGGAGAATCGAGAAATATATTGAAGTTTACACCTTGTTCAGGTTACAGCTGCAATTTCAAGTAAGCTTTATTTTGTTCTTCCGTCAAATTTAATCCCATTTTATGTATAAATAACTCATTTTCTACCGCGGTATTACAATAATTAAACTTTTTGTACCCAAAATTATCCTGGGCCTTTACATTTTCTGATTACTTATTTACAGTAAGTACTTTATTTAGTAAGGAAGAGATAACCTACCTCGAATTTTTGAATTTAATGCAATCATCAAGATTTAACGAGGTTATGTATGTATCTAATAAGAGCCCTAAGTACATGCTATAATTTCGGTTCAAGGACCAATTTTAACCTGCTAATCAAGGAAAGAAGCAAACCGCGCTAGCTGGTTTGTTTACCGCGTGAATTTCCTAGTAAAAAAAAAACAAATTTAATTAACTCTTTATCACTAATTGAACTTCGTTTTTCATCAAACTGATTGATCTAGATCACAATCTATATAAAAGTTAAAACTTATATTGTATAATAATAATAGCATCGTAATCGCCCATGTTCCTCGAAACGGCCCTATGCCTCGGTAAATCGATAAGATGTCCAGCAATGTCAGTAAATTGACGTGTATTTAACGATAATATCCGCCGACCCATACCTTGCAAGCGCAATAAATTTGAAGACGGTTAATTCGGTAACATTAAGAGGTTGTTTCAACGATGTACTCAAAGCCTTAGATCGTAGATGCAACGGGAAGATTTTGTATAACAGGAGTAATGTCCAACGTACAGTTACTTTAGATTGTGTACGAATATAATAATTTTGTCTGGCAATAAATTGTCTCTAACAGTCGCCCTTAGAAGTTACATTACAATCTTAGCTTTAAAACCTATCATAAAATTAAAGGAGGTAGGACACGGCGGTATATCCGCCCGATTGAGCAGTCCGACTGGGGAAGTACCTCCGCCCTACAGAATACCGCGGTTATAATAACTTCGTGTTGTGTTCCCAGTGGTGAGTAGGGTAGCCAGAGCTCACTGGACAATTTGTGCCGTCAGTGGGAAGACTAAAGGGTTGTCCTGATTTGTCTTCTACTGACGGCACAGAAACTCTGTACTTACAGGGTTGGCAGCGCGACTGTGACTCCTCTGGTGTTACAGACGTCCATAGGCCACGGTAACTACTTTCCATCAGGTGGGCCGTGTGCTTGCCTGCCAACTAAGTGGTATAAAAAAAAAACTTAAACAAAACATGATAATATTAAACTTATGCCTTGAAGCTTACAAGAATATTGTAAAACACACGCGTACTTTATCCTCGGAGAGTTAGGCAGAAGAATTTACACGCACATTTCACCAATTACTGTATTCGGTTCCACGTAATAAGGGGTGAGCCTATTGTCGTCTTTCACACACTATTGTTGACTCAAGCCATGCATCTGAGACTGAGTCTGGGCTGTATATCTGTCTGATGTTAAACAGCCCTATCCCTTAGTCGCCTTGTACGACACCGCATGGGAAGAAATGGGGTGGTCCAAATTCTACTCTTCCGGGAACCATGAAACTAAATAACAAACTACCATTTAACAAATGCTTTACGCAATATATCGAATTTTAACCACATACGCAGTTAGACTGGTAAAGCGGAACCCAGACTCCGAAAGCTTCAGATGCGTCTGCGATAAACGCTAAGAGGAATAAGAAGAGCTGATAATTGATAAATGTATTATTATTCCAACCATCAACATTTCCATTACACTACATAAACTTAAAAACACAGTAAATATATCGAGTAAACATTTTGTGAAATCGATCATAAACATTTCACGATGCACACAAATGAAATCGCGGCAAACACGTAATTGTTTCATACGTCGAACAAACCGATGTCGGTTTGTATCGAATAAATCATTCGCTCCGATTGACGGCTAGAAAATCGATTCGGTCGTGATTGCATGCCGACATTCCACACCACTGTTTTTATGTACGTTATTTGAATAAAATTTCTTATTTAATATTCCTTATGCGTTATTCGAGTGGTGAGCGGATACGGTCCGTGTATGTTGGTATTAATTACATAGTATTGGTACTTTCAGGGCCGTTTATTGCCACAACTTCGGTGCATAGTTCTAATTACTAACTTCAAAAGTTTTTTTTTACAAGTACACGGCTCACTTTATGGGCAGTGATTACCGTGGCCTATGGACGTGTTTTATACTTTTTTTTATACCACTTAGGTGGCAGACAAGCGCACGGCCCACCTGATGGAAAGTGGTTACCATGGCCTATGGACGTGTGTAACACCAGAGAAGCCACACTCGCACTGCTGACCCTGTAGGCCCAGAATTTCTGTGCTGTCATTGTAGAGGACAAAGCAGGACAAGCCTTTAGTCATCCCACTGACAGCACAAATTGTCCAGTGAGCTCTGGCCTGGCTAACCTACTCACCGTTGGAAACACAACACGAAGTTATTATAACCGCGGTATTCTGTAGGGCGGAGGTACTTCCCCAGTCGGACTGCTCAATTGGGCGGAAATACCGCCGTGTCCTACCTCCAACACCACCAGGGTCGTCACACTCGCGCTGCCGACCCTGAAGAAACCTTCTAATGCCCTTATGAAGATCCCCATATTGTAGGCGCACGGGAAAACCGCACCAGGTAGTTTATTCCACAGCTTGCCGTCTGAGGTTGCAATGTTTTAGGATGAATTCCCTGAAAGGCAAGCGGTGCCTTGATAGAATGTAGCTGTGGGCATCATGTCAAACAATTCATCTGAGCACAAACCGTTGTATAGTTTTGACAATGTGGGGTAACCTAATTAATATTTTAGAACATGGTCAGTTTTAAGTCCCTTTAACTAACGCTCGTGTGCCTATTGCTGTGAAGATGCAAAAAGATTATACAGGGTGTTACAGAAAGGTGTGGTCATATTTAAGGGTCGTTACACATGCCTGATAACCAGTCGATATGCACCGGCCAATGTACAAATAGTAATAAAGTGATGACATCATTAGTCGTCTTACAAAATTGTTAAATTCGTTAAAATTTTCGATATTTAGCAAAAGCGGTAGGTCACAACACTATTGTATTTTGTTCTTTCGCGATAAGTTCAATTGAGTTCAATAACCTCTGCAAAATCTCTAATCTCAGCTGTGCGCCTGGTAGCCGGCCTACCAAGCGTAGGTATAGTTAGATACAGGTTACATCAGAGATATTTTGACTATCACTTACCGGGGCGTGTTCTCCTTACAGCGAAACGGTGATGTACCTGATCTGGTACAGTCATAAGAACGCACTAATTTATCACTTCACGATCGCGACACAAGGAGTTTAAACTATCACTTATGTAGGCCACAAAAACATAACGAGTACATGTACACATGAATGGAGTCTATGACGCCACAGTATGCGTGAAACTCCAAGGCATACCTACGTTTAAAAAATTATAGCAACGCGCAACGGCTCGTTGCTCGATGCCGTAACATGCTACCACGCACGCTTCGAAACATATCTGGGGTTACGCTACGTAAATCTCTGATATTCGGGCTTCCATATTCTCTCTGCTGTCACATGCTGTACTGTACACTTTTTCTTCACGTAACCTCAGAGAAAATAGTCGAGCGGAGTGAGATCCGGGGACCTCGCCGGGCAAGCGACTCTCACTTCACCGCCACGCCCAATCCTCTGATCAAAACGCATCTTTAAATACGCGCGAACTTCCCCCTTGAAATGAACGGGTTTCACTCCGATAACCGTTCCAGCTCGCCGGGTATCTACTCGTACTCGGGTCTACTTCAAAATGCTCGAGAATACGATCGTCTAAAGCAGTGGGCGTCGTAGAAGGTCGCCACGAAAACTTCCAGTGTGTTGAAGGCGGTTCACCATCTTCTTAAAACACTCCAAAGAGGGAAACCGCCGACGGTCACCCTCTAGTCTTCCGTCCACAAATATCTCACTGTACAGCCGACGAGCTTTTCGCAAGCTACCATCAGCTGCGCCAACACAAAGCATCATCTAATATTCGCTATTACTAAAAACCGACATTTTCACTGCACAACAGAACAACAACTAGTCTACAAATAAACATGTAAACAACCTACAGAAAAGAAGTCGGCACAAGTAGGTACATACGAATGTTGCCAACCATTAATCTATCTAATTCTAATTATCTAATTTAATACGTAGAATTTTGAAAAATCCACAGACCTTCCTTTCATTTTTAAGGTAAATATGACTGAAAAACCTGCAGTTAACTAATTAATGGTTAAATCAATCCCTTTGTTCAGAACAATATTCTATTTCTACTAAAAAGTACATTGCCTAGGTACATTTTGCTATCTGTTCGCGCTAAAAATCTGAACTGAAAAGTAAATGATAGCTTCGTGCTCAGTGGTTAAGGTCGGCCTTTCTACTGAAAATCACAAGTTTTAATCATACCGAGAGGAGATAGAGCCAGAGTAGAAAGAGGAGAAAAAGTTGAGGAATCAGGAAATAAGTAATACATAAAATTGTCACGATATTTTTCTTTGCATATGACAAGACTTACCTACTCTGCGGGTGACAAGACGCAAAACAAACGAACCGGATTTCGTCTTCTATCTTTTAAAAAGCATAAACGCGTAAAAATACATTTTAATCTACTAATAAATTTACCACTTTTTCATTTGAAATCTACGCTGCTTCTACTATTTTTAACATGCCATCTACAGATTTTATAAAATCAGTTATGGCAACATTGATGCCTACTGTTTTACGCACTTTGGCGCCAAATATTATGTCCTTGGCGGCACCGATTGTCCGTGTCAAAAGCGCCGCCACGCATCGCGGTCTCATCAAAGGACTCCGCGGCCGAACGTATTACCTATGAAATTAGGGTAGAGGTACAGGTTTACGTCCATTTAAAATTTTTATTTTAATATTTAAATCTGGATTTTTCAACTATGACTTTGTGCTTCTTTCAAGTGCAGAAACCCCCTCGCATTGAGTTTGGGTTGGACAATGAATGGACTATCGCGCTCAAATTTAATAAAAACCAGTTATGTACTTACTCTGAAAAAAAAATCGCAGCTACTATTCAATCTACTCGTTGTCTGTTGTTATGTAAGAGACAACTTTTTCGACGCCGTGATTTTCGTATCATTCAATAACGGGTGGGCAAACAAACATACGACCCACTGACTGAACAACATTGTTATTAAAAAAGAGTATGTAATTCAGTAGAAATACATCCGATACTAAGAATGCAGAAAATAATAAAATTGTGACCATGGTCGAATACTAGTCAGTTCACCCTATTTAGGTATAGGAAAAAAATAACAAATGATTTTATCGTATCAATTATTTTAGGGTACCGTAAAATCTTGTTTCAAAAATTTTGAAGAAACGACTCTTACATTTTATGTTATCCTGGTATTTGAACATATTTTTGTTCACTTTACCATACCTTTTTATGCTTTAAGAAAGGTTTTGTATTAAATAAAAATTGGTACGGAACCAATCATAATAAAGGGCGTGGCGATTTGGAGTGAAAGAGAAGATATTTTAATTTTATGAAATAGTTTAGGGTACCGCAATGAATGTTACTTTAACGAACACTTATGAAGGACCTCTTAGAGTTATGTTATCCGGGTACGACATGATATACCTTAGTAAGTTCTGTGTGCATTTTTGTACACTGCCGTTATTTATGTTGTGCGCCATTGTGCGCATTATCATGACACCTGGTTTCCCAAACGTAACGAACAAACAAATCTCAAAAAAATCCGATAATAAATAACTACGTAACTCAAACTAAGGCAAACGTGTAACGATCACAGTGTTGCGGATGCTGCTTTTTTATACCACTTAGGTGGCAGACAAGCACATGGCCCACCTGATGAAAATTGGTTACCGTGGCCTATAAACGTATGTAACACCAGAGGGAACGCACTCGCGCTGCCGACCCTGTAATCACAGAGTTTCTGTGCCGTCAGTGTAGAAGACAAAGCAGGACATGCCTTTAGTTTTCTTACTGACAGCACGAATTCTCCAGTGAGCTCTAGCTACCCTAACACAACACGAAGTTATTATGGCCGCGGTATTCTGTTGGGCGGAGGTACTTCCCTAGTCGGACTGCTCAATTGGGCGGAAATACCGCCTTGTCCAACCTCCTGCTGGTCTCGAAGGACGAGAGCGTGCGGGGATGCGAGAGGAAAACAACCCTGTTTTCGAACCTGTTGCCATGTTAATTCCGTATGGAAAAGTACGATATCCTCATCTTACCCTGAAAAGGGGCGGCTCCTCAACCAGCCCTTTGAGGCTTTGTCTGCTCTCCACTGTGTCCTATGCTACTCAGGCACACATGAAGAGTCACCCAGCATCCCTTTACAGGGGCATTCCTGCCTCGGTCGGGATTTTGGGAGAGGAGGTGTGCTGCCGTCTTCACGCGCAGTTGCGCTGCGGAGATTCGCAACCAAGCATCTCTATTTATCGTGTACCTACCCAACAACTTGGAATTTTGTTCTATTTAACTTCTCATCAGGTGGGCCGTGTGCTTGTCTGCCACCGAAGTTGAATAAAAACCGAAAATTTATTTTTTGCATAACATTTCAATAAAATTGGGTACGGAACCAATTTTAATTAGTTTAATATTAAGGGGCGTGGCTGGAAATTCGATAGTCCACGACTCCTGGTATTGAATGTAGGTTAACCTTTACCTAAGGTATCTTTGAGACAAGTCTTACATTTAGCATGGATGATTTCAGGAACATAAAAATGTTTTATTATTGCTAAAAGTAAATTTTGTTTTATTTTAATACTATTTTAACAAGTTTAAGCTGTTTCAGAATTTCTTTGCCCGATATAAAAAAAAAATTGTTTAGGTACAAAGTAAGTAATATGATATTGAGACAGGGCCTATCAAATCCGATCGTTTGGTAAACCTACTCGGGTTCAAACCGTAGAGTTCATTTGTAACAGCGCGCTGCAGCTGCTGCAGCCCTGGTTAGTTTTTTAGTGTTGTGCGTTTGTCGACAAATTCCACTAGCTTACACATGGTCGATAAAAAAGAAAATTAATTATCTACGTGATACAAAGTAAATTGGTGTTTATACTCCCGCGGAAAATTTATTTATATCACACGTAATGCGTCCCTCGAATATGACCACACCTTTCTGTAACACGTTGTATATTATAAATTAAAGATAAGCGAAAAAATCATTTTCCAATGGTTTATTTATACATTATTTAATATTTTTATAATATTTCTTGACATAATTGTAAAATTTATACGTTCACATGTGCTCTTAGTGGTGCCTAAACTGAATAAATGAAATGATTGAAGTTGAGAGTTGAGTTACGGAGGAACGGATCATGATATTCCTTCAACACACAGAGAGCATTCTCTTACCAGGCAAGACAATGGGACAAGGCCTGACGAGGCCGCGGCTTTGTCGTAGAAACATCATACTTCCTTCCTCCACAGTGGTGACTCCGACGTGATCATACCTTATGAAGATGTGAGTGTTTCAGATTCTTTGAGATTGGCGGTGAACAGTGAAAAAATTTTTTAGAAGTAAATAAATCGATCTACCCTTTTTCGAGGTCTTTTACTACGCGTATCTGCACTACTAGTAGTAAAAGAACTCGAAAGAGGGTAGACCGATATATTTATTTCTAAAACTTTTTCAATGTTCACCGCCAGTACTCCAGTTTCTCCGTGATCATGGTGCTTGCAACAGCGCCGAAATATCAGAAACTCTGAACAATACAACATGGTAAATATCCCCGATAGCTTTGTGAGTGACTATGATAGTTTAAATACCTATAATGTACAATGTTCTCTTACTGTAACAAGATGAAGCGAACAATCTACATATATACCAAGGAATATGTTTATCCACATTAAGTGCACATGTCACCAGCATTGCCTACTTTAGGTCTCACTGAGGACACGATCTCAAACTGTCACCAGTGATGAGCGTTTCTCACCAGATACCATAGCCATGATGCATCAGTGTTGTGTCGAAATCCGTCCAAAACTTTACCGGGTGATAAAATAAAATGATAATTGCTTACGTTCTCGTAATATAATTCAGTCGGAATTGTGTCAATAACCTCTTTGTAATTGTTATTTTTATGTTTACGAGTATACGTGTTGATGTATTCGGTGATCTCTCTTTATAAAGCTGTTTTGGTTTAACATTAAAACGTTACATTACAGTATTCGATTTCGTCTAAATATTGTGTGGTTACAAATGTAGGATACAAAGGCAGCTAGCTCCTCGTGTGGGTGTGATAGACTAGCTGACCCGCCCCAGCTTCGCATTATAGGAATCTGCCAGATTTGTTGACATATATGATCACATCTTTTTTCTTAAATATAGGACACTCCAACTTGACTTCACCTCGCCTGATGGTAAGCTAAAGTCTCAGGAAAGAGTGTCACCATTACAGACACTAAATAATGTTACAATGGTGGCACTCAGCTTGGCGACCTTAACATAACAAATGATTTTTCACACCCCACTTAAAGGACCCGGGACTGTAGGAAGAAGGAAACACGTGTGCTGGTAATGAATTCCAGCTCCGTTTCCTTATGTAGTAGCGTGATGATATATAGCTTAATACCTTCATCCTCACACATTACAACAGGAAACAGTGCGAACTTTGAAGTGTGATAGGAACTTCACCTCACGTTCACTCAAGCTGTGGAATGAACTCCATACTGTGATTTTCCCAAGCGACCACAAAATTTGGATCTTCAAGAAGGGTTATTAGAAGGTTTCTACAGGGTCAGCAGCGCGAATGTCTCGCCCTTGGTGTTACACACGTCTATACGCCACTGTAAACACTTTTCCTCAAGTGGGCCGTGTTTGTCTACCACTTATTTGGTAAAAAAAAGTCTGCATTCTGCATATAGTGTCATGCACATAATGTAGACAGAGCTGGTAATAAGTAACAACTATGAAAAACGAATACTTGCACAATTGATGTTCGTTGTGCAATGCGGTTTCTTAATAGGGTTTATTAAATTGTGCCGCATAGGCACATATGAGGTCGCACTCATGTACCTACATATTTCAGTCTGTGGTATCAGGTATGAGTCTACATTGTTGCACATTCCATTTTAATTTTTTTAATCATTATTACAGAGAATTTAAAGTATGTTTTCATATTGAGGCAGATAAAGCATTCTGGATATGTACAGTCTACAATAAAAGTGTAACTACTGAATCAAAATATAATATACTATAAATACAGTAATAAGTATGCATGAAAAATTTTGTAGAAAAATGGCGGTTTGACACTTTATAAAATGGAAATATTTGTTCGCAATGGATGTAAAAACTACTAAACGAATTTTGATGCGGCTTTTGTTTGTTAGAAAGGTCTTGGTCAGACATAAGATATTACGTTTTATTTACGTTGAGCAGAACCAGAGAGAAGAGATCTACATGGGCGGAAGGCTAGTAAGTGAAATAAAATAAACAGATTAAATAAAAAATATACAGGTTAGTAAATAAATGTTGATTTGTATGTCATTGAATTAGCGCCACCTGGCGGCAAACTTGTGGAACATTTTTGCGCATACAAATCATCGTTTACTGACCTTCAGTGAATATGAGAAAACTAGTAGGTACTAAGCACTCTGAAAAGGAAATTCAATTACCGTGTGACATAAATGTTTGTTTTCTTGATTGGGTTTACAACTCATATGAGGGCAGAAGTTTAAAAATTGTGTACTGATCGAAGTCAAGGTCAGGTTAACCTTACGCTTAATGTAACCTTCTTTATGACATCTCTGTACACAAACTTAGCTGTTTTTACGTGCGATAAATCCCCATCAGTGGGAGAGGTTACTCGAACTGACCAAAACGCACGACGTCTGTGTGTCGTTTTTGGTTGTCGAAGGTGAGGTTGACAGGCATATCCCTCGCACCTGTCGCCGACCCAGGCCATCTCTCGATCTGGCCCTCTCCTCGGGTGTGGGGACCACAGAGTCCCCAACACGTCCCCGTAAACGGAGAGGCGCGTAAGGCGTACCGCTGCCGCGGCCTGCTTCTTTCAGGGTGACAGGCGGACACAGAATTAGCTTAGTTAATCCAAGTATCTTCCTAGAAAGTCACTGTTTGCGGATTTAAGTTCCGTCTGGTATATTCACTTTTTCCGATCTAGTTAGCATATTAATAGCTTCAAAATTCCATTATAACGACCCAATGAGTCACAATAACATATTTTAGAAACAATATTTGCATTGAAATTTGTCAATAAAAAATGTAAACTACTTTTGTCGCTGGCGGTACATTTTTTGATCTAGCTTTGATCGTTAATGCAAAATATATTCATTGATTGCAAACAGCCTTTGTAATCAACTAGACGACTCGCCCCGGGTTTGCCTGTGGCATATTCCGAAATTTCATATCAGTGATACTGAGTTTCGGATCTCACCCCTTTAAACTATATAATAATGATGCCTAGTGGTATGGGTAATGGACTGCTGAGACGAGGTTTCGGGTTCGATCCCATGTTTTATCATGGCACACACCAATGACTTTTCGATGCTTTTCGAAGTTATGTGTGTATTTATCGCAGGTTTATAAGTGCCCGGTTAATGGCAATAGGCTCGCCACCTATTATATTGGAACCTAAACATAAACTGGCGAAATGTGGGTGCTAGCACCTCTGCGTACTCCTTCGGGGATATATGTTATGTTATAATGATACAATTTATTAATTTTCGAATAATGTATAGAAATCTGCCGAATTGGTTGACATTTATGATTAATATTCTACTTCTTTGAGTAGTAGCGTGATGATATGTTGCCTATAACCTTCCTCGATAAACGGACTATTCAACACAAAAATATTTTTTTTAATTCGAACCAGAAGTTTCTGAGATTTGTGCGTTCAACCAAATAAACAAGCGAAATCTTCAGGTTTATATTATAAGTATAGATAGGTACCTTATAATTGCATATTGATGTCGGTCAAATGGTCAAAGTTTATAGCCAGGCCATAACCCACATAGATTTTAGATAATTTCTTTAACGTTTTATGCTAATTCATATATTTATAACTTTTTTTTTTTACAACTTTTATTAGAAGTATTTTACTTGACTAACGTATGTTAGGTATAACTTTTAAAATATGACCGTTAGATCTGAGGAATTCGGTTTAGAAATTTGACACAAAAACGTAAACACTAAACTACAAACTTTTCCCTAATTTGACAGATCAACAGCGACTGTCAAATTAGATAAGAAAAATGTCTTATTTTTAAAGTCATTAGTGTCATGTAAAGTCAAATTTATATTATTTTCTAAATTATTAATTGGTATGATCGAGAGATTCCAGGTTTGAATCTTGGCGGTTACACTATCGACGTGTACCCACAGATCTATACAAGATCACATTACACACAAATAAGATTAAAAAAACATTGAATGACATTTGAAAGCATTTGCACTATTCAAGTCGATTAAGATATATAAAAAATTTAAACGGGTCAGGCGGGATACGAACCCGCGAACTTTCTCAATTATAGGGGGAAGGTAAGAGAAGGGCAAAATCGCTGGTTCGAACCCCGCTTGAACAGATTCAATTTTTTCTAAATCTTAATCATTTAAACAATCATTGTTAATTTTTAGTTACTGTAAAATGACATCGATTGCATAAAAAATCTTTAATTTCTAAGGTAGCTACATAATCACGTATCAAACGTACGCGTTAGTAAATTAATTGTGATCAGATAGAAAGCCTGCCGGCGTGGGAAGCCGCAAGCCGCCCATTGACAGAATATTATTAGGTTATAATGCGTGTGGGCATTATTACGCGTAACTTTGGATCAATTTATTGTTTTTGAAAGCCATTTAGCCTAAATAGTTTGTTGATTTCTTTTGAGATATATTCTGATTAGCTTACTCTTCGTTTCATTGTTGATTTTAATATAGAAAAAAAATATATTTGTAGGTTATTGTTATCTTATCTGTATCTATAAATAAATCTGGTTGCGCCGAGGTAGAAGCTGTATTTCTTGACGTGGAAACACACTCCTTTTATACCCGTCTCCTCTTCCGCACTAACCATAGATGTAGCTTCCGTCCGCCATTTGTGAAATATAGACACTCAGTCTCGCTTTGAACTAGCCAGCGTGATGACGGACCGCGCTCGCGTCTCTCAGAAATGTATAATATTTGTTACATTTTTACCGCTTCATAGACCTTTACCGATCGGATTGTGCCTCTCGTGTGTTCCTCAAGCGATCTAGTGATGCTGACGGCAGCTCCTGAGCAAGGAAGAGAAGATCCGTGTACCGGCTGCGATGAAAACACGTGTGTCGTGAAGGTTAGTGCATCCTCTCCTAATTTCTCGGGCTGCATTCACTGCCTGGATCGAATCCGCGGCAGCCCGGCCACCTGTCTTTTGTGTGTAAAGCGTCAATGGAACAGTTAGCTACTTCCCGCAATACAGTCCATTACCGCACTCGGCCATGCGCCACCATTTTTGGTCCGGATCGAGCCGGATTCTTAGCCGTAGTTCGTATTTTGTTATTATTCTAATGGGAATGAGCGCACCGCACCTAAGTGCCTGGTTATTTTAGTAGAAAACCCCGCATCCAGACATTTAGGCTTAGAATTTGTTGTCCGTTCGCCGCTGGCTCGCATTGTACCTACCTAATACATAAATAGGTTAGGTATCATATCAACACTTAATCGTAGTTCACAATTTTCGCACCGCACCTAAGTGCCTGGTTATTTTAGTAGAAAACCCCGCATCCAGACATTTAGGCTTAGATCTTAGGTATACTAGACACCCTAGTGCATAGGCACAGTGTAATACCTAACGCATTTGGCTTTGTTTTGTTTTTTCAATTACGTTGTTCTCGGCTCGCGTCGTATTTGCCTGGTACCTGCGTGGGTAGACACGTGGTTGTACCTCATTCCAATTCATACGAAAGTATTTTAATTTGAATAGATATTACGCAATACTTAGTCCCTGAAATAATAGTTGAACCTAGACAGCGACCATCGCGTAGGTACGACCTTGTTGCTATGCGCGTTTGTTCAAGCGTGCATTCACAGTTGTAGGTACCTACCTATCTGCCGAGTGTCGCTCGCGCCGCCTCGCTGCTCTGTACCGCTAAGATTAAGTCATTTCATATTTGTTGTTTACCTCACTTTAGTTTGAGATTTAATTATAAACATGTCCCCAAAGGTTGATAGGACCGGTAAGGTTCAATTGAAACTTTTAAACGCTAAAAAAGAAATGATTTACTCTCGCGTACAATCGATTTATGATAATGCACTTAAAACCTCTGATTTGGTCATCAGAGATTCGTTCTTGTGTTCTATAGAAAACTTAGATAGTCTACGCGCGGATTTCGAAACCTTAGTACATGACATCAACGTTTTAGAGTTGAATTTGAATCCCGATTACTCAGTGAGTTATCAGGCCTTGTCGTCGTTTGACGATTTGTATTGTCGTATCAAACGCGTCGCTAGGAGTTTGGAGAAACCGGCTGACCTACCCAACCCCACTCGCGACCGACCTAAGTTGCCACCAATTCAAATACCCGAATTTGATGGTAACATTCGCAATTGGTGTCTATTTATAGATAGTTTTGAGAATACAATAGATAAGAACGATTCGTTGACAGATCACGAAAAATTGCATTATCTCGTTGAAAAATTGACTGGTAAAGCTATAACCGTTTGCGCTGGAATTACGTTTAGTGCCGAGAATTATAATTTAATTTTAAATACTTTGAAAGCTAGGTATGAGGATAAAAGATCGGTAGCTAACGCCTATTTAGATCAGATGTTTGATTTGAAATCTATTGCGGCATGTAACGATCAAAACTTAGAGAAATTTCTAGATACTTTCGCGTCAGCTGTTCGCGCCGTAAAGAACCTAAAGATTGATGACCTCTGCGACTTCGTATTTTTGTATATGGGTTTAAGGAAATTAGATTCCGAAACCATTCGTTTGTTTGAGTCGGATCATCGCGGCAATAGAATTCCTAAGTTCGAAGACTTGGAAAGTTTTGTTCGCGAGCATATAAAAGTATTGCAGCGCTCTTCATCGAAACATGAAGGCGCGAAGATAGTTGTTGATTCTGCACGCAAAGTAGATGCGTCATCGAAGTCACTGAGGTCAACTCATACTTATGTTAGTACCGCACCAGCACGTGTACAGTCACCTGTTTGCTCTTTGTGTAGCACTCATCATTCGCAACTGTACAGGTGTCCTGGTTTTCTAAAATTGTCGCCTAGTGATCGTTATAAATTTGTTCGCGCTAATAATTTTTGTTTTAATTGTCTCGGTACTAAACACCGCGTTGTTTTATGTAATAGTAGAAATAGTTGTCGCAAATGTCAAGCGAGACACCACACTTTGCTTCATTTTGAGAATAGTAATGCCGCATCCGATGTGAGCACGGTTGGCTCGTCGAGCGGTGACACACGGCAGCCTGCGCCGCAGCCGCAGCCCGCGCTCGCGCGCGCTCCGGCCCGCCCGGTGACCGCCGCGGATGACGTCACCTTGTGTTCGTTCTCCGCTAGTGCTGCACTCACTACTGTGTGTCTTGCGACCGCCCGCGTTGTTATTGTTGATGCATTAGGTAAGCCGCGCATTGTTCGAGCGCTGTTAGATGGCGCTTCGCAAAGTAATTTTATTACTCAAGATTGTTGTCGGCGTCTTGGTTTCAATGTTGATAAGCGTTCAACCCGCTCAGTGGTGAAGGGTTTTGGAAGCTTACAGTCAGCTGTTCGTGGCACCGTTAAAACAAGGTTTAGATCTCGTTTTAATAATAATATTTGGTTTGACATGGATTCGCTCGTTATAGATAGAATAGCTGAACAGTTGCCTACCGTCCCGGTTGACACGTCTTTATTAACGAAATTTAAAGACTTGCCTTTAGCAGATGAGACTTACGCTGTTCCTGGAGTCGTCGATATATTGATCGGCGCTTCGATTCTCCCGCACCTCCAGTTATCACGTAAGGTTCAAGGGGGACCGACGTACCCCGCTCCGCACGCACTGGAAACAGTTCTTGGTTTTGTTATAATTGGTTCCGCACCCGCTTCTATGGATAGTTTTAGTCACTCGACTGCTTCGTTCTGTTGCACCGTCGAGCCGCCACTGGAGTCTACCATCCGCAAGTTTTCGCTCGGTGGCTCCCGTGTATCCGCTGAAAAACGCTTTCTTTGTTTGGAACGAAAGATGCAGGCGTCCCCAAAGTCGAAGCGGGCCTATGATGAGGTTGTTAACGAATATTTAGATAAAGGTTACATCTCACCTGCGCCTGCGGACACTGGCGGGACCCAGCCTTCGTACATTATCCCGCACCGCGGAGTTATTAGAGAAGATAAGCTTACTACTAAAACTCCGTGTAGTTTTGGATGGCAGTGCTAAGACTAGCACTTCCGTGTCGCTTAATGACATAATTGTAAATTTTCGCATTAATATTAGTAATTTTTAGCTTTTAAGACTCAACAGTCGCTTTGTGTTGGGCCCACTCTTCGCCCCATCGTTGGGACACATTCGTCGCTAATAGAGTGGCAAAAATTCAATCTGAATTGGCGCCACATAATCTCTTTCACGTTGCTGGCACCGACAACCCAGCCGATTGTCTCTCTCGTGGATTGCTTCCTTCGCAAATTTTAGATCACCCGTTATGGTTTAGTGGACCGTCCTGGATTCATGCCGCGTTAGATAAGTGGCCAGTTAGTCAATTCAATCCCACTACGGTTTCCGAACCACCCGAGGAGAAGAAGCACTCGCTTGTTGTATCGGTCCCACGTGAAGAGACCCTTATTTTGTTGTTGGCTAATCGCGTCTCGTCTTGGTCGAGACTGTTGCGTTGTGTTGTTTGTTCGCCTCTGCCCTCTGCCTAGCCAGCAGTAGGCACGAGCTCCAATCTAGGTTTATATTTTAGTTGTTATTTCCCAAACCTAGATTTAGATTAGACTTTATATTTGTTTCGCATTTGTCGTTTCGAAGGTAACCCTTCAAGCCGGGGGGAATGGTTGCGCCGAGGTAGAAGCTGTATTTCTTGACGTGGAAACACACTCCTTTTATACCCGTCTCCTCTTCCGCACTAACCATAGATGTAGCTTCCGTCCGCCATTTGTGAAATATAGACACTCAGTCTCGCTTTGAACTAGCCAGCGTGATGACGGACCGCGCTCGCGTCTCTCAGAAATGTATAATATTTGTTACATTTTTACCGCTTCATAGACCTTTACCGATCGGATTGTGCCTCTCGTGTGTTCCTCAAGCGATCTAGTGATGCTGACGGCAGCTCCTGAGCAAGGAAGAGAAGATCCGTGTACCGGCTGCGATGAAAACACGTGTGTCGTGAAGGTTAGTGCATCCTCTCCTAATTTCTCGGGCTGCATTCACTGCCTGGATCGAATCCGCGGCAGCCCGGCCACCTGTCTTTTGTGTGTAAAGCGTCAATGGAACAGTTAGCTACTTCCCGCAATACAGTCCATTACCGCACTCGGCCATGCGCCACCAAAATCTATATGCATAAACAGTGAAATTTAAGTATATGTTTGTAATATTAGAATAACAGATTTGCCAACTTTGAATGTAAATACGGTACTACAATCAGTCAATTAATTAGCCCACTGCAGTCTGGAGGTTATGTCGGACTTGAACCGACTAAAACGCACGCACTCCACGCACTAGGGTGACAGGCGGCTCCACCCGTCACCCCCAGACCCGCGCTCATGGGGGACGGAGGTTATTTTGCGTCCACCGACGCCCGAGCCGCCTCCGCAAGAATCTGTACTCAAATCTAGTTATAAATCAATATTTAGGATTGAGTATCGTTCTGGAATGTCTGTGGAAGGAGGGAAATTAGACAGTCGATAAATATCACGTTCAAATGTCGTGATCCGGTGTTAAAATGCGAATAATAAAAATAAAAAGAATTGTCTGTGATATTATGTAGCTGTGTTACATTTTTCATTTCGCGGCACTGGTTACGTGGGAATTTGTCTTTTTTTATTTCATTATTCTTTTTATATACAGTGTGTGGAATTTTATTAAAACAATAGAGGTGTTTAAAGTCTTATGACCTGTCAAGACTTTTTATGCAGCCTTCAACAACGATTACTCACTGTAATCCAATGTAATCAGTGTACACATACTGGGTACAATCAAAAACAAACGTTGCTTAATACCATACCATTTTAATTTATGAATTGTGCTACAAATTCCAGATATGAACACTGGCTTACAAAACTTATTTTATTACGTTTTACGATTCAATATCGTGATCGAATAATATAAATACGAATTCGCATATGAATATTATGTTAATGGTATAAATATCATCAATATATTATATATTGTATTATCGCGACAATTTGTTGACTGTGTATATACGCCTTTAGATTAGAAAACATTTATCGATTTAATGTAATATTAAACTTAAAGCTAACATATTTCATCTTAAATTTTTATAAAAACAACTCATTACTTAAATATTTCAGAATATAATAAATATCTTTCTAAAAATAAAGCGTGTTCAATTAATCAATCAATTAGCCTATCGTATTGCACTGTTGGACATTAGAGGGATTCAATCAATTGGCCTTGTCAGCAAACTAGGCTTCTTCCAATGTGCGCTATTCCGATCAATATTCCGCCTTCCGCATCCAGCATTTGAACGATTAATACATTAAGATTATTTAAAAGCACTTTTGTAATTAACTGTACAATAACAAATAAAAGACACAATACAAAAACAATTTCGCATAATATTTTGCAAACGTTACAACGATTGCAAGCATTGCAGCCGGCGCTTCTTCGCCCATTGTCTGAGCAAACAAAAAGGAATTACAATTTTTTTGTTATTGAATCAAAACCACAATATTTATATAAGTTGTATGTTAATATAATATCGGACGTGCGAGTGTGTCCACGTGCTTTTGAGGTGTGTGGGTGTATGAAATGTATAAAACTGATCAAGTATGAGGCGGGCTTGCATATAGAGGGATCCGTACAGGAAATAGCGTCTCAATATTACCGCAGTGGCTTTTGTTGTGCCATTTCTTCTTCAGTAGCGCCTAGGAAGCAGTGGTAAACTTAGTTTCTGGCAGAAATTGACATCAAAAAGATGTAATAACGTTGCACTGTTTTGAGA
Organism: Eilema griseolum; assembly: GCA_963662185.1. Classification (NCBI taxonomy): domain Eukaryota; kingdom Metazoa; phylum Arthropoda; class Insecta; order Lepidoptera; family Erebidae; genus Eilema; species Eilema griseolum. The sequence continues at coordinate 24,336,940 of OY759240.1, forward strand.
AATAAAGAATTTGAATATAACACTACAAAGTAACGAATTATACTGTGATAATATGTACTTTTTTAGTTTTTATTGTCTAAGATATACAAAAATAGGTATTCTTTTATTTAGGTATTATAGTTGTAAAAATAATGCGCACTCAGTCAAAAATTACTACTATTCAACTCTAAATGTTCTATCCAAAAGCCAGATTTGAAGAAAAAGCCAGAGCTCACTGCAGAGTTTTGTAATGTCAGTGGGAAGACCAAAAGCTTGTCCTGCTTTGTCTTTTACACTGGCGGCACAGAAACTCTTGTGTTGCACACGTCCATAGGCCATGGTAACCACTTTCCATCAGGTGTAATTAAAAAGTACAATACATGTAGCACTTTAAATACGTAATACCAAAGTATACTAAGACTGATCCTATTTTAAAGTTCCCCTTTAAACAGTTAGTTGTAGGGTACACACTAACTGTCAAAACCTAGTCAGTGACATCAATCGATCAGAATCAACAAGTCAATCACAGATCCAGTCGATGAAGGAATTCCTTGAGTAAAACGTGAGAACTCAGTTCAGAATGTGAGGGCTCTTTTGTTTGCCTTAAAGAGGACATACATGATCATTACTTTAAAAGTTATAAATCTTGTTTACTACCTTACTAACACACGTAAGAAATTAATTGCTGATTCTCATAGATTTATAACAAATTACCTAGAACCATTAAGAATTTACCCGTGCATCCCTTTAAAAAAACTTACTATGTCGTAATAGTACTAGACAAAATGGATTTAATTAATGATAATTTTTAAAACATTATGCATGACATTCTAGATTCTGATTGACATTTATAAAACATTGACATGTACTATTTAATGTACATGTCAATTACTATGTATTAAATAGTACATGTCAATGTAAAAACATTAAACATATTCAGTAGCATATTGAATATGTTTAATGTTTTTGTAATTTACTATTTAATGTTTTTAATTGTAATATAACATTACATAACTTATAATTTGTATAAAATAAATTTTCCACTATCAATAACTTTTGTACGCTTGTCTGGGCAAAACATGTTGCCACTATGACAATTATATTGTAACAACATCCATATAACCCGTGTTTATGCAAATAAATGAATCTTGAATCTTGAATCTCATTTCTCATCCGAGTACGGAACTCTAAAAAGCACAATGATTAGGCCATTGTAAATTATGTTTTGATGCTCCATTAGAACATCGTTTTAGTAGAGTTTTCTAAATTAGTGGACGTTATTAATTGTGGACATTTACATATAAAAGAGGTTTGACTTCGGTCAATGCCGCTGCGCCTGCCCAACACTCTCTCTTTCAACGAAAGTGTTTGATATTTGATACCACCGAACACCTTCATTTCTAACTTTAAACTTTCGCGTTCCATGATACACAATAATGTTTATGGGAATTAACGCGATCATGATATAGGTAAATACATACCTTTGGTTTGCCTGATGTTTTGACCAGGTTACACCGGCCGTGGTCACAGGCTGACGGCTCAGTGGTGCATGCCCGCCGTCTTCGAGTCCGTGAGGCAATAGGTTCTTTATCTACCCGCACATTCTCGACATACATGGCGACTCGACGATTCATAGCCCCCAGAATCTTGATGGGGTCCTTCACACCCCATGGTATATAGTTTGTTGGTTTACACCCAAAAACTATATACCAACAAAAATACTCCTTAAAATTAATTTAGTGTACCATCATAATAATCTTTCTCGAACTATTTCCGATCAGAAATCACCTCAAGTAATATTATATTTTTAAATCACCGATGATACTAAAGGAAGCGAAGGAACGCTCCATAACTGTCGATACAAAATAGATCATTGATAAAAACAGGCCTCTGATTGGTCGGTATCGTGCTCGCTTAATTGTAGAGTGCGCTTGCGCCGGGCGTTCTATCTAATGCCGATACTGACGATAAGCTTATGAAATAATACGTTGAAACACGCTGAAAACTTAGTTGGCTACTGATGCAGTTATGTACTAGGAAGATGGTTGGGTATCCGAAAGGCTTTCTGCACGAAAAAAAAACTATTATTGTCTTTTAACCATAACTCGAATATTAAACTAATTTGATCTATAGTTGCATCCTCTGTGGCATAGCGGTAGAGCGTTCGACTGCAATTTTTGCCGATAGCGGGTTCGATTCCTGCTCAGTACAAATATTTGTACGCATATATGCACATTTATATTTGTATCTGAATGTTTCTAGGTATAATAATGTAGGTATGTATTTACAAAATAAATTGTATCATATTGTACCCATAACACAAGTTAGTTAAGCTGTTTTTTTGGGCCTAACTAGATAACGATAGTGCTGTCTTAGATAGATAGATAATTCTTTATTGTACACCAATAGATTACAGTAGAACTTATAGGTAGCATGCATACAGTTTAATGTACAATTGGCGGCCTTATCGCTGGAAGCGTATTCTTCCAGGCAACCTGGACAGTGATGTACTAAAAGCAAAAGATTTGGTGTAGTTAACAAATAAACTAGAAACAAGATCTTTATTAAAAACAAAAGAAATCTTTATGCGTTTTTTTTAAATATATATATAGGACACGCCAACTTAACCTCACCTCGCCTGATGGTAAGCTAAAGGTAAAGTCTCAGGAAAGAGGGTCACCATTACAGACACTAAGTGTTACAATGGTGGCACTCAGCTTGGCGGCCTCATCAGATGCTTTTTCACGCCCCGCTTAAAGGCCACGGGACTGTAGGAAGAAGGAATTATAGCGTCTTCTAATATAACCTGCCTATAATTTGATCGCGACATACCCGCAGGGAGGTACCATGTCTATTCTCGATGAAACACGGAAGCTAAAACACGCCAAGATATAAATACAAATCGCGCGCACTTGCACCCAGCAATTAAACCTATACTAGGACTTGCGCGCGCGCATATCTCCGCACAAATCATAATCAGCGCCACCTGTAGGCGTTTGACAGAAGACCATAGCTCATATCCTTTAATACAATTGATTTGTTATGCTATAATAGTTCTTATTTCTTGACCATTAATGGTTTATTTCTGTTGAGTGATAGATCTTGTGAATTTTCTTGTGTTTTATTGAAACAACGATCAGATTTGAAGCGTTTAATAAAATACATGACTGTGAAAGATGCGATGTTGCGCAGGCGCATCGGCTACTTTATAGTTCCCATATGATACTGATATAAGATACACAATTTAGTTTATGGTTCCTGGAAATCCTATAGTATCTATTGTGCTTAGTGTACATTAAAAAGAACAACCGTAATCCATAAAATAGGGAGTTTTACCATATATTTGCACTGATCGATAGGCCTCATTATGTGCTTTTTCACACCCCTCTTAAAGGACCCGGGACTGTAGGAAGAAGGAAACGCGTGAGCTGGTAATGGTGCAATAAAGGAAAGAGTCTACGAATAGCTTAGTTCAGTTGAACTAATAGGTATGCACCGTATGCGGGTGACATCTAAGCCCTGCATGTGTTGTCCTGTGTAGGAAAGGACTAATTGAATATAAAATAGATAGGTATCTATATGCTGTATCAAACTATGTGTTCTTGAATGTATATTTTTCTGTATTAATATTGCAGAAAGTATCGCGGGAAACACGGAGATTTAGGTAACAGACCGTAGCGCGAGCGGTGGTACAAGTTACAAGCCACGAGCGGTGGTACAAGTTACAAGATGCTACTAATTTCCGATTTCAACAAATCGTTTATGATGCTTTCCACTTGATGTCATTGCTTTCAAATTGATGTATTCAAAATAAATTTAAACCTATTAATATGAGGGTGGCGTATTTTAAACTAACTTGCGCAGCATTAGCTAGACGCGCCTAAACAAAATGGCCGTCACCAAAAATAGTAACGGCATTATAGTATCCAAAAATGAATTAGTACGTTTTATTTTTATCTGATCTCAAATATTTTCATTTGTCCGCAGTATTCCCTGTATGTGGCTAGGCCTAGGTAATTCTCTTAAAATATCCAAATTATTTGCGATTACTTTATTACACAATTAATTTATTATCTAATTGAAAATGCTAGTGATTAGTTAATATCCAATCTGTTATGGATCAATAGTTGAAGATCTATATCAGATTTGGGCAGTGTAATATAATGACGAAATTCGTTAAATAAACACATTGCTTTTATCTTTTAAAATAGCATTATAATTATTGAATTAAATCATTTTACTTATAGAAATCTGTAAGTAACGTCGCATTAAACTGCTACTAGTCACAGGTTCCATTCTAACTAAGTGCAAACATTTGTATAGATAGGTTCAGAGCGAATCCGACACTTTAAAATGCCAAATCTATTCAGCAGATTTTTTTTATTATAAGGATATTCAGCTGTTCACTTAACATCAATCAATTCAAATAATTAACTTATTGTATTTCACTGTTGGAAAAAGGTCTCATCCAAAATTCACCATCCCTCCTGATCCTCCGCCTTTCAAATCCAGTCTATCCTCACCACCATCCACCACCAAAGTCTAGCTACCTTTTTTAGGGAGCGTCCCACCTTCTGTTTGCATTATCTGTGGTACAAGTTACTATTTTCTCTATGGTACAAGTTTAGTTTCAAGTGGAGTCTTCTTCCACTTGTAATTTGTACCACAGAGAAAATATTATTCAGACTGAATCCATATTGCATTAAGGAAAAACTATGGCACCAATTATTTGCAGTTATTTAATGTAGCTGTATTTGCGGAACAACGCGGTTAATACAAAAAACGTTGCACAGATTAGGTAGTAAAATAGTGTTGCTGTTTAAGTAGCCAATTACCAGTTTCTAGCTTGCTTGTAACGTTATTCATGAAAAAATATGGCGGGAGATAAATAACGGCGAACGCGATTATTTATAAAAAAATATTTATTTAATAAAAAGTGTTTACAATAAGAAATGTACTACAAGACTAATTTACATATTTAATATTCTTATAATCAAAACTATGATGAAATCGATGCGTCGCCAATTCCGGTAGCGCGTGTCGGTGTCGTACGATGCGTCGTCAGCAATCTTGCAGGTCGGCGGATTGCCTAACTCCTCCCTCCTTAAGACAGAAGCGCGTCCCGCAGCTTCCTGCAGCGTCCTCGGTGCGGAGTTCCTGTTGGCTTAGTTTTGCTCGCCTCCATTGCCATGCTTTCCATCCAATTACTGTTGTTAGCGCCAGGTAGAGGCCTAGTGTCGACCAGCTGGGCGTGGCCATCATCATTTGCCAGTCGATGGTGGGTTCTTCTAGTTTTTGGGCACGGTCCATGATCTTGTGGATGCTGTCTAGATCCACATCTTCTAACTGTAAGCTGTACTCGATGCTCTGCTCCGTTACAATTGGTTGGCTGGGAAGGGGTATAATCTCATCTATAATAACTGTATTGATGTTCGTCTTCAGCGTCCGGTTGAGCACTTCCAGATGACAGTCGCTTGTCAAGCTGGTTATATATATTCCCTTGGTCCTTTTGTATTCTGTCTTCCTGCCACAGTGGGTTGTTACGGTTTCTTCCTCTAGGAGAATAATAAGCCACTTATTATCTTGTAACTGTTGGATCTTTCCTTGCTTGATGTCCATCCTGGCACGGGTGCAGTTGGTGTTTTGGTGTTGAATGAGGGATACTACGCAGTCCTCAGATTTGTCCAATGGTTGCGTCGTTAGTGATTGGCAGAGCTGTGTGTCTGGTGTGATTTTCTTACAGTCTTCCTCCAGGTATGAGTACTCGCTGCTTCCCAGTGCTAGGTATTTGGCTTTGGGGATGATGGTAAGGCCTTGTTTGTCGGGAATGGAGTATAGATGGATAAGGTCATAAGGATTTTGATCGGTAGATGGGATATCCAATATGAATGTTAATGTGTGCTCTGTACTATAGGCTTTAACGCTAATAGATTTCTCTATATTGTGTATGTTCTTTATACTAATAATGTCTACTGGCCTAAACTCATTTATTTTTTGTATGGTAATCATCTCTGTAATAAGGCTATGGGGACTTATAATACTAGGATGCATTACCTCTAACTGAGCAAAAGTCATGGCATCTTCTAAGATTACCAACTTATCTAAAAGTAGTTGTAAACTAAAGTTAATTTGGATATATAAGTCTAGAAAGTGTATCCTATTTATAATTACATTATAATTACGAGTGGTATTTCTTAATATTGAGCCTAATTTCTGTTGATTCTGGTTTACAAGATTGATTTGTTTTGTAAACTCGCTTACAGCGTGTTCGGCTACAAATAGCGTTTGTTTCTGAGATGAAGCTACTTTATTAACTGAATTGCGTAAACCAGAGATTTCGTTTTCAAATTTAACTGCATCGTCGTAATCTAAGTTGCCTGTAATTGTTTTAATGATAGAGCCTAAACCATTGATAAGACCACGTCTAACTCTATGTTTTGGGGTTATAAATATAATTTTCTTACTTATCAAACTTATACTATTTTCTATTTAATCCTTATAGGTTCTATGTAAATCCTCATCCTCTTCAGCATGCTTAGTATCAGTATATATAACCATAAGCTTAATCGCAGTTTCGTATAAATATGAAACGTTATACACGCAAGCCAAACTAAAAGTGTCAACCTGCTTCAAAAGCTGACCTTGTTTTAGAAGGAGGATTCCATTCACGTTATCTACAGGATTAAGGGTTACGGTTGCGGCTGCGTAGAGCACGAAGGCTCCTGTGACGAGGATTCTGTAACAAGATGGGGTCTGCGTAAGAGCTTAAAATGAACTCTTATGGATTTTGAGTTCGGGTGGTTACCTATAATTTCTGCTACGTTGTTAGGGTGTAGGTGAATGATTTTGTAGGGGCCTTTAAATACCGGCTTTGTCTTGTCGCTCCTCGTAGTCTTGGCTACCTGCTTATAGACTGTTTCACCTACCTTAAACATCATAGCTTCGGCAGTCTGGTTTCTCTTTTCTATCACCTGTTCTTTGTTTTTCGATACGTGAGCTGCTAAGCACTCCTGTACTGCTTCTGCATTTTTCCGGTGGTTAAGTACATAGTCCTGGTAGAACTCTTTAGGGTAAAACAGTTCTAAGGGGTTCCTGGAAGCTGTGTGACCAAATAAAAGTTCTCGTGGTGTGTATCCTGTTGTGGAGTGGATGGCATTATTATAAGCTATTATTGCGTATTTCATCAGTAGCTGTATCGGGTCGTCTTTGTTGGTCATTCGTTGAATTCTAATGATTTCACCAATAGTTGAATGAAATCGTTCTATTGGGGAGTTTGAGTTTGGGTTGTAGGGTGTTGTAAAGTGGATATTGATATCATGAGAAGCACATATTTCCTTTATTACGTCATTGTCAAGTTTTGTGTCGGAATCTGTGGTGATTTTAAGTGGCAAACCTAGGACAGAAAATATTTGCAACAGTGCTTCGGCTATGTGAACACTACTGGATGCGTTTAAGGGCACAGCTTGTGCAAATTTAGAAAAATTATCTATTATAGTCAGAAATGTTGCGCCCCCTGTGGAATATAGATCCATAAATAGGTGTTGAAAAGGTTTAGTGGGTGTATCTGTTATAGCTAGCGTGGGTCTTACAGGATGTCTTTCATATTTCGCCCTAAGACACACGTCGCATTGATTTATGAATTTTTGGATAGAGAGTAACATATTAGGCCAATGATAATTTCTAAGGAGGTGTTTATGGGTTTCTTGGATACCTCTATGCGATGATTTACCCTCATGGTACCGTTTTATCATCTCTTCTTGTTCAGTTTTATTTTCTATGACTGTAACACGTGACGTACACCTTATTAATTTGGGACCCCTGTCATTAAAGATTGTAGTATAGACTCTAGAAAAAGCTAGATATAGGTTTTCATCATAAAAGTAGCAATGGAAGATACGGTTGGCAATCGTATGTTCCTTTAGGAATCGAATTATTTCAGACTCAGTGTTATTAATTGGGATAAAAACGTCTTTAATAACATTTCTGGAATTAGTGGATCTGTCTTCTACCCTATAAGAGGATCCTGGGGTGGATCTAATATAAAATTGTTTTAGCTGTTTGTCTATTGCGTCAGAAAGTATTGGTATACCATTGTTTTCGTTATCAGGCTGTGTGTGATTTGTCGAAACTAACTGGTCGGGGTCAATTATTGTTATGCTCATCGTGTCTGTGTCTTTGTCAGTATTTGACGGCAAAGCGCTACTGGTAGCGATGTCGTCGTCATCCCTCATGCCCCTATTGATGTCATAAGGACGTAGCGGGTTGTTATCTGCTTCAACATCTCTAAGTACGTCTTCTAATAATCTATTAATGTGTTCATTATCGTCCTCTCCGGGATTTACTGCTAGGGAGTCTACACTGTTATGGAATATTTTGACTCTAGATAGTGCGTCTGCATTGGTGTTTTGTTTGCCCTTTTTATAAACTACTTGGAAATCGTATTCGGCTAATTTTAGTTTCCAACGAGTTAATTTTGAGTTGGGATCTTTTAAGGACATAAGCCACATTAGGGGTCTATGGTCTGTATAGATTGTGAACTTACGACCGTATAAATATGGTCTAAAGTACTTCGTTGCCCAAATGATTGCTAACAGTTCTTTTTCTGTAGTCGAATAACGTGTCTCTGTATCGGATAGTGTTCGGGATGCATATGCAACTGGCTTGTCTGAGCCGACCGTTCCCTGTGAGAGAACAGCGCCTAAAGCGAAGTCTGATGCGTCTGTTGTCAGGATAAATTGCTTGTCAAAGTCGGGATATTGAAGGATCGGGGCGTTTGTTAGGATTTGTTTACATTTCTTAACCGAGTCAAGGAATTCATCTGTGTGTATGATTTTAGCATTCTTTTTTAGGCAGACTGTCAAAGGTTTTGTCAGTTTAGCGAAGTCCTTAATGAACTTCCTGTAATAGCCAACTAGGCCTAGAAATGCTTTAATGTCTTTTTGAGTCTGTGGTATGGGGAAGTTTAAGACTGCTTTTATTTTGTCTTTGTTAGGCTTAAGGCCCTGGTCGGTCAATTCATGTCCTAGGAAGTTAACTTGTTTCTGTAGGAACTCTGACTTGTCCAACTGTATTTTTAAGTTGTGAACTTTAAATCTTTCAAAGACTAACTTTAGAGTTTCGTTGTGGCTTTGTAGTGACGTAGATGCTATTATGACGTCATCGAGATATGTAAATACGTTATCCAGCCCTCTAAGGATGTGGTCCATGAGACGCTGGAACGTACTGGGCGCGTTTTTGAGCCCAAAAGGCATACGCAGGAATTCATAATGACCTCTCTCGGTGGTAAATGCAGTCTTTTCGATATCGTCAGGGTGCATTTCAAGTTGATGGTAACCGCTAGCCAGGTCAAGGGTTGTAAAATACTGGGCGCGTCCTAATCGATCAAGAATGTCGTTTATGTTAGGTAAAGGGTATTTGTCTTCTATAATTCTGTCATTAAGTCGTCTATAGTCAATTACAAGTCTCCATTTAACCTTTCCAGAAGCGTCGGGTTTCTTTGGGACTATGTGAACAGGGCAAGACCATGGTGAGATACTTTCGCGTATGATTCCTTGCTTTAGTAGGTTATCAATTTGTTTCTGAATTTCTATACGCTGTTGAGGGGCTTGTCTGTAACTTCTAACAAAAATCGGAGTGTTGTCAGTTACTCGCAGTTGATGTTTGACCGCACTAGTAAAAGACAATGGTATGTTTTCAGAGTAAAAGATTTCTCTATATTGATAGCAAAGTTTAGTAATTTCACGTCTCTCTTCTTCGTTCATATGGTCAGTTCGAATTTTATTTAAGTTGTCACAAAGTTCTTTGTTAATGTCAGCTCTAGTTTCAAGTGTGTTAATTTTGTGAACTGTATAGCTATCTAATAGTTGTGGGGGTAACTGTTCGAGGGGTAAAGTACAATTGTTGCTAATTATCTGTGGTTTATCGGTGTAGTTAATAATAGAAGTCCTGAATGTTCCGTTTTTAACGGTTACGATGGCCGCGGGTGATTTTAGTCCTTTAGTCCACTGAAAGTCGTCATGAATATATTGTCCATCTAAATAGTTAGTCTTTATTACTATGAGTTTCTCGTAATTAGGTTCTACTTTGATGTTTTTTATGGGATAGTCAAAGTAAATTGGAATTTCAGCATTAGTGGTTCGCAACAACTTGTTTTTCAAGTCTATGTTGCATCCTAATTCTTTCAGGATGTCCACACCTATCAAGCCTTTGTATTTTGGGTCGAATTCGAATATTAGGAATTTATGAGATTTATCGGACTTAAACTGGGGTGGTAAGGGTAAGACTATCATGTGTTCGTGAAAGGATACACCATGTGCAGTTTTAACCTGGAAGGGTTCGCTTTCGATGTGCTCCTCTAACCAAGTACCTGCTATTGCATCGGGCGATATGATAGATCGTGAGGCTCCTGTATCCAGTAAAAACTTACCTTGGAATTCGGGAAGCTCTATGTAAGGGAGATGGTCTTTCCCGTGATGATTAAGGTCTACCGTACTTATTAGCTGTTGTCCAATTGAGTCTCGTCCGCAGGAAAATCCTGATAGCTTGGTCCTCCACTCGATGTCTCCTGTGAGTACTCCTGACTGTAGTCCTGCTCATGATCCTGTAAATTATTACTAGCGTACTCACCGTTGTAGTATGGCTCGTAGTTATCTGGATAACCATGTTCTGGAGTGGGCTGACTGGGCTGTGTATAGAAAAGTTCCTCAGACGTAAAGCTGGGCTTCTCGGGCTTATTCACTGACCTCATAGTGACGTCAGATACCCTCTGCGGTGGGTTCACCTGTTGGCGGGGTATATTTGGTTGAGGTCTAAAATTACCTGAGTTCCTGAAGGTCCCTGAGCCACTAGGCCGGACACCTTGATTGGGTCCATTCCTCCATGGACCTCTGTGCTGGTTCTGGTCTGGGACCCAGTTATTACGTGGTGGAAAGTTACGGCTAAATCCTGGTTGGTTAGCTAAGTGCGTCGTGGGGTTAGGCTTAGGCATTTCTTTCGGTTTGGCTTGTATGGAAAGCGAACTAAAACTGTTATTTAATCTATTAAATGCTAGACGCGCTTCTTCCTGTCTAGCCGCTACTATTGCCGCTTCTAGGGTCGTAGGTCTCGCTATTCGCACGCCTATAGATACATGGAAGTCGAGATGATTCACATATTGATCTATTACCATATTTTCATAGTATGTTTTATCTGAGTGCCTACCAACTACGTTTAGCGTATCTAACACCTCTCTTAAACGTTTACCAAAAGATTCGGCGTCTTCATTTTTATTGCGCCGCAGGCGGGTCAATTCCTGCATCAACTGAATTTCGTTACGAGGCTCTCCTAACCTACGGGTCAACGCGGCTTTAACGGCCTCCCAGCTGTCTACTATCCCCTCAGACGCTATAGCGTCGACGGCAGAACCGCTCAGTTTGCTTTTAATTAAACATACAACCGCGGGGTTGGCCCTTACGGGAGCCTCTAGCAATGATAGCACATTCTCTACCTCTCTAATGAAATAATTCAGTGTTTTCTTGTTACCATCATATTTCGGTAACAGGTCAGATACGAATTTAAATGTAGCTAACTCAATGGTCGCCATTATATTTGAATTTAATTAAATTAAGTTATAAAATATTTGACACAATTAACAACCTCTCTGCCTACTCTATATGTCTGCAGGAGCGTGAAGTTAAAGCAATTAGATCTATGTTAATTTGCTGGCCGTTTTGGCTATAAATAAACACAAAGGTAATGTAATATCATATACCTACTTATTATGCACTGCGAAGCGTATACTGCGAGTTTAGCACGTATACGAACACACTTATTCCTATTTAAGATTATTTATATAAAAATGTTATTTGTCTGCAGCGATGTTAGCCTACACACAAACACATAAAACATTCAAAGAATACGACAGGAAATATAGCACAGGAACTGGGAATACAACAAGCAATCACCCTAGTATCCTCTGCATCTCCTAGTCGGGCCTTGTAGTACAGCAGGATCTCCAATTCTCCGGATTTCCCGCAGGGTTGTCGCCGTTCGTAGATTCGTATATGCGATCGCGAAGATAACGATAGATACCGTTCACTCAGGCTGAAGAGTTCTATTCGAAGCTAGAGTGTCGCGATCCTACCGACTGCGCCAGATAAATAACGGCGAACGCGATTATTTATAAAAAAATATTTATTTAATAAAAAGTGTTTACAATAAGAAATGTACTACAAGACTAATTTACATATTTAATATTCTTATAATCAAAACTATGATGAAATCGATGCGTCGCCAATTCCGGTAGCGCGTGTCGGTGTCGTACGATGCGTCGTCAGCAATCTTGCAGGTCGGCGGATTGCCTAACTCGGGCGATACGCTTCTTTTTTGTTTATACAACGAATCCAATAATAATAATTTGCAAATCAAAGACAATTTAGCTCGATTTGACATTTTCAGATAGATAGATGGATAACTTCATTGAGAATAAACAATTTTACACTTATACACTAAGAATAGTTAAGTATAACACTTAAGATAAATACAACGTAGCCTCAACAGCCATCTAGACTAGCCCTTCCCATTCCTGTGTTAGGTAACTGTGTTACAGGTAGGTTAAGGATAATGCCATACAACACAATTGTGGCTCTCATCGCTACTTAAGGGTGGATCTTTGATTTCCTGAGTCCCAATCTAGGTGAGCCTGTTTTTCGGGTTTAATTGAAAAGATGGCATCCTTCGATTCCTTTAATTGTTAGTTTTACTACTTATGTGTGCTGTGTATGTGAACAATCAATATCCGGATTGCTTACATATTATTTGTATAGCTAACTGAAAGATCTCCTAAACAATTACGACTTCTTCCATATATGTTATAGTTTAGTAGAAAAGTAAAACTGCCACCTATTCCCGAGACGAGGGAGAAGACTCCCTACCTCCTCGTAGATTATAAAAGTAACCTAACACGGGGCATGCGGTCGGCGGTGTCATATTGCACGAGCAACAGTCGCTATATTTCGCGGTAGATTTACCATATTTGATGACAGATTTATCATTTGTATACCAACATTTGATGACGAAGTATTAACTTTTCTGACAAAAAATAAACATTACTGACAAAATCTAAATTTTTCTGACAAAAAATATTTTTCCCTATTTTTAACCTTCCTGGGCGGGCTTACGCTGCAGGTTGTTGAGATCCAGCTAAAATGCGTTACTAATGTGCCTTAATCGCTGGATTCAACTGATTTACCTGGTCAAACTTAACCTACAATTTGTTCATATTTAAGTCTTGGTGTCATCAACCTTTTTAATAACTACTTATTATAATAATGGTACAGTTTTCTTTCGAAAAACCCGTTCGGAAATTGTTTGTGGCGGGTTGGTGATTACACCAATTACCTTGCCCGTTTTGATATCTACCAAACACGCAATGTTTTCAAAAAATACTAAAGGCTTAAATAAAAAACTCATTCCGTTCGCAATTATTTAAATAAACAGTTGCATGCATTCCTTGAGACGACGCGACGTTGTAATAAACATTATTATACATTTTTATTGGGACTGATTTCAACTGCCAATGCTGTCAGTCCTGTATGCCAGGATCAATAATTATTATACATACATAAATATAATCACGACTTTATCCCCGGAGGGATAGGCAGACGTGATATATATATACTATTGCTGTATTCCGGGCACTATTGTTGCCTCGAGGCTTGCATCTGAGGCTGAATCTCAGCTGTATATATGTCTAATGTAAACACCCTTAGGCCCCTTGTACGACACCGCATGGGAAGAGATGGGGTGGTCCAAATTCTACTCTGCCGGGAACCAAATAACTAGATCTGAGGACATATTGTATTCTAGATGACAGTTCTAATGTCACTGTGAGTGTCGATTCACAACTGAGCGTTGTTTTGGAATACGAGACTTAATTTTTGTTTATATACGACGCGCCAATCTGACTTCACCTCGCCTGTTGTTAAGCTAAAGGCAAAGTTTCAGGAAAGAGGGTGACCATTATAGTCACAATGGTCACACAGCATGTTACAATGGTGACACTCAGCTTGGTAGCCTTATCACATGGCTTTTCACGCCCCGCTTTAAGGACCCGGGACTGTAGGAAGAAGGAAACACGAGCTGGTAATGAATTCCAGTTTAATTTAAAAAAAAAAGATATTTTGTTATAAGTATTCATTCATATATACGTTCATTAATAGGCTGTTATTTTAATATTACAAACAGTCTTCACTCATTTGTATAGATTGAACGTAGAGGAAAATTATTTTTATTTCAATATTTGTACAAGTTACGTCACAAAGATAATAGCTTTACTAATTGAAGAACTCCATTATGAATATTAAATAAGTTTACATATAGCAATAGTGACAGTAATGACATAACCTAGGGCTGACAACACCATTGAATTAACGCAATCTAATCAACGCTGCAACGTTCGGAAACCTGCAACGATTATATCCAATAACTAGCCAACGGGACCCAGCTTCGGCCTATAGTATATTGTAAAACCCCGTATCACCACTTCCAGAAAGTTTTTTTTTATTCTTCAAATAAGTCATGGAAATTTGCCAGATTTGTTAACATTTATGATTCCTACTCCGCTTTTTTGAGTAATGGCGTAAATATACTTAGCCTTCTACGATAAACGGACTATTTAATACAAAAATAATTTTGAAATTCGAACCAGTAATTCCTGAAATTTACGCGGTCAACCAAACAAACAAACAAACTCTTCAACTTTATAATATTAATATAGATAAATAATAACTAGTTATTAATAATAGCGGTTAAAATTGCATATTCATAAGTACTAAGCGAGTAGTGTGTTATTAAAGAGATTATTTTATTATTTATCGTGAATAATTACGTAATTATTACATGTTGGGTGTAAGATTATGACATTTGTCAACTATTATTCCATAGACAATCGTGAATGTACTTTTAATTGATAGTTACGATTGTTTGTGTAGGTGGTTGTCATAATATGAAATGAATATTATATAAGTCTGGTGACTAATAACTTGATAGAAAACTGCTGTCGATTTAAATGAATATTTTCATTAAAAAGAAATTTATTTATTTGAGGCAAAGAAAATAGATACTGAACAGTTTGGTTCGTTGAAGAAATTGTCACTTTATTATAGTTAAAATAAATTAAAAAAAAATATGGTAAAAGAGCGGTAAAAATTACGTTCATGTTTTATCGTTTTTATTCATTTTTTATCACCCACTCAACCAATAATATACTTAATTTGACAATAACAATCTATGACATCATACGTTTTATTTTATGCATATTTTTCGTTAGTAGAACTTTACACCGATTTGACATTTATCAAGAATGATTAATTTGACATTCAGTCAATTTTTTTACACTCAACTCTATAGTGCAAACAATTTAATTGACATCTCGGCTCCGCACTGTTCTGAATGGGAAAGCAAATGGTGGGAATGTGGGACTCTTGAAAGTCATTGAAGCAATAACATGCTATACGTTGAAAGTGTACGATATTACGGAGAGTTGGATGTTTTTTATTGTAATAGGAAAACAAATCGTTGGTAAACTTCCTCACGATAGGTAGTTACATCTCGAGTGACGTAATGTTTGTGTATCTTTTTGTGGTAAACGTTGCTATATTTTCTTTCTTTCTTTCTTTCTTTCCTTCGTTCTTTCTTTCATTCTTTCTTTCTTTCTTTCGTTTTTTCTTTCTTTCTTTCAATAGATGACAGGAAACGTAACTTATGACGGATAATATTCTGGAGCTATATTCATGGGCATTGCAAAATATGCGAGTAGGACTCAATCTCAAAGCTGATTAAGTATGAATTCAGTGGGTTTTAGAAGCAGAATCGCCTAGAAATAGATGAATGCAATGCGTGAAAGAGCAATATAGGACGGAAACCTGTGGAGATGATAGGATTGCCTTTGACTTTTGACTATGACCAAAATAATTGGGACCTATGAACAGATTAATCTTTTGAATAAAATGTGAAAACATTTTTTTAAATTAAATTATTAAGTATGCCAGCTTTTCTTATAGATTTGGATAAGAAAAAGTCAAAATCCAACTATTCAACTACTTTTCGACTAGTTCCTTGAATGAATACGCATCATGGATGTTCGTAATTCTCCTATCTATCATACATCCATTTTATCAGTGCCTATAATTTGCAAATCCACTTTTAGTATTTGAAAAGAAAATCTCCCATCTTTCCAACAGCAGAGAGCTCCGGATATTATAAAACTGAATCAATAATTTCTAATATTCCCACGCACTTCACGTATTTGTTAAGAAAGTACAAATAATAGCATCTATTCCGTCCAGTAGGGACCACCACAGCGGTGCCCACGCGCCACTCGGCTCGAGTGCCACTCCTGCGCAGTGCGCATCGACCGAGACCGCGTGCGGCGTGACGCAGAGATTAGTCGCCGATATGCGCATTTACTGCATTTGCAAAACATTGTCGCGAATTTGGAGCGGCTTTCATAATTTGGTGATAAGTTTGATCGGTTTGATGAAGCTTTCCAACACAAAAAATTAAAAAAAAAAAAGAATTTTCTTGGTATTCAGTATCATTATTTAACATCAGACGGATATATACAGCCCAGACTCAGCCTCAGAATCATGGTTTAAGTCAAGAATAGTGCCCGGAATACGGCAATAGACTCACCTCAGTATCAGAATAAACGGGATATTTATCATGTTTCATTGTTTTGTTAAATATCCCGTTTATTCTGATACTGATGTGAGTGACCATGATAGTTTAAATAGACTCACCCCCTATTACGTGGGATCGTATTTAATGATTGGTGAAATGTGGGTGTTAATTCACCTCTGTCCAAGGCGTGATTGTATGTATGTATTTTATTTTTGCCAATATTCCTCCTTATTGCGAATCAAATGAACCGTGGAGTGGTAGAGGATACAAGGGCTATCCTATCTGCTCTTTCTATGATTGGGGCTAAGAAATAGGTACAGTTCTTTTCAATCCGATAGTAAAATGGTTGGCTGTTGATGAAAAAATCGAAAAAATCAGTTTCCGAGATATCTATATTGTGTAAGTCAAACAGTCCTTTCCCAGCGCTTCAGCGGGGTAAGCAGAGACTAAATGTTTTCACCTGCTACGATCATAGCATACATCTTTCGCTTCTTTTACTTTCATAATTGTTATCATACATGCTAACCGACTTCGCGTGCTCTTCTTTCTTTAAAATTCTTGCGATCTGCTAGTAACTGCTAACTCTTCCAGCTAACCTAAATTACTAGCGATAGGAATAGGTTCCCAGTGTCTAATGGAGCTAGGCCTTAGGATTTGAGCCCGGGATCATTCTGTCAAACCCTTATTAAGCACTAAGCTCCCGCCGTCGTGGTGAAGGAGAATGAACACAAGTATCACCACCCCATCTCATCCGACAGGTGTCTTAAGAGGCGACTAACGAAAAAATATGCTGACGATATCACTGCAAGAGAAGGAAAACTTGAAATAAAACCTTGTATCAACCCGTCTTGCCAGCGTGGAAACAGTAGGCCAAAACCTCCCAACATTGGGAGAGACCTATGTCCAGCTATGGACTACGAAAGGCTTGATTGATACCGCCGTTAAGTCTGTTGGCGAGACAACATAAATCTTGTATCATAGGGCCTTAAAATCTGTTTAAATTTCAACCATGAAATTTCGGGTATGGTATCACCGCGGGGAGCAACTTCGACTAGCTTCCATGTTTTGTAATATTGTGGCTTGAGGGCAACAACACGACACCGTCATGCTGTTTATTACTAATCTAATGGTTTTGACCAAAAAGGTCACGTACCAAAATATGAATTAAAAGCATGAAAAAAGAAAATCTTTGTCCATCTTTTTGGTATACTAAATTTGAAATTTTGTTTTCCATGTAATACAATAATGTTAACGGGAATTAAAGCGAGCATAGTTTAGTAAGTAAGTTTGTGGCTTACCGGTAGAACCTTCGACTGCTATGTGGAAGGCGCAGGTTCGATTCCCGCTCAGTGCATGTCTTTGCGTTGATCTGGGTGTTTCTATGTATGATATGTAGGTATTTACAAAGAAAAAAAGAAAGTAATTAAGGATGTTTATCCGCATTCTAGAGTCCATGTTAATTTTGTGGAATATTTATTAGAAAATAATTTCTAATGAATAAAAGTTATTATAAATTATAAAGTAGATGAGTATCTTGATGATAGAAATGCCTGGTCAACCCAAGTCTCTTGCTTGCTCGCACAACTTATAAATTGTAAATAAAACTACACTTAAAAAAAGATAATCTAGTTCTAATATGAGTTTCTTGCTGGTATCTTCTCAAGTAGGACTAACCTACCGAACCAGCGAAGGAACCATTTTCCAATAATTATTAATACGTTATTTAAATATTTTTTAAATATTTCTTGACATAATTTTAGAACTAACACTTTCATATGTGCTCTTTATGTGCCTAATCTGAATAAATAGAATTGATTCTTTGATTTATTTTTATGATTTAATTATATTCTGTAGTAACCGTTCACCATCTCTTTGCCTGGTTTATTATTATTTATTTTTTTATACCACCTAGTTGGCAGACAAGCACACGGCCCACCTGAGCAATTAAAAAAACTGTCGTAAAGTACGTATCTAATCTTATAACATTAAACATTATTATTTAGTACTTCAACAGGTCACCACAGACACACCTAAACCGCGAGACAAACGAGAGCCCTGGTGCGCGTGCATTGTTTGTGATATCTATGCTTTTTGAATTTGATCTCGTCTTTCGCTGTAGCAACCTGTGCAATCCTCAAAATACACCCCAGAAACGTGTACTGAGCACATTTTAGATACATATATCCCCGGAGTTGATGAGTTAACACCCACATTCCACCAATCATTGAATTCGGTCCCATGTAATAGGGGGTGAGACTATTGCCGTCTTCCGGGCACTATTGTTGACTCGAGGCATGCGTCTGAGGCTGAATCTAGGCCGTATATATCTGTCTTGATTCCACACGGTGTCGTACAAAGCTACTAAGGGATAGTCCTTAGTCGCTTTGTACGACACCGCATGGGAAGAGATGGCGTCTTCCAAATTCTACTCTGCCGGTAACATTTTAAGTCCAAGCCATATGTCACGAAGTATACCTTATCGTGACCACGAGCGACCGCTACCGTTATCCTGCGACCCCGGGCTGTCAATCTAAGCGATCGCAATTAGCGGCGCACGCGCATACACAACCCTGGAACCGGCGATAAGCCGCACGTGACGGTCGCGTACGCAGGTCAACTAGCGCTACAGCGAATGACAAGATTTACTTATGTTGAATGATTTTTTTTTATGCTAACTTGTCAAGTTGATTAAGATAAAATTAATTAAAATAAAAATAAGAATGAAAAAGCATATGATGAGGCCGTCAAGCTGAGTGTCACCATTGTCACACGGTATGTGTAAGTAATGGTAACCCTCTTTTCTGGGACTTTGCCTTCAGCTTACCATCAGGCAAGACGAAGTCCAATTGACGTGTCCTATATAAAAAAAAAAAGATGGAAAAAAATTGAAATCGTTCAGGCGGGATTCAAACCCGCGATCTTTCCCTTACGGGGGAACGCTCTGTGTCCACTAAGCCACAGAACCTTCGCTCGAAACCATCCAAATTCTTCTATACATATATCCGTCTTACCCTGTAATTGAAAAATCGCGGATTCGAATCCCGCCTGAACCGATTTCCCGCCTGAACCGATTTCCCGCCTGAACCGATTGCCCGTCTGAACCGATTTCCCGCCTGAACCGATTTCCCGCCAGAACCGATTATTTTTTTTAAATCTGAATCGATTTACTTATGTTGTCGATATTAGTCGTAGTATATGGAGAAATATTTAGATTAATTCTAATAGATATGTAACAAGTCTTGGGTTATGTCTGATTGTTTTTCTTCATCCTAGTGGTAATCCCGGTTGCGTCTAAAGCTTTCACGTCAGTCTAAGGTCGACTCTTTACAGTTTAAGTGCGGGTTTGGCTGATGTCGATGTTTTCCGTGAAGGGACTGCCATCTGATCGTGGGGATCAGATAGCAGTCGCCAGCCATTGGCGATATCGAAGTGATCTAACACTAATACACACACTCACATCATATCACACACTAATTAGGTTATGTGTAATTAACGATTCTGAACCTTTTAGTTTTTGCATGTTTATCTGTTTGTTATACATATAGATACAAAATAACAAATATGCAGTATATAATACCTCTTCCTAATTAATACTTCGAAAAGCATCGAAAAGTCATTGGTGTGTGCCATGGTAAAACCTGGGATCGAACCCGAGACCTCGTCTCAGCAGTCCATTACCCATACCACTAGGCTACCGCGGTTTTAATTATATATTATATAATTATGAAAAGGTGTCAAGAAATAAATACTCAATGTTTACCTAGGAATCTTTCCCATACACCATACCTCAGTAATTATCTTCATAAGCAATCCTACAGTCTGCAATACGAGAGCCCACAAACGGTGAAACAGTCATATCTAGTCAAATATTGTTTATTATTTGTGTTCTGTTGCCTCTATGGTCGTAAGCATTGTTCAAAGGTCCTATCTGATACAGCCTCAAACGAGAAGAGCTAAGTCCGGCCACGCAACGTACACAGATACACAAATGAAATAGTGCCGTGGGAGCTACGGGCCGAGAGTCATTAATTGAGTTTGGTACATTATTTTATATATAGAAACTAGCTGACCCGGCAAACGTTGTTTTGCCATTTAAATAATTTGTCTCAAAAAAAAAGTGTCTAAAAATTACAGAAAAATGTTAAGGGTGGACAGGACAACCCTTATCTCTAAGAGGTATGAAAAATAGGTGTTGGCCGATTCTCAGACCTACTCAATGTGCTCACAAAATTTCATGAGAATCGGTCAAGCCGTTTCGGAGGAGTACGGGAACGAACGAAATATTTATGTAAGAATAGGGTGCTGGAAAAATTTAATTCATTATTTTAAATGAACGTGATTATGGTAAGTTTTGCGAAAAGTTCTATAAAATAACAAGGTTATGATGACTTACTTGTATTATTTATTCAAACTAGTAAAAATAATTTATTTTTATATGTAATTAATCTTTAAGCCAACCTTAAAGATTAATTACATATAAAAATAAATTTTGAAACCTCATACGGACTCAAATGCCCGTATTTCCTTTAGTTTTCAAGTAATGAATGGGAATCTGCCGGATTTGTTGACGTTTATGATCTATACTCCGCTCCCTTTTTTTTTTCTTTTTTTACATACATACATACATGCATAAAATCACGCCTGTCTCCCATAGGGGTAGGCAGAGATCACGGATCTCCATTTGCTACGATCCTGACATACTACTCTCGCTTCATTCACTCTCATTACATTCTTCATGCATGCTCGTCGGTTTAGAGTACTCCTGACCTGCCCCTTTTCTAAAACATTTTTTCTTTTTTTACGTGCGCAAAATCCCCACGGATACCTCCCCGCCCGAGCCGGTGGAGGAGGTTATGTCGGACTCGAACCGACTAAAACGCACGCCGCCTGTGGGTCGTTTTGGTTGCCGAAGGTGTGGTTGACAGGCATATCCCTCGCACCCCGGCCGACTCGGCCATCTCTCACGATCTGGCCCTCTTCTCGGGTGTGGGGACTACAGAGTCTCCAACTCGTCCCCGGAAACGAGGAGGCGCGCCAGGCGGGCCACCGCCGCGGCCTGCTTCTGCCAGGGTGACAGGCGGCTCCACTTATCACCTCTCAGGCCGGCGCTCATGGGGGGCGGAGGTCGTTCATCGACCTCCGACGCCTATACTATGCTCCCTTAAATATTAGCGTGATGATAAATATAGGCTAAAAAAAATATCCAGAAACATAATCTAGGCACCCCGACCGACTCAGGGCCATCTCTGGTTGCGAGACGTTAACTCTTCTCACTCATATAAACTCCACGTACCGCGCAAATAAAACAGCACTGGATTGAGTCACATATACTTGGGCATATAACCAAAGCTACAGGGTCCGTTAGCGCCACTCGCCTTTCGCATACGTGCCCAAATTATAGACGACTTGCTGACAGATAACTTTTATTTACAATTCTTACAATGTTGTAATCCCTTAGTACAGACACACGGCTTGCATAATAAATTTACGACTTGCGATGCGACGCCTTTCTACAGCGGATATCGGCATGAAGTGTGTATGTTACGACTCGGACTGACGAGGAATGGGTACCTGGGTACAGTTGGAGACGAAAGGCATTATTATATTATTAGCGTTGTTTTTACATCTGTGGCTTTTATCTCGGAGCCTAAGGAACGTGTCCCCTTCTTTTGGATAATACGGCTGTTAAAAAAAGCAATTTCTGTTTGAACACCCAAACCAAAATAAAAAATAAATAGAGCCGATAGTCAAAAAGTAAGTCTACCGTCTTGAGATCGATGTTTACGTGTCCTAAATAAAAAAAAAATTAAGTCGTTTTAACCCTAGAGATTTAAGGGGCCCATACACTCGCATGTCAATGACAAAATATTATGAGGCTGTCAAGCTGAGTGTCGCCATTGTAACATGGTAATATGTAAAGGTGACCCTCTTTTCTGAGACTTTGCCTTCAGCTTACCATTTGGCGAGGCGAAGTATAATAGACGTGTCTTTAAAAAAAAAAGATCAGTCCAAGCGACCACAAATTGGGGTTCTTTAAAAAGGATATCAGGCATCAGAAGATTCTCACTCGTTCGGTAACACGTGTTTGTCTTGACACCTGCGCAGTTCAATAGATCACGGTAACCGCACCCATCAGGTGGGCCGTGTGCTCGACTGCCACCTAAGTGGTATAAAAAAAACTTTCTACATACATACATATAATCACGCCTCTATCCCCGGAGAGATAGGCAGAGTTGAATTAACACCCATATTTCACCAATAATTGTATTCTGTCCTACGTAATAGGGGGCCTATGGCCTATGAATCTTGCATCTGGGGCTGAGTCTGGGCTGTATACATCTGTATGATGTTAAACAGCCCTATCCGTTTGTCGCCTTGTACGACACCGCATGGGAAGAGATAGGGTGATCCAAATTCTACTCTGTCGGGAACCACGTGGCTTTTTTACCAATTCTAATTTATTCATCACATAAGAGCTAATATTATTATTTGAACAAAACATGCAATATTTACTAACTTTATCCTCTGAGGTTTACAAAGTTAAGTACATATTTATAAATAAATTAATGAAACATGTAGGTAGGTATATCAATCTAAAAGTACTTTGTAGTGGACTGTACCAGCGTATTACGGTATCAAGGAGATACTTAATCGTATTGTTACGAGCATTCTGGATAAAAAGAATATTTCTTCACTGAAATACTGGTAATAAAAAGTAAACTGTATCAAGATAATTTAACATTTTCGATTCCATGCCTCGCTTCATTTAAATGTGGCGAGTCTTTATAAAACCTTGCAGCTTTCCTTTATTTTCTTTTTCTTGGGGTTACCGTTTGACACAACTTTTTAGTCGGTATGATTTCATCCGAATAAACTTCTTTTTCGTCATTGGATAGAATGCATTCTTCATGTCCTATTTAATAATTACCAAGTAAACGGCCGCCCACGTAATACTAGAATACGAGGCAGTAGCCCATCAACAATCACAAATCCTCGGTACGGTGAGGTCGCTCCGTGAAGCCTGTGGGAGCTCCCAGTAAGCTTCTGCGTTTCTGGGCGGAGCTAGGCTGGCCCGAGAAAGGAGGCTAAGTGCTGACAAAAGAGTCCCTTTCCATTCCAATTACCAAGTAACACTGAAGTCAACTGAAATGCTGTGTACACATGTCATGTAAGTTGACTTCAGATGTAGAATGTTGAAAATCCTCTTGTAATCTGATGTCTGTTTCTGTACCTATAGTATAAAATAGAAATAAATTAAAGTGATGAAGCAGTTCTGTAGACGTAGAATAGACTAAAACAAACGATATCTCTCTGACATCCTAGATTCTCTGGGAGAGAAGAGGTGAAAACAAGCAAGGTCCTCAGAAGAAGTACGTGTGAGACATGAACGCGCTGTGTTCCTTGTACCTACCTTAATCAATCAATTAATTAGCCTATTGCAGTCCCCTGCTGGACATAGGCCTCTTCCAATGTTGGGAGGCTTCGGCCAACTGTTTCCACACTAGCCAGACGTGTTGGTACAGGGTTTTGTTTCGAGCTTTCCTTCTCTCGCAGTGATATCGTCTGCGTATTTCTTTGTCAGTCGCTTCTTACGACACCTTTCGGATGAGATGGGGTAGTGATACTGTACGACTATAGTCACGTGAAAAACAAAGATATTTCAGTAATTCGCCATGTAACGTAATTTACGTGAATTTTTTTTTTTTTTTCGCTCATGATATTTTTTTTCTTTTTTTAGGTAAGCACATCCTAAACAGTTTCAATAGATATCAAGCATTAAGAAAACTATTGGTAAGCCTTCTATCCTCACCAATGGCCTAAGTTATCGATAAATATATATTTACACAAGGATAAACTTGACTCATCTGATAACAAGGAGTATGAGGCACTACACTGTCTTTTAAAAGAGAAAGCATAAGAGCATGCTGGAGAATTTGTGCTGTCAGTGGGAAGACTAAAGGCTTATCCTGCTTTGTCTTCTACTGACGGCACAGAAACTCTGTACTAACAGGGTTGGCAGCCCGACTGTGACTCCTCTGGTGGTACAGACGTCCATAGGTCACGGTATCTTTCCATCAGGTGGGCCGTGTGCTTGTCTGCCAACTAAGTGGTTTTAAAAAAAAAGTGCCATAGAATAGAGGAGAAGACTCCAGCATTAGAATACATCAATTTTTTTTACATTCCTCAATCATCGAATATTAGTACTTCCTTATCTAGTCAACCTGAGAAAACAATAACTTAACAACCAAATAACAACCACAATGTTCCTTAATCGTCAACCTATCAACCAGACGCTGACAACAAAGCGTTGAGTGTCTATTTAATAAAATTATCGTATTGTATAGCCGCCATTAGCTTTACGACAAACCCATCTATTGCCAATTCCCTTCACGCGGAGGCGTTTTTAAAAGCATCACCGTGATGTAACACACGACGTGTTGGTAGTTAGTACTAGGATGATAATTGTCTACCAGTACCTGTTGTCAGCTTGAATAGCATTTTAACAAAGCTGTTAAGAGCAACTGGGTTAAAACAGTATAACTGTTAACTTTATTATTATTAATGGCGTTATAGCTCGGGGCATATATCTTGAACATATTGACATTTTCATTACATATTTGTCCTTTTCTTTTTTGTTCAAACCGACAAAAACGACTAAAATGACATTTATATTAAAAAGTCATTTAAATTTAATATAATAGTAATATTAACAAACTGTAATTAAGAGTGAACATATTGTGTATGACAAACTCTTCCTCTCTCCAAACATTGTGCTGTGCCCGACAGGGTCCATAATTGTAACAATAATTTTAACCTGAACAACTGTACTACATTATGGAACGCAATAAATGTATTGAGTATACATATCGCGAGACAAACCAAGCCTTGACACGCGGATTCTTTTATAATATTCATTTATACTACTTAGGTGGCAGACAAGCACACGACCCACCTGATGGGAATCGGTTACCGTGGCCTATGGACGTATGCAACACCAGAGGAGTTACACCCGTGCTACTGACCATGTAAAAACAGAGACTTTCTGTACCGTTAGTGCATAAGACACAATCAGGACATTGGTCTTACCACTGACAGCACAAAAACACACATAGCTGAAAAACCTTGTAATGTCCTGTTTTGAAGGACCCTTATAGTCTGAGAAGAACTGCAGCAGTGAGTTCATTCCACAGCTTGAGAGTGCGTGGGATAAAGTCCCATAATTAGGTTAAGTTAAGTTAAATTAATTATGTTTGATGAATTTGAACTCGTCAGCGGCACTTCGTGCTATCATCAAAACACACCTTTTTTTTACGTTCCCAAAATCCCCACGGATACCTCCCCGCCGGAGCCGGTGGAGGAGGTTATGTCGGACTCGAACCGACTAAATCGCACGCCGCCTGTGGGTCGTTTTGGTTCCCGAAGGTGATGTTGACAGGCATATCCCTACACCTAAGAAAAGTGTACTGCGCGTATAGAGCACGTTTTAGGTGCAAGATAAATGTTCATAGATGTACCATTAGTTTATGTAAGTGGGCAAGTCGGTCGGGTTCGAGAAATAATATTGGTATGTTTTTAGAAAAGTCGCAAGTGCCATATTCAGACGTATCTTACTTCTGAATATGGCAGTTGAGGTAATGGTTGAGTGACATAAGATAGGGCTCGTGATTAAGTGGTAACTGAGTTACCACATTGTAAGGTTAAGTAATACAGTCTTTGGATGTATGACGATTCTTAGCGAGAACCCTCCGTCTCTCAGAGAGTACGTTTAGTCGTCGGTAACGAGTGCCATACGAACATCAGCGGTAAGTTGAAGGTCTAACATACATACATGTATATAATCAAGGGGTGAGCCTATTGCCGTCAACCGAGCGCTATTGATGACTCAAGCCATGCATCTGAGGTTGATTATGGCCTGTATATATCTGTTTGATGTTAAACAGCCCTGTCCCTAAGTCGCCTTGTACGACACCGCATGGGAAGAGATGGGGTGGTCTAAATTCTACTTTGCCGGGACTATGCGGCAATCTGCTGGAAACCACGTAGTTACATAGGTTACAATGTAACATGAACGAAATCTCACAAACTGTACGGTGTGCAATGCTGCCGGCGACAGATCTATTAGCATGTGCTGTAAACATCAGAATACTTGTATATTAAAAAAAAAAAACCGCATAAAAATGATATCAAATCGAATAACTTGTTAAACTGTTATCAAGTCGGCCATAACGATCTGAATTTTTGATATTAATATCAGTTAAAGTACAGCCTCAGTGCATTTCACGTTTATATACCCAACCTTATAGGTCCGTAGTATGAGGAACTAAAGAGACAGTCCAGGTATCATTAGGGTTACCATATCTAATATTAGAACAGCCGGACATGTCTATACCTTGATTAGGAAAAGTTTTTAATACACTTATATATGTATAGGTACATATATATATGTCTATAGGTTAGATATATCTAACAAAATGTGTCTATGTAACCTAGCCTAGAACCGGGTTAGCCTAGTAGTATGGGTAAATGGACTGCTGAGACGAGGACTCGGTCTCTCGGACTCGGAGATTCGATCCCAGGTTTTACCATGGCACACACCAATGACTTTTCGATGCTTTTCGAAGTTATATATGTATTTATCGTAGGTTTATAAGTGCCCGGTTAACGGCAATAGGCTCGCCAACTATTGGGACCTAAACATTAACTGGCGAAATGTGGGTGCTAGCACCTCTGGCTACCCCTCCGAGGATATAGGCGCGAGTTTATGTTATATTATCTATGTAAGTATAGCCACATTGTAGCACCCAAAATACTACACTAATCAAGGTAAGCTCATGTTTGTTTAGCGTTTTGTAGAAATGTCTAAAAAAAAAGTCCCAAATCCAGGCTACAGCCCTTCGTATGGTCACCCTAGATATAATATACCGGTTCTAACATTAACTTTATCCTCAGATGTAATCGTGGATGACAGCGGACGGCTCGTGGTGCTCGTGCAAAAACCTAACCACACCTTAATTAGTTGAAATGCGGAAGATACATTCTCTTTATTATATTTTTAGCTTTTATTTAAACTATTGTGGTTAATCGGGACATATACCTTTTAACTTGCAGAAATCCACTCTCTTACCGACTAAAACCGCACGGCCATCTTGGATCATCTGTTGCCGAGGGTGAGGTAGCCTCTGTCTTATCCCTCGCGCACCCCGACTGACCATGGCTATAGAAGGCCACATCGGGTGCGGGACAACGGCGTCCACATCTTTCCCCAGAAAAAGACGGAGAGGCACTAATCGCGCCGCCGTCTCGACCTGCTTCTGCTAGAGTAACAAGCGGCTCCACCTGTCACCCCCACGCCTGCGCTCATGGAGGACGGAGGTCATTTAATGACCTTCGATGCCAGAGTCGCCTACGCGCATTGCGGGCTATGCGCTACGGTAGCGACCTGAGGTCTCCTCCGGCCCCGTTCTCCGTCTCCTTCTCGAGCATTATTTGCTCACAGAAAGAATCGGCGGCAGCTCATTCACTCGCGCTCTGCACCATCACTACGAGCAACGTGCTGTGCAACATATACCTTCGATCTAAAATGTGCTTAAAGTGCATGATTCTTGGGTGTCTTTTGAAAGATAGCACGAGGTGCCAGTGGACGAGCTTAAAAATTCACGATATTTTGGTACTGGCAAGCGTCGTGATCACGGAAGAGGTCAAATCAATAATCAATACATGATAAAGTCCTGAAAACTTTTTCTGCAGTATCATGCCCGATTGAAATCGATTTTAGATCCAATAGGTACCGTTTTTCTTTTCAGGCTCTTTTCATTTTCCGATGCTTCTTCATCCTATCTTTAATCCTAGTCGCATCTGAAGCTCGGAGCACCTCGGAGTCTGAGGTCTGCTTTTTCCAGTCTAACTACGGATTTGGCTGAACTTCGAAATATTTCGTGAAGCGACTGCCATTGTTCCGTTTTAGATAAGATCAACTTTTTGATCTGGCACCGTTGAAGAAAATATCCTACTGTAATTCAAAATATACCTATCCATTTTTTTTAACGTGTTAAAAATCCCCACGGATACCCCCACCACCGGAGCCGGTGGGAGAGGTTATGTTGGACTCGAACCGACTAAAACGCACGACGCCTGGGTCGTTTTTGGTTGCCGAAGGTGAGGTTAACAGGCATATCCCTCGCACGCGGATCGACTCAGGGCTATCTCTCTCGATTTGGCCCTCTTCTCGGGTGAATATACCCTTATATAGCATCAAAAATATACTTAACTAACGAAACTATGTTTATAATAAGCCGCTGCATACCCCTTTAGGGATATACAAGCATGTATATAAACATGGAAACCAAACAACCAGCATCATCATCACTTTTAACGACTCAATTAACTAAAGTTTCAAACGATCACTATTCACAAAACTCAAAGCTGATGTTGACAAATCTGATGGGTCTGCTGTCTACTAAAACATACAATATACGACTTTAATTATAGAATACCGTAAAGACAGCTTTATTTATAATTTATTTCGCCAAATTAACATAATGCGCGTACGCATGTCGTCCGGGAAGCAATGGGCGGTGCTCATGCACCGGTGGCTAGCGGTGACAGCAGAAGCTTCCCTACTGGGAATTACATGTTATTTAGTTACGGTTAGGAATGCTGATGATTCTATAGCAGTCTTCCTGAGAGTAGGTGCATGCTTTACATCCATATAGGGTGCATTAAGCAGGAAATTGGAATTTTAAAATATAATCTGTGCCCGGTATCTTGCTGGACTCCAAAGAGATCTAATATAGTATTATGCTATTAAAACCAATATATAATACAAGTCCTTGTTTTTTACTATGGATAAATTAAAAAATGTAGTTAAAAGTAAATTGTGTTGTAAGAATACTTAGATGATAAAAAAGCTTGGAAATTAGCTGTTCGCTCAACTATCCTACTTAGGGGATAAACATAAACATAACATAAACTCACGCCTATATCCTCGAAGGGGTAGACAGAGGTGCTAGCACCCACATTTCGCCAGTTTATGTTTAGGTCCCAATGTAATAGGTGGCGAGCCTATTGCCATTAACCTGCGTTAAATACACACATAACTTCGTAAAGCATCGAAAAGTCATTGGTGTGTGCCATGGTAAAACCTGGAATCGAATCCGAGACCTCGTCTCAGCAGTCCATTAACTCAGGGGATAAAGGCGATTAAAGTAAGGTAGGCATAAACGCAGCTTCCGTGGTGTGATGGTAGTGAATGCGGCCACTACGCAGGAGGCTCGCAGGAGTTCGAGCCCCGCTCAGTACAAATATATACCGGCCGTACCTCGGAAAGCACGTTCAGCCGTTGGTCCCAGTGGCCATACCAACATCTATGGCAGTCGTAAAAGTCCAATAACTGGTCTAACTGCAATGCTTCGATATCGTTTTTGGGTTGCAGAAGTCATATGGCAGTCGGTAACACGAGTGCAACTCCCCTGGTGTTGCACACCTTCGTAGGTCACGGTAACCACTTTCCATCAGATGGACCGTGTGCTTGTCTACCACCTAAGTTGTTTAAATTTAAAAAAATATTTACACTGCCCTGGGGTCGACCCCCATTATGTGGTACAGAGGACATTAATGACCAAATGTGGGTGTTTAAACACCTCTACTACTTTTATGGGCTGTAATTTAATGTCTGATGAAGAACATTTCAATTCCATATTTGTCTACACGCTGCTAACCTGATGAGGCAATCCTAGAATTTTATTAATACGAGAAATTTAACTCTTGAGAAATATTACTACATTTATATAGAATTTCTTTATGAAGCCCCTATTAAAAAGATCTTTGGGGCCCAAAATAAGCTCATTTACAAGTGGCTGCTGAATTTGTTGGAGTTGACGAACACCAGGCATTTTAACGGACCAGATTGAAGCAGACTCTGAATTGGGAGTTTAGACGAGAAGTCCCTTAAAACAATTATGCAGATCTTGCGAAATATTTACAGGTACGAGCTACGAACCTATTGGTCCCTCAAAATCCGTACTCTGCGCCCACTAGTCCCGTAATCTGTTATTTGTTTACGATTTAAAATATATAGTTAGAACATCTGTTGGTACTTATAGCACCTGTACCGTTGCAATTAGACAAGTAATACAAAAATATAATTGTTTTATTAGCTAACACGCCCACGTATTTATAATTGTAACCTACAAACATACAATATTGATTACGGAAATTAGTCAATTCAAACGAACGAGCGTCCAATAAATCAATCTGACGCGTAATTGACAACCCTAACTGAACCGTTAGTTGCACGCGCGCAAGATATGTACGCGCGAAAATCATAAAGCTATGCGCGTGCGCCTGCGTCGCCTGGCGACAGACGACACGCAGGATAGTTGTAAAATCGTAAACAAACTCACGAAATGTGTCAGCTTGTCGCTGTTAACAACTGTAATTCAGAATTCGTGACCGAGTTGGGCTTTGGCCTCTCAGGAAAATGGCGTTTTGAATTGTATGGGAATAATTTAATTAATTAATTTTGTAATTAAAACATTTGGGGATTGTAAAGTGTGTTTTAGGTGCCTGGGTCTTGAAGTTGACTTGGACTGAGATGACGAACCTACGAACGAATAAAATTCCTCCCCGCAAAAATTCATAGATTCGTTCCCTATATAAGAGCCTAATTAGCTCGGGCATTCAAGGTCAACCTCGTCGACCCGGGGTCCGTATACTCCATTTTTTTGTTTAACTTATATGGCAGCAACAGCCTCTGACCAACTCCGAAAGGAAAGTCTGCAAAACAACTTACAGGCGAAGTTGATTTGGGCTCTGGAAATTTTTGTCAGAACCCATATGCGGTGTATTTGGGACCTGACCAAAATTTCCAAGGCCATAATATTAACATATTATGGATATAAAAATGTATACTCTTGGCATTCTGTAGTCTTAGGCTTGTGTTCTAAAACGACACTCAGTCCAGAATCTCCATTTATCTGAGGAGAATCTGTCAATCTGGCTTTATAATCTGTCCTCAGATTAAATCGAGATTTTGAACTGAGTATACTACCATTCTAGAATACAGGCCTTAGAGCTCTTGTAAAGCTAGGACTTAGCTATCTTCAGTTTCGGTAAACCCCGTTCCTGGCTCACACTCTATACGTTAGTGTCATAGGCCTTGTCCCCAGGACGTGAGGTCCAGTGTCTGCCCACGCGGCCACGTGACCAACACTAGCTGTATCTGACAAGTCTTTAGTGCTAAGGGTTGACTTACACTAGAACTGGTACCGAAAAATATTCTACTCGCGGAATTAAGTGAAGTGAAAAATGATGTTACTTTCCATCAACATTTAATTCGTATTCATTTCAGCTTAAAAGTTTTCTGCTATTTTCGTCGCTCCCGAAATAGTCTATATGCAACATTTTCTCTTTTTACTAATGGAAATACACTTGGGCTTTTTTAAGTGCGGAAAAAAGCCAGTGACAGTGGTTATGTTCAACTTCTTTATTGGCTTTCATTACGGGATACAAATGTTCTCAAATATTATTTAACTTTCCTAGGACTTCCCCAAACTTCCCTGTTCATCTGCTGTTGATTCTGGAGTACTGTAGTTACAGTAATGAACGGGTAAGATGCATTTGTTGCGTTCGTTAATTTTTAATGGTAACTGCTACGCTTTAGTGAGTGCTTATCCTAACCGTGTTATCTTCATAAAGCAAGTTGAAGTCGTACTCTAACGACATGAAGACAGTACGTGACTGTGGGTCGTGTCCAGCGAGGACATATTTAGGTTACAAACATATCATGATGGCTGTTGAAAGTTAAAGCTTCAGTGGTGAGATTGTTTGTGGATTTTAGTGTAATATGCATGGGAACTAAGTATACAAGTTACATTATATGTTAACCGTATGGTGACGGAGAATACAAGAATACAAGTATCACCAGCCCATCTCATCTGACGGGTGTCGTAAGAGGTGACTAACGGGAAAATACGTAGAAGAATTCTTAATTCTTTATTGCACACAAACAGTACAGAGGTCGTACACAAACTAGGAGGTAGGACACGGCGATATTTCCGCCTAATTGAGCAGTCCGAATGGGAAAGTACCTCCGCCCTACAGAATACCGCGGCTATAATAACTTCGTGTTGTGTTCCCAGCGGTGAGTAGGGTAGCCAGAGCTCACTGGAGAATTTGTGCTGTCAGTGGAAAGACTAAAGGCTTGTCCTGCTTTGTCTTTCTTCTACACTGACGGCACAGAGACTCTACTTACAGGGTTGGCAGCGCAACTGTAACTCCTCTGGTGTTACAAAAGTAATAAGAGGATGTGAAGTGTATATTAAATTTCAGATAAAAGAAGGGTACCTAAACCGGTACATATATATTCACATAAACATACATACAGCATACATATTACACCTACGTAAATACATACAAACATAAACATAATGCATACATATAGACACATAAATATATTCAGACTACATTACTGTGATAGGAAATGTACTTCTCCTAAAGACGTCCAGGGTATTACTATCGCGAATACGATAACATTGCGAGAGATGCAAATCTCGAAATTAAACCCTGTACCAACCCGTCTGGCGAAGTTGGAAACAGTAGGTCAAAACCTTCCCAATATTGGGAGAGGCCTATGTCCACCAGTAGACTGCGATGGGCTGATTGATTGATTGATTGATTGATTGATTGATTGATTGATTGATTGATTGATATATAAACGGTACTCCTATATATGTACAGTACATCTTCTGAGCTAATACATTGTTCCACAAAAACATACGAACGGTTTATGTACATTACCGTCTGTACATTGTCACGCTTGGTAGTAAAATCAACTTGTATGTTTTCACGGCAATTGTTATGACCATTATGCTATCATGCCCCCTCAACCCTTCATCCTAGCGTTAATCCCGGTCGCATACTTTTTCCAGTATAATTGAGAGTTTGGCTGTGGAATGAACTCCCCTGCTGCTGTTTTCCAATGCACCTACAATATGGGGTTATTCAAAAGGGGCATTAGGTTTTTCAGGGTCGGCAGCGCGAGTGTGACGCCTCTGGTGTTGCACACGTATATATGCCACGGTAACCACTTCCCATCAAGTGGGCCGTGTGCTTGTCTGCCCCCTAAGTGGTATTAAAAAAAAAAAACAAAATTCCGTCTAGCGATTATGAGCTTCCGCCGCGTGGTTCCCGGCAGAGTAGAATTTGGACCACGCGTTGTCGTACAAGGCGACTAAGGGATAGGGCTTTTTAACATCAGACAGATATATACAGCCCAGACTCAGCCTCATATATATGGCTTGAGTCAACAATAGTGCCCGGAAGACGGCAATACGCTCGCCCCCTATTACATGGGACCGAATTTAATGATTGGTGAAATGTTGGTGTTAATTCACCTCTGCCTAACCCTCCGGGGATAGCGGCGTGATAATATGTATATATGTATGTATGATTATGACCTTCATAACCAACCAAGTTTTCTTCTGAACAGTTCTTGCAATTGCAATTAAATATCTCAGCAAGTAAAAGTGTATTTCTAATTCTATAACAGTAATTCGTAATCACCATCGTTATGCAGCCAGTTTCTCATTCATTCGGGCTGCATACATCGATTTTAAGTGCGCATGAGCAGGACTAACTACTTAGCTATAAACATTGACAAGACATACCGCTACTATAAAGGCAGTTATACACTAGCTCTAAAAATAGTCATCTTATAGTCAGAGTAACGCCACTGGTGTTGAACACGTAGACCACGGTAACCACTTCTCATCATGTGGACCATGTATAAATGAAAAAAAAAAAAAATCTTACTTTTCTATCGAAATATTTGAATTTTAGTTATGACTACCTCGCATTTAAAGTATTTTATTCTATATGATTTTGTTGAAAGTTCATTTGAATATCGAATCGCAATAGTATTCGTGATATTTTTTTATTGCTTTTATTGATTTTTGATTAATAATTCAATAATTAAAATGCCACCCCAATTTGAGAGGTTGGAGTGAGGAAAGAACTCTACAATTGACACAATATCTTTATTTGGTAACTTCATCTTCCAATGTTATTTACAAACCTTCCATATAGGTACTTACCGGCGAAGTTTTAGTAAGTGTAATAAAAATAAACAAGATCGTGGCGAACTCTATCGCTTCATTACAATTAGTGTACACGAACCTTTATGTCAGTACAGAATAGGTTTACTAATTAGGTGATAAATTATCGAACGCCCAAACACTATGCTTAGTAGTAATTGCCAGTAATTGCGATTTATTGCAGAGCTTGCAATATTGTAACTGTATTTTATAAGCCCTTAATAGTTCAGCTGCGTTTAGTACGAGGAACATTTCGGTTTAATTAGAATTTTGGTCGGTTAATTAATTTTGCAATAATTCATTATGGATTAAGAAAAAGATGTTAATTACGTTTAGACACTGTTAAAGATATTATATATAGATTTAATAAAAATTAAGCAAGTAAGTTCTTAGGCCGAAATGACCGGAGTCAAATATTTAAAAAAAAATAGCTGAATAGGTATAAGCATGTATATTATATACTTCTTCATTTAAAATTTATTGAAATCGCACAAAATCACATTTAATGTATTTTTTTTGCATTTTATTCGCTAGTGTAATAAAGATTGCATTTGCTCGATGCCGAACCAGAAAAATATTACGATACAATAACTTATTAAGTAATTTTTTCGGCATTTTATTCACCAATGCAATAAACCTATATACCAGAAAAAATATAAATATTACTATTCAATAAATTACGAAAGTCTCCGAAATTCTTTTCACCAAAGCCTAAATTAGGTAAAATTTAAATAATAATCTAAATCTCAACTGACGATATGATCACTGCCAATCCGAATTTCGAAGAAATCATACATTTATTCACACTTCCCGTTTTGCCTTCTGGCGATTTTGGGCCCAACCATTGTATGTTAAACTGGGCACACGTTTTTAACAAACCTGTATAATAAAAAGTTGTGATAATATTCATCTTTACCCAAAGATATCCCATTGCATCCAAACCTTAGCGCCCGGGGCCCGCTTTCTTACTCCTATCAATCTTCTACAAATCTTCCAATGTTGGGACGCTTTGGCTGACTATTTCAACCCTGGATGGCATTCTGGATCTCGAAATAAAAAACCTTTACCATTGTAAAGGTTTTTTATTTCGAGATTTTCTTCTCTAAGTTATATCATCTGTGTATTTTTTCGTTAGTTGCCTCTTACGGTATCCTCCGGATGAGATGAGGAGATGACCTGATACTTGTATTACTCCGTCACAACCTTACTCCCGATTTGCTTAACTTTAACTGAATCGGGTGTGTGACTACCATCTTATTCCCTCGCCTCCCAACTTATGCCAAAGGCTCGTCCATCATTCAACAGGAACAGGTGAGTTTTGCCTAGGGCTCCACGATCTTGATGGGCCTCAAACGCCCAGCGATAATATCGTTAGTACTGTTAATACTTTTCTAGAATACCCCGACGCCAAGGTAATCGTTTCAAATAAATCATTGGCAACACCATTAGCGGGACAAATGCGCCGGCGCAGACCCAGCTCCTTCTACATATTAACTAGGCAAAATTGTTATTACTTTCTTAGGCATGAGCTGTTGTTTTTTTAGAGGTTTATTAAAGACAGGCTATCATATCGCAATCCATCGAAAATTAATTGAATATTCGCATTTTTATTTTCTGTTTTTCTGTCGTGTAGCAAAGGAAGTATTCTGCAAATTCTTAGAGAATAGAAATTTCTTCCCTTATGTTATCTGTGTTTTAGAAAAGGGCGACCAAATTTCTCTTTTTCACTGTCTGTGTCAGGCAGGTTTAACGGTCTTTGAAGTGATCAGGGCTGTTTAACATCAGACAGATATATACAGCCCAGACTCAGCCTCAGATGCATGGCTTGAGTCAACAATAGTGCCTGAAACACGGCAATAGATTCACCCCCTATTACGTGGGACCGAATACAATTATTGGTGAAATGTGGGTGTTAATTCACCTCTGCCTAACCCTCCAGGGACAAAGGCGTAATTGTATATATGTATGAAGTGACCATTATTGGCCAAAAGTTTTCAGGTTCAGAGCTTCATATCTACTAATCGCCTCGAACGACGTTAATTTAATTCTACGTCACCGGAACGTCAACCACGGAACCCAAAAAATAAGAATATAAAACTCAACATAGTAAAGATAACGTTACTTTTCTTAATGACAGATATAACTTAATCTCTTTTGGCAACTTTTATTTAAATGGCTTGGCCCTTGACCCAGTCCGCGAAAGCTTTCTTTTTAAAATATTGTAATAACGCGATACTTATGCAGGCGGCTCGTGGAGTTCCTATTTCGGAGACAATTACCTTATACGGAGTGATGTAGCTCTGAGGAGCTTGAAGGTGATTCATCTCTTTCATATTCACAGAGAAAATTGATAGGTATATTGGCAATTTACTGTAATTGATCACTTGAGCGGCGTCTTTGTATCTGTAGGCCTACAATTAAACGTACTACCAAAGTTACGGGGTCGACATTTTGGGAAATTGGTGCTTTAACATTTTTTGCATGAAATTTTAACATTTAGTATGCTAACTGTTCAAGTAGATTAAGATATAGAATTTTTTTTATCGGTTCAGGCGGGTTCGTACCCGCGATCTTTCTCTTATAGGGGAATGCTCTGACCACTAAGCCACAGAACCTACGCCCGAAACCTTCCAAATTCTTATATACATAATATCCGTCTTACGGCGACGGAGGGAAAGATCGCGGTTTCGAATCCCGCCAGAACCTATTAATTTTGTTCTATATCTTAGTCGATTTGAAATAAATTTATCCCGGAATTAAGATGAGAGGTACGTAAAAATTCATTTGGAGATAATCTACCGAAAGAAATAAGAATTAACATCTTGACATAAGTACTCTTTCGTTCGTGATTCGTATGGGCCCGATGTTTTGGATGTAAATTCCAGGGTAACCCTAATTATGAAGGGTTATAATTTTAAACTGCGATGTATAATGGCGACCCTCTTTCCTGAGACTTTGCCTTCAGCTTACCATCAGACGAGGTGAAGCCATATCTTTCAAACGTGTCCTATATTTTTTGAAAATCGCCATATAGCCACTAAAATAATATAGCGTTAGTATCAATATCAGCCTCAGATGCATGATGCATGGCTCGAGGCAACAATAGTGCCCGAAAAACGGCAATAGGCTCACCCCCTAATACATGGGACCGAATACAATTATTGGTGAAAAGTGGGTGTTAATTCACCTCTGCTTAACCCTCCGGCGATAAAGGCGTGATTATATGAATGTATGTAATATACTTCAGCACCACGTTGGATATTGTCTTTTTGCTACCTTAGTAAAATATTAAAAGCATTTTTTTTATACCACTTAGGTGGCAGACAATCACACGGCCCACCTGATGAAAAGTGGTTACCGTGGCCTATGGACGTTTGTAACACCAGAGCAGTCACAGTTGCGCTGCCAACCCTGTAAGTACAGAGTTTCTGTACCGTCAGTGTAGCAGACAAAGCAGGACAAGCCTTTAGTCTTCCCACTGACAACACAAATTCTCCAGTGAGCTCTGGCTACCCTACTCACCGCTGGGAACACAACACAATATATATAGCATGTCTTAATAATCAATACACTTTACAATATTTACCGTAAGTTTATTAAAGCTGCCTCGATTTCGGAACCTTTCTATATCCTTAAGCGTAATCCAGGCCATTCAAAATGTTAAAAAACTGGTACAATATGAAAATGTCGCGATCAGATTACTTGCCGGCAGTGGATGGCTGACTAAAAGCCGGTGAAAAGCTGACCAGGTCACTTGTCAGGTCGGTTGGTATCCCACCGCTTTACATTGGCGATGTATTGCTGTACTGTATGAAGATATGGGTATCTATTACGTACATACATATATATAAACACGCTTTTATCCCCGGAAGGTTAGGCAGAGGTGAATTAACACTCAAATTTCACCAATAATTAAATTTTGTCCCACGTAATAGGGGTGAGTCTATTGTCGTCTTCCGAGCACTATTGTTGACTCAAGCCATACCTCTGAGGCTGAGTCTCAGAGGTGTTAATCAATTACATAGTCGAAATTAAATTATATACGGTTATTGACAAAAGTAATTTAAAATATTGTCTACCAATTATGTCTAAAACATCTGAACATTATATAAAGTTTTTTTTTTTACGTGCGCAAAATCCCCACGGATACCTCCCCACCGGAGCCGGTGGAGGAGGTTATGTCGAACTCGAACCGACTAAAACACACGCCGCCTGTGGGTCGCTTTGGTTGCCGAAGGTGAGGTTGACAGGCATATCCCTCGCACCCCGGCCAGGAACACTATATAACGTTATGTATTCCTTACTAAATATAATATTTACTGCACTTTCCTTAAGACTTATTTATAAAACACATGCTTACATTCAAATCTCATTACCTTCGTCAAAAGCTCATAGTTGACCATAATGGCTGCCACAACTAGTGTCCTAATTTACCTTATTTAGTCAGATTAAGTTAAGTACAGTAATGTCACAATATCATAAGAACGAAATAATATTTAAAATGATAATATTAACTCGAAATGGTTAACACGACAACACTGTCAAAGTAAATCGTTATTGTGGGGAATTTGTGATTGCAACACTAGAATTTGGGAGGTGAATGACGAGAATGGTTGAAAGAAAGGGAGGTTTTTCGTTTTCCATCCTGAGACTTGACCTTCAGCTTACCATCAGGCAAAATGAACGTTAATTAAACTGTGTTCTCGCGTTATAACTAATTAACTTCATTGTTGAGGTTGAGTGGTACGAGAACGGTAGCCTCGTCAGAGAGAACGTGCTCGTTTCCCGCACAATGGAAATTTTATGTGAAAAAAAAAAACCTTTAAAAAACTAATTCAAAAACTGAACTGTGAAATAACATAATAAAGACAAGTGATAATACTATTGTTGACTCGAGTCATGCATCTGAGGCTGAGTTTGACCTTTTACCCGGTCCCCGTACTGACAACAATTTCCGAGATTGGCCGGGACTGGCATGACCTGGTACCGGGATATCTGTATCTCTCCTCAGTTCTGGGACTTGCAAACCCTATTAACGTTACAGGAGCATTGTAACTTAGTCATTATAAAATCGTGAGCAAGATCAATTATACAAAACGATTTTTTAACCACAGTGAAAAGTAGAAACTTATTAATAAAAATGCACAGAATACCTCGCGATAAGTAATTGCTTCTGTGTATCATTGAATTAACCGACTGTTTCGAACCAGTTGCGTGCATGCTGACCTTTTGAGCAACTTTTTACTTCACAGTAAAAATCACTGTCCATCATCGCAATTGCATTCCTCCTGTACTGTATTAATAACTAGCCGACCTGCAGGCGCACGCTGTAAGAGTGTTTCGAACGATCGAACGCATTTGACAGCTGAATTCGCGATGAGATTTCAATTGCGCATGCTCTAATGTGACGTCACAAATTTAGAGCATGCGCAACGGAGAGGTACAGCCAAAACTAATCTCAGATGACGTCACCTTCTCTGGTGCTTGTCTTAGAAACTATAATCCTATGTTTATTGCATCAGACTGTTAGAGGTGTTTATCAATCTTGTCGTAGACATTTGCATTAAGATTATATAACAAAACTAGCCGACCCACCCCAGCTTCGCCCGGGGTATATTTTGAAGCTTCATATCCCTTTGAGCCCGTATGTTTTAGTCTTCAAAATATGTATGAAAAATTACCGGATTTGTTAACATTTATTATCAATGCTCCGCTCCCTTAAGTAGTAGCGTGATGATATATAGCCTAAAACCTTCCTCGATAAATGGACTACCCAACACTGAAAGAATCATTCAAATCGGACCAGTAGTTCCAGAGATTAGCGCGTTCAAACAAACAAACAAACTCTGCAGCTTTATAATATTAGTACAGATATACGATCGAGAGGTCCCGAGCTCGAATCCTGGCCATTACACTTTCGACGTCAACCTACTAACTAGCACAAGCAATTAAGCTTATTTAAAGTGGTTAGAGGGAATATTAGTAATATTCGTTAAAAAATTCTAGAGAACCTCGTCGCAAGCCGATATACGTGTTGATTTACAGATAAGGCTCTATCGCGGGCTATCTTCTTGAGATTTTGCTCACATTGAACAAAATCTAAATTACACGGAAGTCTTAACGACTATAGTGATCCAATCTAAGAGGCTGATCAAAAATGGGCGAGTACTTATCATTATTGACATCTGTCACTATAATAACCTGTTATAATTGAATTAATTTCATAAATATCTGAATCATTGCCATATTCAGCAACAAGTTGTGCTTAATCGTACACCTGACCAGTTCAGCCTGATATGGCAACACTCAAAGTCGTTATCATTAATCCTGCTAGCGACCTCTATCGGAGATTAGTTGGCGTGTTTGTGACAGGTATGAATGTTTGTCAATGTTGTTTCATCATTTTAAAAGGCCATCAGATCCTTCAAGATCAGATGGTTTGGTATTCAAGAGCGGCTTTCACCAGTGGTATGAAGATCAAGTTGGAGTAATAACATTCAAGGATATACTATAAACTTAATTTGTATAACTAGCTTGATCTAATATAGTTGGCCGCGTAGTTTCCGGCAGAGTAGAATTAGGACCACCTCATCTCTTCCCATGAGGTGTCGTACAAGGCGACTAAGGGATATGGCTGTTTAACATCAGACAGCTATATAAGCACAGACTCAGCCTTAGATGCAAAGCACGATTCAACAATAGTGCCCGGGAAACGGCAATAGGCTCACTCCTTATTACTTGGGACCGAATACAACTATTGGTGATATGTGGGTGTTAATTCACCTCTGCCTAATCTTTTGGGGATAAAGGCGTGATTATATGTATGTACATGTATGTTCTTAATTGGATGGTTACAACCTAATCTGAAAGAGTAACTAGGACTAGCTGCAATTCTTCAGAACTGGTTAAGAGTTATTTATAATTAATGTGTTTAAAATTGGCATGCATTCCGTCTACTGTTTTATTTGAAGGACTAGCCAACCCGCCCTTTTTTCGCCCTTGGCATTTTTTGCAAATCTGTGCCACCCTAGTGAGTGTTCTGTTGAGCTCTTCCAACTAATCCCACCCTCTAATTTCCTATATAGGATAACACGTGCTGGATTTAGATGTCACCCTCACACTGTGCAGAATATACGAGCAAGAACTAAGCGGTTCGGAGACTCTTTTCTTTGCCGCAGAGGTCGACAGTGCGAGCCTGACTCTTTTAGTGTTGCACGCGTCCATAGGCCAGGGTGACCACTTTCCATTAGGTGGACTGTGTGCTTGTCTGCCACCTAAGTTGTATAAAAAATTATAATAATATAAAAATAATAATTTAGAAAATAGCTAACCGCGGTAGCTTAGTGGTATGGGTAAATGAACTGCTGAGACGAGGGCTCGCGTTCGATCCCAGGTTTTACCATGGCACACACCAATGACTTTTCGAAGTTATGTGTGTATTTTTCGCAGGTTTATAAGTGCCCGGTTGATGGCAATAGGCTCGCCACCTATTACATTGGGACCTTAACATAAACTGGCGAAATGTGGGTGCTAGCACCTCCTGCCTACCCTTTCGGGGATATAGGCGTGAGTTTATGTATGTATATATGTAAAAATAATAATAAAAAACACAAAAAAGAATTGAAACCATCTTTTTTCTTTTGCAAAATTACACATTTCCTTCTATCCTGTATAATAAAAACAAGAATACCGTCTTCATAAATTACTTAATTAATACCTTTCTTTTTGTTGCAGGTATGAACATCAACTTGTAGCCACTCCCGTAACGGGCACCGCAATATACGGAATAAGGCTTCTTATGGTATATAGCAACTCTTCACAATAACTTAAATAATTTAAATTCGTCCCACTTCCCATGAGACGCGAAGAAGTGCTTTATTTGTTTTGAGATTCACATATTTTTGGAACCGTGTGATTTTGTTTGGATAGGGTGACACTAATGATATAATTATAACTTAAGTCTTTTTAGGGTTACGTACCCAAAAGGTTAAAAACGGATCCCTAAAATTACGCTGTCTGTCTGTCTGCTTGTCTGCCTGACACCAAGATGTATCTCAAAAACTTTGATAGTTAAACAGTTAAACTTTTCTCA
Organism: Eilema griseolum; assembly: GCA_963662185.1. Classification (NCBI taxonomy): domain Eukaryota; kingdom Metazoa; phylum Arthropoda; class Insecta; order Lepidoptera; family Erebidae; genus Eilema; species Eilema griseolum. The sequence continues at coordinate 24,379,762 of OY759240.1, forward strand.
GATAATGTATTTCTGTTGTCGTTATAGCAACAAATACTAAAATTAGAATAAAATATTTATATTTAAGGGTACTCCCATACACCATACGTGAATATTAGTACTGAACCGTTTGTACGCGTGTCGAACTCCGACTTGACTGTTTTAGGGATATTTTTTATTCGAAATCACGATATTGTACATCAACTTTTAAAAAGTTCATAATCCAGATCTAACAGCTTCAAACAGCCTCACATATCTCCGATCGATCTCGATCGCGCATATCGTTCGTGACGTCGGCTGCGCGGGCGCAGGCGTACGCAAATCGATGGCTAATTGCAGCCCCGGGCCCCGGCCGATCGAAAAAATAAAGTGAGCTCTACTCCATTTGTACGTACGGCACGACTTTTCTTTAGTAAATCGTATATCATAATGTGTGGAGATAAATCTTTGCTAAATAACTGTTATTCTTATAATTAGAAACTCGCAAATATTTAAGATATTCAGAGCGTGCTGGGTGTTCGTAATTTCTTTTTGTATTATTTGTTAGTTTTCATATTAACGGACGAAGAGGATCTAGCGTGAACCATAGCTTTCCTCTTGGGATAAGGACAGCCTGCCATCACTACCATGATGCCGAAATATTCTTGAGGATTCTTGAAGTGCCGTCAGTTTGAAGACTTTTTAGTAACTGGAATTTTGCTGAAATTTCGATTTCCATTAAGTTATTTACCTAAAACACACATACATAAAATCACGCCTGTTTCCCATAGGGGTAGGCAGAGATCACGGATCTCCATTTGCTACGATCCTGACATACTACTCTCGCTTCATTCTCTCTCAGGTTATCTGTATATGTCTCTTCGGTTACCTAATAAAAACTGTTAAATGTACGAATTGTATAACTTTAATTTTTTGGAGTTCATTCAGATTTTTAAATGGACGTCAACTTGGCCTTTTGGTAAATCCAAATTTCGACATACGGGATACCTCTACCTTTAGTGAAGTGTCGACAGTATATTTAGGTACAATATCTTATTTTGAGTGTCTTATAATAATATAATAATACCCTTGACACTACCAGCGGTGTTATGGTGATGAACTAATATTGTCAGCACTGACGGCACAGAAACTGTTCTTACAGGGTGCGCAGCACTAGTGTGACTCTCCTGGTGTCAAAGTCGATAGGGCACGGTAACCACTTTCCGACAGGTGAGCCGTGTGCTTGTTTGACACCTAAATTGTATAAAAAAACATGTCATTGGTAGTATCAAGGGTCCACTCATCACAGTTAAACAAAAACTTTTACTTTTCTATTCCACTAAACTAGATAGATAGATAATTCTTTATTGTACACCAATAGATTACAGTAGAACTTGTAGATAGCATGCATACAGTTTTATGTACAATGGGCGGGCTTATCGCTAAAAGCGATTTCTTACAGGCAACCTTTTTCTCAGCAAATTCGTCAGCATACGAGGTACAATGGACACCCACATTCACAGCGCCATTTCGGTCAAGATTACTCCGGCGCATTCCCAGTAATTCCTTTAATTCCACGTCATTCCCGATTCCTTAATGTCGATTTCGGCTGGCAACATTACGTGATGGTGTTTTAGGACCATATTTAGCCGTCATTACGAATTATAAATGATATTATCTGTGGTATTAAAATGGGGTATACGGTTTTTGTACTCGTTTTAAGGAGGGGGGGAGAGGGTTGGGGGTAAAAAACAATTTTGGCCTCCATCAATAGCCTGGTTTTTTGCTTATTTTGCGTCAGACACTTGAAAAACTTCAAAAATGTATTTACCTTATCGCAAATAATAAAAAGGTGATAAGATCGCATTATTGAAAGTCTGACGTCATGAGGACCCTTAGGTTTTTGAGTTGCATAAATAAAGTTTGTAATATTCTTTATTACCTCATATCTTCCAAACTACGGGACGGATTTCTTCAAATTGACATGTTTTTAAATTCGTCTTGGTAAACCAAGTGTTCTTAGATACGTGACGCGAAAAAAACCAATATGGCCGCTGTAATACGCTATAGTTTAAAGAGAAAAATAAATAAAAATAAATTTTATATTATGATATGGGTATCAAATTAAAGGGCTTAAAACCTCGTGGCTTTCAAAACTCCATTTAAATTTTTTTTACATCATTATGAAAAATAAAGAACCCGACTGATGCTGAAAATATCGAAATAAGTTTGATAGCAGGCGGTAAATATTTGCCAGTCATAAACTGAATGAAAATTAATAGTTATTAAAACCTTTTCAGCATCAATCGGAATTTTTTATTTTTCTTTGATTTGAAGATATAGCTTACGATCAGGCAGGTTGAAGTTAACAATAAGATAAAATAAAATAAAGTCTTTTTTAAACCTTGTCAACCATGGACGCCATAAAATTTTATTTTTTACACTATCACTTTTATATTATCACGTGTCTAACAGTTATAACAGTTTAATAGCTAGCTCCGCGAACACACTCGTTGCCATAACAGGTGATCTTTTTATAGGTCACTTCGTAAACACTTATGTTTAATCTAAGCCCACTTTCATACCTGTGTTGCCATATAAATTGTTATTTATTCTACTAATATTCTGTTTTTATGTTCATTTAATTTGATTTTTTATCTTTTTCGTCGGTATTCCTCATGATGGCAAGGTTCCATATCGCGTGTGCCGACTATAAGGTCAAAAGTGAAGCCAAGCCGCCAATTGCCACGACGTGCTTTTAAGGATTTTATTTTCAATAAAATGACGTTTAGTGCTGTAATTATTTGCAAGAATAGAATAATAAAATTTCATTTAAGAGACAGTTATTATACTTGTCATAAAATAATGTATTTCTATCAAAAGTCATAAATTTATTGGAATGGTATAACATTTATCATTACCAAGAGGTACAGGTCAAACGACCGTGCATACCTACTTACAGCTTTCATAGGTATATAAATTATTTAATTGTTAAGTGTCTGTACAGTTTAGATAGTAAAAAAAGCCGGTTAAGGGCAAGTTAGATTCGTGCTCTAAGGGTCCCGTACAAAATTGTAAACAGGGATAAACTTTGCACTGACGGCACAGAAACTCTGTTCTTACAGGGTCTGCAGCATGGGTATGACTCCCCTGGTGTTGCACACGTTCATATGTCACGGTAACCACTTTCCATCAGGTGGGCCTGAGCTTGCTTCAAGCCGGAGGAACTGCAGGGTTAGCCTTCGAATAACTAAACTACTCCTAGACTAGACCAGACCACAAGAATGGTCGCTTTCTAACATGTAACGTTAAACCCTGTAACGGTTCAGCTCCCACCATCACGTAATTCCGTAAATATTTGAAATATTATAGCACATTTTCGAAATTTCACACATCAAAATAAGGACGTCAACAGCAATTCTGCGGGTAATAATATCCAATTGTTTGTATAACTTAATTTACAGTTATATAATATGAAATATTATGTTGTGAAAACCTGCCGAACTTCTTTCAAATGTTGTATAAAATTTGTTATGTGTTAAGTCTCACTGTAGCTGTAATATCCTGTTATATAATACCAGTTAAGTCATAAAATCGTTCAAGTAATTATTGTTAGTAAGTAGCTATGGTTTTTTATACTAAGTGTTTGCGCTATTTTTGTAAGCCGCCATGTTTAACGTATGTATTAATGACTAGACAGGTGGCAATTTATTGGCCGGTGTATTTTTGAATAAAATTATGAGTGTATGGTATTTACAAGCATTTTGATGTTTATAACGTTTATAACAATCATCAACCAAGAAACCATCCAAATTCTTTTATAAATGTATCCGTCTTACGGCGACGATGGGAGCCATTCACCGATATTCGTACGAACTATCGGCACCAAATAATGATGTTGCAATCATTTTTACTACACCTCTGCTTACCTCTTCTGGGATTTACAGATGTGAGTATATGTATGTACAATTTCCTGTAAATATTGATGCGTCCATCTTCGTTCTTAGAATGCCGCCAGCGTACAACTCTATCGGAATATAAATACCTATAAAATTTGACTCACTGAATTCTGAATAAGTATTCGAAAATATTACTAAACAGTGAACTAATCATCAGCGGCGCCATGTCACTACATAAATATGTTTGTCATTGTGTCTGTTGTAAGGATGCGGCTACACTGCCGTGTTTTGTAGATATTATTTACTTTAAAATAATGAGTCAGTTGCTATTTACCCGCGAAAGTTTTATAACAGCGTGATAAAACACTATTTTTAAACAGAAAACTTTTCGGAGGTGATAGAGAACGGGAAATTGCGACTAATCAAAATCATAATTTTAGGTAAATATTTGAATGGATCCTGCAACTCTGTTTTTAGTGATAAAATGTTGCTTATCATCATCCATCACAGTGTTCTTTACGTGCGAAGAATCCCCACGGATACACAGTAGCCGGTGGAAGAGGTTATGTCGGACTCGATCCGACTAAAACACACGGCACTTGTGGGTCGTTGTTGGTTGCCGGACGTGAAGGCTGACAGGCATATCGCTCGCACCACCACCTGACCCACGGCCATACCAATCGATCTGGTCCTCCTCGGGTTTGGAGTCCCTAACTAGTTCAGTTAGTATTTTTGGAATAGATTTACAACATTATTTATTTATTTATTTATTTCAAAAACATAACCCCATTTTCATAACCATTAACATTATAAATTACGAAAAAGAATCTATTAAGAGCTCAGAATTTCTGTTTTAAAATTAGTGTATGGTAATTGCTTAAATAAATAAAAAATAATAAAAGGCTATTCATAGGCTATGTGTGTGTTGTTCTTATATGTGCTGTATGTACGCGCCCCAAAGAGCATAAAAAAGCTATTTTGAATTTCGAATGTCAAGAAACATGGCGCCAAAATCGTTGGTGAACGGTCATGCGTGCGTACCGTAGTAGGCCAACACGGATTCCAGTATGAATTCATTTGTCTACCTGAACGCACAGCAAAAATTGTACAAGCGTGCCTTTGACAATCCCTGAGTTCTCAATATTCATAACGGGCCATTACCATTGTTTCCCGCCTTTAGAAACGTCACGTATCCGGTGCCATCTTGAAAGGGACGTGCCTCTACACATCCAAAATTTGAAGAGCTATAAACTAGCGCAGTGTTAGAAATTCTGCACATTACGTGTAATGTTTGGGGGTCTATATATAATGGTGGTTATCATGACCCAAAGAAAATTATGAACGTACGTTGTTTAGCATTGGAAGCAGCTACCATGGTGTCGCTGTACATTTTAATTTATTTTTCTGAAATATGACTTATGTGGGGCGTGAACGCGACGGAATGCTAGTGATGTCACTACTCGATATTTCAGGTCAGGTTAAACCTAGTACATATTGTAACGGTTTATTAGGCTACGTTTCCATTGTGGCGAAGAGGTGTTTAGAAATAGACCAGTATTATTCAAATTACGTATCCATGTAATTGGTGGATGGTGTTTTTTTTCTTCTCCACCAGCAATAAAACATATACCCGAAGTGGATTCTGCGTCTCGAGTAAGATTTGACATCGAAATTGTTATATTACAGAATTGTTATTCTGTAATATTTAACGTTTACAGAATACCTTACCACTGTCGCACCTCTGTAAAACCTCTCATGAAATAGCGAAACATAAAATATTTGCTTAAAGGAATTGCAAAATAATTAAATTGTTTTTGCTATGTCGTCGTCTTACTGGTAATAATATTTAGAGGAATATCAAAATCAGGTCAGGTCATAAAATAAGGTCCAAGTCAGACACTACAGACTCAAGACAGGAAGGAAGGACACCCTGTCGTTTGTTTGTCTATACTCTTAGCCAAATCTTACATCTCCGTTGAGTCTGCCTTGTGCGACATATTACAACAGAATATTGCACAGTTGTAAAATTTTCGCTTTGATTTACTAATATTACTCAGTTTTCGTTCACTCAGTTATGTTTTACCTCTCTTGCCCACTCACGGTTTTATATATAGCTGTCCTTGTCACTTATCTTGGCATCAGGATTACAGTTTAACGCCACCCCAGTTAAATATGATTTACGAGCGTCTCAAACATCCATCGGACAAGCCAAAGTGTTTCTTAAACATAAATAATTCTCAACAATCGATTAACCGCTAAGATAAGGCTGTAAAACTGCGACCTCGTACAAAAACTTGTTTAACGATGTGTTTTAATTTTTTTTACGTGTACATTTACCTTTTTAATCTGGTCACCCTATTGTGGGTTATGGTCAGTCTCCGAAGTGTCATATGTGTCATGGTTGAGAAGCTTTATATGGATAATTGTACATTTCCTTTTCAGAGTTGATTGTTTGTGTTTTACACTACTTTTGTAGTAAACAAGTACGGTCTACGTAGTCCATCTGATGGTGTGCGACAGTGGTAAGGGCCCCTATAAACTGATTCCTGCCCACTTGCTCTGCAAAGGGAATCAGTGGCAGATGTTTAAGTTAATACTCTGATAAATCTGAATGTAGAAGTGTGTGTGTGTTTGTGTGAAAGTAGAAGAAGCGAAAGAGGTAGGCCAGGATCGTGGCAAGTGGAAAACTGTAGTCTCTGCCTGGGAAAAAGGCGTGACTGTATGTATGTAATGCATCTGATTCGGAATCTGCAATTCAGAATCTGAAATTCAGTATCTAAAATTTAGTAATAGAAATTCTTTACTTGTCGCTGAGATTTTAATATTCTTTCTTCACTGGTCAGACATCACCTTTATATTACAACAGCTGACTTTTTTTAACTTCCGAATTCCAAGTAAACGGATTATTATTAAAAGTAAAATAATTGCATAAGAACTTTATTCTTGATGATGTGCAGTGTGATGAGACGTTTCGGTAAAAATACTTGCCGAGACGATAATGGTGGCTTGTTAACTCGCCGAGCCTTGAATTTTATGAGTTTGTAATAAAAGTTCAATTACATTTCGGTCATAAATCATTATATTAACGAAGTTTGCTTGTGATGCAATTATGGAGATGCCTCTGTCGTCAAACCGTTAATTAATACGATTTATTCTTTTCGATAAATAATAATGATTATTATCAATACGTACTATAAAATAAATACCGCGGTAGCCTAGTGGACCGCGGTAGCTGGTGGTATGGGTAATGAACTGCTGACACGAGGTCTCGGGTTCGACACCAGGTTTTACCATGGCACACAATAATGACTATATATTTTCCCAACATAATCGATATAAGTGTACAAAATAGTATAAATTTCTGTCATCCATATTCTTTACTATTCTAGGTCGTCAACCAGGCAATTTCTCGTGGGCTGTATCTTTACTGTTCCTTCTAAACCTAAGTCAACTTTTATAAAATCCTCGGGAAGAGACGAATATGTAGCCAATTCCTTCCCCATATAGCAACTTCGTCAGACTTACTCAAAGGCAAAGTCAAAAATCATTCATTTTGCATAGACCATTGAATCGGTACTTACAAAACGTCAATATAAAAAGGAAACATGAAAACCAGTTTAGTAAATAGAACACCGGTTCATAACGCGGCCCCGACCTGAGTAGACTCCGGCAAGAAACTCAGCGGGCATTTTTTTTGATCTATTTACAAACACACACTTACGGCCGGTTTCTGAAAGGCCTGTCAAACCATTGATCAACTAACCCGGCTGTTAATTTAACATGAATGTCAAATCAATTTGAGTTTCTGAAACGTTGATCAGGCCAAAATTAACTAATCTATGATTATTTTGATTTGACATGCGGTTTGTTTTAAATTGTGGCCACACTGTTCATTGTTGTTCATTAGTTCATTCTTATGAGTCAAAAACGACAATATGCCTGGTTCCAAGCCGGATGAAAAAAAGTTACGGACTGTCATTACTGACGAAATATTCTGGGAATTTCAAATCTCAAGTTCAAGTTTATATTTTCAAGTGGCGTCAGTGTGTTCAAGTGCTTTCTAAACTTGTGTCCTGTATTTAAAATGGCCTCACGAGGAAAGAATTTTACCGAAAGAGAAAAGCAAAAGCTTTTAGAACTAGTTCAGAAGTAAGTACGTAAACTGTGTTCTAAAGTATAATCTTTATTGTTTAATATCATTGTTTACATTACACATCCTGCGCTGTGGTGACTATATTACATACATTGTTTTATTCCAGATACAAACATATAATAGAGAATAAATGTACAAATGCTGTATCCACAGTTAAAAAAAATGAGGCTTGGGAAACCATTACCCAAGAATTTAACAGCAATGCAGAAGTGCCTCGAAGCCAAAAACAGCTGAGCACAGCATATTTAAATTTAAAAAGGACTACGAGACAAAATATAGCCAATAAAAATGTAAGTTCTCATAATCTCAAATTCTTTTTAGAGTGCTTAAACTTGGCAAGTGATCTGAGAATTGCATCAAAATATTCTAACACTGTTGCCTGATATATCAGATCAGGATACATGAATACCTACTTGGCCTGACTAGGTAATATATTCAAGGAATAATAATTGCATAGAGGCCAATAATATCATTGATAGTGGCATATTCTAATATCAAGGCAATTTTATTTATTATGGGCATCACAATTTTGGGAAAAGTGTCTATAAATAAAACTTTATATTCAGGATACATTTCGTATAAACTTTAATTTATTTTTTTATAGGTTCAACAATATAAAGCGAATAAAAATTATGATCTTTGTGACAGTGAAGCAGGACCATCACAAGTAATCACATTGAATGAAGAGGTAAGATTTAAGTGCCTACTTGTTTACAGTTCTTAATTCTTTACAGCACACATACAGTACAGAGATCATAAATATAACATTTCAAGGAACATGTACAAAGGGGAGCTTAACTCAAAAATGAGTTCTCTTCCAGCAAACCTATGAGTAGCAGATAAGTAGGCGTGGTAATGATGCTCATGAAGTGTTATCTTGATAAATAACATTATATATTTTGTTTCAGGCAAATATGCACAGTGATATATCAGAGCTAGGTTCTCTTTTAAAACAATTAAAAAAAGATGAAATAGCGGATAAGGTATGTATGTAACTGCACCTTGTGGTTATAAATTAAAAAGTTTGCTAAAATACAATAACTCAAAGTTACACCGAGCAGGTATTTAATGTAATTTTCTTTTTCAGAAGGGTATCATGGCAACTGGTGGTGGTCTTTATAAACCAGTCCTTGGCACTGTGGGTGCACAAATATTATCAATAATGGGTGATCAGGTGAAACCACTCTCCAATACCTGTGATAGTGCATCAAGTTACTACCGAAATGGTACCTTTCTTACTCAATGCAATTTCCTTATACTCATTATACATTAATTTATTAAATCTTACACTTATATTCTAATTAAATCTTTTTAGTTGAAGATGTGACACATTTCGAAGTGGTTCCAGTAGAAGCCAATATTACTGATGCTCTGAGTACCTCTGTTACTCCACCAATAACAAATATACCTAACAAAATAAAAATAAAGAAGAAGGTACCAAAGAAGAAACTAGTTTCTAAGAATAATAACATTATGAAGAAAATGTATTATCAAACAAAGATGGAGTGTGTAAATTTAGAAAAAAAAACCAAATTATTAGAATATAGATTAGCTTTAAAACGCAGCAAGTTATTAGATTTGGAAATTAAAATTAAGGAAAAAGAGTACGAAAATATGATTAAGAAATAATAATAGTTAAAGATATTTACTTCAAATGTTATATCATTTTAAAATTAAACATGTTGATAATGATGGTTGTTCTTGTACATTTACCTTACTTTATTTAACTTAACAATTAAAATGTGTCAACAATAGAGATGTGTTTTCATTACTTACTGAACTAGTACCAGTATCATCTGGAGCATTTGGATCCAATGATACACTAGTTACTTCTTCTATGTGGTCATTATGATTGAGTGCCAAATTATGTAAAACACAACAAGCCACAATAATGTTCATAGTAGTAGGCAACTTAACACGGAGGCCCATCGACAAACATGGGAATCGTCTCTTAAGAACCCCAAAGCATCTCTCCACAGTATTTCTGGTTCTTACATGTGCTCGATTATATGCTTCTTCGCTGGGTGTTGAAGGGCGCAGGAAAGGTGTCAATAAATATGACCGGCATGGATACCCACTGTCCCCTAGTAGATAGTCACTGCCATAGACTCCACTTTCAAAATCTGCCCGAATGTGGGAATCATTAATAATTGTAGTGTCATGAACAGATCCAGGCCACCGACAGATCACATCACATATTTTTAGATTTGCATCACATATAACCTGAACGTTCAGGGAGAAATATCCTTTTCTGTTCCTATATAACTCAGCTCGGGGACCACCAGGAGACTGTATCTTTATATGTGTGCAGTCAACTGCCCCGATTACATTAGGAAAAGAACTAATGTTATAAAATTCACTCTTTACCTTATTGCAATCTTGATCTGTACTGGGCATAGATATAAACTGTGGCCTAAGTTCTGCAATAGCTGCAGATACTTTTTTTATTATTCTACAAGCTGTAGATTTGTGCACCCTTATGTGATCAGCAACAGTAATTTGAAATGCTCCTGTCGCATAATAACTTATTGTCAGTAACACCTGTTCCAAAGCATTTATAGACTGATTTCTCAAAGTGAAGCGTTTTATTTTCGGCTCTATCAAATTTACCAACAACAATACAACAGCCTTTGTCAGTCGGTACCGATTCTTGAATTCCTCTTCATTGTAGAAATCAAAAGGATTCATTCTCGTCCTGAATGTTCGCGTTCTTTGCTCTTCATCACTGCTAGACGTACTGATACTCATCTCAATATCCGAAAGTGACATGATTGTAATCTAAAACAAGAAAAAATATATGCTTAGCAACATAGAAATATAACCTTAGCAAGATGTCCGAAATATACAATTTTTACAAATAAAACCGTGTATAAAAATAAAACTGTATTATAAATATGTTTTGACATACCTTAATAATGTAGATTTGAAGAGAAAATGTAGATTCGCGTAGTAAAACAATTGCATACATAAGTTAATTCGCCGATACGCACCGATTAGTTGACAAAGCTTTTGACAGGAAGATAATCTATGATCACGGCTTGACAAGCATTTCAGAAACCCAAAATGGCAGTTGACATACGATTCTCGAGTTTAATTAGACAGCTATGTTAACTGACACGATAATCAAATTAAACTATTTAATCATGCTTCTAGCAACCCAATTGCTATTTGACAAGAGATTTAACAGCCGATTAGTTAATTTTAGCGTTGATCAGCCTTTCGGAAACTGGGTGTTAGTCTACTTAATGTAAATACAAAAAATTACTCGAGTAGCATAGGCAATAGTGATGTCTTTAACAGCTATTTATGTTGAACAGGCAAAAACTCGTTGTAGCGCATTTAAAACAACTGTTTTATTAATTATTGCCAACTGCCAACAACACTATAAATATTTTAATAATCTGTGCTTAAAAACTGTAACACTTTTCCAACATTCCTAAAGGCATTGACCATCAATACATCATATATTACATAACCGATCAAACATTTTCTATATACGAACTGTCGCGGCTGCGCGCGCGCAATAGAAAGTCGCCATTGCGCAATGCCACGGTACCTAAAATTTCTAATAGCTCATAAAATCGCGTTACATAAAGAAATCATCACATAGTAGAAATATTGTAAATCTTTTATACTGACAATTAATTATATTAACGTGTCGTAATAGCCGGTGTGTAGGAAATGAACACCACATGTGAGCTTCAGGGTCGGGTTTTACTGTTATTTGTTATGCAATTGCGCGGGAAATATATCAGGTTTTGTGCTCTCGGTCTATCAGAGAGTTTATAAAAGTTGCGTGAGATGTATTTTTTATTTTATTATACTTATCGCGTACTAGCTGTTCGAGTGAGACGCTGGCGCAGGATTTCCTTTTGTGTTTTGAGTCTGACAGAAACCGTTTTCAGAATTTGCTGAAACAAATCAAATAACGGCCTCTGTGGCGTAGCGGCAGAATTTTCGACTGCTACGCAAAACTCGCGGGTTCGATTCCTGCTCAGTGCAAATATTTGTATGCACGAATATTATATTTGCATTGGTCTGGGTGTTTCTATGTATAATATGTATGTATTTACAAAAGAAGTATCTAAGTATGTTTATCCGCATTCTAGATTTCATAACACAAGCTAGTTAAGCTATGCTTACCATGGGTTTAGATAGCGTTGTGAAGAATATTTATTATTTATTTATTTAATGTGAAAAAGGGAAAAGTGGGATTATCTTTTATTTTATTACACTTATAGTGTAATAATAGGCAGTACTGAAAACATAATTTGATTATTGAAGATTATCCGCCAATAGAAACTTTGATAAGTATCCTAGCAAAACATTCTCAAAGCATATGTTGTGCTAATGTTTTGCTTAAAAATTAAGGATAAAACGCCTAAACCTAATAAGCAAAACATTCTCAAACCATAAATCACCAACAAGCTAGTTTAATCACGTAACTTCCACCGTTCTTGTCTGTTATAATACGTCGTAACATCCTAAGCAGCAATCTTAATTGATCCCTAGAACGGTAGCACACATAATAGTTGGGACATACATCGCACACATAATAGTTAGGACATACATTGCACTGATATAAAAAGTGGTCACAGACACACGCATTTCATTTTCTCCAAGAACCCGTTGAACCCTAGAAACGTACGAAATGCGGTGCTACGACCATTTGTTGCGTGCCCGGTGGTGGGAGACAAAAAGTTGCGCTTACGCATTGCGCGCAAGATGCCTGCCCATTAAAATTCCCGCCCGCGCACCGCTGTCTATTTAGAGAAATAATATTAATCATAAGGAACCTAGGTTAAGATTAACTAAATAGAAATAATATTCTTTCCGAACGTTTTTATTTTATTTTTATGTAGCAATAATGGAAAAAGGGTAGGTATTGTACTCCAACGAAAGGAAAGTCGAATGGAAGAATAAACTCACACGTTGTTATTGTCAAATAATAATTTACTGTAATTTTTGGTGATTTACAATAACACTCATCATTATTTTATTTTATTTTATTATATAATTATACATTATATTCAAAATACTCACCTCGCAGTCCGGGATCCGCTATCACCCTATTAACACAATAATCATAAACTAGACCATAGACATCCCAATTTCACCATAAACAAGGATCTCTTAACACTTCTCTAGGATACCAAACCAGAAAAAAAAACAAACAAATGTTTTTATGGGGCTTTTGATACGATCTTAATGACCTTAGAATTAGTGGGTGAGAAATATTGTGCTGTATTATTATAGAGCAATCATCGTTACCCCGCCGGAATGGTTGGTAATGAAAGGGCGATCGCACCTTCCCTGGTGGGTCCCACGCTTAAAGTTAAACAAAATTGTGTTAGAGACAGTTATTGACAGTCGGAAAGTGTCAATTGAGAATTTCGAGTCGTGGACTAATATTTTTATATTGTTGGCTAGCGTACTGCCTCTTCAGTTTGCGTGCTTTGCCAGTTATGCTGTTGCATGTTTGTGTAATAACTCTTCGTCGGATAATTTAATTATGATAATATTATTAAATACGATTCAAAAAACCCGAAGCATTTATGGACAAGCCTCAGTTTCCATGTTTGGGGCCAAGTCACAACTCGAAGACATTCGTTTTAAGGCACTTTAAGTAAGGGTGAGCAGCTTAGTCAGAGGGGTTAGAGGGAATATTATAGTAACTGCGGTTCTAATATAATTTTAAAAAAAGCTGGAATTTCACCAACTTAATTAAATTGATTACAATTATTTTACTGACGAAATCCGACCCGTCTCTGCGAGTTCTTGCAGTTTAATTAGTTCCACAGCATCATATCTTTCATCTCTGTTAATTTATAAACAATTTAAAGTTAAAAGAGCAATGAAAAGTTAAAAAGAGGCCATTGCTACCGAAACATGGTCTTAAGTGGTTATAAAACTGACTCGTATAGGAGTAACCCCACAATGGAGGTTCAAGGTTGGCCGTTTGAGTTACAAGAATGCAAAAAGTAAAAGAAGATTTCGCCAAAAATGACCCAAACCTGTTTGTGTTCGCACGAAAGATTAACAATCGGAAGGACAGCGGGTCCAATAAAATACACGATTTTTCAAATTTAACACCCGAGGAAAAATTTATTAAGGGTCCAACGGATAAGGCTTGCGAATTTATCAAATGCCAATATTGGACTTATCGGCAGACGTTAGGTATCACATAAATTTGTTGTTTTCTTATTTATTCGATATAACAACTAAGAAACATCATCTTTCTCCTGCCCTTAACCCAAGTTAATTTGATTCATTTCTAGTTGCATTTTTCTCAAAATTTACTCCTTTCTTAACCATATCATCATTCACACACTCCATCCACCTCGTTTTAAGTCTCCCTCTCCCCTTGTAGCCATCCATCCACTTCCATAGTTAGTACCTTCCTTACGATATTATTTTCATCCCCAGGATAAACGATTTCCTCGTAGCTTTTACTAAGAAACCCTATGATCAACTTTTAAAATAGTGGTGGTTCACAATTCACGTGTTTTCTTATTCCTACAGTCCCGGAACATTTAAGCGGGGCGTAAAAAAACATCTGATGAAGCCGTCAAATTGAGGGCGACCATTGTAACATTTTCGATGGCAGTGGTGACCCTTTTTCCTAAGATTTTGCCTTAAGCTTACCATTCAGTGATGTCCTATATAAAAAAAAGAAACTTAGTTTTCTCAAACCACGTTTAACATTGCATTTTTTATACGTGCGGAATATCCTCACAGATATTCACCCCTCCGTGGCTGGTGAGAGAAATTATGTCGGACTCGAACCGACTAAAACCAGGTTTAACATTGCAGCTTAGCAACTTATCTATTTTTATATTATTGAATTCGATCATCTTGGGTTTATCGCTGTGTAGTTTTCCCCCAAAATATTGATTTCTTTTCGTCGATCCAATACATTAATTCTTTTTCAAAGTTCTTCTATCCAAAAGTGGGTAGATAATATCAAATTTGAATAACCAATTTATTGATTTCTGTTATTTTTCTATAGTTTTGAGTCATTGACTGTCTTGACGTTGTGATTAATCACTTGTACTACCGCCAGCCAGTGACGGTTATAATCACACAATATTAGATTTCCTTATAACGCATATAGTCGCCATTAGTGTTAGCCTAACTAACTATGGTAAAAAAAAGATATCATTCGATGGAGCACAGCTTTATAATAAACTACCTAACAACATTAAAAATATTGATAATTTGAATGTGTATAAGGGTAAACTCAAAATTTTCTCTCTTACACGCGTAGATACTGCGCGGCGGCGCTAGCATGGTACTCTTCACCTTTTTGTAAATTAATTAGTGTTCATCAACTTCTGAGCGTGACTGTACATAGTTATTATCAAAGAAAACCTCACATTAAACGCTAAATTATCAAAGGAAAGTTGTACCATTAGTGTCTTCGGTTAATTGCAAATTGCTTCGTAAAATGGAGAATGTCTTTGCAGATAGACAAATGTCGATATATTGTTTGTTAGAACTTTCCTTTAAGTCCGAGTTCCAACCTAAATATCAACAAAACGTTCATATTTATTATACAGGATTATGATACGACTCATCACAGCATTCAGGTATGATTCTATTGGCGACCGCAAACGACAATTATTGCAGGCGCGGAGCGTACCCGAGTAATAAACTTGATATGATAATTTTGTTCAGGGTTTTAATTCATTGCGGCTTCTCAACAGTTCTGTTTGTAGTTAGACCGTCAGTACGCCGTATTAGTCCCGGTTGCAATCAAAGTTTACACCCTATTGATCCTTAGTACTACCTGACTGTCAATGGTTTATAAAAAGTCATACGGTTTTTATAAAATTAAATTTGACCATTGAGCCTTAGTTGGCTCATCTGAAGCCATCCAAATATTTATATATCCGTCTTACAGCGATGGTGGGAGCAGAGCTACTCCATCTCATCTGAAGTTCGTGTGGTGGCGGAGAGAGAATCCACCACACGAATCGTAACGTCACCGATCGTAACTATATAATAGTTATTTTAATGTTCTTCATAGTTATAAACTGTATCTTTAATCTCTCTTTACAATAATTTCAGTCATTTCTTAACCAGCTTATCTATCGAAACAACAGACAAACATATTACTGCATTTAATGACTGATGACACAAGAAAGGAAATGTCAATAGAATACTTACCATTATACCTTGACATCTCATTTGTTCGTTTCCCTTCAACAGTTTGGATGCTGCTTGTGTCCAACGATTCTGGATATGTCGTCGATAATTTTCTATATAGAAAGTGGTTCTCAACGTTCCGTGGAAAGCTTGTATGGAAAACGTATTTGAGTCAGTGGAAAGCCGTATTTCTTCTGGTGACATCATTGATCTAAGTACTGTACATAAAAAAAAGGCTTCGCCGTGCGTTTTAGTCGCTTCGAGTTCAACATAACCTCTCCCACCAGCTCCGATGGGTGGGGTATCCGTGGGGATTCTTCGCAGGTGAAAAGAAAGGTACAAATATCAAATGTATGGTTAACATACACCAATTTCCAACATGACTCCAATATTATGTCACAAGACTCCAATTGACAACAACACGACAACCAAATTCAAACAGATTGATTTCCAATTTAAATCAATTGCCACACATCCAAACAATAATATTGTAGCACATTGTATTTAAATATGGTGTTATTTAAAACACGGGTGTTGTGCGCGGGCGCACACTGTCGACGCGAAGTGGGCGTGACAATTTATCGTCTGTAATGGCGAAAGTGTCTCTCGCGGCGCGTTTGATCCAGACCACTAATGCTGATTAATTACTTATGATCCAGAGAAATTCTAATTTATTTGGTGCAGTTGCAGATCTGTTTTAGAAACTGCCCTGTCTCCGAGGAAATATATTCTTGTCGTAAATTCAAGTCCTACCTACTTAAATTGTGCTATGATAGTAATCAAACCAGTTGTAGATATTGATAATCCTTTATTTATGTAGACAGGCAATTAAACTCATTTGTGTGTATTGCTTCGGACTCGAGTTGCTAGTTGCAACGACGTTTTGAGGTGACTGTCTGTCTGTCTGTTTTGAGGTGGCTGGGTAATTTCTAGCATCTTAGTAATAGCAGAATAAAAAAAACAGTGATAATGAACAAATTCACCCTCAAATCGCGTCATCAACAGCCAATCAGCTACTTTCAAATAATATCGGAAAGATTGACTGAACAACAATTTTTCATTTAATTTGTACAAGAAATTGAAAAAAAATCTTATTATACAACCGCGTAATGTACAAGTCTAGTTGCGATTAAGTTACAGTAAAACGCGACTAAATTTTCGTTACCTTTTAGTTCCCTATGTAAGAAAGGCCTAATACGCTCATTGATTGATCTAGAGTCGACCAATGGGCGTTCAGCATTTCATGTGATAAGTTTAACAAACGTATCGCAAACCGCGGGAAAATTTGAATTCACAAATAGAATTCTTAACTTTTTTCGAAGCGGCCAGTGCTAGTAACGCCAGTAATAGCTATTGCATCAAAATTATCAATTGTAGCAGAATCGATGCCACTGATCCGATTACAATATTCTTACAAGTGTTCGTAAATAAGAGTAGTTCACGAATCGAGTCAAGGTGAGATGTCAACTTTAAACAATCGAATCGATTCAGTAGATCACGCGAAACAAATTACGATATCGATACGAATATCGATCAAACAGAACAAATAACTGTGAAGGAAATTGTTTCCGTCCTGCTTTATGATTGATGGTTGAAAGAGACGGCGGATAATGCATTGGAACTAAGTGCGAACCTGCAGTAGCTACTATTAATGCGCCTAGATTGTAGATTTATGGTGCAAATCAATATACGTCTACTTTGACGTCTATAGATTTCAATTATAAAGTTTAATCTGTATTGTTTGGTATCAAATTAATAGATTTGAAATCTAAAACTAAAGGTTTTGGATAACACCGATTATTAATTTTACTATAACTGGTGCTTAGTCATAGAATTATGATTTAATATTTGTACCAATCGAATGTCTAACAGGACCACAATTCTAATACCTACTTGATAATTTTATGCAATAGAACAGTTCTTGAAAAAAATCTATCAAAAATTCTATTTATGAATAATTACAAAAAAGCCTGCATAAGCCACGTCTGTAAATCAGCTTAATCAGCAGGTGGTACCGGCTTTCAACTAAGATTGAGGTTCCTTTTAATTATCCCAGGATATAACAAATCTTTTATACAAAATATCAATAACTTTTTTTAAAATACAACTTAGGTGGCATACAAGCACACGGCCCACCTGGTGGAAAGTGGTTACCGTAACCTATGAACGTGTGTAACACCAGTGGAGTCACATCCGTGCTGCCGACCCTGTAAGAACAAAGATTTTATGTGCCCTCAGTGCAGAACACAAAATCAGGACAAGCCTTTGGTCTTCCCACTGACAGCACAAAAACTCTCCAGTGAGCTCTGGCTACCCTACCCACCACCGGGAACACAACACGAGGTTATTATAGCCGTGGTATTCTGTAGGGTGGAGGTACTTCCCCAGTCGGACTGCTCAATTCGGACGGGGATACCGTCGTGTCCTACCTCCTCGAACTACTGCAAAATATCAAGGTTGATTGAAGTAGATATTGAACTTGGCCATAGACAGGTCATTAGCAGTATTTTCCTGTTTCTAATAATAGACGATCGATTTGAATTTACGTTCTGTCGATATGGCTTTGTATTTTACAGTACTTATCCCGTTTGGTATTGTATTATTTAAGAGGTATTTATGATATAACGTTTATAATTAAACTATTATAGCTGTAAATGTATTAATTTATTGATATACTTACGGATTCTAAGTGACATGATTTGCATGTAAACTCGTAGTAGACAATGCGACAGACACAATTTCTAAATGAAAAAATTGATTTATCAAATTTGTTTGCCCCTGCAGTTTAATACCTCCTACACTGCTATCCTCTAAGAAGTGATTTTTGAAAATAAATATTGGAAATTACCGCTTAGAGAGTAAAATATCTACTAAATTCTTCCGTGAGAATATTCCCCTGGACGCACCTCAAATTCACAAATCATGTTCGTCATTTAACATTTCACAAACACAAGACGCAACACGCAATATCTTTCAAAGGTCATGGTTGTCTTTTCTTTTACATTTCAGACTATAAAGACCTCTATTAAACAAAATACTATACCCTCATGACTCATTCCATTTTAACCATAAATAATAACATCCGTCTCGCGGCTTATCTCGATATGCGCAAGGTCATTATGAAACGCGCTAAAGACATCCAAACTTGTGGATATTGGCCTTAAACTTTCATAGTAATATAATCGTGTGACTGTCGCAGAAAGAACAAACCATCTGCTATATAATCCACCATTCGAAGAACTGAACGAATGATAGCAAGGAGGTCAAGCCGACTGACTCATTTATGTCAATTATCGAGAATCAGCAATTATGAACACTATCCATCCAGATGGATTCCGATTATGTCGTAGTCTAAATACACGTCATGACAAAAAAGTATTCTGTCAGAACACACCGACGTCTCAATCGCTATATCTGAACTAAATAGTCTGTCATTAAGACGCTTCATTGTCGCAAGCGCATCAACGCCACAATGGCCGCTCACGAGCCACAATGAAGATGTAAACGATGATATTGATGTCAAAATTGCACACCGTTACTGTCCCACTACTTACAAGGTGGCATTGTTATATATCTCATAGTTTTTCGTTGAAATAAACCTCATTTACTGTAATAATCCGTAATAAAACTATTGGAGTATCATTAAATGTCATCACTACCAATAGTCGGAATTTACACAAATCATTAGAAAGCGAAATGAACACTCGCAATTAACTGCTTTTAAAGGGTTTCCTCGTAAATCTTGATAATGAAATGCTTGCTGAATGAATGCAACTGTACTGTAAGTTAAATGACACCCTGTTCCCTACATCTTTAGGTTAATTTTTGTTCGAAAATCTATCTAAAGATAAGTCATTGGAAAGTGAAATGGGGGCGCACCTGACTTTGCTTTCTTTGCGTCTCGATGTTCTTTTTGCTTCAGTGAGAGTGGTCTAGATACGATAATTGTGTCGGTAGCGATTCCGTGACGACTTCGGAACGCCTCCCGACATTAACCACGGGAAGTCGATTCACCTCACTGACACTTTCCAAAAGTGCACAATTTGCATTGTTAATTGAATTATTGAACACATATAAATTCCCAGCTCGTTCATGCCTAATGCAAATAATTAGAAATCCATTCATCTTGCTTTCGATTGATGTGTGTTCATGCTTGTGGGAATTATTATGCTTCGTTTTTGTATTCAGCCACGTCTTTATGATTAGAGTCTATAGAATGTTGCTTTTTTGGATGATTAACAATGTTATTTTTCATTTCAAAGGAATCAGTTTCAAATTTCAACTAAGTATTTATACGTTGTATAATTGGGTACTATTTATACAATTCCTTTTAGAGTTTAATAAAATTATAAAAAGGCGATGAAAATATTTAAGAACCTTTAGCATTTGCTTTTTATTTTAAGTTGATTCATAATATGATTCCCATGTGATGTGTGAACTTGAAGTTTTAGCAAATGCGTGTTGAATGTAAAAGTTGAATCGAATGTGTTAATCTTTGCATAGGCGTTACTTTTTCTGTTTGTTCGTCTCGGTCACTGTTGATTTTACTTTTCCTTTCTCGTAAATCGGCTATTAATTGATTGGATATTGTTATTTGCATAATTTTCGTGATGGGAGAATAGTTTCTATTTGAAGTATCTAACAACGTCCAATTAATTTTTTGTCGACTCGTGTAGTTATCTAGCTTTATTCTTATAACAAGTCAGAAGGGGTTCCAAGGTCTTATCATCAATGTTTGTTGGTTGAAAGTTTTTTTTTTTTTTTTTTTTTTTTATATACGACACGCCAACTTGACCTCACCTCGCCTGATGGTAAGCTAAAGGCAAAGTCTCAGGAAAGAGGGTCACCATTACAGACACTAAGTGCTACAATGGTGGCACTCAGCTTGGCGGCCTCATCAGATGCTTTTTCACGCCCCGCTTAAAGGCCCCGGGACTGTAGGAAGAAGGAAACACGTGTGCTGGTAATGAATTCCAGGTCTTGGTGGTGCGGCAAAGAAAAGAGTCTCCGAACCGCTTGGTTCTTGCTCGTATATTCTGCACAGTGTGAGGGTGACATCTAAGGCCTGCACGTGTTGTCCTATGTAGGAAAGGAGATGGTGGGATTAGTTGGAAGAGCTCGTCAGAACACTCACCGTGGTAGAGACGGTAAAATACAGCCAAGGAAGCAATATCTCTACGCATCTGCAAAGGCTCGAGGGTGTTCGTGACCTCAGGGTTCCCAATAATTCGGACCGCGCGTCGCTGCAACCTGTCGAGAGCATCTAGTAGGTATTTCGCGGAGCCATCCCAGAGATGCGAGCAGTATTCCACGCAGGAGCGAATTTGTGTCTTATAGAGAAGACACCGCTGCTCCGGCGTGAAGTGAAGTCGTGATTCCATCAATGTTTTAGTTTCATTGTCATTACTTTTTGTATAGTGCCATCTGATTCTGTTTCGTTAGAAAGTAAGTTCAGTTTTTTCTATTGTCATTTTCATCTTTTGTACCTTTTATTTGTTTAGGATAACCATTTAGATACTTTCCTACATCACACTTCTGCTCACGCGCAGATTTTAGATTGATTCAACTTATCAGACTTTCTCCGAGTACTGGTGTCTTGTATAGCACACAAATTTATGATTAATCAGTACTTGGGCTAGACTCGTGCGCAGACTTCGCGGCGCCGGGCACAGCGCTATCGCGCATCGAGGTGCGCGCGCGCCGACGAAAGTGCAAGTCGCCCAGTTCTCACGACTCCCCTCCTACCGCCCCCTATCTGCGCTTGCGCCTCACCGCCGCCACTGGGCACGACCTCCATCTACCGATAGGCTTGAGAAACTATCAATAATTGTAATTCGAATTATTTACACTTTCGGAAAGTAATCGTGGTCGCGCTATGCGCGTGCGCATACGATGCCGCCGATAATGAACGCCTTGTTTGGTAGGCAATCTTGCGCGGCATTTGTTCGGCGATGTTTGTTTGTTTTTAGACCTTTTTGGTTTGTGCTATTTATTTACGAGTTGCTATTACTAGGTACATCGCTTGCATTGATTTTGTGTAAAGTTATTTTTATAACAATAAAGTAGGAAATAATCTGCGTGTGACAGCTCGGCAGAGAGATAAAAAGAGAAATATTAGAGTGAAGTGAACCTTCTTGCCCTCTTACAAACTATACGAAATAAAGCATAGTACCTACTTTTTAACTACCGGCTGAAGGATATTACGTCCAAGGTCAAACCGACCCATCCATGCTGGGAACATAACTAATTCTCCACACACCAGAATGGCTGAAGTTTCTAGATGAAATTTAACATACATATAGATTAAACCTGGAATAGCTCGTAGACTACGCTAACACCTTTTTTTTATACAACTTAGGTGGCAGACTAGCACACGGCCCACCTGATGAAAAGTGGTTACCGTGACCTATGAACGTGTGTAACACCAGTGGAGTCACATCCGTGCTGCCGACCCTGCTAGAACAGAGATTTTATGTGCCCTCAGTGCAGAACACAAAATCAGGACAAGCCTTTGGTCTTCTCACTGACAGCACAAAAACTCTCCAGTGAGCTCTGGTTACCATACTCACCACCGGGAACACAACACGAGGTTATTATAGCCGTGGTATTCTGTAGGATGGAGGCACTTCCCCAGTCGGACCGCTCAATTCGGACGGGAATACCGTCGTATTCTACCTCCTCGAATTTCTTCTATCCCGAGAATATGTTTCTTTTGGTAGCAGGAACAGGTTTTATATATATCTCCCGCATCATCATCCGCAGATTAAAACACGAGCAGTAGTCAGTAGCATTTATTAGCAACGTGTACTTAGATGAAGCAATACGTTTGACTAAATATATTTATGAAGCCAGGAAACCATACCGGTTTGGTTTTAATAGCTTCGAGCCTATGTATAATTACTAGTATACTTGCTGATTGCGGAGAATGGCTCACATTTACTATTAATTAAATAGATTATGAGATAAGATATTGATGTCAATTTTGCTGTCACTGAACAAAAATTTGTAAATTTAATTTTTTTTTTATCTAATTTATTGCTTGTTATTTTTCTAGACTCTTCAATATATATAATTACGGTGTGCACCTGATAGTTTTTGATAATTTTGGAGACGAAACAATCACTGAATTAGTTTTAAACTCAACATAAAATTCTCCGCGTGGCTCCCCATTCTCTTCCCCTGCGGTGTCGTACAAGGCGACTAAGGGATAGGGTTGTTTAACATCAGACAGATAGGTATATACAGCTCAGACTCAGCCTCAGATGCATGTCTTGAGTCAACAATAGTGCCCGGAAGACTGCAATAGGCTCACTGCCTATTACGTGGGACCGAATACAAATATTGATGAATTGTGGGTATAAATTCACCTCTGCCTAACCCTCCGGGGATAAAGGCGTGATTATATGTATGTATGTATGTATAAAATTCTTATTTGAGTGAGTACTTTGTTAGTCAAAACAAGATCGACCTGATATATCTATTTTTTACCGACTTCAAACAAAAAATATCAAGTACATACCTACTTTTTTGTGAGTATAGTCAATGGTATCATATACCAAACATAAATGTACCTACAAATTTTATAGTTTCTTTTTATTAAACCCTGAACATGAACGAAAATACATACATACATACATACATATAATCACGCTTTTGTCTAAGAGGTGAATTAACACTCACATTTCACCAATTATTGACTTCGGTCCCACGTAATAGAGGGTGAGCCTATTGCCGTCTTCCAGACACTATTGATCTGAGGCTGAGTCTGGGCTGTATATATCTGTCAGATGTTAAACAGCCCTATCCTTTAGTCGCCTTGTACGACACCGCATGGGAAGAGATGGGGTGGTCCAAATTCTACTCTGCCGGGAACCACGCGGCGTATTCTACTCTGCCGGGAACCACGCGGCGTATTCTACTCTGCCGGGAACCACGCGGCGTATTCTACTCTGCCGGGAACCACGCGGCGTATTCTACTCTGCCGGGAACCACGCGGCGTATTCTACTCTACCGGGAATTACGCGTCATCATTTTACATATATATAAAAATATAAGTGAAAAATGTATGTATGCCAGATTCGCAGCAAGTGAAAACTCGTACTTTCGCCTGTTCCCAATGGGAATGAGCCGTGACTGCACACATGGGTACTTCGTATATATCCTACTACCCTACTAAACTTATAAAAAAGGTGAAAGTTTGTGATAATGTTTGGATGTTTGTGATGATCAATCACGCCCTAATGATTGAAGCGTGATAGATTACAGTCTGGATTTACACATCTGCTTTTTTTATCCCTGGGATAGGTCCCTATGAGTGACGAGAAGATTACTGGTGCGAAGCCGCGGGTATCAGGTACTTCCGCCCGCGAGCGAAGGCGGCTCGGGCGTTGGAGATCGCAAATGACATTCGTCCCCCATTAGCGCGGATCTGTCACCCTAGCAGAAGGAGGCCGCGGCGGCGGTGAGCGATGCGCGCCTGGCCTACCCGGGGATGAGATGGGGACTCCGTGGTCCCTACACTCGAAGAGGGCCGGCCGGGATGCAAGTTTTAGTCTGTTCAAGTCCGACATAACCTCCACCACCGGCTTCGGTGTTGGGGGTATCCGTGGGGATTCTGAGCACATAAAAAAATGCATCAGGTACTTCCAAATAGTTCTCAACGCATGTTGCTTAGTCACTTTTTAGGGTACTATATACTGATTAAGTTTACTGACTTTTTCAATGTATAACAACAAGTGTTAGGTACTCCTAATCCTCCCTCCACCTTTTTCTGGGGAAAGATGGGGATAGCCCTGGGTCAGTCGGGGTGCGCAAGGGATATACCAGAGGCTACCTCACACCCTGTAATGGCCCAAGATGGCCGTGCGGTTTTATTCTGTTAACTTAACCATTCCGCTGACCTTGGCGGGTCGTATCCAAGTGTATTTGCTCACGATCAATAAAGGTACTCCTAATCCTTGCTTTTATACATTGAAAAAGTCTATAAAGTGTACTTGTTTATGATTGAAGGGTGAAAATAGGTGAAGCCTAGGTGCACTGGTATTGATCGTACTATCGAGAGGCTTTTGATGGAATGAACTGAGTTGTCAACGTAATACTGGTTTATACTGGTATTAGTTTAATAAATTGTAATATTCTACTTAGAATATTCTCTATTTGTCGCTGTCCAAATGATGAGAGTTAGCGGTTTATCAACGCACTGATTTAGGTCCAAATTCTACGGCCGCGTGGTTCCCGGCAGAGTAGAATTTGGACCACCCCATCTCTTCCCATGCGGTGTCGTACAAGGCGACTAAGGGATAGGTCTGTTTAACATCAGACAGAATTATACAGCCCTGACTCAGCCTCAGATCCATGGCTTGAGTCAACAATAGTGCCCGGAAGCTGGCAATAGTCTCACCTATAACGTGGGATCGAATTCAATGATTGGTAAAATGTGGATGTTAATTCACCTCTGGCTAACCCTCCGGGGATAAAGGCATGATTATTTGTATGTGTATGTATCAACCTACTGTTCTTTATGTAAACGCTACTGTGTATTGTTTATTGAGTCAATCGATTTCTCTTGTAACTTGTAAGGATAGATAGGGACTTATTCAATGATTCAGGATATCATAGTTTAGTTACTATCACGGCTGTGTACGAGTGCAATTTGATCAAAAACATTATTAGGATCAATTATATATATGAACAGTGTTTTAAAAAACTGTATCAAAGCGTAAGAAAGCGTAAGGTATAATTTAGAAAAAATATTTGGAAAACTACCAAAGGTTAAAAATCATTTATTCTGTAGATATCAGTGGTAGATATAGACCATAAAAACAAAATCTTTGCTCTTTTTATGTGTGCAGGACTAACAAGTCAACAAAAATACTTTGCAGTATTGATCTAGTTTTTTCAAATCGCTACCGCTCATCGCTTACTGTCATATTTATCTTAAGATAACCATAAATAATATTACGGCCATCCCATGCTTCAATAATTTTATGGTTGTCAAGAGACAAATTTATTATCGATATGGGGTACGGATGACCATTTTTAAGCAGGAACCCAGGAGCTAACCCACAATAATAGATTTTTGGTCGTAACACTAATAAATTATATGATTTTGGTGGGTATATTATCATTATATGATGTTGTAACTGTTATGGTAAGCTGGTTGTCATCCCGTGAAGCTTTAAATCTTGTAGATACATTGGATTTTGAGGCTTTTGTTAATATAGTGTTCTTTTATTGGGAGTTTTCTTAATTCTGGAACGGGTTTCTTCAGTAAAGTGTTTTTTGAGAGGTTTATATTTGAACAGTAAACTGTCTTCATCGTCTTTAGTGTTAGTGAGTGACTATATCTATTGCAACTTATTTCTGGTGAAATTTAGAACCATCCCAACAGATTTGTTCAATATGCTTGGGTTCGACTCCTGGCCATTACACTACCGTAACACAAGCAATTTAACCTGTTAGGAAGAATATTAGTCATTTTGAAAGAGTCTGGTACAAATCGCGTCTTTCCAAGCTAGTTGCCTTCGGTCTGCTACCTAGACTGTGCAACTGGGTGGCTAGCTTCCTGCAGGGGTGCCGTATTCGCGTCCTTTGTGATGGATGAGCTTCAGAGTTCCTGCAGCTCGGCGTACCGGAGTGGTCCGTCTTATCATCCACATCTCTTTCTTCAGCATATCAACGACATTGGCGACACTGGCAACGTTGGCGATAGCATTCATTGTTATGTAGACGATAGCACCTTACACGGGAAAGTGTCTTTAATAAAAATAACACTATTCTAGATCCGGGAATGTAAGATAACTATAAAAGTCAGCTAAGAAGATCAAACAAAGGTTTACTAAAACCGGGAATATAAAATATGATTTAGTTTTGAAGACAAACGGTAAATGCCTTTGTTAACAAAGCCATGTGGCTCGTCGCGTGCCTCTAAATGTGATCATAAATAACTTTAGACATATACGATCATAATTATATTTAAATTCCGGTGTGCGCGTGTTTGTAATTATTGGTCTCCTAAACGGCTTCATTCTGTTATTTATTTACACGGTTACCTGAATGTCTGAGCTTAGTTTGACTTGTTAGGTGTAGTTCTTTTTGAAATACAGTAAATGTCATGTTCTCTGTAATCTATAACTAAGTTAAAATCTACTTCATCATGGGAAGGAATTGTTTCCTGAGATACAGATTAACAACTTAATTCAGGAGACAACAACTCTTTACTTACATTAAAATCCCTGTTCTAAGATAAAATGTGAGACGTCATGGGACGTCTATTATAAACATATTCTTATTCAGGTATATAATAAAATACAAATAAAAAAAATTGACAGCATAATAAAGCATCAAGCTGTTTCCCAGCACGTATGTCTTGTCAGTTTTATGCCTAAACCGTGTCCAATAGACGTTCCAAAACAACAAAAAAAACCATTATAATCGTGGTTAAGAATTTGCACTAAAATACCAGCGTAAAAAATCCAATGAATGAAAAGAAACCTTTAAATACCAAATACAAAAAATGAATGAAGTCATTACAAAACATTCGCGAATCCACAACGTCATAGACAAATAGAATGAATCCGCCATTTTGACTCGCCCTTTCAGCGTATATCAATTTTCTCATAGATCGATATAGATAATATTTTATGTAGTCATCATTACAATAATAATTTTCAATTTGCGCTGAGTACTATGATAACGACCTAACGGGTGCGCGCGCGCCGCTCGCGTTGCGGAAATTCGATACGCATAGATTTGTATTGTCGTTTTAATGCCATAACGGTATGACAGATGTAGTGACACACATACGGCTTTAGCCATGGGTGTTTTTGCCATGGAATCTTAAGAGTGTTATAATATAACACATAAAGTGTCGCCGTTTCAATATTGGTGGTCTAGTGGTACTTGTGAGTTATTTTTTTTACAACCACGTGGTTTTTCGCTGACGCAGGATACCAGGATCATTCAATCACTTTCTGTGGGTTGTATGGAATGGAATAGGGTGGTTTCCATACGATTGCCTCATTGTCCGAAGAATAGGTGAATGGATGGTGGGACCTAATGACCTGAAAGAGTTTGGATGGAGCAGTGGACTGCAAAAGGCGATTTGATCGAAAACTTCTTAACCTAAGTACTTAGCATTTTAGGATTCAATTCAAGTTACTGCTATACTTCATTCGGTTAGGAATTTGTATACGTCAATAGGCCACGTTAACCACTTCCCATCAGGTGGGTCGTGTGCTTGTCTGCCACCTAAGTGGTATAAAAAAAAACCAAATGTAAACAATCTTGGTGTGTATTTTTAATGCGTTTTATTTAAAAACTCAGTTTATTTATATTTTTCTGTATAGAAACTCATTTTAAAGACTAAAATCGAAATTGAACCACTACTTAGTCAGTTAGTTGGCCTAGTTTATTTATTAAATATGTGTTTTTATAAAAGTCGCTACAAGATTACCTTTAGTTAAGTACTTTACCAAATGGAGTATAAGTAAGACTGTGGTAGTATCCTCAACCTTGAAACCCAAAACCAGATCAATAAATTTCCTCCACCTTACATAATAGTAAGCGTCTAAACTCGGAAGCATAACTTCGCACACACCAAATGACCGATTCCCACACGCAAAAAAATGACGTGTGCGATTAAAAAAATAGGAAATCTCAAATTTGGCGCGAATCATGCAATGCGTATAACTGTCCGTGACGTAAGCGGTCACTGACCCCAGTGACATCGCACAACTGTGCTCAGCTCGTAATGATCATACATACAAGCTTAATATGGCTGATGACATTACTTTGGCGATGTTCTAAGAAAACAGATTCAGCGTTCGGTATTTCTATGTAGATTGTTTATGAGATGCTTAAATATGAATGGTTAAATGGAATACTTAACTTTAGATATAGATATGTAATGTCTAGTATGCGAGTTACATTAACTGTGTTCCACAGTGTCGCCCTGGGTCGGCCGGGGTGCGAGGGATATGCCTGTCAACCTCTCCTTCGGCAACCAAAGCGACCCACAGGCGGCGTGCGTTTTAGTCGGTTCGAGTCCGACATAACCTCCTCCACCGGCTCTGGTGTGGAGGTATCCGTGGGAATTTTGCGCACGTAAAAAAAAAAGTGTCATTTACTGTATTCTATTCTGATAACGCGTATCAGCGCCCTCTCACCAGCGTCTTTCCCATCCTTTTTTTGGTAATTACTCTACTCCCTTAAGTCATATTGAGATGTGACCTACCTCGAGAACTAAATTATCAAATGCAATGAGAATTGTTTAATTCGCAATATAGTTTTAGAGACTAACGCGTTCAAAAATACCTCTAAAAATAAAGGCCAAAAACATTAGGGCTGTTTAACATCAGACAGATATATATACAGCTCAGACTCCGCCTCAGATGCATGGCTCGAGTCAACAATTTTGCCCGGATTACGACAATAAGCTCACACCCTATTAATTACGTGGGATCGAATACAAAGATTGAAATGTGGGTGTTAATTCACCTCTGCCTAACCCTGCGGAAATAAAGGCGTGATTATGTGTAAAATATTTGCTTCTTTTCGCATTCGGTTTTTTGACGCACCTTCCAAGCTTGATTCTTGGTTTACGCACTAATTAATAATAATAATTATTAATTAATAATAATAATAATTTAGCGAGGTTGAGAGTATTTTTTATGAAAGAGCCTTTTTACGTCAATATATTTGGCCACAGAAGTTCATTGTAAAAAAGTTTAATACGCAAATTGCATCAGTAGATAAATACGTAGATTATCAGAACACTGAATATAATTCTAATCCACTTAAATATTTGAATTTAACTATGTATGCTTTTCTACATTTTAAAATTTTCTCTTCTTTTTGCTAACTTTGCGCAGTGGCTCTTAATTAATTAAAGAGCACTTTCTCTTTTCTCTGACGGATAATTCCAAATTTAAATACGACGGCGACGCTAGCTCCCAATTAAAAAAGATACGCATTTTTTTTTATTTGCTTATGCTTTTAGCCAAGGTTACATAATTTCGCAGCCAAATCATTCACCACTTCCTCTTCTACTTAAATGAAGTAATTAAAATGATAAATTTGTTTTTAAATTATTACTATATTTACGTGTTAATGACGTTCTGAATATTAACATACTAATATATTATTATCTGAGAATCTATGATTATTGAATTTTAATTGAGCCGCCGTATCAATATTTTATGTAAAATCATTGAATTTCACATAAAATTTGAATATTGTTTGGTCGTGGGAAATGAAGACATTAATTGTAAAATATGGCACTTTCCTAGAAAATATTTCGTTGAGAGCAATCCTAATATCCTGTTTCGAAAGTGCAAGTTACTTTAGAAATTACTTGTAAGGTTTAAAACAAAATGACGTGGTGTTTCTTTTGATAAAGAACTTTTAAGTAAACTTGACATCCGTTTTCGACATATATTTTTCACGCAATGTTTGATGCACGCGTTAGTTAAAAGGTACTCCGACCATTTTTTGTTGGTTTTTCTGTGGTAATTAATACATTAAATCATTAAAAAGATCGAATTTATTATACGTTTAATCAATGGTCTAAAATTAATACGAACTTTCGTATTGAATTTTAACTAATAGTTTCAGATAGATACACCTACTTGTCTCTGCTGTACATGTATTGGTGTACAATAAAGTATTTTCTATCTATCTATCTTAATCGTGAAGTACGAGACCGTCCAACGCGCAATTTATCCAAAAAAATACAATTGTACTATCGCCACCTTTCCAACTTGCAATCTTATAAATATGTAGCGATATAAATCACTATACAATTCAGTACATTTAGTTTTATTAAGAAGGTACTAAAAGTTGAAACTCTGCGTAAAAACTACAGGTCGTGTTGTTATAAAAAACTGATAATATGACAGATGCTTTATATATAAAATGTACCCAACTGTAACGATAATGACTATATACAAGATCGGACATTATTTGTGCTTATTTAGACTGTCTCAGCAGCAGAAACCCTGCTTGAAGGACCTTTGGTCTGGTCAGAAACACGTAAGAGGTAAGACACGACGGTATTCTCGTCCCAATTGAGCAGTCCGACTGGGGAAGTACCTGTACCCTGAGTAGGGTAGCCAGAGCTCACTGTAGACTTTTTGTGCTGTCAGTGGGAAGACCAAAGACTTGTCCTGATTGTATCTTATGCACAGACGGCTCAGAATCTCTAACTTCTTACAAGATCGGCAGTGCGGTATTGACTTCCCTTGTGTTGCATACGTTCATAGGTCACGGTAACCACTTTCCATCAGGTGGTTATATAAAAAAATACCTAACTAAAACATTCAAGCTCCTTACTCTCTCCAGACTGTAATATTTTAATTTATTTATTTCTTCTTCCACAGGCAAGCCGAAAGATATCAAAATGCGGGTATCTGTTCGTGGCACCGGGATGGGACTTCTCCAATCCGCTCTACAGAACAAAGGTAAGTCAATGGATCTACTTATACATTCATTAACAGCTCACGTGTTTCCTTCTTCATACAGTCCCGGGTCCATTAAGCGGGGCGTGAAAAAACATCTGATGAGACCGCCAAACTGAGTCCCACCATTGTAACATTACTTAGTGTCTGAAATGGTGATTCTCTTTCCTGAGACTTTTCCTTTAGCTAACCATCAGGCGTGATGAAGTCAAGTTGGCGAGTCCTAGATAAAAAAAAAACAAAGAATTCACATGTCCATGTTTTAGTCTACCTATTTTCAACTATTCTCTCCGTCCCCTATGAAAGGTGCTTGCGCAAAACTCAGTGCACCGCCACCTTAGGCCTGCTTCTGCTAAGGGTAACAACTAACAAGAACCGTACATTGTGTGATGGCCTAGTCCTACCGCGTTACCGGAAAGTGACCTGGATCTCTCTCATTCCTGTTCTGCAGCCTCTTAGGCACGCATCACAGTATCTCTTTACAGCCTCACATTTGTTAGGAGGACTAGAAACAGAGAAATAAAAATTAACATACGTGTTCTGCCGACCATAATAATCGTAAATTCTATGTACATACATATAATCGAGCCTTTATCCCCGGAGGGTTAGGTAGAGGTGAATTAACACCCACATATCACGAATCATTGAATTCCCACGTAATAGGGGGTGAGCCTATTGCTGTCTTCCGGGCGCTATTGTTTATTGAGTCAAGCAAAGTCCAGCATCTGAGGCTGAGTCTGGGCTGTATATATCTGTCTGTTGTTAAACTGCCCTACGACACCGCACGGGAAGAGATCGGGTGGTCCAAATTGCCGGGAACCACTCGGCACTCGTAAATTCTAAGCTCGTTGATACTGCTAAGTTGAGCTTTTGTTTCTTTAAAATTTAAAATGCTATAAAGATTTGAGTCGAGTACACCCAAGAATGCTCTCGTATCACAACAATCTTCTTCAATAAACACCATCACTATTCCAATCACATAATTACATAATAACACACCCTGGTGACCTCGATATTGGCCAATTACACCACACCCTGCTCTCCATATGCTAATCGCTCCAGTTGTGACAGTTCAATTGTTCGCGATGCGTCTGCGCAGCTGCCCTCTAATTACTTTCCCGAAGTCATTTTCATAAAGTACTGTTAGTGGTGCCATTGTTTTGGTTTCGAATTCGGGGGTATATTTTTCGCCAGTTTTAATACTTACTACCTGCTTACTCTTTATCGTCGAGAATTACTATTTTTGTTGGATAGGTGTAAAAGTGTCCTATGTTTTACTTCAATTTATAAGTTACTCTGTAAAAAATAGTACATAATGGTATTCCCGTCCCAATGGAGCAGTCCGACTGGAGAAGTACCTCCGCCATACAGAATAGCGTGGCTATAATAACCTCGTCCAGAGCTCACTGGAGAGTTTTTGTGCTGTCAGTGGGAATACGAAATGCTTGTCCTGATTTGTCTACTGCACTGACGGCGATGAGTGTGACTCCCTTGATATTGCACACTTCTATAGGGCACAGTAACCACTTTCTATCAGATGGGCCGTGTGCTTGTCAGCCACCTAAGTTGTATAAAAAAGGTTCTCCTCCTCTGAGCGTTAATCCCAGTTTCACCTGCATATTGGAGCCCGGGATCTATTCACCTACTCCTCCTTTTCAATTTTTTTTCCTTTATCGGCAACGATCGACTGTCTGGCTGCCTAACCCCATAAGAAGGTCTACGCCAGAATTTCGTGATCAGTACGTAGGGATTTGTTTGGATTTTAGTGCAACGCGTGCAAATTTTAACAAAACCGGTTCTGCTGTTTCTACGTGAACAGGCGTAACAAATATTCAGACAGAGTTTAAGTTTGCATTTATTAAATTGATATCATTTTTCTTATCGAATTGTCAAGCACATTTCATTAGCGAACGTATATTTATCATTCTGCTTATGTTACCAGCGATATTGATAACACAAATCTCTTTCGTGGGTAATAATATTCAGCAAACTTAAATTCCCGCCGAAAAAAATCACGATGGCGTCTTTTTTGACATTTTTTGGCGCCGCGTCGCCCCCCGCTGCGGCTTTATCGTAATCTCCAGAGATTCACGATTCGGAACAGTTTTTTTGCGTAATAATAATATTTCATGCGTCTCTTATCGATGATGCCACTCGAATCTGACTTTAATGAAACGACAAAAAAGATTACAATGATACCTACGGACCATACTTATACAGTGTTGCCAGTTATTCTCCTTCTTAAAATCCCGGGTTTTTAGGAATTCTTCTTTCCAGCGTTACTTCATCCCACGCACGGTCAGGCTGTGGAATGAACTCCCTGTTGTGGATTTTCCTAGCAACTGCAATAAGAAGCAAACTTCAAGAAGGATATTAGACGGTTCCTTCAGGTCAGCAGTACGAGAGTGACGTCCCTGGTTGCACACGTCCATAGGCCAAGTAACCACTTTTCAACAAATGGGTCCGTGTGCTTGCTTGTCCTAAGTGGTAAAAAAAGGGTGTAAGGCCATCAAGGTACGGTCAACCATTTTAGAAACGAAAGAATCTGGTATGGTGGATTGTAGCTTTTTAGCGTTCAGCAAAAAAATGTTTTTTTTAATTTACTTTTTTTTATGTCTACCTTGTGTATAATGGAAAAAAGAATTCAAATTTTATAAATAGCCAGCTAATCTGTTCTTTGGAAATTTTGTTCGTAACGGTCCATTGTCAGTTGATCGATATTAATTATATTTTTGACAGTTTTGACACATGTCATGATGTATTAAGGGATTTGGTACTTTAACTATACAAAATAAGGATGAAAATCTTTTAAACCGTAAACAGGTGTGATTGTATGAGGTTTCTTTATTTCTAGTTTCACACAATATACATTTTGTATGAAAGGAATAAAATGCAATATGGCGGCAGTATAGCTCCATTTTAAAATGTGTTTTTTTTACTAAAATTTGCGTTATAACATTAGCTATCTACCGCTGATCATCTCGTCTAAATCGGTCCTGTCATTTCAGAGAATAGCCAAAACAAACAGACAGAAAACATACTTTTATTTTAACGTTATAGACACTTAAAGCAAGAATATTTCAGTGATGTTTATAGCAGTAATAACTTGGACTAACGATGGTTTTGTTTTTCTTTATTGGGACTTGGAACCGAAGTTTATTGTTTGCCATTAGTTTATTTAGTTTTAAATCGCAACATGCAAACTTTTTTATTATTTATTGGTTTATTTTTTCAAGGCGGAGTCAAACTTTTTGCCAGTAACATACCTATACAGTCAACCTCACAAGTTATTGAATGAAATTTTAAAGCATTTAGTATTCAAATCGACCACTGTTGCCGTAAGAGAGATATATTTATAGAAGAATTTAAATGGTTTCGGGCGTAGGTTCTGTGGCTTAGTGGTCAAAACGTTTCCCCTGTAAGGGAAAGATCGCGGGTTCATATCTCGCCTGAATGGATTAAATTTTTTCTATATCTTAATCAACCTCACAAGTTGTTGAACAATAATAGAATTAGAAACGATCATCTCATCATTGAAATAAATAATTGGTGTTGGTATATCTATGGTTTTCGGCGGTTCAGTCTAGAAAAAGCGGTTATTCCTTAAATCAGATTTTCTAGAATTTATACAAATATATCTTTTTTTTATACCACTTAGGTGGCAGACAAGTACACAGCCCACCTGATGGAAAGTGGTTACCGTGGCTTATGGACGTGTGTAACACTAGAGGAGCCACACTCGCGCTGCCGACCCTGTAAGCACAGAGTTTCTGTGCCGTCAGTGTAGAGGACAAAGCTGGACAATCCATTAGTCATCCTACTGACAGCACAAATTCTCCATTGAGCTCTGGCTGCCCTACTCACCGCTGGGAACACAACACGAAGTTATTATAAACGCGGTATTCTGTAGGGCGGAGGTACTTCCCCAGTCGGACTGCTCAATTGGGCGGATATACCGCCGTGCCCTACCTCCTATCATTTATACTCTTAATTGTTGGCACTTGGTGGAATTTGTTGTTACACATATTGAGAACTCACTTGTACTTTTCCACATTATTTTTTATTTGTTACTAGACCTGACCGGTTTCCGTGGCAAAGTACAAGCATATGAGTACGTATTATCTACTAATGTGGTTACAAGTGAGTTCTCAATATGTGTAAAATATAGAGATATTTTGTAATATTATTTGAACCATTTCTGTTCTTCTATTTGTTTATTCCGAGTAATCTCCGAAACGGCTGAATCAATTTTGATGAGACTTTTGCTAACAGATATCCTGTTATTATAAGTTTATAATGCGTTACCTACCTTATTGAATCCTAGATCTAAATCCACGAGAACAAAGTCGGGGGAACTGCTCGTACAAAAAAATAACAAGAGAACATTTGAAATATGCCAAACAGTATATTATTCTACTCCGTTCCGTTCCACTCATGGAGTTAAGAATAATAGTGTTTACGACGATCATAAATATATACGTTCCGTTCTGCGAACTCGATTAGGGTCTAATGATTTGATTTCTTTTTATACTTAAAAAACATGTACCAGATACTGCATATTGGTTTGAAATATTGATAACTTGAATACAATACAGATTTGTGTCTTGAAATGCTTAGAATTTTGTCTACAAAACACATATACAATAATAACGGGGAACGTTTAATCCTACATAGAAATATTTGTATTGAAAACAAGCTGCCTCATTGTTTTTCATCGGTTTTATTTTCCCTGTTTCACGATCCTCCTTGGTGCTGTTCCATCGCGCGCCCTCTCTCGTCTTTTTCAGTTTTTTTTCAATTGCTCAGTTCTTAAGGGACGGAACCACAGAATATTTGAGACGTAACTTATTATTATGTAGCCCATAAACTTTCCCAAGAACTGAACTACGAAATAAACAAAGACTTTCTCGAATCGGACACGTAATTTCAGAGATTGAGGCTTCAAACAAACAAACTTTTCAGCTTTATTATTAGTATAGATAGTTGAGTTGAGTTTTTACTGTTATTCCATCTCGTAGAGAATAAAAGGATTAAACTAGATAGCTATATTACTTATTAAGTTAGGTTATTATGTATGTAAATACTTAAATGTAACGGGGCAGTACCTGTTTACGTTCACACCTCGTTGCGCACACGCAACTAAGTTAAATTACTGCCTAGACTTTATAAGTTACTACCTACACTTGAAAAATTCTATAGACTGAAAATTTGAATTCTCTAATTTATAAAATAAAAAATTCTGTACTCATTATCTGTATATACCCATTTCTTTGCAATTAGAGTTTCGAATTTGAAATGGGATATTTTTAAATCCCGCCATTTCATACGGCGAGTAAAAAGAAACTTGTTACCATAGACATCGGATTTTAAATTTTATCAGCTTTAGTGTACGAGCAAGCTATGATAAGTTGATAAAGTTTTATTGCAATCAAATGAAAATATCAATGTCCTTATAATTTAAAATGAACTTCAAATATATTTTTGAAAGAAAGAGAAACAGAATTTATTTATTCATAGGCTAAACAAACATCCATTTGTTTTTTTATATTATGATTTTTAATCTATGTGGAGTTTTAAATTTAAATATGGATATAATTAACCACACTGAAAATACATTTAGAGCGGTTTCTCTAAACGCGCCAAAAAAAAATAGGTTCAAAGATCTGTTAAAAAAAAAAAATCATGCACACAGATAACATCGTTCTGCGCTTATTATGATCATTTCACAGTTAGCTATTTAAAATTTAATCTAATTTGCAAATTTTGGCATCTGGATATTTAGTTTTTGCGGATTTTAAACCTGAAACTAATTAATATAATTAGGATCCGGTTTTAAATTATGCGATTTCAGTTAGAAATTGAGACCGGCTAGTGAGAGTTGCTTCAATAAATACTACAGACACTTCACATAAACTTATGTGATTGCATATATTCATATAATTATGTAAAAAGTAACAGTTTTCACTGAAAAGTAACTGCACCCACTTGAAATTATATTATTCATGTTGTAGTAGGTACTTTCTACCTATTCTGAATGCGGTTGTCAAGTGGCGCGGGTTCTACGCACGACTGATTATAGAAAGCAATGAGTTTTACTCCATTTTTGTTGTGTGCTGAATAAAGTACCATAAATTGTTACATTAACGTTTTGCCAATTTAAAAATAAATTTGATTGAATTTTTCAAAATGTTTCTTCTGTGTAATTGTTTTGTTTATGGCCAGCAAACAAGGCTTGAAATGGTTTGGCCGTATCTCCTTGCAATTTCAGAAACATTTTATTAACCATTGTAGATATTATTAATGTATTTTTATCTTCAAATTTAGTCCAATCTGACATTATTGTTTTGACATTTAATATTTACCTAATTCTTGTGATTTGTTTCAATACTCTTGCTTTACATTCGACATTATTCACTTGACATTTGTATTGTATATGACATTTTTTTTATTTTTATAGAATGATTGTTTACCTAATTATTTGACGAACTCTAAGAAGCAGTACTTTTGATTTTAATGTATGTAAATATGTATCGTTATCAGTGGGGATTTTTTGCACGTAAAAAAGGCATAGTCTCCAAATGATTTATATTATTTAATATTTGTCGAGTGTGTACAACATATTATCCTTAGTTTATAATATCATTACAAGTGGTGGTGAGAAGTGGAACTCTTTGGAGGAGGCCTTCACCCGAAAAGGGGTTCTTGCAGACCAAATTGATGTATAACATCATAGCTTTCATGTTCTTTTTTAAACTTTTACTTTACTAAAACTTTACGAAACTTACATTTATATAGATTAGGAATAGAATTAGTACTGATTTACTTATTGTAACTTGTTGCAAGAAATATAAGGCTTTTTATTTTATTTTATTTATTTATTTATAATATCATTGGTATATTTTGTGTCATTATAACTTAAAATATTCTTGTGTTATACTACTATAAACTCTTGTGTTGCACTATAATATTAATAAATAAAACAGGTACAGCATTCCAGATAAGCTAATAAATATAGAAAAAAGTACATTATTATTCTTGTATATAGTATTAAAAATGGTATGGATTCCTTTATGAAGGGTAACTCTGTTCTATGAAGCTCTCCCTAAGTGCCCTAATAATATATTAACTAAATTACTAGATTTGCCTAAAATCTAAAACTAAAATACTAGACTAGTGTTGCCGTAAGACCGATATATATAGGAAGATTTGGATGATTTCAGACATGTCAGTATCAGAAAAAACGGGATATTCACCATGTTTCATTGTTTTAAGTTTCCGATATTTCGGCGCTGCTGCAAGCACCATGATCACGGAGGAACTAGAGTAGTGGCGGTGAACAGAGAAAAAGTTTTTTCCTAGGAGTAATTATATCGATCTACCCTCTTTCGAGTTATTTTACTATTCTGATACTAATGTGAGTGACCATGATAGTTTAAATACCTAGATTTCAGACATGGTTCGATAGCTTAGTTGTCAGAGCATTCTCTTTCACTCTAGCGGAAGCAGGGTCGAGACGGCGGCGCGATAAGTGCCTCTCCGCCTTTTTCTGGGAAAAGATGGGGACGCCATTGTCCCACGCCCGATGGGGCCTTCTATAGCCCTGGGTCAGTCGGGGTGCGCGAGAGATATCCCAGAGGCTACCTCACCCTCGGCAACAGATGGCCCAAGACGGCCGTGCGGTTTTAGTCGGTTCGAGCGTGACATAACCACCCCGCTGACCACGGCGGGGAGTATCCCAAGTGAATTTCCGCAGGTTAAAAAAAAAGAAACGAAAAATAAAGAGCATACCCTCTGTAAGGGATAGATTGCGGGTGCGAGTCCCACCTGACTTGCTGCAATTTTTTTCTATCTTAATCCATTTGAACCGCGGTAGCCTAGTGGTATGGGTTATGGACTGCTGAGACGAGGTCTCGGGTTCGATCCCAGGTTTTACCATGGCACACACCAATGACATTTCGATGCTTTTCGAAGTTATGTGTGTATTTATCGCAGGTTTATAAGTGCCCGGTTAATGGCAATAGGCGCGCCACTTATTACATTAGGACCTAAACATAAACTGGCGAAATGTGGGTGCTAGCATCTCTGCCTACCCCTTCGGGGATATAGACGTGAGTTTATGTTATGCTTAATCCATTTGAATACTCAATTTATACATTGTTAGAATTTGCATCTTGCTTCAAAAATAAACCCTCATTCAACAAATGAATTCTTTACTGCATAGAAATCTGCCATTCCTCGATACTTAACGTATCGTGTCGATCTTAATGGTTCATTGTTACAAAGTAATTTAGAAAATGAGCTTAATTTAGCTAAGTAGTGTTACCTTACACGACTGGTAACCCCTGCAGCAAGTTGGGAAGGTCAGGTGGCAGTCACTTCATGTGAACCTCATATCACCATCTCAGTTTGACAGCTGACCTTAACATACTATGAGAAAAAATTCGTAGATTAATGTATTAAAATTAATATAGATTCCTTTTGAAGTGAGGGATTATTAAAAAATAGCTATGTTACCTTCAGAGCAGTTTATCTTATTCAATAAATTAGCCCACGGGAGTCCACTGCTGGACATAGACCTCCTCCAATGTGCGTCATTTTATCCGATTCTCTGCCTTCCGCATCCAGACAGTCCCAGCCAACTTTTTCAGGTCGTCCGTCCATCTGGCTAGGAGGCGTCCTACCTTCCGTTATCCTATTGAGATAATATGTTATAGTGAGTACAAAATGACGTAATTAAAAAATTGTATATGAACCCTTGACCTTTCGATACAGACGGA
The DNA here is from genome assembly GCA_963662185.1 of Eilema griseolum. Taxonomy (NCBI): domain Eukaryota; kingdom Metazoa; phylum Arthropoda; class Insecta; order Lepidoptera; family Erebidae; genus Eilema; species Eilema griseolum. The sequence continues at coordinate 24,420,152 of OY759240.1, forward strand.
TACGAACCTACTGCTGGCTAACGGGCTTATTTCCAGTCGACAAGTAGATTTTTTGTACTGAAAACTCATTATAAACTGTTTTAATACCACTTAGGTGGCAGACTTAGTAGGAGGTAGGACACGGCGGTATATCCGCCCGATTGAGCAGTCCGACTGGGGAAGTACCTCCGCCCTACAGAATACCGCGGTTATAATAACTTCGTGTTGTGTTCCCAGCGGTGAGTAGGGTAGCCAGAGCTCACTGGAGAATTTGTGCCGTCAGTGGGAAGACTAAAGGCTTGTCCTGATTTGTCTTCTACTGACGGCACAGAAACTCTGTACTTACAGGGTTGGCAGCGCGACTGTGACTCCTCTGGTGTTACAGACGTCCATAGGCCACGGTAACTACTTTCCATCAGGTGGGCCGTGTGCTTGTCTGCCAACTAAGTGGTATAAAAAAAAAGATAAGCACACGACCCACCTGATGGAAAGTGGTTAACCGTGGCTTATGGACGTATGTAACATCAGAAAAGCCACACTCGCGCTGCCGTCTCTGTAAGCACAGAGTTTCTGTGCCGTAAGTGTAGAGGACAAAGCAGGACAAGCCTTTAGTCTTCCCACTGACAGCATGAATTCTCCAGTGAGCTCTGGCTACCCTACTCACCGCCAGGAATACAACACAAAGTTATTATGGCAGCGGTATTCTGTAGGGTGGAGGTAATTACCCAATTAGACTGCTCAATTGGGCGGAAATACCGCCGTGTCCTACCTCCTAGAAGAAACTTTTTTATAGATCAGAATTCAACCCTTTTTTTGCGGAAATACTTTCCGATGGGTTACTCTTGATTCCTCTGAAAATAAGATTAGATATTCTTTATTACACACCATAAGAACTCTAACAATTTAACAATAATTATAATGCACAATGAGCGGCCTTATCGCTAAAAGCGACTTTCTTCCGGCAACCTTTGGATGGAAAAAAGCAAAAGAAATGATAGGGTATCGAAGAATTATTTTTTTATTATGGTATTTTCAAATAAAAAGAATTTGGAATCGAGAACGGAGGTATCAAGACTAATAAGACTCTTCCCTCACAACCGCGGCTGACTCAATGACGAAACAGGAAATCGAACCCTGTAGCTCACGATTCACGATGAACATAAGTGGCAAATTTTGCTACAGAGGTACATACAGACAAAACAATTGCAAAGTCACTATATTGTACTTCCGTGAAACATACTTAGTTAGACTTTGGATTCAAAGTATCAAGATGGTTTATATCAATTACCTTTATTTTTAAATTAAACTTGATTATCTTCTAAAAAAAGAATCATGGCCTTATACCAATAATTTTCCACAGTAAATTGGCCAATCATAAGAATATCATTGAAAGGACGTTTCAAGGACTCGTCAGTTGAATGTCAGAGAGTATTGATTGCTGTTGAATATCACAAGATAACATCTAAATATCATAGAGGTACTAGGCAGTATACTGCTCACTGCTATGGTATGTGGCCACTGTGGTTTACAAATGCTTGCAATACCAGAAGCAGCTTATTGGTTAAGGAGTCGGCTTGACGATCAAGAGGTCTCGGATTCAAATTCTGATCATCACACCACCCGACGAGATGATGCTATGAATAGTCAAGTCTGATTCGCAAATGGTCGGCTGTTCTTTTTTTAAATTTTACGCTAATTTAATCTGTTTGGAAAAGGTCTAGTCCAGTCATAAAGTTACGTCAAGAAGTGAATAGAAATATTAAGCACTTAAGTAGATACTGACACTAATTCCATTTTACGTCATTCATTAAATTAAATAAACATTCTATATTGAATCATTTGTAACGCCCTATATATCCCAGTGAAAGTGCACCGTCGTGGGAAACTGATCTAAGTATAAAATTTCACAAAAAATAATGCCGAACTCAAACAAAGGGTCCGTGACTGTCTCAAATAAAAAAGTGTATAAGTTATTATAATGTTTTTTAGAGTACCTATTTACAGTAGTGATTAGATCACACCGGAGCAAATTGTATCATTATAAACGTCTGTCTGTTCGGTTAATTGTTTTTTAATGGCGACTTCCTTTGTTATTTTCATTTTATTGTAAATTACAAGTTGTAAATAATAGTTAATAACACACTACAACAGTTCAAAAGGTTCTTACATCTACTCATTATAATAAATTTGTGTTTTTGTAAATAACATTGAAAGAAACTAATTTATCATAACTACTTTTTTTTTATATTGAACAAGAATTGATTCGTGACTATAGCCAGATATTGTGATGTTTTAAAAGCTTATTATTAAACAAAAATAAACTTACAATACGCTGCCGATACCACACCGGTATTCGGTATCAAATTAATCGGGACATTTACCATGTTGCATTGTTTCGAATTTCCGATATTTCGGCGCTGTTGCAAGCACCATGATCACGGAGGAACTGGAGTATTGGCGGTGAACAGAAATATAGCTTTTTTTTCTAGGAATAAATATATCGATCTACCCTCTTTCGAGCTCTTTTACTACGCGTATCTGCACTACCACTGGTATTACTCTCACTACAAACTCGGACAGGATCTCGAACACGTTCACGACACACGATGCTTACTGTATCCACTCGCGATTTTGTTTTGGCCCGGTCTCTCGACTTCGAAACAATGCAACATGGAAAATATCCCAATTATTTTGATACTGATATGAATGACCATGATAGTTGAAATACCGACATCGGTATTGTGATATATTTTTTATAAATTAAGTTATGTTAATTCGTGCTTCTAGCTAGACTACATCGTATACATACCTAGTCATAGCGAATAATTTGGGTATATAGAGAGCTATGTAATAGGCCCTAGAAATGCCAGCATTATCATCATATACCTACTCTTATCCGAATTATTTTTAGGTCGAAGCAACATGATATTTCTCTTCCAAACTTTCCTATCTTCTCACGAAATCCATACATTGCTTCCTGGTCCTTTGGTCCTAAAATTATTCTATCCTTATAGGTACTATCTCCATACAATGATATTATTGTAAATCAATTAAACCAAGATGTTTCGAGTTATACATACAATCACGCCTTTTTCGCAGTGGGGTAGGCAGATACTACAGTTTTGATTTGCCACGTTCATGGCATTTCTCTTTCGCTTCTTTTACTTTCATAATTGTTTTCATACCTGCTTACCGGTTTAGAGTAATAATCGTATTAAAAAGATATACACACGACTAGTAAAAAACATGTGTAATGCCTTTAGTTTACCTGCCATAGGAGAATAAACTTTATAATAAATTAACCAATATGTACGACTTGAAAACTTACAAGAAATAGTTATGATAACAATCTTACACACTCATAGCAGTAGATTAAAGAGTTTAATTACAATTGTCATCATTAAATGCGTGGACATACATATTTTATACAATTTATTCACCATCTAAAGATACGTAATCAGTTGTCTGATTCTGATCCTCCTTTATATAACTTTGTTACTTTTTCTTTTTAAAAACGTCCGTCTCCTAAGTGGTTAGCGGGAGGGAGTCCGACAAAAATAATAATTTAGAAGTCGATTTTTTGACAAGGTGCTAATTGAAATGTCATATTTTTAAGTTGAAACCCTTGTTGGTTGAGATTAGTTTTGAAAGTGATAATCAGGATGGTGCGAATGGTACGCGGTTGTATGAAAAATGGCTTATAATTTCATGGTAAAGGATATGTGGATATATTCACACTGAGGAGCAAGTTATATTTTTGTATCAGTATAAAAATCAGGACAAGCTGGTGTAGCTTTAATATGACAATGTAATCAGGCCTTTCAAGTTTATTTTTTTTTTTCAATCTAACGTAAAAGAAAAATGGAGTTGGTTAATGCTTCAAAAGGCATAATTGAGTTTAGTAAATAATATTATGGTAATGAATAAATTTAAAACAAGACAGGGGTATTCTCATTTCAAACATTATTCTTACTAACGATACCGTGAAATGGTTAAAATCGGAACTACGGTTGTCACTGTCAAATATGTAGTTTTATTGTTAATCAATAACAATTTAGCACGATTTGATCATATTAAAGGGACGGTGACGGTATCCTTCAGTTCACGAAATCGTTGGTTTGACTATAAACTATAAATTCTCTTTGACTCTAATCTGTGGTTATCCTTTGACAGCTTGTCATTTTGACACATGACATTGTCGTAATTGTGGTGAACTTCCATAGAAGCAACGATCAAAATGTTGAAGGTTGTAAAGCACAGTGTTTAGAGGTTATAATCAATGTGTCATATTAACACAACACTAAAATACGACTATTACAAAATTTTACTGCCAAAGTGTCTACTTACCATTAAGTTCAATAAAATGTAAAGAAATTCTATTCAATATTTTCTTGATGTCCATTAACGACTCAGTATTTCATACTCAATAGTTTACGAATAAAGCTAACAGTAGCATGAAAAGGATTGTGTAATATAATTACTATATTTTTTTATATTTGCTGGGTTTCGTCACTTTGCGCCGCGGCCGCCGTGGGTCAGTGGATATTTGTTAATGTAATATAACATTTTGAAAGGTTCAGTATATTTTGACAGACTGACAGACTTTACAAATATTTAGGTAGGTACTGACCTTAACTGTAACATTTGCAGTCTCGGTTGCATACAGAGTTTTTACTTTGCAGTCTAAAGTTCGTACCTATATTTTTCTGTTAATTTGTCTTATTTTGGTTTGGGAGCGGCTCGCTGGCGTAGTAGTTTTATTTGGAAGCGTATTTCGTTTATGTAATTTTCTTTTTTATACATAAAACACATTTCAGATTAAATGTCACCATATTCACTGTACCATGTACCTAAACAACAGGCCCCCGGTTCAGTTATTTATGTCATAGCAAAACCACTTTTAAACCACACTAACACTGAAAAAGGACATTAAATTTTAGACTTTATAGATCTTGTCTTAAAGTTCAAAATTAAATGAAAAATTGTTCATTATATCGTTTCATTCGCTCTACAAGATACCATGTAATTTTAGACTCTAACAGCATAAAAGTGAAGTCAAAAATTAAATGACGTCGTTAGCAGTGTCAGTGGTATGATCATGTTTTATTATGAAAGAAAGAAGCGAAAGAGGTATGCCAGTATCGTGGCAAAACAGTAGTCTCTGCCTACCCCACTGGGAAAAAGGCGTGACTGTATGTATGTATGTATGATATAAAATTTGCAAAATTGGAGTCCAGGTTAACCCCCTTGTGAATGGTAATCGATCAGGTGCATTTTTCTACTTGACAATGAGTTTCAAACGCGGTCATAACGAGAGTAGAGCGTGAACCTCAATTGGATAACATATATACATACACAAAATCACGCCTTTATCCCCGGAGGGTTAGGCAGAGGAGAATTAACACCTACATTTCGCCAATAATTGTATTCGGTCACACTTATTAAGGGGTGAGCCTATTGCCGTATTCCGGGCACTAATGTTGACTCAAACCGTGCATCTGAGGCTGAGTTTGGGCTGTATATATCTGTCTAATGTCAAACAGCCCTATCCCTTAGTCGCCTTGTACGACACCGCATGGGAAGAGATGGGGTGGACAAATTCTACTCTACCGGGTATCACGTGGCGTTTTGCCGGGTTGGATAACATCTATACTATAATATTATAAAGCTGCAGAGTTTGTTTGTTTGTTTGTTTGATTGTTTGAACGCGCTAATCTCTGGAACTACTGGTCCGATTTGAATGATTCTTTCAGTGTTGGGTAGTCCATTTATCGAGGAAGGTTTTAGGCTATATATCATCACGCTACTACTTAAGGGAGCGGAGCATTGATAATAAATGTGAACAAATCCGGCAATTTTTCATGCATATTTTGAAGACTAAAACATACGGGCTCAAAATGATATGAAGCTTCAAAATATACCCCGGGCGAAGCTGGGGTGGGTGAGCTAGTATAAGATAAAACGGACGTAAAACAGATGATACAAACGCGCATAGTTACGTTATCGTTGGCCAAGCCTAATAAGTATCGAGTTATATTTCACAAGCAATAACCAATACGTATGTACGAGTATAACCTACAAACTAAAACAATAACTGCACTATGTCTGATCTGCGATACAATCGTTTGTTTTAACCGATTGCGTTATGATGGGTTATCTGTGGTTGCCAAACCATAGTCAATCAAATTGCGATTTGTAAGGTTATTAGAGAGGTCCCATACCTAATGTTTGTTTTGAACTTATAGTGCCTTTCCTATTAGTGTCGATACCATTGAAGTGTCAGCAGCTTAGTGGTTAAAGAGTCGGCGCCTTAAGATCGAAAGGTCCCGGGCTCGAATCCTGGCCATAACTACCTACTTGAACCCACTCCTAATACAAGCAATTTGGCTTAGCTGGAGGGGTTAGAGGGAATATTAATAATTTCGGATCTGATATTCTTTTACTGAATCATCATCCTGCCTGTAGAACATTCGACTGCTAAGCATGGGGCGCGGGTTCGTTTCCCGCTCAGCGCAAATATTTGTATGCATGAATATGTATATTCGCATTGGTCTGGTGTGTTTCTATGTATAATAGTATCTAAGTATGTTTTTCTGCATTCTAGATTCCATAACAGAAGCTTGTTATGCTATGCTTAGTGTGGGTCTAGATAGCGTTGTGTAGAATGCCGTAGAATATTTATTTATTGAACTGAACATGAGTATGATTTAGATTTATTTTTCACCAGCGCTAATCAACTTAAAGTCAAGTTGAACAGGATTTTTTTTTTTAATAACGTGTAATGCGATTTTCAATTAAAAAAAAATCTGTTCTATGCTAGGTATATTTTATAAAATATGTGATATTATTACTATTGCAATACTATCTACCGTCTTGTACATGTTATAATAACAGCTATAATTGCAAAAACTTGTAATTGGCCATTTTATGTTTTAATTGTTTTAATCTGTATTCTAGCTGTAAGTTTTTCATAAATAATGAAATAAAATAAAATTCATCATTATTCCATCTTCAGCAGGGTCTTCCACGTCTCCTTGTTTATATTGAGGATTGGCGTATTGTTATACAGATATTATTAAATATCTCTAGGTTATTTTATCAGCCATCTTTAAAAATACGGATTAGTTCCCACGGTGACATGTCTATATTTTCATAACACATATTAAAATAGATACTATAGATAGTTATGTGAACATAACATCCCTTTTTAATGTATCACGTTAGAAAGGGACAGAGCTAAAGAGTGCACGGGTTAGTCACGAGCAGAGGTTATGATATTAAAATCTGCTTATTTTCATACTAAAGCCATTGAGCAACTAAGGAGTGGTACTTACTACACGCTCTAGTTAAGGCTATTCAGTACTTTAGTGTATAGGCGATATTTTATAGCTAGATTACCGTTTACCCATGAAATAAATGTTTTACAACATTCTACACTAAGGTAAGCATAGCTTAACTAGCTTGTGTTATGGAATCTAGAATACGGATAAACATACTTAGATACTTTTTTTGTTTTGTAAATACATACATTTTATACATAGAAACACACAGACCAATACAATTAATATGCATCATTTTATACATAGAAACACCCAGACCAATACAAATATACATATTCGTGCATACAAATATTTGCACTGAACGGGAATCGAACCCGAGCTGCGTAACAGTCGCGTTCACTACCGCTACGCCAAAGAAGCTGTCAGGCAAAGTGGCATAACTAGTTAACTACGGTAAAATAGAATTGAATAATCAGTATAAGGTTGTTTTCACATTATCCGATCCGATATCGGTGTCGGACAACGATAACCGATAACCGATTGTGAGTGCTGTTTTAATATAATAATACCTATATCTCTTTATTGTATGTACACAGAAAATGGATACAGAAAGACAAAATTTGGTACAGTTTTGTGGCATAACAAATGGCGGCCTTATTGCACAAGGCAATCTCTACCAGGCAACCATGGGATGGAGTGAGTTAGATAAATAGATAGATATATTGGGCAGCTTCCGGTGTACCTACATATATTATTCATTTTATATTATTATTTATACTCTGATATATATTACACATATATCCGATAAAATCAGTCCGATACGTTAAGGATACGTCCATTTGCTCGATAGCACAGACTAAAAAAAATTAACCATAATCTCAACCACAGACTCTTTAGAAATCTCTACCAGTTAATATGACATGACATTTGTCTTTTTTTTTTTTCATTATTTTGCTGTTTTAGTGACTGATATCCGATATCAGGCGAAAACACAAGAATTTCAAAACGAATAGTGACGACGACTGTAATGAACGCATCCATAGGCCACGGTAACCACTTTCCCAGATGTCTGCCATGTCTGCCACCTAACTGATATGAAAAATAATGAATAGGCTTAATTTGGGCCAATTCGTTTGTCTTACAATAATAAGCTTGTTGTACAGGCTCTGCTTATACCATTAATCCCCAAATCATCCTTACCTCTTAATTGGTGCGTCTGCTAAATAACGGACTATACATAACATAACATAAACTCACGCCTATATCCCCGAAGGGGTAGGCAGAGGTGCTAGCACCCACATTTCGCCAATTTATGTTTAGGTTACAATGTAATAGGTGGCGAGCCTATTTCCATTAACCGGGCACTTATAAACCTGTGATAAATACACACATAAGTTCGAAAAGCATCGAAGACTCACTAGTGTGTGCCATGGTAAAACCTGGGATCCAACCCGAGACCTCGTCTCCGCAGTTCATTACCCGTACCACTAGGCTACCGCGGTACAGACGCGATACGGATTATACAAGTTTTTGTTATAGGATTGGGAGGTCAGCCATTTAGAAAACGATAAGCAGAGTTCAGGACGCAACAGAGAAATAGCTATCAAAATTCTCAGATGATGCTCCCATAGCTAAGCTAGATATAAAGCTTAACATATCTTTAACAGGAGCATTACTTGAGCACGTTATCTCCAGGGTTCATGAAGCAACTGCACGGACCGCACCAGTACAATTTGTATCGACGGTGGCATTATTTACGGGTAGCAGGACAGGCTGGACTCGCCCATAACACCCATGACGCTTGTTGTGTGATTGAGCATGTATATTATGGTAGCACTTCATATAGCAATCTGTATTTGTGTATTTGACATATTCGACAAACAATTACTATGTGTGCTGTGGATGGTGGACTGTATATATATTTGATATTATAGTATACATACATACACACATATAATTACGCCTTTATCCCTGGAGGGTTAGGCAGAGGTGAATTAACACCCATATTTCACCAATCATTAAATTCGGTTTCACGTAATACTGGGTGAGTCTATTGCCCTATTCCTGGCGCTATTGTTGACTCGAGCCATGAATCTGAGACCGAGTCTGGGCTGTATATATCTGTCTGATGTTAAACAGCCCTATTTCTTAGTCGCCTTGTATGACACCTCATAGGAAGAGATAAGTGGCCCAAATTCTACTCCGCGCGAATTCACGCGTCTTATTCATTAATTACTCGTGTAGAAAAATATTTTCACTGAGCAGGAATCAAATCTATAACTTCAGACTTAGCAGATTAATATTCACCAGACTCGCAATACATATATACGAGTAATTATTCATAGTAAGAATGTGTTAAAGAGGGACGCCTTTCATGCGTTTGAAAGGATAAGAATAATAATAAGAAAATATGATATCCATTAACTAATATATCAAATATTCTATAGATATTATTATTAGACCTTTAGCAAAGCCTTCCTCTATGCAGATTTTAATCACAAATACCAACTACTCCGGAAAGTTCAAAGGAAAAATGATTTACAGAAACAAAAAATACCTAACTGAAAATTGATTTTCTTTTCAACCGCTACTGTCGCTTACATCCTTTTAGCCTTTCAACCGTCGATATCATCAAAATAACTAAGTTTAAATTCTATAAGCATCCATCATTCGAAAAACCCCATTGAAATTATTTCAAATAGAACCTCTGCGCGTGGTTATAACTAAGCGTAGTCACAGTTAATAAGGTAGAAATGGGTAGAAATCGATAACCGATATGATTTCTCTATATTGCGGTTATGTTAGTGTTTATGGCCTAAATTAATGCAATTGCGATGTAGATTATGCAATGATAGAGGCGACAGGGCTTACTTTATACCTACAATCCTTATGTAATAATAAATCTTCTATATTTTTCCTTTTCTTCATATTTATGACTTAGCTTTCCATCAGATAGATGATTAAACGAATCCAGCTCATGAAAAAGTGTCGGGGTTACAATATGAGCTGTTGAAATGTAAGTATTAAAACACATCTGCCTTATAGGTATTTAAACTACCTTTTTTTACTAAAAAAATGATACTCATCTGCCTACTTCTTGGGGGCTATACAGAGTATATATATATAAAAATGAATGTAATGTATGATTTGAGATTGATATGGTCATTCACATTAATAGTGTAAATCTCGCCGGGATATTTACCATGTTTACATACATAAAAATACATATGGTAAACATCCTGAAAAGTTTTACACTATTTTCTGAATGTAGTTCAGAGCCCGTGGCGATTTCACCTGTAAACCTGTACGTCTGCTAATTGATGGACAAAGTTATAATGCAAACTATCTTTTAAGGGTCATACAGCTGTTGCTCCCAAATGAACCAATCCGATTATGGTAAAGAGAGTAGACCTGTGTACGAGACACATTTTGGATACAACTCGGAATGGCTCACGGATGATTTAGAAGGTTTACAAAAACTTAAAGTTATAAACGTAAAAATATTTTGCTTCTTAGACTAGAAAAGACCCTAAATGCGTTGGGAAAAGGTAGAGAATGATGATGATATGATGATGTTAATCCTCTTCATCCTAGTCGTTTCCGAAGCTTTCACCTCGAAGATGGGGTCCGTTTGTTCTAAACTAATTACGGGTTTCGCTGATTTATATTTTCCATGAAACGACTGCCACTTGACCTTCAAAATCCATTGTTATCGAAGTATTGCAGTTAAACCAGTTGATGCTTTTTTTTAAATGAAGAATATTAGAAAGAACCCTCGGTAGCCTAGTGGTATGGGTAATGGACTGCTGAGACGAGGTCTCGGGTTCGATCCCAGGTTTTACCATGGCACACATCAATGACTTTGCGACGCTTTTTGAAGTTATATGTGTATTTATCTCAGGTATATAAGTGCTCGGTTAATGGCAACAGGCTCGCCACCTATTACATTGGGACCAAAACATAAACTGGCGAAATATGGGTGCTAGCACCTGTGCCTACCCCTTCGGGGATAAAGGCTTGAGTTTATGTTATGTTATGTTTTATTAGTTGTGTTTCATATTCCCTCTTACCCCTCCAGCTAAGCTAAACTACTTGTGTTAGGAGTGGGTTTACGTGTAATAGTCAGGATTCGAACCCGAGATTTTTCGATTGTAAGGCAGACTTCTTAACCACTAAGCTACTGACGCTTTTATGGCTTCAACTACCCGTAATGACCGTAATAACATGTTAAACCTATACATTAATTTATTATATTATATTATTTTAATCTACTAATGATTGTGCCACATGTCTCGGGCAGGTGTACAATCGGCATAAAACCTCCAGCATTTACGAGTCTTAGGTATAATCTCATAAAATAAACCTAATACCGTATCTGCATAATAATCAGTAGTTAATTAATGAAGTGCCTGGCTTTCTCCGAAGTAACTTAATGCGTACAATGTATCATGCAGATCTAGGTACGATTCCCAGCTGGTTCAGTTATGTCCTAGATAAGTAAGATATTTGCAAGATGCATGGCTGTGTTTTACATACGTTTAGTAGGGTATTTTGTTTAAATATATTGGTACTAGATTAGTACTATCGATGGTATTATTATAGAAAATGTGGCCTACGGGAAACGATTTACAGACCTTTCTATTTACTTTTATGAGGCATAGATTTTATGGAGGTAGGACATGACAGTTGTCAAAACATACTGCTAAAACGATTAAAACATTTCATTCCGTTGACATGAATATTTTGATATGTTATTTTACCATCACGTGTTCAGGAGTTAAAGATTTTCGGTAGACAGACAGATAGACAGACAGTTTAGCAGCGAAATTATTCTGTTCCATTGTTATCCTCAATAGGAAAAAATAAACCAAATTTCGCCGGGTATCCCAAGCGCCTGCAATATGGGGTTTTACAAGAGGGGCATTAGATTAGATATTTTTAAAGGTCGACAGCGTCAGTTTTTACGCCCGCATACGTTCATAGACCACGGTAACCACTGTTGGGACGTATCCTGCCACCTTAGTGATATTTAAAAAAAAATCCTTTTGTTAAATATAATCCTAAAACTACGCATATTGCTTGTCTATTGCACACACACACTTGCTCATCAGTTGATGAACTATAAGAAATTTATCCAATATCCAAAAACTTTTGCATATAAAAAGATACATCATAAAATGTATCATTCAAATTGAAACTTTTTACTATATTCAGCCAATATTGTGACCGAAAACCATATAAGCCTCATTATGAATAAATTATTTTTGAATAAAAAACATACCGATACGCGGTAAGCACGAGCGCAGGCGCATATGACTTGTTTTTCATACATTTTGTCGCCGCTCCGTGTATGGTGAATGTGCTAACATTAAAAATTACCAGCACTGGCTATCTAGTTTTACGAGATGTAAGGCTGTGGACACTGTAGCGACGAAAAGCGGACAGGTACAATACGACTGCTAAGTTCAAATCACGAGAGCTACAGACCTAAAAGTACGGAAATACGACTCACGTTAATGTTAATCTAAAAAACTACGATCTGGGCCTTGATTCTAAAAGCAAAACCACTGTCATAACACGGACACTGCTAAGAAAATCCATATAATTTTAGACTTTAAACCAATCGATTAAAGTCCAAAATCAAAAGTCTTTTCGCAGAGCGAATGAAAAAATGTAATAAAACTCAATTCATTTAATTTTCTACTTTATGCTATAGAAATATAGTCCATAATTTAATGCCATTTTTGGCTGCGTCTCTGGTATGACAATTGTTTTGCTTTAGTAAAACCGATGGCCAGATCTCGCATCATGGCCAGCAGCGCGGATGTTACAGCCCTGGTGTTGCATACGTCTATAGGCCACGGTAACCACTTCCCATCAGGTGGGCCGTGTGCTTGTCCACCTAAGTGGTATAAAAAAAACCTTTTGAGATTAGTACGTAGTGCTGGCAGAAGAGCTCCACAGATATTCATCAAATAACGTCACACATTGCAATATGCAGTACATACTGTAAGTGCATACTGCAATATGCAGTATTTAAATATTTTCATATCGCTCTTGAAGTACAATATCCTCATCCTTACTCCTCACTAAGGTGCAGGTACAAGCACACGTATTACAGAACAAGTTGTTACATCTTTGGGGTCGTCGGCAGCTGATGTTGTTTTAATGATATCCTTTAATGCAAAAATAATGTTCACATTAGCGGCGATCGCACATCATGCGCGCACGCATGTGATGCAACACCTGATATGATGCGTTGATAAGATTCACAACTTGTAAAGGATTAATTTTAAGTTTGTATTAAAACCGCGGTAGCCTAGTGGTATGGGAAATGGACTGCTGAGATGAAGTCTCGGGTTCGATTCCAGGTTTTACCATGGCACACACCAATAACTTTTCGATACTTTTCGAAGTTATGTGTGTATTTATCGCTGGTTTATAAGTGCCCGGTTTATGGCAAAAGGCTCGCCACCTATTACATTAGGACCTAAACATAAACTGGTGAAATGTGGGTGATAGCACCTCTGCCTACCCCTTCGGGGATATAGGCGTGAGTTTATGTTATGTTGTATTAAAAAAATTGAATCGATATTCAACATGAAATATAAATAGAAAATCGAAAATATTGATACAAACATACATAATTTCACGTATTTATCCACGGAGGGTTAGGCAGAGGTGAAATAACTAACTTGACAGGCCTGTGAGTCCTCTCCTGTACTATTTCCACTGCCTCTGGGTTACCATTTGAGAATTAAATGTAATTAATAGATAACTGTTGATCGGTAACTACAGTAGCTGAAAAAGTGATAAATTAAACTAAATACATACATACATACTTTTTCTTTTTTTAATAGGATACGTCAATTAGACTTCGCCTTGCCTGATGGCAGGCTGAAGGCAAATCAAGTCTTTATCCTGGAGGGTTAGGCAGAGGTGAATTAACACCCACATTTCACCAATAATTGTATCCACGTAATAGGGGGTGAGCTTATTGCCGTATTCAGGGCGCTATTGTTGACTCGAGCCATGCATCTGAGGCTGAGCCTGGGCTGTATATATCTGTCTGATGTTAAACAGCCCTATCCCTTAGTCGCCTTGTACGACACCGCATGGGAAGCAATGGGGTGGCCCTAATTCTACTCTGCCGGAAACTTCGCGGCTACTAAATACATCAATATATTCCTATTTATAAAACAAAATACTCAATAGAAAGCGTTGATTTACACAGCAATTCGTCGTTGGTGCGCCGGCGCAGCTCGGTTCTACTCTGATAACGCGTCACGGCGCGCGCGCATTTTGTAACTATATCACATGTCGCGATGTTTTCTAATACAAACACACACGGACTGTCAATTGTATTATTAACATTAATTATGTTCTGTTAAGTGGCTGTAAGAAATGTGAATATATAGAACTTATGTAAGAGTATTGTAGGCTTGTTTAGATGTAAGGGACCCCACGAAGACCCTTGTTACCAAGTTCAATTTACCTCCAGCTGGCACACCCGCTGATTGATGGATGGGCTTCTTGCGCAGGTTTTTCTTTCGGGGAGGAGAGAGGTTAGATGGCAGTCGCTTCTATAATTGATGCATTATTCAAATTTAGAGAAGAAAAAGCAGTAATCGGACCCTGCGCTTCGAAGCTTTCGGATGGCACCAGGAACATTGCTTAGATGATGATAATGATGAAGCAGTACAAGCCATACCTAGTTGTTTTTCTCTTACACTCATTGATTGGTCATTCAAGCACAGTGTGACAGTAGGTAAATCTTTATTCCTCAAAAGTCTTGGACTGCAGCTCTTTATAGCTTTTATGTAAGACACGTTAATCAGACTTCGCTTCGCCTGATGAAAGCTGAAGGCAAAGTTTCAGAAATACCATGTTACAATGGTGACACTCAACTTGACGGCCTCATCATATACTTTTTCACGCCCCGCTTAAGGGACTCGGGACTGTAGGAAGAAGGAAACACGTGAGCTGGTAATGAATTCCAGGGCTTGATGGTGCGACAAATTATGGGTTTGAATGAATGAATGAATGAATGAATAAAACTTTATTGTACACCGATAATCAACACAAAATAAATATTAACAAAGCAAACAAACAAAGGTTTCTGAACTGCTAGGTTCTTGATCGGATATTGAAACGTATTTACTTAAACTATCGCGTTCATACTTATAGAAAAAGACTTTCTCTGTGTAGCAGAATCATTTGTTTGATTTAATAATGATCTTCAATGTAGGTACTAAGTGTCGCTAACATTGGTTATGTAACCAAGGGACCGCTATCTTAGTTCCTCGAATAGTTTTGGAAAATTTGAGTTCGAGTACCGCGGTAGCCTATTGGTATGGGTAATGGACTGCTGAGACGAGGTCTCGAGTTCGATCCCAGGTTTTGCCATGGCACACACCAATGACTTTTCGATGCTTTTCGAAGTTATGTGTGTATTTATCGCAGGTTTATAAGAGCCCGGTTAATAGCAATAGGCTCGCCACCTATTACATTGGGACCTAAACATAAACTGGCGAAATGTGGGTGCAAGCACCTCTGCCTACCCCTTCGGGGATATAGGCGTGAGTTTATGTTATGTTATGAGTTCGAGTTATTTATTGTTTGTACCTTCAGATTGGCAGAATCATTAATATTGAAACATTAGAGACATTAAAACTCACCATTAAGACGATTTCCCTTTAAGAGGTTTTTGTTTCTTAAACTGAGAAAATAGCTGGTATTCGTATGGTAAATTTGCACTGAAACAGCAGCTGACGACTGCGGTCGGATTTTGGTATATACATAGCTGCTTCTCGCACAGCCGCGAGATACGTGACGCACCTGACGAGAAGCGGCTAATTTGACAGACCAAACATAAAAAAATTCGGTTTACAAAATAACATGTAAATAAATAAATGAATTTTTTAAGCTGTTAATATACTAATTATTCAAATTGATTAAGATAGGAAACATCCTAATCTGTGGTCAGAGCATTCACCCTATAAGGGAAGAATCGTGGGTTCGAGTCCCTTCTGAGTTGATTCGCTTTCTCCTATCTCAATCAATTTAATATATAAATAGTTAAGAAACATACAACTATCCCAAAAAGAAGGCCGATAAGATTTATAGGTATTTAAAGCTCAAAATAATGAAACATGGTAAATATCCCGTTTATTCTGATGCCGATAAGATTTGTTCCCGTCACCACTGTCTCTAGTATGAAAATTTGCGCTGCTATACAACAGACGCAATATAATTCGTCCGTCTGTGTCGGCGTGCGGTTTTCGCTTCCGCATTGCGCAGCGGCACGAACAGACACAATTTTGTCTGTAGTTATGTCTGTACGTATGTATTTGTGGTAATGCGTTGTTGTTCTATTGTGACTGTAATTGTGGTGTGCGGAAGAACGGACCACACCGGGGTTTGTGCGTGTGTTGCCAGCTTTTATTATATTGACTTATTATATTGACGTTTATGTTGTTTTCCCGGCGGTGAATAGGGTAGCCAGAGCTCACTGGAGAGTTTTTGTGCTGTCGGTGGGAAAAAAAAAAACTTGTCCTGCTATGTCTTTTACACTGACGGGACAGAAACTCTTGTGTTTACAGGGTTGGCAGCGCGAGTGTGACTCTCTTGGTGTTGCACACGTCCATAGGCCACGGTAACCACTTTTCGTCAGGTGGACCGTGTGCTTGTCTGCCAACTAAGTGGTATAAAAATAAACTAAAAAAATAAAATTATAAAGGTAAAGTCAAGTCATTTTCGTTTTTCTGTCTGTTTCTCACCTGCCCCTCCAAGACAAAAATGTGAATTCGTTGGCATTTTGTACAATATAATTTGACGTTTATGACCTTACCAGAGGTTGATAAATATTTAGTTCTAAAATTAATCGAACACACACTTTTCTCATCGACTTTGCATAATTATCGAGCAGGCAAATAAAAACAAAGGCATGAGAAAATAAGTTCATTACTAGTGCAGCGGACATAGGCTGAATGCTAATTTTTTTTTTCTGCCACAGTTACCGGACTGGTAACTATGGTTGCCATAATAATGGCGACCAGGAAGTAGTGGATGCACCCTCGATTACCACGAAGAAATGGAGTAGTCGTGACATACGGGTGAAATGTCTGACAAACAAAATTATATTTATTATATCGGTCGCGATTTTTAAGGTTGATCTAATCTTTATCGTCGTACAATCATTATAATTCCAGCAGTATCACAGTTTCCAGTTATATCCAAGAGATAATAAATAAATAAAAAAGAAAAATATCTTTTATTTTAGACAACAACGGTCCCTATTAGTAATTATTCTTACATCTATGTATTTTACAATCATGTCAAGAAATAATATATAAATATTAAATACAATAAAACTAAAATAACTATTATACAACTTATAGCTAAGAACAATTAAAATGCGTCGTGGAATTCCTCCGCATCGCATGCCTCTTGTGGTAGCGTTCCCAGAAGACTGGCAGCATTGCCTCGTTGTATGGCAATGCTTATTCTCTGACCTAAAAAGAGGCCAGCCTTCTGGTCACGAGATGCGTCGACCATACTCTTCGCAATCTCACGGAAGAGGTTGCGAGCGCTCGGACCCCATGACCCCAAAGTCTCGACTCCAAACGGCACAAATTATGTAAGTAAAATAATATTTTATTTTATTCTATAGTTATATTTTATTTTATCATACAGGGCACTTGATAGATACGTCAAGCCACATGTAGCTTAGTGAATCTAACAAAGGCAGGCCCATTCATCCTCTCCGCAAGCAATCCCAGAATGCTGTTGCTGTTTTCTTATGCTTTCACCTTCTGATGTGTTTCTGGAATGCATATGATACAATAAAATAAGTATTAAACAACTACAGTTTTTTAATCCCAGTGGACTTCAACCATACAACTAGTTATTTTACATCATTAACAACATTAAACTTACTGTATAGACATAATGGCTTTATTATACAATTTACTACAATTTCAATAGTATCATAAAATAAATAAACATACAAAAAACAAACCCACTGTTAGCTATCAATTTTTATCGTCTCAATTGTCTATTCTTCACAGCGGTATGTCTCAGCGTCGCACGGTTGCTCTTGCGCACTTTGCGCACATAACACTAAATCGGCGCAGGTTTAGTGCGCTTGCGACACGCCCCCGGTTAATTGGTGTCGTTCGCGATGCGCAGGAATGCGACACTGCGGTAATACTATGCGATCCATTGGTGTAGGCACATGCTATAAGAACTCGACAGCCTGCTGAATCCGCGTCTGGACTTCAATTTTGCGTGCTTTAAATTTGGTGACGTCACCTGTCGACTTGTGCTTGACAAGATGACGTCATCACGTATGTATATTAAAATGCTAACAAGTAAACAGAAACACCCCTTTCTAATACCTTTTTTGCTACGTACATATAATCACGCCTTTATCCCAATCATTGAATTCGGTCCCGCGTAATATGGGGTGAACCAACATATCGCCCGTTTTCTGGGCACTATTGTTGTCTTAAGCCATGCACCTGAGATTAATTATGGGCTATATATATCTGTCTGATGTTAAACAGCCCTATCCCTTAGTCGCCTTGTACAACACCCCATGGGAAGAGATACGGTGGTTCAATTTCTACGCGTGGGCTGCTGCCGACTCCTTTGAGCAAATAATGTTCGAGAAGGAGGCGGGGAATCGGGGCCGGAGACTTCTTGGGTTTATCCCTGCTAACGGATCCTGGCGGTGCACCATTGCCAGACATTTTGTAATCTACGTAGCCTGGTGGTTTCCGCAAAAGTCCTATTAGTATCTTACTACATATACAATTCTGTTTTTAAATACCTCTTGATTTTTACGATACAATCATTTATTGAATTCAAAACAAAGGACTTCTGTTATTAATATTGCATTCGATATTCAAAATAAACATTAGGTAGGTAACACAAAGTTAGTCGCGGGCAAGTGTTAATGTTACCTAATTAGACACCGCTTCACATATCATTGAGTCGTAAACCACTGTTCGAGTCCCTGTTACCACAAATATTGGGTTAACACTTTAACACCTCGTTTAAGTGGATTAAATGTTATTGACTTAGAAGGGTGGTATAACAGTGGTTTATTTTTTATACTTGAACTGTTACTGTTTACTAATGGTAGACACGGCGGCGCCTTGGCCACTATCCTTTTTACTATTTAGTCTTCTTTTTATACCACTTTAGGTGGTAGACAAGCACACGGCCCACCTGATGGTAAGTGGTCACCGTGGCCTATGAACGCGTGCAAAACCAAGAGAGTCACACTCGCGCTGCCAACCCTGCAAGCATTAAGAGTTTCTGTGCCGTCAGTGTAAAAGACAAAGCAGTACAAGCCTTTGGTATTTCCACTGACAGCACAAAAATCCTCCAGTGAGCTCTGGCTACCCTGCTGGACTGCTCAATTGGACGGAAATACCGTCGTGTCCTACCTAGTACCCATCGTAACCAAATTAGTAGTCTCGTTAACCTGGAGGGGTTAACCTAAGCTAAATTGCTTGTGTTAGAAGTGGGTTCACGTAATTAGTGTGATGGCCAGGATTCTAACTTAGACCCTCTCGATGTCGACTTCTTGCCTATTTAGCTTCCGACGTTTATAATAATAAAAACCTCTGTGAACTTGGCAAAATTAAACGAGAAAGACAACCCGCACTGTACAATTACTGTCATATCTAATCTAATGTAACTTAGATTTCAGTACCCTGATGACCCGTACATTTAATTCATTCCGTGCGGGAAGTATTCACAACTTAAAACCACCGTGAGAAAGGTTGCAACCATGATTAAATTTGAATAGTACTCATATAAGTCCCTATATCGTGTGTCGTATATGTAAATTATTAATCAATTACTATGAGAAGTGTTTGCTAATTAATGAATTGATTGTTGGATACTGTAGCTGCCAAAAGCTATAAACACCTTTAATTATGCACATAGGTATTAAGAAACCACATGCATGGTGGTCTATTGTCGGCTGTGACCATGGGTTGATGGCTACGTAATACTCAACGAATTCATCAAGTAATTATTAACAACACATTTTGTCAGGTAGTCAGTATATCTGGTTAGGGGTCCTCCTACCTTCGATTTGTCTTCTCGTGATCTCTATTCTACTACTCCAAGACTTCAATAGGATTTATATAGATCCAAAAATGCTGGTTTGCTATTCAATTAAAGACTAGGAAAGTGGACCCTGGGTTCCTAAATAGGGGAAATAATGACCGGGTGGCGATGAGTCTTTAATATATTGGTACTTTTGTCTCTTGTCAGTCATATTTGAGTACCTACTTGGGCCAGAGACATTGAAAGTAGTTATTTGACATTTGTTTATGTAGTATTGTAGCCACCAAAACGTATTTAAGCCACATTCCGCCATAGTTCACACAAAATATCATACAATATGACTATATTTAAAGATGATTAAAACGTTTTGTATAAGTGGGTCGGCGCGCGCGCGCAAATGTCACTGCTATTATCGTTCAGTACAATGAACTGACGCCAAACTGTTCTTCATTTATTATTATTATTTATAATATTCGAAATAGAAATGGTTACGGTTATTATTTGTTGCATCAATTGTTTCTTGATAATTATATTTAGTACTTTTTTCCGATATTGCGGTCAATAGTGTTGAATACATTAACATCAATACGAGTTTTACGACTATTTAATAGATAAAGCTATGAAAATGTTCGGTTTTACGATATTATTTGGTAAGATTTGGCTGTGTATTTATTTTTTATGAGATTTTTTGTATACTTCCTTCGTGATTAATGTGAGAAAACAAAAACTATTTTCATCATTTACCTAGTTGAGATGCGATACGATACGTTATTATGTAGTAAGTACTCGCTATAGATTAAGATAGAAAAAATTTAATAGGTTCAGGAGGGATTCGAACCCGCGATCTTTCCCTTACAGGGTGATTACTCTAACCACTGAGCCACCGAACCTCGCCTTATGAAAACATTTTGTTGTTAACATCATTAGTTTAATATAAAATACCTTCAATTATAAAAAGCATAACCTGTCTTCATACATTTAAGTAGAAGTTAGCACATCACGTCATCGAGACATATTAACTCGTTAATGACAAAACAAACGAATTATTGCTAGTACATTGTGTATTAATTTATTATTGTTTTTCAAAAAGTGACATGTACGTAAGTTCAGAATAGGAGGTAGGACACGGCGGTATTTCCGCCCGATTGAGCAGTCCGACTGGGGAAGTACCTCCGCCCTACAGAATACCGCGGTTATAATAACTTCGTGTTGTGTTCCCAGCGGTGAGTAGGGTAGCCAGAGCTCACTGGAGAATTTGTGCTGTCAGTGGGAAGACTAAAGGCTTGTCCTGCTTTGTCTTCTACCGACGGCACAGAAACTCTGTACTTATAGGGTTGGCAGCGCGACTGTGACTCCTCTGGTGCTACAGACGTCCATAGGCCACGGTAACTACTTTCCATCAGGTGGGCCGTGTGCTTGTCTGCCAACTAAGTTGTATAAAAAAAAAAAGTCTTTGGAGAAATTAATTTACTAAAAGTCAGCTCTACAGTGGACCAGTGATAAAAATGGAATATTATATTTTATGAGTGTGTATCTATGCTTGAATATTATGTAAGTATATATTATGTAGGTATGTATAATATGAGTATATAAGTAGTGTATGTAAATGTGTATGTATAATATCATAATTGTGTACAAATTTGACTACTATCCTTATGGCTAATAGTTCATTATTCTGCCTGCACCTATCTGAATGCATCTCTGCACCACCCTAAGGTAGACAGTTAGATAATGCCTTTGGTACTAAGTCCGACTTTGTACAATAGACTGTGCATAAAGTTTAAAAATAAATTAATTAATAAACCTAAAGTAACATAAACTCACGTCTATATCCCCGTAGGGGTAGGCAGAGGTGCTAACACCCACATTTCGCCAGTTTATGTTTAGGTCCCAATGTAATAGGTGGTGAGCCTATTGCCATAAACCAGACACTTATAAAACTGCGATAAATACACACATAACTTCGAAAAGCATCGAAAAGTCATTGGTGTGTGCCATGGTAAAACCTGGTATCGAACCCGAGACCTCGTCTCAGCAGTCCATTACCCATACGACTAGGCTACCACGGTTATATATAAATAAACCTATCAGCTCAAAGAATTGGCATCGCCATTCAGCGTGGTAATGCCGCCAGCCTCTTGGGCACGGTACCAGTAGAGATCGATGGGGAGGAATTTATCGATGCCTAAAATTACAGTCTACTACAGTCCCTCTTTTTTCTCTATTCCATTTTTATATATATTGTATAGTTAGCATAGTTTTATATTAATTTGTAAGTAATTGTATATTTTATTGTGTCAATAATTTTCTTCACAAATCAGTATAGATATTAAGATTATTTTGAGTGCTTTGCTAGTCAAGGTCGATGTTATGCTGACTGTACAGTGTAATTGAGGTACTATTAATAGTTATTATGTCTTTAATAATTCGAGATAAGTGCCTTCAATGTTATTTATATAAGAAATAATAGGTATCTTTTTTGAAGAGTGTTGGATTTTGGTTTATTGTAATCGAAAATATATATGTGTTGATAATCGAAAATATATTGTAAGCCATTGGTGTTAAAATAAAAGGTATTGATTGAGAGACATTCATTCTGAGAATAATGCGTCGTCATTTAGCAGATTGAAAGTTTTTTTTTATTTACTTACCATCAGCGGACTGTGAAGTGATCGTAAATGATTTAAGTAGTGAAATCAAGTGTCCATTGGTTTTGATCAAAAAATTACATGATGCAAGTTTTCGAGATTCTTTTTCATGTGGTGATTGTGTATTTTTTGTGTAAGTGTTGTGTTCCCGGCGGTGAGTAGGGTAGCCAGTGCTGGGGACTCTGTAGTCCCCTCACCCGAGAAGAGGGCCAGATCGTAAGAGATAGCCCTGGGTCGGCCGGGGTGCGAGGGACATGCTTGACAACCTCACTTTCGGCAACCAAAAAAGACCCTCAGGCGGCGTGCGTTTTAGTCGGTTCGACATAACCTCTTCCACCGACTCGGTATCGGTATCCGCGAGGCACGTAAAAAAAAAGGGTAGCCAGAGCTCACTGGAGGGTTTTTGTACTGTCAGTGGAAAGACCAAAAGCTAGTCCTGCTTTGTCTTTTACACTGACGGCACAGAAACTCTCAATGCTTGCAGGGTTGGCACCGCGAGTGTGACTCTCTTGGTTTTGCACACGTCCATAGGCCACGGTGACCACTTTTCATCAGGTGGGACGTGTGCTTGTCTGCTACTTAAGTGGTATAAAAAATAATTTTGAAACGTGTAGATTTTACTAAATTAGTATTTTTCTTTTGATACCACGTAGGTGGCAGACAAGCATAAGGCCCACCAGACAGTAGGAAGACCAGTAGGTTAGCTTCTAACTGTCGGTCAGGCGCTATAGGTCAAAACCTTCGTAGTCCGGCTCCGTACTCGTCATTGATGGTCGGATCCTGCCATATCGGTGTTCTCATTACTATCTAGGTTTCTCTCTCAACGTCTTAATTATTTACACATTAGGACTTAGAGACAGATAAGGAAGTGTCTACGTATAAGAAAAACGCTTGTTCGGAAGTCGATTTCCCGGGAAATATCATTGATGTGCACTTTCCCAGGCTTCCTGCTTTTACCAGTTTCCTTTGACCGTAAAAGGCGGAAAGTGATAAAATCCGCCATGAATCATAATTATGAAGAAAGAGTACTGATTGGTTCTATATTAGGGTACTTGTTTTGCCGGTGGCTTCGCCTGTAGAGAATACAGATCCCGTTCTCTTTTTTTCATGCTTTAGCCCCCACGAATACCATCCCACCGGTCAACTGGGGTTTAAGTCGACCTTAAACTGAATAAAACTGCACGCCATCTCCGGTCTAAATTAGCGAGGTGTTACAGTTACCTA
Source organism: Eilema griseolum (assembly GCA_963662185.1). Taxonomy (NCBI): domain Eukaryota; kingdom Metazoa; phylum Arthropoda; class Insecta; order Lepidoptera; family Erebidae; genus Eilema; species Eilema griseolum. Next base: position 24,444,369 of record OY759240.1, read on the forward strand.
ATAAGGTATTTAAGGCTGTACTTGGGCCATCTATAAGTATAACCCCATTCAACACTGGAAAAGGGTAGGGCTGATCTGCAAGCACAAGCTGCAAGACTCTTTTCTTTGCCGCACCGCCAAGACCTGAAATTCTTTACCAGCACACGTGTTTCCTTCTTCCTACAGTCCCGGGTCCTTTAAGCGATGCGTATAAAAGCATCTGATGTGGCCGCCTAGCTGAGTGCCACCATTGTAACATTACTTAGTGTCTGTAATGGTGACCCTCTTTCCTGAGACTTTGCCTTTAGCTTACCATCAGACGAGGTGAAGTCAAGTTGGCGTGTCCTAGACAAAAAAAAAGAACGTCCCGTTCGATCGAACGGACTTGACAGGTGAATTGAAAATGAGATTTTAATTACGCATGCTCTAACGTGACGTCACCACATTTTTAGATCATGCGCAATTGAAGTCTCACTGCGAATTTAACTGTCAAATTCGTTTTATCGCTTGAAAGATTCTTACAGTATGTACTTGCTGCTTCTGCTGTGGTGACAGGTGACATGCAACTGTACCTGTCTACATTTGACTCAAAACTCGAGCCTGTATTCTTGGCGCTAAAATAAAATTTATTTGACATATTCAACGGTCGATAGTATTGCTTATCGTGAGAGTTACTCGGTACTATCTAACAGCTGTAAAAGTAAAAACATAACCCTTCCTTGGCAGTCGGGTAAAAATAGGCTCAGAGGTTTCTAAAAACCTTATATGTTATTGTTGTTATCCTTGTTAAGACTACTTCTTCACATGTACTAAAAATTGCCACCAAATGTACTATTGCTTAAAGGACTCGTTACATTACATTGTACAATTCTTGTTCTTTAATCAGATTAATTTGTAAAGAGATATTTTTTTGTTTTAATTAATTAGGACTTAATCGCTACGCGACTCCATTGCCATCTATAGATGATATAAAAAGAATATGGCGTCACTAAATAAAGATTACTGCTAATTTTAATAAAAATGTAATTAAAATATCTATTTAGCTGGATCGAAGTTGACTTATTTGTTGGAAGTTTAGTACACAACTTTGTTTGATAACGCAAATAATTGATAACTATAACAGAATGACAATTTCCAAAGAGTGAAACGACTGCCTGATATTGAGGACATTCACGCGGGTCCGGTCTATTCTATGCTTAACTGAGGAGTTTAATGAGAAGTTTATTAAAAATTTATGGCCCACTTTACAAAAAGAAAACATAAAAGAAATGACTTCTTGTATGTTTTCTTTTTGTAAAGTTTATACTAGCATAAAAAATACTTAGATTTTTTTCAAACAGAAATAGTTTTCTATCCTGTCACTATTTAATAGACATCCCTGTATATACATATACAGTGATGATAAAATTCAGTACCTGTTGCTAAAATCCAGTTAAGCACGTACTCACTTAATCACTTTTTTCCGCCCATACACTTGCGCACGCGCAATCGGCAGCGAAAAGGAAAGTCAATGCGCCGGATACGTGCGTACGCTTTCAAATACTAAATGAGCATCTTGAAAATTTGTGTAATTTTAATCAGTAAGGCTGCGTAATGACATGCAGTGCGTAGCGTAATGTACCTAACAGTTGCTGTGAGCATGTTGTTACGCTGTGGATCAAAAATTCGACGACAGTTGCTCCTAAAAAACCCAACATACTCATGATCATAGAATAAGCTCACTAGAGAGTTTTTGTGCTGTCAGTGGGAATACCAAAGGCTTGCCCTGCTTTGTCTTCTGCTCTGATGGCACAGAAACTCTCTGTTCTTACAGGGCAATACGAGTGTGACCCCCCTGATGTTGCACACGCCCATCGGCCACGGTAATCACTTTCCATTCGCTTGTCTGCCTAATCACAAACAATGAGCTGAGTCCAGGGCACAAAGTTCGTTGGACGCAATTGGAAAATCGCCTAGAGGAAGATGATAATGATCAATCAAAATCAATGTATTAATTAGAGATCCACTTACCGTATATAAAACAATATAATTATGGCAAGCTTTCGCTTTGTAACTCATTGCATACTCATTGACATATAATTTATTGATTGGCCCCGCAGGCGATCGTAATCCGTGTGCTTCCGCCGCGGCACCTGCGCCCGCGCAGCGAAAGTTGTATGTATTTGTCAACATCGTCATAACCAGCTACTATTTCATAGTAATTCTTTGGTATTATACGGTATAATGTATGATGCTATCGACACCTATCTGAATTGACATAGGGCGCCATTTTGTAATGTCATCTCTATGAAAGGCTTGTAAACGGATATATTGTTCGAACGTATGGAACCAACACAAATACCAAAAATTTTATTCTATCTTGAACTGTCAAAATCAAATGAAATGTCAAAAACGGTATTTTTGTTTTTGAAAAAAGAACACTGATAACATCTTTTTTAATTTTAGATCTTAATTTTGGAAAAAATAAGTATGTTATTATTAGAATCAGTCTTCTTTTCATCGATATCATGAACAATTTTGACATTTCATTTAATTTTTACAGATCGACACTGAATTTTGAATAGATTTTTAATAACGAGAATTGATCTTCTGATAGTATAACATAGAAGTAATTGCTTAAGGGCTGTACATAGTTGCAGTCCTTAATAGTTATTTTAATATCGTCTGTTAAAGTTATCTTTGTTATTTGCATCTGAAATAGCTCGCACCGGACGTAGGGCATTAGTCGCGTCACTAGCAACATTTGCAAGAAAAAATGTGCCTATATTTTATTGCCAAATGACAGTATGTGATAATTTAGCATTGCTAGATACAGACTTGCAAGAAATTCACATTTTGTAGAGTACTTTATAGCCTGATTAATAAAAATGTTGCCAATGAGAAATATCTTCGATGAGGTTAGATTGTCGTAAGTTATTGCGGCTAGTATGGAGAGTATAGTTAGCGGTTTCTGAGAAAAAATAAAATTGAAGGTATTTATTGCGGATATTAGTAATATTCTAAGACATTCTATACAGCACCAATTAGACCTAAGTAAACATGGGTTATTAATAAATGCCAAAGTAACTCTGTCTGCCTTTCTGTAACGCTTTTACGTCTAAACCACTGAACCTATTTTGATGAAATTTAGTACTCTAGTAGTAGCTCAAATAAAAGCAAAAAAAAAGTAGCAAAAAATATAAAAGGTGGATATCGGTTATTGCGACCAAACATAGCTCAAATCATTTCCAAAGATCTAATCTGGGGTAGATTAGATCTTTGGAAATAATTTGAGCTATGTTTGGTCGCAATAACCGATATCCACCTTTTATAAATACATGACATATTATGCATCAATGCGAATATATTTGTGCATACAAATATTTCTACAGCGCAGGAATCGAACGTGCTCTCTTTGCATGCCTATACACCAATACAACACTGTATTATGTTATTATTTTGTACTCATTATGTTTATTTCATTGTTACAGGTAAAATCATAAAGCTGTGTATCTAGAGACGGGATCATCATTAATGGTGGTCAAAACGTTTAAGCTGGCTGGTTCTTGAAATTAAGATTTTAATGGTATGTTGTTGTCTCTGCCTTTTCCTTTGGGCAATAAACATTTAAAACCAATGTACAAAGTGGATGCTACTAAATTGTCAGTTTTGAAAAAAAAACATGTATCGCGAAAAGATGACAAAATTCTGTAAGTGTCATAATTAACCTAAACCTTAGTTACCAGGTCATAAAATCTCATAAAAAAATGTAACTGTCATACAGAATAACATCACAAAGGGCGCGCTACTTATGTCTTATGTTAAAATTCGTTCACAAATGAGTTCTGAATCTAGTTGATGCTTTACTTTCCAAATTCTAAATTCAAAATTCAAAATTCATTCCCGCCTAAACCAGAAATTGTGATACATTTTTATGTTCCCAACAGAAACAGCTCACCTTTGCATATGACAACAGATAACAGATACAGAAATCTGACGCGCAAAGATATCTATATTCGACAGCCAATATTATAATAATTGTAGAAAATATAGTTAGGTGAAAACAACCACAATAACATCTATCCTGGTATTAGAGTCTACTGTAATCAATCGTTAGCTGAGTGAAAAGCTATCATTAGCCACCGGGAACATGGCCGCTACTATTTGCCTCTGAATGGATATTTGCTGGAAATTGCCGCTGCAATGAGGAGAAAATGTCGTAAATATATTATTTAATGACTTGTTTTGTCAGCTGTGACAGCTGGGTATTGAGGTTTATTGCTGTCAATTTGTCTGGTATGAATTTTCTGTTGTCAAAAGTACGTTTTCGATTCATTCTGTGGGTTGTTGTCATTTGTATTGTATTCCTTGCAGCAGCACACAACTCCGTTCACAAGAAGTCTTCTTTTTGGTGAAATCTTAATTTTTCTTTCATTTTATAAAAAAGTTCCATAAAATCGGTTAACTTGGCCAAAGTTCCGTTTATATGAAACACATACATAATTATACATATAATCACGCCTTTATCCTCGCAGGATTAGGCAGAGGTGAATTAACAATCACATTTCACCAATCATTGTATTTGGACCCACGTAATAGGGGGTAAGCCTATTGCCGTTTTCCGGGCACTATTGTTAACTCGAGCCATGCATCTGAGGCTAAGTCTGTGCTGTGTATATCTGTCTGATATTAAACAGCCCTATCGCTTAGTCGCCTTGTACGATACCGCATGGGAAGAGATGAGGTGGTCCAAATTCTATTCTGCTAGGAATAGCTATATAATATCGATATTCAATAAGAAAGAGAGATTAAGCTTTGAACTGCACCCCAGCCTACCTTCAGGCGGAGTGAAGTCAATTTAACGATCTATTAAAAATAGAAGTCTTCTCCTCGGTCCCTCTCTTCCTTGCCATATGGTCTATTCGTAGGAAAAGGTACTACCTTAATTATGTGTACGCAAGTAATGATATCGTTGTCTTTTTTCATTCACACACTTTGCCGTCCCGTCTGATGAGACAATATAATTTTCTCAGCACCTATTAATTATTTTTTTCACTCGACTCTTAATAATATCTCGTAAATGCACTTAATATCTAATGATGGAGTTCCCAACCTCTATTGAGGTATAATGATGTGAGATTTTTTCATTACCTCTTTCGAATTTCGCTCGATTAACTCCGATCCCGATGTACAATTCAATTGGTCATTGACTAAATAACAGATTTGCCATTCCTTTGCTGGCTTTCAATTGTATTCTAAATTTTTTTTTAAATGCGGCCTCATCATTTAGTAACGGTCATATGTACTTAGAGTAATAAATAAACTTTTTTGTAAGTTCATACATATTACACATAACACCCAGACTAAAAGGAAGTATTTCAACCTCTCCCTACCCTCCGTACCCTAATTACCCCACAACGTTGTGAGTCAAGTCTGGCTTTTTAGGGCTGTTGGACACTCTCTGGCGTAGGTGTTTCGGGTTTGAGAGGACAGTATAAACTTTACATGTTGCATATGGCAGGTTAAACTATGAACTTATTTACTTAAATACTTGCGCTATTTATTTCCTCTTCAATAGAAAATGTTTCTCAAGCACCGTGTATTTATTTAAAGTTGACGAACTGGTATTGAATTCCAGGCCATAATGGTGACACAAAAATCATAAAAATAGAATACTTTATGTACAACAATCACGTTATTCAAAGGTATGTATGTACTTATACCATGATCGCGTTAATTCCCGTCAACAAATTATATTTCATTTCAATTATTTGTTTAGTATCAACAGTATTGACCGTCTGCAGTTCTATAATCTATGATCATTGTGAAACGATCATCAATATTAAGAGATTTTGCCAAATCATTGTTTCTAAAGTTTCAAAAAGTAAAAGTGTAAATTTTAAACCGAATAGCTTTGAGTAATTCATGTAACAGCTGTTGACTTTTTTGATATATTTGCTTTCAATTATTATAAAAGATAGTGAGACACAATAGATTGTTAAGAAAAGATTGAGGAGAAAGAATTTGATAGCTTCCTTTAGATATATTCTGCGAAAGAATCATTTTGCAATGGTTTATTTTTATATTATTTCTTGACATAATTGTAAAATTTTGACGTTCGCTCTTTATGTGCCTAAACTGAATAAATGAAATTGATTCTTTGATTGATTCTATATCGAAAAAACCATCAAAGGAACATTGAACATCAAAGAAAATAAAATTAATTGAGCTACAATTGTGCCTACAATATGGGGTTCTTCAAGAGGGGCATTAGGTTTCTACAGGGTTGGCAGCGCTTGTGTAACGCCTCTGGTGTCGCACACGTACATAGGCCACGGTACATAGGCCATCAGGTGGGCCGTGTGCTTGTCTGCCACCTAAGTCGTATAAAAAATTTAAATTAAATTAATATCTAATCACACATATATCAACTTTATCAATAGAAAGATATTATTATATATAAATTTTAGCATTCGGCTTACTCCTCCTTCTTTAGATTCGCTTTCAATGGGATCGACTGCAGTTTGACCTCCCAACACTGAGAGGACAGTTGTGCCAGAGCCTCGTCCAAGATACTTGTACCTAATATTACTACAGAATTACGCGTACTAGTCGGGTCACGCATGTGGGCATTGCGCAAATCGTGTTGAATGTCTTGCACGAATTTTAGGCATATTATCTGCACGAAATTCGATCTGTATAGTTTGCACGAAACACACCTGCATGCATGCACACGTACAACGCACAGCCTAAAGGTACCTAAAATTCCCAAAAGGTATATCACACAATACATACCGACAGATAAAATCAACAGTAAGTAGGTGTATGTCTAAACAATGGCTGATGTGTTCCGGCTGCCTGAAGGTTGTTCAAGGAATTGATTTCGATACTGATGGCTGAGGACACGGTACACGGTTGCTCGTTTATTAATTGGCTTTCTAATGTCCTTGTTATGCAAAGTATAGAAGTTATTTGGAACATTTATAAGTGATAGGATAGGTTTTTTCGCTTTTTTTTTGGTGAAATTTAGGTGACAAAATTCTTGAAAGATTGAGTAAGAGTAAGTCAATTGAAAGTACAGAAATTCACACTACTCACAGGACTATTGCTACAAAAAAATAGTAAAAGTTCTATGCTTTTTAACAAGATGTCACCCGCACACGGTGCAGAATATCCGGTCAAGAACCAAGCGGTTCGGTGACTCTTTCCTTTGTCACACAATTAACGCCTGGAATTCATTACCAGCTCACGTGTTTCCTTCTTCGTACAGTCTCGGGTCCTTTAAACGGGGCGTGACAAAAAAGCATAGGAGGAGGCCGTCAAGCTGAGTGTCACCATTGTCACATGACTTTGACTTCAGCTTACCATCAGGCAAGGCGAAATCTAATTGACGTGTCCTATTATCGAACTAATACAACTGAAGAGTTGTAGTCAACCGGTCTAGCAACCAGTCTACTGCTGTTAGAAGGTAATCTTCACATAGGACGTCCACCACATGCACTTTCAATCTGATATAGGTAGTTCGAATAATAGGCGGAATGCTGAATGTAGGCAGTTTGTAATAGCGGCCTATCGCAAATTAGTAAAAAAGAAAATTATTGATTAATCTTTATGAAAAATTAAATTTGGATTCTCTTTTTTATGTATACCTACCTAAGATCTTGCCCAATTCCTGGGAACCAGCTCAAAAAGAGAGTCTGCGTCAAGAATTATAATTATACATTGAAAGAAATATTCCAATTAACTAAGAACATCTTGTAGTCAAGATAAAAATGTTAGTATTTTTATTTTATTTTTAGACTTAGTTATGAACATTAATAACCCTCATTAAAAAATATAAATCATTAATTTACATATAGTCGCAAACTGCGTGTTTCGTTTTATTTCCATTTGCGATACAATCAATTACGAATGCGACCGGTTATCGTACTAATTACCTGGCGAGTATGATCGATGAGGTGCGCAGGAGTCGAAAGTTTGAAATCGACAGGGCTTTGCCACTGGATATGTAAGAATCGCTTGCTTACTTTCAGCGGACTGTCTTGTACAACAGGTTTAAAAAATAGTTTATTTTTTTTATACCACTAAGTTGGCAGACAAGCACACGGCCCACCTGATGGGAAGCGGTTACCGTGTCCTATGGACGTATGCAACACCAGGGGTGTCACACTCGTGCTGCCGACCATGAAGAAACCTTCTGATACCCCTCTTGAAGAACCCCATATTGTAGGCGCTTGGGAAAATCGCAGCAGGGAGGTCATTCCACAGCTTGAGTGTGCGTGGGATGAAGTTTCTTTCATACCGCACAGTGCGCACCGTCTCAGGTCGCAATGTGTGGGGATGAATTCCCTGCCTATGGCGAGAGGTGCGATGATAGAATGTAGCTACGGGCATCATGTCAAACAATTCATCTGAGCACAAACCATTGTATAGGCGGTAGAACACACACAGTGAGGCAAAATCCCTCCTAAGGCTAAGAGGTTCCACTCTACCTGTGAGTATGGGATTGTCAACCAGCCTCAATGCCCGTCTTTGCAACGAGTCGAAGGGGTCAAGGTGGTATGCAGGTGCTCCAGCAAAAAAAATCAATAAACTCTTCAACAAGACATTTTTTTATGAAATGTGATGAAGACTCGTCAATGTCAATGGATATTTTATATTTGAAATTAAATAAAACCTCGGTAGCCTAGTGGTATGGGTATGGTCTCGGGTTCGATCCCAGGTTTTACCATGGCACACACCAATGACTTTTCGATGCTTTTCGAAGTTATGTGTGTATTTATCGCAGGTTTATAAGTGCTCGGTTAATGGCAATAGACTCGCCACCTATTACATTGGGACCTAAACATAAACTCTCGAAATGTGGGTGATAGCACCTCTGCCTACTCGTTCGGGGATATAGGCGTGAGTTTATGTTATGTTATGTTAATTAAAACTTGTGCTGAAAAGAACCAGAAGTACAAGCAAGGTGGATCACTAAGATTTCTGAGCACAAGCTAATCAAAAAAGCAGGTCATGCTCAGGCTTTGGGCTCAGACAGTAAACGTAGTATTTAAAGTATCATGGCCACTCCTATTAGTATTAATGTAATCGGGATATTTATCATGTTGTATTATAAAACATCGAAAACTCAGTACAATACAACATGGTAAATATCCCTATTAATTTAAGTACCAATAAACGTTAAAGCTATACTAATATTACAAAAGCTGAAGAGTTTATTTGTTAGTTTGAACGCGCTAATCTCAGAAACTACTTGTTTGAAATGAAAAATTCTTGCAATGTTGATTGTTCCGTTTATCAACGAAGATTATAGGCTATATAACATCACGCTACTACTTAAGGGAGCGGAGTAATGATCATAAATGTAATCAAATCCGGCATATTTCCATACATTATTTGAAAATTAAAGAAATACGGGTTCAAATTGGTTTCAAAATATACCACATGAGAAGCTGGGGCGGTTCGGCTAGTGAACAAATAATTGGAGGAGCCCGATTGCAAGTGTAAGTTTTTGAATGCATCAAGTGCTAATTTATGAGAATTCAATATTTTATTTTTATTTTTAAAAATAATACTAGTACCTCTAACCCCTCCTTAGATAAGCTAAATTGCTCGTGTTAGGAGCGGGTTTACGTAGTTAGTGTAATGGCCAGAATTCGAACCTAAGACCTTCCGATCATAAGGCTGACTCCTTAACCACTAAGCTATCTATAAAAAAGATTTTTCAAAATCACTTAACAAACTGAGAAATCACGGCACGAAAAATCTATATCCATGAATTATAGTTTTACGTCGAATATTTAATAATAACCTTTTTTGAAATCGGTTAACAATCTCAATTTAAACACAAATTAGAACTTCAATTGTTTTTTTTCTCTTGGCAGTCTTTCTGCACTCAATCATTCGAAATAAAGAAATCTCACAATACAGTACTAGATATTTAACTAACTGATACCTACTCATTGTCTTTGAATGCGATATATAATATCGATAATATCTATAGAGATGTATTCCAAGATAATTGGACGTCGACGAAAGTCGATTAGAAAATAAAAGTAAGTTCTCTGCAAACGGAAGCTTGGCCGAGATCGAAAGTGCGCGCGCGCATTTTTATGTCATTTTCACATGCCCATATATGTCTTGTTGAAGAGTTTATTGACTTCGGAAAAGTGACGAAGACGGGGAAACTTGGGTCTAGCCGGTTATTGTACGTATTAGCTTTTTATGGCGACGGAAAGAGTAAATGATTACCTCGTTGGTTTGGCTGTGGTTTTTGCACGGACATGTTACAACAGCTGTCTTGTCATGCGAAAGTCTTTGGTAATGAAGAAAACCTTATACATCTTAATTTATTGCTGGATTTTATAATGGAAAGTGATTCTTAGAAAATTTCTTTAGGTGTCTATCTTTTAAATGTATTTATTATTTGTCTCCACCGATTCATCAGAACAGACCCTAAACTGGTAGGCTATAAATGTTGATAGTTGATGCTTTTTCATTTAGAAAGGAGTAAATAAATATTAGGAATTTCCATAGGATATAGGAAAGTATTTTTTTTATATGTAGGCAATTGTGTGAACCATAATAAAACAATTTTCTTTCTTACTGTCTTTCTTAAGGATAGAATCTGCCTCTTCGAAGGTGAGAGTGTTGTGTCTGTATGTATATTGAAGATAGCCAGCCTTCAATATACACACAGACAGCAATTCAATATATATATAAATTCAATAGGTTGTAGAAAAGAGGTAGGACACGAAGGTATTTCCGCCCCAATTGTGCAGTCCGATTGAGGAAGTACCTCCGGTCTACAGAGTACCGCGGCCATTATACCCTCGTGTTGTGCTCCCAGCGGTGAGTAGGGTAGCCAGAGCTCACCTGGACAGTTTTTGTGCTATCAGTGGGAAGATTAAAGACTTGTCGTGCTTTGTCTTCTGCACTGACGGCACAGAAACTCTCTATTCTTACAGGGTCGGCAGCGCGAGTGTGACTCCCTTGGTGTTGCATAGATCCATTATCCACTGAAAGCACTTTCCATCAGATAGGCCGTGTGCTGGTCTACCAGCGCAGTTGTATAAAAAAATAGTACGGTTTTTTATAGACTGTATAGTTCCTTTTACAATAAACATTGTGTACATAGTTTATGACGATCTCATGTTGTATCTTGCGTCAGTAAAAAAAATTCTTATAACAAGCAGTAAAATTCTGAGAAAAGACATTTTTAAGTCAAATAGGTATATAACCACAGATAAAATAATACAACCTACTTATAACAAACAAAAACCAGGCTCCACGTTACCGGTACAGTAATTACTGGTAAAAAACACACAAGTGATACGTGCCTTGAATATTTGTGTCGTTTGCGCTTCGTTTTTCGTACACCTGCGCAGGCGCACGCGCCCGTAATGGGCTCAGTTCGGCAGACATGTTTTATATTTATAAGTTTTAATTTGACGGTGATGATGGCTGATCATCTGGAGAGATAGCGGTTCTGCCTTTTATTGGTTTCTTTAAAAAATGGTCAGTTGAAGTCGTCTGTTTCCGTATAGATCCTAATATGGGAAGTCTTTGCTTATCATTGAAACTATGCTAGAAAAAGAAAGAAAGAAATGTTTATTTCAACTGACTGTAGCACACAACATTTGTCTAATAACAGTACATACATACATACTTACATATAAAATATACAACAAAAGCTAAAACTAATTGTATATTTTATTTATTTGTAGGGCAGAGTAGAAATTGGACCACCCCATATCTTCCCATGTGGTGTCTTACAAGGCTACTAATCGATAGGACTGTTTAACATCAGACAGATATAAAAACTCGGACTCAGGCATAGATACAAGGCTCGAGTCAACAATTGTGCCCGGAAGACGGCAATAGGCTATTACGTGGGACTGAATGCAATTATTGGTGAAATGTGGGTGTTAATTCATCTCTGCCTAACACTCTGAGGATAAAGGCGTGATTATATGTGTGTATGTATGTATGTATTTCACGTTGTATATGACTAAGTATGTATAATATTTTTCTTGACGTGCCGCGCCTCTCCACGCCTTTCCGTTGCAGTATCGCGCTAAGGTGTATTCATCTTTAGTTAAATACCTAACTAAAAGGATTACAGTGATAACAACTTATAAAATTGTTAGATACAAAAAAAAAACCACTGATTCAAACAAATTTGTATCTCTATGAAGTATTACCGTGTTGCATCTGTAACAGGTACCAGTAGAACTCACAAGTACCAGTTCAAACGACTAATAATTCTCCAACACTCCATACAGGTCTAAAGGAATTATTAGCTGGTATTATCCCCTCTATATTGTATGAATATATCGTAAATCTCGTGCTGTCATCGACGCGGACTTTAACGGTATTCTGTGCGGTTATTAGAACAGACGTATTCCTCATATGGGGTTGTGATTTTAACGTGATGGTGGAACATAATGGGTGTGTTGAGATTTATGGTTCCAGTAATATCTTATCATATTCTACGAGCACGATTAGGCTCGGTTGTACAGCTGAGTTTGCATTAATTTGAGATTCGATGCCCGGGTTGTCTGAAATTATTTATGACTAGCTGTTGCCCGCGGCTCCGCCCGCGTCTGTGTCGGATATCGCTTAGTGTCGAGTCAACGCTCGTATATTTTAAACTAAAAAGTTACTAATCTTATGTAGCCTGCATCTCAAAATTCTTTCTTTGGAGATACCCACGTCATAGTAGCTTTATGCATGCGAAGTCTCAACCCGATCGGTTTAAAATTGACAAAGTTTCATATAAACTTTCATCCCCTATTTTATCCCCTTGGGGGTAGAATTAATCAAAATCCTTTCTTAGCGGATGCCTACGTTATAACATCTACCTGCATGCCATATTTCTAATAGTTTGGGCTGTGCGTTGATAGATCACTATGTCAGTCAGTCAGTCACCTTTGAGTTATATATATGTATTTAGATAATGTTTGTTAAGAAATTTAAATTAGTCTACTGTACATTCGGACAAGCATGTCATTACATAGGGGCCTTTTCGGGCAAGAGTGGGCCATCTCGAAGCCGGAGATAGCCCTGGGTTAGCCGGGGTGTGAGAGAAATGCCTTATAGGCCGCCACCTTACCCCGGCATTTAAGACCAGAAAAAATATTCGGTTTTAGTCGGTTCGAGTCCGTCATAACCCAAACATTCTGATACACGCTTTAAAAAAAAGTGACGTTCATAATTATTATTGTTAACTAACTCGCGGGGCCTGGTACCCACAACTCTAGTTAAATCTTATAGTGGGTGCCAGGGTACTAATTCTATTTGTATCATTGTAACCTCTACAGTTCTATTGTGTTGTATTATTTTTGGTAAATAAATATTATTATTAATATTATTAAAGACTACGAATGACGTTACAATCTTCATTCTACCTGCTTAAAAGGAGCCCTTTTTGCAGCACACATGCTACATATTTCATCTGTACCATAATTACCGTGGTGCAGTCCCACCTCTCGCATGTTGGCAACAATTACAGCCTCCATCTTTGATGATTATCATTACGACACAGGGCCACAGAATAAATAATAGGCGCTTATTAGGCTTGACCAACCGTACTGTAACTACACGAGTCCGGGTTTCCATGGTGCGAAAGTTGGGACGCGGACGCAAACATGGACGCATTCACTGTGACAAACACAAAGAAAGTTAGAATACATACATATACATATAATACATATAATCACGCCCCCATCCCCGGAGGGTTAGGCAGAGTTGAATTAACACCCACATTTCACCAATAATTGTATTTGGTCCCATGTAATAGGCTCACCTATTGCCGTCTTCTGGGCACTATTGTTGACTCGAGCCATGCATCAGAATCTGAGTCTGGGCTGTATATATCTGTCTGTTGTTAAACAGCTCTATCCCTTAGTCGCCTTGTACGACTCCGCATGGGAAGAGATGGGGTGGTCCAAATTCTACACTGCCGGGAACCACGCGGCTAGATAGAAAATTTGTTTATTCAACTCCCAACACTATCCTTAGCAACAGGAAAAAAAACAAGAATGAATATTATAACCAATTTAATAAACGTGTCTAGTATCACGGTCGGGTCGGCGGTGGCGCGCCCAGCGCGCCTCCCCGTTTCCGGGGTCGAGTTGGGGACTCTTTAGTCCCCACACCCGAGACGAGGGCCAGATCGTGAGAGATGGCCCTGGGTCGGCCGGGGTGCGAGGGATATGCCTGTCAACCTCACCCTTGGCAACCAAAACGACCCACATGCGGCGTAAAAAAAAAAAAAAAGTTTCACGGTCGAGCTTCTTTCCACGATGAGTGGTTCGCAGAATCGTGCACACGTCTGTAAATCGTGGATTGTGGAAGACGTCCCTTAGCCGACACCTTTAAGTAGTTTAGTTTTACGCTAGTTGTTTTTTCTATGTTAACCAATTATAATCCACAGTCTACTCACGTTACGACTGTGATTAAAACTCATTGTCAAGCAGAATAATGCTCCATTCGGTCGTCGACAGGGCGGTACGGTTATATTTGTCAAAATTGCACACCTGGCGTGAACGCTCTTTGTTAATGTTCAAATTATTTGTATAAATGATTTTTTTTGCTACTTATTAGTTCATTTATGTTGGCAGAAAGGCGAAAGGGTACAACTGACATCAAATTTAAAATGGAAACATCAAAAACGATATCTTAAACACTTTATTAAATAAACGATTTTTAGTACTTATCTTATCTTTTTTATTTTATTTTAATTAAATATTATTTTTAGAATAAAGTAAAACCTGTGAGAACGTGTCCTAACTACTTTAAAACAACAAATTGACAGTAATTACATAGAATCGATCATAGCACCTGTAATTTTAAAAGACCTAGCAACAAACGCTGCGCGTACGCAGTTCTAGTAACACACAGCTAAGTAATGGTCTTCCACCGTGAGATAAAGTGTGCGTACTGTGATTTTTACAATAATTATGTAGTGTAGGTACTTTACACTAGAACACATTCATAGAAAACGGAATTATCCTCACGCAGACTGATTTTGTATAGTCTGCATCAGATCAATCTTGAATAACAAAATACTCAAAATGATCTTCACACCGTGACGGACAAAGAATACAAGTATCACCACCCCATCTCATCCTATGGGTGTCGTATGAGGCGACTGATGGAAAAATACGATACCACTGAGAGAAGGAAATCTTGAAATAAAACCTAGTACCAACCCGTCTGGCCAGTATGGAAACTGTTGGCCAAAGCCTCTCAACATTGGGAGAGGCCTATGTCCAGCAGTGGATGGCGATAGGTCAACTGATCCTTCCTGTCGATTGTTCTGATAGTTGGTGCACACTTTTAGTTCAGAAGATAAATCAATTTGGCATGAACATCGTTAGTAAGTTAAGATCATTTTGAGTAAGAGAAGAAAATCCGGCAACGTCTTTTTATTTGCAACTTGCATTTCAATATATTATATAAAAGCTGACCCACCCCAGCTTCGCCCGGGGTATATTTTGAAGCTTCATATCCCTTTGAGCCCGTATGTTTTAGTCTTCAAAATATGTATGAAAAATTGCCGAATTTGATAACATTTATTATCAATGCTCCGCTCCCTTAAGTAGTAGCGTGATGATATATAGCCTAAAACCTTCCTCGATAAATGGACTACCCAACACTGAAAGAATCATTCAAATCGGACCAGTAGTTCCAGAGATTAGCGCGTTCAAACAAACAAACAAACAAACTCTGCAGCTTTATAATATTAGTATAGATTATACATGTAATATAATATACATAAATTGTGTTTCCTTGTACTTGTACAAATCGTAGCTTTTTATAGTTGCAAATGGCAAAAGCATTAGTGATGTAAAATTATCACAATCCCGGGTTTTATAAGCGGGGCGGGAAAAAGCTTAGACCTTTAGTTTTTGGTTTCTACCTGGACTTACCATCACGATAGGAGCAGAATGATGATAATGACTGACTGAATTTAAAAAAGAACTCTACACATTAATAATAGACTACCTTAATAATTTAACATTCCTCTGATGCGCTAAACCGAATACATATTTTAGTTTAATTAAAAACAAAAAACTAGTAGAATAAGGAAACGCTTTAAAAGGATAGAGGAAACTTAAAAAAACTCAATGTTACCACACTTATCATAATAATCAGGTTAAAACATTCATTTTAATTCTTTCCTTGTATTCATGACACGCTATCCGGTTCCGTTAACTGTTACACCTATTTATATTATCTGATACGTATTTATAAATTAATTTATGACATTTATATGCAAATATCGCCAATAATTTATATGCTTATTAAGATAGAAAATATCATAAAGTATATTTTTGTATCTGTGACAGGAGACATGGCTTAACTTGTGCGGTCTGCATTAAATAGTAGTTTTTTATGTTAATGAAAATTAGCTTAGCCCACTTTAGATAGGCAGTGCTTGTTTTTTTATGTGAAACTATACTATTAAAATTATAAATTAGTTGTAACTTGTATCTTTTCTTTTAAAAAGCTTAGAGACTGTGCATTTTTTTTATTATACTAGTATGTTTGTTTGCAATAGACGTAAGAATTGACGTAACACAGATTTTGATGTGTTTTTTTATTAGCAATATCTTGGAAAAAATTACAATCGGCCGTATGTTTAATAGAAATTGGTTGAGTAGAACCAGAGCGATAACCCGAGGTCTCATCAGTCCATTACACATACCACTAGGCTACCGCGGTTTTTTATATATTATAAAACATAACTAATGCCCAATAATATCTCATTTAACATTAGGTTGACAACATTACTTTCTGGTGACGTAATCACTCGAACAATACGAACAATAATGTACTTGAACCTTAAATGTTAACGTAAAGAGCAATATGTATAAGTTCAATCACCTAACTTTAGTTCACGTTTTGTATATTAAATAAATACTCTATGTATATTTAAAAACTGTTATTTTCAATGTAGGAGCATCACTAAATTTGATAAAAAAACGTAAATTTAAAAAAAGAATCGACAATCGTAATTCAATATTCTAAAATCGGATTAGAACAGCTTGACCCGAGCGCGTTCGGGTCACTTCGGCTTAACTCGCCAAGGTCGGGTCGATGTCAACGTTTCTGTCACGAGTGGGTTCCATAAGTTGATGCGTCATTGTTATATATAACTGAGGGATGTACACACACGGGAACTCTGTCGTACAGCACGTTATAAATGAAAAATGCAACTTTTTTTTATACAACTTAGGTGGCAGACTAGCACACGGCCCACCTGATGGAAAATGGTTACCATGACCTATGAACGTGTGTAACACCAGTGGAGTCACATCCGTGCTGCCGACCCTGTAAGAACAGAGATTTTGTGCCGTCAGTGTAGAGGACAAAGCAGGACAAGCCTTTGGTCGTCCCACTGACAGCACAAACACTCTCCAGTGAGCTCTGGCTACCCTGCTCACCGCCGGGAACACAAAATGACATTAAACAAATATCAATGAAATGTAAATATTACTCATTGACAAAGAAAATAGCTACCATAGATTAAAATTAAAAGATAAACGGTCTTATTACAAAACACGGACTAACAAAACTTTAAGGTCGACTTTTATCACTGAAAATAATTGCGTTCAAAATCTAATTAACTGGGTTCTAAAAGGTAGGGATAATCTAGTTCAGTTGGTGTTGGTCACGGGTCCTATAACTGATAAAATCCGCTTTAAGAATGATTCACATTTTTTAGATTAGATATTAAGAATTTTAATTGAGAATATCTTCCAGTTGTTTTTTTTATGGAAGGAGGTCACGTGCCTAGGTGTGTTGCAATTTCATAAATGTGATGAATACTTTTTGGGAGACAGTTTTATTTTTTAAAGAGAACTATTTATTCTTTCATACCTGTTTTTAGATAGACACTAGTAACTAGTTGTGTATAGAGAGTTTAAATACAGAACACGTTTTGTTTCAAGAGCATTCGATGTTCGTTTAACTAAAGTAAGTTAGAATAAGGAGTTTTAAAGGAAACGGTGATTGCATGTCCTGACACACGTCAGTACGATAAATTACAATTTTTTGCCATTTGTTTTACAATTTTTTTCTCTGTCTGATCCATCTTGAGAGGCTTTTTTCGGTTAATCCAATTTATACCCGCGCTTTTTATTTTAAATTAGAGAACGACTGATCACACCACTTTTTATTAACTGTCGAAAAAAGAAAACTCACTGCCAGTATTGTAAGACGAAAAATATAATATTAAGACGCTGGCTGGTTCAAAATTATTCCTCCGCATTCGATAATAACTGTCACTAGATTAAAGATTATAAATAATATTCAAAATCCACAAACCTATTGCATAATAATTATTATAAGATTATTTTACAAAACATTTATGACAGCTATCATAATTCTTAATTCAAATTTCAAAAGCTTGACAAAATACTTAATGACAACATTTGTCAAATAAATTAACAAAACACAGTTTTTTTTTTCTTAAAACAAGGAAACCTACTTTTTTAAGGAAATGACAAGTAATTTTTCACACAGCCATTGTAATTTCGTATCTGTCACACGGTGCGATGGCAATCTGTACTGTCATTAACAAGATACAAAATTAAAGAATGCGTTTATAGTATACTTTATGCGTATCGTTATAAGGGTGAAAACTACTGACACAACTGAAGAGCTAAATTTGTTTTGGTTAATGATTGAATCTGTGTTATCCTGGCAACTATATTTTAATGAAATTCGTAATTCAGTCTGCACCATAATAAGAAAGGATTATTGAAGGAAATTATGGAGGATATTTTATTATTTTTAATAATTATAGGCACCTACGAGATTTCTTCAGATACTTGAAGTCATTAGCGAGTCTATATTTTAGCTGTGGTTTATAATTAGACTGAGTTGTGAATCTTATAAGGTTAGAATTTTATTGGTTTTAACATATTTGCATAAGGAGGTAAGTTGTAAATCTTCTTTATCCGATTTGTGATCGTGTTTTCATCCAAAGCCTTGGTCAGCTCCGAGGTCAGCTCTTTCCTATCCTACTTTCCATAATTTCTAACTTCGGTGGCAGACTAGCACACAACCTATCTGATGGAAAATGATACCATGGCCTATGTATCTATGCAACATCAGGGGCTTTAAACTCTTTTACAGTAGCATTGTCATTTGAACTCAAAGGAAAAAAGGAAAACTTGCGTCAAAGCCTCATCCCCCAATCAGATCTTGATGTTTGAACCAAAAATTTTGTTGTGACTCCATTCATCCCATACCTCTAAATATAAATAACGCTATACCATCATACATACTTAGAAAAACATGGCCTCATCTACTACAAAAGTCATTTAATCGTACATTAAAACATAATATTGCACAATACAAGCGTACATATATGTGCAATAGATTACCGCTCAAGCGTATATAATATACCTATTTTTATCGCTATACGAGAACACTATAGTATTGGTAAGGCCAACGACTATATGTGAACCTTATATGAAGGCGTATCGGAGATCTCACAGAGCAATTAAATGGTAATCTCAGTAAACATAAGCAGACGGACCTCACAGAGGCAACAAAAAGTTGCTCAAAGCCTTCT
This sequence comes from Eilema griseolum, assembly GCA_963662185.1. Classification (NCBI taxonomy): domain Eukaryota; kingdom Metazoa; phylum Arthropoda; class Insecta; order Lepidoptera; family Erebidae; genus Eilema; species Eilema griseolum. The sequence goes on from OY759240.1 coordinate 24,463,921, forward strand.
AAGCGATGAGCTAGTTATATGAACTGTGAATAAATCTTTTTAAAAATGGTAAACCGAGTTTTGCTATCCTAAATAATGATACTATGTTGTTTTTAGATGTCGCTTATGTCCTTATATTTTGTTACAGTCAATATAACTGTTGTAAGGCATAAGTATGTAAGTGACATTTAATTTTCAAAGAAAAAACAATATCAAATGATGGACGATCTCTTTGCAATACAGTGATAATTTAATTAACCATGGTGATCACTGCACCTTTTTAATTTCCTATCATCAGTTCTGTGGTTATTTTGAAGTACCTTTTAGCTAAATTTTAAAATGGACTATGTGGTAAATAAATCCTTTTTTTTATAAATTAGTTCAACTGGACCTGCTAATGCTATCTCAAGTATAAAACTTGCAACTTTTAAGCATGAAAAATCTGCGTCGCGTCACGCCAAGCTTCGAATTCAGATTCGATCGAAGCGTTCGCCGCCTGAGTAGCTGATGGCGATTTTTTGGCGTGATGAAATGAATTTTCAACACCGCGCCGGGGAGGTATCATCACCACTGGAGTTGTTTATTATTATTTTGGGTTATCATATATATATGTAAAACTGTGATCCGTAAAAAATCTTTCTTTCTTTCTTTCTAATCAACAAACTTGTTGTAATTTGTTGACAATATGTTGCTCGTGTACCAAGTTCGAGCAAGCAAAGTGAGTCAGGGTCATAGCACTGCACGATGTATTAATATCCTATTTAAACTCTAATAATACATCTCAATACACTTACACCTGTGAAGAAGGTTACCGGAGGTAGGACACGACGGTATTTCCGTCCAAATGAGCAGTCCGACTGGGGAAGTACCTCCGCCTTACAGAATACCGCGGCCATAATAACCTCGTGTTGTGTTCCCGGCGGTGAGTAGGGTAACCAGAGCTCACTGGGAGGGTTTTTATGCTGTCAGTGGCAAGACCAAAAGCTTGTCCTCCTTTGTCTTACACTGACGACACAGAAACTCTCAATACTTGCAGGGTTGGCAGTGCGAGTTTGACTCTCTTGGTTTTGCAACACGTCCATAGGCCACGGTGACCACTATCCATTAGGTGGGCCGTGTGCTTATCTGCCACCTAAGTGGTATTAAAAAAAAGAGAAATAAGTGGTCTGCTCCATTTAAACATATGCCTTGTTTAAGCGTTTTTTGCAAGAATCTTTTCTTGTGGATTTTACCTATTGCCTTGGGAAATTGGTAGTAAATATTGAATATTGATCTTGATATTCATAAATTTTACTTTGTGACATAATGGATGAGGATATTAGATTGCTATTTTTATTACTAAGGAGCGAGAGAGAGGGTTATGTGACTTGTATGTATGAGAGGATGTTGAATGGAAAAGTAAAAACAGAATGATGTTTAAAGAAGCACCGTCGAAAGAGTAGTTCGCGAATTCAGGCGCGTTTCCCGATACTTTCTGTTGTACTGTGCAAAGAAATGGTGTGACAGCAGGGTCAATTATCTAGAACGATCATTCTGTGGGTAAGAATGCAGTTTGTGATAATCGAGTCAATACGAATAAGATGCTGCTGATGAAAACATGGAAAAACAGGGCTTTATCGACCAGTTGCAAGATTCCTGCGATTGCGGGGCCCAATCTCAGTCCATGTCACATTTGCTTTCCTACTTACTGTGCCACTTCACCTGCACTACTGACGACCTCTGTAGAGCAACGGTAAGCGCTGTTGCTGTGGGCAAGTTTTGGGCCAATAAAATTTAAATACCAGACCACTATATGCCAGAACTGGCCATTGATTCGAAGAATAAGAAGAAGATTAGTAATTCATTCCAGGGCAAATGTACAAAGTGTATCTTTTCCACCACACACTCTTTAATAAAATTAATAATCTACCCATTACCAAATTCAATACTTAACACGAGATAAACACTTTTTGAGTTTCTTGGTCTCGAAAATTCGGTAAGCACACTAATTGATTTATACCATATCTTTCCTATCAATCGGCAAAAAATAACTTTCTTTACCACAATTATAACTTATAGGAAGTTTATCGGTTACGCGAATTCGACACTTGGCCAGTTCAAATCTCGATTTCATTTGTAATTGGTCATCGCTGCGCCCGCGCACCCGACCGCGTCTGATATCGCTCTCTCTCTATTGTTTCAGCTATCTTTCGATTCTGTATCTACCGTAGTTTTAATGACATTGCTGTTTTATGTGTGAGCTTTTACTTTCCTTTGATAGGCATCTAGGAATGTGCCGTGAAGAAAAGAACTGGACCATAGGTCATATCTGTATTGTACTTGCCGACCAGTGGCGAAATGCCGACTTCTGAAGGAGAACCGGTATGATCAAGTAGCGTGTTATCGGCCGTAAAATAAAATTTCTAGAATAGGGCTGGAAGAAAGCAGCGTCTATAGATCTCCACTAAGTTCTTAGAAGTTCAGCTGGCTACTTCTCATGATAACCGGTGCATACCTGCTGATTATAGAACGAGGATTTCACGCTAGTGTGGGATAGCGCGAATGTCTTCGGGGCTAGTCAATATACCTATCTGCCTGATTTCCTTTCGGGGTTGAAAAATCAGCTGCATTAACACCCGTGATAGATGCATCCCACGAAAATGGCTCGAAGTAGTTGTAAGTATGGTTCGCACAGGCGGAAGCCTTCCGTCTTGGGATTGTGGAGGGAATTACTCATCAAGGAAGAAGTGGCTAAATTTCACACACCGCCTAAATTCCTTCTCCTTTTTGAGGAGATGATTTCAAAACTTGCTTCCCTAGGTCTATATAATTTAACCGGAGGGTATTGAAAGCTGCAGGTAGCTTGACAGTTGTTCTAGATTGAATGGTAAATAGAAGTTTTGTCTCTTTAAACAAAATCAAATTGATAGCCTCCTTTTTAGGGTTTCGTACTTCAAAAGGAAAATAAACGGAACCTTTATAGGACACAACTTCATTGTCGCATTTTTTTAAAAAGAAGGCTATTTTTATCAGAAATGTGTGCACAGATCAAGGTGCAATTTATAGCAAATACTAAAGTAATTTCTAACAGCCGTGAAAAAATCAAACTTCAGGTCAACGCAATAAAAACATATAACCGTTTATGTAACATAAGTTTGCCATTTGACCGATTTTTTTGAAGTCCACCTATTATATGGTCTAGGTACCCTCAATACCCATTTTTCAAAGCAAACTCCCAAGTTGCTTCACACCGCAAGTACGCACACTTGCGCAAACGCAACTAAAATTGTCGTCTAACCGCAGAACTCGATGTATTGCGGAAACCGCGTGGTGGCGTGACGTAACGATGCGCGCGCGCCGAGAGCTATTATTTTTGGCGCAGCGGTCAATGAACTGCTGCGTAGTGAAAGTCGAAGGCGCCAAGCTGGCTAGAATGTTTGGCACCCCTGTCCTATATACGACTAGGTAACGTTAAAGATATAAAATCACGAAGAAATTATCTTAATCTTCGTTTCTATGGCCACTAGTTTTATCAAGCTCTCACATGTTATGCCCAATAAGGTGACAAGGTAACTCATAGTTGCAGGCTGTGGTCTGTGATGTACCTCTTCTCCTCCTTTTGATATGATTTATACAACTTTTATGGTAGCGAATGCTGTTTGACCACTCAGGCCGAGGGAAAAGTCTGCACTAAGCAAATGTAAGCCGGCAAAAGAAACCTCTCTCGCAAAATCTTGCTGGAATCCCGAAACGTTCAGATGAACTTCAGCATATAAAAAATGGACATACAATAATAATTGGTTTTTAAAGAAGTATTATAGGCGAAAGTATACTGGTCTAGTATGTGTGTGACCTAAAGATAATTGTTCCGAGTATTGAGTATTTAAGTCCGCCAATTCCGTGTTCATAAATTCTACCGGAATTTTTTAAATTTCATTTTCTAAAACGAAAGTGTTATTTTTCACTATATAATGTTACCAGTTTTTACTTGCGATGCCGTATTGTCTTATTGCTTCGATCGTTTGAGTACGATCTAGAGGTTTGGAATTTGATTCCTGGGTAGGACATTAGGTTTTTGGTCCCTTTCGGTATCATCACGAAGACTAAAGGCTGTACTCCATCCGATAGTACAGAAACCGTCCTAGAATAAGTATCTGATATAGCACTTGCCTAGATTTACGCCTTACTACTATGATATTCGGTCCCAAGGTGCGAGCCTATTGCCATCAATCGGGTGCTTTGACGTAGGCTGTATGTTTACTATCAGATAGAGAACAGCCCTCGACAGCCACCCTGGCGTGGTAGTAGTGTACGCGGCCGCTACGCAGAAGTCGCGGGTTCTATCCCAGCTCAGTGCAAACATTTGTTCGCGTCAGTTTATGTTTCCATACCAACAACATACATGGTTTTTATTTTATTTTTTTATACCACTTAGGTGGCAGACAAGCACAGGGCCCATCCAATGGAAAGTGGTTACCGTGGCCTATGGATGTGTCTAACACCAGAGAAGCCACACTCGCGCTGCCGACCCTGTAAGTACAGAGTCGGCAGCGTAGTCGTTACGGGTACTTGGAGCCCTAAAGAGTTCAACAACTGGTCTAACTGCAATGCTTCGATAATGCCATGATGTTGTGGAAGTCAGATGGCAGTCACTTCACGGGAAATATCGAAGTTCAGACAAATCCGCAGTTAGAATGGTAAAGAGGACCCCAGACTCCGAAGTGAGAGCTTCGGAGGCGACTGAGATTACCGCTATGATGAAGGAGAGAATAGTCCTATCCCTTAATCGTCTTCTAGGACACCCACGGGAAGACATAAGGCCCTAATCTACTCCACCAGGACCCAACGCCTATTACGTGAACCCTTAATCTTTAATTATACAACGGTTCGGAACGTTTTGCTATTAAATCATGGAACGTGCGTCGCCGGCAGAAATAATACCTCCGCCCTACAGAATACCGCGGCCATAATGACCTCGTATTGTGTTCCCGGTGGTGAGTAGGGTAACCAGAAGAGTTTTTGTGCTGTCAGTGGGAAGACCAAAAGCTTGTCCTGCTTCTTCTTTTACACTGACTGCACAGAAACTCTTGTGCTTACAGGGTTGGCAGCGCGATTGTGACTCCCTTGGTGTTGCACACGCCCATAGGCCACGGTAACCACTTTCCATCAGGTGGGTCGTGTGCTTGTCTGCCAAACAAGTGGTATAAATAAAAAAAAAATTGCTAAACATGTCTGTTATTTCATCTCTTTTAACCCCTTAGGGGAATCACAGTCGTATCTATGCATGCCTTGCCAACAAATCTCTAATATGAAGTCATTAGTACAGTACGGTAATCGCATGAAGTAACCAGTACATATTACAAGCGTGGTTAATATAAGAAAGTTTCATCTCGTGCGGGTAGATGTAATCATGTAAGTGATTGTATCATTGCAGTGAATGGTTGCGCACGCGCACCCACTACCGGACATCGACCGTATTTCGATGTTTTAGTTCTAGTGTAGTGTACACTGTTTGCTACATTTGCCAATTTCAACTTTGAGGACTAGGATTCAAAATAAATGATAGAAATGGTTTATAATAAAAAAAAAAAATGCCACTTAGGTGGCAGACAAGCACACGGCCCACCTGATGGGAAGTAGTTATGGAAGGTAGGACACCCCCTAACCAGATGGACGGACGACCTGAAAAAGGTGGCTGGGACAGACTGGATGCGGAAGGCAAAGAGTATTGGAAAAAATGGCGCACATTGAAAGAGGCCTATGTCAGCACTGGACTAATTAATGAAGATGTAAGAATACCTAATTACTAACAAAATACGGGCCTATGTTGAGTGATACGAGTACTCCCCCATTCACAGCAAATCGCTTTTGCAACGTTAAGATCAGTTAATTACTGAGCATAAAAAAAGAAGAAACATTCCTTTCTAAGAGATCGTCTTTCACCTAAATAACATACATTTTAATCTAGATACCGAACTCCGACATTATTACACAATGGCCTACTATTATGAAACATCAAAATAATAATAAATAGTACATTCACACACATTGTTTCCGACGCGATGTACAGATAAACTTGATTTACGCAATTAAAAAAGTGTAACTTTAAATTAACACTTTTGCTTGTGATTGTACTATTAGGTAGCACGTGAGAAATATTTAAAAAAAAATTTGGAACGGTTTTAAGTTCATTGGTTGCCAGAATTGTGCTTGTTGACAACTAAACGATAGGGTCGATCATTCTGTAGGTTTGCACATATAATCACGCCTTTATCCCCGGATGGTTAGGGGGTGAGCCTATTGTCGTCTTCCGGACACTACTGATGACTCAAGCCATGCTGTGAGGCTGAGTCTGATTTAAAAAAAAGTACACTCGCATGAAAAACAGTTACATCCATGTAACGCATATCGAGTAGGTTATTACAGACCAAAGAAACTTAGAAACATATTGAAGGTTCTAATTAAACTGGCGACCTCTAGCGATGTAACGGTTAACCCTTTCTCCGCTAACTTTTATACCCTCGCATTCCATGATATACAACTCAAAGGTTTGTATGTACAGTCGCCAAAGGAGATATGGTTGCTCCTTACCTGTATACAATTTTGTATGAATAATGTCTTCTACTGACGGCACAGAAACTCTGTACTTACAGGGTTGGCAGCGCGACTGTGACTCCTCTGGTGTTACAAACGTCCATAGGCCACGGTAACGACTTTCCATCAGGTGGGCCGTGTGCTTGTCTGCCACCTAAGTGGTATAAAAACAAAAAAAAAATGCGACCGTATCGCAGTCTAAAGTCAAAGTCAAAAATTCAATCATGGAAGTATTGCAGCTGGAACCAACTGTTCCAGCTGCAATACTTCCATGATTGAATTATTCAAAGGTTTGCTGGGAGAGAACTTATTTTGAGTTAAACTCGCCTTTGTACATTTTCTTTGCAATATTTTTATTTATGACTAGCACCGCGCCGCGGTTTCACCCGCGTAAATCCTGATCCCATAGGAATATCGGGATAAAAAGTAGCCTATGTTACTCACGAAGAATGTAGCTTTCTAATGAAAAAAGAATTATTAAAATCGGTCCAGTACTTTTTGAGTTTATTCGTTACATACAAAAATATAAATCTTTCCTCTCTATAATATTAGTAATAGATCACTGTACTTTGTGTGTGCAATAAAGTATTAAATCTTCTTATATATAAAATTCTCGTGTCACGGTGTTCGAACTTGAACTCCTCCGAAACGGCTTGACCGATTCTCATGAAATTTTGTGAACATATTGAGTAGGTCTGAGAATCGGCCAACATCTATTTTTCATCCCCCTAAATGTTAAGGGTTGTCCACCCTTAACATTATATGGCAAAACGACGTTTGCCGGGACAGCTAGTAAATAAATAAAAATACTTTTTAGGGCTCCAATTACCCGTAACATCTGCCATAGGTTTTCATATCATAACGGGGACCCACGGCTTCACGTGCTCCCCGAGGTGGTATGACCAGACCTATATTCATACATACAAATATTTGTACTAAGTGGGGATTGAACCCGCGCTTCTGCGTTGCGGCCGCGTTCACTACCGCCACGCCACAGAGGCTGTTGAACTTTCATCTTAATACCTACTAATAAATGAAAGAAAGAAAGAAAGAAAGAAAAGAAAAAAAACATTTATTCAAGAACACACAACGTACAGAGAGTCAGACAAATATATATACACAACAAGAATACACTCAATGCACATCGTGCGCACCCAAATGGGCCACCATCTCAGCATGAATGCCACACACCAGGGTATGCGAAGCGCTGGTTTTCAGATGGCGCCGCTAGTGGCTTCGCCGCTACGCAACGAGTCAGTGACGCATGAACATGCATGCTAATACCAACCTATTTTTTATTTAAATTATATTATTGTCCGAACCAAAGGTCTGACCCGATAATTCTCAACAGAAAGGGAAAACCAAGGCAGTAAATAAATAAATAAATATTCCACAACATTCCACACAACGCTATCTAGACCCATGGTAAGCATAGCTTAACTAGCTTGTGTTATGGAATCTAGAATGCGGATAAACATACTTAGATACTATTTTTTTTTGTATGTACATACATATCATACATAGAAACACCCAGACCAATGCAAATATACATATTCGTGAATACAAATATTTGCACTGAGCGGGAATCGAACCCGCGCCTCCTGCGTAGCCGTTGAACGTTCCACCGCTACGCCATAGAGGCCGTCATTTAGATTATTTCGAATACTTAGCTAGTCAATTTCGATCTGATGCTGACTGTACCTGTACCATCATCGCGTTAATTCCCGTTAACATTATTGTATAACCCTTTCGCCGCTGAATACCTGCACCTAGAAAATTGAAACTGTGTTTTCCCACCAGACGGGTGCTGATAATACCACGTTCACAGTCAGGAAGGCACGCGTGACCTGACATTTAACAGCGCTTGCGCCGGTGACGCAACGCATAAGTTTTCCTGGCTGCGCCCGCGCATCTTCGTAATGTTTGAACGTAGAGATTTATTGCTGGTGCTGTCGCTTCGTCGTAATTTGCAGCTTTTAGCTTTAGGCTACGATCATAGGAAAGTGTTGTGAAAGGAATGAGACTTCTATGTATTACAGTCTGAGAGACGATCTTAATTATATTCAAAACTTGCAGTTTGAGGCCTTTTTTTTATGTGCGTAAAATCCCTACGGATACCCCACAACCGGAGCCGGTGGGAGAGGACCGTCTCAAACCGACTAAAACGCACGACGCCTGTGGGACGTTTTTGGTTGCCGAAGGTGAGGTTAACAAGCATATCCCTCGCACCCCGGCCGACCTAGGGCCATCTCTCTCGATCTGGCCCTCTCTTCTGCCAGGGTGACAGACGGCTGTTCCCGTCACACCCAGGTCTACGCTTATGGGGGCCAGAGGTCATTCATCGACCTCCGTTCTAGTTGCCACAGTTTGAGGCCCTTTTGGCCACAGTTTGGTTATTTTTCCATGGCTATCATCGTCATCACCACCTTAGTGTAAGTCTCGGTCACATCCAAAGCTCTTACTTTAATTAAAGTCTACTGAGCGTACTGCTAATACTGTATGGCCTCTGTGGCGTAACTTTAGAACATTTGACTGCTACACAGGGGGTGCGGGTTCGATTCCCGTTCAGTGTAAATATATGTCTGTCTCCGTAACACAAGCCAGTTTAATTTAGCTATGCTTACTATGGGTCTAGATAGTGTTGTGTGGAATGTTAATTGAAAATAAGCCACAGCAGAAGCCGGTGTGGGTCAGCTAGTATAATATACATCGTCTAAGAGAAACCTTTGCTATCTATAATTCAATATAACGAGGTACCAACCACCACAACCGCAGAAGTATCGTTAGCAGTCAAAATATAAATAACAATCGTTATTAAATTCATTATTTATCGACTTCCATTTAGCAAATATAATCAATATAAATCGGTTATACACTGACAGGTGGACCTTTAACCATCGCACGAGCCCGCGCTGCGCGTGCGCATATCAATTCGCTTAATAAATTAGGTGTCATAACGAATTTCCCTTATCTATTCACAGAAAAAAAGTTCTCGTGACAAATGATAGCTCGATCACGCTTGCAGTAATGCTCACGATTTAGAGCGAAACGCAGTATGTGTAAACGGTATGTGTGAAAGAGAAAAGCGATAGATTTGAATTAAGAATATCTGAATCGATCTTGATTTGCCGGCCGCTGACAAGTGATTAGTGAAACAAACGGACTTTCTTAGGGCTGTCAGGCTTCGGACATGGCTAAATGTGATAGACGTAACTAATACCATGACTCCTGCTATCTCTTTGAAAGGTCAGGCTGAGGTGTGTTATATGTAACTTTTTCTTTTGATAACGCTTTTATATAATTAATATATAGCTTATAGCAACCATACTTTTTTAAGCGTCGAGTTTCGGTACATAATATTTTTATTTCATACTATGTATAAGTATAGAAAATAGCCACATATCTGTTGAGAAATGCCTGTGAAAGTTTGTGCAATTAGTGATATCTTTCGCTTATTGCTAACTACAGAGGAAAAGTGCAAGATAAAAATGGAAAAGATAGACTGACATACATACATATAATCACGCCTTTATGCCTGGAGGGTTAGGCAGCCGTAAATTAACACCTACATTTCACCAATAATTGTATGGTCCAACTTTTTTTTTACCACTTAGTTGGCAGACAAGCACACGGCCCACCTGATGGGAAGCGGTTACCTATGGACGTATGCAACACCAGGGGTGTCACACTCGCGCTGCCGATCATGAAGAAACCTTCTGATGCCCCTCTTGAATTAGGGGGTGAGCCTATTGCCTTATTCCGGGCACTATTGTTGACTCGAGCCATGCATATGGTGCTGAGTCTGGGCTGTATATATCTGTCTGATGTTAAACAGCCCTATCCCTTAGTCGCCTTGTACGACACCGCATGGGAAGAGATAGGGTGGCCCTAATTCTACTCTGCCGGAAACCACGCGGCATAATAGGACTAACAAGATCAAAGTTAAAAGCATACAAATATTTTATGTTTTCGCCCTGGACAACCCTAGAGAGACAATGGTGGGCGTGGCCTATCAAGAAAGCGGTCTCTCAATGTCGTACGATACTTGATACGGGGCTGTAAACTGACATTGAAATATAATGTGGCGATAACTGGCTCTGCTGTTTGCTGCTGATGAAAACTATTAAGATAGAAGTGCAATAGGACCAAAATTTCCCCTGCTAGCCTCGGCCGGTTGTACCCAAGTGGATTTTCGCACGTTAAAAACAGGACCAAAATTTCTCATTCAGAACGTTAAACGTATCATAGAACTCCTAAGCTTATGTTGCTTACTATTGTAATTTCCTAATATTTTCTATCAGATAACAACAATGTACAACAATATGGGGAAAATCATACATAAATACATACATACATATAATCACGCCTGATCATCACCTTCACGCCGAATCATGGAACTTACTATTTCTGCCGACGTTTCGGATGCGTTGCAGTTGCAGTTTGTAGCAGAAGAAAAGTCCCAAACCGTTGTATAAGTTTTTATCCATAGAGGGTTAGGCAGAGATGAAATAACACCCACATTTCACCAATCATTGAACTCGGTCCCACGGATATTGCCGTCTTTCGGGCACTATTGTTAACTCAAAACTTATATCTGAAGCTGAAGTCTGGGCTGTATATATCTGTTTGATGTTAAACAGCCCTATCCCTTAGTCGCCTTGTACGACACCGCATAGGGAGAGATGGGGTGGTTCAAATTCTACGCTACCGGGAACCACGCGACTGCACTAACATAGTTTGCCAGTATTCCATATTCTAGTGTAACCGTGTGTCTATGTTCGCACTGCCATAACTCTATTATTGAGTGTAAATAATTAGGCCGACAGCAATTGAACGTAATACGACATAACGTACATTTAATCAAACAGTACATAATGGACCATGAGCTACTTCAAATGAGGTTTGCATTCCTATATACACAACATGCATATACGCTGAACTAATATAGTTTCTACCTTTAAATTGCCAGCCATTTGTCATGTTCACACTGTTTGGGATTCCCTTTTATAGCTTCATTAACGTCTTTATTGAACAGAACTGGCAGCAACCTTGACTTTTGGTGAAACAAATTGGCTAGATCAGTTAAACAATATTTATTTTTTAATATTTTATTGTACACATAAATCACATTTATACAATAAGATGAGATGTAATGTACAAAGCGGAGCTTAACTCAAAGTTGAGTTCTCTTCCAGCAAACACGGGAGTGCACAGAGGAATTGCAATACGAGAGGCAAAGTCTAGTGTATATGACGGTGTACATTTAAAAAAAAAGGTATACAATATGTATACCCCAGACAATAGGCACATATGTGCAGAATATACGAGCAAGAACCAAGCGGTTCGGAGACTCTTTTCTTTGCCGCACCACCAAGACCTGGAATTCATTACCAGCACACGTGTTTCCTTCTTGCTACAGTCTCGGGTCTTTTAAGCGGGGCGTGAAAAAGCATCTGATGAAGCCGCTAAGCTGAGTGCCACCATTGTAACCATACTTAGTGTATGTAATGGTGACCCTGTTTCCTGAGACTTTGCCTTTAGCTTACCATCAGGCATACTTGAGCAAATTTTTGTATCATCATAATGAGATAAAGGAAACTCATTTCGCGCACGCTATATTCTCTATTTCCCTCCTGTGGTTTTCCCAAGCGATTGTAATGTGGAGTTCTTCAAGAAGGGAATCAGAAGGTTCTTCAGGGTCGTCAGCACGAGAGCTTTTTTTATACCACTTAGGTGGCAGATAAGCGCACGGCCAACCTGATGGAAAGTGGTTACCGTGGCCTATGGACGTGTGTAACACCAGAGAAGCCACACTGGCGCTGCCGACCCTGTAAGCACAGTTGCCACGCTTTTGATCTTCCCACTGACAGTACATAAACTCTAAAATATTAACGATAGATGTGTTTTTTTTTAATAACGATGAATTAAATATTCAAACCTAGTAGTAAAATAAGCTTATACCAAATAAGACAGTATGAACTCTTTTACCGTCATAGGTGTGTGGAAAGGGAGGAATGGAAAAAAGGTTCGAGAATGGAGATGAGACTTTGAAGATGTGCTAGGAAAACCATAGCACTACCGTATCCAAGAACCTTCAGTTTAATTATTTAAGTTTATAAATCAACTGCCGAATAAATCTCTAATTTATTGTTTCTATTGTTCACAGGTAATTTCAATATTAGCAAACAAAGAAAATACAGTTGAGCAGTCCTACTGGGAAAGTACTTCCACCCTACAGAATACCACGGCTATAGTAACGTCATGTTGTGTTCCCGGCGGTGAGTAGGGTAGTCAGAGCTCACTGGAGAGTTTTTGTGCTGTCAGTGGGAAGACCAAAGGCTTGTCCTGATTGTTTTCTGCACCGATGGCATAGAAACTCTCCGTTCCTACAGGGTCGGTAACATAGGTGGGACTCCTCTAGTGTTACACACGTTCATAGGTCACAGTAACCACTTTCCATCAGGTGGGCTGTGTGCTTTTCTGCCACCTAAATTGTATAAAATAAAATACAGAGATTTTTAAGCAGCATAGGTAATTAATGCTATCTATTTCTCAATACTAATAGGAACTCCGGAAAATTCCATTTTTAGAACCCAAAACAAGTTTAATTTTGCTCTGAGTCTTTTCCCAACTCCGTTGGGATCGACCTTTAGCTGACCTACGAAGCGGCTGAATTTCCATGTTTTCTGTGAAGCGACTGCAATCAGACCCCCAAAACTTACCAGCCCTCTTAAGCAAATGGGAATTCGTTGGCCGGTGTATTATAGAATTGAATGATGAATGTATGGAATCCTTGTAGGGCTGCGTGCGTATGTGTGCTAAATATGGGTCCTTTAAGCGGGGCGTGAAAAAGCATATGATGAGGCCGTCAAAATGAGTGTTATCATTGTAACATGGTATATAAACGTAATGGTGACCCTCTTTTCTGAGACTTTACCTTCAGCTTCTGCAGCGAAGTCTAATTGACGTGTCCCATTAAAGTATTTTGACGCTTATGACATACGTTGATGAATGTTACGAAAGAAACTGGTATAAAGGGAGTAAATTGTGGCACTTGAAACAAACTTCTGTACAAGTGTCAGATAAAAGTTTACTATAATAATTTAAAAAGTCAAAGGCACAGATTCCAGTGACCTTCAAATTGTTAAGATATCCAGTTACATAAATAGCTCTTTAGCGCAAATAGGCCTTTGTTGGTAATCCCTGACCTTACTCACTAGTTTCGTATTACATACACAGACATACAAACAGACGTTAATAGTGTAACCACACTTGTATGTTCCCAAGGCCTTTGTACAGCAGTTTGTAGAAGTCTATTAATCAGAATTGTTTATTAAGTTTACTGTACAAATGACATAATATTTGTAAAGATGCGCCGGGGCAAGGCCGCGCGCATGCGCATTGTGTGCCGGTAGGGTGAGCATGTTGTGGCTAACAATATTGGACATAGTTTTTCTAATTTTTGAATAAAATTAGAAATAATATAGATTAAAAAATAACTGCGATAGCCTTGTGCTTTTCGAAGTTATGTGTGTATTTATCGCAGTTTTATAAGTGCCCGGTTAATGGCAATAGCCTCGCCACCTATTACATTGGGACCTAAACATAAACTGGCGAAATGTGGGTGCTAGCACCTCTGCCTACCCCTTCGGGGATATGTTATGGTATGTTATGGTAAGTTATGGTAAAAAATGCAGACATAGTGTTTACAAATTACTAAGCTTATAGTAATTCATTGCATTTACTTATAACAAGTCAGTACTATACAAATAATTACAAGTATACGTGCTGGTGCGAGAGTGCCCATTACCCTGGCTGCTTTGCCAAATGGTTACTGTTGTTTAATATTAGATATAATGTCTCAGATACTGTTATAGAAAATGTTACAAAAGATTTGTTGTTGAGTAGGTAGGAAGATCAGTTCTCTATCAGAAAATCAGGTTCTTCAATTTGTAAACATATGCAGGTGAGTTATAATGATTGATGATGTTATGTTACGAAAGAATTTTACATTTTAATATTATCCGTCTTGAAGAAATTACATTGAAATTGTTAAAAAATTAACGGCTCTCTTGTTCAAAAATCATGCACACGCATAAATATGTATACACTTCTTTCTGGAGTAGGCAGAGACAGCAACCCGCCTTTTACTGTATAGTGCCCTTACACACTAACTCTACTGTCATTCATTACCTAAATCTTTCATGCAAGCTAACCGATTTAGAGTGCTTCTGTCTAACAATTTAATTCTTGAGTTTCACCAACTTCAATCTATTCTACTAAACTAAGGTTTATCTACCCTTTTTTATGTTTTTATACCACTTGGGTAGTAAACAAGCACACGACCTACCTGATGAAAAGTGGTTACCGTGGTCTATGGACGTGTGCATAACCAGAGGCATCGCGCAGGTGCTGCCGACCCTATAGAAACCAACAACCCTATAGTTTCTGTGCAGAAAACAAAACAGGACAAGCCTTTGGTCTTCCTACTGACAGCACAAAAACTCCCCAGTGAGCGCTGGCCACCCTACTCACCGCCAAAACACGAGGATTTAATGTACTTCCCCAGTCAGACGGCTCAATTAGGACGGGAATACCGTCGTGTCCAACCTCCTTTAATATAAACAATGTATGTATAAAAATGACACTGTGTTCTTTATGTTGAATCCAACCTTATATCTGTTGCAATCATCTCTTAATCTGTGTACGTAATTCTGACGGTTATTTTTTATATTATTGTCTACAATTTTCATTAAAAGTGTGGTAACCCTACCCACCACCCACGTGGCCCAAGATAAATTAGGATCGCCAATTACGTGTATTATTTGTACGATTAAGTGCAATTGTTTCATTTATCCGCTGTTATTTGTTGCAACTCTGTATCTTCACGGCCGATCGCCATTTGTGGATGGGCAGGGTTAATGATACGTATGGCCAAATGCATTGGAACTAATTCTAGAAGTATGTGTGGGATTTTATGTATCATTTTAGGCATGAGTACCTACTTATTGAAGGGAATTTAATGGGGTTAAATTGAGGTTATTTTAAAGGTTTGTAAAGGTCTTGTTGTAATTGAAAACAAATAATCGCCTGGTGGGAAAAATTACAAGGTCTAATTGTATGTTAAGTGGTTACCAGTGTTTTCAGAAGCAAGATTTGGATTCCCTGCTTAAAGTAGGGGAATAACACTTGATTATGTACATTTTAGTATTATAAATTCGAAAGTATCCCTATCTGTCTGTTACGTTTTCATGCCTAATCCACTAGACCGATTTCGATGAAATTTTGGTAGGGGTAGATTAGACCTTGGGAAATGCTACGGGTATATGCAAGCAGAGTGGAGCCGTGAGCAACTTGCATCACATACATTCGTTGCCTAAATATCTATATTAAGCGAGTATATGGTCTAGCTAACTATCTGATGCGGTTCCGCCTGCATGGATATCATTCCTGCTTCCCATGAGAACCAATTCCCGGATAAAAAAGACTGTAACCTATCCTTATACCAAATTTCAACTCGATCCGTTCAGCCGTTAGAACGTAATTGAACAACAAAACATCTTCACTGACTACCACAATAATATTATTGCGATGAGTGTGCACCAATAACAATAAGAATTTTTTTTTTTATACCAATTAGGTGGCAGACAAGCACACGGTAGACCCAAATCTCAATATTACTAAGATGTATAAAATGTATGAGGATCAAGTCACACCCGGATTCTCGGTAACCAAATCTTATTTAAGAAAGGTATATTCCATACATCTTTTAACATAGCATTTGGAACACCACGACCTGATGGAAAGTGGTCACCGTGACCTATGTACGTTTGTAACATCAGAGGAGTCACAGTCGCTCTGCCAACCCTATAAATATAGAGTTTCTATGCCGTCATTGTAGAAGACAAAGCAGGACAAGCCTTTAGTCTTCCCACTGACAGCACAAATTCTCCAGTGAGTTCTGGCTACCGTACTCACCGCTGGGAACACAACACGAAGTTATTATAGCCGCGGTATTTTGTAGGGCGGAGGTACTTCCCCAGTCGGACTGCTCAATTGGGCGGAAAAACCGCCGTGTCGTACCTCCTTGAAACTATATGAAACTATTTCTGTAGGTCGACTACAAATTTCTCCTTATAACAGTCCTAGAAGGTAGGTAAATGTTAGATGCTATACAATTCAATTAGGTTATAAGGGGTGCATAGGCATTCGTACTTATTGTCGCCAACATGTCCAACAGAGAGGATGTGATGTATTCTCAAAATATATTTCGTGTCCGTTCGATAGCGCCAATTTCAAATTAAATTGTAGAAATAAAAAAATGAACTCTTGTATGGTCAATAAAAACATTTTCATTGCGTATTACAATTTCAAAGAATCGGTCTAGAACAGGGTTGCCAGCTGCGACTTTGGTATCTTACCTTTCAGTGGTGAAATATCTAAAAACCCTCGTTTAGTGGCTTAGGTACAATTTAATAGGCAAGGCTACATTCCAAGTTTGTCACCTTACGGTTTTTTAGATTAAAAATCAGGAGGTCTAAAAAGGCTCCTTTATTGGAATCATAATACTTACTTGCTGCCAACAGAGGACGCTTTCAGCGAGTACAAGGGGCATTCGGCCAGCAGGTGGAGGCTGGTTTCCTCAGCTTCCATGCATTCTGGGCATTTGGGATCAGTCTTCACTCCTATTAGTGTCAGTTAGCTATTTAGTCCTCAGTGGCCTGTAATCACTTTTATGACAAATCACATGTTTCTTCTGGATAGTTTAGTCAATCAAGAATGTCAATTGACTTGTTCTTTTTGTGTCTATACTTTTTATGAAATCTTCGAATGTCTCATAATAGGTGAGGATTTCCATCTTCGGTTGGTTTCTGCCACTATACTTCGGCGGCAATTGGCAGCTTGGGTTCAGGGCCCACCTGATATGAAATCTTATTAGGATAATATTTATACTATTGTTGTCTCGCAGCGATATTTAGTACACGAAATTAGAATGGGGTAGTTTCCTGAGTCATCGAATTCTTACCAATACTACTTAATGTCTTAGTATTTTATCTAAAAATATGCATAGTAAACTAAGATATTGGCTAAGTAAACTGAAACTATGATTTTTCATTATTTTTAATTCCCAAAATAGGGCAAAATATAATCAATCGAAATAAAGCAAAATTTACAACTTTTTAGTTTCCTTTTAAATTTCAAATCAATCTTAGCGATTTTCTCTTACAGTCCAAACATTTTCACCACGTGCCACGATTTTGTACGGAGCGTTTTCGGGGGCTCGAGAAATTGAATTTTTAAAATCAAATATCTTTAAAACTATTTGTCATAAGAAAGTGTCACTTTTACAATTCATTATATTATTATAACATGATATTTGTATTATTATTATGTATTACGATAATAATTAAAAAATAGCACACGACCCTATTATTTTGGTACCTAAATAAATTATAATAATTCTGCTGATCTAAATGAACATTTTATTATGAATTATATAGGATAGATTAAGATCTACTTGAACTTAATCTGACAACCCTACCGGTATCACGTTGAATAAAATTCGCTGCGCGTGCACTATAAAGGGTTTTAGTACATTTTAGATCAGGTTTTATGGCGCCATCGCGGGCCAAGTTAATTAAATAGCCCTTATTTTTAACGGTCCGACTGTTACTTATTAATAAGAAATGACGTATAGCATAGCATCAGATCGATCGTGACTGACAAAGTCTCAAAATGATCGTAATACCAAGGTATTATGAGCAAGTCATACTAGTCGCGTGGTTCTCGGCCAAGTAGAATTAGGACCACACCATCTCTTCCCATGTGGTGTTTTTTTTTTTTTTTTTTTTTATACCACTAAGTTGGCAGACAAGCACACGGCCCACCTGATGGGAAGCGGTTACCGTGGCCTATGGACGTATGCAACACCAGGGGTGTCACACTCGTGCTGCCGACCATGAAGAAACCTACAAGACGACTAAAGGATAGAGCTGTGTAACATCAGATAGCTCTCAGACTGAGCTTAATAACACGTAATAGGGGTTGGCCTATTCCCGTAATACCGGACACTTCGGTTCTCCCTTCAATGCGATTGCGAATTTGATTGCGTCTGCGCATTCCTCTCAATTTTTTTCAAAACCACCATATTTTTTTTGTTTTTCTTCACTAATTCTAAAGGAACCTTTTCATGTTTTTGAATATGGCCGACGGCTTTGTGTGTACGGAGATATATTTATCAAGAACCCCATATAATTTGGGTTCTTTTATTCGTACTGAATGCAAATAACTCCTTTCAATACCTACACGAAATAAAGATTTCGCAAGGGTATTATTAGCGTACTGGGATGAATCGATTCATATCGAGATAATCAAGATGTTTATTATTAATAAGGGTTTTATATCATGAAAGGAATATGTTTGAAGTTCAAATAATTTATTTGCGAAAATGGGTATACACAAAATGTCTTGCCTAAAGGGTATTTTTTTTTTGGAATTTGAACAATAGATATCATAGCTATTGTATCTTACCAAATACTGACACCGTTCCTAGACCCATAGGAACATATTACTGGAATAAAAAGAAGGCTATGTGAAGCCGCGTGGTTCCTGGTTGAGTAAAATTTGGTCCACCCTATTTTTTCCCATGCGGTGTCGTACAGGGCGACTAGGGAGAGGGCTGTTTAACATCAGACAGATTTATACAGCCGAGACTCAGCCTGAGATGGCTCGAGTCAACAATAGTGCCCGGAATACGGCAATAGGCTCACCCCCTATTAAGTGGGACCGAATTTAATGATTGGTGAAATGTGGGTGTTAATTAATCTCTGCCTAACCCTCCAGGGATAAAGACGTTGCTATATGTATGTAGGTATGTGATATTATAGACTATACATATATATGTATTTTTTTCTTTTTTTATGGTTAATAGGCTATAGTTTTAGCACTATCTCATCTGTTAGTAAGCGATGATCTTGTATCTCTGTGTTAATTACATCAATATTCGTTCAGCCGTTCTAGAGTGACTCAATCACTCTAGAACGGCTGAACGAATATCGATGTTTCTCAAAATGTTCTATTCATCTTATTTCCACGTTTTTAAGTAGGTATTGTAATTAATTAATTACATACCTACAGATTAAAGATAGAGCCATACTTCCCCCTTGACACGTCATGTGAATCATATTAAATTCATTTTACCTTAAAAGACCTTAAATTGTCCTAATTGTTATTGCATGTTCGCAAGCGCATTGCCACTGGTCTTCGTATCAAGTCATTGCACATCCTCATTCCTAAGCTCATTAATTACAATTGACTTCTTTGAACTTTAAATAAAGGTTAATTTTGGACTGTTACAAATAGTAGGTATAAAAACGAAAAGAAAAACATAGTCCCCGGTGTGTTTAAGCAGTAAAATGAATGAATGATGATTCAGTGTAACGCGGATACTGCAAATAAGGCAATTCCTTGAAATGTACAGTTTTTTTTCGTTAGGCATTCGGATGTAGGTACCTCTGATCGATATATTTAGGTACTTACCTCTGATCGATATATTTAGGTACTAGTCAAATTTGTCATATTATCATAAGTGAGACGGTGAAATTTTAGGTTATATTTTACTTCATAGAGTATTTACAATTGTGAAGATGTGTGGTGTGGTATAAGTCTTTCTGTGAAAATATAGGTATTACATTGGGACCTACCTAAACATAAACTAGCGAATTGTGGGTGCTAGCACCTCTGCCTACCCCTTCGGGGATATAGGCGTGCGTTTATGTTATGTTATTATTATTATTATTGTTTGATACACTTGCAGCTTAAAGCTGATGCGTGCATATCACTGCACTTGTGTTTAACATTCCAAATGCTTGTCCAGTCTATTTTTAAAAATGTTTATGCTAGGAGCACTTATTATTGTTTCTGGCAGGGAGTTCCACAATTGCACCACCCGGTTTGGCAAAAAGTGATATCTAGGGTTGCTGGCACACTGAGGTTTACTGATTTTCATTGAGTGGCCTCTTAAGTGTCTGTTTGTGTTCTTGATATACATGTTCTCGATGTTTGTCACATTGTAATGCCCATTAAGAATCTTGTATGTCTCAATGAGGTCTCCTCTCCTCCTTCTCTGCTCCAGTGTGGTTAAGTTCATATCCAGGAGGCGTTCTTCATATGACATATTTTTCAGGCCAGTGACCATTTTGGTTGCTCTCCTTTGTACCCCTTCTAACAATAGAATATCCTTTTTAAAATATGGGCTGTATATTGAGTGGAATTCGCAACGTAACACCCACTTATAGCAGAAGCAATTTAGCTTAGCGTAATTAGTATTTTGAGTTACGGGTATATACATATAACTCAAACCCTGCATCTGAGGCTCAGTCTGAGCCGTATATATCTGTCTGATGGTAAACAGCCCTATCCTTTAGTCGCCTTGTACGACACCGCATGGGATGAGATGGGGTTGTCCAAAATCTACTCTGCCGGCAATCGCGCGGCTTAGTTATGAGTACTTTGCTTCAAAAAGAACTCACGACTTGAGTACGAATAATCACGCCTGTATCACTCTGTCACATTTTCAGCCGTTTTCAGCCTAACATAAACATCATCCAGATTTTGTCATGGGAATTCCACTATCGAAATTAAAAGATCCCTACTCCTTATTCGGGCTGGTCGTGGCTTTCTACTTCGCGGGTAACTTCAAGTTATTTTACATTCACACATACACTACTGCTGGGAGTCCAGAGTACTTAGGTTACATACGTATAATTAGCTTTCTCGTTAACCTTTCGGAGTCGAACTCCTTGTTGGGAATAAGTCCATGTTGTTTGTGTTCTAAGTGGGGATCACAGGTCGGAGCTACAACCTCGCGATTGTTTATACAAATGCTTGAAATCTAAATGTAATACTGTTGAACTAGCAATCTTTACTAATGATAAAGCTGAGCAATTTGTTTGTTTGAGCTCGCAAATCTGGAGAACTTCTTGTCTGATTTGAAATAATCGTTTTGCTTTAGATAGCACAGCTTTTGAGGAAGGTTTGAGGCTATTTATTGTTACGCTTCGACCGTTACGAACCGAGTAATAAGATAAAAGCTAATAACTAGGTTGGAAGTTCATATGGCAGTCGCAGTCGCTCCCGAAATAGCATCATAAAAGGAAAAGTGCACCCGGGCTAAGAGGTAAAAGTTTCATTCAGATATAATCAGGGCTATCGCTATGATGATATACTGATAAATATTTGCGTTAAACGGGAATCGAAGCTACAACCTCTGATATACCAATCAAAAATTCTACCGCTACTTCACGCACCTGTGTAACCTCGTCAAAATATTATTCATTTATGTAACATAAGTCATTGAACAAACAATGTATTACAAATCAGGTGCAAAACATAAAATGTCCACAAGACAGTTGGTACAGCAATCAAAACTAATGCACAAGTCGCGTACTACAAATTCCTACCATTCATAAAGTTTTTACACGCAAGCGATTGTGAATCAATTCAATCGTTCCAATAAATCGATAATTAATCGCGAGAACTCGATTGTAACCTCAAAATAGTGTCCCACGCTGAATATAACCAACTTATTACGTATTCGAGTTATTCAATTATAGTATTTATGACGTTGTAAATAAGGATTTTTATTGTGCTGTTGACATATTGGTTATAGAACTAATATGGCTGTATAATTAACATTTCACCTTGCTCTAGATAGCAGGTGTGGGTTTATCTTTAGGCGTGTTTCCGATTGCGGTGATTTTTTTAACGAAATAAGGTTATTGACTCATTTTGTGTCGTTGCGTTTGGACAGTGCAGGTAGTACGTGCAGGTTTTTTTTAATTTCCTTCTATGAGTAATTTCAGTATTGATAGAAAATGAGATCAATTGAAACTTAACTGCTTTATCAACATCAACATTATCATCATCATCATCATCATCATCATCATCATCATCATCATCATCATCCCCATCATCACAACCATCATCATCATCATCATCATCATCACCACCATCATCATCATCATCTAGGCGCAGTTGCATCTGAGGCCCTTACCCGTAACAACGGCCAAGATGTTTGTATGACAACCGGGACTCAGGGCTTAATGTGCTCTCCGAGGCAAGATAACTCGTTTATTTTTACATGTGAAATCTAGCCTGATTCGCTAAACACAAGCTTCATTAGGATCACAGCGGATCCCAATTTTATTTAAATTTCTAAAAATTAATTAACGTCATCAAGTTATTATCAATAAATGCATAATTAAAAAAATAAAAAAACAACAATTTTTTTATACCACTTAGGTAGCAGACAAGCACACGGCCCACCTGATGGAAAGTGGTTACCGTGGCCTATGGACGTTTGTAACACCAGAGAAGTCACAATCGCACTGCCAACCCTGTAAGTACAGAGTTTCTGTGCCGTCAGTGTAGAAGACAAAGCAGGACAAGCTTTTAGTCATCCAACTGACAGCACAGATTCTCCAGTGACCTTTGGCTACCCTACTCACCGCTGGGAACACAACACGAGGTTATTATGGCCGCGGTATTCTTAAGGGGCGGAGATACTTCCCCAGTCGGACTGCTCAATTGGGCGGAAATACCGCCGTGTCCTACCTCCTATATTAGTATTAACTAGTATTCTACAACATTCGATACAACGCTATCTAGACCTATGGTAAGCATAGCTTAACAAGCTTGTGTTATGGAATCTAGAATATGGATAAACATACTTAGATACTTTTTTTTTGTAAATACATACAAATTATACATAGAAACACCCATACCAATGCAAATATGTATATTTGGGAATATTTGTACTGAGCGGGAATTGAACCCGAGCCTCCTGCGTAACCGTCGAATGTTCCACCGCTACGCCACAGAGGCCGTCGATACTATACAAATTCCCAATCCGCCAACACACCTTTAAGCCAAAACCACACCGTATAGGTACTAATATTAATATAGGTAACTAAATATACCTTACATTCAACCTTGCCAATCAAAAAAACACATTTCCTTCATAAAGTTCAATATTGCATTAACACCACTCAACAATAATGTATTCGCTATCATTCATTCGTGGCTCGTTCATTCGTCCGTTCATTTGTTCATTCAAACACAAATATTAAGGTCGTTTTAAACAAAGGCAGCGATAATTCTATTCATTTCGAATAAATTGATTTACAGGTGTTAAAGACTGATTGCATTGCGTCCGGCCGATTATGAATATTGCGTAATGCGACTGCAATAATTAATTGCGATATTTGCAATCGGGATATTTAATTAAATGTGTCGATGATGATGAGTGCTACTGTTATTGTATGAGGTCTTGGGCTCGATTCCCGGGCAGTGTTATTGTTTTTATGTTATGAAAAACTTAGGAGTATCATAGAGTTTCAGGCTATGTAGTCGACATCATGTCGCGTTTCATTGGAGATAAGGCAATATGGGATAGAAAAACTGCGATCCAGTATCGTGATCCAATAAAAGGTACAGGGTATATATCGCTTCCAGTGTGGTGTTTGCTTGTATTTTTTTTTTGTATGCCACTTAGTTGGCAGACAAGCACACGGAACTAACTAAACTAGTACCACCCGCGTGGAAAACTTATCTAGGATAGTAAGCTAAAGGCAAAGTCTCAGGAAAGTGGGTCACCATTACAGACACTAAGTAATGTTACAATGGCCTCAGCTTGGTGGCCTCATTATATGCTTTTACACGCCCCGCTCTAAGGACCCGGGATGGTAGAAAGAAGGGAACACGTGAGCTGGTAATGAATCTTAAAATTTTTACATGCGAAACAATCATCCTTACAATAAATTTCTAGCGGTGAGTAGGGTAGCCAGAGCTCACTGGAGAATTTGTGCTGTCAGTGGGATGAATAAAGGCTTGTCCTGCTTTGTCCTCTACACTGACGGCACATAAACTCTGTGCTCACAGGGTCGATTGCGCGAGTGTGGCTTCTCTGGTGTTACACACGTCCATAGGCCACAGTAACCACTTTCCATTAGGTGGGCCGTGCGCTTGTCTGCCACTTAAGCGGTATAAAAAAAATTTCTTAAAAATTTAACATTAATAGAATTAAAAAAAGAGAATGAATTTCCCTTGTGAATGCTCAAAGAACTTTGCACCGCGTAAAGGAACTATTGTAGCGTAAACTTTTTTGTACGTATGTGTATGATAAACATACAAAACGACAAAAAAAGTAGACACTTTCATTTTTAAGGTGACAATATTCTCACGCCTGTACAGGAAACTCATGCGCCGACACCTTGTACTTACTACACACTGCGATTAATTTCTTGCGACAGACACGTACAGGTAATTATGTGTTATTTTAGTGTAATTAATTAATTGAGTGTAACTGAACACTGTTTACTTAGTTGGAAATAAAATAGATACTCAACTGATTTTAGTATAACTAGTTTATTTATGAACTTAAAATGAAGTTAAATGCTCAAAATTCCATCACTTTTATCCTTCTTCCCACAGTACCGGGTCCTAAAAGCAAATGATGAGGCCGTCAAACTGAGTGTCACCATTGTAACATGGTATATATTTGTAATGGTGACCCTCATTTCTAAGAATTAGTCTTCAGCTTACCATCAGGAGAGGTGAAGTTTTATTAGAAAGATCGTTCTTAAAATGATGTAGATACTTGAGCATAGTTCAGCTTTCGTCGATCAAGTGAAAATCAATTTACCGCGGGAATACCCAGTCCGTTTAAAATCACTTTCTCGCAGACGAGCTCTGTTGGGATAAATTACTTGTACCTGGTATCGGTACTCATCTGCACGTTCGCATTTCTGTTATGGGATAAGTAGAGAATTACAGATGTTATAATATCTGCAGGTCGTGACAGGATTTGAGTTTTGCAACTTTCAAAACTTAGATACCATAAATAAGCTGAGTGTCACCCTCTTTTCTGAGACTTTGCATTCAGCTTACGAACAGTCTGTCTCATAAAATAAAATTTCTGTTCAAAACGTTAAATAATGAGACTTCCAAATCATACAAAATTATTTCCTTGGGTATGTTTTAAAGAAGTTCTAAGACTTTACTCGTTAACCATTGGATTAAGAATTAAATTAAAACAAATTTACAATCTACTAAGGAGATACAGTTACACACATTATAAAATAATAACGGACTCGAAATCTGTTCAGATCTTACATACATGGGTCTATAAAATCCGAACGCACACTGTCGACGGCAATTTCAGCAAGCGTTACGTTTCGTAAATCGATTGATTGATAGCAAATTATTGAATGCATTCTACAAGACAATGCTGCATAAAGAACCACCTATAATTTAAAACAAATTTGATACCCAAAACATGTATTCTGGCGCAACAATTGCGTATGCGCACGTCCTTTAACGCGAATTCACTCACGCACAGACGAACCATGAATTTAGAGATTCTCAAACACCATATTTGGTGTCATCTTTTTGGCATGGCATTTTTATTCATGGATTCCTGAGTCCTTTTCTGAATCTTTTAATACTTATATGGACGCCTCATTGTGTATACGTGTGTTGTGTATTGTGTGTACGCGACGATTTAAGGACAAGTGAGTGATTAAAATTATTTCGATTTGTTATTGGATGGCTCTCAACGGAACGGATGAATATTTTCTGTTGCATCATTTTGACATTTTGGAGTATTTGCTGTCTCTCTTTGTTGTTCCATTGCGCAATGAGATTTTCGCATTTTTTAGTGGTGAAAACGTATATGGACTATCGAAACCGACATTTTGATGCCGATTGCGTAAAGAACCTGTTCGTATCTGGCGTAAAGTTCAGCAGAACGTGACTGAAAAGAAAATCGTGGTTGCAAAACATGTTTTTTTTTTGCGGTTTATTAAGAATAAACTACATTGAACTAAACCAGTTACTGTGGGAAGGTAGGTACGAAATTCGCTGAACACATACAAATTTACACAACACTCGAACATTAAGAGCTTTACAGAAAAGGGAAATCGATAGAATGAAGCAATTCCAGTCTATTTTAGTCTTCTTCGTCTTCTTCATCATGCCGATGACAATAATAGTTTTAGGAATACATAAATATGGGTATGTTTCTGGTAGTAAATGTAACCAGAGGAAAACTAGGCGACTTTTATCGCCGGCAGGTTTCCAATTGGGAAAATAATAACAGGTCCATTATCCCCCGCGTCCTGGTATCCTCATTTCACCTGCAGCAACCTCTTTTTTATATGGGACACGTTAATTAGACTTTGCCTCGCGTGATGGTAAGCTGAAGGCAAAAATTTCTTTTTCCAGGTCACCCATTGTATTTCATACCTGGGTGGCGGGATTAAAGTCACAAACCGCATGTAGCCAATCGCCATGCAGCTTCTCGGATGCTATTCAACTTTGGGGTCTGCAGCTTTAGTCACTTACTGCTTAACCGAATTGTCTTTTAGAAAATGTGTGCTTGCGATTTTCACCGCACGCCATAAATTGTGCGACTTTAGTCACCCGTTCAAACTCCACATTCAGGCGCAAATAGAAACATGGCAACCTAAGTTTCCCCCTTCCAATTATCTTTATTTAAGTAAATAGAAAGCTACGACATCTTAGAAACAATATGA
Organism: Eilema griseolum; assembly: GCA_963662185.1. Taxonomy (NCBI): domain Eukaryota; kingdom Metazoa; phylum Arthropoda; class Insecta; order Lepidoptera; family Erebidae; genus Eilema; species Eilema griseolum. Next base: position 24,491,067 of record OY759240.1, read on the forward strand.
AATTCAAAATGCTTATACAAAGGGCCGCCGAAACAGAACTTTCTTAAGCCACTGCATATTTGAGCAGTCAATTTGCATTCCCTCAACTTGCACGGTAAATCACAGTACTTTCTTAAACAAACACAGCTTTCATCACAAAACCAAATACAGTTTATCTCAACTCTGTAAATTTTAAAGAGAAAACAATAGCCAGGTAACGCTTGTACGTTTCTCTAAATCAAATAGCACCAAAGACCCGGGTTATGAGAGGGGCTGTCGCTGCGCGCGCGCCGGTCGCCTGCTTTATTTATTGCTGCGCTAGCGCACTTCAAACAATTTATTGCGAGCAGAACTCTTTGTAGTAGCTGTGATTCGGTTCATTCGGATGTGTTGTGTTTTAGTTGTTGGTCATTTATTGCATTGGCGATGTAGTAATGTTTGAATTTTATATCAATATCATTGTTATCAATCAGCCCACTGCAATCCACTGCTGGACATAGGCCTCACCCAATGTGCGCCATTTTCTCCGACCCTCCGCCTTCCGCATCCATTCTGTCCCAGCCACCTTTTTCAGGTCGTCCGTCCATCTGGCTAGGGGGCGTCCTACCTTTCGTTTACCTTCTCGCGGTCTCCACTCTAGGACACGTTTGCTCCAACGGCCATCGGTCCTTCGACAAACGTGGCCAGCCTACTGCCACTTCAACTTGCTTATTCTGTGGCCTATTTAATATACGATCAGTTTTTTTCCATTAAAAGTACGTGATAAAGGTTATTAATTCAACGTATTTTATATCTTTCAGTTTTCAGTATCTTCAACAAATAACACAAATAACCGCGGTAGCCTAGTGGTATGAATAATGGAGTGCTTAGACGAGGTCTCGGGTTCGATCCTAGGTTTTACCCATGGCAGACACCAATGTCTATACTTTTCGAAATTATGTGTGTATTTATCGCAGGTTTATAAGTGTCCGGTTAATGGCAGTAGACTCGCCACCTATTACATTGGGACCTAAATATTAACTGGCGTAATGTGGGTGCTAGCACCTCTGCCTACCCCTTCGGGGATATAGGCGTGAGTTTATGTTATGTTACATAAATAATTTGTTATTCTATAATATTTTCTTCAGCTATTGTTTCATTCCGCTCTTCAAATCTAGTACCTATAGCATAAGACTGCTAAGAGTTTGGGTACGATTCTCGCTCAAATATTTTTATTTGTTGACATATATGATTATTGTCTCGCTCCCTTGAGTAGTAGCGTGATGAGTATAATTCATCTATAAACAGACTATTCAACGCAAAAATGAAATCAATACGAACTGTAGTTCCAGGGATTAGCGCGCTAAAATAAACAAACTAACAAACAAACCATTCTGCTCTATCAGTAGATAGATAATTCTTTATTGTACACCAACAGATTTACAGTAGGACAAGTAGGTAGCATGTATACAGGTCAATGTACTCTTATACATTTGACGTAACCGCTAGTATAGTCTACTCTAGAACTACTTAATACTACCATGCAAGAAAATTCATAGTAATTAATTTCTAAACGTAATTTTCCTACAGTTCCGTGTTCCGTGTCTCGCAAATAAAGCCACACACGCGAATTAGTCGTTGTTAGAAATTATTTATTAACCAAACTGGTGGTTAGATATTAGTCGTACATCGTAAGGATTTATAGGTGCGCTTGCGCAGCGCTGCTTCTCAGCTTTCAACACGATCGTATTTAGTTTAGTATCAAAACATTGTAACAAACGGCCAGGTCAAGAATATTCACAAGAGGCGAATATTTCTGAAAACAATAATTTGAGTAGAAGAGATGCAGTCTCGACCTGACTGACAGTGATAAGTTAAATGTATAATATATTTTATATTTATTTATTTTTATTTTTTTGGGGTCCGAGCGCTCGCAACCTCTTCCGTGAGATTGCGAAGCGTATGGTCGACGCTTCTCGTGACCAGAAGGCTGGCCTCTTTTTAGGTCAGAGAATAAGCATTGCCATACAACGTGGCAATGCTGCCAGTCTTCTGGGAACGCTGCCACAAGAGGCATGCGATGCGGAGGAATTCTACGACGCATTTTAATTGTTCTTAGCTATAAGTTGTATAATAGTTATTTTATTTTATTGTATTTAATATTTATTAATTATTTCTGTATAGATTACTTAGAATGAGAATAATTTAATTAACTTCTACCATCAAATATATTGAATAAATTATTAAAAAAAAAAAAAAAAAACTATTTATATTTTATTGTACACACATATATTACATTAATATAAAAAGATGAGATGTAATGTACAAAGGCGAGCTTAACTCAATGTTGAGTTCTCTTCCAGTAAACCCGGGAGTGCACAGAGGAATTGCAATACGAGAGGCTAAGTAAATAAATACCAGACACAAAAACAATCTTGTAGTCCGTGATAGTAGACTTATAGACTAGACTCGTGCCTTCCAGGGCAACTGTGTACGCTTTTTTAACAAGCTCCCTAATGAAATAAGGGATTTACCTGTGCATAAAATTAAAAATAAATAAAATCCAAGAATACTTAGATGATAAACAAGCTTGGAAATGAGCTGTTCGCTCAACTATGCTACTGAAGTAAATTATTGTATTTAGACTAAGTAGACTTAGTAAATGTTTGTAAATATACCAAAAAAATGCCTGCTGAATTTCTTGCCGGGGTCTTCTCAGGCAGGGGTCGCGTTTCGAACCGGTGGTCCATTTGCTGAACTGGTCTTTCATTTTTCTTTTTATATTGACGTTTTGTAAGTTCCGATTTAATTGTCTATGCAGAATTAATGATTTTTGACTTTGATTTTGTAAATAAAATACAAAATACTATTTAAGAATGGAATATAGATCTTTTTGTATTGGGTGCTTTTTTAAAAGGATTTATTTTCTAGGTTTAAAGGACTAACCTTTCAACCTAGAAAATAAATCCTTGCGGCAGTTACTTCTATTAAAGCTTTAAAAACCAAACCAGCCTCGCATGGCGTGGCGGTAGCAAACGCTACATATGCGCTACTTGATCAACTCTGTCAGTGTTTAATAAAATTTAGTATGCTATCTATTTAGATAGGATTTTTTTTAAATCACTTCAGACAGGATTTGAACCCGCGATCTTTCTCTTACAGGGCGAATGCTCTGACCAGTACACCACCGAAAGGTTAGGTGGCTAAAATTTTTCAATCTTAATCGATTTGAACCCTGTCAGTGGTCAACCACTAGTCAAGCTGGGAGGCAAGACGACAGTCGCAGAAAAAGCCAAGCCACATTATATTTATATTATATTTAAGCAGCCTGATCCTACTCTTTGACTCCGACTGGAGAAGTACCTCCGTCCTACAGAATACCGCGGCCATAATAATTTCGTGTTGTGTTCCCGGCAATGAGTAGGGTTGCCAGAGCTCAGTGGAGAATTCGTGCTGTCAGTGGGAAGACTAAAAGCTTGTCCTGCTTTGTCTTCTACACTGACGGCACAGACACTCTGTGGTTACAGGGTCGACAGCGCGATTGTGGCTCCTCTGGTGTTACACACTTAAAGGCCACGGTAACCACTTTCCATCAGGTGGGCCGTGTGCTTGTCTGCCACCTAAGTGGTAAAAAAAAACACTAATATTATTATGATGAATGATCGAAGACCGACAAAAATGATGCAACATCTAATGTAGCCATCAAACTTCACGCTTGTCTAAGCATAAAAGTTTTCACTTCAATAGGATCGTGCCCTCAATCACAGTGCACACACCTGTAATTCGCCAGATTTGCCACACTCCCAAATTGGTTGCATTGGTCATTCGTTACGGTGTAAATGCTCAGTTTACGCGATTGACGAACATTCGAATAAGTGTTACGGGGTGGAGCTCTCTCTTCGAGATGAAGCGGGGTCAGGGCAGTAACTTAGCGCTTTGATGTGAAACATCTAACGTAGGGCTAGTAAAACAATTTGAAAGTAATTGTAATGTAACAAATATACTTGTCATTTCCCGTGTAAGTAGATCCTTAATGGGGAAGTAATCTCCGCCCTACAGAATACCGCGGCCATAATAACCTCGTGTTGTGTTCCCGGCGGTGAGTAGAGTAGCCAGAGCTCGCCGGAGAGTTTTTTATATATATTTTAATACAAATTAGGTGGCAGGTAAGCACACGCCCCATCTGATGGAAAGTGGTTACCGTGACCTCTGAACGTGTACAACACCAGGAGAGTCACACCCGTGCTATCGACCCTGTAAGAACAGAGAGTTTCTGTGCCGTCAGTGGCGAAGACATAATCAGGACAAGCCTTTAGTCTTCCCACTGACAGCACAAAAACTGTCTGTAATGGTGACCATCTTTCCAGAAACTTGGCCTTTAGCTTACCATCAGGCGAGGTGAACTCAAATTGACGTATCCTGTACCTATATATAAAAAAAAACACGTCTGTAAATCCCTTAATACCTCGCGCAGAGGTGTAAAACAAGTAAAGGTCCTAAATTGTTCTTATGTTGTTATCCCATTAGAAATGGGTTCATGTGGGTAGTGTAACATCCAGTTTTCAAACCTATGAACTCTCAATTGTAAGGCCGACTTCTCAACCACTTATCTACCGACGCTTAAATCATTATTTCGTACATAAAACTGCGGTTATAAGCAAGTTATTGTATAAATATTCGAGAATTAGACGTATGAATTGATTCAATCACTAATTACATACGCGTTTCGAGGCCATTGGCCTTGGCCCCGCATTTCTGTGCCCTGAGGCCTCACTTTCACAAGAGGTAGGCTCTCTACATGCCATTCCTAGGCCGAAATACTCATCTTGTTGTTTTAGACTTGGCAAATTCCGTCAGTTTCGTGTCAAACATATCAAATATCATTAGAGAAAGTATTAAAATCAATGCCAAGACAACTTCGTATGTCGACACAAGGTTTATTAAAGCCTTAGTAAATAACAGAGGAGGTAGGACACGGCGGTATTTCCGCCCAATTGAGCAGTCCGACTGGGGAAGTACCTGCGCCCTACAGAATACCGCGGTTATAATAACTTCGTGTTGTGTTCCCGGCGGTGAGTAGGGTAGCCAGAGCTCACTGGAGAGTTTTGTGCTGTCAGTGGGATGACCAAAGGCTTGTCCTGCTTTGTCGTCTACACTGACGGCACAAAATCTCTGTTCTTACAGGGTCGGCAGCACGGCTGTGACTCCACTGGTGTTACACACGTTCATAGGTCATGGTAACCACTTTCCATCAGATGTGCCGTGTGCTTGTCTGCCACCTAAGTTGTATAAAAAAAAAACCAAATCATATATTTTCATACGGCATATAAAATCTTAAGAAAATACCCCGCTATTACGTCAAGTTCCCTAATGTAATTAGGAATCAGGGAATTAAGACGACAAACAAACTTGGTAAATTACTAGCTTAATATGCTTCACAAACATACAAATCGCAGGTGTACTAGCTTGTAAATTATGCTTTTTTTTTATACCACTTTGGTGGCAGACAAGCACACAGCTTACCTGATGGGAAGTGGTTACCGTGGCCTATGGACTTGTGCAACACCAGTGGCGTCACACTCGCGCTACCGACCCTGAAGAAACCTCCTAATGCCCCTTTTGAAGAACCCCATATTGTAGGCGCATGGGAAGACCGCAGCAGGGAGTTCATTCCACACCTTGAGTGTGCGTGGGATGAAGTTATGCCAAAAGCCTGGTTGAGCCTTTAGTTTACGTAGTAACTATTTAATAATCTGTGCTTTCGTACCCTAATCTCTCTACCCAAGTGTAAAGAAGTACTTATGCAGTGAGTTTCATTGACTTTACAGGTCCCACAATAATTGAGACATCGTAAAGTTGTAAGCGCATGCGCGCGCTAACACCTTTTATAATTAAACTAGCTAACTGGCCCTAGCTTCGCCCGTAGTACATTTTGAAACCTCATATCACTTCTTTAAGCCCGTAATTTTTCAGTCTTCATATAATGTATGCAAATCTGCCGGTGTTGTTGACATTTATGATCACTGCTCCGCTCCTTTAAGCAATAACGTGATGATATATAGCCTAAAACCTTCATCGATAAACGGACTATTCAACATAAAAATATCTTTTCAATTCGAACCAGTAGTTCTTGAGATAACCGCTTATAAACGAACAAACAAACAAGCTCTTCAGCTTTATAATATTAGTATGCCATTAAACCGTTGCGATTTTCAATTTGATCATGTTATAGCCATAGTATAGTAATGTTTTATACCTTATTAGATTTCTTTAAATGTGCTGCATGATGCGGTAATACATTTTTCAATTTGCCTTAGGGGTTATGAGATAAGTGTGTTCAATTAGTGAGTGAACCTAATTTATGGGAATTTTGTATTATACGGTTTTGCCCGTGTTAAGTTCATTGCAAGGCTACTATGAATCATAGCGGGAAAGACGGGTAAAGCCGCCTGTCACCCTTGCAGTAGGAGGCCGCGACAGTGGCGCGCGTTGCGCGTCTTCCTGATTTCGGGGACGAGTTGCATACGCACTCTAGGAGGGTCAGATCGAGAGAGCTGGCCCTGGGTCCGTTGGGTGTGAGGAATATGCCTGTTAACCTCACCTTCGGCAACCAAGAACGACTCACAGGCGTCGTGCGTTTTAGTCGGTTCGAGTCCGACAAAACCTCTCCCACCAGCTCCAGCGGGAAGTTATCCGTTGGGATATTTCGCACGTAAAAAATACTATGAATCATAGCGTAACGTTACATGGACTGTACCAGTTTGGTGGCACGATGGCTTGGTCTAAATCAGTGATGTTTATCGGTAACCGCTAAACCTGGGCTGGTAACTTAAAATATATTGGTTGCGCCGAAGTGGAAACTGTATTTTTGACACGGAAACACACTCCTTTTATACCCGTCTCCTCTCCCGCACTAATCATAGATATGGCTTCCGTCCGCCATTTGTGAAATATAGACACTCACTCCCGCTTTGAACTAGCCAGCGTAGGGACGGATCGCGAGCGCGTCTCTCAGAAATGAATAATATTTGTTGTATTTTAACCGCCTCATAGACCTTTACCGATCGGATGGTGCCTCTCGTGTGTTCCTCAAGGGATCTAGTGACGCTGACGGCAGCTCCTGAGCAAGGAAGAGAAGATCCGTGTACCGGCTGCGATGAAAAACACGTGGGTCGTGAAGGTTAGTGCATCCTCTCCTAATTTCTCGGGCTGCATTCACTGCCTGGATCGAATCCGCGGCAGCCCGGCCACCTGTCTTGTTTTGTGTGTAAAGTGTCAATAGAACAGTTATCTGCTTCTCCGCAATACAGTCCACTCGCGCACGTTGGCCCATGCGCCACCATTTTTGGTCCGGATCGAGCCGGATTCTTAGCCGTAGTTCGTATTTTGTTATTATTCTAATGGGAATGAGCGCACCGCACCTAAGTGCCTGGTTATTTTAGTAGAAAACCCCGCATCCAGACACTTAGGCTTAGAATTTGTTGTCCGTTCGCCGCTGGCTCGCATTGTACCTACCTAATACATAAATAGGTTAGGTATCATATCAACACTCAATCGTAGTTCGCAATTTTCGCATCGCACCTAAGTGCCTGGTTATTTTAGTAGAAAACCCCGCATCCAGACATTTAGGCTTAGATCTTAGGTATACTCAGACACCCTAGTGCATAGGCACAGTGTAATACCTAACGCATTTGGCTTTGTTTTGTTTTTTTTCAATTACGTTGTTCTCGGCTCACGTCGTATTTGCCTAGTACCTGCGTGGGTAGACACGTGGCTGTACCTACCTCGCTCGCATCTCATCCCAATTCATACGAAAGTATTTTAATTTGAATAGATATTACGCAATACTTAATCTCTGAAATAATAGTTGAACCTAGACAGCGACCATCGCGTAGGTACGACCTTGTTGCTATGCGCGTTTGTTCAAGCGTGCATTCACAGTTGTAGGTACCTACCTATCTGCCGAGTGTCGCTCGCGCCGCCTCGCTGCTCTGTACCGCTAAGATTAAGTCATTTCATATTTGTTATTTACCGCACTTTAGTTTGAGATTTAATTGTAAACATGTCCCCAAAGGTTGATAAGACCGGTAAGGTTCAATTGAAACTTTTATACGCTAAAAAAGAAATGATTTACTCTCGCGTACAATCGATCTATGATAATGCACTTAAAACCTCTGATTTGGTCATCAGAGATTCGTTCTTGTGTTCTATAGAAAACTTAGATAGTCTACGCGCGGATTTCGAAACCTTAGTACATGACATCAATGTTTTAGAGTTGAATTTGGATCCCGATTACTCAGTGAGTTATCAAGCCTTGTCGTCGTTTGACGATTTGTATTGTCGTATCAAACGCGTCGCTAGGAGTTTGGAGAAACCGGCTGACCTACCCAACCCCACTCGCGACCGACCTAAGTTGCCACCAATTCAAATACCCGAATTTGATGGTAACATTCGCAATTGGTGTCGATTTATAGATAGTTTTGAGAATACAATAGATAAGAACGATTCGTTGACAGATCACGAAAAATTGCATTATCTTGTTGAAAAATTGACTGGTAAAGCTATAACCGCTTGCGCTGGAATTACGTTTAGTGCCGGGAATTATAATTTAATTTTAAATACTTTGAAAGCTAAGTATGAGGATAAAAGATCGGTAGCTAACGCCTATTTAGATCAGATGTCTGATTTGAAATCTATTACGGCATGTAACGATCAAAACTTAGAGAAATTTTCTAGACACTTTCGCGTCAGCTGTTCGCGCCGTAAAGAACCTAAAGATTGATGACCTCTGCGACTTCGTATTTTTGTATATGGGTTTAAGGAAATTAGATTCCGAAACCATTCGTTTGTTTGAGTCGGATCATCGCGGCAATAAAATTCCTAAGTTCGAAGACTTGGAAAGTTTTGTTCGCGAGCATATAAAGGTATTGCAGCGCTCTTCATCGAAACATGAAGGCGCGAAGATAGTTGTTGATTCTGCACGCAAAGTAGATGCGTCATCGAAGTCACTGAGGTCAACTCATACTTATGTTAGTACCGCACCAGCACGTGTACAGTCACCTGTTTGCTCTTTGTGTAGCACTCATCATTCGCAACTGTACAGGTGTCCTGGGTTTCTAAAATTGTCGCCTAGTGATCGTTATAAATTTGTTCGCGCTAATAATTTTTGTTTTAATTGTCTCGGTACTAAACACCGCGTTGTTTTATGTAATAGTAGAAATAGTTGTCGCAAATGTCAAGCGAGACACCACACTTTGCTTCATTTTGAGAATAGTAATGCCGCATCCAATGTGAGCACGGTTGGCTCGTCGAGCGGTGACACACGGCAGCCTGCGCCGCAGCCGCAGCCCGCGCTCGCGCGCGCTCCGGCCCGCCCGGTGACCGCCGCGGATGACGTCACCTTGTGTTCGTTCTCCGCTAGTGCTGCACTCACTACTGTGTGTCTTGCGACCGCCCGCGTTGTTATTGTTGATGCATTAGGTAAGCCGCGCATTGTTCGAGCGCTGTTAGATGGCGCTTCGCAAAGTAATTTTATTACTCAAGATTGTTGTCGGCGTCTTGGTTTCAATGTTGATAAGCGTTCAACCCGCTCAGTGGTGAAGGGTTTTGGAAGCTTACAGTCAGCTGTTCGTGGCACCGTTAAAACAAGGTTTAGATCTCGTTTTAATAATAATATTTGGTTTGACATGGATTCGCTCGTTATAGATAGAATAGCTGAACAGTTGCCTACCGTCCCGGTTGACACGTCTTTATTAACGAAATTTAAAGACTTGCCTTTAGCAGATGAGACTTACGCTGTTCCTGGAGTCGTCGATATATTGATCGGCGCTTCGATTCTCCCGCACCTCCAGTTATCACGTAAGGTTCAAGGGGGACCGACGTACCCCGCTCCGCACGCACTGGAAACAGTTCTTGGTTTTGTTATAATTGGTTCCGCACCCGCTTCTATGGATAGTTTTAGTCACTCGACTGCTTCGTTCTGTTGCACCGTCGAGCCGCCACTGGAGTCTACCATCCGCAAGTTTTCGCTCGGTGGCTCCCGTGTATCCGCTGAAAAACGCTTTCTTTGTTTGGAACGAAAGATGCAGGCGTCCCCAAAGTCGAAGCGGGCCTATGATGAGGTTGTTAACGAATATTTAGATAAAGGTTACATCTCACCTGCGCCTGCGGACACTGGCGGGACCCAGCCTTCGTACATTATCCCGCACCGCGGAGTTATTAGAGAAGATAAGCTTACTACTAAAACTCCGCGTAGTTTTGGATGGCAGTGCTAAGACTAGCACTTCCGTGTCGCTTAATGACATTTTGTATTGTGGTCGGAATCTTTAAGGTAATTTATTTGACATAATTGTAAATTTTCGCATTAATATTAGTAGAATTTTAGCTTTTAGGACTCAACAGTCGCTTTGTGTTGGGCCCACTCTTCGCCCCATCGTTGGGACACATTCGTCGCTAATAGAGTGGCAAAATTCAATCTGAATTGGCGCCACATAATCTCTTTCACGTTGCTGGCACCGACAACCCAGCCGATTGTCTCTCTCGTGGATTGCTTCCTTCGCAAATTTTGGATCACCCGTTGTGGTTTGGTGGACCGTCCTGGATTCATGCCGCGTTAGATGGGTGGCCAGTTAGTCAATTCAATCCCACTACGGTTTCCGAACCACCCGAGGAGAAGAAGCACTCGCTTGTTGTATCGGTCCCACGTGAAGAGACCCTTATTTTGTTGTTGGCTAATCGCGTCTCGTCTTGGTCGAGACTGTTGCGTTGTGTTGTTTGTTCGCCTCTGCCCGCTGCCTAGCCAGCAGTAGGCACGAGCTCCAATCTAGGTTTATATTTTAGTTGTTATTTCCCAAACCTAGATTTAGATTAGACTTTAGATTTGTTTCGCATTTGTCGTTTCGAAGGTAACCCTTCAAGCCGGGGGGAATGGTTGCGCCGAAGTGGAAACTGTATTTTTGACACGGAAACACACTCCTTTTATACCCGTCTCCTCTCCCGCACTAATCATAGATATGGCTTCCGTCCGCCATTTGTGAAATATAGACACTCACTCCCGCTTTGAACTAGCCAGCGTAGGGACGGATCGCGAGCGCGTCTCTCAGAAATGAATAATATTTGTTGTATTTTAACCGCCTCATAGACCTTTACCGATCGGATGGTGCCTCTCGTGTGTTCCTCAAGGGATCTAGTGACGCTGACGGCAGCTCCTGAGCAAGGAAGAGAAGATCCGTGTACCGGCTGCGATGAAAAACACGTGGGTCGTGAAGGTTAGTGCATCCTCTCCTAATTTCTCGGGCTGCATTCACTGCCTGGATCGAATCCGCGGCAGCCCGGCCACCTGTCTTGTTTTGTGTGTAAAGTGTCAATAGAACAGTTATCTGCTTCTCCGCAATACAGTCCACTCGCGCACGTTGGCCCACGCGACACCATATATCGTTTCTACTTATTTCATTATGTGACGTTTAGGTAGGAACTTATCACCGAGGTAGAATACCGAATTGAAATAAGAAAATTGTTTATGTCATGACTCATGTCAGTATGACTTTTTGACATAATTCTGATAGATATGTATTTTAGTAAAGTGCATTTAATTTTATAAGAAATTATATTTATACACCAATTTTTATAATCTAAGCATAAGAATGAATGACGATGAGAATGCTGAGGTGGAAAAGACTCAGGTGGATACAATCTTCGAAGGTGACAGTCTCGAAAGCTCAGAAGAACCACCTATGGAGCAATGGTCTTCTCTGGAAATGGTGGTGGAAGAAGGAAACGTCAAACGACTTCTGCAGGAAAAAGGCCAGTATGACCCTGGAACACCAGATATCTGTCCCAAATATATCGCACTCTCTGCTAGTTCTGTTCTGAGACATGTTTATTATAAATACCCAGCTATCATTGACCCTGGGATACATGCAGCCTTGTTTAAACCTGAAGAACCTACTATTTATAGTGATGATGGACAAGAACTTTACTTATTTCTCTGTCAATCAATGAACCAATGTGTTGTAAAACGCTTTTATAAGGGGTTATTAGACCCTGAGATCGACTTGCGATACTATGGTGTTAATCCAATGGGTGTCCGAGCAATGGCCATACCCTTGAAATATAATAAAGCTGTAAAAAGATTTAATCTAACGGACAATTTTTTAACTAACGATGCGTCTTATCATTTAGGCGATATGCTTGCGAGTAACACTTGTCTTGTAGAGTTAAATATCGCAGGCTGTCGAATTGGCCCTATTGGTTTACAGAACTTACTAGTTAACATGGTCAGTAACAAAACTCTCATAAAACTTAACTTGAGCAAAAACGAAATAGGCGATGAAGGTATGGTACACTTAGCTAGTGCAGTGTGGAAAGGTTTCAATGTAAAGGAACTCAATTTATCCCGTAATGATATAAGTGGTAGAGGTATAGTTTTACTGGCGGAACCATTCGAGACATACAACAATATATCTAAATGGAATCTCTCGTGGAACAATCTCTACACTGTAGGGACCTCTGCTTTTCTTGCAGCGTTATCGGCAACCACTAAAAACGTAACAAGTATAGATTTGTCATGGAACAGTCTAAGCAATCGAATAGGTCCAGGTTTAAGGAAAATTCTTGGTATTAAAACACTGAAACATTTAGATTTAAACCATAATCAAATAGACGGTGAGGCTATTAATGAAATCGCTGATGGTTTAAAGGAGGCGAAGAATCTGGTATCACTGAATTTATCATTTAACCCAATGACACCTGCTGATGCTCTGCGGATCGTCAAGAAACTGAAGTTGAAAAAAGTTAAAGTTTCTAACTTGTACATGGACAATGTTAAGGTGGATATGAAGTTTACATGGGTGTTGCAAGAAGTTCAACGTATTAAACCGAACTTGAAACTAACGCATGGCATAGTTATTACTACTTTCAAACCTATTGGGACAGATTACAGAATATTGCTTTTCAAGAGAATGGAGTATTTGTGCAGAAAACAGAAGAAGAGGGTAGTTGATATTGCATTATTACTGTTACAACTACAGAAAAATAAATACGTCTCAATGCTGAGCAAAGAGTTTCTTGCAGCAATCAAATCAGCAGGCGTTCCTATAGACCTTGACCTAGTAGACCAGCTTTGCATAGCTTTCCCTGGTGCTAAAGCTGGTAAAAAAGAATTGACCGTAAATATTAATGACCTGGTGGATTTTTCAAAGCGTTTGTACCCAGATCGAAAATTACCTCCCACGCCACCTCCAGAACCGGTACCCGTCCCAATACTCCCAATACCGGTTCCGAAGCCGAAACCCAAGGCTAAAGGAAAAGGCAAGAAATGAATATACTAATGGTTTCTAAGAATTTATTTTTTATTGAATTTAATTTTAATTTTTTATGCATTGTTAATATATATTATTTGTAGTTAAATTTAATTTCCTAAAAATTTAGTTTATAACAATAATTGTTTTTGTACTTTACTTTAATTTACCATGATATATTTTATTTATTGTTACAATACAATTTGTTTATATTAACATTCCTACGTCTGTAGAGATGGGTAGAGGTAAAACGCTATTAAACTTTGGTCAATTGTAGGGTAAGCAGAGTCCACTGAGAGTGGGAAGACCAAAAGCTTGTCCTGCTTTGTCTTTTACACTAACGGCACAGAAACTTACAGGGTTGTCAGCGCGAGTGTGACTCCCTTAGTGTTGCACACGTCTATTGGCCACGATAACCACTTTCCATCAGGCGGGCTGTGTGCTTGTCTGCCAACCAAGTGTTATAAAAAAAAACAGACAAAACCTCTCCAGTGAGCTCTGGCTACCCTACTCACCGCTGGGAACACAACACGAGGTTATTATAGCCGTGGTATTCTATAGGGTGGAGGTACTTCCCCAGTCGGACTGCTCAATTCGGACGGGAATACCGTCGTGTCCTACCTCCTATAGAACTTGACGATTTTGTTGATCGTCTTTTGATCCCGATTGACATCGTTTTATGCTAGTGTTATTTCTGTGTGTGAGATAAACAGTAAAAAAAGCTTTGCATTCTTATCTATAGAAGATCTTGGCCATCAAACAACAGAGTCTCAATATAATAAAACTGAACAAATCGCTTTGTACGCCGCATCATCGTCAATGGACACACACTCTGCGCCGGCGCACGGTAGCGTGCATCACGCAACCTATACTTGTCCGCTGTACTATTATTTATTAGCTACCAATAATCTCCCACTAGATACACCGCGTATTATAAAATGTCGCTCCACTGCATTCTGAGTAATTCCGACTGATTTTGAGTGAAACGTAAATGCAGTCTTGCGTTTTGTGATCACTTGTGAAGGTTTTGCACCAAGGGCTGGGATTGAAGACTTGATGTCTATCAGTATTACTTGAAGAAATAGTTATCGCTGTTTTTGTTTTCTCTTGGTTTGATGAGATACTGCAATCGCTGTGTTCTCTACGGGACAGATGTTGCGCGTGCGCATGTACTTAACGATAGTAAAATTTGTAACATTTTTATTTAAGCTATTTTCCAAGATTTGTAATACCATAAAAATATTATGCAACTGGTCCAAAAAATTTTTGATGCCCACTTCATTTTGAGCATAAATAAGTTTTCAAACTTGAATAAGATCTTCTATTTCTCTTTTATCGTCATCTTGCGACTCTCTTGATCATTGAGATTAGTTGTGTTGGTCATTTGGTCGGTATTTTTTATTATGTTGAATAAAATACATTTAGTCCTAAATTTTTACCCTCCTATCATCGACCCCTATGTTTTGATAGCATTTTATATTTTTCAACCCCGGTCGATAGCTGATCAAGATATAAGTCATATGGCAAAACAACGGCAACGGTTGCCTGGTCAGCTAGTGATGTATAAAATTAAATATACATACATACATAAACTCACGCCTATATCCCCGAAGGGTTAGGCAGAGATGCTAGCACCCATATTTCGCCAGTTTATGTTTAGGTCCCAATGTAATAGGTGGCGAGCCTATTGCCATTAACCGGGCACTTATAAACCTGCGATAAATACACACATAACTTCAAAAAGCATCGAATTTGTGCCACGGTAAAATCAGCAGTCCATTACCCATACACTAGGCTATCGCGGTTATTTTTTATTTTATATAATTATATATATTTTTATAATTAATTAAATATATCTAACGTAAATCCTTTTTGTTTCAGGTAATAAGAGAGTGATGACTGTTCGACTTCATTATCTTCATCTCGCTGGCTGCTTGACTTGGACTTCGAAACCTTGGTTTGCACTAAAGCCTCGTTCATAAATATATAAATCTAACGAACACTCTTGATTTTATAATTCATGCCATGGTTAGGTTTCTTTTTCAAGTTACGTTCTATGGTTTTACGTCGTGAGGGCAAGTTACACAATTTATGCTTACAAGGATATGTATACTTTTATATAAAACGAGTATATGTGCATATTTAATGTGTTGATGATACGTTTAGAACCAACTTTCCTCGTATGTAAGCGCTATTAATGAGCTTCTGTGGAGACCAATGTCACTCCGAGAATTGATAAAACCAGTCTGGATATGTATTGCAGTGAGCTGAAGTTTATTGTTACTGAGCAAAGTAATTTTTTTTTCATATATCGGACACGCCAACTTATCTTCACCTCGCCTGATGGTAAGCTAAAGTAAAGTCTCAGGAAAGAGGGTCACCATTACAAACACTAATTGTTACAATGGTGGCACTCAGCTTGGCACCCTCATCAGATGCTTTTTCACGCCCCGTTTAAAGGCCCCGGGACTGTAGGAAGAAGGAAACACGTGCTGGTAATGAATTCCAGGTCTTGGTGGTGCGGCAAAGAAAAGAGTCGCCGAACCGCTTGGTTCTTGCTCGTATATTCTGCACAGTGTGAAAGTGACATCTAAGGCCTGCACGTGTTGTCCTATGTAGGAAAGGAGATGGTGGGATTAGTTGGAAGAGCTCATCAGATGTTTATTGAGAAAAAAATCGGAATTCTCGATGGTCCTGCGACTGCAATTGCAACTGATATGTATGAGGTTCGAATAGCTTAACAGACAACATAACATTGGGACGTATGATCAAACCATTCAGCTCATCTATTAAGAAAAATGTTGTGTTCTCTCTTGTTAGTACTCTGGAAATTGTACATTACCATTCGATTCCCGGATTAGACAATGTTTTACCTACTGGTTTTATGAAGTAGCTACTCTTTACTGAATATTTTTTATGTGCGCAATATCCCTCCCGCCGGAGTCGGTGGGAGGGTTTATGTCGGACACGAACCGAGTAAAACGCATTCTTTCTGTGGGTCGTTGTTGGTTGCCAGAGGCAAGGTTGGCAGGCATATCCATTTTCATGGTCGGCAGCGCGAGTGTGACACCCATGGTGTTGCATGCGTCCATAGGCCACGGTAACCACTTCCGATCAGTTGGGCCGTGTGCTTGTCTGCCACCCAAGTGGTATAAAAATAAAAAAATATCCCTCGCACCCCGGCCGACCCAGGGCTAACTCTATTGATCTCCTCGGGTGTCCCCAATCTTGCTGAATACTCATATATTCTTACCCGACACATTGCCCTGCGAATCGTACTTAAGAAAGACCAACACGACCTAGGAACGACTATTACAAGTCACAATTCGATATTTATATATCGAATTGTGACTTGTCACAATGACCGCCATTCAACTTTTTCACATTACAATTTTTTATTTTTTATTTCGCATGTCGGTCCAAATTCCAAAAAGGCCGACGACATTTTTGATTTTGAAAGTTTAATACGGTCAGAAACATTGACTCCGGGGTATGGGCCGAGACATAGACAATTGGCTCCTAGCCCGAGGCGGTGGACGCCTCTGATACGAAAAGTAAAAGTGGGTACGAGTGTGGAAAAGCTGCGATGTACGAATAAGTAATAAGTGTGCGCCCACACTGCCCACTTGGTACACTTTCTACTAGCACTTCGCTGATGGCTAGGGCTGGCACGCGTAGAAATTGCAATCCGGTAACAAATAAAAAGATTAAAGAAGTAAGAAATATTTTTTTGGTGCAAGGTGGCCACAGAGATAACAATGACCAACAATATATAAAAAAAGTAAGAAAAACAAATAAAACAGTGGCTCACAGATACACCAAATAGGTGTTCAGTTCAGCATGTGCCAGGTATAAACCTGACGCTGGTTTTCAACTGGAACCTAATTTGCCAGTGACACACGGACGTCGAACCGTCGAAGTCGAGTGTGAAAGTGTTGTGCACGTGCAATGAGGGTATGTAGAAGTTATGTATTTATATTACAATATGAAAGTAAACAATAATATATTGTAAATATTAAAAAAAAAAAAGATTAGGTTATTTTGAGTTTGTCATATTGTGTAGTATTTGAAATTTGTCATATAATATGGTATTGTATAGTCAAGCCCTTTCATTTGATACCCATATTGAAGGAGATGAGAAAAAATATATACTCCGTCATATTGTAGCGGCGGCCATCTTGGACCGATATTTTTTCAAACGTAGCTAAGAACACTCCCAACTAATATCCCTTTCAAACAACAAAAACGAAATCCAAATCGGTTCATCCATTTAGGAGTTACGATTTCACAGACAGACACACACAACATACACCTAAATTACATCCTAAATTTACGCACTAATCAGATATATTTTATACTTGGTGTTTGCGCCATTTTTGAAAGCTGCCATGTCCCTGCTTGACGTGTTATTTATTATAACATCATTTTCTATGAATATGTAGGTATATGGATTGGTATTTCTATAAATAATAACTTGCTTGTTCATTTCACATATAAATCAACACAGTGAGCAAGCAGTAAAATTCAACAATCAAAATGTGACAACCCTATTGTAGATGGACAAACGGTCAATGTTACAGTTTGTGTATAATGATAGGTGAAAAAATGGACGCTTACTTTCAATTTTATTACACACATTGACAACCGTGGCTCAATCAGCTTTATGCCGAAGTAGTATCATTGAGTTTGACAGTAAATTGCTTAAATTGCTTCAAACTTATTGCAGTGGCTCGTACAATGACGCCGGACTCAATCTATTGAGGCAGTTATCGATGAAATTGTCTATGCTCAGACAATTTATACAAACAGTTAAAATATATAAAGATTGTTTTTTTAACTAGGACACGCTAACTTGACT
The DNA here is from genome assembly GCA_963662185.1 of Eilema griseolum. Taxonomy (NCBI): domain Eukaryota; kingdom Metazoa; phylum Arthropoda; class Insecta; order Lepidoptera; family Erebidae; genus Eilema; species Eilema griseolum. Next base: position 24,509,181 of record OY759240.1, read on the forward strand.
TCACCTCGGCTGATGGTAAGCTAAAGGCAATGTCTCAGGAAAGAGGGTCACCATCACAGACACTAAGTAATGTTACAATGGTGGCACTCAGCTTGGCGGACTCATAAGATGCTTTTTCACGCCCCGCTTAAAGGACCCAGGACTATAGGAAGAAGGAAACACCTGAGCTGGTAATGAATTCCAGGTCTTGGTGGTGCGGTTAATGTATATTTACAGGTTTTTATATTTGTAATATTGTAACCCACTACGTTATCCACGCATTAACATGCTGAATTTCGTAGTGTGCCACTAGAGATTGCCAAATTCGCTAATCGTAGATTATATCAAACCAATAAACCAATAAAGAAATAAATATGAGCGTGACAAGGCGTGTTTCGCTTGCGATTTTGTATCAAGATATATGCCGATACTTAAAACGTACGTAGACAGTGGGTAGTTTCATAAACGCTGTCTTTTCTTCGCAGGTTTATAAGTGCCCGGCTAATGGCAATAGGCTCCACCACCTAATACATTGGGACCTAAACATAAACTGGAGAAATGTGGGTGCTAGTTTATGTTATGTCATGTTATGTCTTTTCTTAAAATTAAATTAATAGTCTTGATTAAGAAAAAGGCACAATAAAGGTACATCTTTCTTACTCATTACGCCTCCCTATTAAAAATAAATTTAAATGTTGCTTTTTTCAACCAAAAAAAAATATTCTTTACTAAATTTAATTAAAATCTCAATTATAAGTGCAACATGGAGGCGGTTAACTTACAAATCATAGTTTGAAAATATGTAAATACTTTCAATAATTTATTGAACTAAAATAGTTTTGATATTAGGTTGAACTTCCATTTTGTTTAATTAATAGATACTTTTAATTTGAAACAGCGAATGAACAACGAAATTGAACGGGAATAAATTTATTCATTCTTAGTATTGTAATAGATACCTAAATAACTTCCTTTATTGAAGTCGTTTTGAAGAAAGTAAAACAAACCCCAACCAATTTCGGCGTAGTTTTAATTATTTCTTTTTCTAAATTTAAGATAGGTGACTTTTCATTGTCGTTTATTATAGCATAGAAACAATCAGTTCCATTTAAATAGACATATTCATGTATAGAAAATATTTACACTGAGCAGGAATCAAACCCATGTTCTCCGTGTAGCAGTCGACCATTCTACCGCCATAGTTACTTACAGAGCAGGAAACCATTTCCTGGAAAGGCTACTAACCTTTCAGGAATATACAGGTGGACGTAAATAATTATTAATTGCATACATGGTTACGTCCAAAATAATCTTTCAAAATTAATCCAAAATGGCCGACATTAATCGTAAAGGGACCACACTGACGAACATAACAAAAATATCGATTACATAGCATTTTAATAAAAAAGCTTATTACACGAGCAAGCATTGTTACAGGCTCAGATTAATGGTCAATAACACCATATAAGTTGGATGGTATCCCATGCCGTAACCCGTCCATCTACTCTTCCGCACAAAATATTTTAAAAAATACCGGTCAAGTGCGAGTCGGGATCGCGCACTGAGGGTTCCGTACACAACTGGAATAAGGGAAGAACTACATAAACCGCAGTAAGGAGGGAGGACACGACGACGGTATTCTCGTCCCAATTGAACAGTCCGACTGTTAGTACCTTCACCCTACAGAATACAACGGGTATAATAACCTCGTGTTGTGTTCCCGGCGGTGAGTAGGGTAGCCAGAGCTCACTGAAGAGTTTTTGTGCTGTCAGTGGGAAGACTAAAGGCTTGATCGATTATGTCTTTTGCATAAAGAAACTCTCTGTTCTTACAGGGTTGGTAGCACGAGTGTGACTTTTCTGGTTTTGCACACGTTCATAGGTCACGGTAACCACTTCGCATTAGGTGGGCCGTATGCTTGTCTCCCATCTAAGTTGTATAAAGAAATACCACAATATATTTAGGTTGAGTTGACCTAAAAGTTAGATATTTTCACTTCTTGGCATTGCAGACTTTGGTATGAATTTCAACTTTATTTATTCACACATTGCCGTGAAAAACATCTTCACAGACATGCTTAGAACAAAGTGATCCTGTAAGGGTTTCGTTTTTTATTGAAGTAAGGAACCCTAAAAAAAACCGAGGATATCCGATGACGCTTCGGGCATTCTCGTAAATTGCGCCCGCGTCCCTCATTGGCTGTCATAAACTTATCATCGGATAAGAAATTGAATTTTACACTTATATTACGTAAAATTTAATGGTAGATTTTTGCTGATTTATTTCCTTTTCAGTAATAAAAGATAATGTGTGTAAAGATGAGGTTAAAGAAATAAATAAAAAAGAAAATTTGAAGGTTAGTAACCAAAACTATCACAGATTACTTAAATAGAACTTTCGTTAGTCTTCTAAAATGGTTAGTCCTCTTAAATTGTTTTCAGAGTGTACCTCTCGACCATAAGACCACCTTCGTATTGTTAGTGAATTTGGTTAAAACGTCAAGCGGTCCAAAAAGTATGTACTTACCTACACCATGATCGCATTAATTAAATCAGCTTATCACGGTCCACAGCTGGACATAGGCCTCGTCCAATATCCAGAATCATGATCGCATTAATTTCCCTGAAATATTTGTAAATATTATGATAAGTACCTAATAATTTACCAAAAAGCAAATCATATTCTGTACACACACGAAAAAAGCTTAAATGCATTCCTATATAAAAGGCTATTAATCAAAAAACTAATGAAAACTACGAACATGACCCATCATACTTTCTTGCGCCGGCGCATTTCCCTTTCATACGGCGCATGTGTGTTGATCACGAATGTTTAAACGATTTTGCGAAGCTGTTTAACGTGAGAGTAATAAAAGTTTAGTCAGATCTAGCTTGGCACTTAGACTTTGGTCTGGTTAGGGACTTTCAAGAAATATATATTTATATATGGATATATTTTGCTTAATAAAGCAACTACTGTTTTGTAAAATGGAGTATTAAGAATACAGATTGATGGTCTTGTAAGCCTAAGGCTAGCTAAATAAGTCTAAACTGATGTACAGCAGTTTGCATCAAAGTTACAGGTTAAGTAAATTAATCTACCAGACAGCGAAAGTTGAATCCTTAGAGGTATAGGTAGCCTACAAATGTAGAATCCTTTCCTAAACAGAACGACACGTGCAGAGGTTAGATGTCACCCGCGTACGGTGCAGAGTATCCGATCAAGAACCATTCGGAGACTCTTCCCTTTGTCGCACCACTAAAGACCTGTAATTCTTTACCTGCTTACGTGTTTCGTCATTCCTACAGTACCAAGTTCTTTAAGCGGGGCGTGAGAAAGCATCTGATGAAGCCGCCAAGCTGAATGCCACCATTGTAACATGCTACGTATATATAATTGTGAACCTTTTTCCTGAGACTTTGCTTGTAGCTTACCATCAGGCGATGTGCAGTCCTATATAAAAAATACAGAATATTCTCAATCGTAAAATAATGTTCATTAGTCCATCAATTGGTGAATTGTAGCCTACTGCTGGACACCTGGAGCCTTTCCTAATATGCACCTGATCCTCTCGCCTTGCGCATCCAGTGTAACCCAGCTACTGTTGTAATCTGGCTGTACAATATTATGTACATTTAATGAAATAGAAAGAGACCAGGTATTTCATCAAATATCTGTATCTTTGGGAGTGTGATACTTCCAAAGTGCGGTTCAAGTCCGATATACAGACAGCGTGTAAAGACTTACTTATACATGCGTACACGCATATAATATACATGTTGTTGCAAAAGGAGATTCAAATGCAATAAATTGTTTCGCCCCAGAGTTATTTGTCGAATCACACTTTTATGCAAGTTTCCATTTGAATATCAAAAATCATTCCATATCGTATATATTATCCGCCCGTGTGTTTACGCAGTAAGTAGGACACCTGCGCTTGAGTGACCGCCTGACCCAAACACCGTCCTATTCACATTATATTAATATACATTTTGTTATTTATATCTAGTTATAAGCTTGAACATTTAAAGTTATAAGTCAATCTTAGTAAATGAGGATAAATCTGTGTGGTGACGGAGAAAGAATACAAGTATCATCACCCCATCTCATCCAATGGGTGTCGTAAGAGGCGACTAACGGAAAAATACGCAGACGATATCACTGCGACAGAAGGAAATCCTGAAATAAAACCCTGTACCAACCCGTCTGGCCAGCGTGGAAACAGTAGGCCAAAACCTCCGAACATTGAGAGAGGCCTAGTCCAGCAGTGAACTGCGATGGCCTGGTTGTTTATTGTATGTTAAATCTGGATGCAATTTTTAGTGAAATATGACATATTGACTAGTCTAAAAATGTCAATTTGTTTCGAGTTGAATAAGGTTACTTTTTATTCGAACAAAAAAACGTGGAGGTTCTTTTATAACACTTCTTTCTAGAACACTCCCATCCATACTTCCATTATCGTAACTCGTTTACAGCATGATTCTCATTGAATTAGTCTATTGTAGTTAACTGCTGGACATAGACTTCTCCCAACGTCTGCCATTGTTCCCGATCGTCTAGTCTTTCCTTTTACATCCAGACTACCCAACCACCACACCGGGATTAATAACCAATAAAAGTACATTTTTTTTGGCATTAGTCTCAAAAAATCACTTTAACATAACAAATTTAGGGAATGTAAATGTACTTAATAATCGGTAAATCAGGATCGCTTTTTCCCGGAAGAGGTAACAGTCGACTGGAGCCCTTTATACAGTAAATATAGATGTACTGGGTGGCGCAAAAGTACTGGCACTAAAATTTTTTATATGACATTTTCTGTCATTCTGTTGTTGAAAATTGTGTAGTGAACAAATGTAAAATACACTGAAAATAAACATGGACCGTTTTACTCCCCAAGAACGTGGAATAATTGTGTCAATGTTCTTACGGAATAATTCATCAGTGATAAGAACACAACGTGAATTTCGTCGACGATTTCCCCACCGTCCGGCACCGATTGGTCGCACAATTCGACGCTTTGCCACACGCCTTGAAGCAACTGGCTCAACATTGGATAGACCTAAGTCTGGGAGACCAAGAACAGGCCGTTCAGCTGAAAATATCGATGCTGTGCGCGAAGATGTGGAAGAGTGTCCAGAAACATCAACGAGGCGACGTGCCACGCAATTGGGCATTTCCAGACGGACCCTGCAGCGTATTTTGGTGAAAGACTTAAAGATGTTCCCGTATAAAACTCAAATGACTCATCAGCTGCTGCCTGCTGACCACCGAGCTCGTCTAGATTACTGCCAGCGCGTCATAAACCTCAACCTTGAAGAGGATGATTTTCCTTCAAAATTGGTTATGAGTGACGAAGCGCATTTCCATCTCTCAGGGCATGTCAATAAGCAGAATACTCGGTTCTGGGGCACTGATAATCCGCGCATTATTCAAGAAACACCTCTACACCCACTAAAAGTTACTGTATGGTGTGGCATCTGTGTTGACAGAGTGATCGGACCCTATTTTTTCGAAGACGCTGGAGGCAATGCGATAACTGTCACTGGAGAACGCTACAGAACCATGTTACGTGAGTTTTTGATACCCAGTTTGGACGAATTGGGGCTGGAGCACATCTGGTTTCAACAAGACGGCGCTACGGCACACACAGCGCGCGACACTATGGACTTAGTGAGGGACGCTTTTCCAGGCCGAGTTATCTCTCGTTTTGGCGATTTGCCTTGGCCTGCAAGATCACCCGATCTGACCAGTCCAGACTTCTTTCTTTGGGGTTTTTTGAAATCTCGGGTGTATGTGAACAAGCCACAGACTCTCGCAGCTCTAAAAGAAAACATTCGTCAAGAAATAACGAACATATCGCAGGAAGTGTTACGGCAAGTTATGCAAAATGTCATAAATAGGGCTCAAATGTGTATCAACTCTGGAGGTCACCATTTAAAAGACATCATCTTTAAATCCTAATGGTACGAAATTTAATGGTACAAATATACATTTAAAAAAACCTAAATCTAGTTTTCTAATTTAGAAAAAATGTTATAGCCGAACCAAATAGGGTCTTTACTTTTGCGCCACCCAGTATATTCACAAGTATTACATTCCCAGGGTATATGATGGAGTCGTGTGCGATCTACCACCAGAAAAACTAGAAATCCAAGCCACACGAGGAAATAAATACCTCTCTTCTAAATTCCTACCGTCAATAATTCATATTGAACGTGGCGTGTAGCGACATCTGTCGTAGCCCGCCATGCATTACATTGCCGATATAACAAACTGGTATCACGCTGTATATTTTATATTTTCTATCGCCCCACATGATAAATGTTTGGGCTTCCTACTTTATTACGTTTTGCATTGTTGGGACATAGTATGTTTTGTTGCTGTTCAAAAATCTCTGGTGCAGAGAGAAAGTGGTGGGTTGATGTTATATCCTTTATTATACCTCGGGACACATAACTTAGACCCAAGTCGTGAGACACACGTACCGTGGTCCGCTCGAATTGTTTTGTAATAATGATTCGAGAATTTCAACTACAGGAGCGGCATCTCCTCCCTAAATTTAGGGGAGGAGGTGCGGCTCTTGGCTGATATTCGACCGTGGTCGGAACGACTTGAGACAAGGAAAACTCGAGAACAAACCCTTTGCCAACCCATTTGACCAGCGTGGAAATAGTAGGCTAAAACCCTCCCAATGAACAGACGCCAGAATAAAAGGCTCCCAGTTCCCGGTGGTTCCACTATTCCAGCCAAGGTAGCGGTTCGGGTAACGGCGGGGTGGGGGGTGCGAAAAATCTCCGTTCTTGGGAGAGGCCTATGTCCACCACTGGACTGTGGTGGGCTAATTGATTGATTGACTGAATTTGAGCTCCTCCACTGCCGTAGATGCCCAAGCTATCCTCAAGACACCCGAGAAACGTGTACTGCATGTGTAGAGTTCTGAGCACATTTTGGGTTCAAGATATATGTCCTGAGATATACATGCAACTGCTCTCTGCAACTCGGACCTCTATAAAGTTCTCTAGTAGGCGCATGTAAAAATATCTGATGAGACTGTCATGCTGAATACCGCCATTGCAAAATTGTTGATATCTGTTATGGTGACCCTCTTTGTTAGACTTTGCTATTAGCTCACCATCAGGCGAGGCAAAGTCATATTGACATGCCCTATAATTTTTTTATATAGTAGAGATTTTTTTGACAAATTAGATGTTCTTTCACGTCTCGCTTCAAAAACACGAACTATCACCTATAGAGTAAAATAATATCTTGACACCTATTTTTCACTTTCGATGCGCTCAATATTACGACAGATACCCATGACAAAACCTTAGCCTATACGTCATAACGGCGTTAAATCGATGGAAATTCCACACATTAACCATGCTCCTTAGGCCTATGACCACCGTGGCGATGTTCACACGGGCCACAGACCCCCGCTCCATCGTAGCGAGTCAATTGTAACTAATGAATTGAGATATTTTTCTTCGTCTGCATCGATCACTTGGCCAATTTGCAATTACTAGCCGCTCCAACCCGCGGTGGTACAGTTAGTGCCGATGTACACGAACCAACATGAAATGTTGAGATTGACAGGATTGTAGTGGCTGAGTGATTAGCTGGTTTGTTGTTGAAGAAAAACTTGTGAAGCGGCTTTGTAGACCTCGTATTGTAGGTACTAATTATTATTTAGGATCGCTGCAACAATTTTTATGCTTTTTTTTATACCACTTAGGTGGTAGACAAGCACACGGCCCATCTAATAGGAAGTGGCTACCGTGGCCTTTGGACGTGTGCAACACTAGGGCGTTACACTCGCGTTGCCGACCCTAAAGAAACCTTCTAATTGAAGAACCCCATATTGTAGGCGCTAAATATTGGCTTTGACAGATATTTTTCTGTCTCACGTCATTTCTTTGCTTAGGTACCAAGCTTTACGTAATCTATTCAGATTTTTTTAAGCCTATCCCTACTCTTTAAGCATACAAGATCATAATAACGCTGACCAGTAACAAAAATATTTACCTATAACGTACATTAAATTTTTAATTATATTCGTAAAAAGAAAAATACTCAACATCAGAAGTGTACATTTTGAAACTCACTATAATTACGCATTTTTCAATTACTACCAATTACGCCCACGTAAAACTGTTAGTTAACTTTAGCCAAATTTAATATGTCTAAACGCTTGACATTTTAACGATGAAATGTCATCAAAATGTCAAGCTCTCATTCGTTAATTTCTTTTACTATCGAATACGTTATGCTTCTGTTAATCGTGCCCCTAAGAGGAGTTACTGCCGCACCAATATACAATATTTATGTTGGTTCGTGTACGGAGGCACTTAACCAGCACAGGTCGGTGCTCGCAGCAAATGTATTATTGACGGGAGAATATGATTAGTGTATTGTATTCCTTGTTTATTTATTTACAATGCAAAATAGTAACATGAGGGATTGTGTTCGCGGGAACTGAGTTGCTCATCCGTTCTCGTTAATAGAAACAAATAGTGTTGTGCCAAGCATTTGAGCTGTAACTAATTTCGAAACTGACTTTACATTTAAATACATTGATGACTAATTGATGTATTTTTTTTTGATTAGGCGGACATTTTGCTTCGAGGTGAAGGCCTCAGATGCAATCGGGATACGACACTGTAATGATGATCATATATTTTTGTAATTCTTAGTGGTTTATTACTTTATGAAAGGTTTTGTATGGGCAGTTTGCTACTCATACACTAAATAAGATGATAGGAAATGATAGATTTAAACTGATATATTATACTTTATATATTTAAATTGATATATTGACGGCCTCTGTGGCGTTGCGGTAGAACGTTCTAAGGCTACACAGGAGGCGCGGGTTCGATTCCTGCTCAGTGCAAATATTTGTATGCACGAATATATATATTTGCATTGGACTGGGTGTTTCTTTGTATTATATGTATGTATTTACAACAAAAAATAGTTTCTAAGTATGTTTATTCGGTATCTAGGTACTTAAATAGCGACTAGAGAAAGTGGAAAGAACTCCCTGCCATGGTTTTCTTAAGCGACTACAATATGGGATTCTTCAAGAAGGTCTTTCTACTTAGTGTCTGTAATGGTGACCCTCTTTCCTGAGACTTTGCCTTTAGCTTACCATCAGGCGAGGTGAAGTTAAGTTGACGTGTCCTATTTAAAAAAAAAAGTTTCACACGTCCACCACTGCAACCTAAATGGTATAAAACCCAACTAACCCCAATCTCATCACAGCTGAGTGAGGTTGACTTGGTTTAAAAGAAAATCAGCCTTAAAAATCCTCTCCAAAGAACCACGATACATTCATAACCAACTAACATTACTCTATAAAATAAGATTACATTCAATATACACGATTACCCCGGAACAGAAACACGCTCGATTACCCGGGATACGTGTCCCGTGGAAACGGGGAATCGTCTAGCCAGGGGAGTAGATGCAATCGGGGCACACCAAGCGATGGAGGCAGGATTGAGTTCCGCGTCGACGAGCGGCGCCTTTGTGCGCACGCGCTCCTAATCGCACGATACGCAATCAACATGTAATGGAGACGATCCTACAAGCTATACTTGATTTTCGTGTACCGTTACAAGGTTTTATGGGCCCTTAGGAATTCGTGGAAGGTTTTTTTTTTCGTTGTTGTATGTTACTCTGGTATGTAGGAACTAGTGGTGGCGATTGATGAATGTTTTCTGGCAACTTGTCATGTTTTAGAATTCTAATTGGGCATTTGACTGATAAGTCAAATTAGCTACTTTTTACTAAACGTCAAAATGGTAAGTTATAAGGAAACTTGATATGAAATAATTTATTGTGACGTCATAATAATTTAATCGTCAAATCATTTACTGTTTTAGGTTGAGTGGATGATTAAAGATAAATAAAAAATATAAAATAATATCCGACGCAAATTATACCGATCTTTTACCATTCTTAATTTAATGAGCATTTTTAATCTCGGCTCGGATGAAATTGAAGAGATGAACGGATTTTCACTAGTGAAATCAATCGTAAAAGTCAAACTTTAGAGTCTAATTGCCGAAGACATTAGGGTCCCTCAAGCACACAACAAAACCGAGGTCAAATATTGACTGAAGACGAACAATTAAAGCGCAACAATGCGGCTTACAGACGCGCCATTAAATTTAATTACCGTTGAGTGCGCGCGAGTTTCTGATGCGCGTACTCTTGCGCAAGCGCAGGTGCGCAAATGTCAGGTGGCGCGCGTGCGCCTTGCATAGTACGCTGGTGGCCTTATGGAAGCGTCATTCTTGAAAGTGGTATGGGAAAAAATATTACGTGCATGTATTTATATAAAGCATAATTAACAAGATGCAAGTACCTACAAAAAAAATATGATCATCCCAATTAAATAGGGTGAATGGTAGCCACTAGTTTAGCTTTTCCCTGCGTATTACCAAACTAAGAGAACTTTTTTTTATAAAACTTGGATGGCAGACAAGCACACGACCCACCTGTTGGAAAGTGGTTATCGTGACCTATGGACGTGTGCAACACCAGGAGAGTCACACTCGTGCTGCCGACCCTGTTAGAACAGAGAGTTTCTGTGCCGTCATATGTTGTCGTTATATGTTCGTATTTACGTTCTTTATTTCTTTTTGAGCTACGGAACCCTATAAACAATCACAAAATTAATTTTGTGTTAGTTTCGTAACCACTACAGTCGAGCCTTTTGTCTATCAGTCGTGTGCAAGTTCCACTTGAGTTAAAACTGTTAAAAGGCTCAAAAAGACAATAAGTAATCAACGTATTTCTAGTATACCCATCGACAAATATCGTTCAGACAATTTCGCAAAGAGTCGTGTTCGGCCTTCGACTCCGTGGGAATCGCCGGCCGGCGTTACGCGATTGTTTTTAAATTAAAATGGCCTGTTATTATGTGTTGTAAATCTGCAAGTGGATGTATTGTTTTGGTTGCTGATTATTGAATGGAAATTATGTAAGGTTGCAGTTCAGTTTATAGGTAGCAGTAGAGTCTATGAGTCTTTGGTTATCGAAGGCATATCTCTCGCACTCCGGCCGACCCAGCACTTCTTGTGTGAGGACTACAGAGTCGCCATCAATGTTGTCGACTCTCCTCCGTTCTCGCTCAAGGCTGTGAAGTTGATTTACCCTTACCTAACTCTCCTGGGATAAATATGTGATCATATGTATGTATGTATGATATGAGAATTTCGATCGACCTCATTAGGGCTCCACGACGAATACCAAACATGTGCAACAAAAATCAACGGCCCAGTGTGTTAAGAATGGTCACCCATCCGTAGACTGATCTGACTCATCATCCGAGGCCTTAATTTTCAATTCAATTTCCAGTTCTTTATTTTTTTTAATAGTGCCACGTTATAACATCTTTTCGACGTCAGAGCTGAGTGTCACCATTGTCACATGGTATATGTAAGTAATGGTGACCCTATATTCTGAGATTTTCCCTTCAGCTTACCATCAGGCAAGGCGAAGCCTAATTGACGTGACCTATATAAAAAAATCCTGTTTTCCACCGCTGACATGCCCTAGTGAAGTGGTTCCACTTTGGGGACCGGGCCTCCCTTCCTAAGATTGATCAAAATCTCAATCGAATCGAAATATTATCCTTTACCCTTGTAATGTGTTTACCAACTCGGTTATCTTAGAATCCTTCATATCCAGTAGCGTCACTAATCCCCCTCCCTTCCAGTTCAGTTATTAGGTTGAAAGGCCAACATAAATTACGGGGCCTTTAAGCGGGGCGTGAAAAAGCATCTGATGAGGCCGCCAAGCTGAGTGCCACCATTGTAGCACTTAGTGTCTGTAATGGTGACCCTCTGTCCTGAGACTTTGCCTTTAGCTTACCATCAGGCGAGGTGTGGTCAAGTTGGCGTGTCCTATATAAAAAAAAAAAGAACTTACTAAGATTTTAACCCGCTACCAGATTTCCAACAAAACTTACAAGGTAGTACAGGTATTAAGATCTATACAATAAAATCCCGGCAGAGTAGAATTTGGACCACCTCATCTCTTCCCATGCGGTGTCTTACAAGGCGACTAAGAGATCAGAAAGATGTATACAGCCCAGACTTGGTCTCAGATGCATGGCTCGAGTCAACAATAGTGCCTGGAATACTTCAATAGGCTCACTGTTACGAGGGACCAAATACAATTATTTCATTTCATTTCATTTAATTATTATATAGGTATTTAAAATCTGCAATCGCTCAACATTTATTGGAGTCCGGTACGAACCACTGGATCGAGCTACATAACTCTCAGATGCTCTCGACAGAACGCCACTATATACCAAGACTGGTTAGGGAAGCAATTGAAATAAAAAAGTATAAAAATTTCAATCGTGAGGATGGGTTTTAACTGCCGAAAGTCTGGCATCCAGTGGTCCATCTTTGCAAAAACAACCGGGCACAAGCTAAAACAAAATCGCGAGTGGATACAGTGAGCATCGTATGTCGTGAACGTGATCGAGATCGGGTTCGAGTTTGTAGTGAGAGTGAAACCAATAGTAGTGCAGATACGCGTAGTAAAAGAACTCGAAAGAGGGTAGATCGATATAATTACTCCTAGGAAAAAAACTTTTTCTCTGTTTACCGCCACTACTCCAGTTCCTCCGTGATCATGGTGCTTGCAACAGCGCCGAAATATCGGAAACTCGAAACAATGAAACATGGTAAATATCCCGTTTATTTTGATACTGATGTCATTTAATTATTATTTGTGAAACATAGGTATTACAAAAGATCTTAACATTAATATGCACAGTGCACTATGTCCCACCATTTAACATGGTGTACAAATTAAATTTAAAGTGTGGTTAGTTTATTTACTAAGAATATGGTTAGTAGCTACATGTATCATTAATTTATTATTTATTTATTGGTGAAATGTGGGTGTTAATTCACCTCTGTCTAACCCTCCGAGGATAAAGGCGTGATTGTTTGTATGTATGTATGTACAATAAAACCCTCATGTTCCTTTGCGCTACTGACCTGCCTAGCATTAGGTTTAGACAATTTTATCTACGTGTACCCTTTTATCAAGATGTGCGCGATTCTATGACGAGCTACTGAGCACGCATGCGGCGAGCTCTGCAATCAGAGCCAGTTTCCATGGTTATTTGTGGAGGTTAGTGCCCCCATCTCCCTCTGTGTGAAACTCGGAAAGGTTATGTTATTTCCCTCGTCATTTGCGTGAACGGTGCGAAATATTACGATAAAGTCGCTTTTTTGAGCCGTGATAACCGAGGTAGCCTTGTGGTATGGGTAATGGACTGCTGAGACGAGGTCTCGGGTTCGATCCCGGGTTTTATCATGGCACACACCAATGACTTTTCGATGCTTTTCGAAGTTATGTGTGTATTTATCGCAGGTTTATAAGTGCCCGGTTAATGGTAATAGGGTCGCCACCTATTATATTGGAACCTAAACAAAAACTGGCGAAATGTGGGTGCTAGCACCTCTGCCTACCCCTTCGGGGATATAGGCGTGAGTTTATGTTATGTTATGTAATAACTTACAATATTATCAAATTTGTCTACCACTTAAATAATAATTTTGCCACAGCATAAAAATAGCAGCTTAAAAATAAAATGATTTATGATTTACTGTTCATAATATTACCAAAGATTAATTATTTTCTCTTATTATCACTTCAATGCCTAACTCTGAATGAACTATTCCGTCTATTCATTGTAAATTAGTACCCTAAGGCGTATTTTTAGACGTTTCAAACAAATTTGAACACGTGTTGTGATTAACCATCTTAAGAACAATATTTCTGCTTGAATATTATCTATTGTTGTGTCTAACTATGTACTAATGAACTAAATTACTGTTGTATAAGCTTAGAGGCATTGTCTTTCACGGTAGCAGAGGTAGGTCAACCGGCAAAAGTTATGACACCTTCTAGGTTAATTAATCCACCCTGGCAGAAGCAGGCCGCGGCGGTGGCGCGCCTGGCGCGCCTCCCCGTTTCCGGGGTCGAGTTGGGGACTGTAGTCCCCACAACCCGAGAAGAGGGCCAGATCGTGAGAGATGGCCCTGGGTCGGCCGGGGTGCGAGGGATATGCCTGTCAACCTCACCTTCGGCAACCAAAACGACCCACAGGCGGCGTGCGTTTTAGTCGGTTCGAGTCCGACATAACCTCCTCCACCGGCTCCGGTGGGGAGGTATCCGTGGGGATTTTGCGCACGTAAAAAAAAAAAAAAAAGGTTAATTAATCTATGAGGCATAGGCATAGCTCAAATAAATAGGTAATTGAGCTAGCATCATTACTCTGCTTTTTTTTTATACCACTCGGATGGCAGACAAGCACACGGCCCACCTGATGGAAAGTGGCCTATGGACGTGTGCAACACCAAGGGAGTCATAATCGCACTGCCAACCCTGTAAGCACAATAGTTTCTGTGCAGTCAGTGTAAAATACAAAGCAGGACAAGCTTTTGGTCTTCCCACTGACAGCACAAAAACTCTCCAGTGACCTCTGGCTACCCTACTCACCACCGGGAACACAACACGAGGTTATTATGGCCGCGGTGTTCTGTAGGGTGGAGGTACTTCTCCAGTCGGACTGCTCAATTGGACGGAAATACCGTCGTGTCCTACCTTTGCTTCTCCTTTTCAATACTTTTCCCCATCGTATAAGCGTTCATAGGCTATGGGAACCGCATACTATGGAGTTGGTCCTTTGTTATTTAATAGCTTAGTCAGAATCATTCTCTGCGCCTTTTCCTAAGTCTGTCGGGGTCAGTTGGGATATCGAATTTCTGTAGTTAGACTTTGGGAGCTTCAACTACCCGTAACTAGCTTATTATTAAGTAAAAATACATACACACGTAATCACGAACTCACATACATAAACCCATAAGCTATTGCATTTTTACCGCTTCATAGACCTTTACCGATCGGATTGTGCCTCTCGTGTGTCCCTCAAGTGATTTAGTGATGCTGGCGGCAGCTCCTGAGCAAGGAAGAGAAGATCCGTGTACCGGCTGCGATGAAAACACGTGGTGCCGTGAAGGTTAGTGCATCCTCTCCTAATTTCTCGGGTTGCATTCATTGCCTGGATCACGTCCGCGGCAACCCGATCACCTGTCTTTTTGTGTGTAAAGCGTCAATGGAACAGTTAGCTACTTCCCCGCAATACAGTCCACTAGCGCACGTGGCCAATCGCGCCAACATTTTCTGGTAATAATTACAAAATACACAATGCTTCACAGAAGTGTGCTATCTGCTAACCGTCTCATAATCTTTGATTTCCTCCGCATCCTCTTCATTGTAATCTCTGGCCATACATCTTGTTACTCCTATAATGAACTTCACCTAATAAGGCGAAACGCATGCGCCTGCGCGGCCACTCACACGCTGTCGATAACGAAATTTACATATTAGACGCAAAACCACACGTAACGAAAGAGTACTCGATTTGTTTATTTAAGCTGATGGAAGTAATTCTTGATACTTTTTTTTTTACCTTTACGTCCTTAGGTGCTAGACAAGCACACGGCCCACCTGATGGAAAGTGGTTACCGTGGCCTATGAACGTGTGTAACACCAGAGAAGCCACACTCGCACTGCCGACCCTGTAAGCACTGAGTTTCTGTGCAGGCAGTGTAGAAAACAAAGCAGGACAGGCCTTTAGTCTTTGCACTGACAGCACAAACTCTCCAGTGAACTCTAGCTACCCTAGTCACCGCTGGGAACACAACAAAAAGTTATTATGGCCGCGGTATTCTGTAGGGCGGAGGTACTTTCCCAGTCGGACTGCTCAATTGGGCAGAAATACCTCCGTGTCCTACCTCCTACTAAAGCGCTTACGAGTACTAGTATTTGTAGTAGAGAGTAGTATATGGGCTTATCAACGAATGAATTTAAGGAGGTTAGATACTTTTGGACCCACCCTGATCACCAGGTTCAAAGCAGGTACCCCTAATGATGATTGTACTAGGTTCTACGATAGCTGACCGTTTTTCGTGTGGAAATCCCGTCAGATACCGCCCCGGTTATGTTGGACTCAAACCGACTAAAGACCTGTAAAGTGGCCCATAATGAAATTTAAAAACAAAAAGATTGCCGCGTGGTTCCCGGCAGAGTAGAATTAGGGCCACCTCATTTCTTCCCATGCGATGTCTGAGAAGGCGACTAAGAAATAGGGCTTTTTAACATCAGACAGATATATACAGCCCAAAATCAGCTTCAGATGCATGGCTCGAGTCAACAATAGTGCCCGGAATGGGCTCATCCCCTGTTACGTGGGACCGAATACAGTGATGGTGAAACGTGGGTTTTTTTATTATACCACTTAGTTGGCAGACAAGCACACGGCCCACCTGACGGGAAGCGGTTACCGTGGCCTATGGACGTATGCAACACCAGGGGTGTCACACTCGCGCTGCCGACCATGAAGAAACCTTCTGATGCCCCTCCTGAAGAACCCCATATTGTAGGCACTTGGGAAAACCGCAGGGGTGTTAATTCATCTCTGCCTAACCCTCCAGGGATATTGGTGTGATTATATGTATGTATGCATGTTAGCAACCGCAATTACTAATATTCCCTCTAACCCCTCCAACTAAGCTAAATTGCTTGTGCTAGGAGTGGGTTCATGTCGAAAGTGTAATGGTCAGGATTCGATCCCGGAACCTCTCGATTGTAAGGCCGACTCCTTAAACACTACCTCGCACCCCAGCTCAGCCGGCGACCCAGCGCCATCTCTGTTTTCTAAATGGTCTACTCAGGTGTGAGAATCACGGTGTCCCCATTTTGCCCCCGGAAAAGTAAGCATCATGCTTCAGCGCTAGCCTACTTCTGTAACGTTCGACTACTACACAGCGGTCGCGGGTTCGATTCCGGCCAGTGCAAATATTTGTATGCATGAATATCTATATTTGCATTGGTCTGGGTGTTTCTATGTATAATATGTATATATTTACAAAAAAAAGAGTATCTAAGTATGTTTATCCGCATTCTACATTCCATAAGACAAGCTAGTTAAGCTTACCATGAATCTAGATAGCGCTGTGTAGAATATTGTAGAATATATATTCTAATCTAATATCTCTATATCTTTCTATTTGTTTATAATTGTTTCTAATTTTTTGCAAACAACACACACACACACATTACTGTCCATCCCAAGGTTGCCTGGAGGAACTCGCTTCCAGCGAAAAGACCGCCCATTGTACATTAAACTGTATACATGCTACCTACTAGTTCTACTGTAAATCTATTGGTATACAATAAAGAATTATCTATCTATCTATCTAATTATGTCGTCCTATAAGCCTTCACAAGGTAGACGTTAGTATTTGCTCAACAAAACAGTAATTTCAAACGGGTTCTGCTCAGACATCGGGTAAATAACTTTTTACACGAATGTGCGGTTAGACCAACTACGGAGGATACTTGATCCTGGGTACTTAAGTTTTTTTATGCTCCATCCCGTGTGGTCAGCGAAGGAAGTTTCGTATTCAGCCAGCGGTAGTGTTGCCAGGCTGTAGAATGCAATCTTACCAAAATGGGAGTAATGGGAATAGTTAATCCTTTTTGGTAAACTAATAAATTAGATAATACTGTCGGAAGTTTACTGTAATATCCACTTATAACCATATTATCGGCTGTCAAAATAAGCGAAGAATTGGTAATCGCGTCAAAGAACACATTGATATAAAAAACAAACGCACAACAAAGTCTGCTGTTTGTGAGTACTTGCAACAGGGAACCAATCATTATTTAAGATTTGATAAACTACAGATACTCACTAAGAAACATAGATACATACATACCAAGAAAGATCTGTGGGGCTGATAGATAAGATGGTTGTAATGGGTCCCGCCGTTCACTTTTTTTTTTAAATTTTAGTCCAAAGGCTTATCCTGATTTTGTGTTCTGCACTGGCGGCACAAAAACTCTCTGATCTTACAGGGTCCGCAGCACGGCTGTAACTCCCCTGGTGTTATACATGTTCATAGGTCACGGTAACCACTTTCCATGAGGTGGTCGGTGTGCCTATGAACACAACAAGACATTAGGCACTTAAAATTTTAAACTATTTTATCAGGACGTGATTTTTTCTCGATGCCTTTAAACTTGGTGCTCACCAATTTAGTACTTTTGGGCTTTATGCTCTAGAAGTGTGAATACTAATAGGATAGTTAATATTTACGAGTGTTTTAATAAACAAGTAATACTGAATAAAAACCAACATTTTAGCTGATTGAAATTGCATCATCGTCCGAACTATATAACTGTGAAAAACATACTAAACATCAAATCAATCAGTCGACAGGGGAGAAAACTCCAATTACTTTCTTAATTTGATAACAAACAGACCAAACTAAAAACCTCATTAAAATAAATCTATTTTGATTAATTTCGTGGAGTGATACGCCTAAACATCAGATAATATCATATAAAAATCTCCCCAACAATTACGATGGGGGGAGATTATTTAGTTTGGCCTAGCGACGTCGAGTTAACCCTTTTACAGCTGGCAACACTAACGATCCTCTCTCGCTATTAGCGTACATCGTACAGGACCTGCGGTTTTTGATATGGATTACAGTTCCCATGTAGTTGATATCATATTTTTTACTTTTTTTCAATATCGAGACACAGTCACACGGGGTTTTTTCTTACCGCCGATTAATAATCTTCTTAGAATGCTTAGGATCAGCCCACGCAACAGTTTAAATTCTCTGAAAAAGATTGGTCAAACAAATCGTCTTGTGATTAGCGTCGTCAGGCGTCCGGATAATGCCGAACATTGATTGCATGTCCGGCCAAAATAAACGACGTCCGGTTTTTCTTATGCTTTTTACATTATGCAAACGATCAAAGTCTATATGATATATATATAAATATATATATGTTTATTTTGTGTGTTCATAAATTTTAAATAAATAGAAATACATAAAAAGATCACGACGCTTCTGCATTATTAGAAGATTTATATGAAGATTTACCTTTCATTAGAATTTAATAACAATTTAAAAATGTTGAAAATGTTTATGTAAAATTTAATTAGTATTGAACAAGATTTATGATACCCAAAATTCTCAATAATGCAGGGCGTCCGGCCTTTTTACCCAAATGTCCGGCCAAACTGACTGAAGTGTCCGGCTTGGTTTAGCGACCTGGCAACCCTACTTGCGATAAATCCTTTTTTTTGTGTTCGATACACATTTTTGTGTGAATGAAAGGTCAATCACCTGACTGGACCAGCAAGATATTGACCAATACTAAAAATTGTATATTTAACATTTTTGAAATGAATAATTAATTCATTAATATCCACTTATTCAAAATTGCATAATTGGCAAATTTACATGAGATATAAAGTCAGTTTAATTGTTGACAAGTTTGTCATTGACTTTTGAATAAAAGCCCATTTTCCAAAGTGTCTTAAAGTTTTTAGACGCTTTTCAATAAATCAAAAGTCAGGAACTTTTTTTAACGTACAGAAATCCCTTCGGATACCACCACGCTGGAGCCAGTGGGGTGGTGATGTCGGACTGGGACCGACAAAAACCGCCTCAGGGCATCAGTTGCCGGGGTGAGGTAGCCTTTGACATATTCCTCGCGAGGAACATATTTTTTTTTATAAATACTTAGCATAAATTAACCTTTTTTTTACAATTTACCATGTTAGATTCCAGTGAAGTAGAATTGGGCCACCGCATCTCTTCCTGTGGGTCTCGTAAATGACGACTAAAGAATAGGGCTGTTCTTCATCACATACAGTTAACATAAAGCCCTTATCCAAGTAGCCGGTTGACGGCACCACTATAAATATAATTGTATGTAAAATTCTCTATTTTTGAGGGGCTAAACGACTAAACGATAGATGGCCGATGGAGCAAAAAGTTCTGGAGTGGCGACCACGTACGGGCAAACGTAGCGTAGGACGCCCAACGGCCAGGTGGAAGGATGACCTCATCAAGGTGGCCGGGAAGTGCTGGAAGCGGGCTTCTTTAGATCGGTAATTCTGGAAGTCTGTGGGAGAGGCCTATTTTCAGTAGTGGACTGTGTGTGGCTGATATGATGATGATGAAACGACTGTCGGGGTTGCCTGGACTCACCTCTTAACAAAGCATAGCAAATGACCTGTCAATATCAATATCCTGTAGTTCCATTTGCCTCGACACTTATAGAGCAAATCTAATATTTAACCAGACCCGACCGCTCTGTTAAAGTCAGGCTAATTGACTTTACGACACACGAACAAATCATGTACTGTTCGAATGATCAATCTCCGTGTGATAAATGATAATTATAACTGAGGTTCAAAGTGCAAGGGTGCGCAGGCGCAGCCTGGGCGGAGTGCGTGAGGCGGCGCATGCGCCGGTCTCGCAGCGCTCCTGACGCACGATGTTTAGGCCCTATCTAATGATATATCATAAACTATAGATACTTTTTCTGCACTCTAAAATGGCGACAAGCACCAATTTGTCCTCATTTTACGCGACAGTGCGCAAAAAAATAAGTCGTTAGTAATAAATTTGTAATTATAATAATGTAATTCATATAGGTATTTAAACTATCATGGTCACTCACATTAGTATTAAAGCTATCGGGATATTTATCATGTTGTATTGTTTTGAGTTTCCTCTGTGACTCTTTCCTCTGTCGCACCATTAAGGCTTGGAGTTAATTACCAGCTCACATGTTTCCTTCTTCCTACAGTCCCGGGTCCTTTAAGCGGGGCGTGAAAAAGCATATGATGAGGCCGTCAAGCTGAGTGTCACCATTGTCACGCGGTATGTGTAAGTAATGGTGACCCTCTTTTCTGAGACTTTGCCTTCAGCTTACCATCAGGCAAGGCGAAGTCTAATTGACGTGTCCTAGTTAAAAAACAATCTTTATATATTTTAACTGTTTGTTGTACTTATATAAATTAAAAATAAATAGTCTGAGCATAGACAATTTCATCGGTAACTGACAATTTCATCGACACACGCCGATCGATAAAAAATAAAAATAAAAAAAAAGGTTCCGATATTACCGCGCTTGTTGCAAGCACAAGGATCACGGAGAAAATACCGGAAACTCAAAACAATACAACATGGTAAATATCACGATTACTTTGACACTAATATAATTCATATAAATTAATAATATTGACGTATTATTTCTTCACGTGAGTACATAGCTACACATACTTATTGTTTGCGTCATTTTTGAAAGCCGCCATGTTCCCGCATGTCGTGTCTATATGATAATACGTCACTGGCACTATCCACATTGCAGTCACGATACGATTATGCTTGCGATTATCCTGTTTACCAGTTTGATATCTTTGTTTGACAATTTATGTTCAGTTGGCCAGAGGTATGTAAACCTGCCCTAGGCGATCGTGTTTATAGATTTTGGTAGGTTATTCCACTTATTTCAATGTATAAGAATTTTTTTTTTATATCACTTAGGTGGGAGACAAACGCACCTGATGGATAGTGGTTACCGTGGCCTATGAACGTGTGTAACACCAGAGAAGCCACACCCGCGCTGTCGACCCTGTAAGCATAGAGTTTCTGTGCCGTCAGTGTAGAGGACAAAGCAGGATAAGCCTTTAGTCATCCCACTGACAGCACAAATTCGCCAGTGAGCTCTGGCTACCCTACTCACCGCTGGCAACACAACACTAAGTTATTATAACCGCGGTATTCTGTAGGGCGGAGGTACTTCCCCAGTCGAACTGCTTAATTCGAAACTCCATAGAGTTTCTCCAGTACTTCTTCAAGCACATTTACTACATATCTTCTTATACATAGGTATACCACGCGACCAGGGCTGCTGAAAAGTAACCGAAACATCCGGGCTAAGTGTAAATAAAACCATATAAATCGCGATAGAATCTGTTCAAAAGTGGTTTTATTTCAACGAGTAATACAGTCTTATATGTCCATCCTTAATCCATTTCAAGGAATTTCTGAACGGATTAGACAATTGACTTTTAATTTAATTAATAACGTAGGTATTGTTTAGAATAAAAACGTACGATTACCTGAAGTTTCGTAATCTCAATGACCTTAATAAATAAAAGTTGTTACTATTAGCATTAGCATAGCAACAGATTAAAAAACTAAATGCAAATAGCATTTAGTTTTTTAATCTGTTGTCTGACAGAATAAAAAGAAACACTATCGAATCAAGCAGAATGTTCTTTTTATTGTTTTATAACGACGAAGACAAAGTTCCCTAAGGTATTTGAACTCGTCTTTGGACCATGACCTTCGACCCTCTTATTCAGGTAAAGGTTGTTTAAAAAGTATACACGAAATAAAACCTAAACGTTTTGTTATCCCAAGTATCGTTGGCGTACCCAGCAATTTGAATAAGTCGAATTGTCACTTCTAAAAATGTATTGTGTGACATGATGACATTGACATGACAGGTGACATAACCGCCCATTACTAGACATAAGCATATCCCAATGTGCGCTACAGAACCCTTCTTTTTCTTCCCATAATTTGGGTGCTCTTCGCCAGGATGCATGTTTTTAAAGTAGGTAGGACACTACGGTTTTCCTCCAATGGGCCCCCAAGAGCCTCGTCTGCTAGTCAGCGGGTACTGACCTTTTTGTGATGGTTTTAGCTCCGAAGGTTTAGGTGTTGCCCATACTTCTATATACACCCAGTTCTAATCACAGCTATGTTTATTCACGCTTATATATCCAAGCTGCGTGGTTCCCGGCAGAGTAGAATTTGGCCCACCCCATCTCTTCCCATGCGGTGTCATACAAGGCGACTGAGGGATAGGGCTGTTTCACATCAGACACATATATACATACTCATCCTCAGATGCACGGCTCGAGTCAATAATAGGGTCTATGGAATACGGCAATAGGCTCACCCCCTATTACGTGGGACCGAATACTAATTGGTGAAATGTGGGTGTTTATTCACCTTTGCCTAACCCTCTGAGGATAAAGGCGTGATTACATACATACATAATTTAATCACGCCTTTATCCCCGGAGGGTTGAATTAACACCCACATTTCACCAATCATTGAATTCGGTCCCACGTAATGTAGTGTAAGCCTATTGCCGTATTCCGGGCACTATTGTTGACTCGAGCCATGCATCTGGGGCTGAGTCCAGGCTTTATATATCTATCTGATGTTAAACAGCCCTATCGTTTAGTCGCCTTGTACGACACCACATGGGAAGAGATGGGGTGGTTCAAATTCTACTCTGCCGGGAACCACGCGGCACCGTGATAATATGTATATATGTATGTTGCCATTATCAATATTTGAATGGACCATTACTTAACTTAAACATGGACTGGTCTATGTGTAGGTTAAACCAATATTATATCTTTCTTCACTTCCCCGTTTCCTTTCATCGCCAATGCTGAATCGTGGATAGATCTCTATTTATCTATCAACAATAAGCAGTAATATTGTTTGTTTATTATTAGTTTTGGTGGTGTATCACCATTTTGTGGTGGTAAGAAAAAACATATTAGACCGCAACTTGAAAGTGTTTGTTTTTTGTGGTCTGATTATGTTATTATTTGTAGTACGTGCAGGGAAGTATAATTTTAGGGTTATGTTGATTTGAGACCGTTGGAAAAACTCACGAGTGTATGTATGTACTGAGATTAATTTTGTAAGAAAAAAGAGATAAGTTTGTTATCCTAATAATAGCCTTGAAAGGGTTTAAAATAATTAGAAGTTAAATTTTTAAAACAAAATCTTGTAAGTAAATCAGAAACTACGCTGACTTAATCAATCTTTTACATAAAGAATCATTCAGTATTCTTCAGAAACTGATATAACAGATTTATTTTTATATACCAATTAGGTGGCAGATAAACACACGGCTCATCTGATGGAAAGTGGTTAATGTGGCCTATAGACGTGTGCAATATCAAGAGAGTAACACTCGTGCTGCCAACCCTGTAAGCACAGAGAGTTTCTGTGGCGTCAGTGTAAAAGCGTGACAAGCTTTTGGTCTTACCACTGACAGCACAAAAACTCTCCAGTGAGCTCTGGCTACTCTACTCACCGCCGGGAACACAACACGAGGTTATTATGGCCGCGGTATTCTGTACGGCAGAGGTACTTCCGCAGTCGGACAGCTCAATTGGACAGAAATACCCTCGTGTCCCACCTCTTCAAAAATGTTTTCTTGTCACCCAATTATAAATTTATTTGAGTCGGCAGCACAAGTGTCGCCCCTGTTGCCGTTCATAGCCCATGGTCACCACTTCTTATGAGGTATAAACCTATGTGATATAAATAAAATGAAACCCTATCATAATTTTGTTCAACTTTTTTTTTATGCCACTTAAGTGGAAGACACGACCACCTGATGGGAAGTGGTTACCTTGGCCTATGGACGCGCTGCCGATCCTGAAGAAACCTTCTAATGCCCTTCTTGAAGAACTCCCTATTTTAGGCGCTTGAGAAAACCGCAGCAGGGAGTTCATTCCACAGCTTAAGTGTGCGGGGGATGAATGTATTTAAACTTTACCTATGCACCATAGTACCTCTTTATGCCCTCCATGCACTTCACAAATGGCTCCATCCACAGATTTAACTGTGACGATATGTCTGCATATCTGACAGATCGCTCAAACATTAAAATGGCGTACCTACTCGCTAATTACCACGTCAAACGCCTGACGTGACTTATAACGTGCTTACAACGGACAAACAATGGTATTTATCTTTGTGTATTAGTTTATTTTGTACGTGTCACGATCACTTAAACTTAACATGTAGAATAACAGATTGTAATGTATTAAATGTACTAGCTGTTACTCGCGACTTCGTTCGTGGATTTTTTGGCCATAGTGAGTTAAAAGTATCTTATGTACTTTAATTCTTTATTGTATACAAGAAAATAATATATCAACAGGAAATCACAAATACATCTTGGTGTACAAAGGCGAGCTTAACTCAATATTGAGTTTTCTCCCGTATGCTGGAAGGAAACTCAATATTGAGTTAGCCTTTGGGGGATTAAAAGTCCAAAAATATGGTAAAAAATGTACTTGTCTGTAGCCTAGTGGATAATGTGTCAGACTTACGTTGTAGATATCGCGGAGTCGAACCCCAATATTACATTACCTACCGATTACATTAATTTTAAAAACGACCACGATGTCACAAAATACCGTATTTGACATTTCATTTAAGTTAGACATATCAAACTTTATGGCGGCACTTCACATGGCTATCCGTATTTACGTATGTGACATATTTCACCATGTGTGGACAGTGTATTTGACAAATAAGACCAACACCAAATACATACAACTGACCAGTTATTTAGTTCTTTTTTAAATTCTTTACGGCCAGTAGTACCTTTAACAGTAAATAAAATGTGACAATTCACATTAGACACTTCTTTGAAGTGAATACTTTTTTGTGAAGTAAATTGTGTTTGTATATATTTGCAAGTTTGCATGTACGTCAAATATTTCGCCAAATCAACAAACGCCCAATAGCAAACACAAATAGCCAATTGAAGTGCAACCTGCAAGTGAAAAAATATCATCGCACCTCTCGCCAAAGGCAGAGAATTCATCCTCACACATTGTGACCTTAGACGTTGCGCACTGTGTGGTATGAAAGAAACTTTATCACACTCAAGCTGTGGTGCAATGTGGAATGACCTCCTTGCTGCGGTTTTCCCAAGTACCTACAATATGAGGTTTTTCAAGAGGGGTATCAGAAGGTTTTTTCATGGTCGGCAGCGCGAGTGTAACACCCCTGGCGCTGCATTCGTCCATAGTGTGCCACCTAAGTGGTATAAAATAAAACCATTAAGTTTCTAAGATAAAATGGTAGCGGTAGTTAGGTGGGAACATACTGATTCTGTACAAACTAAGAGTATACTAAAAGTATTTGTTGTTTGTCGTTTCTGTGTGATCCAGTAACAAACAGACGCACTGATACACTTTCTTTATCATTTTAGTTAACCTTGCGTTCATGCTCTATTTTTCTCAAGTGCCAACTCGCCATTGAGTGACTGAGTAATGTAATGAGTATGCTCTGTTTAGTTATGATATAACACGATTTGTAACTGCTCCGTGATGAAATGTCCTCATGGTCTGCCAGACGATTAAATAGTAGATATAGAATATATTGTGGCTGCTGTCCAAGTGATAGGTAAAATAGGTTTTATTACAAACACTAAAAACTGTCTGAACAAAAAAAATGTTACTGAGTTTGAAAATAGGTCTCGGGTTTCCGTGCCATTATTCATTTTTAGTAGGTATTTATTGTTATATAGATACAAGAAATACATCATCTGTAAAAAATTCAATGATCTACCTATCCCGATTCACGCGATACAGCCTGGTGACAGACAGGCAGCGGAGTCTCTGTTATAGGGTTCCATTTTTACCCTTCGAGTATTTGTTTTAATCCTAAAAAGCAACATTTTTAAAAAGCCTATATTTTAACTACCACTAGAGATATGATTTTTTTTAAAGTCAAAAAATCTATAGTCGT
This sequence comes from Eilema griseolum, assembly GCA_963662185.1. Taxonomy (NCBI): domain Eukaryota; kingdom Metazoa; phylum Arthropoda; class Insecta; order Lepidoptera; family Erebidae; genus Eilema; species Eilema griseolum. The sequence continues at coordinate 24,535,664 of OY759240.1, forward strand.
TTTAATTACACTATTTATAACTCAAGAACGGTTGTACCGATTTGGCTGAATATAGCTAGAACCAGTTGACGAACATAGGATACTTTTATTCATATTCGGCCGCGTTCCCGTGTTACGTGACATAAAACTCTAATTCATATAATAACGCCTTCATCCCCGGAGGGTTAGGCAGAGGGGAATTAACACTCGCATTTCACCAATCATTTTATTCGGTCCCACGTAATAGGGGGTGAGCCTATTGCCGTATTCCGCGCACTATTGTTGACTCGAGCCATGCATCTGAGGCTGAGTCTGGGCTGTATATATCTGTCTGATGTTAAACAGCCATATCTCTTTGTCGCCTTGTGCGACACCGCATGGGAAGAGATAGGGTGGTCCAAATTCTGCCGGGAATCACGCGGTTGATACATACATTTACACACACAAAAAAAAAAAACATAACTCGAATACAAGTCCCTATAAAACGTGGTATAACATAAACGCATCTGACTTGGAATAATAATACGCAAATGACAGCAAAACGTAATTTTGTCTATGGTTATGTATGGTTGAAAATATGATATTTTTTTACAAATTTTATCAGAATAATAACTTCTATAATAATAACAGACACCCACAGACACGGAGTACCAGCTAGTAACATTATTAGCTTAGCTATTATGGTAATCGTACTCCCTGTATAGTGTATTATGTTGATAAAGATGTCTAAAGCACTTACGACAAAGCTTCATTTGCGACAAAGCTATCTCAAAAATTTCCAGTTGCAGTAGATTGTATCCTTTACCCTTATCCACGGGACATTTTTTGTTCCTTGTCACGCATTCGGGACCACAGGACGATTGGATATTATCTAATGGACATTCCTGTGTCGTGCACGGATCATTTTTTTTTATAAAAAACGTGACGGGTATTTATTTTTGTTTTATTTGGGAGTTACTTTAACTTTTGGGGCAGTTACTCCAACTTAAATTTCATATAGGTATATTAAAGCATTGTATTTGAAGACCGCGGTAGTCTAGAGGTATAGGTAATGAACTGCTGAGACGAGGTCTCGGGTTCGATCCCAGGTTTTACCATGGCACACACCAATGACTTTTCGATGCTTTTCGAAGTTATGTGTGTATTTATCGCAGGTTTATAAGTGTCCGGTTAATGGCAATAGACTCGCCACCTATTACATTGGGACCTAAACGTAAACTGTCGAAATGTGGGTGCTAGCACCTCTGCCTACCCCTTCGGGTTTATAGTCGTGAGTTTATGTTATGTTATGTATTTAAATCAACCCTTATTTAATTATGTACAAATTAATAAATTAAGGGTAGGCAGAAGTGTTTTAACACTATAACTTAGGTTTGAAGATTGTTTTACCTTAAAATTGATGTAACTTTTTTTCTTGAGTAGTAGTATTAACCACGGACGTACTTAATGCTCGGTGCTAATTATTGTTTTTTTTATTTTCAGGTAAATTTCAACTTGGCAGAAACATTTGCTGATGATGACGTTGATAAGTAAGATACCTCATTTAAGTGATAATGGTAAATGGTCATCCATAAATTTCAAATAAAAATATTTGAAATAAATGAATTAAATGGTAAAGGGAAACGGTGTCCTTGTCTTGTATTTAATGATATAATATAAGAAATATATTGATTGATTTGAAGATATGGGTAGGTGCAATAATGCTAAAACCAAGCTAAAATAGTTCGGAGACTTTTTCCTTTGCCGCACCACTAAGACCTGGAATTCATTACCAGCTCACGTGTTTCCTTCTTCCTACAGTCCCGAGTCCATTAAGTGGGGCGTCTAATAAGGCCGCCAAGCTGAGTGCCACCATTGTAACATGCTGTCTATAATGGTGACCCTCTTCCCTGGGAATTTACACCAGCTTACCATCCAGCGAGGTGAAGTAAAATTGGCGCGTCCTATATACATACATAAACTCACGCCTATATCCCCGCAGAGGTAGACAGAGGTGCTAGCACCCATATTTCGTCATTTTATGCTTAGGTCCCAATGTAATAGGTGGCGAAGCCTATTGCCATTAACCGGGCATTTATAAACCTGCGATAAATACACACATAACTTCGAACAGCACCGAAAAGTCATCGGTGTGTGCCATGGTAAAACCTGATATCGAACCCAAGACCTCGTCTCAGCAGTCCATTACCCATACCACTAGGCTATATAAGAAAATAATAAAAGTAAGACGCAGTCATAACGCCAAAAAGGTTCTTATATTCTTATTTTACGTCACAATTTCCGCCTGGTGTGGTTCTGTACTTAACATCGGAATCCTGTTAGGCACTTGTAAAGGGTTATCATAGTCATGGATAAAATGGAGGCGGTTTAAAATGTGATGGGGTCTACATTTCGACACGGCATGAACGGCCATATTTCGGCCTCCACAGGTTTTTGACTCCCGACCATGTAATTATAAAATTTTGGAATAATCTTTTGTCGGTCAGGTAGGAGAAAGGACTTTTTTCTTTTATCTTTCATGGGTGTTAAAAATCTATAATTTGAAGGGAAGGCATTCACCTAATAATTTTTATCTAATCGTGAGGAAATCATGATCTTTTGACGCTTTTAAAATTTCTACTACTAAGAGTATAAACAGTAATATATAATACATACATACATACATATAAACACATCTTTATCCCCGGAAGGTCAGGCAGAGGTGAATTAACGCCCACATTTCATCAATCATTTAATACGGTCCCACGTAATTTCAAAAATTTCAGTGATAGAATTATCTGAAATTTATACTACACTCATAAAAAAGGCTAAAAATTACTACTCACTGCTCATATATTTCTAAGAATTTGTCTCTACAATTTATAAAACTGAAGCCCTACGATTAGGCAGGGACATATTTCATTAATTACATTTCATTTTAAATAATTCGTAATTTGTAAGAGGCCTAATGCAGTCCAGATTCCGTGTTCATACTGAATATTTCCAAGAATCGAACCCACAATCGCATGCTAACATAAGAACTGATAAGGTAAAACTTGAAAGTTATCTTACACATATGTCTCACGACAACTTACAAATGCATAACACCCAAGCTACTCTTGTTCACCGTCAAGCATTTTGCGTCTTGTTTAAACAAACTAACTTACACGAACACCATTTAATTTCAATCCCCAAACTCAAAAGTCTCTGATATCCTGCTCAACCAAGAGCAAAGCGTCCAGTTGTCGACCGAGCTATATAAATCGTGCCCAAAAAAGTCAACAACATCCCGAAACGTAGTAACGTCCCTCTTTTTTGGGTGTTCGTATCTTGATTGATTGCCCAGGCTCATCTCGGGGGCCAGCCTTTAATGGAGTTCTGACATTGATTTAATAAAAACCTTCATTATGGCTTCAAAACGACTGGGGTCAGCCCATGCACGCGATGTCAGCTAATTATTTGAAACCAAGATCACGCTTGGACGCAGCAATTAATGTTTATAACTCGTATCTTCGAAATTAGCTTTCTCCTGTAACCACATAGTTAGTTTTTATAATTGATTAATTGTTCTTGACTAGACTGCTCATTGTATCCGTTGTATAATTGATAGCAGCTTGTTCATTTAATAAATTCATATTCGCCGGTTTCTTGGTTCAGTCTGGACTTTTAATAATGCTCAAATTCATATCTCTTTACTTTTGCTAGTTATCGCAATTTTAAATACTTTGAACCCGGAAGTTGCAATATGGACTTCAAGGCTTTCGTTGCATTCCAGTTGATAGTTCTCCGAACTTAATGCATGGCACATTATATGTGCTGATAACTGATAGACCGTTTCCATTAATACGAAACTAAATGTAACTATAATCAGATTCGATTTAATCGACCCTCTCTGCTTGAATGATAGACTTGTTTATGTCTTTTGATAGAGTTAAATTCACAAGAAGACATCTCTCGATAAAACTAAATAAGTCTTCAGCAGGACATCGGCACGAGTCGACACGAATCCGCGTAGGTATGTACCGCAAAAACAGGATCGTCTGAATTCTGATCATTTATAAGGACCACCTCGCGACGTGGCAGTAAAAACGCGCCGCCCCCAGGTCAATGCACAATTAGATGGCCGAAACTTGATGAGAGCAATCACTCACTACGTCAAATGAAATATTTGGCAGTTGAAATATATTAATGGTAATGAGGACATACTGTTTATTGATAAATAACTTTGCCAAAAAGGTACAGAAAGAGTTGCTCTGTGTGGGTCGGTGACTGAGGAACGAGGGTTCTTAAAAACTAAGATGATAAAACAATTTATATATGCGCGGGTAATATAGGAACAGCTCATGATTGATTAATTTCAATAATTTAATTCCAAAGATGTCAGTCCTGAACAAGTATCTTTGCTTGACGGCATCCTGTTGTCAAAATTTTAAGTGTTACAAAAAGGATAAAACTCCAAATAATTTACTACAGCGTAATTCCTCAGCAAGGTATCATTTAGTAATTTCGCAGGCGAAACCGCAGCAAAAACAGGACACGTGCGCCGGCGCAGCGATGCGCTCGTACTTTTTTTCCCCTTCAGATGTGATGGATAAAAACTTTGGTAGGGCAGTTAATAGCATATTTTTTTCCTTGTTTCGGCTACCGAAATAATGGGTTCCTTCGCACTTTGAATCAGCCCTCAATTTGAATTCGTCTTTCGACGTGTTTTTGCGTGTATCCTTCGTTTTCTGTGTTCTGAGAAACCTCTGGTTAATTAGACGGTTCAGTTATGGAAATATTTGTGTTGTGGCGTGTGCGCAGATCAAATAACGACATGCTTGGACTCCCTTTGATGTGTAGCGTGACATATTTGCGCGAGGGTGTCGCCGCATCGGTGGAACAGCAAATTGTTTTAAAAGCGACATATTAAAAGGGCTTTTGAAGTTATTTCACGGTAATTCCTTATTTGTTACAGTTGTATTTGCAACGTTTATAGATATACTTTTAGACTTATTATGATCTGTAGGAGGTCAGTAGGTAAGATCGTTAGTATATTTCATTTAAAATATAGGATAATAAGGCTTCTGATTAACGAAGGAGATTCATGCGCAAGACTCCCTCTCTGGGTTTTAAAATGAGTAGTCGCTCCCATAAAAACCAAGAAGGCCTAGCATAGGGTGATTTCTACTAAAAAAAATCTGTTCATAATTCAGTCTCGATTTTTTCTCAATATCCAAAATGTCAAAAACTATCAAGACGTCAATGTTTTTGCAAATTGTGTTATGAGAATTTTAATTTTTTTTTATATTTGAGAGATATTGAGATTAGACCGAGACTCTAGCAGAGCTGGATTCAAAATGAAGGCCTTGCGTGCAAACGGGATTAAGTCTGAAATGATGGCCGGGTGGTATGATTAGAAATCATAACTTACCATAGTATATGTAAGTAATGGACACCCTCTTTTCTGAGTCTTTGTCCCTTCAGCTTACCCCTGATGGTAAGCTGAAGGCGAAGTCAAATTGAGGTGTCCTATATATAAAAAAATATTTTCTTAACTATGTAACGCAATAACACTTAACTTAATCTCGGATTCGAACCGAAAACCTCACGATCACGCATGCATAAGCATACACTTATACCGCGAAACGTATTGTATTTTAAAAATAAACTTATCAATGCCTCCTAATACCATTAGTGAATGTAAATCTTTAGATATTGGTTTCAATTACAACTGGTTGTGGTTGGGCAACCAACCGGTGGAGAACGACCACTTTTTTCATACAGGGTGATCTATGACCACTGTCGCATGAGCATGACAAATCTGAACGTAACTTGTTCAGTTACTTAAAACAATTATTTAAACTCGATTAAGAAATAGAAAAAAAATCGAACTCGCGATCTGTCCCTTACAGGGGAAACGCTCTGACAACTAAGCCACAGGTAATATCGGTAGATGACATATAACCGTCGCCGTAAGACGGATATATATGTATAGAAGACTTTGGATGGTTTCGGGCGAAGGTTCTTGTGGTTTAATGTTCAGAGCGTTCCATCTTTTTGTTTTTTACGTGCGCAAAATCCCCGCAGATACTCCCCCACCGGAGCCGGTGGAAGAGGTTATGTCGGACTCGAACCGACTAAAACGCACGCCGCCTGTGGGTCGCTTTGGTTGCCGAAGGTGAGGTTGACAGGCATATCCCTCGCACCCCGGCCGACCCAGGGCCATCTCTTACGATCTGGCTGTGAAGTAAAGATCGCGGGTTTGAATCCCGCTTGAACCGATTGAAATTATTCTATATCTTAACCGATTTGAATAGTTAGCATACTAAATGTTTTAAAATTTCATTCAAAAGTATTTTAACTATGGTATTTTGATTTAAAACATTATTCCTCCTGCAACTAAACTAAAGGTAGGTACTGAACACGGCTCATCTCATCACATGATATGTGTTTTAATTTTTTTGTGTCGCATCTGTCACGGTAACCACTTCCCATCAGGTAGGCCGTGTGTTTGCGTACCAACGACACACTAACGGTAGGACACGACGATATTCCCGTCCCAATTGAGCAGCCCGACTTGGGAAGTACCTCCACTCTACAGGATACCACGACTATAATAACCTCGTGTTGTGTTCCCAGCGGTGAGTAGGGTAGCCAGAGCTCACTGCAGAATTTTTGTGCTGTCAGTGGGAAGACCAAAGGTTTGTCCTGATTGTGTCTTCTGTACTGACGGCACAGAAACTCTGGTGTGACTCCTCTGGTGTTGCACACGTTCATAGATAGGTCACGGTAAGCACTTTCCAACAGAAGGGTCATGCGCTTGTCTACCACCAAAAATAGCTTTGTATATGAACAAACGGATGGCAGTCCTATTTTGGATATTAGTTTTTCTCGGCTAAGTTCTAAGTTAGAAACTAAATAAAAAATATTTTAAAATAATGAATCGAGAAAGTAAAGGCAATACGAATCTTTGCCAGTAATAAGATAACAGGAGCTTTAGTTAGTTTACAAAACAACCCATTCGAAGATTAAGTACTAAATTACTATAGAAATTAAAACAACAGTTATTTCAAAGCACCCTGTACATAAAACAACAATTAGTGAACTATTACGGTAATCAACAAGCTGTTGCTAAGGTAATCATTCAAATTATTTTTAATGTTGATTACTGTTAGTTTGAACTCTTATAATCTTAAATAGTACTGAAGGCCGCTTTCATTCAACCATTCACATCATTCACATGTAGGTGAATGGTTGTTGTGAACGATCTACTGGGCCCAAGTTAGTCTCACCTGCGTGAACATATCCTAATTACTTTAAAACAACAAATTGACAGTAATTACATACAATCGGTCATAGCACCTGTAATTTTAAAAGACCTAGCAACAAACGCTGCGCGTACGCAGTTCTAGTAACACACAGCTAAGTAATGGTCTTCCACCGTGAGATAAAGTGTGCGTGCTGTGATTTTTACAATAATTATGTAGTGTAGGTACTTTACACTAGAACACATTCATAGAAAACGGAATTATCCCCACGCAGACTGATTTCTGTACAGTCTGCATCAGATCCATCTTGACTAGCTAAGTACTCAAAATGATCTTGATATCTTGATATTCCCTTCTTCCTGTTGACTGATTGAATTAACACCCACATTTCACCAGTAATTGTATTCGGCCCCGTGTTCCGAGCACTATTGTTGACTCGAGTATCTAAGGCTGGATATATCTTTCTGATGTTAAACAGCCATATCCCTTAGTCGCCTTGTACGACACCGCATGGGAAAAGATGGGATGGTTGAAATTCTGCTCTGCCGGGAACCACGAGGCGTATATCTTGGACCTAAAATGTGTACGCGCAGTACACGCTTCTTGGGTGTGTTTTGAGGGTGCTTCGGCGGTGTACGAGTTCAAAGTCTCACGATTTAGGTCTAAGATACGTGTCCCAAGTATACCTTGACTCTCGAACCAGGCTCTGGCGAAGGTTTCTTTCTCGGAGTTAGTCGATCAGAATAAAATGCAAGTAAACCAACTTTCTTTTTTTACGTGCGCATTATCCCCACGGATATTTAGTAAGTTTATCCCCATTCTAGATTCCATAACACAAGCTAGTTAAACTATGCATACCATGGGTCTATAATATATGAAGAATATTATTATTATTATATATATATTGGAGAAAGATATTTTAAATCGGCCCAGCAGTTTTTAAGTTTATCGATTGCAAACAAACAAATCTTTCCTCATTTTAATACAATAGGTATATATTATGTCACTGTTTAGTGTAATAGTAGCCAGCGAGGTACCAAAGTGGTACTAAAAATTAAACTTTTTCAAGGAATTTTACGTCAAAACATTCCTCTAAAAGTGTGATATCAAATTGTTGCTAAACGGTAACAAGAATTGTGTAATTGGCCATTTTTAAATCAGTACAATAAACAGTTATAAACCCTATTATTTTAGTTCTAAAGTATATTTTTGTATGATAACGTTTTGTAAGGAAAACGCTCAGTTGTAAGGTATAAAAGCAAAATGAATATTATGAGTTTAATACACTTTTTATTGGAAACTTTTTTATAGGTTATTTTATATCGCACGACCTCTAAAAATAACCTTATATTACAATGTTACAAATACGTAGCGTGTAAGATCATGATTCAAAAACGTTTTTTTAAAAGACAGAAGAATAAATCTTGGCTACGATAAGGGTGCGTTTACACTGGCAAGGTGAGAAATGGCCGACAGAGTATGGTAAATAACTAACTAGGTTCGGTAGATACGTTTTGAAGAAAATGTAATATGGAAATATTTGCACCTTATAGAATGGGGCCTGCTACTGTGCTGGCCTAATCTATATGGCTTCTAGATCAATTGCCGTCTAACCTCCCAAAGTTTGGGAGGATAGCCTGCGCCAGAACATCATCCATCAATCAAGCAAGCATAAGCATAAGCGTTGGTAGCTTAGCTTAGTAATGCGGCATTACGACCGAGAGGTCCCGAGTTCGAATCCTGGCCATTACACTATCGTCGTGAACCCACTCCTAACACAAGCAATTTAGCTTAGTTGGAGGGGCTAGAGGGAATTTTATTAATTTCGGTTTTTTTTTTTTTTTTTTTTTTTTTTTTATATAGGACACGCCAACTTGACCTCACCTCGCCTGATGGTAAGCTAAAGGCAAAGTCTCAGGAAAGAGGGTCACCATTAAAGACACTAAGTGCTACAATGGTGGCACTCAGCTTGGCGCGCGGTTGCTAATACTCCTTAAAAAATAGGATTACTGGTTTACATCCTAAAGATTTGGACCTCACACATACATATATATAATCACGCCTTTATCCCTGGAGGGTTAGGCAGAGGTGAATTAACACCCACGTTTCACCAATAACTGTATTCGGTCCCACGTAATAGGGCGTACTAGCCTATTGCCGTATTCCGGGCACCTATCCAAATATTCACTAAGACCTAACAGTATAAACCGAAATCGCTAAAACCAAAAGTACTCACATTTCACGCACAGTGTGACAACACAACTCATAATTTAATTGCTCCATGTCGTTGCCCTCAGAAAAATTCGGACATACCATAGACAACATAGTCCATCGTTCACGGAGCCGGCTTTCGACACTCGTGTAATTGCTTGCGAGTTTTTTTTTAATTACGACACACTCTGTAAACGCACCACACACGATATTTTAAAAAGTTTACCTTTGACAGCGCAAGTTGAATACAACTCTATTTTTAAAGAACGTAGAGTTGAGTTTTGCTTGGTTTTATATAGCTAGTGATGTAGATGTTATCAAAATGTTTCTATTGCATGTGTAGTGGTTATCTGTCCGTCTATCGTTACTGTCATTTTGGAGGGAATACAAATGGCATACGTAGTTCAAAGTTGCGAGGCTAGGCTGCAATAATGATGTTACAGAAAATAAAATGAGCTATATTAAATAATGATGAACCAACGATTGTGTAAAATGACTTGGCTTGGAATTACGATTCTCTATGGCTAAAATTTGAACTCCTTCCTTTCTGTTAATTCCAGTCGCGTCCGACGAGATGAAAGCACCTCGTACTCTTAGGTCCTCTTTTTCCAATCTAACTGCGGGTTTGGTTGAACTTCGTTCAGCCAAGTACGCAGTTAGATTGGAAAACGCGGATCCCGGAATCGTGCTAAATTGTCTTTGATTTGTAATAAAACTGTATGCATTTGACAGCTTTGGCCATTTCACTGAATCGTTGGTTTATCTATACGTAGGTATTGCAAACCGACATGAAAATCAATTACACACAAAATTTGGTGACCAAACAAACAAACACAAAAGCTTAATTCGTCACAGTTAATACGACAAAACAGTTCTTTGTGAATTTATGGAATTCGTTTCACAACTCGGTGGTACCTATTTATTTATAGTGCTTGAAAACAATGTTCTTCGGTTTAAGATTAGTTTGTAGGGTTGGCAATAAATTGTTCTTCTGTTCAAATAGACCAACTTTTTTTTAATCTCTCTACCTTGTCATCAAGAAGGTTTATTCAATCTCGATGTAATCACAATTTCACAAATGTCAATATCGGTATTATTTCCAAAGTTTTTGATATTTTAAATATTGAGATTATATTGAGACTGGATTTTGAATAGATTATCAATACGAGAATTGGTCTACGTGCAGCACTGAGGTAATGGTTCAGTTACACCGCCTATTCGCACTATAAACAACTGAAAAGTCGGTACCATGGTAAATTTTCCAATTTATTCCACCTTTCCCTTACAGGACAACATGTGCAGGGCTTAAATGTCACCCGCACACGGTGCAGAATATCCGATCAAGAACCAAGCGGTTCTTAATTCTTAATTCTTTATTGCACACAAACAGTACAGAGGTCGTACACAAAATAAATATATTAGAAATATGTACAAAGGCGAGCTTAACTCAATATTAGTTCTCTACCAGCAAACCTTTGAGTAGCAGAGAAGCAGTTGCGGTTGGGTGCCTCTTACCTTTGTCGCATCATTAAAACCTGAAATTAATTACCAGCTCATGTGTTTCCTTCTTCCTACAGTCCCGGGTCCTTTAAACCGTCAAGTTGAGGCCGTCAAGCTGAGTGTCACCATTGTCACATGGTATATGTACGTAATGGTGACCCTCTTTTCTGAGAATTTGCCTTCAGCTTACCATCAACAAGGCAAAGTCTAATTGACGTGTCCTAAATATATATAAAAAAATCTACACCTATTGAAAATGACAATATATTTCGATTACTCAAAGTAAGAAATATACAGGTTCTGAAATCGACCTTCATTTTGTAATTCATCCAAGCTTAATAAGGCAACAGACGAGGTCTTTAATATAAAGACTTTTCACATCACAGTCGTATTTATTATTATTTATTTTAGTATACAAGTCTCACCACTTACAGCGTGCCAACCCTATCGTTTAGCAAGTCGCGTTCCGAATAAGGAGCGCGCTACACGTTTTCATCATTTTGCCGGCATTGTGACGCAACACAAATGTCAATGCTCGTGAACACTGGAACGCACGTGTGCGATGATTGAGCGACGAATATTATTAGCTTTTAACAAAAGTTTTGTATGTAAGTGTACAGCCGTTACGTAATAAGTTTTATTGTTTTAAACTATTGTAAAATTGTTATTACCTGCGAATGTAAGTGGAGTGATTATGTGTGGCTGATTTATTGTGTCTGCCTCTTTCCTCTTGAACAATTATACACTTTTGACAGACAGTAAATCTGTTAATCGAGATCCTTCATCATCATCATCATACCGTTAGTCGCGGTTGCATCTAAACCTTGTACTTCGGACGGACATGAACCGACTAAAAGGCACGACGCCTGTGTGTCGTTTTTGGTTGCCGAGGGTGAGGTTGACAGGCATATCCCTCGCACCTCGGCCGACCCAGAGCCTTTTTTCTCTCTTGATCTGGCCCTCTCAACCTTGTACTTTGACTCTAAATTTGGAACTAGTGTAGAAATGGGTCTTAATATGAGATCTTTTGTGATAGGTTCCAAATATAGAGTCTAGTCTTAGTCCTTTGGAGCCCGGTGTCCAAGATCTCTTCTTGTTATAATAAAGTTAGAACATAGGGACCTCGTCGACGTAGTCGCTCGAGGCTACTTAAAACTTATCACCAAAATATTGTAATTAATAATTTTGGCGACCAAGACAAAGCTTGTCAAAATTACTGTCTATCCCAAGGTTGCCTGGCAGAAATCGCTTTCAGCGATACGGCCGTCCATTGTACATTAAACTGTATATACATGCTACATCCTTGTCTCTGCTGTAAATGTATTGGTTTACTATAAAGTATTATCTATCTCTCTAAATCACACCCGTTTACAGTCCATCAAATCTAAGAGGTACCGTTTGACGTTTCATATTTTTCAAACCGAAACAACTTTGTTCATACGTATACATTATTCAGTTTCGATAACCTTTTTCATAAAACCATGAATTTAGAAAGATTTCATTATTGTATCTAAAAATGTACAATTCTTAATATCTAAATGTAATTGAAAACTTTCAAACAAAGCAAAATAACACATATTTACACAGTAAATAATTTCTAATAGTTATATTCTTGACCGCATTACAAAGTTACGTAGTTAGGTCACTGCACGTAGTGTTGCGACTCTTCGGATACACTTGTATGCAAAAAAATCGTTTACATATACGAAAAATCGAATGTATTATTTACAAATTACACTTGACACCCAAACAAATATTTTTTCATGTGAATGGGATTTATCTCACATATTACGATTACATAACTAAATAGTTATGTAATCGTAAAATATGAGATAAAACCCATTCACCAAAAATACGTATTTATAAATCAAATATATTTGCTTCTTTAAAAAGTTGTCGAAAGCGATTTGTCGATTTTTGATTTTCGCGCCCAAATAAGTCGGGGTTTCTCGCGCTAACGCTGTCGAAATAGTAAATGGAGTCAGGGATAGTGTTTTTTACATTTATTTTTGTGTATGATAGTATGGGTTTGCATATTACAGAGAAATAAACAAATTTTTAACAAGCACATCCATTGATTTTACAATTACAATTTTTTCTTCTAAGTCTTATTTCTACGTCTAAAACTAATAAAAATAAGGTATGTAGAACCCATTCACAAAAATGTTGTTGCCTGATGTTATAAATTAACGACGTTACTGCGCGACCGCATAATGCACTGAATACACAGATACCCTAAAATAAATTAATTTAATTATTTTTAGGTCAATAGGCAAAATCGCAGGTGTCCAAGTCTCTACAATTTTTTTTTTCTGGCAACACTGCCAACTACAAGCGCACGCGGTCCGCTCGGTCGGTTCGGCGTCAGCAGTCTCTCGCCATCTTGGAAGCTGACTGTGCGCGTACTTGCTTTCTCGTTTGTGTTTTACAATTTGTGACTTGGCTATTACTTTTCTGGACTGATCATTCTTTATCCGTTTACCTTGGCAATATTTATACTGGACTCCGAACTAAGCAAGTGTTTATTAATAATGTCGAAAAGAGGACGTACTTTGAACAGCCAGGCTCATGAATTGGTGGTGAAATTACACGAGTATTTTGAGCGTGAATCTCAAAATGGTGGACTTCTACTGCCAGTTACACAAGTTCGGGATCGCGTCGGTGAAGCTCTCGGTATTGGTAGCCGCACCGTTGGCAAAATATTAAGTGAAAAATATGGGCCTTCTGGGAGTGACAGTAACGTACTTCACACACCGAAAAAACGAAAAAGAAATAAACCTGTGACAGGCATCGATGAATTCGATAGTCATGCTATTAGAAACCATATATACGGGTATTTTACAAGAGGCGAATTTCCAACATTGGCAAAGTTATGTGCAACTTTAAAAGATGCCGGGCTGTATAAGGGAAGCATAGAGTCGTTGAGAACGGTAATAACAGGAATTGGCTTCAGATACAAAAAAGTTGACAAACGAAAAATTGTTATGGAGCGACATGACATAATTATGCAGCGACTAACATTCCTGCGCGAAGTTAAACAAATTATAAACTGGGATAATGTAATATTTTTGGACGAAACTTGGCTAAATTCCAACCATTCTGTGCCGAAAACATGGACTGATGATTCTGAAGCTTCGTGCTCGAAGGTGCCGATAGGAAAAGGTGGACGCCTCATAATATGCCATGCTGGGTCAGCGTCTACAGGCTTCGTGGAAAACTCTTTATTAGCTTTCCAATCCAAAAGCACTAAAGAGTATCATGAAGAAATGGACGCAGTAAGGTTCCGAGAGTGGTTCTTAAATTTATTACAGAATATCCCTCCTAACAGCACAATTATAATGGATAATGCCCCATACCACTCTGTGCAAATTGATAAAGCACCTACGTCAGCCAATAAGAAAGCAGATTTGGTGGCATGGCTGCAAAGAAAAGGAGTGGATGCCGACATGTCACTATTAAAAGCTGAATTATTACAGTTAGTGAAATTGCATAAACCACCAAAACCGACATATGTAATTGACCAATTGGCCGAAGAGCACGGGCACAAAGTCATACGACTTCCTCCGTACCATTGCCAATATAATGCCATTGAACTGATTTGGGCCCAAGTTAAAGGTAATATTTTATAATATTATAATAATAACACGAGTACTTCTAACATTTATAATTTAAACAATGGTTTTCGTCTGCTATCAAATAGTTACATTATTGTTTTACAGGTTATGCAGCAAGACACAACACAAAACCACCCTTCAGTGTCAAGAAAATGGAAGGTTTATTAAAGGAAGCATTTGCCCAAGTTACACAGGAAGATTGGAGTAAAGTAGTACAAAAAACAAAGAAAATAATAATGGACGACTTCGAAAGAGACGTACACTTTGATAATGTAATGGACAATCAACTGGTCATTAATTTAAATGACGATGATGACGAAGACGACGATACTAGTACTAGTAGTGAATAAAAAAATATCCTAAACATTTCTTTTATTTAATTATAACAATTGATTTCTTAAATTTCGGATATTATAGTAATCGATCTCTTAAAGTTCGGATATTATAGTAATCGATTTTTTCATCCCATCCCTATCATTCAATTGTCAGAACTGTCAAACGGTACTTCTTAGATTTGACGGACTGTAGAATATTTCGATGGTCCCATAAAGTTCTCAAAAACAAATCGAGCAACAGCTAATCAAGTTTGACTATCGAATCACGACTGTTAGTACGTTTTGTAACCAGTTCGACTGGTGTTTAATTAGGATATATTACTTAATAACTTATATCATTAGTTATGCTTTGCTCTAGATTATGATGTTAAACTTATCAGGTGGGTTATTCACCAATGATTTAGCCTAGTGGTATGGGTAATGGACTGCTGAGACGAAATCTCGGGTTCGATCCCAGGTTTTACCATGGCACACACCAATGAATTTTTGATGCTTTTCAAAGTTATGTATGTATTTATCGCATTTTTAAAAGCAATAGGCTCGCCACCTATTACTATTGCTAGCACCTCTGCCTACTCCTTCGGGGATATAGGCGTGAGTTTATGTTTATGTTATGATTTTGATGAAAAGATCTTTTCGTACATTCGTCCATATGCAGTCTTAAGAAATCACTAGAACCTATGTATCTTCATTTTTAAGCTCACATCTCAAAAATGCCGCAGTGGTGTTTGTTGCGCCGTTTCTTCTCCACTAGCGCTAAGGAGGCGGTAGTTTTAAGCAGAATTTGACGTCAAAAAGATGTAATAACGTTGCAATATTATGAGAAATAAAGAATTTGAATTTTTAAAGTTATTTTAAGCCAAAATACTTCAAGATACAGTCATAATTCATCCAAAATTAGACTAATTGATCTTTATAATTATGTGATGAGCAGTGTTCATGCTGTGATTACCTGCTGGGTTTTAAATATTTTGTATAATTTATATAACTGTGTATAATGAATGCGTGTCCTTAATATAGGCGTTTTCTTCCTTTCTTGTTCCTAAATTATAGCTTACGCTTGAAGGAAGGCTTTAGGTATAGTTTGAACCCGATAGGTGGCTATCGGGTTACCTGTTTATAGGATTTTTTTCGCGTAATTTCGCAACGCATTAACTAACAATTACAATTTATACTACAATTTACAAGTACAATTCATAATAAAAGGTATCTGTAGGGCAAGAAGGGTGTACCCCGAATGGAATTTGGAATTTTACCCACATTTCACCATGATTTTCAGATCCACATAATGTGGGGTGAAATATAGCACCTTTTCATGGATGGTATGTTTGTTGTCCCCGCACTCTACTTAACTAAGTTTAAAAATATTCAAAAAATTTATAAGTTAAAGTTAAGTTTCGCACTTTTTCTTGGATAATATAAATATACTGCCAGGTGAAAAACAGCTACTTACTTTAGTTCCTTTGTTGTTTCCGTACACAAATTTTACGAGAATTTACTCAAAATCCTCATACTCTCATTACTCAAAAGTAAGCTTAAAAAAAAAGACAAAAGTGGCGCGCAATCGTCTTTTACGCAAGCGCAACCCGCCAAAACTAACAACAGACTCGACCCTTGCGACATGTGATTGATTAAAAAGTTTACTCCTATTGTCTTTGGTACAAAGGCCGTATAAATAATTATGGGAATTATATCGGTGTTACAAATGTCAGTATACCTCAAGACGCATATCTTGGACCCAAGTCGCGAGACAAACGAGGCCCTGTCGCGCGCGGATTGTTTTGAAATAATCTACATACATGTATTCACGCCTTTATCCCCGAAGGGTTATGTAGAGGTGAATTAACACCCACATTTCACCAATCATTGGTTTTGGCCCCACGTAACAGGGGTGAGTCTATTGACGTCTTCCGGGTACTATTATTGAATGGAGCCTTATATCTATGCGAGTCTTAACTGAATATATCTGTTTGATGTTAAACAGCCCTATTCCCTAGTCGCCTTGTACGACACCGCATGGGGAGAGATGAGGTGACCCAAATCCTACTCTGCCGGGAACCACGCTATACCTGGTGAACTTGAGCTCGTTCATTGCTGCAGCACCCCGTGATATCCGCAAAAGACACCCAAGAAACGTTTACTGCTCGTATAGAGTACATTTTAAGTCCAAGATATGTGCCCCGATGTATATGTAGGTGTTGCTAGTGTGAATAATTGTTACTATTTGGTATTTTAACACATTTGATTACACGGTTTGTATGGCGAAGTGTTATGCACAGAATACATATTGTATAATGCGAAATTGAGTTTGTTTGTTGGTTACTCAATCACGTAAAAATGGCTCAATAGATTTGAATGAAAGTTTGTACACAGGTTATAAACTACATAGGTTATGTTTGAATGAATATAGATTACTGGGCCGAGCGATCATACGTATATCGTTTGGATTCTAAAATTAAGCTAGTAAACCAATTAATTTCTTGGACCAATTCTTACTTGTGTTTAAAGGAAATTAAAATTATTCATTAATATCATCCATTATTCATTACCTTTACATGTACCTAGGGAACCTACTAATCTAGGAAAGATATAAGGCTTCACCAAGAGCTTTGGCAAAAAACCTCGTTTGCGAATCAGTACCCCTGCTAAAAAATTAACACGATTCTGGCGCTTGATTTTCAGGTTGGTAGACGTTACTGCCATAGACGCCACAATAGCCATATCAATATGAGAAAATATAGGAGAATGGACCCCGAGCTCTTAAGTGTACGCTTTTTTCATGCTTATACCTAAATTACTGAAATGTATCAATATACAAGGGAACCATTTTTGACACTACCTAACAATTCTGACGCGGTGGTCTTTTGTGATTTCGAGGCAGTTGACCCATAGACAATTCACAATATAAGCTCAGCATTGAACGTACAACAACCTACTAAATAGTACATTTACCCCGAGACAAACGAACTTTGACAGAACTAAAGCATTGTCAGTACCACTCTATTGATAATTACTGAAACAATTGAATAGTTTAGTCGATAGAATCTTATTTGGGCGTTAATTGGTCGTAAATCGACTATTGTTCTACATAAAATTAGTATCATTAATGTATCTTGGGACATACAAAATATCTTGAACCTTATTTTTTAATGTGCGCAAAATCCCCACATGTTCCAATAATACTTCTTTAAAAGTTCCACTGGAGCCGGTGGGGGAGGTTATGTCGGACTTGAACCGATTAAAACGAACACACTGTGTGGGCCGCAGGTTGCCGGAGGTGAGATATCTGAGACAGATTGCTCGTACCCCGGCGGGTCCAGGACGTCTCTTTATTATGAGAGATCTCATCATCTGGGTGCTTCTGCTAGGGTGACAGGCGGCTCCACCCATCACCCCTAGGCCTGCGCTCATGGGAGATGGAGGTTATTTTGCGACCTCCGACGCCCGAGCCGCCTTCGCTCGCGGAGATATATCTTGGACCTAAAATGTGTTCTGTAACGTGTACTGAGCGTAGCTCAGTACACGTTTCTTGTGCCTTTTGAGGACCGCACGAGGTGCTACTGTAGTGGACGAGCTCAAATTCAACAAGCAGAGTTTATCACAAAATTATGAGCGTCCATAGGCCACGGTGACCACTATCCATCGGGTGGGCGGTTTCCTTGTCTACTATTCTTGTCTAAAAAAAGAAAAATAATCTAGTTCTAATGTAGTTCGCTGAGTTTCTTGCTGGTATCTTCTCAGTAGAACTAATCTACCGAACCAGCGAAAGAATCATTTTCCAATGGTTTATTTTTACATTATTTAATATTTTTATATTATTTCTTGACATACATAATTGTGGAATTTTGGCGTTCATATGTGCCTAAACTGAATAAATGAAATTGATTTTTTGATTCTACCTCCTAAGTGGTATAAAAAATAAAAATAAAAACTGTACAGTTCTTAGATGTTTTCAGGCACACACATATTACACCAAAGCTGCTCAAACGTTACAGTGCTATCATAACGATTTCTCGTAGCGTGTGTGTACCTTCCTAGTCAACGCCTGGTTCTTTTTCCTGCTACCTAACAAGCATGTAATTACATACTTACATGCGTCTATAATATGCTTAAACAGTCAACAAAAAATCTCGAGGATTTTAGGTTGATTATAACACTTCTGAACACCGAACCAGTTACAGTTTTGACAGTGCCGTTATTTATTAAACAAATGTATGAAGTTGCTCATTTAAATTGTTTATAACAAAATAAATGTGTGTTTTTTATTTTGTAATCAAGATAACTTCTTTATTTTTATAATACTTGACCTTATTCTCGGAAACTTTGTTTACTCAACTGACCAGACGCATGTACTTTCCTAGTGAAAGCAATTGTGGTAAGGTTCTGTGGTATGTGGGTTTAGGGTTGGGCCAAATAAGTTATATATCTAACTAATAATCCAGATTGTCCATATTACATACATAACATAATTAAAATAGGAGGATATAGCCGTGAGTTTTTTTTTTTTTTTTATACCACTTAGTTGGCAGACAAGCACACGGCCCACCTGATGGGAAGCCGTGAGTTTATGTTATGTTATGTTACATAATCTTATTTATGTACGTATGTAATACGCCTTTATCCCCGGAAGGTTAGGTTAGGTATAAGGCGACTAAGGGATAGGGCTGTTTAACATCAGACAGATATATACAACCCAGACTCCGCCTAGATGCATGGCTCGAGTCAACAATACTGACTGGAAACCGGCAAAAGCCCCCTATTACGTACAGAATATAATGATTGGTGAAATGTGGGTGTTAATTCACCTCTGCCTAAACCTCTGGGGATAAAGGGGTGATTGTATGTATGTATATATTCTAGAACTTAGTTTCGGTCAAGATTACTCTTGTAATAAGACCTTAGAGCGTATCTGTCTTGCTAGCCCTCTAAACAGCTGAAGGACAAAACTTAATTTTATTTACATACCAGTTCTCGATACATCAATACACAAAACTCGATTATAAGAAATGATCGATGCATCAAGAAGACCGAAACGTTGGAATGGTGTGAGGAATCACTCCATTACAAAAATAAACCACTAATTAAATCTGATTGATTCGTTGTCCCATGTGGTAATACCATTGTGTATTGTCAGGCGGCGGTAAAAATGATAATGTAGCTTTAATGTCGCATTTCTTGTTTAAAAACACGTTTATAATTATAGCTACTGAAGCTTTTTACGCGTCATTCATTGTAGAAGTTGTGATTTCCTATAAAATAATTTTCCTACTTTGTTTTGCTGTAATCGGGTAAAATGCTTTGTTTCGTTAAAATTTCTTTCATTGTCCAAAATTCGGGATTAGAGAAAAATCCCTGCGAAAAATATACTAAGATAAGAAAATAAAAGGGAGACGACTCCTAGACAGATGAACTGACGACCAGAAAATGGTTGCTGAGACACACTGGAAGCAGAAGACGGAGATCGGGAACAGTGGCGTACAAGGGGAGAGACCTATCTCCAGCAGTACACTGCTATTGGGTAATTGATTGAGGAAAATAAACCTTTTGTTATAACTTACTTTAAAAATTTCACTCGGGGGTGACGGGTGAAGCCGCCTGACACCCCCATACCCGGAGACGAGATGAGGTCTCCGTGGTCCCCAGACCCGAAGAGAGCCGGGCTCTTAAGAGACGGTCCTGAGCCGGCCGTGGTGTCTTAGATAATCTCACCTCAGGTAACCTGCGACCCATACAGTCGGCGTGCGTTTTAGTCGGTTCAAGTCTGACATAACCTCTCTCACCGACTCCGCTACCGTGGGGGTATTCCGGTATTCGTGGCGATTTTGCACATAGTAAATAAGAAATAAATAAGATACATTTCACTCTATTCTCGAAATAATGCCCACATCAACATTCTATCATCGCAGCAGTCAGGGACACACATCCCCACACATTGCGACCTGAGACGGTGTCCACTATGCGGTATGCAAGAAACTTTATTCCCCGCACACTCAAGCTGTGGAATGAACTCCTTGCTGTAGTTTTCCCATGCGCCTACAATATGGGGTTCTTCAAAAGGGGCATTAGGAGGTTTCTTCAGGGTCGGCAGCGCGAGTGTAACGCCCTTGGTGTTGCACACATCCATAGGCCACGGTAACCACTTCCCATTAGGTCGGCCGTATGCTTGTCTGCCACCTAAGTAGTATAGAAAAAAAGATAAACAGGCACCTATGATACAATCGCAACTGGGTACAAATCGATACGAGTACTATGACAAATCGCCGAGTCGATACATCAATCCATCGTACATTTATCGATTACATTCACAAATTATCCGCTGTCTACGCGTGAACGATTACATAATAAATAATGGTCAATACAATTCGATTACAATCACACATTAGGACGCCCTGCTGGTTTAGAACACCTGATATTTATTATAATAATAAAGTCGATAATCGAACAATCGAAACAAAATCGCGATCGAAAACAATATTTTATTAATAGGCGGTGATTTTTTTTTTGTAAGTCATAGGTCATGGCGTGTCAATCTTTGGGCGGTATCCTTGGAGCTGTTAAGCTGTAATTTAGCTACACATGATTAGAGTATTATGCAATAGAGACGTTCACATAATAAAAGGTCAAGTTTTGTATTGCAGTTTTGGTCACTCCTTGGGAATGAATATTAAAACAGTTTATTATTATTATTATATTTTATATAAAACGTGCCAATTTGACTTCACCTCACCTGATGGTAAGCTAAAAACAAAGTCTGAGGTGAGAGGGTCACCATTATAGACGACACGTAGCATATTACAATGGTGGCACTCAGCTTGGTGGACTTATTAGATGCTTTTTCACGTCCCGCTTAAAAGACCCGGGACTGTAGGAAGAAGGAAACACGTGTGCTGGTAAAGAATTCCAATTGTATTTAAATATATATGGAAAATATCAACCCTGATGGTTAAGTTTTATTACGAGAATAAATCTTTATTCAAAATTGACCCTCTATCTAATTTCAATGTCCTGAATATCAAAAAAGATCAGGACGTTAATGTTGAAAATTGTGTAACGAGAATACCATTTTTGACATTTGAAAGATTGAGATTTTGATTTTGAATAGTTTAGTTCAAGAATTATCCTTCTGACCCTTTAGACAAGTGTATAATCTTTGACCGGCGTATTGTAGAATAGAATGACGAATGCATAGGATTTGACGTTTATGACATGCGTTGACAACTGTCAAATCCCATACATGTGTCATTCTGTTTCTGAATTGCCACTTCTCTAGGAGGACTGAACGTTTTAGGGGAGTTTTGGCGCCAACATGAAGAATGGTGCATCGCGGTATTTTTTTATTTTCCAAAATTGGTGTGAATTCGAGATTTTATGTATAAAAATGGTGGATTTTTAGATATAATATCTTTGACAACGCACACAAGTGTGGAAAGTGGCAAATTACAGTGAATTGTGACTTTTTGTGTTGGTTCCAAATCTCCCTAGGGAGCTTCTAGTAAAGTCCCCACAACTTTACCGAGGACTGTAACTTGAAAAACTTGACCTTGGCGTCTCGCCATTAATAATTCTAAAGACATTTACTTGACATTGCCATATATCAATTACTTGCCAAAAGGGTGAAAAAAAAAAACGTTTTAGGAAAATTTGTTGAAGTAAAGAATTTTCAGTGACTCTTTTCTTTGTAGCACCGTCAAATTTCGGTATTCTTTACCAGTACACTTGTACTCCCGGGTCCTTTAATCGTGATCGACCTCATCAGATGTCTGAAACTGAGGGTCACAAGTGTAACTTTTTAAATATCTAAAATGGTGACCCTTTTTCTGAAATTCTACCTTCATACACAATAATGTTTACGGGAATTACGGCGAATTAACAAGCTGACCAGACAATCAGCCTGTGACCACGGCCGGTGTAACCTGGTCAGAACGTCAGGCAAATCAAAGGTATGTATGAACCTATACCATGATCGCGTTAATTCCCGTTAATATTATTGTATATCATGGTACGTGAAAGTTGAAAAGTTAGTTTAATTTAGGTACTTCAGTCAGTTTACGGGAGGAAAAGTTGTATTGACATGTCCTATAAAAAAATATATGCGAAATCACGAGCAAGCTTGATGTATAGTTTAAGTAATTTTGTTAGCATTGATGATGGTCGCGGTACTCAGAAATAATGGGAACTATTTCTATCAGCAGTTTTTATCGGTAAGTGTGTTAATAGACCTGTAACATTAAAACCTAGGATTTCCGTGTCGAAACGATGTAACAGTCTTATGATATAATAGCTTGATTGCGTCTACAGTTCATTTAGCTAACCTAAAAAGTTATAACTTTGTGAACGAATTAATAGATTCTGAACTCGTGTAGGATTCCAAATTTAAAATGAGCGTTAGGTATCTACAGATAATACATTCTTTATTTAAATACTTATTGATAATTCCAAGTGTATATAGGGTGGCAAACATTGATATAATATATTGTTACTAATGACAAAAATTCCCAAGGTGGGCCAGATTGATTATGATGGCCATGGGTCGGCCGGGGTGCGAGAGATATGCCTGTCAACCTCACCTTAGGCAGCCAAAAAGACCCACAGGCGCCTTGCATTTTAGTCGGTTCGAGTCCGACATAACTTCTCCGACCGGCTCCGGCGGCGGGGGGAGTCCGTGGCGATTTTTCACACGTAAAAAAAGTGGCAATACCTATATATTTCGATGAAGTTGTTATTAGAATTATGTATCTATATATTATGTAAATAATATTTTAATAATCGTCCGTGTGGTTACGAAATTAGAATACAAGCATCAACCATCTCATCCGAAGGGTCTCATAAGAGGCGACTAACGGAAAAATACGCAGACGATATCACTGCAAGAAAAAAAAACTCGAAATAAAACCCTGTACCAACCCGTCTGGCCAGCGGGGAAACAGTAGGCCAAAGCCTCCCAGCATTGGGAGAGGCCTATGTACAGCAGTGAACTGCGATAGGCTAATTGACTGATTGATTATTAGAATTATTAATTCAATACTAATTAAATAATATGATGTCAATATCAATCGATTAACCAATGCCTGATCGCTCCCGCTGCATAGGTGCCCATCACACTTGCTGCGGTGATGAGCACCGCACATACTTAATATAAATGACTCGACTATTAAGTATTATGACGTCACAATAATTTATTTCATACAAGTTTCCATATAACTTACCGTTTATGTTTAGTAAAAAGTAACTAATTTGATTAAACAGTTTAATTCCCAATTGTCTTCATCTTCTCATTATTTTATTGAAATGGCTAATATGTAATAATAAATATGTAAATATATATCTAAATTTGGGCTTAGGGTATCCAAATTTACAATTGAAATTTTAAACTGTCACTTTGACATAATAAGCAAAAATATTACCATCGAACTAAATTATAATTAATTAAATTAATAACATTTTTTTCAATCTTACAACCCTAATATGCTAAATATTGCTATTTATTTAGTTTTTTTTTAATTTTACGTAATTCTAAAATTAAAACAAAACCTAATAAAATATTCCAGAAACAATAGAACAATCACATGTTTTATGTTATCTACGGTAGCTAATTGCAAAAAAATGATACATTGAAACAACATTTACAACAAATCTACACGCAACATCTTGTAAACAACACGTGTTTTCATGTTTAAGTTTCACTTTTACAATTAATAACCAGAAAAACAATCGATTGTGAGAATTGTGTGAAAAAATATTAACAATCTTTACACAATAGACTAGTTATCTATCGCAGCTTTCTTGCTATCGCTCCCAAGCTATATGAGACCGCTTTGTATTACAACGATAATTATTTTAATATGCATAGAAACATAGTAATACACTTTCACTAAGAATTTGCATTTTGCATATGGCTAATGCTTTTGCAAACAAAAGCTGTAAAGAAATTCCTTTGGTTGTAATGACGAAGTCAAACGTGCTCAAAAGCTTTCGCGCGTCTTTTAATTTCACTTGTATTATGTGTTGCCATTACAGTAAATTATTACCAAATTAGTAAAAAGCATAGTTGTTTCAAATCGAAAGATATTAAAGGAAAATCTTTGACTAGTCCAGTATTGTTTCAATACGCTGTTTTTCTTAAAAATATTGATTGTTTCGGCTAAAATGATAATTAGTACCTGCCTACCTCCAGCGAGCCCATTGTACATTAAACTACGTACATGCTACCTACAAGTTCTACTGTAATCTATTGGTGTACAATAAAGAACTATCGATCGTATTTGAAATGGGTAATCTAATAGCTCCAAAACTTAGAACTAAAAAGATATTGGTCAATAGAGACATTTCTTTTTGATCTTCTGTTAAATTACTTCATTGTTATCTTATATTAATTATGTTTTGATTTTGAACAGTCAAAAATGTTGATAAGTATAAGTATTGAATACATTTTTTATCAAACTTGTTGCTCCAATCTGCAATTGCAATCAAAAGGTTCGAAAATAATAAAGACTTATCCTTTTAGAATGCTCCCAAAGAGATTTATCATTCGCTTAAAATATACAAAATCACTCCCTTTAATTGAACGATGTTGCCAGTAAAAAAATAATCAAAGCGACCGGCGGAAACGATGTAATATAGTCAGTAATGCTGAATGCTTCATTAGGAGAATTTTGATAGTAATCGTAAGTTCTGATCGCACTTCAGCGGCGCGAAACGATCCGATTGGTTGATACCCCACGCGTGTGTTCGAAGTATCTGATTTAAATACGGCATTTGATAGAAAAGTATTCGCGGGATGGCTATTTGTAACAGAAGGCGATGAGAATGTTAGATTGCTTGAATTTTATTACTATTTCAATTATACATTCACTCGTGCCGCTCATTCTTTTTTATTGTTAGAGCTACAGAAATGTTTCAATCTATATTACTAGCTATTTATTATAGATATTTATATAGCTATATTTTTTTTATTATATTCGACTTTTCCAATCTATGGGTCTTTTCTGGTGACCTGGAGTAATACAGGTAATCTATTACCAACAACAGGCACCTTATACCTGTATACTTTAATTTATGCAAACACTATATTTTCTAATTGGGTTGTTGGTGAGAAACAAATTTATTGTATTATTATTATTATTATATTTGAACCGCGGTAGCCTAGTGGTATGGGTAATGGACTGCTGACATGAGGTCTCGGGTTCGATCCCAGGTTTTACCATGGCACACACCAATGACTTTTCGATGCTTTTCGAAGTTATGTGTGTATTTATCGCAGGTTTATAAGTGCCCGGTTAATGGTAATAGGCTCGCCACCTATTACATTGGGATCTAAACATAAACTGGCGAAATGTGGGTGCTAGCACCTCTGCCTACCTTTCAGGGATATAGGCGTGAGTTTATGTTATGTAATGTTTGAATTGTGTCGCGCGTCGTAACGAGTTAAAAATCAAAGAAATAAAGCCTACGTCAATGCATAAATTGACAGGATGGTGCAAGATCTCCGGTCTTTTTACCACTTCTACATCTAAACCACTCAGTCAATTTTGATGAAAATTGCTACAAAGATAGATAAGTGCTTGGGGAAGGACATTGTCTAAGTTACATCGCGATAAATGACATCCACCCAGGAGCAGCTACAGTCAACAGCTAGTAATAGATATTTTAATTCAATACTCTAATTGGGGAGTCTCGAGCTCTTGCATGAATTCAGCTACAGGTTAAAAAATATTTGGGCACAAAAAAGTATAGTGAATGTTAAAATCTATTATCAACTTTCGGACCACCTTCGAACCAAAATAAAGTTCTCTAAGCCAATTGTCATTCGTTAATGTTAACACCTTCTAGTATACGAGCAGTGCAAGATAATGATTATCTTATCGGCTTGTATCAGCCCAGCCCAGTCCCATTAGCTGGGCGACCGACTTTCCCCGTAGGGTAGAACGGGCGATTGTTGACGATTGTCCTCTGCGAGTGTTGAGCTAGGAGTATGAGGTAGAACACCTTACTTTCTAACAGCATTCATTTGAATAATCATGTAGCTAAACTTAAGTGATGCTCTGTAGGGAATACTTATTATTTTAGCCGCCATAGTAACCGTGTTTTGTAACCTAAGAAGAAATTTGCTTACAGGGACGGCAGCTCAGATGTGAGTCCCATGGTGTTGCACACGTCTATATGCCACGATAACTACTTTCCATCAGGTAGACCGTGTGCTTGTCTGCCACCTAAGTGGTAAAAAAAATTAAACAAACGAAGATGTTTCAAGTTTGTTTTCGTAAGTTTATTGTATCCACATATCCTTAGATCTTTTGATTATCGAAACCCAACAAAAAAAAAACAGTATTTTTTTAATCTCTGGTCTTTGTTTTAAACTAACCATCAAAACTTGGTAATTATCAAGTGTGTGTATGTGTTTCATAATATTTGTAGGTAGTCATAGTATATGTAAAAAATAGGAACGTTTAGTCGAATATTTTTCCAAATATTCACGGCGCCTCTGTTGTATAAATAAATAAATTAGACTATTAATTTCATTACACAGGCTATAATAAAAATAATAGTTTTATTGGCTGTCGAGTATTATCCGTTCATTGAACATAGCCATTAAAAATCAATTAAATTGTGTTGATCAACACCAATGTATAAACGAATAATCGTGATTTTCACATTTATAAACATTAGCAAGGAAATGAGAGCCCAAGGAATTATTTAATAACCACAAAGATTTGGACTTCTTTTATTGGTCAAAGTTAAAATAAAACACCCATTAAATTACTATAGAATATTTCTGTCGTTAATTAAGGATATCATCATTGACATTAGTGATCTCATCTATTTTATTATTTACTGAAATTATTTATTGATTGATCTCGATGATTCACGGGGAGACTGCTCGAGGATATTATGCGTTGATTGATTTAGTTATTTTTTTTATAATTTGTACCTATTACATTAGATTCTCTCGATACTCATGCATAATCTGGAAACGTGACTGTGGACGTTACAGAGCCTAAAATATAGCGAAATTTGTATGTCCATATCTCTTCGTATATACACAAATGTGTGTATATTACTTATTACGCCCTTGAAATTTTATTAAAATGAAAAGAATTAATCGAAGAAAGCAAAGCAAATAAATAATTTTTCGAACACTACATTCTTCGTCGTCAATGCACTCATTGTACAAGCCCTATTTATCCCTCAGCGCACCGCGACCGCTTTCCAGTGACACTTGCCGCATACTTGCCTATTGCAAATAATGAGCGTTTCTGATCCATTATAGATACCAATGAGATTATTTCAGGTCAATATGATTCAATACCGGCACGTAAAATACTATTATTATGACTGGTAACACTAGTTATGTAGCAACAACGAAACTAGATTCCCGCCAACCCCATTGTCAAAGTGACAGTTCTTTTTTTTAAATATAGAATAGCGTATTTTTTTTTGTTTAGTGTTTGATAAAGGTTGCATATCGTACATCAAAAGTTCATTATTCTAAGTGCGTAGTAACCATGAACTCCTCTATAAAACCGCAATATTATTTCTTGAATCTACACAAGGATTGCTAATACAATCGTTGGTTCACAATCTACATAATGAATGTTGAATTTGTTAGATTACGCGAACACAGATACACGGAGATGTTTATAAATGCCACAGTTAGATTTAACAAACGTCCAGATTTATCGGGAAATGCCAGGATTCGTCTCTATTTAATAGGATTTGGTTCTTTTTTTATTCTCTCCAGCTCCTCTCATGGGAGCGACTGCTATCTGACCACTAAATTTCGAGATACAAACCTGTGTCAAAGCGTCGTCTATTAGAAGGTGTGTCTGCAGGAGAGGAGAGCTAGACCTCGAATATAGTTACCCTAAATACCTACCCCTAGTGGGGCCTGAATTAGTCTAAACGCTGAATTACATGGTTCCCGGCAGAGTAGAATTTAGACCACCCCATCTCTTCCCATGCGGTGTCGTACAAAGCGACTAAAGGATAGGGCTGTTTAACATCAGACAGATATATACAACCCAGACTCAGCCTCAGATGCATGGCTTAAGTTAACAATAGTGCCCAGAAGACTGCAATAGGCTCACACCCTATTACGTGAGACCGAATTCTATAATTCACTTCTGCCTAACCTTCCTGGGATGAATGCGTGATTATATGTATGTAAACCTAACGGTAATTTCCACGTATGTTAGTTATTTCATTGTTACATCTCAATATTGAATAATGATCGGTAGTCTGAGTTATTTAAGAACCTGTATACAGTAGGTACCAATGCTGTAGGCGAACTTATTGAGCCCACAGTGTGTCAAGGAATTACTCATGTTGTTTATAATGAATAATGTATTCATTTGTTAAGATAGACAAGAGTGAATGGTCTAAGTACTACATATTGTTGAGTTAGCGGTCAGTATGTAGGTGACCATGCTTGATTGAAGGGTAGATTAGCATTAGCATGTAGATAAGAAGTTGAATTTGCAAATTAAAAGCTGTGGGTTGATCAACGGATTGCCCCCTGTACGACCCCTGACGAATGTATGAGATTTGACGTATATGACTGTTGTCAACGCATCTAAAAAACGGCAAATTACATACAATCGTCATTCTATTCTAAAATACGCCGGCCAACGACTTACCACTTGACTACAGGGGGTTGTAAATGAACTCACTCCTAACGGCCTCAGGAAATTTGGTTTTATCGCCTGTACAATAGTTTGTGTTCAGACGAACTACTGGACAAGATCAGTAACAAAATAAACGGGATATTTACCATGTTTCATTGATTTGAGTGTCCGATATTTCGGCGGTTTTTCACGGTTCCTTCGTGATTATGGTGCTTGCAACAGCGCCGAAATATCGGAAACTCAAAACAATGAAACATGGTAAATATCCCGTTTATTTTGATACTGATGTGAGTGACCATGATAGTTTAAATACCTATATACTGAACAAGATGCGCACAGCTAAATTCTATCATCGCATCGCTTGCAACAGGCAGATAATTCAGCTTCACACATTGCAACCAGAAACGGTGCGCACAGTGTGGTATGAAAAGAACTTCATCTCGCGCACGCACAAGGTGTAGAATAAATTCCCTGCTACCTCCCTGTTTGTTTTTCCAATATGAGGTTATTCAAGAAGGGCATTAGAAGGTTCCTGCAGGATCTATAAAAACATATTGTCTGACCTGTGCTTCAAAACTGGTGCATCCTTATGCCAATTACACTATCCAGAACATCAGGTCAGGTTTATCTAGTCATAATCATAATCCCCACAGGTGTAAACCCACCTAATTAAGGTTTAGGCTGACTAAAATCGTGCTTGTTGTCACGCAGGCAACGCTTGGTGTCATATCTACCATCGTTCATGTTGAGAGGTGTGCCTTTTAGTTTAATTATGTCGAGTTCAGGTTCGATCTGATATGTTCACCGTAAAAATAAAGGTTATTGCGATTTAATGTACGGAGCATCAAAGGGGGACTTCGAAAGTAATCCTGCCTCCTGTTATACTCACGCTTTGCCAAACCATAGAAGAAAAGTAATTCTCTTAAAACTCTTATAATATAAAAGCCAGTTGCCCCTTCGGGCATAAATGTAAAAACACAGCCATATTATACCAGCATAATATAGCCAGTATTATACAGTGAAAATACAAACGAGATTAATATAGTTCTCCGCTGAATAGATCCCATATCTCAACACCTACATAACAATTAATGCTAGACCAATTAACCTAAAATCTGGATAATGTCTAGTCTACGGACCACGATGTAGAGTAGGCTAAATATGAGACGATGTTTTTTATATAACTTTGGTGGCAGACAAGCACACGGCCCACCTGATGGAAAGTGTAAAAAGTGTAAAATCAGGGAAGTCACGTCACACCCGTGCTGCCGACCCTGTACGAACAGAAAGTTTCTATGCCGCAAGTGCAGAACACAAAATCAGGACAAGACTTTGGTGTTCCCACTGACAGCACAAAAGCTCTGGCTACCCTATTCACTGCCGGGAACATAACACGACGTTATTATAGCTGTTGTATGCTTTAGGGTGGAGGTACTTCCCCAGTCGGACTGCTCATTTGGGACGGAAATACCGTTGTGTCCTACCTCCTACGAAAGATGAAAAACGTCGTGGGTCTATCGGACACACTAAAACCTTAAGGGCCCTAGCCAACCTCACCAGTATGATGGTAGACATGCTGGTTAACGTACTTTTTTGAAAGAAAGTGTTGGTTCAGCCCTAAGGTATATAACGCACCTCCGGAAAACCGCATTGGCTGGCAACCGCACAAAGTTTTCCGGATCTGTGATGTCTACTTTTATGTTTTTTTACTTCTACCACTTCGGCAGATAAGCTTACGGATCACCTGATGGAAAGTGGTCACTATGAGCTATGGACGTGTGCAACACCAGGAACGTCACCCTCCCGCTGCCGACGCGGTAGAAACCCTCTAGTGCCCGTAGTCGCTATGGAAATCCACAGCAGGGAGTTCATTCCACAATCTGAGCGTGCGTGGGATGAAGTTCCTTTCATACCGCATAATGCGCACCGTCTTAGGTTGCAATGCGTGGGGATGAATTCCCTGCCTATTGCTAGCGGTGCGATGATAGAATGTTGCTGTGGGCATTATTTCGAAAATAGAGTGAAATGTATCTTTTTTTTTTCTTATTTATTTTGCGCAAAATCGCCACGGGTACCTCGACCACTGTAGTCGGTGGTGGAGGCAAACCGCATCCAGAAGTCGCACGATTAGCCGTCTGTCCGTTTAGTAACAGCATGCGGGTCCCGAATACGGCTCAAGTGTATTGTGCCTCTTAATGAAACGTATTCTCTCTTTTTTTATCAGAATTCTGGCACCAAATCTCTCTGGCCAAATTTCACGTCTCAAAGAGTCGATCAGTATGTGATTCACGTGTTGGATGACCTTAAAACACCTGTGTTTTATTACGAAGCAGTTTTTATTTCGAGACGTTTACGTGAACTGCTTTTTTGGCGAACTAAATGTTGCACAAGCTGATTTCCTGATGACAGCAAGTCAGACTTACTGCCTCGTCATTTTCGTACTAACATTTCACACTTTCTGATCAATTTCTCCTGCCATGGTAGGCAGTCTCAGTTTGGAGTCCTAACATACAATAAAAGAGTAACAACGCGTAATTTGTAAAGGACCCGGGCCAGTAGGAAGAAGGCAACATGTGAGCTGGTAATGAACTGTAGTGAACTTCTCGCTAAGGGTATTTATCAAAATAAGCATACTCAGCCGCCTGTCACCCTGGCAGAAGCAGGCCGCGGCTGTGGCGCGCCTGACGCGCCTCCCCGTTTCCGGGGACGAGTTCGGGACTGTAGTCCCCACACCCGAGAAGAGGGCCAGATCGTGAGAGATGGCCCTGGGTCGGCCGGAGTGCGAGGAATATGCCTGTCAACCTCACCTTCGGCAACCAAAGCGACCCACAGGCGGCGTGCGTTTTAGTCGGTTCGAGTCCGACATAACCTCCTCCACCGGCTCCGGTGGTGAGGTATCCGTGGGGATTTTGCGCACATAAAAAAAATAAAAAAATAAGCATACTCATTGTATTAAAAATGATTTATACATAAAAATCATTATCGCTTTTGTATAACTATTAATCATTTATATACATACATATATTCACATTTGTATACAGGGGTAGACAGAGACGTGTTAACACCCACAGTTCGCTAACTATGGTTTCCCCATGTACCTAATAGGGGGCGAACCTATTAAGCCATGATCATTTGCACATAGGTCAATCAGAAACTCTTTATATATTCCTCACACATCCTCAAAGCTCAAAGGATTACACTAAAATACAGCACACTCATATCTCCTTATTGGCATCAGCCGGGCAGTTCCATGTGGCGTATGTTTACTGCCATTTAGAGTACCAACAGCTCTATTCGTTAACAAGTTTGTACTACACCCAGGAGTGACACTTGCATGCTGTTTCATCAAAAACAACATCATAATTTATTAAATATTATTTGATATTTCCTGCAGTTAACACGAATGTATGAAATTAAAATTAAACTACTTTTACCAGCATATTTGACTAAAATTACAATAAATCGCGACGTAATCCGGTAAGTAAAAGTAGTTTAATTTCAAATAAATGTTTTATTACAATTTCAAATAAATAAACTTGTTGAATAAATTTATTAAATTGTTGATTAAATGCTCCGTATATTTTCATTAAGCAATTAATTTTACTATTTGTAAATATTAATAGCGTGCTACACGCTATACAATTATGTTTAAATACTTAATTATGACGAATTACGAATAATTAATATTAATAGAAATATGGTGTTGCATTTTGCAACAAAAACACTTGAGATTTTCGAGGTGAAAAAGGAATTCCACAATCGCTCATAAAGGTCTTTGATTTCTTTGCAGGACCATTGCGAAGAAAGAAATAATATACAGAGATACTTTTTGAATGTTATAATATACATACATACATACATAAAATCACGCCTGTCCTCCATTGGGGTAGGCAGGGATCACGGATCTCCACTTGCTACGATCCTGACATACTACTCTCGCTTCATTCACTCTCATTACATTCTTCATGCATGCTCGTCCGTTCAGGGTACTCTTGACCTGCCCTTTTTCTAAAACTCCCCCAATTTGGTCCAGGTATTGTGTTATTATATAATTTATAAAAAAAATACTCTTCTGATAATCAAAATTTATTTATTAAATTTATTAGAATACATTTTTTTTTAAATATTAATCTAAAACTATATCGATAAACTAATATATTCAAGAGTATAAAGGAGAAATTAAAAGTTTCAGGCGCCGCAAATTCCTCCCCATCGATGTCGACTGGTAACGTGTCCAAAAGACAGGCGGCATTGCCCCGTTGGATGGCAATGCCAATCTGTTGTGCGAAAAAGAGGCCAGCCTTTTGTTCACGCGAAGCATCAACCAGTCGCTTTGCTATTTCCATGCAAATACGCTCGGATCCCCGAACCCCAGGCGTTTCCGCCCCAAATGCTCAAATATATTACTAAGTTATCTATTTGCAATCGGATTAGGTTAAAGTTTAGTAGCGTAGTTTTATACAGTAAATGTGTTATTTTCAGTACAAATACGTAAAAAAAGGGGGGTAATAATAGATCACGGATCTCCATTTGCTGCGATACTGACATACTACTGTCGCTTCATTCACTCTCTTTACATTCTTCGTGCATGCTCGTCGGTTTAGGGTACTCCTGACCTCCTCGTTAAGTTAGTTAGATTAATATCCGAAGTTTTTTATTTAACACAATATTTTTGTTCCAGAGATGGCAGCGGAGGTGGTTCGTTTTGTACGACGATGGCGAACTGACATACTCGCTGGACGAACACGTAAGTACTAGAAACTAGATGTACAAGATATAGAATTCAATGATGATATCTGCTATTCTGGTATAGAAGAATTCAATCATGATATAGAAGAATTCAATCATGATCATCGCACCTCTCGCCATAGGCAGGGAATTCATCCCCACACATTGCGAACTGAGACGGTGCGCACTGTACGGTATGAAAGAAACTTCATCCCACGCACACTCAAGCTGTGGAATGACCTCCCTGCTGCGGTTTTCCCAAGCACCTACAATATAGGGTTCTTCAAGAGAGGCATCAGAAGGTTTCTTCATGGTCGGCAGCGCGAGTGTAACACCCCTGGTATTGCATACGTTCAAAGGCCACGGTAACCACTTCCCATCAGGTGGACCGTGTGCTTGTCTGCCACCTAAGTGGTATAAAAAAAAATGATATCTGCTATTCTAGAATACAAAAATTCAACTTCGTGTCTCACTCGGGCGAATAAATATCTTCGGGTATTTTCGGGTCCGCGCTTTTACCGCTTTCAATGCCTTATAGTTTAATCCAGACGGCAAATAACGCAATAATAGCGTCAATCGCGTTCCTCTCGATCATACCTCAAGATATCACATCTGTCATCATCTTCACCATATAGGCGTGATCCAGGTTACATTCGAGGTCCTTGTAGCTTGCGCTCCCGCTAGTTTTAAGTTAAGGCTTATTTGGTCAATGATAAATGTTGATATTAAACATACCTGTCCTTTAATCGCCTTGTCCGACACCTCATGAGAAAAGATGAAGTGGTAAAAATTCTACTCTGCCGGGAACCACGCGAGAGCTTCTGCTAAGCTTAATAAATAGTTTTTCTTTTTCTTTTTTTTTATATAGAACACGTCAATTGTACTTCGCCTTGCCTGATGGTAAGCTGAAGGCAAAGTCTCAGAAAAGAGGGTCACCATTACTTACACTTACCGTTTGACAATGGTGACACTCAGCTTGACGGCCTCATCATATGCTTTTTCACGCCCCGCTTAAAGGACTTTTCTTTCTAATTTACACGTACCGGCAATTTCCACCAGTTTAATATACTTAAGATGCTAGTCACATTTTGCTCTGAGCAACTAAAATAACTTTCATCTATCAAATAAGGTAGCGTACCTTGTTATCCACACCGTCTTATTCAACTTTTTCCACCAACCGTCTAAAAAGGCGGTCGTAATCGCTTCCGCGTACTTTTATATCAGCTACCGACAGCTCGCTTCTTGCCCCGACTAATCTTTCGTAGTAACAAATTGAAACCTGCTTGATACTCTAAAAGGCTGTATTGAAAACGAGTAGGGTAACGCAACCAGTAATTGACTTGTGAATTAGAAATTTGTGATTGCGGAATTGACAAATTCTTGTTTCGTTTCGAGAAACTGTTGTATTTTGTACAATTTTATACTGTTTAGGCATGTAGAAAGATTGGCGAGTAAGTAAGTGGACAAGCAAATCTTGGTGATGTAAAATGACAGGTCACAAGCTCACAAAACCGTCGAGAATGCCTCAAAGGTTTAATGATACTAAAGAAAGCTCGGAACAGTAAACGTAAGCACAGAAGCAATTGGTTGGTTCTTATCTTTCACGGCGAAAGAAAGGCTTTTGGAAAAGGTTTATTTATCTACAAGTTTAGTTAGTTACGTACATACATACACGCCTGTCTCCCATAGGGGTAGGCAGAGATCACGGATCTCCATTTGCTACGATACTGACATACTACTCTCGCTTCATTCGCTCTCATTACATTCTTCATGCATGCTCGTCGGTTTAGGGTACTCCTGACCTCCTCGTTAAGTTCGTTAGTTAACGAATAACCTCAAAACTTGCTAGGAAAATGTATGTATGCCACAGAAAGAATCCGATCGTTTTCCAATCAAGCTTGGCATTCGTTTAAATCGTATTAATTATACATACATAAACTTTTACAAACCAATAAAAACAAAAATATAAATGCCAATAATTACACCAACACCGCGTGTTCATTTTTTGCCAATAATAATTTTATTCGTGTATTATAAAAACAAACAACCAACCGGTCAGCGAGTCTCAAGACTCCGTATCATCGGCAGTCTTTATCAATATCAAATCTTTCTCATTTTTCATCGGCATCCATAAATATTCATAATAATTGGCGTCGTTGCAATTCCGAGTGACTACATGAATTTTAATATATACCGTATATAGCCGTCCATCTTGCTGCGTAAACGAAACAAAAAAACCCGTAATACCTGGGAACAATGACACAGGAAGACTAGGAGAGCTTTCTCCACTCATACGGAACAAGTTGCCTTTTATAGAATTAAAATTTCCAAATAAAATTCGATGGACGACAATTGTGTGTTTTACCTTAAATTTTTGCTATTAACAATGCTTACTTAGTAACGAGAGAATGGCCGCGAGATGTTTATCTCTAGTTGGGAATTAGGACCGAGACTATAAACAGATCTGGATGTAGGACAACAGTCACTGATACTTGAGTTAAATATATTTAAATGTAAAGTTCAGTTCACTATTGTTAATATTGCGCTTTAAAATTTTTTTTATCAATTTCTTTATTTGAAAATCCATGTACCTAGTTGTGACTTACTTAATAAATGCGTATGTGTACTTAGTTTATTTTGGTTTATTTATTAGTCTTATTCAATGTGTTACAATTCGTTTTTCATAGCGGTAGAGCATTCGACTGCTATGCAGGGGGCGCTGGTTCGATTCCCGCTTAGTGCAAATATTTGTATGTATGAATATATATATTTGCATTGGTCTGGGTGTATCTATGTATAATATGTATGTATTTACAAAAAAAAAAGTATCAAGTATGTTTATCCGCATTCTAGATTCCATAACACAAGCTAGTTAAACTATGCTTACCATGGGTCTAAATAGCGTTGTGTAGAATGTCGTGGAATATTTATTATTACTATTTTTTATCTATCAACTGTTTAACTTAAGTATACAGGTTCAATTCATCAATTAAATCTAAAATTGATTATTGATTCTTGTAATTTTAGTAGCTACGATTCCACCGCCATACTATCGATCCAATACCTTCTATAAAATTATGTTTACCTATTACACTCCCACTAAATTAATTCTGGTAATTGTGGCCGTGCACTTATCAGATATGCAAATTTAACCGTATGGTAAATCTACCAATTACCCTGTTTCGACCAAACGCATCTATTTTGGCGAATGTGTCCGTGAACTTGATAGTTGACTCCGGGTAAAGAGGTCAGTTGTCGGTCGAGGGCTGCGTCAATGTAACGTATAATGTATTCGCTTCTCACTTCGTTATCATCTGAATGGAGCTGAATATTTGCAATGCGCCTCACATACCGAGAAGGGAAGTCGTTAGCCTACGGAAAGTAGGGAAATTAATGACTTTAAGACCGAACATAAGTCTTGTTTGTTTTATATTTGTACTAGTTCTGCGACAGATTATTTAGAGGTATTTTTAAAGGCTGTCAACTAGATTCAATCTGTATGTTGCGTAAATCTTCTAATATATAAAATTCTTGTGTCACAGTTTTAGTGTCTAAACTCCTCCGAAACGGCTTTACCGATTTTGATGAAATTTTATATGTATATTCAGTAGGTATGAGAATAGATTTATAACTAACTTTTACAAAAATGTTAAGGGTGGTTCACCCCAAAAATTTTTTTTTA
Organism: Eilema griseolum; assembly: GCA_963662185.1. NCBI lineage: Eukaryota > Metazoa > Arthropoda > Insecta > Lepidoptera > Erebidae > Eilema > Eilema griseolum. Next base: position 24,573,563 of record OY759240.1, read on the forward strand.
ATTTTGGACAATTTTTTTTTATGTTGTGGAATTGAAAAATACATTTAGTCCTAAATTATCACCCTCCTATATGGAAAAACAACGTTTGCCGCGTCAGCTAGTATATATATAACAGTTACAACGACACAGTAAAATTATGTTTTACTTTTAACTGTAACGTATACATACATGACCTCAGAATTGAGTTTTAATTGTAAAACATACAACATACATGTCCTCGGACCTTTTTATTTATGATTGACAAAAATGATTGAACGAGGAGAACACTAGTGAGCTATTTACGTGTTAGAATATTTTGATATTTGAGTATTAAATACATACTGTCCTTTAAATTGGCAACTCTCTCATGCTGTGTGTAGGTGATCTGGGTTAAGATTGTAAACTAGCATCTTGGAAACTACTATCTCTTTTGAAATAATTTCTTCGAAAAGCCCTTGGACCCTGACTTATTTCTTGCGAAATTGTTTTCTTATATAACTCTTCTGATATTGATCATCATCCTCCTTGCGTTATTGTCAGTCATCTCAGAATCCGGGGTTTACATTTTCAACTCTAACTGTAACGCGGCTTATCTTCGATATTTTTCAGGAAACGACTCCCACTGACGTCCACAACCCATTAGTGATACCTTCTCTTCTAATTTTCGTATCTCTGGAACTGTAACTTTATGACCTGTTTCCTTCTTCCTACAGTCCCGGGTCCTTTAAACGGGGCGTGAAAAAGCATCTGATGAGGCCGCCAAGCCGTGTGCCACCATTATAACATTACTTAGTGTCTGTAATGGTGACTCTCTCCTGAGACCTTGCCTTTAGCTTACCATCAGGCGAGGTGAAATCAAGTTGGCGTGGCCTAGATAAAAAGAACCTATAAACGAAGCGTGGTTTCCGGCAGAGTAGAATTAGGGCCACCCCATCTATTCCCATGCGGTGTCGTACAAGGCGACTAAGGGACAGGGTTGTTTAACATCGGACAGATATATACAGCCCAGACTCAGACTCAGATGCATGGCTCGAGTCAACAATAGTGCCCGGAATACGGCAATAGGCTCACCCCCCTATTACTTGGGACCGAATACAATTATTGGTGAACTGTGGGTATTAATTCACCTCTGCCTAACCCTCCAGGGATAAAGGCGTGATTATATGATGATGATAAAACGAAAACTAGACTTCTCACTTACCCAATTTTTATCTGAGACAGCAAGAAATGTCTTCTCAAAAATTGTCCTTTAACCAGTATTGATTTTAGACAACCGTAGTCTTATTAAGGTTTGCTAACTATAGATAGATAGATAGATAGATAAATCTTTATTGTACACCAACAGATTTACAGTAGGACAAGTAGGTAGCATGTATACAGTTAAATGTACAATGGGCGGCCTTATCGCTCAAGCGATTTCTTTCAGGCAACCTTGGGATGGACAGTAATGTTATAAAAACAAAAGATATGGTGTAGTTACCGACTAAACTTAAATAGATAGTGTTTTAAAACAAAAGAAAGGGAGAAAAGTAAGTAAAATAAAATTAATATACGGCTTTACACAAAGTATTATCAACATAAATATTGACATATATTATGTTAGATATATTATGAAAGTAACTAGTACTCGTATATCAATATCGGCCTTCCAGCCCACACAGCACTTAACATAGCCTGTCTGTTCCGTGTTTCTCATTATTATCTCTCACACCTATTCATTTATGTGCGTTTGCATATGCATTTATAACGAACTACATACCTTTTGTAAATGTTATAGTTTCAAAGAGAGATCTAGAAATATTGAAGGGAACTCTGGACTCTGAATTGTAGGTTTAATATACGATTGGAGGTGGAGCCACCTGTCACCCTTGCAGGAGCAGGCCGCGGCGGTGGTGAGCGATGCGCGCCTCCCTATACCCGGGGATGAGATTGGGACTCCGTGGTCACTACACCCGAAGAGGGCGCCGTCTCTTAAGAGACGGTCCTGGGCCGGCCGGGGTGCGAGGGATATGTCTCAGATATCTCACCTCCGGCAACTCGCGGCCCACACAGTCGGCGTGCGTTTTAGTCGGTTCAAGTCCGACATAACCTCCCCCACCTGTCTCGGTGGTGGGGATATCCGTGGGAATTATGCACACATTAAAAAAAACCTTATATGCGATCGGGACTACCGCAATAATGACTGATCTATAGGTATTGGTATGAGGAGTCACCGGCCTTCACCTTGGTGTCCGGGGTCCGCTGGTTGTTTTGTTTTTACAACTTTGGTGCAAGATAAGCACACAGCCCACCTAATGGAAAATGAAACCTATGAACGTGAGCAAGACATGAAGAGTCACACCCATGCTACTGACCCTGTAATAACGGAGAGTTTCTGTGCCGTCAGTGCAGAAGACACAACTGACAGCACAACAACTCCCCATTGAGCTCTGGCTACCCTACTTCGACTATATTGGGATCGATTGCCATCTGATCTACCAGCCTGAGTTCTTCAGGTCTCCTGCATAGGCCTTCATCTTGACTTAACGATTATTGACAGCCTGGACCGACTTTTAAGGCGCCCTTCGAAGCACGGAACCGCTCTAATGAAATGCCACGCGGGTTCCCTTCGCCTGTCTTCTTCTTCATAATCTAAGCGTTAATTCCAGTCGCATCTGAAGCTTTGTGCCTCGGAGTCTGGGGTCCGCTTTACTAATCTAACTGCGGATTTGGCTGAACTTGGATATTTTCCATCCCATCTGACTTCCACAACCCAAAGGCTATATCGAAGCATTGCAGCTAGACCAGTTGTTGGACTTTTTAGGGATCCAACTACCCGTAACGACTGCCGTAGATGTTCGTATGGCAACAGGTACTGACGTCTTAACGTGCTCTCCGAGGCACGACCAGACCAATGCAAATATCTATATTCATGCATACAAATATTTGCACTGAGCGGGGATCGAACGCCCCGTTCACTACCACCACAGAGGCTGTATATCGCTGAAAGAGAGTTTCACGTAAAAGGAAATGAGTCTATTGCCGTCATCAATCAAGCCTATCGCTGTCCACTGCTGGACATAGGCCTCTCCCAATGTTGGGAGGCTTTGGCCTACTGTTTCCACGATGACCAGACGGGTTGTTACTGGGTTATATTTCTAGTTTTCCTTCTCTCGCAGTGATATCGTCTACGTATTTTCCCGTTATTCGCCTCTTACGACACCCTTCGGATGAGATGGGGTGGTGATTCTTTCGCGGTTTACTTAATAGAGAACAGTCTTATACCTTTATCATAGGTACGATGACCCCCTCGTATAGATGGGTATCCCCTATTACTTCGCCGGCAACCCCGCGAATATACTGACTAATCTAAGTTACGACGCCACGAAGCCCTACACTGTTCGCTATTGGATTATATAAGCCATACAAGTAGCCATGAGTCGCCCGAGTGAACCACCTATTTGCAATATTGCAATACACCACGTACTTGATTCACAAAAAGGTAGATCCTAATCAGTCAATGATTTCTATAGGTTTGTTTCACATTATAGGTACATTATTAGAACTAATTAAATGCTTTTAGTTCACTTTTTAGTTCAAGGAGGTAGGACACGACGGTATTTCCTCGCCCTACAGAATACCGCAGCCATAATAACTTCGTGTTGTGTTCCCAGCGGTGAGTAGGGTAGCCAGAGCTCACTGGGGAGTTTGTGCTGTCAGTGGGAAGACTAAAGGCTTGTCCTGCGTTGTCTTTCACACTGAGGGCACAGAAACTCTGTGCTTACAGGGTCGGCAGCGCGAGTGTGACTCCTCTGGTGTTACACACGTCCATAGGCTACGGTAACCATTATCCATTTTTTTTCTTTCCCGGTGCAAATGGGACCGGAAAAGTCCTTCTTCATCCTGGCGTTAATCCTGGTCGCATCAGAACCTTTCACCTCGGAGTCTGATATCAGATCCTTTTCCAGTCTAACTGATTCTGAGGTGATATGGATTTGCGATGCGATTGTGGAGTTACTCCACAGACAATGGCCTACCTGTTGACGTGTGCTACATGTACACCGGAGGAACTCATGTGCACCTCCCAGAACGCCATCCAGGTAGCTGCACTCTGGGAGAACACTATCTGAGTGTCGAGGTGCCTTCGCCACGGTAGAAGATGTCTGCTAACTGCGGGTTTAAAAAAAAGATAGAAAAGACATTTATTCTAGGCATATTAACTTTACACACATATCACGAGCTCGAAAAGGTCGCCACCTCAGCATGATGTGCACACACAAGCTGAACTTCAATATTTTCGATGAAGCGACTGTTATCTGACCTCCACAACCAATTCGCTATATCCAAGTATTGCAGTTAGACGTCTCGGCGGGTAATGTAATTATTCGAATAAGAATAAAACCTTTTAAAAAGGAAAAACCGTATTTGAAAAAGCGTTTTAAATAAATACATACATATAATCACGCTTTTATTCTCAGAGGGTTAGGCAGAGGTGAATTAACATTATTTGTATAATGTGTGAGAGGCGTTATCTTTTCTTTTCTCTTTCCTATTCTTCTGATTTTCCCTCCCTTTTAGCTCTAAGCAGCAAATATTCTTAGAGTAGCGGTAAGCGCTTACCATCAGCTGCTTGTCGGTCTCATAGTGTAACAAATCCAACCTATTGAGTAACCATGAACGTACCTATTTAGGCGATGAATCATACGAAGAATAGAAATCTAGCTCCCGTATAGACGCTGTACCCAAACAAGGACAGAAGAGCTTGTATGCATAACAATATTTCGTATCAAAAGCCACATTTAGCATTCTGGCTGGCCATGTGCTAAACAATGACATGTCAATTAGACCGTGTTGGCGTTCTCACGACATCTGGAGCATCCATATTAATGTACTTTATATGGAACGGAATATATATACAATTTAAATCAATAAAACAGTTTTTCATATGCGAAATACCGCCACGATCCACCGGAGCCAGTGGGAGAGGTTATGTTGGACTCGAACCGACTGAAACGCACCCCGCTTTTGGATTGTTTTTGGTTGCCGAAGGTGAGGTAGACAGGCATATCCCTCGCATCCCGGCCGACACAGGGCCATCTCTCACGATCTGGGCCTCTCCTCGGGTGTGGGGACCACGAGTCTCAATAAAACAGGCCGTCGATTATACTTTTTTTTTTTTTTTTTTTTTTTTTTATATAGGACACGTCAATTGGACTTCGCCTTGCCTGATGGTAAGCTGAAGGCAAAGTCCCAGAAAAGAGGGTCACCATTACTTACACATACCGTGTGACAATGGTGACACTCAGCTTGACGGCCTCATCATATGCTTTTTCACGCCCCGCTTAAAGGACCCGGGACTGTAGGAAGAAGGAAACACGTGAGCCGGTAATGAATTCCAGGCCTTAATGGTGCGACAGAGGAAAGAGTCTCCGAACCGCTTGGTTCTTGATCGGATGTTTTGCACCGTGTGCGGATGACATCTAAGACCTGCACGCGTTGTCCTGTGTAGGAAAGGGGAGGGTGGGACTAATTGGAAGAGCTCATCAGAACACTCCCCATGGTACAAACGGTAAAATACAGCCATGGACGCAACATCTCTACGCAGCTGTAAAGGTTCTAGGGTGTTCGTGATCTCGGGATTCCCAATGATGCGGACCGCACGTCGCTGCAACCTGTCGAGAGCATCTAGTAAGTACTTTGCTGAACCATCCCAGAGATGCGAGCAGTACTCCACACAGGAGCGAATTTGTGTCTTGTATAGAAGACACCGCTGCTCCGGCGTGAAAAATCGTCTCACTCTGTTCAGGACTCCGAGTTTTCGTGAGGCTGTTTTGATGATGCTTTCGATGTAGTTTTTGTTATTCAGGTTGCAGCGAACATCCATACCTAGGATATTGAGATTGTCCTGCAGTGGCAGTGGCGTGCTCTGAAGAGTGGGGAGGGGAAGGAAAGAAGATACTTTTGCTGTAAACGCGCATGCCTGCGTCTTCTTGGCATTGAACTCAACCAGGTTCTCAGAGCCCCATTGAGAAATGTGATTCAGGATCCCGTCAAGCTCAGTGACAAGAAGCTGCCTTTTCTCCGCGATATCCGACTGCTTGGCCGCAGGATGTCCATGATAACTCCCATGCAAAGTGCTATCGTCTGCATAACAATGAACATTGCCGGTAGACAGCATGTCGTTGATATGCAGAAGAAAGAGAGTGGGTGATAAGACGGACCCCTGGGGCACGCCAGCATTAACCTGCAGAAACTCCGAAGCTCGTCCGTCACAAAGGACGCGAATACGGCGCCCCTGCAGGAAGCTAGCAACCCAGTTGCACAGCCTAGAAGGCAGACCAAAGGCAGGTAGCTTGGAAAGAAGCGATTTGTGCCAGACTCTATCGAAAGCTTTGGCGATGTCAAGACTAATTGCCAGTGACTCGCCGTGCTTGTCCATAGCCTCACCCCAAAGATGGGTAACGTATGCTAGAAGATCACCCGTTGACCGTTTCGGTCTGAAGCCATATTGCCGGTCATAATAAAGCAAAACCACTGTCAGTCCACAGACACTGCAAAAAACGGCATTAAATTTTAGGTTTTATTTAACCACCATGATTATGGCGAGTTCCTCCGTGATCATGCTGCTTGCAACAGCACCGAAATATCGGAAACTCAAAACAATGAAACAAATTAAATATTAAATATCCCGTTTATTTTGATACTGATGTGAGTGACCACGATAGTTTAAATTTCTATATTGTTTATGATCGACTTTCGAACTATACAAGAAAATAGAAGTCGCCGGTAGAATATTATAGTGCCAATTTTTCTTAACAAATGACTTTAGCTGAGCGGCAAAGGCATCACTGCCTTAGGGTCCAAATGTTTCTCAGTAATTATTTCCACGCCCCGTTCGGTTCAATATTATCATTCACAAATCATTTTAGTAATTGTCCGCCAATTAATGCATTCCATTGTTAAACAAGATGGCACTGATAACAGTTCAGTTGTGTGTGTGTTTTTCGATAAACACACACACAACTGAACTGTTATTTTTTCTTTTATCATGTTGTGTTTAGTGTCTAACTATTAGCATGGATTATTTCATATGATTCATTTATAAATTAGCTGTAACCAGTGCTCGCATAAACTACTGTCTCATAGAAACCTATCACTGGGTATATTTTATGTGCTATTTCAGATTATAGCTTGTGCCAAAAAGAAAAATAATAAAATATCCGATAAGTGGCCATTATATTTATTTATTATGTACTTTATTGTACGCCAATTACAGTATTCACGTTACAGAAATTGAGAAGACAAGAGCAGTATAAAGGGCGGCTTTATCGCTTTAGGCAACACGATTTCTTCCAGGGAACCTTTGAATGAAAATGTATGTTGGTTGGAGTATTTGAGCGTTGTTGGTGTTTAATTAAAGTCTTTTTTTTTTATACCACTTAGTTGGCAGACAAGCACACGGCGCACCTGATGGAAAGTGGTTACCGTGACCTATGGACGTCTGTAACACCAGAGGAGTCACAATTGCGCTGCCAACCCTGTAAGTACAGAGTTTCTGTGCCGTCAGTAGAAGACAAAGCAGGACAAACCTTTAGTCTTCCCACTGACAGCACAAATTCTCCAGCGAGCTCTGGCTACCCTACTCACCGCTGGGAACACAACACGAAGTTATTATAGCCGCGGTATTCTGTAGGGCGGAGGTACTACCCCAGTCGGATTGCTCAATCGGGTGGAAATACCGCCGTGTCCTACCTCCCTTTATATTATCATTTATATTATTTATTATTTATATTCCATATTTTACACATGCTAATATTACATAGTTAAGTAGGTTAGAGTACAGAAATTGTTGGTATGTGAGTTCACTTCTGCCTAGCAGTTTTTGGAATAGCCGTGACAAATCACATCTATCACAAACAACCAGTTTACCTCCTCCCTCCAAAAAAGGCAGTAATTATCGTCCACCTCATTATTTAACATACCAGTAAACAAATCTTAGCAATCGCGTGCGCTAAGTGCGACGTTTGACGTCGGAATGCGGCCGTGTTGTGCAACTGCGAACGATGCGCTGCGCTAGCGCAACGCACCCACACTGCGATTCACCTGCGCCCGCGCATCGGCTTACATGCTTCCGTATATGCGCAAATGATTAACCGATATTGGAGAAATTTTGAAATATGTTGAGATTTTAATCTATATCTCAAAATACAAATTTGATATTTATTAGAATATAGAGAAATTTTAAAATATAAGCCGATTAGTCACAGAGAGGAGACAAATGGAAGGTGGGACGTTCCAAGACTTCCAAGCCAGATAGACAGACGACCTTATGAAGATAGCTGGGATGGACTGGATACGGCATGTGGAAAATCCGGAGCTATAGAGCTATGGAGATCCGTAAGAGACCAAAAGTAACCGACATAGCCCAGCGGATTAGCTCGTTGAAGTGGCAGTGGGCGAGACACATAGCGCGCAGAACATATAGCCGATGGAGAAAAAAAATCTGGAATGGCGACCGCGTAGGACGCCCAACGGCCAGGTGAACGACGAAGGACGACCTCATCAAGGTAGCGGGGAAGCGCTGGATGCGGGCTGCTTTAGATAGGTCATCCTGGAAGTCTATGGGAGAGGCCTATGTTCAGCAGTAGACTGTGTGTGGCTGATATGATGATGATGATGATAATGATGATAGTGTACATTGGAAGAGACCTATCCAGCTGTAGACTGCTGTAGACCATTGATTGATGAGATATTATGTTGTAATATTTGAAATTTTCAGCACGATTTCTAGGCAGGTATACTATATAATTACATTCCCTATTGCGTGTCAAGAAATGAGGCCCAGCGCAAGCGCATGATGCAACTATCCCTGTGTGAGCTAGCAATCACGTTGATTTGTACCATTCCGCAAGAAATACAAAATACTTGGGAGAAAAATTTCAACATTGACGGCTAACAACTGTGACTTTTACCCTACATACCGTGGTAATGTCGCGTTCCACTTGCCAAATGTATTAGAGTTCGTAATTAGCCGTGACTGGCTGTGTGAAAAAAATACCTTTGATATGCACTGCTTATGTAAAAGTTCAAATAAACAAAACAATCTTATCTTACCTCTGGAGTGAAATTAGTTTTCATTTTAAGTTGATATATTCAGATCCAGTGTCGATAACTGATTCAAACAACGGGGGGTGACCCAGGAATTGTGTGATATAATAGTCAAATATTGACAGGCCAGTTGTCTTTAACTTTCGGCGTTATACAGGACAAAATGATAACGTATATGTTATTTGAAGACGTCTAAGATTCAGAGCAAGTACACAGATCAAATTAATAATATTTTAGAAAATGACTGTTGACTCTCGGCCTACTCCAAAAGAAAGACTCAAAATTACAAGTTGATATCCATGTTTTTTTTTTTTTTCTATTTATTCTGTCAATAGAACACAAGAATGAACGAAGCGAAGAAACTCTGTCTGTCTGTTACGCTTAACCACTGATTTCGATGAAATTTTGTATGGATATAGATTAGATCTCGGGAAAAGACATAGGCTATGTTTATTTGCGATAACCGACATCCTCCATCGACGCAGATAGCAGATAGCAGTTTTTCATATAAAGTTAACTTTCCAACACCGGAATTTCTAACTCACTTTACAGCTATGCTTAGTGTAGATCTAGATAGCGCTATGTTATAGATACGACCTACAATATTATTACTATACCTGTGTCAATTAACTGTATGCACCTTCACTCCACCTTCAGAAATTGCAACATATATATACTTCATATCGGCGAATTAGCTCACAAATCACTGCGACGGAAGTGGTGCCACTAGTATCTGGTACTTAATTAGAACGACAGTTGGTGCTTGCGCAAGCCCATCCGCCGCGCCGGTGCAAGCCACTCAATGCACAAATTTAATGGCATTTGTCGCTTGTTACACTTGATGTCGCGTTTTCTAGGTTAAGTGTATTTGTGAGGAACGCACTGGACTGTATAAAATGTCGTGGTGGTCTCCAATTTAATAGCGATTAGTGAATGTAGTACGAATTTTTTCCCGTCCCAATTGAGCACTCCCAGTAGCCCGACCGTACCTCCGCCATACAAAATTTCACAGCCATAATAACCTCGTGTTGTGTTCCCGGCGAAGAGCAGGGTAGCCACAGCTCACTGGAGAGTTTTTTTGCTGTCAGTGGGAAGACCAAAGGGTTGCCCTGTTTGTCTTCTACACTTAGAGCACAGAAACTCTGTGCTGTATACTTTCTTATCAGAATTTTTCAGTTACTCCTTTCTTTACCATTTTACATTTTACGTAATCCATCTTTGGGGTTATCTGTGCTCCTAAAGCTCGCTACACACATAATCATACTTGACCCTTTCTCATCATCCTCCTGCCCTTATCCCACGATTATTTGGGGTCGGCGCAACATGTGTTCTTTTTCCATTCATCTCTAGTTGCAGTCATTTCAACATTCACTCCCTTCTTAACCATGTCATCTTTCACACAGTCCATCCACCGCATTTTGGGCCTCCCTCTCCCCTTGTAGCCATCCACTTCCATAGTTAGTACCTTCCTTATGACATTACTTTCATCCCTACGCATTACATGCCCGAACCAGGACAAACGATTTCCTTGTAGCTTTTCTATGATTGGTGCTACTCTCAAACTTCCTCTAATATATTCATTCCTAATCTTATCCATTCTTGTCACCCCACACATCCATCTTAACATTCGCATCTCGGCTTTCTAAGAACAAAGAATATCATAACACACACATACATGACAACTGCTCGCTTTTCAACTTTCCTTCATTGTTGAACCTTTACGAATCTCAAATTTTATCTAGTTATATCATTTTCATTAATTATTACCGTCATACTGACATAATCACTTCACGCTGGCGATTACGTTGGGTTTATCGCCAAATGCGCTGATTTTACGGGTAGCTGTGGTCATGGTCGGTTAAGGCCACGGCCTTTGCAATGTTTGAGCTACCTTCCCCGTTAACTGGCCAGTGGACTGTAATTAAACTATTTTTTTTCATACGTCCATAGGCCACGGTAACCACTTTCCATAAGGTGTGTATGTGACTGTGTGTTTATCTGCCACCTAAGTGGTATAAAAAAGGTATTTACTAATTTGGCTTCTTTTAAAGACCCTATGCGTATTGTCTATTTCACCCATTTTTACTCCCGTGCTGACCACGAATTCCTCTAAATTTGACCATTTATTATTACCCTGTCAAAACCTAAAGAATAAAATAACGAAATAGCTAAGTACTTACTTTTTTTTTTCAATTCATTTCCGCTCCATTCTCCAATAATCTCAAGTTTTAGTTACAATTACATTTCAATTGTATTACAAATTGTAAGCTTTATTGCACAAAAGCAACAGTAGTTCGATAATTGTGCTTCTTACTGTCAATTACATTCGAAAGTAAAACCATAACAAGTATTTTGCACTCGAGTGACATAACAATGGCGCACAACATTGCAGCTCCCACGCGCGGGAAAAAAAACCACAGATTACAAATAATTACATTATCTGTACAAAGTGACTTTTATTAGATAACATTCTTATTATCTAACTTTTATCTTGTTCTTGTAATATATACGTAAATAAACATTATAAGATTGATTTCGGAGCTTAAACATTGCTTGTAGGTTACGCAAGCGTCAACTTCGATCCGATCATTTCGTAATGTAATTCATTCATTCATTCATTCGATCGAATCGAGATTGTTGGCGCGCCGGACTGACTGGTTATTTGGGTAGGGCTGTACGTTACTTTCCATATGAGTATTTAAAAGTTGAACATGCTTGTAGTATTTTTTTATAAAGTTCTCAAAAAAAATTAAATAAATAATAGGTACCTTACTGTGTGAGTGTGATCCATATTAATCTTTAAAGCCTTTGTATGTTGGTTGCCGCAAAACTTGGAAAATAGTGTACGTATTGAATGGAAACTAAATAACCTATCAAAGGTATTATTTTTTACCCATATACTTTGTATCCGAAAGTTTCTGTGGGAACGAAACTTCTATGAGTTAATACATATTTTTAAAGAGTAATAGTAACTGACACCTTAATTAGATCCTTCATTCCTTTTTTATTAATTTAAATAACTTGAACATAACGATGCAAGACGTCAAATCTCGATATTTCTGACAAGTTTATTTACAACCGCGTAAACACTTAATAAAAAGCAAATGATCGACTTGACAGTTAACTAGGGTAGTTGTGCATTTGAACGGGGATACCCCTTGTTAAAATCATTTCATAACGGTTCTCGACGTTCCGCACAGCCCTACTCGTATAATTTTCGCCTCAATAACTCCATGTAATGACATTTACAGTTTTACACGTAATCCGACGGCTCGATGTCACACCCGCAGCATTTCGAGTTGTAACTCACTGGAAAAATTAAATCGCACTGATCAGTAACGGGTGTTGCATATAACTTGGTGCGAGGACCGTTGGATGCTTCAAGTGTCATGCTCGGGAACGTGTACCACCTATAGTGATGGATTGAACTTGACATCATGGTTTTATCTAATTTAGTAGATGTGTATATTTGTGCCTATTGTCTGGGGTATACATATTGTATACATTTTTATATTAAATCTACACTTGCATGTACACTAGACTTTGCCTCTCGGATTGTAAATCCTTTGTGCACTTTCGGATTTGCTGGAAGAAAACTCAACTTTGAGTTAAGCTCGCCTTTGTACATTACATCTCATCTTTTTGTAAAAATGACATTTATGTGAAAAATATACCTAGTCTAGTAATATAATTTTAACTCATTTTTTTACTTGTTACGATACTGTCACACACCTTTCGTGTCTTCTAATTTCATAAAATTGTTTTGATATATGCTCACCAATTCCGGGTATTTCTTACCTAGCCTTTTCTGAAGAAAGTCTTAGATCTTATTGACATGACTCCTCTCTGTCGTAATTTAGTAAGGTTGGCTTTTACAGGAGCAACTGCTATCTAACCATCTAAGTAGTAATCTTAATACTGCTAAGGCAGCAAATAAGCACACAACACACTTGTCAAAATAGTAGAAAAACTAAAAAGAGGTTTAATTCGTAGTAGCGATTAACGAATGTTATAGACGTTAAAACTTTACCCGAATAGTTCAAGATATGAACAGAGGACCCCGGGGCAAACAGACAGACATTAAATAACAATCAGTATGTATTGTAATCGTCCAATACAATCGTAAAACAATACCCCTCACATTAATTACGTCCCACCCGAACGAATCGAACTAAATTCGTGAATTTTAGATATCTGATAGCTGAAACATTGGAACTTTAGTCGTATGTTGATTATCTGTAAATTATTAGTGTGAAGTCTAATATTACTAATATCTTACCTAATATCTGATATTTAGCCGAGTGCAGTAACCTGGTAACCGTTACGAATTTAATTATAGTACAACAAAAATATATCTTTATCTAAACGATCAAGAACCAAGCGGTTCGGAGGACTCCTTCCTTTGTCACCATTGAGGCCTGGAATTCATTACCAGCTCAAGTGTTTCCTTCTTCCTACAGTCACGTACATTATTTGTGATTATCATAGGTATAGTATCATTACGCTCAGGGCCCAATCGAGAGTGATGGCCCTGGGTCAGCCGGGGTGCGAGGGATATGCCTGTCAAACCTCACGTTCAGCAAGCAACAATGACCCACAAGTGCCATGCGTTTTAGTCGGTTCGAGTCCGACATAACCTCTCCCATCAGCTCCGGTGGGAAGGTATCCGTGGGGATTTTATCGCACGTAAAAAAAAAGTATCATCACACTATCGGAGAGAGTCAACAGCAGTAACGGGATCAGAAATCCACGCGGGTGGAGTCCCAGGTACAATCACGAGTGGCAGCTTGTATTATTATAAGAAGTTAGGAATCTAGAAGACCTTTGAAGGATGCAGCATGTGTTTAGTTGAGAAATAACGTAGGTAATAAACAGTGGTTTGTGTCGGCTTTCGTTCTAAGGCGTCGTCGTGGAAACTGCAAAAGGCGGGTCTATTGGCCTGCGCAGACGCAACTTGGATATGCTCCAAGTGATGCGATTAAGCGTAGGTTATAGCTAAGTAGATTTTGGTAAATTAATTACTGCTTACTAGTATTTTTGAACCCATTTCTAAACGTACACGATGAAAAAATAATATTGAAAGAAATAAACACACGTCTTCACAAGTCTTTACAAGGCTTTACTTATGAGTTTGTTTATTGCCTCATATGACTCAAGAAAATGTTTAAAATCTATGGTGAAAAAAGTGAAAAAAGGCTATAGTGTTCTACTTCCTTTTGATACTGGTAAATAATATAATTTTGAAACACTATGCTTGTTAAGATAATGACATTAAAATTTGCACGCTCTACGGGGCAGAATATGCTGTATTCACTAGTTATTACGACCTATAATGTAACCATATTCGAAGCAAATAGATTCATTAAATGAATTGAATAATTTCTTCTGCACTGAAGGCACAGAAACTCTGTTCTTACAGGGTCGGTAGCACGGGTGTAACTCCCCTGGTGTTCCCCACGTTTGTAGGTTACGGTAACTACTTTCTATCAGGTGGGCCGTGAGCTTGCCTGCCACCGAAGTTGTATAAACAAAGTACACAAGATTTCCTGCAAATAACCATTACACTACAATGTTTTGTGTTCACTCAATATTGTTTTCTTTAAAGGAGTCGCAACTCGAATATATAATTGTTTTGTTCTCGCTGTATATCTTCACTTAGACCGTACACTAATTATCGTCAGCGCTCCCGGCGAGCTACGCGGCTTCTAAGCAAACTGTCCAGGTAATCTGCATAACACTTAGATGAACAGGTTGTTGGACACTCGGTGTAATTTATGTGTATATGTTCCCTCAAATTACCGCCTAATTCCACCTCCGTATGGTGATGGACGAATACAACAGAAAGAATAGAAATACCACCACTCCCATATCATCATGAGAGGTCGATCTGGTGGTGACGGGTGGAGCCGCCTGTCACCCTAGCAAAAGCAGGCCGCCGCGGCGGCGTGCGTTGCGCATCTCCCCGTTTCCGAGGACTAGATAGGGACCCTGTGGTCCCCGCACCCGAGGAGGGCCAGATCGAGAGAGATGGCCCTGTTTCAGCCGGGATGCGAGGGATATGCCTGTCAATCTCACCTTCGGCAACCAATGACCCACAGGCGCCGTGCGTTTTAGCCGGTTCGAGTCCGCCATAACCTCTCCCACCGGCTCCGGCGGGGAGGTATCCGTGGGGAAGTTTTCGTACGTATAAAAAAAGGGTATCGTGAGAGGCGACTAACGGACATTACAATGACGACACTCAGCTTGTCAGCCTCATCAGATGCTTTTTCATGCCCTGCTTAAAGGACCCGGGACTGTAGGAAAAAGAAAACACTTGTACTGGTAAAGAGTTCTGTATTATATGTATTCTCTCTGCTGTTGTACACTAGTTTTTTTACATTTTTGTTACATTTTTAATTTCACAAAGGTTTGCTGGGAGAAAACTCAATATTGAGTTACCTAAGCTCGCCTTTGTACACCAAAATGTATTTGTGATTGCCTGTTGATGTATTATTTTCATGTGTACAATAAAAAATTAAAGAGAGAAAGAAAGAGTTCCTTTCACTTGTGAAATCCGTTCTAAACTAAACAAAGTAATAACATGCAAGGTTCAAAATACACATAATTTAACATTGTCGTAGAATTTGCCTTCGTTTAATGCAACGACGACCAAGCTCTCAAACAAATAACCAGCGACAAGATTACAACTTTGTATCGTCATTTTCGATAACGATTTAGATAAATTGAATGAAATTATATAGCATTTAGTATGCTAATTCAAATAGATTAAGATAGAAAAAATTGAATCGGTTCAAACGTTCTGATATTTTTGTGAATGTTATGTACACCGTAATTGTCATGTGTATCGGAGACTTTACCAATAATTGAATGTTGTGTGAATTGTGTAATACATGTAATGTGGTTGTACTTATTTAATATACTTAATATTATAAAGCTGCAGAGTTTGTTTGTTTGTTTGAACGCGCTAATCTCTGGAACTACTGGTCCGATTCGAATGATTCTTTCAATGTTGGGTAGTCCATTTATCGAGCAAGGTTTTAGGCTATATATCATCACGCTAATACTTAAGGGAGCGTAGCATTGATAATAAATGTAAACAAATCCGGCAATTTTTCATACATATTTTGAAGACTAAAACATACGGGCTCAAAGGGACATGAAGCTTCAAAATATACCCCGGGCGAAGCTGGTGTGGGTCAGCTAGTAAATAATATAAAGGAAAGATCTCGGGTTCGTATCCCGCCTGTACCGATTTATTTTTTTCTATCTTAAGCGATTTAGATAACATTTACTTGCCAACTTTAGGAGTGAGTACCTACTATACTCTGACGCTCATTTCTAGGGAAATCTCCCGTATGTCTGTAAACCCACTGAGATTTTCCCAAGCTACTACAATATGAGATACTTCAAACTTTTTTGAAGAATCTCGTATTGTAGTCATAGTTTTAATTTTGCTTACCATCATACAAAGTACATTTAAATTGGCGTGCCTATATAAAAAAAAAAATATATTCAAATAATTAATGTTATCGGTTAAAAAAATAAAAAAAAACACTATAAAATAAGAACCAAGGCTACTTGTACCATTCTTAATTTTATAAGCTCAGTTAAATATTTAACTACAGTAAAATACCCAATTTTACAAACACTAACTCCAATATCACTCTAGAAAACGAGGATCAAGGGCCTAGATATCCATTGATCCGATTTACGAGGCCATGTTTCAAGATGCGCAAGCGCAGCCGTAGTGTAAATAACGGTACGCATAATGACTTCGATGACAGGTTAGTTAGCAATTGGAATAATGTACCGACGTACAGTGCGTTTGCTATGAGTGTATCGCAGCAACATTGTAAGAAATAATCTGAGACGATAGCAGATACTTTGTGCTATCTTAATCACCTCTTGAATAATCCAATTCCAGAAATACGCTATGAGATAAACATTAATAATCTGCTACGTCAAAGATAGCCGATTTAATTCTCGCTCAATACATTTTTTTTTAAATTTATTTGTATAAATGTGGTGGGCAAACTTTTTAAATGGAAGGCCAGAAAATGTTAGAATTTTTAAAGGAGGGCCTAAATTTATATACTGGGATACATACACCCCCCTCCCTTCCCCTGGAAGGCGGGCGTGGTTAAGAATTTGTATTACTGTTCAAGCAAATCAGTAAGAAATGCAAAATCGGTTTGTTGATTTTTGTCCTTTCACCACACTTCTTTGCGCCCCGCGACCACACAATCATAACCTAAATATTTTCATTTATTTGTTTTTATTTACACTATTCAAATTTCTAAACTTCAATGACATTTATACAAATTAGTGAACAGAGTGTGTACAAGTGTACAGAGGTGAGCTTAACTCAAGGTTTCATTCAACGGGAATCGAACCCAAGATCACTGATTTAGTAATTAAACTCTCCACCTACACTGCATACTTGTACACTGCTAAAGACTTATGTAGAAGTGTGAACTCACCTTTACAAAAAAAACCTTTTTACCAAAATCGATGACCGAGAATTGATGAACGACCGGAAATTCTTTTCGCCCGTGAACTTTCTTTAAATAATCACGAATTGGTTGCGAGAATCGATCGTAAATACTAGCTGTACCGTTTTTCTCGTCTGTCATAAGTCCGTGAGTCATATGACTCATATGAGGAAAGAGGCGAGATTATGTGTCAGAATGAGACAGGTGTACGAGTGAACTAAGAATGACGGATGTCGCCTTTGATGTGGTTATCACATGTTTAAAAGACCTGTCTCACTGACTGCTATTACGCTTTTATAGTTCTTTTACTTTTTGCAGTTTTTTGTATGAATACAAGATTTTTAATATACCAATTAGGTGGCAGACAAGCACACGGTGATGGGAAGTGGTTACCGTAGCTTATGAACGTCTGTAGCTCCAAGGGATAAACACTCGTGCTGTCGCCCTGTAAGAATCTTCAAATGAAGTTCTTGAAGAACCCTATTTTGTAGTTACTTGGAAAAATCACAGCAACCACGATCACACCAAGTCTAAAATATATATATATTTTATATTCTACACAACGCTATATAGACCCATGGTAAGCATAGCTTAACTAGCTTGTGTTATGGAATCTCGAATGCGGATAAACATACTTAGATACTCTTATTTTTGTAAATACATACATATTATACATAGAAACACCCAGACTAATGCAAATATACATATTCATACATACAAATATTTACACTGAGCGGGAATCGAACCCGCGCCCCCTGCGTAGCCGTCGAATGTTCTACTGCTATGCCACAGAGGCCATCGTTTCTTTTTCCTATATTTATATAATAATTGCGTAAACTTTGTAAAGTTTTTTTAGTATAAATGTATAATTTACATAAAAAAATGTATAATATAGCGGTAGCCTAGTGGTATGGGTAATGGACTGCTGAGACGAGGTCTCGGGTTCGATCTCAGGTTTACCATGTCACATACCAATGACTATTCGATGCTTTTCGAAGTTATGTGTGTATTTATCGCAGGTTTATAAGTGCTCGGTTAATGGCAATAGGCTCGCCACCTATTACATTGGGACCTAAACATAAACTGGCGAAATGTGGGTGCTAGCACCTCTGCCTACCCCTTCGGGGATATAGGCGTGAGTTTATGTTATGTTTTATGTTATGTTAAATGTATAAAATATAAAGTAAACTAGCTCTTTAGTAAGTAATACCACGGATGAAATAAAATGTTCTTAATTTTTAATAATTGTATATATTTTATTCATAATTACTGGACACTAAAAGAGCCGCTCAAGTCCTTAAAAATAACCCCCATTTAAACTTAACTCCTAGGGCCACTTGCCGTCCAAGTTATAAATTGAACTATTAAGATTATCTTGAATCGTTCTACATTTTTACTTACTTATCTATTTAAATGGAAGTCTTACCTTTTTTAGTGATATCAGAGATTCCTACGAATGATAGCTATCTACTTAAATAGCTATTAAATATAGGTATTTCGACCTATCTTTCGAATACCTAAAGATGCTGCTGCAAATTCGTTACAGCGTTTGTAGAATAGAATGGATTGATCAATGTTATATCTCTGATGCGTTTGTAGAATATGATGGATTGATCAATGTTATATCTCTGATGCGTTTGTAGAATAGAATGGATTGATCAATGTTATATCTCTGATGCGTTTGTAGAATATGATGGATTGATCAATGTTATATCTCTGATGCGTTTGTAGAATAGAATGGATTGATCAATGTTATATCTCTGATGCGTTTGTAGAATATGATGGATTGATCAATGATCAATATCAATATGATTAACACACGTTGACGACTGTCATAAGCGTCAAAATACGTGTCAATTCCATACATTCGTCATTCTATTCTACAATACGCCGGCCAACGAATTGCCACTTGTTTAGGGGTAGGACAGGAATTTGAAGTTCGTTTTAGCAATTTAAAAGTTATTGTAACTTATTACTTTATCTTCTAAAGAAATGATTCTTTTATATAGATATTTTGTAATAAATTAGCGACGAAACACATGTATGTATTTATGTAGCGACGTAAATACGAAAAAGTAATTATAATTCATATTCACATAAAAATTGTAACTATGCATAGGTCGATTAACAAAGTAAAAACATATAACTTTGGTGTCAAAAATCCGCCATTTTGAAATTTTAAAGCTTTACTATACTCTATGGTAATCTTTAAAACCACATATGGTATTTAAAAAAATCTTTCACAGTTCTTGGGAAGAGTAAACTATATAACATCACGCTATGTCAGTTAGGAGCTGAACAATAACAGAAAAATACAAACATGTAGGTGGGCGACGTGACACCGTGACATCTATTCTAGAACCGGATAAAACCGCGGTACACGGCTAGTTAATTCATAAATGTGGGCCCACCTTGCGTAAAGAAAAATTATCTCCTAAAAACAAAACAAAACAGACCCTATATTTACTTCTCTACATTTCTAGGTTAAAACCAAGCTTAATGTTGCCAGATTACATATATCTTGCTCGTGTGCGGTCTGCTAAAAGCATGTAAATTCATTAAACCACGATCATTGTCTATGGGCTTGACCGATAATTGAACCACAGATAAAGCCTTCTTTATAACTTGAATGAGGTACTTGTCAATTTATGGGTACGTGTCCGTATGTGTGTCTGTGTGTGTTGTGATAATGATACGTTGTAGTGGACCTTGAGTTGTGACCGACTTTTAATATGGGAGGTATTTGCTTTTGTAAGAGAATTTGATTTATTTATAACGATCTGAATAAAAATTACTGTACAGTACAGTACAGTAGTATTGTACAATCCATGTGACAAACTGTGGTTAGTTTATATCTAAAACTGTCCTAAAATTTCACGTGGCGGTTTTTATTAAGTAACATAATAAACATACGTAATAGTATGTAAATAAAATATAAAACAAATAATATATACAAACCTGCAGGCCTGAACCGTCAAAGAATTCGTCCCCAATTTATGTCAACTGGGAGGGTGGCCAGAAAGCTGGCGGCATTGCCTCGTTGAATGGTTTGCATATATTCTTTGCGTAAGGAATAAACCAGCCCTCAAGGTCAAGGGCAGCGACAATTAGACGTTTAGAGATGTCTTTTAATAAAGACGGGCACTTGGGACCCAAAACCTCAGGGTCGAATGTGCGTACTTGAAGTGAGGTTGTGTTAGGAATTTAAAAACTTTATGAGGTCTCACACACAAAACACTCAATAATCTGTAGTTCTACTTGCGTAGTAACTATTTATTAATCTGTGGTTTTACCAAGTTTGTACGAATAACTAACTATTAAACTTTCCCGTTCCATGATATTCAATAATGTTTATGGGAAGTGACGTGAGTATGGTATACCTACTCACTTAGGACTGAAAGTCAGCCTGTGACCATGGCTGGTGTAACCTGGTCAAAATGTACCTGTACCATGATCGCATTAATTCCCGTTAACATTATTGTATGAAAAGTACTATTTTCAGACAAAACAGTTAACAATATTACGTTTATATATTCCGAGGAGGGCCAGATGAAGAGAGATGGTCCTGGGTCGGCCGAGGTGTGAGGGATATGCCTGCCAACATCAACTCCAGCATGTCGGCAACCAACAACGACCCACATCCGCCATGCGTTTTTAGTCCTATACCTATACATTGTCAGCCACCTAAGTGGTAAAATTGAGTCCATTGAAATCAGGCCATACACTCAGTGACGTTGTATCCGGTACAGTAATTACTGTCCACAATAGGCCATTGTCTGTGACAGCGCGACACTTCCGGTTTGTGAGAGCATCCTGCGCCGGCGCATCTGATCACTATCTCCCGTATTGTTTTGTCGTTTCGGCTGGCTGTTCTAATATCTATTGCTAGTGTGTAAATAACCTGATTTTAAGTAGCTTAACACTTAAACAGTGAACTCGGTGTTTGAGTTAACCAGGTTAACTGGTTCTAACACCTAGGTCACTGTGTACGTGTTACTGTTAAGCTACTTAAAACACTCCATTGTATATGGTGGCGCTTGGCAGCGTGCGGTAATGGACTGTATTGCGGGAAGTAGCTAACTGTTCTATTGACGCTTTACACACAAAACAAGACAGGTGGCCGGGCTGCCGCGGATTCGATCCAGGCAGTGAATGCAGCCCGAGAAATTAGGAGAGGATGCACTAACCTTCACGACACACGTGTTTTCATCGCAGCCGGTACACGGATCTTCTCTTCCTTGCTCAGGAGCTGCCGTCAGCATCACTAGATCGCTTGAGGAACACACGAGAGGCACAATCCGATCGGTAAAGGTCTATGAAGCGGTAAAAATGTAACAAATATTATACATTTCTGAGAGACGCGAGCGCGGTCCGTCCGTCTTTACGCTGGCTAGTTCAAAGCGAGACTGAGTGTCTATATTTCACAAATGGCGGACGGAAGCCATATCTATGGTTAGTGCGGGAGAGGAGACGGGTATAAAAGGAGTGTGTTTCCGTGTCAAAATACAGTTTCTACACCGGCGCAACCATTCCCCCCGGCTTGAAGGGTTACCTTCGAAACGACAAATGCGAAACAAATCTAAAGTCTAATCTAAATCTAGGTTTGGGAAATAACAACTAAAATATAAACCTAGATTGGAGCTCGTGCCTACCGCTGGCTAGGCAGAGGGCAGAGGCGAACAAACAACACAACGCAACAGTCTCGACCAAGACGAGACGCGATTAGCCAACAACAAAATAAGGGTCTCTTCACGTGGGACCGATACAACAAGCGAGTGCTTCTTCTCCTCGGGTGGTTCGGAAACCGTAGTGGGATTGAATTGACTAACTGGCCACTTATCTAACGCGGCATGAATCCAGGACGGTCCACTAAACCATAACGGGTGATCTAAAATTTGCGAAGGAAGCAATCCACGAGAGAGACACCCGGCTGGGTTGTCGGTGCCAGCAACGTGAAAGAGATTATGTGGCGCCAATTCAGATTGAATTTTTGCCACTCTATTAGCGACGAATGTGTCCCAACGATGGGGCGAAGAGTGGGCCCAACACAAAGCGACTGTTGAGTCCTAAAAGCTAAAATTCTACTAATATTAATGCGAAAATTTACAATTATGTCAAATAAATTACCTTAAAGATTCCGACCACAATACAAAATGTCATTAAGCGACACGGAAGTGCTAGTCTTAGCACTGCCATCCAAAACTACGCGGAGTTTTAGTAGTAAGCTTATCTTCTCTAATAACTCCGCGGTGCGGGATAATGTACGAAGGCTGGGTCCCGCCAGTGTCCGCAGGCGCAGGTGAGATGTAACCTTTATCTAAATATTCGTTAACAACCTCATCATAGGCCCGCTTCGACTTTGGGGACGCCTGCATCTTTCGTTCCAAACAAAGAAAGCGTTTTTCAGCGGATACACGGGAGCCACCGAGTGAAAACTTGCGGATGGTAGACTCCAGTGGCGGCTCGACGGTGCAACAGAACGAAGCAGTCGAGTGACTAAAACTATCTATAGAAGCGGGTGCGGAACCAATTATAACAAAACCAAGAACTGTTTCCAGTGCGTGCGGAGCGGGGTACGTCGGTCCCCCTTGAACCTTACGTGATAACTGGAGGTGCGGGAGAATCGAAGCGCCGATCAATATATCGACGACTCCAGGAACAGCGTAAGTCTCATCTGCTAAAGGCAAGTCTTTAAATTTCGTTAATAAAGACGTGTCAACCGGGACGGTAGGCAACTGTTCAGCTATTCTATCTATAACGAGCGAATCCATGTCAAACCAAATATTATTATTAAAACGAGATCTAAACCTTGTTTTAACGGTGCCACGAACAGCTGACTGTAAGCTTCCAAAACCCTTCACCACTGAGCGGGTTGAACGCTTATCAACATTGAAACCAAGACGCCGACAACAATCTTGAGTAATAAAATTACTTTGCGAAGCGCCATCTAACAGCGCTCGAACAATGCGCGGCTTACCTAATGCATCAACAATAACAACGCGAGCGGTCGCAAGACACACAGTAGTGAGTGCAGCACTAGCGGAGAACGAACACAAGGTGACGTCATCCGCGGCGGTCACCGGGCGGGCCGGAGCGCGCGCGAGCGCGGGCTGCGGCTGCGGCGCAGGCTGCCGTGTGTCACCGCTCGACGAGCCAACCGTGCTCACATTGGATGCGGCATTACTATTCTCAAAATGAAGCAAAGTGTGGTGTCTCGCTTGACATTTGCGACAACTATTTCTACTATTACATAAAACAACGCGGTGTTTAGTACCGAGACAATTAAAACAAAAATTATTAGCGCGAACAAATTTATAACGATCACTAGGCGACAATTTTAGAAAACCAGGACACCTGTACAGTTGCGAATGATGAGTGCTACACAAAGAGCAAACAGGTGACTGTACACGTGCTGGTGCGGTACTAACATAAGTATGAGTTGACCTCAGTGACTTCGATGACGCATCTACTTTACGTGCAGAATCAACAACTATCTTCGCGCCTTCATGTTTCGATGAAGAGCGCTGCAATACTTTTATATGCTCGCGAACAAAACTTTCTAAGTCTTCGAACTTAGGAATTTTATTGCCGCGATGATCCGACTCAAACAAACGAATGGTTTCGGAATCTAATTTCCTTAAACCCATATACAAAAATACGAAGTCGCAGAGGTCATCGATCTTCAAGTTCTTTACGGCGCGAACAGCTGACGCGAAAGTATCTAGAAATTTCTCTAAGTTTTGATCGTTACATGCCGTAATAGATTTCAAATCAGACATCTGATCTAAATAGGCGTTAGCTACCGATCTTTTATCCTCATACTTAGCTTTCAAAGTATTTAAAATTAAATTATAATTCCCGGCACTAAACGTAATTCCAGCGCAAGCGGTTATAGCTTTACCAGTCAATTTTTCAACGAGATAATGCAATTTTTCGTGATCTGTCAACGAATCGTTCTTATCTATCGTATTCTCAAAACTATCTATAAATAGACACCAATTGCGAATGTTACCGTCAAATTCGGGTATTTGAATTGGTGGCAACTTAGGTCGGTCGCGAGTGGGGTTGGGTAGGTCAGCCGGTTTCTCCAAACTCCTAGCGACGCGTTTGATACGACAATACAAATCGTCAAACGACGACAAGGCTTGATAACTCACTGAGTAATCGGGATCCAAATTCAACTCTAAAACATTGATGTCATGTACTAAGGTTTCGAAATCCGCACGTAGACTATCTAAGTTTTCTATAGAACACAAGAACGAATCTCTGATGACCAAATCAGAGGTTTTAAGTGCATTATCATAGATCGATTGTACGCGAGAGTAAATCATTTCTTTTTTAGCGTATAAAAGTTTCAATTGAACCTTACCGGTCTTATCAACCTTTGGGGACATGTTTACAATTAAATCTCAAACTAAAGTGCGGTAAATAACAAATATGAAATGACTTAATCTTAGCGGTACAGAGCAGCGAGGCGGCGCGAGCGATAACCGTAGGTAGGTAGGTACTTATGACTGCCAGTGCAAGCTTGAACTAACGCGCATAGCAACAAGGTCGTACCTACGCGATGGTCGCTGTCTAGGTTCAACTATTATTTCAGAGATTAAGTATTGCGTAATATCTATTCAAATTAAAATACTTTCGTATGAATTGGGATGAGATGCGAGCGAGGTAGGTACAGCCACGTGTCCACCCACGCAGGTACTAGGCAAATACGACGCGAGCCGAGAACAACGTAATTGAAAAAAACAAAACAAAGCCAAATGCGTTAGGTATTACACTGTGCCTATGCACTAGGGTGTCTGAGTATACCTAAGATCTAAGCCTAAATGTCTGGATGCGGGGTTTTCTACTAAAATAACCAGGCACTTAGGTGCGATGCGAAAATTGCGAACTACGATTAAGTGTTGATATGATACCTAACCTATTTATGTATTAGGTAGGTACAATGCGAGCCAGCGGCGAACGGACAACAAATCTAATCCTAAGTGTCTGGATGCGGGGTTTTCTACTAAAATAACCAGGCACTTAGGTGCGGTGCGCTCATTCCCATTAGAATAATAACAAAATACGAACTACGGCTAAGAATCCGGCTCGATCCGGACCAAAAATGGTGGCGCTTGGCAGCGTGCGGTAATGGACTGTATTGCGGGAAGTAGCTAACTGTTCTATTGACGCTTTACACACAAAACAAGACAGGTGGCCGGGCTGCCGCGGATTCGATCCAGGCAGTGAATGCAGCCCGAGAAATTAGGAGAGGATGCACTAACCTTCACGACACACGTGTTTTCATCGCAGCCGGTACACGGATCTTCTCTTCCTTGCTCAGGAGCTGCCGTCAGCATCACTAGATCGCTTGAGGAACACACGAGAGGCACAATCCGATCGGTAAAGGTCTATGAAGCGGTAAAAATGTAACAAATATTATACATTTCTGAGAGACGCGAGCGCGGTCCGTCCGTCTTTACGCTGGCTAGTTCAAAGCGAGACTGAGTGTCTATATTTCACAAATGGCGGACGGAAGCCATATCTATGGTTAGTGCGGGAGAGGAGACGGGTATAAAAGGAGTGTGTTTCCGTGTCAAAATACAGTTTCTACACCGGCGCAACCAGTATATTAGAATTCGCTGTCGCTGTGAGTGTCACGGCAATTTCTCTCGAGGGTATTCAGAGACAACAGCCCGTAATTTCTTCTGTCCTTTTTGACGACAATGGGCTTGCCGCATATTACATAGGACCGAAGATCATGTTTTTTTTTTTGAAATGTTGGTGTAAATACCTACTACCCTTAAGGGGATTCACAGGCGTGAATATATATGTATGTATCTCTGTCTGTGATGTCTCTTATGAAAATTTAAAGTTATGGATATCGGTTCCAATATCAGTTATTCCCCACACAGAATATCTAACGGTAGAATAATTTCTATTCAGCTATAGGAAATGGCGGCCAGTGATGCATGAACATATAAATGGCCTAGAGAGACCCGGGTTCGATGCCGGTAGAAGCAAAAATTGTAGCTAGCGGTGTCGGGCCCACCGCCTGTGACGAACTGACCCTCAGGTGGTTAGTGTAAGGTAGAAACTGTAGCGAGTGAGTAATTTTAGGAGCGCTATTTTATTTAATAATAAATTATTCTCTAGCTCTCAAAGGTTTACAGGTGTAGAGAACTCATATTGAGTTAAGTATGTAAATTTTATGTAGTTACTTTTAGTGCAAATGTACTTTTATGTTTATTTGTATATACAATAAAGAATTAATAATGTTGTGCATTTTAGGAGGTAAATTAACTCATCCAGGATTCTACAAATTATATATTGATCCACCCCATCTCTTCCCATGCGGTGTCGTACAAGGCGACTAAGGGATAGGGCTGTTTAACATCAGACAGATATATACAGCCTAGAATCCGCCTCAGATGCATGGCTCGAGTCAACTATAGTGTTCGGAAAAGGATCCTATTACGCGACTAAGGGATAGGGCGGTCATCATCAGACAGATATATAGCGCCCAGACAGCCGCAAATGCCTGGCTTGAGTCAACAATAGTGCCCGAGAAATGGCAATAGGCTCACTCCCTATTACGTAGGACTGATAACAATGATTGGTGAAATGTGGGTGTTCATTTACCTATGCTTAACCTTCCGGGATAAAAGCGTAATTATATGTATGTATGTATAACAACGCAGCTTGTAGGTACCCCTTGCCATCAACACACAGGCTTCGCTTTGTTTTTCCATGAAATGAAGTGAATGAAATATATCACGTTAGTTCATCGCCTGCAGTATGCTTCCATACTGTAATACTTTTCACTGGTGAAAACTGCCCTTCACAAACTGTCTTCAAAAAATAAAAACATTTCACCAAACTTTCAACGAGGTCACACCATTTTTACTAAATACTCGACGGCAAATAAAAGTTGCTACAGTATCATCAATGGTCATGTTTATTGGTACCACGGTAAACAACGCTTTTAACCTGACCGCCTATCCACTTCCGCCCATAAAATCGCTCGCAGCTTATCCTAAACGCTGTAATTTCGCTCGCTTGGCTGCCATCAGAATATTAAGGTGATATCTATAGTTTTTGCGCGCAATGGTGGGCCGGAGGCGTCGATTCGGCTCAAATCAAAACTGGACTGCGGTTGTATATAGATTGCATGTCTGGCTCTCGTTTCGTTAATTTGCTCTGCGAGGGAAACTGTTACAGATTTATTTGTGTAGCGGTACATTGTTTTGATTTTCCGTTGATTTGCTTGCAGCTAGGGTTGCCATGTATCGAGCTATATTCGGAATATATCCGAGTACCTACTGATAGAAAGAAAAGATAGAAAGAAAGAAAATCGTTTTTTTATTGCTGATCACACATGCACATGTACATACAACATAAAAATAAATAACAATAGCAACAGTACCATTGATGATGTCTCCCCTGCATGCCGAGTATTAATTTCAACACACCAAAAAAAACATCACCAGCGGACCTGCAGCTACTCAGGCGGCGAACACTTCAATCGAACCTCGGACATATCCGAATAGAGTTCAATACATGGCTATGACAGTTTATGACCGGCCATATATACTTTTACATGTCCGGCATGGTCAATTCCGCTGCAACTAAAAGATACCGAACATATGGGTAGGAGACGTTTGCTCGTCCAGATGTTAAAAAATAACTATGTGCCTAAGTGCAAGTCTTAAATGGAGAGATAATCTCACCTCCGGCATCCTGCGGCCCACACAGTCGGCGTGCGTTTTAGTCGGTTCAAGTCCGATATAACCTCCCCCACCGACTACGGTGGTGGAGGTATCCGTGGGGATTTTGCGGACAATAAAAAAAGTATCAAATGAAGAAATTCAAGCCTTCGAGATACACGGACAATTTTTCATCTTATGGACATATGTATTTGAAGTGTATCAAATAGGACTTGCTTTAGTATATACCAAACACCTGTATAGCGTTGATTTCCACCGAACTTCGTGACTTACAATAATACACATACAAAATATGTTTTTTCTTTTAAAAACCAACTTTACGCTTTCAGGGCAAGATGTCTCGTTATTCGGGAATGTCCGATTATTATTGGTCCTGGCAACCCTATTTGCAGCGGTTTTGTACGATACAAATCTAGATTTCGCTTGTGATTATGTGCAATAATCGAAGTTATCATGTGGAATTGACACTAGATCGCAGCAAGTAAAATAAGCAAATGGTCGTATGTTTGCAGTGAGCAATTTGTTTATATAGGCAAGCAAACAATTGTTTTAGTTGGATATTTGAAATCTACGGTGACGGAGGTCTCGGGCAAGCAAGGCATCTCCAACCTTATTGCCAGCATCTGCAAGCATTGCTCGTATATGCAAACATTTCCAACTTCTGCGAGACTGACACTCTGTTAGCTATAGTAGGCATCAGATTAAATGCTTGCACTCGTTGATAATGCTGTGTAAACTATGTATGCGATTTTTCAAGATCTACAAATGCAAAGTATGTAAGTTATTTTGGTCATAAACTGTACACCTGTATCACATTTTTTTCTACTAATTAAGTTTTATACTTTTACCACTCGTAGCTTAAATTTAGAGTACCTACTCGGAGAGTAAGGCAGAGGTGAATTAACACCCACATTTCACCATCATTGTATTCGGTTCCACTTAATAGGGGGTGAGCCTATTGCCGTTTTCCAGGCACTATTGTTGACTTGAGCCATGCATCTGGCCTGTATATATCTGTCTGATGTTAAACAACCCTATCCCTTAGTCGCCTTGTACGACACCGCATAGGAAGAGATGGGGTAATCCAAATTCTACTCTGCCGGAAACTCAGATACATGTATTAATATGATTACTTTAGTCATCATCATCTAAATCGGTTAAAGTGAACATCCAGGTCGAAACTATGACCAGTTCCAGCAAGTGGGTATACTGAGCAACAACAATTGCAATCCTAAACTATCCTGAATAGCCGAAATTCTCATTACATACAAAGAAAATAAATTGCCCAGGTCTCTGTTGCCTCCAATACCTTCACTGCAGATCCTTACTCAATTCATGGAGTACTTCAAGCATAATACGATTAAAATAAACATAGTTACTGTCATCATTCAGAGCCGTATATGAGAAAATCCCATAAAATGCCATAGATACGTGTATGCCTCGTAATGGTTGATAGTTATTATGGTGAATCATAAAATATCGATGTTGCTTATCGTTTCTCCATGGTATTCTTTAATTTCTGCGTAGGAGTGTTTACACGTTAATGGGGGTTTGTATAGTCCATAGGAAATATTTATGGTTGTCTTTATAGAAAACTCGCGCGTTACTGCAAAAGCAAAGGGAGAGAAAAAGATAAATGCCTATGGGAATATATAAAAGAAGACAGATAAGATTGGCGTACATAACTCTATTTAAATACTAAGTAACTTGACCAGCTTGTGCTTATGGGTTCTAGAATGCGGACATATAAATACATACCATATTCCATACTCGAAATTTGCACTGAGTGGGAATCGAACCCTCAACTTCTGACTTTTCGAACGGTCTATCGCTTCCCCACAAAGGTACTAACAAACCTCCCAACAAACAATTATACGGGTTTCTATCAGATTTCAAGGAGGAAGGACACGACGGCGTTTCCGTCCAATTGAGCAGTCCGACTGGGGAAGTACCTCCGCCCTACAGAATACCGCAGCCATAATAACCTAGTATTGTGTTCCCGGCGGTGAGTAGGGTAGCCAGAGCTCACTGGAAAGTTTTTGTGCTATCCGTGGGAAGACCAAAAGCTTGTCCTGCTTTAACTATTATACTGACGTTACTGAAACCCTCTGTGCTTACAGAATTGGCATGGCCACGGTAACCACTTTCCATCAGGGCCGAGTGCTTGTCTACCACCTAAGTGGTATAAAGAAATATAAAAAAAGATACAAGATTTAAGGAGATTTCCCCAATCAGGCATCTCCAAATTCAAACGAAACACCCTCGATTTGTGCTGTATCTTAGGTACTGAATCTTGATTTGAAGATGGATTGTATTTTAGATGATCGTTCTAGCATCTAAGCCATTGTGAGAGTTGATTCACAACTGAGCATTTCTCTGGAAGACTGGCCTTAGTGTCTTATGTATTTCTTTCTCTGTCTATAA
Organism: Eilema griseolum; assembly: GCA_963662185.1. Taxonomy (NCBI): domain Eukaryota; kingdom Metazoa; phylum Arthropoda; class Insecta; order Lepidoptera; family Erebidae; genus Eilema; species Eilema griseolum. The sequence goes on from OY759240.1 coordinate 24,604,257, forward strand.
ATAATTAAATTTCTAAATACATTTTTTCAATGAAAAAGAATACCGCCGCGGTAGCCTAGTGGCATGGATAATGGACTGCTGAGACGACGTTTTACCATGGCACACACCAATGACTTTTCGATGCTTTTCGAAGTTATGTGTGTATTTATCGCAGGTTTATAAGTGCCCGGTTGATGGCAATAGGCTCGCCATGTATTACATTGGGACCTAAACATAAACTGACGAAATGTGGGCGCTAGCACCTCTGCCTGCCCTTTCGGGGATATAGGCGTGAGTTTATGGTTAAAAATAATGAAACGTTTTCCACACTACACACGCTTTCATACTCTCGCCGCATGACAGCCAGTGACAAGAGAATTTATGCATTTACTTGATAGATAACGATCTTAATCGATACAAAAAACATGTATTGATTAAATCCGTCGATTTTTAATCGATTTTGATTATAAATGTGCGCATACGCCGCCCATGGACACGCGTGATTTATTCGGTGTGATACGACGAAGCGAACGCTATCGGTGATACGGTGATTTAATTTTTAGTGAAAGTATTCGATGTAATAAAAGTGTTAATGTAATTCAATATAATACTGTGAATTGTGGCTTTGTGGTGTTCTAAGAATAAGTATCAGAACGTCATATTATTCGATATTGCGCTGTCAAAAAAATTGCAAACTTTCATTCGTATGACATGCAAATTTAAGCTATTGTAACATGTATAGTATTTCAAAGCCTATTTAGATAGTGCTGCTTTATACTTAAGTATAGGCTAGTCCTGTTTTCAAGATTTCACTTATCGTATTTAGCTTTACTGCACACATCTCCATTGAGACCCCTCGGAGAGGACCTTAAGCCGTGGCTCCTGGTTGCTATACGAAGAACTATGACAGTTGATATGATACGGGTAGTGAGGGCCTTAAAAATCCGCTGAATGATCAAACTACAGAACTTTGATATCGCCAATAGCTTTTTTTTTAATATAGGACACGTTAATTAGACTTCGCCTTGCCTGGTGCTAAGCTGAAGACAAAGTCTCAGAAAAGAGGGTCACCATATACTTACATATACCATGTGAGAATGGTGACACTCAGCTTAACGGCCTCATCATATACTTATTCACTGTAGGAGGAAGATACCTGTGAGCTGGTAATGAATTCCAGACCTAAATGGTGCGACAAAGGAAAGAGGCACCGAACCGCTTGGTTCTTGATCGGATATTTTGCACCATGTGCGGGTGACATCTAAGCCCTGCACGTGTTGTCCTGTGTAGGAAAGGGGAGGGTGGGACTAATCAAAAGAGCTCATCAGAACATTCGCCATAGAGGTCAGATGGCAGTCACTTCGTGAAAAATATCGAAGTTCAGCCTCGCAGTTAGACTTTTAAAGCAGCCTCCGGACTCCGAGGTGAAAGCCTTAACTGCATCCGAGACTAAAGCATACAAATATTTGTTATGAACGGGAATCGAAACCGTGACCTCTGATTTAGCACTCTTACGTTCGAAGCTTGTTTTATCTATACTTCATACTAATATTATTAATGCGATAGTATTTCTGTGTCTGTCTGAATGTTAGGCTTTAACGCCTAAACTGCTGAACTGATTTTTATGAAATTTGGTATAAGGGTAGATTAAATCTAGAGAAAGGACAAAGGCCTACTGTTGACCTACATCCACACGGGCGGAAACGCGGACAACAGCTAGTTCTTGATAAAAGAAATAAAACATGGAGTGATTAACATACACAATAATTTTCACGGGCGACATGTGTAATAGCAGTATTATTATTCATGTTTTGATTGCTTATTGTATTGTAATGTGGCGGCCATCTTACGGCATACAAACCGACGTACATCATTCGTTAATTATGCTTTGAATGCTGTACTGAATATAGAAATATGGATAGCTAGCTGTTACCCGTGACTTCGTACGTGCGAACTTATTCATCCCAGGCCTGCACTCATGGGAAGCTGAGGTCATTCTGCGACCTCCGACGCTCCAGTTGCCTCAGTTCGTGAGTAGTGCGGTTTGCGAATCTCCTTTCCTCCTGCTGCCACTCCCGGCGGGGTACCTCCTCCTTTACGAGCATTACTTGCTCGCAGAAGGAGGAGTTTTTAATACCACTTAGGTGGCAGACAAGTACACGACCCACCTGTTGGAAAGTGGTTGCCGTGGCCTATGGACGTGTGTAACACCAGAGGAGTAAGACTCGCACTGCCGACCCTGTAAGCATATAGAGTTTCTGTGCCGTCAGTGTAGAAGACAAAGCAAGACAAGCCTTCAGTCTTCCCACTGACAGCAAAAACTCTCCAGTGTGCTCTGACTACCCTACTCACCGCTGAGAACATAAAACCAAGTTATATGGCTGCGGTATTCTGTAGGGCGGAGGTACTTTCCAAGTTGGACTACTCTATAGGACGGAAGTACCGTCGTATCTTACCTCCTACACGTACTTTATGAATATTACTTTACAAAACCTTTTTACCGAAATAACGAAATAAAAGGATTCATTTTACCTGATATCTGTGTGCCATTAACCAATTTCATCCACCAATTCTGTGATATCTAATAAAATAAATTAACATACCTACTCAAGAACCCTTAAACATTTTGAAGGGAACACTGTCGAAGTACTTTCTCTAGTTTCAACGACGTATAAAACAATTGGTAGGTAGTCTTTCCAGAAGTCTCATACTGTTTCCTTCAGTTTGTGCTTCAATCCTCGCTCCCTTCTTTCCATTCTCCTCTTGTATCATCTACTTCTCTCCATATCATCATATCTTAGAAATTTAAAAACATACGTCATTCAAATATCGCTTACCACAAGATGGGCTGTCAGGACACTTGCCACGGTAATACTAAAAACTGGGGAATTTATAACAAAAAGCAGGTAACACTATAAATATAACTGCCACCTATCACAACCTGCCATATCCAGCGTTAATCCTCGGCTGTGTCTCCGGTTTATGAACTCGTTTGTGCCCATTAGCATACGAACTGATGGCCCGTTTTCATACAATGTCACTCTTTCTGTACCAACAAACGCTCACATTGTAGGAAACGGACACACATTGACTTGGTCCACATATGTCGCCACCTACGATGACCGCCACGCCCTTGACTTAGGGTTATCAGACGCCCCCTATGAGCGCCGGCCTGGGGGTGACAGGTGGAGCCGCCGATTACCCTGGCAGAAGCAGGCCGCGGCGGTGGCGCGCCTAGCGCGCCTCCCCGTTTTCGGGGTCGAGTTGGGGACTCTGTAGTCCCCACACCCGAGACGAGGGCCAGATCGTGAGAGATGGCCCTGGGTCGGCCGGGGTGCGAGGGATATGCCTGTCAACCTCACCTTCGGCAACCAAAACGACCCACAGGCGGCGTGCGTTTTAGTCGGTTCGAGCCCGACATAACCTCCTCCACCGGCTCCGGTGGGGAGGTAACCGTGGGGATTTTGCGCACGTAAAAAAAAAAAAAAAAAAAGGGTTATCAGACACTGGATAACAAATTACCAAAAAGCATACATAAATACATATAATGAAGCCTTTATCCCCGGAGGATTAACTTCTACATTTTCCAATAATTAAATTCGGCCCCACGTAATAGGGGGTGTGCCTAGTGCCCGGAAGACAGCAAAGTCAAGAATAGTCAAGAATATATAAAAGGCACGACTCAAAAATAGTTTTTTGAATTAAACCATCCATTCTCGTTTAGAAAGGAATGCAGGCATACAAGCCATGCATGCATGCATTCCTTACTAAACTAGATAATATTTTATTTTAACTACAGGAAAATCGAAAATGGCGTGGTTTCCGGCAGAGTAGAATTAGGTCCACCCCATTTCTTCCCATGCGGTGAATGGTACAAGGCGACTAAGGGATGGGGCTGTTTTACATCAGACAGATATATACAGCCGAGACTCAGTCTCAGATGCATGGCTCGAGTCAACAATAGTGCCCGGAATACGGCAATAGGCTCACCCCCTATTAGGTGGGACCAAATACAATTATTGGTGTAATATGGGTGTTAACTCACCTCTGCCTGACCCTCCAGGGATAAAGGCGTGATTATAGAAATACCCAATTAGTACTTAAAACAAATTCTTTAACTTTATCTGCATATTGAAATAAACAACTGACAACCCTGTCACGCGCACGCGCAAATAGCCCAAGTGACACCGCAATATCTGATTAACATGGAACGGCTAATCTTTGAAACGCGGACGTAGAGTTGCCAGCCTAATGGATTACCCCGTAAACAGGGTAACCAACCCAATTATAGGGCTTGGCCATCAACTATACGTAACTGGTTATCAAGACTTATAAAGTTAGGAAATTAAACAGTACGATAGGCACAATTAGGTGTGGTCCAGATTTGTGTAAGCATTCTGAAGTGGACTTTAGCTCTGTCAAATTGCATACGACAATTATAATATTCTTGAATGTCGATTTATTTTGTTAAAGTTATTATAGCAAATGCTTGAAAAAAAATCATTCATTCAATGAAGCAGAGTAATTAAAAAACATACATTTGAAATTGAATTTGCACTGAGCCGCAATCAAATCAACGAGTTCTGATTACCGCATCTCCACACAGGTTATCGACTTCTAAGATGTTACTAAAATTAGTAATAATAACTGCTTTTATATCCAACACTTTCTTTTATAAACATTACAAAGAACACCAACATTGGACCCAATCACAACCTTGGCCCAACGGTACAACCACCTAATCATCTCGACACCCAACGGTACCAGAACCACTCCATGACAAATCTATAATGTGCCAACTATGGTAATGACCAAGCCGCATGGCCCACGCTCTGAACCAATTTAATGTGATCGTGAAACGAATCCGTAGCTCAAGTTATGGTAGTCATGGCCCGTTAAAGGTGCAAGGCTAATTGTTTGGAGTTCCTCCCTAGGATTTATGACGTCACGATCGATTCAACTCCCGCGCTGTGGGAAGCGTGTTAACCTGTGCATCATTAGCACAGCATTCGAGGGGATCATTAGGATTTGTATAGAAATATATTGCGAGTCAACATATGGAAATGTATTTGTGTTGTGTTTGCATTTATTGTGCGAGATCAGGGCTGCTGTGAGTTTAAGTCAAAGTTCGAGCAATGTGAGTTTGAGGACGGAACCTGAATATACGCTACATTAGGGTTCCTTCCTCAATATCTCGTTGCTCGACAACTTGAGTACCTACTGGAATCACAATATTGACAGTTTCAGCATTATCTGTACATCTGTCATTGTATCATCGATCATTTTCACAGCAGCTATCCGGTCGCATTCAAGGCTTGACTTTTACGACGACTGCTGTCTAACTCTCCGACCTTTACAGAAAAGTCTGCGCCAGAGCCTCTTTATTACGACTAGGGTTTACTATAAGAAGAAAGAAAAAAAAAAGAAAAATGCGTTTATTTTTGCATAACTGCAGCACATAAAAACGATTCTTTACAATATTCTTCAACTTATAATATAAAACAAAAATTAGTAATAAAAAAAAAATAAACGGCAACACTATCCAACCTGCCCTCCTCTATCCATTCTACCGGATATATCCATAAGTAAAACAGCACACGCACTCTCAAATATTAAGATAGGGACATAAAATTATCCAAACTTTTCTACGAGAGTCGAGAGAAATTATTTTAATTTACCAATTCTCGAAATCTTTAAATGTTAACCCTAGCCGTGTCCAGCGGTTGTCATAGGGAATAAACCCACATTAAACATCCTGCATTGAACAGACGCACCGTTATAGCCGCAGAGACACAATTAATGTCCATTGAACCTGCTTGAATTGCCTATGCCATAAAACCTTTGATACAGCCTCAGACCCGCAATAGTTATAAATACAAGCGCCACAAATCAACTACGCTTCAATCAAAAGCGAAATAGAACTACATTAACGCGCCTAAGTAGTAAGCACATAAGCGATGTTATTCACCGTAAAGTGTTGGAATTCTTTATCAGTTCCCGTTGTATCTGACTGAGAAAGAACAAAAGCATCATAACCCTATCTCATCCAAAGGGTGTCGTGAGAGGCGACTAAAGGAAAAATGCACAGACGATATCACTGCTAAAGAATGAAATCTTGAAATAAAACCCTGTACCAACCAAACTGTAGGTCAAACCAACCGACATTGGGAGAGGCCTATATCCAGCAGTGGACTGGGATAGGCTAATTGATTGATTGATGGACCAGCACACGGCTTTTCTTATTCCCACAGTTCCAGGAACTTTAACTGAGGCGTGAGGCTCACCACCGGAGGTTCATCTGAGATCATTCTAACCTAACTAGCCTTTATCTAGCTAACAGTGCACACAGGCAGTGGTGACCACAGTCAGTGCAGCAAAATGAGCTACACAGGTCCGAAGTTAGCAAGTTTTCTTTGCCGCACCATTAATACCTGGAATTCTTTACCATTTCACGTGTTTCCTTCTACACACCCGGAACGGTGTGAAAAAGCATCTTTTGAGGCCGTCAAACTGATTGCCACCGTGTAACGTGCTAAGAGTCTGTAATAGTGACCTTCTTTCCGGATACTGTGCGTTTAGCTAAACATCAGGCGAGGTGAAGTCAAATTGGCGTGTCCCATATATATAAAAAAGGAATCTGCGCGCGCCAGGACCTCATTTGTTTCGTAACTTCAGTCCAATATATGTGTCCTAAGGTATTCTATAGACACTCACACAAATATATCAGTGACATAACAAATACTTGCGCCCGCGCAGCTTAAATCAAACCATTTTAGGACAGCGAAAGTTACCTTATAAATCAAATTAAGCCATGTTATTGTCAATCTCTAAACATTAATCACTTTTGTAATTTATTATTTAATTCATGTTGAATGAATGCTTTATCTCACTCCAACGTATCAGATTAGATAGGGTTAGAATGTGTACCAATATGAGTCTAGTTTCATAACCCATGACCAATGTTTAGATTTGATCGAATTAAATGATGCAATTGAGAAAGTGATCGTAATTTTTAATCAGAATTTAGTAAAAAAAGCAGTTATCTGTTATATATAACTAAAGAAATTGATTTATATTTAGGTTTTATAATAGTTAATATAAAGTTATTCACTGATGATAATAAAGAAAGTAAAAGCACCATCATTGGTAAAAGTATCCATTACCCACCTGTTGTAGTACCCGCCGTGGACCTACTCCTGGCGCACGTTCTGAACCAAGAAGAGAAGAAATACACCTAACATAACATAAACTCATGTCTATATCCCCGAAGGGGTTGGCAGAGGTGCTACCACCCACATTTCGCCAGTTTATGTTTTGGTCCCCATGTAATAGGTGGCGAGCCTATTACCATTAACCGGGCACTTATAAATCTGCGATAAATACACACATAACTTCGAAAAGCATCGAAAAGTCATTGCTGTGTGCCATGGTAAAATCTGGGATTCGACTCGAGATCTCGTCTCAGCAGGCCATTACCCACTAGGCTACCGCGTCTTAAAAGAATTAATAAAACTAACCATGTTTAATGAAATTTGATTCTTTGAAAAAACCTAAGCCTAAACTCACCCTCATTTTGAAGATGCTTCCTGAGCACCAAAAAATTAGTTTAATTTGCAATATATTGAATTCCAAATTTATAATTTGTAATAAGTTTTTAAATTTTTATTTCATAGTAATAATAAATAATAAACATTCTACAACATCCTACACAACGCTATCTAGACCAATGGTAAGCATAGCTTAACTAGCTTGTGTTATGGAATCTAGAATGCGGATAAACATACTTAGACACTTTTTGTTTTGTAAATACATACATATTATACATAGAAACACCCAGACCAATGCAAATATACATATTCATGCATACAAATATTTGCACTGAGCGGTAATCGAACCCGCGCCCCCTGCGTAGCAGTCGAACGTTCTACCGCTACGCCACAGAGGCCACTTCTATATTTCTTATTAAAAGCGTTTTTTATGGGAATTAACTACACACTACTTTATTTTAATATTTTTATATTTTTTTAAAGTCCTAATACATTTATTACAATACAATATGTCAAAACTACTAATCAAATAACCCGCCCCTGATCGCTCCCGGTGCAAAAGTGCCCATAACACTTGTTGCGTTGCCACGTTGGATGGCAATGGACAGCCTTTGGACCAGGAACGACCCGGAACGAGTGTCACCGGTCGCCTCGATGAGCCTCTGTCCGATTTCTTTAATAAGGCTTTTAGCTTCCTTGCCCCAACTCCCCAGAGTCTCCACCGCTATTGGCACGACCTGGTACAGCGGTTCCAAGTCGGCGTACTTAAGCCTCTTCCTTGAGCCGGCGTTTTCCGCAGCGGCCGACGCGGAGTGAACGGTGCGACTAAGGTGGCTGGCGGCTACCGTGCTGACACACGTTACGTCCCAAAGTAGACATTTGCCGTTCTTCCAGGGCACCAAAGTCAGTCCGTCTGGCTTCTTACCATCCGATTTATTTTTGCATATATGATCGCATTAATTCCCGTAAACATAATTGAACACGCAAATTTAAAAATTAGACTATTTTTATTTTTCAAAATATTAAAGAATATTAATAAAATAATGAATAGATGCACAATAAACAACATCTATGACATAGGCCTGACGTTTACGGGCCCTAACTCTACTTAAGCCTCTTATCTATGTATTAGGATTATCTACATAGAGGAGCTTAATAGATAATAAAGTTTAATTTGATAAAATAAAATTTAATTTTTACTATCTTAATTTGCAAACCAATGCTAATTTTATGGAAACTGTTATGGACACTTCGATATTCGCTAAAAGCTTCATAATCCTTACAGATTATAATCTAAATGCTCACAGGGTTTATCTCTTTCATATTGTATCTATAATAGGGTATAACCCCAATCGATATTTTTATTTCTGTACTAATATTATAAAGTTGAAGAGTTTATTTGTTTGTTTGGTTTAACGCACTATAATTAATAAACTACTGGTTCGAATTGAAAAATTATTTTTGTGTTGAATAGTCAGTTTATTGATAACGGTTATATGCCATGAATCATCACGCTACTACTAAAGGGAGTTGAGCAGTACTCAAAAATGTCGACAAATCCGGCAGATTCCCATACATTATTTGAAAATGAAAAACTTACGGGCATTATGAATTAAAGGGTTATACGGGGTTTAGTAATATGCCACGAGCGAAGCCGGGTTGAATTGGTTAGTTTATAATACGGGCATTATGAATTAAAGGGTTATACGGGGTTTAGCAATATGCCACGAGCGAAGCCGGGTCGAGTTGACTAATATTTGTAGAATAGTAGAATGTTCACAGAGTATTCCCCTTGGGAACTCTGTGGTCCCTACACCCGTGGATGGGCAGATCGAGAGAGATGGCCCTGGGTCGGTCAGGGTTCGAGGTATATGCCTGTCAACCTCACATTCGGCAACAAAAAACCACCCACAGGCGCCGTGTGTTTTAGCCGGTTCGAGTCCGACATAAACTCTCTCACCGGCTCCGGCGGGGAGGAATCCGTGGGGATTTTGTGCACGTAAAAAATAAGGGTACTCCCCAATCATAGATTCAATATGCAAGAGATAGCGGCTTGTAATCTCAGCGTCAGATTACTGAATGTAATGTAATGGTAAAAGTGTGTACCGTTGTTGTCGAAGCTCGGGTGCGCAGGCGACGCCCGTCAACTACTCCGTTTCGACATTTGCGCATATTGGAGCGGCGCAAGTGATGAAAAATGAGAATACCGCGGTTATAACAATTTCGTGTTGTGTTACCAACGGTGAATAGGGTAGCCAGAGCTCACTGGAGAATTTGTGCTCTCAGTGGGATGACTAAAGGCTTGTCCTGATTTGTCCTCTACACTGACGGCACAGATACTCTGTGCTTACAAGGTCGGCAGCGCGAGTGTGGCTTCTCTGGTGCTACGCACGTCTATGGGCCACGGTAACCACTTTCCATCAAGTGAGCCGTGCCTCTTTTACAGGAAATCGTATAGAAAAAACATCTTTAAAGTTACAAGCTTATGATTGCAAGCCGTAGTCGTGCAAGGAAATATTTTAATTTGCTAAAACAAACCGCGTGGTAGAGGCGAGTAGAATTTGGGCCTCCCCATCTCTTCCCACGCGGTGTCATACAAGGGATAGGGCTGTTTAACGTCAGACAGATATACACAGCACAGTCTCAACAATATATAGTGCCCGGAAGACGGCAATAGGCTTACCCTATATATAATAATAATAATAATAATAATAATAAAACAAATTTATTTCTCACCAACAACCAAATTACAAAATATAGTGTTTGCACAAATTTAGGTAAACATAGTCTGGTTGTGGATCGCTGGTGCCTGTTGTAGGTAATGAATTACCTATATCACTGGTCACCAGGATTCCACTATAACACAAATAGTATGTTGTCCTCAAAAAATAAATTACAGAATAATCGGTTTTTGGTTCAGATTATGCTATCGTTCACAATATATTAAGCATGCTATGTGTTTGTGTGTGCGCGCGTGTGTGTGAGTGTGTGTGTGTGTGTTTATTTATATGATTAATGATAAGATGATAAGAGGTTTACAAACAAGCAGTTACTTTAAGACTTTCAGTAATTCTTCTGTGGTAGAATATGTCTGATAAAGAAGCCATTCGTGGAGTATAGTTTTGCTCTTGTATACATTTAGACCATAAAGACATAAGATTTTATGAAGTTTATTATAAAGGTACGGTCCCAGAAAAATAAAGAATTTTTGGCCAAATGATGTCCTGACCCTTGAGGAGACAGCTACAAGATGATTGCGGCGAGTGTCTGTCCTAAACTCTGTTAAAGAGTGCTGTTTGATTACAGTAGCCAGAACAAAGAGCTGTCTGACGGTCAGTACTTGGCAGTATTCATAAAGCTCAGTTGTAGGACACAGGCGAGGCTTAAAACAACAAACCTTCAAAACAGCCCTCTGAGCACGCTCCAATACGAGGAACGGAGTCTTATCAGCGCCACCCCATGTTGTGATGCAGTAACTTAAAATAAATATATATATATATATATATATATATATATATATATATATATATATATAAATATGTTTTATGTTATGTTATATATACACATATTGAATTAATCTTTAGAGTTGTACCGAAGACAAAGGCCTGCGACCTATTTAATCTACCGGTTTTAGGCATAATCACTGTCAGTATTTTAGTCAGTTCGAATCCGACAATGTCGCCCCCACCCACCGCTTGGGGTATCGGAAAATAATTCCAAAAAAAGGTACAATAGTGTTGTGAACTGTTTTATTCAAATTCTAATTCATTTTATTAGCGACTCGCAGCGGAATCACTTCAAAAGGATTATTAACGATTATATTTATAATTCTGTAAAAACAAATTAATGATTCGTATCACCATCCGTCGCGTCGTTTAGAAGAAATCATCAACGAAACAGACAGACGCCTAAAACCCAAGCTACAGTACAATCACTACAATCGCGTACATCTTGCACCAAACACAAACTGTCGACCAAGACATTATCATACCGCTAGGATAAGCACTAGGTCATGAGCAGTGCTAAATACTAAATTACACAGTACTCCATTAACCGCCAGGTCTGTCGATAGAACCAGGTTCAATGTTTCGAGTGCAAGGCCCTGGACAAATTGAACTGGTTTTTAATCTTAATGGGTGAGAATCATAACGTGTTTAATTGAGATGTTTTGGTCTTCGTACTTAGTGAGCTTGGAGATAATATCTGTTCATAATATGAATATGAATGCTTTAGGAGCAGAGGTAAACCCAAGATAAGATGGATGAATTGCGTGAAAAGGGATATGACAAAGAAAAGAGTGATTGAGAAAATGACATCTGGTTGGAATGTGTGGAGGAGAATGACGAGGTAGGACACGACGGTATTTCCGTCCAATTAAGCAGTCCGACTGGGGAAGTACCTCCACCCTACAGAACACCGCGGCCATAATAACCTCGTGTTGTGTTCCCGGCGGTGAATAGCTAGAGCTCATAGAAGATTTTTTGTGCTGTCAGTGGGTAGACCAAAAGCTTGCCCTGTTTTGTCTTTTACACTGACGGCACAGAAACTCTGTGCTTACAGGGTTGGCAGCGCTAGTGCTACTCCCTTGGTGTTGCACACGTCCAAAGGCCACGGTAACCACTTTCCATCAGGTGGCCGTGTGCTTGTCAACCAAGTGGTATATAAAAAAAACGTGTTGCGTCGACCTAGATAGTCGATATTTGGGACAAGGTTTGCTGAAGTGGTGCTGAATTTTTGTTATAGGAATGGATTATAATAGTATAATTATTTAAACAGGAGTTTCGTCTCTCTTAAGATATTCGGGGCACGAGAGCTTTGAATATCTTAGTAGGGCTTTCAAACAACAAGAAATTATAAATCTTATGGAGTATAGTACTCCATAAAGCTGAATCAATGATTTACTCTCAACCGTTGTAATTAAAAAAATTAAAGCTACATTTTCACAAGACTCAAGGGTACCGGAGACGGTTTCTTTAGCTATATAGAGAGCCACATCATCATTTTCTGACCCTTTTCCCAACGCTTCGGGGTCGGCTTTCAAGTCTAACTAAGATGCGGCTGAACTTCAACCTCCACAACCAATTGGTGAAATCGAAATACTGTAGTTAGACTAGTCTAGACTTTTGAGGGCTCCCGTAACTACCCGTAACCACTGCCATAGATGTTCGTATAGCAACCGGGACCGTCAGCTTAACATGCTCTCCGAGGACCGGCCAGACCAATGCAAATACCCATAATAATGCATACAAACATTTACACTGAGCGGGTATCGAACCCGCGCCTCCTGCGGCCGCGTATACTACAGCCATGCCACAGAGGCTGTCCATGTAAATATATAAGGCCGCATCTTGTATGAAAAACTACGGAGCTATTTCATTTGGGTGTATAATAAGGACTCCTTAAAAAATCGTGGCTAAATCAACCTCACCTTCAAAGATTCGTCCGCATTCAGCAGATGTTACGGACCTGCAAATTGACGGACGAGTCTCTGACACAGGATATCTTTCGGGGATTGGAGGTCTAGTGATAGTCCAACCAAAGAAAAATTGGGGCAATTTCCGGACTCAGAATTTTAAGCCTCAGAGGCAACTGGAAATAATACGAAAGTGATAACGACTACGCTATTTCCAGGATGCCGGACCGTGAAACCAAACCGTGTAAAAACCGTCCAGTGGATATACACCCTAACTGTCATGTATTAATTACTGCACCAACAAGTCTAAGTAATCGCCCCGGGGCGTATAAAATACGTCTCGAGCACTAAACGGACGGGTAGCAATGATATTGGCCAAGTAATGCGACAGAGAAATATATCCCATATTATAGACAGTTTTTCATACGCCGCACAGGCGAACGGGAGCTGTACCTTTTATAATAGCCATTAAGTATCTCTTATCGGGGAATTAAAAAGTGCGAAGCCAGTTTGAATTGAGATGCCTGTGCTATGAGCATTCGATTTTTATTAGAAACGCGATTGTTTTTTTGTTTTTTTTTTGTTGATTAATTGTTCTGATATTTGTTACACATCTTTATTTCGGATGACAATATAATTTAAAGCAATAAAACCGCCGTGTGGTTCCCGGCAGAGTAGAATTTTGACCACCCCATCTCTTCCCACGTGGTGTAGTACAAGGCAACTAAGGGATATGGCTGTTTAACATCGGACAGATATATACAGCCCAGACTCAGCCTCAGATGCATGGCTCGAGTCAACAATAGTGCCCGAAATACGGCAATAGGCTCACCCCCGATTACGTGGGACCGAATACAAATATTGGTGAAATGTGGGTGATAATTCACCTCTGCCTAACCCTCCGGGGATAAAGGCGTGATTATATGTATGTATGTAAATCAATAAAACAGTTTTGACTTGCTTTTAATCACTTCTTCTTCATCTTAGCCTTAACCCCAGTCGCTTCCGAAGGTTTCACCTACGAGTCTAGTGTCCACTTTACCAGTCTACCTGTAGATTTGGCTGAACTTCTATGAATACCTTGTTATTAAGATCATTTTGACTGTTAAGATAGATACGACGCCGACTGTACTATACTAGGTTTGTGAAATAACACCGCCATTTAATGTTCCATTTACAAGTGCAGACAACCAGATCGGGGCAAGGTTATTAAAGAGCTGATGACGATCATAAATAGTGTTGTTTTACGTTTCTACTGGTATATCGTTATACTATAGACAGGCTTCAGTTATTGATCGCATTGATCGCATAGGTACTAGTCTAATTGGTACTTAAGCGGGGTTTACATGGGTGACTGAAACCGGCGAAAATCGACTGTCTCAATAGCATATGTGGGTCTGCTCCCTGTATGACGACATCCGTGATAACATGATGAGAAGGGTGGTAAAATCGGAGACTGGACCTATGTGTTACTCGGACCTTGAAAGCACAGGTCCATAGATATGTGTGTCCACATGCTGTGTGTGACAATTTCATTGCACTTCACCTTCATGATTAAAAAAAGTGAATTCCAAAAACCAAAGGCCAAATCCATCAATTGCAAGAATTATCGTCAAGAATCCAAATCTTCACATCACTAGCTTTAACAAACGATATGATCTAGGTTTAAGTTTAAAGACATGTATTTCTCATAAAAACATAAAGTTCACTTAAAATGAGATTTACAATAATTTAGAAATTTACAATAAATGTTTTCCTCTATTCTGTCTACTTTAAATGATTACATTTGTGGCCACGACCGCGGTTGCTCAAGTCGTGGAACGGATCCGGCGGCTGGGCCTTGAGGTGGCTTTGCATAAATCCGAGGCCATGTTCTTTCATGGACCTCGGCGCACGCCACCATCTGGTTCCAGTCTCACAGTGGGAGGCAATCTCATCGGCATCAAGCCCCAGATGAAATATCTGGGGCTCGTGCTCGACGGCCGGTGGGACTTCGGGAAGCACTTCCGAAGTCTGGGCCCCAAATTGGCGGGCACAGCCAACGCTCTGGCGCGGCTACTGCCCAACCTGAGGGGCCCGGAGGACTCCTGCAGGAGACTCTACGCGGGTGTCGTGCGGTCCATGGCCCTGTACGGGTGTCCCGTGTCCGCACGTCCGCAGCGGAAGTTGGCGTGCCGCATCATAAGGGGGTACCGCACGATATCATTCAACGCGGCGAGTCTCCTCGCCGGATCGCCACCATGGATCCTGGAAGCGAGATGCCTTTCGGCGCTATACCGGTTCCGAAGGGCGGCGCGGGAGCGGGGTCACGATCCCGAGCCCGAAGAAATTCGGGCCGTGAGATCCCGGCTCCACAGGGAAATGGTGGCGGAATGGGAGATACGACTTGGGCAACCAGGCGCAGGGCACGCCGTAGTAACGGCGGTAAGACCCATCATGGGGGAGTGGCTAGAGAGGCCACACGGCAGCCTCTCGTACCGTCTGACGCAGATGATCACCGAGCACGGATGCTTCGGAAAGTATCTGCGTCGGATGCAGAAAGAGCCAACGTCCGAGTGCCATCACTGCGACGCGAGCGAGGACTCAGGTCCGCACACGCTCACCGAGTGTCCGGCGTGGGAGACGCCGAGGCGGGAGCTTGTGGCGGCCCTGGGAGTGAGGGTTCTCACGCTCTCCACCTTGCTCGCGGCGATGGTTCGCTGCGCGGATGCGTGGGCGGCCGGCGCCTCCTTCTGCGAGCAAGTAATGCTCGTGAAGGAGGAGGCGGGGCGGGAGCGGCAGCGGGAGCGACGAAGGATCGCAAGACAAGCTGCCCGCGTACGAAGGCAACTCGGGCGATGAACGACCTCCGCCCCCCATGAGCGCCGGCCTGGGGGTGACAGGTGAAGCCGCCTGTCACCCTGGCAGAAGCAGGCCGCGGCGGTGGCGCGCGTGGCGCGCCTCCCCGTTTCCGGGGACGAGTTGGGGACTCTGTAGTCCCCACACCCGAGAAGAGGGCCAGATCGTGAGAGATGGCCCTGGGTCGGCCGGGGTGCGAGGGATATGCCTGTCAACCTCACCTTCGGCAACCAAAACGACCCACAGGCGGCGTGCGTTTTAGTCGGTTCGTGTCCGACATAACCTCCTCCACCGGCTTATTATTATTATTATTATTATTATTATCCGAGGGGATTTTGCGCACGTAAAAAAAAAAAAAAATTATTACATTTGTTGTACATCGTTTTTGAGTTTACCCTTATACACATTCAAATTATTAATATTTTTAATGTTATTAGGTAGTTTATTATAAAGCTGTGCTCCATCGAATAATATCATTTTTTTACCATAGTTAGTACGTGGACGAATTAACTGAGTATTGTCTCTGTTTCTCAGCAAGTGAATTGATTCCCTCTTAGATAACTGTATATTAGTTTGGATCGAATTTGTTGTAATTTTTTAACTAAAATGCAGGTCGTGTATATGTATAGTTGTTTTATGTTTAGTAATTTTGTTTCGTGATATATTTAATTTGTTGGAGTCCAATAGTGATAGTGAAAAATCTAACCATACGTTTCTTTCTTCCACAGCCAGACACAGTCCCTCAAGCCAGTATAGACATGACAACTGTCCTGGAGGTCTCCGAGGCGGACAGTGTTACCGGTCACCCGTACAGCTTGGCGGTGACCGCGCCGGAACGAGTGACCTTCGTCAAGGGCACGTGTAGGGAAGAGGCGAGGTGGTGGTCCGACGTGCTCAGCGTTTACCCTCGGAGTAAGGTGAGTGCTGCAGAGATATAACAGGTCTTATAGCTTTAGTAATCTTAGAATGAAGAGAATAACTATAAAATATTTAAAACACTTAGATTGCCTCTGTGGCGTCGCGGTAGTGAACGCGGCTACTACGCAGGAAGCGCGGGTTCGATTCCCGCTCAGTGCAAATATTTGTATGCACGAATATGCGTGTGTTTGTGTGTGAGGTGTTTGGGTGCGTGTGGTTTAATGGGCGTGTATGTGTTCATGTGTAGAATTATAATACCTATAGGTTAGTAACCTAACCATGTTTTCAATTATCGCTGACCAATCACTAACAGTATGTTATGCTTGTTTGCTACCTTAATGGTACAGAGACTGACAATACGGTACAGTTGCATTGTCAAAATGACCATTATAAATGTCGATTACACTGCTAGTTAAGTCTACCCACCTATGGATAACTCAATTACTTTCTAACACTCGATCTCATCACACCTATAATCGTCGACTTCCCATAGCTTCCCGCCACTTCCCGGGAAGATTTTTAGCAATAAGCTGAGTTAGACGGGTGTTGCGTCTGCGCATTACCGCGAGTAAGGAAGTTGTTAAGACATGTGCACACGGTTAGAACGCTGGGAATAGATGTTATTTTAGTGTTAGGGTAAGCATCTTGCAGTAATCGAATTGTTCGTTTAATGGTGGTTTGTTTTGTTTTATGGTTCGAGAGAGCAAACGATTCCATAATTAGGTAGATACCTACGCAGACAGCAATTCCTAAACGCTAAACAACTTTAAGAGCCGTATTCTTGAACGATCGCCTCTGTGGCGATCGATCGTTTGCGTATGTTTGCGTTTGTCGCCTCTTACGACACCCTTTAGATGAGATGGGGTGGTGATACTTGTATTATTTCTCCGCCATTATACGTTTTCGCTTTTCATGTCATGCTCGGTTACTGGAGGTGAGTGTGCCGGAGACATATCTCTCGCACTCCGGTCGACTCAAGGCCTCTATCGAGATCTTCTCCCTCTCCTACATTTCTAATGCTGTCGACGCTAGTAGACATAATCATAAGTGTTGTCAACGCTTATAGGCAATGTCGGTAACTTTGTTGAACTGTTGAATGGTCATAGATGTCGTCGGTAAGTTTATTCAACAGTCATAGTAAAAAAAAAAAAAAATTATGTCGTCAGTAACTTTTTTGAACACTCATAAATGTTGTCGGAAACCTTTGTGAGCACTCATAGATGTCGTCGGTAACTTTTTTGAACACTCATAGATGTCGTCTGTAACTTTTGTGAACACTCATAGGTGTCGTTGGTAACTTTTGTGAACACTCATAGATGTCGTCGGTAACTTTTTTGAACACTCATAGGTGTCGTTGGTAACTTTTGTGAACACTCATAGATGTCGTCTGTAACTTTTGTGAACACTCATAGGTGTCGTTGGTAACTTTTGTGAACACTCATAGA
Source organism: Eilema griseolum (assembly GCA_963662185.1). NCBI lineage: Eukaryota > Metazoa > Arthropoda > Insecta > Lepidoptera > Erebidae > Eilema > Eilema griseolum. The sequence goes on from OY759240.1 coordinate 24,622,397, forward strand.
TGTCGTCGGTAACTTTCTTGAACGGTCATAGATGTCGTCGGTAACTTTTTGAACACTCATAGGTGTCGTTGGTAACTTTTGTGAACACTCATAGATGTCGACGGTAACTTTCTTGAACGGTCATAGAAGTCGCCGTTGTCGGTAACTTTCTGGAATGGTCCTAGACATCGTCGGTAAACGCTCGCCACAGATCGGGCCGTGTAGTCATTCACCGCCTGAGGCGCAAAAAAACATCCGTATATTTACCGTCCCTCGTAGACTGGAAGTTAAAACACGGAATTTTCTAAACGAACACGAACCTGGTAATAACCAACGCTTCCTGCCGCGAAAGCGGCGCGTGCGCAAATTGTCGGCCAGTTATGCGCCGGCGCAATTTTATACACTATGTTAAAACGCCCTGCGTTCCCTGTAATAAGATGTTGGTATTGCTGCTGTGGTCAATTTAATACTTCGCAAATTATAAAGTACGGGTAGTTAGTTTAATTTCAGCGGGGTCCGAGTAATACCGGCGTCGGGTAACGAAGTAATAAATTCATAAACAGGCCCGGTATTATAATAGTTGACTACTAGTACTAAAACTAGATTAATCGATTAGATCTCACGTACAGTCGCCAACAAAAAAATATTGAACACTAAGAAAACACGATCTTTATGACAATGAAAGACGTTATTTAATAACTGATCAAGATTTTTTTGTTACATTCAGAGGACAAGTTGCATTATAATTTATTTTTATAAATTTGTTGCTATCATTTGTTTCCCGCGTCTACGGCCTGGTTAAATATTGCTCCTATTGCCGAGAACAAGAGCGTGTTCCCGTGATGAATAGCTGCATAATAGTGCCATTCCAGAGTATAATGTATCTTTGTGCTGAGTTATTCAGGTTACAAACATACTCATCCAATTGAATGAAATTTTAAGCATTTAGTTTAATGCTAAATATTCAAAATCGATTTAGATAGAAAAAATTTAAACGGTCCGGGCGGGATTAAAACCCACGATCTTTCCCTAACAGGGGGAACGCTCTGACCTGAGCCACCAAACCTTCGCCTGAAACCATCCAAATTCTTCTATTCTATATATCTTATATATCCGTCTTACGGCGACAGTGGGATGAAATTCGTATAAGAATTTGGATGGTTTTAGGCGAAGGTTCGGTGGCTTAATGGTCAGAGCGTTCCCCCTGTAAGCGAAAGATCGCGGGTTCGAACCCCGCCTGGACCGATATTTTTTTTCTATTTTAATCGATTTTGAATACTTATCCAAACTTTTTCATTCATAGGTACTAGCAATAAGATATTGAACCTATTCGTATTGAGAAACTAATTTTGGAACATTTGTCTTTGAAATACTTTCCGAGTAAAGTCACATCCAAGTTAATTAATCAATGGTTCGGCACTTTTCGCAATTAAATCATGAAACTTACTATTTCTGCCGACGTTTCGGATGCGTTGCAGCACCCGTCTCGAACCGTTGTATAATTATGAATTCACACCGCGATAGTTTAAAAATCACATCCAGCTGTTGAAAAACACGTTTAAACCACAAGAGCGGTTGGAACTCAACCCCGTCACATTTGATGAACACCAACAATTCCATGCAGCATCACCTGAGCGACGAGTTCCTGTCGCCCTTGGTGGCAAACGAGCTTTGACGTCACATACTGTGATAATTGTAATACTGTTTAACTAAGTAACGTCATCACAGGTAATAGGTACTTTTTGTTCCAAATTCAAAAACTACTGATTCGATTTGGATGGATTTTTTATATTCGACTAACCTACTTTTACATATCAGTATGAACTGAAAGGGCATATTTAGTACATTTCAAATATATATATAAATTATAACTATTGCTTGCCTCAAAATAATATAAATAAAAAAAAATAGTTTAAAACTAAACTCAATCTACTAAAAAATCACACTCTAAAAAGTATTAAACAAGAAAACATCAAGGATAGCCGTGGTCGTATGTCATTTGGTTGGTCATTTACAAAAACATATCTACATTGTAGGGAAAAGTGTCATACGCCTACGGCTATCCTTGATATTTTCTTGTTTAACACTTTTTAGAGCGTGATTTTATAGTTTTTTTTTTATACCACTTGGTTGACAGACAAGCGTGTGCTTGTCACCTGATGGAAAGTGGTTACCGTGGCCTATGGACGTGTGCACAAAGAAGTCGCGCTCGCGCTGTCAACCCTGTAAGCACAGAGTTTCAGTGCCGTCAGCGTAAAAGACAAAGCAGGACAAGCTTTTGGTCTACCCACTGACAGCACAAAAACTCTCCAGTGAGCTCTGGCAACCCTACTCACCGCCGGGAACACAACACGAGGTTATTTTATTATGGCCGCGGTATTCTGTAGTATTTAGAAGTCCGCTTTTATTTATAAACTTATCTAGAAAACTTTTAATGTTTAAATCTTTGTTTTAGTCTAGAAACTAAAGCTATACCTACCTACATTAAAACATAGGAATACATCACTAAAATTTCCGGTCAATACTTACACCCATTTGCTTGATGGTATTTTATAGTTTTCAACAATATGAAGAGGCCCGTAGCTTGTAAATTACTATTTTATACAATTGTATCAACTTCTCAATCCTTATTAAATACAATGGAATCTTTTAAATTATTGATGCTCTAACGGTAAACTCCCCATCATTACCCCATAGTTCTCGGAAGGAAGGATAATGATATAATGACAGCCATGATGCCGTGCGTCATCACTTCATCAGTCATCATGTTCTTGAAATATTGTGCAACATCTTCCAAAAATTTTATTATAGTAGCCTACCTTAGTCTAGATATAAAAGTGAATCCCAATTTCCCTTGTTTTTGTTTACTGGAGAATTTGTGCTGTCAGTGGGATGACTAAAGACTTGTCCTGCTTTGTCCTCCACACTGACGGCACAGAAACTCTGTGCTTACAGGGTCGGCAGCGCAAGTGTGGCTTTTCTGGTGTTACACACGTCCATAGGCCACGGTAACCATTTTCCATCAGGTGGGCCGTGCGCTTGTCTGCCACCTAAGTGGTATAAAAAGCATGGTGATATATAGCCTATATCACTCACATACATTCGGCCGGGGTGCGAGGGATATGCCTGTCAACCTCACCTTCGGCAACCAAAGCGACCCGCAGGCGGCGTGCGTTTTAGTCGGTTCGAGTCCGACATAACCTCTCCCACCGGCTCCGGTGGGGAGGTATCCGTGGGGATTTTGCGCACGTAAAAAAAAAAAAATGTGGCTTTCTATTGTAAAAGAATTTTCAAAATCGATTCAGTAGATATTATATCTTGGAACTTACTATTTCTGGCGACGTTTCGGATGTGTTGCAGCACCCGTGGTCACGACTTGACTCAGTCAAGTTCAGTTCAAAGATATAATTCGCGAGAAGTCTCGATATCTTGTATAATTATGAATTCACACCGAAAATTAGCCAAAGTTTAAAAATAACTGTAGATGAAGTTATTTCAATGAAAAATACTAAAAATGGCAGACCATTTTTGATATCACAATTAATCCTATAAAAATCTTGACCAACCCACGCACAAGTCACAAGACCAATGAACTGTTGACATCACTGAAAAATCAGGACATTCCTCACGAACCAGGTCATCCGACACCATAAAGATACTACTCAATTCGTCGACCAATTTTTCAATTGGTCGTAATCGGTCGATCGATTCGTTTGAACTTGGTCGCAGCTGCATGCGTATATCGCCACAGGGTCCTTATTCTACTTGTTCAACTGTAACGTAACCGCGCACGTTCCCATCAAGGTGCTGATAGGCTTTTTTTTAACTTACGAAAAATCCCCATGGGAGAGGTTATGTCGGACTCGAACCAACTAAAACGCACGACGTCTTTGGGTCGTTTTTGGTTACCGAAGGTGATGTTAACAGGCATCTCTCTCGATCTGGTTCTCTCCTCGGGTGTAGGGACCACAGAGTCCCCAACTCGTCCCCGGAAACGGGGAGACATGGAAGGCGCGCCGCTGCCGGAGCCTGCTTCTGCCGGGTGCTGATAGACTTATGCATTCACTTGTAACAGAACTTTGAGCTTTCGCCATTTTTATGTTTGTCGAACTGGACAAAGCACCGAGCCAAGCATAGATTCAAACATATCGCTACGAAAATTTTCAGGATCTTTGTAGTTATTGCTTTAATCGCTTCTTTATTGTCTTTTAGCGAGAATGCTCGTCAAAGCGCTCTATAAAATGCTCGTTATAATGCTGTCGTTTGCTGTTCTGTAATTTAACATTCGAAAGAATGCTCATTACAAGTGAATGCTCGAGTTTATCAGCGCCTTTAGCTAATCCATTAAGTACGTTTAATTTCACTCCAGTTTGAAACTTATTGTCAAGTAGAATAATACACCAGTTGCGGCAAATGGTGTAATTAGCGCAGGATCGAGTTACGTGCGCCCGCGCAGTTTTGTGACTCATTGACCGCTTTTGTTTATGTGGCCGTTTGGCGGGCTAAGGAGAAATTCTGTGTTCCAATTTTGAAATTAGGTCGCCATTTTATCTTTGATCAGTTAATGTGTTTTTTATTGTTTACGTAAACAGATGTGCCTGCAAAGAATACTCGCTGTCATTATAATCACCTTAGCGTTTTTCCCGGTTACATCCAAGGCTTCCACTTCGAAACCCCTAAAGTGGACAAGGATATTATGATTTTTGCTGCAGATAGGAGTAACATACTACATTAGACAGCTAGTAAGCAGTAAGTGGTCCCTATATCCGGCTCCCCAATTATGCACGAAGAACTATCGAGGTGTTCGTTCCATCGGCTTCCCTTTTGAAAATTTTCATCCTTCGCCACTGCTAGTAATACTTATTACTTTAAGAAAATAACTGCATAATATCTATTCATCCTTTAATTTGTTTGCGTGTCTGTCTGCATGATTTGTATAACGGCACCCAATTGGCCAACACACCTATTTCTTGGCTCCTAATGTGGGGTTTTACGAATGCATCTATTATATTATTAAGTTAATTTTAGAATTCTTCAAACACATCATAAAATTAAATGAAACTATTCTAAATAAACGAATTTAGTCCTACAAATGTTTAAAATAATAGCTCAAGTGATGATTAAGTAATTATATATCCTCGTATTAAACTTTTTCATAGCGACAATTTACTTTAAACTCATAAACTGTCTTCTTAAACCGACGTGACACAAGTTCAATGAACGAAATTGCACAAAATGAACAACAATTATTTTTTTAAGTTAATATTTTAATAAAATAATAATTTCTTGAAAATTCTATTACGCGAATACGAGAATACTGTTTTCGACATTTAATTTGATTTTGACAGATCGAGAGTGAACTGTGAACATCTTTTTATTAGGAGAAACATCCTTCTGTTGCTTAATTGAAAAACACGCATTTTATATAACTCTTTATATTACAATAATTTGTAGTACGGTTTTTTTTTTACAACTTAGGTGGCAGGATAAGCACACGGCCCACCTGATGGTAAGTGGTTACCGTGGCCTGTGATACGTCCACACTTATTTTTACATACTTAGGACGTGTGCATGTATATATTAATGATAATAGATTGATTATTTGAATTATAATAATTGTATTTAACATTTTGACAATACATAATATCTGAAGTATCGTGAGAGTCGACTAACGGAAAAATACGCAGACGATATCACGGCGAAAGAAGGAAAACTCGAAATGTACCAACCCGTCTGGCCAGCGTGGAAACAGTAGGCCAAAGCCTCCTAACATTGGAAGAGGCCTATGTCCTATGTCCAGCAATGGACTTCTACGGGCTAATTGATTGATTGATTCATGTATTCCACCAGCACACCAGTACGTAATTGCATCCACAATTTTAAATACCTATTTAATAACATTTTTTCCTCATACATAGTTCGTCTGTCTGTCATGTCCAATGATGCTATCCATCAAAATCAACCACCGTAAACTATGTGGATACCGTACATATTTTCTTTGCACTCATCTTGTTCAAGAATCTTAGTGTAATTATACATACATACATATAATCATGCCTTTATCCCCAGAGGGTAAAGCAGAGATGAATTAACACCCACATTTCACGAATCGTTGTTTTCGGCCTCACGTAATAGGGGTGTGCCTATTGCCGTCTTCCGAGCATTGTATCTGTGCCTGAGCCTCTGCTATATATATCTATCTGATGTTAAACAGCCCTTAGTCGCCCTGTACGACCCCGCATGGGAAGAGATGGGATGGCCCAAATTCTACTCTGCCGGGAACCACGCGGCACAGTAATCGCCTACGCAAATAAGAATCATATTAAAATTTTAAGGGGCTCGTGACTATGATGTAACCAAGTAGGTTAACACATTGCAAGGTTAAGCAGTACTATGCAGGTCCAGTTTAAGGATGGATGAGATATTAAACTCATTGAAACAAACAAACAAAACTGCTATGTTGGTTCCCAGTGGAGAAGAACAGCGCCACTTTATCTCTTCTCGTGGAGGTCGTAGAAGCATACATGACAAGGTGCCAACTTAACGGCAAGAATACCGCGGCCATAATAACACAGTACGGTGTTCCCAGCGGTGAGTAGGGTAGCCAGAGCTCACTGGAGAATTTGTGCTGTCATTAGGAAGACTAATAACTTGTCCTGCTTTGTCTTCTGCACTGACGGCACAGAAACTCTGTGCTTACAGGGTCGGCAGCACGAGTGTGACTCCTCTGGTGTTATACACGTCCTTGGGCCACGGTAACCTCTTTCCATCAGGTGCGCCGTGTGCTTGTCTGCCACCTAAGTGGTAGATATAGAAAAAATAGGCTCGCCCCAATTACATAAGACTAAAATCATATTGGCCGAAATTTAGGTGGAAAATATGATTGTATGGACAAAATATTGAAAACCAGACGCGATTAGCGCTTATGCTGTTGAATTGAATGTTTCATTACGTTCTATCAAGGGTGCTCTGTCCACCCTTGACTGCTATTGAAGCAATACTTTCTAAATGTGATTGTTATCGGTACCTTGTCGCCATAACATGTCAATAAGACATATATGAAGAAACGAAACCAGTTTTCAAGCACATGGCCTTGCAAACCACTAAAAGGTTCCGACATAAGAATCTCACCACCGTATCGAATTGATCAGCTATTGGACATAACAAACTTAGTACGAACTAGCTGTTACCCGCGACTCCGCCCGATTGGATGTCGGTTATCATAACGATCCTCAAAAATAATATAAATATCATAGCATCCCAAGATACGAGCATGTCTCAGTTTAGGGTTGGTGTGTCCTTAAAATGAGCGAGTTTCACCAGTGGCGCTCGGGTCGCCCTGGCTGAATTGTCGTACTATATGCAAAGAACACGATTGCGAGGAGCGCGGGGGTCCGCTCGCATCGGCCTGGTCGTGGCTGGTGCCATGGGTGAAATTCGAAAAATTGTTTTTATGCCTCTGTACAACTCATAATATATTATTTTATGTGTTATTGCTTTGTACCTGTACTTATATGTGAATAAATAAATTATTATTATTACTATTAAAAAAAAATTGGTTACCGTGGCCTATGGACGTATACAGTAACAGAGGTTTTGTGCTAATGCTGCCAACCCTATAAGCATCTTCTAATATCCTTCTTGAAGAATCTCATATTGTGATCGCTTGGAAAAACTACAGCAGGAAGATCATCATTCCACAGTTTGTTTTTTTTTAAATATAAATACCACCAACCCAATGTACAGACACGACCAATTTCCAATTTTCTAATAGTATTGATGCTTAATTACTGCGCGAACGAGTTGTAACGACTCGGCCATCACAATAGGGGTTATTACAGCAATTGGACATGCCCTGTGTTGGTATAATTTGTTACGTAATACTTTAGTAAAATGGGTTATATTATACAGTGGTTCCCAAAGTGTACGCCGTGACGCTCCAGGAGCGCCATAGAAAGTAAAGAGGGGCGTCGCGAAGCGTTCTTATTCACTGCTTTACTTTTTCCTGCGACAGACCGTTTAAAACTGCACACCGTCTGGGGTCTATAAATACCGATTTTAGATTCGCGACTCACTTTATTTACACTTCACTTATTTTATTTATACTTATACCGTGCGTGGTACCCGGCAGAGTAGAATTAAGACCACCCCATCTCTTCCTATGTGTCGTACTAGGCGACTAAGAAAGCCAGCAATAGGCTCAACCCCGATTACGTGGAACCGATTTCAATGATTGGAAAAATGTGGGTGTCAATTCACCTCAGCCTAACCTTCCGGGGATAGAGGTGTGACTATATGCATATGTATATGTGTAAGTATACCACGCATCTGTAGATAACCTCTTGTGGTCTAGGACATATATCTTCTTTGACTTCTTGAGATATTTGACATCTTTGAAACTGTGTCTGTCTACGTTTCATAGAATGGTACCTACCCTATTTCAAATAGCCAGGACGCCTGGGATAATCTGGTTGCCATACGAAAATGCATTGTTGTCGTTACAGACCTTCCTAAAAAAATTTCAACATTTGGTAAAATTGAGGGAAATAACAAATCCCGGATTCCGAGGTGAAATGAAGAAGGACGCACCAGAGAAAATAATAAACCTGTAAATGCTCAGAGGACCGAAAAAGTTTGGGAATCACTGGGTTATAACATAACTGGATCGGGCTGCAATAAAATTTGAGTATGGGTTCGCTGTGCCGGTATTTAGACCAATTAGTTTATGAAATCTGGCCGTTAATTTGTCGACAATAAATTAAAGATTGAAATTTATTTCGAATACCATGCCAAAGGGCTGTCCTTCAACCGACAGTAAATATAGCCTATGAAAAAAGTGGGGAAATGTAGGCGTTAATACCCTACTGCCTACCTCTTAAAAGATATATAAGCCAATAGTCTCTCTTGATCCTAGCGTGGTACCAGTTGCCACCAAAACTTCCAACGGTATGTTTTCTTACACTTTTTATTTGATATATCAGACAGACTATTGTCTGATATACCAAACGCCACAACGGCGGTGGCGCGAGTTGTGCGCCTTCCCATGCCCGGGGATTGGATGAGGACTACGTGGTCTCCACACCCGAAGAGAGCCAGCTTGAAAGAGATGGCTCTAGGTCGGCCGGGGTGCGAGGGATATGCCCCCGGCAATCTCACCTCCCCAGAACTTATGACACTCAGAAGGCCGTGCATTTTAGTGGTTCGAGTCCGACATAATCCCTCCCATCGGCTCTGGCGCGGTACTCCCCCCTCCCTTTTCGTTAAAAAAAAATAAAGATATATCAAACACCGAAAGTTTCCTCATCCATTGTTCGTCAACTATCGCTACACTAGCTGAGATTGAGACCCAAACCCAAAAGCATTTAGAGTGGCATGACGCACAGAGTCATGTTTCCATAGGAGGTCTCTTCCAGTAGCTAACCCCAGAGAGGTGTTGAGGGTTTCCATGGATATATAAAGGGCTTTTTATGCCAGGAAAAGTTTCCTGTGTATCACGGGCATGGAGACAGTATTTTACGTAGGCACGGGTAACAATCGATACTGTGTGATTCGATCATTCGTCGGCAAAATATTGGTTTATCGTTCAATATTGTTTTGCCCACACATATGTACCTACTACCTAATACTAATGATTCTTTGATCCCTGAACCGAAACCACTTTTAATTCCACGAAAGTCATACATACAAACAATCACGCCTTTATCCCCAGAGGGTTAGGCAGAGGTGAATTCACACCCACATTTCACCAATCATTAAATTCGGTCCCACGTAATAGGGGGTGAGCCTATTCCCGTATTCCGGGCACTATTGTTGACTCAAGCCATACATCTGAGGCTGAGTCTGGGCTGTATATATCTGTCTGATGTTAAACAGCCCTGTGTCCCTTAGGCGCCTTGAACGACACCGCATCGGAAGAGATAGGGTGGTCCAAATTCTACTCTGCCGGGAACCACGCGGCTATCCACGAAAGTCATTACCTATATTACACCAGTACACATATATATATATATATATATATATATATATATATATATATATATATATATATATATATAAATAAAACAAATGTAACAATGAGCGGTAGTATCAAAAGCTCGGGTCAGTGACCCGTCGGCGCCGTATCGCCTCTCGTTACAAATACGATGTTATTATGATATGATCTGGTTCGATTAGCATGGATCTTCCGTTAACCTACTAACCGTTCCGTAGCTAATTAAAATATTCTTCGTATTATGTACTTATAACTAACCCTGCATTCAAAGGACTTTAATAATAATGTCTTGATGTTTGAATATTGGAGTGATTGAAATTGTTTAGTAGTATTTTAAGAAATTGTTCTATGGGATCCCACTAAGATTGTTGGCCCAAACTTACCCCATCTGCAAGCCGTGTACACTTGCTCATTGACGATCGATCGACGTCAATCAGCAGGTACAAGCTCTCCTCTCGGGATCGGAGGCTAAGACGACAGATGCTCCCTGTCAAAATTCAGGACAAACAATTAATGAAATGGAGTAGGAGAGCAGACTTAGGGTTTCTGTAAGTCCTATATGGAACTCTTTTAGCCTTGACATTCGTTTTCACTTAACTTTATGTCTTGACTTGGCAGTGTTCAACTGATAAATCTACAATAGATTAACCGCGTGGTTTCCAGCAGAGCAGAATTTGGACCACCCCATCTCTTCCAATGCGGTGTCGTACAAGGCGATTAAGAGATGGGGCTTTTTGACATCAGACAGATATATACTGCCTAGACTCAGTCAGATGCATGGCTTGAGTCAACAATTGTGCCCGGAAGGCGGCAATAGGCTCACCCCCTAAAACGTGGGACTGAATTCAAAACTTGGTGAAATGTAGGTGTTAATTCACCTCTACTTAACCCTCCGGCGATAAAGGCGTGATTATATGTGTGTATTAATATTTAAGTTATCCTAGATTTTTCAGTTGCGTGCCATATACCCTCCCCGTGGTTATAATTTAGTCACAATTCAAAATAGAAGCTATCCACATTATGTCTAACGTCGAGTCGTGACGACAAGTGATGACGCGGCGCTTCGAATGACCAGCGATGGCCATATGTAGTAGCTGGCTATTATACTTGATACCCTCCGCTCGTAATATCATATCTTATGATACGTTTTATGTAAGCGCTGATTGACCGTGCACGTATCAGGTATCAGAGGGAATGCAGGGGACATGTGGTCCGCTTTTGTTGCACCGGGAATGTAATGGAATGGAATGGAAAATGACTCTATGATCAGCACTTAGCCTCCGTTTTTGGGCCATTGTGCGTGAAGAGTATTTGCGCTAGGAGTGTATGAAAATTGTCTTTAGGGTATATAATCCCACCCGAATTCCTACATACCTACATCTAATCACGCCTTTATCCTAGAGGATTAGACAGAGGTGAAGTTACACCCAGATTTCACCAATCATTAAATTCTGTCCCACGTAATAGGGGGTGAGCCTATTGCCTCCTTCCGAGCACTATTGTTAACTCGAGTCTCGCATCTGAGGCTGAGTCTCGGCTGTATATATCTGTCTGATGTTAAACAGATACCTTAGTCGCCTTGTACGACACCGCATGGGAAGAGGTCCAAATTCTATTCTGCCGAGAACCACGCGAGTTTCCAGAGATGTTGTAGTACCAGAATGAAAACCACAAAACACCTAGTAATGTTTCTGGTAAATAAAAGACTTTGAAATCCAAAAAAAATAACTTCCGTGAAGAATATAAAAGAGAGAATTAGACAAAAAAAAAACGGACATAAATATTATATCCAGGTTGCAGCTCCTAGGTTCGACCCTATTGCAATTAACCGTACTGCCTAGTATACAACTGAGACTCAACGCTTACATATCAAAAAGACATACATAGCTTGGGGATGCAAGAGGGACTTGTACCCGCAACCAGTCCCTTACAAGGGGAATGGTCTGACCACTTAGCTATCTTAATTTTTTTTTATTGTGAGCAAAATCCCCACGGATACCCGCACCACCGGAGCCAGTGGGACAGATTATATCGGACTTGAACCGACTGCGCACTCCTTTCCGACTCCAATAGACATACTTTTCAGTATCAATTTTACGTCATGCCAAGCACCCGTTCCCTAGCATGATATTAATATTACAGTGCATGTAACACCACTCACACATATAAACAATTTAGTAATTAATTACTTCCTCGCAGTCACACAACATGGTTAACAGTAAACAATCTGTTTAGTGAGATAAGCACTGGTGTTATCCGTTCCCTCGCTTATCACGACCACTCGTAAAATACGTCCTGGTGCAGTTCAAAGACCCGTCTGCATTGATTTAGTGGGCCACAGTTCTGCGACATATCTACGAAACGATTGCAAATTATTCATAAATGTTACATTTTTTTTTAATAAAGTAAATCGATTTATATATTTTTTTTTATTATTTTTCTTTAAATTATTTATCACATACAAAATAATTAAAAAATAAATACGGAAATAACGGAAATTAGCCACCGCATCCACGACCAAGGCGGTGACTTCCGATCCGGCTCGTTCCTGGGGCAAACGTTGGCTATTGCGATTCAGCGGGGCAACGCGGCCAGCATCATGGGCACCTTTGCGCCGGGAACGATGCGGAGTGGGTTGCTTGACGCGACATGATCGCGAGTTTGTTTCGTGTAATTATGTTTTAATTATTTTGTATGTGATAAATAAATACATTTTTTTGACGTATTCTTTCGGGGCTCCATATCTACGGTTGCTGCAAGCAAATAACTATCAGACTTAGCGTAAATAATATATTTTTGACGGATGACATGAGTCCCCATGTCTGGCTGCTACAAGCAAATAAATTGTCAAACTTAGCGTTAATAATAAAATACAACTAACTAATTACTAAATAAATAAAGTAAATTCCTAATGAGAATTTAAAACGGTGGGATTTACGAAAATGGCGGGACGGCATTGTACAGGCTGATAGTTTTATTATAACAATAATAGAAAATGTAAGCAATTGTATCATAACTAACACATTTGCATATAAATCGCGTTAAGTCGCCAGTGTGTAACCGGCCTTAATCAAGATTTCAACTTACTAACGGGCCGGGCGGCGCCGGCGCACCGATTTCATTATTGTTTTATGTTCGAAACAATTAATTTTATATTTTCTATCGAGATGATTCATATTTTTTTTCAACTACACTCGAATATTGTTTACGATATCAAGTTCTAAGTTTTTTGTCTAATCTAGATTAATAAAGAAATCTTGCCGTAGAAGAATTAGAGATACAGTTACGTAAGTGGCTAAGGAACAGTAATATCATCCGATTACGAGCATGACGTATTTTAGTATAAATGCATAAATTTCATGTGAGCAGATGTATTAGATCACGAGCATGACGTATTTTGGTGTAAATGCATAAATTTCATGTGACCAGATGTATTCTTTCACGAGCATGATGTATTCTACTGTATGTGGTTAAGTAGTAGTAATCTCCTCTCATATAACTCGTTCGCGAGCAAGGCGTTTATAAATGTAAATGTATTTAACTGACTAAAAGTGTATTGTCGTATGTTCAGTGTATGTAATTAATTTTGATATTATTTGAACATTAACTGTAGATTTCTATTGTACCTGGCTCGTTGTAACTCTGCACTATCCTATGGTTGACTGGTAGAAAATGTCTACTGCATCAAGTCCGCCATTGTAAGTTTAGTGAATAAATAAAAGATAATTATGTCGTATGCACATAATTGTAGTAGTAAAGTAGCATTTATTCACGATAAAAGCCTAGTGGTGTGGGTAAATGACTGCTGAGACGGTCAGGTCAGGTCAGGTCAGGTCTCGGTTTGGATCCCAGGTTTTACCATGGAAAACACCAATGACTTTTCGATGCTTTTCGAAGTTATGTGTGTATTTATAGTAGGTTTATAAGTGCACGGTTAATGGCAATAGGCTTGCCACCTATTACATTGGGACCTAAACATAAACTGGCGAAATGTGGCTGCTAGCACCTTTGCCTACCCCTTCAGGGATATAGGCGTGAGTTTATGTTATTTATTTTTTAATACAATAGGTACAGAAACAGATATCAGATTACAAAGACTATATAATTCTATAAGCTATACAACATTTTCAATCTGAAGTCCACTTATATCTGTACACAGCATTTCATTTGACTTCAGTGCCAATTTACTAAGTAATTATTTCCTATCCATACAAGACACAATGTTATGTAATATGTAGCAAGTACCTAAAAATTAAAATAACACTTTAAAACAGTACCTAGCGTCTGTTCACGAGCATGATGTATTCGTAGATATGTGGCTAAAGAACAATAATCTCATGTGATCTAACCTCTCATATTAAAACCAAATCCGATGTAGCGCATTTTCACTCTCGAAATAGTTCAATTGTTATAAATTCATTACGAGACGGGTCAGTCTGCAGTCATTTGCCAATTAATCCATTTAAACCGATTAACTCAACGAAGAGAAATTACAGCTACGGCGATTGCGAAACGTTAGCGGAGTAAGTTATAGTTTTTAAGGCGATTGAATGTACCCAAAGGGTATCTATTGTAAAATGTATTAAAATTTGTTTTCCTATCCGATATCTCTATTACCCTTATAATATTTAAAATTGAAGTGAAAAGAAAATGTTTAATGAAAAATGGAAATGCGTGGTCCAACCCAAGTCTCTTGCTTGATCGCACAACATAAATTGTAAATAAAACCATATTAAAAAAATAAGTTAATCTAGTTCTAATATAGTTCTCTGAGTTTCTTGCTAGTATCTTCTTAGTAGAACCAACGGAAGAATCATTTTCCAATGGTTTATTAACGGACACGACGGTATTCCCGTCCGAATTGAGCAGTCCGACTGGGGAAGTACCTCCACCCTACAGAATACCACGGCTATAATAACTTCGCGTTGTGTTCCCGGCGGTGAGTAGGGTAGCCAGAGCTCACTGGAGAGTTTGTGTGCTATCAGTGGGAAGACCAAAGGCTTGTCCTGATTTTGTGTTCTGCACTGAGGGCACATAAGATCTCTCTTCTTACAGGGTCGGCAGCACGGATGTGACTCCACTGGTGTTACACACGTTCACAGGTCACGGTAACCACTTTCCATCAGGTGGGCCGTGTGCTTGTCTGCCACCTAAGTTGTATAAAAAAAAACATTATTTTGTAACATTTGGTCGTTCATATGCGCCTAAACTGAATAAATGAAATTGATTCGTAGATTGATTGTTAGATTCTATGTTTAAATATCTTTAAAATATTATGAAATATAATTTATATGTACTAAAACATTTTAAAAACTATATTTTTTTACAGTACTTAACGGATTTTAATTTTGTTAGTAATTTTAATTTCGTCAATAAATATTTCGTGTTATTACTGTCCTTGAAGCAGTTAAAATATAACATAACATAAACGCACGCCTCTATCCCCGAAGAGGTAGGCAGAGGTGCTAGCACCCAGATTTCGCCAGTTTATGTTTAGGTCCCAATGTAATAGGTGGTGAGCCTATTGCCATTAACCGGGCACTTATAAACCAGCGATAAATACACACATAACTTCGAAAAGCATGGAAAAGTCATTGATGTGTGCCATGGTAAAACCTGGGATCGAACCCGAAACTTCGTCTCAGCAGTCCATTACCCGTACCCCTAGGCTACCGCGGTTAAGCAGTTAAAAATCACTTTTATTTCTGCATTTGGAAGTTCTAGTCAACAAATTCGGCCGTTTCACATACATTATTTGAAAATTAATTAATCGCGGACATCTTTGAAGTAAGCCACAGGTGAAACTGAGAAAGGCTGGCTCTTACCTATAATATATCTATATTGGCTCCACACCACAAGCTATCTTACATACCTTAACAGCATACAGATATCCAATATCTCCTGATAAATTCCCCATTAAATTCAAACACCTAACCAGTCAGTTGGTATTTGCTTTCGAACAATTAAAAGATAGCCATCTAGCCATTTTCACATTGCTCCACCGGACTCCGTGTACCAACCTACAAGTATGGCTTCTTTGGGAAAGGTAATAGAGATGTCGGATTGGAATCTTGGCTAATTGATCCACCTAAGTGTTGTAGGAAGTAATTAAGAGTTGTCAGCAATGGGCGCGGTGCCTGGTGACATGGATTCTGATGTACCTATTGGTTGATTTTGTGTTTCATCTTCATTTAATGTTTTACATTATAAAATCCGCTTTCCTACTCTGTTGCACTTTCCATCAGGTGGACCGTGTGCTTGTCTGCCAATCAAGTTTTTTAAAGAAATAAAAATATCTTTATATATTTGTTTTTTCTCGGTTTCTATGCGACCTACTGCAGTAGATCACAATTCCGAAAGGGAAGCTTGTCCCTGAGCATCAATCCTCAATTTCTCATGTATTAATCAGCTGAGGTATCGGCTTGGGCCCTGAAAATATATGCCTATAGACGAAAATGGACTTATTACCAATTACATGGCTCCTAAAATATAAAATTCGTAGTGTGTATGTCTTTCGGAGACATACACAAAGGTCTTAGTATAAAAAGTTATAGATTGGCACAACAACCTTCTACGTATCAAATTGAAGGAGCTTTTTATTAAAAATACATATTATTATAAAATCGAAAGCCGCTTGGTTCCCGGCAGAGTAGAATTTAAACCACTCTATCTATTCCCATGCGGTGTCTTACAAGGCGACTAACGGATAGGGCTGTATAACATCAGACAGATATATATAGCTCAGACTCAGCCTCAGATGCATGACTCGAGTCTACAAGAGTGCCCGGAAAACAACAATAGGCTGTTGCTGGCATTACGTGGCACCGAATACAATGGTTAAAGAAATGTGGGTGTTAATTCACCTCCGCTTAAAACCCTCCGGGGATAAGAGCGTGATTACTTGTATGTGTGTATATACACACATCAACAAAGTCTAGGGAACAAGGACATTTCTAGTTTTTATTTAAAAACCCTTTCTTGTAATAGTGAGTGTTTTATATCAATAGAAGGGTATTTTTATACCGTTTTTAATTTTAATTTTAATAAAAACATTTTCATACCAAATTTTTTTTTTTTTAAGAAAGAATTGAATAGTGCCAATATTGAGTATTACAACCTTCTATGATTAGGCACAAAAATAACGAGGTAGTAAGAAATACAGTAATTAACCGTACTTTAAATCTTTTTTAATAATCTGTAGGACCTCCTAAAGCATTAGCAACAGCTCGACAACGGCGTGGCATACTTAGTATGAGATTGTCAATCATCGTCTGTGGAATATGGCTCCATACACTGCGAAGGTGTAAAAAAAGTGGTTCTTCATTGTTCAGATTTTCCAAAGAATCACTGAAAGCTCTTCTCCCAAGCAAATCCCAGGCATGCTCTATGGGATTGAGGTCGGCAGACTGTGCAGGCCATTCCAACGTCGTCATATTGTGCTCGCTTAACGCATTGACCACTACCCTCGCGGTGTGTGACCGTGCATTATCTTGCATGAACATAAAATCTTGACCGAACTGCTGTCGATGAGGGATTACCATGGGGTGTATAACCTCCTGAATGTATTGGTTTGCATTCAAATTGCCCCGTATCCAAACGAGGTCGGTCCTTCCACCAAGGCGAATTCCAGCCCATACCATGATTGTTCCACCTTGGTAAGGATGAACTTCTTGCGGATTCTGGAGACGACTCCGACGTCCAGGAACTCGTCATATACGCATTCTTCTCGAATCAGGATGAAAACCGAAGCAAGATTCGTCGGAAAACAGAACCCGTGCCCATTGATGGTCGGTCCACTGTAAATGTGCGTTAGCCCACAATAAGCAACGACCTCGATTTCCACGTCGAAGAGCTGGAACCCTAAGCGGTCTGCGAGCATAAAGATTGGCTTCGTGTAGTCTTCTTCTGACAGTTTGATCGCTAATAACCACTTGATGCTGAGACTGGAGGCCTGCGACCAACTGACGAGCAGTAATCGTGGGTTGCCGCCTTGCGGAATTTTGCAAGAAACGATCTTGTCGCGGGGTAGTAACCCTATTTCGTCCCCTGTGACGTTCGGCAACATCCCCTGTAGACCTGTAGCGTGCCCATAATCTGCAAATTACGCTTGGTTGGGTGTTGACAGCATCCGCTACGTCGCGTTGAGTTCGTCCAGCTTGCAGCATACCAACAGCCCTTAACATCTCTTCGCGACTTAAATGACGACGTGACATGATGACTACAGTCACAAAAATGCACAAACCATACGTAAAAGACGTATTATTGATAATAAACGTTATTTACAATCAAAAAAAAAATTTTTTATTTTGCCTCAGAGAAACTGCACAATCAAACACTTTAAAAGTTTTCCCTCCATATTCGAAAATCATTACTTATTTAAATTTATTTTTAAATTTCGAACAACTCTGTAATCTACTTTATTCTATTTTTATTTATTTGCTGCCAGTTATTTGCAAAACAAGATTTACACGAAAAAAAATACTTGGGGTCATCTTGTTCCTTTGACTTTGTTGAGGTGTTTAATTTAAATATGTTACTAATTGTCTGCATCGTGACTTTTCATTGCGCACGAAATAACTTCATTATTTTTGTATAAAACATCCAAACTTATGAAATACAAGGTCTGAGACTCTTCACATAATATGCAATACCAAAATCGTGTGTACTGTAAAGACTTTTGTATATATCATTGTAAATCAAAAGACCTTGTCGTGCGAAAACCTCAAATTAAGTAACATCCCGATTTAATTGCAATAGTTTGGACCAATGTTGGCATCAAATCATTGGCCAAAGATAAAAACACTTTCAAACATCATAGGTGCAATCTTGGTACGTAATCATTCATTAGATAGTCACTTTCTACCGATGTAATTGTCAAATGAGTAATATTACATAATTTCATGCTCAGCGTAGAATTCTATTACAATTAAATTAAAATTGTATTCATATATTTAACTATATTAAATTGAAATTTCTGATCATCTACAATAGGAATTCTATTAAATAATCATACGGGCATTGCTCCGTAGTCATTTTGTTTTCATTTTTAATATACATTAAGTTAAATTTTACTGGCTTTGTAGTATAAATTCGGGTTATTCCCGATTTATTAAATTAATTTATTAAATTTGGCCGCGTGATTCCCGACAGTAGAATTTGGGCCACCCCATCTCTTCCCATGCGGTGTCGTACAAGGTGACTAAGGGATAGGGCTGTTTAACATCAAACAGATATATACAGCCCAGACTCAGACTCAGATGCATGACTCAAGTCAACAATAGTACCCGGAATACGGCAATTGACTCACCCCCTATTACGTGCAACAGAATTCAATGATTGGTGAAATGTGGGTGTTAATTCACCTCTGCCTAACCCTCCGGGGATAAAGGCGTGATTATATGTATTTATGTATTTATAAAATTGTATTTTTAAGGTAGTACACTCAATGAGAAAAGTGTTAATTTACATGCATGATTTGAAATTTTGATGATGAATCCAAAAGTGATATGCGAATGGCTTTCATAGTATAAGAAGTGAAGAAGGCTCCAAGTATGAATAAATAAGGCTTTAGGAACAGAGGTAGGACCTAGAAAAGATGGATTTAATGCATGAATGAGCACATTGCAAGAAAGGGAATAACTGATGAGATGGCGAATAACGATTATGTTGTGCTGACTCTTAACAATTTGTCCAAGAGCCGACAGATGATAATGATTAACTTAAGGATGTATATAGTACAAGTGTAAGCTTTATTATAGCCTACAGGCACATCTAATCATATTACAAGACGACTTGTCTTTAAGTAGTAAGTGGCGAATAATTATATCCAAATTAAACTTTATCCCTTTGTCCATAGGGTCGACACAAGCGAAACGCGACGTTCCCTGGGGGTCAAACTGCGAGTTTATTGCAGTCTTCAACAACTAGAAGTAAGTAAATCCATAACTCCTTTGCCTATAGAGGCCGGTAGTGAGCTTTGTCATTGAAAATTGTAACTAAACAATCACACAATAAAACTTTTTTTGTACCTTACGCGTTATGCCTTTCTTCTGTAATTCACATCTTGCCTGAAGTACAAGTAAACTTCTATAGGCAACCAAGGGCTGCTGGGGTTCCTGGGATTTGCTTTCTACCCGGGGTCCGGTGCTAGTCTCTCATGAGGGAACACCATTTGGTTTTAGTCGGTAGAATTACGACATAACCACTTCACTGTTAGTCTCGGTTATTATAGCCGTGGTATTCTGTAGGGTGGAGGTACTTCCCCAGTCGGACTGCTCAATTCGGACGGGAATACCGTACAGTCTTTTTTATGCGGGTATTGGTTCCCATGAGAAGCAGGAATGGTATCCATGCAGGCGGAACCGCATCAGATAGTTAGCTAGACCATACACTCACTTAACATCGATATATAGACAACGAATGTATGTGACGCCTGTTGCCCAGGGCTTATTATGGCCGCGGTATTCTATAGGGCGGAGGTACTTCCCCATTAAATATGTCTAATTGTATGTGTGACAAAAAAAGAAGTACTGAGTACTGAGTTGCCCTTGAAGTACAAAAATTTTAACATCTGTCTGTCTGCTTACTGTCGGACAGAGAAATATAACTAACCGCCAATTAAGCCTCAATCAGTTGTACAACAATATATTACACGCTTTACAGCTCGTCACTTTCATTTTAAAACATCTATTTAACATTCCACTAACATTACTCCCCACTAGAATACTCAGCAGACGCATCTACACTCCGTGACGCAGCAGACGGGTGCCAGGCGACTAGGCCCCGGTACTGTTCTGGAGGTACTACCACGTGGCCAGGGCCCAGGGTGCAACCCCCGCAGCCGGAGATCCCCAGCCTTGCAGCTCCCACGCCCATCGACACGAAAGGTATGAGAACTGACGCATTTATTTGAGGCATATACTTTTATTCAGTTACATGGTCTATTTGCTATCAAACATCATTGTGAAAAATCGGTTTTCTGTCTCTAAATTCCTTTAATTTTAACGATACTTCGTAAGTGCCTTTAGTCAGCCTTCAAATTTTAATAGGAGATACATTAATGCCCTTAGTCAAGCTTAAAACTTTAATAGGAAATACATACATACATGCCTTTAGTCAACCTTCAAATTTTATTGGGAAATACATTCATACCGTTAGTCAAGCTTCATATTTTGATGTAAAATTCGCTCATGACTTTAGATTCCAAATTTAAATGATCTATCTGATTATTGTTTAACCCTCACTTCTGTAGACGCAGTTAGGTCCAAATTTCGCAATATTACATGACATGGACTTAAATACTTAGGAGGAGGAGGGAATCGATTTGGGAGGTAATAACCGTCCACTCTCCCTTCCTTACAAACTTAAAAATATAAATATTTTGCGTATCTGCATCACCATTTTTTTATTATCTGAGTTTAAAATTGTAATTATTTCGTGTTGTCGTTAGATTCTTTATTTTAAAATTATGGTAACATTATTAAAATTTCCAGGTATGGTGTAATAATAACCAATTAAATATTTACTGTGATTGTGTCAAAAGGAAGCCACCTTATTCTTGAATTAGTGCAATTTAACTACAGACTTATTTTATTTTTCACCATACTTTTACCCCTATTAGGGATGGAGTTTTTTTTTTAACATCTAGGTAACAGACAAGCACACGGCCCACCTGATTGAAACCGTGGTTACCGTGACCTATTAACATGTGTTCAGGGAAATCACACTCGTGCTGCGACCATGTATGAACAGAGATTTTCTGTGCCGTCAGTGCAGAAAATAAAATAAGGACAAGCCTTTGGTCTTCCTACTGACAGCATAAAAACTCTCCAGTGAGCTCTACCTGCTACATTTCTAATTTGTGGATGTTATAGTTTCTAAGATTTCGTGAATAATCTTTAGGTGGTATCTCGCTTTTATAAATATATAGATAACCACTAGCTACTTGTTTCTTAATCTATCTTCTATCTATCTATATATATCAAAGAAAGTCGTGTTAGTTACACTATTTATAACTTAAGTACGGCTGTACCGATTTAGCTGAAAATTGGTGGGAATGTAGTTTAGAACTAGGAGACGGACATAGGAAATGAATCATGCCGTCTGGCACGGGATCTGAAAACTTTGCGGGCAGAGCCGCGGGCAGCAGCTAGTATATATATAAAAATCAATTGCTGTTCGTTAGTCTCGCTAAAACTCGGGAACGGCTGAACGTATTTATCATATATTGGTCTTGAAATGTTCGTGGAGGTCTAGGAAAGGTTTAAAAGGTGAGAAAAATTCGAATAATTGCCGGGAACCGACATACACGCGGGCGGAGCCGCGGGCAAAAGTTAGTGTACAATAAATAAATAAACTATTGCTACTACCTATTGATCGTAAAGGTTATTTGGCTAATAAATAAAAGTGTAATTTCGATTATATTAAATTATTATATTTAATTAAGATAAGATAAATAAAGCGCCGTGCATTTGCTCGCCTCCTTAAGATAAAGATGGAAGATACCGTTTCGTTTCACCTCGCGAACATTTCAATCGCACATAATGTAATTAATATTATTATTTATGGTTTTATACGTCATTGTGTTATTAAACAAATTAAATAGGGTACAGTTGACGACAAAAGTAGCTTGACGTATTCTAAATCTTAAACTATCCACCTTATGTTAAAAAAAATAACTAGAAAAAATATTGTTTTATCGTGCCTTTAGTATGTATCTGACACACGTTTCACAAAATAGTAGCTTATTGTGTGATAGATACCGATAGAGCAGTTTGGATGCCAGTAACAGTACCTCTTGTTGAATATTGATACGCCTAGTTCTAAGACTTTTATTGTAACATTAATTTCTGAGAAAACAATTTTATTTTATTATTATTATTAGTATAAATGTTTTGTATTATCTTTTTCCTCTGAGAATTTTTGAGAATAATCCCACACATTCCCACTGCTGACCCGAGGAGGGCCAGATCAAGAGAGATGGATCTGGGTCGGGCCGGCGTGCGAGGGATATGCCTGTCAACCTCACCTCCGGCAACCAACAACGACCCACAGACGTCGTGCGTTTTAGTTGGTTCGAATCGGACATAACCTTTCCCTCCGGTGCTGGCGGGGAGATTTTTCGCACGAAAAAAAAGATCCCCACTACTGTAACTCCTATATACTAGAATTAACAGTCCGTAATGACCCACAAAACACAAATTGGCTAGCGAGAAATCCCTAGGAAAGTTAAACTATCTGGTAATTGAAGTCGTTAAAAATATATTAAACCCACTTCCCTCCTTCGCAAACGCGAGCCATAGCGATAAATACACAATTTACCCATAAGTGATGAAGCAGAGTTCTCTGCAATTTATGTCAATATTTCAGTGCTATACCACTCTTGTCGTCAACTGTATATGCCTATAAAAGTGAAGAGGCAGAGTCCTCTGAAATGTTTATAAATATTTTAGTGTTAACCAACTTTTGTCATTTTATAAATACCAATTATACAGTGATTGTTTTGAACCGATAATATTCTAACTAACGAAGACGGCGTGGGGTAATCACTCTAGTAATGGCTCACTCGGACTTGCAATCAAATGGTGCCAGTTCGAACCACGCCTAGTCACAACACGACGTGAAGCCACTTAAAAAAGGCAGTATCTATGCTTTTTAAATTGTATTTTTATATTTTGTTTTATTGATTATTATAATTCTAATATGAATCGTCTTCTAAAAAAAGTGTTACGTACATTCATACATAAAAACATAAAATAACATAAACGCACGCCTATATCCCCGAAGGGGTAGGCAGAGGTGCTAGCACTCACATTTCGCCAGTTTATGGTCCCAATGTAATAGGTGGCGAGCCTATTGCCATTAACCGGGCACTTATAAACCTGCGATAAATACACACATAACTTCGAAAAGCATCGAAAAGTCATTGGTGTGTGCCATGGTACCATACATGGTACATAAAACATATATAAAAAATGTGGAGGAGAGGTTAAAGAGGTTTAACATACAATATAACCACGCCTTTTTCCCATTGATGGCAGGTAGAGACCTATATCTTTCCCCCCCCCCTCGTCGATAGTAGAAACTCTGATCTGGCCTTCCCATATAATATCCTCGATCTGTTTCCAAATGATCCAGGTGGTCTGAAACCAAATAATCAAATGCAATGTCTTCACGGGGCGATGTGGTCACGCAGCGACACGGCCCTTCAATAAATTAAAAAAATATACAATGACAAATCTCAAAACAAATTTTATTTATTATGTGGGTTTTTTTCTTTTCCTTCTTGTTATAATTTCAACCCGTTCGTCGCTCTGGTTGGTCATTAAATTTAATATCTTTTTATTTAACGTCCCTTTAATTAAGATCTTTAAACCCAGTCTATAAATTAAGGACATATCATTAATTTCTTTTAGACAATAAAGTTGTGG
This sequence comes from Eilema griseolum, assembly GCA_963662185.1. NCBI lineage: Eukaryota > Metazoa > Arthropoda > Insecta > Lepidoptera > Erebidae > Eilema > Eilema griseolum. The sequence goes on from OY759240.1 coordinate 24,646,796, forward strand.
CTTTATGGTCTTTAATTTAGAAATATATCTGTTATCATTTATACTCTATAGGACATCTCATAACAGAAATGTTAACGATTAATTCCCTTTTTATTAGTTTATTTAAATATACTCACGCATGTATCATCCCTTTATCCGTTTGTTGACGGAGAAAAATACAAGTATCATCATCCCATCTCATCCGAAGGGTGTCGTAAGAGACGACCAACGGAAAAATACGCAGACTATATCACTGCGAGAGAAGGAAAACTCGAAATGAAACCCTGTGCCAACCCGTCTGGCCAGCGTGGAAACAGTAGGCCAAAGCCTCCCAACATTGGGAGAGGCCTAGTCCAGCATCCCAGCAGAATTCGTGTATTAACAACATCAAAGTCACCGACAATATATATAATGAGTAATAATAAAACAGTACCCTTGTATCTTTACTGAAGTAATAAATAATAACATATTTCATAATGAAATCAAGTCGTGTACGTTCCATTCACAAAGTCATGAATGTATCAAAATTATAGATCAGTACTTCAATCGTTCTTAGGTGCGCGCGCGCATAATCGCCGGGTGTAAAAATGCCACGCGGGGGCGGCGCCTGCGCAGTATTTATGCATCATTCGATCGCTTAACCGTATGGATGATTAAATCAGATAGTACTGACGTCACTGGGAATTACTGAACACATTTTAAATTTGAAGTGGAATTCATATCCTGGTTTATTGGTGATATACCAGTTCATGTTATTCCAGTGACGTCACGAAGTTTTACGAGGTGTTAGTGTTGTTATTTGATGAGGAAAAGCTGTGACCTATACGGGTCCCTGAGTAGGGTTGACCGGGAGGAAGAAAACCTTTATAAGATCTCCTAGACTTAGACTGGAAAAGCGGACCCCAGAATCCGAGGCGAAAGTTTCAGATATGACTGAATGAAGAAGATCTTGGTTGACTCTTGGTCTTTCTCAGGATCAGAGAAGACGCCTTTGATTAAGGTGCATTCCATCAAAAGGATTTGGGAGTCTCGATCTATTAACTGTATGAATTACAAAATATAAGTAATAACTATGTTACCTAAAATTAAAGGCTAAAAAAAGGCAAGCGCGAGAGTGACTCATCTAGTGTTGCACACGTCCATATGCCACGGTAACCACTTTCCATCAGGTAGGCCGTGTGGTTGACTATATATATTGAAATAAATATTTATTTATTATTATCACTAATATTATTTGTAAAGCAATTATTTTTCAGCAACTTATCTCGCTAACTGTACTTATTAAAACATTCATTGTTATATACTAACACCTTTATCCATGATAGTGGCCGATAGAGGTCTATAAACACCCACATTCCGACAGCAGGTTTCGTTCCCATGTTGTAGGGAGCGCGCCTATTATTGTCAACATTTATTTACCCATTCTTTACTGCTACTACTATAAGGCGGTACTAAGGTGGTACTAATGGCCCACCAACTCCAAATAAAGGCACTTGTCACTAAAATACTCGTAAAATAGGTACATTCCAACATTGATTTATCTTACCCTTAGACCCCATAATATACCGCAGATCCAGTATGAAAGGTCCGTTATAATAGTGTTGCCAACATCTAGATAAATTTACCCTTAAAGCCAAAACACTAGATTCCACACAATTATCAAAAATATCAGTTGGTAATATTTATGATTCATAAATTATTACTTAAGATTCTATCAATATCTAGTAAAAGTAAAATCATTTAAATATTATACTGTAAAATTTTTCAAATACAAAATATGAAAAAAAAAAATACCCCATAAAAAACAATAATCCTAAAAGCTTGATCCCCGCACACTCAAGCTGTAGAATGAATTCCCTACTGCGGTTTTCCCAAGCGCCTGCAATATGGGGTTCTTCAAGAGGGGTATTAGAAGGTTTCTTCAGTGTAGGCAGCGTGAGTGCAACGTCCCTGGTGTTCCACACGTCCATAGGCCACGGTATTTTTATACGTGCGTAAAATCCTCCCGCCGGAGCCGATGGGAGAGGTTACGAACCGACTAAAACACACGGCTCCCATGAATCGTTGTTGGTTGCCGAAAGTGAGGTTGACAGGCATATCTCTCGCACCACAGTCGACCCAGTATGCCATAGTAACCACTTCCCATCAGGTGGGCCGTGTGGTTATCTACCACCTAAGCGGTATAAAAAAAATTAAGGAATTTCTCCGAAGTTTGGCATCTTTGCGAAAGCATCTAATATAAATACTATCTGCACAAAATAATACAATAAAGACAGGATACATACAACTTATCGAAATTATACCAAATCATTAAAAAGTTCCCATGCAGACAAGTGGCAAAAAGACTGATACATACATATATATATGCCTATGTATTGTGTGTGCGCGTGAGTCTTCGCTGGTAATCTGAAAGGCGACCTTCTATCCTATTTATTTTACGCTTCATAGCTATCTCAGGTATGTAAGCAGGTGCTAAGCCTGTCCACAAGACCGGCCCCGGCGAGACCGCCAGACCATAAATCTCTGCTGTCCAATGACGACGGGTTAGACCTAATTAAAAGTTGTGAGAGGTGGGATAACCTTTTAAATGCGTTTTCAATTCATAAGCGGCAGCGATTTGTATTTTAAGACGATAGTGAAACATTTATTGACGATGAAGGGAGCTTCTAAACACAGAAATATGTACTGTTATCCTAGAGATACTTCCCCAGTTGGACTGCTCAATTGGACGGAAATACCGTCGTGTCCTACCGCCTATTGTCTAGAAGATCTTTTAGACAGGCAGTCGGGTTTTTTATTTTTTATTTAAATTAAAAATTATTATAAATGTAATTATTTTATTTTAAAGTTAGTTTAGCTTAGTTATATCTCCTTTTAATCCTCTTTTTATTTTATTTTAATTTAAAAATTTTAATTATGATCTATCATTTTTCTCTTTATTTTGATACCATACTCGATATATTTGTATGAAAAACGTTTTTGACAACATGCAATTTTCTACATAAACTACTCTCAAGTGCAAAATCATCTACATAGTACAAAATACCTCACAGAAATCGAACCCAGTAAATCACGATCGCACCCAATCACTTAATCACAATACAGGGCCAACAAGGCAATCTACAATCACATTATTAAACAAATATAACAAACGCCATTACAATAGAAATAAATCAACAATACGCAAACAGTCATCCGACCTAGACAAGGCCGTTCCGCCCAGATTTATGCCTATTGCCTGTTGCCTGCCCACAAATGCGCCTACGCATCGCCCGGACGCCTGCGCGCGCGCACCGATCCTAATTACCGATACTATTACTGATCTAACGGTGAGAGCGCCCTCTAATTACAGATCCTGATAGTGTTATTAACATCCATCGCCGGAAAATTACTGTTTAATACCTATATTTTCTTTATCTGTTCGATTATAATGACTTAAATATCAATTAAGGCTATGAGGAAGCGAAAGGAACATCTATTATAGATTACAGATCTGAAATTCCTTACTAGCTTGCGTGTCTCCTTCTTCCTACAGTCCCGGGTCCTTAAAGCGGAGTGTGAAAAAGTATATGATGAGCCTGTCAAACTGAGTGCCACCATTGTAGCCTTTTTTTTTATATACCACTTAGTTGGCAGACAAGCACCACCTGATCGGAAGCGGTTACCGTGGCCTATGGACGTATGCAACACCAGGGGTGTCACACTCGCGCTGCCGGCCATAAAGAAACCTTCTGATGCCCCTCTTGAAGAACCCCATATTGTAGGCGCTTGGGCCTATGTGTTATTCCAGATCAATGTAGATTGTAATGAAATTTTAAAGCATATGTCTTCGGTGTACAATGCGACTACGAGATAGGGCTGTTTAATATCAGATATATACAGCCCAGACTCAGCCTCAACCTCCTCGAGACAACTAACTATCATCCTGGCGACAATCGCGTTGTCATACAAGCAGCCTACTACGTACCATCAAGGTATTAAAATAAGGTGCCCATGAGAATCCAGTACCTAATGGTGGCAAATAGACACTCCTAACATGTTGCAATAAAGTCCTCATACCCTCAGGCAATATCCCTTCGTACACCGGAGACCTTTACAGTAAATATTAGATACTACTAGTATATTATTAGCTAAATTGAAGGTTTTACAAATATTATGGCAGTTAGGAATGTGCTGTACAATTTGTGGATATGAATGAGAATAATTTAAATGTTAGCATTGTAGGTTAGTGTTTTATAGTACAGAACTAGTGAACAAAGCCTAATTTAGTTTTGATTATTAAATATATTTAGATTTACATATTCGATTTTCGATGCTTTTCGAAGTTATGTGTGTATTTATCGCAGGTTTATAAGTACCCGGTTAATGGCAATAGGCTCGCCACCTATTACATTGGGACCTAAACATAAACTGGCGAAATGTGGGTGCAAGCACCTCTACCTACCCCTTCGGGGATATAGACGTGAGTTTATGTTATGTTATGTTTACATATAACTTACATTTAAATTTAAATTACAATGTAAGTTAAAAGTTGAAAAAAAGTACCTATAAATCAATATTCTGCTTGACTTTGTAATTGATATTAAAACGGAATTTATTCTTTCATCATATCCATTTTATGCGATCTTCATGTGACTAAACTGAGATTTCAGCCGAGATTAGACTAAAACCATGCCAAGGGTTAAAATTTTTCATAAGCAGAATGTCTATTTTCAATCAATTCATAATTCAATCTCTGTATCAAGATTTAACAATATTGAAAATTGAGAAATTGTCTTCAGATACCTACTGATATTTACCATGATTGTGTTAATTCCCTTTAGCATAATTTTATTAGCGTATCATGTTATATTCTCAATGGTAAAGTAGTAAAACAAGAGTACCACTTCCTGTTTCGACTGACGCACATGACATCCAATATTTTAACAGATTTTATAGCGGTATCTTCTAGCCCGGCATTCCCACTGGGAATCTTATTAGCCGAGAGACGTTCTCATTGACTTGTTTCCAATTTTAATGGTTTCTTTCTCTAAAACTGACTGTTATTCTATTTTTAGGGTCCCATTCCCAAATGATAAAAATGTTACTCTATCGCTAGGATTACCTACACTGTTTTTTTGTCTGTCATCAGTCTGTGTCTCGTGAAGCGTTATAATAATAATAATTAATATTCTGCAACATTCTACACAACGTTATCTAGACCCATTTTAAGCATAGTTTAACTAACTTGTGTTATGGAATCTAGAATAAGGATAAACATACTTAAATACTTTTTTTTTTGTAAATACATACATATTATACATAGAAAAACCCAGACCAATGCAAATACCTATATTCATGCATACAAATATTTGCACTGAGCGGGGATCGAACTCGCGCCTCCTGGCTGACAGTAGAAAATTTAACAGATTATGTGTTTCTGTTGACGTTATGACAGCCAATACTAAATAAAACATTTCTGTTCGAAAATTGCGTTAATAGTACGGAACCCGTCATACGCAAGTACGAATCGCACTTACCCGGTTTTTCCTACACATAAATCACGTCAAACTATCAGAATAGTAAATGTCAACAAAAAGCTGTGTTTATAATTGATTTAATGCATTTACTCAATATTTTGGTTTCTCAATCAAGTTCTGAGCACGGCAGTATAATTTATTAATAGTTGCGTTAATGTTCAAAGTTCAATCTGTTGAGCTTCCAGTATTTGTTCGAATACCTCCGTTGGTATCTTAGGTTGAATATTGCCTGAACTGAGCATAATAACACATTAGGGCCACAAGTCACTGGAGTTTGGTTTCATATAAAATTAGATATCGAACTAGTCTGAACCAGTTAGTCGCAAGTATTTGGGGGCCCTTAGACTAGACTCCTCTACTCCAACCAATCCCAGATGCTAGTACTTTCAAGCTCGGGGTCCGCTCCCTTACTCTTCTGTTGCATAATTAGGTATGGTTAACCTTCTGTGGAAGTGACTTACGCATGACCCCCCCCCCCCCCCATCCCAAAAGAAAAGCCTGAGCCGGAACTTCCTCCATAAAATAACAACCCCGAAATGCGGGAGCTCCATTATCATCGATTTGGCCACTATCCTATATAAATAGGAAAGCGGCAGTAGCGTCTTGAGATCGAGAGGGTGCAGGTTCGAACCTCAGCTATTGCTAACCGGTACCCATCCACTCCTAATAATAAGTCGTTCAATAAATTCCTTTCAATTACCTTACAGGTTGATATAGCAATTGTCGTAAAAACACTAACATCCTCTCTATAATAATAACTATTATTAATTATATATTTTATAATAATTCAAGATGATCACACAACCAATTATGATCAGGACCTCAGGAGGCAGTAAATTAAATTTGTTATCGGCACATCGCTTCCTGTAAGTTACGCAAGGAGTGTCGCCAGTAGTGATGACAAGTTTATAACAGTTATGTTATCGACACATTTCAGATATCGATCATAACGAAGATTTCTTTCGAACGATGTTTTTCGATAATAATAAACGATGTTGTCTTTACAGACTTTTAGAATAATAGAAAAATATTTCTTTTTACACAATAAGTTAATAAATTTAATTGAATATTATGAATGAAAACAAATAAAATAAATCGATTTAAATGCTACCATTCAAAAACTGTTTAGTAAAATATTGAAACAAAACCAAAAGAACTGTTTTACAACTTATAGCTAAAATAATTAAAATGCATCGTGGAGTTCCTACCGTAAGTAAAAGTATATCAATATGGGGTTCTTCAAGAGGGGCATCAGAAGATTTCTTCATGGTCGGCAGCGCAAATGTGACACCCCTGGTGTTGCATACGTCCATAGGCCACGGTAACCGCTTCCCATCAGGTGGGCCGTGTGCTTGTCTGCCAACTAAGTGGTATAAAAAAATATATCCAAAATACATATAAAATCTATATCCAAATAATTGTTGTAATCAGATTTATTTGACATAAATAATTCTGAATAATATGGCGAATAACATTGTCGTTTATATCGATATTGGAAATTGTTATAATATCGACAATTTAGCTTTCTTATTATCGATGTTATTAATTTAAATTTACCGATACATCGTTACAGCCCTAGTCGTCATCGTTTATCTAAGGAGTTAGTAATAATAGCATATTACTGAGATATACCTTAAGCCTAAACCAAGATTATTTTAGCGCGATAATATCCTCTTTGATTGCTAACTAGATAACGTTTTGTAATCAATTAATTTAATGTGTTATTAAATTAATTACGATCTATTAGCTTCATCTTTACACATATTTCAATGTTACATAAATGTCAAGTAGCCAACCAAGCTTTTGTCATGATTGTAAATAACCCGTCTCGGGGCGTGTCTGGTGCAAAGGAGCCCAGGACATTAGCCGCATTTCCGCGTTGGATCACCATCCGACATTACATCAGGTAGGATCGGATATAAATTAATTAATTAATGATTATAATAGGTATTTCATAATTACATACATACATGTATGTACTCACGCCTTTGCTGTACAGGGTGGGCAGAGACAACAGTCTGCTATCTGCTTCTATCCTTACGTACCTACTTCACAATCTTCCTGTACCATCTAGGATATCTTCTAGGAGCTAGGACACCGCCTTATGTCCGCCCAATTGAGCAGTCCGACTGGGGAAGTACCTTCGCCCTACAGAATACCGCGGTTATAACAACTTCTTGTTATAACCGCGGTGCGTAGGGTAGCCAAAGCTCACTGGGGAATTTCTACTATCAGTGGGATGACTAAAGGCTTGTCCTGCTTTTTCCTCTACACTGACGGCACAGAAACTCAGTGCTTACAGGGTCGGCAGCGCGAGTATGACTCCTTTGGAGTTGCACACGTCTATAGGCCACGGTAACCACTTTCCATCAGGTGGGCCATGTGCTTGTCTGCCAACCAAGTGGTATAAAAAAACCGAACCTAACACCTCACGATTACGATTCAACATACGCGAAAACCTGTACCACAGGACCAACAATGGCAGACAAGTGTATATTTTATCTATAGTCTAATCTCATCAACTGACCTTAACTTTGATTACCCACGAAACGCTACAGATTAATAAAATCGTGTGACGTCACGCTTATCATTTTTTACGTAATGATTTAGCACATAAAAGTAGCTGTATAATAATATAAATACGCTTTTTAAACCAAAAAATCATTGACAAAAAGAACAGCGTACGGTTGTTTCACTTTCGTTGGCTGCGCGGGCGCAGCGGCGCGTATCAAATGTGTCTCGGTACGTGCGCTAAATACGCGTTTTTTGATAGAAAGTAGTATTTTTAATGATGATGTGATTGTGATTAAATGAAATTTTGTATGTAGGTATGTGTATGTAATAATTGACTAAAGTACTTATCAAGTGCACTTAAACTAGCTTTCTTTAGTAATAACCACAGATTTAGAATAGTCTAGATGTGTATTCTAAATTATGTATGAAACCCAAATAATGTATAATTTTTTTCCCATTACTGATGACGTCACGTGAGCTATTTAGTGATAATGCTCACCTGATGCTGCCCGACTGATGCTGAAAATATCGACAAAAATTTGACAGCAGGCGGTTTTGCCAATCATAAACCGAAAGTCCCGAACCAATGTGATTTTTTTTTTATATAAAACACGTCAATTAGACGACGCCTTGCCTGATGGTAAGCTGAAGGCAAAGTCTCAGAAAGGACGGTCACCATTATTTACACATACCGTGTGACAATGGTGACACTCAGCTTGACGGCCTCATCATATGCTTTTTCACGCCCCGCTTAAAGGACCCGGGACTGTAGGAAGAAGGAAACACGTGAGCTGGTAATGAATTCCAGGCCCTAATGGTGCGACAGAGGAAAGAGTCTCCGAAACGCTTGGTTCTTAATCGGATGTTCTGCACCGTGTGCGGATGACATATAAGACCTGCACGTGTTGTCCTGCTATTTAACTGAGCTTATTAAATTAAAAATGGCAAAAGAGCGGTAGAAATGGCGTCTATTTTTAATTTATTATTTTTATTTATTTTTAACCATTCCACTCAACCTTTAATAGTAAATGATTTGACTATTAAATATTATGATGTAATATCAATTTCATACAAGCTTCCCTAGAACTGTAAAAAGTAACTAATTTGACTAGTCAGATATATACATACAAGATACGCGTGAAAAACAACCTTTCTTAGCAGTCGGGTAAAAATAGGAAATGACGCGAATAGTTTGTGCATTGTATGTACTAGTTTAATAATAATAATAAAATAAAAAAGAGCGCAAAACCCTCCGTCCGTTAAAACTATTAGTCGGAAAAATATGAGTGTAATCATCTCTAACTCTTAGAGTACCTATACATAAAACTACTCTACCTACTCTTGCAGTGGTATATTTAAGCGTGAGAATATAAAAAATGTAAGTGCTCCAACATTAATATACCTACAAAAGGAAATAAGTAAGGCCTTTTACAACACATACTATATCAAGATTATACTCTAATATCCATTCTTATTCACGTATCTTATATGTCTAATTTACTATTGAAAAACTACTAATTACATTTTAAACGAACCGTCCACTATAACGGACGATACAGAGACACACTGAGCAAATAAATCGCAGCAAACTTATTGCCTGTTTGTTACCGCCTAAAGACGTTAAATCAGCTTTATCCGCCTGGTATGGAATAATTTATTGTAGTTTATGAATGAATACCAGGAGATCAGTAGTCAGGCTTGGTGGTAATACCGGGGAATAATAATTAGGACAAGAGTTTGTTCTCCTATAATATGCTGACATAGCTATTTCTTCGTCGGCCTGCTAGCGTCTACTGTAACATGTTGGCACATCAATAAAAAGGCGTACCTGCGCTGGTAACGATAAGAACAGATATTATTCTGCAATGTCTCTGTAAGAAAGTTAGTAACATTCAGTTCAGGGTCAAGAGAATTTACAAGTCTTGTAATCTTTTGATGTCCTTTAATGCTCAATGTTATTGCTGTTGTAAAACTTTATCTAATTGACATTTTTATAGGAGGTAGGACATGACGGTATTTCCGTCCCAATTTAGCAGACCGACTGGGGAAGTACCTAAACTCTACAGAATACCACGGCTATAATAACCTCGTGTTGTGTTCCCGACGGTGAGTAGGGTAGCCATAGCTAACTGGAGAGTTTTTGTGCTGTCAGTGGGAAGACCAAAGGCTTGACCTGATTTTGTGTTCTGCACTGAAGACACAGAAAATCTCAGTTCTTACAGGGTTAGCAGCACGGGCGTGACTCCCCTGGTGTTACACACGTTCATAGGTCACGGTAACCACTTTCCATCAGGTGGGCCGCGTCTGCCACCTAAATTTTATAAAAAAAACATCTAAATATGTATATAGGTATATCCTAATTTTACAAGCTAGAGGATCGGTTATCACGCTATACAATAAAAAAGATTTCTTTCAAAATAACGGTTATGTTTAGAGAAATACACACCCAGCAGTCATAATCACTGATAGGCTAAACTAAGACAGAATTTATTGTAATTAGCAAGCAACTCTATATCAAGCAATCAATCTACCACAAATAGCCTGTCAACCATGAACACAGCCTAACATAATCACGTCTGCAAAGTACATGTCTTGTGAAGTCACCATTTCGCCGCGGGGCCCAATCTATGTTGACTGAGAGATGTACTCTTAGTTTTATTTACATACTCGTATGCCCTGACTGCATTTAAATTATCGAGAGCTGGATGCGAAGACTAGCTCCATCTCTGAGTTATGAGGAGAGTAATATAGGACGGCGGTTAACTACAGTAAAGGTGTTAACGTCGAAAGCTTCTATGAAATACGAATACTATTTTGTAATACATTGTAACGTAACATAAACTCACGCCTATATCCCCGAAAGGGTAGGCAGAGGTGCTAGCACCCATATTTTGCCAGTTTATGTTTAGGTCCCAATGTAATAGGTGGCGAGCCTATTGCCATTAACCGGGCACTTATAAACCTGCGATAAATACACACATAACTTTGAAAAGCATTGAAATGTCATTGGTGTGTGCCATGGTAAAACCTGGGATCGAACCCTAGACCTCGTCTCAGTAGTCCATTACCCATACCTCTAGGCTACCGCGGTCTTCTACATTGTAATTCTCTTGTAAACTCAAGACGAAGGTCTTGGACTGTTGCGTCCTGCATATTATGACTTTGGTGCTGAAACGGTTCGGAGACTCTTGTCTTTACCGCACCACCAAAACCTGGAATTCATTACTAACTCATGTGTTTCCTTCTTCCTGATGAGGCCGCCAAGCTGAGTACCACCATTGTAACATTACTTAGTATCTGTAATGGTGGCCCTCATTGCTGAGACGTTGGCTTTAGTTTACCATCAGGCGAGGTGAAGTCAAATTGGCGTGCCCTAGATAAAAAAAAACAGTGACGGTGGGGCTAGCCCATAGCCCAACGGGAAGAATACATTTCGTAATTAAGCCGTCTGACAAAGAACTAAAGATACTAAAATAGATAGTGAAGTGAAAGAAAGAAAAACGAAATAATAAATTAATTGCCTCACCTCAAAATATGTCTAACACCACAGTCTAATGAATTGTAGTTTATGAATGCAGATGGGTCACTCTCCTTCCTGCCACCCCTCTCAGCTAAATAGACTGACGACCTTGAAAAGGTAGCTAGGACGGACAGGACTCTAACCTCTTCTTGAACAGATACTCTGCTCACTGAGCTACCTCAGTATAAAAAAAATATTAAAAAATTACAGTACAGCTATACAAATTGACTATTTAATTAGTTTAATGATTTTAATATAATTAGTTATAACATACATACAATCACGCATTTATCTCCAAAGGGTTCGACAGAGGTGAATTAACATCCACATTTCACCTATCATTGTATTCGGTCCCACGTAATTGAGGGTGAGCCTATTGCCGTTTTCCGGGCACTATTGTTGACTCGAGCCATTAGTTATAACGATTTTAATGATTTATTTTATATTAACTTTTTAGTTATGATATGACGTATATATTTTTGTAATCTTCATCTAATTCCCTTCAATTTGATATACTACTCGATAAATTTGAGTCATATAAAAAAAACACATTTTAGTACCAAAATCCATCGTATAGTTTTTATTGATATTTGACACCTATGACACTCTGGAGATTAATACCTTTCATTTGAGATCTTATTCATCGAAATTCGTCCAGCCAGCAACAAACTATAAACATACATACATACTCGTGTAGAACATTACCCTGGCAAGCGCAGTCGGATAAATAGTAAACGAATTGTACTTTTTACAACTGTTCACGAATATCAAGTAAAACGTCCCTTATACTAATATAACATATGCAAACCCCATCATCTATCAACTCTGTCATGGTATATGCAAAAAATATATATCGATTACTCTATGCGCCGCTTGTTCTGAGAAGGCTGTCAGCCTATGGCAACCATAGTTTATGAGTAACACGGGTCAATGACTCTTACTAATGGATTTTCTGGCTCCTAGACTTTTTGCGAACTTTTAAAACGTACTGGTACTTTATACTTTGCCCATAACGACTTACTTTGAAATTATACAAAGAAATGTAGTCATTAAGTAGTCTTTTTAGACCTGTATGAGAGCAACAATAGCTCTTACGGTCGGTTCGTTTGCCTCTAGTAGAATTGTTTTAATCTATTTCGCATTTTGAAGCACGCGATCATACTTTCTTAACCAATATGGCTAATGATGCCTCATCAACACTGGACGTTGTACGACAGTAACTGCTCTGACGAATTACGTATATAACTATTCAGATACGATACGACTATTCACTCTAACCCCTTAAACTAAGCTAAATTGCTTGTACTAGGAGTCGATAGTGCCAGGATTCGAACCCGGGGCCTCTCAATCGTAAGTCCAACTCCTTAACCACTAAGCTATCGACGCTGTCAACTACGCAGCGCCAGTAACTTAGTGGTAAGGAGTCAGCCTTACGATCGAAAGGTCAAAGGGATTGAATCCTGGCACTTAGAGGGAATATTAGTAATATCGGTTCTAATATTCTTTAAAAATACAATTATTAATAATACACACAACAACTATATACAAATGTATAAAGGAAATGTATAATATATAATAACTTCCGTACAATATTAAATATATGTACGTTCGTCAATATTCTCGTAATTACTTGTCAATAACTTTCACTTAAGACGACGCAGTCGCTAAACTCGTTTATATAATTGGTAAGTTATCGTAAATATAAAAATATTCACACATTACGTAATATACCTGTGAAGTGAGCTTACACTTAGGTAGTGGACACAGTGCATAGTAAAGCGATCGCGAATACGCTTGTATTAATGTAATACATTTTTTATTTTTTAAGCACATTTTTAAGCACACGGCCCACCTGATGGAAAGTGGTTACCGTGGCCTATGGACGTGTGTAGATTTAGTAGCAAACCGAGTAGTATATAGCAAACCCAGTATAATCTCGTAAGTCTTGTAGCAAGCAGAATAGTCTTGTCGACAGTACATAATGATGTCATTAACTCAAAATAAGATTGAGAATCTACTTGAATAAAATTTAAATACGATACTATTTCATTCTGTAAATGAATTGACTGTTCTCTGCTTTTATTCGCCATCTCTTCACCACTAAAGCCACATCCTAATTCTTATGTGTACTATAGTTTATTAAGCATTGCCCATAATCTCGTCTCATAATAACCGACTTTAGCAACACATAAGCATGTGTAATTTCTAACTTAGAAGCCGTTAGAAAATTATATTCCCTTTATTTTCTACTAGCAATAAACGAGAATATGATAATACTAGGTGTTCGTTATCGACTTTTAACTATCTCAGAATCTTGCTGAATAGTGACTAGACTATTTTCTATCTGAATGTGCACTAAAACTTTATTTACACACTAGCTGACCCACCCCAGCTTCGCCCGGGGTGTATTTTGAAGCTTCATATCCCTTTGAGCCCGTAAGTTTTAGTCTTCAAAATATGTATGAAAAATTGCCGGATTTGTTAACATTTATTATCAATACTCCGCTCCCTTAAGTAGTAGCGTGATGATATATAGCCTAAAACCTTCCTCGATAAATGGACTACCCAACACTGAAAGAATCATTCAAATCGGATCAGTAGTTCCAGAGATTAGCGCGTTCAAACAAACAAACAAACTCTGCAGCTTTATAATATTAGTATAGATTTAAATACACGGTAGTGGTAAAAGGTGATTTCTTTGCTTGTTTATTTTCCAATATGGCTGCTTTATTACCTAGTAAGGCAGTAAATAAATATGAAGTATTATCAGTCAATCTTCAACTTCATACGTTGCTCTCTTGTTAACATAGGTATGTCTAGAAGAAATTGCTTTGAGAATGCAGACTGTGATTTGCTATTTCTTACTTATTTCTCTAATAGGATCTCCCAATCTATTCTAAAAATTAGAAATAGTTAAAGATAACCCTAAAAAAGCATAAAATATCATAATTTAGGGGAAAATATTCAATAATTTGTGTATTCTACACGACAGGAACAGGATTTCTATCTCATTGCGGTTATAAATGATTTTTCTTTACAAGCAAAGCACATATATATATATATACATAATTTTATAAACGAAAGTATATATATATATATATATATAAACCTCAACTAGTTTATGTACCTACAGACCACACATTCAAATAAACATTGAATTAGTTCAGGAAGGGACTCCATATTTTTGTCAAAAACAAGGCCACTTCTAATTTTAGTCCAAACTTTGTAACATACTTTTATCGAACATCTTTCCCGAGACTTTCCAACAGGCAAAATGTAGTCATATTGACTTGTCCTATATAAAAAAAACTTTGATGTTCAATAAAACGATAAATAATGAGACAACACTAGTTGTAATTTTAGCCGACAGATTCATTGGTACATCTTATAGTATTAGTATTAAAGTAATCGGGATATTTACCATGTTGTTATTGTTCTGAAATCTGAGTATCCAAAAAGTACTCCAGTTCCTCCATGATCATGGTGCTTGCAAAAGCGCCGAAATATCGGAAACTCAGGACAATACAACATAGTAAATATCCTGATTACATTAATATTACTGTGAGTGACCATGATAGTTTGAATACCTACATCTTATAGTATTCATATTTTATCTCTCATGTATATAAAAAAGCAAACAATATATCAGTTTGTTCTCAAATTGCCAAACCAAACAAATTACTTATACACATCAGAATGCAGACGCGCCAGACTTCCTGAAACTTTCTACGTATATGCAACCTCATCACTCACATTAATATTTGAATAGAATTTATTTATAATGAGCAAAGTCTTTTAAATAATTACAGTGTCTATACCACTTGATATAATTATAATGTAAAGGAAGAAATCGATATATACCTATTCGTAGCTGGTGAAGTTGACATTGGTATTTTAGATTGCTCTTCCGGCTTTCACCAACTCAAAGACATTTTACAAACACCGACTCAAATATTGTGCACCACCAGTTCGTTGATTGATGATTGATTGATGTATTTTAAATAACGAACTGGTTGTACACTGGTGGAACAGGACATAGGCGTCTCCTAATGTTAATTATAACACCAAATCCCCAGCTTTTCACATCTGACCTACCCTAGCTAACTTTTCAGATCGATAAGCTACAATACCATATAACTGTGGGACGCCCCCACATTTTATTGCCTGACTTGTGAATTTTGGCCATGACACTATGTGAAAAATATCCAGAGTCAGCCGAGACGTATGGTCGCCCTATAGCTGCACAATGCGCTGCGCCCGCGCAGTGGGTGTCGATGATTTACACCGCCTTGTCTACGGCCTCATTCATATTTATTAAACTTCGCACTTTTTTCAATTGTAAATCTTTTCTGTATGATGTACGCGACATCTCGGCATTACGCTATTTCGTAGGCCCGGTGTTGCAATAAAAAAATATATTGTCAGTGTTTATGACTGTTTGTTGAAGTTTTATTGTGAACGTTTATGGTGTAAATATGGTGTTTTATGGAAAATATTAGAGTTATGTAATGGGAAATGTCATGAGAAAGTCGATAGCGACAATTTGTTATGTAAGCTACCTTTATGAGGTTCTTAATCCACAGCTGCGTCAAATAAAACGTCAATAATGATGTTAATTAAGATAATACTCGAAGTTAATTTACGCAATTCTGTCGATATTTTTTGACCATATATTTCTTTCATTGACATGATACTGTAATCACCTTTGTCGTAAACTTTGAAATGGTTGAAGATATCTGTAACCGATCATAACTACGCATAGTCCTATCACTGAGGAATTCCTCTAATAATCTAATAAATACTAACTAATGCTGTTGGGTTATCCTAGGAACTAATGAGATTCACATGGGATTCATAAGGGATGTGTACCTAAAGACTTTTCTCCTTTCCTTATTCCCTCGTTGTTCTTCGGCAGTCCAAACTTACGATTCAAATGACTGTTTTTCATCAATTTATTTATGAATACCTAATTACCATAGTAGAAAAATATGTATATTTTTATGCCATCTATGTGGCAGACAAGCACACGGCCCACCTAATGGGAAGTGGTTACCGTGACCTATGGACGTATGCAACACCAAGGGCGTTAAACTCGCTTTGCCGTCCACGAAGAAACCTTCGGATGCCTCTCTTGAAGAACCCAATATTGTAGGCACTTGGGAAAACCGCAGCAGGGAGGTCATTCCACAGCTTGAGTGTACGTGGGATGAAGTTTCGTTCATACCGCACAGTGTGCACCATCTCAGGTTGCAATGTGTGAGGATGTAGCTGTAGGCATCATGCCAAATATCATTCATCTGAGAACAAACAATTGTATAGGCGGTAGAATACACACAGCGAGACAAGTCTCTCCCAAGACTGAGAGGTTCCACATCACCTGCGAGTATGGGATTGTCGGCCAGCCTCAACACCCGTCTTTGCACCGGGTTTAGTTTTTAGTATTAGTTAAGTCTAACCAGACTTTGAAAATAATACATTTGATTTAGACCTGTTCATAGATTGTAGTAATATTTTCTTATTGCAAGATCAACGTGTCCCTAACTATGCTTTATCAGCCTTTTCTCGCGACAATAAGGTCTCAATCATAACATTTATGAAGGAAACATTCGTTGCAACATCGAAGGTACTTATAACGTCGTGCATCGCCATTTATGAAATAACTGATGGTATTTTGATAGGAAGTATCTAAATAACTATTCTGTCTTTTAAACAAATTGTCTTTTATATATTTTCTTGTTTATTGTAGTATTTTTAGTTAAACGAGTACTTGGCATTAAGTATAATTTATATTTATAGAAAAAATGTTTTAGTAAGTATATTTTCTACATTTCTCGTGAGTATTATATTTTCACCGCTTATTTATTAAAACACCGCGGTAGCCTAGTGGTATGGGTAATGGACTGCTGAGACGAGGTTTCGGGTTCGATCCCAGATTTTACCATGGCACACACCAATGACTTTTCAATGCTTTTCGAAGTTATGTGTGTATTTATCGCAGGTTTATAAGTGCCCGGTTAATGGCAATAGGCTCGCCACCTATTACATTGGGACCTAAACTTAAACTGGCGAAATGTGGGTGCTAGCACCTCTGCCTACCCCTTCGGGGATATAGGCGTGAGTTTATGTTATGTTATGTTATTATATTTTCCTTTAAATAAGCTTTATCCTGACAATTGCGAACACAACAAAACTACTTATCTCTACCTCATCTAAATCGGTCGAGCCATCTTCAACTTTGGGTCTCAATATGAATCTTATAATGGTTAGAATTCACATTTAATTCTAAATCAAATCATCAAGTCATACATTATACTAGTATTAGTATTCAGTAAAAAATTAAAGCCAGTATTCAAATTGATGCCTAGTCACCAATGCAACAGGTAGCAGCATAAAAATTATGAGGTAATAAAACCTCACGATTAGAAAATAGTTCCAATCGCCAAATTACAAGCAAACAGTCACGTTTTACAAATCAAGAGATAAGGAGCTGCAGCCAGCATAACAGCATATTATTTATATCTCGATAAAATGATAACATTATCTATAATAATATTTTCTCTATGGTTTGGTTTTTTGGTGCAGACTCATCACGCCACTGTTAAGCGATGATTCAGTCAGAATCGATAATTCGGAAATTACGATTCTTTGAATCTCCGATTCCAAATTTAAAATGAAACAGGAAGTTCTAAATTTAAACAGCTAATCAAATCAAGTTCCATCCCTTGATCAGTTAAATGTGATAAGTTTATTTAATCTGTCAGAATTGATAATACATAATCATAATCGTATTGTCGTATCATTCGTTTGTATACCTCTTGGTACGAAGGCTGGCCTCGCCATTTTCACAGTCGATATTATGGATTTAAGATAATATTAAATGTCAGCGTGCAAAAAATATCTAACTCTTGTAAATTTTGCTTGTTGCAGTATATACAGATCAGCCAGTGTCGTCAGCCTCTCCTCCAACCAGGGATAAAATCAATGGTGAAGAGAAGGCAAGGTCGAGGCGTCGGGATACCTGGACAGAGCCCACCACACCGCCTGTAAACGACGATAGTGAGTATTGTATCATTATAATCTTAACTTACCACTACGGCGATAGGCAAGGTCATAGCTCACTTGATGATAAGCAGGCAACTGCTCACATAGCAAGAGAAGTGGGAATGTAGCCAAAACTTAGATACTGGAGCCCACCTAGCGCAATCAAGAGTGTTCTTGCGACGGTCAGTAGAATTGATTAAGAAAGCAGCGATCAAAACTCAAAAAGTAGGTAAGTATAGATTAACTAGCTTGAATAAGTTCTAAAATACGGAAAAACATACTTAGTGTTTTTTTGTAAATACAAATATTCATCCATACAAACACTGAGATTGAACCTCCAACCTCAAACTTAGCAGTTAAAAGACTCTATTTACTCCACAGAGATTGTCCTTAGGTTAAAGTTCTCCCCACAATAAATATTGTATTCATATTTCCAGCAAACGTAGGCGTCCGATCGCCGTTACTCCAGCATCAGCACCAACAATACGACGAACAGCTGCGCGACATCGCAGCTTCGCTCACCAGACCCAGATCTAGGCGTGCTCTTCCACCCACCCTCGAAAGACCGACAAGACTACCGCCTCCTGATAGGCTACCGGTAACTACATCACTTGTGAAACTATTTAGTGATTCAAGTCACTGAACTGCTAATGTAGGGTGCCTTCAAGTTAGAAGTGTGAAGAAGCGCTGTAGTGATGCATATGTGTCGCAGTTGAAGCGCGACAGTGGCTAACGCACCAGTGGCGCCATTGCAGCACTTCCTTATGTCTGTTCCTAATTTAAAGGCGCTCTTACAGTGAGCAAATTGAACTAGTCCATCTGTGTGGAGTAATTTAGTTCACCGACTCCTCACTCCCACTCTGGAGTAGAATTAACTGTAGAGCGATTAATAATAATTAGCTCACTTTACAGAGGTTTACTTTGGTGAATTAAATTCTTGGTGTGAACTGTTCCTCAAGACTAGTCAGTCAAGATCCTGAACAACTTATTTTGACAAAATACCATGATTAGAAATGATATTTGCCTGGGATTTAATATTAAAATTGTCTACACAGGTTCGAGGTTCGCCAGATGGCGGTGTACCAGCAGAAGAACCCAGCTCGAGTTCAGCAAGCGAAGGTAGTGAACCCACTGACGTCGTCGAACCCACAGAACCTGCGGAAGGCGGCAGGGTCGAACTGCCCGCTGAAAGGCTCCTTCACGCAAGAGCTGGTTGGCTTCAAAGAAGAGGGGCTGGTGGCTGGTCAAGACACTGGTTCGTGCTAAGAGGAGCTGCGTTATTGTACTTCAGAGATCCTCATGCTGAGCATAGAGGGTTGATGGATGGAGTTATTGACTTAAGTGGAATATCAAGGGTTGTGGAACTTTCTACATCAGCATCGACGAATGGATATGCTTTTGAAACAGAGGTATGTTATAATATCCACAATTATTCTCCTGCGTTATTTAAAAATGTATTCTGTGAAAAAGTATTCATTTTTTTTTTCATTTACAGACTTGGGATGGAAAGCATATAGTATTATCAGCGGTAACCGCAGGTATTAGAGCGAACTGGGTATCGGCTATGCGAAGAACTGCCGGTTTACCCGACACAGGACCACTGTCGCTAATATTACGAGAGGATTCTGTAGATCAAGTGTCAGAATCTTCAACTTCTCCTATAACACCAGTCACGCCTATCACTGGCCGATCAGCGCCTTTTTCATCAGACGAAGAATACCGAACGGCTTCTGAGGGCGGGCGAAGAGATAGTGCTGACTGGGGAGATATGGGATCACAACCACCACCATCGCCACTTCTCACGAGAACTCCGATATCCAAAGTTAAAGAAAAGGTTCGCGGGCGGAACAGCCATCCAGCACTGCGATCGGACACTCCAAAGGGAGATAGAGACGAAATCGATTCTACCAAAGAAAAGGAACGTATCGTGGATGAACATGAAGAAAACGAAAAACCAATTGAAGCGAGAAAACGTAGCTACATCTCGACTATCGACAAACAGTCAATAGAAATAGACGACCTGAAAAAGCAATTGAAACTTGCTTTAAATGACGTCAGCGCGGCTGAGGCAGAGCTTTCAAGGTTGCAAAAATTAAAATCGGAGGCCGCTTTAAAAGAAAAGAAAATGGAAGAACTCGTCACAACACTGCAGCAGAAGGAGGAGGAGTTATCATTAAGGACTAAAGAGGCTGAAAACTTAGATGCAATCAAAGCGATGTATAATCAAGACAAAACTCTTTGGGAGAATAAATTGACGGAGACGCAGAATTTTCTGAAAGAATCTACGGAACATTGTGAGTTGTTGACGAGACAGTTAACTTCTGCACAAGAAACGATTGTTCAGTTACAACGAGACCTTAACGATTTAAATGAAAAGTTACTGAAGGGTGTGAAAGAGAACGATAGCTTGTACGTCAGGATACAAGATCTTGAAAGTCGAACTCTTATTGAATCAGCAGCACCCACTAAGGAAAAACGAAAGAGTATCGATTCTCTTAGTGACTTAACAGCGTTGAACCAAGATATGAACCTTGAGTCAATGGAAAAGGATAGGTTAATAGAAGAGTACGTCGAATTAAGGGACCGATTCTCAAAGGCCATTCATGAGATCAAAGCCATGAAGAAGGAACTACGAGATTCACACAATATGTACGATGAACTTGAGATTACGAATATCAAATTGAGAAATGAAATGAAGCTGCGAGAACAATGCAGCAGGTCTGAGATAGACTTGATGGCAGCCCGCATACTAGACTTGACGCAAAAGCTCACAGCTTCAGATAAGCAAGTGCGGACGCTGAAACATAAAATACAAAAATCAGAGTCTAGAGAAAAGAGAAGAAGTCTGTCACTAAAGGGCAGAGAATCCTTCACTCTAGGGAAAGAAGTAGAAGAGAAGTTAACTGAACTCGAAAACAAGATCACCATGTTGGAAACCGGTGAACCGGTTCCTACCATAAATTCTCCTTCCAAAAGCGCGTCTCCTGCCAAAGAAAAACCTTCCAAATCAGACACCCTCACGGACGAGAAACGTATGAAGCGATTAGCCGCTCGATTAAGAAGAAAGTCTCTTGATAGCGCCACCAGTTCTGAACCAATGAAAATGTTAGTTCGACTGAGCTCACTAGAAACCAAAGTAGCCTCTGCCTTAGAAAATCGTAAAGACCTCACAAACTCCTGTGAATCCTTAAGTCAGGTAACCAGATCTGTAGAAAGTCCATCGTTTAATGAGACCCCGGAAATCACCAACATCACAAACATCACCAACATTGGCACACAGTCACAAAGGCATTTGTTAGAGAGGCTACAAAGTCTAGAAAATGTAGTGATACACTCTAGAAATAAAGTGAATGAATGTCTTTGCCAAATGAGTGCAATGCGAGCGGCCAAGTCACGAAGATCACCTTCCCCAAGCCTAGAGAAGAAATACAGTCTAAAATCTATGGAGAAGTGCTTAACGGATGTTAGTAAGAGGCTACAGGACTGTTTCGATAAATGTGTCGTAGACTGTGACCAGATGCAGGACCAGGAGGTAAATGACAGCGTCGCTCAAGTGGTCGTTCAATTGGAAGAACAACTGAGAGCAAAACTTCTCGAAATATCTAAGAAAAAGGCAGCTTTGTATGAAGCCGGTGAACTCACGCAAAGACGAAGCCTAGAAATTTTAGCAGAGAAACTGGCATACGAGGCAGTCCTTGTAGGCCGAATACAAGAGGCGCTTGAATCATCCAACGGAAGCAGATTCTTCGCACGATTGATAAAGTCTGAAATTATTGAAACTAGTCAACTAATAGATAGCCTTAAACGGAAAATTAACGGTGATAGTGGCAGGAGCGGAGTTGGGACGAGGAGCTCGCTCGACTACCTAGCGAGAATTCTCACGCGAAAGATCGACATTGTAAATGGTTCTAGGGACTCACAAGAGCAGCGTCGCTCTGAGCTTATCATACACGGTGCCGACTTAGAAGCGCTAAAGGTATCCCAACGAGAAGTTGCCGAAGCAGTCGAAAGGTATAAAAGCGAGAAGCTCACTGAGTTGTGCTCTGCGTTGGCCTGCGAAACTCTTAGCTACGCGACACCTACTGAAACAGATCAGGAACAATTGCGGGCTAATGTGGAGGCAGCGCGCGTGCGTGAAGCATGGGCTGCAGCGAGAGATGCTCTGGGTGCTGAATTAGTCCAAGCTGAGGTAACAAGAGCACTATCACGCGCAGCTTCTCTATGCGATCAGAGGTTGGACCAAGCTCGTCGAGCTCGTTTAACGCTCACGGCTCAAGATCGAGCCGATCTAGAGTTGTGGTGGCAAGCGGCTCACGATCACCTTCGCTGTGAAATGGACGCTGCCGTTAAAGACATCGCGGTACGATACCGATCGTGCCTGACAAGCGACCGCCGCACGAAAGAATTATCTCCAGGATTGGACTCACGAGCACTGTTGCAGCAACTGGCGGAAGCTCTAGCTCAGAGAGCGCTAGTCGACGCCCGAGTTGCCGTCCTAGAAGGAACGTACCGTGCCTCATCACCACCGGCAGACAGTCCTCGTCGTTCCTCGGAGGACGCTCTTTCCTCGCTGGAGGACGACCCTGCCCAGGAGGCGGAGTTCGTTTACCTGTTCCAGCGTTTCTCGACCGAGTGCCGAGCGCTCTTCTCCAGTGACTGTTCGAGTAACAGTGAAGACTCGATGAAGATCGGCGAGAGCCTCGAGCGGGTGGAGGCGGCGGTGGCGGAGGTGCAGCGGCAGCTGGCGGGCGGCGAGGGCGCCGCGCCCAGCGCCGCCGGCTCCGGCGTGCTCGACCGCGTCGAGGCGCTGCGCCGCCGCGTCGAAGCTCTGCAAGCGCTGGTGCCCTGCCAGCACTGCAAGCAGCTGCAGGACGCGCTGGACAGGTATGCCATACAATCATCCTTTAATTCTAATGAATCAATCCATTTTAATTTCAAATTGCATATTCCTTAATGCCCGCTATCTCAATTCTTGGCTTCCGTAATCTTCGATAGATACTTCCTATGCGTTTTGGTTCTGCAATTGACAAATGTTATAATCATGTAACCCATGATAACGCTTTAGATTAGATACGAATATTAATTTACGTCATCTTTATAATACGTTTTCCTATTCTTGAAACAGATTATTAAACTAATCATGAATCAGACCAACTGTGAGTCGTACAGTCAGTATCATATCTATGTTGACTAGCAAAGTACTCAAAATAATCTTAATACCAAAATTCGAATTCTATATTAGCTATCACAAAGCTCAAATAGTTGGAAGCATCCAGAGTGATCAAAACATCTTAACAATCAAATCTCCATAATAATGTAAGATAACAGAGTGTTCATGGCGATATGTACTAGCAGATCGCTCAATGCTGTTTAAGCGAGCAAAGTGTTCAAAGTTATCTTTACATATCATTGAGTGTCATTTGCACCCGTATACACGTGTGGTTGTCGGCAGGCTGCACGAGGAGCGCGCGCGCGGCGAGTGCGCGCTGGCGCAGCAGGCGAGCGCGCTGGCGGCGGCGCGGCGTGCGCGCGCGCAGCTGCAGGCGCAGCACGAGCGCGAGCGCGCCGCGCTGCGCGAGCGCGCGCGCACGCTGCAGAGGCGCCTCGCCGCGCTCGACTCCGAGTACTCCGCGCAGCTCGAGAACTTACGCGCCGCTTACCAGGTAAGCACTCTCATTTCAGTGTGCCTTTGCCATCAACCCAACGATTTTTTCCTCCTCATATAGCATATCTTACAAGAGCGGCGGCTATCTGACCTCGCAATCACCCGTCAATCGGTTGATTAGCAGCTCGCAGGTGAGCGTTGGGACCCGACAACCTTGATAGTACACCAAATTCATATTTGGATTTTGGATTCAGATACGATGATGACATATTGATGACAACCACTCTATCTCATCATTGAGATACTTACCAGTTCATTGTGTTGTGCAGAGCGCGGTGGCGGCGGACACTCACGGCGATGGTCTCCGGGCCCGATACCAGCAGGAAATTGAGCAACTTCGTGCGCTCTGCGAGAAGGGACTGTTGGCTATGGAGAGCTCGCACAGGCGTATTGTGAGGGAAATGGAGGAGAAACACCGCGCTGAGAGAGAACAATTGAGGTAATTTATTGGTTATATAAATAAACACATAACTTCAATACTCGTGGTATTAACCCTGCCCAGCTAGAACCTAGTGTTCTCCGTCTAGCAAGTTATAGAGAGACTTGGCTGGTATGTCTCTCGATCCCACTTCTAATCTACGAATTCAATATGCATCGTTATTACCACTACTCAATTATTGCCACAATAAACATTTTTTTATAAAAAGTTGTTAGTGAAATCTAAAGAATGAAAAATGCTGAAATTCCAGTATTTTCATACCACTTAGGTGGCAGACAAGCACATGGCACACCTGATGGAAAGTGGTTACCGGACATGTACATGTGCAAAACCAAGGGTGTCACACTCGCGCTGCTAACCCTGTAAACACAGAGAGTTTCTGTGCCTTCTCACCGCCGGGAACACAACAAGAGGTTTTTATGGTCGCGGTATTCTATAGGGCGGAGGTACTTCCTCAGTCGGACTGCTCAATTGGACGGAAATACCATACCTCCTACCTCCTCGCTTTTTTCACATCTCGATAAAAGAACTCGAGATATATAGGTACCTATTGTGGATCATGTAAATACATTTTTCAGATTACGCACCATATTTTCATGTCATGGCTATATGTTATTCCAGACTAGACAAAGAGCAAGCCTTGGCAGAAGAGACCCGAGCCACTCTAGCCGCGCTGGACGCGATGCGCAAGGCACACGAGAGCGAGGTGCGGCGCGAGGTGGACAAGTTCAAGGCGGAGTTCCTGAGCCGCGGCGTGCAGGGCGGCGAGAGGCAGCAGCTCAGCAACAGACACCTGTGAGTACTCCACTAGTCTAATATGAAAAAACGACACACCATGAACTTAAATCTAACATCAGGACGCCTTTCGCACACACGGCAGTGTTGTGAAACTTTTCCAACTGAGTTGCTTAGCTTTGGACCTGTCCTGGGCAGTTGAAACAGGAATTACATACATACATATAATCCCCGGGAAGTTAGGCAGAGGTGAATTAACACCCACATTCCACCAATTATTGAATTGGGTCCCACGTAATAGAGTGTGAGGCTATTGCAGTCTCTCGGGCACTATTTTTGACTCAAGCCATGCATCTGAGGCCGAGTCTGGGTTGTATATATCTGTCTGATGTAAAACAGCCCTATCCCTTAGTCGACTTGTACGACACCGCATGGAAAGAGATGGAGTGGTTCAAATTCTACTCTGCCGGGATCCAAGACATGTTAAGCCTTCAAAAATCTTCTCGATGTTACCTGAACTTTGGTAGTTCATAGTGTAAAACTCCTATACTCGTAAAAACCTAACACATCTTATGAAGATTCTAATTAACAATTTTTTATCCTGGCAATCTTTGTCATAATCATCTTGGTATTGTCCACTTTTCCGTTATAGGTTTCACCTCATAGTCTATGTACCACTTACTCCTTTACAATAATATTTTTAATTTAATATATTAACAATATCTCTTATAAATTTTCTTGACGACAGACTAATCGGGAAAGACCTTCTTAAAATGAGAATGCCAATTATCCCATTTATAATAAATATTGTACTAAGTCTATTAATTCTATTTTTCAGACAAGAAATGGAGGAAATTAAGCGCGAGATTCTTTCACTATCAGAAAAATACTCAGTGAAGTGTGTGGAGTCTGCCGCGCTAGAGGAACGCCTCGCCACTGCTACTGCGCAACTTGCGCAGGCGCACAACCATATTATGCAGTTGGACGCCAGGTAAATGAGCATCATTTTTGTATACTGTTAAGTTAGCACACCTGCCAAACTGCCTGATGGTAAGCGGTTACCTTCGCCTATGAACACGCTTGGCACTTAGCTTGATTATGGCTTACAACACCAGAGCTATTGCCACCTGCAAAAGGGAAGAGGGAAAGAGAAAAGCTCTTCTGATTAGTAAAATTAACAGTAAAGAAGGGTGGGTAGTCTCACAAAAATACGAAATGCAATTAAAAACATGACATTACAATAAAACGTTGCAATGGCTGATCCATCAGGGTATCGTACGGGTATTTGTTGTAAAAAAAAATCTGCAATAGCCTTCTACTGTGTCCAATACTTGTACTATACCTATAATGTAGGAGGTAGGACACGGCGGTATTTCCGCCCGATTGAGCAGTCCGACTGGGGAAGTACCTCCGCCCTACAGAATACCGCGGTTATAATAACTTCGTGTTGTGTTCCCAGTGGTGAGTAGGGTAGCCAGAGCTCACTGGAGAATTTGTGCCGTCAGTGGGAAGGTCAGGCTTGTCCTGATTTGTCTTCTACGGACGGCACAGAAACTCTGTACTTACAGGGTTGGCAGCGCGACTGTGACTCCTCTGGTGTTACAGACGTCCATAGGCCACGGTAACTACTTTCCATCAGGTGGGCCGTGTGCTAGTCTGCCAACTAAGTGGTATAAAAAAAAAATAACTTTGAACTAAAACATGCAAAAACAAAGACAAAGTAATTTTACAAAACAAACGTTGAGTTAGGGAAAATATCCCTTTGGATCCACCACGGGCAACATACAAATATAATCAAAGAAATGTACAATAAACGTTATATACTTTTCAGAAACAAACAACTCCGCGCGCACTTGATATCGGAGGCAAACGACATGAAGACCTCCGAAGCGTCCACGCTCTCGCAGCTCATAGAGGACACGAGCACGGTACGTCCCTCGCCGCCCTCTCTCACTCACCTCACACCTCGTACACGCTTGTACAGCTACGCTACGCTTCCCTTCATTATACCACCTCGAAGCAGAAGCCACGCTTGCGCGCATGCCCATACATCGCACGTAATAAATCACAATATCAAAATATAGTTTAGTATCTGAATTTAGTTTTTCTTGTAAAGTTGATCTCTTTTTTTGTAATTGCATTAGTTTTTTTTTGATCGTGCTACAATATTTTAGTGTGTGTAATCGATCAGTAATATTCTTTTATTTTTCTAAAATCATAAATATTTTTAATTTTATAGATCGCACAAATTGAGCATAAAATAGTTTTATTTAGATTTATTTTTTATTATTTTATTTCACATAAAGTCACCATTGGGTGTGGTCACATTTTTAAACACGCTTTTAGAATATTGGCAAGGGTTTGTATTACAAATCGATGATGGCTACGCTAACTTGTTCATCAAAAACTAAAAGAAACATGGATAATTATAATATAGTCCATATATTTCCCACATTAGCTCATACGCTCAATTTTTGCGATGACGTAGCATACATAGTTATTACGATACAGCCCTAGGAAGGTTGATGAGTCACTCTAAACGGTAAGAAGTCGAGACGAAATGAGCAATTGCAAAATGTTTTCCCATTGCTCAAACGAACATTGGAGCAACAGGAAAAAATAAGACTTATGTTAGAAATTTATACGTGAAAACATAATTGCAAAAGGAATAGATTAATTACCTTTTATTCAAAAAAACTTTAGTAGGTTAAATTTAAGGTTAGTTTAAATAATAAAGGACTCGAAGAGTTTCCTCGCGTTGTATCGTAGTAGGCAGTAGATCGTATTTGGCATAACGGTCATGTATGGGGTGCACTAACAGCATGGGAGTGGCGAGGCGCCGCTGTGGCAACACCTGCGCCGCCTGGCGACTGTGTGGCAGAAGGCCGGCAACAACACAGGTAACACTCGACTATTCGCTTCGCAGGTGGGGGGATATAGTCGATTGTTAGCTCGAGTTAGTACATCACTAGTATCGATTCTGATTTAGTCAAATTAATCAAATCAGTCAGTTCTGTAATCTTTTTAAAATATGACGTTTGGTAGTTATCAATTTAAATTGTATTCGAAATTTGAATAATTTAAATTTCGAATCTTATATTTTTTTTACGTACCGACATTGAGAGCAACTGGATAATAACTAGTATCTCATTGAATCATTTCATTCTGAGAACCTTAAGACACTTATTATTTTAACTTGGTTGTTGGCACTAGACCCAGTCAATCAACTTCTACAAACTGATCTAACACTCGACTATCATGGTTGTGGCTTTGCTGTTCGGTTCTAAAACTACATCTTCCCCTAAAATGATGCAAATAATAGAACTGGTGATTGGAACCCACGTTATTATTAGGTTTAATTTTATTATTATATTTAAGTACCGCCAATAATTTTGCTTCCGCATATGAATAGCAAGCAAGCAAGCAAGCAACGTTGCGGTTGTTACCGAGGAATTTGCTATATTTTGTCACCTTGTAAAATACAAATACATACAGTTTGCTTCATATTTTTGTTAGTGACGTGAGTTCTAGTAATTTTAATAATGTGTTTGTGTGCAGGCGATGTCGTCTCGGTCCAGTCCCCTGCTGGAGGCGGCTCGTCCGGCGCGCAACAAAATCCAGTACGCAAAAACAGAGAGCACCAGAAATCTGCAACTCTCACCCGTCCAGGTAACATACAGATACATGTCATTATCATGATCATCACGTGTGCTTCCAAAGCTTCCACTTTGCAATCATTAGCAATAGGTATTGGATTTTGCCTTCAGCTTACCATCAGGCAAGGCGAAGTCCAATTGACGTGTCCTATATAAAAAAAAAAAAAAAAAAAATAGGTATGCTCCAAAGATATTTTTTATTATATTCAAATTTTATGTTGGGCAAAACATTGTGCTTACAAGAAATAATATAAATTATGACACTACAAATTATCTGCATTTGATTTTTAAATGGAATGAAAATTCTACCATTTACCATTATTCGGACATTATTGTTACCATTAACAAGTTTAACAATAAACTAATATCTGTTCCAGAACTGAAAGCAACCCCTCGATCGACTAGCTCGCCGAAAGGCCGCGAGTCGCTCGGGCCGCTCGCGGGCATGGTCGCCGAGCGGAAGAAGCGCTTCGAGATGACGGCTATGACGTCACCGCCGTGACGTCGCGCACGCACCACCCACCACGCAAGCACCTGGCCACTAGCTTGTTTGTACCCCCACAATAACATATAATTTACTATAATATGTAGTACTTATAGGGTTTTTATATTTCACGTTATATTCACCGAATTTAACAAATTATATTATAGTTCTTGGCATCGAAACCAGTTAATTTTTTATAAAAATGCCAATAAAAATGAACAAGCGCTACTAACATTTTTGATATTACATTTCTGTGTTTGTAATTTATATCATTCGATATAAGTACCCATCATACATACTGAAATAAAACGGAAATAACGATAAATTAGCAAACTTATGAACTAAGTTGTAAGAAGTAATCATTCAAATACACGATATAAACGAACGTTATCACTAATGTTTTATCATATTATATAATATTGTTAAGACCAAATACACTTTCTACCATAAAATACAAAGTGGCCAGACTTTTTTCCTACCCACCACACAAATGTATATAATTCTTTGAGAGCTATATAAAATGTACTAAATTTTACTTTCTAAGGTAGCTTTAGTAGAATTTGGTTAGTGATGTGACTTGTGTAAATTATACTATGTAAATACTAACGTGTATCCTATGTTTGTTTTCTTTATATTAATCTTTAAGACATTGTTACCAAATATTTCTTTTTATTTATAATGTATTTGGATCGGAGGAGATGTAATGATTACATATATCTGGGTCTTTTTCTTTAAGCTTTTTTTTCTTCTAACTACTATAACTTACTCAATTTTTTTCGTTTTTCTAAATATGCTCTACTTATCTATTGTATTATTATTGAAGAAGTTATGTTGCTCCTACCAACTTTTTATGCAGTCGTTGTGTCTTCAACGAATCCGAATACATTGTAACCGTGTTTAGAAGCGTGGATTTATCTGTATGTGTGTCTAAATATTATTACTAGCGTGATTTGAACCGTATACTAGCATTTATTATTAAAACAATAAATTGTCTATGACATTTTTGATTTTAAAAAGTATTTATTTGGCGCGTAAATATCAAAGATGTCGGTATATAAATAAATGCTATTTATCGGATCGTGTAGAGGCATATTTATATCTTTATTCTTTAATAATATTAAAGAATGTTTACGAAAATAAAATATATAATTTGCGTTAATTTTGACTTTGAGCTCCACCTTGCGTGAACTGTTACCAATCTCCTCCACCTGGGCATTGAACCTGTCTTCCAACGCACGTATTCACATTGTTGTGTATAGTTTAACACTAATCTATAGGGGATAGTTATATGTTTTATATTATCATGACACGGAAGCTGTATACATAATTTATATTGAATAAATTGCTCAATGTTATCTAGTGGGTTAAAAATGTTATACCAAAACTTAAAGTATGCATTGTAAGTAACACAATCGTAAGGCACGACATTATAAACGTAATTCTTCATGGCTATAATAAATTAACTTATCGTTACTTGAGCTCTTTTATATGCAGTCGGCGGCCAAGTATGTTTGAATGTGTTCCCTTGTTTTGTATGTGTGTCGGCATACGTGAGCTGCTGACTGTGATAGTTGACGTTGTGTTTATAATAACATATTATAAAATGAACAGTAAACTTACATAATACAAATTATTTTTGTTTTATTGATCACCTAAATCCAATCTAATATAGAGTCTAAGCCAAAAGAACTGTTAGAGAGCAAGACAGAATCTGAAACAAAAACATCTATGGACCTTTTTGCCTATGGTGACTGATTGAACAATAGGTACTTCAACCGAAACACTGGCAATTCAACATAAAATATCTACATAATTTATGGTCTCCTGGTACTTGGGTAGCAAAGAGCAGCTGTGAAGGAGTAGGTTGTATGTATGCGTTAACGTATAGAGGCTGTATTAAATTAATGTTCAAATCTCCTTCCCCACCACACAAGCGAAAGGCAAATAATAAAAAGAAAGAGATAGAAATTCGTCTATTTATATTCTATGAACTAATAATACAACAAAATTGGCCAGCAAATATCATTTATGTCAGTGCAAGCATAGGCAAAGCAAAATTTCAAGTGCGTTCAACTTATAAAGTTTTAAATATTTTCTCTCTCTCTGACAACATCGTTCTTTCTACTGCAGAGACCGTTGGAAATAAATGAACGTAACTGCTGTCAAAACTGACCTCATCTAAAATTCATTCACATATGGTTACTCTGCCTCAATTTAGCCATCGTCTTTCAAAATTATTAGACGTATTTCATGGAGTTAACCAATGCTGAAAGAGCAGCCGGCAGCGGCTTTTTGAGGCAAAATGAACTGTTTCGAATCTTATCTACGGGAGAAAAAATTCATTAGAAAGTAAAAGAGAGGCAGCGAAAACCGCGGGGCTGCACGAACTTTCTTGCAACTATTTCCTTATACCTTGGAACCTTAATTTGTGCAGGACAAGTGATAAAAGTATTTGAAAACATACTTCTTGGAAGTTAGATTTAAGTAATGTTTTTCTATTTGTATATCTATTTTTCTCACTTCGCCCCTGCACCTCTTTCCACCCCCGAAGTATGACACAATATTCTTTCTAAGCAACTAGTCTAGTAATGTACATAATAGAACTCTTTGCAATTTATACGTATAAGTTCGACGAATGCTACAATGACTTATTATATATTTAACTCGTGCGCATTAACATTGCACCTGGCATCTCAAACACCTATAACAAATCTCAAAACCAATAACTACGAAACACAAACTAAAGCAAACGTGCAACGGTCAGTGTTGCGGATGCTGCTGGCCTCGAAGGACGAGAGCAGGACCTCGCACAGATCCGAAGGGAGGGTTGTTTTCAAGCCAGATGCCATGTTAATTCGCATGAGTTGTATATGATATATTGCTTCTACATTATGAGCAATATTGTATAACGTGTTCAACATAGTCAAAATGCGTGCAGGTATTGCATTATCGCAGCAAACAATTTCTTGAATATACATTTTACTTAGTTCGGTATGTGCATATTACTAATATTGGTAGAAATTATGGACATTTCTACCTGTCAATTGAACACACGTTTAGAGGTGAAACATACTTATTTAACCATCAAGTTATGTAGGATTAAACAACTATTCATAATAATTTAGAAGTTAATTAATTGAAGAAAGACAAAAACGTCTTGGTATGAGCTGTTTTTCTACCATATATCATTTTTATTTTCTACTATTTATTTACTTTTGTGTAGCCATATACAATTTTTAATACTAATAACAACTTATCATACCAGTATTCAATTCTTGAAACTACACATAAGGTATATTTTTTAGAAAACAATTAGATGTAAAAATGAAATATTAGTGTTTAACATTCCGTGAACGCGCCATTTCATAGCGTCAAGTCCCTGTTGCATCCGAGGCTCTCACTTCAGAGCCCGTGGTCTGCCAGTCCTACGTCATTGTATAAAAGCTGAAGCAAGCCATATAAATATTCCAACAAGTAGACAAAAATGTGAAATGTCATTTTGCCTAACTATGGTATTATTTCTTTTTAATATTTCGCTGATTATTCCTCAATGTAACTTTTGTCTTCGAATATTTATAACTAATTATGCTAATAGAAACTGTAACAAATATATAGACTGAGATCTGATTATTAACAATTAATTATTATTTATACAATTTTGCGATAATACAGGAAAATTAAATCATAATAATAACATTGATAACTTATGTAATAGGAAAAATAAGTGATGATTATTATGTATACTGGAAGGTAACTCATATTGTCCATTTGTACCAAATAGACTCACGGCAGAAATAATAATTTTAGTCTAATACTGTAGATTTAGAGTCAATTCAGATCAAGCGTTTTAAGTTTTATGTAAACTTTATTAAAGGACCTGGGCATTGTCTAAAGTCATAGATTTACACTGGGGTCTATAAGTACACATTCAGGTTGCAAAATGGCGTCGGTTTTTTCAGAAAATCTGGTGGACACGATATGACCATGGTTGATTCTGGGAGCACGTTGATTATGTTGTCAGTAAAACTGAAGTAATCTTCTCTAAAGCCACCCCGTTATTTTCATTTTGAGGTGTTCAATATATGTTAAATATTTTTTTAATACACTAATGCATCGTTGTCATTGTCAATTCTAATTTGTGGTGCTTAAATTAGATAACAATTATGTGATTGACATAGATGTTTGAAGTTTTGATTCAACTTGTTGAAGTGGTATCAAAACTACCATATTCCACTCCACATAATACTACAAAATTCTACCACAAGGTCAAAAGTTGTTTTAGACTTTTGGTAAAATTTATAAAATGACATGTTAGAATTTGTGTACGACTAGTAGGTGTAGTAAGTTTTGATTTGTAAGTGTACTACATGTCAACTAATAATTTCGATCATTTTTACAAAATTATGTCACCAAATTTAAAAACCCACATAAATTGACAGCAAAAAATGTAGGAGATTCTCAATGATTCATGTTATTTTATGTACTCTTTGCATGAGGTTTGCAAATTGTAGGTAATTTGTATACTTAAAGTGTGTGTTTAAATTACTTTGTGTTTCAGAATATATAAATATTTAACAAGTTCCTTATACAATATAAGCAGAAGCCTACATTTAAAGTTGTATAAGAGGTTTTGCGGCGTCCTCTTTCTGCTTGGCGAGTCTGGCGCGCCACTCACTGCGGTCGGTCAAGATCTTGCGCCCGTACGACGTGTGGATGTCGCGGAAATTTACTTTCTTCCGGGGAAGATCTGGTCTCAAATTTTCTTTGTCTGAAAAAATCAACCAAATGCTATTAAATTTAGGTACATTACTTACTTCATAGATAATATTTCTGGTAAAAGGTAGAACACGACGTATTCCAGTCCTAATTTAGCGGTCCGACTGAGGAAGTACCTCCCCTCTTCAGAAGTGGTCATAATAACCTAGCGTTATGTTGCCGGTGGTAACTGGGGTGGCCAGAGCTCACTGGAGAGTTTTTGTGCTGTCTGTGGGAAGATCAAAGGCTTTTTTTTTATCTAGGACACGCCAACTTGACTTCACCTCAGGAAAGAGGGTCACCATTAAAGACACTAAGTAATGTTACAAAGGTGGCACTCAGCTTGGCGGCGTCATCAGATGCTTTTTTTACGCCCCGCTTAAAGGACCCGGGACTGTAGGAAGAATGAAATACTTGTGCTGGTAATGCATTCCAGATCTTGGTGGTGCGGCAAAGAAAAGTCTCTGTACTGACTGCACAGAAACTCTTTGTTCTTACAGGGTCAGCTGCACGAATGTGACTCCTCTGGTGTTGCACATGTCCATGGGCGACGGTAACCACTTCCCATCATGTGGGTCATGTGCTTGTTTGTCTGCCACCTAAGTGGTGTAAAAAACGCTCACACTTGACCGGTTTTTACCATTGTATGATTACTTATGCTTCAACATTATCTTCAAGGAATCAGATTTCAAGTTACCACCGGACTTTCTATTCTGACTGTGCTACACCACTTGAATATGTAATATAAATCAAATGAACTTACGATGTCTGCTTCCTTGCACAGCTTTAGGTTCGCCCTCCGCGACCCTGTTGAAGGGGTTGTAGCGTTGACCTCTTGGAGGTACTTTAGGTTCATCTCCAGGAGGTGTAATGGCGACTAGTGCATCGGCTGCTGCTTCTGCTGTTCAGCAAAGAATGTATCTAAGAATAATGTATATCTAAGAATAATGTATATCTAAGAAAAATGTATCTAAGAGTATTTTATATTGTTAATATTATAAATACTAATAATAAAATAAAATCATAGTTTCATAATATTAAATCCTTCACTTGCAATCAATTTATTACTTCAAGCTATTACTGCTGATTGATGGCACTTGGTGGAAATATTGTGGAAAAGCCCTTATTTAATCTCTGTCTCTTGCCAGTTTTTGCCACAGAGCCAATGGTTTTTCTGGGGTCACGCAACCTCAGATTGCTAACAAGTGTTAAATAATTATGTAAAATACCTTGAGCTTCGTCCAGCTGTCTCTGCAGGTCTGAGACCATGAGTTTCATATAATCATAACTGGCACAAGCAAGTGCTTTCATCCATGTTTCCATGGAAGCTTGTGAGTTTGTGCATAAGTAGTATGTGCGGCCACTCTCGCAGTGAAAGACGATCTTGAAGCTGTATGCTTCTTCTTCCGTTAACTCTGAGAACAACTTAGTGGTTTTATTTTTTTGCCTTTCTATCTTATGATATTCTATCTAGGTCAGATTGCTTTGCTGTTACTATCATAATATTTTTTTATTATTTATTTATCATAAAAACAACAAATGAGATTTATTTTTTGTGTTAAGTGATTATAAAAAAGATATTTATGTCAAAAGTTTTAAGTAATATAACATAACATAAACTCACGCCTATATCCCCGAAGGGGTAGGCAGAGGTGCTAGCATCCACATTTCGCCAGTTTATGTTTAAGTTTTAAGTAATATGTGTAAATTGTATTTGTTTATATATATAAAAAAATATATATTTGGATTTGCTATCTTCGAATAATTCAGTTTTATTATGTGTTACAATTTGCAATCAGTCTAGAGCAGATATGCTGTAAGTTTTCATTTTTCAAAGTATGTATACCTATCCTCCAATGAAGACATAACCTCTATATTTAGAGCATAATTAAGTAACAAACCAACTTTCACATTTTATTACAGTAGTAGAACAGATAATGTTGTATGATGTAAGTTTCTGCTCTTGCATTTTGGTTTTCGGAATACATAATTATGAAACGGTAACCACTTTTCATGAAGTAGACCATGTGCTCGTCTGTCATTTGTATAGAAAGAAGTTTGCAATATTATCGAGTTAATACATAAAGTATCATAAAAGAGAGGATTTCAAATGGTGAATGTAATTAATGGTAGTAAACTAACATGGTATTGGTGAAACCTTGAGCATAGCTAGGGTGCAGTAGGAGTCTAATGAACTGGAGACGTTAATTTAATACAAAAACTTAATTCTATACTCACCAATAGTACATCCCTCTAATATGATCACTCCGACTGGTTCTTTATCTCCTTTTTTGTCGAAATAAAATAGAAGGTTCCCTTTCAGCACAAACCATCGCTTCTGATAACTCTTGCCGACTTCGCCCCTCATGTCCAGCCATCCGTCGCGGTCCACAGGCGTCGCGGAGGACGCGAAAGCACACAAATTCTTCTCATTTATTTTCATACTCATTTATATTGAGAGACTTTTGTGAAATAACACCACTACTTCTATCGTTCGCTCACTTCCTCATAATATATTATTTGAGTAGGTTTCTTTGTTTTATATATAATCGTTTGTTCTGAAATTACCCTGAAATTGGAGAATCAGGAAAAATCACGTAGTATTGTATTCTCTTTGGAAAAATCTATTACCAATACAAAACTCTGAATTATTGTCAGTCATGGTCATGTCAGTGTCACCTGTGTCACCAAATGTCACTGTCATATTTATTTATCATACAATTTTTTTTTATGAAATTTTTTTGCTTTTTGAGAGAGCTGTTTAGGAACATCAAAATTTTACAATCATATCAAGAAATAATATGGAATGGTTTGCCCGTGTTATAAAATATCTATAATACTAGGGTATCCCTCAACTTCACTTGAATCAATGTCTGTGTTAATGTTGTTTTGTCGGACATGAACCACTAAAACCGCGTTATAAGGTGACCCAATAGGAAAATTCACATGCACCCTGACCACGACTGATACTGGGCCACCCATTCGTACCACCGTGCCGATCTTCATCTGCTGGATGGACAGACGACTTCACCTTGTCACCCTCAGGCCTGGGAGCCTGTGATGAGCCTTAAAAATAATGTATGGGAATCTCTCAGATTTATTGACATTTGTAATAACTGCTCCGGTCCCCTGAGTAGTAGCGTGGTGATATGTATACAACATACAACCTTCGATGAACGGACTATTTAAAACAAAAACATTTTTTTTAATTCGTATTCAATAGTGAACACTTTTGAAGAAAACCCGATATTCTAGGAAAGTAACTGTTTGGTTTACAAGAATATTGATATTAAAGACGCCTAATGGCATCTATAAGACATGTTGTTGAAAGCAAATAATGTAGGCCGGTGAATACGGTCGTTGTGGGGATGTTCTAGATTGTTTGCCATAATCTCTCAAGCCTGGTCAGAAAGCGGATTGATAGGAGACTTACCATGTAGCTGGTCTTGAATTTCATAACTTGCATTGTCCTCAATATCAGAGGCTGCTATGGGCAACTCACAGCCCTCTTATTCACCTTGCGTGCATGGTTTGTTGAATCTGAAATGATAAGTGAGACAAGGAGACGCTGCTGTAGGCAGCATAGAACATGGTTGAGTATCCTGTCTATAATTAGCAATATGATTTATTAGTGTATTTCCCTCTTTAAGTTACTACTATACTGAGTTGAATTAGTTTATCAAGTTCACACTATCTACTTATCTCAAACACTTGCATACACACTAACATTATACACACTAACAACCCGGTTTCCCCTATCGGTTGGTATCCCTTATTTTGACTTATTTAACAAGTAGTCTATCCCATGATATCATATATCCGCCTGAGTCTATCCCATGATATCATATATCCACACAAACTAGTCCGGCCTACTCTATTAATCTGCTTTTCTAGCTGTGATTTATGTAACAAGTGCAAGACCTCCTTTGTTCACGCAGACTAGCACTGCCCGATTCGCCCTAGGTGAATATCTAACTGTGGTTTATGTAACAAGTGTACCACCCATGTGATACATGAGCTGGCTCGTCTATCACATGACCTCCTTTGTTCACGCAGACAAACCCTGCCCGATTCAGCCCAGGCGAATTCTTCCTCTTGGTCGAGGGCACCACTCCTTGTCCCAGTCTGTTCTACTGACGCGAGTGGCACTGACACCACCAACCAAGAAAAGGTGTCTCTTGAAAAGGTGTAGTACAGTATGTACAGTACGTATTTATCTGCAAAAGTTAATGTCTATATGTTACTGTAACAGTTAAAAGGAATTTAACGACCATTCTGTAATTGCTAATTTAATTTTGTAGATTGAAGTTTGGTTCGTCCTTAAAGTGTCCACTATTGGTGCTTTTTAGATATGAATATAGTTCCTGAGATTTCTCTAGTTAAATCTGTGGAAGAAAAAAAAAATAGTTTTACGTTTTAAATTATCTGTCTACGATAAATAATAATAAACTACTGTCAGTTGATTTTTGTAAATAAATATTAAATTCTAATAATAATAATTATAGTAAACATAAACTTGTATATGTTTAGGAACATGAAAATGAAACAATAAAAATGGTTGGGAAAATATGTACCGTTTGCAGGAGATGTTCTTTTGTGGATAGGCAATTGTCTTTTTTTACTTATCCCGGTGATGCATCTAGGTGAATACGTTTATATATTTACAATACTCAGTTAAAATATCCACTTTAATAGCCAGTTCTGTATTTAAACTGCATCAAAGTTAAAGTTTCAAGTCAAGACTTTGGTACACTATGCAGATTAGTTTGGTACGGTTGTAGAATAAAATAAATTGTTTAACTTTAAAGAATTTACATTTATGTGTAATAAATTATAATTTTCAGGAGACATGATTGGCTTGTAGCTGTAGATCGAACGGACTTAATAGAGAAATTAAACAATGACAAAACCAGAGGTAATCACAGGATCTGTGAAATGCACTTTGAAGGGAAATATGTTATAAAAACCAAATTGAATGATGGCAGAAAGTGTTTAACAAAAGACGCCTTTCCGACCCTATGTCTTGCTTCTAACTTCTTGAAAACACAAAATACTCTAGTGTATGCAGAAAATGATGTATGGAGAGAACAAAATTCAAGTAAGCAAGAGGTCACAATCAAAGAACAGGTAGCTAGTGTAGTATCTACACCTTCAAGATATAATTTAAGGCCTAACAAACAAGAAAGAAAGTATGTTGAAGAAGAAGACACATATATTGAAGAGAAAGTATATTATAATGCTAGAAGGGACCTCAACAGTGAAGTTAAAAAGCTGGCACTTTCAGATTTTTATGCAGACTCATCTTCTTATTATGTGGACTCATCTCCTTTCGATGTAGACCCGTCTTTATTCTGTGAGAGTGTGATTAAAATCTCTCAAACCACACAAACTCCTGGTAAATGTTTGCAAAATAATAGAAACAAAAGAAAATCAGTGTATTATCCAGATAACAGAGTAAGTAATGGAGGTGCTACAAGTAATGATGACATATCACTCCAGATAAATTCTCCATTTGTATCTCCTAGTTTGGCTAAGCTTATTAAATGGCGGCTAAGTAGTGTGAATAGCAAAGAACATGTTAATTTAACATTATTTGCACTCAACTTATATTATTCTAGTAATTTATACAACTTGTTAAAAGATATGTTGAGTCTTCCGTCTACCGACACCGTAAAACAATTTCTTGTTCCAAAAACCACTAGGTTAAGTGAACATTTTCTAAATGCATTTAGATGTAAAATTAATAATATGTCT
This sequence comes from Eilema griseolum, assembly GCA_963662185.1. Lineage (NCBI taxonomy): Eukaryota > Metazoa > Arthropoda > Insecta > Lepidoptera > Erebidae > Eilema > Eilema griseolum. Next base: position 24,686,857 of record OY759240.1, read on the forward strand.
AAAAAGGAAAGGATATGTTGTTTTTCTGTAGGTAGTGTTATGTTGAAGCCTAATCTGTTCTACAATATTAAATATGATAGAATAATAGGATTATGTGATATTAATGGTGTTCAAAATGTTATGCTGGCAAAATATGCTGTGTTTCTAATGGTTCATGGAATTGTGGAGAACTGGCAACAGCCCATAGCATATGCATTTATTTCAGAATATGACCATACACCTGGAATTTCACAATGGATAGATGAAGTCTTAGACACTCTCATGGACATAGGTTTAGACATTCGTGTGTTTGTATCTGATCCAAGATCTGAATTCCTGTACACATCTGAATCTAGATATGTTACTCCAGAAAAACCATTTTTCACTATAAATGGCACAGATATATATTATACCTATGACACCACACAACTGCTTAGAATTGTAAAAAATAATCTAAAGTCGTGTGATTTCTATTATGGTTCCAATTTTAGGATGAGCAATAATATTGAATTGTTCATAAAAATTAATAATCTCTGTAACATATTGAATTCTAAATTAAAATCTTCAATATCGCGATATAAAAGAGCATTTTCAAATAAAATCTTTCAAAGAAATTATTTAACTCACATGTTACAGTTGTTTCAAAATTTGAAGGTAGTACGCAAAATTGATGGTGTTGATGTTACCGATAACATGAAGTTCATAGAGGGTTTCCAAATAACTATAAAATCGGTGTTACAACTATTTGAAGAGTTGAACTTCTTGGGCGTAAGGTACTTACTCACCAGCCGTTTGAATCAGAACCACTTTCATAGATTACTTGCTCAAGCGAAGGTCAACAACTGTAAAATTGAATGCACTCCAAGACAGTTCAACAGAGATTTCGTAAGGAGTTTTGTTTACAATATGTTAAAGAAACCATTAAGTAGCACAGAAAACTCATCTGATTCTGAAGAATTTTCTCAGCAGCTACTGAATGAAGAGGTTCATGAAACAGAGAGTATCAATAATCAGCCTTTGCTAGTGTATACAACAGATTACAGAGAACTTTTGCCTGAAAAAAATGCATTTGTTTATATATGTGGGTACTGTTATCTGAAGTGCATCGAGATGCATAAGTGTGATTCATTTCAGCTCTATCTAAATGACTTGCACAGCCAACAACAGAAAGATAGTGAGAATCAACTATGCAGTGTTAATTTAGGTCTCAACAACTTTCAAATGTTGCCACCAGACGACTTCACAGAGTTTTTGATGCTTTTAGAGAATAAGTTCAAAGAATATTTTAAACCAGATATACATATAATTAGCATAGGTCAGGAGATAATAAAAGAATTAGAGCAGTATGGTTTCGGTATGCCCTGCCCATGTTTCCCAATAGAGTATTTGAAGGCATTATTTGTTAGAGTTAGATTATTTTATGCTATTAGAAAAAATAATGCATTACTTAGTAAAAGGAAAAGTGTGAAATCATTTAAAGCATTCAGTTTATAGAATGCTGGGGTATAAGTTGCAATGGTTGCACCAGCAGACTAATGATCAATGACCAGACAGTCCTCCATATAGGTGAGGTTCCGTGACAGACTTATTAATGTAATAAAAAGAACCTATGGAATTAGATAGCTAAGTAATGCGTACGACGGCGACGTGTAAAAAAAACCGCGTAATTTTGGTACACCGCGTCGCGTCGCACTTTAGGTGCGAAGAAGATATTTTACTTTAGCTTGCGCTAACGCAGATGGCGCACACTTTCAATCAGTTTATGGTATAATAATTCTTTGTAAATATGTTCGACTCTGTCTCTACGGTACGCCTAGCACGAAAAACTATCGTAAACGTATCGAGAGAACGCAGCATTGCGATAGATCGGCTTCACACACACACGCACACACACAAAGGCTCACAGTGGGCAGGCGGTTACGATAGCTTTTCGTACTAGGGGCACAGTTCTGCCTAATCTATCGAACATGTGCGTCGTACTGAGTGCCTAGTGCGAATTTTTTGGCACATTCACCGGTGACGAGTTAACCGTTATTTGTATTTGTGTTAAAAAAAAATGTTTCACAAGTTTGTCGCCAGGTGGCGCTAATTCAATGTTATACAAATCACCGTTTACTCGTGTGCGTGAGAAAAAACTTGGAAAGCACTCTGTAACTGAAAAATTCGCGACGAACTTTTGGCGCGCTATACTGTCTTGTGTAGCGTAGACTCAATTATACATCATAGTGTCACCTGAGAATTAACATAACATTTAATAGGTTCGGCAGCACGAGTGTGACTTCGCTGGTATTGCACACGTCCATAGGTCTCGGTAACCATTTTCCATAAGATGGGCCGTGTTTGTCTGCCAACTAAGTGGTATAAAAAAATGTACATTACAATAGGTAGGTTCATATTACAGTTATAAATTTAGTAACGCTACTGTCGCACAATCTCGTAATGTGGTCCACTTCTCTCTGAAATAGGCAAAAAAAGATATTAAGGAATTAATATAATTATAAGTACATTTTCATTTACACAGATTTGCATCGAATAGGTTCCGTTCGTTGTGATCGTATTATCACATAGCGTACCATTCCTCGAACTGCTGCGATGGATATTAAATACGCTTACGTCACAGAGCACGCTCAATTTATGTTCCTCATAGTGTCTGTACGCTAACTGGGCCTTGATTCTGCTAAAGTAAAACCACTGTCATACCACGGAGACAGATAAAAAATCCATTTAATTTTAGACCAATCAATCGACGTCCAAAATTAAAAGACTTTTCGCAAAGCGAATGAAAAAGTGTAATCAAACTCTATTCATTTAAATTTCGACTTTATCCTATAGAAATAAAGTTCAAAATTTAATGCCATTTTCGGCAGTGTCTGTGGTGTCAGTGGTTTTGTTTTAGTAAAATCGAGGGTCTGAATTGATCACGCGCTGGTTTAAATGTAAATAATCATATCGATCTGAATATAAAGCAATAATTAGAGTTAAGGGATTAAGTAAATTTCAAGTTCACTTACATTATCTATATGTAATGTTGTAAACTTGAAATGTTCCGGATTCAGAAAATTAACATTAGCCAAGTTTCATTAGTGCGATGGACGCTTAGAGACGTCGTTGGCGTCTCGATCAAGTTATTAAATGACGCCTTAACGCGTCCTTGGCGGTCAAAGGGTTAATGAACTTTGGGTATAGGGGTAGATTAGACCTTGAAAAAGGACATAGGCTATGGTTTTATCGCAGTAACAAACGCCCGGAGGAGCCGCGGGCAATAGCTATTTTGTTCTAAATATGTTCTAAATTAGAGTGTATGGGTCCTTTCAATGAACTTCGGTGCCCAAGCCTTCTTCACCTATAAACTGGTACAGCTACTGACTGACGAACGAGACTAGCGTAGGCTTCCCACCCGTGGTTGATGTCAGAAGGTAGTCGCTCCCGCAAAACTCTAAATTTGATTGCTACTTTGAATTTGGTAGAAACATACAGGGAAAAGCGTAATGGGGAAAAATTAAGAAAAAATATATTCATTTAACTATGGGCCTACATAATGTTGATGCAAGGTAAACATGCTTGGCCAAGCGTTTGTAACATCTCTTCCAACGTCCGCCTCCTAGAATAATAATTCTTCTCTCATAACTAATTACCAAACCGCAATAATTATTATTTTTTTGTAACCGGTTACGAGATTTCAGTTATAAGAATATGGATGCTCTTCAAACCGCCAACAACAGATGCAGTTACAATGCTAAAGTACATCACATAAAACATTCCTGTGTCAGGCTGTGTCCACAGAAACCTATGCCCAAGAAAAAAGTAACCTATGTGCTATTCAGACAATATATCTTTGTGCTAAGTTTCATTCAAATCCATTCAGCCATTTTTGCGTGGACGAGTAACAAACAAATATCCTTACAAAATTTCACATCATAATAGTAATAATGTAACATGCTTGGTTAAATGTGTCATCTGCCATGCATAATATTTACGGCAACAAGCGCAAGAACGACCCAGACAATATTTTATCAAAAACTATAAATCGGACCAAGATCTTTCAGAATTAAAAAAAAATATTGTTAATCATTAACATAACATAATCCAAGTTTGTTTTAATAACCCTAAAGTACACATATAACCCCTTAATTATAAGTATAGGGATAGCGTTGTAAAAATCAATGTAGAACTGTTTTCATTGATATTTATGGAATCTTTAATAAAGTGCTGGCTAGGCCGTTCTTGCGGTTGCGGGTCTCTCTGTCTCTGACACTGTATTAATAAGTAGAGGTATTATTGATTCTAATATCCATTGTTATTTATACTCTAGAAATTTAACTAAATGTAGCTATCTTAGTGTTTATTAAAAGACTACAATTTATATTCTCGACATAGGTGTGGTATAGTATGGTATTTATAGTATCAACTTTGTTATAGATTAAACTAAGCAATATATAAATAAAACAGTGCTTTAAATATGTAATATTTTATTCATAATTATTATTACCTATTTTCACAGTTATTTATAAAGTTATATTAATATCAAGTATTACACTAATTTTGTTTTACGAATTTCTAATGATTGCTCCATTTAGAAAATTTGATTTCCACATCAATCATCAGAGTTTACCACTTAAAACTAATATATGACAAAATGGTGACGTCTATGTACAGTACAATCCCAATTCCCTAAAAAAATTGACAAATTCACAATAACAAAAAGTCAGATAAAAAACGAAATCCTTAAAATAATACATTTACTACGAATCTCGCCTTACTAACGAACTGTACAAAATATTACGAGTGGTTTCTTTAAAACGTGCTCCATTATACATCGGCAATGTAGGCAAATAATCAACGATATTCAATACTACATCGAGTATATGTACAAAATGTCGTTTTAAAAACAAAATAATAAACTATATACAACATCATTAAATATTCTCAAATGCTGTAACACATTTAAAACATTTCATATTCAACTAGGCATAATTCAGTTAAGAGGCGGGTGGGCCGCGTCTACAATTAAATAATTTATGAATGCCGCGTGCGCACGCGCATTACATACAAAACACCTGTACAAATTGCCTACCATCACTTTGACAATACAAAAAATAATTAGGTACTAAGCAACAAATAATAATTTACAGTCGGTTTTCTGATAAATTTGTTCAATACGAAAAATTGATTTAAAATTTTAGACTCAGTCCACAGAAATTAAATAAAAAATGGAATATATCAATTAAAAGAAAAATGAGTAATACACAATGCATCGGATATATTTACATATTTGTTTTCACAGCACACCTCTACACTTACGTTTTAATAATATATTAAAATAGAAAATTTTCATTATAACTACTATTATAACTGTCGGAGATTCGACGCATCAACACGCTCCTGTTGTAACAAATGGCCATTTTATTTGTTATAAAACGACAATGTCTAATTATACAAATGCTACACCCAACAGGAACCCGGGGCTCTCTTTACAACTATTTTAACTAACAATAACCTATTGGTGTTACTAATTAGTTTCCAAACCAAGAGGTTTGGAAACTAATACATTACAATTAGACAAATATTTCTTATCAAATCTGTTTTTATAGAATTGTTACTGAAATTTCATGGACACCATAGCTGGTTAACATTTATGAAATATAAAATTTTGATGTTCTGCATGTTGTAGAAGTGAAGTTGATTGAGCTTGTTCCCTTGTATCAAAACTGTACAGAATTAGAATATCTCAATTTACATACAGTGGTCAATTTGTCTAAATATATTTGTCCCTAGAAATACCAATCTATGTGATTTGACTTTATTTTTCTATAATAAGGTAATGATATCTGATTTAGATAATGCCCAAGTAACTGATGAGTTGACAATTGTCGTTATAATAAATGAGATGTTTTGGTAGACAACTTAGACACGTCAATAAAAATACCTAAAACACTATGCATATCTAACTCCTTTGGTAATTCATACCGGTTTGTTAAAATAACGAAAAGTAAAAAAAAAACTATTACATTTACATTATTAGATACATTGTAACAATATGTTACAATTGTAAATAATGTACAAAATTCTTTCTCTTTAAAAACACAATGTTTTAATTAAATTATAACAAACAGTATGAAGTAAATGTATTGCCTCAAACATACATGATTGTAATTTGTAAGTCAAGACACTAAGAAAATATGTAAGAACTGAGTACAGATGTAATGCTAACAAAATTTGGCAACCTTGTTTCTATAAGAGCAAAAATAAATACTGAGATCAAAACAAAATTTGAATTATATGATGAATGATATAGAACAGAACAATATTAATATATAAAATTTTCGCGTTCCATGATTTACAACAATGTTTACGGGAATTTGTCAATGTGTGGTATGTGACAGTACATGGTCAAACGGCGATATTAAAAATATCGATAATGTGCAGGTAGATGAAGAACCTAAAGCCCCACGGACTCGGGCGGGCGTGTACCACTGAGCCAGATAGCCTGTGACCACAACGGGTGTAATCTGGTTGAAATGTCAGGCAAATCAAAGGTATGTGTATGTACCTATACCATGATTGCGTTGATTTCCATAATCATTATTGAATATTAATATATAATGCAGGTTGTAATTTAATGGTATAATAGCAGAGATAAACGATCCTGATCATTTGAAACAAGTCTCTTTTCATTACACAGAAAATATAGACTGAATGAATAATGTGTGATTTAAAAATCTTAACTCTTTACTTAACATTACTTGAAAGCATATTTTACTAATTATTTTATTATCAACTACAATTTATTTAACGGAAGTTCATACTGAGGTGTTAAAATATTTGAGATAAAAGAGAAAAGGGATATTGTGAGCAATTCGCTATCTACTTATGTTAAACATTCTCATAATTCATAAGTCATTTGTATTTAGCATTGGCTTGCAACACTAAACTTAATTTTCTATCAATATCTCATCTATATAATGTTGTTGTCGATAATAAGGTCTAAATAATGATGCTACGCAAAATGAGGTTCACATTCGATTCTGGAATGAGAGATCAGGAAGAATATCTTATCAACAAGATAGTTGGAAGTGTTGGGTATATCTGTGGTACAAATAAATAATTCAATGCTATCCTAGTAAGGATTTAACATTATGAATTATTACTACAACTGTATGTGTAAAATTTACTGTAAATTAGATTCTCAAAATCAAATGTATAAAAAATATACAAGTTTATAATAAAGCTGTTGATTTAAACATGAATATGGCCCTTATAATTGATTGAATAAACTGTTATGAGAATGAAATGCTTTATAATTAAAGCATGACATTATAAAATGTTCAGAATTTATACTCAAATTGGACCATATTTTGTGATCAAACCGACGATAAATGATCTAACGCGGCTTACCTAGCTTGTTTTTTTTTTATAATTTTCTAATACTTTATTTATAACATTTTGATATTTTGATTTAGAACTTTGTGTTTACAATCATTATTCACTCCTTTTAGTGAAAGTTACCAAATATTTCTACTGGCCCTAATTGTAATAGTTTGCTCTGTGTAAACTGTTGATTAAAGCAATTAAATTGCTAATAGTATGCATGTTGTATATAGCCATTGTGGCTATTTCATTCTTATCCTTACAAATAATGTAAAAGAAAACATGTTTTTATGCAGGATAACGCTGTGCTTGTGTTACCGAAAGGGTTTTTGTGCCGTCAGTGGAAAGACCAAAAGCTTGTCTTTCTTTGTTTTTTACACTGTACAGAAACTCTCAATGCTTGCATTTTTTTGTACGCGTCCATAGACGGTGACCACTTTCCATATGTGTGGTGATATAAAAAAAAAACTGCAATGTTTGTACTCTATAATACAATACAAACAATTTTTTTTGATATTCTTGAGTAATAAAGTTACCTATATGAATATCAGACTCCATGGGCCATGTTTAAAAACGATTATTGGTCATTAAAATATTGGATAATTAATTAAAATCATTAATCACACAATTAGCCAGTATTAAAAATAATCAACTCACTTTGAGTATTATCTGCAAATGATAACATTATATGAGTATCAAGAAGTTTTCGAAGACTATAAAATACTGACAGGTAAAAAATTGTTGCCATATAAGAGTTATGAAAAAATAATTTGTTAATCTATCATTGGCCAGTCTATCTTTTTTTACATTATTTTATTCAGGAGGCAAAATACATAAGGCGGAACTCAGAGCATGATTTATACATAATGTAAATACTCTATACTTTTATTACGTTAATATTTTTTTCTGCTTTCATAAACAGAATGTGCTGTAAAAATGTGAAAATTTAAGTGTAAAAATTATTATTTTTAGGATTATTACCGCCACTAAAAAGAGTGAATAAGACGCCCCCTGCCGTTCATCCCTATCATAATAGGGTGACGGCACCAACACTTGACAACAATAACATATCATAACGAGGCCCTGAACTTACACTCCCTACTTAATTTATCTAAGTACTGCCATCAACTACTCTACCCTATGCTGCCTTTTATTCATTTACCTTACGTTAACCTCCAGTGCAGTACGAGTAATACTATTCAGTAAGAGCCAGCAACAGTTATAAACTGTCACAGATATATTTTGTTCTCATAGAATAGGTTTAAAGTTTACTAAATATTATTACTTTAATGCACTTGGTACTTTCCAACTTTAATAAATTACTCAAATAAATAGTATATAGGTAGACGTGTGACATTATGGCGATATTGTGACATTAGTTAAAACAATAAACAAGTATTATTTTCTTGTTACATCACATTTAAGCATTCTTCTACTTCTACATCATCAATGGTTCATAGCAAAGCATTTACGGCAGTTTCTTTGCACTGCTAAGTCAAGTATAGCCGCCAGTTACATTAATATTGTCATGAAAATTACACTTGTTTAGTCACACATCATGGCCTATGTAAATATTTAATCTGTAAAGTGCACCTGCAACGGTACCTTTGGTGGACTGGTGTTCTTGCAGACAGGTTCGCCATCAGGTCACAAGCGCGCAACACGATTAGATTACGTAGACGCACAAACACTTCACAGACGCACTCGATTGACTATCATTACATGAAGACACTTAGCACTGCACATTTCTAAGAACACTAAATCACCAACTGTGTACATTGGTGAGTGTCAGCAATTGATCCATCGGGTAAGCGCGGCAGCGCGGTCTAACCCAGAGCTGCCGCAGTGTGGTACAGCTGCATCAGCACTTGGACGTGCAGCGGCAGACAAGACAGGCGGTCGTGAGTGTTACCGTCTAGCGCCAGCCATGATAGCGCGTTGTAGCCTTCCAGCACATACCTGAAATTAAAAACAGTTTATAATATATCTTTTAGGATGGTCAAATTAGAGTAATTGATAAAAAAAGGTAATATTTAACACATTGACAGGTGAGGTGGTTATGTCGGGTTCGAATTGACTAAAATCAAAGTGTTCTATCCACATGAGTCTTTTCAAGGACCTCAGGTAGACCCTAGGCACGGCGTCGGCCAGCCATACCCAGCACACATCCTCAGATCTGAAGTTTGTGTGCTGAGTAGGGCTGCACGTCGCCGTCGTCTCCTATATAGAGGTCGGACATCGTTTAGCGCTCTTCGGGGCCCGGTGCGTACTTTGCGGGACAGGTAAGTACTGGTTGTTTCCTGATTTCTTTCCACTGTCGACACAAACAGGAGCTGCGTGTCTCTTGTGATAATGTAATATTGATAAAATTTTAAAGCATTTAGTATGCCAACTATTAAAATCGATAGCTCATACGAATATCGATAGATGGCTCTCAACTGTTGCCGTAAGACGGATATACGTATAGAAGAATTTGGATGGTTTCAGTGGCTCAATGTTCAGAGTGATCAAAGGGAAAGATCACGGTTTCGAATACCGCCTGGATCTAATATGGCTTCTTTTTACGTGCGAAATATCTCCGGAGGAGGTAGGACACGGCGGTATTTCCGCCCGATTGAGCAGTCCGACTGGGGAAGTACCTCCGCCCTACAGAATACCGCGGTTATAATAACTTCGTGTTGTGTTCCCAGCGGTGAGTAGGGTAGCCAGAGCTCACTGGAGAATTTGTGCTGTCAGTGGGAAGACTAAACGCTTGTTCTGATTTGTCTTCTATTGACGGCACAGAAACTCTGTACTTACAAGGTTGGCAGCGCGACTGTGATTCCTCTGGTGTTACAGACGTCTATAGGCCACGGTAACTACTTTCCATCATGGGCCGTGTGCTTGTCTGCCAACTAAGTGGTATTAAAACAAAAAATCTCCCCGCCGGAGCCGGTGGGAGAGGTGACGTCGGCGCCTGTGGGTGAGTGTGGGTGAGTGCGGGTGAGTGCGGGTGAGGAGGGGCGCACCTGAGCACGTCGGTGGTGGTCTGCGAGTCGAGCGGGTGCGTGTGCGCGTCGCGGCGCTGCGTGAGGCTGGTGTAGTCGTCGGCGGCCTGCACGTGGCCGGCGTGCAGGTGCAGCGCGCTCTTGAGGAAGGCGGGGCACGCGCCGCGCAGGTGCGCGCAGCCCGCCCACCACCACGCCGGCATGGCGCCCAGCGGCGCCGTCGACACCAGGTAGCCCAGCGCCAGCGGCTGCTGCAGCACCGTGCCCACCTGCTCCTGCGCACACCACGCCACAAGCGGTCAGCCACACGATCCGATACAACACGAGGGGCATTCAAGTATTACGTAGGCACTACACGAGTGAGGGGGTCGTTGCATTCTTATTTTTGATAACATGGGTGTGAGGAGTTTAAATAATTATTAATATATGATATTATTTAATTTTTCACACATAATACAACATACATTATCCATACATTAACCAAAAAAAAGAAATATGCATATCGTTACCAATGTAATGGACTGCTGAGATTTACCATGGCACACACCAATGACTTTTCGATGCTTTTCGAAGTTATGTGTGTATTTATCGCAGATTTATAAGTGCCCGGTTAATGGCAATAGGCTCGCCACCTATTACATTGGGACCTAAACATAAACTGGCGAAATGTGGGTGCTAGCACCTCTGCCTACCCCTTCGGGGATATAGGCGTGAGTTTATGTTATGTTACCAATGTTTACGTAAGCATTTTTAAGATTTTGTAGTGTATATATTTAAGTATTGTTACGAGTATGTCCTATGTATGTGTAACTCATGCCTTTTTAGAATAATCTGATATAGCATATCTTTAGATCTTAGAATGCTCTATTAATGTAAACACGAATAAAGAGAACGTTACTAAGTGCAGATGCGTTTTATTTATAACGACACTTCAATTTGTTTACTTCTGCTAACAAGGGGGTGGGGGGTGTTAAATAATTATTATAATAAATCTGAATGCTTACGTAATACTTGAACGGCGCCTATATTTATTTATTTATTTATTTATTCAACTTTATGCACAGTAATTTTGTACAAAGGCGGACTTAATGCCAAAGGCATTATCTAACAGTCAACCTTAGGGTGATGCAGAGATACATGTCTATCTATCTATGCTTGTTTATATATTACGCTTTCACTTAACCATATTTTGATGAAATTTGGTACAGATGTAGATTTGATTTTACTCTATACGCGCAGTACAACATGTAATGCGTGTATATAACATATTTTAGGTCCTAAACATATTTCCCAAGATATAAAAGATAGCTTTAAATGATAATATACTAACAGCCGCGTGGTTCCCGGCAGAGTAGAATTTGGACTACCCCATCTCTTCCCATGCGGTGTCGTACAAGGCGACTAAGGGATATGGCTGTTTAACATCAGACAGATATATAGTCTCAGATGCATGGCTCGAGTCAACAATAGTGTCGGGAAGGCGGCAATAGACCCTATTACGTGGGACCAGATTCAATAATTGGTGAAAAGTGGGTTTTTTCACCTCTGCCTAACCCTCCGGGGATAAATGCATAATTATATGTATGTGTATACTAACAGTGGCGTTGTCGTCCTGATGGTGGTAGGACGTCTGATGGTTGTGGTGCGGATGGGGGCTGGTGGCGGGGTCGTCGTCGGGCCTCCGCGGGCTGCCGGCGGGCCCGCCGAACATACTGTTGAACATGTCCCCGATGAGCAAGTCCGCCATGTTGTCCTCGCCCATTTCCTCGTCACCGATCACGACGTCGTTCAGGAACCCCTCGAGTCCCATGTCCTCGCCGTTCGCCATCGGAGGCTCAAATGAGTTTTGGTTCGACTGTAAAGAATGATTCTGTGAGTTGAAATACATGCTCGCATAGTTCTTGAAATTATTGATAAATTATATTTAGTAGGTTAATTTAGGATGCTATTTGTAATTAAACATTTTAAAAGATATGGTAATAAGAAATGGAATACTTTTTATTGGCAATAAAATAAATAACGATGTTACGACGAAGTATAATAATAAGACAGGATAAATTTCAAGTTTCAAAGCTAGTATATTTAAAAATAAACACTTAAATACTCATAGATAGGTCATTTATACTCCAAGATCTTGATGTCTTTTTAATATATTTTTATTTAAAAACTCAGCATATTAATATTTTTCTGTTTAGAAATTCATTTTAAAGACTAAGAACCGCAATTGTATCTCTAGAGTACCCGAAACAGACGAGAATGTATGAAAACAATTATGAAAGTAGAAGAAGCGAATGAGGTATGCCAGGATCGTGGCAAGTGGTCTCTGCCTACCCCACGGGTAAAAAGGCGTCACTGTACGTATGTATGAACCACTAGTTAGTCCCGTAGTTAACCAAGTTTACTTGTTTAATATGTTTATATAAAAAGTTGCTACAAGATTGTATACCTTTAGTTAAGCACCTTACTGTATATAGTTTCAATTCTCCTACAATTGGTTTTTTTTGTTGGAATATTCACACATTATTTTCTGGTATGCCTCTTATGATACAGGGGTAACCCTAGTTTAGGAGGCAGGGTCTTCTCAAATTGTAACTGCAACTCAATATTTAAGTTGGATAAGTTAAATCATGCTGTTGGATTTATTAGCATTATGTAACGCTCTTTTATGCTTATACACTACTTCTTATGGAAATAAATATTATTATTATATTATTTACCAAGTGTAAAGAACACTAGTTGTTTATAATAACACTTCAATATATCATATCTGCACAATACAAGTGGGAAGACCAAAGGCTTGTGTTCGTGTGTCCTGATTTTGTGTTCTGCACTGACGCCACAGAAAATCTGTTCTTACAGGGCCGGCAGCACGGGTGTGACTCCCCTGGTGTTACATACGTTTATAGGAAGTTGAATATAAAAAAAATACAAGTACAATACGAAAATGCTGATGCAGAGTGCCGTTACAGAAAATCTTAATCAAATACGAGCTTGTTAATGGTTCAAGTATGTTGAGTGTGATGGTGTGATAGTGTGATAGTGTGATGGTGAATGGTGTATGGTGAATGGTAAATGGTGAATGGTGAATAGTTAATTTTGAATGGTTATGTTGAATGGTGGATCGTGGATGGTGTATAGTGAATAGTAGATGGTGAATGGTAAGACAGTGAATGGTGGATGGTGAATAGTTAATGTTGAATGGTGGATGGTGTATGGTCGAATGGTAGATGGCGAATGGTAAGACAGTGAATGGTGGATGGTGAATAGTTAATGTTGAATGGTGGATGGTGGATGGTCGAATGGTAGATGGTGAATGGTAAGACAGTGAATGGTGGATGGTGAATAGTTAATGTTGAATGGTGGATGGTGTATGGTGTATGGTGAATAGTAGAAGGTGAATGGTAAGACAGTGAATGGTGGATGGTAATGTTGAATGGATGGTGTATGGCGAATGGTAGATGGTGAATGGTAAGACAGCGAATGGTGGATGGTGAATAGTTAATATTGAATGGTGGATGGTGAATGGTGAATGGTGGAGTGTGGAGGGTGGATGGTGGCGTGTGTTACCTGCGTGGTGGCCGAGGTGGGGAAGACGAGGATGTGCGTGGCGGTGACGTCGCGCGGCGTGTGCAGGTGCGACTGGATGGAGGCCTGCGAGAAGCGCTCGTCGGGCGTGAAGCGGTCGGCCATGAGGCGCAGGCACGGGTCGGGCTCCGTGGACACCAGGCACGCCGACAGGATGCAGGGCGCGCCGCCCGGGTACAGCACGCCGCACGCGCCGCACAGCGCGCGCAGCGTGCCCGACGCGCGCACCAGGTGCTTGCGCGACAGCAGCCAGCTCCAGCCTGCCGGACACACAGTCCCCGACAACGACGTTACACACTATGCCAACTACATCGCACTTTAGCACTTGGCTGCGAGTCTTATTCATTTATGATACTATTTATACTGTTGATTGATGGCACTCGTACTTTTGCACAGTATTTTTTATTTTTATTTATTAGATCTGGCTAGTTTCGCCTTACGGCATCCTCAAAGTGAATAATGACATTTAAAAACCTTAATTTATAATTCTATTATTATTATTTTTAATATTTTTTTCTTTTCAAATTTTAGTTTATAAAGAAATCTTTTTAAAAACATAAACTTTTGACGATGCTTTAAGACGAAAATGAAAATACTGTGGAAAAGTACAAGTGAGTTCTGAATATGTGCAGCATTTATGACAGACTTCCAAAGCACAAGAAAGCCCTAAGACTTTCACAGCTTCTGTTTAAAATTAGACGGCCTTTCTGTTTTAAATTCTATTTTCTCAGTGTGCTGCTTGATCTGGATTGTGTTTCAAAGCTTTAACTTCACTTAGACAAATTCTACGGAAAATTAACATTATTATAATCGATTAAGATATCGAAACAACTAAATCGTTTATGGCGTAATTCCAATTAGGATAGTAAGCATACGAAATGCCTTAAAATGTCATTCAATTAACATTATTTTGTTTGAATAATTTCACTTACAGGAGAGCAATATGAGTGACATCAACATACCTTTGAGTTCCCCATGTCCGATGCGTCCAACCCTTCCCACGACAAGTCTCCAGGGCTGGGCTGCCTGGCTCATCACACCGAGCGTGAAGTCCATCAGCTTCGTCAGACCGTGCCGCCGCGCAGGGCCACTGCGTCGTCGACGAGACCTGTAAACAATCATTTTATAAATTAGCTCAAGGTAATTGTTCAAAAGAATAGTTCGATATTTTCTATTGTAGCTTTTACAAAAAGTATTTCCGACCAAAGAAGACTCTGGCAAGGAACTTGATGGGATTTTTATTGGTCTATTTATAAACCACGACTGGGGCAGTAGATTGGCCCTGCAGAATACCGCGGCCATAATAATTTCGTGTTGTGTTTCCGGTGGTGAGTAGGGTAGCCAAACTCACTGGAGAGTTTTTTTGCTGTCAGTGGGAAGACCAAAAGCTTGTTCTGCTTTGTCTTTTACACTGACGGCACAGAAACTCTGTGCTTACAGGGTTGGCAGCGTGAGTGTGACTCCGTATCGCACACACTGGATTTCCAAGCTTGTTTGTAATTTAGGTTTTGCTATTGAAGTTCGAATCTAGCCTTGCTGATACTGGAACCCGCGCCGCTTGGTGGCATGCGGCTGACTTGCACGGTACGTGGGTGCATGTGTAGTGTGTGTAGTGTGGGAGCCAGGCGGTACCTGTGCGGCACGTGTATGTTGATGGCGGCGGTGTCGAGCAGCTCGCCGCGCGCGTCGGTGGCGGCGGCCAGCAGCCAGCGCTGTGTAGTGTGTGTAGTGTGGGAGCCAGGCGGTACCTGTGCGGCACGTGTATGTTGATGGCGGCGGTGTCGAGCAGCTCGCCGCGCGCGTCGGTGGCGGCGGCCAGCAGCCAGCGCTGTGTAGTGTGTGTAGTGTGGGAGCCAGGCGGTACCTGTGCGGCACGTGTATGTTGATGGCGGCGGTGTCGAGCAGCTCGCCGCGCGCGTCGGTGGCGGCGGCCAGCAGCCAGCGCTGTGTAGTGTGTGTAGTGTGGGAGCCAGGCGGTACCTGTGCGGCACGTGTATGTTGATGGCGGCGGTGTCGAGCAGCTCGCCGCGCGCGTCGGTGGCGGCGGCCAGCAGCCAGCGCTGTGTAGTGTGTGTAGTGTGGGAGCCAGGCGGTACCTGTGCGGCACGTGTATGTTGATGGCGGCGGTGTCGAGCAGCTCGCCGCGCGCGTCGGTGGCGGCGGCCAGCAGCCAGCGCTGTGTAGTGTGTGTAGTGTGGGAGCCAGGCGGTACCTGTGCGGCACGTGTATGTTGATGGCGGCGGTGTCGAGCAGCTCGCCGCGCGCGTCGGTGGCGGCGGCCAGCAGCCAGCGCTGTGTAGTGTGTGTAGTGTGGGAGCCAGGCGGTACCTGTGCGGCACGTGTATGTTGATGGCGGCGGTGTCGAGCAGCTCGCCGCGCGCGTCGGTGGCGGCGGCCAGCAGCCAGCGCTGGTCGTGCGACAGGCAGTAGGACAGGAACAGCACGGCGCCCTGCTCGCCGCCGCCCTGCCCCCACGTCTCCGCCACCTCCTTCAGCGCGCGCGGCGCCGCCAGCACCCAGGCGGGCGAGAACAGCTTGTACGGCTCGCGGTTCTTTTCCTGTCAACGTTCATGTATTATTAGTTTAACTCTCTAGAACTGTCGAATACTTGCCTACGCTACGAGGGAGACCTAAGGATATATTTAACCTAAGTCGTGAGACAAACGAGGCCCTGACGCGTCCAACGGCTCTAAAAAGGTTACGTTAAGTGAGTCTGCTCAAAACTAGCATCTTCATGAATTTACAGTACATTTCAATAGATTCCTACAAAATTAATTAAATGGTTACTCATTTGAGGAGAATTAAAACAATTCAGTTACTAAACAGGTTCTAATTTCGTGTAAATATTGCCGCAAGACAAAATATTATCCCAATACGATTCCAATAAAGTGACCTTTTTAAACTGCCAGATTTTTTTATAATATCATGTTTGGTGAATTTGAGATCGTCTATCGTCTAAACACCCCATGCTATCCCCAAAAGACACCCCAGACACGTGTACTGCGCGTTTACAGCACATAATATAGGGTTCAAGATATATGCCCCGAGGTGTAGAAAGTGTGTGGCACTCACGTCCTTGGCCTGCAGGAAGAGGTTGGCGTTGGCGGCGGTGCCGAAGCCGGTGAGCGACTTGCCGTTGGCGGAGTGCGCCAGCAGCCGCCGCGCGCCGCTGAACACGCTGAAGGCCAGCGCGCGCACGTCCGCGCCGCCGCCGCCGCCCCCTCCGCCGCCGCCGGTCGTCGCCCCTCCCTCTGCGCCGCCCTCGCCCTCCGAGCGCAGCGCGCCGAGGCCCCAGCGCTCGCACACGCTCTCAAGGGACACGATCTGTAATGATCAGTACGGTTAAGTTTTCTTCTACTGCTTAGTGAGATAATATTCAATGATTACGGATGGTCCTACTTTTATAAATTGATGCTGGAGGATCCGGCTCGAAGGACCAAAGCGATGTATGGGACACCGGAATGTGATAGAAATGATAGAGTTGATTGAGTTATATTACTTATGATATATTGATACTTAGGACTAAATGATTGATAATGAGGATGCGTCGACCGAGTATCGGATACGAACGTGAACTGCTGTGCTGTAAAGTGCATATGGTTTACGCGTACTCTATTGACCTACAATTTATTGCTAAGTAATGACTGTGCGGTTGGCCTGTACACATTATTTTACTTTAAAATGAATAGTGAGTGGATTTCAATTGGTTAAAATAGTAAAAGAAATATGTAACCCAATGTGATGGCTCGTATTCACACAATGATTACAAAATACAAATGCCCCTTATGAAACTTAACTCACTTATCTAATATTTATGTTATCGATATACAGAAATACTAGGATAAATATTGTATATTATATATCTTAAATTTTAACTCCAATGCACTACTAACCTTAACAAGAGGATTATGATGGTGCAGATGGTCCACAGTCCGGGCCGCCAGACGCAGCAACGCATGCAGCGCCAGCGGCCGATGCGCGTGCGCCGCGGGAGGTTCCACGACGTACACCACCAGCGCGGGCGCTCCGCCCTCCTCCTCGTCCCACGACGTACCGGCCGAGGGCGCCCCGCCCGTCGCTCCGGGCGTCCCTCCCGTGGACGTGTTAGAAGTATCGTTGTCGGGTTCGGAAGCTGCTGTAGGTGTGGCAGGGTGGTCTGGCGTGGACGGCGGTCGCATGTGCTCGCTCGGTCTGTCCGAGTCTAGTAACGTGCGATCTAGCGTCAACGCAGAAAGCTGAGGTACGAGTGACGTGCGTAAGGTATGAGCGTACGATCTGAGGTAGTCTCCTAGCCGGCCGGGTGGCAGGATACCCGTCCATTCGTCACGCTGTTCCCTTTGATTGTCCCGTCGATCGGCGGCCGAGCTGCGGACGATACCGTCTTTAGCGATTCGTCCGACGGGTTGGTGTCGACCGAGGCGGCAAGATTCATACGCAGTTGACAGTTCTCGGAAGAAAGCTCGTAATGGTTCCGAGAGCGCGTCCTGATCCGCCGCTAGTACAACGTATGCGACGTCACGGGAGTAGGAGTAAGGTTCTAGGGCGAGTCTCTCCCAGTGTCGTATGGCGTAGGGTGAGAGTGATATCCAGTCCCGGTCGTGTCCCACGAGCAGGGGCGGGACCGGCTGGGGCTCGCACAGATCCTCGTTGCCGCGGCCGGCCAGGCGGTGGAACTGCCGCCAAGTGAGCGGCCCGGTCACGCCGTCCCACATCCGCGCACCACAACACCGCTTTTGTATTGCGTCCTGGAGGAGTGGTCGGAGGCGACGCATTAATCTGTGGACGACGAGATACTACTGTTAGAAATAATTCGTATTGAAGACTAAGCCTTCGGGCTCTGAAGTGATACTATCCGATATTAGCAAAAGATGACGATACCTGACTACGTCGCGTGAAGACCGAGGTGCGCGTGCGCCGATGAAGGGCCAACGGTGCACCGTGTTACCTTGCGTGTTCGCACTCGCCAGACTCGAACTTAGACTCGAGCTAAGCGAGGCTCGCAACGCTCGCATCGCCGCCGTACCACCGTCGGTGTATCTAGGGAACAATGTAATACGTCAATATACTGGCCAGAATTATCGAAATTTGAAACGAGTGTGTGTGTGTAAAGGAGGTACTGACTCGAGCAGGTTGAGGCTGTGCTCGTCAGGGGAGGAGGGCGCGGCGGCCCGGGCCGCGGCTCGGGCCAGCGCGGAGGCCGAGCCGCCGCCGAGGGCCGCCGACTGCGCCAGCACCACGGCCGCCACCTCACCCAGCCCGCCGGCGCTTCCCGTGGTTAACGCTCGCGCCGGTTCTTCCGCAAGTCCCGTGATCTCCATCTCGTCCTGTAAGAGAACATCAATACGTTTTATATAGATGTCACTAATGCTTGTTAAGTTTTGCGTCTCGTACTCCCCTGTCATTCCTTTACTTTCTATCATCGTACCGCTCGCTATAGACGGTATCCATTCTCACATACCACATTTCACCAATCATTGTTTTCGGCCCCACGTAATAGGGGGTGAGCCTATTGCCGTCTACCGGGCACTATTATTGACTCGAGCCTTGTATCTGCCTGAGTCTAAGCTGTATGTGTCTGTCTGATGTTAAACAGCCTTATTCCTTAGTCGCCTTGTACGACATCGCATGGGAAGAGATGGGGTGGCCAAATTCGACTCAGTCGGGTACCACGCGGCTATAATAAATTTTTGCACTGTCAGCAGTGTGACAGTGGTTTTGGTTTAGGTCGAGGTCACCTGGTCTGGTCCACAAACAAGTGACAGCTGTAGCAATTGTAGCAGTTGTAGCAGCTGCAGCAGCTGTAGCAGCGGTAGGTACCTCGTAGAAGAGTCCCGCGCGGTGCGCCAGGCGGCGGTTGAGGATGGCACTGAAGCCGCACGTGCAGCGCGCCGGCTCGTCGTCGGGCGGCGCGGGCGACGCCCAGCCCGCGCCGCCCCCGCCCCCGCCCGCCGCGCCGCCGCCTGCGCCCGCGCACCCGCTCAGGTACGTGGCCGCGTCCGCGCCGCGGATGTTGCCCACCACCTACGGACATCGCGCACTAATTAATACAATATGCTTACATTCATAAACTTTTACAGACTGTTAATTGTACTTGGTAGAACCTGCTACACATATTGAATAAGACACTTTTTACTTCCACTGTATTATATTTTTCACTTAGGCCGGTTTCGCCACACGGTATACCGGTAAGTTTTGTATTAGCGATTATATAGTTGTACTTATTTCAAAGTACTACAAAATATGTACAAAATGGGAAGTGCAAAGTGTCTTATTGAATACAATTTAGCATCTGATTTTTTTTTTTCATTTAAATAGATGCTAATTTATTATAGTTGCGGCACACTATGACAGTCGTTTTGACACGACCGCTTTACTCTTTTTTGGTGTGTGTAGTTTATTTTATTCCGGCCAGTCTCGCTATATTTTTCTTTACTTATTCGTTTAACATTTCGTTGTCCAATAAGCAAGCGCATCAAAAAAGAGAAAACGAGCAAAACCAATCGCGTCAAAACGGCTATCATAGCGTGCCTCAAGTATAGACATATTTCAAATATGATAAAAATGTGTTCTAACGAGCGTTATATTCGTCTAAAATGAATAGTAAGTTGTTTGTTAGACATGAATTCGACAGTATTGTAAAATGAGCCATCACGCGACAGTACCTTGGAGCCGGCGTTGCACACGCACAGCGTGCAACTGTCGAAGTTGTGGTCGCGGAACACGTTGAGCACGGTGTCGGCCAGCAGCACGTTGAGCATCAGCGGGCACGCGGCCGCCGCGCCCGCCACGGCCGGCGCGGGCGACGCGGCGCCGCGGCGGGGGCGCGGCGCGGGCACAGGCCGCGCCGCGGGCCCGCCGGCCCCCGCCGCGCCGCCGCCCACGCTGCCCGGCGCCGGCGTGCTGCCCCCGCCCTCGCGCCGCCGCGGCGTGCTGCTGTCCACGGCCGGGGACGCTGACCGCTTTACACCTATGTAACATATTCAATCAGATATATTCATCTTATTTCAAATAGATGAAGATGAAATTGAAACGGTCCAGGCGGGATTCGAAGCCGCGATTTTTCCCTTACAGGGGAGACGCTCTGACCACTGAGCCACCGAACCTTCGCCTGAAACCCTTCAAATTCTTCTATATATATATAGAGGCATATATATACATATATGCCTCTTACGACAACGGTGAGAGTTATCTACCGATATTTGTACGAACTATTTCAGACAAAGTATTTCAGATAAATCTACATAGAAAATATTCCTGATAGATTAGGAATTAATTTGCTTTTTGACCATTTCTTAGAAGGGTGGCCTGAGCAACTGTATTTTAAAATTTAAAATTTGATTATTAGTAAATGATATTCATCATCCAAGTGTAAGTACCTACTTCATTCGTTTAAACTCGAATAATTTCCATATCAGATTAATTGGTAAATAGAACTAGTTTGGATAATTGCATTTTGCATGTCTCAAAATTGTCATTTAAATTCAAATATGGTGCAGTTGTGTAGTTACCAGTCCGGGGCGCGTCGGCGTCGGCGTCCGGTTCCCGCTTGGCCGGGTCGTGGTCGTGGTCGTGGTCGTGGTCGTGGTGGTGCCGCGGGCGGTACACGGCGTGCGCGGGCAGGCTCACGGCGGGCAGCATCTGGCTCGGCAGCGTACTCAGCGGCGCGTACTTCGACGAGCCCACGTACTTGTACACGGTGGGCGGCCGGAACACGTACGACCAGTCCTGTACACCATTTTTACATTTTTAGATAATGTGTCCAAGAAAAATATGCCAAATGATAAAAGAACATGATTTGATACAATTTTACTTTTTTTTTAACCGCGTGGTTTCCGGCAGAGTAGAATTTGGGGCACTCCATCTCTTCCCATGCGGTGTCGTACAAGGCGACTAAGGGATAGGGCTGTTTAACATCAGACAAATAAATACAGCCCAGACTCAGACTCACATGCATGGCTCGAGTAGACAATAGTGCCGGGAAGACGGTAATAGGCTTACCCCCTATTACGTGGGACCGAATTCAACGATTGGTGAAATGTGGGTGTTAATTCACCTCTGCCTAACCGTCCGCGGATAAAGGCGTGATTGTGTGTATGTATTTTTTTTTAATAATATGTGGCAACGTATAAACCGTTATAAGGTCTAATGTCGTATTTTTAGTTTACGACAACATTTTTTACCAGATGTGATATGTATATGTAGGAAATGTTTTGTCACAAATGATTGGGTGTGTGTGTGCGTGTGGTGCGCGTGTGGTGCGCGTGTGTGTGTGTGTGTGTGTGTGTGTGTGTGTGTGTGTGTGTGTGTGTGTGTGTGGCGTGCGTGCGGCGTGCGTACCTCGATGGGCGTGTCGGGCGGCGGCGAGCCGGCGGGCGGCGCCAGGTGCAGGCGCGTGGGCGTGGCGTCGTCGGGCAGCGAGAAGCCGGGCGAGGCCTGCGCGTGCGCCTCCATGGAGGGCGGCGTGGGGAACATCTTGGACAGCTCCTCGGCGCGCGGGCAGCTGCGCACGCGGCACTCCTCGCCCGACTTGTTGGAGTCGGGCGGCGTCGACACCTGCAGCTGCACATGCATACCCACACTGTTACTGACCCGCCCCTGCTGTTTATATACTACACACATAAAATAACTAACAGAGGAAATTGTACCGTAAAACTGGGTGCTACTTTAAGATAACTATGCATTTAGAAGAGTCAATCATCACTGCAAAACATAAACAATTTTGAACCATATGACAGTGTTACATGAACCTCCAACAACAAATTCCAGCCACTGCTCTTTCAATGAGAATTAATCGAAATACATGACAACCACTGTCATAGACACTTGGAAACAACACTAATGAATTAACAAGTATTAAATTAATACATAGCGATAAAATCCGAATAAAGTACTTCAATGGCAATATATACATATTCACAGTAAACTTCTGCAAATATTACCTATACTAGTTGAACAGAATTACAATGTATATCCATTTCTTTTTCTGCCCAAGGTTAGAAGAAGATAGAGACACATTTTAATCCTGAAACTACTTCTAAAGCTAAGGTCTTATAAGTAACAAATATAAACAAGGGTACACTCACAAGTCTTACCGTCTCATCACCGCTGGCCGCGTCGTCAGAGTTCTCGAAGATCTGTTCCAGGTCTTTGAACGTGGGGTAAAGCCCGTCAGATGTGAATAAGTTCTTGTATTCTTTAGTGTCGTCCTGATAACACACACAACGTTTTTTAATTACTACTTTTCCTATTTCAACCATCATGGTCACTGATTTGAGTATTGAAGCTATCGGGATATATATCGGGAAACTAAAAACAATACAACATGGTAATTGGTTTTAATACTAACTACTTTTGGTATTATACGAGCCGTGTCTACAATATTAAGTTAGTAGCGAGTTCCATTTTTCATCATAAAAATTTTCAATATGAACAGTCAGACAAAGATAAATTAAAAATATCTTAAAAAAAAAGCGCACCGAGCGGAGTGGTGTGAATTTGATGATGTCACGTTGTCGAGTACAATTAAACAGTGATGTACATTTGTGTGCTTATATAGTGACGTCACCAAATTTGCAGAATTAATTTCGAATCCCGCCTGAATTGATTTTTTTTTGTCTATCTAAATTGATTCAGCTGTCGAGTTCGTTCAACCGTGGCTGTGCGTATAGAGATATTTTAAGGTCCAAGATATGCGCCCCGAGTAATGCGCTGCAATTATATGGTGGTGGTACTCACGTTGTGGTCGTGGCGCTCGTGCTTGAAGTCGAGCGCGGTGTGGTCGAGCATGGCGCCCAGCTTGGTGTGGTCGTGGCCGGCGTACAGGTCTCCCGCGCCCGCGCCGCCCGCGCCCCCCGCGCCGCCCGCGCCCAGCGCCATGTCCTCGCGGAAGCTGCGTTCGTCCGACTTGAAGCGCTTCACTGGATGCTCCAGCCTGCACCATACAATGACAACTTGATTAGTGATACTAAATTCATTTTGATTTGCTTTGAAAAATTCTTTCGGTTTATTAAACTTCCATTTAGTGTAAACAATTGTGAACATTTATTTAATTTAAAACAATAAAGGACTATCTTTTGCTCGCTTCAAAATTCAGCCGGGTAATTTTGACAGAACAAGCCTACTATGCTTGTTCAGTCGAAATTTGAAGTTCGTCTTGCGATCGCGGAGCCTTATGTCCATGTCACATTTGCTTTCCTGCTCGCTGTGCCCCTTCTCCTGCACTACGGACGACCTCTGTAGAGCAACGGAGAGCGCTGTTGCTGTGGCCAAGTTTTGGGCCAATAACATTTTAATACCAGACCATTATATGCCAGACCTGATCATTGACTCGAAGAAGAAGAAGTCTCTTATCCAGTAATTAAGGTGGGTACTAATTAGTACAATAGTACATCATTTAAGCAGTTAGCAGTCAGATAATGTGTCACCAAGTATTGAACACTATAATCAAAATCTGTAATGATATCGATGCGCAAACCGGTTGACAATATAGCGAGTGTTAAGATTCACAAAGAACTGGACTTGTATCAATGTGGCCGTGTGACTCGCAATAAAATATTTCTCTGTTTCTTATTTCAGATGTTTATATAATTTTTGATTGAGTTAATAATAATAATGGATTAATAGCAAAGAGCCTCGACTTCCTTTCTCTGGAACCCTAATCACCGGTAGCTTGGTCCCTTGTACCCGATACCGGTGGAGCACTATTTTTTATATTTTAAAATTGATGTATTTAAACATATAATTTACAAGTTGTATATTTTAATAAAGAGAAATAAAAATAATAATAATAAATTCACTTTATTACTAAAAAACTAAGTTAAAATACCAAGTTACACATATAGTTACGTTTCCGGTGGCCTCACACTAGGCCTAGGCCTGTCCTGTGGGGTGTCTGTTACAATACTGGTTTACAACCATTTAATATTGGTTCTATTTACGCTGTCATTGGTAGCGAGTGTGACGCCCATGGTGTTGCACACGTCCTTAGGCCACGGTAACCACTTCCCATCAGGTGAGTCGTGTGTTTGTTTGCCACCTAAGTGGTATATAAAAAGGTTTTCATTTACAATTGTATAAGTAGCCCCGCGTGGATCCCAGCAAAGTAGAATTTGGAACACCCCATCTTTTCCCATGCGTTGTAGTACAAGGTGACTCAGGGATAGGGCTGTTTAATTTCACACAGATATTGTACAGCCCAAACTCAGCCTCAGATGCAAGGCTCGAGTCAACAATAGTGCCCGGAAGATGGCAATAGGCTCACTCCCAATTACGTGGGACCGAATTCAATGAATGGTGAAATGTGGGGTGTTAATTCACCTCTGGCTAACCTCCAGGTATAAAGGCTTGATAGTAGTATCGTGACTTACCAGGCGTAAACGGTGGTGTAATCATACAGCATGTGTAGAGAGTGTTCGTCCTCCAGCGGGTCGAGGCGGGGCGCGGCCGCGGGCAGCACGGGCCGCCGCGTCACCTCGCAGCCTAGCGGGGAGTCGCCCTGGGGAGTACAACGTATGCGATGTAGTTACAAGTTTAAAATCGCTTATTCTGCATAGACTATTAAATCGGCACTTACAAAACGTCAATACAAAAGGAAAATATGATAATTAGTTTAACAAATGGACCACCGCACCGATTCGAAACGCGGCCCCGACCTAAGATTTCGGCAAGAAACTCAGCGGGGATTGTTTATTTTGGTCTATTTACACTTAGTCTACCTTAATCTATATGCAAAAACAGCTATTATAGGGATGAGCTGATCAAAAAACTTATGGATTTCTACTTGTATGTGTCGATTGTTTTCATAGATAATGTCACGCTTCTTTCCCAGTGGGTAGACAGAGACTACATGTTTCCATCTGTTCATATTTCTGAAGTAATACGAAATATAAACATAATTTGATATGGAATTTAATTAAAATCAACCATACTCTCGCTATATTTGCTCTGATGGTATACATTTCATGGAATGGGTTAGTTACTCGTCATGATAGTAAGTGGAAAAAAACGTTATGTCTGTGTACCCCAGTGAGACAAAATCGTAAACAATTTTTTTTTTAATTTTCATTCACACAACCTCTCCCACCGGCTGCGGTGGTGAGGGTATCCGTGGGAGTGCTATGGCGTTACCTGCGTGTAGGTCTTGGGCGGCGGCAGCGAGGGCGGCGCGGGCGTGGGCGGCGCCAGCGGGTCGGGCGTGGGCGCCGGCGTGTGCAGCGTCGTCGGCACCGCGATCGTCGACTGCGCACGGCGGCGGGGGGAACAGGACAGGGGGACATTATACTACACTCTAATTATATACGGGGACACGATACAGTAATGACGCGTTTGCAAAACGTGTGATTTCAATTCAAGTAGGAAATATGTTCTTTGGTATTTCGTTTGACATATATCAAAGACAAAAGTCCCACGTCTCAAAGAAACGCAGGTTTCGTTTCAGTGAGAATTATAAATCTTTTTTTTTTTTTTTTCAAATCTTACGTTCACGTATGATATTAGTGTTGCACACGTCCATAGGCCACGGTAACCACTTCCCATTAGGTGGGCCGTGTGCTCGTCTGCCACCTAAGTGGTATAAAAAACGTTTGTAGAACGTAAATTACTGAACCGGGTCCCAAATTCTCCTTGCTAACTCTCATAATGGCTCGGACAATGTCAAATTTCTTTTAAACTTTCGAATTCCATGATGTACAATAATATCAACAGGAATTAACGCAATCATGGTATAGGTACAAACATACCTTTGATTTACTAACGTTTCGTCCAGGTTACACCGGCCGTGGTCACAGGCGTCAGGCAAATAAAAGGTATGTACCTATACAATGCTCGCGTTAATTCCCGTAAATTTATTAAAATATGCATGCAGTGTTCACTTCCAGAAGAACAGACACAAACCATAATTTAAGATTTCACATGTTAAGCCACACAATTATATAGTGTGTGTCCAGTTTAGTGAACCCAATAAAAAAAATGATGTCAAACTTCATCAATGTATAGAATATCGACGTGTTATTATGTAGAAAACTATTTTAGTTTCGCAGTAGTGTCTGTAGTCTGGTGGTGGTGTGGTGGTGTGGTGGTGTGGTGTGGTGTGGCGGTACCGACCTGCAGGCCGGCGGGCTGCGGCGCGTGGTGCGGCGAGGGCGGCGGCGCGCCGGCGGAGGGCGGCGCCGAGCCCCCCGCCGCGGGCGACGCGCCGCCGCAGCTGCCCGGCGAGCACGCGCCTCCCGCCCTGTGGGAACGGGACGTTGTAGCTTGGTGTGGGGCACTTACAATCGCCGCCGGTCATGGTATATGGTACTTTTATTATGTCACTTTAATTCCCCATCAATAAATTTACAACCGACAAATAAGATACGGTTGTACTTTTTCATATGAAGTTGTATGTAAACGTGTATTATGTCTTTTAGCGACTATACGACTCCCAAATGACGAAGTATATTCAAAGAATTTTTTTGTTAAAGATGGTTATAAACTGTATTTGGCGTATTAGAAACATTACAAAACAGACTGACCTGTTAATTTATTAACCACTGAATTAAATCACTCTAATATAATCTGTTAATTTTATTTTAAGTTATTTACCTGTAACTAGAACAAAAATTTGATGAAGAAGACCATGGTTATAACCCACCTATACCTGAGAAAACTATTATTGCGGCACGATATGATGGCCGTTTTTCAAGACTGGCATTACTCGTTTTCTTTTTTTGGTGCGCTTAATATTGGACAACGAACTGTTAGACGAATAACTAAACAAAAATATGGCGAGAAGATAATATGGAGAAAAACGAGCAAAAGACTTGTCAAAACGGCCATCATAGCGAGCCGCAATTATAGTAACCCTTCTCTCTACTAGGAAAAACTTTTTTTATAGGGTTTTCCACGATTAAACAATTCCAAACTTATATCTTGTTATGTCTTATAACTTAGCAAAAATTGAAAATCACCAAATTAAAGAAAAAAACAAACCAAAAACGTACCATAAATAAGATAATCTTTATTGTACAAATTACAGTATTATGGAAAATGTACAAATGGCGGCCTTATCGCTACGAGCGACCTCTTCCAGGCAATCTTTGGATGGAGATGTTTTAACTGTCTTAACTATAACACCTTATGGGTACTTATTACCATATACCGTGACCATAGAGCAATATATTCACTACACGATACAAATGAATGATATACCCGAATATGGATGAATATTACCATGTACTGACCGTGGCACATGATCGTTAGGTCCTCAGATGAAAGGTAGATGTTATTATGTGTACCGTTACATATTGCTCACATACCTCGTCACCACTTGTAATATGTTACACTTCATTTACACTTGCAAACACATAAATGTAAATGTAAATATTAAATTATCGCGTTCCATGAAATACAATAATGTTAACGGGAATTAAAGCGATCATGGTGTGGATGTACCATACCACGAACGCGTTAATTCCCGTTAACATTATTGTACATAAATGTAAATTTTCGATTACATTTTTTGTTATTTGGCAATTAAAATTGAAGCTTAATTATTTTTATATGAATTTTTGTTTAAATCAGTAATAAGATGATTATTAGTTTGCTTTATAACAATTTTATCATTAATTCGCGTCACTAAAACTATTACAAGCAGTGAATATGTGTAGCAATTATGAAATATTATATATTGTGAAGGTAACTATGCCGTATACTGATGAACCGTTGCACTCATTATGACAGTGAATTGGGTATTTTCCTGTTGTTAAAATAAATTACATAACTGAGTTTATTAAATTAAAAATGGTAAAAGAGCGGTAAAAGTTGTGCCTATTCTTATTTTTAATCATCCACCTAACCTATGATAGTAGATGATTTGAGTATTTAATATTATGACGTCACAATAAATTATTTCATACCGTTTTGATGTTTAGTAAAAAGTTACTATTCTGACTAGTCAGTCAAATACCCAATTAGAAAAATGAATTTGGTAACAAAACAATATTAAAATATGATATCCTCCCTTCACATATCCGTGATATATGACAACTATATTATTTAAATTAAAAAAAAAAACAATGTCCAAAGTAACTTAATGACGAATGCATCTGTATAATTTATGTATTAGTGACTGAATAAATAAATAAAATAATTACCATTTCGTTAATACACAGTGGTTTAAATAATACAGTTGTTACATTCCAACAGTAAATATATCAATTAAATATTAGACACGACTATGAGTAACATACATAGACACAAAACATGCAATTGTATGACAAATCCAACGTTCTATAATATATTCATGCATTCAGCTACATAAAATAAATTAAAATAATAGTAGGCATCAAGGACATGCGTTATTCAAGCTGCATTGCATTATTTGTGGCTCGATATATGAGTGAACGTGTTGTCAAGTGTAATGTTTAGTGTGGACAGATGGAAATGATCAAAATAAACCAATGTGGGCTCCTCATTCCGGGTGACCAAATAAGGATAAAATAACAATAATTGTTGTATGGATTATTTAGTCATACTAGCTATTTATATTGTATATCGAAGTTTAGCCAAATCGGCAGTTAGACTGATAAAGCGGACCTCATACTTTGACATGAAAGCTTCAGTTGCGACTGGGATTACCGCTAAGAGGAAGAGACAGTTATTTATACTGTATGCTTTTTTTTTGCAGTTGCGTCTGCATATTGGACGTAAAGATAATTTTAGAGTGTCGCTTCATTTATCATTATTCACAATATCTATTGTTCTATTGGCCCGCTTAAAAATGTAATAATTTAAACAAGTCACGCTTTCAAAAAAAATTAATGGTCACCAAGAATCAGAGCGATGTGCAGTGCTGTGTGCGTGGTCCGTGCGGTGCGTGTATGTGGTCCGTGCGGAGTGTGCGTGTGTGTGCGGTGTGCGTGTGCGGTACTCACAGGCGCAGCGCGCGCGAGGCGGGCGGGGCGGGCGCGGGGGGCGGGAGGGGGTGTCGCGGCGCGCGGCGGTGGAAGGGCGGCGGGCGCGGGGCGCGGCGCCGCCGCCACCTGCACCACGCACAACACTCACGGTACCATCGCCGCCCCGGCCCACACGACATCTCTCTACCCGCACTAAACCCCGGTACACCCGCTACCCCCGGCTACACCCGCTACCCCCGATTGCTACTTTATTTTTTCATTTCCTCCCGACCGAATTAAAATAAGCGCCCGTACGACGTTTGCATGTTCTTCTCATGCCCGACAGTACTATCGAGAAAATGTTAAATCACGTCTTTATGGAATCTCGATTGAACTGCATAAAGTTTCTATTCGTTACTTTACAAAATATATTTCGATAACGGGAGACCTTTTACCCTCCAATATCCCGTACTAATACTAATGAGTGAGTTTCGCGAGAATTAGACAAACATGTAATCTCTACATATTAAAAAAATAGAATAGAAAGTTTGTGAACATAATATTTTACGGAGTTCTATATCTACTAAGCTACTGTTTCATTGAGAGAAAAAAAATCGCGTTAAAAACCGCTGTTCTAGAGATATCAGTGTGACAAGACTCGCCGCCGGTCATGACAAAACAATTCAAGCTAAAAACAATCTTAGTGCATACTGTTTTAGCGCTTGAATTCCCTTGTCATAAGTACCAGTAAATCATATATAACATGTTTACTAGTGAAGCTGTACCCTCTACTGCTTATATATCTACAAATCATTATAATATTATGGCTATATAAAAATATAACATTCACATACATAACATCTACCTATCAATCTACACCCTGTTAAATCATATAATAGGTAATTTACTACACATAAAACGTTAGTCACCGGTCTATTGATTCTTATTGCGTAAGAAATAAGGTTCAATATTCACGGTGAATAACCGCTCGTAAGTTCTCATTCAAATGCAAAGATACAGAAAAATAGTAAAAATTATACTTCTCATACATATCATACGTATTAAAATATAGATGCATAACACACAATTTGATACAACTACCGCTATATACTGCTCCTATCTACTTTGTACTTATATAAATTGTTATAACGTTTGATCAATATAAGCGCAAGACAACGTCAAAAAATTTAATTTTCGAATTTCACTTGGCGATTGAAAAATTCAATTATATGTGAGTGATTGAAACGTTCAATCACGAGTGCGATCTTTCAATTACCTTTCCATAAGCTGTCTCACGCTTATAAGTCACAAACAGCAACAATGCGTATATATACGCTATGTAATTGTGCACAAGATGTACCATATATTGTTGAAGTACTCACTTTGCACAGGTACATGGGGTCTTTCTGGTGGGGTCAATGAAATCTTCGGTCTTCTCGGCTGTGTCACCGTAACATATCTCGGCGGCCTGAAATTTATGTACCATTTGGAATAATTGTACGACACATTTACTTATTTTACAAAGTGGAGTGGTTTATTATTTTAATGTCAGTGGACAGTTCATAATTTGTCATTTTAGACTTATAAATGACAAAGTTTACATTTTACGTTGCATACTTTGTTAATATTGGAAGTTTTAACTCGGACTCGATCTTATAGAAAATAAAGCCTGTTTCCCACTTCCGTGAATTAAAATATATTATAAAATAAAGGTGAACATTGAGTACAGTGGTTGAAAGGTATTTGGGACGTTTTTAGGAATATTAATTTTTAAGTCTAAAAAGCTTTAATAGGTAATTTTGGTGTTTATATTTATGTATAGAATGAATGTTATAGCATGTTTATATTATCTATGTATGTACTAATCATTTTAAGACTTTCTGGTGATAAACCGTAGCTACAGTCAGTCTTATAGGAAGCGGTCATCATAACTTCGCTGAGTTCGAAAGGGTGACCGCTGCGGTGTTTGTCGTAACTGGCATAAATTGAAATTCACTATGTATTACTAGGTATGTATAACATGTACAATAGTGGTAAGAGCATTGTTGCATTGGTATTCAACTGTAAAGTCAATGTATCTAAATAAATAAAAAAGTTGTGATCGCTCAAATAAAACCCTGTACCAACCCGTCTGGTCAGGGTGGAAACAGTAGGCTAAAGCCTTCCAAATTTGGAAGAGACCTATGTCCAGCAGTGGACAAAGTTGCTTTAGTTTGTTTATTTTTTTTACAAAGAATATTAGATCTGCAATTATTAATATTCCCTTTAATCCCTCCAACTAAGCTAAATTGCTTGTGTCACGAGTGGGTTCACGTCAGTAGTGTAATAGCCAGGATTCGAAGCCGGGTCTTCTCGATCGTAAGACCGACTCCTTAATCACTAAGCTACCGACGCGTGGATGGATTTTGGAGTGATATACTGTTGTCCGTGTAGTGTCCATACCTGGTGCGGCGCGGGCGTGGTGAGGGCGCCGAGGGCGCGGTGCGCCATGGGCGGGCGGCGCGGCGAGCGGCCGGCCGCCTCCATCTGCGTCACCAGCACGTACGGCACCGGGTAGCGCATGCGCGCGCCGCCGCACACCACCTGCGCACACGCACACACACATTATTTACAGCTTGGTATAAATATCTAAAACCTAAAATGGGTTTTATACGCGCAGTGCACGTTTCCGGAGGGTCTTTTGAGAATTGCCCGGGGTGCTACTGTGGTGTATGAGCTCAAATTCACCAAGCATAGATGATTACAAACAATCTGCGGACGTCAGGACCTTTTGTCCTTCAAAATTGAGTCTGTAATATTGTAGTAGAGAAGCTTTTGAATTTAAAAACCTTAACAACTATATTTATTAAGTTTTTCAAGTGAATAAAAAAGGAATTTCATGTCTCTTACTTATTTTCATAGAATTGATTCCCGCTTAGTGAATTTATTTGAATTGCCCTTAATATTTACAAAACCAAATAAGTTTTTTTCTAGATCTCAAGCTCTAGGTCATTTTGGTCTTACTTACTAAACGTTAAATGATATTTACCTCGACAGCCCCACAGCCCTGCTCGAGAGGATAGAGCTGTCGCCAGGCGTCCAACAGGCGAACAGTCGCAGCGTCACCATCGTTCCAGTCGCGACCCGTCAGGGTACCTTCTAGACCGAAAGGTGCCAGGATCACTGTGAAGTAATTTAAAATATTAATACATAACTTTTATAAATGATCTAGAATTGAATTTATTAATAATTAATAACTGTCTGCCGCTCTTAGTTTAAAAACTTTAGTCAATCCGGCTCGAAAGACCATAAATTTATGAGCAATGGCATCTTTCGTTTGTTATATTTTGTTAATCATTAATTAACAATAAATACGGCATCCAGAAGCTGCGCTATAGTGATTTGACAAAAACATTGATATATTGAATGAAATTTTAAAGCATATAGTATGCTAAATACTTTAAAATTTCTAAATATTGATTGTCATCAAAGTGTCAAATTTGCAATAATCAATCAAACGGTATGCACTTGTAAGTGTCAACCGTAGTTCCGATTTAAGCCAGTTCACGGCATTCATCCACATCTATAAATATAGGAACTTTTAAGCTGTATTTAAAGACAATCTATTAAGAACTGCCCCATATCCTCAAAAAAAATAAACTATTAGTACCATCTAGCAGCAAAGCTGAGGCTGATTGAGCTAGTCACCTTTAGCATCAGCCTGGTTGTCGGGCGAGTTGATCTTGGCAAGTCGCTTGGGCGTGAGCGTGCGCACAGGCGGGTGTTGCCGCACGTCCACAGAGGCGCACACCGTGCTCTCGCCGTGCAGGAAGAACGCGAACGAGAACGACAGGTGCCATGGGCTGGAAACAATCACATCATATGTTAGTTAAAGTTTGGTACTACTTCTAGAAAGTAGAAAGGAAGAATAAATTGTTTATTCATACATAAACCTACGAAATACATAAAACAGAATAAGAATCAAAATATAAAAATAGAAAATTATAAGGAACCGAAGGATTCTAGTTGTTATGTCCAACAAGAATTCAGTATTCTAGTTGGACATTGTGTTAATGTCCAACTAGAATACTGCATTCTAGTTGGACATAACAGGACAAAAAAAAAGACTTATTATCTTAAAAAGTAAAAAAACTTTTATAATAGTGTTAGTTACTGAGATCAGAGAAGTCACACGCGCGCTACTGACCCTGTAGGCAGAGAGAGTTTCAGTACCGTTAGTGTAGAAGACGAAGCAGGACAAACCTTTTAGTCTTCCCACTGACAGCACAAAACTCTTCAGTTATCTCTGGCTACCCTACTCACCGCTGGGAACACAACATGAAGTTATTTGTCCGCGGTATTCTGTAGGGTGGAGGTACATCCCCAGTCGGACTGCTCAGACAGAATTATCGTCGTATCCTACCTTCATCAAATAATACTCCATCATCTCTGTTTGGTAAACTAATAAGCTATGGGTTTGAACCTAAACCTTGTTTACCCTAATACATGTCTAGATAATGCAACGTAATATGTCCCAGAATAATATCAATATTATTATAAGATATTAATTACTGATTCATCGAAAACTATAGTGTAAGTCCCTCACAAAAATATCAAAACGCACACTTCATTAGCGAGAGGCTGGAAGCTACCTGACAGAGGGCGTGAAAGCTTGGGGACACCGCGGGTATGTGGAGCGGAACATATATGTACGATAGACAGAAGTTGCAGCGGATCTCGCGAACGCGGGCCTCCGAGCTGCGATCGATCCCACTGGAAACTGGGATATGGGAAGCGAGGACGTACGTCTTGTTTGAATTTTAATTTGTGGCATTTGCGAGCGTTTTAATCAGGGTTTAATAAACTGAGAAGTGAACTAATGATAGGAACCGAGTATAGATCAAATATAAACTGCGTAAGTAAGTTTTACTTGGTGAAGTTCTTTAAGTTAAAAGTGAGAACCCACTTAGTTGAGTAGATTTTCAGTAGTGAAATCGAGCTTAAGTAAAAAATAACTTATCGTGAGTTATAATATAATATTCTTAAAAAATAGTTATTATAAATGTTCGAAGGTGAACGAAGTTGCTCTCTAGTGTCTCTACAAGAGCAACACAGAGATCTTCATATACTATAGGAAGCATTCCGTGTTGCCACGGTTCAATTGAAAACAATCTATTGGAAATTGTCCCAAACTGCACTTCCGTGTTTCAGCTATAATTTTTTAAATTAAGTGAATAAAATATACCTATGTAATATATTTTATTGCCCAAATTACGCTCGATAAGTAATTAAATTGCTCCAATTTAGCTCA
This sequence comes from Eilema griseolum, assembly GCA_963662185.1. Taxonomy (NCBI): domain Eukaryota; kingdom Metazoa; phylum Arthropoda; class Insecta; order Lepidoptera; family Erebidae; genus Eilema; species Eilema griseolum. Next base: position 24,721,938 of record OY759240.1, read on the forward strand.
ATATGTAATTAAATTTAAAGACATTTTGCAAGGCTTTTTGGTTAATCAAGTTTTTAATAAACAATAAACGACATGTAGGTCAAAAGTTTGTATTTTATACAGAAAAAATGACATTGTTGCACTATATAGGTATCCACAATGTAACATATTTTTGTTCTGCAGCTTTAATTTTGATATTGTTATACCTAGATTAAGTACTTGCCTACCTGATGTATAGAATTAGTATTAACTTATTCTGTTCGAGTACAATGGCTTGACGACGAACGTAGTGTACGGACAAACCTTTCTGGTTTTTGTTACACTACTAAGGCTACTTTGTTACTTGTTAAATAAATTAAAAAAACAAGTATCAAATTTGGTGATCACAAAATACAAATCTCCCACTAAAAGTAGGTCTACATACAACACACCGCAATCATACAATTAAAATTTTCAACAGACACCAACATCTAGCAATTAGCTAACATGTAACGTTGGCGAGCGAAACACAAGCATGTCGTATCGTAACTTGGACTTTCACTATCAGATGCGGCGGCGCATTCGAATTATATCTTATTTCTTTAACAATAGAGTTTATTATGCAATACCTTTTGCCGACGTCCTCTTCGTCGCCATCGTACGGTTGGACGAACCACTTGCCGAGCCTCACGAAGTCCCGCGACAAAAGACATCTGAAAAGGAAAAGAATATTTTTTTAATGAGTGTCAGTACTATCAGTGTTCAACATATTGTAAAACAAACAATTCCGTCAATAGCCGTCCCTTCAATGTTGTCTATGGTGCGTAATAAAACCGTATGCATTTGGCACGGAATGCTTGGTTTCATAATCTTCAATCATTTGTCAGTTTTAAATGTAGAATTTGTATTTTTTTTAATTCATTCAACTTTATGCACAAGTAACATTGTACAAAGGCAGACTTAATGCCAAAGACATTATCTAACAGTCAACTTTATGGTGATGCAGAAATACATTGAGGTAGGTGCAGGCAAAATAGTAATCTATTTACTACACTGCTGATTATCTAATTTGTACTATGTACACAATAATAATACATACATTATACATACACATGCATATGTGCATGCATGAAGCGTTTATTTTTTCAATGCGATGCTGGTAATTATCCAATTCCATATCAATTCCAACAAACTCGGGTGAAGGCCTCCAGTTATCGGAAAGCTAAGAGATACCAGCAATAGAGAACATAAAAACAAATAATGATCAATAGTGCTGAAGATCAATTCTCCTAATAAAAATCTGTTCAAAATTCAGTCTAGAACTAATCTGAATATCTTAAAGGAGCTGTGGGCTTAAAACAGGTCAATAATTGAGCGGCTGTCATTTATTAAATGCATAAATAACTATGTAATCCCAAATAAATATATAGGATTACAAAGTTACATTTGCAGTTGGTAGTATGACAGTAATTCAATTATTGACCTGCTGTCATACCAACAACCGTTCATGGTACGTGCCTTATTCAGCCAAACTGAAGTCAGTTCAACAAAATTAATAAGTAGGTACAGTTGAAGCTTCTGAGGACAGTTTGACGTTTGACATCTCTTTATCAATGTTGTTATGTGCGATTACGATCAGACATAACAACCTAGATACGTAAACAGTTCGAGGCTCGAACAGATTCGAACCCGGGACCTTTTTTTTTTTTTTTTTTTTTTTCAGTTCCGTCAGTAGAAGACAAATCAGCACAAGCCTTTAGTCTTCCCATGACTGAATGACGGCACAAATTCTCCAGTGAGCTCTGGCTACCCTACTCACCGCTGGGAACACAACACGAAGTTATTATAACCGCGGTATTCTGTAGGACCTTCCCCGTACAGTGGCAATTGTTTTCTTATAAAGCGTTATCAATATTTTTTTATATACGTCGTTTAATTGTCTACACCGCGCCTGATGGTAAGCTGGGGTGCAGCCTAAATAGGCTACTATTTAGACTGCACCCACGTCATTAAAGATGTTACCGTTGTCAAGATAGTGACCGCCATACTAGAGAAAGTATGGCGGTCATTACCTCGACAACCTCGAGTACCTCGACACATGTGTTTTCAAGCCCCGCTTAAAAGACCGGGGACTATAGGAAAAAGAATCTTTATGATATTATAAAACTAATTATGATGCATATCCGTTATGTCCTTGTAGTAAAGGATTAAAATATTATTGCAGGAGCCGTAATGCCATGTTCTCCGACCATTACATCACTCTGATTCAACAACTATAAGCTAATATAAAAATATCTTATTGTTCATACCACAAAAAGGTTTACATTTACAGTTCAAAACACGATCAGTCTAATCATATAATATTGCACTCATTATTAAAACATCAGAATATGAGGTCAATTTTATATAGTACATCTGGGGAAGAGTCGGTGGAATTCACTTGGTTAACATGTTTGCAACTGTACTCGTATTTTTTTAGCCAGTTTATTAATTAGACGTTTTGCTACATAGATGTTTTGCGAATTGGACGTATCGCTAATTAGACGTTTAGGGTAATTAGACATTTTGTAACTTAGACTTATTGGTCGTAAAGCGAAGAAAGAGCTGCACTCCTAGAACGAAGAACTGTCGTAATCGTATCGTAAACATAACAAGAGAACGCAGCATTGCGATTGGCTGCCTGCCTACTGTGAACCCGTTTGTGTGTGATACCGGCCAATCGCAATGCTACGTTCTCTCGTTACGTTTACGATACGATTATGATAGTTGTTGTTAAAACTAACCCAACGTAAAATGTATCGGTTAATATGAAAATGCGTGTTCAGGTATATATACCGGCACATATCTTGAATAGTAGTCTCCGTGGCGTGGCGGTAGTGAACGCGACCTCAACGCAAGAGTGCTGCGTAAACGTAATACTCGCCGTATCCTAGTAGTATCATTCCCTAGCTATATTACGGGGATTAATTTCTCTTTTTAGTTCCATAAAACTACCTCCTACTACATTGTTTTTCTATTGCCTTAACAGACATTAGATTACAACATGTAATTTTTGAAATTCTCAGTTATTACTTGTGAAAGATTTGTACAGATTTAAAATCCACGATATACAAATCATATTATAATATAGCTTGTATTTTATGGTCGGTATGCCAATAAAAGAAACGTGATACACTCGTAAAGTGGCGAAACGCTACAGATCTCATGTTCATGGCAGTCGAGCTGTGAAATTGTAACCTTATTGTGTGCGTCCCTTAACATAAAGATGTGAGAAATACAAGATGAATATTTCGGCGTTTTCTGTCTCATCTGTCGATTTAAAATTATTATGTATCATCCACTGACCAATAAGAATTAGCACGCTGGGTAGCCAGTGGAGCGATCATTTGTTCCGAGCTCAAGTATTTCGATACGGTATTAACTTTAGTGGTATGAATATGGAGCAAACCATCTTTATAAAATCTTTAAGCATGCATATATCAATTCAAAACTTAGACCATCTATGGCAGTCGTTACGGGTAGTCGAAGCCTGGACTGGACTAGTCTACCTCTATAGAAGTTTGATATCGCCAATTGGTTGTGGAGGTTAGATGTAAGTCCAACCGCAACACATTTAGACTCAAAACTTGTCTGACAAAGAACTAAAGTTACCGATATATCTCGCAGAATAACAAGCTGAAGTGGTGGAGGATAGTGGACTTACTGTTACTACTTCTGACCTGACTCGAAACTCCTGCCAACAGTTTATACTATCATTTGATAGATAAATAGATAATTCTTTATTGTACACCAATAGATCACAGTAGAACTTGTAGGTAGTATGAATATAGATTAATGTACAATGGGCGGTCTTACCGCTGGAAGCGATTTCTTCCAGGCAACCTTGGGGTGGACAGTAATGTGAAAAAAGCATAAGATTTGGTGTAGTTAGCTAATAAACTAGAAACAAGGTGTGTTATAAGAAAAAGATAGAAAGATATAGAGAGAAGTTCAAATTAAGTAAAATAAATATACAACTTTAGCACATAAATAGATAAACAAAATAAATAATATATATTATTAAGAAGGGAAAATAGTAAGCATATAAATTGTGAGCTATCACAGTGTACAGGATGATAAGTAGTAGCAGCAGTTGTGAATTGTAGTTTGGTGCCCAAGTTACAACTCGCTACTGTTGCGCGTGCGTGTTACCATGTGATACTTTTTCTTTGAACTATCACATATACTTAGCTATTATTTAGTCTGTAAAACATTAGAGAAAATCTGTAGTTGAGCACCAGGCAGATACTATATTTATCCACTACTACGGTAATTACTTTTAGTAAAACACAAATGTAACGTGGCTATGCGTATTGCTCTGTGAACATTCAATATATTTTTATAATTTTCTGTGTTTTCAAGTCATATAGTTCTGAGAATCCAGAAAGTTTTTCGCAACCGTCCGTCGAATAGTTGACCTTGTCTTGTATTCAACGACGACGGTGGAAATAGCAATGTTTCAAAAGTTATACACTTTTGAAAACAAAGTTAGGTTGATCTATTATTGGTAAGGCGATATGTTGAGTTCACGTCACACTTTCAATGGAAACCATAAATGTAGATGGCTACAGATATAGAAGAATGACGTGTTGAGTTTTTTTTTTCTGTGAGAGGCCAGCATTCACTTCCAAAAGTGTCACTTGCGCAATTGCCAAATCGAAGAGAACCGGAAAGGATGTATTGTTTCCGGCCCTATCACAGACCGTATGAAAAACAGTCGATTTTAAGTGGGAGAGAGTGGTGATTGTAAAGTTCGAACCGTGAATATCCTCAAAGGTAGGTAGAAATATAACGCCCGTTTTTTCAATCAACAATTTCCATTCAGCATGGGCCAGTACCAATCTTTTGCTTGTCTGTTTTTTACCGTATGCTTTAGTGCTATCCAACTTCTACGGGAAAAGACATATCCTCGTGCTATATATCGCCAGTGATAAAGAGCAGTGTCGTGTCGTAACCGCTAGACTATCGATTAAACAGCCATAGCTGCTAACATTATGTCACCAAGTACTACATACGCGCTCAGTTCGCAGTCGGAGGCGTGAAGAATAATCACCCTTGTTCTTGACTTATCGCGGAATGCGAATAACATGATATGTACACATGTAATGTATTGAAATAGAAAACATTGAATATTTGATATCAGATGGAATATTTCCTTCCGATGTAAACGTAATAGACACTTGAATCGTGTGAAAGTTGTTTAGTTTTAATATAATTGGTTACGTACAGTCGCACATAATAAAAATATATCTAGCTGTACAAATATTGACATTGGTGGATTAATAGCAGATTTCATCGATGGTAAGAGGAACCTAGATCAATTAAATGAAATCCAGAACAACCCAAAAAGTCTAGGGATTTAGTTTCTGACTGGATGCTGACATTGGGAGAGGCCTATGTCCAGCAATGGACTGCGGTGGGCTAATTGATTGATTGACTAGCTTCATTTGTAACGAAAGATGAAGTTTGCATATGTATTTTATTGCAAACTTTCATAGAAATAGATTTAGAAGTAGGGTTGTAAGGGAGTGATAAATATAATAATAAAAGTATTACCAGCTCCCAAGACTTGTAGTCAGTAAGCATTATCGGAAATCCATCACAGTTTGTAACAAACTAACAATGTAGGTGACCAAATGTGGTAAGTCAAATTTAAACAATCAATCAAATTCGGATCGGGTGCAAAGGCGCAAATTGAGAGAGGCCTAAGTCCAGCGTGGACTGCAATAGGCTAATTGATTTATTAAATCAATTTCCACTTCTAATTGACGTATAGAATTGAAATGCTGTGCTGTGGTATTATAATTTGATATCTTGTAGCGGATCTGACGATGGAGGAAGGATACCATATAGTAACGAATAAAAAATGATAATAGAACTTTTTAATAGTTATGTAACTTTTACTCCAACTCATGCGGACCTGCATACCTGTCATATTCATTTTAACTCTGTGTTCAATCCCTTCTTTGGACCAATAAGTATGATAAATTTGTCATCGTCATCATGCGAGTTCCAATCTTGGTTGTATCCATTATTGATTCAACTTAGATATAGTATATAATATAATATATTTATTTCAAAAAACCCATACAATTATATTTACATTTTCAGGTTTATCTAGTGTTACAACCACAGTCGAAACAAGTGAATATACAATTCAGTAAACGATGAATGACATCACTGTCCTTCCAATATCATCAAATGGTGCCAAATTGTCTTTGGTTTGCAATAGAAAAAAGTAAGCATTTGACAGTGACAAGTAGTGTAATTTGAAACGTTTCATAAAAATAGTACCTATTTATAAAAATAAATAAAACTATGTATCATGAATGTTCGAAGGTGAACGAAGTCGCACTCTAGTGTCTCTACAAGTGCAACACAGAGATCTTCGAATTAATATAGGAAGTGTTACGTGTTGCCACGGCTTACTTGAAAACAATCTATTGGAAATTGTTTCAAATTGCACTTCCGTGTATCGTTAATTCCTTTTTCAGTCAATCTTAAATCAAATATATATTTTGTATACTATTATAAGTAACAAAAAAGCTATTGCTAAAAATCGATCCTTCTAATTAGAATGACTGAAATGGACTCATTAAAAGAAAATAAATAAGTATCTAATCCTGCCATGGAGGTAAGATTAATTCGCGGATGAAAAATGAAAGTATTGTCAACCGTTATGCGACATCATAGTATGTGCTGTATGCCTATCATGAACTTCGGGGTCAAGCCTACCTTACCTGCAAGCTGGTACAGATTCATTCCCATTGCAGAAATTGACGGAGAAAAACAGAGATGATGAACTAGATTCATACATCAATTTTCAGATTCGTTCCAAGCAATTTAGAAGTGAGATTCGCTGGAGGCCTTTCGCCGACAGCAGGTGTAGCCTAGATACAGTCACAATATTAATGAAGTTAGTTAAGATACGAAACGGAAGTAAATTTTTGACCAGACAGGCCTCCTATTCTGAGTGACAAACCGCTTCAAAAAAGCGCGCGTTTGTAAAAGTTGTCACATTTAAATTGGTCTAGCTTTAGGTCAGTTCTTCGATGTTAATCAATTGTAATTTGTAATCCACTGTCTTCTCACCTTACGAATGTTTTGAGTTTGAAACTGAATGTCACAGAATAATGCCCCAGGTTACACTATGTAACGATAACGGTATTTCCAACCTTCACTCATCTGTGTCTAACAACGTCACGCGAACCTGTTTGATGTTAATCTTTATCACCCGTGTAGCAGTTCGCGTAGAGGTTCCGTACCGCGAGAGATTTAGCGACCGACGTGCGCGCAGGTGTTACATCGTAGTCGCACACTATACACGCCGCAGGAATGCATTTGCGTGATCATTTTAGATATGTATACAGGTGCAGATTTACTTTACCGCAATCTACGATCTGTAGACTCGGAGCAAAAAAAAAAGTACGTGTAGCTAAAAAGGGACTCTTTGATTCAATGAATAATAAATTGCATAAATAAATATTTGATAATCGACTACAAATCTACAAGGGCGAATTATACATGCCGACAATGATCAATTCTAAAAAGGTGGACAAAGTACTCGGTCTTAACGCGAGACTAAAAAAAACTGATTGAGATTCTTTTAACGTCATATTTATCGTCATGATCAGACGATAATGCTTGGCATAATTAACCGACTCCGTATAAAAAGTTGCTCATTTATCATATCTCTTTGGACGAGTTTTCGCCAGATCCCGGCAAAAACGCAAAAACTTACTGCTCTTATAAAGTAAAATAATAACTACCTATACAATAACTGTTGAATGCCACTGCACCTGAAGCTTTTTGAATATACGAATAGGCAAGAATATCTTGACCAGGTGAAGTAATTTAAATTCTATTTGAGATGCTCAGAGCTATACATATTTAACTGAGAAAGTAAACCAGACAGTTAAGGGAATTTCTGTGTAAATATTAATAAGTCTCTTAGAATCAATAATGTTGTCAAGGGATGTAACATTTTTTATGTTTAGACGTTAATTTAAAACAGGAGTAGGCGTTTTAAGTGACTTCAATAACACCGTGGGTTGTAAAATGCACATAAAACCCTAACTGAATCGTAGCCAGTGTCCTGACAACTCTAACGCAAAAACCTTTGTGTATTTTTTATTGCACACTTAAAACAGGCTACACGCCACTTCAGGCATTGTAATTATTATTTAAATATGTATTTTTAAACAGACCACAGTTCTCGGTTACCATATACCTACCTATCTAGAAGCTTCTGAGAATCTTTACTTTTGTACTATTTTGCGCAAAATCAACTCAGTATTTTATTTCTGATATTATCAATACTGATTGCCTAATAAAACAGGCTTGGTCCCAACCATATACACTTACATTAGTGTGCGTATGTGCTGTGTAGAAATATTGTCGCGGTGTCGGGATCGCATCCCCGGTTCACCGCGACGCATTGTTTCTTTGACGCGCCGCCAGCCGCCACCCGGGGTCAACGACTCGTCTGGATTTCGTTCATACGCCGAGATTCCGTCGCTAACCGCTCCCGAGTCGCGTGTTGTTGATGCAAGCTACTTACATCATAAGTACGTGATGTTACATACGATGTAGGTATATCACTTTACATTATTAGTTACCTGGTAACCGCCTGTTCTTACTAGCGAAGTCTATTAGCTATCGAAACATTTCCAAACATAGAAATTCACTTACAAGACACCGTAGTAACAGTAATAATGAAAACATCACGATGTTCTTAGTCAAAATAATTGCTGGTATAATAAAATTACAACAAATTATTGGAGTTAGTTAAAATCTTGTCCGGTTTTAACATTTCAAGGCTGTGCAGTGCCACTATAATAAATTTTATGCTCAGGAACGTAATAATGTGAGTTATATAAACGTTAAAATTAATCGCCTCAATATGTTAAAATGATGTGGATTTCAAAGATCACAACAACTAGAACACAATTAGATGGAACTTTACATATATTCGGTGACTCTATGTTGCTTTAAATATTAAATCACCATTTATTAAAAAAAAAAATATATAATGTTTGGTAGGTAATTTGATTGTTCTCAATCACCACAAAATAAATAATATGCTAAGTTACCACAAAATCACCAGTCTAAATATAAAGAGAATCTAACTACAAACTTAACTAGGTGCAAGATTTGATTAAAGTAACTAATACTGCAAAAATTATAATTGATTGCAATCTGCTATGAGATTATGGCCGTAATTAGTATTCAGATATACTTAAACACAAACGAGCTTATAAGCTCTTTCCCTTACAAATAAGATGTTGATAGATTTAACGGAAACGCTTCACCATATTCTTAACACATCGTTTAGTTCAGAGACAATAATGGCGGGTTATAATGGACGCGACAGTTAATAAAACAAGAAGCTTCGTTTAAAATGACTGACCATGCTTGGCACCCAGAAAAGGTACAAAAAACGACATTAGAACGTCCCTGTGCGATACGTCGACCTTCGTCGCCAACTCGTTACTCCGACTTCGAATTCCGACTGCGCTAGTACGATGCGCCCGCGCAGCCACCAGGTGCAACGTTTGGCGCGCTAATTGCTTTTAAGTAAATGACTCCTTAGCAGTCTCGTTACATTTTTATTAAAAGAGGAGTAATTTTAAGGTTAGCATAAATTGTTGTTTCATACTTAATCATTAACACCAGAGCCCGTATTTAGGTATTTTCTTTCAATTAACTAAGTTCCTAATAGATTTTTAGATATTTCGATGAATGTAATTGTCAACTACTTATTTTATTAAAAAGTCGACTATTAGTTAAAAGTGCTATTTGTTCACATAAATGTCATGCAATATGCATAGAACTATTATTGCGTTATAAGGCCGTTACATTACATTGTGTGACACATAGCACGGTGTTTTCCATTTTGGAATAATAAAGAACTACATTTTTTTATGAGTAGAGAACGGTTACAAAATAGATGATAATCTGTGTGTGTTACTATATTTTATTCACAATTGTTATTATACTCATGTAATTTGCAATTTCTATAATTTTTTTAAATCTAATTATAAATATACTTTCATTTCGAAATCCAACTATTGTTATATAGAGCAAACTTTAATAGGACCCAGGAACGATCCTTGCAGTACACCTCCCGAGTACAAGACGGAATATAAAGCGACTGTGCTAAATACAAGCACCATACTACGCCAAGCTGTCAATAGGAATGATTTCATAATAAATCAAGACCAATTAGCTCGCGAGACGCATTGAAACAAAAGTGCGAGCGCTACGTTGACTGTACAAGTGTATGATACGCATCATCGAGTTCAAATTATGTACTCAATCGATAATGATTAACAAGTTACGGGTTTTATATGAGCCGTTCGACTTTTTGTGCCATATATTAGCGTTAAATTTACTAAGGGTAGGATTGGAAGGTTTTTTAAAACTACATTAAAGTATCATGTTATAAACAAGTATTTGTCTTAAAATAACTAATTATGTTTACTTTACCTTTCAATAAGATTATGAAGAGCCTTGAATAGCAGTGAGCGACATTCGTACGAGAGTCCACTTTCCCACGATCCCTGATCGCCTTCTGTAAATAAGAGAAAACATTTTTAGTTAAACCGTTCTAACTAAACTTTAAATACTCTGTTAAGTATAACATTAACCTTGACCCCACTTTCATAGTGACTAAACCTTGCCATTGGCCTAGTTGCTTTTTCTGTTATTATAAGATGTTTAATATAAACAAGTTACTGAATCTTCAATTAATATTCTAATAAGCTGTGTACAGACCGAGTCAAGGTCGATATGACAATGAAAATGTCTACAATAGCGGAACGTGGTGCTAAGAAACGATAAAATCGGGTTGTTGCAATGTGGTAAGTGAAGCTAGAAATAGCAGTTGTTGCATTCGCAATCGGAAGATAAACTCGGCCTATCACTGACGTTAGATGCGAAAACAAAACGGCGCGCGCGACGTTGCCGTCCCGCAACCGTAGTGCTGTCCCTCTCTAGCTAGGAGGCGGGGCGGGGGCGACTCATGTGACGTCAGTTGGTCGTTCGGCGCACGTGCTTGTGTTTGTAGCGCGAGCCGCACACTACACACATGCGAGCATTGCTTACCGTGCCGGCCGCTAACATTATTTAATTGACATTGACTTTACACTCATATTTACACTGTCAAACAGCAAAATCTATACGATAATTATGTCAAAAACATATTATAATTTCCAAAAAATACTTTACGTGTCACAACAAAGAGTAACCTACTAGACAATTTAATAAAATTAACAAGTTTATCGATTATGACTTAAACCAATTACTTCTAACGAATTATTTTTCAGTTGCATCACATTATTATCCAGCAGGACACAAAATTTCAGACACAAAATGCTAGCCGATATCGTTCCAAGCCAGCGTTGATATTCGTGTGCTCCAGGTGTGCGGCTACCATCTTAAGGCTGTTCCAATTAAATTATTTTTCCACAATAAGAATACTATTAACGGTTATACTGCATATTTAAAAACCAGCTAGTTATCGTAAGCTTAGTTTATCGATTAATATAATAACAATGTTGAATGGTTACAAGTGCAGTGGATTATGCAAGTTTCTTTTGTGAATAAAATGTAATCAAACTAATACCTAATTGTGATGAATTTAATATCTATTCTAAAGATGGGAATTTTTTTTCAAAATTCGTTGTTACAAAATTTGGAGTCACTAAGAAATAAGCGAAGCCATATTTCGCTTAAAAATGGTGGTGACTGTGACTCCTTAGCAGAATGTGAAAGCAGTAATTTCAGGTAAGTTCTGAATACAAAGTTGTCCATATAAGTTCAATAAAACCAAGTACGGTAATTATCCCAGAACCGCTAGTGTGGAGTAGTTAGACAGCTACACGCAGGCGATGCAATTATTGAGCCAGTCTGTTCGGCACCATCGGCTCCATCACCCAAGGCCGTTAACAAAACAAACGGTAAGTTTACTGTAGTATACAGTTACTGATACTCGAATACCGGAGCTAGTCACGACTCGACCAGCTATAGCTATTCAACTCCAGGTAAATCGAGAGTTCCAGCTACAGAAATGTCCGTGAGGTATGATTAATTGATTAAACAGACTCCTGGCTAAAGGCGCAAAAACTTGAAAATGGGCAATTTATACAGTTTCACAGCTATAAAGTGATTTCGAAATCGCACTCATTTGTAGACGTTTTGGCGGTATTTTGAAAGCGGTTACACCCTTCATTGATAACAAACAATACCACGTAACGTTTTAAAAAGTTGGTTGCATAATTATAGCGAACTAAGTACAAGTAGCAATGTTTTATTTTGGTGTGATTGTTCAGATATTTTTCAAGTTTTTGTTTTGTTTCTGAATCGTTTACGTATGAGAAAGAATATGTGCAATATTAAAGATAGTTTAAAGTTCAAGGTCGCATATTTTGTTGCGGTGTAACAGCGGTGGTTGGCACTGGCACTAGCCCGCTCCGGGATCGATAGCAGGCAGACGACGCGCGCCGCCGCACCGTTACCCGCCTCCACGCCAATGTGAACGCAGTAATCGCCATACGATTATCACTATTGTTGCCTAAGTACTGTTTGTTTGCTGCCGCGTTGCGGTTAATGTTGCCGATAAGGCGATAACAGACGACGAGACTAACATTGAATGCGAACTGATAAGTGAATCACCTTGCGCCCGGTTGTACGTTTCGAGCGAGCTGAACATTTGTCAATGCAGCGAAAATAAAGTTTAGACGTTAGATAAATCGAGCGTGTATAGCCAATAAATATGGTAGTTAACGATTGGCTTGTAGACAGTAGAGCGGGAAGATTTATAGAGTGCGGTGACAGCGCAACAACATTATCGGAGGCACGTGGGTTGGCTGTGGAGTGCAGCATCTCTCTCGCTCCGCCAATGTTTGGAACAATCTCCGTGTCGCGGCGTGTTCTACTAAAAGCAAACTTTCGCAACCTCACTGGTTGCTTTAATTTTACGCTACTGTTAAGTCACCCCATTATGCTAGGTACTTTATTCCTTTTAAATAATGTTGAGGAGCTTGCAGTGAATCGAAATGATATTGTAAAGATAAGAGAAACTATTGTTACAACGTAAAATGTAAACAATTTAAGGCCTTGGCGTACAGCCTCAGACAACATGTACGATTAGCTTGTAAGGCAGTATCGTGTTCGCGTTTGTATAACATGAAATAGGCGATGAGCATGATTATTTATTACATCGCGTCATCAGCTCAAACAAGCAAATGGTGCTTGAATGATGATTAGATCACTTTTGTTTTAAGATAAGTTAATCGTTACAAATAATAGTAAATAAATAATTAATAAACAACTTATATTAGAAAAACAATTTTGGGATATCGATATTATTATATTTATAAGAATGATTTCAGAGAAAATCCAAAAAGTGATCCACTTACATAGCTGATATGTACCATTATTTGATGAAAGGCTTTGAAGAGATTTTTATTTCAAAATTCAAGCACGCAAACTAAAAAAACCGGCTCGATGGACCATAATATATGAACAAACCCTTATAAAAATTGATGCACGATTTTAAATGATAAACATAGTTTTAGATGGATGGAACTTTTTTTTTTAAATAATAGTTGAGGCTATGTTACTTATAACGTGTAGAATATACCTTAGTAGAATTATATTTAAAAAGTATAGCTTTAAAGTTTCAAAATGTAGAACCGCTGACAGAGTAAAATAGTAAACAATCAGTGACAGCTACTAGATAGGCCGGGCGGCGCGACATGGCAACGTCGCGTTCAAATCCGCGCTCGTTTTGTTTACAACACACCGGCCGGCCGAGGTTAATCGCTGCGGCATGATTCGCGCTCTTCACCAAACTCGGACATAGAAGTGCATACAATATTCTCTTCTATCCCGATATTCACACAAGGGCGGAGTAATACCGTTGTAGTATCTGATGCATTCTCAGAATAATATTTATCTACGTTCCATCAAAACCAACTAGAAATATTACTTATCTTTGAAAAGAAGCGGTAGTCGGTAAAATATACGGAATACGGAACGTTTAACCCGGTTTAACGCTGTCTGATAATATAATTCAAGATCGTATCGAGCGTGTGGAAATCTGTCAATTCGCGCGGGTCCTCTGCTGCGGCGGGCGGTGGGTCGGGCTCAATCTCTCCCGTGCGGTGCTTGTGTTGTTGTCCTTTTCGTACACGCCCACGTGCGCTTGTGACGTCACACGCGCGTCTCCCGCCCGACGTCATGGACCGCTCGTAATCTTTCCGACAAGCCAGCCTATCACCCGTTCCCACGAGAGCAATTTTTATAGAGAATACCTAAGTCATACAACGGCAACTAGGTAGATGCTTAGAATATACAAGCGGCAATTTTCCCTCACCTATGATTATAAAAAAATAACACTTGCGAATAAGTGTAAGAATGTTTTAGATTGCAAATAAAAAGTCATCCATATATATTAATATGCGACAAGATTTATTGTAACGCATTGAAAATTCAATGAAAACACTTTTATCTTACCAAGACTTTGTTTCAGTAAGGTAGTTGGTGTCATTGGTTGAGTACCCTCGTTATGGGTAGAGTTGGGTGGATCTGTCGCCATCTGCGCGGCCTCGAGACACGCAGCTGCACGGGCCCACCCTCTCCGCTTTTGTTTCTACTCGACAGTCGACACAGTGCTCGAAATCTAATGGTTATGTCAAGACGACGAGCGATGCGAGTCGTACTACTTATCAGTTGGGATATAATAGGCGGAAATAAGAACGTGAATATTTAAAAGTTAGGTTTACAGGATTTCGACCAACGAAATTTTATTTCAGTATACAACTCTATGATAAACAGAGAAAGACTAGGACCCAGGTTTCCAAACTTCTAAAGTGCTGTTTTTGATGTAACCGGAACTGATACTTAACTTTCAATAAACGAATCTTTTTCAACTTACTTGAAGTATTCTTTACGATTGCAAAATATAATACTTAAAGATAAAAAGTTCTTGTAAAGATGAAATTGGATACAAAACATGGAACAATGAAACTGTTTACTCTTAAACGGTCGCTAGTGTTTGGTTAGCGTGAGGCAGAATCACAAATACATCAGTTACTATTGTCGCAACTTGTGTGTACAATGCGCAATACTGTTATAGTGCCAGACATGACTTAACTGAGACTAATCGATAATAACGGTACGGACAAAGCGAAGGCGGCTCACTTCGACATAAGCCGTGTTTGTGATCGAAATTGGAAAATAATACATCCGATAGAGAGAGCCACCGATCGATACGCGGGGCTAGCAAGCGGTGCGCACGCGCATCAATAAATAGCCCGATCCCGTGCGCGCCCATCGATACACGTCACTTACATTTTATTAATATAACGCCGAACAACGCGCGGTCGCACCGAACGTTCAACAACCCCGCGCTGAGCTTCTTACGCGCGTATAGTTACATCATATACAACCATCTGACCTGATCTACATTCACAATTGTTCACTGTACACTCGAGTCGCGATTAGTTTTCTACACACCTAAAGCATTATTTGAAAAAAAAAAAAAAAAAAAAAAATTGCTGACAGGCACCTGAAACAGAATGTAGAGCACTACGTCTGCTCGCGACAGTAGCACCGTTATAAATTATGGCGATGTTGCGTCTTTCCAACGGCATGGAAGCTGCGTTTCCCACGGCCTCGGAATCAACCCACGCAACTTGCAAAACTTATGTACATCGACAACGTAGTTATGAGCTGGCAACATTTGATTCGAGGCTAACATTCAGTGGAAGTGATACGTTATAGTAAAGAAACTAATAAAAATTTGTTGTGCCGTTCGTAAAAAACGGACGGTGAGCAGAATGCTATACAAGTAAAGAAAGAAAGAAAGAAAGAAAGAAAAGCCTTTTTATTTAGATACAACATCGACTAATAAATGCTTAGGTACTAAAACACATTAAAAACAATAAACACAACAAATAAAACACAATTAGTTCCGTTGCACCCAAAAAAGGAGCCAGTTCAGCATGGTGCCGGGCACAAGTACCTGGCGCTGGTTTTCAACTGGCTCCTATGCGCAAGTAGAGCGCTCGAGTTAATTCCCACATTTAAAAAAGGTGATAGCAAGTGGCGCGAGCAGAATCAACCCATGCGACCTAAACTACTTATTAATAAAACGACTCCTTTCCACACTCTCTTGATTTACTAGCTCAAGCACAACGTAATAATCATTTTCGAATAAAAAGCAATGTTAGAAATATTTTCTTTTACTTATAAAAGCGAGGGACCAAAATTAGGGACGGACGGAAGAAACCCGCCTCGCTATCAACACCCATCACAAATAGATCACCCGCGTTGAGATAATATTTATGTAAGATAACAATGCCGAACACTTCACATCATTGTAGATACAAAATCATTTTAAAGATCTTGGTGAAAAGATAACTGTCAAAAAAACCTGACACGGTAAACACTAAACGGACTGTTTATGGGACCAAAGATAAACCATGAAGGATTCTTTTAGGTTACATTTGTTTTACGAAGTAATTAGTGGCTTAAACACTCACTGGTTTGACGAGATGGGAAGTTCATGCCGAACTTGAAACGATATGAGTTCGTATAACACAAATTCATCGCCGCAACATTGCGTTCCATTACATACCACAGTGTGCATAATGAGGGTTGTAAATTGAATTATGTGTAAAATTTGTCACAAGGTTTTGCTTTGTAACCGTTTCATGACGTCATCAGTATTGAATAAATGTTTGCCCTATATACATTTATCCTCTAAAATTAATTAAAATCAGGGCACAAAAATGCAGTATACCGTGAAAGTTCTATAAGGAAGATCCTATTAAACTTATGTTAAATATTTACAAGTTAAAATCAACTAACATTACAATACACAGACATAAAAAAGTAAAGCATTTTGTGCGGGCATCACAGATGAGATACCCTTATTTGTTGAGGGCGTATCATGGGCATCAAACGGGCGTAAACCGGGTCAACGACTGAATCCCGACCGCCGTCGCTCGAAGTGAAATAATTTATCTAGCTATTCGATACGGTTGCACACTTGTACGGCATACCATTGTAATATGCCTTGATATGGTGACTGTTACAATAACATTACGTGCATTCTTGTAATCTATGACAGATAATGGCATTGCGGAAAGGTTAAATATGATTGACCGTATCCGCACTAATATTGGAATCGTGACTGAATATCGATAATCGAACTCTTAGATCTTGTCAATCGAGGACAGAACCTCAGTCGTGTAAAAATGTAGGAGAATAATAATTATAACAAGTATCAGAAACCTGTTTAAGCACATCGGTTACAATTTAAAACAGTAGAGTTCAGTGACAGGCCGACTACACGTAAACGACCACCAAAAGGTCCATTGTCAGGAATTCGGGCAACGAGCTTGCGCACGCGCTCTACAATTTATTGTTAATTAATTATAGTGAAGTTTGAATTCTAAAATGTACATAATGCATTAAAAAAAAAACATCATTATACTCTATTTGTGAATTCTATATTGTGAATACATGGCAACAACCAGCTTCTGAGCAGTCCTTGAACATCTGTCCACATAATGCGTTACACCACCGTGGACATGTGCAATAAGGATCAGGTGTCGCGTCGCACTGACCGTGGCCAAACCCGGCCCAACGGGTTAGCGAGCCGGTCTCCTCCACCGGTCACAGGCCACCGACACGAGAAAGTAAAAACTCAAACAATACATCAAATGGTGCCGATAATATACGCAAAAAGTGTACGACAATTACGTTGTATATTTCGATCGAGATTGGAGATGTCTCGGAAAGAGAAGGATGGATGAAACAATTAAAATTAAAGCAAACAATGTTAAAGGAACAAAAAGATTTAGAGTGATACTCGTTACGGATAAACGTAGCATCCTCCGAAGCGTGGGCAAAAAGAAACGATTTAATTGCTACCACAATTAGCCTACAAAACAACCTGTTGCGTACACATTGCAGAAGCGTTTAGAGAGAAACAACTTTGATTCTTTTTTATCAAATAGAAGCTATTTAAATAAATGGTTGATTTGGTTGCAAACGGGTGACGTCTGTTTGAATGTGGATATTTGGAAAAGGTGCTAGCGTGCCACCTTGCCGGTTAGCGCTAAGTAGTTTGTTGATTTCGTAAGTGACGGTTCCGCTCCATTCACATCAGGCGCAGAGGATGTCGCTTAAATTTTGACTGATACCATAATTAGCTGAAATAGAAAAAATCAATAATACCGTTAACCTTTACGATAAATCAGTTTCTTTCATCATCCAGAAATACTGGCAAAATTTATTTCCTCTGTTAGTTTTACAAACAGTATGTGGATTCACCGGTATATTTAAACAAAGATGTGTCCCTTGAGCGTGAAGATAGCGGCAGTTAGTTGTGAAACCTGCTAGCTTATATTGATAGGCTAATTTTCCGGTTCTCGTTACTTAGGGGGCTCGCCTCCGCCGCCGCCGTCTCGATGGATTCCGGCTTTGTTCTCAACTGAAAGGATTATGGAGTAGCGGAATGATCGTAAACTTACGATCTTATAACATATTACACACTATTTAAATAAAACAAGATTTATGTTATTTAGAAACAAATCAATATGTTTGCTATTCTGCAAAAAAAAAAGAAAAAAAGAAAGTTGGAAAGGTATCGATTTTATCGTACCTAGTAAATGAGCAATGAAATTACCATAGAAGTGCAAAACAAAAAAGTTTCCACGATTAAGCGCTAAAAGGAAAAATCTGATCGGTCCATTAAAATGAACTTGGGAATTTTTTTTAGTAGCTGGCAAGTTTCCAAGAAAACAGATGGTTGTTATGGGCTTATTTGATTGGTAATGAATGAGACAAGAAGAGGTGTTTAATTATTGATATGCGAAGTTCCTTGGGTGGGTTGATTGAAACAGCGTAACGTATTTGTTGGGCAGTTTAATGTAGACTATGTTAAAATTAAAACGTCGAAAGCTTTTAAGCGTTTCAATAATCACTCAAAAATTGATCTCAAATTCTAATAAAGTCAGTTAATTTGCCACGATTAGGAATTAAAGTAAAAGTTTTGTTAAGTTTTTTTTACTATTTATTACATTAAGTATTATGTGGGTGCAAGCACCTCTGCCTACCCCTTCGGGGATATAGGCGTGAGTTTATGTTTATTATATTAACTGCTTGTATATATTTGAGGTATAAAGGGTAAGGTGCTTAGGTACCCTATTTCCATCTTTAACAGAGAAACCAAAAAATACTGCTTTCGATACGGAAATCAAACCCATGACTTTACGCGCAAACTTGAGCCGAGAAACCAACGAGGCAGTTAAATTAAGGGGGTAGTTTAAAAAATAAATAAATTCAAAACATAGACTGCCAAGGAAGGGTTTATTAATTATTGTTTCGTATCTACAAGTGCTCATACGTTTTGTATGTGTAATGCGATCCAAAAGACGGATATCTATACCAGTGTGTCTGCTGCGGGGTTGTACACAAATCGGTAGTGTAGAGAGCGGGGGTGGTATCGATCAGCGTGCGGCGGCCGGCGCGGCACGAGCGGCGGCACCGCTGAAGCGCGCGCCGGTGGATGCCACTTATCGCCGTCTTCACACCTAATTTATCGCGTGTCGCAATCGGCGACCATGTTTGTATACACCGCTATGATGCGCCCTCACCCCGTTTTGTACGTATTTTTATGTACTTTTAATATCAGTTCATGTCATTGTGATGAGCGTTTAAGTGAATGGTGACTTTTATCATAACTCGCAAACGGCAAACTGTCTTTTGTGATTATTGTTACGAGAAATTGTTTTAAATTTTCACTTTCTGATGACATTATGTACGTATTAGGTCATATAAAAGTATTAGTTATTAGTTTTCACGATGTTAATCAGGATCTATGGTAGCCGCAGAGGCTAAATATTTTAAAAGCACTGAACACTGACCTAGTATTCAATATTGGATCCAATAGGAATCGTGTTTATACTCTTCGTCATTGAGTACCACTATGTTCTCGTAGAGCAAGTTCTGTGTAGCTCAATTCAAAAATACCGATAGTAGTATATTTTTAGGTTCTTCTTTCAGCATGATCGCTCAGATTCTTTAGAATCATGTTATAAACAAGCAATAGCAATGGTAGCCCGTCCCAGTTAGATTTTTGCAGCACATTTTTAGCTCACATGAGTTATATTCCATATAAATACATGTTACAACTATTTGTGTTGCCACGGCTCCGTGAAGGTCGTTGGACACGTGGTCGTCACGTAAATTCAGTGGGGTCGTAGGGGCGTGCGGCTCGCGGGGGTTAGCGGCGGCCAATGGGCAGGTCGCGGGGGCGATCGATACCACCGGCCGCGCCCGCCTCCGCCTCCGTTACAGCTTCCGCTATATACTATACCATGTCATAAGCCTGTTATTCTGTTATGGAGCTCGTCGACTTTTGCACCGTTCAAGAGCTTTTCGTTACATTGCAGTACGAGTTATATGACTGAGTTTAACCATCGCCTTATCAGGTAAATGTCAAAAATGCTGCAAAACAAATCAAAGTTTACTCATTCCATCCCGCGATCGAATAAGTGAAAAACTGGCACTAATGACGGGAAGGGTATATTTTATTTACGAAGCTAATTATGATATTGACGGCCTCTGTAGCGTAGCGGTTGAGCGTCCGACAGCTACGCAGGGGGCGTAGGTTCGATTCCCGCTCAGTGAAAATCAGTGTTGGACAAATTTTAATTGCATTTAAAAAATATTAACAATTGAAAATCCCGACTTTCTGTCTAAAAGATCGAAACAAGAAAACCCGACTGCTGTCTAAAAGATCAAAACAAGTTTGACAGCGGTCTGTATTGCCAATCATAAACCGAAAGAAAAATGAGTACCGCCTGCTATCAAACTTGTTTCGATCTTATAGACAGCAGTCGGGTTAATTGCATGTTTAATTGCAATTAAAATGTGCCAATATTTGTATGCTTGAATATGATATTTGCATTGGTCATTTCTATGTTATATATTGAAACACCCAGACCATGTATGTATTTACAAAAAAAAGTATCTAAATATGTTTATCCGTAGTCTAAATCTCATAACACAAGCTGGTAGAATATTGTAGAATATTTATAAGAAGATATCTGCGCTAAGAAATTCATGGCACCATCAAAGCAATTTACTGGATGTAACTAAACAAACTCATTACCGTAAATGGTTGTCCCTTCTGTATAAGAATAGTTTAGATTCAAGACGGAATGGCGCATACATGGCTATTTACGAAAAATATTGTTATTATGCCTCCCGTAATGGTGTGAACAACTGACAATTGAGGCCGGACATTATCGAACAGATACACAATATTGTCCAAATGGCCCAAGAGATCGTGAATGCCAGAAAGGCCTTTTTGTCCGTAAATACACACTAGTGGACGTGAACATTTATTTTAGAATTGGACCTTACTATAGGTAGGTAAACGTGTAAAAATCATAGTATAATGTGGTTTCTTTAAACCTACGGCACTATTAGAAACTCTATCTATAGTATGTCAACACTTTTTCAAAAATCTTCCATCTCTTCCTATGCGGTGTCGTACAAGTCTACTAAGGGATAGGGCTGTTTAACACCAGAGAGATATATACAGCCCAGACTCAGACCCAGATGCATGGCTCGAGTACCCGAAATACGGCAATAGGCTCACCACCTATTACGTGAGACCGAATACAATGATTGGTGATATGTGGGTGTTAAACCCTCCGGGGATAAAGGCGTGATTATATGTAAGTATATATGTATTACTTAGGAAGTTATTTGAAGACGTATACCTAAGGAAACCAGACAGTTTGAATGGTTATGACACTCTGCCAGACATGGACGGATCGTCTGCTACATTCTATTGTAGGAACTTCCGCAGCAGAAGAAATCAGCCTTACACTTATACTATGCTATGACGTTGTTCACGGCTCTCGTTCTAGAATAAATGATCCGAGATACAAAAGCATGTTAGCGCGGTGAGCGCTAGCGATGAAGTGGGTGAATATCGTCGCCGTATTAATAATTAAGGCGAGGGCGGACCACACGGGGTGTACCTTGACACCCCTTGAACCCGACCCTCGCCCACCGCCCCTGCTGTTATTTGCATGCGCCAGTTCACCAGGTGTGGAGTTTTATCAACAACTGGTCGGTCAATTTGATTTTTTTATCAACAATTCTGTTCTTTGTGTTTGTTTGGATTGAAACCTTACTCAATGAAGCACAGTAAATGGGTTATGTAAACTAGTGTGCAAGATTATTGACCAGAAAACTATTCGTCCATTATTTAAAAAGAAACAAATAGTGCTGCGAGTATATATTTATAAGCATCAGTGGCGAAAAGTCCATATAATACGATGCTTCGCTGATTATTTTTCTCTAGCTACGAGTACATACTCTTAATAGTAAGCACATCAAACAACATGTATTGTGTACGTTGTGGACGTATGCAATTTTGTAGAAATATCCAACTAGTTTTAAAATATATTCAATGAATCTTTTACGACTTCATACAGTCTAGTCACAATTAAAAAATATGCCCAATTTTGGTCCCCTCTCCCTCACAAAGTATACACTATCGCCACTATGACTGATAGCCATCGACAACTGTTTGCTTGTTCTCCATTTAATCGATAAAAATAACCGATTTTTTCTTCTGTACGAACGATTCCTTCAAAGAGGCATGATTCAAAATTAGCCTACCTATATCGAGAAGTCGTGTGACCTTTATTAATTTTATAAACGCGGCGATAAAGCTGTTCCTTCTAAATCGCGAGAACGCCCACGCGGGGTGGCTAAACGTGACATTTCCACCACACCCGCCCGCGCCCTTCACCGTCCCCCGACGTGCCTCGCCCGAACAATATACCAGTAGCCTTCAGCCGTCTTCGGGATCTAGTAATATTCATAGTAAACAATGAGTAGTATTTTTTGTGAACTGAAGACAGATACTTTGTACGTGTAACTTGGGGTTTGAGCGGATTCGTAAGAAAGTATGTCCTATTGGCATCGGACTTATTTTTTCCTTATCCTAGTACAAATGGATCAATTCGCTGGAAAAGTACCAATTTTAAGGTCGTTACGATGTTTAGGGATATTGTATCGATTTCAAGTAGTAGGCATCACCTCCTAGCAATAATTCAGGCTGTTTCTAATATTTTCACTTTGGAGGTCAGAGTCCACATTAACAAAAATATACAGGGTGTTACAGAAAGGTGTGGTCATATTTAAGGGTCGTTACACATGCCTGATAACCAGTCGATATGCACCGGCCAATGTACAAATAGTAATAAAGTGATGACATCGTTAGTCGTCTTACAAAATTGTTAAATTCGTTAAAATTTTCGATATTTAGCAAAAGCGGTAGGTCACAACACTATTGTATTTTGTTCTTTCGCGATAAGTTCAATTGAGTTCAATAACCTCTGCAAAATCTCTAATCTCAGCTGTGCGCCTGGTAGCCGGCCTACCAAGCGTAGGTATAGTTAGATACAGGTTACATCAGAGATATTTTGACTATCACTTACCGGGGCGTGTTCTCCTTACAGCGAAACGGTGATGTACCTGATCTGGTACAGTCATAAGAACGCACTAATTTATCACTTCACGATCGCGACACAAGGAGTTTAAACTATCACTTATGTAGGCCACAAAAACATAACGAGTACATGTACACATGAATGGAGTTTATGACGCCACAGTATGCGTGAAACTCCAAGGCATACCTACGTTTAAAAAATTATAGCAACGCGCAACGGCTCGTTGCTCGATGCCGTAACATGCTACCACGCACGCTTCGAAACATCTGGGGTTACGCTACGTAAATCTCTGATATTCGGGCTTCCATATTCTCTCTGCTGTCACATGCTGTACTGTACACTTTTTCTTCACGTAACCTCAGAGAAAATAGTCGAGCGGAGTGAGATCCGGGGACCTCGCCGGGCAAGCGACTCTCACTTCACCGCCACGCCCAATCCTCTGATCAAAACGCATCTTTAAATACGCGCGAACTTCCCCCTTGAAATGAACGGGTTTCACTCCGATAACCGTTCCAGCTCGCCGGGTATCTACTCGTACTCGGGTCTACTTCAAAATGCTCGAGAATACGATCGTCTAAAGCAGTGGGCGTCGTAGAAGGTCGCCACGAAAACTTCCAGTGTGTTGAAGGCGGTTCACCATCTTCTTAAAACACTCCAAAGAGGGAAACCGCCGACGGTCACCCTCTAGTCTTCCGTCCACAAATATCTCACTGTACAGCCGACGAGCTTTTCGCAAGCTGCCATCAGCTGCGCCAACACAAAGCATCATCTAATATTCGCTATTACTAAAAACCGACATTTTCACTGCACAACAGAACAACAACTAGTCTACAAATAAACATGTAAACAACCTACAGAAAAGAAGTCGGCACAAGTAGGTACATACGAATGTTGCCAACCATTAATCTATCTAATTCTAATTATCTAATTTAATACGTAGAATTTTGAAAAATCCACAGACCTTCCTTTCATTTTTAAGGTAAATATGACTGAAAAACCTGCAGTTAACTAATTAATGGTTAAATCAATCCCTTTGTTCAGAACAATATTCTATTTCTACTAAAAAGTACATTGCCTAGGTACATTTTGCTATCTGTTCGCGCTAAAAATCTGAACTGAAAAGTAAATGATAGCTTCGTGCTCAGTGGTTAAGGTCGGCCTTTCTACTGAAAATCACAAGTTTTAATCATACCGAGAGCAGATAGAGCCAGAGTAGAAAGAGGAGAAAAAGTTGAGGAATCAGGAAATAAGTAATACATAAAATTGTCACGATATTTTTCTTTGCATATGACAAGACTTACCTACTCTGCGGGTGACAAGACGCAAAACAAACGAACCGGATTTCGTCTTCTATCTTTTAAAAAGCATAAACGCGTAAAAATACATTTTAATCTACTAATAAATTTACCACTTTTTCATTTGAAATCTACGCTGCTTCTACTATTTTTAACATGCCATCTACAGATTTTATAAAATCAGTTATGGCAACATTGATGCCTACTGTTTTACGCACTTTGGCGCCAAATATTATGTCCTTGGCGGCACCGATTGTCCGTGTCAAAAGCGCCGCCACGCATCGCGGTCTCATCAAAGGACTCCGCGGCCGAACGTATTACCTATGAAATTAGGGTAGAGGTACAGGTTTACGTCCATTTAAATTTTTTTTATTTTAATATTTAAATCTGGATTTTTCAACTATGACTTTGTGCTTCTTTCAAGTGCAGAAACCCCCTCGCATTGAGTTTGGGTTGGACAATGAATGGACTATCGCGCTCAAATTTAATAAAAACCAGAGTTATGTACTTACTCTGAAAAAAAAATCGCAGCTACTATTCAATCTACTCGTTGTCTGTTGTTATGTAAGAGACAACTTTTTCGACGCCGTGATTTTCGTATCATTCAATAACGGGTGGGCAAACAAACATACGACCCACTGACTGAACAACATTGTTATTAAAAAAGAGTATGTAATTCAGTAGAAATACATCCGATACTAAGAATGCAGAAAATAATAAAATTGTGACCATGGTCGAATACTAGTCAGTTCACCCTATTTAGGTATAGGAAAAAAATAACAAATGATTTTATCGTATCAATTATTTTAGGGTACCGTAAAATCTTGTATCAAAAATTTTGAAGAAACGACTCTTACATTTTATGTTATCCTGGTATTTGAACATATTTTTGTTCACTTTACCATACCTTTTTATGCTTTAAGAAAGGTTTTGTATTAAATAAAAATTGGTACGGAACCAATCATAATAAAGGGCGTGGCGATTTGGAGTGAAAGAGAAGATATTTTAATTTTATGAAATAGTTTAGGGTACCGCAATGAATGTTACTTTAACGAACACTTATGAAGGACCTCTTAGAGTTATGTTATCCGGGTACGACATGATATACCTTAGTAAGTTCTGTGTGCATTTTTGTACACTGCCGTTATTTATGTTGTGCGCCATTGTGCGCATTATCATGACACCTGGTTTCCCAAACGTAACGAACAAACAAATCTCAAAAAAATCCGATAATAAATAACTACGTAACTCAAACTAAGGCAAACGTGTAACGATCACAGTGTTGCGGATGCTGCTTTTTTATACCACTTAGGTGGCAGACAAGCACATGGCCCACCTGATGAAAATTGGTTACCGTGGCCTATAAACGTATGTAACACCAGAGGGAACGCACTCGCGCTGCCGACCCTGTAATCACAGAGTTTCTGTGCCGTCAGTGTAGAAGACAAAGCAGGACATGCCTTTAGTTTTCTTACTGACAGCACGAATTCTCCAGTGAGCTCTAGCTACCCTAACACAACACGAAGTTATTATGGCCGCGATATTCT
Organism: Eilema griseolum; assembly: GCA_963662185.1. NCBI lineage: Eukaryota > Metazoa > Arthropoda > Insecta > Lepidoptera > Erebidae > Eilema > Eilema griseolum. Next base: position 24,748,332 of record OY759240.1, read on the forward strand.
GTTGGGCGGAGGTACTTCCGTAGTCGGACTGCTCAATTGGGCCGAAATACCGCCTTGTCCAACCTCCTGCTGGTCTCGAAGGACGAGAGCGTGCGGGGATGCGAGAGGAAAACAACCCTGTTTTCGAACCTGTTGCCATGTTAATTCCGTATGGAAAAGTACGATATCCTCATCTTACCCTGAAAAGGGGCGGCTCCTCAACCAGCCCTTTGAGGCTTTGTCTGCTCTCCACTGTGTCCTATGCTACTCAGGCACACATGAAGAGTCACCCAGCATCCCTTTACAGGGGCATTCCTGCCTCGGTCGGGATTTTGGGAGAGGAGGTGTGCTGCCGTCTTCACGCGCAGTTGCGCTGCGGAGATTCGCAACCAAGCATCTCTATTTATCGTGTACCTATCCAACAACTTGGAATTTTGTTCTATTGAACTTCTCATCAGGTGGGCCGTGTGCTTGTCTGCCACCGAAGTTGAATAAAAACCGAAAATTTATTTTTTGCATAACATTTCAATAAAATTGGGTACGGAACCAATTTTAATTAGTTTAATATTAAGGGGCGTGGCTGGAAATTCGACAGTCCACGACTCCTGGTATTGAATGTAGGTTAACCTTTACCTAAGGTATCTTTGAGACAAGTCTTACATTTAGCATGGATGATTTCAGGAACATAAAAATGTTTTATTATTGCTAAAAGTAAATTTTGTTTTATTTTAATACTATTTTAACAAGTTTAAGCTGTTTCAGAATTTCTTTGCCCGATATAAAAAAAAAATGTTTAGGTACAAAGTAAGTAATATGATATTGAGACAGGGCCTATCAAATCCGATCGTTTGGTAAACCTACTCGGGTTCAAACCGTAGAGTTCATTTGTAACAGCGCGCTGCAGCTGCTGCAGCCCTGGTTAGTTTTTTAGTGTTGTGCGTTTGTCGACAATTTCCACTAGCTTACACATGGTCGATAAAAAAGAAAATTAATTATCTACGTGATACAAAGTAAATTGGTGTTTATACTCCCGCGGAAAATTTATTTATATCACACGTAATGCGTCCCTCGAATATGACCACACCTTTCTGTAACACGTTGTATACGTTGATATTATGTGCCAGAGGCCCCACTGTTCTTTTGGTAACTACTTAACATTTATCAGTGTGTTTATTTTCTACCTTGATAGTATAAAAAAATGTAAATCCGGTCAAGTATTTTGTAAATAATTCAAACTATTTTCATCGTCAGTATTATAGTTATCAAAATACAAATATCCGCAAGAAAAAATACAAAGCCATGCATTTTGGCGCGACAGTTCCGCATCCGCAAATCCACCCCTTTACATCCCCGGATATAGATACGACGCGGACACGGAATCGGTAATGCCGGCATGGCATAAACAGATTACCCGCTGTCGGGTCCGCCCGAGCCGGCGGCGGCGGGTCAGCCAGTAGCCAGTTAATCTCTGCGCAAATAGGCGCACGTACAATGCGCGATTCGCGCGACCCGCCGGGCTGTTCAATGCGGGAAGATCGCAACGGCCGATATGCACCCGGGACGTGTTAATCTGAATTTTATATCCTTTTATTGTTTGTGAGAATTTGTATACATTCACGCCGATAGCTTACTAAATGTGTCTTTAGTGAAAAGACAACAGTTTAGTAGATGAATAAAGAAAAACGATGTATAATTTGGTATAGCAAAATGAATCCTGATTTGAGACAATGTTTGTTTTCATCTACCTAATAGTTGCCCCACAGTTTTGATTTTCACCAGTCATGTACTACATTTTCAAATGTTTTAATCTTTATCGGATTAATTCCGATCAAATAAGAGATAATCATACAGTTCAATTCAGTAATCAATTGTAAATTCCAACTTAATTCGTTGGCCGGTACAAACGGGAAATTGCCATACGTCCGGCTATTTCCGTCCGTCCACAGTTGCGAGTACGACGCGGCCTTCGTTGCACCGCCGACGACGGTTGCATACTCTACCGATTTATGGCAAGTATTGCGGACTACCGCATACTTGAAATAACTGCCTATTGAACGTCTCCATCATCACCACAGGGTTTGCATCAAAAGCTTACCTACACTTTCAAGCGCGCGACTGTGGATAGATGCTTAGATTTGCTATGCTCACGATTTTCCAAATTGACTACCCTCAAGTTTACAGGATATTTCTTCTTGATTTTATATTCAAGTGGTCTCAATGACCATCTCGTGTAGTTCAACCAGGTGTTAGCCAGGTGGACCACGGGCAATGAAAGTCCAAAAATGTTTACAAGTAGTGGCCTTGTGGAATCAATAACATATACAAGTAGGAAGCGAAAAAAGTTTTGAGAAGGCTACGCACTCCATGTTCTTCTAAATGAACTATTCGATTTCAATCTGACCCCGACGATGTTTAAACTGTGAAGCCAAAGATCGTCAATAGGGTCGAACCCTTCTTGACTTTTTCTAATTTATCAGTCTGCTATTATTATTTTGATTGGTCAATTCGAAATGATTATACGTGCAGTTTAGCTTGAGAAATCAAACAAATCCATTGTTCTACCAATTCCTGAGGCCTTCGGTAGAAATGCTTTTGTCGCCGTTAGGCCTTTTGTTTTTCTCCTTGATAGGCCAATTTGATCATTATCTCACATGCTCAGTGAAAGATTGAACATAGCAAAACGGGTTTCAATTAGATTGAATGACAAATATACTACAGTGTTGGAGTGAACATAAGACTGAAGTTTTAAAGAAAACTAATAACAATCATATACATATTTTGAACTAAACTAAGTAAAGCTTCTCCTATGTAATCCAAAATATGGATAATCAAACCCGCGACTCCTGAACGCAGTCAACCGTCCAACCGACATATCCGATTCGGCATTAATTTAGCAGGAGATCGCGATTGTTTTTGTAATGTAATTAAAGTTCAAAGTATTTAAACGTTTACACCAATTAAACGATATTATCAAAACTAGTTTTAGTTTCGGTCGTACAACACTAGCGCAAATAATAAACACATTATCTGCAATGTTGACAGCGCAGGACGTCCTTGGAGAACCCCTTTCCATATAAGAGGAAACTGGGTGACCGGGAGAGATTTATCGTGGCAATAACGGACTTATTTTTAGCACAAACCTCGAGTGGTCTCACTCCATAATAACCCGACATCAACGTGGATGTGTTTCAGATCCAAATATTGCCGTATGCGTATGCGACAGACGTGAAGAACGGCTCTATATTGAATTTGCACGAAATTTCGTTTGGCTAATAAATTTTCCTGTTGTTTATTGAACGCTGTAATTGAGTATACGGTTTAGTTGGTGATAAGTGGTCTATAAATAAACCATCCTAACAACGGATAACGTTCTAAAACAATTACTAACCTAAATTTGCATATACATTTAACTTGGAAAAGTCAATGTCTACAACGGATTCCACGGTAGTCTTTTCTAATGGGAACACTTTACAAACTGGACAAGTCTTGAATGGTTCAAATTCTTTAGTAAAAGGTCCCACATTTCTCATTTCCTTCTCATTATTATACTAACCATCTTGGTTATAACGGGCTGAATATTGGGAGATACGCGCCCAAACGGCGTCAGTTCTCTTTTGGACTCGCATTTATTGACTCCTTACAAGAGTGGAAGGAAATAGTACAGTCAGTAATCAGAACAACACTAGAACCGGCAGGCGTGTATGAATGAAGTTAGAGGAAGCTCGTGTAGACTTTGACACAAATTTCTCTTTCCTACCCAAAGGAAAAGGTGGTAAAAAGTTTTATTTGGTATTATACATTACATCGAAAATTATCAGAATTTATAAATATATACATCAAAGATGCGTCATAAGCCCTACAGAGTTGGCAGTGCTTCAATTAGACATCCATATGCCATTTGTAACACTCTCTAGTACCCTGACAGTGATCATGTGAAATCACTTCCTATGGTACATCAAGGACATGAGCGAGAGGTTTTTGACCGAGAATAGGACACACACGAGGTGTATTTGCATGTAACAAGTTGTTACACCCTATAGAAATGGTAGCAGATAATACGGGCTTCCCACGCCTGTCGTTTCAATTGTAAGACACTCGGGCGCACCGATATTACGACCTGCATAGAATATTGCTTTAAAAGTTTAAAATTGTTGTCGGTCAACAAAATTTGCAAACGATATGATTAATTGAATTTCGGCGATATTTTACTCAAACATTCTGAATAAAGGTTTTCATACTTGATACTATCTAAGTTAGTAAAACCAAATACCAGGGTGTTGGTTGTCAAGTGATATTAGAAAGAAAGAGGGTCGAGAAGGTGGGAGTTCTCGGATCAATTAACCCGTTTGACCTATATTTTATAGTGCAGATTATCCCCTCGGATACCCCCCTCCCATTGGAGCTAGCGGCGAAACTCATTCAACCCGAGAAAAGTATGAATTTACTACCAACAACTAAAATGTCAAATGATACGACAAACTTAGGACTCAAAATACGAGTCTGCTCCATTAGCTTCTGTTTACAAATACACCCTAAGAACTTATTTCATTTCAGGTAAGTATTTCAGAAATGCTCATTTTTCACAACATTTCCAATTTGGTTGATGTTTGTTATAACAAGGGCGACCCTGCCCGACTAGCCTACATACAATTGCCTTAAATATTTGATTTGTCATTCGGTCACTGCTCAAATGTAATATATACAATTGAAACATAGGAGGTAATCCCGACTCTATTGTTACAATAGTAATAAAAAAATTACTATTATGACCAAGTTTATTATTAACGGAATATTTGTTTTTCTCAAAAAATTTCTTAACTTTTTTTGATATTCCATATTTACATATTTATTCATAGATACCCAAAAATCAATGCAAATATATAAAAAATCAGGCCTAAAATGTTTTGCACTGAACGGGATTCGAACGCGCACCTACCGCTGCCACATTCATTGACCATACATCATAGTCCTGTAAAACTTATCAAACTTTTCGTAACAAAAGAATTCCCACCTATTTTCTGAAGAATCTAATTGGGTATCGATTCGAGGAGTTGTAAGACTTGTTAGTTAGTAGCACGCCTTCCGCAAGTCGAGGCACGCTCGCCCATTCAGCTTCCAACATCTGTATCGGCCCGTAAGAAGCGTGTAACACATTCACTGCTACTTAACACATCGATGTGATATTACACAACTTTTGCTGTCGACTACCGCGTCAGTATATCCGATAATATGTATTTGGTTTTATTGAAAGAAAGAAAGAAAGAAAGAAAGAAAATACGTTTATTAAACACACACAAAAATAAAATAGTAATGCCATTAATAACAGGTGTCAGTGTGGAGTGTGTGTTTAAAAGGCCGCAGTTCAGCTGATGCTACAGATTAGGCACAATCTGCAGCGCTGGTTTTCAACTGTAGCCTAACCAAACCAGGTAGCTTACTGCATGTTTGCCATTATTCCTATTAAAAGAATAAAACAAAAACAAAGTACATTTTTCACGTACCCGTACTGTACATACATACAACATTTAAAATCATAAACATTTAAAAGAGGTATGCCATCGCTGCCTGCACCCTTGTTAATATTTAGATTCTTTAAATATTTTGAGAGTATGTCCGGAGTTACAACTATGGTGTTAATATAGCCGCTATCACCCCTGGGAGCTTCTGTCAGTTCTTCGTAATGTGGATAATTAGTAAAATATTTCTGAAAATTAATACAGTCGAAGACTGCCAAAAAATACAATCAGATGTGGACCGCTTATTCGAATATTATAAACGCAATAGAATAAATGTAAACATAGACAAGTGCGTCGTAATAACGTATACTCGCAAACCTAAACCAATTCTTTATAACTATAAAATTAACGACCATTCAATTACACGTGTTAATGATGTTCGAGATCTCGGTGTATACTTGGACAGCAAAATGTTATTCAGGAAGCATATAGATACAGCTGTTAATAAGGCTTATAGAAACCTGGGTTTCGTGTTTCGGGTGTGCAAACCATTTAATGACATCTCATGTATTAAGATGGCATACTACGCGTACGTTCGCAGCATCCTTGAGTTTGCAAGTATCATCTGGAACCCACAATATACGGTTTACATAAAGAGCATCGAACGAATACAAAAGAAATTTATCAAACATCTTAACTTCAGAAAGAAAATAGAATTCCCAACCTATGAGGAAGCTTGTAAACATCATCGAATCGACGCTCTGGAAAACAGGCGCATCATGCTGGACATGTCTTTTCTCCACGACATAGTCAATTCAAACATCGACTGTCCCGATCTACTATCGCTTACGTCTCTAATAGTACCCCGGCGAGCCCCCCGACATGAACTTCACGATGTCTTTCACGTACCTCGTAGCAAAACTAATTATGGAAGAAATGAATACATCTCACGAGTTAGCAAATACTATAACAACAATTTCAGCAATATAGATATTTACGACCGGTCTAAAAAAAGCTTCAAAAAAGAGATAATGGAATCAATATCGAAAAAACAATAAACATTGAGTATTTATGTTAACTTAAATCATTACAACTAATACAAACACTTATTTTTTTATTTTTTTAGTATGTTTCAATATTTATTTATGATCTTATCATTTTATTTATATTATATAAATATGTACACGCATATATATAAATATATATGTATAATGTAATCCATATATCATTAGCTAAGTTATCTGTTCACAACTGTTTTCAACGGTTCAATTAAAATGTTACTTATGATATCCTGTTATTGGCCAACATATACTGTGTTATTTACTGTTTTAGTTATATAAGTTGAAATTGCTGTTGGATATCTTGTAAATAAAAAAAAAAAAAAAAAAAAAAAAAAAAAAAACATGTACTAGTTACAAACAACAATCACACAATACATTAACAATACACACATTAAGCGCAAAGGAGGGCGTCCTTTAATTCATTTATAAGCCCCGAGTATTATATAAACAAAAACAAAAGAATATAAATCAAAAACAAACAAGCAAGTACATAGTCACAATCACTTCCGTGTCGCTTAATGACATTTTGTATTGTGGTCAAAATCTTCAAGGTAATTTATTTGACATAATTGTAAATTTTCGTTTATTCGCTGTGGCACTCTCTGCCGATATTCGACAAATGTTTTTGTGCCTTGAAGTGCGCGAACCCGATCGTAGGTTTCAACGATTTTTGTATAGATTTTCACCGCAAGAACCTTTAATGGTTTACGAGTTTAATCGTGTTTGCTTCGGGCTTAAATCTAGCCCTTTTCACGCACTTCGCACCGTCAAGCAGTTGGCCGCTGACGAGGGCGATGCATTTCCTAAAGCGAGAGCCACCATTGAGACTGGCTTATACATGGACGACTTCGTGTATAGTGTAGATAGCGAGGCCGAGGCTGTCGAGACGGCCGCTCAAGTTATAAGTCTCATGAAGGCGGGTCAATTTGATCTCGTGAAATGGACGAGCAACTCGCAAACAGCGTTAGAGTCGATTCCACCGTCGCACCGATTGTCTTCGGTTAAGGAGTTCGATGAAAGTGATACGCACAAGGTGCTTGGTTTAAGCTGGTCGCCCGCATCTGATACGTTTAGTTTGAAAAGTAGTTCGACCCCGCAAACTTGTACTAAACGCATTATCCTGTCGTGTGTGGCACGGATATGGGACGTAATGGGATTCGTAGCTCCTGTCGTTCTGTACGCCAAACTACTTATAAAAGAGCTTTGGCTTTCGAATTGTGATTGGGACGACACCGCGCCCGACAACATTGCTAAGTTGTGGGCTCGCTTTAGAAAAGAACTCTCTGTGCTTGACCAAGTACAAATTCCGCGTCATGTAGGTATATCGCAACATAGTGTTGTTACGGTAGTAGGCTTCGCGGACGCTAGTGAGAGGGCGTATGGAGGAGTAGTCTATTTTCATGTCTCGAATGTAGGTAAGGTTTCAATTAGCCTTATAAGCGCGAAATCGAAGGTCTCTCCCCGTAAGGTCGTCTCTCTGGCACGCCTCGAGCTATGCGCTTTACTATTGTTGGTTAGATTGATCACCTCTATCGCCAATGCTTGTAGTAGTCGCATTAATATTAATAGAATTTTAGCTTTTTCGGACTCAACAGTCGCTTTGTGTTGGGCCCACTCTTCGCCCCATCGTTGGGACACCTTCGTCGCTAATAGAGTGGCAAAAATTCAATCGGAATTAGCGCCAAAAAATCTCTTTCACGTTGCTGGCACCGACAACCCAGCCGATTGTCTCTCTCGTGGACTACTTCCTTCGCAAATATTAGATCACCCGTTATGGTTTAGTGGACCGTCCTGGATTCATGCCGCGTTAGATAAGTGGCCAGTTAGTCAATTCAATCCCACTACGGTTTCCGAACCACCCGAGGAGAAGAAGCACTCGCTTGTGGTGTCGGTCCCGCGTGAAGAGTCCCTGGTTTTGTTGTTGGCTAATCGCGTCTCGTCTTGGTCGAGACTGTTGCGTTGTGTTGTTTATGTAGGCCGATTTTTGAGAATTTTATCTACACGCGGTCATATAACCGCCGCTGATTTAGATAAGGCTGAATTGATCATACTTCGCGAATTGCAGAAGTGTTATTTTGCTTCTGAATTTAAAAATTTAGAATTTAACAAACCTTGTAGTCGTTCTTTCCGACACTTGAAACCATTTTTGGAAGATGGACTCATTCGAGTAGGTGGTCGTTTGAGAAATTCAGGTTTAGGATTTGAACAAAGGCACCCAGTAATTCTCCCGCGTAAGGACCACGTATTAGATTTGTTAGTAGATTATCATCACAAGGTGAATTGTCACGCTGGTCCCGATTTGTTAATGTCTATTTTGAGACAGAAATACTGGATAATTTCCGCTCGTAATTTGATTCGCGCTAGAGTACACAGATGTGTACCTTGTTTTAAACTCCGCCCGCGTTTTATCGCGCCTGAAATGGCCGATCATCGCTCTTGTCGTGTTGTTCAATCCGCAAAACACTCGCACACGTTGGCCAATGGTGGCGCGTGGGCCAACGTGTGCGAGTGGACTGTATTGCGGGAAGTAGATAACTGTTCTATTGACACTTTACACACAAAACAAGACAGGTGGCCGGGCTGCCGCGGATTCGATCCAGGCAGTGAATGCAGCCCGAGAAATTAGGAGAGGATGCACTAACCTTCACGACCCACGTGTTTTTCATCGCAGCCGGTACACGGATCTTCTCTTCCTTGCTCAGGAGCTGCCGTCAGCGTCACTAGATCCCTTGAGGAACACACGAGAGGCACCATCCGATCGGTAAAGGTCTATGAGGCGGTTAAAATACAACAAATATTATTCATTTCTGAGAGACGCGCTCGCGATCCGTCCCTACGCTGGCTAGTTCAAAGCGGGAGTCACCGTCCACATCTCACACAATGGCGGACGGAAGCTACAGCTAGCCCTACTCTATGGTTAGTGCGGAGGGGGAGACGGATCTAAAGGAGTGTGTTTCCATGTCAAAAAATACAGTTTCCACATCGGCGCAACCATTCCCCCCGGCTTGAAGGGTTACCTTCGAAACGAAAAATGTGGAACAAAACTAATGTCTAATCTAAATCTAGGTTTGCGAAATAACAACTAAAATATAAACATAGATTGGAACTCGTGCCTACTGCTGGCTAGGCAGAGGGCAGAGGCGAACAACCGGGCGCAGATACGATCCGGTTGCAGTTTTAACCCGTACAACACGAGTTATCCCGCGGGCATCGGGAAAAATTTCCTCTACTACTCCTAGAGGCCAATGTAAAGGAGGCGCATTCTCAGTCATAAGGACTACCACCGTACCTACAGTAATTGGGTTGGATGGAGTATTCCATTTTTGACGTGACTGCAGCGTGTGCAAATAATCGGTTCTCCAACGATTCCAAAACGATTGGACCATCTTATCTAAAAGAGCGTGACGAGTTAGGAGGTGTACTCTATCGTCATCAACATCTATTGCGGGCAAATATTTTAAAGGAGTCATATTTAAGAAGTGAGCTGGCGTCAGCGCTAACGGCTCTGACGGATCGCTAGATAGAGTCCGACACAGCGGACGCGTGTTCATCACCGCCTCTACTTGCGCGAGTACGGTACTCAACTCCTCGAACGAGAGAATCTGTTCGCCTATGACGCGAAACAGATGCGACTTAAGGCTTTTAATATTCGCTTCCCAATTACCACCAAAATGACTAGCTGCAGGCGTGTTAAAGTACCATTCAATGCGATTTTCGGCTAAGATGTGAGCGAATTCACTTTGGCAGTACTTAGACCGTAAGAATGTGTGCAATTCCGAAATACTACGTCGGGCCCCTACATAGTTTGTACCGTTGTCCGAATACATGCGCTTAACCGGACCCCGACGCGACAAAAAACGTTTAAAGGCGGACATAAAATTTGGCGTACTTAAATCACCGGTCAACTCTATATGAACCGCGCGAGTTGTCATACAAATGAACAAACAAACATAAGCTTTCGTGGAGCGAATGCCACGACCACGAGCAATGGTGACCTTGAAAGGCCCAGCAAAGTCTGTGCCGGTGTGTACGAAAGGTTTTGCGGATTGAACAACACGACAAGAGCGATGATCGGCCATTTCAGGCGCGATAAAACGCGGGCGGAGTTTAAAACAAGGTACACATCTGTGTACTCTAGCGCGAATCAAATTACGAGCGGAAATTATCCAGTATTTCTGTCTCAAAATAGACATTAACAAATCGGGACCAGCGTGACAATTCACCTTGTGATGATAATCTACTAACAAATCTAATACGTGGTCCTTACGCGGGAGAATTACTGGGTGCCTTTGTTCAAATCCTAAACCTGAATTTCTCAAACGACCACCTACTCGAATGAGTCCATCTTCCAAAAATGGTTTCAAGTGTCGGAAAGAACGACTACAAGGTTTGTTAAATTCTAAATTTTTAAATTCAGAAGCAAAATAACACTTCTGCAATTCGCGAAGTATGATCAATTCAGCCTTATCTAAATCAGCGGCGGTTATATGACCGCGTGTAGATAAAATTCTCAAAAATCGGCCTACATAAACAACACAACGCAACAGTCTCGACCAAGACGAGACGCGATTAGCCAACAACAAAACCAGGGACTCTTCACGCGGGACCGACACCACAAGCGAGTGCTTCTTCTCCTCGGGTGGTTCGGAAACCGTAGTGGGATTGAATTGACTAACTGGCCACTTATCTAACGCGGCATGAATCCAGGACGGTCCACTAAACCATAACGGGTGATCTAATATTTGCGAAGGAAGTAGTCCACGAGAGAGACAATCGGCTGGGTTGTCGGTGCCAGCAACGTGAAAGAGATTTTTTGGCGCTAATTCCGATTGAATTTTTGCCACTCTATTAGCGACGAAGGTGTCCCAACGATGGGGCGAAGAGTGGGCCCAACACAAAGCGACTGTTGAGTCCGAAAAAGCTAAAATTCTATTAATATTAATGCGACTACTACAAGCATTGGCGATAGAGGTGATCAATCTAACCAACAATAGTAAAGCGCATAGCTCGAGGCGTGCCAGAGAGACGACCTTACGGGGAGAGACCTTCGATTTCGCGCTTATAAGGCTAATTGAAACCTTACCTACATTCGAGACATGAAAATAGACTACTCCTCCATACGCCCTCTCACTAGCGTCCGCGAAGCCTACTACCGTAACAACACTATGTTGCGATATACCTACATGACGCGGAATTTGTACTTGGTCAAGCACAGAGAGTTCTTTTCTAAAGCGAGCCCACAACTTAGCAATGTTGTCGGGCGCGGTGTCGTCCCAATCACAATTCGAAAGCCAAAGCTCTTTTATAAGTAGTTTGGCGTACAGAACGACAGGAGCTACGAATCCCATTACGTCCCATATCCGTGCCACACACGACAGGATAATGCGTTTAGTACAAGTTTGCGGGGTCGAACTACTTTTCAAACTAAACGTATCAGATGCGGGCGACCAGCTTAAACCAAGCACCTTGTGCGTATCACTTTCATCGAACTCCTTAACCGAAGACAATCGGTGCGACGGTGGAATCGACTCTAACGCTGTTTGCGAGTTGCTCGTCCATTTCACGAGATCAAATTGACCCGCCTTCATGAGACTTATAACTTGAGCGGCCGTCTCGACAGCCTCGGCCTCGCTATCTACACTATACACGAAGTCGTCCATGTATAAGCCAGTAGTTGCTAGTTTTATAGAATGTTTCAAGGTTCCTCGCGGCAATACGAGCCTGCTGAGTTTCACTGTTCAATGATGTGGCGTGAATGAAATAAAAATTGGTGGTTATTAGCAAAGTTTTAGTTTTGAAAGACTTTTAAGATAACTGTTTTTTCAATTCAATTGAATTTGAATTTTTATATGCTAAGGTAGCTAACCAGCACCTATTTCAACTCATGGTAAGTATTACCGAGGCTTATGAACGTTTGTAACACTGGTGTCATTTGCGTGTTACCGCTTGCGGAGCAGAAGAATTCTTTCATTAGAAATACACAACATCATCCAAATGCAAATCCCGGTTGAATCCCAAACTCGCACTTTGGGCCTGGAGTCCGATTAATTTCTTCTCCTTGTCAATATTTGGTCAATGGTTGGTTTTTACAAAAGCACCCACCAAGGACACGAGACCGGTACTACATTTTTAGTGCATGTTACAGCACCAGAGTCGAAATCAAAAATCATTTATTCTGCATAGACTATTAAATCGGAACTTATAACAAAAGGAAATATGAAAACTAGTTTAGCAAATGGACTACCGGTTCGAATCGCGGCACCGACCTGAGTAGACTCCGGCAACTCAGCGGGCATTTTATTTTTGGTCTATTTACAAACATACACTTAGTCTACTTAACCTAATTACAAAAAATTACTTGAGTAGCAAAGTTGAGCGAACAGCTCATTTCCAAGCTTGTTTATCATCCAAGTATTCTCGGATTTTATAATAGCCTTTCTGGTACAATTTATTTTTAACTATATTTTTAAATTTATCCACAGGTAAATCCCTAAGCTTTATGTATCATCCCTGGACAGGTGCTAACATGCAACTGAGGTCAAGATGTTGCAAGGGTAGTAACCACAATAACTGCTTACTATCAGGTAGGTCATGTGCTTGTTTGCGTCATTATTAATACTAAAAAATAGACAGTACCTATTCTAATCCTCGTAACAATCTAGCACGGTATTCAAACTATTTGCAATCTCGTTCGAACACTAAAACATTTTCACATTGACATTCGACACAGTGATCGGGTGTTTATCTGCGGGCCGGCCATCAACCGATCGAGAGGCATGCTCGGTTAATAGAAACGCAAGGCTGGAACAATTGAAAAAGTAGTCGTGAATTTACGCTACCGTCTGATAGAAATATGCCGTTATAATAGAAAAAATCTTATACGAGCGCTAACGTTTTTGTATGTATTGCAAAAAAATAACTCTCAGAAGGTCAATTCTCGTAATAAAAAGATATTTAAAATTCAGTCTCGATCTAATTTAAATCTCGTAAATGACAAAAACGCACCGCTTGGTTCTTGACGCTAGCAGTTTCAGATGCATCTGTCGGATGCACAGACCTTCACGAGGAATTCCAGAGTAATATATAAGCTGTAAACCGAAAGGTAAGGATTCCTCAGGTTCCTTTATTTGCCCTTCTCTTTCTACTCAGAAATATTGCCAATCGTGTATAAATTTAGTTTTGAAAGCGTCTGTAGGCTGTGATAACAGTTTTCTCTCAATATAAGACTATTCGCTACCTTATAAATAAACATACATCGGTTACGTTACTTGAGCAAGGTACGCAATATTTTAAATACTCCTCGTTAGGTACTTCATAATTTCTGAGGAACGGATAATTTATTGACGTCTTATAACAAGTCTTTGTTTTTCGAAGCCCAACTTACACATTATTTAAATAACAAGTCGGTCTTATTGTTTCTCGGAAACCTAAAATACACTTGTGCCCCTTCGCACAAAGAGTTGCAGTAGTTATCTCTCATGTTACATTGTAAACTAAGAATGAAAGAAGTGTTAGAGATTAGAAACGTTGAATGCGTTATGGTCGACATCGCAAAACAAAACAATGGCCGAGGACCGAAATAAAGACCGTTTATGTAGATTTATGTCACGATCTATTTTAGTATTCGGCCGGTCGCGCGTGAACTTGTCCGCGAGAGGGCGCGGTGCGCGGCGGAGCTGCGCGCGCGCCGCTTGTTGTTCAACAGAGTCATGCACCAGGAAAACTTTATCTTCCGATTTACGTTGGCGAGAGTGTTTGTCATTACGTGCGTTATGTATACAAATTTTATACCGAATGGGAGTCATGGGATTTCATGGTACTCGTTTGCATCACTAGTGGATGAGTATACTGATGAATCTTTTATGAAATTAGAACGTGAAGGTATTTGAAACGCGTCCATTATATCCTTGAAGGCGTAGGAATGGTGTATCAACAACCACAGTGCCACTAAAGAGCAGGCGAATCTATCTCACCAAACTCTCTTCTATAAAATTTAATAAGATATTTTATGATGCAATTCTGTGACAGACACTTTTGATGGGTAAGTGGTTATCTGCAGCTATAAACGCCCTAAACGGGAAGTGTCATTCACGTACTACCCCAATGTTGCAAATAGCGCCAATATTTAATGACATAACCTTGACCCACTTAAGACGGTAGGCACCTTCCACCCTCAAATTTATAGTACTCCACGTAGTACATTTTATATTTTATGATATAACGTAAGGATCCCAACCACCGCCTACGGGTGATGAATTAAAGGCAGTAGGCATACCCACCCCTCATGTTTATTTATTCATCTAGCAAGAAAAAATATATTTCACGCGCTTACTGCATGATAAGATAAAGTAAAAATGTTAAACACATTCTGAGCTTATGATTGAACTTATTAAAAGTTTTAGTATTAAAGTTATCAGGATCGTGCCAAGTGGAAAAGTGTAGTCTCTGCTTACCCCACTGGGAAAAAGGCGTAACTGTATGAATGTAATATTACCGGAGATGTAAAATGGTAAATATCCCGATAACTTTAATACTAATGTGAGTGACCTTGATAGTTTAAATAACTATTAATTGTTGTTGATCAGAAATGATATGATTTGATCTGCCATTGAGAGTCTACTCAGTGCTAGTCTGCAAATTGGCATCGTCTTCTGACTGAGTCCAAGACAAGCGAATATAATACTATCGAGGGAGGGTTTATTGCGAATGAATGGAACTCTGTCACATTCAGGGTGAAGCCTGGACATTATAATTATAACATCAATCTAAGAAAGAAATGTAATTAATTTATACACAAACTTTTTTTTTATAAAGCTAGGTTGGTATACTAGCACACGGTCCACCTGATGGAAAGTGATTACCGTGGCCTATGGATGTGTGTAACACCCAAGGAAGACACACACGCGCAGCAAATCCTGTAAGCACAAGAGTTTCTGTGGCGTCAGTAATAAAAGACAAAGCATGACAAACTTTTGGTCTTCCCACTGACAGCACAAAACTCTCCAGTGAGTTCTGGCTACCCTACTCACCGCCGGGAACACAACACGAGGTTATTATAACCGCGGTATTCTCTAGTCCGACTGGGGAAGTACCCCAGTTGGACGTAAATACCGTCGTGTCCTATCTACTTACAACAGAATAGGATATACATTAAATATTAAACATCTGAGAGTCAATAAATAGTTTTAAGTTTTAAATTAAAGCTGCAATCAGCTTAGAGGTGGCAGGTTCAAAATATAACATTACATAATACCAACACAACCAGCCAAAACTATGTAATATTACTTACAAAATGAAAAATATTCCACTATATCACTTCAATTTCTCGAACCCACATCAATCTTGGATATCCCAGTGGTCATAGAAGAAGTAACGAACGATGATGTCATGGGTAGGGCTCAATTTACCGTGCCGAAAGTAAATCATTTGAAACCCGCTACCATCGAACTCAGAGTGCGGTTAGGTAACAAGACCACCTGTTGAATAAAGGATTGCTTGTAGAATGGATTATGGATAAGATCGGGATATTTCAGATGATAATACGTCAACGTTTTCAGTAATTAGTTTAACTAGTATCAAGATATTACTAGCTTTTGTCTCTTAATTCGCTTGCGTTAATATTGATTTGGGACTCAAAGTAAAAAGTTACCTACTAAATATCTTAAAGGCTCAAATTCAAATCAATTTATTGTGAAAATGGGTTATAACATGATGTACTAACAAGAATATAAAGTTTCTCCATTCGCCACCTCAAGGTATACAATAATAAAATAAAAATAAAAATTCATTTATTGCCAAATAGTATGTAACAATGTAAAGTATTATACTGTGACCCCACACTAGGCAAAGCCTGTCCTGTGGCTCCCTGTGGGTGTACAATAGACAACATTATATAAAAAAAGGGCAATGTACTTAAATAACTAAACAAAATATGATAATAATAATAAGCGTCTTTATTGTACACCAATAACATAATTACATTACTCGTACAATAAAAAGATATAAAGTTTTGTGGTTACAAGTGGCGATATCAGAAAAATATTGAACAAAATTAGGTGCATATCAACATATGTGTCAAAAGATGTATGTTTGTAATTACCGTTAAAGTAATAAGCTAATACCATTATACAATACAATAAATTAAAGGTACTTTGTCTTCTAGAAATTCATTTACACTATGATAGATTTTATCAAACAGAAAAAAAATCAGTTCTATGGAGTTTTTGAGCTGTCAGTGGGAAAACTAAATTCTATACTGACGGCACAGAAACTCTGTTCTTACAGGGTCGGTAGCACGAGTGTGACTCCCCTGGTGTTGCACACGTCTATATAGGTTACGGTAACCACTTTCCATCAGCAACATGCAACTTGGAAATGTATTCATGTTAATAGACCAAATTAGGTATTTGACTTTCTGGTCAATAGTTAAAGTAATTACTAAACGACAAAACGGTAAGTTATAAGGAAACTTGTATGATATAATTTATTATGACGTCATAATATTCAATAGTCAAATCATTTAGGTTAATCATTCTAGTCTAGGTTCGGTGGATGATTAAAACCGTAAGTATCATGTATTCTTTACTTACTTGGTGTACAATAAAGTGTAAATAAATAAATACATAAAACCGACGCAAATTTTATCGCTCTTTTACCATTCTTAATTTAATAAGTTCAGTTAAATAATTTATTACAACAACAGGAAAATACCCAATTATTAATATCAGGTGACTGTCAAAAGTATTTTTTCTATCTGCACGGAACAGTGTTTTTTCTGGATGAAAAGTATGTTTTGATTTTTATACCACTTAGGTGGCAGACAAGTGCACGGCCCACCTGATGGTAGGTGGTTACCGTGGCCTATAGACGTGTGTAACACCAGAGAAGCCACACTCGCGCTGCAGACCCTTTAAGCATAGTTTCTGTGCCGTCAGTGTAGAAAGCAGGACAAGCCTTTACAGTCATCCTACTGACAGCACAAATTCTATTGGCTAAAACATCTGTATTGAATGACAGGACTAACTAAATAAACTGTAGCATAATAACATCTATCGTTTAATACATTTAAGTAAATATTTAATTTGAATCCTCATAAATATGTATCATGATTGAAATGTCGGCCGTTGAGGTGGATTGCTCAATTCCAATAAAATTATACAGGACATCAGGGATCGGGATGTGAAAATGTCTATATTATTCAATCACGTAATAATATGAATGGGGGAACTTAGCGGTATGACAGCACACAGAAGCTATGACTTACTCACTGGACTATACGTACTTAACTAAATAATCTTGATGTGACTTTTAATACAAACACAACAAATAAACTACTTTTTATTTATTTTTTACGTGCGCAAAATCCCCACGGATACCTCCCCACCGGAGCCGGTGGAGGAGGTTATGTCGGACTCGAACCTACTAGAACTAGTGGTTTGATTTCGGATTTTAGTCGTATGACACTAATAATCTTCATTATTGTATCATTGAAGAGTTTAGGCAGAGGTGATTTAACCCCTACATTTCACCATCATTGTATTCGGTCCCACGTAATAGGGGCTGAGCATATTGCCGTATTCCGGGCACTATTGTTAACTCGAGCCATGCATCTGAGGCTGAGTCTGGGCTGTATTTATTTGTCTGATGTTAAACAGCCCTATTCCTTAGTCGCCTACTACGACACCGCCGTTTTCCGGGCACTATTGTTGCATCGAGCCATGCATCTGAGTTTTTTAAATTTAGACAGACACATCAAGATTGTTTTCCCTTTAGTTAAGTACCTAACCAAATGGAGTACCTAATATGCAACGTTTAGTTACATACAATAGCTAAATAATTCAAATAAAGAAAGAAATTTCATTGATATGACTGATAATACATGAGACAATAATAGCAAAGATTAGAATTAATGAACAGAAAAACGAAAAAAAAAAAATAGCTTCCGGTTTATGTAATGTCTGGTGCAAGTATACTTTCATGACGCAACAAGCATCAATTAAGACTCTAATGAACTTTTGCATATTGTGTTTATAAAAGTACTTATATTTTAAAGCTGAAGAGTTTAGTTGAACGTGGTAATCTCAGTAACTACTAGTTTGGTTCTAATAGAAAAAAAAAAAAAATATAAAATAAATTTATTTCTCACCAACAACAAAATTACAAAATATAATGTTTGCACAAATTAAGGTTTACAGAATCTGGTTGTAGATCGCTGGTGCCTGTTGTAGATAATAGATTACCTGTATTACTGGTCTTTTTATGTTGAATAATCCGTTTATTGAGGAAAGTTTTAGGATAAATATCATCACGCTACAACTCAAGGGAGAGGAGTAGTAATCATAATTGTCAACAAAATATTGGCTTAAGTTACTTGAGAATTAATCAATTGCGGACATATGTGGCTAGGGGTGATAATATAGATGATATGGGGTTTCAAAGTATGCCACGGGCGAAAGTTTAGACACCATAAGATTCTTGTCGATTGTTCAGCCGCTTGACTCTTTTGTCACCCGCTTGTAGGGAGGGAAGAGGATTTATTATGTGTTTAATCCTCACATTTATTTCTGGTTTCAAGACATTCAACTTCCCTGAGTTCTGAGTGTTATTAGTCTGTGTTATCGTGAGTTGCTGTGGTTATCCTGGTGTACAGAAGACTCGGGTGATGAAAGTGTTGGTGGGATTAGTAAAATACACACATACATATATCACGCCTTTATCCCTGGAGGGTTAGGCAGAGGCGAATTAACACCCCACATTTCACCAATAATTGTAATCGGTCTCACGTAATAGTTGCTGAGCCTATTGCCGTAGTTAAATATTTTTACGAATACGTAAATAGTGTGTGATTTTACTCTATAGTATAATAATTAATTTCTCGTTTTATTGTTTTATAAATTTACAATACTACTACTACAATACTACAACATTCTACACAACGCTATCTAGACCCATGGTAAGCATAGTTTAACTAGCTTGTGTTATGGAATTTAGAATACGGATAAACATACTTAAATACTTTTTTTTTGTAAATACATATCTACATATTATACATAGAAACACCCAGATCAATGCAAATACCCATATCATGCGTACAAATATTTGCACTGAGCGGGAATCGAACCCGCGCCTCCTGTGTAGCTAAAGCTAACAATAACTTAATATTTTCCACTCCATCAACTAGAAAATGATATAAATGTTTGAATGCTTGTTTGTATTGTATTGTATTATAAAATAGTAGCATGAGCGCAATTCTCATAATCATTAAATACCATAAAAGACAAAATGAGTCAGGATAAAGAAATATAAACATAGGTCGCAATAATGACTAACAAACAAACAACGCAAACTGGGTGTATCTGTGTCATAGGATGTATTGCATACATTTTGTGTACCAACATAAAGTTACTTGTGCGAGATCTTTGGATAATTTCCTCAGCCCACACACAATATTAGCCAATGACAAACAGGCAATAAATTATCACTAATCGAAATATTAACTCCTTTGAAATGAATCTAATATGAAAGGATTCTAACAAGATTTTATATGTAATTTTTTTTTAATATTCCACAATATTCCACACCACGCTATCTAGACCCATGGTAAGCATAGATTAACTAGCTTGTGTTATGGAATCTAGAATGCGGATAAAACATACTTAGATACTCTTTTTTTGTAAATACATATACATAGAAACACCCAGACCAATGCAAATATACATATTTATGCATACAAATATTTGCACTGAGCGGGAATTGAAGCTGAGCCTCCTGCGTAGCAGTCCAACGTTCTACCGCTACGCCACAGAGGCGTTCGTACAAATGTTGTGTTATTATTTAAGCTGTTTCAGAAGTTTCGATTGCTTTTTAGGAGTTATAGGACCATCATCTTTGTCTCACCGAGACCATACCGGCTGAAGACATTTATAAACGTTAGGTATACAGCTAATAAAGGGATAATATGTCCGATAATAAAAAAACTAGAGTGAATTTTTCACAGTATTATCATTGCCATTACAAAAAGGCAATATTCGCTATAAAATTTCAAAACAAATGACACTTCGTATCTTTTAAATTCCCCAGAGGCTGACCTTTTTGGGTCAACCCATAAAAACACGAAAAGGGGAAAATTTTTCATAGAACTGGAAACTAAAAAGGCTGTACTCAATCGCGGTGGTGTCGTGTCACAAATTGGGCGGGCGGGCCACAGGCTGGACCAGATCTACCGCTAAATATAAATGAAGATCCCAACAGGATTACCGACGCCAGCGTAATGGAATTTTACGCCGCCGCTTCGGCGAAATGGGTGAGGCAGCAGTTTTTTGGCCCTAGCCATTTCGAGAATATATCGGGTCAAAAATATTCTTCAAACTTGCACGATTATTTCACTTGTACGATTTAATAAAGCGAATCCTACTAAACGTAATGTTTTTATTTACTTATTTATTACAAACTAGCAAATTTTTACGAATAATCCGCGTGCAATATATATTCATAGATATCTTATGCCCGATACTGCCTGGGTACAATATCCGAAATTTCATTGATTTATTTAAGGTCCATAAAGTGTCGTACGCCGTCAAAAATACGTCATTCAATGTTTTAATTGATAGAAACCTATAGATATTTTTATTATTAACATAAAATCTAAACAGATGGTGAAATCTCCATGTAATTTGACAAAAGAAGTACCTTCTGAAGATATTCTATCTCGCAAAATACAAGATTCGTTCCGTTCCGAACGCGTAGCAAGGAAACAATTTCAAGGGAGAAGCGAAAAGTGCTTTCCAATTCAAATGTAGTTGCGACCGAGACGTATAAAACAGTGAGGGGTTTACTTTGAAGACTCATTCATTACGTTGATTACTTGCTCGGTTCTGCGTCGAGCCTAGAAGGTAATGCTTCCACTCACTCGGCGCTATTGTCGCCGGCACGACGTCGCGTCGCAAGATTAAAGATTTTCTTGTTAATTGTCGCGATACTAAGTCGCTCGGTTTGGGTAATGACTTGTTAACTCTTAGCTACTGCGAATACCGTTTATAAATTGCCGTAGAATGTTGGGTTATATTTTTATACGTCTTTGTTATGAAACGACGATACGAATTTGTTTACGGCGGTTTGTTTGTATTTGTTTAGTCACTATCTACGACCGTTTTAAATTTCATTGATAAAAGAGCTTCACTATGAAATTCTTGATCTTGTTGTTAGTATATCTATTATATTGGATAGGGAGAATATTACATCTATATATTTTTCTAGTTTTTAGATATTTTTATAAATTGGACAGGATTGTTTCAAGTGAATAAAATGTTATTCGATTATACAAATAGCTACTACATAAGTCAAACCTTGAAGAAAATTACATAGGACTAACCCTGACATAACTATCCATTTTTTAAAGTAAATAATTAAAAAGAAAGTAAAAATTGCAAAACCGCCTTTTACAAAGTCGGTTTCAAATGTACCATTTTCACGAAAATAACTTATATTTACAACTAAACCTAATCTTTAGTCAGCAAAAACTTACGGCTTGCAATCAACTCCGGAGCGACGAGACCGTTTAGGTCCGGTTCCTCGCCATACCAGAATATCCAAAGTTCTTTGGCGGCTCGGAGGGAGAGGGGCGGTGGCGTGGGGGTGGGCGTGCTCATCTCGTAGATGTCGGTCGGCTGGAGAGCCGGTACCCTCCGCCACACACATAGGATATCGCCGGCTAGGCAGCGCGCGTAGCTGCTGATCACGGGATCTGCAAGTGGAGCGCCGCCCTCCTCCCCATCCCCACCGCCACTCGTCTCCCCCCATACGAGCTTACGCCATTTTATGCCATACAGCTCCGTCTGAAAAGAAAAATATAAAGTTAGGCACAGGTTGATGACTTCATCCCAAACAGGGTACAGTGGTGTTGGCTGTACGGGACTTCACCAAGATCTTTGGAGCCAAGCCATTTTCACCTGCAAGCTGGTACACCTGCTGCTAGAGGTTTGTCCATTGATCAATAGTTGTCATGTGGTTGAGTAGTGGTTAGCAGGTGAGGGTGGTTTTTGTCCAAAAGATTTTGGTGCGGGCCATATATTATACAATTACAATAAACATTGAAGAGCATTATAAATTCAAAGAAATAATCATTAAATTTAAACAAACAAATATGAACGTCGTGACTTAATCGCGTTAACACTGATACGATGGGTTCCCGGTCATTCAATCGGATAGCACCGATCGTGGTCACGGGACGTTTACCCGTTTCACAGGATTATCACGAATAAGTTTTAATTTTTATCAAGTAAAAATGTATTAAAATTGCTAAAGTGCAAAGAGATTTAAATAACGGAATATTCTTCGTAAGAAATAACCAAAAATGAGCCAAATTCGTTGCACTAATGATCTTGCAATCTTGATTAAATGCAGCGTGACCTCGAAATCTTTAAAATTATCACTGGCAAGTGTCCAGAGGACAGTTGTACAAAGGATAGAAAGAAAGAAAGAAAAAGCATTTATTCAAGAGAGACACAATGTACAGAGGGTCAAATAAAATCGTACTAGGACGCTGATATACACGAACTTACTGTTTGTATAAATTTTAAATTATATAATTTAACAGGGTAATAATGTATCACCCTCATTTCGCCAGTGACTGGTTTTGTAGGACCTTTGTTTAGACTGTCTTGCTACTGAGATTTACGATAGCAAGTAAATAAACTCATATAATCTTCATTCCGGCGGTTACCCCATTTTGCATACATCATCATCATGCGTATTCGTGAGGTGGTGGACAAGGAATACAAGTATCACCATCCCGTCTTATCCGACGGGTGTCGTAAGAGGCGACTAATGGAAAAATATGCAGACTGCGAGAGAAGGAAAACTCGAAATAAAGTCCGAATAAAGTACCATCCCGTCTGGCCAGCATGGAAACAGTAGGCCAAAGCCTCCCAACATTGGAAGAAGTCTATGTACAGCAGTGAACTGCAATGGGCTAATTGATTGATTGCATATAAAAATAGCACTTTGGAATGAATTGCTCTCCTACACTAATCAATCAAATCAACTATATGGGTAAAGGCATTTTGGCAAAATCCGTGACATGCTGTGTTATTGGATTTTTTTTTCCACAAAACCAACCGACCTCGCGACCGGAAACTCGGCACTTACTCACCGAGTTTTAAAATTATAAAGTAACAAGCAATTATTTACGTATGATGCTGATATCTTATCTAGAGCTTTTGTGAGTTTGTTGTTGTTTGAACGATATGAAGTTCTGCCAACACGCTTGTGGCACAAAGGCGATAAGTCGAGCACAATGCCCTAAGCTACGAGATTAACTGACACTTCTGTAGTGTTAACGCCGTGTTAGTGTATTTCGGGACTTCATCAACGTCGCACATATAACGCCAGACTTGTAATCCGACCGTTGTAGAGAGGAAGGTTGGTAGATGAAAGTAACAAAAAATTATTGAGATTAGGTAACTCTCACTCTTCCCTTCGGGGAAATACAAGCGTAGTACTCATTTATGAGCCAGCTGATATTTAAAGGTAATAAAGTCTCAGACATGATTAGTATACCAGTCTGATTAATAACAACTTTAATGTTGACCAACAGACTAAATGGACATTCTCACGTAGTTCCCCATTAGAGATCAACAATGCTGCCACTAGACACAGCCACTCATATAAGTAACACCTGACGTCACCGCCTCATTCGCCACAGTTTACAATTCGCAAGAAAGAGCACAAAAATCTCACAAACACTCTCAAAGTTTCATTCATAATCAAAGCTTTTGCCAGTCAAAGAATTAGGTTCCCTTTCACACGGTCATTAGCGAACCTCAATTGAACCACAGTGGTGTGAGTGAGTACTAGCGGCAGGTGGTGTGTCGACCTTGGGTATGCAAATATATTATCGGGTCAAACACCCATCGCACCGCGACCGGACGCCCGGACATGCACCATAACCTGTCCGATAATACTCCTAACATTGCTTTTTCTAACACTTTCGATTAAAGATTTTGATTAGTTTAATTTAAATTTTTTTGTCTTCGTTAACATGTTGTGCTTGGATGATAAAATAATTTATAAATCTGTTTACTTAGACTTAACACATTATACTTTTCATTTATAACGAGTTTTGAGTTACTTTTTCATCTAGTAAACAGATACATAGTAATTTGTAATGTATAAATTCGATGTAGAGTTACATTTGGGTGAAGCTGCCGAACATATTCAGTTTCCACGTTTAAATGAGATTCGATTACGAATTTGTATACTATAGAACCAGAAGTTTATTACAGTACTAGCTAGTTCCAGGTGCGATACAAGAAACTTTGATCTGTAATTTTAGAAAACAACCGCCATGTCTAAAAGAATGTTTCTAAAAAAGTGAGGCAAGAAAAGGCATCTACCGAAGCCGTCGAACTGGACATCACTGTTTAAGCATAATTGGCATTTGTAATGGTTATCTCCAGCCAGCTTAAGGGGTGAATTAATAATGAGAAAAACATCCATTGTGAAATTCTTTCTTTGTCCCTCGCTCCCACATTAAAGAACTGGAATGTTCTTTGGGCTTGGCTTCACTGAAGCGGAGAATTACGTAAATCGTCCACATGGATAATTGGAGACGAGACATAGATAACAATCAATATGATTGATCAAATCCTGTACTTGTTACTCGTCTAGAAATGCAATCGCTACGGCTACGAGCAAATCTGTTTGCTCGTAGCTGTAGCGTCTAGTGCTACGACTGACGTCCCTTTGTGTGCTACGGACTTACTATAGGCACTAGGAACACAAACTGTAAAGTAACACATTTACGATAGGAGGCAGACAGATGGTTTTATTTTGAAGCTGATAATACTTCTAAAACATTATAGGTAAGTGATGAATGCTCTCTGCTGCTCGTTTTCGTATTCGTATCGTAATTCGTTGTCGTACGTATCATATTATGGGTCAATTATCAGTTCATGGCGGAAACCGCTTAAACTATGTGGTAGCTAATAAATCATTAGTACAGTACCAGCAAATAATACCAGTTATAATTTAAAAATCAGAAGTCAACATTTACAAATGTTGATTTGTTTGTTTTGGTACGCTTTGCTTGAATATTTTAATGATGTCCTTAACCCTGTACTGCATTTGCGGTCACAGTCACTCATCCTACGCTTCTAGAGCCAGAGTTTATTTAAATAATTATATTAATTAATGGATACCACACTGCGTGTATTTTAATTGCACTATCCATGTTTCGTTTTGTGACTTTGAAAGTATAAAATATTCTAATTAGATTTTCGTCTACATGATGGTGAGCGCGACTGCCATGTTTATTGAGTTTAATGTTAATAAATACATACTTAGCATCATCTCTTTGTAAAAACCTCACTGTTGATTGTTTTAGGGACACTCTTTATTACAGGGGGAAAATAAACTTAGATTTTATACATTATTGCCTGATTTTTTGAGGAAATACAGGCGCGAGTACATTGTATAATTTAATAACATGTTACACTAAGTTTATTATACCTTTTATACGAAAGACACGAGCATCTGCAGCGGAAAGGGCTAAACGCACCTGGCAGACGCCGCGCCCGCGCGTGGGGTCGGTCGCACCGACGTAACGCGCTACAGGGAAGAAAAACACCAAACGAGTTTTTAGTTAAGTTCTAAAATGAGGGGTTATTGCTCGGTGCTTATAACCGCCTGTTAAACGATGTTTAGATATAAAATTATACTAAATGTCGCCCATTTATGGTATTTCGAGCTGAGGAAGTTTTACTGCAGTTTTATTAGCTACAGTAATTAGGATTTTATTGAAATATGATACGATAATAAATGTTGACAGTGGCGATTAAATAATTTGAATATAAAGTACTTATACGACGTGGTTTCACTTAGTGGTGTATTAGACGGGTTAATCTGTGATCAGCGTTTAATTATTTATAGACAGGTCGTGTGCGTAGCTGGGTAACATTCTTTTGAGTACATGTATATGAAAGAATGCGTCAAGCTCGGTGTCGTGAACGTTCGTTCGGGCGGCGCCGGGGCCAGCCGGCCGCTTTCTAACGCGTCCGATGCGCCCGCGCAGGCCCACTTCACTTTCTATTGTACGACGACGTGACGACTTGCCTTATATTAATACAATTTAATTGGATTGACCGTAAAGCTCGTTCATGCCCCAAATAGAGGGAAAATCGAAATCAAGGGCATGCGCAAGAAACGAGAGGGAACAGAATAGTATGAATTGCAACGATGTAATTTATGTTCAAGTATGAAGTGAGCAACTCAACAATAAAACATTCGTTGGTACAAGCTAATGTATTTTCAATACACCCACAGTCTAAGGTCAATGGATCATAATGAAAATTCAAAGGCTGCAGTATTGTTGGGTAGATATTACGCAAAGATATTTCGTTTGCAGTGAACAAGAGCAAGTATGCTGGGAAAACCCTGCGACTATTTGAATTTTAAAATCCAAAACGAGCGGCGGATGAACGCATAACTCCGACGATAAAACCCGGATGAAGTCGGTCGAAAGCCATGCCTTTTCCGGAAAATTCCGCGTGTAACCAGTTTTAAAGCGATATTACGTCAGTCGGCGCAAGCCTTTGAAAAGTTTGAAGATGAGACCACGGCTTAGTTATATATGTAGTTGGCATTTTCCAGAGCGAGCCGAATTCAAATACTCTTTGTTGCTTTTGTCTCTATAGTTTGTAAAATGGGTTTTGTGCACGTAATCGTATTAATTTCCATTGTAAATATCAGTGTATCGTTCCCATTTTGTTCCTTTATCGTGATCGCCCACTCGATCGATCGATGCGCTGGCGCGCGTCCCTACGTTGATGTCTTTTGCATGGCTATATTTGGACGCGCACTGAATGACTAATGTACACATAAATAATTACTAAGTAGATATCTGCTCAGAGAAGAAGGGGGAAGTATATGTGTTAAATAACTTGACACACTATGATCCAATATTATAAATATTAACTTCAAATAACTGTTAAGATTTAAGAACTGTTAACAACGTCTTAAATAATCAGTTTCCTGTAAACAAAATGATCCCGTAAAGCGATCATAACCTAGAACGGAAAAAAACTGCATGTCCAAAAAAGTCGAGCACCGCTAGTCGAGCAAGCGGGACAGACATATCAGATATGACCGAGACGGGGGCAATCGCGAAAGTGAGAGGAGGCGAGCGGCGGAGCGGCAACGTCGCACAGTTACGTTACTAGCGGGGTAAACAATCGAGGATGATGTGACGGTGCGCTGCGCGTGCGACCGCCCCCGGCCGTGCACTTCGCTACTGCATTTTTGACGAATGACGTCAAAAGATGCGTTTTAGCTACGCGGGTGGGGAGGGGGAAGCTAGTAGATAATAGATTTGCAGTTATACCTGCATACCATAATACTCTCACCGTGCCATCGAGTGCATATTTAGTATTAGAAATAGCCGCCTAAAAATAAATGTGTTTGTAAACAGTCTGCGAAATTTCATACGTGCCGTAACGCTACGAGTGTGTGGTGTGTGGCCGGTGTCGTCGTCAATATTTTCGCAAATAAACGACACAGTTAACGCTGGCGATGGACGCGGTGGCAGTGCGTGTGCGCCGGCCACTCGTCCACTTCCGTGAATGTCATCATTATTATGGATTGCGCGTGTCCAACTTATGTCACATTACTGTTGCTATGACTTATTTTTTTTTGCTTAGTTGTCACATAGGTATGTGTAAGATAATAATCTAGACACATAAACGAAGAATACTCAACGTCATAATAATAGTTTGCATTATCTTGGAATTTATACAGAGGAAGCTGTAGATAAAAACGTTATCTAACAGTCGTTATCGTTAATTTTAGCAGTGCTTTTCTCAGAATGCATAATCCCAAGCAACGCAAAGTGCCTAAGGAGGGAGCGTAAAAGAGTGGGCTCCGGTTCCTAAAGATTTGCGATGATTAACATTGGGATGATGACGGGAAGTCTTGTTTCCTATCTAAATATTTCCTATCTAATGCGGAAATGCTACAAGTAGGAACATGATCAGCAAAATTAATATTATGTGGAATTACAAGAAACAATTACAATAATCATACAGAAGACGATGTTAGTTACATACACATTGGCGCAATAAAACTATAATATAGACAATATTTGCTGCGATATCAACAACAGTTACCTGCTAGTGCCATAGTACCACCACCACACACACACATACATACACACACACACGCGATCGCAAACGCACGTGAACAGACACACATAACACATGTGTACGTACGCACTATAAATGGACGACATACCAACACAACAAAAGTTTTACTTGCCAGGAGTGGGCGTCATCAAGCAGTTACACACTCCATACAGTAACTTACTTTTTACTCTTTCTCACAAGAGGAGTGCGATAGAGATGGGAGTGGTAGCACAGTTTTTACTATGTTTTTACCTTTGACCCAAGATTAGTGACATACAAATGTCATATTTTAGTTATTTTACTAATGTTTTTTTAAATTTTACTTATTGCAGTAGAGATTGTAAAATAGAAAAGGATTTTCGAGTCACCAAGATACTTTTTTGTTCATTACCTTTTTTGACCAATAGCGAAAGGGTCATTCAATAGGTTGAAGAAAAGATGCGAGAAATACAAATCTAAATAATTTTCTTAGTAAATAAATAGATACATTACAAACCAAAGAAACAATCAGAGAAAATCAAATAAAACCATATTCATGCAAGTATCAATGTATTCACACATACAAATATTTGAGCAGAACCGGAAATAAAACCGCGACCCCTGACGTAACAGTTAAACGCCCTACCATCAAGGTTATTGATCACCTATGACATTTACACGGTATAAAGTACATCAATATTCAGTATTTCTTAGAGAAAATTAATTCAAAAAACAAGGAAGGCATAATAAGGAAAAGGAATCTGATTGATATGTCTATACATAAATGGAAAGATTTACATCCTCGTCGTACAATTAACGACATAAGTTGATGAGCTCAACAAAAGTTCATAAGTCCTTTTTACATTGGAATGCATGTCTATCGCGATTGATCATTTTGCGTATTCATGATGCTATTTTCATTGCTGGGAACTCCGTGGGTCTCCACACCCCTGGGACGACCGGGGTGCAAGGGATATGTCTCAGATATCTCACCTCCGGCAACCTGCCGCCCACACAGTCGGCGTGCGTTTTAGTCGGTTCAAGTCCGACATAACCTCCCCCACCGGCCCGGTGGGGGTATGCGTGAGGATTTTGCGCACATTAAAAAAAGGTAAAGGTATTTTCATTGCGTGTGTTGAATTCCCTAAAGACAAAGTTTCATGTTTTGTTATTATTTTATGATCGGTTTAACAGCTATAATGATCAATAAATTAGTATTTGTTCAGTTATTATTGTCGTTGACTGTAGTAGTTTGCTCTGCCTCTGTTTGTAAGTACAAGGGCAAGGACGGATATCACGTGACCATAGATAATAGATACCGCATTAACTAGCCAGGCGGCTAAGTCGGAATGCTTCTTGTCAGTTTAATTTATTCTTTTTAAAAAGCCGTGTTATTAAAGGTACGACATTTTTGTACAAGGGTGTATGTACTAAAGGAAGTTTGAATGCCACCAGTGAATGGAAGTTGAAAAGAGAGCGGATATCTAAAAAGGTTTCTTTATTGGAATCGTATTAGCATAATATTTTGTCATGCGGCAATATTTACACGAAATTAGAATCTACAGAGTAAATTATATGTTGTATTGCTGCTCATATAAGTGACCATTTTACGAATTATATAGGAATCTATTGAGATCCACTGGAAATTTATAAAGATTTCTCTAATGTTTAGCGGAATCGCTCAATGAAACCCACTGAGGTTACGAGAATAGTGTTTTTGACATTTTTGAGAGATTGACATTAGATTCAGATTGAATTTTTTTAAAGGGAGATATATTACGAGAATTGGTCTCCTGATATGAACATAGGTATTATGAGAAGAGATGAATTCAAAGTATGAATATAGACGGAGTTAAGAGTAGAGGCAGGATTAAGAAAAAGGCTTGAGTGGAAAACGACAGAGTGATTTAAGACGTCTGACAAGAATATACCAAAGAGAAAAGACATGTAAAGACCATTTCAAATAATTTTGACAGTGTAGTAATGTTAAGAGTCATACTTTTGCGTAGTTATATTAGCCTAAGTTTATCTAGTTAATAGTAAAAAACCGGTCAAGTACGAGTGGGACTAGCGTACCGAGGGTTCCGTAACTTAAGCTATATAAATCGTAATATATTTTGAATGCGTTGACTTATAAGTTAGATTTTTGCACAGTTTCAAGACGTTATAGACCTGAGTATGTGGTATGAATTTCAACCTGATACCCCCATGCATTCCGGAGAAAAAGCTCTTGACAGACAGACGAACAACGAAGTTATCCTATAAGTGTGCCGTTTATTCCTTTTAAGATACCATAAAAACATACTATTCAACAGATACAGTACATAGAATACAATACATAGAAAAACAAAACAAAACCCAAATACCTGACTCAAAGGTAACACCAATAGTAGTATGTTACATAAGCCGTAGTAATGAATATTATAATGAAAATAACGTTGTTATGTATACATAATGAAAATAAAACATTACTTAGATTATATAATTTTAAAAAGTCTAAAGATCAACTTCCTTGAATTAAATTAATTACATCTATTTTGGAAGAAATTTTGTTTACTTAAGTTAGTATATGTCGTATACCACGAGCACAGTGTCCTCGTGGTGGCAAGTGGTTGGTGGTACCTATAAACGCCGATAACATCAGAGGTGTGGGTGTCAATCATGGGTTACTGTAACCCTCCCGTACTCATTTGTTAGAAAGAACACTGACTAACCACGGTGTATTGTGTTGAAGTACGTCAGTCTCATGGCTTCAAATGTGGGCGGCAAACCGGTATTCCTAACATCCTTACAAATTATACGAGGTACTAGGTACATGTAAGTAAATTATACACACATTGAATCAGTTCACTTCATTGGTAATTCATGCGTTCTATGATATACAAACAGCTTCTAATGTATTAACACCACAGCGCTATCTAGCGAATGGAATTCGAATTACGTCGCAACAAATGATAACAGAACCTGCATCGCGATATGAAAATTATCATTCGTCTCAACATAAATCCTTGACTGCGACCAGCCAGACATGATCATTGATTAGTTAGGCTAGACTGAAAACTCAATGTCCAAGTGTAAATTGTTAAGCCAAGTGCAATCAGTACGCACGTACAAAACGAATAATTCCCGTCACAATATTATGAAAAATAAATCAAGTGCTGAGTAAGAGTGTTGTGTTTATGGAGTTGAGAGTTCGCTTATTAAAAGAGTGATTCTTTTGAATTCTTTTAGAATGTTTAAACTACTACTAGAGCCACGATTTACACACAGGAAATTTTCTAAGATAACGCATCACATATCACATACCCACCGGTTATCGACCCATCAGAGTCCTGCACCCGTAACTTAGGTAAGCACACTAGATAAACAAGAGACGCCATCGTCTGTGTCATAGTCTTTGTTTGTTATAATCTCACATCATTTATTACAATTCTTGAGAATAATGTAGAGATTAAAAATCTATACTATAACAAATATTCAAGTTGGTTGCCTGGAAAGATGGACATAGCGAAATTATAAACAGAAAAGGTGGCATGGGACGCCCTTGCCATCAATTAGTTTGGTTCAGTCCAACTAACTGGCCATCGTTGGGACCAACTGAATGCAAAAGGGGAGATTCATTGAACTAAGGAAAATGAAAAAAAATAACCGTTTATTAATAAAAATGTTGTCTTAGTTGAATCGTAATAGCATAAATGTCACATTGTGTAGAAATACTGTCGAATGTTTTGGAATAGTATGCTTCTTTTCAGTACCTTTATCACATCTATCAGCTGTTTTCATGAAGCTCAATGACCTGTCGTCGCAGCCGCAGTTTATAAGAAACACGATAATTTCTATGCAAACCGTTTCATGTCAATTTGCAGCTGGCATATCACTCTGTATAAATTTAAAAAACCGATAATATACTACGCTAAATTCACAAGAACGATTTAGCATGCGTTGCAGTATGTTGGAATAAAATGGAATTGTTATGTGGCAAACGCGTTTAAAGGCACGCGCCATGGTAGGCAGTAGGTACATACATTTTAGAGGCCACAACGGCGCTTGCGCATATATACTCACATTTGCGCGACACCAAACACCTATGCAAATTCAATCCGCCGGTTAAACATACTACTTACAATATTTGTCACAAGAGGAAACCATCATTGTGGTTATTTATTTGACATTCATATGGAGTCAACAACTCTTTGCTAAGTTCATAGTCTAAAAGTTTCTATTCAGTCAAATCAAAATTAGTTCAGCCATTTTTGTGAGATTAAGTAATTAAGATGGGGCTTTCTTTGCGTGAGTTTAAAATAGATTTTTATTTATTTATAAGTTTATTTCAACAATGTATATTCTTATCCAGTTCAAGGTCTATCTGAGTGACCAGTTTCATCAAATCCGTCCAGCCGTTCCGCGGGATTAAGAACAAACAAACAAACTTTCACATTTACAATATTAGTTGGAAGTCATTATCTATTCAGTCGTGGTGGTATTTAGATTTAATTACCGTATATATTTGGTTACGAACGTTGAAAATTTGTGTGTTACGTCAGGATATGTTAAAGGCCTGGTAAAATGGTACCTCGAGGCCGGCGACCAGCCAATAGCAGCGGTGGTCAACCTCAGGAAGGAGGTCGGCATACGAAACTGTTACAAGTACGCCGACTGTTGAAAATAACGTGTGTTTACTAACGGATATTAATGTCGATAGGACACTGAATCGGGATTTAGTGGTTACGGAAAGATCTAAAACTAAATTAAACTTTCCTTCTTCCTATAGTCCCAGGCGGGACGGAATAGGACTTTTGTTCGCATATAGCCTTCTTTTTTAAATTATTGTGCGTGCAAAAGATGTGAAATAGCATCTGATGAGGCCGCTGAATGAATGAGGGCCAGGGTTGTAACATTGTTCATGTATGTAATGAACGGCGCAGGCTTTCTTCTCGGGATTGGGAGTCAAACAAATCCGTGTGGTATGGTGAAAAATGTATGTATTTCCAGAATAAAATGTAAATATATTACAAGCTTTCTATAACCTTTATTTAGGTTTAGTTTAGGTCTAGATAGAGCTGTGTAGTATTAGATTTTTGGTTGACGACAGACACTAATGCTGGTATTGAGAATATTTCTAGCAGAAAACCTAATTATAAACATTAGCCTGACCTGAGGAAATCAAATCCAAAACCTCACGATTGCACTCAAATCGCACAAACTTATGATACGAGCTACGAGATCACAAAAGAGTACATTTCATTAATACATATTAAAACAGTACAGTGTCCTTGAGACATCGGGATAATAAAATCATAAACATATGCTAATACACAGCAAGTATAAGTAGGTCAACAAGATATCTTGAGAAATATGAATTGGAAAAATCAACAGAGATTTTAACCGGCGGTAGATACTTTCTAAGGGGAATGAATACTCTGCCAACTGAGCTGGACCTGGATATAACTTAGATGAAAATTCTTCTACATACGTATTGAGCGACGTGTTAGACATCTCACGAAATTTATACGAACTACGAAAACTATTTTTAAACATTTTTTTTGAGCTATCCAAGACATGTCCAGGAATATAGGTATTTAAACTATCATGGTCACTCACATCAGTATCAAAATAATTGGGATATTTACCATGTTGCATTATTTTGAGTTTCCGATATTTCGGTGCTCTTGCAACTCAAAACAATGCAACATGGTAAATATCCCGATTGTTTTGATACTGATCGTGTCCAGGAAGCTCAGTAGGCAGAGTATTCCTCTTAGAAAGTAACTAATACAGGTTGAGGTCCCGACTAGACCCGTATAGGAATGATTAGCATTCTAAATGCTTCAAGATGTCATTAATCTTAATCAGAGATCTAGAATCAGAAGGCTGTCTGTTAATGGTCGATAGCGCTGAAGGGTAAAGGGTACGTTGGTAGGCAGGAGTGAGCTTTGCTGCTAACGGTACGCACGCGCCGCTCGCGGTCATCGAACCCGCCGACCTTACGTCTAGTCTAGAAATTTAAAGGTTTGACCTAGTTTTTTAGACAACATGTATTGTCGACCTTGCTGTTAAAAATCACGCCTGTTTAACTTCAAAGGTGTAATACAGAGTTGTAACCTCCAAAGTGCAAGCTTTGAATGCAATCGGGATATTGATACCATAGTTTTTATTCTAATAAACATATTTTTGTCATAAGTGCCTAAACTATGATGTGATTGTTAATTGAATCCATTAATTTATTATACAGTATGATTTTATATTAATATTTCTAAAACAGATCACGTTAGAATACGTATGACTATAATTTTTTATATCGAAAAATACATGTACCATAATCTTATAAATAAATGTTCTACTACTAATCTGTTAGTAACTTTGTACAACATCTAAGAGTTGATTATAAGGTAACAGCCCTGTCCCAGCTGTTCTCCACCTTTGGGAAGAAACGTGTGAGCCCTTAAAGACTACTTCGCTGGGAATCGCCACTGTTACGTTAACTACTGAATACTTTGAAATAAACGTAATTTCAACTTAGACATAGTTCCCGACGTTTCTGTCCCACAACAATATTTCAATATGAAGATATTTAAATCAATAGCAAGATATTACGTCAACGAATAGACAAATATTATAATCTGGGCGGTTGAGAACTGCGACAACACTGGTACGAGTCGACAGATTACAGATTCCGGCCAACCGTCCGCGAAGCTTTTATGCATACAAAGGAACATTACTAGGGTATAATATTGTTTGCATGTGCTATTGAATACACAAAGAATAGTTTAAGAGGAGTCAAAACGTCGACAAAAATCACGCTATTCTCGATTTTTTTAACTATTCAGTTAGTAGAATAATCCACTTAATAATAAGCGGTTACTTAAGACTACAAACCACAAAGAAGAAAAGAGAGGGTGAAAAGAAAAAGGGGTAAAGTTACTACCAAAACATCACTATGCAGCAAGTAAAATAGTCATTACATCTATCAAATCTAGCAAGAAGCAAGGAAAGAGAATAGTCTTCCCTTGGGTCGGCCGGGGTGCGAGGAGAGAGGGAACCTCACCTTCTGCAACCAAAAACAATCCACAAGCGTCATGCTTTTTAGTTTGGCTCCGGTGGAGGGGGTATCCGTGGGGATTTTCCGCATGTAAAAAAAGATAGAGCCAAGAGGAAATTGGGCATAACCTCAACAAATCTTTGGAAAAACAACATTATTACATAAAGTACATATCCGGGACGTATTTTTCCGACCGGTATGGAAAGTGGAAATACATCAACAAAACATTCAAGATGTCTATTCAAATCACCTCACAACAACAGGTTAGAATGAAATAACTCAATCGTGTCAGTCGCTCAGATAACGCCATCTCTGTTACTCGGAGAACATACCTTCTCACGCGTCGAAACCTCAGGCTTATGGTGACACGTAAATAAAACTACGTGCACTATTTAGCAAGTGGCACGCAACAAACACTGGAAAGCAACTGCCACGTTTAGCAACTGGTTTAATTGAAAGATTATGATAATATGTTCGCGAACACGTTGGTTTGGGAATGAGTGTACTAAATTTGTTTGCTACTAAGGTGTTAAACTAGCATGTGGACCACTTGTCGGTAAATTGATTACTGTGATCTATGAGCGCGAACAGGGTAACATAATGTGCACAACTGTACATATCTAATAGGGATAAGCAAGGCTGTACTTAGCAGGAGGAGGAGCCTATTGCCACCAATATTTTTAGAGTACTGAATAATTTAGTGTCCTATGAGAAACTACCTAACCTGTAGTCGTATAAAGAAAAGGTCTTGATAGACAGACGGAGAACGAAGTGTTTCTGTAAGGTTTCCTTTTTTTTATCTTGAGGCACGGAACCAAAAAAAGAGAGGTGATGGAGAAAACCTTGTTTCTTGTAATAAAAAAATACACCTTGGACGACTTTGGGAACATAGTTATGAGTGTAGAGCTTTGTATTTATTTTTGTCTCTATATTAACAATTAGTTGGGTCATGAGAAAATAAACAAAAAATAAAAACAACTTTTTCTTCTAAAATGTTATATTGTTATATTAAAAATAATAATTTCGCACGCATTTTAAGAATTAGCGGGCAACATTTTTACTTATCTTATTTGATCATGATAACCCTTACACTACATGCATGTAAAATTTCGGTTTTAAAATAGCTTTTTATTACGCTATTATGAAACAAAAAAATTCGAGAGGAATCCAGAACGGGGGGAATCGCGATTATCTCACTGATTGCGGGTATTCATGACTTGGCTTTTCCTTAAATAGATACTTATATAGGAAAATTATAAGCCCGTCACCTTCAAAGATGTTCACATCCATATGCGTCATGGAAACTTTAAATTCTTATCACACCATACAGTTTGACCACAGTTAACTCAAAAACTAAGAGGTCCTTTTGGGGGTACCATTGTTAATACATATAGTGAAGTATTTATGTAGTAAATATGATTTACCTAATGAAAAACTAACAACCCACCCTGGGTTCGCACGGATGTAATATGATGTCCTATTCTTGAACTTTATTTATAACAAATTGATACTACTACATACAATACTATATTTTCTGTTGAACCGTTATTTAGAAGCAGTTAGTCGATAAACAGACAGATGTGTATGTTAAATTGTTATTGAATTGCCGATCTAATTAAACATCATATTTTCCTTGCTACATCTTCGAATATTTAGTACGCAGATCCAAAATATAATACAATATTCCGTAGCAACATCGGCGTAACGGGACTTCCCGTTAGAATTTGTAGCCACCAGACTGGGGAAGCACCTCTGCTCTACCGAATACTGTAATCAAGTAACACTTGTGCTATGTTGTTTATGATTGTCATGGCGGAGGCAAGAGCTTCATGATAAGATGGATAGATAGATAACGCAAAGAAAGCACATCTTTGCTTTATTAATTAATAACTTTAACCCATCACGTCTACTTCACATATATTTTATGTGACGTTATTCTATTATATTGGGACCTAAACATAAACTGGCGAAATGTGGGTGCTAGCACCTCTGCCTTCGGGGATATAGGCATGAGTTTATGTTATGTTATTCTATGTGAGTTTTTTTATACAACTTAGGTGACAGACAAGCACAGATGGAAAGTGGTTACCGGTTACCGCGGCATATGGACGTATGCAACATCAGCGGAGTCACACCCGTGCTACCGACCCTGTAACAAGTTTCTGTCCTGTTAGTGCAGACAATACAATCAGGACAAGCCTTTGGTCTTCAACTTCAGTGAGCTTTGGCTAACCTACTCACCGCCGAGAACACTACACGTGGTTATTATTATAGTCGTAATATTCTGTAGGGCGGAGGTACTTCCCCAGTCGGCCTGCTCAATTTGGACGAGAATACCGTCGTGTCCTACCTCCTAACTGGGTTAAGGACTTTGGGCTTCATATTCCGTGGTCTCTTCTAGTTTAGAATATACAGATGTGAGCATAAATACTAGGCAACAACTTCGCTTAATGTTGAGCGTTCAAATATTACTCAATAAATACTTATTATTATGTATGTATGTGGAGTGTGGACATTCCATTTTGTCAATTAAACTAAATAATATCGTCGCGCGACGTGCAACAGTTTCGTATTTCATTGTCTGTTGACAGTTAATATTGTTAGTCATTTGCAAATGAGGTCAGCCTCGTAAGGCGATGCATTGACATGGAATAGTCATAATTATGCGCTTTTACGCTCAATAATGATCATTAATTATACATGAACTGATTTAAAATGAGTAGGATATATGGTGTTTATGTTAACTAAAAATCATCCGTGTGGTGTCGGAGAAAGAATATAAGTATCGCCACACCATCTCATCCGACGGGTGTCGTAAGAGACGGCTAACGGAAAAATACATACATACATATATTCACGCCTTTTTCCCTGGAGGGTTAGGCAGAGGTGAATTAACAGCCACACTTCACCAATAATTGTATTCGGTCCTGCGTAATAGGGGGTGAGGCTATTGCCGTATTTCGGGCACTTCGTTGACTCGAGCCATGCATCTGAGGCTGAGTCTCGGCTGTATATATCTGTTTGATGTTAAACAGCCCTATCCTTTAGTCGCCTTGTACGACAACGCATGGGAAGAGATGGGGTCGCCCTAATTCTACTCTGCCGGAAACCACACGGCTTCGCGAAGCCGGCGAAACCGGCAAAATACGCAGACGATATCACTGCGAGAGAAGAAAAATTCGAAATAAAACCCTGTACCAGCCCGTCTGGCCAGTGTGGAAACAGTAGGCCATGGCCTCCCAACAGTAATGGGCTAGCTAAATACCAAAAATAGTGAGTTAGTTAAGGTAATAATATTAGAGTATGAAAAGAAAGAGTAGAAGTTAGGAAATTGAAAGAAGTTAAAGATCAGCTGGATTCTAACTCCAATTGAAAGACGAAACGTCTCTACTAGGGGTAGACTGTCCACCTAATGAAGACTGGGTTTCCAATAAATGTGCGAGGTAACCTTACAGAGTGCGAAGAAAAATTCTACAAGGATTCCAAAATTTTACTAGTCTAGCTTAGCGATGGAAAGGGCAACGGAGTGAGGTATTTTTACACACAAAGGTACTGAGAGATGTTTGCAAAGGACGCGTGGGAGGTAAATGTCAGCATAAGGGTGTAGTGTAGGAAGGTACCTAGAGCGCACTGTTAGAAACGAATACTTGATCATGGTTACGTATAAGGATACGTAATAATATATGTAGTAATAGACGGTATGGCGAAGCTGTTAAATGGAGGTATTGCTAGGGCAATACCTGGATTTAACAGCTTCGCTATACCGTCTATAAAATATATTACTATACTTCGCAAAACTATGGTAATCCTCAAGAGTAAAAACATGATCTTTACTGAAATACCTAGTTTGTTTAGAACAAATTTTATTTTCATATAATAATAACTTTACATATTCGTTCTACATACTACATATAGGTGGTTTAGCAAATATATATATTATATTTTTTTTAAAGAATATTAGAATCGAAATTACTAATATTCCCACTAGCCCCTCCAGCTAAGCTAAATTGCTTGTGTTAGGAGTGGATTCACGTCGGTAGTGTAATGGCCAGGGTTCGAACCCGGGACCTCTCGATCGTAAGGCCGACTCCTTAACCACTACGCTCCCGAACACAATTTCATTACTAAACCCTGTCTTTTATACTAGGGGATCCTGTATCATTCATAAGAGACAGTGTGAAATATATACAATAATGTTAACGGGACCACGGCCAGGCTGTGACCACGGCCAGGCTGTGACCACGGCTGGTGTAACCTGGTCGAAACGTCAAGCAAAACCAAAGGTATGTATATACCTATACAATGATCGCGTTAATTCCCCTTAACATTATTGTACATCATGGAACGCGAAAGTTTAAAAGTGTTAAATTTATGTCAAAAGTATCAAATGAGGCCGCAAACGATATTTAGTATTATTTCATGGTACACATTCGAATTATGGTCTATTTTAGGTATCAGGAAGTCATTTGAATAATTAACAGCCACAATTAAATTATTCTGCTCAAAAAGGTTCATATTTACGATAAAAATAATATGACGACAGAGCGTGTATTTTATTTTAATAGCTGGAATTGCCATTAGAAGATAGAAATTATAGAGACTCATAATAATATTGCCTGTACATGTCTGCCTAACTGTTCGCGTGTGAGTGTACATATGCAAATAAAATGTAGCAAAGTCAATAGTTATTACATATATACATATAATCACGCCTTTATCCCCAGAGGATGAGACAGAAGTGAATTAACACTCACATTTCACCAACCATTAAATTCGGTCCCACGTAACTCGGTCTTCCGGGCACTATTGTTGACTCAAGCCTATATCTGTCTGATATTAAACAACCCTATCCCTCCCTTAGTCGCCTTGTACGACGCCGCATGGGAAGAGATGGGTTGGTCCAAATACTCCATTTTCTACTCTGCCGGGAAACATGCGGCCATTTTTACATTGCGTCGATTTAAAATATCATAGAAAATATGATCATAACATATCTTCTCATTACGGCAAACCTGTTTTAAAGCATTCAAACTTCATGTACAAGTAAGTACATAGTTAACAGACAAGAAACGTTATACACGAAGTTATGTGTTACGGCATGTATAATAAAACGGCGCAGTAACGTAGCGAAACTTGTTTTGAGTGAGATGAGGGCCAAAACTTACATGCAAAGTGCCGGACGGTTACGCCCTACAATTCGTAACAACCAAAGCTAATCCTGTACGTCGAAGAAAGCGTTTTACTGACAAAACAATGTTAAAATGTCCGGGCATGTTCGCCATGCCGAGTACTGTCACAAGTACTACTTGTTTACACAATAATAAAATATAGGTCACTTTAGTACTTTCACGTTTTCAGACACTTGCGGACAGGACGACAGGGGGAGAGTTGGTTTACAGAGTAAATTTACTCGTGTAGAAAATAACCTTTAGCCAATAAAAGCGAAAGTGGAGCACAAGGCTAGTGAAGACTTGTTTTTATCGATCGACATAACGCAGAAACCTGAACGCGTCGAGTTTTCAATCATACTAAATAAGTTTTTCTGATGCGCATTTATCTTGATAAAAACGGAATTATATACGTATCGTTTTGACTATTATTGACTTGTGTTGATGTTAGCTTTGATTGATTGAGACGTGAGAAATTAAGAATTAAAAAAAAAACGTTTGACCGTATTTTATATATCTATATGTACTTGCCGTACCTTTCACCCGATTGCAGTAAAATTTACGATACCGGGTTGGGCCAGATGGTGCTTACAAACTAAAAAATAAATTGTGCTTAACGTCTACATAAGCGATAACGCTGTTTACGAACGTTTAAGAATTAAATAAATAATATATCTTGGATATATATTCAACAGAAAAACAGCTGTATCCACGTTATAATAATTATAACAGTATTAAATAGTTTGTCATTCTGTGAAACCAATTTATTAACTGTGAAAGCACAAATATAATTTGTTGAATATGTCCAGGATAGGTGTTGGTGTCGAGTGGCCGAGCATCGAATGTGGGACGGGCACAGAGCACTTCTGTTATCTTGACCCACATATCGTGACCGCGGTCGCGGCCAGCCCGCGTTGACGTGATTGTAGCGGAAGTCCTTAATTGCCTTCAGATGGAAAACTTTAAATTCCGGAGATTATAGGAACCGTGCTTTTTGTTAGAAGTTTCGCCTTATAGAAAACTAAACGTGAAGCTGTTTGAAATAGAAGGTAGGACATATTGGAAATAATGGGGCGATATATCAAGTCTAGCAATATTATAAATTTTCTAATATGATATGTTTCAGTATCAGTATCTTTTCAATGCTAAAATACCAAATAAACGAAATAAGAAAGCGCGGAACGTTTTCCTTATGACAGCGTCATACAAACAAAACCTTGACCCAGAATGAACACATAACAACAAGAGGAAAAAGACGTCTTATGCTGACAAGATCCCATCCAATGATGTCATGTCATCTTGATTTTTAAGACTGGTTATCTTCAAACAACAAGACCTTACGTTTATTAAACCAATATTTAATCACTTCCATAAAATTAACAAACAATAAAATTTCGTAATCAACTTTCTTCAA
Source organism: Eilema griseolum (assembly GCA_963662185.1). NCBI lineage: Eukaryota > Metazoa > Arthropoda > Insecta > Lepidoptera > Erebidae > Eilema > Eilema griseolum. Next base: position 24,790,600 of record OY759240.1, read on the forward strand.
ATAAAGTTTGAGGAAGTACAGCTATAAAATGATAATTCTTAATTAAAATATTCGTGAACGCCTATCATACTAAAATATTTCAATGTCTTAAAATATTTTTATAGATATTGAATTTTATTTTAAATGCGGCCCCAGTTTGGCAAGGCCGTCAAGTCATTTGTAAGGTTTATACGTCAACTTGTAAATATTTAGGTCTCCAGAGACGCGGTTATACGGAGGAACAAACAAAGCAGTGGGTGGAACCGCATCGATTAAGGACAATGGAGTCTGCCAAGGACGAATTTGCCAGCCTTCAATGGCCGGCCTCCACATCGTGGAACGCTCCTTTTTATATGTACAGCATGTAATTAAATCCTCCGTAACAAAATTCAGCGCTTTGCGTCTTTTGTTATTTATAAGTCATTTAAACAGTATTAACAACCATCTAAAAGTGGATGCGGCAAAAGAATTGGGTCATAAGAACCATAACGGTCTTAGTAACGAATCTGGTAGTTGTAAAATTTTACACATGGCCTTGAACGATGTCAACAGATATACAGCTGTATGTCTGTATCGAATTTTCGCAAGGAAATGTTTTGATTTGCATATTCTTAATCATATCGATGCATTTTCTTGGAAATATTTTTCCCTAGTAAAAACCCATCAGTTTTCCGTTTGTCAGTAGCGAATGCGAACACGTCATTATATTAAACGTATATACGTAAATGCATTCGTCATTACATTACTCTTGAAGATGAATTTTTCCACAATTATTAATAATGTAATAATTTATGGTGAGCTGTTGTCTATCTGCATTAATCCAGAAAGATTATTCCGCCTATTGAAATACTAGTTTACAGTGTTGAAGTAGCGTGAGATATGGTCGCCACAATATTTGCTTATCACACATGATAATGCGGTATTATAAAGCGGTCGGTTGCACTGTAAACAACTGTTTGATTGGATACAAAACTTATAGTAACCAGCATTCAAGTGGCTTTTTTGATATGCTTTCGGTTTTCGCTTACATATTTAAATTAATTATCTTTTGAACAATTTAAATAAAAATGCGGAAGTAACGTTAGCGGTTAAGTCATCGGCCTCGCAACGCTATCAAATATATTACCGAGACGTAAACCCGCTTTATATCACAACTTTATCTTTCAGCATAGTGAGAGGGGAATATTTAGTGGACAAACGTGTCACTAAAGTCTTTATACAATAAAATTCAAAGGAGTTATATTGTAACTGCAAACAGAAGGTAGTTAGCAAAAACGGGATGCAGAGGACCGTATGACGTACATTGGGAGAGGTACATTGCCAGCTGTGCAATTCTGTAAGCACACGGCGTTGAGCACAGCGCTGCGACAACCTTGATTGGGATTCTCATTGGCTGAACTGCGTCACTTGACTGAATCTCCATCTGGACCAATGACTATGAGATGTGCAATTCAGCAGTAGGTTAACTGATTGATTGAAAACATAAGATCCGTGTACTTTGTAGTGTGGATAGCACATTTGAAATATTAATGAATGAAGGGTTATCGCAACCTTCCTCAACTGACAGCAAGTTTTACAGGACACATGTAAGTAGATTATATGACCTGTGAAAGGTTCCAACACTAGAGATGTTATTCGCCCCATGCTATTTGCAGCGGAGACAGGAGATATGATGGAGAATGGGGAAAGGAAAGGAGGTCAGGTCAAACCTCTGTCATTTAAATCGAACAAAATAGGACTATTACATTTTAATGTTAAGGCATAAAATTGATTGTGCTAACCAAAAGATTTATTATACTATAGCAAAATAGTAAATAGTAAGGAAACATTTATAGTCTAGACGCGAACGCAATGTGATAGGAAGAGAATAGTTGCACAAATATCTACAACAGTATTCAAATTCACCTCAATATTGTAACGTCTTATCACAGTCAAGATATTGCCGCGAATTTGGTTCTAATTGTTACCAGAAATGAAACAAAAACATTATTAATATCAGTGATTATTTCGAATCATTTCTACACGTGACAGTGTTACAGTCGAGTGCATAACAAGAACGTGTTTTATCTATTTGATATTTGATAACAGCCTATTATTACAAAATCAAGCTTAAACTTAAAGAGCTTGATTTAGTAATGATTTTCTTGGCTTTTAATAATTTCTAGCTGAAAATCAGCGTATAGAGGATTTTCGGGACTTCCTAATCTTGATATCGTCTCATTAACCAGTATTGCCGTTTTAATTGTCTGTGAAATGTATCATAAATAGGAGCATTATCTTATCAGCTTACGCCCTATTATCATAGTAAATGTCTCTTTCCTGTTAGACAGATACAAAATGAGATAGAAGAGGATAAAATATAATACAGATAATATTCTTTCCAAGACTACCGGCGAGGAACTGGTATATCTTTAATATTTTTTAAATATTTCGTGCATAATTGTTTTATTGATAGGAAATTAACAAAAAAAGGCGAGGGAAAAGGGCCTTTTTACTCGGGATCCAGAATTCTGTCTATACATAAGTTAATATTTGAGAAAAATATAAAATTAAGGAGTAACGATCTAATAAAACCTTTTCCCGCGCTTTGGTTACCAAACTTTTTGTTATATCTGTGTAAAATTTTGATGAACTAAGAACTGGTAAATTAAGGCAGTATAAAAAAATACACGTACAAATATTACTAGGGTACGACGCTGTATATCATGCATCACACTCACACTCGGGTGCCATTGTATATCGTTTGCACGTACACGTCATTTTCAGACGAATAAAACGTCATACTTTTGTGACTTTATGGCGCCCTCTAAGCGGTTCTGAACCGAGTTTAAACTCAATAACATTTAGCATATTCAGACAGCATTTTTCACGCATTCCCATTGTTTGATTGGCTTTTACAAGGCCACGTACTGGTTAAAATTGTTTTTTAAGTATGCTAATAATTTCTAATTGTGGTAGCTGATATCGGCGTAACCACCGTTCAGACCTTGATACTGTATGACAATACGATAAGTTATCAAGTAGTAGATAACGACCCCCGCGACATATCAATACTAGGTTGTTGTATTGTATAAGTTGTAGACTGTTTTGTAAACCATTTTTTGTTGTTCAACTCCGCTAGTGAAGGAGGAGAAATATACAGAATTGGCAATTTTAATAACCATGGTATTCTTAGGTAGTATACATAATAAACTTGAAACCGCGATTTAAAATAAATAATAGGTCGTTAGTCGTTACATATGAAATTGCCGTTTTTTTTTAAAGAAATTGGAGGGAACCCAATTTTCAGTACTAACATTTTTGCATTTTTTAGGAATGACAAATTCAAATTTAATAATTTTTTGTGTATAAATGAGACAACATTAAGCTAACAAACACTTTTATTACATTTTTGAAAAGTGACAACTGTAAAAAAGTAATTCGATATTTATCATCAAAATGGATAGCATTTAGGAAGTATACTGTTTTTGAAGATCGAATTTAATTTATCAAGCGGCCAATTAAAACAAAATTTAATACAGAATTATAAAATCTTGAAATCCACTTTCAAACAAAATATAAATAATGGAAATAGCTACTAAATTACAGGAACAACTCATGAATCTGTAAGAAAATTTCGGCAATTTCATAGGTACCTAATATATTACTTTCATATTTAACATTGCTAGGGCGTAAGCTATAGAAGTTAATACGTGACGTCTTCGGGAAATCTCCGTGCGTGGTTTAATTAATAATAATACGATAAAAACCGTCCAGCAACCACAAGTCACTTGTGTTTCTGTAAATATGCTGTACACGCACGTCAAGTAACGTAACCAGTTAATACGTAATTAAAATACAATATTTTTATTGTGAAACAGCGCGCTCCGATTTACGTCATCGCACTAGTAAACTTCTGAAAACGTTTAACAATGGAAACGTCCACTGCATTACCTTTTTTATCATAGCCATAAGGTTTAAATTCACATGAATAAGCCATTAAAGCCAGCAATAATAAGCCATTGATTTCTTCAGGTCGATTTTTGCGGCCTTGGGCCTTAGAGAGCACGGTATGTGTAGTTGTTAGTATCACTGCTAACTTATTCACAAGACATAGCCATTTTCAACTAACAAGTTGTTTCATCTTACTTCCAATAGGATGAAAGTGAAAATTTCGTGTATAAAATGCCCCGAGGCTGAGAGCTAGCTAACTACGTACAAGTTTACGAGTTTTCTTACGATAATTTACGACTATAAAAAACCAGCGAAGCGTTTGAAAATCATAACGGTTTGTTGTTATTTATTATACGAATTACATTGAGTGGATGTTTATTGGCTACTTTAGTTTTGATACTTTAACTGACCTAAAGTAAAAAAAAAAAAGAAACAATGGCCGCGAATTGAAATTATTGTTTACATCTTTTTGATACTGCCATTCGGACAATTACATTGCTAATGGACACAGGTCAGGTTTAATTAGCGAAACGATTTGTGTTGCCGGAACAGAATATGTAGTAGCGAACATGTAGGTTGATACTATATACTTTTATACAGTATGACCTAGAAGAGAGGATTCATAAGAGGAGGCAAGAGCACATTCAGGATAAAATTGAAGTCGTGCTCGGTTTGCAAAAGAGGGTAATAAGGGGGTGGAGCCGAGTTCGCGGGGGCTCGTGTGTCGGGTTCGTCAAATGCCATGAATAACTTAGCACTGAATTTCGTCACTCAATGGACATCTTGGTTAGGTGGTTGCTTAACAGAATAAGAAATATGAGAAAACCTTTTATAATCAGAGCTTAATGATTTGTAAAGAAGTTTTTAAAAACATTATAGTCCATTTAAAGACCAGAAATTTGCAATTAGTTGTAATTTTTTAACAATACATAATTTATAACGAGTTGTAATGGACAGACTAATGCACTATGAATTATTACGGACGGCTCATTATGCTACTTCAAGGGTAAACAGTAATCAAAACAAAGTCATATTTATGACATACTGTGTATGACTATTTTGAAATGATTAAGGTAAACGACAAACAGGTAAAAGAACAAAGAGGGACGTCCACTAGCTAGTTAATGACGATACACGCAAGTGGTGCCTGGGCGGAGGCCCGCTTATGGGAAAGTTACAATCATTACGACCATTCATAAACGGTTGAATGAGCGCAAGACGCCTGCGCAGCCGGTCGAGTGCGCGCGCGCACCGACCCCGCGGGTACCGCGACATCTGTAATACCGTCGCGCATACCTTTATGTCAACGGGGCCTAGGTAACACCAATAAAAGTTTACAACCCGATAATAACACGTATAAATGTACGTGTATATTTAATTGGAAACAATTAAATGATTGCAAGTTTATTTGAGCAATGCTCGAATAGTAAAGTGTATTGAACCCGAGTGCGACACCTAGTAGCCCCCGATGCGTCACCGCTCGCCGAACATGAACGAGAAAAAATTCCACGCGACAAAAGCAACGACGTCCGCAAACGACGCATAAATAATTAGACAATAAGCAGGCAGGGCAAGAAATCGGTAATTTGTATCGCGCCGAGATAGGCGGAGCGCAGAGGGAGACGGGTGCAAGCAGGCGCGCGCCGCCGCGGAGATATGGCAACGCGTCAGGTGGAAGTGGCGCCCGTGCTGTGCTCGCTTCTCGCGAGGACGACCGACCGCCCGCCGCCCCGCGCCGTCACCCGCTAATCCTCACCCGAACACAATCTGATAAAATTCGCGCCAGCTATGAACATTACGCAAAGCTACTCAACACTACAACACTGCGATAATGAATGACCCGGCAATATTTTTTACCACGCACATAAATAATACCCCTCATATCTTGCTCTCGTGTCGCATTATCGAATGGTACGAGGCGAAAAATGTAATAAGAAAGTTATTTCATCAAGCTGGCGAAACTAGTCTTGCGAACGCATTACGGTCCGCGTTACGGCCAGGTGAATTCAAAATGACCTCTATGGGCCGGTGGCTTTTTGTGGCCTCGCTCGCCGAATGCGTTGACATTTTGTGGGTTAGCAACATGACATGACTCCGTACTATAGTGAGAACGATGCCAGGATGACTAACGGCCGGCCGTCATTAGCCGCCTAAACGTAAATTCTTCCATACAAAAACTTTAACGCAATAGATCGATTCAGTAGCCGTAGCGCAATAAGGTGATTTTTGTATATCAGCGTCCTAACGATAATCAGATCGTCTAGTTAGACGTCGTGGACTCATTATTTAGGTGTTCCTAAATATGCAAACAAAGACCTAAGAACAATAGTGCGCAACACTAGCATCACGTAAATCGTAATGATTTCGAAAGAAAAGTACATACGAGTTCTTTCATCAATGTAAAAGTGACTTACCAAGGCGAAGAAGTTTGTGTGGCAATCCTCGAGACTTGCACCGTTTGTTTGGTGATTTTGATGCGTCATGGTAGTCCGGGGCACTTCATTTTCAATTCACAACACTAAAAACAGGTTCAATCTTAAAGAAACCACTCAAAATCTTAAAATCATCACCGACATTTAGTGAAGTTTTCACCTTTCAATGGCGACTGGAAAATGGCGGATAGGAAACAACAACCCAAGCCGACAGTGCTGCCGCAAGCGGCTACTGATAGGAACTGGTTTCGTCCAGAAACTGCACAACGTTTCGATACACGCTTGGAAAAGACTGTTCTATAATGTGATTTTATTTATTTCAGATAAGTGCGATATTCATATTGGTAGTTCATGAGAAAGTGTTCATATTTTTGGTATGAGTTCGCAATACCAACGATGTAAATAAAATTATGATTAAGTATTATTTTGTTTGGTTTGTCTTATTTTCAATTTAATTTGTAGCTAGCTATAAAATGAAACAGCGTAATCTGGAATACTAATGCTGTCAAAAGTCAAAAATATAACAATATTGTAAAAAAAAAAATGGACTGTAAAAGTTAAAGTTCCTAAGATCAATATAAATATTAAATTTCCATTTATTTTTTTCTTGGCGTTTCATTATTATTTAATCAAACGTATAAGTTATAAGGGATAAACCACATCATATATCATGCTACGCAACCTATTAATTACAACACCATGCAAACAATTACAGGTTATTTGTATAATACATTCATACTTTACAGTAAGAAGTGAATCATTTATAAACTTATTTCTTTAAATAAATTTACAGGTAACGATTGTAAGGCACAAACAAAAGAAGGTACCTAAAATAGACAAGAAATTTCAAGCGGCAGCAGAGTCCCTGGCGGCTAGAGGGTAACGATCTTTCAATTCATATGACCGATATGAAGCTTTTAATTTTCTCTAGTGACTATGCTCACCGGCTGAAGAACAATATTTTCCTGTAAAGTTGAAACTTCACTTGCCCAGAGTGTTAATTCGAAGTGGAAATTTATGTAAACTCAATGTTTTTCTATGAAATTATGCCATGCATTATCAGTAATATCAGTAAAATCATATAGGAAAAATTGTGTTAATATGACTTATTGAATTGAAATTGTAAACCAGCAATTAATATCATGCAGTAATGTAATGATAAAATATAGATTTAAATTGGAAAACAACATAAAAAATTAAAGCCGAGCAAGTAAATTACCAAACATTAGCCTATCGATGTTCCCTGCAGGACAACAACGTCTTCCAATGTGCTGTACAAAATAATAATTATTCTTGACAGTCTATTGATTATATTTTCTATTCACTTAAATGGGTTGAAATGAAAAGACATTAGCCACTAATTATAATATGTTTTTCTAAGTGTAATTGTATTTTTTAATAGCTTCCTCCGGCCCACAAAACCATGGGACCCACCAGCTAACATAGAGGAGACCATCAACAAAATCTGCTCTAATAATGGTTTAAAATCAAATTCTACATTTGAAGCCCTGGAAACCAAGTTCGCAGTCTTGAAGGCTTGCTTTGAAGAGACTGGATATGATGTGCCTAACTCACTCTTACATTCAATAGAATGTGTTGGTATGTTTTGATTTAATTTTTAAAATATTTTTATCAAAATACTAACTTGATGAAATGACTAACATTCATGTTCCATGACATGCAATAATGTTAATGGGAATCAATGGGAATGAAATGAATAACCCTATATCGTGATCAAACGGATTCCGGTTAAAATCATTGTATATAATTATAACCATAACCATGGTTTGCTAGTTGACGATGACAGTGTAAAGTAGAGGTAAGAAACAGTAATTCCTTACTAAAACTTCTTACATCTCACTTTTTCAGATGATCTAAAAGACTTCTACAGCACTCCAGTAGACAAAGCTACACCATTTGAGGCACTGCAGAGAATGGAGCTGCCAAAGAACTTGCATGTGCAAAGTGATTATGTCAGGTTCCACCCAGGTTCGTAAAAAAAATATATCAGGAAGCTTTGAAAATTTTTCCAAATGTAGGGGATGCTCTTATAGCTATCAACAAGGCTCTTTTACCTGAATGTACTGCTACTTAGAGTTATATTTCGTCTTATAAGATTCTCAGCAGCGTAGAATTTGGACCACCTCATCCCTTCCCATGCAGTGTCATACAAGGTGACTAAGGGATAGGGCTGTTTTAAAATCAGGCAGATATATACAGCCCAGACTTATCCTCAGATTGGCAGCAGTGGCATGAGTCAACAAAAGTACCCGGAATACGGTAATAAGCTCACCCCTTTTACGTGGGACTGAATGTGGGTGTTAATTTACCTCTGCCTGACCCTCTAGAGTAAAGGCGTGATTATATGTATGTATGTATGTAACAAATAAAGTGCTACAATCCAGTCGGAATAGTAATGAACAATTACAATAATCACAATAAATTCAATTTCTATGATTAATTAATAGCTTATTCCCATAGCTCTGTTTTCGTGAATGTTGGTTATCACGACTTTTAGTCATATCTCCGACTGAGTAGAAACTCAATCTGCTATCTCAAACAAAAAATAATCAAGAGCTTTCTGAAAAAGAAATCTACATCAAAATCCATTCAATAGTTTTTGCGTCCATTGCTTGTTCAAGTATGTACCTACACATGTCTTCATTCTTTCACTAAACTAATTATATTTATTTTTATTCCAGAAAAAGATACTATGTTTGGTGGGTTATCAGCCTTCCCCAAGAGTTCCACTATAGTCTCTGGATTGAAGTCAAGGAAGAAGTATGAAGGTTACGAAGCCAAGAGATCTTGGCCTTAATTTTTTTTGTTATTTATGTAACATGTATAGTTTAGTTGTTAAATAAAGTTACTTAATGTAAAAGCATTGTCTTATTATTCAAAAAAGTATGGGTAATGTGTAACGGTAGCCTAGTGGTATGGGTGATGGACTGCGGAGACGAGGTCTCAGGTTCGATCCCAGGTTTTACCATGGCATACACCAATGACTTCGATGATTTTCGAAGTTATGTGTGTAATTATCGCAGGTTTATAAGTGCCCGATTAATGGCAATAGGCTCGCCACCTCACATTGGGACCTAAACATAAACTAGCGAAATGTGGGTGCTAGCACCTCTGCCTACGCCTTCGGGGATATAGGCGTGAGTTTTTGTTATGTATGGGTATCTGATTTAGTAATAGTAGAAGCAAGGAGGAATCAACCACTCACCATCGTAACTTACACAGAGAACTCAAACAGACTAAAACCACACGCCGTATCCGGCACTATTCCCTCGTAGTCCGGTTGTCCATAGGCTTATACCTCTTCGACTTTGAATGTGGGAACCACGGAGTCCGCATCTAGTCACAAAAAGAGTGGCCTGCTTTTACTAGAGGTCACCCCTATCAAGGTAGCCTCACTTATCACCTGTAGGCCTTCGCTCGCAGAACCCGCCCCACCATGATCTATTCTCTACTGTGCCATCGGTTAATCAGAAGGACACGAGGATAGCTTCCGAGCTGCTTACACCTAGTTTGGAGTTAACCGTAGGCGCCAGCGTATATCCCCACCTTGAAAGAGAGGCTGCTGTCTATGTTGGAACATTGGATAGTCAAAGTTTTATTTCATGACAATACAAAAGATATTGAAGGTAATGTTGTACTTATTTCTTATACACCGCTGAACCGCTCCGATTCGCAGAAGTCGTCTGTAAATATTTCCGAACGTTTTAAATATGACGTTGTACTGACATATTGACGAGATTGACAGATGAAAGTTTAGTTTCGAGGTTATCATTTTCCAACTGGAGCTCCGATCTACATACGAGATTATGTATTTACTTAATTAATTTGCGAATGATTTAGCGAAATGAGATAAACGTTCAAACATGAACGCCCTACTGATATTGTGCTTCATATTTATATTTATTTACTCATGTGTATCGTGGTAAGTAATCGATAGTACAATGACACCGCTATTTTTATTATTGTTTTGAGTTTTGTTTACTATTTTGGTAACATATGGACATATTTTTAGGCTGTTACCGACTCTACTGGCATGGCTGTTTATGAGAAAGTACAATATAAAACTCAAAATAGGGAGAATCGCTGTGCCGAAGTTGATATTGAAAGATGTGAGCCTATCGAAAGATAGGTATTCTATTGTAAGTTACGTCAATTTAATTATCACTTTGTTTGGAGCTAATTAAAGCAAGTATGCGGTGAGCGGAGACTGTGATATATTTCGTTTGTTTTGTTTTATACTTCAGTTTCTAATTTAAAAGTATGAAAAATTAAAAAAAAAGAATGTTATGATGATCAACTTTCTAAAGATTATTTCTTTAGACATACCACATACCAAGATTACCTCACCAATTAGAATTGTTTTGATTCTGGTTCATTAATCACACAATAGATACATTTGACAAACACCTCTATGAATGATGTTGTTCAACAATTTGCTTGTTTTCTAGCACATCAACGAAATATCTTTCCAAAGCAGTTGTTTCAACTCTGAGATTAACAAACTGGTTTCTGTAGTCATCCGTGGGGTGGAGATAACTAACAATGTGGAAGAAAAGAGGAGTGTGGTGGTGGAGACCATCCTTAAACCTCTACTCTCCAAACAGAACTCGACTACCAGAGAAGGTTTAGACGATATGGCATCTAACCTTAATAATTTGGAGAGTAGTCTAAATGCGCTAGGAACACCAAAGCTGTTGGATTTCCGGGATAAAAAGCTACCTCCTAGCTTAATAATGTTTGCACAGGTATGAGTATCAGTCTAGCTAGATTATCATAAACCAACCACTATTGAAACCACAGAAAATTCTCTAAAGCACTTTTATATTATGGAAACTGTTATCACTGAACCAGTGTGGGTTCTGATTTGTTGATAGCAAACAGCAATCCCATTTCCTGTCTTGCAGTAATGCACAAGTCTTGTCACATAAGATAGCAGACAATGTTAAGTACCAGAGCAAATAATTTTGTATGGAAAAGTGTAAGAATAAGACACCAGGGCACGCCGTAGTAGCGGCGGTAAGACCCATCATGGGGAGTGGCTAGAGAGGTCACACGGCAGCCTCTCGTACCGTCTGACGCAGATGATCACCGAGCACGGATGCTTCGGAAAGTATCTGCGTCGGATGCAGAAAGAGCCAACGTCCGAGTGCCATCACTGTGACGCGAGCGAGGACTCAGGTCCGCACACGCTCACCCAGTGTCCGGCGTGGGAGTCGCCGAGGCGGGAGCTTGTGGCGGCCCTGGGAGTGAGGGTTCTCACGCTCTCCACCTTGCTCGCGGCGATGGTTCGCTGCGCGGATGCGTGGGCGGCCGGCGCCTCCTTCTGCGAGCAAGTAATGTTCGTGAAGGAGGAGGCGGGGCGGGAGCGGCAGCGGGAGCGACGAAGGATCGCAAGACAAGGTGCCCGCGTACGAAGGCAACTCGGGCGTCGGAGGTCGATGAACGACCTCCGCCCCCCATGAGCGCCGGCCTGGGGGTGACAGGTGGAGCCGCCTGTCACCCTAGCAGAAGCAGGCCGCGGCGGTGGCGCGCGTGGCGCGCCTCCCCGTTTCCGGGGACGAGTTGGGGTCTCTGTAGTCCCCACACCCGAGAAGAGGGCCAGATCGTGAGAGATGGCCCTGGGTCGGCCGGGGTGCGAGGGATATGCCTGTTAACCTCACCTTCGGCAACCAAAGCGACCCACAGGTGGCGTGCGTTTTAGTCGGTTCGAGTCCGACATAACCTCCTCCACCGGCTCCGGTGGGGAGGTATCCGTGGGGATTTTTTTTTTTTTTATACCACTTAGTTGGCAGACTAGCACACGGCCCACCTGATGGAAAGTGGTTACCGTGACCTATGGACGTCTGTAACACCGGAGGAGTCACAGTCGCGCTGCCAACCCTGTAAGTACAGAGTTTCTGTGCCGTCAGTAGAAGACAAAGCAGAATAAAAAAGGGAAACTAAAAAAGAGCCCATATTTCATTTCTATTTAAAAGTGTCAGTTCCTCATGTTTCATTCATAAAATAAAATATTTATAAATACGCTAATTGAAATTTTCATTCTTATTCTCCTGCAGTTTATGGGTGTCCATATGTTCAATGCTTCCATTACCATCCATAGTGGTACCACTGAGGCCCCATGGACACTCTCTGCAAATGCTACTGAAGTTCATGCGGACGGTGCAGCCGGTGGACCTGCAAGAGCTCTGGTCTTCTCGACTAAGTTAGTGGATGCTAGTGTCAAAATTGTTGGTAAAGGACAGTGTTTGGGAGAAGCTGCCTGTTCTTTGGTTATTGAGGGCACTGTAAAGGCTGATGGGCCATTAAATGTTGAGGTGAGTGAATCCTTAGGATCTCTACTTGTGTATATTAACATATTAAGTTTCTATGTTGGTCAGCTATGTATAAGCGGCCTACCGCCCCGCATTAGAAGGCGCCGTTCTTTATTGACCTTATAGTGCATAACAATAATTTAATAAAATACATAATCCCCGAAGAGGTGAAATGTGTGTGGCTAGAAGTGCTGGACCTAGAACACTTCCTTGACGCACTCCTGCCATTATTGCTTGAATCCTTGGGATCGATAGTTGCGTATATAAACCTATTAAGTTTCTATGTTAGTCAGCTATGTAAATGCGGCCTACCGCCCCATTAGAAGGAGCCGTGCTTAATTGTACTTATAGTGCATACCAACAATTGAATAAAATAAGCAATACCCCCCGAAGAGGTCAAATATATGTGGCTAGAAGTGCTGGACCTAGAACACTTCCTTGAGGCACTCCTGCCATTATTGCTTGAATCCTTGGGATCTATAGTTGTGTATAGAAACCTATTAAGTTTCTATGTTAGTCAGCTATGTAAAAGCAGCCTACCGCCACATTAGAAGGATCCGTTCTTAATTGGACTTATAGTGCATACCAATAATTTAATAAAATACGTAAACCCGAAGAGGTCAAATGTATGTGGCTAGAAGTGCTGGACCTAGAATACTTCCTTGAGGGACTCCTGCCATTATTGCTTGAGGTCAGTGCTGAATTGCTACAAATGGAACAAAATCCTCTATTTGCCCCTGATATCTTGTAGTTAGGTATATTATAATAAGTTCTTTGCTTTTAGAAAATCCATACAATGATCAGTAACACAACGGTGACATTTCAAGATGATTTATATGAGTTTATGAGGAAGCATAAAAAGCGCCGTCCTATGCCGGTGCAGGGCAATTTAGAGGAGAATCACGTCAGCACAATCATTCCTAGATTATCGCCTGTTATACCAAAGGTGAGAATGTCTTAATTAATTATAGTTTAAATAATTTCCTATACACCATTAATAATGTTACACATGTTCAAATTTATTTTTGTTTTTATAGATATTCAGCTTAAGAGTAGACTCAACCACAGTTGTATGTACAGATAAAACCGTAAATACAAATTTCGAAATGTCAATACAAAGTTTACAAGTAAGTATATGGATCATGGCCAAAAAAATAAAAAATATAATCGTTCCAGAGCTAACCCGTCTGCTTTTTTTTAATCACAGGTGAACTCAAGGTATAGTGCAGCATCAATGCTGGATGATACCGGTTTGGAGATGGGTGGTCTACCGCAGGTGTATATAGCATTCCAAATGGACCAATACCAGGTCTTCGCAGGCAGGGAGAAGTTAATATTGTTGAATAAGCTCAAATTGGATGCTAAGGTATGTGGACAACACGTTTTATAGCGCGCCTTCTTGATCGGATTAGTTAGGCTGTGAAGACTTGTGATACTTTACACATTTACGATAGCCCACAGAGTGTTTACCAGCGCTAGAATAGAATATTTAGTCAAATTTGAAGATTCAAACCAATGTATTTGGTCGAATTGGCGTTACGCTCGTAAACCCAATCCTAACATGAGCAATTTAGCTAGATTCGGATGAATATAAGTTATTTCCATTACTTATCTTTTGAAAACGAATATTTTCTAAAAGAAAATTTGTATTTCATACGTAATTTAAATTTATAAGTTAGATAATGTTGTGTTTCAGCTCGAGAAAGGCGTCCTGAATCTATATTTAATAATAAGTACGCTGAACATTAGTTATAATCACATAGATGCATTTAAATGGTACACATCAGTCAAACAAAAACTGAAGAAGTCGCAGCCATTGCAAATTATGGAAGTGGAAACTCAATGTAAGCATATTCGTTTTTCATCATCATCATTTGTCTCCATCCAACAAGGTCAGATGTCAAACAATAGATGTCTTCAAGGAATCCACTGCCGTTTCCTTGTTAACATTCTTCGCACAATTTGTCTTCTGTCACCCTTATCCCCTAACATATTAGTATTAATAAAGTAAGGTGGTATTAATCAAGATGATTTTACGGGACCTAAGACACTTCCTTAAGGTACTCCAACCTTTATTTGCTTGAGGCCAGAGTATAGATAGCATCAATAGATATAGCCTCTACTTAATAGATATAACCTTAGAAATTGTACAAAGTAGATTCTTGCAGATAGCACATATCGGAAAAATGTATATAGGTTTGTGTATCAAAAGCTTGAGATAAATCTAAATATAAAGAAATTTTGTTTCTCTGCTCTATTTGGTTGGTTTGTTCGTAAATTTCGGTAACATTGACGCCACTGGTTTTAAGTTAATCAATTGTTGACTATATTTTCAGCCCCTTCCCCACCCCCATGGGTCACCCGCATATTCTCGTCATGTATAGTGCAAGGTTGCGCTGAACTTCGCTCAGTGACAGTGCACGCACGACTGTTGAACGAGAACGCTCTGGGTTTTGGCTGCAGTGGAGTGAAAGTAAAACTAGATCAGTTGTTGGAGACTCGAGGTAAATATGCCGAACTATTCGTCTTTGAATCAAATGGATTGTAAAGGAAAAATATTTCATATTTTATTATTGACTAGGATAATATCATACCTATTGATGACCAAGCTACTGTACTAAACTGGGCAAGGATAGCGTTATGACACCCACAGTATAGGCTTCCCTAATGTGGGGTCAAAGGATATATCCTCTATAATTGGGTATTTTCCTGTAGTTAAAATAAATTATTTAACTGAGCTTATTAAATTAAGAGTGGTAAAATAGCGGTAGAAGTTAAATAAATAAATAAATAAATATTCCACGACATTCTACACAACGCTATCTAGACCCACGGTAAGCATAGCTTAACTAGCTTGTGTTATGGAATCTAGAATGCGGATAAACATACTTAGATACTTTTTTTTTTTTGTAAATACATACATATTATACATAGAAACACCCAGACCAATACAAATATACATATTCATGCATACAAATATTTGCACTGAGCGGGAATCGAACCCGCACCCCCTGCATAGCAGTCGAATGCTCTACCGCTACGCCACGGAGGTCGTCGAGAAGTTGCGTCAGTTCTTATTGATTTGACTAGTAAATATTATGACGTCACAATAATTTATTTCATACAAGTTTCCTAACCATCCGACTAGTCCATCAAATATTCAATTTTTTGGCGAGAAATATTTTTATTTGTATTTTAACCAGTCCCTCAAACATATACAAATAAAATTGGACTGTGTACTTACCGTCGTCGTGTATGACCAGAGGAATGGTACCGCTGCGCCGTGAGCCGCCAAGCCGTGGGCGGGCGGCAGTGGGGCGCCGAACTGCTGGTGGACGGCGGCTGGGCGGGCGCTGGAGCACGAGCCCTCACGCTGCGGGCGCCGCCCCCGCGCCGCCAGCACGCCTGGGGCGAGGCGCTTCTGGCCGTGGCGCTGGTCAAGTGGGCCACACACGGACCCACCGACTCCAAGGTATTAGTTTGCAAAAAAGGGCACCTGCATACCAGCTTGACCCTTTCGACTCGTTGTAAAGACGGGCGTCGAGTTCGTTGACAATCTCATACGCAGGCAATGTGGAACCTCTCAGTCTTAGGAGGGACGTTGCCTAGCTGTGTGTGTTCTACCACCTATACAATGGTTTGTGTTCAGATGAATTGCGTGACATGATGCCCACAGCCACATTCTATCATCGCACCGTTCGCCATAGGCAGGGAGTTCATACTCACACATTGCGACCGGAAACGGTGTGCACTGTGGGGTATGAAAGGTACTTCGTCCTACGCACGCTCAAACTGTGGAATGAACTCACTGCTACGGTTTTCCCAAGCGATGACAATATTCTTTAAGATGGGTATTATAAGATTTCTTCAAGGTCGACAGCACGAGTGTAACGTGGTGTATGTACCTTCCCATCAGGTGGGCCGTGTGTTTGCCACCTAAGTGGTATAAAGAAATGTCGTTTTTATTTCCTTGCTTGTTTCTCACAATTTTACATGTAGTATTGAATCAGGCTTTCAATGTTAATTCTGATTTCATTTAATATCCAGGTAGAAGCTATGATCGACTGCCTCCGCCTCGAATGGAACACAGTCATCGCAGAGACCATCATTTCACTAGCCGACTGCATCAACCAGTACAAGACCTCAACGTATACACCAGTGTCTCCCGAAGAGCCATCAGAATCTGTCTCCAATATTGCCGTGAACGTTGCTTTGTCTCACATCAACCTATTCCTCCTGGTTAATGAGGACATGTGTTTGATGACTAGAATAGATGCTGTAACGATAGAGAGATCGGTCAATAAGAGTGGTGCAGTCATTTCAGGGTTGAAGGTTGTGGATGTGGTACCTTATAAAGGTGAGTTTATTTCCTATAAAAAATATCAAAGGGTAGAGAAAATTAATAATGAGATTAACCTTAACAAAATTCAACGCCATCTCTCGAAGTAGAGCGGAACTTCTACGGAACTACAGTTCAGTGCCATCTAGTCAAGACAAACTGAACTACCACGAAAATACTGATCCTGCATCACGCATTGAAAGTGTCAGCTTATAAAAAATTTCAATATCGTTATTGTCGGAGTAAATTTAGTCTTCAACATCACACCACACAAAAACAACGAGAAAAAGCAAATGTTTTATTTTTTAGGTAACATACATTGCCAGCGATCTGACGAGATACCAGTTACATTCTTCCACGTAAAACTAACTCGCTTAGAACATGTCTTATCTAAAGAAAGATATTCTGCACTAATCGACTTCCAATTCATCGAGAATGTTGACTTGGAATGGAGCGTGAACTTACATCTAAAGGTCCTGACTCTCGTGAGGGCTGTGAAGGAGTTTACGGAAGAGCTTAAAAAGAGAAGGAAAAGTGTTGTGAGAAAGAAAGGGAGGAGGTTGGATTGGAAGGTCTCATTTAAGGGAGAAACTAATTTGGGACTCATATTATCGGCGGAAAATAATATGTTGTTTGGTACTGGTAAGTTAATGTTTGAGACAGTTTATCTTTACAATGTAGTGGGTCGGTCTATCAACGGTACCATATCATTAATCTTACATTTAGTTTTTTTTTATATTAGGAATATTCCCATCATCATCTTTCTGACCTTATCACATATTTATATGTGGTCGGCGCAACATATCTGCAAACTGTATGATGCACCTGCAAGATGTTTGCAGTCATCTCAACATTCAGTCCCTTCCCTTGTAACCTTCCACTTTTATACTTGACGTCTTTCTTATGACGCTAATTTCAACTTTACGCATCACGCTAAAATAAAATTACCAAATAGCAAGTGCTTCTGTAAAAGCCAATATTACATGGGCATCAACCATAGACATGTTTTTGTTTTTTATTCATGGGCTCGAAAGTGCAAACTTTGGATGCATTCCGGAATGAAGGATAGTATACTTAAAGGTACATTATAGATTTTTAATTTTCTAGATGATATGACGGTAGGCTACGACCACGAGAAAGGCTTATCCATTGTATGGAGTAAGCTAAACATGATATTAAACGGTGATGAGGTAGTAAGCGTGGATGGGTACTCCATGGAGAGAGCTGCAGACGATCACGATGTTAGAGTCGAGAGGAAGGCCAGCGAAGGGTTCGTTCTGATGTGGAACAAGGTTTGGTGAGTGAAATAAGAACTATATTTACTTGAATGATTATTTGAATCGAATGAATGATTAAATGAAGCAGTTAGCTAACTTTTTAATAAATATAAATCGGAAAAGGATACAGAACGGGACTTAAATTCATAACCAATTACGTCACAGAAAACAGGGACGTAATTAGTTATTATTTTCAAGAGAGCCGAAGACTGGACATACACGGGCAGCTTGAAGCAACTGATATCGTCTGCTTCACACTGCGACCGCATAGCAAACTACATTCTTCATAATGCACACACGCAGTTGCAGCTTCAAGCTGTCGACTTTGACCTTGACGGCTAGTGTTCCGTGTATGTTGATCATTGGCTAACTCGAGCAGTTCATGTATGGACAGCCTAACAGTAAATATTTTTAATATGTTCGGTGAAGATTTTTCTCATGATTTGATATTCTAATGTAGACAACAGAATTTTGCGTTATTATCGAACTTAAATATTAAACATCTTTCAGGTCAGTTAATATAGATTCAGTTCGCATAATATTCCCGTACAAGCACCGGTTCGCGGAATCGATTCAGGGTGATTTTGTGTCCTTATTCAAGTGGATCAAGCTCGTACATCAAATCAAGAAGAAGCCATTCACAGCTGAGAGCCCTCTGCCTAGTGATTTGCACATAAAGGTAAAAATAAATTGTTTTCATAATTATCTTTGAAAGCATATATAATTTAAATATGGTAAATAAAAAGCTTTCTTGTTCTTTTATTCTCATTTTCATAGACAAGTTTTTGTTTATTTTTTTATTTATAGGACTTGTATCATATTGCCTAATGGTAAGCTGAAGGCAAAATGAAAAGGGTCACCATTACAAACATCAAAAATGTTACAGTAGTTGCGCTCACCTTTTCCACATGCAAGATATTATTTGTTAAAAGTTGAACTTACATTGCGATAGATGGCGTTGTTCATTAAGTCTGAATCGCGCTAACGTTTACTGGCAACAAGTTGTATAAAATTTCAACAATCAGTGAGATAGATACAGCCAAGACTCAGTCTCAGATGCATGGCTCGAGTCAACGATAGTGCCCGGAATACGGTAAACGTGCAGTGCAAGCTGCAATCACTCGATGTCCGGAAAGCCAGAAAGTCCGGATGGTATTCCAACGGTGGTTTTACAAAAATGTGCAGCGGAGTTGTCTCCGATGCTTGCGCGGCTGTACCAACTGTCCTACAACTCGGGTACAGTGCCATCTACTTGGAAAGAGGCGAATCTGCAGCCAATCCCCGAGAAGGGGGATCGCTCAATTCCCGGGGAACTATCGACCCATAGCCGTCACCTCAGTGCTGTGCAAGCTCTTCAAGCACATCATAAACAAATAGCTCATGCGTCATCTGGAGGATCATTCCTTAATTAATGACCGGCAATATGGTTTCAGGCCGAAACGATCACCGAATGATTTTCTAGCATATGTTACCTATATTTGGGGTTAGGTTATGGACAAGCACGGCGAGTCACTGGCAATCCTGTACTGTCACTGGTTGGTCTGCCTCATAGGCTGTGCAACTGGGTTGCTAGATTCGGCACCGTATTCGCGTACATTGTGACGTACGTTCTTCAGAGTTTCTGCAGGTAAATGCTGGCGTGCCGCAGGGGTCCGTCTTATTACCCATTCTCTTTCTTCTGCATATCAACGACACGTTGTCCACCGGCAGTATTCATTGTTATGCAGACGATAGCACCTTGCACGGGAGTTATCATGAATATCGTGCGGCCAAGCAGTCAGATATCGTAGAGAAAAGACAGCGTCTTGTCACTGAGCTTGATCCGCTCCTGAATCACATTTTCCAATGGGGATCTGACAACCTGGTCGAGTTCAATGCCAAGAAGACGCAGGCATGTGCGTTTACAGCAAAAGTATCTTCTTTCCTTCCCCTTCCCACTCTTCAGAACACGCCACTGCCACTGCAGGACAATCTCGATATCCTAGGTATGGATGTTCACTGCAACCTGAATAGTAAAAACTACATCGGTCAGTCAGTCGGAGTCCTGAACAGAGTGAGACGTGTTTTCACGCCGGATCACCGGTGTCTTCTGTACAAGACACAAATTCGCTCCTGTGTGGAATACTGCTCGCATCTCTGGGATGGCTCAACAAAGTACTTACTAGATGCCCTCGAAGGGTTACAGGGCCGTGAGGTCCGCATTATTGGGAATCCCGAGGTCACGAGCACCCTAGAGCATTTACAGATGCGTTGAGATATTGCGTGCTTGGCAATATTTTACCGTCTGTACCATGGTGAATGTTCTGATGATCTCACCCTCTCTTCCAATTAGTCCCACCCTCCCCTTTCCTACACAGGACAACACGTGCAGGGCTTAGATGTCACTCGCACATGGTGCAGAGTATTCGATCAAGAACCAAGCGGTTCGGTGACTCTTTCCTTTGTCGCACCATTATGGCCTGAAACTCATTACCAGCTCACGTGTTTCCTTCGTACAGTCCCGGGTCCTTTAAGCGGCGCCTGAAAAAGTATATGATGAGGCCGTCAAACCTACATATCACACCTTTGCTTTTGTGCCTACAATGATATCATTGAATCAATACTTATTTTCATACAAATAAGGTCTGTTTTCATTCGTCACATACAAACATTTTTACAATTATACAACGGTTCGGAACTTTTCGCCATTAAATCATGGAACTTACTATTTCTGCCGACGTTTCGGATGCGTTGCAGCACCCGTGGTCACGACTTGACTATCTTGCGAGCGTCTAGAGGTATGCGAGGAACATTTATTGAGCGCCTTCTCACCATTACATTTATTATGAACGGTTAGGCTGGCGACACACCACACTCACTATGTCAGTTTTTAACGGCACTGTATTTTTTGGTTTTATTATCTTAATCACTGGATTCCACGTTCCGGATAGTTTGAATCTATCTTCCCTATTGAAATTTTTATTTCTTTTTGATTTCAATGGCTTCACGCAGAATTGGTGAATAGTAATGGCGAAGCATCCGAATTCTTCTATACATGTTTTTTTTTTCGGAAATTAATCGGTTCGATTTTCGGGTGTGGTAAGCGAGTTTTAGATAATCTTTGAATGCAGTTATGTTTCTTTTAAAAAATAAAGGAAGTTTCCTTTAAGTAAAATGAGCCAACTTAAGGTTTTAAGGTAGTTTCCCCTGGGCCCCACTTATTTTTCCATCCTGTAAGTACGCAGTACGCACTTATTTAGATAATTTTTAAGGTAATTTTCGAGTGCGCACCTCTGTGTCTGAGCTGAATAGCGTTTGTATATAAAGGATGTTCTGCATCAGGAGAAACGGTACACCTGCTGATAAACGGACGTAGCTCTGGTGCAGGTCATCCCTCTCAGGACTTGAAGATTAGACGGCAGTCACTGACAGTTAATTGATAGTGTAAAACTTTTTCCTTTTGTTTCTTTAATTCTTTATTGTACACAAGAAAATAATACATCAACAGGCAATCACAAATACATCTTGGTGTACAAAGGCGAGCTTAACTCAGGAAGTACTTCCGCCCAATTGTGCAGTCCGACTGGGGAAGTACCTCCGCCTATATTCCTCCTCCGCCTATAATGGCTGGTCCAGTTTTGTCCTCTACACTGACGGCATAGAAACTCTGTGCTTACAGGGTCGGCAGCGCGAGTGTGGCTTCTCTGGTGTTACACACGTCCATACGCCACGGTAACCACTTTCCATCAGGTGGGCCGTGCGCTTGTCTGCCACTTAAGTGGTATAAAAAAAGAAAAAAAACTCAATATTGAGTTAATTTTTCCTTTCGTTTAGTTTATTATTCACACATGTTACGTTATTATATTCTAGATTGACGAGATAATAATAGAGATGAGTGATGATCCCTTCGAAGTGAAGCTGCGCGACAATTATGAGCTATTGGAAGACGAGTACAAGGAGAGTCAGAAACGACGTACAATGCTCGATGCCAAGGTACTGACTTATTTCTTTTATAGCCAATAAATTCTATGTGTACTGCTAGACGGAACAAAATTAAAAGTCGCTTAAAAGCGAGTCGGTCTCGCACACTAAGGCTTCCGTACGAAATTGAATTCTGGGAAGAACTTAAACTACAATACATTTTGATTGCGTTGACTTAGAAGTGTGGTTTTTGTACAGCTTTATGACATTATAGACCTGAGTATGTAGCATCTTGATACCTTCACGTATTCCAGAAAAAAGGTCTTGACAGACAGACAGACAGATAGACAGACAGACAGACAGACTGACAACGGAGTGATCCTATAAGTTCGTTTTTATTTTCATTTGAAGTATACCCTAAAAATAAGATACCAATCGCGAAAGACCACGTAGTACATGACCACCGAAAATGTGCGAAATCAAAATATAAACAATCCAAATAAGTTCGAATTTATAACTTTTTAGATTCTTCATTACATTTCAAATTACTTTTATTATGACCTATATATGTAGACGGAGATAAATGCGATATTCTCTTGCACTCCATACATTTGCACTACGCGCGACTGGCGTGTGACTGAGACGTGAGACTGAATGTTTTCGGGCGGCGCGAGTAATTGAATTTAAAAAAAATATTTGTTGTAAAAATATTTCACTAATGCAGATAATTATATTAAAGAGTGGTTATTTTTCGAAAGTAAAAATAATTACAAATAGCCTATTGTTTACAGTAAAATATATATGTTAATTTATAATCGAATTTGTCATTGCGAACTATCATTGCGAACTGAGACGGTGTGCACTGTGCCGTATGAAAGAAATTTCATCCCACGTACACTCAAGCTGTGGAATGACCTCCCTGCTCCGGTTTTCCCAAGCACCTACAATATGGGGTTCTTCAAGAAGGGTATCAGAAGGTTTCTTCGTGGTCGGCAGCGCAAGTGTAACACCCCTGGTGTTGCATACGTCCATAGGCCACGTTAACCACTTCCCATCAGGTGGGCCGTGTGCTTGTCTACCACCTAAGTGGTATAAAAAAAATATCTAAATGAAACATGATAAGGTGGAATTTTCGATTCGAATTTGTAGGCACCTACCTGGGGGTAGTACCTTACCTTTAAACTCCCAAGTAAACTAAAAGAGCATGTACTTGTACTTCATGTCACACGATCTTCTCGTACGAGATAGTAAGTACCTCGTTAAACTCTGTACTAAAACACGTGCGTTTAACACTCTGTTACAGATTATAACATTGATTCCGTCAGTTTATTACCTTTATCTGATATGCCATCTACGATAAGGCGATTGACACACTGTCCCGTATCACGCAGCGTAGTGCGGGAGTGCGTGGACGTGGCTTTTATTTATTATATTACATAATATAACATAAACTCACGCCTATATCCCTGAAGAGGTAGGCAGAGGTGCGTACACCCACATTTCGCCAGTTTATGTTTAGGTCCCAATGTAATAGGTGGCGAGCCTATTGCCTTTAACCGGGCACTTATAAACCTGCAATAAAAATACACACATAACTTCGAAAAGCATCGAAAAGTCATTGTTGTGTGCCATGGTACAACCTGGAATCGAACCCGAGACCTCGTCTCAGCAGTCCATTACCAATACCACTAGGCTACCGCGGTTCCATTTATTTATTATATTGAAGATGTTTTTTTTAAGATTTATGACGTGGTTGCAAGACCTTTAAGCCAAGTCTTATTTTGTAATTTAATATCTTAGTTGAAATGATTCGTACTTCTTCTTCGAGTCAATGGCTAGGTCTGGCATATAATGGTCTGGGACTTAAATTTTATTGACTTAGCTACAGCAATAGCGCTCTCCATTGCTCTACATAGGTCGTCTGTAGTGCAAGGGAGGGGGCACAGCGAGCAGGAAAGCAAATGCGATATGAACTGGAAGCAACTCGACCTGATAACGCTGGGTCTGGACTGACTAATCCTATCACCACAATGACTCGATCATTTACTGGTAATGATCTTGTCCCAACTACAGCAACATTTTCGTTGAAACGATTAATTGATGATTGCTACCTTAATAAACTGAAAGACTTTCTTAGTAGTTTCTTGGGAAATTTGGAACCAACATAAAAAGTCACAATTCACTGTAATATTCCACTTTCCTACAATTGTGTGCATTGTCAAAATATCTACCTTTTTACCTGACTACGTCGAAGCAAAAGGAGGGTTATGATTTTGACAGATAGACAGATGTATATATGTATGTAGGTTCATCTGTTCCCTCATAGCTCCTCAACCACTGATTAGAACTGGACAAATGAGGTATCATTAGAAACGTCTTAGTCGCCCGCTGGATATATACACACGAAATTTTTATGTTTATAAACAAACATAAAAATTTCGTGTTTGATGTCAACTGAAGGGACTTAATTAGCACATTTCAAATATGTATGTATTGCGGAGGTAGGACACGGCGGTATTTCCGCCCAATTGAGCAGTCCGACTGGGAAAGTATCTCCGACCTACAGAATACCGCGGTTATAATAACTTGGTGTTGTGTTCCCAGCGGTGAGTAGGGTAGTCAGAGCTCACTGGAGAATTTGTGCTGTCAGTGGGATGACTAAAGGCTTGTCCTCTACACTGACGGCACAGAGACTCTGTGTCGACCTGGCAGCGCGAGTGTGTCTTTTCTGGTGTTACACGTCCATAGGCCACGGTAACCACTTTCCATCAGGTGGGCCGTGTGCTTGTCTGCCACCTAAAGGTATAAAAAAACCTATTGCTTGTCCAAAAATAATATAAATAAAAAAATAAGTTTAAAACTAAAACCCGACTACTGAAAAATCACGCTCTAAAAAGTATTAAACAAGAAAAAATCTAGGATAGCCGTGGTCGTATGCCACTTTGTCTAACTAAACAATACATTCTGAGGGAAAGTTTTTCTTGTTTAACTTTTTGAGTGTGATTTTTCAGTAGTCGGGTTTCAGTTTTATTACATACATACGTACATATAATCACGCCTTTATCCCCGGAGGGTTAAGCAGAGGAGAATTATCACCCACATTCCACCAATAATTGTATTCGATCCCACGTAATAGGGGGTGAATTAGTTTTATTAATATATAAAAACTCGAATTCACACCAATTTCTAAAAATAAAATAATATCGCGATGTTCTCTTTTTGGCGTTGGCGCCAAATCTCTCTATTGTAGATACATTCACGCAGTATTTCTATAGTGAAAACACGCACACCCGCGCTACGCCGCGTGTTGCGAGGCAGTGTGCCAACCGCCTTACCAACGCAATCCGTTTATATGGTTGTGAGAGAGAGTCATAGTTGTATGTGGTTTGTACACTACATGTTTTTACGTCCTGGCAATTTTTATGTGTGTAATTTGAATACATGAAAGGAACTTAAACGGCAGGAATGCTTAGAGTGGTATTTTTTTTTCTGTTTTAATATAGTACTTTAAGTGCAGCCTCTGTGACGTAGCGGTTCGATTCCCGCTCAGTGCTTATATGCGTGGATATGTCTATTCGCATTAGGATTGGTGTTTCTATGTATAATAAGTATGTATTAACAAAAAAATTCTAAGTATGTTTATCCGCATTCTAGATTCCATAACACAAGCTAATTAACCTGTGTTTAGTATAGGATGGCGTTGTGTAGAATGTTGTAAAATATTTATTTATTAACTATGTTTTTAAAGTTTCTAACTAAGATGATGATGATGATGATGAACTACGTAGGTAGCTAATTTTACTTTGCAAAGTGTGAATAAGGTTAGGGTATACTGATAAAGTTTTTTTTAAAATTAGGATAGAGATAGAAAAAGAGGGAGGACTATATTTTCATTTAAATTGACTCCTCCCTTATTTTCAGTATTAAAAATGTGTGTTACAAATTTAATACAAAATAAAATATTCAATACAAAGAGGAGGCGGCCCAAAGTAATCACTCAATCGTATTGTCGGCACTCGGCATTCATTCTGTGTACAGCTGATTTAGCTGATCTGCTATACTCCATTTGGTTAAGTACTTAACTAAACGTAAATAATCATGTGAAAATAAAATTAAAATTAAGTCAGAAATAAGATTATGAGAATTGGATTAAAATACAAAGTGCCATATTCAAAGACCATAGTCATAATAGGATGTCAACATAGCAATAATAGTAATATAATGTCCAAGATAATTCACAATGTCCAAAACAAATACATTACTAATGACCACAATAAGATATTACAATTTAAATTTTTAAAGTAGTCGTCGAATGAATAAAATGAATTGTCTAAAAGCCACGATTTATCTATATTTAATCTCAGTTTAGTAATAGTTTTTATGTTTAAAAATTAATTTTAAGTAGTAAAAACCGAAATCGAACCACTACTTAGTTTGTCTAGTTTATTTGTTGAATATGTGTTTTTATAAAAAGTTGTGTTTTTATCAAATGGAGTATAGTTTTTTTTCATAGGGCAACACCTCCTCTTAGTGTTTGCCCCGTGTGAGTAATGCGGCGGTGCGAGTGTGTGTATGTGTGTGTGTGCAGGTGCAGGAGCTGTGCAAGCCGCACCTGTTCCTGCCGGCGGGCAAGGTGGAGGAGCTGTACGCGGCGCTGCGCCACAAGGACGCGCAGATCTACGTGCAGCGCACGCGCGCCGCGCCGCCGCCGCGCACGCGCCTCGTGGCCTGCGCCGTCACGCGCCTCACGCTCGTGGCGCTGGCCGACACCTCGCTGCACGGCGCCGCCAGCGCCACCAGCAAGCTGCGCGACATCGACTATGACAGGTCCGCGCTCATCTTTACCTCTCGTTTACACCTAAGTATAAAACTTGTATTTGACAAGTTGCAATAATATGTCACAGGCTACAGTGTGAACACAAATGTGTTTTATACTTGTTTACAACTTGTTGGCTATACATCCTATGAGAACGAAAATGTATCTGAGATACATGTATAAAACAAGCATTGTGTTTTGATTAGTCTTCAACAAGTGTTCAAAAAGTTTTTTATAAACAAGTTTACAACTGGTTTCGTGGTGTAAACGAGGGGTTACAGTGTTCTTCCAAAGCTGGCATTTTTATGCCCGGGGGCTCTCCTACTTTTTCGCTTAATTTGACTTATCCTTTCGGGAGCGACTACTCTCTAAAACTCCAATCCAGAGAGGGAATGTCATCGACAGAGCGCACTTTGTTAATGAGTAGTTGAAGTTTTATTGGTACTTAAAGATGTTAGTGAGGCAGCATATACCTTTTCGTTCCACATTTGTAATTAGACGCACTACCTGAAAACGAGCTGAACAAATGTAATTTTTTGATACTGGAACGAGGTAAAATGGATTTTCACTAATAAACTGTAATGCAGCTAGCCGTAAAAATCTTTTTGGTTCAATTTTAACATAGCAAAATATTATTATCGAACAATCTTACAAACTCAATGTATGTTTTGCAACCCAATTCTCATACAGCCCCTGGCCTGAAGACGGCATCGAGTTCACCACCCTATGGTGTCGCAGCATCAACATGTCGTGCTCTCAATGGCAACTCCTACTCCGCGACTTTCCGCAGCCGCTGCTCAGTATGAGTGACCTAAGGATGTGGGGCACTTTGCTTGCAGCTGAGGAACAGGCGCCCCCAAGAGGTATCTACGTCTTCAGCATTAAATGTTGACAGGATCGTAGGGTGTCTTGCAACTTCGTTCATTTGTAAAAGGATCCTGGAGGCTCCTCGGATCGGATGCGGCTTTCAAAGATGATGATGACGGTGGTTAATTTGAAGAAGACTTGTGAGTTGCTAGAGATAAATATTCGAATGTTGTTTTCGGACCTCATTTTGCCTAATTTGTCGGAGCAATTGTTTTATAATGATGTGCCATAGAAGTGTATTAAAACATAACATAAACTCACTCCTATATCCCCGAAGGGGTAGGCAGAGGTGTTAGCACCCACATTTCTCTAGTTTATGTTTAGGTCCCAATTTAATATGTAGGTGGCAAGCCTATTGCCATAACTTCGAAAAGCATCGAAAAGTCATTGGTCTGTGCCATGGTAAAATCTGGGATCGAACACGAGATCTCGTCTCAGCAGTCCATTATCACCACTAGGCTACTGCGGTATTAGAACTGTATTATGAGCTCTTCAATCTTTTAATATGAGTTAAATAATATCGATAACTTTCTCCCTCAGCTTTCCGCACCGTGGTGATAGATCAGGGTCATCCATGGGGCCCTCAGGAGCTAGAACGCAGTATGATGCCCTTGAAGTGGTACTACGACTTGTGCTGTGAAATGGCGGAGTTCAGCTACGCATTTGGGCCTTGCTGGGAGCCGGTTATCGCCCATTGTAATTTAGGTATGTAAGATAAACTAGTTATACTGGTATATCCGACCGTATTTTTTCTCCTTTTAATACATAAATAAGAAGGATCGCAAGACAAGCTGCCCGCGTACGAAGGCAACTCGGGCGTCGGAGGTCGATGAACGACCTCCGCCCCCCATGAGCGCCGGCCTGGGGGTGACAGGTGGAGCCGCCTGTCACCCTGGCAGAAGCAGGCCGCGGCGGTGGCGCGCGTGGCGCGCCTCCCCGTTTCCGGGGACGAGTTGGGGACTCTGTAGTCCCCACACCCGAGAAGAGGGCCAGATCGTGAGAGATGGCCCTGGGTCGGCCGGGGTGCGAGGGATATGCCTGTCAACCTCACCTTCGGCAACCAAAGCGACCCACAGGCGGCGTGCGTTTTAGTCGGTTCGAGTCCGACATAACCTCTTCCACCGGCTCCGGTGGGGAGGTATCCGTGGGGATTTTGCGCACGTAAAAAAAAATAATAATATATAAATAAGAAATATAGAATCAAGAGGAAGTGATTCGCAAGCTCATTTGGGATGCAATCATTCACCTAATCAAATATAGAAAAACTAAATACAATAAGACATCATGATACTGTTAGTGTTTTCTGCGTAAGGAGTACTAACACCGACAGTTCAACATAGTTCGAGTACATTGAGATAACTTAACTTTAAAATATGAAACAATCACCGGATGCAGCCATAGTATTTCTGAGACCATGGCAACTGAAAATAAATCACTATAGAAATAATTAATTACTTTTATTTCAATGAGTGACTCATTCATGTGGTGCAAGAAAAATCTTCTTAAGGGTGTCGTAAGAGGCGACTAACAGAAAAATACGCATATGATATCTGAATAGATGTAAGATTTAGGTTTGATGAGGAGCAATTGAAAACGACTTGATCGGTCTTACTGTGCTTTTATTACATGCAGTAACTAGCGCAGCCTGCACTGTGCTATGGTAAAAATGATAGGCACTCTCGAACAATAACACTGCCAGATCACTCACTGCCAGTGTGGAAAAAGTAGACTAAAGCCACCCAACATTGCGAGAGGCCTATGTTCAGCGGCTGTGATAGACTTATTGTTTGATGGTGTAATACTTCATGTGGTGACAGAGAAAGAATACAAGTGAAGAATACCATCTCATCCAAAAAGAGTCGTAAGAAACTACCAACAGAAAAATACGCAGTCGATATCACTGCGAGAGAAGTAAAACTTAAAATAAAACCTTGTACACACCCGTCGTCAGCGTGGAAACAGTAGGCCAAAGCCTCCCAACATTGGGAGAGGCCAACTCCCAACTCCCAACATTCGCAAAAATTTTGCGATTTGCTTGTTTTGTAATACTTGCATAAACTGCTGACAATATCATATCTATTTATTTTTGCAGCTTTTGACCAAGTCTCCCGACCGTCTCTAGACCCATCAGCACCTTTGTCCTGGTGGGACAAAGTGAGACTTATCATGCACGGGCGCCTCACGGTCAACTGTGCCAAGTTCACTTGTCTGCTGCACGTGTCACTGGACCCGTACAACACTACTGAGGAAATGGAAGTCACCTGGAGTGATTTGGTGCTGGACTGGACTAATGGTGAGTTGGTAGAATGCTCCCCAGCTCCCTGAAAGACCTGGAGATAAATGTATAAAGCGGGTAAAACTAGTGAGTTGAAAAAAGACAGATTTGTAGGGTAAATGTTGATGTCCTAGAATTTACAGTTGTGACACTCGTAGAAGCAGGTACTTAGTCTTAATGAGAAAAAGAAGTTCTTATGAACTGTTAACGCTTAACGGACTTGCGCGAAATGAAAGGAAACGATGGGATTGGTAATGGATTATAACTGGAAAATGTGATTTTATTCAGATTTATCGAACGAGCACTAAAGGGTCAGAGCTGATAGCGCCAATTCAGAAGTCTAAAGTACGACAATTATTTGACTTAAAGTGTTGGTTGGCTTTTAGTTCGGTTTCAAGCCGCTGCATTTTCTGTAATCAAAATGTTATATGTATTCGTTTTGCAGGTAAACTCGGGTTCCTAGGCACGTTGGACGTATACGTGCGCACTGCGAGCAAGTACGACGACTGTCGAGTGCTGCGCGTGCCCGCGCTGCGACTGTCCGTGAAGTTAGGCTGGCAGTGCGTGGCCGACCCGCGGGACCACCACGCCGTGGCGCCTTGCGCGCCCACCCGCCTGCCGGAGTACTCCAGTAACCAGGTACTTGACGCTTTACAGTATCAATATAGAGGTGAGTCAACTCGAGTAACTAACCTGGGTTATCTCGAGTTAAACTTAACTCATATTAACTCGAGATGACATAACATAAGATAAACTCACGCCTATATCCCCGAACAACAACATTGGAGCCAACTATACTCCAATCAGGTAGGCACTTAACTAAACGACTTTTTATATAAAAACATATTAAACAAATAAACTAGGCCAACTAATTGATTAACTAGTGGTTCAATTTTGGTTTTTAGTCTTTAAAATGAGTTTCTAAATCTAAATATTTAAATTAATTGAGTGAAATTTTAAAGCATTTATTATGCTAACTATTCAAATTGAATAAGATATAGAAAAAATTTCATCGGTTCAGGTAGGATTGGAACCCGCGATCTTTCCCTTACAGGGGGATCGCTCTGACCACTAAGCCACAGAAACTTCTCCCGAAACCATCCAAATTTTTCTATGCATATATCCGTCTTACGGCGATGGTTAAGTGCCATCTACCGATATTACCGAAGGTTCTGTAGCTTAGTGGTCAGAGCGTTCCCCGTGTAAGGGAAAGGTCGTGGGTTTGAATCCCGCCTGAACGGATAATTTTTTTTCTATAAACATAACATAAACTCACTCCTATATCCCCGAATGGGTAGGCAGAGGTGCTAGCACCCACATTTCGCCAGTTTATGTTTAGGTCCCAATGTAATAGGTGGCGAGCCTATTGCCATTAACTGGGCACTTATAAACCTGCGATAAATACACACATAACTTCGAAAAGTATCAAAAAGTCATTGGTGTGTGCCTTGGTAAAATCTGGGATCGAACCCGAGACCTCGTCTCAGCAGTCCATTACCCATACCACTAGGCTACCGCGGTCCCTCGAGATGAGTTGTACATAATTTACATGAACAAACTAAGTGAAAGAGTGAGTGTGCGTATTATTAACGAGTTCAACTCGAGTTCCGTTACTCGAGATTACTTGAGGTACGCAACTCGAGCTCAACTTCAGTTACGGTAATTTCAACTCGAGTTAACTCGAGTCAAGGTATTTCGAGTTGGCACTTTTCTTTGAGTCTGCATTAATAAGGAAGTATTTCCTGAATTTATTTTATTCTATGTATGAGAGTTTATTGCACGCGTCCGTGACCCACTGAGACCTATTCCCGAGACAGCTTATATTCCATTCCAGATGAATCCATTTCTATGCTACATTTCATCCAAATCTGTACAAATGTTCTGACGTGATAGAGGTATATTTAAACGTGTTTTTTTTGTCGTATAGGAGCATGACTCGTACAGAGCATTCCGTTCGCAAGGCCTCGATCTACACCTCAGCTTGGAGACGAAACCAGTCGACAAAGAGGGCAATGGTCCAGTACTGTTGCTATATGGAAGCACTCTTAGGTATGTTGTCTGTTCTAAATTCAAATCTATTGTTTGTGCTGTATTGAGGTCCAATAGGATCTAAACAAGTTAACTGCTGTGGGAGGTCCCAAAAAAAAACCAATTCAATTTAACAAAGTTTAATTATTAAGTAATTTTACAGAATAAGAACTATAACTATGGAGGTTGAAGTTCAAATCAAATCAAATCGAATCGAATCGAATCGAATCGAATCGAATCGAATCGAATCGAATCAATTTATTGCGATATATGGGTACACAGGTTACAAGTAAATACAATTGACACTGCGATCTCCATACATGATCACAAATAGACATAAAATAGACATACATGATCATAAATAGATCCTGAAGATTGTTATGTATCCCTTATGCGTAACAATCTTCAGGATCTATTTATTTATTAATAGACATACCAACAGTATACTATACATACCTATAAATCGTTGACATCGTAGAATACATCATATGCAGGAAATACCCACGGACATCCCCGCCCGCAGGAGCCAGTGGACTCGAACCAACTAAATCCGCACGCCACCTTGTTCTTTTTTGCCAAAGGTGTGATTTCCACTGGCATATCCCTTGCACCCCAACTGTCCCGGGACCATTTTGAGATGGTCCTCTCGGGAGTGGGCCCTCGGTGTCCATAACAGACGAGGTTCTGGCACAGGTTTTATTTTAGGGTTTAGGGGTTTTCATAGCAGGAGGAGAAAGCCAAAAGAGACGATAATGTATTTGTGCTAATTCCACGTTAATAAAATTAATAGCACTCATAAGCAATTCAAAAATTTTCTAAGCTCCCTATCAAATCTATCGCACAACTAAAAAGGTTTGTCCAATTCACAGGTGGTTCGAAAGTCTCAAGTTAATACTGTCGGGCATAACGCGCCCGACGCGGCGCGGGCGCATCTTCAAGAACGTGCGCCCGCGCAAGCCGCAGCTGTCGCGACACTACCGCAACGTGAGCGTGTCGGTCACGCTGCACAACTTACAGGTAACACTCATAAGGGAATACTTAGCTGCAGAGCCAAGGTGTGGATAGGTCCAACAGCAAATGCCAGGATCTCGCAGCTAGTGGAGATTTGTTATCTCTGCTTACCCCAATAGGAAAGAAGAAACCACTTTACCTGTAGCAAAGAATTTCTGTAGTGTATCAAGCATATTATTTGCTTGTTGATATGATTTTTTAGAACGATTAACACAATAGACATAATAATATAGTTCTTTTTTATTTATATTCATCAATTTGTTAAAGGTATTCTACTGGTCTTCTTCCTCCCTCCAACGTGGCATCGAGATTATAGGCGCCCGGGTCACTTGTGGGTCTAAACACCGTCTGTCCTTGGTCTCTGCCAACGACGGCCTGGTCAGAAGACCACGGGCCAATTGGACTACTGTGTACATGAATTGTGATCTGAATGACGCAGAGATATGGTTGAAGACCTTGGCGGCTGAAGAGAAGGAAGGTGATGAGGTTAGTACAAAATCAATCATATTTGATTTAGAGTACCTCTTAACTATGCCATCTGCTCATTTGTGGGGTACGTGAAGAGTCCATAACCTGAAAACCGACCAACCACCTATCGAGCATCCTAATATATTTCTAATAGTTGTGGTATAGGAATCCTAATCGAACAACCGTCCTCACAGATTATGAAAAACACCACACCACCAAAAACACTTCCACCCTTAATACTTAGCTATAAGATCGAAAATGACTTGCATCTATTTTTTATGATGATCATTACCTAGGGATTATGTTCTTTAGTTAAAAGTTTAGAGCCAAACAAGCCATCATTAGCTTGCGTCTAGATTGTCTATGTTCAAATGTCTTAGAATACTTATTTTCTGGCGAAGCCTGTCTAACAGTGGGCTGCGATAGGCTAATTGTTTGAATGATATATTTAAGTAATTGAATTGTTTTCCTTAACAGTATTCCCAACTAAGTCCTCGCGTGATGGAAAAGTGCTACTGCCTGTCGGTCCGGCGCGTGTCGTACGGGCGCGAGGCGGGCGCGAGCGCGGGCGCGCCGCCCACGCACCGCCTGGCCGTGCACGACCTGCGCGGCGCCTGGACCAAGCTCAACCGCGACCTGGCCTTCGGCCTCATCGACACCTACATCAAGACTCAGGTACTGACGCGTATGGGACTAGTGCTACTGCCTGTCGGTCCGGCGCGTGTCGTACGGGCGCGAGGCGGGCGCGAGCGCGGGCGCGCCGCCCACGCACCGCCTGGCCGTGCACGACCTGCGCGGCGCCTGGACCAAGCTCAACCGCGACCTGGCCTTCGGCCTCATCGACACCTACATCAAGACTCAGGTACTGACGCGTATGGGACTAGTGCTACTGCCTGTCGGTCCGGCGCGTGTCGTACGGGCGCGAGGCGGGCGCGAGCGCGGGCGCGCCGCCCACGCACCGCCTGGCCGTGCACGACCTGCGCGGCGCCTGGACCAAGCTCAACCGCGACCTGGCCTTCGGCCTCATCGACACCTACATCAAGACTCAGGTACTGACGCGTATGGGACTAGTGCTACTGCCTGTCGGTCCGGCGCGTGTCGTACGGGTGCGAGGCGGGCGCGAGCGCGGGCGCGCCGCCCACGCACCGCCTGGCCGTGCACGACCTG
Source organism: Eilema griseolum (assembly GCA_963662185.1). Taxonomy (NCBI): domain Eukaryota; kingdom Metazoa; phylum Arthropoda; class Insecta; order Lepidoptera; family Erebidae; genus Eilema; species Eilema griseolum. The sequence goes on from OY759240.1 coordinate 24,825,424, forward strand.
CGCGGCGCCTGGACCAAGCTCAACCGCGACCTGGCCTTCGGCCTCATCGACACCTACATCAAGACTCAGGTACTGACGCGTATGGGACTAGTGCTACTGCCTGTCGGTCCGGCGCGTGTCGTACGGGCGCGAGGCGGGCGCGAGGCGGGCGCGAGCGCGGGCGCGCCGCCCACGCACCGCCTGGCCGTGCACGACCTGCGCGGCGCCTGGACCAAGCTCAACCGCGACCTGGCCTTCGGCCTCATCGACACCTACATCAAGACTCAGGTACTGACGCGTATGGGACTAGTGCTACTGCCTGTCGGTCCGGCGCGTGTCGTACGGGCGCGAGGCGGGCGCGAGCGCGGGCGCGCCGCCCACGCACCGCCTGGCCGTGCACGACCTGCGCGGCGCCTGGACCAAGCTCAACCGCGACCTGGCCTTCGGCCTCATCGACACCTACATCAAGACTCAGGTACTGACGCGTATGGGACTAGTGCTACTGCCTGTCGGTCCGGCGCGTGTCGTACGGGCGCGAGGCGGGCGCGAGGCGGGCGCGAGCGCGGGCGCGCCGCCCACGCACCGCCTGGCCGTGCACGACCTGCGCGGCGCCTGGACCAAGCTCAACCGCGACCTGGCCTTCGGCCTCATCGACACCTACATCAAGACTCAGGTACTGACGCGTATGGGACTAGTGCTACTGCCTGTCGGTCCGGCGCGTGTCGTACGGGCGCGAGGCGGGCGCGAGCGCGGGCGCGCCGCCCACGCACCGCCTGGCCGTGCACGACCTGCGCGGCGCCTGGACCAAGCTCAACCGCGACCTGGCCTTCGGCCTCATCGACACCTACATCAAGACTCAGGTACTGACGCGTATGGGACTAGTGCTACTGCCTGTCGGTCCGGCGCGTGTCGTACGGGCGCGAGGCGGGCGCGAGCGCGGGCGCGCCGCCCACGCACCGCCTGGCCGTGCACGACCTGCGCGGCGCCTGGACCAAGCTCAACCGCGACCTGGCCTTCGGCCTCATCGACACCTACATCAAGACTCAGGTACTGACGCGTATGGGACTAGTGCTACTGCCTGTCGGTCCGGCGCGTGTCGTACGGGCGCGAGGCGGGCGCGAGCCCGGGCGCGCCGCCCACGCACCGCCTGGCCGTGCACGACCTGCGCGGCGCCTGGACCAAGCTCAACCGCGACCTGGCCTTCGGCCTCATCGACACCTACATCAAGACTCAGGTACTGACGCGTATGGGACTAGTGCTACTGCCTGTCGGTCCGGCGCGTGTCGTACGGGCGCACAACACTCGGTGAACAATCCATATCGCGATTCAGAATAACGGTACAGCGCCATCTATCGAGTCCGACCTTAATATTTTCACACAATTGATTTAAATTGTGTAAAAAGTTTAAGGAACAGATAGAAATCGTAATATTAAGCAAGAAAAAGATGCCTTTCATCCTAACTTGACTCTCATAATTTTGTTTTAGCAACTCAAGAAAAATCTGTCAACGAAAGCGTTGAAGGAAGAAGAGCAACCGAATACATCGCCGAAGCACCAGCGTGAGGCTGACGTCATATCGCCCCCGCCACCCGCCGCTACTCAGGTGCACATTTTACATTTATTTTTATATCTCCGAAAAATCAAGTATAGTTACTAAACGATAAATCATAAACTTTATGATCGGGGAGCGGTATAGAATATTTTTGTAAATCCATTAGTGGTTTTATAGAGTATAATTTGTATGTAAAATCTCGTTTTACTCTAACTCCTGATTTTAAAACGCTTTGTGACCAGCCCATAATATTACCATGGTCCTTCGAGCCGGCATGATTTTCAATTAGCTTACAATATTTTTTTCTTTCATATTATTTTATGTCACTTTATAATTTCTTGAATTCCTAATGTAAGCTATATTACCGCCATATTGTATAAAGGTGTGTATACCGACAGAGCTCCAGCGGGAGCGGCAGCGGCAGCGGGGGCGGGATGCTGGCGGCGCTGGTGGCGGAGGCGGGCGGCTCGGCGCCCGTGGTGTTCTCGGACGAGCTGGGCGGCGCCGAGCAGCTCGCGCCCGCGCCGCACGCGCCGCACGCGCGACACGTCCTCGACGACGACAACTCGCACACCGCCTGCCTCAGTGAGCACTCACCCTTATAAAACATACGACGAGCGTTTTCAGTGCAGTTAAGGCTTTCAGTCAAGTGCTTTATGCGCAAACCTTCCATCTGAAGACCCGATACGACGTGCGGATTTAGTTGGTTCGGCACCGACAAGAAATGGTTGGACTTCGATATTTTCTGTGAAGCCGTAGTGGCTATATTAGACCTGTATATGCTACTAGTGATATTGAAGTTTTATAGTTAAACCAGTTATTAAACATTTTAACGATTGAACTACCTTATTTATATGGCCACCAGGATTGATGGTTATTATTTTGGTTATTTACAAATAAAATGCGTTCATTGTCACTTTTGCCTTTGTAATATTATCTGTGTAGCTGGGACCCTGGGACAGATCAATCGCCGCCGTCTCGCTCCGCACTTTCCTCCAAACAGACATAAATATATGCTTTGTGCAGCCTGAGTATATTGTCACGAAGTTTGCCTTTCACTATACTAAGTGGTTCTGAACGCACCCTGTTAACATTAACAGCGCCCTTTTACACAATCATGCCAGTTGAGGCCAATACCGTGCTCATAACTGAACTATCATACTCGGAGCTATATTTTGATTGTATCAATTCGTGTTGCAGTCGAGCTGGTGAACTCGCAAGTGGTGCTGAAGGGCTGCGAGACCCGCGGCTACGTGATACTCTGCGCGGCGCGGGCGGAGGTCCGCCAGCGAGTGCGGCGGCAACCCGCGGCCGCGGCCTGGAGTGGGGCTCTGTCGGCCATGCAGTACTACGCCACGGTCAGCGCGGCCGACAGGGACCAGCTGGACGGTGAGTTAACTCAGGATCTATAATATTTTTTTTTATATCACAGGTGGCAGACAACTAACGGCCCACCTGATGGAAACTGGTCACCGTGGCCTATGGATGTGTGCAAAACCAAGAGAGTTATACTCGCGCTGCCAACCCTGCAAGCATTGAGAGTTTCTGTGCCGCCAGTGTAAAAGACAAAGCAGGACAAGGTTTTAATCTTCCCACTGACAGCACAAAAACCCTCCGGTGAGCTCTGGCTACCCCACCCCACTCACTGCCGGGAACAACACGAGGTTATTATGGCCGCGGTATTCTGTAGGACAATACTTCCCCAGTCGGACTGCTCAATTGGACGGAAGTACCGTCGTGTCCTACCTCCTACAATAATATATGGCATTCTACTTTTAACATAGGTTTAGGCCTACGCCATACTTGATTTCGCGTTCCGTCACGAGCGATGATAGTCACAATCGGCAGTCAAGTCCAGCCGTCAAGATTTCTTTTATCATTTAGCTATAAAGTAACTTTCACGAAACTAAATTTCATGGAGGTAGGACACGGCGGTTTTTCCGCCTAATTAAGCAGTCCGACTGGGGAAGTACCTCCGCCCTTCAGAATACCGCAGCCATAATAACTTCGTGTTGTGTTTCCAGCGGTGAGTAGGGTAGCCAGGGCTCACTGGAGAATTTATGCTGTCAGTGGGAAGACTAAATGCTTGTCCTGCTTTGTCTTCTACACTGACGGTACAGAAACTGTACTTACAGGGTTGGCAGCGCGAGTGTGATTCCTCTGGTGTTACAAACGTCCATAGGCCACGGTAACCACTTACTATCAGGTGGGCCGTTTGCTTGTCTGCCACCTAAGTGGTATAAATAAAAAAAATTGCGCTAGATTTCGGATATAGTTGATAGATATGGAACTGCTTTACTAAAATGTATGTTCTGTTACGACATATTTTCTCAAAACCGGCATGGGTCCGAAGAATGTGTTTCATGTTCCGTAGAGAACATCCAGTGGGTGTCGGTGGAGGAGATCTCGGAGCGCTGCCTGAGCGCGGAGATCAGCACGCTGCCCGACGTGCCGCGCCTCGTGGGCTCGGGCCACTCCGCCGGCGGCGTCATCGGCCGCACCGTGGGGCCCTGCGCCGACCCCGGCCTCGCGCAGGTACCGCACACACACCACTCGGGAATAATACCGCGCGTCGTAGTAACACGCTACATTCTATCATCGCACCTCTCGCCATAGGCAGGGAATTCATCCCCACACATTGCGACCTAAGACTGCGCACTGTGCGGTATGAAAGAAACTTCATCCCACGCACACTCAAGCTGTGGAATGACCTCCCTGCTGCGGTTTTCCCAAGCGCCTACAATATGGGGTTCTTCAAAAGGGGCATCAGAAGGTTTCTTCATGGTCGGCAGCGCGAGTGTGACACCCCTGGTGTTGCATACGTCCATAGGCCACGGTAACCGCTTCCCATCAGGTGGGCCGTGTGCTTGTCTGCCAACTAAGTGGTATAAAAAAAAAAATACCCTCCACCACGACACGCCATCAGCTTATTCTAGCTGCTGCCACACGCCATAGACACCTTCCACCACTACACGCTATGAACATTATCCAACCACCACGACACGCCATGAACACCCTCCGTTCTCTCCCCACCACGCCGTATTAGGACCCACTAGCATACGCCATCAGCACCCTCTACTACGAACCACTTTGAATACTGTCCATCGACAACCACAAGGCAATAGCACCCATCATCCCTTATGTGTTTGTAATATGGTATATTTTGTATGTGCGTAGTTGCAACGGATTGTATCGCGTTGCGCGTGCGAGTTCTACTACGTGTCGCACGAGGAGGCGGAGGCGGTGGGCGGCCAGGCCACGGGCTGGACGCAGCAGCAGCCCTACGACTCCTTCACGCTCATGCACCACGACCTCAACGTGTGCACCAACTCGCTACAGGTGACTGTCACTGTTCAGCTAGTCTACTACGTGTCGCACGAGGAGGCGGAGGCGGTGGGCGGCCAGGCCACGGGCTGGACGCAGCAGCAGCCCTACGACTCCTTCACGCTCATGCACCACGACCTCAACGTGTGCACCAACTCGCTACAGGTGACTGTCACTGTTCAGCTAGTCTACTACGTGTCGCACGAGGAGGCGGAGGCGGTGGGCGGCCAGGCCACGGGCTGGACGCAGCAGCAGCCCTACGACTCCTTCACGCTCATGCACCACGACCTCAACGTGTGCACCAACTCGCTACAGGTGACTGTCACTGTTCAGCTAGTCTACTACGTGTCGCACGAGGAGGCGGAGGCGGTGGGCGGCCAGGCCACGGGCTGGACGCAGCAGCAGCCCTACGACTCCTTCACGCTCATGCACCACGACCTCAACGTGTGCACCAACTCGCTACAGGTGACTGTCACTGTTCAGCTAGTCTACTACGTGTCGCACGAGGAGGCGGAGGCGGTGGGCGGCCAGGCCACGGGCTGGACGCAGCAGCAGCCCTACGACTCCTTCACGCTCATGCACCACGACCTCAACGTGTGCACCAACTCGCTACAGGTGACTGTCACTGTTCAGCTAGTCTACTACGTGTCGCACGAGGAGGCGGAGGCGGTGGGCGGCCAGGCCACGGGCTGGACGCAGCAGCAGCCCTACGACTCCTTCACGCTCATGCACCACGACCTCAACGTGTGCACCAACTCGCTACAGGTGACTGTCACTGTTCAGCTAGTCTACTACGTGTCGCACGAGGAGGCGGAGGCGGTGGGCGGCCAGGCCACGGGCTGGACGCAGCAGCAGCCCTACGACTCCTTCACGCTCATGCACCACGACCTCAACGTGTGCACCAACTCGCTACAGGTGACTTGTCACTGTTCAGCTAGTCTACTACGTGTCGCACGAGGAGGCGGAGGCGGTGGGCGGCCAAACCATGATTCTTTCGCTGGTTCGGTAGGTTAGTTCTACTGAGAAGATACCAGCAAGAAACTCAGAGAACTATATTAGAACAAGCTAATCCTATTATTCAAATATGGTTTTGTTTACAATTTTTTATGTTGTGCGTGCAAGCAAGAGACTTATGTTGGCCATGCATTTACCTCGTCAAGATACTCATCTACTTTATTTAAACCTTTTATCATTAAATATTTTTTCACATCTATTTTAAATAAGGAGGCAGTGGGCGGCCACACCTGGCCAACTCCTGTCATAACATTTGAAAACATCTCCCACCCCGGCCGACCCAGTCATCTCCAGTCATCGCTATGGGGGTCCTCTTAGAGTGTGGAGATCACGGTGTCCACATCTAACCCTGGGGTATGAGAAGGGGCAATTTTGCCTGCTTCTGCTAGGGTGACAGTGTTACTGTTCCCCAACTGTACTGAACCCTGCCGGTTCGTTGCAGTACGCCATGCTGCTGGACGTGGTGAACAACGTGGTGCTGCACGTGGAGCCGGAGCGGCGCCGCACGCTGGAGCGGCGCGCGCGCATGCGCTTCCAGCTGCAGCTGCACCAGGACCAGGACCCCAGGCATCTCATACACAAGCTGCAGACACAGGTACAGCGTCCGCTCACCCCTGCGCCCGATTGCACACGCCTGCACCTTGGGCCCGGAGCATAGCAGACATACCCGGTGTCCTACATGAGCGACAAATGTGTCACATTTGTCGCTCATCGCGCAACAACGTGACGCGATGCGTGACATATTCTTCCATACTTCACATGGACATATTCATGCGATAGAACATATGACACAATAAAGAGCAACGAACATTTGATATTTACGCATGGCGTCGAAACGCGTCGCGTTGTCGCACTTGTCGCTCACGTAGGACAATACGATATCAATTCGGAAAGGAATCGTCATCGTATCGCTTTTCGGCTAGGATACGTCCATAGGCCAAGGGTAACCACTTTCCATCAGGTGGGCAGTGTGCTTGTCTGCCAACCAAGTGGTATAAAAAAAGGCGATGCCACTTTTACGGCTCACTTACATCCACTTAACCGAGTATCACCAGAACCCTGAGTCTAGACTTTATTATTATGGATTAAGTACGTAGTAATGCTTGAGAAAATGGCTTGTCCTGCTTTGTATTCTACACTGACGGCACATAAACTCTGTACTTAAAGGGTTGGCACCGCGACTGTGACTCCTCTGGAGTTACAAACGTCCATAGGCCACGGTAACCACTTTTCATCAGGTGGGCCGTGTGCTTGTCAGCCACCTAAGTGGTATAAAAAACTAAAAAGAAGTCCACTATCAAGAGTCCAGAATTAAATTAAAAAGAGTTCATTAAGAATGGCATTTTTCGCTGCTGCGGCAACAGAGAGCAGTAAGCGCGTGCAATTTTTATTATTATTTTATGTATTTTAGGCGATACGATTACGATCTGTATCCGACTTGATGTGTGCTGTGACCCTTATCCTTGTCCACTTTACACGATCTGTATCCATGGCAGCTGGACCATAGACACGCATATCAACCCTTGCGACCTTAAATCAGCACTGCTTCAGTCTCCTCATACTAGAGCCCGGCGGAAGTGGCATAAATAGAAATTTTTGTAACTCGCGTAGCCTGGCGCTTGCCGCAAAATGTGGACGTACCAGCGTATGCAACACTTGTATTAATTTATCATATCACTCAATCGAAACTATGTACGCTTTCTAGTGCATTGTAAATCTACCCATTAGCAAATTTAAAACTTCAGCTAAAATGAAACTTTTGTCAAAAAGCTTTGTGATATTATAATTAGCATTCTAGAAAAAAAAAAGCATTTGTAATGTTTTCTGTATTTGAATGATCACTTGTATTTAAATGATCACTTGTATTTATTTACATAATGTACCTAAGATTTATTCCTAATTTAAATATAAAAATAATAATAGAATCCTGCAGATTCAGACATCAAAAGAATTTTGTATTTGTAAAAATTCACATAAAATACTCATTTTCTGTCAAACAAAACAAATGAAAAAAAAAAAAACCAAAAGTAATAACAAAAATTAGAATAAAATATCACCAATATCATGAAAATATGTTAAAAAGAATAAAAAAAATCCAAAAAGAGATCTCTCCGGCGGGGAATCGAACCCCGGTCTCCCGCGTGACAGGCGGGGATACTTACCACTATACTACCGAAGATGGTGACTGTGATGGTAAAATTAGTGTTCTTATTCCAACAGCCATGATATCGTAGTTGCGTCATAGATGTTTTTACGTCTTCGATTCGAATGCGATATATTTGTGAGTCATAATTTTTTTATTGAATTCAATTGATTGATTTATGTTTAAGGAAATGATATAATCGTATTTCCTACAATACTTACTAGTTACTAGTATTTTGTGGAATAAAATGAGTCACGTTGTCACGCTTCCTATCTTTTAGACAGAATACTGTTAAGCTATCGTAATAGATTTTATTGAATGAGTAATCTTGACTATCCTAAATATTTGTTTATACATACAGTAAGTTTGATAGATTGAAGAAAATATGTTTTCCTTGTGATAGATTCTCAAACGGAGTACCTACATACATACATATAATCACGCCTTAATCCCCGGAGGGTTAGGCAGAGGTGAATCAACATCTACATTTCACCAATCATTGTATTCGATCGCACGTAATAGGGGACGAGCCTATTGTCGTTTTCCGGGTACTATTATTGACTCGATCCACGGCTTTGAGGCGGAGAATTTAAGCAGAGCCAGTAGCATGATATTAATACATGACTAACAGAATAGTTAGCTAAGGCGTTGAAATTAAGAGTTTATGCATTCAAAATCATATTGTGTAGATGTAATATTTGTACTCGTATCTTACTTCAAGTTTTACTTGCAACACTTTTCTAAAATAAAATAACATAACATAAACGGCGGCAGAGTAGAATTTGGGCCACCCCATCTCTTCCCATGAGGTGTCGTAAAAGGCGACTAAGGGATAGGGCTGTTTAACATCAGACAGATATTCAGCTCTGACTCAGGCACAGATACAAAGCTCGAGTCAACAATAGTGTACGGAAGACGCCAATAGGCACACCCCCTATTACGTGGGACGCAATGACTAATGATTAGTTGAATGTGGGTGTTAATTCACCTCTGCCTGACTCTTCGGGGATAAAGGCGTGATTATAAGTGTGTATGTATGTATATTAAGTTTCGCTTTCGGGTTCCATCCCCGCTCAGTGCAAATATTTGTATGCATGAATATTTGCATTGGTCTGGTCGTGCCTCGGAGAGCACGTAAAGACGTCAGTCGAACCGGTTGCCATATGAACATCTACGGCATCCGTTACGGGTAGTTGGAGCCCTAAAAAGTCCAACAACTGGTCTAGCTGCAATGCTTCGATATCATCAATGGTTTGCGGATAGCAGTGCCAAAATATCGAAGTTCAGCAAAATCCGCAGTTCGACTGGAAAACCCGAACCCCAGATTTCGAGGTGAAAGCTTTGGATACGACTGCGATTAGCGCTAGGATAAACATAAACTCACGCCTATATCCCCGAAGGGGTAGGTAGAGGTGCTAGCACCCACATTTCGCCAGTTTATTTATAGGTCCCAATATAGATGGCGAGTCTATTGCCATTAACCGGGCACTTATAAACCTGCATAAATACACACATAACTTCGAAAAGCATCGAAAAGTCATTGGTGTGTGCTATGGTAAAACCTGGGATCGAACCCAAGACCTACCACTAGGCTACCGCGGCTTATGATGAAGAAGAAGAACATATTCAATTTCGATTAAAGTTACAATCACAGATTACTACCTCCATCCAGGTTAGAGAGTCCCTGGCTCGCCTTCGACGGTTGGAGAAGGAATACTACATGAAGAACAGGTCCATCACCGGAGACGACCCTGCGGCCATGAACGAGCTGAAGAGTCTCGATGATCAGGTCAGTGTGGAAGCTTTTCTTTGCAAACCACTCTGTTTACAAATTTGTTTTTACAGTCAGATTCTTTTTGGATTGTACGCATCCACTAATGAAGCTAGTAGCACCCACTAATTGACGAGTTAGGACACGACGGTATTCTCGTCCCAATTGAGCAGTCCGACTGGGGAAGTACATCCACCCTACAAATTACCACGGCTATAATAACCTCGTGTTGTGTTCCCGGCGGTAAGTAGGGTAGCCAGAGCTCACTGGAGAGTTTTTGTACTGTCAGTGGGAAGAATAAATGCTTGTACTGATTGTGTCTTCTGCACTGACGGCACAGAAATCCTCTGTGCTTACAGGGTTGGCAGCGCGTTTTGAACGCGTCCATGGGGCACAGTAGCCACTTTCCACCAGGTGGCCGTGTGCTTATCTGCCACCTAATTTCTATAATTTTTTTTGAAAATTGCACTTTAGGGGGGTAAAATAAGGTATTGACTATTTAGTGTATGAAAGGTAATCATTATCAATTTTGACATTGCATGAATGAAATTTAAAAAATACTCGTACCTACTGCCGATTAAAAATAAATGTGCGTATATTGGAGTTTTGTAAAATTCTCTAAGGGGTAAAATATTAAATGTACGGTTGTATGAAAGTCTGTCATTATCAAACAAAAAGATCTTGAAATATGACGAGACAATGATGTTTAATGACTTTTTGTGCACTATGTGTCGGGCTAGCTGGAAAGGGCAGAGAGGATTCGCCTTCAGAGCAGTCATAGGGCATTTCTAGTTCCTCGATTACACAGGCAGAGTGATGAAACACCATGCGGTTTTAATTGATTCGAGTGATTGACGAACCAGCGGACGAGTTGGGGACTCTGTGTTCTCCACACTCGAGGAGGACCAGATCGGGAGAAATGGCCCTGGGTCAGCCGGGGTGCGAGGGATATGCCTGTCAACCTCACCTTCGGCATCCAAAAAACGACCTACAGGCGCCGTGCGTTTTAGTCGGTCCTACATTACCTCTCCCACCGGTTCCGGCGGTAGTGGATCCGTGGGGAAAAAACAATCTCATTGTTGATATGAAACCTCGCGGTGAGATGACAACCGAGTGGGTTTCAAACCGACGCTATGTTTTGGGTGTGTTCTCCCTTGGCCTGGCTGCAAGACTGAGTGTGGAGTGTTTATTTTATATAAATACCACTTGGTTGGCAGACAAGCACACGGCTCACTTGATGGAAAGTGGTTACCGTGGCCTATGGACGTGTGCAACACCAAGGGAGTCACAATCGCGCTGCCAATCCTGTAAGCACGAGAGTTTCTGTGCGGCCAGTGTAAAAGACAAAGTAGGACAAGCTTTTTCTCTTCCCATCCCACTCACCGCCGGGAACACAACACGAAGTTATTATGGCCGCGACATTCTATAGGAAGGAGGTAGTTCCCCTGTCGGGCTGCTCAATTGGACGGAAAGACCGTCGTGTCCTACCTCCTCCTGGTGTGCGGGCAGGTGAACGAGTGCAAGGAGGCGGTGTGGTCGCTGGGCGAGGAGCTGGACGCCATGGTGCGCGCCGTGCGCGAGGCGGAGGAGTGGCGCGGCGCGGCGGGCCCGGCCGTGCACGCGGCGCCGCACCGCTACAACGAGATCTGCTTCAAGAGCGCGCGCTGGCGCCTCACCGACGCCGACGGCCAGCTCGGCATCGCCGACCTGCTGCTCACCAACTTCCTGTAAGTCGCAGAACACACGCTACTTACTTGCAGACAATCAGTTCAAAATCAAAGTCAAAGTCAAAGTTCTTTATTTGTAGAATATGGTACAAAACATGATGTTTAAATTATACACATAGTGTCGCATCACATATTCTGCCGGTTCTGGCGTACAAAATTTACATACACATAAACATTACCAAATATCAAATACAACAATCCACACAATATGTCAGTTATATCAAATGTATTCTCTATGTTAAAAAAATTAATGTATCGTAATATGTTCCAAACTTAGGTACCGCGGTAGCCTAGTGGTATGGGTAATGGACTGCTGAGACGAGGTCTCGGGTTCGATCTCATGGCACACACCAATGACTTTTCGATGCTTTTCGAAGTTATGTGTGTATTTATCGCAGGTTTATAAGTGCCCGGTTAATGGCAATAGACTCGCCACCTATAAATTGGGACCTAAACATAAACTGGTGGAATATGGGTGCTACCACCTCTGTCTCTCTTTGGGGATACAGGCGTGAGTTTATGTTATGTTATGATAAGTTCCATAATAACCTAACCTTCATATAATAATTAATTTCAACCTCTACATAACGTACATAATAACCCTCACATAACCAACATAATAACCTTGACATAACCTCGACATAACCTTGACATAACCTATATTATAACCTATACATAATAACCTTCATATAACCTCCACATAACCTACATTATGACCTTCAAATAACCTTCTCATAATGTTCGTATAAACTACATAACCTTCAATAACCTCAATATAACTTTTTGTCCTATAAATTAATCTTTCATACTTCCTTAACATTTAAAAAATACTTTTGGTCCGAATTTCCTAATATGAGTCTAAAGTGAAATTTGAACATTGCACTCAGATATACGAAGACGTCAAGATCGGATGACTCAGTGGAACATCAGCTCGAAGTTGGATACGTCCGCGTGAAGAATCTACTGCCAAATGAACCCTTTCCTGAGGTAGGAATAATACACATAATATATATTGTACTATATATGTATAACTATTGGGGCATGTGTTAGTGCTAGTACCTTCCGCCTGTAACCCTGGCAGAAGCACGCCTCGCGCGCCTCCCCATTTCCGGGGACGAGTTGTGGTGTGGTAAAGATAAAGATAATTTTATTTGCCGAAACATATGTAGGAAACAGGTGGCATTTTCTGTAGTCCCCATACCCGAGGAGAGGGCCAGATCGTGAGAGATGGCCCTGGGTCGGCCGGGGTGCGAGGGATATGCCTGTCAACCTCACCTTCGGCAACCAAAAACGACCCACAGCCGGCGTGCGTTTTGGTCGGTTTGAGTCCGACATAACCTCTTCCACCGGTTCCGGTGGGGGGGTATCCGTGGGGATTTTGCGCACGTAAAAAAGTGCTAGTACCTAAAGTCAAAGTCTTTATTCGTTGAATATGTTACAAAATGGTGTTTAGGTACATAATGTTCAGATCTCATATTCTGCCGGTTCTGGCATGATTATTGATATGTAATTTGATACATATTTAGAATAATATTGCAACTAACAATTTTACGAGAAAAATGCGAGAATACAATCACAATCATTTTGACCTTTGACCTTGAATTAAAAAAATGCACAAGTTCAATCGATGGGGACTTTTAATATTTCTTGTATTGTGCTGTCTTTAAGACGCCCACCAATTTTCAGCTCTATGCGAATTTATGGAAGCTTACCATTTTATTCCTTTTATTTTGACTGAATTACTGTTTAATGTTCTGTTCAAGCTTATTTATTAGTTTTTATTCGTCAACTTTCTTGTCTGTGTATTATATTTATGTATATTATATTTATTATTTGTATGTATTAGATAGGATTTCTTTATTACATGTTTATTTGTCAATATATAGTTATATTTATGTGTGTATTAGATATAATATACCCTATGTAATTACTTATTATATTTCTATTGTAAAAGTACGCCAAACAACTACCACTCATTCCTACAACATTAATCACCATCCAAAGGTTGCCTGGCAGAAATCGCTTAAAGCGATAAGGCCGCCAATTGTACTGATCCCTTGTTATATAGACTAGTAATGTTATGTATTAATGGTGTACAATAAAGTATATAATAAATAAATAAATAAAAATAAACTTTCTTCAAAATTGACCTATCATCTTCCTTTTCTCCATGTTTCTCCTTTGCTTTTCAATCATAGGTAAGAAGCACCGGTTGTTGTGTTATCTTGGCTACTAATATAGTCTATCCTCAGGTACTGGTACCTCAAGAACCGTCGGGTCGTGCGCCTCTAGCTCGCCGCGCGGCGCTGCGTGTGTTCTGCCGCGACCGCCCGCCCGTAGGCGGCATTGCAGTCAAGGAGCATTTTGAAGTCAACATCGTGCCCATACGGATAGGTAAGACCATCGTTTGGTGAACTGTACCCCTAACACAAAAAGCTATGGAAATCGTATCGTAAACGAAACGAGAGAACGAAGCATTGCGATTGGCCGGCTATCACACACACAGGTTTACAGCAGGCAGCGGCAGCGGGTGCGACGAAGGATTGCAAGCCAAGCTGCCCGCGTATGAAGGCAAATCGGGCGTCGGAGGTCGATGAATGACCTCTGGCCCTCATGAGCGCAGGTCTGGGGATGACGGGTGGAGTCGCCTGTCACCGCAGCAGAAGCAATCCGCGGCGGTGTCGCGCCTTGCGTGCTTCCCCATTTCCGGGGATGAGGTAGGGACTCTTTGGTCCCCACACCCGAGGAGGACCAGATCGAGAGAGATGGTCCTGGGTCGGCCGGGGTGCGAGGGATATGCCTGTGAACCTCACCTTCAGCTACCAAAACCGACCCACAGGCGTTATGCGTTTTAGTCGGTTCGAGTAGGACATAACCTCTCCCCCACAGGCTCCGGTGGTGGCGGTAGCCGTGGGGATTTTCCGGACGTAAAAAAAAGGTGCACAGTAGGCAGGAGGCCAACCGCAATGCTCCGTTCTCTCGTTACGTTTATCATAGTTTTTCGTGCTTGGGGTACTGGGGGCAACCATTCACGATGGTAGCCCTCCATTCATATTTACAATATGTTACTTTTTTTATCTAGGACTCGCCAACTTGACTTCACCTCGCCTGATGGTAAGCTAAAGGCAAAGTCACAGGAAAGAGGAGTGAAAATTTTCAAAAGTGACGCCGGTGAAAAGTAATATTACCTCAATCTTGTTTGTCATGCGGACATTACAAACAAGACCGAGGTAATATTATTATCATGCACCATACAACTCATTGGGAAGCCAAGCTAGAAAAGGCGCAGGCAGGCTTTCCTATCTGAGTTCGGCAGTTATTCCTGTATCACGCCAATCAAGTGATAGACTAGCAACGCGGATTGGGGAGTCGTACAAGCCTTGGATGCGACCGAGACTATCGCTCTGATTACAATGATGATGATAGCACTAACTATTTCTCCTTTTCATTCATACTGGCTCAATCGACTACCAATTAAATAAATTAAATATAGAACACGTCACTGTAGGCAGTTTCAGAAAAGGGGTGTGTCACCATTCCTTACATATACCATGTTACCATGACACTCAGCTTGACGGCATCATCATATACTTTTTCACGCACCGCTTAAAGGAGCCGGGACTGTAGGAAGAAGGAAACACGTGAGCTGGTAATGAATTCCAGGCCTTAATGGTGCGACAGAGGAAAGTCTCCTAACCGCTTGGTTCTTGATCGGATATTCTGCACCGCGTGCGGGTGACATCTAAGCCTTGCACGTGTCGTGTAGGAAAGAGGATACATTTTGTACTAGTACCCAACAATAACTTCTTAAACAAACTTCCTAACACCAGGTGGCGTGTCATTGTAATGAAAACAAAAAAAATACTAATGACATTTGTTATAGTAACGAGAATATTTCAACATTAAACACTCTTTCATACAATAAAATGTATATCTGTTGCGTAACACTGGTTCGAGTAAAGCGCCACCTGTGCAAACAGCGTTACAACATAGGGACAGGAGACAAATGAAAATTTTCAGTCATGTAATTAAGTCGTACACGTGTACAAACATTTGTCTATAACAATGTGTCAATGAATGCTTTGAATGTAAATGCTTATTAGAGTTGTAAGAATGATTATCACATAATTTTTAGGATTCTGTACCTCAAAAGAAAAATAAACGGTAGCTTATGGGATGCTATTGGGATGGAATTCTGTAATTCTTTATTGTACACAGAAAGACAGGCAATTACAAATACAACTTGGTGTACAAAGGCGAGTTTAACTCAAGATTGAGTTTTCTCCCAGCAAACCCTTGGGGGATTAAAAGTGCAACAAAATGGTTAAAGAAAATACAAGTGTACAACAGCAGAGAAAATAAATGCAATACAGAAGAAGAGCCTTCAAGAAGGGCATAGGTCTATAAGTCTTGAAGTTGTGCAAGAATCAAACTTATTGATTCAACACATTCAAAATATATTACGGTTTATGTAGCTTAGGTTACGGAACCCTAGATGCGCAAGACCGGCTTTTTTAAGAAGGATTTGAGTAACCGAAATTACACGGTTGTCATACGAATTTCGCGTCTCTGTTTAGTGCGTAAAATGATGATACTCGTCATCAATTTATGTCGCCATTTTAGAGTACGGACAACATATCTATAGTTTATCATCATTGACGATTACTTCTAAAAAAAAAAGAAATAAAGAAAAAGAAAGAAATACATAATGAAAATATCAAAAGCCTATTATAAATCCTAACCTTGTTAAACCAGGTTTAACCAAGAAATTCTTCAACACGATGCTGAAGTTTTGCTTTCCTGAGCGCGATCCTGACTCCATAGAAGATGGTGATGAGGACAACGAGGGCACGTTGAAAGCGGGAGCCTCGTCGTCTAGCCTCGTGTCTACAGGCTCTAAGAAGGTGAAGAAGAAAGGGAAGGACTCTAACTCTAATTTCTATGTCAAGAGGGACAAGAAGGACAAAGATGATGTCGAGAAGATGAAGGTATGTACCTCCATTCAGTAAACTTAATCAAAAAATGTTTTTTGTCATCCAAAATGTGGGGTAGTTTTAGATAATTGTTTAGAGTTTAATAACTTGATTTAATTATTTATTAAATATAT
Source organism: Eilema griseolum (assembly GCA_963662185.1). Taxonomy (NCBI): domain Eukaryota; kingdom Metazoa; phylum Arthropoda; class Insecta; order Lepidoptera; family Erebidae; genus Eilema; species Eilema griseolum. The sequence goes on from OY759240.1 coordinate 24,842,041, forward strand.
ATACGAAGATATGAAAGATATAATGACACAGCCTCTGTGGCATGGTGGTAGTGAACGCGACCGCTACCCAGGAGGCGCGGGTTCGATCCCCGCTCAGTGCAAATATTAGTATGCTTGAATATAGGTATTTGCATTGGTCTGGGTGTTTCTATGTATAATATGTTTGTATTTACAAAAAAAAAGTATTTAAGTATGTTTATCCGTATTCTAGATTCCATAACACAAGCTAGTTAAACTATGCATAAAATGGGTCTATATAGCGTTGTGTAGAATGTTGCCGAATATTTATTTATAAGTAGATATAAGAAGACAAAACAAATATTACAGTCCTTTAAAATTTTTTTTAAAGATTTTTGATCATAGCTATCAAAAGTAATATGTAATGCGATAGGCACAGGTGAATTAAAACCTACATTTCACCAATCATTCAATTCGGTCCCACGTAATAGGGGGTGAGCGTATTGCCGTCTTCCGGGCATTATTGTTGACTCAAGCTATTCATCAGGGGCTGAGTCTGGGCTGTATATATCTGTCTGATGGTAAACAGTCCTATCCCTTAGTCGCCTTGTAGGACACCGCATGGAAAGAGATGGGGTGGTCCAAATTCTACTCTGCCAGGAGCCACGTGGCTTCAGTAATTACAAAAGGTTCTATGTTCGTATGCAGATTTTTTTGTGTATGTTTCCCGATATTTTCGTATGTTACGTTTCGTTGCATGTATTTATTCAATTGAAATATCCTATACTTAGGATTTTATTCTAGACCTCAAATTATGAAATTTGACAAAAATCAAGCCTGTATCACACAACTTCAACGACATTTCTCTCTACAGGAGCGAGCCGAAAAGAATAAACTATTCATCTACATCAAGATACCTGAGGTCCCCGTCAGGGTGTCGTATAAGGGAAGCAAGGAGAAGAACTTGGAGGATGTCAGGGACCTACCGCTGGTGCTGCCTACCCTCGAATATCATAACGTCACGTGGACGTGGCTAGATCTGCTACTCGCCACCAAGAGTGACACTAGAAGGTGAGTTTGTTACAAAAGTTTCAAGAACAACTAAAACCTTTGGTGCGTTGAGCACTTTTCGTTGCACACTTTTTGTATGAAAGAAAATCATCGAACTTGCGTCATCGTCACCTCAGCGAACATTAGCGAAAATTTGATTTGTTTATGTACACACAAGAACAAATATATAGGTACATAAGTGGAAATAGTAGTACAGAAGCTCTGCTTATTTTAATTAGAAATCTTTTCCTGCGAGAGTAGAGAGAGAGAGAGAGAGAGAGAGAGAGAGAGAAGTAGAGAACTGAGTGAAATGTAATATATATATACATACATACATAATTAAACATAAATATATATGTATGCATAAAAGCAATATAAAATATAAGTATGCATTGTTACATTATATATGCAAGAGTAAATAAGGATTAAGGGATGAAGCGAAAGTCAGTCATAGGCGTTTCCACTTTGAATTCGATCATGTTAACGATTAATTCACGTGCGAGTTGATTTTTTGAGCGTCGGAGTTCTTCCCTGTATTTATTTATGGTACTTGTATAAATTAATGATGTATTGTAATGTACAGGGTGTTAGTATCGCAAGCGATTCGTCAGAAGCTACAGTTGCATCGGCGGGCGGCGGCCACGCCCGAGCCTCACGAGGAAGACAAAGCGAGGCTGCTGTTAGGAGAGAGGACTGTAAGTTTTACCACATAAGTAGTTCAAATTTTTACTTTTACTACATGTTTCTCAATATTTAATACATTTATTGTGTTCCATAATGTAGTACAGTTGTTCAGGCTAAAATTATTGTTACAATTATGGATCCTGTCGGGCACAGCACTATGTTTGGAGAGAGGAAGAGTTTATCATACACAATATGTTCACTCTTAATTACAGTTTTTTAATATTACTTTTGATATTAAATTTAAATGACTTTTTAATATAAATGTCATTTTAGTCGTTATAATAACACCCCGTTTTATACCCCGTAATAATTCATTTACATCGCTGCAGTAAATTATAACACCCCGTCGTTTTTGCGTCGGGGTTTAAAAATTAACGACCACTGAGAGGTTCGACTAGTAACGGTCACGGGTTCGATTCCCACGTAGTGCAAATGCATGTAGTAGATGTATTATTATTTTGCCTGCACCTACCTCCATGTATCTCTGCATCACCCTAAGGTTGACTGTTAGATAATGCCTTTGGCATTAAGTTCGCCTTTGTACAAAGTTACTGTGCATAAAGTGTGTTTACTTACTTTTTTAAGTCAGAATATATTTATACAGGATTTGTCGCATTGATGATATTTGCCCTTCGACCGCCATCGTAACCGTGTTTCGTAACCAGTTAAGAAGAAATTGTAATTTTGTCTCGGAACCAAGTAACAAACGAAGATGTTTAGGTTTATCTTCATAACTTTGTGGTATCCACAGCATTTTCTCACCGGTTAGCTAAGAAGAAATAGTCGCCTTGCCTCGTAACCAAGTAACAAACGAAAATGTCTAGGTTTGCCTTCATAACTTTGTGGTATCCACAGCATTTTCTCACCGGTTACCTATGAAGAAATTGTCATCTTGCCTCGTAACCAAGTAACAAACGAAAATGTCTAGGTTTGCCTTTATAACTTTGTGGTATCCACAGCATTTTCTCACCGGTTACCTATGAAGAAATTGTCATCTTGCCTCGTAACCAAGTAACAAACGAAAATGTCTAGGTTTGCCTTTATAACTTTGTGGTATCCACAGCATTTTCTCACCGGTTACCTATGAAGAAATTGTCATCTAGCCTCGTAACCAAGTAACAAACGAAAATGTCTAGGTTTGCCTTCATAACTTTGTGGTATCCACAGCATTTTCTCACCGGTTACCTATGAAGAAATTGTCATCTTGCCTCGTAACCAAGTAACAAACGAAAATGTCTAGGTTTGCCTTTATAACTTTGTGGTATCCACAGCATTTTCTCACCGGTTACCTAAGACGAAATTGGCATCTTGCCTCGTAAATATCAAACGAAGATGTCTAGGTTTTGTCCTTGTAGCTTTTTGGTATCCGCATCATTTTCTCACAAGTTACCTAAAAAGAAATTATCATCTTGCTTCGTAACCCACACCTACAACATATATAGTCTTAAGTTATTAGTAGTTCTTAGTCAATTTACAGATAGTTACAATATTTATTTCTCATAGGTAGCGGAGAACAAACCACAAAAGAAAAGCACGCCGAGCGTGTTCAAATTCTCCAAGTCGTAGCATCGGCGCCGGCGCAGCACCCAGCATTTAAAAGTACGAACAAATAGACTTGCTAACACCAATACTCACACCGGTATTCTGTCAGCTTTACCATGTTATGTTGTGGGGCCAAGGTTGAACACTTGGCAGTCAAATGTTTGATCAAACATAAGTTTATAAGCGTTGTGTTATTTTATCTCGAGTGAAATTTGGAACTTAGTGAGCTAGATTTTATTTTTAAGTAACACCAGGAACAAATCTTTCTCTCTGCTTGTTCTGTGCATTCTATTCTACATGAATATATCTTTTTCATATCTCGTCAACGTAATTAAGACTCGTATTCTAGAATGTTCTGTACCCCGAGTACGAAAAACTATCGCAATCGTATCGTAAACGTATCGAGAGAACGGAGCACTGCGATTGGCTGGCTGCTTACTATGAACTTGTTTGTGTGTGAAGCCAGCCAATCACAATTCTTCATTCTCTCGATACGATTTGACGACCTACGTAGCGGTAGAGCATTCGACTGCTATGCAGGGGACGCGGGTTGATTCTCGCTTAGTGCCAATATTTGCAAGCATGAATATTTATATTTGCATTGGTCTGGGTGTTTCTATGTATAATACAATGTATTTACAAAAAAAAAAAGTTTCTAAATATGTTTATCGGCATTCTAGATTCCATAACGCAAGCTAGTTAAGCTATGCTATCCATGGGTCTAGATAGCGTTGTGTAGAATGCCGTGGAATATTTGTTTATTTATTTATTTAGTTTTTCGTGCTAAGTGTACTGAATCTTAAATTATCTGAGGTTGTACAGATAATCTATCAAATCTATAAAAATCTGTAAATCTGTATAGACCGTTCTTAGATAAATCGTGATTCACGATTGAGTTTTATACTAGAATACAGGCTGTATTCTTCTGTCAAATTATATCACTCACGTATATCTGAATTCCACTCCATACATATTTCAGAGTGATCTCTAATTAATCTTTTTGTTTTCTTTCATTCTATTTCAACCATAGTTAAATAAGTCACATAATTAGTATATGGAAAAAGGTTTATAAGGAGCAAAATCGATTATGATATAGAAAAAATTGAATCACTTCAATTTTTTCTTTGAACCCGCAATCTTAACAGTGGGTGAAGGTTCTGTGGCTTAGTGGTTAGAGCGTTCCCCCTGTAAGGCAAAGATTTTTTGAATTCCGTCTGAACTGATTTAATTTTTTCTATATCTTAATCTATTTTATTACTACTTTTATCATAGCTATTATACTCTGCGAGGTATCAGGTAATTCAAGTTCTAAATATTACATTTATTTTCTTTTTTGTTAAAATCTGGTTCTGGTTCTAGTTCCAGAAATAGATCCTAATTAATTAAAATTTGTATTATCAGCAAAGATTCTTGGAGAAAGAAAGATAGCTTGAAAATTATCCGATGCTGTCTTTAGACACAGAAATAAACCAAGGAGAGTAAACTTGCCTCAACGAATAAAGTTGATATTTACGGAGTAAGTCTGCGTACGAATACGAACCAAATGTAGATTGTAGCTAATATAAGACATAAGACATTAGTTTAAAGAGAGGCTTTTATTTTAATATTTATCTGTACTTTTGTAAGCCTAACATATTGATAAAATTATTCTATAAAACACCTATTTTTCATGAAAGTGGAAATCATATCAAGGGGGGCTAACATGAAACTTGAATGTTTAGAAGCGTCAGTACCTTAGCGGTTAAGGAGTCGGCCTTACGATCGAGAGGTCCCGGCTTCGTATCCTGGTCATTACACCACCGACGTGAACTCATAACACAAAGCAATTTAGTTTAGCTGGAGGGGTTAGTGGGCATATTAGTAATTTTGATTCTAATATTGTTAAAAAAAAAATTACGTAGGATTTAGCTATGTAGGCACCATCAATTCAGTTGAGGTCCACATGTTGGTAAGTGGTTACCGTGACTTACAGACATGTGCCAAGGGAACTACAATCACGCTAGGAATTTCACTGCCCTTCTACTTTTTCCCTTCATGTTTCATGGGAAGCCTACCCATAGTTTGTATAAATACATTTTTTTTACTTTACTGTTACTATTTATGTAATAAGCTAGCATTTGTCTATTGTTATTATTGATTGATATTGTCTATACTCCATTCGGTGAGGTATATAACAAAACATAAACAATCTTTGTGTCTTTTTAAAAAGTAAATTTAAATAGGATATAGAAAAAGCGCGCGGTATGGGTAATGGACTGCTGAGATGAGGTCTCGGATTCGATACCAGGTTTTACCATGGCACACACCAATGACTTTTCAATGCTTTTCGAAGTTATGTGTGTATTTATCGCAGGTTTATAAGTGCCCGGTTAATGGCAATAGACTCGCCACCTATTACATTGGGACCTAAACATAAACTGGCGAATGTGGGTGCTAGCACCTCTGCCTACCCATTCGGGGATATAGGCGTGAGTTTATGTTATGTTTATAGAAAAAAAAAATCCGCTCAGGCGGGATTCGAATCCGCGACCTGTCCCTTACACGGGGAACACTCTGACTAGTGGCCACAGAATCTTCGGTAATATCGGTAGATGGCACTTAACCATCGCCGTAAGACGGATATATTTATAGAAGAATTTGGATGGTTTCGGGCGAAGGTTCTGTGGCTTAGTGCTCAGAACGTTCACCGTGTAAGATAAAGATCGCGGGTTCCAATCTCGATTAATTTTTTTCTATATCTTATTCAATTTGAATAGTTAGCATAATAAATGCTTTAAAATTTCATTCAATCACTTTTATAATTTTTCATTTAGAAACTCAATTTTAAAGAATAAAAGCCGAAATTGAACCACTAGTTAGTCAGTTAGTTGGCCTAGTTTATTTGTTTAATATTTAAAAGTCACTAAAAGATTGTTTTCCTTTAGTTAAGTACCTACCTGATTGTAGTATAATGTAGTCCAATGTTGATGGCATTATAAGTAACGATATTATGCTGGAAAGATTGTTAGTATTGTAAGAGAGTAATGGTATCAGTGGTGAGGGATGAAAATTTTCGAAAAAGAAGCCTGTTCAAAAAATAAGATGCAGAACATTCGATCAAGGACCAAGCGGTTCGGTGACTCTTTCCTCTGTCGCACCATTAAGGCCTGGAATTCATTACCAGCTCACGTGTTTCCTTCTTTCTACAGTCCCGGGTCCTTTAAGTGGGGCGTGAAAAAGCATATGATGAGGCCGTCAATGGCCCTTTAATGGTGACCCTTTCTGAGACTTTGCCTTCAGCTTTCCATCAGGCAAGGCGAAGTCTAATTGACGTGTTTTATATTAAAAAGAAACTTTCCTAGTTCTAGACTAATTGGGAAGCCAGGCAAGAAGAAGGAATCGAGTTAAATACATCCCTCGCCACTGCTAGGTATACATATGTCAATCAAAGGACATTTTAGGAAAAGGTTAGGTCAAAAGTGTTTGCATCCAGAGACGATTATTATATGAAAGAAACATACGGTCTCTGCTTACCTCAATGGAAAAGACACGTGACTTTATGTATGTGTGTTTGTAATAATTAAAAAATATGTGTTATTACAAAGTAAAAAAAAATTGGTTCGCAAGCGTCAGATGTAATAATAAAAAAATATGTGTCATATGACAATGAAAGAAGTAAGTGTGTAATCTCCTATTTAAAAGAAATATAAATAAAATTGGTTTGTAAGTACATTACCATAAAAGTTCGGGCGCCTTGGAGATACACATGCCTAAGATAATCAGCGGATATTGGAAACTTTTAATCTTCCGGAGGTGAGCTAAATGAAACCAAACTGTGAGGTTTAAGGTTTTATTGTCCACTCCAGTGTGCATTTAGAAATAGTTGCAAGGATACATTCCTAATGTATATCTAACCTTAAATTTAAAATTAGAGTTTTATAAGCTAGGTCAAAATGATCTTATGTCAATATGATTCTATGTCACCAATGCACTTTTAGGTTATTTTGAAGTTTAGATTTAAAATATAATTAAAGTAAGCTCACGGCATCCCTCGGCGAGTATATGTAAACACAGCAGCGGGAAAGCTCGTAGCAGGCGAAGTTTTCAGTTTAAGCCCATGCGGTACATCCAGGTTTGAGGCGAAAAGTCCAAACCCTCCATAAGGAAATGCAGATGACCGAAGACAAAGGAACGCCGAAAAAGGTCCAAAGAAAAGAGAAAAGGCAAAGACAAAGGCGGTTCCAATTGGAAACCTGTAACAAAATTGCATGTCATTAGAACAATTCCAATATAGGGCACGAGGTCCTAATTTTTTATAAATTTGCGCGACTTACCGCCTTAATTTGCTGGAACAATGCCAATAGCAAAAGAAATCATAATATTTTCAGATTAAGAGCTGAAACAATAGAATTTTAACAATTATTTTTCAAATTAGGAGCGTGGCGAATTTCCATCAAAGGGAATCTTATTAAAAAATGACAACTCACCAGAAATAAACTATAATTCCACAAGAGGATAGTTGTGAGGACACAAACTATTATCCTTTAGGCCAAAATACTCTCATTTTTATGAGATTTATTGAAATTAAGTTACGAAGCCATGAATATCGACCATCCCGTCTCAATATAGGAAGAAAGGTGCTTTTGACAGCGATACGTCAAAATGTCATTCACTCCGCGCTCCGAAACCCTTCGTTCAAAAATAGAATTAAAACCGGTGTGACGACGTTCGCAGAGCGCGTCGTTACATTACATCCCTCCCCAAAAAGAAAAAAGAAAGAAAGAAACTTCCTTTTCTAATGAAAATTATGAGAGTCCAGAACAAAATTCCAAAAAACCTCAAAAGACAAAATGTCCCGCAACATTTTTCAATAAACAAAAAGGCATTGCGAAAGCATCTTGCAATGGGTATTGCAGAAACAATTATAAATTAAAGAATGGGAAAGCATTCCTAAAAATCAAAGAATGTGAAAACACTCGAAAAGTAAAGAACCAAACTCAGAAAAGAGTAAAAACTTATTTCAACACAAAAGTGAAAATAAATCCTTCAATAAAACAAATTAAACAATCCCTACTCAATTCCATTCCAGATATCGATTAGGCAACCAACGCCGTCGAATCTAATCCTTGATCTTAACCAGCCTTCTAGCATCAATACAAAAGTGCGGTTGAGCTCCTACGCCACCGACTCTATACCAGCTATTCCTGAAACAAAAATATGAAACTAACAAGATATCGGTTAAGCACCAACGCTGCCGAATCTGAAAGAAAATCGGTAAAAACAATGAAGCTTTCCCACTGTCGGTTAGGTTGAAAAGCCGCCGACTTCAAATTCCTATTCCAACATTCTAAACGTCAAAACAAAATCACAACAAAAGTGTCGTAATAATATATTTATAAGCATTGTGATCGGCATAACACCACCAACTTTCCGAGCACAAGCAAAATATAAAGAAAATATGACAATTGTGACCAGTACAACACCACTGACTTTCTGAGCACAACCGCATAAGAAAAGTATGACATTTGCGACCGGCACAACACCACCGACATCCCGTGCGCAAAGCATAAAAAATGTAACAATGTGTATAAAAACACAATCGTACAAAAAGAGAAAAACGGCAATTACGACCGGCTCAACACCACCAGCTTCCCGTGCGCAAAGCGTAAGGTGTGACTATGTGTATGAAACACAATAGCACAAAAAATTGTAAAGTCCAGTAAGACACAAGTTTCCCAAAAAATGGTATAACAAGGTGTGTAAAAAATGCATAAAATGCGTCCAATCCGAGAATCTTAATACTAAGAAAATAACCCAGAACTGTACAAAAATAAAGTTCAAGAAACTTAATTTTCCATTCCCTAAGTGAGTGGAAATAAGTCAAGTGAATTTAATGTAGAAAATGAATATTAAATTTCACTCCTATATTAGAGTAGAAACTAAATTCCTAAATTTGTACAAAATATACAATATTAAATATACAAGAGTATAAAAATATATACAGGAAAATAATCCTATACAATAAAGATAAATAAAAATATAAGATCTTTTGATGTGGAACAATTTGTTAATATGGAGTAGAGTTACACAATAACAAGTCCTAAAATGACCTAAGTTATTTTTGAAGGAAACTAAAATTGAAATTAATAAATTGTTGTGAAGTTCCTAACATACATCACCTTTCAAGAACCATAAACCTATCAAACATCACCTTTTAATGGTTCATTACTTCAAACAAAGTACCAAAGACAAAGATAGACTTTTTGACAGTCAAAACAAGAATAATTTTAATATTTTATTATATCTTTAATATGATAACGACCAGTATAGTTTTTATTAAGGTCTTTTAAAACATAAACATTAGAGGAAATTTTATCTATTATTTCACACTTAACAAACTTAGGTGCTAACTTAGCCGAAAAGAATGCAGGAGCATTAGACTGCACAAAACTTCTCCTCCACACTATATCTCCCACTTCAAAAGAAATGACCTTCCTTCCGATATTATAATAACGCGCATTACGCTTATAAGCTTTAAGCAATGAAGCTTGAACTTTTATAAAAATATCACTAAGTGATTTAAGTGAAAAAGCAAATGAAGACCTATCAACAACATCAAGTTGATTGAGGCTATCAAAAGAATCACTAAAACGGTGCAATGAAGCATCAAAAATAAGTTCTCTACCGAACATGAGAAAATTAGGAGTGAAATCTGTAGCTAGATTCACACTACTATTTAAAGCTAATTGAACATGAGGCAAATATTTTGACCAAGTTCTATGATCATCTTTAACAAAACAAGAAATACATGTTTCGACTGTTTTGTTATATCTCTCTACAGGATTATTTTGAGGTGTATATAAAGTATTATAAAATATTTTACTAATATTATAACTTTTTAGAAAATCTACAAATTGCTTAGCTGTAAATTGGCTTCCATTATCACAAACAAAAATTTTATGTTTAACTAAATGAGTAAGACCTAAGCCTCTCTTTTCATAAGAAATATTTTCAAAAAGTGAAATAATTTTATTTAACTCGTGTTTCTCAGAAGGAGAAAGTTCAGAAACAGAAGTAACTGCATTTACACAAGTAGTGGATTCATATTCAAAAGTAATATTATTCCATAAGTCTTTAGCAAGATTAAATTTCAACCAAAAGTCAAATCCCAAAATAATTGAAGGTTTAAAAGAAGGTATTATCAAAAAATCTACATTTTTAGTTAAGTTATCACAAGTGATAGGTAAAACCATAGTTCCAATAACATTGTGTGCAGAACCATCAGCAGTAACAGCGTTACCTTTATAAGGTTTAAATTTATAACCTAATTGCAAAAATGTTTGATGAATATTAGAACCGAGTACACAACTACAAGCTCCACTATCTAACAAACCTGAATAAAATTTATCATATTAAATGAAGATGCGGCTCTCCGACTATGATCACCAACTTCAGACAAATCAGCCATGACATGAGGCATCTCATGAGTAGAAGTACCAACTGGAACACCACCAACAATATTCTCAAACAAAGGCGGGACCTGTATTTCCTTATCCATGTTTGATTTATAAAAGGATGTGAAAATCTAATAAAAAGTTGTATTAAATACACTATAAGTTTCTAATTAAAGTATCAATTAAAGTTTCTAATTAAAGTTAATTAAATTATGAATGAAGTTAATTGCATTGATAGCAAAACGCTAAACTCAAAAGTCAACAAACTCATAGAATGGAATGTTATTGTTGCAAAAATTATTTAGGTCAAATGCCTATAAAGATAAAAATGCATTAGTGATTCACAAAATAAATTATTTATGTCTACTTAAGGTAAACAGCAAATATTCAAATATTACTATGTTTTCACACATGTGAATAAAGGTTAAGAACTAGTAATTATATAATATTACTAAGTGGAAAATCTTACCTGTAATAAACAAAAGCTATACAAGATAAAACAATAATAACAATAACCATGTTATGCAAATTGAAACATTCACCTGTAATTGAGAGATACAAACAATAGTACTAACTTGTAGCATGATTAGTTTTGCAAAGTAAAAAATAACAAAGATTTACTGTAATACACAGTTATGTAACAGTAAAATACATGAAGAAAACACTGTTCTTAACATGTTAAAGTAAAAAATAATGCAAAGGTGACAAGGAATAAAGATACATGCACACTGTCATGTCCCTGTTCGCGAGTGCCAATTGTAATAATTAAATAATATGTGTTATTACAAAGTAAAAAAAAATTGGTTCGCAAGCGTCAGATGTAATAATAAAAAAATATGTGTCATATGACAATGAAAGAAGTAAGTGTGTAATCTCCTATTTAAAAGAAATATAAATAAAATTGGTTTGTAAGTACATTACCATAAAAGTTCGGGCGCCTTGGAGATACACATGCCTAAGATAATCAGCGGATATTGGAAACTTTTAATCTTCCGGAGGTGAGCTAAATGAAACCAAACTGTGAGGTTTAAGGTTTTATTGTCCACTCCAGTGTGCATTTAGAAATAGTTGCAAGGATACATTCCTAATGTATATCTAACCTTAAATTTAAAATTAGAGTTTTATAAGCTAGGTCAAAATGATCTTATGTCAATATGATTCTATGTCACCAATGCACTTTTAGGTTATTTTGAAGTTTAGATTTAAAATATAATTAAAGTAAGCTCACGGCATCCCTCGGCGAGTATATGTAAACACAGCAGCGGGAAAGCTCGTAGCAGGCGAAGTTTTCAGTTTAAGCCCATGCGGTACATCCAGGTTTGAGGCGAAAAGTCCAAACCCTCCATAAGGAAATGCAGATGACCGAAGACAAAGGAACGCCGAAAAAGGTCCAAAGAAAAGAGAAAAGGCAAAGACAAAGGCGGTTCCAATTGGAAACCTGTAACAAAATTGCATGTCATTAGAACAATTCCAATATAGGGCACGAGGTCCTAATTTTTTATAAATTTGCGCGACTTACCGCCTTAATTTGCTGGAACAATGCCAATAGCAAAAGAAATCATAATATTTTCAGATTAAGAGCTGAAACAATAGAATTTTAACAATTATTTTTCAAATTAGGAGCGTGGCGAATTTCCATCAAAGGGAATCTTATTAAAAAATGACAACTCACCAGAAATAAACTATAATTCCACAAGAGGATAGTTGTGAGGACACAAACTATTATCCTTTAGGCCAAAATACTCTCATTTTTATGAGATTTATTGAAATTAAGTTACGAAGCCATGAATATCGACCATCCCGTCTCAATATAGGAAGAAAGGTGCTTTTGACAGCGATACGTCAAAATGTCATTCACTCCGCGCTCCGAAACCCTTCGTTCAAAAATAGAATTAAAACCGGTGTGACGACGTTCGCAGAGCGCGTCGTTACATGTTGCACAGTGCAATTCTACGGTTAAAGTTTGTAGCCGGCCTTAAAAAATGTATAGAAAGTGATTTAAAAATTAAATTCGAATAGTAGAAATAATTTAATAGGTGACACTAGAATAAAAAAAATACAAAAGCGATAAAACGCAGCTGTCTCACGAGGTATCGCAGAAATTAAAATATCGTCACGTCAAAATACAAATCACGTCATAACTTATATTATTTGTAGTGATTTAAACTTAAAATTTATCGCACTATATTTTTTAATCGTACTACTAGTATTATAAGTTATGTGATATTTACAAATGATTTAACTTAAATTATAATAGTTATGTTTCGTTCCAATCGTACCACGTTACCTTCTATGACTTAGGGCATCTGTCACAATGCACCTTTTAAATTATTTCAACTATAATGTGGGGTGAGAAATAGTATGTGTGGCGATTTTTTAAATATATTTATTTAGTATTAAAGTTATCAGGATATTTACCATGTTGTGTTGTTCTGAGTTTGCGTTGTCATGTTGGTATGTTAAGTTGCATGATCATGGTGCTTGCAACAGCGCCGAAATATCCCGATAACTTGAACCCCTCGTTTACACCACGAAACAAGTTTAGAAGACTTGTAGAAGACTAATCAAAACACAATACTTGTTATATACATGTATCTCAGATACTTTTTCGTTCACATAGTATGTATAACCAACAAGGTGTTTACAAGTTTAAAACACAATTGCGTTCACACTGTAGCCTGTGACATATTGCAACTTGTCAAATACATGTTTTATACTTAGGTGAAAACGAGGGGTAATACTAATGTGAGTGACCATGATAGTTTAAATACCTATATTTTTATTTAGTTTATCTAAAAGTAAAGCATTTCAAAAGAGAATATATTATTGCCTAAAAGTGAGAATAAGGCTGTTATGAATTGTACCATTCGTGTATTATTAAGGCAGGGGTTGGTTGACAGCAATACATATCGCGATATAAATAGTAACAAATGTAAATTTCCGGAAAGAGTAGGCAGTGGTGTATAAACACCCACATTTCGCCAAGTACCAAGTAATAGGTAACGAGTATAAGGACGTCAAGCAGGCACTTATGCACGGGCTGTATCTTTACTATCGGAACCCTTAGTCACCTACTACGACACTCACGGTAAGGAAGGGGTTTGCCTGATTTTCCTCTGCCAAGAACCAACACAGGACTCTAGCAGAAGCAGGTAGACCAGTGCCTCTCCGCCTTTATCTGGGGGTTAGATGGGGACGTCGTAGTCCCACACCCGATGAGGCCTTCTATAGCCCTGAGTCAGTCGGGGTGCGCGAGGGATATGCCAGAGGTTACATTACCCTCGGCAACAGATGGCCCAAGACGGCCGTGCGGTTTTAGTCGGTTCGAGCCCGATATAACCACCCCGCTGGCCTCGGCAGGGGGTATTCGAGTGGATTTCCGCACCTTAAAAAAAAGGAACCAACACAGGAATATTGAGATCTGTAACTATATAGGTACGAATTGCGATTGCATATCAATATATATATTGACAGGATCGCGAAGATCGCGATAAAAATATATATTGATTTACTAATCCCTGTTTAAGGTTATGTTATTATATTCATAAGGTAACGGATTATCTAAAGATAATTTTTAAGCGATATTATGGTCTATTTGATGTTGTAATCGATTATAATACCATTTTAAGGTATTATGAAATTCGATTCATAAATTGAAAAGGCAATAATTTTCTGAAAAATACATATTGTTTATTTAAGTGGTATTTGTACTCATAAGAGGAGGAGAGGTTACACAATAATGTTTATAGGTACATACATACCTTTGATTTGCCTGACGTTTCGACCAGGTTTCACCGGCTGTGGTCACAGGCTGACTGGCTCAGTGGCATATCACAGGCCGCGTGGTTCCCGGCAGGGTAGAATTTGGGCCACCCCATCTCTTCCCATGCGGTGTCGTACAAGGCGACTGAGGGATAGGGCTGTTTAACATCAGACAGATATATACAGCCCAGACTCAGCCTCAGATGCGGGGCTCGAGTCAACTATAGTGTCCGATATACGGCAATAGGCTCACCACCTATTACGTGGAACCGAATACAGTTATTGGTGAAATGTGGGTGTTAATTCACCTCTGCCTCACCCTCCGGGGATAAAGGCGTGATTTTGTGTGTGTGTGTGTGTGTGTGTGTGTGTGTATGTACTTATACCTTGATCGCGTAAATTCCCGTAAACATTATTGTGTATCATGGAACGCGAAAGTTTTAAAGCTAGAGGAGAGAGTAGTTTTCTGTCAGCTGTATATCTATATTTCTACAGTAACTGGCGGTGGAGTCGTCGTCGTGAAGAAGAGTGAGACTTCGGCTAAGATCGGCTTTATAGAGCATTCTCTCTATCGCACTCCAGGCTGGCAGATCCCTCTGATCCCCTTCGGTCTTCAGATACCGGGGTTTATATCCCGGTATTTTAATACCGGCCTATAAGGAATTTCCCTCGCATTCTCGCTGATCCAGGATCATCTTTGGTTTCGAGATGGCTCCTTTGGAAGTGGAACCCACTGTTCCCATCTTACCCCGAATGGCGCTACCGCCAAAGCCTGCTAATTAGCCGGATGACAGTTTGCGAAAGAGATACCGCTCTACAAAGTCGTAGCGTAAAGCGTCGGTAGCTTAGTGGTTAAGCAGTCGGTCTTACGATCGAGAGGTCCCGGGTTCGAAACCTGGCCATTACACTACCGACGTGAACCCACTCCTAACACAAGCAATTTAGCTTAGCTGGAGAGGTTAGAGGGAATGTTAATTTCGGTTCCAATTTTTCTTTTTTTTTTTAATAAAATAAAGCCGGAACTAGCCGATTTTAGCCGAACACTCACTCTTCTTTCCGACGTGCCAATACAAGCGCCAGGTACGGTACATGTTTAGTAATATAGTCAATTGTATATTCGAATAATTTTATTACAATTGAACTCAACTACCGTTGTGACGTCATTTGAAGAAGCCATTGGGGTCCACGTATACTACTAGCCGCATGGTTCCCGGCAGAGTAGAATTTGAACCACCCCATCTCTTCCCATGCGGTGTCGTACAAGGCGACTAAGGGATAGGGCTGTTTAACATCAGACAGATATATACAGCCCAGACTCAGCCTCAAATGTATGGTTCGAGTCAACAATAATGCCCGGAATACGGCAATAGCCTCACCCCCTATTACGTGGGACCAAATTCAATGATTGGTCAAATGTAGGTATTAATTCACCTTTGCCTAACCCTCCGGGGATAAAAGCGTGATTATATGTATGTATGTGTACTACTACGGTACATATAATTCGGTACAGCGAACGAGCACTTATCAACTAACAACAATACGTAACTTTTAGTAACTGTCATACAGATGACATTATAAAAGGTGTACTATGTCTATAGCCATAAGTGTCAAAATTCATTGACATAATATATTTCATATCATTCTATTTCTCCAATTATCTAGACGATTTGTCACTCTTAAAGACTGGCTTAATGAATCTCATTACAATGTACAGCTGAATCATAAACGATTAACAATTTCTTTGAGTCCATTATCATAAGTAAATAAATAATATTAACGTCACTGGTGTTGCAGACGTCCATTGGTCACGGTAGCTACTTCCCATCAGGTGGGCCGCGTGCTTGTCTACCACCTAAGTGGTTAAAAACAAGTTTAACTTATCAAATTTCCTAGCTAACCAACCAACTCACTGGAGAATTTGTGCTGTCAGTGGGAAGACTAAAGGCTTGTCCTGATTTGTCTTTTACTGACGGCACAGAAACTCGTACTTACAGGGTTGGCAGCGCGATTGTGACTCTCTGGTGTTACAGACGTCCATAGGCCACGGTAACTACTTTCCATCAGGAGGGCCGTGTGCTTGTCTGCCAACTAAGTGGTATAAAAAAAAAAAAAATAATTGTAAAATAAGATTTTGCATATACCATTTCTTTATTTGACTTGGAGCTGCCTTCAACAGTCTTATTTCAAGCGTAAATTATACTGAAAAGCAAGATGTATAAGGCGTTAGGGATACACATTCATACAAGGGGTAGCCAGTGTAGTTACTTTATTTTCTTTTAACATTTTAGGAAAACTTACAGCTAAAAATAACAGTAGATAAATTCATATAAACATATTGAAGGCCATTTACAAGTTTTCACCGGTAACATGTCGTTTAAATTTGAGGATATTACGGCAACACAATTTTACGACCAATTTTACATCTATATTTTATTTTATCTAGGAGACGCCAACTTGACTTCGCCTCCCCTGATGATAAGCTAAAGGCAAAGTCTCAAGAAGGAGAGTCACCATTACAGACACTAAGTAATGTTACAATGGTGGCACTCAGCTCGGCGGCCTCATCAGATTCTTTTTCACGCTTCGCTTAAAGGGCCCGGGACTGTGTTACAGGGACTGTGTAAAAGTATAAAGTGTTGGTTACAGTAAGCATAATAAAAGAAAATTATTCAATCAACAAAGTAGTGATCACATAATGCTTTCTTTGTTTTAGAGACGGTAGTGAACAATAAGCCTATGTCAACATCCCGACCAGCCACATTGAATGTACGGCAGGCTCGTTGTAGATAAGAATTTTGTCTGTAGGTAGTTCTTGCCACAGATATACACAGATATTTTTTTTTATCTAGGACACGCCAACTTGACTTCACCTCACCTGATGATAAACTAAAGGTAAAGTCTAAGGAAAGAGGGTCACCATTACAGACACTAAGTACCTAATGTTACAATGGTGGCACTCAGCTTGGCGGCCTCATCAGATGTTTTTTCACACCCCGCTTAAAGGACTCGGTACTGTAGGAAGACGGAAACACGTGTGCTGGTAATGAATTCCAGTCTTGGTGGTGCGGCAAAGAAAAGAGTCTCCTCATATAAATAGATATACACAGATATATTCAAAGCAAAATTGTATACGTATAATTTTGCTTTGAGTATATCTGTGTATATCTGTGTATATCTACTTATATACGCGATTTAGGTCTGTGTTAGCGCACAGCTCAAACTTGCCTCAAGTCTGCCTTTTCTATATACACAAAAAAATCTCACCTAATGACTTTTTAATAAGGTATACTTATACATAAAATGGTCTTTAATGACACCTCAAATGACGTCACAATGGTATTTTTCATAAGTGTCTGTGAATAAAATTGTTTCATTAATTGTTAAGCACAAACTGTGAGGAACTGCGTTCAGTATTTGTAAAGTAATAATGTAAGCGTAAATTTTATATAACCCTATTATTTTTATAACTATCGATGGCGCGTACACGTATGTAGCGACTGTCAAATATATTTATTTGTTGAATAAATGTTGTAAAAATATGTGAAATTGGTTTTATTTGAAGATTTATGCTCACCCGTGGAGGGCCAGATCGGGAGAGTTGGCTCTGGGTTGGCTGGGGTGCGAGGAATATGCCTGTCCTAAACCTCACCTCCGGCAATCACAAACGACCCATAGGCGCCGTGCGCTTCAGTCGGTTCGAGTAGGTACTCGAATGTAGGTAGTGTAGGTACACATTACCTCTCTCACCGGCTTATCACGTGAGGATTTTTCGCACGTAAAATAATATTTATGCACACACAACATTTTTAATATATTTTCGCTTTACTGGAAGCTGATATGGTATGCATATGAATATACACACGGTAAATATACCAAAATATCATTTTTTGTCTGTTAGTCTGTTTGTTCCGGCTAATCTCTGGAACGGTTGGACCGATTTTAACGGGACTTTCACTGGCAGATAACTGATGTAACAAGGTATAACATAGGCTATCCCAGGAAATTTTTTACCCGCGGGAATAGGGAAGCATAAAACCATTTTCACGTTGGCGAAGCGACGGGCGTCCTCTAGTTGTTGAATAATTTATCAGATCTTGTTAATATGTCCTCGGTGATCCGGCTGTCGTCAGCTAACTGAGATGTCGAGGCGTCTTCTTCTTATCTGATCTGATAACTGGTAATCGTCTACCGACTTCCACCTGGCCTATCTAATTGAATAAATGTTTAATTGAATAATTAGACCTTTACTAATAAAAAATTCTCAGGGTGAATACAGCTGTTATGTAAAAATTTTGTATGGAAATTTTGACATGATACGCAGGTATGTCAAAATTTCTATACCTACAAAATTAACGTACAGATATACCCAGTGGTACTACAAGTATATACAGATATATCTTGTGTAATTTTTTTATAAGTACACTTCATGTTTATTTGAGTTCGAGATTTTTTTTTATATATATTTTTTTTATACGACTTGGTTGGCATACAAACACACGGTTCACCCAATGGAAAGTGATTACCGTGGCCTATGGACGTGTGCAACACCAAGGGAGTCACACTCGCGTTTTCAACCGTGAAAGTACAAGAGTTTCTGTGCCGTCAGAAGTAGTTAAAAGTGGTAAACATTTTGTGTTCTGTAAACTTTTCATTTATCCTACAAGTATACTATTTTTGACTCAGGTGGGATAGGTTGAAATGGTAAAGAATGGTAGCTACCTCCCCGTTGGAGTTTGCCTATTCATAGGAGTACAGTATAACGCGGCCATAATAACTTCGTGTTGTGTTCCCAGCGGTGAGAAGGGTAGCCAGAGCTCACTGGAGATTTTGTGCTGTCAGTGGGAAGACTAAGACTGCTTTGTCTTCTACACTGACGGCACCGAAACTCTGTGCTTACAGGGTCGGCAGCGCGAGTGTGGCTCCTCTGATGTTACACACGTCCATAGGCCACGGTAATCAGTTTCCATCAGATGGGCCATGTGCTTGTCTGCCACCTAATTGGTATAAAAAAAAGTACATACTGCGAAATAAATATTTCTATCACAAGAAATTGCAAAGTAAGTAGCTATCTTATAAATAAACTTGTAACCTCACTTGGTGCAGGTTTGTTTGATGTTTCTCTGCAGCGTTATCAATAGTCTTCACTAATTAATTTCTATTAGAAACGATTACGCCTCTAGTAATTATCTCTACTTATTAAGTTATCAGTTGATAATGTGATTATGCGAACTGGTAGTAATGATTTTCTTTGCATGATGTGTTTTCCCTCCTCTCAGTAACTTTATTCACATGCATTATTTTTTCTTCAACCTTCTTTTACCATTTCTCGTCCTCGGGCTGTTTGTGCAGCATAAGTACACCCTACAGAATACCACGGCTACAATAACCTCGTGTTGTGTTCCCGGCGGTGAGTAGGGTAGCCATCGCTTATTGGAGAGTGTTTGTGCTGTCAGTGGGAAGACCAAAGGCTTGTCCTGATTTTGTGTTCCGCACTGACGGCACAGAAAATCTCTATTCTTACAGGGTAGGCAGCACTGGTGTGACTCCCTTGCTGTTACATAAGTTCATAGGTCACGGTAACCACTTTCCATCAGGTGTGCATGTCTGCCACCTAAGTTGTATAAAAAAAATCTAGGCGTTAAGTGCAAATTAGTTCTATATTAAAAATGTGCTTAATAAGTGTGAAATGAATGTGAAACATTATGCGCAAAGAATTTCCGACTATAATTAATAATAATAATAATACTTACATAATAATGTTTATTATAAAAACAGTTTTACACAGTTTTATAAATTTCAAGCATTGGGTTTTTGGATTCAGTAATTTTATTGAGTAAAATCTGTTAACGCAGTTTATCGGTGGTTTTTAGTAACAAGCTTTGAAGGTTAAATACTTAGACATAAAATAGACTAAGAAGGAAAACTTGTGATTATACGTTCTATTTACAACATTTCTAATGAAAAACTCCCTTATTCCCAATACTGTAAATAGCCATGACCGAATTATTGAGCGCGTAAACATAAATATGGTCTTATCCGACGTAACCCGCGTTACTGAGAAAAGCCGCGAAAAACTCATCGTGATCCCGATTTATTCTTTAGCATTACCTCATCATAATACGGCCTTGTCTTCTTTGCCAGACGCAAAGAACTCAGGTGGTCAGTCAGTGCCATAGAGTAAAGTAAGTTTATTTTATCAGTAGAGCATCGAACGCCGCATGAAACGCACGTGTCGCCGCTCGCCGCGTCATACGATCGTAAACTTACTCGAACGACATGAGGACGAATTATGTAAACTTAAAATAGTGTGCGATATATTTATTTACTGTTTTTTTACTGTGTTTGTGAAGATTGTGTAATTGACAATGGCGTTAGCTCTGTGTGTATTTTTGTGCGTTTGCACTAGTGTGATGGGGTTCAATGTAGATATACCATCCAGGGTGGTTTATAAGGGTACTCACAATTCTATGTTTGGATTTACGGTTCAGGCGCATGTTGATGGCGATAGAAAAATGTAAGTATTATAAATTTTAAATTAATAAGCGTTAGATACATTAAAATAAGTTGACTAATTTATATCTTGACTTTTATGAGTTTTCGCACGATTTAGTTTATTCTTGTCTATGATTATTACAGACAAGTTGATGATAAAATGTGTATTTTTGTTGCTGGCGTTTACACATATCGAGATATTAGTCATTGAAAATGTTTACATAAAACATTTCTTAAGTGTGTGAGTTGGCAGAAACATGAGGCGACCGTATGAATGAAGTATTTGTGTAAACTAGTGTTCGCTAAATTTAAATATATGGATATTCTGTTCTTAGTTATACAGTAAAACACCTGAGACCTTGGCTTGTGTTTTATAAACTCTGCAGCACAACAGATCTTGGAATATATTTAACCCTGTTGAGCAATATCTGTCGTTCGAACCGCCACAATTTAAAAATGACTTGTCTGAAGACTGATGTCATAGATCAGGTTTAGAAGCATTGCCATACCTCATGCCTACATAATTCTAGAGATAAATTATTCTAACTTATTCATAAAACTGACCTCGTAGTTTCTGACGTTTATTATTCCGGAATTGTTTAATTAAGAGTTGGCATAATTATCTTGAACATTGCATTAAGTGAGATACACAATTTTATAACGTACCTAACCTTTTAATTTCAAAAGTGCTTGCTTGAGGGGTTGCTCTGGATAAAGACCATCATTTTCCTTCGTTTCGGCATCTTATCATGAAAAACCATTCTCCGATATAATTAAGTCCCAGGATGAGTCCTGCTATGTCTTTCTTAGACTGGCTGTGTCATTATCCACCCTCTTGTGAATACACTGAAACATTTTAAATTAATTTATCTGAATAAAAAATAAAAAACGGCAATATCTTAAATGTAAGTGGGAACACCCTCTCGGTTTAGTAAATTCAAAATACATACATACAGTTACCCCTTAATTCCAGGGGGTTAGGTTAAAGACTACAGTTTTCTACTTGCCACGATCCTGGCATACATCTTTATTCAAAATTCCTATATTGTAGATCATGTGCCTTTGCAAATTTAAATTTAATGATTTCCTCACAAATCTCTTTATTAAATCTCAATCAAATTTTAAGTGTCAAACATTCACAGCTTTCGGACAAAAAATTTGGTCGCTCAACATAGATAAGTAGTACCACAGTAGTACATATTTATGTACTAAGTACCTAAAAGAAACATACCATAGCATTGAAAACCTCTTCCCTATAATAAACTGTTAAAAAAATAAACATAGAAACGGAAACATTAATCGCACTGATAGATATACCTAAGCAGGTTAACCTGACATTTCGTGGAGTAATATTGAACATAAGCGGAAAGGAACTTCACGGATTATCTCGAGTTTATTTCTGTTGCCGTCTCGAACACAGTCGGCCGGTCACGAGCAGCATGTTTAGATCTTAACATCTACATCTAATAGTACAACGTTCAGCAGCTTTTAATGCGATATTCTAAGTACTCTAGGGAATTGAATTTAGACAGGAATTATCCATTAATTCTTCATTGTAGAACACGAGTTTTGCATAAAAGGATTAAAGGACAGGAGAAAGTTTGTAAAGTATGTAAAGAGAGTCAATGGCGGGCTGTATTCTTTGCCTACTCCTTAGTGAAATAGGCGTGTATTACTACACTGGCTTATGTTATGAGACCCAAAACATTAAGTCGTATATTTAAGTAATGTGCGCATGAATATGTATAATTTCATGTCTTACAGGTCACTTTGTGTCAATTCATTATTCAAAAGAGTGATCTTTCTTTTTTTGTAGCGTGACTTTTAATGTACTTATATATTAATCTTCTACTTGATGTAACTTCATCAATATAACAAGGTATACCTACTCACTGCAGTCATGTCACTGATAATACAACTATAATTACAGCCGCAGAGTAAAATTTGGACCACCCCATCTCTTCCTATGCGGAGTCGTATACAAGGCGCTGGGGCGCAAGGGATAGGGCTGTTTAACATCAGACAGATATATCCAGCCACAATAGTGCCTGGAAGACTGCAATAGGCTCACCCCCTATTACGCGGGACCGAATTTAATGATTGGTGAAATGTGGGTGTTAATTCACCTCTGCCTAACCCTCCGAGGATAAAGGCGTGATTATAGATTATGTGTATGTAGTTAACTAGAGGACCTATGTACTTTTCAGTCTTATTTGATCTTGAATTTATTAGGGATCACAAGTTCGATTGCCGCTAAGTGGAAATAAAAAATGACCATCATTATCATCATCATCGCTGATCTTTACCGTTGTTTTGTATCCAAGGTCTTGGAACCCAGGTCCTCATTCCGGCTTTTCCTCCTCCATTATATATCAAAATGCAAGCGGAATATTTCAGCTTAAGTTTAAGCGTAAACCATAAGTCAATCTTATGATTTTATTTAAGTTATAATGTAAATATAGGCAGTTACTCCCAAGATGTATCACGCAAGGTAATCGCCAAGAGCAAGCGCGTTCGTCGATGACATCATGCGGCAAGCAGCTGACGGGCGCGAATTTTAGAGTTGCACTCATTGATATTACTCTTTATTGAGTGGCCATGATTGTACTTATTAGCGTGGGTGTTGCTAAGCAGTCAACGGGTAACTTTAGCTTACTCGTTCAAACCTACACTCGTCGATTTTTTACCCTAATATGTATTGCGCCTACGTCATATTGCTGACCAGCCCCTCTAGAGAAGTATTACTACGTGTCTAGTGGGGCTGGGCTCCCCTTTCCTACACAGGACAACACGTGCAGGTCTTAGATGTCACCCGCACACGGTGCAGAACATCGGATCAAGAACCTAGCGGTTCGGTGACTCTTTCCTCTGTCGCACCATTAAGGCCAGGAATTCATATCCAACTCACGTGTTTACTTCTTACTACAGTCCCGGGTCCTTTAAGCGGGGCGTGAAAAAGCATATGATGAGGCCGTCAAGCTGAGTGTCACCATTGTTACATGGTATGTGTAAGTAATGGTGACCCTCTTTTCTGAGACTTTGCCTTCAGCTTACCATCAGGCAAGGCGAAGTCTAATTGCCGTGTTTTAGTACAAAAATAATAATAATAATAGATTGATCAATGAACTGTTATAAAATATAAATCATAGTCTAGGGAGGGTAGTGAGTTGCCAGTATTGCTAGGCTCCGTACTCCTACTGAGATCTCCTACATGATTGGCGGTACTCCATAGGCCACGGTAACCACTTTCCATCAGGTAGGCCGTGAGCTTGCCAATGATATAAAAAAAAAACTAACAGATATCTCGGCCTCGGTGGTTCATTAAGCAGCGCGTAAGTCTCATAATCTTAACAGATATCTTGGGTATTGAATCCGAAACCATATGAACAGCAGCCTCACTCGTTACCGCTATGTCACTGATCCATTAAATATGATGGTATAAAATATTCTATTCACAAAGGTGGGTGCCTGATTTGAAAATCCCTTGTTATTCTTTAAACTATCGCGGTGTGAATTCATAATCGCGAAAATTATATTGATAATCCTCTTTTGCGTATATTTGCCCTCCCCTTTCCCCGAAGGCGCAAGCGATGTTTGTTACTGTCAGGTGCTGATTTGTTATCTTAGAGTAGAAGTTAACAATGAGTTCTTCATTACGAATTACGTAATCACTCCAAAATTGAATCACTAACTTGTTTTCCATACGTTAAAAATATAAATTAACCAAAATCACTTAATAAATGACTTTGACAAATTGTGAAACTAAGTATTTACTTTATATAAAGTAATTATTTAACAATGTTCACATAAGTAATTAATTCATTATGTAAGAAGTATCTTAATTGAGTGATAGTCAACTTACAACAACCTAGTGTACTTAATTATTCAACGAGAAAGGTATAAGTACATTAGGGGCCGTTCAAGTATTACGTAAGCACTAGAGAGGGGGGATCAATTCCATTGCTTAAATAATTATTAATATATAATATAATTTATGTTTGACACATAATATAAGCATTACCCTTACATTTAACCAAAAAAAGAAATATGCATATGTTTTTTTCATGTTTACGTAAGCATTTTAAGCGATTTGTTTACTTTTGCTGACAAGTGGGAGGGGGGTTAAATAATTGTAATCAATCTGAATGCTTACGTAATACTTGAACGGCCCCTTATGCAATGTACGTATATACTTATGTATTTTAAGCTATTGGATAGAATCACCATCATCCTCGTAGCCAGCGCAATCTCTGTAATATCGATCTTTATGTACGTAGGTACCCTCCCTACGATATTTTATTACAAGTTTATATCTTTACATTAAATCACCTTATTTTTTGCAACCATTCGATTCCAAATCATTCACGTTAGCCATTAAGCAATCGTCTCTTTTGAATGTTTTGATTAATTTATTTTTTATTTTTTATTGGACGAGACGACAAAAATATGACCCGAACTTTTGATACAACTTATATCATCATTATTTTCTCGAAAATATTATAAACATATTTTTAAAGTAATATATTACTTTAGTTTACTACATTTGTGACGTCACACTTGACTTTGAACTTTTCGTTTATCACCCCATAGACAATAGACCGCAAATTCTAACCGGAAACGTCACATGCGTTGCACATGCGCATACGCAGCGCGCGTCCTTTTTAACTTTTTTTTTTATCTCAATTTAGACGTGGCAGCTATTCTTTATTTTAGGGTGATGCTTTCTGCTTAATTTATTGTGAATTTAACAAACGATTTTTGGGTTTAATAAACAAAAGCTGATTAATGATTATTTGTTTTTCACCCCGGCCTTGCTTCCAGAAGATACAATAAGGTTAACTTTTTTTAGCGATTGGAAGTCCAACTGTTGCCGACATGTGTTTCTTTGACCGAACCACTGTAACTCGCTTGTGTGAATCCTTATAAATAAATAACAGATTGCATGCTGTGACGAAGCTACATGGTTTGTGTAAGTTTTTGTATTAGCACTATTTAATCAAGAATCTCATCACACAATATTTGAATAAACTACAGTATATTTGAAAAAGTACAGATTTAAGAATCAAAGAATCAATTTCATTTATTCAGTTTAGGCACACAAAGAGCACATATGAAAGTCAAAATTTTACAGTTAGGTATGTTATGAAATACTATAAAAATATTAAATTATGTAAAAATAGACCATTGGAAAATGATTCTTTCGCTGGTTTGGTAGGTTAGTTCTACTGAGAAGATACCAAGAAACTCAGCGAACTATATTAGAACTAGATTATTTTTATTTTTTAAATTTGCTTTAATTTACAATTTATTTTGTGCGAGCAAGCAAGAGACTTATGTTGACCACGCATTTACATCATTAAGATACTCATTCACTTTATAGCAACCTTTACTCATTAAAGTTTTCTTTCAATTCTATTTTAAATTTATTTATTGACATATTAATCAAATCCTGAGGAATTTTATTAAATATTTTTAAACAGCTGCCTACAAAATGGCGTAATAACGGTAGCAGGGCAAGCTCCGGACGTTTTACTCAAAAAAAAGTTATTAAAGAAAAACATCGAGGATCAGCAGGATGCGATTATCACTCCAGTTTAACTTTTAATAAAACTTTCGCATTCCATGATATACTATAATGTTTACGAGAACTCACGGAGTCGAAGACGGCGGGCGTGCACCACTAAGCCGGTCAGCCTGTGACCACGGCCGGTGTAACCTAACCGAAACGTCAGACAAATCATGGTTATGTATGTAGGTAGTACACATTGAATAAACCTTAACAGCACAGCAGACTGCTAATGGTATGAAAAAAGTCTTATCCACGATAAGGACTGCATGACTTTCCGTCTTCTAAGAGTCAGTATACCAAGCATGTCATTAACAGTCACAACAAGAGGTTCTTTATGTGCATTAATGGTTAAGATAAGTAATGAGCTCTGCTCTGCGCAGGCGCAGCTGGGATCACAACGGACAGCCATTTTATTGATTACCGATCGACGTTTAATGGACTTACTGTCGTCGGGTAACGTTTTGTGATGCGGGCTTGTCATTTATTAATGGTTTCAAGTTTAAAATATTTAATTTGTTTAGTGTAAAACATTTAGGAGTATGGCAACCCTTCGTTTACTAAGAAATAAGAGGGTAGTTGACTATAAAGTTTACTAGTTTATTTTTATTAAATATTATAATATTAAGCTCTATGGCAACTTGTACCATAACTTGTATATAATCATGTTGTTATGACGTAATAATGTGCTACTGTCAAATATGATGTATGATTAAAATAAATTAAAATCGTTAAAATTAGGAGCAGATGACATTTTTACAGCCTTTTTGCTCTTATTTAATCAGGCTCAGTTTATTTAGCACAGCTTATTTACTACACGATTTTTATACTACTTAGGTGGCAGACAAGCACATGGCCCACCTAATGGAAATTGGTTACCGTGGCCTATGGACGTGTGTAAAACCAGAGGAGTTACACTCGCGCTGCCGACCCTGTAAGCACAGAAGGTTTCTGTGCCGTCAATGTAGAAGACAAAGCAGAACAAGCTTTAAGTCTTCCTACTGACAGCACAAACTATCCAGTGAGATTTATTTGAGAGTATAGATTACAGAACTCGCTGCTGAATAATGGATTATCTCATGAAGATTATCAACCGCATTACCGCGGTAGCCTAGTGGTATGGGTAATGGACTGCTGAGACGAGGTCTCGGGTTCGATCCCAGGTTTTACCATGGCACACACCAATGATTTTTCGATGCTTTTCGAAGTTATGTGTGTATTTATCGCAGGTTCATAAGTGCCCGGTTAATGGCAATAGGCTCGCCACCTATTACATTGGGACCTAAACATAAACTGGGGAAATATGGGTGCTAACACCTCTGCCTACTCCTTCGGGGATATATGCGTGAGTTTATGTTATGTTATGATTATCAAATGAGTTGTAGATTCTCAGACTCACTCGTAAAAAGTCAGATTAAAGGATTATGAAACAGAAATTGATTCTTATATGTTGCAACATAACCTCATACAACAACAGGTCTACAAATAAACAACACATTATTTTATAGTTTGGTGACTCCAAACTGCTACTGGCAATTTTTACCGACAAAAACTTTTATCGACTCGAAAATTGAAACCGGAATCTGATTCACAGAAAATAGTCAATTTAGCCATAACTAGGTATTTTAACTAAAAACAAACTTCAAATTCCAAACCGATATGCATTTAGAGGTTATGTTAGATAACCCGAAAAAAGTTATTTAAAATTATCACCAGTGAGATAGCCAGTCAATCGTGGTGCAGTGTTCGAGAGATAACCTCCGGCCCTCAGTCCTCTTTATCTTCGCGCCACGACCGGGAGCCATCACAGCTTCTCAAAATTATTTTTAGACACATCACAACCAAAATAACACTGTTTTACTTTGACTAACACTATGGTTTTGGCGGTTAATACCGGCGTGTTTACCAACGTGTCATAAACGGTACAAGAATATTTTTTTTAAACTACACAAAAAGGTCTATAACTCTATTTATTTTTTAAAGAAGCTCTTATATTATCTACCTATATCTTGATCAGTTTTAATCTAATTTCAATGATACCTGCTTTAATAAAAAGGTGAATCAACTGCTTTGAAACCCTACAAAAAAGTTATAGGCCATATCTAACGGTAAGTAAGTTGTTAGCGTAGCTTTCAAAAGCTTGCAAAGAAATTGTTTGTGAGAAAGTTAAAAAACAAAGATGTTAGTTCTACTCAAAGTGAAGAGAGATGATAAGGAGTATAAGGAAAGAAAGAGAAGTGATGTCTTTCAGTATTCTCACAAGTGAGTTATGCAAAGTAACTTTTGACTATACAGTATATGTACTTACTTAATCCAACCGTGTCTATCATGGTGAGTGTTCTGATGAGCTCTTCCAACTAAACCCACCCTCTCCTTTCCTACACAGGACAAGACGTGCAGGGCTTATATGTCACCCTTACACTGTGCAGAATATACGAGCAAGAACCAAGTGGTCTGGAGACTCTTTTCTTTGACGCACCACCAAGACCTTTAATTCATTACCAGTTCATGTGTTCCCTTCTTCCTACAGTCCCTGGTCCTTTAAGCGGGGCGTGAAAAAGCATCTGATGAGGCCGCCAAGCTGAGTGCCACCATTGCAACATTACTTTGTGTCTGTAATGGTGCTCCTCTTTCCTGAGACTTTGCCTTTAGCTTACCATAAGGCGAGGTGAAGTCAAGTTGGCGTGTCCTAGATAAAAAGAAACCCATACCTAAAAAGTTGTGTGTTTATAAAAGGAAAGAGAATAACAGCAGTAAGTCCTTGTCTAGGTTTTACTAGCCACAACAATGAATGATTTTCCCGCTAACAATATTTCTCAATGAACTGTTGATGTAAGTTTACCAACCTTCTTATTTTTCTACTTCGTACCTACCAGATACGATGTACTTAGTTATTAAAAATTTTCCTTAAACAAATACCACAATGATAGACTCAGTGAATGACTTTTATGAATGAAGTTTGTCATATTGTTTGTCGTATTTGTAAATATAGTAATCTTGCGGTTCTAAGTATTTTAATCATATTACTGGATGCAGTACGTGCGTTCTCACAGCCTTTTCTGGAAATGTAGGTACTTTACTAGATCCCACAAAACCTATTAATGTCTTCATAAGGCGTAGGTTTTATCCTTCCTTATAAACTGATGTTTCAGTTCTTCTTCTTCATCGTGTCAATATCCAGTTTTGGCATATAATGGTCTGATATTTAAATTGTATTGGCCCAAAACTTGGCCACAGCAACGACGTTCTCCGTTGCTCTACAGAGGTCGTTGGTAGTGCAAGTGAAGGAGCACAGTGACCAGGTAAGTAAATGTACTTAACATGACCCCGCAGTCGCAGGACTCATTTTGCATTGTTGGTGGGTCCGCAAGAGGTTTAAAGATTTCCAAGTTGGCTAATAGAGATGGAATCCAGGCCGCAGGTCTTCACTTGGTCTGATTAAACCTACCGGAGCTGCATGCTTATCTTCCCACCTTTGCTCTTTTGCTCAATATTTCAGTTAAGAGTAACTGAGAAATTGCTCAAAATTCAACCTTGCAGGCCCTCGTCTTCTATTTTTGGCTGAAAGGACAATCAAAAGCAGCGTTGATTTCAGCCTGACTAACAAGTAAAGATGACATCCGCTAAGCTACATTCCCTCCGTGGTTATTTTATTACATCTAGTTATTATGGCAGGTACTTGGTTCTTTGACTATTTTTTATGATCAAATTACTTTTGATCCATTAAAAATATTAACCGTAACACTCCATGCAATGACCTGCAGGTTCAAGAAGTTATTTCCAGACAATCAAAAATAGCCCGCATCCAATACTATAAACAAACTCTATAAAAAAACTAACAAGTGAAAGATTGAAAAATAACTAATCATCTGTCAAACACATCGAAAACTATTTCTATAGAAGATCCACGGTGTACATCTTTCATCGCACGCGTCTGCGCGGGCGCAGTATCCGTGACCTCATTACTAATATGGCGCCCGCGGACCGACGACATCAGCGTCTACGTTTACTTTGTGCCAACTATTGTACCATATGCTGTACTGTAATATGATTTTGAAATGTCGAACATTTCTTTGGAGATGTATCTGTTTATTAGAAATCTAACATGAGTGACTGACAGACTACATGTTGTCTAAACCGTTTGGTACGAAGAAGTTTCTTGTTTATTGCATATAGAAGTTTGAAAGAGTATTGAACTCGGATTCTAGGGTTCTATACTCGAAGGGTGACCAACAGAACCTTCGTATTAAGAGTTCACTGTTATCCCTTTGTTTCTTTTCCAAAAGTCAGTAATTCAGAAGTTCAGGCTAGCAGTAAATATATTTTGCACAATTCCCCTTTGTATCGTAGTCCTGTAACAACATATTGAAGTATCTTTGGAAACCCGTAGCGTTGAGATTATTCCCCCTTTGTTTATAATATTTTCTTAAGATACGCAGTCTGAGCCGCAATCATCAAATGATATCCTTGGCTATAATGGTGAGTTGCCTGCGGTCGAAATAAACGAAGTTAGCACTTCTTGTGAGGAGTGAATCTTTAAACAATAGATTGCGCATGCAGCGATCGATTTTTTCTTAGACATTTATTGTACGAACAAGTCTGCATTTTATTTCCTAGTCACGAGTTCCTTTTAGCGATGCACCGTCTATACGGCAGTGCTATGTACATAATTATACATATTTTGTTATGTAAAGAGAATAATCTTGTAAGAAAAGTTCAAAATATGAGGGCTTTTTAGTAATAGAGACCAAAAAATGTTGGATGGACTTCATGAAAGAGGAAATGACAAAGAAAGGTGACTAAAGAGATGGTAGATGAAAAATATTCGAAAATAATGATATGTTACGCTGTCCTAAATAGCTGGAACAAAGACAGACATATTGTTATGATTTTATTATGTGACTTTTTAGTAATAGAGTCCACCAGTGTAGTTTTTTCAGGTGGTAACCCTGCTAGATTTGCTATCCATGTTCATTCCTGTCCATTAAGATATCCACTGCTCCTTATGGTAATGTCCGATAAGGTTACTTCTCATACATATCTTTGTTTTTAAGGATATCTTTATTTCCATTGCTCAGGATGTAAGAATGACGTAAGATCGATACTGAAATAACTGTGGATATTTCTGTGCAGTGTGTTATTTGCTAGTGTTGTTGTGCATTTGTAATTGGTATTATCTTGATTAATTCTGGTACCAGGAAATTATGGAATGGAAAACATAATACTTAAGTTTTTTTACCTAAATTAGGTAAGTAAAATGTTTACTACCTATATGCTTATGTTAGTGTGGGGAGGGTCTCTGCGAGACCTCCGTCAATCTCTTCTAATCTATGGCTATCTGTGTCGGGATGTGATGTGTCATATTCCGTGGACATAATCGATACTCTAGAGCACTCCGCCTTACAGAATACCACGTTTACTAATAAGGGCAGTCAGAGATCACTGGAGAGTTTTTGTGCTGTCAGTGGGAATATCAAATGCTTGTTCTGCTTTGTCTTCTACACTGACGGCACAGACAAACTCTGTGGTTACAGGGTCGATAGCGCAAGTGTGACCCCCCTGGTGTTGCACACGTCCATAGTCCACGGTAACCACTTTCTATCAGGACTGTGTGCTTGTCTGCCACATAAGTGGTATAAAAAAAAGAATGGTTTATCATATTTGGTGGCAAATTTATGAAGAAAAACTTGACTAACTAAAAATATATATCTCAAATAAAGCAATCACTGCACGACACAGCTCGCGTATTACTGTACCTATATATAATTATCTATTCTGTCGGTGTCACTTCATGATCATTTAGATACTTATCACAATCATGATACATCCCGATTAACTTCAACTTTTATAGAATGCTTTATGATACCCCAATTTATTGGAGGAAGGACATGACGGTATCTCCCGTCCAAAATTGAGCAGTCCGTCTGGGTAAGTACCTCCGCCCTACAGAATACCCCGGTTATAATAACCTTGTGTTGTGTTCCCGGCGGTGAGTAGGGTAGCCAGAGCTCACTGGAGAGGTTCTGTGCTGTCAGTAGGAAGACCAAAGGCTTAAATTGACCCCACTGACTGGTGGGGGCGTGAAATGTTGGCGTGGTGGTCAGGGAGACCCGGTGAAACGGTTATCCGCTGGCCGCCCGCAGGCTGTACGGTTCCCGAACCTGAGGATTACTTAATCTCCGCCCCAGGAGGCTGAACCAGCAGCCTGTGTAAAGTTCCCGGTGCTGTAGCCATGCCGGAGGAGGAGACCGGAGTGGACCTGGCTTCAGTATCTGGGAGGGGACCGGGGGCCCTTCCGCCCATCGCGCCAGCCAGTCACACAACCCCAACTTGTCTGTGGGGTAGGACGCCTTGCTTTGTCTTCTACACTGGAGGCACAGAATCTCTTTTTACCTTCTCCCCCCCCTCCCCCCATCTCAAACATGAAAACCAGAAAAGGCAAGAGAACCGTTACCACAGCGGCACCATCATCCACAGTGAATGTGGATTTCTGCAACATCAGGGGCCTACACTCCAACCTTAACGCGGTCCATCTCCACTTGGAGACCGCGCAGCCTACCTTGCTTTTTCTGACGGAGACGCAAATATCATGCCCGGCCGATACAGCCTACCTAATGTACCCCGGGTACAAACTCGAGCATAGCTTTATGAGTCGCGCCGGGGTATGCTTGTACGTCCGGGATGATATTTGCTGCCGCCGTCTCCATGGTCTTGAGGATAGGGACCTGTCAACTTTATGGGTACGCATAGATCACGGTGGCCACACCCGTATCTATGCGTGCCTTTACAGGTCCCATAGCGGTGACCTGGGCACGGCTCAATTGTTTCAGCATCTGCAGCGGTCGGCGGACAGCGTAATTGAGCAGTACCCCACTGCGGAATTAGTATTCTTGGGGGACTTCAACGCCCACCACGTGGAGTGGCTGGGGTCTCCTAGGACTGATTTTGCGGGAAGGGCTGCTCACGACTTCGCTCTAACTTATGGGCTCTCTCAACTGGTGCATTCTATCACTAGAACACCAGAAATTGAGACCCACAGAAGCTCTATACTGGACCTTCTGCTGACTACGCGCCCGGATGAATACTCCATAAGGGTGGAAGCACCTCTCGGTAATTCGGACCACAGCCTCGTCCGGGCGCAAGTGACACTCGCGCGGCCTGAACCACCGCGGCCACCTCAGTGGCGGCATGTGTGGCACTACAAGTCGGCAGACTGGGATGGACTGCGAGAATTCTTCGCGTCGTACCCGTGGAGGCAGCTTTGCTTCTCTTCTGATGATCCAAGCTCCTGTGCAACAGCAGTCGCTGACGCGATTCTAGTGGGTATGGAATGTTACATCCCCAACCGCTGGGTCGCGACAGGAGCGAGCAAACGCCCGTGGTTTAATAGGCCCTGCAGGGAAGCTAGAGACTGCAAGCAATCTGCATACAGGGCTTGGACCACGGCTCTTGCCAATAAGGATCCGAACATCGCTGAAGTGAAGCGGAAGTTGAATGCTGCCTCAAGGTCCAGTAAAAAGGCAACGTCTAGTGCGAAGTTTGAGTTCATCGGCAGAATTGGCGAGCGGCTTGCGCGCTACCCATCTGGCAGTCGTGCATTTTGGTCGCTTGCTAAAGCTGCTGAGGGAAACTTCTGCCAGTCTTGCCTTCCGCCGCTGCAAAAATCCGACGGTAGTCTGGCCCATGGCGCTAAGGAGAAGGCCAATCTTTTGGGTAATCTCTTTGCGTCAAACTCGACTATGAACGACGGGAACGCCGAACCACCCATCATCCCCAGCTGTGGTGCTTCGATGACCGAAATTAAAATCACACAACGGGTGGTCCGGCGCGAGCTTAAGTCCCTAGATGTTCGGAAGTCGAGTGGGCCGGACGGTATACCGGCGATGGTGCTTAAGCACTGTGCCCCCGAGCTGTGCCCTGTACTTACACGCCTTTTCGCACTCTCATACTCCGCGAGGCAGGTCCCGGCCTCGTGGAAGACTGCGTTCGTGCACCCTGTACCTAAGAAAGGTGACAGGACAGATCCGACCAATTACAGGCCTATCGCTATAACCTCCCTTCTCTCGAAGGTTATGGAGCGTGTTATTAATACACAGCTCCTGAGGTACCTTGAAGGAAACGATCTACTGAGCGACCGACAGTACGGTTTTCGCCACCGTCGCTCTACCGGTGACCTTCTTGTGTATCTCACAAACCGGTGGGCGCAAGCCATCGAGAGTCGCGGTGAGGCACTAGCGGTCAGCCTCGATGTAGCGAAGGCCTTCGATCGGGTCTGGCACAAAGGTCTTCTTACGAAGTTGCCATATTATGGACTCCCCGAGGGATTGTGCGAATGGATCTCCAGCTTTTTGTCCAACAGAAGCATCCAAGCCGTCGTCGACGGCAGCTGCTCGGACCGCATGAACATAAACGCTGGTGTCCCACAAGGCTCCGTGTTGTCTCCGACGCTGTTTCTGCTGCATATCAATGACATGCTGTCTGATGGCTCCATTCATTGTTATGCGGACGACAGTACCGGGGACACGTGTTACACGGGCCGTGCAAACATCCCTCAGTCCGAGGTGGAGAAGAGTCGCGAACAACTTGTGTCTGAAATCGAGACTACTCTCTCTGGAGTGTCCGATTGGGGTCGACTAAACCTGGTCCAATTCAACCCCACTAAGACACAAGTATGTGTATTCACCGCTAAGAAAACCCCATTCATTGTAGCGCCGCAATTCCTGGGCACACCGCTTACCATCTCCCCGAGTATCGGGATCCTTGGTGTCGATATCTCCAGTGACGTCCAATACCGAAGTCATTTGCAGGACAAGGTTAAGTTGGCATCAAGAAAGCTCGGAGTGCTCAACAGGGCAAAGCGGTATTTCACTGCGGGGCAGCAACTCCTTCTTTATAAAGCACAGGTCCGGCCTCACATGGAGTACTGCTGTCACCTTTTTGCTGGAGCGCCTGCATACCAGCTTGACCCCTTCGACTCGTTGCAAAGACGGGCATTGAGGCTGGTTGACAATCCCATACTCACAGGTAGAGTGGAACCTCTTAGCCTTAGGAGGGATTTTGCCTCACTGTGTGTGTTCTACCGCCTATACAATGGTTTGTGCTCAGATGAATTGTTTGACATGATGCCCGTAGCTACATTCTATCATCGCACCTCTCGCCATAGGCAGGGAATTCATCCCCACACATTGCGACCTGAGACGGTACGCACTGTGCGGTATGAAAGAAACTTCATCCCACGCACACTCAAGCTGTGGAATGACCTCCCTGCTGCGGTTTTCCCAAGCGCCTACAATATGGGGTTCTTCAAGAGGGGCATCAGAAGGTTTCTTCATGGTCGGCAGCGCGAGTGTGACACCCCTGGTGTTGCATACGTCCATAGGCCACGGTAACCGCTTCCCATCAGGTGGGCCGTGTGCTTGTCTGCCAACTAAGTGGTATAAAAAAAAAAAAAAAAAAAAAATTATTTCAAGTTGGCGTAAAATGTCATTTTTCTCCACACCTTCCTATTAGATGTCATTTCCTACGTCACCCTTCTTTGTCATATCCTCTTTCACGCAATCCATTTATCTTTTTGTGTGCCTTTACTTCTAGAGCCCTCTACAGTCATACTGTCTGTTTCACTTAAACCCGGCTAATATTTGTATGACGGGCTTGAGTTATCCTTACGAAAAGTTATAATATAGGTATGTCGCGTGCAATATTTTTGGCATAAACAGCAGACACGTCGCGGGTCCGGGTGTAAATTGTCACTTTGCTGTTAATTGGACGCTTGTTAGTGAAATTAATATAGCCACTGCTTTGAACTTGTCATCGTGAACAATTACAGCGGTTTTGTCATTACTGTCCTTGGGAAGCTTCATTAGGATGTGGGTTAGTCTGGGTGGTCACTTGGTCAGACAATTTCTCTCGTGCAGGTTAAAAAATATTTCTTTAGGTATGTTGTTTCGTAACTTTATGATATACTAATTCAAAATTTAAAAAAAAACTATAGTATGATTAACAACTAATTTGAAAAAAAATACCGAACCAAACTAAAAAAAAATTGGGAAATGGTATGTGAAAAAGTTCAGTCATTCAATTTCAATTCAGCGCTACCTAGTTTCAAACTATGCGTAGCTTATAATAAGGGTTTTAGAATGAGGATAAAATATGTCTAAATATGTACATACTTAGTATGAATACATACATACCTGACCTACATATTATACAAGGCAATACATGTCAATAGATACACATAGAATTCAACCCGGGAACTTTAATGTAGCAATCGTACGCCCTACAAAAAAAATATATTGGAAAAATGATGGTAGAGCTTCATACGATTTGCCAAATAATTCAACATCGATATATTAGAAGGAAGAAGAAAGAGGATATATTAGAAGGAAGAAGAAAGAGAAGAGTTTATTTTAAACTGCAGCATTGAAAAAAATTGAATATAACAATATTAAACAGTAACTATTAGAATACAATTTCTAAACACGTAATAGGTGGTGAGCCTATTGCCGTTTTCCGGGCACTATTAACTCGAGGCATGCATCTGAGGCTGAATCTGGGCTGTATAGATCTGTCTGATGTAAAACAACCCTATCCCTTAGTCGCCTTGTACGACACCGCTTGGGAAGTTCTACTCTGCCGGGAACCACGCGGCATATTCATGGTTTTTGCTATACCAATGGATACTGTCGCAATCAAACTTGTTAAATACGAACTGACTGTAGATTTATTAAGAAATTTTTACATTACAGTTATATACTTACTCATATTTCATATTCAATAATAACAATATTTTTCATATTAATAATGACACATTCTTCATGTAATTTACTCCAAATGACTTCACTGATTGAGGTCAATGTTGAAATCAAAACAATATATTTCTCCTCAAGTGCTGATGAGTACGGATTCTGAGTAAATTCGCTCGCCTTGACACAGTACCGGCGCAGACGCAGCCTGTGTATGCGTTTTCGATACAAGGCGATCTAGCGTGGACAGTGTTGAGTATGAAAAGCTTGTTACCGTTCATATTTTGTTTAATAGTGGCTAGACTGGAGAAAGGATTTTGGAGTATTGTGGGTCATTATAGAAGGCATTGCTGTATACTTAGTCATATTCAGGAGGCGTGGGCTCCATTCCCGCTCAGTGCAAATATTTGTATGCATGAATATGGGTATTTGCATTGGCTAGTCGTGCCGCATAACACTGGACCGTCTTTTTTAATCATCTATTTAACCACTAATGTAAGTAAAAGAATATTAGAACCGAAATTGCTAATATATATTTTTTATTTTTTCTACAACTTAGGTGGCAGACAAGCACTTGGCCCACCTGATGGAAAGTGGTTACCATGACCTATGAACGTGTGTAACACCAGTGGAGTCACATCCCTGCTGCCGACCCTGTAACATCAGAGATTTTGTGCCGTCCCCTCCAGCTAAGCTAAATTGCTTGTGTTAGGAGTGGGTTCACATCGGTAGTGTAATGGCCAGGATTCGAACATGAGACCTGTCGATCGTAAGGCCAACTCCTTAACCACTAAGCTACCGATGATGACGTCACACCTCGTACTTTCATACTCCATAGGACTTAGAGTGTATGTGCAACGCCTTTTGCTCAGTGCTTGACAGAGACTATTAATATATTTAAAAGGTATTAATTTGTAAATGTCAGTTGTGTAGCCGCCTCTCACCACACATAAAGTATGAATATAATCAATTCTTATTAAATATGGCGAAATAGTGCTCTGGATTCGATTTTTCACTTTCACTTTGTTTTTGTATCGTAATCGAGTAAATAGCAAAGGTCAAATATAAAATAATTACATGTTTGATTGTGAAAACGTCGCTATCGATATTGCTGTTACAAGCGCCATGATCATGGTCTGCACCGTGATCATGGTGCTTGTAACATCGCCGAAATATCGGTTGCTCAACAAAAATAATAAACATGGTAAATATCCCGGCGAGTATTACACTAGTAATGTGAATGACCATGAACCATGAACCAACCTTAAAAAAAAATATCCCTATTAATATAAAATGACGTAACATAAACTCACGCCTATATCCCCGAAGGGGTAGGCAGAGGTGCTAGCACCCACATTTCGCCAGTTTATGTTTAGGTCCCAATGTAATAGGTGGCGAGCTTATTGTCATTAACCGGGAACTTATGAACCTGCGATAAATACACACATAACTTCGAAAAGCATCGAAATGTCATTGGTGTGTGCCATGGTAAAACCTGGGATCGAACCCGAGACCTCGGCTCAGCAGTCCATTACCCATACCACTAGACTACCGCGGTTCTTTAATATAAAATGATGTTATGATAAATTCTCCTGGTGTATCAGAGTCACAGTAATGTTAGAATGACTCATTGAAACCAAAATGACGAATCTCATTTATACAAAATTGAATTCGTCATTTGATTATTAGTCAGTCAGTCAGTCATTAATAAATTAAGTGCCAAATATGTAGGACTTATATTGAATACATATTAATAATATTGAGAATTTATTGTGTATTTATTCACATATCACACGTATACTTTTCCCATAATATTATCAATACTGTGGAAAAAGATTAGTTTGTTTTCATTATGTGAAGCAAGTTCCACCAAGTGCCATTGATCAGCAGTACACATAGTATGTGGGACTTAAATCGAGGTAGAACAGGACGATATTCTTAACGAGGTAGGACATGAAGGTATTTTTGACGAGGTAGGACATGAAGGTATTTTTGACGAGGTAGGACACAACGGCATTCCCGACCTAATTGAGCAGTTCGACTGGGGAAGTATGGGAAGTACCCTACAGAATACTACGGCTATAATAACCTCGTATTGTGTTCCTGGCGGTGAGTAGGGTAGCCAGAATTAGCTCAGCTCAAACTCTCCAGTGAGCTCTGGGCACCATACTCACCTTGAACTCAACACGAGGTTATTATGAATGTGATATTCTGTAGGGCGGAGGTATTTCCCCCGCTCAATTGGGACAAGAATACTGTCATTTTTCAACACTTAATTTTTATTTTTAGTAGGTTATTTTTTCGACAGATGGATCCAAAGTCAGCAATGGCACTCGGGGTGCTTTATTTCAATTATTATTTGGATAATTTAGTAGGCTGTTACAAGTGACTGCTGACTGATATCAACCCCAAGAGAGCTTCGTGCGTTGATCAGTAGGCGCTCGATGGCCCTGGGTCAGTTGGGGGTAAGGGATCTGCTGAAGGCAATCTCACCCTCGACAGCGATGACTCAAGAAGGCGTCACGCGGCGTGAGGTTTTAGTCGGTTTGAGTCCGATATAACCGCCCCGCTGGCTCCAGCGAGGGCAGAGGTTAGATGTCCGCACTTAAAATAATGGAAAATGATTGTAGGACCCCATATATATCAATGGGTGGGTATTTCTCTGAATGTTCGTTTCCTCGCGTACTAGTAAGAAACTCAAGTAAAGATGTTTCCCTTACTAATTAAATATCTTATTCACAAACATTAAAGCCTACTGATTTCGTTTAAATAACAATTACGTTGGAGTTTTATGCCGTTTCCGGCGATGGCGTCGCATCCGGCGCGGTTTGCGCACGCGCATACAAAGGCTGCACTTGGCGGCGCGGGCGCCACATCTGGACGACCATGGTGACCATTATATCCGGTCATAATTGTTTTAATGTCAGAAATCGTACAATGGGGCGACAGTTATGGAGAGAATTATTATAATTCAGCTGTGACCTCTTTAAACTATATTTTATTGTTGTTTCGCATTTATAATTAAAAAGTTTACATATCCGAAAAGTCATAACATAATTTGCAATTTTGATTCGATACCAATGAAAATATTTTGGAACGTACGAAACGTCGCTTTCTATTATTTAGACTTCAATATAATATACCTTGTAAGATGGGCTAAAATATACGAATATGACATACCTACTTGTAAATAAGTATAAAATAAACGTAGAAACAGCCAGATGAATGCAAATAGATATACCTACTTATTCTTGCATGCAAATTATTTGCGCTTTACGAATCGAACCCGAATCGAATAACGAGACTCTGCGGTATAGTGAAGATCGCTATGTCACACAAACATAACATAAACTCATAAACTCACGCCTATATCCCCGAAGGTGTAGGCAGAGGTGCTAGCACCCACATTTCGCCAGTTTATGTTTAGGTCCACATTTTTTTGGCAATAGGCGAGTCTATTGCCATTAACCGGGCACTTATAAAACTGCGATAAATACACACATAACTTCGAAATTCGCTATGTCACATAGTTCGATAAATTAATTTGTATTGCCAATCACATTACTTATACATAGTGGTACTGGATTACAGCACTGTAGGTACAGTTATATTTGTGCAATATTATTCATTGATTGCACATAAATTTAAATGTAATGATTTATATTCACTCGCAATGAAACATGGCTACCCTATTTAACAATATTTATTAATTTTCACAGATGGTCACACTGTTACGTATGTACTCGCCGTTCATTGTACGCACGTTTGCGATACTTTGAGACATATATGGACTAACTTTCCTGTCATTGTGAATATACTCATGCTACTGTACATATATTGTACCTAATGTGCAGTATAAAAATATAAAAATCAGGCATTTTCCTGTAGTTAAAAGATATTATTTAGCTGGACTTATTAAATTAAGAAAGGTAAAAGATCGGTAAAAATTGCATCGGTTTTAATTTTATCGTTTTCATTTATTTTTAATCATCCACTGAACTTAAAATAGTAAATGATTTGACTATTGAATATTATGACGTCACAATAATTTATTTCAGACAAATTTCCTTTTAACTTACCGTTTTGACGTTTAGTCAAAAGTAACTTATTTGACTAGTCAGTCAAATACCCAATTACACTAGTGATGGATAGGTGCACAGCCCCACTAGATAAGTGACAATTCGTTGGCCGACGTATTGTAGAATAAAACTAAGTATGGGATTCGACGTTTATGACATGCGTTGACGAATCTGTCAATAAATATTAAATTGTGTCCTCCGGGCACTATTGTTGACTCAAGCCATGCCTCTGAGACTGTATGTATATATCAGTCCGATGTTAAACAGCCCTATCCCTTAGTCGCCTTGGACGACACCGCATGGGAAGAGTTGGAGTGGTCCTACGCGGCTTCGCTTCTCCTTTTTCGAAGTCGGTTAAAAATCACTTGATATTTCTGCATTTGGAAGTGCTGCGCATAGAGGGAAACAAGTCAGAAAACGTGATGATAACGAAATCTGGGCGTTGCAGTATAATGTTATTTATTTATTTAAGTATTGCATGTTGCTGTTATTTATCTAAAATAAGTACATAAGCTTGATAACCCCATGCATGTTTCAAAATTATCAAGTTATATGTTGATATTACTTTATGAACTCAATTATAAATAAATACACGGTTTATAATTAGAATTCATTATCTTAAACTTAAGTAGGTACTACTAGGTCTGGAGGAGGTAGGACACGGCGGTATTTCCGCACAATTGAGCAGTCCGACTGGGGAAGTACCTCCGCCCTACAGAATACCGCGGCTATAATAACTTCGTGTTGTGTTCCCAGCGGTGAGTAGGGTAGCCAGAGCTCACTGGAGAATTTGTGTTGTCAGTGGGAAGACTAAAGGCTTGTCCTGCTTTGTCTTCTACACTGACGGCACAGAAACTCTGTACTTACAGGGTTGGCAGAGCGACTGTGACTCCTCTGGTGTTACAAACGTCCATAGGCCACGGTACCTAACCACTTTTCATCGGGTGGGCCGTGTGCTTGTCTGCCACTTAAGTGGTATAAAAAAAGGTCTTATATAATTAAGTATACACTACTATCTCAGAAACAGAATTCAGTTGTGAATGAACTCACATAATTACATTAGATTTCAGCAAGAATACAAGCTGTCCTTAAATCTAGTTACAAATCGAAATTCAAGACTGAGTACCTGGAATGGAGTCCTAGGTTAACTAAAATTCTAAATAGGTAACTACTCATGTACTTACTCACTTATAAATCATAGATATGTTAGTCATAGAACACCTCATACATTCAGTATTGAACTTAAAAATCTAATAATCTCGTGTCTAGTACAATTTTGTTTCCTTATTCATAATAATCAGTTGTATTAATAAAACATGTGAGTTAAGTCATGCTATGCCACCTGCCTCACCTTGACTCAGCGCCATTGACAAGCTATGACATAACGCCTCGTGTCTCGAGATAAATACACAAGTTGCTAATCTTTATTTTAAGTAACATTTAGTAAAAATATTCACAGAACAAAATTACAGATTTTTTTTAAACAATTTATGTGGCTGACAAGCACATGGCCCACCTTATGGAAAGTGGTTACCGTGACCTATGAATGTGTGCAACACCAGAGTAGTCACACCCGTGTTACCGACCCTCTAAAATTGGAGAGTATCTGTGCCGTAAATGCATAAGACACAATCAGAACAAGCCTTTAGTCTTTTATTTATTTATTAAACTTTATGCACAGTAATTTTGTACAAAGGCGGACTTACAGTCAACCTTAGGGTGATGCAGAGATACATTGAGGTAGGTTCTTCCCTCTGACAGCACAAAAACTCTCCAGTGAGCTGACAGTGGGAAGATCTGCTTTGTCTTCTATACTGACAGCACAGAAACTCTCTATTCTCACAGGATCCGCAGCAGGAGTGTGACTCCCCTGGTTTTGCATACGTTCATATGCCACGGTAACCGCTTCCCATCAGGTGAGCTGTATGCTTGTCTGTCACCAAGTTGTATTAAAAATAATATTTTTATAATATACAGGTTTAAGTGTATTGTAAAAATATGTTTAATCGATCAATAGAATCAAATACATTGTTCACAGTTTTAAAGCACGCATTAGTATGGACGGAGACAGGTGCACACATTAGCATACAGTGTAACTAGAGCAAGTGAACGCACAAACAGATAATGCTATCGTGTTATTGAACTTACAATTGAATTAGGTCGGTGTTGAATTAATTGTTAATCTTATGCTAATACTGGTTATCGGTGTTTATTTATGTGTAAAGTTCAATTTGTAATCCTTTGCGCTACGGACGAGATTAATAAAATTTTTGATGTTGTAACCACATACCTACATACTTATTGTGTTAATGCATACGTACATATAATCACGCCTTTATCTCCGGAGGGTTTGGCAGAGGTGAATTACCAGCTACATTTCACTAATCATTGAATTTGATCTCACGTAATTTGAGGTGAGCCTATGGTTGACAGGCACTATTGTTGACTCAAGCCAAGCATCTGAGGCTGAGTCTGGGCTGTATATATTTGTCTGATGTTAAATAGCCCTATCCCTTAGTCGCCTTGTACGACACTGCATGGGAAGGGATGGGGTGGTCCAAATTCTACTCTGCCGGGAAAAGAAATTGTGAACCGATATTACTAATATTCTCTCTAACCTGTTCAGCTGAGCTAAATTGCTTGTGTTAGGAGTGGGTTGACATCGGTGATGTAATAGCCAGGATTCGAACCCGGGACATTTCGATCGTTAGGCCGACTCCATAACCACTAAGCTACTACGCTTCATTGATTGTATTTTCACGCAAGGCAAGCAATTTTAATCGTCTGTTTTATGAATCATTCATTTGTTTGTGGACTTTCCACCTA
This sequence comes from Eilema griseolum, assembly GCA_963662185.1. NCBI lineage: Eukaryota > Metazoa > Arthropoda > Insecta > Lepidoptera > Erebidae > Eilema > Eilema griseolum. The sequence continues at coordinate 24,886,175 of OY759240.1, forward strand.
ATATTTTAAATACATATAAATATGTAGTGTACTTCACAATGGTATGGGCAAAGAACAGATAATGTATGGACGAACCCACAGGCCACAGCTAGTTCTTAATAGGCATCCCCAGGCCTGACATACCCTAGTATGATTATCAATTATTATAGTAATAACCACAACCTCAATATTATGTATGCATATTTAATAAATAATTATTATGTTTGTGGTTTTGGAAAGGGGGTCATATCAATATAAAAACAGATAAGAGAAGCGGACCCCGCACTCCGGGATTGACGCAAAGAAGTTGATGATGATAGGGAACAAATTTCTGTAGTTCATTACAGTTATTATTAATTAATATAAATTTCTTTATTTTTATTTTAAATAAATTAATTCAATTAAAAAAAAAACAATTCAATAAATTCAAATTCAAAAATAAAATAAATAAACTTAAAAAGCCCTAAACCAACGAGCATGCATGAAGAACGTAATGAGAGTGAATGAAGCGAGAGTAGTATGTTAGGATCGTAGCAAATGGAGATCCGTGATCTCTGCCTACCCCTACGGGAAACAGGCGTGATTTTATGCAAGTATGTATGTATTATTTAAAAAAATGAACAATTCTGTACATCACATGATTCACAACATCCACACAGGCAGTAGTGGGCCTCAGGCCGCTGGTAGTACCTGAATATTTTTATAATTATATTAGTCTTCTATGTATTCCTGTTATTTATTGAATTATAATAAAACTTTGCTCATATTAGGTGTGAAATTACCGACATTTTCTTACAGATTCATGAGTTCTTTATTTCTGTAATTTAATAGCTATTTCCATTATTTATATTTTGTTTGAAAGTTGATTTCAAGATTTTGCAATTCTGTATTAAATTTTGTTTTATTGGCCGCTTGATAAATTAAATTCGATCTTCAAAAACAGTACTTCCTAAATACTATCTATTTTGATGATAAATTTCGTATTACTTTTTTACAGCTGTCACTTCTCAAAAATTGTAATAAAAGTGTTTGTTAGCTTAATGTTGTCTCATTTATACACAAAACAAAAATCATAAAATTTGGATTAATCATTTCAAAAAAAAATATTCAAAAATGTTAGTACCTACTGAAAATAGTTTTTTTTTATACCACTAAATTGGCAGACAAGCACACGGTCCACCTGATGGGAAGCGGTTACCGTGGCCTATGGACGTATGCAACACCAGTGGTGTCACACTCGTGCTGCCGACCATGAAGAAACCTTCTGATGCCCCTCTTGAAGAACCCCATATTGTAGGCGCTTGGGAAAACCGCAGCAGGGAGGTCATTCCACAGCTTGAGTGTGCGTGGGATGAAGTTTCTTTCATACCGCACAGTGCGCACCGTCTCAGGTCGCAATGTGTGGGGATGAATTCCCTGCCTATGGCGAGAGGTGCGATGATAGAATGTAGCTATGGGAATCATGTCAAACAATTCATCTGAGCACAAACCATTGTATAGGCGGTAGAACACACACAGTGAAGCAAAATCCCTCCTAAGGCTAAGAGGTTCCACTTTCTTCAAAAAACGGCAATTTTATATGTTACGATCTATTATTTAGTGTACTAGTACAGTCGCCATCAGGTTCATTAAAGTAGTAGCTCAGTAGCTCTATAATAGTCCTATAGTCTTCCTCCACGCACATCTGTGGTAAAAATCGAAGCGCGACAAGCGACAATTAAGGCAGCGGCCATATGGTCCGTGCGCGTGGGCACGCCATTCAGCCTGTGTGACGTCACGGCCCATGCACGCACCATCTATGGTGAACTAGCTTTATTTGGATCGGAAAATTAGTCCCTTGTCCACAATTAATTGTACTCAATAGTTACGACGAACTCCGTGGCGTAGCGGTAGAGCATTCGACTGCTGTGCTGGGGGCGCGGGTTCGATTCCCGCTCAGTGCAAATATTTGTATGCATGAATATGTATATTTGCATTGGTCTGGGTGTTTCTATGTATAATATGTATGTATTTACAAAAAAAAAGTATCTAAGTATGTTTATCCGCATTCTAGATCCCATAACACAAGCTAGTTAAGCTATGCTTACCATGGGTCTAGATAGCGTTGTGTAGAATGTCGTCGAAAAAAAAATTCCGTTGGATTTTTTCTTTACCAATGTTTAATATACAATATGTACAATACAATAGGTTACACTAAAAGTTTCCGGAACTGGCCACTTACATAAACAATATTTAAAAATTTATTACAACATTTGAAAATAGAACTCTTTGGCTGTAGAAAACAGTTTGTTTCATCTGACTGTCTTTTGTTTTTACCTTGTGGCGCCATTTAAAAAATTGTGTGTCTGCATCAACATGGATTTAACTCGGGAAAATTTTCGTAGTATGATTTTCTACGATTTTAAGTGTAATTTGACGGCTCAACAGAGCATCGCTCGGCTTGAAACAGCTTTTGGCGATGAAGCTCCATGCAAGACGACTGTTTATAGCTGGTTTGCAGAATTCAAGCGTGGTCGTATCAATCTCAGTGACGAATCTCGCGATGGTCGGCCGTCCACCGCTGTGACCAACAAAAACATCGATGCTGTGCGCCGTATGATTGAAACAGACAGGCATGTGACCTACCATGAAATTCGCGCATCCTTAGAAATAGGCATGAGTCAAATACAATCAATCCTACACAAACATTTGGGTGTGAGAAAGCTGTGCTCGCGGTGGATCCCACATAACTTGACCGAGGATCAAAAAACGGACCGCGTCACTTGGTGCAGTGCCATGCTTACCAGATTCAACGAAGGTGCGTCAAATTTGGTGTGGGACATAGTAACAGGTGACGAAACATGGATTTATTGTTACGATCCCAAAACAAAGCAGCAATCGAGCGTATGGGTCTTTCAAGATGAGCCGAAACCAACCAAAGTGGCGCGCGTGAAAAGTGCATCTAAGCGGATGATTGCTTCTTTTTTTAATAAAACTGGACACGTGGCTACTGTTGCTTTAGAAAATCGTCGTACTGTGAATAGTGACTGGTACACGACCATTTGTTTGCCGGAAGTTATTGACGAACTCCGTAAAAATAACCGTAAACGCCGTATCATCCTGCACCACGACAATGCTAGTTCTCACACGGCCAGACAGACAAACGACTTTTTGAAGGCGAAAAATGTAGAACTCATGAGTCATCCTGCATACAGTCCCGACCTGGCACCTTGTGACTTTTATCTGTTCCCAAAAATTAAGAACCAATTACGCGGCCAACGATTTTCATCACCAGAAGAGGCTGTCGAGGAGTATGAAAAACACGTTTCAGAGGTCACCACAGAGGAGTGGCACAAAAGTTTTCAAAACTGGTTTGATCGAATGAAAAAGTGCATAGACGCCAAGGGAGATTATTTTGAAAAACAATAAATTAATTTTGTGTACCTTTAATAGTATTTTTTCATATTCATTCCGGAAACTTATAGTGCGCCCCACGTATCACTAGACGTGTCTAACTCTATAATCATTCATCGTTGTTCTCGATTGTACATACACATACATACATATAATCACGCCTTTATCCCCGGAGGGTTAGGCAAAGGTAAATTATACCACTTAGGTGGCAGACAAGCGCATGGCCCGCCTGATGGAAAGTGGTTACCGTGGCCTATGGACGTGTGTAACACCAGAGAAGCCACATCCCACTGACAGCACAAATTCTCCAGTGAGCTCTGGCTAGCCTACTCAACCCTGGGAATATAACACGCTGGAAAATCAGTGAGACTATTGCCCGGAAAACGACATGGGACCGATTACAATGATAGGTGAAATGTGGGTGTTAATTTACCTCTGCCTAACCCTTTGGGGATAAAGGCGTGATTATATGTATGTATGTATGTATTAGTAGTTCTATTGGCGCGTTAAAACAAACAAACTCTTCAGGTTGCTAATATTAGAATAGATCATATTTAGGTCAAGTTCAGTCTTAGATCTTTAAAAATATTGCTACGTCTAATATAAACATGACGGTACCTCTGAATCACAGTATTGCATATCACAATTTCTAAGAATGTCATCGCTGACTCGGTGCGCCTACGCACAACTCACTCGTGCTCTCAATGTAAACACAGCTTTATTTTGGTCAATGATTTCAGATATGTTATAAGACTTACCTTCCCCCAGACAGGTGTCATTACCAGCTCACGTGTTTCCTTCTTCCTACAGTCCCTAGTCCTTTAAGCGGGGCGTGAAAAAGCATAATAATGAGGCCCTCAAGTTGAGTATCACCATTGTAACATGGTATATGTATGTAATGGAGACCCCTTTTTTGTGAGAATTTGCCTTCAGCGTACCATCAGGCGAGGGGAAGTCTATATAACGTGTCCTATATATAATATATACATAAACGAGGTAACAGATTCTATTCCTGTTTGCAAATAATTTGTATGTGTTAATATATAGTATCACTATCAGGCTCAGTTGATGGTAACCCACTTATTACGTGGGATCGCAAAACGTATTGGCGAAATGTGGGTGTTACTACACCTCTGCCACCTCCTACAGTATATATAATGTATGTAAAGTTATACCATCCAAAGCAATGATCGATGAACTCATAAGTCAATGTAGATCAGTGTTGGTAACCACTGGCCCTTGTACTATGTCCTTGTAAGGTGTCCGATTTCGAGCGTGCTGTCTATTTTTGGTGGTCGCACCAAACATGAAAATCGCCATATCTATAATGATTCAAAGCTACTTATGGCAGTAATGAATAAGGATTAAATTGAATAGTAACATATAACAACTATAGCCAACACATTATGACTAAGGTGTATAGATTCTAGTGACTCTAAGATACTAGGTCCTGAATCTAGATTTTATTAGAGGACAGATTGTGTAGACAATAGACAATCTGTTCTCAGATAAATCGAGAATTAGGACTAAGTAAAAAGGGGATTAGAAGGTTTCTTCAGGGTCGGCAGCACGAGTGTGACGCCAATGGTGTTGCACACGTCCATAGGCCACGGTAACCACTTCCCATTCGGAGGGCCGTGTGCTTATCTGCCACTTGAGTGGTAAAAAAAAAGGTTGACTACGATTCATACAAAACGCTATACTTGGTGTGAGTTAGAGAGAATTACTATAAAGGATGTATCGCCATTTTAGGCCCAAGATGGTGTGCAGTTTTAGTCGGTTCGAGACCGAGATAACTGCCCCACCAACCGGCAGGTGTCTGAGCAGTTTTCCACAGAAATAAAAAATGTTAGGGCGTGAATAGTTGACTTGTGAGCGTAGATCTATCTTAAATCTAATATATTTTTACAGTTAGTAGTTACAAGCAATATCTTATACTCGTCTCGTTACTGTACATGAAAATAGTTTAGTTAGAATTTATTTTGTGTTATCACGTCTATTTTAATTGGTTATATTGTTTAAATAGAAAAAGGTACGTGAGGTCAAAATCTAATGACTCAAGTTGTAGTGTCGACGCTGCTTTACATGGAAATGTTTTAGTTAATTTATTTTATCTTTTCATGTCCAATTTAATTGCTCTTATTGTATTGTTAGATAGATGTGAAGTTAGGTAAAATATAATAAATAATTTGAGCAGTAACTAGGCTAAGACTAAGACATCTGCATAACATAATACACCTATTGATAAGTGAATAATTTTATGTTTTGAAGAGTATCTAATACAGTGTCTAATCTAAGTTTATCGCTTGCCTACACACTAAAATCTTGAAGACTTACATATCAAGACCCTTAATTTTTGACCTGGTCATTGAAAGAAAAAAGCTGAAGGGGCGATAGGCTAGCCACATCTGTCGAAGGACTGATGGCCGTTGGAACAAACGAGTCCTAAAGTGGAGACCGCGAGAAGGCGAACGGAGGGTAGGACACCCCTTAACCAGATCGGAAGACCTGAAAACGGTGCCTGGAAACTAGATGCGGAAGGCGAAGGATTGGCAGAAATGGCGCACTTTGGGAGAGGCCTATGTCATACCTATATCCATCAGTGGACTGGAATATCACAGCATCAACTCCGCAGTCCTCCGGACGGTACCACTTTGAGAAATCATCCATGTGCCTGTTTACAGTGTACAAAACTTTCTAATCTAAATACATGTAACAATACTCTAATTCTCACGGTGTGGTCTGTCCTTTCGTCCGCCTGTTTGAGCAGAACTGGAGTTGCGTACACGCACGAAACTCGAGACCGGCTTCGAAGATTTATGGTCAACATGACCTTAGTACCGTTTTATGTTACATTAGATTATTTATCAGAATGACTACTGTTTATTAAAACTGACTATTTATTTTTATACATCTTAGGTGACAGACAAGCACACGGCCCACTTGATGAAAAGTGGTTACCGTGACCTATGAACGTGTGCAACACTAGACGAGTTACACAGGTGCTATCCTGTAAGAACGGAGAGTTTCTGTGCCGTCAGTGCAGAAGACACATTCAGGAAAAGCCTTTAGTCTTCCCACTGACAGCACAAAAACTCTCCAGTGAGGTCTGGCTACCCTACCCACCGCCGCCGCATCGGGAACACAACACGAGGTTATTATAGCCATGGTATACTATAGGGTGGTGGTTCTTCCCCAGTCGGACTACTCAATTAGGACGGGAATACCGTCGTGTCTTACCTCCTCCAAATTTATCTTGGCTAACTTATTTCCGCAGCATTTTTGGGTACACTTTGGGATCGGTACTCTAAAATGGCTGTTCAACATAATAGATAAACGATTTTCGACTTTATAACATACAATGTAGTACTGTAGAATTCCTAACATGGTAAACAATTAATTGAATTCAGATTAAAGAGTTAATGAAGTTAATTCTATTTAAAAACATTCAACTGTGTCCTATACTCGTGTATTATGAACGATACAATTTTATATTATTTTTTTCCACCGATAGAATTTAGCGTATCATTATATTGTTATGTAAATCATCAACAATCCTGTTTAATCACGGTGTTCTTCCGGCGGAGTTAAGATAGGAGGTCAATGCTTTTGTTAATATAACAATTTTAACGTTTCATACAGCTGGAATGATAACAATTATATATTTATGGAAAGGTGTATGACAGCAATGACATACACTTAACCTAACTGTATCTAAAATGAGGTGATTTTATATATGCTTGTATAATGCACGCGTGGTTTCCGGTAGAGTAGAATTAGGGCCACCCCATCTCTTCCCATGCGGTGTCGTACAAGGCGACTAAGGGATAGGGCTGTTTAACATCAGACAATACAGCCCAGACTCAGCCTTAGATGCATGGCTCGAGTCAACAATAGTGCCCGGAATACGGTAATAGGCTCACCCCCTATTACGTGGGAGTCCCTCGAGATATTCGATCCCACGCAATAAGGGGTGATCCTATTGCCCTTGCCATATTTCGGGCACTATTGTTGACTCGAGCCATGCATCTGAGTCTGGGCTGTATATATATGTCTGATGTTAAACGGCCATATCCCTTAGTCGACTTGTACGACACCACAGTGATGGGGTGGCCCAAATTCTACTTTGCCAGAAACCATGAATATATAAAAAGACTATGCTATATAGTGCAATGGCTCTGACCAATTCCTATAGTCGGTACTGTAAACAAACAGATTACAAATTAATGTTCACGGTCGGCGCAGGCACACGTTCAACACATATTAATGTGCTCCGATAACGTAACTGTTTCAAAAATGTTAAGTGTACAAATTGATTCGAGACGAGTTGGTTATAATAGTTCTAAAGTGTTCTTTATAATCAAGCGACTGTGGCGTTAGACCTGTAACTACGTGGTTGCGGGTTTGGACCCCTTTTGCGAGCAAGTATTGCTCGTGAAGGAGACTCGCAAACAGTGCGGCCCGCGAGCGTAGGCGGTTCGGGCATCGGACGTGACAAAATTACCTCCGTTCCTCATGAGCGCGGGCCTGGAGATGATGGGTTTAGGTACCTGTCATCCTAGCAGAAGCAGGCCGCGGCAGTGGTGCGCCATGAGCGTCTCCTCATACACGGGGACGAGATGGGGACTCCGTGGTCCCCACGCCCGAAGAGGGCCGTCTCTGAAGAGGCGGTCTTGGAAAAAAGGGTGCGATCTTTTTTTCCACACGTCCATAGGCCACGGTAACTTCCCATCAGGTGGACCGTGTGCATGTCTGCCATGTAAGTGGAACAAAAAAAAATGTATGCAGGAAAATGTATATTTGCATTGGTCTGGGTGTTTCTATCTATAATATGTATGTATCTCCTTAACACAGGCTACTTTTAATCTATTTAAGAGAGCAGTAACTCAACCAACCTATTGTAGAAGAAAAAAAACCCATATAAACATTAAACAATTTTCAAATGTACAACATTATTTAGTCTGTAAAGCTACAAATGTGATACATGAATAAATTATTTAAAAAAAATATCAAAGTATGTCTATTCGCATTCTAGACTACATAACAAAAGCTAGTTAAGCTATGCTTACCATGGATCTAGATAGAATTGTGTAGAATTTTGTAGAATATTAATTTATTTATTCTTCTACAGGCATATGTGTGTGTGTTATATGAAAAAGGTGAAACTAGCATTAATTAAAATTTTATTGGTCGGTATGTCTAAGTGCAGTGATAACCAATACGCCATTGGTCCTAATTCATGAGATCACTGCTTGAGAGTGTTCTTTGTGAGCGAGAAGGTCAACGGTCAGTACGGTAGTACTTGGTCATTATATGATGATATATTGTATGTTAAACAACTACCTACAGTAAGTATCGATGAAAAGATGGCGCAATTTTATTTTACTTGTATTATTTTACAGATTCTTTCGCTGAACTAAAGTATTCTCTATTAGTGGTAGTTGGTATCTATAAAAACACATATGCAGGTTCCTTGGACATTCTTAGGTGTAATACGATTTTTTTTAATTCACATATTATCGTGACCGGAATTAACGGAAGAAGGCTGATGTATTTTTTCTTGCGGGGTAGGTAGAGACATCAGCCTGCCGCGCAGTCTTTTTTGAACTATCCTGTTGGTGGATTTGGACCAAAAATTGTGTAGAATGTTGTAGAATATTAAAAAAAACACAACATAATGCCCATTCTTTTTTTTATACCGCTTAGCTGGCAGACGAGTACACGGCCCAAACTCCAGAGGCGTTACACTAAATGGCATAATAATCCCCTCTACGTCAAATTCTTTTAGTGAAAACACAATCGTTTTAATTTATAAATTGTACAGATACTAATTTACTGTTTTATTGTTATAGATATATAGATCATAAATAATAGTTCCACATAAAATAATGGTGCCTATATTTTCATTTCTTGATTTGTGATTTTTTTTAATCGAGGTTGGTAACTTTTTTTAATTATTTCGTTTACTTAGTGATGCCACATAAACTCATTTGAGTTTTTCTGGGCATAATAATCACTAACATTATAATAACTGAATCGATATTTACAATTTTTATGCAATCACTACTTCTATCTGTTTAAAAGTACACAAACATATTGGACGGAGTATATCTACACATATAATAAACATAATCCACCTTTGTTAATTTCATAAATGTCCCACAATAATCCCGTTTCCCCTTCAAGGAAGGGCACACAAGGATGTTGACTTAGTTTCAAATATCACGACCCATCACATTCGGACCAGCAGACATGTGTAACACCTGTTCTATCTGGCACCGCTTTCTCTACGAGACGTGTTAATATTATCATCACGGCATTTAGCGAACGCGTAGACAAACAGAGCTCTTTGTTTTTTCATAAGTCTTTGTTATATTTTGCGAGAGTATAGCATACTTTCTTTTTGTTTGGAATACTTTCGCTTTTGTCAGGAATATGAGAGAACACATCACAGTGTTTGTATCAAGAATTGCTCGATTATATTGGCATTGAATGAAATTTTAAAGCATTTAGTGTGCTAACTATTCAAATCGATTAAGATATAGAAAAAATTGAATCGGTTCAGGCAAGATTCGAACCTGCGATCTTTCCCTCACAGGGGGAACGCTCTGACCACTAAGCCACAGAACCTTCGCCTGAAACCATCCAAATTCTTCTATACATATATGCGTCTTACGGCGACGGTTAAGAGCCATCTAGCGATATTTGTACGAATTTTTAGTAAATATTTTGGCATAGATTTTTGTTATGGTTTTATGATAGATTATTTATTTATTTATATTACAATGATCCATTTTGTTATTGTTAAAAGATATAAACTAATATTTACAAGAATATAAAATAGGATACAAAAGGTTCAAGCATCGAAAAAATCCTTCCCATCGATGTCGACTGGTAATGTGCCCAAAAGTCTGGCGGTATTGCCCCGTTGGATGGCAATGCCAATCCGCTGTGCGAAAAAGAGGCCAGCTTTATGGCACTTAACACAACATATACCTAGATACAGGATTATTGTCACGAGGTTTTTATATGGCGAAACAACGAAATTAAGTACTAGATGGTCTTTTGCTTGTTTACTTGCTGGTGACCGCTTATCATTAGGAAATGAAGCGGTCACTTCAACGTGTCAAAATATCTGTTACTAGTAAATAAGCGACCCTGTACCCCAGAATAAATAATAGCCTGTATACAAGAACTGGTAAAAATATAATTAATTGGTTTGAACGAAAATACTTTGAACTCCTCCATCATAATTAAATAGGTACTTTCTTAAATTCAAGTACATACTACTCTTTAATCCTTCCGGTAAACACAACTTTTTCAAACACAGCAAGCCCTTCCGGACACATGACCGCTCTGTACGTCTGCGCACGCGCAGCAAATTATTATAGGCTAGCGGACAGGTGTGGAGTGATTTAATTAAAAACTTAACAGAAATATACCGCGGACGAGTTTGTTAACTGCGCGCGTAATTAACGACTGCCTACCCTTCCTGTTTCACCTTTTATTTATAGATTAATTATAATTATGGACGCAAGGGAACCGTCACATGAGAGTGAGACTCCTAAAATAGAGTAATGAGATTGCTTAAAATATTTTTTGTCTCTTTCCAACGTTTATTGAAGGGGGATGTTTACTCGTATTGTTGAATCTATTTTAGATGTTTTAAGATTTGAATGAAATTTTAAAGGATTTAGGTATGCTAAATATTCAAATACATAAGATTTTTTTTTGAATCGGTAAGGCGGGATAGTATGTTTTTGATGACTTCAGGCGAGGTATCTAATCACGTGACACTTAGTTATAAAGGCCAGAATTTACACTTAATATTTGGTTGACAACACAGCACTGTGAGGAAGTTTGTAAGTCTGCAGTAAATAGACACGTGACGTTACATAAATTAATATTGCTGCTTATTTTATACACCTAGATATATTTATCCACTCATAAATTTAAATAGGTGGCAAGTGTAAAACGATCCCACACTACCTGACCTTATTATTATATTTTTTATATAATCTGTAGCGCATAATATTAACACAAATCTTAGAGGCTTTACGACCACAGTAAATTAACACTCAATTTGACACTGCGCACGATCGACAGTCACGCCTATTTGCCAATAGGGTAGGCAGAGAAAACATTTTTTCAGTTTCCACTTGCTATTATCCGTCAACTCTTGGTATAACCAATCACTTTTATTTATTAATCAAGTGTTTTCATATCGCTCGCCGGTTTCTTTAATATTTGAGCGACTCCTTCTGTGAGCGATAATGCTCGAGAAGGAGACGGGGGAGCGGGGCTGGAGGAGACTTAAGGCTCTTCCGTCCCGCATAGTCCGCAATGCACGTAAGGAACTCTGGCTTCGGAAGTCATTTAATGACCTATGTCCTCCATGAGCGTAGTCCTGGGGGTGCCAGGTGAAGCCGACTGTCACTCTAGCAGAAGCAGGCTGAGATAGCGGCGTGATTTGCGTCACTCTTCCTTTTTCTGGGGAAAGATGGGGACGTCGTTATCCCATACCCGATGCGGCCTTCTATAGCGCTAGGGCAGTCGGGGTGCGCAAGGGTTATGCTAGAAGCTACCTCACCCTTGGCAACAGATGGCCCAAGATGGCCGTGCCGTTTCGCGCCCAACATAACCACCCCGCATGTCCAACAAATCTCAATAATGGTTAGGATACAATAAAACTATGGGATGCCGGAGGTGAAATTAGCAGACAAATTCCTCGCAACCAGTACGACTCAGGGCCATCCCTCTCGATCTGGCCCTCCTCGGTGTCTAGCCCTCCTCGAGATCTGGCTCTCCTTGGGTGTCCAATTTGAGCTAGTATGCAGCTGGTTCTAAAACTCTTATTACTTACAAAATTACCGCAACCAGTAAATAAAAAAGAAATCTCAAACATAAAGCTTAATGATAGAAACCAAAATATCACATAACAATTAACATCAATTCAAAATTACAACAAAATAATTCATTAACAATTGAAGACTTCGTGTGTTAACAAAATAAATATAATTAAGTCGATGATCCAACGCTTTGATCACGTGGTACAGTCAGCAAAACTAATCATACCGTAGTTGGAAATAAAAAAAGGTGTACGGCCGTAGGTAATTTCACAAAGTGTACGAAATATCGTGCTGTTTCTCGAAATCAATTTCTGAGGGGTATTTCCCCGGTCGATTCGCCCTGTTATTGTAAAACGTCTACTCTAACATTATACACTTTGCCGGGACAGTCTGCTAGTAATATAATTACTAGCAGACTGTCACTGCATACAAAATAAAAGAACTTTATTTCATTCTGCAAATTTTAGTTTTGCAGTCTCTGTGATTTTTAGGCCCGTATTCTAGAATGGCACTCATTTGGATCTCGATTTATCTGGGGACATATTGTATAGAACGAATTGACAGATTTGACAGATGTCTATACAATAATATTCTCAGATACGTCGTGATTACATTTAGTGTTATTCTAGAATACATGTCTTAGACTTTTTAGGCGTTGATGAATTTTATTAAAATGGTATCACCATACAATTTTAGTACTGAAATGATCTTGGAATGGATCTAGTGTACCTAGCAACTACTGGTAATCACAGAGGACTTTCTTCCCCCGCACACTCAAGCTGTGGAATGAACTCCCTGCTGCGATTTTCCCAAGCGCCTACAATATGGGCCTCTTCGAGAGGGCTTTTCTTCACGCCCCTGGTGTTGCACACGTCCACAGGCTACGGTAACCACTTCCCATTAGGCGGGCCGTGTGCTTGTCTGCCACCTAAGTGGTATACAAAAAAAATATAACACATAAACATTTTATTGTACTTTTTATGTCACTCTGCACTATATATGTATAATTACTTTGTAAATCTGGACGATATCATTATGGTGCTGGCTGTACGCTAGGCGCACGTTAGGCCGGGTACATACGGGTGGTCCATCGTCTCGAGCGCACAACTACACAATAAAGTAAGTGCGTGTGCGCAACATATATTACCGCAGTTGGCTATCTTAAACGCATTACATTAGGTGTGGTACAATTATGAGAGTTGAGCGTTTTGGCGGGGAGATTGGAATTAGTACATTATTAGTATATTTCCCAAATAGATACTTAGTATTTTAATGTAAGTTATTTAATTTGGTTTTCTTTAAATATGATTGTTTCTAGCATTTTTATTAAGTCACTTGTAATGCCTTCCTATATATTTTGAGAGAGAGAGAGATTACGTAAATGTCAAAATCAATTATTTATAAGATAAGATTCATTTATTTATAAGAATATTGTACTGTCCATCGATGGCGCTTGGTGGAATTTGTTGTTTTGTTGTTTATGTGGTGTTAATTTGTGTTGGGGGAAAAAATCAATTGCTCAATGATACACAATAATATTATTGTCAATATTTTGGTCTTACAGTGGATAAAATAAGGTGCATGTCAACAGTATCCTGGAGAGAGTAGACTCAACTGTATATATGTCAATCAAGCCCTCCACATCTCTGTTTAGTTTGTTATTAGCAAACTTGTTCTAGGTGTACAAATTAGCAATTAACATGGTATATACTATATGTGATGGTGATCCTATTTTCTGAGATTTTGTCTTCAGCTTACTAGCAGGCAAGGTGAAATCTAACGGACGTTTTTTTATACCAATTAGGTGGCAGACAAGCACACGGCCCACCTCATGGGTAGTGGTTACCGTGGCCTATGGATGTATGCAACACCAGGTGCGTCACACTTGCGCTGCTGACCATTAAGAACGTGTCCTATTAATATCAACGTAATCGGGATATTTACCATGTTGTAAGCACCATAGTAAATATTCCGATTATTTTGATACTAATGTGAGTGACCATGATAGTTTAAATACCTATAATAACGTGTCCTATATAAAAAAAAATGGATTCTTTTCCTTCTAAGAGATATTTATCAATCTTGTATTCAACAGTATTTAAAATCGCTGTCGCTTATAACTGCAGCCGCGCTCATAGCGTCGGTAGTAATCCACTAATTATTTCGTGGGATCACCTAGGATCTATGTTGATCTTAAATTTAGATAAGCTAGCGATGAAACCCTGCCGCTGCCCGTGTTAATGACCATATTTAAGACCTCTATATTTTATCACTTACATCTAATAAGTTCACACAGTGAGATAAGTTAACATAATTTACGATTCCGTGGCCATAGTTGCTTTGTAGTGTGTTGTAAATATTTGGAAAATGCTAATGGGACAATAAAAAGTTAATTTAGTTTATATGTATGATTGAGTCTATCTATAGAGAACTGATTCGGTACTTGTGTATGAAGGTGGGGGGGTACAATGGGAGTTATATTTATTAAAAATTCAAAATTTTAGAATTACTTACACCTGTCGGGGAATTCCCCACGATAACTCTTCTTCAAATGAGCGCCAATCCCGGTTGTTGGTATACAAAACTTGTACTTTTTAGTTCGATTTATTTGGTCCCATCTCCTTTTTTTACTTTCTATAATTTGGTTTAGTGGACTTTTACAGCAGCGAGGTAGGACACGGCGGTATATCCGCCCGATTGAGCAGTCCGACTGGGGAAGTACCTCCGCCCTACAGAATACCGCGGTTATAATAACTTCGTGTTGTGTCCCCAGCGGTGAGTAGGGTAGCCAGAGCTCACTGGAGAATTTGTGCCGTCAGTGGGAAGACTAAAGGCTTGTCCTGATTTGTCTTCTACTGACGGCACGGAAACTCTGTACTTACAGGGTTGGCAGCGCGACTGTGACTCCTCTGGTGTTACAGACGTCCATAGGCCACGGTAACTACTTTCCATCAGGTGGGCCGTGTGCTTGTCTGCCAACTAAGTGGTATAAAAAAAAAAAAAAAAAAAAAAAAAAAGCGACTGCTGACTGAACAAGAGAGGAAAGAACCTCATCCGTCAATCAGCATTTCCACTGGTTTGTGCATAGGTTAACTTAATCTCTTGCGAGGGATATGCCTTAAGCAATCTCACACGCATCTGTAGTATATTCCCATAATCAATCAAAGAATCGGTTTCATTTATTCAGTTGAGGCACATAAAGAGCACATAACTTCCAAATTTTATAATTATACATACATACATAAAATCACGCCTGTTTCCCATAGGGGTAGGCAGAGATCACGGATCTCCACTTGCTACGATCCTGACATACTACTCTCGCTTCATTCACTCTCATTACATTCTTCATGCATGCTCGTCGGTTTAGAGCACTCCTGACCTGCCCCTTTTCTAAAACTTCCCCGATTTGGTCCAGGTATGTGCGCCTAGGTCTTCCCCTTCCGACGGTACCATCTACACTCGCCTCATACACCTGTTTCGTTACTCTTCTTTGATTCATTCTCTCAACATGACCAAACCATCTCAACATTCCTCTCTCAATTCTCATCACTACATCTTCTCTAATTATATCAAGATATATTATAAAAATATTAAATAATGTATAAATAAATCATTGGAAAATGATTCTTTCGCTGGTTCGGTAGGTTAGTTCTACTAGAGAAGATACCAGCAAGAAACTGAGCGAAATATATTACCATTTTTTTAAATATATATATTATCAAGCAAGAGACTTAGGTTGCATTTTTATCATCAATATACTCATCTACTTTATAATAACCTTTATCATTAAAGACTTTTACACATCTTTTTTAAATTAATTTAGTGGCATGTCAACCAAATCCCGAGGAATTTTATTAAATATTTTTTAACTGCCTACAAACGAATCACCAACTTTATGAAGCCTTAGTTGTGGCGCAGCTGGTTTGTTCTTATTTCTCGTAAAAAGACATGCACCTAACGACTACTACTGTGACAAGTTGAGAAGAAATTCCCAACTTGTCACAGGTGTTACTCGATGCAACACTTAGACCCGAAACGACGCGCGACGTGCCGTTTCAGTCGATTGGAGTCGACGATATTTCCGTACTAAAAAAAAGATTGACTTAGCCCCAAAGATCTTAACTCTGTCTTAGATGGTTATAGAAACTACGATTTTAAAGACTAAAAAAAAGATAAACTTAGCTAAAAAAAAGATAAACTTAACTAAAAAAAAGATAAACTTAGCCCCAAAGATCTTAACTCTGTCTTAGATGGTTATAGAAACTACGATTTTAAAGCACAGTTTCATTGAATCATATTACACAATTATTCAATCATTGTCTATGCCCATATAATGACTGTACTCAATTTAAATGCCGCTGACAGATGACATACGATTTGCATTCTAGACGCCATGCATGAATCGGCCTGATTTTACAATTGCTTTGTACCATGATTACATAGTACATAACATTTGTGCTGTTGTTACAAAACACTTTGAACTATAATTAATAATAAACTTAGTTTAGATCTATTTTATTTATAAATTATGTTTGTAGGTTTGTAGGTTTTGAATGAAATTTTAAAGCATTTAGTTTGCTAATTATTCTAATTGTCGCCGTAAGACGAATATATGTTTAGAAGAATTTGAATGGTTTCGGGCGAAGGTACTGTGGCTTAGTGCTCAGAACGTTCCCTCTGTAAGGGAAAGATCGCGGGTTCGAATCGGCCTGTACCGATTCAACTTTTTTAATATCTTAATCGATTTGGTTTGTGACATAGGAGATACACATATTGAACACAACAAACATATTTTTTTGGAAACATTGACAGTACATCAGGCGAGGTGAGGTCAAGTTGGCGTGTCCTATATAAAAAAAAAGAACATGATGAAGCTTGCAATGCATTGTAACATCATCTTCTTTCTTCTTTCTGGTTTCTTCATGGTCGGCAGCGCGAGTGTGACACCCCTGGTGTTGCATACGTCCATAGACCACGGTAACCGCTTCCCATCAGGTGGGCCGTGTGCTTGTCTGCCAACTAAGTGGTATAAAAAAAAAATCTGTACACATGTTTTTACAAATAAATTTATCTTTATCTTTATCTTTAAAATCTATTCGCGATAGACCCAAAATCTACTGAATGTATTTCGATGCGGGTTTTTTAAAGCTGATATCAAACAGTTCACTTAATGTTTTATTTCATCTTTCATTTTTCATCTATCACTCAAAGTGACACACCTGAACATAAAATGAATTCATTGATGCCGATTGATCTCACTAATGAAAAGATTCAACATTGTTAGATCAGTTCACTTTTGGCACTGGTGTCTTTGAATTGAAATGAAAAGTCTGAACACTGATTGAAAGTTTTCAGGTTCGGTCATTTTGTCTCAAGTCATGCAGACGACTGATGTCATGTGTCATTACAGGTATTTAAACTATCATGGTCACTCACATCAGTATCAAAATAAACGGGATATTTACCATGTTTCACATATCGGAAACTCAAAACATGGTAAATATCCCGTTTATTTTGATACTGATGTTATGTGTCACTTTGATTTTTCTCTGTGTTGCGTTTAAACTAAATGCACGACGACACACGACCCTCTTCGACGACATGATTGATAGAAATGAAAAATGAATGTTGAATTTTGTTTGATATCAGTATAATCCATCTGAATTAGATTAAGCATTTACCCGAGTAAACATCAAACCAGTGAACAGTCTGATATTAGTTTTAGATAGGTCTTGTTCAATCTTAAAGATCTCTTAAAGAACCGGAGATATGACCAAAACTCGCGATAACTGACACGCAGGCGGAGTCGTGGGCACAGGCTAGTACACACATTATATAATCGGCACCATTGTCAACAATCAGCCTGTCTGCATCACCCTTTACAAGTACTTATCTTACTAATATTAGGCAACTCGAGCCCTTTCATCAACAGAAGGCCGTCCACACACCCACGACATATCGCAACTGAGATTGATAATTCTATCCCACCTCGTTAATCCGCTCCTACACATTATTTTATACAGTCGGTTTATTGGTACACTTGATACCGAAGTATATAATAAACTAGTAATGAAGATGTCCGACGTCTGGCCACAATTTAAACACGTCTGTCAAACGTATAATCAACTTTTTATAGAAATATATCGAGAGTGTGTTGAATTTTTTTACTGTTTAATATTGGTACTATATTTCGTGCTGTTTAAAATTGGAACCATAAATACTTCATTCTATAATAATAAAGTTAAAAACACTTATAAAAGAAGCTATATTTAGGTACATTTAACAGCCCATGTATGGTGCCCTATCATAGGTTAGAAAGATCTTTTTGAGCCCAAGACATCTTGACCGGTTGAGGTTCGGTCTCTCTTTGTTTACAGAATCTGACAGGAGTTGTTTCCGTAATAGCTAAATGAAAAAGTTTTGAAGCGGGCCGTGGGCCCAAAATGGGTTTGGAAGGTAGCAAGTTCTTTCTCTATAGTTTCTCTACAGTCTTACGAAGCTTCTTCTCTTCTTCTACATTCTAGCGTTAATCGCAGTCGCCTACGCAGCTTTCAACTCGGAGCGGTCCGCTTTTACCAGTCTAAGTCAGAGGAGAATTAACACCCTCATTTCACCTATAATTGTATTCGGTTTCACGTAATTCTATTAAGTAAATCTTAAAGTGTTCTGGGCACTATTGTTGACTCCAGCCATGTATCTGAGGCTGAGTCTGGGCTGTATATATCTGTCTGTTAAACAGCCCTATCCCTTAGTCGCCTTGTACGATACCGCATGGGAAGATGGGGTGGTCCAAATTCTACTCTCTCAAATTCTAATACGCTAGTCATTTACTAATTAGGCACAAAAATCATAAATTTTATAGATATTCCAGTCAATTATTTGCAGCATAGAATAGAACAGAATAGAATAGAATAGAATAAATTTTATTTGAGATTTTTATAGCATAGCTGGTACTTAACAGACATTCTATAAAATATATTAATATTACATTACAGTAGTTAATATTTATAAAAAAGCAATAAAGCAATATGTAATTTACAATACGCCTTCGCAAAAACCATCTGTCGGTTGTGGGGTCCTAATAAAAATACGTCCTACACGACTTTCCCGCCATTTGCATTTTGTATCTGTGACGCATGTGACGCAACTATCGTATGTTATTTGATACTGTTACATGCGCCCGCGCAAGTCGCCATTGTTCTTAATCGATTATTTCTTAGATGGCCATTTGAATTAGAAATTAGTTTTTGTCAATTCCCGTAGAGATACATTTTTATCTCGATATCGTGGCATCTAATTATAATGTAGTTGGACCACCAACGAACTTTAAGTTGAATAGTTTTATGTGCATTTATTTACCCATAGAAAATAGGTAACTATATAAGATGTCCTATTATATTTTCAATACTATAATATTTTTTTTTTCTATCTTAATCGACTTGAATAATTAGCATATTAAATGCTTTAAAATTTCATTAAAAAAGGGAATAATGTATGTATGAACGGAATAATGTGCGGGTTTTATGAAAAAACTTTCAGAGGCTCAAGAACGACTGTGAAATTCAAATTCAAATGACCTAATTAATGAAGGAATGATTGAAATAATTTCATTTACAGTACCAACAACTGAATCATTATATTTTAAGCGATACGGTTTGGTTTTGCTTAGGTAAAGTTATTCAGGATGAATTATGGATATAATCATTTCTTAATGACTTAAACTTACTAAGTACATTGTGATAAATCTTCTATTAAACGGGATGAAACAGATAAACTCAACCTTATTTATAACAATAAACGACCACACTACAAGCTATAAACTCAGTAGTTACCTTTCAAAGACGCCTATCATCTCCCACGTTAAACAACTGTGCAAAATCAAGGTCTTTATCTTGCTATGGATGCTGGATGCACTATTTGCCGTCGTGCCTCACTGAGCTGATTGTCTCAATGAGAAAATTGCAAGATACGTGCGGGTGCGACTAAATTGAACTCTTATTGTTATATAGATTATAGTAGACATGACATGAGATGTAAACATGCCGATTTATGGGCTCATACAGGATCTGATTAGGTATAGGTTTGGATGAAGCTGAGTTACGATTTTAGAGGATATGTTAATTGATATTAACGTTAATTTTAGTCTTCTAGTTACTTTTATACCACTTAGGTGGCATGGTTCACCTGATAGAAAGTGGTTGCCGTGACCTATGGACGTGTGTAACACCAGAGAAGCCACACTCGCGCTGCCGACCTTGTAAGCACAGAGTTTCTGTGCCGTCAGTGTAGAGGACAAAGCAGGACAAGCCTTTAGTCATCCCACTGACAGCACAAATTTTCCAGTGAGCTCTGACTACCCTACTCACCGCTGGGAACACAACAAGAAGTTATTATTACCGCTGTATTCTGTAGTTATAATTACAATAGACAATTTACTGGAAAGTTTTTGTGCTGTCACAACATACAAACATACTCCACTACCTTCTGCACCAACTATAGGGTTGACTGGTAGAGAATGCCTGTGGTATTAGTTCCGCCTGTGTACACATGTGCATGAAGTTTAAACAAATACATAAATAATCACGCCTTTATCCCCGGAGGGTTAGGCAGAGGTGAATTAACACCGAAATTTCACCAATCATTGAATTCGGTGCCACGTAATAGGCGGTGAGCCTATTTCCGTCTTCCGGGCACTATTGTTGACTCAAGCCATGCATCTGAGGCTGAGTCTGGGCTGTATCCGTGGGTATTTTTCGTACGTAATAATAATAATAAAAGTATCACTACTAGTACCACTAGTTTGGTTAGGCTACAGTTGAAAACCAGCGCTGCAGATTGTGCCTAATCTGTAGCATCAGCTGAACTGCGGCCTTTTAAACACACACTCCACACTGACACATGGTATTAATGGCATTACAATTTTTTTTGTGTGTGTTTAATAAACGTATTTTCTTTCTTTCTTTCTTTCTTTCTTTCTTTCTTTCTTTCTTTCTTTCTTTCTTTCTTTACTCAACAAATAATACAAAGTAATCGTATCTATCAAAATATATTTGAATTCGTTTGCCTTTAATCCACGAAAAGGACTTAAGCTCCCGTAAGCAAATAGAGGTGTTATATCGCATTCATCCATCATCCAATTATTGCACTGAAATGGAATTTCAATCATTTCGAACGGCTGAAGACGTATAAGATATTTAATAAAATGAAGCCTTACGATCGATGGGGACTAAACGGTCGGTGACCGCAGACCGCTTTGATTATAATATCCTTAGGTTTTGACAGAAGATTGGATTAAAAAAAAAAGTGGTAGCTCTATGGTTTTTGTGTTCCTATTATTTTTATTTTTTGTATCTCCCTTCGTCCTGCCATCTGCTCTGGGCTGGGCTTTTTAGCTGGAGGTTAAACACTTTTTGTATTTTGGCATGCATGGCATACGCCCAGTGGTGCATCCAATATTGGAAGCAGGTTTTCCTGGACCGTGATCTACAATTGGAATAGTCCTATTATTACTCCCACCTTACATATGGCAACATTAAAACTATCCCCTCTCACAAGCGTTCACAGGTTACGGTAACCACTTTCCATCAGGTGGGCCGTGTGCTTGTGTGCCACCTAAGTTGTACGAAAAAAAAGTTAATTAAGTCTTCTAGTTATAATTACAATAGAGAACTCACTGAAGACTTTTTGCACTGTCAGTGGGAAGACCAAAATACATACGTATAATCACGCCTTTATTCCTGGAGAGTTAGTCAGAGGTGAATTAACACCCACATTTCACAAATTGAATTTGGTTCCATGTAATAGGAGGTGAGCCTATTGTCGTTTTCCGGACACTATTGTTGACTCAAGCTATGCATCCGAGGCTGAGTCTAGACTGTATATATGTGGTGTTAAACAGCCCTAATCGCCTTGTTCGACACCGCATGGGAAGAGATGCGGTGGTCCAAATTCTACCGTGCCGGGAACCACGCGGCTATCAATTACGTTTATCATCAGTTAAGTTTGCCTTAATTATTGGCCATCTTAGTAGCATAAAACGTCTTACCAACTAATATATTCACGGCGCGACCACATCGTACAGCGCAGGCGGCCTGTCCGTACCACCTGTCGGGCACGCACAAAGGCTTAGTTACCATAAGTTGAGTATTATATGGAGTAGACTGCATTCGCTATGGAAATCATTGCGGAAGAGATGTTTCAACAAATAGGACGATTTAAAATGTAACAATTTGCATTTTGTTATTGCAACGTGTATAATTTAAAGACTGGACTGGTTTTAGTCAGGTCTAATTATTGCAGAATACCACTTAGGTGGCAGACAAGCACACGGCCCACCTGATGGGAAGTGGTAACCGTGGCGTATGGATGTATGCAACAACAAAAGTGTATTGAAAACAAAATAGAAAGTAAGATATAGAGAGAAGTACAAATAAAGAACTTTGTCTATCAATCCGAAAGTACAGGATTCTATACAGCAACAAGTATGTACAATGTAATTATTTACATTTCGTGTGTTTAATTAGCGGAATGATACTGTTATCGTCGTTGCTCTCATTGTGATGCAAGCACTATCTTATTGCAAACAGTTCCCATCTGATAAATAGTTTGTAACCCACTTGTGGGGCATATAAACAACTTTCTATCGTGATCATATACTTGGTTATTCCCGGGAAATTGGAATAGAGAAACATATTCTTCCTGTGGGTGTCTTATAAAGCGGTTAAAGGATTGAAGGACCATTTCCTATCCAAGTCACGACGCATGCATATTGATACCATTGCTGACAATAAGACACCTAACCGCATAAATTAGGAATGTATCCTTAAGTATAGCCAAACTGCTAGATTCATACTCCGGTAGTTAATACCGTCATAGACAGGGAATTCATCCCCACACGTTGCGACTTAAGACGGTGCGCACTGTGCGGTATAAAAGAAACTTCATCCCACGTTCCCTCAAGCTGTGGAATGAACTCCCTGTTGCGATTTTCCTAAGCGGGAAACTTAGATAGATTATCTTTTGTCTGTACACACTCTCGTATGTATTACACATAATGCAAATGGTCAATGAACAGAGCGGGAGGTTAATTGACTAACTTTGTTTATAAAATGTTCCTACTATAAGTTTTCTTGGTATTGAAATGTATTTGTCATGCAGTTAGCTTGTAACACTAACGACCGCTTTCTATATGCAATCTCGATACGTATTTTGTAATCCAAGATTGATAATTTAAACCGCTTCTTGACTTTACCACAATATTTCAATAAGTAATCTTTACATTGATATCCTGATCCTTTTTTCTAACAGATCTTTGGAAGGGCAGATCGATACTTTTAGATCACAGTTTGTACCAAAGTGACAACTTGTTTTGTTGGGGTGTTGGTGGAGAGATAGGCTTTTCGAAATACCGTTTCTGTGTCGATCGATCGATTGTCAAAAATCGGAATTGAAAATAATCTTAGATTGACGATCGAATATTAGAAGCGGCCGTAAACCACTAGGTATTTACTGATTGTAATCACAGTTGATGTGTAGAATATGACTCAGCGTACAAAGAACGGTTCAATACATTTCCACACGTAATATTTTTACGTCCTTTCGAAAAGGGACTTTCAAAATGTTATGCAAAGTACGTATCGTGCGCGAAAGAGTTGAGTCATGTCTTGGAAACCCTGGAATCGATATCAACTTTGTATAATGACAGTGTTGGATTATGGGGAGCGGTATAGGTAGGGACGGGTGTATATTTATAGTAATAAGCTATTGGTGCTCGATGTCACCCAGAGTTTAACATTTTCCAGAATTATCCATGGAAAATGTTGCATACAATTATGCATACATCAAAAATATTTAAACCAAATAGGGGTAGCTGTTTTAAGTGTTGTGTGTACATAAATTGCCTTTGTCTACGTGTTTGCTCAGAAAACTGTAATTTACTGGAATGTATAGTCTTCCATGTGATAACCCAGGTTTAAAAAAGGGAAGCCACATTGGTACAAATTATTTCTGTATTTTATTTGGGAGCAAATCTTTTAATTTTATTTTGCGACTTTATTATACTGACGTATAGATCACGGTAATCACTTACCAGCTACTGCCAGACTTTATGCTTCTTCACTATCACTAATATAATCAAAAAAGAAGTAATCTAAAAATTGTCTACTGTCCGTACTGTTTTTTCCTCAAAACTGTCATAGCTAGTCACTGTATGATTCATTGATAATAATTAGAAATACGTGACCAAGTGACTCGTCAGCTCGTCTGTGGGGCATTAACTCATGACAATTAGCGTTACAAATCGTCCATTGAGCTAAATACGAACATCTAGATAATAGTTTGCAGAAACTGGGCCTAATGATTGCCGCTAAAGATGTGAGAAATCTCTCCGCGAGAAATGTGAAGAGACCTAAACAATACAAGAATTGAAATAATAAATTCGGACATATATTACTCGTGTTTAGGTTCATAATGCGCGCTCCTCTTTTCGGATACAAGATGGGGACACTGTGATTCCCACACCTGAAGTGGCCATTTCAAAACCAGAGAGCCGAAGTGCGAGGGATTGGCACTAGACAGTTTTATACTCCGGCACCTGAAAATCTGAGACGGCATTTGGTTTTAGTCGGTTCGAGTCTGATATAACCAAGAGGCGGCAGGGTATATCAGCATTTTAAACAACTCATTATTATTCTGCCCATACTGCTGTCTATTGAGAGCATATTTTTGTATTTATACAACTTAGATGGCAGACAAGCACACGGCCCACCTGATGGAAAGTGGTTACCATGACCTATGAACGTGTGTAACACCAGTGGAGTCACATCCGTGCTGCCGACCCTGTAAGAACAGAGATTTTGTACCGTCAGTGTAGAGGACAAAGCAGGACAAGCCTTCGGTCATTCCACTGACAGCACAAAAACTCTCCAGTGAACTCTGGCGACGCTACTCACCGCCGGGTACACAACACGAAGTTATTATAACCGCGGTATTCTGTAGGGCGGAGGTACTTCACTAAATACCGCCGTGTCCTACCTCCTGTCATTGTGGAAGACGACTCTTCCACAATGATGTTCTCTGAAAAGCATCTAGCATTTTCTATAGGAAATTATATTGAAACTAAATAGTATCTGACTCCACAGCAACACTAGCAGTTGCACCATTGAATTGGCTTCAGTTATATTGTCTCATACAAGACTGACAGTATACGGTTTGCCGAATCTAGTCTCGGCGAGAAAACCTCTCATGGAAACGGACTTTGCGTTTAGTAAATGCCTATTTCATAACAGATTAACCATAGAATACATTAACCATTCAGTTATTAACCCCAAGATCATTATCGAACAGAATATGTCGATAGACAACATTTATTAACAGATGCGTCTCTTGTTCAATACAAACGTGTCCCACCTATTGTGTTCTTGATGCGAGGACAATGTTAGCTGATGAGTGATCCATTACACCCAATGTTTGATGCAATGTTGGTTTCATTACTATGATTAATTGTGCACCAATGTTGGTGAGATGAAGGTATTGTGGTAGGTAAGATAGTCTGTCTTACTGTGATGTAGCTTGAATGAATAGTTCCCTATTAAATAATGAAAATGACGCAGGTATGGCAGTTGAATGGACTGACGTTTGGTGCGGCAAAGAAAAGAGTCTCCGTACCGCTTGGTTCTTGCTCGTATATTCAGCACAGTGTGAGGGTGACATCTAAGGCCTGCACGTGTTGTCCTATGTAGGAAAGGAGATGGTGGGATTAGTTGGAAGAGCTCATTAGAACACTCATGAAATGTGGTTACATAGGTGTTAGGTACAATAGTTTTGTGCAGCACATTTTCCATTTTCTGGCATGCATCCTTGCATGAGTTGACTTACTTACTTACTTAAATTATTGCAAGTATTGCGACATGCTTGCAGACTGAATTTGTAATGATAAAGAGATTGCGACAAACTTTGCACTTAGCACTTTTATCTCTTTATAGAGTTGTTATATTTTTAACCATATACTTATATAATTCAAAAACCTCTTTCGCTATTAAAGAGTTGTGTATTATGTGCTCACTAAAGGTTCCTAATAGTTAGTCACATTCGCATCATTAGGTAAAGCTCTTTGCCTATCCGAGAAGCTACTGCAGTCGATCTATAGGCCATTACCATTACTTGGTTTTCACCGTGACGAATGTATGACGCATACTATGAGTAATACATACTCATATACGTAAAAGTAGACTGTGTTATTGCCTCAAGAATGTTACATGCCGTCTGGGTGGCGTAGCGATAACAGTAGTATAGTAAGAGATTCCGGGGACTAGTTGAGTAGAGCTCTTTGACACCCGAGGAGAGCCAGATCTAGAGAGATGGCCCTGGGTCAGCCGGGTTGCGAGGGATATGCCTATCAACCTTACCTTCGATAACTAAAATCGACCCACAGCCGTAGTGTGTTTTAGTCGGTTCGAGTCCCACGGGCTCGGGGGGTACGGGGGAGGGGGGGGGCTGGATACGTGGTGAGTACAAGGTCGGGTAAAATTTTTATTAAACTTTTTTTTCTGTTAGAACGATGCAGCTATTTGCAATCAGTCAGAGACTTAGCGTCCCTATTACGTGTAACCGAAAACTTACTTGTTAATTTGTAAAAAGTCGGTATTCAAAATGTCTACCACTGTTTACTTTTTCTGGGATATACTGTACAAGTTATTATGTGTTAGTAACATAACATAAACATAAACTCATGCCTATATCCCCGAAGAGGTAGGCAGAGGTACTAGCAGCCACATTTTGCCAGTTTATGTTTAGGTCCCAATGTAATAAGTGGCGAGCCTATTGATATTAACCGGGCACTTATAAAACTGCGATAAATACACACATAACTTCGAAAAACATCGAAAAGTTATTGGTGTGTGTCATGGTAAAACCTGGGATCGAACCCGAGACCTCGTCTCAGCAGTAAATTCTTACAATGTTACTTGTACTTAAATAATAATATAATGTTTAGGAGCGCTTGTCGCTCAGATTAGTCGCGGTGAGGGCGACACTCAAGCCCGCCCCTCGGCGTGGTGCGGAAATGCTTTTATTGGAGAATGAAGCCGCTTACTCGTCGGCGGCATGTAAAGTGTAATTGTGTGTTTTGTCCACAATTACATGATTGTGGTTGAATAACAACACAATCTTTTTTAGCTTCCATAGGATATGAAGTTCATTTTAAGTTATTAGGAGACGTTTTTAAGTTTATCGATGTATCTGGTGAAGCGTTTGAAAATTGTTTATCTCTAATTTTTTGACTGACACTAATACAAAATAATCTCTTAAATAAAAAAATATATTCGAGCAATGTTTATTTTAATATTTTTCTTAAAGAAAACGACCGTAAAGTTTAGTTACAACATGAAAAATGATTCTTCTAGGTACTATTTTAAACATTCTTATAACTCATTGTCTGCTCCTGTATACAGTACATTCGCTCTTCATTGCTACACTCAACAATGCACCTACTGAGTCTTTCTCTGCACCAAGTTTATGTCCGCCTATGTACTTGTCCATAAAGTTTAAATAAATAAAGAGATATACTTTATATCTCTTTAGGTATCTTATTTTTTATGAAAGGATATCTCCTTTTGCATATTGATCAAGATTGTGTTCCAATGACGCACACTTATAGCAGGTGCGTCAAGAATACCAGGTTCGACGCGGGACTGGTGAAGCTTGAAGGACGAATCGAGGGTTGACCGGCAGGTGTTGAGAGTCACGCGTGGCGGGCACCTGCTGGTCAGCGTACACTGAGTTTGTTAAGATTTGGCTGTATAGATAAACAGCCAAAACTAAATCCATAATATAGAATATTTTTATATACCTTTCTCACCATAATTTTTTTTCATACTACTTAAGTGGCAGACAAACATACGGTCCACCTGATGGAAGTGGAAGGAGTGGTTACCATGGCCTATGGACGTTTGTAACACCAGAGGAGCCACACTCGCGCTGCCGACCCTGTAAGCACAGAGTTACTGTGCCGTCAGTGTAGAAGACAAAGCAGGAGAAGTCATTAGTCTTCCCACTGACAGAACAAATTCTCCAGTGAGCTCTGGTTACCCTACTCACCGCTGGGAACACAACTTAAAGTTATTATGGCCGTGGTATTCTGTAGGACGTCATTCTCTGAAAGTTCAAGCAACTCAGTTGCTTTCTAGTCCAACTAAGATGCGGCTGAACTTCAATATTTTCTCTGAAGCAATTGCCATCTGACCACAACCAATAGTTGACATCAAAGTTCTGTAGTTACACTAGTTTGACTTTTTGGAAATAGGAAATTGCCGACTACTGGGCACTATTGTTGACTCGAGCCATACATCTGAGGCTGAGTCTGGACTGTACATATCTGTCTGATGTTAAACAGCCCTATCCCTTAGTCGCCTTGTACGACACCGCATGGGAATAGATGGGGCAAATGGTGTGCAATGAAGTGTACCTATTTATCTATCTGGCTGGATACGCAAATAATTGCAAACTTTTTTCTTTCATCTCTGATAGTCTGAGTACGTTTTAGAAAACTGTCAATGCAATCGCATGTCGTATAGTAAACAGAATTAGCTCATAGGTACCTTTATGTACCTATGTACGAGTGACGTGCGGTCGTGACTTGTGTTATTTCTGTCGACGGAAAGGGGACTATTTTCAGGCATCTATTTCTACATCTCATCTCCGTCTTACGTTAATTATCGACTTGAGTTAAAATATGCTCTTATGTCCTTTACGCCGTTAAAGTTCATTTAGTATTGAATAACTAATTTAGAACTAAAACATCACTACTGACAAAATCACGCTCTAATAAGTTTTAAATAAGAAAATATCAAGGATAGCCATGGTCGTATGCCACTTTTCGCTAGAATGTATTGTTTTGTTAGATTAAGTGTTAGACTGATTTATAACCCAAACACTCGCTAACATAAACTGTATATTTGACATTACTATCGTAAAACTTAAATATTATTATTGTACAATTTAATATTTCTACACCTGGTTATGGTAGAATATGTTTGAACAACTGTAATAACATAAAGACCTCAATGTACCATATTTTTAGAAATAAATAATTCATTCATTTATTCAATCCAACGCCTATGTATCATCCTAGTCTAAAATCTATCTCTGGGTCAAATTACATCTAGATCTGTTCAGCTGTTTTTGCGTAAATGAGTAACATACATCCATCTACCCTTACAAACGTTTAATAGAATGGTATCAAAATGCACAAAACAATCGCATCGATATCGCTAAAAGAGCCACTGGAAACGGGTCAAGCAATAGTAGGTACGAATCTGGCACTGCGCCAGCTCGCAAATAGACCGGGTTCAATCCTGGTCGAGCCATATTGTATTTCTATAGCGTGAGTCACTGTGACGAGTCTGTCTGTATGTTGGTGTCATGGCAACAAGTGTTATACGATGTTATAATTTGAAGTTATTATTTTTTTAATTGTAGACATACACGTAGCCACACACTTTTTACTGCGAAGTTTTTGATATTTTTTTATACTCTGCTGTATGTAATATAATTGCACATAAATAAATATAATATGTATATATTCTACAATATTCTACACAACGCTCGCTAGACTCATGGTAAGCATAGCTTAACTAGCTTGTGTAGTTAAGCTATGTGATGTGCTAACTATACCTTATAAAATCATCAGCTTTAATTCAAAGCTTACACCAATGTCTTTTCGATGCTTTTCGAAGTTATGTGTGTATTTATCGCAGGCTTATAAGTGCCCGGTTACGTTGGGACCTTAACATAAACTGGCGAAATGTGGGTGCTAGCACCTCTGCCTACCCCTTCGGGGATATAGGCGTGAGTTTTTTTTTTTTTTACACTAGAAACCGTGGTCGAACATCCTATTCTTTCTCTTACTTATCACTTATTCAATTATATTGAGTGACTGCCGTCTGACTTCCAAACCCCATGAGGAAATTGTGCGGAAATCTCACCAATATACCGGACTCAAACCAACTAAAATTGCACACCGTGTCGGGTCTCGCACCTAGGCTGACCCTGTGCCATCTGCGATTTCACGATGGCCCCCTCCAGCCTGCACCAGAAACCGGACCTTCGATTCTAATAAAGAAAAACCACAGACTTTAAAAAATGGCATTAAATTTTAGACTTAATTTCTATAGCGTTAAAGTTCAAAATTAAATAAAAAGAGTTTCATTACACTGTATCATTCACTTTGCAAAAAGCCTTTTAATTTTTTACCTTAGCCACATTGTTTTAAATTCTTAAATTAAATGGAATTTTTAGCATTGTCCGTGGTCTTTGGCCCAGGCCCTGTACAATACACTTCTTGATAAACTTGAGCTGTTAAAATTATCATCTTAAATTATACACTGTAACTGTTTTGCATTAAGATGAAATATCTCAATGAACTGCAATGTTACCAAAGAGAGGTGTACCGTTTTAAACAGTCGCCCTTTAACCGTCATGAATTTATGGTGATTAGACTCTACTATGTCGAACACTAATAACCATAAATTAAATATAAGGAACCCATGTACAAACTGACTTAATTACTTATTACATGTACTTTATTAGTTTCGCGATACATTGTAGTGTTGCAACACTTTATTAGTGTACTAAAACGTTGTCGGAGAACATGGCAGCTTATAGCAACTATATCGTTTTTTCACCAGTGAAAATTGGTTTAACTGAACTGAGTTCTCATATTTTACTAAATAAAAATCATTTGAAGAAAAGACACGTTTGTTTTCATCGGTGAAATTCAACTTTAGTCTGATTAGTTGCAAAACGTGGGTTGACTGTCAGTAGATTCAAAGGCTTTGGCCAAGGCCCAAGGCCCAAGGCCTCATAAAGATTCTTTTTACATCAAAAACGGAACCCTTATAGGATCAGTTCGTTGACTGTCTGTCTGTCAAGACTTTTTCCTCGGGAATGTGTGGACAGATCTAGATTTAAATATATACTCAAAACTCGCAGCCTCTTACAGTTGTGAAAAAATGCGAGCCTCCTAAAAAATTGGTCAACGCAATAAAAATATATTATTGTTTATGTAATATAAGTCCGACTCGCACTTGACCAATTTTTTTATATACAGCCAATTGAGCAGACCCTGTTGAATGATTAGAAGCTAGTATGAAATCCAGTTGTTAAAGACCTCCTATTCGAGATGCTGAGAACCAAACTTTGTCACGGGTCGTTTGAGGAACCGCTCAAGTGTTTACATTTTCTCAACAAGCAATAACCGCTTTTATCATTCTTTCGCAGGATCTTAGTGGGTGCGCCAGAAGACCAACCATTCTCTTCATACCAGCACAATGTGACTCGACCGGGGTCGGTCTTCCGCTGCGAGCCAGGGTACCGCGACTACAACTCTGAAGCTCCTGTGAGGGCCGTCGATATGTGCACTCCTATGCACTTCGATAGGAATCCAAGTAAGTTTGTACATTAAGTATTTTATACCACTTAGGTAGCAGACAAGTACACGGCCCACCTGATAGGAACTGGTTACCGTGGCCTATGGACGTGTGCAACACTAGGGGCGTTACACTCGCTCTGCCGATTCTTCTGAACTTCTTCTTGAAGAACCCCATATTGTAGGCGTTTGGGAAAATCCCCACGGATACCCCCCACCGGAGCCGCTGGAAGAGGTTATATCGGACTCGAACCGACCAAAACGCACGCCACCTGTGGGTCGTTTTTAGTTGCCGAATGTGAGGTTGACAGGCATATCCCTCGTGCCCCTGCCGATCCAGGGCCATCTCTGACGATCTGGGCCTCTCTTCGGGTGTGGGGACTGCAGAGTCCCCAACTCTTCCCCGGGAACGGGGAGGCGCGTGAGGCGCGCCACAGCCGCGGCCTGCTTCTGCCAGGGTGATAGGCGACTCCATCAATCACCCCCAGGCCTGCGCTCATGGGGGGCGGAGGTCGTTCATCGACCTTCGACGCCCGAGTTGCCTTCGTACGCGGGCAGCTTGGCTTTTCACAGCTTGAGTGTGTGGGAGATGAAGTTTCATTCATACCGCACAGTGCGCACAGTCTCAGGTCGCTATATGCGAGGATGAATTCCCTGCCTGTGGCGAGCGGCGACCTCGCGCCCCGAAGTACAAGTCTTGAATGTAACAGTGTCTATGAATGATATGTATGTTGATGATGATGATGATGATTTAAAGAATAAAAACAATAAAAAAAACTGGTTTAATTAATTAATCATCAATTTTCAATCATCTTGACAAGTACATCACTGTTAACATTGATAACACTGTTAACTGTTAACATTAATCTCTATAGCGGCATGCACATGACATCACCGCGCATTGCATTGCAATGTACAGCACACCGCGTAAATTGACGAGGACTCAAACGTTATATAATATGAGAAGGCAAAGGTGCCTTCTCTTATCAAGTTTTATTAATATCGTTATTTATTGAGGTATTCAATGTATATGTTAGCTTCAATGTGTATAATTCGGTATTCTATACAATACCTAGGCATACATACATACATATAATCACGCCTTTATCCCTTGAGGGTTAGGCAGGGGTGAATTAACATCCACATTTCACCAATAATTGTATTCGGTCGCATGTAATAGGGGGTGAGCCTATTGCCGTATTGCGGGCACTATTGTTGACTTGAGCCATGCATCTTTTTGATTTAGTTTACTGGGCTGTATATGTCTGATGTTAAACAGCCCTATTCCTTCCGTACGACACCGCATGGGAAGAGATGGGGTGGCCCTAATTCTACTCTGCCTGAAACCACGCGGCAATGGTGGTAATAAAAAAATAACCAGGAAGACTAATGCATCTAAACTATATGACGACCTCCGTGGCGTAGCGGTAGAGCATTCGACTGCTATGCAGGGGGCGCGGGTTCGATTCCCGCTCAGTGTAAATATTTGTATGCATGAATATGTATATTTGCATTGGTCTGGGTGTTTCTATGTATAATATGTATGTATTTACAAAAAAAAAAAGTATCTAAGTATGTTTATCCGCTTTCTAGATCCCATAACACAAGCTAGTATGCTTACCATGGGTCTAGATAGCGTTGTGTAGAATGTCGTGAAATATATATATATATATAATATCTATCCAATTTTTGTATAAATAGAAAGAATATATCTTTAGACTATTATTATACTGTTGATTGATGGCTGTTGGTGGAATTTGTTGTTACACATATTGAGAACTCACTTGTACTTTTCGACAGTATTTTTTACTTGTTATTAGACCTGACCGATTTCACGATCCGATCAGGTCTAATAATAAATAAAAAATACTGTCGAAAAGTACAAGTGAGTTCTCAATATGTGTAATATATCTTTACTTAAATCTCGTCACCTTAATGCTAAATAAATAATACAACATATACATAACATAAACTCACGCCTATATCCCCGAAGGGATAGGCAGAGGTGCTAGCACCCACATTTCGCCAGTTTATGTTTAGGTCCCAACGTAATAGGTGACGAGCCTATTGCCACTAACCGGGCACTTATAAACCTGCGATAAATACACACATAACTTCGAAAAGCATCGAAAAGTCATTGGTGTGTGCCATGGTAAAACCTGGGATCGAACCCGAGACCTCTCGTCTCAGAAGTCCATTACCCATACCACTTGGCTACCGCGGTTATCTATATATAAATAATACAATTTTAGTAATAATCAAATAACCCACCTCTAATCTCAGAACTTAACTATTCACATATAGAAGTTATATTTATTTTACACATTGTTTGTAGAGCAGCAAGCATTCTATATAATAGCATACATTGCCTAGGCACTCTATAGAATACCTGAATTAAACAGATTTACCGGTAACATATATTATTTATTCTGTACTCTTACTGTTATTGATAAGTACTGAATGTGTTTTGTGTCTAAGGTTGTTTTTTGTGACCCATCAGGTGGGCCGTGTGCTTGTCTGCCACCTAAGTGGTATAATAAAAAATATAGGGTGTTTTTATTGACTGCTGCGACGTCAGCGGCAGCTTCAATTCTTAGTCAAAGTCGTAAGGTATTTATTTTTCATGAGCACCAATTGCAGTATATCCAAGAGGTTCATTGGAGCTCGAAGTTACTCTAATTTCTCTTATGTTTTGGATCTGTTTGGTTTTGAAGAAATCAATTTTCGTTTGACCTCCGAATCATCGAGTGGAAAGTCTACCCCTGGCGTAGGATGTACTCGCTTACAAGAGACCCTATAAACAACAACAGTCCCTATAAAGCTTTTCGGGGCACAAACCAACCAACGCCTTTTTAGAGGATACCGAGTCTTACCCCCAGTATCTAAATTTCTGATCTCAAAAAAATCGTGACAAACAAAATTCACTTCCTATAATAAATGAGGTATCTTGTTTAACAACCTTTTTGTTCTAAACAAAACAAGAGCCGCTCCCCATAATCCACATTTAAACGGTAGCAGTCAGTCTTAATGTACTGCGGCATTACTCGCCGTGACAAGACACATGACGTTTATCTGCCGTGCGCTCGGAACAAAGCGGTGCGCAGGATTCACTCGCGAGAGTTGCGGCATAAATCAGCTGCGCGTGCGCTGAGCTGCACCGCGCACGCCGGCAGCCATGTTGGATATCATAATGTCGTGATTTTTCTAATGTTGATTTGGAATAGCGATTGAGGAATTTTTGAAAGAGTAGATTTCAATTGTACTCGCTGTTTCTCGTGGTCTCAACATTCATGGACCACGAGAGAGAACTGTTTCTCGTAGTCCCATTACTATTTATGTTTGTAGGTACTGTGTATTTAGTTAAAGATGGGTGGTTTGTGAGTATTTATCTTATTAACATATATATAATAGATAAATGTGTTTTTTTTAAAATAGGTGTCTGAAGTCGGCATCTGTATTAATTTACATAATTTTTATTTTATGTCAGAAATGCCGATCGGGCTTTACTGCTATAACGTTTTCACAGAAGCGAGGATGACCAGAGATAATAGATTTACAATAATGTTTATTAGATAAAGCGATCATGGTATATGTTCGTACATAGGTACCTTTTAATTGCCTGACGTTTCACCAGGTTACAACGGCGTAGTCATAGGCTGACTGGCTCAGTGGTGCACGCCCGTCGTGTTCGAGTTCGTGAGGCAGTAGGTTCTTCATCTACCTGCACATTCTTTATAAATTTTATTATTTTGTTGTCGCCCCGTACCGTCACATACCACACTCACAATGCCCCTATTCTGTAAGAAAACTGTCTGGTGCTTATCCGACTGCGTAGAAAATGCATCCTGGGAGGATGCATGTCTTGAATGCAGGTTTTCTTGTTGTAGATAATTTAAACCCATCTTCCCGATTGAAATTATTGTGCTTCTTGATTTCAATCGCTTCACGTACAACTCTTGAATAGAAGTGACATTAATCGTAATCCACGTCTCGTCTCTAATTTATTATATCTATCTGATTCCAGTTCATTTCTTCTACCCATCGTTTCTGTGGAGACGCTGTTTTAGAAATTCTGGCTACCTTACTCATCAAAAGTAATTGTATTTAGTAGCAAGGTATAAAACACGGCAAGTAAAATACGTATGTAATTAAAGTTATATCTCTTGATAGTAGTTTTATAAGTTTAGTTTTATTGCTCTAGTTCAAATATATCGTGTTATTGTTCGAAGATTTTATGGTTTAATAATAGTTTTACGATTTAATGGCATAACTAACAAATAAACAAACGCTATTGGAACTGGTTCTGTATAAATTTTATTGAAGATATTATTGAAAAAGAGATATAAAAATGCAAATCTTGCCTTGCTGCTTTCATAAAATCAGGAGAATAAAATTCTTAGGCCCGATAAACATTTCTAAGATGGCGCCGTAAAAGAACCTTATAGTTTTAATTTTTATTTTATTAGTTTTTTTTTCATATACGCCGTGTCAATTTTGCCACTACGTGCTTCAGGAATAAAAATAACTTTTAATTTTTTATTGTTTATGGTCACTTTTGATTTCATTGTAAGAAAGTTTTACGTAAAATGTAGTTGTTTACAAAATATTTTCATTGTTTTGCTTCAGAAAAGAATTTAGAACAATTTTATTTTATTGTCGTGTGATGGACAATTTTTGTACGGACTTTTAGATCAACTCGTTTTCCACATGAGACTCATATCAGTATTTCTTACTTCTCATACCTGTTATCGTGTGTTTTCTAACCCTACCCAATCTGGTAACCCACTCATCAACACAAACAAATAGCGACGTTGCGGTTTTCTTGTCTATTTGATCACGTGGTTCCCGGCACAGTAGAATTTGAAGAACCACGTCTCTTCCCATGCGGTGTCGTACAAGGCGACTGAGGAATAGGGCTGTTTAACATCAGACAGATATATACAGCCCAGAATCAACCTCAGATGCATGACTCGAGTCAACAACGGATCCCAGAAGACGACAATAGGCTCACCCCCTATTACGTGGTGAAATGTGGGTGTTAATTCACCTCTGCCTAACCCTCTGAGGAAAAAGGCGTGATTATATGTATGTTGACTGACCACCTACACGATAAGCCAGCTCATGCTTGTTTAAAAAAAACTGTTTCCAACCAGATCCAAGAAAAAAAAGTCCGCCAGAAGCTAAACGACGTAGGTATGAGTATATTCTACGGTTACGCCACAAAGAAATATCTGATTCATCCATTCATTCAAAGTGACTCATAAATACAAACTTTCGCTACGCTAATTTTGTAGTAACCTTTCTACATGAGGGTTAGCGGATCACATAATTACTGTAATTAGAGTAATTAGATACAATTATTGATGTGGTTTTATTGATTAGTGAGATTGATTTGGATTGACGTTGTGCGCTTTTATTGAGCCGACAATATATACCTACTTAATACTAGATTTATATACTATTATATAATTGTAAATTGCAAATGTTTGTTTGCGATGGACGCAAAAACTACTGAATGGATATTTGATGCGGTTTCTTTTGTTCGAAAGATCTTGGTCAGACTTAAAATGTTATGTTTGTTTGACGGGCCGCAGACGGAGGGCTGAGTATATTTTAAAGTTGAAGAGTTTAGTTTGTTTGTTTGAACGCGTGCTATCTCAGTAACTATTGTTTCAAATTGGAAAGATCTTTTTGTAATGAGTAACCCGGTTATCACAGAAAGCTATAGGCTATATTTAATCAATATCATCACGCTACTACTTAAAGGAGCGGAGCGGCGAGAAATGTCAACAAAGCCGCTAGTATAGTAATAAAAACAATGTTAATCTTTCTACCGCAGTGAATTTTCCATGGCGTAGTGGCAGAGCATTGGACTGCTGAATCAGAGGACGTAGGCTTCGATAACTCTCAGAGGGCCAGTCCTCGTATTAAAAACTGTTCAAAATTCAGTCTCGATCTAATATCATTCTCTCAAATGTCAAAAACGGTCATCTCGTTACGCTATTTTTCAAGATCGAACATTGATATCGAGTTCGTTTTTGATATATGAGAGACTAGATCGAGATTATGAATAAGAGGCCTCAGTAGCTTAGTGGTTAAGACGTCGGCCTAACGATCGTGAGGTTACGGGTTCGAATCCTGGCACTACCGACGTGAACCCACTCCTAACACAAGCAATTTAGCTTATCTGGAGGAGTTAGAGGGAATGTTAGTAATTTCGGTACGAACATTGTTAAAAAAAATGTCATAGATTCTTATCAAGAACAAACCGCGGTAGCCTAGTGGTATGGGTAATGGACTGCTGAGACGAGGTTTCTGGTTCGATCCCAGGTTTTACCATGGCACACACCAATGACATTTCGATGGTTTTCGAAGTTATGTGCGTATTTATCGCAGGTTTATAAGTGCCCGGTTAATGGCAATAGGCTCGCCACCTATTACATTGGGACCTAAATATAAACCGGTAAAATGTGAGTGCTGGCACAGCACCTCTGCCTACCCCTTCGGGGATATAGCCGTGAGTTTATGTATGTATTCTTATCAAGAGAATGAACCCTCTGCGCAAAGATTCGTATCTGACTTGGGCTGGGTACCTACTTCTATCACAACCTTTAGTCCCTTTGCGACTGTACTTTTACTACTATTTTTTAAGGTCTCTTATTGAAGTATATTATTATTCTTCAAGTTCCATTCGATAAACTTATGCATGAATGTAAATATTAGCGAAGTTTCGGTTGCGAAAGACCTTACGTGTTACCGCGTGGGCTGCGCGGGCGCACGTGGGCGCTTACCTGCCAGCTATCTCGAATGACCTATATTGAACCATGTTTATGAATAATATTGACCTAGTTTGTATTCTGTATTCGCTTGCAATAGTATGGTGTGTGTTATTGTGGTGTAACACATTGCTTTTTTCAGATATATTTGACTTTATAGCTCAATTTCTCTAGACAAGTGGCAATACGTTTATAGAAAAGAATATTGATCAACGTAATAAACGTGAAAATACGTGTCAATCCCAAACGTGCAACATTCGATCCAACAATACGCAGGTCGTTTAGTATGTTATTTTGAATATGGTGTAATTTGAAGCACTTACTAAAATCAGGTTCAAAAAGTGTATTTGAAAATGTTTATATTGGTTTTATAAATAATAATAATAATAAATATCCTACAACATTCTACACAACGCTATCTAGACCCTTGGTAAACATAGCTTGACTAGCTCGTGTTATGGAATCTAGAAAGCGGATAAACATACATAGACCAATGCAAATATACATATTCGTGCATACAAATATTTGCACTGAGCGGGCATAGAACCCGCGCCTCCTGCGCAGCAGTCACGTTCTCTACCGCTACGCCACAGAGACTGTTAATATTATGTAATCAATAAATTATCTGATTTTGTACCTAATAAAATAATAATAAAAAGTCACATAAGAATCTATAGGTAAATATCTATCTTCACATACACACAGTTAAATCATACAACATACTACTTAAAAGAAACACGTCAAAATATAATCATATGCGTAAATTATGCTTATGCATGCGTACGTTATTTATTCTCATTGTTATCGGGATTATTTAGAATCATTCCATGGTGTCAAGGGAACCATGAAGTTTCAGAAAAGTTTAGATAACAGAGTTCACTACCGATGAACTATTGTTCCGCCTTCCGAATGCATAATAATTTAGTGATGTGCATTGCGTTGTCGATAGAATGTTTAGTTATAGATGCGAGAGTTATTTTTTTATATTATATTATTATTGCACTTTATGCTCAAGTATACTTAGGCGGATTAACGCCACAGACATTCTCTAAAAGTCAATCAAAGGTGGTGCAGATAAACACTCAGTAGCTGCGTTATTGAGAGCAGCATTAAGAGATAATGAATAATTCATAATTATACTAGGTATCGGGACTTCTCGCGAATTATATCTTGGAACTTACTATTTCTGCCGACTTTTCGGATGCGTTGCAGCACCCGTGGTCACGACTTGACTAGTCTTCGAGCGTCGAGATGTACGCGGGGAACATTTTTTGAGCGCCTACCCACCATTACTCTTATTATGAACGGTTAGGATGGCGACACACCACACTCACTATGTCAGTTTTTAACGGCACTGTGTTTTTTGGTTTTAGTATCTTAATCACTGGATTCCACGTTCCGGATAGCTTGAATCCATCTTCTCGCGAGAAGTCCCGATACCTAGTATAATTATGAATTCACACCGCGAAAGTTTAAAAATATTGAATAATATTCAGACACACTATGTATGTGAAACAGTTAAATCTATCATAAAGTAAATACAATGAATTAATTGATAAACAAAAACCCGACTGCTTTCTAAAATTTCGAAATAAGTTTGAAGCAGGCGGTACTCATTCGCCAACCATAAAGCGTAAGAAAATTAAAGGGTACCGCCTGTTATCAGACTTGTCTCAATCTTTTAGACGCAGTCGGGTTTTTAATTTAATCTTTTTAGTTATAATATGACATGAACATATTTTTGTAATCTTCTTCAAAATCCCTTCATTTTGATACCCTACTCGATAAATTTGATATTTTTTCATAACTCGTATAGTACACCTAAAATCCACCGCATAGTTTTTGTTACCATTTTATGTACCCTATGACACTCGGGAGGTGAATACCTTTCATTTGAGACCCCACTCATCGAAATTCGTCTAACCATTAGACCTTTAGAGGGGAATAAAGAAAACTACATACATACATACATTTACTTTAGGTACGGAGCCTTAAAAAGGTTGAGTAAAATGATCATCATAGTAATCAAGTTATTAAAAGTATTTTTATAAATAACTGTATACTTTAGAGCAGTGATACGTAGAAAGTTATTCAATTATGGATAGTTTACATTACCGTTACAAAGATGGGGGCTAGTTAAAAAGTTATTATATTTTATGTGCAATTGATTGAGTACTTTGGTTAATTAAATGAAAGAAATGCGCCGTTTATTGGATTACACGCGTGAGTTTATGTTCTGTGTTTGTTGGTAGACATTATTGTGTACAATTTATTACGCAGAGTTCTCTCACGGTTTTTATTAATGATGAATTTATCGGCAATGGATTTTTTTAATGACAGCCGAAAGTGTGGCTCAATAACCTTTAAAAATATCTATTATTGATGTTATTAAAGTTATAATTTTCAACTTTCAAATATATAAATATTGCAGGACATTCTACACAACGCTATCTCTATATCTATGGTAGCCATAGCCTAATTAGCTTGTGTTATGGGATCTAGAATGCGCACAAACATAGTTACATACTTTGCTGAGTGCCACCAATGTAACGTATGTATAATGTATGTGTAAGTAATTGTGACCCTCTTTTCTGGGACTTTGCCTTCAGCTTACCATCAGGCAAGGCGAAGTCCAATTGACGTGTCCTATACCTTTAAAAAAAAAAAACATTACTTGTATGTAATGGTGACCCTCTTTCCTGAGACTTCGCCTTTAGCTTACCATCAGGCGAGTTGAAGTCAAATTACCGTGTCCTACATAAAAAAAAAATGACAAAACTCGCTAAATATCATGCCTTAACATTATCGTTATTAAAAAAATATCGACATAGTCACAGCTCTATTCCACATCTTATCAGAAGCAGTGTTGAATTTCACAAGTCTTTGTTATAATCGACGCCGCACGGTGGCTTTGTAAACAATTTGACTTCTTTCCACGTTATCAGTTACTTTCCCCTTATCAGACGCGTTATCAACTTTACTCTCAGGAGATTGATAAGAATGAATGCTCGTGCTCTTTAGTCTATGATGATATTAATTTGATTGATGATTTTTTCTATAGTTAGTGCATGATAAAATTCTGATTTGTTTATATTGTGGTTTGCAGTTTAGAACAGAGGCAGTTAAATTATTAGATTTCTGACCACCAGTTTAAAAAAAAGCAACCCTAGCATAATATTTTTACCTTGCCATAGTTTAAAAACGTTTTGTCGATTAGAGAAATATAGGTAAGAATAATAATCTATTCTTACATTTTTATAACCATTTCTAGACTTAATTGGGTATGTTACTGACTAGTCAAATTAGTTTTTTTTAATCTATTGAATAATATGTCAGTATCAAAATAATTGGGACCATGTAAATTTTAATTTTTAATTTTCGAGTTTCCGATATTTCGGCGCTGTTGCAAGCACCATGATCACGGAGGATCTATGATAGTTTAAAACCTATATTAAATAACATGTTCTCAATAAACTTAAAATAAATTTATATATGTATGTTTTTTTTCATAAAACCTCTTCCCTACTATTTTTAGGATACCATATCTCAAAAGATATAAAGGGAACCCTTTTTCTGTTGTCTGTCTGTCTAAAATCTGTATATCGTCTATAGATAAGTCTGTAGGTATCTCCGTCCGCCCATCTAAAAAGTAGAATTCAAAACCTAACACCGTTAAGGAATTCCGAAGTACCCATATCAAGTGCAATAAATCACATCATATTTTGAACCTTTAATAGGTCATTAGAGTCATTACTAAACAGAGACTCTGCTTATAGCATTCAGAACAGCTCCTTCGGTCACATCATCGTGCGCTATCGGCTATAATCGGCATCTGTCGCCAAATACAGCCGTGTATTGCCCACGCGCATATCTACTCAATGTAGGAGTAATTTATTTGTGGTTGTATGTAGTAAACTTGAATTATTTCGATATTGATCTGAAAACCACGGTAGCCTAGTAGTATGGGTAATGGACTGCTGAGATGAGGTCTCGAGTTCGTCCCCAGCTTTTACCATGGCACACACCAATGACTTTTCGATGCTTTTCGAAGTTATGTGT
This sequence comes from Eilema griseolum, assembly GCA_963662185.1. NCBI lineage: Eukaryota > Metazoa > Arthropoda > Insecta > Lepidoptera > Erebidae > Eilema > Eilema griseolum. Next base: position 24,928,654 of record OY759240.1, read on the forward strand.
GTATTTATCGCAGGTTTATAAATGCCCGGTTAATGTCAATAGACTCGCCACCTATTACATTGGGGCCTAAACATAAACTCCCACCCTCCCCTTTCCTACACAGGACAACGCGTGCAGGTCTTAGACGTCATCCGCACACGGTGCAGAACATCCGATAAAGAACCAAGCGGTTCGGTGACTCTTTCCTCTGTCGCACCATTAAGGCCTGGAATTCATTACCAGCTCACGTGTTTCCCTCTTCCTACAGTCTCGGGTCCTTTAAGCGGGGCGTGAAAAAGCATTTGATGAGACCGTCAAGCTGAGTGTCACCATTGTCACACGGTATGTGTAGGTAATGGTGACCTTCTTTTTTGAGACTTTGCCTTCAGCTTACCATCAGGCAAGGCGAAGTCTAATTGACGTGTTCTATATATATATATATATATAAATAAAAAAAAAATGTGGGTGCTAGCACCTCTGCCTAACCCTTCGGGGATATAGGCGTGAGTTTATGTATCTTATGTATATATAATGATCGGTTAAATATCGGTTAGCGTAGTTTATGAATGCTAAATAGTACCAACGAAAGACATATCTTTGGTATTGCATGTGATACTTTTATCATGGGATAAATGAGAAGGAAAACCTTGATAGTAGAAAAAATAAGAGAAAGTGAGGTGAGGCCTCCGGTACTCTCTTGACTTTGTTAGATGTAAAGGGTATCATTACAAAGTTATATATATTTTGCTAGATCTTGAGTGTTCATTGTCACGGTGTTCTAAAAGAGTATATTTGCTAAACGCCACTTAGCTGTTTAATATTCTAAATGGCAACACTGTCGCCTTGCCATGTCGAGTACGTGCTCTGTTTACTTTAAATACAAAACTGTATTTACATAGTAAACGTTTCGATGACACTTTAACATTAAATTAGTTACAATGTATTATTTTATTTTCACGTGCGAAATAACCCCACGGGTACCCCTACCCGCCAGAGCCGGTGGGAGAGGTTATGTTTGTCGGACTCGAACAGACTAAACTAAACGCACGACGCTTGGGGGTCGTTGTTGGTTGCTGGAGGTGGATTGTCTGGAAGACATCGCAGTCCGCGATAAGACCGCCCATTTGTACCTACTATTGTGAACTTTGTTGATATTTATTTTGTGTTTATTATCGGTTTACAATAAAGTTATATTCATTCATTCATTCAAGTTGGCAAGCATACCCCTCGCACTCAGGCCGATCCGGAGCCATCTCTCTTGATCTAGCTCTCGGATGTGGGGTCTACGGAATCCCCAACTTCTCCCCTAAAACTGGAAGACTCCATATACCCCTATAAACCCAGTACATATATCTAAATATCTATTCATGAGCATATTTAATAATACTCACAAGTATAATTATAGGTAAACGTGACTAGGGGCCAGGTACCCCCGCTTGCAACACTTTAAATGTCACTATATCCTCTTGTCATCAGGTGGACTGCTTATTCTTATTTACTATCATAGTAGTATAAAAAACTAGTTATCTACCTGAATCGATAAGTGATTAATAACAAATCAACACGCTTTTAGCCGGAAGTCGAACCCACGCATGATCGTGTGGTTTGCGCCTACGCCGCCGAAATACTCGCATGTGGGATTGGACATCATGCGTGTCCATGGCAACTGCTTGGCTATAAAATAAAAGATTTTTATATTAGTACTAAAACTATTGGGATTAGCTGTAAATATCGTGTGTCGCGAACGTGATCGAGATCGGGTCGAGTTTGTAGTGAGAGTGAAACCAGTGGTAGTAGCGTAGTAAAAGAACTCGAAGCAGGGTAGATCGATATATGTACTCCTAAAAACTTTTTCACTGTTCACCATCAATACTTCAGTTCCTCTTTGATCATAGTGCTTGCAACAGCGCCGAAATATCACTCAGATAAACTCAGAACAATACAACATGGTAAAGATCACAATTACTTTAATACTAAGGTATACCTATATTTTTATACTATCTTATTACGGTATAAATAAAAAGCATTGTTCTATAGGGTACATGGTATAAAAATTAAACTATTAACAGCTTGGGGGTAAGCAGACAAAAGTATAATCTACCTAATAATTTAATATACATTAAGATACATGAAATAGAATTTAGTATAGGAGGAGAAAGTAGATAGAAAAAAAGACCCAAAAAGAGTATATATTATCACCCTTTTTTGGGTTTTTGGGTGTACAGGGCCCTTCCAATATCCTTGTGGCCCAAAGCAATGTCAGGTACCAATAGATGCACCTGTTAAACGAAGCTCTGGCGCAGATTTGGGTGGTAAGAAGCCTGGACCTGAGCTATAGAACTGGGAATTTGACAAGAGGATGACGATGAGTTTAGTTATACCATTTATGTGACAAACAAGCACACGTCCCTCCTGATGGAAAGTGGTTACCGTGGCCTATGGACGTATGCAATACCATGGGAGTCACACTCACGCTGCAGACCCTGTAAGTACAGAGAGTTTCTGTGCCGTCAGTGTAGAAAACAAAGCAGTACAAGCTTTTGTTCTTCCCACTGACAGAAACAAAACCTCTCCAGTGAGCTCTGGTTACCCTACTCACCGCCAGAAACACAACACGAGGTTATTATGTCCGCGGTTGTTCTGTAGGGCGGAGGTATTTTCCCAGTCGGACTGCTCAATTGGGCGGAAATACCGTCATGTCCTACCTACATCCTTATTGGGGACTCTGTAGTCCCCACACCCGAGAAGAGGGCCAGATCGTGAGAGATGGCCCTGGGTCGGCCGGGGTGCGAGGGATATGCCTGTCAACCTCACCTTCGGCAACCAAAACGACCCACAGGCGGCGTGCGTTTTAGTCGGTTCGAGTCCGACATAACCTCCTCCACCGGCTCCGGTGGGGAGGTATCCGTGGGGATTTTGCGCACGTAAAAAAAAAAAAAAAAAAACCTACATTATTATGTTATTTTGTGTTGCTATAAAGCAAATACTATCATAGTAGCCAATATGCTTGTTTACTATCTTAAAACATCCATAATTATATTACCAAGTGTCGCAAATGGACTTTAGAACGGTCAAATGTGTTTTGTAATCAGTTTGATTGCCGTGGTGGTTCAATTGGTCTGCTAACCAATGTCGGCGCACTGAGTGATGCTGATGAGAGAAGAATGTGATGATAATGATGATAAATATACTAGGGCATACTAGGGCTATTATACGCTACCTAGACTTAAACTAATACTTTGTAAAGTAGGTTCTAGAATACGGATAAATAATATAAAGTATTTATTGCAAGATACATACATATGTCACGCTTTTATCCCCGGAGGGTTAGGCAGAGCTGAATTAACACCCACATTTCACCAATCATTGAATTCAGTACCATGTAATAGGGGCTGAGCTTATTCCCATCTTCCGGGCACTATTGTTGACTCAAGACGTGCACCTGAGGTTGAGTCTGGGCTGTATGTATCACATCTTTTTGACGTCAAAGTCTGCTTGAAACTGAGTATACCATCGCTTCCAAGGAGCTAGTCGAGAGGACACGGTGCAACAAAAAAACAAAAAAAAGGCAGTGAGTGGGAACAGAACGTTTGACGTAGCAGAGGAACGCTCTACCGTCGTGCCACGAAGTCCTTAAAAAATCTGACAAGCTAGTCTAATTTACAGGACTGTAATATTGCCAATGACTTGTGGAGGTCAGGAAAGGGACTCTTTTATCCGCACTTAGCCTTCATTATTTGGGCCATTGTGCTTACAGAGTACTGGCTAGAGCAGCCAACCTAGCTCCGCCCAGAAACGCAGAAGCTTACTGGTGGCTTCACAGGCTGCGCGGAGCGACCTCACTGTGCCGAGGATTTGTGATCGTTGATGGGCTACTGCCTCGCATTCCAGTATAACGTGGGCGAAACACCCCCTGCAAAGGGGACTGTTCGTAACACCGACGTCACCTCCACAAGCACCTGCTTGTGGAGGTGACAGTGGCCCGCTTTTGTCCCCATAAATGTTCTTAGACTTCCCGGCGAGTCTTACACTAGTTATTGTTCTGTCCCATTTTAGAAGATGTTTCGCGAGTCGTTTATTTACCGATGGCATAGCCATTTTAGACTGCGGAGGTCAGATAGCAGTCGCAAATTGCAGACTTCCCTTTGTAGAGCGGTAGCAAATCGGGTCACAGGGCCCTTCGCCACTGATAGCTAGCTACATAGCTAGTATATAATAAAATTATGATCTAAAAAAGCCATTGATATATAGAAACATCCAGTATTTCCTATCCTAAATGGCTAGGCCAGTATTCTTAAATGGCTTCTAAAGAAATATGTTTATGGTGTGGAGATATCAAAAAATATCTAAGCATTTTACGATGGATTAACGAAAACCTTTTATTGTTCAGTTAATCGGCGGGTAAACGACAACCATATCCAAATTAGCTTAGACGGACTGGGTGCCCAGTTGTTTGATCGCCCACGCCATCTTGTTAAGACTGTGATGTTATAAAAGCGATAATTTAAGTTTTTAAGGTGAACATTTTTTATTTTTTTTTATTCAGCAGTGTTGGGCAAACTTCAATTGCAATTTACCCGACTGCTGTCTAAAAGATCAAAAAAAGTTTGACAGCAGGCAGTACCCATTTACTGTCTACTGGCTTATTATTGGCAATAAGGTAAGTAAGTACAACCTGCTGTCAATGCTTCCCATCAGGTGGGTCGTGTGCTTGTCAGTCAACTAAGTGGTCTAAAAAAAAGCTGTTTCGATTTTTTAGAGTCGGTTTTAGTTTTTTCGATATTTTAGACAGCAAATCGGTATTTTTATTTCTGAATATTTTTGAATTGCAATTAAAATTGATTAGCACTGCCTAATGAGAAGTGGTTACAGTGGGCCTATGGACATGTACATCACCAGAGTATACTCATGCTGCTGACCTTAAAAAAAAGAGTTGTTTACAAGTCAACTAACACTATTATTTCGTATGGAAGTTAAAATTCAAGTCATAACATTAGATCAACAGCACTTACAAAATATCAAAATTAAAAAAAAGAGTTGTTTAGCAAATAGATTATACCGTTTCGAAAAGCGGCCCCTAGCTTGAAGACTTCGACAACAAACTCAGTGGGTTTCAGGTCAGAGTCCACTAAGGCCACTACTTAGCTTCGCAGCTACTCCAACGAAGATAATTTTATAGCATATCTCGGTCTACTTCACAATCCTCATATTTATATTTATCTAGCAGAAAAAAAGCGTGGGCCTATTTCGTAAACGAGTCGCATCCGGCCATCGGATGTTTTCTAACGTATGTGCGTACGAATCTGGTCAAGAGCTGTGAATTTGTCGGAATTAGGAGCCGGCGTGTTGTTATACGGGTTTACGATGATGATGCACGCGTTTTATTGCGTATTATACGTCGTGTTTGCTGTGAAAAAGTAATAATGGGCAGTCAGGTGTTGTAATAGTACGTTATTGTACCTACATGACTAAGCCTTTAGTTTTATTTCCATGTGTTTTCCACTACAAATTTTAAAAATTAGTAAGATTTTTCACGATATCCGTCTGCAATCAATCTATAAACTTGAGAAGCTTGAAGTTATTTAGTTATTCGAAGCGTCGGTTCGCAAGTAATTTGATCTAACGAAAAGATTCTCGTTTCATCGGAAACAGGCGTCGCTGCTTTCTTTGAAGTCTGGCAAGTAGCATTTCCCGAATTGTATGGATACGGTGTGCACACTCAATAATATCACAGTCTAATGAACTATGAATTCATTTTACTGATAATATGATGTACAAATTAGGAGGATTTCGAGGAGGTAGAACACGACGGTATTTCTGTCCAATTGAGCAACCCGACTGGGGTAGTCCAGGTAGTACCTCCGCCCTACAGAATACCGCGGCCATAATAACCTCGTGTTGTGTCCTCGGTGAGTAAGGTAGCCAGAGCTCACTGGAGAGATTTTGTGCTGTCAGTGGGAGAGCAGCCTTTGTCCAGCTTACAGTGCGAGTATTGCTCACGTCCATCGGCCATAGCAACCACTTTCTATAAGGTGGGTAGTGTCTACCACCACGCAAGTGGTATGAAAAAAAAAGATATACCAAAGTTTTCAGAGGCTCATGGATGAGTAGTAACCGCGTAGACATTGCATAGTTGGGCAATACGAGCCACGTCAGTCTTAGGATAAATAACCATTCTTAACATATTTAAATCCCTCTGTAAAACGTCCGAAAATCTATGGTTTTTTTGACGTGCGTAAAATCCACACGGATACCCCTCGCTGGATTCGGTGGGAGAGGTTTTGTCGGTCTTGAACCTGTGGATCGCTGTTGGTTACAGGTGAGGTTGACAGGTATATCCCTCACACCCCTGCTGAATTTATGGTAACTTCGATTGTGGGTTGTGGAGGGTAGATCATTCTTGACGGAAAAATTGGTCGTTTCGTCGTTCAAGTACGCTGACCCCTATTGTGCTGCGAAACTACTCATATATGCGGCACGACAATCAAGCCGCTGCCCATCACGAAAAGCACGTTTTGACCACCAAAATCAAAAATATTGTCAACTCTGATCATAATGATACACGTACAATGAAATATTAAGTCAACATATTTGTTCTGAAGGTGTTAAATGACATCAGCAACCGGTTTTATTTTAATAGCCAAGTCAAAGACTCATTCCGTAAAACTTGTTTTTAGGGCTGTCATAGTCACTAGAAATAGCGAAAAATAAAGAAAGTGCTTAACTATTCGTAGTATTTGGAGCCCCGAAAAGACCAACAACTGGATTAACTGTAATACCTACTTTATTTCGATATTGCCGTCAGTTTACGGGAAATATCGAAAATCAGCCAAAGACCGATCAGACCCCAAACTTCGAGGTAAATGAAAGCTACGAATGGGATTAACGCTAGAAGCTAAGGACTAATTTAGTAATTGAAAAAATAATTGTTAGGACTACCTAACTCCAAGAAGTGTCAGCTACCAGGGGAGCCGCGTGGTTTCCAGCAGAGTAGAATTTGAACCACCCCATCTCTTCCCATGCGGTGTCGTACAAGGTGACTAAGGGATAGGGCTGCTTAAAATCAGACAGATATATACAGCCCAGACTCTGCCTCAGAGGCATGGCTGCAGTCAACAAAAGGACCCTGAAGAGGGTAATAGGCTCACCCCTGTGATCGAATTTTATGATTGGTGAAATGTGGGTGTTAATTCACCTCTGCCTATAAGGATATAAGAAACATTTCCTACCGGATGGATAGTGGTTACCGTCACCTATGGACGGGTGTAACACCAGATGAGTCACACTCGCGCTGCCCACTCTGTATGCACAGAGTTTCTGTGCCGTCGGTGTAGAAGACAAAGCAGAGCATGACACTGATAGCACAAAATCTCAAGTGAGCTCTGGCTACCCTACTCACCGCTGGGAACATAACACGAAGTTTAACTCTGGCTACCCTATTCACTGCTAAGAACACAACATGAAGTTATTAAACTTCGTGTTGTGTTCCCAGGTAACCAGAGCTCACTTGGTGCGGTATTCTGTAGAACCTCCTTCTTCCCCAGTCGGACTGCTCAATTGGATGGAAATACCGCCGTGTCCTACCTTCTGTTATATGTATGTGTCTCGTAGGTACGCTTGACAACCCTATTGCAAATATGTTATTAGATAACAATTGTGTTTGCTTAATGTGTGTGTGCTAAGTCCTCGAGGGAGACGAAGGCGATTTTGAATGTCAATCGCGAACGTTTGACATTCAAAGCGGTAACTCGAGCTAGCGGCACGTTGTAGGAAAACTTTGTGAGAGGATTATCTTTACTATTAGTCGACTTTATAATGCCTGATATAATGGTGAATGGATCACTGGGAATATACACATCACATATATCAAATGGTTCTCCCTTGTGGTTCAACTAATGTGACAAAATCTTATGATGCCTAAATGTTAACCTTCCTCACTAATTGTATGCTTCTCTAAGTATGTTGAAAGCCTCTTCATCTACAAGTTACGAGATCCCATAAACGCCAAGCCTGCATCTTTTACAATAAAAGCCTCTTGCCAGCACATTTCACGTCCAGTTTGATACTCGTATACTTTGTTCTACTTGTGGTTTGTAACCAACACCGCGGTGTGTCCGTCAATGTCAAAATATTCTGATTGTTGGCAATCAGGTCGTAGTGGTTGTCTTAATAATATTAGTAAATGTAGTACCTTAATAAATTCCAGGTTACTGACTATCTTAGTTTTAAAATCATTTGATGAATAATACATACAACCCTACGGGGATAAAGACATGATTATGTACATACATATAATCACGTCTTTATCCCCAAAGGGTTAGGCAGAGGTGAATCAACATCCACATTTCACCTATCATTGTATTCGGTCCCACGTAATAGGGGGTGAGCCTATTGCCGTTTTCCGGGCACTATTGTTGACTCGAACTATGTATTTGAGGCTGAGTCTGGGCTGTATATATCTGTCTGATGTTAAACAGCCCTATCCCTTAGTCGCCTTGTACGACACCGCATGGGAATGTGGGGAGTTGGGGTGGTCCAAATTCTACTCTGCCGGGAACCATCCAAAGGATGCCTGGCAGAAATCGTTTAAAGCGTAGAAGAGTAATAAATCATTACCAGCTCACGTGTTTCCTTCTTCCTACATTCCCGAGTCTTTTAAGCGAGGCTTGAAAAAGCATCTGATGAGGCTGCAAAGTTGAGTGCCAACATTGTAAAATTACTTAGTGCCTATAATGGTGACCCTTATTCCTGAGACGTTGCCTTTCGCTTACCGTCAGGCGAGGTGACGTTATATTGGCGTGTCCTAGATAAAAAAAGCAATAAGGCAGCCCATTGTACTAATTCCTTAGCTATATTTTGTAATCATGCATGATGTATTTAAATGAGGTACAATAAAGTGTATATAAATAAATAAAAATAAATAAATAAATATTCTACGACATTCTACACAACGCTATCTAGACTCATGGTAAGCATAGCATATAATAGATAGGTTCATGAACTATCAAATCCATACTTTCTTAGTAATATTATAAATTACGAAAAGTGAAAGAAAGTAACTTACTTTGTTTGTCTTAGGTGTGCTTTCACGCCTAAAGCACTGAGTCGATCTTGATGAAATTTTGTACAAAGATGGACTAGAAATAAGGATAAGACACGTGGCGTCAGGATGCTAATGTTCTTTTTTTAAAATTGTGGTATGAAAAAACGTATATTTCATTTGATTTTGACAGATCAAGACTGAAGTATAAATAGATTTTTATTACGAGAACTGGCCTTCAGGTTTCTTCTATGCAAGTGCTCAGAAACTTTTAAAGGAAACTGTACTTGTGTTTATAATCTCTTTAAATTCTACTTCCCAAATAAACGGAGGAGATTCCCAATTCGTTGCTTTGAACTCTCTCCTCTTGAAGTATCGGTATTGATATCGATTACCAAGTCTTGATCGTAAACACCAGGCATCCATCTCATATGTACTTGAACAAAAGAGTAAAGAGTGGTATCGGATACTCGATTGCATTACGATTCCGAGTGCATTAATCGCATCGACTTGATATTATAATTCCGCATGTAGGATGACAACGCAGTTTTCAATGTTAGGGATAAAGTGTTGGTTTTCTTTTTTTGTGTCTGACTTGGAGTAGGTATAATTAATTGTTATTAGGTGCCGTGATTTCTTGTGTGTTTTTATTACGAAACGACTCATTTGACCCCTGAAACCACTAAGAACAACATAACTTTGTTTTAAATTATGTGGCATAGCGGTAGCGAGTGTCTACTCTGTCTGATGTCCATATCACAAGATCTAGCTAAGTATTTTATTGAAATTTTTGTTATGTTCAGTAGGTTCCTGCGGGTTGAACCGCGGGTAACAGATAGTCTACCATAAAATAAATTTGTCATCATCATCATCATATCAGCCACACACAGTCCACTGCTGAACATAGGCCTCTAGAATGATCTATCCAAAGCAGCCTGCATCCAGCGCTTCCCGGTGACCTTGATGAGGTCGTCCTTCCACCTGGCCGTTGGGCGTCCTACGCTACGTTTGCCCGTACGTGGTCGCCATTCCAGAACTTTTGCTCTATCGGCCATCTGTTCTGCGAGTTATGTGTATAACTCCATAACCCTCGTTCTGCTACCTATACATATTATATTATTCATTAATCCCTCCATATTTTCTTTGGTCTTTCTCTCTCCTCGGCTATATATTTGTTACAAATCTGTAACGACGGGAAATCAGGAGCAAAAAAGATTAATGATATACTAAACAGTTTCCTTGGCCGTGTGTTTGTTTAGAGCAACTACTGTTTAACTCATTACGCTACTTAACGGTCCCAGTAGCTAGCTTCTAAATCGTGTACGCACTCCAGTAGCGCCATTTATTTCGGATGCGTGCGCTTTCGTAGTTCGTCGACCGCACGCACGTGGTGCTCCCCTAAACAACTCTGTTTTTATTTATGAAATCGTTCAGTTTGCAAATGTTGATATGTTTGTAATTATGACTCATGATAGCTTTAATTATATGCGCGATAAAGCAATATTTTATATGCTATCCCGTTCTCGCACCCGCGGTAGCTACAATTCCGTTATGTACAGATGTTGCAGGAAAACTGCAGGAGAGTCCCCTACACCAAGTATGGTTACGTTTTGCGGCGATCTGTTGTCTGGGCAACTATTTATAAGCCATTTCGTATGCACTAAGTCTTGGTAGGTGATGTAGACTCAAGAAGTGCTGGTTTGATATTGTAAAAGTTCATTTAATATGACTCAATGACTTAACTATCTGAAATGTTTAGGGCAGTGCAAAGTTGATAAAAGAATGTAGAAGACGCTAGTGAAAGCTCTAGCAACCGGAATTAATGTCTAAGATGATGCTGATGATGGCAAGTCGTTATACAATCAATAGAACAAACACAGGAAGGCGTAATCCCGCGTAATGCTAAGAGGATTCAAAACAAACATATTTGATTTTCGAACAAGAGCGTAACCTTCAAACATTAAACAAATGTCCTATATTAGAATGCGTAGCGGGTGACCATCAATCTGTACACAATTGGACGGTCCCAATTAAATTGGCGGTGGACCACTTGTCACTAATTGTCCCTAAACGTGGAGCAGACCTTTATTGGTAAATTGATTGGTACTTTTTAGTGTCGTTACTGGCCAAACGAATGTTTTGTTCTGTAATTGATTTGGTTATTGGATGTCGGATGTGCGTGTCAAAATAAAATTTAGATAGATAGATTTAGAGTGATTGAGTGTGTTGAGTTTATTGAAATAATGTTTGGAAAATATTTTCGTATTAAAAATCAATGATAGACATTTAATTTCAATAAATTTAATTAGGTTTAAAGCGATACAAAATGATGAAAGGTTCTAAATCCAGGCTATAGATCTCCGTGACTCAAAGTCAAAGTCATAGTCAAAAATCATTTATTCTGCATGAACCATTAAATCGGAACCTACAAATCGTCAAGATAAAAAGAAAATATGAAAGACTAGTTTAGCACATGGCCCAATCACGTCCCCGACCTGAGAAGACTCCGGCAAGAAACTCAGCGGGCATTTTTCTTTTTGGTCTATTACAAACATTTATGTACTTAGTCTACTTAGTATAAGACTATAATTTACTTGAGTAGTATAGTTGAGCGAACAATTCATTTCCAAGCTTGTTTATCATCTAAGTATTTTTGGATTCTATAATAGCCTTTCTGGCACAATTTACTCTTAATTACATTTTTAAATTTATTCACAGGTAAAACCATAATTTTGTTAGGGAGTTTGTTAAAAAATCGCATACATTTTTTGTAATCTTTCGAGAGAAAGAAAGAAATAAAATTTGTTCATTTGATACTTACTTCAATACAACTAAACTATCATGCATTCTCAGGGACTTGGTACCTGGATAAAAAAAAACTCTAATTTATTATTTCAGATCAATAGAATTAATAAAATATTATAGTCACTCAAAAACTTACCACATTTTTTTTGAGAAATGTTTATAAAACCCTAATCTGTAGTATCTAGAAATTTGATTCCAAACAATAACCTGTTTCGTACTGCTTCCTGGTATCACATGTACGGTATTTCTACTTGTACCGTTCAATTACAAAATAAATATTGGACAAATGATTGGAACACACAATTTACTTGGAGCGTGTTGCAGCCACTTGACATCGATGCAGGTACTAATAGACCGAGAGCTGTCGCATTTCTAGTACGTATTTAAGGCAATCTGTGAATTTTCAGATGGCTTTTTCCCTCTTAAAACTGAAAGGGAGACCTGGATGGAGGATAGTAATCATTTCGCAACCTCTTTATTATTATACGTACTTATTAAATTTAATTAACTTAACAATATTAGTATTTACATAATGTACACGGAAGTTATCTAAATTAAAGTATTTAAAACAAATACTGAATATACCTAAAAAATCCTGCAGGTATCCTTTTTTATACGTACTTATAAAAAATTGCAAAGGTCTTTTAGGCAACTTGTAATTTTTTCAAGTAAAGTTAAATATTGAAAAATATAGAAATTAAATAAACCAGACCAATTTGAGAGGTATTTTAACTAGATGCTTGCAAAACTATATCTATATGAAATAAAATTATATTTTTTTTCGATTGTCTTATGGGAGCCGCACCAAAGACATGAACTTTTAAATTCTATTTTGAGTCAAAGGTCCCAGATCTTCTGATTACAAAATAGACAAATATTTGGATGTGGTCATCGTAATATTTTGTCCCCTTTAGAAGAGCTATCCAACGATGTATGACTCATCTTAATTGGACATAGGACCAAACACCTACCGAGAAATGTCTTACAGCTCCCCTACTATAATAAGATTGAATATGGAACCAAATACCTACCCAGAAATGTCTTACAGCTCCCCTACTATAATAAGACTGAACTTGGAACCAAATACCTACCCAGAAATTTCAAACAGCTCCCCTACTATAATAAGACGGTATGGTCAGGCTATTAAAGGCGTTAACACGATTCGCCTCGTCGAATACGGAGATTTAATTTCTCGGGATCTATGTTTATTATCTAATTATACAGTTTATTCGATTTAGAAAGGTTATTAATATAAGCTTATTAAGGAGATATTATCGTAAATCATGTATTAAGTGGTTTTTAGTGAGCGTTTATTGCCTACTAAGTAAATTCTGTGTTAGGTGAAGGAAAATTACTTCTAATGTTTTTGTTGGAAATTGAGTTGTAAATACTTTCACATTATATCCTCGCTGTACTTTGGTTTCTAGTTGATAAATAATGATATTTACAATACTTATTTCGAAATTGAGTCATGTAATATTTAATTATGTTATAGTTTAAGATCTTAAAAGCAGGGCGTATGAGGTCTTGTAAAGATCTATGGTGTCCAATCTAACTTTACCTGCTAGTTGGTACAGCTAGTGATTAAAAGATGTGGCTCTGCTGCCGGAGCCTTTACTCTCAAGGTTGGTAGCCCCGACAGTATATTTTTAAACAACTTCTAAAAGAAAGAAGACTGAGAATCAGACGTGTTGAACATAAAAAAGCCGACAACTGATATTCTCCGATATTTCGGTCGTTTACGAACCGATAAAAAAAATTGCATTGGATTTGATGTTACTCATAGGTTACATATTAATTTTGAACTCTGGAAAAACACACAGAAAACTTCTCAAAATCAAATAAGAAATGAAAAATTATTGTTTTCGTTTTTTAAATTAAAATTCACGTTTCTTATTTTGTTTTCGTCATATTATTATTTATTACTTCACAGGTTAATCTCTTGCTAAGTATTACAATATAACACATTACATTACACCTGAGATAAGCCGAGGGCAAAGGCCGGCACTTAATTACATAACACCCATTTACAGCTCAGTAATTATTATTGAAGCGACCGAGATTCTCCGTCGGCCGCTTACAATCCTATTTGCCACGCACGGGAATCGAACCTTGGTCCGCGTGGCAGTGAGGTAGTTAGATATTCGACGGCGGTATTTAAATAAAAAAAGTCGGATAACCGAACAACTACTATGATTGCTTTATTGCGAAAAAACTCAATTAAATTACAAGCGAAGCTATTTGCGAAGGTTATACAAAAGCAAGCGCGAGAAAGCAGAGGAAGAAATGAAATGTGATTAACACTAAGTGTGCGAGTGTTTTTATCAAAGGTGAAAGTATGCAAAGAATGCGCTCCGAGGTGGTGGCTACTGCATTCCAATGCTGCGCGTCGTCCAATCACGCGTCGATACGTAGCTGACGTAGTTGCTGGAGCGAGAGGCGCGCGCGGCGCGCGGGTGGCTCGATCGTGACGTAAAATCGAACCATATTACCTGATTTGCGGCGCGTCAATGCATAGGCGGTAGCGGGTGGAACGGATAGCGATTTTGGTCGCCACACACTCCCCCACTGAGACCGTTACTACGGGCGATAGTAATCAGGGAATTTGACTGTGCGCCCACTTCTTGTCTTTCTGACTTCCTGGTCTTCTCCCGTCTTTTGATGATGTTCAGCTACCGGCTCTTCCGTGGCGATGTACGCTGGCTTTAAACGGTCTATAGTGACCGTTTGCGTCTTGCCAGCCACCTCGATGTCGAAGGTCTTAGGGCCACGGTGTAGGACCTTGTATGGCCCTAGGTATGCTGCTTGCAGAGGTCTTCGTGCTGGACCCTGGCGGATGAAGACGTGGGTAGCTGTGCTGAGGTCTCTAGGCACGTAGAATGGTCTGCCTGAGCTGGAATGCCATGATGTAGGTTGTGGTGCCAGTCTACTCATGTGGGTGCGAAGTCTGCTGACCAGGTTGCTCGCCTCTAATGGTACGTCGTTGGACGAGGTAAAAAATTGCCCAGGCAAGCGGAGTGGCTCACCGTAGACAAGTTCTGCTGTTGACGCTTGTAAGTCACTCTTCCATGCGCTGCGGATGCCTAGGAGCACCCATGGAAGAACCTCAGACCAGCTGGCGCTTGCGTGACAGGCGATGGCGGCCTTCAGCTGGCGGTGTAGCCTCTCAACGAGGCCGTTGGCTGCGGGATGGTACGACGTGGTGGTGTGGTGAGTAGCGCCCACCAGCTCGACGAATTCCTTGAACAGGTGCGACTCGAACTGTCGCCCACGGTCGGTTGTGATGTGTTCAGGGCAACCGAAACGGGCGATCCACCCCATCAGCAGGGCGGCCACGCAGGTTTCGGCAGTAATGTCCTGCAGTGGGTACGCCTCAGGCCAGCGTGTGAAGCGATCGACGACTGTGAGACAGTACCTGTTACCAGAGGACAAGGTTAGTGGACCTACTATATCTAGGTGAATATGCCGGAAACGACCTGTAGGTGGTTTAAAAGTTGCTAGAGGTGCTGTGGTGTGCCTCGAAACCTTGCAGCGTTGACACTGCTGACACTCCTTTGCCCATTGTCGACAGTCTCTTCTAATGCCTGGCCAGACAAACCTCTCCGAGACTAGGCGCACTGTCGTCTTCACTCCCGGGTGACTTAAATTATGCAGTGTATTAAATACCTGTCTGCGGTGTGCGGTGGTGATGAATGGTCTAGGCGTTGTTGTGGAGACATCGCAGTATACCTGAGTGCTTGCGTCAGGTAGTTTCATCTTCTCCAACTTCAGGGACGAGCCATCCTTCAGCAGGTTCATCAGCTCCTCGTCAGCATTCTGTGCGCGTGCTAAGGACTGGTAATCTATGGGCAAAGAAAGTTCATCAACACGTGATAAGGCGTCTGCTACGACGTTCTCGTTGCCAGGGACGAACCGGATATCAGTCGTGAACTGGCTGATGAAGTCCAGGTATCGGAATTGGCGTGGTGAACAGTTCTCTCTGTTGGTGGCGAAAGCAAACGTGAGTGGCTTGTGGTCTGTCATGACTGCGAAGACTCGTGCCTCAACCATGTGCCTGAAATAGCGGATAGCCTCGTAAATAGCCAACAGCTCGCGGTCGTACGGGCTATACTTTGTCTGCGCTGGAGATAATTTCCTGGAGAAAAAGGCCAATGGCTGCCACTCGCTGCCTCTTTTCTGCTGCAGAACTGCTCCAATTGCGGTGTCTGAAGCGTCAGTCTGTATAGCCACCTCAGCTTCTGGATCCGGATGCACCAGTAACGTGGCCTGTGCGAGACTGTTTTTACACCTGTCGAATGCCTCCAAGGTTTGTGGTGTCCATCTAACGGGCTGAGCTCCTTTCGTCTTAGGACCTGCCAGAAGTGAGTTCAGGGGTGCTTGGATACTAGCTGCTGCAGGGATGAAACGACGATAAAAATTTACCATCCCGAGAAATCTTCTGAGCTCCTTCATAGTCTTGGGTTGAGGAAAGTCTTGAATGGCCTGGACTCTAGACTCTAAGGGCTGCACACCTGCTGCGGAAACCTTGTACCCTAAAAAGGTGACTTCTGGTTGGCCCAAATGACACTTAGAAGTGTTAATGAGGACGCCATAATCTGCCAGACGCTTGAAAAGAAGCTTCAAGTGTTCCTCATGCTGACTGCTGCTCTTGCTAGATACCAGGATGTCGTCTAGATAGCTGTAACAGAAGTCCAGCCCACGCAAAACCTCGTCGATAAACCGCTGGAACGTTTGCGCAGCGTTGCGCAAACCAAAAGTCATAAAAGGGAACTCATAAAGGCCTATTGGAGTGGTGATTGCCGTCTTGGGGATATCTCCTTCCAGGACTGGTATCTGGTGGTATGCTTTAACCAGGTCTATGGTAGAGAAGACCGTGGTGCCTGACAACTGCTGCGAAAAATCCTGAATATGTCGGATTGGGTAGCGGTCAGGAACAGTGCGAGAATTCAGTGCTCTATAGTCGCCGCATGGACGCCAGCCATCGGTCTTCTTGCGCACGAGATGAAGGGGTGACGACCATGCGCTCTCTGACCTGCGTGCTGTTCCGTTCTGTAACATAGCGTCGAATTCCTGTCTTGCTATCTTAAGTCTTTCAGGATCCAAGCGTCGCGGACGACTGAAAACAGGGGGGCCGGGGGTCGTTTTAATTTGATGCACTGTGTTGTGTTTGGGCGTGCTAGGCTTACCAGCAGGGCGAGTAATCTCCGGGAACGAGCGTAGGAGGCGATGATATGGAGCGTCATCTAATGCAGTACAAGTGGTGCGTACTGATGCGATGCTGTCTGCTAGCTGTTGTTGTGGTGCGGGAACGGTGAGTGATGTTACCCCATCTAGGATGCGCTGGTTGCGGCAATCGACAAGCAGGTTGTAAAAACCTAAAAAATCAACGCCAATAATTGGCTTGGAGACGTCCGCCACGATGAAACGCCAAAGAAATGCTCGGCGCAGACCTAGATTAAGCTCAAGCTGTATAAAGCCATATGTAGCAATTTGAGTACCGTTAGCAGCAAACAGTTGGTAGTCTGTCTTCGGACGCGATTCCCGAACAGCTGACCGCGGAAAGACACACAAGTCTGAACCCGTGTCGACCAAGTACTGGATCTTCGTGTTGCGGTCAGTGATGAACAGGCGGTTCGAAATATTAGGGCAGTCGTTTACCGCGATTACCGGCTGCCTTGGTGGTTTCCCGGCTTGTAGGTACAGGGCGGCACGCACTTCCTCGCTCTCTCCTTAAATCGGTAATGATACCAGCAGTGCGGGTGATCCACAGGGCGCGAGCGAGATCGAGAGCGACTGCGGTTCCTGTGGGAATAATTGGATTTATGGGAATCGTACCTAGAACTCCTGTGAAACTGCGTCTCCATTGCATCGATCTTCCTTGATAATTCCGCTATAAGAAATTTTAAATCGCTACCGCTTGTACCTTGGACCGCCGCCGATGTTGACGTACTTGCAACTTGTGATGTTGCGGGGACGATATCGTTAATACGATCGGCTAGCTCTGCTGCATCCTCCACACTCAATGACACCTGGGATGCTAGGATGGTTTGCAAATTAGTTGGTAATCTATTAG
Source organism: Eilema griseolum (assembly GCA_963662185.1). Lineage (NCBI taxonomy): Eukaryota > Metazoa > Arthropoda > Insecta > Lepidoptera > Erebidae > Eilema > Eilema griseolum. Next base: position 24,946,551 of record OY759240.1, read on the forward strand.
CCCAAATTGTGCGGATAAAATCTGAGGGAACATTGGGGCCTGCTAACTGCTGTAAATGCCGGAGAAACTGAGATGGTTTCCTATCGCCGAGTTCTTCGTGCATCAAGAGCTGCTTAGTTTTCCTTTCCTGTGATGCCGACAACCTCTTAATCAATTCTACCCTCAACTTTTCATATTTCCCAGTCTCAGGCGGAGAAACAATAATATCTCGCACTTCAGCGGAATACTGAGGTTCTAGTTGGGCAAGCACATAATAAAATTTAGTATCCTCACGCACAATATTAGACAACACGAACTGACCTTCAATTTGCGCAAACCATAATGTTGGGTCCTCCGGGTTGAATGGGGGTACACGTACACCAACTCGAAACGTCTCTGCTGGAGGAGGAACGGGCTGTGATGTTCCTCCCTTCGTCAACTCCGTGTCCGTCATCACGTCGGGGTCACCAGTGAAGCGACCGAGATTCTCCGTCGGCCGCTTACAATCCTATTTGCCACGCACGGGAATCGAACCTTGGTCCGCGTGGCAGTGAGGTAGTTAGATATTCGACGGCGGTATTTAAATAAAAAAAGTCGGATAACCGAACAACTACTATGATTGCTTTATTGCGAAAAAACTCAATTAAATTACAAGCGAAGCTATTTGCGAAGGTTATACAAAAGCAAGCGCGAGAAAGCAGAGGAAGAAATGAAATGTGATTAACACTAAGTGTGCGAGTGTTTTTATCAAAGGTGAAAGTATGCAAAGAATGCGCTCCGAGGTGGTGGCTACTGCATTCCAATGCTGCGCGTCGTCCAATCACGCGTCGATACGTAGCTGACGTAGTTGCTGGAGCGAGAGGCGCGCGCGGCGCGCGGGTGGCTCGATCGTGACGTAAAATCGAACCATATTACCTGATTTGCGGCGCGTCAATGCATAGGCGGTAGCGGGTGGAACGGATAGCGATTTTGGTCGCCACATTATTATAGAATGGATACAGCTGCTCTTCGAGTAAACGGTTCATTAATAACACGTTTTAATAAATATTTTAATAGCGGGGCGATATTCTCGTTGGTTACAATGATCGACGTTACAATATGTAATTAGAAGGGTCTACTTTTTTTAATAGTGGGTCTGAGATTTTGATTTAGTTGTACAAATTAGTAGGATATGTGAGTTTGACATTAATAATATTAGAAAAATCTAAGGTATCATCGTCTTGGCGTTGCTTCCGGATATATTTAAGGCTTTAAACTCGGAGTTCGGGGTCCAGTTACTGAACTATTATCTATATCTATACAAATTATTAAAATTGGAGTGTCTTTAAGTTTAACAAATTAGCTTTTTAATGAATTATTTGTTTTTTATTTCTGAAGTAGCTGGGCCGATTTTGACGAAATTTGTACCGTAGATAGAATAATTTTTATAAAGAGTAACATAAGCTACTTGTATATTAAAAAATAGATACACACAGATCGAAGTCCGGGTACAGCAGGTTACATAAAAAATGTATATTTATGTTCTAGGCGATTTTCATAATTTATAACTGAATTTACTTAGGTGTTTCATATCTGTCAGAATGTCATGAAAATCATGTTTTATTGTATTATAATAAATAGATGTTATATCTATAGATGATATACATAATATACGGGCAGCGTAGGACGCCCAGCGGCCAAGTGGAAGGACGACCTCATCAAGGTCGCCGGGAAGTGCTGGATGCGGGCTGCTTTAGATTGGTCATTCTGGAAGTCTATGGGAGAGGCCTGTGTTCAGTAGTGGACTGTGTGTGGCTGATATGATGATGGTGATGATATACAATTTTTAATCAGTTTCATTTCAAAAAAGTCACGCTCGAAATGGACTCATCAACTAGGGTGTCTATTATCGATGTTCGTACCAGGGACATTTGTTCATTGGAGTGAATAATTCCTGTCTTTGTTTCCTACTATTTTACGCTTCGATGGTAATACGAAGGGGAACACCTCTATTATTGTGACGTAATTTAAATGTTATATAAATGATTTTTTGTACACCCGAGAATCATGTCTGGTGTAATTTATTTTAAAATTTCCCCTTTTCATGGTGGATGAGTTGGACTTTAGAAGGGAAAGGAAATAAAATATGAAAGTTATTATTTTAATGTTTTGTGGATGTATTAATCAGGATTGTAATGCTCACGGTTACTCATGGATGAATTTAGAAAACTTTGTGGTTTAGCTATTATGTTGGCGTTTTGGTAGAATTAACATCTCTATCAGCGGTTTTTCATCGACATAGGTATTTATTATTTTATACGATACGGTAAAGCCGTATATTAATCTTATAAAACTTATACGGCTCTCTCTCTCTTTCTTTTTTTCAATACACTATCTATTTTAGTTTAGCCGATAACTACACCATATCTTTTGTTTTTATAACATTACTGTCCATCCCAAGGTTGCCTGGAAGAAATCGCTTCAGCGATAAGGCCGCCCATTGTACATTGAACTGTATACATGCTACCTAGGTACTTGTCCTACTGTAAATCTGTTTGTGTACAATACAGAACTATCTATCTATCTATACCAACACAAGAGATAGAGAAGAGTTAGGGGGAGTTAGGGGGTATAACTTATATGTGTATACTAATATAATAAATATCACTGTTTAGTTTTAAGTATGTGTGTGTTGCAACAATAAAAAAATGTATTTTCTCTCTTTCTGTTACTATCACCAGGTTCCGGGTTCGAATCCTGGTCATTATACTACCGTTGTCAACCCACTATTAACACAAGCAATTTTGCTTAGATGGTAGAGTTAAGATTACTGATCGGTGCATTTAAAAAAAAGTACACCAATAAATATTTAGTCCTTCTATACAAGTGGCAAATTCGTTGGCCGGCCTATTGCAGAATAAAATGCCAAATGTATGGGATTTGACGTTTATGACATATGTGTTGACAACTGTCATATACGTCAAATCCTAAACATTTGTAATTCTATACTACAATACGCTGGTCAACAAATAGTTATATTGTGGGTGGCAGATTAGATATATTTGAGCTAGAAATACTTCACTCAAATTTTTTTTTAGTTTTTGATATGGTATTTATGATATGATAGGATACGATGAGGCCGTCAAGCCGAGTGTCACCATTGTAACATGTATGGTACCTATTTTCATAGACTTTGCCTTCAGCTTGGCGAGGCGAGGCAAAATATAATTGACATGACCTATATTAAAAAAAATAGATTATTAGCTTTATTTTGTAGCTGACCATCTTACTAGGTTCATGAAACGTAACTTGCATTAACTTCATATAATAAGATCACTATCTCGCATATCGGGTTAAGGGCGTAACAATTCCGACGACCACGCGACCTCAAACCCTTATTAAGACATCAATCACTTAACGAAGCACCTCACAAAAACCTCTCCAATATCGGTGCTTCCGTTGAGCATCGTTTTCGTAAAATCAGATAACATGGCCGGCCACTTATGGCCACCAATCACATTAGACTCCATATCTGTCATACAGCTTAATTACGAACGCCATAACAGATAAAAAAAAACAACAAAAAAAATGTCATTTATCTTTGGTTACTGTCATTTTTAACTCGCGCATAATGTTGAGTGAAGCCTTAATTTCGACCGTGGGATATCATCACGACGAATAAGGAAAGCCATTAAGAGTATCGGCAGAGATAAAATCTGGATTGAATGCCCTGGGTGGTATTTAAGTTGTAAAAACAAATATGGGGCGGGGGTGGATCTTGTACCGTTATGTTTATATCTTCATTTTATCGTGGCATGATGAGTGGCTTTCTTTTTGCTGTAGGTGGTCGTACGAGTGCTTCTGAGAACGATTTATCAGTTGCCGTGTTTCGATAAATCGCAGAAAAGATAAAATACGTTCAAACATTGAAATAATCAACGGTTTGGCAATATTTAACGGCTTTCATTGCGATTCATGGATCCCTGGCCATGGAGAGAATAACGCGGTGGTCTTGACATATCTCAAATTGCAATGTTAGCTCCATAAATACAGCCTGACGCTCGTTTTCTAGAACGACTCAGTCATAGAACTCGATTTGAACTTGAGTTGATAAAATGTCCACTTAAGTTTAGTTTTGATATACAATCTGTACTTAGAAGTAGAACTAATTGCAAGATTCAGAACTGAGTATCGAGAATGTGGAACTCATTTTTATATGTTTTGATTGTAATTAATTAGTAATTAATACCAACATTATTTATATTTTTTTAAAATTTCTCACATTGTAAGCGTGATATTCATTATTCTACCTATTTACATGTTATTAATATGGTATTAATTAAATATATTAACATAAAAATGCAGCGTTAATACAGACTTCCTTCAATAAACTTTCAAACACCAGCTGTGATTAGCTTATTTAATAACCTCTAATTAAAAAATTTAATATACATAAGGTATAAATTCCTGATACTCACAAAGAAAAATACCTCACCATAGACTAGAGGTATAAATTACATGGTGAAAACAAATGTGAGTGCAATTAGTACGTGTTGGGCCATTAGAAAGCCCATTAGACAATCCAGTACACTAATAAAATATAAAAAAAATGTTTCAATATGCAGTAGCGACTAACTAGATGCTCTTGTCATTGTAGTGTAATATCGAGCACACAAGTTATTATAAATGTCAAAGTAACTCTATCTGTCTGTCAGTCTGTTACGCTTTCAAGCCTAAACCGTAATGGTTTAGGCTTGGATGAAATTTGATGCAGAGGTAGACTAGACCTTGGCTAGGCTATGTTTAAACACAATAAAAAAAGTTTGTGTTTTTATGTCTACACTATCGCATTGGACTTTTTTGTAATGATGATGTAAGATGTGTGTAGTAAATAAAATAATAATAAATATCTGTTCCCTAGCGCCTACAATATGGGGTTCTTAACGGGTAACGCCCCTGGTGTTGCATACGTCCATAGGCCACGTTAACCACTTTCTATCAGATGGGTCGTGTGTTTGTCTGACACCTATGTGGTATAAAAAAAACTAGAGTATATGAGTATTATAAACTATGCTTAGTTTGAGTCTAGATGGCGAGGTGTAAAAATGTCCTTAAATAAGTTTGAAATCCAGCTTATATATTACTTAAAATTTGCGTGCAAAGCTGGTTTAAAGTTTTCGTTTAGTAAGTTGAGTTCAAAATTGACATCTGGTAAGCTACATATAAAAAATGTAAACTATTTGAAATAATGTTATGATCATTATCTTTAGATAAACATTTATTAACAAGATATTTGATTCAGCATAACAAATTTAATATGGTTAATTAATGTTAATGAAGGAGAAATTGTAGCCATGTTGAGCGGTAGGCATGAAGTTATAATTACGTACTAACGATTTGTCCTAATTCAAATTTATGTCTTTAGGTAATATAATAAATTAAATTACAATTTATTTATATAAGTAGAGAAAGTAGCAAGTAGCAAAAAACATGTTTTAAGTCGATAACTATTTTTGAGCTAAGTAAAACAAATATAGTCTTTTCACGTCTGTGGCGTAGTTGTAGAATGTTCGACTGCTACGCAGGAGACACGGGTTCGATTGCTGCTCAATGCAAATATTTTTATACATGAATAGGTATCTTTCCATTGGTTTGGGTGATTCTATGCATGATATGTATTTATTTACTAAAATATAGTATCTAAGTATGTTAATCCGCGTTCTAGATTCCATAACACAAGTTAGTTAAGCTATGATTACCATGGATCTGCCATAGCGTTGTGTGGAATGTTGTGGAATATTTAATCACTGTTTTGTCTAGTAACCCATATAGAGTAAACTACGTAATTATTAGCATTTATTTATTGCTAAAGTGCTAAAGTGATTTACCATACCTTAATATAAAATAGCAAATCAATGTAAATTCCCTTTCCATTTTTTAAAATATATAAATAAAATGACCTCTGTCCACGACTGTACCACCGCAATCAGTTTAAAAGCCTAACCCCAGCGTGATTAGGCGCAAGCCCCGGGGAGTGGCAGGGCACAGCGCGGGGAGAGATTTGCTGGTCATTAACTCATTAACGACTGCCATCATTAAATGATGTCATAGTAATGATAAAGTGCTAATGCCCTTTTCTATAGCGTTATGTGGTCACCCTAGTTCTGATAGTTTAGGCGTAGTAGATATGTTTGTTATCAAATTTTGTTTTAGGGTCATGTTTATTCGTAATTTTCAGTAACTTCTGAGATTGACTGTACATTTTAAGGTGAAACCGCACTGCAGCGGAGAGGCGCGGTGTTGCCAAACCACACTGCGCTACAGTGAGCGGCAAAATTTTGCATTTAATTTGTTGGTTACCCAACGTAATGATGGGCAAAATAAGCGATAAGTTGTGTTCCCAGAGGTGAGTAGTACCCTACTCACCTCTGTGCAACACGGCATTTACCATGTGACTCGATAAGACATTTCTCTCGCACCCCGGCTGACCCTGGGCATATCTTTGCTTTCAAGATGGCCCCCTCGGATGTAGACTGTATAGTGACTTTACCTCCATCTAATACTCTGCTAGTACCTCTGCTGCATACAGTCACACCTTTTTTTTCCAGTGGGGTAGGCAGAGACTACAGTTTGTCACTTGCCACGACCTGGCATACATCTTTCGCTTTTTATACTTTCATAATTGTTTTTATATATGATTTTCGGTTTTGGTTACTATATAGTTCAATTCTATATAGCTTAAGAAATTTAATTTAATACGTTAAGTCTTATCATTTTAATTATCAGAGCTCACGCAATCGACACCGGTTAAGCGCACACCATTACTCATACCTCTTCGGTCAATAATTAAAAATGATGATAGCCTTCACTTAAATGTTAATTACTGCTGTCAGAATTAACTTTTGCTTCAGTTTTGGATCGCTTCACCGCAGGATTCAAACTTGTGTTTAATTTTTCATTTTTTTAATGCAACTTGATGTTATTAAATAGATATTTGTATTTACGAATATGTACAAGGTATATTTTCTGTGTAGGTAGGTATGTACATATCGATTAAGGTAGGAACAATTTTGAATTAGTTCAGGTGGTCGAACCCAAGATCTTTCCCTTACAGGGGAATGTTCTTTCCGGGAACGAGCTGGTGACTCTGTAGTCCCCACACACCCGAGGAGAGGGCCAGATCGTGAGAGATGGCCCTGTGTCGGCTGGGGTGCGAGGGATATGCCTGTCAACCTCACCTTCGGCAACCAAAACGACCCACAGGCGGCGTGCGTTTTAGTCGGTTCGAGTCCGACATAACCTCTCCCACCGGCTCCGGTGGGGAGGTATCAGTGGGGATTATGCGCACGTAAAAAATAAAAAAGGGGGAATGTTCTGACAACTGAGCCATCGGACCTTGCCTGAAGCCATCTAAAAATGTTTAAAAATGATTGTAACATCATTCATTGGTGCAGATAGTTCGTACGAGTGTCGATAGATGGCTTCCACAGTCGATGTAAGACTGATATATATAGTAATATTTAAATGACTTCAGGCGAGGTCTGCGATCTATCCCTCACCCTTCTTGCGGAGGTAGGACACGGCGGTATTTCCGCCCAATTGAACAGTCCGACTGTGGAAGTACCTCCGCCCTACAGAATACCGCGGCTATAATAACTTCGTGTTGTGTTCCCGGTGGTGAGTAGGGTAGCCAGAGCTCACTGGAGAGTTTTGTGCTGTCAGTGGGATGACCAAAGGCTTGTCCTGCTTTGCCCTCTACACTGACAGCAAAAAATATCTGTTCTTACAGGGTCGGCAGCACGGATGTGACTCCACTGGTGTTACACACGTTCATAGGTCACGGTAACCACTTTCTATAAGATGGGCCGTGTGCTTGTCTGCCACCTAAGTTGTGTTTAAAAAAAATGCCCCTCACAAGTAAAGATCGCAGGTTCAAATCCCACTTGAATTGATCCAAAATTTTGAATGTCTTAATCGATTTGAACAGTTATTGAACAGCTTTAACATTTTATTCACTTATGTATACACTATGATTTTCGGTCTAGACTTAGAATATTGCCGTTAAGCGGGCACTTATCAATAGGCTGTATATTTACTATCATTCTGCGGTCTTCTTGTAAGGCTATTTATATAATAATATAAGTATATAATGTTTGTAACATACATACATAAAATCACACATTTACCACAACATCCAATCAATCAATCAATAAGCCCATCGCAGTCCACTGCTGGACTAGGCCTCTCCCAATGATGGGAGGCTTTAGTCTACTGTATCCACACTGGCCAGACGGATTGGTACAGGGTTTTATTTCAAATTTTCCTTCTCTCGCAGTGATATCGTCTGCGTATCTTGCCGTTAATCGCCCCTTACGACACGTTTCGGACGAGACGGGGTAGTGATTCTTGTATTCTTTCACCGTCACCACACAGATCACTGGAGAGTTTTCGTGCTGTCAGTGGGAAGATCAAAAGCTTCTCTTGCTTTGTCTTTTACGCTGACGGCACAGAAACTCTCTGTGCTCACAGGGTTGGCAGCGCTCCGGGGCCGAGCTGGGGACCACAGGCGGCGTGTGTTTTAGTCGGTTCGAGTCCGACATAACCTCTTCCACCGGCTCCGGTGGGGAGGTATCCGTGGGTATAACGCGCACGTAAAAAAAAAGTGTGACTCCCGTGGTTTTGCACACGTCCATAGACCACAGTAACCACTTTCCATCAGGTCAGCCGTGTGTTTGTCTGCCACCTAAGTGGTATAAAAATATTAATATTTTATAGTTATTAGTATATATTAGTATATATTAGTATATATGCAATAAATCTGTAATGAGTTCCTTTAAATTGCGAGTATAAATTAATTCCACAACAACATTTCACAATATAAATTAAATGTACCGATAATGCCACGTTGCATACCATCATATGACGATTTCTGCAATAAATTTTAAATTGATAAATGTCGCCTTTGGAAGATGGCTACGGACCCACGATTTCTTTTCATATGATTTATGGTTTAAAATATTCAATGACTCTTGAGAAATGTTTATTTAATTGTACGTTAAAGTAATTTGTATGGATATCGTCCATTTATTCCCTCTGGCGATGAGAAGCGGCTCTCAAATTTGGTCCTCGTTTTCACTTAATGTAAGTTCTTATTGACACTGATTGTACTAAAAGACCCATCTATAAGCAATTTATCGTTGTTAAAACAGTTTTGGATGTCTGCCTATAATTTAGTGAAAATGATAAGTGTTAAAACGTATTAAATTTTTTAGATTTTTTTTTAAATAGTCACAAACAACAATTGCCTAGTTACGTCCAAGGTTTGTACTTCGGAACCCCATAGCGACTGTTGACTGACCTCCCGATTTTAAGAGGAAAGGCTATGGTACACCCTATCCTGTCAAGGTTTAGGTCAGGCGGTAGTTGTTTCTGGAAAAATGGATACAAGCTTTGTAGGCTACCTGGAGTATAGCACTGGTTTAATGGGTTGATTCGAGCACAATAATGAAGCAACATGAGCTAGAATAAGATATGTTCCTATCAAGAGATATAATGAAATTATGTTTGCCCTCAGAAAACAACGAGGATCGCCAGGGTCGTCCCATTGACCAGAAGTCGAACCAGTGGTTTGGTGCCACGCTTACCAGCACTGGCCGGAATGGTGCTATCATGGTAAGTGTCTGTTCACTTTACTATCTTAACCAAGTATATTAACTTACTTAAGTATATTTGTCACTTATTTATGTAAAAACGGTTTGGTGAGTTAGGCCTAAATTTACACAGGTAGAATGGTATCGGCCAATAGTAGTAGAGAGAGAATAAGTAGTTAAAAAGTTATCTGACCCATTTCTGTAAATCCGCGAAGGGGGAGGCAGAGGAATATTAACACCCACATTTTGCTATGATTTTAGATTCTACGCTATAGGGAGCGAACCTATTGCAGTCAACGACGGAAATGCCTGTCAACCTCACTTTCGGTAACTAACCATGACCCACAGACGCTGTGCGCTTTAGTTGGTCATAACCAACTCGGGCGGGGAGGTATCTGTGGGAATATTTCGCACGTTAAAAAAAAACGTTCGCGCCCGCCTCCCGTTCGTCTTTACCTCCTCCTCCTTTACTGCATTGTTCACGACTATAGTCTTCTTTTAACAATGTTTACATAGTTGTGGACGGAACCAATAAATTAAATCATACATTGAAATTTTAATCTACGACACGTTGCGGAACCCTAGCTAGTGACCTCATACACTGACCTACAAAGTTTATGGGACGTCTTGACGCACCCTTCCTGCTGCGCCCCGTCGTCAAGACGTCAAGGTGTACCGTAATGGAGACCGCCTATCTTTGTTATGGTAGCTATAGATAACACAGGTAATATCGGACCTCAGTTCAACAGATATCAGTATATGATGGTAGTTTTCGCTGTAATCAGAAAAAGGAAAAATAGTAATAATTTAACTCTTTACTCTTAGAGCTGTTTCTTCTTTTTGTCGCAAAATTCATTGTCGATTTTGTTTATGTAATAGTTTCGAAAGCTAATTGAATATTATTTCTTGTTATAAAATAATATACCATATCTACCTAAATAGTAGTATGAATAGAGTGGCAACATAAAAAAAAATATTTGACAGCTACAAACTGACAATATACTTGGTTCTCTTTTTAAATTTAGTTGTAAAATTATGTTTCTGAAACCGTCAATAATAATTTTATATGTGATAGCCTGATAACCCTAGTTCCGTGTTAAATATCAATTTATTTCTAAAAAAGGCTTTTTTTGCCAAAAAGCAATTTTAATTTCATTATTTCACACTCCCTAATTAAACCATCTGATAGACGCGCCATAAATCTCAGCTCTCTTTTTATTACTATTAAAACAATAGACATCAAGGAAATCTCATTAATCAGCTCCCCATAGTTGACATTTGGCAAGTAGGTCAGTCCAAGGCCTCATGGGGTTGAACACCATTAGGTTACGGGGTCGCCTTTATAGCTTGAAGACTATTATGGCTATCTCTGTTGCGAATTACGTGCTAGGTAGATTTGATAGAAAGAATTGACCTCTTTTGTATTTTGAATAGTTCTAACAGAGGAATAAAATAGAGCCCCTATCTCTTACCGGGGATGTCGTAGAAAATGATTATTAATTATTAAGGGATAGAGCTGTTCTCTATCTGACATTAAACATAAAATCCGCTTAACGGCAATAGGCTCGCCCCTGATACGTGGGACCGAAAATCATAGTTCGCGAAATGTAGGTATCTAATACACCTCTTCCCTACCCTTCTACTCTTCGGGAATTTACAGGTGTGATTATATGTTATGTATGTTGATCGCTCGTTTCCCCGTACTGACTGGTGTTTGTTCGAAATGTGATAATATTATACTACATTACTTCATGTATTCATGGTCCATTTAAAAGTTGCTTTTAAAAAAAAGTTCTTGGAAGTTGGCAGCATCTGTTGTCTGTAAATTCCCACCGCCAGTAAAGTAAAAATTGAATTATTTTCGAATCAGCAAACCGCAACATTAAACGTCTCATTCAAACGAATTGCAACCGTTTAAAACGCACATGTTGTGAATAAACGTTATTTTATTCCTGGCAACTCTGGCTGTTTGGTTTCAGAACTTTTTTCCTTCCATATTTGAAATCAGTCAGAGGACGCGTTCGCCGAAGCAGAGACAACTAAACTTTTTGTTTTCTACTTAAGGAGTTGGAATTTTTATTTCGGAATGCCGAATTAGTGCAAAAACCTACCTCTCTCACCGACTGCAATTTGTTTAGGCCATTTTGTTCCATTTGTACACGACTGGAGGCAAACGCGTGAGGAATTTATAATTGTTCGAACGCAGGGGCTGTGCCTGTAAATGTTTTCTCTATTACATGATGGTGTGGTATTTATTGACTTTTTATTCTTCGATTTAATTAATAAATTATAGGTATTATTATCAATATATTTAGAAAAGCGCGTCCGATATTGCGGTTTCTTCAAATTGATCTATTTTTCTTTTAGTTTGAGAATTTATTTATATTGGTCCTTTCAATTTTTACGTAGAAAAAGATAGTAGGTAGTTATGTTACATGCAATTGGGTATTTGACAACTATTACAAAAAAAATAATGAAATATATTGTAATAATGATAGCTTATACGGAAAAATAAAGATGAATTTAAATATTTTATTTTTACAAAATATTATTTAGATTTTTTATCTGTATTTCACATGACGCAAAACGCAAAAAATCTGTTGACAGTTCGCGTGATGTACTTTCTTACGTGTTAATAATCAAATCTACTCAAGAGAGATTTCTGGAAATTTGTTTCCTGGTACTATTGTCAAAGAATCTATAGTTAATTTCAGGATAGCCGTGTATAAATTACAAACTATCTTATTTATATCTACAATGGTAGATGTGTCCTCACCGCCATGTTTTTCCTGCCATTATCTGCACAAACCTTGTACAGAGGACTGCGTAATTGTTTTTTTATTAGTTGATATCGATTGAATACTAAGTTGCTGTTTTTTGTTGTCGGATGACATTCTTACGATACCGCAAACGCTTCTAGATAAAAATGTAATTAATTCATCTAGCATACAAGATTCTTTTTATTAGGAATGTCTTTGAACGCAGCAGATTTGTACCGAATAACACTTTACGTCAGTACATCATAAAATAATAGTGTAGGTAGTTTTTGAATTTAATAATAGGTACCTATATGCAGTGTTGGGCAAATAATCATAATTGCAAATAAAAAATATAAGAAAATATAAATCCTGACTTACTCGCTAAGTATCGAAAAAAGTAAACCCGATTGCTGTCTAAAAGATCGAAACAAGACTCATAGTAAGTTGTACCCTATTGCCAATCATAAATTAAAAAGAAATTAATGGCTATCGCCTGTTGTCAAACTGTTTCGATCTTTAAGACAGCAATCGGGCTAATTACGATGAAAATTCGCTCACACTGCCTATATGTAGTGTAATTTGATATTAAATTATTAGTCTGTGGACCAACTCACAGAAGCACCATAGACCGAATTAGGCAGAACAACACTGTCAAGTGGATCCTGGGGTCCAAAGTGATACCTTTGGACACTAGGATAATGATTATGTTGATGTGTCATATCAAAGCCTTGGCAGGAAGCCTTAGCTCAGCTGCCTATGCGGTTAGAAAGATAAGGTCACTGACTGATGAGGAAACTGCACGATTAGTTTATTTTAGTTACTTCCATAGCGTTATGTCATACGGTCTGCTGCTGTGGGGCTCGGCTGCCGATATTGAGACTATATTTGTACTACAGAAACGAGCGATACGAGCGATCTATAGCCTCAGACCCCGTGACTCGCTAAAAGAAGTTTTCAAAGAAATTAATATTTTAACAGTTGCTTCTCAATACATTTATGATAATATCATATATGTACGAAAAAACATAAATATTTTCGAAAAACTATCTGATGTACACAATTTTAATACGAGAAGCAAAAATAAACTAGTTGTGCCTAAACTTAGGCTTCACAAGGTTGGTGATTCATTTGTAGGAAGCAGCATAAAAATATTTAATAAAATTCCTCAGGATTTGATTAATATGCCGATAAATAAATTTAAATTAGAAGTGAAAAAAACTTTAATGAGTAAAGGTTATTATAAAGTGGATGAGTATCTTAATGATATCAATGCGTGGTCAACATAAGTCTCTTGCTTGCTCGCACAAAATAAATTGTAAACTAAAGCAAATTTAAAAAAAAAAAGAAAAATAATCTAGTTCTAATATAGTTCGCTGAGTTTCTTGCTGGTATCTTCTCAGTAGAACTAACCTATCCGAACCAGCGAAAGAATCATTTTCCAATGGTTTATTTGTACATTATTTAATATTTTAATATTATTTCTTGACATACTCAATTGTATAATTTTGACGTTCAAATGTGCTCTTTGTGTGCCTAAACTGAATAAATGAAATTGATTCTTTGATTCTTGATTCTTTGATTCTTCATTGTTTCTAAGTGATAGTGAAAACTTGATTCCACTAACGTCATTGTCCTATTGGGCATAGCCGTTTGTAATAAAACATCAATATTGCCTAGGAATTAATTTACAATACCCTTCCTATATTTCAGAAATACAAATCCCATAAGGATATCGCTACCATAAGTCATATCTTCCATATAGAATAAAATAAGCAATACGTCATTATAATTGTAAATAAATTTCTTGAGATAAATCGCGGGATACGTCTCACGGCGCGTCACACAGGCGCAGTACGGCGCGACATGCGCATACGCAACCAGTTAAACACAAAGATTAATTGTTGTGACAGATATGAATAGTGATATGACATTGTTTCGAAAGATGGCTGCTGGCAGAACAGTTTATGAGGGCTATTAAACTTCGCATAAGATAACGGTGCAAAACATCCGATCAAGAACCAAGCGGTTCGGAGACTCTTTCCTCTGTCGCACCATTAAGGCCTGGAATTCATTACCAGCTCACGTGTTTCCTTCTTCCTACAGTCCCGGGTCCTTTAAGCGGGGCGTGAAAAAGCATATGATGAGGCCGTCAAGCTGAGTGTCACCATTGTCACACGGTATGTGTAAGTAATGGTGACCCTCTTTTCTGGGACTTTGCCTTCAGCTTACCATCAGGCAAGGCGAAGTCCAATTGACGTGTCCTATATAAAAAAAAAAAAAAAAAAAAAAAAAACGGGCAGTTTGTGGATACGCGAGAAGCGATTGAATTTCTAATTATTTTTTTATAATTTCTGCAGGAGAGTCACCGTTCTTGTCTGTGGTCAATCATGGTATGGTCAGGGAAAGGTCTGTACTAGACCATGGCCATCTCTCGCAAATAGCGAACGGCGGTCCTCTGCTACTTCGGGACATTCCCGGTAACATGAGATATTACTGGATAATCTAGTTAGGTTCGTTTCATGTTCTGTTTTGTAGTTGAGAGTATGATTTTTACTTTTGAAACCGCCTACACATGATAATGTACTTACACTACACTCACCTTTATTAATATGTATATTCTACTTCTATAGCTGAAAAGTTTGCTGGTTGAGTATTCATATAGAGTTAAGTTCGCTTTTGTACATTTTATCACAAATTAAGAATTTAATTCAGCTTCCAAGATGTTATGACCGGTTTTGCCGTGATGCCAAGAAAAGCGTATTAAAATAGGTACTTCAAATTTTGTATACTGTTATTCCGTATTCCATATTCGGTTTACTGTATTCCGTTTAGAAATTCTATGGAATTGCACATCTATTTTATTTATCTGTTTACTCTATGTCCACATTATCTATGGCCGTCTGGACAAGGCACTAAACGCTATTGATGTGACATATTACTGCCAATACACTATATATTGTTTAGTCTAATCAGTATATTTATCGTCTCCCTTCACACAATTCGCACCCATAAATCTAATAGTATCACAAATATTACTGTTATCATCAAATAAACTTTTCTTTCAAGTGTCTTATAAAGTATCGGTAATGTGAGTTAATCATCTTTTTTAAAAAGGTATAGTTTTTTAATACTAAGGTAGTATTTGCCCCACCAATTGGTATTGTAAGTAGTCCATCCAGAGTGTATGAAAATATTCGGGTTTACTAGCTCACCAAGCCTGTTGATTAATGGACTATGATGGAAGCCTTTCTCTTGGTGTTGGGAAGTCAGTACCCGAGATGAAAGCCTGAGCGTACCCACGTTTGTCAATCAGCAGGTTAACAGTCTTGAATATATAATTATCCACTAATATGGGTGCTCAATGTGCCGAATATTAATGTGCAGTTAAATTTCAAATTGATTCAAATTCGCAACATCCTCTATCCAGAGTTTTTGAGCTAACAAATTGTCCAGCGATTTGTCAGCGTCGAATACTTGGGTTCTTGCTGCGCGCGCGCACCTAATATGGCAGACGCTGCTTGACAGCTACACCCATCCGATTTGGACTTGCGTCGCCATATATAGAACGTTTCTTTTATTGTCTCCATTTGCCGAGTATTTTTATGTGAAATTTCGGCGTGTTTTCTTTATTTTGCAGTATATATTTTTTGCCGTGGATTTCTCTGTCCAAATTATGGGCTAAATACAAAGATTTTCCTGGGCCACCTGTGACTGCGAAGTACTAAATGGTTTCAAGTAACTTTTTGTGAATCGCAAGAAAATGACTATGAACTATACAGGGTGTATGATTTTCAGACGCCTTATAGGGAAAGTGATCACCGTAACTTATAGTAATTTGCAACAATATTAGGCGATTGTCTTGATTGGAAGCACATTGGAGAATAGGTAACTGAAAAAGATGATAAAGTTTCTCTTAAGCGTACAAAATGTACTTTAACTACATTTTACAAATATAATAGCTTACAAGACTCCTTTCGAAAAAAATATTTACGATCGAATTGAGAAACTTCTTTTTTGAAGTCGGTTAAAAAAGGACCATAATTGAATTACTTTGGAGAAGCTGGTCCCAACAGTTCATTAATATCATGGTACTTAAGATCCCATTAGTCCGACATCAAGACCCCATATCGGTCACGCCAGTCGTGTGTTGAAAAAAAATTGGTTAAGTCCGAGTTGCGCCTTATTGTAGTGGTTTTTTAATAGGTATGTATTATCTGCGATCGCTGCGCAGGAGTGAGATTAGGTGATAGAAGAGGAATGTTTTGGAGAAGTGTGTGGATTGAGTAATGTATGTTGAGGTGGTTTGGTACGTGGAGGGAATGGGTAAGTGAATGACAGTTAATGTAGTGGTGAAAATGGGTGTACGTAGATGGGTTGTTCTCGAAATTGCAGGCGATGTGGAACTTTTCAGCCTTAGAAGGGACTTTGCCTCGCAGTGTGTGTTCAATCACCTATATTATGGTTTGTGCTCAGATGTATTGTTTGATATAATGACAGTTATAATTGTATGGCTTTTGTTATTCGTTTACGGAACCCTGTCAAATCTATTTTTTTTAAACACATTCATTAGTATCCATTCTCTTCAATTCATTACTATTAATTTTGTTTTTTTTTTGTCAATTCTATACGCTCAGTTAGAATGTATTGTATGAAGTGATTATTGAATTTTCCATTTAAAATATTGTAGGTATCGTTTTTATACCACTTAGGTGGCAGACAAGCATTATGACCCATCTGATGTGAACTGATTACCATGGCCTATGGACGTATGTAACAACAGGGGCGTTACCTTCTAATGCCCCTCTTGAAATCATATTGTAGACGCTTGGGAAAGCCGCTGCAGGGAGTTCATTTCACAGCTTGAGCGTGCGTGGGATGAAGTTTCTTTCATAGCGCACAGTGCGCACCGTCTCAAGTCGCTATGTGTGCCCCTGCATATTGGGAGTGGTGTGATGATATAATGTGGGCATCTTGTCAAACAATTCATCTGAGCACAAATTATTATTAAATGTGAGATTACAGTTATAGTCAAAATACAGTTACCTCAGTGTTTGCGACTTGAGACAGCGTGCGGTTTTGGTAGGTTTAAGTCTGAGGCTTTTATAACCGGCCCACCGGTCGCAATTTTATATTGAAAGTATCGCAAGTGCAAATCGATAACGATGTTTATTGACTGTGTATTCTCTGTCTTACGCAATCGCAGTTAATATTCCCTTTCGTTTCAATTACGTTTGCTCAGAGCACTAACAAAATGGAACTTGTAATCGAATGGCTCCGTACAAGAAAATGCCGCAATCAGTGGAGGATTCAGTTCACTAATTAGCAGATTGATATAAATGCTTCAGATAGGGCAGGGATGTACTGGATGCAAATAATGTTATTGACGTCAAATATTTGTTTTAGCCTCCCCCTGTTCTCGATTCTCCCGATTTTTTTTAAAACAAAGATTTTCGAGGGGAATTTCGACTAACCCACATATTTGACGGACATTTTAATTAAATTTGTGGCTTGTATGGGAAAAGAAAAGTGTTAATGATAACAGCCTGTACAATCTCAGCTTGTCACCACGGCCGGTGTAACCTGGTCGCAACTTCAAATCAAAGGCATATATGTATTTGTATCATGATTGCATTAATTATCGTAAACATTACTGTTTGAAGAAAAGTGTTGTTCTGATACTTTCCTGACAATTCTTTTTTTCCTTACTTGGAGCCTTATCGAAAATATCCTACTAATATTTCAAACCTCTAATTGGATATTTGATTGACTAGTCAAATTAGTGGCTTTATACGATAAGTTACTAAGATACTTGTATGAAATAGTTTATTGTGACGTTATAATATTTAATAGTCGAATCATTTACTATCATAGGTTGGGTGGATGATTAATAATAAATTATAAAATAATAACCAACGCAACTTTTACCACTCTTTTACCATTATTAATTTAATAAGCTCAGTTAAGTAATTTATTTTAACTACAGGAAAATGCCCAATTGTAAAGATGTATGTTATTTAATTGCGCTTTAACGGCTAAACGGATCTAGGTGAAATTAAGTATGTACCCACAGGAATATATTCTTATCGGGAATAACACATTGGTTATTTTTTATATTCTTGGAACGGATTTCCGTGGGCGGAAGCGGAACTAGAATTCCACACGGGCATCATCTAGCATCCCAACATTGGGAGAGGCCTTTTTTTTTTTTACGTGCGCAAAATCCCCTCGGATACCTCCCCACCGGAGCCGGTGGAGGAGGTTATGTAGGACTCGAATCGACTAAAACGCACGCCGCCTGTGGGTCGTTTTGGTTGCCGAAGGTGAGGTTGACAGGCATATCCCTCGCACCCCGGCCGACCCAGGGCCATCTCTCACGATCTGACCCTCTTCTCGGGTGTGGGGACTACAGAGTCCCCAACTCGTCCCCGGAAACGGGGAGGCGCGCCACGCGCGCCGCCGCCGCGGCCTGCTTCTGCCAGGGGGACAGGCGGCTTCACCTGTCACCCCCAGGACGGCACATTGGGAGAGGCCTATGTCCAGCAGTGGAATGCAATGCGATTATCTAATGAAAAAATAACTTAGTCAACCTGATCGAGCCGTATTCCAATTTTGTTGATAACACATTTTTATTTATTTAGATTTGTTCTCTGATGTCCACCCTACCACCAGGGAAACCCACATTTTTTATGCCAATTAGGTGGCAATACCAGGCAGGTGGCAGACCAGCATAAGGCCCACCTGATGGGAAGCGGCTACCGTGGCCTATAGACACCAGAGGCGTTACACTCGCGATGCCGACCCTGAAGAAACCTTGTAATAGCCCTCTTGAATAACCCTATATTGTAGGCGCTTGGGGAAATCGCAGCAAGGAGTTCATTCCACAGCTTGAGCGTGTGTGGGATGAAGTTTCTTTCATTCCGCACAGTACGCACCGTCTCAGACCGCAATGTGTTAGTGAATGAGTGAATTTTCACACGTTTAAGACAAAAATACACGCTAACCAAGTACTTATACTAAGTACCCAATGTTTCTACCTCCTTGTGCGTCTCGAGGCTTAGCAACAGCGAGGAGGCTGTGAATAAACTGCGTCTCTGATGTTAAGATGAACCGATAACATCTGATCACTATCGCTTAAAGTGCCGACTGCATGCTTAATTGTCATATACTTTACTATTACAAAACACATAAACAAATTTGAACCTTAATGTAAAGTCATAGAATTGAAGATTGTTATAGCAAAGTGAATATTTTGAAGTAGAGACGGAAGACAAAGGTATTGGAATTAGCATTCTATGACATAGAAAATAGAGTTGATAATATAATCAGCAGGTTTTAATATAATTTTAATGAATATCAGATATAGTTAATGTATGTTAGGTGATGAATATTGTTATAACATGGAGTTCTATTAATTATTCTGTGTTTGTAGAGTTAGCGACAAAAATAGCTTAACAAATCTCAATTTACTTAATCCACGATACAATTTAGCACCAAAAACTTACATAAAACAGTAAATAAAACATGACAGTTAGTTACAAGTTAGTAATTTAAAAAATACCGCAGTAGTCTAGTGGTATGGGTAATGGACTGCTGACACGAGGTCTCGGGTTCGATCCCTGGTTTTACCATGGCACACATCAATGACTTTTCGATGCTTTTCGAAGTTATGTGTGTATTTATTGCAGGCTTATAATTGTCCGGTTAATGACAATATGCTCGCCACCTATTACATTGGTACCTAAACATAAACTGGCGAAATGTGGGTGCAAGCATCCCTTCGGGAATATAGGCGTGAATTTATGTTATGTTAGTTATTTCAACCTTCTTTTCTGAGGAATACAAAAATATTTATATATTATCAAGTTCCAGTTTCGATTGCATCTAAATCTTGCATGTTGGAGCTTGAGAATTCGCTCTTTTTTTGAAAGTCTATTATTTAGAATTTAGTTTATTTCGACTTTTACGGGAGTGATTGCCGTCTGACCCGTCCAAAACGACAGCCTGTGGCAGAGCTTAGCCCTGCAGCAGTAGATCTTGGTAGGCATCGTACATCCTTTTTATTAATATTTCATTTTTAGTGTCAAGCAACTTTTCCCACCGACTGTACTTCATGTGAATAAGTTAGAAGTAAAATATTGAATGACCATGATTATAAATTACTTAGCGTCATAATAATATGTATTTGCTTGTTTAATAGATGCTAAAAGCTAGAGATACTGTCTATGAATTGTTTTGAGAAATACGGTACTTTACGACATTACCTTCCGTCAGTGAGTAAGTACTTAGTCAAGTACTCAGTGCAGTTGGATCCAAAGAATAGTCCTTTTTTTTACGTGCGCAAAATCCCCACGGATACCTCCCCACCGGAGCCGGTGGAAGAGGTTATGTCGGACTCGAACCGACTAAAACGCACGCCGCCTGTGGGTCGTTTTGGTTGCCGAAGGTGAGGTTGACAGGCATATCCCTCGCACCCCGGCCGACCCAGGGCCATCTCTCACGATATGGCCCTCTCCTCGGGTGTGTGGGAAGAATAGTACCTAGTGTGGCAGTTCCGTACCTTCGGATGTTTACTTATATTTTAGTCAATCATCTTCTTAATATTGTCATTTTAGCATCCAAGACTCTAGGAGGTAGGACACGACGGTATTTCCGTCCCAATTGAGCAGTCCAACGGGAGAAGTACCTCCATCCTACAGAATACCACGGCTATAATAACCTCTTGTTGTGTCCCCGGCGGTGAGTAGGGTAGCCAGAGAGAGTTTTTGTGCTGTCGGTGGGAAGACCAAAGACTTGTCGTGATTGAGGAAGGCCTGCGCCAGATCCTCGTACTTTCTTCAGCAGGCATACCAGTTTGCAGGTGATCTTAACACAAAAAATAAAAATCCAGACCCATATCCATAATATTTTAACGTTTGAAAAATGACCCACACGTTAAAATATTATGGAACCTATTCCGTATACATACATACATGCATAAAATCACGCCTGTTTCCCATAGGGGTAGGCAGAGATCACAGATCTCCATTTGCTACGATCCTGACATACTACTTTCGCTTCATTCACTCTGATTACATTCTTCATGCATGCTCGTCGGTTTAGGGTACTCCTGACCTGCCCCTTTTTAGAACTTCCCCGATTTGGTCCAGATATGTGCGCTTCGGTCTTCCCATTCCGACGGTACCATCCACACCTCTTTCGTTAGTCTTCCAAGTCTATTCCGTATTCCAAGCGTAAAAAGATACTAGTATTCAGCAGTGTTACTGTCTGAGACCAAAAGCATTGCAACTTTTCGTTCCCATTCAGTAACGGTTCACTAACCATTTGCATAAAAAAATTACCATAAAATATTTTGACATATAGGAATTTAGACTAATGATATTTATTTATAAAATTAATATATAATAATAAAATAATGATACATAATTACATATAAATAAAGCAAAAAAAAATTATAGATAATTAAAAATTATGCGTTTATATCATTAGTCTAAATTACCATAATGCCAAAATATTTTATGGTTATTTTTTTATGCAAATGGATAGCGAACCTCCAGTAACACCAATATTAAGCAGTGTTTTTGGTTGGAAAAGTGCTTAGTCATCGAATAATAGTGTAACGCGATGGGAATTTTTTCCCAAAGTATTACTGAATGGGAATAAACTCGTATTCCATACCATTGCACTCAACACAGCTTTCCTATTGCACTTTGCCGAATAGTTTAGTTTAGTTTTAAGTAACCATCACCTAACCAGAAACATTATAAAATATATCAGCAACATATTAAAAGCTTCCCGTTCATTTGATCTGTGAACAATAATTTCTTATTGGCACTTGCGAGCTCCTTTTATTTGGTTTATGGAGATCGTTCCGTTTCCTGCGCCGGCGCACATCGGCATTATAAATAGCAAGCGTTTCCTGCACTGCCGCGGGGTGTGAAGCTCAAGATTTGTTTTACTCGCGTCGTATATTAATATTATGTAACGGCGTTTGACGCTTTTATGCTCTAGGAAGGGTAGGTTTTAAGAGACTTTGAAAAAGGATTGATAATGTCGTTTATTGTAACTAATATTATCAATGTAAAATTGAGTTTGTTTGTTAGTCTTTGACCTTGTGTTAGCCCCGCTATCAGAATTTACGCTTTCATTACTCAACTGATCTATAAGAAATTTTGCATATATGTTGTCAGAGTAGCTGATAAGTCACAAAATCTAATGGCGGACTGTTATTTCTCCACCTGTTTTATGGCTAGTGATCAAAGTCTACCTAATTTCCTGGAGGCTTCCTTACTAGACCCCTTGGAAAAGATTCACGTGAATCTTTTGTGGAAACATATGGTTTTAGTCAGTTGGATTCCAACTGAGACACTTTACTGTTAACCTTGGTTAGGACGTACTCGTAAAGGCATTAAATATGGCTTTGTCTTTGCCTGTTTTGTAAAGAGTAAGTCGTGAATAAATCTGTGTCTGGGCTTAATTTATATTACCTAAAACTTATTTTGAGCAGTAAAGTTATTCTTTAATGTCGAGCACGTGAAAATATTTTATGATGGAAGGAGTCCATAATGCTAACTCATGAAGCTGCAGCTGCCTTTATCCCCAAAATTGTTAGACTAACACGGAACACGTGGTGA
Source organism: Eilema griseolum (assembly GCA_963662185.1). Classification (NCBI taxonomy): domain Eukaryota; kingdom Metazoa; phylum Arthropoda; class Insecta; order Lepidoptera; family Erebidae; genus Eilema; species Eilema griseolum. The sequence goes on from OY759240.1 coordinate 24,969,549, forward strand.
GGTGCACACCAAGGTTCATTGACATAAGGGTGAGTGAAGGTGTAGTGGAAATGTATTTTGGAAGACTGCATGTTCATTAGGGTTATATTATCAGTGTGAATGATATTTTTAATGTCCACTTTTTGGGGCGAATGATTTTAGTAATATTTACACCTTAAGACAAGTGACAATACCTACGTTTGTAGAATAGAATATATTGATCAATGTTTGAAATGTTATTTCACCTCTGCCTAACTTTCCGGGGATAAAGACGTGATTGTATGTATGTATGTAGTATGCTAACTATTCAAATCATTCCTTGCTGCCTATAGTTTGTACCAGAAACCCTATGATATATAAATCGAAAGATTTGGATTATTTCAGATAGAGTTCGCTGGCTTAGTGGTCAGAGCATTCCCCTTGTAAAGGAAAGATTGCAGGTTCGAATCCCGTCTGAACTTATCAATTTTTTTTCTACCTACAGATTTTTAAACCCATCATTTCTTACCCAGATCGCAGAACGAATCTTGATAAAATTTGGCACAGTAATACATATAAGTCTGTACATCTTTTAATTCTGGGAATAAGTTTCTGTGTATAGCTGGCAGTACCTAGCATGAAATATACATACAGAAACGGGAAAAGTGAGCATCGGCCCACAATCCCGGTGAACCACGCCACAGGATATTTCACTTCACAATTGTATTAGCTAGCCACCGACTCTAATATAGCGATTTAAAATCCATACAAGTCCAAACAAAATCTAGCATTCATTGCGTTTTCTACGACGACCAATTTGTCTCGACTGCTGAATGGTCTCGACTACTCAACGGTCTCGAATATCTTTAGTGTCTCGCTCGCTAGCTCGCCGCCATTGTTAGTGTGCTGGCTCCGTCTTTATGGGGCTTTGTTTTAGTTTTTATTGGCTAGACTAGGCTATCTATGCGCTCCGAATGTTCCATAGCTTATGAGGCCAAATCGGAGTTTTCTTTTGGAATATGAATCGTTTTATTGAAGATTTGTGTGAGTGTTTTATTAATAAGGTAAGGTAACGATTCGGGTAACAATCGTGAGGTGGTGAGTTTGAGCCTTGCTGTGAACTCGCTTATGATTCGTATAATTTCGATTTAAAGGATTAGTACATATTTCATTGAAAACTTAATCAATGATGTCCATGATCTTCCAGTAATATGTAGTAATACTACTTAAAACAAATGTTTTTTTTGTACTACTTTATTATGCTATCATTGTCATTTCAGTACTGAGTTCTAATCGTGTCTGAGGCTTTCAACTCGAAGTCTGGAGTTCGCGCCGGACCCCGTTTGTTCTTCCTTCCAATTTACGAATTTCTAACAAATTTTTTATCTCATCGTGATTTGATGGTGACAGTTTTCATTCGCTTTTCATATCATTGTTGGTCCTGGTTGCTTCTCCTTTCTACTCTATCATATTTAAAAAATCATGAATGCATGGACCATCCATTATCGTAGACTATATCCAATATAATAAATAATTATACCTATCGGTATCTGAGTATTATTTAAAAAAATGAAATTATTAAAATTATGTTGCTACTCTGTCGCATTGGGTCTGCCTGTAATGACATTGTATGTTTGAAATAAATAAATAAATAAAGAAAAAAGGTCACGGAAACATTTTCTAATTCTTGTAACTGATTTCTGAGATATTGCATAAAATTTTCTTTAACTTCCTGGCTATCAGTACGCACTCTAGTATATCTAATAAGAATCTACTCCGATACTATATCTTAATCTATGGGTTGAATAACGACGCGCGCGTTTGCGCTCTGCGCCTGCGCACGCGTCGGTCACGGTGCAACGTAGCACGAGCTTCAACGGGGAGGGGCGCGGACGGGCGTATTGTTCACAATGAAACATGCAATTAATGGTATTTGATTTATAAGTTCTTTCATCATGTATTTTTTTTATAAAAGCTTGATTGCGGAAATGACAGTGATGTTGTTTTGGTAGATTCTGAAATAAACAAGATTTTGTTACGTTTAGTCGATGATGATGACCAGTACGATATAGATAGATACAACATTTTTTTCGTGTGGAATTTCCTATGGATAACTCTAGCTGGCTAGTAGAGGATGTGTTTATATTGGACTCATAACATAACATAACCTCACGCCTATATCCCCGAAGCGGTAGGTAGAGGTGCTAGCGCCCACATTTCACCAGTTTATTTTCTTTTTTTTTGAATGTTTAGGTCCCAATCTAATAAGTGGCGAACCTATTGCCATTAACCGGGCCCTTATAAACCTGCGATAATTACACACATAACTTCGAAAAGCATTGAAAAGTCATTGGTGTGTGCCATGGTAAAACCGCGGTAGCCTAGTGGTATGGGTAATGGACTGCTGAGACGAGGTCTCGAATAGAATAAAATCGAACGCTGTCTTCTCGGGTCTCATCGAGTATAAAGTGGCCTAATGAGGCAATTTTCTTGCTCTCCAACTAAAGTAGGATATAAGGATATGTACCTCAGTCATATTTTAATATGTCCACGGAATCCATTACGATGTGGTCGGTAGATACACGGGTCGTAATAACCGGCGATGTTATCAGGGGCGAAGCGTGAAGATTGCTATCGTTCTGTAGATGGAGCTAGCAGAGAATGATGCAACAAGATCCATACTGATAACCGCCGTACGAGTTGGGAGCGATCTTCCATCCTCGCCTTATTTATTAACAGCATGTACTTAAATGTAATGTGCTGGTGTATACCTTGTAAGCTGCTCTTAATAAATAAATAAAATAAAATACGCCTGTATATTCCTAAAGGGATAGGCAGATATGTCTTAGAACATACTACGTAAGGTAATGGAAACCTATTGTCATCAACTACGTTACTGTCGGATGTAATGTGTGCCAATGGTCTCACTACCATGATTTCTATTTCTTTTTTATAAAGAATATTAGAACTGAAATACTAATATTCCCTCTAACCCCTCCAGCTAAGGTAAACTGCTTGTGTTAGAAATGGGTTCACGGTGTTAGTTACACTAACTGGCCAGGATTGAACCTCGGGACCTTTCGATTGTAAGGTCGTTTCCTTAACATCTAAGCTACGGATGCTTCCTAAAACTGTGCAAAGTTTATGAGTGAACGCCGCTAGGACCCAGAACTCCGAGACGAGAGACTGTAAATATAAAAGGAATACCTACTCGTATTCTAGAATGGAACTCGTTCTAAATCTCGCAAATTTATCTGAGGGTAGGGTTGGTGAGGGTACTAGAATGGTACTCAGTACAGAATCTCAATTTATCTGAGGACAGATTGTGTAGAACATCTGTAAAATCTGTCAATATGGACCTAAGTAAAACTTGGGTCCGTATTCTAGAAAACAGACCTAAGTTTTACTTTACAATCTAAAATAATATTTGATTGGAAACTGTGGCTAATTTTAAGTTACCACCGAGACTAAAAAATCTGGAATGCGGTACCTAAGATCAGCACAATCTATCCCAACAATTCAACCACAGTTATCGCTGACCCACTTACTCTATCCTCTACTTACAATAACGGACAGCCTCACAGTTACTTCAAAAAAATCTTCCACCTATCCTTGTTGGGAGTTCTGAGTACCTCTCCATTGAGTAACGGGCTGAACGTACAATTAGAGGGATAGTAGTGAACGGAGGTAAAAACGCATACAGCTAAGTATAGCTAGTGACTTACTTAAAGGGAATACGAATGATATAGGTTGATCTGGAAGCGATAGGCTTATAACAAACAAGCATTACGGTATGTCAGATACCACAGATTTAAAGTAGCTAGATACGGTATCATTTTTTCTTCACCACCAATGGCATCACCGACCGACAACCTTACATACAGTCCCATACAGTCGGCATGCGTTTTAGATGGTTCAAGTCCGACATAACCTTCCCCACCGGCTCCAGTGGTGCGGGAATCCGTGAGATTTTTGCGCACCTGACTTGGAATTCATTACCAGCTCATGTGTTTCCTTCTTCCTACAGTCCCGGGTCCTTTAAGGGGGCGTGAAAAAGCGTCTGATGAGGCTGCCAAGCTGAGTGCCACCTTTGTGACATTACTTAGTGTTTGTAATGGTGACTCTCTTTCCCGAAACTTTGCCTTTAGCATACGCGAGGTGAAGTCAAATCGACGTGTCCTGGATGAAAAAAACAATAAAAAAAGTATCAAACGGACCATAAACCGAAAAGGACCACTGTAGTTTTGAAACCGTTTTGTTGCTCATTTAGACATTTCAAATGCATTCATTAAATATGGTTGACTTGATGATGCATCTCCTTTTATGAGTATGAGAAATGTAGATAGTGAATGGCTGCGAAATGCGCTCACGCACGAATGTCACAAAGTGTAACGGTTTTTATGAGTTTTGAAATAATTCATAACATGTGCTTTTGGCGTTTGTTAATTTATTAGTTGGTCGTTATACGGGCCTTAGTTTAGTTTATCGAACTGATGCTCACATCATTAGAAATTATATTGTTTAAAAAGAATAGAAGAGAGAAAGAAGTATGGATGCTGCATTCTGAGAAATTTTTTTTTCTCTAAAATTTTGTAAAATTCTTCTACAGGGTGTTTACCCATAGCGGCCATAGCACATAGAATTAGAAGTGGTCACGTTTTATCAAATAAATTTAGATATTTAATGCGTATAACAACCTCTCCAAATTGCGAAACTTGTGGAGTAATGGAGGACGTACAACACATCCTCATGGAATGCGCGCGCTACAAGACTGGCAGAGACCAACTGATGGTAGACTTAGAGGTAAATAAGGCAGACATAGGTGCCTTCCATAAAATACTGACCACTCCTAATTCGGAGGAAGCATTCTATTTATATAGAATGCTTTCTATACAATAGTACTTACTTAACTTGTTAAGATAATACTATATGTACTAGCAGGGCGACATATACTTATTGTATAAAGTCCTTAAATAAAGAAAAAAAAAAAAAAAAAGGGTGTTTACCACTTTGAACATGTACAGAAGCATGTCCTTTTGTGTTAAATATTTTGTACAATTTCTGTACACATTTATTAATACCTAAAACTGAAACTCCTAAAGTTATATGTAACCATTTGATAATTACTAGTCAGTTCATTTATTTTTTACTTTTGATATATCATGATTAATTAAATCTATGCAAATATTTATTTTAATAAAAAATAATAATTATATAAAACAAAAGTTAAAATGCGTTCTGGAATTCCTCCGCATCGCATGCTTCTTGTGGTAGCGTTCCCAGAAGACTGGCAGCATTGCACGTTGTATGGCAATGCTTATTCTCTGACCTAAGAAGAGGCCAGCACTCTGATTACGAGTAGCGTCGGTATTCCCGTCCCAATTGAGCAGTCCAATTGGGGAAGTACCTCCGCCCTACAGAATACCACGGCTATAATAACCTCGTGTTGTATTCCCGGCGGTGAGTAGGGTACCCAGAGCTCACTGGAGAGTTTTGTGGCTGTGAAGACCAAAGGCTTGTCCTGATTGTGTCTTTGGCACTGACGGCACAGAAACTCTCTGTTCGTACAGGGTCGGCAGCACGGTTGTAACTCCCCTGGTATTGCACACGTCCATAGGTTATGGTAACTACTTCATATCAGGTGGGCTTTGTGCTCGTCCGCCATTTATGTATTTAAGTTGTATAAAAAAAACTCTAGTCCCTTCTAGCACTTAGCTAAGTCTTAGTTACTCCCAGTAGGTTAGCTGCGGTTCCTATATGCCGTCTTTGAACGTACGTTGAATGCAGTTCATTTTGAGAATCTTGCACAACTCTCTTTAGGGAGAGGATTAGAAAAAGTTGTTTCTCTAGCCGACACAACGGTTAACACTCTTTATGGAACATGCGTATGCGGACCTTATGCTCAAGGCTCTTCAGATCTTTATTACTCGACTACGGCGAAGCAAAAGGAGGGTTATGATTTTGATAGGCTATGTTTGTATGTATGTAGGTTCATTTGTTCCCTCATAGCTCCTCAACCACTTATTCAATCTGGACAAATGAGGTATCGTTAGAAGTGTCTTGATCGTAAAGACTATATGACGTATCACTGAATCTAATGTAGCGCCCTCTAGGGGTGATAAAGTATTATGTTAAAAAATAAATTTGAGATAGTTAGGTATTTAGTTTGGTATCATCTGCAAAGTCTTAATTAGCACATTACAAATATGTATAAATTAAAGGCGCCAAATAATTTAAATAAAAAATTGCCGTGGTCGTATGCCACTTAGTCTGACAAAGTTCTAAGAAAAAGTGGCATACGACCACGCCTTTCCTTGATATTTTCTTGTTTAATACATTTTAAAGCGTGATTTCCAGTAGTCGGGTAATAAAAAAATAAGTTTAAATCTATAGTTTTTAATGATGTAATTCCTCACATGTTTTAAAAGCTACTTTTACGCTTGCTTTTGTTAGGGCAGTGGGCTTTAATTAGCTAGTTCATTCATTGCAGCAGTAGGTGCTTCCTCAATATAATAATAATATAATACCACACAAAAATAAAAATCAATAACTGATGACAGGACCTTTCAAGGGAAAGAAAAGAATATCAATACCTGCAATACTCTACATTATACAACATCCACAGGACTTTTCGGTGTGTACCCTACCTTAGATAAACCACAGCCTTATTCACAAGACCATTTAACAAGGCATCCCATAAAAGCACCACCCCATATACCATTATTACAGATATCCCTCCGATCCTGAAGATAATGCCAAAATAATCGCGGAACACTCAAAATCGATTACCTGCGCTTGCACACCTAAAGGCGGGTGTACACGACACGTAAGTGGAATGTGTTGTACAATGTACACACGTGAGCATGTTGCAATTTATGTTGTTTACTGTAAGACAATGGGTTGTTAAGTGAGAATTCGGTACTTTAAAAGGAACTGGTTTTTATTTAGTTTAATATTGGTTAAGGATGAATTTGCGGTATCCGCGAATGCACTTACCGAAAGAGAAAAACTTTGCACGCTGTTGGTTTACTTTTTATATATTCATGACTGTATTTTTTCGAGGGTATACGCAGACGTATGTACCCTCATTTTACCAACCAAGTTTTTGTCATCACGTTATAGATTGCACATTTCCTATGGTTAAAGGATTTTTTTATTACGAGTACGAACTACAAGATGGTTTTTATGACCATTATTTATAATATGACAGTTAAAAAAAATTAAAAAATCGAACATACATATGTACAAAGCTACCAAAATTTCAAATTTGGAATCATTACAGTTTAGACCCTGCACTGATAAATTAACCTATGCAAACGTCCACTTCTATTGACAGTACACATGAAAGATAATTTTTATTTTTTATATAAGACACGTCAATTATACTTCGCTTTGGCTGATGGTGAGCTGAAGGCAAAGTCTGAGAAAAGAGAGTCACCATTTCTTACACATACCATGTGACAATGGTGACACTCAGCTTGACGGCCTCATCATGTTTTTTCACGCCCCGCTTAATGAACCCGGGACTGTAGGAAGAAGGAAACACGTGAGCTGGCAATGAATTCCAGGTTTTAAACATGTGACAAAGGAAAGGAAAGAGAAAGGAAAGAGGTGAGTAGGGTAGCCAGAGCTCACTGGAGAATTTGTGCCGTCAGTGGGAAGACTTGTCCTGATTTGTCTTCTACTGACGGCACAGAAACTCTGTACTTACAGGGTTGGCAGCGCGACTGTGACTCCTCTGGTGTTACAGACGTCCATAGGCCACGGTAACTACTTTCCATCAGGTGGGCCGTGTGCTTGTCTGCCAAATAAGTGGTATAAAAAAAAAAAAAAAAAAGAGTCACCGAACCGCTTGGTTCTTGGTCGGATGTTCTGCACCGTGTGCGGGTGACATCTAAGCCCTGTACATGTTGTCCTGTGTAGGAAAGGGGAGGGTGGGACTAATTGGAAGAGAGGGTGAGATCATCAGAACATTCACCATGGTACAGATTTATGTACCTACATAATTATGTATGAACTATGTTAAGTAGAAAATAGTTTCCCAGATACAGTCATCTTATTTCCGTTATTGAGCAACATATCATTATTCCTTTATACTTTTGCAATGAGTGCAGGCGCTGACTCACGCAGACATGCATCCGTCTGTATTATTAACTTATCTTACATCACCTTCGAGATTACTGAATCGCTTTTTATAGTGTACCAGATTATCTAATATGGGGACTTCGATTGATGTATCATTAATCAAAGGACGGAGATGACGCTATTGATTTTTATGAGGATTGTAAGAATGTAATATACCTAAGTGAAAAAAACAGCTTAATCCTTATAATATACATACATGCATATAATCACGCCTTTATCCCCAGAGGGTTAGGCAGAGGTGAATTAACACCCACATTTCACCAATCATTATATTCGGGGGTGAGTCTATTGCCGTATTCCGGGTACCATTGTTTACTCGAGCCATGCATCTGAGGCGGAGTATGAATTGTACATATCGGTGTGATGTTAATCAGCCCTATCCCTTAGTCGCCTTGTACGACACCGCATAGGAAGAGACAGTGTGGCCTGAATTCTACTCTGCCGGGAAACGCACGGCTATTTACAGCTATAGGCAATATACAAATGAAAAATCGCAGACCTCGGGTTCCGAAATGATGTCGATGAAAATTGTTAGGACGATAAAGGCGATAAAATGTTCATGACACTACTCTGATTTGCCTTAATTTTCTTTGGGTTTCTGAACTCTTATTCTCTCATCCCATCAACTCTGATCTATATGAAATTATTATATAGGTGCATGGTGCAACTTTTGAAGCTTATAAGTATATTGTCTTGCAGTCACAGTAGGTACGTAACCCGATTACCATTCGCGCAATACTTGTTTGTCTGCTGTAAATCATTTGACAATAGTCTCTTTAGCTTATCGTAGATAAGGCAGGAGATGTTACAGGCGGAACGTGAAGCATAGCGATTAAATTAAAAAAAAAATCACGAAGAAATCTTGAGAATTTTGTTTAATTTTCACAACTTCACTTAAGTTTGTATTTTAAAAGAATATTAGAACTAATATTCCCTCTAGCCCCTCTGAGCTAAATTACTTGTGTTAAGAGTGGTTTCACGTCGGTAGTGTAATGGTCAGGATTCAAACCCGAGACCGTAAAGTCAACGCCTTAACCAATAAGCTACCGATGCTTCAGTTCTAAAGTTCTGGAATATATTTGGAGAATATCTTTTAGATATTTTCCTGTCTCGAAGGGATATAGGAAATGGTTCTTTTTTTCTTTATTTCTTTGTAGATGATAACATTACCATTAATACCATAGGGGAATGCTAACCTTATATAGCGGATGCTGATAAAAACACGCTGACTTTAATCCGTTTAATAAAATTCCAACTCGCTAATCGCTTAGCTTGTGTATGTGCCATAACCAGAGTAACATTGTTACTCTCACGACAGGACCGATAACAAATGGTACTTAAAGTACCGACTGTGAGGAACAGTGGCATCTAAGATACATTTACTGCCTATTAACGCCTACAAGGACATATTTCTTAGGCTTATGGCTTCTGTTAGCACCTCACCGTAGTGTTATAGCCGTATCTTAAGTGGTACTTTTGGGAACTTTACATTTTAAATAGTACTACAGTGCAAATAAGCACATGATCGTAAGGAGTTATCTAGTCCTATGAAAAGTATGAAATATAGTATACATACTGCTGCTTAAAAACGATTTTAAAACCGCGTGGTTCCCATCAGAGTAGAACTTGAACCACTCCATCTCTTCCCATGCGGTGTCGTACAAGGCGACTAAGGGATAGGGCTGTTTAACACCAGACAGATATATACAGCCAAGACTCAGCCTCAGATGCATGGCTCGAGTCAAGAATAGTGTTCGAAAGACGGCAAAAGGCTCACCCTATTACGTAGGACTGAATTTAATGATTGATGAAATGTGGGTGTTAATTCACCTCTGTCTAACTCTTCGGGGATAAAGGCGTGAATATATGTGTGTATGTAAAAAAGATTTTGAGACTCAGGCGCTGGTACTTTCTCGGGTATAATCGCGGTTGGAAAAGAATAGTTTCCTATGATTCTGTACATAATATATCATCACCTCTATGTACCTTCATAAGCGTACACTCGTACAGGTACGAAAACGTTTAAAAAAGATGACGTAATGACGTCACCTAGCCTGATGTTTAGCTGAAGGCAGTCTCAGGCGAGAAGGGTAGCATTTTAGACACCAAAAATGTTACAATGGTGACTCTCAAGTTGACAGCCTCCTTAGATGTTCTATCATACCCCCGCATAAGGGACCCGGGACTCTGGGAAGGAGGAAATACGTGTACCTAGCAGTGAAGAATTTCAACACTAATGCGGCAAAGAAATGCCACTTATACAGTTAGCAATGAATGAATTCCATAGAATTAAGTTAACATGTCACTGAATAAATTTGAAATAGGAGTGAAGAAAACTTTAATGAATAAAGGTACATATTATAAAGTAGATGAGTATCTTGATAATGTAAATCCGTGGTTAACCTAATCTTCATTGCGCGCACAACATTTAAATGTAAACAAAACCATATTAAAAAAGGATAATCTAGTTCTAATATAGTTCTCTGAGTTTCGTGCTGGTACCTTCTCAGTAGAACTAATCTACCGAACCAGCGAATGAATAAGTTTCCAATGGTTTATTTGTTTTACTTATTATTTTTATGATAAAGAAATATAGAAGATATAATTATACATTTTTAACTTTCATATGTGCTCTTTATTTAAACTGAATAAATTAAATAGATTCTTTAATTGAATCTTACGAAAGTATCATCTACTAAGATTAGTGTGTAACTAATTTCCAAATCATCAACTAACGCGATCGGTAAAAATTCAGGTATTCTATCTTGTGTTGCTAACCGTCCCTTCATATGTTGTTCCTCTGTTCCCTCATCAGCTGTCGAACTCATCTAAAATGCCCGTGTGACCTACATCCACAGACTCTGTGTTCGCATTTATTCTTGTAACGAAACCGGGACGGCAACCACTGTGCCAATGCTGGAACACGCTTGAGCAATAATTTCTTTCAAATGCATTGACAGCGTTTGAAGTTCTCCAAAACCAATATATAGGTCGTGTATCGTTAGTTTCAAATAGCTTTATTTATGGGGCTGTCGAAAACCACTGAAACCAGTATTGTTTTGTAATAGGAAGTGGTTTTATTCTGTTCAAAGTTGGACAACAGGTTGTTATTTATGGTGATTGCTCATAAGATATGAGAATTAGTCTGTTATGTAAACCCTCTCCTTTCCTAACACAGGACAACATGTGCAGGGCTTAGATGTCACCCGTATACAGTGTAGAATGCACGAGCAAGAACCAAGCGTTAGGGAGACACTTTCCTTTGTTGCTCCATTAAGGCCTGGAATTTATTACCGGCTCAAGCGTTTCCTTCTTCCTAAAGTCCCGGGTCTATTAAGCGAGGCATATGATGAGGCCGTCAAGCTGGGTATCACCATTGTAACATGGTATATGTATGTAATGGTGACCCTCTTTTCTGAGACTTTGCCTTCAGTTTGTCATCAGGCGAGGCGAAGTCTAATTGACGTGTCCTATAAAAAATGGAGAACGTTGAATAGTTTAGACTATGTTTGTTTAAGCGTTTTACCCACTTAAGTGGAAAGATTAACACTGATACAAGGATATTTCGAAGACAAAAATGCTTAGTGCAGAAATTTGCATGTTCAATTTTCAACACTATATTGATGATACAGAAGACAAAAATTCCAATTGCAAAATTTTGCACTTAGCATGTTTGTCTTCTAGATCATCGATTTATCAATTCAGCTTCTCAGATTTCTAGTTTTGTGTGGTTCTGGCTCTCTCGTAATGTAGTTACAATTTTTTTTTTCATCTTGTCTTCTTGTCTATAGGCAGTTTGTCTATTTTATCTGCAAATAGTATTGACTAAGATTGTTTGACCACTTAAAATTGACCTCTGATAATTCTATATTCCTCTTGACATTCTAATTATATTTCATTTTCATAAAATCAATTACTATTTCAGGCAAACAATGAAACTAAATAGTGATTAAATATTATTTGCCAACGATTATGTGAAAATTTGCATGCCACAGTCTGCGGCTAAACATGCTGTATTTATATATATATGTAAGACCTTATGTTACCATGTTTATGAGCAAATAAATTATTCTATTCTATTCTATATCTATACTTTGTCTCTCATTATACTACAGAGTTAATTGAACTTATTATAATTTTCATTATTGCATTTTACATAGCCTAGTGGTATGAGTAATGGACTGCTGAGACAAGGTCTTGGGTTCGATCCCAGGTTTTATCATGGCACACATCAATGACTTTTTGATGCTTTTCGAAGTTATGTGTTTATTTATCGCAGGTTTATAAGTGCCCGGTTAATGGCAATAGGCTCGCCACCTATTACATTGGGACCTAAACATAAACTGGCGAAATGTAGGTGCTAGCACCTCTGCATACCCATTCAGGGATATAGGCGTGAGTTTATGTTATGTTATGTTATGCATATTACATCTGCATTAACTCTAATGCGGTTTCAAGATAATTTAGCTTTCCCTCAGACACAACTGGTGTCTTCTCTTTGTGCATTAGTAGATACTAGTAAATATTTACTTGAGCAAAATGAAAATACTTCAAGTATGCTTGAAGGTTTTGTGCTAGAGAAATTCTGGTGTCTTATTGATTTAACTGTCAACCAGATTCTCTAATAAGAAATTTGATTGTACAGTCTTTCTATTACCGATTAAACTGCAATACAAATAATTTGTATTTGAAGCCATTACAGTTGCAATTGCTACGTAGGAGGCGCGGGTTCGATCCCCGTTCAGTGTAAATATTTGTATGCACGAATATGGGTATTTCATATGATGAGGCCGTCAAGCTGAGTGTCACCATTGTCACACGGTATGTGTAAGTAATGGTGACCCTCTTTTCTGGGACTTTGCCTTCAGCTTACCATCAGGCAAGGCGAAGTCCAATTGACGTGCCCTACATAAAAAAAAAATCAATTGGTCTGGGTGTTTCTATGTATAATATGTACAAAAAAAAAGGATTTAAGTATTATACATATTCTTATTCTAGATTCCTTAACACAAGCTAGTTAAGCTATGCTTACCATGGGTCTATATAGCGTTGTGTGGAATGTTGTAGAATATTTAGTGAAATAAATGTATAGGTTTAGAATTTTTTTTTTAAATTCAACTTAACAAAAGACTTTAAAGACGTGCAGACAAAAATCATTTAAGTTATAATTTTAAATACTAACTACAGAGGATTAACTGGATTTAATGTTAGGTAGTTACGATCTTTAGGTAAAGTCAAATCACTCAAATCAACTAACAAAAAAGACTTTTATGCCCGAACATAAATGTCGAGTGACTAATACTAGGTATAACGGAAGACCACAGGTTCTTGAGACTTTTCTTTGTTCGTTAAAGCAAACAGCTGATTCATATGCGAGTAAGTGATTCATATGTCTTTGTCAATGAACTTAATTTATTCGCAAGTTTTGACTGACCGGTATGATACGAATATACCTGGCTACGGACACAGTGTCCCTAGAATTTGTGTCCCAAACGTCTTCGACTCATTTATATTTCGTTAATTTATGGATGTGTGTGATCTTAATCCTATATGTAACCTTAAATAGTGTTTGTCTTGTATACCAGACAATCAAACCTGCCAGGCGGGTGCGTTCACTGATTATAGGACGAGACAACATGTAATATAGGTTCTATAATGTGAATAAACATTTACATATTAGATACTCCACTCGATAAAACTCCAACTCGCTAATCGCTTCGCTTGTGTATATGCCGTAACCACAGTAAGATTGTTGCACGCTGCATGGTGAACGCCACTCGCAAAAACCTTAAAGTATAAGCGATTAGTTAATATGTTTATTGTAATAATAAGTAATACTCTATCGTAAACATTATTAAATAAATAAATAAAAACTCTCACGACAGTAGGTACCGATAGCAAATGCCACTTACAGTATTGATCTACTCCGCACTACTCCAAATGCGTACAAATATTTACACTGAATATAAATCGACTCCCCAAACTATGACGTTGCAATCAAAGACTCCATCGCGACCCCACACAGGTCGTCAGAAAATATGTATATTTATATATTCATTAAAAATTAAAATTTATGAATTTATGGGAAAACTGCTGTTAAAAAATGTACATGTATTTTTTATTAAGTCATTTGAAAGTTTATACGGACCACGACAACATGAGAAGTCATGTTCTTCTTAGCCCTAATAGCCAGGCTCGACGAGAAAATTACTACTCTCACTTAATGCCACCTTTAAGTGGCATTATGCTGCATTTTATAGGTACTTACTGTTTTTGAGATTGACGGAGGTCTTACAATTTAAATATGTTTTTAAGTCTTCTATCCTACCCTTTTACTTTTGTAGAAGTATCATGAGATCTGCAATTCTGATGTTAGCTATGTTTTCTTTATGTCACGTCACTCCTATATCGTTCCCGGCCGAGTAGAATTTGGACCACCCCATCTCTTCCCATGCGGTGTCGTACAAAGTGACTAAGGAATAGAGCTGTTTACTATCACACAGATATATACAGCCCATACTCGGCCTCAGATGCATGGCTTGAGTCAATAATAGTGCCCGGGAGACGGCAATAGACTCACCTCTATTACGTGGGACCGAATTCAATGATTGGTGAAATGTGGGTGTTCATTCACCTCTACCTAACCTTCTGGGGAAAAAGGTGTGATTATATGTATGTATGTTTGTATGTAACTCCTCGTATAAGGCCGGTTGTGTGCTTGTTTTCAATTTTACTTTAAAATCCCTTTTCCTAGCTCTGGACGAGTCGAATAAATCTGACTTCTTTTGTACATTGTGTTAATTGGACTCTTTTTTTTTTTTTTTTTATATAGGACACGTCAATTGGACTTCGCCTTGCCTGATGGTAAGCTGAAGGCAAAGTCCCAGAAAAGAGGGTCACCATTACTTACACATACCGTGTGACAATGGTGACACTCAGCTTGACGGCCTCATCATATGCTTTTTCACGCCCCGCTTAAAGGACCCGGGACTGTAGGAAGAAGGAAACACGTGAGCTGGTAATGAATTCCAGGCCTTAATGGTGCGACAGAGGAAAGAGTCTCCGAACCGCTTGGTTCTTGATCGGATGTTTTGCACCGTGTGCGGATGACATCTAAGACCTGCACGCGTTGTCCTGTGTAGGAAAGGGGAGGGTGGGACTAATTGGAAGAGCTCATCCGAACACTCCCCATGGTACAAACGGTAAAATACAGCCATGGACGCAACATCTCTACGCAGCTGTAAAGGTTCTAGGGTGTTCGTGATCTCGGGATTCCCAATGATGCGGACCGCACGTCGCTGCAACCTGTCGAGAGCATCTAGTAAGTACTTTGCTGAACCATCCCAGAGATGCGAGCAGTACTCCACACAGGAGCGAATTTGTGTCTTGTATAGAAGACACCGCTGCTCCAGCGTGAAAAACCGTCTCACTCTGTTCAGGACTCCGAGTTTTCGTGAGGCTGTTTTGATGATACTTTCGATGTAGTTTTTGTTATTCAGGTTGCAGCGAACATCCATACCTAAGATATTGAGATTGTCCTGCAGTGGCAGTGGCGTGCTCTGAAGAGTGGGAAGGGGAAGGAAAGAAGATACTTTTGCTGTAAACGCACATGCCTGCGTCTTCTTGGCATTGAACTCAACCAGGTTCTCAGAGCCCCATTGAGAAATGTGATTCAGGATCCCGTCAAGCTCAGTGACAAGAAGCTGCCTTTTCTCCGCGATATCCGACTGCTTGGCCGCAGGATGTCCATGATAACTCCCATGCAAAGTGCTATCGTCTGCATAACAATGAACATTGCCGGTAGACAGCATGTCGTTGATATGCAGAAGAAAGAGAGTGGGTGATAAGACGGACCCCTGGGGCACGCCAGCATTAACCTGCAGAAACTCCGAAGCTCGTCCGTCACAAAGGACGCGAATACGGCGCCCCTGCAGGAAGCTAGCAACCCAGTTGCACAGCCTAGAAGGCAGACCAAAGGCAGGTAGCTTGGAAAGAAGCGATTTGTGCCAGACTCTATCGAAAGCTTTGGCGATGTCAAGACTAATTGCCAGTGACTCGCCGTGCTTGTCCATAGCCTCACCCCAAAGATGGGTAACGTATGCTAGAAGATCACCCGTTGACCGTTTCGGTCTGAAGCCATATTGCCGGTCATTAATTAAGGAGTGATCCTCTAGGTGCCGCATGAGCTGTTTGTTGATTATGTGCTCGAACACTTTGCACAGCACTGAGGTGACGGCTATGGGTCGATAGTTGGCTGGCTCCGAGCGATCCCCCTTCTTGGGAATCGGCTGAACATTCGCCTCTTTCCAAGGCAAAGGCACTGTACCCGAACTGTAGGATAGCCGGTACAGGCGCGTAAGCATTGGAGACAACTCCGCTGCACATTTTTTCAAGACTACCGCTGGAATACCATCCGGACCACTGGCTTTCCGGACATCGAGTGATTGCAGCACTGCACGGACATCGCGTTGCCTGATATGGATATCAGGCATCGCGTGGTCACTGTCGGGTAGTGTTGGTGGCTGCGTACCACAATCATCGATTCGGGAGTTGGCCGCAAAGAGATTAGCCAGCAGATTTGCCTTCTCTTGCGGCTCATGGGCCAGGGATCCATCAGGGTTACGCAGCGGAGGCAGCGAAGGCTGACAGAAGTTGGCTTGCACGACTTTAGCCAGTCGCCAGTAGCCACGGCTTCCCGTGGGATGCATCACTAGCTCTTGACCAAGCCGCGCTATGCGCAGGGCATCCGCTCTGACGTAGGCCCTTCTGCAGACCTTTGTGGCTCTGTTGTACGCCGCCTTGAAGTGGCCCAGATTGGGATGGCGCGTGACGCGCGCCCTTACCCAAGCGCGGTACGCAGACTGTTTTTGTTCAACAGCTTCCGCACACTCGCGCCCGAACCAAGGGCGCACCCCGCGGTCACCGGTGACATCGGTGTATGAGATATAGTATTCCATACCCAGACCGATCTCACCGGCGACAGCAGTAGCACAATCCGATGGGTTCTTACCTTCAAAGCAGCGCTCAACCCACGGGATGGACGCAAAATAGTCACGAAGTCCATCCCAGTCCGCTGACGAGTAGTGCCAGAGACGCCGCTTCCCCTGCACGGGTCGTGGGGGCGCTATAATGGGCACCGTGGAACAGACCAGACAGTGGTCGGAGTTGCCTAAAGCGGCTCGCACCGATACACTGTACCGGTCCGGATCACTCGTCAGCAGAAGGTCTAGCAGAGAAGGTGCTAGGCCCGACCTTCTTGGTATCCTAGTGACCTCGTGCACCAATTGGGTCAGGCCGTGCGCCAGAGCAAACGCGTGGGCGGCTCTTCCCGCATGGTCTGTTTTGGAGGAGCCCAACCAGATCTCGTGGTGGGCGTTAAAATCCCCCAAAAACACCATTTCGGCATTCGGAAATCGCTCCTGCGCATCATCTGCCGCCTGACTCAGATATTCAAAGAGTCGAGTTGTCTCAGCATCTCCTGTATGGGAACGGTAGAGGCACACATAGATCTGACTCGTAGGGCCATGGTCTACGTGTACCCAAAGGATGGAGAAGGATGGGTCCTCTAGGCAGCGCAAACGGCGACAGCAAACATCCGCCCTAACAAACACGCACACCCCGGCTTTTGCACGAAAACTTTACTCGGAATATACAAACTTCATTAAACATCACGGGCAGATTAATTTATATTTTATTATCTTCATAGCACGGCGAATTTTTTGAATAGCCAATAGTACGCATACAAGGTGTCAGGGAAACGCCTTCGATAACCAAAACAGACGGTTAAAAAATTGAGGATTCATTGAGTGACAAAGTATAGCTCTCATATTTATCAGAATTTTTGTGTACGGCTGGCTTGGTTTAGTATACGATGACACTTTGCATACGTGGTTTCAATTAATGCCCCTATGGTATATAATTCCCGTATTTCACAGAAACAATTTCTTAAGTAGCGATTTGCATCTCCAGAAATAAGTTAATCCCTCCGAGAGGTCGCATGAGGTGAGGTTATGGCATACCGGGCATTCTCGATCAAACTTTTTACGATCTTTGGATGTTTCTCGTGCTGGTCACTTCGTTAGTGAGTCACGGGCCGTGATTTTATCGTTCAAGACATATTTCACAAACTCAAATTAAACACGAAAGAACGCGTTAAAAACGATGTGTCAGATTGGAATTATGTTAATGTAGTAATTGTCAGTTTTTAGCGGCTGTCGCGTCCGTGTTTGTTTATTTATAACCACGGTACATAGAACCCAAGATTTAGTGTTGCCCTCAAAGTAGTATTGGTTTCGTGCAGTTTATATAACAGGATAAGTTAATATATTCGAAAGTTCAGTATCAAAATAAGGAACTGATTCCTCCGTGATCATGGTGCTTGCGACAGTGCCGAAATGTCGGAAACTCGAAACAATGCAACATGGTAAATATCCTGATTATTTTGATACTGATGTGAGTGACCATGGTAGCTTAAATACCTATATTCCAAAGTTAACCAATACTAACCTTTTTTTATACCACTTAATTGGCAGACAAGCACACGGCCTACCTGATGGAAAGTGGTTACCGTGACCTATGGACGTGTGTAACACCAGAGGAGCCACACTCGCGCTGCCGACCCTGTAAGCACAGAGTTTCTGTGCCGTCAGTGTAGAGGACAAGGCAGGACAAGCCATTAGTCATCCCACTGACAGCACAAATTCTCCAGTGATCTCTGGCTACCCTACTCACCGCTGGGAACACAACACGAAGTTATTATAACCGCGGTATTCTGTAGGGCGGAGGTAAGAAAGAAAGAAGAAAGAAAGAAAGAAACCCCTTCCCCAGTCGGACTGCTCAATATCGGATATACCGCCGTGTCCTACCTACGTTAGGGTAGGTTAATATACGTATTCCAAGTAGCCTAGTGGTATGAGTAATGGACTGCTGAGACGAGATCTCGGATTCGATCCCAGGTTTTACCATGGCACACACCAATAATTTTGATACAGATGTGAGTGACCATGGTAGCTTAAATACCTATATTCCAAAGTTAACCAATACTAACCTGATTAGTCTTAGGATTGATGACAATTCTGAGCCATTAAGATTCCTGTTCGTGTCTTTCTTCGGTCCCGGTAACCAGACGAACATATATGGCAATTGTTACACTTGTAGGGACAAGTAGGCACTTCAGGTTAGAGCAGAGTCACTAGGAGCGAGGCGCTCGAGCCAGTCGCTTAGTATATAAGTTCGTTTAATCGATGTATTAAGCAGTGTGATTGCTCGAACAATATTCCCAATCTTCTCGAAATTCTGTAAGTAACTCTCTACAAATAAATGAACATTCAAAACTTTATGTTTTATAATGTAACTGTATTGTGTGTTCGCTTATGTGTAGAGACCTAAATGTTTTTTTGAAAAATAATCCAGATGCGGACTTATTCCGTGGTAAACAGTCATTGGTACGAGAGTCACAAAATATTTGTGTAATTTAAAGCACCTACTTGTATGCCTAAAATGTAATTAATGTATGTTTTATTTCATAGTATTGGTGTTTTGTATAATTTTCTAATTTCGAGGAATGTGCCATTTAATTATTTAATTAATATAATCAATGTATTGTATTGTATAATGTATTTTTTTTGCAATGTACAAGTGTAAATGTAAATGTACAACATATGTATAAGTGCTTTGGTGCTAACTATTAGCTTATATTGCTAATAATAAATAAAAAATAATCTAAGAGACTCCGCTCTAACCTGAAGTGCCTACATTGTTAATTCCTGTTGTCCCTACACTCTCGTTACGAGTTTTAGAGCCCCAAAACTAATCTACCAAGCCAATGGGTTGTGGAGGCAGATTGAATGCAAATATCGAAGTTTAGCCCCTTTTCCTCAGGGTCGGGAGCTGGGAAGTGTCATAAAACATTTGCACATTTGATTTTTCAACATTGTATTTTAAAAGTAAAGTTGTAAGTCACGTCTTGTTGAGTGAGTAGTGACTGTTACATGAGTAACACAGAGTGACAACTCTCATCAGGGTGACCTTTCAGACACTCATGCAACATAGCTATTAAGTATTTACAATGTGATTACGATTGAAAGATTAGCGGTTTTTTACTTCGATTTGTAGAATGGTAAACTTGGAGGTCATTTTGTGATACAAAGCATAAGGCGTTGCTAAAACTGACTGATTCTCTAACAAGCATTATATAGAAATAAGATGTGCTTAAATCACGAAAATAGTCATAATTTGTCTTATACTATATCGAATAGATATTAGTATCTATCAAAACTTGATCAACATTTAAAAAAATATTCAAGTTCCCGTAATCCACTGGAACTTATTCCCTGGATAAAAGTAGCTATTCAGGGTATAATCTATCTTTGTGCCAAATATCATCCACGATCTGTACCATGAACGCTTAAAACGTCAATAATTAAACTGCTCTCATACTATCAAATGCAAATATAACTTTGTAATCCTATATATTTATATGGGAATACAAAGTTAGTTATGACAGTCGTTCAATAATTGATCTGACCTGATTGACCTGTTTTAAGACTTCATGGTAAGCCCAGATCTGATTCAGTCGTTCCGTTATGTAAGAAATAAATCATCCCTCCATCTATCTCCGTCTATACAATCTTTCTCATTTATTAGTAAGAACTAAGATTAAGCACAGTGAAATAATAAAAAGTGACCAGCATACTCGATCTCACCTTCCAGTCGGTTGAACCTGATAAGTTCAATCGTTACACTAAAGAACCAAATAAAGCCACGTGTAAACGTTGCATTAGTTTACGCAACGAGGGTCATTAAAAACCGAATGTTTGTCGACAATTTACGACTTTGATCGATAGGTCGTAAAACGTGTGTAGTGGCTATCACTGACCTCAACGAGACCTATTTGAAGTCAACGAGATGCATTCAAAGTTAATTTTAATGGTTTCAGGACATGACGTAGAACTATTGTTTAGTTATGGTGGTGCATGTTATGAATTTTTAATAGCATTTGACGTCATTTAATTTTATAATTTTGGTGTGCTATTATTTTTTTTTTTTTTTATAGAACACGTCAATTAAACTTCGCCTCGCCTAAAGCTTGACGGTCTCATCATATGCTTTTTCACGCCCCGCTTAAAGGACCCGGGACTGTAGGAAGAGGGAAACACGTGAGCTAGTAATGAATTCCAGGCCTTAATAGTGCGACAGAGGAAAGAATCACCGAACCGCTTGGTTCTTGATCGGATGTTCTGCACCGTGTGAGGGTGCAGAACATCCGATCTAAGACTTATTACATTACATTTACAAAAATGGAAATAAAAATTATTTGTAGCGGGTGATGAATACGACAATTTAATTCCTTGTTCGTAGCTGGTTGTGAAAATGGTAGTGAATCTTATGAGTTAGGAATGCAATAAGTATACATATTTATGACAATACCATCATTAAATCCATAGGTTACGACATCTGTTTACCGTACAGTGAAATGCAGCAATTACGAACAATACAAAAATGATTTTCATCATCATTGATCATTTGACGGCAAATTACTCCTCGCTATTACGTGGGACACTCCTATTGTGTACGAACGCAAAACAGTCGCCTCCTATAATGGGAGTGGTTAAAAAATTTAGCAAGGGGAATGGCATGTGTTGTCTCATCAGACTACATTACCTTAAGTGCGAGTTTGAAAAAAAAAGATGTTTACTTTAACTCGTCTCGCCTAAAATTCTCGACTTAGATTATAATCAGCATCGCACGGCAGTTTCCGCCAGATGGTGATGTGTGTCCATAATTTCTTTATTAACACCGGCGCACGCGCAAGCAACTGTTTTCTTTCCATTTTTAAATGGTAGGGTTGTCACAAAAATTTAGATATGATTTGCTTCGATGTTTACATAGTCAAAGTCAAGTTAAAGTCAAAAATAAATGTATTGTATAGACCATTCAATCGGCACTTACAAAACGTCAATATAAATAGAAATAGGAAAGACTAGTTTATCAAATGGACCACCGGCACCGGTTCGACCTGAGAAGACTCCAGCAAGACTCCAGCAAGAAACTCACCGGGTATTTTTTTAGTCTATTTACAATAATTATGACCGCTGAGTTTCTTGCCGGAGTCTTCTCAGGGGGCCGCGTTTCGAACCAGTGATTCATTTGCATAGTTGAGCGAACAGCTCATTTCCAAGCTTGTTTATCGTCTAAGTATTCTTGGATTTTATAATAACCATTCTGGCACAATTTATTTTTTAACTACGTTATTAAAATCATCCACAGGTAAATCCGTAATTTCATTAGGGAGCTTGTTAAAAAAGCGTATACAGTTACCCTGGAAAAAATGACTACATTTTTTGATGTCTACTAAGTACTAACTACCACATACCACAAGATTGTTTTTGTGTCTGGTATTTATAGGCAGTTATATTTTTTTATTATACTAAGGTAGTAAACAAAATTAATGCCTACCCTACCCTGTGATGGTATGATTGTTAACAGAAAAATCTGAATACAGAAAACTGAACTTCGGACAAGTGCAAACTTTGAACATAACTGTGAAATGAGAACGATGAGAATTGTCATAATTTAGAATATATGCTATCACTGTACAAAAGGTAATCTAAACGATTCAGCGAAATCCACGTGAAATGGTAACAGACTGACAGAGTTAATTTCGCCTTTATAAAATTAGCATGGAACATACCACATAACATTTTCAGTTTTGACAACCCTGTATTAACAGGATTACAGATGCATTGACGCATGTTATTACAGTGTTATAGTTAAAATTAACTGCCCAATGGTATTTCAAGTTCATAATATATGTCTGTATACAGTAACCGAAAAACTTATTTTAGAATGAAATATGATTTAGTATCTTAACGTCATACTTCTTCACAGGAATCGTAGGTCAATAGTTGGTTATGTTTATAAATAAGTGTCAGAATGAAAGTTTATTTTAATACATTCATATTTACAGAGAAACTGTTTGAGCTGAAATGTAATGCCGGGTACCGATTAACCAACCAAAGACGAATGGACGCAAATAAGTAGAGAAACCTACGTATCGTCGAGCTTTCGCCATTGTAGCATTATTGTACATGTTTTAATGAGTTCTTTAAATTAGACCTACGATCTACTTTCTTATTCTTAACCACACATGAAGGATAGGAAACAGAAAAGCTCGCTAACTCGCGTTCGTCTGCCTTTGTTTGGTGTGCTGTTCAGTCATTTATAATTTAGACCCAATAGTCTCCCTCAGAGAAAAGTTTGAAGATATAGACATTCTAACCGTTGTCGTCACTATATTATCGAGAACTTCATGTAAGGAAAAATGTTTAAAAATTATCCAGAGTTTGTGACCAGTATAACATAAATACCAAACAAAAACAATCTTGTAGTCTGTGGTAGTCGACTTGAAAAAAATAGTGATTCATTCCAGGGCAACTGTATACGTTTTTTTAACAAGCTCTCTAATGAATTTAGGGATTTACATGTGAAAAAAATTAAAAATATTGTTAAAAGTAAATTGTGCCAGAAAGGCTATTATAAAATCAAAGAATACTTGTATGATAAACAAGTTGGAAATGAGCTGTTCGCTCAACTATGCTACTCAAGTAATTTTTTTTATTTAGATTAAGTAGACTAAGTGTATGTTTGTAAATAGACCAAAGAAAATAAATGTCCGCTGAGTTTCTTGCCGGAGTCTTCTCAGATCGTGGCCGCGTTTCCAACCGGTGGTGGTCCATTTACTAAACTTGTTTTCATGTTTCCTTGTTTATTGACGTTTTATAAGCACCGATTAAATGGTCTATGCCGAATAAATGATTTTTGACTTTGACTTTGACTTTGACTTAGGTCACAATTTTACCGTGACCTAAGTCAAAGTGAAGCATCAAAATGAACACTAATTAATTAATTGTATTATTTGTCTACAGGCTTGTGCTCCTCGCTATGTCTCCTTCGTCTCAGCCAATTTGAACCAGAGAGATCCTGTGGGCTCTTGTTTCGTCGCCACCTCTCCAGATCTCAACGAAGTTAGAGAATTCTCTCCATGCAGAATTTGTAAGTATCCTCTCAAACACACAGGTTCTGCTACGAACATATAGCATGTGTGCATGTACTACGAATATCAATGTTGAAACAATTTATATCATAACTTTTAGTTATGGTTTAACAACTATCAATCAATGAACTGAAAATATACATAATTACTATTTCATTTAATCGTATTGTTTTGTTTACATTTGAAGTTATTTATTAAAATTAAAAGTTACACATTGACGTGTAAAAGCGCGCCAATATACAGCCATCATGGCGTTTACAATGGCGGTTACGAAAGCGCGCGAAACCGACTCACTTCCGCCGGTAATGGCGGCGAGCGAGAATTAGCGTGACGAGGCTGACGAGCCTCTGGCACTAAACATGATTTACGATAGCACTTTTGTGTAAAACGATAAAAAGTTTCACGTTTCAAAAAATATCATTGTACATTTTTGATGGTGTTTCGTTATTTGATACTTTAATTTTTATTTGCGCTCACCCACGCAGTACTTTAAGTACTCATATCTAACTACCTATATTGCCTAGTGAACTAGAGATATTTTAAAATAAGACGTAAAAAGAATTGTTCTTAAATTATTACGATAACTTTTAGAGCCAAAGATTTATTTTTGATTGCTTAACAAATGATTCATAAATTTTATATTTTTTCTAAGAAAACTGCAGATTAGAACATTTTTAGAGCTGTAATATTTGCTGTGAATGCATTCAAATAAATAAATAAGTCATATAATGTTCGAAACATGGTGGGTATGTTACAAAGTGACAGTATAAACAATCAATTAAAATCAGACTAATTTCGCATACTCTCGGCATGCTAAATTATCAATTCAAAATGTCACAATTTCAAAAATCTTGTAATATTCGTTTCTTATCGAATATTATTAATTTATGATGATTAAGTATTATTATGATTAAGTACAGCACAGTACAGTATTGTATTTATTTTATAAAAGTCATTAGAATTTATATTTATTATAATTATGTTTTAGAACATTATTTTATGTAATTTTACTTATGTAAATATTTTATCAAAACTATCCCAGTATTAGAGAATTCCCTGTCTTGATGGAAACACTGACAGAAAGTACACACAGACACAGAACAATTACTTTATCAGTAAGAAAAAGAGATTGTCCCATACCGCATTGACTTAACATAACGTAATTTCGACACTGTCCTCCATTCAAATATTATTCATATAATACGTATATTTACAATCCCCTCTCACACTACTGCACGTATGAAATGTGTATTACACATAATATATGCTAACATTACGATAATAATAAAAACGCACATAACTCTGTTTGTCTGTGTTACTTTGTATCGACTAAACCTCTGAAGCTGTCAAGTTTCATGACGATTCTTGAAGCTTTGATCGCGCAGAAACTACTTTTAACACTCGATTTTGTCCGTGTCCCTGTAATGTATATTCACACGGACGAACTCGTAAAAGTTAGTGTATATATTTTTTTATTAATAATTAATTTATAATATACAGATGATTATAACTATGTATGCTTTGTTTAGGGCATCGTTCAGTGGACGAGGGTGAGTATGTCCAGAGGTAAAGTTTGATGTCTAAATTGTGTATTGCACTTGTCATCAGAAAGTAGCCATTCATACACTTCATCATTAATAAATGAGAATATAGATCCATCTCATACATCCAAAAATATTATCAAAAAAATGATAAATATCAAAAAATTATCAAAATTGAAAATACGTATTACCAAAAACATTTTATGATGTTAAAAACCGTATTTTTGAAAATTTTAGTATTATATAATTTAAAAAAATACTCTATTATCAAGTGTATGGAACTCATTAATTCAAACCAAATTGGCCATTTCCCCTTAAATTGAACGGTTTTCTAATAGCCATTAAAGAGTTCCAACTACCTCTGCTCTATTGATGAATAATTAAATTTACAATGTTCGATTGGTTAAATTCGACTTCCAATATTTGTTTGTACCTTTTACAGGTGAAACTAATAAGAATAACGCAAATTAAAATACAGGTTGTTCTGTTTTAACAAATAAACTATGTTAAAATTTCAATTAAAAATCTTCATCATTCTTTTTCAATTTTAACTGTTGCATTAAATTTGCTCGAGCTATTTTTATGAATACCTGACCATGAATAGCTAATATGTAATACCATAATTGCATGCAGTGCCCTGCGTGTATGTCCTATCGATATAACAGCTAATTCATATTATTGTAAAATGTATCTGTTCAATTATATTTAATATTTATTTAGACAAAATACAAAAAGAACACACATATATACATCTTAAAATAATACATACAAAGGGTCGGCATATAGACTTTTACAAAAAATGTTATATCAATTTCCTGCTATAAACAAAATCTAGAATATGCATTGAATTTCATGAGGAATTAATTATAAGCACAAAGTTATGCAATTAAAGCCAAATTCGAAAAAAGAGCTAAACAGGAATTCTTACTCGCACATAGCGACCGGAAATGGTGCGCACTATGTGGTCTGAAAAGAACTTCATCTCAGGCTCGCTCTAGCCGTGGAATGAACTCTATGCTGTGGTATTTTTCTAGCGAATGTAATATGGTGTATTTCAAGAAGGGCATTAGAAGGTTTTTTCAGGGTCGGCAACATTGCATACCTCCATAAGCCACGGTAACCACCTTCTATTAAGTGGGCCGTATGCTTATCTGCCACCTAACTGGTTTATAAGTATTACAGTAAAAACAGTTATGAAGACAATGAGTTTTCAATAGAGAGAGAGAGAGTATTGAGTTGTGTTCCAATTTGCAGTCACTAGCAAATTGGTACCTATAAAGATGATAAGTATTAAACCTGTACAAGCTTTATCAATGGTTTTAATATACTATTACTTATAGTTCCAATTCATGGTAGTTTGAAGGTATCATTTCTTTAAATGTTTTTGTAAACCTGTTGTTTTTGCAGAACCTTTTAGATAACATTTGATCTCAGCGGATAACACTGAAACATATCTACCTATTCAATTTTAAATGAATCTTAAAATCACTTTCTAGCTCTAAATATCCAAATTCCCCGCTATTAGCCCCCCTCTAGACAGTCGTCAACTTATGTCATAAACGCCAAATTACAAACAATAATTATTTTATTCTACAATACGCCGACCAGCGTATTGCCAATTGTACAGGGGGACAGTCCGCCTAGGTCAGATTTTAATTTTATTTGTATTAGTATCCTGCAATAAATGTCTGCAAGCACCCTGTACATAATACTGTGTTGTGCAAAAACGTTTCGTTGCAACATGCGTTATTTATTGCTGTTATTTTTTGATTGTTAATGGGTATGTTTTTAATTCCACAGCGAGTCATGGGCAACGAAGGACTGGCATGTGCCAGGCAGGTTTCTCTGGAGCTATCTCGAAGGTAAGACTTTTTACACTATATTTAATTTCAACACTCTCTGAAACCCGTATTCCAGAATCTTGAATACAAGATCTGTCAAATATAATCTGTCATCTAGAATACAATCTGTTCTCACATCTATATAAATAGAAAGAGAAGACTGATATATCGAATAGTAGTCTTCGCTATGTTTCCTTATTGCTCTTCGAGTTGTCAGTTATTTATTTGTAAAAAAATATACGAAATTTTGACTAAGTAATTTCTATGTACGATAGACTACGATAATCGTTTAATCAGGTCGTCTTAAGAACGTAGGCCTGATCTACTTTAAAAAAAACTATTTCTTTTTTCAAATAGTTGAATCACCATAGATAACTTGGAACGGGGCAGTTCAACATGCTTAAAAGCTTCCTTTACAATAAAAAATGTTTTTTTTTGCATTTGTTTTTGGTGATATTTAATAACCTGTTTTATCTGCTACACCCCCTTAACACTAAACAGTTATCGACACTGTCATTACTAATTCACTGTGTTACAAGACAAAAAAATAATGACAGTTTATTATCTTTTTGACACACCAATTACGTTCCGTTTCCAGTGAATTACGATTCTTTTTCGCTGTGGTTGATTGTTGCCGACATTGAAATTTGTCGTTGTAAAATTAATTTTGATAATTGAACGTATTAAAATGCAGTTACGTCGAACTTTCTTTATATCGGTATTTATTAGTTACGGTATGTCTGTTTTATGAGATGGTTACTTTTCAATAAAATTGTATAACCATAATTAATTTTATTTAACGTACTATTTTAGCATACCTAGTTCTTACTATATTTATAACAAAAATAAATTAAAAGCTTTTAAATATTTTGATATCAAATATCAGCCAACAAAAAGCCAGTAAAATTAAGATATTGGATGTGAAAATGTCTTTGGACGCGTAAAATTTCGATAAATTTTTTGGTGGTGGTATAACTTACGACACCGTAATCGACACCATTTTTAACAAATTGTTTAATTAATATTATACTCATACCATTAGTAAAATAAACATTGATTTATTGAACATTGATTGCCACTTTATTGGAATCGTATTAGGATAATATTTTGTCATTCGGCAATATTTACGCGAAATAGTAACTAAAATATTGTGCTTACTCATATGAATAACCATTTAACGAATTTTATAGGAATCCATTGAAATCTACTGGAAATTCATAAAGTTACTTGTTTTTTAGAGGAATTGCTCAATGTGGCCTTTTAAGACCCAAAGATCATAGAGTTTTAATTCTGTAACCGAAAAAAAAGTAAAAAACTACGGTTTACAACGACAATGACGGTTTTTGTTGTAGATGTTTGTTTGTTTTGTAGACGGTACTTATACTGTAACCGTATAGTTATAGTAAAAAATAAGAACCCCTTCAACTTTTGTGTAAAACGTGATTTTACCATCGTGGGAATAGAATTATTTTTGCCCATAGAGGAATTATCATCGTGATCGCATCGGGGAGCGCTCGCGCACGTGAGACGCATGCGCGCGCGCAACCGCAGACTCCAAGCCTTATGAATTATTTAACTTTTATTGTTTCAAGCAAAAAATAAAACAAGTAACATTTCTATTTTGAGAATAGTAGTGAATTTTATTGCTGTTTTATCATGCCTCTATATTTGGGATACAATTGAGATTTACCGCAAAATTCTGACAGGACGATTCTTTGAGCCTGCTATGGCAACTTTATTTGTTATGCTGTTACAGCTATGGCTATAACCGATATAAGCTGATGTATAGACGAACCAACGATTCTATGAAATGGCTATAATTAGGTATTCGGTTCGGTGTCTCTGTTAAATACATACTGTTTTATTGTAAATTAAAGACCATTTTGGGACCATAATATCGCAAGGAACGTGGCAGTATCTTTCAGTTTACGGAGTTCACTATTTCTTTATATAGATAACGTCAATTAGACTTCGCGTTGTCTGATGGTAAGCTGAAGGCAAAGTCTCAGAAAATATCACCATTACTTATACCATGTGACAATGGTGACACTCAGCTTGACGGCCTCATTATATGCTTTTTCACGCCCTGCTTAAAGGACCTGGGACTGTAGGAAGAAGGAAACACGTGAGCTGGTAATTAATTCCAGGCCTTAATGGTGCGACATAGTAAAGAGTCACCGAACCGCTTGGTTCTTGATCGAATATTCTGCACTATAATGAAACAATAACACGATTTCTATGGTTCTCATACTATAGAATTCTGATATAGGTTATGCGCTTAAGTGCCGAGACAATTAACCGATGAGTTACCTATTTATATATGATATACAAATTGAAATAAGCGTCTCGTATCATGTAGACGCGGCGTGGTACCCGGCAGAGTAGAATTTGGACCACCCCATCACTTCCCATGCGGTGTCGTACAAGGCGACTAAAGGATAGGGCTGTTTAACACCAGACAGATATATACAATCCAGACTCAGCTTTAGATGCATTGCTCGAGTCAACAATAGTGCCCGAAAGACGGCAATAGTCTCACCCCCTATTACGTGGGACAGAATTCAATGATTGGTGAAATGTGGGTGTTAATTCACCTCTGCCTAACCCTCCGGGGATAAAGGCGTGATTATATGTATGTATGTATCATGTAGAATATTATGTTGTCTCTACATACCCGATGGCAAAGAGGAGAGAGAGGAGGAGTGTATGTGTTAATGTATGGAAAGCCGGTTAGTTAATATTTCAGTCAGCATAATAAAAATAGAAAGATTACCTAACCTAGTTAATAACAAGTTGCTATACCTGCTTGCAAACAGTCTGGCCAGCATGAAAACAATAGGTCAAAACATCTCAACATTGGGAGAGGCCACTGCGATGGGCTAATTGATTGATAATAATTGAATGAATACTTGATTAAAATTAATGATTAAATAATACAAGCATATCTCTTACAACCAACTGTGTTAAGACACTCTATATTACGTAAAGTATTGAATAAAAATGTAACTACTGTAAAATTTTATACGACATTAAATCAAACTGACGCAATCTTCAGCGGTAATCGTTTAAAAATGAAATTTAATCGATTAAATTCGAAACCGAGCACACGAACGATTAATTACCTACCGTTATCTAGAAAATAACAATAAACATGACAAGGAATGGCTACCCGACGCCTTTGCCTCACATTAAAAAAAAAGTGACAAATGTCATCATGGCGGCTTTATGGGGCTTTTTTTTAAATGTTGCATGTTGAATAAAAAAGATTCGGTTTTCTGTCACGTGCCGGAAAAAGACAGGTGTTTTATTTTTGGTGCTACCTTTGTATAATATATTGATGATACGTGACTTACACCCGTAATGTAGAAAAGCTTCAATATTTTATGATTTGTTGAGTTACTAGAACAGCTATCTATGCCTACTAAATTTATTCTTGTAAATTAAGTGCTAACTGGTAGGTACAGTCAATGTAAGTACGACGTGTTGACTATCAAAAATGATGTTATTTTTAAACTATCGCGGTGTGAATTCATAATTTTATTATACAACGGTTTGGGACTTTTGACCACGAGTGCTGCAACGCATTCGAAACGTGTCGGTAGAAATAGTAAGTTCCATGATTAAATCGCGAAAAGTTCTGTTCCGTTGTATAATTATCAAAATGATCTTAAAATGTCTCAAAATTATCTTAAAATCTAGGTATCGAGAGCAAATTAAAAACTGTTTTCTGATTTAAATTGTATTACTGTACGCACTAAAGTCTAATCACTCAACGGGAAGGGGGGAAACCAAGGCATTATGATAATTTTTTTGAGTATTTTGTTTGTCAAGATCGATCTGATGCAGACTGTACACTTGCTATATGACGGGCGAGGCTCTGGGGCAGGTTTACCTCTCAGAGTTGGAGAGTCAGGCTGTAGTCACTTTCATAAAAAGAAATATATATAGGTACTAAATCAAGAGTAAGTGTAGGAGGGCGCACCCTTGGTTCCAAAGCATGCTTTGGATGCAACAAGTACTATTCTTTTTTTTATACCACTTAGGTGGTAGGCAAGCACACGGCCCACCTGATGGAAAGTGGTTACAATGGCCTACGTTACGTCTGCAACGCCAAGAAAGTCACGTACGTGCTGCCGACCCAGTTTCTGTGCCGCCAGTGCAAGAAGACAAAACAGGACAAGCCTTTGGTCTTTCCACTGATTAAATGATGATATTCTTATATACTGAATACGTTTTTGTTTTGAATGATTGAGATATCGGTATCTTTTCTAAAAAACACGACTTTTCAAAATATTTAAAATATATTTTAGCAAATCTTGGTAAACACGATTTTATTAGTAGTCAAAATGTTTATAATTAGATGCCTCGTTAAATATGATAGGTAGTTAAAACCTTATGTCATTGTTAAAATCTTGCAACTACTTCATCACATTTGTCTTCAGCTCGCAACAAGATTCCATCTGATTCCTAGAAAACATACCTGATACCGATGGGATCTAAGCATCCTGGCGTGGACACGAAACGTGATGTTTTTGCCAAACACTCCTTTATCACGAAACCATTCTTTTTTATACTTCTTGGAGCGGATTACATCAAATATATAAATTGCGATCAAGTCAAACTAAACTGCGTTTTACTAAATGACTTTCAATGAGGAGGGTGGAGATTCGGACACCTGCTAAAAAATTCAGTAGATTAGTCTCGATATAATTTTAATTTGCCTAACGTCAAAAACGGTATTCTTGTAATGGTGGCACTTCACATGGCTATACTTTTTACATATTTGACAAACAATTACCATGTGTGGACAGTGTTTTAACACTGTCCACACATGTTAATTAGGCAATAAGGCAAATGTTTACATTTGCCTTATTGCCTATTTGGCAAATATGACGAATACAAATATGTTTTTTTTAATTCTTTACGGCCAGTGCAGTACCTTCCTTTAACAGTACTGGTGTTGCACATGTAAATAGGCCACGGTAACCACTTTCCATCAGGTGAGCCGTGTGCTTGTCTGCCACCTAAGTGTTATAAAAAAACAGTAGACAAAATGTGATAATTCACATGTAACTCCTCTTTAAGGTGAATACTTTTTGTGAAGTAAATTATATTTGTCTATATTTGCAAGATTGCATATTATACGTCAAATATTTTTTTAAATCAACTAACGCCAAACGTTGAAACGTTAGGGACGTGGGGTCCAAGTGCTCGGTCTCTATATAAAGACTTGGCAAAGTAGCTGATCGACTATACGCGTGACCAGAAGGTTGGTTATTATCTTGCACAGAGGATAAGCATTGCCATTCAACGTGGCAATGCTGCCAGTCTTCTGGGTACGTTACCGGTCGGTGATGATGCGGAGGAATTTCATGACGCATTATGTATGTAATTTTTGTTTATTTTATTTTAGTGTATTTTAGTAGCTAGGTACCTAATAATAAGTTTTAGTTTTAATTTTCAATTGAATTGTATTGATTTGTAACAATAAATAATTAAATCACCTTAAAAAAAAACGCCAAATAGCCAAGTCACATTCCCCCAAGTCCAAACTATGAATTAAATCCCGGGCTAAGGCGGAAACATCGGAATCGCCAGAAGAGAGACAAAAACCACTATGACACAATTTTACATTATCATTGACATCGTAATTTTTTTTTGACATTTGTGTTTAGATCGGTACCGAATTTTGAACTTTTTAAGACGAGAAAAACTATCCAGTCCTCCTCTTCAGTCCCGGAGCTTTTCTTGTGCCAAAACCTCATTGTTTTATCCTCGCAATTTCGTATTCAAGTGAGGCCGTACAACTAGTACAGTATTTAATCGTTTTAGTACATCTTGGCAATAATAGTATGTAAGCAACGAGGCTTATGTACCGCTAGGCACCTTTGTCGTAAAGTGTGTACTACTTACAAACCATTGTAAAAATCCTTGGAGATTTATTACCTCGTGTTATCTGCTCCATCGGTACACTGCAATGGCATAGCCGCTATCAGTTATCGCGTGTGGGTTACATGACCTACTGTGAAGATCGTGATTTTTTAAAATAAATTAGAC
Organism: Eilema griseolum; assembly: GCA_963662185.1. Lineage (NCBI taxonomy): Eukaryota > Metazoa > Arthropoda > Insecta > Lepidoptera > Erebidae > Eilema > Eilema griseolum. The sequence goes on from OY759240.1 coordinate 25,003,145, forward strand.
ATCCATATCACTGCACCTCGTCTGAGGAGGAGTGTATGTGTTAATGTATGGAAAGCCGGTTAGTTAATATTTCAGTCAGCATAATAAAAATAGAAAGATTACCTAACCTAGTTAATAACAAGTAGCTATACCTGCTTGCAAACAGTCTGGCCAGCATGAAAACAATAGGTCAAAACATCTCAACATTGGGAGAGGCCACTGCGATGGGCTAATTGATTGATAATAATTGAATGAATACTTGATTAAAATTAATGATTAAATAATACAAGCATATCTCTTACAACCAACTGTGTTAAGACACTCTATATTACGTAAAGTATTGAATAAAAATGTAACTACTGTAAAATTTTATACGACATTAAATCAAACTGACGCAATCTTCAGCGGTAATCGTTTAAAAATGAAATTTAATCGATTAAATTCGAAACCGAGCACACGAACGATTAATTACCTACCGTTATCTAGAAAATAACAATAAACATGACAAGGAATGGCTACCCGACGCCTTTGCCTCACATTAAAAAAAAAGTGACAAATGTCATCATGGCGGCTTTATGGGGCTTTTTTTTAAATGTTGCATGTTGAATAAAAAAGATTCGGTTTTCTGTCACGTGCCGGAAAAAGACAGGTGTTTTATTTTTGGTGCTACCTTTGTATAATATATTGATGATACGTGACTTACACCCGTAATGTAGAAAAGCTTCAATATTTTATGATTTGTTGAGTTACTAGAACAGCTATCTATGCCTACTAAATTTATTCTTGTAAATTAAGTGCTAACTGGTAGGTACAGTCAATGTAAGTACGACGTGTTGACTATCAAAAATGATGTTATTTTTAAACTATCGCGGTGTGAATTCATAATTTTATTATACAACGGTTTGGGACTTTTGACCACGAGTGCTGCAACGCATTCGAAACGTGTCGGTAGAAATAGTAAGTTCCATGATTAAATCGCGAAAAGTTCTGTTCCGTTGTATAATTATCAAAATGATCTTAAAATGTCTCAAAATTATCTTAAAATCTAGGTATCGAGAGCAAATTAAAAACTGTTTTCTGATTTAAATTGTATTACTGTACGCACTAAAGTCTAATCACTCAACGGGAAGGGGGGAAACCAAGGCATTATGATAATTTTTTTGAGTATTTTGTTTGTCAAGATCGATCTGATGCAGACTGTACACTTGCTATATGACGGGCGAGGCTCTGGGGCAGGTTTACCTCTCAGAGTTGGAGAGTCAGGCTGTAGTCACTTTCATAAAAAGAAATATATATAGGTACTAAATCAAGAGTAAGTGTAGGAGGGCGCACCCTTGGTTCCAAAGCATACTTTGGATGCAACAAGTACTATTCTTTTTTTTATACCACTTAGGTGGTAGGCAAGCACACGGCCCACCTGATGGAAAGTGGTTACAATGGCCTACGTTACGTCTGCAACGCCAAGAAAGTCACGTACGTGCTGCCGACCCAGTTTCTGTGCCGCCAGTGCAAGAAGACAAAACAGGACAAGCCTTTGGTCTTTCCACTGATTAAATGATGATATTCTTATATACTGAATACGTTTTTGTTTTGAATGATTGAGATATCGGTATCTTTTCTAAAAAACACGACTTTTCAAAATATTTAAAATATATTTTAGCAAATCTTGGTAAACACGATTTTATTAGTAGTCAAAATGTTTATAATTAGATGCCTCGTTAAATATGATAGGTAGTTAAAACCTTATGTCATTGTTAAAATCTTGCAACTACTTCATCACATTTGTCTTCAGCTCGCAACAAGATTCCATCTGATTCCTAGAAAACATACCTGATACCGATGGGATCTAAGCATCCTGGCGTGGACACGAAACGTGATGTTTTTGCCAAACACTCCTTTATCACGAAACCATTCTTTTTTATACTTCTTGGAGCGGATTACATCAAATATATAAATTGCGATCAAGTCAAACTAAACTGCGTTTTACTAAATGACTTTCAATGAGGAGGGTGGAGATTCGGACACCTGCTAAAAAATTCAGTAGATTAGTCTCGATATAATTTTAATTTGCCTAACGTCAAAAACGGTATTCTTGTAATGGTGGCACTTCACATGGCTATACTTTTTACATATTTGACAAACAATTACCATGTGTGGACAGTGTTTTAACACTGTCCACACATGTTAATTAGGCAATAAGGCAAATGTTTACATTTGCCTTATTGCCTATTTGGCAAATATGACGAATACAAATATGTTTTTTTTAATTCTTTACGGCCAGTGCAGTACCTTCCTTTAACAGTACTGGTGTTGCACATGTAAATAGGCCACGGTAACCACTTTCCATCAGGTGAGCCGTGTGCTTGTCTGCCACCTAAGTGTTATAAAAAAACAGTAGACAAAATGTGATAATTCACATGTAACTCCTCTTTAAGGTGAATACTTTTTGTGAAGTAAATTATATTTGTCTATATTTGCAAGATTGCATATTATACGTCAAATATTTTTTTAAATCAACTAACGCCAAACGTTGAAACGTTAGGGACGTGGGGTCCAAGTGCTCGGTCTCTATATAAAGACTTGGCAAAGTAGCTGATCGACTATACGCGTGACCAGAAGGTTGGTTATTATCTTGCACAGAGGATAAGCATTGCCATTCAACGTGGCAATGCTGCCAGTCTTCTGGGTACGTTACCGGTCGTATGTATGTAATTTTTGTTTATTTTATTTTAGTGTATTTTAGTAGCTAGGTACCTAATAATAAGTTTTAGTTTTAATTTTCAATTGAATTGTATTGATTTGTAACAATAAATAATTAAATCACCTTAAAAAAAAACGCCAAATAGCCAAGTCACATTCCCCCAAGTCCAAACTATGAATTAAATCCCGGGCTAAGGCGGAAACATCGGAATCGCCAGAAGAGAGACAAAAACCACTATGACACAATTTTACATTATCATTGACATCGTAATTTTTTTTTGACATTTGTGTTTAGATCGGTACCGAATTTTGAACTTTTTAAGACGAGAAAAACTATCCAGTCCTCCTCTTCAGTCCCGGAGCTTTTCTTGTGCCAAAACCTCATTGTTTTATCCTCGCAATTTCGTATTCAAGTGAGGCCGTACAACTAGTACAGTATTTAATCGTTTTAGTACATCTTGGCAATAATAGTATGTAAGCAACGAGGCTTATGTACCGCTAGGCACCTTTGTCGTAAAGTGTGTACTACTTACAAACCATTGTAAAAATCCTTGGAGATTTATTACCTCGTGTTATCTGCTCCATCGGTACACTGCAATGGCATAGCCGCTATCAGTTATCGCGTGTGGGTTACATGACCTACTGTGAAGATCGTGATTTTTTAAAATAAATTAGACATCCATATCACTGCACCTCGTCTGAAGGTAAGCTAAAGGGGAAGTCTCAGCAGCGGTCGCGTATGGGCTACAATGCTCTTAAGATATTTTTTTAGAAAGAGAAAGAGCCTTATCTCAAATTAAAATTTCACGTATTCATCATAAATAAGTTAAATAAATTATAAAATAAACCTACAATCTACAAGTATACCTACAAGTAGTGATCCCTTCGGCATAGTTCTTGGGCATTTTCTGATTCTAAATTATTCATATGCTTCCTAAACAGCATCACACTAGCGAAGTGCCGCAATATATTCATCTAAATATTTCAACGTAGCCCTAACTAGCATCCTGACAACTTCAATTTTATTGAACTGTCCATCCTTAGGCCAATAAATGTGTCCACACCTTGCAAGGTGCGAACCTCAGCTCATTGCTATTCATTACTACAGGGTGTTGAATTCTAATACGATCGATGCACTTGTCGTTCTGAATAATCTATGTAAGGACATCATTAAAAAAACTTTGCATCAAAGGATGCCAGTAGGTAAGAAACATTCTATTTGATGCTAGATGTATTATGAATTTACACCGCTAAAAAAAATTAGAGGGAAATAAATACATGTAGGTATTATAGGTCTTCTAGCCGCCTCTAGTGGACTATCTGATTAGTAGAAAGCAAACGCGATAAGGCAAACGGAAGGTAGAACAAACCCTAGCCAGATAAACTGACTACCTGAAAAAGGTGGCTGGCACAGACTGGATGTGGAAGGTGAAGAATCGGACGAAATAGCGCACATTGGGAAAGGTCTATGTACAGCAGTGGGCTAACTGATTAATTATAGGTCTCACAGCGACATCTATTTCACAGTGCTATAGCTCAGAGCAGAATGACTGTATCAGATCCTCATCTTTACCTGATTGCATCCTAAGTTTTCATCACATGAGAAAACCACAAGGCAGAGCATTGTCCATTACCAGTAGCTGCACTTGTGTTTGGATCTCGAAGATCTCGTTAGGGTCCACATAGACCTTACGGTCTCTATTAGGAGATGTATTATATGCTATAGGGGATGCAGTATATGCTGGATTATTATTATTTATATTAAATTACGGGGGATATGACCTGAGTCACACATTTACACCATACATGATTTTAAAACCGTTCAAAATGTCACTGCACTCTCCTCCTTTGATAACGAAAATTCCTACGTGGAATCCTGTGATAATTTTTCGAGAAATTTTCCGTCCTCACCAAATCTAGCACAATAAGTCGACAGGACCACGTCATACATTCCTGTAAGCTTACAAACATGGTTTTGGAACGTGTCCGTAAGCGGCGGCCATTTGCAGACAATGGCGTCGGTGCAATGCGCGGGAAAATCGATGCGTCCCATCGCACTTAGTGAAATCGGTGAAGACAGTTCGTGGAGTTTAATAATTTATTGCTTCGCTTTTGGTTTTGAGAAATACTTTGATTTATCAAATAGTTAAATAAAAATTGGTAATGCCATAGAGAATTTAGACGCCACACTTATGGAGAATAATATCCAGTCGTGACATCATCTTTTAGCAAGAAACCCTAGACGGAATTATAAATCTTGTAAATCTCTTATAATGTAAAAGCAAGCAACCGCGGTAGCCTAGTGGTATGGGTAATGGAGTGCTGAGACGAGGTCTCGGGTTCGATCCCAGGTATTACCATGTCACGCACCAATGACTTTTCGATGCTTTTCGAAGTTATGTGTGTATTTATCGCAGGTTTATAAGTGCCCGGTTAATGGCAATAGGCTCGCCACCTATTACATTGGGACCTAAACATAAACTGGCGAAATGTGGGTGCTAGCACCTCTGCCTACCCCTTCGGGGATATAGGCGTGAGTTTATGTTATGTTATTTTAATTCAGTACTTCGATTTCAATGTTGAAAGCAAACAGATTTTTTTTCTTTTTGTTATGCTTTGCTTTTAAGTACACTTTGACGGTCAATATTATTTTGTATATTGATGTAATGACGCAGAACGGGCGATGGACATGTGTAAACACCGTCTGCTCGAGATATATGTGTGTCTTCGTTGCGGGTCTTGAAACTATAATAGGATAACTAGAGTACATTGCTTTTTAAGATTTCCTTTCTTCTTTTCGGATTAAAGGTAATTATCATGTACATACATACATACATAAAATCACGCCTGTTTCCCATAGGGGTAGGCAGAGATCACGGATCTACACTTGCTACGATCCTGACATACTACTCTCGCTTCATTCACTCTCATTACATTCTTCATGCATGCTCGTCGGTTTAGAGCACTCCTGACCTGCCCCTTTTCTAAAACTTCCCCGATTTGGTCCAGGTATGTGCGCCTAGGTCTTCCCCTTCCGACGGTACCATCCACACTCGCCTCATACACCTGTTTCGTTAGTCTTCTTTGATTCATTCTCTCAACATGACCAAACCATCTCAATATTCCTCTCTCTATTCTCATCACTACACCTTCTATCACTCCACATCGTTCTCTTATCATGAATTATCGTGTATTATCGTGTACTTCGTTAATTATCATGTATTTTTAATTAAGTTTAAAACCAACCCGACTACTAAAAAATCGCGTTTTGAAAAGTATTAAACCAGAAAATATTTAGGATAGACGTGGTCGTATGCCACTTTTCCTTTGAATGTATTGTTTTGTTAGACTAAGGGCCCTATGACCACGGCTACCCTAAATATTTTCATGTTTAACACTTTTTAAAACGCGAGTTTTAAACTTATTTTTTTATTTATTTACTTTGGGGCAAGCAACGGCTATAAATATACAGATTTGTAATCTGGTAATCCTTTCAGATGATACAAAACACGGCATATGTATCTTAATTTTTTTTAACACAGTACTTTATGACCACATTAGATTTAGTGATACATCTTATAGCCTATGACCAGTGACCAAGACGCTTATAATGATACTCATTTGTCCAGTTCTAATTAGTAGTTGAGGAGCTATGAGGGAACAGATGAACCTACATACATACAGAGCCTGTAAAAATCATAACCCTCCTTTGGTTTCGCCGTAGTCGGGTAAAATATAATTAATAATTAACCTTCATTCGATTGCGATGAAACTTAGTCATTAGTCTCTATTAATTCAACTCGGGACGATGAACGACCTCCGCTCCCCATGAGCGCAGGCCTGGGGGTGACTGGTGGAGCCGCCTGTCACCATGGCAGAAGCAGGCCGCGGCGGCGGCGCGCCTGGCGCGCCTCCCCGTTTTCCGGGGACGTGTTGGGGACTCTGTAGTCCCCACACACCCGAGGAGAGGGCCAGATCGTGAGAGATGGCCCTGGGTCGGCCGGGGTGCGAGGTATATGCCTGTCAACCTCACTAATAATAATAATCGTTGCATCCGAAACCGGGACGGGTCACCTAGTCTACTGTAATATCAAGTACTGATAATATCAAGTAAATACCTACCTAGGTAGAGATGTTTGCCATAATTCCCACATCTGTATTCTATCATCGTACCTGTCGCCTCAGGCTGGGGAATCCACCCCCACACATTGCGACTTGAAACAGTACGCACAGTTAGGTATGAAAGGAACTTCATCTATGCATGATTAAGCTGTGAAATGAACTCCCTACGCGATTACAATATGGGGTTCATCAAGAAGGACATTAGAAGGTTCTTACAGGGTCGGTGGTGCTAGTGTGACGCCCCTGGTGTTGCACACGTCCATAGGTCACGGTAACCACTTTCCATCAGGTGGGCCGTGTGCTTGTCTGCCAACCAAGTAGTATTAAAAAGGGTCTGATAATTGACGATTTGCTGTAAGATTTTGTTAAATATTTTTTCATTAAACCTATTGCTTATTATCTAAATACAAATGAAGATACTTAAACTGCGTAGGGGCTTCATTTAAATTGATTAAAAATAGATATTTTTATTATATATAACACAAAATTTCACTTAAAATTGTTTTCTTAGCTATGCAAATGAAAATGCAAATACTTACACGGAAGAATAACCTTTATGACTCATAAAGTAAAAGCGAATATTATTTATCTTGTTATGGCGACTGAAGTACAGGCTATAAATGCAAAATACATGGGATTTTAAACGTTTCAAATATTTATGCACGTTTTAATTGAATATTCAATTATAACTATGTTTTTATTGCTCCAGTCCTTAGAGCACTCTATGGGCCTTTGTGTACGCATAATAGACCCTGTTAGTATCCATGTTTTAAATTTGAAAGAAGTTTTATGAGTGACTTAATGAGAAAACATTGATTTGAAAAACATTTTAACTAGTATAGGTATAATAGTACTGATCCTACAGTAAAAATAAATCAGACATAATTGGGTAGCAAATTTAATGTAGATCAATAATGTATATTTAACTAAAGAGTTATTGAATGAAATTTTGAAGCATTTAGTATAAACGGTCCAGCCGGGATTCGAACCCCAATCTTTCCCTTGCAGGGGAAACGCTCTAAGTTGAAACCTTCCAAATACATATATCCGTCTTACGGTGACGCACTGTGGGAGTCATCTACCGATATTAATACGAACTATCCTGTAAGGGACTGTAACCCCCTGTAAGGGAAAGATCGCGGGTTCGATACCCGCCTGGACCATTAACATTTTTTCTGTCTTAATTAATAAAGAGTTATTATTAATATTTTTAATATTTCAGCAAAAAACTGAAAATAAGGGATGCTTACCCTTCCTCCACTGCGCCCCACCCTGGTAGACATTTAGTTTGTGCATGTGGGCACTTTGGGGAATAACTGTACCAACTTTCAAATATATATATACATATATATATATTCTATACAAATTATTTGGTCTCATTTAAAAAGGTTATGGTGATCACTTAAAATCACAAATACATTCATTTATATATTCACGCCTGTAAATTCTACTAAATGAACTAAAAATAAAAATAATGCATAATGTCCAATAAAATTATGTACTCACGTTACAAAACCAATAAAATACCTTGATGCGGTTACATCGCTGTGACATTCTGCCCCCACGTGACAGCGTGGTTGCAGCAATCGCGCTGTATATGGCGCTCGGCGCACGCGCATACTTATTCATTGGCCGCGTACGCTGATTCAATGCTAAAACGACTAGACTTTTATCTCGTTTTTAGGGCTACCAACTCCATTTTCGGTTTATGAATTACTATTTTATTTTTTATCGCCATGACAGTTTTCTTTGCGACCGCATTGGCCTTATGTTTTAAACATAATTTCGGACTTGCAATTTTGTAATGGTTGTTTGCTCGAGTTTCATAATCCCAGGTTTTACCATGGCACATACCAATGACTTTTCGATGCTTTTCGAAGTTATGTGTGTATTTATCGCAGGTTTATAAGTGCCCGGTTAATGGCAATAGGCTCGCCACCTATTAAGTGGGTGCTAGCACCTCTGCCTACCCCTTCGGGGATATAGGCGTGAGTTTATGTTATGTTATATGATTTGATTCCGCACACCGTTGAGGGTCTAGGTACTATTTCTTCTCACTACCTATTACGTGGGGCTGAAAACAATGATTGGTGAAATGTGGGTGTTAATTCACCTCTGCCTAACCCTTCGGGGACAAAGGCGTGGCTATATGTATGTATGTATGTTAATTACCACATTATTGGAGCGAACGTCTGCTTTCCGACTTTGTGATGCTACTGAGAATTACAACATCTTCATCTTAGCAATAGACCCAGTTGTTTCCGGAGCTGGAAGTTCACTGGAAACGTTTGCTGATAAAAAAAATAGCTGATAGTTTCCGAACAGATATACTCTACTCTACCTGAGAATCGAACCTGAGACATCATTCACTGTATTTACATTGCCTCAGTGGTACATCGCAGTCTCTGTACCACTGAGGCATAATATAGATATTTAAACTATCATCAATGTCACTCACATTTTAATAAATAATAATAAATATTCCACGACATTCTACACAACGCTATCTAGATCCATGGTAAGCATAGCTTGTGTTATGGGGCCTAGAATGCGGATAAACATATTTAGATATTTTTTTGTAAATACATACATATTATTCATAGAAACACCCAGACCAATGCAAATATAACATATTCATGCATACAAATATTTGCACTGAGCGGGAATCGAACCCGCGCCCCCTGCATAGCAATCGAATGCTCTACCGCTACGCCACGGAGGTCGTCATTAGTATTAAATAATACAACATATTGTATTCCTTTGAGTTTTCGAATCTAAGGAAAATATCGGAAACTCGAAACGTGCATCATGGTAAACATTCCGATAGATATAACACTGAGGTTTATTTTATGATACCACAAACGATTTGCAAAGAAAATACCACTCTCCTTCTTACAAGATGTTCCATACTTTTAAGTTTTTTGTAACATTTGTCATTTCATTCCTGTCAAGTGTGTAACTTGAACCATCAGGGCTTATCTCTCACACTTGTTCACACGCACGAATTTGTGAAGTCTGCTTTTTGTCTTGGATGTGGCGCAAGTTGCAAGCTGTAGCGGGTAATAACAAAAGGATGGTATTTAAACGTATATCAAAAAGAGTACATTTTGTACGACAAGATAATCCAAATTCACATCAAAAATACTGATTGAGCATCAACAAACTACTGCAAGTAAGTAGTTAGTTAGCAACCAACCAACCAACCAATTATAAAAAAAATTACCACAAAGACATAAGGCGCCTTAGTCTTCTAACCTAACCTATCCATTTCGGGGTGGGTGGTGATCATTCTGAACTTAATTAGATGCACAATCAGTATTTTTACTGAACGCGAAAATATTATCTATAATAAAAGGGTACCGTTTTTTTACTTTTGAGATACGGAACTCTAAAAGACATTCGATATACAATTAAAATAATTGCATATTATATTTAGAATAAGATGTATTAAAAGGTGTTTAAAGATGAATTTAAGGGGAGCTACATTGATGTTCTTAATGCAACAGGTATTCTTTGCCAGTGCCAAAAGTGGTGCAGAGATTGACATCAGTAGGTGCATTATTGAGAATGACATAACTGAATTAACACCATAAAAAAATAATGCTACAAAATTAAATCTGCCAACATAATAACTATTAGAATTATGACCTTTCAGATGTTTCCCATTTTTATATGTACGTACATATTTTATGTATTGCATATCAATACTTAGTATCATTTTACTATTAGCATATATTCTGTGAAGTCAATGCGACCAGTTGGTTGGAATAAGTTAACTTTCTATTACCAATGATATACTTGATAAAATGTACACACCCAAGGCAGGTCTGAATTCTGAGTCACATCTGTATAAGTACGGTCAGCAAAAATGATGTTAATGCCTTGGTGTTCCCCATTTCCAGTTGACTAACAGTTCTGATATTTGGTACACACCTTTAGTTCGGACAATAATATAATTTAAATCAATAAAACAGTATAATTTGCTCTTAATATAATGTATTAAGATCATTTTGAAACTAAATCAAAATTGTTCTGACGCTGACAGTACAAAAAATATTCGCCCGCTTCAGCTTAAAAATTAAAACACACCGCGGCAATTCACTCGTAGGTTACTAAAACAGAGTGAGATGACATCATACACTTATAAACCGATACACTTTATCTATCCTACGAGCAATTAGGGGTGAGGACATGGATGGGTAAGGAAATGATTGGGTAGAGGATAGACAGTGCATTACCATAAGTATCGACATAAAATGTTTGGACCCTCAATCGTAAAACACTCCGACGGCCATATAAATGAAAGAGATAAACTTGACACGGCATTAGCCGGTAATATTGTTTTAGATGTATGAAAACGTCCAATATTTGTATTTATTTGTTGTAGTGCAGTTTTAAGTGTGATTGCTGTGTTGGTTTCTGAAATGACATGTCTGGTAATGAAGACATAGTAACTTTTAGAATGAAAGGGACATTTGCTTTAGTATTTTTAATTATTATATGTCTTGACTGTTGTGGTATTTGTGATGTATGTATGTTTGTGTGAGAACTTCTTCTAAAATGTCTCTATACTAAACCCTTTTCTTTTGTTACTTAAGTTACCTATTCAATGACCAACTACCTACCTGCCTTTCTATAATAGTAAACGGATGTATATGACCTAGAAAATAATGTAAAAGAATTATTTAAAAATAACTGACACCATAGAATCCTAGGCCTGTATTTTAAAACGACACTTAGTCTTGAATCTCGATTTTATCTGAGGGTACATTGTACACACATATTGACAGATTTGACTGTCTACACAATTTGTCCTCATATAAATCGAAATTTAAAGCGGAATACCATTTGAGAATACTGGTCAATACGGTATAACAAACAATACAAAACAATATGTCGTCATCATATGATTTCGAAATTTTAGATTTTGTTTTTTTATTTGTCAAATCCTATTTTTTTTGGTTTTCTTTATCTGACGAATCACTATTTATATTTAATTTCTTGTTTCACAGGACGGACAAAGGCTGTTCATGGGTGCCCCCGGAAGCTTCTACTGGCAAGGTAACGTACAATTTGAAAATAGCTAAGCTTAATATCTAATAAAGAGTGCAAAACCTTTTGATGATTTCAATCTAGAGAATTAGCTGCGTAGAGAACTGCGCATGGTGGCTGATTAGAACGAAATGAAAAATTAGACTGGTTTTAAATAGCGTTCATAACTGCATATAGTTAATAATATAGAACCAGTAGCAGCGAATTTAAACAAACTCATTAGTTTAATACCACCATCAAAGTACCACAGGGATTGTTACGATAGGCAATAATTTAGGTAAAAATATTGATACAAAATAAGTGACCATGGTTATCCATTTTGGAGATAATATTAAAGACAAAAAAAGAGTGATGGTAAATAGAGTGATCTACAGAAAGTAATTTCGCCTGGAGCAGACAAAACAGAAAGATCTGATATCATAACTGACACTCAAATTATCCACAGGGCGAACGTTTTCCATAGATCCGAAAGAGTCGTTCTTCTACTATATGCCGAAAATACCGGAAGAAGGTAAACTTGTAATGACGTCACGCCAGATTGACATCTTAACTCTAACAGTAATAACATAGAAAGGCTTAAGATCGCCTAATCCTTTATCAACACCTTGAACATGGACATTCGTTTCAAATTCCATTTTTGTTGTTCGAGTATAATGCTTTCTTAACTGTTTAACAGGTTTAACATCGATGACGTCGACACAGTCGCTAACAGACTACTTAATGCTTCTAATCAGACTCAATTATGCTTCTAAATTGTTCTAACCGATCAAATTATTAATTAATATGTACTTTTATATATTGTCGTTGCTGCAGGGGACCTGTTTATTGAACTATTGAACCAGTGGGATCAACAAATTTCTAAATTTCAGTCATAAAGGAAGATAATAATAAGATATGATTATATTATAAGTTAATTTAGCACTTGTCGAAAACTTTCGAAAATAATTTTTGACTATAAAGGTACCTCACCTTTTTTGAAAACATCAGCGTCGGTAGCTTAGTGTTCTAGGAGTTGGCCTTACGATCGACGGGTCACGGTTTCGAATCCTGAATCCTTAGCTTAGCTGGAGAGGTTAGAAGGAATATTAGTAATTTAGGTACTAATATTCTTTAAAAAAATTCACCATATTATTTCTACTACTCTATTTTGGTCTAGATTTTGTATAGATGTATTATACTTGAACATATAAAATGAATTTTGAAACAGATGTTAAAAACATTATTGATACAAATTTTTACAAGTTGAATTTTATGTATTCTATTTGTATTATTTGTCATCAATATTAATAAAATCATTAGCTTTCCTCAAATCATGGTGGTTACCCTATGTATCTCTACCCAAATACCTATCTCATACTCCAAATTTCATAAGAAAACCATTAATATCTCGAAAACCTCTTTAGTTATATATATAATTAAAACTGCACGAGAAATAAGATCATAGATGGTATCCCTATATTTCATAGTACCATTGTGCTAACATTTTTGTCTACTTGGATGATTTTATCGAACACTTCCCCATAAAATGCGAAGAAGTCAACACTATTTCTGACACACTGAAGGATTGGCTTATTTTGCATCACATGAAGCATGAAGATTTCCAGCAGTCATTACATATATCGTTCTATTTTACTATGTTAAAGATAAAAGGACAGGGTTGTATAAATAACATTGTAAATAGGAATGTGGATTATCCCAAAATAGTTAGAATATATGGGTTGATTAATGAGGTTAAACCATACCACAGTAACAAATGTGTCCATGCTTAAGAACTAAACAAATTAAATGTCGAATTATAAAAAAATATTGGCTTTCGCAATCTGATGGAATACAGTTAAAACGGATAAAACACTATATAGACTGATGTCTTGTCTATCAGACATATGTAGATGTGACTATATTCCACTAGATTTTTTTTCAAATTTAATTCTACCATGTACATTATTGTGGCCTCTGTAACATGGATATGGCGATTTATAACACATTAAAATATTCCTGGAACCACATGCTTGATAGGGAGTGACTTCACGTTTTGGTCTTATAATGCTAATAACTCAGAGATTAAAGGGTTTTTTACAAAACAGCTGGATGAGCAAACCCATCTATCACACATGCCTCTGGACTGCTGGCCCGCTTGAACATCATCTATTGACAATTACTTGATTCATTAATGATTGCCGTTTTGTGATTCGTTGTCTTCAATGTTGTTTGGACGATTTTAAATAGCTTAACTTTCTTAAATTTTATAGGTATTTAAACTATCATGGTCACTCACATCAGTATCAGAATAAACGGGATATTTACCATGTTTCATTATTTTGAGTTAAATTTTGTTATATAACTCAGTTCAGTGCTACTATGTACCTACATATGTCACAAAATTTCTTTCATTTCTGATTTTAAAATTTAAAATCGTCCAAATTAACCAATGTAAAGTTTATCAGTGAAATAATAAGTAAATATAACTTCATTATAGGTCAGTTGATGACACAGACTATGGGTAACAAACCTGCTCTGATCGCGACTCCAGAAGCTAGTCCTAAATATGACGACTCTTACATGGGTTATTCGATAACTGTTGGAGATTTTGCTGGGCAGGGTATTCAGAGTGTTGCTGTTGGCGTACCCAGGGCAGCAGAATTGAAAGGCTTGGTAAGAATTCATCAGTTATACTTATTCTTGATTATGATATGAGAGAGATAGTACCTACATAGAAGCATCTGTGGCGTGGCGGTAATGAGCGCGTCCGCTATGCAGAAGGCGCGGACTCGAACCCCGCTCTATACAAATATTTGTATGACCTGCTTTCCGAGGGAGAGCACGTTAAACTGTCGGTCCCGGTTACCATACGAACATCTATGGTAGTCTTTATGGGTAGTTGGAGCCCTCAAAAGTCCGACAAGTCTAACATGGAAAAAACGTCCAGAGAATGATGAGAGATGACGCCTAGAATAAAAATTGCTTCAAGTTCATTAATATAACATTTTAGTATACGTCTATAATGTTTTCCAGGTTGTGCTGTATACTTGGGAGTTACAAAATATCAAAAACATCAGTGGCTCCCAGATTGGAGCATACTTTGGTTACAGTCTTACCTCTGGAGACATCGATGGTGATGGTTACGATGATGTCATTGTGGGTGCGCCTATGTTTACCAGGACCAAGTTCGAAGGTTTCGAGCATGGTAGAATATATGTCATCTATCAAGATAAAGACAGGGTAAGAAATTACTTGAATTCAAATAGGTTATTGTCGTATAAAGAAGATGGTTTGAACTGTGTCTTATGTACCTATGATATTTTTCAGTCTTTCACGAGAAGTCATGCTAGAACTGGTGAAGTATCACGAGGCAGATTCGGTTTAGCTGTTACGTCGCTTGGTGATATAAACTATGATGGTTTTGGAGGTAAACATTTCATTAAATTAATTTATCCTAATTTTAAACGATCTCTCCCAGTAGTTCCATTGAACAAATTCATTTTTGGATATAGTGAGATTTTTATGTCTTAAAACCTCTTTAGATCCATAATGGAAATGGTTATTGAATCTACTGAAGCTGATCGATTTCAATGATAATCTCAATTTTTCGTTTTAGCTTTGAACTATTATTTTTCATTAAACACATACATACATACATATAATCTCGCTTTTATCCCTGGAGGGTTAGGCAGAGGTGAATTAACACCCACATTTCACCAATAATTGTATTCGGTCCCACGTAATAGGGGGTGAGCATGTTGCCGTATTCCGGGCACTATTGTTGACTCGAGCCATGCATCTGAGGCTGAGTCTGGGCTGTATATATATTTGTTTGATGTTAAACAGCCCTATCCCTTAGTCGGCTTGTACGACACTGCATGCGAAGAGATGGGGTGGCCCTAATTCTACTCTGCCGGAAACCACACATCATTATTATTCATTATTACTCATTACACACTATTTATATTACAGATATTGCCGTTGGAGCTCCATATGGGGGTGAGAATGGCCGCGGTGTTGTTTATATCTATCATGGCAGTGAGCTAGGCATCCACGAGAAATACTCCCAGGCTATCACAGCAGAAGAAATATCACCAACATTAAGCACATTCGGATTTTCACTTTCTGGAGGAGTTGACCTGGACAACAATAACTATACTGATCTTGCTGTAGGAGCTTATAAATCTGATAGTATTGTGTTTTTGAAGTGAGTAACATTTATTTTTCAAATCTTAAATAGAACAGTCATTAAAGTATTTGTCAAAATATAAAAATATAAATGTACGAATAACGTTTTTAACGATATCTGTCATTTCTAGTACTCATACCTTAAATAATCTCATAGACTCTTTTGACCCCCACATGAAACAAGATTGATTAGTACCAAAAATATCTTGCTGACTATAAATTCTGTAAATACAATTTAGTATCTCTTAAAAACTTATGGAATTAGGAACGTCTTACTGTAACTACAACAGATAGGTACCCTTACTACTCCATCTCAAAAATACATCCTGTTTGTACAAAGCTATCTCCTCAGTACAAGAAAAAAACTAGACGGCCTCTGTAGCGTAGCGGTAAAACGTCCAACTGCTGCACAGGAGCTGCGGTTTCGAATCCCGCTCAGTGCAAATATTTTTATATGCATGAATATTTGCTTTGGTCTGGGTGTCTGTGTGTGATATCTACATATTTAAAAAAAAAAAAAGTATCTACGTATGTTTATCCGAATTCTAGTTTCCATAGCGTGATCTAAATTTGATGCTAAAGAATACCCACACGTAAAACACTTCTTATTATACTGTATCCCTAATTATGTCTAACAAAAAAAAACGTTGTCTTTCAGATCTCGTCCAGTAGTGAAAGTATCTGCAGATGTAAAGTTCCTTAGCGAGAGCAAGCTGATCTCCCTCACTGATAAGAAATGTCCCCTAGCCAATGGCACTATGGTGGCGTGTGCGCAACTCATGTTCTGCCTTACGTACGGAGGCGTCAATGTGGACCAGCTGATTGGTAACTAAATTTTACAGCATTTCCATTGATTCAAGAATTCTACTTTCTATATTTTTAAATCTTGATCCTATGATATCATTTCCCCATATCTCTTAAGTGTTTTAATAATATCAATGTTATATTGTATATGTATACTATTATTTATGTATTAATATTTAGAATCACAATAATTTGTTGTTTGTTTCCAAGCGAAAGGATATATCTGCTATTTTGGTGAGTGGTCGAGGTAGTGTTATTTGGTGGTACCACAAGAGTTCTCACTGTAATGTCACTATTAGTGCTATGTGTTTCAATAATGATGGTAATAGTGACATTATTAACTGTATCTACTTCTGCATACCGAAACTAACCCACATAATTTACGTAGAAGGTAGGACACGATGGTATTTCCATCCAATTGAGCAGTCCGACTGGGGAAGTACCTCCGCCCTACAGAATACCGCGGCCATAATAACCTCGTGTTGTGTTCCCGGTGGTGAGTAGGGTAGCCAGAGCTCACTGGAGAGTTTTTGTAGTGTCAGTGGGAAGACCAAAAGCTTGTCCTGCTTTGTCTTTTACACTGACGGCACAAAAACTCTTGTGCTTGCAGGGTTGGTAGCGCGATTGTGACTCCTTTGGTGTTGCATACGTCCATAGGCCTCGGTAACCACTTTCCATCAGGTGGGCCGTGTGCTTGTCTGCCAACCAAATGGTATAAATTTTTTTTTTCTAAATTCAGTTATTTTTGTGTTAAATATATTTTGTACGATAAGTTTTGGTCCGAATATGGCAATTTCTACCTAAACTGGTAGGCCATTGTACAAAACTGTTATCATTGACAGTGGCAGTGGCAACAAGCTATCCCTGAGGTGTAGCCACCAGAATGTGTAGCCTACGAATCAAGGAATAGTACCACCGATAACGCCTACAGTTAAGAACCGGCCAGCTGACGGAACCGACGAAATCCACATAGAAGCTTCGAAGGGAATAGGTGCCCGTGTCCCATCATGAAGCTCTACGAGAGGATAGACAACTCTCGGATCCGACAGAAGACTGCACCAGTCCCAGGTGCTAAACCATGGAACCGGCGTTTGGATTGTTGCGACAATCCAAACGCCGGAAAATACAGGGCGAAGAATACGCTATCGCACTGCCTACTCCTAGACATACAGAAGACCACCAACTGTGTTCCTCGTGCGATGATGTGGTGAGCACTGCGATTTGAAAGAGTTCCAGAGACTAACATTGACACCATCAATTTGCCATGGTTCCGGTTCCTTAGTTCGAAACGCTGTTCACGACACGAAAACCTTTCCCATCACCGTCGGGGTGCTCTAAGGATCCGTCTTTGTCCATACTTGCTCAGTGTGGTATTAGACGTTTTGTTGGACAGTAAACTTTTTCAAAATAAGAAACGATTTCAGCGAAATTGTTACCGTGTATCGTGTCGGTTGATTCTGGTTTGCAGAAGTAGGTCAATTACTGTAAATATTATGGCACTTTTTAGTGACTCGATGTTAGTGGTACTAGTGACAGCACAAAATTTGATACTGTTGTAGTTTATGACATTTATATCGAAGCACGGACGTCAATACATTTCAGAGTATTTGTAAACATAAACGAAATGACAAACTTCCTTCTAGTGACTTTTAAAATATTAGAATTGTTACATTACAGTCATTGTGTGCACATTGTGTCAATGCTAATAACACTGTATAGTCTCATTTATTAGGTAATCTTACAAGTAATTAGAAATTAATCAAAAACCAGATCGTTATTCTGATTTCAGCCAGTTATTAACCTTTTTATTTTTTTTACGTCCACAGAAAAGACCCCTTTCCACAGAAGAGAGGTTCCACTCTGATATTGACATTTACTTGTCATTTAAACTCGTAATAATTAACAAAAGTTATACTGTATAGTTAATTTCTTATACCTACTTTCTTAAGTTTCATTTCATGATTTCGGTAAAACAAAAGCAATCGTTCTTCTATATAAATGATAAAAGGTAAATAATCAAAACATGTTAATAAAAACATTGTATATATTTTACAGAGTTTAACGTGACCTTAGACCTGGATTCGCGACAGAAAAACACAAAGCGTCTCTTCGTGGTGGAAAGCACGGAAATGATATACGAGTATAAGACACAGATACGGTTAACACAGGGTCAACAAGAATGCAAGAATGTTGTGGTATATTTAGATGTAAGTTTATATTTAATTTGAATAACTAATTATTTAATATTGTCAATCAACATGTGGCATGCCACCAGCACCACTGGTGGTCGTTGAGGTGTTTGTTCGAAAGGAGGTAGGACACGGCGGTATTTCCGCCCGATTGAGCAGTCCGACTGGGGAAGTACCTCCGCCCTACAGAATACCGCGGTTATAATAACTTCGTGTTGTGTTCCCAGCGGTGAGTAGGGTAGCCAGAGCTCACTGGAGAATTTGTGCTGTCAGTGGGAAGACTAAAGGCTTGTTCTGATTTGTCTTCTACTGACGGCACAGAAACTCTGTACTTACAAGGTTGGCAGCGCGACTGTGATTCCTCTGGTGTTACAGAAGTCCATAGGCCACGGTAACTACTTTCCATCAGGTGGGCCGTGTGCTTGTCTGCCAACTAAGTGGTATAAAAAAAAATAAAAATAAAAAAAAACGGTTTGTCAAATAGAACTGATACCTCGAACACAATTATCATATCATTAAGAACTCCATCCAATAATATAACTTCTTAGTGTATAATAACAATAGAATAGCGAGGATATGCCTGCCAACCTCACCTCCGATAATCAACAATGACCCATAGACTACGTGCATTTTAATTGGTTCACGTCCGACATAACCTGCTTCTTCGGCTCCGGCGAGAGAGGGTTTGCGTGGAGATACACTAGAATAAAGCAGCCAACACTATGGTCTGACGTGTTGTATCGAGATACTCTCAGTTTCTGTCGCTCTGCATCGTAAAATGTGAACGTAAACATATAAAAGGTATAAAACCCATAACTTTCTGATGGATCACGACACGACACATCAGATAAATAATCCCAATAGCATATTCTCGCTCCCCTGGTTACAGAGGACTTATTATCATATAACTATTCTTCATTTTTTAGGAGGAAATCCGCGACAAACTCACCCCAATTGAGGTGAAGATGTCCTACGAATTGGCATCACAGGCCTCCGGTAACATCGTGCCGCCTGTTCTCGACCAGACCAAGAGTATCGTCCACGCCGACTCGCTCAACATTCAAAAGAACTGTGGACCTGACAATATTTGTATACCTGATCTGAGAGTAGCTGCTTCTACGTTAGTACATATTTTATTTCAATTACACCTATTTAGGGGGTCATGAAATGTCTTAGTAAACCAAGAGAGAAATAGCTATTGATTACTACTAGATGATAGACCATTTTTTTTCTTCGTTTTCTTTGATTACCTTATGTAATAAAACATGGAGTCACCATTTCCACGTCACCATTTCACGGCTATAATAACCTCGTGTTGTGCTCCCGGCGGTGAGTGGACAGTTTTTGTGCTGTCAGTGTGAAGACCAATGGCTTGTCCTGATTTTGTGTTCTGCACTGACGGCACAGAAAATCTCTGTCCTTACAGGGTCGGCAGCACGGGTGTGACTCCCCTGGTGTTACACACGTTCATAGGTCACGGTAACCACTTTCCATTAGGTGGGTCTTGTGCTTGTCTGCCACCTAAGTTGTATAAAAAAAGGGACGATAGAGCTTACTTATTATCATCGAACCTGGTAACGTCATCGTTAGCCCTGTTTTAGAAGGCTGTTTCATCTGTGGTTTGTATTACCTGAAGTTTTTAGGCATATTCGAAGAGATAGTTATTGATATATGCTTTACAATATACACTAGAATTACCCTAATTTATGGACACTAAGGTATTAAAAGATGTAAAATTGGGTGAAGATTTTGGCACCCACAAGAAACTTTCTTTTTCACTCTCATGAAATTATGATATATGTTAATGTATATGTATGTATTATAAATGAAATTTTAAATAAAATGTCGCCCTTTGCGTAACATATGCTTGAACTTTATTTACCTTAATCTATTCACAGGCCAACCATTAAATACATCTTGGGTTCGGATGAGAACATTCAAATTGACGTCATAGTCGAAAATATATTAGAAGACGCTTTCGAAGCTGCCTACTATCTGCAGCTTCCTGCTGGAGTCACTTACTCTAAGATGGAAAGGCTGGACAAAGAAAATTCCGATACACCGATATATTGTTCGAGAAGCGCTAAATTTGCAGATGGAAATAGTACATTGAAATGTGACTTGGGCAACCCTATGTCTAGTGGGCAAAAGGTAAGCTTCAGAAAAGTTTTTAACTGTTACATACTATACCTTTTATACTTTCTATATTGGAAAATTGTTTTTTTTTCTAAGTGCCTCAGCTTGCCTCAGCTGCTACCACGCGTCAAACCTAATAATATCTTGTGAAATAAACTTAGTATAGTGAAACCAACAATTCTGTGAACTGAAAGAAGCCGCTACTTCCCTTCAATAATACAAATCGTACTAAATTTTCTTTGATTTGCAATAAAACTGCATTTGATAATGACAAACCGTAGTTCCTTTTTTCGCCATTTCAAAGAATCACTGGATTTACTATAATTATTTTCTAGGAAGGAGGGAGAAGGACATTTTTGTTCATTTCTACATTTTTTTTGTTAGTAATACAGTCAAATAACGGCACTCTGCCAAGTGGTTAGTTGCGTGAATTCTATCTTGCCAATAAATTCTAAAAGGGTGGTCCTTAGTTTCGCCTTGTCTATACGACAAAAATGGTCCCACTTTATAGGAAGCGATCTTATTCACCTTCAGTCTTGCACTTTTTCGGTCGAGTATTCAATAGCTAACAGTTAATAGTTAGGACTATTTCTTTATCTTACACTTTATTTTCCCTGGCAGTCGTTAAGAGCGTGAAAATTGCCTGCAGGTTTTTGTTAGGCTTTTTCATCTCCAGCATTTCTAACTAGTCTATGCTATCGAGTAAATGGCCGACACGAACCGATTTTATACGGCTATCGGATATCGGTTATGGTCGTCCGATATCTGATCGGATAATGTAAAAAAGACCTAAATAGTCCAACGACTGGTCTAAGTGCATTTGATATAATAATAATAATAATAATAATAATAATAATTTATTAACCAAAAAGAAGTACAGTATCTATAACAACATTGATTTGCTACCTACTTGTAACATTGTTTGTGGTTTAAGGTGTACAATAATATTAACCCTGCCTCTCAAACTAGGATATCCTGTATCTTGAGAGACAGTGTTCGGTCGTGAAGGTAAATATGTAACATAAAATTATATAAATTTAGTAGACTGCGTCGGTTTATCGGTTTTTATATAATTTTAACTATGATGAAAAAAAAGGAAAAAAACATGAAAAAATCTAAAAACAAAAAATAAGGTATGTGTGTGTGATGTGTATGTGTGTGTGATGTGTATATGTGTGTGTGGTGTCTATGTGGTGTCTATGTGTGGTATGTGTGTGTGTATATCTGTATCTGTATGTGTGAGACTTGAGCGACGTGCTTAGTTTAGAAGGGACTCTGTCTGAGCATAGTCTTGTTGCAGTAACCACTCTGTGACTTTAGTTTTAAGTTTGAAGGTGTTTAGGTTCTGGATGGGTATCATTTTGTGGATTTTTTGATAAATGCGAGTACTTAATGTGTAATATTGGTGTGCTGCAAATGTGGTGTTGTGTTGTGTACGTATAAGACGCAAGGTTCTTTTTTTTGGGTCAGATAATGGAACACTTGAGTGCTTCCTCAGTACAGTACGGAGCACAAAGAGTTGACGAACCGTTAGTACCTTGCACTCTGAGTACAGTCGCGTTGTTGGGTGCCTGCGAGGCTTTTTTGTCATTACTTTCAATATAGCTCTCTGTGCTCTCTCCAATCCAAGGAAGCAGGTCTTTGTTGCACCACCCCATACTGGGATGCAATAACCCAGTAAAGATTGGCACAGTGCATGATATACCATCCTCAAGGTGTCAGCATTTGCTGATTCTCTAAGAGATCTAAAGATGTGTATGAGACGCACTGTCCTTGTGGTGAGTGCTTTTATGTGATTGTCCCATTTTAGGCAAGCGTCTATCTGAACACCTAAATATTTAACACAATTGGATCTAGTCAGTGCAGGGCAGTTACAGGAGACCTCAGGATTGGGACAAGAGTGTGCTGTTATGGAGAAATTTTGGGAAGGTGCGAGATTGTGTCGGATGGCGAAGGGGACAAAAGTAGTTTTGTTTAAGTTGAGCGTGAGTAAATTAACATTGAGCCATTTCATTACTTCTGATAGAGCTACTTCTGCCTTGCTTTTGACAATATCCCAAGTGGCGCCATACACCAAGATAGCTGTGTCGTCTGCGTAAGCGTAGATTTTACAGTTTGGTAGGTCCATCTTACATAGCTCATTGACATATATCTGGAATAGTGTAGGGCCTATAATGCTGCCTTGGGGTGAATCGAGATATCGCCAATGAGTTCAGATCAGTTGACAGTAACTTCACGGAATATGTCGAAGTTCAGCCAAACACGCTGTTAGACTGGACAAAAGTGGACCTCGGAATCCGAGGCGAAGGCTTATTATGCGACTGGGATCGACGTAACGATGAAGAAGTCACAGTACTATATCCTTTGAGGATAAATGATTATCTGCTTTTAACAAATAAACTATTCTCCTTCCAGCTCAAGTTCCGCCTCATCCTAGAGGTAGACACCAGCGTCACGGCGCTCAGCTTCGACATGGAAGCCAATTCTACCAATCCTGAACAGTCGACCAACTATGACAACACCATGCATATGAACATCGGAGTCATTATTAAAGCTCAGCTGTCTGTGATTGGGTAAGAATTATTTACTAATTAAATAAATAAACTAATATTGTCTTGTTGAATGAAATTTTAGACATTTAGTATGCTAACTATTCAAAATCGTCAGATAGCTCCCACTGTCGCCGTCAATCAATCAGTTAGCCCACCGCTGTCCACTGCTGGACATAGACCTCTCCCAATGTGCGCCATGTTCTCCGATCCTCCGCTTTCCGCATCCAGTCTGTACCAGCCACCTTTTTCAAGTCGTCCGTCCATCTGGCTAGGTGGCGTCCTACCTTTCGTTTACCTTCTCGCGGACTCCACTGTAGGACTCGTTTGCTCCAACGGTCATCGGTCCTTCGACAAACGTGACCATCCCACTGCCACTTCAACTTGCTTATTCTGTGACCTATGTCGGTGACTTTAGTTCTCTGTCGGATAACCTCGTTCCGAATTCTACCCTTCAGAGAAACCCAAAGCATAGCTCGCCCCACCGTCGCCGTAAGACGGATATATGTATAGAAGAATTTGGATGGTTTCGGGCGAAGGTTCTGTGGCTTAGTTGTCAGAACGTTACCCCTGTAAGGGAAATCTCGTTGGTTCGAATCCCGCCTGGACAGTTTAAATATTTTCTCTTATCTTTATCGATTTTGAATAATATTGTCTTGTATTGTTGAGCTCGTATTTCAGGGCAATAAATAAATAAATAAAATAAATAAAATAAAAATAAAATAAAATAGCCTTTATTGCTGTTCCTTTCGCTTATAACATATAAAAACATGCTTAATTTCTAATTTTTAACTTGGTTTGAGTTTACATTCTCGGCAACCGGCTTATGTGAAACAGCTTGTCTGTCGACAAAGGCCTCCTCTAAAGATTTCCATGTAATCCTGTCTCTTGCTAGGCGGGTCCACAGCGGACCAACTATTTTTTTGATGTCATCTTCCCATCTTTCTTTGCCTGCCTCTATTTCTTTTGCTATTCCTTGGGTACCATTCGGTTACTAATTTAGTCCATTTTTCCTTACTTTCTCGTAGCATATGTCCTGTCCAACGCCACTTAAGACGTCTGTAGGCAGTGAGTGCGTTTTTAAATTTTGTTTTCTTTTTAATTTCTTCTAATTTTATTCTATCTCTTCTTTTTATATATAAAATACTTCTTTCTATTGAATTTTGACATACTTTTATCTTGGATTCTTGTATATCTGTTAACGCCCATGTCTGGCACCCGTATAATAAGCATGGCATAATGCATGTTTCATAAACTTTCTTTTTTGCTTTCATTGGCATATCTTTGTTCTTCATTATTTCCTTAAGTGACCAAAACCGTTTCCAAGTGTTGTTTATTCGTCGTTCTATTTCTTTATCCATGCAACCTTCTGTAGATATAAGTTGGCCCAAATATATATATTCATTTACATATTCTATTTTTTCATTATTTATGTTTATATGTTTATTGTCTACTGTTTGTTGCGAATTTGTCATAATTTTGGTTTTGGTTAAGTTCATTGTCAGTCCTGCCTTAGCACTTTCATCGGAAAGCTGCTGCAACATCAGTTCTAGGGTTCCTGCGTCTTCTGAGAACAAAATCAAATCGTCCGCGAAGCGTAGATGGTTAAGATTTTCGCCATTTATGTTGATGCCAACTGTGGACCAGTTAAGATTTCTAAAGATCATTTCTAATACTGCGGAAAACAATTTAGGTGATATAGGATCTCCTTGGCGTACACCTCTTTGAATAGGAAATTCGTTACCCGTAGATTCAAGTTTAATTTCTGCTGTGCTCACTGTGTATACATTTTTAATTATTCGTATATATTTTGCTTGTACTCCTTGTCTTATTAGAGCATCCCATATATAATCATGTTCCAATTTGTCGAATGCCTTGTTAAAATCAACAAACCCTATGTAATACGTTTTATTATATTCTTTATACTTCTGTAAGATTTGTCTTAGAGTGTGTATGTGATCTACAGTTGAAAATTTGCTTCGGAAACCAGCTTGTTCTTTAGGTTGATTTTCATCTAATGTGTTGGTAATTCTATTTAAAATGATTTTTGAAAATATTTTGTAAATGTTTGACATTAAACTGATCGGTCTGTAGTTTCCTATATTGCCCTTGTCTCCCTTTTTATGTAGTAGTATGATTGTCGATTTAGTCCAGTCTTCCGGGATGTTTTCCGTTTCGAGGATTTCATTGAATAAATCTGTAAGTCTTGGTGCCATCACTGGTAATGTGGTTTTTAGCAATTCATTTGTGATTAGATCTGATCCAGGTGCCTTATCTAGTTTTTGTGTTTCGATGGATTTGATAGTTTCTTCTTTTAAAATTGGTTTGACTACCTCTTTATTTATATAATTATATTCCTTCGTTACTTGTTCCCCTTTACAACTTTGGTACAAATTTCGGTAGTATTCCGTAGCGATTCTTAATATTTCTAGTCTATTGCTGATCTTTATGTTATTTTTATTTTTCATATTTGGAATCCAGTCCTTTTTGTAGTTCATTTCTTTTAACGCTTTCTTTATTCCTCCAGTTTTTTCTATATGTTTTCTTAGTATTGTTAACCGCTTTGACTTCCGATCCTTTCTAAGTTGTTCGCTAATCTTTTTGCTTATTTCTGCTATCTTTCGGACATTGTTATTGTTATTTTTCCCTTGTTGTATAAGTTGCTTCCGTTCCTGTAGTAGTTGCTTACTTTCAAGTGATATCGTAGTCTTACTAATCAAATTTACTTTTTGAGTTTCTGCTTTTAATTGTTTGAGCAATCTATTATATTTTTCTTGAGTCGATATACATTCTTCTTTTCCATCTTGCAAGGAAACTTCTAGGTTTTTTAGAAGTAATTTAGTACTACCTGTGCATTCAATAGCTTTCATACTGTTGTGAATTTGTCGTGCTCTTTTAACACATGTACCTGATAGTTTTGCTCTAACCATTCTATGATCTGATTTAAAATTAAATTTGTTTAAAATTGCCAAATCTTTGAAAACTTTTATATTGTTAGACATAATATAGTCGATCTCGTTTTTATGTCGGCCATTAGGAGAGATCCATGTCCATTTCTTTGAAGATTTCTTTCTGTAAAAGCTATTAATTATGCCCAGTTTATTTTCAACAGCAAAAGATATAAGGCGTGAGCCGTTTTTACTTCTATTCCCATATCCATGATTCCCTATGATGTATTCTTCCCCACTTTTTTGTTTGCCAATCTGTCCATTAAAGTCGCCCATGATTATTAAATTTTTGGATGTATTTGCAGTGGTGGATTGGAGATCTTCGTAGAATTTTTCTATTTTTATTACGTCTTCGTTTTTATTTGATTCGGTGGGCGAATACGCCTGGATTATAGACCATACTTGGTCTTCTTTGCCGTCCACAGGCAGTTGAATATTGAGTAGTGCAATTCGATCTGAAATCCCTCTTAGTTCTTGTATATTTTTGGCAAGGTGTCTTTTAATCATGAATCCAACTCCGTATAATCCGGGCGTCTCCCCTATATGGTGTAATATGTATTTTCCATGGTCCTCTATTTTTTCTCCGAGTCTTCTCACTTCGCTAATACCAATTATATCCCATTTTATTTCATCCAATGCTTGTTCTAGTTCCTGCAATCTTTCCGGTGTTCTTAGTGTCTGACAGTTCATGGTTGCTATATGTATATCGTTGTGTTTCTTATTTCTGTTATCTTTTATCTTTAGAGGGTCGTGGTCATTTTCCCCCACGATGACCAGTCGGCTTGGAGGAGGTTGGTTGTTTCTAATTATTTGGTTTTGTACATTGTTTTGTTTTGTTTTCCGGTTGCCGGCAGCTAATTGTTATTGTCTATTATCCGCGGTAGATGGATATGAGAGAGAGTTGGATCTTCCTCTTATTAGATCAAAAGCATGACGCTTATTGTTTTGTGATAACATCGCGATCTGATGTCTTTTAGCTTGTGTGTCTCGTGGCGATGAAGATATTTCTCTTTTCCGTTTATCGTTTGTATTATTTTCCTTCACTATAAGTTTGTCATATTTCAGATATGCAAAATTTCCTTTCATTCTTTCTTCTTTCAATTTCGTTTGTAACATTTTCCGACATAACATTTTTCAGGGCAATACTTAGTGTTAAATC
This sequence comes from Eilema griseolum, assembly GCA_963662185.1. Taxonomy (NCBI): domain Eukaryota; kingdom Metazoa; phylum Arthropoda; class Insecta; order Lepidoptera; family Erebidae; genus Eilema; species Eilema griseolum. Next base: position 25,030,950 of record OY759240.1, read on the forward strand.
TTGCTTTACATTATTAGATATGAGGACAGATTGTATATGTCAGATACTTGAAACCTTTCATGTTCGTTTTATTGGTTTCGAGTATTTCAGACTTGCCCTTTTATATTTCAAAACTTTGTTAATTTGGCCAGTGTATGTATCGCGATGCTGACATATAATTTATTACAGAAAAACCCTAAACACTTTGTCTAACCAAGAAATCGAAGCCAGAACCTCATACCTAATATTGTCCTAGCTACAATATTAATATTTCCACTTGGTTACAGAACATCGGACCCACCAGAACTGCACTACAACGCCTCTCTATACGAAACACAGAATATCAAAGATGACACCAAACTGGGTCCACAGGTGATCCATAAGTATAACATCAAGAACGAAGGACCCTTCACCGTGGACGAGACCGAAGTATACTTCATGTGGCCCTACCAGACCCTTGAAGGTAAGAGCATAGACTTATTAAAATAACAAAATACATGACGCCCTATTATTAAGATATTCGGCGCCTTAGCCAACCTAAGCTTTATTCTTGAGTGTAGGAAATTCCTTCCGTAAAAGTGGTTATTGAGTCGGTTTCACGAGCTAGAGGTTCCGGGCTCGAATTCTGGCCATTACTCTACCGATGTGAACCCAGTCCTAACACAAGCAAAAATCAAAATAATGGATTCGTGATGGGATGAAGAGCAGAATCCGTGTTCTAAATTACAAACTTTGGAAGCAACTAGAATTGACATTACGGTGAAGTTAGATTTGGCATTTTAATTATAATTTTTACTAAACTATACATATATACATATAATCACATCTTTTTCCCTGGAGGGTTAGGCAGAGACGAATTAAGACCCACGTTTCACCAATAATTGTATTCGGTCCCACGTAGTAGGGGGTGCGCCTATTGCCGTATTCCGGGCACTATTTTGACTCGAGCCATGCATCTGAGACTGAGTCTGGGCTGTATATATCTGTCTAATGTTAAATAGTCCCTTAGTCGCCTTGTACGACAGCGCATGGGAAGAGATGGGGTGGCCCTAATTCTACTCTGCCGGAAACCACGCGGCACCTAAGCTATTAATATAAAAAAGGGTTTTCTAACTATCAAAATCTAATAGTATGTATAAATGGCGATTTCCAGGCGAGAATCTGATGTACATGCTGGTGAAACCGCAGCATATCGGCAACGTGATCTGTGATGAGCCACGCCACATCAACCCTGAAAATCTGTTCGTACAGAACGCATACGCCGCGCTGCTTGGCAAGGAGACAGACCGTAAGTAGACCTCAAATAATCCATACATCCTAACTAACTGCCCATTACAGTAACAGATTTACAGGCATAAACCAGTGAATTGGTTTTGATGAAATTTGGTATAAAGCAATCTTGCAATGCTTGGGGAAAACCATAGGCGGACATCAATTATATAGCTGGTATGTATTAGTATTAAGGATATTGAGGTATTTACCATGTTTTATTGTTCTGAGTTTCCGATATTTCGGCGCTGTTGCAAGCACTATGATCACAGAGGAACTGGAGTAAAGGCGGGAAACAGTCTTTAGGAGTAAATGTATCCATTTACCCTCTTTCGGATTCTTTTACTACGCGTATCTGTACTGCCACTGGTTTCACTCTCACTACAAACTCGAACCCGATCTTGATCACGTTCACGATGCACGATTCTTACTATATAATAATAATAATAATAAATCATTTATTTCAGGCAATAATAGAAAAGTTACAGGATGTTAAAAAACTTATTCTACGGCCCATAAATATATACCTTAAAACTAAAAATACATATAATATATCTTAACCTAAAGCACACGTAATGACGTCGACGTGTCACGGGGCGGGGTGTCGCGTGTCGGCAGGCGTCCTCGGAAGCGCCGAAACTTCACCCCCGTCGGCCAAAAGTCAGGACGCAGGATGGTAGCGGTGTGGCTGTTTGGAACTCGCACCACAAAAGAATTAAAGCTCACGTTGTGACGAGAGTCCAGCTTCTCCACCCTTAAGCCCATCCCGGTTTTCTTTTGGAGATAGTTCGCGACGTCTACGATCTTCACGCTGTGATGTACACGAGATACGTAGACCATCGTCGAAGGGACCTCTGCGCGGAACTGCAGCTCAATGCTCCTCGCTGCAGTACCACACTGGTTCTTGCGGGAGGACTTCTTCTTCTTCTCAACAACTTTGAAGTCCTCCATATTACAAGGCTCCTTCCCCGGCGCCTTGACGGATGCAGTGTTGCACTGAGTGACACTACACTGTCGTCTCTTTGTTGGTACGGCTGTAGGGGTGCTGGCCGTAACAGCTGCGTAGTCACGTGGATGAGGAACTTGCAACGTGATATTCGGCCTCTTCACGGGTGAAGAAGGGGCAGCGGGGGCGGCGGGGCGCGCGATAGTGTTCGCGGCACGCTCCTCGGCCATCGGCGACTCAGGCGAATCAAATTTTGCTGACTCGAAACTGCAAAATGACGCATTCTGCGCGCCTCGTCGTACGTTGACATTATTAGAGGCTACATTATGTGACGTACTAGTTGTATTACTGTTACGGAGTAGCAATAATTCCGCCTGTAGTCCACTGATAGTTTTATCAGAAGCCTCTAATTTTGCCAACACATCAGCAAGGCTGGACTTCAAGAACGTGATGTCCTTGAGAAGTCTTGTGACATCTACGTGGTCGAATCCCACCGGCGGAAGCTTGTGCAGCTCCCTTGCGACGAAATCTGGCACGTCATCCGGGTCGGTTTCCTTCAGCAGGGTGATGATGTCCTGCACACTTCGTTCCCCTCCATCCCTTCTGCGAGATGGCATCTGGGCAGTTTTGCCAACCGATTGGTATAGCAGCGCCTTCCCGCTGCAGACCTCCTCTTCCTTGAAATTGGACTTACAGATCTGCAGGATGCTGATCTCGTCCATAGTGTCGACTGCATTCTGGATGAACGCCAGTAACTCGTTCACTATGATCGCCTTGTTGGTAGCCATCGTGGTGATGTAGGGCAGCGGCGCCCGAGCGGCGCGTTTCGCGAATTAATTATTTTTATTAATTAATTACGAAGCTATGCATTAGTGAGACGCGACCGTCGCCGACCGCGCATCACAAGCATGGTATATCCACTCACGATTTTGTTTTGACTTGTTTCCGGTTGTTTTTGCAATGACGGACGTTCGGCAGTTGAAAACCCATCCGCGCAATAGAAATTTTTTATACTTTTTGATTTCAATCGCTTCTCCTACCAATCTTGGTATATAGTGGCATTCTGTCGAGAGCATCTGAGGGTTATGTAACTCGATACAGTGGTCAATTCCGGACAGAAACCTTCCTTGGCATGTTAGGAACTTTACCTGTTACTTTAATGTAGAATTATCGGAAACTTAGAACAATACATCATGGCATTTATCTCGAAAAACTTAATACTAATGTGAGTGACCATGATAGTTTAAATACCTATATAGCTGGTATGTAGATTTGTTCTTCGTAAAAATCTAGTAAAACAAACGGACTGTATCGCAGAGTCAAAATCAACTCATAATAACTTTAATAAAGATTTACCACTAATATCAAAAATGTTCAGGTTTGTGAGTATAGCTGGATGAATGTTCACCTATTCATGAATTCATACTCACACATCTGAAAATTTGTACATCATACACATAAAAATAGTTGAATGAATCTTTATGAAATGATGCTATAGATACTAAGCTTTACTTTGCTTAAAATACGTTTTATATGTTGCAGTTTACTGGGAACAATCCTCCGGTGGTAGCAAGATCATCAGTGGCGGTACTGTTAATGGTCAAGCCACTAGCCACAGTTCTAGCAGCAGTTCAAGCTCCAGTAGTGGCTCCAGCTCCACTAATAGTCAAGGATCTACACAATATGGTGGAAACCAAGCGGGTGGTCAATATGGTGGACAAGGAGGTCTATCTAGCAATTCCTACGCTTACAATAAAACTTGGAATTCTTATGGTGAAGGACTCAGTGATGAAGAACAGGAACAAATTAGAAGGACTTTAGCCGCTGCTGCCCAAGGCCAAGGTAGTTCTAGCTGGAGTAGTCAAGGAGGATATGGTGATCGAAGACTAACTGTTGAAGAACAAGAACAGTTCAGAAGTAATCTGGCTGCTGCTGCTGCTGCTGCTGCTGCCCAAAATCAAGGCAGTCATTCCCAAGGTGGTGGTTCTAGATGGAGTAGTCAAAGTGGATATGGGCAGGGAGGATATGGTCAAGGACTAACTGTCGAAGAACAGGAACAAATTAGAAGAAATTTAGCAGCAGCTGTTCAAAGTCAAGGCAGTCACTCCGAAAGTAGTTCTAATTGGAGTAGTCAAGGAGGATTTACTGGATTAACTGCTGAAGAATTGGAAAATATTAAAAAGAATCTTGGGAATACTGGCCAAGGCCAAGTTGTGCGCATAAGGAATAAAACAATTGTCTTCGATGAGAACCATAACATTGTATCTCAGACCGAGACCAGTACCGAGTACGGTAATCTTGGACATGAAGGAGAACCTGGTAGCTCGTTCAATGTGTAAGTATTTTACATTCCATGATCATGCTGAAATGAAATTGCTATGTTAGACCCGAAAAGTTTGTAAAAATATTATTGATCCATATAAGCATTCGAAGCTATTCTCCTCAGTACAAATCTGCTGGCATAGCTGGGTAGTACCATCTTCATTATAGTTTTTGGTAGTACTGAAGGATTACATTCCTTTCTTCTTGTCCAGGGTTTTCTTCCCCCCTTCACTTTCTCCTTTGACAACACGCAAGAAATAGCTTTGGCGTTGCATCTTGCAAATATCCAAGGTATCTTTTGGAGTCATCAGAAAGAAAAAGATAATATTAACAATTTGATTAGCACACATAATATTCGTTATAATAAGATTCTGATTGACTATCAAAGTGGGCGTAATATAAATTTCATATAGTTGTTCACCATGTTGCACGATAATCAATATAGAAATGGTTAACAAATAAATATTTTCTAATTTTAATTCTCTCTCTTTCTAGATATGCTAACCAAGGTGGGTTAAACCAAGCTTCCTCTCAAGGATCCAGGCAGGGACATTCTCAAGAATTTGGCAGTTATGCCCAAGGTTCTCGTACCCACAACCAGGGATCACGGGACTTTTCACAGGGCTCGGGCAGTTATAATCAAGGCTCAGGCACCTATAACCAGGGCTCAGGAACCTACGCTCAAGGCTCACGGGGATCAGGCCAAGGATTTGTCCACGGCTCATGGGCAACTACTGAAACAGTGAATCCTGAAGTAGCGAAAGCTGGTTCTTCTACTTTCCGAGGATCCTCAAGCGTGACAGTAGTTGGTGATGAAGAAGAAGACAAACTTGAAGGTTTTGGAAGTAGTGCCGCGTATAATCCTGATAATGAATTTAGATATGGAATTGGTGATGTGACTGGAAGTGGCGGTAGCCAGGGAAGTTCAGGGGCTGGAGCTGTGCAAAGTGGAAGCCATCAAGCAAGTGGAGGCTACCACGCTGGAGGTGGTGCTTATCAGTCTGGTGGTGGTGCGTACCAATCTGGTGGTGCCAGTCATCAAAGCAGCGGCAGTAGTTATTCTTATTCTTCACATTCAGGTGAGCATAGCACAGAGCACAATTCTACTATGGAAATGAGTGTGAATATCTCAAAAACCTCCGAATGAATTTTTGTAAAAAAAATAATTTTGACAACAATGCTCTTCAGGTGGCTCGACATCGTATGGTACTCATGGCGGCTACAGCTCTACGCAACACCGTGAACAGACGAGGAGAAGACGCCAAGACACGGTATGAGCTCATGTTTTATCGTATTTAAGGTTTTTGTCATGGACAAAGCCATTAACTTTCCTAGAATTAGTTGGTCAACTCCTCTGGAGCACTCGCATATATCGCCTTTGAGTAGTGGTAAAAGGCCTATGTGTTCGTGGCTAGAGTTTAATTCCGCTCTCGGTCAATGTCTTTTTATATTGGTCTAGGTGTGTAGTCTAGATTAAAAGTTATGTTAATTTAATTTGTTCAACTTTCCCGGGGTCTTTCTGAGTATCATTTTGTCATTACTCGGCGTTTTGTGTGTCACTGCTGTTGATTCTTTAAAATAATTTAATCATGGCGTCATGAAATCATTTTGTTTTCAGGTTGATCCCCAACTTAAGAAGATCTTGGAAAAATGTGAAGAGAAATACAAGTGCGAAGTACTCAGGTGTACCATTGGACGGATGGCGAAGGGAGAAGAGGCCTGGTTTGCATTCAGGTCGAGAATGAACGCGACTGTGCTTAATGCGGTAAACACTTTATTATTTTACATATTGCTGAAAACTTGAATCGGAGCACATTGTCGTAGGTGATCAAAATAGATATTTTTACTCGGGCTCCATTGAGTTTAGCGGTGAATCTTTCCAAAATCCTTGAGTACTGTTCTATCCGCTTGTGGTGCAGACGGTGGATCCTAAGTATCACAGGATCTAGTAGACTAGTAAACATCAAAGTGCAGTTTGCCCCTCTGGTCTATTGGAGTCTAGTGAGCAGAAGGAGATTGCGTTTCACACATCACTCAGGAGGTAGGACACGGCGGTATTTCCGCCCAATTGAGCAGTCCGACTGGGGAAGTACCTCCGCCCTACAGAATACCGCGGTTATAATAACTTCGGGTTGTGTAGGGTAGCCAGAGCTCACTGGAGAATTTGTGCTGTCAGTGGGATAATTAAATCCTACTTTGTCCTCTACACTGACAGCTCACAAACTCTATGCTTACAGGGTCGGCAGCACGAGTGTGGCTTCTCTGGCCACACTCGTGCTGCCGATCACACATCTATAGGCCACGATAACCACTTTCCATCAGGTGGGCCGTGCGCTTGTCTGCCACCTAAGTGGTATAAAAAAAACATACATGTGGAATCGTAAAAAAAAGTATCAGTGCTGACTGATAGTTTTTTTTTAAATTACCTACTATTTAAAACCTAATCTGTGTGTTGACGTAGGAAGAATACAAGTATCAACACCCCATCCTATTCGAAGGGTGTCGTAAATGGCAACTTACAGAAAAATACGTAGACGATATCACTGCGAGAGAATACTCGAAAACTCGACAAAACTCGAAATAAATCCAACCCGTCTAACCAGCGTGGAAACAATAGGCCAAAGTCTCCCAATGTTGGTAGCGTCTTATGTCCAGCAATGAACTGCGATAGGCGAATTGATTAATTAATTTAATAACTATTCATATTTGAAAAATCACAACACAATTATAAAAAGTAACGCATTTTCCATGTCAGATCTCCAAAGACCGCGCGGTGATCCTGTCGACGCTGGCGGCGGCGCGTGTGTCGCGGCTGGCGGAGCGCGGGCGGCCGACGGACGCGGCGTGGCGCACGGCGGAGGCGCACACGCTGGTGACGCCGCAGCTGGAGGCGCTCGGCGGCGGCGGCATCCCGCTGTGGGTGGTGGTGCTCGCCGCCGTGGTGGGCGCGCTGGTGCTGTTACTGCTCATCTTTGCGCTATACAAGGTATGTGGTCCTTCGAGCCGGTTTATTTTGTGAAGGTAGCTTGGTCCTTCGAACTGACCGTTTTGTCATGTACGAGCTCTAATTCCGTTCCTTCGATGTGATATATTTTGAACTGTACAAGGTAGCTTGGTCTTTAGAATAAATTTATTATGGTGATGTATAACGTCATATATGTCATTACCTCTGTAAATTTAGAATAATATTAGTACTTTCTTTATATTATATATTTAGTTCTCAAATTTTTATCAACAAGTAATTAGACATATCTACTCATAATCTCACGCCTATATCCCCGAAGGTGTAGGCGGAGGTGCCAGCACCCACATTTCGCCAGTTTATGTTTAGGTCCCAATGCCGGCGAGCCTATTACCTAATAGTAATAGGCTAGCCGGCCCGGTTAATACCGTACACTTATAAACCTGCGATAAATACACACATAACTTCGAAAAGCATCAAAAAGTCATTGGTGTGTGCTATGGTAAAACCTGGGATCGAACCCGAAACCTCGTCTCAGCAGTCAATTACCCATACCACTAGTCTACCGCGGCTATCTGTAACTAAATAATTAATCTTAGAAATTCTACTTTCTATTGCAGTGCGGATTCTTCAAACGCAACCGTCCATCAGATCACGCAGAGCGACAGCCCTTGAACGGACGCGACGAACATCTTTGATATCCGACCACGTCGCTCGGCGTGACGTCCGACACGGGCGGCACCACCGACCGCACGTCCGACACTCCCGACACTCCTGGCACGTCCGACAGTTCGGCCACCGACGCGGCCAGTGACGTCACCAGCCGCGACTCCACCAGCCTCGATCGGTACTGACGTCACAACCAACAAGTCATTGTTCATAAGTTTTAGCTGTTCTTGTAGTTCGGACTTTTCGTCGGTATCTAGTAGAGTAGAGGCAGTGTTATTGATTTATTACTTTTTAAATTACAATTTCTTTTTGATGATTTTGATGAATGAATGTCATGATTAAGGCAGTCTTTAAAGATATTGACAATTTGAATAATAATACGGTGTAATTTCTTTTTGCTAAGAATTACGTAGTTACCTAACAAAAATTAGGATTACGCGTTTCATGTAGAAAATTTAGTAGTCAATATTATGTTTGATGGCTAGTAAGTAACAAATCATCAAATTGAAATACGCCCATAATCAATACATACACTGCCAATGCTCCTATACTAGTGTAAAAAGTGTCAGCCATTTCAAGTTTACACTGCAATAGTTTTACCTCATGATAATAACGAATTTTTGCAAATTAACTTTCATATCTTTTTTACAAAGAAAAAGAAAGCTTGACAGTTGAAGTACATATTTTATTTTAATATCGTAATACTAGTCACGTTTATCGTTTATTTTCGGTCGCCATATTGTTAAAAAAATAACTGAAAAAAATGCTTTGGGGGTTTATATGTGACGCATTCATGTTGCTTATAAATTAAAATGAATTTACAGACAACATGAATTAGAAACACTACGATTAATTATTATAGAAGAATGAAAGATTAAATCTTGAAGTGTGGTAAGTGTAAAAAGTGTGTATGTAAAATGAAATGTGGACAAATGTGATCTAAGTTAATAATTAGATATTAACTAAATTCGGTAGATAACTTTATTCATAAAGATGTAGCGAATAGATGATTATTAGCAGAAGTATATAATAAACTTTTTCAAAATGTATCTAAAATTGTATACATATTTTATGTAGCCATTCCTAGCAATAAATATACATGTATATATTTATTTATAAATCATAAAGAATTTCAGATAGGTATTAGAACTATAAATCGACTAGTCGGTACATCTTTTATTAAAACAATATTTCGAATGAACCTAATGTGGTGGTATTTGGTACTAATAAGAACGCTTTACGTAAATAAAAATTTTCACTATATTTTAGGAGGCAACATCTCAATTCACAAATATCCATTATAATAGTAGTGGTTATTTTCAATATAAATGTAATAAATATGGTAGTCATAATATACAAGCTATTTTCTCATGGTCTCAAAAATCATGCGTTGTATTGCTATTGCAAGGAGTTTTCTTTTACATTACAAACTGTTTGAGTGATCGATCAATTAAAATGTTTGATTAATTGATTGATTGATCTATCGATTGATTGTTTGATTAATCGATTGATTGATTGATTTATTGACTATTCTTCTATCATGGTTAGGTAAAATATTTTTTAAGTTCAGATTGAGACAGGACGGGTTTAGCAATCAGTAGGAATACCTTTCCGGAAGTGCTGCATCTTCAACATCCTTATATCAGCAATAAATCACATGGTTGTATAAAACATAAACCTCAGCTTGTAGATGTGTAAAAATATTTAAAAAAGTAGAATGACTGTTAGAGTGCCTTTGCAATACATATCGTATTAGCTTAAAATTATGCCTAGAAATTCCTAAAAAAATATTGTGCCTTCTAAAACTGCCAGTTACTAATTAATTATATTAATGTAAATATTTTTAGATTATATTATTTTATACATTGGGACATTTTTTCATAAAAAAATATTATAAAATGGTGACAACATTGACGTTATCTCACTATCTGCATTCTAATGGTAAAATTGGAAAACACGCTAGCTGGACATGGATCATACTCTTTTTATTTCTATTATAGCCATGATCATAATGATAATGGTTATTCGTTATACAATTATGGTTATATGATTATAATACAATTAATACATTATTGTGTCATTGTAATTTGTATAAAATATTTGATAATAGTATTTGAATGTTTTTAGTAAACATATTTATGAAGAATAATAAAACAAAAATTTAAAACTAAAAGTTGATTTAAACCTGAATTGACGTATCGTTCGGAAAAAAATATTTTTTAATATTATTGTAGTGACCTGAAGATGGAGTCAGGATAGATATTATGGAACTCTGGTGAATTTGAAATCTTCAAATGTAGCTACATTATTCTACGAGATGAATTTAGTTTGATATAGAAGTAGGCACATGACAATAAGGTCATGAATGTACTTAATATGCAGATTTTTTATAAATATATTCAAACATATTTCTAGATAGCGTTGTATGGAATTATATTGTGGCGCAGCGGTAGAACGTTCAATTCCCGCTCAGTGCAAATATTTGTATGCACGAATATGTATATTTGCATTGGTCTGGGTGTTTCTATGTGTAATATATATGTATTTACAAAAAAAAAGTATTTAAGTATGTTTATCCGCATTCTAGATTCCATAACTCAAGCTAGTTAAGCTGTGCTTACTATGGGTCTAGAGATAGCGTTGTGTTAAATGTTGTGGAATATTAATTTGTAGAATTTTTATTTATTACATGTATTATAAAATTACATACCTATGTCAGATTGTAAAGATTTTTTATACTGTTTATACATTTTTTTCATACATTTTGTGAAAAAATGTCTCATCCAATAATAACGCGTAAGCCATTGTTAAATTTTATAATTATTTTTAATTATTTATTTTTTTCATTGTAACTATTAAGTATACAGCTTCTACTTATTATTAGTTAATTATTAACTAAAATCGTTTAGATGCCATAAAAGTGTAATAGATAATATTTTGGTTGTTTTATGTCTCTGTAATAATTTAAATAATATCTTTGCATTTACCAAAAAAAATGAACTTGTAATAAAATTTTGTTTTTCATTTAAAAATGATCTTGTTTTATTTATATAGTTTTTTATGAAATCATCCAAGCCAGGTGTCAGGATGATAATGTCTTTGGTATGAAATACAAAAAATTATAATAAACTGCCGGACACGGATCAAAAGTTCTGAGTCTATTAATATATTAAAAAAAAGGGTTCGAAAGTTCTTGGTCAAAAAAGTAAAATACTCAAATAGTAAAATAACCTCGTGTTGTGTTTCCGGCGCTGAGTAGGGTAGACAGAGCTCACTGGAGAGTTTATGTCAGTGGGAAGACCAAAGGCTTGTCCTGATTTTATGTTCTGCACTGAAGGCACTTAAAATCTCTGTTCTTACAGGGTCGGCAGCACGGATGTAACTCCACTGGTGTTACACACGTTCATAGGCCACGGTAACCACTTTTCATCAGGTGGGCCGCGTGCTCGTTTGCCACCTAAGTTGTATAAAAAAAAAATCGACTAACACATACGGTACCTACCATTCGTTGGAACGGCACCCAATCACAGTTAAGAAAAAAAAAATCTGATTATGGCTAATTAAATAGCTGACTGCAGATAAAATAGAACACAAAAATAATTCGCCTATTATCGTTATGAAATTTTTATCTCGTTCCACACAGTCTCGACGTAGCCAAGTCCACTTCCTGTAGGGTTTTCCTAGAAGCTATTCATTAAGAAAAGTCCCAGTGTCTCGAGGAAGTTGACTAGCGATTGCCCCCTGTGATTTCTGAACCCCACTCAATGAGGCGAGGTCAGAATATCTTCTCGACGCGTTCTTGTACACCCACTATAGCATTGAAGTTCCCCATAACAACGTTTTAAGTGACTTAAGCAATATCCTCGTATACAGTGTCAGTAGGCGATAACTTTTTGGTGACTGTGTCTCCACCCTCAAAAAATTGGATGAATGATGTTTTTAATGAATAAATAATATTAAATAATAATTCTTCAAAAACAGGTCATAGACATGGTTCAAAATGGGAGCTACAGTCGCAGTGTAACGTTTCAGGAAAGACAGGGAAACGCCATCCCAGCCCGTGGCTGCGGTCACTCTCAGTGATGTTATAACAGAGGAGATTTCGTCAGCGTGTGTTTGTTCTAAGACGAATGATTTTTTTTTGTAGAAGTGCATTTGAGTTTACTGGATGTAGAATTTTACTAGATGTCTTGGTGGTTGGTATGTTTTTTGTAGAAGTGCTATTGAGTTTGCTGGATGTAGAATTTTACTAGATGTCTTGGTGGTTGCTATGTTTTTTGTAGAAGTGCTATTGAGTTTACTGGATGTAGAATTTTACTAGATGTCTTGGTAGTTGCTATGTTTTCCGTGAGACTTTTATCGAAATATACTATTGATTAGTGAACTATTATCACTATTGACTAGTGACGTGAAGCAGAACGTAACAACAATTGAGATGCAGCGTTGGTTGGTTTTAGTAGTGTTCGTTATAAGTTTTATAGCGTCCCAGAGTTTTTAGGGTTGTGATTAGCTTTATTTATTTCACGAGTGTCAGATTTTTATACCGCCTGAAGAATTTTCTACCAACAAGGACCAAAGTTATGTTGGCCCAAAGTTTAATTTTTCCTCTGATAGACAATGGTGATGTGTGCTATTTTGACCTGCAGACCTTCTTGATAAATTAGACCGTCTTCTCAATAACTGCATTCGATTCATCTTCAACCTTCGTAAATACGACCACGTGTCTACATTCCGTTCGCAGCTTAATTGGTTAACCATCCATCCTCGCCGTAAGTTGCGTGCACTTACTACTCTTTATAATATCCTCAACTCTCCCACTATCCCCACTTACTTAACTTCATACTTTCAACTATTATGTTCCAACAATGATAGAAACCTTCGTTCTACTGACAACCGGATCCTCGCATTTCCTTCTCATAGAACTAACTTTTTAGGCTCCTCTTTCTTTGTTGAGACTGTTCGCCTATGGAACGCACTTCCTCTAGAGATCAGGAAGAGCACGAGCCGCAATGTGTTTAAGTCTAGGTACGACAATTGATCACCACAGAATTGGCAGAATCATCGTCTCAACGATAATGATATTTCTACTCATATAGATATGGGTATCTATATTTATGTATTATATTTATGTTATATATGTGTATATATTTTATGTATATGTATAACTATTCTGATTTATTTTAAATTTGATAAGTAGGCATAAGTACTGTTTATGTTTAAGAACCTATATATAATTAATCTATAGTCCTTATAGAACCAAACGCTTCTCTTGTTAATATGCGCCTACCTCGTACTAGCTCTGCACACCCTATGGTAGACTGGCAGAGAATGCCTACGGCATAAAGTCCGCCAATGTACATCGTGCATAAAGTATAAATAAATACTTAGTCTGGCCATAAATACTGTTACAATTAAAATAAGAAAGATATTACATTTGAATTTGGAATCTGTCATTTTTATACGATTGTTCATTGTTTTCTAATTTTGGCGCCAATGCATTGTACAATATTTTACTATATTAAAATGGAGTGGGGTGATAAAGAAAACCGAATCGCCGTGATTGCATTACACAAAGTTGGTATGGAGCCGAATGTAATTTTTAAAACTCTCCATACGCTTGGTATTAGTCAAATGTTTGTGTACCGGGCTATTAATAGGTACATTGAGACCTCTTCTGTTTGTGACAGAAAAACATCTGGCCGTCCACGTAGTGTTCGTACGAAAAAGGTGGTCAAAGCAGTAAGGGAAAGAATTCGAAGAAATCCTGTCCGAAAGCAAAAGATTTTATCTCGGGAGATGAAGATAGCACCCAGAACCATGTCGAGCATTTTAAAAGATGACTTAGGACTTGCAGCCTATAAGAGACGCACTGGTCATTTTTTAACTGATGATTTAATAAAGAATAAGGTGGTAAAATCGAAGCAACTACTGAAGCGGTACGCAAAGGGAGGTCACAGAATAATTTTGTTTACGGATGAGAAAATCTTTACAATTGAGCAACATTTTAACAAACAAAATGACCGTATTTATGCTCAAAGCTCTAAGGAAGCTTCCCAATTAGTCGACAGAGTGCAATGTGGGCATTATCCGACTTCAGTGAAGGTTTGGTGGGGTGTTAGCTATGAAGGAGTGACTGAGCCATATTTTTGTGAAAAAGGTATCAAAACATCGGCACAAGTGTATCAAAATACCATTCTTGAGAAGGTAGTTAAACCCCTTAACAACACCATGTTCAATAACCAAGTATGGTCCTTCCAACAAGATAGTTAAACCCCTTAACAACACCATGTTCAATAACCAAGTATGGTCCTTCCAACAAGACTCAGCGCCGGGTCATAAAGCTCGGTCCACGCAGTCTTGGTTGGAAGTGAACGTTTCGGACTTCATCAGAGCTGAAGACTGGCCGTCGTCTAGTCCCGATCTTAATCCGCTGGATTATGATTTATGGTCAGTTTTAGAGAGTAAGGCTTGCTCTAAACGCCATGATAATTTGGAGTCCCTAAAACAATCCATACGATTGGCAGTGAAGAATTTTCCCATGGAAAGAGTGCGTGCTTCTATTGATAACTGGCCTCAACGTTTAAAGGACTGTGTTGCAGCCAATGGAGACCACTTCGAATAAGCTTTTTATGTTTTAAATTGTTTTATATTTATGTATTAAACTAACACACTGTAAAAGTAATAAATATTATTTGCAATAAAAAAAAAGTTTTTTCTACGTAACATTATTTATGGCTAGACTAGGTAAATTAAAAAAAAAATACTGTCGCTTAGTTTTTCTTAGAATGGTTGAGCAGAACTTTCTGTATCGCTTATACGTAATTAGCAGAGATATTGTCTGGTGCCTGTATTACTTTTTTATGGAGTGAATCTCTCTGTTGTATGCACTGCAGGAGGCCTGGAGCTATCCAAGGTTTAAGAATTCTTTTTTAATCAGGTAGCTTGATATATTTGTAGAATATTTCTCCATAAGAGTTTTAGCTATATATCGCCACGTTGTATGGCAATGTTTATTCTCTGATCTAAGAGGCCAGCCCTCTGGTTACGAGAAGAGATTGCGGGCGCTCGGACCCCACGGCCCAAACGTTTCTACTCCAAACGGCACAAACTCATAATTACCAATGAGATTAGAATACTTGCGCCGCTTAAGAGTCTCTGCAGGAGCTGCAGCAGCACCAGCACAGCTGTGCCAGGTATATGGGTAGGGGCAATGGTATCGACGCATGTTGCGTTCCACACCAGAGCCCTACCCATTTTCCATGGCATTAATGACATACCATCCGGTCTCTTGCCATCGTCGCGAGCCAAACCGTTTGGTTTAAGCACAGCCGGCACACCGGCGGTGACAAGAGCACGGTGGATTATATCGTTGATGCTGGCGTATCGTGGAATTCGCCCAGCGCTTCAATTAAATACACATAAAATTAGGTATCATGCATATAGTCTATATTAACGTCATAACAAAAATATTCCGCCGCTAAACTGTTGTACTTTGCTTGTATCAGAAAAACCAATGTACAATGAGTGCAGGGGCGTTTGGAATTTTTCTTATTATTATGCATTCTTCGTACATCCAGCAGAAATACTGTGCCCAACTTCTTGTTAGGTACTAGAGTCGTTTTGAGTAAGGTGGTAGCTGTTCTGCGATGTACATTGGAATTGTAGGACCCTCAATATTCAAGTTCATTCATTTTTACACCATTTAGCGGATGATTTTCACCGCCTTCACCACCTGCACCACCATCACCACCTGCATCATCTGCACCACTTTTACCATCTGTACCACCTTCACCATCTGCACCACCTGCACCACCTTCTCCACCTGCACCATCTTCACCACCTGCACCATCTGCACCACTTTCACCACCTGTACCACTTTCACCACCTGCACCACCTTCTCCATCTGCACCACCTTCACCACCTGCACCACCTGCACCATCTGCACCACTTTCACCACCTGTACCACCTTCACCACCTGCACCAGCTTCTCGACCTGCACCAACTTCGCCACCTGCACCATCTGCACCACCTTATCCACCTACACCACCTTCACCACCTGCATCATCTGCACCACTTTCACCACCTGTACCACCTTCACCACCTGTACCACCTTCACTACCTGCACCACCTATTCCACCTGCACCACCTTCACTACCTGCACCATATGCACCACTTTCACCACCTGTACCACCTTCACTACCTGCACCACCTGCACCATTTTCACAACCTGCACCATCTGCACCACTTTCACCACCTGTACCACCTTCACTACCTGCACCATCTACTCCCCCTCACCATCTGCACCACTTTGACCACCTGTACCACCTGCACCACCTTCTCCACCTGCACCACCTGCACCACCTTCACCACCCTCACTAACTGCACCACCTACTCCACCTGCACCACCTTCACTACCTGCACCATCTGAACCACTTTCACCACCTGTACCACCTTCACTACCTGCACCACTTTCACAACCTGCACCATTTGCACCACTTTCACCACCTGTACCACCTTCACTACCTGCACCACCTACTCCCCCTCACCATCTGCACCACTATGACCACCTGTACCACCTTCACTACCTGCACCACCTTCTCCACCTGCACCACCTTCACCACCCTCACCACCTGCTCCACCTTCACCACCTGCATCACCATCACGACGTTCATCACCACCACCACCACCACCACCAGCACTTTTACCACCTCCACCACCTTCACCAGAAATAGATGGTAATGTTGCGTGAGAGCAATCTAACAAATCTGGCATCGTATTCTGAATGAATTTATAGTGCAGGTTTTTAAAAATATTGGTCACTGAACTGAATACGCTTCACATCTTTTATATCAACAAATGCAACTGATATTCTTTTGCATCCATCATATGCATCCATTTCTTTTAATGGCGGTATCCGTCATTTTCGTATCCAAATCATTGCGAGGTGGTGCACTTGACATCGTAGTTATAATTACTATTATCACTATACAGTGTTCCATGATTATTTTGCTCATTGTTTTAAAGCACAATTTTTCATTTATTTCACACTATCGAAACATTTGCATTGGCATAGCGTTATTGTTTTCCTTTTTTCGATGTAGGCAGTCAAACTGAAGTTAACTTTAATTCTATATGCCATTATTCATTACGATCTTTCTCTGATATATGTATTATTGTGTATGTATCTGATATATGTAAATATGGACATTTTGGTCACGATTTCACTTTTCTAAATAACACATTTTCTAATAACAATATTAAGTGAGTAGTTTAATCGGCTACTGCAATTGTAAGCAAAATAACGGCAGTTTGAGAATAATGTATCGTAAAATCATTAATTAATAATATTTTGATTCCTTTAAGGAAAATAAAAGTAGTACATCTAACATTTAAAAAGATTCAATTGCGATTTGAGATTTTACAGCGGTTCATTAATTTGTACGGTTGCGCTGCTGTACATGTGGCTTTATTTTGTGTGAAGTCGAGTTTCAAACGCTATCGTAATATGAGAAGACGTTGTAAAAGATAAAACTTGTCCTGCTTTATCTTTTACACTGACGGCACAGAAACTCACAATGCTTGTAGGGTTGGCAGCGCGAGTGTGATGTTATGCACGCGTCCATAGGCCACGGTGACCACTTTTCATCAGTTTACGACCTCTGTGGCGTAGCGGTAGAGCATTCGACTGCTATGCAGGGGGCGCGGGTTCGATTCCCGCTCAGTGCAAATATTTGTATGCATGAATATGTATATTTGCATTGGTCTGGGTGTAAGTATGTATTTACAAAAAGTATGTATTTACAAAAAAAAAAGTATCTAGTATGTTTATCCGCATTCTAGATGGCATAACACAAGCTAGCTAAGCTATGCTTACCATGGATCTAGATAGCGTTGTGTAGAATGTCGTGGAATATATATAAGTTGGTCTAGTTTTACGCCATTTATCTCTTCTTTGTTAACCAATTGCATTAGTTTATACCACTTAGGAGGCAGACAAGCACACGGCCCAACTGATGGGAAGCGGTTACCGTGGCCTATGGACGTATGCAACACCAGGGGTGTCACACTCGCGCTGCCGACCATAAAGAAACTTTCTGATGTCCCTCTTGAAGAACCCCATATTGTAGGCGCTTGGGAAACCCGCAGCAGGGAGGTCATTCCACAACTTGAGTGTGCGTGGGATGAAGTTTCTTTCATACCGCACAGTGCGCATTGTCTCAGGTCGCAATGTGTGGGGATGAATTCCCTGCCTATGGCGAGATATGCGATGATAGAATATAGCTACGGGCATCATGTCAAACAACTCATCTGAGCACAAACTATTGTATAGGCGGTAGAACACACACAGTGAGGCAAAATCCCTCCTAAGGCTAAGAAGTTCCACACTACCTGTGAGTATGGGATTGTCAACCAGCCTCAATGCCCGTCTTTGCAACGAGTCGAAGGGGTCAAGCTGGTATGCAGGTGCTCCAGCAAAAAGGTGACAGCAGTACTCCATGTGAGGCCGGACCTGTGCTTTATAAAGAAGGAGTTGCTGCCCCGCAGTGAAGTACTGCTTCGCCCTGTTGAGCACTCCGAGTTTTCTTGATGCCAACTTAACTTTGTCCTGCAAATGACTTCGGTATTGGACGTCGTTGGAGATATCGACACAAAGGATCCCGATACTCGAGGAGATGGTAAGCGGAGTGCCCAGGAATTGCGGCACTACAATGAATGGGGTTTTCTTAGCGCTTACATTTTATACTATTGATTGATGGCACTTGGTAGAATTTGTCATTACACATATTGAGAACTCACTTGTACTTTTCCACATTATTTTTAATATTTATTAGACCTGACCGGTTTCGCCATACGGCATCCTATTGCCTGATACATAATAATAACTGTATATGTATAATAATATTTTTTTAAATCAAATTGACGATTCTCCAAGTAAAACTGGTAGTACGAATGATAGGAGCTGTTCAAATATTCAGTTACATTAAATCCTGCCAATATTCATACCATACTTCTGCAAAAATTTTAAATTCCGTGAGGGCCATGATGGACACTATTTGATTGTATTTTCTAATACTCAGGATGTGATCAACACCCTCATAACACCAATTGATATTAATAAAACCAGCAAAGAATTTCAAATAAATTTTCTTAATTTTCACAAATGGATTATGTTATAAGTCTCATTTAACTGCAAGATATAAACTTTTTCCTTTCTTGAACCTACCAATTTTTCCATGCGTTATGCCATTCTCAGTCATTAAGCTGTTAATTTTCATGATGTTGTTTCCATCGTCTATTATTTTCATCATGTTGTTGTTGCTGTCTATGAAGTTGTTTTTGTTCAATTTACGGGTATTGTTTAACATGCGGGTATATTCTATGAATCGGTCATTGTCGACTGCACCATTACCAAGTTCGGGATTTTCTTCAATACCATCATTTTCAAAATTAAAATTCTGATCAGGGTCATTGTCTACTGTATCTTTACCAAGTTCGGGAATTTCTTCAATACCATCATTTTCAAAATTAAAATTCTGATTAGGGTCATTGTCTACTGTACCTTTACCAAGTTCGGGATTTTCTTCAATACCATCATTTTCAAAATTAAAATTCTGATCATTTTCAAAACTAAAATTCTGATCAGGGTTGTCATTTGCCGACGTCATATTGTTTTCCCAGTTCCAATTTGGAGTAGTAAACAAGGGCAAATGATTCTTTCTGTCCTCGTTCTTAATATCAAAGGTTTTTGAAATTTCTCTATCCCAATCTTTATTTTTATCAATAATTCGCAAAGGGTTGAGTAAGGTTTTCTTAAAGTCTTCAGTTATATTACGTAACTTAAGGGTTAAGATATCTACTAAGCTTATTTTTTTGTCCCCATTTCGTGGTTCATACAGAATATTATGACCATGATGGATTGTATTAAGGATACTCTGTTTAAATTTATCAAATTTTGAATTGATTTTATTTTTGACCGCACCAAATATTGTACCAATAATGTCGCATTGTGTTTCTGTGGCAACAAGTATCGTCGCTATTAGCACCAGATATTGTTTCATGGTTGTTTTATTGTTAATTACAAAAGCAGTAATATTAGTTATAACCACTTCCTTTTTACTTACGACACTATATTTGCAGAAGGAGTAACAGGACCCAAGCTTTGAAGTGGAAATACTGCGCATACGATGATTATCATTTAGTTCCTTATTTTAGTATTCTAATTGAAATGTTAAAGTCTTGCGTTAATTTTGTTACAGAATTCCAGTAGAATTTAAATGTATCAATCACTGCAGAGGTAACAAACAATGGGATCACTTAATAGGCCGTAAAAATTTCACGACTTTTTTTATTTCCTTTGAGAGCTATAAAATGGTATTGCCTACATGTACCTAAACTAGACGTAGTAGGTACAAATTTGTATTGTAGTGATTTCATGGTGTACTAACATACTTGGGTAAATAAATAAATTCTCAGCTGTTTATCCAAGTGCCCGTTTGACGGCAATAGACTCACCCTCTATTACGTGAGACCGAAAATCATAGATTACGAAATGCGTGTCTTTGAAAGCTACTGTTAAAGGTTAATGTCGTAAATATTTTCACCTACTTTTCATCAAATTTCATCATCACCTTAGCAAAGACTCACGATCCATTATGTTTAGTGTATTTTGGCTATCGCAGAAGCGACAGCTATCTGATCTCTCAGAAAAAGTGTGCCCAGTAGGGGAGGCCGGGGTTCAAAGACAAGTTCAAGACAGATGTCCATTCCTATGTTTGTCCGAATTGTCATTCTAACGTCGAATCCTTGAATAATATGTTTTTAACAAGCCAATTCTTGTCAAAGTTCATTAACATTATAAATCCTTCTAAAAATCTAGTGAGAAAATATTCGAATAATTGCCGGGAATCAACATCGCATGCGGAGCCGCGGGTAAAAGCTAGCCTTTCATAAAAATATATGGCAGGTAATACTATATATGTAATAGTAATATGAGATAATAATAATACCGCGGTAGCCTAGTGGTATGGGTAATGGACTGCAGAGACGATGTCTCGGGTTCGATCCCAGGTTTTACCATGGCACACATCAATGACTTTTCGATGCTTTTCGAAGTTATGTATGTATTTATCGCAGGTTTTTAAGTGCCCGGTTAAGGGCAATAGGCTCGCCACCTTTTACATTGGGACCTAAATATAAACTGGTGAAATGTGAGTGCTAGCACCTCTGCTTACCCCTGTTTTAGTAGTAATATGGGAAGTGCTATTATAATATTAAACAGCTTGTTCTCATTCAAACGGACTTGAGTCTTATCTAGATTATAGATAGGAACATAAATAAAGAAATGAAATAGTCGTTATTTATTTCATTTCAGTTTCTTAGCCATCTGATCAAACAGACGGACATCTTGGATACCCAAAGCGGGCTAAGATTTAGAGACTTCATTACACTGTACGGTCAGCAGAAACAACTTAGTATATTTTACTATTCACAAATGTTTGTTTGAATCTGAAATAATTCAACTCATTTTATTTTTCAAATCAATTATTGTCAATATAATATAACACAGGCCTGGGGGTGACTCAGGCCGTCACCCTGGTAGAAGCAGGCCGCGGCGGCGGCGCGTCTGGCGCGCCTCCCCGTTTTCCGGGGACGAGTTGGGGACTCTGTAGTTCCCACACCTCCGAGGAGAGGGCCAGATCGTGAGAGATGGCCCTGGGTCGGCCGGGTGTGAGGGATATGCCTGTCAACCTCACCTTCAGCAACCAAACCGACCCACAAGCGGCGTGCGTTTTAGTCGGTTTGAGTCCAACATAACCTCTTCATAACATGGTCATAATTTATTGACGTCATTTTAAATCTACTTTGCCAAAGTTACAACTACTCTCTCTCTCTCTCTCTTTCTCTCTCTATCTCTCAGTAGCGTGCAACAAATTCCACTTCTTAATCACTTGAAGGATAGAATGTGTAAAAAAATAAATTTACCACTAAATAGCTCGCTGAATAAGCAAGCTGAAGTGCAGTCGGCTAGCTGTAGGCCTAATTGCCTTTGGAACACGTGTCC
This sequence comes from Eilema griseolum, assembly GCA_963662185.1. NCBI lineage: Eukaryota > Metazoa > Arthropoda > Insecta > Lepidoptera > Erebidae > Eilema > Eilema griseolum. The sequence goes on from OY759240.1 coordinate 25,053,159, forward strand.
ACGAGGAAAGTAAAAAATAACTTGTTATCTTCAGAATCAATCATCTAAAATATTGTAGTTGGCCAAATTTTATTTAAATATCTTCAATGTACACCTGAGTTTCTTGCCGGAGTTTTCTAAGGTCGGGGCCGCGTTTCGAACCGGTGCCGTTGGTCCATTGACAAAACTGGTTTTCATGTGTCCTTTTTTATTGACGTTTTGTAAGTTCCGATTTAGGGGTCTATGCAGAATAATTTTTTTGACTTTGACTTTGACAGACACGTCAAATTTAAAATTATATAATGGTATAATAAAACTCATTTCTGCTGACTCTACTAATTAAATTAATCTCTGAACATAGCCCGTTTATCTTGCTGCTCTGCTAGAGAGTACAGCATCCAATGGTTTGTACCATAGATCTACGTAATATACGAAGATATGAAGTAAATACTACCCTATCACTCTCCGTCGGTATCGTAGAAGACCACTAATAGACAGGTCTGTTTGTGAGCGTTTGGTCTGCTTGTGTACCGATCAGAATTCTGCTGATTTTCTGATTTTTGAAAGGTGCACTAAAGATGTGTTAGTGTACCTTTAATAGAATTCAGTGACCTTTTTACCCGACTACGGCGAAGCAAAAGGAGGGTTATGATTTTGACAGGCTATGTATGTATGGATGTATGTATGTATGTATGGATGTATGGATGTATGTTTGGATGTATGTATGTAGGTTCATTTGTTCTCTCCTCTCTCCTCAACCACTAATCAGAACTGGACAAATGAGGTATCATTTGAAGCATATTAGCCGTCCGCTGGTTATAGGCTATATAAGGTGTCACTGAATCTTATGTGGCGCCCTCTAGCGGTCATGAAGTACTGTGATAAAAATAAATTTGAGATAAATAAGTCGTGTTTGGTATCAACTGTAAGGGCTTAATTAGCACATTTCAAATATCTATAAATTATACCTATTTCTTACCCCAAAATAATATAAATAAAACAATAACTTTAAAACTAAAACCCGACTACTGAAAAAGTATTAAACAAGAAAATATCTAGGATAGCCGTGGTTGTATGCCACTTAGTCTAACAAAACAATACATTGTCGGGAAAAGTAGTAAACAACCACGGCTATCCTAGATATTTTCTTGTATAATACTTTTTCTGTAGTCGGGTTTTATTAATAAAAATATGTATATGTATCAATCATCACACATATCAAAATCGATGATGATGATGATGATGAGGGAATATAGATGTGCACGCATCAAGAAAACTTAATTTTATATTTAGGTATAGTTTTAATTATTCTTAAAACTTAATTTTTAGTCCCGAAAATATTATTGAAAATTTTATTGTCACATCACCTGTACCCCTAGCTCGAAAAACTATCGTAATTTTATCGTAAATGTAACGGGAGAACGGATCATTGTGATTGGCTGACTTCACACACAAACCGATTCACAGTAGACAGACAGCCAATCACGATGCTCCCATCTCTCGACACGTTTATGATAGTGTTTCGTTCTAAGGGCATTGATCTTATTTCAAAAATATAATTCTCATTATTGATAAGATAAATTACAAAGAGTAATCTACTTTTCTAAATAATAATAAAATGCATTTGGCAAAACGCTCTCCTGAAAGTGTTTGCGACGAGTTGGGACTCGCCTCTGCTCGGTCGGTGGATACGGATTCACGCCATAAAGGTGTGAATCTGTCTCCTCCTTCCGCGTATTTGTATTTTTATTGTTGTTCCTATTTTTGTTTTACATTTTAATTCATGTCTTACTAACATTAGATCGTAAGGAAATTGTTACTAGCACCTTTATGGACCCCGAAGTCCGAAATAAAAAAATATTTATTATATTATTTATTAAAACTAAATAATAATAAAATAATCAGAATGAAATTTTAAAACTAATTTAGGGCAGATCTCGACAATGTATATAACTACGATCGAATCAAATTATTCAAGGTTTATTACGTTTTATCGACCCAATAACATAAATAGACTTCTTGTCTAAAATTGATTGTAAAATAACCTTGAAGAAAAGTGAATTTCATCCTTTATGTAAGCACATAATTGAACTATCACACTGATGTGACAACTTGGTGTAACCACGACATCTTTAGAAAATCTAATTTCAAATTGTCATAAAGTAACCCAGGTGTCCAAAGTAGGCCCCAGTTTACTAACTAGTTTAATAAATAACTAAAATTTTTTATGTGATTATGTGTTTTAAAGCTAATTCTTAATTTGAGCTAGAATCATCATTCTCTTAGCATCGCAATACTCGTTAGGGTTGACTTTCTAGACTAACTGTGATGTGGCTGAACATCAATAATTTCTGTGAAGCAATCTGAACTGCATCTGAACTCCGCAACCAGTTTGAGCTAGAATGTATTTACATTATTAGATTTAGAACCCAATTTGCTCAAAGTCGAGATATTTGGTAAAGTTTTAGGAAAATCATATTATTTTAAATTGTAACCATTTAGTTAGACAAATTTTCATTTTGTGATAATTTCAGGGGTTTGACACATAACGAAGTCAAACAAGTAAAGCTAGTTACAATACTTAAATTCATTACTTATTATAGTTAAGCTAATAGGTCTAGTACAGTCGGCATCAGATCGAACTTGACTAGCAAAGTACTTAAAATGATCGATTTTGATTAACATCATGGTAGTTTTATTTTTTACGTGCGTAAAATCGTCACGAATACCCTCCCCACTACCACCCCCGCCGGAGTTGGTGGAAGAGGTTATGTCGGACTCGAACCGACCAAAACGCACGCCGCCTGTGGTTCGTTTTTGGTTACTGAAGGTGAGGTTAACAGGCATATCCCTCGCACCCCGGCCGACCCAGGGCCATCTCTCTCGATCTGGCCCTCTCCTCGGGTGTGGGCCCAACTTGTCCCCGGAAACGGGGAGGCGCGCGAGGCGCCGAACGTCATGGTAGTAACATGGGCAGTTAAGATTGATCTGATGTACCGTACACGAATATCTGACATGGAAATTACTTAGGAATTTCTGACCAAACACATCATGGTCTTGTGTTCCGTGTTTATACATATTACAAGAATGTTTGACGACACTAGTTTCTACAGTAACAATGTTTAGACCACATTATCTTTTTTTATACCAACTAACCTGGGGAATTTCCTAACGCCATAAATATTCCACCCTCGTGGAACTCAGATTCTGTTCCCGCTGTGCCTTCTATTCAAATTTCCGCCTGAATTCTGACTTCTCGCTGGTCCCTCTACATTATTATTATTTTAATTTCTGATTTCGTTCCCGCTGCACCTTCCATTTATTTTTATACAAACCCTGGCCACATAGTAACAAACACAATACAAAAATAATCATCCAATATGGTGCAGCGCATGCATGTATTTGGGGTTTTCTTTTACAGATTCCATGGTGAAGCCGATTAATAGTATTGAAAACATGAAGTATAATACCATTTAGCACCCGTACAATTGAATGGAACGGTAGTCGTATTAGCATCACTTATGCTATGCATTTTAGAAAAACTGCTTTTAAATGTTGGATGTGTAGCTGATGCTTCACTATTATCTTTATGAATAAAACTGATTAGCTTAACGTGCTCATATATAAGCGAGGTAGAAGTAGTGTTGGGTATAGCAACTGTATTTGATGTACTGTTTTCTTTACCATTATTATTTTGTTCAACACTATCATGAGCATGCACGGTTGTACTGAAAAGTGCTTTAACACTAGCTATATGATCATTTTCATCATACACTGGGAATAAATCATTCCATCTCATTTTTTTGAAATACGAGGCAAAAGGATTTCTCATATAGGATGATGAGCTTATTTTTGCCAGTCTTTGATATAACTTCTCCGTGATATTCCTTAGTAGTAGATTAGTCTTGATGTTTGTAGAAATAGTATCAAATAAACTGCACTCTATACTTAGTATACTAGTCAATATCACTGACGTTAGGATATATTTATTCATTTTTATACACTATTTTACACAATTTTTAATTTAACAAAACTTTATAACTAAGCGGTAAAATAATATTGTTAATTAGACGGACATCTCTTGTCTTCGTGTTACTTGTAAGACAATTAAGTTTCACGCTTTGTGAAGTCTATTTATTTGCTAGCATTTCCTCGACTTACCATAGTTTACAAAAGACTATAGCGATTGAATTATTAAGTTTATTTTTTAAGAAAAAAAACAGGACATGTCTGTTTAGCAATAGATGACGACTAAACGATAAACAAATATGATATTATTAAAACAATCGTAACCTTTCCTTTATTTTTCCATATTCATTCGGAAGTCGGTCGTGAAGGTTGCATCCCGAAAATAAATTAAAGACAGCTAGATATATAAATTAAATACGAGTAATTGAATAAGATGACGTAGAAATCCACAAAACTCTCTTAGAGCAAATAAAATAAAATAATGCGGTGTTTTTGTCACTTTGTCATTTAAGGCTGAGAGAGAGAGAGACAGAGAGAGAACAACAGAGATTGTATAAGTACCCGGATTTAAAGTAAAGCATACAACTAACTGCTGGATAAACTAACAGAGAGAGAAAAAGCTGATGAAAATTTGGTGGGCCGAGCTGTTAATAACACAGGACAAAGTATAGCTGAGATCAATAAGAGACGAAAATACCAACAGGAATGCGACTGTAGTTTTGACAATAATTAGTAATAATACTTGGACATGCCAAATATACACGCGCTCTAGACGAGCAATGGAGCTATTATTAATTATGGAAGTAACAATAACAGGGCACAGTCAACTGACCATTTTCCTGAAAGGGATGGGAGTGAAAACCGACTCCGAGCATCATATGGGCACTTATCAAGTGGGATAGAACATTTATAGAAAACCTACAGCATCTAAAGCTGGAATATATTGTGAGATACTGCATGGCAATGAGAAGGTTCGAGGAAGCGTCGAGTATGCTAAAACATATATTACCTACACTGAAAGCGGTTCAAAGATTACGTGGATTATTCATTTGTTGGGTATCGGTGTCTTTCAAATACATTTCTGTATTTAGAATGGAATAAAAATATCGAAGTTTAACCAAAAAGACGGCGTATTTCCGTCCATTTCAGCAGTCCGACTCTGAAGTACCTCTGCCCTACAGAATACCGCGGCTATAATAACCTCGTGTTGTGTTCCAAGCGGTGAATAGGGTAGCCAGAGCTCACTGGAGAGATTTTCTGCTGTCAGTGTGAAAACAAAAAGCTTATCCTGCTTTATCTTTTACACTGACGTCACAGAAACTCTGTGTTTACAAGGTAGGCAGCGCGAGTTTCACTCCCTTAGTGTTGCACACGTCCATAGGCCACGGTAACCACTTTCTTTCAAGAGCGCCGTGTGCTTGTCTATCAACCGAATGTGGTGAAAGCTTTGGATACGACGGGGATTAACGTTAGGGTGAAGAAGTAGATGGAAAATAATATTTTGGTGGTAAACAGTCTAAGTGTAATTGTGCAAACTGTTTTCATGGTAACGAAATAGGTTTTGAGAATTTCTAAAGTAATACACATAATGTGGAAATAGGATGAAAAACATTACAGAAAAATGTGCACACTTAGATAATTTAAAAAAAAAACATAGTAGTTGCAAATAATAATTCACAACACAATATTGACTAATTGGTCACCCACGTAATATTATCGGCTATAAAATGCATATAGAGTCCAACAAACCTTTTTTTTTACTTGCGCAAAATCCCCGCGGATACCTCCCCACCGGAGGCGGTGGAAGAGGTTATGTCGGACTCGAACCGACCTAAACGCACGCCCCCTGTGCGTCGCTTTGATTGCCGAAGGTAAGATTGACAGACATATACCTCGCACACCGGCCGTTCATGGAATGTTTTGGCAGTTATGTGAAATAAACTTTAGCACTACGAGTAAAACTTAATACCTACATTTTTAAATAAAGGAATTAAAGACTAATAAGTACATAAGAGTCTTGAGTTGTAGATAAATAGTGTTTAACCTAGTGAGTTCAATTGTTATTTTGTAAACTTTTATAGGCGCTCCAGTCTGACAAAGTTCTATAAGATTTGTCAAATACAAATTAAATGCTCTTAGATAGCATTTGTGTACAGTTTAATATAATCTATTTATTGTGCAATAAGAACATTTAAAAACAAAAAACAAAACTAATAAGTTTGGTCTCGACAGAGACAGAGAGCATAGAGAAACCTTTTATGGAAATAATAGAATAAATGTTTTCTAGTGTATATTCCAGTTCTGTGTTTTCTTTTTCAATGTTCATTGTCATTTTGTTTTTGTTATCAAAACTCTCCATGACGCCTTGCCAGGATATTCAAGAGCTTGATTCATTGTTTATAAAACCCTAAACGAGAGACGCCGACGGTTCCGTAAGACCAGTAGTTTTACAAGTGTAGCAAGAAGTTGATACAAACAATACTAGCAAAATTATTGAGGTATTAGGGTAGACATATGTTCCTACATAAAGATCCTCATGAAAAATGTAGTTATTCTGTTTGAATTGTATAATTACAAATAAGACATGCCACAAATAGGTAATTGCCGAGTAACCAAAAAACTTAAGAGAAAGAACAGAGAGAGAAGACAAAATTAGTGGGCAAAATAAACATTTCGCAGTACCTAATCATCATAGATATAGATAGGGTTAGAGAGAAGGCTTAGGGGGAAACTCACCTCTGGGCTGCGGCCCACATTACACGGAGTAGGAACAGTAGTGGAAAAGTTGGCCGAATGTGTGGGCCAGAATACTATGGGAAAAAGTATTGTACAAAAATCTACCCATTGTGATTTTATTTCTGTAAAATTAAAAAAGAAGTGCAAAATAAAACAAGTATCTATAGATACATATTTATGTACTTATACTATTGTTTATCTTATTGTACCTATATTACGTAGTTTCTTACTTAATTGTGTTTTTAAGGAAAATCATCATGATTTTGTTACAAATAGAGAATCAACAATGTGGCGTTTGTCGGTCTGAAAAACGATTAACAGTTTGTCAATTTTTCTATACAATGTCCAAGAGAAATATCTTGAGCTATCAACTCACGTATACTTTGTACCGTTTTTTCATATTTTCTTACTGTCAATTTGTTTCTTGTATACTCCAAAATAGTAATTAGCATCTTTATATAATCTGTCTAATAAAAGTGCTAAATTCGGATTAGACTGATTTTTTTATTAAATCGACCATTCCAAGACTCATTTCAAGTCAAGATCTTTGTAACCATACTTGAACCAAATAAACGTTTGAATTGAATTGAATTTGCATTGTTTGTTTTATAATGAACATTGAAAAAGCACTATTTATTCGAAAAATAAGAAGTTACTTTTATCCAGGTTCTATAAAAACAGTCGTTAAATTTGAGTATACCCTGTTCTTTGACTCATTCACCGCGGACATCAAGCCAACCGTCAACGCTTTTTACATGTGATCTTGTAATCTTTGATTTTTTTTCTACCCAACTAATCTGCTTTCCTCCATAAAGCTCTTATAAAATGAAATAAACATCGAAGTAAAATAACATCGGAAAAGACATTTTTGATAGCAGTCATAGCGCTTACTTCATAATCGTAAATGTCTGCGGCGCAAATTTTGGAATTTGACTCTTAATAAGTTCAAATAGCATTGTATACGTATATTGCTTTTTATTAAGAAGTACGAATCTACAAAAAGATGGTATTCAAAATACGTCACGTATTCAAAAATATAAGAACTAACATTAACAGATACTTTAAAAAATTCCAATACTAACCACGACCATATTAGCCAGTGAAAAATTAATAATAATGTAATATTTTTAGGATGATTGTAAACCGGAAGAATTATCTTACGGTTCTTGGAATCAGACTGCTGGTTTTATTTAGCACAACCTACATAGCAATACTACAAGTCGTCTAGTGTAGTCATTGATAAGTTTTCAGGTTACTAAGTCAAGTTAACACATCTTGATTCTTCCTCCTATATCGTGGTCTGGCAGAAGTGCAATGGCCAAAACTGAAATAACAGTTTAAGTAGAATTAACGGAGTCAGGGTTACCAAGATTTATTGGTTTACATAACTCTAAACAACGGTTTAGAACTAGTTGTATAAAGAGTGTAGCAAAATGTTTATGCAAACAATTACAGCTCTTTTATAAAGGTATTGTTCAGACGTACCGTTAAGTTTGGTGTAGAATCATTTACAACGGGAATATCCTTAAAGAAATCGAAAATTACATGAAAAAGTGGTTAATCTGTTTAAATTGTAATAATAGTAACAAACTAAGTGATATCGAAAATACGTGATTGTCGAGTGTACAAAGAACTGAAGCCTAAATAAGTTTATAATAATTCAACATTAACGAATTTAAGTGTACAGAGAAAAAAGGCAAAGAAAGGAGATACATGTGTATTATAAGTATGTAAAATGAACATGCCACAGTACCTAATAATTGTAGTTCTAGTGACATTCATTTCTATTACGCGATGTGCACTAGTCGATTTTATTATGCAAACTATTGAAAATAAATTGTATGTGGCCAAACAGGCCATTATGGGTATTAATGATTTCGGAAACAATGTGATAGATGTCCTACTAAGAAAAAGTCATTGAAACAAGACGATCGTATTGAAGAACAGCTACCATTTAAAATACACAACGTATTTCAATATAAGAACTAGTATAGACGGATTCTTCAACAATTTCAATTACCAACCACAGCCACTTCAGGTGAACAAAAAGCTAGTCAATCAGTCAAATCAGTTCTACCAGAAGTCTGGGGTGAATGTCACAGGAAAACAGAAAACTTGAACTGAAAGAGTGATTTTATCTAATTAAAAAATAACAAAATTGTACGTAAGGCAATCCTGTATGCTGTGTGAATTAAACAGCTTACTATTTATTTGTACCAAAAACATGGTTCGGCCGTAAAAAACGATTAAAATAATGCAAATGTAATTTTTTTTTACACATTCTAAGATAGGGAGGAAGGTAAGAAAAATATACATGTGTATGGATAGAGAAACTTGCCTCAGTACCTAATATCCACCGGATCCGGAGGAGAGGTATCCGTGGGGATTTTGCGCACGTTAAAAAAAAAAGTACCTAATATCAAGATCTAATTAGGTTTCGTTTCAAGTAAACGAAGTAGGTAATTCAGTGATCTACTACTGTAAAACGGAGTGAATAGAGATCAAAGCCTGAATAGAAATTAAATCTGATGGTAAGCTAAAGGCAAAGTCTCAGGAAACAGGGTCACCATTACAGACACTAAGTGTTACAATGGTGGCACTTAGCATGGCGGCCTCATCAGATGCTTTTTCACGCCCCGCTGAAAGGCCCCGGGTTGTAGGTAGAAGGAAACACGTGTGCTGGTAATGAATTCCAAATAACGAACAAAATTATCAAATACTCGTCTAGTCTTGTTGGATACTTGAGATTTCTTTTTAAGTTTTCTCTTTATTGAAAGGGCTTTGTCGCTAGAGCGTTGCCCATATTGAAAACAAGTATTGGTAAAAAAAAACAATCTAACGACCATTTTTTTTCTCGGGTACAAATTTTCAACAATAAAATGTTTGTGATGAAAAGCTTTTCCTGAGTGAAAAAATATTGAGAGAAAATACTGATCAACTAAGTTGAGTGCCTACTCTGCAGAGACTTTACTATTCTACAGTCCACTTGAACCGAACCGACTAAAACGCACGGCGTCTGTGAGTCATTGTTGGTTGCCGAACGTGAGGTTGACAGGCATATCCCTTGCACCCGGGCTGACCGAGAGCCATCTCTCTCGATCTGGCCCTCGTCGGGTGTGGGGACTACAGAGTCCCCAACTAGTCCCCGGAAACGGGTTGACGCGCAACGCGTGCCGCCGCCATTTTACAGTCCACTAGGTATTTCTTGACGATGATCATAAAACACAGAATAATAAACCGCTATAAATTTCCGACGGCAATAGACCGGACTGTTTGACTTCCGACGGCAAAAGACCGGACGGTATGATTCTGGCCCCATGGAAAAATGACAAATGCCTTTTGTGGGACTCCAAGTGCGTTATTACAGTCACTACCTATGTGAGAATATAATTAGTTAATTTACTTTACACCACTAAATCACACGACATTTATTATTAAAGCTTTAAAAATGAAATATTTTTATTTCCCTGATTTGTATTTCACCTTAAGCTTTCATACAAGTTGAAGTCATATTAATATGTCCAATATAAAGAAATACACACTCATTACATTAGAATAACGAACGAATCTGCCTATCAAAATACCATGGACACATGGTTTTTTTATATACCACTTAGGTGGCAGACAAGCACACGGCCCACCTGATGGAAAGTGGTTACCGTGGCCTATGGACGTATGCAACACCCTAGGTATGTTACACTCGCGCTGCCAACCATGAAGAAACCTCCTAATGCCCCTTTCGAAGAACCCCATTATTATAGGCGCATGGGAAGACCGCAGCAGGGAGTTCATTCCACAGCTTGAGTGTGCGTGGGATGAAGTTCCTTTCATACCGCACAGTGCGTACCGTCTCCGGTTGTAATGTGTTGGGATGAACTCCCTGCCTACGGCGACCGGTGCGATGATAGAATGTTGCTGTGAGCATCATGTCAAACAATTCATCTGAGCACAAACCGTTCTATATGCGGTAGAACACACACAGCGAAGAAAAGTCCCTCCTAAAGCGGAGAGGTTCCACATCACCTGTGAGTACGGGATTGTCACCCAGCCTCAACGCCCATCTTTGCACCGAGTCGAATGGGTCAAGCTAGTAAGCAGGCGCTCCAGCAAAAAGGTGAGAGCAGTCACGTGGGGCCGGACCTGTGTCTTATAAAGAAGGAGTCTCTACCCCGCAGTGAAGTACTGCCTCGCTCTGTTGAGCACACCAAGTTTCTTTGATGCCAACTTAACCTTGTCCTCCAAATGACTGCGGTACTGGACATCACTGGAGATATCGACACCAAGGATCCCGATTCTCGAGGCAACGGTAAGCGGTGTGCCGGAGAATTGCGGCGCCACAATGAATGAAATTTTCTTAGCAGTGAATACACACATTTGTGTCTTAGTCGGGTTGAATTGGACTAGGTTTAGCCGTCCCCAATCGGATACTCCAGAGAGAGCAGGCTCGATTTCGGACACAAGTTGTTCGCGACACTCTAACACCTCGTACCGAAGGATATTTGCATGGCCCGTGTAATACGTCTCCCCGGTACACTGTCGTCCGCATAACATTGAAAAAAATAATAATGAATGGAGCCATCAGACAGCATGTCATTGGTATGCAAAAGGAACTGGGTCGGAGACAACACGGAGCCTTGTGGGACACCAGCGTTTATGTCCATGTGGTCCGAGCAGCTGCCGTCGACCACGGCTTGGATACTTCTGTTGGACAAAAAGCTGGCGATCCATTCGCATAGTACCTCGGGGAGCCCATAGTATGGCAAGTACGTAAGAAGACCTCTGTGCCAGATCCGATCGAAGGCTTTTGCTATATCGAGGCTGACTGCTAGTGCCTCACCCCGACTCTCGATGGCTTGTGGCCAACGGTTTGTTAGATACACAAGAAGGTCACCGGTAGAGCGACTGTGGCGAAAGTCGTACTGTCGGTCGCTCAATAGATCGTTTCCTTCAAGGTATCTTCGGAGCTGTGTATTGATAACACGCTCCATCACTTTCGAGAGAAGGGAGGTGATAGCGATAGGCCTGTAATTGGACGGATCTGTCCTGTTACCTTTCTTAGGCACAGGATGCACAAAGGCAGTCTTCCACGAGGCCGGGACTTGTCTCGCAGAGTAAGAGAGTGCGAAAAGGCGTGTAAGTACAGGGCACAGCTCAGGGGCACAGTGCTTAAGCACCATCGCCGGAATACCATCAGGCCCACTCGGCTTCCGAACATCTAAGGACTGAAGTTCCCGTCGGACCACCCGTTGCGTGATTTTTACTTCGGTCATGGAAGCACCACAGCTGGGGATAATGGGTGGTTAGGCTTTACCGTCGTTCATAGTCGAGTTTGACGCAAAGAGATTACCCAAAAGATCGGCCTTCTCCTTAGCGCCATGGGCCAGACTACCGTCGGATTTTTGAAGAGGCGGAAGGCAAGACTAGTAGAAGTTTCCTTCGGCAGCTTTGGCGAGCGACCAAAATGCACGACTACCAGATGGGTAGCGCGCAAGCCGTTCGCCAATTCCGCCATTGAACTCAAACTTAGCCCTGGCCGTTGCTTTTTTACTGGACCTCGAGGCAGCATTCAACTTCGGCTTCACTTCAGCAATGTTAGGATCCTTATAATTGGAAAGAGCCGTGGTCCAAGTCCTGTATGCAGATTGCTTGCGTTCTCTAGCTTCTCGGCAGGGCCTATTAAACCACGGGTGTTTGCTCGCTCTTGTTGCGATCCAGCGGTTGGGAATATAGCATTCCATACCCGCTAGTATCGCTTCAGCCACTGCTATTGCACAGGAGCTTGAATCATCTGAAGTGAAGCAAAGCTGCCTGCACGGGTACAACGCGAAAAATTCTCCGTCAGAAAGAACAACGTATGCTGCGCGGTTTCGAGATGGCGGTGGACCTCGTTAAGGTTAGAGTGGAGGTGCCTGATATTGCATATGCCACTTGCAATGTGGATGATGATGCCGCTGTGGTATTATGTATTCTTTTTTTTTCGGGCCATAAATATGTTGAGGGGGGGGGGGGGGGTGGAGAGAGTTTCTGTACCATCAGTGCAGAAGACAGAGCAAGGCTTCATACCACCACATACAGGTTAGGGTTGTTTTTGACTGGATGGTGCCCAGATACTGTAGTCGAGTCCACTCCGGTTTCCTCCGCCGGCACGACGACAGCCCCAGAAATTTTACACAGGCAGCTGGTTCAGCCTTCTGGGGCGGAGATTAAGTGATCCTCAGGTTCGGGAACCGTACAGCCTGCGGGCGGCCAGCGTTCAACCGTTTCACCGGGTCTCCCTGACCGCCGCGCCAACATTTCACGCCCGCACTGTCAAGTGTTGTCAACTTAAGCCTTTGGTCTTTTTTTTTTTATACCACTTAGGTGGCAGACAAGCGCACGGCCCACCTGATGGAAAGTGGTTACCGTGGCCTATGGACGTGTGTAACACCAGAGAAGCCACACTCGCGCTGCCGACCCTGTAAGCACAGAGTTTCTGTGCCGTCAGTGTAGAGGACAAAGCAGGACAAGCCTTTAGTCTTCCCATTGACAACACAAATCCTCCCCAATAAGGTCTGGCTACCCAACTCACCGTCGGGAACACAACATAAGGTTGTTATAGTCGCGGTTGTTTAAAGAATTCTAAATTAAGGTTTAGTAAAACCAGGTGTCTACAGGTGTGTACAGTAGTAGCAAGTAATGGATGTAAACAATAACAACAAAGATTCATTGTTCACACGTCCTATTGATTTTAGTGTAGAAGTTGTAGATGTTGTGTTACATTACAACTGAAAAATACTTTGCTAGTGTAAAACTGGCCGGGATATGTACCATGTTTAGTATAGTTTTCTCTCAAATCTCAAATCATACATTGAAAAATACTTGTTACATAAAATTCGTTTGCACCTTAAGAATAGTTTTAATGTTTAAAGATTTTCTAAAGGTCGTGTAAATAGAAAAATTTTAGGAATTGAAGGAAGGTAGAAAAAAAATTGGAGGACTGAATATGATAGGGAAGAATAACAAGACGAATATGTCAAAATAATCAATATTTTTTATGACATTAATTACTTGTACGCGATGTGGAAATAGCATACACGGTGATCTGCTACAATTTTTTAACAATAAAATGTCTGTGGCCAAACTGACTTATTAGAGAATAATTGATTTTGGTAAAAATGTGATACATGGTATTTTTATATTTATATTATATAAGTTATATATTTTTTCAATGCATAATAATACAGAAGCATTGAAAAAACTCCATATAAGGGATAAGATAGCGTTTAAAATATACGATACGTTCATTCGTATGAAAAACTTTTTTCGATAAGACAAAAAATCTACCAAATCCATATTAGATAAATATAATGCTATAAATAAATCGTATGTTGTTATTTAGTTGTATATATTTTAACTCTGAGATTCAAGCGTATACTACATTCAAGAACATAATCATACAAGCAAGTAAAGCAAAAACATCTCACAATACCTGCTCTATCAAGGATGACTGCTTTCTACGTTACACTATTTACTAACTTGGTTTGGGTTATCAATTAGGTTCTATTTAGTATTTTTTGCCCTGGTATGTGTATCGTATAGGTTAATATATAAATAATCATTTCCTTCTTCATATCAGGAAATCCAAGATTTTTATTCATTGTTTACAGAACCCTAAAAGACGGATATTTAACACATGCCGGCCGGTGTGGCAAGCCAATGATGCTAATCGTTGAAACTAGCTAATTTAATGAGGCATTGTGTTCACGAGTTACATTCGTTTTGTTGTAGAAATCAGTACCAACTGTTAGATATTAGGGTACATTTTAAATGAAAAATCTAACTCTTGTTGTTGTGGCATTGTTTATTCGTAATCCGAATTGTAGATAATAAAATAATTTTATAGAAAATATGTAATTGTTGTGTAAAAAGAAGGAACTAAAGCCTGTATCAAATAAGTGGAGTGGGGAAAAAGAAGACCAAGAGAGAAGAAATATTTCCATAAATAGTGTCTATAATAAATATGTCAAAGCATCTTATGATCATCGTTCTCTTAACATTAATTGGTCGTACGCGATGTGGGCTAGGCGGTGAATTACTACAAATTTTCGACAACAAAGTGAGTGCTGTCAAACAGACTGTTAATGGCGTTATAGAGTTTGGAAAAAATATGATTCGCGGACCGGTGGAGAAAAGAAAATTGAAAGAAACCAGGCTAGAGGATAAGGTAGCATTTAAATTACACGATGCATTCCGAACAATGGGATCTCACGTAAAAGAATTATTTCAGAAGAGAAGACAACCAATAAAATCATACCGAACTATTGAAACAGATAATACAAATGCAATAGCACGAAGTACAATAAAGAAACAAATTGATGTAGACGATTCATTTAGTGAAAGTGGAATAAGTTTGGAACTTGATGAAGGTATCTCTGAAGAAAAACCCATTAAACTAGATTATGCGAAATATGAATGGCTATTTAATAAAGTTTGTAAGATAGCTGAAAAGTTAAGAAACACCAGCAGTATCACGCCATCCGACGGTATAAAGAGCCGTTCTAGTGATGAAATTCATGAAGAGAAACCGAAATATTTTTTTAATTCATTTGGTGTAATGAGAGCATAAATGACTATTTTTGGTAACGTATTACTAGATCAACAGGAGAGGAGGATTATCTAGTCTTAATTTACACAAACAGTTGGTTTTACGTCAGCATAAATAAAAAAAAAACAACCGTTGTGTTAGTTAGCCTTATAACTTTGATATAGACATACATATACATAAACTCACGCCTATATCCCCGAAGGGGTAGGCAGAGGTGCTAGCACCCACATTTCGCCAGTTTATGTTTAGGTCCCAATGTATAGGTGGCGAGCCTATTGCCATTAACCGGGCATTTATAAACCTGCGATAAATACACACATAACTTCGAAAGCATAGAAAAGTCATTGGTGTGTGCCATGGTAAAGCCTGGGATCGAACCCGAGACCTCGTCTCAGCAGTCCATTACCCCACTTTTTTTCTTTTTTTTTTACGTGCGCAAAATCCCCACGGATACCTCCCCACCGGAGTCGGTGGAGGAGGTTATGTCGGACTCGAACCGACTAAAACGCACGCCGCCTGTGGGTCGTTTTGGTTGCCGAAGGTGAGGTTGACAGGAATATCCCTCGCACCCCGGCCGACCCAGGCCCATCTCTCACGATCTGGCCCTCTTCTCGGGTGTGGGGACTACAGAGTTCTCAACTCGTCCCCGGAAACGGGGAGGCACGCCACGCGCGCCACCGCCGCGGCCTGCTTCTGCCAGGGTGACAGGCGGCTTCACCTGTCACCCCCAGGCCGGCGCTCATGGGGGCGGAGGTCGTTCATCGACCTCCGACGCCCGAGTTGTCTTCGTACGCGGGCAGCTTGTCTTGCGATCCTTCGTCGCTGCCGCTCCCGCTGCCGCTCCCGCTGCCGCTCCCGCCCCGCCTCCTCCTTCACGAGCATTACTTGCTCGCAGAAGGAGGCGCCGGCCACCCACGCATCCGCGCAGCGAACCATCGCCGCGAGCAAGGTGGAGAGCGTGAGAACCCTCACTCCCAGGGCCGCCACAAGCTCCCGCCTCGGCGTCTCCCACGCCGGACACTCGGTGAGCGTGTGCGGACCTGAGTCCTCCCTCGGGTCGCAGTGATGGCACTCGGATGTTGGCTCTTTCTGCATCCGACGCAGATACTTTCCGAAGCATCCGCATCCTCGGTGATCATCTGCGTCAGACGGTACGAGAGGCTGCCGTGTGGCCTCTCTAGCCACTCCCCCATGATGGGTCTTACCGCCGTTACTACGGCGTGCCCTTTACCCATACCACTAGGCTACCGCCTAGTGTTATAGGTACCTAGTACTTAATACATATTTTGATGCAAGCCCTGTCATGTCGGGGGACCCTAACTGGTAGAGCTGTTACGTCATATGAACAGAATAAATTTTATTTATGCTTTTTAATTTGATCTAATCGTCAAGGTTTTCTCTTTGATACCCATATTGAGAGAGTTGTGAAATAAAATGTAATTCGCCATTTTGTGGTGGTGGCCAACTTGGATTTGAAATTTGTCATATGTATGGTATTTTACTAGTCAAGCCCATTCATTGGATACCCATATTGAGCGAGTTGAAAAAAATATAAACTCCGTAATTTTGCAACGATGCCACACACACACACACACACACACACCCGCCCGCACGCACGCACGCACTCACCGCACGCGCGCACGCACGCACACACGCACGCACGCACGCACCGCACGCACGCACGCACGCATGCACGCACGCACGCACGCACGCTCACACACACACACACACACACACACACACACACCCCCACACACACACACACACACACACACACACACACACACACACACACACACACACACACACACAGAGAGACAGACAGACACACACACACACACACACACAGAGAGAGAGAGAGAGAGAGAGAGAGACACGTCAAACTTAGAAGACCCCGTCTTTTTTGCGTCGGGGGTTAAAAACAAAAAATAAATACAATATTTGTTAATTTAAATAACACAGACTCATTTTTATGTTAACGCTATTGAGCATAAAAAAATTCTAAACTAAAAGAAGCCTACGTTACTCCTTATAACATCAGCTACCTGCCAATAAAAGTCTCGTCAAAATCGGTCAAGCCCTTTCAGAGATTAGCTGGATCAAACAGACAGACAGACAGATAAAAATGGTAACAAGTGTTATCTTGGTGTATGTACCGTATTATATGCATGTAGTCAAAAACAGTTATTTCAATTTACATATAATAATAGAGATAATTTAATAGAAAAACAATTAGCTATATATACATTGATCGGTAACGAAACCGTAATGTTATGTGAATGCAACAACCTGCAGTATACATTCCACCCACCATGGATAAAATGTCCATCATGCACTATGCACAAAATTGGTTAATTCAAAGTTCTCTTCAAAATAACTTAATGTAGATGGCGCTAGCATACAGAAATTCGTATATTTTAAACTGAAGTTACTAATCTTACATAGCCTGCATCTCAAAATTATTTGTTAGGTTGTGCCTACGTCATAGTAGCTTTATGCATGCAAAGTTCTCAGCCCGATCGGTTTAAAATTGACAAAGTTTCATACAAACTTTCATCCAATATCTTATATCTCCAATATCCATATTAGAATTAATCAAAATCCTTTATTAGCGGATACCTACGTCATAACATCTATCTGAAAAATTTTAGCCCGATCCGTCCAGTGGTTTGGGCTCTGGGTTGATAGATCACTATGTCAGTCAGTCAGTCACCTTTGAGTTATATATTTAAAAACTAGCTGACCCGGCAAACGTTGTTTTGCCATATAAATATTTTTTAAGTAAATGTCTAAAAATTAAAGAAAAATGTTAAGGGTGGACAACCCTTATCACTAAGGGGTATGAAAAATAGATGTTGGCCGATTCTCAGACCTACTCAATATGCTCACAAAATTTCATGAGAATCGGTCAAGCCGTTTCGGAGGAGTACGGGAACGAACATTGTGACACGCGAATTTTATATATAAGGTAAGGTAAAAGGAAATAAAGTCAGTCAGGGGTTCTGTTGGAGCTACAAACTTCAAAAACTGCAATTGGATTCTGAATGAAAAATGTTCAAAACTAATGTCATAACTATTTATTTATATTTTTTTTTATATAGGACACGTCAATTGGACTTCGCCTTGCCTGATGGTAAGCTGAAGGCAAAGTCCCAGAAAAGAGGGTCACCATTACTCACACATACCGTGTGACAATGGTGACACTCAGCTTGACGGCCTCATCATATGCTTTTTCACGCCCCGCTTAAAGGACCCGGGACTGTAGGAAGAAGGAAACACGTGAGCTGGTAATGAATTCCAGGCCTTAATGGTGCGACAGAGGAAAGAGTCTCCGAACCGCTTGGTTCTTGATCGGATGTTTTGCACCGTGTGCGGATGACATCTAAGACCTGCACGTGTTGTCCTGTGTAGGAAAGGGGAGGGTGGGACTAATTGGAAGAGCTCATCAGAACACTCCCCATGGTACAGACGGTAAAATACAGCCATGGACGCAACATCTCTACGCAGCTGTAAAGGTTCTAGGGTGTGCGTGATCTCGGGATTCCCAATGATGCGGACCGCACGTCGCTGCAACCTGTCGAGAGCATCTAATAAGTACTTTGCTGAACCATCCCAGAGATGCGAGCAGTACTCCACACAGGAGCAATTAACAAGTCCGAAAATGTATTATATAGACATTAATCGCTATTCAGAACATATTTATTGCTTATAAGACCCAATGATTGCTTTGTATTTTACTGATTCGCGTTTGGATCCAGACAAAATTGTATACCATGATACTCCATACATAATCCATACACATGATGTACCTAGTCATAAGACACAATTTGTAACATCCTTATCACAATGTTCTAGCAAATAAAGATCTATTCTATTCTATTCTATTCTATACCTACTACATATTTACATTTTATAATTATAATTATGAACATATTTTTGTGTCGTGTCACCGCAAACAATAAGCTCAAATAAAATAAACCACACTCGGTTTTTCATTCAAATGCCTTTTCTTCTTTAAATTGTCACGTTTTTATTTAGAAATCGGACTAGAAAATATTCTCGTGGTGCAGCCTAAGAAGCAAAGGCAGCAATGTCTCTCTTATATTTTTTTGGAGAGACTTGGTGTTCTTAATCAGACCAAAGCCCTACTTGGAGGATTTGACGTCTTACGGGCCCTAGCGGTATACCATGCGACTGCTAAATTTGACATTGTGGATACTATTTTCACTGAGTGCTCACATACTTACGATGTTTTTTTCAAAAACGATACTGAACTTAACACAGGCGTAATGACGAGCAACAGCAAGTTAATATTACATATGACAGATTTGTTACACCATGACGACGGTGGCGATAACAAATTTAATGGTAATATAAAATATTCAATCACCAGTTTTTGAAATGAAATTCGCTACGTTATAACTATTTTTATTATATGTACTAAATTAGAAAATAGAGGACGCATCGAGCAGAGGGAACGAGGATATTGTTCAGTCTTTCCATGGGTTTTCGTCCAGATATTACGCTGTAAATCAAATACTATAGAACACTTAAATGAAAAAGAAGTACCCGAGTGCCGTTACACGAATAAAATATTAATTGTCATTAATAGTCGAATTGTAATAGCGTAAGTTACTTTCCAGGTCATGTAAAAAATATGATTTTAATATATACTTAATGTACTTTAAGGTATGGATAAAAGAAATATGTACATTAGTATATCTTAACATGTCACCTTACCTAATTGTCATAGTTCTAATAACATTAATTTGTAGTACACAATGTGGATTTGGCGATGATATGTTAAAAATGTTGAACGAAAAAATGTATGAGGTCAAAAAACACTTGAACGGTTTAGTTGATTTTGGGGTAAATATAGTACGTGGTCCTATTAAGGAAAGATCATTGAACGATAAAGCAATTAGTACAGAAAATGCAATAGCGTTCAAAATACACGATGTATTCAACAAATTAAACCTTAAAGTAAAAAAATTTTTTACAAATGAAGCACCACCAAAAACCCTATGCTTTGCCCGTAAAACTCAGAATAACACTGAGGGTATCACTAAGAAACCCAATTATATTTTTTACCCATATGATGAAATGGTAGCAGAGTTGAGTTCAGAATTTTCAAAACGCACCTTTAGGGATAAATTACTTCTGAATAATTTAAAATATGCATTAAGGAGGTTATCTGGTCAAGTTCGGAGAAGTGATAAAAATAAACAGGAAACCGAATTAATTTCGAAATTTAGGCAGCGTACCACAAGTTCAAGTAAAGAGAAATTACTTCTGACAAATGTAACGAATGAATTACGGAGGCTCGTTGATAAAATTCATATGCAGAGCACAAGGCAACCATAGTCATTTATAGAATTTGAAAATAATGTAAAGAAGCACACTAATAGTGAAATAATGAAACTGAATTCTTTGAGTTATCCAAACAGAGAAGTAAGAGCAGAACTGAGTACAGATAAGAAAGATAAATCACTAAGACACTTTTAACACATCAATTAAGGAGGTATTTTAATCGAGAATATAAAAATTAAAAAGTAAGGCAAGCATGACCGCACATTGGTATCTAAAGGTAATGTGGATCTATACTACTGGCAGTTAAAAAATAAAATTGAAACATTTAAAATTTTCAAAGCCAAGCAAAGAGCCAACCAAGAATACCACAAGGGCAATAAAAATAAAGTAATTTCTGAATAATTGAAAATATGAAATAAACATGCTCTTTAATCAAGTTAATATGTGAGTGAGTACCTTGACTACGATAACAAGACATTAATAACTGAAGATAATATGGTGAACTGTAACTCCTAAAGGAAAGATGAGTTTGTTTCTGTATTTGACTTTGATGCATAAGATCAAATATGAAAGGTGGCTTGAACTTGATTGTTTTTGGCTTAAAGATTTGTCACAATGAAATAAGAGAAGTTCTGAAGAGGAATATCTATGCTTCTTATAATCAAAACAATAGGCTTATATTTATTGTAAATGAATTGTTAGTTAACCGCGGTAGCCTAGTGGTATGGGTATTGGACTTTTCGCTGCTTTTCGAAGTTATGTTTGTATTTATCGCAGGTTTATAAGTACCCGGTTAATGGCAATAGGCTCGTCACCTATTATTTATACTTTATGCACGATGTACATTGGCGGACTTAATGCCGTAGGCATTCTCTGCCAGTCTACCATAGGGTGGTGCAGAGCTAGTACGAGGTAGACGCATATTAACAAGAGATGCGTTTGGTTCTATAAGGACTATAGATTAATTATATATAGGTTCTTCAACATAAACAGTACTTATATGTACCTACTTATCAAATTTAAAATAAATCAGAATAGTTATACATATACATAAAATATATACACATATATAACATAAATATAGTACATAAATATAGATACCCATATCAATTATTAGCTATTACATTGGGACCTAAACATAAACTGGCGAAATGTGTGTGCTAGCACCTATTCCTACCCCTTCGGGGATATAGGCGTGCGTTTATGTTATGTTATGAATTGTTAGTATAACCTATAATTGTTGGAATAATTTTGAAGGGTAAGCGGGGGAATTCCGCACGAAAAATAGATACATTTATCCAATATAACAATAATATTGGGTTGATTCCGAATTCATTTCACTTAATACAAAAGTATATGATGAGGCCGTCAAACTGAGTGTCACCATTGTCACACGGTATGTGTAAGTAATGGTGACCCTCTTTTCTGGGACTTTGCCTTCAGCTTACCATCAGGCAAGGCGAAGTCTAATTGACGTATCCTATAAAAAAATTCAATCCACGAATATTTTTTCCGGTTTTTTTTTTCAAATTAGACGTAACTCCGTTTTCTATAATCAAATCATATAATCACGCCTTTGTCCCCGGAGGGTCGGGCAGAGGTGAATTAACACTCACATTTCACCAATCATTTTATTTGGTGTCACGTAATAGGGGTTGAGCCTATTGCCGTATTCCGGGCACTATTGTTCACTCAAGCCACGCATCGGGGGCTGAGTCTGAGCTGTATATGTATGTCAGATGTTAAACAGCCATATTCCTTAGTCGCCTTGTACGACACCACATGAGAAGAGATGGTGTGGTCTAAATTCTACTCTGCCGAGAACTACGCAGCTATATATAATAAATTATAGGCTTGTTTAAATAACTGTTTAGTTTTTATTTATGATATTATGTACAGAGTTAGTCAGATATTCTTAATTGATTAATTGATTTGATTTTTGATTTTAAAATGTCTTTATTTATACTGAAATATTACAAAGGTAAACAATTGATCTTATTCTAATTGTTACTTATGTTAATCACAGCTGTTACCTAGGCTAAGTACGCCTTTATAAACTATTGACATGAAACTTTAAACATTTTACTATATTAATTTTCAACACACAATTTACTTACCAATTTCTATAATACTCAGTAAGCCATCTTAGCGAGCTGACAAACTTAAATTACAATAAGCTACTGACTACTACATGACTAGGTTATTGCATTTAGGTAGTTGAAGAGAAAATATTTGTGATACAACTAATTAAGCATACAATTTATAATTTGGATTTTGTGGGTAGGTTACATAACAAATATAATAGTTATCGGTCGTCATGAACCGGTCTGCAGGTTGTAAGTGAGCATTCGCTATGTATATGGTTCATTAAGGAAATAGTGATGTGGTAAACGGTATCGACTATATGTTTTAGAATTAGGTAGTGATGTCGAGCGACTTCTTCCAATGCGGAGACAAGAATGTTACTATGTAAAGGGTTCTTGTACATGTAAAATTTATGTGATATCTTTAGAATAATTTTTTTAATAAAAGGGAATTTAATGCTCGAGTGTAGTTTCTAAGATTAGTCCTAAAAGGAGTATTATACGCCAATTTCATAGGTTTAGATATTCTTAATTAATGGCCCCATACTCCACAATCCACTGAAGAGGACTGGTTAAGGTATGATCTCTGCAGTTGTAGCACGGCAGCCGCGGCTCTGTCATGCCGCACCGCTTTGTATGCAATAGCGTCTGTCGACTCGATGTCCCATCCCAGAGTCCCGAAGGGACTCGATGGCGTGTCCGCGGTACAGCTGACGAGCTGCTCTAGGAGCAGTATGGCAGCTGATCAGCACTAACCGCCGCGCCCCTACAATTAAAACAAAATGGCGACGTTTTGAAAATGACGAATTTATACTATAATAATAAATAAATAAATATTCTATAACATTCTACACAACAGGTCTAGATACCGTGTGTATAGTATTGTAGAATATTTGGTATAGTAAGCATTGCTTAACTTGCTCGGATAAACATACTTAGATACTATTTTTGTTTTGCAAAATCATACATATCATACATAGAAACACCCAGACTAATACAAATACAAATTCATGCTTACAAATATTTACACTGAGCGAAAATCGAATCCGCGTCTCCTGCGTAGCAGTCGAACGTACTAATTGTACTAGAGCAGGTTGGCAGTCGCCGCTCGGGCCGCCCTGGAGTTGAATTAGGGAGGCCATGGTGTATCTCGAAGTACCTGTCTACCTTCACCGCATAGTCAGGGCGTACCTGATGGAGAACGACCCAACCGTGACGAGAACAGTGGTCGGCGTGAGATATCGTGCGGTATTCTGCAGGGATCGGTGCTGTGGCCGCTCCTGTTGAACATTAAATACGCACGACGACGTGAAAAACCGAGGCTATGTTCTTTCATGGGCCTCAGCGCACGCCACCAGCAGGAACCAGCCTCATAGTGGGAGGCAATCCCATAGTCATCCAGCCCCTTATGAAATACTCGGGGTAAGTGCTCGATGGCCGATGGGACTTCGGAGAGTATTTCTGAAGTCTGGCCCACAAGCTGAACGCCGCAACTGGTGCTTTGGCAGAGTTACTGCTCAACTTGAGGGAGTCGAATGACTCCTACAGGATACACTACGGGGGAATTGTGCGGTCCATAGCCCTATACGGGTGTTCAATCTGGACGAGCAGAGACCCTAGAGGCCGGTATTGCGCAACCGTTGCGACAATCGTAGTGGATGATGACTAGCAGGGTCTTCAGGGGTACCGCCCAACGGCGGTGTGAGCCATCATAGAGGACCAGTTAGAGAGACCACACGCATGCAAGTCTCTCGTATGCAAGTGATCTAGAATGGAAATGAGTGTTTGGGGAATGGGGAGAGAAGATGAGTGGAGGAGAAGGAGAATGGGGAGCGGATCCTGAGGAGGCTCAGGTATCTTCCGTCCCGAAAAGTTTGCAATGTGCGGAGGCGATTCGGACATCGGAGGTCGCACATCGCTCTATGACCTTCTTCCTCCATGAGCCCGAGCCTGGGTACAAGTTTAGCCACCTGCAGAATCAGATTAAGACGGATGCACGGTGTCCGTTCCTCTATCTAGGACAAGATGGGGACAGCTATAGAAGTTCGCATGGAAGACGGAAAAAACACCAGACAAATGCAAATAGCATACAAAAATGCATACAAATATTTACACTGGGCGAGAACGAACCCGCGCTTACTGCATAACAGTCGAATGCACTACCGCTACTCCACGGACTCTTGATTTTAATCAGTTCAAGTCCAATATAACCCCCCATGCCAGGAAGGAGAGGAGGGGGGAGCAGATTTTCTAAAAGGATTTTAAAAAACGTTACCCCTCCTCAATTTTTAGCATGCCTGGGGGCTACGTGGGGACAACGTGGTACCTACACCCGAAGAGGGGCAGCTCGAAAGAGATAGCCCTGAGTCGTCTGGGGTTTCGAGAGATATTGCTAGACCAATCTCACCTCCTTAAGACCTTAAAAGTGTCTGCAGCTTAGTGGTTAAAGAGTCGGGTGTACGATCGAGGGTTCGAATCCGGGCCATTACACTATCGACGTGAACCCACCCCACTCTTAGCACAAACAATTTAGTTTAGTTGAGGGGTTAAGAGGTAATATTAGTCATTTTGTTTAAATAGAAAAAGACATAAATATATAATATATATGAATAAAATAATTATGTTTGAGCACCTGCAGCGGTCAGCGGCCAGAGTAATTGAGCAGTACCCCACCGCAGACTTAGTATTCTTGAGAGACTTTAACGCTCACCACGTAGAGTGGCTGGGGTCTCCTAGAACTGATTTTGCGGGAAGGGCTGCTCATGACTTCGCACTGACCTACGGGTTCTCTCAACTGGTGCATTCTATTACTAGAACACCAAATTCAAATTCAAATTAATTTATTGTTTATCACAGGTATTAGTAGATAATATTATCATTTACATAGGTTAGGTAAGTATCTCTGTAACATGTCAGGTATGACGAACAATAAGATTATTACAATCACAGACTTAAAATTAAATTGAAAATACAACTATTTGGATAAATCATTATAAAATTTGATTTATATAATATCATTATACTAGCCAAAGAATACAATTAACACATGAATTTATTAGGTTAGTTAGATTAATGTCAAATTGTTTCATCGTCAAGTCAATATGAGAATGATAAGTACGTGATAGATGTAATTATAGAATTAAATTAGTCAATATATTTTTAAATTAAATAATAAAAGATTTAATACTATAAAATATAAATATGTCAAGTCACATTGTTTACATCGTCCATAAACTCACTAATTGAGTACAGTACAGTAAACAGAGACCCACAGAAGCTCTATACTGAACCTTCTGCTGACTACGCGCCCAGACGAATACTCTGTAACTGTGTAAGCACCACTTGGAACTTCGGATCACAGCCTCGTCCGGGCGCAAGTGACTCTTACTGATTACTTAATCTCCGCCTCAGGAGGCTGAACCAGCAGCCTGTGCAAAGTTCCCGGTGCTGTAGCCGTGCCGGAGGAGGAGACCGGAGTGGACTCGGCTTCAGTATCTGGGACCGGGGGCCCTTGCACCCACCGCACCAGCCAGTCACACAACCTCAGCTTCTCTGTGGGGATAGGACGCCTTACTTTGTCTTCTACACTGGAAGCACCTCTCGGTAATTCGGACCACAGCCTCGTCCGGGTACAAGTGACACTCGCGCGGCCTGAACCTCCGCGGCCACCTGACCAATGGCGGCATGTCTGGCACTACAAGTTGGCAGACTGGGACGTACTGCAAGAATTCTTCGCGTCGTACCCGTGAAGGCAGCTTTGCTTCACTTCAGATGATCCAAGCTCCTGTGCAAAAGCAGTAGCTGAAGCGATCCTAGCGGGTATGTAATGCTATATTCCCAACCGCTGGATCGCAACAGGAGCGAGCAAACGCCCGTGGTTTAATAGACCCTGCAGAGAAGCTAGAGAACGCAAGCAATCTGCATACAGGACTTGGACCACAGCTCTTGCCAACAAGGATCCTAATGTTGCTGATGTGAAGCGGCAGTATAATGCTGCCTCGAGGTCCAGTAAAAAAGCAACGGCCAGGGCTAAGTTTGAGTTCATTGACAGAATTGGCGAACGGCTTGCGCGCTACCCATCTCGCAGTCGTGCATTTTGGTCGCTTGCCAAAGCTGCCGAGGGAAACTTGTGCCATTCCTGCCTTCCGCCGCTGCAAAAACCTGACAGTAGTCTGGCCCATGGCGCTAAGGAGAAAGCCGATCTCTTGGGTAATCACTTTGCGTCAAACTCGACTATGAACGACGGGAATGCTGAACCACCTATTCTTCCCAGCTGTGGTGCTTCCATGACCGAAGTAAAAATCACGCAACGGGTGGTCCGGCGGGAACTTCAGTCCTTAGATGTTCGGAAGTCGAGCGGTCCGGACGGTATACCGTCGGTGGTGCTTAAACACTGTGGCCCCGAGCTTTACCCTGCACTTACACGCCTTTTCGCACTCTCTTACTCCACGAGACAAGTCCCGGCCTCGTGGAAGTCTGCCTTTGTGCATCCTGTGCCTAAGAAAGGTGACAGGACAGATCCGTCCAATTACAGGCCTATTGCTATCACCTCCCTTCTCTCGAAGGTGATGGAGCGTGTTATCAATACACAGCTCCTGAGATAAGATAAGATAAGATAAGATAATATTTATTTGCAAAAAACATGTGTACATATAATATACATAGTCAAGTGCTTATTATATAGGTCTTAAACTTCGATTGGACACAACATGTTTTACCATTGAGTGGTGTACAAATTATTATTTAAGTTTAAGTCATCACATCTACATTATACATCAGTCATCCAGTTACAAACAAAAGTCAATCCTACAGAGTCATGCCTTCGAGAAAATCCTTAATACCATAGTAGAAAGCAGCACTTCTCAATCAACAATCTTTTGAGCGCCCACTTAAAACGATTGTTGTTCAAATTTTTTATATTTTTGGGAATTTTGTTGTAGATTAATGGAGCCATGCATATCACACTTTTATGTAATAGGGCAGTCGTAGCAGGATGGACACATAGCCTGTTATTATCGCGCCGATTACGCACGACTTTGTCCATTAATCTTAGAAACAGGTGTGGGTTATACCTGGTAAACAGAGCTACCTCTAGTATGTATATGCCGGGGAGTGTCAGAATATTGTGCTCTTTAAAAAATGGCCCACAACTGTCAGTGCTCTCAATACCAAACATGGCACGGATGCAACGCTTTTGCATTTTAAAGACCATGTCATAGTTAGTTGCATTACCCCAAAAAATTACACCATATCGAAGTACTGACTCCACTAAACCATGGTATGCTGACAGTAAAGCTACTTTGTTAATAATAGGTGCAAGTTTATAGAGAGCGTAAGATAAGCTACTAATTTTTTTACAAGGTATGTCAATGTGTTCCTTAAATTTCAACTTACTATCTAATGTCAACCCCAGAAACCGCGCAGTCATAGACTCTTCTATTTGCACCTGGTCATGCATCAGGTTCATATTTAATCGGTTCTGGTGCCTTTGTCCAAAATGCATTATATTTGTCTTTAATAAATTAATTTTTAAATTGTTATTATTCAACCATGAAACTATCGATGTCAGTGATTCGTTAATGTCAGAGTTATAATCATCAATGTCTTTACAAGGTATGGTTATGGTGCTATCGTCAGCGAATAATGTCATATTGTGTATAGTGCATTTTGGTAAGTCATTGATATATATAATAAACAAAAGTGGCCCAAGGACGCTACCCTGAGGGACACCATATGATACATACTGGGCCTTGGAAGTATGCATTTCTTCTAAATGAGTATTATTATTCATTCTTGTAATAGCAGTCATTTGTTGACGGTTCTCTAGATAAGACTGAATCAAATTCTGAACATTTCCTCTTATTCCGTAAGTATCCAGTTTCTTTAAAAGTATTTTGTGGTCCACATAATCAAAAGCACTGGACATATCGCAGTATATAGCACAAACAGGTGTTTTTTTATCAACATAGGTAATAACATTTTTATAAAAGTCATAGATTGCCATGTTTATAGTTTTATTCTGACGGAACCCCTTCTGTTCATTACATAATAAGTTTTCTTTTTCAAAAAAAGTATTTATTGCATTATATAAAAAATTTTCAAATATCTTTGAGAATATTGGTAGCAAAGCAATAGGTCTATAACTATCCATTAACTGTGAGTCTCCCTTTTTATAGAGAGGCTTTATGATACTTATTTTGAGTGCTGCTGGAAATGTACCCGTACTTATACATAAATTGATAATGTGGCTGAGGTGATAACAAATATGTTCATTTACAGCTTTGATTATTTTAGTACAAATACCATCGTATCCTACGCTGTGAGTGTTTTTTAAGTTTCTTATTATTAGGAAAATTGATTGCGGTGTACTGGGTGCAAGAAACATTGACTTTAGAGAAGATTGTATGAGAGATGTTACTTTCTTTCCAGCACCTTGAATGGGGGATACTTTTCCGATAAAGTAATTATTGAAAGCATCAGCTATGTCTGAGGGCTGCGTTAAAATACTGTCATTACTAACGTTTATATTATTTACGGACTCTCTTGGTAAGTTGAAGCGTTGAGTGTTTATAATTTGCCATGCTGTTTTATTTTCATTAAGAGACGTTTGAATTCTGTAGTTATTTTGGGCGCGTTTAGTTAATACAATTATTTTTCTTAGTTTTTTACTATAATTAATATATTTTATTTTATTTTCCCTTAACCGATTTGCCCTATACGCCCATAATAAATCTCTTTTCTTTTTGCAGCACACTTTGATTCCCCGTGATATCCATCGCGGTTTGGTATGAGCTCTTATAGTTATAATTTTTTCCGGAAAGCATAGGTTATAGAAAAGCTTAAATTCTTCCAAGAAAAGACTAAATGCTATGTTAGGATCTGCAGTCTGGTATATATTAGAGAAGGATATGTTTCTAATACATTCTTTGAACCTATTAATATTATTCAAGCTGTAGTCTCTTTTTGAGGTGCGCCAGTATTTTAGCAAGCCATTTTTAACCGGTAGTTTTATTATTTGAGCAGAATGGTCTGATAAGCCAAAGTTCAAAATTTCAGTGCTGCAGCCTCTTTTGAAGTCATGTGCGAAGTTATCCAGACATGTACGACTGACTGGTCTGGTTGGTGAATAGAGCGCCAATTTTAAATTATAATTTAGTAATAAACATTCAAAGTCTAAAGTGTCTTGGTTTTTTTAAGCACATTTATATTGAAGTCACCTGCCAAAATTATATTTTTAAATCTAACTTTTGACAAGCGAATCAAAACCTTTTCCAGCCATTCAAAAAACATGTTAAGGTTATCCCTGTAAGGTGTCCTATAAATACAAACAATGCCAGTTTTGGAGTCAAGAAGTTCAATACAACAACATTCAAACTTTCGCTCCACAGACATTTGTTTTACTGCCGGACAGTCTCTAAACACATGACCCTTACCTACATAAATGCATGCACCCCCTCTCTTTTGTGTGCTCCTACTGTAAGAGGAAGCCAGTACATAGTTTTGCAAGAATAAACTAGACTCATGGCCTGACAACATAAAATGTTCTGTTATACATAGTACATCCAATACCTTATTTTTACAAGATTCCAGATTGGTTAATAATTCATCTGCTTTATTTTGCAGACCAGCTATATTATAATGTAGGACATTTAGATGAGTTTCCAAGAAATAACTGTCGATTGCTCTTTTTGTCATCAACATAATGTATGGTGTTATTGGACATTTTATCAGACATAGCTTGTACATTGATGTCCCTCTGAACGTTGATATCAGAAAAGTAGTTCCAGTCAATAATTATATTATACATGATTTGATTATATATATTCCTAATACCAGCATTATTAATTTTGCCAATGTTGTATGAGAACATGTCAAGAGTTAGAGAAAAATTACTGTCAAAAAAACAAGCATAATCATTAGTCTGGAGATCGGAGCGTAAAAGGTCGATAAACACTTCCACCTTATAATTATATATTGGGGCTCCTCGTACATATGTCGGCACACAGAGCACTTTGTTCGTGTTCGTGACTTTGCCAAGTGATTTCTGTAAGGTACTTATTAAGTTAGCACTAGCATTTATGTCATTAGGTCCTATGAAAATTAGGCAATAATCGTCCATTGAAAACCCTCTCAACTTGTCTTCGATGTTATGTAGTAATTCTCTGGTAGTACCGTGAGGAATTATGTACCGACAGAAGTCGAAGAATTCTCCAAAAATATCTTGTAACGCTGACAATGATCCTGGGATTTTTAAATTACTTAAAATACATAGTTTTCGCTTGCGTTCGGGTTTAATTTTAAGTTTGACGGTTTTGACTTCAGGTTGGCTATCGTTGATTTGATTTGTAGTACAGCTTGATGCCCTGGCATTATCATTATCCAGCTGGAAATGCATGTGCTCGGTTTGAGTTTCCTTATGTTCTTGAGTTTGCCAAATTATACTCTTAGATTGAACATTTCGTTGTATGTCGGTATTCGTTGTATTGCTGCACTTCTTATTTCGTTTGTGAGACAACTTACGGGTAGATGGTGGGGTTATATTTATTCGTTCAGGAGTAGAACATATCTTCTTGTATGTATCTCTAGAAGATGCCATATTCTTGAGTTCCAACTTAAGAGTACAGTTTTCTATGTTTAAGTTTTCGATCTCTTGATGGGCGCTTGTTAGTTGTATCGTCAATGTGTTTATTCGTTCATTCAAGTTAAATATTTCATTAGTACTATTGTCATGCAAGCTGTCTGGTATACTAAGCGTTGTTGTGTCAAATAATGATCCTTCATTAGTATGGTCAATATTTGAGAGATTATTTAAGGAAGTAGTTCTTCGTGGTTTGCGAAGCGTTATATTGCTATCGTACTGCATGTTATTTTAGTTTGTAGAAATGCTCAAATTAAATTTCAAAAAGTCTTGCGTGATCAACGGTGATTTGAAACCCCGACCTCTCAATTCACAAGTCTTGTGCTATACCGCTGTGCTACGACAACAGTCAGATGTAATTAGCGAATTTTAGCTTCTCTTTATTATACTATTATTTCTACCAATTTAAACCGACTTTATTAAATGGTATCCCCAATTGATATATGGTATCACCAAATTTATTTATTTTTTTAACGCTGACAACACTATGTGTCAATCACTGTCAACTTTAGTTCAGCTATTTGCTCATAGATGGCGTTACTCTCAATTTTCCTATTCTTTTGTTGATTTTTTAAATGTGGCAACACTGTCGTTTCTGTCAATTAATGTTAAATATGTCATATATTGTATTTTCTACTCACCGCTTGATGGCGTAAGTTGTTGTTGTAAATTCCAATATTTAGTTCAAACTGTCAAATCAGTTATACTATATACTATATACTATAAACTATATACAGGGTGTATTTTTGAAACGGGGCAGTAAGGGCAAGTACCTTAACCGTTGCAGTTACAGCAAAACGTTCTTAGAAGACCTTCCCTAACTTTTTGAGATATTTTGAACTGCATTCACAGATTTTGTAAAAAACTTACAGTTGGCAAAAAAAATGCAAAAAGTCCAATAATTTTTTTTTTATGCCAATCGATTCTATTTCATGTGGGGATCAAAAAACTCTATGAGACCATTTTAGCTTTCAGTACTAGGAAAGACAGAAATCGCCAAAAACGTTTCCCATACATTTCGGCAACAGAAACAAATTTCTACGATGTTCTAACTTTTTGTTATGGCCAGGAAGTGGGTAGAATTGACTGTAAAGTAAATAAAAAGAATTTTTACCCTCAAATTTCGAATTTGATTCGAAAATCTGTGTGTTATACTTAGTTTCAGCTGAGAAACTTCGTATGAGTTATTAATTAAGGATTTTCGCTAAAATGTCTTCTAATAGTGAAAAAATTGACTTATTAGAAGCATATTTTGTCAATAATCGAAATGCGGGAGCTGCATTAGTGTGGTACCGCAATAAGTATCTGTTGCGGCATGTGCCAACAAGAAAGGTTATTACAAATCTTTTGAAAAACCTGGAATTGCAGGGTTCTTTCAAAAGAAAGCGGCAGCCTCGTGTGGACATGGACACGGAGATTGCGGTTCTGACTTATGTCGAAGCATATCCAGAGGTATCGTCCAGGCAAGTCGCCCTTGAAGTAGGTGTATCCCACTCCCTTGTGATAAAGATATGGAAGAAATACGGCTACAAGTGCTATCGATATGGGCGCATAGTTCAAGTGTTACATCCGGGTGATGATGTTCGAAGGCTTACTTTTTGCAGATGGCTAAGAGGAAAAATAAGCAGAGATCATGAATTTTTAAATTACATACTGTGGTCAGACGAAACGAATTTTTCCAATAACGGTAGGTATGTACAACAGAAAAAATCACCATTATTGGTCCAAAGAAAATCCACTAAGAGTTACGGCAAGTCATAATCAGGTTCGCTTCTCATTCAACTGTTGGTGTGGTATAATGTCCAATCGAGTCATAATGGTGGAATTTTATGAAGGGAAACTGAATTCTGCCATGTATAATGAAGTCATTTTACACCATCTTGAAAACGAGATGGACGAATGGCCCCTGTCGGAATTGCGAAAAGTTCATTTTCAACAAGATGGTGCTCCGCCACATAATAGTCACCTTTCACGTTCCAATTTGAGCCGCCTATTCGGTACACAGTGGATAGGTACACATGGTCCAACACAGTGGCCACCTCGTAGCCCCGATCTAACACCACTTGATTTTTTTTTATGGGGCTTCGTGAAAAACGAGGTGTATAAGACGACGTACGCCAGTGTTCAAGAGCTCAAGGATGCATTAATGACCATTTTACGTAATATTCATCCCAGAACATTATTAGCCGCCATTCGTTCAGTGCAAAAAAGGATAGACTTATGTATTCGTGAAAATGGAAATCATTTTGAGCAATTTATTTCAAAAACCAATTTCTTAAATGTTTAAATGATTTTTTTTATTTAAAAAAGTTCAAAATTTTACCTGACCTATGAGTTTCGAGTAGATTTATCATATTTCCATACGAAATGTATGGGAACCGTTTTTGGAGATTTCTGTCTTTTCTAGTACTGAAAGCTAAAATGGTCCCATAGAGTTTTTTGATCCCCACATGAAATAGAATCGATTGGCATAAAAAAAAAATTTTGAACTGTTTGCATTTTTTTTGCTAACTGTAAGTTTTTTACAAAATCTGTGAATGCAGTTCAAAATGTCCCAAAAAGTTAGGGAAGGTCTTTTAAGAACGTTTTGCTGTAACTGCAACGGTTAATGTACTTGCCCTTACTGCCCCGTTTCAAAAATACACCCTGTATACTAAATATATACCTTGAAGGAAACGATCTATTGAGCGACCGACAGTACGGCTTTCGCCACAGTCGCTCTACCGGTGACCTTCTTGTGTATCTCACAAACCGTTGGGCACAAGCCATCGAGAGTCGGGGTGGGCACTAGCAGTCAGCCTCGATATAGCGAAGGCCTTCGATCGGGTCTGGCACAGAGGTCTTCTTACCAAGTTACCATACTATGGACTCCCCGAGGGACTGTGCAAATGGATCGCCAGCTTTTTGTCCAATAGAAGTATCCAAGCCGTCGTCGACGGCAGCTGCTCGGACCGCATGGACATAAACGCTGGTGTCCCACAAGGCTCCGTGTTGTCTCCGACTCTGTTTCTGCTGCATATCAAAGACATGCTGTCTGATGGCTTCATACATTGTTATGCGGACGACAGTACCGGGGACACGTGTTACACGGGTCGTGCAAATATCCCTCGGTCCAAGGTGTTAGAGTGTCGCGAACAACTTGTGTCCGAAATCGAGACTACTCTCTCTGGAGTATCCGATTGGGGACGGCTAAACCTAGTCCAATTCAACCCCACTAAGACACAAGTGTATGTATTCACTGCTAAGAAAATCCCATTCATTGTGGCGCCACAATTCCTGGGCTCACCGCTTACCGTTGCCTCGAGAATCGGGATCCTTGGTGTCGATATCTCCAGTGATGTCCAGTACCGCAGTCATTTGGAGGACAAGGTTAAGTTGGCATAAAAGAAACTTGGTGTGCTCAACAGAGCGAGGCAGTACTTCACTGCGGGGTAGAGACTCCTTCTTTATAAGACACAGGTCCGGCCCCACATGGAGTACTGCTCTCACCTTTTTGCTGGAGCACCTGCTTACTAGCTTGACCCATTCGACTCGGTGCAAAGACGGGTGTTGAGGCTGGGTGACAATCTCATACACGCAGGTGATGTGGAAACTCTCCGCTTTAGGAGGGACTTTTCTTCGCTGTGTGTGTTCTACCGCCGGAACAACGGTTTGTGCTCAGATGAATTGTTTGACATGATGCCCACAGCAACATTCTATCATTGCACCGCTCGCCACATTGCAAACTGAGACGGTACGCACTGTGTGGTATGAAAGAAACTTCATCTCACGTACACTCAAGTTGTGGAATGAACTCCCTGCTGCGGTCTTCCCATGCGCCTACAATATGGAGTTCTTCAAAAGGGGCATTAGGAGGTTTCTTCAGGGTCGGCAGCGCGAATGTGACGCTCCTGGTATTGCACGAGTCCATAGGCCACGGTAACCACTTCCCATCAGGTGGCCCATGTGCTTGTCTGCCACCTAAGTGGTATAAAAAAATAATAATAAATGAAATAAATAACAGACCCACAGACGAATTCTTCATGTGTAATTGGTGTACAATAAAGACGTCATTATTATTATTATTAAAAAATACTGCAACCGCAAGTAATTGAAATACAAAATACAAAATATTTTTAAGTAGGTAAGGTATTTAAATATAAAATACAAAATTCAGTATTTTAGTTATTTTGTAATTTGTATTTTGTATTTCAATTACAAATAGCTAAAATACTGAAGTTTGAGTGTCGTGTAAGAACACAAATCGCTGTTTCAGGTAAGACGAAGTTAGTGGGTTAGATAAAATGTTGTATAGTAAGAAGAGAATATGCGCATTCCAGCGAAGGCGTACGAGGGCTGCTACTTATGTATGCGGAATAGAAAAAATTAATAAATGTCTATGGCTCAATATGCTTTTATTGTTTTTCAAAGTATTCTCCACTGAACTCCATCGAATGCAAAAGTGCATCGATCAGATGCACTTTTGCATTCGATAAAACCAATTTTTAAAACACTTTTTCCACTCTGATTTTGAGTCGCCTCCGTTGAATTTTTTCAAGGTTTTCTTGCACCATTCGACGCGAGCATCTTTTTGATCCTCAGTTAAGTTGTGCGGGATCCAAAGCGAACTAATTTTTTTTACAGACAAATGTTCATGTAATATCCTATGAATGCTCGTCATACATATGCCCAGAATGGCCTCTATCTCGCGATACGTAATTATGTATTATTATT
The DNA here is from genome assembly GCA_963662185.1 of Eilema griseolum. Taxonomy (NCBI): domain Eukaryota; kingdom Metazoa; phylum Arthropoda; class Insecta; order Lepidoptera; family Erebidae; genus Eilema; species Eilema griseolum. Next base: position 25,089,172 of record OY759240.1, read on the forward strand.
ACGTAATTATGATACGATTTCGGGCGACCTTCTTTAACTTCGTCCGTGAGCTTACTCCGCCCGCGATTAAACTCACTAAACCAGTGATACACAGTCGTTTTTGATGGAGCTTCACCACCAAAAGTCGAAGTTAATTGATCTACGCACTGTTGTTGCGTTAAACCACGTCGAAAATCGTAATAAATTATAGCACGAATATTTTCACGAGCGAGTTCCATTTTTTCAGCGATATGACATTTTAAACCCAACAAAAACAAAACACTAACGTATATAAGAAAAAAAATATTAGCGGCCAGTATTTAAAAAAAGAACGAATATGTGCATGGAGGTCAGACATTGCGTTTAAAATTATTGGAATCCCAGATTCCGCATACATAAGTAGCAGCCTATGTATAGGTAACCACTTGAGCTTTTTTCGAAATTCTGAAACATGATCATACATTACGTAATCTTTTTTTTTTTTAAGTATTATTATTTGTGTATTGTACAAATCGTATTAAATAAAGTTCAGTTAAATTAAAATCTAATCTATATACAAATCAAGAAATAATTTATATATATTAAATACAATAAAAATAAAATAACTATTATACAACTTATAGCTAAGAACAATTAAAATGCGTCGTAGAATTCCTCCGCATCGCATGCCTCTTGTGGTAGTTATATGGGTAGGAGCCATGGTATCAACGCATGTGGCGTCCAATACCAGAGTCCTACCCATCTTCCACGGCATTAACGACATGCCATCCGGTCTCTTGCCATCGTCACGCGCCAAACCGTTTGGTTCTAGTACAGCTGGTACACCGGCTGTGACAAGAGCACGGCGGATTATGTCGTTGAGGCTGGCGTGCCGTGGAATTCGCCCAGCGCTCCTGCAGCACGACAGACCATGGTGTCTGAGTCTGTCAACGGCTTCTCCACAACGGCATTGATGCGAAGAAACACACGGCGCACCTAAACGGAGACAAGTTGCGATGCGGAAGGTAGTGTCATCTAACATAGTCCCTACGTTAAATGACGGAAGAGCTTGTAGCCAAAGACCCGATTCCCACACTCCAACCGCCAGTAAACGGGCACGCTCAGCAGCATTGGAACATGTATTTAGTAATTTTTTACCAACTAAGCTGCAGAGCGGCCCGTCCCACTGACGCTGTGAGAAGAGGTTCCTTGGGAGATCGGTGTTTGGACATGCAATTTTCCAAGCGTTCACTGCATCAGTCGTACACAATACTTCAGAATTAACTAGTATAGGTGCAAGGATTTTCCTAGTTAATTCTTCCGTACTGTGGACTGAAGACAGGAACGCTGGTAAGCTGACATCTGAAATTTTGCGAATACCGAGCCCACCCAAGCGAATCGGTAGAGTCGCTTGTAGTAAAGCTCGGTCATCCAAGGCCACATTTAAAATTTTGGTGAGGGTATTTTCTATAATTTCGTCCATTTTTTTCAAAATTGTTATATTTTTTAAAAATGGCGTTGATCGTAGGGCATGGGTGAATTTTGGAACGAATAGGCAATACCGAAGAATAGTGAAAGCCGAGTGTATATTAATTTTGAGTAGGCGATCCGAAATGTCACTAAAATTTTGAATTTACGTAATCCAAATACGAATCGTATACAAAGATTTTGGAGTCTCTCAAGCTTGTTAAGTTGGTCTTCAGTGAGATCTAGATAGCTGGCATCAGCATAGTCGAGAATAGGAAAAATGAGAGATTGTGCAAGCGCAGTCTTAGTGGCAGTCGGTAAATAAGTATAATTTGTAATCATAATCATAATATTTATTCTGTGGATCATAGGTTAGGTATAAAGGTCTTATAAATTATGTTATGTACGCTATGTCCTACCACATGTGGTTTACAGATTATTAAGTACAGGTTTCAATTTCGAATAGATCAATACAAATAAATTATGTCAAAATAAATAAGATTAATTTAAATTGATGAGATTAAGATAAAATTAAATTGAATTATTACAATTCCAAGCCGTGGCAATTGAAAATTAATTTCATGAATATTTATACATCAATTCAAATAAATTATGTCAAAGTAAATAAGTAATATAAAATTGAATAGAATTATTATAATGTTATAAATGCAAGCAGTGTCAATAAAAAGTAATGTCACCAAGAAAAATCATATAAATTATGTCAATAAAAATAATGTAAAATTTAATAGAAATGAAGTCAGAAATCGGATTAACTACTCTTTTCATTAAGATACTCCTCTATTGAATAGTAGGCTTTATTCAGGAGAAATGCTTGTAATTGTTTTTTGAACATTGGTAGGTTTTTACAAGATTTAATAGCTTGAGGCAGTTTATTATAAACCTTAGGTACGAATACACTTTTATGTAATAGGGCCGTTTTGGATGGGACCAAGTAGCCTGTCAGACCTGCGACTGCTGGTTATAACAGAGAATTTCTCCCAGTTCTGTTTAACAAACATAACTATCTCAAATATGTACATACATGGCATCGTCAGTATCTTCAGGCTAATAAAATACGGTTTACATGTATCAGTCGTTTCAATCTTACATATGGCTCTAATGCATCGCTTTTGAGCTTTAAAAACTAATTCTTTACCGGTTGCATTGCCCCAAAATATGATCCCATACCTTAAAGTAGAAGCAACCAGTCCAAAGTATGCTGTAAGTACTGTGTTCCTGTTTACAATTTTACAAAGCATGTATAATGCATATGCATGTTGGTGTATTCTATTGCTCACCATTTCAATCTGTGCATTCCACTTTAGTGTATTTTCAATTTGTAGGCCTAAAAACTTTATCACTTTAATGTTATTTATCTTTTTATCGTCATACTGTATTTCTAGATTTGTTTTGTTTACCCTTTGATTAAAGTCCATTATATATGTCTTGTGCAAATTAATTTTGAGATTGTGTACCTCTAGCCAGTTTATCAAAGAAGTAATATTTTTGTTGATAGCTGAAACAGTGGTATCAAGATTATCATTATTGAATACCACTGTACTATCGTCGGCGTACATGATCATGGGGAATGGTGTGGCTGATGGGAAGTCATTAACATAGATAATGAACAGAAGTGGTCCAAGTATACTTCCCTGTGGAACTCCATAGCGTATGGTTCTTGTGTCCGACATGTACGAAATTTCACTCCTAGTTCTATTACATATTTTATTTATTACAGTTATATGTTGACGATTTTCAAGATATGACTTGAGTAAACATGACAAATTCCCGCGAATACCATATGCATTCAATTGTGTGGTTGTGTGTGCAAAAAAAAGTATTTCAATTACAGTAAAGTATGTACTTTGGCCAGCCCTGGCTATATGACGTATCACTGAATCGAATGCACCTCCCTCTAGCGGTCATAAAGTACTTTTTTATATACCACTTACCTAGCAGACAAGCACACGGCCCACCTGATGGAAAGCGGTTACCGTGGCCTATGGACGTGTGCAAAACCGAGGGAGTCACACTCGTCCTGCCGACCCTGTAAGCACAGAGAGTTTCTGTGCCGTCAGTGTAAAAGACAAAGGACAATCTTTTGGTCTACCCACTGACAGTACACAACCTCTCCAGTGAGCTCTGGCTACCCTACTCACTTCCGGGAACACAACACAAGGTTATTATGGCCACGGTATTCTATAGGGCGGAGGTACTTCTCCAGTCACTCTGACATTGTTCATATGCTATTTTTTTAAACCACTTAGGTGGCAGACAAGCACACGGCCCACCTTATGGAAAGTGGTTACCGTGGCCTATGGACGTTTGTAACACCAGAGGAGTCACAGTCGCGCTGCCAACCCTTTAAGTACAGAGTTTCTGTACCGTCAGTGTAGAAGACAAAGCAGGACAAGACTTTAGTCTTTCCACTGACAGCACAAATTCTCCAATGAGCTCTAGCTACCCTACTCACCGCTGGGAACACAACACGAAGTTATTATAGCCGCGGTATTCTGTAGGGCGGAGGTACTTCCACTTCGGAGTAATTCCACTGGGTGCAGTGGTTTTTACGTTCTTTTTTTAGAAAAAACGATTCCGATCTTATCCCCGGACGTAGTGGCGAGCCGCAGCTAGTTTATACTACCTATGACGCAATGAGCAATAAGATTTGTTACACCATGACGACAGTGGCGATAACAAATTTAATATTAATGTAAAATATTCAATCACCAGTTTTTTAAATAAAATTCACTGCGTTATAACTGTTTCTCTGATATATTTTATTACAATATACGTATATACGGCCTCGGGTAAAGTTACTAAAGGCTACCAGTGAAGTAATAAAACTAAACCATTGTTCACTCCTATATTATAAATGAATTAAATTTACGAAGATTTTAATGAGTAATGAGAAAGAAGTAAGCGAATGCATAAATATAATTAACAGTTGAATGGTGTAAGTTACTTTCTAGGTCATATTAAAAAAATGAATATAAGAAATGCAATAAAGCTTAATTCATGAAATACGTGCATAGAATATAAAAGTGCATCTAATCATGTCACCTTGCCTAATAGTCATAGTTCTGATAACTTTAATTTCTAGTACACAATGTGAAATTTTGAAAGAAATATTAAGAGTATGGGACAATAAAGTGTTTGCAGTCAAAAAACACATAAATGCCTTAGTGAATTTTGGTAAAATTTTACTACAAGGGAAGAATGATGTTGATGAAAATGGCGAAAATGGCGAAAATGGCGAAAATAGCGAAAATATAGAAGATGGGATAGCGAACAAAATACACGGAGTATTCAGAATGATAACAAATAAAGTAAATGACTTCTTTGTGGAGGTAAAACCAATAAGAAAACTAAAGCTAAACTGTGCCACTCCGCTAGCTAATCAAAGTAAAACTGAGGGCAAAACTCAGACTTACACTGAGGGTATTACCAATAAACCAAATAATTATTACCCATATGATGATCAAGTTAAAAATGGTAACGAAACTCTACCTAACACTGAGCACATTACTGAGAAACCAAATTATTTTAAACCATATGGTGAAATTGTATCAGTGCTGAGTTCGGAATTTTTGGAACGTATCTCTAAGGACAAAACACTTCGGAATAATTTAAGGAGGTTCTCTAATCAAGTTCAGAGGAATACTGATAAAAGTGATCAGGAATACGACTTGATTTCAAAATTTTTGCAGCGTATTTTAAGGTCAAGTAAAGAGAAATTACTTCTGGGAAAAATTAATAATGAATTACGGAAGCTTGTTGATGAAATTCATATACTAAGTGAAAAACAAGTCAGCGATGGTCATCTGTCAGCACCTGAAGAGAATAACCAGACTGCTGGTAACAGTGACAAAACGAAACCGAATTATTTAAGCTATCCATATAGCAAAATAGGACCAGAATTGAGTTTGAAATCTTTGCGTCGCACCACCAGTTCAAGTAAAAAAAAAATTCCACTGCAAAATTTATTGACTGAATTACGGAGGCTCGTTGATCAAATTGAAAAGCAAGGTAACGATAATCAGTTGTCAGCATCTGAAGAGAATGTAAAGGTCCACAGTATTGCTAATAGTGAATTAACAAAACTGAATTCGTTAAGCTATGAAGTAGAAACAGAATTGAGTTCAGATAAAAAAGATAAATCACATGGGACAATTTTAACGCATCAATTAAGGAGGCTTTTGAATCAAGTTAGTAAAAAACAGAAAAAACGAGGCAAACATGGTCGTAAATCGGTATCTAAAGATAATGTGATGGACCATGCTACTAGTAATCATATAAAAAAATCAAAGCATTTAAAATATTCACAGAGTGCAAGCAAAGAATCAAAACATACCACCACAAGGGCAGTAAAAATAAACTCATTTCTGAATCATATACAGGATGAAATAAAAATGCTCTCTAATTATGTTAATACGAGAATCAAGAAGCCTGGCCACGATAGCAAGACATCAATATCTGAAAATAATATAAAGGACCTTACTTCTTCTGCCGACAAAATCACTGAAACTCCCAAAGGGAAAAAGAAAATGATTATTTCGGTACTTGGATTCGATGCATAAGATCAAATTTCAAAAGTGACTTGAACTGTTGACTTTTTTTTTATACCACTTAGGTGGCAGACAAGCACACGGCCCACCCGATGCGAAGTGGTTACCGTGGCCTATGGACGTATGCAACACCAGGGGTGTCACACTCGCGCTGCCGACCATTAAAAAACCTTCTGATGCCCCTCTTGAAGAACCCAATATTGTAGATGCTTGGGAAACCCGCAGCAGGGAGGTCATTCCACATCTTAAGTGTGCGTGGGATGAAGTTTCTTTCATACCGCACAGTGCGCACCGTCTCAGGTCGCAATGTGTGAGGATGAATTGCCTGCTTATGGCGAGAGATAAGTTGATAGAATGTAGCTGTGGGCATCATGTCAAACAATTCATCCGAGCACAAACCATTGTATAGGCGGTTCACACTCAGCGAGGCAAAGTCCCTCCTCAGGCTAAGAGGTTCCACACTATCTAGTATTGGATTGTCAACCAGCCTCTACGCCCGTCTTTGCACCGAGTCGAAGGGATCAAGCTGGTATGCAGGCGCTCACTCCGACTCTTGATAGCTTGTGCCCACCAGTTTGTGAGATACACAAGAAGGTCACCGGTAGAGCGACGGTGGCGAAAGCCGTACTATCGATCGCTCAGTAGATCGTTTCCCTCAGCTGTGTATTAATAACACGCTCCATTACCTTCGAGAGAAGGGAGGTGATAGCGATTGGCATGTAATTGGTCGGATCTGTCCTGTAATTTTTCTTAGGCATAGGGTGTACGAATGCGGTCTGCCACGAGGCCAGGACCTGCCTCTCTGAGTATGAGAGTACGAAAAGGAGTGTAAGTACAGGGAACAGCGTGTTTAAGCACCATCGCCGGAATACCGTCCGACCCACTCGACTTCCGAACATCTAGGGACTTAAGATTGCGGCGAACCAGCCGTTGCGTGATTTTAATTTCGGTCCTGGAAGCACTTCACAGCGTTTCCGTCGTTCATAGTCGAGTTTGACGCAAAGAGATTACCCAAAAGATCGGACTTCTCCTTAGCGCCATGGACCAGACTACCGTCGGATTTTTGCAGAGGCGGAAGGCAAGACCAGCAGAAGTTTCCCTCGACAGTTTTGGCGAGCGACCAAAATGCACGACTGCCAGATTGGTAGCGCGCAAGCCGTTCTCCAATTCTGCCGATGAACTCAAACTTTGCCCTAGACGTTGCCTTTTTATTGGACCTCGAAGCAGTATTCAACTTCCGCTTCACTTCAGCGATGTTCGGATCCTTATTGGCAAGAGCCATCGACGAGCCAGAATCGCGTCAGCGAATGCTGTTGCACAGGAGCTTGGATCATCTGAAGTGAAGCAAAGCTGCCTCCACGGGTACGATGCGAACAATTCTCGCAGTCCGTCCCATGTCTGCTGACTTGTAGTGCCACACATATCGCCACTGAGGTGGCTGCGGTGGTTCAGGCCGCGCGAGTGTCACTTGTACCCGGACGAGGCTGTGGTCCGAATTACCGAGAGGTGCTTCCACCTTTATGGAGTATTCATCCGGACGCGTAGTCCGCAGAAGGTCCAGAATAGAGCTTCTGTGGGTCTCAATTTCTGGTGGTCTAGTGATAGAATGCAACAGTTGAAATTGACCTGTCCGCTGATCGCTGTAGGTGCTCAAACAGTTGGACCGTGCCCAGGTCACCGCTATGAAACCTGTAAAGGCACGCATAGAAACGGGTGTGGCCACCGTGATCTATACGTACCCATAGAGTTGACAGGTCCCTGTCCTCAAGGCCATAGACACGGCGGCAGCAAATATAATCCCGGAAGTACACCCCGGCGCGACTCAAAAAGTTGTGCTCAATTTTGTACCCGGGGTTCATTAGGTAGGCTGTATCGGCCAGGCATGATATTTGCATCTCCGTCAGAAAACGCAAGGTTGGCTGCGCAGTCTCCAAGGGGAGATGAATCTCGTTAGGGTTGGAATGTAGGCCCCTGATGTTGCAGAAGTCCACATTTACTGTGGATGATGGTGCCACTGTGGTAATGTTTCTCTTGCTTTTTTTTCATTTCCATGTATGCGATTGAGGGAGGGGGGGGAGGGAGAAGGTAAAGGGAAATTCTGTGCTTCCAGTGTAGAAGACAAAGTAAGGCGTCCTATCCCCACAGAGAAGCTGAGGTTGTGTGACTGGCTGGTGCGGTGGGTGCAAGGGCCCCCGGTCCCAGATACTGAAGCCGAGTCCACTCCGGCCTCCTCCTCCGGCACGGCTACAGCACCGGGAACTTTGCACAGGCTGCTGGTTCAGCCTCCTGAGGCGGAGATTAAGTAATTTTTTTTATACCACTTTGGTGGCAGACAAGCACACGGCCCACCTGATGGAAAGTGGTTACCGTGGCCTATGGACGTATGCCATACCCTAGGTATGTTACACTTGCGCTGCCGACCATGAAGAACCCCATATTGTAGGTGCTTGGGAAAACCTTGGGAAGTCATTCCACATCTTAAGTGTGCGTGGGATGAAGTTTCTTTTATACCGCACAGTGCGCACCTTCTCAGTTCACAATGTGCGAGGATGAATTCCCTGCCTATGGCGAGAGGTGTGATGATAGAATGTAATTTTATTTTTATTTTATTTTATTATATTTGGAAAAGTTACAGCTAGTGTACAGTTTATAGTCTTAAATAATTAATAGCTGAAGGCTATTAACAAATTTCCACGAGTAACAATAACGTTTATATAAATAAGGGAAAAAACAGTAGGTAAAAAAAACTAAACATGTATCTTTCGAATAAAACCACTACAGATTATTATCAGGATTAACTCTCACCAAAGAACCTATTCGCTAGAACGTGCTTTAAATGGGAAGCATTCGTATTGAAGAGGTCCAAATCTAATTCTCGACATAACATATTGAAGCATCTGCTCACCCGTATTCAGAATGAGTTTTGCCTGCAGGCGCACTTAACAAGGGGTACATAGATTACACTAGGATTACGTAATAGTCTGGATCGTGCTATAAAGTCTAGCTCTCCCAACAACTCGGGACAATCCACGATTCCAGTCACCATTTTGTGTAAATACACAACATCTGCGATTCGTCTCCATTCACGCAGAGGTAGTATATGAAACTTAGATCCCTAACAACACTTATTCTTTTTAAAATAGTATTTTGCAGCTTATATTAAAAGGAAACGAGTAAAGTTTTACGCGTGTACGAGGTGACGCAACACTTTGAAACATTAAGTTCTAGTTTGTTAAGAAGACCGTATTTTTTAAGCTCGTCTTAATCTCGCTGTAGACCAAGGCAGTCACCAAGTTCTGATATCGGGCAAAGTATTTTCATGTCATCAGCATAAAGAATTATCTTAGAGTGGCTAAAACAAGAATCAATGTCGTTAACAAAAATAATAAATAGCAACGGACCTAAAAGAGATCCCTGCGGTATTCCAGATGGTATCCATGAAGCCATGGAGGTGTATCCATTAAGAACTACTGTCTGACAGCGGTTTTCAATATATGATTTGAACCACCTGAATAAATTTTCTCTGATACCTATGCGCTGCAACTTTAGCAAAAGGGTATCATGATCTATTCTATCGAATTCCTTACTATAGTTGTATATATTACGTCAACTTGTGAAGGTTCAGACATAGTCTTTGTCAGGCAGTCTGAACAATTGAGCAGGTTAAAAACAGTGGATCTATTTCTCAAAAAACCGTGCTGAGCTTAGCTTAAAGATTGTTTAATACCATGGTACATTGAGGGATAAATAAGTTTTTCTAGAGTCTTGGCGAAAAGGCAAAGTTTCGATATAGGCCTGTAATTTTCTACAAGATCTCTAGAGCCTTTCTTGTGTAAGGGAGTAATGAACGTTGTCTTCCAGATTTGCGGCATTACACCTTCATTATGAGATCACTGATATAATAAAGTCAGAGGTATAGACAGGCTACGAGTACACCGATATATGAAAATGGCAGGAATACCATCAGGACCAGCTGACTTGTTTAAGTCGATGGTTTTTAGAAGTTTGAGAACTTCAGTCTCATAGACCACTACAGAACTGATGTCCGCAGTGGCACCCTGGAGGTGATCATACAAATCACTGCACAAATCAGTTTCATTGGAATCCGTTCTAGATAAGAAATTACAATTGAAAAAGTCATTTTTTTTTTTTTTTATATAGGACACGCCAACTTGACCTCACCTCGCCTGATGGTAAGCTAAAGGCAAAGTCTCAGGAAAGAGGGTCACCATTACAGACACTAAGTGCTACAATGGTGGCACTCAGCTTGGCGGCCTCATCAGATGCTTTTTCACGCCCCGCTTAAAGGCCCCGGGACTGTAGGAAGAAGGAAATACGTGTGCTGGTAATGAATTCCAGGTCTTGGTGGTGCGGCAAAGAAAAGAGTCTCCGAACCGCTTGGTTCTTGCTCGTATATTCTGCACAGTGTGAGGGTGACATCTAAGGCCTGCACGTGTTGTCCTATGTAGGAAAGGAGATGGTGGGATTAGTTGGAAGAGCTCGTCAGAACACTCACCGTGGTAGAGACGGTAAAATACAGCCAAGGAAGCAATATCTCTACGCATCTGCAAAGGCTCGAGGGTGTTCGTGACCTCAGGGTTCCCAATAATTCGGACCGCGCGTCGCTGCAACCTGTCGAGAGCATCTAGTAGGTATTTCGCGGAGCCATCCCAGAGATGCGAGCAGTATTCCACGCAGGAGCGAATTTGTGTCTTATAGAGAAGACACTGCTGCTCCGGCGTGAAAAAACGTCTCACTTTGTTTAGGAGTCCGAGTTTCCGCGAGGCTGTTTTGATGATGCTCTCGATGTAATTTCTGTTATTCAGTTTATTTTTATTGTCTATTTTTATGTTTATTCAGGTTATTCAGTCATTGAACATGTTGCAAATATTATTATATATTATATTACATTATATATATTATATAGTTTTTTTTTTTCTTTTTTATATAGGACACGTCAATTAGACTTCGCCTTGCCTGATGGTAAGCTGAAGGCAAAGTCCCAGAAAAGAGGGTCACCATTACTTACACATACCGTGTGACAATGGTGACACTCAGCTTGACGGCCACATCATATGCTTTTTCACGCCCCGCTTGAAGGACCCGGGACTGTAGGAAGAAGGAAACACGTGAGCTGGTAATGAATTCCAGGCCTTAATGGTGCGACAGAGGAAAGAGTCTCCGAACCGCTTGGTTCTTGATCGGATGTTTTCCACCGTGTGCGGATGACATCTAAGACCTGCACGTGTTGTCCTGTGTAGGAAAGGGGAGGGTGGGACTAATTGAAAGAGCTCATCAAAACACTCCCCATGGTACAGACGGTAAAATATAGTCATGGACGCAACATCTCTACGAATCTGTAAAGGTTCTAGGGTGTTCGTGACCTCGGGATTCCCAATGATGCGGACCGCACGTCGCTGCGACCTGTCGAGAGCATCTAGTAAGTACTTTGCTGAACCATCCCAGAGATGCGACCAGTATTCCACACAGGAGCGAATTTGTGTCTTGTATAGAAGACACCGCTGCTCCGGCGTGAAAAATCGTCTTACTCTGTTCAGGACTCCGAGTTTTCGTGAGGCTGTTTTGATGATACTTTCGATGTAATTTTTGTTATTCAGGTTGCAGCGAACATCCATACCTAGGATATTGAAATTATCCTGCAGTGGCAGTGGCGTGCTCTGAAGAGTGGGGAGGGGAAGGAAAGAAGATACTTTTGCTGTAAACGCACATGCCTGCGTCTTCTTGGCATTGAACTCAACCAGGTTCTCAGAGCCCCATTGAGAAATGTGATTCAGGATCCCGTCAAACTCAGTGACAAGAAGCTGCCTTTTCTCTGCGATATCTGACTGCTTGGCCGCAGGATGTCCATGATAACTCCCATATAAAGTGCTATCTGCATAACAATGAACATTGCCGATAGACAGCATATCGTTAATATGCAGAATAAAGAGAGTGGGTGATAAGACGGACCCCTGGGGCACGCCAGCATTTACCTGCAGAAACTCCGAAGCTCGTCCGTCACAAAGGACACGAATACGGCGCCCCTGCAGGAAGCTAGCAACCCAGTTGCACATCCTAGAAGGCAGACCAAAGGCAGGTAGCTTGGAAAGAAGCGATTTGTGCCAGACTCTGTCGAAAGCTTTGGCGATGTCAAGACTAATTGCCAGTGACTCGCCGTGCTTGTCCATATCCTCACCTCAAAGATGGGTAACGTATGCTAGAAGATCACCCGTTGACCGTTTCGGCCTGAAGTCATATTGCCGGTCATTAATTAAGGAGTAGTAATGCATAGGTTTTTCTTTTAATATTTCGAGCATAGTACGAAAACCCATCGTCTGATAAGTGCCACGATAAATTGGGGTAAAGTAAAATCACCCAGAATTATAAAAGTGTCGGTTATATTGTTTAGTATAATATCTAGCAACTTATTGTAAAAAGCAGTCAGCTGGGCCGTTAGTGAATTTCCTTTGATCTGTTTACAAAGATACATTGTACAGATGTGTAGCTTACATTTGCCTTTAGGTCTAGAATGATTCAGGGTAATCGTGACCCACATATCTTCTGCGGAGGAACACCAACTATCGCGCACCTCCGAGGCGTATTCGCCTCGAACAGCAATGATCATCCCACCACCCAGCCTCTGATTCCTTCTCAAGTAATCCCTGTCCCGTCTCCAAACAATATAACGATCATCAAACAATTCATCACTGTTAAAATCATCGCTAAACCATGTTTTACTTATGCATATCACGTCATACTGGTTCAATAACACGTTTCTTAAAAAGCTTGTAGTTTTAGTACGCAAGGCACGAACATTCTAAAAAAATAATTCAAGTCATTTTTGTAAAACGGGTAGGTAGCAATAAGACTAGCAAAAAATTAAAAGTTTAATATGTATATGGTGATAAAATAAGCTTTTGACTTAGCGTCAAAAGCCGTATACCGTATTTTGGTGTTTAATGTGTGGTTTTAGTAGGTATACGCGACATATACTCGTATAAGTAAAAAGGAACATATGAATGTCCACATCAGGTATCAGCAGATGTTTAGAATAACAGGAGTAAATTACAATAGCTTGTGCATAGCAAAATACAAATAAATAATGTGTGGGTTTTGTAGGTATAGACAATTCGACAGACAATTCGTTCTTCATAGTGTTGAGGTTTGAGATATCAGCTTGAATTGTCTTCACGGTTTCAAACAACGAAGGTAATGGTGCCAACTGCTCCGTGAGCTTACGGAGCTCCCAGTATATATTATCTAAATCTCCTTGTGCTACCTTACCCGATGGCGGCTTAGCTGACAGATTAGATGGGCTCGCCAGGCCCGCTTTGCAAGTACTACACTTCCAAGTGGCTTTTCTATCCCCAAGTTTGCGGTATCCAGCCTCATTAATACCCGCACACGGGAAATCATACCGGTTCAAGCACAGTGTACACTGTACACCATCTCGGCCTTATTCTCCACAATGATGACAAGTAAACATGATGATAAATTATTTGAAAAGATGGTAAATGAAAAATAATTATAATAAAGACGGAAAAGTTTGAGAAACGCAGTGTTTAACGTCAGTACGTGACGAACTGTTGCAGCCGAGTGCAGACACGCGTTCGGCTCACTGTTTACCGACTGACTGCGTCATCCTCAGGTTCGGGCACTGTACAGCCGTTTCACCGGGTCTCCCTGACCACCGCGCCAACATTTCACGCCCCTACCAGTCATTGGGGTCAATTTAAACCTTCGGTCTTCCCACTGACAGCACAAAACCTCTCCAGTGAGCTCTGGCTACCCTACTCACCGCCGGGAACACATCACAATGTTACTTTAGCCGCGGTATTCTGTAGGGCGGAGGTACTTATTCAGACAGACTGCTCAATTTTGGACGGGAGATACCGTCATGTCCTACCTCCAATGACAGTTCTTCTCTTAAAGATTTAGGGTTTAGATAGATTTTTGCAACCAAAAGGACCTTTATATTCCTAAAGTAGAAGGATCCTTAATAAATGGTTTGTATACTGTACAATATTGTAATTTAACAGTATTTTGTGCTGCAGTTACTTAAAATAAACGCTATGGGAATATTCGTGAAGATTTCTGCACATCTATCCTACGAAAATAATGATAGTTTTGTTTTATATAGAACTATGTACAGAGTCAGTCAGACATTCTTAATTACTTGCCCCATACCCCACAAACCACTAAAGCGGACTTGTTAGAATGTGACAGTCGATCGGCAAGTTGCTTGCAAATTAAAGTACAGTAGTCTCAACTTTGCCCAGAGGAACTTGCGGTAACACGAGTGTATTTACTTCGCACATATGTAGCTGTCTTATTAATTCGAAATTGTTTGGTATGTTGATATGTCCTATATAATATGTATTTCACATTCTCCGGCCTGATAGATCGACCTCCTACGCTGTAAAAAAGACTGACAGACGTGAATACGGCTAGAATAGTTAATTTCTGCTATTTCCATAGTATTTTGAGCTACGGAATTCTCCTTTGGGGTAATTCTGCAGGTTTAGACACATTTTGTGTTACAAAAACGGGTTGTGTGAGCTATTTATAATGTAGGCCCAAGAGTCTCCTTCAGAGAAAAGTCTAAATAGATTAAATAGAAAAGAAAAGTAGTGCCACAATATACTTTCGAGAACCTCATGCATGTACGGAAAAATGTTTCATATTTCTCAAGAGTTTGTGACCGGCATAACATAAATACCAGACACAAAAACAATCTTGTAGTCTGTGGTAGGTAGTCAACTTGAAAAATATTTATATTCATTCCGGAGTAACCTTTTTAACAAGCTCCGTAATAAAATTAGGGATTTACCTGTGGATAAATTAAAAAATGTAGTAAAAATTAAATTGTGCCAGAAAGGCTATTTATAAATCCAAGAACACTTGAATGATAAACAAGCTTTCGATCGATCATGGCGACCAACGTACTCAAAATTATCCTAATGCCTTGGTTCCCCCCCTTCCTATTGACTGATTGTTCCGATATTTTGGTACACACCTTTAGTTCGAACAATAATATAATTTAAGTATTGACGCTACCCGTGATCAGAGGGCTGGTTTATTCTTTGCGCAAAGAATTGGTATTGCCATTCAACGTGGCAATGCCGCTAGCCTTCTGACCACCTTCCCGGTTGACATCGATGGCGAGGAATTCTTTGACGCCTGAACCTGCAGGATTATTTAGATATATATTCTTTTTTATATATTTTTTTTTACATACATACATAAAATCACGCCTGTCTCCCATAGGGGTAGGCAGAGATCACGGATCTCCATTTGCTACGATCCTGACATATTACTCTCGCTTCATTCACTCTCATTACATTCTTCATGCATGCTCGTCGGTTTAGAGTACTCCTGACCTGCCCCTTTTCTAAAACTTCCCCGATTTGGTCCAGGTATGTGCGCCTAGGTCTTCCCCTTCCGACGGTACCATCCACACTCGCCTCATACACCTGTTTCGTTAGTCTTCTTTCATTCATTCTCTCAACATGACCAAACCATCTCAACATTCCTCTCTCAATTCTCATCACTACATCTTCTATCACTCCACATCGTTCTCTTATCACGCTATTTCTCACTCTATCTTTCAAGGTCAAGCCACACATACTTCGCAACGCACGCATTTCTACTGCATTTACTCTACTCTGATGCTTTTTCTGCCACACCCAACTTTCACTACCATACATAAGAGTCGGCACCAATACTCCTCCATGTACAGCCAGTCGTGCCTTTTCGGACACTTTCCGGCTGCTCATAAAGTTGTGTAGTGCCCCATTCACTCTATTTCCAGCCATCACTCGCCTTTCAACATCTTCTTCATGCTTTCCATCTCTCGTAAACAATGTTCCCAAATATATGAACTCATTCACTTGTTCCACTTTTTCTCCATCTATACAAATCCTACACTCTGTCACACATTCATCTCTTTCAAAAACCATAACTTTTGTCTTACTAACATTCACTTTCATTCCTTTCCTCTCAAAAGCTTCATGCATAGTTGTTACCATCTCCTGCAACTCATCTGCCGATGACGCCAGTAAAACCTGATCATCAGCATAAAGAAGACATTTGACGAGTAAATTCTTCATTCTTAAACCACATTTTTTATCTTTCAAATCTTGCAAACAACTGTCCATGAATAAGTTAAACAGCCATGGTGACGCTACACATCCCTGTCTAACCCCTTTTTGGCTACTAAACCATTCAGTGTATGACCCATGTATCCTCACGCAAGCTCTGGAGTCCTCATAGAGAGACTTCACAGCTCGAATAAGGTTGCTGCTCACCCCATACATAGACAGTACCGACCAAAGTTCATTCCTCACCACTTTTTTTTTTTTTATTTCTATAATTTTCGTGTATATTATGTAAATAATTGTTTATGAATAAATGATATATTTGTATATTTAAGTATTTAAACTATCATGGTCACTCACATCAGTATCAAAATAAACAGGATATTTACCATGTTTCATTGTTTTGAGTTTCCGATATTTCGGCGTGGCCTCAAGCACCATGATGATCACGGAGGAACTGGAGTAGTGGTGGTGAACAGAGAAAAAGATTTTTCCTAGGAGCAATTATATCGATCTACCCTCTTTCGAGTTCTTTTACTACGTGTATCTGCACTACTATTGGTTTCACTCTCACTACAAACTCGAACCCGATTTCGATCACGTTCACGACTCAGGATGCTTACAGTATCCACTCGTGATTTTGTTTTGGCTTGTTCCCGGTTGTTTTTGCAAAGACGGACCACTGGATGCCAGACGTTCGGCAGTTGAAACCCATCCTGACGATCGAAATTTTTATACTTTTTTATTTCAATTGCTTCCCTAACCAGTCTTGGTATATAGTGTAGTAGAAATATCGGAAACTCAAAACAATAAAACATGGTAAATATCCCGTTTAATTTGATACTAATATAATTTAAATCAACAAAACAGTCTGATTTGCTGTTAATACCTTAGTATTCATTTTATGACTTTGTAGACAAGATCATTATGACTCTGAATGTACACGCAAGAAATCGTGCTACCTCCTCTCTGTATTTGCTCTGTGGTAAATAATAATAATAATAATAATAAATACTTTTACCATGATTGCATTAATTGAGGTAAACATTATTTATCCTGACATAAGTATCTAAAGGAGCCTCATTCGAAACAATCCAAAACTGAGCAAAAGGCAATACCTATAAATAACTCATAAGTTGGTGATATCTCGACGCGGTACTGACAGCAAAACAAAGGTATCGTCTGCGACATAAAGTTGTCGCGACCGGCGCCAGGTAACACACGAACGATATAAATCATATGAGTATTGAGATCCGCCACGACAGTGTGGTAATATGTCTATTCATGCACTGTTTTATTACACAACAGTTTGAACGCTCAATATTTTCTTTAGACTCGACTACGACGAAGCAAAAGGAGGGTTATGATTTTGACAGGCTATATACGTATGTATGTAAGTTCATCTGTTCCCTCATAGCTCCTCAACCACTAATTACATAACATAAACATGACATAAATTCACGCCTATATTCCCCGAAGGGGTAGGTAGAGGTGCTAGCACCCACACTGTATACTAAACATAAACTGTATAAGTGCCAGGTTAATGGTAATAGGCTCGCTCCTATTACCATTAACCTGGCACTTGTAAACTTGCGATAAATACACACATAACTTCGAAAAGCATCAAAAAGTAATTGGTATGTGCCATGGTAAAACCTGGGATCGAACCCGAGACCTCATCTAAGCAGTCCATTACCCATACCACTAGGCTACCGCGGTTTACCACTAATTAGAACTGGACAAATGAGGTATCGTTAGAAGCGTCTTAGTCGTCCGCTAGTTATAGGCTAAATCATCAAGTATTGTGTTAAAACATAAACTTTCGTGTTGGGTTTCAACTGTTGGGGCTTAATTAGCACAATTCAAATATCTAAACGTTATCCCTATTGCTTGCCCCATAATAATATAAATAAAAAAACAAATTTAAAACTAAAATCCGGCTACTGAAAAATCACACTATAAAAATAATTAATCAAGAAAATATTAAGGATAGTCGTGGTCGTATGCCAGTTAGTCTAACAAAAAAATTCATTACAGGAAAAAGTGGCACATGACCACGGCTATCCTATCCCACGTGTATTTAATCGTGATTTTCGAGTAGTCGGGTTTTGTTTTAAACTTATTTTTTTTTTGTATTCCGTATACAGAATAATTAATAATAGTACTACGAAGAAGTTGCACTTCTATAATCTTAAAGAAAGCCTCAGCCGAAATTAGGTAGCCGAAGATTCACCCTCGAGTTTACAGTTTCGAGGTAGGTGGTTTGAGCGAGGCTCGTGGCAAATAGTCCCATTGCCCGGAGGGAACGACCTGCTTGGAAGTATACAAGCGGACCCGACCGCATCTTAGCTTTGCTCATAGTTCTGATAACAAGGGAAAGATCGCGGGTTCAAATCTCGCCTGAACTGATTCAAATATTTTCTTATCTAATCGATTTGAATGGGTTTATAGTTGTTTAACTTTTATGAATTGTCTGATGAATTGAATTGCGTACAAAGTTTAAATTGAGACAATGATAAATGAATGAAAAATACGTACATTTTTAATAGGTATAGCACTCACATTTCGCCAGTTTATGTTTAGGTCCCAATGTAATATTAAGCCTATATAATAGTAATATTTGCGCTAGTCTATACTAACGTAAGACTAGTTACTACAAATATTCGGTTATAGCTCTCTATAACATTTGCTTTAATCATAAAACAGCGAAGAAAACCGTAAAAATGTTAACAAGAAAATTCCTATTACACTTTTCACGCAAGACACTCGTTTTCATGTCGTTATGTTATCACAACACATCTGTAATTCAATTCTAACTATAACTGCCCCTTTGGAGGACAGATTACTTCCAAAATAGCACTTGTCGTTTGAAAAATAAGGTTGTTAGCTGTATAAATCAGAAATAAATAAATAATACACTGGGCGAGTCCAGAAACGATAACTGAGAGGTATTATTAAGAGCTCGTTTAGAATTCCTACCATGTTATGTTCAAGTTAAGATTGTTTCCATTGGCTACAAGTGGTTTAGATACGACACAATAATACGTCATCCGATTTTTTTCATTTATATTATAGTTAAGTCATATTTTCTTTTCGATGCTTTTTGAAGTAATGTGTGTATTTATCGCAGGTTTATAAGTGCCCGATTAATGGCAATAGGCTCGCCACCTATTACATTGGGACCTAAACATAAACTGCCGAAATGTGGGTGCTAGCACCTCTACCTACCCCTTCGGGGATATAGGCGTGACTTTATGTTACGTTAAGTCATATTTTTGAGATATTGCTTAACTTGGATTTGTGGGATTTTTCACCTCTCGAGGGTTTTATTGATGCGAAGATTGATGATTTTATTTGGTGCGAAGTTGGATCAAGATTTGAGGAGGATTCATGAGAAATTAGATCAACACTTGAATTTGTGCGCACTGTGCGGTATGAAAGAAACTTCATTCCACGCACACTTAAGCTGTGGAATGACCTACCTGCTGTGATTTTCCCAAGCACCTACAATATGGGGTTCTTCAAGAGGGGCATCAGAATATTTCTTCATGGTCGGTAGCGCGAGTGTAACACCCCTGGTGTTGCATACGTTCATAGGCCACGGTAACCACTTCCCACCAGGTGGGCCGTGTGCTTATCTGCCACCTAAGTTGTATAAAAATAAAAAATAAATTGCAAATAAAAGGCGACTGACAGATTATTTCGTACAAATATCATGTAGTAACTAGTTTACTAAAAAAAAAATCAGTCTGACAAACTCTACCATCAAACCCACTATTGACGACAATTCCTATGTGTAAGAGGAATATTGTCCAACACCAGGCAGAAAATATTACCCACTTAATACTTATCGGGAGAGTTTGTGACGATGTTACAGCTGACCACAAACTTAGACCATTACGAATACTAATATCAGACGAAATATCGTTGACGGATATCGTATATCAATGGACACAGGATCAACCTTCCCTCGCCTATCCAGTATGCAGGTCTCGCCCGGCACCACGCGACTAGATCATCCGCAGTTATTGTGTCAATAGTCAATACCGTTGTTTATTGGAGCTAACACATGCTGCCCTAAATACGAATATTAAATGGTATTTTTTGTCAATATCCTTTGTTTGGACAGTTTAACGTTATTTCAGAATAGTGTAAGAGTAAAACATATGATATTTGTATGTTTTACATGATACTGTTTGAATTTTATGCACATAAATAGTAGATAGTAGTTTTAACAAATTCTATCGTCATTTATTTGCTTTTTAATTTTATTTTATTTTATACAGGATACGTCAGTTAGATTTCGCTTCGCCTGATGGTAAGCTAAAGGCAAAGTTTCAGAAAAGGGGGTCTCCATTACATACATATACTATGTTGTCCAAACCAATTGTTATTATATCACTTAGGTGGCAGACAAGCACACGGCCCACTATGGTTGTGTGCAAAACCAATGGAGACACACTCGCGCTGCCAACACTGTAAACACAAAAGTTTCTGTGGTGTCAGTGTAAGGGTCACCATTACATACATATACAATATTACAATGGCTGAGTGTCACTCAGCTTAACGGCCTCAATATATGCTTTTTCACGCCCGCTTAAACAACCCGGGACTGTAGGAGGAAGGAAACACGTGAGATGGTAATGAATTCCAGGCCATAATGGTGCGACAAAGAAAAGAGTTTCCAAACCGCTTGGTTCTTGAACGAATATTTTACACCGTATGCGAGTGATATCTAAGCCCTGCACGTCATGTCCTGTGTAAGAAAGAAGAATGTGTGACTAATTGGAAGAGCTCATCAGAACATTCACGGTAAAATACTTTATTCATGGGCAGCAGCGCGAGTGTAACGCCCCTGATGTTACATACGTCCATAGGCCACGGAAACCACTTCTCATCAGGTGGGCCGAGTGATTCTCTGCCACCTAAGTGATATAAAAAAATACAGCACAAACACAGCCTCAGATGCATGGGTCGAGTAAAAATAGTGCACGGAAGACAGCAATATGCTTATGTGGAACCGAAATTAATGATTGGTGAAATGTGGGTATATTAATTCACCTCTGCCTAACCCTCCGGGGATAAAGGCGTGATTATATTTATGCATTTTTTAAGATAAGATAACTTATTCACATATTTTTTTACATAAATACTTACGTACATTACATCTAGGCACTCAATAATAATTATAAACTAAGTGGTTCCCGGCAGAGTAGAATTTGGGCCACCCCATCACTACCAAAGCGGTGTCGAACAAGGCCACTAAGGGATAGGGCTGTTTAATGCCAGACAGATATATACAGTCCAGACTCAGTTTTAGATTCATTGCTCGAGTTCACAATAGTGCCCGGAAGACGGCAATAGGCTCACCCCCTATTACGTGGGACTGAATTCAATGATTGGTGAAATGTGGGTGTTATTTCTCCTCTGCCTAACCCTCCGGGGATAAAGGCGTGATTATATGTAGAATAGAATAGAATAGAAACGTTTATTTCCAAGAATATGGTCATTACAGGTGTTAAATTTTTCTTGATCTGCATATTCTGCCAAGTGTGGCGTGCATTTATTTCACTGATATTTAAACATTGTACAATACGGTAATTTAAAATAATAAGATTTAACATAAAAATATCACATTCAATAAGTCACACACTATGCAGTAGCCAATATAACAATAAGTCAATTTAAGGTCTGGAATTATTTTCGATAATAAATTGTTAGATATTTGACTGATAATTAAACATTGTATTATAATACAATGTTTAATTATCATGTATGTATGTAATATGTATATTTGAAACAAAGCAGTTTTTTTTTTATACTACACGTCAATTAGACTTCGCCTTGCCTGATGATAAGCTGAAGGCAAAGTCCCAGAAAAGAGGGTCACCATTACTTACACATACCGTGTGACAATGGTGACACTCAGCTCTATCCACACTAAAACATTATTCCATCCTACTCAATTTAGTCAATCACATTTTAACAACCCGCTTCCATCATATATGTAACATATCATTGAGGTACACCTGGGACCCCACTAAAACTTTCGGGGCTCAAAACTAATCTGTGATCAGCAGGTGCATTAGTTGCCAATTCACGGATGGATCTTCAACGCAGGCTTTAATTTCGGGGGCTGTGAAGTAGGTCAGCAGTCATCCCCCTAAAAGCGAAAACCACCAAATAATTTAAAAAAAGACAGAATCAAAGATAACGTCAGCATTTCACCACGATGCAGTGCTCCTAAATCAATGAGTACTGATAACCCTTAAAGGGTTATCATTCATCATTGTATAATACAGACAAACAGGGATACAAAGAAGGGGTGCAGAGGAGAGCAACCAAAATGGTCACTAGCCTGAAAAATATGTCATATGAAGAACGCCTCCTGGATCTGAACTTAACCACACTGGAGCAGAGAAGGAGGAGAGGAGACCTCATTGAGACACAAGATTCTTAATCGGCATTACAATGTGACAAACATCGAGAACATGTATATTAAGAACACAAACAGACACTTAAGAGGCCACTCAATGAAAATCAGTAAACCTCAGTGTGCCAGCAACCCTAGATATCATTTTTTGTCAAACCGGGTGGTGCGATTGTGGAACTCCCTGCCAGAAACAATAATAAGTGCTCCTAGCATGAACATTTTTTAAAATAGACTGGACAAGCATTTAGAATGTTAAACACAAGTGCAGTGATATACACACATCAACAAAGTCTAGGGATATTTTATATTTTATCAAATTTCAATAAATCTAGGAAGTATTTTCATAGATAGCGAATGGAAGAAAAGTAGCTTATTTTAGTAGCTTTAATAAAAAAAGAAAACATTTCGTGATATTTTAGTTTTAAATCAAAATGTTAACTTTTTTAATCATTGCAGAAAATTGGTACGAGTACAAATGTCATAAGTCTTTTAGTAAAATTATTAATTTTAATAAAAAAATTATAAATATAATAAAAACTAATATATATTACTAACTAATATATAATCAGTGTTGCCACCTCTTACATTAATTACACATCTACAGCGGTTACTCATACTTAAAATTAAATTGTCAATGTCCTGTTGCGGTATGAGGTCCCAAGTTCTTTGCAAGTGTCTGTAAAGTTCTGGTTCCGTCGTCAAATTTGGCGGGAAATCTCGCAACGCTTTTCGTTGTAACATGTCCCAGATATGCTCGATGGGATTTAAGTCGGGCGACTGTGCAGGCCAATCCAAAACTTGTATGTCATGATCTTGAAGAGCTGTCGATACCAGCCGCGCCGTATGAGGAGGAGCATTATCATGCATGAATAGAAATGCCAGGCCCATTTGGATTCTGTGTGGGATAATTACAGGCTCTACTACCTCTTCAAGGTATTTTCGCGCAGTCATGCTGCCTTGAATCCAAACGAGCTGGGTTCGCCCGCCAAGACAAATTCCTGCCCACACCATGATTGTCCCGCCTCCGTAAGAATGGACCTGCTGAGGGTGCCGTAAACGGCTAATTCTGCCTGGAGTTCTCCAAACACGAACTCTTCTTGAATCCGGATGAAATCCAAACCGGGACTCATCAGTGAAGAGCACCGATGACCATTGTTCATCACTCCAAGGCAAATGCTCCCGAGCCCACAAAAGCCGCCGACCGCGATTGCCACGTCGCAGTGCTGGAGCACGTAGCGGTCTTCGAGCATGAAGGTTGACTTCATGCAACCTCCTTCGCACGGTTTGGTCGCTTACCAGCAGCTGGTGGTCCTCATGGAGCCTTTGCACGAGTTGCCTCGCTGTGATACTGGGTTGTCTTTTGGCTTTCGTTTGGAGGAATCGATCCTGTCTTTGCGTAGTAACCCGATGTCTACCACTATGCCGTTCAGCCACATCCCCAGGGTCTCAGCAACGACTCGTTGAATAGCACCATTTTCTAACATGCCCACGGCTCGTAACATTTCATTTCGACTCAAATGGCGACGTGACATGACTTTTGAAGCTAGCACAGCAAGTTCAATTAAAAAAAAAATCAATCTGATCAATTTTCATTCAATAACAGCATAAAACAAAAAAAAACAATTTTAATTTTCCTTGTCGTAATGAATTACCAACAATTTTGCCGCCGTATTTTTGTTTTTAGCATTGTTAGTTTTTTATATTTTTAAATTTCGAAAATAGAATAAAAGAGGTTTCATTTGGTGTATAAACTTTTTATGGAAACTGAAAAAAGTTTCAACTATAAAGTCTTCAATAATATGAGATTATGATATCCCTAGATTTTGTTGAGGTGTGTACACGCATCAGTTTTAAGCTGCAAGTGTATCAAACAATAATAATAAACATACATAATACAAAATAAAATATATCTGGTGTTCAATGGTTGTGTGTACATAACAAAAACGTCGCTCACATTAATAATACAACCCAAATATTAATCAGATGATTATTCTATCGTATTATACCCAAGCAGAAAGAATAAAAATACCTATTCTTCTCTCTACCCGGCAACAAATCAAACGCATCAAGTACGAGTACTTACCAGATACATTATAGGTACTCGGCTGCACAGTACGCAATATCATACACAACACTAACACATGTTCTAAAAACTCTTAACACTATCACCATAGCTGATGTAATAAAGAATCATTAATTTAGTAATATAAGCAAAGTTTAAATTATAAATTAATGTAAAAACCTAACAAAATAATGTTGGCGGTATGCAAATATAATATACCTCCCGTGCTAGTCGATAAACAACTGTGTCACGTATGTATAGAATATATCTATACCAACATGCAGGTACAGGCATAAAAAAAGGGTAATTTGACTATTTTTTATTTAACCGCGGTAGCCTCGTGATATGGGTAATGGACTGCTAAGACGAGGTCTCGGCTTCGATCCCAGGTTTTACCATGGCACACACCAATGACTTTTCGATGCTTTTCGAAGTTATGTGTGTATTTATCGCAGGTTTATAAGTGCCCGGTTAATGGCAATAGGCTCGCCACCTATTACATTGGGAATGTGGGTGCTAGCACCTCTGCCTATCCCTTCGGGGATATAGGCGTGAGTTTATGAGTTTATGTTATGTTATTTTCGAAAAATGATCTCTCTATAATAATATATTGAACTGCTAAAGTGAAATATTCTTACGACAAATAATTTTAAAATTACAGTCAAGTCCCTCATCAGTCCCTCTTTTTCTCTATTCCATTTTTGTATATATTGTATAGTTAGCATAGTTTTATATTAATTTGTAAGTAATTGTATATTATAATAGAATATTTTATGTACCTAAATTTCTGATGGTAATAAATGACTTAATCATTGTATTCGTACCATTTTAAAGATATTTGATTTTGAAAATTCAATTTTCGCGACACCCGAAAACACACCATACAAAATCGTACTTGCGAGTGACGTCACTCGCAACCGGCATGTGTGCGTGTGTGTGTGTGTGTGTGTGTGTGTGTGTGTGTGTGCGTGTGCGCAAGAGAATTTCGCATTTATTTCGGTCTACGTTGCATTTACATACATATAGTTCATAATAAAATTAAATTTTAATTTAATGAGGTATCAATAAAATTAAAATTTGAGACTGAATTTGATTGTTTATATTTTGACTTTGTTGGGCACACAACACGTTGCCGCGATGTTTGGACGATCGGTTAGACGATTTGAGGAATTACTAGAAGGGTTTGACTATAAATAAAACCATAACTGTATTCTGATCTCGATCGACCTCATATTTAATATAAACATAACCTTTTATAATGGTCTCGGTAACGAAACCATATCGTGATCTAGAGCAATGGCACAATGCCATCTATCGCTGATCTACGAACTAAATTTTCTATTCTAAAATTATACGCGATGCAGATAAGCTGCAAAGCGCCATCTATTGACAAGTTAACACAACTTTATATATGCAATTTTATTCCAACGAAATTAATACAAATATTCTTATTTAGTTTATTTTTAGGTTTATATTATATAATATTGAACAGACTTACTTTGGGAATTAAAAATAATGAAAAGTCATAGTTGCAGTTTAGTTAGGCAATATTTTATTTTGCAAAGCATATTTTATGATAACAAACTGACAGCAGTATTGAGAAGAATCGAACGAGCTTGTCAAACAACCTATTCAGCACCATCGATGTCAACCGGGAGGGCGGCCACGTTGAATGGCAATATCAATCCTTTGCGCAAGGAATAAACCAAGCAATAATTGGATAGATAGATAACAACGTGATCGATTTTGAGCCCTAACCCTTAGTCGCCTTGTACGATAACGCATGGGAATATATGGAGTGGCCCTAATTCTACTCTGCTGGAAACCAGGCGGCAATAGTATAATAAAATGAACTGCTGAAGAGAAATTTACTTACGACAAATAGTTTTAAAGATTTTTGATTTTGAAAATTCAATTGCTTAAGCCGGCCGAAAACGCTCCATACAAAATCGTACTTGCGAGTGACGTCACGCGCCAGTTGCGCGCAGTGCAAATGTATGGAGTGCTAGAGAATATCGCACTTATCTCGGTCCACGTTGCGTTTATATGTGTACGGCTCATAATACAAGTAATTTTAAATGTAATTGAATAAAACTGATTTTATTTTTTTAAATTTTTACTTACTTAGGGAATTAAAATAATAAAAAGTCAGTTTCAGTTAGCTGAAGAAGTACGTTATTTGCAAGGTAATTTTTTTCCAGCAAAAACTAAAATATTAAGCGGTATTGAGAAGAATCGGACGACGGTAATAAAAGTTTATTTGTGAATAAACTTTTATTAGAATTCTTGCACCGCTTAAGAGCCTCTGCAGAAGCTGCAGCAGCACCGGCACAGCCAGCCATGCCAGGTATATGGGTAGGGGCAATGGTATCGACGCATGTTGCGCCCCACACCAGAGTCCTACCCATTCTCCATGGCATTAATGACATACCATCCGGTCACTTGCCATCGTCGCGCGCCAAATCGTTTTAAAATTATATTTTTATTTTGCACTAAAAATCAATAGGTACATACAACAATGGACACAGGTCAACCCGCATCCAACCCTCTCTCCGAATATTCTAGTCTCGATCACGATGCCGGGTCGTTTTATCAATATTGTTTACTTCAGTTGTCGTGGGCACATGCTAGTCGAAACGTGTGTTGTATGTTTGAGTATGTGGTACAAGGAATGGTATTCTAGATAATATTATTTAATGCTTACGTATCAAAATAACGAATTTCAAAATTCCGAATTACAAAATTCTCAAATTTCTAAATCTCGAAAATTAAATTTTGAAACGCTGCCGATGGTAGTCCGTTTTAATTTTTACAGTTACTTTTTACAACGGTTTTAAAATAGGAAAACTTTGTAATCAGTCCAGGCGGGATTCGAACCCGCGATCTTCCCTTACAAGGGAATACGGTAAATGGCTCCCAACGTCGCCGTAAGACGGATTTATATAGAAAGATTTAGATGATTTCGGGTGTGATTCGGTGGCTCACTGGGCAGAGTATTTCAAGTCGGCAGGTTATTGGGACCCTCGCCCCGGGATAAAAAGTCCTTGTACCAGATTTCTGCCAAATCCGTTCAGCTATTAGAGCGTGATTGGATAATAAATATCTTCACAAACTTGATACAGTTTGGGTCGTGATGCGCACATGTCGGCTCATGAAACGCACCTACGAAACACCCACCGGTCATTGACTTCCAAAAGTCAGCTGATTACTGCAACCCCTGTGCTGGACATATCGATGAGGTACGGTTAGCATAGGCATTAATTTTATTTTTTACAGTCTTTGCAACTGAATTTTAGAGAATTGGATCACCTAATTTAATTTTATATTTTTCTTACAGATACTGTAATAAGTGCTCCAACAGTGAACTGTTTCAAAAATAGACTTGACAAACATTTAAACATATTATAAAGCTGCAGAGTTTGTTTGTTTGTTTGTTTGAACGCGCTAATCTCTGGAACTACTGGTCCGATTTGAATGATTCTTTCAGTGTTGGGTAGTCCATTTATCGAGGAAGGTTTTAGGCTATATATCATCACGCTACTACTTAAGGGAGCGAAGCATTGATAATAAATGTTAACAAAGCCGGCAATTTTTCATACATATTTTGAAGACTAAAACATACGGGCTCAAAGGGATATGAAGCTTCAAAATATACCCCGGGCGAAGCTGGGGTGGGTCAGCTAGTAATTAAGAACACAAGTGCAGAGATATACACGTATCAGCTCGTAGAGCAGCTAGTGTATCAAATAATAATAATAATATGTACTTTCCAGTACCAAATCATCCCACAAAGTTCATTTTGTTACACGTTGTATACATATATAGGGTAATTATGTAAACTTGTAAAAATGAATCCGTTTCTGTTGATGCTTAAGAGTGCTAAACAATTTAAGTCACTGACCGTATCGATCATTCGCCATCGCCAATAACTCTAAACCGCTCTAAACTAATTAAAATGTCAATCTGTCATATGCTTGCTATAATAACTAAACCGCAAGACACAAGCTATGCTTCAAGAGCTGTAATTATCTCTGAACACCGATTTAAAGTGAGCTAGATACAGCGGTAGCCTAGTAGTATGGGTTATGGACTGCTGAGACGAGGACTCGGGTTCGATCCCACGCGAACCATTTAGTACATCGTAAACTGAATCGATTCAATTGCAATGCGTCAGCCGTCACACTTCGGTATTTTGGATTTAGTTTCCGTATCCAAAAACTAAGAAAGTATTTTTTTTTTAAATTCTTAATTGCACAATATCAGTACATACAGAGGTCATACACAAAGAAATATATATCAGAAATATATACTAAGGCTAGCTTAACTCAATATGAGTTCTCTCCCAGCAAACCTTTGAGTAGCAGAGAAGCAGTTAAAGTAAGAAGGGGATATGAAGTGTACATTAAATTTCAGATAAAAGATGGGTACCTAAACAGGTACCTATATATATACACATAAACATACATACATAGCATACATATTACACCTACGTACATACAAATATACATACATATATACAAACACATAAACATAATGCATACACATACATAAATTTTAATATATTCCGACTACATTATTGTGATAGGAAATGTTCCTTTTTTCTTCTAATAAAAATGTCTAGAGTATTACTACCGCGAATGGCGTGAGGTAGTGCATTCCGAAGACGTACAGCTTGCACCGTGAACGATACATCGTAGTAGCAAGAAGTGTGAGCAGGTGTGCGAAGCAGAAGAGAGGAAGAAAGACGATATCTTCTGCATCCAGGCCCCTCGATTACGCTAATTATAAGTCAGTTCAAAGCCACTGTCATGCCACAAATACTGCAAGAAATTACATTTAGAGTTCACAATCATGTTCAAGCTATTTTTCATTAAATTTTGAACTTTAAGAATATATCTATAAAGTCTACAATCTAAGGGCTATGTCTGCAGTGTAAGTGTGTCAGTAGTTCAGTTATGAGCATTAACTTAGTACAATCGGGGCCCAGGTCATCAGCCCAATGGAAAAGGGGTTCTAAGTTACATTAGGCGATTCGCAGCTACACTCTAATCTCGATTGCAGCGATTGACCATTCTCTTAGCTATGTCAGTAACTTAAAGTTCATTATTGAATGAGCTAATTTTGAATACATAATTATACAAGCTATCGGGACCTTTCGCGAATTAAATCATGGAACTTACTATTTCTGCCGACGTTTCGGATGCGTTGCAGCACCCGTGGACACGACCTGACTAGCCTTCGAGCGTCGAGAGGTATGCGGTGAACATTTCGAATATTCTTCAAAGAAACTCAGCCATGGCATCGTTAAGTTTCTTGTAAATTGTGAAATGCTTGTATACTGCTTCAAGAGCTCGATACAGTAAAAAATTGAACCAAACTATGAGAGATTCTGAAAATTTAATAATGTCACGAAAACCCAAATAGATTGTGTATGTGTGTGTGTGCTTTGACAGATCATATTTTCACATTTTCCTTGCGAGGTAGGACACGACGGTATTCCCGTCCCAATTGAGCAGTTCGACTGGGGAAGTACCTCTACCCTACAGAATACCACGGCCATAATAACCTCGTGTTATGTTCCCAGCGGTGATTAGGGGAGCCAGAGCTCACTGGAGAGTTTTTGTTCTCTCAGTGGGAAAACTAAAGGCTTATCCTGATTGTTTCTTCTACACTGATGGCACAGAATTCTCTGTTCTTACAGGGTCGGAATCACGGTGTAACTCTCCTGGTGCCGCACACATTCATAGGTCACGGTAACCACTTTTCATCACTTTCCACCTTGCGCTATCTAGCGTACTTTATATCAGTGTCCTCCTCAGCCGAAGTTAGCCGATCCTTTATGCTTAGTTCGCCAAACTCTATGACATGCCATGCATCTTATTAGAATGAAGGTACTTATATAAAACTAATATTATAGGTAACTCGGATTCATGTGTGTTTTCCTTTGCAGAGGCTTTATACATAGATTGCCTAAAATTTTACGCCACGGCATGTGAAGGCTCGAGACGGCGTGTGATTTTAGTCGGCTCGAGTTCAATATAAATGCACAATAATGTTTACGGGAATGAAAGCGATTATCGTATAGATACATCCATACCTTTGATTTGTCTGATGTTTCGACCAGGTTACACCGGCCGTGGTCACAGGCTGACTGGCTCAGTAGTGTACGCCCGCCGTTTTCGAGTCCGTGAGGCAGTAGGTTCGTCATCTACCCACACATTCTCGATATTTTTAATATTTTCGTTTCGCCATGTATCGTCATATACCACACTCACAGTGTCCTATTCTGTAAGCAAACAGTCCGTTGTCATTCCGACTGCGCAGAAAAGCGAGGTTGTATATTTTGAATCACTGGATTTCATGTTGCAGATAACTTAAACCCATCTCCCTGATTGAAATTTTTGGGTTTCTTGATTTCAATCGCTTCACGTACAGCTCTTGAATAAAAGTGAAATTCAGTGGAGAGGATTTGCGTATGATGAGTTCAATCCAGTGATTGGTGCCTGCTTCTAGCAGATATTCTGCAATAGCAGATTTACCCGTCTCGCGATTCTTTACAGCTGCGATGTGTCCTTTGATATATAACATATAACCTAACATAAACTCACGCCTATATCCCCGAAGGGGAGGGCAGAGGTGCTAGCACCCATATTATGCCAGTTTATGTTTAGGTCCTAATGTATTAGGTGGCGAGCATATTGCCATTAACCGGGCACTTATAAACCTGCGATAAATGCACACATAACTTCGAAAAGCATCGAAAAGTCATTGGTGTGTGCCATGATAATACCTGGTATCAAACCCGAGACCTCGTTTCAGCAGTCCATTATCCATACCACTAGGCTACCGCTTAAATATCTATAGATTTTTTTTTCAGAGTCCGTGGTTTGAGAGTGGTTTTGCTTTAGCAGAATCGATGTCCTGGTGGCGGACTATTTTTGGATAAGCGGTCAGACTCAGAAAAACTTGGAGCGAAATGAAGTGTGAAGTTCTAGAGTGACAAGTCTGGTGATGCACTGTGGATGCCCTTTGCCCCATCTAGGGGCTATATGACCTTAAGTCAAGTCAAGTTATGATGATGACAATATATATCTCCTTCTTCTTCATCATCTTTGCATTAATCGTCATCATCCCCACACCTCAGAGACTGGGGTCCGCTTTACCAGTCTAATTGCAAATTTGGCTGAACTTCAATATTTTCCGTGAAACGAATGCCATATGCCCTCCACAATGCAAAGGCGATATGGAAGCATGGCAGTTAGTTGTTGGAATTTTTTAAAGCTCCAAATACCTGCAACGACTGCCATAGATGTACGTATGGTAACCAGGACCGACGGCTTGACGTGCTCTCTAAGGCACGACCAGACTTATGCAAATATTCATGCATACAAATATTTGCACTGAGTGCACCTCCTGCGTAGCGGCCGCGTTCACTCCCGCCACGCCTCAGATGCTGTCAGATGATGACCACCAAAGATTTAGTGCCCTATTGCCCGGTTTTTTAAGCGGGGCGTGAAAAAGTATATGGTGAGGCCGTCAAGCTGAGTATTACCACTGTCACATGGTATGTGTAAGTAATGGTGACCCTCTTTTCCGAGACTTTGCCTTCAGCTTACCATCAGGCAAGGCGAAGTCTAATTGACGTTTCCTATATTAAAAAAATACATCTGAGACTGAGTCTGGGCTGTATTAATATAATATGTCTCCTGTTACACAGCCTTAACCTTTAGTCGCCTTTTTTTATACCATTTAGGTGGCAGACAAGCGCACGGCCCACCTGATGGAAAGTGATTACCGTGGCCTATAAACGTGTGTAACACCAGAGAAGTCACACTCGCGCTGCCGACCCTGTAAGCATAGAGTTTCTGTGCCGTCAGTATAGAGGACAAAGCAGGACAAGCCTTTAGTCATCCCACTGACAGCAGAAATTCTACAGTAAGCTCTGGGTGCCCTACTCACCGCTGGGAACACAATACGAAGTTATTATAACCGCGGTATTCTGTAGGGCGGAGGTACTTCCCCAGTCGGACTGCTCAATTGGGCGGAAATACCGCCTAGAGCTCTTCTACCATCTTAAAATACAATTTCCTTTAAACCTAGACCTGCAAGACGAATAAGACGACCCTTAATTAATAGTTAACTGTATCGGGCATCAGCAATTTATAAGCAAAAAATAAACCGAACGCCGGCGATGTTGTGAATAGCAACTACTGAAAATAAATCGAACTTAAAACTGTTCGTGAATATTCATTTTGTGGTTCTGTAGGTTTGTTATTTCAATATGCAAATATTTTAGACTTGAAGTTGAATTTGAAGCTCCTCTACAGAGTAACGAGCCGCGTGGTTTCCGACAGAGTAGAATTAGGGCTAGCCCATCTCTTCCCATGCGGTGTCTTACAAGGCGACTAAGGGATAGGACTATTTAACATCAGACAGATATATACAGCCCACACTCAGCCTCAGATGCATTACGTGGGACCGAATTCAATGATTGGTGAAATACGGGTGTTAATTCATCTCTGCCTAACCCTCCGGGGATAAAGGCGTGATTATATGCCCATACTACTAGACATGTAGCTCATGATTAAGTAACTAACCCTCCATTCTAATAAAGCAAAACCACTGTAATATTATTTTAAATATATAATTTTAAACTTTATTTGTAAAAAGGTAAAGTTTAAAATTAAGTGAAAAGACTGATTCACTCTGTAAAAAGCTTTTTATTATTTTGGACTTTAAAGTTATTGCATTAAAGTATAAAATTAAAAATGATTTTTAGCAGTGTCTGTGATGTGGTATGACAGTCGTTTTGCTTTAGCAAAATCGAGGCCCTGTTTGCCGGCAATATTCTTGCCCCTGCTAAGTGGGCATAATAATTATACTTGGCATTCTGTAAATACACCCCTGTCTACGTAGACGTCTAAATCTCCGATTTACAGGCGTAAATATTTGTATTTAGATCCTTATGAGCATTTCTGACAGTGCAATTACAATGGCACACTAGATAAATATTTTTTAAGAAGGATACTGTCATCGCTCCGAGTACCCCTGCTTAGTCTTGACGCGTTCTTAACCTCTTCACTGGGCTCTTTTTCGCCTCTGGCAAAAAGAGCCGAAGAGCCTCGCACTAGCTCTGCACCACCCTTTGGTAAATTATGTTTGTGGCATAACAGTGGTTTTGACATAACATTAGCAGAATCAAGACCTTGATAGAGAATGCCTATATTAATAAGGCATTCTCTATCATATGCATAACTCTTATATATATAAAAGAAATTCGTATTAGTTACACTATTTATAACTCAAGAACGGCTGCACCGATTTAGTTGAAAATTAGTGGGGATGTAGTTTAGAACCAGGAGACGGACATAGGATACTTTTCACCCCGGCTGGAACAGGATCAGAAATTTTTGCGGGCAGAGCCGCAGGCAAAAGCATTCGGGGAATTGCAAATTCGGTGTATAAGGGTTTTCTATGGATTTTACTCATCATGATTCATTGATACATTATTTACGAGTTTACTTTGAATTGGACTCGATTTCTGCGCTGCGACAACCTTGATGGCGATTCTCATTGGTCGGACCGGGTGACGTCACCGGAGATCGACCAATGACAGTCTCTATCAAGGCTCTTGCAGCGCTGTGGTCGACGCTGTGTGCTTACAGAATAGCATAATTGCAATCGCCTTGCTTCTAAAAATGGCTTTATTATTATATTATCAGAAGGAACCCCAATAAGAGTAAGTGAAACAACAAGCAGCAGACCGGAAGCAATTTGCCCTGTTTAACGAGTTCCGTGCATTTTGCTGGGGATTTTTAAACGAATAATAAATATATTACGGAATAATTTTGTTATTGAACGTAAATATTTGTAAAAAGTATTTTGCAATGGCTATGTTGCTACTCCAATAGGTAAAACTGGGTTATATATTTTTTATACCACTTGGGTGGCAGACAAGCCCACGACCCACCATTTGAAAAATGGTTACCGTGGCCTATAGACGTGTGCAATACCATGTGAATCACACTCGCGCTGCCGACCCTGTAAGCACAGAGAGTTTCTGTGCCGTCAGTGTAAAAGACAAAGGACAAGCATTTGGTCTTCCCACTGACAGTACAAAAACTCTCCAGTGAGCTCTGGCTACCCTACTCACCGCCGGGAACACAACACAAGGTTATTATGGCCGCGGTTTTCTATAGGGCGGAGGTACTTCCCCAGTCGGCCTGCTCAATTGGACGGATCGGCAGGATCCTGTAAGAACCTTCTAACTAATGTCTTTATGGAAAATCCCCGTATTCCAGTCGCTTGGAAAAAATAATTCAATCAATTCAGTTTAGGCACATAAAGAGCTCATACGAACGTCAAAATATCACAATTCCAAATCCGGAGTTCACTTGACAGTGATGACATTTCGCTAGCGGAAGTGCGGGGAGCGTCCTGCAGTGTCAAATTGTTGCCAGTTCTCTTTTTTTTTCCCACTTATTATTTTATTTTAGTCTTAATTTTTGTAATGGTTTTTGTTGTCATTGTGCATCAAATCAAATCAAATCAAATTCATTTATTTGCTAGAACATGGTGTATAGAGGTGGTATAAAAACATAGTGTAGTTCGCTCATATTCTGCCATGTGATGGCGTGCAAATTTAATACATTTGTCAATTTCTTAAATCTACATTAAATCTATAATCATTACCATTATGTATTTATTATTATTAAAAATTAACATCATTATTTATGTTCAAGGGTCATTCTATAAATTTGTCATTTAAATATTCATGTACGTCATAATAATTTTTATTTAATAACATTTCAAACAGTGTCCTTTTAAATAATCTTACAGGTAGTTCAGCAACATTGTTCGGCAAATGATTATATATTTTAACACACATACAATACACATTTTTCTTAATTAACACTAGACTTATCAAAGGTAAACATAATTTATTCTTATGTCGAGTTCGACTGTTTTCTCTATCGCTGAACTTCTCAAACAATTCTTTATGTTTTTTCACAAAAACACATATGCCTAAGATATAGAGAGATAAGATATAGTGAAGATATCGTGATGGTTTGTAGTTTTTATAACCATTTGGATTAAAGTGATGTCAATATCACTGTCCGGCCGTCTCTGAAAATCAGCGCTGTACGCCTGCACAACAGCATTAAGCTGAGAGGCAGCCTTTTATTTCTACTAGGCTATTGTCACATATTGGTGTACTGCGTATGTTTGTTTTAATGCTAAGTAAAATAAAAAAAATACTTAGCATTAAAACCAATATATATTTAGTTAAATATAGTTTTCTTTCTTTCGGTTGTGCAGCGGTGTCTTCTATACAAGACACAAATTCGCTCCTGTGTGGAGTACTGCTCGCATCTCTGGGATGGTTCAGCAAAGTACTTACTAGATGCTCTCGACAGGTTGCAGCGACGTGCGGTCCGCATCATTGGGAATCCCGAGATCACGAACACCCTAGAACCTTTACAGCTGCGTAGAGATGTTGCGTCCATGGCTGTATTTTACCGTTTGTACCATGGGGAGTGTTCTGATGAGCTCTTCCAATTAGTCCCACCCTCCCCTTTCCTACACAGGACAACGCGTGCAGGTCTTAGATGTCATCCGCACACGGTGCAAAACATCCGATCAAGAACCAAGCGGTTCGGAGACTCTTTCCTCTGTCGCACCATTAAGGCCTGGAATTCATTACCAGCTCACGTGTTTCCTTCTTCCTACAGTCCCGGGTCCTTTAAGCGGGGCGTGAAAAAGCATATGATGAGGCCGTCAAGCTGAGTGTCACCATTGTCACACGGTATGTGTAAGTAATGGTGACCCTCTTTTCTGGGACTTTGCCTTCAGCTTACCATCAGGCAAGGCGAAGTCCAATTGACGTGTCCTATATAAAAAAAAAAAAAATAATAATAATATATAAATAAACAATTGGAAAATGATTCTTTCGCTGGTTCGGTAGATTAGTTCTGCTGAGAAGATACCAGCGAGAACTATATTATAACTAGATTGTTTTATTTTTAAATATGGTTTTGTTTACAATTTATGTTGTGCGAGCAAGCAAGAGACTTAGGTTGACCACTTAGTAACCTTTTTTCATTAAGCATTTTTTCACTTCAATTCTAAATTTATTTAGTGGCATGATAATCAAATCCTGAGGTATTTTATACAGTTGCCTAGAAACGAATCACCAAATTTATGAAGACTGCATTTTAGTACAGAAAGTGTATTTTTATTTCTCGTATTAAAAGTATGTATGTCAGATTTGTTTTCGAAAAGATCTAAGGCCTTTCGTACATTTACGAGTAAAATAAACCACGCTTGATTAGAAGACCGAACTATCCGATAAAAAGTGTAGGGTAGGTACTTAAAACAATTATCATTGAACACCCAATACTGTTTCGTTATTAACTTTTTAAATCTCAATTCCAACCAGTTTATGATTTATTTTTAGTTTGGTAAGTATACTAAAACCATTGGGGATTCTGTGGTACCCACGCCCGAAGAGAGGGCCAGATCGAGGGAGATGGCTCTCGGTCGGCCGGGGTACGCGGGATATGCTTGTTAACCTCACCTTCGGCGACCAAACGACCCACAGGCGTCGTGCGTTTCAGTCGATTCGAGTCCGACATAACCTCTCCCACCGGCTCTGGTTTTAGGGGTATCCGTGGGCATTTTCCACAAGTAAAAAAAAAGGTATACTAAAAACAGGTTTTAGTAAAAGATCGATCATTAAGCGTATTTTTTTTAAATTATAATATTTAATTATCAATTCAACCACTAAAAGTAAACTATTATGTCTTGTCATGGCATGAATAATATGTAAGAAAAAACTAAAGATATTTTCAAGACAAGAACAATAATATCTGATTTCATCGACAATGATTTCTAGAAAAAATAAACAGCTATAACGTGATAAACTCTGTGGTCACGATCCACCCCAATTCATGTCGATAGTGTATATTACGGTTTATCCCCTTTATAGAGAATAGTCGGGATTCCCGGATAAAAATGTTTACTTTATGATATGTTGGCTTATTGACACAATGTGCCAAGGGGTTACTATCAAAAGTCGAAAGTGGCCTGCATATTTTATTCTTCAGTAATACCTCTAGAGATTACCGAGATTGAATATGAGATCGAGATGTTTAAGAATTCATATTATGTGATTGGTACTCGTAGGAGTAAAGCTAATGGTCCGCGGGCCAGCAATAGATTTTCATGACTCGAACCTCCAGGAAGATAATGACGACCTCTATACCTCTAGAAAAGTGGCAATACGAATGTAGAATCGGATAGACGGGAGTGTTTGGGATTGACATACATTCATCATTCTAATCGCTTAAGATATAGAAAAAAATTGGATCGCTTCAGGCGGGATTCGAACCCACAATCAATCCCTTACAGGGGGAACGCTCTGACCACCAAGCCCACAAACATCCCCGGCAACTGATGGCCCAAGATGGCTGTGCGGTTTTAATTAGTTTGAGCCCGACATAACCGGCTGACCTCGGCGGCGGTTATCCGAGTGGATATCCGCACGTTTAAATAAACATACTTTTATCATGTGCTATCTAGAAAAAAACATTGTCATTCTAGTCATAAAATGAAATCATATCGCTTCTACGTTAAAGCTTCTTAATCCAAAACGGCTTAATAATACCTGCTTAGTGAGAGTCCTAAGCTCTTTACTAAGCAGATTCAGTTTCAGTGATTTGTAGATACTCGGGACACATATGTCGTGTACTCAATAAAACAACTTTTAACTTTTATGGGAGTAACGACAGCTGACTGCTCTCTTTACTTGTTTTCGAAACAAGATACGAACTAAGTTTTGCTTGTAAAAGATATACTAATAGGTATACTGCTTGGCATTTGATTTTATAATTAGCTGTTGGCCACAGGTAGTTGGTATACCTGTGTTATACTGATATAGGAAGTTGAAATATCAAATCTAAGGATAGTTTTATTTGTATATGGATCAATGTTCAGGTCCCGTTTAATCAAAATTCATTTGGTCTGATGTCATTGTTCATTTTTAGCCCCCAAAACAAAAACGTGTGTGATTTCGCGCGTGCGTGTGTTTATGTGTGTGTCGCTGTGTGTGTTCATAGGTTGCGGTAACACTTTCCATCAGGTGGGCCGTGTGCTTGTCTGCCACCTAAGATGTATAAAAAAATCAATAATCACGAATATCCAAAATTTATTTTCAACTTGAGGGGGTTTTTAAATTTTAAATTGATTTTTTTTCAGTACTGTCTCAAGTCCCGTAATTCTCGAAAATAATTTACTCTGAAAATATCTCTTTACGATACTCTCTCATATAGCTGACTTATAGTAGGTAATATACACCATCAAGCAAATTGTCCAAACATTAGTACCGTGGAATATAAAAACAAATAAGTTTCTTTGATAAGTATCAAAAATGAGATCCCCGTCTTTACGAGTGGCCGTCCGGTACAAACAGCGCGATATAAAGTGCAATAAAATAAATTGGGGCCCGCTTCAGATATAACGCTCTGGTGCTGCTGAATGTACATGGATGTGCCCGCGGATTTACCCCACTAATATCCTATTTCCTACTAAGTTTGTGAAGATTTATTCTCCTAAGATACACTTTCCCGGTAGATACACTTTTTGAAAAATCTCGCTTTTATTCCCTTTTGGTACACTTTTGTGTAGTACAATCATATAGATAAATAAAAACCATAAGCTTTTAAAAATTTAATTTACATATTTTTAGAAACTGTTAAGTATACAGATAAAGAGTATTGCTTATGTCGTCCAAATAATAACAAAAAGCTTTATTTATTCCATACAAAAAAAATATAAACATTAAAAAATATAAGCATAATAGGTATCTATTGACAATCAGCAAATAGATGAATTAAACTAAAATAATAAATTCAACAAACTTAATCATTTGCGGGCCAGACCATCTCACGGATCGTCGAGTTTTAATACTTAAATATAAAATTTAATCGTAATATTTTTTAATACGTATGTATGAGAGACGACGTAAGCATTGCTCTATATCGATTTTGTCAGCAATAAATTTTATTAATTCTTTTATCAACATTGATATCGACATGACATGACTGACTGACTGTAAAATTACGAGATTTATGTAAAAACTTTTGTGTATATATGTACCGAAAAGTGTATCTAGGGGTAATGTTTACTCATGATTATAAAAAGTGTACCAAAGGGGAATAAAAGCGAGATTTTTCAAAAAGTGTATCTACCGGAAAAGTGTATCTTAGGGGAATAAATATTTGTGAAGATGTTTAGAGGTTTGAATGTTTGTTTGTAATCACTCTAACAGGCAATTCTACTAAAGCAATATCACAGACTCGGCAAAAAATACCATTAAATTATAGACTTAATTTCTGTCCGCTAGAAGTTCAAAATTAAAGAAAAAGAGTTTCATTACACTTTTTCACTTACTCTGCATAAAACCTTTTAAATATAGGTATTTAAACTATCATGGTCACTTACATCAGTATCAAAATAATCGGGATATTTACCATGTTGCACTGTTTTAAGTTTCCGATATTTCGGTGCTGTTGCAAGCACCGTGATCACGGAGTAGTGGCGGTTAACAGAGAAAAAGTTTTGTCTAGGAGTAATTATATCGATCTACCCTCTTTCGTGTTCTTTTACTACGCGTATCTGCACTACCACCGGTTTCACTCTCACTACAAACTCGAACCTTCAAAAAGCGCCGAAATATTGGAAACTCAAAACAATGTAACATGATTTAACCGCAGTGCTTTAAATATTAAAATGAAGTGATTTTTTTAGCAGTGTCCGTGGTACAAGTATGACAGTAGTTTTGCTGTAGAATTGAGGCCCTGTCTAACGACTTAACAGATTTGGCTGAAATTGGTAAAGCGATGGATTACTGAAATAACTTTTATCCCGGGAATAAGTGAATCCACGTAGGTGGAGCCGCGGGTTACAGTTAGTTATAAATGTAAAAGTAACTACGTCTGTTCATGTTTTACCTTTCCATGCCTAGACTCTTTATTTTATCTAGGACACGCCAAATTGACAAGATAAAAGCAAAGTCTCAGGAAAGATGGTCACCATAACAGACACTAAGTAATGTTACAATGGTGGTACTCAGCTTGGCGGCCTCATCAGATGCTTTTTCACGGCCCGCTAAAGGACCCGGGACTGTAGGAAGAAGACAACATGTGTGCTGGTAATGAATTCCAGGTATTGGTGGAGCGGCGAAGAAAAGAGTTACCGAACCGCTTGGTTCGCATATTCTGCACAATGTGAGGGTGACATCTAAATCCTGCTCGTATTGTCCTATGTAGGGAAAGGAGAGGGTGGGATTAGTTGGAAGAGCTCATGAGAAAACTCACCATGGTAGAGACAGTAAAATACAGCCAAGGAAGCAACATCTCTACGCGTCTGTAAAGGCTTGAGGGTGTTTGTGACCTCAGGATTCCCAATAATGCCCTAATTTAAATAATAATTTTCGCGTTGACATAGAGCCAAAATCTAGCTTTCAATTTTGAGTCCCGGAGTCAGCTCTCCAACGCCTTCTTTGAATTGGTTCATCTTTATTTTTATGGGACTGCCTACCACTAGATTCCCCAATCCCGAGAAGCCTGCACTGGAGAATTATTCGTTAATCACTGGAGTGTAAGCTTACTCACAGGTTAGGTTGACTCGGAAACTCTTGATGGAGTCCATATTCCACTTACTATCTATAATATTGGATTTCCATTTACTATCTACAATTCTGCAAGGCTTCACAAATGAATTGAAAAGAAAACGAATCGTGTGTAAAGAGAAAAATCGACAGTAACGATGTCACTTGGACTCCTTGTCACAGGCAGAAGCAGTTAATCTTGATGTCCTGTCTCGTAAAACGCTTAATTAGTATTGTTTGGAACAATGGAATGAACAAATTGTACAGGAGACGTAATTCGAGTAAATAATTTCTTGTTATTTTTTTAATGCTTTTAATTTCCGACAGTCGCCTTAGCTTTGTTCAACTAACTACTTATAGTTATAATACTTATAAAACAGCCTTATAAAAAAAACTTATAAAAATTATAAAAATCAATGTTCCATTTTTCTTCTGAAGATTGCAAAAGTAATAAGATAGATAGATAGATAGATAGATAGATAGATAGATAGATAGATAGATAGATAGATAGATAGATAGAAAGATAGATAGATAGATAGATAGATAGATAGATAGATAGACAGATAGATAGATAATTCTTTATTCTACACCAGTAGATTTACAGTATGACAATTAGGTGTTTAAGTGATATTTTTTTTTAATATTAGAACCGAAATTACTAATATTCCCTCTATTCCCTTCAGCAAAGCTACATTGCTTGTGTCAGGAGTGGTTTCACGTCGGTACTGTAATGGGCAGGATTCGAACCCAGAACATCACGATCGAAAGGCTGACTCCTTAACCAGTACAATTACCTCGGAGGGGTGCTGACATGTGGCGTATGTGGCCGTACATGCGAATCTAAGATAGGCTATGTCAATCACCTGAGAGCACACCAACGAAGCTCTCATTAATCAGAAAAACTCTATTAATAAAACTACTTATACTTGTCCGAGCTTCTCAGCTAGTAAACACGTGTAGAACTGGGTGCCAATAAATCTAGCATAGAACTGTTCAGTAGTAGGTAAGTTTAAGTTTTGCATCTGTGTCAGGCGATAAAGAATATTCTTTATTGATAGTATTTGTTTCTTTCTATCCGATTAATAGTTTGGTCGTAGAGTACCTAACTAAGTCTTCAGGTTGTAAGCTTTACCCAGTGTACCATATCTGTAGACATCATGGACCATACAAATATCGTTTTACAGAACTTGACAGCCAAGTACGCAATAATGTTTACACTATCCAAATTATTGGTATCGCTATAATTGACTTACTATTAATTATTTCTTGCCTTTGTCTTTTCCTTTACCTTTATCTTTACCTTTATCTTTACCTTTACCCTTTTC
This sequence comes from Eilema griseolum, assembly GCA_963662185.1. Lineage (NCBI taxonomy): Eukaryota > Metazoa > Arthropoda > Insecta > Lepidoptera > Erebidae > Eilema > Eilema griseolum. The sequence goes on from OY759240.1 coordinate 25,131,751, forward strand.
TACTTCTTTTGGTACTGGCACTGGTATTGGCACTGGTTCCGGTTCTGGAGGAGGTGTAGGCGGCAACTTCCTATCTGGGAATAATCTGATACAAAATTCGATCATGGCATCGAGATTTATAGTCTTTTCCCCTTTACCACCCTTTGGACCAGGCCATACATTACATACCTCATCTATAAGATCACTGTCTACGGGTGCTTTTAGAGTCCGGGTCAGAAATGCATAAAATTCTTTCATGAATATAATGCTAACTTTATTCTTCTGAAATTGTAATAGTACTAAAGCGATATCAACCTTGTTATATTTAGGTTTTTTGCATAAATACTCTAAGCGTTTGAAAAGCAACTCCCTGTAGTCTGGTCCCACACCTTTAAATGTGCCCTTGATGTATCCATATGTAATATCCGCCTTCGGTTTAACTTCCTTAACTTCTGCAAGCATGTTTAAAAAAGTTAGATCTACATTAACATTATCCATGTGAACACAATTAACTTTTACTCTCTTCAGCAACAGTCTCTTGAGGATACGGCACGCATCTAAAGGCGTCATAGGGTTATATGATAAATCCAAAAATTTCAGACTCTTAGCAACGGATAAAGCAGCAGAAATGTCTTTAATACCAGTGCCTTCAATTTTATTGTGGCTTATATCTAAATATTGCAAGGATTTAATAGTAAGCAATTTCCTTATGCCAAAAGCTGTTCGAGGCCCAATACCGTTCCAAGATAAGTCAAATCGTATTAAATTTTTAGTCGTTTTGGGTATTGCTAGAAGGAAGGCAGTGGTTCCTGGTGAGTAGAGATTGTTCCATGAGAGATTCCAGTGAGTAAATTTGTTGTACGTTTGGAAAGGTTCCACCAGCAACGATATGCCGGTTCCGCTTATATTATTGTGGCTTAAATCAATCTTCCGTACGTCCAGGCCTTTCCACACTGCATTAGCAAAGTGTACCATACCTTCATCGCCTACTTCGTTTTTGCTCAAGTTAAGATCTTTGAGTGTTCTGTTAGTGATCATGGTAGCCATTAAGTGTTGTACACCACTAGGTCCGAGTCGACAGCCTGAAAGATTCAACTCTACTAGACATGAGTTAGAAGCAAGCATATCACCCAAATGATAGGCTGCATCGTTATTCAAGAAGTTGTCAATGAAACATAGTCGTTGGACAAATTTATTATATTTCAAGGCTATAGCCATTGCTCGGACACCATTTGGACTAACACAATAGTACCGTAAGTCGATTTCTTTGTCCAATAATCCTCTATGAAAACTTCGTACAGGACATTGCCTCATTTGTTTACAAAGAGCTAAGTAATATTCCTGTCCATCATCAGCATAAATGACCGGCTCCTCAGTTTTTAGCAAGGCTGTCAATATTCCAGGGTCTGTTATAGCTGGGTAACGATAATACACGTGTCTTATAACGGAACTAGCAGAGAGTGCAATGTATTTGGTGCAGATTTCTGAATCCCCGGGGTCATACAAGCCTTGCTCCTGCAAAACTCGTTTGGGATTTCTCTCTTCGCAAACCATTTCGAGAGAAGACCATTCGTCCATGGGTGGGTCTTCAGAGCTCTCCAAATAATCAGCCTCAAAGACTGTTCCTATTTTTTTGTCATCTACAGGTAAAGCACATTCTGAATCCATTCTTATGCTTAGGCTAAAAAATTACTCTATATAAACAATATTTCTGTAAAATCTTATTTTATAAATTGTAATTTACTGAAAAAGAAAAATCAGATCATAGTGTCACAATGACACAATGACAGGAATCACACATTTTGCTTTTTTTAAATAACTACAGTTAAAAAGGTTGTCTCTTAAAATAATGTATAAAGTGTGGTTATATGCATATCTGTGGTCGAAGGATGACTGTATTATTTTCTTGTGCAAACTGCCTTGAAGCCTTTTTTTTAAGTGTGTAATGTCCCCACGGATACTCCCACCACTTACGCCGGTGGGGGAGGTTATATCGAACTTGAACCGACTCAAACGCGCCGTTTGTGTGGGCCGCAGGTGAGATTATCTGAGACATATCCTTCTCACCCCAGCCGGTCCAGGATACCATGAAACTGCCTAGTGCTTGCATTCGCGTGAATTCCAAAACAATCGTTATCAATTTTCATGTGCAAAATAGACTTAGACAATCTCTAGTATAATATTCTAATAGGGATATCTAGGTTTTACTGTTTATATTTGCCGCGGGTGTATTTTTTATTTTTATACCACTAAGGTGGCAGACAAGCACACGGCCCACCTGATGGAAAGTGGTTACCGTGTATAGAATAATATGGGAATATTTTACGAGTATTCTCTCTGAACGCTGTGGACAAAAACTATCATAAATATACCGCATTTTAAATATTCAGAGTGCCTCCACAAACACACGTACCCAGTTAGGACGCAATTCGGAAAGATGTTTATTTTGTATGTAATTGGCACACAAAGCTTTGGACATCGACTTGTTTCGCGCGCGGCATGTTTTGTTAATGATACGACATACTGTCGCAGTTCTGTTATATGTACTTATGTACCTACTGTTTAATTGGCGGATACATAGATAATACGTTTGCTTCAATTACCCACAATTGAACGGAAACGGTAAATGATTTGATATTAGAGGATGTTTGTGCTAACCTTGTTGCCATTTTTCTTCAAAACCACTAGTTCGATTTTGATGTGATTTTCTGTTATAGGTTCAAGGTTTGATTAGTGCATGTTCTTATAAAGTTTTTATGATGGTAACTGTATTTGCCATTGGGTGTATGTAGTCTCACTAAGATGTTTGAGGTCAAAATCAACCTCGCCTAAATAGTGGTATAATCGCTGATTAAGGGGACGTGGCTATGATGACTCAGACGTCAGTCACACCCGTAAAGGACAAGATAAACAAAAAAAAAGAAAATGAGGAATAGGACTCTAAAGATAGAAGAAAGAAAGAAATAAAACATATTATTAAAGACACGCACAATGTGTAATTTAAAAATATATAAACAAGTAAAAAATTATACATCTCACCAACTTTAAGTTCATTTTCCTTCATTTCACATGCATGGACCTCTTGTAGCTCAGCGCTGAGCCCAGGAGATCGATATATACAATATACCACTTTAAATCTTAGGTCTTTGCCTATGAAATTACCGAAATTTTCTTACAGATTCATGAGTTCGTTATTCCTGTAATTGAATAGCTATTTCCATTATTTACATTTTGTTTGAAAGTTGATTTCAAGATTTTACAACTCTGTAATAAATTTTGTTTTTATTGGCTGCTTGCTAAATTAAATTCGATCTTCAAAAACAGTACTTCCTAAATGCAATCCATTTTGATGATAAATTTCGTATTACATTTTCACAGCTGTCACTTTTCAAAAATATAATAATAGAGTTAGTTAGCTTAATGTTGTCTCGGTCATATACAAAGAAAAATCTTCAGTAGGTACTAAAATGCATAAATTTAGTACTGAAAATTGGGATTCCTCCAATTTCTTAAAAAATAACGGCAATTTCATATGTACGAACTTATTAATTATTGCTGTGGATAAATAATGTTTTCTGTGAAAACACAAACCAATTTCAACAATCTTTCTAAAGCTTAATTCAGCAATCTTGAACCCAAACTAATCTTCCATGATTAACTGACACGCATCTAACAGCTAAGAATAAAACGAAGCCGAAACACATAAACTTGGGTCTCTGGGACCCCACAATACTATAACATTGCGTGGCCACAAGCACTGTTAATTAACCCTGCAATGAATAAGGTCTCTCGTAACCGCTCATTATTTTATTTTTTATACCACTTAGGTGGCAGATAAGCACATGGCCCACCTGAAGGAAAGTGGTTACCGTGGCCTATGGACGTTTGTAACACCAGAGGAGCCACACTCGCGCTACCGACCAGTGCTCAGTTCTGTCAGTGTAGAAGTCTTCCCACTGACAGCACAAATTCTCCACTGAGCTACTTAAAGCTGGAAACACAATACGATGTTATTATGGTTATATTAGGGTGGAGGTACTTCCCCAGTCGGACTGCTCAATTGGGCGGAAATACCGCAGTTTCCTACTATTACTATTTAAAAATATGTGATGTGAACACATGTAAGTCCTGTTTATTCAATTTGTTTAATTAATTTACTCACTGTAAAGGTGCGAAGAGACTTTTTTCTTCGATTGCTAAGAATGAGAAGTTATGTTTACGTGCGTATCTTGTATATTTCTATGTACCAGTGTTTTTCCATTTCTTTTCTTTCTATGTTTCTTTCATTTCCATGTTGATAAATTTCTTTATCTATTGTTAATCGTGTTTCAACAAACCTTGAAATTTATATCTCAATATAATCATGAAGTTTGTCTCCCCCAGGGGAGCCCCCATAGAAGCCACGACCCCATCGCCAAATTAACGTGTGTGGTAATAGCTATAAAACAATGACTACGTGCCTTGTTGCAAAAAGTTAACGACTAATTAATAAAAATAACAACTAAACAGTAAAGATTACAAATTGTTTACAACTAGTTATTGTGTATTTGACTACGTTAAAACTCAACCGAAATGCAAACAAGAAGTGTATGGAACAAAATATATTAGCAGTACAAAATAATTCGCAATCTATTAAATATAATTTTTAAATGAGTGATTTGCGTAAAGTCTTGACAATATTATGAAAAATAATATGGATTTTAGTTACAATGTGTTTTGTCTTCTCCATTCTTTACCTTGAGTCGTGTCCAATGACGGCATTAAATATATATGAGGTATATTTAAAATATATTTAAAATGATCTATCATCGTACCGGCTATCCCGGTTGTATCCTCCTATATCTGACGCATTTCCTTCTCCTGTGATTCATTTTGGTTCTTACGAGTGTCTAAATTCAAAAAATTCGAGATGAAATCCTACTCCAGAGCCTGGACCGTTAATCCGTAGATTTACCAGCTCTTTTGTTAGGTTGGTCAGGCCTCGAATATATCTTGATCCTATATTTCTATACGTCCTTACGTGCCTACACTTAGATATATAACATTATAACTATAGGTCTGCCTCACTCATGCATCTTTCATTTCTCCGATGATATTTCTTGACCATTAGAAAATTTTACACCTTTGAATCCATTTTCAATATCTTGTAACGTTCTATCTTTAGTTTCAGGTAGTATAAAATATAGCCCACACAAAGATACAGCTATACTTATTCCGTATACTAAATAAACAGATCTTACACCATCTCTTTCCATTAACAACGGCGTAAGTTTCAACAATAGCGTGTACATACATATGAATACGACTCCGTTTAGAAAAGAACCCCAGCCTTTATATTCCAAAGGTAAAATTTCTCCTATTAAAGTAGTACATAAAGGTACAACACTAAAATTTATAAAACAATGAAGAACTATTAAGGTAGGTGCCAGTCACGCCACAGACGGTGACTTCAAAGCTATAACAGAACATATAATAAACATCAATCCAACTGAGGCCGCACCAAACGAAAACAAAATGGTCCTTCTTTTGAAGTTACTAATGATTAGACAAGAGGATATTAACGCGATTACCGCAAAGATATCTGTAAATATGGAAAAATATATTGCTAGTGATTTATCATTTACTAATTCCATCATCATTTGGATAACGTAAACAACAAAATAATGTTTTCCAGATATTTCTAAAGTCAATGTTGTCAGAGATACTATTGCAAGCGGCTTCAAGAAGTCTATCTTTAATATAAACGTGTACCATTTTTCTATGTTTGGATTATTTGCCTTCTGTAGTTGCGATGAATGCAAATCGTATAGCTCTTGCAGTTTGGAGTCACCATGGAGCCAGATGAACGAACTTTCACTTTCCTTGAAGCGACCTTTCATAGCTAAATAATAAGGACTTTCTGACCAAAATAGCGTCATCACTATAGATAGTGCTGCGAGGGTACCGGCAGTAGTGGCTATTTGCCGCCAGCTCCAAATCAGAGGTAATGCATGGCATACAAGTGAACCAAACGCTACTGCTGATTTCTTGAAGACCGCGAAGCAGCCTCTCCTTTTCGAATCAACATATTCACTAGCAATCATAGGACCTATAATGTAACCACCTAAGCCAATACCTTGGATGATTCTTGCAGCCAAAAGTGCTGTGGCATTCTGAGCTAGTGCAAATATAATCCAGCCGATTAAGAGGAAAAAATTCATCGTAATGTAGACAATTTTTCGACCGAATATTTGTGGTGACAGCAAACCGAACCCGAATATACCAGCGATGCCATTGCTCGTGTCTGTAAAATAATAAACAAAATAAATAATTGGAATCCTCCACCATGTACAGCACTACTAAGTGACAGCCGGATACCTATTGTACTATCGGTGTGGTGACGGAGACAGAATATAAGTATCAATACAGTGTCGGTAGAGGCGACTAAAGGAAAAAAGCGCAGACGATATCACTGCGAGAAAAAGGAAACTTGAAATAAAACCCTGTACGAACCCGCCTGGAGAGCATGGAAATAGTAGGCCAGAACCTCCGACCATTGGGAAGAAGCCTTTGTCCAACAATGGACTGCGATGTGCTAATTTATTGATTGATATTATACTAAACGTAGACGACAATTGAAAATAACTTCTTAACTTCGTGTTCTTCTGGACGGCGACATTGTCTTCTTTGAAACGCAATTAGATTCTCATTATAACCTATGGGTGTTCAATACCAGGGGCACACTCGCCGCTATATTTGTTATTAAAAGATATTGTCTTGGAGATGTGCGGGTTTAGGTTCATTAGATCTGAACGTTGGATTTGTTATCAGCCGTTCACCTCAGCAGTTCTGGGTCCCTAACATATGATGTTAGGGACGCTATGCTGTCGCGTTTCCTCTCTTGTCTTTTTCCATTCTGAGATTTGTATGAACCCCAACATTAACTGCCGTTTATGGCTAACACTATTTATAGCAGAACCATCATCATCATCATGTCAGCCACACAGTCCATTGCTGAACATAGGCCTCTCCTACAGACTTCCAGAATGACCAATCTAAAGCAGCCCGCATCCTGCGCTACCCGGCGACCTTCATGAGGTCGTCCTTCCACCTGGCCGTTGGGCGTCCTACGCTACGTTTGCCCGTACGCATACCGCGTACGGGCAAACGTAGCGAAGGACGCCGAATAATTGTTGTTAATGTATTTATTGTAACACTCACCTATCCAAGATATCTGTTCTGCTGTAGCTTCTATTTCAGTCGAATTTGTTGACAAGAGGGCAGGAGTTAACACAGATGGAAAGGAAATCATCATACCACAGCTTATACAATATGGTAGAGCTGTCGTCAAAATGAAAACCTGGAAAAGGCAGTTTTCAGCTTCAGCTTTGGTTAAGGATGTATATATAGAATAAATTGCTGACAAGTTGAGCTGATCCTCAATAAATGATTAATCCTGGTGATCTAGTTTTATTGTTATGGAGGTGAAAAGATTATGATGACTATCGGTTACATTAATAAATTCAACTTTTCTTCGCCCTTTCGCAGTAATCCACAATAGTTGCCGTGTCATCAGATATAATTTTATCATTTTATTTTTATTTTTTATATAGGACACGTCAATTAGACTTCGCCTTGCCTGATGGTAAGCTGAAGGCAAAGTCCCAAAAAAGAGGATCACCATTACTTACACATACCGTGTGACAATGGTGACACTCAGCTTGACGGCCACATCATATGCTTTTTCACACCCCGCTTAAAGGACCCGGGACTGTAGAAGAAGGAAACACGTGAGCTGGTTATTAATTCCAGGCCTTAATGGTGCGACAGAGGAAAGAGTCTCCGAACCGCTTGGTTCTTGATCGGATGTTTTGCACCGTGTGCGGATGACATCTAAGACCTGCACGTGTTGTCCTGTGTAGGAAAGGGGAGGGTGGGACTAATTGGAAGAGCTCATCAGAACACTCCCCTTGGTACAGACGGTAAAATACAGCCATGGACGCAACATCTCTACGCATCTGTAAAGGTTCTAGGGTATTCGTGACCTCGGGATTCCCAATGATGCGGACCGCACGTCGCTGCAACCTGTCGAGAGCATCTAGTAAGTACTTTGCTGAACCATCCCAGAGATGCGAGCAGTATTCCACACAGGAGCGAATTTGTGTCTTGTATAGAAGACACCGCTGCTCCGGCGCGAGAAATCGTCTCACTCTCAGGACTCCGAGTTTTCGTGAGGCTGTTTTGATGATACTTTCGATGTAATTTTTGTTATTCAGGTTGCAGCGAACATCCATACCTAGGATATTGAGATTGTCCTGCAGCGGCAGTGGCGTGCTCTGAAGAGTAGGGAGGGGAAGGAAAGGAGATACTTTTGCTTTAAACGCACATGCCTGCGTCTTCTTGGCATTGAACTCAACCAGGTTCTCAGAGCCCCATTGAGAAATGTGATTCAGGATCCCATCAAGCTCAGTGACAAGAAGCTGCCTTTTCTCTGCGATATCTGACTGCTTGGCCGCAGGATGTCCATGATAACTCCCATGTAAAGTGCTATCGTCTGCATAACAATGAACATTGCCGGTAGACAGCATGTCGTTGATATGCAGAAGAAAGAGTTGGTGATAAGACGGACCCCTGGGGCACGCCAGCATTTACCTGCAGAAACTCCGAAGCTTGTCCGTCACAAAGGACGCGAATACGGCAGGTAGCTTGGAAAGAAGCGATTTGTGCCAGACTCTATCGAAAGCTTTGGCGATGTCAAGACTAATTGCCAGTGACTCGCCGTGCTTGTCCATAGCCTCACCCCAAAGATGGGTAACGTATGCTAGAAGATCACTCGTTGACCGTTTCGGCCTGAAGCCATATTGCCGGTCATTAATTAAGGAGTGATCCTCTAGGTGCCGCATGAGCTGTTTGTTGATTATATGCTCGAACACTTTGCACAGCACTGAGGTGAGGAGAGGGGGATAGTTGGCTGGCTCCGAGCGATCCCCCTTCTTGGGAATCGGCTGAACATTCGCCTCTTTCCAAGGCAAAGGCACTGTACCCGAAATGTAGGACAGCCGGTACAGGTGCGTAAGCATTGGAGACAACTCCGCTGCACATTTTTGCAAAACTACTGCTGGAATACCATCCGGACCACTGGCATTCCGGACATCGAGTGATTGCAGCACTGCACGGACATCGCGTTGCCTGATATGGATATCAGGCATCCCGTGGTCACTGTCGGGTAGTGTCGGTAGCTGTGTACCACTATCATCATCATTATAATCTATTCCACTAATTTAGCACTAAACACCTGATGGAAAGTGTTTACTGTGACCTATGAATGTATTTAATACTAGGGGAGCAATACGCGTGCTACCGATCCTGTAAACAGAGCTTTTGTGCCGTCAGTGCAGAAAACACAAAAATGGCAAAACCAAATTCTTCGCTTTGGCTACCCTGCTCACCCCCGGGAACACAATATGAGGTTATTATAGCCGTAGTATTCCGTAGGGCAGATGTACTTTCCCAGTCGGACTGCTCAATTGGAACGAAAATACCTTAGATGTTTGTTGTTGTTTTTATTCCGGGAATAGGTCTCCATGGATTGCGAGAACCATCAAAATTTCACACGAGTGAAGCTGCAGGCAACAGCTAGTGTTCTAAAAAGCCTTTTCTCTCAATTAAGCTATCTACCGAATGGTTAAGTTTTTGTGGAATGAGATAACCATATTTCCTTAAAAGGATGAGATGATCAGAAACCAGCTAGGATTGTTTCAACGCTTTTGGCAAAGGGTCTCGTGTCGAAAACATGGTGATACGCGCAAGAGATCTTTTCAAAAATAAAATCAAAATAAACACACCTGTTTCCAAAAATATTCATCGCACATTTCAAAATCCTTTTATCCCACTGAGCTTTGTCTTAAACGTTGGATTTATAACTTCAAATATTTGTAATGATTTAAATATCAACATTTGTGTCCATTACGTATTGCAACAATGAGTTAAAGTGATGATGTTACTATGTATGCATATGTATTAATTCCTTATTTAAGAAATACAATCGTTAAAGTGTGAAATTTATTTGGGGTTCCTTTGTCAAGTAATACGATCCAATTAAATGACACTCAACAAGCTAATAAACTGATTTATGCACATCCTTTCAACGAGACTGAGAAACAGATAATGAGGTCTCGAATCTCGAAATAGGATGGGCCTGGGTCTGCCGGATTGCGAGGGAAATACCTTATGGGCCAATCTACTCCTCAGCATCTGAAGATCCGAGATGACGATTCCTAAGGTTTTTAGTCCGTTCAAGTTAAATAAAATATTTTTTTTTTCTTGCGAAATATCACCACGGAGACTCCAACTTCTCCCCGGAAAAGGTGAGGCCTACTTTTGCCAGAGTGACAGGCTCCACCCGTCACCGCCAGGCCTACGCTCATGAGGGGAGGAGGTCATTCTACGAGACATAATTACCTATACCGAGAGACACCGTAGGAAGGGAAGAACTTATTCCAAAGGAATCCCGCATGAAAAAAAAATACGTCCTGGAAGATATCCTGTTTGTACATGTACTAATTAGTAAGACTGCACAAACACATCTTGTCTCTGTTCATATTTCGGCTATATATAAACCTCCCTTTTCCCTTAGTTTTCGATTGAGTAAATGTTGATTGTCAGATTTGCACTGTCTTTCTAGATAATTCTTTCCTTTAGCCCTCTGGCTACATGTGGACCATATAACTTCTAGGTAGGTAGTCAAACAAAGATAAACCGAGATAAACTCGACTTTCTGACAACTTTTATTAGGCGAGAGTGATCAAAACATGTTACCAATCAGTTTTCCATTAATACCTAAGCTAGCGGGTCTCTCAATGATATCTGAGCTAACAGAGTATTCAAAATAATCTTACTTCTCCCAATGTGCGCCATTCTTTCCGATACTTTTTCAGGTCGTCCGTCCATCTGGCTAAGGGGCGTCCTACCTTTCGTTTACCTTCTCGCGGTCTCCACTTTAGGACTCGTTTGCTCTAACGGCCATCGGTCCTTCGACAAACGTGGCCAGCCCACTGCCACTTCAGCTTGCTTATTCTGCGACCTATGTCGGTAACTTTAGTTCTCTGTCGGATAACCTCGTTCCAAGTTTCCTGAGTTATCGAATTCTTGCCAATACTGTATATTCATATTGTCTTAGTATTGCATATTTTTCAGTATTTTTATCCCACTAAGCTTGTCTTAAACGTTGGATTTATAACTTGAAATATTTATAGTGATTTCAAATTTCTTGTTATTATCTTCTTAAATACCAACATTTGTACACAATATATACTACCAGGTACAATGAGTAAAAGTGATGAAATAAATATTTTATAAAATAATATAGATAAATAAAGAGTAAAATATGTTTGCAAATATAGATTTGCAAACATATTTTACTCTTTATTTATCTATATTATTTTATAAAATATTTATATTTTATAAAATAATATAGATAAATAAAGAGTAAAATATGTTTGCAAATATAGATTTGCAAACATATTTTACTCTTTATTTATCTATATTATTTTATAAAATATTTATTTATTTATTATATTCTTTATTATACGCCAATTACAATATTCATATTACAGAAATTGAGAAGACGAGAGCAGTACAAAGGGCGGCGTTATCGCTTTACACAATTTCTTCCAGGCAACCTTTGGATGGAAATGTATGTTGGTTGGAGTATTTGGGAGTTGTTTGCGTTCAATAACAAACAATTTAATAATTTATACATATGTACTTAATGAGTACATATGTATGTGGCGATGCCACATGTACCCAGCGCCAGCTAGCGACAGCAAGCAGAACTACTACGAATCCTACATCGCGCAAGTAAAGTTCTCGCGCTGGGAGAACATGTATACTTCAGCCCAACGACAATCGTTGGGCCTCGGCCCGCCAGGCGTGATCACCTTGCCTGGTCGGAGGAACCTCCCTTTGTGTTGGAGGAACATCACACCTCGTTCCTCCACAGTGGTGACCCCGACGTGATCTGATCACGTAACCTTCGCTGAGCATATTATCAGCATTCTCATCGTCACATCCCATTCACTTCTACCGCATGAGCGGTAATCAAGTCTTCGCCATCCAGCACTTTCGGCCCTTACAAGGACACCATAGCATGCAGCGACCGCTGCAGCCTGGTTACCCTTCGGCCTCACCTGCATCTAAGGCATACAGTGCACGTACATACGGTCCACGTAAGAAGAGGACATCTCTCCCGTCTACGTGGCACTCAGCCATTACCCAGCATTCGCCCCAATACACGGGGGACTTACCTCGCTTCATCGAGGATTCGCCCCGTCACTGCCGAGGCCTCACCTCGCCCCACTGGCGGCTCGCCGAGAATTCATCTCGACGCTTCGAGCTCCAACTCAAGGCGTTTCACAGCAGGACCGCAGCACCGCAGCCCCGCACTTGCCCCGCGTCTTCGGGACCAGCGGTAGTCTCGACTCACTGGGACTAGCGAGGAAGACTGTTCCACTAACGGAATAAGCGGCGTCCAGTTCTGACGAAACGGAACTACTCAAGACTAGAAATGGCATGCTCATCAAGAGAGCTTAGACAGCCGACTCATCGCAAAAATCAACCTCCGGTCTTGGAGGGGAGTGATGTGGCGATGCCACATGTACCCAGCGCCAGCTAGCGACAGCAAGCAGAACTACTACGAATCCTACATCGCGCAAGTAAAGTTCTCGCGCTGGGAGAACATGTATACTTCAGCCCAACGACAATAGTTGGGCCTCGGCCCGCCAGGCGTGATCACCTTGCCTGGTCGGAGGATCCTCCCTTTGTGTTGGAGGAACATCACACCTCGTTCCTCCACATGTATAAATTACAATAATAATAAAAAATACAATATTTAAGGCATGAAATCTAGTTGGGGTTCCTTTGCTAAGTAATACAATTAAAGTAAACGACACTCAATAAGACAATGAACTTATTAGCAGCAGTGTAAAATATAGTCCAAATAAACATATTATTAAATAAACATAATCTGTTAATATGTCTTTTAATTCTATCGTCATTCGCATGACGAAAACAAAATAATGTTTTCCAGATAAATCTATAATCAATTTTGTGAGAGATACTATTAAGAATATTTATTTATATGCTTTTTACCCGACTACGACGAAGTCAAAGGAGGGTTATGGTTTTGACAGGCTATGTAGGTATGTATGTACGAGTATGTATGTAGGTTCATCTGTTCCCTCATAGCTCCTGAATTACTTATTAGAACTGGACAAATGAGGTAGCGTCTTGGTCGTCCGCTGGTTATAGGCTATATGACGTATCACTGAATCTAATGTAGCGCCCTCTAGCGGTCATACAGTGTTAAAAAATAAACTTAGGATAAATATACCGTGTTTGATACCATCTGAAAGGACTTAATTAACACATTACGAATATGTATAAATTATAGCCGTTGATTGCCTCAAAGAAATATAAATAAAAAATTAAGTTTACAACTAAAACCCGACTACTTTTCTTTTTTTTTTTTTTACGTGCTCAAAATCCCCACGGATACCTCCCCACCGGAGCCGGTGAAGGAGGTTATGTCGGACTCGAACCGACTAAAACGCACGCCCCCTGTGGGTCGCTTTGGTTGCCGAAGGTGAGGTTGACAGGCATATCCCTCGCACCCCGGCCGACCCAGGGCCATCTCTCACGATCTGGCACTCTTCTAGGTTGTGGGGACTACAGAGTCCCCAACTCGTCCCCGGAAACGGGGAGGCGCGCCACGCGCGCCACCGCCGCGGCCTGCTTCTGCCAGGGTGACAGGCAGCTCCACCTGTCACCCTCAGGCCGGCGCTCATGGGGGGCGGAGGTCGTTCATCGACCTCCGACGCCCGAGTTGCCTTCGTACGCGGGCAGCTTGTCTTGCGATCCTTCGTCGCTCCCGCTGCCGCTCTCGCCCCGCCTCCTCCTTCACGAGCATTACTTGCTCGCAGAAGGAGGCGCCGGCCGCCCACGCATCCGCGCAGCGAACCATCGCCGCGAGCAAGGTGGAGAGCGTGAGAACCCTCACTCCCAGGGCCGCCACAAGCTCGACTACTGAAAAATAGTGCTTTAAAAAGTATTAAACAAGAAAATATCAAAGATAGTCGTGATCGCTTGCAACTTAGTCTAACAAAACAATACATTCTAGGAAAAGATGATACGACCACGGCTATCCTTGATATTTTCTTGTGTAATATTTTTTAAAGCGCGATTTTTCAGTAGTCGGGTTTTTTAGTCATTTTCAATTTGACGCGAACTGTACCATGTCTTTTTCTCTCTTTTATTAATGGCTTCTGCAGCGAATCGCCGCAAATTAGCCAATCTCAAGTAAATTGTAAATGTTTATAAAATTATTAATGGCAAGACGCCAACGTCAAGTCCACTGTACCATGTCGAAATTGAAAATCAATATTTTTCAGCTGTGACATTAAAGGAGTGTTTAATTTGACATTGGCAATAAACAATGAATGTTTTGATTCAGTGTTTTACGACTGTTTGTTTTTGTGTGTGTGTGTTTGTACGAGAGGACACGAAAGGGGTCTTATTTATAGGCTTTTTAGCGAATTCATTTCTGATCTAAGCCAAGGCCCTTGCCACCCAATAAAACATCTTCAATTGACACCCAATAAAACAGAAACAATAAATTTATCAGCAGTTAATGAACAGTCCTTTTGAACAACAGTTTAGCCTTGTTTGTGAAGGACCGCTTTAAATCACGGTAACAAAGTTATTGAGGAATTTAATTGAGTCACTGACTGATTACGTTAGGGACTTGATTTGTCGCCAGACTGCGGTGTATTAACGCTATTTGATAATTTAACAATCGATCTAGTTATTTGCAGGCGAATCCGGGACCTCGTATAGTGTATGACATTTGTGTAAACTTCCAACAGCATAGCATAGCCTCCGTGGCGTAGCGATAGAGCATTCGACTGCTATGCAGGGGGCGCGGGTTCGATCCCGCTCAGTGCAAAAGTATCTAAGTATGTTTATCCGCATTCTAGATCCCATAACACAAGCTAGTTAAGCTACGCTTACCATGGGTCTAGATAGCGTTGTGTAGAACGTCGTGGAATATTAAATATTATTATAATATTAACATTACAAAATGGTAGAATGAGCGAGCTAAGCATTGATATACAAAAATCCAAGATACACATTCAGCGTTTCAAAAACGTAAGCACCAAAAGCACCCAGACCAATAGCCACAGAGGCTGTCATGTCTACCACTTAAGTGGCATAAAAAAAATACTTGCGTTAGGAGTGGGTTTACGAATCCGGGACCTCTCGGTCGTAAGGCCATCCTTAACATAGAAGATAGAACTGGCGGAATAAAAAACTAACTTAATGTGTCGGCTGATAAAAACGCGCTTGGTCACGGTGCGGTTGATCAAGCCGAATAAGGACCCTGTACGTGGTACGGACCGGTTTCACGCAGTCCATCACTGCACCAAAGAATAAATAATACAGTTGAGACTCGACTATCCGGACCACAGTTATACGATTTCGACATTAATTGTAAACCACGCAGCATTTATTGTGTACTATAAAAACTCTGATACACATTTCATTAAGTATACTTACCTATAAATATATATATAAAAATAAGTATAGTTTAGTGGTTAAGGAATCGGCCTTACGATCAAAAGCTCCCGGGTTCGAATTTTGGCCATTACACTACTGACATTAACATAACATAACATAAACTCACGCCTATATCCTCGAAGGGGTAGGCAGAGGTGCTAGCACCCACATTTCGTCAGTTTATGTTTAGGTCCCAATGTAA
This sequence comes from Eilema griseolum, assembly GCA_963662185.1. Classification (NCBI taxonomy): domain Eukaryota; kingdom Metazoa; phylum Arthropoda; class Insecta; order Lepidoptera; family Erebidae; genus Eilema; species Eilema griseolum. The sequence goes on from OY759240.1 coordinate 25,147,523, forward strand.
TAGGTGGCGCTTATAAACCTGAGATAAATACACACATAACTTCGAAAAGCATCAAAAAGTCGTTGGTGTGTGCCATGGTAAAACCTGGGATCGATCCCGAGACCTCGTCTCAGCAGTCCATTACCCATACCACTAGGCTACCGCGGTTCCTTGCTGACATTAACCCATTCCTAAAACAAGTAATTTAGCTTAGCTGGAGGGGATAGAGAGAATAATAGTAAGTTACCATACTACTACTATCTGGAGACAGTCAGTGCCAATAGTAGATGATAATTGCATAGGTTTCAAACTTTAAATCTTCCTAGCATTTAAACGAAAATAATCAATTTTTGAAATATTTAAATAGAGCCCACAAAGCAGTCAGATTACATTAAGAAATGGAAATTATATTACAAAATTTAATAAAATAAGTAAATAAATAAATAAAATAAAATAAAAATAGTTTATTTCGGACAACAACTAATCCATATCTTGTTAGTAACAATATAACCACTTAAAAATATGTTAGTAAAAAATTTGCATTGTCTTTGTTTGTCATTTATGATATTATTTAATGTCACACAGTAAAAATCTAAACTATTATGTCATATTTGTAATTAATTTATTAAAATCAATATTAAATTTTTAAGATACGAGCATGTCAAATCCGCCATTCAATTAATAGAATTATTATATTTTTAATTATATTGTGAATTTTTGCACTTATTTATCAGTGTCATTACCCCGCTGTCCCTACTTAGACACTATTTTTGTGTCCGAGATACATTCACGGATCCACTTAACTATAATAGGCGATTTGACAGTACGAGTGTAACGCCCCTTGCATTGCAAACGTAACCGGTAACCACTTCCAATACACTTGATGGGCCGTATGCTCGTCTGCCACCTAAGTGCTATAAAAAAAACTAGTCAGGAGCGCTAAATACTGACTTCATCTGTGCACCATATGGGAACTTAACCACAGAGTATGAAATGTTAGGAATATTAGACAAACATTATTAGTGAAATGCCTACCATTTACATAGAATTTTATTTCTAGCTCACACTAACCGCACTTAAGTCTAAGAAGGTAGGACACGGCGGTATTTCCGCCCAATTGAGCAGTCCGACTGGGGAAGTACCTCCGCCCTACAGAATACCGCGGTTATAATAACTTCCGGCCAGAGCTCACTGGAAAATTTGTGCTAGATGACTAAAGGTTTGACCTGCTTTGTCCTCTACACTGACAGCACAAAAACTCTGTGCTTACACAGTCGGCAGCACGAGTGTGACTTCTCTGGTGTTACACATGCTCATAGGCCACGGAAACCACTTTCCGTCAGGTGGGCCGGGCGCTTATCTGCCACCTAAGTAGTATAAAAATAACCAATGATTTTCCCACAACGAATCGTGACAAATCTATTTCACCTGTAGATCGGTGACCCTGGTTCATTACGTGCACCTTGATCGCTCAATGGAAAATTCGCTCACACAAGAGTACTTATCTCTTTAAATTGATTTAGGTAAGTACTGAAATATTTAACTGAAAGATGATAATGGAATTAGCAAGATTTTCGGACACGAATACCTATTGCTAATTTCATTGTTTTGATACACAAAATAAGTGCGTAGGTATTCGATACTCGAACGTGCTCCATATAGAATACTAGCTGTTGCCTGCAGCTCCACCCGCATGGATGTCAAACATAGCCTATGTCCTTTACAAAGTCTATACTACCCCTATACCACATTTCATCCAAATTAGTTCAGAGGTTTAGGCGTGAAACCGTACTTTACTTTCGCATTTGTAATTTAATAATATAATTTTATATTTTATAACAATATTTTATAATAAAATTAATAATATAATTAAAAAAAAATTAGTATGGATTCACTATCTTAAAAATCAAAAGAGTGTAGCTTCTGTAGTCCGTCAATCTCCTTATCTACTCTATAACAATAATAATTTGCAAGTTCAGTACCAATAACTGCTCATTGCGTAACCAAGCGAGTCATTCAACTTCACGCTGCTCACATTATCGCCAACGCTTGTTATCTCATATTCTATCGCCAGTTGCCAACACGCGGCGCAGCGTATCACACGTAAAGATAATAACAATGGAAATCAATTTCACAAATAAAGTGGTGTTAGTTACCGGCGCCAGTGCTGGTATTGGAGAAGTCATTGCTCACTTGTTCGCGCAGCTTGGAGCCAGCCTATCCCTTGTTGGAAGAAACGCAGAGAATTTACAGAAAGTGGCAGCCAGATGCGAGAAAGAGAAGGGCATAAAACCTCTGGCAATTGTCGCTGATCTCGGCACGGACGAGGGCGTGGAGAAAACCGCTAAAGAAACGATCGACCATTTTGGTAAATTGGACGTTTTGATCAACAATGCTGCTGTTGGCGCTCGTACCTGCATCCAACTCGCAGATATGGCTACTTTCGATAAGGTCTTCAACATCGACGTTCGCGGAGTATACAACTTGACGCGTTTGCTCGTCCCGCATTTAATAAAAACGAAAGGTAATATTATCAACATATCTAGCATCGCAGGATCAGTGGTATCTGTTGGGAGCTTGCCTTACGGTATGGCCAAAGCCGCACTGGATCATTTCACAAAACTTATAGCTCTAGAACTAGCGCCTAAAGGAGTGAGAGTTAACACTGTCAGTCCTGGTATCACAGAGTCGGAGTTTGTTAAACGTCTAATAGGAATTAATGAAGAGGAGTACAAGGCGTGGCTTAAGAAGTCTGCGTCAGCTGTTCCGCTAGGGGAGGTCTGCGTGGGCTTGGATATAGCTAAAATGGTTGTGCATTTAGCTAGTGATCATAGCAAATTGGTAACAGGAGTCATCGTACAGGTTGATGGTGGTTTGCAGTTCTCTTGTCCCAGCAACCTTGTAGCTGATCAGATGAAGTGATTTTGTTTATGATTCTAAATGGAAATTATATAACTTTGATTGTTATTCAAATTGCTGTTTTATATTTCATTAAATTCATTTAAATTCATTAAATTAAATTCATTAAATACATTTATTCATTTGCTTGTAATGTGGTGCAACAAAAGATGAAAATAAAAAATTTGGTTATCGTATTAGTGTTTCTTATTAGTTTCTGTAAATCTATACTTCTATACTAAAGTGCCCGGTTCATGGCAATATGTTCACGCCTATATCTCGGAAAGGGTAGGCAGAGGTGCTAGCACCCACAATTCGCTAGTTTCTGTTTAGGTCCCAATGTAATAGGTGGCGAGCCTATTGCCATTAACCGGGCACCTATAAACCTGCGGTAAATACACACATAACTTCGAAAAGCATCGAAAAGGCATTGGTGTGTGCCATGATGACACCTGGGATCGAACCCGAGACCTCGTCTCAGCAGTCCATTACCCATACCCAGCTACCGCGGTTTTTATCTTTTACAATTTACATTCGAAGTTATTTACATCATTCTGTTATTACTTTTCTAATTGTTCCGGAATTCAAAAGATATATCATTTGAAAACGATTAAATTACCGGCATGGGTGCAACGGGAGTATGTCACTATCTAAAGGTGCAGCGGGAACGGTCTGGAACCTCCATGCGGTTTACAGGATGCACGGGTTTCTTCAAGACGTGAATAAATAATCAGAAAATCAGCACTCCCGCCATGCGGTGCGAATGACCTCTTTTTTTTTTATTTATATATAGAACACGTCAATTAGACTTCGCCTTGCCTGATAGTAAGCTGAAGGCAAAGTCTCAGAAAAGAGGATCACCATTACCTACACATACCGTGTCATAATAGTGACACTGAGCTTGACGGTCTCATCATGTGCTTTAAATTTTCACGCCCTGCTTAAAGGACCCGGGACTGTAGGAAGAGGGAAACACGTGAGCTGGTAATGAATTCCAGGCCTTAATGGTGCGACAGAGGAAAGAGTCACCGAACCGCTTGGTTATTGATCGGATGTTCTGCACCGTGTGCGGGTGACATCTAAGACCTGCACGTGTTGTCCTGTGTAGGAAAGGGGAGGGTGGGACTAATTGGAAGAGCTCATCAGAACACTCACCATGGTACAGACGGTAAAATACTGGATTCTGGATTTCGCGAAGTCACTTTGTAATGTTTAAACCTTCATTTGGAAGTATTGTTCATTGTTGCTTTATTTGATGAAGTACAAAGTGTTACGTTGGGTTGAAACCTAACAGAGAATAAACTTCAATCAATCGTTAAACAATAATATGGCTTTATTCCTCAACTACTGTAACCATTTTTTCTATTGTAATAAATTTATTAACAAGCCGTCATTAATGGCGGCTTGGAAGTAATTCAATATATTTCATTTGCCGCAATCCAAAAGGTGTTTATTCAACTTTTAGGGTCAAATCATATAAGGCGGAAACCGAGCAGTTTAAAAGTTTTGATTAAAGACCAACCTTATTCCATTTACACAAGGCTCTATGTATTATCAAACCTCGTGGTTCATGGCAAAGCCTCGTGGTTCCCGGCAGAGTAGAATTTGGACCACACCATCTCTTCCCATGCGGTGTCGTACAAGGCGACAAAAGGATAGAGCTGTCAGACAGATATATACAGCCCAGACTGAGCCTCAGGTGCATGGCTTGAGTCAACAATAGTGCCCGGAATACGGCAATAGGCTCACCCCCTATTACGTGGGACCGAATACAATTATTGTGTACCGGCGAACCGTATTTCCGCCCAATTGAGCAGTCCGACTGGGGAAGTACCTCCGCCCTACAGAATACCGCGGTTATAATAACTTCGTGTTGTGTTCCCGGCGGTGAGTAGGGTAGCCAGAGCTCACTGGAGAGTTTTTGTGCTGTCAGTGGGATGACCAAAGGCTTGTCCTGCTTTGTCCTCTACACTGACGTCACAAAATCTCTGTTCTTACAAAGTCGGCAGCACGGATGTGACTCCACTTGTGTTACACACGTTCATAGGTCATGGTAACCACTTTCCATCAGGTGGGCCGTGTGCTTGTCTGCCACCTAAATTATATAAAAAAAAATCTCTGCCTAACCCTCCAGGGATAAAGGCGTGATTATATGTATGTATCTATGTACTCTAACCATTTTTTCTATTGTAATAAATTTATTAATAATCCGTCATTAATGGCGGCCTGAAAGTTATTCAATATCTATCAATTAAAAATTATCAACTCTTAAGGTCAAATCATATCAGACGGAAATCGAGCAGTTTTTAAGTGCTCATTAAAGACCCAACCTAATTCCATTTATACATGGCTCTATGTTTTATGCAGCAATAATACAGTCAATTATTCAGTCAACCTTTCCCAGTCCACTGCTGAACAGAGGCCTCTTCCAATGCCTATTTCCCTGGTTGATACAGGGTTTTTTTTTTTTTTATAGGACACGCCAACTTGACCTCACCTCGCCTGATGGTAAGCTAAAGGCAAAGTCTCAGGAAAGAGGGTCACCATTACAGACACTAAGTGCTACAATGGTGGCAGTCAGCTTGGCGGCCTCATCAGATGCTTTTTCACGCCCCGCTTAAAGGCCCCGGGACTGTAGGAAGAAGGAAACACGTGTGCTGGTAATGAATTCCAGGTCTTGGTGGTGCGGCAAAGAAAAGAGTCACCGAACCGCTTGGTTCTTGCTCGTATATTCTGCACAGTGTGAGGGTGACATCTAAGGCCTGCACGTGTTGTCCTATGTAGGAAAGGAGATGGTGGAATTAGTTGGAAGAGCTCGTCAGAACACTCACCGTGGTAGAGACGGTAAAATACAGCCAAGGAAGCAATATCTCTACGCATCTGCAAAGGCTCGAGAGTGTTCGTGACCTCAGGGTTCCCAATAATTCGGACCGCGCGTCGCTGCAACCTGTCGAGAGCATCTAGTAGGTATTTCGCGGAGCCATCCCAGAGATGCGAGCAGTATTCCACGTAGGAGCGAATTTGTGTCCTATAGAGAAGACACCGCTGCTCCGGCGGTTTTATATTGAATTGTCCGTCTCTGGCAGTGACATCGTTTGCGCATTTTTCCTCACCCTCGGCAACAGATGGCCCAAGACGGGCGTGCGGTTTTAGTCGGTTCGAGCCCGACATAACCACCCCTTTGACCACAGCGGGGGGCATCCAAGAGGATTTCCGCACGTTAAAAAAAAACAAAAAAAAAAAGGTCGCCTCTTACTACGGATGAGATTGGGTGGTGATACTTGTATTCTTTCTGTGTCAGCACACGGACTCAGCATTGTGGCTTTATACTCCATGGTTCTTCTTCATCTTAGCGTTAATCCCAGTCGCATCCGAAATCTACCACGGTGAGTGTTCTGACGAGCTCTTCCAACTAATCCCACCATCTCCTTTCCGACATAGGACAACACGTGCAGGCCTTAGATGTCACCCTCACACTGTGCAGAATATACGAGCAAGAACCAAGCGGTTCGGAGACTCTTTTCTTTGCTGCACCACCAAGACCTGGAATTCATTACCAGCACACGTGTTTCCTTCTTCCTACAGTCCCGGGGCCTTTAAGCGGGGCGTGAAAAAGCATCTGATGAGGCCGCCAAGCTGAGTGCCACCATTGTAGCACTTAGTGTCTGTAATGGTGACCCTCTTTCCTGAGACTTTGCCTTTTGCTAACCATCAGGCGAGGTGAGGTCAAGTTGGCGTGTCCTATATAAAAAAAAAATTTTTTAAAAAAAATTCACGTCCGTCGGCTAAACTTCGATATTTTCCGTGAAGCGACTGCCACCTGACCTCCACAACCCAAAGGCGATATCAAAGCATTGCAGCTAGACTAGTTGTTGGACTTTTTAGGGCTTCAACTACCCATAAAGATTACCATAGATGTTGGCATAGCAACAGGGACCGATGACTGGACGTGCTCTCCGAGGCACGACCAGACTAATCTTTTTTTTTTTTTTATACCACTTAGTTGGCAGACAAGCACACGGCCCACCTGATGGGAAGCGGTTACCGTGGCCTATGGACGTATGCAACACCAGGGGTGTCACACTCGCGCTGCCGACCATGAAGAAACCTTCTGATGCCCCTCTTGAAGAACCCCATCAAATTAAATCAAATCAAAGTTCATTTATTTCAAGTATCAGAGACTCATTACATATTAACGTTCATATTTCATCTGTTATCATTACTATAAGACAATACACATAAGATGCAGTACACAAATGTCATGAAAACAAATTAAAATTAATTTTCATCATAAGCATTACAAAAATAAAATTATTAAATTAAATTGAATGTCCAATGAGAATTATAAATACTTAGAAATTGAATTTTAAATAATATAAATTACAATTAAATACATAATTCAAATAAAATAAAATAATATAAATACAACTTCAACTATATTATTAATAATAAAATGACCGCCTCTGAGTCATTTGTTTGTTTGTCAGTACATTAATCATATAACAGTGGTTAATGTACTGACAATCAAACCTATTTGCAAATACGCTGAGAACGCTGTTGGAGGTGGTCTGCTTTATTTACTTTATATAATACAAAATATAAAGTACATAAAGCAGATAATGTAATGCAAATACTCATATTAATGCATACAAATATTTGCACTGAGCGGGGATCGCTCCCACGCCTCCTGCCCAGCGGCCTCATTCACTACTGCCACTCCACTGAGGCTGTCAACTTTACATACACTTTTTGATATTCCATGGTTATTTCAAAATGTTGTTTTTTAAATAGATAAGATAAGATAAGATAAGATAATATTTATTTGCAAAAAACATGTGTACATATACATTCTACTTACACAACGCTATCTAGACCCATGGTAAGCATAGCTTAACTAGCTTGTGTTATGGAATCTAGAAAGCAGATAAACATACTTAAATACTTTTTTTGTAAATACATACATTTTATACATAGAAACACCCAGACCAATGCAAATACCCATATTCTTGCATACAAATATTAGCACTGAGCGGGGATCGAACCCGCGCTCCAGCTCCAGCGTAGCCGTCGCTTTCACTACTGCTACGCCACACAGGCTGTCAATATCTTATATATAAAATTCTCGTGTCACAATGTTCGTTCCCGTACTCCTCCGAAACGGCTTGACCGATTCTCATGAAATTTTGTGAGCATATTGAGTAGGTCTGAGAATCGGCCAACATCTATTTTTCCTACCCTTTAGTGATAAGGGTTGTCCACCCTTAACATTATATGGCAAAACAACGTTTGCCGGGTCAGCTAGTATAAATATAATATAATACAAATTATAAAGTAAATAAAGCCCAATTATTTATGTAATTACCGTAATGTCTTGTAATAATTGGGTTACCTACTTACAATATAGGTTTAAAATATACCTAAGTTAGAGCGCTAGAACATCCGAATGATGCATCTTAGTGCAAATATTTGCAGGTACCTACCTATGCATGTATGTGTGAATAATTTGTATGGAAACATCCTGACAATGGAAATTTCTATGCATAATTGATAATATATTAGATATTTTGTACAATCAACGGCAAAAGTAACTTAACAAATTCTAATTTATTGATCGCCATTGTTGGAAAACCGATCATAAATAACATAACATAAACTCACACCTATATCCCCGAAGGGGTAGGCAGAGGTGCTAGCACCCACATTTCGCCAGTTTATGTTTAGGTCCCAATGTAATAGGTGGCGAGGCGAGCCTATTGCCATTAACCGGGCACTTATAAACCTGCGATAAATAGACAAATAACTTCGAAAAGCATCTAAAAGTCATTGGTGTGTGCCATGGTAAAACCTGGGAGCGAACCCGAGACCTCGTCTCAGCAGTCCATTACCCATACCATTAGGCTACCGCGCAAATAAAACAAAAATATATTAACTTTGTGTGTGTGTGGATGCTAAAACGATTTTACATTAACTATTGGCACATGCATTCCAATGTAAAAAAGATTTATAAATATTAATAGCGTAAAACTCACCGGGATATTTACCATGTTTATTATTTTTGCTGTGTAACCGATATTTCAGCGCTAGTACAAGTGCCATGACGCTGAAAAAGAAAGATTTATAAACATTTTTGTGTTAGTCAACTTTCGTACGTAATGTATTTTCAAATAGATTAAATAGGAAAAAAAATTAATCAGTTCAGACGAGTGCTAATAGGATTTATAATTTTTTCAATGTCAATCGTTTTGAATACCTAGTTAGCATAATAAGTGCTTTAAAATTTCATTCTATAATGTATTATGTTTGTTCATGTACAATATAGAATTATTTATCTGTCTATGTTTATCTGCATTCTTGATTTCTAAATGGCGCTGTCCTAGAATATATACTTATATTATTATTATTATACTTGTGTGTGAGATTTGTGACCTCGTTCAGAAGATAATACAATATGTATGTAGGCAGGTACTTGAACATGATAGATGATAGGTGCTCGACATTATTTTGATATGATATCTTATCATATGTTTATTATATGGTTATCATATGTTTATTTTATGGTTACAATTGAATCAAGCGTCTCGGTAGCTTAATGGTTAAGGAGTCGGCCTTACGATCAAGAGTTCGGGGTTCGAATCCTGGCCATTACACTGCCGATGTGAATCCACTCCTAACACAAGTAATTTAGCTTTGCTGGGGGGGTTAGTGGGAATATTAGGAATATCGATTCAAATCTATACTTATAATTTACTTATAATATAAAGCGCAGAGTTTGTTTGTTTGTTTGTTTGAACGCGCTAATCTCTGGAACTACTGGTCCGTTTTGAATGATTCTTTCAGTGTTGGGTAGTTCATTTATCGAGGAAGGTTTTAGGCTATATATCATCACGCTACTACTTAAGGGAGCGGAGCATTGATAATAAATGTTAACAAATCCGGCAATTTATCATACATATTTTAAAGACTAAAACATACGGGCTCAAAGGGATGTGAAGCTTCAAAATATACCCCGGGCGAGACTGGGGTGGGTCAGCTAGTATTCTTTATAAAACAAACACATACAAACATGACGGCAATAGGCTATTTGAATTTTATTTTAGTACAAAAAATTACCACCCTGTAATAATATTATGAACTCCTAAAATGAAATATTCTTACGACACTATTTGATTTTAAAAATTCAATTTTTCGCGTAAACGCTTCATACATAATCGTACTTGCGAGTGACGTCACACGCCAGTAGCGAGTAGTGCAAATGTATGGAGTGCAAGAGAATTTCGCATTTATCTCGGTCTACGTTGTGTTTAAACGTATATAGTTCATAAGAAATTTAATGAGGAATCTAAAGAAATATTATTTGGGGCTGAATTTGATTGTTTATATCTTGACTTACTTTGGGAATTAAAAATAATGAAAAGTCTTAGTTGCAGTTTAGTTAGGCAACATCTTTTTTTACAAAGCATATATGATAGATAACAAACTAACATATTAAACAGTATTGGGAAGAAGGAGGAGACGTTAAAACAGTTTTAGAAGATTTGGCTTTTTTAAAAGATGAATTTAGATCCATTGGTTTACATTTAAATGCAACTAAATGTGAAATTTTTCTTGATGATAACATAGACATCCTTTCAACATTATCAAAATTCAACGATTTGGCTCCAAATTTAAAAATTGTTCTCTCCGCCTTCTTGGGTCCCCAATCCTAGAGGAAGCATATGACTCCTTCGTAGAAGAAAAGATTCGAAATTTCTGTGAAGTTTCGGACCGATTACAACAAATTAACATCCATTCTGCTTTCACTATAATTCGGTATTGTCTTTTTGTTCCTAAATTTACACATGTACTCCGCTCAACTCAATGTAGTGTTTGTTCCTCTAGAGACCATGTGCCTGACAGGGCTACGTTGTTGAGTTGTGCTCCCCAAGCCTGATCTGATGCATCTGTCGTTAGAAAGTGCACCGGTGGCGGGTAGTGTAACGGTGTTGATGTCTGACAATTTTTCGCCCACCAATTTAATTCGTTGCATACATTTTGAGGCAACTGGAATACTTTCGTTGATAGAACCGGCAACGAGCCCATGAACATAATTAGTTGCCGATGATTTAATCGACCTCGAGGAATAACAAAGCTTGCAAAGTTTAATAGCCCTATTATTTTTTCTACCTCTTTTCGAGTTATTTTCTTTCGTTCGAGAACATTCTGTTCTCAGTCTTTTTGATTATTAGGGAGTTTTTTTCTTTCGGTAGGGATTTCGTATTGTCCCAAGAATTCCACACTATGCCTAAATAATGTATGTTCTTCTGGGGTATAAGAACCGACTTGTCGAAGTTTATTTGCCACCCTAAATTCTGTAGCATTTTTACTGTTAGTTTGGCATGGTCTCGTAGTACGTGTGGATTTTGGTGAGCTATTAGATAATCGTCCAGATACACAACGATTCTTAAATTCCACCGTTCTCGTAATATTTGAGCTACCCAATTTGTCAGTATCGAGAAAGTTTTGGGTGCTGAGCTTAGTCCAAATGGTAGGCAGGTCATTTCTAGCAGTTTCTGTTGGTATATTAGACGCAGGAAGCGTCTGTGTGACTTTGCTATTTTTAAATGAAAATATGCTTGTGAAAGGTCCACTTTGCATAACCAGTCCCGAGGTTGTAGGAAGCTTGGTATGCGATACATGTTTATTAAATGAAACGGTTCGGATTTTACATAACTGTTCAGAGCTTTGAGATTGTATATCGGACGAGCAGACCCGTCGGGCTTTGGTACTAGAAACAGAGGGGAAATGAAACTTGGTGAATGTGGTACCACTTTTAAAATGCTCTGCATTTTCATTTTGTCTATGATAACAGACATTTCGTTTGAAACTGGAGTTTGAAATGGACCTTTGATTAAGTCTGGCAATGCAAGAGGAGGTTTTTAGGTTTAAGAACGGTATGTGATATCCTTGAATCAGTTTCATAATTATATCGGGAGCTCCCATTTCCTTCCATTGGGACTAAAAGTATGTTAACTGGCCTGCCTGGCAATGATAAGAGTCATTGTTTGTGTCTCTTATCTGTTTGGTGACCTTTAGAACCTCTTTGAGGGTTTGAGCGCCCTCGGCTACTTCCATGGCCGGGCCGCGAGGCTCGGTTGTGAAATGATCGTCTATAATTATTGTGATCATTAGTAGAATGTGAGTAATAGCCACCCCGCGAGGGTGGGTTATTTTTGGTGTTCATGTACTCAGGTGGGTGACTATAATTCTCATGAACCAGAATTATAGTAAGTTCCACGCGATGGAACCGATGTTCGTTGTACGCCTTGACCCCGCGAGAGGCGGCGATTAGGTGTTCTGAATTTTATTTCAGTAACATTTTCGGTTTTAATGGGCCAGAAGGCCTTGCGTACACCCACCTGCCTTATCCAACGTATTTGTGAAGGCGACAGGCTCAAAAATGCAAGCAGACGTTGGCGGTATTTTGTTGAGCGCAGTTTTTACCAAAGGCTCTTTAATTTTACTAGAAATAGCCTCGCGGTGCATTTCTATACATTCGGCTCTGTGGCCGCAAACCATTTGCAACAAATCCGAAGATATTTTGTTATAATCGCCCTTTTGAAACAACTCCACCACCTTTTCACTTAGATTATCTAAATTTACATTTGTATCTTTAGCCCAGCAAAGAAGATCGCGTATACTATCTTGCAATGATTCTTTTTGTTTTAGAATGCAATATGTTAATGCCGCAAATGTTTTATCAGCATATGTGAGGTGACGTAATGTATCATACGTTTTTATTTCCTCATTAGCCTCTAAATCTACGAACCCCGGCGTATGATTGTATAATTTTTGTGTATCGGCGTATCTTACTTCAGACCAAGACGAAGTACCCAATCTTTGTACATCGAGTAACATCTTTAAATAAGGTTCTGGAGTTTTTGGAACTGCGGGTTCCTTTAATTTTGTTTCAATGTTAAATGTAAATGCTGGATTATAATTTTGAGACTGATCATCAAAAGACTGTTCGCTAATGGCGTGATAGTCTGCATATAGTTCCCCACTGACCGCCGAACAAACTGATACTGCATCATGGCCATTCACATCCTGATTCATAATTAGATTGCGTAGTTCACCTACCTCCTTAAAAAGTTTATCCAGCCTCCGGCTGGAATATCGGGCGCGTTTACCTTTCTTGCGGCGAGAACGATGTGACTTCTTGCCTCTTTTGTTTGAACAAGATGAACTCGAACTCGAAAAGCTGCTACTTGTACTACTGCTGCTCGAGCTGCTTCTAGTCCTTTTCCTACTAGGCCCGGCCACAGTCTGGGGTACTGTATTTGAAATATTTTGATCACTGAAAATAAGTCTGATCAAAATCTAACAACGTAATTACTTCGAAAAAAGCTACTAGTGTTAGCTGAAAACAACACAATATGTACTATCTTAACTGGTAAATTATCTTTTGTAGTGATTCGAACGGAAAATCCGTTAAAATATTAATCACATACAATTTTATTTTATATATGAATAAGTAGGGTAAGTAAGTATTACTTACGGTGTCCTCACAAATCTATTTGGATAATTCAAACAATTTAATAAGTGATTTTATTATTTACTTACTTGAGGTATTTATTTAATTTAATTTTAAATAATTAATTATCGGTTAGTTGACGAGCACAGCTCCAACTAAAACGATGTTGTTTCGACGGAATACGAAACGCCAATGACATAAAAATCACCCGACATATTTTAGGAAACTAAAATGTCGGACGTGCCGCCAGGCGTCGCCACTGAACAAGTAAATAAAAGTACTAAAAAATGGTAGGAAATCGACGGAGATGGATACGCTCTCTCAATAGTAAAGCTTCCGGTGACGGTCAAGTAGTTTAATAAAAATATATAGTACTTATTGAAATAAAACCACATTGTATTGGGAAGAATAGGACGATCTTGTTAAATAGCCTTGGTAGGTATTATTTCTAGTAAGGGAGGCGTAGAAGGAAATTCGATATCTAATTGAGCGCCGGCAGTAGATTAGTAGGTATACAGAGAATACCTTGTACCTGGTTAAGTACCTCCACCAAATATGAGATCCATATATATGGCCGCACGTTAAGGATCTGATTAGAAAAGAAAATTTGTTCATCCCACATTCTCAAGCTCGTCAAACTAAGGTAGGGTGAGTTAATTAAATGCAAAAAGACTATTGATATTCTGCTATTCTGCTATAGTTGCGGCACGCTATGCTGGCCGTTTTGACACGACTGGTTTTGCTCGTTTTCTCTTTTTTGGTGTGTGACGTTTATTATTTTCTGTGCCAGCCTCACCATATTTTTCTTTAGTTATTTCTCTAACAGTTCGTTGTATAATAATAAGCGCACCAAAAAAGAGAAAACAAGCAATATCAGTACCGTCAAAACGGCCATCATCAATAAATATTTTACAACATTCTACACAACGCTATCTACGCCCATGGTAAGCATAGCTTAACTAGCTTGTGTTATGGAATTTAGAATGCGGATAAACATACATAAATACTTTTTTTTTTGTAAATACATACATATTAATAAATACATATTAATAATACATACATATTATCGTCATACTCCAAAATTATAGTTGACAGCCTCTGTGGCGTAGAGGTAGTGAACGCGACTGCTATGCAGGAGGCGCGGGTTCGATTCCAAATTGTACAAAGTACAAATACAGTACACATATTTGTATGCATGAATATGTATATTTGCATTGGTCTGGGTATTTCCATGTATAATATGTAAGTATTTACAAAAAAAAGTATCGAAGTATGTTTATCCACCTTCTAGATCCCATAACACAAGCTAGTTAAGCTATGCTTATCATGGGTCTAGATAGCGTTGTGTAGAATGTCGTGGAATATTTATTTATTATTTTATTATTTATAACTATGGCACAATATTGTAATAGGCATGCGAATTTTTTTTCCAAATTGTAGTTTTCTACAATTATTTATTTTTTAAATTAGGTTAATTATTTAATTATAAGTTTTTTTTAATTATATACTTTAAATTATCTTGACACGAGAAGCGGTTACTTAGGAAGCGGTGGTAAACTTAGTTTTAAGCAGAATTTGACGTCAAAAAGATGTAATTACAGTTTATCTAATTAGAGCAATCCTCTCATAGCCGGGCTCTATTCTTCTCAAAAAGTACTCTGATTCAAATTCAAATTTTTTTATTTCTCAAAATAGTGCATTTGAGAAATAAAGAATTTGAATTTGAGTACTTTTTGAGAAGAATAGAGCCCGGCTATGAGAGGATTGCTCTAATTAGATAAACCGTTCTATCGTATAGAGGATGTAATGAATAAATAATAATAAAATAAATATTCTAGAAAATTCTACAGAATCCGTACTTCAAGTGAGCATCGCATCGCCTAAATAGCTTTATAATATGACTTCTAGAATACGGATATACATAGTTTCCGCCATGATGTGTCGTATATGTCGACTAAAGGATAGGGCTGTTTAACATCAGACAGATAGATATATAAATCCTAGACACCGCCTCAGATGCATGGCCCGAGTCAAAAATAGTACCCGGAAGACGGCAATAGGCTCACTCCCTATTACGAGGGACCGAATTTAATGATTGGTGAAATGTGAGGGTTAATTCACCTCTGCCTAACCCTTCGGGGATAAAGGCGTGATTATATACTTAGTCTGGCCATAAATACTGTTACAATTAAAATAAGAAAGATATTACATTTGAATTTGGAATCTGTCATTTTTATACGATTGTTAATTGTGTTTTCTAATTTTGGCGCCAATACATTGTACAATATTTTGCTATATTAAAATGGAGTGGGGTGATAAAGAAAACCGAATCGCTGTGATTGCATTACACAAAGTTGGTATGGCGCCGAATGTAATTTTTAAAACTCTCCATACGCTTGGTATTAGTCAAATGTTTGTGTACCGGGCTATTAATAGGTAGGTACAATGAGACCTCCTCTGTTTGTGACAGAAAAAGATCTGGCCGTCCACGTAGTGTTCGTACGAAAAAGGTGGTCAAAGCAGTAAGGGAAAGAATTCGAAGAAATCCTGTCCGAAAGCAAAAGATTTTATCTCGGGATATGAAGATAGCACCCAGAACCATGTCGCGCATTTTAAAAGATGACTTGGGACTTGCAGCCTATAAGAGACGCACTGGTCATTTTTTAACTGATAATTTAAAAAAGAATAGGGTGGTAAAATCGAAGCAACTACTGAAGCGGTACGCAAAGGGAGGTCACAGAAAAATTTTGTTTACGGATGAGAAAATCTTTACAATTGAGCAACATTTTAACAAACAAAATGACCGTATTTATGCTCAAAGCTCTAAGGAAGCTTCCCAATTAGTCGACAGAGTGCAACGTGGGCATTATCCGACTTCAGTGATGGTTTGGTGGGGTGTTAGCTATGAAGGAGTGACTGAGCCATATTTTTGTGAAAAAGGTATCAAAACATCGGCACAAGTGTATCAAGATACCATTCTTGAGAAGGTAGTTAAACCCCTTAACAACACCATGTTCAATAACCAAGTATGGTCCTTCCAACAAGACTCAGCGCCGGGTCATAAAGCTCGATCCACGCAGTCTTGGTTGGAAGTGAACGTTTCGGACTTCATCAGAGCTGAAGACTGGCCGTCGTCTAGTCCCGATCTTAATCCGCTGGATTATGATTTATGGTCAGTTTTAGAGAGTATGGCTTGCTCTAAACGCCATGATAATTTGGAGTCCCTAAAACAATCCATACGATTGGCAGTGAAGAATTTTCCCATGGAAAGAGTGCGTGCTTCTATTGATAACACTGGCCTCAACGTTTAAAGGACTGTGTTGCAGCCAATGAAGACCACTTCGAATAAGCTTTTTATATTTTAAATTGTTTTATATTTATGTATTAAACTAACACACTGTAAAAGTAATAAATATTATTTGCAATAAAAAAAAATGTTTTTTCTTCGTAACAATATTTATGGCTAGACTAGGTATATGTGTGAAAAAAAAAGTCATATTTTTGTCTCGTTTGAAGAAAGAAAATCATTTATCAACACGAAATAAAACAAGACATTTATTTTTATATCTGAAGTGTTCCCGTTCGCTCTGCCATGCGGTTTTCTTTCAAGATCAGCGTTCGTACAATTTGTACGAAAGTTGAGGAAATGGATTTATAATAGCGTAAGTTCCACCCTTTATCGACGTTTTCGTTCAGAATTGAGGCAATGTTAAGGGCGTGTTCACTATGGACAATTTATTTCGTATAATAATATATTCTGTAGATAAATTAATTATACCCTTTAAAATCTATTTTTTTTCTTATAATTATTATCTCTTTATACTAGATAATTAATTATGGAGCCAGTTTTCTGGAAACGAAAACGCAAGAAGTATGTAATGCGGAGGAATTATTTACATAGGCAGACGTAGGCGGGGAGTTCATCCCCACACATTGCAACCTAAGCTGGTACGCACTGTGTGCTATGAAAGAAACTTCATCCCACGCATACTCAAGCTGTGGAATGAACTCCCTGCTGCGGGCTCCCAAGCGCCTACAATATGGGGTTCTTCAAAAGGGGCATTAGGAAGTTTCTTCAGGGTCTTTAGGAATTAGGAATGTTTTTTTTTTGAATACATACATACATATAATCACGCCTTTATCCCCGGAGGGTAAGGCAGAGGTGAATTAACACCTAGGTACATTAAATTCGCTCCCACGGAACAGGGAGTGAGCAATCCCTAAGCTGTCTGGCCACTCCACTCATTACATGTGATCACGTCATTACTACTATTACGACTAACTGAGACTACTGGCCAATAGAGGTAAAAAGTTTTTTTTTTATATAACTTAAGTGGCAGACAAGCACACGGCCCACCTGATGAAAAGTGGTTACCGTGACCTATGAACGTGTGTAACACCAGTGGAGTCACATCCGTGCTGCCGACCCTGTAAGAACAGAGATTTTATGTGCCCCCAGTGCAGAACACAAAATCAGGACAAGCCTTTGGTCTTCCCACTGACAGAACAAAAACTCTCCAGTGAGCTCTGGCTAACCAAAAAAAGTTTTAATTTAAAACCAAATATTCTTTACCAGTCGCCAGTATGCACGCATCTTAATTTACGTACTTACATGTGGTTTGAAGAACACTCGCCGAAGCGAAGCTGCCTCTTTGAGTAAAATGCAAATAAAACGATGGTGCCGTACCAAATCGTAAATCAAGCCAGTCTTGGGACTCCCTGGCATATAAGTAGGTACTATACTTATACACAGATGTACCCCCATTCAATGTTTATTACGAAATGTCGACTAGCATATTACTGCCAGTTGAATGAATTCACTTTGAGAGACGAATTTACACGACACTGTGGACTCAGTTGTTGATCTTTTTAATTATATTAAATGTAGGTGCCTAGTAGTAGGGACCGTTTCATTATAAATTATGTTTGTAATAAGTATATGTAAGTATAGTAGTATGTATTATATCTATAATTTTATAATATATCAGAGTACATAGTGGTATGGGTAATGGACTGCTGAGACGAGGTCTCGGGTTCGATCCCAGGTTTACCATCGTACACACCAATGACTTTTCGATGCTTTTCGAAGTTATGTGTGTATTTATCGCAGGTTTATAAGTGCTCGGTTAATGGCAATAGGCTCGCCACCTATTACATTGGGACCTAAACATAAACTGGCGAAATGTGGGTGCTAGCCTGTGCCTACCCTCACAGGGATATGGGCGTGAGTTTATGTTATATTATGTTATAAATAATATATGTTGTACATCGGAAGGTCACTACTATATCTATCTATTTATCTAACTCACTCCATCCCATGGTTGCCTGGTAGAGATTGCCTTGTGCAATAAGGCCACCATTTATTATGCCACAAAACTGTACCAAATTTTGTCTTTCTGTATCTAGCCTTTATGTACATACAATAAAGAGATATATTTACATTATTATTATATATTTTAACTGAAATAAAACAAGTAAGCTGTAAGTACTTAATTAATGTTTTGTAACTACTTTTTTTGTCATATAGAAACCACCGCAGATACCGCCCCACCGTCCAGAGAGTATACCCGAACCGTGGTACCACTGGTGGTTTTATCGGGTGACCTGTTTGAACCACCAGTGGTACCATAGTTATCTTTATTTAACCGTGATACAACTGTCCCTCAAAAGTCTTGAGAAGTGGTAAATCGTTGGCCGGTATTGTAGGACGAGTCATTGGATTGTATGGTGTGCGTGGTTCCCGGCAGAGTAGAATTTGGGCCACCCCATCTCTTCTCATGCGGCGTCGTACAAGGCAAGTAAGGGATAGGGCTGTTTAACATCAGATAGATATATACATAGCCCAGACTCAGCCTCAGATGCGGGACTCGAGCCAACTATAGTGTCCGATGTACGGCAATAGGCTCACCACCTATTACGTGGGACCGAATACAGTTATTGGTGAAATGTGGGTGTTAATTCACTTCTGTATAAGCCTCCTGGGAATAAAGTCGTGATTTTATGTTATTTTATTTATTATGTATTACTTGGTAATAAGAACCCCAAATAGATTTCACGCTTCACCGATTGTGTTTTTTAAATAATAAAGACATGTAGAAGGTACAATATGTTTGCAAATTTAGGTAGGTACATATTTTTGACTCATTGTTGTAATATGTATTGTGAACAAATGTTGGTAGTTTAGTAGATAATAAGTTGAGATTTTAAATAAATATTTAAAATAATAAATTTAAAGTTTAAGACAAGCTCAGTGGGATACAATGGTATTGAAAAATATGAGAGATGTATATTTTTGGAAACAGGTGTGTTTATTTTGTTTTCTTAATTTAAAATGAATTTTCTTGGATATCACTATGGTTGCGCCGATAGTAGAATTTGTATTTTTTTTCGCTCAATAGTAGTAATTTAAATTGATGACACTGAACACACGCTCCCTATACCCATCTCCCTCTCGCACTACCTTTAAAGTGAGATAGCAATAGTTTCCGCACCGCTCAATTGTCAAAATAGACGCATATTCACTTCCGCTTTTGAACTAGCACGAATTGGCGGCGGCGCGCGCGTCTCTCAGAAATTAATAATGTTTGTTGGATTTTAACCGCTTTCATAGACCTTTACCGATCGGATTGTGCCTCTCGTGTGTCCCTCAAGTGATTTAGTGATGTGGGCAGCAGCTCCTGAGCCAGGAAGAGAAGATCGGTGCAAGGGCCCAGCCAGCACGTGGCGTAGTAAAGGTTAGTGCATCCTCTCCTAATTTCTCGGGTTGCATTCAATGCCTAAACCACCTCCGCGGCAACCCGATCACCTATCTTGTTTGTTGTGTAAAGTGTCATATGAAACATGTTAACTTCACCCCCCGCAAAATACAGTCCACTAGCTCAGGTGGCATGAGAATCGCGCCACCATTCCTTTTGGTCCTGTTCGAGCCGGATACTTAGTCGTAGTTTCGCATTTTGTTATTATTCTATTGGGAATAAACGCACCGCACCTAAATACCTAGTTATTTTAGTAGAAAACCCCGCATCTAGGCATTTAGGTTTGGATCTTAGGTATTCTAGACACCCTAGTGCATAGGCACAGTGTAATACCTAACGCATTTGGCTATTTCAATTTCTGAGTTGTCCGTTCGCCGCTGGCTCGCATCGTGTTTACCTGATACCTACATAGGTTAGGTACGTGGTTATACCTCGCTCGCATTTCTCTTATCGTATCGATCCTTAGTCGTAGCTCGCTTTTGTTATTTATTCCACAGGGAATAAACGCACCGCACCTAAATACCTAGTTATTTTAGTAGAAAACCCCGCATCTAGGCATTTAGGTTTAGATCTTAGGTATCCTGACACCCTAGTGCATAGGCACAGTGTAATACCTAACGCATTTGGCTTTGTTTTTATTTGTTTCAATTAAGTTGTCCGTTCGCCGCTAGCTCGCATCGTATTTACCTAATACCTACGTGGGTAGATACGTGGTTATACCTCGATCGCATTTCATTCAAATTCATACGAAAGTATTTTAATTTGAATAGATATTACGCAATACTTAATCCCTGAAATAATAGTTGAACCTAGACAGCGACCTAGCTCGCGTAGGTACGATCTTGTTGCTATGCGCGTTTTGTTCAAGCTTGCACGCGCAGTTATAAGTACCTACCTACCTACGGATATCGTTCGCGCCGCGTCGCTGTACTGTAGGTACCGCTAAGATTAAGTCATTTCATTTGTTGTTTACCGCACTTTAGTTTGATATTAGTTGTAAAAATGCCCCCAAAGGTTGGTAGCACCGATAGTAAAGTTCAATTGAAACTTTTATACGCTAAAAGAGAAATGATTTACTCTCGTGTACAATCGATTTGTGATAATGCACTTAAAACCTCTGATTTGGCTATTAGAGATTCGTTCTTGTGTTCTATAGAAAACTTGGATAGTTTACGCGCGGATTTCGAATCCTTAGTACATGACATCAACGTTTTAGAGTTAAATTTAAATCCCGATTACTCAGTGAGTTATCAGGCCTTGTCGTCGTTTGACGATTTGTATTGTCGTATCAAACGCGTCGCTAGGAGTTTGGAGAAACCGTCTGACCGACCCAATCCCACTCGCGACCGACCTAAGTTGCCACCAATTCAAATACCCGAATTTGATGGTAACATTCGCAATTGGTGTTTATTTATAGATAGTTTTGAGAATAATAATAATAATAATAATCTTTATTCTTCTTTATTCTTCATAAATTTACAAAATTAATACAATTTCTGAGGTCTCCTTTTAAGTAGCAAAGGATACTTGTGCCAGGAGACCTCGCTTCTACATAATTACAATAAATTAAACAATTCAACAGAGAAACAGGCAATAAACAGAATAAAGACAATACAAACTAAATTAAGGTTAGTTATTAACGGGTTGAGTGTGTGAGAATGTGTGTGTGTGTGTGTGTGTGTGTGTGTGTGTGTGTGTGTGTGTGTGTGTGTGTTTGTGAGTGAGAGAGAAGACAAGGAGAGAGGAACAGATTTAACCCATATAGAACAGCAAGCTACAATCCTACGTAACCCGCACCTGGGATTGGTATGCCGGCTGTAGCTGGCACAGGCCTCTGTGCCTGTGATGAAGTGATTATCCTAAAAAGTCTTAGGAAAGGGGAATCAAGAGCGATTCCAACTCTTCGTAGTTACTGTCTAGGAGCCAGGACGTTAACGTCTTTTTGCAATCACGGTCATTTAGTTTATAGATATTTAGAAGCTTATTTATTTGGTTATATATGAAAGATGACAGCCAGGTATATTGCCTTTGAGCATATGTAGTCGTGACTCCTTTGACATACGATACTTTATGCTTGCGTCTTTTCTTTAAGATATGAGGGTCATAAGGTAATTTCACATACACTTTAAGCGTTGCCTTCAGGATAAATAGTTTCCTGATAGTTAAAAGATTACAGGTAGCGTATAGGCTTTCGGTAGGATATCTGAAAGGTTTAAAATACATGACCTTGAGCAGGGATCTTTGGGCTCTCTCAAGATCAAGAATCAACGTCTTGCCCGCCCCACCCCATACAGGTATACAATATGTAATGACTGATTGGCCTAAAGATATATATATCTGAGTTACGAGGGTTTTTGTAGTTACGTGTCTTAAGGTCTTGAATAGCCAGATCAGCCTGCGTGTCCGATTCATGACCATTTCAGTATGTGCCTGCCAAGTTAGACGCTGGTCAAGCATAACCCCCAGATATTTCGTCTCCTTAACTTTATTGATTGTACTACAAGTACATTTGGTATTCAGTGGGATGTTACATCTGTGTATTCTTATTTGAAAATCTGGCTTAGGTTGGGCAGGGGAATATATTGTGAATGCGATGTAGTTAGTCTTCGCAGTGTTCAGTGATAAGAGATGAGAGTTCAACCAGTCCGCAACCTTAGCCAAGCCTTTCTCCGCTGATAGGCGAACAGAGTCCCATGTTTTACCAGTAAAGACGATGGCGGTATCATCGGCATACGAAAAAATACGTCCCTGCTCCAGATTCATTTTACATAGGTTATTTATGTATATCAAGAACAGTGTAGGAGATAGTACACTGCCTTGGGGAGTGCCAAAAGTTATAGCGGCCTCATCACTCAAATGGTCACCGATTTTCACTCTCTGTGTTCGACCGCTTAAGTAATCCTTTAGGAGGGCCAATGGCGTACCCCTAACTCCTATACTCTCCAACTCACCGACGAGGATGGGAACGGAGACTGTATCGAATGCTTTTTTCAGGTCTAGGAAGACAGTTATACATTTTACTCCCATCCCTACGTTATCTACTATGTGGGAGGTTAGGGCTAAGACTGCGTCCTCTGTGGAGATACCCTGCCGAAAGCCAAATTGGGAGCATGAAAGGATTTCAAACTTACGCAGATAATTTATTAGACGTTTATTAATCAATTTCTCAATGATTTTTGAAATAGCAGGCAACACGGAAATTGGTCTATAGTTGGATACATCATCTCCGTTCCCACCCTTGTAAATTGGCGTAATTAGAGCTTGTTTTAGAGGAACAGGGAAGACGCCCTGTCCAAAGCAGAGATTGGCCAGCCGGGTAATGATCGGTACGACTATTCCGTAGGAGGTTTTTAGGAACTGTGTAGTTATGTTATCCCATCCCGGTGCGCTACTCGATTTAAGAGTCATGATTATGCTATAGACTTCCTGTGGGTCAGTTTCTAAGAGCACAAAAGAGGAAACCATTAAGTTACATTTGGTGTTCCTACTAAGAGAGATTAATGTATTTTCAGCAACGATACTTTGGGCTAGCGATTGGCCGATATTTGAAAAATAATTATTTACATAATTAACTGCTTCCAGGGGAGATTTATGAGAGTCTAACAGTTCTAAGTTTTTAGTATCTCGGGGTTTCCTATTTGTGATTATGTTAATAGTTTTCCATAAATTCTTTGGGTTATTACGATTTTTAATAATTAGGTCCTGGTCATATTTCCTTTTTTGTTTTTTAATTAAGTTGTTGCAATGGTTCCGGTATCTTTTGTAGGTTATTTTAAGTATTTCGTTATTTGGATTTAAGCGTAGTTCCCGTTGGATATTATTTCTATTTCTAATACATCTGAGTATACCTGCAGTGATCCAAGGTTTAATAGGACGGTAATTTTTTGAAACTGTTTTTAAGGTGGTGCTGTTTATCAGGCAGTGCTGAATTATTTTGATCAATTGAGTAGCTAATGTGTTTGCGTTTTCAATCAAGTGTAGGTTTTCACAGTTGGTTTCTTTGAGACAAGTTAGGGCCTTCTCATAGTCAACAACTTGAGTAGTTTTCTGGCACTTATATAGGTTATTTGTATTGGATAATCTTAAGAAAATCAGAGAATGGTCCGTGATTGTGGCATCAAACACGGAAATTGAGGCACTAACACTTCTTTTGATTTTAATCATGAAATGATCCAAGCACTTACCCAGTCTCGTAGGGTACGAGTGACCTGGTAATAGGCCATGAGAAGCCATCATGTTTAAGTAATTTAACCTATTTTCTTGTTCGTGGGATAACTCCTCTTCATGGTAAATAGTATTGATATTAATGTCACCCGTTATTATAATATTTCTACAATTCTTTAAAGTGGACAAGTGATTATCGAGGGCTCGTATGAACATGTTCGCATGTGTGTTAGAGGGGGATCTATAAATACCTAGAATAACAATGTCTTGCATCCTTATTTGTAGGCATGATGCATGGGTCAGAACTATTTCTCTTACACTAGCCACACGCGCGTTCTTTATGTAAGCAACCGTACCATCACATTTGTTTACCTGTTCAGTAGTGAAGTAGGATTGATAATTTGCAAGTTGAGGTATGTTTTTGTTTGCATTAAGTTGACATTCACTGAGAATTATTACATCCAGCTCAAACTTGAGTTCGCTCAATTGAATTTGTAGGGCATTTATATTTTTATAAATGCTTCTGATATTTTGAGACAAAATGAATACAATAGATAAGAACGATTCGTTGACAGATCACGAAAAATTGCATTATCTCGTTGAAAAATTAACTGGTAAAGCTATAACCGTTTGCGCTGGAATTACGTTTAGTGCCGAGAATTATAATTTAATTTTAAATACTTTGAAAGCTAAGTATGAGGATAAAAGATCGGTAGCTAACGCATATTTGGATCAGATGTTTGACTTGAAATCCATTACGGCATGTAACGATCAAAACTTAGAGAAGTTTCTAGATACTTTCGCATCATCTGTTCGCGCCGTAAAGAACCTAAAGATCGATGACCTCTGCGACTTCTTATTTTTGTATATGGGTTTAAAGAAATTAGATTCCGAAACCATTCGATTATTTGAGTCGGATCACCGCGTCAATAAAATTCCTAAGTTCGAAGACTTAGAAAGTTTTGTTCGCGAGCATATAAAAATATTGCAACGCTCTTCATCGAAACATGAAGGCGCGAAGAAAGTTGTTAGTTCGGAACGCAAAATAGATGCGTCATCGAGGTCACTGAGGTCAACTCATACTTATGTTAATACCGCACCAGCACATGTACAATCACCTGTTTGCTCTTTGTGTAATACTCATCATTCGCAATTGTACAAGTGTCCGGGTTTCCTAAAATTATCGCCTAGTGATCGTTATAAATTTGTTCGCGCTAATAATTTTTGTTTTAATTGTCTCGGTACTAAACACCGCGTTGTTTTATGTAATAGTAGCAATAGTTGTCACAAATGTCCAGCGAGACACCACACTTTACTTCATTTTGAAAATAGTAATGCCGCATCCAATGTGAGCACAGTTGGTTCGTCGAGCGGTGACACACGGCGGCCTGCGCCACAGCCGCAGCCCGCGCTCGCGCGCGCTCCGGCCCGCCCGGTGACCGCTGCGAATGACGTCACCTTGTGTTCGTTGTCCGCTAGTACTGCGCTCACTACTGTTGTCCTCGCGACTGCTCGCGTTATTGTTGTCGATGCATTAGGTAAACCGCACATTGTTCGAGCGCTATTAGATGGCGCTTCGCAAAGTAATTTTATTACTCAAGATTGTTGTCAACGTCTTGGTTTCAATGTTGATAAGCGTTCAACCCGCTCAGTGGTGAAGGGTTTTGGAGGTTTACAGTCAGCTGTTCATGGCACCGTTAAAACAAGGTTTGGATCTCGTTTTAATAATAATATTTGGTTTGACATGGATTCGCTCGTTATAGATAAAATAACTGAACAGTTGCCTACCGTCCCGGTTGACACGTCTTTATTAACGAAATTTAAAGACTTGCCTTTAGCAGATGAGACTTACGCTGTACCTGGAGTCGTCGATATATTGATCGGCGCTTCGATTCTCCCGCACCTCCAGTTATCACGTAAGGTTCAAGGGGGACCGACGTACCCCGCTCCGCACGCACTGGAAACAGTTCTTGGTTTTGTTATAATTGGTTCCGCACCCGCTTCTATAGATAGTTTTAGTCACTCGACTGCTTCGTTCTGTTGCACCGTCGAGCCGCCACTGGAGTCTACCATCCGCAAGTTTTGGGAAATTGAAGAGGTCAATGTCCCACCTATCCTAAGCCCTGATGACAAGATGGCTGAGGAGATTTATTGTCGCACGACTACTCGTGATGAGCAGGGTCGTTATGTTGTCGCGCTCCCTTTCAAGGGAGATATTTTTTCGCTCGGTGACTCCCGTGTATCCGCTGAAAAACGCTTTCTTTGTTTAGAACGAAAGATGCAGGCGTCTCCAAAGTTAAAGCAAGCCTATGATGAGGTTGTTAACGAATATTTAGATAAAGGTTACATCTCACCTGCGCCTGCGGACACTGACGAGACCCAGCCTTCGTACATTATCCCGCACCACGGAGTTATTAGAGAAGATAAGCTTACTACTAAACTCCGCGTAGTTTTGGATGGCAGTGCTAAGACTAGCACTTCCGTGTCGCATTAATATTAGTAGAATTTTAGCTTTTTCGGACTCAACAGTCGCTTTGTGTTGGGCCCACTCTTCGCCCCATCGTTGGGACACATTCGTCGCTAATAGAGTGGCAAAAATTCAATCTGAATTAGCGCCACAAAATCTCTTTCACGTTGCTGGCACCGACCACCCAGCCGATTGTCTCTCTCGTGGATTGCTTCCTTCGCAAATTTTAGATCACCCGTTATGGTTTAGTGGACCGTCCTGGATTCATGCCGCGTTAGATAAGTGGCCAGTTAGTCAATTCAATCCCACTACGGTTTCCGAACCACCCGAGGAGAAGAAGCACTCGCTTGTTGTATCGGTCCCGCGTGAAGAGTCCCTTATTTTGTTGTTGGCTAATCGCGTCTCGTCTTGGTCGAGACTGTTGCGTTGTGTTGTTTATGTAGGCCGATTTTTGAGAATTTTATCTACGCGCGGTCATATGGAGTTGACCGGTGATTTAAGTACGCAAAAATATTTGCCCGCAATAGATGTTGATGACGATAGAATGCACCTTCTAACTCGTCACGCTCTTTTAGATAAATTAGTCCAATCGTTTTG
Organism: Eilema griseolum; assembly: GCA_963662185.1. Lineage (NCBI taxonomy): Eukaryota > Metazoa > Arthropoda > Insecta > Lepidoptera > Erebidae > Eilema > Eilema griseolum. The sequence goes on from OY759240.1 coordinate 25,174,893, forward strand.
GAATCGTTGGAGAACCGATTGTTTGCACACGCTGCAGTCGCGTCAAAAATGGAATACTCCATCTAACCCAATTACTGTAGGTACGGTGGTAGTCCTTATGACTGGGAATGCGCCTCCTTTACATTGGCCTCTAGGAGTAGTAGAGGAAGTTTTCCCGATTCCCGCGGGATAACTCGTGTTGTACGGGTTAAAACCGCAACCGGATCGTATCTGCGCCCGGTTGTTCGCCTCTGCCCTCTGCCTAACCAGCAGTAGGCACGAGTTCAAACCTAGGTTTATATTTTAGTTGTTATTTCCCAAACCTAGATTTAGATTAGACTTTAGATTTGTTCCGCATTTTTCGTTTTGAAGGTAACCCTTCAAGCCGGGGGGAATGGTTGCGCCGATAGTAGAATTTGTATTTTTTTTCGCTCAATAGTAGTAATTTAAATTGATGACACTGAACACACGCTCCCTATACCCATCTCCGTCCCGCACTACCTTTAAAGTGAGATAGCAATAGTTTCCGCACCGCTCAATTGTCAAAATAGACGCATATTCACTTCCGCTTTTGAACTAGCACGCAATGGCGGCGGCGCGCGCGTCTCTCAGAAATTAATAATGTTTGTTGGATTTTAACCGCTTTCATAGACCTTTACCGATCGGATTGTGCCTCTCGTGTGTCCCTCAAGTGATTTAGTGATGTGGGCAGCAGCTCCTGAGCCAGGAAGAGAAGATCGGTGCAAGGGCCCAGCCAGCACGTGGCGTAGTAAAGGTTAGTGCATCCTCTCCTAATTTCTCGGGTTGCATTCAATGCCTAAACCACCTCCGCGGCAACCCGATCACCTATCTTGTTTGTTGTGTAAAGTGTCATATGAAACATGTTAACTTCACCCCCCGCAAAATATAGTCCACTAGCTCAGGTGGCATGAGAATCGCGCCACCACACTATATTTTCGACTTCAGACGCTCTGCCAGGAGCGTTGGAATATTCCTAATGGCTACTGGTGATCTCATCCTTTAATGGAAATATGGTAAAGTCTAATTACACCAACAGTTAACCAGCAGTCAGTAGATAGCATGTTTGAGAGGAAATGTGATAGTTTGATTAAGATAGGAAAAAAATAGTTCAGGTGGGATTCAAACCCGCGATATTTTCCTTATAGGGGATAAATCTTCCTTTATAAATATCCGTCTTAAGGTGACTGTTTGGATAGCATCCACAGTTGCTGCAAGACGGATATATCTGTAGGAAGATTTGGATGGCTTCAGGCGAGGATCGGTGGCTGTGGATCACGCCTGGACTGATTCCAATTTTTTTTATTTGAATCGATTCGTATAGCGTACGAAATGCTTTAAAATTTCATTCAATAAGGTGAAAGTTATTTTTCACTTTTCTTCTCAAACTTTATACGAATTCGTAGCCGACTGCAGACCGCAGACCGCAGCAGCAGATAAAAAAGGATTAAAGAAAAAGGGCAGTGTCCCTTTTTCTTTAATCCCGACTCGGATAGGTTAGGTTAGAAGGCTAAGGCGGGAGCGGAGCGGAGCGGAGCGAAGCGGAGCGGAGCGAAGCGGAGCGGAGCTCCCGCTTTAGCCTTCGTGGTTATTTTTTTTTATAACCTCTCATACAAGGATTGTCTGCTCCAATCCTGAAGTTCCAAATCCTTGTATGTGTGGTTATAAAAAAAAAATTTAGGTTTTAGGTTTAAAATTAAAATTATTAAAATTAAAATTTAGGTTTAAAAAAGGTTAGGTTAGAAGGCTAAAGCGGGAGCTCCGCTCCGCCTACCTACCTATCCGAGTCGGGGTGAGCAGTGTTCCTTTTTTCTTTAATCCTTTATCTGCTGCTGCGGTAAGGTCGGGGTGGGGAGTTGCCCCTTTTTTTAAAGCGCTGGATGCGGGCTGCTTTGGATCGGTCATTCTGGAAGTCTATGGGAGAGGCCTATGTTCAGCAGTAGACTGTGTGTGGCTGATATGATGTATTCAGTCATTTTCCGTAACTTTTCACGTATCAATTATATTATCTGTGGATGACTAATATCTGACGACACAAATAGTAAACGTACAATACAAAATATTTTTTACTGATCTAACCACATATTGTTGTGTGTGGTGTGTGGTGCATTATTTTTAGGTATTTTGACCATTTGGTATTTTAAATTTTGGTATTTCAACCTTTGTTGTTTTAACTTTAGGCATTTTAAACATTAGGTAATTAGTCCAATAGGTATTTCAAATTTAGGTATTAAGTACTTAGGTATTAGTGGTTTAGGTATTTTAAACCATTTGGTATTTAGATTTTAGGTTATTTAACTTTAGGTATTATAATTTTAGGTATTCAAATACGTACCCGTATTCGTAATGGTGGTTTCTTTATATTATACACACATCAACAAAGTCTAGGGAACAAGGACATTTCTAGTTTTTATTTAAAAACCCTTTCTTGTAATAGTGAGTGTTTTATATCAATAGAAGGGTATTTTTATACCGTTTTTAATTTTAATTTTAATAAAAACATTTTCATACCAAATTTTTTTTTTTTAAGAAAGAATTGAATAGTGCCAATATTGAGTATTACAACCTTCTATGATTAGGCACAAAAATAACGAGGTAGTAAGAAATACAGTAATTAACCGTACTTTAAACGTTTTTAATAATCTGTAGGAACTTCTAAAGCATTAGCAACAGCTCGACAACGGCGTGGCATACTTAGTATGAGATTGTCAATCATCGTCTGTGGAATATGGCTCCATACACTGCGAAGGTGTAAAAAAAGTTGTTCTTCAGTGTTCAGATTTTCCAAAGAATCACTGAAAGCTCTTCTCCCAAGCAAATCCCAGGCATGCTCTATGGGATTGAGGTCGGCAGACTGAGCAGGCCATTCCAACGTCGTCATATTGTGCTCGCTTAACGCATTGACCACTACCCTCGCGGTGTGTGACCGTGCATTATCTTGCATGAACATAAAATCTTGACCGAACTGCTGTCGATGAGGGATTACCATGGGGTGTATAACCTCCTGAATGTATTGGTTTGCATTCAAATTGCCCCGTATCCAAACGAGGTCGGTCCTTCCACCAAGGCGAATTCCAGCCCATACCATGATTGTTCCACCTTGGTAAGGATGAACTTCTTGCGGATTCTGGAGACGACTCCGACGTCCAGGAACTCGCCATATACGCACTCTTCTCGAATCAGGATGAAAACCGAAGCAAGATTCGTCGGAAAACAGAACCCGTGTCCATTGATGGTCGGTCCACTGTAAATGTGCGTTAGCCCACAATAAGCGACGACCTCGATTTCCACGTCGAAGAGCTGGAACCCTAAGCGGTCTGCGAGCATAAAGATTGGCTTCGTGTAGTCTTCTACTGACAGTTTGATCGCTAATAACCACTTGATGCTGAGACTGGAGGCCTGCGACCAACTGACGAGCAGTAATCTTGGGTTGCCGCCTTGCGGAATTTTGCAAGAAACGATCTTGTCGCGGGGTAGTAACCCTATTTCGTCCCCTGTGACGTTCGGCAACATCCCCTGTAGACCTGTAGCGTGCCCATAATCTGCAAATTACGCTTGGTTGGGTGTTGACAGCATCCGCTACGTCGCGTTGAGTTCGTCCAGCTTGCAGCATACCAACAGCCCTTAACATCTCTTCGCGACTTAAATGACGACGTGACATGATGACTACAGTCACAAAAATGCACAAACCATACGTAAAAGACGTATTATTGATAATAAACGTTATTTACAATCAAAAAAAATAATTTTTATTTTGCCTCAGAGAAACTGCACAATCAAACACTTTTAAAAGTTTTCCCTCCATATTCGAAAATCATTACTTATTTAAATTTATTTTTAAATTTCGAACAACTCTGTAATCTACTTTATTCTATTTTTATTTATTTGCTGCCAGTTATTTGCAAAACAAGATTTACACGAAAAAAAATAATTGGGGTCATCTTGTTCCCTAGACTTTGTTGAGGTGTTTATTATTTATTTTGAACTCAGTGGCGTGTTATAATAATGGCTTTCGGAAGGCCCCTTCCGAAAGCCATTATTATAACACGTGCCCGCGAGCACTGGAAATTAAATGTCGACTGATTGTTAATGATACGTCGTTATATTTAAATTTTGTTATTTGACTTATTAAATAATGTCAATTTGTTATTGTTGCGAATTAGTGGTCACCACTATTGGGACGGACATTTTTAAGTCGCCATTTTTAAGTGTTGTATTGTTCTGAGATCTGTATTCTGTTGTTGTGTTCTGATGCGTCACTGACTTGTTTTGCGTGGCGGCGGAGCCACTAGCGGCGCCATCTGAAAACCAGCGCTTCTCATACCCTGGTGTGGATTGGTGCTGGTGGGCATTCATGCTGAAATGGTGACCCATTTGGGTACACACAATGTGCAATGAGTGTATTCTTGTTGTGTTGCCTTATTATGTTTATATATTTGTCAGACTCTCTGTACGTTGTGTGTTCTTAAATAAATGCTTTTTCTTTCATTTCTTTCTTTCTCTTCTATTGAAGTTTTACAAATAATCGATGACAAGAGACGACAAGTCATCCAATTACACATATGGCTCATAGAAATAAAACAGTATATTGCACGCTCTCCGCTTATTGGTGGTTCAGCGCAATATTCATCACTACCATTAGCTATTTATTTGTAGATTGCATCCTTACCCCGCGTTTTAAGTATAAAACATGTACTTGACAAGTTGCAATATGTCACAGGCTTCAGTGTGAACGCAATTGTGTTTTATACTTGTTTACAACTTGTTGGCTATATTCAAATTTTTTCAAATTCAAATTCAAATTCATTTATTTGCTTTAATGTGGTTACAAATATGTCAGGTCCAATAGTTTTGTGCGGCACATTTACCATTTTATGGCATGCAAACATTTAATTACACATATATCGAATACAATCATTAAACATAAAAACATTATTTTTTTTTACGTGCGCAAAATCCCCTCGGATACCTCCCCACCGGAGCCGGTGGAGGAGGTTATGTCGGACTCGAACCGACTAAAACGCACGCCGCCTGTGGGTCGCTTTGGTTGCCGAAGGTGAGGTTGACAGGCATATCCCTCGCACCCCGGCCGACCCAGGGCCATCTCTCACGATCTGGCCCTCTTCTCGGGTGTGGGAACTACAGAGTCCCCAATTCGTCCCCGGAAACGGGGAGGCGCGCCACGCGCGCCACCGCCGCGGCCTGCTTCTGCCAGGGTGACAGGCGGCTTCACCTGTCACCCCCAGGCCGGCGCTCATGGGGGGCGGAGGTCGTTCATCGACCTCCGACGCCCGAGTTGCCTTCGTACGCGGGCAGCTTGTCTTGCGATCCTTCTTCGCTCCCGCTGCCGCTCCCGCAACATAATAACATTAAATAACATTAGTTCAGCACATGTCCTATAAGTCAATTGAAATTCTAAATATTAGTCACAAAATTAATGTCAAAACATAAAATGAAACAAACAAGTCATTAAAATTGTGAAGAATGGTACATGTGTACAATGGTACATACAATATATTGCGATAAATTAACAATGTCGTAAATGGGTTGACTCAATCATGTGCTAAAAATACTCATAGTTTACCCTTACACTTTTCGAATTCCACTATCGTATAAAAGCATTTTTAGGAGCCATGCTTTCAATTCTTTCAGGAATTTAGAGGTTGCCAGTTGCTTGAAACTTTTCGGTATCGCATTATAAATATTACCACACATCATAAAACAGTTTTTTAGGTATAAAGCTGTATTCGGGACTCTGGGTAAAACAATTCTATCCTGATTTCCGGTGCTCCTCGGATAAACCTCATGTGCCTTCGAAAAGAAACTCGGATATTGCCTAACAAACTTCGCAACTTCGTAAATGTACATACTATGTGAACGAAAAAGTATCAAAGTCAGTCTCAATACATGTATAACGCAATTTGCAATTCACGTGACGACCCTTTTTTTTCAGGAAAGCGGTTTAATTCTAATATATTTAGGTACATATCAGATAAAACAGGCACGTTCATACTATGGTGGAGCATCTAAGAGGATAAAACAAATATAGTGATTTGACTAACCTTCTACAAGTCTTCAACAAGTTTTGTATCAAACAAGTTTACAACTCGTTTCTTAGTGAAAACGAACAAAAGCCCTACAGAATACCGCGGCCATAATAACTTCGTGTTGTGTTCCCGGCGGTGAGTAGGGTAGCCAGAGCTCACTGGAGAGATTTTGTTCTGTCAATGGGAAGACCAAAGGCTTGTCCTACTTTGTCTTCTAGACTGACGGTACAGAATCTCTCTGTGCTTTCAGGGTCGGCAGCACGACTCCTCTGGTGTTACACACGTTCATAGGCCACGGTAACCACTTGCTATCAGGTGGGCTTGTGCTTATATGCCACCGGTCTAAGTGGTATAAAAAAACATACAAACTCTATAAACATAGTAAGTGGCACTACAATGCGGCGTAAAAAAGATTTACTACTTAGGTACAAATTGAAAATACATGCTTACATCACATGCCATACATGGCCGCGTGGTTCCCGGCAGAGTAGAATTAGGGCCACCCCATCTCTTCCCATGCGGTGCCGTGCAAAGTGACTAAGGGATAGGACTGTATAACATCAGACAGATATGTACAGCCCAGACTCAGTCTCAGATACATGGCTCGAGTCCGAATGCCCGAAATACGGCAATAAGCTCACCCCCTATTACGTGGGACCGAATACAATTATTAGTGAAATGTGAGTTTTAATTCACCTCTGCCTAACCCTCCGGGGATAAAGGCGTGATAATATGTATGTTTGTACCATACACATACATTGAGAGTTTGAAAAACAATTATCTATTCACACACGCGTAGTCCAAGCCATTTTTTGCGATACCTTGTGTCTATACTGCAAATGATCTAAGCTTACATCATTTACCAAAGTTGAAGCTGAAAAATTACTATTCCAGGTTTTCATTCTGGTGACAATTATATTCTACTGTATGGGCTGTGGTATGATGATATCCTTTCCATCCGTATTAACTCCTGCCCTCTTGTCAGCAAATTCGACTGAAATAGAAGCCACAGTAGATCAGATATCTTGGATAGGTGAGTATACAACACCAACAGGTCAGGACAGAATACCCCGGTTATAATAACCTTGTGTTGTGTTCCCGGCGGTGAGTAGGGTAGCCAGAGCTCACTGGAGAGGTTCTGTGCTGTCAATAGGAGCTGCGGGGGTATCCGTGGGAATTTTACGCACGTTAAAGAAAGCGTTAAGTGAAATCCCAGTTGCCACCTAGTGATGCTGTTGATGGTGGAGGATGCATCTTGTATCACTTAGGTTTTCTTTTTTATTTTACAGACACAAGCAATGGCATCGCTAGCATAATTGGGTTCTGCCTACTGTCACCTATGCTACAAATTTTTGGTCGGAAAGTTGTCAGCATCACGGCCAATTTGTTCCTCTTAATCAGCTGGATTATATTTGCTTTAGCTCAAAATGTCACAGCACTTATGGCTGCAAGAATCATCCAAGGTTGTGTCATTGGTACTTACTCTATTGGTCCTATAATTGTCAGTGATTACGTTGATTCTAATAGGAGAGGCTGCTTCGTGGTATTCAAGAAATCAGCAGTAGCATTCGGTTCACTCATATGCCATGCTTTGCCTCTGATTTGGAACTGGCGGCAAATAGCCACTTGTGGCATAGCACTTTCAATATTACCTATAGTGATGACCTTGTTTTGGCCAGAAAGTCCTTATTACTTAGCTATGAAAGGTCGCTTCAAAGACAGTGAAAAATCGTTCATCTGGCTCCACGGTGACTCCAAACTGCAAGAGCTATACGATTTGAATTCATCGCAACTACAGAAGGCAAATAATCCGAACACAGATAAATGGTTCACGTTTATATTAAAGAAAGATTTCTTGAAGCCGTTTGCAATAGTATCTCTGACAACATTGATTTTAGATTTATCTGGAAAACATTATTTTGTAATTTACGTCATGCAAATCATGATGGAATTCGTTGATGATAAGTCGCTAGCCATATATTTGTCAATATTTACAGATATCTTTGCGGTCATCGCGTTACTATCCTCTTGTTTAATCATTACTAACTTCAAGAGGAGAACCATTTTGTTTTCGTTTGGTGCGGCCACAGTGGGATTGATGTTTATTATATGTTCTGTTATAGCTTTGAAGTCGCTGTCTATGGCGTGGCTGGCTCCTACGTTAATAGCTCGGCATAGTTTTATTGTAAATTTTAGTGTTGTACCTTTATGTTCTACATTAATTGGAGAAATTTTACCTTTGGAATATAAAGGCTGGGGTTCCTTCCTAAACGGAGTGGTATTCACATGTATGTACACGCTATTGTTGAAACTTACGCCGATTTTAATGAAAAGAGATGGTGTAAAATGTGTTTATTCAGTATACGGAATAAGTATAGCTGTTTGTTTGTTTGGACTATATTTTATACTACCTGAAACTAAAGATAGAACGTTACAAGATATTGAAAATGAATTCAAAGGTGTCAGTTTATCTAATGGTCATGAAACACTACCAGGGAAATAGAGTGAGGATGATAATGTAATGGAGAATGTTACTAGGTGTGCAAAATCACTTGAAAGTTGTCACAGTAAAGCATATATTTATGTATCTGTTTTTGTTTCATTTAAGAATACCTAGAATTTGTCCTTTTACAGGTATTCAAAGTTCGCAAAAATATCGATTCCCGCTGACAGGCACATGAACGCGTGTGATGACACATAACTCCGCTGAATCAGTTTATCTTACCGCTGCCTTACGTGTCACTAGAAATTTCAGGAAATTCAAATTTAAAATTATTTGTGTTTTAAATAGTCCATTGTCAAGGAAGGTTCTAGGCTATGCTACGCTACTACCCGAGGGAGTAGAGCAATAATCATAAATGTCAACAATTACGGTAGATTGCCAAATATGTAATTTTTTTTTTTTTTTTTTTTTTTTTTTTTATATAGGACACGTCAATTGGACTTCGCCTTGCCTGATGGTAAGCTGAAGGCAAAATCCCAGAAAAGAGGGTCACCATTACTTACACATACCGTGTGACAATGGTGACACTCAGCTTGACGGCCTTATCATATGCTTTTTCACGCCCCGCTTAAAGGACCCGGGACTGTAGGAAGAAGGAAACACGTGAGCTGGTAATGAATTCCAGGCCTTAATGGTGCGACAGAGGAAAGAGTCTCCGAACCGCTTGGTTCTTGATCGGATGTTTTGCACCGTGTGCGGATGACATCTAAGACCTGCACGCGTTGTCCTGTGTAGGAAAGGGGAGGGTGGGACTAATTGGAAGAGCTCATCAGAACACTCCCCATGGTACAGACGGTAAAATACAGCCATGGACGCAACATCTCTACGCAGCTGTAAAGGTTCTAGGGTGTTCGTGATCTCGGGATTCCCAATGATGCGGACCGCACGTCGCTGCAACCTGTCGAGAGCATCTAGTAAGTACTTTGCTGAACCATCCCAGAGATGCGAGCAGTACTCCACACAGGAGCGAATTTGTGTCTTGTATAGAAGACACCGCTGCTCCGGCGTGAAAAATCGTCTCACTCTGTTCAGGACTCCGAGTTTTCGTGAGGCTGTTTTGATGATGCTTTCGATGTAGTTTTTGTTATTCAGGTTGCAGCGAACATCCATACCTAGGATATTAAGATTGTCCTGCAGCGGCAGTGGCGTGCTCTGAAGAGTGGGGAGGGGAAGGAAAGAAGATACTTTTGCTGTAAACGCACATGCCTGCGTCTTCTTGGCATTGAACTCAACCAGGTTCTCAGAGCCCCATTGAGAAATGTGATTCAGGACCCCGTCAAGCTCAGTGACAAGAAGCTGCCTTTTCTCTGCGATATCTGACTGCTTGGCCGCTGGATGTCCATGATAACTCCCATGTAAAGTGCTATCGTCTGCATAACAATGAACATTGCCGGTAGACAGCATGTCGTTGATATGCAGAAGAAAGAGAGTGGGTGATAAGACGGACCCCTGGGGCACGCCAGCATTAACCTGCAGAAACTCTGAAGCTCGTCCGTCACAAAGGACGCGAATACGGCGCCCCTGCAGGAAGCTAGCAACCCAGTTGCACAGCCTAGAAGGCAGACCAAAGGCAGGTAGCTTAGAAAGAAGCGATTTGTGCCAGACTCTATCGAAAGCTTTGGCGATGTCAAGACTAATTGCCAGTGACTCGCCGTGCTTGTCCATAGCCTCACCCCAAAGATGGGTAACGTATGCTAGAAGATCACCCGTTGACCGTTTCGGTCTGAAGCCATATTGCCGGTCATTAATTAAGGAGTGATCCTCTAGGTGCCGCATGAGCTGTTTGTTAATTATGTGCTCGAACACTTTGCACAGCACTGAGGTGACGGCTATGGGTCGATAGTTGGCTGGCTCCGAGCGATCCCCCTTCTTGGGAATCGGCTGAACATTCGCCTCTTTCCAAGGCAAAGGCACTGTACCCGAACTGTAGGATAGCCGGTACAGGCGCGTAAGCATTGGAGACAACTCCGCTGCACATTTTTTCAAAACTACCGCTGGAATACCATCCGGACCACTGGCTTTCCGGACATCGAGTGATTGCAGCACTGCACGGACATCGCGTTGCCTGATATGGATATCAGGCATCGCGTGGTCACTGTCGGGTAGTGTTGGTGGCTGCGTACCACAATCATCGATTCGGGAGTTGGCCGCAAAGAGATTAGCCAGCAGATTTGCCTTCTCTTGCGACTCATGGGCCAGGGATCCATCAGGGTTACGCAGCGGAGGCAGCGAAGGCTGACAGAAGTTGGCTTGCACGGCTTTAGCCAGTCGCCAGTAGCCACGGCTTCCCGTGGGATGCATCACTAGCTCTTGACCAAGCCGCGCTATGCGCAGGGCATCCGCTCTGACATAGGCCCTTCTACAGACCTTTGTGGCTCTGTTGTACGCTGCCTTGAAGTGGCCCAGATTGGGATGGCGCGTGGCGCGCGCCCTTACCCAAGCGCGGTACGCAGACTGTTTTTGTTCAACAGCTTCCGCGCACTCGCGCCCGAACCAAGGGCGCACCCCGCGGTCACCGGTGACATCGGTGTATGAGATATAGTATTCCATACCCAGACCGATCTCACCGGCGACAGCAGTAGCACAATCCGATGGGTTCTTACCTTCAAAGCAGCGCTCAACCCACGGGATGGACGCAAAATAGTCACGAAGTCCATCCCAGTCCGCTGACGAGTAGTGCCAGAGACGCCGCTTCCCCTGCACGGGTCGTGGGGGCGCCATAATAGGCACCGTGGAACAGACCAGGCAGTGGTCAGAGTTGCCTAACGCGGCTCGCACCGATACACTGTACCGGTCCGGATCACTCGTCAGCAGAAGGTCTAGCAGAGAAGGTGCTTGGCCCGACCTTCTTGGTATCCTAGTGACCTCGTGCACCAATTGGGTCAGGCCGTGCGCCAGAGCAAATGCGTGGGCGGCTCTTCCCGCATGGTCTGTTTTGGAGGAGCCCAACCAGATCTCGTGGTGGGCGTTAAAATCCCCCAAAAATACCATTTCGGCATTCGGAAATCGCTCCTGCGCATCATCTGCCGCCTGACTCAGATATTCAAAGAGTCGAGTTGTCTCAGCATCTCCTGTATGGGAACGGTAGAGGCACACATAGATCTGACTATTCATTGCAAGCGTAAATGGACAAAAGGGGTGACTCGAAGTTTCAAAGTATAGCTAGCGCTAGCGGTCATCATGTACTGTGTTAAAAATAAATTTAAGAGAAATATGACGTGTTTGGTATTAACTAAAAAAGCTTAATTATCGCTTTTTTGCAGCATTTTTTTCAACGTGCGGAAATTCCCTTTAGATGCACGGTGCCTTGAAAAACACGTTAAGCCGCCGACGCGTCGGTCTTGATTACCATATAAACATGGACAATTGAATTTCAATGGTAGTTGCTACTGGTGGTTGGAGCCCTGAAATATCCGACTTGTCTAAGTACATAACTTCGACATCGCCAATTGATTATGGAGGTCAAATGGCAGTCGCCTTACGGAAAATAGTCAAGTCCAACCGCATCATGTTAAGTTGAGAAAAGGCTCCGAAAATAATGATTACTTAAAAAATAACACTTGTCTAAGACCTATAAACCAATACCTTAATTTTTGCAACCCGTCCGGCCATTAGAAAAAAATTACAAACATGCATAGAAATATACAAGATGTTATTTTTAAACTTTCGCGGTGTGAATTCATAATTATACTAGGTATCGGGACTTCTCGCGAATTATATCTTGGAACTTACTATACAACGTTTCGAATGCGTTGCAGCACCCGTGGTCACGACTTGACTGTCACAACACAAGTCGTGACCACGGGTGCTGCAACGCGTCCGAAACGTCGGCAGAAATAGTAAGTTCCAAGATATAATTCGCGAGAAGTCCCGATACCTAGTATAATTATGAATATACAAGATGGCTACCCGCGAAAACATAACCCTTTCTTGCCAGTCCGAGAAAAATATCTCTAAATTGTCGCAACTTTAGAGACACCCCAGAGGACAGCTCAATTTCCATAGTCGGTAAATCAATGGTTAGAATTCCAGGTTCGAATCTAGGCCGCTAGGCTGCCTGTCCGCTGAAGCGGAGAGGAGATGAGAGGAGCGGGTCAAATTAATCGCATCTCATAAAATCTCCGCACCCGTGGACAGGAATTTTAAAACTAGTTTCAATATTTATAAATTTTTAAAAAGCGTAAAAAGGAAACGGATTGATGATGTAGATCAAGGAAGCAGAGCTGGAAAGCGAACACTATGTGGTAATAACGTTTCAGATTTTTTTCGATGACATGTCTGCTGCCAGTGACGTTTTGGGCTATAGAAGAGTTTGGATTATTTGGTTTCTGGCGAAGGTTCTGTGGTTTAGTGGTCAGAGCGTTCCCCTTTTAAGAGAAAGATCGTGGATTCGAATCCCAATGTGAACCTTATATAAATAATTATAAATGTGTGTAAAGGTTAACAAATCAATAAATAAAAATATAAGGTTTGAATTTGTAAGCATGGTGTCGCCATCACAAGGCCACCTTTTTTTTCTTTTTGTTATATCTGGAAAACTTACAGCTAATGTACAGATCATTATAATAAATAAAAAATAATTTACTCTCGCCAAAGAACATCTTCGCTAGAATAATGAAATGTTGGTAGGTACCTATTATATCATATATGTGGTATATATGTAATATGGGAAGGTAATGAAAAACTCAATATTGTCGAATGACAAATTGCTAGCTTTTATCCTCGTTGATCTTTTCCCAACTTTACCGTAAGTACCCTAAAAGTTAGTAAGGAATAAATAGTAACACATTCCATGACCGTGTTGATAAAATGTGTGAAAAAATCTTGAGTATTCTAGAGTGGTGTTTCATTATATTATTTGGCAAAGGAACCCAAAATAGATTTCACACCTTAACGATTGTATTTCTTAAATAATAAAGATAAACAAGTAGAGGGTACAATATGTTTACAAATGTAGGTACATATTTTAGACTCATTGTTGTAGTATGGTGCACAAATGTTGGTAGTTAAGTTGATATTTTAAATAAATATAAATATCTGAAGTTATAAATCCAACGTTTTAGAAATGGTTTTGAAAAATATGGGCGATATATATTTTTGGAAACAGGTCTGTTTATTTTGTTATTTAGTTTTAAAAAGATATCTCGCGTGTATTACTCTGTTTTCGCGTGTTTCATTATGTTTTCGAGGATACTCCTGATTTCATCTTTTATGGTAATATGGATCAATCTCACTACACCAATATAAGTCACGTAAGTGACATTACGGGACCTTCTATAACAAAATCTAGTAACAAAATTAAGTCTACTTGGAATGTTATTAACAAAGAAACCTGTAAAACAAGCTCACGTGATCGATCCTTTGAGTTAAAAATAGATGATAAACACATTAATACTGATGCTGCAGTGGCCAATGCATTTGAATCATTTTCACAAATATTCTAATTACCACTACAAATACATTAAATTATTCAAAAGACATGCTGCTTCGTTTCTTAAATCTAGTGTTGATAAATGTAGTACTCACTTTGATTTTCAGTATATAGATTTTGAAACCATATTTAAAACTTTAAGCTACTGAATATAAAACAGACTTAGGATCTTTGAGTCATTTCTACCACTATAATAAAATCGATAATGCCCGCTATTGCGCTTGCGCCTTACCTTGCCATTCATATTCAAAAAATGTATGAAAATCAGTTTCGTAACCTTATGAAGTACAGTAAAATCATTTCGTTATTCAAAACAAGGGACAAAAGTGATCCGTCAAACTTTCGATTCATCTCCATACTCTGGGAGTATGGAGATCGGTCTCTCAGTAAATTTTTTGTAACATTATATTTAATTAACTGCTTCCACATTTTACAGAAAATAAGTTAGTTCGTGAAAAACTGTTTAGTTTCACTAAAGGTAGAAACACGACAGATGCAGGAGTTGCACTTGTCAAACATATATTTGATGCATGGGAGAACACGTAGGATGCCATTGGTATTTTTTGTGATTTATCAGAACCTTTTGAATGTGTTGATCATAAGACATTGTTACTAAAATTGGATTACTACTTTTCGAACAGCTCACTTCTGGCTGGCTTACTTCTGGCAGAATACAAAAAAGTTAACATCAGCACTGACTCTTCTGGTGCCCTATTAGTTATGGCTACCCCAGGGCTTGATATTAGGACCCCTTTTATTACTATATATATAATATAACGTAAATGATCTTCCTTACTTCGCTACAAATCTTTGTGAAATAGTTATATATACTGATGACACATCATTATTTTTTAAGACTGAAAGACAAAAAGTAGTACTTGACGATGTGAATAACTAAATAACCTTTCTGAAATTGTATTTGTTCACAATGCGTGTGCAACATTTCCAACCAAACTTAAATAATAAATACCTTTTCCAGGTTTCCATTCTGATGCCAATTATATTCTACTATATAAGCGGTGGTATGATGATTACCTTTCCATCTGTATTATCTTCTACCCTCTTTTCAACAAATTCGACTGAAATAGAAGCTACAGAAGATCAGATATCTTGGCTTGGTGAGTATGACAACAAATATTCTGTGTTGGACACGTGTAGGAAACACGTCTTCCTCCAGAGTCAGGTAGGTACTTTAAGCGGGGCGTGCAAAAGCATCTTATGAGGCCGTCAAGCTGAGGGCCACCACCATCGCTGGTAATAGTAAAATACCTTTTTCCTGAGACGTTACCTTCAGCTTATCATCAAGCGAGATGAAGTCCAATTGTTCAATGTGTTTAATAAAACATATATAAAACAACCAGCCACATACTACACTTGTGTTTCTTGAGTATGAACTGCTCACTAACATTTAACGCTTGCAGTGACTTAGATAAACCTTACAATATAGATACGGTATACTATACGGTAGACAATGTTTTTTATTTATTTATTTATTTATTTATTTACCATACAATACACTATCATAACAGATGGAATCTAATACAATAGTGTACGAGTCTTAAGGCTAGTTTTATGTCACAGAGTCAAACAAATAGAATAACATTAGTCAAAATATTAGTCAATAGCTTGGAAACCTTAAATAAATTCACATTAATAATAATCAATAAATAATAATAATAATTAATAAACAATAATAATAATCAATAAACAATAATAATAATCAATAAACAATAATAATCAATCACATATTATACTTATATCTAGCCTATATCTAACGTTATCACACAGTAAATAGCCTCTGTGAATTCATTCAGCGCGCACTAAAACAAATCGATGCGTTCCGCGACCGCATTGAGCGCGTGGAGCGCGCGCGTGAGGGGCGCTCTCTGCAACAGGCCAGCAGGCGCGGGTGTCGCCGCCGCGACACGTACTCGCTTGGCACGCACAGACCCACCTCCCGCAGGATGGCGGGGCTGTGTATGTCGCCACGAAGTACTTTAAATACGTACCGCGTACGTGGCTAACGCGACTTCCCTCCTCACTTCCAACTTGTAGCATCCCACCATGCCTAAAATAAACAGGGTGGGATACAGCAATGGGTATCCAGGGTACACGCCGTAAATTTTATGGTACAAAAATCTTAATTTCTTTTGAATGCGCTCTAACATTATTTTATATTTCGCCTCGTATGGAGCCCAAATGCTAGAATTGCATTCCAGGTGGCTTTTTACCAGTGCTTCATATAATATAACTATATATGTATATAACTTACTGTATTACGGTTTGGGGAGGGACACCAAAATCCTTGTTCCTGGGAGTGGAGAGAGCGCAGAGAGCTATACTGAAAATTATGACCCGGAAACCTTACCGATACCCGACTACTCAATTATACAAGGATTGTAAGGTTCTAACGGTCCGTCAGCTTCATGTACTGCAGACCACTCTCAGAAAACACACATCAACAACACCCAACAAACGAAAAAATCACCCAAACAGCATAAGACACAGAACCACCTTTGCGGAACAGCAATACTATGTACTGGGTACATACATTTACAAACAAGTCCACAAAAAACTAAATATAATAGACCTAAACAGTTATGACCTAAAACCCATAGTGTCGGAGTGGCTATTGAAACAGGACTACCAACAAATGGAAGTTCTTATCAAATTCATAATTTAATGGAACAAATTAAATTTAATTAAAAAAATACATATACTTAAAACTTAATCAAAACTAGATCTACTAGAACATAATTTACTTAGTGAGTAATAAAAACACACACACACACACACACAAACACCCACACGCACACCCCCACACACACACACCCACACACACACACACACACACACACAATCATATAATTTACATACCTCATCATCATTCATTTTATCACCATTTTTATCATATATTTACATATACTCGTGTGCACACTCACTTGCGCGCATCCTCTCACTTTTACTTCGTACACACAGGCAACATAAGTACATCCAAGCAACCTTACCAGTAACATAAACGGTCGAGCGACCCAAACATTCACTCACAAAAGATAGTGTTCATAAATAAAATCTCGTGCCGAACACTGTCCCTTATAGTACAGGTTTTATACCTAGTTTAAGGAACAGAGTTACCTATTTCCAATGTTGCAAACAATTAGTCTTATTGTATACCAATAGCTTTAGCTCACCTATGTCCAGCAACTCTTGTAATGCAAATTAAAAAAAAAATTGGAGGAAGGACATGACGGTATCTCCCGTCCAAAATTGAGCAGTCCGTCTGGGTAAGTACCTCCGCCCTACAGAATACCCCGGTTATAATAACCTTGTGTTGTGTTCCCGGCGGTGAGTAGGGTAGCCAGAGCTCACTGGAGAGGTTCTGTGCTGTCAGTAGGAAGACCAAAGGCTTAAATTGACCCCACTGACTGGTGGGGGCGTGAAATGTTGGCGTGGTGGTCAGGGAGACCCGGTGAAACGGTTATCCGCTGGCCGCCCGCAGGCTGTACGGTTCCCGAACCTGGGGATTACTTAATCTCCGCCCCAGGAGGCTGAACCAGCAGCCTGTGTAAAGTTCCCGGTGCTGTAGCCATGCCGGAGGAGGAGACCGGAGTGGACCTGGCTTCAGTATCTGGGAGGGGACCGGGGGCCCTTCCGCCCATCGCGCCAGCCAGTCACACAACCCCAACTTGTCTGTGGGGTAGGACGCCTTGCTTTGTCTTCTACACTGGAGGCACAGAATCTCTTTTTACCTTCTCCCCCCCCTCCCCCCATCTCAAACATGAAAACCAGAAAAGGCAAGAGAACCGTTACCACAGCGGCACCATCATCCACAGTGAATGTGGATTTCTGCAACATCAGGGGCCTACACTCCAACCTTAACGCGGTCCATCTCCACTTGGAGACCGCGCAGCCTACCTTGCTTTTTCTGACGGAGACGCAAATATCATGCCCGGCCGATACAGCCTACCTAATGTACCCCGGGTACAAACTCGAGCATAGCTTTATGAGTCGCGCCGGGGTATGCTTGTACGTCCGGGATGATATTTGCTGCCGCCGTCTCCATGGTCTTGAGGATAGGGACCTGTCAACTTTATGGGTACGCATAGATCACGGTGGCCACACCCGTATCTATGCGTGCCTTTACAGGTCCCATAGCGGTGACCTGGGCACGGCTCAATTGTTTCAGCATCTGCAGCGGTCGGCGGACAGCGTAATTGAGCAGTACCCCACTGCGGAATTAGTATTCTTGGGGGACTTCAACGCCCACCACGTGGAGTGGCTGGGGTCTCCTAGGACTGATTTTGCGGGAAGGGCTGCTCACGACTTCGCTCTAACTTATGGGCTCTCTCAACTGGTGCATTCTATCACTAGAACACCAGAAATTGAGACCCACAGAAGCTCTATACTGGACCTTCTGCTGACTACGCGCCCGGATGAATACTCCATAAGGGTGGAAGCACCTCTCGGTAATTCGGACCACAGCCTCGTCCGGGCGCAAGTGACACTCGCGCGGCCTGAACCACCGCGGCCACCTCAGTGGCGGCATGTGTGGCACTACAAGTCGGCAGACTGGGATGGACTGCGAGAATTCTTCGCGTCGTACCCGTGGAGGCAGCTTTGCTTCTCTTCTGATGATCCAAGCTCCTGTGCAACAGCAGTCGCTGACGCGATTCTAGTGGGTATGGAATGTTACATCCCCAACCGCTGGGTCGCGACAGGAGCGAGCAAACGCCCGTGGTTTAATAGGCCCTGCAGGGAAGCTAGAGACCGCAAGCAATCTGCATACAGGGCTTGGACCACGGCTCTTGCCAATAAGGATCCGAACATCGCTGAAGTGAAGCGGAAGTTGAATGCTGCCTCAAGGTCCAGTAAAAAGGCAACGTCTAGTGCGAAGTTTGAGTTCATCGGCAGAATTGGCGAGCGGCTTGCGCGCTACCCATCTGGCAGTCGTGCATTTTGGTCGCTTGCTAAAGCTGCTGAGGGAAACTTCTGCCAGTCTTGCCTTCCGCCGCTGCAAAAATCCGACGGTAGTCTGGCCCATGGCGCTAAGGAGAAGGCCAATCTTTTGGGTAATCTCTTTGCGTCAAACTCGACTATGAACGACGGGAACGCCGAACCACCCATCATCCCCAGCTGTGGTGCTTCGATGACCGAAATTAAAATCACACAACGGGTGGTCCGGCGCGAGCTTAAGTCCCTAGATGTTCGGAAGTCGAGTGGGCCGGACGGTATACCGGCGATGGTGCTTAAGCACTGTGCCCCCGAGCTGTGCCCTGTACTTACACGCCTTTTCGCACTCTCATACTCCGCGAGGCAGGTCCCGGCCTCGTGGAAGACTGCGTTCGTGCACCCTGTACCTAAGAAAGGTGACAGGACAGATCCGACCAATTACAGGCCTATCGCTATAACCTCCCTTCTCTCGAAGGTTATGGAGCGTGTTATTAATACACAGCTCCTGAGGTACCTTGAAGGAAACGATCTACTGAGCGACCGACAGTACGGTTTTCGCCACCGTCGCTCTACCGGTGACCTTCTTGTGTATCTCACAAACCGGTGGGCGCAAGCCATCGAGAGTCGCGGTGAGGCACTAGCGGTCAGCCTCGATGTAGCGAAGGCCTTCGATCGGGTCTGGCACAAAGGTCTTCTTACGAAAGTTGCCATATTATGGACTCCCCGAGGGATTGTGCGAATGGATCTCCAGCTTTTTGTCCAACAGAAGCATCCAAGCCGTCGTCGACGGCAGCTGCTCGGACCGCATGAACATAAACGCTGGTGTCCCACAAGGCTCCGTGTTGTCTCCGACGCTGTTTCTGCTGCATATCAATGACATGCTGTCTGATGGCTCCATTCATTGTTATGCGGACGACAGTACCGGGGACACGTGTTACACGGGCCGTGCAAACATCCCTCAGTCCGAGGTGGAGAAGAGTCGCGAACAACTTGTGTCTGAAATCGAGACTACTCTCTCTGGAGTGTCCGATTGGGGTCGACTAAACCTGGTCCAATTCAACCCCACTAAGACACAAGTATGTGTATTCACCGCTAAGAAAACCCCATTCATTGTAGCGCTGCAATTCCTGGGCACACCGCTTACCATCTCCCCGAGTATCGGGATCCTTGGTGTCGATATCTCCAGTGACGTCCAATACCGAAGTCATTTGCAGGACAAGGTTAAGTTGGCATCAAGAAAGCTCGGAGTGCTCAACAGGGCAAAGCGGTATTTCACTGCGGGGCAGCAACTCCTTCTTTATAAAGCACAGGTCCGGCCTCACATGGAGTACTGCTGTCACCTTTTTGCTGGAGCGCCTGCATACCAGCTTGACCCCTTCGACTCGTTGCAAAGACGGGCATTGAGGCTGGTTGACAATCCCATACTCACAGGTAGAGTGGAACCTCTTAGCCTTAGGAGGGATTTTGCCTAACTGTGTGTGTTCTACCGCCTATACAATGGTTTGTGCTCAGATGAATTGTTTGACATGATGCCCGTAGCTACATTCTATCATCGCACCTCTCGCCATAGGCAGGGAATTCATCCCCACACATTGCGACCTGAGACGGTACGCACTGTGCGGTATGAAAGAAACTTCATCCCACGCACACTCAAGCTGTGGAATGACCTCCCTGCTGCGGTTTTCCCAAGCGCCTACAATATGGGGTTCTTCAAGAGGGGCATCAGAAGGTTTCTTCATGGTCGGCAGCGCGAGTGTGACACCCCTGGTGTTGCATACGTCCATAGGCCACGGTAACCGCTTCCCATCAGGTGGGCCGTGTGCTTGTCTGCCAACTAAGTGGTATAAAAAAAAAAAAAAAAAAAATTATTATTAATATTCTCAGCGCCGAGACATTCGTAAACTGGTTTGCTTGCCTCAACAGGAATCCTAGTTTGCGGTACGCTTTTCTACACACATCCCGGATATGTTCACTGAACTTTAAATCTGTTCCAAAACGCACGCCCAAGTCTCTGACCTCACTTACCCTCTGTAAATGGTCCCCCTCCATTTGGTACTGATAGTGGGTAGGGTTGCGAGATCGGCTGAACGACAGCATTGAGCATTTGGCTATATTAAAACAAAGCTTATTTTCCTGGCTCCACCTTACCACACTATCTATATCCTCCTGCAACCGGTCGTGATCTGCAGCCTGCGAAATTTCTTTGACCAATTTAAGGTCGTCAGCAAAGAGTAATGGTGTCGAGTACGAAACCACTTCGGGTAGACTGTTTATCGTTAAGATAAAGAGAAGAGGGCCCAAATTACTCCCCTGACTCACACCTGACCTAGCAAAATAAAGATCGGAGAGGCATCCCCTACAATCCACGTATTGACGTCTGTCCCGCAAATCCCCCGCGAAGAACGCCAGCGCATGCGGTGTGCAGCCCACTGCAGCCAAACGCGTTTGAAGTATGTCATTATCGACCATATCAAAGGCTTTCCTGAAATCGGCTACATCCACCTGCTGTCCCGCGTCCACGGCAGGCACCAGACATGCTGGTTGCGCCGAAGTAGAAACTGTATTTTTGACACGGAAACACACTCCTTTTATACCCGTTTCCTCTTCCGCACTAACCATAGATGTGGCTTCCGTCCGCCATTTGTGAAATATAGACACTCAGTCTCGCTTTGAACTAGCCAGCGTAAAGACGGACGGACCGCGCTCGCGTCTCTCAGAAATGTATAATATTTGTTACATTTTTACCGCTTCATAGACCTTTACCGATCGGATTGTGCCTCTCGTGTGTTCCTCAAGCGATCTAGTGATGCTGACGGCAGCTCCTGAGCAAGGAAGAGAAGATCCGTGTACCGGCTGCGATGAAAACACGTGTGTCGTGAAGGTTAGTGCATCCTCTCCTAATTTCTCGGGCTGCATTCACTGCCTGGATCGAATCCGCGGCAGCCCGGCCACCTGTCTTGTTTTGTGTGTAAAGCGTCAATAGAACAGTTATCTGCTTCCCCGCAATACAGTCCACTCGTACACGTTGGCCCACGCGCCACCATTTTTGGTCCGGATCGAGCCGGATTCTTAGCCGTAGTTCGTATTTTGTTATTATTCTAATGGGAATGAGCGCACCGCACCTAAGTGCCTGGTTATTTTAGTAGAAAACCCCGCATCCAGACACTTAGGATTAGATTTGTTGTCCGTTCGCCGCTGGCTCGCATTGTACCTACCTAATACATAAATAGGTTAGGTATCATATCAACACTTAATCGTAGTTCGCAATTTTCGCATCGCACCTAAGTGCCTGGTTATTTTAGTAGAAAACCCCGCATCCAGACATTTAGGCTTAGATCTTAGGTATACTCAGACACCCTAGTGCATAGGCACAGTGTAATACCTAACGCATTTGGCTTTGTTTTGTTTTTTTCAATTACGTTGTTCTCGGCTCGCGTCGTATTTGCCTAGTACCTGCGTGGGTGGACACGTGGCTGTACCTACCTCGCTCGCATCTCATCCCAATTCATACGAAAGTATTTTAATTTGAATAGATATTACGCAATACTTAATCTCTGAAATAATAGTTGAACCTAGACAGCGACCATCGCGTAGGTACGACCTTGTTGCTATGCGCGTTAGTTCAAGCTTGCACTGGCAGTCATAAGTACCTACCTACCTACGGTTATCGCTCGCGCCGCCTCGCTGCTCTGTACCGCTAAGATTAAGTCATTTCATATTTGTTATTTACCGCACTTTAGTTTGAGATTTAATTGTAAACATGTCCCCAAAGGTTGATAAGACCGGTAAGGTTCAATTGAAACTTTTATACGCTAAAAAAGAAATGATTTACTCTCGCGTACAATCGATCTATGATAATGCACTTAAAACCTCTGATTTGGTCATCAGAGATTCGTTCTTGTGTTCTATAGAAAACTTAGATAGTCTACGCGCGGATTTCGAAACCTTAGTACATGACATCAATGTTTTAGAGTTGAATTTGGATCCCGATTACTCAGTGAGTTATCAAGCCTTGTCGTCGTTTGACGATTTGTATTGTCGTATCAAACGCGTCGCTAGGAGTTTGGAGAAACCGGCTGACCTACCCAACCCCACTCGCGACCGACCTAAGTTGCCACCAATTCAAATACCCGAATTTGATGGTAACATTCGCAATTGGTGTCTATTTATAGATAGTTTTGAGAATACGATAGATAAGAACGATTCGTTGACAGATCACGAAAAATTGCATTATCTCGTTGAAAAATTGACTGGTAAAGCTATAACCGCTTGCGCTGGAATTACGTTTAGTGCCGGGAATTATAATTTAATTTTAAATACTTTGAAAGCTAGGTATGAGGATAAAAGATCGGTAGCTAACGCCTATTTAGATCAGATGTTTGATTTGAAATCTATTGCGGCATGTAACGATCAAAACTTAGAGAAATTTCTAGATACTTTCGCGTCAGCTGTTCGCGCCGTAAAGAACTTGAAGATCGATGACCTCTGCGACTTCGTATTTTTGTATATGGGTTTAAAGAAATTAGATTCCGAAACCATTCGTTTGTTTGAGTCGGATCATCGCGGCAGTAAAATTCCTAAGTTCGAAGACTTAGAAAGTTTTGTTCGCGAGCATATAAAGGTATTGCAACGCTCTTCATCGAAACATGAAGGCGCGAAGAAGGTTGTTACTTCTGAACGCAAAATAGATGCCTCATCGAGGTCACCGAGGTCAACTCATACTTATGTTAGTACCGCACCAGCACGTGTACAGTCACCTGTTTGCTCTTTGTGTAGTACTCATCATTCGCAACTGTACAGGTGTCCTGGTTTTCTAAAGTTGTCACCTAGTGATCGTTATAAATTTGTTCGCGCTAATAATTTTTGTTTTAATTGTCTCGGTACTAAACACCGCGTTGTTTTATGTAATAGTAGAAATAGTTGTCGCAAATGTCAAGCGAGACACCACACTTTGCTTCATTTTGAGAATAGTAATGCCGCATCCAATGTGAGCACGGTTGGCTCGTCGAGCGGTGACACACGGCGGCCTGCGCCGCAGCCGCAGCCCGCGCTCGCGCGCGCTCCGGCCCGCCCGGTGACCGCCGCGGATGACGTCACCTTGTGTTCGTTCTCCGCTAGTGCTGCACTCACTACTGTGTGTCTTGCGACCGCTCGCGTTGTTATTGTTGATGCATTAGGTAAGCCGCGCATTGTTCGAGCGCTGTTGGATGGCGCTTCGCAAAGTAATTTTATTACTCAAGATTGTTGTCGGCGTCTTGGTTTCAATGTTGATAAGCGTTCAACCCGCTCAGTGGTGAAGGGTTTTGGAAGCTTACAGTCAGCTGTTCGTGGCACCGTTAAAACAAGGTTTAGATCTCGTTTTAATAATAATATTTGGTTTGACATGGATTCGCTCGTTATAGATAGAATAGCTGAACAGTTGCCTACCGTCCCGGTTGACACGTCTTTATTAACGAAATTTAAAGACTTGCCTTTAGCAGATGAGACTTACGCTGTTCCTGGAGTCGTCGATATATTGATCGGCGCTTCGATTCTCCCGCACCTCCAGTTATCACGTAAGGTTCAAGGGGGACCGACGTACCCCGCTCCGCACGCACTGGAAACAGTTCTTGGTTTTGTTATAATTGGTTCCGCACCCGCTTCTATAGATAGTTTTAGTCACTCGACTGCTTCGTTCTGTTGCACCGTCGAGCCGCCACTGGAGTCTACCATCCGCAAGTTTTCGCTCGGTGGCTCCCGTGTATCCGCTGAAAGGCGCTTTCTTTGTTTGGAACGAAAGATGCAGGCGTCCCCAAAGTCGAAGCGGGCCTATGATGAGGTTGTTAACGAATATTTAGATAAAGGTTACATCTCACCTGCGCCTGCGGACACTGGCGGGACCCAGCCTTCGTACATTATCCCGCACCGCGGAGTTATTAGAGAAGATAAGCTTACTACTAAAACTCCGTGTAGTTTTGGATGGCAGTGCTAAGACTAGCACTTCCGTGTCGCTTAATGACATAATTGTAAATTTTCGCATTAATATTAGTAGAATTTTAGCTTTTAGGACTCAACAGTCGCTTTGTGTTGGGCCCACTCTTCGCCCCATCGTTGGGACACATTCGTCGCTAATAGAGTGGCAAAATTCAATCTGAATTGGCGCCACATAATCTCTTTCACGTTGCTGGCACCGACAACCCAGCCGATTGTCTCTCTCGTGGATTGCTTCCTTCGCAAATTTTGGATCACCCGTTGTGGTTTGGTGGACCGTCCTGGATTCATGCCGCGTTAGATGGGTGGCCAGTTAGTCAATTCAATCCCACTACGGTTTCCGAACCACCCGAGGAGAAGAAGCACTCGCTTGTTGTATCGGTCCCACGTGAAGAGACCCTTATTTTGTTGTTGGCTAATCGCGTCTCGTCTTGGTCGAGACTGTTGCGTTGTGTTGTTTGTTCGCCTCTGCCCGCTGCCTAGCCAGCAGTAGGCACGAGCTCCAATCTAGGTTTATATTTTAGTTGTTATTTCCCAAACCTAGATTTAGATTAGACTTTAGATTTGTTTCGCATTTGTCGTTTCGAAGGTAACCCTTCAAGCCGGGGGGAATGGTTGCGCCGAAGTAGAAACTGTATTTTTGACACGGAAACACACTCCTTTTATACCCGTTTCCTCTTCCGCACTAACCATAGATGTGGCTTCCGTCCGCCATTTGTGAAATATAGACACTCAGTCTCGCTTTGAACTAGCCAGCGTAAAGACGGACGGACCGCGCTCGCGTCTCTCAGAAATGTATAATATTTGTTACATTTTTACCGCTTCATAGACCTTTACCGATCGGATTGTGCCTCTCGTGTGTTCCTCAAGCGATCTAGTGATGCTGACGGCAGCTCCTGAGCAAGGAAGAGAAGATCCGTGTACCGGCTGCGATGAAAACACGTGTGTCGTGAAGGTTAGTGCATCCTCTCCTAATTTCTCGGGCTGCATTCACTGCCTGGATCGAATCCGCGGCAGCCCGGCCACCTGTCTTGTTTTGTGTGTAAAGCGTCAATAGAACAGTTAGCTACTTCCCGCAATACAGTCCATTACCGCACGGCCATGCGCCACCACATGCCATCAGATGAAGAAGATTGCCTGTCGTTCCCTATCCAGCACGGAAGCCGTGCTGCGCGTCCGATAGCTGAGCACCAACCTGTTTGGCGATACCACTATGGATAGTGGCCTCAAAAACTTTGGCAGGAGTACTAAGTATTGCAACGGGCCTGTAGTTACTAGGATCGGAGCCCCCCCACCCTTCGGCACGGGTACAACTCGCGTGACTTTCCAGCACTCCGGAAACGTTGTAGTGTCAAAACATGCATTGTATAAATGTAGTAATGGTTCTGCCAATACCCCTCGAGCATCCCTAAAAACAAATGCCGGTATACCGTCCGGGCCGCAGGATCGCTTGGGAGGCAGGCGCGCCAGCGCGGCAAGGACGTCGCGCTCACGCACGCGAGTGAGCGACACCCGCGCACCAGGCGCCAGCGCCGGGGCCGTGCTCGCCGCCGCCACATTCAGCTCCGCGGTCTCTTGATTATACACTGAGTGAAAGAAACTGGCAAACTCATTGGCGCATTCGTTGTCTGATAAAGTGCGGCAATCCTTTATAAGCTTGTGTTTACTCGAGTTACCCTTTCTAGACCTCATGTATTCCCAGAAGGCTCTTCATCTTTACATCATCATTACTGGACTTACTCGATTTGTCTTTTTTGTGTAGTGTGTGTTTCCGTCTTACCTCACTAATAATTTCGAGAGTGTACCATATCGGATATGTATACCTATGCCCACTATTTGTATTGATTTGTCTGGGAGGGACACATACATCAAAATGTATGTTGAGGCGCATACAGGTTCATACATATCTCAGAATAGAAAAAGGCAGGAGTAAGAGAAATAGAATAGCGCTGTGATTTTAGGAATGGCCAAACGAAAACAGACCCAGCGTTCAGATACCACCATACAAAACACCCAATATTCCCAAACTCGCACATTTCCAAGATAATCGAAGAATGCAAATAAGTCAGCTTTTAATAATGGCACATTGTCGCTGGAAAGATGGTCCAGATAATAAAAAGTCTCTCCATTATACTGAAGCAAGTTAATCTTTCCCAACCCTCATTCTTCTTCCCGATGACGACGTGCTATTTATGATAAATTTACAGCGGCGTGAAGTGCGGAATGCTGGGAAATTTAAATTAAACTCTCGTTTGTCACCTAGTAGCACTGTAAGTGCTGGAGGATGCATTTTATATTATTTACTTCTTTTTTATTTTTACAGACACAAGCAATGGCATTGCTGGCCTATTTGGATTCTGCATGTTGCCACCTATGCTACAAAAATTCGGTCGGAAATTCGTCAACATCACGGCCAATTTTTTCCTCTTAATCGGCTGGATTATATTTGCAGTAGCTCAGAATGTCACAGCACTTTTGGCTGCAAGAATCATCCAAGGTTTTAGCCTTGGTGCTTATTTCATAGCTCCTATCATTATCAGTGAATACGTTGATCCTAAAAGGAGAGGCTGCTTCGCGGTCTTCAAGAAATCAGCAATAGCGTTCGGTTCACTAATGTGCCATGCTTTACCTCTGATTTTTAACTGGAAACTTATAGCCACTTTTGGCATAGCCCTTTCGACACTACCTATAGTGATGACCCTGTTTTGGCCAGAAAGTCCTTATTACTTAGCTATGAAAGGTCGCTTCAAGGAAAGTGAAAAATCGTTCATCTGGCTTCATGGTGACTCCAAACTGCAAGAGCTATACGATTTGAATTCATCGCAACTACAGAAGATAAATAATCCGAACACAGAAAAATGGTACACGTTTACATTAAAGAAAGACTTCTTGAAGCCGTTTGTAATAGTATCTCTAATAATATTGATTGAAAATTTATCTGGAAAATATTATTTTGTAGTTTATGTCATACAAATGATGACGGAATTAGTAGACGATAAATCGCTAGCTATATATTTTTCCATTTTTACAGATATCTTTGCGGTAATCGCAATAATAATTTATGGTGCTTAAGCACTGTGCCCCCGAGCTGTGCCCGGTACTTACACGCCTTTTCGCACTCTCATACTCCGCGAGGCAGGTCCCGGCCTCGTGGAAGACTGCGTTCGTGCACCCTGTGCCTAAGAAAGGTGACAGGACAGATCCGACCAATTACAGGCCTATCGCTATAACCTCCCTTCTCTCGAAGGTTATGGAGCGTGTTATTAATACACAGCTCCTGAGGTACCTTGAAGGAAACGATCTACTGAGCGACCGACAGTACGGTTTTCGCCACCGTCGCTCTACCGGTGACCTTCTTGTGTATCTCACAAACCGGTGGGCGCAAGCCATCGAGAGTCGCGGTGAGGCACTAGCGGTCAGCCTCGATGTAGCGAAGGCCTTCGATCGGGTCTGGCACAAAGGTCTTCTTACGAAGTTGCCATATTATGGACTCCCCGAGGGATTGTGCGAATGGATCTCCAGCTTTTTGTCCAACAGAAGCATCCAAGCCGTCGTCGACGGCAGCTGCTCGGACCGCATGAACATAAACGCTGGTGTCCCACAAGGCTCCGTGTTGTCTCCGACGCTGTTTCTGCTGCATATCAATGACATGCTGTCTGATGGCTCCATTCATTGTTATGCGGACGACAGTACCGGGGACACGTATTACACGGGCCGTGCAAATATCCCTCAGTCCGAGGTGGAGAAGAGTCGCGAACAACTTGTGTCTGAAATCGAGACTACTCTCTCTGGAGTGTCCGATTGGGGTCGACTAAACCTGGTCCAATTCAACCCCACTAAGACACAAGTATGTGTATTCACCGCTAAGAAAACCCCATTCATTGTAGCGCCGCAATTCCTGGGCACACCGCTTACCATCTCCCCGAGTATCGGGATCCTTGGTGTCGATATCTCCAGTGACGTCCAATACCGAAGTCATTTGCAGGACAAGGTTAAGTTGGCATCAAGAAAGCTCGGAGTGCTCAACAGGGCAAAGCGGTATTTCACTGCGGGGCAGCAACTCCTTCTTTATAAAGCACAGGTCCGGCCTCACATGGAGTACTGCTGTCACCTTTTTGCTGGAGCGCCTGCATACCAGCTTGACCCCTTCGACTCGTTGCAAAGACGGGCATTGAGGCTGGTTGACAATCCCATACTCACAGGTAGAGTGGAACCTCTTAGCCTTAGGAGGGATTTTGCCTCACTGTGTGTGTTCTACCGCCTATACAATGGTTTGTGCTCAGATGAATTGTTTGACATGATGCCCGTAGCTACATTCTATCATCGCACCTCTCGCCATAGGCAGGGAATTCATCCCCACACATTGCGACCTGAGACGGTACGCACTGTGCGGTATGAAAGAAACTTCATCCCACGCACACTCAAGCTGTGGAATGACCTCCCTGCTGCGGTTTTCCCAAGCGCCTACAATATGGGGTTCTTCAAGAGGGGCATCAGAAGGTTTCTTCATGGTCGGCAGCGCGAGTGTGACACCCCTGGTGTTGCATACGTCCATAGGCCACGGTAACCGCTTCCCATCAGGTGGGCCGTGTGCTTGTCTGCCAACTAAGTGGTATAAAAAAAAAAAAAAAAAAAAAAAAAAAAATCGCGTTATTATCCTCGTGTCTAATCATTAGTAACTTCAAAAGAAGAACCATTTTGTTTTCGTTTGGTGCGGCCACAGTTGGATTGATGTTTATTATATGTTCTGTTATAGCTTTGAAGTCACCGTCTGTGGCGTGGTTGGCACCTACGTTAATAGCTCTGCATAGTTTTATAGTCAATTTTAGTCTTGTACCTTTATGTACTACATTAATAGGAGAAATTTTACCTTTGGAATATAAAGGTTGGGGTTCCTTTCTAAACGGAGTGGTATTCACATGTATTTACACGCTATTGTTGAAACTTACTCCGTTGTTAATGGAGAGTGATGGTGTAAGATCTGTTTATTTAGTATACGGAATAAGTATAGCTGTTTGTTTGTTTGGGCTATATTTTATACTACCTGAAACTAAAGATAGAACGTTACAAGATATTGAAAATGAATTCAAAGATGTCAATTTGTCTAATGGACATGAAATACGTCCGGGAACATAAAATGCTTGAGTGAGGAAGACCTATAGTTATAATATTAAATATCTAAGTATATGTACCTAAGGGTGTATAGGAATATAGAACCAAGATATTCGGGGCCCTTTTTTTAAGCGGAAAAAAATGTACCTTCCTCATTCGAGCCCAAACCTGGCCACACTAAAATAACCTGCCGTGTGCCATACGCTACGATTTAGTGAGTGAACTTTCGGAAATACTGCGCACTCGTCGATGGATCACCCAAGCGGTGTCAAGGTACTGTGCGGGCTCGTCTTCTGATTGGGGGATGTCCAGACACAGCGGGTGCAGGGCTAACCCCGACTCATCCATCCGCGGCCACACTAGAGCGGCATGAGGCACAAGAATGCGCGTGCACGTCGCCCGGTTCACCGGCGACGAATAAAATTCGGGGCCTAAGCCAATCTCACAGGCGAGCCTTTACATCTACGGATTAACGGTCCAGGGATTTCCTCACGAGTTTAGGGGAAATTAGACGGCAGTAATAACCATTACAACCAAAATGAATCGCAGCAGAAGGAAAATTTCCTACTGCTGTGATAAGGGGTAGGTATACAACCGGGATAACAGTTGCGGTTATAGATTATTCTAAATCTTACTTATCTGTCATTGGACACGAGTCAAGTTATAGAGTGGAGAAGACAAAACACATTGTCACTGAAGCCCACATTCATGTTCATGGTATTGTCAAGATTTCACGTGAGTTATCTACTCGTTTTAAAATAAATTTTAACAGATTGCAAATTGTTTTGTGTTACTAATATATTTTCTTGTAAACACTTTTTGTTTGCGTTTCGGTTGTGTTTTAACGTATACAATCAATAGATGCAACGGTAACGCGTAACGGTAGAACGGTTCGATTCCCGCTCAATGTAAATATTTGTATGCATGAATATGTATTTGCATTGGTCTGGGTGTTTCTATACATACATACATATAATCACGCCTTCATCCCCGGCGGATTAGGCAAAGGTGAAATAACACCCACATTTCACCAATCATGCATGGCCTCAGATGCAGGGCTCGAATCAACAATAGTGCCTGGAAAACGGCAATTATTACCCCTATTACGTGGGACAGAATACAATGATTGGTAAAATGTGGGTGATATTTATATGTGTGATGTGTATATATTTATAAAAAAGTAGTATCTAAGTATGTTTATCCGCATTCTAGATTCCATAACACAAGCTAGTTAAGCCATGCTTCCCATGGGTCTAGATAGCGTTGTGTGGAATGTTGTGGCATATTTATTAATTAATTATAAAAAAATTTTTTGTTGTTATTTTAATTCATTAAAGTCATCAGGTTCTTGTAACATGTCATGTAACTACCTAATTATGTCATTATTTTAAATCTGTTACCACAGACTTACAATGGCTACGGGGTCGTAACGTCACTCCGGTGGCTACCCTGGGGGAGACAAACTTCATGCCATACTAAGATATATTATGTCGATAGGTTTGGTTAAAAAAAGACTAATGTACCCAGAAATGAAAGGAAAACAAATAAGTAGCTACACATAGAAGTACATTTACAAGATACGCGCGAGAACATACCTATATAATTATGTCAATTGGTTTGGTTAAAAAAAGACTTATAATTTTGAGCATTTTGATTTATAAAAAACATCCATCTAATGTAAGGAAGTGTACAAATGTACATAGAAATATACAAAATACGAGCAAAAACATAACCCTTTATTTATTTATTTATTTTAACTTTATGCTTAACATGACTATATGCTTCTCTGCTACTCAAAGGTTTGCTGGGAGAGAACTCATTTTGAGTTAAGCTCGCCTTTGTACATTTTCTTTGATATGTTTTATTTATGATCTCTGTACTGTGTGTGCAATAAATAATTAAATAAAAATAAAAAAAACTTTATGCACAGTTTATTGTACAAAGACGGACTTAATGCCAAAGGCATTATCTGACAGTCTACCTTAGGATGATGCAGAGATGCACGTAACCCTTTCTTGGCAGTCCGAGAAAAAGGTCTCGAATTTTTTGCATTTTTACAGACGACAGATGGCAGGTTGCACATGGCGCACTCTGTAGTGAGTTAATTAACCAAACAAATCAAATGAACAAGACTTACTTGAGTTCATATCACACGTCTTTAACTAATGCGTGGTTACAAGAGGCCTTATTCATTGCAGGGTTAATTAACAGTGCTTGTGGCCACGCAATGTTATAGTGTTGTGGGGTCCCAGAGACCCAAGTTTATGTGTTTCGGCTTCGTTTTATTCTTAGCTGTTAGAAGCATGGCGGTTAATCATGGAAGATTAGTTTGTGTACAAGATTGCTGATTATTTAGTAGGATTGAGTTCTTGAGGTATTAGGAGGTAGGAATTAGTTAATTTTGCGATCGGTGAAATGGATGATTTATCGAAGCAAAGGAATAGCCATGAATAAATAAATATCAAGGATAGCCGTGATCGTATGCCACTTAAGTCTAACAAAATAATACATTCTAGGGAAAAGTGGCATACATACAGCTATTCTTGAAATTTTCTTGTTTAACACTTTTTAGAGCTTGATTTTTCAGTAGTCGGGTTTTAGTTTTATGTAAATAAATTTTAAACTCATTTGCTCATAAAGTGGCTCTAATTTCACCGCAATCAGGCACATATGGCACCTATAATCAAACTGTGTGTTTCCTTGCTAGCTTTTTTTTAAATTTCATTAGTTCAGTTGCTTTATTCTTGAAAGTGTTCTTAAAAAATAATATGAATAAATTAAAATAACCATGTTCTGCTTACTCATTTTATGCAACTTTGTATTTTAATTTCAAGTTAGCACGTACAACTTGAAATTGTTTATTTAAATATGAAGTATAGATAATAATCAATTAAAACAGTTCATTATAATTTAACTAACTACACATTTAGGTAGGTTATAGAGATTCGAACTGAAATCTGCAACTAAACCAACTAACTAGGCGTAAGGTAAAAGCACCAATGGTGTACACTTTGAGGACAAATCAAACCACACAAGGTAGGACACGATTGTATTTCCGTCCCAATTGAGCAGTCCGACTGTGGAAGTACCTCCATCCTACAAAAGGCAGTGAGTTGGTTGGGCAAAGCTCACTAGAGAGTTTTTGTGCTGTCAGTGGGAAGACCAAAGGCTTGTCCTGATTTTGTGTTCTGTACTAACGGCACAGAAAATTTCTGTTCTAACAGAGTCGGCAGCACGGGTGTGACTCACCTGGTGTCATACACGTTTATAGATCACGGTAACCACATTCCATCAGGTGGGCCATGTTCTTGTCTTCCAGTCCACCTAAGTTGTATTAAAAAATCTCTACAAAATTAAAATTATATAGTTTTTAAAGATGTTATATCCTTTTTTAACTATTACAGCAACATTTATACATTAACTTTTGCAGATAAAATAATTAATAACTAACTTAAAAGAATATTAAAACAATACAGAATATGCCTATACAAACCAGCAGGTTCAGGCATCAAAGAATTCCTCCCCATTTTAGATATAATAATTATTATATAATAAATTTAGTCGTTAGAACCAATGGTGAATAATCATTTATAACTGCTAGAAAATCTAGGCAAAAAACATAGGCAATGGTCAAAGTAGGTCAACAACTTACATATTTATAACATCCATACTATAATTTTATAATAATCATTATTAATAAATAAAATATCACGCCCGTTAAGAATTAATATTCTCAACACAAATCTTATGAAATAACTGTCGCCAGTTCAAAATTTGCTTACAACAGTGTTGCGAATTTTTGAACATATCTTACAGATGACATTAGGCGTCTTTTAAGTCAATAGTCATGTTTTTTTTATATAGGACACGTCAATTAGACTTCGTCCTGCCTGATGGTAAGCTGGTATGTATATGTATATTATAATGTAAACCAAATAGTGAGTTACTTTTCTATTTTTCTAAAATAAAAGTTTTTATTAGAAAGTGTCCACTATTGGGTTAGGGTCCACTATTGGTGTTTTTAACTTAGCTACATAAAAAGTTGAGAAGTACACAACACAACAGCAACTTCAACTATTGCTCTATGGCTAAGTAAGTACCTACTTCATCCAACAATCCAGACACGTCCTATAAACTTAAACATAATCCCGTAAGACTTAACTCTTTCTAACTTTCCCTCTGAACGCCTCAAGCACCGATATTATTTTGATTAATGCATAAGTACACAACCTGAAAGTGAGAGAAAAGTCTTTCGTCAATAGCCAGCATTCGCACACATAAATATGAACCATAACGGCAGAAAGTAAGGTTTGAATTAGCGTGTACGGTGTCGTCACTACAGGGGCGTACTTAAAAGTTGTGGGTAATGAAAAATGTAAGTTGACGAAGTTGAAGCGTAGTCGCACTTCGGTGGATATCGCGTGTCGAATGACAAATTGCCAGCTTTGACCCCCGTTGATCCTTTCCCAACTTCACCGTAAGTACCCTAAAAGTTGGGAAGGAATAATATTATATCGACAGTCTCTGTGGCGAGACGGTAGTGAAAGCGGCCGCTACGCAGGAGGCGCGGGTTCGATACCCACTCAGTGCAAATATTTTTATGCATAAATATGGATAGCCGCGGTGTCGTACAAAACGAGTAAGGGATAGGGCTGCTTATCATCAGACAGATATATACAACCCAGACTCAGCCTCAGATGCATGGCTTGAGTCAACAATAGCGCCCGGAAGACGTTTTTTTTTTTTTTTATATAGGACACGTCAATTGGACTTCGCCTTGCCTGATGGCAAGCTGAAGGCAAAGTCCCAGAAAAGAGGGTCACCATTACTTACACATACCGTGTGACAATGGTGACACTCAGCTTGACGGCCTCATCATATGCTTTTTCACGCCCCGCTTAAAGGACCCGGGACTGTAGGAAGATGGAAACACGTGAGCTGGTAATGAATTCCAGGCCTTAATGGTGCGACAGAGGTAGACGTGTGAAATGTAGGTGTTAATTTGCTTCTGCCTAACCCTCCGGGGAAAAAGACGTGCTTATATTTATGTATGTATGTACCGCGGTAGCCTAGTGGTATGGGTAATGGACTGCTGAGACGAGGTCTCGGGTTCGATCCCAGGTTTTACCATGGCACACACCAATGACTTTTCGAAGTTATGTGTGTATTTATCGCAGGTTTATAAGTGTCCGGTTGATGGCAATAGGCTCGCCACACATTACATTGGGATCTAGATAAACATAAACTGGCGAAAAGTGGGTGCTAGCACCTTTGCCTACAGAGGATATAGGCGTGAGTTTATGTTATGTTATGTATGTATGAATATGGGTATTTGCATTGGTTTGGTCGTACCTTGGAGAGAACGTTAAGCCACGGTTTCCATGCAACTATGGCAGTCGTTACGGATAGTAGTCTAAAAAAGTCCAACTACTGGTCTAGCTGCAATGCTTCGATATTGCCTTTGTGTTGTGGATGTCAGATGGCAGTCGCTTCACGGAAAATATCGAAGTTCAGCCAAATCCGTAGTTAGACTGGTATTGGGGACCCCAGACTCCAAGGTGAAAATTTCACATGCGACTGGAATTAGCGCTAGGATTAAGAAGATTTGTGGAAAATGTGTGTTAAGAACTGTGGAGTTTATATTGCTACGAAACTTTTCGGGTAATTAATCAATATTCTCTAATGAGTGTGTCGTATCATTAATTTAGTCGAACCGATCAGGCTAATGTCGACGTTATGAGCTTATATGGAGTTTTGGAAATAAATTAAAACCTGCTGGATGTTAAAGTATTAACCTATAAGCTCATAACGGTAATTATCCTACTTCCTTTCCTCCCTACTCAAAGAATCAATTTCATTTATTCAGTTTAAGCTCATAAGAACCATAAAGAACAGACTTTGCCTTCAGCTTACCATCAGGCAAGGCGAAGTCTAATTGACGTGTTCTATATATAAAAAAAAAACATGAAAGTGAAAATTTTACAATTACCTATGTCAAGAAATATTATAACAAGATTATGTAATGTAAATTATGTCAAGAAATATTATAAAAAAATAATGTAAATAAACTATACTGTTGATTGATGGCACTTGGTGGAATTTGTTGTTACACATATTGAGAACTCACTGGAAAGTGGAAAAGTGTATAGGTACATACATATACATACATACATATACATACAATAAATGTAAATAAACCAATTGGAAAATGATACTTTCGCTGGTTCGGTAGGTTAGATCTAGAAGATACCAGCAAGAAACTCAGAGAACTATATAAGAACTATATCATCTTTTTTTTAATATGGTTTGTTTACAACTTATGTTGTGAGAGCAAGCAAGAGAGTTAAGGTCGACTACGCAATTCCCTCAAGATACTCATTTACTTTATAATAACTGGAAATAACTAGAATATTATAACATTCCATGAAATGCACACGTGACAGTTTAAAGAACAAAATTGACGTTAGTTTTTAAATACCACTTGGTTGTCAGACAAGCACAAGGCCCACCTGATGGAAAGTAGTTACCGTGGCCTATGGACATGTGTAACACCAAGGTAGTCATATTCGC
Source organism: Eilema griseolum (assembly GCA_963662185.1). Lineage (NCBI taxonomy): Eukaryota > Metazoa > Arthropoda > Insecta > Lepidoptera > Erebidae > Eilema > Eilema griseolum. The sequence goes on from OY759240.1 coordinate 25,211,473, forward strand.
GCTGTAAGCACAAGAGTTTCTGTGCTGTCAGTGTAAATGACAAAGCAGTACAAGCTTTTGATCTTCCCACTGACAGCACAAAAACTCTTATGACTCCAGTGAGCTCTGGCTATCCTACTCACCGCTGGGAACACAACAGGAAGTTATTATGACCGCGGTCATTATGGTACTTACCCAGTCGGACTGCTCAATTGGGCTGAAATACCGTTGTGTCCTGCCTCCTTTGAAAAGTTTACGTACACATAACGCGTATTTCGACTCGATTTTAGCGATGCGTTTTTTTTAGAAAATCTATCTATCTAAATATACAACGTGTTACAGAAAGGTGTGGTCATATTCGAGGGACGCATTACGTGTGATATAAATAAATTTTCCGCGGGAGTATAAACACCAATTTACTTTGTATCACGTAGATAATTAATTTTCTTTTTTATCGACCATGTGTAAGCTAGTGGAAATTGTCGACAAACGCACAACACTAAAAAACTAACCAGGGCTGCAGCAGCTGCAGCGCGCTGTTACAAATGAACTCTACGGTTTGAACCCGAGTAGGTTTACCAAACGATCGGATTTGATAGGCCCTGTCTCAATATCATATTACTTACTTTGTACCTAAACAATTTTTTTTTTATATCGGGCAAAGAAATTCTGAAACAGCTTAAACTTGTTAAAATAGTATTAAAATAAAACAAAATTTACTTTTAGCAATAATAAAACATTTTTATGTTCCTGAAATCATCCATGCTAAATGTAAGACTTGTCTCAAAGATACCTTAGGTAAAGGTTAACCTACATTCAATACCAGGAGTCGTGGACTATCGAATTTCCAGCCACGCCCCTTAATATTAAACTAATTAAAATTGGTTCCGTACCCAATTTTATTGAAATGTTATGCAAAAAATAAATTTTCTGTTTTTATTCAACTTCGGTGGCAGACAAGCACACGGCCCACCTGATGAGAAGTTAAATAGAACAAAATTCCAAGTTGTTGGGTAGGTACACGATAAATAGAGATGCTTGGTTGCGAATCTCCGCAGCGCAACTGCGCGTGAAGACGGCAGCACACCTCCTCTCCCAAAATCCCGACCGAGGCAGGAATGCCCCTGTAAAGGGATGCTGGGTGACTCTTCATGTGTGCCTGAGTAGCATAGGACACAGTGGAGAGCAGACAAAGCCTCAAAGGGCTGGTTGAGGAGCCGCCCCTTTTCAGGGTAAGATGAGGATATCGTACTTTTCCATACGGAATTAACATGGCAACAGGTTCGAAAACAGGGTTGTTTTCCTCTCGCATCCCCGCACGCTCTCGTCCTTCGAGACCAGCAGGAGGTTGGACAAGGCGGTATTTCCGCCCAATTGAGCAGTCCGACTAGGGAAGTACCTCCGCCCAACAGAATACCGCGGCCATAATAACTTCGTGTTGTGTTAGGGTAGCTAGAGCTCACTGGAGAATTCGTGCTGTCAGTAAGAAAACTAAAGGCATGTCCTGCTTTGTCTTCTACACTGACGGCACAGAAACTCTGTGATTACAGGGTCGGCAGCGCGAGTGCGTTCCCTCTGGTGTTACATACGTTTATAGGCCACGGTAACCAATTTTCATCAGGTGGGCCATGTGCTTGTCTGCCACCTAAGTGGTATAAAAAAGCAGCATCCGCAACACTGTGATCGTTACACGTTTGCCTTAGTTTGAGTTACGTAGTTATTTATTATCGGATTTTTTTGAGATTTGTTTGTTCGTTACGTTTGGGAAACCAGGTGTCATGATAATGCGCACAATGGCGCACAACATAAATAACGGCAGTGTACAAAAATGCACACAGAACTTACTAAGGTATATCATGTCGTACCCGGATAACATAACTCTAAGAGGTCCTTCATAAGTGTTCGTTAAAGTAACATTCATTGCGGTACCCTAAACTATTTCATAAAATTAAAATATCTTCTCTTTCACTCCAAATCGCCACGCCCTTTATTGGTTCCGTACCAATTTTTATTTAATACAAAACCTTTCTTAAAGCATAAAAAGGTATGGTAAAGTGAACAAAAATATGTTCAAATACCAGGATAACATAAAATGTAAGAGTCGTTTCTTCAAAATTTTTGAAACAAGATTTTACGGTACCCTAAAATAATTGATACGATAAAATCATTTGTTATTTTTTTCCTATACCTAAATAGGGTGAACTGACTAGTATTCGACCATGGTCACAATTTTATTATTTTCTGCATTCTTAGTATCGGATGTATTTCTACTGAATTACATACTCTTTTTTAATAACAATGTTGTTCAGTCAGTGGGTCGTATGTTTGTTTGCCCACCCGTTATTGAATGATACGAAAATCACGGCGTCGAAAAAGTTGTCTCTTACATAACAACAGACAACGAGTAGATTGAATAGTAGCTGCGATTTTTTTTTCAGAGTAAGTACACAACTCTGGTTTTTATTAAATTTGAGCGCGATAGTCCATTCATTGTCCAACCCAAACTCAATGCGAGGGGGTTTCTGCACTTGAAAGAAGCACAAAGTCATAGTTGAAAAATCCAGATTTAAATATTAAAATAAAAATTTATAATTAATTAATTTCATAGGTAATACGTTCGGCCGCGGAGTCCTTTGATGAGACCGCGATGCGTGGCGGCGCTTTTGACACGGACAATCGGTGCCGCCAAGGACATAATATTTGGCGCCAAAGTGCGTAAAACAGTAGGCATCAATGTTGCCATAACTGATTTTATAAAATCTGTAGATGGCATGTTAAAAATAGTAGAAGCAGCGTAGATTTCAAATGAAAAAGTGGTAAATTTATTAGTAGATTAAAATGTATTTTTACGCGTTTATGCTTTTTAAAAGATAGAAGACGAAATCCGGTTCGTTTGTTTTGCGTCTTGTCACCCGCAGAGTAGGTAAGTCTTGTCATATGCAAAGAAAAATATCGTGACAATTTTATGTATTACTTATTTCCTCTTTCTCCTTTTATGATTCCTCAACTTTTTCTCCTCTTTCTACTCTGGCTCTATCTCCTCTCGGTATGATTAAAACTTGTGATTTTCAGTAGAAAGGCCGACCTTAACCACTGAGCACGAAGCTATCATTTACTTTTCAGTTCAGATTTTTAGCGCGAACAGATAGCAAAATGTACCTAGGCAATGTACTTTTTAGTAGAAATAGAATATTGTTCTGAACAAAGGGATTGATTTAACCATTAATTAGTTAACTGCAGGTTTTTCAGTCATATTTACCTTAAAAATGAAAGGAAGGTCTGTGGATTTTTCAAAATTCTACGTATTAAATTAGATAATTAGAATTAGATAGATTAATGGTTGGCAACATTCGTATGTACCTACTTGTGCCGACTTCTTTTCTGTAGGTTGTTTACATGTTTATTTGTAGACTAGTTGTTGTTCTGTTGTGCAGTGAAAATGTCGGTTTTTAGTAATAGCGAATATTAGATGATGCTTTGTGTTGGCGCAGCTGATGGTAGCTTGCGAAAAGCTCGTCGGCTGTACAGTGAGATATTTGTGGACGGAAGACTAGAGGGTGACCGTCGGCGGTTTCCCTCTTTGGAGTGTTTTAAGAAGATGGTGAACCGCCTTCAACTCACTGGAAGTTTTCGTGGCGACCTTCTACGACGCCCACTGCTTTAGACGATCGTATTCTCGAGCATTTTGAAGTAGACCCGAGTACGAGTAGATACCCGGCGAGCTGGAACGGTTATCGGAGTGAAACCCGTTCATTTCAAGGGGGAAGTTCGCGCGTATTTAAAGATGCGTTTTGATCAGAGGATTGGGCGTGGCGGTGAAGTGAGAGTCGCTTGCCCGGCGAGGTCCCCGGATCTCACTCCGCTCGACTATTTTCTCTGAGGTTACGTGAAGAAAAAGTGTACAGTACAGCATGTGACAGCAGAGAGAATATGGAAGCCCGAATATCAGAGATTTACGTAGCGTAACCCCAGATATGTTTCGAAGCGTGTGTGGTAGCATGTTACGGCATCGAGCAACGAGCCGTTGCGCGTTGCTATAATTTTTTAAACGTAGGTATGCCTTGGAGTTTCACGCATACTGTGGCGTCATAAACTCCATTCATGTGTACATGTACTCGTTATGTTTTTGTGGCCTACATAAGTGATAGTTTAAACTCCTTGTGTCGCGATCGTGAAGTGATAAATTAGTGCGTTCTTATGACTGTACCAGATCAGGTACATCACCGTTTCGCTGTAAGGAGAACACGCCCCGGTAAGTGATAGTCAAAATATCTCTGATGTAACCTGTATCTAACTATACCTACGCTTGGTAGGCCGGCTACCAGGCGCACAGCTGAGATTAGAGATTTTGCAGAGGTTATTGAACTCAATTGAACTTATCGCGAAAGAACAAAATACAATAGTGTTGTGACCTACCGCTTTTGCTAAATATCGAAAATTTTAACGAATTTAACAATTTTGTAAGACGACTAACGATGTCATCACTTTATTACTATTTGTACATTGGCCGGTGCATATCGACTGGTTATCAGGCATGTGTAACGACCCTTAAATATGACCACACCTTTCTGTAACACCCTGTATAAAAAGAAATGCCACATTTCGTTGTAATTTTATAACTCAAAAATGGGCTAAACTTATCCAAACCAAATGTTTAGGCTTTGTTCGGACTATTTAGTAGATGGTTTATGTGAATTTTGCACAAAATCTTAATATATAAGATCTCTTGCACAAAATCGGTCGAGCGGTTCTTCATTTATCACATTTTTGTTACAAATGAATTCAATAAATGGCGGATCATTTTGTTAATGGGGATTTTGCTGTCACATTGAAACTTTTTTCAGATGGGGGGGCGGGGGACTGTGCTGTCAAATTGAAACTTTTTTCAGATGGGGGACTGTGCTGTCAAATGGAAACTTTTTTCAGTGTTGACAGTACAAGCATGTTGGTATGATCATTACAATACCTGACGATGGCTACCATATCAATAGGTATACCATGTTAGCTAGCAATTAATACATCATATTTTTGGAGGCACCGCGGTAGCCTAGTGGTAATGGACTGTTAAGACGAGGGCTCGGGTTCGATCCCTGGTTTTACAATGGTACACACCAATAACTTTTCTAATGCTTTTCGGAGGTATGTATGTATTTATCGCAGGTTAAGTGCCCGGTTAATGGCAATATATTGCCACCTATTGGCCCGCTAGTACAGTAAATAATAAGTTACTAGTATAAACCACATAAACATATAAGTTAACCTCATAAAAGGAAATAACTTAATAATTTATCTCATCCCATTTTTCTATTCAATCAATAGCTTCTATTCATCCCATATAACCGACATCCAATATAAGACACCATTCAATAAGTTGGCAAATGAAAGAGAAGTGTATCCTATACCAAATAACTACGTTTATCTAATCTCATAGGAAAATAATTTCGTGAATTTCATCTCGGGAACTGATACAGCATTCATAAGGCGTGATCCCCTATCATGACAGGGCATTTGGCGCTATTGGGTATGCCCTGTTTATTAAGTAACATGACTTGACTAAAGAGTGCCAAGTCATTGGCCTGAATGCGTCCATTAGGCAAGACAAGAGCTGTTAATTAATGATCCTTTATTAGAAAAGTATCGTTAGAATGAAAGTTTATTAAACGGAAAATGAAAATTTGTCTAGTTTTTTGAAATGGTATCGTGGGATAGAATACTTACATACATATATTGACCCCTGTAAATTTTTGAAGGGGGAGGCAGAGGTATATTAGCCCATTCCGCCAAATATGATTTTCAGTGGGAAAGAAATGTAATATAATTAATTTATTATTATAGAGTCAAAGACGTTAAATAATTATTTAATAATAGGGTTGTGTTTTATTTTTTTTATCATAAACTGTACATTTTACAATAATAATATAATAAACTGTAAAAGTGAGATTTTCTTACGACAAATAGTTTTAAAGATATTTAATTTAGATTTTTTTTTAAATCTTTTATTAATGCAGTATAACTAAATTTGGTTGTTTGAAGTATTTAATGTATTTGTGTAATGATCCATTTTGTTATTGTAGAAAGATATTAACGAATATTTACAAGAACATAAAATAGGATACAAAAGGTTCAAGTCAAGCATCGAAACATGTTTGGAGTTCAAGACAATATTATATTTATCTCAGTCCACGTTGCGTTTACACATGTACAATGCATAATAAAATTGATTTGAAACTTATTGAGGAATCTACAAAGTTGAATCTATTTTGGAAGTGAGAAATAATGAAAAAGTCATATTTTCAGTTTAGTTAGGCAATATCTTAGTTCTATCACGTACCTGCTGAGGACGGCACCGACTTGGCTCTGTCCGGATGCGGTCTCTTCCTTCGACAGCGCTTTGAGAGATACTGCGGAGTCGATTCTCAACGTCTCACTCGATGACGGGCAGTGGCTTCAGGCTTCCCTGCCGATAAGACGTGGGGGTCTTGGACTACGGCGCGTTATGAACGTTGGCCTGCCGGCCTTCCTAGCGTCAGCTTATGGGGTGGCAGACTTGGTCGCTATCATGCTCTCACCAAGTGGCGATCGAGTGGACATACCTCATGCGTGCGAGGCGCAGTCAGCATGGTCGGTCCTCAATCCGGGCAAACAGAGTCCAGTAACTCCGCGCGTGCAGCGAGCGTGGGATGAGATCGGTGCTGATGGGACGGTGAGGGATATGCTGGATAGCGCAGCGGGCGTTGATTTGGCGAGGCTCAGGGCTGTGACGCAGCCTGAATCGGGGGCATGGTTGCACGCACTGCCGTCACCGCACCTGGGCACCTTATTAGACGACGACTCTCTGCGGGTGGCAGTGGCGCTCCGCCTGGACTGCAAGGTGTGTGAATCACACAGACGCACAGGCTCCACAGTGAAGGAGGACGGCCATCATGCACTCAGCTGTCGTCGCTGCACAGGCAGGTTCCCTAGTCACCATGCCCTCAACGACATCATATCGGCGAATGTACCATGCGTGCTGGAGCCCCCGGGTCTCTGCAGATTAGACGGTAAGCGACCTGATGGTCTCACTTTGGTGCCGTGGAAAAACGGCAGGTGCTTGGTGTGGGACGCCACATGCGTCAGCACAGTCGCGGCCACGCATCTTGGTCGCACCATCGGTGCCCCGGCGGCGGCGGCTGAGGACGCCGCGAGCAAAAAAAGGGCGAAATACGCCGCAATGGAGCCACAATATTATTTTGTGCCCATTGCGGTGGAGACTATGGGCAGTTGGGGGTCGGACACGAAGAGGTTGATCGCGGAAATTGGCCGCCGCATCCACGACCATGGCGGTGACTTCCGATCCGGCTCGTTCCTGGGGCAAAGGTTGGCTATTGCGATTCAGCGGGGCAACGCGACCAGCATCATGGGCACCATTGCGCCGGGAACGATGCGGAGTGGGTTGTTTGACGCGACATGATCGCGAGTTTGTGTCGTGTATTTATGTTTTAATTATTTTGTATGTGATAAATAAGATTAATATAAATATTTAATCAATAATTAAGTCATTATTGTCATTAATTTCAATAGTCATTTTACTATTTATAATATAAAGAATTTTAATTTAATTTAGTTATATTTAAAGATCTTTTATACCATATTTTAACAAATAAACTATTTTAGATAAAAAAAAACTAAGATATTAAGTTAGAATCTGATAACTATGACACTATTCAATTTATGCGAAAGAACTTTTCAAATCAAATCAAATCATTTTTATTCGCATAAGACAGGTACATAGGGTTGGTCAGTAGTTAACATAATATGTGCAGTGCTCTGCTTATTACCTTTGATAGGTGTGCAAATTTTAATAAGTTAAATTATAATACAATATTAGAATGTCAAAAAATATAAAATATTACAGTAAAACAATAAAGATAATATTTTCGCGTTCAGTAAAAATACTGATTGTGCATCTAATTAAGTTCAGAATGATCACCACATTTTTTTTATAATTGGTTGGTTGGTTGCTAACTAACTACTTACTTGCAGTAGTTTGTTGGTGCTCAATCAGTATTTTTGATGTGAATTTGGATTATTTTGTCGTACAAAATGTACACTTTTTGATATACGTTTAAATACCATCCCAATATAAGTATAGCATAATTGATTAATATGTCAACAATGAATACCTACGAATAAATATTATAAATTTGCCTAAAAATCTATTACATTTCGCTACATTTATCCTCTAAATATTTATGCAATGAATAATAGCATTTATGGACCAGGAACTGCTGCAACCTTCTTTTAAAGATATTTATATTCGGCAGATCTTTTAGCTCTTTAGGTAATTTATTATAAATATGAGGAGCGATACAAAAAAGCTCCTGTGCATTAAAGCCGTTTTACAAGGTACGACCGACACATAACTTTTCAGCATGGCGAATCCTTGTTCTTCTCTCAAACTGTTCCAAATGCTTTTTTGTAAATATGGCACATTTTAATATATGATAACTATTATGATCTGTTGACTCTGCCCTGAGAGTCAACAGATCATAATAGTTTAATGTTAAATTATTTATTATATTGTGAATATTAAAGTAGAATCTTCTAAACTTACCAGTGATAAATTTTTTTAAACTAAATATAACGATTACATTGCAATGGAATTGAAATCTATATGTGTGCGTGTGTGTGCGTGTGAGCGTGCAAGTGTGCGTGCGTGCGTGACTGCGTGCCTCTGTGTATGTGTGTGTGTGAACAAAACAATGTGGTGGGTCTGGACTTCTGGAGTGGATAATGATTAAAATTAATGGTATTGAATAAAATAAAACTACAATTTAAAAAATATATATTTTTATTCGGGGTATACACAACTGATATGTTATTTTTAGCTTATATTATATCTAGATACATTTCCAATACATCTACATAGAATTAACATAATATTTATAGAACCATAACCCTCAGTCGGGTAAAAACGTAGACACTTTGATCGTTGAACAATTTAGTGTGACAATAATTTTATACGTAACATCGGACATTTAAAACAACCAAGGGAAAATGTCCCGTTAACTCTATGGAGGCCATACACCAAAACAGCAAGCACCCAGCAAATGTACTTATATTTACTGCGCATACTCTTCCACTACTTTTAAGCTATTGCATAGCTTTTATCGCGGGCCTTGAGCGTGGGGACCGAATCCAGAAATTCCGTAACGAAAAAAACCTAACACCCCCACTCCGAGCCGAGCTCGCACGAATCGAGCCGAGCTGCTCCGAAGTAGCTCCGCTTAACGTAAGTAATTATAATTGCATAAGTTGTTAGTTTTCAAATTCAAATTCAAATTCAGACTCAGACTCAGACTCAGACTCAGACTCAGACTCAGACTCAGATACAAATTCAAATTCAAATTATCTTATTATTTATTATAATTGCATAAGTTGATAAAAAATGCTATGCAATAGCTTTACCGCGGCAGTCCCCGAGTGCCACACGTCTTTTTTCTAATATAGGGCACGACAATTATATGTGTACTTCGCCTTGCCTGATGATAAGCTGAAGGCAAAGTCTCAGAAAATAGGGTCACCATTACTTACAAATATCATGTGATAATGGTGACACTCCGCTTGACGGCCTCATCATATTATGCTTTTTCACGCCCCACTTAAAGAACCCAGGACTGTTGGAAGAAGGAAACACGTGAGCTGGTAATGAATTCCAGGCCTTAATGGTGCGACAAAGGAAAGGAATGTTGAGAAGAATTTAAAGCGTGAGGGGGCGCACAGCAAAGTAGCATTTCCTGGGAGGTGCCCTACATGTAAGCTAATTTGACTAGTCAGTCAAATTAGTGACTTTTTACTAAACGTCAAAACGGTAAGTTATAAGAAAACTTGTTTTAAATAATTTATGACATACATACATACATATAATCACGCCTTCATCCCCGGAGGGTTAGGCAGAGGTGAATTAACATCCACATTTCATCAATAATTAAATTCAGTCCCACGTAATCGGGAGTGAGCCATTGCCGTCTTCCGGGCACTATTTTTGACTCAAGCCTCATCTGAGACTGAGTGTGAGCTGTATATTATATCTGTCTGATGTTAAATAGCCCTCTTCCTTTTTTTTTTTTTTTTTTTATACCACTAAGTTGGCAGACAAGCACACGGCCCACCTGATGGGAAGCGGTTACCGTGGCCTATGGACGTATGCAACACCAGGGGTGTCACACTCGTGCTGCCGACCATGAAGAAACCTTCTGATGCCCCTCTTGAAGAACCCCATATTGTAGGCGCTTGGGAAAACCGCAGCAGGGAGGTCATTCCACAGCTTGAGTGTGCGTGGGATGAAGTTTCTTTCATACCGCACAGTGCGTACCGTCTCAGGTCGCAATGTGTGGGGATGAATTCCCTGCCTATGGCGAGAGGTGCGATGATAGAATGAAGCTACGGGCATCATGTCAAACAATTCATCTGAGCACAAACCATTGTATAGGCGATAGAACACACACAGTGAGGCAAAATCCCTCCTAAGGCTAAGAGGTTCCACTCTACCTGTGAGTATGGGATTGTCAACCAGCCTCAATGCCCGTCTTTGCAACGAGTCGAAGGGGTCAAGCTGATATGCAGGTGCTCCAGCAAAAAGGTGACAGCAGTACTCCATGTGAGGCCGGACCTGTGCCTTATAAAGAAGGAGTTGCTGCCCCGCAGTGAAGTACTGCTTCGCCCTGTTGAGCACTCCGAGTTTTTTTGATGCCAACTTAACCTTGTCCTGCAAATGACTTCGGTATTGGACGTCGCTGGAGATATCGACACCAAGGATCCCGATACTCGAGGAGATGGTAAGCGGTGTGCCCAGGAATTGCGGCGCTACAATGAATGGGGTTTTCTTAGCGGTGAATACACATACTTGTGTCTTAGTGGGGTTGAATTGGACTAGGTTTAGTCGTCCCCAATCGGATACTCCAGAGAGAGTAGTCTCGATTTTAGACACAAGTTGTTCGCGACTCTTCTCCACCTCGGACTGAGGGATATTTGCACGGCCCGTGTAACACTTAGTCGCCTTGTACGACACCGCATGAGAAAAGATGGGGTGGTCCAAATTATACTCTGCCGGAAATCACGCACGTCATAATATTTAATAGAAAAATCATTTACTATTAAAGGTTCGGTGGATGATTAAAAATAAATAAAATCGATAACGGACGATATTTAAAAAGGTAGCTGGAATAGACTGGTTATGGAAGGCAGAGGATCGGATAAAATGGAGCACATTGGAAGAGGTCTATGTCCAACTATATACTACTACATATATATATATACTAACTACATATATACTAACTATATGACTGCGGTGGGCTAATTGTTTGTTTGAAAAACGATAATATAAGACCAGATGCAACTTTTCCCACTCTTTCACCATTCTTAATTTAATAAGTTCAGTTAAATAATTTATTTTAAACAGGAAAATACCAATTTTTTTTATACCACTTATGTGGCGCACGGCCCACCTGATGGAAAGTAGTTACCGTGGCCTATGGACGTATGTAAGACCAGAGAAGCCACACTCACGCTGCCGACCCTGTAAGCACAGAGTGTCTGTGCCGTCAGTGCAGAGGACAAAGCAGGACGAGCATTTAGTCATCCCACTGATAGCACAAATTCTGCAGAGCTCTGGCTACCCTACTCACCGCTGGGAACACAACACGAAGTTATTATAACCGCGGTATTCTGTAGGGCGGAGGTACTTCCCCAGTCGGACTGCTCAATTGGGCGGAAATAGCGGGCTGCCTCTTATGATACAGGTTGCCCTAGTTTAAGAGGCAGGGCTCAACAAAATAACATAAAACCAAAAATACTGTAAGTAACTATACTTTAACATATATTGTAAGATCCATGTTACCATGTTTAAAGACAAATAAATTATAATTATAATACCGCCGTGTCCTACCTCCTATATGATGTATTCGCATCAAATGCTGCTTTGGTGAGTGACCCTTTTAAATATAGGTCAATATGGGTGCATTTGCTGTGTGCTTTTGCTTGCTGCTTTGGTGTGCGGCTCACCTAAAACTTATGCTAGTGACAATAATTATTTCAATAACAAATTTTACATAATAGATCCATACATTTTTGTGTATTATTAACGAAGCAGAAATTCGAATTTTCGCTCATCTAATTCGCCGAACACATTGATTTATACTTAGCAAGCGAACAATCTAAATGCAATATATTTTTGAAAATCAAATTTTTTGTATATTACTTGAGTAAATCAGAATTTTCAACACTTAGTACTAGTGGAGTACAGTCGATTATCCGATGCCTATTGCAATAAGAACAAAATACCCTGCCTACTAAAGCAACTGAGAATCATTTTTGTTTTTTTAGGGTTCCGTAGCTCAAAAGGAAAAAACACGGAACCCTTAATAGGATCACTTCGTTGTCCGTCTGCCTGTCTGTCTGTAAAGACCTTTTTCTCAGGAATGCGTGATGGTATTGTTATTATTAGGTAATACAATGTTTAAGTACTCTTCACTCGTGACCAGTCCTGTGATTTTTTTAGCCAGCCTTTGCTTAGCATACCATACCAGTTTGGATCAATTCAGATTAGGCGGCAAAATATTCGAGCACTTTTTATGTGTTAATTAAATTTGTCAACCCTATTCTATTCAGACAAGACTGAAAATAATATGCAATATTAAATATTATTCTGATAAAACAGTAGCGCGTTACTGTTATTTGCTATTTAAAACTTTGTCCTAATACGATAAGGTTGATATTTATTTGTCAGTTAAAAACAGCTCTAGCATTTTTCCGAATAATTTTAAATTAACTAAGTTATTAGCTTTCGCAAAACTTCACTAGATGTCACCACTTCACAGAGTCAGTTCCCACACAGATGGCGCCACGTGTAGTATGCTACACTGCGCTCACAGCTCGTCCTTCCTGCCTACCCCCCTGCGGAGAGCGAGGTCGTCGTGTTGGAACCACGTGGCGTACACCCGGCCCGGCTCGGGAGACGAGTGCCGGTGGAACGATACCGGTCTGTCACGTGCTAGGACTTCGCGAGCGTAGTCTTGTGGACGAGCCTAGGATTAAACATTATATTAATTAGTTCAACATGGTTTTGTCGACCGCTTTCGCGAATATTACTCATAGAAGATTTCATCTTTAAGTAGGTACCATCAGGCTGGATTAAAGGGTCTTGATTAATGAAACTCTTTGACACGATTTATTGTGTAATTGTCTTGCAGCAACCATGATAACGCGGAGCCTAAAGGTAGTTTAAATACCTATTATATATACCTGCCGGCAACTCCTGTCACATTCTGTTAAGCATCATTCATCTGGATGTCTCTCAAAGCCGGAAAAGTCGTTGATTAACATTTAGTCATACCAAAACGATCGAAGTAATATTCTTTATGATCTATTTCTTATTATTGGTGTTAGTATTTTTGCGCAATATTCTCAGAGAGTTTCTTGTCTGTATGTATTTCCTTGAGTGATACGTTGCTACCGTGCTGTAGAAACTAACGAGGGAATATGTTCAACAACTTACTTGGTGGAAGAGGGGCGAGTGCGTAATGGTGAGGTTGTGGCGGAACCTTGCGCATGCGCCGAGCGTCATGTCGTCGGGCGCGGCCACGCCGGCGCACGCGCACTCCGCCAGAGAGCGCGCCGCGCCAGTGCTCAGCGCCGTGCCGCCGCCGCCCGTTATGTAGTCGTAGCCTAATAGTATGCAGTTGAAGAAAATAAAAATATTTTCGCGAAAACATAACACAGTGACATTCAGATCTAAACTAAGCACAGCTTGTAATATGGATCCATTCGAACTAATAAAATTTGCGCACAAATATTTGTGAAGAACGGAAATTCAACCCATGACCTCATAATTAACAGTCGGTTGAGCTAACGCTACAAGAAACAGCAAACACAAAGAGGAAGCGGTCTAATTTATTATAGTGCATAAATACTTCGACCGCATCCTCTTTGCATTTGCTATTCTTCATCTTTCCAGGCGTCATCACAATAGTTAAAATAAAAAATATCTTTGAAAATAAAACTAACCTTTGGAAGCAGTTTCTTTCTTTCCATAACCGTATCCATACCTCTCTCCCAGTATAGTGACGTCATCGCCACCTCGATAGCAACTTAACACCTCACATAATCTTTGAACCCTGGTAGAATAAAATGTTTGAAATACTATGAGAACTGCTTAAACAAAAAAAAAACATTTATCACTATACAAACTGAAAAATCTTAGTACAAGTCCGGATTGGTTACGGAGGTAGGACACGGCGGTATATCCGCCCAATTGAGCAGTCCGACTAGGGAAGTTCCTCCACCCTACAGAATACCGCGGTTATAAAAACTTCGTGTTGTGTTCCCGGCGGTGAGTAGGGTTGCCAGAGCTCACTGGAGAGCTTTTGTGCTGTCAGTGGGATGACCATAGGCTTGTCCTCTACACTGACGGCACAAAATCTCTGTTCTTACAGGGTCGGCAGCACGGATGTGACTCCACTGGTGTTACACACGTTCATAGGTCACGGTAACCGCTTTCCATCGGGTAGACCGTGTGCTTGTCTACCACCTAAGTTGTATTAAAAAAAAACCCACCAATCCGGAAGCCCATTCCAAACTCATCTACAAGCCGTTATATCTACTAATTGATAGACGAGACTCCGAAGCAAAGGTTTCTCGCGAAGTTGGGGAGTCAGACGGCAGTCGCATTGCGGCAGCAGTCGGGACTAATAATGGTGAAGCAGAAGAGCGGATTCTGGACAAAGAACCAGGATCGTCAGTCGTTTTGACTGATAACTGTACACCTAGTCAAAGTATTCACCCTTTCCCCAATGGAGTAAGATACAAGATTGAAAGTCATGTTATAATCAAAAGAACTCACCCAAGAATAGTGTCATCATCAGCCAAGAATATCCACTTGATATGAGGCTTATCCTTCACAATATTCAGCACCTTTCGTAGTATAACTACAGTTTTAATGCAGTGTCCTGTCTTGCTGTTAATTACTCCTGTGTTTACAGCTGGTAGGGAACGATCTATGAAAAGTAGTGAGTTTACATGAGATCATCTTCGATGAGCTTGCATTGAGATGAGCTGAGATTGAGCAAATATCAATGCATTCTACAAAGTTCGCTAATAAATGTTTTACTGTCAGAGCAGCGCCTTTGTGGAATTCTCATAATGGAATGCACTACCTGTCTTTATTAGGCTAGCATTGATAATAGTAGTATAACGAGCCTACACAACGTACACGTATAGGGGGCTGCAGAAATCCATGAACAGATTAAGATCTAGATATAATCCATTGAGTATCTTTAGACTGAGGGAATGAAATATAGATGACGTTCGATTAAGATAGGAAAACAATTGAGTCAGTTCAGACGGGATTCGAACCTGCGGTCTTTCCCTTACAGGAGGAATGCTCTAACCACTGCGCCACCGAACCTTGCCAGAAATCATTCAAATCTTCCTATATGTATCCGTCTTAGGTTGGGACGTAAGACGGATATATAAGATTTGATTGATTCGTTGGGAGGTAATAATAATAATAATAAATATAATAATAATAATAATAATAATAATAATAATAATAATAATAATAATTTATTTATTCACAATATAAGTACAGGTGCAAAGCAATATGACATAAAATATTATATTATGAGTTGTACAGAGGCATAAAAACAATTTGTTCGAATTTCACCAATGGCACCAGCCGCAACCAGGCCGATCCGAGCAGGACCCTCCCGCTCCTCGCAATCGAATTCTTTGCATATATATATGTACTACAATTCAGCCAGGGCAACCCGAGTGCTGCACCCCACCGGTGAAACTCGCTCATATTAAGGACACACCAACCCCAAACTGAGACATACTCGTATCTTGGGAGTTGGTGGCTCACCGTTCTAAAAGTCGTTTGTGTAAGACGGATATATGTATATAGGAAGACTAGCTGACCCACCCCAGCTTCGCCCGGGGTATATTTTGAAGCTTCATATACCTTTGAGCCCGTATGTTTTAGTCTTCAAAATATGTATGAAAAATTGCCGAATTTGTTAACATTTATTATCAATGCTCCGCTCCCTTAAGTAGTAGCGTGATGGTATATAGCCTAAAACCTTCCTCGATAAATGGACTACCCAACACTGAAGGAATCATTCAAATCGGACCAGTAGTTCCAGAGATTAGCGCGTTCAAACAAACAAACAAACTGCAGCTTTATAATATTAATAGTATAGATTTGGATGATTTCAGGCAAAGATCGCTGGCTCAGTGGTCAGAGCATTCTCACTGTAAGGGAATAATAGCTGGTTCAAATCCCGCCTGAGCTGGTTAAACTTTTTCTTATTTTAATCGATTTGAATAACCGCGGTAGCCTAGTGGTATGGGTAATGGACTGCTGAGACGAGGTCTCGGGTTCGATCCCAGGAAAACCTGGGATCGAACCCGAGACCTAAAAACCATGGCACACACCAATGACTTTTCGATGCTTTTCGAAGTTATGTGTGTATTTATCGCAGGTTTATATGTGCCCGGTTAATGGCAATAGTCTCGCCAACTATTACATTGGGACCTAAACATAAACTGGCGAAATGTGGGTGCTAGCAACTCTGCCTACCCCTTCGGGGATATAGGCGTGAGTTTATGTTATGTTATGTAATTGATTTGAATAGTTAGCATTTTCGGTTCGGTTCGGATACAGAAAAAAAAAAACAAAAAACAGATGAAGAGAATGAAAGAACTGCATTTATTTACATTGCTGGGTAACCGTGTATTATTTACTAGATAGCGTTCATACAAATTTGTTTTAAATTGTATACAGACTTCTGCAGCCCACTGTATACAACTATTGGTACCTAGTAATTCATTCCTGGGATCATTTCCACAGTTAAGATAACTTTTAAAGGGATCATTTCGGAAATGTGATAAAAATCTCCACGTCCGAACGCTAAAGCTTCTAAGTAAGTAGAGTTTTAGTGACATAGCCCGCCTTGGAACGTGTCCAGAGCGCTGAAAAGAATATTATTATGAGATCAATACTATTCATTTTATTTTAAATTTTTCTTAAAATATTATTAAGACGGTAGACCACATAATAAAGAACATAATAACTATTATTGTTGTTGTTTACGAATGGATTCTGGGAAGCATTTTCTATGTTAGCTTTTTTTAGGTTAGGTTCAAAATTTAGACGCTATCACAAAACAGTACGACTTCATTTTAAGACTCATTTGTAGATGAGGTCCAAAATTTGAGGACTTACGGGTACATAGTAGCTTTTTTATTTACCAAATAAGTCAAATTTCATTGTGGTATCAATTCGAAACTACAAGCATCATTAAATAGATTTGATAATGGGCCCACCAGTTGCTGTCAGATTAATAATGCGGTTGGTTAAAGGCGTGGATTTAGATTTCTTTCTAATTATAACAATTATTCTTGTAACCTATGTCAAGTGTATCTTTGAGCTTAGATCCTAAACTTATATTGATTGCGAGATACCTAATCATTATCTTATCTACATAGATTTTTAAAATTTCGTTAATATTATTTAAAACTGAAAAGACATACATAGTGACCTTACTGAAACAGGGCAAAAACAAACCCAACTCACCATCAGCATCACTAAAAAACAGCAGGTTCTTGACGTGTCTGCCCCAAGTTTTCTTCACCACCTTCGCTCTGGTGGCATGGTAGCCGCTCCACGTCTTAACTGCGAAGAATATTGACTCCTGGGATATGGCACTGCCCTGCCGATAATGGTGGAGGTCAGGACATTTTGACATCAATTATATTACTATTGTTATTTATAAATCAGGCTAATATGCAAAACGAAGGAGATAGAATACAAGTATCATCACCCCATCTCTTCCCATGCGGTGTCGTACAAGGCGACTAAGAGATAGGGCTGTTTAACATCAGACAGATATATACAGCCCAGACTAAGCCTCAGATGTATGACTCGAGTCAACAATAGTGCCCGGAATACGGCAATAGGCTCACCCCCTATTACGTGGGACGGAATACAATTATTGGTGAAATGTGGGTGTTAATTTACCTCTGCCTAACCCTCCAGGAGTAAAGGCGTAATTTTATATATGTATGTATGTTAATTTCCATAAAGGTTTTTTTTATCTCTACTATCATGGCAAGAGTAAGTATTATTTTTCTTTTCTTGGGCCTTTTTAGATTACCATTAAATAATGAACATACTTTCAAATAAAATGCATAAAAAGCGAGTAGATAAACAAAGTGAAAATACTCACACATATATCGAACTGCCGCGGGTAAGTCGCACAATTATCACCAGCTACAATACAGAAGCTTAGGTCTGGCGTGAGCAAGGGTCCTGGATCATTCCCACTGCCGTACACCAGCTGTGCTAGTTCGAACGCTGGATCGATTGAGAAGTCAGCTTCGAGCTTACGTTCACCATTTTCTATTTGGTTTAGTAATCTAAAATGAGAATGATCTGAATGGTAATCGGTACCAAAATCATGGTAGAACAATAGACTGACTGTGATCCTGGCAGACATCTAATTTCATAATTACTTTCATAAAAGCCCGGTGCCGGTATTCTCGACCTTTATTTAAAATACCCCTAATTTAAATGACATACATCTAAGTTTGGCTCCTAAAATTAGACAGAATAAGTCTAAGAACAATTATGGTGACAATAACGGACCACTGTTCCCTCAACGAGCACCTAAACACCATCGATGTCACGGACAGTCCCCTTTGCAGGGGGTGTTTCGTTGCCGAGGAAACGGCCGCCCACGTTATACAGGAATGCGGAGCAGCGGCCCTTCAACACGCCGGCACAATGAGGTCGCTCCGTGAAACCTGTGTTTGTGGTAGGAGCTAGGCTGGCTGCTTTAGCCAAGGAAACTAAGTGCGGACAAAAGACCTCCTTTCTACATTTTCTACCATGCCACCATTTTCTGTGTGTTGAAAGGAGGGAACCATAATAGGTTGACCGACCACGAGCCAGCAATTGCCAATCAATAAGAACTATCTGACGAGAAAACTAGATCATACTTATACTTACTTGTCCATCAACTCAATTCTCATAGCGAACCCACTAGCAAAATTGGGGTACATAAATCCCCCTTCCTCTTCTAGGTCTTCGTAGAATTTGAAGTGGTGGATGATGGTGGGCTCCTCATCGCTTAGAGGGTAACCTATCCATAAGGCATCCTGTTGAAGAAGAATACACGTCGATGTTGAGGGTTTCCTTCACAGATTTAGAGTAAGCTATATACCTGATGACATTCGTCTCATCGCTTCATAAAACTGATGCAGTACATCAGGTTTTTTCTTCTTGTCGCGTCCCTGCTATAGGCAACAACCTTGTGGATTGATAGTCAGTAGGAGTACCATGTAAAATCATGTCATGTTGCTATTAAAAAGATTGTTTTAGGTGAGCATTGTCACAAAGGGGGCCACACAACAAAGCAGTTTTTGTAAATTGCCAAGAAAAATGTTTCTCTTTTTTATACAACTTAGGAGGCAGACAACCACACGGCCCACCAGATGGAAAGTGGTTACCGTGACCTTATGTAACACCAGGAGAGTGACACCCGTGCTGCCGACCCTGTGTAGAACACAAAATCTGGACAAGCCTTTGGTATTCCCACTGACAGCACAAAAACTCACCAGTGAGTTACCCTACTCACCGCCGGGAACACAACACGAGGATATTATAGCCGCGGTATTCTGTAGCTTTCCTAGTCTGACTACTCAATTGGGACAAAAATATCGTCGTGTTCTACCTCCTACTATACATATTGATAGGAGTTGTCATAATGCATTTATTGCCTAAATGTAGGGGTGTGTGATCCCCCTAAATGACCTACGTGTCGTCTTCGTTATTTGCGAAAAAAGAAACCTTCGGTATCCATCATACTAGTTAATGCCCACGTATTGTAGCTTGCTTTAAACCTGTGGTTAACCTGCTTTCAAGTAAGTAGATCCATAAGAGGACCAAATAAAAAGCTACTTACATTCTGTTTGTCAGCTGCTGTTAAAGCTTCGAACAGTTTATCACACCTAACAGCTGTGTGCGTTTCCAGGAACATTATCCATCTGACATCACTGCCTTTGTATCTTGACAATAACGGTGACAGTAGCTGAAGTATCGTCCAGTCACCGGGTGTGGGGAAGTCTTCATGGGTTATGTGGACAGTTGGATTCCGCTGGATGAAGAAAGACTAATTGAATACTTATCTCTTAGGGCCCATGTTTTCCCGCGGTAGGTATGCGCAGAAAAACGATACGCTCGCTACAGTGACTTTGCTTGCTTGATCTGCTTTTAAGTGGTAATTGAAAATAAACCTTATTCCATTAAGACAATGCTTAAAATAGTGTAGCTAACGCTGTAATCTAATCTGGATCACTATTCTGCTAAAGCAAAACCACTGTCACCACAGACACTGCTAAAAAAACTTTTAATTTTAGACTTTAAAGCAATGCCGTTAAATCCCAAAATTTAAAAAGCTTCTTGTAGAGTGAATGAAAATGTGCAATGAAACTTCTTTCACTTGAATTTGGACTTTAAGCGTATAAAATTAGGTCTAAAATTAAATGACATTTTTTGCAGTGTCTGTGGTAAGACAAAGGTTTTGCTTCAGCAGAATCGAGGGACTGGACTATGCTGTTTTCAATCACTACGACAAACTTACATTTTCCAACTCCAGAACTTGTTTCTCAATGTCTTCCTTGAGCCGCCTCGCCACACTAGTGTGGTAAGGCTCTGGTTGACTCACTATAGTGAACACAACCTTTCTTGAACCTGCAACAAAGAAGCTAAGATAAGTTATACATACAGTCACGCTTATTTCTCAGTGGGGTAGACAGAGACTGCAAGTTTCTAATTGCTACGATCCTGGCAAACATTTTTAACAAGATATGATTTGGGATTGACATGGTCATTCACATTACTAGCATAAAACTCACCGGGATGGAAATTGACTGCAGCTGTGGGAGCTCCTATATAAGCCAGACCAAACGTTCTAACTCATGCCGGATCAGGGAGCACATCAGGGCAGTCAAAAACAACGAACCACAGAAATCGGCTATCACTCAGCACCTTTTGGACGAAGGGTCAAATCACTGGATTGAGTTACACAACCCTCAGATTCTCTCGACAGGACGCCACTATATACCCAGAATGGTGAAAGAAGCAATTACATACATACATACATATAGTCATGCCTCTATCCCTGGAGGGTTAGGCAGAGGTGAATTAACACCCACATTTCACCAATAATTGTATTCGGTCCCACGTAATAGGGGGTGAGCCTATTGCCGTATTCCGGGCACTATTGTTGACTCGAGTCATGCATCTGAGGCTGAGTCTGGGCTGTATACATATATCTGTCTGATGTTAAACAGCCCTATCCCTAAGTCGCCTTGTAGGACACCGCGTGGGAAGAGATGGGGTGGCCCTGATTCTACTCACTACGTCTAAGTCGAGTGTCTGTCATCCAGTGATCCGTATGACCTGAGCAAACCAAATTTTCAAAACCTGTGCGAGTCAACTCAGTGAGTGTTGTGTGTCGTGAACGTGATCAAGTACTGTGCGATAACGTGGACAGTGGTAGGGGCGATGCGCGTAACAAACAAGTGCGGAAGCGGACCGATATGGTCTGCCCAATAACAGCCAGCTCGGCAGTCGTCAGTACACCGCGAACAGCGCCGAAATATCGGTTGCTTAGCAAAAATAATAAACATGGTTAATATCCCGGTGAGTTTTACACCAGTAATCTTTAGCAACGTCTACCTACTTTCATAACAGTTTTCATACATGCTCACAGGTTCTCTCGCAACTTTATTCAAATTATTTTTCAATACAATATGGTGCAAGGAAGAAACATTAACTTAGCAATCATTAATCATGATACCAACTGACAATATCACACACACACAGACATCGATCACACAAAGCCATCATATTACACCGAACATGATTTACGTCGTTACGACGGAGCAGCATTACCGTCAAATTATGACGAATAGCTTCGGCATATTGGCTGCACATGGTATACCCCATCCATCATATCATAATACACATAACCTGTATTGACGGTAGGCTTCTTAGGATACGATCGAGACAATCTTCTTAATCTTTAGAGAGGCAGTCCCTCTAGACTTTTATGAAAAAGTGCGACCCCATCCACTCCGCTGACCGTACCTAAGAACTTTTAATTGCAGTGCATAGTTACAATTACAATTGCTTTATTAGATGGTCTCGAAGCAATTTGGCAAATTTGCCTTTTTTAGTTTCGTTTCTGATATCTGCGGGCAAACTATTAAGTAGGTACGGTATTCGTTTATCAAGCGTTCTGTCGCCAAAGTAGTTGCATACTCTGGGTACTTCATATTTACCCGCAGATACCTTCCTAGTTACACAGTTATGGGCAACCAGTGAGTAACGCTCCCAACTGCCATGGCTATTAACAAGAAGTAGGTATTTATGCTTTAAACTAACGGGAAGAATTTTGCAAATTTTGAAAAGTTTATAATAATCGCCTTTACAGTTATTTTTGGTTTTTCTACTAACTAATAGTTTTAAAAATCTAATTTGTTGCGATTCTAATTTATCAATATAGCTTTTGAATGTAAGTCCATAGCAGTCGAGAGCGTAGGCCAATATGGGTTCGACTAATTGTAAGTAGAGGCATTTGAGCGTACTAGTAGGTACTTTAAAGCTTAGGTGGTAGAATTTACCTAGTAGTATTCTAAGTTTACTACATATGTGCTCAATATGGTACGACCAAGAGAAGTTTTCGTCCACTTTCAATCCAAGGTAGGTAACACATTTTTCTTGTTCAATGGGTTTACAAGAACAGTTACTATAATGGTTATGGATGCAATCATAGCTATGTGTGTAAATAGGAGGGGGCTTGTTGAGCGGAGGTGAGTAAGGTGAATGAATTATAACTATTTTGGTTTTGTCTGCGTTAAGATTTATACCGTTGTCGTGAGACCATTTCACCACTCTGTCCACGTCAAGCTGTACGAGTCGACATGCCTCGACTATATCGGTACCAGCGCGGAGCGCGCACAGGTCGTCCGCGAACATGTAGGCCGAACAGTGGTGAATAACGCTGCATAAGCTGTTGACATGCATTAAGTAGCAAATTGGACCGCACCCCGCGCCCTGCGGCACCCCGCACCTCACCTTTATAGGGTCACTGTACGACTCGTCAACCTTTACGCGGTAGTATCTTTCAGTTAGATAATCACTAAACCATTTGTTGAGCGGTTCCCCCACCCCACACTCAACCATCGCATTTAATAATGTATTTTTTTCTAAAGTATCAAATGCACTTTTATAATCAAAGAATACCGCTACTACAAACTGCTTTTTATTTAAACTGTTATTAATTTCGTTGGTAAATTTTGATAAGAGGGTGTTCGTGCTTCTAGACTTTTGAAATCCGTGTTGACATTCACTAATTAAGTTATTTTGTTGAAGGTAATTTCCTAATTGATTTACTATGCATTTTTCCATTATTTTATGTACACTTGACAAAATTGCGATTGGTCTATAATTTGATAATATTTTACGGTCTCCTTTTTTAAAAATAGGGCGCACTATTGCCTCCTTCAACTTACTCGGGCATGTGTAGTTACGTACACATTGGTTTATTAGATGAGCGAGCACAGGACTTACTTTATTCACAATATATTTTAGATCTGACATGCGCAAGAGATCGCTTCCTGGTGACTTATTTGTATCCATACCCATGATAACCTTCTTAACAGCCTCAATACTCACCGGTTGTCATCTCATACTCATACTATTTTCATTTACATAAGTTATCCTATCCAGCCATTGTGTATCACATTTGTGCTTTATGTTTTCAATTTCCTCTACAAATGTTGTCGCAAACTTATTACAAATATATTTTACACTTCCCTTCATTTTTACATTGTTTAATATTATGCTATCTAAAGATTGTTTAGTTTTACCCATCATTGTATGTATTCTATTCCATAATTTTTTTACATTATAATTACAATCTAGTATGCTTTGTTTATCATATTCACTTCTACTTTTGGTTATTATTTTATGGCATTTGTTTCTATATTTTGTATATTCTAGACGTTTAATCATATTAGTCGGTTCGTTCTTCCATAATGAAAATAGTCTGTCCCTTTCTAATAACAGTTTCTTATGATTTTTCGTAACCCAATTTTTGTTATTCCTAGTATTATAATTTATCATTTTATTTTTATAACAACACTCATATATATTAACAAACATTAGTCTAAAGGATTCATACATTTGTACGGGACATTCAATCTGTAAAAGATGATCAAAATCAATGGATGATAATTTTTCTCGCACCGCGCGATTGTCAAGGAAACGCCGTCGGGTAACATTAGTATGTGTTTGCTCACGCGTCGTTATCACAGTACCCTGGCCGTCCGCTGTGGTGCACCCCCATTGCACTGCAACAGATACTGCGTAATGATCTGATATTTTAGTTTTTATTATAGCTGACTGAACTTGTGCGAGTGGCGCTCTTATGTATATATGGTCTAAACATGATTCAACTAAATTACCCATTAATATTTCGCTTCGCGTAATTCCATTAATACATTTAGTAAACCCGTACTCGGCTAATAGATCTTCATACAATATCACATATTTATCTTGTTGTTTTAATAAGTTAATATTAATATCGCCGCAGAATAGCACTTTAGCGTTTTGAGGTATTTTATCTAGCAAGTTACGAAGTTCGTCAAGAAATTGTACTATTTTATCTTGTTTGTTGATCTTAGGCGGTCTATAAATCGAAATTAGATAAATACGTTCGTTATTATTGTTGAAGGTCATGGCCACGCATTCCGCCGAGCGCATTTCGGGTGCAGGTGGCTCGCACAGGTGTGCAGCTAGCCCTCCCCGCGCGTATACTAATACCCCTCCCCCGTTTCGCCCGGTGCGAGCAAAACTATTTAATGTGAATCCTTCAATATTATAAAAACCTAACTGCTCATAATTTATATTCGGTTCAGTAATAACAATAACATCTATATTATGTAGATTACAATCTAAACTAACTAACAGCTCGCTAAAATGTTTCTTCAGAGATCGTATATTGATATGAATCAAACAAAAGTCCTTATAGTTATTGTTATTAAATGATGACATCCAGCTACTTATGTCATCTACACAAGACGCACTAACTAACCCGTCGTTAGTTATTGTTTCTAGGACGTCGTGAAACGCGAATTTTAATACATGATGTTATCCGTATTATATACCACGGTTATGGATGGTGCGATAATGTTACTACGTTCACTTATTAAGTAATTCACGAATATCACTTTCAGATCTTACCCACACTGACTTATCACCATCTTCCTTTTTTACCAGTATTCTGCCGTTTACGATCCATATATACTTGTAAATATCCTTCAACTGTTTTTTGGTGTTCCACAACAGTTATCGTGTGGTTTTAGTGAGATCTTCGTTTATATATATTTTATTTTTCTGCGAACCTGTAGTAATACTGCTACTATTTGTTTTCATTAGCTTCCGTCGATTTGCTAACCACGAATTTCGACTTTCAGTACCAGTACTCTTAAATCCTACTAAAATTGTGGCTGGCTTGTCGCTCGTTTTGCGTTGTTGACGACGGGTTGCCCATTCAATATCGATGCAGCGTACCTCAAGCGTTTCTCCTACTTTTTTGACTACCTCCATTATATTTTCATCAGGTACTTGCTCAATTCCTACTATTTCGATGTTATGTTTACGAGTGCCTTGTTCAAATTCATGCACTTTTTGTTCAAGTGCAAGGTTGCACTTTTCTAGGTACACACATCTGTTGTTTACATTCACAATAGATTTTTCAAGGTCACGTATTTTCTTTTTTGATTGTTCGTGTTCCGCTAATATGGTATCGTATTTCTCTGACAGAACTGCCATACTAGCCGTTATCGAATTCAATTGTTTTTTTAGACTCGGTAGGGAGTTCACTTTACTCTGTATATCTTTGAGGATTTTCTCAAATCCTTGACCTTCCTCCTCCTGTTCCTCTTCCTCTGATTCTTCGCCTTCACAATTATTACAATACACTCGTGTTCGGCCTGCTTTCATGTCCGCTGCCAATCCTTTTACGCAGTTCCTATGGAATGTACCTTGGCATGTTCCTTGGCACAGGAAATGTGATCCATTACTCGACAGTTTCTTCTTGCACTTTTGACACTGCATATCCATATATTTTTTCCTACTATCGCGCGCAATCTATGTAAACAATGCCGCTTACGCACAGGTGCTTAGTGCTAGACTTGTCTACTGTGTAAAAAATAAATAAATAATATAAAATGGTCGTTGTTTTTAATCGTGTCCTACGCTGTGTCGCGTGAATACGTTACATGAAGTATAAAAGTATGAAGCCGCGCAGTCGCGTTTTTCGCTCACGTAGGACAATGGGTCATAAACGTCAAAATACTTGTCAATCCTATGGAAGTTGTTATTTGTCTAGGGGGACTGCTACACGTTTGGTTAGGATGCAAGTGTATGAAGAAAAAATTACTACCTTTTCCGGGTATTTCTATAATATACATAAGTTTTAAGTACCCTGGGAGTGAGAGTTCTCATGCTCGCCACCTTACGCGCACGATGGTTCGCTGTGCGGATACGTGGGCGGCCGGCGCCTTCTTCTGCGAGCAAGTAATGCTCGCGAAGGAGGAGATGTAGGCGGAGCGGGAGCGACGAAGGATCGCAAGCTAAGCTGCCCGCGTATGGAGGCAACTTGAGCGTCGGAGGTCGATGAATGACCTCCAGCCCCCATGAGCACAGGCCTGGTGGGACGGATGGAGCCGCCTGTCACCCTAGTAGAAGCAGGCCGCGGCGGCGGTGCGCGTTGCGGACGAGTTGGGGACTTTATGGTCTCCACACCCGAGGGCCAGAGAGATGGCCCTGAGGCGGCCGGAGTGTGAGGGATATACCTGTCAATCTCACTTTTGGCAACCAACAACAACCCACAGGCGCCGTGCGTTTTAGTCGGTTCGAGTCCGACATAACTTCTCCCGCCGGTGGGCTCTTCACGTAAGTAAAAGAAAAGTACCGCCGATGAAACTATATCATCTAGTTTTGGCCTGGATATATCTGACTTCACATAATACATTTTTTCGACACGATAAAGAAGAACGAAGATTTTTCCAACCCGTTTGCGTTTCACAAAAATACTGTTATCAATAATTTTGTATGGATCTCATGAAGCGCGCGAATAATACTTGCAGTTTCCAAAGCTATGAATAATTCAGGCAATGATAACGCCCATAAGTACCTACTGACATTTGACGCCTTCTGTAGATTAATACTGGATAGTAAAAGGGCGTTTACATCATATCTCGCCTGATGGTAAGCTTAAGGCAAAGTCTCAGGAAAGAGGATCACCATTACTGACAACTAAGTGATGTTACAATGGTGGCACTTAGCTTGGCGGCCTCAACAGATGCTTTTTCACGCCCTGCTTAAAGGAGCCGGGACTGAAGGAAGAAAGAAACACGTGAACTGGTAATGAAATCCAGGTCGTGGTAATGCGGTAAAGAAAAGGGTCTTCGAACAGCTAGGTTCTTGCTCGTATATTCTGCACAGTGTGAGGGTGATATCTAAGCCCTGCACGTGCTGTCTCGTGTATGAAAGGAGAGGGTGTTAGTTGGAAGAGCTTATCAGAATTATTTGCTAAGAGAAAATTTTATTAAATAGAGACCACCCGCGACTTCATACACGTAGACCCGTTTTACCCCCTTAGGGGTAGAGTTTGGTAAAATCCGTTCGTAGCGGTGGTCTACACCCTATATGGACCGCCCAATTTAGCAGTCCGACTGGGGAAGTACCTCCGCCCTACAGAATACCGCAGTTATAATAACTTCGTGTTGTGTTCCCAGCGGTGAGTAGCCAGCCAGAGCTCACTGGAGAATTTGTGCTGTTAGTGGGATGACTAAAGGCTTGTCCTGCTTTGTCCTCTACACTGACGGCACCGAAACTCTGTGCTTACTCATACAGGGTCGGCAGCACGAGTGTGGCTTCTCTGGTGTTACACACGTCTATAGGATGTCGCGAGGGATATGCCTGTCAACCTCACCTTCGGCAACCGAAACGACCCACAGGCGGCGTGCGTTTTAGTCGGTTCGAGTCCGACATAACCTCCTCCACCGGCTCCGGTGGGGAGGTATCCGTGGGGATTTTGCGCACGTAAAAAAAAAAAAAAAAAAAAAAAAAAAACGTCTATAGGATGTCTGCCACCTAAGTGGTATAAAAAAATGGAACCTATGCAGAGTGCGGCACTCCTGAAGATGTACATCACATATAAAACATTTGAAACATATATAGGTAAACGGATTCGTCTGCGGGAGTGCCTGAACCACCTCTACGTGTAGGAAAGGTGTACAGTGAGCATCAGATCGATGTTAACTACCAAAGTTTTAAAATGATCTTTATATCAAGGTATTAAGAGCAAGTTAAATAGTTTAGTTGATTAAAATTGTATTATCGTCCTAACTAAAGGTGTGTACTAAATATCAGAACAATCAACCAACAGGAAGGAGGGAGTACCGAGGTAATGAGATCATTTAGAGTACTTTGCTGGTCAGGATCGATCTGGTGCAGACTGTAAGTACTAACATTTTTAAATTCTTGTCAATACATCTTCTTTCAAGCGCTTACAAACAAACCGGCAGAGTAGAATTTGGGTCATCCCATCTCTTCCCATGCGGTGTCGTACAAGGCGACTAAGGGATAGGGCTGTTTAACATCAGACACATTTATACAGCCCAGACTCAACCTCATATGCATGGCTCGAGTCAACAATAGTGCCCGGAATACGGCAATACGCTCACTTCTTACGTAGGACCGAATACAATGATTGGTGAAATGTGGGTGTTAATTCATCTCTACCTATCCCACCGAGGATACAAACTTCACAAGTCTGTAATATCAAAATTTACTATATTTATGTTGGACCATTAACTTTCACGTACTTTTATAACCTTCAATCGTTAAAAGATAATAAAATGCCCTCGTATATAACCCTAAAATGCCGCTAAAAATCGGGAGACCCGAATCAATATTTAATTTCGTCTTAAACTTGCATCAATCTTCAAAGTGTTGGCTTTCTAGTGGACTAGAGAACGAAATCGATCAATTTCGATGGAGGGCCATGAATAATGCAAATCCTGCGATCACTCGAGGTGCGACACATTAAAATCGCATTCGGCTTTATGACATCCCTAGGGAGGAGGGGTGGGCGAAGACGTATTACCAGTTCCGATAACGCAAGGGTTACGGAAAAATTAGGAACAGTTTTCTGAACATGCTTTTGTCAATTCACCAATTCTTTTCTATAAAATTGTACTAAAGGAATTTCTGCTCATGGTCTACTCAAATTTACGGCATGGTAGGTATTTGGAGCCCTAAAAAGTCCATCAACTGGTCTAACTGCAATACTTTGATATCAACAAAGAATTAAGGAGGTTAGATGACAATCAGACTGGAGGAGACGGGTCCCGGTATCCGAAGTAAGGCCTTGAATGTGACTGGAATTAAGGCAAGGATGCAGATTAATAAATAAATAAACTAAATAAATGGATCCGCCAATACGATACGTCACGGTAACCACTTTCCATCAGGTGGGTCGTGTGCTTGTCTGCCACCTAAGTTGTATAAAAAAAAGGTATTCTATAAAAAGCTGTCAAGTTTCAGATGTATGTATGAAAGTCGAAACTAAACGAGGTTTAGTGTTCCGAACGTATCGGACTTCATTGCATGGACATTATACTCCGTGAACACTAATCCAAGATGGCTTGAGAATCGAAAAGTAATTTAAGAAATTGGCGTTCTTGTCCTTCTCTTTTTCATTTAATCGCGAACCTCAATCTCATCCGAAGGCTCGCACTTTGGAACTCGAGGTCTGTTCTCCAGCTTCTCATTCCACTTGTTCTTCTTGACATTGAACCTCGTTAAGCATAATCAAACACCAATACATATTTATAAAAGATTAAAGTATCTTTCGCCCATAACAGCCAGCAAATTATTTTATTAAATCTGGGAGAAAACGTATAAAGCTGAAAATCTGAACATAAACAAAATGGCAATTAAAAATGGCAAAATTTTTAAATTTTCAAATAGTATTCGAATTTTAAATCAACCGCTATTATACGCGGACTTTATTTCAAGATTTTGAAATGGCAGCCTTGTTTGACTAAGGTAACCACTCCATTCGGCCTGAGCGAAGATGGTGCGTGAATAATTTGTACACCCGGAGCGGCGAGGCGACAAATAAACCCAGCTTCTTACACAGCTTACTACTCTAATTTAAGGAAAAAATAATTGAGGCTACGGCTTTTAGTTCAATCTCATTAGTAGAAAGTTTATATAGTTTTATGATGTATCTTATTTTTGTTAGGATTCCTTGCCTTTTCATTACAGACTTTTAATGATAATATTGTGCTTCTTACACGTTATCGAGATGATACGAACATGCTTTTTTTCCACGAATAATCGGGACATTGAATTGCCTACCACTCTTTTGGGTAACAAAGGTACTTATAGCAAAGTGTATCTACTGTTTAACTTATCTCACTTCCTTTACATTTTCTCATACTCGATGTAGATAGATTATTAAAAAGTCTCATCTCAATTCATCAAGGTCTGTTTTTCGAACTCTAAAAATACTCAAAAACAAAATCATCTAAAATCAGTTTAATTGTTATTAAGTAGTATTTACTACCGCATTATAATTGCGGTATAGCCATTTAGCGTGGTAATGCCACCAGCCTTATGGGCACGGTACCAGGCCCTCAAGTCTAATAAAGAAAAACGACTGTTTTTTCTTTATTAGACTACCATACCACATACCACAGATACTGCAAAAAATGGCATTAAATTTTAAACTTTATTTCTATATGCTTAAAGTCCAAAATTAAATGAAAAGAGTTTCATTACACTTGTTCAGTCACTCTGCAAAAAGTATTTTAATTTTGAGCTTTAAACGCACTAGGATAAAGTCTAAGATTAAATGGATTTTTAGCTGTGTCCGTGGTATGACTGGTTTTGCTTTAGCAGAATCGAGGTCCAGTAGAGATCTTGGGGGAGAATTTTTCGATGCCAAAAGTTGCAGTTTATTTAACATAACATAAACTCACACCTATATCCCCGAAGAGGTAGGCAGAGGTGCTAGCACCCTCATTTCGCCAGTTTATGTTTAGGTCCCAATGTAATAAGTGGCGAGTCTATTGCCATTAACCGGGCACTAATAAACCTGCGATAAATACACACATAACTTCGAAAAGCATCGAAAAGCCATTGGTATGTGCCATGGTAAAACCTGGGATCGAACCCGAGTCCTCGTCTCAGCAGTCCATTACCCATACCACTAGGCTACCACAGTCCACTCTCTTTATTTCATTTTTGTATATAAATGTGTAGTATAGTTAGCATAGTTTTGTATATATTTTATAAGTAATTGCATATACCTCAGACTTGAAAACATATTATTACTTTAATAAAAAATATATTATTATTAGTTACTACTGCATGTATACTAATTTATAGAGACTAGATAATACTCAGCAGTATTTGAGAATAATTTACAAAAAAAGTATGTCCACAGTAATTAACTTGGCCGAGTGTACGAAAGGAGAACGTAAGCTCCTCAACTAAAACTCAGCAGAAAATCGAGTTTTCGCATTTAATTTACGAATTTAAATGTTCTTGGAATTCCAATCATATTACAAGCTTGTTGGTGTAGATTGTTAGAAAATTAGAACAGCGTTCCGAGTCCCGTCGTCAAGCTGTTTCAAAAGCTACATACCCGTAGTACCTCAAAATTTAGACCTTGCCCATAAAAGGATCTTATAATCAGGGTCGTACGGGTGCTTTTGGGATAGGGTCCAAACTCGGAGTTCGTAAGAATACGTAACCGTTTGTAACGCTGCAGCGCTTAATAGCTCAGTCCGTGGAGCCTTCACAAATGGCTCTTAAGCCAACGATCCATTTGCGAAGTTAAATCAATTAGACCGTAGACGACTCTCCGGCCGGCACTTGAATTTGAAGAACAATTTGTAAGCCATTTAAGTTCTCAGGGTTAATTTGTGTTATTTAATCACCATTCAGCAAAAATTATGTAAAATATTTTAGAATGAAATTTTGCTCCCGGGCAAAGTTTCGTTTTTTAATTGCCTCGAGTTTGCTTTTATTAATTCTTAACAGACAGTATTCACTTTGTGCAATATTTTATAGGAAAAATCTGTAAACTAAACGATTCGAAATGTATTGCAGCATTCCAATTATTAAATTCCTTGTGAGAAGGGCGAATGGGCGATCAGTTTGGATCACCTCCCCTCGCAAAATATAATTCATTCTTATATCGACTTATTCACTCATTTATTTAGATAACTATTAGTCCACACACATGTAAAGTAAAGACATGCAACATTTAAAAACAATTAATTAGATTCTGTTGATAGGTTCACCAAGTCCCACGTTCAACATGTAACTTGGTAAACCTACCCAACACAGCTCCTTCCATCCTGCCTGCGAACACCTTCAATAATTAAAATAATTGCTAGATTAAAAAATAGATCTAATAAATTAATTAATTAAAATAAAATGATAATAACGTACACTAACCCTAATCCAAGTCGTTACTAACAATACTACCAATGTTATCTGAGATTTAAATGATTATGATTTTAATTTTTGATTAAAAAACCTTGTGGCGATGCATGGATTTCGTTGTAAACTTACTTTTTTTTTAATCTTGTGTAACTTTCTTATATTATTTTATCTGACAGATATTATATTTTATTGGTGTTGTGTTCAAAGCTCAGTGCAAAAGCACATGCTTTTTGATCGAATTTCCCGGTCTATTTGTGTATGTAATGTAATAAAGTATATACGAGTAGAGTATGTTATATACTATTAGTGATCTGGACAATACATGTGGAGACGAGGATGGGCATTTTTTTAATCTTTTTAGGGTTTCGAAAAAAAACAACCCCTTATACTATCACTTCGTTATCCGTCTGTCTGTCTATCTAGATCTTTTTCTCAGGAATGCGTGGAATAATCAAGTTGAAATTCATACCACTTACTCAGGTCAATATCATCTTGAAACTGTGGAAAATTAAATCTTCTAAGTCAACGCATATCATCAATATATTGTGGTTTATGCAGCTCCCGGTTAACAATTTTTTTTTAAATAAATCTTTACAATACATACAACCGCGGTAGCCTAGTGGTATGGGTAATGGACTGCTGAGACGAGGTCTTGGGTTCGATCCCAGGTTTTACCATGGCACACACCAAAGACTTTTTGATGCTTTTCGAAGTTCCTCAGTGTGCGATCAACACTCGTACTAGATCGGCTTTTTTTGGAATAGGGATTGAATTTGGTTGAATATGTCACCCTGCGAATGGACCTTATAATTGGTACTGTTCAAAGGTGAGCATAAAACGGCAGTGAAAAAAATGTATTGCTTCCAATCTGTTTGTTTATCTTTTAATACTTTATTAATAGGTACCATATATTATTTAGCGAACGAAAGTTCCAAAACCCCGGCATCCTGAAAATGCAGCAACATTTCTCTTAGTCTACAATATTGACACTAGCGATGAAAACGACTTTCAAAGTGCCGAGTGCAACATTATTCTACGAAATTTCTCTATTTTAGTTCCAATATATACAGTTTTGTTTATCTATATTGAAGGACGCAAGTCTACGGATGCGGTATTACAATTTTAGGTAAACTGTGTGTGTGTGTGGTCAGAGCGTTCCCCCTGTAAGGGAAAGATAGCGGATTCGAATCCCGCCGATTCAAACATTTCCTATCTTTATCGATTTGAATAATTAGCATACTAAATGCTTTAAAATTTAATTCTACTGTTAATGTATTTTTGTACATACATTTCTCACGTCTACACTACACTACACCTACATTTCACCATCTATGAGTTTCGGTCCCACGGAATAGAGGGCTAGCCCATTACCGTCAAGCGCGCACGTAGTCTTGGGCTGTACGTTTACTGTCTTTTTTTTTATAGCACGGCCCACCTGATGGAAATTGGTTACCGTGGCCTATGGACGTGTGTAACAGCTGAGAAGCCACACTTGCGCTGCTGACCCTATAAGCACAGAATTTCTGTGCCGTCATTGTAGAGGACAAAGCAGCACAAGCCTTTAGTCATCCCACTGACAGCACAAACTCTCCAGTTAGCTCTGGCTACCCTACTCACCGCTGGGAACACAACACGAAGTTAATATAGCTGCGGTATTCTGTAGGGCGAAGGTACTTCCCCAGTCGGACTGCTTAATTGGGCGGAAATACCGTCGTGTCCTACCTCCTACAATGTCTGATGGAGAACAGCCTTTATACACAAACACATATTATACATATTAAAAAAACTGTGGTTCTGTTTCAGTTTCTTTTTTAAGCATTTTTCCTCCCATCATGGTTTTTGGTTCCACGTTATAGAGGGCCAGCCTATAAGCGTTATGCGGATACTTCGCCCAGAGAATGTTAACCGCAGAGAATTCTGTTTTGCAATCTTTTATTAAACTTTTTTATACAACTTAGGTGGCCGATAAACACACGGCCCACCTGATGGAAAGTGGTTAGCGTGACCTATGAACGTATACAACACCAGGGGAGTCACACCCGTGCTACCGACCCTGTAAGAACAAAAGAGAGTTTCTGTGCCGTCAGTGCAGAAGACACAACCAGGACAAACCTTTAGTCTTCCCACTGACAGCACAAAAACTTTCCAGTGAGCTCTGGCTACTCTACTCACCGCTGGGAATACAACACGAGGTTATTTTAGCCGTGGTATTCGGTAGAGTGGTGGTACTTCCCCAGTCGGACTGCTCAATTGGGACGGGAATACGGTCGTGTCTTACCTCCTACAACTTATTCTTTGCTAAATGAGAACATAAAGTCTGATTGGTAGAAGTATTACCCTCCCACTTAATATGTTTATTATTCGTTAGTTCGTAAGTTATTTCTCTGGGGTTCCATCCGTAATTTGTGTTGGAACCCCTCCAACAATCTTACCCGTACTTCATAGTCTAATACTACACACAGCTATATTACAACTAATTACAGCAATTACAACTAATTAAAATACAATTTATTGTTTTTATGTTTTGCTTATCTTATATATTTAAATAAAAATACAATATACACACAACACAATGGCACCTATAAAACTCGTGTAGGTTGGTGTGTGTGCGTGTGAATTTGTACATATTTTCACATACATTACTTCTTAAACTTGGATACGGATGAACGGCATCATTGAGAAGCCGCAATGAATTAAAATAATAAACAAAATTAGTAATTTTTAAACTATCGCGGTGTGAAATCATAATTATACAACGGGTCGGGACTTTTCACGATTAATAATGAAATTTCAATATGTTTAAAAAGGAGTTATCGATGTTCTTGGTGAATAAGACATATTACTCTGTTGTGGCATTTTTGAACGATAACACTATTAAATGACATTGTATATTAATGATGCAATTGTTTGACATACCTTTTGACATAACCTTGACATAACATAATTTATCGTTTGACATTTAATATTAATTGACATAGAATTGTTAAATTGTTGTATAAATAGAGTCTTTATACTGATAGTTTTATGTAGTTGCATACGCCTCAATTGCTGTATTTGACATTTAATAAGGCATATAATGTGAATTTTGGTTAAATCTGTAGTACAACTTAAATACTTTTATTGAATTGATTGACATTTATATGTATTTGAAATTCACTATTTTAATTATTTAAATTTATTATACTACCCTGAAAATTATAAATTAGTGAATTAACTGTGTTAATCTGTACACCACATATGGTAGGACATAGCGAACATAACATAGCCTGTAAGACCTTTATAATTAACCTATGTTTCACAGAATAAATGAATACGAATATGAACTTACTATTTGCTGCATGCTGCAACGCATCCGAAACGTCGGCAGAAATAGTAAGTTCTATGATTTAATTGCGAAAAGTCCCGAAACGTTGTATAATTATGAATTCACACCGCGATAGTTTTAAAATAACAATAAACAAAATTATAATATTCAAGTGTTTTTCACGGTAGGTACGCACCGCGACTGCAGTTGTCGTATGCAGTCGCCTTCGGAATCAAACCTTTAATCACACACAATTAGAATGTTCACTTTTATTTATTTATTATATTCTTTATTGTACGCCAATAACAATATTCATGTTACAGAAATTGAGAAGACAAGAGCAGTATAAAGGGCGGCCTTATCGCTTTACACAATTTCTTCCAGGCAACCTTTTCACTGTTTTCGGCTGTAATGTAATATTTAGGTTGCCTTCAACCAGACACTTCTAATTAATACAATTGCAGATGTTGAAATTTGTTTAAACTTTGGTAGTGTTAAGCTACTTCTGAACCTTGCCTTACTACGTAGGTACGTTCGAACCATATTCCATGCTGTCAAAACACAAATCACAGTTTATCCGTACTTGCTCGCGATCGAACACGTGAAAATTCTCACAGCGATAGACACCGTAGGGAAATTGCTTGCCATCAACAACGTCACTGTCTTTTCATCACACTTTCGCGAGAAGGCGCAAATAGAATGCAGGGTCATCAATAATTCTTGTACAGTCACAG
This sequence comes from Eilema griseolum, assembly GCA_963662185.1. Classification (NCBI taxonomy): domain Eukaryota; kingdom Metazoa; phylum Arthropoda; class Insecta; order Lepidoptera; family Erebidae; genus Eilema; species Eilema griseolum. Next base: position 25,248,128 of record OY759240.1, read on the forward strand.
TGAATGGACGGGCTTCCATCGAAACCTACTGGGAGATGCTTCGGCTGTTGTTTGTCAACCGTGCTATGTAAAAGCTAGATTTAATACTGTACAGTAAGCGACTAAAATTAATGAAAATAAAATTTATTCATGGCAAAATCTGTCGAACTCTTCAAGGTAACATTTTAGGATCGATAGCATCGGGAATGGGAACTGGAACTATCCGGAACTGTTTATTCTGAAGTTCGCTATCCAACGGCAGTGAACTGGCGAATTGAATATTTAAAAAAAAACTTCAAATCTCGTGTAAGCTGAGCCTGTCATACCACAGAAACTGCTAAAAATCCTTTTAATTTTACACTTTAAGACAATGCGCTTAAAGTACAAAATTAAAAGGCTTTTGCAGAGAGAATTAAAAAGTGTAATGAAACTCTTTATCATTTAATTTTGGACTTTTAGCGTATAGAAATAAAGTCTGAAATTCAAAGCAATTTATTGCAGTGTCTAATGGTTTTGCTTTAGAAGAACCGAGGGCCTGGTGGTTGGTAACTCCTATTGGCATACATATTGCGAAAATATAACACAGCTGCGTATTTATCTTCCGATATTTCCAATTCGAATAAATAAGGGGTCGGCAAAAGTGTATTAACACCTGCAATTCGCAAATAAGTTTGCGTTTCTACGCAATAGGGAACAACGCAAAAACTACTTTAACGATCCCTATTGCCCTCTACTAGGCACTTTTTATAGATTGTTACTAAGTACTGAGAATTTCTTAACGAAAATCCAAACGACCAACCAAAAAGCTAGCAAAGGCAGGTCTTTTGAAAGTTAATTAGGACAACGTTTAGAGCCCTTCAATTTGTATTCAGTTTCTCGCTGTTGAAATTATTTATTTTCAGTTCCTCGTTCAAGCGCTTCGCATTTCAATATCAGACGGAAATGCTATTTGAACTGGAAAGTGTCATTATTCAGATAAAAGGTTTTGATATTTAGTTATTTGAAATAGACCGCGATTTCATTTCCTCGGAATAATTTTGATTGACACTAATGGGTTAAGATTTGTGTATCCAGCCTGATGAGAGCAATATCTTTGTGATCAGTGGCTTGGTCACAAAGACAATGCTCTTATCGAGAGCGAGATCTTATCTAGCGAGATCTCATGCATCGTATAAATGTTATGTGTGTGCGAATTGTGTTTTAGATGCGATAATACATCGTTATATCAATATCATCGCTTCTTGTGCCTTTGGTACGATTAGTTTTATTCAATAAAGAGACAACGTCGATTTCAATTTCATTACAGGGAAACAACTATTTATTGGTTCTATAGAAGCTGACACTGTTGAGACTAAACTATCCGGTTTTTTTTATAGCACTTAGGTGGCAGACAAGCACACGGCCCACCTGATGGAAAGTGGTTACCGTGGCCTATGGACGTTTGTAACACCAGTTCAGTTTCTGTGCCGTCAGTAGAAGACAAAGCAGGACAAGCTTTTAGTCTTCCACTGACAGCACAAATTCTCCAGTGAGCTCTGGCTACCCTACTCTCCGCTGGGAACACAACACGAAGTTTTTATAGCCAAGGTATTCTGTAGGGCGGAGGTACTTCCCCAGTCGGACTGCTCATTTGGGCGGAAATACCGGCGTGTCCTACCTCTTTTTTTTTAAATAGCAGCGGGAATTATATAGAAAGCATGACACGAAGCTGTCCGAACAGCACATAGCAAAGTCGAAGACCTGCCAATTAAACACGCTTACAAATTGTCTCACATCAATAATCAAATCCCAATTCACCAATGCACGAAGCGTCCTTCTAAGAGCATACAAGAACGTGCAAAAATCTCGACCCGTCGAATGTCTGTCACCGAATAGAGCGTAAAATACGTTGTCACACGGTATGTGTAAGTAATGGTGACCCTCTTTTCTGGGACTTTGCCTTTAGCTTACCATCAGGCAAGGCGAAGTCCAATTGACGTGTCCTATATAAAAAAAAAAAAAAAAAAAAAAAAAAAAAGGCACAAAAATGTTCCGTACGAACTATATCAGGTGCGATGGCACTGGGAGAGACATCAATAATTCCTCACCACATCGCGCGGATACTACGGCATCGAGAGGATTGAGGGCACTCTCGAATTCCTGAGGCGACTTCCAGTTTCAATTTTAGTGTTCAATTTATTCTGAAGGATGTCCAGTTTATGCCGATAGATAGGTGGCCGATACCTAGGAACCCGTGAATCGAAGCGGGTAAGTTTGTCTTACTTAGTTTGACAGATATATGGACTAGCGACTATGTAGCTAGGAGAACAGAACTAATACTGCAATATCTCTAGCTTAGGTTCATGCCAATAAAACATATTTAATAAAACTTCAATAGTAATTACAATTATCACTGTAATAGTTAATTTTGAAAGAATATAGCGAATTTTTTGGTGCTATTAGTTCAACTGGTTGCACTTAGTGGAATAGATTATGGTTATATACGTTATACCTACAGAAGATGAAGCTCATTAGGAGTGCGACACGTTATTGGATACATATTTATACATGCAGTGCTACATAACCATTTAAATATTATTAAAGCAGATTTCTCAAAAATTACGTACTCGTCGAGCAAAGTACCTTCTTTTAAGATTGGTAATAAATAAGCGAAGCAGGCAATACTGAGATATTGACCATTGACTGAAAAGGTATCTTTAAAAGCTGGCTGTATATTTATATTGTTAAGGAAGGAAATAACCATATAGAACTAAACAGTTCAGGAAATCAAAAGCAGGGTACTGTGCATCGCGATAAAAAAGAAAGATGGCGATCAGAAGAAACATCACTACACGTTCCTCTACACACTGAGTATAAAAGTATCGAGACGTCACTACAAAAGCTTACAAAAGGGTTACTTTGTCCCCTGAGTTAGCAAGTATTCCATCAATAAATTCAGGGAATATGTTAGAATAAATACACCTTTGATAAACAAAGTAGTTGTAGATACGGACGATCGCGTTTGCCAAACTCGTTTCTGTTTCAAATAAGAATAGATCTTGAATTGATATGAGAATCAAGTTTGAATCTCTATGGAACAGTTATCTTTGGGATTTCTAAGTAAATAGATATTGTAGAAATCCTAATGTATATTGGTTATTGTATTGTTGAAGTTTGAGTTTATGAGTGTGTGACTTTAATTTCTTACTTGAGTATATATCAAGTTGAGCACGTCTAAAGTAAAGCCAACGAGACGAGATCAAGAGTGTAAACAAACGAACCGCTACTGAGTTACATTGCAATAGTTAGCGATTATTATCTCTGTCCTTATCACACGTACGAAGCAAACGCGTCACTCGCACGACGACAGCACTGTCGTTGTGTGTTTCGTGGTAAAGGAAAGCACTCGGTACAGCAGTCGAAAACTGTTGGACCATGGTTGGACCAACAGACTACCATCCTGTGAACAAGTTTATTCCTTGATTGGAATGCGCTCGATGTGATACGTATTGTTTCGTTTCCGTGTATACGAAATTGTGTGGATCATGTTACAAAAGTTGAGGACAATTTATTGTAGCCATATTGATAACATGATCGATATTACCTATTGTGATAAATACGGCTTATTCGGACTCTTCCGACGAATATATTTCTATTACAGACGACAGCGATGTATATGTAGAAAAATGTATATGTAGATTATTATAATCAAATCAAAATGTTTTGAATACCTGAACTTTTGTTTACATTCTTTATCTCGTCTCGTTGGCCTTACTTTACATGACCACGGTTACAGGACCTCTCCTGTACTATCCATAACAACATGAACAGGACCGAAGTGTTAATTGTATACGAAGCAAATAATTTCATGTAGGACTAACTTCTCTTATAGCTTCTGTTATATGTTCTCTCTCTTAAGCATAGCATATGCTAGATACTAATATTAAATAATTATAACTAGTGTACACCGCATACTACCCTGATTACTGGCAGTATAGTCCATATATTGGTTGTTTGGAAGAGACCCCAGACCGCGATAAGACCGACCATTGTACAACTATCTAACATGCATGTATTCATCGCATGTATCCTATGTTTGGTGTACAATAAAGAGTATTTATCTTATCTTATCTTATCTTATCTTATCTTATCTTATCTTATCTTATCTTATCTTATCTTATCTTATCTTATCTTATCTTCTTAACATGTAGGTGGAAGTCATATTGTCGTGCACTATATAAACAGTTTCATAATCTGTGAATTCGCTCAAACTATCGATCCCTAATTATAATCATTACATGATCATATTACAGAAATGTTCTATACAACAGACCGCTCTAAGGGCATTCTAGTGTTTCTCTATTCCAAGGATTACAATAATCCTACACAGTAATCATATCGTACATGAGAACAATTAACATTTGATTGAGTGCAATAGTCCGCACGGAATTGCCTGCGTTTGCACGCATTTGTCTGCAATCGCGTCAATCTGATGTACAAACGCGTGTGATTAAGCTTGCATGAATTCGCCCAAATAACGCTTATATGGGAAATATGACGATAATTGATTGAGCTGTGGACAAAAGGGAATTGGGGCTATTCTGTCGATAATAGTAATTGTGGAGTTTAAATGCTTGTGATAAATCGTTGATTTTATCTTTTTGTAGTCAAATCAAATTTATTTCATAATCTTTGTACAGTATTTCACATGTGTTCTTAATATATGGTGCGTTATTACATTGTGCATGCGTAGAAATCTTAGGTATGTATAATATACGACCTCCGCCCTGACTGGTGGAGCCGCTTGTCACCCTGGCAGAAGCAGGTCGCGGCGGTGGCGCACCTCGCGCGCCTTCCTGTTTCCGGGGACGAGTTGGGGACTCTGTAGTCCCCACACCCGAGGAGAGGGTCAGATCGTGAGAGATGGCCCTGAGTCGGCAGGAGTGCGAGGGATATGCCTGTCAACCTCACCTTCGGCAACCAAAAACGACCCACAAACGGCGTGCGTTTTGGTCGATTCGAGTCCGACATAGCCGGCATACCTCTTCCACCGGCTCGAACTAGCGATCTAGGTAGTCCTGTGCTTTAAGCGTCAAGTGCAGATCAACAATATTTCTTAAACACTATTACAGATACAAACCTTGAGGAACTACTGTCGGTATCTTAAGTGTACAAAAATGATACTAGTCAACGAATGATGTGCAGGCTCTTTGCAGAATGTCTGGTATATTCTAAGCGTTAGAACTCTTTCGGTGAACCACCAAATTCTGCTTTAGATTTCCAAGCCAACCTGATCTGTTAGCTGGAATTCTTGCTGAATAATGGACAAAGACAGACAGAAATGGAATGCACAACCAATATAAGCTTTGCTGTGCTTATTCAAAGCGACCACAGGAGGTGTCGGGTGGTTCAAGAAGGGCATAAGATTCTTACAGGGTCAGCAGCACGAGTGTGATAACACTGGTGTTGCTCACGTCCATAGGTAACCGATTCCCATGAAGGGGACCATGTGCTTGTCTGTCACCTAATTGGGACTTTCTGTTTACTATTGACTATATATATCAATTTGTGTGTTATAGTATATGTATATGATGATAATACTTTATGTAAAGCCGCATATTAATCTTATAAAACTTATACGTCTCTCTCTCTTTCTCTTCTTTTTAATACAGTATCTATTTAGTTTAGCTGATAACTACACCATATCTTTTGCTTTTATATCATTACTGTCCATCCCAAGGTTGCCTGGAAGAAATCGCTTCAGCGATAAGGCCGCCCATTGTACAACAAACTGTATACATACTTGTCCTACTGTAAATCAGTTGGTGTACAATAAAGAATTATCTATCAATCTAAGAGTTAGAACGCGGATCCCGTATATCCAAAATTGAGGTTTTGGATTCAACACTGATGCGTCGATGATATTATAATAGAACCGGCTTTGTGTACCTGACAATTTTGTGGCAACAACTAATAATTTGAACTTGTTATAAGAAACACTATAATTTCGACAAACTAATACGTACATGGTATTGTTAAAGCATGATTAATTAATGTAAAAACTTTGTTTAAAGGTCAGGAAACATACTACATATTAACGGCTATTAGTGGCTACATAATTATGGGCTTTCTATAATACTTGCCTTGTCCCTTGTAATGGTTCTATTAAAATGGATATTAATTGAAATGGATAATTACTAGGTACTTATGTTAGTCAAGTCGTGGGAAAATGCTTTAAAGAAGAACATCATAACATTACATAACATAAACTCACGCCTATATCCCCGAAGGGGTAGGCAGAGGTGCTAGCACCCACATTTCGCCAGTTTATGTTTAGGCACCCATACCACTAGGCTACCGTATTTATTCAGGGTGTCCCAAAATAACGTTGACAATAGTTTTTGAATTTTTTTATTTAATAAAAAATATGCGTAGAACTATGTTTAATAAAACGTAAACTAGGTCTTATTTTACTCGATATTTTCTACTTGTCTTCAAAATAGCCCCCTTCAGCACGGATACAGAGTGACAAATGTTTCTTGAAATTTCCCACAATATTCCGCAATTCCTCTACGAATATTTTGTCCGACTCCCGCATGAGGGAAGACTTCAGCTCGTCGACACTTTGGGTGACGCTTACACAGGCCCTTGCCTCTAAGATAGACCATAAACTGTAATCCATTGGATCAAGATCTGGCGAATAAGGTGGCCATTCTTTTGAGCTGATGAACCCTGGTAAATTGGTCATGCTCCACTGCTGAACACTTGAAACCCTGTGAGCTGGCGCAGAGTCCTGTTGGAATATCCATGGTCGGTTGCCGAAGTGTTGTTGGCTCCAGGGAAGTAGCATAGTTTCGAGGATGTCTTATCGGTAATATTTTTGATTGATTTTTATCCCTTTATCTATGACAACTAAGGGAGTTTTTCCAGTGGAACATATTCCTCCTCAAACCATAACTGTTTGCATGTTTTGTAGCTCCAGAATAAGTTGCTGACCAGATCCTCGCTCAATCGAAAATAATTTATCATCAGAAAAAACGATATGTTCCTAATTTGAAGCTACGGAACGCTGTTTAAGCAATCTGCACCTCTTAAGACGAAATTTTTTGTCTTTATCTGTAAGCAATTGAGCTTTTCTAATTTTATAAGGGATCAATTGGAGGTCATGTTTCACTATACGTTGCACGGTGGAGCGACTAATCCGCAAGTCACGTGACAATTTTCTCACCTTGGTCTGTGGATTGCGCAGTAAATTTTGTTTGATGATTTGTCTGTTCCTAGTCTAGTTCCAGTCTATATATTCCATATAACCAAAATATCTGCTATCTGCCTAAGAATATAACCTACTAGCAAACTTAATAACTGGTGATGTTAGTAGGGATCAGCAAGATAGTTTATTTTTTCAGTTTTTTTTAATGCTACTTACGACCGCTTTCTATTGCAATCTCAATCCATATTTCGTAATCCAAAATTGATAATTTTTAACCGTTTCTTGATTTTACTATTATATTAATTATATTATTATAATACCGACTACGGCGAAGCAATAGGAGGGTTATGATTTTGACAGGCTATGTATGTATGTATGTTGGTTCATCTGTTCCCTCTTAGCTCCTTAACCACTTATTAGATCTAGACAAATGAAGTATCGTTAGAAGCGTCTTAGTCATCCGCTGGTTATAGGCTATATTATGTGTCACTGAATCTAATGTGGCGCCCTCTAGCGGCCATAAAGTACTGTGTTTAAAAATAAATTTGTGATAAATAGTTATGTCGTGTTTGGTATCAACTGAAAGGACTTAGTTAGCACATTTCAAATTATACCTATTACTTGTCCCAAAATAATAAAAATAAAAAAATAAGTTTAAAAAAATCCCCGCTGCTGGAAAATCACGAAAAATTTTAGTTTTATTTCTAATCGATCTTTGGGAGGACGGATTGACACTTTTAGATCGTAGTTTGTACCAAAGTGACAGCTTTTTTTGTTAGGGTGTTAGTGGCGAGATGGACATATTGAAATACACTTTCTGCGTCGATCAATCGATTGTCAAAAATCGGGATTGAAAATAATCTTAGATGAACGAGCGAATATTGGAAGCGGCCGTTAGTAGGCAGACCAGCACAGGGTCCACCTGATGGAAAGTGTTTACCGTGGCCTATGGACTTAAGCAAGTCCAGAGTAGGTACACTCAGTATTTAAATGTTATGAAATAAATAAAAAAATTGTTGGTTTGCGTTTGCATTACTGGTCATATATATACGCGATATAATAAAATTATTTACGACTAATCCTTTATGTAATACCTCTACGTAGAACCCCTAGGTAGAACTTCTGTAAAGAGCAGAACCTCTATACAGAGATTCTACATAGGCGTTCTACGTACTCTATTATAGAAATATGAAGAAGAACTTCTATGCAGAGACAGTCCTGACAGCAAACTTTCATGCTAAGACAAGTTAGTTAAGTATACTACTAAATTATTCACGATACTCCTCCTTCGGCTTTCAAGTTGAGCAACCTACTGTAGGAGCTTACATTGTTTTTTTAATTCCTAAACTAGAAAGTGTGTCAGAGTTTTCAGAATGGCAGGCTTTCGATTTATAAAGATACGAGTTCGTAGCCGACCGCATACAGCAGCAGCGGATGACGTATCGCCCAACACTTGTGCTCTTACATTTCTAAGGACCATATGTGCGGTCCTTAGAAATGTAAGAGCACAAGTGCCATTAGTCTATAACTACACATTTTCTTTTTCCACATACATTGACTTGTTAAACTTCGATAACGATAAACGTCACCATTGAGTAACCGCAATGAATTAAAACAATATTAACGCATTCAAGTCTTTTTCATGGTACAGCCGTCTGCTGCTGTGTTCTGCTGCTACTATGTGCGACTACGCATTCGTACCATAAAACTGACCAATTTAGGTGCTGTCAAATATAAGCTGCAAGAGAAAGAGACTTAGCTACACACTGTATAGCTCCATCCTTATCCCTCTGTACCACAAGCCAAAACACGATCCCTTATGCGCGTCATGGTAGGCTTGCTGGAGTAGCGAAACGCACCAATTAATCTCTGCCGAAGTATATATATGAACGATCGGTTTGCGTCCGGATTGGCTGCCATATTGTGTTTCTATCTGTCGTCGAATTTATCTCCATAAATAATGGTCTCATGTGCAGTGTAGTCAGACGGAGGGCGTTCAGAGACATTAAATTAGAATTACAAAATGTGTGCATTACATACATACATTTAATCGCGCCTTTATCCCTGGAGGGTTTGGCCTACTGTTTCCACGCTGGCCAGACGGGTAGGTACAGGGATTTATTTCAAATTTTTCTTCTCTCGCAATGATATAGTTTGCGTTTTTCCGACACCTTTCGGATGAGATGGGGGTGATACTTGTCACCATACCGATAATTTAAATGTTAATACATACATACATATAATGTCGCCTTTATCCTCAGAGGTAGAGGTGAATCAACACCCACATTTCAGCAATAATTGTATTCGGTTCCACGTTATTACGGTTGAGCCTATCGTCGTATTCCAAGCACTATTGTTGACTCGAGCCATCTGCCATCTGAGACTAAATCTGCGCTGTATATATCTGTCTAATGTTAAACAGCCCTATCCGATAGTCGCCTTGTACGACACCGCATGGGAAGAGATGGGGTGGCCCTAATTCTACTCTGCTGGGAACCACGTGGCAAAATTTATTTTAACCTTGAATCATATTGGTGAAATGTGGGTGTTGATTCATCTCTACCTAACCCTCCGGGGATAAAGGCGTCATTATATGTATGTTTGTATGTAAAATAAAATATTGGGAGAGGCCTATGTTCAGTAGTGGACTGCGATAGGCAAATTTTGTTTTTTATTTTTTATTTATTTAATTAAGTACAAAACATACACTTTCGTCATAAAAATGCCACATAAACTCATTAGAGTTTTTCCGTGCATTAGTGCCATCAATGTTCAAACAGATTACAATAATAACAGATTTTTATACACAAGCGAGAAATTATAAGAACTTAGGAGGTAGAATACAAAAATGAATGAACGCGTTGTCGGCGGCCACACCGCGCCGCCGCGTCCCGCGTCGCTGTGCCTTGGCGATATTATTATGCATTACTATACAGGCTGCTCCAACAAAAACTTCTTACGCATTTATTTTGTTTTCTAAAAAGTATTTTTTTAATTTGTTTTTTATATTTCCATTGGTTATTGAGTTCCTTATAGGTTTAGGTAGTTGATTGATTAGACATGGTATGATATACTTTAATGTTCTTTTTCCATAAAGATTGGTGTATCTTGGCAGTAATAACTTCACGTTTTTGAAACTACGGGTTATCATACCATGTTCATCAGATGATTTCACATTTTTTAGGCCCTCGTTAAATTATTCCTCGACCAGTAATGTTAAGTTCTGATTGATTAATTGATTGAAAATCAAATACAGGAATCGATTGGACACATATGTGTTACGATTGGTACTAGAATAAATAATACTGTTCATTCCAAGGTTGCCTGGAAGAAATCGCTTCAGCGATAAGGCCGCCCATTGTACATTGAACTGTATATGCATGTTACCTACTTTTTTTTTACCGAGGAGCGGGTGGGAGAGGTTATGTCGGACTTGAACCGACTAAAACGCACGCCGCCTGTGGGTCGTCTTGGTTGCCGAAGGTGAGGTTGACAGGCATATCCCTCGCACCCCGGCCGACCCAGGGTCATCTCTCACGATCTGGCTCTATCCTCGGGTGCATGTTACCTACTTGTCTCAGCTGTAAATGTATTGGTGTACAATAAAGTATTATCTATCTATCTAAATATTACCAACCATCATAATTTTAGTAGCGATTTCCCCAGTTTTTTTTATACCACTTAGGTGGCAGACAAACACACGGCCCACCTGATGGAAAGCAGTCACCGTGGCCCATGGACGTTTGCAACACCAGAGGTGCCACACTCGCGCTGACGACCCTGTAAGCACAGAGTTTCTGTGACGTCAGTGTAGAAGAAGAAGCAGGACAAGCCTTTGGTCATGCCCACTAACAGCACAAATTCTCTCTGGCTACCCTACTCACCGCTGGGAACACAACACGAAGTTATTATAACCGCGGTATTCTGTCGGGCGGAGGTGCTTACCCAGTCGGACTGCTCAATTGGACGGTTCATGTACGGTGAAGACCACCGCTAAGAACGGATTTTACCAAACTCCATCCCAAAGGGGGTAAAACGGGTCTACGTGTATGAAGTCCCGGGTGGTCTCTATTTATTAAAATTCTCTCTTAGCAAATCATTCTGATAAAGTCTTGCAACTAACACCCTCTCCTTTCATACACGAGACAGCACGTGCAGGGCTTAGATGTCACTCTCACACTGTGCAGAATATACGAGCAAGAACCAAGCTGTTCGGAGACTCTTTTCTATGCCGCACCACGAAGACCTGGAATTCATTACCAGCTGACATGTTTCCTTCTACCTACACTCTTGGGTCCTTTAAGCGGGGCGTGAAAAAGCATCTGATGAGGCCGCCAAGCCGAGTGCCAACATTGTAACATTACTTAATGTCTATAAAAGTGACCCTCTTGCCTGAGACTTGCCTTTAGCTTACCAACAGGCGAGGTGAAGTCAAATTGACGTGTCTTAGATAAAAAGAAAAGAAGTTCACTGAATACCACGTGAGGTTGACTTGGATGGATGCCTCAAGGAAGTTGGTACGGCCCTTTACAAAATAAACCCTCTCTCAAATAAAGCTATTTTAAATACACATGCTGTACTTTAATTACTTACTGTAATTCAAACTGATATGGGTCCAATTACCAAAGATAGGCACATACGTTAATAATACACAATGTCCGGGATAACGCAAGTTGTTTAGATTCAACCCGCGCGTATCGACGCGCTCTGCGTGACAAGAGAACTCCGAACTAATTAAATAATTCAAGGATGGATTTTGATTACGAATTTGCATGTTATTTAGGATAGACTACTAAATTGTTAGGTAGGTACAGTCAGCGTCAGAACAATCTTAACTGCAAAGTTTCAAAATGATCTTAAAATCAAGATATTAAGACTAAATCAGCGGGGCGGGAGCTGCAGCGGGAGCAACGGAGGATCGCAAGCCAAGCTGCCCGCGTACGAAGGCAACTCGGGAGTCAGAGGTCAATGAAAGACCTCCACCTTCGATGACCGGAGGCCTGGGATTGACTGGTGGAGTCACCTGTCACCCTGGCAGAAACAAACCACGGCAGCGGCGCGCCTCGCACGCCTCCCCATTTCCGGGGACGAGTTGGGGACTCTGTAGTCCCCACACCCGAGGCAAGGGTCAGATCGTGAGAGATGGCCCTGGGTCGGCCGGTTTGGGTGCGAAAACGACCCACAGGCGGCGTGCGTTTTAGTCGGTTCGAGTCCGACATAACCTCTTCCACCAGCTCCGGTGAGGGGTATCCGTGGGGATTTCACCCACAATAAAAAATTAAATAAAGACCAAATTAAACTGTTTTCTTGATATAAATTGTGTTATTCTCCGAACTTACGGTGTGTACAAAATATCAGAACAATCAATCAACAGGAAGAGAAGACAAACAAGGCTTTTTAGCAGGAGGTAGGACACGGCGGTATTTCCGCCCAAATGAGCAGTCCGACAGGGGAAGTACCTCCCTCCACCCTACAGAATACCGCGGCCATAATAACTTCATGTTGTGTTTCCAGCGGTGAGTAGGGTAGCAAGAGCTCACTGGCAAATTTGTGCTGTCAGTGAGAAGACTAAAGGCTTGTCCTGCTTTGTCTTCTACACTGACGGCACAGAAACTCTGTGCTTACAGGGTCGGCAGCGCGAGTTTGACTCGTCTGGTGTTACACACGTCCATAGACCCCGGTAACCACTTTCCATCAGGTGGGCCGTGTGCTTGTCTGCCACCTAAGTGGTATAAAAAAGGCATTAAGATCATTTTGAGTGCTTTGTTCGTCAAGATCGATCTGATGATGACTGGACAAGCTATACTCGTTGATTGAAGTTTGTTTCTCCGCTGAAGTCACAAGTAGTAAGACATAAATTGACTCTAGTCGGTGGATCAATTAGATATATCTGCACTGCCTTCTGCCTGTATTGTGATAACTTTCTCGACGTTCAGTTAGCCTGCCGCTTTATATTTCAACTGTTGCAGAAAACTTAATCTTGTTCTATCTCACTATATCCGTTCTATTTTTCGTTTAGTGATTTTAAAAGGCTAGTGTGAAATATAAATCAAAAATCATAAAGGTACTCCTCCTACTGCCTTTTCTTGTTAACTATTAGTAATAGTTCATAATATTTTTTTCTACTCTTTATCAAATGAACGATATATTCTCCGACATATTTCAAATCTCGCAACAAAAAAAATGTATTAATAAATAATAAATATTTTACAACTGGTGGCGCATGGCCGAGTGCGGTAATGGACTGTATTGCGGGAAGTAGCTAACTGTTCCATTGACGCTTTACACACAAAAGACAGGTGGTCGGGCTGCCGCGGATTCGATCCAGGCAGTGAATGCAGCCCGAGAAATTAGGAGAGGATGCACTAACCTTCACGACACACGTGTTTTCATCGCAGCCGGTACACGGATCTTCTCTTCCTTGCTCAGGAGCTGCCGTCAGCATCACTAGATCGCTTGAGGAACACACGAGAGGCACAATCCGATCGGTAAAGGTCTATGAAGCGGTAAAAATGTAACAAATATTATACATTTCTGAGAGACGCGAGCGCGGTCCGTCCGTCTTTACGCTGGCTAGTTCAAAGCGAGACTGCGAGTCTATATTTCACAAATGGCGGACGGAAGCTACATCTATGGTTAGTGCGGAAGGGAAGACGGGTATAAAAGGAGTGTGTTTCCGTGTCAAAAATACAGTTTCCACTTCGGCGCAACCATTCCCCCCGGCTTGAAGGGTTACCTTCGAAACGACAAATGCGAAACAAATCTAAAGTCTAATCTAAATCTAGGTTTGGGAAATAACAACTAAAATATAAACCTAGATTGGAGCTCGTGCCTACTGCTGGCTAGGCAGCGGGCAGAGGCGAACAAACAACACAACGCAACAGTCTCGACCAAGACGAGACGCGATTAGCCAACAACAAAATAAGGGTCTCTTCACGTGGGACCGATACAACAAGCGAGTGCTTCTTCTCCTCGGGTGGTTCGGAAACCGTAGTGGGATTGAATTGACTAACTGGCCACTTATCTAACGCGGCATGAATCCAGGACGGTCCACTAAACCATAACGGGTGATCTAAAATTTGCGAAGGAAGCAATCCACGAGAGAGACACCCGGCTGGGTTGTCGGTGCCAGCAACGTGAAAGAGATTATGTGGCGCCAATTCAGATTGAATTTTTGCCACTCTATTAGCGACGAATGTGTCCCAACGATGGGGCGAAGAGTGGGCCCAACACAAAGCGACTGTTGAGTCCTAAAAGCTAAAATTCTACTAATATTAATGCGAAAATTTACAATTATGTCATTAAGCGACACGGAAGTGCTAGTCTTAGCACTGCCATCCAAAACTACACGGAGTTTTAGTAGTAAGCTTATCTTCTCTAATAACTCCGCGGTGCGGGATAATGTACGAAGGCTGGGTCCCGCCAGTGTCCGCAGGCGCAGGTGAGATGTAACCTTTATCTAAATATTCGTTAACAACCTCATCATAGGCCCGCTTCGACTTTGGGGACGCCTGCATCTTTCGTTCCAAACAAAGAAAGCGTTTTTCAGCGGATACACGGGAGCCACCGAGCGAAAACTTGCGGATGGTAGACTCCAGTGGCGGCTCGACGGTGCAACAGAACGAAGCAGTCGAGTGACTAAAACTATCCATAGAAGCGGGTGCGGAACCAATTATAACAAAACCAAGAACTGTTTCCAGTGCGTGCGGAGCGGGGTACGTCGGTCCCCCTTGAACCTTACGTGATAACTGGAGGTGCGGGAGAATCGAAGCGCCGATCAATATATCGACGACTCCAGGAACAGCGTAAGTCTCATCTGCTAAAGGCAAGTCTTTAAATTTCGTTAATAAAGACGTGTCAACCGGGACGGTAGGCAACTGTTCAGCTATTCTATCTATAACGAGCGAATCCATGTCAAACCAAATATTATTATTAAAACGAGATCTAAACCTTGTTTTAACGGTGCCACGAACAGCTGACTGTACGCTTCCAAAACCCTTCACCACTGAGCGGGTTGAACGCTTATCAACATTGAAACCAAGACGCCGACAACAATCTTGAGTAATAAAATTACTTTGCGAAGCGCCATCTAACAGCGCTCGAACAATGCGCGGCTTACCTAATGCATCAACAACAACAACGCGAGCGGTCGCAAGACACACAGTAGTGAGTGCAGCACTAGCGGAGAACGAACACAAGGTGACGTCATCCGCGGCGGTCACCGGGCGGGCCGGAGCGCGCGCGAGCGCGGGCTGCGGCTGCGGCGCAGGCTGCCGTGTGTCACCGCTCGACGAGCCAACCGTGCTCACATTGGATGCGGCATTACTATTCTCAAAATGAAGCAAAGTGTGGTGTCTCGCTTGACATTTGCGACAACTATTTCTACTATTACATAAAACAACGCGGTGTTTAGTACCGAGACAATTAAAACAAAAATTATTAGCGCGAACAAATTTATAACGATCACTAGGCGACAATTTTAGAAAACCAGGACACCTGTACAGTTGCGAATGATGAGTACTACACAAAGAGCAAACAGATGATTGTACACGTGCTGGTGCGGTATTAACATAAGTATGGGTTGACCTCGGTGACCTCGATGAGGCATCTATTTTGCGTTCAGAAGTAACAACCTTCTTCGCGCCTTCATGTTTCGATGAAGAGCGTTGCAATACCTTTATATGCTCGCGAACAAAACTTTCTAAGTCTTCGAACTTAGGAATTTTACTGCCGCGATGATCCGACTCAAACAAACGAATGGTTTCGGAATCTAATTTCTTTAAACCCATATACAAAAATACGAAGTCGCAGAGGTCATCGATCTTCAAGTTCTTTACGGCGCGAACAGCTGACGCGAAAGTATCTAGAAATTTCTCTAAGTTTTGATCGTTACATGCCGTAATAGATTTCAAATCAGACATCTGATCTAAATAGGCGTTAGCTACCGATCTTTTATCCTCATACTTAGCTTTCAAAGTATTTAAAATTAAATTATAATTCCCGGCACTAAACGTAATTCCAGCGCAAGCGGTTATAGCTTTACCAGTCAATTTTTCAACGAGATAATGCAATTTTTCGTGATCTGTCAACGAATCGTTCTTATCTATCGTATTCTCAAAACTATCTATAAATAGACACCAATTGCGAATGTTACCATCAAATTCGGGTATTTGAATTGGTGGCAACTTAGGTCGGTCGCGAGTGGGGTTGGGTAGGTCAGCCGGTTTCTCCAAACTCCTAGCGACGCGTTTGATACGACAATACAAATCGTCAAACGACGACAAGGCTTGATAACTCACTGAGTAATCGGGATCCAAATTCAACTCTAAAACATTGATGTCATGTACTAAGGTTTCGAAATCCGCGCGTAGACTATCTAAGTTTTCTATAGAACACAAGAACGAATCTCTGATGACCAAATCAGAGGTTTTAAGTGCATTATCATAGATCGATTGTACGCGAGAGTAAATCATTTCTTTTTTAGCGTATAAAAGTTTCAATTGAACCTTACCGGTCTTATCAACCTTTGGGGACATGTTTACAATTAAATCTCAAACTAAAGTGCGGTAAATAACAAATATGAAATGACTTAATCTTAGCGGTACAGAGCAGCGAGGCGGCGCGAGCGATAACCGTAGGTAGGTAGGTACTTATGACTGCCAGTGCAAGCTTGAACTAACGCGCATAGCAACAAGGTCGTACCTACGCGATGGTCGCTGTCTAGGTTCAACTATTATTTCAGAGATTAAGTATTGCGTAATATCTATTCAAATTAAAATACTTTCGTATGAATTGGGATGAGATGCGAGCGAGGTAGGTACAGCCACGTGTCCACCCACGCAGGTACTAGGCAAATACGACGCGAGCCGAGAACAACGTAATTGAAAAAAACAAAACAAAGCCAAATGCGTTAGGTATTACACTGTGCCTATGCACTAGGGTGTCTGAGTATACCTAAGATCTAAGCCTAAATGTCTGGATGCGGGGTTTTCTACTAAAATAACCAGGCACTTAGGTGCGATGCGAAAATTGCGAACTACGATTAAGTGTTGATATGATACCTAACCTATTTATGTATTAGGTAGGTACAATGCGAGCCAGCGGCGAACGGACAACAAATCTAATCCTAAGTGTCTGGATGCGGGGTTTTCTACTAAAATAACCAGGCACTTAGGTGCGGTGCGCTCATTCCCATTAGAATAATAACAAAATACGAACTACGGCTAAGAATCCGGCTCGAAGGACCAAAAATGGTGGCGCATGGCCGAGTGCGGTAATGGACTGTATTGCGGGAAGTAGCTAACTGTTCCATTGACGCTTTACACACAAAAGACAGGTGGTCGGGCTGCCGCGGATTCGATCCAGGCAGTGAATGCAGCCCGAGAAATTAGGAGAGGATGCACTAACCTTCACGACACACGTGTTTTCATCGCAGCCGGTACACGGATCTTCTCTTCCTTGCTCAGGAGCTGCCGTCAGCATCACTAGATCGCTTGAGGAACACACGAGAGGCACAATCCGATCGGTAAAGGTCTATGAAGCGGTAAAAATGTAACAAATATTATACATTTCTGAGAGACGCGAGCGCGGTCCGTCCGTCTTTACGCTGGCTAGTTCAAAGCGAGACTGCGAGTCTATATTTCACAAATGGCGGACGGAAGCTACATCTATGGTTAGTGCGGAAGGGAAGACGGGTATAAAAGGAGTGTGTTTCCGTGTCAAAAATACAGTTTCCACTTCGGCGCAACCAACAACATTCTACTTAATGCTATCTAGACCCATGGTAAGCATAGCTTGTGTTATGGAATCTAGAATGCGGATAAACTTACTTAGTATTTTTTTTAATACATACGTTTTATACATAGAAACAGCCAGACCAATTCAAATATACATATTCGAGCATACAAATATTTACAGTGATCGGGAATTGAACCCGCGCCTTCTACGTAGCAGTCGAACGTTCTACCATATATGATTCTACCGCTCCGCCATCCACAGAGGTCGTCAATAAATGAAACAAGAGACAAAAAAATTATGCATTTCAATAAATTGAAAGATAAATACAAAACCATTGTCCAAACGTTAATGTAATAACAAAATCATTTGAAATTCAAGCATGTAGATATCACCCCTAGAGCGTCGAAGTGTAGGTAAATAAAATCAAAGTCGGCCAAATCCAGCCTTCTGTACACAATCATTTTGAGTCGGGGTGATGAGCCCCGGACAATCCTCTCAGGGCCTCCGCCTAACAAGCTTAACATCGTGACACTCGTTTCTTAACCTTCTAAGCCTATGATATTTATGTTGTTTTTATTCTCACAGCCGAAACATCGACAGTTCCTTGAATAGCATTATCTCAGTAACGACGGTTCCTTGTTCTTTCGTTTATTTTTGGCCCTTGAAATTTTAAAACGAGCAACTTTAAAGCATTCGTGTTTCGGATGAAAAAAATGGATGGATCTATATATTCATTTCTATTTCTCACACAGAACAAGGACGCTTTACCATGTCATGGTAAGACCTCAGGACTGCAATCAAAAGAAAATAAGTTATTTAACATAATATGTGTATTATCCGTGTGGTGACGGAGAAAGATACAAGTATCGCCACCCATCTCATCCGAAAGGTGTCATAACAGGCGACTAACGGAAAAACGCAAATGATATCACTGCGAGAGAAGAAAAATTTGAAATAAAACTCTGTACCTACCCGTCTGACCAGCGTGAAAACAGTAGGCAAAAGTCACCCAACATTCAACGTCCTAAAATTAGACAGAAGAAGTCTAAGAACAATTATAAGGACAATAACGGACCACTGTGCCCTCAACAAGCACCAGTACATCATTGGTGTCACAGTTGCAGGGGGTGTTTCATTGCCGAGGAAATGGCCGCTCACGTAATACTGGAATGCGAGGCAGTAGCCTCCTAACGATCTCAAATCCTCGGTACAGTGAGGTCGTTCTGCGAAGCCTGTGAAGTCTTCAGGCTTCTGCGTTTCTGTACGGAGCTAGGCTGGCTGGTCTAGCCAGTGCTTTTCACGCACGGGCCAAGTAAAGAGGCTAGGTGCGGACAAAATAGTGCTCTTTCCAAGCCTCCCAACATTAATAATATAATAATAATAATTTATTCATCAAAAATGAGGGCTGTACATTGTACTAACACTAGACAATCAGTCCAACAATGGACTGATTGAATTGATAACATATAAATCCTTAGAAATTGGGTGTGCATAGTCTCACCACCAATGGGGCGTTCAAAACTGGAGGGCGGAGTTCAAATACTTTTCCGTGTTGATGATGATAAAAATCCTTAGAAAAACCAACTCATTATATTTTTCAAATACCTAACAGCTACCGCAGCCCGACAAAGTTAAATTCCTGAAAACCCAATCAGTATTGAAACATGAAACAAAATATCAAATAATATTGCGGCTGAAACTCTGAAGCTCTGCAACAACTGTTATTTGAAATGGATACCTTGAACGGGCTATTCGTATCAACGTTTGATTATACATAGCAATTGCGGATGTTCGACATAACATCATTCCTGTAAGTACGTGCCTTTAGACAGAACGAACATAAAGCTAGAGCTAACAAGAGCATTATTTCTTAATATATTGGTGAAAATAGAACCTTGTTTTAAAGAAAGACGAAAAAGTAGAATGTTTACAACGAACGATTTTTTTTTAATGCACGTTTTGTGGCACACAAGCACACGGTCCACCTGAAGGAAAATGGTTACCGCGACCTATGAACGTGTGCACCACCTGTGCTACCGATCCTGTAAAGAAAGGTTTTGTGCAGTTAGTGCATTAGACACTATCAGGACAAACTTTTGGTCTTCCCACTGACAGCACAAATTCTCCAGTGAGCTCTGGCTACCCTACTCACCGCCGGGAATATAACACGAGGTTATTATAGCCGTGGTATTCTGTAGGGTTTACACTAAAAGTATATGTATATATGACGTAGAGGGGATAGAATGAACATTCGCTCGTTTGGTTAAAATCAACCTTTATATATTTCCTAACATTTTAGTTCATGAACTAGTAAACCAAAGTCTACTACGGTTCCTGCAAACAACTTTGAGGAAAAAAACAACCTAACCTGGTCTAGTGCATCTGCTGAACAACGGAAAAGGGAGCAAGCTTTCCTTTTGGGAGGCCAACTGAAAAATTGCTAGGATGATTATTAGAAAAACCAGGAAGGAGAAGGGCATTCCCCCAGATACTTCTGGTTAGTTAAAACGGTTGAAAATTTGGTATGGAAACCGAGGAAAATATAGGTATGTGAATATATGTATTGCTCGCCGCACCGTTCTCGTGAATGTCGATCAAACATAACCAATGTCCTTTCCAATTCTATGCTCTAATCTACCCCTGTACCAAATTGCATCAAAATCGGTTCAGTGGTATAAGCGTGAAAGATTTACTTTTGCACTTTATAATATGAGATGGATGGTTCCTAAAATGACAGCCTCCATGACGTGGCGGTAGTGGCGCAGGTAAGAACTCCGCTCAGTGCAAATATTTGTATGCATGAATATAAGTATTTCCATTGGTCTGGTCGTGCCTCGGAGAGCATGTTAATAATTACTCGGCTCTCGTGTGGAGCCCCCCACAATGACTACAAATTGGGCCTATACCGTTGCAGAACCTCCCTGTGTGCCCGTACCCTAGGCAGAGGGAGCACTGCACCAAAGGTGATTGATCCTCAACCCTTAGAGGTTGAAGATCAACGTGCAGCCGCCCCACACTCAAGGCACGGTTATAAACCACCGGGGAGACCCTAAGCACCACGTGGCAAATATGAGGGTTTCTCGCCGTCTTGCGATAAAGCACGGACATCCTCACCTGCTCTGGGGCCAAGTCACGGAACACTTCACGGTTTCGTGACTTTACGGCCTTCAGCAGGTCAGGGTTGTGTAGGTTAGATAGCAGTCGCTTCACGGAAAATAACGAAGTTTAGCCGAATCCGCAGGTAGACTGGTAAAGCGGACCCCAGACTCTGAGGTGAAAGCTTCAGATGCGACTGAGATTAACGTTAAGAGGAAGAGTACCTAAATGACTTTGTTGTACAGTCAACGCGAAAGCAAAACATTCAATGACAGGTAAACATCCCGTGATAAATTTAAAGCAAGATTTATTCGCGCATAGCACCAAAATCAATCGGCGAAGTGCGATTAATCGTTTGGAAATTAAATCGTTCCAGTCGGATGGACTCGTCGGACGCAAAGGCTTGCTGTCAGTCTACGCGCCCGAATTTGTATAAAAGCAAGATATCTGCAGTACAGATTACAACTCCTTTGAGTGGAGCACCCAATTACTTTGCTGATATCTGCAGAGGCGAAGCTTGAATTACGTTTTCGAATATCAGTGAGCATAGAGAACATAGAGAGTTACCGTGTGAATTGTTTAATACGGGAATGTTGAGGGATATTGGTCTCCAATACTTGAGTTATTTAACATAATACTTTTACCCGACTACAGAGAAGCCAAGTACCGCGGTAGCCTAGTGGTATGGGTAATGGACTACTGAGACGAGGTCTCGGGTTCGATCCCAAGTTTTACCATGGCACACACCAATGACATTTCGATCCTTTCGAAGTTATGTGTGTATTTATCGCAGGTTTATAAGTGCCCGGTTAATGACAATAGGCTCGCCACCTATTACATTGGGACCTAAACATAAACTGGCGAAATGTGGGTGATAGCACCTCTGCCTACCCCGTCGGGGATATAGGCATGAATTTATGTTCTGAAGAAAGCAGAGAATATAGAGAGGTACCGTGTGAATTGTTTAATACGAGAATGTTGAGGTCGCCAATACTTGGGTTATTTTACATATTTTACTTTTACCTGACTACGGAGAAGCCAAAGGAGGGTTATGATTTTGACAGGCTATGTATGTATGTATGTAGGTTCATCTGTTCCCTCGTAGCTCCTGTACTAGTTATGAGAATTAGACAAATGAGATATCATTAGAAGCGTGTTGGTCGTCCGCTAGTTATAGGCTATATAATGTATCACAGAATCTATTGTAGCGCCCTCTAGCGGTATAAAGTAATGTGTTAATAAATTAACTTGAGATAAATTTACCGTGTTTGGATCATCTGAAAGCGCTTAATTAGCAAATTACAAATATGTATAAATTATAGCTGTTGCTTACCCCAAAATAATATAAATAAAAAAATTAGTTTAAAACTAAAACCCGACTACTGAAAATCACGCTTTAATAAGAATTAAACAAGAAAATATCAAGGATAGCCGTGGTCATATGCCATTCAGTCTAACAAAACAATACATTCTAGGAAAAAGTGGCATACGACCACGGCTATGCTTGATTTATTTTTTAATACTTTTTAAAGCGTGATTTTTCAGTAGTTGGCTTTTAGTTTTATTGTTATTGTGATAAAAGCTTTTAAATTCTTTACACTCAGTTGCATTTTTACTGTCCAACATTTTCAACGCGTCATTTCACACGGAATCCAGTAGCCATAGACCCGCCTGTGATTCATTTCTTGTTTAAAATGTTTTTGCATACATACATATAATCACGCCTTTATCCCCGGAGGGTTAGGCAGAGGTGAATTAAAATCCACAATTCACCAATCACAATATTTGGTCCCATGTACCTACTTAATAGGGGGTGAGCCTATTGCCATTAACCGGGCACTTATAAACCTGCGATAAATACACACATAACTTCGAAAAGCATCGAAAAGTCATTGGTGTGTGCCATGGTAAAACCTAGGATCGAACCCGAGACCTCGTCTCAGCAGTCTATTACCCATACCTCTATAAATATTGCTAAAAAAAGTAACCTATATTTCTTTTCTATCACTTCAGGAATGCGAAAACGCATTTTAGAATATAGTGTTAATTTGTTACTATTGCTGTTTTGTAGAAATATTGTTTACCTGTCAATATTATGCTGCAACGCGTTTGGATTATGGTCTATTCGATTTATTGTCTTGTACCACATAACACGCAATACATAAACACATAAATGAAAAAAGTTCGAAGTTTGCAGATCCTATATTGTTATAACATTTTAGAAATGAGTTCATTGCGTGCATAGTATTATAATTTATTTGTTAACCGTTGTAAAAAAACAATAAATAAAATAAATAAGTATGGTAATAATAAAACAACGCTTAATAATAGCTGTGTTCCAGCTGGTAAGTATTACCTAGTACCAATTTTCTAAGTGGATAAACGAGATTAGAGTATTAATTGATTATATCCATAATACTTTAATCTCCAGTTATTACCCGTATTGGGCAAATTAAACTAACTTTCATCAAAATAAAATTATATAGTATTGTTCCATATGATACTGTCGGAAGTTTACGCTAATACTTATAAAAATAACTCATAGTAACATAACAACATAACATAAACTCACGCCTATATCCCCGAAGAGGTAGGCAGAGGTGCTAGCACCCACATTTCGCCAGTTTATGTTTAGGTCCCAATGTAATAGGTGGCGAGCTTATTGCCATTAACCGGGCACTTATAAACCTGCGATAAATACACATAACTTCGATAAGCATCGAAAAGTCATTGGTGCGTGCCATGGTAAAACCTGGGATCGAACCCGAGACCTCGTCTCAGCAGTCTCTGACTCATAGTAAAATAGTTCGATTTCAATGGTAAAGTATACCTACTCAAAACACTAAAATATTTTTCAACTAAGTACTTATAACTTTGCGTAACTTTCCTTCTGTATTCAAAATTACACACATAAATACCATAAAAACCATAAAAATATTAACAACAAAGATAAACTTACCATAGCACCGAATAAAGTCTATGTAAGCGAGAATTAGCACCAACGTTACAACTGCAAAAAAAGAATTTGATTGTGAGGAAAAAATTGAGTGAAAATCAACACTTCAAAAAAAATTAGTTCAGGAAAATATGTTTGATTGTAACTGAAATATTATTAATTAGAATTTAAACTTAACGGGAAATAATTCAGAATTTATTTAATTTTCAAAATATCCGTTACTATTTTTCATAAAATGATAGAAATATTCAGAAAATAGAACGCGACCGTACCTCTCGCGTACATATTGGCGCGAAACTTGGAAGCAACGGGCGTGCACTCCCCCCGTCAGACTAATCGGTACTGAGGAACCGAATAACAGATTGAACAGGAACAGATGGAACACGGAACATTTTCGTTCGTAATTTAAAACCAACGATGCATCGTTATAAAGCCTTCATGGAGAATTTATCTCAGGATATTTTTAATAAGGCTTAATAATTTTATATATGCAGTTTTTGGAAATGCTTAAGTAGCTAGTACTTAAGCATTTAAAAAAATAAGGGGCGTTTGAATGCTGATCGCATTGATAATCGGCAGGATGATTTTAATACAAATGTTTATTATTAAATCTATGGTTTTATGATAAAACATTTATGCTACTTTATGCATTACTTTATGTTTATTCATGGGTAAATTAAAAAAATATTCGATCGTAAATAAATGGATAAACAAAAACATTTAAAAAATCCTCCATTTTTGGAGGCAATGACTATCGGGAAGGTCGTTACAAAGAGTTTTAACATCAGTTAAAGTTTTTTTTAAACTAGGCTTGCCAGACAGAGATTAAGCGATTGCCGCGACTAATTACTTAGCAAAGCTTCAGTCCATATACAAAGAGGAAGGCAGTGGGAAAATTGGGAAATCAGAGGGAGAGAGGAAGAAATACAGGTCAATATACCTACATATACGTGTGTGCTCTCACAGACGAACGTAATGCACCATAAGTTGCTATCTAAGTAAGATTACAAATAGACAGATCAAAATTTCAAAATTGCTTTTTGTACATTTACTTACATACATATATATATATAAACACGCCTTTATTCCCGAAGGGTTAAGCAGAAGTGAATTAACGCCCACTTTTCAACAATTATTGTTATCGGCCCCAAATAATAGGGGGTGAGCCTATTGCCGTCTTACGGGCACTATTGTTAACTCGAGCCTTGTTTCTGTGCCTGAGTCTGAGCTGTATACATCTGTCTGATGTTAAACAGCCCTATCCCTCCTTACTCGAACCATGTCGCACCATTAAGACCTGGAATTCATTACCAGCTCACGTGTTTCCTTCTTCCTACAGTCGCGGGTCCTTTAAGCGGGGCGTGAAAAAGCATATGATGAGCCCGTCAAGTTGAGTGTCACCATTGTCACATGGTATGTGTAAGTAATGGTGACCCTCTTTTCTGAAACTTTGCCTTCAGCTTACCATCAGGCAAGGCGAAGTCTAATTGACGTGTCCTATATAAAAAAACGACACTACATGAGAAGAGATGGGATGGCTCAAACTCTACTCGGCCATAGCATTTACATAATATATTAAAAAGATGTTATTCTAACGTTACAAACAGGCAATTAAAATTTATATTGGTAGAGGATAGATAATATTTTCCCGATCGGTCATACCGTTCTATTCGTGTAGACACACTCGGCTTTTCTCTAGCACGAATATTTCACCCATAAACCAAAGTAGCTAAAGTACAGAAATATGGCAAGCAAGAACAAATAACAATCGTGAAATTCTGAATAAGTATTGAACAATGCCTGCCAGCCAACTCGAATTTGTTCAGACGTGATTTACAAAATCAATCGAGTTGATTGGCCTATTCACATTTGCCTTTATTGCCATTTGCTTGTTATTAAACAAATAGGGGTTTTTCACTTCAGACTCTATTGAGGGCGACAGGATTGTAGCTTCGGAGCACATACGGGCTACTAGTCAGCCTATTAATTAGTGTGGAAGTGTACAGAGATGCGGTTTTGTTCGTAATAAATACAATTCAGACATTCAATTGAGTTTATAGATTTAACACAAATGCATTACCTATTTTATACGATCAGTAATAGCAGATTACCCAACAAGTGACAAAAGGTGAATTCTTCTCGAGGCAGTAAGTTGTATCTCGATAGGAGTGAATCTAAATTAGAATAACATAACATAACATAACATAAACTCACGCCTATATCCCCGAAGGGGTAGGCAAAGGTGCTAGCACCTCTAAAATAGAATCCCGAGCGTAATAGCTTTTTTTTCTATTCTAAAACCCTGAGTGGATCGAGGGTTATAAGAATCAAGATGATTTTTTTTCACGTGTTAGGTACTCGACTTTTTATCATTGACTACGAGAAAATAATTACTCTGTGAATCAAATTTGCACAGAAAATTGGCGGCATTTTCTTTTCTTAATTTTAAACACCCATATTCCATACAGCCAGTTATTTCGTTTTGGTGGTTATATTATGTTTTTATAGCTACTATAGCGAGAGTATGCAACCTCTTTGCACGTTTTCTTTTTTTCCTTCCTCATTATAATCCATATATATTCGCGCATGATCCAAAGGAGACGGATTCGCTTTCATATATTCTTGGGCCTAAATGTAAAAAGTTGAGAGTAGCCTCAACTGAGAGCTTATATATTATTAAATCATCCCTGAAAAATCTGCAGATTTTGAACATCACAGAGCAGAGTTATAAGAGCTTAGCATCCGTGCAGAATTAGAAGCCGACAACTCTCGAAGCAGGCCGCTGCTACACACTTCTGTAATGAAGCCTTCATTGCCTCTTAGATGCTTACCGTAGTATGAACGTGGCTGCTTTATTTGATATGTTCCTAAATATATTAGAATTTATTCACTTTCTGTAAGCTGGGGAAAATCATTTAAGTTATCATTGTGAACCGTAATTGTATTAACTGATTGACTGAAAACTGAAAGTCAGGAAGATGTCAGTTGTCACAGCACAGATTAATACGACTTATACAGTTGATAAACACGAGAATTATGTAATCGATTAACGAAAATCTATTCTGAATTTATTATAATTACACTGTTACTATATTTTTTAAATGTGTATTATTGTTATTATTATGTTTTGTTCACTTTGACTGAAATAATACTTCGATGAATGTATTTTTATTGACAATATTGTTTGAATCGATCACAGTAATCAATGTTGAATCATCGTGGAATAAACGTAATTTTAAGATTTCTCGTCTTCCTGATGTTCAATTGAGCTGTTTTTTTAAATTTTGAAATAGAAAAATATACCGCTTTTTTAAGTCATATCTCAACTCATTACAATTTGGCCCAGAAATCCCCGTCTCCTTTATTATTTTCACTTAGTGAACCAAAGAGCGTTTTATTCTGTTTTTGAATACCTAATAGCGGGCATTTTGTCAAGTGTCAATGGTAAAAATCATTTCTTGGTCAACTGAGCCCACATTCCGCTGAGCCCGCGGGCTCAGTTGACCACGTTTATTTTTTTTTGGGAGTTACTCAACCCACTAACTAGCCAACTGGTCCAGCGGGCTCAGTTAACCACTTGCTACGGTTAAGGGTCTACTTAGCCCGTGGGCTCAGTTAACCACTTGCTACGGCTAAGGGTCAATTCAGTCCACACCAATAATAATTAGTCATAATTATCCGTGCAGGAAAAGTTTGCATAACATGATGTCATAATTTATTATTACTGTCCGGAAAGAGATTGCCTTACATTCTTAATTACTTATTTACTGTCATCACATTAGGTATTTGTCATAGTCTTTGAACTGTCATTGAATTTTTGTTCTCTCTTGACATTGAAAATTGTGAAATCAAGAAAAATGAATAATAAAGTAAGTGCACTCGTAACATCTAGTTCAGATACTTTAGAATATGTATCTTCGCAACGAGGAGGTCGTATTATGTTAAAATCAGGTTACCGTTACCGTTTCAAAAGACAAAATAAAGATGCTACTATTTTATGGAGATGCGTAAATAGTAAGTCCTGTTATGCTTCCGTAAAAACAAACAGTGAAGAATCACTTATCGTTCATGAGACTACACATAACCATGAACCCGAATTTGCTGGTAATGAAATTAAAAAGTATATGGACAGTATGGATAAACAAGTTGTAGATGACTTAACTACACCCATTTCACATATATATGATGACATTAATAATAAAGTCAAAGATACTGGATTAGACATAATAACAAAAAAAATGCCTAGTTTCGAAAATATGAAGAAAAAGTTATATCGGAAACGTTACGCAGCATTAGGATTAAAAAAAAAGCACTTTTCAGAAAGCTATTAATGTTGTTGTTCCTCAAAAATTTTCTTATTTATTATTTGCTGATTACAAGTACAATAGTACTAATAGAATATTGATATTTTCTTGCAATGAATTACGAAACTTAGTATCCCAATGTAAAGAATTTTATATTGACGGGACCTTCAAGTCATGCCAAAGAAACTTTTATCAACTTGTAACAATGCATGCTGATTTAGGAAGCGACAGAGAACACATCAAAGTTGTGCCAGTGTTATATGCATTGCTACCAAATAAAAAAGAAACCACTTATGAGATATTGTTCAACTTAATAAAAAGCCAAGTTCCTGATTGGAATCCGACTCGGATTAAAATAGATTTCGAAAAGGCCCTTATGTCTGCATTACTTAATACTTGTCCTGGTGTTCAATTAGATGGATGTTTTTACCATTTCACAAGATGTCTGTGGAGGAAGGCAAAGGAATGCGGCCTAAGTAAGACAAAATTGGGAAAGGTTCATATCAAGCGGTTATCTGCTATGGCACATTTACCTTTTGAGGAGTTACTAGACGCTTGGATGTACGCATTGCAGGAAGGTCCTAAAACGAAAATAGCAAATATTTTCAATCAGTACTTTTTTGATACCTGGATGAACCCAAAATCAAAATACTTTGCGACGTGGACTTGTTACAGACAATTCAACCGCACGAATAATGCAATTGAAGGCTGGCACAACAAAGTTAATAAGCTTCTTAAACCGAAACCGAATATTATACAACTCCTGGTAGTAATAGAACGGTTAATGAAAAAAGATGTGAACAAAGTAAGAAGCAATGACTTCACTAAAAGAAGAAATGAAATCATTGAAATAAATGATAAAATTAATGAAATATTACGGACTTTGAAAATGGAAAAAAAAATTTAGAATTGTGTATTGAGCATTTAAGAATGTAGTTTTTTTTTTGATCGATTGAGTGGATCGCAGAATGACATTGCATTAATAAATATAGCTAGTTTGTAGTTGGTTATTTAGGTTTAGGAGAAGAAAATAAATTTCAAATAAAAAACGATTCGTTGCTTGTTTAAATGTTTTAATTTATGCAAAGTGAGCAGGAATTCAATGACAGATGCATATTATTTTGTTCGTATCCTGGGTGTGGGTGTGTGAACCGAATAGACCCTTAGCCGTAGCAAGTGGTTAACTGAGCCCACGGGCTAAGTAGACCCTTAACCGTAGCAAGTGGTTAACTGAGCCCGCTGGACCAGTTGGCTAGTTAGTGGGTTGAGTAACCCTTAACCGTAGCAAGTGGTTAACTGAGCCCGCTGGACCAGTTGGCTAGTTAGTGGGTTGAGTAACTCCCAAAAAAAAAACAAACGTGGTCAACTGAGCCCGCGGGCTCAGCGGAATGTGGGCTCAGTTGACCAAGAAATGGTAAAAATACATGAGTATGCTAAAGTTTGTTTTAAACCGGGGCGGGCAATGTATGAAACCAATTATGAAATTAGAAGCGAAAGATGTATGCCAGGATTGTAGGTGAAAACATGTGATCTTTGTCTACCCCACCGGGAAAGAGGTGTGACTGTATGTATGTTTTTTTAATACTAGCTATTGTTGGCAGCTTCGCTCGCATGAAATTTTGATACCGTTTCCGCAACCCCTAGGAACTTATTCCCGGGATAAAATTTCTTGCTAATTAGCCTGTGCTATTCCAGACTTTAATCTATACCTGTACCCGGGAACCACGCTTCCCAGCAGAGTAGAATTTGGACCACCTCATCTCTTCCCATGCGGCGTCGCTAAAGGCGACAAGGGATAGGACTGTTTACTGTATGTATGTTAAAAACCTTCATTTCAACAAAATGCAATTCCTGCAACAGTATGCTGCACAAAAGGTGTTTGAGGTTTGTGGCGTAGAAATCCTCGTTTATAAATTAATCATAATATGCCTCTATCGCACACCAGCATCAGATCCAAACCTATTTCTAATTAAATTACATAATCTGTTACATGTTATTAATAACAAGTACAAATTTAAATCGCGAATAGTATTGGTCGGGGATATAAATATAAATACGCTCAAAAAGACCAAAATTAGTGACGATTTGAGGGATTTGTCATATAATCATAAATTAGAAATACACATTGATGTTCCAACTCGTAAGAGTTCCTGCCTAGACCATATAATAAGTAACATTTCAGATGCAACGGCCACTGTGTTACCACTGAACTTGTCTGACCACGACACAGCACAAATGCTGAGCTTTCCCGTCACATACAAAGAACAAAAACCTATGACATACTCGATATTAAAAAGAGATTATAGCTCCGACTATATTCAGAGATTTAAAGAATGCCTGCAAAGTCTAAGCTGGACTGATATCTACAAAGAAAATGACGTTAATAAAGCATTCAATGAATTTCACGAATTGCTGCGTCTCTTTAACAGCCTATGTTTTCCCAAAATCCGTATAAAAATGTATAATACCGCTAAAAGACAAAACTAGATTACCAAAGGCTTGAAAAAAAGCTGTAAAACGAAAAGAATGTTGCGTTACAATTACTACAGAAATAAAACTATTGTTAATAAAACTAAATACGTTACATATTCTAATTTATTAAAAAAATGTATTTTTAATTCAAAGAAGAACGAAAATATGACATTTATAAATAAACATGACAATAAAATGTATCGCAACCTGGAGGGTTATCAAAAATGAAGCACTCAACATTAAACGTAAGGATGACATAGACACAATTAAAATAGGCAATAAAACAATAACAGATCCAGCTGACATAGCATCCGCTTTCAATAATAATTTCATTGATATGATTAATAGCCCGACAGGTCAGAACCAAACCCACTTAAATATAAGACATACGCAAGCTAATTCTATGAATCTAATGCCAATGACTGAAAGTGAAGTAAAAATGGAAATAATGGCATTAAAAAACACCAGGTCGGAAGGCTACGACGAAATTAGCACCAAAATTATAAAAGCGTCTGTAGATGAAATAGTGACGGTTTTGACACATCTAATAAACCAATCCTTTTTATCTGGAGTGTTCCCCGATGCGCTAAAGATATCAATAGTTAAGCCTATTTTTAAGAAAGGAGAAAAATCCGACATCAATAACTATCGCCCAATTACATTAATTCCAATTCTTTCGAAAATTTTCGAAAAATGTATGTACAAGAGGCTAATAAGTTACTGTAATAAATTTCAATTAATAGGCATCGAGCAGCACGGGTTTCAAAAGCAAAAATCTACGACTCTAGCAATATATTCTTTGATAAACATAACGCTGACTAATATTAATAATAATAATTTGACTACGGGTTTATTTTTTGACTTATCTAAGGCCTTTGACTACGTTTCACACGACATTTTGATAGATAAACTTGACGCTATTGGTATACGGGGACCTGCACTTCTATGGCTATCAACATACCTGAGAAACAGACAACAACGTGTTGTAACCACAAAAATCGACAAAAACTGTAATGTTGTGGACTATCTATCTGACTCTCGATACAACGTATGTGGCGTTCCTCAAGGGAGTGTGTTAGGCCCTATATTGTTTCTGATATATATCAATGACATTACCAGTATTTTAAATCACAAATGCATCTTATATGCTGATGACATCTCGATTATTGTGACATCAAAAAAAACAGGAAATGCAATTAAATATCACGAAGATGAAATAAATAATACTATTGACATGCTAATCGAATACCTAAATATAAATAATTTAAAAATTAATCTTAACAAATCAGTATACGTGCAATTTAACCAATGTTACAATGAGAAGTTTAATTTTGATTTGAATATACCAAAAATAAAAGAAGTCAAGGAGACAAAATTTTTAGGAATAATGTTGGATCAACATATGAGCTGGAAGACTCAAATTGAATGCGTAACAAATAAAATTAATAAATACGTATATGCTTTAAGGCAAATAAAACTGATCACTAACCGTAAAACTTCCATAATATCGTACCGTGCTTACGTAGAATCTGTATTACGATATGGCCTTATAGTGTGGGGTAATAGTACAGATTGCAATAAAGCATTTATTGCTCAAAAGAAGTGCATTAGGGCTATATGTGGAATTAAACCAGACGAGTCATGTCGACCGTTGTTTAAAAAACTCAATCTGTTACCGTTGCCATCGTTATATATTTATGAGATATGTCTGTTTGTGTGGCAACATAGTGATCTATTCAAAGTAGCAAAAAGTGTAAACTCACGTAGCCGGAGAGATCCCTATAAGCTTGTGCTGAGTGATATCCCGAAGTCCACCAAATACAATAAGAGTTGCCTTGCTATGTGTGTACGAATTTACAATAAAATACCAATGTATCTTAAAGGACTAAGCACTAAAAAATTTAAAAAAGAATTATATAAATGGCTAAATGAACATAGCTTCTATAGCATTGACGAATTTTTAATCAAAGTTAATAGGGAATAAATATTTGTGCGCTAGTACACCATTGGCAAAACATGCATGCTCAGTTTTGTAAACCTTTTTTAACATCTATGTACACCATGTTTTATGCAAATAAAATTTGAATTTGAATTTTGAATTTGAATTTGAAAACGATTTCTTAGATTCATTCAGCCGCTAGGGCGTGATTGAATAGCAAACATTCAAACACAAACTTTCACATTATATAAGTAGGATGGTAGACACACATGATCAGTGCTGTATACATTCCGCCAGGCACTGTTCATAATGTTTACTCTGATCACTTCAATCTGGTGAGTGACGTCATAGATAAAATTAATCCCACGTTCTACTATTTATTTGGAGATTATAATCTACCAGAGGTAAGCTGGGTACCCAGTGTGGGTTCGGGACTGCACTGTAGTGTTAGTTTGAGAGCTAGTCGGCACTTATGTAATTTTATGTCACTTGTGAATGCTTTGCAATACAACAGTTTTATCAACGCTAAAAAACACATTTTAGACCTATTACTTAGCAACACAGATTGTACCACGCATGCCCCAGCGGACGTACTATCTAAGATAAGTGCCTTTCATCCTCCATTCTGTGCCACTATTACGTATAAAGGCACATATATGACTCTTCCTCAATTGAAATCTCCAAAATTTAATTACTAAAGAGCTGACTACGGAGAAATTAATCATGATTTGTCTAATGTTCACTGGACCGACATTTTAAATGGTACAGACGCTGAGAACTGCGTGCACATTTTTTACGATACTATTTACAAATCTATTAAGAATCACACTCCCATGTCCCGTGTCAAATCAACTAAATTTCCCATCTGGTTCTCTAAATCACTCAAACATATTTTTAACAATAAGAAAAAAGCGTGGCTAAAATGGAAATCGTACAACAATGTATCGGATTATGAGCAATTTTCTTTTCTTAGGCGTAGATTTCATACCGAGTGTAAAATAAACTATAAAAACTATTGTTGGCGCGATTGGCCACGTGCGCTAGTGGACTGTATTGCGGGGAAGTAGCTAACTGTTCCATTGACGCTTTACACACAAACAAGACAGGTGACCGGGCTGCCGCGGATGTGATCTAGGCAATGAATGCAGCCCGAGAAATTAGGAGAGGATACACTAACCTTCACGACACCACGTGTTTTCATCGCACGGCGGTACACGGATCTTCTCTTCCTTGCTCAGGAGCTGCCGTCCACATCACTAAATCACTTGAGGGACACACGAGAGGCACAATCCGATCGGTAAAGGTCTATGAAGCGGTTAAAATGCAACAAATATTATTCATTTCTGAGAGACGCGCTCGCGGTCCGCCTTTACGCTGGCTAGTTCAAAGCGGGACTGAGTGTCTATATATCACAAATGGCGGACGGAAACTATGTCTAGTACTATACTATGGTTAGTGCGGGAGGGGAGACGGGTATAGAAGGAGTGTGTTTCCGCGTCAAAAAATACAGCTTCTACATCGGCGCAACCATTCCCCCCGGCTTGCAGGGTTACCTTCGAAACGACAAATGCGAAACAAATCTAAAGTCTAATCTAAATCTAGGTTTGGGAAATAACAACTAAAATATAAACCTAGATTGGAGCTCGTGCCTACTGCTGGCTAGGCAGAGGGCAGAGGCGAACAAACAACACAACGCAACAGTCTCGACCAAGACGAGACGCGATTAGCCAACAACAAAACAAGGGTCTCTTCACGTGGGACCGATACAACAAGCGAGTGCTTCTTCTCCTCGGGTGGTTCGGAAACCGTAGTGGGATTGAATTGACTAACTGGCCACTTATCTAACGCGGCATGAATCCAGGACGGTCCACTAAACCATAACGGGTGATCTAAAATTTGCGAAGGAAGCAATCCACGAGAGAGACAATCGGCTGGGTTGTCGGTGCCAGCAACGTGAAAGAGATTAGGTGGCGCTAATTCAGATTGAATTTTTGCCACTCTATTAGCGACGAATGTGTCCCAACGATGGGGCGAAGAGTGGGCCCAACACAAAGCGACTGTTGAGTCCTAAAGCTAAAATTCTACTAATATTAATGCGAAAATTTACAATTATGTCAAATAAATTACCTTAAAGATTCCGACCACAATACAAAATGTCATTAAGCGACACGGAAGTGCTAGTCTTAGCACTGCCATCCAAAACTACGCGGAGTTTTAGTAGTAAGCTTATCTTCTCTAATAACTCCGTGGTGCGGAATAATGTACGAAGGCTGGGTCCCGCCAGTGTCCGCAGGCGCAGGTGAGATGTAACCTTTATCTAAATATTCGTTAACAACCTCATCATAGGCCCGCTTCGACTTTGGGGACGCCTGCATCTTTCGTTCCAAACAAAGAAAGCGTTTTTCAGCGGATACACGGGAGCCACCGAGCGAAAACTTGCGGATGGTAGACTCCAGTGGCGGCTCGACGGTGCAACAGAACGAAGCAGTCGAGTGACTAAAACTATCTATAGAAGCGGGTGCGGAACCAATTATAACAAAACCAAGAACTGTTTCCAGTGCGTGCGGAGCGGGGTACGTCGGTCCCCCTTGAACCTTACGTGATAACTGGAGGTGCGGGAGAATCGAAGCGCCGATCAATATATCGACGACTCCAGGAACAGCGTAAGTCTCATCTGCTAAAGGCAAGTCTTTAAATTTCGTTAATAAAGACGTGTCAACCGGGACGGTAGGCAACTGTTCAGCTATTCTATCTACAGGGTGTTACAGAAAGGTGTGGTCATATTTAAGGGTCGTTACACATGCCTGATAACCAGTCGATATGCACCGGCCAATGTACAAATAGTAATAAAGTGATGACATCGTTAGTCGTCTTACAAAATTGTTAAATTCGTTAAAATTTTCGATATTTAGCAAAAGCGGTAGGTCACAACACTATTGTATTTTGTTCTTTCGCGATAAGTTCAATTGAGTTCAATAACCTCTGTAAAATCTCTAATCTCAGCTGTGCGCCTGGTAGCCGGCCTACCAAGCGTAGGTATAGTTAGATACAGGTTACATCAGAGATATTTTGACTATCACTTACCGGGGCGTGTTCTCCTTACAGCGAAACGGTGATGTACCTGATCTGGTACAGTCATAAGAACGCACTAATTTATCACTTCACGATCGCGACACAAGGAGTTTAAACTATCACTTATGTAGGCCACAAAAACATAACGAGTACATGTACACATGAATGGAGTTTATGACGCCACAGTATGCGTGAAACTCCAAGGCATACCTACGTTTAAAAAATTATAGCAACGCGCAACGGCTCGTTGCTCGATGCCGTAACATGCTACCACGCACGCTTCGAAACATATCTGGGGTTACGCTACGTAAATCTCTGATATTCGGGCTTCCATATTCTCTCTGCTGTCACATGCTGTACTGTACACTTTTTCTTCACGTAACCTCAGAGAAAATAGTCGAGCGGAGTGAGATCCGGGGACCTCGCCGGGCAAGCGACTCTCACTTCACCGCCACGCCCAATCCTCTGATCAAAACGCATCTTTAAATACGCGCGAACTTCCCCCTTGAAATGAACGGGTTTCACTCCGATAACCGTTCCAGCTCGCCGGGTATCTACTCGTACTCGGGTCTACTTCAAAATGCTCGAGAATACGATCGTCTAAAGCAGTGGGCGTCGTAGAAGGTCGCCACGAAAACTTCCAGTGTGTTGAAGGCGGTTCAACATCTTCTTAAAACACTCCAAAGAGGGAAACCGCCGACGGTCACCCTCTAGTCTTCCGTCCACAAATATCTCACTGTACAGCCGACGAGCTTTTCGCAAGCTACCATCAGCTGCGCCAACACAAAGCATCATCTAATATTCGCTATTACTAAAAACCGACATTTTCACTGCACAACAGAACAACAACTAGTCTACAAATAAACATGTAAACAACCTACAGAAAAGAAGTCGGCACAAGTAGGTACATACGAATGTTGCCAACCATTAATCTATCTAATTCTAATTATCTAATTTAATACGTAGAATTTTGAAAAATCCACAGACCTTCCTTTCATTTTTAAGGTAAATATGACTGAAAAACCTGCAGTTAACTAATTAATGGTTAAATCAATCCCTTTGTTCAGAACAATATTCTATTTCTACTAAAAAGTACATTGCCTAGGTACATTTTGCTATCTGTTCGCGCTAAAAATCTGAACTGAAAAGTAAATGATAGCTTCGTGCTCAGTGGTTAAGGTCGGCCTTTCTACTGAAAATCACAAGTTTTAATCATACCGAGAGGAGATAGAGCCAGAGTAGAAAGAGGAGAAAAAGTTGAGGAATCAGGAAATAAGTAATACATAAAATTGTCACGATATTTTTCTTTGCATATGACAAGACTTACCTACTCTGCGGGTGACAAGACGCAAAACAAACGAACCGGATTTCGTCTTCTATCTTTTAAAAAGCATAAACGCGTAAAAATACATTTTAATCTACTAATAAATTTACCACTTTTTCATTTGAAATCTACGCTGCTTCTACTATTTTTAACATGCCATCTACAGATTTTATAAAATCAGTTATGGCAACATTGATGCCTACTGTTTTACGCACTTTGGCGCCAAATATTATGTCCTTGGCGGCACCGATTGTCCGTGTCAAAAGCGCCGCCACGCATCGCGGTCTCATCAAAGGACTCCGCGGCCGAACGTATTACCTATGAAATTAGGGTAGAGGTACAGGTTTACGTCCATTTAAAAATTTTATTTTAATATTTAAATCTGGATTTTTCAACTATGACTTTGTGCTTCTTTCAAGTGCAGAAACCCCCTCGCATTGAGTTTGGGTTGGACAATGAATGGACTATCGCGCTCAAATTTAATAAAAACCAGAGTTATGTACTTACTCTGAAAAAAAAATCGCAGCTACTATTCAATCTACTCGTTGTCTGTTGTTATGTAAGAGACAACTTTTTCGACGCCGTGATTTTCGTATCATTCAATAACGGGTGGGCAAACAAACATACGACCCACTGACTGAACAACATTGTTATTAAAAAAGAGTATGTAATTCAGTAGAAATACATCCGATACTAAGAATGCAGAAAATAATAAAATTGTGACCATGGTCGAATACTAGTCAGTTCACCCTATTTAGGTATAGGAAAAAAATAACAAATGATTTTATCGTATCAATTATTTTAGGGTACCGTAAAATCTTGTTTCAAAAATTTTGAAGAAACGACTCTTACATTTTATGTTATCCTGGTATTTGAACATATTTTTGTTCACTTTACCATACCTTTTTATGCTTTAAGAAAGGTTTTGTATTAAATAAAAATTGGTACGGAACCAATCATAATAAAGGGCGTGGCGATTTGGAGTGAAAGAGAAGATATTTTAATTTTATGAAATAGTTTAGGGTACCGCAATGAATGTTACTTTAACGAACACTTATGAAGGACCTCTTAGAGTTATGTTATCCGGGTACGACATGATATACCTTAGTAAGTTCTGTGTGCATTTTTGTACACTGCCGTTATTTATGTTGTGCGCCATTGTGCGCATTATCATGACACCTGGTTTCCCAAACGTAACGAACAAACAAATCTCAAAAAAATCCGATAATAAATAACTACGTAACTCAAACTAAGGCAAACGAAAGCAGCATCCGCAACACTGTGATCGTTACAGATCACAGTGTTGCGGATGCTGCTTTTTTATACCACTTAGGTGGCAGACAAGCACATGGCCCACCTGATGAAAATTGGTTACCGTGGCCTATAAACGTATGTAACACCAGAGGGAACGCACTCGCGCTGCCGACCCTGTAATCACAGAGTTTCTGTGCCGTCAGTGTAGAAGACAAAGCAGGACATGCCTTTAGTTTTCTTACTGACAGCACGAATTCTCCAGTGAGCTCTAGCTACCCTAACACAACACGAAGTTATTATGGCCGCGGTATTCTGTTGGGCGGAGGTACTTCCCTAGTCGGACTGCTCAATTGGGCGGAAATACCGCCTTGTCCAACCTCCTGCTGGTCTCGAAGGACGAGAGCGTGCGGGGATGCGAGAGGAAAACAACCCTGTTTTCGAACCTGTTGCCATGTTAATTCCGTATGGAAAAGTACGATATCCTCATCTTACCCTGAAAAGGGGCGGCTCCTCAACCAGCCCTTTGAGGCTTTGTCTGCTCTCCACTGTGTCCTATGCTACTCAGGCACACATGAAGAGTCACCCAGCATCCCTTTACAGGGGCATTCCTGCCTCGGTCGGGATTTTGGGAGAGGAGGTGTGCTGCCGTCTTCACGCGCAGTTGCGCTGCGGAGATTCGCAACCAAGCATCTCTATTTATCGTGTACCTACCCAACAACTTGGAATTTTGTTCTATTTAACTTCTCATCAGGTGGGCCGTGTGCTTGTCTGCCACCGAAGTTGAATAAAAACCGAAAATTTATTTTTTGCATAACATTTAAATAAAATTGGGTACGGAACCAATTTTAATTAGTTTAATATTAAGGGGCGTGGCTGGAAATTCGATAGTCCACGACTCCTGGTATTGAATGTAGGTTAACCTTTACCTAAGGTATCTTTGAGACAAGTCTTACATTTAGCATGGATGATTTCAGGAACATAAAAATGTTTTATTATTGCTAAAAGTAAATTTTGTTTTATTTTAATACTATTTTAACAAGTTTAAGCTGTTTCAGAATTTCTTTGCCCGATATAAAAAAAAAATTGTTTAGGTACAAAGTAAGTAATATGATATTGAGACAGGGCCTATCAAATCCGATCGTTTGGTAAACCTACTCGGGTTCAAACCGTAGAGTTCATTTGTAACAGCGCGCTGCAGCTGCTGCAGCCCTGGTTAGTTTTTTAGTGTTGTGCGTTTGTCGACAATTTCCACTAGCTTACACATGGTCGATAAAAAAGAAAATTAATTATCTACGTGATACAAAGTAAATTGGTGTTTATACTCCCGCGGAAAATTTATTTATATCACACGTAATGCGTCCCTCGAATATGACCACACCTTTCTGTAACACGTTGTATAA
Source organism: Eilema griseolum (assembly GCA_963662185.1). Classification (NCBI taxonomy): domain Eukaryota; kingdom Metazoa; phylum Arthropoda; class Insecta; order Lepidoptera; family Erebidae; genus Eilema; species Eilema griseolum. The sequence continues at coordinate 25,287,850 of OY759240.1, forward strand.
CGAGCGAATCCATGTCATACCAAATATTATTATTAAAACGAGATCTAAACCTTGTTATAACGGTGCCACGAACAGCTGACTGTAAGCTTCCAAAACCCTTCACCACTGAGCGGGTTGAACGCTTATCAACATTGAAACCAAGACGCCGACAACAATCTTGAGTAATAAAATTACTTTGCGAAGCGCCATCTAACAGCGCTCGAACAATGCGCGGCTTACCTAATGCATCAACAATAACAACGCGAGCGGTCGCAAGACACACAGTAGTGAGTGCAGCACTAGCGGAGAACGAACACAAGGTGACGTCATCCGTGGTCACCGGGCGGGCCGGAGCGCGCGCGAGCGCGGGCTGCGGTGTGTCACCGCTCGACGAGCCAACTGTGCTCACATTGGATGCGGCATTACTATTCTCAAAATGAAGTAAAGTGTGGTGTCTCGCTTGACACTTGCGACAACTATTTCTACTATTACATAAAACAACGCGGTGTTTAGTACCGAGACAATTAAAACAAAAATTATTAGCGCGAACAAATTTATAACGATCACTAGGCGACAATTTCAGAAAACCAGGACACCTGTACAGTTGCGAATGATGAGTGCTACACAAAGAGCAAACAGGTGATTGTACATGTGCTGGTGCGGTACTAACATAAGTATGAGTTGACCTCAGCGACTTCGATGACGCATCTACTTTGCGTGCAGAATCAACAACTATCTTCGCGCCTTCATGTTTCGATGAAGAGCGTTGCAATACCTTTATATGCTCGCGAACAAAACTTTCTAAGTCTTCGAACTTAGGAATTTTATTGCCGCGATGATCCGACTCAAACAAACGAATGGTTTCGGAATCAAATTTCCTTAAACCCATATACAAAAATACGAAGTCGCAGAGGTCATCGATCTTTAGGTTCTTTACGGCGCGAACAGCTGACGCGAAAGTATCTAGAAATTTCTCTAAGTTTTGATCGTTACATGCCGTAATAGATTTCAAATCCAACATCTGATCTAAATAGGCGTTAGCTACCGATCTTTTATCCTCATACCTAGCTTTCAAAGTATTTAAAATTAAATTATAATTCTCGGCACTAAACGTAATTCCAGCGCAAACGGTTATAGCTTTACCAGTCAATTTTTCAACGAGATAATGCAATTTTTCGTGATCTGTCAACGAATCGTTCTTATCTATTGTATTCTCAAAACTATCTATAAATAGACACCAATTGCGAATGTTACCATCAAATTCGGGTATTTGAATTGGTGGCAACTTAGGTCGGTCGCGAGTGGGGTTGGGTAGGTCAGCCGGTTTCTCCAAACTCCTAGCGACGCGTTTGATACGACAATACAAATCGTCAAACGACGACAAGGCTTGATAACTCACTGAGTAATCGGGATCCAAATTCAACTCTAAAACGTTGATGTCATGTACTAAGGTTTCGAAATCCGCGCGTAGACTATCTAAGTTTTCTATAGAACACAAGAACGAATCTCTAATGGCCAAATCAGAGGTTTTAAGTGCATTATCATAAATCGATTGTACGCGAGAGTAAATCATTTCTTTTTTAGCGTATAAAAGTTTCAATTGAACCTTACCGGTCTTATCAACCTTTGGGGACATGTTTACAATTAAATCTCAAACTAAAGTGCGGTAAACAACAAATATGAAATGACTTAATCTTAGCGGTACAGAGCAGCGACGCGGCGCGAGCGATACTCGGCAGGTAGGTAGGTATAACCACGTGTCTACCCACGTAGGTATTAGGTAAATACGATGCGAGCTAGCGGCGAGCGAACAACATAATTGAAAAAAATAAAACAAAGCCAAATGCGTTAGGTATTACACTGTGCCTATGCACTAGGGTGTCTAGTATACCTAAGATCTAAGCCTAAATGCCTAGATGCGGGGTTTTCTACTAAAATAACTAGGTATTTAGGCGCGGTGCGAAAATTGCGAACTACGATTAAGTGTTGATACGATACCTAACCTATGTATGTACTAGGTAGGTACTATGCGAGCCAGCGGCGAACGGACAACAAATCTAATCCTAAATGTCTGGATGCGGGGTTTTCTACTAAAATAACCAGGCATTTAGGTGCGGTGCGCTTATTCCCATTAGAATAATAACAAAACTACGAACTACGGCTAAAATCCGGTTCGATCAGGACCAAAAAATGTTGGCGCGATTGGCCACGTGCGCTAGTGGACTGTATTGCGGGGAAGTAGCTAACTGTTCCATTGACGCTTTACACACAAACAAGACAGGTGACCGGGCTGCCGCGGATGTGATCTAGGCAATGAATGCAGCCCGAGAAATTAGGAGAGGATACACTAACCTTCACGACACCACGTGTTTTCATCGCACGGCGGTACACGGATCTTCTCTTCCTTGCTCAGGAGCTGCCGTCCACATCACTAAATCACTTGAGGGACACACGAGAGGCACAATCCGATCGGTAAAGGTCTATGAAGCGGTTAAAATGCAACAAATATTATTCATTTCTGAGAGACGCGCTCGCGGTCCGCCTTTACGCTGGCTAGTTCAAAGCGGGACTGAGTGTCTATATATCACAAATGGCGGACGGAAACTATGTCTAGTACTATACTATGGTTAGTGCGGGAGGGGAGACGGGTATAGAAGGAGTGTGTTTCCGCGTCAAAAAATACAGCTTCTACATCGGCGCAACCAACTATATTGATACTATAGAAGATAACATAAAGAAAAATGTAAAATATCTTTTTAGTTACATCTCCAACCGTAAAACTAAAGCAGGTATACCTGCCACTGTTTACTATAGGAATCAAACATCTGGCGATCCTGGTACCATATGTAATTTGTTCTCGAATTTTTTTGAATCCGTTTATGAAACCTCATCTTACAGCAGCGGGAACTGGTTACCCCCCGATACTTATGCAGATAATAGTACTATGATAAGCGGTATTAATTTTACTCTGGAACAGGTTCGAAAGGTGCTAAGCTCATTGGACGGAACGAAGGGATCGGGACCTGATGGAGTACCTGCTTATTTCTTTAAAAAAACAGCAGATAGTATATGTGTACCCTTACATATTAAATATAATAAATGTATTGTTGAGGGTACTTTTCCTGAAAGATGGAAGCGAGCCAATATAACACCAGTACATAAAGCAGGTTCTAAGAATAATGTCGAAAATTATCGCCCCATCTCTATCCTGTCCACCTTGTCGAAGGTTTTCGAGAGACTTGTACATAGAGCAATTTATCCCTATATTCATAATGTTATCATAAAACAACAACACGGTTTCGTCCAAAGAAGATCTACTATTACCAATTTATTGACCTTCACAGACTTTTTGTTTATCAATATGGATAAACAAGTGCAAGTTGACGCCGTTTATACGGACTTCTGTAAGGCCTTTGACAAGGTGGATCACGAACTCCTTCTAAACAAACTTGCGTATAATGGTATTCGCGGTGATCTGCTACGGTGGTTCATATCTTATGTAACAAATAGATCTCAGAAAGTTGTGATCAGGGGTCATGAATCTTATCCAATTAATGTAACCTCTGGTGTACCACAGGGCTCCATCCTGGGCCCTTTACTCTTTGTTCTATTCATTAATGACATTTCATCTTGTTTTCGAAATGCAAATTTTCTGCTTTACGCAGATGATCTTAAAATTTATAGATCTATTTCCGAAAACAATGATTGTAATTTGTTGCAAGAGGACTTGCACCGCCTTTCTGATTACTGTAGTGCGAATAAATTAAAACTGAACATATCAAAGTGCATTGCAATTACATTTACAAAAAAGAAAATAGTAGTCCCGAATACATACTCATTATTTCATGCCACTTTAAGTAATGTTGCTACGGTAAAGGATCTCGGGGTGCTACTGGATTCAAAGCTCCACCTTGATCAACATATTGATAAAATAGTTAATAATGCTTATCGCATGTATGGCTTTGTTATGGGGTCCACCATAGGTTTTAGACATACTGATACATCCGTTCACCTTTATAAATCTTTGGTCAGGTCACAGCTGGAGTATGCTATATTGATATGGAACCCACTGTACCAAAAATACAAAGATAGTTTGCAGAGAGTACAAAATAAGTTCCTTCAAGCAGTGCGGTACCGTTGCCATCGTACCAGGGAGAACTTGAACTTACTGGACTTGGAATCCAGGCGTATCTTTCTAGAAACCATGTTTCTGTATGACTTATGCAATAACAGATTCGACTGCACTTATTTAACAAATAGTTTGTGCTACATTGTGCCTAGGACAGTCATCAGACGGGAAGTGCGCTCGCGCCCACTGTTCGCCGTTTTCACTAGTCGCACGAATGCTGGAGTACGTGCGCCTCTAAATCGCATTGTAAATAATTATAATAAATTGTTTATAGATTTGGATGTATTCACTTTGTCGCATAATGAATTTAGAAATGCTCTGTTAAAAAAATTAACTGATTTGGACTAAAACTGTAAAAATGAATGTTGCTTTTTAGATAACCGTAATACTACTGTAATAATATGTGGATAACGCTGTAGGTTACATAATTACAACTATGTTATATTAAGACTTTATATTAAGGACATTGTGTAACTGTTTGTTTTCCCGAATAAATAAAAATAAAAATAAAATAAAATAAATAGACGTTACTTTATTGATTTGTTAGAAGTCGGTCTTTCAGTAAATTGATGCGTACGCAGAGCCACAGAATATAAAAGAAAGAAGAGAAAAATACATCTACTGCCTACTTAAAAGAAAATTTAAATGCTTTGCGGTGCCTGAGATTTTCGCAGTAAATGCTGCAGACACGTCTACACAGTAAAATAAAGACTACATGCTTTTGAAAATGTTATATTTTATGAAATGGCTCATAACTGACCTGAGTTTTAAGTTTCGAGTTCGTCTTCCTGGATTGCTGTGATGAGGATAGGAAGTGCAATACCGTCGACGTTAGAACTAAACTTAATAATATTTTTAGAAACTAAAAATGTACGTATATTTCTATACTGTTAAAGTACCAAACAAAATACGTCCCATCTGATGGTAAATGGTTACCGTGGCCAAGGGGGAGGGCAAAAAAGACAAAAAATTCGCAGTGTTCTGCACGAAATGTAATAGGCACAGATTTTGATCTCGAGTTCTCACGTTTTACTCAATGAAACAGTTACATCCAACTTTACCTTGGTTTCTATCATTGGTGAAATTTCCGTACTAAGCTATACATCTCGATCAAGTTGGGGCCCATCAAAGCTGGTAAAACTGTGGTGATAATACCACAACTCACTGGAGAGTTTTTGTACTGTCAGTGGGAAGATCAAAGGCTTGTCCTGCTTTGTCTTTTACACTGAGGGCACAGAAACTCTTGTGCTTACAGGATTGGCAGCGCGAGTATGACTTCATACACCCATAGCCCACGGTAACCACTTTCCATAAGGTGGGTCGTGTGCTTGTCTGCCAACCAAGTGGTATAAAAAAACATACAATATTTACTGGTATTTATATAAACATGAGAAATTTCTTATCCTGTATTTTTAGAATCCGGGAAAATTTTAGTACGGTCCCCGCGCCGTAGTGTACAGTGCGGACTCCATTGACGAGACCATCAGCACGATTGCTGGATTCTCAAGTGACTGACGAAATTTTCTACACCACTCGTGATGTGAAAAATTCATTCATTTTTTAACTGTCGCAAAACTTGGCTTTATAAATGGCGGTCTGTGCTGTGCTGACTTTATAAAGTTTACTTAAAAACATTTCGTATCTATGCTTTATGCTTTAGTCTTTTAGTTAGACTGTTACTTCTTTTTGTAATAATACATTCGTAGTAAATTCAGAATGTCGACTGATGTAGATCTATTTTATACATGTTCAAAAAGTTACAAATTCAACAAAACGATACAAATATGACATGCGTGGTTCCCGGCAGAGTAGAATTTGGGCCACCCCATTTCCTCCCATGCGGTGTCGTACAAGGCGACTAAGGGATAGGGCTGTTTAACATCAGACAGATATATACAGCTCAGACTCAACCTCAGATACATGGCTCGAGTCAACAATAGTGCCCGAAAGACGGCCATAGGCTTGCCCCTTATTACGTGGGACCGACCGAATACAATTATTGGTGAAAAAATGTGGGTGTCAATTCACCTCTACCTAACCCTTCGGGGATAAAGGCGTGATTATATGTATGTATGTATTTTTAAATAAAAACCATCTTCGTTTTTCTGTACGGTAAAAAAGTCGAAATCATTCTCAGCGCAGTTTCACACAATAGTTTTGAATTAAAATACAAATAAAACATGGCGTGCTACAGTACTCCTTCAGAACACACAATCGGGATCAAACTAATGTATATAAATAAAATCAACGCTGCTGTGGTGAACTTTGTTTTGAGCTATATGACCAAAAAACCCGGTTCACACTTTTCCTAGTGCGAGTACCTATTGCGTGTGCAAGTGTTTATAGATTAGTGAAATGGCGAGTGCGAGTTGTGTACAATACTGTATAGCTGTTGTGTCTAGTATGAAAGCAATAATGGACAACTAAAACAAAAGTATCAGATTTTTTTATACAACTTGGTGGCAGACAAGCACACGGCCCACCTGATAAAAAATGGTTACCGTGACCTATGAACGTGTGCAACACCAGGGGAGTCACACCCGTGCTGCCAACCATGTAAGAACAGAGAATTTCTGTGCAGAAGGAACAATCAGGACAAGCCTTTGGTCTTCCAGAAAAAATCTCCAGAGTGAAACGTGTTTAGTACAAATCACTAAGCACCTGTACTAAACACTCGCACTAATCAAATTGCGAATCGGGCGTAAGTCCAGCATATAATACTCGTAAAAAAATCTCCAAAACTCCGATAATAGAGAAGCACTAGATAAATAACAACTAAACGTAATTTCCTTATAATTTTTTGCAGTAAACTTTGCAGGTATTTTTACAAAAGCACTTTAAGTATGGTTTATTGCAGTTCGGGAAAACCCCGAGCACAGTGCAGACTCTATTACTCGGTCAGAGTTAATAGCTTACGTGCATATTGCATCGGTACCATTTCGTGATTGGTTTTTTAAGTGTCTCCTCTGTATTGGTTTTATCATTCCTATTTTTTTCTGTGGGAATGGAGAATTTGAAATTGAGAATCGTATACATTGGAACAGATTAGATACTGCTTTAATTGCTTTGTTTTTTTTTTACGACTAAGGTATTTACTTGACAGGGATATTTATCGCTTGTTTGAGAGCAGTTTCCATGGTTTATGAATGCTTGCAACGGTGTCACTCACAAACAAGTCATAAAGGAGATAAAAGAGTAATCGAATAAGGTCTTAACCACTTTCAATTATTAAAAAATAAAAATCCGACTACCCATTAATTTTCTTTCAGGTTATGATTGGCAAACGGATACCGCCTGCTAACTCAAACTTGTTACGATCTTTTAGACAGCAGTCGGGTTTTGTTATTTTAATAATCTATTTTAATTTAAAACTTTTTAGGAATGATATAACGATTTGTAATCTCCTAATTCACTTCATTTTGATACTCGATAATATTGAATGAAAAATCAATTTTGACAACACACATTTTAGCACCAAATCTCCACACCATAGTTTTTGTTGACATTTTATTTAACCTATGACCCTTGGGGAATGAACACCTTTCATTTAATACCCTATTCATCGAAATCAGTCTAGTCGTTAGACCTGCAGAAGGGAACAAAAACTACATACATATATATATATACGCGCTCACATTACCCTCGCATAACACATTACCCTCGCTGGCGCATTCGGACGCCATACGAAATGACGCTTACAGCTCCCTAGCACAGTTCCGGACCACGCTCTACCAGCGTCTCCACGCAGCGCCTCTCTCGCGCCCAGGAAATGGAATTTCCGCACAAAAATAAAAAGGTTCAGCTACGTACGTATATCTGCTGGGATAATTATTGTAGTTCTACCTAAGCAGACTTAGGGTCAGGCAGTTGGTGTCTTTATGTTGGCCTGATTGTGGTTATAGATGAACCATCAGTTAGCTTAGTCTGACGTGCTAGATACGATCATATTTTAGGCTCGCTAGAGGTATGAAGCTAGCCACGATTACTTAAGTATAGCACGTCATGGTTGTAATACAAAGACTACTCTGGATGCTCACAACAATTTGAGCGTTGTGTGTGATAGCTAATATATATTTAGATTTTCGTATTCAGTTTATTTTAAGTATCTACTTTGCTAGTCAAGGTCAATCTGATACTGACTACTTCTTTTTGCTTTTATGTTCTGTAGTTGCCCGGAATTTAAACGCCACCTACGCACGAGTAATGATAAGTACATGGACAAGTAGAACAAGTAGCGCCATCTTGGTTGGTTTGTAAGTAATACTGTATATACCTGTAATAGATGTCTTTAAGAGTCAATGTTTTGCAATAATTAGCCGACTACGGCGAAGCAAAAGGAGGGTTATGATTTTAGCAGGATATGTATGTAGGTGTCTGACTTTCTGTCTGTTTTAATTTCACCCCTAAACCACTTAACTTATTTTCATGAAATTTTGTACACTGATAGATTATACCTTGTGAAAGGACATAGGCTATGTTTATAACCGACACCCACGTGGGAGGAACCACGGGCAGCAGCTGGTTTACCATAGTATAAGTAATGTACATACTTATTTTAAAATGCATAGTATATTTATTTTTTCATAAGCTTGTAACATCCGATAAGGCCCTCGATTCTACTAATGCAAACCACTGCCAAACCACAGACACTGTAAAAAATGGCGTAAAATTTTAGACTATTAAAACTTTTAGCTAATAATTTTTGTCATTAATGTTTTAAGAAGTAGATATGATAATGTAAAAACTTTTGTACAAATTACATTTATTCTGCATAGACAATTAAATCGGTACTTATAAAACATCAATACAAAAAGAAATATTAAAGACTAGTTTAGCAAATGGACCACAAGTTCGAAACGCTGCCCCAACCTAAGTAGACTCCGACAAGAAACTCAGTAGGCATTTTTGTTTGGTCTATTTACAAACATTTATTTAGTATAATTTACCTAGTTGAGCAAACAGCTCATTTCCAAGCTTGTTTATCATCCAAGTATTCTTGGATTTCATAATAGCCTTTCTGGCACAATTTACTTTTAACTAGATATTTAATTTATCCACAGGGGAAATCCGTAATTTCATTAGGGAGCTTGTTAAAAAAGTGTTACATTTGCCCTGGACAGAATGACTAATTTTTTGAAATCGACTGCCACAGACTACAAGATTGTTTTTGAGTTTAGTATTTATGTTAAGCCGGTCACAAACTCTTGAAATTTGAAATATTTTTCCTTACATACATCAGGTTCTCGAAAATGTATTGTGACACTACAGTTAGAATGTCTATTTCTTTTAACTTTTCTCAGGGGGGGGGAGAATCCGAGCGAGGCTCTTGAGCCTAAATTACAAGTAGCTCGCACAACCCGCTTTAAAAACACAAATAACAATATTTGAGTTATTAAATACCTACACAAGTTTAAATCTACAGAATTAAACAAAAGAAGAATTCCGTAGCTCAAAATACTATGAAAATAGATGAAATAAACTATTCTAGCCTGTTAAATTTTGTAGTATAAAAAGGCTAAAGAAACAAGTGACTAAAAGGAATATTGAAAGAATGCACACCACTCAAGTAAACTTTTGTTTATTTAACATTCTTTGGACGGAGTTTTGACTTATAAGAAAATAAATTACTGTACTTACTTAAATTCATATTCGATCTGGATCACAATAGCTGGTTTAATGTGAATACTTAGAAACTTTTAGTCTTTTACAAAACAAGATTCCTACTTTGTTTTGACTTACAACTTACAATAACAAAACAAACTTATAAACATGTGCCGGCTACACATTGTATCAAGAACGATTTTTGACATTTGATGATGTTGACATACTCTTTGATGTTGACTGTTGACATAAGGTTGACATAATATTATTTTGTAAGATTTTCTCTCAGAATGTGGTGTGGATTGGCGGGAATCTAATAAGGTTATGGGTAAATATTACGTGGCTATTCAACCTGACATCCCAAGTAGGTAATCCCTGGTTTAAGAAATATCGGTTCTTTAGTAAATGTACGACATCTATTATTACCCGCCTCCGCCTGGGCCATGCTTCCACCCCTGTACATTTGGCCAAAATTTGACCACTTACTTTGCAAATGCGGCTTATGTAGGGTGACGTTGATCATATCTTTTTTTTTTTATATAGGATACGTCAATTGGACTTCGCCTTGCCTGATGTTAGCTGAAGGCAAAGTCAGAAAAGAGGGTCACCATTACTTACACATACCTACCGTGTGACAATGGTGACACTCAGCTTGACGGCCTCATCATATGCTTTTTCACGCCCCGCTTAAAGGACCCGGGACTGTAGGAAGAAGGAAACACGTGAGCTGGTAATGAATTCCAGGCCTTAATGGTGCGACAGAAGAAAGAGTCTCTGAACCGCTTGGTTCTTGATCGGATGTTTTGCACCGTGTGCGGATGACATCTAAGACCTGCACGTGTTGTCCTGTGTAGGAAAGGGAGGGTGGGACTAATTGGAAGAGCTCATCAGAACACTCCCCATGGTACAGACGGTAAAATACAGCCATGGACGCAACATCTCTACGCAGCTGTAAAGGTTCTAGGGTGTTCGTGATCTCGGGATTCCCAATGATGCGGACCGCACGTCGCTGCAACCTGTCGAGAGCATCTAGTAAGTACTTTGCTGAACCATCCCAGAGATGCGAGCAGTATTCCACACAGGAGCGAATTTATGTCTTGTATAGAAGACACCGCTGCTCCGGCGTGAAAAATCGTCTCACTCTGTTCAGGACTCCGAGTTTTCGTGAGGCTGTTTTGATGATACTTTCGATGTAATTTTTGTTATTCAGGTTGCAGCGAACATCCATACCTAGGATATTGAGATTGTCCTGCAGTGGCAGTGACGTGCTCTGAAGAGTGGGGAGGGGAAGGAAAGAAGATACTTTTGCTGTAAACGCACATGCCTGCGTCTTCTTGGCATTGAACTCAACCAGGTTCTCAGAGCCCCATTAAGAAATGTGATTCAGGATCCCGTCAAGCTCAGTGACAAGAAGCTGCCTTTTCTCTGCGATATCTGACTGCTTGGCCGCAGGATGTCCATGATAACTCCCATGTAAAGTGCTATCGTCTGCATAACAATGAACATTACAGGTAGACAGCATGTCGTTGATATGCAGAAGAAAGAGAGTGGGTGATAAGACGGACCCCTGGGGCACGCCAGCATTTACCTGCAGAAACTCCGAAGCTCGTCTGTCACAAAGGACGCGAATACGGCGCCCCTGCAGGAAGCTAGCAACCCAGTTGCACAGCCTAGAAGGTAGACCAAAGGCAGGTAGCTTGGAACGAAGCGATTTGTGCCAGACTCTATCGAAAGCTTTGGCGATGTCAAGACTAATTGCCAGTGACTCGCCGTGCTTGTCCATAGCCTCACCCCAAAGATGGGTAACGTATGCTAGAAGATCACCCGTTGACCGTTTCGGTCTGAAGCCATATTGCCGGTCATTAATTAAGGAGTGATCCTCTAGGTGCCGCATGAGCTGTTTGTTAATTATGTGCTCGAACACTTTGCACAGCACTCAGGTGACGGCTATGGGTCGATAGTTGGCTGGCTCCGAGCGATTGCCCTTCTTGGGAATCGGCTGAACATTCGCCTCTTTCCAAGGCAAAGGCACTGTACCCAAACTGTAGGACAGTCGGTACAGGCGCGTAAGCATTGGAGACAACTCCGCTGCACATCTTCTGCTGTTGTCCCAACCCCGCAACCACGTATCTCACTATATGATATCCTTCCTGCCCATATCCCTCGTCCAACATCCTACGAATCTCTCCTAGCTTTAGTATATACGCCCTAAAATAACTCATTAAAATATTAAAATTCTTTAATTTGATTTAAATATACATAAAAGTATATCCTCTTTTCTGTCGTTAAATGTGAAGTTTATTCGTGTACGTACCCGTATCTATTTATATGATAATGATAAGTAATGATAAATATCATTGTTAGTGTTGTCCTTTTGTTTAGAGTCTGCGGGAAGTATCTACAAACTCCAGTAACCGGACACATTCTGGTCCATTTTATCTCCGTTGTTAAAGCTCTACTACGGGACATTGGCGGAATTGATGCTAAAAGAATTACCTTCTCTCAGAATACATAAAATTCTGTATTCTGAGGATTTACTATTGTAATAATTTCTACGATAAATATATATCAAACAGTTAAGTAAGATGAGGTCTGGGTCAAATTATACCATGTTTCTAAAATTAGAATACATTTTTCTTGAAATTACTCCGTTTTTCGACTTATTGATCATACTAAATACCCACTGACCCAGTTGCTAAAATATTAAAACTAGCTGATGTCCACGGCTTCGCCCGCGTGGAATTTTGATCCCATAAATTAATTTTTTCTCCCGGCAATTCCTTCGGATACCAACCCCGTCAGCCTTCGGGGGTGGTTATGTCGCACTCGGACCCACTGAAACCGCACGCCGTCTCAGGTCTAATCTCTCGTTTACACCACGAAACATGTTGTAAATTGTAAAACAAGTTGTAAACTTGTTTATTAAAAACTTGTAGAAGACTTCTAGAAGACTTAACAAAACACAATACTTGTTTTATACATGTATCTCAGATAATTTTTCGTTCACTTAATATGTATAGCCAAGAAGTTGTGAACAAGTTTAAAACACATTTGCGTTCACACTATAGCCTGTGACATATTGCACCTTGTTAAATAGGTACATGTTTTATACTTAGGTGTAAATGTGGGGTAAGGATACCGGGGTATAGGTAAAATTATATTCTACTCATTCTACGCTGGCCCTGGATGGCCCATGGCTTTAAAATGGTAAACCGGTGTCCCCCTAAGGTATGAGAAACCGGTGTCCCCATCGAACCCGGAAAGGGGGGATGATGAACGTCATGCCACAGCACCATTGGGGGTGAAGTGGTGACAGGCGGCCGCACCTGTAACCCCCACGCCTGCGCTCGGCGACCATAGACATTTGTTATCGCGTACTTTATTTTAGATCTTTTTAAATCACACATTTAAATAATACATTATGTTCTATCTTTAATAGTTTTCACAGCGTAGCGTATGCGACATAAAGTCTTTTTAAGTTTTTTTTTACACCCTGGGTAACTTTATTGGAGTTTCCCTAATTTTTTTGAAAATGTTATATGTAAATCCTATGTTGGTCAACGGTAAAGAATTTTTTAAATTAGTCCAGTACTTTTTGAGTAGCATACAAAATGTATATATATTTTTGTATGTTGTATAATACATACAAATCTTCCTTCTTTTGGAATAGAAAAAGGTCAACGGTAGATGACGTTGATGACATCTGACATTTGATATCAAAACAAAAAATAAGAGGAAAACAGATTCTCGTTGCTTGCTTTTTTTGTTTTTATTTTATTATTTACTTAGCGAGGGAATTGTTAAATAACGGTAGTAATCTTAACTACAATTATGCGAAATTAAATCCGCAAATTACCTTTTTAATGTAAACGGTTTGCATAAAATATGTAAATAAATTATGTAAAATTTTGTCCTTTAAAATCGTGACTTAACACAACTTATCAGTAAAACTGTATGTCAAATAAACTTACTATCTAAGGAATAATAGAATTATAAAATTGTTATCACTTAGATACATAGATAATTAGAAATTTTTATATGATACTGAATCTTTAAGGAAAAAACTGACGGACACTGATAAAATAACGTCAGTCCATAGTTCACTTTGTAGCCTGCTAGTGCTTGAACACGTTATACGTACGGAATTGACTGGTTCCTTTACATGTACAAGCGTACTGTATCAAATATATCTCGCTAATTATATAAAAAATGAGTGTACAAGTGCAAAAAGTTACGGATGAAGAATTGAGGGAGTTAATTCCTGATTTGCCTAGTGGCCAATTAGATACTTACAGGAAACGAGCCTCCTTCGATTGGCGCAGATTGAAACTTGCTTATGATACTGTTAACACACTGAAATTAAAGGTAACATTTATTTTATTTTATTATGTGAAGACTTGTGCGCTTGCAAAGATTCATAGAAAGTGTTAATTTACTTTTACTTTTTATAAAAATTTATACATAGAATTTTAATAAATGTAACTTACTATAGAATAGCCGAAGAGATAGTTTAAAAAAAAAAAATTTTATACCACTAGCATGTATGTAATTTGAGTACATAGAATATTATTTATAGTAGAGATTAGAGTGTATTTATCTATTAAAAATTTGTAATCTATACAAATAAATAACATTGCAGTGGCTATTGGTAACATTAAAGAAACAGTAATTGTGGTGCTGCAGATAGGTGATGTTGCTAGGCATAACTTAACTACCTTTATTTTAAAAAAATAATTAGTAAAAAAAAAATAAGACCTAGATTGAAGTCCATGCGGACAAAGTGTTGGGCACAGCTAGTGATAGCATAAATTGAAATTAGTTGTAGAATTAAATAGATATATTTACATCTCAATTGATCATGCAATCCTTTAATTAATTAGCCCATCACAGTCCATTGCTGGACATAGGCCTCTCCCAATGTTCAGAGGCCTTGGCCTACTGTTTCCACGCTGGACAGACGGGTTGGTACGGGGTTTTGTCTCAGGTTCTTCTCTCGCAGAGTAGCATTTTACGATATTGATCGTGCATTAAAATTAATTTCTTATTGCTTTACCTTACCTTACTTCAATAGTTTACTAGAGATTACATAATAGTTATTTAAATTTGCTAGACTAGACTTCTCCAATTATTTTAAGAGACATTTCTTTACTATTTTCCCTTCTTATTAGTATGTACTAGGTATTTACTTCATATATCTTTTTATGTGCTAAAGTTGTATATTTATTTTACGTTAATTGCACTTTTCTCATATCTTTATTGTGAAACATAGGTAGGTACAGAGATGGTCTATTACATAAATCGATCAGCTATTTGCTATTGAAAATTAAAACTAAAACTATTATTAGATAGCTACTAAAATACACTAAAATAAAATAAACATAAAAATTACATACATAATGCGTCATGAAATTCCTCCGCATCCTCACCGACCGGTAACGTACCCAGAAGGCTGGCGGCATTGCCACGTTGAATGGCAATGCTTATCCTCTGTGCAAGATAATAACCAGCCTTCTGGTCACGCGTAGCGTCGATCCCATATCTTAAATTTTTTTTTTTTAATACACCTTGTTTCTAGTTTATTTGCTAACCACACCAAATCTTTTATTTATTACATTATTGTCCATCCCAAGGTTGCCTGGAAGAAATCGCTTCCAGCGATAAGGCTGCCCATTGTATATTAAACTGTATTACTATATGCATGCTAACTACAAATTTTACTGTAATCTATTGGTGTACAATAAAGAATTATCTATCTATCTACTTATGAGAGAGAACCTATGAATAGACTCTATCATTTAGTAGTTGTCACGTGACAACCTCAGGATATTAATTGAATTGTATCATCTAATAACCTTCTTCATCTTAATATCAATCTCAGTCTCAACTGAAGCTTTCACCTCGGAGTCTGAGAGTCCAGTCAAGGTTACCAGTCTAACTGCAGATTGGCTAAACTTCGATATTTTCCGTGAAGCAACTGTCATTTAACGATATCTGCAATATCTAAAAATCAAATTAGATCAAAACAAGAAGATTAAATATATTCCTATTGCCTGGGGTATACATCTTGTATGCCTCTAACATTAAAATTTCCACTTTTATGTACACTAGACTTTGCCTCGCATATTGCAATTCCTCTGTGCACTCCCGGGTTTGCTGGAAGAAAACTCAATTTTGAGTTAAAAAAAATATCACTTCACTCACACTTATCTTACCTCTAAATAATATAATAATAATGTTTACAGAATGAGATATGGGACTTCATGGAAAAGAATCCCTTATTCAAGCATACAGAAGCCACTCGTGTTCTGGACGATGAGAGACATATCACGACAAAGAGGATGTATACTATCTTCAATGAAAATTTCATGCCAGTTGAACGGGTAATTTATAAACTATACTAATATAGAACTACTACCATACTAATTTAAAAGGAGCTAGGACACGACGGTATTGCCGTTCAATTGAGCAGTCAGATTAGGATAGTACCTTCACCCCTACAGAATACCATGGCCATAATAACCTTGTGTTGTGTCCCCGGCGGTGAGTAGTGTAGCCAGAGCTCACTGGTGAGTTTTTGTGCTGTCAGTGGGAAGACCAAAAGCTTGTCCTGCTTTGTCTTTTACGCTGATGGCACAGAAACTCTCTGTGCTTACAGGGTTGTCAGCGTGAGTGTGACTCTCTTGGTGTTGCACACATCCATAGGCCACGGTAACCACTTTCCAAGAGATGGGCCGTGAGCTTGTGGCACCTAAGTGGTATAAAATAAAGTGTAAAGTAGTCAGAAGTCAGAGTGTATAAATTGGACTTTACATTGGAGATACCTGAGAAAAAAAATAGGAATGTTAAATTAACGATTCTGGACACAAAAAAAATCCATAAAGATCTGGAATTTTCATCTTTTTGTTTGCGATAGATACAAAAAATACCGAATGAATTTTGATGCTTTTTTTTTTTTTTTTTTTTTTTTTTTTTTTTTTTTTTATATAGGACACGCCAACTTGACCTCACCTCGCCTGATGGTAAGCTAAAGGCAAAGTCTCAGGAAAGAGGGTCACCATTACAGACACTAAGTGCTACAATGGTGGCACTCAGCTTGGCGGCCTCATCAGATGCTTTTTCACGCCCCGCTTAAAGGACTGTAGGAAGAAGGAAACACGTGTGCTGGTAATGAATTCCAGGTCTTGGTGGTGCGGCAAAGAAAAGAGTCTCCGAACCGCTTGGTTCTTGCTCGTATATTCTGCACAGTGTGAGGGTGACATCTAAGGCCTGCACGTGTTGTCCTATGTAGGAAAGGAGATGGTGGGATTAGTTGGAAGAGCTCGTCAGAACACTCACCGTGGTAGAGACGGTAAAATACAGCCAAGGAAGCAATATCTCTACGCATCTGCAAAGGCTCGAGGGTGTTCGTGACCTCAGGGTTCCCAATAATTCGGACCGCGCGTCGCTGCAACCTGTCGAGAGCATCTAGTAGGTATTTCGCGGAGCCATCCCAGAGATGCGAGCAGTATTCCACGCAGGAGCGAATTTGTGTCTTATAGAGAAGACACCGCTGCTCCGGCGTGAAAAAACGTCTCACTTTGTTTAGGAGTCCGAGTTTCCGCGAGGCTGTTTTGATGATGCTCTCGATGTAATTTCTGTTATTCAGTTTGCAGCGAATATCCATGCCTAGGATATAGAGATTGTCCTGCAGTGGAAGTGGCGTGCTCTGAAGAGTGGGAAGGGGAAGGAAAGAAGATACCTTTGCTGTGAACGCACAAGCCTGCGTCTTCTTGGCATTGAACTCGACCATGTTCTCGGAGCCCCATTGAGAAATGTGATTCAAGATCCGGTCCAGTTCAGTGACAAGAAGCTTTTTTTTTGTTTCAAAGAATAAATGTGGTAATTTGACCACAATAGGCTATTTAACAAGGTCTTCCGATTCTTCTCAATATCTACTGCTTAATACGTGTATGTTAGTTTGTTCTGAAAAAAAAAATAAAAAAATATATATATATATATAAATATAAGAAGGAGGCAGGATACGGCGGTATTTCCGACCGATTGAGCAGTCCGACTGGGGTAGTACCTCCGCCCTACAGAATACCGCGGCTATAATAACTTCGTGTTGTGTTCGCAGCGGTGAGTAGGGTAGCCAGAGCTCACTGGAGAATTTGTGCTGTCAGTGGGAAGACTAAAGGCTTGTCCTGCTTTGTCTTCTACTGACGGCACAGAAACTCTGTACTTACAGTGTTGGCAGCGCGACTGTGACTCCTCTGGTTGTAATAATAAAATAATATGTGTTATTACAAAGTAAAAAAAATTGGTTCGCAAGCGTCAGAGGTAATAATAAAAAAATATGTGTCATATGACAATGAAAGAAGTAAGTGTGTAATCTCCTATTTAAAAGAAATATAAATAAAATTGGTTTGTAAGTACATTACCATAAAAGTTCGGGCGCCTTGGAGATACACATGCCTAGGATAATCAGCGGAGATTGGAAACTTTTAATCTGCCGGAGGTGAGCTAAATGAAACCAAACGGTGAGGTTTAAGGTTTTATTGTCCACTCCAGTGTGCATTTAGAAATAGTTGCAAGGATACATTCCTAATGTATATCTAACCTTAAATTTAAAATTAGAGTTTTATAAGCTAGGTCAAAATGATTCTATGTCACCAATGCACTTTTAGGTTATTTTGAAGTTTAGATTTAAAATATAATTAAAGTAAGCTCACGGCATCCCTCGGCGAGTAAACACAGCAGCGGGAAAGCTCGTAGCAGGCGAAGTTTTCAGTTTAAGCCCATGCGGTACATCCAGGTTTGAGGTGAAAAGTCCAAACCCTCCATAAGGAAATGCAGATGACCGAAGACAAAGGAACGCCGAAAAAGGTCCAAAGAAAAGAGAAAAGGCCAAGACAAAGGCGGTTCCAATTTGGAAACCTGTAATAAAATTGCATGTCATTAGAACAAACTCCAATATAGGGCACGAGGTCCTAATTTTTTATAAATTTGCGCGACTTACCGCCTTAACTTGCTGGAACAATGCCAATAGCAAAAGAAATCATAATATTTTCAGATTAAGAGCTGAAACAATAGAATTTTAACAATTATTTTTCAAATTAGGAGCGTGGCGAACTTCCATCAAAGGGAATCTTATTAAAAAATGACAACTCACCAGAAATAAACTATAATTCCACAAGAGGATAGTTGCGAGGACACAAACTATCATCCCCTAGGCCAAAATACTCTCATTTTTATGAGATTTATTGAAATTAAGTTACGAAGCCATGAATATCGACCATCCCGTCTCAATATAGGAAGAAAGGTGCTTTTGACAGCGATACGTCAAAATGTCATTCACTCCGCGCTCCGAAACCCTTCGTTCAAAAATAGAATTAAAACCGGTGTGACGACGTTCGCAGAGCGCGTCGTTACATTACATCCCTCCCCAAAAAGAAAAAAGAAAGAAAGAAACTTCCTTTTCTAATGAAAATTATGAGAGTCCAGAACAAAATTCCAAAAAACCTCAAAAGACAAAATGTCTTGCAACATTTTTCAATAAACAAAAAAGGCAATGCGAAAGCATCTTGCATTGGGTATTGCAGAAATAATTATAAATTAAAGAATGGGAAAGCATTCCTAAAAATCAAAGAATGTGAAAACACTCGAAAAGTAAAGAACCAAACTCAGAAAAGAGTAAAAACTTATTTCAACACAAAAGTGAAAATAAATCCTTCAATAAAACAAATTAAACAATCCCTACTCAATTCCATTCCAGATATCGATTAGGCAACCAACGCCGTCGAATCTAATCCTTGATCTTAACCAGCCTTCTAGCATCAATACAAAAGTGCGGTTGAGCTCCTACGCCACCGACTCTATACCAGCTATTCCTGAAACAAAAATATGAAACTAACAAGATATCGGTTAAGCACCAACGCTGCCGAATCTGAAAGAAAATCGGTAAAAACAATGAAGTTTTCCCACTGTCGGTTAGGTTGAAAAGCCGCCGACTTCAAATTCCTATTCCAACATCTAAAACGTCAAAACAAAATCACAACAAAAGTGTCGTAATAATATATTTATAAGCATTGTGATCGGCATAACACCACCAACTTTCCGAGCACAAGCAAAATATAAAGAAAATATGACAATTGTGACCAGTACAACACCACTGACTTTCTGAGCACAACCGCATAAGAAAAGTATGACATTTGCGACCGGCACAACACCACCGACATCCCGTGCGCAAAGCATAAAAAAATGTAACAATGTGTATAAAAATACAATCGTACAAAAAGAGAAAAACGACAATTACGACCGGCTCAACACCACCAGCTTCCCGTGCGCAAAGCGTAAGGTGTGACTATGTGTATGAAACACAATAGCACAAAAAATTGTAAAGTCCAGTAAGACACAAGTTTCCCAAAAAATGGTATAACAAGGTGTGTAAAAAATGCATAAAATGCGTCCAATCCGAGAATCTTAATACTAAGAAAATAACCCAGAACTGTACAAAAATAAAGTTCAAGAAACTTAATTTTCCATTCCCTAAGTGAGTGGAAATAAGTCAAGTGAATTTAATGTAGAAAATGAATATTAAATTTCACTCCTATATTAGAGTAGAAACTAAATTCCTAAATTTGTACAAAATATACAATATTAAATATACAAGTGTATAAAAATATATACAGGAAAATAATCCTATACAACAAAGATAAATAAAAATATAAGATCTTTTGATGTGGAACAATTTGTTAATATGGAGTAGAGTTACATAAAAATAAGTCCTAAAATGACCTAAGTTATTTTTGAAGGAAACTAAAATTGAAATTAATAAATTGTTGTGAAGTTCCTAACATACATCACCTTTCAAGAACCCTAAACCTATCAAACATCACCTTTTAATGGGTTCAATACTTCAAACAAAGTACCAAAGACAAAGATAGACATTGTCAAAACAAGAATAATTTTAATATTTAATTATGTCTTTAATATGATAACGACCAGTATAGTTTTTATTAAGGTCTTTTAAAACATAAACATTAGAGGAAATTTTATCTATTATTTCACACTTAACAAACTTAGGTGCTAACTTAGCCGAAAAGAATGCAGGAGCATTAGACTGCACAAAACTTCTCCTCCACACTATATCTCCCACTTCAAAAGAAATGACCTTCCTTCCTATATTATAATAACGCGCATTACGCTTATAAGCTTTAAGCAATGAAGCTTGAACTTTTATAAAAATATCACTAAGTGATTTAAGTGAAAAAGCAAATGAAGACCTATCAACAACATCAAGTTGATTGAGGTTATCAAAAGAATTACTAAAACGGTGCAATGAAGCATCAAAAATAAGTTCTCTACCGAACATGAGAAAATTAGGAGTGAAATCTGTAGCTAGATTCACACTACTATTTAAAGCTAATTGAACATGAGGCAAATATTTTGACCAAGTTCTATGATCATCTTTAACAAAACAAGAAATACATGTTTCGACTGTTTTGTTATATCTCTCTACAGGATTATTTTGAGGTGTATATAAAGTATTATAAAATATTTTACTAATATTATAACTTTTTAGAAAATCTACAAATTGCTTAGCTGTAAATTGGCTTCCATTATCACAAACAAAAATTTTAGGTGTTCCAAACTTAAGAAATATTTCTTTTTCAAGTATCCTACAAATTACTTTAGTGGTAGCACTAGTCATAGGAAATATCCAACAATATTTTGTAAAAACATCTATGATTGAAAGTATATACTTGTGGCCAGAATAAGCTTTTGGAAGAGTTCCAATAATATCAATAGAAAACATTAACATTGGTTTATCAACTTTCTTAGGATTAACCATAATTCCATGAGGTGGATTAGTAGAAGATTTATAAGCTTTACAAGTATCACAAGAAGAAATGTATTTTTGAACATCAATAAACATACCTTTCCAAAAATAATGTATTTTTAATTTATTTAAAGTTTTATGAATTCCTAAATGTCCTGAATTAACATCATCATGATTAGATTTAATAGTGTCTAAGATGTGTTCTTTAGGTATGACAATTTTCCAATTTAAACGATTATTAGGATTATATTTATCTTTACAAAATCTATACAAAGTATCACTTTCAACTTTGAAATTTTTATATTTTCTAGGAAACTTTTGACAATTTACAAATATTTTTCTATACCAAGGATCAACGATATCCTCATTTGGCATAACAATAATATTATTTACAGGAATATTAATAGCAGAAATTTCTATTCTGGATAAACAATCTGGAACTAAATGTAAAGAACCTTTTTTATATTTAACATCAAAAGTAAATTGAGAAATTCTAGCAGCCCAACGTGCAAGACGACCACTAGGATTATTAAGTTTAAGAAGCCAAGTTAAACTAGCATGGTCAGTGATAACTGTAAATTTCATTCCTTCAATATAAGGTCTGAAATGTTCAATAGAATCCAATATTGACAACAACTCTCTCTCAGTTGTACTATAATTACGTTCACATTTATTAAGTGATCTAGAATAATAAGCTACAGGATGTTGATCTCCATTATCATCATCTTGGCTCAGGACACTACCAATTCCAACAGAACTAGCATCGCAATGTAAAGAGAATGGTCTTTCAAAATTCGGACAATGTAAAACTGGTGCAGAAATTAATGCAAGTTTTAAATTATGAAAAGCAACTTCAGCTTCTTCATTCCAGAAAAGAGATTTTTTAGAATTCTTGCTTCCGGCCGTTAATTTGGTTAAGGGCGAAGCAATATCAGCAAACTTATCAATGAATCTACGGTAATAAGAACATAACCCAAGAAAACTTCTTAATTGTCTAACGCTTTCTGGGCGTGGGAAACTTTTAATGGACTCTAATTTAGCGGGGTCTGTATGTAAACCATTACTATCAACAATATAACCAAGATAACGCAGTTTATCTTTACAAAAATTACACTTTTTTAAATTAATAGTTAACCCAGCATCTTTAAGGATTTTATAAATTTTATTTAAATAATCTAAATGATCAGAGAATGTAGAATTTATCAATATGAGATCATCTAAGTAACAGAATGCCACATTATCAAATTCTGGTCCAAACAACTTGTCTACGAGTCTCTGCAACTCTGCAGGTGCATTAGTCAAACCGTACACCATCCGGGTAAAATGAAATAAACCTTTCCCAGGAACAACAAAAGCAGTCTTCTCTCGAGAAGATTCTTCTAAAGCGATTTGCAAAAATGCTTTAGACAAATCAATAGTAGTTATATAATTAGCACCCCGAAGGTTATCTAAAATTCTAGAAGGGTAAGGTAAAGGATAAGAATCTTTAACAGTAACTGAATTTAAACGTCTAGAGTCCAAACATAATCTTGTTCCACCATCGCGTTTTTCAACGGCTAACACTGGAGAACACCAAGGAGATTTAGAAGGTTCAATAATATTTTCCTTTAATAAAACTTCCACTTCATCATAAAGTTCTTTTTGTTTAGCAGGACTAAGGGGCCAATAACGTTGTTTAAAAGGTTCACCAGTAACATTAATTTTATGTTTAACTAAATGAGTAAGACCTAAGCCTCTCTTTTCATAAGAAATATTTTCAAAAAGTGAAATAATTTTATTTAACTCGTGTTTCTCAGAAGGAGAAAGTTCAGAAACAGAAGTAACTGCATTTACACAAGTAGTGGATTCATATTCAAAAGTAATATTATTCCATAAGTCTTTAGCAAGATTAAATTTCAACCAAAAGTCAAATCCCAAAATAATTGAAGGTTTAAAAGAAGGTATTATTAAAAAATCTACATTTTTAGTTAAGTTATCACAAGTGATAGGTAAAACCATAGTTCCAATAACATTGTGTGCAGAACCATCAGCAGTAACAGCGTTACCTTTATAAGGTTTAAATTTATAACCTAATTGCAAAAATGTTTGATGAATATTAGAACCGAGTACACAACTACAAGCTCCACCATCTAACAAACCTGAATAAAATTTATCATATTAAATGAAGATGCGGCTCTCCGACTATGATCACCAACTTCAGACAAATCAGCCATGACATGAGGCATCTCATGAGTAGAAGTACCAACTGGAACATCATTAACAATATTCTCAAACAAAGGCGGGACCTGTATTTCCTTATCCATGTTTGATTTATAAAAGGATGTGAAAATCTAATAAAAGTTGTATTAAATACACTATAAGTTTCTAATTAAAGTATCAATTAAAGTTTCTAATTAAAGTTAATTAAATTATGAATGAAGTTAATTGCATTGATAGCAAAACGCTAAACTCAAAAGTCAAACAAACTCATAGAATGGAATGTTATTGTTGCAAAAATTATTTAGGTCAAATGCCTATAAAGACAAAAATGCATTAGTGATTCACAAAATAAATTATTTATGTCTACTTAAGGTAAACAGCAAATATTCAAATATTACTATGTTTTCACACATGTGAATAGAGGTTAAGAACTAGTAATTATATAATATTACTAAGTGGAAAATCTTACCTGTAATAAACAAAAGCTATATAAGATAAAACAGTTATAACAATAACCATGTTATACAAATTGAAACATTCACCTGTAATTGAGAGATACAAACAATAGTACTAACTTGTAGTATGATTAGTTTTGCAAAGTAAACAATAACAAAGATTTACTGTAATACACAGTTATGTAACAGTAAAATACATGAAGAAAACACTGTTCTTAACATGATAAGGTAAAAAATAATGCAAAGGTGACAAGGAATAAAGATACATGCACACTGTCATGTCCCTGTTCACGAGTGCCAATTGTAATAATTAAAAAATATGTGTTATTACAAAGTAAAAAAAATTGGTTCGCAAGCGTCAGAGGTAATAATAAAAAAATATGTGTCATATGACAATGAAAGAAGTAAGTGTGTAATCTCCTATTTAAAAGAAATATAAATAAAATTGGTTTGTAAGTACATTACCATAAAAGTTCGGGCGCCTTGGAGATACACATGCCTAGGATAATCAGCGGAGATTGGAAACTTTTAATCTGCCGGAGGTGAGCTAAATGAAACCAAACGGTGAGGTTTAAGGTTTTATTGTCCACTCCAGTGTGCATTTAGAAATAGTTGCAAGGATACATTCCTAATGTATATCTAACCTTAAATTTAAAATTAGAGTTTTATAAGCTAGGTCAAAATGATTCTATGTCACCAATGCACTTTTAGGTTATTTTGAAGTTTAGATTTAAAATATAATTAAAGTAAGCTCACGGCATCCCTCGGCGAGTATATGTAAACACAGCAGCGGGAAAGCTCGTAGCAGGCGAAGTTTTCAGTTTAAGCCCATGCGGTACATCCAGGTTTGAGGTGAAAAGTCCAAACCCTCCATAAGGAAATGCAGATGACCGAAGACAAAGGAACGCCGAAAAAGGTCCAAAGAAAAGAGAAAAGGCCAAGACAAAGGCGGTTCCAATTTGGAAACCTGTAATAAAATTGCATGTCATTAGAACAAACTCCAATATAGGGCACGAGGTCCTAATTTTTTATAAATTTGCGCGACTTACCGCCTTAACTTGCTGGAACAATGCCAATAGCAAAAGAAATCATAATATTTTCAGATTAAGAGCTGAAACAATAGAATTTTAACAATTATTTTTCAAATTAGGAGCGTGGCGAACTTCCATCAAAGGGAATCTTATTAAAAAATGACAACTCACCAGAAATAAACTATAATTCCACAAGAGGATAGTTGCGAGGACACAAACTATCATCCCCTAGGCCAAAATACTCTCATTTTTATGAGATTTATTGAAATTAAGTTACGAAGCCATGAATATCGACCATCCCGTCTCAATATAGGAAGAAAGGTGCTTTTGACAGCGATACGTCAAAATGTCATTCACTCCGCGCTCCGAAACCCTTCGTTCAAAAATAGAATTAAAACCGGTGTGACGACGTTCGCAGAGCGCGTCGTTACATGGTGTTACAGACGTTCATAGGTCACGGTAACCACTTTCCATCAGGTGGGCCGTGTGCTGGTCTGCCAACTAAGTGGTATAAAAAAAAAAAAAATATGCCAAAATAAGATATTGCCTAACCAAACTGAAATTATGACTTTGAATTATTTCTAATTCCCACAATAAAATAAAATATAAAAAATAAAATACTGACCCAATTTTTTACTTTTTAGAATTCTCATTAAATTTTAAATAACTTTTATTAGATACGAACTATATACTTGGTTATACAATAGTTTGTGCTCAGATGAATTGTTTGACATGATGCCCACAGCTACATTCTATCATCGCACCTCTCGCCATAGGCAGGGAATTCATCCTCACACATAGCGAACTGAGACGGTACGCACTATGTTTGCGGTATGAAAGAAACTTCATCCGACGCACACTCAAGCTGTGGAATTACCTCCCTACTGCGGTTTTCCCAAGCACCTACAATATGGGGTTGATGGTCCATAGGCCACGTTAACCACTTCCCGTTAGGTGGATCGTGTGCTTGTCTGCCACCTAAGTGATTTACAAAAATATCACTTCGTTGCCCGTCTGTCTGTCTGTCAAGACCTTTTTCTAAGGAATGCGTGGAGAGAGTCAAGTTGAAATTCATACTCAGGTCTATAACCCCTCGTTCACACCTAAGTATAAAACATGTGTTTGACAAGTTGCAATATGTCACAGGCTACAGTTGAACGCAAATGTGTTTAATACTTGTTTACAACTAGTTGGCTAGGTATACATACCTACTATGTGAACGAAAAAGTATCTTAGATACATTTTTCTTTTTTTTACGTGCGCAAAATCCCCACGGATACCTCCTCACCGGAGCCGGTGGAGGAGGTTATGTCGGACTCGAACCGACTAAAACGCACGCCGCCTGTGGGTCGTTTTGGTTGCCGAAGGTGAGGTTGACAGGCATATCCCTCGCACCCCGGCCGACCCAGGGCCATCTCTCACAATCTGGCCCTCGTCTCGGGTGTGGGGACTAAAGAGTCCCCAACTCAACCCCGGAAACGGGGAGGCGCGCTGGGCGCGCCACCGCCGCGGCCTGCTTCTGCCAGGGTGACAGGCGGCTCCACCTGTCACCCCCAGGCCGGCGCTCATGGGGGGCGGAGGTCGTTCATCGACCTCCGACGCCAGAGTTGACTTCGTACGTGGGCAGCTTGGCTTGCGATCCTTCGTCGCTCCCGCTGCCGCTCCCGCCCCGCCTCCTCCTTCACGAGCATTACTTGCTCGCGGAAGGAGGCGCCGAGTATCTTAGATACATGTATAAAACAAGTATTGTGTTTTGATTAGTCTTCAACAAGTTTTTTATAAACAAGTTTACAACTTGTTTCATGATGTAAACGAGGGGTAACGTCTTGAAACTGTACAAAAATCATACTTTTAAGCCAACGCATTCGAGTTTAAGTTACGGAACCCTCGGTGCGCGAGTCGGACTTGCACTTAATAGGCTTTTTTATATTGAAATTAAATTTAACGAACTTGGTATTACCATAATACTATTGCAAAGTAACACAAAAGTCATTACTGCAACATTATCATAAAGATTCATTATACCATTGAACCATGTCACATAAGTATTAAATACATATATTACCATTTGTAATGGAGTCTGTTTTGAATAATAATACTTAACTTTCCTTTCCTTTCCTTTGCATATCCTGGAAGTTCACATATGACCCTGAATTTAATGAATCTATAAGGATTTTAAACAAAATCGGTTTGCCTCCATGCTTGTATTTTTAGCTGTGTTTATGTTTTAGAATGAAAGTAAAATCTTTTTATGATACAGTTGCATGCAGTGGGTGGTTTCCGGCAGAGTAGAATTTGGGCCACCGTATACCTTCCCATGCGGTGTCGTACAAGGCTACTAAGGGATAGGGCTGTTTAACATCAGACAGATATATACAGCCCAGACTCAGGCACATAT
Source organism: Eilema griseolum (assembly GCA_963662185.1). Taxonomy (NCBI): domain Eukaryota; kingdom Metazoa; phylum Arthropoda; class Insecta; order Lepidoptera; family Erebidae; genus Eilema; species Eilema griseolum. Next base: position 25,315,463 of record OY759240.1, read on the forward strand.
GCATGGCTCGAGTCAACAATAGTGCCCGGAATACGGCAATAGGATCACCACGTATTACGTGGGACCGTATACAATGATTGGTTAAATGAGGGTATTAATTCACCTCTGCCTAACCCTCTTGGGATAAAGGCGTGATTCAGTTAGGCTAACGTAATAATTGGTATGGGGGAGTCTAGTTCCATCTACTCAGTGCAATCACAGGCTCCATTTTGTTACTGAGTATTTCTTAACAAAATATTTTTTTTTTCGATTTTTTTATGCCCCCTAGGCAAGCAAGATAAGCACATGGCCCACCAGAGTGGTTACCGTGGCCTTTGGACGTGTGCAACACCAAGGGAGTCACACGAACAGACTCTCGATTCTACTATAGCAAAACTTCTGTCATACCATAGACACTGCAAAAAATGACATTACATTTTAGATTTTCCTTCTTTTTACCGTCCCGGGTCCTTTAAGCGAGGCGTGAAAACATTACTTAGTGTCTGTAATGGTGACCCTCTTTTCTGAGATTTTGCGTTTAGCTTACTATCAGGCGAGGTGGAGTCAAGTTGGCGTGTCCTATATAAAAAAAAGACTTCTATTCTATACGCTTGAAGTCCAAAATGAAAAGTTTCATTACACTTTTTTATTTACTCTACAAAAATCCTTTTAATTTTGAACCTTATTAGGAGGTAGGCGGTATTTCCGCCCAATTGAGCAGTCCGACTGGGGAAGTACCTCTGCCCTACAGAATACCGCGGTCAAAATAACTTCGTGTTGTGTTCCCAGCGGTGAGTAGGGTAGCCAGAGCTCACTGGAGAATTTGTGCTGTCAGCGGGAAGACTAAAGGCTTGTCCTGGTGACGGCACAGAAAGTCTGTGCTTACAGGGTCGGCAGCGCGAGTGTGGCTCTTCTGGTGTTACACACGTCCATAGGCCACGGTAATTTCCATCAGGTGGGCCATGTGCTTGTCTGCCACCTATGTGCTATAAAAAAAACCTTAATAACATTGCTGTAAAGTTTAAAATTAAATAGATTTGTAACAGTATTTTGGTGTGACAGTGGTTTTGCTTTAGCAGAAATGAGGCCCAGATTGAAACCACAATTAGGGCTTTGGAGCCTATGGTCCGCTCTCTTAGTCTTTCTCTTGTAATAAGTAGCGACTGCTGCCCCATCTCCCAACACTGAGACTATAGCCTGCACCAGAGCCTCGTCTGTTTAAGTAGACATGGGCCCTTCAGATCTTTGCCCATAAACTCTTGCAACTCAGCTCTTTATCTTAAAAATCAACTTTCTTTTACAGATAGCTACAGACCCAATGTTGTTTCAAGCTGAAACCGAAGCTATGTTCATGTTTGATAGTTCTTTAGCTGTGAAAGTGTCCCTCACATTCCGAATGTTTAGCAACGCTATCCAGGGCAACGGCCGTTCCCATCATTACCATATCATCGAGGATGTTGCTAAGGGGAAGATTGGAGGATGTTTCGCGTTGACAGAGGTCTCGCATGGGTCTAACGCGAAGGGCATGAGGACTACAGCGACCTACATACCTGAGAAGAAGCAGTTTGTTATGCATAGTGCAGATTTTGAGGCTGCTAAATTCTGGGTGGGATCGTTAGGTAAGTTTGTTGTCATTTCTTTCATTTTGCTTGTCTGCTATTTAAGTGCTATAAAGTACAAAATAACTTTTTTAGGGATCCATACCATACTATGAAATTCTGTAACTAAGGCTGGGTTTCACTGGTGAATATAAATTCATTTAATTTTAACTGCTACATTCAGCTTAGTCAAATTGATTTCCACCAATGAAATCCTGGCACCTAGGTACTATTATGATATCTATCTATCGAATATCTTAATGATAAAAATTAATGGTCATCTTAATGTAATTCGAGCAAGAGCTCCCACAATTCAAATTGTAAACATAACCATATTTAAAAAAAGATACATTAGTTTTTATATGGTTCTCTGAGTATTTTGCTCCTGCTAATTTTTGAAATTAACCTTGCAAAATATATAATATACTGATGGGAAAGGCGGAAAGGTTGATTGATTGATTTATTCAATAAGCAATATTACATTTTGTTTGAAATTTCATACAACTAATCACAAAAATAATTAACAATTATAGAAATAGAAATGTCATACAATTTAAAACACAAAAATAATTAAAAATTATATAAATAAAAATATTATACGATTTAAAACACAAAAGCAATCAAGAATTATATAAATAAAAAATGTCATACAAATTAAAACACAAAAATAAATGAAAAATTATATTAAAAAAATTTCATGCAAATAGATAAATTGATTTTAATAACACAATTACGATTTGAATTAATAAATCGGGGAATCGGGTGCTATGGCACACATTGGAGGCCTATGTCCAATAGAAAACTTTAATGGGCTAATTGGTTTTAATGACCCAATGTTTGCACGCTCTATGGAGCAGAATATCTACTAATTTTAAGACAAGATCTTTGTAACCATATTTGAAGCAAATAAACGATTGAATTGAATCGGTTGAATGATTGAATATATTTTTAAATTACAGGAAAATGCGCAACCCACGCGATTGTATACGCAATGCTGATATCAAAAGGCAAGAATCACGGCCTCCATACATTTGTTGTACCTATCCGCGACCCAAAGACTCTGAAGCCGTACCCTGGAGTTATAGTTGGCGATATAGGAGAGAAGATCGGACTTAATGGTGTTGACAATGGGTATGTATCTGTCGCATCCAATTAGATTAATCAGCCGTTCAATAAACCCCCTAGGCCAGTGGTGGACAAACTTTCTTAATTGGGGGCTATAATATTTAAGTAATTCCGGGGGAGGGCCAGAAGTACAAGAAAAGAAAATGCATTTTGTACCCCCATCGGTAGGTCAATGTTTATCCCTCAATCACTTCACCACGCTACTTTGAGCCTCGCGACTCGTAACACATTCATGAAATACGCGGCTAGTCTAGCATAACATAACATAAACTCATGCCTATATCCCCGAAGGAACTTTCTGTCTTATTTCTAGGTTGACCTAATTGACCTAGCCACCCAGTTTATTAAAAGTCTTATAATAACCGCGGTAGCCTAGTGGTATGGGTAATGGACTGCTGAGACGAGGTCTCGGGTTCGATCCCAGGTTTTACCATGGCACACACCAATGACTTTTCGATACTTTTCAAAGTTATGTGTGTATTTATCGCAGGTTTATAAGTGCCCGGTTAATGGCAATAAGCTCGCCACGTATCACATTGAGACCTAAACATAAACTGGCGAAATGTGGGTGCTAGCACCTCTGCCTACCCCTTCGGGGATATAGGCGTGAGTTTATGTTATGTTATACTTATAACAAACGCTGTGACTGAATATTATTCAGGCGGTTAATTAAGCTGCGTCATATTCATTATGGGTAGTTTATAAGTGTCCTTTTGCCTTGTTATCTACTAGCCATCGCCCGCGGTTCCGCCCACACGGATGTCGGTTATCGCGACTTTTGGTCATTATGTTCACGATGGGCGCGAAAACACTGGATGGACTTCGAGGTGTTTTTTTATTAGAAAGGCATATGTCAGACTTAAAATTTACCATATCGCGATTAGTTGAGGAGAGCCAGCGATTTATTAGGAAATTTCGCTATAATCGACAACTATGCCGGTGAACTGACTTCAAGAAACAATAAAGTGGGACTAAAAAGAGAAAAATAACTGAATTTATAGGTTTACTTATCTCTTAAAACTTGAATGTAAAACCACTCTAAAAGCATACCCTATCCAACACAGCAATAATAATTAAATTCTGTTCATTATTGCTTTGATGTCGCGTAACAAACAAACAAAAAAAATACCCATCGAATTCAGTACCTCATCCTTTTTTTGAGTCAGTTAAAAATGAAAACAATTTTGGTAGCCTCTTGTGGATTGGCGCTCAGATGATGAAGATCCGCGTGGAATTCCTCGTAACCAAATCAGTTTAGGGGCGTAATTTGACCACAAGGAAATACTGGAAGATATGAAGAAGATCCGAGTAGACTTCCTCGTAGCCAAATCAGTTTGATGACATAGGTTGACCTCTAGGCAATACTGGAAGATATGAAGAAGATCCGCGTGAAATTCCTCGTAACCAAATCAGTTTGACGACATAGTTTGACCTCTAGGCAATACTGGAAGATATGAAGAAGATCCGTGTGAAATTCCTCGTAGCCAAATCAGGTTGATGATATAGTTTGACCTCTAGGCAATACTGGAAGATATGAAGAAGATTGGCGTTCAATTCCTCGTAGCCAAATCAGTTCGGCGACATAATTTGATCACGAGGAAATACTGGAAGATATGAAGAAGATCCACGTGGAATTCCTCGTAGCCGAATCAGGTTGATGACATAGTTTGACCTCTAGCCAATACCGGATATGAAGAAGATTGGCGTGTAATTCCTCGTAATCAAATCTGTTTGGTGATATAGTTTGGCCACGAGGATATTTCCTCGTGGCCAAACTATGTCTGGAAGATAGTTTTAGTTTAGATAGCACTGCGTAATAGTCTTGTCCCTTAGGTGTTGTGGAAGGCGATTAAAGAATAGGGATGTTCTTCAACCGACAGTAAATATACAGTCTATGACAAAGTGCCCACTTGACAGCAACAGGCTCGGTACCTATTACGTGGGACCAAAAATTTTAGTTGACAATATGTGGGATTCACAGGATTGAGTATTTTCAAATATGTATGGGTGTGTATTTATTATTTTATTGACATTCCAGCTACGTAATGTTCAACAACTATCACTTGTCGAAAGAAGCGGCCCTGGACAAGCTTGGCGGGGTGGACGACAATGGCGACTACAAGACGCCCTTCAGGGATCCTAATAAGAGATTTGGTGCAGCACTCGGTATTCTATCAGGTAAAGTAGTTTCAGCTGCGTGGTTCCCGGTAGAGTAGAATTCCATGCGGTGTCGTACAAGGCGACTAAGGGATAGGGCTGTTTAACATCAGAGATATATATATATAGCTCAGACTCAGACTCAGATACATGGCTCGAGTCAACAATAGTGCCCAGAATATTGCAATAGCCTCAACCACTATTATGTGGGATCGAATCAAATTATTAGTGAAATATGGGTGTTAATAAATACTCGCACGTCAGAGGTTAAGCAGAACCCTCCGGGGATAAAGGCTTGATTATATGTATGTATGTAAAGTAGTTTCCCTATTGTGGTTAACCCCAACGTCTGCGATATGGGGTTCTTCAAGAAGCCCTTTTTGAAGAATTCCATATTGTAGACGCTTGGAAGATTTTTATGGGGTCAGTTACTAGTGTCATGCCCCTGATGTTGTTTACACGCCACGGTAACCGCTTCCCATCACGTGAGTCATGTGCATGTCTACCACCTAAGTGGTATAAAAAATTTACCAACTTTGAGTTGGACTCGTGAACGAAGGATCCCCCTTTAAAATCATATTTGACGTATGGGAGCCCCTTAGATATTTATTTTATTATTTATTTAGTATTTGTTGGCAGGTTACTATAAAGTAGATGAGTATCTTGATGATGTAAATGCGTGGTCAACATAAGTCTCACTGGAGAGTTTGTGCTGTCAGTGGAAGACTATAGGCTTGTCCTGCTGTGTCTCCTACTGACGGCACAGAAACTCTGTACTTACAGAGTTGGCAGCGCGACTGTGACTCCGCTGGTGTTACAAACGTCCATAGGCCACGGTAACTACTTTCCATCAGGTGGGCCGTGTGCTTATCTGCCGCCTAAGTGGTATAAAAAAAAAGTCTCTTGCTTGCTCGCACAAAATAAATTGTAAACTAAAGCAAATTAAAAAAAAAAAGAATCTATTTTGCTCATATCTTCTTAGTAGAACTAATCTACCAAACCAGCGAAAGCATCATTTTCCAATGGTTTATTTTTACATTATTTAATATTTTTAAATTATTTCTTGACATAATTGTAAAATTTTGACGTTGATATGTGCTCTTTATGTGCCTGAACTGAATAAATGAAATTGTTTCTTTGATTGATTCTTTGATTCATCAGAAATACATCTTTTAAGAATAATACAACTGACTAGCTATTTCGGTTCACAGACAGACAGACAGTGGAGTAATAGTATTTCTTATTTACCTTTTGAGTATGGTACCCTAAAAGAGGCCGCAAGAATATGTAATATTAATTCAGCCATAGAACTGTTTGTGAGTGTCCTGTCTGTCCGTTGCAGGGGGTCGTGTTCACATAACCACGATATCCACACACTATCTGCTGAAGGCTATCGTTATAGCCATCAGGTACTCGGCCGTGAGAAAACAGTTCGGCTCTGAGGGTTCCGCTGAAGAAACACCCGTCTTGGAGTACCAGCAACAGGTATGTCTTGGACTATAATATGGTATTATTTAAGAAGGGCATTGAAGGTGCTTACAGGTCTTGCAAAAGCCCATAGGTTACGGCAACCACTTTCTATCGGGTGGGCTTGTCAGCCACCTATATAACAAAAAATTTTTTTTTCGTTTTTCGTTGCTGAAGGTGAGGTTGACAGGCATACCCCTCGCACCCCGGCTGACCCAGGGCCATCCCTCTCAATCTGGCGTTCCTCGGGGGTATGTCCCCAACTCGTCCCCGGAAACGGGGATGTGCGATTGCATGTAATAAAATAGAAAACATTTTTATTATATTTGCAATTAGTAACATTTGCACACTAATTTCTATTGTTTTAGCTCTAAGTTTTCTTAAGAATATTAAATAAAATTCAAAAGATCAACAACGTTTTTGAATTCCAGCAAATCCGTTTGCTCCCGTACTTGGCTGCGACGTACGCGATGAAGATATTCTCGGTGTGGCTCAGTCAACTACACATCACTATGACAATCAACAATTTTATGGGTGAGCAGACAGTTTAACATATTGCAGAACACTTCAACATATTCTCAATTCTTACTCTTACGTAACTTGTCTGTCTAAAGGTCTAATCCAGTAAAAGTATGTTTTTTTAAAAAAAACCCGTCTCAATAAACAACCCTCAAAAAGTATATATACCTACCTAGTAATACATATTTTGATTCAAGTGTTGTCATTATCTGGGGACTTTGGATCGTTCCGGTAATATGAAGTAGTGTTCTACCAGTTAGGGTCACCCAACATAACAAGGCTTGCATCAAAATATGTATTGCTTGGTATATCAAAGTTATAGGGCTAACTAACACAATTTATTTTCGACTATGTGAGCGTTTCTTTTTGTGGCGGGAGTTTTTTATATTTTTAATTTAATTTTTACATATTTTACACTTTTTAAACTGATCTACTAGTCAAGCCTTTTCATTTGATACCCATATTGACATCAATCTGGGTTTTTAGGAACAAACAAACAAACTCTTCAGCTTTATAATATAAGAAAAGATATTTATAACATGTTCTTATAGTCTCCCATTTCAGTCAACGATATATTAGGTCTTTAGCTATGAAATTGCCGAAATTTTCTTACATATTCATGAGTTCGCTTTTCCTGTAATTTAATATCTATTTCTATGATTAATATTTTGTTTGAAAGTTGATTTAAAGATTTTACAACTCTGTATTAAGTTTTCTTTCTATTGGCCGCTTGATAAATTACGGGCGAGGTAGGACACGGCGGTATTGAGGAGGTGGGACACGGCGGTATTTCCGCCCACTTGAGCAGTCCGACTGGTGAAGTACCTCCGCCCTACAGAATACCGCGGTTATAACTTCGTGTTGTGTTCCCGGCGGTGAGTAGGGTAGCCAGAGCTCACTGGAGAGTTTTTGTGCTGTCAGTGAGATGACCAAAGGCTTGTGTCTTATAGAGTCGGCAGCACGGATGTGACTCCACTGATGTTACATACGTTCATAGGTCATGGTAACCACTTTCCATCAGGTGGGCCGTGTGTTTGTTTGCCACCTAAGTTGTATAAAAAAATAATTAAATTCGATCTTCAAAAACAGTACTTCTGCTATCCATCCATTTTGATGATAAATTTCGTATTACATTTTTACAGTTGTCACTTTTCAAAAATGTAATAAAAGTATTTGTTAGCTTACTGTTGTCTCATTCATACACAAAAAAATAAATTTGGATTTGTTATTCCTAAAAAGATGTTAGTACTGAAAATTGAGATTTCTACAATTTCCTAAGAAAAAACTGCAATTTCATAGTAACGACATATTTATTATCTTGGTGCAGGGACTGATTCGAGCTCGGCCGAGCGCGGCATCGAGCTGCACGCGCTGTCGTCGGCGGTGAAGCCGACCTTCGGCTGGGCGGCGCGCGACGGCATACAGAACTGCCGCGAGTGCTGCGGCGGCCACGGGTACCTCAAAGGTACGTACGTACATCATTATATTCACGACTGTACCTCTCTGAATAGGTAAACAAAGGTGCTGTAACCCGCAGGAACCGGTGGGAGAGGTTATGTCGGGCTCGAAGCGGCTAAAACACACGGCGCCTATGGGTCGTTTTTGGTTGCCGAAGGTGAGGTTGACAGGCATATCTCTGGCACCCCGGCCGGCCCTCGGGTGTGCAGACCACGGAGTCCCCAACTAACAGTGGTGTGTTAGCACCCACTTTTCGTTGTATATAATTTTCGATTCGAGTGTATTAGGGGTGAGCCTATTGCCGTCTCAGGTAAGATGGGCGCACACACTGCGTACTGTTACGTGAAAAGCGTACTTCCATATGTATTTTTGTTTATACAAATTTTTATTTATACTAAATTTACTTAAAATTATTCGCACGAAACAGGTACCCGCATGAAACAGCAATTGGCGTTAATGATGTCTAACTGTAGCTCACTCCATATTACATACATACAAATAATCACGCCTTTTTCCCCGGAGGGTTAGGCAGAGGTGAATTAGCACCCACATTTCACCAATCATTGAATTCGGTCCCACGTAATATGGGGTCAGCCTATTGCCCTCTTCCGGGCACTATTGTTGACTTAAGTCATGCATCTGAAGCTGAATCTGGGCTGTATATTTCTGTCTGATGTTAAACAGCTGTATCCCTTGGTCGCCTTGTACGACACCGCATGGGAAGAGATGGGGTGGTCTAAATTCTACTACGTGGTACCTATAATATCATTGATGACGAACTGTGAGTGTACACCTCTACCTACCCTTTCGGATATTTACTGGCGTATAGAAATGTACTCATCCAAAAATTTCAATATACTAAAACCTTCCATTCCACCTCCAGCCGCAGCCATAGGCGACCTTCGCAACGACAACGACGCCAACTGCACATACGAGGGCGAGAACAGCCTCCTGCTGCAGCAGACCAGCAACTGGCTCCTCAACGTGTGGGCGAGGAGGGGGACCCTCACGGCGACTGACTCGCCTCTGGGCTCACTGGCCTTCCTTGACAATGTTGACAAGCTGTTAGCAGAGACATGTCCATGGAACAGTGAGGAGGAGTTCCTCGATCCTGCTAGTAAGTAACGGTTAGAATACAAAAAACCTGCCAATTGCGATGGGGAATAGCACACGAAGGGTTCCGTTCTATTTTAAGTAGGTATTTATTGTTATAGCTGCAACAGAAAAACATTATCTGTGATCAACTACCTAGCTATCGAGATATTTTAGTGTAAATTACAAAACAATAAAACGTTAATCTCATCTCATCTCATAAACTCACGCCTATATCCCCGAAGGGGTAGGCAGAGGTGCTAGCACCCACATTTCGCCAGTTTATGTTTAGGTCCCAATGTAATAGGTGGCGAGCCGAAAATTGAATATAAAACGTTAATTGAAATTATTTTCTGGTTCGCCTTTTCGTTTTAAATAGAACTGTGCTGTCTCTATTGTACGTTAATGTAAATGTACTAAAACCTTAGTATACTGACTATTCAAATTGATTAAGATATAAAATAAAAAAATATCGGTACAGGCGGGATTCGAACCCCAAGGAGGTAGGACACGGCGGTATTTCCGCCCAATTGAGCAGTCCGACTGGGAAAGTACCTCCGCACTACAGAATATCGCGGTTATAATAACCTCGTGTTGTGTTCCCAGCGGTGAGTAGGGTAGCCAGAGCTCACTGGAGAGTTTTTGTGCTGTCAGTGGGATGACCAAAGGCTTGTCCTGCTTTGTCCTCTACACTGACGGCACATAATATCTGCTCTTACAGGGTCGCCAACACGGATGTGATTCCACTGGTGTTACACACGTTCATAGGTCACGGTAACCACTTTCTATCAGGTGGGCCGTGTTCTTGTCTGCCACCTAAGTTGTATCAAAAAACCCGGGGTCATCCCCTTACAAGGGGAACGCTCTGACCACTAAACCATAGAACCTTCGCCCGAAACCATCCAAATTCTTCTATACATATATCGGTCTTACGGAGACGGTTAAGAGCCATCTATCGACACTCGTACGAACTAACAGAACCAATGAATGACGTTGCCATCATTTTTAAACATTGATTTTTGATGACTCCGCTCAAACTATTGAATGAATTTGGAAGGTTCTGTGGTTTAATGATCAGAGCGTTCCCCCTGTAAAGAAAAGATCGTCGGTACGAATCCCACTTGAATCAATTCAATTTTTTCAATATTGTTAGGACGGACGTCGATATTTCGAAAACTAGTAATCGAATCTTCTAGAAATTAAAACACATTGTTAGTAACGAGGTACTCTACCCATTGGCATAGAAAAATCTAAAATCGCCAACACAGTCACAACCTACCTACTGCCAAGAATAGGTAAAAATCGAGAATGAACTCGAAGGTCAGTGCCCTAGCGACACTTACCAAAGGGAGTAGATAGTTACCGCTCGCATATTTTCTAGATGATTCGACCCTCCTAATTGAGAGGTATAAAAACACGCTCGCATAGCGACACGAGTCATTCTGTCTATGAGATCGATAACGAACACAGCGAACTTAAGCGACCGAAGAAGATTCTACCTGCGACCTGAGCAACGACTGTGGACTAATGTAAACTACTGAGCGACTGGAACTGTTGAAGAGTACTGTGTGTACTAGTGATTGAATTGTCTAGTTTGTGGCGAGCTAATAAATCTCTTCGTTGAGTAAACGGCATTTAATTCTACACGTGCACGTAACAATATCTTAGTCGATTTGAATAGTTATATATACATACATACATACATAAAATCACGCCTGTCTCCCATAGGGGTAGGCAGAGATCACGGATCTCCATTTGCTACGATCCTGACACTACTCTCGCTTCATTCACTCTCATTACATTCTTCATGCATGCTCGTCGGTTTAGAGTACTCCTGACCTGCCCCTTTTCTAAAACTTCCCCGATTTGGTCCAGGTATGTGCCCCTAGGTCTTCCCCTTCCGACGTTACCATCCACACTCGCCTCATATATACAATTGTAATTGTATTGTATTGTATTGTATATTGTAATTGTATAATTGTAATTTCATTCAAGACCTATATATAATCACTAATTTCTTGCAGATCTAATTCACATGTACAAATGGCTGACGGCGTACGTACTGAAGATGACTGCAGAGAAAGTGAGCAAGCTGAAATCGGAAGGGAAGAGTAACTTCTGGGCCAAGAACGATTCGCAGTCGTTTAATGCAGTCACGTTGTCCGTCGTATACGGAGAGGTAACAGACAAACATTGATGTTATTTTTAAACTATCGCGGTGTGAATTCATAATTATACAAAGGCTCGGGACTTTTCGCGATAAATCATGGAACTTATAACCTATAATATCATTATTATACAAGGTATAATATTAGTTTATATCTTATTACATTAGTTTACATGTTATTTAAATTCAATTCAATAAAATATGGTTCCTTCTCTGAAGTGAATTGGAAAATAAATTTAAAACTTTTGAATCTAGCTGTATGGCGCTGTATGATTTTTTGTTTGATTCAAATTCGTTAATTAAGGTTAAGATCCGTTAAAAACTTTGTAATATGCGCATAATTATTATTATTATCACTGACATGAATAAAGATAATTTTGGAACTTACTATTTCTGCCGACGTTTCGGGTGCGTTGCAGCACCCGTGTCACGACTTGACTAGCTTGCGAGTGTCGGACAGGTATGTTGGGAATATTCTTTTTGTGCGCCTACCCACCATTACACGCTAAAGTCCCGAATCGTTGTATTTTTTTATTTTTTTTTATACCACTTAGTTGGCAGACAAGCACACGGCCCACCTGATGGGAAGCGGTTACCGTGGCCTATGGACGTATGCAACACCAGGGGTGTCACACTCGCGCTGCCGACCATGAAGAAACCTTCTGATGCCCCTCTTGAAGAACCCCATATTGTAGGCGCTTGGGAAAACCGCAGCAGGGAGGTCATTCCACAGCTTGAGTGTACGTGGGATGAAGTTTCTTTCATACCGCACAGTGCGCACCGACTCAGGTCGCAATGTGTGAGGATGAATTCCCTGCCTATGGCGAGAGGTGTGATGATAGAATGTAGCTACAGGCCTCATGTCAAACAATTCATCTGAGCACAAACCATTGTATAGGCGGTAGAACACACACAGTGAGGCAAAATCCCTCCTAAGGCTAAGAGGTTCCACACTACCTGTGAGTATGGGATTGTCAACCAGCCTCAATGCCCGTCTTTGCACTGAGTCGAAGGGGTCAAGCTGGTATGCAGGTGCTCCAGCAAAAAGGTGACAGCAGTACTCCATGTGAGGCCGGACCTGTGCTTTATAAAGAAGGAGTTGCTGCCCCGCAGTGAAGTACTGCTTCGCCCTGTTGAGCACTCCGAGCTTTCTTGATGCCAACTTAACCTTGTCCCGCAAATGACTTCGGTATTGGACGTCGCTGGAGATATCGACACCAAGGATCCCTATACTCGAGGAGATGGTAAGCGGTGTGCCCAGGAATTGCGGCGCCACAATTAATGGGATTTTCTTAGCGGTGAATACACATACTTGTGTCTTAGTGGGGTTGTATTGGACTAGGTTTAGTCGTCCCCAATCGGATACTCCAGAGAGAGTAGTCTCAATTTCAGACACAAGTTGTTCGCGACTCTTCTCCACCTCGGACTGAGGGATATTTGCACGGCCCGTGTAACACGTGCCCCCGGTACTGTCGTCCGCATAACAATGAATGGAGCCATCAGACAGCATGTCATTGATATGCAGCAGAAACAGCGTCGGAGACAACACGGAGCCTTGTGGGACACCAGCGTTTATGTTCATGCGGTCCGAGCAGCTGCCGTCGACGACGGCTTGGATGCTTCTGTTGGACAAAAAGCTGGAGATCCATTCGCACAGTCCCTCGGGGAGTCCATAATATGGCAACTTCGCAAGAAGACCTTTGTGCCAGACCCGATCGAAGGCCTTCGCTATGTCGAGGCTGACCGCTAGTGCCTCACCCCGACTCTCGATGGCCTGCGCCCACCGGTTTGTGAGATACACAAGAAGGTCACCGGTAGAGCGACGGTGGCGAAAGCCGTACTGTCGATCGCTCAGTAGATCGTTTCCCTCAAGGTATCTCAGGAGCTGTGTATTAATAACACGCTCCATTACCTTCGAGAGTAGGGAGGTGATAGCGATAGGCCTGTAATTGGTCGGATCTGTCCTGTCACCTTTCTTAGGTACAGGATGCACGAATGCGGTCTTCCACGAGGTTGGGACCCGCCTTGCGGAGTATGAGAGTGAATGATGTACCTAAATTGAGGCTTTTTTTAAATATTTTCTTAAGTTCATACCCCTACAGAATACCGAGGCCATAATAACCTCATGTTGTGTCATGACAGTTTTTGTGCTATCAGTGGAAAGACCAAAGGCTTGTCCTGCTTTGTCTTTTACACTGACGACACAGAAACTCTCTGTGCTTACAGGGTCGGCAGCGCGAGTGTGACTCCCTTGATGCTGCACACGTCCATAGTCCACGGTAAACAGGTGGGCCGTGTGCTTGTGTTGTAGTAACCCCACTTTTTAGTCTGTGCCTACCCCAATGGAAAAAGTGATTGTGACTTATTTCTACTATAGTATACGAAATTATTATTTTCAGAATTACGTATTGAATCACTTCTACAACACAGCGTTAGCATTCCCTGACGCGAAATGCAAGAGTGTACTGTTGAGGCTGGTGTCTCTATACGGAACCTTCCTCTTAGAAAAACATATGGCGACGCTGTACATTGTGAGTGTTAACTTAATTAAAAATTAACTTTTTGTAATATAACTACTGTCAGCAACAGATCGATCTTCATCTCAATGTCTGTTGAGTATTTTGCTTGTCGCGTGGTTCCCGGCAGAGTAGAATTTGAACCACCCCATCTCTTCCCATACGCTGTCGTACAAGGCGACTAAGGGATAGGGCTGTTTAACATCAGACAGATATATACAGCCCAGACTCAGATACAGCCACAGATGCTTGGCTCGAGTCAACAATAGTGCTCGGAAGACGGTAATAGGCTCACCCCCTATTACGTGAGACCGGATTCAATGATTGGTGAAATGTGGGTATAAATTCTCCTCTGCCTTATCCCCCGGGGATAAAGGCGTGGTTATATGTGTTTCTATTTTGCTAGTGAAGATCGGTTTTCTGTCTGTATCTGTAACTGTTCCCAGTAGTATGCAAAGCTTTCAAGTCGAAGTTTGGAGTCTACTTCTTCTATTCGTTTTGTCTGCAAGAAACTCCCTATTATGTGGGACCTATAATATCATTGTTGACAAAATGTGATTGTACACCTCTGACTACCTTTCGGGATTTTATGAGTGTCTCCAAGATGTACACTGGGAAATTTGAAAGAAGTGCCAACAATTGTACACAAAATAGTAGTTTAGGAAACCATTGCCTAATAACGATTCCTAAAATAAGAGTGTGAGTTAATATAAATTGCTTAAAATGACAGAAACTTTGCGCGCCAAAATCCATTTACTTGTATGTTGCGCCGTATCCACAGACTATTTAGATCTAGCTTAACTTGTATCGCAATCGATAAAAAAGTTGCCCATAGAAGAGCCGTATCATAATGTTTTTTTTTTAAATTTATAATGATATTTTATCCGTAAAGACCGTCATTAAATAATAATAATAATTTATTTCAGATTTCTCTATAATTCCATACATAGATTATAAAAATAAGACATTATAAATAAAATTGCAATCAAATTCAGAATCAATAATTAAAATCAAAATTAATAAAATTAGTTATTAATTTCAAGTTTGTTTTTATTTTTAATTGTTTTGTATTTATGATGACGAACGTCGAACGCATTTTTGTAGCCATTTTCGAGTGTGGACAACATATATATCATAACATAAACTCACGCCTATATCCCCGAAGGAGTATAGTATAATAGGTGGCGAGCCTATTGCCATTAACCGGGCGCTTATAAACCTGCGATAAATACACACATAACGTCGAAAAGTCATTGATGTGTGCCATGGTAAAACCTGGAATGTAACCCGAGACCTCGTCTCAGCAGTCCATTACCCATACCACCAGGCTACCGCGATACAACATAATCTATAGTTTATAACTAGCGACCCGCCCCGGCTTCGCACGGGTGCAGTGCTGATACTAAATACACTACAGTACCACCGCAAACGACTGGATTGAGTAAATAATCAATATATGCTACAATTCAATATCATGATTACCACGTAGATCTATTATTCTCTATATCTATAAAAAATTGCGGGACGTACCCGCAATTTTTAAATCTGTAATATCTTCGAAAATATTTTTTAAATCATATGCTGTAAAGCGCCATATAGATCTACGTGGTAATCATGATATTGAATTGTAGCATATATTGATTATTTACTCAATCCAGTCGAAAAGTATCGACATCTGTTAGAATCTTTTGGAGTTAACAGATAATTGTGACTGTCAATTAATTATAAATTTGGGGACAAAAGTGATCCTTCAAATTTTAGACCCATCTCCATACTTCCAGCCCTAAGTAAAATTTTTGAAAAAATAATATTTAATCAACTGCTTTCACATTTTACAGAAAATAATTTACTTCATGATAAACAGTTTGGTTTCACTAAAGGTAGAAACACGACAGATGCAGGAGTTGCACTTGTCAAACATATATTTGATGCATGGGAGAAGAAGCAGGATGCCATTGGTATTTTTTGTGATCTATCAAAAGCTTTTGATTGTGTTGATCATGAGACGTTGTTACTAAAATTAGAATATTACGGTGTTTCAAGCGGCTCACTTAGATTACTTACGTCTTACCTTACGGACAGAATTCAAAAAGTTAATATTAATGGCACTGACTCTTCTGGTGCCCCATTAGTTATGGGAGTACCCCAGGGCTCGATATTAGGACCCCTTCTATTCTTGATATATGTTAATGATCTTCCTTACTTCGCGACAAATCTTTGTGAAATTGTATTATTTGCTGATGATACATCATTAATTTTTAAGACTGATAGACATAAAGTAGTACTTGACGAAGTGAATAATACCCTTTCTGATATATTACATTGGTTCACAAGTAACAACTTGCTGCTCAATGCGAAGAAAACTAAATGTGTAAAGTTTGCTATGCCAAATGTAAGACAGGCAGATATTAATATTAAAATGAATAATGAATCTGTCCAAATGGTCAATACCACAGTTTTTCTTGGAATAACTCTAGATAGCAAACTGCAATGGGGTTCTCATATCACAGCCTTGGCAGGAAGACTTAGCTCTGCTGCCTATGCGGTTAGAAAAATAAGGTCACTGACTGATGAGGAAACTGCACGACTAGTTTATTTTAGCTACTTTCATAGCGTTATGTCATACGGTCTGCTACTGTGGGGCTCAGCTGCCGATATTGAAACTATATTTATACTACAGAAACGAGCGATACGAGCGATCTATAGCCTCAGACCCCGTGACTCGCTGAAAGAACTTTTCAAGGAAATTAATATTTTAACAGTTGCTTCTCAATACATCTATGAAAATATCTTATATGTACGAAAAAACCTTAATATTTTCAAAAAACTATCTGATGTACACAACTTCAATACGAGAAATAAAGATAAACTAGTTGTACCAAAACTTAGGCTTCACAAGGTTGGTGATTCATTTGTAGGCAGCTGCATAAAAATATTTAATAAAATTCCTCATGACTTGATTAATATGCCAATAAATAAATTTAAAATAGAAGTGAAAAAAACTTTAATGAGTAAAGGTTACTATAAAGTGGATGAGTACCTTAATGATGTTAATGCGTGGTCAACATAAGTCTTTTGCTTGCTCGCACAAAATAAATTGTAAACAAAACAAATTTATAAAAGAAAAATAAACTAGTTCTAATGTAGTTCGCTGAGTTTCTTGCTGGTATCTTCTCAGTAGAACTAATCTACCGAACCAGCGAAAGAATCATTTTCCAATGGTTTATTTTTAATTATTTAATATTTTTATATTATTTCTGTTACATATCTATTTTCTAATATAATGTACTAAGTTTAATAAACAAATCAAGAAATAATTTATAAATATTAAATACAATAAAAATAAAATAACTATTATACAACTTATAGCTAAGAACAATTAAAATGCGTCGTAGAATTCCTCCGCATCGCATGCCTCTTGTGGTAGCGTTCCCAGAAGACTGGCAGCATTGCCACGTTGTATGGCAATGCTTATTCTCTGTCCTAAAAAGAGGCCAGCCTTCTGGTCACGAGAAGCGTCGACCATTCGCTTCGCAATCTCACGGAAGAGGTTGCGAGCGCTCGGACCCCATGACCCCAAAGTCTCGACTCCAAACGGCACAAATTCATAATCTCCGATGAGATTGGAGTATTTGCGCCGCTTGAGAGCCTCTGCAGAAGCAGCAGCAGCACCAGCACAGCCAGCCGTGCTAGTTATATGGGTAGGAGCCATGGTATCAACGCATGTGGCGTCCCACACCAGAGTCCTACCCATCTTCCATGGCATTAACGACATACCATCCGGTCTCTTGCCATCGTCACGCGCCAAACCGTTTGGTTCTAGTACAGCTGGTACACCGGCGGTGACAAGAGCACGGCGGACTATGTCGTTGAGGCTGGCGTGCCGTGGAATTCGCCCAGCGCTCCTGCAGCACGACAGACCATGGTGTCCGAGTCTGTCAACGGCTTCTCCACAACGGCATTGATGCGGAGAAACACACGGCGCACCTAAACGGAGACAAGTTGCGATGCGGAAGGTAGTGTCATCTAACATAGTCCCTATGTTAGATGACGGAAGAGCTTGTAGCCAAAGACCCGATTCCCACACTCCAACCGCCAGTAAACGGGCACGCTCAGCAGCATTGGAACATGTATTTAGTAATTTTTTTCCAACTAAGCTGCAGAGCGGCCCGTCCCACTGACGCTGTGAGAAAAGGTTCCTTGGGAAATCGGTGTTTGGACATGCAATTTTCCAAGCGTTCACTGCATCAGTCTTACACAATACTTCAGAATTAACTAGTGTAGGTGCAAGGATTTTCCTAGTTAATTCTTCCGTACTGTGGACTGAAGACAGGAACGCTGGTAAGCTGACATCTGAAATTTTGCGAATACCGAGCCCACCCAAGCGAATCGGTAGAGTCGCTTGTAGTAAAGCTCGGTCATCCAAGGCCACATTTAAAATTTTGGTGAGGGTATTTTCTATAATTTCGTCCATTTTTTTCAAAATTGTAATATGTTTAAAAAATGGCGTCGATCGTAAGGCATGGGTGAATTTTGGAACGAATAGGCAATACCGAAGAATAGTGAAAGCCGAGTGTATATTTATTTTGAGTAGCCGATCCGAAATGTCACTAAAATTTTGAACTTTTTCCTCTATAAATGAGGTGTAGGCATCTTCTAGGATTGGGGACCCGAGGAGACGTAAAGAGTCTTTTTCTAAAATTTTGATGGTGGGAGCTACGGAATTGAATTTAGAAATAGTAGAAATTTTGTCCGAAACGTCGTTTAAAAAAATCTCGCATTTGCTGTCATTTAGTTCTAAACCAATTAATCTAAATTCATTTTTAATAAATACCAAATCTTGTAAAACTGTCTCCACATCTCCTCCTAGAGTCCCATCGTCTAGGTACCATACATTAAATTTAGAATTATTTCTTGACATACATATTTGTAAAACTTTGACGTTCATATGTGCTCTTTATGTGCCTAAACTGAATAAATGAAATTGATTCTTTGATTCTATAGACCAATAATTTGCAATAAAATAAAATTGCGACTATAATTAAAGATCTAAGCTATCCTATCTCTTAAGTTGGACCAGACTGCTCACGGTGTGCCAATTTAATTTAAAATCGGTTAAGTAGTTTAGAAGTCCATCGCGGACAAACATCGTGACAGGAGATTTATATATATTAAGAAGATATATATATACCCCACATATTATTCCCTAATATAATATGTGCCGTCGGCGTGCCCTAGGGCGGCTACCTGCGCGGCGACACGGGGGCCCGCCTGCGCGGCAGTGTACTGCGCGCATGCGCGTCGCTGGCGCCGGACGCGGTGGCACTAGTTGATTCCCTGGCGCCGCCCGACTTCTGCCTCAAGTCTGTACTGGGCGCAGCCGACGGGGAGGTGAGTAATTAATAATAATAATAAATACATAATGGTAATGATTATAGATTTAATGTAGATGTAAGAAATTGACAAATGTACTAAATTTGCACGCCATCACGTGGCAGAATATGAGCGAACTACACTATGTTATTATCACACCTCTTTACACCATGTTCTAGCAAATAAATTAATTTGATTTGATTTGATTTGTCAAGTCTGTTCAACACATTTACAGTGGGAGCCTCTATGACATGTCCGGGCAAACTGGTCCACTCAGCGACCACTCAGTTCGGTAGATGTTTTTTTTTATATAGGACACGCCAACTTGACTTCACCTCGCCTGATGGTAAGCTAAAGGCAAAGTCTCAGGAAAGAGGGGCACCATTACAGACACTAAATAATGTTACAATGGTGGCACTCAGCTTGGCGGCCTCATCAGATACTTTTTTTTTTATATATAGAACACGTCAATTAGACTTCGCCTTGCCTGATGGTAAGCTGAAGGCAAAGTCTCAGAAAAGAGGGTCACCATTACCTACACATACCGTGTTACAATGGTGACACTCAGTTTGACGGTCTCATCATATGCTTTTTCACGCCCCGCTTAAAGGCCCCGGGACTGTAAGAAGATGAAAACACGTGTGCTGGTAATGAATTTCTAGAGTTTCCTATTTGTACATTGTCTTCTACATAATTTTAGTGAGTGCCCACGAAGATGTTTATTATCATTTTCTAGAACTTTCGTGTACAATATCGGGGTTATCTCGGGACAAACATATCTTGGACCTAAATCGCGATAAACGAAGACCTGGAGCGCACAGATAGATTTATTTGTTCCTACCAATACTGTCTTTTATAATAATCAATTCTTGATGAATTTGACCTCGTCCACCGCCGTAGCATTCCGTGATATCTTAAAGACGCGTGGACCCCGGCAGAGTAGAACTTGGACCACCCCATCTCTTCCCATGCGGTGTCGTACAAGGCGACTAGGGCAAGGGACTGTCTAATATCAGACAGATATATACAGCCCAGACTCAGTCTCAGATGCTTGATTTGAGTCAACAATAGCGTTCGGAATACGGCAATAGGCTCACCCCCTATTACATGGGTCCGAATTCAATGATTGGTGAAATGGGGGTGTTGGTTTGCATCTGTCTAGCACTGCGGGGTTGAAGGCATGATTATATGAATGTATGTGGTTACCTAAAAAAATGCATTACATTTTTTTATACCACTTGGGTGGCAGACAAGCACACGGCCCTCCTGATGGAAAGTGATTACCGTGGCCTATGAACGTGTACAAAACCAAGAGAGTCACACTCGCGCTGCCAACCCTGTAAGCATTGTGAGTTTCTGTGCCATCAGTGTAAAAGACAAAGCAGGACAATCTTTTGGTCTTCTTCAGCTATATCTTTGTAACTGTTTTAGGTCACAATAAAGAAATAAATATATGTGTTTCCGGCGGTGAGTAGGGTAGCCAGAGCTCACTGGAGAATTTGTGCTGTCAGTGGGAAGACTAAAGGCTTGTCCTGCTTTGTCCTCTACTAATCTGACGGCACAGAAACTCTGTGCTTACAGGATCGGCAGCACGAGTGTGGCTCCTCTGGTGTTACAAACGTCCATAGGCTTCGGTAATCGCTTTCCATCAGGTGGGCCGTGTGCTCGTCTGCCACCTAAGTCGCCATCTTCATGAATTAATACATATTTATCAGAACCATTACTCAAGACTGTTCTCTTCCAGGTATACAAACACATCCAGGCCAACGTGCTGACATACCCGGGCGCGATGGCCAGGCCCGAGTGGTGGCGTGACGTCGTCTACTGGCAGGCGTACGCGCCCTCCAAGCTGTAGGCTACTCTAACTGTTTACTAATAAGGTCCTAATTACCTTGACTATTGTAGTTTACACATAACTTGTAGTACTTATTAGATAAGTAGCTTATCTTTTTGTACTGAAAAAATTGTTAGAAAATGTCTTGATTGCAGCACTAGTCCGTTTATAACTATTGCTGAATGAAGCAACGGTGGCTTAGTGGCTAGGAAGTCGGCCTTTCGACCTCTGGTTCGAATCCTGGCTATTACACTACTGACGTGAATCCACTCCCAACACAAGCAATCTAGCTTAGCTGTAGCTGAGGAGTTAAAGGGAGTACTAGTGTTTTCAGTTACTCTTAAACTATAAGTTCACGAAGTTTTATCGCAATCAGTGCCCCGAGCACAGAAAACCGCCTCCTACCGCCTGCTTGCCGTGAACCTGGTTGTATGCGAAGCCAGCCAATCGCAATGTTCTGTTCTCAATATGTTTACGATACGATAGCTTTTCGTGCTAGAGGTATAGGGCCCCGATTCTATCAATGTTATGTCATAATAACAATGACGTTTAATTTTATGAAATGAAATGAAAATTTATTCGTAAGAGACACGGTGAAGATAAAGGTGTTAATTTGTCCAGTGTGGATAGTACAGCATATCTCGCCTGCATTAGGCATACGAATTTTTTACATTGTTGTTATTTTTGTTATCTCATATAAATATAAACATCATTGGTTAGTGCTCCATAACCCATTATACCTGCACAAATTACACAGTCGACATTATATTCGAAACAAAAATAAATTATTACTAAGTATACAAAATAAATTAATGAATCAAGAAAAAACTGCAAAATTTTCATTCCAATTATCATGTCAAATATTTATCATGAAATTGTCAGAAATGTCAGGTTAGATGTTTAAAATAATATTATAATGATTTTAATGTCAATGAGCTTTCTTGTCAATATACCTACTTCAATAAATCGATGTCGCTAAATTACAATGTCTGTTTAGCACTTACTGTCATGGTATTAAAATTTAATGGCATCCTGTTGTGAGAGAAAAACATAATTTCATAAAATTTTGGACCTTAAAGCTATAGCAAAAAAGTATAAAATTTAATGTAAACATGTATAACAGTGCATTTTCTATGACATTAGCAGAATCGGTGGCCAGATGAAAGGTACAATAGCAAATAAAATACGAACAAACAATCGAACATTACTTTTTATACGTATATAGCTGACCCACCCCAGCTTCGCCCGGGGTATATTTTGAAGCTTCATATCCCTTTGAGCCCGTATGTTTTAGTCTTCAACATATGTATGAAAAATTGCCGGATTTGTTAACATTTATTATCAATGCAACGCTCCCTTAAGTAGTAGCGTGATGATATATAGCCTAAAACCTTCCTCGATAAATGGACTACCCAACACTGAAAGAATCATTCAAATCGGACCAGTAGTTCCAGAGATTAGCGCGTTCAAACAAACAAACTCTGCAGCTTTATAATATTAGTATAGATTAGATAGTTGGCAAAATGTGTTACAGGCATAATATTTATAAGTGCAATATATATAATGGTGCAAATATTGGTTATGTAAAATCATAGATTTTAGAAATATATACTCATTACATTAATTTTTATGTAAGGTAAACCAACCTATCATTGGCATCTATTAATGATATATTGAAAATACGTAGATAATGCATTGGTGATTAAAAATGGTCACTCATAACGACGTTAATTCGCCTCACGCACCGAAAGTACGAATGCAATATAATATACACTGTTACACACCATGATCACAGATAACGTTTGCACGTGGTTTAGAATTTGGACCACCCCATCTCTTCCCATGTGGTGTCGTACAAGGCGACTAAGGGATAGGGCTGTTTAACATCAGACAGATATATACAGCCCTGACTTTGTCTCAGATGCATGGTGCGAATCAACAATAGTGCCCGGAAGGCGGCAATAGGGTCACCCCCTATAACCTGGGACCGAATACAGTTATTGGTGAAATGTGGGTGTTAATTCACCTCTGCCTAAACCTCCGGGGATAAAGGCATGATTATATGTACATATGTATGTAACCTAATTATTAGTTATTCTTTAGCTTGTCTGATGGTAAGCTAAGTTAAAGTAGAAGTCTAAGTAAAGAGAGGGTCACCATAACAGACCTCAGTTTGATGGCCTCACCGGAGGCTATTTTGCGTCCTACTGGAAGTACCTGGGGTTGTAGAAAGAAGGGAACACGTGAGCTGGAAAAGAATTTAATTTATTATTGGTGCGGGCAATGATAATTGTGGTTTACCCTATATTAATGTTTTTTTTTAAATGTTGTAAATGGTGCAGGTAAATGTGATATTTTATATTAATATGTTATAAAATAAGAAAAGTTATTTTAATTACAATTAGAATTATTGGAATATTTACCATGTTGCATTGTTTTGAATCTTTGCGGCTGTACAAGTATTACGTAAGCACTAAAGGGGGAGGGGGGTCTTTGCATTGCTTATTTTTGATGATATGGGGGTGGGGGGTCTAGATAATGATTACGTGAGCAGTAGTTATTTACTTTTTCAAACATAATATAGCTTGCATTACCCTAAAAAGCAATCATGAAAAGAAATATAACAAGCTATAACAAAATCACGAGTGGATACAGTAAGCATCGTGTGTCGTGAACGTGATCGAGATCGGGTTCGAGTTTGTAGTGAGAGTGAAACCAGTGGTAATACAGATACGCGTAGTAAAAGAACTAGGTAAGGTAGATCGATATAATTACTCCTAAAAAACTTTTTCACTGTTCACCGCCAATCCGTCACTCTGGCAGTAGCAGGCCGCGGCGGCGGTGAGCCTTACGCGCCTATTTCCGGGGACGAGTTTGGCCCTCTGTGGTCCCCACATTAGAGGAGACGGCCAGATCGAGAGCGATGGCCCTCGTGCGAGGGATATGCCTGTCAACCTCACCTTCGGCAACCAAAAACAACCCACACAATCTCACTCACGGGCTTCTGTGGTGGGGGGTATCCGTGGGGATATTTCGCACGTAAAAAAAAACTGAAACTCAGAACAATATAAAATGGTAAATATTCCGATAATTCTAAAAGTAATGTGCGTGACCATGATAGTTTAAATACCTATATTTTATAGTTATTTTAACATGTTGACATAATATATTTTGTATTTTTGACACAATAAATATTTTATACAAATTCATGAGATTTTTGTTATTATTCGAATAATTATAAATTCATCGGTTGTGAAGCAAGAGTGACAACGTTTTGGTATGTTTAAAAAATCAAAATCTTAAACGACATTGGTTGCGCCGGTGGTAGAATCTGTATTTTCTGACGCGGAAACACACGCTTCCTGTACCCATCTCCCCTCCCGCACTACCTCTAAGTGAAAGATAGCAATAGTTTTCGCCCGCCAATTGTGAAAATAGACGCTTAGTCCCGCTTTGAACTAGCCAGCGCAATGGCGGCGGCGCGCGCGTCTCTCAGAAATGAATAATATTTGTTGGATTTTAACCGCTTTCATAGACCATTACCGATCGGATTGTGCCTCTCGTGTGTCCCTCGAGTGATTTAGTGATGTGGGCGGCAACTCCTGAGCCAGGAAGAGAAGATCGGTGCACCGGCGGCCCAGCCAGCACGTGGCCCCGTAAAGGTTAGTGCATCCTCTCCTAATTTCTCGGGTTGCATTCATTGCCTAAACCACATCCGCGGCAACCCGATCACCTGTCTTGTTTGTGTGTAAAGCGTCAATGGAACAGTTAACTTCATCCCCGCATAATACAGTCCACTGGCTCACGTGGCCAATCGCGCCAACATTCTTTTTGGTCCTTCGAGCCGGATCCTTAGCCGTAGTTCGTAGTTTGTTATTATTCTATTGGGAATAAACGCACCGCACCTAAATACCTAGTTATTTTAGTAGAAAACCCCGCATCTAGGCATTTAGGCTTAGAATTTGTTGTACGTTCGCTGCTGGCTCGCATCGTACCTACCTAATACATACATAGGTTAGGTATCGTATCGACACTTAGTCGTAGTTTCGCAATTTTGTTATTATTCTATTGGGAATAAACGCACCGCACCTAAATACCTAGTTATTTTAGTAGAAAACCCCGCATCTAGGCGTTTAGGTTAGATCTTAGGTATACTAGACACCCTAGTGCATAGGCACAGTGTAATACCTAACGCATTTGGCTTTTGTTTTTATTTGTTTCAATTTCTAAGTTGTCCGTTCGCCGCTGGCTCGCATCGTATTTACCTAATACGGTAGGTACACAGCTATACCTCGCTCGCATTCCTCTTATCGTATCAATCCTTGGTCGTAGTTTGGCATTTGTTATTATTCTATTGAGAATAAACGCACCGCACCTAAATACCTAGTTATTTTAGTAGAAAACCCCGCATCTAGGCAGGCTAGGTTTAGATCTTAGGTATCCTAGACACCCTAGTGCATAGGCACAGTGTAATACCTAACGCATTTGGCTTTTGTTTTTATTTGTTTCAATCTCTAAGTTGTCCGTTCACCGCTAGCTCGCATCGTATTTACCTAATACGGTAGGTACACAGTTGTACCTCCCTCGCATTTCATTCAAATTCATACGAAAGTATTTTAATTCGAATAGATATTACGCAATACTTAATCCCTGAAATAATAGTTGAACCTAGACAGCGACCATCGCGTAGGTACGATCTTGTTGCTATGCGCGTTAGTTCAAGTTTGCACTGGCAGTTATAAGTACCTACCTACCTACGGATATCGCTCGCGCCGCGTCGCTGCTCTGTACCGCGAAGATTAAGTCATTTCATATTTGTTGTTTACCGCACTTTAGTTTGATATTTAATTGTAAACATGTCCCCAAAGGTTGATAGGACCGGTAATGGGGTTCAATTGAAACTTTTATACGCTAAAAGAGAAATGATTTACTCTCGCGTACAATCGATTTGTGATAATGCACTTAAAACCTCTGATTTGGCCATTAGAGATTCGTTCTTGTGTTCTATAGAAAACTTAGATAGTCTACGCGCGGATTTCGAAACCTTAGTACATGACATCAACGTTTTAGAGTTAAATTTAAATCCCGATTACTCAGTGAGTTATCAAGCCTTGTCGTCGTTTGACGATTTGTATTGTCGTATCAAACGCGTCGCTAGGAGTTTGGAGAAACCGTCTGACCGACCAAATCCCACTCGCGACCGACCTAAGTTGCCACCAATTCAAATACCCGAATTTGATGGTAACATTCGCAATTGGGGTTTATTTATAGATAGTTTTGAGAATACAATAGATAAGAACGTTTCGTTGACAGA
This sequence comes from Eilema griseolum, assembly GCA_963662185.1. Lineage (NCBI taxonomy): Eukaryota > Metazoa > Arthropoda > Insecta > Lepidoptera > Erebidae > Eilema > Eilema griseolum. The sequence goes on from OY759240.1 coordinate 25,342,062, forward strand.
TCACGAAAAATTGCATTATCTCGTTGAAAAATTAACTGGTAAAGCTGTAACCGTTTGCGCTGGAATTACGTTTAGTGCCGAAAATTATAGTTTAATTTTAAATACTTTGAAAGCTAAGTATGAGGATAAAAGATCGGTAGCTAACGCATATTTGGATCAGATGTTTGATTTGAAATCCATTACGGCATGTAACGATCAAAACTTAGAGAAATTTCTTGATACTTTCGCATCATCTGTTCGCGCCGTAAAGAACCTAAAGATCGATGACCTCTGCGACTTCTTATTTTTGTATATGGGTTTAAAGAAATTAGATTCCGAAACCATTCGTTTATTTGAGTCGGATCATCGCGGCAATAAAATTCCTAAGTTCGAAGACTTAGAAAGTTTTGTTCGCGAGCATATAAAAGTATTGCAACGCTCTTCATCGAAACATGAAGGCGCGAAGAAAGTTGTTAGTTCTGAACGCAAGATAGATGCCTCATCGAGGTCACTGAGGTCAACTCATACTTATGTTAATACCGCACCAGCACATGTACAATCACCTGTTTGCTCTTTGTGTAATACTCATCATTCGCAATTGTACAAGTGTCCGGGTTTTCTAAAATTATCGCCTAGTGATCGTTATAAATTTGTTCGCGCTAATAATTTTTGTTTTAATTGTCTCGGTACTAAACACCGCGTTGTTTTATGTAATAGTAGAAATAGTTGTCGCAAATGTCCGGCGAGACACCACACTTTACTTCATTTTGAAAATAGTAATGCCGCATCCGATGGGAGCACGGTTGGTTCGTCGAGCGGTGGCACACGGCGGCCTGCGCCACAGCCGCAGCCCGCGCTCGCGCGCGCCCCGGCCGGCCCGGAGACCGCTGCGAATGACGTCACCTTGTGTTCGTTCTCCGCTAGTGCTGCACTCACTACTGTGTCTCGCGACCGCTCGCGTTGTTATTGTTGATGCATTAGGTAAACCGCACATTGTTCGAGCGCTATTAGATGGCGCTTCGCAAAGTAATTTTATTACTCAAGATTGTTGTCAACGTCTTGGTTTCAATGTTAATAAGCGTTCAACCCACTCAGTGGTGAAAGGGTTTGGGGGTTTACAGTCAGCTGTTCATGGCACCGTTAAAACAAGGTTTGGATCTCGTTTTAATAATAATATTTGGTTTGACATGGATTCGCTCGTTACAGATAAAATAACTGAACAGTTGCCTACCGTCCCGGTTGACACGTCTTTATTAACGAAATTTAAAGACTTGCCTTTAGCTGATGAGACTTACGCTGTTCCTGGAGTCGTCGATATATTGATCGGCGCTTCGATTCTTCCGCACCTCCAGTTATCACGTAAGGTTCAAGGGGGACCGACGTACCCCGCTCCGCACGCCCTGGAAACAGTTCTAGGTTTTGTTATAATTGGTTCCGCACCCGCTTCTATAGATAGTTTTAGTCACTCGACTGCCTCGCTCTGTTGCACCGTCGAGCCGCCACTGGAGTCTACCATCCGCAAGTTTTGGGAAATTGAAGAGGTCAATGTCCCACCAATCCTAAGCCCTGATGACAAGATGGCTGAGGAGATTTATTGTCGCACGACTACTCGTGATGAGCAGGGTCGTTATGTTGTCGCGCTCCCTTTCAAGGGAGATATTTTTTCGCTCGGTGACTCCCGTGTATCCGCTGAAAGACGCTTTCTTTGTTTAGAACGAAAGATGCAGGCGTCTCCAAAGTTAAAGCAAGCCTATGATGAGGTTGTTAACGAATATTTAGATAAAGGTTACATCTCACCGGCGCCTGCGGACACTGACGAGACCCAGCCTTCGTACATTATCCCGCACCACGAAGTTATTAGAGAAGATAAGCTTACTACTAAACTCCGCGTAGTTTTGGATGGCAGTGCTAAGACTAGCACTTCCGTGTCGCTTAATGACATTTTGTATTGTGGTCAAAATCTTCAAGGTAATTTATTTGACATAATTGTAAATTTTCGCTTATTCGCTGTTGCACTCTCTGCAGATATTCGACAAATGTTTTTGTGCCTTGAAGTGCGCAAATCCGATCGTAGGTTTCAACGATTTTTGTATAGATTTTCACCGCAAGAACCTTTAATGGTTTACGAATTTAATCGTGTTTGCTTCGGGCTTAAATCTAGCCCTTTTCACGCACTTCGCACCGTCAAGCAGTTGGCCGCTGACGAGGGCGATGCATTTCCGAAAGCGAGAGCCACCATTGAGACTGGCTTATACATGGATGACTTCGTGTATAGTGTAGATAGCGAGGCAGAGGCTGTCGAGACGGCCGCTCAAGTTATAAGTCTCATGAAGGCTGGTCAATTTGATCTCGTGAAATGGACGAGCAACTCGCAAACTGCGTTAGAGTCGATTCCACCGTCGCACCGATTGTCTTCGGTTAAGGAATTCGATGAAAGTGATACGCACAAGGTGCTTGGTTTAAGCTGGTCGCCCGCATCTGATACGTTTAGTTTGAAAATTAGTTCGACCCCGCAAACTTGTACTAAACGCATTATCCTGTCGTGTGTGGCACGGATATGGGACGTAATGGGATTCGTAGCTCCTGTCGTTTTGTACGCCAAACTACTTATAAAAGAGCTTTGGCTTTCCAATTGTGATTGGGACGACACCGCGCCCGACAACATTGCTAAGTTGTGGGCTCGCTTTAGAAAAGAACTTTCTGTGCTTGACCAAATACAAATTCCGCGTCATGTAGGTATATCGCAACATAGTGTTGTTACGGTAGTAGGCTTCGCGGACGCTAGTGAGAAGGCGTATGGAGGAGTAGTCTATTTTCATGTCTCGAATGTAGGTAAGGTTTCAATTAGCCTTATAAGCGCGAAATCAAAGGTCTCTCCCCGTAAGGTCGTCTCTCTGGCACGCCTCGAGCTATGCGCTTTACAATTGTTAGTTAGATTGATCACCTCTATCGCCAATGCTTGTAGTAGTCGCATTAATATTAGTAGAATTTTAGCTTTTTCGGACTCAACAGTCGCTTTGTGTTGGGCCCACTCTTCGCCCCATCGTTGGGACACATTCGTCGCTAATAGAGTGGCAAAAATTCAATCGGAATTAGCGCCACAAAATCTCTTTCACGTTGCTGGCACCGACAACCCAGCCGATTGTCTCTCTCGTGGATTGCTTCCTTCGCAAATTTTGGATCACCCGTTGTGGTTTGGTGGACCGTCCTGGATTCATGCCGCGTTAGATAAGTGGCCAGTTAGTCAATTCAATCCCACTACGGTTTCCGAACCACCCGAGGAGAAGAAGCACTCGCTTGTTGTATCGGTCCCGCGTGAAGAGTCCCTTATTTTGTTGTTGGCTAATCGCGTCTCGTCTTGGTCGAGACTGTTGCGTTGTGTTGTTTATGTAGGCCGATTTTTGAGAATTTTATCTACACGCGGTCATATAACTGCCGCTGATTTAGATAAAGCTGAATTGGTCATACTTCGCGAGTTGCAGAAATGTTATTTTGCTTCTGAATTTAAAAATTTAGAATTTAACAAACCTTGTAGTCGTTCTTTCCGACACTTGAAACCATTTTTGGAAGATGGACTCATTCGAGTAGGTGGTCGTTTGAGAAATTCAAGTTTAGGATTTGAACAAAGGCATCCAGTAGTTCTCCCGCGTAAGGACCACGTATTAGATTTGTTAGTAGATTATCATCATAAGGTGAATTGTCACGCTGGTCCCGATTTGTTAATGTCTATTTTGAGACAGAAATACTGGATAATTTCCGCTCGTAATTTGATTCGCGCTAGAGTACACAGATGTGTACCTTGTTTTAAACTCCGCCCGCGTTTTATCGCGCCTGAAATGGCCGATCATCGCTCTTGTCGTGTTGTTCAATCCGCAAAACCTTTCGTACACACCGGCACAGACTTTGCTGGGCCTTTCAAAGTCACCATTGCTCGTGGTCGTGGCATTCGCTCCACGAAAGCTTATGTTTGTTTGTTCATTTGTATGACAACTCGCGCGGTTCATATAGAGTTGACCGGTGATTTAAGTACGCAAAATTTTATGTCCGCTTTTAAACGTTTTTTGTCGCGTCGTGGTCCGGTTAAGCGCATGTATTCGGACAACGGTACAAACTATGTAGGGGCCCGACGTAGTATATCGGAATTGCACACATTCTTACGGTCTAAGTACTACCAAAGTGAATTCGCTCACATCTTAGCCGAAAATCGCATTGAATGGTACTTTAACACGCCTGCAGCTAGTCATTTTGGTGGTAATTGGGAAGCGAATATTAAAAGCCTTAAGTCGCATCTGTTTCGCGTCATAGGCGAACAGATTCTCTCGTTCGAGGAGTTGAGTACCGTACTCGCTCAAGTAGAGGCGGTGATGAACACGCGTCCGCTGTGTCGGACTCTATCTAGCGATCCGTCAGAGCCATTAGCGCTGACGCCAGCTCACTTCTTAAATACGACTCCTCTAAAATATTTGCCCGCAATAGATGTTGATGACGATAGAATGCACCTTCTAACTCGTCACGCTCTTTTAGATAAGTTGGTCCAATCGTTTTGGAATCGTTGGAGAACCGATTATTTGCACACGCTGCAGTCACGTCAAAAATGGAATACTCCATCCAACCCAATTACTGTAGGTACGGTGGTAGTCCTTATGACTGAGAATGCGCCTCCTTTACATTGGCCTCTAGGAGTAGTAGAGGAAGTTTTTCCCGATTCCCGCGGGATAACTCGTGTTGTACGGGTTAAAACCGCAACCGGATCGTATCTGCGCCCGGTTGTTCGCCTCTGCCCTCTGCCTAGCCAGCAGTAGGCACGAGTTCAAATCTAGGTTTATATTTTAGTTGTTATTTCCCAAACCTAGATTTAGATTAGACTTTAGATTTGTCCCGCATTTTTCGTTTCGAAGGTAACCCTTCAAGCCGGGGGGAATGGTTGCGCCGGTGGTAGAACTGTATTTTCTGACGCGGAAACACACGCTTCCTGTACCCATCTCCCCTCCCGCACTACCTCTAAGTGAAAGATAGCAATAGTTTTCGCCCGCCAATTGTGAAAATAGACGCTTAGTCCCGCTTTGAACTAGCCAGCGCAATGGCGGCGGCGCGCGCGTCTCTCAGAAATGAATAATATTTGTTGGATTTTAACCGCTTTCATAGACCATTACCGATCGGATTGTGCCTCTCGTGTGTCCCTCAAGTGATTTAGTGATGTGGGCGGCAACTCCTGAGCCAGGAAGAGAAGATCGGTGCACCGGCGGCCCAGCCAGCACGTGGCCCCGTAAAGGTTAGTGCATCCTCTCCTAATTTCTCGGGTTGCATTCATTGCCTAAACCACATCCGCGGCAACCCGATCACCTGTCTTGTTTGTGTGTAAAGCGTCAATGGAACAGTTAACTTCATCCCCGCATAATACAGTCCACTAGCTCACGTGGCCAATCGCGCCAACAGACATCATAAACACAATACTTAAGATAAGTAGGACAAGTAGGTAGCATGTATACAGTTCAATGTATAATGGGCAGCCTTATTGTTGAAGCGATTTCTTCCAGGCAACCTTGGGATGGACAGTAATGTAAAAATCAAAAGATATTGTGTAGTTATTGGTTTAACTAAATATAATGTGTATTAAAAAGAAGAACGCGAGAGAGAGACGTGTAAGTTTTATAAGATTAATATACGGCTTTACGTAAAGTATTATCATCATATACTTACATATACTATAACACACTAATTGATATATAAAGTAAATAGTTCATACTAATAGGAAGGAAAAATAGTAAGCGGGAACATTCTACACAGTGCTATTTAGACCCAAAATTAGCATAGCTTAACTAACTCTGTGTTATGAGTACTAGAATGCGGGTAAATACGACCTTTGTAAACCATAGGTCTCCTTTGTCCCTGAGCCCATAGCTTTCGGTTCCCGTTTAATCTAGCACGGCTTAGATTGCTGCCGTAGGTGAGTACAGTCAACGAAAATAGTTATTTCAATAAATCAATAAATTAAGCTTTTGAAAAGGGGTCAGAAAATCCCTAGCCCACACATGGACTGATGACTTAGGGGTTAGGATAGATTCTATGCAGAAATAAATAGTTCGGGTCTTTTTTGGGCACAGAATAGGACAAGCCTAAAATATGCAGGAGGAGGCAGGAGGCAGGAGGAGGACACGGCGGTATTTCCACCCAATTCAATTTATTTATTTGTGGATCATAGGTTTGTGTACAGTTCTTATTCTAGGTTACATTAAAGTGCGCCATGTCCTACCGTGGAGTATGGTGTACAAATTAAATTTACATAAACATTCATATAAATATTGATTACTTTACAATGTCATGCGAGAGAATGATCATTGAGGAATTTGTCAATGGTATAATAAGCCTTATCTGCTAAAGTTACAGCTTACACCTAAATACAGTAACAGTTACTAATCGGATCTTCGCAGGTACCTTGTTGTAAATAGAGGTTGCCAATTGAGCAGTCCGTCTGGGGAAGTACCTTCACCCTACAGAATGCCGCGGCCATAATAACTTCATGTTGTGTTCCCAGCGGTGAGTAGGGTAGCCAGAGCTCACTGCAGAAATTGTGCTGTCGGTGGGAAGACTAAAGGCTTGTCCTGCTTTGTCTTCTACACTGACAGCACAGAAACTCTGTGCTTACAGAGTCGGCAGCGCGCGTGTGGCTCCTCTGGTGTTACACACGTCCATAGGCCACGGTAACCACTTTCCATCAGGTGGGCTGCTTGTCTGCCACTTAAGTGGTATTACAAAAATGCACACAAGTACCTTTGTCAGTGCCTGTACATTAAAGTTTAAACGCTATCAATTTGTGAGTGGAAAGCAAATGGGATTGTAATTGAACCCTGCATATGTAATGTGGCTGTCAATCAAAGTGTCTTCTAGAATACGTACCTATAGGAAATATACTTACACGATTTTGTTAGATTCTTTCGACATTTCTTTTTATGCTATCGTTTGAAGCGACTGCGGAATTTAATGACTGTAAAAAAGTGAAAATTGAAAATGTTTAAATTGCTAATAGTTATGATATTATTTGTTGCGTAAGTATCCATTAGCTTCCAAGGTTTTTTTTTGACTGTTAGGACTTTTCGGACAATGGCAGTAGAACTAAAAAGGTCTTAGTTTCAAGTCTGTAAAGTTCCTTTTTTAAAACGTGTGATTCTAAAGTTACCTACTTAACGAAATGAAAATTTCAAATTTCGATTGAAAACGAATCAAAATTTGAGATTTTAAAGGTTTAAAACCATACGAATACTAGGTATAGTTTTTGTTTTCATAGATCAAACGAAATACCAAAGATTTTTAACCTACTTGTTTCTTTTTATTATTATTCATATGTTTTGAAAACTTGTATTTAATAATAATAATAATTATAAGCCCTAACCACCGGTAGCTCTGTACCCGATTTCGGTGGAGCACTATTTTTTATATTTTTAAATATTTTAAAATATAATTTATAAGTTGCATATTTTAATAAAGAAGAAATAATAATAATAATATCTCTTTATTGTATGTACACAAAGGGATACAGAAAAAAAATACAAAAAATTACTGAAAGAAGTCCTTAATGGAATGAAATTTTAAAACATTTAAATAGATTAAGATATAAAAAAAAATTTATCGGTTCAGGCGGAATTCGAATCCGCGATCTTTCCCTTAAAAGGGGAAGCCCTTAACCTGATATCAAATTTCATTCATTTTATTTTTGTTTTATTTAATTATTATTTCTTATTAGTATATTATTTTTTTTACTTTACTTTACTTTAACTGGACTTTATTTAATACGATTTGTACAATACATCAAGAATTGAATTGAATTTAAAAAAAACATTTCATTTACCTATTCACTAACAATTTTTTACAATCGTGTTTGAATGTTGTACATTTATCAAATTAAGACGTAGTATCACAACATAAACTCACGCCTATATCCCCGAAGGTGTAGGCAGAGGTGCTAGCACCTATATTTCGCCAGTTTATGTTTAGGTCCCAATGTAATAGGTGGCGAGCCTATTGCCATTAACCGGGCACCTATAAACCTGCGATAAATACACACATAACTTCGAAAAGCATCGAAAAGTCATTGGTGTGTGCCATGTTAAAACCTGGGATCGACATAGCATCAATAATTTAACATCCCAACATTGCCATAAGAGATGGTTTCCCATAAGTTCCCTTTCGTCCTACAGGGTGACACCAGACACATTGCCCATGTTGAAACACATTCACGAGCATAGAGACCTGGAGTACATGCTCATAGACCTGCTAAACGTGCTTAATCGAAACTATGAGTTGACCTGCATGGCCATAATATGTGATGACGTGTACTTAAACGTGTTCAGCGGCTCCTTGTTTCGGAGGGTTGGGGCTACACCTTTTGTCATGGTGAGTAGATATTATTAGATACGTTTTCTTCTTCATCTGAGGACCAATCCTGGGCAGCGATTCTGCTAAAGCAAAATCACTGTCAGTACCATGGACACTGTTAAAAATCCCTTTAATTTTAGACATTTTTATACCACTTAGGTGGCTGACAAGCTTACGGCCCACCGGACGAGAAGTGGTTACCGTGGCTAACACCAGGAGAAAGTTCAAAATTAAAAGGTTTGTACATATATACACATAACTATATATGTACGCACATAAAATAATCACGTCTTTATCTCCGAAGGGTTAGGCAGAGGCGAATGAACACCTACACTTCACCGATCATTGCTTTCGGCCCCATGTAATAGGGGGTGAACCTATTGTCGTCTTCCGGGCCCTATTCTTGACTCCAGCCTTGTGTCTGTGTCTATATATCTGTCTGATTAAACAGCCCAATCCCTTAGTCGCCTTGTACGACACCGCATGGGAAGAGATGGGTTATTTCAAATTCTACTCTGCCGGGACCGGGAACCACGCGCTATCTATAAAAGGCTTTTTGCATAGTGAATGAAAAAGCGTATGTACCTAATGAAACTCTTTTCATTTAATTTAGGACTTCAAACGCATAGAATAGAGTCTAAAATTTAATGCTATTTTTGTGCAGTGTCTGTGGTATTCTCGAGGATGCGATGGGGACTGCGTGGTCCCCACACTCGAAGAGGGCTGTCTCATAAGAGACGGTCCTGTGCCGGCCGTGGTGTGAGGGACATGTCTCAGATATCTCACCTCCGCAACCTGCGGCCCACACAGTCGGCGTGCGTTTTAGTCGGTTCAAGTCCGACATAACCTCCCCCACCGGCATCGGTGGTGGGAGTATCCGAGGGGATTTAGCGCACATTAAATAAAAAAAATTGTCTGTGGTATGACAGTGGTTTTGCTTTAGTAGAATCTAGTAGGTCTGGTATATTCCGCTGCATCCTTACTGTAGTTTTCCAAGCGACTACAATTGTATTAGAGTTGGAGTTCTTCAAGAAGGGCACTAGAAGTTTCTTACAGGGTCGATCGGCAGTAGGTACAGGTGCTACTTCTCTGGTGTTGCACATGTCCATAGGACACGGTAACCAGTAACCACTTTCTACTTATACTTGTAAAAAATATGCCCCAATAGACCACACTTTGGAGCTGTTCTTCGATGACTCCATTATTTTCCCACCAAAACGGCCTCACAAGACATTTTTTGTCGCCTCCCTTAAGGATACCTAGATTGTCGGAAGAAGTTTTATCGTTCGACAAAGAAAGGCTTTCACGAAAGCGTCTCTCGCGTCTCCTTCCAAATTACTATCAACTTCTCATGTATAAGTTCCTTAAATACTCCATGTCTCTGCATGCTTTAAGATTGTCGTAGAAGACTATGAAGATCTACTATCACCGAACTTCGTAACTTTGGAGTCACTGAGAGAAGTCAGAAAAGTGGGATGCAACGTGTATATAATTCTCCTAGCTAACGGACTGCAAGCGGCCAGACTCCTGATATTTGGAGACAGGTAGGAACCTACTGTTTATGCCAAGTCTATACATAACGTAACAACACCTTGTTTTTACATGTGGAAATTCCCTCGAGTATTTCCGTTAGTTAGCGTTTCCGTTAGCTCCATTCTGGTACCTGACCAGAACGGAGCTAACGGAACGGTGATGTAGTTATATCGCAATCGATGGGAGTCTAGTGCATAGGTAATAGATACCTATTCCTGCAGTATGTCTACCGAAACGGATGATCCGAAACGACAAGTCTTCAGTCTTCAGAACTTATATCCCATCTTTACTTGGAGCCCGAGGTCCGCTCTCCTGCTTTCCATTATTTGATTCGCTCCCGGCTAATAGCAGTCTCTCAACACTGAGACATAAGCCTGGCCAGAGCCTCATGAGCCTCTTTCATCAATCAGCAAACGTACCGCCATACAAGTGAAAACGGCTTGGGCCTCGAAGACCGTGGTTCCATTCCATACTCGTAGGTACACCTTAGATATTCCCAAAACTATAACTTTTAAACCATCGCGTTCCATGATATACAATAATGTTAACAGGAATTGAAGCGATTATGGTATAGCTACATCTTTGATTTGCCTGATGTTACACCGGTTGTGGGGACGAGTTAGGGATTTAGGAGACGAGTTGGGGATTTAGGGGACGAGTTGCGGATTCTGTAGTTCCCACACCCGAGGAGGTCCAGATCGAGAGAGATGGCGCTCGTCGGCAGGGATGCAGGGGATATGCCTGTCAACCTCACCATCGCCAACCCACAAACGCCGTGCTTTTTATTCGGTTCGAGTCCGACAAAACCTCGCCCACGGCTCCCACCTGCTACGGCTGGTGCTGGTATCCGAGGGGATTTTTCACATGTAAAAAATCCAGCCGTATTTTTTATATGGAACACGTCAATTAGATTTCGCCTTTCCTGATGGTAAGCTAAAGGCAAAGTCTCAGAAAAGAGAGTCACCATTACTTACACATACCATGTGACAATGGTGACACTCAGCTTGACGGCCTCATCATATGCTTTTTCACGCCCCGCTTAAAGGACCCGGGACTGTAGGAAGAAGGAAACACGTGAGCTGGTAATGAATTCCAGGCCTTAATGGTGCGACAGAGGAAAGAGTCTCCGAACCGCTTGGTTCTTGATCGGATGCACCGTGTGCGGGTGACATCAAAGACGTGCACGTGTTGTCCTGTGTAGGAAAGGGGAGGGTGGGGCTAATCGGAAGAGCTCGCACCATGGTACAGTACATGAGGCAGACCGCACGTCGCTGCAACCTGTCGAGAGCATCTAGTAAGTACTTTGCTTAACCATCCCAGAGATGCGAACAGTATTCCACACAGGAGCGAATTTGTGTCATGTATAGAAGACACCGCTGCTCCGGCGTGAAAAATCGTCTCACTATGTTCAGGACTCCGAGTTTACACGAGGCTGTTTTGATGGTACTTTCGATGTACTTATATATGTCGACATTGTTCCAAAACAAGCAACTATTTTTAATCCCTTTGTTTTCTTCGCAGACGCCGTGTTCTCGACACAAGGGCTAATTACATAATGCTCCACGACTTCCGTCTATTTCATAGCGACTATCATTACATTTGGCGGAGAATCGTCAACATTGTCTTCTTGAAATACCACAAGAAAAATGTCGATATAACTAAAAGTAAAGCTTGGTTCGAGCTGTCCACGGTTCCTTTCCCGAATCCTATCAAAAGTGTGCTTGTACCGAGAAGAATGGACATATGGCAAAATAAGAACTTCCATTTCAATAGACCACTGTTTGTGGATAAAACAAATAATTTAAATGGTGAAGTTCTGAATGTGGTGTACCTGGATCATGTGCCTTCGGTGGCGGTTGTGAAAAGTAATATCAGTAATAAGATTGGGGGCGTCGAAATAGAAGTAAGTGTTCTTATAAAACGGGCGTATTGGACCTAACCTACAGGATGGAGTTAGTTACGAGACTCTAGCGCAGGATTTATTAGAGTTACGAGGTTAGACGACGGCCGCTACCATAAAAGCTGGTTCTGCTGGTTGCATCCGAGGTTTTCTTCTAGGTCCTAGGTGAAAGCCTTCTTAGTGGACCCCAAGTTCCTATGTCCTGGGAATTTGGGGTCCATTAAGCAAGCAACGTTCTTTGACCTCTCAACTTTGAAAGAAATATGCCTGTGTCAAAGCCTCGTTTCAAACTATATCGTATAATAATACTATTGCTGTTATTGTTAACCATTAAGTATATCCATCCCGGCAACATTATTACAGATCCTACACACATTAGCAGAAAAAATGAATTTCAAGCCGAAACTGTATCAGTCTATAAACGCCGAACTCCAGAAATGGGGGCACAAGCAATCCAACGGTTCATATTCCGGACTCTTGGGCGAAATGGTGAACGGTGCAGGTGACGTCTCACTAGGGAATCTCCAGTACACCCCCTATCACCTCGAGCTGACGGATCTGAGTATACCGTATACCTCCCAATGTTGGACGTTTCTGACACCAGAAGCACTCACTGATAACTCTTGGAAAACTCTCATTTTACCTTTCAAGTAAGTTTTTTTATACCGCTTAGGTGGCAGTAAACATACGGCCTAGACGGCAAGTGGTTACCTATCGTGACCTATGGACATGTGCGCCACCAGGGGTGCCAAACTCGTGCTGCCAACTCTGTGACTTCTACTTAAGAACCTTCTAATACCCTTTTTGAAGAAACATTATTATATTCCGTTGTTTGAGCGGAATGAAATCATTCCAAACCTCACTGTGCCCACGGTTGCAACGTGTGAGGATGGATTTCCCACCTGAGGCAAGCGGTGCACACGTGCAACATGAAATCGCACATAGAGCCAAAATCTCTTCTAAGGCTAAGAGGTTCTACTCTGCCTATGGGTATGGGATTGTCGACGATCCTCAGCACTCGTCTTTGCCCCAAGTCGAACGGGTCATGTTGATTGTAGGTGAGATACAAACTATTCTTCATAATGTTATTGTCCTTCCAGATTGTCAATGTGGATTGCCGTACTGCTAATGTTGTTAATAACAGGCACGATTTTCTACGGGTTAGCTAAATATTACACGAATCTTCAACTATATAAGAAAGAATACAGAACATCCTCCAATATTAAAAGCAAAACTGAAGATTATGGTGGGTGAATCTTTAGATTTAGTGATCAGTATTGGGCAATTTTTATTTGCTATTAACCCGACTGCTGTCTGAAAGATTGAAACAAGACAGCAGACGGCAGCCATTAATTTTTCTTTCTGTTGATGATTGCAATATGTTACAGCCTGCTGTCAAATTTGTTTCGATCTTTTAGACGGCAGTCGGGTTTACTTATGTCGAACTTTAAGACAGCATGTCGGGCTTTTTAATATTTATAAATTCCAATTGAAGTTTGTCTAACATTGGTACTGGTTGGGGTTCCTTGCTAGGACAAACTTGGATCCCTAGGTAGGTTTCGCGAGTGGTTTTAGGTTTTAGTCAGTTAGAGCCCTAGCTCCGGTGAGGTGATGAAGTCAGCTGTCAGACCTAATATTCTTTTTTTATACCACTTAGGTGGCAGACAAGCGCACGGCCCACCTGATGGAAAGTGGTTACCGTGGCCTATGGACGTGTGTAACACCAGAGAAGCCACACTCGCGCTGCCGACCCTGTAAGCACAGTTTCTGTGCCGTCCGTGTAAAGAACAAAGCAGGACAAGCTTTTAGTCATCCCACTCTCTCTCTTCATTATCTCTTCTCTCTCTTCATCAGGTACATTCGTTAGTTACGTACTAACATAAGAAACTTCCATGAATAGCACTATGGAATATAAATTCAAGAGGAAGTGCTATTAAATCTCGTATGGATCGTAATACAAGTACCTATCTAGGTAGATTTATTTATTAACTGCATGGCACTCAAAATGAGCGAGCGAACGTCGATCGCACCTCCATTATTATTTAGTAGGCCCATGAGTACTTAAAAATCCTGTTGGACCCCTTAGTGTTACTTAGCAGTAGAACCAACGTCTGGAAAGGTTAAATACACACTTACGTTTATTACATGAGTCAACAACAACTTGCGCTTACTCTTTTTATTTATTTTACAGACTCAAAACCCGGTCTGTACCTGTTTAGCGAAATAATTAACAGCATACTGTACACTTATGGAATGTTGCTGGTCGTATCCCTTCCTAAGTTACCCGCCGGCTGGTCCATCAGGCTCCTCACTGGTTGGTATTGGCTGTACTGCATACTCCTCGTGGTCTCCTATCGCGCTAGCATGACTGCGATTCTCGCCAATCCAGCTCCAAGAGTCACAATCGATACCCTACAAGAGCTAGTCGAAAGTAAAGTTACATGTGGAGGTTGGGGCACAGAAACTAAGAAATTCTTCCAGGATTCCCTAGACGAATATGTGCAAAAGATTGGTGCTAAATTTGCAACTATAGATGATCCTATACAAGCAGCAGATAAAGTCGCACAAGGAGTGTATGCATATTATGACAATGCAGACTTCCTAAAATATATAACTGTGAAAAGAATTAACGTCAATTACAAGCAGGATAACCTTACTAACGTTACAGAAGTTACAATATCAAAAGATGATGGCGAAAGGAACCTACACATTATGTCCGACTGTGTAGTGAATATACCCATTTCGATTGGTTTCCATAAGAACTCACCCCTGAAACCATTAGCTGATACTTATATAAGGCGAGTGGTTGAAGTAGGGCTTGTAGAGAAATGGTTGAATGACGCAATGCATCCTATCCGTATCTTAGAGAAGAATGAGGACGAAATCAAAGCCCTAATGAATCTTCAGAAGCTTTATGGAGCGTTCATTGCATTAGCAATAGGATATTCTCTCAGTGCTATATGTTTTTGTGGGGAGTTATTACACTGGCAATTTGTAGTAAAAAGGGATCCTAATTACGATAAGTACGCCTTGGATTTGTACTACAAATATAAAAATAAAAGACATTGATATTTGAAACTATTAAAATTTATTTTAAAATTATTTACAACATGATTATTTGAGACATTGTGAAATAAATACAAGTGCAATCATGTTATCTTTATAGTTATTTTCTACTATTATCAATAAAAAAATAAAATTGATTAAATTCTAACTATATTAAGTACCTAATTGGGCAGTTAGGAGTATTTATTTAAAATTTATTAAAGTATTCATAAATTGACTAATGTTTTTTTTATAAACCAGCTTTGTAATGTCTATTTATCAAAAAAAAGTTGTTTTATATCAGTAGTATATTAAGTGAATACTACTAATACATTGAAATAAAATTAATTTTTAACATTTATTTTGTGTTTATTTAGTACTTACTCTATTCCTGATTGAAATGATATATTGGAACAGGGTAAATAATAAAATAACTCAAACAAATCATGATAAAACAAAAAAAAATTGTTTCAATATTACATAATTATTCCTATCAATGTTTCCATTCACTTATGTCATACTTTTTTTTGTTTCCTTGTCATAGTTCATAGTTACAATGGATATCTAAAAATACCCCATTAGCAAAGTACTTATTTTTAGTGGTTCTTCGGTTTTATGGCATACATAGAAAATGTCTATTATTTTCAAAATATAAACACAGTAAAGCACCTTTTCTAATATGGCAGTGATATAGATTTGGGTGATTAAAATTTCATTAAGAACACAGTATGTAAGATGCTAGCACAGAATATGCCCACAATTATATTCACTACAGAAATGTAAAAGTGCAAGTCTTGACTCAGAAAATATCAGCCATACAAACAGCATTGCTATTTTCTGTGAGTAGTTATCGTCACTTATACTCTTCTGCTTCTAAGCATCAACATTGTCTATAAAAGAGTCAAATACAAAAACATTACTTCTAAACATTTGGACAAAGCATTTGACTAATATAATTTATTTTAAAATATGCACAAAATACTTGATTTATTTTCTACAAGTCTGTAATGCATAATATCACCAAGGTGACATTTTAAATGGTATTCTATATTCAAAGTTTTTTTTTCATTTTTCATAAACATCATTTTTGTTCAGGATTAAAGGCAGGGGAACGGGCCCCTTCAGGTGCATTCTCTGTGATCCATGGATGTTGCAACACATGTGACAGTGACAGTCTTTGCTCAGGGTTAATGACTAACAGTTTCCCCATCAAATCTTTAGCTTTGTCTGATATGAAATCAGGATACTTAATTATAACATATCTTATTTTCCTATAAGTCTGATGCGAGTCCTTAGCATCAAAAGGTGGTATGCCTACAAGTAACTCGTAACAAAGGACACCGAGGCTCCATATATCTACAGCATAGCTGTGAGGCTTCCCTTCAACCATTTCAGGAGAAAGATAATCTAAAGTACCACACAGTGTCATTCTTCTAGAAGATGGAGAGTGTACTGACCACCCGAAGTCTGCAATCTTAAGCTCCCAATTGTGCCCGACAAGTAAATTTTCTGGTTTGATGTCACGATGTATTACTTTTTTAGTATGGCAGTAAACTAAAGCTCTACATAAATCTCTAATGTAAATGGCAACAGTTTTCTCATCAAATCTCTCCTTCTCTTTCAGCAGCTTGTAGAGAGACCCGTGTTTTGCATATTCCAAAATTAAATAAATTCGTTTTTCATCGTGAAAATAACCGAACATACGCAAAATGTTAGGGTGTCGGAGACGACACTGGATCTCTACTTCTCGTCGAACTTGATGTTCAATTTCAGAGTCCAAAATTTGACTTTTAAAGAGCACTTTAAGAGCTACGACGTAATGTGATTCTTTCTCACGAGCTAAATAAACATTTCCGAATTTACCTTTGCCCAAAGGACGTCCCAAATCAAAATCGGACAGCGACCACGATTTCTTCTTATCGTCTTTCTTAACTTGCGGTTCATTTGTCGATGAAGGTCCAGCCTCCTTGTTGTCCGAAAAGTTTACTTTAGCACCTAAAGGTCGAATGGCAGGAGCAGATGGCACTTTGAAACTATCTGTAGCAATTTTTTGTGGGCCTAAATTACAGGCGCATCCAGACCGGCCAGCAGTCAATGGACGATTTTCTTTACAGCTACAGTGGACAACGTTCATTTTCGCTAACTTTAAAACTAGTTTGTGTCTACTTGATTTCAAATCAATAAGTTACTGTTTATAAATTCAACTTTTCACAAATTCAAAGACTAACGCTTTTTTTCGTTCAAAATTGTCTGGTAACAGATGTCTGTCTTGTGAACTCGTCTGTCATGTCAAACAAAGCAAAGCAACTGTCAAGTCAAGAGAATGGCATAGAGCCTTTGTGCCATTTCAACACAAATATTGAAATTCTCACAACGAAAAAATTTGTGCCAGATTCAGATAAGAAAACGGTAACTGGTTTGTAACTTTGTAACCCTCAGAGAGTAAAAGACCCCTCACACTGGTGCGTTATTTATTGCGCATTACGACGATGGCTAGTTGGACCATAGTAGGACTAAAAAGAAAAATAGAAGTTCCAAACTGGTTGAGGTTTTACTTGAAAGTATTGAGCATAATCTGTGGCATGTACTTCGAAATGTCATATGCCAAAATGTCAACTTGTCAATAATTAAAAAAATTGCCACTATTGCCAGCAAGTGTTCATAAAAATTCTAATATTCATTACAATTGTTGGAGGTATGTGATTTAGAAAATTTCAGATTTAATTTCCCTCGTAGTGGTATTTTTGTAGCTTAACATATTTAGAAAATATTCAGAGTTGCTGTGTTTTTATTATTATTTTAAGGTTATGTTTTGATGAGAAAGTGGTGTTCTGATTCTACACAGAATGTGATTTTTGCCGCATACCAAGTAGTGTTTTCTCATAAAACGAAATAGGAATGTGTGTAATTTATAACCGTTTAGCAATCTATAACTTGCTTACATTAAATATTATTTTACATAATCAGTACACATTAGGAATGAGGCAAATTATTACCAAACTTTTAACTGAATGACAGTTTGGCAATGAAATAAAAAAGTTTCTTTCGTTATTAATAAAATGAAATTTTCTTTTTCGTAAATATATTTATTATAATACTTACTTGCTTAACTAGGAACTACACAGATCTCAAGACCTGTCATCAACAAATTAAAAAAAAAACACTAGTTGCCACCTAGTTCTCAATTAGTTCTAATAATTTAAATGTCTAATAATAAGCATAAAATCTTACAGAATCTGATCATAAAATAATGTCTGATGATGCAGAGCAACAAACTGAAGAAATAGAAGTACTCAAATCAATTTATGAGGGAGATGATAACTTCAAACAAGTTGATGCAAAAACTTACCAATACAAGGTCAGAATAACAACATTTTTAGCCTATAATGGTGGCATTTCACATGGCATTTGTATTTCACATATTTGGCAAGTAATTACTATGTGTAGACAGTATATTAAATTTGACAAACTATTGACCTTATTTACCTATTTGACAAATGTGGCCAATAGAAAGGTACAGAAATCAACTGCTGCCAAAAATTTTGTGGTTCTTATTTCGCTTCAATGAGTGGATGGTCTTATTTGCCTGTATTTGAATGTTTGCATGTACATCAAATACTTGGTCAAATACAAAATAAATGCCTGACATCAAATATTTGGTCAAATACAACATAAATGCCTGGTCGCATGATGTTCACAAATAGCCATATGAAGTGGTACCATTAAATACAATTTTGTGATCTGTCAGAGTCTTTGAATAAATTACTAGTAACATAATATGTGTATATACAACTAATTATTAAACTAGGTACATAGAACCTCAATTAACTGGTCCTCAGTTACACGGTTTGCTATTATGCAGAGTACCAACTGTGTTAATATTTAACTATGTTAAATAGTATGTAACAAATGTGTACATAAATAAGTGCATATGTATGTTGGAAAATGTATTTCTTGTTATACATAAATATTCAGTGACAGTGATTTGTTGTTTTTTGTACAAGAAAACCATGTTCGGTTTTCTTTGTAATTTAATTTTGGATATTTCAAATACCTAACAACAACTATTACTCTAGTTAATTGAGATTCTACAGTATATATTATAATCTATGAATAATAATAATGATTACATTTTTTTTTTATCTGAATGCATTGAATATTTGCCATTTGAGTTAGCAAACGAAAATGTTAATTATCCTTAACATTTTTGTGTGCTTCGTTGAAATGAGACATTACATTATTTATAACGTATTTGCGTTTGTGTGTTAAAATGTTTCGTAGAACAGCCATGTTCATTTTGAAAGTTCAATATGTGGTCTATATTTTCTAAATCCTCCTTTTGTCTGTTTACCTGTAAAAATCATAAAATAGTAGGTACAGTATTCAATTATTATCATAATTTAGCTATTTGTAGTCGGGGTCACGTGGGTGCCAACATTTCCTGTGACTTTAATTAGATATTATGAAAAACTAGCAGTCTGGGTTCTGGTTTCACCCAGGAATATTTTTGTAACGAGATTTTGAAAAAAAATGCTAAGGATTGTGGTTTTTAAAATAAAATTTTATGTTAGTTATTGAGGATCTTATTTTTTTTTTCACAGTACGTAGATGGAGACAAATCATTTATACTGGAGGTAATATGGGGACCTACCTATCCAACAGATAAACCTAATTTTAATATGGAGATATTTTATAATCAGAGTCTGTAAGTATACATAGAAATTCACTATTGTATGTGTATTGGTGGCCATGCGCAGGTCTAGCGGTCCTATTACCCCTTTTTCCACTGCTCCCTCCCCCCTCCCCATCTCTTTTAATACCTAAGAAGGCGTGCGGTTTTGGTCAGACCGAGATGCAAAAAAGAAAGGTTTACGTTTATCAATTTTAGTAATATTGAACTGTATTTTATTGGGTTTGACGCATACCGGCCCATTCCCATTTCGTCACGAATTCAAGAATGGTCCCATTCGCATTCGGTCCCATTCTCATTCAGTGCCATTCTTATTCGGTCCCATTCACATTCGGTCCCATTCGCATTCGGTCCCATTCGCAAAAGTATCTTTTATTGATAAAAGTTTCCTTTATCTGATTATTGGTTCAACTGATACGTTTGAAAATTAAAACATATAGCTTTAAATAATTATGTGAAATTTTTCAAAATCAATATTATTCTTATTCAACACCACAATCAACATAACAATAAGAAGTAATCCTGTTTATTTTTATTATCAAAATGGTGATGATTGAATATTGTATATATGAAAGAAACTTCATCCCACGCACACTCAAGCTGTGGAATGACCTCCCTGCTGCGGTTTTCCCTAGCGCCTACAATATGGGGTTCTTCAAGAGGGGCATCAGAAGGTTTCTTCATGGTGGACAGCGCGATTGCGACACCCCTGGTGTTGCATACGTCCATAGGCCACGGTAACCGATTCCCATCAGGTGGGCCGTGTGCTTTTCTGCCAACTTAGTGGTATAAAAAAAAAATCCGAATCAGAAAAAACATTAAATCTACTAAAATATATTTAATGCAGCATGTACATCACTACAAAGTGAGGTACATTAAAAAAATACCATCAGAAGGAGTGTTATCATTAATATGTATATTATAGCACAAGTAAAGTTTCATTGATTAAAAATAGACCCTTGAAAAAACTAATTTTTGTGAACTTTGGGTGTTTGAAACATACCATTGCCTGGTTATTCCTGTTGTCATTGGGTGTAGTTTTGTGACCATATGG
Organism: Eilema griseolum; assembly: GCA_963662185.1. Taxonomy (NCBI): domain Eukaryota; kingdom Metazoa; phylum Arthropoda; class Insecta; order Lepidoptera; family Erebidae; genus Eilema; species Eilema griseolum. The sequence goes on from OY759240.1 coordinate 25,362,636, forward strand.
TCTAAAGCTGTTGCCCACATCATGGGTGTTGTTTACAGATTTGGCACTGTAGTGACAGTACAATGTCCTGAGGTGACTCTTCATGTATTTCCTGTACAACCCTTGCCAATCCAAGGCTGTTAGATTTTGCAAAATTTTATGACTACATCCCACATTCTTTAAAAAGATCTGTTGACTTAGGTTAATTTTTCGGGTCATTAATCTATTTAGGAAACCATAAGACGATAGGTTTTTCAATTCATTCAATGTATGCTCCAACGTCTTGATAACCAACAACCACTCATAATTATATGCGGCATAAGTCTGATTTTGCCACGTCTGCCCCGTAGTTCTATTTCTGACGATTCTGACTAATCTATTTAATAAATTGAAAGTCAACGCCTTCTCTCGCCTGGTCACGGGTTTAACTAATCTATTTATTAAATTATAAGCGAGTAACTTTTGATGTCCAGTGTTGGGTTGAATACAGGTCTCTTTACTTTTTGGAGTAAAGATTGGGTTCAGAGTTATCTGAGTAAAATTCCTATTTTGATAGGCAGCTATGTACTTGCATGTCGGAGCTGCAATTTTAACATTATTCCAGCCATGATGAATTATAGGCGTTGTCTTCCATCGAGACATATTGTCTTCTTGGAGTCCATTACCAAAATTCTCTATTGTGTCATATAAACTGTACATATCTGCTTCAGAAATTTGAGTATTTTCATGATAGAATTTGTTGTGATAGAAAAACAGTAGATACTCTGATGGGGGCTTTTGTTGATGTGTCTGAAGATATCCTCGGGGTTCAAAAGGAAGGAGTTTTTGATGATATAATGAATTGTAATAGAAAAGGAGATATCGACGTGAAGGTGGAAAATCTTGTTGAACTGATGTATTGTAATAAATAGATGGAATTTGGGAACAATATGGAAGTTGACGATGGTATGGGAGTAGAAGTTTACGTAATATTTGTTGGTATGAAAGACGTGGAGTGGACAGGTTTTGTATCAAGGATTGAGGGTGAATAAGTGATTCTGGATTATGGTACTGTTGAATACCAACATATTCTTGGGATAACGACTGGCACCAACAATATAGCATAATGGTTATCGTGAATATTCTGAAACAATAAAATAATATTAGCAATTGCAGACATTGAGAAAGGATCTGCTGATCAGGGACATATAATTATGCTTTTATAGACTGTGGTCCTACATTTGATAATGGACTTTAATAAATAAATGTTAATCAGCACAAGTACTCATTGTAGAAGCCAAATTGGTAGTACTACTTGATGGCGGTTTATGATGGGTGCAAGCGCAAAGGGAAATAATCCCAAACGACATCATAAACACTTTAACTGACAAGCGATTTTCATGTGAACTGCTATTATCGCTTATACCTTTAGCGATTCAACCGTAGATGTGGTGCCACCCAATTGAGCAGTCCGATTGGGGAAGTACCTCCGCCCTAAAGAATACCGTGGCCATAATAATTTCGTGTTGTGTTCCCGGCGGTGAGTAGAGTAGCCAGAGTTTACTGGAGAGTTATCGTGCTTTCAATAGGAAGACCAAAGGTTTGCTCTGCTGTCTTCTACACTGACGTCACAGAAACTCTATTCTTACAGAGTCGGCAGCACGAGTGTGACTCCCCTGGTGTTGCACACGTCTATAGGCCACGGTAACCACTTTCCACCAGGTGGTGATGTCTGCCACCCAAGATGTATATAAAAATAAGATCGTACCGTAATTGGATAATAATTTTGTTAGCCTAAAAAGAAAATATTTTCCTCGTGTATATCCGGCATCTCTGTATAATACTATCGTAATTAAGATTAAATAATGATTCGTACTTACTTGTTCATGATTATAAACTATAATGTACCTGTGTCACTATGCACTGCACCACACCATTCCACAATTTCAACACTTGTGACTGATGATTGACAAATTGTCATCGTTTTAAATACATTATGTTGTTTGTAAACTATTCAGATTTCGTCGGATATATCGCTCGCTTTTCAGGATGTGGGCATTTACATTTAAAAATTAAATGCAAACATCCCGTTGAGTTAAGATATCAAGTTATTTGGCGTAGTTTGTCTTTTAATATAGCTGAAGGGTTAAAGCAGCTCGAGCTGATCGAGGAACAAATTAGGTTACATATTTACGATGAGATGACTACGGAAAAGTTACTTTTGCCGCGAATTATAGTTTGAATTACCTTGATTCTGAAGTAGTAAAACCCAGAAAGTGGACCACGGGCTCTGCAGCGAAGGTCTCAGCTACAGGGATCCAACGCTGATATGATGATGCCGCAATTCCGGGTGGTAACAAAGTAATTCAAAGTCAACTTTGAAATAGTGCAGTGTGATGGTTAACCATTTGTGTTGCAAGTAAGATTATAATCAACATACTTACCTTTTTTCGTGCGGAAATCCCTACGGACCACCACCTCTGCCGTGGGGGTGGTTTTATCGGACTCGAACTGACTAAAGTCGCACGCCGTTATCGGTCTCAGTTGCGGCAGTTACGGCATTTCACTCACAGTAACATACCGGCTGACAATGGTCCGTCAACGGTTTTGAGATGGCCCTGGGTGTGGGATGGAGGATACCACGCATCCCAGGTATCACTTGTGAAGACTGGTTGTACAGAAATGTTAGACTTCCAAAAAGAGGAGGTTCTCAACTTTTGTTCTTTGGTAATCAGCTAGCGTTAATCCCAGTGGCATCTGTCTTTCATCTTGGTGCCTGGGATACGATTTTTCCAGTCTAACTGCAGATTTGGCTAAACTTCGATATTTTCCGTGAAGCGACTGCCACCTGACCTCCACAACCCAATAACGATATCGAAGCATTACAGTTAGACTTTTTAGGGCTCCCACTGCATACATGTTCCGAGCGGGGATCGAATCCACGCCTCCTGCTGACAGAGGCTGTCCCTCGCAGTCGCACTGGACCATTTACGGTTTTGAGATTGCCCTCTCGGGTGTGGGAAGCATGTTGCCCATATAACCCTGTACCACTTGTGATGACTGTAGTTCCTAAAAGAAATAAAACAAAAAGTATATTTTTTTAGATTGCCGTCAGTAAAAGAAAAGGTATTGTCGATAGTGGACACTGAGGCGGAGCAATGGCTCGGGTGTGCGATGACGTACACTCTGTTCGAGTGCCTGAAGGAACAGGTGTCGGATATCCTCTCGCAGCAGACTGAGGAGGTCGTCGTATCCAGTCGAGTCGAGAAATTAGTTATAGAGGATCAGGTGAGCATATTTTATAGATAGATAATTCTTTATTGTACACCAATAGATTACAGTAGAACTTGTAGGTAGCATGCATACAGTTTAATGTACAATGGGTGGCCTTATCTCTGGAAGCGATTTCTTCCAGGCAACCTTAGGATGAACAGTGATGTAATAAAGCAGAAGATTTGGTTATATTGCATTGAAAAGTTTCTGCAGGCGCGTTTTTACTTTTATTGAAACTCCATTACCTGCTTGTTTTATTATATTCTTCATGCCTGCGTATGTCCTTAAAGGATCAAATAGAGATTATATTATTTCTAATCCTAAAAGTGTGTTTTAAGGAGGTAGTACACGTTGGAGGTAGTCCGACTCGGATAGTACCCTCACCTTACAGAATACCGCGTTCATAATAACCTCGTGTTGTGTTCCCGGCGGTGAGTAGGGTAGCCAGAGTTCACTGGAGAGTTTTTGTGCTGTCAGTGGGAAGACCAAAGGTTTGTCCTGCTTTGTCTTTTACAGTGACGGCACAGAAACTCTCTGTGCTTACCGGATTGGTAGCGCGAGTACTTGGTATTGGTACCACGGTAACCACTTACAGGTATGAAAAAAAAATGTCTTCCATAATCGGAGGCGGCCTATTGATGGTCGACAGACCCCTTTCTGCTGCTTCAGAGAGTATCGTAACCCAAAAACAGACTTTGGTTATAATGCTTACTGTAAACAGAATCGATTCAAGATTAACGCGTCAGTTGACAGAAATCGTCATTGTTATATGAACTATCGATCGTAAGGTTAAGAATATAAACTAACGTTGCGTGGTTCCCGGCAGAGTAGATTTTGGAGCACCCCATCTCTTCCCATGAGGTGTCGTACAAGGCGACTAAGGGATAGGACTCTTTAACATCAGACAGATATATACAGCCCAGACTCAGACGCAGATGCATGGCTCGAATCAACAATAGTACCCGGAATGCGGCAACTCACCCACTATTACGTGGGACCGAATACAATTAATGGTGAAACGTGGATGCTAATTCGCTTTTGCCCAGCCCTCCGGGGATAAAGGCGTGTTTATTTGTTTGTAGCTTACAGTACCTATTCCATCTCAAATTTGTGAACTTTTCTAAAATTAAAATTTCGAATATTCCAGAATGATACTACAAAGAAACCTGAAAAGAAGGAGCAACTAACGAAAGCCCAGAAACGGAGAGCGTGGGACAAGGCGGAGATAGGCAGGGCCGGGGAGAAACCCCGTGGCTACGATTGGATGGATATTGTGAAGCATTTATCCCAAGCGCCACCCCAACCTCCCGCGTCATGACACACACACACTTAGGCAATTTAACGACGCACACATTGACACTGCATTTATGTTAACTACCCACAAGTACTGCTGAAAATAAGTTGATGACAAATATGTCATGTCAATTTTTGACAAGTGGTTTCAAATGATGCCACTTGTCACAGTTTTTATATTTTTTGACTAACAACATTAGTTGAAAATTAACTAATGTCACAGAGATATGTCACGAATTGTCAAGTTTTGACAGATATTGTGTGAATAAATTTTGAAACATTTCTTTTTCATCGTACTAATTTCAAAAGTATTCACAGCGAGTCCAGCAAAATTAAAATTCAAGTTCATTATTTATATAAACACACAAATTTCCAACGCTCATTTGACAGTGGTAGAAATTGTCGACAAAAGAAAAGTCGACATTGGTTGCCATATCCAAAATTCGAATAGTAATAGTAGCATTTCTTGTGCTAACTTTTTCTTTTAAATCTTAATGGGAATAACATCCAGGGCTTGAATCTGCGGTAATATTACGCTAAAAGAGTTCTCAATCAACTAAGCTGCCTATACGCGTCAGACGATAAAAAATCTGCCAAATGCGATTGGTACTCGCGCTCGAATGGTTCCATACAATTACCTGCCCTCCTAAACAAGTGGTGTTCGTGTTTTATAGAACATAATGACAAATGTATGGGATTTGTCATATATGACAAACTAGCTAACCCACCCCAGCTTCGCCCGGGGTATATTTTGAAGCTTCATATCCCTTTGAGCCCGTATGTTTTAGTCTTCAAAATATGTATGAAAAATTGCCGGACTTGTTAACATTTATTATCAATGCTCCTCTCCCTTAAGTAGTAGCGTGATGATATATAACCTTCCTCTATAAATGGACTACCCAACACTGAAAGAATCATTCAAATCGGACCAGTAGTTACAGAGATTAGCTCGTTCAAACAAACAAACAAACAAACTCTGCAGCTTTATAATATTAGTATAGATAGGCATAACGTCCATAGGCCACAGTGACCACTTTCCATCAGGTGGGCCGTGTGCTTGTCTGCCACCTAAGTGGTATAAAAAATATGACAGTTGTCAACACATGTCATAAACTCTGTCCCTATATGTCCCTGTAAGGGTTCGCATCCCACCTGAACCGATTCAATTTTTTCTATATCTTAATAGGCATGTCATTAACGTCAAATCCTATACATTCTTCGTGCTATTCTTCAATACGCCGGCCAACGAACTGCCACATGTATATAATTATATATAGTATTTCTTGTTATAGCGGCAATAGAAATCAATTATGAAAATTTCAAATGAAAGGAAGAAAAAAAAAATTATTGTGATACACAGCATAGGTCCTTTAAGCGGGGCGTGAAAAAGCATATGAGATGAGGCCGCCAAGCTGAGTGCCACCATTGTAACACTTACTTTCTGTAATGGTGACCCTCTTTCCTGAGACTTTGCCTTTAGCGTACCATCAGGCTAGGTGAAGTCAAGTTGGCGTATCCTATGTAAAAAAAACAGAAGTAATGGTGACCCTCTTTCCTGAGACTTTGCCTTTAGCTTACCATCAGGCGAGTTGAAGTCAAGTTGGCGTGTCCTATATAAAAAAAACTGAACGCAAAAAGAGAAAAAAAAAACAATATAATTTTATATACTGTGGCGGGTGAGTTGCCACGTGATTTTGATGCCAAATATGACATTTGACAAGTCATCTAGCTATCACTGGTCACGAGTTACAGCCTGGTGACAGACAGATGGAAAGCAGAATTTTAGCAGTGACTAATTTAACTGCCGACATAGTTAAAGTAGTTTAACATTTAATGAGGTAGGACACGGCGGTATATCCGCCCAATTGAGCAGTCCGACTGGGGAAGTACCTACCTCCGCCCTACAGAATACCGCGGCTATAGTAACTTCGTGTTGTGTTCCCGGCGCTGAGTAGGGTATCCAGAGCTCACTGCTGTCAGTGGTATGACCAGTCTTGTCCTGCTTTGTCCTCTACACTGACGGCACAAAATCTCTGTTCTTACAGGGTCGGCAGCACGGATGTGACTCCACTGGTGTTACACACGTTCATAGGTCATAGTAACCACTTTCCATCAGGTGGGCTGTGTGCTTGTCTGCCACCTCAGTTGTATAAAAAAAACACAATACTTATAGCAAAAAAAACAGTTGATTAAGATAGAAAAGTTTTTGAATTAGTTCAGGTGGGGTTCGAAACCGCGATTGCGAATGCTCTGATCACTGAGCCACTGAACCTCGCCTGAAGTTTGTTTGATCGGTTCATCTCCGAACTGGCTAGGCCGATTTTTATAATATTTTCACTGCCACATAGTTGATAAGGCCTTATTGAGTTTACTTTTATTGTAGAATAATAATTGAGGTAACGCGCGGCGGTAGTATTGTGACTGCTGCGCTGGAGGTGCGGATTTAATTCCTGTTCAGTGCAAATATTTGCATGCATGAATGGCTTTTTGCATTGGTCTGTGTATTTCTGTGTCTCGGAGAGTACATTAAGCCGCCGGTTGCCATACAATATATCTATAACAGTTGTTATGGGTAGTTTAGAGCCCTGAAATATAGGTATTTAAACTATCATGGTCACTCACATCAGTATCAAAATAAACGGGATATTTACCATGTTCCATTGTTTTGAGTTTTCGATATTTCGGCGCTGTTGCAAGCACCATGATCACGGAGGAACTGGAGTAGTGGCGGTGAACCGAGAAAAAGTTTTTTCCTAGGAGTAATTATATCGATCTACCCTCTTGCGAACAAAATCGCCAGTAGATACAGTAAGTATCGTGTGTCGGGAACGTGATCGAGATCGGGTTCGAGTTTGTAGTGAGAGTGAAACCAATAGTAGTGCAGATATGCGTAGTAAAAGAACTCGAAAGAGGGTAGATCGATATAATTACTCCTAGGAAAAAACTTTTTCTCTGTTCACCGCCACTACTCCAGTTCCTCCGTGATCATGGTGCTTGCAACAGCGCCGAAATATCGGAAACTCAAAAGAATGGAACATGGTAAATATCCCGTTTATTTTGATACTGATAGAGCCCTGAAAGTTCGACTAAGTTCGATATCGCTATTTTGTCGTGGAGGTCAAATGGCAGTCGCTTCACGGAATGTATTGCCAATCGCATCACAGTTCCAACCTAGTTTTGAAAAGGTTCAGAGAATAATGAATTAAGGTACCACGCGATTGTGGGTAGCTTTTAATATGAGATCATTGTATGTGCAATATGAGTGGAGTTGATGTTTAGTAAACATAACATAAACCCACGCCTATATCCCCGAAGGGGTAGGCAGAGGTGCTAGCACCCACATTTCGTCAGTTTATGTTTAGGTCCCAATGTAATAGGTGGCGAGCCTATTGCCATATCGGGCACTTATAAACCTGCGATAAATACATACATAACTTCGAAAAGTCATTGGTGTGTGCCATGGTAAATCTGGGATCGAACCCGAGACCTCGTCTCAGCAGTCCACTACCCATACCACTAAGCTACCGCGGTTGTATGTATTGTAAAGATTTATTTAAAAAAAAATTGTCAATGTGTAATCGTCTTTTTGTATTATGTATATTAAAGGTCGTATGTGATAACGTACCTATATCTCATCTCTTGAAAATTGTATCATTGTAAAATAAAATAAAAGCTATTTAGTCTTATACTTATGGCGTGAGGATTGTCGATGAAAAAAATCTCAATAATAAAAATGCGTCAAACTTAAACATATTTCTTTTATTTTTTTCGACTAGCCTAGTACTTCTTAAGACTACTCACACTTATTCAGCTCCATTCGCGTTTTGCTGAACGATTTTGGTCACACTTATACAGCTCTGCTTCTATCAGCCGCGTACGGCGTAGTGAGAATGAGAAAAGACGGCATAGCGTGCTATCTCCGCTGAAACGCTTCTATCTCCTGCGTACGGCGCTGAATATGCTGCGAAGACGGTAAGCTACTCATTTCATTTAGTATTGTGCCGTCAACATGGATAGTTCTATGTGCGATATTTTTATAGTTTCGCTTCGAAGAAATAGAAATTAATGAACGTAAACAATAAAACGCAAACGACAGTGGGAACAGTACACTGTACAGGTCGTAACTTGTCGCGAATCATCCCTGAGCGGTTCCGCTGCGTTCGACGGTGAATGCGACGGAATAGCGCTGAACGCGGCGGAACATCACTGAATGCGGTGGAACAGCGCTGAACGTGGCGGAACAGCGCTGAACGCTCTATAGCATTCGTATGATAAAAACATTTATCCGCATTTTATACTGGTTTGCCGCGAAAGGAGAATAGACGCGGAAAGCTGAATGGATGCGTACGCGTCTCCATACAAAATCGTTGTTTTCTATGGACAAAGGCTGAATGGAGCTGAATAAGTGTGAGTAGTCCCTAAGTCTTGGAGGGCGGACTGCTGACAAATATCTAAGCTAAAGTAATCAAATCTACGGGGAGTAGGACCCTTTGATTTGATTACTTAAGCTTAGTGGTTGGAGCGACTACTGTTTAACCGCCTGCGACAGAGCCTCGTAGGTTACTAACTGTACATGCAGGTGAGGTTCGCTTGGATTTCGAAGATCTTGATGGATGGGATCATACACTCTTCATAATTTGCCAATACTAAATTCTAGAGGCACTTAATTTAATTTTTGTTACACATATTGAAAACACCTACAATATGTGGTTCTTCAAGAGGGGCATCAGAAGGCTTCTTCGTGATCGGCAGCGCGAGTGTAACACCCCCCTTTTTTTTTTTTTACGTGCGCAAAATCCCCACGGATACCTCCCCACCGGAGCCGGTGGAGGAGGTTATGTCGGACACGAACCGACTAAAACGCACGCCGCCTGTGGGTCGTTTTGGTTGCCGAAGGTGAGGTTGACAGGCATATCCCTCGCACCCCGGCCGACCCAGGGCCATCTCTCACGATCTGGCCCTCTTCTCGGGTGTGGGGACTACAGAGTCCCCAACTCGTCCCCGGAAACGGGGAGGCGCGCCACGCGCGCCACCGCCGCGGCCTGCTTCTGCCAGGGTGACAGGCGGCTTCACCTGTCACCCCCAGGCCGGCGCTCATGGGGGGCGGAGGTCGTTCATCGATCTCCGACGCCCGAGTTGCCTTCGTACGCGGGCAGCTTGTCTTGCGATCCTTCGTCGCTCCCGCTGCCGCTCCCGCCCCGCCTCCTCCTTAGTGTAACACCCCTGGTGTTGCATACGTCCATAGGCCACGGTAACCACTTCCTATCAGGTGGGCCGTGTGCTTGTCTGGCATCTAAGTGGTGTAAAGGAAAAAAACACTCGTACTTTTTCCACAGTATTTTTATCAGATTTGACCGGTTTCTCCTTACGGCATCCTTAAATGTTTACAATTACAGTTAAAAATACACTTCTTAAACACTATGATACTCAGCCATATTAAATATGTGGGTAGTTGTAAAATCATGCATACCAGTAAAAAAATTACATAAAATTTGGGGAAATAATTTTTAGATAGTCCTAAAGATATTTACGACCTTCTTTGTTATAGGTACATGATATTACGACTACCCATATGTGAAATATGGCTGAGTGTCGTACCTAGTGTTTAAGAAGTTCTTAACTGTACTTGTAAACCTTTGAGGATGAAATAAGGATAATCGATCAGGTTTAATAAAAAATACTGTGGAAAAAGCGTAAGCTAAGCTTTAACTACCTATTAGTAAGTTTGATATTATGACGAATTTTCAATGCGATAGAAGACACTAGGTAGTGCTCTAGAAGGAGATAACTTACTGGACTCAGGAGGCGTCCGGCGCAACGGAGGACACTCAGATGTTGGAGGTTGTTGTCCTCCTTGAGCGCGGACCGGTATTCAAGGGGATTTCTGCACGAAAATTGGTACAAGACACTGGCCTCTATAAGACCATAAAGGTGCAATTGACATAAATTGACATGTTTCACTATGGTTACACGTGTTGTCAAAAATACAATAGCACCAGTCCACATCAATATTTATTAAAATAGATCAATATTTAGAACATTTTATACAACATAAACCACTTTATAAGTAACAATTTTACAGAATTAACTAAAAAGACCTTTTATCGACAACATACAGCAACTAACCTAAAAATTGCTCATATTTTTAAATAAACAATGAGATATACTGTTAAACAGTGGTACACACCAGCGGAGGTAGCTATTCACGATTCGTCTCGCGATTGCTGGGTCTCTTTGAATGGGAAGGTGTACGACCTCTCGAAATGGCTTGAAGACCAGTACCGTTTATGCAAGTGTACCAAGCGGTGTTCATGTAAGAACAAGAACTGGTTCTGTGAAGATCAGTGCATGGAGTACTGTCCTTGTTTTAGACAAGGTTATTTGTACTGTGACGGGAAAAGGGTGTGTTTTTCCTTTAATTTTTTACTGGTAGCGCCGTATGGTTCCCGGCAGAGTAGAATTTGGGCCACCCCATCTCTTCCCATGTGGTATCGTACCATGCGACTAAGGGATAGGGCTGTTTAACAGACAGATATATCCTACAGCCCAGACTTGGCCTCAGATGCATGGTTCGAGTCAACTATAGTGTCCGATATACGGCAATAGGCTCACCACCTATTATATGGGACCGAATACAGTTATTGGTGAAATGTGGGTGTTAATTTATGTCTGCCTAACCCTCCGGGAAAAAGGCGTGATTATATGTAGGTGTGTATGCAGCGTAGCGTCACCGCTGTGAACGTGGTTCCTGCTTCGAATTTCGGATTAGGTCAAGTGGTTTTTGGTGTCTTGTTATAATTTTTTTTTCCACATTTCTTATTTGACAGGTCACTAAGCAAGTTGCAAAGCTAATTTCAAAACATCAACGTGGTGTAGAGGTAGAGCGTTCAAATGCTAAATCAAAGGTCACGGGTTCGAGTCCCGCTCAGTGAAAATGTTTGTATGTATGAGTATGTATATTGCATTAAAGATATACAAGTGATGTGAAAAAGGTAGGTATTTCCTATCTTTTTCAAGGGTTAGTCGTTAGGGTTTAGGTATAGGAAGTAGGACATAACGGCATTTCCGTCCAATTGAGCAGTCCGACTAGGGAAGTACCTCCACCCTACAGAATACCGTGGCCATAATAACCTCGTGTTGTGTTCCCGGCGGTGAGTAGGGTAGCCAGTGCTTACTGGAGAATTTGTGCTGTCAGTAGAATGACTAAAGGCCTGCCCTGCTTTGTCCTCTACACTGACGGTACAGAAACTCTGTGCTTACAGGGTCGGCAGCGCGAGTGTGGATTCTCTGGTGTTACACACGTCCATAGGCCACGGTAACCACTTTCCATCAAGTGGGCCGTGCGCTTGTCTGCCGACTAAGTGGTATATAAAAAAATAAAAAAAACAATATGATCAAACTTTTATGAAAACTATTTGATTGATGAATTGTTTAACATTATGCCCGCAGCTACATTCTATCATCGCACCTCTCGCCATAGGCAGCGATTTCATCCTCACACATTGCGACCTGAGACGGTGCGCACTGTGCGGTATGAAATAAACTTCATCCCACGCACACTCAAGCTGTGGAATGACCTCCCTGCTGCGGTTTCCCAAGCACCTACAATATGGGGTTCTTCAAGAGGGGCATCAGAAGGTTTCTTAATGGTCGGCAGCGCGAGTGTAACGCCCCTGGTGTTGCATACATCCATAGGCCACGGTAACCGCTTCCCATCAAGTGGGGCGGGTCTGCCACCTAAGTGGTATAAAAAATAACTCTGGGACAATCAAAATATAAGAACCTACTTATCTAAATAGTTTGACCTCATTTCCAGCTAGCTATGACCATCCTCGCATACGCCGGTAAGGACTTGAGCCACTGGTTCAAGGGCGACGAGTGGGTCCGCTACACGCACCCTGTCACCGGCTCCAGAACGACTTATAAGATCCACGGCCACGGCAATAGGGAGCCAGTAGTCCCATCCACCAAGTGGAGGCCTTTGGAGAAGCCATGGTGGTTGAACGAAAAATATGTAGTTGGTAAAGCTTCAGCTCGAACCAGGCCTATTAGGATTACTAATACTTTAACTGGTAATTAAAGATCGTTATAAAAGACATTCTTATTGGTTGGACTTGGAATATAGGTTAGATAATTACCGAAAGTTGCCGCGTGGTTCCCGGCAGAGAAGAATTTGGACTACCCCATCTCTTCCCATGCCGTGTCGTACAAGGCGACTAAGGGATAGGGCTGTTTAACATCACACACATATACAGCCCAGACTCAGCCTCAGATGCATGGCTCGAGTTAACACTAGCACTAGCCCGGAATACGGCAATAGGCTCACCCCCTATTACGTGGGGCCGAATACAATTATTGGTGAAATGTGGGTGTTAATTCATCTCTGCCTAACCCTCTAGGGATAAAGGCGTGATTATATGTATGTATGTCGCAGCATCAGGCAAACTGCCACCCAATTACCTAAGGGAATGGTAAGGAGATGACCATAGGAAGAACGAAAGTACCTAAGGGTTTCACGGCCCGTACCTCTAGTATTCATCTGATGCAGAAAACTGCTACTTATTACCCTTGTTGTGCTTGGTATACCATGTAACTACCTGCACCAGTAATAAAAATATGGTGGCAAAATCGAGAATGTTCCATTTCTCGTCAAAGTTTGCACCTTGGAATCGGAGACCGGTATGCTATATCTTCCTGATATGGCTTGTTAGTTTGAAACTAACAAGGTCCTCCGAGGTCGAGAGGGAATCTTTTGACAGATCCTCGTCAGCAAGTGTGGTGACCTCGAGCCACGAAAATCTAGATTAAATAAAAAAAAGCAAATAGACTTTTTTTTCTTTATTACACTTCTTTGGCAGATAAGCACACGGCCTTCCTGATAGAAAGTGGTTACCGTGGCCTATGGACGTGTGCAACACCAAGGGAATCACACTCGCGCTGCCAACCCTGTTAACACAAGAGTTTCTGTGCCGTCAGTCAGACAAAGCAGGACAAGCTTTTGGTCTTCCCACTGACAGTATAAAAACTCTCCAGTGAGCTCTGGCTACCCTACTCACCGCCGGGAACACAACACGAGGTTATTATAACCGCGGCATTCTGTAGGGTGGAGGTACTAAAAGTAAGATTTCTTACACAGGATCTACAGTAACCCTAGAGGTATGTTCCGAAGAGACATTATACGAGGTTATGATGCGTTACTACCCTCACAATCGCCACTTGCTATCTTACACGTGGCGGTACATGGGAAAGCCGCTGTGCTATAACAAGACGTTGGCCGAGAACAAAATACCTGACGAGCGCGACAGGTTCAGTAACGTGGCTTTAGCCGAAAATATCCATGTGCCGGCCATCTTGATTTACTACAATGATGATTTAACCGAAGGTTGGTCATAGATCTTATTATGTCTGTATTCAACTGAACAGTACCCCTAGCACGAAAAACTGTCATAATCGAATCGTAAACGCAACGAGAGAACGGAGCATTGCGATTGGCCGTATCTGTCAGAACCGCGGGTGTATGACTTTTGATCAGATCGAAAATATACTGTATAAATGTACGAAAAATGTACGTTTTTGTACTAAGATATGTATAAATGTACGTTTATGTATGCGTTATAAACATTATTTAAAAGTGAGCCGCCATCCTGACGTCAGGTTGGCGGGTGAATTTAAATTATACAATTATTTTTTAAATTTGACATCACTAATTAAATGTACGTAAATTGTACGTATAGGAACATTAATTAAAACCTTCTTAAATGTTGTACAAGCTCCGGTATTGTAAAACGCATGTGAGCCGCCACTCTGACATCAGAATGGCGGGTGTATACCTTCAAAATAGGTCAAAAATTAACTATATGAATGTGCGAAAAATGTACGTTTTTGTACTAAAATATGTATAAATGTACATTTTTGTACCTACGCATAATAAACATTATTTTAAAGTGAGCCGCAATCTTGATATCGGGTTGGAAGGTGAATTCCAATACGACATTTCTTTTTTAATTTGAGATTACTAATTCTATGTACGAATAACAAGTGTTACTTACATGAGCACGACAATGAATTCTTAAATAATGGGTTAGGTATGTATTGAGCACCTCGAGTAGTAGTAAATAATACAATGGGCAATCACCTTTTCTGGACTCCTGTTTAACCTTGGCTTCAAATCATCATAGCACATCCATATACCATCACCACTATATGAATGCGCTTTGTAGTGCCCAATCGCATCATTATCTAAGTTGAAAGGTACATATTCAATAACTCCTATAATATAATAAGTTCTATTGCCGTTGAGTGTTATTTGTAACGGAATATTATCAATAAAGATATATGCCGATTGACTATGTTCAAAAATTATGATGTTGTGGAGTATATAATCAAACGTTCGAATACCTTTACAGCCATTGCGATTGCATAAGACCAAATTGTCGTCGCCCCATAATATGGATACAGCTATGTACCTCGTTTAATTGAGAAATATCTTTTGCTGGGTCAAATGAAAGAAACGTCAATTTTCTAATTCAATTTGGCTAATTGATACGTAGTGTAGTAGGTATTGTAGGCTATTGTTGAGGAAAAGGAATCATTTGTCTGTACTATTGACAATGTTATGTTTAATAACATTCAATGGTAGATACTAATACTTAATAATATAATTATTACCTTGAATATAGCCTAATAAATATATCAACCTTGATAGTATATTTTAGTACAAAAACGTACATTTTTCGCACATTCATATAGTCAATTTTTGACATATTTTGAAGTTATACACCCGCCATTCTGATGTCAGAGTGGCGGCTCACATGCGTTTTACAATACCGGTGCTTGTACAACATTTAAGAAGGTTTTAATTAATGTTCCTATACGTACAATTTACGTACATTTAATTAGTGATGTCAAATTTAAAAAATAATTGTATAATTTAAATTCACCCGCCAACCTGACGTCAGGATGGCGGCTCACTTTTAAATAATGTTTATAACGCATACATAAACGTACATTTATACATATCTTAGTACAAAAACGTACATTTTTCGTACATTTATACAGTATATTTTCGATCTGATCAAAAGTCATACACCCGCGGTTCTGACAGATACGATTGGCCGCCTGCCTACTGTGAACCTGTTTGTGTGTCAGGCCGGCCAATCAGAGCTCTCCATTGTCTCGATACGTTTACGATACTATTACGACGGTTTTCGTGCTAGGGGTACTAGGCCTCGATTCTGCTGTAGTAAAACCACTGTCATATCACAGTGACTGCTTAAAAATCTATTTAATTTTAGACTTTAAGTCTATGCAGTTAAAGTTCAAATTTGAAAGGCATTTTGCAGAGAGAATGAAAAAGTGTAATGAAACTTTTTTATTTTTATTTTGGACTTTAAACTTTTAGAAATAAAGTCTAAAATATGATGGCATTCTTTGCAGTGTCTGTGGGTATGACAGTGGTTTTGCTTTAGTATAGTCGAGGGCCAGCTTAGAAACGGCTGTACCGATTTTGATGTTCTTTTTGTAAGTGTTTAACAGAATAGTACCTAAGGTCATAAGGAAACTTTGTAGTAATTTTATAATTTTAATATTTATACAGAAAGCTGTAATTTACTGTCGTGCAAGGAGTAGTTTTAAGCACACCCCTTATATATATATCATTTATTGCGAGTCAGCAAGGAACTCTGGACTCTACTCGTCTAGAATGCTCCCTCTGTAAACCACATGCAGTCCGCCAATAACCTATCACCTGGTCATAAACTGCAGTGAATGATCTGGAAGGCCCTTAATAGACTGCGGTCCCAGGTTGGCTGCTGCAAGGCAAACCGGTTTGGGGCTACCTGGATGCATATGTTGGGAGGCTGTGACTGTGGCATACTCCTACAAAAAATGTCCTTCCTTCTATCGTGTAAGCTGTGCCCCAATATCTGCACAATGGTGGACCTCATCAAGGCGACTGCGAAGGCCGTCAGTGTTTTTTTATGCCACTTGGGTGGCAGACTTGATGGAAAGTGGTTACCGTGGTCTATGGACGTACACCAGGGGAGTCACACTCGTGCTGCCAACCCAGTAAGAACAGAGAGTTTCTGTGCCCTCAGTGTAGAAGACAAAGTAGGATAAGCCTTTGGTCTTGCCACTAACAGCACAAAATCTCTCCAGTGAGCGCTGGCTAGCCTACTCACCACCGAGTACACAACACGAGGTTATTATGACCGCGGTATTCTGTAGGGCGGATGTACTTCCCCAGTCGGACTGCTCATTTCGGACGGTAATATCTCGAATTTTGATATGGACGCTCTTAATTGCTCTGAAAATTGCCATCATTTCGAAAAGTTGAAGATGACTTGAGTCTAGAGTTTCTAGCTAAAACGTACTGATTATATTGTCTTTGTTCCTTACCGGATAGACCGGCTTTTGTTAGCTGGTCATCATCATTTAAAAATGTTTCCAGACCCAGCTGTAAACTATTGTCCGTGCGGAGACCACACCTGTGTGCTGGGCCTTGAAAAATGCAGTGGGCGGAGAAAACCTCTTCCAGATTATTAATATTGTCATTTAAATATTTTTTATTGGAAAATAAAGGTTTTCTAACAATCAATTTAACTAATTGTGACTTTTCGATTAGTTTTTTTTTTATCTGGGACACGCCAACTTGACATCACTTCGCCTAATGGTTTAATAAAAGTTTTTTTTATACCACTTAGGTGGCAGACAAGCACACATCCCACCTGATGGAAAGTGGTTACCGTGGCCTATGGACGTATGCAACACCAGGGGTGATACACTCGCGCTGCCGACCACGAAGAAACTTGACACGATGGGCATTATTTTCTCCAATCAGTAGACCTCCCCCTCCCTTTTCAGGGACACTGTGATTTCTATAGACACCAGGAGGTCATTGGTCGGGCATGGCCCTGGGTCAGTCAGGGTGCGAGGGATATGTCTAGTCTTCTAACCCCTTGTTTTCACCAAGAAAAAAGTTGTAAACTTATTTGATACAAAACTTGTTATAGACTTATAGAAGATTAATCAAAACAATACTGCGAGGGATATGCCTGTTAACCTCACCTTCGGCAACCAAAAACGACCCACAGGTGTCGTGCGTTTTGGTCGGTTCGAGTCCGACATAACCTCTTCCACCGACTCCGGTGGGATATCCGTGGGGGTATTGCGCACGTAAAAAAAAAGTTTAAACAATACTTGTTCTAAACATGTATTGAGAATGTCTCAGATACTTTATCATTCACATAGTAGGTATGTATAATCAACAAGTAGTAAATAATTTGAATGAAATTTTAAAGCATTTAGTATGCTATTCAAATCAATTAACCCTTTAACCAAAAATTTTTTTTGTGAAATTTGTTTTGTTTTTATTTACCTAATATAATTAAGTCATATAAATGACCAAAAAAATAATTAAAAAAATCTTTAACATGTACTTACTGAAATATGACACGTTGCTGATGAGCTACGCTGCGAGACTTACAGAGAAGTACTGTCTGAAAATAGTGTGACTCAGGAGCAACGACGGTCGTGTTAGGGAGAAATTGAAATAAAAAGAAATTGAAACAAATTTTAAAGAAAATGTTTATTCGACATAATAGAAATTGAAAAAAAAAAACAAATTAGAAAAAGTGAAATAAAAAAAATTAATACAAATGTTCAAGAAAATGCTTAATTGACATATTGATTGAGATAACAAACATAATCGCTGCTCACATTTTACGCATTTTATACTAGTATAACCACTTTTGCAGTACTTACACCAGACCTACCACGTTGAATAAAAACTGGGAAATGTTCAATATTGTCTAACCTGGTTGCTTCTGTGGGTCTTGGAGCGGTAGGTGTAATGATCTTTCTGGACAAAGGTAGGTCAACGTCTTGAGCCTTTTGGTGGGACATGCGATTTTTTTTAATCAATTCCTAATAAATATGGAATCGAAATTTTTTCAAAGGTATAGTTGGCTTACCATTTGTCAAACAGTACCTCCTATACAACAGCCAGGCTTTGTTCAGACATATGTCAATGACTTGAGAGAAGATGGCCATATACCAGCGCTTGGTTCGAAAAGTGGTTCTGTACAAAGCAATTAGCATGTCAGCTAAATCCACACCACCCATGTGTGCATTATACTGCTTGACAATTTGAGGACAGTCAACATCTTTTCTCGATGCAGTCTCCTTAGACCAACGTTTAAGTTTTTCCATGAGAAACAAATCTACGAACGAACTAGCCAAAGTAACAGCCTTATTGTCGATCCATTTGACTATTGCCACTTTATTGGTGTTGCACACTACTTGTTTGCTTGACCCTCTACCTTTATTGGCCAAAATCTTATCAGATGGTAAAATTTCTTGACAACCTCTGAGGCGGTTCTGTTTAATGGTACCCAAGCTAAATATACCATATTCATCACGTAACAAATGAATCAATTCTAAAGAGGTGAAGAAATTGTCGAAATATACCACTGCTGGTTTGTTAACAATAGTTTGGCAAAGGGCTATTACAACCTTTGCTCCCAATCCAAGACTATTTTCGTATTCAGTGAAAGAGTTAAATCTGAAAGTATCCTCACCGCCGTATGGAAGAAAATCATACACTAAGCCGGAAACCCCGGCCCTAACAAATATCTTAAATCCCTTCCCGGCTTTTTTGGTAAGTACTGGAGTCTATTCCCCGCCCTGGTACCTTTATAGGGCACCATCATTTCATAACAAATATCTTAAATCCCTTCCCAGCTTTTTTGGTAAGTACTGGAGTCTATTCCCCGCCCTGGTACCTTTATAGGGCACCATCATTTCATCAACATTCTTCGTCTATTTTTAAACAATTTTGTCTTACTTTTTCTAAAAGCGGACGTACTTTGAAGTAGCGATCACTATTGGTATTACAATTATCTACAAAGTGTAAATATTTCCTGATCAGCTCGTATTTCTTTAGTGGCATTATGTCAGCGATAGGTGGGTATCTAAACTCTTGACACCAATAGTCTCTATATGATGGCATCTTTACCATACCCATCATTATTGTTATAGCTAGAAAATCTTTTATGTCTTCTCTGGTAATATTTATAGATCTTCCCAACTGACTTTGAACAGAGTATAGATTTGTATGTTCCGTTATATAATAAATTATATCTTCAGAAAAAAAACGTAGAAATTAGTCCAAAGGGGATTCAGATTCATTATTACTATTGGGAATCGAAAAGCAAGATAAGTCAATATCTATTTTTAAACTTTCGCGGTGTGAATTCATAATTATACTAAGTATCGGGACTTCTCGCGAATTATATTTTGGAACTTACTATTTCTGCCGACGTTTCGGATGCGTTGCAGCACCCGTGGTCACGACTTGACTAGTCTTCGAGCGTCGAGATGTATGCGGGGAACATTTTTTGAGCGCCTACCCACCATTACACTTATTATGAATGGTTAGGCTGGCGACACACCACACTCACTATGTCAGTTTTTAACGGCACTGTGTTTTTTGGTTTTAGTATCTTAATCACTGGATTCCACGTTCCGGATAGCTTGAATCCATCTTCCCTATTGAAATTTTTATATTTTTTTATTTCAATGGCTTCACGCACAATCCGTGAATAGTAGTGGCGATCAGTGGAGAGGACTTTGGGTTGATGAAGCTCAATCCAGTGATTGGTACCCGACTCAAGATGTTCTGCTACTGCCGATTTGTTGAACTGACGGTTTTTCACAGCTGCGATATGTTCTCTGACTCTCTCTGCAATGGTTCGCTTGGTCTGGCCTATGTAGGAACTACCGCAGCTGCAATCCACTTTATAAACACCCGGTGTTTGTAGAGGTATGACGTCCTTCGATGTTCGCACATATTTCGCTACTTTGGCGAACGGTTTAAAAATCGTCTTGATGGAAAACTTCCGTAAGCAAGATCCGATTTTGTCCGTTACACCTTTCACATACGGCATGTATGCCGGTTGGCGGTCAACACCCAGCAACATCTTCCTCGGTGCACGTCGCGGCTTTCTAGCACTCGTACCATACCCGTTCACCTCAAGAACCTCCTGAACATGATCTAACTCCTGCTGTAGGTGCTCAGGGTCACACAGGTCATTAGCTCGCTTGATGAGCGTCGAACTTACGGATTTTAAGTGAAGTGGGTGATGATGCGAGGAGGCGTGCAGGTATCTATCTGTGTGAGTGGGTTTTCGATACACAGTGTGGGCCAAGGAGCCATCAGTTCTCACCATTAACTTTATGTCTAAAAAAGATAATGTTCTTTTGTTCTCAATCTCATACGTAAACTGTGTCTTCACATGTAATGAGTTGAGATACTCAGTAAAGCGAACCACCTGCTCCCTGTTGCCCTTGAATATACAAAATATATCATCTACGTACCTTTTCCATAGCCTAATTTGGGCGTGGGCGTTCTGAAACACCATTTCCTCCATATGTTCCATCCAGATATTAGCCACGACTGGTGCCAAAGGGCTGCCCATGGCGACGCCGTTTATCTGGAGGTAATTTTGACTATGGTAAAGGAAGTAGTTCCCTTCGAGGCAACTCTGCAGCAGTGTCGCATAACTATCCGGTAGACCATTATCCTTCAATTTAGTTCCAATAATCTGCAGACAGTCTTGTAATGGAACATTGGTAAATAACGACTCAACGTCAAAACTTACCAGAAGCTCATCTGGTTCCAATCTAACGTCTTTGATTATGTCCACAAAATGGCGAGAATCTTTCACAAAAGATGGTGTTTTTCCCACTAATGGCTGCAGTGCTTTAGCAATGTGTTTCGCTAGGTCGTAGGTTGGCGAGTCAATTTGGCTTACGATTGGTCGCAGTGGCACATTGGGTTTATGCACTTTGGGCAAGCCGTACAATTTTGGTGGTTGTGTGATCTTAGGTCGGTGTAATTTTTCGAACTCATCCTTTGTGAAGTCCTCTTCGTGCTCCTTGATCAAATTACGTATTTTACGTGTTACTCTTGAAGTGGGATCATATTTAACACTCTTATACGTCTGTGTGTCTTCAAGTAGGTCTTGTATTTTTGCTTCGTAATCAGTTGTTTCCATTACTACGGTGGCATTCCCCTTGTCAGCTTTAAGTACCAGTACATTTTCATTATTCCGCAACGCAACCAAAGCCTCTCGCTCTTCGACGGTAACATTGCTTTTCGGAAGGCGAGCCTTCCGTAAGACATGGGCGACATCTTGTCGTAAGGTGTCCGCGTCACAAACTGGTATCCTGTTACGAGCGATTGCCTCCTCCACGCTACAGATAATGTTTTCATAAGGCACTTTTTTCGGGGTAAGAGCGTAATTCAATCCCTTTTGTAGTATACTTAAGGTTGGCTGGTCTAAGTCTATCTTTGACAAATTGATCACCGTATTGTTCAGTGTGTCACCGGCCTTATTTTGAGCATGATGTGTACTCTTGTGTAGGCGAGCTGTTAATTTGGCAAATTTCCTATCATGCGTGGTGCTGCATAGTTCATAGGTTCTCTCTGCTTGTTGGTATGAAATGCGATCCACCAATTCAAAGTCACTCCCGGTCAACCTTTTACTGCACTCCAAATGTAACACATATAACACTCTGTGCACTCTACTTAACTCCGCATAGTTGTTGTTGATTAATTGTCGTAGTAAACGACCACTCGCATGTCTTAGAATTTTATCGGAATACGCAATATCACTCCGCGGTTTGATACGTACACACGTAGGAATAATGTCCCAATCACGGCATTTCGTGAGAAAAACAAGTGAGGTAGATATACGCGCACACTTCTTCCGATAATATTCAAGGTCTTTCACTTTTTGTGCAATTTCCGGCCCGTATCGGTTTGCTAATGTTATTTTTAAACTTTCGCGGTGTGAATTCATAATTATACTAAGTATCGGGACTTCTCGCGAATTATATTTTGGAACTTACTATTTCTGCCGACGTTTCGGATGCGTTGCAGCACCCGTGGTCACGACTTGACTAGTCTTCGAGCGTCGAGATGTATGCGGGGAACATTTTTTGAGCGCCTACCCACCATTACACTTATTATGAATGGTTAGGCTGGCGACACACCACACTCACTATGTCAGTTTTTAACGGCACTGTGTTTTTTGGTTTTAGTATCTTAATCACTGGATTCCACGTTCCGGATAGCTTGAATCCATCTTCCCTATTGAAATTTTTATATTTTTTTATTTCAATGGCTTCACGCACAATCCGTGAATAGTAGTGGCGATCAGTGGAGAGGACTTTGGGTTGATGAAGCTCAATCCAGTGATTGGTACCCGACTCAAGATGTTCTGCTACTGCCGATTTGTTGAACTGACGGTTTTTCACAGCTGCGATATGTTCTCTGACTCTCTCTGCAATGGTTCGCTTGGTCTGGCCTATGTAGGAACTACCGCAGCTGCAATCCACTTTATAAACACCCGGTGTTTGTAGAGGTATGACGTCCTTCGATGTTCGCACATATTTCGCTACTTTGGCGAACGGTTTAAAAATCGTCTTGATGGAAAACTTCCGTAAGCAAGATCCGATTTTGTCCGTTACACCTTTCACATACGGCATGTATGCCGGTTGGCGGTCAACACCCAGCAACATCTTCCTCGGTGCACGTCGCGGCTTTCTAGCACTCGTACCATACCCGTTCACCTCAAGAACCTCCTGAACATGATCTAACTCCTGCTGTAGGTGCTCAGGGTCACACAGGTCATTAGCTCGCTTGATGAGCGTCGAACTTACGGATTTTAAGTGAAGTGGGTGATGATGCGAGGAGGCGTGCAGGTATCTATCTGTGTGAGTGGGTTTTCGATACACAGTGTGGGCCAAGGAGCCATCAGTTCTCACCATTAACTTTATGTCTAAAAAAGATAATGTTCTTTTGTTCTCAATCTCATACGTAAACTGTGTCTTCACATGTAATGAGTTGAGATACTCAGTAAAGCGAACCACCTGCTCCCTGTTGCCCTTGAATATACAAAATATATCATCTACGTACCTTTTCCATAGCCTAATTTGGGCGTGGGCGTTCTGAAACACCATTTCCTCCATATGTTCCATCCAGATATTAGCCACGACTGGTGCCAAAGGGCTGCCCATGGCGACGCCGTTTATCTGGAGGTAATTTTGACTATGGTAAAGGAAGTAGTTCCCTTCGAGGCAACTCTGCAGCAGTGTCGCATAACTATCCGGTAGACCATTATCCTTCAATTTAGTTCCAATAATCTGCAGACAGTCTTGTAATGGAACATTGGTAAATAACGACTCAACGTCAAAACTTACCAGAAGCTCATCTGGTTCCAATCTAACGTCTTTGATTATGTCCACAAAATGGCGAGAATCTTTCACAAAAGATGGTGTTTTTCCCACTAATGGCTGCAGTGCTTTAGCAATGTGTTTCGCTAGGTCGTAGGTTGGCGAGTCAATTTGGCTTACGATTGGTCGCAGTGGCACATTGGGTTTATGCACTTTGGGCAAGCCGTACAATTTTGGTGGTTGTGTGATCTTAGGTCGGTGTAATTTTTCGAACTCATCCTTTGTGAAGTCCTCTTCGTGCTCCTTGATCAAATTACGTATTTTACGTGTTACTCTTGAAGTGGGATCATATTTAACACTCTTATACGTCTGTGTGTCTTCAAGTAGGTCTTGTATTTTTGCTTCGTAATCAGTTGTTTCCATTACTACGGTGGCATTCCCCTTGTCAGCTTTAAGTACCAGTACATTTTCATTATTCCGCAACGCAACCAAAGCCTCTCGCTCTTCGACGGTAACATTGCTTTTCGGAAGGCGAGCCTTCCGTAAGACATGGGCGACATCTTGTCGTAAGGTGTCCGCGTCACAAACTGGTATCCTGTTACGAGCGATTGCCTCCTCCACGCTACAGATAATGTTTTCATAAGGCACTTTTTTCGGGGTAAGAGCGTAATTCAATCCCTTTTGTAGTATACTTAAGGTTGGCTGGTCTAAGTCTATCTTTGACAAATTGATCACCGTATTGTTCAGTGTGTCACCGGCCTTATTTTGAGCATGATGTGTACTCTTGTGTAGGCGAGCTGTTAATTTGGCAAATTTCCTATCATGCGTGGTGCTGCATAGTTCATAGGTTCTCTCTGCTTGTTGGTATGAAATGCGATCCACCAATTCAAAGTCACTCCCGGTCAACCTTTTACTGCACTCCAAATGTAACACATATAACACTCTGTGCACTCTACTTAACTCCGCATAGTTGTTGTTGATTAATTGTCGTAGTAAACGACCACTCGCATGTCTTAGAATTTTATCGGAATACGCAATATCACTCCGCGGTTTGATACGTACACACGTAGGAATAATGTCCCAATCACGGCATTTCGTGAGAAAAACAAGTGAGGTAGATATACGCGCACACTTCTTCCGATAATATTCAAGGTCTTTCACTTTTTGTGCAATTTCCGGCCCGTATCGGTTTGCTAATGTTATTTTTAAACTTTCGCGGTGTGAATTCATAATTATACTAAGTATCGGGACTTCTCGCGAATTATATTTTGGAACTTACTATTTCTGCCGACGTTTCGGATGCGTTGCAGCACCCGTGGTCACGACTTGACTAGTCTTCGAGCGTCGAGATGTATGCGGGGAACATTTTTTGAGCGCCTACCCACCATTACACTTATTATGAATGGTTAGGCTGGCGACACACCACACTCACTATGTCAGTTTTTAACGGCACTGTGTTTTTTGGTTTTAGTATCTTAATCACTGGATTCCACGTTCCGGATAGCTTGAATCCATCTTCCCTATTGAAATTTTTATATTTTTTTATTTCAATGGCTTCACGCACAATCCGTGAATAGTAGTGGCGATCAGTGGAGAGGACTTTGGGTTGATGAAGCTCAATCCAGTGATTGGTACCCGACTCAAGATGTTCTGCTACTGCCGATTTGTTGAACTGACGGTTTTTCACAGCTGCGATATGTTCTCTGACTCTCTCTGCAATGGTTCGCTTGGTCTGGCCTATGTAGGAACTACCGCAGCTGCAATCCACTTTATAAACACCCGGTGTTTGTAGAGGTATGACGTCCTTCGATGTTCGCACATATTTCGCTACTTTGGCGAACGGTTTAAAAATCGTCTTGATGGAAAACTTCCGTAAGCAAGATCCGATTTTGTCCGTTACACCTTTCACATACGGCATGTATGCCGGTTGGCGGTCAACACCCAGCAACATCTTCCTCGGTGCACGTCGCGGCTTTCTAGCACTCGTACCATACCCGTTCACCTCAAGAACCTCCTGAACATGATCTAACTCCTGCTGTAGGTGCTCAGGGTCACACAGGTCATTAGCTCGCTTGATGAGCGTCGAACTTACGGATTTTAAGTGAAGTGGGTGATGATGCGAGGAGGCGTGCAGGTATCTATCTGTGTGAGTGGGTTTTCGATACACAGTGTGGGCCAAGGAGCCATCAGTTCTCACCATTAACTTTATGTCTAAAAAAGATAATGTTCTTTTGTTCTCAATCTCATACGTAAACTGTGTCTTCACATGTAATGAGTTGAGATACTCAGTAAAGCGAACCACCTGCTCCCTGTTGCCCTTGAATATACAAAATATATCATCTACGTACCTTTTCCATAGCCTAATTTGGGCGTGGGCGTTCTGAAACACCATTTCCTCCATATGTTCCATCCAGATATTAGCCACGACTGGTGCCAAAGGGCTGCCCATGGCGACGCCGTTTATCTGGAGGTAATTTTGACTATGGTAAAGGAAGTAGTTCCCTTCGAGGCAACTCTGCAGCAGTGTCGCATAACTATCCGGTAGACCATTATCCTTCAATTTAGTTCCAATAATCTGCAGACAGTCTTGTAATGGAACATTGGTAAATAACGACTCAACGTCAAAACTTACCAGAAGCTCATCTGGTTCCAATCTAACGTCTTTGATTATGTCCACAAAATGGCGAGAATCTTTCACAAAAGATGGTGTTTTTCCCACTAATGGCTGCAGTGCTTTAGCAATGTGTTTCGCTAGGTCGTAGGTTGGCGAGTCAATTTGGCTTACGATTGGTCGCAGTGGCACATTGGGTTTATGCACTTTGGGCAAGGACAAGCTAGAACATACTATTTAAAAAGATTTATTGTGGAGGGGCTTCAAATTTTCATTTCAAAAAAATGAGTGAGACAGGTCGCGACTTGTCGTATTATACTTTACGCGCTCGACAAGCATGTACTCTTTGTACCGAATATTCGGCGGCCGAATATTCGACGCTTCGGCCGACAGCGTTGCAGAATATTCGGTATTCGGCCAAATCACTATTCGTGGCAACTCTAGTACAAATCCTCTAAAGAAGAACGAAGAGATTGTGGTTCTGAACTAACGTCAGTAGCGTCACTATCATAGCGATGACGACGTTCAGAGATGTGTTGAATAATAACTTCATCTTCGGATTCAGAAGTATCAGTTGATGAAGCTGCTTCTGGTGGTACTAAAGCCAAAATCTACATTTCAAAACATGCAACATTTAACCAACACCACACACAGTTAGATTTAGGTGTACATATTTATAATCTATATAGGAACTATTCGGAGTCCGTCTCGCATTTGACCTTTTTTATTTCCAACACAATTATTATGGTAATACTGAGCACTCTCTAACAAAAAATAATAAGTAAAACTACCAAGTAAGAACTTGTTAAAGCACTTTCGTAATTAAATCACATAATAATTGCGCTTTTTGCGCGTCTCGTGCGCAGGCGCAGGTCAGTGGCTAGTGAACTTTAACACCCCTCTATACTTTTTTAGTGGCACGCTTCTGGCATAGCGCTTGGATTTAAAAACATTAATATTTATACAGGAAGCTGTAATTTACATCGTGCAAGTAGTGTTAAAGACCTCGTTCCTATATATCTAATGATGTTATGAGCCACAGGGCAAGGAACTGTAGGCTCTAGGCGATCCAAAAATTAGACTTTGAAGTCCAGGGTCCAGAGAGAGCAGGCTCTCCGTCACCTATTTAGGGGATTATTTAAGTTTTCACGGGAGAGACTGCCGTCTGACCGCTCTTTAGAGCCTTGTGCGTTTGTTTATAACACTTAGGTGACAGACAAGCACACGGCCCATCTGATAGAAAGTGGTCACCGTGGCCTATGAACGTGTGTAACACTAGAGGAGTCACACTCGCGCTGCCAACCCTGTGAGCATAGCGTGGTTATTTTCCGCTCGTAAAAAAAAAGCAGGACAAGCTTTTAGTCTTCCCACTGACAACACAAAAACTCTTCAGTGAGCTCTGGCTACTCTACTCACCGCCGAGAACATAACATGAAGTTATTATGGCCGCGCCGCGGCATTCTGTAGAGCGGAGGTACTTCCCCAGTAGGACTAATTGGACGGTAATACAGTCGTGTCCTACCTCCCACAAACAGATGTCAACAAACAGGTGTACCTTCTGGCTTGTCTAAGGTTGGTTTAGGCTCCAATGATCTTGGTGCGTCAAAGATTATGATCTTTTCTTTTACGTGTGAAAAATCCACACGGATACCCTCATCACCGGAGCGGGTGGGAGAGGTTATGTCGGACTCGAACCGACTAAATCGCACGGCGACTGCGGGTCGTATCCCTCGCACCCCGGCCGACCCAGGGCCATCACTCTCAATCTGGCCCTCTCCTGGGGACCAAAGACTCCTCTACTTGTCCCTGGAAACGGGGAGGCGCGCCCTGCTACTGCGCTCATGGGGAAGATTGAGATCTGTAACATGTGGGGGCTCTTGGGTGTGTCCATAAACAGTACCTACATATTATTAACGACATATATAGACAGATTTATACAGCTCAGACTCAGGCACAGATACAAGGCTTGAGTCAACAATAGTGCCTGGAAGACGACAATGGGCTCACCCCCTATTACGTGGGACCGAATTCAATGATTGGTGAAATATAGGTGTTAATTCACCTCTGCCTAACCCTCTGGGGATAAAGGCGTGATTATATGTATGTATGTATGTAGTATCTCAATTTTATATTCCTTGTGCACTTCTAATCGACTATCAAAAATAAATTACTCTTTACACAATTATGGGCGGCATCATGCCTTATACAGAGACATATAAATTATTTATAAGGCACTAAAGGCATATGGCAGCCATAACTCCGCACCACGCTTCGTCAAGCGTGATTCCTGCCGACCCACCGTGACACCGATGTAAGTGGAAGAAAAAGAAATAATATGTATTCACTTGTTTAATCACTAGTTTAAATTTTTTGTAGTACAGAAAATAATGAATTTCTTCTGTTATGCCTATTTAAGAACCACCGATATGTCCATTGTACATTACACTGTATTCATGCTACCTACGTGTCCTACTGCAAATCCGTTGATGTACAATAAAGAATTTATCTATCTATCTAAGAGATATGATTTTTTTTGCTACCACGGATTAATTTCCCTCTTGTCAAAGTCCCGGGTTCATCAAGAAGACCGTGAAAAACCATTTTTTATGCCACTAAGGCGGTAGATAACAGACAACTGAGACAAACACACGGCCCACGTGCTGAAAAGTGGTTACCGTGGCCTATGGACGTGTACAACACCAGAGGTGTCACCACTCGTGCTATCGATCTTAGTAGAAACCTTCTAATGCCCTTTTTGAGTAATATTTATCGAGGCTATCAAAATTAGGGACCACTATTATTATGAGATCAACAACACCTGGAATGGCCTGTATCTACTGGACTACACCTCTGCTTTGTACCATCTAGCTGGGTGCAGTCAATTGATGGATTAAAATGTGTCAATTAGGGCAAATGGTGACGGCCACGGGGATTCCTTATAGTTTTTCACTAACGTTGCGGTAGCGCAGCGGTACCAAGTGCGACTGGTATGCATGGGGTATAGTGCATGGTAATGTATTTCAGCGCATACCTTCGGAGTTACCTATATGAAAAAAATATTAAAAAAAAGACGTGTGGCACTCGGGGACTGCAGCGGTAAAGCTATTGCATAGCATTTTTTATGAACTTATACAATTATAATAAATTATAATATAATTTGAATTTGAATTTGAGTCCGAGTCCGAGTCCGAGTCCGAGTCCGAGCTCGGCTCGATTCGTGCGAGCTCGGAGTGGGGGTGTTAGGTTTTTTTCGTTACGGAATTTCTGGATTCGGTCCCCACGCTCAAGGCCCGCGATAAAAGCTATGCAATAGCTTAAAATGTCTTGTGGTAGATGTCAAGATTGTTCATGTTATGAATGGAATTAAATAATTAACAAAGTTATAAAACAATACATATTTAAAATGTTCTTGGGGGAGATTTTTGAGATATCTTAGGTACCTACTTAAGTATTTAATCAAACAAATCTAAATCAAATCAATTAATTAGAATGATGGTTCATAACCATAGTTAATCTATACAACCATACGCGTGACAATGATTAAATCGTGAAACAGACCTAGCGCAATTTTTAAAATGAAATCATACAATTTGCTCGACCCCACGCGTTTTCGCTATTCCTAGCCAATAATAATATACTTGCTCGCTTATTTGCGTACTTACCCGGCGAGACCACCACGCATGCGCGGATCCGATAATGTCACTCACTTGTTGCCCCAAATTAAAGCCACCGCAACCCCATGCAAAGTTTCCATAAAAATAAACAGAGCGCCATATTTGTCCATAGACTACGAACCAGTAGTGAGACGCGCTCCCGTGTGACGTATCAGTCTGATTTGGCGCCTTTTAGTCTTGTATTTTTAAAATTTGGAATTTATTACTTTTTTATTATTAACAGTCTATCGTGAAATGTGTTTTTGGTATTGACAGTGGATTCCGTTTATGGTTTTTAGTGTTTTTTAGTTTGACAGTAATTGTTTGAAGTAAAGTGTTTTGGTTTTTAGTGATAAATGGTTCAGATAGCCCATTATTACTTACGTGAGTATTTTTATGTTTTGATGGATATTTACAGCTTTATTATGTTACCCATGGATAAATATTTTTCAATAGCATAATACATACCTGGTTGTTAAAAATTTGGATACCTACCCACATCCGCGCGGAAAAAACAATCAAGAGGTAGTTCTCGCAGTTATAGCTTGTGTTGTGTATTACCATAATCTTGTATAGATGTTCAACAAAGTTCACAATACGATTTGTTGTTTCGATCCCTCGTTTACACCACGAAACAAGTTTAAAAACAAATTGTTAACTTGCTTTTAAAAAACTTGTTGAAGACTTGTAGAAGACTAATCAAAAAAAAATACTTGTTTTATACATGTATCTCAGATACTTTTTCGTTCTCATAGGATGTATGCCAACAAGTTGTAAACAAGAATAAAACACATTTGTGTTCACACTGTAGCCTGTGACATATTGTAACTTGTCAAATACTTGTTTTATACTTTGGTGTAAACAAGGGGTTAGAAAGCTCAGTCGGGTTTTTTAAATATTTTAATAATTTAATTTATTTTAAACTTTCTTGTTTTGGTATGACATATAAGTATATTAATTATATACCTTTATAATTCCCTTCATTTGAATACCCTACTCGATAAACTAGGATAAAAAAAAGTGTCAACGACAGTAGGTACATAAAATTGACAACATTTAAATTTTGTTTTAATATGACTGGCTGAAGTCCTAATGACAGTGTAATTAGTTATGATTGTGTTGTATCCCGCAATATTATTATTTCAACACCATACGGGAGAATTTGCTGTAGGTAGGTACTCATAAATATAATAAAACCTGTTATTGTGAATATTTTCTGTGAAATAAAGTTTGATTTGACTAAGCATCAAAAATTCACATCATGTTGACATTTTATGAATGCCTTTCATTTGAGACCATGCATTGAAATCTGTCCTACCGTTATGCCTATACCTAGATGGGAACAAAGAACTACATACATACCTACATAGGTATACACATACATGCTTACGCGCGTAACACAATACCCTCTCTGGCGCAGTCGGGTAAAAATACTTGATCGGAATATTGATAAATTTCATTAAGTAAGTACCTATACTATACAATAGCTATGCGGAGCTAGGGAGCTATGGCTTTATCGATCGATTTTCTCCCTCAGCATTGACTCATCAGGGTAGGACAATAGTAAACAGAGGGTTGGCTGTAGGTGGCTGTAGGATTGAAAGCTTTTAGCGTCCATCCCTAGTTTCATTGATTTTATTTAAGTATACGAGATGTATTATGGTTTGGTTCAAGGCCACTGGCACCCCCTCACACAAACACTTTTATGTTTTGTACTAAATACTCTTTGAAAGAAAGAAAGAAAAATATTTTTAAGATACATTACCGATGTCCGTTCCGAAATGAAGACGCTTAGGTTATTACACCTCAGCTTCAACGGTGCCATATTCTAAAACTTTATATCAGCTCTTTAATTAGCCTGTAATTTTTTAGTCTGCAAATAATGTATGAAAATATACCGAATTTGTTGTTTTTTTTTTTTTTTTTTTTTTTTATATAGGACACGTCAATTGGACTTCGCCTTGCCTGATGGTAAGCTGAAGGCAAAGTCCCAGAAAAGAGGGTCACCATTACTTACACATACCGTGTGACAATGGTGACACTCAGCTTGACGGCCTTATCATATGCTTTTTCACGCCCCGCTTAAAGGACCCGGGACTGTAGGAAGAAGGAAACACGTGAGCTGGTAATGAATTCCAGGCCTTAATGGTGCGACAGAGGAAAGAGTCTCCGAATCGCTTGGTTCTTGATCGGATGTTTTGCACCGTGTGCGGATGACATCTAAGACCTGCACTCGTTGTCCTGTGTAGGAAAGGGGAGGGTGGGACTAATTGGAAGAGCTCATCAGAACACTCCCCATGGTACAGACGGTAAAATACAGCCATGGACGCAACATCTCTACGCAGCTGTAAAGGTTCTAGGGTGTTCGTGATCTCGGGATTCCCAATGATGCGGACCGCACGTCGCTGCAACCTGTCGAGAGCATCTAGTAAGTACTTTGCTGAACCATCCCAGAGATGCGAGCAGTACTCCACACAGGAGCGAATTTGTGTCTTGTATAGAAGACACCGCTGCTCCGGCGTGAAAAATCGTCTCACTCTGTTCAGGACTCCGAGTTTTCGTGAGGCTGTTTTGATGATACTTTCGATGTAGTTTTTGTTATTCAGGTTGCAGCGAACATCCATACCTAGGATATTGAGATTGTCCTGCAGCGGCAGTGGTGTGCTCTGAAGAGTGGGGAGGGGAAGGAAAGAAGATACTTTTGCTGTAAACGCACATGCCTGCGTCTTCTTGGCATTGAACTCAACCAGGTTCTCAGAGCCCCATTGAGAAATGTGATTCAGGACCCCGTCAAGCTCAGTGACAAGAAGCTGCCTTTTCTCTGCGATATCTGACTGCTTGGCCGCTGGATGTCCATGATAACTCCCATGTAAAGTGCTATCGTCTGCATAACAATGAACATTGCCGGTAGACAGCATGTCGTTGATATGCAGAAGAAAGAGAGTGGGTGATAAGACGGACCCCTGGGGCACGCCAGCATTAACCTGCAGAAACTCCGAAGCTCGTCCGTCACAAAGGACGCGAATATGGCGCCCCTGCAGGAAGCTAGCAACCCAGTTGCACAGCCTAGAAGGCAGACCAAAGGCAGGTAGCTTGGAAAGAAGCGATTTGTGCCAGACTCTATCGAAAGCTTTGGCGATGTCAAGACTAATTGCCAGTGACTCGCCGTGCTTGTCCATAGCCTCACCCCAAAGATGGGTAACGTATTCTAGAAGATCACCCGTTGACCGTTTCGGTCTGAAGCCATATTGCCGGTCATTAATTAAGGAGTGATCCTCTAGGTGCCGCATGAGCTGTTTGTTAATTATGTGCTCGAACACTTTGCACAGCACTGAGGTGACGGCTATGGGTCGATAGTTGGCTGGCTCCGAGCGATCCCCCTTCTTGGGAATCGGCTGAACATTCGCCTCTTTCCAAGGCAAAGGCACTGTACCCGAACTGTAGGATAGCCGGTACAGGCACGTAAGCATTGGAGACAACTCCGCTGCACATTTTTTCAAAACTACCGCTGTAATACCATCCGGACCACTGGTTTTCCGGACATCGAGTGATTGCAGCACTGCACGGACATCGCGTTGCCTGATATGGATATCAGGCATCGCGTGGTCACTGTCGGGTAGTGTTGGTGGCTGCGTACCACAATCATCGATTCGGGAGTTGGCCGCAATGAGATTAGCCAGCAGATTTGCCTTCTCTTGCGGCTCATGGGCCAGGGATCCATCAGGGTTACGCAGCGGAGGCAGCGAAGGCTGACAAAAGTTGGCTTGCACGGCTTTAGCCAGTCGCCAGTAGCCACGGCTTCCCGTAGGATGCATCACTAGCTCTTGACCAAGCCGCGCTATGCGCAGGGCATCCGCTCTGACATAGGCCCTTCTACAGACCTTTGTGGCTCTGTTGTACGCCGCCTTGAAGTGGCCCAGATTGGGATGGCGCGTGGCGCGCGCCCTTACCCAAGCGCGGTACGCAGACTGTTTTTGTTCAACAGCTTCCGCGCACTCGCGCCCGAACCAAGGGCGCACCCCGCGGTCACCGGTGACATCGGTGTATGAGATATAGTATTCCATACCCAGACCGATCTCACCGGCGACAGCAGTAGCACAATCCGATGGGTTCTTACCTTCAAAGCAGCGCTCAACCCACGGGATGGACGCAAAATAGTCACGAAGTCCATCCCAGTCCGCTGACGAGTAGTGCCAGAGACGCCGCTTCCCCCGCATGGGTCGTGGGGGCGCTATAATAGGCACCGTGGAACAGACCAGGCAGTGGTCAGAGTTGCCTAACGCGGCTCGCACCGATACACTGTACCGGTCCGGATCACTCGTCAGCAGAAGGTCTAGCAGAGAAGGTGCTTGGCCCGACCTTCTTGGTATCCTAGTGACCTCGTGCACCAATTGGGTCAGGCCGTGCGCCAGAGCAAATGCGTGGGCGGCTCTTCCCGCATGGTCTGTTTTGGAGGAGCCCAACCAGATCTCGTGGTGGGCGTTAAAATCCCCCAAAAATACCATTTCGGCATTCGGAAATCGCTCCTGCGTATCATCTGCCGCCTGACTCAGATATTCAAAGAGTCGAGTTGTCTCAGCATCTCCTGTATGGGAACGGTAGAGGCACACATAGATCTGACTCGTAGGGCCATGGTCTACGTGTACCCAAAGGACGGAGAAGGATGGGTCCTCTAGGCAGCGCAAACGGCGACAGCAAACATCCGCCCTAACAAACACGCACACCCCGGCTTTTGCACGAAAACTTTCCTCAAGAACATAGCCAGGGTAGAGCAAGTAGGTCGTGTCGTCAGGGCGGTGTATTTGCGTCTCCGTTAGAAAAAACATGGCAGGTTTCGCCGTCTCTAGGTGTTGGTGGACGGCGTTGAGGTTTGCATGGAGCCCACAGATGTTAGTGGACTCCACCTCAAATAGCAAGCTTTTGGGAGTGTGACGAGCCGCTGTGTTGCCTTTTTCTGTAAATTGCGCTGCCATGAGTTTGGGTGGGAGAAGGCGTGAAAAAAGAAGTGATTGCCGCCGCAGCACCGTGTGACAAAGCGCGGGATATTGGTTTTATCTATGAATGTGAGGCATGGCGAGAGCCGACGCGCCGAACGGAAGGGCCCCCGTACCCCCCCGAGTATGGTCGCCGGGCTCCCAAATCCGGTCACCAACCGGCACGACGAACCATATCGGGATTATGCGCGGCCTGGTGAGGCAGCCTCCCAAGGTGGTTAACCCCAGTTGGGCCCCTGTACTATACCGCGGGCGGCCAGCGGCACCACCGTTTCTACAGGTCTCCCTGTTCGGCGCATCGCCCCGCGCTATCCCCACTAGACTACGCCAAGACCCACTGGTCCCACTAGTGCTGCGACAACCACCACCTCTGCCCGGCTATGCACATGCTGACCCCTGAACACAATCCAACCGAGATTGAATTGCTATGGAGGGTTTTTCGCAATAGTGCACGGTGGTACCTACCCGGTCGAAACTTGAGACAAATTTGTGCCACCAAGTTTCTACCACCAGTCACTGATCACTGCTCCGATCCCTTAAGTAATAGCGAGATGTTATATATTCTAAAACCTTCGTCAATAAACGGACTATTCGATACAAAAAATATTTTTTCAATTCGAACCAATAGTTCCTGAGATTAGCGTGTTCAAACAAACAAACGAACAAACTTTTCAGCTTTATAATATGTATTCCAATTTAAAAAAGTTTGTAAATATTTTAGTATCATCAATTTATGTCGTCGACTGTGTCAGAATGTATAAGTTGGAAACATGGTGGAATACCCCATAAATAGTTCTGACATAAACAAAGTTAATAGCTCCATCACGCAGCGAAACAAAGACATCAAAAAACAATCCATTGTGTTATCTGAATCGGAACAGAAGATAAGGTGCTCATCGAATTGCTCTATTGTTTATGCCCGCCATAGACAACAGCGCAACACATCCGGTGGTCAAAATTGGTGACAAATTACAAAATCCCGGGACGGCTAATAGTTCAATAAATTTAAAACTAAACTTTAGTTTTTGGTAAGAAGGCATTCACTTGCACAAAAAAACCCCTGAGTGAAGTTCTGTCCGCCCACCTAGGCGATACAGTTTCACTCAGAAGATCAATTTTCATAGTAAAAAGATATTTCAAATCCAATATCAATCTAATCACAATCTCCCAAATGTTAGAAGAAACGGTATTCTCGTAACAATTTTTTTTCAATTTTTACCCGACTACCGTGAAGTAAAAGGAGGGTTATGATTTTGACAGGCTATTTATGTATGTATGTATGTGTAGGTTCATCTGTTCTTCATAGCTCCTCAACCGCTTACTAGAACTCGACAAATGAGGTATCGTTAGAAGCGTCTTAGTTGTCCGCTGGTATATAATATGTCACAGAATATATTTTGGCGTCCTCTAGCGGTCATAAATTACTGTGTTAATAAATAAATTTCAGAATAATATGTCGTGTTTGGTATCTACTGAAAGGGCTTAATTGTCACATTTCAAATATGTATAAATAATACCTATTGCTTGCCCCAAAATAATATAAATAAAAAAATAAGTTTGAAACTAAAACAAAACAATAAATTCTAGGGAAAAGAGCCATACAACTACGGCTATCATTCATATTTTCTTGTTTAAGTAATACTTATAAGAGCGTGATTTTTCCAGCAGTCGGGTTTTTCATTGACATCGTGATTATTTTGACATTTGGGACATTGAAGTTGGAACATCTTTTATCACGAGAATCGGCCTTCTGGCTTTTGTTGTATGTTTAAAGATTTCATTCAAATTCAAAATTTCTCTTTTCAGATTTCCAAAATGGCTACACTGCCGATTTTCGTTTCACTTAGCAGGTAATTATTAGATTTAATTTATAATATAACTTATAATCTGATTCCTTCTGTGCTACCATTGGGTCGCATGTTGTTTGACAAATGAATCTAGATCTAGAGCTAAACTAGAACCATATTTTGTTGTGACGTTTCTTATTCGCCAGGGCCATGGAAGCTCATTGGTAAACTTAGCTTAAGTAGAATTATTAATAACGCCAATAAAAAAAGTAAATTGTCCACATTGAAAAAAAAAAAGCTATGATTATTTACTACATATTAGAACTATCGGGATATTCTAATTCTGTTAATAATGTGAGTGACCATGATACTTTAAATACCTAAGCTATGATTACGATTAGGTCGAGGAAGGATTTTATCCACTAGTTTCACTTCAAATAATAATCTAAAAAATATTTAATTAATTTAATTTACTTACTAAAAAATTTAAAACTAAAGTTTTTCCTACAGTCCCGGGTCCTTTAAGCGG
Source organism: Eilema griseolum (assembly GCA_963662185.1). NCBI lineage: Eukaryota > Metazoa > Arthropoda > Insecta > Lepidoptera > Erebidae > Eilema > Eilema griseolum. Next base: position 25,399,970 of record OY759240.1, read on the forward strand.
GGCGTGAAAAATCATATGATGAGGCCGTCAAGCAGAGTGTCACCATTGTCACACGGTATGTGTAAGTAATGGTGTTCCTCTTTTCTGGGACTTTGCCTTCAGTTTACCATCAGGCAAAGCGAAGTCTAATTGACGTGTTCTATATAAAAAAAAAAAGTTTAGATCTCTGAGTGTCTTGCTATCGAACCAGAATAATTTTCCAATGTTTTATTCATACATTGTTTAATATTTTGATATTATTTCTGGATATAAATGTAAAATTTCGAAGTTCATATATGTGCTTTTACGTGCCTGAACTGAATAAATGAAATTGATTTTTTGATTGAACAGTAGGTCAAATCCTTCCAACCTTTTCGAGAGGCCTGTGTCCAGCAGTGGACTCCGATAGGCTAACTCAAGCTGTGGAATGACCTCCCTGCTGCGGTTTTCCCAAGCGCCTACAATATGGGGTTCTTCAAGAGGGGCATCAGAAGGTTTCTTCATGGTCGGCAGCACGAGTGTGACACCCCTGGTGTTGCATACGTCCATAGGCCACGGTAACCGCTTCCCATCAGGTGGGCCGTGTGCTTGTCTGCCAATTTAGTGGTATAAAAAAAAAAAAAATTGATAGATATTAATTACGTCACTGATTGCTTTGTTTTTTAATCCTTACAGTCTATTTACGTAATTGTAATTAACAACAAAATTTATTGCGCCCAACTGATAATATCAAGATATTCTTATACATCTATGTCGCTCAACATTTTTACTATCATTTTATGTGTTTTTAACGGCCATCTCTGGAACTTTGCCCCCTAATTGTATAAAGTTGTCCCTTAGGACCGAGGAAGTATATTGTAAACACAGATGACGGCAGTTTGTTAAAAATTAACTGTACAAGTTATTATCTGTTTTACGACATTTTTTGTAAATGTGTGCTGCTGTTTCGTAGAAATGTGTTTTAAAATAGTTTTCAGGTTGTGGTTATATCAGCTCTTAGAAGTTATTTTGTTAGATTTCTTAACTTATTAGAAGACCAATTAAACATATATAAAAATTTTAGGGGCAAATTACACAGTGCTATGTGGATATAGACTATGTATCGTATGTTATTCGGGTTCTAGAGCGAGGATTGCGTTGTATTTGTAAATACATATTCATTTTATATTATCCTTACACCTAGACCAATACATACAATTGCATACATACATACATACATACATAAAATCACGCCTGTTTTGTTGCAATCCAAATAATAAATATTCGGAACGAGTGAGAATCAACCCCGCGACCTCTTACGTAGCAGTACGCCCTATTATTTATTTTGTGGCCCTATTCCGTAAGCGGTCATGAAATGAAATCAAATTCAATCAAACATTAACTTAAGCATTATATTTAATTTTAATTAATAAAAGCCGCGGTAGCCTAGTGGTATGTATACCATGGCATACACCAATGACTTTTCAATGCTTTTCCAAATTATGTGTGTTTAGTTCAGGTTTATAAGTGCCCGGTTAATGGCAATAGGCTCGCCACCATTGGGACCTAAACGAAATGTGGGTGCTAGCAATTCTGCCTACCCCTTCGGGGGTATAGGCGTGAGTTTATGTTATGTTATCTTAGTAAAATTATTATAATGTTAACGGGAATTAATGCGAGCATGGTATACGTACATACATACCTTTGATTTGCCTGATGTTTCCACCAGGTTACACCGGCTGTGGTCGGGTGGCCACAGGCTGACTGATGCATTTACCTATACCATGATCGCGTTAATTCCCGTTAACATTATTGTATTTTATGGAACGCGATAGTTTAAAAGTTATTAACAAACTTATTATACTAGTACTCCTATTTTTATACCACTAAGATGACTAACAAGTGTGCTCTATAGAAAAGGAATATTCTTATGCAGTTTTAAAAATAATTACCTGTATTTTAGTAAGTTCGAATGGACGCTTGGATGATTCATATTTTATAATTGAACCTAGTAGAAGATCCTACAATGCAATCAACTCTGATATAGTGAATTAAATTTTGGGGTATTCTTTAACATAACATAAACTCACGCCTATATCCCCGAAGGGGTAGGCAGAGGTGCTAGCACCCACATTTCGCCAGTTTATGTTTAGGTCCCAATGTAATAGGTGGCGAGCCTATTGCCATTAACCGGGCGCTTATATACCTACGATAAATACACACATCACTTCGAAAAGCATGGAAAAGTCATTGGTGTGTGCCATGGTAAAACCTGGGATCGAACCCGAGACCTCGTCTCAGCAGTCCATTAAATGCACCCATACCTCTAGGCTATGTTGGTATATATGAAATGTAAGTATATATTATGAATTATATATTTTATGTATATATTATGATTACAATAGGCTCACCCCCTATTACGTGGGACCGAATACAATTATTGGTGGAATGTGGGTGTTAATTCACACCTGCCTAACCCTCTAGGGATAAAGGCGTGATTATATGTATGTATGATTACGGCTATAATAACCTGGCGTTGTGTTCCCGGCGGTGAGTAGGGTAGCCAGAGCTCACTACGAGTATTTGTACTGTTAGTGGGAAGACCAAAGGCTTGTTCTGATTTTGTGTTCTGCACTGACGGGACAGAAACTCTCTGTTCTTATTGGGTTGACAGCACGGGTGTGACTCCCCTGATGTTACACACATTCATAGGTCACAGTAACCGCTTTCCATCAGGTGGGCCGTGTGTTTGTCTGCCACCTAAGTTGTTTAAAAAAAAGTAATATCCATATAGCACCACCTGTGTTGAGTAGTTAGTTATATGTACTTATATAAAAGTTACTAGCAACTTCCTTTCTTCTGCAAGCCGTGTCAAAAGCACGTCCATCAAACAATGCAAGCTCACACATTACCTGCCTGTATGTGTGACCTGCGTACGAGTGCTAACATACAGCACTGCCGGTGTCCGGCTGCCGAAGCTCGCTTCCTGTCTCCCTATTAGGAAGTAATGCCAACGTGCGTACGCGCAGGGCTGAACGAAAATATTTTAGTATGCTTTTATTTTTTAATGTTCCCTCCTATCTGATGGGAAGTGGTTACCGTGACTTTTTTATACCGCCTAGGTGGCAGACAAGCACACGGACCACCTGATGGAAAGTGGTTACCGTGGCCTATGGATGTTTGTAACACCAGAGGAGCCACACTCGCGCTGCCAACCCTGTAAGCACAGAGCTTCTGTGCCGTCAGTGCAGAAGACAAAGCAAGACAAGCCTTTAGTCTTCCCACTGACAGCACAACTTCTGTGAGCTCTGGCTACCCTACTCACCGCTAGGAACACAACACGAAGTTATTATAGCAACCGAATACCGCGTTCTATAGGCAGGAGGAACTTCCCCAGTCGGACTGCTCAATTGGGCGGAAATACTGCCGTGTCCTACCTCCTACCGTAACAAAATTTATCATTAACATTTCATTATATTACACTAAAGTGATAATTTTACGATAGTAAAGAAATAATAATTAAATAGCCTATTACTCGACATCCCTACCGTGCACCTGACATTCATTCCTATCGTGAACGTACTGTTTTATAATTTTAGTACAGCCGATAGGTTCCCACATACAAATCACAATACATATGCTCACATGCAACGCAGAGTTGTCTGATACCCAAAAAGGAACTTCAGATCGCATCAACCTTTAATACTTATTTATATTACGTACAGAGCATATCAATACACAGTATGTAGTGCTGAAGGCGCTTGTGAATTTAGACTGCTGTTTGGTAATTCCAGTCAACCTTATTTGTAAGCCGATTAGGGGAAATGGGTGACCCCAAAGTAGGGTAAATTACCCTTACACGTTGAATATTCTGATGAGCTTTTATAATTAGTCCCAACCTCCTCTTTCCTACACAGGAAAACACGTGTGAAGCTTAGATGTCACCCGCATACGGTGCAGAATATCGGATCAAGAACCAAGCGGTTCATCGCACCATTAAGGCCTGGAATTCATTACCAGCTCACGTGTTTCCTTCTTTCTACAGTCCCGGGACCTTTAAGCGGAGCGTGAAAAAGCATATAACGAAGCCGTCAAACTGAGTGTCACCATTGTAACATGGTTTATGTAAGTAATGGTGACCCTCTTTTATGAGACTTTGCCTTCAGCTTACCACTAGGCGAGGCGAAGTCCTATAAAAAATAAAATCGGTTCGGCGACTCTTCTCTTTGTCGCACTTGGAATACTTGGAATTCTTTCCAGCAAACGTCTTTCTTCCTTGATACAATTCCGGGTCCTTTAAGCAGGGAGAGAAAAAGCATATGCTGAGGCTGTCAAGTTGAGTGTCACCATTGTAACATGGTTTATGTAAGTAATGGTGACCCTCTTTTCCTGAGATTTCAGCTTACCATTAGGCGAGGTGAAGTTTAATTAACGTGTCCTATAAAAAAAATTAGTTCGGCGACTCGTCTCTTTGCCGCACCATACAGACTTGGAAGTACTTGAAATTCTTTACCAGCACTCGTCTTTCCTTCTTGATATAGTCCCCGGTCCTATAAGCGGGACGTGAAATAGCATCAGATGAGGCCGTCAAGCTGATGGTTACTATTGTAATATTATCTGTGTCTGTAATGGTGACCCTCTTTCCTCAGACTTAATTTCCAGGTTATAAGGTGAGGTACAGTCATAATAAAGTGTACTATAAAAAAACACGATATTTTTATGTATTTTTTAAAAGGATTATTAGAGCCGCGTGGTTTCCGGCAGAGTAGAATTTGGACCACCTCATCTCTTCCCATGCGGTGTCGTACAAGGCGACTAAGGGATAGGACTGTTTAACATCAGACAGATAAATAGGTACCTACAGCCCAGAATCAGCCTCAAATGCATGGCTCGAGGCAACAATAGTGCCCGGAAAACGGCAATAGGCTCACCCCCTATTACGTGGGACCGAATACAATGATGGTGAAATGTAGGTGTTAATTCACCTCTGCCTCCAGGGATAAAGGTGTGATTATATGTATGTATGTAATATTAGAACCGAAATTACTAATATTCCCCCTAACCCCTCCAGCTAAGCTAAATTGCTTGTGTTAGGAGGGGGTTCACGTCGCTAATGTAATGGCCAGGATTCAGGAGAACTTAATTATTGATATACTTAATATTCGATTATTTTGGTAGTACTGAGCAGGTCATAGACAGATAGATAGATAGATAGATAATACTTTATTGTACAGCAATACATTTACAGCAGAGACAAGTAGGTAATATGCATATACAGTCATTTCCAAGGATACAATAAAACGAAGGTTGCGTTGAAACTGTAGCACTGGAAGGGCGGGTGGAGGTGAAACCTGTCTCAACCGGAACACAATAATGACAGGCCGGACCGGACGTGCGCGCTCTAAACCGGCTTTTTGCTAACATTTACCGTTCTGTATCAGTTTATTTTAATGGATTCTGTTGTAATTGAATGGTGTTTACTTTTGTGTCTTTTGTACTTACTCGTAAAAGATACCTACGGTCTGCATTTCAAAAATATGTAGGCAAGTATGACAAAAATGTGTGTTAGGTTCAAGTACGTGAAGTTGGACATATTACAAGTTTATGAATTTATTAAACACCAGTAATCTCATGTACCTACTATTCATCCTATCGTTAGTATTAGGTCTTTACCTATAAAATTGCCGAAATTTTCTTACAAATTCATGAGTGCGTTATTCCTGTAATTTAATAGCTATTTCCATTATTAATATTTTGTTTCAAAGTTGACTTGTCATTCCTAATAAGAATGCAAAAATGTTAGTACTGAAAATTGGGTTTATTTCAATTTCTTAAAAAAAAAATGGCAATTTCTTATGTAACGACCTATTTTAATACAGAATATCGCAGCCATAATAACTGTAGAAGGTAGGACAAGACACGACAGTATTTCTGGGGAAGTACTTCCACCCTACAGAATACCACGGCCATAATAACTTAGTGTTGTGTTCCCAGCGGTGAGTAGGGTAACCAGAGCTCACTGGAGAGTATTTGCTGTCAGTGGGAAAACTTGAGGCTTGTGCTGATTTGTCTTCTACACGGATGTCACAGAAACTTTGTGTTTACATGGTCACAGTACAACAGTAGGAGATAGACTCCTCTGGTGTTACACACGTCCATAGGCCACGTTAACCACTTTCCATCAGGTGGGCCATGTGCTTGTCTACCACCTAAGTGGTATAAAAGAAATCCCAGTCGCATCCGAAGCTTTCACGTCGGAGTCTAGGATCCGCTTTTTCCAGTCTAACTGCGTATTTGGCTGAACTTCAATATTTTCCGTGAAGCGACGGCCTTCACAGCCTAATGGTAATATCGAAGCATTGCAGTTAGACCAGTTCTTAAACTTTTTAGGCCTCCAAATTACCCATTGCTACTGCCATGATAGATGTTCATATGACTACCGGAAACAACGGCTTAACGTGCTTTACGAGGCACGACTACTCCAAAGCAAGTACCCATATTCATGCATACAAATATTTGCACTGAGCGGGGATCAAACCCCGACCTCCTGCGTAGCGGCTGCATTCACTACCGACACGCCACAGATACAGTCTTTCTAATCTCATGTAGTAAGGAAATTTTTGTCTAATATTCATTCAATTAAAACGTTATTCGTTTCAGTACGTTCAGAACTTGGCCATATCAATAGCGCTCTCCGTTGCTCTACATAGGTCGTCGGTAGTGCAAGTGAAGGGGCACAGCGAGCAGGAAAGCAAATGCGACATGAACTAGAAGCAGCTAGACCTGGTAACGCAGGGTCTAGACTGACTAATTCTATCACCACAGTGGTTCGATCATTTATTGGTCATGGTCGAACAACGTCATTTTTTTATACCACATGGTTGGCAGATAAGTGGTTATCGTAGCCTATGGACGGGTACAACACCAAGGGACTCATATTCGTGCTGCCAACCCTGTAAGCACAAGTGAATCTGTGCCGTCAGTGTAAAAGACAAAGCAGGACAAGCTTTTGGTCTTCCCACTGACAGCACAAACTCTCCAGGGAGCTCTGGCTACCCTACTCACTGCCGGGAACACAACACGAGGTTATTATGGCCGCGGTATTCTGTAGGGCGGAGGTACTTCCCCAGTTGGACTGCTCAATTGGACGGAAGCACCGTCGTGTCCTACCTCCAAATAATTGTTTAATTAAAAAGCCTGAAAGTGATAAAATTAATCTGTGAGTCAATGCTCTTGCAGCCGTGTCAGCAACGCCTACACCAGATTCGATAAATTTATTGTAATGGACACTAAACTGAATTATCGAGCATGCGGAGCAGAGGACCAGGAGGAAAGTACTGAATGGATGAGGTATTAATAATAATAATAATAATCATTTATTCATCACACAACATTAAGTCCATTTGGTTTTTCTTGAGGGGTCATGGCTGGGTGATGAAATTTCAATTTTATTGTAACTATAACTAATAATATACATCTGTAATGTATAAGGTACTTTTTTATACAACTTGGGTGACAAACAAGCATATGATCCACCTGATGTAAAGTGGTTACCGTGATCTATGAACCTGTGTAACATCTGTGCTGCCGACCCTGAAAGAACAGACTTTCTGTGCCGTCAGTGCAGAACACAAAATGTCTTCCCACTGACAACACAAAAACTCTCCAGTGAACTCATCTACATCTACATCTATTTTTACAGGTTACCCTAATACAACAGAGTAGGCAATTTAATTACATCTTTACTTATAGCATATAATTGTTAAAGCGGTATCTGTGAATTCCCTCAGAGAGCAACTAAACAGGTCAATATTTATTGAAATGACGTTGAGTGTCCGGAGGGCTCGGGTCAGCGGCGCCTCCCTCAGCAGGTTGGTGCGCGCGCTCGGCACTTGCAGCAGTTGTGGCCTCCGGCGCCTCCCCACGTATCCGTCTGGGACGCATAGATTGATACTCTCGAGTATGGCCGGATTTTGGATCTTTCCACGTATAACCTTCAGTAGGTATATGGCCAACGCAAGCTCTCTCCTAACCCTTAGCTCACTGTACCCGACCATACCCAGTACGAACAGTGTTGGATACATTAAGGGGTAAAAAGGGTAAACCCCATAATATTTGAAATACAAGTATCGAACAAATTTATTTTGAACGCGCTCCAACATGAGACTATATTTAATTTCATGTGGGCTCCAGATGACTGCATTACATTCCAGTTGACTTCTAACAAGCGCATTATATAAGGTGATTATTGCCATGATACTAGTAAAATCCTTCACTGTTCGCAATATAAAACCCAGATTTCTAAATGCTTTTTTACATATTTCAATGATGTGATCACGAAACGTCAGCTGCACGTCAAAATGAACCCCTAGATCACGCACTTCTGTAACCCGGACCAGCGGATCTCCCTCGATATTGTAATTGTGTAGAATTGGAGCCTTCGCTCGAGAGAATGTGATAGTAAGACACTTGGAGGTGTTAAAGTGTAGATTATTTCTCTTACTCCAAGACACTACCCTATTGATATCCCTCTGCAATTTTTCACAGTCATCCACCCTTCCGATACTTCGGTACAGTTTTAAGTCGTCTGCAAACAACAAACACTTTGAATCCCTTATCACTTTGGGCAAATCATTGATCATAATGATGAACTCCAAAGGTCCTAGATTACTGCCCTGACTAACGCCTGACCAGGTATTATATGGCTGTGACACGAATCCAGCGTACTCGACATACTGCCGCCTATCTGCCATGTAACTGCCAAAGAAGCTCAGCAGATGTGGAGTGAAGCCAACACCAGCTAACTTTCTCAATAACACGTCATTATCTACTACGTCAAATGCTTTTCGGAAGTCAAAATAAGCGGTGTCAACTTGCACTCCCCCGTCCACCGCCGGAACTAGATCATTCATGTAGCTCAGGAGGTTACTGGTGGTGCTTCGAAACGGTCGAAATCCGTGCTGAGCTTCTGTGAGTTGCGGGTTTACCTGCGCTAGAACACGTTTTTGAATAACCGACTCAAACACCTTAGCGGGAGTGGACAACACGGCCACTGGCCTATACTCTTCCACCCTCCTACCTGATCTCGTTTTTGGCACTGGCACAACACGGGTGATCTTCCATATGTCGGGGAATGCCGCTGTTTGCAGACACAAATTATAGATATGAAGTAATGGCTCCGCGAGTACATATCGACAATCTCTATAAATGTAGGGTGGTATACCATCAGGCCCAATCGACTTTTTTGGTTTCAACTGCTGAAGCGCCCTTAGCACTTCCTTCAAATCTAACTTGTCTATATGTACCCGCGCCGCGTCGGTTCCGCTCATGGCACTCGCCTCCATGACCGCCCTGTCCACGCTCAGCTCGGGCCGCCTTTTACTGTACACGGAATAAAAATACTCCGCGAAAGCTCCCGCACACTCCTCTGAATTCAAAGCTATGCCGTCTTTCATTATGGTTTGCGAACTTCTACTACCTCTTTTAGAATTAATAAAACTCCAAAAAGTTTTTGGGTCGCTTTGCAGTTGACTCTGAACCCTGCTCTGATACTGTTCCCGTGCCAGTGCTATCATATTTTTCACCTTTGTTCGATATGCAGCAAACACCCCGTAATCAGCCCTAGTGCCTGTCGCCTTATATTTTTTATGAAGGTTTGCCTTCTTTTTTATGTCGCGAATTATTTCCATAGTGTACCACTCGGGGTAACAGTACCTCGAGTGTACACTACTTCGCTTTTTTCTTGGAACACAGTCATCTACTATTGAATTAATTTTGCTATAATAATAATCTAAACTCGTTTCTAAGTTAAAATTGTAAATACTAGTCCAATCAACAGACGCAAGTTGTGAATATAGTGATAAGAAATTGGCTTTATTAAAATTCCAACCTGATGATCTCTGCGCACTGGCCTCGGAGTCCATCTGTGAACCATCATTACTCGGTGACAAGCGGTGACCGCTTGACCTCACCGACACCTCCAGCGGTGGGTGATGCCCATCCACCCGCACCAACGGCGCCGCCGCCACTCGCACACTCACTTCCCGACTGTCCGCGAATGTACTCAACACTAAGTCTAACTGTCTATCATTTTTATTACCTATATTGCTACTCTGAGTAAATCCACAGTACGTTATAAAGTATTCATAATAATTAATAACATTTAACGAACACGAATGCAAGTTAAAGTCCCCTATTATTAAAATATCTTTGTACTTATTACACAAGTCTTCAAAAATTTTGAATAATAACAAATAATCGTTTTCACTGCTATTAGGAGGTATATAAACAACACATAACAGAAACTGCAACCGATTACTTTGATACACCATTGCACAAACTAGTTCGAATATATGCGCGTCAATATCAATATTTACGTCGTTTCGTCCTAGAGGACGAATTTCAACTGACGCGCACGGTGTGGCCACGAGACCCGCGCCACCCATCTTACGGCCATCCGCTCGGTCACAACGTACGATGGTGTATCCCGGCGGTATCATTTCAGCATCATGTATGGACTCGTTACACCCCGTTTCTGTGACAGCAATCAAATCTGCTGATGAACCTGCTAGCCCTTCATAGAATTGATTTAATTTTGTACGCAGTCCATTCACATTCTGGTATAAGATCTCAATCTGTTTAATAGTTTTAGTTTGGTTTGCTGTTTGATCTGCGAAACCACACCCATTCACAAAACTCAATATTTACAGCCCAACTTTCTGGCTGACATATTAAGTTATACTGAGTTTCTGGTACCCCTATGATGAATGAAGCATAATCTCTCTCCGTCTTATGCTTTATTTTTTCGACCTTTACAGGTACTTCCTTTCCACCTAGTAAAACATTCTTTACATAGTTTTCAATATTCTCTACTGTAGTTCCTTTCTGAAGACGCCAGATATGTAGGTATTTTTTCCTTTCTATTCCTTGTATATCATTTATATTGGTCCCGCCTCCTCGCTTCACTTCTCCATTGGCATATCGGTTCTTTTTTCTGTTAACAATGGTCCAGCTGTCTCCTTTTACTATCTCGTCCGAATTTCTTTCTACCAAACTCTCCTCACAGTTAGTTGCCTGTAGTTGTACTATTTCATTCGAACTAGTATTAGCTGACTTTGTGGCCACACTTTTTTGCAAAACATTATTACCCACTATATTTTTATTAATTTTAACTACTTTTGCGAATGACATTGGTGACTCTGATTTCTTTCCATTATTTATTTTATCGGCATTTGAAATTATAGTGAGACGAGACTCCAGATACTCATTTCTTTTCGTTAGTGTGTTAATTTTATCTTGTAGCTCATCAACCTGGTCTACTTTAGATTTCACTACCTCCATAATTCCTTTCAAGCCCTTCAGCTCAGTTTCAGTTTGAATAAATCTCCGCTGTAGTCGTTCATATTCTTTTTTTTGTACCTCATACATTTTAGCCGTTTCCCGCCGAAACTCCCGCAGCTCCGTTAACAACTCTCGCTCTGTGTCGCTCATACATGTATCCCTCTCTTTAGGATATCGACTACCGCGTTCAGTGTTTACGTAGCTCGCGCTCGGTGTAAACGTTTTATTTAGCATGTTGGTGCGTACCGGTGTGTCGGAGTTGCCCATCTTAGGAGTATTGCTGACGCATTCTGGACACGTCCAAGTACTCTTGTACTCCTCGGATAGCTCTTCGAACTTCTCTTTAGTGATAGCTAAGCACTTCAGGTGGTATAACTTTTTACATGCTGCTTGCGAACATTCCATATAAGAAATATCGTACAGCGCGGCACTACAACCATTACAATTCGTAACCATAACTTTGATTTCTAAAGATGTAAGTAATTAAATTATTTTTATTTTAAATAAGATACAACACAAAACACGTCCGAACACTTTCGTGGTACCCGCGTAACTCTAGCTACCTTACCCACCGTTGGGAACACAACACGAAGTTATTATGGCCGTGGTATTCTGTAGGGTGGAGGTACTTCCCCAGTCGTGCTGTTCAATTGTATGATGATCAAGATGATATGTAACCGAAAAAAACAAATAAAGTTCGGTCGCCGGAATATACATTACTGAAAATATTTTTATCTAGGTTCGTAGGAGTAAATTATAATTTAAATACATATGTGGTTTAATTAAAAATCTATATTAGGTAGGTAATACAAACCTGTAAGTTAATGCAACCGTGGTTATTATAGGTAATGCGTTTATATAGATGGAGCCTTTGCAGATGCGTAGAGATGTTGCCTCCTTGGTAGTATTTTACCGTCTGTACCATGTTTAATGTTCTGATGAGCTCTTCCAATTAGTCCCATACTTCTCTTTCTTGATCTAAGACATCTAGACCCTGTCGTGCAGGGCAGGGCAGGGCTTAGATGTCTTAGATCAAGAACTAAACGATTCGGCCTGGAATTAATTACCAGCTCTCGTATTTTCTTCTTCCTACAGTCTCGAGTCCTTTAAACGGGGAGTGAAAAAGCGTATGATGAGGCTGTCAAGCTGAGTGTCACTATTGTAACATGGTATATGTATGTAATGGTGACCCTCTTATCTGAGATGGCAGCTTACCATTAGCTATGCTTTTTTTCCTTCGCTCATCCAGCCGGGCTCATACATGCGTGATTATATGTGTAAATATTAAAAATATTCTACGAACAGTATTTTAGAATTTATCTTAGTATTTGTTAATGAAGATAGAACGACGATAATTGCCGAAAGAAATGCGTTGATTTGTTCCGGGATTTGATTTCAGATGCTACAAGTTGTAGGCCACGTTATTGCTATCATGTCACGCTTCTGTGATTAAATTAATGGAAAACTAGAAGTTCTGTGAATAGTAGACCTCGTGAAATCTTTGCCATAATTTTCTGGTAACCTTCAGTCAAAGAACCCGTGTGTCAAGTTTGGTGAAAATCGGTTAAGAAATGCTCCCTCTAGATACAGATAGAGGACAAACAGATGAACGGACAAGAGCAAAGTCTCTCGCTCGTTTCGCTAGCTCAGTCAATAATATGAATCCTTAGAAGGCTGATCTAGTTTTAGCAAGATTTTAGTGTTATCCCCAGTTGCATCTGAGGGTTTCACATCAGATCATCATCAGTTTTTGGGATGGACGGCTGTCTGACCTTCTAACCCAGAGAAAAAAGCCTACGCGAGAACTGTAGAATTTTATGAAATATGATGATAATTACTGTGTAAGTCTGGGGTGTAATACTATAGGATTTAAAAACCCTTCCCTAAGGCGCCTTGTAGAAATCTGTTGACCATTGTAAACACTTCTTATTCTCACTATTAAAATAAACTGCCATATCCAATGTTTCGCAATCCTGATTAGTAATAAAACTGCGATGAGTTTGAGATCCTTAACTTCCAAAAACTGCGCCAACGCATCGAGAAATCCCAGCCTTACCATATATAGGATGCGGTATTTTGCACTACATTGATAGCAACAGGTTGAAAACCTTTTGTCATTTAAATATATACCTATTATAGCCGAAAATCCAATTTGCAGTGTGTTCTACCGATGCGAAAAAAGAAGTTATATCGATATTGTGTAGAAATTTGAACACAATAGATCCATGTACAGAACTTTTTGATTTGTCACAACGAACGTACCTTTACTAGTCTAAAATTACAAAGCTAAAAAGTTTGCTTGTTTGGTTGAACGCACTAATCTCGGAAACTAATAGTTCGAATTGATTTTTTTCTCTGTTGAATACTCCTTTATCGAAAATCTCTATAAATTATCATGCTACTACTCAAGAGAGCGGAACAATAATAATAAATGTCAACAAATCCGGCAGATTCTAAATTATAAATACTCAGATATTCTAATTAGAATGTCTGAGGAATTATTACTTTGGTAGGTATTCATTGTACACAAAGCAGTAATCGGTAACAAAAACAGTAAAAATCTCCTCAATAAGTGTTTTTTCCTTGTCATATTTCCCACGAATCTTGCTGCTACAATGGCTACTGTCATGGGCGATGGTACATTCACCGTTAACAATACATATCTATTGTATAGCTTGAGATTTCTATGATTGATAAGATTTTCTTGTGCGACGTCCATTGATGTGTTCAATGCTATGTTTTCAATTCTCATTCAAACGTTCATATGCTTTCGCTTTTCTCCTTAGGTAGGTAAAGATCCTTCTCTATAGGTTTCCTAAAAAAGCTCAACGTCGTTCAACGAATTATGGAGATGGCTATGCTTGGTATTTCCCTACGTGATGGCGTCAGAAATGATGATATCTGTAGGAGAACAAAAGTAACCGACGTAGCCTAGCGGATTAGCTAATTGAAGTGGCAGTGGGCGGGACACACGTGCGCAGAACAGATGGCCGATGGATCAAAAACGTTCTGGTATGGCGACCGCGTACGGGCTAACGTAGCCTAGGACGCCCAACGGCCAGGTGGAAGGACGACCTCATCAAAGTCACCGGGGACCGCTGAATGCGGGCTGCTTTAGAAAGGTCATTCTGGAAGTCTATCGGAGAGGCCTATGTTCAGCAGTGAACTGTGTGTGGCTGATATGATGATGATAGAAGATGACATAGGAAAGTACTTTAAATAGTGGAGATAGTGAATTGAACTCACAGGAAACATTCCTTTATTTTGAAAATGAAACCATACTGTATTTAAAAAAATTGAAAATACGCTTGCCACACTCGGTAATCGAACTGAGTAAAACCCGAAGATTTATTGGCAATAGGCTCGCCACCTATTAAATTGGGACCTAAACATAAACTGGCGAAATGTGGGTGCTAGCACCTCTGCCTACCTCTTCGGGGATATATGCGTGAGTTTCTGTTATATGTTATATTATGTTAAAACCCGAAGAAAGTGTGTCAATCATAAAGATCAAATCTCTCCAATAAACATGGTAAAATAAATTAAAGGAAGTCTGTGAACACCTGTATACTTACATTGGTACATATTACATTCTGGTTTAAGGGGGTGGTTTAAGTTAAATACATGTAATGTATGTAATGATTTGAACAATAAATAAAGACTCATAGACCCACTATGAGTATCACAGAGTCCAAGAGTAGTAGTTAATGTTCGTGTACCCCAGGGGGTCCAAGTGTACCTAATAGTTAGGGCTCATAAACTTTGGTAGTCAAGGTGTAATAATCACAGTTCATAGACCCCCCAGGGAATACAGGTGTTATAGTTACATTCCATGTGCCCCCCAGGGGGTTCACGCGGGGAAAGAACGGTTTTAAAACATTATTACGAAGGTTAATGAAAGACGGAATGTTGGCTGATACTGATTATGACTTTAAAATAAACACATGTATGTCTACTATATAATTTACGCACACTCAAGCTGTGGAATGACCTCCCTGCTGCGGTTTTCCCAAGCGCCTACAATATGGGGTTCTTCAAGAGGGGCATCAGAAGGTTTCTTCATGGTCGACAGCGCGAGTGTGACACCCCTGGTGTTGCATACGTCCATAGGCCACGGTAACCGCTTCCCATCAGGTGGGCCGTGTGCTTGTCTGCCAACTAAGTGGTATAAATAAAAAAAATATATATATCTGAAGTTTCTCTGTTCCGAAGTTTCGGGGATCGGTAGCAAAATGACCTATGTGGCCCTCATGAGCGCGGGTCTGGGGGTAACGGGTGGTACCACCTGTCACCCTAGCAGAAGATACCGCGGTGGCGATGCGCACCTCCCCGTTCCCGGGGATGCGATGGGGGCTTCGTGGTTCCCACACCCGAAGAGGGTTGTCTCATAGGAGACGGTCCTGGGCCGGCCAGGGGGCGAAGGATATGTCTCAGATAATCTTACCTCCGGCAACCTGCGGCCCACACAGGCGGCGTCAGTCGGTTCAAGTCCGATATAACCTCCCCCACCGGCATCGGTGGTGGGGGTATCCGTGGGGATGTTGCGCACATTAAAAAAAAAGGTAGTAGTGCGAGGAGTCGGTTAGTCTATAAAGACAATCATCACTTTATAATCATAGGACTAAACTTTAAGACTTTTTTTTATACCACTTAAGTGGCAGACAAGCGCACGGCCCACCTGATGGAAAGTGGTTACTGTGACCTATGGACGTGTGTAACACCAGAGAAGCTACACTCGCGCTGCCGACCCTGTAAGCACAGAGTTTCTATGTCGTCAGTGTAGAGGACAAAGCAGGACAAGCATTTAGTTATCCCACTGACAGCACAAATTCTTGAGTGAGCTCTGGCTACCCTACTCACCGCTGGGAACACAACACGAAGTTATAACCGCGGTATTCTGTAGGGCGGAGGTAGTTCCCCAGTCGGACTGCTCAATTGGGCGAAAATACCGCCGTGTCCTACCTCCTACAAAACTAGGTAACTTTATGATAGGTAAATGCTATCTTTCGTTCGTGTATCGTGCGATTCAGTAATTTCGGAAATACGTATCATGTTAGCCCCTGACTTCTCTCTACCGAATAAACACAATAGACGTGTGAAATCATTACCATACAAAGCTTTAAGCCTTTAGTTATCAAGCCTAAATAAATATATTCTTTCGAGTAAACATTGCAAATAGAATTTTATGTTAATTGTAGAGAACTGAGAGATGCGTGTAAGATAAGGAAACGTTCTCACAGTAGAATTATCGCCTTTGTTTTAATTTTAGACATAGATATCAAATTCTAGAGATGTCATTAGCTATAAAAGTGCTAGTTGGCACACAATCGATAAAAAAAAACATGGTTTATACTGCGCGCTTTATATAATCTGTGACACACGCACGCGCCTTTGTATAACCTGTGATTTTGATTAAATAATAAAATAGTTTGATAAATTAATATTATGATCTGTTTTTTAACTTTTTGTATGGAAATAAATAAAGAAAATGAAAAAAATCAGACAATAGGTATCATATAGAACACTTTTTTTATCTGTTCTTGCAAATTTTATTTCACGAACCGTATGATAGCTGTATTATATTTTGTTCTGTGTCTTTGACACATGTATGGCGGGAATTTTCATAAACATTTTATAACTGTGAATCACTTAACAAATAGCGCGAACTGAAACAAAAAGTTGTTGGACGTAATTTATTTATGGAGGCGGTAAACTAGTTTTAGTTCAGATTCGTATTATTATTTTATTACCCGACTAAGAAACAAATAGGAGGGTTATGATTTTGACAAGCCTATATGTAGGTTCATCTGTTCCCTCATAGCTCCTCAACCACGTATAGAACTGGACAAATGAGGTAGTGTTAGAAGCGTTTTAGTCGTCCGCTGGTTATAGACTATATTAACAAGTCACTGAATATAATATGGCGCCCTCTAGCGGTTATATATCTAGTACTGTGTTAAAAAATAAACTTGAGATAAATATGTCGTGTTTGGTATCAACTAAAATGGCTTAATTAGCACATTTCTAATATGTATAAATTATACCTGTTGCTTGCCTCAAAACTGCTTACCTCTTTGCCGCACCATTTCATTACCAGCACACACACACACGTGTTTCCTTCTTCCTACAGTCCCGGGGCCTTTAAGCGGGGCCTGAAAAAGCATCTGATGAGGCCGCCAAGCTGAGTGCCACCATTGTAACACTTAGTGTCTGTAATGGTGACCCCTCTTTCCTGAGACTTTGCCTTTAGCTTACCATCAGGCGAGGTGAAGTCAAGTTGGCGTGTCCTATATAAAAAAATAAAAAATAATATAAATAAAAAATTAAGCTTAAAATTAAAACACGACTACTGCAAAATCACGCTCAAAAAAGTGTTAAACAAGAAAATATCAAGGATAGCCGTGGTCGTGTAATACTTTTCCCCTGAATGTATTGTTTTGTTAGACTAAGTGGACCAACTCTTCCTGCAATTCCGGCTGCCGGGACAGCAGGAAGAGTTGGTGCCGAAGGAAACATGCGAGCTGTTAAAAAAATTGCAGACAATGGTGCGGTAAATATTAATTTTTATCTATATTTGGACCACGTAGTTAGAATGCAGGAGAGGTTAGTCGGGGGTCACCTCGCAGTACACCTACATATGTAGGTACATTAAATAAATTGATTCCACTTAGGTGGCAGACAAGCACACGGTGTAGTTACCTTAGCCTATGGACGTGTGCAACACCAGGGGAGTCACACTCGCGCTGCCGACAAAACAAAACAAGCTTTTAGTCTTCCCACTGACAGCACAAAAACTCTTTGTGCTGAGAGCTCTGGCGGTTACCTAGTGTTCTGTTCTTGACGGTGAGCAGGGTAATAGTACGATTTTATTATGATCGCGGTATTCTGTAAAGCGCACGTATTTTCGCAGTCGGACTGCTCAATTTTCCAGTCCTACCTTCATACAAGATTATATATAATTGTAGTGTTTATTGTAAATGAAAAAGGGCAGTTGCTCCCATAAAACAGAAATCCACCATGCTATGAAACCCCAAGCTCCAAACAACAAGCTTTGTGTGCAACCGGGATGGGTGCACGGATGAAGAAGAAGAAGAATTCGGTCCGGAAATCAATCCTGGAACTTACAACTCTGGAAGTCGCCACCACTACACCACTGAGACAGTCATCAAACATATTCTCACAATTATTACAGTTTTCTACCAATGTCTCTTATAGGGGACAATAATGTCAGGTTATTTAACATTACCCATCTATTATAGAGGAGTGTTCTGACCGCTCGGTGGTCAGTTTCCTTGGGAAATATGCGCTAATATGCGCTGTCTCGTCATGCGCTGGTGGACGAAAATTTACAGTACTCGTCACACAATTGGCGGTGGCATACATTCTAAATAAGCATGGTGTCTTCTTTGTGTTAGAATCTTTGTCTATTTTTATAGCACTTGCAGATGTCCGCTGCTCCGCCCCGTAAATGTCTGTTATTACAACTTTTGATCATATCTAGGGTTTTATTCTGCATGAACAAACTGCAAGCAAAACTGCATGAAAATCTAGACTATTTATACTGTTGATTGATGCACTTGGTGGTATTTTTTGTTACACATATTGAAATAAATAAATGATAAAAGATACTGTGGAAAAAGTACCAGGATATTTCAAAATGTGCATGAGAATTTATTCAGTAGTTTAACCGCCGATTCCGGGGAAATATATTTATAGTCTATGTTTTTTTAAAATATACCTTAATACAGTTATAATATACATAAGGAAGTAAATAGAATATGAGTATATAAGTAATATATATGTAAATGTGTATGTATGGAATGCCGCGTGTTTCCCGGTAGAGTAGAATTTGGACCATCCCATCTCTTCCCATGCGGTGTCGTACAAGGCGACTAAGGGATAGGGCTGTTTAACATCGGACAGATATATACAGCCAAGACTCAGCCTCAGATGCATGGCTCGAGTCGACAATAGTGTCCGGAAGACGGCAATAGGCTCACCCCCTATTACGTGGGACAGAATTCAACGATTGGTGAAATGTGGGTGTTAATTCGCCTCTGCCTAACCCTCCGGGGATGGAGGAGTGATTGTATGTATGGATTTTGAATTTATTACAGTGTGTATGTGTAATGTATACATCATTATTGTGTACAAATTAGAATATTATCCTTATGGTTCATAGTACTTTCTTCTGCCTGTACCTACCTCAATGCCTCTCTGCATTACAATAAGGTATTTCTTCAAATCTCTCGCTGCAGTGGATCCAGGTGTACATTCTACTACAAAACTAGTAGCGCTTTTTGTGATTCAGACTCGATTTGCAATAAGTCAAACACAAGTACTGCACGACATTGCTCATCACAAGGTCGGTTAATTAACTTGGAACTGTTAGGGACAATATACATTTACTATCTTGGACACAGTGTTACAAGTCAACACCTCAGATTAAAAGAATTACAAGAACGGAACGTTTAGAACTAGACTGTTAATACTTTTGGAGGAGGTTATGTCGGACTCGAACCGACTAAAACGCACGCTGCCTGTGGGTCGCTTTGGTTGCCGAAGGTGAGCTTAACAGGCATATCCCTCGCACCCCGGCCGACCCAGGGCCATCTCTCACGATCTGGCCCTCTTCTCGGGTGTGGGGACTACAGAGTCCCCAACTCGTCCCCGGAAACAGGGAGGCGCGCCACGCGCACCACCGCCGCGGTCTGCTTCTGCCAGGGTGACAGGCGGCTCCACCTGTCACCCCCAGGCCGGCGCTCATGTGGGGCGGAGGTCGTTCATCGACCTCTGACGCCCGAGATACTGTTAATACTGTTGATTGATGGCACTTGGTGGAATCTGCTACATATTGTCAAATATAATAGTATTTAGATAGTATCTTAAAACCGCCAATACAAACCTTTGAAAATGCTGTGAGGCTAAACCGGTCCTGATAAACAAAACATAGTGAAACAGTACAAAATGTTTTATTCAATATGTAAAGAACGTGAAAGTTATCGTGGTCTATGGACGTGTACAACACCAGTAACACTCGTGCTGCCGACCCTGTAAGTACAGAGAGCTTCTGTGCCGTCAGTGTAGAAGACAAATCGGACATGCCTTCGGTCTTCCCACTGACAACACAAAAACTGTATAGTGAGCTTTGACTACCCTACTCAGCGCCAGGAACACGACACGAGGTTATTATTGCCGTGGTATTCTGTAGGATGGAGGTACATCCCCAGTTAGACTGCTCAATTGGGACGGGAATATCGTCGTGTCCTACCTCCTTTCTTTCAGGGTTAGGAGGTTAAGTTACAGTCGCTCTCATAAGAGCAAATAATCCAAAAAAAATTGTGATCCTTGAGTTTCAATTCCTCAAGTTATCATTGTTTTTGGTCTCAACTAGAAATCGATATGATGATGATGATGATAATAATAATTTGCGCTAAACGGACATTGTGGCTAGTGGATGACATCATCAGATAGTGTTGATAACAACTTATGCGAATAAAAATGTATCCCGTATAGTCCAGTGCGGATGGATGTGGTTGCACCCTTGCCATGTACCTATGGATCGTTTAACTGTGCCCATGGTATGTGTGTGGACAGGTGGGCATCTCTTGCGATGCGTAGAACTAGTAAAAAATTAAGGGTTAACGACACCGACTATAAATACTACCTTCAATACGAGTGCAACCGGGAATGGAATGAATGCAAGAACTGACACCTTTTTTTACGTGCGAAATTTCTCCATGGATCTCCCTGCCGGAGCCAGTGGAAGAGGTTATGTCGGACTCGAACCGACTAAAACACACGATGCCTGTGGGTCATTTTTGGTTACCGAAGGTGAGCTTTGTCGGGAATGGGGAGGCGCGCATCGTGCACCGCCGCAGCTGCCTACTTCTGCTAGGGTGACAGGCGGCTCCACCCGTCACCCCCTAGCACTACTACCTCACATCACAATTCTATATCTAGCTCTATGTTTTCAACAGAGTGACCGCAGTTCTAAAGGTCCTTGGCTTAGCATAAGCTAGGCCTAGCTAACCAATTATCGGCCATTGCCCCGCAGTAAACTGAACGACCTTGCAATATTGCAGCATACACCACAGCACAAGTATAATTGTCAACTTGTAGGAATGCGGACATCTGACGTTTGACTCACTGAACAATACACTTTAGGCTGTTTTACGGTGTTTTAGACAGCAGTTTTACATAATTCTTTGTTGCTGAATACATAGGAACATTACACAATGATATAGTATGGACGAACTTCTTTTTTAAGTTTTATCTGTCAATTTGACTGTAGCAGAGGTGAAGTCAAAAAAGTAATGGCCATCATTTCTAATAACATAACATAAACTCACGCCTATATTCCGAAGGGGTAGGCAGAGGTGCTTGCACCCACATTTCGCCAGTTTATGTTTAGGTCTCAATGTACATACATTACCATTAACCGGGCACTTATAAACCTGCGATAAATACACACATAACTTCGAAAAGCATCGAAAAGTCATTGGTGTGTGCCATGGTAAAACCTGTGATCGAACCGGAGACCTCATCTCAGCAGTCCATTACCCATACCACTAGGCTACCGCGCTAGTTCTAATATTGTCCCGTAATCAAGAGGAATCATAAGGAAGTATCTACTCTTTATTTAAACCTGGTCGAAATTATAAACAGTAACAGAATATTCAATTTGAATATAGAATCTCTTTTTTTTTACGTGCGCAAAATCCCCACGGATACCTCCCCACCGGAGCCGGTGGAAGAGGTTATGTCGGACTCGAACCGACTAAAACGCACGTCGCCTGTGGGTCGTTTTGGTTGCTGTAGGTGAGGTTGACAGGCATATCCCTCGCACCCCGGCCGACCCAGGGCCATCTCTTACGATCTAGCCCTCTCCTCGGGTGTGTGGGGACTACAGAGTCCCCGACTCGGCCTCGGAAAACGGGGAGGCGCGCCAGACGCGCCGCCGCCGCGGCCTGCCTCTGCCAGGGTGACAGGCGGCTTCACCAGTCACCCCCAGGCCTGCGCTCATGGGGGGCGGAGGTCGTTCATCAACCTCCGACGCCCGAGTTGCCTTCGTACGCGGGCAGCTTGGCTTGCGATCCGGCTGCCCACGCTTCCGCGCAGTGGCCCATCGCCGCGAGCAAGGTAGAATATAGAATCATCTAAGCGACGATCGCGGTTGCATCCGGCGTTTTCACTTGGAACTTGACAATTAACTTTATGCTTGGTTTTTTCTGGCTTCTACAGCAGAGACTGACGGCTGACTCCCCAACCCCGAAAGGAAGTTTGTATCACTCCTTTGAGCCCGTGATAAAAGTCTTCAAATAAAGTATAGAAATCTGCCGGACTTATTGACATTTATGATCACTGCTCCACTCTCTTAAGTAGTAGCGTGATAATGAATAGCCTTCGTATCATTTTGTACGCCAAAGTGTTTTATATACCTAATAAGGAAAATTTGCATGCCCAATTTAGGCAGAACATGATGTACCTAGTCATAAGACAATTTGTAACATCCTTATCACAATTTTCTAGCAAATAAATATCTATTTTATTCTATTCTATTATTCTAAAACCTTCGTCGATAAACAGAACATTTAATACAGAAAGAATATTTAATTCGAACCCCCTTTCAAACAAACCAACTATTCAACTCTTCAATATTAGTATAGATTCATACAACATACATACAATCACGCCCCGGAGGGCTAGGTAGAGGTGAATTGACACCCACATTTAACCAATAATTGTATTCGGTCCCACGTAATCGGGGGTGCGCCTGTTGCCGTATTCCGGGCACTATTGTTGATAGTCATACATCTGAGGTTGAGTCTGGGCTGTATATATTTGTCTGATGTTAAACAGCCCTATCCCTTAGTGGTCTTGTACGACACCGCATGGGAAGAGATGGGGTGGCCCAAATTCTACTCTGTCGGAAACCACGCGGCGCTATAGATACTGAACTCCAAAAATATTTTTGTCTGTTTGTTCGTGATGGACGTAAAATCTACTGAATTTATTATGTTATGGGTTTTTTGTTTCAAATGTCAGTCAGACTTAAAATCTTACGTTAGTTTTATCGCAATCTGTCGAGTTGAACCGTTTATATGGGCAATAAACGGGGAAACCGACAACCACGCGGGCGGAGCTGAAGCGGAAGGGTTGTTTAACTATAATAATTATTATTTGTTTTACTATTGGCTGGCTATGTAACACAAAGAGGAGCACGCAATTCCACAATGGACAGCGTCTGCCATTTTCATAATCGGGTTTACCCGTGGAATGCAAATGAGTTCTAACACGATCCGTCAATAAGCTTCCAATCAAACAGCCCATTGTTCTTCGTTTACGACCGGCGACGGAATGCAAACAGGAATCGAACCGGTGCGGCTGCGATAACAAACAAACTTCCTGATTCCTGCACATTGAGTTCTTGATCGAATCTTCGTTTTGAATGGAAACTTTATTACGTGTAAATACAATAAATATGGAATTGAAAAAGAGAGGATGTGTAAGCGTTTCGCTTTTCTAAAGTTACTAGCTGACCCCCCCCTACCCCAGCTTCTCCAGGGGTATATTTTGAAGCTTCATATCCCTTTGAGCCCGTATGTTTTAGTCTTCAAAATATGTATAAAAATTGCCGGATTCGTTGACATTTATTATCAATGCTCCGCTCCCTTAAGTAGTAGCGTGATGATATATAGCCTAAAATCTTCCTCGATAAATGGACTACCCAACACTGAAAGAATCATTCAAATCGGACCAGTAGTTCCAGAGATTAGCGCGTTCAAACAAACAAACTCTGCAGCTTTATAATATTAGGATAGATTAAAAAAAGACGCTGCTTATGTGGTATATCTGTAGGGACCCATTCAATCCCTAGGGCTTAGAATACGTAAATAATCTTCGGTGCTAAGTCAGCCCAGCTGGCAGGTGGGCTCGTTTCCAGAAACGAGTGTGGAACTCAGTGGTCCCCACACTCGAGAAGGGCTATGACGAAAGATTGACTAAACAAATTTATGAAGCGAGGGTGAATGGACAGCCCGGTAGGGGTCGACGTAGACTTTTTTTTTTTTTTTTACGTGCGCAAAATCCCCACGGATACCTCCCCACCGGAGCCGGTGGAGGAGGTTATGTCGGACTCGACCCGACTAAAACGCACGCCGCCTGTGGGTCGCTTTGGTTGCCGAAGGTGAGGTTGACAGGCATATCCCTCGCACCCCGGCCGACCCAGGGCCATCTCTCACGATCTGGCCCTCTTCTCGGGGACGTAGACATTAGTATGTCAATGAGATCCAAGACATTTTGAAGAAAACATAACATAAACATAAACTCACGCCTATATTCCCAAAGGGGTAGGCACTGGTGCTAGCACCCACATTTCGCCAGTTTATGTTTAGGTCCCAATGTAATAGGTGGCGAGCCTATTGCCATTAACCGGGCACTTATAAACCTGCGATAAATACACACATAACTTCGGAAAGCATCGAAAAGTCATTGGTGTGTGCCATGGTAAAGCCTGGAATCGAACATTTTGAAGAAAGGACATGTAAAGAGTACCCGTAACCGACGAGCATGTATGAAAACAATTATGAAAGTAAAAGAAGCGAAAAAGGTATGCCAGGATCGTGGCAAGTGAAATACAGTACTCTGCCTACCCCATTAGAAAAAAGGCGTGACTTATGTATGTATACATAGTAATAAAATAATACATACATACATACATACATAAAATCACGCCTGTCTCCCATAGGGGTAGGCAGAGATCACGGATCTCCACTTGCTACGATCCTGACATATTACTCTCGCTTCATTCACTCTCATTACATTCTTCATGCATGCTCGTCGGTTTAGAGTACTCCTGACCTGCCCCTTTTCTAAAATATCCCCGATTTGGTCCAGGTATGTGCGCCTAGGTCTTCCCCTTCCGACGGTACCATCCACACTCGCCTCATACACCTGTTTCGTTAGTCTTCTTTCATTCATTCTCTCAACATGACCAAACCATCTCAACATTCCTCTCTCAATTCTCATCACTACATCTTCTATCACTCCACATCGTTCTCTTATCACGCTATTTCTCACTCTATCTTTCAAGGTCAAGCCACACATACTTCGCAACGCACGCATTTCTACTGCATTTACTCTACTCTGATGCTTTTTCTGCCACACCCAACTTTCACTACCATACATAAGAGTCGGCACCAATACTCCTCCATGTACAGCCAGTCGTGCCTTTTCGGACACTTTCCGGCTGCTCATAAAGTTGTGTAGTGCCCCATTCACTCTATTTCCAGCCATCACTCTCCTTTCAACATCTTCTTCATGCTTTCCATCTCTCGTAAACAATGTTCCCAAATATATGAACTCATTCACTTGTTCCACTTTTTCTCCATCTATACAAATCCTACACTCTATCACACATTCATCTCTTTCAAAAACCATAACTTTTGTCTTACTAACATTCACTTTCATTCCTTTCCTCTCAAAAGCTTCATGCATAGTTGTTACCATCTCCTGCAACTCATCTGCCGATGACGCCAGTAAAACCTGATCATCAGCATAAAGAAGACATTTGACGAGTAAATTCTTCATTCTTAAACCACATTCTTTATCTTTCAAATCTTGCAAACAACTGTCCATGAATAAGTTAAACAGCCATGGTGACGCTACACATCCCTGTCTAACCCCTTTTTGGATACTAAACCATTCAGTGTATGACCCATGTATCCTCACGCAAGCTCCGGAGTCCTCATAGAGAGACTTCACAGCTCGAATAAGGTTGCTGCTCACCCCATACATAGACAGTACCGACCAAAGTTCATTCCTCACCACTTTGTCATAGGCCTTTTCCAAATCCACAAATGCGCAATAGACCTTTTGACTCTTGGCCAAAAATTTCTCGGCTATGCTTCGCAATGAAAAGACCTGATCCGTACATCCCATTCCCTTTCTAAAACCCGCTTGTGCATCCCATATTTTCTCATCGGTTTCTTTCATAACTCTCTCAATCAACACTTTCGCATACAGTTTGCCGACGACGCTGAGTAGGCTAATGCCCCTGTAGTTTTTGCAGTCTTGATGCGAGCCCTTTCCTTTGTAAAGTGGAACTATAACGGCCTTACACCAATCACTTGGTACACGACCGCTAACCCAACATATATTGAAAAGGCGGCACAACTGACTTGTTACAAGGCCCTGTCCAGCCTTCAGCATCTCGACTGTCACCTTATCATATCCCGCTGCTTTACCAGCTTTTATACTTCTTAATGCACTCACAACTTCATTCATACTAATACCACTTTTATCAGCATCAACATAGTCATCCCTCACCGAGGTTAGTGTATGTACACCATCCTCTCTTTCAAACAAGCTTTCAAAATAGTCCTGCCATCTTTTTAACACACATTCCTCACCTTTTACAATACTTCCATTCTGGTCTCTAATAGCGTTCAGCTCGGAGCTCTGTGTTTCTCCTCTGGCTAAACGAATGGACTTCCAAAAGAACTTAATGTTCGTCTGTAAATCCTCAGATAACCTTTCATCAAACACGTCTTTTTGTTCCTTTTTCTTTCTAGCAATCACTCCTTTCACTATCCCTTTCAGTCTTCTATATTTATCTTTCGCTTCATCCACATTCTCAATTGTAGCTTGCTGCATTCTCTCATTAGCTCTGACTGAGAGCCAATCAAGCCACGCTTTCTTTTTCTCACATACCAACTTTTGCACTTCTTTATCCCACCATGCATGCTTCACCTTTTGCACTTTACTTCTTTTACTTATACCACATACTTGGGAAGCCACACTCACAATCTCATCTTTGAATACCTTCCATAACTCCTCAATCTCACAAATACTATCAAGATCATGAAACCTTTCAGTTAATTTGCTTCCATACTCCTCTCTCACTTTATCTTCTTGCAAGTTTTCTACTTTTATTCTTTCTAGAACACTTATGGGCTCACGCCTTCTACGTCTCCATCCTTTAAAGAGATCACTTATACGGCACATAACCAAAAAGTGATCTGTATGGATACCCACACCGCGATATACCCTAGCGTCTAGAATATTTTTTCTCAATCTTTCATCCACTATTACAAAATCAATCATACTTTTACTGACATTCTTCGCTTCTCTTGTATACATATGAATCCTTTTGTGTCGAAACATCGTGTTTGACACACAAAGGTTCCATTCCAAACATACTTCAAGCAAACCTTTACCATTTTCGTTCACTCGTTCATCTCCGTACTTGCCAAGAACCCTTTCAAATCCATCTCGTTTCAGTCCTACCCATCCATTAAAATCACCTAGCATTATGATTCTTTCATTATCCTTACATTCTCTTAATACATCTCTTAAACTCTCCCAAAACTGTTCTCTTTCTTCTTGTACTTCCTGGGACGTATTCGTACCGGAGTCTACAGGAGCATAAACCCCTACGACAAAAATACGAGTGAGTCCCACTTTCATTCTCATCCACATCAGTCTAGCATTCACACATTCGAATATATTCACACACTCAGCCATTCTAGCAGATAGGATGACACCAACTCCCTGGCATGCTCTGTCGGTATTGGGTACTCCCGACCAGTACGCGGTGTAGGGTCCGTGCTTGGTGGTGTCACATCCTTTCCTCTTCGTCTCATTCACACAAAGCACATCAATCCTTCTTTCATCCATCATCTTACAAACATCATTCATTTTTTCTTCCATTCCTCCTCCAACATTCAACGTAGCAAAACGGCTCTCCGTGAGCCACTTTTCGCCCCCACTGGAAACGAGACGTGACGGGTGGCGTACCGCGTCGCCGCCATGCGGATGATTAATTTTTGGAATCATTGCGTTCCCACGAGTCATAGGGAAAATATGGTCCACCCCCGCAGAGCCCTTTACGGAGGTAAGGCGGAATCTCAAGTGTGTCCTGTGACCGCCAACACAGACACCCTCCGTTACACCAGCTTGCCCTCTGGTCACGAATCCTTGGCACGGGTCGGCTAACACCTTGGATCGGGGTTTTTTCTCGGGTATGCTCCCTGAGAGTTGGTTTTATTTCGGAGTGACCTTCTCCTAGATGGTTGCAGACCAATACTGACGAGGCCCATCTCCCCGGTTTTGATTTCAGAGTTTTCCTTCTCTTAGACGGGTTGCAGCCCAATGCTGACGAGGCCCATCTCCCCGAATAATAATTTATTTAATTAATTCAAAAGTATGTGTTACATAGTTTCATAATCTATTGCTATATTTTATACTTATTGCATACTTTATACATAAACTCTACAATAATTGTCAAATCAATCTTACGCTATAGTTATTAAGCTGTGCTACATAGATTGTGCCTGAACTAGGTAATCCTGTTGCTGTGCATCATGTAGTTAATAAGCGGTTATTTCAATATTACAAACAGACACCCCAATTTTATTTATATGTACAGATTACTAACTATAAGTTGCTATACCATAAAGTAATAAACCTTGAACCTTAGATTTGATATTAAAACAATAATATTAAAATAACAAGGAAACATTGGACCATGACATTGTAAAGGGTCTTTTTGACAATCATAAGTTCGTAAATGAATTTATCAAAAATTACCTTTAGTGTATTAGAAATAAAAGCGATATTAGTGTTGTCAGTTATGTTGGTTTGGTTGAACATCCTGTGGTGTGCGCGTGCGCGGATGTGGTTTAGGCAGGCCCGTAATAAAGCCATACAGAGTCGATACCCTCAAGAGTTACCTAACCATTACGTGGGTTATTTGAAGGAATGGTTTCATAGCGTGAAAGGTGTTACAATTTTGGTATAATATTTGATTTTACCTTTGACCATGGGTAATAATTTCGACAAATAAGTTGATCAAGATATTTCGCGCTGTGCTGAATGACCGCAGATGATATCACTGGGAGAGAAGGGAAACTTAAAATAAAATTCTGTACCAACCAAAAGCCAAAGCCTCCCAACATTGGGAGAGGCCTATGTTCAGCAGTGGTCTGCAATAGACTTGATTGATTGAGGTATTTCGGGTAGAAAATGATTAATTTTCAAACTAAGTAATATTTTCTTTTGTCTTAATATGACTTTTCTTGGCATCTACGGGAGCGACTACTGTCTGACCTCCCAATTGTGAGAGGAAATCGTTCGACAGCGCTACATCTGTTAAACAAGAGGTGTCTACCGACTAGCTAGTGAAGTTGCATGGACCTTAAAGATCTCAGTATACTCCTGAATTGATTTCGGTAAAAGTTGACAAGAAAGTAAACGATTAGCTAAGGAGGTGGCCGACACGGCTTTTTTTTTTTTTTTTTTTTTTTTTTTATATACGACACGCCAACTTGACCTCACCTCGCCTGATGGTAAGCTAAAGGCAAAGTCTCAGGAAAGAGGGTCACCATTACAGACACTAAGTGCTACAATGGTGGCACTCAGCTTGGCGGCCTCATCAGATGCTTTTTCACGCCCCGCTTAAAGGCCCCGGGACTGTAGGAAGAAGGAAACACGTGTGCTGGTAATGAATTCCAGGTCTTGGTGGTGCGGCAAAGAAAAGAGTCTCCGAACCGCTTGGTTCTTGCTCGTATATTCTGCACAGTGTGAGGGTGACATCTAAGGCCTGCACGTGTTGTCCTATGTAGGAAAGGAGATGGTGGGATTAGTTGGAAGAGCTCGTCAGAACACTCACCGTGGTAGAGACGGTAAAATACAGCCAAGGAAGCAATATCTCTACGCATCTGCAAAGGCTCGAGGGTGTTCGTGACCTCAGGGTTCCCAATAATTCGGACCGCGCGTCGCTGCAACCTGTCGAGAGCATCTAGTAGGTATTTCGCGGAGCCATCCCAGAGATGCGAGCAGTATTCCACGCAGGAGCGAATTTGTGTCTTATAGAGAAGACACCGCTGCTCCGGCGTGAAAAAACGTCTCACTTTGTTTAGGAGTCCGAGTTTCCGCGAGGCTGTTTTGATGATGCTCTCGATGTAATTTCTGTTATTCAGTTTGCAGCGAATATCCATGCCTAGGATATAGAGATTGTCCTGCAGTGGAAGTGGCGTGCTCTGAAGAGTGGGAAGGGGAAGGAAAGAAGATACCTTTGCTGTGAACGCACAAGCCTGCGTCTTCTTGGCATTGAACTCGACCATGTTCTCGGAGCCCCATTGAGAAATGTGATTCAAGATCCGGTCCAGTTCAGTGACAAGAAGCTGTCTTTTTTCCACGATATCAGACTGTTTGGCCGCAGGTTGTCCGTGATAACTCCCGTGTACGGTGCTATCGTCTGCATAGCAATGTATGCTGCCGGTGGACAGCATGTCGTTGATATGCAGAAGAAAGAGAGTGGGAGATAATACAGACCCCCGCGGTACGCCAGCATTTATTTGCAAGAACTCCGAAGCCCGTCCATCACAGAGGACGCGGATACGGCGCTCCTGCAGGAAACTAGCAATCCAGTTGCACAGTCTAGGAGGCAGACCAAAGGCTGGTAGCTTGGAGAGAAGCGATTTGTGCCAGACTCTATCGAAAGCTTTGGCGATATCAAGACTAATTGCCAGTGACTCGCCGTGCTTGTCCATAGCCTCACCCCAAAGATGGGTAACGTATGCTAGAAGATCACCCGTTGACCGTTTCGGCCTGAAGCCATATTGCCGGTCATTAATTAAGGAGTGAACCTCTAGGTGACGCATGAGCTGTTTGTTAATGATGTGCTCGAAGACCTTGCACAGCACTGAGGTGACGGCTATGGGTCGATAGTTGGCTGGCTCTGAGCGATCCCCCTTCTTGGGGATCGGCTGTACATTCGCCTCTTTCCAAGCCGAAGGCACTGTACCCGAGCTGTAGGACAGTCGGTACAGCCGCGTAAGCATCGGAGACAACTCCGCTGCACATTTTTGTAAGACCACCGCTGGAATACCATCCGGGCCACTGGCTTTCCGGACATCGAGTGATTGAAGCACCGCACGAACATCGCATTGCCTGATACGTATTTCAGGCATTACGTGGTCACCATTGGGTAGTGTCGGCGGCTGTATACCGCAATCATCGACTCGGGAATTGGCCGCAAAGAGATTTACTAGCATATTGGCTTTCTCTTGCGGTCCATGGGCCAGGGATCCATCAGGGTAGCGCAGCGGTGGCAGCGAAGGCTGACAGAAGTTGGCCTGCACGGCTTTGGCCAGTCGCCAGTATCCACGGCTGCCCGTGGGATGTGCCACTAGCTCTTGACCAAGCCGCGCAATGCGCAGGGCATCCGCTTTGACGTAAGCCCTCTTGCAGACCTTTGTGGCTCTGTTGTACGCCGCCTTGAAGTGGCTCACATTGGGATCGTGTGTGGCACGCGCCCTTACCCAAGCGCGATACGCGGACTGCTTTTGATCAACAGCCCCCGCACACTCGCGCCCGAACCAAGGGCGCACTCCTCGGGCACCGGTGACATCAGTGTACGGAATATAGTATTCCATACCCAGACCGATCTCACCGGCAACAGCAGTAGCACAATCCGAGGGTTTCTTACCTTCAAAGCAGCGTTCAACCCACGGGATGGACGCAAAATAGTTGCGCAGCCCATCCCAATCTGCTGACGAGTAGTGCCAGAGACGCCGCTTCCCCTGCACGGGTCGTGAAGGCGCTATAATTGGCACCTTGGAGCAGACCAGACAGTGGTCGGAATTGCCTAAAGCGGCTTGTACCGAAACACTGTACGGGTCTGGGTGACTCGTCAGCAGAAGGTCTAGCAGAGAGGGTGCTAGGCCCGACCTTCTTGGTATTCTAGTGACCTCGTGTACCAATTGGGTCAGGCCATGCGCCAGAGCAAATGCATGGGCGGCTCTTCCCGCATGGTCTGTTTTGGAGGAGCCCAACCAGGTTTCGTGGTGGGCGTTAAAGTCCCCCAAAAATACCACTTCGGCGTTCGGAAACCGTTCCTGCGCATCATCTGCCGCCTGACTCAGATATTCAAAGAGTCGAGTTGTCTCAGCATCTCCTGTATGGGAACGGTAGAGGCACACATAGATCTGACTCGTAGAGCCATGGTCTACGTGTACCCATAGGGTTGAAAAGGATGGGTCCTCAAGGCAGCGCAAACGGCGACAACAAACATCCGCCCTAACAAACACGCACACCCCGGCTTTTGCACGGAAATTTTCCTCGATAACATAGCCGGGGTAAAGCAAGTAGGTCGTGTCATCAGGGCGGCCTATTTGTGTCTCCGTGAGAAAGAGCATATCTGGTTTCGCCGTCTCAAGGTGTTGGTGGACGGCGTTGAGGTTCGCATGGAGTCCACAGATGTTAGTGGACTCCACCTCAAATAGCGAGCTTGTGGGAGTCTGTAGAGCCGCTGTGTTGCCCAATACTCTTAAATGCGCTGCCATGATGAAAAGGAGAAAAGGGCGTGAAAAAAAGAGGTGATTGTCGTCGCAGCACCGCGTGACAAAGTGCGGGATATTGGTTTTGTCTATGATTATGAGGCATGGCGTGAGCCGACACGCCGTACGGAAGGGCCCCCGTACCCCCCCGAATATGGTCGCCTGGCCCCCACTTCCGGTCACCAACCGGCACGACGAGCCATACCGGGATTATGCGCGGTCTGGTGAGGCAGCCTTCCAGGGTG
Organism: Eilema griseolum; assembly: GCA_963662185.1. Lineage (NCBI taxonomy): Eukaryota > Metazoa > Arthropoda > Insecta > Lepidoptera > Erebidae > Eilema > Eilema griseolum. The sequence goes on from OY759240.1 coordinate 25,432,857, forward strand.
GTTAGTCCCAGTTGGGCCTCTGTACTATACCGCGGGCGGCCAGCGGCACCACCGTTTCTACGGGTCTCCCTGACCGGCGCGTCGCCCCGCACCATCCTCACTAGACTACGCCAAGACCCACTGGTCCCACTAGTGCTGCGACCACCATCACCCCTACCCGGCTATGCATTTGCTGATCCCTGAACGCAATCCAACCGAAATTGAATTACTATGAAGGGTTTTTCGCAATATTGCACGGTGGTACCAACCCGGTCGAAATTTGTGACAAATTTGTGCCGTCAAATCTCTACCACCAGTAAACCAGTAGCTTAGGCCGGAAAAAAGGCTCTTTTCTGCACCTCTGCTCTCGGATCTCTATATTTCGTTACTAATATTTTATCTTTATCTATCAGTCTGTCTGTATCTTTATATTCCTGAAAGAGTGACTTCAATTTTACCAATCAATCATCAGTTTTTAGATTTTTGTATATGATGGTAAGCTGAAGGTAAAGTCTCAGAAAAGAGGGTCACCATTATTTATTTGATAAGGCTATCAAATGCTTTTTCACGCCCCGCTTAGACGGAAGCGTTGGTGTAGGAAGAAGCAAACATGAAATTCCAGGCCTTATTGGTGCGACAAAGGAAAAAGTCTCCGAACCGCTTGGTTCTTGATCGGATATTATGCACCGTGTGCGGGTGACATCTAAACTCTGCACGTGATGTCATGTGTAGGAAAGGGGAGGGTGGGACTCATTGGAAGAGCTCATTAGAACATTCACCTTGGTACAGACAGTAAAATACTGCCAAGGTAGTTTATACAGAGTGGCATTTTTTGAACCCTACCTATAGGGAAAGTGATACTGAAGATATCAAAATGTACTCAAAGAAACAAATCTGTATTTATTTTACATCAGTTTTTGACATGAAGATGTGCTTAGCAACCAAGCTCATGTCATGTTAAAATATCTCAAAAAATGCAGATGTGTTGAGTGTCAATTAATCGCATTAATATCACCATTACATCTAGCAATTTTATTATCGTAACTACCAGTCGCCTCTCGTTATTCCTACATTCCACATCTTCTAACAAACAAACAAACTACTTAACTAAGAATTCTGACGCTCCGTACCAAAACTGTTTCTATGTTAAACGTCCCCACAACATTGTTGAAAGGGTTCCCACCTGTTGTCTCTACTAATAAAGAGAACCTGTATAATTAGGCTTGAACGACGAACAGAACTATTGTTTGTCATTCGCGCAGAACTGACGCGAACGCCGAGCGACAAGCACGCTTGCGATTGATTTATAACCTCCCAGTTACGTATATGCATCGATAGACGCATTCGGATCTGAAAAAACGCAACACTAATAACTGAAAAAAAAGTGAATTCTTATTTTGAAAAATTTAAATTTTAATTCGAAAATTTGAATTTTGTGATAATAAATTTGAAAAGTATTATTTATTTTGATACAATAATTAGAAATTAATTGAAAAAGTTGAATTTTTAAGTGGTGGATTTAGAAAATAATAAGTGTTGTGTTCAACTCGTCTCGAAATGACCCCAGTTGGGCTTCTGTTCAAAGTGAACAGGTAGGTTTGTTTGCATGTGTAAGAGTGTTAAATATTGAACATGAGATGTTAATGCGTGTCGTGATCGGTATTTCTGACATTGTTATTCCTGATGTGTCTGTTGTAATGCTTTCGAGACGTCGAGCTGGGACCTGGGATGCTTATAGTTTTAGTTTGTATTGTTGATCTGGTCCCGTGGTGAATGCAAAATGCTCTTCTATTGAACATTGTGTTGGTGTTGGGTAATGCAAGTAAAATGAACTTGTGTCAGGCACTAATGAGGTCTGTGTCTTTGTATCCATTATGATAAAAGAACGTGACATACCTACATAAGTAAATGTAGGTTGTGTGGAATCTTCTGGACGAAGCCAATAATTCCTGAAATATGCTGGTTCTGTAGGAGGAGGAAGTGGCTCTGGCGCACGCTTTCTTCTCGAGGTTGGTGATGGGGCGGGGGAGGGAAGGGGGTCTAAGGAATAAGGGGTGAGTGTATTGCCGTTTTCCGGGCACTATTATTGACACGCACCATGCATTTGAGGCAAAGTCTGGGCTGTATATATCCCTTAGTTGGATTGTACGACAGCGAATGGGAAAAGATGGGGTGGTCAAAATTCTACTCAGCCGGCAACCACGCGGCTAAACTAAAAAACATATATATAAAAGAAAAAAGAAAAAGAAAATTAATAAATAATTATGAAATAAAATAATAACAAAATCAATGTACAAACAGAGAAGAAAAAGGATTGTTTAGTCTTTACCTATTATTGAGATTTCAGAGTTGACAGTAATAGGTCGACATTACACAAACTAAGGCTATTAATATCAATAATTATTTTCACCCTTGATTTAGAAACACGCAACAATAAATTTGGAGTACGCTGTTTCGACTACTGCTTTGCTCCTGTGGAACGTAGCGTGACCTTATGTAGCCTATAGCCTTCTCAAATCCTCTTTCCAATTAATTTTTTTTTTAAAGATCTTCATCTCACGCAAACTATGAAACGAACTCCTTTTGAACGAACCGGCGAATGCAATCTGGGGTTTTTCAAGAAGGGTATTAGAACTCACGAGTGTGATACCTCTGGTATTGTACATGTCTATGGGTTACTATCAGGTGGCCGTGTGCTTGACTGCCGCCTGCCACGAGTTATCGAAATTAGTGGTATTCCTGTTAACCCTCCAGCTAAGCTAAAGTGCATATGTTAGGAGTTGGTTTTATCTTGTCTTTAACGGCATAGACTTCTTCATCTTAGCGTTAATCCCAGTCACATACGAAGCTTTCACATCGGAGTCTGGGTCCGCTTTTGTTAACCTGTGAACTGAAGGGTGGCGCCACCATACCTTCATTGAGTGTCAACCGACAAGCACGCGGGCGGAGCCGCGGGCAACAATCATTTACGTCTCATATTCATGATTAAATTATAATAATGATTTCATTTTAAATGAAGTAGATGTTTAATCTATATTTAGGTATTAAACAACATTTAAGTAATAAAGAAGTGCCCTGACATGTTCATGTACGGGATGAGTCATGAATTTCGCAAAATGAAGTATGTAAAGGACGCCAGCACTGAGTGAAAATTAATTAATCTATTTTGTAATGCACCATTGGGAAGTCGACAGGAATCGGGTTAAAACCCTTCGCTACTGCTAGCCAGGCATTTCTTAAGTATCGTTCAAATCAAGTCGATGAATGACCCCCATGAACACAGGCCTGGGGGTGACGGATGAGATCACCCGTCACCTTCGCAGAAGCAGGCCGCGGCGACGGTGCACCTTGCGCGTCTCCCCACACCCGAGGAGAGGGCCAGATCGAGAGAGATGGCCCTGGGTCGGCTGGGGTGCAGGGATATGCTAGTCAACCTCACCTCCGGCAACCAAAAACGACCCACAGGCGTCGTGCGTTTTGTCGGTTCGAGCCTTACATAATCTCTCCCACCGGCTCCAGTGGTGGGGTATCCGTAAAGAGATCCGTTTTCGCACGAAAAAGAAAAGTATCGTTCAAATCTGTCTAATGCTCAGCCATTTTTGCACAAAAGAGTAACAGTTTAAGTTCTACTTTTTTCGCTATACCGCGAAACCAACGGTCATAATTACATTAATTACCTTTTGTCCGTGATTATGGATGCGTAAAATGTTATAAGAAGACATGGTCAGGGTAAACTATAGATACCTACATAATAATCAAATCATTTAATCATACCTACATATACCATACACATATATATACGAGTATGATGGCCTATGTGGCGTAGCGGTAGTACGTTCCGACTGCTACGCAGGAGGCGCCGGTTCGATTCCCGCTCAGTGCAAATATTTGTATACAAGAATATGTTATTTGTATTGCTCTGGGTGTTTCTATGTTTGATGTGTATGTGCATTCTAGATTCCATAACACAAGCTAGTTAAGTTATGCTTACCAAGGATCTAAATAGCGTTATGTGGCTTGTTGTGGAATGTTTATTTATTTATAGGAGGTAGGACACGACGGTAAGAGTTGTATTCCCGGCGGTGAATAGTGTAGCCAGAGCTCACTGGAGAGTTTTTTGTGCTGTCAGTGGTAAGATTAAAAGTTTGTCTTGCTTTGTCTTTTACACTGACGGCACAGAAACTCTGTTCTTATAGGGTCGGCAGCACGGGTGTAACTCTCCTGATGTTACACACGTTCCTAGATTCACACGATGACCACTTTCCATCAGGTAGGCCGTGTGCTTGTCTGCCACCTAAGTTGTATAAAAAAAAATTAGGTATAATTCGTATAGCACTACCTCTGTTGAGTAGCTAGTTAGGTATACTTAAATAAAATACTAACGACTTCCTTTCTTCTGCAAGCTGTGTCGAAAGCACGTCCATCTTACAGGGTCGGCAGCACGAGTGTGACTCCTTTGGTGTTGCACACCTCCATAGGCCATGGTAACCACTTTCCATTAGGTAGGCCGTGTGCTTGTCTGCCAACCAAGTGGTATTAAAAGAAAATATTTTATATTTTTTTTATTTATTTATTTAATTAATTAAATACAAAACATACACATTCGTCATAAAAATGCCACATAAACTCATTAGAGTTTTTCCGTGCATTAGTGCCATCAATGTTCAAACAGATTACAAAAATAAGTTTTTTTATACACAAGCGAGAAATTGTAAGAACTTAGGAGGTAGAATACAAAAATGAATGAACGCGTCGTCGGCGGCCACAATCACAATTTATACATCTTGGATTTAAAATGTGCTATACGCGCGGTACATGTTTCTTGGGTGTGTGTTTAAGGATAGCACAGCGTGTTATAGTGGTGGACGAGCTCAAACTCACCAAACATACATTATTACAAAATAATATATATATGTCACGTGGTTCCCGGCAGAGAAGAATTTGGACTACCCCATCTCTTCACATGCGGTGTCGTACAAGGCGACTAAGGGATAGGGCTGTTTAACATCTCGGACAGATATATACAGCTCAGACTCAGCCTCAGATGCACGGCTTGAATTAAAAATAGTGCCCGGAAGACGACAATAGGGGACCTATTACGTAGACCGAATTTAATGATTGGTGGGTGTTAATTCACCTCTGTCTAACCCTAATAAAGGCGTGATTATATGTAGTAGTAGTTCCAAGATTTGTATCCCTAGGTATTCATATGCTCACGCCTATTGTATAAAATATTTATTTTGTTAAAATATTATCTGCAATACAGAAGATGAATTCATTATTCAGACTGAATTTCACTGAAGAAACTTTAAAAGTATGAATTCCTAGGCAACCGCATGCAGCAGCAGCAGCAGACAACGACAACGCGTGATCATCGTCGCGACGACGTGTCTTTGGCTGTTTCATAGAAATACGTAAAAAGCCGTTGAGTCGCGACGTCACGTCGCAGTTTTGTAGCGTTGCTGCTGCTGTTTGTGGTCGGTTACGAAGTAATTTCGAAGCACATTTATTTGAAATATTTTACCCTGGCCACTAAAACGATTTTCCTCTGAAGAAATCATAGATAATGAAATCATAACCATACTAATATTAAAATGCGAAAGTAACGCTGTCTTTCTGTCTTCTTGTTTGTTTGTCTGTTTATCTATTACGCTTTTCCTAAAACACTGAACTGATTTTGATCAAATTTATTTGGTACAGTTTTTTTTTATATCACTTAGTTGGCAGACAAGCACACGGCCCACCTGATGGAAAGTGGTTACCGTGACCTATGGACGTCTGTAACACCAGAGGAGTCACAGTCGCGCTGCCAACCCTGTAAGTACAGAGTTTCTGTGCCGTCAGTAGAAGACAAAGCAGGACAAGCCTTTAGTCTTCCCACTGACAGCACAAATTCTCAAGTGAGCTCTGGCTACCCTACTCACCGCTGGGAACACAACACGAAGTTATTATAGCCGCGGTATTCTGTAGAGCGGAGGTATTACCCCAGTCGGACTGCTCAATCGGATCGCCGATCTTGAGAACGAACATAGGCCTCCTACGGTATCTGGCTTTAAATATTTGATAAAGAATTTCAAAAAGTCATGCATCTATTACCGTCAATATTTCGTTGTTTGAACATGATTCCCACGTTGAAACTAACAATACCTTCAAGTTAATAGTTTCCTACAAACGCGCGCAATTCGTCATGTTCGTGAACACTATGGCGGCAATTATATCTTCTTTATACGAGTCGGTGTTATTAAGAGAATGGACCGAGGATGAAACCTGTTTTATTAGACACATACTCAAACTCTGTACTAGGCAGAGACAATAGCCTATTACTTTTTTCATGTTTTTTTTTCTGAAAGAATGCCAGTAACAGAAATATTTAGCTATGGCAGTGTAGGTTCATGTCTATGGTGTCATGGCCGTGATTTGAACTACAATCTTTAGAAAGAAAGAGATAGAAATGTTTAAGCGTTTTATTCAATGAAGACTTAACATTAGTCTGTATCCAATTTCCAGCATTAGGGTCCCCCAGGAAGTCCCCGCTATATTTTGTCTCCTACGAGTACAAACTACTTGATATTTAACTATGGTACTTAGGTCGAGCTGCCCCCAAGACAAGTGGCTATTGTCGTGGCCCGCGAGCGGAGGCGGTTTGGGCCTCCCCACACGCGTGCGTTTTAGTCGGTTTAAGTCCGATACAACCTCCCCCACTGGCTCTGATAGAAGGAGTATCCGTGGGAATTTGGAACACAATAAAAAAAAAGTGGTAAGATTTGGTATTGACACGTATATTAACATTTATGACAGACAGTCGTCAACGTATGTCAATCTTATATATTGAGCAATCTATTGTATTCTACAAAAGTATTATCACTTGTTTGGCGTGGCTAGTTAATTGCCAAGTGCCAAGAAAAGCCACATTCCCATCTAATTAGCTAAACTAGTCGCTTTAGCCAGTTCTAGGTCTAGTAAGGCTAGACTGCATTTGTAGCTTGAGCCTAGACTGACAGGACTGAGGAAGATCTAATTACTTATCGACTAACGGTTACCTGATGTTATTTAACTCGATGCTTGCATATCGAGTATGCTTCGATAACGATGTTATATTACTGTAAGCGATGAATCAAGACCTAAAAATAATTAAAGTCTGACTAGTTTTACTTTAGCCCCTCTAGACTTTATAGCCTATTTTTTTCTTTTTTATACAACTTAGGTGGCAGTCAAGCACACGGCTCACCTGATGGAAAGTGGTTACCATGACCTATGAACGTGTGTAACACCAGTGGAGTCACATCCGTAGATGGATATATCCGTAGATTTTGTGCCGTCAGTGTAGAGGACAAAGCAGGACAAGCCTTTGAAGAAGCAGTCAATAGGGACAAGTAATTGCAAAAGTTTTCTAAGGCTAGATTATGAAAACGTTACGTACGTTTTTTAATTGTTTACTTCATAGTTCAGGTGGATTGAAAACATTGATCTTGACAGATACAACATGCAAGCACTAAATTGCAACGAAACATGTTGTTTTCGCACGCGATTGCTATTCATCGGCTGTATTCATCTGTTGTTTAATTATTGTTTCCTTCAACACCCGTGATAATCTATCAACAACTCTTTCCTTCTGTCATGAGCATGACACATTATTTAGAGAAGTGTTAATAGTGTTGATGGATTATAGATTTTCCCACCCGCATACGAAACCCGCTGCAATGAGAATTTCTCTATGAAAAGAGAAACTCCCACAACCATCTGATTTTCTACCTCCCTAGGAAAAATTACCTCCAGGACACGCCCGCCCATGGCCGATATGGAGTCTGTCAATCGTCTACGCACAGTCGGCCGGTCGAGACAAAATCTATGCAGGAGGGGAATACGAGACCTGGGCTTAACCGCATATGACTGCGGTGCCCCCGTGCAGTCCATGGTGCATTTAGTCTCGTGCCCCTTGTGTCCTCCTGCATTAAGACGACTTGAATAAAGCCATTAATAGCGCGGTTGAGCTAGCACAATTTTATTCGGGAACATTTAGTGACTCATTGACTCGAGAAGAAGATCCGGGTAAGCCTTCATACACACTTTTAAATTGCGTCTACAGAACGTTTGCTCTTTAGAGCCCTAGGTTTATTTATTATATTTGGAATTGAAAACTTTCTTTGCATGCAGTCACGTTGTCATAGATAATTTTAGGTGAGCAATATTTATGGAAGTTGCATCGTCTCCTCTGGTTTCATCTGATCACTGACGTTGGAACACCAGCAAACGAAGTAAAAAAAAAGATTTATTTGGAGGTAGGACACGACGGTATTCCCATCCCAATTGAGCAGTCCGACTGGGGAAGTACCTCCACCCTACAAAATACCACGGCTATAATAACCTTGTGTTGTGTTCCCGGCGGTGATTAGGGTAGCCAGAGCTCACTGGAAAGGTTTTGTGCTGTCAGTGGGAAGACCAAAGGCTTCTCCTGATTTTGCGTTATGCACAGAAGGCACAGAAAATCTCTGTTCTTACAGGGTCGGAAGCACGGGTGTGACGCCACTGCTGTTACACGCGTTCATAGGTCACGGTAACCACTTTCCATCAGGTGGGCCGTGTGCTTGTCTGCCACCTAAGTTGTATTATAAAAACATTAAGAAAAGAAAAAGAAAATTAATTAATAATTGCCTAATACTATTCGATGTGTGTGAAACTGTGTGTGCCCACTCAACTAGGCAACGTCACACACGATACGCTTGGCTTCCTCTTTCAAAACTGGTTATGAATGTGAAAATAAAATTAACGGGTGTATGTACAAATGAATGAATGTTTTGAAGATGATATTACTCTTATAGAAATTGTACCAACTAAAAATGACTCCAAATACCCCGAAGAACAACAGTGAATTGTTATTTGGGGTATTTGTAAAACTAAATACCTCCATCCCTCCATCCATCCAACCTCACTTGTACCAAATCCTATTTTTTTTATTGACGAAAGAGGCCTATTTTTAGCGTGCGAGAAATCCCTTCGGGTACTACTACGGAGTGGGTGGTTATGTCGGATCCGGACCGACTAAAACCGCACACCCGCCTCAGGCTATCAGATGCCGGGGTGAGGTAGCCTTTGGCATATCCCTCACGCACCCCGACTAACCCGGGGCCATAGAAGGCCCTCTCGGGTATGGGACTACAGCCTCCCCATCTTTCCTCAGAAAAAAGGGGGTCGTCTCGGCCTGCTTCTGCTAGGGTAATAGGCGGCTCCACCTGTCAATATTTTGTTACCTTGTATTGGTTACGAACATAGGAATATCAAAAAAATTGTGTTCAGTGTTCATTTCATAAGCATTACAAACGTGAAAACACTCCTTTTCACGCTAATACTCAATGATTTGTTCACTACACAAACATATTTGTAGTAAGTGTATAATTTAGTTCGTAACCGCGGTCGGTTACGGAATATCTTCATACATATTCACACATTCGGTCATTACACCTTTTAATAGATTTTTGTTTGATGATTTAATGGATACATTACATCCATGTTGTTATAACGGATGGTTATTTTAGCCATTAGTGGCAAAGAGTAAGTATGTAATGAATCTCTTCAATTATGTTGTTGAAAGTTTACGTGCAGATTAAGAATTTGATGAGAAATTGGCAGATTCTATCGCTTTTTCTTTTTCCTTCATCTTCATCAGTTTTCCATTTCATAATACATATTTGCAATATATATTAATAGATAACTTTCTAGGCGACTAACAGAAAAATACGCAGGCGATATCACTGCGAGAGAAGAAAAACTCGAAATAAAACCCTGTACCAACCCGTCTGGCCAACTTGGAAACAGTAACATTGACCAAAGTCCAACATTGGTAGAAGCGTAGATCCAGTAGGGTTTTATTTCAAGTTTTCCTTCTCTCGCAGTGATATCGTCTGCGATCATTCAGCACAGTGAAATATCTTAATCTACTTATTTGAGGAACTACCCATGATTAAAGTTAAAATCTAATATTATACAAAATGGCTTAATTCATTGATTGGGAATTATGTAAGAATATAACAATAAGTGTTAAGAGAAAGAAGAGTTTAAATAACGCTGAAGACGGGACACACGAAAATGTATGCTCATTCACACGCGGCAAGTGCAGCTAAAGCGCGAGAACTCGGCAACTTTGAGACAAAGAAAAACTGTTTTTCACTCCGCAGCGGTGTCTTTTGTATAAAACTGTTATAGTAAGCGCGTTATTGCTTGAGTCGTCAGGCCATAAAAATCAAAATCATTGACATAGAGAATTGTTTTCTTTGAACGACAACTCAGTTGATAACGAGCTTTCTAAAGCTGAAGAACACTACTGGTTACTTACCCTTTAGAGTTACATAGAAACCCCTTTTTTTATGTGCGGAAAATCCCCACAAATGCCCCCACACCGGAGCCGGTGGGAGAGGTTATGTTGGACTTGAACCGACTAAAACGCACGACGCCTATGGGTCGTTTGGTTGCCGAAGGTGAGGCTAACAGGCCTATCCCTCGCACCCTGGCCGTCCCAGAGCCACCTCTCTCGATCTGGCCCTCTCCTTTGGCGGGGTTTCACCACCGCCTTTTCTTTTCTTTCTATTTCAATTTTGTCATACTTCAGCCCTTCCTATCCACAAAAACAGTTTAAAATTATAACCAGACTATTGAAAAATCATTCCTTAAAAGCATTAACCACGAAAATATCAAGGATAGCCTTGGTCGTATGCTAATTCGTTAGAATGTATTGTTTGGTTAGACTATTCGTGATATTTTCTTGTTTAATACTTTTTAGGGAGTGATTTTTTAAAATTCAGGTTTCAGTTTTAAAATATATTTTTTATTTATATTATTTTGGGGCAAGCAATAGGTATAATTTATACATATTTGTGCTAATTAAGCCCTTTCAGCTGATATCAAACACTACATATTTATCTCAAATTTATCTTTAACACAGTACTTTACGACCGCTAGAGGGCGCCACATTAGATTCAGTGACTCGTTATATAGCCTATAACTAGCCAACGTCTAAGACGCTTCTAACGATACCTCATTTGTCCAGTTTTAATAAGTGGTTGATGAGTTATGAGGGAATAGATGAACCTACATACATGACCTGTCAAAATCTTAACCCTCCTTTTGCTTCGCCAAATTCAGGTAAAAATAAACTATCTATTGAATTCGTGCAGGAATAAAAGCCGTGGAAAGTGATAAAGGAAAGCTCTTTGCATACGACCAAAGAAAGCGACCTTGCATCGCATGACTGTTAGCATCAGCTCTCTGCGGTTGGCCCTAATATGTCTCCTGTCGCCAACGATTGGAAACAATTTATCATGGTTTCAGAGCTCGTTCAATATTTAGATATCATGTATCGATTTACTAGTGACCTTTATAGACACCTAATAGTGCCCATCATGGCGTTAAATCGTATGTATATCTGCTGCCCTCATCAATGTATACCTCGGAATATATATCTTGGACGTAGGTTGCAAGACAAACGAGGCTCTGGAGCTCGTGGATTGTTTTGTAATAACCTATATTTGGTGATTTTGAGCTCGTCCACCGCAGTAGCACCGCGTGCTATCGTTAAAAGACACCTAAAAAACGTGTACCGCTCGTATAGAGCACATTTTAAGTCCAAGAAATGTGTCCCAAAGTATACTTGTGTTAACACGAGCGGTAACGCGATAGCTGCGCCTGCGCAGCCCCGCGGTTTCCCATCGATATCAGTTACATCTGGCTCCCATGAGAGCTGTGTTTGTTATGTACAAATGGAAATTGTATTAATTCAAATTTTAATTTTTACTAGCTGTTAACCTCGGTTTTGCCCGCGTTCAATACTGATCTAGTTTCTCACGACCTAAAGCCTATAGACACGTATTTCTCGGTTAAAAATTAGTCTATTCAGTATTCCAGACTCCAAACTTCATCCAGATTTGTTTAGCCGTTCTAGAGTTCTGAACATCCATTAAATCATTCATCTATCCAAAATAACAATAGTAAGAACACTTAGGGCCCATAGGTGAGCCCTTCCTCCTATTCCAAAAAAGTCCTTCCCAGCGACGAATTGGTAGTGTGCGGAATATATATATCACGTCGGAGTCACAACACAACTGTGGGGTTTTTGTGTGTCTATATATGATGAAGGTACGTATTTGGTTTAGAGGTTAGGCACGTGCAATCTACGTCCCCTCTGGAAACTCTTCTAGCTTCTCGTAGTGCACGGCAATCCGAAGTGATAAATGAATATAATTTTTACGTATAGAAAGTCAAAGAGTAAAGAGTCTCCGAATAGTTTAGTTGTTGATCGGATATTCTGTCGCTACAGAAGCCTCTACTGCTCCTCCTACCTCCTATCAGGCTATCAGGGGACCAATGAACACCTATATAAGGGACGAATCTTCAAGTTTTAGAGAGACTAGTTAGTAGCCATCAATTGCTAAAATACCAAGTTTGGTTCACTTTATACAGATGACTCAGTCAGGCTAAGTAGGTACATAAAGTAGCTATTAGGTACCTAACAAAGTTGCGTTATGTAGTAAGGCGCGAAAGGTGTGAGGCAGAAGTAAACGGCCATACATTATGGGAGTAACTGGTGAGTACGAACATTCGTTCGTTCGATGGCGCGATTGGAATGTGCACACGTTTGCACAAACACTGTGTCCTTAGTAGCCTCAACTGCTCGTCCTCGCGTAGGCATATAAAGTAGCTAGAAGCTACCTAACAAAGTTGCGTTATGTAGTTATTGGTAGGCTACGTTTAGTTGATAGGTTTTAACTAGTATTTTAACCAGTAAATGTGTTAATCGTTCGTGTTCGTCTAGAATTACGTTTCTCATCTCTATGCTGGCCATTGCATTACCAATTTTTATAGGAGGTAGGACACGGCGGTATTTCCGCCCAATTGAGCAGTCCGACTGAGGAAGTACCTCCGCCCTACAGAATACCGCGGTTATAATAACTTCGTGTTGTGTTCCCAGCGGTGAGTAGGGTAGCCAGAGCTCACTGGAGAAATTGTGCTGTCAGTGGGATGACTAATGGCTTGTCCTGCTTTGTCGTCTACACTCACGGCACAGAAACTCTGTGCTTACAGGGTCGGCAGCGCGAGTGTGGCGCCTCTGGTGTCACAGACGTCCACTTTCCATCAGGTGCGCTGTGCGCTTGTCTGCCACCTAAGTGGTATAAAAAAAACAATGTAGACCCACTTTTAACACAAGTAATTTAGCTTAACTATTACTAATACATACATATATCAATCAATCAAACTTATCGCAGTCCACTGCTGGATACAGGCCTCGCCCAATGTTGGGAGGCTTTGGCCAACTGTTTCCACGCTGGCCAGACGGGTTGGTACAGGGTTTTGTTTCGAGTTTTCCTTCTCTCGCAGTGATATCTTCTGCGTATTTTCCCGTTAGTCGCCTCTTACGACACCCTTCGAATGAGATGAGGTGATGATACTTGTATTCTTTCGTCACCGGAGGGTAAAGCAGAGGTTGAATGAACATCCACATTTCCCAATCATTGTATTCGGTCCCACATAATAGGGAGTGAGACTATTACCGTTTCCGGGTACTATTGTAGCCTCGAGCCATGCATCTGAGGCGGAGTCTAGGCTGTTTATATCTGTGTGATGCTTTAGTCGTTTATACGACACCGAATGGGAAGAGATAGGTGCCCAAAATTCTACTCTGCTGGAAGCCACGCCGCTCTTACTTACCTCCTCTTTGAAAAAAGTGTTTCTTCTTCTTTTATTTTCCACGATTACTCCTAGTTAATTAAATTTTCCTGATATATTAAAAGGATAGGAATCTGAATAACCGAGCTGAAACTGGTTGATTTTCAATTACCAATGTAATTAGTTATAATTATAGCTATCTACGTATTACATCTACTGATTAATACTAGAAATATAGTCTCAAAATGTTTATAGGCTATTAGCAATACTATTAGGTTCAGTCAGATACAATTTTGCTACAAGGCTTATCAGATTTGCTTTCGAATACGCAAATGGACAATAGAAATACAATGCGACTAAGGGATAGGGCTGTTTCACATCAGATAGATATATACAGCCCAGACTCAGCCTCAGATGCATGGCTCGAGCCAACAATAGGGTCCGGAATACGGCAAAAGACTCACCCCCTATTACGTCAGACCGAATACAATGATTGGTGAAACGTGGATGTTAATTCGACGTCTGTCTAAACCTCCTGGGATAAAGGTGTGATTATATGTATGTATATCAGTATGTCACCCCCAGGCCGGCGCTCATGGGGGGCGGAGGTCGTTCATCGACCTCCGACGCCCAAGTTGCCTTTGTACGCGGGCAGCTTGACTTGCGATCCTTCGTCGCTCCCGCTGCCGCTCCCGCCTCGCCTCCTCCTTCACGAGCATTACTTGCTCGCAGAAGGAGGCGCCGGCCGCCCACGCATCCGCGCAGCGGACCATCGCCGCGAGCAAGGTGGAGAGCGTGAGAACTCTCACTCCCAGGGCCGCCACAAGCTCCCGTCTCGGCGTCTCCCACGCCGGACACTCGGTGAGCGTGTGCAGCCCTGAGTCCTCGCTCGCGTCGCAGTGATGGCACTCGGACGTTGGCTCTTTCTCCATCCGACGCAGATACTTTCCGAAGCTCGGTGATCATCTGCGTCAGACGGTACGAGAGGCTGCCTTGTGGCCTCTCTAGCCACTCCCCCATGATGGGTCTTACCGCCGCAGCTCCCATTCCGCCACCATTTCCCTGTGGAGCCGGGATCTTACGGCCTGAATTTCTTCTCGCTCGGGATCGTGACCCCGCTCCCGCGCGGCCTTTCGGAACCGGTATAGCGCGAAAGGGATCTCTCTTCCAGGATCCATGGTGGCGATCCGGCGAGGAGACTCGCCGCGTTGAAAGATATCGTGCGGTACCCCCTAATGATGCGGCACGCCAACTTCTAACGCGAACGCTGCAGCAGGGGCATGTGCCGATCACTCAGGGTGTCCGCCCACACGGGACACCCGTACAGGGCCATGGACCGCACGACACCCGCGTAGAGTCTGCTGCAGGAGTCCTCCGGGCACCTCAGGTTGGGCCGTATTACGACTTTCATGTACACTAGACTTTGCCTCTCATATCGCAATTAGTCTGTTCACTCCTGTGTTAGCTGGAAGAAAACTCAATTTTGAGTTAACTCCCAAGCCTTGGTACATTACATCTACTATTTTGCATAATTGTGATTTTGTGTGTGTGTACAATAAAGTATAATAATAATAATCACTAGGAGCCAGACCTAATGGTTGAAAGTGTGTCAACTATATGCAATTGCAATGTATTTGAGTTCGTAACGCATAAGTAAAATGGTTACGTACAATGTATGAACGATCTGCTTAATTTTCCGCGTCGCTAGCTGTACCTACTTCTGAGCTAAGAGTAATGGACGTGTAAATAAGGTTTTCTTGGTGAAATTTGTGTTCAAGCATTTGTAACTTGTTAGCTGTATGGCAAAAAAATATCGTTTGAGAACTGGGTATTAGGTAATCTGTGACCATAGGCATTTTAATGGTGTCATTCATCGAAGGTTTTCAACCAGTGTGTTGGATATGCTATGGTTATTCAATCAATTAATTAGCCCACCGCAGTTTATTGCTGGACATAGACCTCTCCCAATGTGCGCTATTATATCCGATACTCTGCTTTAAGCATCCAGTCTGTCGCAGCCACATTTTTCAGGTTGTTCGTCCATTTGCCTAGGGGGTGTCCAACTACTGCCACTTCAGCTTGCTTATTCTTCGAGCTATGTCGGTAACTTTAGTTCTATACACCCATATTTCAAAAATAATTGTATTCGGTCCCACGTAATAGGTCGTGAGCCTATTGCCGTTTTCCGGGCACTATTGTTAAAACGAGTCATGCATCAGAGGCGGAGTATGGGCTTTATTTTTTTTTACGTGCGCAAAATCCCCACGGATACCTCCCCACCGGAGACTCGAACCGACTAAAACGCACGCCGCCTGTGGGTCGTTTTGGTTGCCGAAGGTGAGGTGAGGTTGACAGGCATATCCCTCGCACCCCGGCCGACCCAGGGCCATCTCTCGCGATCTGGCCCTCGTCTCGGGTGTGGGGACTACAGAGTCCCCAACTCGACCCCGGAAACGGGGAGGCGCGCTAGGCGCGCCACCGCCACGGCCTGCTTCTGCCAGGGTGACAGGCGGCTCCACCTGTCACCCCCAGGCCGGCGCTCATGGGGGGCGGAGGTCGTTCATCGACCTCCGACGCCCGAGTTGCCTTCGTACGTGGGCAGCTTGGCTTGCGATCCTTCGTCGCTCCCGCTGCCGCTCCCGCCCCGCCTCCTCCTTCACGAGCATTACTTGCTCGCAGAAGGAGGCGCCGGCCGCCCATGCATCCGCGCAGCGGACCATCGCCGCGAGCAAGGTGGAGAGCGTGAGAACTCTCACTCCCAGGGCCGCCACAAGCTCCCGCCTCGGCGTCCCCCACGCCGGACTCTCGGTGAGCGTGTGCGGACCTGAGTCCTCGCTTGCGTCGCGCGCCGTCTTGCGACGAAGATACTTTCCGAAGCACCCATGCTCGGTGATCATCTGCGTCAGACGGTACGAGAGACTGCCGTGTGGCCTCTCTAGCCACAACCCCATGATGGGTCTTACCGCCGCTACTACGGCGCGCCCTGCGCTTGGTCGCCCAAGTCGTAGCTCGCATTCCGCCACCATTTCCGTGTGGAGCCGGGATCTCACGGTCCGAATTTCTTAGGGCTCGGGATCGTGACCAGGCGGAGTCTGGGCTGTATGTCGCCTTGTACGACACCGCATGGGAAGAGATGGGGTGGCCCTAATTCTACTCTGCCGGAAACCACGCGGTAAAGTAATATGTCGAATGTAATGGAAATAGATTACTATATGGCATACGGCTTCAGTCCACACCTGTACCCAGATCTTTGAGATGCTATGACGGTCTATGAACGTAAATAGGTGTAACGATATGACAGGATAACATAACGCACTTGTGATGTCATAATTACACATATTACGCACACTAGGAAGTACAGTAACCAGTCCACCTGTACAAGTGGCAATTCGTCGACCGCCATATTGTAGAAAAGAATGATGGATTAGATCGGAAAAAATTCTAAAATATCACCAGGAGGGAGGTTGGGGTATAGTGGGATATCACGTGCATTTATTTTTACTTTTTTAATTATGCTCGAAAGCAGTGAATATTCAGTTTTTTTTAAATAACTTGTATCTCTCTCTCTACCAAAAAAATACACTTCATACTTGGGGGGGGGGGGGGGGGGGGGGATAAAGAAAATCTGAAACGCCACCACGTGTCACCATGAGGGAGCCACAGAGAAGCTGTGCCTTAATAGACGATGTCTATAAGTATAATATACATGTAGGAATGAATCGTTATAATTTTCGATCCGTTTCTTCTTTGGGGATATACAACAGTCATACCTGAAAAAGGTATAAATAAATCATATGGAGTCATAGTGGTCTTTGGGCTCCAATGTTTAGGCTTTGGATGCAAACGGGTTTGGCGCTCGGTTGATGAAGAAGATTATTTGCAATGATTGATAGATAGACATAGATAATAATCAAACGATCCACAAGACGTAAAACGAAGCGTGATCAAAACGTTTAATCGCTAACTATTAAGTACTTTTTTTATGAGCCGCACATCATTATGGCTTCACGCCCAATGAAGACCATTATTATAAATGCTAATTACTCGACAAATAAGTTACAAGCGGTCAGGAAGGTCAGGAAAATCGGTCTAGACAAAGTTTCTCAAGAACGACTTGGGGGACCGAGCGACAAGCCCAAGCGACACGGGAGCCTCTCTTGTCAGCTGATGCAGGATCTACAGGAAAGGGAGTCTCGAGGACCACATATTTCGGATCAGGAAGGAGTCAGTCTGAGTGCTATCATTGTGATGTGAGATTCAAGGCACCACACGCTTATGAAGTAGTGCAGTATCCGGCGTAAAAGATGCCGAGGTGGGCCCTCATGGCAGCCCTGGGAGTAAGAGTTTTCTCGGTTGCAACTTGCTCACAGCGATGATGTGGAATGCTAGCACGTGGGGTGGTGATGACTCGCGGAGGAGACGTAAGAGCGGATCCGGTAGCGACCCAGGGCGGCAACTCATATGTCTTAGGTCGTTTAATGCTTATCGGTAGATGGTGCTTTCCCGTTCAATTCGGATTTAATAGTGCTGCCATCAAGTACTTAGAAACCGTAATATTGTAACTATGTGAATCGTAACTATGTGAAACAAGTATACCATGTTACCAGGGCCGGATTTACAGGTGTGGAGGAGGTGTAACAAAGGAGTGGACCCCTAGCTTGGATCGTCAAATCCAATTTAATGCTTTTAATAAACACCTCAACAAAGTCTAGGGAACAAGATGACCCCAATTATTTTTTTTCGTGTAAATCTTGTTTTGCAAATAACTGACAGCAAATAAATAAAAATAGAATAAAGTAGATTACAGAGTTGTTCGAAATTTAAAAATAAATTTAAATAAGTAATGATTTTCGAATATGGAGGGAAAACTTTTAAAAGTGTTTGATTGTGCAGTTTCTCTGAGGCAACATAAAAATTATTTTTTTTGATTGTAAATAACGTTTATTATCAATAATACGTCTTTTACGTATGGTTTGTGCATTTTTGTGACTGTAGTCATCATGTCACGTCGTCATTTAAGTCGCGAAGAGATGTTAAGGGCTGTTGGTATGCTGCAAGCTGGACGAACTCAACGCGACGTAGCGGATGCTGTCAACGCCCAACCAAGCGTAATTTGCAGATTATGGGCACGCTACAGGTCTACAGGGGATGTTGCCGAACGTCACAGGGGACGAAATAGGGTTACTACCCCGCGACAAGATCGTTTCTTGCAAAATTCCGCAAGGCGGCAACCCACGATTACTGCTCGTCAGTTGGTCGCAGGCCTCCAGTCTCAGCATCAAGTGGTTATTAGCGATCAAACTCTCAGAACAAGACTACACGAAGCCAATCTTTATGCTCGCAGACCGCTTAGGGTTCCAGCTCTTCGACGTGGAAATCGAGGTCGTCGCTTATTGCGGGCTAACGCACATTTACAGTGGACCGACCATCAATGGGCACGGGTTCTGTTTTCCGACGAATCTTGCTTCGGTTTTCATCCTGATTCGAGAAGAGTGCGTATATGGCGAGTTCCTGGACGTCGGAGTCGTCTCCAGAATCCGCAAGAAGTTCATCCTTACCAAGGTGGAACAATCATGGTATGGGCTGGAATTCGCCTTGGTGGAAGGACCGACCTCGTTTGGATACGGGGCAATTTGAATGCAAACCAATACATTCAGGAGGTTATACACCCCATGGTAATCCCTCATCGACAGCAGTTCGGTCAAGATTTTATGTTCATGCAAGATAATGCACGGTCACACACCGCGAGGGTAGTGGTCAATGCGTTAAGCGAGCACAATATGACGACGTTGGAATGGCCTGCTCAGTCTGCCGACCTCAATCCCATAGAGCATGCCTGGGATTTGCTTGGGAGAAGAGCTTTCAGTGATTCTTTGGAAAATCTGAACACTGAAGAACAACTTTTTTTACACCTTCGCAGTGTATGGAGCCATATTCCACAGACGATGATTGACAATCTCATACTAAGTATGCCACGCCGTTGTCGAGCTGTTGCTAATGCTTTAGGAGGTCCTACAGATTATTAAAAACGTTTAAAGTACGGTTCATTACTGTATTTCTTACTACCTCGTTATTTTTGTGCCTAATCATAGGTTGTAATACTCAATATTGGCACTATTCAATTCTTTCTTAAAAAAAAAAAATTTGGTATGAAAATGTTTTTATTAAAATTAAAATGAAAAACAGTATAAAAATACCCTTCTATTGATATAAAACACTCACTATTACAAGAAAGGGTTTTTAAATAAAAACTAGAAATGTCCTTGTTCCCTAGACTTTGTTGATGTGTGTATTAAATTCAAATGAATCTTTTTTTAAATATTGAAGTACAAATACTCAAATCGAGCTGCGTGGTTTCCAGCAGTATAGAATTTGGGCCCCCGTATCTCTTTGCATGCGATGTCGTACAAAGCGACTAAGGGATAGGACTGTTCAACATAAGACAGATATATACAGCCCAGACTCAGCCTCAGATGCATGGTTCGAGTCAACAATAGTGCCCGGAATACGGCAATAGGCTCACCTCCTATTACGTGGGACCAAGTTCTATGATTGGTGAAACGTGGATGTTAATTCGACCTCTGTCTAAACCTCCGGGGATAAAGGTGTGATTATATGTATGTATATTTAATCACGTTTTTGCAAAATACTCTAATAAAAACTCTCAAAGATTTTGACAAGTGTTTACTGTTCGGAATTTAAAATATCAAAGTCTCTGTTGTGGGGCCCCTAAGTTGTGGCCTGTGGGGGCTGCCCTCCCCTGAATCCAGCCCTGCGTGTAACACTGATACATAGCGTTTACATGTTGTTTACAATCAAGTTGTTACTGTTATATCGAGTGTGTTGACCGTAATGTTGGACTGTTGAGCGAATCGGACTTATAGATACACTGATGAATGTTTAATGAGTGATGTGAAACCCACGCTAGGAGTCGGTGCCGTTATTGACACATGCGATCGATAACTGAAGATCTATACAATATCTAGTTGATTGATATTTTGAATCATTACCTTCGTCTACGTCTCGTGCCATTTATTTTGTACCACTTAAGTGGCAGAAACGCACACAGCCCACATGATGGGAAGTGGTTACCGTGGCCTATGGAGGTGCGATACTAGGGGCGTTACACTCGCGCTGCTGACCCTGAAGAAGCCTTCTCTTGAAGAACCTCCATATTATGGGCACTTGGGAAAACCTCAGCAAGAATTTCATTCCACAGCTTGAGTGTACCGCACATTGAGCACCGTCTCAGGTCGCAATGTGTGAGGATGAATTCCCTGCCTATGCGAGCAGTGTGACGATAGAATGTAGCTGTGGGCATCATGTCAAACAATGCATCTGTGCTTACGGGGTCGGCAGCGCGAGTGTGGCTTCTCTGGTGTTACACACGTCCATAGGCCACGGTAACCACTTTCCATCAGGTGGGCTGTGTGCTTGTCTACCACCTAAGTAGTATAAAAACCATTGAATAGGCCATCAAGCGAAATTGTTACGAACTATGGGATAATAAATGACGTCCGGAAGTTTCTTGCCGTAGTCTTCTCAGGTCGGGCCTGGGTTTTGAACCGGTGGTCCATTTACTAAACTGGTTTTCAAGTTTACTTTTTTATTGACGTTTTATAAGTGCCGATTTAATGGTCTATGCAGAATAAATGATTTTTGACTTTGACTTTGACGTACCTAATCAATTTTTTTCATTATTCCACCACCGTGTACTTACATCTCCTACACCCACCGCTAAATGAAGTATTTACTAAGGAAAAGGATAAGAAGAAAATAGGATAAGGTAATATAAATAGAAAAATGGGAAATAATTTGGTGTTATATATACATGCTTAAGTGTTATATTCTTAGGACCTCAAGCAGTTGCAGTGAACTACAGGTTGTTTCTAAAATTGCAAGGTCAAAATTATTTTCGATTTATCATCGTGATTTGCATTGTTTGTTAAAATTAAGATAACACTTTGTTAATCTGTTTATATATCGAGTTGTTCGTTCACCGGGTCTGGGGCAGGTGAGTGAAAAATATTTAAATTTTTTCAAATTCTCTCTAAAAGAGAGATCCCAACTCGAGCGACCAGCATCTCAAGTTCTTGGAATGATAAATATTTAAATATGTTTATTAATGTTGTCAGATAGCCTATTATATCAGTCAATCAATCAATCAATCAGCCCACCGGAGTCCACTGGTGGACATAGGCCTCTCCCAATGTGCGCCATTTTCTCCGATCCTCCGCCTTCCGCATCCAGTCTGTCCCAGCCACCTCTTTCAGGTCGTCCGTCCATCTGGCTAGGGGGCGTCCTACCTTTCGTTTACCTTCTCGCGGTCTCCACTCTACCTAATATCTCTCTCTCTCTATTATATACTTATATATATTCTTTATTGTACACAAAACATATTTTTATGACCAGAAATAGAAAGATATTACAAAGGCGAGTTTAACTCAATGTTGAGTTTTAAACCAAACCTTAGAGTGACATATCTACTACAGATTAACAAAATACGTTTATATATGTTGTTGGACAGCTTATTATGGGGATTGAGAATTATTGTATTACGTGCTTCATTGACAAATAGGTTTCATGTTAACAAAAGCAATCTCTTACAAACATGGTGTTGTTTTTTTTTGTCACGCCTATTTATCATTAATCATGTACTTTATTGGTATAATATGTACATATTTATGACAGTCATGACAGCTCTGCTTATGATATAATATGGCAGTATTGTGGTCGTTTGCACGGTATTAATGATTTCTTGGTAGAATTATTGATTATGATTTCTCTTGAACCAGCTAAGTCAATAAAGCGAATCAATTTTTGCTAAGTGATGCATATACTTTGATTGACAATAAAAATGAATGGGCCAAGTTAGGAATTTGAAAACGTGAAAACGTTGTGGTATGTTAAAATGATAAAGTTAGAGTTAAAGATAGAAAAATATTATTCTTTGAACCCTTCATTGGGCTGGCCACGTCTGTTGAAGGACCGATGGCCGTTGGAGCAAACGAGTCCTAGAGTGGAGGCCGCGAGAAGGTAAACGAAAGGTAGGACGCCCCCTAGCCAGATGGACGGACGACCTGAAAAAGGTGGCAGGGACAGACTGGATGCAGAAAGCCGGGGGATCGGAGAAAATGGCGCACATTGGGAGAGGCCTATGTCCAGCAGTGGACTACGGTGGGCTAATTGATTGATTGATGGAACCCTTCATTGAATAATATTTTTTTTTACCTATATAGGATGGATGAAAGAAGATTGATTCAAGAAGCTAGATTGAATGAGTAATTCACTGAAAGATCGACTTAAGCAGGAGGATTTTAGCATATATCGTCCTATTGACGTACTATAGATAAAAAATATGTAAGGTCAGTTTACTGACTTTTTTTTTAAATTAGTCTGTTAAATTCTATGGCAATTAGCACATAATGCTAATTTGCCGATATTTTGCGCTCTAAATCTATCCAAAGTCTGATTAAATTTTGGATCATATTGTTAAATAAAAACTTTTTACTTTTTTCTTTGCCTTTCTTTCCAAGACAGTTGCCACTAATCTTGTTCTACTCATTTATAAGTCGGCATTCGCAAACCAACCATATAACTAGCACGGGTAATAAGCACTCAAAATGTCACGATTCATTGCATCGATTATAACAATTATTAAGCAAAACGATCGTACGGAAACATCGAGATCATCGCTTCATAGGAATATTCATATCTGATGCGCGTGCGCTCACAAAGAGACGCGGTACATAATTTTCTTCACATTAACTAACAATTACAACCATCGCTTGGAAAAAGTAAACTTTTTATAGTACAACATGCTGTATATCTCGTCTAATTTTACTTCAAGCGACTTTATACTTTTATTACTGGGCAATAAAGTTGAATTTAGGTATTATGGTGGATGGTCACATATACACTGTAATATTATGAACATCGTCTTAATGCGATATAATAATTAGAACCGCCTTGTGAGTATTTACACGGCATTTTCTGGAAGATTAATAGACTGTACACTCGAGTTTTGATTTGGTACGTCGAGAAAAGGAATAGTTCGGCTAGTTTCGACTTGCTTCCGTTTTAGAGCGTTTTTCAACAAACGGGACAGAACTACGGGTCCAAGAAAGTTACTGTGGAACACCTAGGTGAACTAAGGATACAAAAAACTTCTTGTGGAAAAGCTGAATGATCCACTGGGTGTTCCACAGGTTCTTATAATATTAGCATACCTACTCTGCCGGGAACCACGCGGCTTCGGGAGCCGCGTGGTTCCCGGCAGAGTACAATTTGGACCACCCCATCTCTTCCCATGTGGTGTCGTACAAGGCGACTAAGGGATAGGGCTGTTTAACATTGGACAGATATATACAGTCCAGACTCAGCCTCAGATGCATGGATCGAGTCAACAATAATGCCCGAAATACGACAATAGGCTCACTCCCTATTACGTGGGACCGAATACAATTATTGGTAAAATGTGAGTGATAATTCACCTCTGCCTAAACGTCTGGGGATAAAGGCGTGATTATATGTATGTATGTATGTAGCATACCTACCTAAAAATAAATAGACAATAGGTTCATCAATCATGCAATACTGAAGGACATAACTTGTTGAAATGAATCTGGTTCTTTCTTTTCTTTTGAGGTTCGGAAGTTCCCGTAAAGACCAAGATAAGCCACATTACGATGAGAAAGGATTACTATGAGAGCGGACTTCCGGCTCTAAAGTGCTGATTTTTTACCTAAATTTTAGAAAGTAATGGGAATACTAGTAGGGAAATAATATTGTCTCCTAGTATTCTAAAAAAAAATGTAAACATTATAAAATGTACCAACAGCGATTAAACCAATTAACAGATAATAAAATGGTGAGGTACAGGCAAAACTAATCTCAGATGGCGTCACAGATGCTTGTCTTAGAGTCTATAATCCTATGTTTCTTATATCAGACTGTCAGAGGTGCTTGTCAATCTTGTCGTTGAATTTGCATTGAGATTATTACCATAACATAAACTCACGCCTATATCCCCGAAGGGGTAGGCAGAGGTGCTAGCACCCACATATTTCGCCAGTTTATGTTTAGGTCCCAATGTAATAGGTAGCGAGCCTATTGCCATAAACCGGGCACTTATAAACCTGCGATAAGTACACACATAACTTCGAAAATCATCGAAAAGTCATTGGTGTGTGCCATGGTAAAACCTGGGGATCGAACCCGAGACCTCGTCTCAGCAGTCCATTACCCATACCACTAGGCTACCGCGGTTGGAGATTATTAAATATAACAAAATTATCAATAAAAATGTGGTCCTGCACGACTGCCGAATTTAAAAGAAGAGTGGAAGAAAAGAAATGCTTATATGCATGAAAATCATCAGGTTTGAAATGGTAGCTACATATTTTGGCAGATGAATTTGGTATCCAGTTAATGTTTTTTTTTTTTGCTTTAATTTTATAGCATCCGTCTGTTCTTATCAGTAGGGAAACGATGAGGACCTTTCTTTTTACACTGAAATAGACTACACAATAATAATAATAATAAGCCCCCTAATACAACCATATGTCCGAGTCGAACATCAGACTCACGTGGGGTGGCGGATACGCGATTATTAAATAAATAACTGGCGCGGCTAACATGGCTCTGGAAACTCATTCAAAATGGAGATGAGATTAAGAAGTAAACGTATAGGACCGCTACCCGAGGGCTATCGTCGGGGCACACCTGGAGCTGACGCTGGGTGTCTCAGTATGCGAACCGTCAGCGGTGAGGGGTTGAACAGGCGGGCTCCCACCGATAAGGATGTAACAGCCGAAACAACTGACGATGGTGTCAGTCTGACCGATAGGACAAACACCCTAGTAGAACCATACAGCCCAAGCACTATTTCGTACACACCCCCTAGAGTATCATCACCATCTATACCATCGTCAGTACCGTCACCCACCATCAACATGTTATATTCAGGTCCACCCAATTCAGCCTTGAGTGTTGCGCAGGAGGTATATACCTTCTTACCTGCGTCCACCAAAGCTGGAAAACCACGGAAGCGCATGAGCTGGAGCAAAGATGTAAATACCTTCATCATGCGTACATATTACACCATTACAAAATTAGAATCAGACATGACAACATATAGAAAACAGTTGCACGAACTTTTCTCACAAAAATACCCAACAATTAGAGTTTCTGAACAACGAGTGTCTGACCAAAGACGAACCATAGTAAAAAACAAATTATTAACTGTAGAAGAACTAAACCGATTAAAAGAAGAAGTACGATTAGAATTCCAAGAACATACAGATGATAGTATAGAAATAAACACTCTCACACACACTACACAAACTCAAATAGAACACAACTATCAATCAAGTCATCACTCTCAATCACAATCACAAATGTACACACAAATGTCACACATATCCACTCAAACAGAAGCTATAACATTAACGATAGAGAATGATGTTGAAACACTAATAGAACATAATCCTGTAGTAGAAGTACACATCCAAGAAATTCTTGATAAATTTAGATCAGCTATTACACAATACTCTGGAATGGATCCAGTAGTACGACCTAAACTACCTAAGTTAAAGTATAGCAGTAGGCTCTTTCAGTTAACAAATCTGTTTAACCAAAATATTCTGAACCAATTTCTTACCAATGAATCTCAACTCAAAGATATACACACTCTTATATATTGTACTGCAATAGTTATAACCGAAGAACTTAATTATAAAGTAATAAACAGAATAGGTAGCATAAGATCACAACACAATAATAAGCCACCGTGGCAGATAAGATTAGAAAAAGATATAGAAAAGCTTAGGGCAGATTGTGGTAGACTCACATAGTACATTAATAACAATAGGTCAAACAAAGTAGTGAAGAAAGTAGAAGCAATATTTAAAAGTAGAACACTGCACACTAAACATGAAAATAGTAATAGGAAACCTGAGGAATTTTTGGATACATTAAAACAAAAACTAGCGTTAAAAGTGCATAGATTAAGGAGGTACACAAAAGCACAAGAACGGAGAAATAATAACACACTATTCGCTAATAATGAAAAAGTCTTCTACAGAAATCTTTGCAAGCCACAAAGGGAAACTGACACAGCCATAAATATAGAAACACCTACACAAACAGAACTGGAGTCATTCTGGGCAGGGATTTGGGAGGATGAAGTACAACATAATGAAAAAGCAAGTTGGATTGAGGAAGAATCAAACAAATGGCGCATTACAGAGGAGATGGAATTTGAAGAGATTACGGAGTCGGACATAACTAGTATTACAGCTAAACTACATAACTAGAAAGCACCAGGGGTAGACAAAATTCATAACTTTTGGTACAAAAAACTAACAATATTACATAAACACATTGCTAAAAACTTTACTGATATAATACTAGAGAAACAACATATACCTGAATTTATTGCTACCGGCATAACATATATGCTACCTAAAATTTAACATTCACCACTACCTTCTCAGTATAGGCCGATTACATGCTTACCGACAATATATAAGGTTCTCACATCTACAATAGCCAGAAAAATTAATACACATATCGAACACAATCAAATAATGGCAGAGGAATAGAAAGGATGCAGGCGGGGCCACATGGGATGTAAGGAACAGTTAATTATAGACTCAACAATACATAAACACGCTACCACTAAAAATAGAAACCTACATTGCACATACATAGATTATAAGAAAGCTTTTGACAGTATCCCACATTCCTGGTTGTTACAAATATTGCAAATATATAAAGTAAACACTAAAATAATGAATTTCTTACGTAATATTATGCCCTTTTGGAAAACCTCACTTCAACTAAATACTTCAGATAATAAAATTACTACTCGAGAGATATCTATTAGGAAAGGGATTTATCAAGGAGATTCCTTAAGTCCACTGTGGTTCTGTCTCGCTTTAAATCCCTTGTCACAACTTCTGCATAGCTGCCGAGCTG
The DNA here is from genome assembly GCA_963662185.1 of Eilema griseolum. Taxonomy (NCBI): domain Eukaryota; kingdom Metazoa; phylum Arthropoda; class Insecta; order Lepidoptera; family Erebidae; genus Eilema; species Eilema griseolum. Next base: position 25,460,469 of record OY759240.1, read on the forward strand.
GATACAGCTTCAGAAATACTTCATCAGAAACAAAAATCTCACGTCTCATATACATGGACGATATTAAGTTATATGCAAAAACAGATAAAGAAATGAAAAAACTCGTGGACACAACAGCAGCATTTAGTAAAGATATAAATATGGAATTTGGTTTAGAAAAATGCAAGACTATACATATAATAAAAGGCAAGATACGACCCGGCAACTATACAGTCGACAATAATAATGATATAACGGCCATGGAGTCATCGGATTTGTATAAGTATTTAGGATATAAGCAATTAAAAGGATTAGATCATGGAACAATTAAAGAGACACTAACTAAAGAATATAAAAACCGAATAAACTCAATTTGCAAAACCCAACTAACTGGAAAAAATCTTGTTAAAGCAGTTAACACTTATGCCATCCCAATTATAACATATTCATTTGGTATTATTAAATGGTCTAAAACTGATATTGAACAAATAGAAAGAACCACACGCACTACATTCACAAAACATAATAACCTTCACCCTAAATCTGCAATAGAAAGGCTCACTATAAGGAGACAGAACGGAGGCCGAGGAATAACCGACATTCAGCATCTGTGGCAGAAGCAACTACACAATTTAAAGGCATTTTTCAACATGAAAAGCCACTCCAGTGACATTCACAAAGCTGTAACTGAAAATGACCATAATTACACGCCACTAAACCTTAATGAAGACCTAATCACACAGAACCGTGAAATCAATGACCCGCAAGCAATAAAAATAGAAACCTGGAAAAAGAAAACACTTCATGGACGACATCCTCATGACCTAGAACAGCCCCACATAGATCCCATAGCCTCAAATAAATGGCTTCAGATAGGTAATTTATTCCCAGAAACAGAAGGTTTTATAATAGCCATACAAGACCAAATAATAAACACTAAGAACTATCGAAAATTTATAATTAAAGACCCCACAACTACAAATGATAAATGTCGCAAGTGTCACGTACAATCAGAAACTATACAACATATAACCGGAGCATGTGTAACACTCACTCAAACAGATTATACACACAGACATAATCAAATAACCAACATTATACACCAAAGCTTAGCACAAAAACACAATCTGATACAAAATACTAATACGCCATATTATAACTACAAATCTGAAATAATTTTGGAAAATACCTCACACAAATTATATTATGATCGCGCCATACTTACTGACAGGATCGTCCACTACAACAGACCAGATATCACATTACAAGATAAAGTAAACAAAACGACTTACCTGATTGACGTCGCAGTCCCAAACACCCATAACTTACAGAAGACCATTACTGAAAAAATTAACAAATATTCTGACCTGAAAGATGAAGTCATGAGAATCTGGAAGCAAGACAAAGTATATGTAGTGCCGATAGTTGTTTCCACCACCGGAGTCATCCCTAAACATCTACACCATAGTATCAAACTGATAGACCTTAAGGATAACATCTACATACCCATTCAAAAAGCTGCTATATTTAATACATGCAGAATTGTGAGAAAGTTCTTGCAAATAGAAGACACTGAAAACACACACCCACTAACACACAATATACACAATTACACACACACACCACATTTACTTGGTTTCGACCCGTAAATGTGGTTAATACCAACTCAATGAGTTGAGAATAAAAAAGCAACACTATAATAATAATAATACACACCGTCATTGTATATTCTACAGAAGACTTTTTTCTGTATTTACTAACAATTTGTTTGATATTTGACAACAATACAACGACAGCGATAATGCGCCACCTCTCGGGATAAATAAGTAGTGTATCTCCTCTGGGCGGAGCTAGGCTGGCTACTCTAGCCAGTACTCTACACGCACAGTGGCCCAAAAGGTGGCCAACAACGTACAAAGGAGTCCCTTTCCATTCCATTCCACCTGATTGCGTAACTAGCTCCTAAAACAATGATTGAATACACCATGTTTAACAGATAAATTGCAAATAAATTATTTGATTTGATTTGATCAGAATTGACGGTAGGCGCCCGCCCGCGCCCATGATTTATTAATATATTAACTTGTATGAATATTATGTACTTATCAATTGATTGGTAACAGATACGGATAGAATATCAATCACCGGAAAAACCAACGGATATTGTCTGGGACGTATCTTGAATTATTGAACATCCTGTATATCGATATGTAACTTTTTCAACCACAGAGTATTTAATAAATTGAAACAGTGGCTCTACCATGCGTGCTATAGATAAGAGTGATTGTGTTTTGAGGTAGGGGGATGAAACTCCAGCCCTCTCCATCTGGATCACAACACAAAACACGATCGCTCAGAGGCATAACACGCCGGCCTGGGGGTGACAGGTGGAGCCGCCTGTCACCCTGGCAGAAGCAGGCCGCGGCGGTGGCGCGCCTGGCACGCCTCCCCGTTCCCGGGGACGAGTTGGGGACTCTGCAGTCCCCACACCCGAGAAGAGGGCCAGATCGTGAGAGATGGCCCTGGGTCGGCCGGCGTGCGAGGGATATGCCTGTCAACCTCACCTTCGGCAACCAAAGCGACCCACAGGCGGCGTGCGTTTTAGTCGGTTCGAGTCCGACATAACCTCCTCCACCGGCTCCGGTGGGGAGGTATCCGTGGGGATTTTGCGCACGTATAAACAAAAAAAAAAGAGGCATAACACGTCATGATATTTTGTTGTGTTTGCCCGCAGATCACATAATATTTTCTTTTCCGTAGAACCACAGATAACATAATACTAAAATTAGTAGAACTCATAGGACAAGCTGCAGGCGTAGTTTTTCTCCAAGTACCTAATATGAGACTCTATAATATTTATATATATATCATAAATATTTCTTTATTAATTTACTATTTGTGTTATTTATTGTACATTTTCGTTGTTTCAGCGAGGGCCTGTTCACTTGCCCGGTCAACGCGTCTCCCGTGGACTACGCTAAGGTAAAAATAATTTGAAACAATGACTGAGTTTTTTTATACCACTTAGGTGGCAGACAAGCACACAGTCCACCTGATGGGAAGTGGTTACCGTGACCTATGGACGTATGCAACACAGGGGTGTTACGCTCGCGCTGCCGATCATGAAGAAACCTTCTGATGCCCCTCTTGAAGAACCCCATATTGTTATTATTTTGTCCTCATTGGGTAATTATTGTATTGGTGGTTAAGTAGTATAGAATTATATTATATTATCTATGATAGTATTTGACTGCAGTTGCCGCAGACTCCAAAGAGTACCTACACTTTGAATGCAACCCAGTAATCATTACGAGGATGATAAAGTGAAGATCACTTCACCAAGCAGAAAAAAAATCTGAATAAGTTCACTACTTCGCCATCTCTATCGGAAACTTTTTCCACAAAGCTGCCCACACGCATCCACGCGGGTGGCCGCAGTACTAAACAGTTCGACCAGCTGCGGATAGATGGCGCTATTTACAATTGCGGTTGAACTTCACTCGCTACAGCCTAAGACCATCTTTAAAGCCATTTTATTGTCTCATAAAACTACCAGATTTCTTAGAAATGGTTGAGTAAACAATTTTAATTATTACGGAAACATACGTCAAGTAAAGTAAGCTTAGTTTTTGGTACTTAGCGGTTGTTTGTAATGGTCGTGGGCGAGCTTTACACTTACAATCATCATAAATAGTATTTTTATTGAAGCGGTACTTCCTTTGTTGTACGAAAATGTGTAATAATAACACTAAAGGTAGACATAACATGTAAAATGAAGTTCATAGTATCAAATAAGGTTATTTTTGGGTAGGTACCTATGTCTGTATTCCGCTCATCATTTGAGTGCCAATTTCGGTTTTATACCAAGATTTGGATACCGGGGCCGGGGGCTTCACCAAGATTGTCAGAACCAAAGTTCTACAAGTCAATATACCAATCTGCTGATTGTTTTTTTTTGTAATCTAAGTACTCGCCAAGCTATTACGCTTGTTGGCGAGATAACCGCTCAATAAATGTTGTTTACAACCATCCTATAAAAAACACTACAAATTTATATGTATTTGCCTTACAAAATATATTTGTATTTATTTTAATATTTATATGTACGCGTCATCCCCTCCCTCACACATTTCACGCTCACCATTGTCCAACAAAAAAGCCCTTAGTTCGTTTTTCAATTTATATAAACTTAATTTGGGTATTTTTTTTATATATAGGACACGCCAACTTGACCTCACCTCGCCTGATGGTAAGCTAAAGGCAAAGTCTCAGGAAATAGGATCACCATTACAGACACTAAGTGTTACAATGGTGGCACTCAACTTGGTGGCCTCATCAGATGCTTTTTCACGCCCCGCTTAAAGGCCCCGGGACTGTAGGAAGAAGGAAACACGTGTGCTGGTAATGAATTCCAGGCCTTGGTGGTGCGGCAAAGAAAAGAATCTCCGAACCGCTTGGTTCTTGCTCGTATATTCTGCACAGTGTGAGGGTGACATCTAAGGCCTGCACGTGTTGTCCTATGTAGGAAAGGAGATGGTGGGATTAGTTGGAAGAGCTCATCAGAACACTCATCATGGTAGAGACGGTAAAATACAACAAGGAAGCAATATCTCTACGCATCTGCAAAGGCTCGAGGGTGTTCGTGACCTCAGGGTTCCCAATAATTCGGACCGCGCGTCGCTGCAACCTGTCGAGAGCATCTAGTAGGTATTTCGCGGAGCCATCCCAGAGATGCGAGCAGTATTCCACGCAGGAGCGAATTTGTGTCTTATAGAGAAGACACCGCTGCTCCGGCGTGAAAAAATTAAATTGTCGTAACAAGTTAATTTTATTATATATATGTGGAATGAAGTAGGCTCTGGCCCAGTCCCTTTTATAGAAGCCAAAATATAAATCAAATTATAGGACGGTGAATGGACTCCGGAACTAAAGCTCAGTTGAGGAAGACTAAATAAATATGTGCCATTTATCAATAATTTGACTGGATTCCTTTGGATTTCAACATCTACAGTTTCTATTAAACTAATAACGTTCCAAGTTACGCTCATTCAACGAAAGCCTAAGATTAGTCAATTTCTTACAGAATTTATTGCACTACATTTCTACTTACGTTCTATCACGAACTAGCGTGATGATATTCAATGATTACGAGAAATAAGCAGCTGCAGTTACTGGCAGTTATCTGAAATTGATCGAATGGGTGCTCGGTGCGCGAACGTGTACGCTAGACTTAAGCATACTTAAGTATACCAGTCACTCCTATCAGTAGCCAGGCCATGGTTATACAGTTATTGAAATTTATCGAATTTGCTGTTGAATGCGGAAAGGAGATGCGCGAAGGACAAGCGCACGGCCCACCTGATGGAAAGTGGTTACCGTAGCCTATGGACGTGTGTAACACCAGAGAAGCCACACTCGTGCTGCCGACCCTGTATGCACAGAGTTTCTGTGCCGTCAGTGTAGAGGACAAAGCAGGACAAGCCTTTAGTCTTCCCACTGACTGTTAGTAAAAACTTCAAATATTTGAGTTTATTACTAGAAAATGGGCCAAACCTACTTCAATTGTTTTGAATTAGAGAACTCATTGACGGATAAGCCTCATAAAAGTCGCCAGTATGTCGAAAGGAGGAGAGGGAGTACACTCCAGGATCCGAGGGATAAACCTCGGAAAGAAACCGAGAAAACCGCTAAGATCATGATGCTGATTAGTATATACAATAATGTTACATGTTCTCTGAGTCAATCTGAGTGCCATTATTGTAACATACTACGTGTCTGTAATGGTGACTCAAACGAGGTGAAGTCAAATTGGCGCGTCCTAGATAAAAAAAAACCTTTGATTTGCCTGACGATTTGATCAGGCTACACCGATCACAGGCTGACTGGCTCAGTGGTGTACGCCAGCCGTCTTTGAGTTTGTGATGTAGAAGGTTCTTCATCTACCCGAACTTTCTACGTCACCAACTAGAAGACGGTGGTTTCCCAATAATATTATTGTATAGATATAGGTATCATGGAACGCAATATTTTTTTTTATACCATTTAGGTGGCAGACAAGCACACGACACACCTGATGGAAAGTGGTTACCGTGGCCTATGGACCTGTGTAACGCCAGAGGAGTCACTCGCGCTGCCGACCCTGTAAGCACAGAGAGTTTCTGTGCCGTCAGTGTAGAAGAAATAGCAGGACAAGCTTTCAGTCTTCCCACTGACAATTCAAACTTTACAGTGAGCTCTGGTTACCCTACTCACCGCTGGGAACATAACACGAAGTTATTATGGCCGCGGTATTCTGTATGACGGAGGTGCTTCCCCAGTAGGACTGCTCAATTGGACGGAAATAAAAAGAAAAGCGATGATTAGTCTATCTTCGATGTGCTTAATCCCTAAGTTGCCTTACATCCTGATTCTATCATTAGTTCAACTTGATGATGTCAAATAGATTCTTAGAACACATTTAAATACAATATCATCCAAAAACTGGTCACTAAAACAAAAAAACTCGCAAGTTAAAATACAAAACAATATTACAATACGCCATCATGTCGGGATCTTGTACCCAAGGAATTATCGAATTCGGCACAGCAACCGATTACAACCGAGTATGACATGGTGAATCTGTTAATCGATCGATTGAACATCAATTGCGTCTACAAAATCAAAACACGATGATTTGGCACGCCATGCGTCGGCGCACATATGAAAACATTCATAATTAAATTGAACCGTAGGCCGTTGAGATAAAGTTCAATTCAATGAGAAGATGGAATTTAAAGATTGGTGTCACTCACCTCTCGCGACGACCTTGCAATGCTAACCAGTCACGCGACAATGTATTTGTCTCTCTTTCTCTCGCATGTTGTGTTCAGTTATTGAGTAAGTAGCTGTCTCGCTCTACCGGTGCAAAGGCGTACGGTTGTTTAATTTACACGTTTATGCTAAGGAGCGTTGCGGACAACTTTCGATTAGTTCAGGGGTTGGTAAATAGATGGCGTCTTATGATAGTAGCACAGAAAAACGGTTCGGAACTTTTCGCGATTTAATCATGAGACATACTATTGTTGTCGATGTTTCGGATGCGTTGTATGGTTTTTTTTATACGTGCGCAAAATCCCCGCGGATACCTTCCTACCAAAGCCGGTGCAGGAGGTTATGTCGGACTCGAACCAACTAAAACGCACGCCGCCTGTGGGTCACTTTGGTTGCTGATGGTGAGGTTGACAGGCATATCCCTCGCACCCCGGCCGACCCAGGGCCATCTCTCACGATCTGGCCCTCTTCTCGGGTGTGGGGACTACAGAGTCCCCAACTCGTCCCCGGATACGGGAAGGCGCGCCAGGCGCGCCACCACCGCGGCCTGCTTCTGCCAGGGTGACAGGCAGCTCCACCTGTCACCCCCAGGCCGGCGCTCATGGGGGGCGGAGGTCGTTCATCGACCTCCGACGCCCGAGTTGCCTTCGTACGCGGGCAGCTTGTCTTGCGATCCTTCGTCGCTCCCGCTGCCGCTCCCGCCCCGCCTCCTCCTTCACGAGCATTACTTGCTCGCAGAAGGAGGTGCCGGCGGATGCGTTGTATGGTTGCAATCAACGTAGCAAAGGACCTACAGTTCGTTCAGACGAGGAACTTCTGTGCTAAGTAATAATAAAGAGTCGGTAGCTTAGTGGTTAAGGAGTCGGCCTTACGATCGGAAGGTCCCGGGTTCGATTCCTGGTCATTACACTACAAACGTGAACCCACTCCTAGCAAGCAATTTAGCTTAGTTGGAGATGTTAGATGGAATATTAGTAACGGTTCTAACAGTATTTTTTTGTAATTGAACTGGTTGGCTCCAGGCTGAAGTGGCTAAGTTGGTAAAGTATTATTTTCTACAAAGTGTCTACCGTGGATTTAAATTCCGTTTTGGATGTAAAGTTATTACTATTCAAAGACCTCATTGTTGTACACATATTTCTCAATGTAATTATTAGGTGCTTTTAGAGCACTAATAATAAAACCAATATCTGCTTTCTAGATCTAATAAATAGCCATGCTTAGTTTCGATTTAGTTTTTGGAGAAGAATTATTATCTATTTGGTTTAGGATTTTGTTGAAATGAAAAAGTAATTAAAAAAAATACTTATTTGAATGTTTCACATCGAGATAATTTTATTATTATAATGGTTTATGTCCACTCCGCTGCTGTGTGCGCGGCCAACCAAACAGACGAGTGCGCGGGCGCAGGTCGTGAGAACCGCTGCGAGTGCGGAACAACAACGCCGACAACGTGGTTGCGACCTGCGATTTATACTCCTTAACGAGATCTACGGATAACAAACACTTACATAGGGTAGGCAGAGGTGTTATTAACACCCACGTTTTGCCTTGATTTTCAGTCTCAAATAATTAGGATGAGTTTATTACCACCGTCATCATTTAGGTACTATCAGATAAAGAACAGTGTTAGCCTCGCCTGACGGTAAGCTAAAGGCAAAGACTCAGAATAGGAGCATAGGAGCTTAAAAAAAACAATAATTAATTATATAAAACCAATGTACGCGCACCGAGATCTCATTTTTCCCGCGATTTGGGTGCAAGATATAAGCCTGGAACATACTGCATTGTATCTATAGTTAAGTTACATGTTCAATGTTAAATTTCAAAAACACCAAAGTAACAATTGGCTATTACGTCAAAGTCTTTTATTGCAATATATGGGTACATATGTCACTGAGTTCAAAAGAGTGGTAGAAGGTGCGTCTGTTCTTATTTTATCGTTTAGAGTAGAATTAGGGCTACCACATCTCTTCCAATGCGGTGTCGTACAAGGCGACATTGGGATAGGGCTGCTTAACATCAGACAGATATATACAGCCTGTGCTTCCAGTGCCCGGAATACGGCAATAGGCTCACCCCCTATTACGTGGGACCGAATACAATTTTTGGTGAAATGTGGGTGTTAATTAACTAACCTAACCTAGCCTAACCCTTCAGGGATAAAGGCGTGATTATATGTATATATGTTTAATCATCCACCGAACCTATAAAAGGAGATACTTTGATTATTAAATATTATGACGCCACAATAAATTATGTCATACAAGTTTCCTTATAACTTACCGTTTTGACGTTTAATAAAAAGTAGCTAATTTGACTAGTTAGTCAAATACCCAATTACCTGATGTACTTTGGTCGAAGAACACAATCTGTTGAACACATGCGCCTGCGCTAAACGAACCATAGACCATAGAACATTTATTTTACTTGTGTCTTCGTGTCACAATGGCGGTGATTATAGCTTTATGACTGAGACAAAGAGTAGTAAAATGTCACACATATATCACGCCTGTAAAGAATTTGTACCCCGCAGTCTTGACAAACAAGACTAACTGTTGTTTTGGGGACTCTGTGGTCCCAATACCCGAGGGCCAGATCGAGAGAGATGGCCCTGTGTCGGCCGGGGTGCGAGGGATATGCCTGTCAACCTCAGCTTCGGCAATCAAAAACGACCCACAGACGCCGTGGGTTTTAGTCGGTTCGAGTCCGACAGAACCTCTTGCACTGGCCCGGGGGGGAGGGGGAGGAGCTCGTGGGGATTTTTTGCACGTTAAAAAAAAGGGTAACTGTTGTGCTGGAATAACGTGTTAGCGCTGGTCAGAACATTCCCCCTTTAAGGGAAAGATCGCCGATTAAAATTTTTCCACCTTAATCGATCTCAAAAATGGTTCCCAATCCTAAGACCGATAAGGCTACCGTTGCTTAACCTTGTAATGTGTTGACCTAATTACTTACCACTTAACCGCGAGCACAGGATGATTTATAATTAAATGGGCAAATATTTGTACTGAATGTAAATCGAACCCACTACCGTTCGGCCGCGACCTCACACTTTGCAGTCATAATCTACTACCATTACACCTTCAGTACATTATAATATAACTATCAAAGAATACAAGAACAGTTTTTTTATTTATCTGTGGTGTCAAATATCGAATAAAATATTCAAATTCCCATGAACATTAAAAATACCATCAAATCTCAGATCACACGACTATTAAAATTAAAAACACAATAATAGATGAATAACAAAGGATATCTGATCCACAATAGCAATCAAGATGGACGTTCCACAATAGGACACCAAATACCCATCCAACTCACCCCTTTGATATCAATAGGCGCTGTGATTTTGTTTTGTAAAACTAATTCGGTCTTTTTGGTGTCAGTGACGCGTGAAAACAAAAAAATACAACTAACATATTTTAGACCCTTATCTATGTAGTTTAGATGTAAACATAATTATATTATGTACTAGTTTTTGCCCGCGGCTCCGCCCGCGTGGATGTCGGTTCCCGGCAATTATTCGAATTTTTCTCACCTTTTAAACCTTTCCTAGACCTCCACGAACATTTCAAGACCAAGATAAGATAATCCGTTCAGCCGTTCTCGAGTTTTAGCGAGACTAACGAACAGCAATTGATTTTATATAAATATATTTAGAATTTATTTATTCTAGAGGTACGCATTTTATTTATTTTTAGCTATAAGTTGTATAACTTTCATATTCAACTTTTAGCTAAAATTTCATTCCCATTTGTACATAACTCCTTGTATTATCTACAAAACTATTATCATATATTTATCGATTTAAATAATATATTTATGTAATTAAATATATTATAGTAGATAAATTAATAAAAAAAATCGTTGAAATTCCTCCTCATTACTAGTTGTATAATAGTTCTTTTAGTATTACATACTAGTGTAAACTCACCGGGATATTTACCATGTTTATTATTTTTGCTGAGCAACCGATATTTCGGCGCTGTTACAAACGCTGAAATTAGTAGTACACTAGTAATGTGAATGACCCTGTCGATCTCAAATCATACAGTTCTTTTAGCTTTATGAACATATATACCTACATATAATCACGCCTTTATCCCAGGAGGGTTTTTTTACGTTCGCAAAATCCCCACGGTTTTTACGTAGGTGAAACCAAAAAGTAAAATACTAATAGGCTACAAGTGTTACAACAAAACAAAACCCCATAAAACAAAAAACCATTTATCGTCTTCTATCTTTTCAAATTCCCATAACGACATTATACACAACACACTTTTTAAACATTCATAGTATTAATTCACTTCAATGAAATCCAAAAGATCAATCGAGGCATATCTAATACATCATAGACAAGATTTCTGAAGCCATACTCTCCTGGCATAGACACACGAATGTATGGCTCTTTTGTATGGCAGCATTTAAATTAAAGATTAATCTGTGTATGAGATAATAATACATGGCTGTGTCAGAGACCTCGTTTTGAAAAGAGGCAATTTGGGCATATTCAAGATAGATAAAGGTTTGGTTACGCTAGGGTGGAGTGTGCGATCAGGGCAAAATGATGTTCTAATAAGATGGATTCGTATATTTGCTTGTCTGTCTATTTTGGTATCATCATAAATAAGATAGATAAAAATTAATAAATGGACGTAATATAAATAAATACAATTATATTTAATTTCAACTTAAGAAATATTAATATGGCGTAGGTAGAAAACGCTAATGTGTCACATAATGTGGATTTCATTACCAAATATAAAACTTTATTTATCTGATTAATGTGGTCAACTTTAGTAATTAATTATATATTTTTCAAATAAGATCAATTTCCATGCAGGGAAATAAGAAGATTCAGGTCTTAGTGAGCTCTCATAAACCTCATAAAACCAATGGTTCGTACATATTACAGCAAATCTCGCTGTATAATAAGCATCTGTCGAAATTTTTGTAACATCATAGTAAACCATACTCGTATTGTATGCAGCTTGTACAATTATTGTATACAAAACGTAAGGTGTTTTATTTTAGAAATAAACCTGTATTAAAGTTAGAGCATTAATAAAATCTGTTTACCCATAATAATACCCTTTATTGTCTATTACTTACTATAGTTGCGGCACGCTATCATGGCCGTTTTAACACGATTGGTTTTGTTCGTTGTCGCTTTTTTGATGTGTGAAGTTTTTTGCACAAGTCTCGCCATATTTTTGTTTAGTTATTCGTCTAACAGTTCGCTATTGAAATATTAAGCGCACCAAAAACGGCCATCATAGCGTGCCGCAACTATAAATAGTTTTCACTTCAATATTCCTAACCGAAATTACACCCTAATGTTACACTACCTTTACTTTTCATAATAAAGCAAAGGTAAACGCATATAAAACGGGTCCCAGGACATTATGATGTAAAGTAGGTGCAAACAATACAGATAAGATGTCAGGACGTGAGGGAACGCGTGGTGACCGGACTGCATTGGGGCGAGTTTATGTACCTATTGACTAAAAATGGTAATAGCTGTGAGTCATACTGTCGGCAAGATTTCGATAAGAGATCAAGAGAGGATAGTCACAATAAAATTATCGAAATCTTGCCGACAGTATACACACCAAAAGATAGTTTTCATGGGGAAATACCTATTACTGACAAGAAAATTAAATGGCAGTTTCAAAATAAACGGGATATTTACCATCTTTCATTGTTTTGAGTTAAAAGATACAGTAAGCATCGTGTGTCGTGAACGTGATCGAGATCGGGTTCGAGTTTGTAGTGAGAGTAAAACCAGTGGTAGTGCAGATACGCGTAGTAAAAGAACTCGAAAAAGGGTAGATCGATATAATTACTCCTCGGAAAAAACTTTTTCTCGGTTCACCACCACTACTCCAGTTCCTCCGTGATCATGGTGCTTGCAACAGCGCCGAAATATCGGAAATTCAAAACAATGAAACATGGTAAATATCCCGTTTATTTTGATACTGATGTGAGTGACCATGATAGTTTAAATACCTATAAAATGGCAGTTTCACGAACCGTATAAAATGCTGCGATAACTACTAAAGAAGAGACTAATTTAATTCGTTACAGATTTGGATATCATAACAACTACACAAATAACAGGTAAAAGACATACTTACCTATTATTACAAGATGATATTTTGAACCGACCAAGCGTTTCGAGACAAAACTTCTTATTATGATCACCGCATTTCTTTTGATTACAACATTTTAACATTTAAAAATGACCGCGCATCTCTCATATTAATCTAATCTAAGTGACGGTCAGTATAACTACAATGGTTGCTTTCACCCTACATGCGCATGTACGCGCATGACAAATAAAACGTTTTTAACGTGAGAAAGTTTTAGATAACGCGCAAATGACCGTTAATGCCCAACAGATAGTTTATTGTTTCGCTTCTGTGAACTGTAAGTGGACTTGCGTCACTTCACTTATGAGTTACGCGTATTGGTCTGAATAGATATATCTTATGTTTTTTTTTTAATTTACGTATTTCGTAAAATAAACGTCTATCTCCAGAAAATTTGTGTTAGTACCTAGCAGTACAGAAGATTTATTTTTGGCACCCCACTAAAATCTTTAGGGCCCGAACCGCTAGCTAATACACCTGCCTAAAGATTCACGCACAAGTCTCAGGCGCAGGATTTTTATCTCGGAGCTGGGAAGTCAAATGCCAGCCGTTCCTTTAAAAGCTGTATCAGGCAAATCAAAAGGACGGCTCCTCGTTCTACTTTTAGTTTGGTTTTCTTCTGTTTAGCCAGCCAAGGGCTCCGAGGTGAAGGCCTAGAATGCAACAGACAATCAATTGCATTGCACGCATGTACACGTTAGCAGTAAAAACACCACAGATATGTTTTCTTTTTAGTTTTTTAACAACATTATTATTGAAACATAGTTTCGTTTTCAAAAAGAACAAGCGAACTATTATAATGCTTGAGTATTTTTTTAATAGCTGTAATAATAATTATATTGTGTCTATGGCCACTCGTGCATTCCACAGTGGAGAGCGCGCATATATCGTATTGGCTGTAAATCATGGCAGTCATAGGTCACGTGTCTATGGATGGACGTCTCTGGATAGACTAAATATGGTGGGTGATTCTGTAAAATATTAACAACGTATAACAGTTAATGCAGTCACGTCTATTATTTACAAACAAACAAATTTAGTGACAGACAGTGACAAACAGAGAAGGTACAAATTACCCTGTTGTAATTTTTTGTCAAGCATTTTTTTTTGTATGTACCTAATACTTGTCTTGACCTGAAACTAAGAGGAAGAATTATGATAAAATAATTATGATAGTGAAAAATTTACTTTGATAAGGCAATAGAAAATCTGACTGCACTACATCAATAGAAAATCTGATTTCACCGAACCAACGGCAATACTGAAACTGAAATATAGTATTATTTATACTGTTGACTGGTGGAATTTGTTGTTACACATATTGAGAACTCACTTGTACTTTTCCACATTATTTTTAATAGTTATTAGACCTGACCAGTTTCGTCTTACGGCATTTTCAAAGGTTTACAATGTCATTTTGCTTAAATAATGTGGAAAAGTACAAGTGAGTTCTCAATATGTGAAATATAGTAACTTAAGTATGTAGGACAAGACATAAGTGACATTTATAATGGTCAGCGTTCACATTTACATATTATCTTTTATTATATATATCTTTTTTTACAATAATAATTTTCAACTTACTGAACAATCACAAATTCACCACTATGACCTTTGGCACACATCAAAAGGTTCTTAAAAGATACAAAATCAGAATTACGTTTCCCTTGAGAAAATTCTATTCACAATCTCACACCGAACTCACAATCACTTCAAAATCAGAATGAGAATAGCCCTAATCTCTATTCAACATGCATTTGACACCGTTCTCATTTTTAACGCATGGAACAGGCGCATGATGGATTATGATTACGGACGATAACTGAAGCGGTCACCCTACCAAGTGACAATGTGATATATCCCTCTAAATATTTTATACACTCTCCTTTATTTTTGATTGATTTATTTAAAAGGGGTTTTGATATATGTATCACGGTATTTTAACTCACGGTTGTATGCGCTATTGACGACAAATGTTAAGAAATTGGTGGCGTAGTATAAAGGGTGTGAATACGACAGTATTCGATTATGGATGACAAATGGTATCATCACCCTACAAGATGTTACTGGTAGCTTTATATAGTTCATACTCTTTTTTTATGCGCAATATCCCACGGATATAACCAGTCCGACATAACTTCCCCCACACCTGAGTCGGTGGGGGAGGTTATGTCGGACTTAAACCGACTGAAACGCACGCGGACTGTGTGGGCCGCTGGTTGCCGGAGTTGAGATTATGTGAGACATAACCTTCGCACCCCGGCTGATAGGTAGTTCACACTCTATATTCTACAGCCCTACTTAAGGTAGGTACTGTAATAAAAAAATTTTTTTAGGTGCCGAAAATCCCCACATATACCCCTACCATCACATACCACCAGCCAGTGGGAGAGGTTGATCGCAGAAGGAGGTACTATAATAAGGATGGTATTTAAACGTATATCAAAAAGAGTACATTTTGTACGACAAAATAATTCAAATTCACATCAAAAATACTGATTGAGCACCAACAAACTACTGCAAGTAAGTAGTTAGTTAGCAACCAACCAACCAACCAACCAATTATAAAAAAATGACCACAAAGACATAAGGCATTAGTCTTCTAACCTAACCTATCCATTTCGGGGTGGGTGGTGATCATTCTGAACTTAATTAGATGCACAATCAGTATTTTTACTGAACGCGAAAATATTATCTCTATAATAACACTGACTGTGTAATTATTATTACGTTATAGTTCTCTTTACATTGAAACTAGCCGATCCGAACCGGCTTCGCTCGTGGCATGCAGTTTAAACAAAACCTATCATGCCTGCAATTTTTTAAATTTCAAAATAATGTATGGAAATTTGTCAGATTTGATAACGCTTATGAATACTGCTCCGCTCCCCTCCGCAGTATCGTGATGTTATATAGCTAATAATCTTTCTCGATAAACGGACTATTCAACAATTTTTTTTAATTCATGACAGTATTTCCTGTGATTAGTGCGTGCAACAAAACAAACAATCAGGCTCTTTAACTTTATAATATAAAAAGTGTAGATAAATCCAGATAAATCAATAAATACTAAATTATAAACTACAGAATATCGCGGACATAATAACCTCGTGTTGTGTTCCCGGCGGCAAGTATGATAGCCAGGGCTCAATGGAGCGCCGAGGCGGGAGCCTGTGGCGGCCCTAGGAGTGATGGTCCGCTGCGCGGATGCGTGGGCGGCCGGCGCCTCCTTCTGCGAGCAAGTAATGCTCGTGAAGGAGGAGGCGGGGCGGGAGCGACAGCGGGAGCGACGACGGATCGCAAGCCAAGCTGCCCGCGTACGAAGGCAACTCGGGCGTCGGAGGTCGATGAACGACCACCGCCCCTAATGAGCGCCGGCCTGGGGGTGACAGGTGGAGCCGCCTGTCACCCTGGCAGAAGCAGGCCGCGGCGGTCGCGTGCCTGGCGCGCCTCCCCGTTTCCGGAGTCGAGTTGGGGACTCTGTAGTCCCCAGACCCGAGACGAGGGCCAGATCGTGAGAGATGGCCCTGGGTCGGCCGGGGTGCGAGGGATATGCCTGTCAACCTCACCTTCGGCAACCAAAACGACCCACAGGCGGCGTGCGTTTTAGTCGGTTCGAGTCCGACATAAACTCCTCCACCGGCTCCGGTGGGGTGGTATCCGTGGGGATTTTGCGCACGTAAAAAAAAAAGGGTTCAATGGAGAGTTTTTGTACTGTCAGGGGGAAGACCAAAAGCTTGTCCTACTTTGTCTTCTACACTGATGGCACAGAAACCCTCTGTACTTACAGGGTTGTCAGCGCGTTCTATCAAAATTAGCTACCTTCTTATAAGAAAAAATTAAGTCTCAAATACCTTAACGCTAGTACTGACCCTGCATATTTGAAACAAATTTATATCAAACTACATATTCACACGCTCGCATTACCAAAGAGACGAACTCAAAATTCAACTGCATTATTCATTACGAACTAAATAAACTCACAAAATAATGCATGGAAAAATGTTCAGAGGTCACGACGGCCATGTTTGAATGCGGGATCTAGATTGGAGATTATAGGCGTTTAAATTTTAGTTTTTTATGCTTTTTAGATGCGTTCATGGGATATTGATAGCGAGATAATCGTATATTAGTAGTATAAGTGTAAGAATGGTCAAAGAGCACTATTTGTCGAGTGTGTCACGTGTAACATAGTATGTCATCATATCTGTTTAGGTATGTATATGTTTATGTATATGTATATGTATTTTATGAGTAAGTATTTATAGAATATAACTATTTAATTAAACGCCAAATACTCCAACCAACAAACATTTCCATCCAAAGGTTGCCTGGAAGAAATTGTGTAAAGCGATAAGGCCGCCCTTTGTACTGCTCTTGTCTTCTCATATTTCTGTAACATGAATAGGTATTGTAATTGTAAATATAATAAATAATAATAAAGAATATAATAAATAAATAAATAAGTATTTGCTTTTAAAGTATATTATATTATTTATTCCCATGGGTGTCATAGAAGGTGACTAAAGGCTCCATTCGACGGTAAACATACAGCCCATGACAAAAGTACGCGCTTGATGGCAACAGACTCGCTCTCTTTAACGTGGTATGTAAAAGAATAGGTTGGCGAAATGTGGGTGTTAATATATCTTAACAACCTTGCAGCCCGGGATTCGATTAGGTATGATGCGGCTTAGTATTTTTGTCTATAGGTATGACTGCCGTCAGACCTCCCAGCCTGATGGTTAGTGGTCCATTGACAAAGATGTTCATTTAGGTCTTGATCTAACCACTATTGACACTATACCTACCAACTTTATTGACGGCCAGGAACGACTTCTAACGTGTCCTCTGAAGCACAGAAAAGCGCACAAGGGCCTTGATTCTGATAAAACAAAAGCGTTGGTTGTCATACCACATACACAGCTAATAAAATCCATTAATTTTAGATTTTAACGCAATGCGCATGAAGTCCATAAGTAAAATGCTTTTTGCAGAGTGAACGAAAAAGTTCAATGATACTATTTATTTGATTTGAACCTTAAGGTTATAGAAATAAAACCCAAAATTTAATGCCTTTTTTTGCAGTGTCTATGGTGAGACAGTGGTTTTGCTTTCGTAGAATCGAGGACCCACAATAAGCAGGAGCACTACCGCAATGGTCTATTTTCTCAATGTGATTATTTTTCGTGCTCAGGAGTTCGAATCCTGGCCTTTCCACTACTGACATGAACTCCTGATAAAAGCAATATAGCTGAAGGAGTTCGAGACAGTATTAGTAATTTCGGTTGCTAATATTCTTTCAAAAAATGACAACCTATCTATAATTTAGCCAACAGTGATCACACCTGGCCACGAACGCTGCCGATATCCAAGTTCCGTTCTAAATATCATCCAAATCCGAAGTAAACCGTTACAGCGGCATCACAAAGGGCTAATTAGAACACAAACTTCGAAGTAATTAGTGAGATTACAGATTATTATAATAATTTATTCAAATCACTTTTTAAAACCGCCATTTTCTTTTCATTTGTTACAGGTAAGTGCTTTAAATGAGCCCTTTTAAGAAGATGCGCAAGCGCAACCAATAACTGTTGTGCTTCATTAATTGGGGTAAGTACTCCAATTCAAGTAGGTACAGTCAGCATTTGAAATGCAAAGTACTTAAAAGGATCTTAAGAACTAATGAGGTTAATACCAAACGGTTTTATTGACTTAAATTGTACGATCGTCCAGACTAAAAAAAATTTTTATAAATCAGTTAGGCTTTTATGGTAGTTGATTTGACTTCACCTCGCCTAATAGTGAGCAGAAGGCAAAGTCTCAGGAAAGAGGGTCACCATTCCATATATGTTACAATGGTGGCACTTAACTTGACGGTCTCATCATACGAACCTGAGACTATCTAATTGAGCAGTCCGACTGGGGAAGTACCTCTGCCCTACAGAATATCGCGGTCATAATGACGTCGTGTTGTGTTCCCGGCGGTGAGTAGGGTAGCCAGAGCTCACTGGAGAGTTTTTGTACTGTCAGTGGGTGGACCAAAAGCTTGTCCTGCTTTGTCTTTTACACTGACGGCACAGAAACTCTCTATGCTTACAGGGTTGGCAGCGCGAGTGTGACTTTCCATCAGGTGGCCCTAAGTGGTATATAATAAAAGTGGGGAATACAAATGTATTAAGATCATTTTGAGTACTTTGCTAGTCAAGATCGATTTTATGCTGACTGTACTACAAATAGTCCTTTTTCTGACTAACAGACTTTTAAAGTACTTATAAAAAGATTTGCTCGAAAATGAAAGGTGCACAACGTTGTGGCGAGATTTTTATAGGTGGCAGGCAGCTGCGCGTGCGCACCTTGCGCAGATGTGAGCGCACGTGTGGACCAGGACCGTCTGTACTTTATTTTCGACTTGAAGTGTGTCGCAAGATTGGCTTCATCATGATTTTATAAGAGTTAATTGCCGATGAAAGGACCGAGGGAATGTAAAATCTGATTGTAATGTCAATTCGACTGTACAGATGGCGCAGTTGTAGGGATCAAATGAATTTCTGTGATTAGATTTGATTACTTCATCCGTGCCGCGTAGCCTAGTGGTATGGGTACCGCTGAGCTGAGACGAGGTCTCGGGTTCGATCCCAGGTTTTACCATGGCACACACCAATGACTTTTCGATGCTTTTCGAAGTTATGTGCGTATTTATCGCAGGTTTATAAGTGCACGGTTAGTGGCAATAGGCTCGCCTCCTATTACATTGGGACCTAAACATAAACTGGCGAAATGTGGGTGCTAGTACCTCTGCCTACCCCTTCGGGGATATGGCGTGAGTTTATGTTATGTTATAATTTTTTTTATCTAGGAGACGCTAATTTGACTTCACCTCGCCTGATGGTAAGCTAAGCTAAGGATATAGGGGTGAGTTTATTTTATGTTATGTGTATGTTACTTTATCCGTTAAAATATCTTTTCTACGAGTAGAACAATTCAATCAATCCCAAGTTGTATAATAGTTATTTTAGTTTTATTATATTTTTATAAATTATTTCTTGACAAAAACAAAAGTAAAATTAAAGTAATAATAATAATAATAATAAATATTCTACAACATTCTACACAACGCTATCTAGACCCATGGTAAGCATAGCTTAACTAGCTTGTGTTATGGAATCTAGAATACGGATAAACATACTTAAATACTTTTTTTTTTTGTAAATACATACATATTATACATAGAAACACCCAGACCAATGCAAATACCCATATTCATGCAAACAAATATATGCACAGAGCGGGGATCGAACCCGCGCCTCCTGCGTAGCAGTCGCGTTCACTACCGCCACGCCACAAAGGCTGTCAAAAGTAAATAATATGTGAACTTTGAATGTCAACTTAACAATATAAAAAAAATAATCATAATGACCAAATAAAACTTTAGAATACTATTTTAAAATAATCAGAGTATCTAAGGCAATCAGGGTAATCAATTAATTAGCTTATCACAGTCCACGGCTGGACATAGGACTCCCCCAATGTCGGGAGACTTTCGCCTACTGTTACACGCTGGCCAGACGAATTGGTACAGGATTTTATTTCGAGTTTTTTTTTTTTTTTTATATAGGACACGCCAACTTGACCTCACCTCGCCTGATGGTAAGCTAAAGGCAAAGTCTCAGGAAATAGGGTCACCATTACAGACACTAAGTGCTACAATGGTGGCACTCAGCTTGGCGGCCTCATCAGATGCTTTTTCACGCCCCGCTTAAAGGCCCCGGGACTGTAGGAAGAAGGAAAAACGTGTGCTGGTAATGAATTCCAGGTCTTGGTGGTGCGGCAAAGAAAAGAGTCTCCGAACCGCTTGGTTCTTGCTCGTATATTCTGCACAGTGTGAGTTTTCCTTCTCTCGCGGTGATACCGTCTGTGTATTTGTCCGTTAGTCCGCTCTTATGACAATCTTCGGATAAGATGGAGTGGTGGTTGTATTGTCTCAACGTCTTATCAGTTGCATCTAAGGTCTTAGAGCCCGGTGCCTTTCTTTCTCCATACATTTTTAATTGGCTATTACGGGAGGGATCTGACCTCCAAACCTAGAGAGAAAAGCCTGCACCGGAAACTCATCCGTAGACCGGCAGGTGTATTTACCATCTGGCAGGTCAGGTTGGCTTGTGCCTCAACGATGTTAATTGGGTTGGACTTTAACTCTTCTTCACGACACGTGAGTTTATGTACAAAGTACTAAATCAAAAGACGGCTGTTGTAAGTAACTTATGTAGATGTGCACTTTCTCTCAAGGTAGGGTTCGTTTATTTCACCTGGGGAATTATTCGTCATAAGCACTTGAATCTTTAGCAACTAGTGTCGATAGGCTCCGAAGTATTTTAATTTCTTTTTTATTTGTCATTACTGGCCTAAATAATTTAATATCTACTTTACCTACTAAGTGTAAAATATTCTTTTTATAAAAGAATATTTATGGTGTATTCGTACCTAGACTACCTACTAAAGAAAGAAAACCATTTTTGAGCGGATATAGGATTCAATTGCGATTTTAAATACCTTTTTTTTACATTTAGACTGACGTATCGGTTACTTTACAGCAGCCACTTGTCTGTCCTGTCACTTAAGTTGTGTAAACAAGATTGACAAGTGTGAGTTAGATAGATGCAGTATATTTTACTAATTTTAAAAAGAGATCGTATACATTTTGCCAAAAGTAAAATTAAATTATTTCTAAAGAGACGAGCTCTTCATGTAATTAGTGTAATTATTACACAGTATGTTTAACTAGACGATCACCAGAAGCATCATCTAGTATTAATTTTTCTTTAAAAAAAAAACAACATTTGAACTGCGATCCTGCGATGGAAAAACAAAATTATTGATGCCGTATCACCGCAGAGTTAGACAGATAAATGTATCAATTTATATGAACCTTATATACATCCGTTGCTTAGCAACCCTGACACACACAGATACATCCTACCTACCGACACACGGTACAACCCCTATAGGTCCACTGCGTCCTCCAGCCTTTTCAAACATTGTCTTTTATTCCTTTGAGTGTGCATCCCGACTTTTCTGGGAACATGGTCACATTATTTTGATCCTTTGACGGTCTCCTGGGGCACTGAATCCGCAAGCACCATGACTTATCTACCTACTTATTACACGTCCCTTGGTAGTGTGACGTTGTCTAATTTTAAGCTCTTTATCTCAGTGTAGGCTAAAATCTTGCTTTCATTATAATTTTGGCTCTGTTAGCTTATATGTTCGAGCTTTCTGTCTCCTATCTGTCAACTCGATACGATAGATTCATCGTTTATTACGTAAGACCGAATACATACACATATTAAGATCATTCTTGTACTTAAGTATTTTTTATTAGACCCTATCGGTTTCGCCTTACGGCATCATCAAAGGTTTACAGTAACAGTTAAGCAACTGTTATTATGAACTGTGAACATTTGGAAAAATACTGTGGGAAAAGAACAAGTAGGTATGCTCTTAATATGTGTAACAACAAATTCCACCGAGTGCCATCAATCAACAGTATAAATACCGAATACAGAGATTGGTGAAAAGTGGTTTGTTACCTCTGTCTACCGCTTGCAGGATGTTCGTGAAAACGAAAGTTGTCAATATGCAGGTGTAACGTTTTATATTCTCATTATCTTCTAGACTTAGATAGTCATAGAAAAAGGTGTGTACATGATTCCAAGTCTTTATTGTGCGACATCTTTTACAAAGCTCGTGTTGTGTTGGCGGTGAGTAGGGTAGCCAGAGCACACTGGAGAAATCGTGCTGTCAGTGGGAAGACTAAAGGCTTGTCCTGCTTTGTCTTCTACACTGACGGCACAGAAACTCTGTGCTTACAGGGTCGGCAGCGCGAGTGTGGCTCCTCTGGTGTAACACGTCCATAGGCCACGGTAACCACTTTCCATCAGGTGGGTTGTATGCTTGTCTACCACCTAAATGGTATAAAAAAAGCTAAATTAAAAGCTAAGAACCGACACAAAACACGGATATGTACTATCAAAAACATTCACAACAACACCATTATCAAAACATAATCCCAAAAATCGTAAATGGCGATGGTTAGAACCACTAGCCAATAAAATCTAATTTGTATCTAGCTCAAATTAATTTCTCGCCCCAGACAGATGGTTCGTTGACCTCGTTTGGTCCTGTTTGGTCTAGGTCGAGGCAAGGTCGCGGTAAACAGGTCTTTGTGGACACGTCACGACTTGTCGCGAGGCCTTTTGTTGGGGGTCTTGCCCCATTTTAATATTATATTGCAATAGACCTGCTCGCGGTTGTTCGGCATAAAATATTTCATCACATTTTTTTAGTTAGTTGCTTCATCACAATTTATTTTTAGTTACCTAGTTGTCTTTTGTAAAGGTGTGGATATTATTAATAAACACTACGTGACTCCCGGCAGAGTAGAATTTGGGAAACCCCATTTCTTCCCTTGCGGTGTCATACAAGGCGACTAACATCAGACAGATATATAGGTACAGCCCAGACTCAGCCTCAGATGCATGGCTCGAGTCAACAATAGGAATACGGCAGTAGGCCCCTATTACGTGGGATAGAATACAATTATTGGTGAAATATGGGTGTTAATTCACCTCTGCCTAACCCTCAGGAGGTAAAGGCGTGATTTTATGTATGTATGAGTAAATAACTGCCACTCTACGTACAACATGAAGCTACTGCTGCAGTTGAAAAGCGCTAAGGCGTCGATTTCGTAAGTAAGATGTTATAATAAATCTATCATCTCGCTCAGAAGTGACCCGATTTCTGCCAGATCCTGAACAGCGGGTAAACAAACCTGTCTCCCGATAGCGTTTGTAGACGAACAAAGAATACTATGAACAGAGGGCATACATTACATACATAAACTCACGCCTATATCCCTGAAGGGGTAGGCAGAGGTGCTAGCACCCACATTTCGCCAGTTTATGTTTAGGTCCCAATGTAATAGGTGGCGAGCCTATTGCCATTAACCGGGCACTTATAAACCTGCGATAAATACACACGTAACTTTGAAAAGCATCGAAAAGTCATTGGTATGTGCCATGGTAAAACCTGGGATCGAACCCGAGACTTCGTCTCAGCAGTCCATTACCCATAGGACTAGGCTACCGCGGCAGATTAAAATCGTAATATAATGCAAAATTTCTCATTCATTAACTTCGTATTACTTGCCAATAAAAATAAAAGTTGATTTACACTCTTGCGTTTCCGAATAAGGTTCGAAGCTTGTTTACAATCCTGTTTTATAAACATGTCGCAACATGTTCAAAGGCTGTATTGAGCTGAGACTCTAGAGGTGCTTATTGATGCGTTTTAAGTTGTTTAAAGACTTTAAAGCAACAATCTTATGACCATAATATTGGAAACTTCTTACCTATAGATTTTGATTGGAAGAGAATAGGTTAGAGCACTTTATTGACGTTAACAGGCTGCTGGTAAAACGTGGGACTGAAAAATATGGTTGGCGAAATGTGGGTGTTGTTTACACTACCTACTTCGAGGCTATACAGGCGTTAGATAATCTTACGAGATAAGTGGTACGGTAAACGCAAAGGTTGCTACGGATGTAAGTGTCGCGACCCTTAAAAATTTGAACAATTCTAGACTATCTCTAGGTATACCAAAATACATCCAGATCGGTTTAGCTGTTCAGACGTGATTGAGCCGTAACACATCGTTTTCTTCAATTCTTTTCAGATGTTATTTCCCTTTTTTGTTAATCTTACCATGCCCTCTTTGTGACTCGTTACATTTCGTTCGAACAATGGCTTCAAGGCAAACTTACAGTCGTCAATTTCCTTTTAGACACGGCACATATCCAAGCGATATGTGTCTAAAGGCAATTGTCTCTAAGATTTTTAGACACCGGTTTCACGCGTCAGGTATACGATGACCTGCGAGTCCAATATAATAACGCATTCAGGATGCTGATGGGCCTGCCGAGGCATTGCAGCGCCTCAGGGATGTTTGCGGAGAAGCGTGTCGACGACTTCGCAACTATAATAAGAAAGCGCTGTGCTTCCTTATTGAATCGCACGAGGAGCAGCGCCAACAGCATCCTGGCTGCGTTATCAAACCGGTGGGACTCCCCCCTATTTAAAAGGCGGATGGTGGTTCACACCGACAAAAACACAACCATAAAAATATATGTACCTTACTAACAATAGTATATAAGTGAAAAATGTACGTACTAACCATCTATGGACTTGTTCCGAAATAAACTTTATTTAATTTAATTTAATTTAATTAGCCCTGTGTGACTCATTGAAGTCATTGAAATCTGTGAAACAGATTAAATTAATAAAATACACAAACCATAAACGTCAATCAACAGTGCATTTCGATTCAGTTAGATGTTTCTAGATCTAGACCATACACAAAGGCCAATCGTTCACCTCATACAACCATTTATCTAAAACCTCTTTGAACATAAACATTTGGTTGTTGTCGTTCTAAATTTAGACGTTCAACAAGCTGTGGAGATCAATGTTAACTGGTCAGTTAAAGTCATAAAAAGTGGTTGCAATGAACGGTATCGCAAAAACGAATAGTATTATGATACTTACAATACATACATACACACATAATCACGCCTCTATCCACGAAGGGTTAGGCAGAGGTAATTAACACCCACATTTCACCAATCATTGTTTTCGGACCCACATAATAGGGGGTGAGTCTATTGCCGTTATTCCGGGCACTATTGTTGACTCGAGCCATGTATCTGTGTATGAGTCTGAGCTGTATTTGTCTGTTTGATGTTAAACAGTCCTTAGTCGCATGAGAAGAGATGGGGTGGCCCAAATTCTACTCCGCCGGAAACGACACGGCTGTTAGTATTATGTTTAGTGTGTGTTACTACATTATTGGCGGGAATAACTTAATCGTAGAGGGAAAAGTATGTATGTAGGAGTGAAGTTGATGGAGGAATAGCGTGAAAAGGGAACGTCGTGGCATGGTAGAAGATGTAGTGACTTAGATGGAGAAATTGATGCTTATATGGTTTGAGAGAGGATGGCCGAAAGACTAATGACGAAATTGATTTATGAAAGGAAGATGAATGGGCAACCTCAGGTAGGCCGTGGACTTGTCTGCAAAAAAACGCATGTTAATCAGATCGGGAGCAGAAAGATCTTTTTATTTTATTTTATACAACACACGGCCCTCTTGATGGAAAGTGGTTACCCCGACCTATAAACGTGTGCAAGATCAGGGGAGTTACACCCGTGCTACCGACCCTGTAAGAACAGATAGTTTTTGTGCCGTGAGTGCAGAAGAAACGAGCAGGACAAGCCATTGGTCTTCCCACTGACAGTACAAAAACTCTCCAGTGAGCTCTGGTTAACCTACTGACCGCCGGGAACACAACACGAATATGTACAAAAAATATAAATACGAATATTAACAAAAATAATCATGTAAAGAGCAAACTTTGAATGCAACAGGGAAATTGTGGTAAATAGGTCTCGAGTTGAGTGCTTTAATTACATTCATCTCTTTTCTTTTCTTTGCCGCACCAACAAGACCTGGAATTCATTACCAGCACACGTGTTTCCTTCTTCCTACAGTCCCGGGACCTTTAAGCGGGGCGTGAAAAAACATCTGATGAGACCGCCAAGCTGAGTGCCACCATTGTAACAATACTTAGTGTCTGTAATAGTGATCCTCTTTCCTAAACTTTGCCTTTAGCTTACCATCAGGCGAGGTGAAATCAAATTAGCGTGTCCTAGATAAAAAAATCATAACATAACACAACATAAACTCACGCCATATCCCCGAAGGGGTAGGCAGAGGTGCTAGCACCCACATTTCGCCAGTTTATGTTTAGGTCCCAATGTAATAGGTGGCGAGCCTATTGCCATTAACCGAGCACTTATAAACCTGCGATAAATACACACATAACTTCGAAAAGCATCGAAAAGTCATTGGTGTGTGCCATGGTAAAACCCGAGACCTCGTATCAGCAGTCCATTAACCATACCACTAGGCTACCGCGGTTCATTAATTTAAAAAAATCATAGATACATAATACACAATCAGGTTGGAAATTGCCTCAAGTTTCTCATTCATTTATTCTTATAACAGCTATACAATACCAAAGCAAGATGAAACTCCTCACCCCTATCTTTCTAGTAACCAGTTGTTCAACTTTGTAGAATCGTGTCCGTACATGTATTGACAAGTCATTTTACTTATCTACCCTTGTCAAGATAATGCTGACTATTTCCCAAATTGGCTTAGTTTTCGACTTTGTGTCACATTAGTCCTTTTAACGCAATCTGTGCTTTTTTTAGCTATGATAAGTGGTTCTTTTTAAAAGGTAGGACACGGTTTAGGAAGTAGGACACGGTTTAGGAGGTAGGACACGGCGGTATTTCCGCCCAATTGAGCAGTCCGACTGGGGAAGTACCTCCGCCTTACAGAATACCGCGGTTATCATAACTTCGTGTTGTGGTCCCAGCGGTGAGTAGGGTAGCCAGAGCTCACTGGAGAATTTGTGCTATCAGTGGGATGACTGAAGGCTTGTCCTGCTTTGTTCTCTACAGTCTACACTGACGGCACAGAGACTCTATGCTTACAGGGTCGGCAGCGCGAGTGTTGCTTCTCTGGTGTTACACACGTCTATAGGCCACGGTAATCACTTTCCATCAGGTGGGCCGTGCGCTTGTCTGCCACATAAGTGGTTTAAAAAAATGGCTTAGTTTTCGACTTTGTGGCACCTTAGTCCTTTTAACGCAATCTGTGCTTTTTTTGGCTATGATAAGTGGTTCTTTTTAGGATTATGTTAACCGTTTTCAAAAAAGAAGAGGGTCTCTATTTCAATTCGATCTGTTTGTATGTTTTTTTTTGTATTTTGTATCTTATAAACTTAATAAAACACTTTTATCAATCACATTTTTAAAACTTTTTTTCTATTCTTAAAAAAAAAACATACGCGATGAACGCAATATATACATACGCATAATCTTTATGAAAATACTCTGTAGACAAAATACTATTACAGTTGCTTTTATATATTTTTAGTACCTATCTATTTGATTCTGGAAAACATCTTCTCCTGATTGATTTGGGTCTCCTGAATAGGCAGCAATGGGACCTCCTTGGACAGATACTTTAAAAAAAAAAACAATGTTTAAAATCTATGCACAAGTGATAGAGAATTTTATGAATATACATTGCCATGGATTCTAGTTTTACGTAAAGTTCTCCTTATTTGAAATCCGTTATAAATGTTCATCCACTTTTATTATTAATAATAAGATAAATTGTGTAACAAGAAACATTATCAACAGCTATTATTATCATTGCTCGAGACAACAAGACCCTTTCATTTCACCCAATAGGGAATACAAAAGGCACTGTTGCATTTGTTTATGGCAAGCTTTTATTTTCACCTATGCAACCTTTTTGTTAAAGCATAGACAATACAGGTAAACGATTAACCGTGAAAAGCTTACTACTTTTGTAACAAGTATTTTAGAAGTCCCTGGTGGTGTAAATAGGGTTGATGTGGTCAGTAGCGAAGTGGTTAAGGAGTCGGCTTTACAATCAAGAGATCGTGGGTTCGAATTCTGACCTTACACTACTAACGCTTATTTTTGATGACATGGGGGAGGGGGTCTAGGTAATGATTACATAAGCAGTAGTTATTTACTTTTTCACACATATAGCATGCAATACCATACAATAACCTAAAAAAACAAACATGAAAAGAAATATGCATGTTTATGTAAGCACAGAAAGCAGGGTTAGAGGTTTGCTTACTTTTGCTGACAAGGGGGAAGGAGGGGGGGATTTAATAATTGTAATAAATCTATATACGTAATATGTACTTGAACGGCCCCTTTAGGGTAGGTATACATGATTTGATGTGATTGGGTTCAAGATATATGGCAGCAACTATAAAAACCTTATTGTTTACTAACAAATAGAACGGTAATCGCATACGAGCAACAAGAATAACCAACAATAAATTGCCGTATTGTGTTGACAATAGCAAAAAAATGCAAATAACTGTGTTGCCAATGAAAGGTGAGACGAATCAGAGGGATCACCAATGTCTTGATACATTTAGTTTCACTTGCCTGTAATAAAGATAAAGGCAAGTGATAGTCGCTATTGTTCACTATTTATTTATGTATTTTGTTAGCATAGGGAGCTTGTCAAATGAGAGGTAGTTCCAGTCGAGTGAGTGAACACAATGTGAGCGTTGATTGTGCTTAAATAGACAACAAAAAACGATAAATATTTTATTGGTCACACTACCATGAGATTGTTACGAAACTGACTTATAAAGGTGTTTAAAAAAAAGAAAGACGTAGGGCTATTATATATTCGTAATGTTAAGAAAGTGTTTCGTAGTGCTTTTAAAAAACAAAAGTTTAAATAAATAAAGAATAAACTTCTCTAGCTATTGTTTTAACACTTCCAAACCCATCCAAAAATAAAAATGATGTTTTCTTTAAGCAGACCGAGAGGGAAAAGTTGACTTCACCTTGATTAGCTACCTTTTTTTTTTTTTACGTGCGCAATATCCCCACGGATACCTCCCCACCGGAGCCGGTGGAGGAGGTTATGTCGGACTCGAACCGACTAAAACGCACGCCGCCTGTGGGTCGTTTTGGTTGCCGAAGGTGAGGTTGACAGGCATATCCCTCGCACCCCGGCCGACCCAGGGCCATCTCTCACGATCTGGCCCTCTTCTCGGGTGTGGGGACTACAGAGTCCCCAACTCGTCCCCGGAAACGGGGAGTAGTTCTGCCAGGGTGACAGGCGGCTTCACCTGACACCCCCAGGCCGGCGCTCATGGGGGGCGGAGGTCGTTCATCGACCTCCGACGCCCGAGTTGCCTTCGTACGCGGGCAGCTTGTCTTGCGATCCTTTGTCGCTCCCGCTGCCGCTCCCGCCCCGCCTCCTCCTTCACGAGCATTATTTGCTCGCAGAAGGAGGCGCCGGCCGCCCACGCATCCGCGCAGCGAACCATCGCCGCGAGCAAGGTGGAGAGCGTGAGAACCCTCACTCCCAGGGCCGCCACAAGCTCCCGTCTCGGCGTCTCCCACGCCGAACACTCGGTGAGCGTGTGCGGACCTGAGTCCTCGCTCGCGTCTCAGTGATGGCACTCGGACGTTGGCTCTTTCTGCATCCGACGCAGATACTTTCCGAAGCATCCGTGCTCGGTGATCATCTGCGTCAGACGGTACGAGAGGCTGCCGTGTGGCCTCTCTAGCCACTCCCCCATGATGGGTCTTACCGCCGTTACTGATTAGCTACCTAAGTTACTACCAATTTTTGCCTACAAGGAGTACAAGGTACATAGAACTTCAAATAAAATTAGTAGCCTGCATATGCTTATGCATATGCTAGTAATGGACCTGCAAACAGTTCTATTGCATGTTGCATGTTTCAAGTCACTGGATTCTATGTTGCAGATAATTGAAACCTTTCTACACGATTGAAATTTTTGTGTTTCTTGCAAAATGCAAAGCGTTAAATTTCAATTTTACATTCACTCTGCAAAAAGTCTTTTAATTTTGGACTCTAAAATAAATGGCTTTAAAGTCTAAAATTAAATAGATTTTATAGCAGTGTTTGTGGTTTGACAGTAGTTTTGCTTTGGCAGAATCGAGGCCCTGATGACCTGCGACTTGCTAGGCCGACAGCTGCGGATGTTCGGTAATTGTGAGCGGAAATCTAAGTATGCTAAGCTAACGGTAATATTACAATTATTGACAAACTTTTTACTTTTATTACTATGCCAATGAAGTATTTCTGCAATCACTATATCACTGTTCAAATTACAGGCCTCTTTATTATATACAGTGCTTCTTTATCTGTTGTAAGAAACTTAATAAGCCCTTAGGCGATCCTAGGATTTGAGATCCCGTGATTGGAGCTCTAAAATTTGCGATAGCTTTATAGTTTAACACATTAGATGATCACCATCTTAGTTTGCCCGGGATGGCTGCTGCATAGCATTATAAAAATAGGTATTCCTGTAATATGAATATTGTAATTGGCGTACAATAAAGAATATAATAAATAAATAAATAAATATTCCTACCTCCAATTTTACACGTGAATTTTTTTGAGAATGTTCGTTACTCTTTTATAAAAAAAACTGTTGAACGGATTTGATTGAAATTTTATATAAAAATTTAGATTATAGTTTGGAACAGCACACAGGCTAGACTGATCCTGAAAGAGGATCCTGTCGGTTGTAGATATAGAATCAATTCAGTATAACACACAATAATTATAACACCTACTACTAAATGTATATTTTTCTTTCGTCATAATACAATCCACTAACATTTATTTTATTGGGATGCAGGTATCTATCTAGCTATCCTATATTAATTCATGTGGTGACGGAGAAAGAATACAAGTATCACCATCTCATCTCATCCGAAAGGTGTCGTAAGAGGTGATTAACGGAAAAATGAGCAGACGAGAGAAGAAAAACTTGAAATAAAACCCTGTGCCAACCCGTCTGGCCAGCGTGGAAACAGTAGGCCAAAGCCTCCAAACATTGGGAGAGGCCTATGTCCAGCAGTGGACTGCCATAGGCTTGATTGAATGATTGATATTTTATTCGCGTACATTTTCCACACTATTGTACAGAAATGACTTAAAGAATTCTTGTCTTTGAAAAAGAGTGCCACAGGGCATTATATTTTGGCCTCAATTGATACACGAACAGATAACATCCATTATGTTCTATTCACAAAAGAGTTATACCGAAAGCTCCCAATTTAATTCTTCACTTTACGATATCTCCTGTATTGCCTATTTCCAGATACGGCCAATAAATTTGTAACCAATCGCGGGTGATACCAGGCGGCATAGTTGGTCCTTTTTAGTTTTTAAATCTAAATTTGTCAACGCATTAAGTGTCGGCCACTTATCAAGAATTAAGGGCCGTCACACATAACTTTATTACTTAGAAGCAGACCTCCCAACATTGTCGGTACAACAAACATTCTATCTATCGGTTTTGGGGAAATATCTCAATGAAGCCGCCTGCCCACCCGTCGTTAGGCTTGAAGATACTAATAAATGCCACCTTTGATGACGATAAAAATTGAAACCGCGATAAACCATATTCAACCTTATAATTACATGCGTAAGTTCCATAACAGATTGAGCATAAACATGAACAAGTGACAAATTGATTTGAGTTCTATTCTTTTCACGACAAAGTATAGTTTTCGTTACAGCAATATTTGGCGGTAATAAGGTGTCAAGCTGTGATACACAGGTTAATAGTAAAACACGTAGCATAATACTGCATCCTTAACAAAGCGTGTAAATTGAACTCTATCGCTATACAAATAAGGTTTAAACAAATTAGAGAAAATTCACCAGTTGTTTAGTCTGCAGCGGCGAGCAAAGAATCAATCGCATGTTGACAAGAAGAAAATTATGGCGATTGTGAGACAGTTTGCTTTTAGTGAATTATGTTTTACTCTTTAAAAGGCCACACATCGCTTGTGATACTAAGAACTGGATGACTCAGTGTCGGCATTAATTGTTATTTCTCATTTAACTGTCACTTTTAACGTGATTTTCAGTTTATTATTGTGGGTTAGTTCCATTAATGACTTTTCTTTTATTAATCATAAAATAATATTAATTGAATTCGGAGATGGCAATACAATATAAGTATAATGAAGTCCTACGCAGCCTAAAATCATAACCTTTCTTTATCTTTGCTGTAGTCGGGAAAAATCATAATTATGATCCTCATAGATAAACTAAGCAGTTGTGTTCAATGTTCGTTCTTTGAAGCTCGAGTGCGCTTATTCTTTTTGATTGACATATCTGCTTTTCCAAGAGCGACTGCCGTCTGTCCTCGCAACCCTGAGAGGAAAGTCTCGAACATTTATAGCGGCTTGTAAGTGAAGTTAACTTGGTCCAGAGAGTCCTGGTAGAGCCCTATACATTCACACTTAAATGTTATTCATAATTATAATAAATTAGCTGACTCGTCACAGCTACCCCCCTAGTATATTTTGAAACCTCATTATAATCTATTTAAGCCCGTATTTCTTAATTTTCAAATAATGTATGGGTATCTTCCGGATTTGTTGACATTTACGGTCACTGCTTCGCTCTCTTAAATAGTAGCGTGATGATATGTAGCTTAAAACTTTCTTCGATAAACGGATTGTTCAACACAAAAATATTTTTTTAATTCAAACCAGTGCTTCCTGAGATTAGCGTGTTCAAACATACAAACAAACAAACTCTTCAGCTTTATAATATACATACATACAATCACGCCTTTCTCCCCTGAGGATTAGGTAGAGGTGAATTAACACCCACATTTCACCAATCATTAAATTCGGTCCCACGTAATATGGGGTGAGCCTATTGCCATCTTCCGAGCACTATTTTTGACTCAAGCCATGCATCTGAGGCTGAGTCTGGGTTGTATATATCTGTCTGAGGTTAAACAGTCCTATCCCTTAGTCGCCTTGTACGACACCGCATGGGAAGAAATTGGGTGATCCAAATTCTACTCTGCCGGGAACCACGCGGCATATTCGAATATATATAATTAGATAGAATAATATATAATTTATAGTATTCGAATTGAATAAATAAATAAATATTCTACAACATTCTACACAACGCTATCTAGACCCGAATCCAACTCGCTCTTGACGGCCGTTTTGAAGTTGGTAAATGAATTAATGTTATACATATGTACATAATTATTCTCATATCATTCTAGTTATAATAAAACACGTGTCTTTGTTCCCATAAGCTGCTTACGATTGACAACTGATAAGTATCGTTAGTAACAAGACAGACAGACAGACAGGACAAATTGATTTCATTATAGTTACAATGACATAACTAGATGGACATGATTGTATATGAAGTGTTTTTAGCTGCTTTCTCTTACAAAATAATGTAGTAGATAATATTTCATATCATTTAGTGTTTTTAAATACCATTAAAACACAGATGCATAATAACCATGGGAACGCTCAGCCTGTACCCGAACTGAAATGAAATGGAAGTTTATGGTTTAGGCTCGCCACCTATTAGATTGGGACCTAAACATAAACTGGCGAAATGTGGGTGCTAGCACCTCTGCCTACCCGTTCGGGGACATAGGCGTGAGTTTATGTTATGTTATGAAAGTTTATTAGTCAGAATATGGGTGAGTGGGAATAGAAATTTTTGATGTGTGCATTTTAGGTGCAAGCAATACCTACCACTGTGTGGCGTACAAAAAAGTGTCTTATAATTTAAATTAAATTATTCGATAGTTAAAATTATAAAAATGGTAAAATAATTAACAATTATCACAATTTACCATTATTTAAAATATTTTTTTAATTTTTTTTTTAAATAATATCATGTTATGTGTGATATTATTTAAAAATTCGTCAATAGTATAAGAACATTTATCCATTAGTAATGTAAACAGTTTTCTTTTAAATGCATTGATCGTATTAATTTCTTTGAGGCTATTTGGTAACTTATTATAAACATAACATGTATTGCCATACAATATATATTTATTACTAAAAACATTCACTCTTTGCTTAGGAATTAAAAGCTAAAACTCTTCTTTCAAATCCGGGTTCTTCGTCAACGTCAAGCATCTGTCAACGTAGGAACTATCAGTATCTAAACATCCATACAGTCACGCCTTTTTCCCAGTGGGGTAGGCAGAGACTACAGTATTTTACTTGCCACGATCCTGGCTTACCTCTTTCGCTTCTTCTACTTTCGGTCAAAAATATGTTTATTAATATTTCCATGCCCGTGGGGTGACGGAGAAAAATAACAAGTATCACCACCCATTTCATTCGAAGGGTGTCGTAAGAGGCGACTAACGGAAAAATACGCAGACGATATCACTGCGAGAGAAGGAAACCTTGAAATAAAACCCTGTGCCAACCCGTCCGACCAGCGTGGAAGTAGACCAAAGCCTCCCGACATTTTAAGAAGCCTATGTGCAACAGTGGACTTAATGGTGCAATTTTTTCTATATCTTAATCAATTTGAACTTTCTTACAATAATTTTTTAACTAAAACTTGAATTCACCGGAAATTTCCCCTACACTCTTCCCAACCGCACAGAACACGTGTCACATTCTCAGCGTCGCACTTATTTAAAATAAAACCATATATTTGTTCATCCATCACTACTTTTATAGTCACCAATAAAGCATTGTATTTACGATGTTCAACCACGGTGTTTGCATAGACAGACAGCACAGATATTTGTCGGCAATAATGACTCATAAAGGCGTTTTGATACATCGGCTCGGTGGTTGTCGCTTTCTCTCTTCAAATGTTAGGTGAACTATAATATATGGAATTTATTGACAGTTGTCTTACCGCTAGGATTGTCTGGAGCGGCAAGTTGAATAATGTCTAATAGGACGAATATTTTGAGATATAGAGAGTAAACAAATTGTAAAAAACCGCGGTAGCCTGGTGGTATGGGTAATGGACTGCTGAGACGAGGTCTCGGGTTCGACCCCAGGTTTTACCATGGCACACACCAATGACTTTTTGATGCTTTTCGAAGTTATGTGCGTATTTATCGCAGGTTTATAAGTGCCCGGTTAATGGCAATAAGCTCGCCACCTATTACATTGGGACCTAAATATCAACTGGCGAAATGTGGGTGCTAGCATAGAGTAGAGTTTATAAATAAAAATAAAAAAAACAAATTATAGATTTAAGTTCCATCGCGTGGGTCCTGGCAGAATAGAATTTGGACCACATCATCTTTTCCCGGTGTCGTACAAGGCAACTAAGGCTGTTTAACATTAGACAGATATATACAGCCCAGACTCAGTCTGAGATGCATAATTCGAGTCAACAATAGTGCCCGGAAAACGGTAATAGACTCACCCCCTATTACGTGGGACTGAATTTAATGATTGAAATGTTGGTGTTAATTTACCTCTGCCTAACCCTCCGGGGATAAAGGCGTGATTATATGTACGTATGTATGTATGTTTAGATTTGTAAGTGAATCTTGATAAGCAAAGTACTCAACAAGATATTAATAATATCACCTTTTGAGTAGGTACCTACCTACTTTGTTAGTCAAGATCGATCTGTACCTACGTCGAAAAAAAAACACCGCATGCAATGCAGTTCCAGTGTTTTTTTTTATATAGGACACGTCTATTAAATTTCACCTCTACTGATGGTAAGCTGAAGGCAAAGTCTCAGGAAAGAGGGTCACCATTATATTTACATACCATGTAACAATGGTGACACTCAGCTCGGCGGCCTCATCTATGCTTTTTCACGCCCCGCTTATAGGACTCGGGACTGTCGGAAGAAGGAAGCACGTGAGCTGGTACTGAATTCCAGGCCTTAATGGTGCTACAAAGGAAGGAGTCTCTGAACCGCTTGATTCAAAGCCCTGCACGTGTTGTCCTGTGTTGAAAAGGGGAGAGTAGGACTAATTGGAAGAGCTCGTCGTACAGACGGTAAAATACTGCCAAAGAAGTAAATGTGTTCCGAGATTTTTAGAAATTTTTTCATCACACCGGTTAAAATCAGAATAAAGTAGTGTCAAACAAAAGGATCAAATCTCTCTAACAAACATGGTGAAATAAATGAAAGATATATCTAAACAAATCCCTGATATCTAAACTTGTAAATTCAATGGGACAAAATAGATCACTCCTGTCTGACTATCTACAAACTGGGAATGAGGATTTTAATTGAATGAAATTTTAGTACACTAACTATTCAAATCGATTAAGAAAGAAAACATTTAAGCGATTCAGGCGGGATTCGAACCGCGATCTTTGCGGGGGAATACTTTGATCACTGAGCCACCGAACCTCGCATGAAGCCATCCAAATCTATATTTAGTAGTGTAAGTATGTCCGTCTTGCGACGATGGTGAGAACAGTGAACTGCTACTAAATTGATAAAAAAAATTCTATCTTAATTGATGAGCATGAACACGGAACTTTTCAGTAAAATTTTACCCTGGACCAGGAAAATGATCAAGTGTATCCGTTCTACCCTTATTCTGAGTTTGTGGAGAGTCTCTGCCCGTCCAGTTATGTTAGTAATAAGTTATGGACCACTTTATTGCGATCAATTTCTTTCCACCTTCGACGTAACGGTCAAATTTCAACCATTATCCGACGAGAGGCCAACATACTTACTCATAATCGACACAAAAACAACAAAAATACGTTACGAACTAATTTTAGTATAAATAAGTATCTAGACAACAATATTCTTCAAGGAAACCGGTAGAACTGGTGGGAGCGCCAACAGCTGATCGGCCACTCCATGTTAACGGACTCTATATCCGTAAACCGGTTAAGCTGACCTTTTGAATAGATTGATAAGTTATTATTGGTGAAATTAGGTTTTTGATTCGGAGACAATGTTTTTTTATTGGCGATTTTATTGGTGTCCTTAATAACACTAAAATACTTTGTAAGTAAGAGAATACGTTTTATTCCGATTGCAGCCGAGGCTTCTATCTCGGAACTGGGAACCGCCTTCTGTACATTTTTTTCTGTACATTTTTACTTCTGTACATACATACGAGTACATACACATAATTACGTATCCCCGGAGAGTTAGACAGAGGTGAATTAACACCCACATTTCACCAATCATTGAATTCGGTCCCATGTAATAGGGGTGAGCCTATTACCATTAACCGGGCACTTATAAACCTGCAATAAATACACACATAACTTCGAAAAGCATCGATAAGTCATTGGTGTGTGCCATGGTATATTCTCTCTTATATTATTTTGCGTAAAATGTGTTATTCCAAATAAAACATTAGACTAAAAATAAATGTTTACCAAGTACTACTTGGTAAACAGGTTATTGTTTAAAAATTCACTAATCGAATTTGTGCTGTCAGTGGGAAGACTAAAGGCTTGTCCTGCTTTGTCTTCTACTGACGGCACAGAAACTCTGTACTTACAGGGTTGGCAGCGCGACTGTGACTCCTCTGGTGTTACAGACGTCCATAGGTCACGGTAACCACTTTCCATCAGGTGGGCCGTGTGCTTGTCTGCCAACTAAGGGGTATAAAAAAAAATAAAAAAAAAAATCGAACATAACCCTAAATAAATGTAACGCAAAGTTACAATTATTTATGACGAGATTTTTTTTGCTAAGTAATAATTTGGCAAATGAAATTATGCGGAACATTTTTTGGGCTATAATAATTTGGCAATTTATTTTCGGTCAAACATAGGCTGCCCGTTTGTTTCACATAAAATTGGGGTGAGCCTAGCCTTTCGGCATAACTCTTATCATGGACTGTATGTTGAAACCCACCATAAAAATGAATGGGAATACTGATTGTTCGATACTCGCGGCATGGGATGGGGTAAGCTCTTAAACTTCACCAAGAATAGCTTTTCCTATTGGTAAATATTATTATATAATTTATTGCTAATCGAAATTATTGGTATACCTGTCAAGTTATAAATAACTTGCGTTAGAAGAAAGTTCACGTCGATATTGCCCGGCATCGAACCCACGACCTCTCGCGTCGCCTCCAACACTGTAATAACGCTATCATTTCAGTAATTATACTAACTTTCATATAGATATTTAACGACTTGTTTTTAAGACGTAGATAAATAATAGCAATAATCATGTAATTACTAATCTATTGTTCAGTTGGCTATGGCTAAAGAGCCGTTCAATTCCAAAAAGACGAAAGGATAAGAATTCAATTCGTATTCTTACGTCTTTTTTGTTATTTGTGTTTATTTTATTTATTTAACAAATTACATAATACGGACATAATTAACAGTTTGGTACTTTTACTATTTAGTAGGGCGTGAAAAAGCATCTTGACTGAGAAAGCTCTGTCGTAAGTTTGCCTTGAGTTTAAAAGGTTTTATAAAAGCTGTATAAGTCAAAACGAAAGGATAAACTAATAGACGACTTCTTATTTAGGTAGTAGAACGAGGAAGTGGAAAAATTATTATTTGGGGCAATATTTGAGATGGTTGGAATCAATTCTTCATTTTTCAGACTTACAAAAATGTCCCCAACAAACTTAAACTTTCAAGCTAAATTAGTACCATTTCCTTTATCCTGCAGCACTTTTTTTTTTTTTTTTTTACGTGCGCAAAATCCCCACGGATACCTCCCCACCGGAGCCGGTGGAGGAGGTTATGTCGGACTCGAACCGACTAAAACGCACGCCGCCTGTGGGTCGTTTTGGTTGCCGAAGGTGAGGTTGACAGGCATATCCCTCGCACCCCGGCCGACCCAGGGCCATCTCTCACGATCTGGCCCTCGTCTCAGGTGTGGGGACTACAGAGTCCCCAACTCGACCCCGGAAACGGGGAGGCGCGCTAGGCGCGCCACCGCCGCGGCCTGCTTCTGCCAGGGTAACAGGCGGCTCCACCTGTCACCCCCAGGCCGGCGCTCATGGGGGGCGGAGGTCGTTCATCGACCTCCGACGCCCGAGTTGCCTTCGTACGCGGGCAGCTTGGCTTGCGATCCTTCGTCGCTCCCGCTGCCGCTCCCGCCCCGCCTCCTCCTTCACGAGCATTACTTGCTCGCAGAAGGAGGCGCCGGCCGCCCACGCATCCGCGCAGCGGACCATCGCCGCGAGCAAGGTGGAGAGCGTGAGAACTCTCACTCCCAGGGCCGCCACAAGCTCCCGCCTCGGCGTCTCCCACGCCGGACACTCGGTGAGCGTGTGCGGACCTGAGTCCTCGCTCGCGTCGCAGTGATGGCACTCGGACGTTGGCTCTTTCTCCATCCGACGCAGATACTTGCCGAAGCATCCGTGCTCGGTGATCATCTGCGTCAGACGGTACGAGAGGCTGCCGTGTGGCCTCTCTAGCCACTCCCCCATGATGGGTCTTACCGCCGCTACTACGGCGCGCCCTGCGCCTGGTCGCCCAAGTCGTAGCTCCCATTCCGCCACCATTTCCCTGTGGAGCCGGGATCTCACGGCCCGAATTTCTTCGGGCTCGGGATCGTGACCCCGCTCCCGCGCCGCCTTTCGGAACCGGTATAGCGCCGAAAGGGATCTCGCTTCCAGGATCCATGGTGGCGATCCGGCGAGGAGACTCGCCGCGTTGAAGGATATCGTGCGGTACCCCCTTATGATGCGGCACGCCAACTTCTGCTGCGGACGCTGCAGCAGGGGCATGTGCCGATCATTCAGGGTGTCCGCCCACACGGGACACCCGTACAGGGCCATGGACCGCACGACACCCGCGTAGAGTCTCCTGCAGGAGTCCTCTGGGCCCCTCAGGTTAGGCAGTAGCCGCGCCAGAGCGTTGGCTGTGCCCACCAATTTGGGGCCTAGACTTCGGAAGTGCTTCTCGAAGTCCCACCGGCCGTCGAGCACGAGCCCCAGATATTTCATCTGGGGCTTGATGCCGATGAGAGTGCCTCCCACTGTGAGACTGGAACCAGGTGGTGGCGTGCGCCGAGGTCCATGAAAGAACATGGCCTCGGATTTATGCAGAGCCACCTCAAGGCCCAGCCGCCGGATCCGTTCCACGACTTGAGCAACCGCGGTCGTGGCCCTCAGGGTCGCTTCGCGGTATGTAGCCCCGCTCGCCGTCACTAGCGTGTCGTCCGCATAGCACGTGACGTCGGCACCGTCCGCGAGCTCACCGCGAAGCACCCAGTCGTATCCGATGTTCCACAGGAGCGGCCCAAGAACCGATCCCTGTGGAACACCGCACGACATCTCACGCCGACCGACGCCGGTCGCACTTGGGTAGATGACGGCTCTCTCCGTCAGGTACGCCCCGACTATGCGGCGGAGGTAGAGAGGCACACCGTGGTACACGAGTGCCTCCCTGATGCAACTCCAGGGCAAGGTGTTGAACGCGTTGGAGATGTCCAAGGACACCGCCAACGTCACCTCGCCCCGGGCGACTGCCTCCTCCGCCAAAGTCCTCACGCGCATGATGGCATCCACGGTGGACCGCCACCGGCGGAAGCCATATTGGGCATCCGCCAGGTCCGGCCCCCTACCAGAGAGGTGCTCGACGAGGCGCTTCGCAATAACTCTTTCAAAGAGCTTGCCCACCTCGTCGAGCAACACAATGGGCCGGTAGCCGGACGGTTCGTCCGCCGGGCGACCCTCCTTTCGGATGAGGACCAGTTTCCCCGTCTTCCACATCTTCGGAAACTGGCCCCGCTCCAAGCATGCGCTGAGGAACCCTCTCAGTCGGGGTTCGAGACCGTCTTCTCCCAGAGCTAGGACCCACGCGCGGCCTGGAATGCCGTCGGGTCCCGGGGCGGTGCTCTTCTTGGCTCTAAGCCTTCGCACCGCCAGCTCCAGTTCTACCCAAGTAACCTCGGGGACTTCGTCGTCAACTACCACACTGGGCGCCATAGGCGACCGAGGTGGCGGAGTCATCTGCGGCGGAACGTGTTCCGCTCGCGCCGGGAACAGGGACTCGACCACTCCACCGAGCAGAGCTGGCTGGAGAACCCGGGTCAACGGCGGGGCCCGGGGGCGCAGCTTTCCTCTTACCATAAGGTAAGGCCGCCCCCATGGGTCCCGCTCCAGCGTCTCCATGAGCTCCTTATAAGCCGCGGCTTTCGCCCGCTTAATCTCCGCTCGGAGGGCATCTCTGGCCTCCCTGTATCCCACATGAAGCTCCGTCACTCGGGGCTCCGTATCTGCGGTTCGGCTACGCCTCCTACGGAGTCTGGTCCACCGGCGGTGCGCGATCACGCAGGCTTGCCGTAGCCTCGCGATCTCCGCAGACCACCAGTAGACCCGACGCCTCGGACTATAGGGTGGAGCCCTAGGCATACCCGCATCGCAGACACGAGTCATGGCCTCCCGGAACCACACCGCCTCATCGTCAATATCGACAGGCCCGTCCGGCGCAATGGCCCAGGCCTGTACGATGGCGGCCTCCAGGAGGACCTCCCGATTCAATCTCCCAAGCACCCAGCGTGGCTCGCGTGGGGCCGGTATGACCGGCGCATCACCCGCGGGAGGGGAGACATCAAACCGAACGTATCGGTGATCCGCCAGTGTCTCCACCCCCACAACAACACGCCAGTCCCGCACACGGTGCGACAGCGAAGCGCCTGCGAACGAAAGGTCAATAATCGAACTGCGCTCCGCGGCCACAAACGTGGCTTCGGCCCCGCGATTCTGGAGAACTAGACCGTGATTAGCGGCCCAGCTCTCCAGAGCCCTACCTCGTGGGTTCGTGTGCCGGGACCCCCAGGTCACTGACCAGGCGTTGAAGTCCCCGAGCACAAGAACCGGATGAGGGTGACAGGCGTTGACGACGTCGGTCAGTCGCTCCAGCGACCGCCGGTACTCCCCTATGCGTCGGTGTAAGCTCGGCGTGAAGTAGACAGCCACGACCGCAATCTCTCCCACACGCGCCGCTACGATGCCATGCTCCCTTGCCACGACAACAGGGGGGGGGGGGCACCCATAGCGGCGTTGTACACCAGTGCCGCCGACCCGTCCAGGTCGACCACCCAGGCAGGCCCAAGGGGCCGGTGAGTGTACGGATCGGCGACAGCGGCGACGTGTATGGACCACTGTGCCATGCTCTGGAGCAGAAGACCCTGAGCATCGGCACCGTGGCCCACGTTCGCCTGCAGGATGCGGAGCTGAGGATCCATTATGGAACCATCTCCGCATCCCGCCGCGAACTTTGGGTGGAGCTCCCGCCTTGCGGCTTCGGCTCCCCCCCGGTGCAGGCCTTGCTGCCAACCCTATGGTCGGCCGGTTTGCCCCCCGCTGCACACCTGAAACAGTGCAGCGGAGCTTCGCATCCACCGGCCGTATGGCCGGGTTGGCCACAGCGGAAGCAGCGGTCACCGACCGTCACCGCCGCCGTGCACTGCACCCCCACGTGGCCGACCGACAGGCACCTAAAGCACCTGGTCGGTCGAGCCTGCAGGAGCCGGACCTGCACCCGCACCACGCCTCCAACGGCGAGGAACCCCCGGTCGGCAGCCTTTTTGGCTGCTGCGATGGGGCAGCCGACAACTGCCGCCCCTAGTCCACGGCGGCCGAAGCGGATTGCTCCGACCTTCACCGCCTCTAGGGGGCAGCCCCCGGCCTCCGCCACGGTGAGGCGGATTTGCTCCGCCGTGATGGAGTCGTCCAGGTCCGAAATGCGCATTTCTGCGCATTTGTTGGGCCTGGACACCCGGACGTCGGCTGCGTCTAGCGTGTCCCGAAGCCTAGCCGCTAGGGCATCGGCCTGGGGACCGCTTGAAGCGCCGGGGATCTCCAGTAGCCGAGCACCCGTCCGAGTGGGTTTCACCCGGATGGGGCCCGACATGTCGAGAGCCCTCATGTCAACGCAGGCTCTCGCCTGCGTGACAATCTGGGCGTACTGCACGCCCCTCTCCGCTGCTTCCGCCGTCATCGTTAGCACGACGGCGGTTGAGCGGGGGACGCGCAGCCTCCCCGGCACTCCCCTCGCAGCAGCCTCAGCCTTCTTGGCATTTTTGGCTGCCTTCCTCTTGGCCTTGCGCCGCTTCTTGGAGGCTCCGGCCACCTCCCAGCCTCCCTCCGGCGGGGAACTTGTGGAGGCAATCCCCACCGGGGTCCGGGCCGGCGCTGGGGCTGAGGCTAGGGCCGGGGACTTCTTCCCCTTGCCTTTCCCCTTCCCCTTGCCCTTGGCCCGGGCACCCTGGGAGCTCCCAGCTCCCACGTCGAGAGCGACAGTGGCTCGAGTGACCGGAGTGGCAGGAGCGGCAGGCGCAGCGGACGGGCTGCGGGCCGACTCCTGCAGGGCCCCTGCGACCGCCGGACTGGTGGGACCTCTTCTAACCGCTCCGGCATACCCCATCAGCGGCGCCAAGGGCGGGCGGCGGCTGGAGTCCATGACCGCCTCCATGAACCTCCGGGTGCGCTCCTCCTGCGTCACCTGCCACCTCCGCTGCTCAGCCAGCGCCGCCTCCTGCCGCTTTTCCATGGCGGCCATTGCCGCCATGCATGCCGCCAGTGGATCCGCGGGCCTAGCCGGCTGCAGCACCGGCGACTCCAGCCGAGCGGGTTGCGCCAGTGACACCGGCCGCACCGGTGTCTCCGGCCGCACCGGTGTCTCCGGCCGCACCGGTCGCACCGGCGGCCTTGACCGCACCGGTGTCTCCGGCCGTACCGGTGCCTCCGACCGCACCGGTGACCTCGACCGCACCGGTGACAGCTGCGGCGCCGACGGCACCGGCCGCTCCGGCTGCACCGCTAGTCGCCGCCGCGCCGACCGCGTCACGCGCTCCGCGGGCAGCCCGGCGACGACCTGACGGAGGTTCGCCACTTCGGCCGCCATCCTGTCTATCTTCTTGCGGTGCTCAGCCGCTGTACGCTCCACGCTGTTGAGGAGCTCAACTTGCCTCCTGCCAAGTTGAGCTCGCTCGTTCCGGGACTCGGCCAGCTCCGCCTTGAGCAGCTCAAACTGCTCAACGAGGCGCGTCGCAGCCAGCCGGACCCGGTCCTCCTCCGGCGTTAGAGGTCCAGAGCGAGCCCCAGCCAGTCTCTCCAGGGCCTCCATCACGTCCCTGGACGTGGAGCCGTCGGTACGAAGCGCCTGCGCCGCCGAGACGGAGGGACTCGGCGGCGCCCTCACATCTTCCCCGGCTGAGGCCCGTGAGGGGGCGACTTTAGTGCTCCCGCCCTGCAGTTTTCGGCGGCTCACCGCAAACTGTTTGGGTGGGGGGGGGCGCATCGTCTCGTCTCCATCATGACTGCTCGCCGACGACGAGTCAGTCAGGGTGAGCTCGAGATCCGAGTCAGTTTTTGGTGCCGGAATCATCTTCTTCTTCCGGTTTCGTTTTCG
The DNA here is from genome assembly GCA_963662185.1 of Eilema griseolum. NCBI lineage: Eukaryota > Metazoa > Arthropoda > Insecta > Lepidoptera > Erebidae > Eilema > Eilema griseolum. Next base: position 25,505,239 of record OY759240.1, read on the forward strand.
CCGTGGTGCAGATTTCCGGGTCTGCAGACCCACCGGGCTGTTCGCCCTGCTCCTCTCAGTGGCAGTGTCGAAGTCCTCCGACACCGTCCCTGCTTGGGACGCGACCTCCGCGTCGTGGTGCTGCGCGACCTCCGCGCAGACTGTTTCGCTTGGTGTTGGTTGTTTTGGTTTTAAAGTTTCAGTATCCATATCCATATCCCACGAGTAGAGACGATCTAAGATACACTTCCCGGGTGACGCTCATTCCGAGAAGCGGGGTAAATACTGTGGATTTCCCCAGGTGTCCACAGGTTTTAATCGACTTCGCTGTCGGGTTTTTCAGACTTTTCCTTGTCGCGGGCCGGCCAGTTAAGGCAAGCCCCGCGGCCTTCAGAATATCGGCTTCCCAAGTGTGGCTAGCACTCAGGTCGTTGTCGATATCCTGGAGGTTACGCGACGCGGGAGAGCAGCCAACTCTCCCAACACCGACGGTGGCACGAATGCCTGCCAGCCTCTGCGCGAGCAGTAGGCCGGCCCGTCCCTGGATCCCATGGATCCTTATTTCGCCCCCATGTCCCCTCTGAAAGCAGAGGGATACCGGGAGCGACAGGCTAGCCCTAAAAAGGGCTGTTTGGGATGGAAGGGATTCTACGAATCCCTTCCCGCGAGCCTTGCAGGTCCGCCATACCACGACCCCCTCAGGGTCAGCTAGCCCTAGAAAGGGCTTGTCGGGTTATTTGTCGACAGCTAGCAGAGCTCCTTCTCCTTGGAGTCAGAGTCTACTAACCGTCGTCCAGGGTGCACCAGCCTCCCCGCTTCCGTTCCCCAGGACCGCGGTCCAGAGGGAAAAGAAACAGGTAAGCCAACGTGGAGGTTACCCAACCCGCACCCCTATCCTGCAGCACTGAAAATTAATTTATTATTTAGAAGGTCAATCCTCCTAATAAAAATCTTTTCAAAATTCTGTCACGATCTGTCAAAATCAAATTAAATGTCAAAAAAGGTTTTCTTGTAAGACAATTTTCAAGAAAAGACATTGACATCTAGACTTTTTAAAAGTTGACTTGTGAGGTGACTTTGTAAGGAGGTAAGACACGACGGTATTCCCGTCCCAATTGAGCAGTCCGACTGGAGAAGTGCCTTCACCCTACAGAATACCACGGCTATAACCTTGAATTGTATTCCCAGCGATGAGTAGGGTAGCGCTCACTAAAAAGTTTTTATGCTGTCAGTGGGAAGACCAAAGGCTTGTCCTGATTGTGTCTTCTGCACTGACAGCACAGAAACTCTTCGTTCCTATAGGGTCGGTAGCACGAGTGTGACTCCTCTGGTGTTGCACACGTTCATAGGTCACGGTAACCACTTTTCATCAGGTGGACCGTGTGGTTGTTTGCCACCTAAGTTGTATAATAAAATGACTGTTTATTAAACATCTCATAGATTAGAAAAAAAATGGTCTTTAGATTTAAAGGTGGACAAAAAACATTTTAGACCTACAGACAAGAATATCTGTCCTTTGATCCATAACTAAGTGGAAAAGACAGAATGCATTAAATCCTACAAAATGGTGGGTGTTGTCGTGTTTTAGATGTAGACTCCTACCGTAGTTGTGTGCTTCAAATATTTGAAATGTAAACAATATGGGCGGTTGGCGGCGCGCGCGCACAAAAAAATTTAACGATTTTTTGATCCGGTATGTTGCGGTGTTTGTATTGTTGATATCAGAAATCGTTGAAACTGTTTATTATAAACATGGTCAACGGTTTCTCACACACCGAATAACATATTTAAATAGCTAATAAGTGACACTAATAAAATACTAAGTGCTATAAAATAGACTTTTATACTGTTGATTGATGGCACTTGGTGGCAGTTGTTACACATATTGAGAACTCACTTTTACTTTTCCACAGTATTTTTTAATTGTTATTAGACCTGAACGATTCCGCGGCGGTAGCGCGCCCAGGGCGCCTCCCCGTTTCCGGGGTCGAGTTGGGGACTCTTTAGTCCCCACACCCGAGACGAGGGCCAGATCGTGAGAGATGGCCCTGGGTCGGCCGGGGTGCGAGGGATATGCCTGTCAACCTCACCTTCGGCAACCAAAACGACCCACAGGCGGCGTGCGTTTTAGTCGGTTCGAGTCCGACATAACCTCCTCCACCGGCTCCGGTGGGGAGCTATCCGTGGGGATTTCGCGCACGTAAAAAAAAAGACCTGAACGATTTCGCATTACGGCATTCTCAAATGTGTTGTTAAAAAATAATGTGGAAAAGTACAAGTGAGATCCCAATATGTGCTATAAAATAGTTTATCGAAAGCATTGTTTGAATGATTCGAAGTCACTTAATGGAACGTATCGAAGTTAATTTAGAAAGCCCCAATCGAGAAGGGAAAAGCTCAGGGAATGATCAAGGAATGATTTTTTGTTTTTTTTTATTAAACATCAATAGCAGTCCGACTGGGGAAGTACCTCCACCCTACAGAATACCACGGCTATAATAACCTCGTGTTGTGTTCCCGACGGTGAGTAGAGTAGCTAGACGTTGGAGAGTTTTTGTGGTTCTGCACTGAGGGCTCATAAAATCTCTGTTCTTACAGGGTCGGCAGCACTGATGTGACATCACTGGTGTTACACACGTTCATAGGTCACGGTAACCACTTTCCATCAGGTGGGCCGTGAGCTTGTCTGCCACCTAAGTTGTATAAAAAAAAAGTTCGAATCAATGGGAAGTCACAACCCAGAGCGTATATTCATGCTGATGAATCTTTGGACTGAGCGAGTATCGAAGCTCTGATTTACCACTTGCTGTTGCAATCTTTTCTCTTGGGGTTGATAGGTCAGGGATTTTGGTCACGATAAAAAAAAGATAGGTAAGGCGGTAAACGCTCTTGGAAAAGCCGCTTCAAAGTTCAGTTTAGACGTAACCGAGAAATCGCTAGGTGTGTGGTTATTGAAAAAGTACCTGTAGGTATTTAAAGTTGTCATTACATTACATAACATAAACTCACGCCTATATCCCCGAAGGGATAGACAGAGGTACTACCACCCACATTTCGCCAGTTTATGTTTAGGTCCCAATGTAATAGGTTGCGAGCCTATTGCCATTAACCGGGCACTTATAAACCTGAGATAAATACAGACATAACTTCGAAAAGCATCGAAAAGTCATTGATGTGTGCCATGGGATCGAACCCGAGACCTCATCTCAACAGTCCATTACCCATACCACTAGGCTATCGGGGTTGATTGTCGCGAAGTTGTCATTAACCAAGTAGATACAACAACAGAATTAACTTTGTTACCTCGATCGTAACTTGGTTACGAGACAAGATAATTTCTTTATAGGGAACTGGTTAGGAGACTTCCTTCCTTTCGAAAGTAAACATACAGCCCATGACAAAGAGCTCGCTTGATAACAATAGGCTCGCCCCCTTTTTATTTATTTTTTTACGTGCGCAAAATCCCCACGGATGCCCCCCCTACTGGAGCCGGTGGGAGAGGTTATGTCGGACCCGAACCGACCAAACCGCACGACGCCTGTGATTCGTTTTTAGTTGCTGAAGGTGCCGGCCGACCCAGGGCCATTACTCTCGATCTGGCCCTCTCCTCGCGTGTGGGGACCGCGGAGTCTCCAACTCGTCCTCGGAAACGGCGAGGCGCGCGAGGGGCGCTGCCGTCCCGGCCTGCTTCTGCCAGGGTGACAGGCGGCTCCACACGTCACCGCCAGGTCTGCGCTCATGGGGTGCGGAGGTCATTCATCGAAGGCCCCCTGTTATGTGGGACTAAAAAGCATAGCTAGTGAAATGCAGGTGTTTAATACACCTCTGAGGGTCTAACCACTGGTCTAATTACCAAGGCGAAGTCTCAAGTTCAAGAAAAAAACTCCTTCGTGGATTTACAAGCGTATAATATATTTATTTATAAGCATACAATATATGTATGGACATGGCGGTCACAAGGGCCCATTCAATATAGGAATGCATCGCTCTGCAACAAATTCATAACTTGTTTATCAGTTTTACGTTTATCTGTACAAGAATGCGAGTTATGTCATAATTAGGGCTGGCAGGAAGCTCTGAGTCAGACGCAGGCCGGTGAGCCTGGGAAGGCATTTATACTCGGCAGACATTGCGGCTTCATAAACTACTGTCATATTCTTTTGTGTTAGTCATTTGTTTGTCACTTTACTACATTACCCATAGAATTCTAGTCTTATTATTAGAGATCTTTTGGAATTCTATGTGCTACCTGTAGTGTGTTCGATTAAGTTGTCGTTCGTTTCGCGCTCTTTACGAACAATTATGTGAATGAATATGTATATTTACGTTAGACTGGATATTTTCATAAATATATGAAATTATCGTAATCTTATCATTTTGCCGGGTTTTGGGGCTATCAGCGTGTAGTGAATGTTACGATGAGCTCTTCCAAGTAGACCCACCCTCTCCTTTCCTATACAGATCAACACGTGCCGGGCTTAGATTTTACCCGCATACGGGGCAGAATATACGATTAAGAACCAAGAGGTTCGGAGTCTTTTCTTTGTCACACCATGTGGGCCTGGAATTCATTACCAGTTCTTAAAAAAAAATATAGAACACGTCAATTAGACTTCGCCTTGCCTGGCAAAGTCTAAGTAAAGAGGGTCACCATTACTTACACATACCATGTGCCAATGGTGACACTCAGCTTGACGGCCTCACTTGTTTCCTTCTCCCTACAGTCCCGGGTCCTTTAAGAGTTACGTGAAAAGCTATGATGAGGCCGTCAAGCTGAGTGACAACATTGTAATAGTACGGTATATGTATATAATGGTGACCCTCTTTTTTGAAACTTTACCTTGAGTTTACCATCAGGCGAGGCGAAGTCTACTTGACGTGTTGCTATTAGTCGGATGGTTTGACGTCACTGGAGATCGACGATCAAGGATGTCGCAGCGCTGTGGTCGACGCTGCGAATACACATATCATACATACTTACAAAAACTTTCACTGAGCGGGGATCGAACCCGCACCTCCTGCGTAGCGGCCGCGTTTACTACCACCCCACAGAGGCTTTTTTTTATACCACTAAGTTGGCAGACAAGCACACCGCCCTCCTGATGGGAAGCGGTTACCGTGGCCTATGGACGTATGGGAGGCTATCAAGTTTACCATCAATTCATCAGAAAGTTACCATACAAAAAAATTATCTCCACAATTCTACATAGGTATTTAAATCACGTATCGGGTGTATAGAACCTTTATTGAAAATAAGGCAGCAGTGGACAAAAGATGTTCGAGGCGCGAGGCTGTTTTATGTTTGGAATGCGTTCTACGTCATATGAATGTACCTACGATACAGTGGCAGGGAACTCGCGGTACGGTAGTTGGATTCAATACTCAATTTGATAAAAAATAAATATTTATAATACATACACTAACGGTTGGAATAAACAGAAGTATTTTTTAAAGGATTCCGTCGAGATTTATTTGTTTGGAGTTATTTTCTCCTGTCGTATTGATTGCTTTTGTTTTCAGTTGTCATGGACACAGGGAGAGGCTAATATATGGTGATTGTCTTATAGGTTTAAGTATTAGTAAACTCGAGGTATACTCGTACATGTATTGTATTCGAAGTACGTTGAATTGTTGGAGTTACTATATACATATAATGAGCTTAAAGTTTCGTGAGGTACAGGCCAACTATTAAAACGGTCTACCCAAGTTAATATTGCCTTCTGATTAACTTAGACATACGTACATAATGCTCATGCCATTTTTTACATCACTTAAGTGTCAGACAAGAACACGGCCCACCTGATGGAAAGTGGATACCGTGGTCTATGGACGTGTGTAACACAAATGGAGTCACAATTGCGCTGCCAACCCTGTAAGCACAGAGTGTTTCTATGCTATCAAAGTAAAAGATAAAGCAGGACAAGCCTTTGGTCTTCCCACTGACATCACAAAAACTCGCCAGTGAGCTCTGACTACCCTACTCACCGCCGGGAACACAACATGAGGTTATTATGGCCGCGGTATTGTGTAGGGTGGACGTACTTTCCCAGTAGTACTGCTCAATTGTCCGTATGATAACTCCAGACTCTACTTACATAGTTCAAGAGCTTCCTCAACAGTTATTACTTAAACCTGATTAATTGCTAATATAAAAAACCTACCTCCATAAATATTCAAGTGGTCTCACAGTGGTCTAACCCATTGAAATTCACGAGAGTACCACACTTCGTCATAATACAGTAACTGACATATTCTAATTGACGGAGGTCGCGACTCCGCTACGACAGACAAAACGCATATAAAACATTCCGACTTATACCATTTCGGACCACCCCGGGTAACACAAATAGGACTTAATTGGGCTAGAGATTAGTCCAAGATAAAGTGCCGTATTAATATGTTATGAAGTTGTTGACAAAAGAACCATTTTTTGATTTTATTTTTGGAAACGAAGTGTATTTGTGTTTGACAGTGAGTTCGTTTCGGTCTCTTCATCGCGGATAAACGGATATGGTGTGCTAGGGATAGTTTATTTATTATGTACATTCATGACTATTTAATCTTGATGGTACAGGTAGACGTCTTCCTACAGTCCCGGGTCCTTTAAGCGGGGCGTGAAAAAAGCATCTGATGAGGCCACCAAGCTGAGTGCCACAATTGTAACATTACTTAGTGTCTATTGGTGAACTTCTTTTATGAGACTTTGCCTTTAGCTTACTATCGGGCGAGGTGAAGTCAAATTGGCGCGTCCTAGATAAAAAAAAGGATTATTGATGTTTCGCCTACTAAGTTTCTCGCTGAAAGAACAGCACTTTTTTAATATCTATAAATTTAGCTGTTGCTATTAATAAGCGGTTGAGGAGCTATGATCAAACATATGAAACTACATAATTTACCTAAGTACATTATATAGCCTGTCAAAATAATAACCCTTCTTTTGCTTCGCTGTAGTCAGGTAAAAATTAAAATCCGCTTACTGTAAAATCACGCTCTAAAAATACTAAACAAGAAAATATCAAGGATAGCCGTGGTCGTATGCCACTTTTCCCTAGAATGTATTGTTTTTTTAGACTAAGTGGCCTTTTTTTTTTTTTTTTTTTTTACGTGCGCAAAATCCCCACGGATACCTCCCGGTGGAGGAGGTTATGTCGGACTCGAACCGACTAAAACGCACGCCGCCTGTGGGTCGTTTCGGTTGCCGAAGGTGAGGTTGACAGGCATATCCCTCGCACCCCGGCTGACCCAGGGCCATCTCTCCCGATCTGGCCCTCTTCTCGGGTGTGGGGACCACAGAGTCCCCAACTCGTCCCCGGAAACGGGGAGGCGCGCCACGCGCGCCGCCGCCGCGGCCTGCTTCTGCAAGGGTGACAGGCGGCTTCACCTGTCACCCCCAGGCCGGCGCTCATGGGGGGCGGAGGTCGTTCATCGACCTCCGACGCCCGAGTTGCCTTCGTGCGCGGGCAGCTTGTCTAGCGATCCTTCGTCGCTCCCGCTGCCGCTCCCGCCCCGCCTCCTCCTTCACGAGCATTACTTGCTCGCAGAAGGAGGCGCCGGCCGCCCACGCATCCGCGCAGCGAACCATCGCCGCGAGCAAGGTGGAGAGCGTGAGAACCCTCACTCCCAGGGCCGCCACAAGCTCCCGCCTCGGCGTCTCCCACGCCGGACACTCGGTGAGTGTGTGCGGACCTGAGTCCTCGCTCGCGTCGCAGTGATGGCACTCGGACGTTGGCTCTTTCTGCATCCGACGCAGATACTTTCCGAAGCATCCGTGCTCGGTGATCATCTGCGTCAGACGGTACGAGAGGCTGCCGTGTGGCCTCTCTAGCCACTCCCCCATGATGGGTCTTACCGCCGTTACTACGGCGTGCCCTGCGCTTGGTTGCCCAAGTCGTCTCTCCCATTCTGCCACCATTTCCCTGTGGAGCCGGGATCTCACGGCCCGAATTTCTTCGGGCTCGGGATCGTGACCCCGCTCCCGCGCCGCCCTTCGGAACCTGTATAGCGCCGAAAGGCATCTCGCTTCCAGGATCCATGGTGGCGATCCGGCGAGGAGACTCGCCGCGTTGAATGATATCGTGCGGTACCCCCTTATGATGCGGCACGCCAACTTCCGCTGCGGACGCTGCAGCAGAAGCATGTGCCGATCACTCAGGGTGTCCGCCCACACGGGACACCCGTACAGGGCCATGGACCGCACGACACCCGCGTAGAGTCTCCTGCAGGAGTCATCCGGGCCCCTCAGGTTGGGCAGTAGCCGCGCCAGAGCGTTGGCTGTGCCCGCCAATTTGGGGCCCAGACTTCGGAAGTGCTTCCCGAAGTCCCACCGGCCGTCGAGCACGAGCCCCAGATATTTCATCTGGGGCTTGATGCCGATGAGAGTGCCTCCCACTGTGAGACTGGAACCAGGTGGTGGCGTGCGCCGAGGTCCATGAAAGAACATGGCCTCGGATTTATGCAAAGCCACCTCAAGGCCCAGCCGCCGGATCCGTTCCACGACTTGAGCAACCGCGGTCGTGGCCCTCAGGATCGCTTCGCGGTGAGTAGCTCCGCTCGCCGTCACTAGCGTGTCGTCCGCATAGCACGTGACGGCGGCGCCGTCCGCAAGCTCACCGCGAAGCACCCAGTCGTATCCAATGTTCCACAGTAGCGGCCCGAGAACCGATCCCTGTGGAACACCGCACGACATCTCACGCCGACCGACGCCGGTCGCACTTGGGTAGATGACGGCTCTCTCCGTCAGGTACGCCCCGACTATGCGGCGGAGGTAGAGAGGCACACCGTGGTACACGAGTGCCTCCCTGATGCAACTCCAGGGCAAGGTGTTGAACGCGTTGGAGATGTCCAAGGACACCGCCAACGTCACCTCACCCCGGGCAACTGCCTCCTCCGCCAAAGTCCTCACGCGCATGATGGCATCCACGGTGGACCGCCACCGGCGGAAGCCATATTGGGCATCCGCCAGGTCCGGCCCCCTACCAGAGAGGTGCTCGACGAGGCGCTTCGCAATAACTCTTTCAAAGAGCTTGCCCACCTCGTCGAGCAACACAATGGGCCGGTAGCCGGACGGTTCGTCCGCCGGGCGACCCTCCTTTCGGATGAGGACCAGTTTCCCCGTCTTCCACATCTTCGGAAACTGGCCCCGCTCCAAGCATGCGCTGAGGAACCCTCTCAGCCGGGGTTCGAGACCGTCTTCTCCCAGAGCTAGGACCCACGCGCGGCCTGGAATGCCGTCGGGTCCCGGGGCGGTGCTCTTCTTGGCTCTAAGCCTTCGCACCGCCAGCTCCAGTTCTACCCAAGTGACCTCGGGGACTTCGTCGTCAACTACCACACTGGGCGCCACAGGCGACCGAGGTGGCGGAGTCATCTGCGGCGGAACGTGTTCCGCTCGCGCCGGGAACAGGGACTCGACCACTCCACCGAGCAGAGCTGGCTGGAGAACCCGGGTCAACGGCGGGGCCCGGGGGCGCAGCTTTCCTCTTACCATAAGGTAAGGCCGCCCCCATGGGTCCCGCTCCAGCGTCTCCATGAGCTCCTTGTAAGCCGCGGCTTTCGCCCGCTTAATCTCCGCTCGGAGGGCATCTCTGGCCTCCCTGTATCCCACATGAAGCTCCGCCACTCGGGGCTCCGTATCTGCGGTTCGGCTACGCCTCCTACGGAGTCTGGTCCACCGGCGGTGCGCGATCACGCAGGCTTGCCGTAGCCTCGCGATCTCCGCAGACCACCAGTAGACCCGACGCCTCGGACTGTAGGGTGGTGCCCTAGGCATACCCGCATCGCAGACACGAGTCATGGCCTCCCGGAACCACACCGCCTCATCGTCGATATCGACAGGCCTGTCCGGCGCAATGGCCCAGGCCTGTACGATGGCGGCCTCCAGGAGGACCTCCCGATTCAGTCTCCCAAGCACCCAGCGTGGCTCGCGTGGGGCCGGTATGACCGGCGCATCACCCGCGGGGGGGGAGACATCAAACCGAACGTATCGGTGATCCGCCAGTGTCTCCACCCCCACAACAACACGCCAGTCCCGCACACGGTGCGACAGCGAAGCGCCTGCGAACGATAGGTCGATAATCGAACTGCGCTCCGCGGTCACGAACGTGGCTTCGGCCCCGCGATTCTGGAGAACTAGACCGTGATTAGCGGCCCAGCTCTCCAGAGCCCTACCTCGTGGGTTCGTGTGCCGGGACCCCCAGGTCACTGACCAGGCGTTGAAGTCCCCGAGCACAAGAACCGGATGAGGATGACAGGCGTTGACGACGTCGGTCAGTCGCTCCAGCGACTGCCGGTACTCCCCTATGCGTCGGTGTAGGCTCGGCGTGAAATAGACGGCCACGACCGCAAACTCCCCCACACGCGCCGCTACGATGCCATGCTCCCTTGCCACGACAACAGGGGGGGGGGCACCCATAGCGGCGTTGTACACCAGTGCCGCCGACCCGTCCAGGTCGACCACCCAGGCAGGCCCAAGGGGCCGGTGAGTGTACGGATCGGCGACAGCGGCGACGTGTACGGACCACTGTGCCATGCTCTGGAGCAGAAGACCCTGAGCATCGGCACCGTGGCCCACGTTCGCCTGCAGGATGCGGAGCTGAGGATCCATTATGGAACCATCTCCGCATCCCGCCGCGAACTTTGGGTGGAGCTCCCGCCTTGCGGCTTCGGCTCCCCCCCGGTGCAGGCCTTGCTGCCAACCCTATGGTCGGCCGGTTTGCCCCCCGCTGCACACCTAAAACAGTGCAGCGGAGCTTCGCATCCACCGGCCGTATGGCCGGGTTGGCCACAGCGGAAGCAGCGGTCACCGACCGTCACCGCCGCCGTGCACTGCACCCCCACGTGGCCGACCGACAGGCACCTATAGCACCTAGTCGGTCGAGCCTGCAGGAGCCGGACCTGCACCCGCACCACGCCTCCAACGGCGAGGAACCCCCGGTCGGCAGCCTTTTTGGCTGCTGCGATGGGGCAGCCGACAACTGCCGCCCCCAGTCCACGGCGGCCGAAGCGGATCGCTCCGACCTTAACCGTATCTAGGGGGCAGCCCCCGGCCTCCGCCACGGTGAGGCGGATTTGCTCCACCGTGATGGAGTCGTCCAGGTCCGAAATGCGCAGTTCTGCGCACTTGTTGGGCCTGGACACCCGGACGTCGGCTGCGTCAAGCGTCTCCCTAAGCTTAGCCGCTAGGGCATCAGCCTGGGGACCGCTCGAAGCGCCTGGGATCTCGAGAAGCCGAGCACCCGTCCGAGTGGGTTTCACCCGGATGGGGCCCGGCATGTCGAGGGCCTTCATGTCAACGCAGGCTCTCGCCTGCGTGACAATTTGGGCGTACTGCACGCCCCTATCCGCCGCCTCCGCCGTCATCGTAAGGACGACGGCGGTTGAGCGGGGGACGCGCAGCCTCCCCGGCACTCCCCTCGCAGCAGCCTCAGCCCTCCTGGCCTTTTTGGCTGCCTTTCGGTTCGCCTTGCGCCGCTTTTTGGAGGCGCCGGCAACCTCCCAGCCCCCCTCCGGCGAGGAGCTCGTGGCGGCTATACCCGCCGAAGTTCGGGCCAGAGCTGGGGCCGGGGCTAGGGCTGGGGACTTCTTCCCCTTGCACTTCCCCTTCCCCCTTCCCCTGGGCCGGGCAACTTGCGCATCCTGGGGGGGGCTCACAGCCCCCGCAGCGAGAGCAGCCCGAGCGGGCGGAGCGGCAGGGGCGGCAAACGCAGCGGACGGGCTGCTGGCCGACCCCTGCGGGGACCCCGCCACTACCGGACAGGTGGGGCCCCTCTTAACCGCCCCGGCATATCCGGCCGGAGCCGCCAATGGCGGCCGGCGGCTGGAGTCCATTATGGACTCCAGCCAGCTCCGGGTGCGCTCCTCCTGCGCCACCCGCCACGCCCGCTGCTCCGCCAGCGCCTCCTCCTGGCGCTTCTCCATGGCAGCTATTGCCGCCATGCAGAGCGCCAACGGGTCCGCAGGCCGAGCCGGCCGCAGCACCGGCGACTCCGGCCGAACTGGTCGGGCCGGCGACTTCGGCGGCCCCGGCTGCGGCGACTCCGATGGCGCCAGAGGCTCCGGCCGCAGCGGCGACCTCGACCGCACGGGCAATAGCGGCCGCGCAGGCCGCCCCGACGGCGTCGGCTGCGCCAGCGACTCCGGCCGCAGCGGCGACCTCGACCGCACGGGCAACAGCGGCCGCGTCGGCGGCGTTGGCTGCGCCACCAGTCGCCTCCGCGCCGACCGCGTCACACGCTCCGCCGGCAGCCCAGCGACGACCGCTTGGAGGCTCGCCAGTTCGGCCGCCATCCTCCCCATCTCCTTGCGGTATTCGGCCGCCATCCGCTCATTATTCTCCAGGAGCTCCACATGCCTCCTGCCTAAATGAGCCCTGTCGATCCGCAGCTCGGCTAGCTCCGCCCTCAGGAGGTCGAAGAGCTCGACAAGCCGCGTCGTCGCCTGCGTGACCCGGTGCTCCTCCGGCGTTGGAGAATCGGTGCGGGCCCCGGCCCAACCTTCTAGGGCTTCTATTACCTCCTTCGACATTATGTCGGCGCGAGGTAAGGGTAAGGACGCCGCCGAGGTGGAGGAACTCGGCGGCGCCTCCACATCCTCCGGGGCCCTGAGGCTATCACCACGCTGCAGCTGCGTGCGGCTGACCGCTAGCAGCTTCGGCGGTGGTGGATGCAGCGTCTCGTCACCGTCGTGACTGCTGCTGGTGGAAGAGGAGTCGGTCAAGGTGAGCTCCAAGTCCGACTCCGTCTTCTGTGGTGGAGGGGAAGGAGGAGGAAGAGACTTCTTCCTGAATCTCCTCTTCCGCCGTACAGATTTCCGGGTCTGTAGGCCCACCGGGCTGTTCGCCCTACTCCTCTCCGTGGCGGTGTCGAATTCCTCCGACACCGCGGTTTGGGACGCGACCTCCGCGTCGTGGTGCTGCGCGACCTCCGCGCAGACTGTTCTGCTTGGTTTGGGTTTTAATGTTAGTATTGAATCTTCCATGTAAATCCCACGAGTAGAACCGATAAAATTACACTCCCCGGGTGACGGCCATTCCGGGAAGCGGGGTACATACTACGGAGGTCCCCTGGTATCCGTAGGTTTTAAGCGACTTCGCTGTCGGGTTTTTCAGACTTTTCCTTGTCGCGGGCCGGCCAATTAAGGCAAGCCCCGCGGCCTTCAGAATATCGGCTTCCCAAGTGTGGCTAGCACTCAGGTCGTTGTCGATATCCTGGAGGTTACGCGACGCGGGAGAGCAGCCAACTCTCCCAGCACCGACGGTGGCACGAATGCCTGCCAGCCTCTGCGCGAGCAGTAGGCCGGCCCGTCCCTGGATCCCATGGATCCTTGTGTCGCCCCCATGTCCCCTCTGAAAGCAGAGGGATACCGGGAGCGACAGGCTAGCCCTAAAAAGGGCTGTTTGGGATGGAAGGGATTCTACGAATCCCTTCCCGCGGGCCTTGCAGGTCCGCCATACCACGACCCCCTCAGGGTCAGCTAGCCCTAAAAAGGGCTTGTCGGGTTATTGGTCGACGGCTAGCAGAGCTCCTTCTCCTTGGAGTCAGAGTCTACTAACCGTCGTCCAGGGTGCACCAGCCTCCCCGCTTCCGTTCCCCAGGACCGCGGTCCAGAGGGAAAAGAAACAGGTAAGCCAACGTGGAGGTTACCCAACCCGCACCCCAGACTAAGTGGCCTTGATATTTTTAATTTTTATTGCTTCTAACCGTTTCTCAGTACTATTTTGTGTTTGGTTTTTTTTTCTATTTTGGAATACCCTGACTAGAATAAGTACCTAGTTACGTTGAATCACTAATGGTTTACTTTACAATAATTGCATAAAATCAAATTTTATAGCAATTGACTGCTCATAAGAGCTCAATAGAATAGAAAATTGACATTTACTCCAATCTACCTCAATTTATTTCAAAAGGACTTCAAACCACATGTGTAGCCATTTGCCAATACAATACAACATTCTACACATCAAAGATGGCGTCCGAACAGCTGATAGTTGACAGTTCGCATTGTGCTTGCGCATCTGTCGATGTCATTGTGCGCGGGAGTCGCTTTGTGGTGTTTAGATATTTCCAGATATCGATGAATTGTTGAGAGGATTATGCAGAGGTGTGTTACCTCCTACTAACCCGAATAAAGGCATTCCGAAAGACTTTTTTGCTTTGATAATCTTTGTTATGTGCACCTACATCATAATTTCAAATTCATTTTAACGGACTTTAGAAAATGGATGAGGTGCTCATTTCGTCAATATTTTTATGTTTTAAATTTTCAAACCCCTAGAGCAGGGGTTCCCAAAACTTATTTATCATACGCCCCCTTTAAATATAGACAATTTATTCGCAACCCCCTTGCAGGGGGAGGGTGAATAGCTCGAGTGATGTTTCAAGCACTTTTTGGTTGGATTAGGCATAGCTATCTAAAAAATGTTAAAAGCTTACCCATTTGCACTAACTGACCAACCAATAAAACAATAAAACTTTTCGGCACTATTGAACACTATGATCATGGATGTACTGACACAACAACAACACACACACATATACACACAACAATTATATATATAATAGTAATTATTGTAAAGATGGCCTCTGTGGCGTAGAGGTAGACGATTGACAGCTACGCAGGAGGCGCGGGTTCGAATCCCGCTCAATGTAAATACACTCGAGAGCAATGAATCCGGGTCACTTAAAGAATGTTAAAAATCTCGGAAACTAAAAATGATAGGTTAATGCAATAAATTGTATTTAATAGACAATGTAATACTCCTTAAATGAAAGTAAAAAAAATATGAGTCACCATACATTTTATTAACACAAAATTACATAAAGAAAAAAACTGCTGATCTCTCCTTAAAACAAAAATAGGAAACATGAAATTTTTGAACTTTATTACGATTTTCTTGAATTTTAATACTTCGTATTGCCTCCTCGTGCTTCCATTACTGCGTTTACGCGGTTTGGCATGCTGTACACCAAGTTCCTTATACGATTTTGGGGAATATTCTCCCATTCCTCTGTGAGAGCAATTTTGAGCTCACGAAGCGTGATTGGGGGAGGGTTTCGTTGTTTTACGCATCTGCCTAGCTCGTCCCAAGCATGCTCGATCGGGTTGATATCCGGGCTGCGCGCTGGCCACTCCATACGAGTAATGTTCATCTCTTGAAGGTAGTCATTCACAATCCTACCTGTATGAGGTCTGGCATTGTCATGCATAAATATAGCATCCTCACCTAAATTGACCATAAATGGACCAACGTGATCATTGAGGATTTCTTCCACATATCTTACGCTAGTTAAAGAGCCGTTTTCTATGATCACCAGCTCTGTGCGACTTTCAGAAGAAATTCCGGCCCACACAAGTACAGACCCACCACCGTAGGCTACTTTTTCTTCGATGCATGCTTGCTTGAATCTTTCCCCTGGTCTTCGATACACTCTGTGTCTTCCATCGTGCTTGTAGAGCATAAATTTTGATTCGTCGGAGAACATAACTTTTGACCAATCTTCAATACTCCAATTTACGTGGCTCTGGGCATAACTTAGTCTCGAAATACGATGCCCACGCTCCAGTTTAGGGCCGTTTGCAGGTCTAAGGGGTTTTAAGTTAGATTCAGCAAGCCGACGTCTTACTGTCCATGCACTTGGGTTACTTCCTCCGAGGCGTCGAAACTGATTGGTGAGTTCAGTTCCTGTGAGAAAGCGATTTCGAAGCATGGTGTTCACCAAGTATCGGTCTTCTCGTGCTGTGGTACACCTGGTTCTGCCCGTTCCTGGTCTGCGTAGGTTAGAACCAGTTTCTTCGTAACGTCGGAGAACTCTTTGTACTGTTGACAGCGACACACCGACAGTCCTGGCTGTATCGCGCTGACTCCGGCCGGTTTCCAGCATTGTAAGTATTCTGGTGCATTCTTCAGGCGTAAGCGACATAATTTCAGCTTGATTAATGAATATAGAGCACTATCAACATGGTTTATGTACCCACATAAATGACAGATTACAAACAAAAGCAACACCAAATGCTGTAATTTCGTAGTTCCATCTTCGAAAGTGGCCCTTTTTCAAATTTGATTTTTTTATGATATAACTTTACAATAACTAAGAAGTTTTAATACCTTCATTTAAGGAGTATTACATTGTCTATTAAATACAATTTATTGCATTAACCTAGCATTTTTAGTTTCCGAGATTTTTAGGATTCTTTAAGTGACCCGGATTCATTGCTCTCGAGTGTATTTGTATGCATGAATATGTATATTTGAATTGATCTGATCTGGGTGTATATTTATCCGCATTCTAGATGCCATAACACTAGCTAATCAAGCTTTGCTTACCATGGGTCTAAATAGCGTTGTGTGGTAATGTTGTACAATATTTATTTATAATATATCGAAACACATTTTGCATATCAGAATGTAGCTTTATATGACAGGTTTCGTTAGAAAAATTAAGTAATTGTCTTTTAAACTAACCCCATAGAAACTCTCTGTGCTTACTAGGTTGGCAGCGCGAGTGTGACTCCCTTGGTTTTGCATAGGTCCATAGGCTACGGTATCCACTTTCTATGAAATGAGCCGTGTGCTTGTCTGCCACTTAAGTGGATAAAAAAAAACTGAAATACTTTACATAAATCATCATCATCATATCAGCCACACACAATCCACTGCTGAACATAGGCCTCTCCCATAGACTTCCAGAATGAGCGATCTAAAGCAGCCCCCATCCAGCGCTTCCCGGTGATCTTGATGAGGTCCACCTGGCCGTTGGGCGTCCTACGCTACTTTTGCCCGTATGCGGACATAAATAATAATTAATAAATTATTATAGAACCGTCAACCGCTGTAATACGTAAATAAGTATGTAGGTAATATCCTGCGCCACACACACAACATACAAACTTCCCCAAATTCCGGTATTATTAACTTTGGTCCGGTTGGTCCCATTAATGTGCTTAGAAACGGATATTGGCTCGTTCTGACCACTTCTTCCGGCTAATTTAACAGTAATTCGAATTTCAAATAGGCAGTGGCGGCCATTTGTAAGATTAGGCAATAATAATTTTTCTTTCAATTACGTTTTTAATTGAAGGGAGAAGTTATGTCGATGGCCTTTGAGCCTGCTTCTTCTTAGAGTCATTAAGACACAATAATAAAATATTATCTACAATTTCCTTCATTAGAAACCTGTATATCTTTAAAAAGTCCTTATTGGCGGTTCTCCGCTGAGTGATCTGAAGGATAAGTTTATTTATTTATTTATTTATTTATTCTCTCATCATTATTTTTTTTCAATATGATGTTTTCGTTATTTAACGAAGCCGCGTGGTTCCCGACAGAGTAGAATTTGGGTCACCCCGTCTCTTCCCATGCAGTATCGTATAAGGTGACTAAGGGATAGGGCTGGTTAACATCAGACAAATGCATCGATACAGCCCAGACTCAGCCCCAGATGCTTGGCGCAAGTCAACAATAGTGCCGGAATGACAGCAATAGGCCACCTATTACGTGGAGGCTAACTCTTCGGGGATATGGGCGTGATTATATAATGGGTTTCAAAACTACACCACTCAGAGACACAGCAGTGCTCTACACAAAAAACGTCTTGAATAATAAATTTGTAATAACAAATATTTTAATTTTATATTAAATATAATTTGTATTAAAAGATAAAAAATAATATAATTCATATAAATCTATAATATTAACGTATTTATACTAAAAAATAGTTATAATAATAAATAAGTTGTTAGTGTTTTCGCCATTTTTAAAAGCCGCCATTTGCCTGACTCACATAGATAATATGTCTATTGATAAAAAGTTATTGTATAAAATAAGTAAATATGTTTATTTATTTATTTATTTATTTAGTACATGAAAAAATATCAGCATAAAAACATGAATAGCGTTGGATTAGGCAATAGACAATGTTTTGACAAATCTTCTATAAGTTTTGTATCGAACAAGCTTGCAACTTGTTTCTTAGAGAATACGAGGGCTTAAATTGCTTAGCTAAGCTAAGCTTAAAAATAATATGATCTACATACGTATATTCCCTTGGGGTTTGGGGTAGGCAGAAACAACATCATTCTACTTACTATGATCCCGGATTGCTCACGCTAAAGGGAATAACCGCAAGTGTGTATATGTATGTATGAAAAACATGATCCAGATAAACCTTGACGTTTAGAATGTCTGCAAGTCAACGTCCTACAACCAGGTACGTGCGTTTACTAGCACCTGTTCAAATTGTTCAATACCTCGTTCTGAAGTGAAGCTATAGATATAACAGTTTGTGTGTAAACATATATCTCGAATTAGCACAGCCTCGTTACTCGTATTTGAGGCATTTCCTGTTGATCAAAGAATGATTTATTAGTGTGCCTGTGTCGATTCTGTACATCGATGTCTATCGATCGATCATCGATGTCATCTGTGTCGATTCTGGAAATTTTATATTTTAACCCATTAAAGTTATGAAAAAATATCTCTTTTGGATGATTTCAATTTCATAAACGTTACGTTTGTAGTAGCTAATGATTAGCTGCAAATCAAAATTAAGTTGGGCACAGGTTCGAAGGATGAGATTGACTAGATAGAACTTTTGTGTACTGAATTCCAAAAAAAGTAAGACCGAGACCAGGTTTCAGTAAGCTCCTGTTGTCTTATAGCCATAGATGGACAGTAAGTAGTAGAGAGATTATGCCCCGCGTAGATGGTTTATTTTCTTCACTAGACCTTGCAAATCTCTTGGTCGACTAAGATAACTAGCTGATGCATTTTACATTTTCC
Source organism: Eilema griseolum (assembly GCA_963662185.1). Classification (NCBI taxonomy): domain Eukaryota; kingdom Metazoa; phylum Arthropoda; class Insecta; order Lepidoptera; family Erebidae; genus Eilema; species Eilema griseolum. The sequence continues at coordinate 25,523,990 of OY759240.1, forward strand.
TCTCGTCTGTGGGGGACCCTGCAAAGGAATTTATAATACCTGGACCACCATAGGAACTGTGGTTCCCGGATCAGCAGTTTCCCAGATCAGTTGAAATTTTACTTTAATTGAATCATAATAAATGACATCCTTGATGTCAACATTGAGCCTAAGTGACAAGGACATCTTGTGTGGAAGTAGCTGTCCTCTTGTTGAAAGCTTATTTCGTAACAATAAACCTGTCTACTTACTGTCTTCATCCCACCATTAATGCGTAGTTATCAAAGATTACTAAATTGGATTGTCCAAAAAGACAAGTACTCACGTAATCCTTAAGTAATTTTTAATGCGTTATAAACTCAACCGGTGTCAACTATTTAAAAATAGAATAAAAAAAAGTAATCTTGGCGCCATAACTTGTCGATGGCACGCTAGTGACGCGCATTACCTTGATTATGATTACGTCTCGACTCGACTGTCGAACGAATTAGTCAACTAATACAACGAAACCCATTGTCACCGCCCGTAATTAGTTCAGTTAAGCTAATAAATGTTACTAAATATAAATTGTGGCCGTATTGAGTGGTTTATTTTGTATTATTTTCTCAGTGAATGATGTGTTGGGTTTTATTCCTAATTTGTAGTGCTAACCGCGGTAGCCTAGTGGTTTGGGTAATGGACTGCTGAGACGAGGTCTCGGGTTCGATCCCAGGTTTCACCATGGTACACACCAATGACTTTTCGATGCTTTTCGAAGTTATATGTGTATTTATCGCAGGTTTATAAGTGCCCGGTTAATGGCAATAGGCTCGCCACCTATTACATTGGGACCTAAACATAAACTGGCGAAATGTGGGTGCTAGCACCTCTGCCTACCCCTTCGGGGATATAAGCGTGAGTTTATGTTATGTTATGTTATGTAGTGCTTTAGCTGAAGCCAGCGATGCTGCCTGCATGGGAACTCTTTAATCCTAGAAAATATCTTTTACAAATGGTAACAAAATTGGTTAGCGGTATAAGTTTGAAACAGTCTTAGATACTTTTGCATAAATTTATAGTAGGTGGGTACTAGTCTTGAAATGTTCGAATTCACACGCTGTCTAACCTTAATTTAATATCCTGTTCAAAGCATTCACAGTAGTTGTAATAGTATTTTACGTCAACCTGTAATTGCTACTTATGGTTTAAAATCAACAGGTCATTGAGAATGTTCGAGATTTCTAGGATTGTATAGTAAATGATATTAGCTTTTAACTTCACTCAGATACCAATTATCGTTTATGATGATGAAGTAACCCACATAATGGATTATTACAAAGAGTGTTGTAATAAAACGTAAACGTGACTACACTAAAATAACTGATAACCAAACAATGAAGAAAATGTGAAAGCTAAAATCCAGTAGCATCGTATATCCATACGTATGTTTAGCTTATCACAAAATTAAAGTTCGAAACTTATGAGTTGTCACAAATAAGCACCAACGAATGACAGGCCTAATAAAAGTGTCACTGGCTTTGTTTTTTTTCTTAACCGTCAATGTCGCCTCACTATTTCATGATTTAAAAGTTCCATGCCCTTTCTTTGTTTGAATATTCGAATTTGGAATTAGTGTGTAATGAGATTGAGCGCTTAAAGTCGTCGGTTATTTTAGTGCAATGATTGATGAAGCGGTTGAGGTGTCTGTTATTCAATTATGATTTTTATTAATGTATCTTGTGTATGTGAGTGTTAGTACCGAATTACAAATTTATGTTGGTTCATAATTTATAGGCCCAGATGACGAGTCTTCCAAGGATTTCTAATTAAGAAAACAATTATTAGAGTCTTGATGGTTCAATTGTTAGTGCTAATTGCGAAATTTTTGGCTATAATAATTATGTACGATATGTTGACAATGATAAAGGTCGGTGGGGTCTAGACTAGACGATCTAAAAAGTGTTAAGGGCTGCAGCAGTTCTGTATGACCCTCTAACGAACATTTTCAACTAATAATGAATCTTGCAAAAGTTCAGAGGAGAAGGTTCATGAAAAAAGGAAAAGGGAATAATTGACTGTTAGATAATGTCTTTGAAATTAAGTCCACCTTTGTACAAAGTTACCGTGCATATAGTTGAATAAACAAAAATGATTAAAACATTTCCAATACCAATTTAGTACCAATTTAAAAATGTTTTAGGGCGATATTTTCCCGCTCGAAATGGCCTATTTTTACTAGAAATGGCGCCACCGCCTACGTAAACATTAGTTTCTGTGTGGTCCACAGATGATTGATATTTATGCCGAATGTGTGTGTTCGTGTGCCAATATGCCACTTCAGTGAAAAAAAAGAACCATAAAATCACCAAAAGAAGTTATTTAAGACTTCAATTAAATGATTATCGAAATAAATATGTAAAAGGATCTATTCGTGAGACCTTATAAGTACACACATTACGTAGGAGTGTTTCAAACTCTCAACGAGTAAATGTCAATTTCTCTAGGGTTGCAAGGCTTAAAGAAGCAGCATTCACCTACTCAATTTCATTATTTTTTTTTTTAATTTCGTGAATTTTTAAGCGAAGGTTACCTTGCCTACCTTATTTCTTCCCGTAGTGCAGGTGTAGGTATCAGATTGTAAAATGATTATAGTCTTATAGAAGAATTCAGTTTGTTGGTGTGCGGGAGACCTTGGCTCCATTTTTTATATACCTATCTTAGGGCGATATTCAGGGCTCAATTGGTCAGAGCATTAACTCTGTGCGGTACTGGTCGCGGATTCAAATCCCGTCTTGGGCATTCACGTTTTGCTATTTGAACAGTTAGCATGTGAATTATTTTAGAAATTCGTAAAAATAAAGTTTGTCACTTCGCGATTATTTCTTAACAAGAAAATTAAAGCATTCAAATATAAGCTACAACGTTAAAAAAAAATTGCGTGGCAACCCTAGATCTTTGCCATTATTGTAAACTTGCACAAGACTCGGCCCGTGCCGGATGCAAACCAGTTCTAGAAATGTACTTAAAAAGGACTTAGGCTTGGTCAGGTGACCAAATTGACTGGTCATAGGCACCTTATTCAGTGATAGAGTAAATTGATATGCCTTGTGTTCAAACAACCATTATACAAGGGAATAATCTGACAAGACTTTTTAACCAGCCTCTCTAAACAAGTAGCAATATGGTCCACTTTATCAGTCCGACGGTGGATTTGGCTAAATATAGGTATTTAAACTATCATGGTCACTGACATCAGTATCAGAATAAACGGGATATACGCGTAGTAAAAGAACTCGAAAGAGGGTAGATCGATATAATTACTCCTAGGGAAAAAACTTTTTCTTTGTTCACCGCCACTACTCCAGTTCCTCCGTGATCATGATGCTTGCAACAGCGCCGAAATATCGGACACTCAAAATAATGAAACATGATAAATATCCCGTTTATTCTGATACTGATTGGGCTAAACTTATTTCGAAGACTTTTTATTATTTTCGAAGCCACTGTCATAGTGATTCCATAGAGCAGTTGAAATTTTTTAAGACTCCAATTACCCGTAACGACTGCCATAGATGTTGGTACGGCAACCGGGACTGACGTCTTAATGTGTTCTCCGAGACACGACAAGACCAGTGATATTTGCACTGAGCCGGGATCGAACCCGCGTTTCCTGCGTAGCAGCCGCGTTCACTACCGCTACGCCATGGAGACTGTTGAATCGTACTAACAATATTAAGTTTTACCTTAGGGGTTAGGGGTTAATATTTTGTAATAACTAATATCATTAATAACATAAATGCTGCTGAGATCACGGTGTATGAGTTCGGTTGCCAGCTCGTCACAAGTCAAATATCATTTATTTCGTTGGTAAGACCATTAAAACTAAACTTACAAAATGCCACAAAAACACGATTTTCTTACCAACTATGAACTAAATTTTTAAACTTTCGCGGCCGGTGTAACCTGGTCGACGAAACGTGTAAATCAGAGGTATGTATGTTCATATACCGCGATCGCATTAATTCCCCTGAACATTACGTATTGTGTAAGAACTGATCGCTTATTTATTATGTGCAACCATATTTTTTACCACCAATGGTCAGCTATTTTATTTAAATAATATATCGACATTAAAAAAGTAATGAACTGGCAATAAACGTTCCTAATAAAAAAAAAACTGTCAAAGTTTTCAGAAAGTTCTTAATTCAAATCGCTCACGTACAAACGATCGCGATCGCGTGCTCACGTCGCGTCCGCTAGTTCGATGGGCAATCAAAAATAAAATGGCGCCAATGAGGTCATATTGTCATTGTTTATAATTATTTCTCGGTAAGCTCGTGTGGTGGGCACACGACTTTTCCCAATATGTCGTAGTATTCATAGGCGCGTTGATTGTTGAGGAGTTATTGAACGCGGCAACGTGATGCAAAAGGTGCAATTGAATGGAGGCATGGCATTAATGAAGTTTCGGTCATGAATAGAATTGTTACTTAACTACGAAGAGTTTATTGTTGACTATTTCCAGATAGAAAGGAACACGCAGTGAGAAACAGCACAGACATTTACTATGGAATTCATATTTGTATGTAAGATTTAATATTTCATCATAACTTTTAAATGTTAGAATTCTTACATCAGCCGGAGTGACATGGGCAATGCTGATTTAAGAAAAAAAACCAGCTTTAGGTATTTCAACAATTTTATTCTTCACGTTTGAAAATGATTTCGAAAACGTTTTTAGCAGGGCAGTCGTCCTTTTTGTTTTTTTTTATCATTACTGTTTTTATACAGCAAACAAGTAAGTTTTTACCGTTGATTTTCCATTCGTTCCCTGGTAAGGATGATAGATTGAGCTGGTTAATGGTGCAACAATTTTTCCTCCAATACATTCACAAATGAACTGACCTTCTGCCTTTTTTCTTCCACATTTTCATAGAGGCTAAGAATTATAGTATTCCTCAGAACATTAATGATTGCTAACATAATTTCGATCAGCTAAGCCGTCTAAATTCGAGATTATGAAGTCATTTGTGAGTGAATTGACCCAAAAAGAAACAACAAAAATATATTCGAACTGTGAATCGGCTCACACAAATAGCCGCGACCCAAGCCACGTGTGTTCAGAACAAAAAAAATTAGAACACAATACCCTAAAAACTCCTCTAATTGTTTGTTCATATGTTCCTAAGATGGCCCCTTGCCATATGGGGCCGGTCATTTCGCTAAACTTTAACAATCCGTGTTTTTTCTCGATTCGTGACACATATGGTGTCTGGCTCTTGGGTTTAGGGTGTAGGATTGATGAAAAAAGCCGCTCGCCACGCGTTTACTGAGATACTTTTAACTTTTAACCGACTTTTAATTTGTACAGCGTTCACAATTTATCGGAACATTTTTTTATACCAATTAGGTGGCAGACAAGCATATAGCTCACTTAATGGAAAGTGATTGCCATGGCTTATGGATGTGTGCAGCACCAGGGATCTCACACTAAAGTGTAAAGGTAGGAGGTAAAACACGACGGTATTTCCATCCAATTGAGCAGTCCAACTGGGGAAGTACCTCCGCCCTACAGAATACCGCGGCCATAATTACTTCGTGTTGTGTTCCCAGCGGTGAGTAGGGTAGCCAGAGCTCACTCGAGAGTTGTGCTGTTAGTGGGAAGACTAAAAGCTTGTTCTGCTTTGTCTTCTACACTGACGGCACAGAAACTCTGTTCTTACAGGGTCGGCAGTGTGAGTGTGATTCATCTGGTGTTACACACATCCATAGGCCACGGTAACGGCTTTCCATCCGGTGGGCCATCTGCCACCTAAGTGGAATAAAAAGCTCTTGTTGGGTACTTTGTAGGAACCTTCTAATGTCCTTCTTGAAAAACCTATTAAACATATATATATTGTGAACGTTTGGAAATACCACAGCAGGTGTTCATTCCTTAACTGTTGCTCAATACCTGACATCTCAATGTAGCGTATCTACTCTTTTGCGCGTGGTCCAATATTTTTTTTTTCTTTTATATGGTTTAGCTTCTTGATGATCTCATGTCTTCTTTTTAATTATTTGATGTGCCTTTAGTAAAAAAAAGCAACGCAAGGGTAAAAATGTGCAGCTTCACTTTACATTACGTAATTTTTTGTTAACAAAATCCATATATTTTATATAGGACACGCCAACTTGGCCTCACCTCGCCTGATGGTAAGCTAAAGGCAAAGTCTCAGGAAAGAGGGTCACCATTACAGACACTAAGTGTTACAATGGTGGCACTCAGCTTAGCGGCCTCATCAAATGCTTTTTCACGACCCGCTTTAAGGCCCCGGGACAAAGAAGGAAACACGTGTGCTGGTAATGAATTCCAGGTCTTGGTGGTGCGGCAAAGAAAAGAGTCTCCGAACCGCATGGTTCTTGCTCGTATATTCTGCACAGTGTGAGGGTGACATCTAAGGGCTGCACGTGTTGTCCTATGTAGGAAAGGAAATGGTGGGATTAGTTGGAAGAGCTCATCAGAACACTCACCATGGTAGAGTCGGTAAAATACAGCCAAGGAAGCAATATCTCTACGCATCTTTAAACTCTTAAATATTTTACAGAAGTATAACTTCATTAGACTGTTCATACTTTTGCTTGATGGCTCTTGATGGAATTTGTTGTTACACATATTCAAAACACACTAGTACTTTTTTCACAGTATTTTTTTATTAAACCTGACCGGATTCGCCTTGCGGCATCCTCAAAGGTTCAATTCGGTCAGGTCTATCTAATAAAAAATACTGTGAAAAATGTAGAAGTGTGTTTTAAATATATGTATCTTCATAACGTAAACATTTAATATACATTATTTTTACCCGATTACGGGCGAAGCCAAAGGAGGGTTATGATTTTGACAGGCTATGTATGTATGTATGTAGGTTCATCTGTTTCCTCAAAACTCCTGAATTTCTTATTAGAACTGGACAAATGAGGTATCATTTAAAGCGCTTTGGTGGTCCAATGGTTATTATTAAAACACTTAAACCATTTTTTAATACCACTTAGGTGGCAGACAAGCACATTGCCCACCTGATGGAAAGTGGTTACCGTGGCCTATGGACGTTTGTAACACCAGAGGAGTCACAGTCGCGCTGCCAACTCTGTGAGTACAGAGTTTCTGTGCCGTCAGTAGAAGACAAAGCAGGACAAGCCTATAGTCTTCCACTGACAGCACAAACTCTCCAGTGAGCTCTGGCTACCCTACTCACCGCCGGGAACACAACACGAACACCATTACTTAACTAAGACTGCGATTTTATTTTCCCTTACTAAAAGTAATCTTCTATTTAACTACGCATAAAGGATAACTAACCCTCGTATTTTTTAAATTAAAACAGCCATGTATGGCGTTTATTTGTGTTTCCCATAGTTTATTATTTTATGGGGCATTTAGAATAGTTTATTGCTTCATATATAATATTTTGTGTAATACACAGCTCCTCCCATGAGGGTTAGGATTGAAGTTATGCACGTGAGCGTAGCAAACAAAAAGAATGTAAATGTTGTTTTAAATTTATTATGGTTTATTGTTTTATTATTATTTTTTATCTAGGACACGCTAACTTGACTTCACCTCGCCTGATGGTAAGCTAAAGGCAAAGTCTCAGGAAAGAGGGTCACCATTACAGACACTAAGTAATGTTACAGTGGTGGCACTCAGCTTGGCGGTCTCATCAAATGATTTTTACGCCCCGCTTAAAGGACCCGGTACTGTAGGAAGAAGGAAACACGTGAGCTGGTAATGAATCATTTCCACTTTGCTGTTCACTTGGCTCTGCCCTCTGTCAATATCTTTTATTTTCCCTCTATCTCTCTAAGGTTTGCTGGAAGAAAACTCAACATTGAGTTAAGCTCGCCTTTGTACTACAATATCCTTTTACAGTATTTTGTGTTCAATAAAGAATGTATGATGATTTGTAAATTTACTGTTGAATGAAAATCAGTCTTATTAATGAGTGGCTCGGCTCATATTCTTATGTGAAAGCACAGAGTAAGTACATACTATGCTCTTTCATGTGCTGCTATTAACCATACGGTATCACTTCGAACAATACAAAACATACATACAAACATATAATCATGCCTTTTTCCCCGGAGTGTAAGGCAGAGGTGAGCTAACTACCACATTTCACCATCCTTGTAATCGGTCCCACGTAATTGGGGGTGAGCCTATTGCCGTTTTTCGGGCACTATTGTTGAATCGAGCCATGCATCTGAGCGGACTCTGGGATGTACATATCAGTAATAGTTAAAAGCTCGTATTTATCACTCGTAGAATAATTCTTTTTTTTTTAAGATACATGAAGGGCGTACCTACCCCTGTACTTCCCACGCCCATCATACATGCATATTGAAGGTATTAACAGCACATGGGCTTACCCTAAAGTTTCCTAATTGTTTTTTTTTTCTATTATCCATAAAGATTAATTACTGTGCGGGCTAAATCGATTACGTTCTATTGTCGGTGTTATTAAAATATCCGTCGTACCCGGAAGTGGTCGCTGCTCACCCCTATTTTGTGAATTGGGGTTAATGAATTCGTAGATAAGAGTTCTGTTTTGGAAAATTAAAAATGGAAAATGGTAGTCGTGATGACAGCCGGTCATGTTGTGTATTAAGACTATATAGTACAATTGATGTATATTTTGCACTAGTTCATGTCCGCGGCTTTTTTATTCTGTTCCTGCTACTGACTAGACTAATCTTGCCCTGTATTAAGTTTCAGCCAGATCATGGACGGAATCGTTAGAGCGTGATTGAATAACTAACATCTTTAAATACTTTTTAAATTTAGCAATAGGACAAATAATTATGATATATCCCATAATCGGGATTAGTTAAAAAGTCTAGTAATTAATAATTATGATATTCCACACCAATAATTATAGGTAGTATTCCCTATCAATAATTATGATATTCCCCATCAATAATTATTATATTCCTCATCAATCGGAATTAGTCAAAAAGTCTAGTAACCAATAATTATGATATTCCCCATCAATAATTATGATTTTGCCCATCAATAATTATTGTATTCCCCTCCATCAACGGAATTAGTTAAAAAGTCTAGTAATCATTAAATGTTCATATTCCCCGTCACTAAGATTTTCCTCATCAATAATTATAATATTCCCTATCAATCAGTATTAGTCAAAGTCTAGTAATAACTTTTTGACTAATTCAGATTGATCGAATATAATATACTTAATGTACAAGGGTGTACTAGGGCGCCATTAGAATTTTTTGGGGTCCAAATCATCTCACGTAAAAGATCACGTCATCTCACGTGTTCTAGCAAATACTTTCGTGGTTGCTCGGGGTTAAGCCAGATGACAATAGCTCCTATAAATGCAGCATAAACCAAATCTAAGCGAGGAGAAGGAGTCAGCAGACCAACCGACGACCACTCTTAGATGATGATGTATATAATTTTAGTTTATGTCCTTCAAAAACTCATAAAAAATCACCGCCATGCAAAAAGTGTATATACCGCACTATTCTATAAAAGTAGGTCAAACCACCAAAACCATTAAGTTATTACTTCATTTTGTTTTGTTGGTAAATATTGTATTACTTAATTACGCAAACGACAAGACTAGATACACACAAACAGACAAAAATGAATGCACGAATTCCGTTATTGCGTCAATACTGTCGAATATTGTCTACATGATTGCTACAGCTAGAATAGGTGGAAGCATATATCTTGACCTCAACTCAGAGAAACGATATTCTTCTTCTTCTTCCTTTGTAGTGTTAATCCCAGTCGCATCCGAAGCTTACGCCTCCGATTCTGGGGTCCGCTTTACTAGTCTATATGTAACTGCGGATTTGACTGATCTATTCTGTCAGACTGCCATATTTGCTCCATAACCCATTAGCGATATCAAATTCATATCAAGATCAGTAAGACCAGTTATTGGACTTTTTAGGGCTCCAACTATCACTTAACAACTGTTCGTAAGACGCATACGAATTGTTTTTATATAAGCCGTGCTATCACCAGGGGGAGGGGTATAGTGATATGTCTCGTGTATTTATTTTCTCTAAATTATGAGTAAAAATATTAAATATTCTATTTTTTTTTAATAATTTGTAGCAAAAAAATACGCGTGATTTCGGAGGTGGGAAGGGGTAGTTTAAAACCTACTCGCGTATCATCAATAGTGCAGGGGAATAAAAATTGTTGAAAAAACATAACATAACATAACATAACATAAACTCATGCCTATATCCCCGAAGGGGTAGGCAGAGGTGCTAGCACCCACATTTCACCAGTTTATGTTTAGGTCCCAATGTAATATAAATAAAAAAAAACTACTACTACTTAACCGGGCACTCATAAACCTGCGATAAATATACACATAACTTCGAAAAGCATCGAAAAGTCATTGGTGTGTGCCATGGTAAAACCTGGGATCGAACCCAAGACCTCGTCTCAGCAGTCCATTACCCATACCACTAGGCTACCGCGGTTAAAAAAACAACCTGTTATTAATGGACCTTTATCCTCAGAAAACACTCAAAAAACGTGTACTTCGCATACTGAGGAGTACCTACATTTAGTGGCGTGATTGCGATCAAGATATATGCCAGTAATTATACATAATTGTATGTTCTGTAGTATCATGCTTACCGATACAATTTAATTAATTAAATTTTAGATTTGTTAGTCATTGTAAATACAAATTGGCAATTAATGAAGAATAGTCGTGAGTTTTTATTGCTAAAGTTTCTCATAAGCTTGCTTTGGGATTCTGGCTGTAAATATACAAGATGTTTTTAACATTCTTGTTATTGCTGCCTGGTTTTTTTTTCTTGGACTCGCCAATTTGACTTCACCTAGCCTGATGGTAAGCTAAAGGCAAAGTCTCAGGAAAGAGGGTCACCATAACATACACGTACATACTACGTGTATGTTATGGTGTGTATTGTTATTACAATGTTAGTAGTGTTATTACAATGGTGGCACTCAGCTTGGTCGCCTCATCAGATGCTTTTTCACGCCCCGCTTAAGGCCAACTCCTTAACCAATAGGCTACCGACTACATCTTTGGTAAAAGCAAGAGTAACTTCAAGTCAAGTTCAACACTTATTGATAACTCACTTGTACTTTTCCACATTACTTTATTGCTTATTACACCTGACCGGTTTCGCCTTACGGCATCCTCAAAGGTTTACAATGACATGTAAGAACATTGAGGACGCCGTAAGGCGAAACCGGTCAGGTGTAATAAGTAATAAAGTAATGTGGAAAAGTACAAGTGAGTTATCAATATATGTAACAACAAATTCCACCAAGTGCCATCAATCAACAGTATAAATAGTTTCATGTCAAGTTCAAGTTATATGTTTTTGCATAAGTTGACCAGCTATATTCAGCCATAGGTATCGGGAAACAATATTTTAAGAAACTTTGTCACCTAATTTGACATAGTTTTTAATAAATTATAAGTGCCCGGTTAATGGCAATAGGCTCGCCACCTATTACATTGGGACGACACGCTATCGGTGCAACGGACAACCTCCTCTGCAAGGGATGCTTCGTTGTCGAGGAAACGGCCGCCCACGTAAAACTGGAATGCGAGGCAGTAGCTCCCCAATGATCACAAATCCTTGGTAAAGCGAGGTCGTTCCGGAAAGCCTGTGAAGTCCCCAGGAAGCTTCTGCGTTTCTGGGTGGAGCTAGGCTGGCTGCTCTAGCCAGTAACTCTGTTAGGTGCGGACAAAGGAGTTCCAATTCAACGTAATTCAAGTAACTTGGGACTCTCTATAAATATGACACTAATGACTTTAGCAGTCTGTTCTCTCTTACCTCCATAAGACAATGTTATCCCAAAATATTTATATTCAAAACGAACTGTAACAAAGGTTAAAGTAAACTAATTAACATAACGATACCTTCACTGAAGTATTTTACGGTATAAGAACATAATTTACGAGTGACTAAAATAGCACAGATTGACATTCAACTAATTTCGTACAAGCGTTTACTAGTTTTTAATAATAACTTGGGGTAACTTTGAACAAAGAGTAGATAGACCATGAGTTTAGTGATATTTTGGGACATTTTGAATTTTTTTTTTTATATAGGACACGTCAACTGGAACCCGCCCTGCCTGATGGCAAGCTGAAGGCAAACTCCCAGAAAAGAGGGTCACCATTACTCACACATACCGTGTGACAATGGTGACACTCAGCTTGACGGCCTCATCATATGCTTTTTCACGCCCCGCTTAAAGGACCCGGGACTGTAGGAAGATGGAAACACGTGAGCTGGTAATGAATTCCAGGCCTTAATGGTGCGACAGAGGAAAGAGTCTCCGAACCGCTTGGTTCTTGATCGGATGTTTTGCACCGTGTGCGGATGACATCTAAGACCTGCACGTGTTGTCCTGTGTAGGAAAGGGGAGGGCTGTTCATATTTGCTGTCAATCAATATAAAGTTCCAGAGTTTGAGTTTTCATTAATGTAGGAGGCAGGACACGACGGTATTTGCGTCCAATTGAGCAGTCCAACTGGGGAAGTTGCAAAAGCCATAATAACCTCGTGTAGTGAACCCGGTGGCGAGTAGGGTAGCCAGAACTCACTGGAGCGTGTTTGTGCTGTCAGTGGAAAGACCAAAAGCTTGTCCTGCTTTGTCATTTGTCGTGACAGCACAGAAACTCTCAATGCTTGCAGCGTTGGCAGCGCGAGTGTGAGTCTGTTGGTTTTGCACTTTCCATCAGATGGGCCGTGTGTTTGTTTGAAACCTAAGTGGTATAAATAAAATAGACATGTACCATCAGTATTTTTCCCATATGGGTAAGCAGAGATAACATCTTTATACTTGCTACAATTCTGTACAGATTTTGTATGCTCAAATGAAAAACTATTTTTTTAATATTGTATCGATAAATTTTACTGTTATGTATAAATTCAGAATATATGGACATTCAGAGACAGATCAAAAGCCGCGAATATAATGTATACAATTTTTAGATTCGTGGAATATGATATCTACCCAGATAACAATTCATCACATTTTATAACGTGGGTATCATATTTTTATTGCTACACAAATATAGCGATGATGGTATACTTATCGACATCTTAATAGTTTTTCTGCTAAGAAGAATATGGTGTCTTTCTAATAATTATAAGGCTTTTGGTTTACCACATCTCTTAGCCTTTTCTAAGCTGAATTGGGGGCGGTTTTCAGTTTAACTACGGTACAACTTATTCAGTATACATATATTATGAGAAGCGACGGCCATCATACCTCCATAATCCATGGCGACATTGAGATTCTGTAGTGTCAGACTTTTTACAGCTCCAACTACCCATAATAAATGCTAGCGATTCTCGCATGATATGGAATGGAAAGGGACTCCCTTGTCCGTACTTAGCCTCCTTTTGGGCCATTGGGCGTGCAGAGTACTGGATAGAGTCCAGTCCAGAAGCGCAGAAGCTTACTGGGGGCTTAACAGGCTTCGCGGAGCGATCTCACTGTACCGAGGATTTATGATCGTTGATAGGCTACTGCCTCGCATTTCAGTATTACGCGGCGTTACCTAGGCAACAAAACATCCCCTGCAAAGGGGACTGTCCGTAATACCGATAGTGTATAGGTGCTTGTGGAGGGAGCAGTGGCCCGTTAATGTCCCCATTATATAAGTAGTTCTTAGATTTGTTCTGTCTAGTTTTAGGATGATAACCGAGACCTACGGCTTAATGTGCTCTAAGCGCCTTCAGAAATGGACTCTGAGCCATCTTATGAATGGTCACTGGTTTGGTGACTATTCAAAGACTGAATTGACTAATATTGCTTAACCTTGTTATTAACAAAACTTTTCGGTTACCACACGGTTACTACTTGGTTACGACACCCTCTAAGTTTGTCTCACAGAATCTTCTAAATTTCCAAAAGTATAGTCACCACACTTTTTAGACGAGCTCGGATATATCATTATGACGTTTTACACGTCTTTGCGCTAAGTTGAGATCACGTACATATTTATAGCTGCTTTTTTACTCAACATATTGACTCAAACCTTCAATAAACGTCAGCAGTACTAACATTGACTTTTGTACTTTTAATCCCTTAAATTAGGGGAGTAATGTTTCTTTGAGATAAGCTGATTTTGTAGGGAGGTTACGCAGATGGTGAATTACGCGAAATATTTAACTCAAAATGCTTGAAATATGAGATTAATTCAATACATAATGTACCTAATAAACATAACGTGATTTAAGTTGTCGCCAAAAGTCGACAGGGCTATATTTCTTCGTGCATTGTCACAAGTAACTTCGCTCGGCGGCTATACGTGTCGGACAGCGCGGTGTCTTATTCTGCGGGCAATAATCAATGTATTTGGCTCCAGATCTATCATTCTAAATACTTACCAATATTTGATGATAAAATATTTACTTTACTGACCTGAACTTACAGCCCTGAAAGGGGCAGGCAGATTTGCCAGTTATGAAGGGCGAGTATTATTGGTTACCAACCGGTCAATGAACCTATTGGACTGTAAGGCCAAACGAGCGTAAGTTTTTGAGTTGTGAGTCGCGTATTTACGGTCGCTCCGTTTGATTTTATAGAAAACTCCTGCACGCAGACTACTCATTTTGCGTCACCGCGTGAATTCAACAGAACAGGAAACCTGAATGCAGAAGAAGTAAACCAAAATTATGCCCCTAACAATTCAAAAAATTATGCTCATTTCGTTTCAGCCTAAACTTATAGCCTTATAGGCTATCGGATAAAGATTATGCTAACGTAAAACTGCTGTCATGTTACAGACACTGCAAAATATGACATTTAATTTTAGATTTTAAAGCAATGCTGTTAAAGTTTAACAAAAAATGGCTTTTTGTAGAGTAAGTGAAAAAGTGTAATGTAACTATTTTCATTTCATTTTGTACTTTAAACCTACTGCTATAAAGTCTTAAATTTCTAATTTTTTACAGTGTCTATGGCATGAAGATGGTTTTACTTTAACATAACCGAGGGCCAGTCCTATATATATTTATTGTAGTATAGCACTATATAAACAGGGCTAGTGTGTGTAGTAACGTGTACAATTTATTAAACAATATTAAACACAACTTTATGCACACCATAGACAAATGCCATCGACCATAAAAAGAGGAAATAGAAATTAAATTTAGATTTATTTGCGTTTAGCGCAATTTGTCCGCCATTGGGCTTCGGGACACGTAACGCCATTTCCGGCAATGGCCCTATACTGCGTCTTATACCTATCTATTATGAATGTGACTCATTTTGGATACAATTGATTGTTATGTGTTTTGATTTTGAATTCTATTTGTGTTTACATTAGATAGCGCTATTATGGGAAGACAAAACTCAACGAACATCAATTAGAGCAAATAGCAACAGCCCTACGAGCTGAACTTAGAGACTTCAAAGAGAACACTAAGGATAAAGAAACTCAAGAAAAATACAATTATATAGAGAATATTATCAAAACCCAAACTAAACTCATAGCAGATACTAAAATTGATACAAAAGGAAACCTATCAACAGCCACCGCAAAACTCCTAGAACAAAGAAATCACCTTATCAACGAAAGAAGTACTCAAAATAGGAGACAGAGACTAGCAAAAATTAGCAAAGATATCAATGAAAGCATGAGAAAGGATAGAAAACAACGGAGAATGCAAACTATAGAAAACTACATACGGAAAACCGGTGGAACTAAAAAAGCACTCAAAGAATTGACCGGCACGAAGTCCTGGATCGTAAAAATGAAAGATAACCGAGGAAAATTGGACCATCACAGAACTGACATACTAAAAACAGCTACGTCATATTACAAAAAACTTTATCAAAACAATACTACGCAAGCCGATATTCATCTAGTGGAAACCTCGAACACCCCCAGTATTCTCCAAGCTGAAGTCAGAAAGGCTATCGATACCCAAAAGAATGAGAAAGCACCCGGGCCTGACGGCATAAGCAATGAAATTTTAAGATATAGCAAAGAGATCCTGCTACCTGTCCTCACAGACATGTTCAACGACATCTTGAATAGTGAAATCATCCCCCAGCAATGGACCGAGTCTCACATCATTCTACTGTATAAAAAAGGGGATAAATACGACATCGGAAATTATCGCCCTATTAGCCTTATGTCCAATGTATATAAAATTTTTGCTAAGATCATCTTGAAACGGGTCGAAAGAACCCTAGACGAACACCAACCTATAGAGCAAGCAGGATTCCGCAAAGACTACTCAGTAATCGACCACATCCACGTAGTGCGTCAAATTTTGGAAAAATACAACGAGTACCAACTAACATACTACATTGCATTTATTGACTATAGTAAAGCATTCGATTCTCTACAACATGATAAAATATGGGAGGCGTTACTAGAACAAGGGATTGAGCACAAGTACATTCGATTAATAAGAAACATTTATAGTTACAGCAGAGCAAGAATTCAACTAGAAAAGATAAGTGCTCCTTTCAGAGTTGAAAAAGGCGTCAGGCAGGGAGACCCACTATCTCCGAAATTATTTTCCGCAGTACTAGAATCAATCTTCCGAAGACTTAATTGGGAACGTCTCGGAATTAATATAGACGGTGTACTGCTGTCGCATTTAAGATTTGCCGATGATATAGTGTTACTGGCAAAAACAGCAGAAGACCTAACCAGAATGATAAAGGAACTTGCGAAAGAAAGCGAGAGAGTAGGGTTGGCAATGAATCCGGAAAAAACCAGAGTGATGACAAACGGGTACAAACATACTATAGATCTTGGAAACACTGAAATCAACTATACAGACGAGTACATATATCTAGGTCAGCTCATAACTCAAAAAGATCCTATGCAGAAGGAAGTAGACAGAAGAATTACAAATGGCTGGAAGACATACTGGAGTTTAAGAGAGGCTATGAAAGATAAAGAGCTCCATTTAAACTTAAAAGGCAAACTGTTTAACACCTGCATACTACCCGTCCTTACGTACGGGTGTCAGTCGTGGTCCTTAAATCAGGAGACCTCAAACAAACTAGCAACTTGCCAGTATGCAATGGAAAGGAGCATGCTAAATATTAAAAAGTCTGACAGAGTTAAAAATATCACTATTAGAAATAAAACAAAAACTACCGATGTAACAAATAAAATCAAAAGACTCAAATGGCGATGGGCTGGTCACTTGGTAAGAGGACACGACAAATGGAGCAAAAGGGTGACATGGTGGTACCCAAGGGAAGGCAAAAGGAAGAGAGGCCGACCACAGAAAAGGTGGGATGATGACATTAGACAAGTGGCAGGAGTCACGTGGAACAGAGTGGCTCAAGAAAGAAAGGAATGGAAAAGGTTGGAGGAGGCCTTTGCCGACTGGCAAACAGATCTAGGAAAGATAACCAAGCAACAAATATTAGCTTAAATTGTTTATTAACTTTAAGATTTTAATGTTAGTTTTTTACATAAGTTTAAGAACCCATTGTATTAATTGATCTGAATAAAAGGCTATATTATTATTATTATTATTATTATTATGGGAAGCGCTTGGCAACAACATTGGCCGTCACAGTCGTAATACTTATCGATGAGAACAATTGGGTATTTCCCTATAGTTAAAATAAGTTTGAATGGTGTCATCAAAAATTAATGTTTAAAAATTATGGCAACGTCATTTATTGGTTCCGATAGTTCGGTCAAATGTCGGTAGATGGCTCTCAACCGTCGCCGCAAGACGGATATATGTATAGAAAAATTTGGATAGTTTCAGGCGAAGGTTTGGTAGCTTTGTGTTAAGAGCGTTACGTAGCGTAAGGGAAAGATCGCGGGTTTGAATCCCGCTTGGACCGATATAAAAATTCTATGTTAATTTATTTTAATATTTGAAATAAAATATTTATTGTACCTTATTAAATAAAGAACGATACATACATACACACATAAAATCACGCCTGTTTTCCATAGGGGTAGGCAGAGATCACGGATCTCCACTTGCTACGATCCTGACATACTACTCTCGCTTCATTCAATCTCATTACATTCTTCATGCGTCGGTTTAGAGCACTCCTGAGCCTGACCTGCCCCTTTTCTAAAACTACCCCGATTTGGTCCAGGTATGTGCGCCTAAGTCTTCCCCTTCCGACGGTACCATCCACACTCGCCTCATACACCTGTTTCGTTAATCTTCTTTGATTCATTCTCTCAACATGAACAAACCATCTCAACATTCCTCTCTCAATTCTCATCACTACATCTTCTATCACTCCACATCGTTCTCGTATCACGCTATTTCTCACTCTATCTTTCAAGGTCAAGCCACACATACTTCGCAACGCACGCATTTCTACTGCATTCACTCTACTCTGATGCTTTTTCTGCCACATCCAACTTTCACTACCATACATAAGAGTCGGCACTAATACTCCACCATGTACAGCCAGTCGTGCCCTTTCGGACACTTTCCGGCTGCTCATAAAGTTGTGTAGTGCCCCATTCACTCTATTTCCAGCTATCACTCTCCTTTCAACATCTTCTTCATGCTTTCCATCTCTCGTAAACAATGTTCCCAAATATATGAACTCATTCACTTGTTCCACTTTTTCTCCATCTATACAAATCCTACACTCTGTCACGCATTCATCTATTTCAAAAACCATAACTTTTGTCTTACTAACATTCACTTTCATTCCTTTCGAAGAACGATAAAAGATCGATGAAAATTGTGACAATCTTATTTTACTGTTTTTATTTATTTTTAATCATTCACTCAACCTATGTAATATTCAATTATTTGACAATTAAAAATGGTGACTTCATAATAATTTATTTAATACAAGTTGCAATAAAACTATACTTATAATAGATGAGTAGGGTAGCCAAAGCTCACTGGAGGGTTGTTGTGCGGTCAGTGGAAATACCAAAAGCTTGTCCTGCTTTGTCTTTTATACTGACGGCACAGAAACTCTCAATGCTTACAGGGTTGGCAGCGCGAGTGTATCTCTCTTGGTTTTGCACTCGTCCATAGGCCACGGGGACCACTTTCCATCAGGTGGGTCGTGTGCTTGTCTGCCACCTATGTGGTATAAAAAAAGGTAGTGTTTTGACGTTTAATATAAAGTAATTAGTCACAGATCAGTCAAAAAGAATATACTTATCTTTCACAAGAACGTTGCTACTCACTTCTCTATACGAAACTGATGCACGGCGTTCAAATCAAATGAAATTAATTTATTGCAGACACATTGTTAAGTACCTACGTAGATTTTACAATTAATGTTTGTTCAGCAAATTTCGCCGTTTTAGCAATATTCAAAATTCTTGTTAATATACAGTTACGTAACTACATATTATAACACAAAAATTAAAATTGTTCACATTGATATTAGCGTGTATACTTTTTGTATACTTCCAATAAATATATAATCGCGGCAGCCTAGTGGTATGGGTAATGGACTGCTGAGACGAGGTCCCGGGTTCGATCCCAGGTTTTACCATGGCACACACCAATGACTTTTCGATGCTTTTCGAAGTTATGTGCGTATTTATCGCAGGTTTATAAGTGCCCGGTTAATGGCCTAAACATAAACTGGCGAAATGTGGGTGCTAGCACCTCTGCCCACCCCTTCGGGGATATAGGCGTGAGTTTATGAGTTTATTATGAATAAATATATTACTATATAAATTCATGATAGTAACAATAATGTCAAAAAAACAGATTCTTGACTCTCAATGAGAAATTCAATTATAAAATTCGTCATTATCATCCCAATATTGTATGATTGATTGCATTCGAGGCCTCCACCTTGGAGGTCAAGGTCTGCGTAATTGCGACCTTTTCCTTTTTCGACCATCGGTTTTGGCTAGTTTTTTTTTTATACCACTTAGGTTCGATTTACATTATTCCAGTCTAACAAACCAGCGAATCAATTTAGTCACGTAAAGAATATTAGCAACCGCAATTACTAATATTCCCTCTAACCCCCTCCCCCCCCCCCCCTAAATTGCTCCTGCTAGGAGTGGGTTCACTTTGGTAGTGTAATGGCCAGGATTCGAACCCGGGACCTCTATATTTTTAAGGTTGGCTCCTTAACCACTAAGCTACCAACACACTCACTTATTATCCCTTCGTGAATTCCTATGGCATATTAAGGACTGGGACTCAATTTCCTTCTTCTTTGCGTGGCTCTCAGCATCACTGGTAATGAGACCAATTTAAAAATACGTATATCTATATAATGAAGATGTAAAAAGAGTGTATTTGAGAACTAGCAAACTTTCTTTTTAGATACAAGTTAAATTGTAATGTTGGTACTTTCACCGGTATCATTACGTAGGTCCATCTATTCAATCGATGCCATCATAACTATCATTTGTTATGTGTATTTTAATAGCCCGACTATAAAAGAGGAGTGTTATGAGATTAACGTGTGTATTTGTGTATCTACGACATCAGAGCTCCCAAACTAATTGGCAGATTTTGATTATTTATTTATTTACTAGCTTTTGCCCGCGGCTCCGCCCAGGTGGATGTCGGTTCCCGGCAATTTTTCGAATTTTTCTCACCTTTTAAACCTTTCCTAGACCTCCACGAACATTTCAAGACCAAGATAAGATAAATCCGTTCAGCCGTTCTCGAGTTTTAGCGAGACTAACGAACAGCAATTGATTTTTATATATGTATATAGATTTAAACTTAACTTCATGCACATTGAGTCCGCCTGTGTACATGTACACAGGCGGACTTTATGTCACAGGCATTCTTTACCAGTCAACCTTATAGGTGGTGCATAGAATAACAAAGTAGGTGCATTATGAAAGGTAACTAGGTAAAATAAATAGTAATATATACATAAATATATAAATAAAATATACATACACATAATAATATCTAACCATAGATTTATCCTTCCTTTTACTTCCCAATTCGATAATTTCGCCAGTAGCTGTTGTCTAGTTCTCTTGTGATGAACCTCCTTCTGGGCTTTATTATATCAGATCTCTTATAAGTACCTCCACCCTACAGAATACCGCGGCCATAATAACTTCGTGTTGTGTCCCCAGCGGTGAGTAGGGTAGCCAGAGCTCACTGGAGAATTTGTACTGTCAGTGGGATGACTAAAGGCTTGTCCTGCTTTCTCCTCTACACTGACGGCACAGAAACTCTGTGCTTACAGGATCGGCAGCGCGAGTGTGGCTTTTCTGGTGTTACACACGTCCATAGGCCACGGTAACCACTTCCCATCAGATAGGCCGTCCGCTTGTCTGCCACCTAAGTGGTAAGTATACAAGAAAAATAGTGCAAATATTTGTATGCGGGAATATGGGTATTTTCATTGATCTGGTACCTTGGAGAGCAGGTTGTGTCCTACCTCCTCGAAAAAATGCTCAGAGAATGCTTTTTTAGTTTAATAAACAGTAACGAACTGCACTCTCTCGTTCGTCCGGTGCGCGAGAGTGCAAATTGTAGTTTGATGGCCAGTGTCACGGTCAATAAAATTCAGTTGTTACCACATTGACCACTGACCACGACACCATTACGAAGGTCATGTGTATTGTGTGTCTTCAGTAATCAGAGGTAATCAGATTAATTCATGTAACATCCTTCCACATATACCTAAAAATATTAATGTATAAATAGTTTATGGTTTTTTTTTACGTGCGGAAAATCTCCACCACCGGAGGGAGAGGTTATGTCGGACTCGAACCGACTAAAACGCACGACCTCTGTAGGGTCGTTATTGGTTGCCGAGGGTGAGGTTAACAGGCATATCCCTCGCACCCCGGCCAACCTAGGGCCATCTCTCTCGATCTGGCTATCTCCTCGGATGTGGGGACCACAGAGTCCCCAACTCATGTTCGGGCCTGCTTCTACCAGGATGACAGGCGGCTCCACCCGTCACTCGCAGGCCTGCGCTCATGAGGGGCGGAGGTCATTCATCGACCTCCAACGCTCGAGTTGCCTCAGTACGCGGGCCGCTTGGCTTGCGATCCTCCTTCGCTCCCGCACCGAATAGTTTATGGGTAGAACATAGGTGTAAGCACCCTAACATATAGGTCTATTGGCGATATGGAAGTCTTTCAGTTAGACTAGTCGGACTTTTGAGGGCTCCAACTAGACGTAACGACTATCATAGATGTTTCTATGGCAACCGGGACTGACGGCTTAACGTGCCCTCTGAGGCACGACCAGACCAATACAAATATCTATATTAATGCATATAATTTTTTCTGTAAGCGTGGTTATAGCCACGTATTTTCCGGCATAGTAGAATTGGGACCACCCCATCTCTTCCCATGCGTTGTCATACAAGTCGACTAAGGGATAGAGCTGTTTAACATCACACAGGTAAATACAGCCCAGGCTCAGCCTCACATGCATGGCTTGAGTCAACAATAATGCCCGGAAGACACAAATAGGCTCACCTCCTATTACGTGAGACCGAATAAATGATTGGTGAAATGTGGGTGTTTATTCACCTCTGCCTAACCCTCTGGGGATAAAGACCTTCGCGACCAAGCTTACCGGCAAACCTACACGACACGACACGACGTAATTGACTACGGTATGTCCGTCCAATTTAGCAGTCCGATTGGGAAAGTACCTTACAGAATACCAAGGCCAGGAACACAATACGTGAATATATGTATGTATATATGCATTCTGCAACCTTCTACACAACGCTATCTAAACCCGAAGTTTGCTTGCTGTCTATTATGGAATCTAGACAGCGAATAAACATACTTATTTTTATTTTTTTTGTAAATACAGACCAGAGGCGTAGGGTCTCTATAACTCGTTTCTTGCCTGCATGACTAGAATATGGCGCCTACAATATGGGGTTCTTCAGAAATTAGAAAATTAGAGAGAATGAGAAGGTTTCTACAGTGTCGGTAGCGCGAGTGTGACGCCCCTGGTATTCCACACGTCCATAGGCCACGGTAACTACGTTCCATCAGGTGGGCCATGTGCTTATCTACCACCTTAGTGGTATAAAAAGCAAGTTTATTTCCCATCGGCTTTCGTTAATGAAGGAGTTCTAAAAGTGCTGGATGAAGTTCTAAAAGAAAGAAAAAGTAAGATTAGTCGTTTTCTTTTTATCTTTTAATGTATTTAATCGGCAGATTGAAGCACTAAATACAATGTTCACTTACCTACAAACATACCTATTAATTGCCTGTATTTACGTAAATATATTATTTACTGAGATCAAAACCTGTGCTCAGATAATACCTTTCCTGTTCTATAAGTGTGTCCTCCCCTATAATTATGCAGTGCTAGCATATAAAAACTTGTTCAATAATGCATGCTAATTACACTAAGTGCACCTGCTCTAAACCATTCGAAAAAAATACCTATTCTTCAAAATGACGCGGAATGGACCTACCTTTGTTATTACGTACTATTACTGTCACATAAATATATGGGTTTAATTAATGTATGAAAATTCATTTTTAGTATGGTTGTCTATATTTATAAGACAAGAAAACTTACACGATAAACACGCGCCATGTTTTTTCTTTGTTTATGTTGTAACGTCCTTAAAAAAATACTTTTAAAAATTCAAACTCATAAAATGACACTGGCCTCTAACAGTTTCTGTGCCTTATGGAAAAAAAATATACTATACATTTTTAATCACTTTTGTTATCAGTGTGATAATTTCTTTTTTTTTTATAGTTCTTGGCACTAACACGAAGAAGCACATTGCGGTATTATTTTATTTTCTGAAATTGGTTTTGATCGAGTTTTTATGTATTAAAATGGTGGATTTTTAGACATAATGTTTTTGATAACGCACACAAGTGTAGGAAACGGGCCAATTACAGTGAATTATGACTTTTCGTGTTAGTTCCAAATTTTCCTAGAGAGCTTCTAGTAAAGTCCCCTTTACTGAGCAATCATGTCATTAATCGTCATCATCATCATCAACATCATCAACTCATAGTCATTATCATAATCAACAATCATTTTAAAGACCGCATATTGAAAAACTTGACCGCATATTGAAAATCAAACTTGACAAACTTGACAAAATTATTTATAGCGAGACATTGCCGTCTCGCCATAAATAATTTTGGATGGTATTTAAACGTATATCAAAAAGAGTACATTTTGTATAGTCTTCTAACCTAACCTATCCATTTCGGGGTGGGTGGTGATCATTCTGAAACTAATTAGATGCACAATCAGTATTTTTACTGAACGCGAAAATATTATCTAATAATTTTAAAGATATTTACTAGACATTGGTAAAATTGCGGCGATTCGCTGCAGAAGAAGAATTTTTTTATGATTCCGTAACCAAATTGTAAAAACATAACCTTATTACTACTAAGACTTACTTAGTTGTCTGTCTGTAACCAGGACATATCTCATGAACTGTTATAGCTAGACAGTTGAATATTCACAGATCTGGTTATGTATTTCTTTTGTCGCATGTTTTTTTATAAATAGGTATCTGGCATCCGATCGATTTGATTGCTTGACAGCTTGACTCAAGCACCTGCAACCTTTTTGGTCACAGATTTACACTTATGCGAACGGCCAAATACCAAGTGCGTATGTATGAAGTGATATCTACTACTATTTAGAGAAGTAGGTATCTATAGTTTCTAAATTGTGTCAGTGTTCGGTGACAAGAAACTTTCTTCACACCTTTACAAATGTCAACTACGCGTATGTAAATTGAGAAGAAGTAATCAAATGTACGTCACTATTTCATTCTATGCAAATAATTGGGAATGTTCTTTCCTGTAAGTAGTTAAAATAAATTATTTAACTGAGCTTATTAAATTAAGAATGGTAAAATAATGGTAGAAATTGCGTCTGTTGTTATTTTATTGTTTTTATTTATTTTTAATTATCCATCCAACCTTTATTAGTAAATAATAATAATAAATTAATAATAAAAAAATTGTTTATTTCTCACCACAAACTAATGAATTCAAAATATGACACAAAAGGATTACTGTATGCACATTGGGTTGTGGATCGTTAGTGCCTGTGGTAGGTAATAAAAACCTGAATTACAGGTCACCAGGTACCCACGAACTGATACAATTCAAAAACTTATATACAGACACTTATACATTGCTTGTTATGCCAATAAATCCATAGGAGAACCATAAACTCCGCGAAATGATTTGACTATTAAATATTATGACGTCACAATAAATTATTTCATACAAGTTTCCTTATAACTTACCGTTTTGAAGTTTAGTAAAATGTAAGTCAATTGTAAAGTCAAATACCCAATTACTTACTAGAAAAATAATTGTGTTACGTTTCTTGGGTAAGGCGGGAATGAATTTTAAATTACGAATCTAGAACATGATGTAAATCTTTTGCCACAGATCTGATAAGAGATAGACATAGCGTGTCTTTTTGTAATGCAATCTGTATTACAATTTCCTCGTCTATCTCAGTGCACTGCTGGACATAGGCCTCTCCCAATATTGGCTTTGTCTTATAACTGTTTCCACACTGGCCAGGCGGGTTGGTACAGGGTTTTATTTCTAGTTTTCCTTTTTTCACAGTGATATCGTTTGCGTATTTTTCCGTCAGTCGCCTCTTACGATACCTTCCGAATGAGAAGGGGTGGTGAATACTACTTGTATTTTTTCTCCATCAAAAGTTAGTTCTCGGATTGTGGTCTTTTGCGACCATTTTTTTTGTTCCGTGTAGCTTTATACATAAAAGCCATTGTTTGTATGTAAATGGAGTATTTAATACAAATTCTGTTATTCAATTTGATTCAATTGAAATTAGTAAATGTTTATGTCTATGCAGCCTACCCTTTGTAGAAGTTATCAACAACCTTCAACCGTCACAAGATCACAAGTTATCAAATAACACTCCGAACTAAAGATGGTATTCTACAAAAAAGGGGTCATTAATACCCCTTTATGTAAAGGGGTACAACCCATACAAAGCACACCCTACTGTTGTATTGTTCTCACGACACGAGAGGGTTCAGAGTGCACGTGGAGAGTCTTCGGATATTGTGTTGAATGTCTACTGGAGTTAACGAGGGTTTGGGTGATTAAAAAAGGAATGGGTTTGTAGATTTCTATTTATCTTGCTCGTATTCTACATACATTTATACATATAATCACGCTTTTATGTTCGATTGGTTAGGCAGAGGTGAATTAAATGATTCAATCCAACACGTAACAGAGAGTGAGCCTGTATGAGGTTGAGTCTGGGCTGTAAATATCTGCCTGATGTTAAACCCTTAGTCTCCTTTTACAACACCGCATCGGAAAAGATGGGGTGGTATAAAATTCTACTTCGCCGGGAACCACATGACTTTTGAATGAAATTTTAAAGTATTTAATATGCTAACATTCAATTTTCAATTTTTTCTATATTAATCCACATGACTTTTATTCTAGACAACGACCAATAAATAGTGGTAACAACCAATGCAATTTTTTTTCAATCTCACAATTTTTTAACCATAGTTTCGAAAATCATTCGTATTTCTCATATTACATTACGTATATTCCGTATTTGACAAATAACAAACAATTAAATTAATTAACATTAAAGCCGCGTGGTTCCCGGCAAAGTAGAATTTGGACCACCTCATCTCTTCCCATGTGGTGTCGTACAAGGCGACTAAGGGATAGGGTTGTTTAACATCGGACAGATATATACAGCCCAGACTCAGCCTCAGATGCATGGTTCGAGTCAACAATAATGCCCGAAATACGGCAATAGGCTCACCTCCTATTAAGTGGGACCGAATACAATTATTGGTGAAATGTGGTTGATAATTCACCTCTGCCTAACCCTCCGGGGATAAAGGCGTGATTATATGTATGTATGTAAATTAATTAACAAATGTCTTGCCATATTATTTTTGAATAAATTCATTGTGGATCCTAAATGACAGGAGAATTTAACTATTCAAGCCGTACCTACATAAAGAAGTACATACGTCTTTTAAAGGCCTAATGTTATTTTTAAGTCTAGGAACCGGCGCTTAACCTTACCGATATTGAGTGTGTGATCGCCACCGAAGTGTGGCATCGACAGTTAAAACCAAAAACTAACATCTGTCCATCGAAATGCACATTGGTTACCACCTGCTTAATGTTCGATTAAGTTTCTAATGGTTTTATTTACATTGAGACAAAGATTTCATATATTTAGAAAGAGACAAAGAATTTGCTGGGAGAGAACTCATATTGAGTTAAGCTCGCCTTTGTAGTACATATTCCTTTTTTTTTTGTTTATAATCTCTGTACTGATTGTGTGCAATAAAGAATTAAATTAAAATTAATTGTGTATACCTACATACACAAAGAATCAGGCGATAGGGGTTGAACCACAGAAAACTAAACTTATCGGGATAAAATAACGTAGGTAGGTAAGTACTATTCCAGACTCCAATATATTACTGTGCAAAATTCCATTCCATTTAGTAGTCCGACTGCGGAAGTACCTCCACCCTACAGAATACCACGGCTATAATAACCTCGTGTTGTGTTCCCGGCGGTGAGTAGAGTAGCCAGAGCTCACTGGAGAGTTTTTGTGCTGTCAGTGGGAAGGCTTTTCTTAATTTTGTGTGGCACAGAAAATCTCTGTTTTTACAGGGTCGGCAGCACGGGTGAGACTCCCCTGGTGTTACACACGTTCATAGTTCACGGTAACCATTTGCTTATCCGTGACCGTGTGCTTATCTGCCACCTAAGTTATATAAAAAAACTATTTAGACATTGACAACTAGATCCTCAAACTACTTATTAACAGGCCGGAATCTGTTCATCACAGTAAAAAAAAAACTTAACCCAACAATTCAACTATCGAATAATTTCCTCAAAGGAGTTAGAACAAAGCCCCATCTTGTCTATACACTTTCCTTGAGACCCTGTCCGGGTCGCCCTTGAGTGCGCATGCGCTGCGCTGCGGGCGTCAGCTGCGCGCGCACGTGGCTTCAGGAAGCGGCACGCAACGCAATCCTGCGCACCCATTGTTTTGGATTTTGCGTCTTCGCACCCCTTGGTACAAATGAACAATAACTCGAATAGGGCTGGCAAAGGGCCATTTATTGTTATTCGTATATTACAAGAATAAGTAAGTTTCTTTCATATTTATTATGTATGAGTAATAAATTATCTCTGTCATTAGTTCATGTAATGAGTAAATTTTTCTAGTCAATGGATTATTTGTATGCGTTCTAGAATGATATTATACTATGTTATCAGATTTTGTGATTTTGTGGGGCCTGAATCTTTCTTTCTTTCTTTCTTTCTTTCTTTCTTTCTTTCTTTCTTTCTTTCTTTCTTTTATTCTTTTGTATTTCAGTTAGTATGGTAAAAATGTCATCATGAAATCAATGATAAAATACATACCTACTTTTAAATTTTGCAAAAGGTAACCCAAATATTTGATTTCATTTTAATAACCACTTTATCGCTTTGAAATTTGAAGTTTCATTTAAACTGCCCATTGAAATTCTACCTCAAAAATTCACAGTTGATTTTGGGGCCGTTCAAGTGTTATGTTAGCAGATTTATTAAAATTATTTTAGCCCCTCCCCCTCCTTGTCAGCAAAAGAAAGCAAAATTTTTACTCTCCCCTCTTGCATACGTAAACATTGGTACCTATATGCATATTTCTATTCATGTTTGTTTTTTTATGGTCATGTATGGGTAATGCATGCTATATTATGTGTGATAAAGTAAATAACTACTGCTTACGTAATCATTATCTAGACTCCCCCCCCCCCCCTCATCCCCATGTCATCAAAAATAATCAATGCAAAGACACCACCCTCCCCCTCCCCTCTTTAGTGCTTACGTGATACTAGAACAGTCCCTTTCCAAAAAAAGACATCACAGATATATTATTTAGGTATACTTTGTGTTCAAAAATTGAGCACAAATAGCTAAGTGCATAATTTAAATTTAACAACTACTAGACTTATAAGGGTTTCATGACCGCAATTAAATAGTTATAAATAAGCATACAGCGCGAACTTTTATTTCGGTGCCATTCAAATCATACAAAACGCCATATACATACATTAGTATGGCGATATGTAACGGTTACGGCTTCGACGCGATGTCTTGACATAAATAAGACCTTGAGTGGATTAATAACATAATCAGATAATAGTTACAAACCTTTTTTGTATATCTATAGTAAAGTTACCATTAGAAGGTATCTTCAGAGTCGACACTGCGAGTGTGACGCCCATAGGCCACGTTAACCACTTACCATCAGGTGGGCCGTGTGCTTATATGCCACTTGAGTGGTATAATAAATATAAAAAGAAATTGCAGAGTATTGAAATAACTATCATGCAATATTTTTGTATTAATTTAACTATTTATAATCTTTTACATGACTTAGGTATATTGAATTGAAGACGCTACGAAAATTTACCACATAAAGAGTGTTCTGTTAGATTAGCCATCATTACTTAAATGTTAAGAGTATCAGCCATTATTTTTCATAAATTTAGATACCTGAAAATGGAAAAGAATTAAACGAAGTCTGTTGGCTTTGCAAGTAAAATTAATTTTAATATTTTGATCCGTAAATAACAATATTTCTCTCCTCAGTATCAAAATGAACGGGATATTTACCATGTTTCGTTGTTTTGAGTTTCCGATATTTCGGCGTTGCTGCAAGCACCATGATCACGGAGGAACTCAAAACAATGAAACATGGTAAATGTCCCGTTTATTTTGATACTGATGTGAGTGACCATGATAGTTTAAATACCTATAATATTTCTCTCCTCTTGTTATCGATATCAAATACTATACTGTCCAGGAAATGCTAAGTACGAACCTAGAATTTCATGAACAGTATGGTTCACCAAACCAGTTTAGTTAGGTAGTTCCCGGCGGTGAGTAGAGTAGCCAGAGCTCACTGGAGAGTTCTTGTGCTGTCAGTGGGAAGGCTTTTCCTAATTTTGTGTGGCACAGAAAATATCTGTTTTTACAGGGTCGGCAGCACGGGTGAGACTCCCCTGGTGTTACACACGTTCATAGTTCACGGTAACCATTTGCTTATCCGTGACCGTGTGCTTATCTGCCACCTAAGTTATATAAAAAAACTATTTAGACATTGACAACTAGATCCTCAAACTACTTATTAACAGGCCGGAATCTGTTCATCACAGTAAATACTGTCCAGGAAATGCTAAGTACGAACCTAGAATTTCATGAACAGTATGGTTCACCAAACCAGTTTAGTCAATACCAATAAATAAATGTAGCTTTATGAACAAATAAATAGGAATTCAAATAAATTGTATCTGTCTGTTTGTTCCAGGTAAACACGAAATGGCTGAGCCGATAATGATGGAATTATCACTGCAGTTAACTGATCTTATAAGGCGTAACTTAGGCTACTTTTATTTTAGAAAGAAAAAAGTGTCCCACTTAAAAAATAAAACCCAGATATGTCCATATCCTTAGCTAGTTTTATACAAAAATGCAATTTTTTACTCTGGTAAGTGTTGTCGCTGGTAATTTGAATGCTGTCAACCCTAGTTTTTATAAAACCCGCCTAAAGGAGCCCATACACTCTATATCCGCATTTCTTGTGCCCTCGAGCCGTGTGTGGGGTGCCTCCCTCGTTGTGTACAGTTATTTTCTGCATTTATAGGCCGTTGCTAATTTTAATGATTGTCACGGTTTGAAACGTGTTACAAACATGTTTTAGACCGATATACTTGCTTGAAGCTAATCCCTTCCTAACACGTTACGAATAAGATTACGTATGAATAATGTTTTTTTAATTCGTTTATAGTTTTTTTAAGCTAGTTTACTAATTCGTTTTCATACCTGCGTTTATCCCTTTCTACTGGGATCCGCTTTTTCCAGCCTAGCTGCAGGTTTTAGCTAATCTTTGATATTTTTCGGGATACGTCTGCCATCTGACCTCCATAACCCATTTGCGATATCAAAGTATTGCAGCTAGGTCACTAATGTGTCGATAGAGCCATGTAACTAATATCATGTTTGCAGATTCAGAATTAATTTCTTATACATTTTTTCAACTGGAAAGCATTTTTTTCAACTTGAAAAAGTGTCTTAATTGTAGTCTTTTCAAATTAAAAAAAAGATGAAAGTGCCCGTTCTTTCCTGAGATTTTGCCCCTAGCTTACCATCAGGCGAGGTGAAGTCAAGTTGGCGTGTCCTAGATAAAAAATAGCTACATATTCATGCAATAAATATTTGCACCAAACGAACCTGTGACTTCGACACGGTAGCAATTGTATAAAGCGATAGCAACACATACCTAGTGTTATGTTGTTAACATTATGTTTGCCGATTACGTTTTTAATAAATAAGCTGTCTAAACCTTGGGTTGTTTCAAATTCTTAAGATTGAAGATAAGGTATAAAAAGTACACTTTTAAAAAAATGAATGAATTTTTCAAACATTAGTATGATAACGTCTTTCTTATGAATCGTAAGAAATTAACATACCCACTAATTACTTCAAAAATTCATTCACATATTTCGGCACAGTTGGTAGGAAAACAATGTTTTAAAATTATTGTAATTTATTCATTCTGCCGCAGTTAAATTTCGGTAAACAGCTCTTAAACAACAAATTGAGCTATCCAGGAGAATCTCGGTAGCTAAGTTGGTAGAATATTCCCGCTAAAATGGAGGGACCAGTGCCCATGCATGTATGTAATATTAAAGGTCACTGCCTCATATGATAGGGGTCTGACCCCTATACCACAATGGTTTCGAATTCTCGAGCTACCAGAATGTCTTTGGTTATGTTACTTATATTATCATCACGCCAATATCCATATATTTCATGATTTGGGGATCCAGATATGTAAGTAGGTACCTACTTATCTAATAAGGCCTGAGCCTATTGTCGTTAATCGGATACTTTATCGGTGTTCCTGTCTCCTCGCTGATGGAAAACAACATTATCCCTAAATTACCAACAGGCATAAACTTGTCACGTATTTATATTACCTACTTAAAAATAATGCTATGTTTTTCATTGCCAAACCAATACGCTTTGACTAATTTATACACACATCAACAAAGTCTAGGGAACAAGGACATTTCTAGTTTTTATTTAAAAACCCTTTCTTGTAATAGTGAGTGTTTTATATCAATAGAAGGGTATTTTTATACCGTTTTTAATTTTAATTTTAATAAAAACATTTTCATACCAATTTTTTTTTTTTTAATAAAGAATTGAATAGTGCCAATATTGAGTATTACAACCTTCTATGATTAGGCACAAAAATAACGAGGTAGTAAGAAATACAGTAATTAACCGTACTTTAAACGTTTTTAATAATCTGTAGGACCTCCTAAAGCATTAGCAACAGCTCGACAACGGCGTGGCATACTTAGTATGAGATTGTCAATCATCGTCTGTGGAATATGCCTCCATACACTGCGAAGGTGTAAAAAAAGTTGTTCTTCACATGCATGCTCTATGGGATTGAGGTCGGCAGACTGAGCAGGCCATTCCAACGTCGTAATATTGTGCTCGCTTAACGCATTGACCACTACCCTCGCGGTGTGTGACCGTGCATTATCTTGCATGAACATAAAATCTTGACCGAACTGCTGTCGATGAGGGATTACCATGGGGTGTATAACCTCCAGAATGTATTGGTTTGCATTCAAATTGCCCCGTATCCAAACGAGGTCGGTCCT
This sequence comes from Eilema griseolum, assembly GCA_963662185.1. Classification (NCBI taxonomy): domain Eukaryota; kingdom Metazoa; phylum Arthropoda; class Insecta; order Lepidoptera; family Erebidae; genus Eilema; species Eilema griseolum. Next base: position 25,556,615 of record OY759240.1, read on the forward strand.
TCCACCAAGGCGAATTCCAGCCCATACCATGATTGTTCCACCTTGGTAAGGATGAACTTCTTGCGGATTCTGGAGACGACTCCGACGTCCAGGAACTCGCCATATACGCACTCTTCTCGAATCAGGATGAAAACCGAAGCAAGATTCGTCGGAAAACAGAACCCGTGCCCATTGATGGTCGGTCCATTGTAAATGTGCGTTAGCCCACAATAAGCGACGACCTCGATTTCCACGTCGAAGAGCTGGAACCCTAAGCGGTCTGCGAGCATAAAGATTGGCTTCGTGTAGTCTTGTTCTGACAGTTTGATCGCTAATAACCACTTGATGCTGAGACTGGAGGCCTGCGACCAACTGACGAGCAGTAATCGTGGGTTGCCGCCTTGCGGAATTTTGCAAGAAACGATCTTGTCGCGGGGTAGTAACCCTATTTCGTCCCCTGTGACGTTCGGCAACATCCCCTGTAGACCTGTAGCGTGCCCATAATCTGCAAATTACGCTTGGTTGGGTGTTGACAGCATCCGCTACGTCGCGTTGAGTTCGTCCAGCTTGCAGCATACCAACAGCCCTTAACATCTCTTCGCGACTTAAATGACGACGTGACATGATGACTACAGTCACAAAAATGCACAAACCATACGTAAAAGACGTATTATTGATAATAAACGTTATTTACAATCAAAAAAAATAATTTTTATTTTGCCTCAGAGAAACTGCACAATCAAACACTTTTAAAAGTTTTCCCTCCATATTCGAAAATCATTACTTATTTAAATTTATTTTTAAATTTCGAACAACTCTGTAATCTACTTTATTCTTTTTTTATTTATTTACTGCCAGTTATTTGCAAAAAAAGAATTACACGAAAAAAAATAATTGGGGTCATCTTGTTCCTTAGACTTTGTTGAGGTGTTTATAATGAAAATTATTCTTAACACATTTTTACTTTTAATTCAAATAACAAAAGATCTCCTTTACCGTAAATAACCGAAGCAAACGCATATTAAGTGCCAATTTATCAAAGCTACTCTTGACCGCTTCACATTTTTTGCTCCCACAAGAGGTAGCCCGGCGATAAATAAAAGAAAATCCGTCCCAACTAAAACCTATAGGTGGCCGATGCATGCATGCGACTCACGCACCGCCATGCCACCCTACCCCTCTACTCGGTCAAGTCGCAACTTGCACAGGCTGTAGTTTTATTGCCCTCCTCATTCGTCCGCGGACCGTTGTCGAGCGCGCGCGTGTCGCCCGTCATCAAAGTTTAGTGAACGAGTGTTGTGCTTATGAACAGTCAAGATGGTACGGAGCTTATCGCAATGGACGAAGACGCTCAGCTTCCCAGCGAGGTTGTCACCTAACCGCACTTCGAAGGAGAGCGTCGGCAATGGCCAGTCCAGTCCTGGAGTGTCGCCGACCCCCAGTGCTTCGTCGCTCCCCCAGAGCTCGGATAAAACTATTACACCGATTCCGATCACGGAGATCAGCCAAATTGTAAGTGTCAATTCTCCCTTTTTTGATTGGGGTAAGTCCCTCTCTCCAATTATTTCTTAGATGAGGCAAGGGGTCGTTTTGTGATGCATGCAGCTGCAACACAAGTATGCGTTTTGAATGCCAAGTGGTTCATTATGTACGAAAACTTGCGGTTTGCTATTCCACGGAAATGTCGGTTTAGAACTACATAAAGAATACAAAATTTACTTCGACGAGAATTACTGGAAGAATTTAAATTTATGTACTATTTAACATCTCCAAGTTATAAATACGATTCTTGACGTAATCATCCTGCGTTTATTATTTGCAACATTTAATTGGAATGTCCTCGGCTGAATACTTAATTTGGTTAGTTATTAGAGCGTTATATGGCTATACGTAACGATGAAATGTCCTTGTGAAAATTACCAGCATAGTTACCCTACTTTAAAACAATAAGATTTGACGCAGTCGTATTGCATGATGAATTGATGACAATATGGTTACTTTTGATGACACAATGATGCTACATAATGTTCTTATGAAACGTGAATTATTATCCAAATTACTCCTACGCGTTTGTTTACAAAACAATTCAAAACTAACAGTCTTTACCACAAATAGGGATGTCGACCGTTACACCTAACTTTCCCATAGACAATAACTACGTGTATGAAATTTGAACAGCATTTTATAGAACGCAACACCATATTAGCCCGGTCATTAAGTACAGCAGCATTGCTAAAAGGAAGTGTATCAAAAGCCATATTCATATCCGACGTCGCACGTGTTGGTGAGACGTACATTACTTGTAAGTTTATAAGGTACGCATATTTGGTGCTGTGGGAACCATCGGTGGACGGCGAAATGAACGATCGTGTATTACAATGAATGTGTTTAGAGGTAGACGGGGGCCGGTGCGCCTGCGCACCGTTATGTCCCCCTTGCACTTACCTTGGCAAGGCCGCGCTGAGATGTGAGTTTTTTGCGAAGCATGAAAGCATGACTTTCACCTTTTAAGATGCCTTTCTAAATGCTGAAATCTGTTTTTGATTCAGGTCTTAGGTATTCAGTTCGAACTTGTCAATGGTCTAAGTAGGGCACCTGTGCTTTGTGAGACCAACAATCGATTCTATGTGAATGTGAATGTAACTGTTTGGACCAAACTTTTGTAACTTCTTCAGATGACAAACTGACGTATGTTCTTTTAAAATTTTAGGTATTAATACCATGAACTAGATCAGTGACGATTAGATTCAAAGGTTTCATCATGCCTTCGAAAACTTTAAGTAGATTTTTAATGTTCTGTCTTCAGAAAATAGGAAAAATATTTCATCTTATTGGTATATTATAAATGTGCCGCGATAAATCTTCATCACTTTAGCAGATTCCTATGAAAGCCGGTGGTGTTACATTTAACTGGATTCATGTAATAATCTTTATCCTTATCAGTCTTTTGAAGGTATCTGCAAATGATATCCATACACTTACATACTCATTAATTCGATTGGATGAAATCTCTCACGGTTCTTTTAAACTTACTTCTGATAAAAATTGCTATATATCTATTCATGGTAAAGGGTCATCAATCTTTTTATCGGTGTCGAATGGTGAACTCTTCGAACACGGAAGTTGATGGTTTTATGATATTATCGAATAACTAGGCAACCATTAAATTATATTTGCTTAGACTTTTCTTCGTTGACTAATAGATCTAACAACCAATGAGAATCTAGTGACACGTCTTCGCTGATATCATCTAAGAGTCTTTAATTCTTAATTATAGGTCATTAGTATTCAGACTGCCTACATTATCTTGCTAAGATAAGATATTCTTCCGATAGCAATAAGCTCGTCCGCGAGAACGTGAAATTGATAGTAGTTAGCGAATTGTCGGTATCTGTTGCTTTGACCTGAGATATCTATACATCTCTAAATATTTATTCAAGGTTGAATATAAATGAAAAGTAACAAATTGTGTATAAGCAAAGTTTGGCATTTAATCAAATTTTTATCCAAAATGCTACTTCATCGTACGCTAGTATGGGTCCTTCAGTTTTCAACCGGTAATTTTTATACCGATATTTCAGCGAGGTTTTCGGCAGAGTAGAATTTGGACCACCCCATCACATCCAATGCGGGGTCGTAAAAGGTGACTAAGGGATAGGGCTGTTTAACATCAAACAGATATATACAATCCAGACTCTGCCTCAAATGCATAGCTCGACTCAACTAGTACTCGGAAAACAATGATAGGTGAAATGTGGGTGTTAATTCACCTCTGCCTAACCCAGTGGGGATAAAGTTGTGATTGTATGTATGTATATTTTTTTCCGTTTTTAACCAATATTTAGAAAAAATTCCAAATTATTTGAAAATTTTCCAATATTCTTCATTCTCATTTGGCAACTTAAAAAAAATCATTAAGGTATTTTTGTTATTGTACAACATGCTAATATTATAAAGATTAAGTAACATAATGTTCCTTACATATACCTAGATAAACATAATGTTAGTTGACTGTTATGCAAAAATCCGTTTCGCATTGCAAAAATAAGCTTGCAAACCAATTCCAGCTTACTTAACGGTTCCAAATAGAATGCTAAGAATTTGGTCTAATTGATCCGGTTGACTAAGTTACACAACTCATGTAGGTAGGTACTGATTCGAATTCAGTCAATGCAGCAAACAAATTTGCTGAACTGGGATTGCAAAAGTATGTTATGAATATTGAGGCAGATAAGATAGCCTGGAGTGCTGTCTCAAATCTTGTGAGAATATTTTTTTATTCTGAAATAGTAAATAAACATACAGCACTGCTCATAATGCGCTATTATGGATCATAAGTTGCTATTTGGACAGTAAAAGTAGGCAGGGAATATACAGAGTGGAAGAATTCGACTTTACCTGAAAAGGAAGCACTCTAAATACTGGAGATAGCGAATTTCACTCAAAGGAAACATCACCTTATTTTAAAAAAGAAACAAATGCAGTTTTATTTACAGATTTTCGGAAGTTCGCTTGCCACACACGATAATGGAACCGACTACATTCCGATAAAATAACATACTGTATTTTTATGACATCAAGGCAGAGAATCGCCGAGGAGAGGGCCAGATCGCGAGAGATGGCCCTGAGTTGACCGGGGTGCGAGGGATATACCTGTCAACCTCGACTTCGGCAACCAAAGCGACCCACAGGCGGCGTGCGTTTTAGTCGGTTCGATTTCGACATAACCTCTTCCACCGGCTCCGGTGGGGAGGAATCCGTGGGGATTTTGCGCAGTTAAAAAAGAAGGCAGAGAATCGGATAAAATGGCGCATATTGGGAGAGGCCTATGTCCAGCAGTGGACCTCGGTGGGCTAATTGATTGATTGATTGAAAGGTCAGGTTCAATCATAATGATCAAATATCTCTAACAAATATAGTCAATTAAATGAAAGGAAATTCCTTAAATTTAGGTTTACTATTGAGTTGAGAAATTATTTTTTGCATCTGTCGAATGCAGCATATCGTAGCAAACGAGATCAATATAGACATGCTTTTTATTGGGTTAGTGTTGCTAGTCCTAAATTTATTCTGTAGCATAACATAACATAATCTCACGCCTATATCCCCGAAGGGGTAGGAAGAGGTGCTAGCACCCACATTTCGCCAGTTTATGTTTAGGTCCCAATGTAATAGGTGGCGAGCCTATTGCCATTAACCGGACACTTATAAACCTGCGATAAATACACACATAACTTCGAAAAGCATCGAAATGTCATTGGTGTGAGCCATGGTAAAATTTATTCTATAGTTTTACGATTAATTGTACAGAGACGAAAAATCTGCATTTTCTAACAGCTACACAGTAAAACTGATTTACAATTGGTTGCAAAACGCGGATAATAATTCTTAATGTATAAATCACCCATTGTTATAGACGCTCATAAAATAAAACCTTCTTTTTAACAATTTATCGTTTTACCGCGCTTACATTACAATAAACCAGAGACTAAAAAACCTACACAGATAAAAAAATCTTGATACTGTAGTATATAACTTTATCTCGGGACATATATTTTGGACCAAAAATGTGCTGTATACGCGGAGCACGCATTTTTTGGGTGTTTTAGGATAGCACGGGAGATATTACAAAACAATCTGCGCACGCCAGGGCCTCGTTCGTCTTGCGACTTAAGTCCAAGATATGCGTCCTAAGGTATACTCATGTACGAACAGGACAAGTATCTCGTTAGCACAGTTTAGTAATTTAACCAGTCTTCTGCAATGCAAATTGTATATTCTTTATTATTCGGTGAAAAACTACGTGACATGATTCACTTTTGTAAAGTTGGTTAAAACGATGCTACTAATATTATTTGGATGGATAAATGTTTGCTACTTAACGATAAAACTACAGAATGGATCTGGATGGAATTTGGCACAGAGTTTTTTTTTCTTAATACAACTTAGGCAGCAGACAAGCACACGGCTCATCTGATGGAAAGTGGTCACAGAGGCCTATGGGCGTGTGCAACACTAAGGAAGTCGCACTCGTACCGCCAACCCTAGCAAAACCGAGAGTTTCTGTGACATTAGTACAGATGATAACGCAGAATAAATCTTTGGTCTTCCCGCTGACAGCGCAATAAAGAGATACATTATCTCTAAAAAAACACTTACCTAGGCTAGGAACGGGATCAGTATTTCATGCGGGCACAGCCGTGGGCAAAAGCTAGTGATAACATAAGATGCTTTACTCAACAATAAACTTAACAACACATCATCTCAATATTTTAACTTACTAAAGCCCATCACATCATCGATGAATTACTGAGTCATTACAGGCATCGTGAAACCAACGACAATTTGCAATAAAAACTTTTTCGTTCATAAACTGTCAGTTACAAAATGTCAAATTGTTAACCCTGTCTTGAAAAAAAGTTGCACAGTAAAATGTAATCGTTAAAAATATTTGATGGCTCTCTTTCGTTCCGATGGTTTTATAGCGTGCTTTTTGGCGCGATCCTAAAATTTATAATTCGTTTGACTGATGAATGATATATTAAAAAGTTACGATGTGCTTTGGAGACAATTAAGAGTATTGTAAAGAGGACCGCAGCCCAGAAATTGAGAGGAATTATCATCTCAAATTTTATTTAAAAAAAGCAATGTAGAATGCTCTGCTATGTGATATACAAATAAAAGGACCAGAAAATAACGCTTCAGTGCACATCACCACCTACCGTATCCATTATATATATCCATTATTATAGAATGAGGAAGGGATTTGTTTTATTACATAATATTCATAAACTCGCCTATATCCCCGAAGGGGTAGGCAGAGGGTGCTAGCGCCTACATTTCGCCAGTTTATGTTTAGGTCTCAATGTAATAGGTGGCGAGCCTATTGCCATTAAACCGGCATTTATAAACCTGCGATAAATACACACATAATTTCGAAAAGCATCGAAAAGTCATTGGTGTGTGCCATGGTAAAACCTGGGATCGAACCCGAGACCTCATCTCAGCAGTCCATTACCCATACCACTAGGCTACCGCGGTTTTTTTTATTTACGCTTGAATGCCTTTTTGATTTGAAATATTGATATGAAATTTACTTTTATTTATACCAAATTTGCTAACAACAAGCCTCCGTAGCTAAATAATAATATTCGTTAATAATGGATACGGTAGGTGGTGATGTGCACTACTTCCAATGCATATACACTATAGTGAACATTACGATATAAGTGCTCATCTTCAAAGAAAGTTTTTGCCATAAGCTGTCTCACTTTACTGGGGTACTGAAAATATCGATTTGCAATGAACATCAGACATATATATACAGCCCAGATTCCGGCTCAGATGCATAGGTCGAGGCAACAATAGTGCCCGGAAAACGACATTAGCCTCACCTCCTATTACATGGAACCGAATATAATGATTGGTGAAATGTGGGTGTTAGTTCACCAATGCCTGACTATCTTGTGTTCTGAATCCAGGTTTTGAAGCATAACATCAGTAATATCACTTAGACTGCCATTGTTCTTTTAGATTTTAAAGATCTAATGTCTGAACATCTGGATATAAAAATGTACAATAATCTGCAAATAAAAGCAATAACACAACAATGTCAGTGCAACGACTCCTACAATATTGCCAGTGAAGTAACGAAGGATTTATTCAGTGCAATTTCGGCGAATGGAACACGGCTTGCCTCATATTACGTACATATGTTGTAGGTAGCCATTCGACGAGGCAGTTTACGCATTCCTTCCTCGGTTATTATCATTTGAGATGTTTGGCAAGTAAAGCAAAGTCCTTCAATTACATATTAAACAGGGATTAGACTGGAATAATATCTTTTTTTTTCTTTACGTGCGCGAAATCCCCACGTATATCTCCCCACCGGAGCCGGTGGAGGAGGTTATGTCGGACTCGAACCGCCTAAAACGCACGCCGCCTGTGGGGCGTTTTGGTTGCCGAAGGTGAGGTTGACAGGCATATCCCTCGCACCCCGGCCGACCCAGGGTCATCTCTCACGATCTGGCCCTCTTCTCGGATGTGTGGGGACTACAGAATCCCCAACTCGTCCCCGGAAAATGGGGAGGCGTGGCAGGCGCGCCGCCGCCGCGGCCTGCTTCTGCCAGGGTGATAGGCGGCTCCACCAGTCACCCCCAGGCCTGCGCTCATGAGGGGCGGAGGTCGTTCATCGACCTCCGACGCCCGAGTTGCCTTCGTACGCCCGAGTTGTCTTCTGGAAATATATCTACGAAAATGTCTCTTTATGAGAGTTATAATTGCTATAATAATCACACATCTGAAATGTAAGATTGACATGATATTAAATGAAATAACAAATTATACAGTTTTAAGGTAGTAATACTTGAAGTCTATACAATAGCTTGATTACAGTTTAAAACAAGGTGTTTTGTTTGATTCACGGATTAAAATTCTGATGTGAAAAGATGAATAACATAGCCTTATTACCCAAACTGTACGTAAGAAAGCAAAATAAAGTGTTTAGAAAGTGGAAAACGTAAAAAAGCTTTACATTTATGCTTGCAAATTTTCTACATTTATGCTTGCAAATTCATTTTTATTCACGACATAAATGGGCAAATAAATTATTCATTTTGAATAAGCTATTATAAGAAGCTACATATTGTAACAAAATTTGACTACAGTTAATATTTTAGGATTGTGTGTATCAAGTAATCCAGGAGAAAATTATCATGTTATTTTTTTTTTATAATAGACTGAACGTTGCATTGAGATTTGAGTTCCTACACCATCCTCTGCTATCCTCAAAGACGCCTAAAAACGCGAACTACGCATAATTATAATACCTAGTCAGATTTCAAATCTTTTAGTTCCAATACGGTCGATATAAAATCTAAAAATATCTTACATATCGGTAGTACAACCCCAATCAGCTTTAGGTATTACATTATTTAAGTACATCGCTTCACTGCGTCGACCATCTCACATGGAGTTTGACATTTCGTAATTGTATGATGATCTTGCCATGCATGTATCGGTATTCACACTCCCATGTGTATGTGCAGTAGCAATGGATGTCACAGCTTTCTCGAGTTTTGTTTGTTTTGCATCAATTCGATGGGATTATTAATGGAATGTCAATTACCATTAATTACTTTTGTATTCTTTTTAAGAGCGTATTTCACCAATGGTAGATTCCTATCATTGGTGAAATACGCTAGAGCGATTAAAACTGTGTAATTACATTTATCTCAATGCTTTTAATTTTAGTAGACCGTGAGAACTTGGTGAAATTCTAAGATATATAAATATAAAGGTAGGTACTATAACTTGAAGCCTAAAGCCACCTTCATCACTTTAGAATACAATTGTATTATCCTAACCTTTTAAGAAGACCTTTAACGTGATACAGCGAAAAACAATCATTATGTAATGTATTTCTTGTTCAATGCATGAGGCCACTTTTATTAGGTATTTTATTATGTTGGTTGTTGAACGAACATCTGCGTGTCAAATTCCTGTGCGCCATGTGCAGGCTTGGGAAACGAACCGTGCACATGCGTAGAAAAAGAAGTTACGTTATTTATGGTATTTAGGCATTGGCGGGAATATGTATAGACTATAGAGTATATTAGCTCTATCAACATAGATAAAAAAACAATGATTAACTAAAGAAATTTAAAAAACGATAATGATGTAACATGTAAAAGATATTGTATCTTGTTTTAGTACAGAACGTATGGTTTCCGTTTTTAGATATTGAATACTACAATATATGGTATTTAAAATTATATTAATGCATTCTGAACTACATAGTTTGTAAAATTACATGTTATGGTTACATGTTAAAAATTAAAAAAGATATAAAATAGTTGTCAGTCATTGTGTATTAACATTTTGCAGATTATCAATAATTAATAACTTAAATTGAAGATGCCTTCTTTATTTGTTTGAGAAATATACAAGCAATCATAAACAATTTAAATTAAACAAAAACTAAAAAAACTATTATACAACTTATTGCTAAGAAAAGAAGTAATTAAAATGCGTCGTGGAATTCCTCCGCATCCCAAGTCTCCTGTGGTAGCGTTCGCAGAAGACTGGCAGCACTGCCACGTTCTATGGTCCTTAGGTCACTTTTGAATAATAAATATGAGACATTATTTTCAAAAATGGTTAAAACCACTTACAACTGGTCTAACTGCAAAGCTTCGATATCGCTTTTGGGATATGGAGGTCAGATAGCAGTCGCTTCACGGAAACTATCGAAGCTCAGCTAAATGCGCAGTTAGACTGGTAAAGCGGAACCCAGACGCCGAGGTGAAAGCTTCAGATGTGACTGGGATTAACGCTAAGACGAAGAGAGGATTTAAAAAAAAATACATGCTAAAAACATATACCTACATGAGATATTTCCAATTCTGAACATTTCTTTTACAAGTCTTCTTAAAAACCATTACTACGAGCTGGGTTTGGGTCCAATGGCAGTAGCTTTTTTTTGTCTAGAACACGCAAACTTGATTTTACCTCGCCTGATGGTAAGCTAAATGCAAAGTTTCAGGGAAGAGGGTCATCATTACAGAACATGAAATATGAATATTATTAAAATTCCAAATTTACCTTAAATTTGTCGCATGTCATTACTTCGCAGGATTTGTACCTTAACAGCGTCGCTCTCGTAATAAGTACTACTGATGCATTATTATCTCGTTCGGCTGACACACCATAGAATTTTATCTTTGCCTCTCAACTGTTTAGTCTATTTCAATAAGCAAGCCTTTACAACATCTATTTATCGCCATAAAAATTGTCGGTTGGTAGTGTTGGTACCTATTGTCCATTAAAAATGTTACTCAAATATTGTTAAATTAATAATATAAATTCAAATATTTGTTTTAACTTTTAACGTAAAAGCATGTCTGATATGGGTGATATTCAATAGCAGCCATAGATAAAGGAAGAGGGTATTTTTTGTGGCGTCAGCTGTTGCGGAACTCGATACCTGGGGTGATTCGTACATAAGCATAAATAATTGTGATTTTATGGAATTTTACACACCGTGTGTTTACATTTAACTGCGTATGGATTTGTTCACACCTTTATCCCTTTGGGGTGGCTAGTGGCAATAGCTGGTAGGCTTGAAAAAAATATTTTGACTACGATATGATAGTCTATTTCATCATCATTATGGAGACGTATATTCCTGATTGCATCAGAGGCCGGGGTGAACTTGAAGCTTAGAGATTTTCCTTTTTTTTATACTACTAAGGTGGCAGACAAGCACACAGCCCACCTGATGGATAATGGTCACCGTGGCATATGGACGTGTGCAAAACTATGAGTCAAATTCCGCTGTAACTGCCATAGCACACTATTAATATTTATCACTGTGGCCATAGCTCGAAAAGTCTGGATGGAACACATCCCTATAACCCCTGATTGCTGTTCCCGGAAGATGAAAAAAAAAACACTGAGCCTTCTAACTTTCATTCACCAGAAAGAGATATATAATATTGAATGAGATACTAACACTGTTGTAGAACTTATAGTCAGCAAAAAACAAGTATCAAATATCACGAACGGATACGACGCTCAGCTATCAGAGATACGAGTACATATCAATATAAAACGAATAAGGGATGCGGATGTTAAAAAACCAGATGATAAAATTATGTTTCCGGTTGTAAGTAAAGTTTGAGTTAAAGGATGTAAAGACATGATTGAATATCAGCAAAGATAAGGTTCGACATCGGTTATTGAAAGACAGAGAGAAATCTATATTAATATTATAAAGATGAAGTGTTTGTTTGTATGTTTGAACGCTCTAAGCTCAGGAACTATTGGTTCGAATAGAAAACATATTTTCGTATTTAATAGTTCGTTTATCGACAAAGGTTTTGGGCTGAATATCATCACGCCACTACTTAGGAGAGCCGAGCAGTGATCATAAATGTCAACAAGTCTAGTAGATTTCCATATATTATTTGAAGACCTAAAAATTACGGGTTTAATGGAGTGATATAAGATTTCTAAATATGCCACTGGCGAAATTGGGGGAGGGTAAGCTAGTGTAGAATAGAATAGATGTAAACATAATTGTATATCAATCAAAACACACATACATGGAATGCACAGTCGACAGATGCTTTACTTAACAGTAATTTCTTACAGGCAATCTTTGACATAAATTTTAATGGGCCTAATGATAATACTGCTAAGTATATGTAACAAGTTTAATGTGTATTAAAACTCAAGTTTTCGAAACTTTAATCGGTATAATACCATTGAAAGGGCAGGCTTTATACAGATTCTTAATGTCTTGCCAATAAAACCAATACTAATGATTATTTTACCGAATAAAGTGCTGAGTATTTAAAAGGCGTCTGCATCCGCCTACCGTCAAAGGTATAATAAATGCATGCATTCGAAATTCAAAAATTCCTCGACAGCACCTGCCCAAGCAGATGTTTAGTTGTATACATTATCGAAACTTCTTACAGTATGAAATTTTTTGGAGATTTCGAATGCACGCACGCACCGACAAACAGCTGTTGAAAGTTGCCACCAAAATAATTTTACCTGTATCGAGAGGAATTACGGGGTATAATGGAAGTGGATCAGCTGATACCGACATATGGTACGTTTTTTTTAAATATACGAATTTGGAATGTGACCGTTGTTTTTAATCATAGACACACGGACTCACATCAAAATCTTTATTTATGTTTTGTTTAAGGAACACATCGCTTACACAATTTTTTACAAATATTCGCTTTCACAAATATTTTTTAATCATATTCATGACGTTTAAGATCTTTAATGTAAGAAACCTAAAATTAATAAGAAGAAGGTCACCACTTAAAAGGTTTATTTATAAGCGTTTTAAACAAAGGGCCCTTCGTGGAGGACGTCTGTTTTGTGTCTGGAGCCCTAATGTTTATTGCTACATGTCCATTGGGAGTACTTTTACTTCCCCACACACTCTTTGATAGATCCTTTGATATTCTATGGGGTCGACTGTTTTATTTAATATAGTTCCCCTATACTTTATCGTACTATTAGTTTAAATGTCGAAGAAATGGGACACACTGTAGCAATAATTACAATGATTACAAAGGCCATTGGATGTCGTTAAATAAAGTCGATAATTACGACTTTTAAAAATCCTATATTCTTAAAACAGTTTGAATTTCTTAAAATAATATGTACCTACCTATTCATTATGTTTGAAGTAATATGAAGTGCGTGTCTTTTCTGAGTTTATTCTTTGATGTCAATGGTGTAATTTGTGATATTGTTAGACATATTCAAGACAGTTAAGACTATCATGAGAATATGTCTTATTATAATATTACTTAGTTAGGTGCATAACAACCAGACGCTTTGAACTGCCAATCATTCAATTATTTAAAAAAGGAACAAGCTAATCACACGGGGTGATCATTACCAACCTTACGACAATTAACTAAAAAAGTACATTGTCATTATCATCGATTTGAGAACGTTTTCAAACGGAATGCATCAATTATAGGTTGTCTGTGTTGCTATAATTGTAATTACATATTCTTGATGGATGGATTTGAAAAGAACCTTTTTTGATTAAAGGGGTTTATGGTAATAAATTACTATTCGTAAATTTATTTTTATGATGTTAAATATGCACCCAAAAAGGTTGCAGGTTGAATTCAAAACTATTATAGGATAATATACCTATAAACTGTAAGAAATCCTTACAACATCGTTGTGGTTTGAGCCCACATGAGGGTCGTAAGCAACCATATGTTGTTTTACATTACGATATTTTGTCGAAAAGGATAGCCCTCTTTAAATAATTAAAACAAATTAACCTATCAAATGTTATCTAAAATCTAAATTATTCCCACACCACGGAAGTTTTTCATTCAGCTTATTTATCAGATGGACAATCCTATTACGGTTGCATGTCTAAAATACTTAGTCGGCGTGTTTTAAGTAAATGAGGATGGCGCAGTGAGCATTTATGATATTTGTTTTTGATGATGGCAGTAAATTTTCATTAGGTCTTGTAAACGGTACGTTTACTCGTGTTTCCTTTTATTATTGAAGCGTTCATTGCTTTTAGAATAGTAAATGGTCAAGGAACTCGAGTCGCGCCTTCGTAATTAGTAAAATCGACACTCAATTGACCGGATGCCCGGCCATACTTAAACTCTGATCGCGATCCCAATAATCCAACCGCACTTGATTTCCGGTGGCCTTCAACTTCTGATAGAAGCTATTGTAACTCTTACTTCCTTGTACTAAAGTTTGAATTTGAATGTGGCACTATAAGACGTTGACAGGCTCGCGCATGTACTTATGTAGTTCCAACTTTATTCCGTGGGAGAATTCTTGAACCGTAAATTTTCAGAATAAATGCAGAATTGAATACTTGACAAATTCTATAGAATCGTTAGTTTGAACGTTTACGTTCTGATTAAGCTCGTTATGTTTAGATAATTGGATCATTTTGGACTAATTTACTTAAGTGATTTTAAGCGTGAGTTAACAAGAATGTTGGAATTTTCGAATTACATACCTATTTCTTAAGCGATATTAAGGGACTTCTTGCGAGATTTCAAACAACGATTGTACACATGGTACGTACTTACTTGCACCAACGACAGTTTTATTCGTGGGATTACTCTACCCCGTTATTTCATTGTTCTATAATTCTTAAGAATATCGGTATATGGACAACTGATATGAAATTTATCTCAAGATAGAGTAATTTCATAGTGGGAAATTGAAACGGGTAATGATACAAATAAGAACGAACAACGTCTTATAAACTACAGACAGTGTGTCATACCGATGACCTTGTACAGGGGGGTTAGAATAAAAATTGTCCTAGCGTCATCACCAGTATCCACTAGATACGTAGCTTCTTCTTCATCCATACGCTAATCCAAGTCGCATCCGAAGTTTTCACCTCCTCAGTCTCATTGCGTGTTTTGTCTGACCATCGACATTTTCCGAGAAGCAACTGCTGTCTGAGTGTCTGACCTCAACAACCTATTGGCCATATCGAACTACCTACTGTAGTTAGGCTAATTGTTGAACTTCTTACGGCTCCATCTACGCATAATAACTGCCAAATGCCATTGCTGTTGTATATACGAGTAGTATCTTGTAGTTACATTTGTATTTTGGTCGTTAACAACTTGTTTAAAATATTAAAGTCTATGCGAATCTCGTATTAGTCATGACAAAAATCAGGTTGTGCGAGATTGCACGGTCGATGTTAAGTTTAGTCATCGTTTTGTAATGCGCGCACGCACCTCGCTTTTTAATTTATTAGACCTATATGGCCGTTCAGGCTCGTATCCGAAATTCTCTGTGTGAATCTGATCGTTGTTATCGATTCTCGGGACAAAGTCTTAACGTCTCACTGAATGCAAATCAACTGTGTTATTGAACTTAGACCGTGAAATAATTATGACATTTTTAGATAATCTTGCAATAATATTGCATCTTTTTGGAAGTAATGATTTTTCAGTATTATCATTGACTACAAACAAGATATCGTCTGCATTATTTGAAGAAGTCAATTCACTAAGTAGTCACGCAATAAATATTTGAAAGTTAATCCTAAACTCCAACCTTCACGATGCCATTTAAGTATTCGCATCACCAATTCTGTCTAAAATCTACAGAAAAATTGTCCGTAGAAAATCGCTACCTCTTCCCGATAAGAGGACCGTGTCTAAAAGACAGACTGGTTCTATAAAAAATAACAACTCTCCGTCTCTACTCGTATAATTACATCCGCCATTTTTTTTTTTGCAACAAAAAGCTGTCGCGTTTACGCCGCCATTGTGTTAACTTTGAATACGACAACGTAATATTAAAATTAAATTATAGCTTATGTATTTAACATAATCCAAATTTTTCGCGAATAGCATACCTGGGATAATCGGGTCGATTAAAAAGATTTTATTGTTGTAACGTTCCCACGGATGGTGCAGACGAACGCGACTTATATTTTTTTCTGTTCTTTTATTTAACGTATCCGCGCCTCAGGCCGCACTCTTGAAGAAGCCAAACTGCTTTCATTTGAATCTCGTTTGATTGTCGGTTGTGGCACTACACTATCATTACTGTATATTAACAGTGATTTTGGTGCGTAAGCGCATTTTGACGTGTGTAAGTAGCGTGATTTATTATTATGTTTATTTTGTGTTGCGTCTCCAAATTGAAGGCTTTATTTAATCTGCGTACAACTTTTTTCCCGCCTCTTTTTTGACAGTTGTCATTACATTGTATTTTTTTTATAGCAGTAAAACTTCACATTTTATAACCTAGTCAGTAGTCTAGTCTCTAGTCAGTCGTGTTTTCGTCGTCTAGAAATCACAATACTGCATGATAACGAGCACCGTAGCTGTATTTTGCGAGCCTACTTTTTAAACCGGTTTAGATGATGATTCGCGAGGGTCTGCTGCCGATTTGTATGTTATTTCTCACAATTTAACCGTATAATTTTTATTATAAGTTTAATTACTTTATGCTTGTTTTATTTTATCAGCCATATTCGAAAACAATATAACAGTAAACAATATCATTGGAATAGACAATCAATCAATTTTAAAAGCTAGACTTTTTTTTCTTCTGTGTCAACGACACTGAACAAAAAGTTAAAAGCGGCAATATTTATATTAAATCTGTTGATTGGTACCCATATATAGATGGACAGGTGTCTTTATAAAAATGGCGTAGGCGCTAAAGGTGTGGTAACATTATAAACAAATTAAATTTTGCAGTTGCCACTCTACCAACGGCCAGTGTGCAGTGAGGTCTATTAGTGTTTATTTAATTTATTTTTTTATACAAATAATGAGTTACGTGGAGTTTCTTTACGATTTACTAGAGGTAAGCTTTCTTTAAACAATTTACAATGCTGTTTTATTATGAATTCAAATGTCATTGAACTGTGTAGTCATCTTGACCTTAATAAAATTATGAAAGTAGCTTGTTCTTTAATAGTTATAAAATCTTTAAAAACAATGTCAATATTATTTGTTTACCAAACATTATTCACGACTCATATATTAACTCCTAGTTTAGAATGTATTCTAATTAAATTCTAAACATAAAGATAACATAACATAAACAATAATTGAACATTAATAACTGTAACACAGTTGTAAACTGCTACAGTTATTGTATATTTGCTATTATGTACATACTTTGTTTTCTGTTGCAATAAACATTATTATTATTATTAAAAAAAAGTCTAGACTATATTATATTATTATCGACGAATATAATTCGTTATTGATAATGCAGTTAGCATATTGCCTGTGGCTCCGTTCACCCGCCATACTGATTACATTCTCGTGATGCACAGGAACTGGAGAAGATAGATGGAGATAGGACACGACGGTATTTCCGTCCAATTGAGCAGTCCGACTGGGGGAGTACCTCCGCTCTATAGAATACTGGTCATAATAACCTCGTGTTGTGTTCCCGGCGGTGAGTCGCTGGAGATATTTTGTGCTGTCAGTGGGAAAACCAAAGGCTTGTCCTGCTTTGTCTTCTACACTGACGGCACAGAAGTTCTCTGTGCTTACAGGGTAGGCAGCGCGAGTATGACTCCTCTAGTGTTGCACACGGCCATAGGCCACGGTAACATATAGTCAAAGCTCAGATCGGCACATACAAAACGTCAATACAAAAGGAAATACGAAAACTAGTTTAGCAAATGGACCACCGGTTCGAAACGCGGCTCCGACCTGAGAAGACTCCGGTAAAACGGAACTCAGTGGGCATTTTTTTTAGTTTATTTACAAACATATAACTTAGTCTACTTAATCTATTTCTGTGCCAAATTTCCTCTTGATCTGTTCAGCCGTTGTTGCGTGCAAAGGCAACAAACCTCCATTCTTGCATACAGCCATTCTATGAGCCTTTTCTTAACTCAATTAATAATAATAATAATAATGTTTATTTCTCACCAAAACGTTTACATAACAAATCTCAAATAAAATACAGTAGAACGTAATTAATAAATTAGTACAAGGATCAATCAGAATTATGGCGGGCTGGCACCTGAACTAGGAGAATCCTGTGTCTCAGGCTACCAACCCTCCACCCCTGGCCAGAATCTAATATAATTTATAAATAAGGATGTGTGAAAATACGTGTGGGTGTGGGTGTGTGTGTGTGTATGTATGTGCGTGTGTGTGTGTGTGTGTGTGTGCGTGTGTGTGTGTGTGGATACATTGGGGTTGGTTTTCCAGTCTAACTGTGGTGATGCGGCTGAGCTTCGATATTTTCCGTTAGGCGACTGCCATCCAACCTCCGCAACCAATTGACGGTATCAAAGTTCTGTAAGTTAGACTAGTCAACTTTTTGGTGCACCAACTACTTGTTACCACTGCCGTAGATGCTCCCGGGACCGATGCGATGGCGACAGTTCCATCCATCCTCACAAATAGATACTCCTTTATCTTAATTATTCTATTAAAAAAAAAATAGACTGGGAGAGTAGAATTTGGACCATCCCATCTCACCAACTCAAGGAATATGGGTTTTTAACATCACACAGATATATACAGCCCAGACTCCGTCTCAGATGCATGGCACGAGGCAACAATTTTGCCGGGAAAATGGCAATAGGTTCACCCTCTATTTTGTGGGAACGAATACAATGATTGGTGAAATGTGGGTGTTAACTTACCTCTGCCTAACCCTCTGGGGATAAACGCGTGATTTATATGTATGTATGTATTCCTCCACTTCAAACTAAACTCAGTCCATTACAACACTTAACAGGTGTCCACATCCAATTACGTCTGAGTCGTTACGTTGTTCCTAGAACACATTACAGCTGCTCTGGTAAGTGTCCGCACATCCAGTGAAATGCTCTTATAAACTCATTACTACGTTATTGTAATATATCACAACACCAATGGTAGCTATAATGATGGACAATGTACTCAACTTTGTACTCTCAATTACTTTGTAGCATATATCATTACGTTAATAAGAGTAAAAAAGTACGAACGGCTTCACCTAATTTGAATATAACGGGTTTTCCAAAGGATTATGAGCTCATATTATATATGTCAGCTAACTTATTGTTAACCTATTCGATTAGATTTAAAAAATATTAATTACCTAGTGGGCATCGAAACCAAGATCGCTAACTCAAAAATCTAGTTCTCACAAAAAAACCTGGGCAGTTAGATCAGAAAATTTCAATAAATCAAGAAAAAATTACTCAACTTTTATTGAAGTTGGTTAAAGTTTCATAACAATTACCAACTTGAAGAAAATTATGAGCCAAGTTAAACATTTTCAAGTTCAAACAAGTCATAACGGGCTAAATTGTTTATAAGGTCATGAATTCCTACCTCTTCATTCTTGTCTCTGATTCTCAGTAACAACCATAGACTAAACGTGTCGAGACAAGCTCATAACGGCTCACCTGACCAGAATTATTAATGAGTTGAATACTTGCTACTTCCTAAAGCAGATTATAATGTTATCAATATTCAATTCTGTCTATAAGGAAATTTAGAGAAATGTTTTTGGTACTTTTTCGGTGATACTAGTCCGTGATTAAGGTAAGACAGGTTAATTAGGTTAGTTATAACGGAACTTAAAAAAAATTAAATCTATGGGTTGGTTATGGTTATTAAGAACATTCTTGTATCTATATTTGTTACTCATGATGAAAGTGTACCATAGTAACACAGACGAGAGGGAGGGGTAGACTACAGATGACTTGGATGACGAAAGTTCAGAAGGACATGAAGCAACGTTGCCTAATAATAATTGGGGTATGAAGATTTAAAATGGCAACCCCATGTACTGAATAAGGCGAGAGCAAAGAAGATACTGATATAGCCACACTTGGATGTACAATGATATCCAATCAAAAGTCAAATGACTTTGCAATAAATTGGTCTTACCATCTGAGACGGCGACAATTATTGAAGTTATCTACGACAGTGTAAACTTTCAAAAACATTCGTTTTTTTTTTAATTAGACTTTGCCCTTGTCAGTACTGTTTCACCAAAAACTCACCTTACCAATCCTATTTATTAGATCCTATTTATATGGACGATATAAAAACCAAACCCTTACTATTGTTTCTACAGAAAATAAACTTAAGTGTCTAAATAATATAAATACTTGCTACCTACTTTATCTAGGTCTTCTTGCTCAAATCATTTATTTTACGCAACGCTATCAAATACCAGGTAATCTGGAAATCGGTTCAAGAATGTTGTCGCGTTATAGGACAGGCTACCGCTTTCATAATCACACTTATTTAAATAAAGTGACATAGATTTGAAGTAAAACACACCCGAGAATACGAATTATATTAAGTATAATCCTTTTATACAAAACGACTTCAATCAACTTATATAACGCCCATGTAAAACAAGAGGATCATTTAAAAAATACAAAAGCATTAGTTACTTTTTTTTCAAGTGTGACAACTTTACAGGAGTTAGCGATGAGTTAGATATGTCGGACTTGAACCTGAAAATAAATGAATTGAGAACTATAGGATATGGGAATATAGAATAATATATTAAAAAGACTGGATAAACCTAACGGAACCTCTTTTGAATGCCAACGTCTAATCGAAACGAATCACAGGGTCAAGTAACTTATGTTGGGTACCGCTGAAATATGTGTGTTTCAAGATTGTAACAATGACATACAAATAATTCTTACAGTTCTCATGTTCAGCAATAAAATACTAGTAAACAATTTTTACGTCTGAAGTCTTCACACAGTTTTAAGCAATGTTATTGTTTGGCTTATCTCGTTCAAGTTAAGGAGTAAATTGTTATCTTGGAATACTATTTGTAATGTTGACAGTAGATAGTATGATAAAATTAAATATTGAGTGGTCATTTTTGTTTATTTTTTTTAAACCTACCTGGAGAGAAAGTAGGTCCTCTAAAAACTCGAAAATTAAAATTTAACTCAAAGCTTATCCATTGTTTTATTAAGAAACAAATGTACACTTAGAGACTTTCGGAAACATACTTGCGACACTCGATAATCGAGCCTATTGAATGATCGGGTCAGTCATAAGGATCAAATATCTAACATGGCAAATTAATTCATAAGAAATCAATGAAATCTCAACTAATAAGTTTAAAGGAACTACATCATAATAACAGTACACAACCGCCAAATGGAATGTATACTTGCTTACCAACTTAACTAACTTAAAAAATCTAAATACTTAGGAATTCACTAAAATTTCCCACAGTGCTATCTGTCATAATAGTAAAACTTACTTGCATTAACTTAGTTTGACGGTAGGTATATGTGTCATTACATAATGTCATTGTTGACTTTAGACCTGTGCCGTGTGGGAGGTTATGACTGGCCGACGATTAGATAAAGAAACGTTTTACGAGATGGTTCAGAAAACATTACTACAAGAACTATGTACAGTTTAATTTTAATCTGTTACTATGCAACATTATGGATGCGGGGGGGCCGAGAATCGGAAGTATTGATGCACATTAGGAGAGACCTGTGTCTAGCATGCAATAGGCTAATTTGATGATGACTATCCTATTCTTCATTCAAGTAATTCAAGCGATCCCATTTGGTGATTGGCGAGATGATGATTGAAGCTATGTTGATGATGAACCACATAGAAGAATACACAAACACGACTACACTTGTATTGCTGTATCATGCTTCATGATAGTTACGTTATCGTATCATAATAATATTTGTTTGTATTGTAAGATATAATAATATTAATAATGTTCAAATAATGGCCAAGTATCAAAAGATATCTGTATTGTTGTGTGATGGCCTTTCTTCTAATCGCTATATAAACAATAACTGCAAAACATAATCGTTATTATACTGTTGGTGCCACGATGATCTTCATTACGGTAAGATGCGCGCGCGCATCCGCGATAACGCCTAGTCATTTCCGACTCGCAGGCTGCGATATCCGGTCAATAAACCCGCTATTTTGATTTATCTGACCTGTTAATATATATAATTTATTACTTTAGAACTACGAATGTAATTGCACTTGATGAGTGAATAATATTTGAGGTGTGATATAGTAGGTACATAATATTTATTCATGATATTACAACGAGGCAATTCTCAGGTGAATTGTATTTTATT
Source organism: Eilema griseolum (assembly GCA_963662185.1). Classification (NCBI taxonomy): domain Eukaryota; kingdom Metazoa; phylum Arthropoda; class Insecta; order Lepidoptera; family Erebidae; genus Eilema; species Eilema griseolum. Next base: position 25,578,720 of record OY759240.1, read on the forward strand.
TTTTTAACTTCAATAAAATTTAAAGTAATTAATAGAGATGGGCCGAGTACTCGGTTGATACTCGGTACTCGGCGTACTCGGCGGGTTTTAGATACTCGTACTCGGCCCGATTAACTCGGTTTGAATGCCGAGTATACTCGGTTTAAGTAAAGCAATATATTTAGGTACATATAGTTAAAACAACAGTGTATTTCTTACTAATTTAGGAAATCTATGTCAATCTCAATTAATATAATCGAAATGCTAGTGAATGAGTAGTAAATTACTTGTATTCTATGTGTTTTATTTTAACATGGTTTAACATTGCCGTCATAGAAGCCACTATGTGAAATCAGAGAATTGCATAAAGTACACTTTACTTTTGCTTTATCTTCTATAATCTCGTCGTAAAACACCCAAATTCGGGATCTTTTACTTGAAATCATTGTCAACAACCACTGATCACGTACTACACGCAGTCAATCGTTAATTGACAATCTTTTTCAATTATTTATCTCCTATGACGTGCAACATGAAGTATTCGTTTGCAAACTATCAAGCATTATTATTCTCATATTTAATAAAGTGTTCTGTGCTAGCAAGCGATTGGTGTTAGCGGGGTGAAGGGTGCATCAACACGAGCCGGCCGCTCGACAGGCGCGACCCTGTTTTGTTGAATTTGATTGAACCGAGTTACTCGGCCGAGTACTCGGTCGAAAAAAAATTGAACCGAGTAAAACTCGGTACTCGTTACTCGGCAAAAGTGTTACTCGGCGCATCTCTAGTAATTAACTACATATTTTAGAATGATTGTTTTGTAAAAAAATGCATATTGTGTTTGACTATAGACGTTTCCCTGCAACTACCTACATGTAAACTACACTATCAGTATATTTTTTGTCAAAAATACTTATATCGGGTGAATACTTATTAGTATTGTTTCTTTTGTGAAATATCCTCTGTTATCTGAATAGTTTTAGCTTCACTTCCTTCCTTTATAGAATTTTTGTGTTTTCTTATGATTCACTTTTTTTCTTGACTGTTAGCTATTCGTTTTGAGTCATTTTACTATCGAATGTGACGTCAGAATGTGTGGTTATAGCTATTCATTCGCTAATTACTATCCTAACTGTATTGAGTTCATGACATTTAAAGCTTAAGGCTTTGTATTAACTTGGAATTCCGTTATTATATATTGTTTTTAGAATTTATCGTTATTTTGCAGTTTTAGTGGTTTTGTAGCATTTAATCATTGGAATGTTTGAAGCTATGTGAAATGCATTAGAACGGGTTTGCATTGCACTTTCGCGATTAGGTCAAATATTGCGTAAGTTTATAAATACTTAGTTAAATGCTAAGGTAAGTTGCTCATCAGAAGGCAAACTTCGATATAACGGTGAAAATGAGTTCCCATTCACTTATATTTTCAAATTCAGAACTATCAGTTTTAATAGAAGCACTCTACAGCATAAGTGTGACTTTCGAGACCTTTTTTCAACCAATAAAATTACAGAAAATTGGATCAAGTGACAATACATTTGATTGGGCATTAGTGATTTTTGAAGCTTTTACAGCAAAGATCATCACGATGATTCATAGTTCATAGGTTTTGGTAACCGTTACATAACAATTGGACAGAATGATTGATTGATTTTTCTACCTTAGAAGTAAAAAAATATATATCACTCACACTTTTTATCTTGCATTTCAAAACAGCTACGTATATCATAAAATATAAACCCATCAACTATTTCAAATGAGTTTATCTATACCGTTACTGAAGCATAAGTCTTTTAACGTGTTCTATTACCAGATTGCTGTACTACCGTACGTCACAGTCGCCATATTTGTATTGCTCTCTATCTCTAACCTTTTAGATTAGACAGAGATGTATGTCGTCCAAGGTGTAAGAATTAGTTTAAAGAGTCTATTTACGTGTGACTACTTATGGAAACGCAATTAAGTTATCTTGAGAAGGTGTATTTGGGAGAGAAATGGAAGATTTTATAGTTAAAAGAGGATATCGCAATATATTGTAAAATGTTTACTATCTGATTCGTTGTAACAAACGAGGCCCTTGAAGAATTATTGTGACAGTTACAACATTTTTATGCTTTTTCATTGTATTTGACTGCCTTGTCGCCAGGCAGTCTAAGAAAAGTATCTTTCTATAAATAAATTACTGATGATAATTAATTTTAGTGCTGCTATGAGGTAAGTGCCCTTAACTTTGGATATGAATAGGGATATCTTAAAAATATTAACGAAAATTGGCCAGAACATCCCGATACAATATTGCTAAATATTTTGGCTCACGTATTCAGACTCTGTTGCATGTTGCACAAAATTAACGCTTTGCCCAATCTCAAAATTGATTAACGAAGTAACGAGCGAGAGGTGAAATACTTGATCTCCAAGTGTCACATAGAAGGCTATATGACAACAATCTGTTTGTAGCTTAACACCGATTAGAGGAAGGCCAAATCTAACCCAATAAAGTTTATCTCGTTCTACTTTGTTAAAGATAAGTCACCGAGGATCATCGCCCCTGGGTCAATAGACGCCAACCCACATACGAAATGTTGATTTTGTGATGGTATTTCACGAAATCGCTGCAACTGATAAAGCGATCAGTCGTTCATCTAGATACCGATACTAAATAAGATTAGTTAGTAAACATTGGAGTCTAATGACATTGGAGTCTAATGTTTACTAATAGAATAGCAGTTTAGAATAACAATTACATCACAGCTTGGGAGCATACTGTATGCAGTTATAATAGGGTTATGACTTTAAAAGCGTGTAATGAATTTTCAAACACCCTTAACACTAGCTTTACACACTTGCGAGTTCATAGTTTTATCTATAGAATAATTGGTTTTATTAAATGATCAAAATTTTAGTTCCGTTTCAGTACGTTTAGCTGATAGTTGAGAAGTTTGGCGATAAAGGTATAGAGTTCAGGGAAATGGATATTGTGGAGAATGTAATCGAGTTTGAAATAACCCAAACGATGTTTCTGATACTAAAGTTCAAAGAGAGCGAAAAGGAATGCAATCCTATACAATGAACCCTTATTCTCTAATAAGGGTTTCCGGCAATCGATCAATCTGCGAGTCGGACGCATTACCCTTTAGAGCAAATTATCCAATTGAGTAAAACGGTTAGTGAATAGCGAGTTCACTTGTTGGATCATCACACTTGGGTGAGAGACCTCGAGCTGTGGAGCATGACTTGTCTTGTTTCAACATGTTACGATCAGTTATATTTTAAACGATTTTATAATATTCGAAACGTTATATTCTTCTGTATGCTGCTTCTTTGAGTTGATAAGATCAGTAAGGGATGCTAACAGCTTAATTGACAAGTGGCTCTTCTAATTCTACTACTATTGGTCCGGAAACCACGAGGGCTGCTATCTATTAAATTGTTTCGATAGCTTCTACTAAATTAACTTTATTAGATTCTTTAGTTTTTATATCGGTACCCAGACTTGTAAAAACGTAAAAGGGTACGGTACAGTGTACATTAATGTTTCATTAGTTTTTTTTTAACCCACGTAATTGAGAATCAACGCCTTTCCCTGGATACAACTCCATGATGCTAATAATAATATCCTATCAGACAAGCAGAATATCAGTGATTCAAATTTGAAAGTGATACCTGCGATCTTTGGAAATTTATAGGTCGAAGTTGGCATAATTAATGCTCCGAAGTCTGGTATCACTTCTATAACTTTTCATAAGTTACGCCACACAGAATGGGCCCATTATAAAATTTATCGTTGAGCGCGGCAACGTTTGACACGAGCGACCTCTGCCGCTTCCGGTCTGTTTGTGTTGCTGATTTATTGTCTGTTATTGGAATCGTATTCGCGATAAAGTCTAGTTAATTTTGCTTACACATTGTAATGTTTCATTGTTGGTTGAATTTCGTTATTCATTTAGAGCGGTTTAGAAGTTTTTGCTATCAAGTTTAAGGCTATTTTAAGTTCAGAAATCTCTCAAAAGCGACAATAATTTACGTATCAAAGTACCTACCTACTTAACCTTTATGATTTTGTTTAGTTTAGAATTTCAGATAATGATTTATTTATACCTAACTTTTATTTTTAATAGCTTCAGGGTAAAGTCCCAAAAATAATTCATTCACAAGAGATCACGTAGCAGATTATAAATCCTTTTTGAAGTGTTTTAAAAAACTTAATACGCTTCTTTTTCATTTATCTGTGGCATCTGGATATGGTTTATCAAAAATGCTTATATCTTTTATCATAATCAATACAATGTGTGACTTGTCTTTGAATTCAACTAGCCCTACGTCACGCAGGTCGTACGTGTTCTAATGACAGTTCGTATGCGCAGACGCATCGTGTGGTTTCTTTCGGAATTCGTTGCATGACAGAGTGACAGCGGTTTTTGCGGGTATTCTGAAATGGAATTTCCTAGAATATTTACGTGTTGAGTATTCTAAAATAGTCAGGTGCAATGTGGTCACCTAATTTACGACCTAGAGACGTCAAAGAAACAAATAACGGATATATTTTACTTTTAAACTAGCTAGCATGATCAATTTGCTTCATATTCTCACTGTTTATAAAATGTATTAATTCCTATCAATGTGGTATTGTTTGTTAGAAGCGTAAATTCTCAGGCACACTTTCAGGAAAATATCTATAATTCCAAAGTTTTTGCTTTCATTTTCATTGTGTTCTATACTGCTATAGAGTATTGTCTTTACATAAACTACACCAATTTCACTCAACAAGAAACAAACCCGCTAATCTTATCAAGCAATCAATTGCGTGTACTACCTATGTAGGAAGAGATCGTAACGGAGGCTCTATAAAACAATGCTACTTAATTGTATTGTTACCATTTTTCTACAAAACGATCATTATCTAAAAATGCGTGCGTTCACAGGGACGTTATACAAATTATGTTCTACCGTTATGAAATATCTCGTAAATGGAAACAGACCGTACTGTTTGTTGACCGTTCAAGTTATGCATAGAATAATAATATTTTAGTTGATACTACTACAAGACACTATGTAGGTACAACTTCTTACAGGTCATGGTAACTTAGAGCTAGTCGATTCACCGTTTTGCCTGTATTCGGCACTCGATTCTAAGTATGATTCAACTGTCTGTTTGTACATTCTGATAGTGTAGGTATTAGTATTGAGTGAATCTTATCAGCTAAGTAATCTGATTTTCGTACGTTTAGACGTTTCTGCCAAATTCATTTTGTAAATATTTAACCTATTTCGCTCTTTTGTATGCCGCTTAGCTGAATGAAGTGGGCTTTAATACTGTTATCCAGTTCTCAAAATAATTAAGTTCCATTCTTTTAACATTCATTATTCTTTCTCTTTACAAATCTTACCAACACCCAACATTAAAACCTACACGTTAGAAAACGCGTTTTATCTCGATTCATTCCGATTTTAATCGACATCACACTGTGGGAGTCGTGGTTTAAAAATTCATTCATTCATAGATACACAAACAGATTTTTTCAATGGAGTGACGTGTTTCGATCAATCAAAGAGCTAATGCATCATTTGTTTTTGTTTATCTAACGACCTTACAAGATGATCGTATTTAATGTGTCCATCGATAAGACATAGCCGCCATATTGGATTTGAAAATAGAATAAAATTCTTTAATTTGACATTGTTTCGTTTCGATGCCTAAGAGCAAAAAATCTTTTAACCGCCTCATTAAAACTTATTCCCTATCCTGGTGTTACGCATAATGAAAATTTATAGTGCTCCTAATATTTAGGAAGTTATTTCTCTTCTAAAATTTAAGTGGAATCACATTAAAATCTGTTGCGTGGAGAAACCTTCCTTGTTTTTTTAAGTCTGTTGATTGGAAAATCAAACTGAAGAATATTTTCGTTTTGGACTACGTTTAATCACCTGTAGAATGATGCTCCAAAATATTTTCATTTTTAAAATAAGTGAATACTTTTTCTAATGCACTTTAGTTATTTTTATTCATAAAAAAAGATGATGGTCATTATTCATACACCATCATATCCGATCGAGCAATTTATCGACAGCACTTTCCGATCTGTTCCTTTTAAGTAGTAGTGTTGTGTTTTTGAAAATAGACCACTTCGTTAGAAGCGCGGAACGCGATATCAATTAGTTTGTCTGTCATCGCTGCGCGTGTCGGGTTGCCGACTTATTTCGTTCTAAAACGTGCACCACCATTTGGGTTACATTAATTCATACTTTGTTTGTTTAGATGTTTAAATTAATTGTGAAATAGGAGTGCTCTGCTTCTATGAAAGACTTTGAAGAATGTTTTTTTTGTCGTTTCTTCGTATAATAAATAATGGGAATACTAATCTTTTCTCTCATGCTATGCTGTTGACGTTTATGTTAGCATGCAATTGTGGAGTTCCAGTTTTGGTTCTTTACATATTGATATAGATAGTGATATAAGTTATAACAACTACCTTTAAAACAGCGACAAAAATCACAGATTACATAACGTAATTATACGCCATTACATATTCCACGGTAATGTTCCGCTAGCGGGCGCTGAACCCGCTTCCGCTGGGCGTGCGCAGCAGTGATACCCATCGCTTCTTATTATTCACTTTTTATAATATCGTACTTGTAAGTTGGAGGGATATATTCATATTAATTTCTTTATTCCTCCTACTACATATAGACGTAATCACACCTTTATACCCAGAGGGTTAGGCAGAGGTGAATTAACACCCACATTTCACCAATAATTGTATTCGGTCCCACATAATAGAGGGAAAGTCTATTGCCGTATTCCGGGCACTATTGTTGACTCGAGCCATGTATCTGAGACTGAGTCTGGGTTGTATAGATCTGTCTGATGTTATACAGCCCTTAGTCACCTTGTACGACACCGCATGGAAAGAGATGGGGTGGTCCAAATTCTACTCTACCGGGAACCATGCAGGTCCTTCTTTCTTTTGTAGTTTGTGGGTAGGTTAAAGTTCCATGTTTTTTCAAAGAAATGACCAAGGTTATTTAAGTACGAATTGCTTTTGATATGTGATACATGCAGTTTAGGTTGACTGGGTACGTGACTAACGAAATACTAATTTGTGTTAATTAGCATTATTTCAAAAGAAAAGCGTCTATAAATAAATAACAGTAGAATGCAGCATTTAACAGTGTCTACCACTCTTGATGGGCTATCTGGTAGAGCATGTCTTTGTTAAATATTATTATAAAAACGTTAGAACAACAAAGGCCCACCGCCATAGACTCCAACAAAATTGATTAACGATCGAAATTTTGATTTGACTCGCTAAATTAATTCGTTTTATTGCCATTACACACCAAAGCTAATATTGGTATGAAGGTCGATTTTACATTATTTGATTATTTTTATAAATCAAGTACAATGTTGTTCTTGCTATAGAAACACTAATCACACATGTGGATGATAACTAAGGCTGACAATAATAAGGCTACAGTATTTAGACGCCTTCCGTCAATTTTAAGGTTCCCTTCACGTTTACAAGTTTGTTTACTACGGATACACTTGAAAATAATCCCTAGATATATTTTGGTGGTTTGTTTACATTCCCACGTCAGCGCGTGTCGATAGCTTAACAAATGCAAAGTTATATTTTCTACGTTCGAAAGTAATCGTATTCAAAGTTCAACCTTATTTATATAGAGCTAAGGAAAAAGAAATAACTTGTGAGGTTACTTTAAACTTGTAGGCACATCGCCGTCACTTGTCAATCAACCTCCGTGTTACTTGATGAAAGCAGAAGTGGGAAAACGTCAAAGAAATGTACAAAGAAGTAAACCCATAATAAGCACAAAACGAAAAAAATCAGTACCGAAGCAGCAGCTCAACCCGCCATTTTCTAAATAAGAACACAAAGTGACAGTTAAGTTCGCGCCATAATTTATATGGTGCGTACCATTTTAAACGATGATGGGCGCGTTCGAACGGGAAGTTTTTCTTTTAAAAGAATATAAATATATTTTGGGAAAGATATATTTTATGAAGAAGTAAAACTGTGATATTAGTCATTGTCAAATAGTGTTTTATTTCTAAACCTTATTTGTATTCCGAACAAGTAAAATTTTCAGTAGCATTACGTTCCTAATCATATATGCATCTAGGTATTGTTTCACACTGTGCAAACATTGACACATGTTGTTTTAGATTTGGTCTTTAAAAGGACAAAACAGAAAGAGTGTTGTTAACAATCACCCCAAATGGAGCTCGTAACAAATTAGAGCCGTCGAGTTGTCGACCGCGCACGGCGAAGCGGACACGGTCGTCAAATGAATTGTCACATGCAATTGTTTTGACTAAAATAACATTCACCAGTAGCACTTTGCAACGAGTGTAGGATATTTGCAAACTGTCACCCTTCCATAGTTTGAAAAGTAATATTGCCAATTTAAATGTTGCCAGTACTTAGTTTGCCACATTTTTTTTCTAAACTTGAAAATGGAATAGTTGTATAAATAATATTAACATTCTAGTGAATTAATTTAAATATGTAGTCTATTAGATCATCAAGTAAAGCAAGCAAATCGAAATTTAATTTATTACGTTCACGTAAATCTATAGTAAATAAGTAGATTATAGATCATTGTGTAACATATAAGTATCGTTAACAGCTCAAATTTTGCAATATATAATATCTATGTATATGTCTAAAATAATTTAATAGTGTTCCCTTCAAGGTCTTTAGATTGATAGTTGGATACGATTGTCTATCGGCGTGGGTGACATGATGCAACCCTAAGCAGTTGTAGGCGTTTAGTTACCTTGTGACTAGATAACGTTTTTATACCATAAAAGAATCGAAGTCTCGTTTGTTATTCCTTCCTTAGAAGTAAAATTTAAGTAGTGTTAGAAAAAATGGTTGACTAATTTCGTAATTAAGCATTTTTTTTTGTTTCTTCATAATGCAACTAAGGTAATTTGTGCCATTAATCTGTAGGATTAACTCAACCAAAGTCCCGATTGTCGTTAATTAAGTCATGTTACACCACATTATCTTTTCTTTTCGTGAATATCAAGGAATTTCAGTTTCAGCCACACATGTTGTTGTTGGTTCTGTTCTAAACTTTAATTTAAGAATTTAGGCGTACGGTTAGTTATGTATCATTTATTTTTATGACCGACCGCCCTTGAGCTGCGTGTAAATTTTATTAATTATAACTTATTAATTTAATAAAAACAATGTGTGTGGGAGGGTAAGGCAAAGAGTATAAGGTCTCAAAGCCTTTTAAGGACTCTTGTTATCTCTGTTTGTGTGTCGCAAGCTTTTTGTCGGTAAACATTTGCATGCATTATGTCAAATAACTGATTAATTACTTACTTACTTTACAACCCCTTACGGAGTAAGATAAGCTATAATTAGCTAAATAGGGAAGTTCAAACAAGTTATATTTGTGTTTGGTAATTAATAACCTCAAGCAATAACTAAACGTTGTCTGACAGTTCAACCAAAAAAAGAAATCAAATGAAAGAATTATGCAGCAGTGTTGCTATACGAATAAGTTACAATTTATTATCTAGCTGTATAATATCACCCGAACAGGGATATTTTACAAATGGTAGCGTAACATCAATTTCTAGCTATCCTTTTGCTGCAGTGTCGTTCCGCGGCCAAATGTCACAACCGACGCGTCACTTCAGCAACCTGTTACGTTTCGCTTCTGTTATATTTACGATACAACGAGTTCTATAATTGAGCGATGCGGGAGAACTGAACACATCGCGGTCCATCTTTTTAGAATACGACACAAATAACATTCTATATTTGTAAATTTATACACCACCAGCTTTGAGAGCACCTAGTTTTTCTTAACATAACCAGCCATTTTCACCCTTAACGACTTAGCTTAAAGCTCACAGTTAAGTGCATGTAAAAGATGGGATAAGGTACTTCGTTTTACTTGAATAGAAAATGCTAAGGTGGTACGTTACGCAGCAGCCATGGCGATGACCACATGCATCAATGTTTGTAAATAGAAACACATCGTACTATAAATCTACTTTGATCTTTCCGTTTCGAAATGCGTCAAGTCCATCGCTGGTTAGCTTCAACTAGACGTTTGAATGAATACTAGTGTTTCAGTGTACAGAAAAGTTCCATGCTAACTTTAGTATTCGGTATTGCAACTTCGAGCTCCACGCGACGACTAGAGACATCTTTTGAGCAAATATACTTACCCAGTTTTGTTTACTAACAACTTTTAGCGTCTGCACATTTTTTTACTTTTATAGTAGCACAAGTAAAGAACATGTCTTTCAGTTCTCGCCGAGGCGGTTTCATAGAAAAATTAGCTGCAACATGTGAAAGTGCCCGCTCAAAGGAATCTAACGAGTGTATTTGCTCATTCCATTACCCAGCTGGTTTGGGAAGTGAAAAATCACGCTTATCTCGACACAAACACAAGGGAACAGTGGTCCGTGGCTCGAGCCATCTGTTCGTTGCACCCATAAAGATAACGAAAATGTACCAACGGGAACGCATTCACTACGTATCAGGCGTTTGCGGTGAACGCTCTCGCGCCTTTATTTTGAATTAACTACGCGCGAAAAACAGTCGGCCATTTTGCATATTTTCGAACGATGTGTTCCATATTCGAGAGTACGGTGTGTATACAGAGCGCCCGTTTGATATTCTCTTTGAAATGTGGTTTATTTTTAATCACGTTGTCCTATTTAATCCGTTATGTGAGTGTGGTAAGCGCCTCAATCAGTCTCAGCGGCAACCGAAGCTACTGGAGTCGTGTTTTCTGTTGAAATATAAATTAGTTGATCAAAATGTTAAAATATATTGTTTCCAAGATTAAGAAGGTCAACCTATGCAATTTTTGGATAATGTGTAGGTATAGATGTTTGTGATATAATTTTAAACATTGTTTTCTTTGGTTACAGATCTATCCGGATCCTGAGTCGGAGAAGGCTATTATGGGATCTGTGGTTTACTGCATTCACCACAAGGAAGGATGCCAATGGTCTGATGAACTACGCAAATTGAAGGTGAGTGAGAATGCCTAATATGTGCCGAGATAAAGAGAAGTGGGTAACTAGATCGATCGATCTATCATTATGTGAACTACTTTCTGTGTCACGACACAATTATTTATCTGTAGTAACAATACTAGCTTCTACTATCATATGAATTTGTTCAATTTAATTGAATATGTTAATTTAGCACATGTTTGCTACAATTCTTATCATTCGCTAGATTTTCTTACTAGTACAACCGAAATTACTATTATCGTTAACGATATTAAATTGCTGGTGTTGGGAGTTAAGGCTATCGACGTTTGACCGCGATTCAAAGCTGGGACCACTCGATCATAAGGCCAACTCAACCACTAAGCAACCAACGTAATGATTTTTATTAAACCATACTTTTTTAAATATAGTTTACTCAAATATCACAAAACATAAAAATTAAGTAGATATTATTTATACTAAAATTTGCGGTGTATAACACAAATGATTGTTGTGGCAGGCCCACCTGAACACTTGCAAGCATGACGCAGTGCTGTGCGCGGCGCAGTGCGGCGCGATGATTCCGCGCGTGCTCATGCAGGACCACCTGCGCTACACGTGCGCGCGCCGCCGAGCCAACTGCGAGCACTGCCACAAGGAGTTCTCAGGGAGCGCCTTGGAGGTAAATACTACCCTCAATATTTTATTTTCTGTTTGTCAATTGACTGTATCCCGCTGGACGGAAAGGATGAAGTCCAGAAGATTCTGGCCGCAATTCCAGAAGCTGTCGATCCATAAAATGGTGGTCCCTACTCTTTTCAGCTTCCGCGTATATATTCCTGGATTAAGGAGGATCAAAATGTTATACACGGATCTGTTACCCCCCCCCCCCCCCCCATTTAAAATCATTTTCTTACCTTCTGGTAGTTATCAGATTAAAAAATCAAATTCAACTAATTAATATGTAATAAATATTTTCAGGAACATCAGGGCAACTGCGGTCACGAGCCTGTGTACTGCGAAAACAAGTGCGGAGCGAAAGTACAACGGCGCCACACTCAGCAGCACATTCAACAACACTGCAGCAAACGCCTCGTGCCCTGCAAACACTGCGGACAAAGTTATACCCAGGTAAGAAACGAGATAGTTGTAAAAGATATTTTTGAAGCAAATTCATGTACTACTAACTAAGTAATGTAACGAACAAGCAAGCAAACAGCTCATATAATGCGGTGGTGAACTAATAAACACTTGTGACACCCGAAGCGTTACTCACATTTTGCTACAAGCAAAGGAGAAATAGTAAGCAGAGATTAGGCAAGCAAGCGTAAGCAAGATAAGCAAATAAAAGTGTGACGTGTATCTACAGGACACAGTGAGTGCTCACGGAGCATCATGCGCGCGCGCCCCGGTGGCGTGCCCGCAGCGCTGCGGCGCGGGCGGCGTGGCGCGCGCCGACCTGGCGGCGCACCTGCGGGACCACGCCGCGGCCGCCGCGCTGGCGTGCTCCTTCAGGGACGCGGGCTGCAGGTTCAAGGTACGTTCAGCCGCGTAACATTTTGTTTGGAAATTCAGGTGGATAGGGACGATTAAGGCCTTCAGAGCCAGGTCATCCTCCCTGCCAGCCGACATCTGCTGATTGACGGCCCTTAGGGTTGAGAAGATAGTCTGCAGTCAGTCCCAGAAAAGCAGTGTAGATAGATTAGTTGGACTAACGAACGAACGAATTATTTATTGAACACCAAGAAATTAAGGGCATATCCTAGTAGATTGTGAACTGTTGAATATAAAATGAGTGGCCTTAACGCTAAAAACGATTTCTTCCAGTCAACCGTCCCAAGCCTAGAAACTACATGGAGGAGTAGTAAACGCACCCCGGGCTTCGAGGAGAAAACTTTGGATGCCACTAGGAATGAACGCTAAGATGTTAATAATGTACTTGGGGTCCCGTGCTCACATTTCGCAAACCATAACCATGTGTTACGTTTTGAAGTCTGTTAAATATAGCTGTTTCTCTTCTGCAGGGTACAAGACAAGCTCTCGACAAGCACACCGAAGAAAGCTGTCAACAACACCTCGCCCTAGTCTCCGCCTTAGCCAGCCGCCAAGCGCGACAACTGGACTCCTTACGGGCAGCAGTTGCGCGGCTGTCGGTCAACTGTTCTGGTGCGCTGGTATGGCGCATTTCCGACTGGGCGGCCAAAATGGCGGAGGCAAAGTGCAAAGACGGAGTCGAACTTGTTTCACCCGCATTTTATACCAGCCAGTATGGATATAAGTTGCAGGTTAGTTGAAATCTTATTTAACTATCACAGATAATTTTTTCTATAAAATTGCGGGTAGACGATTTCTTATAGCACCAAGTGTACCTCCCACGTTGCCGATTGTGGAGAATAATTAACAATACCTAGAGAGTTAATAATGCGGGTATAACTATCTTGCTTTTATCATACACACTCTAATATATCACATGAAAAGCAGCATACTGCTAATTAAGTGGCTTTTAAGTAAGGAAATGTCATAGGTATGTCGATAAACGGGCCTGACCTATTTACGCGGCAAAATCATGAATTTATTTATTACCAACAAAATATTATGAGTCATCATTTCTATTTATTATTTCGTTTAAATATTGAATATTATGTTTTAAATGACAAGCCTCTTTCAAAATAGTGTAGCTGTTCGGTTCCGTTCCATATAATCGCCATGAAATTGGGCATGATATGTGCCAAAGACATCCGTTACATAACTCTGTCCAATCGAATGGAGTATTACCGTTATGTTCGTTCGAAAAGCATCGAAAAGTCATTGGTGTGTGCCATAGTAAAATCTGGGATCGAACCCGAGACCTCATCCCAACAGTCCATTACTCATACCATTAGGCTACCGCGGTACCGGTAAATAATTATTCAAAGTATCTTTAATTAAATGGTTTAATGAGATGTGACATTGTCTTCTTAATTGCTCTTCTCAGCGGCGCATGGACTCTGTTAGTAAACAAAACCATGCCGTTTTATTTATATCACTGAATAATATTCGTACGATGACTAAACCCTCATTCTCACCGCAGCGCGATCAAAATAGATTGTTGCTCATACACGTAATATTCATTATTTCGCGGGTAGAACAATAAATCTTTAAGTTCTTTGTTTTGGAGATGACTCTCGGATATTTTAAGTAACTGTTTCTAAATGACTGCTTAGTTAATAAATATTTTACCGAATTATACATTCAATAATAGTTTGGGTTTGAAATAGGAACTACTATTCTCTCAATATCGACTTTAATGTAGCTGTATTGCACATTTCGTATGGTTTTACTTTAGGTCCATACTTCGCGCTTTTAACTGCCAAAGTGCAAATAACACCTTGATTTTACGGGGCCACGGTAATCGATTATCATTTGTTTTTTTTTCTCAACAAACAATTCGTGTAGAACGTAATTAGATGAACCTTAGTGGAAAGAGCCACCAAAGTCAAATATTTACCTCCAAGTTGACAAGATTAAATTGCCAATAAAGCATTTAAAAATATGTTTTTTTACAGGCTTCGCTATTCTTAAACGGTAACGGCGCAGGAGAAGCTACCCACATGTCGGTATACATCAAAATTCTACCTGGAGAGTATGATGCTCTTCTTCGCTGGCCCTTCGCTCACACCGTTTCCTTCACACTCTTCGACCAAAGTTCAAGCCCAGACCGAGCCTGCAATATCGTCGAGAGCTTCGTTCCAGACCCAACCTGGAAAAACTTCCAAAGACCTTCAAAGGAACCTGACGCGCTTGGCTTCGGGTTCCCGAGGTTTGTCTCCCACGAGATGCTAAAAAAGAGGAATTTTATTAAAGATGACGTAATGTTTTTAAGAGTTAAGGTAGATCCAAGTAAGATTGTAGCTGTTTAGGGCTTAGGTGTAAAAATTCTGTGACCTGATAACGGAAGTAATACTCACACATGTGTCATGTTTGCACAATTTTTTGCCTTCACATGAATGAATGAGTCAGTCCAACTAAACTGTAATTTTGCAAATGCGTAAGTGGTGACTATGGAAATAAGTGATGACTATCCAGGTATGTAAGTGATGACTATGTAAGTGATAAGTGAGGACTGATAACTTGACAGATATAAGTGGTGACTCTGTAGCATTCGTAAATAAAAAGGAGAAAAGTGCTACAGTTTTATTCAAAACATTTAATATAGTACCAAGAGTCGTGGTTTGATTAGACTGCTAGCTATAAGACCCGCGTGAATTATGGTCTTAATCTATGTTATTGTATAGTTTTATTAACGTGTTATGTTCAAATTTCGTGTCAGTAAAGATCTAAAAAAGTTAAGGTAAAACCCCGAAATAACATTACTAAATTAAGTTATTAACATGGGAACTGTTTAGTCATTATTGCTTAGTTTTAAGTAACTTGAAGTCATAGTTGTAATTGTAAATATTAATTTGAAGTAACTTTTGTACATTTGTATATAAATTAGTATTAAAATGCGCATACGCAGTTGTTATCCTTTCACTAAAGATCTCTTGAGTTTCATTGCCGGCAGAAGAACGTAACAAGCTCAGCATGGTTTCAAGGTAATCTGTACCTTATGGAACTAAAAATAGTGTATATTTTTCGTAGCTATTTAAGATTTATTTTCCCGTGCCATAAATTATAGGTTTTAGTAACCTATAGGACATGCGTTACAGTTCAATTACCCGGATTCATAAACGTAGTTAATTTTATACGGATATTACAAAACTTCGTATTTAAGTATTTACTATCACCATTATTCATTCCCACCTATTTTAAATTGTTGGGTGACGTCACTAGAGCTTTTTAGGTTAGGTTTATTTAGAACAGTTTTAATTACACACATTTTTATAGTGACCTGCAAAAATTGTGTGTAAAAAATATTAAGCAACATGTTCAGGACGCATTTTTATTTGCCTTAAGTGAATAAAATCGAAGGCTTTTTGAAAAATGCTTTGGACTCTTATAGCTTACTTTGCCCCTCCCACCCCCCTTTTGGAATAAGAGCTTTGAGACATGTTCAGCTTCGTTATATCGGCAGATCTTTGTATATATTTACTGTTTTTACAAAAAACAATATTTATCATTTTTTTGTTACATGTTTCTGTACATATAACTTGTCTTGTATATAAAAAACCTATTTTTACATAAAGTATTTAAACTAAAATTCTTATATATTCGTTAAGCTGGAGTTAAACCAAAGTGTTACGATTGCTTTGCGTTTAAAAGAATAAGGAGTAATGTACATTTCCATATTGCAAAGTTAATCAACGTAAAACACGGCTAAAGCTGTTGTAATATAATATATATTATATCTTTTATATTACATGTAAGTTTTTATTTTTTGGTACTGTGTGTGCTTTTATATATTAGTTGTCAGTGTAGCGAAAAGTTTATTTTTGGATCTAAAAGATTATACCAGTAGTTTCAGTTTGTAACTTGTAACACAAGCTAGTTTTGTATTTTGTATATATATTTAGGCATCGGTTTGCATTAACCCTCAAATATTCAAGCTATTGTCAAAACAGCCTAGCTCTATTATAGCATTTTCTACTAATATTTGGATCTCTTCTAAAACGCTTTGTTAATACTTAATTAAATCTCAACTGTAATATTACATTCCAGAAAAAAACATTATTATAAGTCTGGAAGCCATTCTGTAATTATTTATTTTGTTACTATTAAGCTATGGGTTCACTGTGAAATGCCATATTCAAATTAATATTTGTGTGGATATTTATCGTTGTAGCTCTTCAAAAACAGTTTGTATCAGTACCATCTTATTTTTCATCCAGTCTTTTTCGCATTGATTCATCAATAGTACGAATAAAGGAGTTTTACTTAGATTAAATCATTCAGCTGTAAACAGCTCATATTTTTAGAAGACATTTTTACAAAAAATCAGACAGTTGTACACCGTCATTAAAACAAAAACTTAAAAATTGCCGGATATCCGAATAAAATTTATAGACCTTTAAGTTCAATTTATTTGTAAATATACTAACCAACCAGTGAAAGATATTGCAATCTTTTCACAGTGACCCTCAGCTTTATATAAATCTCTATTAAGTGTACGGCTATATCACTTCGATATTTACACGGTAGTACCTAAATTAAGACTAATTAAAATAAAAAGTAATGGATATTGTATAAGCTTAGTTCTAATTATTATAATAAAAATCGGCAAATCTAAATATTATTTTTAATTTAGTTGTAATTAAGAATAAATGATTTTTGAAAGAAATAAGGCCTCTTTTAGGCTTAAGAAAAGGTCAACTTAGGTAATAAGTGGAAATATATTTTTTCCTTATAAATATAAAGACTATTATTTAACATATGCCTTATTCCCGAAGGAGCTCCTTACTATCCTGTTTTTGGGTACATTACCAGTTTTTTATACAAATTAGGTGGCTATCAAGCACACGGCCCAGCTGATGGAAAGTGGTTACCGTGACCTATGAACGTGTGCAATACCAGAGGAGTCACACCCGTGCTACCGACCCTGTAAGAACGGAGAGTTTCTGTGCCGTCAATGCAGAAGACACAATCAGAACGTCTTCCCACTAACAGGACAAAATCTCTCCAGTGGGCTGGCTAGCTCACCGCCGGGAACACAACACGAGGTTATTATAACCGTGGTATTCTGTAAGATGGAGGTAGTTTTCCAGTAGCATTGATTGGGCCGGGAATACCGTCGTGTCCTGCCTCCTAGTTGGTGATAATGCTTAAACATTTTACGACGTGTACATGAGGTGAGACGCAGGTGGCCGGACGGGATAAGCCCTATGTGGGCGACTACCCGCATTTCCCTTAAATAACGACTGTCATAGATGTTCGTATGGCAACCGGGACTGATGGCTTAACGTGCTCTCTGAGGCACAACCAGGGTCAATTCATTGCATACAAATTTTTGCACTGAACGGGGATAGAACCCGCGCCACTCCACGCCACAGAGGCTATCTAATGTGTGTAAGTATTTTTACCCCACTACGGCGAAACAAAAGGATTTTGACAGGCTATGTTGTCCTGTTTGATATCGACAGAAAGGGCTTAAATAGCACATTTCAAATATGTATAAAGTATACCTATTGCTTGTCACAAAATATTATGAATAAAAATAACTTAAACTTAATTTTTAAAGAAAGAACGAATTAAAGAAAGAAATCCTTTTATTACACAAATAATTACATACCAACACACACACACGCGCACGCGCACACGCACACTTGTTCTTGAGGAAAGTTTTCGTGCAAAAGCCGGGGTGTGCGTGATTGTTAGGGCGGATGTTTGCTGTCGCCGTTTGCGCTGCCTAGAGGACCCATCCTTCTCCATCCTTTGGGTACACGTAGACCATGGCCCTACGAGTCAGATCTATGTGTGCCTCTACCGTTCCCATACAAGAGATGCTGAGACAACTCGACTCTTTGAATATCTCAGATATTCAAAGAGTCGAGTTGTCTCAAACGCATCTCAGCAGCATTGCAGCGACGTGCGGTCCGCATCATTGGGAATCCCGAGGTCACGAACACCCTAGAACCTTTACAGATGCGTAGAGATGTTGCGTCCATGGCTGTATTTTACCGTCTGTACCATGGGGAGTGTTCTGAAGAGCTCTTCCAATTAGTCCCACCCTTCCCTTTCCTACACAGGACAACACGTGCAGGTCTTAGATGTCATCCGCCCACGGTGCAAAACATCCGATCAAGAACCAAGCGGTTCGGCGACTCTTTCCTCTGTCGCACCATTAAGGCCTGGAATTCATTACCAGCTCACGTGTTTCCTTCTTCCTACAGTCCCGGGTCCTTTAAGCAAGGCGTGAAAAAGCATATGATGAGGCCGTCAATCTGAGTGTCACCATTGTCACACGGTATGTGTAAGTAATGGTGACCCTCTTTTTTGGGACTTTGCCTTCAGATTACCATCAGGCAAGGCGAAGTCTAATTGACGTGTCCAATATAAAAAATAAATAATAATAATTAAAAAACCATCCAGTAAAAAATAACTATTTTTAATAGGTCATGCTTTTCTTCTTACAATTACTTATGTTCGAATGAATCACAGATATTTTCTTACTAAGAGTTATTTCTTGTACATTAATTACTTAACAATTAAAAGAGAATTAGAAAATGAGAAAATAAAATAAAAAATCACTTAGATTTTACATTATTGAACAAGACTCGAGTGCGGACACTTATTACGCTTACTATGTACCATAACAATCTTACCCCTGATTTTCACCGAGAAACAAGTGTAAACTTGTTTGATATAAAACTTGTTGCAGACTTGTAGAAGATAACTCAAAACACAATACATATGTTTTATACATGTTTTGAGACCACTTTTTCGTTCACAAAGTATGTATAGCCAACAAGTCGTAAACAATCAGTTTCTTTGTTTTGAGTTTCCGATATTTCAGCGTTGTTGCAAGCACCATGATCATGGAGGAACTGGAGTAGAGGCGGTGAACAAAAAGTTTTACTAGGAGTAATTATATCGATCTACCCTCTTTCGAGTTCTTTTACTACGCGTATTTGCACTACCACTGGTTTCACTCTCACTACAAATTCGAACCCGATCTCGATCACGTTCACGACACACGATGCTTACTGTATCCACTCGCGATTTTGGTATGGCTTGTTCCCGGTTATTTTTGCAAAGACGGACCACTGGATGCCAGACGGTCGGCAATTGAAACCCATCCTCACGATTGAAACTTTTATACTTTTTTATTTTAACCGCTTCCCTAACCAGTCTTGGTATATAGTGGCGTTCTGTCGAGAGCATCTGAGGGTTATATAACTCGTTCCAGTAGTCTATACCGGACTCCAATAAATGTTGAGCGATTGCAGATTTATGCGGTTCATTGTTTTTGACTGCCCTGATGTATTCCTTGATTCGGCATGTAACCGTTCTTGTTGCTTGTCCTATATAAGAACTACCACAGCTACAGTCAATCTTGGCCTGTCCAGTAGGGAGCCATCTTTGGGTGAGCGCAGGCATTGCGACAGCTAATTAAAAGGAGTGAAGATAGTTTTGACAGAAACCTTCTTCAGGATGTTAGCGATCTTATCTGTCAGTCCTTTGATGTAGGGTAAAAAGGCTGGTTGTCTTCCCACCTTTCAGTTCCGGGGTTTATTTGTGGTGATTCTGGGTGGTCTTATCCATCCATTGTATCCATTCTTTTGTAGAACGCCGCTTATGTGATTCAATTCTTCTTGTAAATGTTCCTCGTCACATAAACTACATGCACGGTCAGAAACTCAAAACAATGAAACATGGTAAATATCCCGATTATTTTGATACTGATGCGAGTGACCATGATAGTTTAAATACCTATAAAGTTGTAAACAAGTATAAAACACAATATTGCGTTCACACTGAGCCTGTGGCATATTGTAACTTGTCAAATACATGTTTTACACTTAGGTGAAAATGAGGGGTTCTACCTTCTACAAGTCTTCAACAACTTTTAGGTGAAACAAGTTTACAACTTGTTTTTTTAGTGTAAACGAGGGGTTATCTGTAAGTGCCAAGGTACAACCATGTTTTGTGAAACCACTTGGGTCACTAACACCTTTGGTGCAGTTACAAGCTGAAATTTGTATGGGCCACTGTTAAATCAAGACGCGAGGGGACGTTTATTTACGTTTGAAAAATCCCCACGGATATCCCCCCCGCCGGCGCTAGTGGGAGAGGTTATGTTGGACTCGAACCGACTAAAACGCACGGCGCCTGAGGATCATTGTTGGTTGCCGAAGGTGAGGTTGACCGGCATATCCCTCGCACCCCGGTTGACCCACGGCCATCTCTCTCGATCTGGCCCTCCTCGGGCGCAAGGACCATAGGGTACCCACGAACGGGGGGTCCGCGGCCTACTTCTGCTAGGGTGACAGGCGGGACCTCGTCACCCCCAGGCCCAGGCGAGGGGGCCTTGTAGCCCGATTCCCGCCGGTAACCTAATGAGTTGCATAGTGCATAACAAACTAGATCAAGGTAAGCTTATTTTCCACTGGCTTCTTTGGGGCTGTTCATGTAGTACGTAAGCACGAAAGAGGGGAGGCGGGTCTAGTTAATGATTACGTAAGCAGTGGTTATTTACTTTTTTACACATAATATAGCAAGCACCATATGCAATTTTTACTTAAGCATTTTAGTTTACTTGCCTTCGCTGACATGGGGCTAAATAATTGTGATAAATCTGCTTACGTAATACTTTAACGGCCCCAAGTAAGAAAATTTTCACCATTCTCCACAGCTGTGGATATATACTTAAACTAACTCCCAAGAGTATATTTACAAACTACATCTAGGTAGGTACTATTACTCATCCACTACTATAGTGCTGAAGTTCAGTTGTGGGTACTATACCTGATTGAACATAACCCACAAGGATCATACTAGCTAAGCTGCTTTGTACTATTGTGACCACACTTCAGCAAATGATAAGACTTAGTCTTTCATTCCATTGGGTAAACTGAAATAACAACAGATATGAACCTATTGCCGCTATTTACCCACTTACCAGGGCCTCGATTCTGAAAAAGCAAAACCACTGTCACAACACAGACACTGCAGAAAATGTCACATTAAATTATATACTTTATTGCTATACAGTTAAAATTCAAAATTAAATGAAAGGAAGAAAAAAGAAAAGAAAGTTTCGTATACTATTTCATTCATTCTGCAAAAAGTCTTTTAATTATGAACTTTAACAACATTGCATTAAACTCTAAAATTAAATGGATTTTTTAGCCGAGTCCGTGGTATGACAGTGGTTTTGCTTTAGTAGAATCGTGGGGACAAGGATCTTATTTTATAACATTTCTTTCAGTAATCGTCAATTACCAGTGAAAGAGCAGAACTCGAAATTTCTTCCTAAATATATTTGCGAGAAGATTTGAGCAGTCGCTCGTCACCGCGTGCTGCACCTCCTTCGTCATCAAATGACTATGGTCTATTTTTTGTTCAATTTATAAGATACAAAATGTTTTGGTTTAAAAAGTTGCTGCTGTATCCTGCTCTTCCAGTGACCATTGAAACTTTTTTTTTCTATTTAAATTATATGCGATCAGTCAATATGACTATGAGCAAATGTGATAGAGTTATATAGCAGGCAAGGGGCTACTGCCAGCGCAGTAACTTCTCTTAATTTGTTATGTAGCCAGTCGTCTTGCTGACTCTACTGGTCAAAGATATCTCGCCACTTCTTTAAGCGACGAATACTTTCAGACACTGTGAGCTGTCCCGCAAGTTTATTGGAATGCGTTTGAAGTCGCTTTATGTATTTGTGGCCGTATTGGCGTAGTGGCGTGTATTTGATATTTGTTTCAGAGTGTAGTTTTGCACTCTTTGTATAATCATTATGTTGGAGCAACTTACCGTGCCCCAAATTGCATTCCATATGACCAGATTGGCTTGAGAATAATTATATAGATGAGAATCTTGTTATCAAACTGAACCATTAGGTCTTAACAACTAGGCTATTGAAACTAAACATATTCCTTCATTAGGCAACTAAAAATTGACTAGGGGACTCTAGTCAATGCCACAAAATCGCCACACAGTTTAACAAATACAATTGAATTTCGAAACGCGTTACCCAATATGCGCAAACGAAGTTGCCAGTGACGTCTCGCGTCTCAACAACCAATCAGCGACTCGCAAAAAGTATAGACAAGATGGCAGATTCCGCGAAATGGTGGAACAAAATTCGACATTCAATTTGTACAATTGAGATATTTTTTTTTTACTTAATTTGCTACCAATCATTTGCATAATGTACGAGACTGAAGTTACCAAAACTTTAGTTATTTTATAGTTGCCTAATGTAAGAAGGACCTAACAGTTATTCTAATTCATAGCCAATGTAACATTACATGACAATCAATTAATATTTTTATAGAACAAATAACAATAGAAACCTTAAGTGTATATTCGGAATATTCTATGTGTTCTGTGAGCTCCCTGACTGGCTGAAGGTCGATGTATTGAGTGTGGATGGGGTGTGTGATGTTTTCTTTTGAGCTTTCTGTAATATGAAAAACAAGAATATAAACATTTCAATATTATTTGACATCTAATTTTTCATTTAATATTCTTACATTCAAACTAAACAGGATTGTAGACCATTTTGACTTAATATAAATATGTCTACTATTTTAAATGGGGTTTAATTTAATCAAGTCATCTTTGAAACTATAACTCTGGGTTTCCATTAACTTAGAATCCGTCTTGCAGCGATGGTGGGAGCCATGTATGGATACTCGTACAAGCTATCGGATCCAATTAATGATGGATGACGGGTTTATTATTACAGGAAGATTTGGATTGCTCCTATAAATGAAAGATTGCAGGTACAAATCCCACCTAAACCAATTAAAAAAAATTCCTTATGTGCCTTTAATAGTAACAACTCCACAAAACGCAAGGGATATATCTGTGCCAGAGGCACGTCTGTTGATCAACAGATGTAAAAGTAGACAGGTGCAGTCGGCTTGAGCTCAAAGCTTAGTATATGTAGTAGCCATACACTTAGTATTATTACACCACATGCAAGACAATACTAACATAACTAGTTTAAGGCCACCTACCATTTGTATTTGCAGTAAATAGTCCATTGCAGATGGCAACAAGGGTTTAGCGGAATTAATCTCCATCATCGTCAAATGGTCCAGCCGACCATATCCTCCTCCGGACTTCATGAGAGCATCCATAGAAGTCCTCAACTTTGACATGCGTATGTCCCAAATGTCTTTGATAGTTGTCTTGATTTCTGAAGCATTGGGTACATCTTCTGAGGCCGCTCCTAAGATGAGTTTGGCTTCAACCATGTAATGTTCGTTAGGCATTTTTGTGAAGAATCTGAAAATTGATATTGATTTATATTACAATAACAATTTCTTTTTAAACCTTAAATTACTCCTTCCGTTAATTATATTAATGGTGAATTGTGAATGTAAGATACATACAAAAGTCACGATCAGGCCTCTATGGTGAATTGTGTATGTAAGATAAATACAAAAGTCACGATCAGGTCTCTACTAACATCCTAGAGGCCCAAGTGAACCTTATATGGAAGACAGTACATCAACCAGACAAGGACAGCTTGAGAATGCTGGCACCCAGCATTCTCAGGGTGTTCCTCACAGAAAAACTGACATATCAATCAAAAATAACATTCGGACCTCAGGCTTCAAAGTGCAAACTATGGAATCAACTGTGAAATCATTAAGAGGATTATGATGTGAATGTTCAACATGCTTATCCATACAAACATATAATCACACCTTTATCACCGGAGGATTAGGCAGAGGTGTTAATACGTTGTTAATAGGCGCGAATAATTACTATATTCTCGTGCCTTAATACAGAGTAAACAATATCTTCAGTTAAATAATCTAAACAAAATCTAACCTCGACCGCTTCTCTTCTTCCTTGATATTCTCCAAGACGTCGAGGTCCATCCAATCCGGGGGTACTATCCGGCACTTTTGCTTCTGTTTGAGCATCATAGCGAGCCACAAAGGCACATTCAAAGGTAAACCAGCACGAAATGGTCCAAATTCGCCGCATATTAAATATATTTTATCGTAAGTAAAATTTGGTATGATGCTAATAATTCTATTCTCACCAATGAATTCTATCTCGTATGGATCCATTGTAGTAAGATTAGAAGAAATATTTTATATTAAAATAAAAGTGGAAACTAAAACACAAAAACAAAACAAACTATTTTGACAGCCCGCGCCAGTATACGTCAAAACTGTCAAAAGGAGCGGGAACTGCTGAAAAGCAAAAACGAACCCAACAATTACCGACGGCAAAATTTTTGATGGTTCAATTATTTTGTTTCTATTAAATATGGTTTATAATATTGTTCCGTTTATTATCCACATTCATTTCATTCATAATAAAATAATTCTGAAACATTTGGTAAGGATGGTTGTTTTACTGCCATCTATACAAAAATTTTAAAATCACGTGCTCCAAGGCAAGCAAATCCTTAATGTGCCAATACATAGATGGCGTTTCTAGTCTCACATTTAAACAAAATACTTTTTGGAGTTACGAATCCAAATTTCAAACTCAACAAACTAAATAACTATCTTTTGAACATTATTATAAATTAGCAAGGATTCAGCCAAAGCTCTCAAATATATAAAGATTTCAGAATAACAATAAATTAATAGCGTTGCGATCGATGCAAATCGTTTTGGCAAAGTGCAAACTCCTAATTACTAGCCGTAAATTAGGGTGGCCGGTTGACAATGTCTCAGACGGTTGATATTTATGGGAGGCCTCGTTGGCGGGGCCCGGACTTTTGCCACCCTCCATGTCTGTCATGGACTAACGTTTTATGTGACTTTGGAACTGAATTGAAGGTCTTATTTCAAAATATTTGAGATCGTAATTTGAACTATGAGAAGCGATGCGTGATGAAGTTGAAGTGATTTATAACTGCAATAAAATTTAAATAATATGTGTATAGATAAATTTATTAAAATGCTGATATTGACATCTTAGATTATTTTATATGTCTACCTACCTAGCCACGGTAGGTACCTGTCACGGTTAGACGGCAGTCACTCTGGTAAAAGCCAAATTAAGCCGTAACTTGACGTTTTTTCTCTTAGCCAGACATATACCAACTTCTCGGAATGGTTTTCAGCCATTATCATTATCCTCCTTGTGTCTTCACATTTGAGTCTGGGGTTAGCTTTTTCAGTGTAACTGGAAAGAGGCTGAACTTCCATTTTTTCCGTAAAGCGACTGCCGTATGACCTCCACAACCCACTAACGATCACGATGTTCTGTAGTTAGACTAGTTGTCGTACTTTTTTAGGATTCCAAATAGGTACCCGTAACGACTGCCATAGATATTTGTATGGCCGAAGCTCGTAGGATACTTAATATCTTAAGAATTGGGTGTTTGACTGACTAGTCAAATTCTGGAGTGTCAGTGAAAAGTGATAATAACTCGAAAATCATAGTTTTGAGAAAATCCAGTTTAAAGTTTTAAAAAATTGTCACTTATTTTACAGTGAATTAAAATAAAAACATGCTACTGCGATTAATAAACACTATAATAACGAAGGTTTTTATGGTTGAATTTGAGGATTAATATGTATAGTTTTTTTATAATTTATGAAAGTATACAGTTATATCAATAAACACATCAAACATTTATTAACCAATTTTGTGACCATTAATACAAATTAACTTGACTTACTTTACACATAGTCTATAGGTTTCATGACAAATGGTACAATTTTTTTAAATTCTATTGTTGTGCTCTAGACAAATGAAAAAATAGAAAGTGTTGAAATAAATATTATTCATTTAAGTAAATGTGAGTTGTATTGAGCGTTTAATTATAAATTTGTCAGAAAAAACACATTCATATCACTAGACACCTCTAGAGTCTATAAAAATATGATGTGTTTTTTTGATACAAAGTGTGGTTAAGATGATACAACTGAACATAAATCAGCGTGTATATTGATATTACTTAAGTATATAGGTAGTACTATTAGTGATGAGTGAAATAATAGGTACAAATTTTGGTACAAACTGTATTTATTAATAAGTATAATCAATGTAAATCAATATTAAACAAACTCGCCTTATGTTCTAACTACTTGAAGTAAATAATCAGCCTAGAATGAGATCATATCTCAGTATATGTTTCAAATAATATGGTTAAAACTCAATAAAACACTTATTGTAACAGTCTTTTTATAATAATTCTCTCGTATATAATAATATCACAAATTACTTATATATTGTTATGTATTTCTTTAAATCAGTCTAAACAAATTTCTTAGTCATTTTATACTATAATTTTTTAATGCAAACAAAACAACAATCAGTGAAGATTATAAAGGAATGTGCATTTTTTCCAAATAATTAAAAAACTTTTGCTTTAACAATCAGATAAACCTTCAATCAAACAACAGATTAGTTACTCCTTTTCGTATACCTTTATTCAGATGTAATATCAGGATCTATGTCACGTACATGAGTGTTAGTTAATAAGTTGTGATAAAATTCATGAACTCCTGGATCAATATAATCTAAAAGCGACAGTAGGTCTTTTTTCTTTTGGATACTAATTGGAACTGGACCCTTGTAACATTTCTGTATGGCGTCTATATTAACAAGGCTATAGTCTTTATTTTTCTTTTTGTATGACATTAATTGGTAATCACCTATGATTTTCTCTTTATATTCAAAATCGGGAAATTGACCTTTAGTAAATTTCATTACACAAACATCGGACCAAACAAACTTTTCTCCGACCTCATTTATTTTTTTTATTAAAAGGTTATTTTTTGAAAAAAGGGCAAAGTCATAAAAATCATTTTCTGTCATTTCAATAACTGAAAATTTGTTACTTTTATTAGAGGCTGTTCTTACTAACTGACACCAATCACGAGGATGGTGAATGTTCATAGATGTTCGTTTTTTTGCTTTTTCGATAAGTGCATGGTCACTATCAACCACCATGTGTGTGTGGCCGGGAACGAGGAACTTATGTTCTATGTTATTCAGTTGCGTAGAATCGTTGACAGCTACTAGCAATGATGTACAAACTATAGAATTTTTATTTTGGCCGGAACATGAATCAGAATACATAATTAGCTTATTTGCAGTTGGATGAAGTAAAGGTAATCGTACGTTAATAAAATCATACAAACATGATGCAATCTGATTTGCACCTCTGCCACCACTTGATTCAGGCCACATGTAACAATATGCGTTATTCGATATAAAATCATGAACTGTTAGGTTGTAAACCCATAATTGTCTTTTATAAAAAGCCGATTGAGTATTTAACATAGGAGTTGGTAAACATTGTTGCAAATCGAATGCAACTACACATGTTTGTAAACTATTCGTTTTTGCTATTTCTTTGTCTTTACGTTTTTCGTTATATGCATTCTCATAATCTTCCTGGTGTTTTTGTAACAATTCTTGTAGTTGAGTAATCTCTTCAGCGTCTATAGAATATTTTAGTTCATTTTGTAACTGGTTGCATTTGTTACAAGTATCAATGCTTGGTTTTTTAAATGATAAGTTCATGTCATGGAAAACTTTGGCGTACACAGTCTTACAAACGGGGTCACTATTTTCATCACAATAAAGTTGATACATCTTAGTTATGCAGAGATCGGCACTAAGATACTTTCTAGAAGACTTGGCTCGAGAATAATGACTCTGGTAGGCAGGAAATTTATTAATGTGCTCTTCAACTGCTTTAAGTCGGTCTTCAGAAATTTTCTTGTAACTGGCAGCTCTGCCTTTTTCACTTTTAAGTACCCGACCATATTTTATTATTTTTTCACAAACTGTCTGTAAGAATCGATTACTCTCACCGAGAGTTTTTAATAAGCAACCTTTACATATTTTATATTCATCACCAAAATATATAATTTTATATGTATTATTGTATTCCCGTTTAAGTTTCGCCCCTATGGTGTGCGTTTTCTTTTTATTAATTTTTATTAAACGTTCTGTATACTTAGCTCGTTCATCATATGAACCTAAAAGCCAATACTCTTTAAAAACACATTCCCTAATATCATGAGGTATACGAATGTTACATTTCATGCGACAATCCGTTAAGGGTGCTAAAGATCTGCCCTTTTTTACTTTACCCAATTACGTAATGTAGCTTTTCCCTGCATTTCTTAACATGAGTCTCTCCTGTCTGTCAGCTCTTCTCTCTTTGATCGATTTACGTAATTTTTTAACATTTGAACTAGAACAACTTGCTTCTGATTCTCCTACCGACGTAACCGACGAACTTTCTGAAATTCTGATACGTTTTTTTTGGCGTACTTTATTGAGGCAGCGTCGTCGACAAAATACACTATTGTCAGATGAATCATCTGTGTCTGTATTTGGTACGTAGTCGTCGCTGCTACCAGAACTGAAGTCAAACATTCTAGGTGACAAAGTTTCAGGACAGTCTGATTTAAGTTCAATATTTGTATTACCTGATGGCTCTTCTTTGGAGACCTCTAACGCCATATACATAATTTCATTTTCTTTGTCTGATAAATTTAAACTTGTACCTGTGGTCTCAAAATCTTGATATGTTTGAATTTCAGTAGTATTTGATTCTTCCGTCTGCCTTTCAATTTGTTTTTTCGTAATGCTTGTCTTTTCATCCACTTTAGTGTGTTCTTCACCTCCTACGCCCTCCATAATCCTATTTATTCTTGCTTTTACTGCGGACTGTACAAAATCGAAAAATCAATCCTGGTGAAAATAAGACTTATACTTAGATATTAAACTTATATTTAAAGAATACAAACAATATTCTTATATACATATAAAGTTCTCATGTCACAGTGTTAGTTAGGTACTATACTCCTCTGAAACAGCTTAATCGATTATTATCAAATTGTATATGTATAGGTACCTACTCAATAGGTCTAAGAATTGGCTACTATCTATTTTTCATACCTACCCCGAAAGGTTAAGCATCCGGGGGTATGAAGTATACGACGGGCAAAGCCGTCGGGCACAGCTAGTATACTATATAACACTCCCAAAAAGAAAGAATAAATAGGTAAGCAAGACATAATCGATTTAATCATTACAGTACACAGTAATTTAATATAAATACTCTAAGCTTATGATCTTTATAATTGAATACTATATTAATTAACTTTACTTAAATAGCATTATTATTTATATTTGCATAAAACTTGTATCAAATATTAATAAAATAATGCCAATAAAAATATTACGTATTTTGTGTAAAATGATACAACTTACTTACCATAAGCATTGTGCGCCCGTGAAGAACGTCGAAGCGAGACTAGCGAGTCGGTTGCATCACCAAATAACGTTATTCCTGTTTCACTTGGGTATTCCCTGTTAATATTACCATCCCGTTCGCACAGTGTTCAACGCGGGAAGGGGTCGCGGGAGGTGTACGCTAGGTAATTACCGCTGAGGATTTGTATCACTTTACACTTAATTTTAGATGATGCAAATATTTGAATAAGCTTGTGTTTTTGGTACAACTATAATTGTATTATTAGACACTTATACCGACACTGTGTTTATATTGATACTAATTTAGTTATATCACTCGACACATTTTAACAATTGTAATATATCATGGTGTTAATTGATTCTTTAAGAATTGTATCATTTTACACATAACTTTATTAAAATTTATTTGTTTTTTTAACGTCATAAATATAATTGTATCACTTTTCACGAAATAATCTAAAGTAAGTTTTAAAATGTATATTAATGGAAGTGTACTTATATTACAATGTACTAATTCTAATCCATACATTTACATTGTGTTAAACTCGTTGATTCAATTTGTATCATTATACAGTACAGAAATAAAAATATTGTTTAGTTCAATTTGATATGATTTTAAAAGTATTATTTTACACAATTGAAACGGTAAAAAAACGTTCAGTTATATCATTATGCTTCAAATTAAGTCGCTCATTTTAAACCCTAAAGATACGGGGATAAGAGTCAAAGATAGATAATTTTTTATAGATCTTCTATATCAAAAAATAAAATAAATAATATAACTCGAAATGTATCACTTTTCACTGACGCTCCAGAATTATTTATTTTTTACCAAACGACAAAACAGTAAGTTATAAGGAAACTTGTATGAAATAAATTATTGTGACGTCATAATATTTAATAATCAAATCTTTTACTATTGAATGGTGATTAAAAATAAATAAAAACGATAAACTAAGAAATCCGAATTTTAGTGCTTTTTTACCATTCATAATTTAATAAGCTCGGTTAAAAAAAATATTTTAACTACAGGCAAATACCAAATTATTACCCATCATGAGACCTAACTGGTTAGTGTTGCTTAACTTTGCAATGTACTAATCTACTCGTTTATTATTTGTAGCCACGGGCCCGTCTTTAGATAGATTAATACCTACCACATATTCATGTGTACAAATGTTTGCACTGATCATTAGGTCTAAAAAGACTACTTTATTGGAATCGTATTATTGTATTATTTAGTCTTGCGTTGATATTTACACGAAATTAGAATCTATTTTTAAAATTTTATTTTTAATTTTTATACCACTTAGGTGGCAGACAAGCACACGGCCCACCTGATGGGAAGTGGTTACCGTGGCCTATGGACTTGTGCAATACCAGGGGCGTCACACTCGCACTGCCGACCCTGAAGAAACCTCCTAATGCCCCTTTTGAAGAACCCCATATTGTAGGTGCACTTCCCGTGCACCTACAATATGGGGTTCTTCAAAGACCGCAGCAGGGAGTTCATTCCACAGCTTTAGAATCTACTTATTACATGAAATATTCAGATTCGGCTCATATGAGTGACCATTTAACGAATTTAATGGGAATCCATTAGATACTTATAATGGAAATTCATAAAGTTACTAGTATTTAGCAGAATACGTTAATGTGGGTTTTTTAAGAACGCAGATTCAAAAACTTCAAAATTTTTGAATTCCCACAGAGGTCGTGTACTAAATTATTACAGCAGGCTATGTTCTTATTTTCTTAGAGCTGTGTCCTCACAGCTATTTATGCTATTATTGTATGAGTTCATATATTCATCTGTAGGAGGCCTGGTAATCTGTGTGACAGGATTTTCCTAGTGCGGAAGCCAGTCTCCCACAAAGGATTGAGACTGTTATAGCATGGTATGTTAATT
Organism: Eilema griseolum; assembly: GCA_963662185.1. Classification (NCBI taxonomy): domain Eukaryota; kingdom Metazoa; phylum Arthropoda; class Insecta; order Lepidoptera; family Erebidae; genus Eilema; species Eilema griseolum. The sequence goes on from OY759240.1 coordinate 25,610,396, forward strand.
GATTTTGTGAACCTACCTTTGTGGAAGGAAATAAATAAAAATCATTATCATCATCATTTTGTTAATCCACCTGCTAAAAGACTGAAACCGTATTTTTATTGTGGTATTTTTTTTTCTTTGTAACTGTATATTGTGCTTTCTTTTCTTTTTTCTTTTTTTGAATGATTATATAAATGTGGAGGCTTTTAATTAGCGATTTGATGATATTTTTGTGTATTCAATTTCTATATTAGTCTGTAAGCCTTCTTTAAACAATATAAATAAATAAATATAAAAATAAATAAATAAATTAACAATTTATTAATCTGTGTTGAAACGCCATTGTAGACATTATTGTTGACTGGTGTAGTACAAAATCGTAGTTATTATCTACGTATTTCTCCCGGATGCATACGAAACTTTCAACTCGGAGTTCATAGTCCATCTGGACCTTTTTTTCTCCATTTGGAGGAGATTAGCCTACGGTTTTCACGAGAGCGACAGCTGAAGTTATAGCAAAACCCGTGCCAGAGGCTCTTTTAAATTGAACAGTACAGGAGTACCGACTTGAGCCTATAAGATCTTAATTGGTTCTAAAAACACTCCCAATATAAAATTTCTTAACTAAAAAAACATGAATAAAAATACTCCAGAAATTTTAATTACATTAGTTTATTTTAATTTTTAATATTGTATATTACAGTATATATACATTATTGGATATTTTAATTATTTGAAATATTACATAGCTTATGAAACCCAAAATAATCATAGTGTGTATTGGTTGTTATATGATTTCTAGAATGGAAATAAACAAACCTATTTTTTTTTAAACACAAACACGCCCAAACTAATGCCAAACATTCCTGCATATAAATAGTCATTATGATGTTATTGTAATTTATTTAGTTCAGCAAAACATTATCAATTTTCACGATACATTAACAACAATATTTATACTATGTTGATGCAAGAAAAACACATTTCAAGTAAAATAAATAACAGAATCCGTCTGCACGAATGGAAAACATACCTAGACATCTTTCTTCCTAAATCTACATACAAATTCGTGAGTACGCGCGCAAATTCGCTCAGTCATTTAAAACCGATTCTGTTTCAAGCGGGAATGTTGCTTTTTTTGCCCATAAATATGTCTCGAGTGACATCTAGCTTTAAGCTGCCATCTAGTAGCTACGATTAGTATTCATGTTGCGTGTATGTAAATATAGATGGCGGTGTGTGTCACTCAAATCGTGTCTTTTGGAAATGTTAATTTTCTTTGTAAGTTATCAAAGGATTTTATTTTGGTTGAGTTATGTATTTAAAGTTTTGTTATTTGTTAGACTGTTTTAATCTATAATTTCTTTTTTATGGAGGTAAGTTAAAAGCTGTCTACCCGCTTAAAACTTAGATTAGACTTTTTTGTAAATATCAAGTACATTTTTATACAATTATAGGTACATTATCTAAGTCGTGAGATCCCGGGTTTACTATACAATATGACCCATTATAATATTACCTAACGCAAACAAATTCCCATTATATAAGTAATATCATTTTGATTAAAATGGCAACATTTTTATTTCTATAACATAACATAACATAAACTCACGCCTATATTTCCCGAAGGGGTAGGCAGAGGTGCTAGCACCCACATTTCGCCAGTTTATGTTTAGGTCCCAATGTAATAGGTGGCGAGCCTATTGCCATCAACCGGGTACTTATAAACCTGCGATAAATACACACATAACTTCGAAAAGTCATTGGTGTGTGCCATGGTAAACCTGGGATCGAACCCGAGACCTCGTCTCAGCAGTCCATTACCCATACCACTAGGCTATCTATCTATTTTATTATTCCAATACAAACATCTACATTTCTCTATGCTCTAAAATTCTTCTACTAGTCGAATAGACAAAACTCTACTTCAAAGACTTTTTTCGCATTCATTAACCGGGGAAGACAAAGTAACCCTCTCATTAACCATGTAAGATAACGTACCACCAAACTTACATAACATCGCGTTTCACAGTCGGTTAATAAGTGAATTATTATAATTACCTCTAGCCTCTGCCAGTTGCAACTTTGTACACTTATCTCTTTCTTGCGAGGGTGAAGTTTTCCGTACGAATTCCTATGTTTTTGTTTTTAATATAAATGTTTATGGCCACAGAATCATTTGGTAACTGTATTTTAATTAGAACTTTTATTTCATAAAATACTTATAAACTTTAGTGAGATTGATATCTTTGCACTCTCTAACGAACATTTTAAAAGTCGGGCCATTGAGGTCTTATTAACCTAAAAAAGGGGATCTAAAAAAACACATTGAGCGATTCTGCTAGAAACTTTTAACTTTATGAATTTTCAGTAGATCTAATAGATTCGTATAAAATTCTTTAAAATGGTCAGTAATATGAGCTAAATCACGATAACTCATGTAGGTACTAAGCACATCCTACGAATCCTACGATTTCAATAAGGTGATCTTTTTAGACCTGCATATGAATACAACCGAGACATCTTCATATGATTTAAACTATTCTTATTATATTATTACTATTGGGTTATATGATTATTTCAAATTTATTTCAAACTATTTAGAATTACACGAGTAACGATTACAATCTGACCATTTTTCTAACTTTTATATTGTTAATCTGTGAACAATAGTGTGGGTTATATGTTTAATAATTTATTAATTTGATATGTAACTATTTTATGTTCCAAATTAGTAAAATAAAATAAAGTTACTTGCGTTTTATTTGGAGTTTTTGCTCCAACTTATGTGCGTCGATTGGATATCTAGTATGTACCCGTAGTGTACTATGTAGTTCGTGGTCCATTCTCGACATTTTCTCCCTCTAATGCATTTAATTTTGGTTTTTTAGGCTGAAGAGACCGCCATCTGACCCCGAAAGGAAAAAGTGCACTAGATCTTCATCCATCAATCAGCAAATGTAACGGCAAGCCGATTTTAAATCTCAGTGTGGTCTCAAATACACCATATCTGCAAGAAAAATATAATTAATTAAACACACATTTACCTACACTAATAATAACATTTAAAATATCTAGTAATAAATCACATACATAATAATCACGCCTTTATCCCCGGAGGGTTAGGCAGAGGTGAATTAACACCTACATTTCACCTAAATCTGTATTCGGTCCTACGTAATAAGGGTGAGGCTATTGCCGTATTCCGGGTACTATTGTTGACTCGAGCCATGCATCTGAAGCTAAGTCTGGGCTGTATATATCTGTCTGATGTTAAACAGCCCTATCCCTTAGTCGCCTTGTACGACACCGCATGGGAAGAGATGGGAGTCTACACTGCCAGACTTCGAGATTAGTCTCGTAGGACTGAGAAATTTAGGTACCTATTAATCTTCTTCCCGTGCCCATGACTTCGGGTTTTATAGGAACAGCATGTACCTATCCCCAAAATTGCAAATAACCACTATGGGTTTATCTAGTTCTACAGATTACTGGACGAAACTTTTCACGAGATGAAAATCTTCTGAGGCATTAAGCACGGAGGAGGGCAATTAAGCTCGCTGATAATAACTTAAAACTCACATAAGTACATACCTACATGCAAAATAGAATCTGAAGATTAATTAATAGGATATACTCTTATACTATAATGTTTATCGAATCTATACAAATACAGTCTTGCCATCGAGAGGTCCCGTATTCGTATCCTCGCCATTACATTACCGACGTGAACCCACTCCTTATCTTAGATGGAGGGGTTAGAGGGAATATTAATAATTTCGGTTCTATTAGAACTCCTTTAAAAAAGCAGGTCAAGTGCGAGTTCCGTAAACTCAGTTTCCTAAAGTTCCGTAACTTAAGCTATATAAATCGTAATATATTTTGAATGCGTTGACTTAGAAGTTTAATATTTGCACAGTTTCGAAGTGTTATAGACTTAAGTATGTGGTATGAATTTCATCTTCATACCCCCACGCATTCCTGAGTAAAAGGTCTTGATAGACAGACAGACGGACAACAAGTGGTCCTATAAGAGTTCCGTTGTTTTTCCTTTTAAGGTATGGAACACTATAAATACTTCACACGCCTGTAATGAAACGTGTAGGTATGGATAAATAAATAGATAGGTATATGCAAAGTATTATTTTTTATTCATATCTAATTCATTTATTTATTAAATTAAAACATAAATAAACTAAACAGGTTCACGATTATGTCGCGTCGAACAACCCACTCCGAATCGTTCCCGGCGCAAAGTTGCCCATGATGCTGGCTGCGTTGCCTCGCTGAATCGCAAAAGTATTATTACAACAGAAAATGAAAATTCAATTCTAAATTCACTGAATATAACTACAACCATACTCTTAAATTTAAGATGCGTCAAAAATTAATCGCGGTAAGTTGGAATCCGTATGATTCATGGCGTCATGGTTGAATACCCCATGATATGAGCCGTTACGTTCAAATGGTATTCTATAGCGTTCGACTGTTACTAACGAGCCAAGTTCGCCTTATAATTGTGTTATTAATGAGATGGATCTAAGTTACAACTGAGATTTAGATAGTACTTATTATGGAGTATTTGTTCAGAGGTCGGAGGCGGTAGCGCAGTGAATTAGAGGGTGGACATGCGATCGAGAGGTTGCACGTTTGAAATTTTATATACTTTTTTAAAACTTTTATGTGCTTTTTTTCTACGTGCACAAAATCCCCACGGATACTCCCCCCCTGGGAGAGGTTATGTCGGACTTGAACCGCCCAAAACACACGCCGCCCCTTGTGTCGTTTTTTTGTTGCCCAAGGTGAGGTTAACTCTAACGCACCCCGGCCGACCCAGGGCCATCTCTCTCGATCTGGCCCTCTCCTCGGGTGTGGGGACCACAGAGTCCCTGCCTCGTCCCCGGAAATGGCCTGCTTCTGCCAGGGTGACAGGCGGCTCCACCCGTCACCACCAGGCATGCGCTCATGCGGGAGGTCGTTCATCGACCAGACTTTTATATGCTTACAATTTATGTGCTCACTATTATCCCTTCTTATTAGTATTTATTTATACTTTATTGTACACACATATATTACATTAATATAAAAAGATGATATGTAATGTACAAAGGCGAGCTTAACTCAAAGTTGAGTTTTCTTCCAGCAAACCTGGGAGTGCATAGTATGTACTATCTACTTTATATATTTATTTATGTGCTAAAGTTGTATATTTATTGTACTTTATTTGAACTTCTCTCTATATCTTTCTTTTTTTATGTTCTTAATACACCTTGTTTCTAGTTTATTTGCTTTCATTATTTTACTGTCCATCCGATCCGATCTCTTCCAGGCAACCTTGGCCTGGAAGAAATCGCTTCCAGCGATAAGGATGCCCATTGTACCTACATTAAACTGTATGCATGCTACCTACAAGTTCTACTGCAATCTATAGGTGTACAATAAGTAATTATCTAATGACCCAGCTGATAGAAAATAGTTACAGTGGCCTATGGACGTGTGCAACACCAGAGGCGTTACTCTTTCCCATGATTTGTGATTGTTTAAACGAGGATCTAAGATAACAGCGTATATGGCAAAGTCTGTACATAAATGTGGCAAATATTGGTCCAACTTCTCTTTCATAGCTTTCGCGCACTTTTTGAGGTTGACAGCAGCAACGCCTGTGTCATTATTATTTATTCGTTGTGCCATTTGGTCTTGTAAGACGTTAACTATGGGAAGAACGTATATTATACTGGAATACTTAGACTTTAAAAGTAATAGAGTCGCATCGTAGAAAGGTTTCAGAAAATTTATAAAATTATTTATTTTATCCCAGTTTTCTATTAAATACAAATTGTATTCCCTTTTTTGTTGAGAAATATAATCCAGAACTTCTCTCATTTTGTATGCTCTCTCGTGCATTAAATAAGTTGAATTCCATCGCACGGGCATATCTTGAAGAAGATATAATGATTTTTGAGGAGGTAGGACACGGCGGTATTTCCGCCCAATTGAGCAGTCCGACCGGGGAAGTACCTCCGCCCTACAGAATACCGCGGTTATAATAACTTCGTGTTGTGTTCCCGGCGGTGAGTAGGGTAGCCAGAGCTCACTGGAGAGTTTTTGTGCTGTCAGTGGGACGACCAAAGGCTTGTACTGCTTAGTCCTCTACACTGACGGCACAAAAGTCTCTGTTCTTACAGGGTCGACACCACGGATGTGACTCCACTGGTGTTACATACGTTCATAGGTCATGGTAACCGCTTTCCATCAGGTGGGCTGTGTGCTTGTCTGCCACCTGAGTTGTATAAAAATAATAATAATGCAGGAGCATTTAACAACGTGCATGTTTCAATATACATCTGCTTTTGTTTTGGAGATATACGTCAATAGATGGCACCACATAACTAAATAAATAAACAAACTATCTAATAAACCAGATATTATAATATTAATGTCCCTATACCCTGTATAAATTATTGAGTGTGTACCTAATACATAAAAACAGAAGCTTATTTATTAATTTTATTATTTGATATCTGTAATAGTTACGGAATAATCACCGATATAACGATTAAATGCATAGTATATGAGCACGACTCACGAGTCCAACGAGGCAAGTCCTTTTAAAATGTAGGAGTCTTTTCGCCACGACTGAGTTGTTTAAAAAGACACGAGTCTTTTTAAAAAACTCAGTTTAAAATAAAACTCGAGTCGTAGTCGAAGACTCTTAAAAGACTCAGGACTCAACGTTCAAAGACTCGATCAAGTTGTCAAACGTCATAAGTCGTCAAAATGAGTCGAGTTTCTTTTAAAATACTTAAAAGACTTGAGTTCTTGCATCACTATTCCCAATCATTATTTATACATTTTACACCATTTTGACTAAAGCTTTCCCTTAACCGGGTTTCAGATGAGGATTAGCCATCCTCATCGATCATTCAAAACTTTACACTGAGCAGGACTCGGCCCTGTGATCTCTTAGCAGCCGAACGCTCTACCGCTTTGCCACAGAGGTAGACAAACCGTCTCTTGATCGTCTATATAATGGAAGGAACTGTCAAAACAAAAGATTTTAATATCCCCATGGTACCATAGGAATCTTATTTATATTTGCAATAACAGTGTTCAATAGTGAAATAGCCATGACCCACCAGTATAGAGAGACCCCCGCATACTGTGGTATTAAATAATGTGTTGTGTACTGACGGAACAATATTTGTAAGGAATATAGTTTGTTTCCTCGTAACTATTAAAAAACCTCGGTAGCCTAGTGGTATAGGTAATGGACTGCTGAGACGAGGTCTTTGGTTCGATCCCAGGTTTTAACATGGCACACACCAATGACTTTTCGTTGCTTTTCGAAGTTATTTATATTTATCGCAGGTTAATAAGTGCCCAGTTAATGGCAATAGGCTTCGCCACCTATTACATTGGGACCTAAACATAAACTGGTGAATTGTGGGCGCTAGCACCTCTGCCTACCCTTTCGGGGATATAGGCGTGAGTTTATGTTATGTTATGTTATTAAATTGCTTAACCAATTTTGAGATATTGCAATGTGATTAGATTTGGCTTTATTGCAAGTGTCGATGAATGGTACACGGAGTGCCAATAGAATACATCTGTCATACTTACGCCGAGACACCGTGCGGTTTTAGGCGGTTTAAGTCCGACATATTCAGCTCACCGTTAACTCTGGTGAGATGTAGACTGAATGGGTTTCCCTATTACCGAAAATTGTAGTTGACAAAATGTGGGTATTCATAATAAATACACCTCAACCAATCCCTTCGGGAAATTACATGCGTAAATATATGTATATATATATATGTATATATATATATGTATATATATATATATGTATAAAAGTCTGGGAGGTTCCCAGATCATGCAATAATCAACCATAAATAGCAAGATATAATTAAGTCATATTAGATGCCCGAATCCAAACATTTCCAGACACTACGCGAGAGCTCACGTTAGCCAAGCCAGTTGATACGATTTATCGCCGGGTTTAGGTTCGGTTCTCGGGTCACGTACGCCCGGGTGTCCGTCACGAACTGATACGATGATTCGAGCCGATGACGCGTCCCGACATTCCCGTTATTCCCGTTATGGGGGATGATGTCATTTTCGGATATGTCCCCTTATTGCCGGACTGGGGGATGAAAATGGAAATCTATGTGACGGACGGACGACGTTAATAATTATTGTATTACATGTTTGGGGGTGCTAAATGGAGTATTATATCAGTAATCTTTAGGTATCGGTTGCTTAGTGGAGAATCGGTTTTGCGATCGAGAGGTGGTTCGAATCCTGGCTGTTACACTACTCATTTGAACGTTTGACACAAATTATTTGTTGAGTTGTTAAGTTAGTTGCTAAAATTCGAAAAAAAAAATCGCTTAAAAATTTGTACTAGACTAATTTTTATAAAAAATCGGGATGATTATTTCCGTTTTCTTACGATTACGGGTTATTCAAAAGTGACTTTAATAAGCATTTGTCAAAACCGTCAAGGTAGGGACAACCATTTTAGGCTTCTCAGCATCTGGCATATTCTGGAATGGTAGTCCTTATCATCTGGATTTCACTCTTGCTTCTTACCTCCAACTGGATGTAGTTAATTGACGTATTGTGTTTTAAAAAATATACCTTCATTTTAGACTCTCAATTCATTTAAGTTTTATCGTGTCACTCCTATAACAAACCTTGATTGAGTTAAGTTTTTAGTACAGCAGAATTGGCACATGGATATGTCCTATTAATTCCCATTTATATCATTGTATTTAATCATTAAATTAAATTAAATTATACACATTGTATTTTAATGTACACATAATAAACCTCTCAGAGTAGCATTTTAAGTCATTGTGGCTATTTAAACCGGGAATGTTGCCAAATTTTTCCTCAAAATTAAAGCATCCTAACCTAAAACCGAGTCAGCATCACTAAGTCTGAGGTAATGGCTTCATAATCTATCTGCTTGCGTCCCTTGAAGACGCTAATTACAGTCAACGCCAGCCACTCTCGGATTTGCATGCCAGTAAATCTGGGCACCCGAGATTTAGTTGGAGGACACACGAACATATTTCTTCGAAAAAGAATTGCTTTTTAAATCTCTCGGTTTTGGGTACAGACAAGGTGGAGAATAATATGTATTTTTTTTCTACAAGAACAGAGTTTTCAGTTTCCACAAATGTAAATAATAGTTTGGATGCTTATTAACTTGTGCCAGGATTCTAGCAAGATGAAACATGTTGTTGCTGCCTACCCGCATGGGAAAGAGATATTGTTGGGAAATGATATGGGCAAATACAACACCTACTATCGTATTTTCTTTTGAGATGCCCTCCGGCACTCTCAAAAACCGTATAACACTTTAGTTTTCGGTTTTTTTCATTATAATTTATTGCACAGGTGTCATGTGCTCACTCCTGATATGCGGTTTGGTAACTAATATTTACTAATTAAATTATTTTAATTAATATTAGAATTAATCAAAGAAAAAACAAGTCAGCGAAAAATCATCATATTAGAAACAAACTTTAAAAAGCGTAGAATAAATTTTAACCCTGTGCTATTTGACTGTCGTATAGAGGTCATGCTTTCCATAAAAATGCATTTTTATCGGAGTAGCTTCAGTCAAACCAATATAATATATTGATTTAACTAAATCAATTTATTTAATTCCGTAGAATAAAAGGGAGTAGTCGATGAATTCAGCTCATTAAACAAACGAAAATTGTAAGTTACTATGTTGTTAATAGTATGTGTGTGGGTTCCATCATTTTTATTATATGGTAGGTACCTACCACATAACCATGAGAAGCTATTAAAATACGTAGTAAGTAGAATGTGACTTTTTATAAGAATATTAGTTATCGAAATTACTAATAGTATTTTCATTAACCTTTCCAGCTATTCAAAATTGTTTGTGTTAGGAGTGGGTTTACGTCAGTAGTGTTATGGCAGAATTCGAACCCGAGACCTTTCAGTCGTAAGGCTAACTACTTTAATACCTTAATGGTTAATATATATAATATTATAAAGCTGCGGAGTTTGTTTGTTTGTTTGAACACGCTAATCTCTGGAACTACTGGTCCGATTTGAATGATTCTTTCAGTATTGGGTAGTCTATTTATCGAGGAAGGTTTTAGGCTATATATCATCACGCTACTACTTAAGGGAGCGGAGCATTGATAATAAATGTTAACAAATTCGGCAATTTTTCATACATATTTTGAAGACTAAAACATACGGGCTCAAAGGGATATGAAGCTTCAAAATATACTCCGGGCGAAGCTGGGGTGGGTCAGCTAGTGGTTAATATAAGCGTTATTACTTAAGATTGAATTTATACAGTTAAAGTTTATTAAGCCTATAATTCAAAGCTTCACATTTACTCGACACGTTCTACGATACTCGTTCAGTATCCAATCAAGCTCGAATGAATATTCAAAATATATTGACATCGGCCATGTATAACAAAACGCGAGTTTCGATCGTTAAGATGAGACGTTGGCAAACCAAAGGGGGAAGCTGGGGTAACTCGCGCAAAACTATAAATTCCAGTTTAATTACCCTCGGGCAGCGTCACATCATGGATTCAGACAGTTTTATGACGATTTACGGGCACATTTCGACGCCGGGACCGGCCCGCTTAGGGATTTCCACTGGCCATCTAAGTAAGAACTTCCCACCCGCTTTCTAGACAGCACATTTCTTCAAAATAAGAGGGTAGGTTTGAAAATCTGAGAGGTCTTTTTCAATTGGTCGGTATTCGTCACCTTTTACACAGCCGGGGGGTTTTAAGGCTTCCAGTTCTTTATGGTAATGAAATCTGAGCAGGGTGACGTGGCTAGGTGATGGTTGCGAGAGTTTTTGTTGTGCCCCCCTCCGCCCTTCCTCTTTATTTATTGTGCGCTTGGGGTGCACAACTTTGTAACAAAGTTTGCCGAACAGAATGTGTTCGTACGGTGTTGATGATATCGACTGACGGAATTGTTTTTGTTCATTTCTATTTGGGAAAAAGGTACAATAGCTTGGGTATCAACTGGGTAATAAACAGATGGGTCGGAATCGGTGATTTGTGAAATCGAGTTGGACTTTTCTTGTGTTTTTCTTGATTTGAGTGACGTAATTGACGTGTTGTCTTCACGGTATAATGGCTTGTCAACAGATTCTTAGTTTATAGTTATAGGGTCAACGATCTGTACATCTGTTTCTTCATAAGATTTTTTTTACTAGATAATTGTAACTTATTAATGTTTCATGGTAAACATGGGAGATACAGACGACTAAGAAACAACAAATAAATAAGAGATAATTTTTTTTTTTTAAATAACTTAATTGATGGTAAGTGCATAACGTGGCCTATGGACGTGTGCAACACCAGGGGAGTCACACACATATATATCTTGGAGCTCAAAATGTGCTCTATATGCGCAGTATAAATTTGTTGTGTCTTTCGAGAATAGCACGGCGTACTACGGCAGTGGATGATCTCAAATTCACCATGTCTAGATTACTATTTATTCTATTTATTATTATTACAAAACGTTTCTCTCGAGGGATGGGTTCAAGATATGTGTCCCAAAACATAATTGCAATTTGTTTGTAATTAATTCCAAGGAGGCTCAAACTAATTTACAAATTTGGTTACTACTAAAACATGGCTGGAAGTAGACAGTAAGTAGGTACCATAATAATATTATTGTACTTTATAAATATAAATTTTACCTTTTAGTAGCTTGTCAGTTATATACAGATTCAAGGTGGATATCCCTCTTCTGGTTGTAAATGGGAGAAAGATAAACAAGAAAGACAGGTGGTATTATCTATACTTACGGCACGCTACGATGGCTGTTTTGACACGACTGGTATTCCCCGTTTTCTCTCTTTTGGTGTGCTTAGCATTATACAACAAACTGTTAGATGAATAACTGAAGAAAAATATGGCGAGACTGGCACAGAAGAAAATAAACTTTACACACCAAAAAAGAGAAAACGAGCAAAACCAGTCGTGTCAAAATGGCCAACATAGCGTGCTGTAACTATAAGTGAAAATATTTTTGCAATATCTGTGAAATAGTAAAAAAAAAATACTTAAGAATAAATAATAAACCTCAAATGAATGATAATTTCACAATTGAACCGTTCCCTAAAATGGAGAACGTGGCATCTAACAAAAGAATGTCATTAAAAAAAAAGAAAAAATAAATGACATTCGAAACACAAAATCCAGTTGCGATCATAACAGTTTAACAGGCAATTTTATCTGTCGATACAGAACGTAACCTAACGAGACTTTATAAGCAATAAACGTACAAACAGACGTTTTGGTGTGACATAAAATCAAATCAACAGTTATCCTGTGAGCCTACATCACAATCGGGTTTAATCGCGTATGTGACAAGTTTGCTCGTACAAGCAAACGGCCAATACAACTAGAACTCCGATAACTCGCATTTCTGTGTCGCAGTTATCTATTTTAGTTCATAAATCGGGGAGGGGGGGAGGTCTGTGTAGATTTGTCGGTTCGTAACACGCTCTGCGCTCGCTCCCACCCGATATCGCCTTGAGTGACGGACAAGTATGCATTCAAATGGGTTACTTTGGCCCCCTCCCCTGTATAAACATCGTGGCTAGATCCTCCACCAATTTGGTACAGAATTTGTTGTGGAATTTCGAATGCTTTTTGAGGGTTAAATTGCATTTAATTTACAATAAACAACGCCACTGTTTTGATGTACATTTAAATGTTTGGTAAAGCGATGTTCGTGTTTACTTGTAAATGTTACAATTTTGAATTATATTGAATGAAATTTTACGCATTTAGCATGCTAACTATTTAATATCGATTAAGATAGGAAAATTGAAACGGTCCAGGCGGGATTCGTACCCGCGATCTTTCCCTTACAGGGGGAACGCTCTGACCACTAAGCTACCGAACCTTCGCCTGAAACCATCCAAATTCTTCTATACATATATCCGTCTTACGGCGATGACAGTGGGAGCCATCTACCATACTTCGTACGAATATCGGCGGTATGTTTTAGTGTGTACAGTCAGTTGATAAAATGAAGTAATATGACTTTAACCAAACTAAATAATAGTATTATTTAGTTTGGTTAGACATATTATTTGAATTATATTTCAGACAGGTCTCGTACAAGGCGACTAAGGGATAGGGCTGTTTGACATCAAACAGATATATACAGCCCAGGCTCAGGCTCAGATGCATGGCTTGAGTCAACAATAGTGCCCGGAAGACGGCAATAGGCTCACCTCCTATTACGTGGAACCGAGTTTAATTGCACTGAGCGGGGATCGAACCCGCGCTTCGACCACGATAACTGCTTACAATCATGACCATGGGATTGTTGTCTACCTTAGTAGTATAGAAAAAAGAACAAATACGGTTTGGTAATATATAAAGCTATATACACAAATAAATCACCATGCATCTCACGCCCCAGACATAACGCCACACACACAGGGACAGTCAAACAGACAATATATGAGACAGCCCCTCTGCGGCGCTGTAATGACTAGGATGCAATAAAAAATGTAGCTCGTCAACAACCAAGATATATCAACGATTTATGGGCCGAGAGCCGTGATAGGAGACGTGGTAAGTGACAAATATGTATAGGTCTGTATTAGAATTATATAGTATCATAATATTTCATACAGATAAGTAAAACACAATTAATATTTCCACCATCATGTAAATAAATAAATAAAATAAAAATTGTTTATTTCTCACCACAAACCAAAAAATCAAAATATGACAAAAGGATTACTGTACGCATATTGGGTTGTGGATCGCTGGTGCCTGTGGTAGGTAATAAAAACCTGAATTACAGGTCACCGGTTAAGTGTAAATATATCTCGTGTTAATACTCGTAATATTATATCACTGGATGCGGAAGGTAGAGGATCGGATAAAATGGCGCACATAGAGAAAGGCCTATGTCCAGCAGTGGGCTAATTGATTGATTGATTGAATTATTTTATTTTTTTGCTTATACTTTATTGTACACTGCTTCTTCTTCGTGTCAATGGCAACAATTAAAACAAAGAAAAGCCAAATGCGCCCAGCCCAAAAATCGGAGACATTGACCGCACCATTGTGCACTCACAAGGCATATTATACTATTATATAAAGAAGTGGAATGTTATGTACACAAGCGATCTTAACTCAATGTTGAGTTCTCTTCCAGCAAACACGGAAGTGCACAGAGGAATTGCAGTCAAATAAGAGGCAAAGTCTTGTGTACGTTAATGTCAAATGTCGGATTGTAATACTTACCAAACAGCGTAATTTTAGCATTAAAAACTGTTACTAAGATGGTTTGCTGCCTTAGTAGTACTTATAAATATTAGAGGTTACTGAAGCTATATGTCAATAAAGTAAATCGTTCAAATGATTAATATGTTTTGTACAATAAAAAGTTGTACAATATTCACGCAGTCGCGTGGTTCCCTACAGAGTAGAATTTGGACCACCCCATCTCTTCCGATTCGGTGTCGTAAAAGGCGACTAAGGGATAGGGCTGTTCAACATTAGAAAGATATATACAGCCTAGACTCGGCCTCAAATGCATGACTTGAGTCAACAATTTTGCCCGGAAGACGACAATAAGCTCACCCCTATTACGTGCGACCGAATTCAATGTGAAATGTGATTGTTAATTCACCTCTGCCTAACCTTCCGGGGATAAAGGCGTGATTATATGTATGTATGAACAATATTTTTTCCACAATATTTTTGTATTCATAAAATAAATAATTTTATTCTTGTGTATATAATAATTTTACTAATGCATATTAAACGGTTTTCCTAATAAATGGCACTTAAATACAAATGAACGAATACTGGATGTATTTCTAATGCAAGTCCACCTATGTACCTCTCCAGAGCTATACAAATATAACAATAAATATTTCACACGAATAAAATGTCACTTACCACGTCCCACCACAGTGGTATGCTATCTGTCGAAGTGTAGCATTCTAATGTTTTTAATGCATATTATGGGGTCTACGGTGTTTTATGGTGCATTGTATGGTTAATGGCGGCTCACTCGTCGCCTTGCATGGGTCTAGGGGATCATGGTAATATTGTTACGAGCAATGTGTGGTTTTATTAGAAGAATATAGACGTTATTTAACAATTTTTGAACAACGAGCAGTTGATAATGATAATTTGCATTTATTGAATGCATTTAGTATTCTAACTTATTCAAACCGATTAAGATAGGAAACAAAATGAATTAATTCAGGCGGGATTTGAACCCGTGATCTTGCCCGGATGCTCTGACCACTGAGCCAGCGAACCACGCCTGAAATAATTCAAATCGTGCTGTATATATCCGTCTTACGGCGACTGTAAGGTAAAGTTCGTGGATTCTAATTCCGCCTGAACCGATTCAATTTTTTTTCTTATTTTAATCAATGTGTATGTATCATTGTATTCAAGTTCTCAGGTTGTTACTCAGTATTACTTGTCTCATTGTCTATGGGACTAAAAATGCGCGTAGACTAAATTTTTCTGGTTACTCCTTTACAAAGAGAGTAAAATAGGAATAAAATCAAAGAATTATTTCATTTATTCAGTTTAGGCACACAAAGAGCACATATGAACGTCAAAATTGTACAATTATGTCAAGAAAGAATATAAAAATATTGAATATTGTAAAAATACACCATTGGAAAATTATTCTTTTGCTGGTTTGGTAGGTTAGTTCTACTGCTAAGATACCAGCAAGAAACTCAGAGAACTATATTAGAACTAGATTATCTTTCTTTTTTAAATTTATTTTAGTTTACAATTTATTTTGTGCAAGCAAGTAAGAGACTTATGTTGACCACGCATTTACATCATCAAGATACTCATGTTTATGTTATTCATTAAAGTTTTTTCACATACTTAGGTGGCAGACAAGCACACGGCCCACCTAAAGGAAAGTGGTTACCGTGGCTTATGGACATGTGTCACACCAGAGGAGTCACACTCGCGCTACCGACCATAATTTTACCATTATTTATGTCGCAGACTAGCACACGGCCCACTTGATTGGATGTAGTTACTGTGGCCTATAGACGTGTGCAAGACCTGAAACGCCATATTCATGTTGCCGACCCTGTAGGAATCTTCTAATGCTCTTCTTCAAGAATCTCATATTGTAGTTGCTTGGAAAATCCACAGCAGGGGTATCATTTGACTATTTGTGCATACGCGGAATGAAGTTCCTTTCATATTGTACCTACTGCACCGTTATTGACTGCACTGTATATATGAAACATGAAGGTATGTATGAAACTTCTGCGTGGTTCCCGTCAGAATTGAATGTAGGCCACCCCATCTCTTCCCATGCGGTGTCGTACAAGGCGACTAAGGGATAGGGCTGTTTAACATCAGACAAATATATACAGCCTAGACTCAGCCTCAGATGCAAAGCTCGAGTCAACAATAGTTATAATATAGTAGAACCCGGCAATAGACTCACCCCCTATTACGTGGGACCGAATACAGTGTTTAGTGAAATGAGGGTCTTTATCTAGGACACGCCAATTTGACTTCGCCTCGCCTGAAGGTAAGCTAAAGGCAAAGTCTCAGGAAAGAGGGTCAACATTACAGACACTAAGTACTGTTACAATGGCTGCACTCAGATGGCGGCCAAAAGGGTATTAATTCACCTCTGTCTAACACTCCGGGGATAAAGGCATGATTATTGTATGTATGGATGTATGAAACAAGTCTTATTAACTAGTCACATGTCGTAATCACACGATCCGCCCCTTTCTGCCACTGTGTTACGGTACGATTGTCATACTTACCATTAATTCATCTTAAAAGACAGATGCTGGCAACACTAAAACTTGACGATAGCTACAATAACCCTTGTTTTAAGCAAAATAGCGCTTTTAAGCGCGTTATTAGAGGTATTAAGTGCATACGCGTAGCATATTCGCCGTACGGAGCAATTAGATGTATAAATAAATTCGGTTTACAACCGGCAGATGGCGGGAACGTGGCAGCCATCTTGCGCAATATTCATAGGTGATCTAATTAGGACACGTTCGTATTGTTTATTTTTGTATGATATTAAAACGATTTGTTGTTATAATAACATTATTATCAAATAATAGCTGGATGCCCGCGGTAGCTTAGTGAAAGAAAGAAAAAGAAAAAGACAGAAAACATTTTTTATTTTACTTAGGCATTGTCCTACGTAAGCGACAAGTGCGACAACGCGATACGTGTCGATGCGGCGCGTTAATATCAAATGGTCGTCGTTCTTTATTATGTCCTACGTTGTATCGAGAGAATACGTAATGTGAAGTATGGAAGAATATGTCACACATCGCGGGGCGTTGCCACGCTATCGCGATTGTCGCTCACGTAGGACAACGGGTTAGCATAAAAAAACAGATGTACACAGTAACAAACAATATGTGATAAGAGCCAAGTAGAAATAAAGGCCGCCTGTCAGCTTAATGCTGTCCGCGTTGTGTGCAGGCGGACAGCGCTGATTTTCAGAGATGGCCGGACACTTTTGAAATCACATTGATCCAAAAAAAGTAATAAAAAACTACAAACCAAGGCCGGTGTCGGCCAAGGAGTCGGCCTTGCGATCGAGAGGTCCCGGGTTCGAACCTGTTCATAGAACTACCGAGGTGAACCCACTCCTAACACAAGCTATTTAGCTTAGCTGGAGGGGTTAGAGGGTAATATTAGTAATTTCGGTTCTAATATTCTTTTTATACATCTATATTATAATAAAAAAGGTGCATAAAGATTTAGTTCTGTTCCCGCTACTTATAGAAACTTTTTCCGAGATAAAAAGTGGCCTGGGTTATTTCAGAATATAAGCTATTCTTGCATCACATTTCAGTCAGAATCGTTCGTAATGTACGATAGCGTGATTAAATAACAAACAAACAAATTTTGAAATTTTATAATATTAGTAGTATCATCATCCTTCAAGCGATTGCCGAGTTTCGTTAAAAAAAATCAAGTTTGGAAACTTGGGATCCACGGGTTCGATTAACGTTTTTGTTTGGGATGTCGACTTTTTCGGGAGCAACAGCAGCACCAAAGCTTCGAGATAACACTATTCACGGGTGCTGCAACGCATCCGAAACGTCGGCGGAAATAGTAAGTTCCATGATTTAATCGCTAAAAGTCCCGTAACGTTGTATAATTATGAATTCACACCGCGATTTAAAAATAACCTTTCATCTAGTACCTAAATCGGTCATAAGCACCTCGCAATCACATGAAATCTTAAAATTGCTCAAACAATATATACTATTCAAAACTTAGTAAACAAAAAGAAAGTATTTATAGCATGTTATTCAATTTCATTTACATTACCAGAGTGAATGGCGTCCCAAATAGTCAATAAACGTAAATAGCAGAAATAATCAAATAAGTAGAAAAGGACGAAACAGGAGTAGGCAGTCAGCATAGACAATACGAATCGTAACTAAACTCCTACACATTAGGCTCCTAATTCCCAATTAGCAAGCAGGTAGCGTAAAAAGATGCCATTACGAGACGCTTCCCGATATTTGAGTGTTGCCAGACTTTAATACGAAATATCCTTGTCCTTATTAACTTTTTTTCATTTCAGGTTTTCGGGAAATGTAAATTATCGTTTTATAATACAGGATAATTGGTTTTGAATTTTCATTATATTAGCTGTTTAAAAAAAAATTGGATTAATTATTTGGTACACATTTTTTTGTTCAACTTAGGTAGTAAACAAGCACACGGCCCACCTGATGGAAAGTGGTTACCGTGACCTATGAACGTGTGTGACAACAGTGGAGTCACATCCGTGCTGCCGACCCTGTAAGAACAGAGATTTTATGTGCCCTCAGTGCAGAACACAAAATCAGGACAAGCCTTAGGTGTTCCCACTGACAGCACAAAAACTCTCCAATGAGCTCTGGCCTCTGACTACCGTACTCACCACCATGAACACAACACGAGGTTATTATAGACGTGGTATTCTGTTTACACATATTTAATTCTATCTCAAAATCGTTATTTATATATATTTTTTAGATTATTTACTTTTCTTAATTATTCTATACTTATTCTTCACAAAAAAACAATAAAATTATCTAAATCAAAGGCAAAGCATTGCGACATGGCAGCACCGATTCCCGCCAAAAGGTCACCGGGCTGCCATCTTGGGTCACGCGGTACGTTCGGGTACACGCGCGTGCAAATTATTGTCCGTCGTTGCATATGTGATGTTGTTTATTGAATTAATTTCGCTCATTGTTATTTCCTGATACGTTATTTTGTTGTGATTTTGTCTATCGGTATTAATTTTTATATTGATAGACCTGATTGTAAATCTTTTTAAATATAAAAATATACATAGATTTATACCGATAAATGTTTTAGTAGGATGCGCGTCAGATGTGACTAGAATTGATCAAAGGTAGATGATGATTATACAGGATGATTATATAGGAGAAGGAATGAAAAGTATTGGTTAAGTTTTGGTATTAAAACTGATTTTACCAATACGATTCCTCTCACAAGTCTGCTGGAGTATTTTTTAAGTAAGCATTTATTAATTTTATTCTGCCTATATTTTTCCTATAAATTTAAATCAAAAAGTCAACATTCAGGCGCCTCATAATTTCCGTATTTGAGAGTAGTAAGTATACTACATACTGAAATGGATAAAATATAATTGCTGTAATCGCAACAATGGGACAACATTGCGACAACATTGTGACAACATTGTGACAACATTGTGACAACATTGTGACAACATTGTGACAACATTGTGACAACATTGTGACAACATTGTGACAACATGGCGACAATATTGTAACGACAACATCAATCTTATAAAACCCTTAGAAAATAAATAATTACAATAAATAATAGTCAATTTTGGCTTTGACACAACCTACATTTTATAAAAAAACTTACTTTAAAAACAACAGCAATATAAATAAAAGTCAGATTGCCATCACTTTGCGGGCACTAACCAGTCTTTACAATATAGTAACAGCAAAAACGCGTGGGGACATCACATTTAGTGTAATTAGAAAAGTTTGATACGTTTTGAGAAAGGAAAATTAGTATTTTGTGGTTTCACTCGTTTTGTACAAGCTATAAAAGCCGTTAACTGGCGGAGTAACAATCGCTGATGGTGGATTACACCGTGTTATTAACCCTCGTCTCTAAAATGTCGTTACCTTCTGCTTAATCTTCTGTTTTATCAATTAATGACAGAAAACTTTACTTGAAATTTGAAATTGTTTTTTTTTTCTCTACGCCTCTCATCATCTTAAAGCTGTAATTGGTCGCATTTCAGGTAAGCCCTAGTCCGTTTACTCCTTATTCTAATTGAACTTACAATACATATAATCACGCCTTTATCCCAGAATGGTTAGCCAAAGGTGAATTAACACCCACATTTCACCATCGTTGTATACGGTCTACGTAATAGGGGTGAGCCTAACACCGTTTTCCGTTTTCACTATTGTTGACTCCAGCCATGAATCTGGGGCTGAGTCTATGCTGTATATATCTAGCTGATGTCAAACAGCCCTATCCCTTCTTATTTTATTCTAATTTTAATTAGGTTTTATGGAAGCGATTGCTGTATGACCTACGTAACTTCAAGAGGAAAGCCTGCTCCAAAGCCTCGTCGGTCAATGATTGGGTGTAGCTTGCAGGTGACACTCGGTTGGTCCTGGAAGAGTCCTTGAACGTTTAGTTACCTACGTTATAGCTTTGTAAAAAAATTATGATTTCTAATGCTATGAATTTTCTTCTATCATATGAAACATTGTCAGAATTGTGTTATGTGTAGACGTTTATAAATATGGATTGAATTTTTGACATCGTTAATTTTGGTCCCAAATTGAAAGTGCCTGCCAATGAAAGAAATGCGATAGGCCGTTATATAAATAATAAATAAATAAATATTCCACGACATTCTACACAACGCTATCTAGACCCATGGTAAGCATAGCTTAACAAGCTTGTGTTATGGGATCTAGAATGCGGATAAATATACTTAGATACTTTTTTTTTTTTTTGTAAATACATACATATTATACATAGAAACACCCAGACCAATGCAAATATACATATTCATGCATACAAATATTTGCACTGAGCTGGAATCGAACCCGCACCCCCTGCATAGCAGTCGAATGCTCTACCGCTACGCCACAGAGGTCGTCGAATATCTATATATAACTTATTCTCACTAGTATCTTTTATTATGGTATCAAAGTTGTAGGACCAGTGCCTTCGGTTTTATTAGTTTAAAAACCTTGGCAACATATATTTTCAATGTAGCTAATTATTGAAAAATAATGAAAAATATCGTACTACATAAATATGGATAAAACAACGATTGTTTCAATATAGTACGATCTTTTTCATAATTTTTCAATAATTAACTTCATTGAAACTGTATGTTTCCAAGATTTTTGCACTCTAATAAACCAAGCGCAGTGGTCCCTCAGCTTTGAAATAAAAAATACTAGAGAGGACTAGCTGTCACGGAATATCGTATTTTTCGTTTGGTCGGCACTTGCAATTTTCGACCAAAAATGTGAATGGTGACCTTTTTTGTGAAGACCTGACCAAATGTTCAATGTTTTCTAAGAAAGTACTTAACGACAGTGATATATCGGTTTCATGTTAATTCAATTAATAAGTTTTTATGATATTTTAAATAGGTTCTCTATAGTTGTAGTACATTGTGATAAAAAATCACATACAAAACTTGCCAACGTCAAAGTCATTGAACTGAGATTGAATTTACAAGTGGTCGTTTAGAGCTATGGTGTAACCACCCCCTAAATTCTAAACAGTGAAAAGTTACGTCCATAGTTTGGAAAGCAACCGTTGTGACGGTGTCGGACCAAATCCGAATGTTTTATTCTTAACGGGGACACGAGTTAATTGCTTAAACCCTCGTCCATCCCTAGTTTTAAACGACAATTTATTTTGGTTATAGTTCAGTACACTACAGGATGTGTGGATAAGTGACTGTTACGTTAATAAATTTTAATACAGTAAAGTGAAGTTCCTTCTCATAGAACAAACTTTTTAAGCTTTTCGTTCTTTGTTGAGGCTGTTCGTCTGAAGAATGCACTTCCTCTGTAAATCAGGAAGAGCACAAGCCGCGATGTGTTTAATTAAGTCCAGGGTACGGCAATTGATTACTCAATCAACAATACTGTTTTTATGTTATATTTATTGTATATTGTATTTATGTTATATATGTATATAAGGTGGCTGGGACAGACTGGATGCGGAACGCGTAGGATCGGAGAAAATGGCGTACATTGGGAGAGGCCTATGTCCAGCAGTGAACTGCGGTGGGCTGATTGATTGATTGATTGATTGTTTGATTGATTGATTGATTGATGTATATTAATCAGATATGTATGATTTATGGTATGTTAGTATATGTACTGTTTATGTAAATGTATGTAATTAATCAGTTTACCTTATTGAACCTAACTTGTACCTCATTGATATACGCCTACCTCGTACTAGCTCTGCACCACCCAATGGAAGATACCTACGGAAATATGTCCGGCCATGTACATCGTGCATAAAGAATAAATACCATACATACAATGACGTCTTTATTCCCGGAGGGATAGGCAGAGGTTATTTAACACCCATATTTCATCAATCGTTGAATTCGGTCCCACGTAATAGAAGGTGAGCCTATTGCTGTCTTCCGGGCATTATTATTAGTATTCTGACACGATATTATTACATTGACTAAGTTTAGATGGTGATTAAATAATTATGAATATGTTCGAAATAAAAGTTTAATAACAGATTGGTCTCGCATGATAATATGAATAAGTTTTATCTTTTTTTAATATAAGTAACCGTCGACTAATACTTTTTGCACACCAAAATGGTAAAACATGGCCTGAACATCACAATTACCTACTAACACCATATTTTGTACCCATGTTTAGCGAAATAAATGATTCTGATTCTGATTCTGATTCTGATTATTGTCGACTCAAGCATTGTATCTGTGCTTGAGTCTGAGCTGTATATATCTGTCTGGTATTAAACAGCCCTATTCCTCAGTCGCCTTGTACGACACCGCATGGGAGGAGATGGGGTGGCCCAAATTCTACTCTGCCGGGAACCACGCGTATAATAAAAATATCACAACTCTCTGCACAACATAATCTGCTAAACTCATGCATAACTGTCATTTGTCTAACTAATTCTCTGTGCTATAGGTTTATTTTTATCTCTCTTAAATATTATAATATTACACATGCTGGTTTATCCGTAATTGGCAAATGTATCAGCCACATTACTCGCTAAACATATCTTGTATAACAATTTGTAATACATTTGCTGTGAAAAAACCTATTATATAAATAAAAAATCTCTGTCATTTTAAAATGACAGAGTGCACTCTTACTGAGACACCCTATAGTACTTTTTTTCACTCTAAAACTGCATCCACTGATAAGGATAGCCTAGATACACACATAGTATTATTTAAACCATAATTATAACTCCCATAATCACCCCACATCACCCTGTATCCATAAACATGAGGGCATAAAATTAAATTTATATGACAAACTATTGTTTAAAATTCAAATTGTACGTGTGAAATCTTGCCCACCCTTAATTGTATTGACCAAACGTCCCTCCACGAATTACGGAGGACGGGTGGGTACTTTCAGTATTCGTGTGAGGAAACACAACAATAATATCGAGATATAGGAGCGCTTCTGCCGTCCTAATGGCTTTAATAAAGGTACGAATTTACGTCGGTTCATATTTATGATTTTATTTCGATATATTTAATTAAAATTTTAGTGGTAGTCGTTTAGGATTTTCTTCGTAATTTTTGTTCGGATCATTGTTTTTGTTATTGTGTCGTTTTATGTTTAGGTATTTATTTTTATGTGAAGGTATATCGTATTATGTTTTATTGGGAATTGAATCAATTGTGGTTTTTGTCAAACCTTTTTGGGAATTCAAATTGGATTGGTAACTCAGTATGCGATATAAAAAAAGAAGATTACGCAATGAAAATCATGTTGTCAATAACATTTGGCATATGCCACGATTTAAATCAGTATTTATAGTTCTGTACATCCTCCAGAGAAAAAACGGAACTCTTAAAATAACTTTATTGTTCGTTACTTTGTCTGTTTGTCAAAACTTTTTTATCAGGAATTCATGTACCTAGACATGGAATTGAAGTTCATATAAGATACTCAGGTCTGCGATGCTATGAAGGTGTGATAATATCGAAGTTACTTGCCCCAAAATAATATAAATAGATTTAAACATTAAAATCCGACTACTCACAAACAAATATCAAGGATAGCCGTGGTCGTATGCCACTTAGTCTAACAAAACAATACATTTAAAGGAAAAGTGGCATACGGCCGTCTTTGATATTTTCTTGTTTGATACTTTTTTTATACAAATTAGGTGGTAGACAAGCACACGGTCCACCTGATGGAAAGTGGTTACCGTGACCTATGAACGTGTGTAACACCAGTGGAGTCACATCCGTGCTGCTGACCCTGTAAGAACAGAAAGCCTCCAGTGCAGAACACAAAATCAGGTCTTCCCTCTGACAGCACAAAAACTCTCCAGTGAGCTCTGGCTACCCTACTCACCGCCGGGAACACAACACGAGGTTATTATAGCTGTAGTATTCTATAGGGTGGGAGGTACTTCCCCAGTCGGACTGCTCAATTCGGACGGGAATACCGTCGTGTCCTACCTCCTATAAAGAATATATTATAATAGATACTTTTTTAAGAGTGATTTTTCAGTAGTTGGGTTTTAGATTTTTTGATTATACTTATAATTATTACTAGACACAGACTCTGCCAACAATAACATAAAGCTACATTCAAACTGGTGTAGGTAGGTTGATAGTCGTTGCACATCTATTAAATGTAACAGGTGGAGCGAACTACCCCGATGAGTTACTGTTATATTTATGTTCGTGTGTACGTCCCGTCGTAACTCAAGAACCTAGTGCATCGATTTTACGATGGCCGCTTGTTTTGGGAGTATAC
Organism: Eilema griseolum; assembly: GCA_963662185.1. Taxonomy (NCBI): domain Eukaryota; kingdom Metazoa; phylum Arthropoda; class Insecta; order Lepidoptera; family Erebidae; genus Eilema; species Eilema griseolum. Next base: position 25,635,461 of record OY759240.1, read on the forward strand.
CAACAATTTATTGGCAATACGTGGACTATTATTGATAGGGAAGACGTGAAGCTGAATTATTTAAGGTTATAATACTTTTTTTTCAATATTTTTGAAGATGTTTTTGGTACGTCCATCCGGTGAAGACTTTTTTTATGTCGGTTGAGTGCAGGGTGTATTTTTGAAACGGGGCAGTAAAAGCAGGTCCTGGTACCTTAACCGCTGTAGTTACAGCTAAATGTTTTTAGGAGACCTTTCCTAACTAGATATTTTGAACTGCATTAACAGATTTTGACAAAATCATACAGTCAGCAAAAAAATGCTAAGTTCTATTTTTTTTGGTTTGTTTCTCATTTCTTTTACAAGGTTTCTGGCCTCCTTGCTCCAGCACCCCAAGATCTGCACCGATATCACTATAAAATAATACAGTGGCTTTAAATCGGCATATATTTTGGTCTTTTTTGAGCTGGCATCTTCAGGCAGACGAAGAGTGCGTCTGAGTTGGCTGACGGCTATTGTCCGTCTGGCCTCTTACCGTCCGATCTGCTCAGACCCGGAGGCTCCAGCAGGGGCCGTTTGCCGATACGAGGGTCCTGCGGACGATATCATCCGCATTTCAACTACATTTTTTTTTATACCACTTAGGTGGCAGACAGGCACACGGCCCACCTGATGGAAAGTGGTTACCGTGGCCTATGGACGTTTGTAACACCAGAGGAGTCACAGTCACGCTGCAACCCTGTAAATACAGAGTTTCTGTGCCGTCAGTATAGACGACAAAGCAGGACAAGCCTACATAAAACTAATTTCTTTTTGTTTAGTCCGTCAATTTGAGAGAGAAGGCAGAGGTGCAGTCTATATAATACATATTCTGTATTTTTTCTTGCAGACATTTGTATTTTGAAAACGATAATACCGACGATGAAAGTAGTTTGAATTATTTACAAAATACTTGACCGGATTGACATTTTTTTATATCATCAACTTAGAAAATAAACACACTGATAAATGTTAAGTAGTTACCTTAGTTTTTGAAGAAGAAAAGGTATATTATTGAACCTCTTTTATAAACTGACTTATGTTATCAACCAACTTATTTTAAATATACAAACATTTGTACCTACATTATTTCAAGGTCAAAGCAGTTGATAGTGAAACGGTACAATATAAACAACTACCCTCTAAAAACGCAATGTTTGTACATCCGGCTGTTTACCGACTGGCCCCGGAAGTGCCTCCTACGGCCAGATATACCAGTAGTCCAGTTTCCTAAATTAATACCAACCTGGATTATTGCTCTTTGTACAATGGTGATGTTTAGTTTTTTTTTGTATTATATTTTGGTAAGAATATTGTTTGTTTTTCTTTTGTGAAATTAAATGTGGGGGATATATTGTAAGATATGATGTGTAACAAATAATGAACAGAATATTACATTTGACAAAAGATAAGTAATAGTTTTGATATTATTGAACCACACATTAGGCATTAGGTAGACAGATATTTACAGTCCAGACTCAGTTTTAGATGCATTGCTCGAGTCAACATTAGTACCCGGAAGTCGGCAATAGGCTCAGCCCCTATTACGTGGGACTGAATTCAATTATTGGTGAAATGTGGGTGTCAATTCACCTCTGCCTAACCCTCCGGGGATAAAGGCGTGATTGTATGTATGTACATTAGGCAATACCGTGCAATGGGTGGAGAAGACTTTCTCTATAGTTGTTAGACATTTGTGATTTTGTAAAAAAAACATAAAGAAGTATTTAAGAAGTTTAGTGATGGAGAAAATGGTAGCACTCGGCATAAGAATAAGCTATGTCTACTTATAATAAGAACAGAGTTGTTCAAAAGAAAAGTGTAGAGTGCTCGTAATTGCCATAAAATTTGTATGCCTCAGCATTGGTCAGCGCTGTTCGATAAAATTATTTTCTCCATGGCTCCTCGTTTGTACAACAAATTACCACGAAATATTTTGGAAGTGGAAAATACAACTGCTTTAAAAGAAATGTATTACACTTACTTATAAGTAAAGCGCACTACACTATTGACGAATATTTAAATGATAAATTTTAATGAAAGTGACTATATTGTATTACCATTAATAATCTTATATATACAGGGTGTATTTTTGAAACGGGGCAGTAAGGGCAAGTACCTTAACCGTTGCAGTTACAGCAAAACGTAAAAGACCTTCCCTAACTTTTTGGGACATTTTGAACTGCATTCACAGATTTTGTAAAAAACTTACAGTTAGCAAAAAAATGCAAAAAGTCAAAAAAATTTTTTATGCCAATCGATTCTATTTCATGTGGGGATCAAAAAACTCTATGGGACCATTTTAGCTTTCAGTACTAGAAAAGACAGAAATCGCCAAAAACGTTTCCCATACATTTCGTACGGAAATATGATAAATCAACTCGAAACTCATAGGTCAGGTAAAATTTTGAACTTTTTTAAATAAAAAAAATCATTTAAACATTTAAGAAATTGGCAGTTCAAAATATGTCAAAAAGTTAGGGAAGGTCTTCTAAGAACGTTTTGCTGTAACTGCAACGGTTAAGGTACTTGCCCTTACTGCCCCGTTTCAAAAATACACCCTGTATATTACTATTTAATTTAAAATTTTGACATAACTAAACCATTTAACATTATTAAATTCGAAATTAGTTGCATTATTAATCAGTAACTGCTCTTGTAAAATGTATTTTATTTTTAAGCTTATATTGTAAATTTGCATGCCTAGGTGGAATGCGGAATGATCAAACTTTTAACCAATGTACCAACAATTTGTACCTGTGTTCGCAAATAAAGATTAAATTGAAATCAAAGAATCAAAGAATCAATTTCATTTATTCAGTTTAGGCACACAAAGAGCACATACGAACGTCAACATTTTACAATTGAGTATGTCAAGAAATAATATTAAAATATTTAATAATGTACAAATAAACCATTGGAAAATGATTCTTTCGCTGGTTCGGTAGGTTAGTTCCACTGAGAAGATACCAGCAAGAAACTCAGCGAACTATATTAGAACTACATTATTTTTCTTTTTTTTTTAATTTGCTTTAGTTTACAATTTATTTTGTGCGAGCAAGCAAGAGACTTATGTTGACCACGCATTATTAGTTGTATTGCATGTGTGTAAAAATATATAATCATTTACCGAATGACATTGCTGAACTATCTATACGATTGTTTAAAAAGACATTAAGTACAATATTATTAAATAGAATATATTATGCATTTCTTAATGACAAATCATACACATATAGAATGACAGTGAAATTCAATCTATTAAATAAAGAAATTAAAATTAAAATTGACAAAATAATAATATGTATTTTGCATGCTATCATATGGCAGATTATGAATGAAACCTACCATAAGTACCTACCATATTCTTGCCAATAAATTGAATTTGTGAATTTCAAATTTATGTCTTTTCAATTAAAGAGTTCGCAAAAATCTTTCAGACCCAAGTAAACGTCGGTGCAGTCTTTGCTCCTCTGGGTTTGGAGGTCGGATGGCTGTTGCTCACATAAAAGCTCCGTCCCCGTGCAAATTTATAGAATAGCTCAAGAAACATACAAATGTACAACAGTTTGTGTTCTACCGCCTATACAATGGTTTGTGCTCAGATGAATTGTTTGACATGATGCCCGTAGCTACATTCTATCATCGCACCTCTCGCCATAGGCAGGGAATTCATCAATTTCATGCGGAATGACCTCCCTGCTGCGGTTTTCCCAGGCGCCTACAATATGGGGTTCTTCAAGAGGGGCATCAGAAGGTTTCTTCATGGTCGGCAGCGTGAGTGTGACACCCCTGGTGTTACATACGTCCATAGGCCACGGTAACCGCTTCCCATCAGGTGGGCCGTGTGCTTGTCTGCCAACTAAGTGGTATAAAAAAAAAAGTTTGGAATTTCTCGCGATTAAATCATGGAAATTACTATTTTTGCTGACGTTTTGGATGCGTTGCATCACACATGGTCACGATTTGACTGACTCGAAAACCCCGAAATTCTAATGTTAGCATTGCAATATTTAATAAGGTAACAATATTCAATAAGTACAAAGAAATGTATCAACGATCTTTCTTGAGCGAAGCTCGGACAAAGCACTACTTGAAATAAATTTTAAACGGATGTGTTAGATGAGAACACGTTTTTTTTTAAATATCATTTCACAGCAGATTGACGTGACTTCAAAAATAACCTATATATTCTGCTACATATTAAAGTTTTACATAACATAACATAACATAAATTCACGCCTATATCCCCGAAGGGATAGGCAGAGGTGCTAGCACCCACATTTCGCCAGTTTTTGTTTAGGTCCCAATGTTTAGGTGGCGAGCCTATTGCCATTAACAGGGCACTTATGACCTGCGATAAATACACACATAACTTCGAAAAGCATCGAAAAGTCATTGGTGTGTGCCATGGTAAAACCTGGGATCGAACCTCGTCTCAGCAGTCCATTACCCATACCACTAGGCTACCGCGGTTATTTTTACCGGTGTATTATGTTATCCTATATATTCTGCTACTTAACACAGTTACCTACATAGTAAATAAATAATTGTAACAATACTCATTCAATTCCAACGAACGAGTGTATAAAGACGCAGAATCACACTTTACCAACAACAATCACAAAAATAAAAAAAGAAACAAATTAATGAATGCTTTAAAATCAACGCGTCCAAACGCTGAGTGGTTGGGCAATAAACAATGACGTCATATCCCCTTTCCAACGGCAGATCAAACACGTTTTCAATTCTCATCAAAAAAAGTAAAACGTTATGACATTCCTAATAAAAACCGCTCGCAATATTCGTTGTACTCACAGCAATATCGTAATGAACACCCTGTATACACGGCGGCCATTTAATCTCGCACCTGTATCAGCCTGTATAATTTTGGTGCAAGTATGGAGGTGGTAGCGATTTTAATAGAGGCATTCTTTAGGCCTAGGCGTACCTGTAAAACAAATAGCTAGGCTGTATCAAAGATATAACCACCCCTGCGCTGGCGGAGGGGGTGTCCGAGGGGACTTAAAAAAAGATTGAATCAACGTCACGTGGATCATTTCAAATATTATTAATGCTTTGCTTGTAAAAGGTAAATGAATTTGGTCCTTAGATAACAACTTTTATTTACGAAATTATATAACACTTAAGTTAAAATCAAAGTTATAAATTATTAATTCTATATAGGCCATTAAACGGCTTATAAAATATCAAAAGATCTATATCCAGAGGTCTGCACTTATCTTGTGCTAAACAATACTCAGAAAATAATACAATAAAACATGTTTATTCCTTTCGATTTCCTATTACCGTGTACTTTACTCCCCGGAAGGTTAGATAGAGGTGAATTTACACTCATATTTCATTAATCATTACATTCGGTCTCACGTAATAGAGGGTAAGCCTATAGCCGTATGCCGGACACTGTTGTTAAATCGAGTCATGCATCTGAGGCCGAGTCTGGGCTGTATATATTTATCTGTTTTTAAACAGCCCTAATTTATAAACATCTAAGTTTATAGTCATACAATGTTTTATTATATTCTTACAATGAAAAGATTTACTCATCAACGATTTAACCCACTACCTACTCACCAACCACTAACCGATTTCCACCCGCTCTCGCTTACACCTTGAACCGTCGTCCGCTGACGGGTCGCTCGCTAAACGGTCGGCAGTTTGGTTGTCCTAAGCAAATAACCTGTGCCATCTGTGTAAGGGTGTTTCACATTAAAACATTGTTTAGCAATCCGACATGTGTCATTAGGACGATATGCTGACCAGGCTAATAACTGACAGTGTTTTTTCCTTCATTACATTTCTGGGTTGTCCTGTTGATTTTTGGTGTAAATAGATGTTATTTGGTTAAGTTAGTTTCTTTATTTAGTGGGGCTGTGGCGCAAAATTGGAATCTTATTTAATGAGATGGTTAGATTTGGTAATAAGGGATAGTTTCCCTGGGCGGTACAGGTTTTGTTGCTATAAATGAGTTGGAATAGATAAGATTTATAGGAGATAGGACATTGGGACACTGGGGACTTCCCCAGTGTCCCAATGTCTAGTCATGAGGTTATTATGGCCACGGCATTCTGTAGGGAGGAGGTACTTACCTCCTCCCTACAGAATGCCGTGGCCATAATAACCTCATGTTGTGTTCCCAGCGGTGAGTAGGGTAGCCAGAGCTCACTGGAGAATTTGTACTGTAAGTGGGAAGACTAAAGGTTTGTCTTGCTTTGTCTTCTACACTGACGGCACAGCAACTCTGTGCTTACAGGGTCGGAAGCGCGAGTGTGGCTCCTCCGGTGTTACACATTCATAGACCACGGTAACCACTTTTCATCGGGTGGGCAGTGTGCTTGTCTGCCACCAAGTGGTATAAAAAAAAGAACTGAACGATATTTGTGGCTGTTAATGTCTTATCTCTATTTCTACGTCTCTTCCCTTAAGTAGTTATTAATTTCAGGAGTCAGAAAAGTTGCCAACTTCTGGTAGAAAGCTTCTTTCAGATATAGGATAGGGCTGTTGACCATCAGCCAGATATTGAACAACCCTATCCCTTATAGTCTATCATCCTGATGATATACAGTTCAGACTCAGCCTCGAGTCAATAATAATGCCTGGAAGACGGCAATAGGCTCACCCCTTATTACGTGGGATACGGGTACGGATACGGGTTCATTCACTCATTTTCCTTTATTTATTTATTATACATACAATTTAAAACAATTGCGGCTACTCTTGGTTCACAAAACTGTTTAAAACAGTTTGTCTGTGAATATAATGATTAGTGAAATGTGGGTGTTATTTCACCTCTGTCTAACCGGGGATAAAGGCGTGATTATACACATGTGTATGTATGTATGTCTGAACACTAGCATGTAATAGTGCTTCTCCTCGAAGAAGCACAAATCTAAAATTACGGTCTTTTTAACTCTTTTTAATTTGAAATCAGCAATCAATAGACTAACAAAAAAAGGTTTTTAATTCTCGAACCTTGTAAATTTCAAACCAATTTGTTTAATGCACTTCAAAACTCCAATACGAAAGCAACTATTAGATTTCTACCTTCTATATTCAAAAGTTGCCGTTATCTGTGCAATGTAACTTTCCCGCCAATCGCAATCGAACGTCAATCTTTGCGATGAAGAAATTAAAAGTTTGTCAGTTGGCCCCGAGCGGGCGACAGCGGCGGTAGCTTCTCCAGTAGTTTGATTACTAAAATGTCAGAGAAACCTAGATGACGGCATATCAAAATATAGCGAGGTAATTATTAGTAGGTGGTGAAAGTTAACTACTGGAGATTGTAATACTTATATGATGATAAGTGAATACCAAATTAACTTATGAAAAAATGTGTGGCACGAGGTTATATTTTACTGACCAGTGTAATAGGAAGGGAAGTTATAATGCTTGGTACATTGAAAAGCAAAAAATAGCAGTATTCTTCTATTTATCTTGAAATAAGTTCAGTTCTTTTCTAAGTTGAGTAATGTTACAAAAAATATTCTGTCAATCAATATTTGATAGTATTTAACTTCAAGGTTACTATTAGAACTTAATGGAACTTAATGGTTTTCAGAGCCGCAAGCTATTGCCATCTCTTTTTTCCATTCAACGCAAGTTATAATTTGATGAGCGCTCGCAGATGTTTTCACAACTTTTCATTGAGTATGAATATTAAGGGGCTTCACTTTTGGCGCCCACCGTGGGACTCCCTTATTATTCCTTAAGGTTAATGTCGGGAGATTATGTTGGTTTATTTTGTTTGTTTATATATTTTTCAGCTTACAAATAATGTTGTGGAAAACAAAAAATAATAAGTACCATTCAAGAGGGGCATCAGAAGGTTTCTTCATGGTCGGCAGCACGAGTGTGACACCCCTGGTGTTGCATACATCCATAGGCCACGGTAACCGCTTCCCATCAGGTGGGCCGTGTGCTTGTCTGCCAACTTAGTGGTATAAAAAAAAAAGTATTTTATTTATGTCGCATACTAGTCGTAGAATAATTTCAATGCGAACTACGAGTACGACTAGTTTCTGTCAATTATTTTACAGTTAACCATCATCACATTAATATCCATTATAAGACGCAGCTTTCAGAGACTCAATAAACATGAGCCTATAAACCCCAATAAAAATAATTTAGACCTCAAAAAGTAGGTAAATACACAGAAATACATCTATATTTTACCTAAATTACTTCACACCACGAAATCTAAATAATCAAACTACTCGAGCATTGGCCTAGCCTTCAGCATATCTTTACGGGCATTAATACGGGGGTGGGCGTTAAAAAGACACTTCAGAAGAAAGAAATTTCACACCTCGCAATAGTTTCTATGAACAGTCCTTCTTATACACGTGCAGCGTTCATCGAGGTGAGTGTTCAAGCCCCTCGGAGAAATCACAGAGCTACACGAAGATCTAATTGAACATATCTCCGGCACCGGATTAATTGGATGAAGATGAAATTTTAAATCGTCCAGACGTTTACAACGAAGGGTTGGGATTCGATTTCTTGGATTAAAGTCTCGTGTGAGCGCAATAAAAGTGGGGCTAAGTTGTGGTTATGTTTAAAACCAAAGAAGGGTTGTGGAACTCAAGAATACTGTGCGGTAGTAACAGACAACCTCTGTGGCGTAACGGCAGACCGTTCGGCTGTTACGCACGGGGCATGCGTTCGATTCCTGCCCAGTGCAAATATTTGTGTACATAAATATATATATATATATATTTACATTAGTCTGGGTGTTTCTATGTTTGATATGTATGTATAAAAAAGGTATCTAAGTATGTTTATTTACAGACTAAATCCTATAACACAAGCTGGTGAAACTATGCTTACAATAGGTATAGATAGCGTTACGTATATTTATTTATTTGACTTATCTATGACAATAAAAAAGGTAATTGGATTTTTATTTGTGAAAAATAGCAACAACAACAACTAGCCCATCACAGTTCACTACTGGAACAGGCCTCTCCCAATGTTGGTTGGCTTCGGCCTAACGTTCCCACTCTGGGCAGACTGGAGACGGTTGTGAAATATAGTTATGAATAAACTAAATTTACCAAATTTACTCAATCAATCAATTGGCCTACCGCAGCCCTCTGCTCCTCTCCCAATGCATGTCATTGCTTCCGGACCTCCGCCTTCCGCATCCAGAAAAAAAAAAATGAATAAAATCGTATAACTCCATCATCATCATTTTATCATTGCTCCCGGCTGTATTTGAGACTTTCAGCTGGAAGTCCAGCGTTTGCTTATTCCTTCTTCACCTTTTAGTTCAATTATTGTACAACAATCAATGTTTAGTCCATGTACGAGAAGTAATCAATTTTGTAACCGGGAAACTTCCCCTGGCTACTCCACCGGTTCGCCCAGGTAAGAGCTGAGGAACTGAGACTCTAAGAATACCTCAGGGCGCCTTTTTCATCAGAGACAGTGTGTGTGCGTATTCCAGATACCTTCAATGAAACGACCTTAGGCAATACATACATATATTTGAACAAAAAAACACAGAATTTACAGAGAAGTAAGTAGGTAGGTACTACAGAATAGGTAGTTTGCCTGTGCGCATCCCTCGTTGCACGCACAGCTGGTCTTGTTACAGTTACACAGAGAAGATAGGTACATAAAAATATATAATTATACTAAGTATCGGGACTTCTCGCGAATTATATTTTGGAACTTACTATTTCTGCCGACGTTTCACCGTCGTGCGTCGTCACGCCGACGTGACGTGAATTCACACCGCGCAAGTTTAAAAATAACATAAAAATATAATTAGAGGAATTAATACGTGACCTTTCGGTGGACCTTCGCGTATCCTCAACACAGGTTGTCGGCTTGCGTAAACGGGACCTGCTCACCGGTTCCCGTACTGCAACACGAGTCCCAAGACCAGGAACTCCGATTGCTGCTCACCGCCTCCCGTACTCCGCCACGAGTCCCAAGCCAAGGAATTCCGCTTCTTTATGCGACCAGAAACCCAAACAGAGGGTACTTTGCGGATGGGTCCAAGTATTCGTCTCCAACGGTACCAGTAGACCCCAGAGAAGTCCGGGATATATTGCTAATTATCCCTCTGATAATGTAGTGATATGTAGGTAGGTACAGAAAATCTTCCAGAGAATGTTAGGCAAAGAAACAACAGAGATTTACGACCATCGTCGAACGTAACTCCGTGAGATCTGATCTTTCTATCATCGCACCTCTCGCCATAGGCAGGGAATTCATCCCCACACATTGCGACCTGAGACGGTACGCACTGTGCGGTATGAAAGAAACTTCATCCCACGCACACTCAAGCTGTGGAATGACCTCCCTGCTGCGGTTTTCCCAAGCGCCTACAATATTGGGTTCTTCAAGAGGGGCATCAGAAGGTTTCTTCATGGTCGGCAGCGCGAGTTTGACACCCCTAGTGTTGCATACGTCCATAGACCACGGTAACCGCTTCCCATCAGGTGGGCCGTGTGCTTGTCTGCCAACTAAGTGGTATAAAAAAAAAATCAAAGAACCCGCTCCTGATCGCTTTCAGTGGAAAAATACAAAAGTCCCGTTGGATGGCGATGTCCAGCCTTTGGACGATGAGCCTTATTAGTTTAATTTATACGGCTTTTACTCTGAGCTTCGAGAGCATACGCTGCACCTGAGCCTCATCTCTAAACCAGCAGATATAGCGACTTGCAGATGAAGTTCGTTTGGCTCAAAAGTTTTTGGTGAGCCTCAAACACTTGTATATAAACAAAAGAAGTAACAATTATCAGAAATATATATTCACAGCAATGCAATGGTCCTATCCTCAGCGTCAACCTCTCGCTGTCTTCATAGCCCTACAGATAAAGGGCGTGCCTGTGCCTCCATCAAAACGGTACGGGTGCCCCAGAGAAATCAGTGGCGTCCATATGTGCCTCTGTTAATTACACCACTTTCCTACGTAAATATTGCATGTATTGCCGCGCGAATAATTAAAATATTTGAGGAAAAAGACGTTTTGACTTCGTCTATTAAGGAGAGGTAGAAAATGGAACGATTTTATCTTCTGTTTCAGGTAAAAGGGTTTGTTTATCAATTTAATTACTAGATTGCTTGATAGATGGCGTTGCTCGAAAACTGAAACACAATAGTCTTAACAGCATATATTGGAATAAATCATAAATATGTTAGACTGTGCGCGTCTGGGTTTCAATAAAGTAAAATAGATCAGATGTTATGTGGTATAATTTGATATCTCTATTCATCACCGGTGTAGCTACTGACTTTTTTATGTACATTTTCATATTAACCTATAAAAAAACTCCCTGAGAAAACATTTAATTTCTGAAGTTGGTTAGCAAAATAAAAAAAAACATAAATAAATATAATCACGCCTTTTCCCCGGAGGGTTAGGCAGAGGTGATTTAACACCCACATTTCACTAATCATTGAATTCGGTCCCACGTAATAGGGGGTGAGGCTATAGCCGTATCCCGGGCACTATTGTTGACTCAAGCCATGCATCTGAAGCTGAGTCTGGGCTGTATATATCTGTCTGATGTTAAACAGCCCTATCTCTTAGTCGCCTTGTACGACACCGCATGGGAAGAGATGGGGTGGTCTAAATTCTACTCTACCGGGCACCAAACCACCAAAAAAAACTAAAGTTTTTCTGAAAAATAAGTGATAGCGTACAAATCTAATCTTAAAAATCTAAAAAAGATTCTCAATTCGAATTTTAAATTTGTAAAAGGAATGTTCTATCAAGTTTAACGGTTAACAATAAAGGTGTGCTCTGATTGGTTGGCTAGAGTGGCTAGACGGAGGGTGCATTTGCACAAAGGTACAGAAATATGTGACCGGTGCTAAACATTAACGATTATAGTCGCCAAGTCACGTCTAATTGCGAATCGGATGATGTTATGCGAGATTCCTTTTACGGTTAATGTTTTCATTGATGTTCGGGTAATAATTGGTTTGCAAAGAATCTAGGAATTAGTAAATACCTATTAGTATATTATGAAGAAATGAGAGGTTTGAACATTAATTTTGAAAAACTTATCATAATTTTGTTAAGTAAATAATATCATCATGAAAAAATGCGAGTGCATGAACTCCTATTAACATGTCAAGTTCATGCATCATCTCGAAAAATGATGAACAAGGAAGGCTGTTCCTTTCTTCTGAAACATAATATTTTGTTACTGGTTCGATGAAAACTATTTAAACAGTTCTATGTTGTCCAAGTGATTTTTTTATATTTATTAAATGGTTTATATGTAGTAAATGGTTTTTTTTTTCTATACCACTTAGTTGGCAGACAAGCACACGGCCCCCCTGATGGAAAGTAGTTACCGTGGCCTATGGACGTCTGTAACACCAGAGGAGTCACAGTCGCGCTGCCAACCCTGTAAGTACAGAGTTTCTGTGCCGTCAGTAGAAGACAAATCAGGAGTTTAGTCTTCCCACTGACGGCACAAATTCTCCAGTGAGCTCTGGCTACCCTACTCACCGCTGGGAACACAACACGAAGTTATTATAACCGCGGTATTCTGTAGGGCGGAGGTACTTCCCCAGTCGGACTGCTCAATCTACCCTAAACACTAAACCGTGTTTATTTAAACTATATAAAATTCAAAACCCCTCTAACATAACACCATCCAAGCTAATTGTAAGCGCGCGTTATCGCGAGACAAACGCGCTGGCTCCACAACGCATAATCGTTACCACTTTTTCGTTTCGGGAAATTAGCGCCTTTTTGCATTGTCTCGTCCACGCTAGAAACTGTTATGTGTAGCTATTGCTATTGCCTTTGTTGTTCCTTTTCGTATAGCCGTACGTAATTGGGACAGAGTATAATTGAGCTGAGTTTATTCAGAAGGATTTTTGTACTTACTAGTTCTAAAGGATTTTTTTACAGCAATATGTATGTGTGTGTATGTATATAACGAACTTATTGGTAACTTATGCACACATGTAAGTGTTTTTATGCAAATGAAAGCTTTTTAATTTTTTTCAAATGGTACCAAACGATATAACTTTGGTAAAACTAAATAATGAATGATTCAAGATAAGTTTTCATGTCTTGTCTTTTTAATATTTGAAGGTGAGTCTTCTTTTCAATATCACAATATTACGTCAGGCTGTCACCATCGATAAATTACTGCTCATTTATTTCTTAATGTATTCATATTATATTCAATTTATGCCAGATGTGCAACTATGCTTTTTGATATTTTAAAAACTAAGAAGCCTATCTACCTATATGAGAAAATTTATTTGAGAAAGACACACTACCCTTACTCTGTTAGGTCTGCAACCAGTACAATTTCTGTGCCAAGGCACAAAACCACAGCTTTCCGAGGTTGCTTGAAATATGCAGCGATGCGAGTCTGGAATGATCTGCCTCCGCCTATCAGGGACCTAAAATCCAAATACAGCTTTAAGGTGAAGTACAAAGCACTTCTTCTACAAAGTCAAAAAAACATGTAGGTACTGAGCTATAAATATATATTATTTTAAATCTTACACACAACTTGCTTACCTTGAAGTCATGGCCCCTAAGCTATGTCATTCCAGATTCGCCCCTTTCGCTTTTGGCAGCTCTCGGTGTGAGGCGGTCTGTACATGCCTTATTTTCGTATTGGCAGACCTGTAACGATGGCAAATGGTACTTTAGCAAAGGTGCTTTAGTGGCAGTTGGTAATGTCTGTGAGGTGATAGTGGTCTGACTAACGATCAGGATGAATGTTATCAAGAGAAATGTTGTGATGTATGTGTAATGAAATATTGTCTCATTGAAAAATGTAGGAAATGCTACTTACTTTTTGAATCCTTACATCTTTCTGATGATTAAGTCTCTTGCTGATTATCGTGTCTTCTTCGATTTCAAATAGCGTTAATGCATGACGATGAGAAAAATGTATTTTTTTATAGTATTTGTTATTTAGGTTAAGTAAGGGTGGCACTGAAAACCAGTGCTGTGATGGCATATACCCATCGCAGTGTATGCTGAGTGCCCATCCTTTGTGGACACAGCGTACTCGTATGTGGATGGGGTTAAGTAGGTACCTCCTGTGTTATTATTATATTATATTATATAAAATGTAAAAAAAAGAGAATCTGCCACGTAGCGGTGTGCTGTGTGACACGTCACGTCCTGCTGCTGACAGATGTGACATTGACTTGTCAAGTGTCATATTTGGCATCAAAGTGACGTGGCACCTCACCCGCCACAGTATATAAATATTATACTGTATTTTTATTTTAATTTTTAATTTTCTCTTTTTGCATTCTGTTTTTTTTTTTCTTTTTTGTACTGTATGCTGTGTCGCAATAAACATTTTCTTTTCTTTCAATTTATCTTCAGTATCACTCACAAGATTGATACAAATTGAATTCTATTAACATAATAAAAATTCAAATCCTAAAAAGAAGTACGTCTACGAAATTCCCTAACTACAGCTCTACGCCGTAGCAGATATGCCGTAGCATAGGGAAGTCGTAGCTCAGGAGTGACTTGACTTTGACTGAAGTCGGTTCAGATTTTGATGGATTTGAACTGCAAACAGCCTATGTAACGCCTAACTTAGGCCACTCTTCTCTCGAACTATTAGTGATCCGCACAAAATAATAAAATCCACGCAGCCGAAATGCCGGATACAGCTAGAACGTAATAAAATACGAACAGACAAACAAACATTGTATTTTTATTAGATAGATTAGTAATTCGATAAGAACAAAACATTGCGTTTGTTTTACTAATCAGTCTTTGAGAATCTATCGTGGCAATCGGTCCTATATAGTAGCTATATATAGATAATGGTGATCAATCTGTCTGTTTAATTAACATTCCACCTCACCTCGGCGTCAAGACGCGCGAATTAAACCGATATCACTTCGGCACTTATTGACGGGGGCTCGTGGTGTAGTGAGGGTGCTGAAATCACGAAATTATAGCTTCAAAGTAAAATAAATGCGGTAAAGCTAGAATGAGATGTTTGATTTTGCGAAATACATTTTTTGTATCTATTTTATTCTATTCGCATTATTTTCCTTACCTTACCGTGTATATTTTTAAAATACTCGATATAAAAGCATTCTAAAACCAATAACAAAAACTAGTTAAACTAGATAGCATTGTGTAAAATTTTCTGCAATATCTTTTTTTCACTATTTTTTAATTCTCTGACACTAACTTGTTTTAGTAACCAATTTTACACCAAGGCATGTGACATTTAGGATTAGAGCTGGCCTCATAAAAAAATGGGGTTGCCACTAATTTGGTTCTTCGGTTTGATATAGCCACTTACAAAAAGAGATTCTTACTGAATTACAACACACCAATACGAATTTCCTTATAGAAACCAGAAATATGTATTTTAAATTAAATTATTTTATTGTAAAGAGTTGCTTAGATGGTTCGGATACGTTGAGAGGATAGAAAAGATTGGCGAAACAGTTTTACGAAGCGAGGGCGAATGGGAAACCCGGTAAGGGTCAACCTAGACATACGTAAGTTAATCAGGTCGAATGCATTTTAAGGAAAGGACTTGTCAAGAGTACCCCTGAGTAACGAGCATCTATGAAGTCAATTATGAAAGTATAAGCACAAGATGTATCGGAAGATCATTGCAGTTGGTAACATGTGGTCTCTGCCTACACCACTGCGACAGAGGCGTGACTATATGTGTGTATTTTCTTAACCTTAATTTATTTACTATCGATATACTGTAACGGTAATGCTGCAGCACTACACCGGCAGCCGATGCTGAGCGCACTCGCGAGACGAGTGTTCGACAGGCCCCGTTACCGAATCGACACAGGCATCCAACACATTAAACACTATTCACACCATCAATGAGGAGTATTTTTAGATAGTTTTTTTATACCACTTAGGTGGCAGACAAAGCACACGGCCCACCTGATGGGAAGTGGTTACCGTGGCTTATGGAATTGTGCAACACCAAGGGCGTCATACACGCGCTGCCGACCCTGAAAAAATCTCCTAATGCCACTTTTGAAGAACCTCATATCGTAGGCGCATAGGAAAACCGCGTCAGGGAGTTCATTCCACAGCATGAGTGTGCGTGGAATTGTGATGGATGGATGGATTGTGATTGTGATGAATGAATGTATTATGATTGTGATGCATGGGATCGTGCGGGAGATAAATAAACATCTATGTATGCCCCTTTACATACATCTTCACAAATAAAGGTGTATTCTCGTACTTATTTTCTTGGTTATGTGTACAAGTTTATGCTAAAAGTGATGATTTAGCCATCCGTCTCTTTCACTGTTCGTCTCGCTCTCCAAAATTAGTTATATGCCAAAGCACATACGCTTTTTTACCCGATTATGGCGAAGCAAAAAGAGGGTTATGATTTGACAGGTTACGTACATACGTATGTACGTTCATCTGGTCATTCATAGCTCTTCAACCACTGATTAGAACTGGACAAATAAGGTATCATTAGAAGCATCTTAGTCGTCCTCTGGTTATAGGCTATATAACGTGTCACTGAATCTAATGTGGCGCCCTCTAGCTGTTATAAATTACTGTTCACAACTCAAAAGCGATGTCGAAGCATTACGGCTTAACATGCTCTCCGAAGCACGACCAGACCAATGTAAATATTCATATTGATGCTTGCAAATATTTGCACTCAGCGGGGATTGAACCCGTGCCTCCTTCGTAGCGGCCTCATTCACTACCGGCACGAAACACAGAGGCTTTCGTCGGCCAACGATAAGTACTTTAAACCTAAATAAACTTTAAACATCGCACTCTCTCGCGTCGAACGGCCCATACCCCTGTCTATATTAATGCGGCCAATTTGTAGGAGGGCGCGATCACCTCATTTGTCGGGAGACACGCAAAACAAGTAGCTGGGTTGCCAGCACCAAGATTATCATGTCCCGGAATATTCACCGAAGAAATTTTGGTATTTATTAAATAGATTGAGTTAGAAAGTTAGGTACGTGCTCGCACAAAATAAGAAATTTGCTTATTTATTTTTGTTGCGTGGATCAATAGCTTTTTGAAAGTGGTTGAAACATAATTTCATAGGATTAAATAGGGAATATAAGTCGCGGTGGCCTAGTGGTATGGGTAATGGACTGCTGAGACTAGGTCTCGGGTTCGATCCCAGGTTTTACCATGGCACACACCAATGACTTTTCTATGCTTTTCGAATTTATGTGTGAATTTAATACAGGTGTATAAGTGCCCGGTTAATGGCGATAGGCTCGCCACCTATTACATTGGGACCTAAACATAAACTGGCGAAATGTGGGTGCTAGCACTGCTCTGCCTACCCCTTCGGGGATATAAGCGTGAGTTTATGTTGTTTATGTTATGAAACATATTCTTTTTTTTGTTTTTATCTTGCGAACCATTACCCCGGATACCATTCCTACCCACCAGAGCCAGCGGAAGAGGTTATGTCCGACTTGAACCGACTAAAACGTACGCCGCCTGAGAGTCGTAAGTTGCCGGAAGCGAGCTTGCCGGAGGCATAGCCCTCGGACCCCGGCCAAACCAGATCCATCTCTTTCAAGCTGGTCATCTTCTGGTGTGGGGACCACGGAGTCCTCATCCAATCTCCGGAGATGGGGAAGCGCACTCGCGCTGCCACCGCGCTCTGCTTCTGCTGGGGTAGCAGGCGGCTCCACCCGTAACAAAATTATCGCAACATACTCCGTGTGATAATTTGGTTTGTCTTGGTTTTTGCAAGAGCGGCTATTATATGACTTTCTAACCCCAAGACGAGAAATCGACTGACCTCTACACTCCAGGAGAAACCTTGCATCAGCACCTTATCGGCCCCATGCATCTTTATTAAAAAACACCCCAATGGGTACCACTTTACCAGGGTACGCAGTATAGTAGGTATGTCAGGAGTTTTAGTATCCCATGAAAATAAGTGTCATTGTAATAACGAACTTAATGCGTCAATAAAATAATTACAGTAGTCAAAATTAACTCAATTCAAGGGTAGACTCCTATAACTGGCAACACAGCGCATTACTTGATACAGAACATTTGTTAATTGTTAACTAATTAGTGTATAATTAAACAACACCCTGTAAGAAGTAGACTGTTCGTGAGCCCTTGTAGATACACCCTTAGGTTTTATATTAGGTTTATTTTTTATACTACTTAAGTGGCAGATAAGCGCACGGCCCACCTGATGGAAAGTGGTTACCGTGGCCTATGGACGTGTGTAACACCAGAGAAGCCACACTTGCGCTGCCGACCCTGTAAACACAGAGTCTCTGTGCCGTCAGTGTAGAGGACTAAGGAGGACAAGCCTTTAGTCATCCCACTGACAGCACAAATTCTCCAAAGTCTGTTGTTTTGCTGCTTATTTCAAAGGAAGACACCTCTCGTTTACAAGAGGGAATGCATTAAACAATATGAACACGTCTTGAGCAATCAAAAATCGCCAGGAAATTTTCGCAAGTAAAAAAAAGTAGGTAATAATTAAGCGGGCAAAAAAACGTATCTAATGAAGCTGTCAAATAGAGGGCCACCATTATAACAATGTTGGTGTGTGATATGATGATATTTTTGCCTGAAATTTTACCTTCAGTTTATCACCAGTCCGTCTGTCCGTCAGTCAGTCATTCGTCGAAGGAGCACCCCATGACAACCATATTCTCGGCATTGTTCGCCTTAAGTAGCTTACAAATGATCACCTTTATACAAAATCACTGCCTATTCACCTATTTCCCCAGAGCTATCTACTGTCGATACGCAGCTCATTTTAATTATCTCAAATCTCCAAACATCTCCCAAATGATGCGCGAAAACTAATCAAACCAGAATACTCCCCGAAGTGATCACCACGACTCTATCTAAACAAATTTGCGAAGCACAAAAGCTTAGTGATAGAACTTCGTAACATTGTAGAACTTTGTAACAGTGTAGAACTTTGTAACAATATAGATCTCATTTATCCACCTCAATACAACGTGTTGAGATAACATCTAAATAACATTGAACTCATATTAAAAGGCCCAAAATGACGATAGGGGAGAGATATAGGAAGTTTGGAAGTGACAATTGAAGAATGTGAAACTAGTGATCTCTACTCCATTCGTTTAGGTACTTAGCTGAACAAATCATGATGTGTCTTTTTAATGTTTTATTTAAAAATACAGTTTATAAATATTTTTTAGTTTAGAAACTCATTTTAAAGGCTAAAAACCGAAATTGAACCACTAAATAGTCAGTTAGGTTAATTTAATTGTTTGATTTGTTTTTTTTTTATATATAAAAAGTCGCAACTAGATTGATCACCTTTAGTTAAGTAGGTACATAACCAAATGGAGCACAGTAAGTTTGTCAAATGATCTGTGTAGTGTGGCAGTAGAGTATTTGAAAGTTATCTCAAAGGTCGAACGATTGAAAAAAATTAGGCTTGATTCTCATTAGGTAGTAAAAATTTTAAAATAATACTTAAAATTAGTTAGCTAAAGAAATAATTTATAAATATTAAATACAATAAAACTAAAATAACTATTATACAACTTATAGCTAAGAACAATTAAAATGCGTCGTGGAATTCCTCCGCATCGCATGCCTCTTGTGGTAGCGTTCCCAGAAGACTGGCTAAATGAATAAAATTTGTTAAAAAATATAAAAAACACAACGCCAAATATGGTATTTTCATTCGACTACGGCGAAGTCAAAGAAGTGTTATGATTTATTGACAGGCTATGTATTCATCTACTCCCTCAAGTACATATTAAAACATGATAAATTAGGTATCTTTAGAAGTGTCTTTGGTCTTCCTGCTTATAGGCTATATCACTGAATCCAATATAGCGCCCTCTAGCGGTCATAATGTACTATGTCAAATAATAAATTTGAAATAAACGTACCGTATTTGGTATCAACTGAAAGGGTATAATTATCACATTATTAATATCTATAAATTTAATTGTTGCTTTTATTGTTAATGTTATTATTATTAATGTTATATGTTAGTTTTATTAAATATTAATTTTTATTTCTTATATTTTAGCTATAAATATTAATTCCCAGTAAACTTCTTGAAAACATTGAAACAGAAACTGAGTGACCTTGAAAAATCGGTTCCACACGAGTGTAGCCGCCATCGACAGTTATATGTAATTAGGACATCCAGTTCTTTATATCTTTGGTTACCTTATTTTATCAGGTATCGAATAGTCCCAGTTAATCCAGCGTCGATATGAGAGACCAACAAAGAGATCGTCGATACATTCCAAAACTGATACGTTTCTAGATTATAGGCTTTTCGGTATATGTAGTTGTATATCTACAATTTCTATTTAGCTAGTTCTAAAAAAAACTAAAATAAAATATTTTTTATACCACTTAGGTGGCAGACAAGCATACGGCCCGCCTTATAGAAAGTTGTTACTGTGGCCTTTAGACGTGTGTAACATCAGGTGAGTCACACTCGTGTTGTCGATCTTGTAAGAACAGAGAGCTTCTGTACCGTCAGTGCAGAAGACGAAGCAGGACATTTGGTCCACCCACTGACAGCACAAAAACTCTCCAGTGAGCTCTGGCTACCCCACTCACTCCCGGCTGTGAGTAGGAAAGCCAAACAGAGAGCTTTCTTTCTTTCTTTTCATTCAGTTTATGTCAGTTATTGTTGAGAGAGAAAATACTCTCTTGTTCGTTTCTTAAAGATATTTATAGAAGAGCTGTCGCGTTTGGCATGAGGACGAGAATTCCACAGCCGCACAGCACAAACTGTGAAAAAGTTGTCAAAGTAAGAATAATTACGGCAATAAAAAAATAAAGTAATAATACTGAAAAATAACGAATAGTCATACTAGCAGTTGATTGTGACTTTGTACCTAATTTTTACGCATAAAAGTATATATGTAGGTACAGCAATTAGAGGCATTTACTGTTCACACCATAGGATAGCGTATGATTAAGTGCTAGTTAAGTTTAAGGAGGTAGGACACGGCGGTATTTCCGCCCGATTGAGCAGTCCGACTGGGGAAGTACCTCCGCCCTACAGAATACCGCGGTTATAATTACTTCGTGTTGTGTTCCCAGCGGTGAGTAGGGTAGCCAGAGCTCGCTGGAGAATTTGTGCTGTCAGTGGGAAGACTAAAGGCTTGTCCTGATTTGTCTTCTAGTGACGGCACAGAAACTCTGTACTTACAGGGTTGGCAGCGCGACTGTGACTCCTCTGGTGGCACTGTGACGTCCATAGGCCACGGTAACTACTTTCCATCAGGTGGGCCGTGTGCTTGTCTGCCAACTAAGTGGTATAAAAAAAAAGTTAACAAATTACGATTTAATGAGTAGGTAGACAAAGAAAATTGCCAAATTCTATAAAAGTGATCTCGATACCTTTCTCCTGAAAGCACCATACGAGTCGTGGAAAAAATAATAGCACATGTCAGGGGTGAATTAAGTCCTATGTTAATTCTCACTACTAGTGGCTGGCAGAAGGTTCTAACCAATGGGTGACGCGGTGGATTTCGAGGCATACTGTACAGAAGGCAGTTTGATAAATTACTGAGTTCATTATTACTGTTTATGATTTTACATAAAAAGGTCAAATCGTGCAGTTTGCGATAATTAGATAACGATGTCAATTTATAATGTTTCAGACAACGTTCATAGCTAGCTCTGTGTGAAGTGCCCTGCGAGGTGGACGCTACACCGTCTAAAAGTAAATGTTAGTTACCAAAAGATCGACAAAGGATCGCTAGCCAAGCTGCCCGCGTACTCAGGCACCTTGAGCGTCGGAGGTCGATTCCGGCGGCGAGTTGGGGATTTCTGTGGTCCCCACACCCGAGGAGGGCCAGACCGTAAATCTCACACCGGCTCCAGCGTACGTTAAAAAAAAGTTACTAAAAGATCTCACTTAGAATTATGTGGAACATCTTTACAACTTAATAGCACTTCAGCGATAGCGGTGGCACACTTCCTCTTGCACTTCTGAACCTAACACATATAAACTACAGAAATAGTAACATGTTACATAAGTAGTTATATAACACAAACGTACGACACAATTCTATCTCACGCACATACACAACCAAAAATAACCTTTCCCTACTTAAATCAAACTAACAAACCTCAACCCCTCAAAAGCTAATAGCAAATCAAACAGTTGAACACCGCGGTACTTTGGACCCATCCACCCTTACTTGAGTTATTTGCCCAAGTTATCGGCCCACCGTTTATCACTAAAATGTCACATTTAATAATAATTAATGATAATTGCCTTCTAGCTTACGACAAAGGCGATCGGCCGATTCTCATAAGTTATTTCAGTTTAACTTAGAGAACACTTGGAATTTGAGTAGAGAACTGTATCTTGTGTAGTTCGGTGCGAGTGTTGGATATGAGGTGGTATGGAGTCGATATGAACTAAGTTATTCTTAATTTAAAATTTTGGATCGGTTTAAAATGGAGAGAATTCGAATTTAACTCACTGGAGAATTTGTGCTGTCAGTGGGAAGACTTGTCCTGCTTTGTCTTCTACACTGACGGCACAGAAACTCTGTACTCACAGGGTTGGCAGCGCGACTGTGACTCCTCTGGTGTTACAAACGTCCATAGGCCACGGTAACCACTTTCCATCAGGTGGGCCGTGTGCTAGTCTGCCACCAAAGTGGTATAATACATTCATGAATAAAATTAAAGTTTGTACCTGTAGTGAAACAAAAAAGGATTAATTATTATACTGATCGGTAAATTGTTGCCATATTTCGTATGCTATGCGAATTATGTTAACTGAAAATTCGATCTAGATATTATAGACTGACTATTATATTGATCTTGATGACGCACAATATCGTTCAGACATGTGTGTCTTCGCGGGTGCGGATAAGTACAGGGCTAGTATGATTGTACTTGCCTGAGAAAAGTTTCGGTTTTACCAACAACCCACGAATTACCGAATACTTAATAAATAAAATCCCCACATAAACTACTGCACGCCAAACTAACTTTCAATTATGTACGTATATACATACCTTTAATTTGCCTCATGTTTCAACCGAGTTACACCGGCCGTGGTCGCAGATTGACCGGCTCAGTGGTGCACGCCCGCCGTTTTCGAGTTCGTGTGCTAGTAGGTTCTTCATCTACCCGCACATTTAAGATATTTTTAATACTTTCGTTTTGCCATGTACCGTCACATACTACATTTACAGTGTCCCTATTCTGTAAGCAAACTATCCAGTATTTATCCAACTGCGCAGAAAAGCGACGTTGCATGTTTTGAATCACTGGATTCATGTTTCGAAATGTCAGGTAATTAAAAGGTACCTATACTATGATCGCGTTAATACCCGTAAACATTATTGTATACTCCACGCCACTCCCTATTCCTAGTAAGTATTCTTAATCACTTAGCATTGGTATTGGTTCACGCGACAAGGTAAACAATATGAAGACTACAACTTGCCCTATAACTCATAGTTACACGTAAGTTGCGCGCAAACGGCTTGCATTGTTTGAGCAGCCGACCGAGCCAGTGTGTCTAGGTCCTAACTGTTGTAAGCGTTGAGGGGTTCAATGAATAGCTTCATTTATACATATAATAAACAGTTTTATGTCTACTGTTTGGTGTGGTCTCCGTTATCATATTTAGGGTTCAAGCAAATCTGACGTGTGAGCCAGCCAAATTTCCTCTAAATGTTCCGAAGATCAACGATAGTCGCTCCCGTAAAAACCAGTCAAACCAAATCACAAAAAGTAGGAGAGCGGATGCGGTGGCAGACAAGCACACGGCTCACCTGACGGATAGTGGTTACCGTGACCTATAAAGGTGTGTAACATCAAGGGAATCACACCCGTGCTGCCGACCCTATTAGAACAGAGATTTTCTGTGCCGTCAGTGCAAAACATAAAATCAGGACAAGCTTTAGGTCTTCCCACTGACAACACAAAAACTCTCCAGTAAGTTCTGGCTACCCTATTCACCGCTGGGAACACAACACCAAGTTATGGTTCAGTGGTATTCTGTAGGGTGGAGTTAGTAGTAGTAGGCTTTCCCAGTTAAACTGCTCAAATGAGACAGAAATACCGTCGTGTAATAGGTATCCTGCTGGTCATCACGCCTTTATCACCGGAGGGTTAGGCAGAGGTGAATTAACACCCATATTTCACCAATCATTAAATTTGGTCCTACGTAATATGGGGTGAGCCTACGGCCTTCTTCCGAGCACTATTGTTTACTCAAACCATGCCTCTAAGGTAGTCACAAAAAAAACTGTATATAAAGCCCTATCCTTATCAGTAGTAGGTATTTTAAAAAGGTCCTTTAGGAATTCACCTAATGATTCTCGAAATTCAAACGAAGATTGAGATTAGATCGTGACTAAATTTTGAACAGACTTTTATGTTGAAAAGATCCATTTGAAACTACTACTGTAGCAAACAACAACAGAGTAGGTACCTACTATGTATGCCAGCGGCAGTTCCAGTAGTATTCATAGTTTGGAGCCCAGAATCACTCTCGTAATTTCTATGGTATAATTTGCATTTTTACATGAGGGCGACAGTCCGTCTCACTCCCTAAGATCGAGATGAAACCAGAATCTTATCCGTCTTTCCGATATACTTATTCAACTTCTAATAAGTTCCTGTAACAAAACAAAGCCTGCTGCCTTGCAATCAAAGGGTTAATCGATCGGATGCGATCAGGGGAAGTCCCCTCAGCGATATTAACAAGGTGTTTCGCATTGTCCCGCAAGTTTGTTTCGATGTTTCGATGAAATTTGTTCCTGAACTCAGTTAATGATGCCGTGTGATAACGATCTTCGATTGACGGAGGTATAAATTTAGAAGCATTTATTTGAATTTGGAATTTGTGGGATGAACACATTTTATTTTTGTTTCTTTTTTTCTAAATTTGAAGCGGAAAAGTTAAATGTATATGATCTCTAATAAATCTAGATAATAAATAAGAAATTTCTCATAATTGAAAACCTGGATCTGTCTTTGATAGTTGGAATTATGATAAGCATAAGTATTATGGTCCAAGAAACTGTTTTAGTTCAGTACAAACTTGAGATCCTAATCTGTGATTTCAAAATGGTTTTAAAAATGTATTATGAATCCATATAAATTCAAGAGATAAAAATGAGTATAATAATTATAAATATTTTGAGTAATTTCATCCATTTAAAAAGGAATGCTTGAACTTCGTCAAGCGATATGAGATAGAAGTAATCTTTATATAGAAATTATCAGTTGGTGCCAAAATGCGTTTTTCGCGGTCAAAATAACTCCGATTAGAATTGATAAAATTATTCAATTGAAATTATTCTTTTAATTACAAAGGAGGTTGTACACGACGGTATTGCTGTCCCAATTGAGCAGTCCGACTGGGGAAGTACCTCCACCCAAAAGAATACCGCGATCATAAAAAGCTCGGATTGTGTTCCTGGCCTTGGTATTCTTTAAGGTGGAGGTACTTCCCCAATCGGACTGCTCAATTACGTCGTGTCGTGTGGTGTAGGTTTGCCGGTAAGCTTGATCGCGAAGGTCTAGGTTGGGGCTTCCTATCCCCTACGTTTTATATATACATATAATCACGCTTTTATTCTTGGAGGGTTAGGTAGAGGTGACGGTGACGTTAACACCCACATGTCACCAATCATTAAATTGAGTGATTTAATGATTAGGTGAGCCTATTGCCATACTTCCGTGCACTATTGATGACACAAACCATTCATTTCAGGCTGAGTCTGGGCTGTATATATCTGTCTGATGTTAACCAGCCCTATCCCTTAGTCGCCTTGTACGACACCGCATGGGAAGAGATGAGGTGGTCCAAATTCTACTCTGCCGTGTTTTATACAACAGTATATTATAATAAAAACTTTCAATATTTAATTCCTTACCCATAGCACCACAATGACGCTCACCTATCACACCTCTACCCGGGTAATCATAATAAATAATGGTAAAACAGCAGCAAATTCGTACATTATCCAGCGCGCGTCACTTGCCCTGAGTTATAACGTCTACCCAACATTTAGGCGAACCAACGGCATTAGCATTAATTTAAAATATTATTTATAGTTTGACGCTTTATTCGACAGGAGATCAGAAAATTGATGGAGGTGGCATATTGTTGAATATTTTTTTCTCGTTGAAGGTTTTAGTTGTAATTTATTGATCATTGATTGATATAATTTGATGATCATGATATCAAACAATTAACCCACCTCAGTTCACTGCTGGACATAGGCCTCTCCCAGTGCGCGCCATTTTTCCGATCCTCTGCCTTCCACATCCAATTTGTCCCAGCCACCTTTTTCAGGTGGACGACCTGAAAAAGGTGGCTGCCGCAAACGAATCTGTAAGTCAGTTCGGTTTTAGGATTGAGGAGTGTCTTTCACAATTACTAACAGAAATTGTTCTCACAAAAGCCAAAGAGGTGCCAGGTCGCACCGCAGCAATGGAAGACCTGGCTCTTCACCATTTCCTCATAGGATTAATACCACTACCACAATCTCAAATATAATTAGATGCAAATCACCCAGAAATCTAAACGAAGCTATAAGTTTCGCCATCTCTGAGGAAAAAAATCAGAAAATCATGTATAAAAGAAACGGTGCAAATAATCAAGCCCAAAAGCTCTATACAAATACGTTGTGACTGTTATACCGTATAACACCCCGACGTAACCGGATGATTTTCACAAACCTGCATAGGTCTTCATATAAGTATATGAAGACATGTGCAGGTTATAAATTTATCGTCAAGAATCTTTTCGATCATGTCAACTTTCCACCCTTTTAGCAGCTATGATGTCACAGACAGATACACGTGCCACTTTGAAAATCTCTCTTTTGTTTTACAATAATTTAACAGGAATTAACGCGATCATGGTAAAGGTAGCTTCGACCAGGATACACCGGCCGTGGTCACAGGCTGACTCAGTCAGCTACTCAGTCAGACCACGGCCGGTGTAACCTGGTCGTAACGTCAGGCACATCAAATGTATGTATATACCTATACCATGAGCGCGTGAATTCCCGTTAACATTATTGTATATCATGGAACGCGATGGTTTAAAAGTTATTATCTCCCTTTTGAGTTATCAGTTTAAAAAAACATCTCCAAAAATCTAGTGAGCACACTCGTCTTCCAAACTCTTTGGAGGCGCCGTGTTGATGATCTCGTTAAGGGTAAGATGACACCAAATGACCGTAATTATGTCGAGTTAAGGGGCAGTAATACGCGGCGTGTTTTGCAAATTCAGCCTCGTGTTTCGGTGTTTATTAAAGTTTTTTATTTTTATTGTTATGACCGCGGATGGCATTGGTATCAGTTGTGAAAAGTTTGAGGGCAGCTGTTGTTTTGTTGATTTCTGTTATAATCTGTTGTTATGGGTAGCTTTACTCTTTTTTGGTTTTTAAATTGTGTTTGTTTATTCTAAAATCAGGTGGGGTTTAGAAGTAGATAATTCTTGAAATGAAGGACTTATAAGAGAAAAACAAAGTCTGAAAATCTAGGTAATGGAGATCTTAAACTGAAACGAGCTGTGGGAAGGAGGTTAGGCCTTCCATAATCAATCATACATTTGATATTGATGTGGTATACTAGGAGGCACAAATCGCTCGTTTCCAAGCTACCTGCCTTTGGTCTGCCTTCTAGGCTGTGCAACTGGGTTGCTAGTTTCCTGCAGGGGCGCCGTATTCGCGTCCTTTGTGACGGACGAGCTTCGGAGTTTCTGCAGGTAAATGCTGGCGTGCCCCAGGTGTCCGTCTTATCACTCACTCTCTTTCTTCTGTATGTCAACGACATGCTGTCTACCGGCAATGTTCATTGTTATGCAGACGATAGCACTTTACATGGGAGTTATCATGGACATCCTGCGGCCAAGCAGTCAGATATCGCAGAGAAAAGTCAGCTTCTTGTCACTGAGATTGGCGGGATCCTGAATCACATTTCTCAATGGGGCTCTGAGAACCTGGTTGAGTTCAGTGCCAAAAAGACGCAGGCATGTGCGTTTACAGCAAAAGTATCTTCTTTCCTTCCCCTCCCCACTCTTCAGAGCACGCCACTGCCACTGCAGGACAATCTCAATATCCTAGGTATGGATGTTCGCTGCAACCTGAATAACAAAAATTACATCGAAAGTATCATCAAAACAGCCTCACGAAAACTCGGAGTCCTGAACAGAGTGAGACGGTTTTTCACGCAGGAGCAGCGGTGTCTTCTATACAAGACACGAAATTCGCTCCTGTGTGGAATACTGCTCGCATCTCTGGGATGGTTCAGCAAAGGACTTACTAGATGCTCTCGACAGGTTGCAGCGACGTGCGGTCCGCATCATTGGGAATCCCGAGGTCACGAACACCCTAGAACCTTTACAGATGCGTAGAGAAGATGCGTCCATGGCTGTATTTTACCGTCTGTACCATGGAGAGTGTTCTGATGAGCTCTTCCAATTAGTCCCACCCTCCCCTTTCCTACACAGGACAACACGTGCAGGTCTTAGATGTCATCCGCTCACGGTGCAAAACATACGATCAAGAACCAAGCGGTTCGGAGACTCTTTCCTCTGTCGCACCATTAAGGCCTGGAATTCATTACCAGCTCACGTGTTTCCTTCTTCCTATAGTCCCGGGTCCTTTAAGCGGGGCGTGAAAAAGCATATGATGAGGCCGTCAAGCTGAGTGTCACCATTGTCACACGGTATTTGTAAGTAATGGTGACCCTCTTTTCTGGGACTTTGCCTTCAGCTTACCATCAGGCAAGGCGAAGTCCAATTGACGTGTCCTATATAAAAAAAAAAAATGTACCAATTGAATAGTCCAACTGGGGAAGTATCCCCACCCTACAGAATACCACAGCTTGTAGCTGACCTAACCTCGTGTTGTGTTCCCGGCAATGAGTAGTGTAACTAGAGCTCACTGGAGAGTTTTTATGCTGTCCGTGGGAAGATCAAAGGTTTGTCCTGATTTTGTGTTCTGCACCGACGGCACAGAAAATCTCTGTTCTTATAGACTCCCCTGGTATTACATACGTCCATAGGTCACGGTAATCACATTTCATCACAAGTCAATCAATCTGCCAACTAAGTGGTATAAAAGAAAAGGTGAACCCTGAATTTCGGATACCACCGAGGCTCATACTCTAAGCCTTTGCCCAACTCAGTTGAGGTCGGCTTTCTAGTCTTACAAAGATGCTACTGAACTTAGATATTTTCCGTGAAGCACCTGCCACCTGACCTCCACAACTAATTGGTAATATCGAAGTTCTGTAGTTAGACTAGTCGGACTTTTGGGAGCTCCAACTA
This sequence comes from Eilema griseolum, assembly GCA_963662185.1. Taxonomy (NCBI): domain Eukaryota; kingdom Metazoa; phylum Arthropoda; class Insecta; order Lepidoptera; family Erebidae; genus Eilema; species Eilema griseolum. Next base: position 25,664,752 of record OY759240.1, read on the forward strand.
CCCATAACGACTGCCATAGATGTTCGTATGACAACCCGGACCGACGGCTTAACGTACTCTCCGGGTACGAAGAGACCAATGCAAATACCCATATTCATGCATACAAATATTTACACTGAGCGGGGACCCAACCCGTCCCTCCTGCGTAGCAGCCGCGGCTAACGTTCAGATAATGATGATGGTTATCCTTCTGTGTTGGCTTCATTGTAGTTGTTTAACAACAAGATGTTTCAATTATCATTTGAATTTAAATAACATGTAAACTAATGTAATAAGATATAAACTAATATTTACAAGAATATAAAAGGATCAAATTAAGCATCGAAAAATTCCTCCCCATCGATGTCGACTGGTAATGTGCCTAAAAGACTGGCGGCATTGCCCCGTTGGATGGCAATGCCAAGCCGTTGAGCGAAAAAAAGGCCAGCCCTTTGGTCACGCGAAGCATCGATCAGTCGTTTTGCTATTTCTTTGTATAGCGACCGTGTGCTCGGACCCCACGAACCCAGCGTTTCAACCCCAAACGGCTCAAATATGTAATTGTTTGTAATGTTATCATATTTTCGCCGTTTGAGGGTCTCCGCAGATGCCGCAGCAGCACAAGCGCAATCCGTCGTACTTGGAAGATGGGATGGGGCAAGGGTGTCGACGCATGTTGCGTCTCACACCAAAGGCCTACCCATCTTCCAAGGCACCAAAGACATACCGTCCGGTCTCTTGAGATGTTTCTAAATTAATCCAGGTTAAAAATGTTACTCGTAATTTTTTAAAATCTTCTACATTGACAGCACAGAAACGCTTTGTGCTTACAGGGTCGGCAGCGCGAGTGTGACTCCTCTGGTGTCACATACGTCCATTGGCCACGGTAACCAATTTTCATCAGGTGGGCCATATGCTTGTCTGCCACCTAAGTAGTATAAAAAAATGGCTACGTATTCAAAGTTTCGACGCTATCACAACAACACTAGTACGCCCACATTGTAAAACCCCTTTATCGTTGCTAAGGGGCCCTACCGACATCTCCAGGGCTGGAGACATCCTCACCTACACGCGGTGCACCTGCTAACAAACGGACGATTCTCTTGTGAAAATCTTCAGTCCCCGGAAACCCTTCGGGCATAAATACGTGATGTGTGTAGGTAGGTTCTACTCTGCCGCGTGGTTCCTGGCAGAGTAGAATTTGAACCATCCCATCTCTTCCCATGCGGTGACGTACAAGGCGACCAAGGGATAGGGCTGTTTAATATCAGGCAGATATATTCAGCCCAGACTCAGCCTCAGATGAATGACTTGAGTCAACAATAGTGCCCGGGAAACGGCAATAGGCTCACCCCCTATTACGGGGTGGTGTTATTTCACCTCTGCCTATCCCTACGGAGATAAAAGTGTGATTACATGTATGTATGTATATATAGGTAGGTATATGAGGTCCTAATTTTGGGGTCGTACGGGTCAACAATAAGGCATGTTTCCTATTTGCGTTACAAAATTAGATAATGCTAGATTATATGTATTCAGATATTGATATAGGGATAATAACAGATGATTCATTAACTTACACATTGTGCCAAACCGCTATTCAATACCTAACAGAGTTTGGCAGAAATATTGTGGCTTTATAATAACATAACTACAGTAATAATTATTACAATATTGATACTAGACAACCCAATATTCATACTAGTTATTTAAATCGTCAAAATTATATCTCTTGTACCTATTTTGTATTTGTTTAAATATGGTCTAGTATTTGCTAACGCTGTATTTTAATCTTTGAAATCTATTTATTGAATTACGTTTCCACGTTTTGCTTAAAAAATATACATACATATCATATAATCACGCCTTCATCCCCAGAGGGTTAGGCAGAGATGAATTAGGCCTGGGGGTGACAGGCGGAGCCTGGCAGAAGCAGGCCGCAGCAGTGGCACGCCTGGCGCGCCTCCCCGTTTCCGTGGACGAGTTGGGGACTCTGTAGTACCCACACCCGAGAAGATGGCCAGATCGTGAGAGATGGCCGTGGGTCGGCCGGGGTGCGAGGGATATGCCTGTTAACCTCACCTTCGGCAACCAAAACGACCCGCAGGCGGCGTGCGTTTTAGTCGGTTCGAGTCCGACATAACCTCCTCCACCAGCCCCGGGATTTTGTGCACGTAAAAAAAAAGGCAGAGATGAATTATTAAAAACCACACTTCACCAATCATTGAATTCCCCTATTAGTCGACTTGTACGACACCGCATAGGAAGAGATGGGGTGGCCCAAATTCAGATTAGAGTATTTTACACAAATGTGATTATATATTGTACTTTAATATTTAAAAATAAAATTCATTTAAATTTTTGGACATGAAAAGCATTAAGTCGGATCTGGGGTCCAAGCTTGGGGTCCTTAGCCTTGCACTTTACACCACTTGATGATAATCTGTGAGTAAAAATCGTCGCTAGTTTATCTATTTGATTATTATGGCTTCTACGGCAGCAACTGCTTTCGGCCCGTCCAACCCCGAGAGGAACGCTGATACAAAGTTTTATCACTATACCGGGTTCAGGTGAGGTTTGCTTGGAACTTGAGAAGATCTTTGACATCACCCCATCATACTTCCTACTACTTTTTTATACTTTTTGTGTTGTATACTGTGCACTGTGTTTTAGCCCCCGAAGCAAAAACGACGGGGTGATATAAGTTTAACGTGTCTGTGAGTGTGTGTGTGTGTATAGTAATAATAACGTCTTTATTGTACACCAATAACATGTTACATTACAATATGAGATATGAGTTTTGTGATATGTACAGATGGCGGCCTTATCGCTCTATTTCTTACAGGCAACCATAATATCTTTCTTAATTTCTTACAGGCAACTGTGGCATTGCATTTGGATTCGATGGATCTGGTCTGGATCTAGTTTTTTTGTTGGAAAGGTATATTAGTCGGGAGTGTTCTTGGCTATATTTGAAAAAAAAAAATCAGTCCATGGTAATATTTTTATTCAAGCCTTGCCATGTCTGGGGGACCTTTACGAGATTCCCCGTACCAGGTCTCTTGACATGGCAACGCTTGAATAAAAATATTAATACGCTTATCAAAGTTAAAGGGCACAATTTATTATAAACTTTTTGGAGATTGTTTTTTATGACGAGGCTTTTTTAAATATTTTAATCTTACTTTGAATTTGTTTATAAAATAACTGTATTTTTTTAGTCATGAGATCGCAAAGTCTCAGAAAAGAGAGTCACTGTTCAAAGATCAAATAATCAATTTCATTTAAACAGTTTATGCACACAAAAAGCACATATGAACGTCAAAATTTTATAATTATGTCAAGAAATAATATAAAAATATTAAATAGTGTAAAAATAAACCATTGGGTAATGATTCTTTCACTGGCTCGGTTCGTTAGTTCTATTGAGAAGATACCAGCAAGAAACTGAGAGAACTGTATTAAAACTAGATTATCTTTTTTAAATTTGCTTTAGTTTACTATTTATTTTGTGCGAGCAAGCAAGAGAATCAAGATACTCATCCACTTTATAGTAACCTTTATTCATTAAAGTTTTTTTCACTTCTATTTTAAATTTATTTATTGGCATTACTTATTTATACCATACCCCCTGTCCTCAGATAAATCTAAATTCAAATCTAAGAACATAGTAACATAAAATATAACTTCAACCTTACTTACTTCATAACAGACATAGAGCTTCATACGAAATTACACAATATGTAATGAAACTACAGAATTAATTTCAATACGTAGGTATATCTGTTATACCCCGGTCGGCCATATTGGCGTCCCGACCGGACATACTCGTATTTAAGCTATTTTATTTATTTTGAGATACAAAAGGCCTTATCGGCGGATATATAGCCTAACTGCGTGTTCATATTAAGCTACCTGATTACGGTGAAGAAAAGATTTGAGTATTTTTGTTTAAGTTATTTAATATTTTTAACCTGTCTTTTGAACTACAATAACTTCATTTATTTAAATTGATTTATCATCATCATCATCCCAGGGTTGTGTCACGGTCATATCCGAGGTTTTAACCCCTCTGAGAGTCCGATTTCCAGCTTTTAAATGTCTACTTCACAGGGGCTTTTTTTAACGTGAAAATGAATGAATACCCGAGGCCACCGGGATAGTTATATCGGGCTCAAACCGACTAAAACCACATGGCCGTCTTGGGCCATCTGTTACCGAAGGTTAGGTAGCTTCTGGCATATGCCTCGCGTACGCCGACCGACCCAGGGCTATAGAAGGCCCCATCGGGTGTAGGATAATAGCGTCGCTATCTTTCCCCAGATAAAGGCGGAGAGGCACTAATCGCGCCGCCGTCTAGACCTGCTTCTGATATAGTAACAAGCAGCTCCACCTGTGACCAGCACGCCTGCGCTCTTGGAGGACTGAGGTCACTTAATGACCTCCGATGCTAGAGTCGCCAGCGGAGGCTTTAACATTCCTGGCAACAAGTCCATTTATTCCTTGATGCAGTCACATATGAAGAGTAGGCTGCTGGTCACAATCTTTTCATACTAGTGTGTCACCAAATGTTGAACTGCTGCTGTCTTATCTGCTAAACCTGGGAGGAAAGCCTCTCGGGGCATAATCTGTTATTTAGTACCTCCTGTTATTGTACTGTTTTGAAGATCGAATTTAATTAATCAAGCGGCCAATAAAAACAAAATTTAATACAGAGTTGTAAAATCTTGAACTCAACTTTCAAACAAAATATAAATAATAGAAATAGCTATTCAATTATAGGAATAAAGAACTCATGAATCTGTAAGAAAATTTCGGCAATTTCATAGGCAAATACCTAATAACAATGTAGAAGTGGTAGATCTTAACAATCAGAAGTATGACCTTTTTATTTATAAAAACTTAATATTTGAGTCAGAATTTAATAAAATCGTAGTAGTATCTTAGTCTGAACGCGCCCAGAGGACTGACATCCTCTCAATAAACAAGCCTTCTCATAGTGGCCCACGTTATCTGACTTTGATGGGACGCTCCGCCGCGCCGGGCCGGACCGGCGGTAGTTTTAAAACGTACACTGCCACACGTCCGGTTGTTGTAAATAATTACGGCTTTTGTAGTTTTTGCCCGGCGATTATGCGTAATGACCGACCCTGTAGTTACACGTGTACGGGCGGGTAATGTAATCGCTTTCATATCGTTTGTTTTGTTCATTAACGTTTTTGGGTTTTGTTTTTGTTTTGGGGGTTATTGTATAAAATTATTATTATTGTAGAAAGTTGGCAGAAAGATAATGTTTGAATATTTACGGTTTGGTGGGTAGTTTTAATAAAATATAAATCTAGATTTTTACTTATATTAAAGCTGGTATTGTAGGCATTCATAAATTTAAAATGAAACCCTGTACCAAAAACAGTAGGCCAAAGCTAGCCAACATTGGGAGAGGCCTATGTCCAGCAGGGCACTGCGATAGGTTAGAATTATTGATTGTAGGCGTTCATAATTTTTACAAAGGAACTCTTTACCATTAGGTGAGACGTGTACTTGTTTGCTTTTATATCTACAGAATGCAAAAATAAGTTCTTCCAGTTACGCATAAATGTAATGAATTTTAAACGTAAATTATAAACGTAAGTTATAATCATCATCTTAGCGTGGTTCCTAGTTTCACTTCGGAACTCAGGGTCCCGCTTACTTTTGAACTTATACCATGCCACCAAAAAATTCCAAAATTATATTATAGCGGATTTGGCTAAATTTCAATATTTTCCGTGAAGGTACTGCCATATTGACCACCACAACACAAAGGCGATATCAAAGCTTTGTAATTGTTGGAATTTTTAGGGCTTCAAACTACCCGTAACGACGTTCGTATGGCATAGATGTTGGTATGGCAACCGGGACCGAAGGCTTAACGTACTCTCCGAGGCACAACCAGATCAATGCAAATACCTATATTCATGCATAAAAATATTTTCACTGAGCGGGGATCGAACCCACACCTCCTGTGTAACAGCCGCGTTTAAAACTTGGATTATTTTAACTACACTAAAAATATTTTTTTGTCTGTTTGTCTGTTTTTCCGCGATAGAGAAACAACTGCTAAACGAGTTTTGATGTGGTTTTAAAAGGTCTTGCTCAGACTTAGAATCTTACGTTTTTTTGTTCGCACGTGGTTGAGTTGAACCAAAGGTATGTCCAAAAGTAGCGATAACTTTTTTTTGTAATAAAACACGTCAATTAGACTTCGCCTTGCCTGATGGTAAGCTGAAGGCAAAGTCTCAGAAAAGAGGGTCACCATTACTTATACATACCATGTCACAATGGTGACACTCAGCTTGACGGTCTCATCATATGCTTTTTCCTCCGCTTATAGGCTCCGCTTATAGGTCCCGGGACTGTAGGAAGAAGGAAACACTGATATCCATTGAAATTAAAATAAAAAAATATATTACATATTTTCACTGGTAATACTCTATCCCACTACTATAACTAAACGTGCAACAGATGCTTAACTATTATATAATAACGGCAATCTTCCAACCAAAGAATAAACCCAAAGACTAACAACACTATTCATGTGCACAGATGGACCATCAAACAATATCAAGATATCATAAAAAAAGAAGCAAATTCGTCCAAAAACTCCATCTACGTTATATCAGCGAAGTCCCTTAGGACAGGTTCATACTTCCGATACAGGGGCCATATCATAAACATAGGACACACTATTAAAACTTGGACTCGTTTTGTAAGCCGAAATATTATACGGACTACCTTACTTCTATCTCGATGGGTAGCGCAGGGTTGCCAGACACATTTACATTTTATACCAACGGTAGATACGAAAGACTTTTGTTTAAATTTTATCTAGGAGTAGTTTTTCGGCAGTTTATTGCGCTGTCTGATAAGTGGGTGGGGAGTTAAGGTGGTTTTAGATTGTATTCTATTTTCAAATGAAAGGTTATTTTGGGAGTTTAATTTAGATTTGTGCTGGGTTTATGAGATTTTCGTTCTATGATATTTGATAAGAAATTGTTATGTAGTATGCAGTAATATAGGAAGATTGGTTTTACAGTAACATGGTTTTGGAATTTTGAATATGGAATATGATATTGTAATATTATGATTGATGTATTAAACAGGCATTATATAATACGAGTGAGTGAAAAATAATTAGAATTGATATCCTATGAAGAACCAGAATTCAAAATTAGAATGTGTTATATTATAAAAGAGAAATGCAGTTTCAAACTTGACAAATCGGATAATTTAAACATCCACCAAATAGGTTTATACCTCCTACTTTTTAAGTATTTTTTTAATTTTGAACCGTCAATTGATGGTAAAAAGCTGAGGTACAGTCCAAAAGACCTCCACCTCTTCCGATACTATTGAACTTATAATGGTCCCTACCTTGATTGCCTTGACAGTTGCTTTTTCACGCCCCGCTTGAAGATCCCGGAACTGTAAGAAGAGGGAAACACGTGCGCGGGCAGAACATTCCAGATCTTTATCGTGCGGCAGAGGAAAGAGGCCTCAAACCGTTTGGTGCGAGACGGTATGGATTCCACCGTGTGTGGATGGCACCGCAGGCGAGAGAGGCAGAAAGGAGAGGTTGGGATCAGCTCAAATAGTTTCTCAAAACATGATTACCCTATGTAAATCTTAACCTTTTTGACACAGAGAACATCTTTAGAGGTTTGTTAGTTAATCACGAACAGGTGTAGCAGAAATTTGCTACATAGATTAATTTTAGTTTGGAATAACACATAAGCTACTTTTTTATCCTAGGAGGTTACGGGAGGAAACGATAAGAGGGTACATGAAATAAGAATCTGCTTAGTAAATGAAAATATCATTTAATTTTCGATTTTAAGCATATAGAAATAAAGTCCAAAATTTAATGCCATTGTTTAAAGTGTTTGTGGTAGGACAGTGACTTTGGTTTAGTAGAATCAAGAAATAGCAATAGGTCACGGTAACCACTTTCCATCAGATGCGCATGCTTGTCTGCCGCCTGTGTTGTAAAAAAAAAATCTATTGAGATCTACTGGAAATTCATTAGGAGCGGAATCGCTTAATGTGACCTATTTAGACCTTATTTATATCTTTGTATGGGTTCACTCATATATATTTAGATGTTTAAACATAACATAAACTCATGCCTATATCCCCGAAGGGGTAGGCTGAGGTGCTAGCACCCACATTATTACTTTGATGTTTGTATGGGAGTATTGTCCTGCTTCGTCTTTACACTGATGGCACAGAAACTCTTGTGCTTACAGGGTTGGCAGTGTGACTCCCTTGGTATTGCACACGTCTATAGACCACGGTAACCACTTTTCATCAGGTGGGCATTGTGCTAGTCTGCTAACCAAGTACAGTACAAGTACATACCTGGTAATCTTGTGAATAATTGTTCGCAGTTTTGTAATGGCAAAATAAAAATTTTACTTTAAAAAATGTAGTCGTTAAAGTGGGTAATATATCCTCATAAGTATGAGTTGATGTGCTGTGTGTGGTTATGCCATCCTTCTCTATTTAGTTAGTAAAACATGTAGGTATAACACACTAGACTCTGATTATTCCATTCACAGTTATTTCGTAAGGTAGTTTAGTTAATGATTAGTAAAGGATGAAATATAAATAAAAAAAAAAAAAAAAAAAAAGTGGTATAAAAAAAATTTACACTAAACTGTATGCAACTACTGAAACCTTATCGCTCCAAACTATTATCCAAAAAATCTACCTCTACGCAAATACAATCCCGTTCACCATCAAGAACCTGACAGCCCTGCCGACTGGCCGCTGTCCGGCACAGTCTGTCTCATAAACATGCCCCGGTATCAGCGCGTAATCTGCCGGATTTGTCGATCAGCCCCGCTATCCACTGGCCAGATTTGTACGGGGCTTTACCGTCGATATGCCACATACGTTTTGCTTTCTTCTGCTATGTTTATGTGCAGGTGGGCTTTGTTTACCGATATTTGTGATTCTGTCTTGTTATTTTATGTGGGCTAGTTTGACGTTCGATCTTGGATGAGGTAATGAGTTTATATGACGTATATTTCAATTATGAGACATTGTGGCGTAGCGGTAGTGAACACGAATGCAACGCAAGAAGCGTGGGTTCGAATCACGCTCAGTGCAAATATTTGTATGCACGAATATGTATATATTATATGTATAAATATTTATACAAGATAGGTGGCAGATAAGCACACGGCCCACCTGATGGAAAGTGGTTACCGTGACCTATAAACGTGTGCAACAAAAGAGGAGTTACACCCGTGCAACCGACCCTATAACAGAGAGTTTCTGTGTCAGGGAAGAACACAAAATCATTACAAATCTTTGGTCTTCCCACTGACAGCAAAAAATTCTCCAGTGAGCTCTGGCTACCCTACTCACCGACGGGAATACAACATATTTGGAGTGGTCTAGATGTTTCAATGTATAATATGTATGTATTTACAAAAAAAAGTATTTAGGTATATTTATCCGCATTCAAGATTCCATAACATAAGCTAGTAAAGCTATGCTTACAATGGGTCTAGATAGCGTTGTGTGGAATTTTGTGGCATATTTATTATTATATGGTTATGGTATGATTCGATTTTTAAATGACGTAAGTGATTTTTTTTTCTAAAAAGGGATGTTATTTGCAATTTGAGGAGTAGGGATAGGAACAGCGGACGTCAATATGAAAAGAAATTGATTGTCAGTTTTTCAATCATTTACTGTTTGGAATCCGGTTTCTCATTGAATATAAACATAAACTCACGCCTAGATTCCCTATGGGGTAGGCAGAGGTGCTAGCACCCTAGCACCCACATTTCGCCAGTTTATGTTTAGGTCCCAATGTAATAGGTGGGTTTATCGCAGGTTTATAAGTGCCCGGTTAATGGCAATAGGTTTCTCATTAGTCAGTACATAAATCGGCTTTGTTGTCAGCCACCCGTCAGACCTCACGACCTCGAGAGGAAAGCTTGGTCCAGGGCTGGAAAGGTTGGACACCCAAAAAACCCCCAATAATATCTATAAATTAGCCTATTGCGCCCTACTGTCGAAGATAAGAACCAATATTAAAACACCATATAAAATAAAATCGCCGCGTATTTTCCGACAGAGTAGAATTAGGGACACCCCTTCTCTTCCCACGAGGTGTCGTACAAGGCGACTAAGGGATAGGCCTGTTTAACATCAGACAGATATATACAACCCAGATTCAGTCTCAGATGCATGGCTCGAGTCAATAGTGCCCGGAATACAGCAATAGGCTCACCCCCTATTACGTGGGACCGAATACAATTATTGGTGAAATGTGGGTATTAATTCACCTCTGCCTAACCCTCCGGGGATAAACATGTGATTATTTGCTGTTGTTGTTGTTGTTGTATAACATCAAAGGTCAAACTATAAATAGATAAGTACATTTTTTCTATATCATCTTCATTTCCAAACGAAAATATGAGCTTCATCTAAAAATACTTAATTCTGACGATATCTGGCGCAGCTCATGCATATTGATGACGTCACGTTAAGCCCGCGAGGTTAATCAGACTGACGGCGTCATCACGATTTGACACAAGTTTTGATACCGTAATTATATTATTGTGGTAAAAATAGAACTTTGTTTGGGGAGACTTTGGGGAGAAATAGGTCAATGAGCTCGGGCACCTTAGAATATTATCTTTCGAGATGTGGGTAGTCTTATTTGTGCCGGATAAACATTGAAATCGTATTTAAACTATCATGGTCACTCACATCAGTATCAAAATAAACGGGATATTTACCATGTTTCATTGTTTTGAATTTCCGTTATACAATGAAACATGGCAAATATCCCGTTTATTTTGATACTGATTGAAATCGTGTGTACGGTCAACGACAAAACTTGATAAACACTTAATTTTTTTTGTATGATACTTAGGTGGTAGACAAGCACACGGCCCACCTGAAGGGAAGTGGTTACCGTGGCCTATGAACGTGTATCATACCCGACCCTGAAGAAAACTTATAATGCCACTTTTGAAGAACCCCATATGTAGGCGCATTGGAAAACCGCAACAGAGTTCATTCCACAGCTTAAGCGTGTGGGGGGTTGAAGTTCCTATCATACCTAACTGTGCGCACTGTTTCAAGTCGCAATGTATGGGAGTGAATTCCCTGCCTGTGATGAGAGCTGTGAAGATAGAATGTAGCTGTGGGCATCATGTCGCAAAAAACTGAAATGGCTCCCTATTCGATATCGCCGTAACCTTCACATCCTAACTCTTCTCTATACTATACTTTGACAGCCTCTGTGGCGTAGCGGAAGAACGTTCGACTGCCACACAGGGGGCGCGGGTTCGATTCCCGCTCAGTGCAAATATTTGTATGCGTGAGGTCTGGGTATTTCTATGTATAATATGTATGCATTTACAAATAAAGTATCTAAGTATGTTTATCCGCATGCTAGATTCCATAACCCAAGCTAGTTAAACTATGCTCACCATTGCTCTAGATAGCGATGTGTAGAATGTTATTATTTATTTTATTTACTTCATAATCCTAATGCTCCAACTTATTTTCGGGAACGCTTTGAGTATCTTGTACCCAGGGGCTAACCCTGTCGTCTTTCTTCCTCTCTTCTGTTTCGTACACCTGCACACACTTCTTGCTGCTATGATGGATCGTTCACGCTGCAGGCTGTACGTCTTTGGAACGCGCTACCTCACACCATTCGCGGTAGTAATACTCTGGTCATCATTAGGAGAAGAATAAGGGAACATTCAATTCAATTCAATTTATTTATTTCTAAACTAACATAGTTTGTATTGAAATGTCAATTTTAAGTAATAAATATTGATATAAAAAATAAATAAATAAAAAGTTTTGAAATGTCAAATTTAACATTTCCTATCACAATAATGTAGTCTGAAAATATTTATGTGTCTATATGTATGCATTATGTTTATGTATGTGTGTATGTATGTATGTGTGTATGTATGTATGTATGTATGTATGTATGTAAGTATGTATATATATTTGTATGTATATATGTAGGTGTAATATGTTTGCTGTGTATGTATGTTTTTGTGTATATATATATGTACCTGTTTAGGTACCCTTCTTTTATCTGAAATTTAATGTACACTTCACATCCCCTTATTACTTTAACTGCTTCTCTGATACTCAAAGAGAACTCATATTCAGTTAAGCTCGCCTTTGTACATATTTTCTTCCGGGAACGAGACGGGGACTCTGTGGTCTCCACACCCGAGGAGAGGGCCAGATCGAGAGAGATGGCCTTGGGTCGGACGGGGTGCGAGGGATATGCCTATTAACCTCACCTTCGGCAACCAAAAACGACCCACAGTCGGCGTGCGTTTTGGTCGGTTCGAGTCTGACATAACCTCTTCCACCTGTTCCGGTGGGGGGTATCCTTCGCATGTAAAAATAAAAAAAAACTATTATACAGACGGTAAAATACTGCAACGTTTCTCCTGTAGATAGGCGGTTCCACAGCGCCCCACAAGCGAAAACTGGGGAGTATATCCTCCTGACTTTACTTTACTTCAAAAATATTTTATAATTTTTTTTTTTTACGTGCGCAAAATCCCCACGGATACCTCCCCACCGGAGCCGGTGGAGGAGTTATGTCGGACTCGAACCGACTAAAACGCACGCCGCCTGTGGGTCGTTTTGGTTGCCGAAGGTGAGGTTGACAGGCATATCCCTCGCACCCCAGCCGACCCAGGGCCATCACTCACGATCTGGCCCTCTTCTCGGGTGTGGGGACTACAGAGTCCCCAACTCGTCCCCGGAAACGGGGAGGCGCGCCAGGCGCGCCACCGCCGCGACCTGCTTCTGCCAGGGTGACAGGCGGCTCCACCCGTCACCCCCAGGCCGGCGCTCATGGGGGGCGGAGGTCGTTCATCGACCTCCGACACCCGAGTTGCCTTCGTATGCGGGCAGCTTGTCTTGCAATCCTTCGTCGCTCCCGCTGCCGCTCCCGCCCCGCCTCCTCCTTCACGAGCAAATATTTTACAATTAGTGCAAAATCGAGCAATACTAATTCGAGCAACAAGCATTCGAACACTAATACCTCAATGTACAGTCGGCTCGTAAATCGACCGTCTCAATTTACCGGTGCCTGTATTGGCAAGACGGAGGCCTGGTGGCCTTATTGATAGGCTGTTGTCGCCTTGAGATATAGCTCTCCAATTTGTAGCCCTTGTACTGGCTTCGAAGGCTGTATTAGGGGCAATCAATTGGATGTAACTCGTTAGGAAAAACTGATGGTGTGTTTAATGGGGGTTTATTTAATTAAGATGCGAATTTAAATTTATTAGTGATGGTTTAAGTAGCGAGGATTTATGATTTCTTATGTTTTCCGTAGACTGTTTAAAGTATACTTACTATGTATTTTTTATACCACTTAGGTGGCAGACAAGCACACGGCCCACCTGATGTGAAGTGGTTACCGCGGCATATGGACTTGTGCAACACCAGGGGTGTCACACTCGCGTTACCAACCATGAAGAAACCTCCTAATGCCTCTTTTGAAGAACCCCATATTGTGGGGGCATGGGAAGACCGCGCAGCAGAAATTGAATTCACACAACTTAGATGTTAGCTGATGATCTTATTTTAACCATACTCTGTAACTATGACAGCAACCAAAAGTGATGCCAAATTTGAGATCAATTGTGGTCAAATATTGTTAGATATTGTCTGAAGTTAATGCGACAATGCCACCTATTCAATGGTTTGTGTTCAGATGAATTGTTTGACATGATACCCACAGCTACATTCTATCAACGCATCGCTCGCCATAGGCAGGGGATCATCTTTATACATTGCGACCTGAGACGGTGCGCAATGTGCGGTATTATAATTTCATTCATTATCATTTTTATAAAGAATATTTGCAATCGAAATTACAAATATTTCCTCTAACCCCATGAAAGAAACTTCATCCCACACACGCTTAAGCTGTGGCATGAACTCCCTGCTGCGGTTTTCCCAAGCGCCTACAATATGGGGCTCTTCAAGAGGGACATTGGAAGGGCACCTGGTGTTGCATACGTCCATAAGCCACGGTAACCACTTCCCAACAAGTGAGCCATGCGCTTGTCCGCCACCTAAGTGGTATAAAAATAAAAAAGAATATCACTTAATAAAATAAAACCACTTTTTAAAGGGTTCTACAGTGATTAATTTGTTATTTTTACATTTAGATACTTTTCAGCAGCCATGGTCCCGGGGTGACTAAATATGGTAGGTAATTGTTTCATAGATTGAAGTGTAAGTTATGTTAAAGTATATAATATGCAGAATGAGCTCACTGTGCGGTATGAAAGAAATTTCATCCCGCGCACACTCAAGCTGTGGAATGAACTCATCGCAATGCGCCTACAATATGGAGTTCTTCAAAATTACAAGGCACAACAGGCATTACAAGGTTTCTTTAGGGTCGGCAGCGCGAGTGTGATCTGGTGTTGCACACGTCCATAGGCTACGGTAACCACTTCCTATCAGATGGGCCATGTGCTTGTCTGCCACTTGAGTGGTATAAAAAAAATGTGTCTTACTGTGTTCTTCCCAGTGGCCCGGATGGTATTCCAGCGGTGGTTTTACAAAAATGTGCAGTGGAGTTGTCTCCAATGCTTACGCGGCTGTACCGACTGACCTACAGCTCGGGTACAGTGCCTTCGGCTTGGAAAGAGGCGAATGTACAGCCGATCGCCAAGAAGGGGGATCGCTCAGAGCCAGCCAACTATCGACCCATAGCCGTCACCTCAGTGCTGTGCAAGGTCTTCGAGCACATCATTAACAAACAGCTCATGCGTCACCTAGTGGATCACTCCTTAATTAATGACCGGCAATATAGCTTCAGCCGAAACGGTCAACGGGTGATCTTCTAGCATACGTTACCCATCTTTGGGGTAAGGCTATGGACAAGCACGGCGAGTCACTGGCAATTAGTCTTGATATCGCCAAAGCTTTCGATAGAGTCTGGCACAAATCGCTTCTCTCCAAGCTACCAGCCTTTGGTCTGCCTCCTAGATTGTGCAACTGGATTGCTAGTTTTCTGCGGGAGCGCCGTATTCGCGTCCTCTGTGATGGACGGGCTTCGGAGTTCTTGCAGATAAATACTGGCGTACCGCAGGGGTCTGTATTATCTCCCGTTGTCTTTCTTCTGCATAACAATGACATGCTGTCCACCGGCAGCATACATTGCTATGCAGACGATAGCACCTTACACGGGAGTTATCACGGACAACCTGCGGCCAAACAGTCTGATATCGTGGAAAAAAGACAGCTTCTTGTCACTGAACTGGACCGGATCTTGAATCACGTTTCTCAATGGGGCTCTGAGAACATGGTCGAGTTCAATGCCAAGAAGACGCAGGCTTGTGCGTTCACAGCAAAGGTATCTTCTTTCCTTCCCCTTCCCACTCTTCAGAGCACGCCACTGCCACTGCAGGACAATCTCAACATCCTAGGCATGGATATTCACTGCAAACTGAATAATCGAAATTACATCGAGAGCATCATCAAAACAGCCTCGCAGAAACTCGGACTCCTGAACAAAGTGAGACGTTTTTTCACGCCGGAGCAGCGGTGTCTTCTCTATAAGACACAAATTCGCTCCTGCGTGGAATACTGCTCGCATCTCTGGGATGGCTCCGCGAAACACCTACTAGATGCTCTCGACACGTTGCAGCGACGCGCGGTCCGAATTATTGGGAACCCTGAGGTCACGAACACCCTCGAGCCTTTGCAGATGCGTAGAGATATTGCTTCCTTAGCTGTATTTTACCGTCTCTACCATGGTGAGTGCTCTGACGAGCTCTTCCAACTAATCCCATCATCTCCTTTCCTACATAGGACAACACGTGCAGGCCTTAGATGTCACCCTCACACTGTGCAAAATATACGAGCAAGAACCAAGCGGTTCGGAGACTCTTTTCTTTGCCGCACCACCAAGACCTGGAATTCATTACGAGCACACGTGTTTGGAACCAGTTTACCAGGAAGAATCCTACAGTCCCGGGGCCTTTAAGCGGGGCGTGAAAAAGCATCTGATGAGGCCGCCAAGCTGAGTGCCACTATTGTAGCACTTATTCCTCTTTCCTGAGACACGCCAATTTGACTTCACCTCGCCTGATGTTAAGCTAAAGGAAGAATGTCTCAGGAAAGACACTAAGTAATGTTACAATGGTGGCAGTCAGCTTGGTGGCCTCAACAAATGCTTTTTCATGCCCTGCTTAAAGTACCCGGGACTGAAGGAAGAAGGAAACACGTGAGCTGGTAATAAAGGCGTAATTATATGTATGTATGTATTTTACTTTATTCTAGGTCCTGAAAAGGAATCGAAATGCCTGACCTGACTTGCTCGATTCGAACCAAATCGGTACTTCATTTAAAAGCAGCTGCACTCGTATCAGCTGTCATAATAAACTTAGTCCATATTCAAGTTGCATTATTTATTCCGTCCCTATAACGTTGTCAAATCCACAGGCCGACAACCGAGCGGATTATACCGTATTTACTGCAAATTAACAGGACAATTGATGGCCAATTGATCGTCTAATGTTCCCACATAGCCATTATATTAAATCAAATGCTCTCGATGCTCTAAAGTACCTGTACAAAGACCCATTGATTTAAGAGCCTGCTGAGCCTGTTTACATAGATTGATGATATTGGTACGTAGTCTTGGAATGCTTTCAGAGTACTCAGAGATAGGAGAGAGCTAGTTCTGTTGGGCAATTTATTCTGTCCACGGCTTCGTTTAATTTTGATTCCTTTCTCGTAACCCATGTGAACATAATCCCAGGAGAAAAGGTAGCTTCAATCAATTAGTCCACCGCAGTGCACTGCTGGACATAGGCCTCTCCCAATGTGCGCCATTTTCTCCGATCCTTCGCCTTCCGCATCCAAAAAAGGTAGCTTATGATGTGTTATATTAGGATATTATCGATACCTGTTCAAATTTTCTCGGTCAGTTAGATTTGGCCCTCGATTTTAGACTTTACTCCTATAAGATTAAAATCCAAAATTAAATGAGAAGAGTTTCATTACACTTTTTCCTTCACTCTGTAAAAAGCCTTTTAATTTCGAACTTTAATAGCATTGCTTTATAGTTTCAAATAAAATGGATTTTGTAACGTTTCCTGCGGTACGACCTACCATGTTACTTGTTGTTATTTTTTAAATTATGTTGTTTTTTTTGTATCTTACTATTTGTGTTTTATTTGTTTTTTATGTTCCGATAGTGATTTTTTTAATGTGTAGTGTAAGTGTGTAAATTGTATAATAAAGGGTTTTTCTTTCTTTCTTTCTCTTTCTTCTTCTTACGACAGTGGTGTGTTAGAATCGAGGCCGTGTTCAGTCGTTAGGGTGTGATTGATTAACAAACATCTTCACAAATTTTCACACATTTTAATAGGAATGGCAGATTATGAGTAGTACTAGCAGAGATTCTTGTGAGGTGGGTGGCTATGAAATTAAAAAGCTAAAGATATAGTAGGCAATGATTTCCTGATGCCGTCCGTCCCAGTGTATCATCAAAATATGCCAAGATGGTTCAGTCTTAAGATTTCGTTGCCTTTCTGAGTTCCTACGCAGAACTAGACAAGGCTCTGCGTAGGAACTCAGAATATAATAATAATCAACATAAATATTAGTAATAATTTTTGATAGGGAGGTAGGACACGGCGGTAATTCCGCCCAATTGAGCATTCCGACTGGGGAAGTACCTCCGCCCTACAGAATACCGCGGCTATAATAACTTCGTGTTGTGTTCCCAGCGGTGAGTACGGTAGCCAGAGCTCACTGGAGATTTTGTGCTGACAGTGGGAACACTAAAGGCTTGTCCTGCTTTGTCTTCTACACTGACGGCACAGAAACTTTTTATTTACAGGGTTGGCAGCGCGACTGTGACTCCTCTGGTGTTACAAACGTCCATAGGCCACGGTGACCACTTTCCATCAGGAGGGCTGTGTGCTTGTCTGCCAACTAAGTGGTATAAAAAAAAAAACCATTCGATCATTCAATCGTTCGAAAGTTTCTTTATATTTTCGAACGAGCGATGATCACATTACAATATGTGTAATTTTTTTAATTTTAATGTAAAATTTGGATTAGAATCGAGATTATATCTATTGCCATTTTTCTGCAAAACTACTAGTCTGATTTTGATGCGGTTTACCGTTATGGATTCGGGCTTAATTGGTCTAGTGTTACGGCGATAACTTACCTGGGCGCGCTGCAGCAAACGTACTTTGTGCTAATCCATGTCACCATTTTCATGTCGAGAATTTATTAAATTTTATATGAAACAAATATTAAAATATTTTCTATTTCCTTGGATCCACGTCTAGTTAGTTACTTCTCATCAAAACACAGTTCACATAGGAGCTTTAGAGAAAACAGCTGCATGCTTTTATGCATATCGTAAGTTAAAGCACTGAATTGAACAATTCGAAATTCTAAACACCATTGAAACAATAGAAAATCGAGCCTTAACTTGTCCTAAAAACAAAATCCCTTGGCATACAAAACGCATAGTTGCACAAAGACAATAATTCGGTGTTAAGCCCCGCACCGCGGGAGATTCACCTGACTAACTACCGCTAACCACCGCTTCTAACCGGTGGCACTGCATATGAACCGGTTAAGGCTGCCTTTCCACTAGAGATGTTCCATACTACGTTCTTACAAATGCGTTTGATATTCACCTCTCATATTCCTTAGTCCACATAGCTAATGTAAAAGCTATGTTTTTTATACAGAAAAATGTGTGCTATGGATCTGTGCTTTGGATGCCTTTTTTATACCTCTTAGGTGGCAGAAAAGCACACGGCTCTCCTGATGGGAAGTGATTACCGTGGCCTATAGACGTGTGCAACACCAAGGGTGTCACACTCGCCTGACAACTTTGAAGAAACCTTCTAATGTCCCTCTTGAAGAATCCTATATTGTAGGCGTTCGGGAAAACCGCAGCATGGGCAGCCTATGAAAATAGATTCAAATAGCTATTGTTTCCACCAGTGTTTCCATCAAGCATATCTGTAGCAATGTAAAATAATTAATTTTTGGAAAGGCAGCCGAATAATTTTCCACAGCAGTATATACATAGTACGAATATCCGAATAAGGAGGTAGGACACGACGGTATTTCTGTCAAATTGAGCAATTCGACTGGGGAAAAACCTCCACCCTACAGAATACTGCGGCCATAATAACCTCATGTTGTGTTTCCAGCGGTGAGTAGGGTAGCCAAAGCTCACTGTAGAGTTTTTGTGCTGTCTGTGGGAAGACTAAAAACTTGTCCTGCTTTGTCTTTTACGCTGACGGTACAGAAACTCTATATGTTTACAGGGTTAGCAGCGCGAGTGTGATTCCCTTGGTTTTGCCACGTCCATAGGCCACGGTAACTGCTTTCTGTCTGCCACCTAAGTGGTATACAAAAAGTAATCTACAGTACGCATTCACAGTACACAACTACAGCATACATCCATAGCACGCATCATACATAGCATCTTTCTATATAAAAAACGCTTAACTTAATCCATTTTCACCAGTGCTGTGGACCAATAAGTATGATTGGTGGACATCAAACGCATCTATAGCAACGTAGCATAGCGAATCTCTGGTGGAAAGTCAGCCTTAATCCGCCCGGAACCGGCGCAATCCGGTTCGCAAACTTTGTGCTGTCACGGTTGCTTCGTGGTGTACGCGTTATGCCGCTTGTCGTGTTCTCGTAAACGATTAGTTAATGGATTCCAGTTATTGTGAGCTTTGTGTGTAATTGGATGAGTCTATCGGTGTTTGAAGTTAGAGGGTAGAAAAATGTTTAATCTGTGATACTTGTGACGTTTTTTTTTATATAGGACACGTCAATTAGACTTCGCCTTGCCTGATGGTAAGCTGAAGGCAAAGTCCCAAAAAAGAGGGTCGGGTCACCATTACTTATACATACCATGTGACAATGGTGACACTCAGCTTGACGGTCTCATGATATGCTTTTTCACGCCCCGCTTAAAGGACCCCGTACTGTAGAAGGAAACACGTGAGCTGGTAATGAATTTTAGCTGTAGTTGAAATTTATTACCCGACTACGGCGAAACAAAAGCAGGATTATGATTTTGACAGGCTATGTATGTATGTAGGTTCATCTGTTCCCTCATAGCTCCTCAACTACTAATCAGAACTGGACAAATGAGGTGTTGTAAGCAACTTAGTCCATAGGCTATATAACGTAACACTGAATCTAATCTCTAATCTTATTAGATTGAAGGCGATGTGTGGCAAGGTGCATATGCTCGGAGGCGGTGCCCCTTCTCGTTTTCGGAGACAAGTTGTGGACTCTGTGATCCCCACACCCGATGAGAGGGAATTATTTATATGTGTATGTAAGTAGGTATATTAAATGTCAACCAATTTAACGGTTCCCATCGCGATTTATTTTTCATTACTTTATTATTTACACTTATCCTGACGTTTTGACCACTTTTTGGCATACATGTGACGTGTAAGTGACAAAATAGTACAAACACCACACACAGCAGCTAAAAGTTAGTTTTATCGAAACCTTAATTAGTTTGTTTCAATGAAGTCAAATAATGGTTAAGCGGCCTTACGATCTAGAGGGTCCGAATTTGATCCTGGGCTTCTAGACATAGTCCCGGCGTGAACCCACTTCTAACACAAGCAAGCTAGCTTTGCGAAATTAATAATTTCGGTTGCTAATATTCTATTTTTTTCAAGTATCAATATTGTCCCTAAACAGTCAATAAAATCCCTCAGCCATAGCAATCAAATAAATACCTACCTATCACTGTACCCTTTTAGCTAAATACCAACGCGCTGACTGCTGGTCCCTGTCGGGAATGTCCCGTAAAGATGGTCGCCGTGGGCTTAATGCGGCGTGCTTGCCGCGGCCCATTGCATTCTTGATATCTTTGTAGCTTTCCAAAGTTTGGGGAAAATAATGAATATTAAGGTGTGAAAAGGTTTTGTTAAACGTCAAAACAGTACTTTAATATATCGATTGCAAAATCTCGACGGATCAAACACCGAATCCGGGATTTGAACCAACTAAAATGCATGCTGTCTATGGATCGTAACATAACATAAACTCACTCCTATGTCCCCGAAGGGGTAGGCAGAGGTGCTAGCACCCACATTTCGCTAGTTTATGTTTTTAGGTCCCAATGTAATAGGTGGCGAGCCTATTTCCAGCCTATTTCGAGCCATTCACCGGGCAATTATAAACCTGCGATAAATACATATAACTTCGAAAAGCATCGAAAAGTCATTGGTGTGTGCCATGGTAAAACCTGGGATCGAACTCGAGACCTCGTCTCAGCAGTCCAGTACCCATACCACTAGGCTACCGCGGTACTTATGGATCGTAGGTTGCCGAGATACTGAGATTAGCTGAGACATATCCATCTCACCCTGGGGTCAAAATTGTAGCTATGGTGGGGGTGTTCCTGGAGCTTTGAGACTTAGCGATTGATAGAAAAAACTCTGGGGTTGGCTTTCCGCAATAGCCTAGAAGGTCAATCGAAAGTTGCTCCCATTAAAGCCACATATAAGCCAAATCTAAAGAATTCCTTTGGGACCATCATGTTGACGATGATGTCATAGATACTCGTACGCATTTATAGTTCTCCAACAATATCACTTTTTTAACTTCATTCTCACAAAAGATTCTAAAACAAATTTATTTCGCCTTTAACCCCAGAAACTAAAGTTAACTTCGTCTAAATCGACGCCAACCGGTATGAGCCGGTGCGAGGCGACATAAACTGGTATAAGGCGGCAGAGCTCACAGCAACAACTTTGTTTTGTCACTAGCTTTAGTTAGTACCAAGTTGCACCGAAGTAGGAGTGATCTAATTGAATTGATTGTCTGCTTTAGATTCGAGTTATCTGTTTGTGCAGATATTTTACTGTCACTACCATGGATGTTCAATACTTTGATATTGCCAATGGGATAATAATATCGAAATTCAACCAAATCCGCATACTGATAAAGCGACATCCAGACTCCAAGGTG
This sequence comes from Eilema griseolum, assembly GCA_963662185.1. Classification (NCBI taxonomy): domain Eukaryota; kingdom Metazoa; phylum Arthropoda; class Insecta; order Lepidoptera; family Erebidae; genus Eilema; species Eilema griseolum. The sequence continues at coordinate 25,686,793 of OY759240.1, forward strand.
CAACGTTAGGATGAAGAAGAAACTAATGGGTTGTGGATTGTGGAGGTCAAATGACAGTCGCTTTATGGAAAATATTGAGGTTCTAGTCTGGAAAAGCAGATTCTAGACTTATAGATGAAAGCATCGGATGCGATCGAGATTAACGCTACTATGAAGAAGTCTACCGTGGATGTTCAAGATCGCACGAAGAGAAGAAGGAAAAGTAAAAAAGAAGGACCCGGTGGCATTCGAAGTTTTCACTTTGGAGCTTGGTTCACACAGTTTACGGCATTACTAGCAGTGAGCTCATTGGCGCGCTTTTCACCTGCTATATATTCAGGTCAGCATTTCTTGAACACGGAGGAGAGGTAGAGGAGGGATAGTATGTTTTCGCAACAGTTCCTTTACATTACGATTAAGATAGGAAAAATTGAATCAATTTATTTTTTTATTTTATTTTTTTATTTTTCGGAAAACTTACAGCTAATATACATATATACAAAAGTAGGCGGTAGGTAGGGATAGGTAGGTACCCGCGATCTTTCCCTTATAGAGTGAATGCTCTGATCACTACGCCGTCGAACCTCGCCTGAAGTCATCAAAATCATCCTATGTATCGGCGTCTATCATTCTAAAATCCCCTTACAATACAAATAAAAGTTATTTTTATGAAATTAAGTCTCAGGTTCTTCGAGTGGAGCGTGAGAAAGCATCTATCAAGGCTGTAAAATTAAGGGCCTCCTTCTGGTCCGTATCTTCTGGACTGCACCTCAGATTGTTCTAGCAAACAGCAGACACTTGACGGGTCAATTATAAAAAAAATAGTGTAAACTTAATATGTTAAAACTTGTTTATTTTTTTATTGTTTTAAAGACTTGTAAACGAGAATACGGTTGTATTATATCGCTGAATACCATTCATATCCATTCATAATGAGGGCTAAAACTTCATCAGTCTATTGTGACACAGTTATTTAATATATTTTGCTCGAAGCTTCTATAAAAATGTCCAACCAGGACATAGGATCGAAGCCTCAATAGTGAAATACAAGAAGTGGTCGTTAATCATTGCATTGTTGAACTGGGGTGACAACGAGTCAGCTTGTATTGTGGATTTGTTGACAGGGATCACGGCTGGACGACAGCGGACCTATTCTGGAGGCGGCTTTCTCGTGAATACGGTTGAAGGTTGATTTGTGACAAAATTAAAGATATTACAAATACAACAAAGTGAAATATAGAAATTTCTTTAATTTACTTATTTTCGGGTATGATATATTTAGCATATTAATGTCCTCAAATCTATCAAATACTACAAGGTATTCAATAGTATAAGAACAGTAATGATCCCAGTTCGGTGATGTTATATTTTTGGCATAAATTACCTTTACGTATGAGATATACCTAATGTTCGCTCGACTATGCTACTCAAGTAAATTATTTTATTTAGACTAAGTTGACTTAGCACGGTTGACATAGCGGTATTTCCGCCCGATTGAGCAGTCCGACTGGGGTAGTACCTCCGCCCTACAGAATACCGCGGTTATAATAACTTCGTGTTGTGTTCCCAGCGGTGAGTAGGGTAGCCAGAGCTCACTGGAGAATTTGTGCTGTCAGTGGGAAGACTAAAGGCTTGTCCTGCTTTGTCTTCTGCTGACGGCACAGAAACTCTGTACTTACAGGGTTGGCAGCGCGACTGTGACTCCTCTGGTGTTACAGACGTCCATAGGTCACGGTAACCACTTTCCATCAGGTGGGCCGTGTGCTTGTCAGCCAACTAAGTGGTATAAAAAAAAAAGACAAAAGAAATGCCCGCTGAGTTTCTTGCCGGGTCTTATCAGGTCGGGACTGCGTTTCAAACCGGTGTCCATTTGTTAAACTTTCATATTTCTTTTCATATTGACGTTTTGTAAGTACCGATTTCATGGTCTATGTAGAATAAATTATTTTTGACTGTGACTTTGACTTTGATTTCTGTTGTTTTAACCTAGATGACATTGGTGTCAATTGATGAGTCTCTGATCGTTGAAGACAGTTTCTAAAAATTGAAATATTCATAAAAAGTTTTTAAAAAATCTTGAATTGTATGCAAGAACATCAATTGTCTTTTTGATTACATACATTTACAAGTGAACATATTCACAACATCAAAAAGTACAGTGCATATAAAAAAAGGTAATGGTGATCAAAACCTAAATAATTACGTTATAAATAGTTTTCGTCCGTTCAGAATAGGTCAATCGGGTTTTCACTCAGTGTAGTGAACAATCGCAAATGAATGGAGTGGAGACAAAAGGCCGGCTCCTTTGTGCTAATGAAGAATGGTCACCCTTACCCCGTGTCGTGTTAGTGTTAGGTTAGATTAATATCGGCCTGTGATCTGTGGACGTAACAAAAATTAACTTAATTATTAATTAGGTTGGTGTTTGAGACATACTGATGATTTTATTTGAGCATGATGTTTGCATAAATAGTCCTGACCTTTACTAGGTCAAGTTAAAATTCGAAAAATCTAGGCCGAAGTCAGCTTCAGTATAGATTTTTCGAATTTCGAATACGAATCTATTTCGTACAATCGTTATATATTCGTTTCGTACATAAGTTCATACGACGATATTGCGAATCTGAATTCGAAATATCTTATGTTCAGTATCGTAAAATAATAATTTGTTACATGTATTTAAATATGAAAAATCTTAAGTTAAATACTTATAAAAATGAAAATATCTACTTATAGTAATAATTAATAAAGCAAGCAAATGAAAAAAAAATCACACGAACAGTTAAAGCTATAGAATGATATATGGTTAACACATATTGAGAACTCACTTATACTTTCCCCTTTTTGTTTTATTTGTTATTAGACCTGACCGGTTTTGTCTTATGGCATCCTCAAAAGTTATAAAAAAATATTGTGGATTAAAATCACAAATACTGTGGAAAAGGTAACAATAAATTCCACCACCAAGTGCTATCAATCAATAGTATAAATATTATAAATGGTTAACGGTTTTAAAACTAAAATAGTGAGTATTTTACCACATTTTTTAATATAACACACGTCTATGTAGCTTCACTGTTTGGAAACCTTCTTTCCTGAGATACCTATGATGTAACAATGGAGGCCACTAGCTTGACAGCCTCATTAGATGTTTTTTCACGCCTCGCTTCAAGGACTCGGGACTACAGGAATAGAATGATGCTAACATAGAATACTACTACTAAAAAAACTTCAATGAGTAAAGGTTACTATAAAGTGGATGAGTACCTTAAAGATGTTAATGCGTGGTCAACATAAGTCTCTTGCTTGCTCGCACAAAATAAATTGTAAACTAAAGCAAAATTAAAAAGGAAAAATAATCTAGTTCTAATGTAGTTCGCTGAGTTTCTTGCTGGTATCTTCTCAGTAGAACTAATCTACCGAACCAGCGAAAGAATCATTTTCCAATGGTTTATTTTTACATTATTTAATATTTTTATATTATTTCTTGACATACATAATTGTAAAATTTTGACGTTCATATGTGCTCTTTGTGTGCCTAAACTGAATAAATGAAATTGATTCTTTGATTCTTTGAGAAATTAATTTTCTACCTCTGTAGCATCCAGCTTTAACAACTCACGGTTGAGTATAACACATGTTTAGTTTGTAGTTATTTATAAATACAAAAAAAATTAATGATCTTGACAGACAGACAGACGGACAACAAAGTGATCGTACAAGGGTTCCGTATTTCCTTTTAATGTACGGAACCATAAACACAGAGGCGGAACTCTCTCCCTCTAAATTATTTCCTTAGTCGAATTTATGCAGTGAAAATATTAGTAGTAGTAGCATAGAAAACAGAAATGAAGAATATGAAACATTACAACTGAAACTAATTTACTTTTAATTCCAACTCAAACACACATAACAAAATATGAAACACGAAAACATTTTCCCTCCGTGAGGCGGACTTATCCGACACGACATATCAGCGACAGCGACGTTTTGCGACGTCAAAAGTCGCGTCAGGATTACTAGTGACGTCGCGGCTGGCCGCTGTCCGGCACTGACAACTCAGATGGACACCCTTATCTCTCACTAAAAGCGTATACTATATCTATTTATGAGGACGAATTTTGTGTTGCCTTTTAGATGCTATTTAGTTTTATGTTAGATGTCCAATATTATCTTAGAGCTACCTTTTTTTTGTACGTGCGCAAAATCCTCACGGATACCCCCCCCCCCCCCCCCTCACCGGAGCCGGTGGAAGAGGTTATGTCGGACTCGAACCGACCAAAACGACCCACACGTTTTTGGTTGCCGAAGGTGAGGTTAACAGGCATATCCCTCGCACCCCGGCTGACCCAGGGCCATCTCTCTCGATCTGGCCCTCTCCTCGGGTGTGGAGACCTCAGAGACCCCAACTCGTCCTCGGAAATGGGGACGGTACTACTAGAGCTATCTAAACAATGGAGTGATGGTGAAAACTCTTGGACTCGCGATTCAGAGGTCCAGAGTTCACATCACGTCTACAACAATTACGACACGAAATGATCCTACTTCCTACTATTATTATAAATGAACGTCTTTGTATTTTTGTTACTCAACCACACGAACCAACGAAACGAATACTCAACCATACAAAGATGTAGCTTAAACTTTGTACAGGAATAGATTTTAATAGGGATAAGTAAACTAAGGAACGAACTCCCTGCTGCGGTTTTCCCAAGCGCCTACGATATGGGGTCCTTCAAGAGGGGCATTAGAAGGTTACTTCAGGGTCAACAGCGCAAGTGTAACGCCGCACACGTCCATAGGCTACGGTAACCACTTCCCATCAGGTGGGCCGTATGCTTGACAGCTACCTAAGTGGTATAAAAAAGAAGGGACTCACACGTAAGCTACAGGTTCCCTTGGTTTGCAGGAACAGGATGAAAATCCGTCACGGATGGGGAATGAATTTTCAACTACTATTAAAATGAATGAAATAAAGCATTTTTTATGCTAACTATTCAAACCGATTAAGATATAGAAAAATTTAATTGGTTCAGGCGGGATTGAATTCGGTCAGAGCATTCACTCTTTAAGTTTTTATTTTTATTTTAGGACACGCCGACTTGACCTCACCTCGCCTGATGGTAACCTAAAGGCAAAGTCTCAGGAAAGAGCGTCACCATTACAGACACTAAGTGTTACAATGGTGGCACTCAGCTTGGCGGCCTCATCAGATGCTTTTTCACGCCCCGCTTAAAGGCCCCGGGACTGTAGGAAGAAGGAAACACGTGTGCTTGTAATGAATTCCAGGTCTTGGTGGTGCGGCAAAGAAAAGAGTCTCCGAACCGCTTGGTTCTCGCTCGTATATTCTGCACGTAAATTAAGTAAAGAATTTTACTACATCTTAATCGATACTACTAAAATGATAAGGCAGCTGAGCTTTCCTGAGACTTCATTGCACATAATTTCGGATAAATTACAGCACACACCTATTGTGTATCCAAGTGGTCTCGCCGGCCGATCGCACTAATATTAATGTCCTAGTAATTACAGTGTCGTGGGTCACTCGAAGACTATTTGTCAACGTGACACAGTGGCGCCCTCTGCCGTCAATTTGTCCCCGTTAATGTTTTTGTGACTTTATCTACCGTCTGCTTTAAATAGAGTTTTTATTTCATTTGTTAGGAGGAATCAATAGTGTCTTCTTTTGCTGTCTTAAGAAAAGTAAAATATAGTTCTTTTATTGCTAGAATAAAACTAATTGATCTAGAGATGGGTGAAATGGACCATACAGAAGGGCCCCCACTGGAAGTAAGTAAGTGGCCAATTGAAGATAAGCGGTTACCGTGTTCTATAATCGCTTTCAACATTAGGGGTCACTCGCATCTCACCTTAAAGAAATTGCACTGTTCAACTATAGTCACATATTTACTATCCGCATGCTTTTTATAAATTCGTACTTTTTTTGGACCACTTAAGTAGTACACAAGTACACGGCCCACCTGATGGAAAGTGGTTACCGTGGCCTATGGACGTTTGCAACACCAAAGGAGCACTGCCGACCCTGTCAGTACAGAGAGATTCTCTGCCATCGGTGTAGTAGACAAACAGGAATAGCCTTTGGCCTTCCCACTGACAGCACAAAAACTATCCAGTGAGCTCTGGTTACCCTACTCACCGCCGGGAACAGATATTTTTATATGGGTACAGTGCGTCAATTTTCTATTTGGAGCCCGATTCAGTGAATTCAATTATAATGATTTCAAAACTCACGAAATAACATAAAAATTTCAAAACTTAATTTGAAAAGGCAATCATACTATGTGTGGTTTTAAATAACCTCAGGAAAACATTGTTGCGAGGTTTTGTTTTGTGCGATTACCAAAGGTTTTTCAAGTTTTTCTTCGTAATGGAATATGATGTCACAGAAGTTTAGTGGACTTTTTTAACGTGCGGAAATCCACTCCAATACCCCTAGCCAGAATAGGCCAGCGGAGTGGTTATGTCGGACTCGAACCGACTAAAACCGCACGGCCGTTTTAGGCCCTCTGTTGCCGAGGGTGAGGTAGCCTCTGGCATGCGCGAGGAAGCGCACCCCGAATGACCCAGGGCTATAGAAGGCCCCAACGGGTGTGGGACAACGGCGTCCCCATCTTTTCCCAGAAAAAGGCAGAGGGGCACTAATCGCTTCGCCATCTCTTCCTGCTTCTGCTAGAGGCCTGCTCCATCTGTCACCCCTAGGCCTTGCGCTCATGGAGGACAGAGCTCATTTAATGACCTCCGATGCCAGAGTCGCCTACGCGCATTGCGAGCTATGCGAGACGGAAGAGACCTAAATCTCCTCCGGTCCCGTTCCCCCGCCACTTTCTCGAGCACTATTTGTTCACAGAAGGAGTCGGGGCAGTCCACGCATTCGCATTCTGAACCATCACTGCAAGCAACGTGCTGAGTGAGTGAGAAAATCTATTTAATGAACGGACTGTTACTTTATTTTCTTTCTGAATACTTATTCGTACATAAAATAATTCATTGTAATTGAAGCAAATTTTCCAGCAGCGTTGAAGCATAATTACCGCCAGTGGCCATAATAAACCTGTCTCGCTAACACCGTCCCAGGTGCGCCGTATGTGATACTCGCCAGATAATGTGATAACACGCACGGTATGTACGCTTTTATTTATACCGTGCGCTGATCTTGATGGCTTATAGATTTGTTTAAACAATACCACCGATACTAACGCTTTCAAATCAAATCAAATCAAATCATTTTATTGTGAAAATGGGTACATAGTGATGTTGTTATAAAATGTGGTTTCTCCATTCTCCGCCTCAAGGCATACAATAGAATTGCTTATAAAATATGCAACATAATAATTAAACAATTATGTACTTAGGTTACTTTATATCATGCCAATAATTGATTGAGTTAAAAAAATATGTCAGTATGAGTAAATGTAAAAAAAAAGTCATCTATATAATTAAAATCATAAGGAGGATGGTGGCGCGATTGGCCACGTGAGCTAGTGGACTGTATTATGCGGGGATGAAGTTAACTGTTCCATTGACGCTTTACACACAAACAAGACAGGTGATCGGGTTGCCGCGGATGTGATCTAGGCAATGAATGCAACCCGAGAAATTAGGAGAGGATGCACTAACCTTCACGACACCACGTGTTTTCATCGCAGCCGGTGCACGGATCTTCTCTTCCTTGCTCAGGAGCTGCCGCCCACATCACTAAATCACTTGAGGGACACACGAGAGGCACAATCCGATCGGTAAGGGTCTATGAAGCGGTTAAAATGCAACAAATATTATTCATTTCTGAGAGACGCGCGCGCGGCCCGCCTTTACGCTGGCTAGTTCATAGCGGGACTGTCTATTATCAATTGGCGGGCGAAAACTATTGCTACCTTTCACTTAGAGGAAGTGCGGGAGGGGAGATGGGTATAGAAGGAGTGTGTTTCCGCGTCAGAAAATACAGATTCTACATCGGCGCAACCATTCCCCCCGGCTTGAAGGGTTACCTTCGAAACGAAAAATGCGGAACAAATCTAAAGTCTAATCTAAATCTAGGTTTGGGAAATAACAACTAAAATATAAACCTAGATTGGAACTCGTGCCTACTGCTGGCTAGGCAGAGGGCAGAGGCGAACAACCGGGCGCAGATACGATCCGGTTGCAGTTTTAACCCGTACAACACGAGTTATCCCGCGGGAATCGGGAAAAACTTCCTCTACTACTCCTAGAGGCCAATGCCAAGGAGGCGCATTCCCAGTCATAAGGACTACCACCGTACCTACAGTAATCGCAAACAATCGGTTCTCCAACGATTCCAAAACGATTGGACTAATTTATCTAAAAGAGCGTGACGAGTTAGAAGGTGCATTCTATCGTCATTAACATCTATTGCGGGCAAATATTTTGCGTACTTAAATCACCGGTCAACTCTATATGACCGCGCGTAGATAAAATTCTCAAAAATCGGCCTACATAAACAACACAACGCAGCAGTCTCGACCAAGACGAGACGCGATTAGCCAACAACAAATAAGGGACTCTTCACGCGGGACCGACACAACAAGCGAGTGCTTCTTCTCCTCGGGTGGTTCGGAAACCGTGGTGGGATTGTATTGACTAACTGGCCACTTATCTAACGCGGCATGAATCCAGGACGGTCCACTAAACCATAACGGGTGATCTAAAATTTGCGAAGGAAGCAATCCACGAGAGAGACAATCGGCTGTGCTGTCGGTGCCAGCAACGTAAAAGAGATTATGTGGCGCTAATTCAGATTGAATTTTTGCCACTCTATTAGCGACGAATGTGTCCCAACGATGGGGCGAAGAGTGGGCCCAACACAAAGCGACTGTTGAGTCCTAAAAGCTAAAATTCTACTAATATTAATGCGAAAATTTACAATTATGTCGAATAAATTACCTTAAAGATTTTGACCACAATACAAAATGTCATTAAGCGACACGGAAGTGCTAGTCTTAGCACTGCCATCCAAAACTACGCGGAGTTTAGTAGTAAGCTTATCCTCTCCAACAACTCCGTGGCGCGGGACAATGTACGAAGGCTGGGTCCCGCCAGTGTCCGCAGGCGCAGGTGAGATGCAACCTTTATCTAAATATTCGTTAACAACCTCATCACAGGCCCGCTTCAACTTTGGAGACGCCTGCATCTTTCGTTCTAAACAAAGAAAGCGTTTTTCAGCGGATACACGGGAGTCACCGAGCGAAAAACTATCTCCCTTGAAAGGGAGCGCGACAACACAACGACCCCGCTCATCACGAGTAGTCGTGCGACAACAAATCTCCTCAGCCATCTTGTCATCAGGGCTTAGGATAGGTGGGACATTGACCTCTTCAATTTCCCAAAACTTGCGGATGGTAGACTCCAGTGGCGGCTCGACGGTGCAACAGAACGAAGCAGTCGAGTGACTAAAACTATCTATAGAAGCGGGTGCGGAACCAATTATAACAAAACCTAGAACTGTTTCCAGTGCGTGCGGAGCGGGGTACGTCGGTCCCCCTTGAACCTTACGTGATAACTGGAGGTGCGGGAGAATCGAAGCGCCGATCAATATATCGACGACTCCAGGAACAGCGTAAGTCTCATCTGCTAAAGGCAAGTCTTTAAATTTCGTTAATAAAGACGTGTCAACCGGGACGGTAGGCAACTGTTCAGTTATTTTATCTATAACGAGCGAATCCATGTCAAACCAAATATTATTATTAAAACGAGATCTAAACCTTGTTTTAACGGTGCCCTGAACAGCTGACCGTAAGCCTCCAAAACCCTTCACCACTGAGCGGGCTGAACGCTTATTAACATTGAAACCAAGACGTTGACAACAATCTTGAGTAATAAAATTACTTTGCGAAGCGCCATCTAACAGCGCTCGAACAATGCGCGGCTTACCTAATGCATCAACAATAACAACGCGAGCGGTCGCGAGACACACAGTAGTGAGCGCGGCACTAGCTGAGACCGAACACAAGGTGACGTCACTCGCAGCGGTCACCGGGCGGGCCGGAGCGCGCGCGAGCGCGGGCTGCGGCTGCGGCGCAGGCTGCCGTGTGTCACCGCTCGACGAGCCAACTGTGCTCACATTGGATGCGGCATTACTATTCTCAAAATGAAGTAAAGTGTGGTGTCTCGCTTGACATTTGCGACAACCATTTCTACTATTACATAAAACAACGCGGTGTTTAGTACCGAGACAATTAAAACAAAAATTATTAGTGCGGACAAATTTATAACGATCACTAGGCGACAATTTTAGGAAACCAGGACACTTGTACAGTTGCGAATGATGAGTATTACACAAAGAGCAAACAGGTGATTGTACATGTGCTGGTGCGGTATTAACATAAGGATGAGTTGACCTCAGTGACCTCGATGAGGCATCTATTTTGCGTTCAGAAGTAACAACCTTCTTCGCGCCTTCATGTTTCGATGAAGAGCGTTGCAATACTTTTATATGCTCGCGAACAAAACTTTCTAAGTCTTCGAACTTAGGAATTTTATTGCCGCGATGATCCGACTCAAACAAACGAATGGTTTCGGAATCTAATTTCTTTAAACCCATATACAAAAATAAGAAGTCGCAGAGGTCATCGATCTTTAGGTTCTTTACGGCGCGAACAGATGATGCGAAAGTATCAAGAAATTTCTCTAAGTTTTGATCGTTACATGCCGTAATGGATTTCAAATCAAACATCTGATCCAAATATGCGTTAGCTACTGCTCTTTTATCCTCATACTTAGCTTTCAAAGTATTTAAAATTAAATTATAATTTTCGGCACTAAACGTAATTCCAGCGCAAACGGTTATAGCTTTACCAGTCAATTTTTCAACGAGATAATGCAATTTTTCGTGATCTGTCAACGAATCGTTCTTATCTATTGTATTCTCAAAACTATCTATAAACAAACACCAATTGCGAATGTTACCATCAAATTCGGGTATTTGAATTGGTGGCAACTTAGGTCGGTCGCGAGTGGGGTTGGGTCGGTCAGACGGTTTCTCCAAACTCCTAGCGACGCGTTTGATACGACAATACAAATCGTCAAACGACGACAAGGCCTGATAACTCACTGAGTAATCGGGATTTAAATTTAACTCTAAAACGTTGATGTCATGTAATACAGACTCGAAATCCGCGCGCAAACTATCCAAGTTTTCTATAGAACACAAGAACGAATCTCTAATAGCCAAATCAGAGGTTTTAAGTGCATTATCACAAATCGATTGTACGCGAGAGTAAATCATTTCTTTTTTAGCGTATAAAAGTTTCAATTGAACTTTACCGGTCCTATCGACCTTTGGGGACATGTTTACAATTAAATCTCAAACTAAAGTGCGGTAAACAACAAATATGAAATGACTTAATCTTAGCGGTACAGAGCAGCGACGCGGCGCGAGCGATACTCCGCAGGTAGGTAGGTACTCACAACTGTGAATGCACGCTTGAACAAAACGCGCATAGCAACAAGATCGTACCTACGCGATGGTCGCTGTCTAGGTTCAACTATTATTTCAGGGATTAAGTATTGCGTAATATCTATTCAAATTAAAATACTTTCGTATGAATTTGAATGAGATGCGAGGTAGGTACAACCACGTATCTACCCACGTAGGTATTAGGTAAATACGATTCGAGCTGCGGCGAACGAACAACTTAATTGAAAAAAGAATAAACAAAAGCCAAATGCGTTAGGTATTACACTGTGCCTATGCACTAGGGTGTCTAGGATACCTAAGATCTAAACCTAGCCTGCCTAGATGCGGGGTTTTCTACTAAAATAACTAGGCATTCAGGTGCGGTGCGTTTATTCTCAATAGAATAATAATAAATTGCGAACTACGACTAAGTGTTGATACGATACCTAACCTATGTATGTATCAGGCAGGCACGATGCGAGCCAGCGGCGAACGGACAACAAAATTCTAAGCCTAAATGTCTAGATGCGGGGTTTTCTACTAAAATAACCAGGCATTTAGGTGCGGTGCGCTTATTCCCGATAGAACAATAACAAATTGCGAACTACGGCTAAGAGTCCGGCTCGATCCGGACCAGAGAATGGTGGCGCGATTGGCCACGTGAGCTAGTGGACTGTATTATGCGGGGGTGAAGTTAACTGTTCCATTGACGCTTTACACACAAACAAGCCAGGTGATCGGGTTGCCGCGGATGTGATCTAGGCAATGAATGCAACCCGAGAAATTAGGAGAGGATGCACTAACCTTCACGACACCACGTGTTTTCATCGCAGCCGGTGCACGGATCTTCTCTTCCTTGCTCAGGAGCTGCCGCCCACATCACTAAATCACTTGAGGGACACACGAGAGGCACAATCCGATCGGTAAGGGTCTATGAAGCGGTTAAAATGCAACAAATATTATTCATTTCTGAGAGACGCGCGCGCGGCCCGCCTTTACGCTGGCTAGTTCATAGCGGGACTGTCTATTATCAATTGGCGGGCGAAAACTATTGCTACCTTTCACTTAGAGGAAGTGCGGGAGGGGAGATGGGTATAGAAGGAGTGTGTTTCCGCGTCAGAAAATACAGATTCTACATCGGCGCAACCAGAGGACATACATTCCATTATCATTAGAATATTTCAAATTACACAAAAAAATAATAATAAATCAAATCATAACAAAACAAATTAAAACAATTCAAATCACATTAAATCTCGTTCTGTTAACTTCTAATAAATTATATTACAATAAATTACTTTGTCTTGACTTCTAGGAAGTCACTCTTCGTTTTCACCTTAGTAAAAAACATGTATTTGACAATTTCCGTCCCAATTGAGGAGTCCGACTGGTGAAGTACCTCCACCCTACAGAATACCATGGCTATAATAACCTCGTGTTGTGTTCCCAGCGGTGAGTAGAGGATCCAGAGCTCACAGGCGAGTTTTTGTGCTGTCAGTGGGAAGACCAAAGGCTTGTCCAGATTTTGTGTTCTGCACTGACGGTACAGAAAATCTCTGTTCTTACAAGGTTGGCAGCACGGGTGTGATTCCCCTGGTATTACACACGTTCATGGGTCACGGTAACCACTTTCCATCAGGTGGGCCGTATGCTTATCTGCCACCTAAGTTGTATAAAAGAAAAGTCACAGGCTACAGTGTGAACGCAAATGTGTTTTATACTTGTTTACATCTTGTAGGCTATACATACTATGTGAACGAAAAAGTATCTGAGATACATGTATAAAACAAATATTATGTTTTGATTAGTCTTCTACAAGTGTTCAACAAGTTTTTTTATAAACAAGTATACAACTTGTTTCGTGGTGTAAACTAGGGCTAACGATACATTCATTTTTGTCCCACTGCACAGAAGAGTTATGTTTCGGCAACCAAAAACGACCCATGCAGTCGACTGGGGACCCCCCCGTCCCGTCCCCCAATCCTAAGGGATTTTTCGGACGTAAAAAAAAGAAGGGTTATGTTTTTTTTCGCGTCTATCTCGAATGCTTGTAATATTCTTCACTACCTCATATTCTCTGAACCACAGCGCGAATTTCAATGATTGATGTCTCAATTGAAATGTATTCTTCTGAAATGTTCTAGAGTACTTCAAATGCGAACTGGTGGATTTATCTTGCCAAATTGTATAATATCAAAAAGCTCGACAAGTTTGAGTAAAGATATCTTCAGTAAAACTTATCGAGTAGGACATCAAAATGAAGGAAATTAGAAGACGATTGCAAAAAATAAAGATACATGAGTATGTTATAACTATAAAGTATAAAATATAATGAATTAAAAAAAAATACCAGTCAAATGCTGAAATGGTCGAAACAAGTTTGATAACAAGCGGTACAGTCAGCGTCAGATCTTGACTAGCAATTCTACAATAAATATTCTACAACATTCTGCACAACGCTATCTAGACCCATGGTAAGCATAGCTTAACTAGCTTGTGTTATGGAATCTAGAATGCGGATCTTAGATACTTTTTTTGTAAATACATGCATATTATACACAGAAACACCTAGACCAATGAAAATAAATATTTACAGTGAGCGGGATTTAAACCCGCGCCTCCTGCGTAGCAGTCGAACAACCTTAGTAAAAAGAACAAATGAGTTCTCAATATGTGTAACAACAAATTCCACCAAGTGCCATCAATCTACAGTATAAATAATAATCTGTAAACTGCAATTCGGTGCAAAGCTCTCCTCTCAGAATTAGGGGAACAGATAATAGTCGCTCCCAGTAAACCCAAAACAAACCAAATCAAGAATAATAGTAGATAGGCATACAAATGCATACAAATATTTGCACTGAGCAGGAATCAAACCCGGATCTCCTGCGTAGTAGTCAAACGTTTTATCACTACGCCACAGAAAAAAATAATATTGAAATCTCACCACGAATTCATCACTCATCAGCTCTGCACCACCCAATGGTAGACTGGTAGAGAAAGCCTACGGCATTAAGTCCGCCAATGTACATCGTGCATAAAGAATAAATAAATAAATAAAATAAATAAATAAATTCATCCGACAAACTCGTTCGATCGTTCGAAAAGTTCTTACTGCATTTGCCTTCTGGTTACTTTTACGTGCGAAAATTCCCCACGGATACTCCCCTCCGGAGCCGATGGGAGCGGTTATGTCGGACTCGAACCGACTAAAACGCACGACGCCTGTATGTCGTTGTTGGTTGTCGAAGTTGAGGTTGACAAGCATATCCCTCGCACCCTGGTCGTGCCTGCTGGTTGTCTAAGCGTGTCGAGAGCACTTATCATGCGGTATGTAAAAGGTGAATATATAGCTGTTATATTACAACACCGGTCATATGCAAGTCAGACTTGCATACTGAGGGTTTCGTACAAAGCTGCTACATCATAAAAAAGTCGGTTAGGTATATATTTTATATATTTTTTTGAGGTTAGAAACCCGTACAGCGATACCGTACCAAATATCGGTACTGACAAACGAATAATTACTGATTTATAGTTTTAATAAAAAATACAAAATATACGTGTAAGATTTTCTATCATCTATAGAATTCGGGCAGGGCAGTAGGTGCGAAGGCAGAGGAGTATTAACAATATATATAACCCATATTTTGTCAGCTTTGATTTTTGGACCTGCGCAAACGGAGGTGAGTCAATTAAATAAGACACTTTGTACTTTTCCACTGTATTTAATTTTTTTCATAACCGCGGTAGCCAAGTGGTATGGGTAATAGACTGCTAAGACGAGAGTAGTGAGTTATTGGGCATTCTACCCCACCTAGTTCCATCGGTTATCAGCGATAACCTCAGTCACGGTGGGATAGAATGCCCAATAACTCTTTATAAAATTTATAAAATCCCACCGTGACTGAGGTTATCGAAGATAACCGATGGAACTAGGTGGGGTAGAATGCCCAATAACTCACTACTGACGAGGTCTCGGGTTGATGCTTTTCGAAGTTATGTGTGTTTTATCGCAGGTTTATAAGTGCCCAGTTAATGGCAATAGGCTAGCCACCTATTACATTGGGACCTAAACATAAACTGGCGAAATGTGGGTGCTAGCACCTCTGCCTACCCCTTCGGGGATATAGGCGTGAGTTTATGTTATTTCATTTTTCACCAGACCGGTTTCGCCTCACGGCATTCTCAAAGGTTTGTATTGGCGGCGGAGGTGAGTGTATATCATTTCAAAGTCCATGGGCTATATGTTTTACTAACAAATGCCCGAAAACATTACTACAAATATCCTGATCTCTGAGTGTCTGTAAAGTAGCTTATGGCCCCTCCTGCTATGGACATTAGATACCCCATTATACAGTTACAAGATTCGTTCCAATTATCCTTGTAACGACGTAAATCAAAGTCCGAATACACACAATCTTATCAATTTATGGTCCCACTGTATCGAAACTTGGCCCCTTGCATGTGCAACGACAAACTGCTCAAGTTTGACAATAAATTAAAACTGTTGGATATTTAGTGTTGGGTTGCAAAACTGGTGATGTTATATTAATATTATAGGGAGATGTATTTGTTGTTATAATTTAATGTGTAATAACAATGTTGTAACAATTACACCTACACCCACATTTCGCCAGTTTATGTTTAGGTCCCAATGTAATAGGTGGCGAACCCATTGCCATTAACCGGGCACTTATGAACCTGCGATAAATACACACATACCTTCGAAAAGCATCGAAAAGTCAGTGTCGTGTGCCATGGTAAACCTGGGATCGAACCCGAGACCTCGTCTCATCAGTCCATTACCCATACCACTAGGCTACCGTGGTATGGGTGCTAGCACCTCTGCCTAGCCGTTATGTTATGTAACAATTACAGGGCCCGACAGAACCTTCGGAAACCTACTGCAAGACGGTAGACCTGTTAATGAATGGACGATATTCTAACGCAAACTTTCTTATTGAAGTTGGAAGCTTAGAAGATAGTAGTTTCCAAAAAAGCCATTTAAGTCAAATCAAAACAAGGAAACCCGAAGTGGAAGTCATCTATGCAACCGAGATAGATGCGAAAATGATGATGATGTTTTGGCGCTGTAGTAAGGCACCATAATCACGGAGGATATCGGAAACTCAGAACAATAAAACATGGTAAATGTCCAGATAACTTGTAATACTTTTTTTTACATGCCCAATATCCCAGCGGATACCTCCGCACCGGAGCCGGTGGAAGAGGTTATGTCAGACTAGAACCGTCTGTCTGTGGGCCGTTTTTAGCTGTCGAAGGTGAGGTTGACAGGCATATCCCTCGCACCCCGGCCGACCCAGGGCCATCTCTTACTCGATCTGGCCCTCTCCTCGGGTGTGGGGACCACAGAGTCCCCAATAACTTTAATACTAATGATTGTATCGATTTTACCATTAAGTAGTCTCATAAGACAAACAAAGACGAATGATAAACTGGTGTACTTCTATAGAAATAAGTAATATGGAGCCTGACGCTGTCTAATTCGCGGCTGTGTTCACATGCCGGCTTTGTCAGCATATATTGATGAGTTAAACTGTCCGTAGGACCAAACTGGATCAGACAGTTTTCTAGAAATACAGAAGAAATGAAATCGTTGATTGTAGTTTTAGAGGAGGTAGGACATGACGGTATTTCCGTCCATTTGAGCAGTCCGACTGGGGAAGTACCTCCACCCTACAGAATACCGCGGCCATAATTACCTCGTGTTGTATTCCTGCCGTTAAGTAGGGCAGCCAGAGCTCACTGGAAAGTTTTTGTACTGTCAGTGGGGAGACCAAAAGCTTGTCCTGCTTTGTTTTTTACACTGACAGGACAGAAACTCTTGTGCTTATAGGGTTGGCAGCGCGAGTATGACCCCCTTAGTGCTGTACACGTCCACAGACCACGGTAACCACTTTCCATCAGGTGGACAGTGTCCTTGTCTGCCTTCCAAGTGGTATAAAAAAAAATTCTTTATGTTATAACCGTGAGATATTTAAGCTGGATATAAACACCTGTGCCTCGAAAACCACTGTCATACCTCAGATGCTGCTAAAACATTCATTCAATTTTAGGCTTTAAAGCAATGCGATTAAAGTTCAAAATAAAAAAGCTTTTTTCATAGTGAATGAAAAAGTGTAATGAAAGTCTGTTCATTTAATTTTCGACTTTAACGTTGTAAAAATAAAATCTAAAATTAAATTTCATTTTATGTAGTTTCTGTGATATGACATTGGTTATGTTTTAGTAGAATCTAGGGCCTGGTTGGATAATGATGACGACAAATATTACTGAATCATACACACATATAGTCAGAATAGGGTAGTGTCTTGAGTCATCAGATTCATAAAAATACTACATAATGTCTTCGTTTTTTATGTAAAAATATGCATAGTAAACTAAGATATTGCCTAACTAAACTGCAATTATGACTTTTCATTATTTTCAATTCCCAAAATGAGTCAAAATATAAACAATCCAAATAAAGCAAAATTTACTGCTTGTCATTTCTTTTTATTAAATTTTATTAATTGCTTATTTGCCACTGGCATATATCACGACATCCACGGGAAACTTGATGTGGCCCCCAAGCGTAAAGGACCATGGTGTCCTCATCTTGCGTCGACCCGCTTCTGCTAGAGTGACTGGTGGCTCCACTGGTCACCTCCAGCCCAAAGTTCATTCCTACTGGAAAATATTTTCTACTCAAATGCCTCGATACAATTTTACCGATTAATTCCTCTATATCTTATCGAAGGGTAATTCAATTTGGATGACTACGGTAGCCTAGTGGTATGGGTAATGGACTGCTGAGACGAGATCTCAGGTTCGATCCCAGGTTTTACCATGGTACACACCAATGACTTTTCGATGCTTTTCGAAGTTATGTGTCTATTTATCGCAGGTTTATAAGTGCCCGGTTAATGGCAATAGACTCGTCACCTATTACATTGGGACCTAGACATAAACTGGCAAATGTGGGTGCTAGCACCTTTGCCTACCTCTTCGGGGATATAGGCGTGAGTTTATGTTCCTCATATCATTTAAAATACTAATGAACAATTTTAATTCCACATCTAGTATCACTTATTCTTCGTAGTGAGAAATGTTGGGGGATGGTTGCTAGCTTCCATGATGCGGCCGTTAACCAAGTGTAACAGAATTAATTTGTGGGCGGCGACGCAGCCTGATCGAGTGGCGACACCTCGTGCTTCGGTAATAACTTACATTTCAGGGTACATTATTGGTTACGAGAAGTTACTTGGATACGGGAGTAATGTGGAAGACGATAGAATTGAAAAAGGTATGTTTTCAGGAATGAGTAACTTCTGATGGAACGATTTATTAGCCTTGACCTAAAGTTTCCGTTTCGACAAGATGGCCGATTTTGATTTCGTCAATATATCTACGTGTTCGTCAGTTCGGGAGCAAAGGGCGCATTCTTTAACTAATTTTCGTCAAACTTGTTCTATGATTTACAAACAACTTTTGTTGCAAGTTTATTTAGGTAGAGAGCCAAATGCAGGAAACAGCTGTTGCGTTATTTATGAACGAATCTTGATGATTTTTGATGAAAACAAAATCAAACGTCAAACTCATGATTCTTCACAGGGTTCCTCTCCATTATAACGGACAATACTGCGCCCTTGTAAGACTTTTCAGTCTCTGTCATAAGCTGCAAAGTGGACCCCGAAATACGAAATAAAGGCCTCGGATACGATTTTTTTTTTTGTGCTTTTTGCTTCATCCATCAAACTGCGTGTATACTAGCTCCATACTTCGCCTACATTTGCACGGTTCATATTATGACTCGTATTGCAGAAACTTAATCAATAAACCATGTTCATAAACATCGTATACCATGATAATGCACTATTAGTCAAACAAGCTAATCACAGAACACAATCAACAGATTCAAGTGCCCTATTCTCATAATCTTCTCGAAACCGCTCGACTTACAGCCCGGCGCGCACATAAATCAGCCGGCTTGGACCAGAGCGGCGCAGGTGCGTCTAATGCGGCGCCGGCGCACGATATATTGCGATCGCTCGCTTGCCTATTAATTGACGACGTTATTGCATGCATTTTGATTTATATTTAGTTTGTTTTTGGAATATTTAATGATGTACATATAATTTTAATATATGAGGCCAACCTCATCGGCACAGTCACTATCAGATAGATCTTGAGTACCAAAGTCTCAAAATGATATACATACCAAGATATCCAAACCAAGAGACCAACTAATCCCACCATCTCCTTTCCTACATAGGACAACACGTGCAGGCCTTAGATGTCACCCTCACACTGTGCAGAATATACGAGCAAGAACCAAGCGGTTCGGAGACTCTTTTCTTTGCCGCACCACCAAGAACTGGAATTCATTACCTGCACACGTGTTTCCTTCTTCCTACAGTCCCGGGGCCTTTAAGCGGGCCGTGAATGTGTTAAAAAAAACCAAAGCAATTTTTTTTAAAGTGTCCGAGGCCTCTATGATTGGAGCTCAGGTGAAGAAGAGGTAAGTTAAGATATATGCAAGTCGTAAAGTAGCAATTGGAAACACAACTATTGGCATAGGCAGCGACGTTTTGACAGCCTCTGTGGTGTCGCGGTAATGAACGTAGGCGCGGGTTCGATCTCCGCTCAGTTCAAATAATGGTATCTGCATTGATGATTGAGCTATAATGGATGAGTATCTTGATGATGTAAATGCGTGGTCTTGCCTTGCTCGTACAAAATGAATTGTAAACTAATGCAAATTTGCCGTGTGCTTGTCTGCCACCTAAGTGGTATAAAAAAATAATAAAAAAGTAAAATAGTCTAGTTCTAATATAGTTCGCTTATATATACTCGCTATAGTTCACTTGCTGGTATCTTCTCAGTAGAACTAATCTACCGAACCAGCGAGAGAATCATTTTCCAATGGTTTAAATTTACATTATTCTATATTTTTATATTATTTCTTGACACAATTGTAAAATTTTGACGTTCATTTGTGCTTATTGTATGAACTGAATAAATGAAATTGATTCTTTGATTGATTGATTGAAATGTTCCTGCAACTATTGTCTTAAATCACGGCCACACACAGAGGCCACTTTACTAATAAAATTATTAAGATAAATGCGATGTCACACGTGCTTCCTTTACGACATATTGTAGTATAATTGTATTTAAATAAAATTTTTGATAACAAATACAGATCTATTTGGCGATTCAAATGGAGCACATGACTCATTATGCTTTTAAAAAAACCTTATACATGCGGAAGCGAGACACTAACTAACTCATGTGATTTTTTATAAAACTTAATTGGCCGACAAGCACACGGCTCATCTGATGGGAAGTGGTTATCGTGGCCTATAGATGTATGCAACACCAGAGGAGTTACATTCGCGCTGCTGACTCTAAAAAAATCTTCTTGAAGGACCCATTATTATAGTCGCTTGGGAAAACGTTCATTCCACAGTGTGACACTTGGCTTTTTCAACCAGGCGTTTATGATAAACTCATGGTTTCGTTTACTTACTATGGTGCCACATAAACTCATTCGAGTTTTTCTAGGCATCATTATCATCGACATTCAGTTATTAACTTAGTCATAACAGTATAATCATGTACCTGCATATTGCGTTGGGACATAGTGTTATGGCACATTACTTTTTTATCTAGGACACTCCAACTTGACTTCACCTCGCCTGATGGTAAGCTAAATGCAAAGTCTCAGGAAAAATGGCCACCATTACAGACACTAAGTAATGTTACAATGGTGGCACTCAGCTTGGCGGTCTCATCAGATGCTTTTATGCTTTTTCACGCCCCACTTAAAGGACCCAGGACTATAGGAAGAATTAAACACGTGAGCTAGTAATGAATTCCAGGTCTTGGTGGTGCGGCAAAGAAAAGAGTCTCCGAACCGCTTGGTTCTTGCTCGTATATTCTGTATAGTGTGAGGGTGACATCAAAGCCCTGCACGTGTTGTCCTATGTAGGAAAGGAGAGGATGGGATTAATTGGAAGAGTTCAAAAACAAATAAGTAATAAAGAACAATTATGATAGTTGATATATCATGATTATATATCATCAAATAGATAACATCATAATGACACCCACTACAAAAGTACAATGGTCAGAAATGTTTTTAATGACGACCTTTCAAAATATTCATAGTGATATTTTTTTTTTCGGAAAAAAGTACAGTAAGGTTCATTGGCAGGCGTAGTCCACAATGCTCTTCCCCTGACCATGACAACCGCCAGGTACCATTTTAGATTGAGGTGTCAACTGTCCCCATGACGGAGTAGTGTTATTGAAAATATACACTAGCCAGTCAGTGGGTAAGATAGTATGGAGAAGCCTTTAGATCTATTTATTAATACGCTAAACGAGGTCGACGAATGACCTCCGCCTTCAAGAGCGCAGGCCTGAGAGTGATGGAGTCGCCTGTCACCCTAGCAGAAGCAGGCTGCGGCGGCGTCGCGCGTTTCTCTTCTCCCCGTTTCCGGGGACGAGTTAGGGACCATGCGGTCTCCGTAACCGAGGAGGGCCATATTGAGAGAGATGGCCCTGGGTCGGCCGGGGTGCGAGGGATTTGCCTGTCAACCTCACCTTCGGCAACCAACAATGACCCACAGGCACCATGCGTTTTAGTCGGTTCGAGTCCGACATAATCTCTCCCACCAGCTCCAGCGGGGAGGTATCCCCGAGGATTTTATCGCAAGTAAAAAACTTTAGTAACCTTTTCTCTTCTGTCCCTCTAGAGAAGTGGCAATTCATTGGCCAGCGTATTCTAGAATAATAGAATGATGAATATATCACGTATGTCAATCCCATACGGTGATATTCTATTCTACAAACGTATTGCCACTTGCCTATGGGACAGATTTTCTATTTTTAACCGACTTCAATAAGGTCTTATGTTTCCGACCTCGACTTCCATAGGAAGGTCTGGTGGAAAGACCAAAGGCTTGTCCTGATTTCGTGTTCTGCACTGAAGGCACTTTAAATCTCTATTCTTACAGGGTCGGCAGCACGGATGTGACTCCACTAGTGTTACACAAGTTCATAGGCCACGGTAACCACTTTCCACCAGGTGGACCGTGTGCTGGTCTGCCACCTAAGTTGTATAAAAAAAAGTATAACAAAGAAACTCCGTATCCAGTCTGAAATCATATGTCTATAAAAAAAAAGAAATTACTAGTGTCCCCCTAACCCCTCCTCCAGCTAAGCTAAATGGCCTACGTACGGACGATTGGGTACGACAAGAATTACATAATAAAGACATGAGTATAACACATAAAACATAATCAAAGAAAAATCACATTCACACCTTATCCGTGCCATACCAATATATCTTCGTATGCATTTTATGTGTAATCACAAGGTTTATTTTATTTTAAAACATAAAGCCACTTCCACACTGCAACACCGGGGCCGGTCAGCGCGGCTATCAAAAAATCGTAATTGATTTTTTCACGGGCGATGCGTCAAGCGCGAACGCAAATGGCTTACGTCGGCCGTATTGAATTAGTGCGTCGACGACGACAATGTCGCGCGGACAGTGGTGGGCTGGAGTGGGTATGCGATAGTGATGTTTAAAATCTCAAGTACTTGTCAGCAGTAAGATAAAAGTCTGTTGTTTTATCAAGCATTTCATTGCTTATTCTATGTACTTGACAACATCGGTATAGAATACTTGACTCGTGCCAGTGTTTTACGGGAACCAAATTCTGGGAGAAAGCACTATGTGCTGTTCAAAATCAAAATTTATATGAGAGCTAAATTTTATTCTGATCCATTCATTCATTCATCCAGCCAACCAGACTCTTGCTGTTGCCGTAAAATTCTTAGTTTGCATTTAGTTGGAAAAATCAGTCGTGGTTTTTTGGAGGTCGTTAGAATTTACTTTCAAGTTCAGATTTGAAAGGATTGGGAAACTAGTTAATAAGGAAAAATCGATTATAAAACACATTGTAGGGTTTTGTATTTGAAAATGCATATCATTTTACTTGCCGAAATTAATGTTGCCAACATTTATTTGATAATTTCGATATTCTGATCCTTATTAGTTATTATTTTTACGAGCTAACCACAAATATCATATACCTATACTGTTCCAAAAATGTCAGCCTCGCTGACTCCACGCATTTACCCATACGAAATTCACTCATAAAATTAATTAAAAAACACTTCGCACCGGCGATTTCGCACAAATTGATCGAGAGCGGCCGAGCTGTGACGTCACTAATGGAGCACTGCCGTTTTTACGATAACCGCGTTAGTGGACACGAGTCTTTATATTATCAAAGATGTTTTAGATCTTGTGCGTAATGAGGTGACGCGGGCAGAGGGTTTTAAGATGTCAATTATTTTTTGGGAAAAGCAATATGAAGTGAGTCAATGTAATTAATTACTTATAGAAGGCGATGTTATTTATTTTCGAGTAATTAAACAAAACAAAAATTAATTAAACCGCGGTAGCCTAGTGGTATGGGTAATGGAATTAATCTTTAATTAACATAACATAACATCTATAACATAAACTCACGCCTATATCCCCGATGGGGTAGGCAGAGGTGCTTGCACCCACATTTCGCCAGTTTATGTTTAGGTCCCAATGTAATAGGTGGCGAGCCTATTGCCATTAACCGGGCACTTATAAACCTGCGGTAAATACACACATAGCTTCGAAAAGCATCGATAAATCATTGGTGTGTGCCACGGTAAAACCTGGGATCGAACTTGAGACCTCGTCTCAGCAGTCCATTACTACTAGGCTACCGCGGTTGTGTTCTTTTTTTTAATAATTTATTTTATTTTATCTTTTAAGTTATGGTATGACGGGAAACTACAATTTTAATTGTGATTATGTTTTTTTAATGAAAACCTCGTTTCGCATAATATAGATTCTTAACCCATTGATTTGACCTGCGATTGATACAATATATATTATAAATATTTATGTAATCTCTCTCCTTCTAATTTCCTTCAATTTGATACCCTACTCGATAAAATTGAATGAAAAATCATTTTTGACAACACGCATTTTCAAAATCAAAAATCAAAATTCCACACCATATTTTAGCATCAAAATTCTATCGCATAGTTTTTGTTGACTTTTTATATACCTACCCTATGTGTCACTCGGGAGATGAATACCTTTTATTTGAGACCCCACTCACGAAATCCGCCTAGCCGTCAGGTCTGTAGAGGGGAACAGAGAAAACTACATATATACATACAAAAAAGTAATACCCGCGCTGGCACAGCTGGGTAAAAATACATTGAAGTCATTTGATTAATACAGGTTAAAGATAATCATTGCATTTGTACGAAGTGCAAGCCAAAAGTTTTCCCCATTCCCCCCTTTCCCAACCAGACAACCACACCTTTGATATACCGGGATATAATGAACCAGTACAAAATGCGTCCAGCCCGGTGTACGGGAAGTAATAGTGGGTAATACGGGAAGTTTACACCGTCCAGCTCGCCACAACATACTGTACTGCCTTGCACCTAATTAAGAGCACAACTTGCCCCTTTACTAGTGAATGAAGTTCTTGTCTTTATTAATAAGCAAGGATGTATATGGGTATATGGAAATTATGTTAGAGTATGTGCTGTGCGCAGACAGATTTATATTTTGATAAGGTTATTAAAGCCGTGTGGTTCCCGATAGAGTAGAATTTGAACCACCCCATCTCTTCCTATGCGATGTCATACAAGGCGACTAAGGGATAAGGCTGTTTAACATCAGACAGATATATATACAGCCCAGATTCAACCTCAGATGAGGCATGCCTTGAGACAAAAATAGTGCCCGGAAGATATAGTGCGTAGACAAATATAGTGCGTATGCGTAAGCATGAGTGTGAGAATAAATCTTTGTGTGTATGTGTGTGTGTGTGTGTATACGTGCAAATGTGTATTTACAAATAGAGAGATTAGCCATTTTACCTAAGTAATTCTTGTTAAAAGTTCTTCAACATTTTCATAAGTAAGCGTGTTTAGCCATTTTGTAATGGAGACCTTGCAATCATGAAGTAACATGGGGTATAACTGAAGAATTTTATTTATCTTATTATATAAGTATGGGGCTTGGGCAACATACTGTCGTTGTGCAAACGCTGTTCACGTGGGACAAGTGGTGGCTACCAGACAATTTCGTCTCTTCCTTAAAACATAATGGTCGTAAGGTAGGTGTTTGTGGTAGTTTAAAATTATGCACGGAAAATACAACCAGGATTGTTGATATTGTCGGGGTGAGCCTATTGCCGCATTCCGGGTACTATTGTTGACTCAAGACATGAATCTGAGGCGTACTCTGGGCTGTATAATATCTATCTGATGTTAAACATAAGTTATAATAATCATCTTAGCGTGGTAAATATCTTGTACGACAATATGATCATATAGTTTCATCTTCGGTAGAACGCTTAACTGCTACGCAGTGGACGCGGGTTTGATTCTTAGTGCAAATATTTGTACGCATTTGTCTGGGTGTTTCTAGGTTTATCATGTATGCATTTCCAAACATATATCTATACTGCATTTGATTACTTAACTAAACGTAAATAATAATCATGTTTTTTTTTTAATATGTTTTATTTTAAAACTCAGTTTATTAATATTTATCTGTTTAGAAACTCATTTTAGAGACTATAAGCTGAAATCAAACCACTAGTTAATCAGTTAGTCAGTCTAGTTTATTTGTTTAATAATTGTTTTTATAAGTCGCTATAAGTTTGTTTACCTTTAGTTAAATACTTAATCTAGTGCAATATAAGTATATCTATTCGCATTCTAGAATCCATAACACAAGCTTGTTAAGCAATGCATACTATGGGTCTAGATAGCGTGTAGAATGATATGGAATTTGATGCAGTATATTTCTTAAAAATTAATTCACCTCTCGTTTCTAGTGTCAAACTTCACCCAACACACTCCTGTCACGTCGTGTCAAACTTCACCCAGCACACTCCTGTCACGTCGTGTCAAATATAAAGACGACCGCCGGGACACACAGATAGCTAATCACGCTAACTCAATTAGCAACATCTGCCTTCAGTCCGATCTGCTGCGTTCGCGTTATTGTGCTGGTGCTCATAAATTGACAAAGTGTCCAACTCTCATGAACAAGCCGGAATAAGTTTCGGCTTCCGGTCAGTGCGCGAAACATTGATGGTATACGGGGAGATAGTTTGTCCAGCACCGCTGTAATATGGTGATGATGGTATCTTGACTGGGGAATCAATACCACCTTACAGAAAGTCGTAAGTCCTTTAAGCAGGGCGTGTGAAAAAGTATATAATGAGGCCGTCAAGCTGAGTGTCACCATTGTCACATGGTATGTGTAAGTAATGGTGACTCTCTTTTCTGAAACTTTGCCTTCATCTTACCATCAGGCAAGGCAAAGCGTAATTGACGTATTCTATATAAAAAAAGTAGATGCTTCATTCAAGACACAATTTTCCGCTCGTAGTCCTTGAGATGATATTCATGTGCTACTAAATGCTGAAAGAAATTATAATTATGTACCTCCTATAATTACATAATTGCAATTACATAATAAATGCAGCACGCTACAACTGGTTTTATTCATTTTTTCTTTTTTGGTGAGTGAAGTTTATTTTCTTCTGTGTCAATCTCACCAAATTTTTCTCCAGTTATTCGTCTAACAGTTCGTCATTCACTATTATATAACATAACATAAACCCACGCCTATATCCCCGAAGGGGTAGGCAGAAGTGCTAGCACCCACATTTCGCCAGTTTAAATTTAGGTCCAAATGTAATAGGTGGCGAGGCTATTGCCATTAACCGGGCACTTATAAACCTGCGTTAAATACACACATAACTTCGAAAAGCATCGAAAAGTCATTGGTATGTGCCATGATAAAACCTGGGATCGAACCCGAGACCTCGTCTCAGCAGTCCATTACCCATAACACTAGGCTACTAAGCGCACCAAAAGAGAGAAGACGAGCAAAGCGTGCCGCAACTATAATTACTCTTCCTTCTCTAAACCTAACTATTATCATCCTCCTGCCCTTATCCCAAGTTTATTTGGGGTCGGCGCAACATGTGTTCTTTTTCCATTCATCTCTAGTTGCAGTTATCTCAACATTCACTGTCTTCTCAACCATATCATCATTCACACAGTCCATCAACCTTATTTTAGGCCTCCCTTTCCTCTTGTTGGCTACACTTCAATAGTTAGTGTCTTCCTTACGACATTACTTTCATCCCTACGCATATTTACATGTCTGAACCAGGACCTAACCTAACCCAACTAAAGATTACAAATTTTTAAAGGCAGTTTACTTTCATACTAATTTATTTATTAATTTAAACTTCATGCACAAATGTACACAGGCGGACTTAATGTCACTAATATTATAAACACTAAAATAGTTCTGTCTGTCGGTCTGTTAACCTTTATATTTTATCATAACATAATTCATCTTCATAATCTTCATAGTCTCGTGGTTCCCGGTAGAGTAGAATTTGGGCCACCCCATCTCTTCCCATGCGGTGTTGTACAAGGCGACTAAGGGATAAGGCTGTTTTACATCAGACAGATATATACAGCCCAGATTCAGCCTCAGATGCATGGCTTGAGCCAACAATAGTGCCCGAAAGACGGCAATGGGCTCACCCCTTATTACGTGGGACCGAATTCAATGATTGGTGAAATGTGGGTGTTACTCCCCTTTTTTTTTTCGAGACTACAATAATGTCAGTCTACTGTCAAAGAGCTGTCAAGCGAGACGTTCCCGTCTAAAATACCTTCCCGTGTGTCCCCATCGTGGGGTCCACAGGCACCATTCGTGATTTAGCGTCTAACTTGGCCCGTGTCCTGCGAGGACTACGGTACCAAGCCACGGTTGTTTGGGTAATGAACCATGAATTTCTATTTGTTGTCCACTGTTCAGGTAATTAAGTAATAGGTGCTCTAACGACTTTGTTTACGTCATGAATACACATGGGTGTAGGAATTTGAAGAAACATACATACATACATGTAATCACGCCTTTATCCCCGGATAGTTAGACAGAGGTGAATTAAAACCCACATTTCATTTCATTGAATTCCGTCTCACGTAATAGGGGGTGAGTCTATTGCCGTCTTTCGGGAACTATTGTTGACTGAAGCCATTCATCTGAGGCTGAGTCTGGGCTGTATATATCTGTCTAATGTTAAGCTCAATCTCTTAGTCGCCTTGTACGACACCGCATGGGAAGAGATGGGGTGGTCCAAATTCTACTCTGCCGAGATCCACGCGGCTATATCGGTATTTTGGTGGTAGTCGTGGGATATATTGGAATTGTTTAAAAGGTCATTTCAATAAATATTGTATTGTCTTCCATCTAACCATCATTCTCTGAACCTTTCCCCCACTCAGTTGGGATCAGCTTTCCAGTCTAACTGTGAGGAATATTCATATTTTCCGTGAAGTGACTACCTTCTGACCTCCACAACTATTTAATATTGCACTAAAATATTCTGGGTCGTTTGGTTCTAGCTAGATCTATGATCTATATGATCTGTCAATGAATTGGAAGCCATTTCTTTTTCTCGTAAATCTTTATGTACCTATATCCAGAAATTAAAATTCAATATTTGTGTTTCAATAATTGTTTTAATTTTACTTACACATCATTTATACTCTATAGATATTAATAACATTTCATACTAAAAAATGTATTAACTTAATATTTTTAAGTTACACAAACAATAAAAGCTCAAAAATTATAATAATTATTTTTATTATATGTACAAACAAAATATAGTTTATATTAATCTTAACAAGTTCTATACGATCTACTTAAATTCAGCATTATACTAACCTACATAATTTTTCAATTAAATTTCGAGATACCCTCAACCAACTTTTGTAAAAAAAATACTACTTTTACATCTTTGCAAATATCTAATACGAAAAATAAACAATATTTGTTACCTTTACATAATCTCTGTTGATGCTCTTTGTACCGTACAACACGTACTAATAATGATATATTTTTAAACACTACACAACAAAACTGAAAATAGTAGCCAAAGTTTATTTCTTAACACTTTCATTAAACGCCTGATTCTGCCAGAATTCAGCCAATTCCTTGAACCTATTGCCACACTGCCTTTTCCTCCTTGGATTACAATTCACTGATGGACTCGACAGTATCGAGCTGAACTTCCTCACGAGGGTTGTCACCGATTCCCTTGTCACATCATCGTCTATAGTCATTCTCGACAAATCTTCAAAATTCTCAAACGCTTCTTCGATGTAATCCTCAACATTTTCTTCAGTTGTCTGCTTCAATGATGGTGTGTCATCAAACGAAAGATCATTAACAGATATACTGCATCGAACTACATCAGGTACGTTCTTGCGTGCTGTACTTGTAGCCGAGCATAGCTTTTCCACTGATTTGAATATATCGTCGATTTTATTACAAATTTGTTCTACCGACATTGCTGAGAGTATTTGTCCATTGACGTTATAAAAATCCTTAGGAGGGCTAGAGGCTTTCAGTTCCATTAGGAAATCATCGTAGTCCAAAACTCCACACTTTGATAGTCTCCGTCCAACCTTTCTTCTAACTTTCTTAAGAAGCAATGATGAATCGAATGTGGTTTTGACTAAGTCCAATGTACTGAAGACTGGTCGTAGTCTTGATGGAGGGTCTTCATCGGTCTCTAAGTCAATTGGTTCTCCCCATTTTTCGTCCAATTGTGTCCATTGCTCATTTCCGTACAAGATCGCGTCGGAGTCAAAGAAATTAGTGCACATTTTTGCAAGCGTGCCGTCGTCACGAGCGATTTGAGTCTACTGAATTGTTAACATGTCTGTCGTGGTTATAAGGTGCGCACGCGCATTCTTGCGTCTCGTTAGTTAATTATTTTGTTTGTTCCGATTAAAGATAATGTTGGCAAATTAGTGAGCAGATTTTGTTGAATCCATTTACCTAACAAGTATTTACCTACTTAATTTGTTTTGACTTTACAATAATAATAATAATAATAAACCTTTTATTTCATGCAAAAGTACTACTACATACATATTAATGTTGTTTTTACACATAAATTACTTAGGTAATGAAAGTTCCTAGACTATGTGAGTAATGGTATAAAAATAAAATAAAGAATACGTTTGATTGCATGAACCCTTCTTCAAGTGAAGGTGAAGGCCTCCTCTAAAGAAAACCATAATTCTCTCTGTATAAGTCATGCCTTCTACCTTGCCTAACCTACGCATGTCAAACTTGGAAATACACATCCAAAATAAAAAGCAGAATCACTACTTGCCAGCGCGGAATAGAACGAAGCATGCTCAACATTAAAAAGACGCAAAAAATACGTCACACAAAAATTAGAGAAACCACCAAAGCCATAGATGCTCTAACATACGCTAAAAAACTAAAATGGAAGTGGGCTGGGCACGTAGCGAGGCTACAGGACGAGAGATGGACCAATAGGGTAACAACGTGGAAGGGTCCAATCGGCAAACGTCTCCAAGGCAGACCTTACACGAGATGGGCAGACGAGTTGGAAAAAATAGCTGGTCCCTGCTGGCCGCAAATAGCCCAAGAGAGACTTTACAATGCCTTTATCTAATTGTGAGCAGAATGATTTGTTAAGTAGGTTAATAGTTTTAAAATGAATAATTTGCAGATGTCGTTAAGTACAGATAATATATTAGTGATCAAACTTGACCATCATGCCTGGGGAAGTAAATACAAAATACACCCTACAAAATACTACCGTTATAATAACCTCGTGTTATGTTCCAAGCGACGAGTAGGGTAGGCAGAGATCACTGGAAAGTTTTTGTGCTGTCAGTGGGAGGACTAAAGACTGGTTCTGATTTTGTTTTTCTGCACTGATGGTACAGTAACTCTCCGTTCCAACAGGGTTGGTAACACAGGTGTGACTCATCTGGTGTTGCATACGTTCATAGGTCACGGTAACCACTTTCCATCAGGTGTGCTGTCTACTTATCTGCCACCTAAGTCGTATATAAAAAATGTATAGTTAAGCCGGTAGTCCTACCGGGTTAACTATATAAGGGTAAAGAATACCACAGGCACCTGAAATTACATCATTACTTTTTTACCGTTAACTAAATAAGGCTTTCTTGCTCAGCAGCTTCCCAT
Source organism: Eilema griseolum (assembly GCA_963662185.1). Classification (NCBI taxonomy): domain Eukaryota; kingdom Metazoa; phylum Arthropoda; class Insecta; order Lepidoptera; family Erebidae; genus Eilema; species Eilema griseolum. The sequence goes on from OY759240.1 coordinate 25,718,364, forward strand.
TAAATACCACGGCGTACAATTTTATTACGTGGGAATAGTTCCCAAGGATACCCCCTGCCGGAGCCGGTGGGAGGGTTATGTTGGATTCGAACCGACTAAAACGCACGGCGCCTGTGAGTCGTTGTTGGTTGCCGAAGGTGAGGTTAACACGAGTCTTATATAAACTTAGTTCCTAATCTTTTGATTGAGTTTTTTTTATACCACTTTGTTGGCAGAAAGGCACACGGCCCACCTGATGGAAAGCGGTTACCGTGGCCTATGGACGAGTGCTACACCAAGGGAGTCACACTCGCGCTGCCAACTCTGTAAACAAGAGTTTCTGTGCCGTCACTATAAAAGACAAAGCAAGACAAGATGTCAATTTGAATAGTATAAAGTTCAAGAATTGAAAAAGTGCATATTTTTAATAATTATCTATAAATACATGTCAATTTCTCTAAGGCTATATTTCTATTATTATAATTCTTATTCACTTATATTATAATAATTTCATTTTTATGTTGTAATTTTTACCCAGTAGCGACTGTGGTAATTTTTACCAGACTTAGTCTCAGATGCGATGCTCGTGTCAACTGATATACGGCAATAGGCTCAACAACTGTTACGTGGGACCGAATATAGTTATTGGTGAAATGTGGGTGTTAATTCACCTCTGCCTAGCCCTCCGGGGATAAAGGCGTGATTTTATATATGTATGTATGTAGTAGCGACTGTTTATGCCTTAAATTAGGGATGCGCCTCCCGCCATGTTAATCTGAAGTCACAACACTCGGACACTTGTCGATTGGTTATGGAGGTTAGTAACAGTACTTTCTTCTTTATGTTCTATGGGTACCGTCAACATATTAAACATATAAATATCACAGATGATACACACATCTAATAAATAATAGATATGTTCAATACGAAACGCCTCGATAAAGCACACACATTCTATGAAAACGAACGCACCCGCGCGGCACACGTAGCTATAAACAAGGCACCTTTTGGTACCAACGAGCGGCTGTCGCTTAATTATCGTTTTGAAATGAGCGTTACACCGGATTTATAATACTGTGTACAGTTGTGCACAAAAGTGTTATGAATGACTTGGAAAATTGGACCGATATTTATAAAAATATCAGTGTAAACACGCCATCCTTCCGGGTATCGTTTTTTTCATAACCCGTCAATTGATTACACTCAGATAGTAATAAGCTAGGATGAAATTCAGGCGATAAGGACCACGATATTGTACTAATACTACTGTAAGTATTTTTTAAGTGTACCGTGTAATATTTAAATTTTTGCGTTCCATGATATATAGTAATGTGTACGGGTTACAAATTATAAATAAACTGCTTCGAGTTTTATTGTTTTTTTATGACACTTAGGTGACAGATAAGATGGGAAGTGGTTACCGTGGCCTACGAACACCAGGATCGTTACACTCGTGCTTGATGCTGAAGAATCCTATTTTTATTTATTTTATTTATTTTTATTATTTATTTTTTTATTTTCTTTATATATATACCCTAATGTAGACTGACAGATAATGCCTTTATCATTAAGTCCGCCTTTGTACAATAAACTGTGCATAAAGTTAAAAAATAAACAAATAAATTCTTATAATGCCCTTCTTGAAGAGCCCCGTTTTCTTTGTAGTGACAACGAATATATGCAACGCCTTCAGACTAAGATAATACTGAACTTCTTCAAAACTATTAATATTATATCGAAAAAAGACACATTAAGGATAAAATTTATTTCATTTAGCAGAATGTGAGGAAACGCAGTATTTTTTAATTTCTCTTATACCATATTCTAGCAAATAAACTATTTGATTTTGAATTGAATTTGATCGAAATAGATTTGCATATATATCCACAATGATATCAATTTTCTTGTTACAAACCTTCTCTTCGCATAGTCATTCATTCATTCATTCAAAATTCATTTGCCAAGTGTCTTCCGGTATCTGTGTTTTTTTAATTTCCCTTAACACTTTTGTCGTTAAGTGGCCTTACGAATACTCATATCGCAACACCCTAATGAGAAGGCTGCTATTACCTACATCGTAAAGTTGTTTTGTTTCAAACTGTGACCCGGCCGTTATTATTTTTAACTTTTTCGCAGAGAACATCTGATTTTCTCTGTTATAAGCTCTTTATCTTGTGACGTATGCTAATAACGGCGAAAAAGTATAATAAAAATATGCCCGAGGACGTGGATAATTGCTCCATATGTTCAGGTTTGTTTTAGATATACTGATCTTTGAATTTCTGTATCTTCACATCTTCTGAAATAAAACTAAATAAGAATCAAAGAATAAATTTACATAAAGAACACATAGAACGTCGAAATTGTACAATTATGTCAAGAAATAATATAAAAATATTAAAGAATGTAAAAATAAACTATTGGAAAATGATTCTTTCACTGGTTCGGTAGGTTAGTTCTACTGAGAAGATACCAGTAAGAAACTCAGGGAACTATATTAAAACTAGATTATCTTTCTTATTTAAATTTGCTTTAGTTTACAATTTATTTTGTGCGAGCAAGCAAGAGACTTATGTTGACCACGCATTTACATCATCAAGATACTCATCTACTTTAAAGTAACCTTTATTCATTAAAGTTTTCAAAGGTATAAAGGTGAGTGTCTCCTTTGTAACATAGTATATGTAATAGTAAGTAGTAAGTAATGGTGACTGTCTTTTCTGAAACTTAACCTTCACCTTACCATCAGGCGAGGCGAAGTATAATTGACGTGTCCATATAGATGTAAGTAATGGTGACCTGTGTGTGGTTTCTGAGACTACCTTCAGCTTACCATCAGGCTATCAGGATATAAAAAAAATTGAGGGCGACCGCAGAAGACAATACAGACGCGGAGAGTAGCGTGAAATAGACTTGATAAGATAATTTTGTTTATGGTTTTAATGCATTGCGGCTTCTGAATAGCGCCGATTATCCGTATCGAAGTATAACGAGTAATGTATGTGAAGAGATGACACATCACACGATCGCACTAAAGTATGTAATAGAAATAAAACAAAACCAGTCCCGCAGTGCGATCATTTGTCTATACCTATAATTACTAATTTTCACATACATTACTTCTTAAACTTCTATAGGGATAAACGGCATCATTGAGAAGCCGCAATGAATTAAAACAGTAAACAATATGATCATATTCTAATGTATTTCACGGTACGCTCCGCGTCTGCAGTTGTTGCATATGGCCGCCTACCATAACTAGGTACTTTATTAATTTCACCAATCATTAAATTCGGTCCCACGTAATAGGGAGTGAGCCATTGCCGTCTTACAGGCACTACTGTTAACTCAAGACAACTGAGGCTGAGTCTGGGCTGTATATGTCTGTCTGATGTTAAAACAGCCCTGTGCCTTAGTTGCCTTGTACGATACCGCATGGGAAGACATGGGGTGGTTTAAATTACGTAATTATTGTGTACGTGATAGTGAAGATTCAACTGATCATCACTATTACATTACATACTCATCTATCAGTCGCCACTCCACTACGGAGCGAATAAATTGTTGTTACTTAGGTATATATAAAGTTTGTACATGTTGTGTCCATTTGTAAGTGGTTATTGCATTGCACTGTGTTTTCATTATTATTGCATGTTTTAGTTATAGTTTAAATGTAAATAATTGTAAGTGGACCTGATTATATATAAATAAAAAAAAATTAAAAAAAATTCTACTCTATTCCCGGAAGAAAATAGTAAACATTCAATTTCACTAAGTAATCCCGTCTTCATTTGAGCGCATAACCCAAAATTATTTGTACCATTCTAGACAACACAGAAATAGTAAGATATAATCGCGGAAACCTTTGTATAATTATGAATTCACACCGCGATAGTTTTAAAATAATAACTTCGATTTGCCTGACTTTTCGAACAGGTTACAACGCCGCTTGTCACCCTGGCAGAAGCAGGCGGCAACGGCCACACCCGACAAGAGGGCCAGATCGCGAGAGATGGCCCTGGGTCGGCCGGGGTGCGAGGGATATCCCTGTCAACCTCTCCTTCGGCAACCAAAACGACCCACAGGCGGCGTGCGTTTTTGTCTCCGGTGGGGAGGTATCCGTGGGGAATTTGCGCACGTAAAAAAAAAAGGTTACAACGGGAATGGTTACAGGCTGACTTAGGTTAGGTCAGGCAAACCAAAGGCTTGTATGTAACTATACCATGATCGCATTCATTCCCGTTAAACATTATTGTAAATCTTAAAATATCTGGACAGTGAACAGTGTAGAATGTGTCATGTCATAGCCTCTATGGGGGTAGTCTCTCTAGGGAGTAAATACGTCTCCAGTTGGTGGTATTAGACTCACCCTGTAATATTACGTAGGAACATGGTTTCATTCGGATTGATTCTCAATATTTTCATCAAAGTTTTTGTATAATATATTGTGCACTTGCAGATTTTAGAACAAGATTACAAAGTTTACGCTAGATTTATAGTTTTATAACTCAGTTTAATAAATCTCAATAAAATTTTTAGGGATTTAAAATTATTTACTTTTACTTTGTATTATATCACAAATAATTTTACAAAATAACATGTAATAACAATTTGCAATAAAAATAAAATATATGCGAAAATATATTCAGCAAAACATTCTCATAAGGGGTAAGTTATGTTTATATTATAAACATCCAAATCCACTATTTCCACCTTAATCTTATTATTTATCACATCCCCGGGAAAGCGTTGGGGGCAATTAAACGCATCCAGCGCTGGCCATGTATCACGGACAGTAATCCGGGGGACAGAATCATAATAACAAAAAACAATAAAAATAACGAATTACCCCGTGAACTGGGCTTGAATCGACCCAGAGGATGCGCCTAGAGAAAACTATGGAGAGGGTATTGACTGATAAAGTTTTAGTGTAACTGACCTAGATTAGATTAAAATGTTTTTGCAGTTATTATGTTATTGTGGACAAAGAAACGACAGTTCATTTCATTATTATAAGTCATTATTTCTCGATAAGTAACGCTTATTTTAGACAGTTTATTAATTTGTTTCTAGTTCTTACTGCACGAATATTGTGCTTTAAAAGAAAACTTAACACAAAAAATTATTGTATTAAGGCAGCAAAAATTAAACGCCTGATGAAACCCGTATACTTAGTATAAGTTAAGTTATGCTTAAAACAAATTTGCTAACTAATTAACAATAAATTATGAACATTGAATGAGACACTGCTGTAGATTTTTTAGTTTCTTATTATTTAAAAGTAGGGTTCATTAATTTGAATAATTATACGTGTATATATGTATTTATTTATTTCCATTGGTCTGTGCATAAATACTTCAACATAAGTCAACATAAATCTCTTGCTTTCTCGCACAAAATAAATTGTAAACTAAAGCAAATTTAAAAAAGAAAAATAACATAGTTCTAATATAGTTCGTTGAGTTTCTTGCTGGTATCTTCTCAGTAGAACTAACCTACCGAACCAGCGAAAGAATCATTTTCCAAAGATTTATTTTTAAATCATTTAATATTATTATATTATTTCTTGACATATCCAATTGTAAAATTTTGACGTTCATATGTGCTCTTTGTGTGCTTAAACTGAATAAATGAAATTGATTCCTTGATTTATGTATACAATATGTATTTAATAAATAATAAAAGATGTACATGAGTATGTTTATCAGTATTTCAGAATTCATATTACAAACTATGTTTAGCTTGGATCAGATATATTTATTTAATTATATAAAAAAGGAATTTCATCGATGCAGATTGGAGAATATTAACCCTAAAATTGCATCGCATTGCATACAAAAAAAACATTGCATCCAAAAAGTTTAGCATCAACGCCGTCCCCGCAAAATCGTGTCACCCTGTTCCAAATCCACATTCTGTTTGTGCTCATTCTTAATATGGGGCAAAACTGTTGGAAGAACAACAGTTTTTGTTGTATATTTTATGTTCTGTGACGCTATAACTCAGGCCTTGTGACAAGCCACCCTGAGCCGTCTGAAATACACTCCTATACAAGTACTCCACATAATTTATGTCCAAGCAGTTATTTTTATTTATATTCTTATTTTATTGGTTTATGCCTTCATGCTATGTTGGTTTCTTCGATAGTTAAGTGGATATATCCTATGCTTATTACAGTTTGCTTGCCAATTGGAGTTCGTCTGTAATTTGTTGGTTGTTAATAAAAACGATCATGCGTTTTGGGTAGGAAGCGAGCGATATATTTTGTTATATACGAGTCTTTTTTTGTATTTATTTATTTCATTTGGAGGTAGTCCAATTACGTAAAACAATAAAATAGATCATACTTGCAACAAAATGTGTTAGAAGTTTTTGATTTACAGAACTGCGGCGGTAAAGAGGCGGATTAATGTAATAATGACCATTTTACTAATGATATTCTATAACTGATTGTTTAATAATAAAAGAAATGAAATAATTTTTTTAAAGAATATTAGAACCGAAATTGCTAATATTAGCTAAGCTAAATTGCTTGTGTTAAGCCTAGGACCAGCGATCGTAAGGCCAACTCCTTAACCACTATGCTATCGACGTTACTATAATTATTTATAGTACCCATCACTATTTTATGGCAAATTAGCAAATCCAAATTCGCAAGGGGAATATCTTAAATCACAATTGCGGCCCTACCTACAGATTCCAAACTATAACTCAATCTAGTAAGTTCTAAAAGGTAAAAAGCAAGGTGGTTGCGCCGATGTAGAAGCTGTATTTCTTGACGTGGAAACACACTCTTTCTATACCCGTCTCCTCTCCCGCACTAACCATAGAATAGGACTAGATAGCTTCCGTCCGCCATTTGTGATATAGACACTCAGTCTCGCTTTGAACTAGCCAGCGTAAAGACGGACGGACCGCGCTCGCGTCTCTCAGAAATGTATAATATTTGTTACATTTTTACCGCTTCGTAGACCTTTACCGATCGGATTGTGCCTCTCGTGTGTTCCTCAAGCGATCTAGTGATGCTGACGGCAGCTCCTGAGCAAGGAAGAGAAGATCCGTGTACCGGCTGCGATGAAAACACGTGTGTCGTGAAGGTTAGTGCATCCTCTCCTAATTTCTCGGGCTGCATTCACTGCCTGGATCGAATCCGCGGCAGCCCGGCCACCTGTCTTTTGTGTGTAAAGCGTCAATAGAACAGTTAGCTACTTCCCGCAATACAGTCCATTACCGCACTCGGCCATGCGCCACCATTTTTGGTCCGGATCGAGCCGGATTCTTAGCCGTAGTTCGTATTTTGTTATTATTCTAATGGGAATAAGCGCATCGCACCTAAGTGCCTGGTTATTTTAGTAGAAAACCCCGCATCCAGACATTTAGGCTTAGAATTTGTTGTCCGTTCGCCGCTGGCTCGCATTGTACCTACCTAATACATAAATAGGTTAGGTATCATATCAACACTTAATCGTAGTTCACAATTTTCGCACCGCGCCTAAATACCTGGTTATTTTAGTAGAAAACCCCGCATCCAGACATTTAGGCTTAGATCTTAGGTATACTAGACACCCTAGTGCATAGGCACAGTGTAATACCTAACGCATTTGGCTTTGTTTTGTTTTTTTTCAATTACGTCGTATTTGCCTAGTACCTGCGTGGGTAGACACGTGGCTGTACCTACCTCGCTCGCATCTCATCCCAATTCATACGAAAGTATTTTAATTTGAATAGATATTACGCAATACTTAATCTCTGAAATAATAGTTGAACCTAGACAGCGACCATCGCGTAGGTACGACCTTGTTGCTATGCGCGTTTGTTCAAGCGTGCATTCACAGTTGTAGGTACCTACCTATCTGCCGAGTGTCGCTCGCGCCGCCTCGCTGCTCTGTACCGCTAAGATTAAGTCATTTCATATTTATTGTTTACCGCACTTTAGTTTGAGATTTAATTGTAAACATGTCCCCAAAGGTTGATAAGACCGGTAAGGTTCAATTGAAACTTTTATACGCTAAAAAAGAAATGATTTACTCTCGCGTACAATCGATTTATGATAATGCACTTAAAACCTCTGATTTGGTCATCAGAGATTCGTTCTTGTGTTCTATAGAAAACTTAGATAGTCTACGCGCGGATTTCGAAACCTTAGTACATGACATCAACGTTTTAGAGTTGAATTTGAATCCCGATTACTCAGTGAGTTATCAAGCCTTGTCGTCGTTTGACGATTTGTATTGTCGTATCAAACGCGTCGCTAGGAGTTTGGAGAAGCCGGCTGACCTACCCAACCCCACTCGCGACCGACCTAAGTTGCCACCAATTCAAATACCCGAGTTTGATGGTAACATTCGCAATTGGTGTCTATTTATAGATAGTTTTGAGAATACAATAGATAAGAACGATTCGTTGACAGATCACGAAAAGTTGCATTATCTCGTTGAAAAATTGACTGGTAAAGCTATAACCGTTTGCGCTGGAATTACGTTTAGTGCCGAGAATTATAATTTAATTTTAAATACTTTGAAAGCTAGGTATGAGGATAAAAGATCGGTAGCTAACGCCTATTTAGATCAGATGTTTGATTTGAAATCTATTGCGGCATGTAACGATCAAAACTTAGAGAAATTTCTAGATACTTTCGCGTCAGCTGTTCGCGCCGTAAAGAACCTAAAGATTGATGACCTCTGCGACTTCGTATTTTTGTATATGGGTTTAAGGAAATTAGATTCCGAAACCATTCGTTTGTTTGAGTCGGATCATCGCGGCAATAAAATTCCTAAGTTCGAAGACTTAGAAAGTTTTGTTCGCGAGCATATAAAGGTATTGCAGCGCTCTTCATCGAAACATGAGGGCGCGAAGATAGTTGTTGATTCTGCACGCAAAGTAGATGCGTCATCGAAGTCACTGAGGTCAACTCATACTTATGTTAGTACCGCACCAGCACGTGTACAGTCACCTGTTTGCTCTTTGTGTAGCACTCATCATTCGCAACTGTACAGGTGTCCTGGTTTTCTAAAATTGTCGCCTAGTGATCGTTATAAATTTGTTCGCGCTAATAATTTTTGTTTTAATTGTCTCGGTACTAAACACCGCGTTGTTTTATGTAATAGTAGAAATAGTTGTCGCAAATGTCAAGCGAGACACCACACTTTGCTTCATTTTGAGAATAGTAATGCCGCATCCAATGTGAGCACGGTTGGCTCGTCGAGCGGTGACACACGGCAGCCTGCGCCGCAGCCGCAGCCCGCGCTCGCGCGCGCTCCGGCCCGCCCGGTGACCGCCGCGGATGACGTCACCTTGTGTTCGTTCTCCGCTAGTGCTGCACTCACTACTGTGTGTCTTGCGACCGCTCGCGTTGTTATTGTTGATGCATTAGGTAAGCCGCGCATTGTTCGAGCGCTGTTAGATGGCGCTTCGCAAAGTAATTTTATTACTCAAGATTGTTGTCGGCGTCTTGGTTTCAATGTTGATAAGCGTTCAACCCGCTCAGTGGTGAAGGGTTTTGGAAGCTTACAGTCAGCTGTTCGTGGCACCGTTAAAACAAGGTTTAGATCTCGTTTTAATAATAATATTTGGTTTGACATGGATTCGCTCGTTATAGATAGAATAGCTGAACAGTTGCCTACCGTCCCGGTTGACACGTCTTTATTAACGAAATTTAAAGACTTGCCTTTAGCAGATGAGACTTACGCTGTTCCTGGAGTCGTCGATATATTGATCGGCGCTTCGATTCTCCCGCACCTCCAGTTATCACGTAAGGTTCAAGGGGGACCGACGTACCCCGCTCCGCACGCACTGGAAACAGTTCTTGGTTTTGTTATAATTGGTTCCGCACCCGCTTCTATGGATAGTTTTAGTCACTCGACTGCTTCGTTCTGTTGCACCGTCGAGCCGCCACTGGAGTCTACCATCCGCAAGTTTTCGCTCGGTGGCTCCCGTGTATCCGCTGAAAAACGCTTTCTTTGTTTGGAACGAAAGATGCAGGCGTCCCCAAAGTCGAAGCGGGCCTATGATGAGGTTGTTAACGAATATTTAGATAAAGGTTACATCTCACCTGCGCCTGCGGACACTGGCGGGACCCAGCCTTCGTACATTATCCCGCACCGCGGAGTTATTAGAGAAGATAAGCTTACTACTAAAACTCCGTGTAGTTTTGGATGGCAGTGCTAAGACTAGCACTTCCGTGTCGCTTAATGACATAATTGTAAATTTTCGCATTAATATTAGTAATTTTTAGCTTTTAGGACTCAACAGTCGCTTTGTGTTGGGCCCACTCTTCGCCCCATCGTTGGGACACATTCGTCGCTAATAGAGTGGCAAAAATTCAATCTGAATTGGCGCCACATAATCTCTTTCACGTTGCTGGCACCGACAACCCAGCCGATTGTCTCTCTCGTGGATTGCTTCCTTCGCAAATTTTAGATCACCCGTTATGGTTTAGTGGACCGTCCTGGATTCATGCCGCGTTAGATGGGTGGCCAGTTAGTCAATTCAATCCCACTACGGTTTCCGAACCACCCGAGGAGAAGAAGCACTCGCTTGTTGTATCGGTCCCGCGTGAAGAGACCCTTATTTGTTGTTGGCTAATCGCGTCTCGTCTTGGTCGAGACTGTTGCGTTGTGTTGTTTGTTCGCCTCTGCCCTCTGCCTAGCCAGCGGTAGGCACGAGCTCCAATCTAGGTTTATATTTTAGTTGTTATTTCCCAAACCTAGATTTAGATTAGACTTTAGATTTGTTTCGCATTTGTCGTTTCGAAGGTAACCCTTCAAGCCGGGGGGAATGGTTGCGCCGATGTAGAAGCTGTATTTCTTGACGTGGAAACACACTCTTTCTATACCCGTCTCCTCTCCCGCACTAACCATAGAATAGGACTAGATAGCTTCCGTCCGCCATTTGTGATATAGACACTCAGTCTCGCTTTGAACTAGCCAGCGTAAAGACGGACGGACCGCGCTCGCGTCTCTCAGAAATGTATAATATTTGTTACATTTTTACCGCTTCGTAGACCTTTACCGATCGGATTGTGCCTCTCGTGTGTTCCTCAAGCGATCTAGTGATGCTGACGGCAGCTCCTGAGCAAGGAAGAGAAGATCCGTGTACCGGCTGCGATGAAAACACGTGTGTCGTGAAGGTTAGTGCATCCTCTCCTAATTTCTCGGGCTGCATTCACTGCCTGGATCGAATCCGCGGCAGCCCGGCCACCTGTCTTTTGTGTGTAAAGCGTCAATAGAACAGTTAGCTACTTCCCGCAATACAGTCCATTACCGCACTCGGCCATGCGCCACCACAAGGTATCAACGAGAATTTAACCTAGTATTTTTTTTATTTTTCCCCGTGCCTGGTTAGCCCCGAAGTTATGATGGGGGTAGATTGATAAATAGATAGATAATACTTTATTATACATCAATAGATTTAAATCAGAGACGAAGAGGTAGCATGTATTATACAGTTGAATGTACAATGGGCGGCCTTATCGCTAGAAGCGACTTCTTCCAGGTAACCTTGAGATGCAGTCATGTGACAAATTGTACAATTTACTGCTGTATAACGGTCTTAACCCATTTAACTAATAGAACCTTTATTTAAATTTTGGAAGGATAACTTCAGACAGATATATACAGTCCAGCCTCCGCCTCAAATGTTGTGTTCTCAGCGGTGAGTAGGGTAGCCAGAACTCACTGGAGAATCTGTGCTGTCAGAGGGAAGACTTTAAGCTTGTCCTGCTTTGTCATCTACACTGATGGCACAGAAACGCTGTGTTACAAGGTCGACAGCGCGAGTGTGGCTCTTCTGGTGTTACAAATTCCCATATGCCACGGTAACCACTTTCCATCAAGTGGGCCGTGTGCCGTGTGCTTGGTACTGGGGAAGTACCTGCGCCCTACAGAATACCGCGGCTATAATAACTTCGTGTTGTGTTCCCAGCGGTGAGTAGGGTGGCCAGAGCTCACTGGAGAATTTGTGCTGTCAGTGGGATGACTAAAAGCTTCTCCTGCTTTGTCCTCTACACTGACGGCACAGAAATTCTGTGCTTACAGGGTCGACAGCGCGAGTGTGACTTCTCTGGTGTTATACACGTCCATAGGCCACGGTAACCACTTTCCATCAGGTGGGCCGTGCGTAAAAAAAAAGTAGGTACCGTAGCTTATGGACATATACAACACCAAAGGTGTTACACTCGCACTGCCGACCATGAAGAAATCTTCTGATGCTACTCTTGAAGACCCTCATATTGTAGGTGCATAGTAAAACCGCAGCAGGGAGGTCATTCCACAGCTTGAGTGTGCGTGGGAGGAAGTTTCTTTCATACCGCACACTACGCACCGTCTCAGGTCGCAATGTGTGAGTATGAATTCCCTGCCTATGGCGATGATGATGATTATGTCTTAGTTTAACCATAATGATGACAAAGAATGCATATTGTGTAATATATTATTACATAATATACTTATATTACAAAATATGCACCAGTAGTCACCATTGTGGTTAACCTGAGAGGTTATATATATATACATATTCCTTGCTGCAGATCTTGATAGCGCGATTCACGACTAGCTACGATAAGCGGCATCTAGTATAAATTAACTTTCAAACAATCTTATTGACGAGTCGTAGGTATATAAACTTAGTTCCTAACCTTCTGATTGAGATCTTTTTTATACCACTTAGGTGGCAGACAACCAGACGACCCACCTGATGGAAAGTGGTCACCTTGGCCAATGGACGCGTGCCAAACCTAGGGTGCAAGCATTGTGAGTTTCTGTGCCGTCAGTGTAAAAGACAAAGCAGAACAAGCTTTTGGTCTTTCCACTGACAGTACAAAAACCCTCCAGTGAGCTCTGTCTACCCTACTCACCGCCGGGAAATCAACACGAGGTTATTATGGCCGCGGTATTCTGTAGGGCGGAGGTAATTCCCCAGTCGGACTGCTCATTTGGACGGAAATACCGACATGTCCTACCTCCTCGCAAAAAGAGTGAGTTACATACCTAAGTACCTTTTTCACGCGTTTTTTTTTTCATTAACATTAGTTAGGTATAACTCAGATGCATGGCTTGAGCCAATAACAGTGCCCGGAAGACGGTAATAGGCTCACCCCCTATTACGTGGGACTGAATTGGTGAAATGTGGGTGTTAATTCACCTTTTCCTAACCCTTCGGGGATAAAGGCGTGATTATATAAAGACGTATGTATGGATATTAAAATATTAATCGTTATTGTATTACTCAATATAGGGACAGGGACAAATCATAAAAAACACAATCGTAAAGGTCACGTCATGAACCGATCATATTATTATAGATAATATTTTCGCGTTCAGTAAAAATACTGATTGTGCATCTAATTAAGTTCAGAATGATCACCACCCACCCCGAATTTTTTTTTATAATTGGTTGGTTGGTTGCTAACTAACTACTTACTTGCAGTAGTTTGTGGGTGCTCAATCAGTATTTTTGTTGTGAATTTGAATTGTTTTGTCGAACAAAATGTACTCTTTTTGATATACGTTTAAATACCATCCTATTATTATTACGACAGACGTCGATATCTCGAAAACTAATAATCGAATCTTCAAGAAATATAAACCCATTGTTAGTGACGAGGTACTCTACCGATTGGCATAGATAAATCTAGAATCGTCAACACAAAGTCACAACCAACCTACCAGTACCTACTGAATAAAAACAAACAATAGGTAAATATCGAGAATGAACTCGAAGGTCAGCGACGGCGGCAAACATCAAAAGAGCGTAGGTAGTTATCGCTCGCGTATTTTCTAGATGATTCGACCCTCCTAATTGAAAGGTATAAAAACACGCTCGCATAACGACACCAGTCATTCTGTCTTTGAAATCGATAACGAACACAGCGAGCTTAAGCGACCGAAGAAGATTATACCTGCGGCCTGAGCAACGACTGTGGACTACTGTGAACTACTGAGCGACTGGAACTGTTGAAGAGTACTGCGTGTACTAGTGATTTAATTGTCTAGTTTGTGGTGAGCTAATAAATCTCTTCGTTGAGTAAATGGCATTTAATTGTACCCCGTGCACGTAACATTATTATTTGAAACCTGTTATCAGAACATTATCGTAAATTAATTAGACACAATATAACGCACGTGGTTCCCGGCAGAGTAGAATTTGGACCACTCCATCTCTTCCCATGCGGTGTCGTACAAGGCGACTAAGGGGTAGGGCTGTTTAACATCAGAAAGATGTATACAGCTCCGACTCAGTCTCAGATGTATAGCTTGAGTCAACAATAGTTCCCGAAAGACGGCAATAGGCTCACCCCCTATTACGTGGGACGGAATTCAATAACTGGTGAAATGTGGATGTTAATTCACCTCTGCCTAACCCTCCGGGGATAAAGTAGTGATTATATGTATGTATTACTCGCGTTCATTGTACAGCGTGATGTCAATGCGCGTTATTTACAGGTTGATTTTTTTTTTAGGATTCCGTGCCCGATAGGACCTTCGAGATTTCATGGTATGTCTGTCTGTCAGTGGGTTGTATCTTAGAAACTAAAATAAAACATTTAAATTTGCGAAAGAGATTCATCAGAAGGTTACTGCTGCTTCTGCTGCAATCACAGGACAACACGTGCAGGGCTTAGATGTCACCCGCAAGCGGTGCAGTTAATCCCATTAAGAACCAATCGGTTTGGTGAATCTTTCGTTAGTCACACCATTAAGGCTTGTAATTCATTACTAGCTCACGTGTTTTTTTTTTTTTACGTGCGCAAAATCCCCACGGATACCTCCCCACCGGAGCCGGTGGAGGAGGTTATGTCGGACTCGAACCGTGGGTCGTTTTGGTTGCCGAAGGTGAGGTTGACAGGCATATCCCTCGCACCCCAGCCGACCCAGGGCCATCTCTCACGATCTGGCCCTCGTCTCGGGTGTGGGGACTAAAGAGTCCCCAACTCGACCCCGGAAACGGGGAGGCGCGCTGGGTGCGCCACCGCCGCGGCTTGCTTCTGCCAGGGTGACAGGCGGCTCCACCTGTCACCCCCAGGCCGGCGCTCATGGGGGGCGGAGGTCGTTCATCGACCTCCGACGCCCGAGTTGCCTTCGTACACGGGCAGCTTGGCTTGGGATCCTTCGTCGCTCCCGCTGCCGCTCCCGCCCCGCCTCCTCCTTCACGAGTATTACTTGCTCGCAGAAGGAGGCGCCGGCCGCCCACGTATCCGCGCAGCGGACCATCGCCGCGAGCAAGGTGGAGAGCGTGAGAACTCTCACTCCCAGGGCCGCCACAAGCTCCCGCCTCGGCGTCTCCCACGCCGGACACTCGGTGAGCGTGTGCGGCCCTGAGTCCTCGCTCGCGTCGCAGTGATGGCACTCGGACGTTGGCTCTTTCTCCATCCGACGCAGATACTTTCCGAACTAGCTCACGTGTTTCCTTCTTACTACAGTACGGGTCCTTTAAGCGGGGTGTACAGAAGCATATGATGAGATCGTCAAGCTGAGTGTTACCATCGCCACATGTTATATGTAGGTAATGGTGACCCTCTTTTCTGAGACTTTACCTTCAGCTTACCATCAGGCAAAGCAAAGTCCTTTCAGCGGGGTGTAAAAAAGCATCTGGTGAGACCGCCAAGCTGAGTGCCAACATTGTAACATTACTTAGTGTCTGTAATGGCGACCCTCTTTCCTGAGACTTTGCCTTTAGCTTACCATCAGGCGAGGTGAAGTCAAGTTGGCGTGTCCTAGATAAAAAAAATCTTGGAGCTCGCTCGGCAATTCTTTTTCTACATATTCTTTTGAAGTTACTGGCTTTTACAATGTTTTAAGGGACGACTGCCGTCTGACATTCTAACCCCGGAAGGCTAACTTCCATCAGAGCGTCGTTGGTCAATCAGCAAGACGTCAGTCGAACGTTCGACTGCTACGCAGGAGATGCGGGTTCAATTCCCGCTCAGTGAAAATATTTGTATGCATAAATAAGTACATTTGCATTGGTCTGGGTGTTTCTCTGTATAATTTGTATGTATTTAGAAGAAAAAAGTATCTAAGTATGTTTATCCGCAGTCTAAATTCCACAACACAAGCTAATTAAGCTATGCTTAACATGGGTCTAGATAGCATTGCGTGCATAAACGGCCATGTTAGCGTTCTGCAACTATATGTATGTTATTCTACATTTGCACGCTATGATGGCCGATTAGACACGACTGGTTTTGTTCGTTTCCTCTTTTTTGACGCGCTTAATATTGGGCATCATGTTAAACGAATAACTAAAGAAAAATATGTCGACACTGGCACAGAAGAAAATAAACTTTACACACCAAAAAAAAAAGGAGCAAATCCAGTCGTGTCAAAAGGGCCATCATAGCGTGCCACAACTATAGTTCGAAACCATTGCGGTTTGTTTAAAAAAAACAGTTAAAAAAACAACTGCTTCATGTTATAACTCCACAATCACGATAACAACCACCTTTTATTATCCGCAATACCTTCGCCCACCCTGTGCCTCGCTCGCAAAGTATCAGTGTCGAACCATGATCGCATTGATTGCTATTATTTCGAGTCATTAAATCAAAGCAACGACAATCGCGCGCTCATTATGGCGCCGCCGAGCCATTTTACCGACGAAATACCACCGCGAGGGCTTACTATGTAACTTTAGTTTGCAATCGGTAGCAATGGTTGCTGTTTTTGTTATTTGGAAGCGACTAGTCCGACTAGTGAATACGACTGGTAGACGTTAACAATTTTAGTGTGTGATAAATTATGGTGTCAGAATTCTTGTTTGAGCAGGATAAGTATCGTATATGCTTATTTTTTGTTACTTAATTGTTTTGAAAGTATATTCTTTATGTTCTACATGATATAATTTAAATCATTATGATCGCAAACCTTTAATAGCCGTATAGAAATTGACCTAAATATTGATACGTCGTTCAATTTTACTCAAGAATACATAATTATTGAATTTCTAATATATGCTAATAGTACCTACTTTGTACCAGCTTCACACGGTCATAAAAATCTTATAATGTAATTGCAATGTGAAGGAATTCCCTAAATATGCTATAAATATTAGCTCATTACTAATTTAGTAAATATCTAATACCGTACGCTTATGACAATAGGTTGTACCTAGGTAGTCAATACTTAGTAGGTAAGTCCTTTATGCGGGGTGTGAAAAAGCATCTGATGCGGCCGTCAAGTTGTAACAATGTATATGTTTGTAATGGTGACGCTCTTTCATTTCTTTGCCTCCAATCGACGTGGAGTCATACTGACGTGTCCGATATATAACAAAATCCATCTGCTAAACAATAATTTACGAATACAAAGAACAAATAGCAAAATTCAGTAGTCGTAGTCGTTATGCAACAGCAACTGATTGCATTTTACATAATAACCGCACTTAGCTATGAATTTAATAATTCTCCCCGACTACCCGTTGTTAAATTTTGATTTATTCAACTCTCTGCGGTAGTTTTTGAACTGATTGCGTTTAGTTTTATGGGTTAGTACGCCATTTTAGCAGTAATTTGTTTCGATAATTATTTTAGCTATAACATTTTAATGTGTTGTCTGTTTCGGGGAAATATGGTCAGCGGTTTCATTGTTAGTTAGGCATTGATTTTAGTTTGTAATTAATGTAGACTTTATTTAAAACTGATGATTTTAGGTTAATGTGGTTTTATGAATAGACTTTGTAATCATGTTAGTATACTTTTATACATATGTATAATGTCACCGGGAGTACTGTACCGCTCCCATTACACTCGTGGCGTGGCTGTAAAGACAGACGTTGTAAAGAAAGATAATTAGCTGAGAGAAAACGGAATATCGCCGTGACCGCTGGTATCTCTCTCGCTGTCGTACAGGGCATAGATTCTGTCATATCACGAAAATTGCTAAAAAATCGATTAAGAAATAGAAAAATTCGGTCGGTTCAGGCGGGATTAGAACCCTTGATCTGTCCTTACAGGGAGAACGCTCTCACCACTGAGCCACAGAAACTTCGCCCGAAACCTTCCAAATTCTTCTATTCATATATCCGTCTTACGGCGATTTATCTTGCGATATATTGCGATATATTAGCTCCGATAGTTTGTAAGAATATCGGTAGATGGCTCCCACTGTCGCTGTAAGACGGATATATGTATAGAAGAATTTGAAAGCCGCGTGGTTCCCAGCAGAGTAGAATTTGGACCTCTTCCCATGCGGTGTCGTACAAGGCGACTAAGGGATACAGCTGTTTAACATCAGACAGATATATACAGCCCAGACTTAGCCACAGATGCATAGCTCAAGGCTACAATAGTGCCCGGAAAACGGCAATAGGCTCACCCCCTATTACGTGGGACTGAACACAATGATGGTGAAATATGGGTGTTAATTCACCTCTGCCTCTGCCTCCGGGGACAAAAGCGTGATTTATGTATGTATTTTTATGGTTTTGGGCGAAGGTTTTGTGGCTTAGTGGATAGAGCGTTCAACCTGTAAGGGAAAGATCGCGGGTTGGAATCCCTTCTGAAACGATCCAATTTTTTTATTCCTTAATCGATTTCAATAGTTAGCATACTATGTAAATGCTTAAAAAAAATCATTCGACGCAAAAAAAAGTCATTTAATTTTAGACTATAAAACCATGTTCTTAAAGTTCAAAATTATAAGGACTTTTGCAGAGTGAATGAAAAGGTGTAATGCATTTAATTTTGAACTTAAGTACATAGAAATAAAATCTAAAGTTTAATACCATTTTTTGTAGTGTCTGAGATATGATACTGGCACTCGCGATACTATAGTAAGTACACATAGCCATAAACGGGAATGACTGACACACTCCAGTTTACTTTTGATAGTAGCCGTTGTCGAATATTTATAAAAAAAGCTTTTTTTTAAATATTTTTTTTACATAACATATAATATAAACTCACGCCTATATCCCCGAAGGGGTAGTCAGAGGTTCTGGCACCCACATTTCGCCAGTTTATGCTTAGATCCCAATGTAAAATAGGTGGCGAGCCTATTGCCATTAACCGGCCACTTATAAACCAGCGATAAATACACACATAACTTCGAAAATAATCGAAAATTCATTGGTGTGTGCCATGGTAAAACCTGGGATCGAACCCGATACCTCGTCTCAGCAGTCCATTACCCATACCACTAGGCTACCGCGCTCATATTTTATTAGTCTTAGTAAATGTGTTACAATCCGTTTTTCCACTGTTTACCTTAAGCACACAGGTATAATTTTTGTTGCGAGATGTTTTGCAGTAGAAAAGATCTCCTGCACCCTGTACGAGTTAAAAACTGTATCACTGGATGCAGGTTTCAATAGTTCACCACTCAAACACCCTAAAATTATACAATATAGCGATCATGAATCACACGAAATGCGCACGATTCGATCCATATATCTAAATAATGTCATTACAGCCCAATCAGCGAAACAAGGTGCTCGCATTAAAATGACATATCATTATAGCGCCAAATATAACCGAGGGTAGCCGATTGTTGCCGAATGCGCCCGAAATTAGCGTTAATACGATCATAAAGCCGTCAGCGTGGCGATGGAGCGCGTGATTCGCTCTGTTTAGAACAATTTGTATGGCAGTGTTTTATGGGTAATGCTACTGAAATTATAGTGTGGTGTTTAGGTTTTAAGGTACTATTGACAGGCTACGTTCGTATATAACAAGGTACACTCATACATTGACTCTTTCGTTAGTGATTTTTTGCAATCATTACGAACATCCTGGTATGGGAAGTGTTCTTAAAGATGTTTAAAGGTTGATCGATAGCAGTTTGTGGAACTTGGTACACATATTTCATAAGATACTTAAATGTATTTTTCAAAATATTTTACTTTTTAATATGATAGGTTTTGTCTCACGGTATTTTTAAAGCTTTATAATTTTGGATTTTATTACTGTCATTATAAACCTTTGAGAATGCCGTCAGAATACACTATGGTAGAAATCTTATAAGTGTGACCCGACAATTTCTAGAACTCAGTTCAAAGTAAACCACTATTCCTATTAAATTAAATCGTATAAAGTTCACATCTACTACAAGATTTGAACTCGTCTAATTCTCTTTCAATGATGAATACTATGCCAACTGAGCCGCCTATCCCGATTAGCTGAATTTCTTGCTGACATAGGTATGTCTTAAGATGACATTTTTACAAAATAAGAAAACAACGAATGACCATTAAATAAAAATCTAATCCAGCTAATCGGACACCCGCAGCGTTGCGTCCGTAAAATTAGAATCTCACCAAATAGCTGTTATTTATTATGAACGCACTCAATAATATCGTGCGCAGAGGCGATAATGACTGCACTAAATATGATTTAGTGATAATAATCAGGCAAAGGATGCGCTCGCGTGGCGAATAAAGCGTGATTAATACGCGCACTCTAATTAGTCGTGTGTTGTACTGACATTTCGGGGGAAATTAGGATGTAAGTTTTTTTTATAACTGTTAGCTATGAAATAATGATCATGTACCAACAATTGGACCAAGAGCCCGCGAACGCCAGACTTACGTCATTTTATAATAGCTAAAAGTTTGTCAACACAGGTAAGAACCCACGAGATAGAGAATGGCCTACATAATTATACAAGGTATTGAGACTTCTCGCGAATTAAATCATGGATCTTACTATTTCTGCCGACGTTTCGGATGCGTTGCAGCACCCATGGTCACGACTTGACTAGTCTTCGAGCATCGAGAGGTATGCGGGGAACATTTTTTGAGCGCCTACCCACCATTACACTTATTATGAACGGTTAAGCTGGCGACATACCACACTCACTATGTCAGTTTTTAACGGCAATGTGTTTTTGGTTTTAGTATCTTAATCACTGGATTCCACGTTCCGGATAGTTTGAATACATCTTCCCTATTGAAATTTTGATATTTTTTTATTTCAATGACTTCACGCACAATCCTTGAATAGTAGTGGCGATCAGTGGAGATGACTTTGGGTAGATGAAGCTCAATGCAGTGATTGGTACCTGACTCAAGATGTTCTGCTACTACCGATTTGTTAAACTGACAGTTTTTCACAGCTATTATATTATATTCACGTGAAGTATTGAAGCATATGTCAGGTATCGCGTCGCATTGCCGCACTGTCACGTTTGTTGCTCGCTCACGTAGGACACCGGAAAATCCCATAAATTCATCATTCATTCTACAATACGCTGACCAACGAATTTGATTTTGATTTCACTTGTCTAGGGAAGCAGGTATTTAAAAGTTACTAGCGCTTGCTTGTCGTTCGGATCGAATGGATCACTGTTCTCACTTTACCCACAGAAACCAATATTCATGACTTTTTTTTATAAAACTTAAGTGCCAATCACACGGTCCACCTGATGGAAAGTGGTTACCGTGACCTATGGACGTGTATTTATGGTCTGCTTTCAATGCATTGAAGACGCATGGGTATCGTTACTATCTTCCTTTACCAGGTTCTGGTAAGTTTTAACATCACTCTTAAGTCTTTTTATACAACTTAGGTGGTAGACAAGCACACGGCCCACCTGATGGAAGGTATGCAACACCAAAGGAGTCACACTTGCGCTGCCGACCCTGTGAGCACAGAGCTTCTGTGCCGTCAATGTAGAAGACAAAGCAGGACAAGCCTTTTGTCTTCCCCATGACAACACAAACTCTCCAGTAAGCTCTGGCTACCCTATTTACCGCCGGGAATACAAGACGAAGTTATTATGGCTGCGGTATTCTGTAGGAGGTATTATGTCAGACGGCTCAATTGGATGGAAATACCGTCGTATCCTACCTCCTTAATAGACCGTAATTCTACTTTGGGCAGTCGTACTGGACAACCATTGCTTGTGTTCATCGGTAATGTTAAGCCTTCTAAGTACCTACTTACGATACGACAAAGAACGATAAAATACGAAAACATTATTTTCCTACCGAGTAATCTACTTATATGTGAATTTAGGCACTAAACTCAAACAACACCATATACAGGTTGTTCCAAAACAGCATCGAATTCTATCTCACAGTGCAGTTGTCTACACGGTTGTCAAAATGTATCGGCGCGCAATAAAGTGCGTCGCAATACGAACGCTCGCTTGTCCGCACGCCGCCACGCACCGTAACTCCGACAAGTGCGGTTTGCTGTCGTGCCACATGGAATTATATAGAGCTGTTTATACTGGTATGAATGTGGAAGTAGGAGCTGTTACGTTTAAGTTTGATTGATTGACGTGGTATTAGTGGCAGTCTCGGTAGAATTCTAGGAAAAGGAATATGGTTTTGTGTTTGAGAGGTGGATAAACGTTTCTACTAGTGTACGAGTACTTGTATTCAAAATGTTATGATTACATTATTTTATTACTAACATACATTTGAAAAATAAAGGTTTTCTGTCAAAGTTGAAGATGTCAGACTGTAGGTACTCCTAGGGTGAGCCAAAAATCATGAAATCAAGCAATTACTAATCATTGTTGTAATTGAGGAGTAACGCTACCTACTGAATGAAATGTATAGTTATAAGATTTGCAAGGCTAAGCAACGCTAGCTAAGTCTATCTTAGAATGGGTGACCACAACAAACTTCACCATTCTACATTTAAAAAAGAGTTATCGGTATCAGCCCCTCAATAAAGTCACAAACACACTGACCAATTAAAACAAGCCAAGTCGACGTCGGCCATCTTAAATCTACGCGTGCATTGGCAATATCTGAGCTGCACCTATTACTTCGGCGCCGGCTGCGTGCAATACATGAACAACACCCTGTATGCGATTTACTGTTATGTCCTTGAATGCACCACTGCTTTGCATTTTACTATTTATTGGATTCTCTTTATAGGGCTTTGGGGTTGTGATTGTGTCATAACGCGTCACGTTAGCGTGAAGGGTTTATTACATCGTACTCTAACGTTAGATACGATGGCATTTGCCTAAGGGATGTTGGGTGGTTACACCTACGCATGTCCAAAACAATAAAATACTGAGTTGGTGTTTTGTGAATAAGGTTTTATTCGTCAAAAAGTGTCCAACCACCAAATTTGTTTCTTTTGGAATGAGCTTGCTGTACGAAGTATTATTTAATTGTTGCCTTTTTATACAATTTAGGTGGCAGACAAGCACATGGTCCAACTGATGGAAAGTGGTTACTGTGACCTATAAACGTGTGTAATACCGGTGGAGTCAAATCCGTGCTGCCGACCCTGTAAGAACAGATATTTTATGTGCCCTCAGTGCCTTAATTTTTTTGGTATTTTAAGGCGTTTATTACTTGGTAAGTTAAGTACAGGATTGGAAATTAACTGATTTGACGGCGACAAGCCAATTTCCGAAAATCATTGAATGCAGATTTGTTTTTTTTTATAAAAAAAATTTTCCACTCCGTAAAATTGGCTACCTACACTATTTAGAGTACTTTCCCTTTAGGTAGGATTAAAAAATTCCATCTTGTATATTTATCGTCTGCCTTCAATGCTTTGCAGACGCAAGAGCATCGTTACTACCTCCTTATACCTACTTCTGGTAAGATTAACATCACTCTTAGATATTTTTTATAGAACTAAGGCGGTATTTTTAAACTTTCGCGGTGTGAATTCATAATTATACTAGGTATCGGTACTTCTCGCGAATCCAAAAACATAAAAATTTGAATAGAGAAGATGGATTCAAGCTATCCGGAACGTGGAATCCAGTGATTAAGATACTAAAACCAAAAAACCCAGTGCCGTTAAAAACTGACATAGTGAGTGTGGTGTGTCGCCAGCCTAACCCTTCATAATAAGTGTAATGGTGGGTAGGTGCTCAAAAAATGTTCCCCGCATATGCCTCGACGCTCGAAGACTAGTCAAGTTGTGACCACGGGTGCTGCAACGCATCCGAAACGTCGGCAGAAATAGTAAGTTCCAAGATATAATTCGCGAGAAGTCCCGATACCTAGTATAATTATGAACTAAGGAGGTAGACACGCACACGACCTACCTAATGGAAAGTATGCAATACCAGGGGATTCACACTAGGTACGCATGGGGCTTGTGTTTGATTCCCGCTCAGTCAAAATACTAAGCATGAATATGTCTTTTGAATTCTTCTGTTCGTACCTCGAAGAGCACGTTATGCCGTCGTCGGTCGATCTCAGTTATCATACGAACATATATGGCAATCGTTATATATTGAAAAAGTATGAAATTACCTTGTGTTCCTGAACCTTTAAGCGGGGCATGAAAAAGCATGTCAAGAGTCTGCCACGCTGAGTGTCACCATTGTACCTACGTGTCTATACTGGTCACCCTCTTTCTTTACTTTACCTTTAGCTTACCACCAGGAGAGGTGAAGACAAACTGGCGCGACCTATATTAAAAAAGAAACAGAGGGACTGGTCGCCCGTCCGGTCCCCGGCGTCTCCACTAGAAGTAGTATAAACCCTCGTTTACACCTAAGCATAAAACATGTATTGACAAGTTGCAATATGTCACAGGCTACAGAGTGAACGCAATTGTGTTTTATACTTGTTATAACTTGTTGGCATACATCCTATGTGAACGAAAATGTATCTGAGATACATGTATAAAACAAGTATTGCGTTTTGATTAATCTTCTACAAGTCTTCAACAAGTTTTTTACAAACAAGTTTACAACTTGTTTTAGAACTTGTTTCGTGGTGTAAACGAGGGGTTACAGTCATAACGGTCGTAAGACAGACTTACTAATACACAGCATCCATTAAAGAGCTAAATATTTAATGTTTTAATTGAATCCAGTGACTCTCAATGGGTCTACCCCCCAAGCCATATCAATAACATTATCAAAAAGCGATCTGTTACTCTCATTAGTCGCGGAGTAGCGGAACAAAATGACCGAATTAAAACTGCATCGCGTACAAACGGCACGGAACGATAATTATTGGTAATTAGACCCCGCGTGGTTAGTGGCTGTGCTATTGGTTTATATTTAGTGTTATTTCTGGTGCTATATACGGTACGTAAGGGTGGTGGGGTAGGCAGACGGCTAAACGCCTAAACATTTACCCATCACGGGAGATTAGGTGCTTCAAAAAATGGGCTACTTGAGCGGAATAGTTTGCTGTAATTAGAATTCTGTTGCTCGATTACGATAGGAAAAAAAGTTTAGGGCTTATAAACTGAGGCGGGGCGGGAGCGGCAGCGGGAGCGACGAAGGATCGCAAGCCAAGCTGCCCGCGTACGAAGGCAACTCGGGCGTCCGAGGTCGACGAGCGACCCACAGGTGGCGTGCGTTTTAGTCGGTTCGAGTCCGACATAACCTCCTCCACCGGCTCCGGTGGGGAGGGATCCGCGGGGATTTTGCGCACGTAAAAAAAAAGGGCTTATAAGCTGTGAGAATGACAACAGCTTCATTTCTTACAGCAACAGTTTGTATCAAACTGATTGCTGAACTGACAGTTATCAATTAATTAATTAGCCTATCACAGTTCACTGCTAGACATACGGCTCTCTGTCAGCATTAACGCATACTACATATCGATGTAAAAAGCAGGGCGTGAAAAAACCGTTAAGCTGAGTGTCACCATTGTAACATGGTTTACGTATGTAGTGGTGACTCTCTTTACTGAGACTTTGCCTTCAGCTTACCATCAGGCGAAGCTAAGTTTCATTGACGTGTTCTGTACAAAAATAAATACTTTCAACCATCTTTGTTTTTCAGCAGACACGATCACGGGGAGACTCAGGAATATCATCATCCATTGTTCATTGCTGGGAAGCTTTTACCTCGAAACCTAGGGCATGTCTACTCCTTTTGTAGGAAGGGGCCGGCAGAGATGTATTAACACCCAACTTTCGCTAACTATGATTTGCGGTGCCACGTAATAGAGGGCGAGCCTATTACCGTCAAACAAGCACATAGTCATGGGCTGTATGGTTACTGTCGGATGGAGAACCACCCTATCCCTTAGTTGCCTTCTACGACACCCACAGGAAGAGATGGGGTGGCCCTATTCTACTGAGCCCAGAACCAACACGGGGATCCTTTGGTTTATAATAGGTTATACTGAAACGACTGACATTTGACCTTCAGGCCCCGAAAGGGAAGACGGCACCATAACCTCAAACAACACTTAGCAGGTGGACCAGCACGCAGGTAAGGCTGGTTTGTCCTCGATGATTATTGACTCCATGCATCATTATAAAAACAGGTGCAAAAATATTTAATAACAAATATATTCACGTAGGCTACTATTTGAATTTAAATGAACCAAATAGGCTTTGTATAAAATATATCCCGGTCGCCGTCATGACGCCATTATAACACAATAGTGATACATAACAATTCAAACATTAACAGAACTTTATTGTAGTGATTTCCGTACGGGCAGCGGCCATTTTACATTGCAACCATACACGATATACGACGGAATTAAAAATACATAAACATGTTCGAATTTTACGATAATTACGGCGCACTATGCATTGGTAGGGTTATAATGGTGCGAATAAATACGTTCAATTGTTTTAATAGCCAGGGTAGGCGTGAACCATTGCCGTATTTTTGGTACTGATTATGTAACTTGGAGTGAGAGGAGATTGAAACATTTTTTTTACTATTTTTTTCTACTATTAATTTTTTAAAGTGGGTCACCTTAACAGACACTAAGTACTTTTACAATGGTGGCACTCAGCTTGGCGGCCTTATCAGCTGCTTTTTCACGCCCCGTTTAAAGGACCCGGGACTGTAGGAAGAAGGAAACACGTGTGCTGGTAATGAATTCCAGGTCTTGGTGGTGCGGCAAAGAAAAGAGTCGCTTGTTCTTGCTCGTATATTCTGCACAGTGTGAGGGTGACATCTAAGTCCTGCACGTGTTGTCCTGTGTAGGGAAGGAAAATGTAGGATTAGTAGGAATTCTCTTAGTGATAGCATCTGTGGCGTGGCGGCAGTGCATTCGACTGTTACAAATGGGACGTGGACTCAATTCCCGCCCAGCGCTTATATTTGTATTCATGAAAATGCTTGTTCACATTGGTTTGGGTTTTTTTTCATGCAACTTAGGTGACAGACAAGCCCACAGCCCACCTCATAGAAATTAGTGATCTTGGCCTAAGGGCGTGTGCAACATTAGGGGAACCACACTTGTAGTCCCAACCCTGTCGTAACAGCGAGTTTCTGTGCCGTCAGTACAGAAGACAAAGCAGGACAAGCTTCTTCTTCCCACTGATAGCACAAAATCTCTCCAGTGAGCGCTGACTACCCTACTCACCGATAGGAACTTAACACCAGGTTATTTAGGTCGCGGTATTCTATAGGGTGGTGGTACTTCCCCAGTCGGACTGCTCAATTATGACGGGAATGCCGTCGAGTCTGACGTCTATCTCCATTGGTTCTATTCTATTCATTAGTCTTCTTAATTGTTCTACCTCTTCTTCTTCAACTGGCAGCATCGCGAGTAAAGTTCTAGTGTTGCAAATATTTGGTCAGGAGTAAGCATAAAAGACTATGTACTTACTTGATACTAGGGAAGTATGAGAATACGTTTTTGATTTAATAGCCTCTTATTTATTTGAAACAGAAAGTAAAATAAGCTACTATCTCTGGCTGCTTGTGTTAAGAGTGGGTTCACGTCGGTTATATAATGGCCAGGTTTCGAGCCCGGGACCTTTTGATATTAAGGCTAGTCGGCCTTAATATCAAAAAGTCCAAGGTTCGAAAAGGTTTGAAACGTCTTTAGCTTAGTGGTTAAGGTAGTCAGCCTTAATATCAAAAAGTCCAAGCTAAAGACGTGTCAAACCTTTTCGAACCTTGGACTTTTTGATATTAAGGCTGACTAGGCTCGCTGCTGGTAAGTGACAATGTACTAGAAGACCAAATAAAATGGCGTATTGAAGAGAGTCTAACCAAAAGAACAATATAAAATATTTCATTATCAAATAACTATTATGGGAAGCTCCTTTATGGACGCTATATGTATGCTGCGTTTAGTTCCCATCAGATCCTATCTTGACTAGCAATGTACTCAAAATTATATTAATGCCTTGGTCCCCCCCCCACTTCCTGCTGTCTGATTGTTATGATATTTGGTACACACCTTTAGTTCAGACGATAATACAATTTACATAACATAACATAACATAAACTCACTACTATATCCCTAAAGGGGTAGGCAGCAATTTAAAACATTTGGGTATTAACATCATAAGCCGACATTCATAGGGTCGACATATACATACGTATGTCAATCAGATTGAAGGCATTTTTAAGAAATGATAACATGTCAAGAGTACCTGAAACTGGCGAGCATGTATGAAAACCCAACAAAGTAGAAGAAACGAAAGAGGTGTGTCAGAATCGTGGCAAGTAAAGAACTATAGTCTTTCGATTGAGGTAGAAAAAATTGAAACGGTCCAGTCGGGATTTGAACCCCACCACCGTCGCCAGAAGACGGATATATGTATAGAAGAATTTGGATGGTTTCAGGCGAAGCTTCGGTAGCTCAGTGGTCAGACGTTCACCCTGTAAGGGGAAGATCGCTGGTTTGAATCCCGTCTGGACCGTTTTAATTTTGCTATCTTAATCGATTTGAATAGTTAATATACTAAATGCTTTAAAATGTCATTCAACAGTAGTCTTTACCTACCCCCCTGGGAAAAAGGTGTGAATATAGTATATATGTAAAATCTGGCGCTGATTGTACAAAATAACATTTCATTCACGCGCTAAAATCCGATGTGAATAACCCTAAAATGACGTCGTGACAATAAAGTGACCAACCCTACTGCCGCCCAATACTGGTATAATAAACCAGAAATAACTATAGTAGTTCAAACAGGGAGTATTGGTGTTGCCAGCGGAGAGGGATAGTGTGAACGACAAATTAATAAATTCGTGTTTCATAAATTGTAAACAATATTGAAAGAATTTTACTATTACTAATATACTAATGAATAAAAAATACTACAATTGTTTTAATTATAAATATTTCATAATTCGTCAAATTAATACAAAATGTCAAATTTTTACAACAAGCAATGCTTAGTCCATGTACTAATCAAATAACCCGCCCCTGATTGCTTCCGGTGTACGTTCTTCTTCCGGACACGTTGGATGATGATGGCCAGCCTTTGTACCAAGAACGACTCGGAACGACTTTTAAAAATATATTTAAGTATATTTAGCATAGGCTCATTCTTAAAAATAATTTTAAATATGATTTTTGGACTAATATTTACGTCATTCAAACAAAATTTAAACCACTATAGTTTAATTTAGATAATTTTGCAACAGTTGAAATTTCATTGGTTCTACTGAGATTTGTTTTACATTAGATTAGTTGTTGAGATTTTTTGAGAAGGTAAGACACGGCGGTATTTCCGCCCAATTGAGCAGTCTGACTGGGGAAGTACCTCCGCCCTACAGAATACCGTGTTGTGTTCCCAACGGTGAGTAGGGTAGCCAGAGCTCATTGGAGAGTTTTTGTGCTGTCAGTGGGATGACCAAAGGTTTGTCCTGCTTTGTCCTCTACACTGGCACAAAATCTCTGTTCTTACAGGGTCGGCAGCACGAATGTGACTCCACTGGTGTTACACACGTTCATAGGTCATGGTAACCACTTTCCATCAGGTGGGCCGTGACTTGTCTGCCACCTAAGTTGTATAAAAAAAAAACTTCACAAATTGCAATAGAACCAGTTCAAATAGTTTCATCTTTATGACACTTTTTACATTTTACAAATTAGAAAGTGGCCCAAAATTATCATACCCTGGTAACTCTGCCATTGGCTAGGTCACCCCGATACCAGTCAATCCGCCATATCCGTCAGTAGCCTGTCGTAAACTAGGGTTAAGTCTCGTATTTGTCCCCATCACCCATATATCAGTCCCTGTATATTTGTATATTGATATCGCATTATATATCGGATTTGTGACTTAGTTCCTCGAACCATTGCTTTTATATTTGTGTGTTGTTCATTCAAGAGATTGTTCATTCATGTGTTGTTTAGGAGACTCATATTTTATGTTTCAAAGAATAGAAGCCGTCGATGTATATTTTTCGATAAGGATAGGAATATGACGGTTTATTAAATTTGTTTTCCATGGAAAATATTTTTTGAGTGGTCACATAGGTTTTCAGTTTATTTTTTAATATTTGCCCGGTCTGCAGATAAACAAGAGGAAAAACTTACAATGGTAAGTTTTTCAATTGAATTTTAAAAATATATATTTTATTTTATGTTGTATGATGTATGTTATACATAGTTTACTAACTACAATTAGTTTGCATGATATTAAGTAACATATTAATATAAAAGTCATTTAAACTAATTATTTCACAAATTTTATCTTTTCATACAATTTTTCTTTGGACATACCAGTTTGAATTTGGTATTTTTACTTTATAATTGATCATGAGCACCAATTTCCCGGGAAACATACCCAGGACGAATGACCTCCGCCCCCCATGAACGCAGGCCTAGGGGTGATGAGAGGAGACGCCTGGTACCCTGGCAGAAGCAGGCCGCAGCGGCGGCGCGCCATGTGCACCTCTCCGTTTTCGGGGACGAGTTGGGAGACTCTGTGGTCCCCACACCCGAAGAGAGGTCCGGGGTGCGCGGGATATGCCTGTTAAACTCACCTTCGGCAACCAACAGCAAAGGCGACGTACGTTTTAGTCGGTTCGAGTCCGACATAACCTCTCCCACCCACTTCGGTGGTGGGTATCAGTGGGGATTTTTTGCACGTAAAAAAAGGACATCAAAATCAATATAGCCCATGTAAAATTAAAATATTCACGACACCTAAATTACCAGATACTCATCCAAATCAGCACGTAACCCAACACCACCAACATTTAAAAACCCACACATAGATACAGAAAGAAAGAGACGCCACACCATTTCTCTGAGTATAATCCCCACTATCTCACTTTAAAGTTTGATATTCCATAAGGCCGCGTAAATATAAGTTTATTTTTCTTATTACGCAGTTAACAAGGGGTGTGTTATCGGTCGGCAGGCCTGCTCGCGCAGTTAAAGCGAATTTATACTTTCGATTACACTGGGCTGTGGATGAATAAAAAACAAATGAGCCAAGAATTTGTTGGTATGCTGCGCCGCTGCGAAATGGTGAAGGATTTGTGTGGATATGACTTTATTTTAAATGAAATCTTCGGAGTTTTTGCTATATAAATGTTCTGCATGAATCATTTTACCACGAATGTGAAGGGAGTTTACTTTATATTATAGTTTAGAAGAGAGTAATAATTAAATATTGAACAGGTTGTTTCAAAAGTTGATATCAACCTGGAAGCAAATAAACGACTTCGACTCCTTGAATTTTCTATAGATTTTGTCCAGTCCGAATTTTGCAGAGAATATAAACTATTAATGATAACTCTTTAAACATAATGAAAAAAAGTATAAAATACTATTCGAATCACAATAGTAAAAAAGATAAAATACTGTTAGTGATTAATGCTGTCATAGAATAGGTTTGGACCTTTGAATTCTTTTTTCACCAGGCATTTTCCGTATTAAGAATCGGAGCACGACCCATTGTATGTATTATTTTCATTTTAATCAGGGTGAATACATCCTGATTAAAACTAAAATAATACATACAATAGATAAAGACTGACGTGGCTAGTAATCTATTGCCTAAGGCACCGGAGCTGCGATTGAGAGGTCGCGGGTACAAAATGCTGCTAATAAACACGTTATGTTTTGAATGTAAGTGTCATATTTACTCTTTTGCTGGACTGCGGCCAGCAAATAAGCCAATTTGAAAAGAATTTTAGGCCCATCGTTAAAGAAGACTGTTGTAAGGAAATTTAAATCCATCAAATAGCCCATCGCAGTCCATTACTGGTCATAGGATTCTCCCAATGTTGGGAGACTCTGGTCTACCCATGCTGGCCAGGCGGGTTGGTACAGGATTTTACTTCGAGTTTTAAGGAAATTTCAAAAATAGGACTTCTGAAAAATAAAACTGAAAGTAAGAATATCCACATTAAGATTTCGTCATCATCTCAAGGCGCAGACCTAAGCTGTTATATTTAATGTGTATGCTTGCTTGATTTGAACATAGTATCAAACTCCAGGCATTCTTTGTCTCTTAGTAATGTTAATTTGTCGTGTTTTCTTGTTATTATCAAGTGAGCAAATTAAACTTTACGATTTTGCATACTTATATAATGGAGCTACGTTGCTACGCAGTCTACGAAGGTCTACGGTGTGCTACAGATTGACATTTTAATAGACAGTCTGTTTGAAATTAATTTTTGATGTACATTTTAGATTCAAATTTGAAGATTTTTAACTTTAATTATATTCCATTTGATCAATTTATTTATTTGAGGATCATAGGTTTGTGTACAGTTCTTATTCTAGGTTACATTAAAGTGCGCTATGTCCTACCATGGAATATGCCATTATATTTATACCATTCATATAAATATTAGATACTTTACAATTTCATTCGAGAGAAGCTTTATCTGCTAAAGTATTTATTAGCTTACACCTAAATACGGTTATATTTTCTAATCGGATCTTCGCAGGTATCTTGTTGTAAATAGAGGTTGCCATACAAAACACACTACGACATAACAACTGGATTTTACTGGGCATGACTTTTAAGTTACCCTCAATATCTTTGAACTAGATTTTTTACTTTTAAAATTTTTAAATTTCAGGGTCTTAGTGGGTATATAGATATTTACGCTTTTATATCCTTGTGGTGGTAGGCACAGTTATTTACAACAAACTCTAGGACTCGCTAGCTATACTAGGTATACCTAATCGCGTACATTACATCGTAAATGACCTAAACTAATCACAACTTCTATTTCGTGTCCCAAAATGTAGATTAACATTTTTTTATAGCCATTTGCACACTTGTATTTAGCTAGAATCGAACCCGCATCCTCTGATATAGCAGTCAAATACTCTATTACCACGTCACATAGATCATCTTAACAACATAAGCACAATATCTTCACAATAAACACAAACAGAACTAATATCTTAGTACTTCAAAAAAAACAAACTCTTCAACAAACAATTCCCTATATTTTCCGGCTTAATAAGCGAGGACTCGCATCGGGAGAGTAATAGAGTATACTTTACTAAACTAAAACAACAGTCATTCAGTATTTCCCACCCACCTTGCGCTAAGAAAAGCCTCTTAAAACGGGAAGAAAGTTAAAAAATAATTAATGCTTTCGTAAATATTCATACCTTGGACTGGAGTTTAGAGTTAACCCTCCGCGGTGGGAATATACAGGAGTTTGATTGAGACGGGCGCGTTACCGGTTACGTATGGTTCTTTTTTTATTTGGGTGGGGAAATGCGTGTAATATAAATCTAAAAATGTATGCTAAAATTTAACCTTACTAAAATAGTGGCAACTAAAATGCAAGACTTTTGGAGTTTACATAATACTTTCAGGGAATCCATGCAGACCAATGGTAAAAGAGTCTATATTCAATGTAAGTTCAGTATATTAGCCCTCAGAAGTAGCTTAACATGTATCTATTTAAGGATCACTTAATCTCTAAAACTTTTCATAAAACAATAAACAAAACTCCTACAAATAATCCCTACAATATTTTTATAAAGCTTATGCACCCACAGTTATTATTTAGTGTCTGATTGAAATGTTAATATTCTTTTAAATTTGTTGGACAGTCTACTTTTAATAGTGTACCAACCGTTCTAATAACAAATCTCAGCAGTTCATCACGTGATATGAGCCCGTATGTTTACAAAAGTGAAGGGTTCGTCGAAACGACTCCGATTTAATTTAAGTCCAGCGCCGTTATCGTCGGGGCCCCATTGTTTTTCTTTCTTCAAATTTTACGGTCAATTTGACGTGATTCCTTTTTTTACGATTAATTTGATTTTAATTAGTTTGCAGCATTGCTGTCGAGTCAGCGCTGGTTGTTAAAACTATACTTGTTTAGTGCGATTTATTTCTTTTAAGTAGGTACTTGGGGTATTTAAAAAAATATATAAATAGCTATGATGGTTTATAATCAAATAGTTGATCATTTTTCAGTTGGTCGATTAAGTTGGTCAGAGTGGAACACGAGGTTTAATTTGAGATTGATATGGTCATTCACAGGTAAAACGACTAACACACGACTCTAAAATTAGTCACGATGTTGGGGTAGTGGTAGGGATGACCCTAGATTTTCCTATACACGAGGCGATTTATGGTACGATCTAGAGTCCTCCACACCACTTCCCCGATATAGCCACTGATTTTCGGGTCATGTGTAGGCCGTTTTACAGGGTAACTTCTCCGTGGCACTACCCAATGACACTACTGGTAGTGTCAAGGAGAATTTTCTTACGAAATGACACTACCGGTAGTATCAAGGGTACAAATTATTCCCCATGACACTACCGGTAGTGCCAAAGGTAATTTATGTAATTGTAAAGTAATACACATAAAGATTTCGTAGATTAAGTCTCGAAGGCCAAGTCCAGATCTGGATTATTCCATTGTTTCTCTTAAGTACTTGTGTGTTACTATCCGCGGTTATTAATATACAGCGTGGAATTTGCACCTAAATATTGGTCACACGAAACAAATGAAAAACATGGTAGTGTTATAATTACATCGTTTGAGTTTTTCCGATAAAGAAGTCTCATCATCCTCCTGCCCTTATCCCAAGATTATTTGGGGTCGGCGCAACATGTGTTCCTTTTCCATTCATCTCTAGTTGCAGTCATTTCAACATTCACTCCCTTCTTAACCATGTCATCTTTCACATAGTCCATCCACCGCATTTTAGGTCTCCCTCTCCCCTTGTAGCCATCCACTTCCATAGTTAGTGCCTTCCTTACGACATTACTTTCATCCCTACGCATTACATGCCCGAACCAGGACAAACGATTTCCTCGTAGCTTTTCTATGATTGGTGCTACTCTCAAACTTCCTTTAATATATTCATTCCTAATCTTATCCATTCTTGTCACACCACACATCCATCTTAACATTCGCATCTCGGCTACATGCAACCGTCTTTCATCCGTCACCTTTACTGGCCAACTCTCCGATCCATACACGACGGCAGGCCGGATCATGCTCTTATAAATTTTGCCCTTCAATCGAAGGGGATTCGCGAGTCACATGCAAATAATTATACTATTACTTTTTTTATACCACTTAGGTGGTGTAAAAAAAAGTAATACCAGAGAAGCCACACTCGCACTGCCGACCCTGTAAGCACAGGGTCTCTGTGCTTACAGGGTCGGCAGCACTTAGGCATTACTTATGGCATTACTTAAGGCATTACTTATGTACACTAACAATGATGATAATAAAGCACGCATAAAATTAAATTATAATTGATGAAAATATTATTACCATGTAGGTAATTCTTAGAGTTGAGTCGTTGGGGTGATGTGGTCTCGTATTTTTATAAACATCGACGCTTCGGAAGATATAGGATATGGTTTATGGTTGGATATTTTCTTCCCACTGCCGCATTGGGATGTGTGTGTAATCAGCTTTAATTTCAATATTATTAATTTCATCTAGATTCATAGATACATGAAAATTGCCCGGATAATGGTCATAGATAATATATCTCTTCTATCTCTCTAAGTACATATTTGTAAAAAAAAATAGGTTTAAAACTAAAACCGACTAATGACAAATCACGTTTTAAAGTTCTAGTTGTAAACTTTAAATTTTAATTCATTTTATTTTGGGGCAAGCAACGGCTATAACTAATACATGTGTGAAATGTGCTAATCTAAGTACTTTCAGATGATACCAAACACGGTATATTTATCACAGGTTTATTTTTAACACAGTACTTTGTGATCGCTAGAAGGCGCTACATTAGATTCAGTGATTCTGCATATAGCTTACAACCAGCTTTTAATGATACTTCATTTGTCCAGTTTTAATAAGTAATTCAGAAGCTATATAAGCAGAAGCTATATATTATATTTATTTGGTGCAAGGTGGTCACAGAGATAACAATAACCAACAATATATTTAAAAAAATATATAAGTAAAACAGTGGCTCACAGATACACCAAATAGGTGTCCAGTTCAGCATGTGCCAGGTATAAACCTGACGCTGGTTTTCAACTGGAACCTAATTTGCCAGTGACACACGGACGCCGAACCGTCGAAGTCGAGTGTGAATAAGACTAATTTACCCTTCCTCCCTAAAAGACCCTACACAAAAATTCGTGCACACTGTACTATCTCACGCACACACCCCTAAAAAGATATAAACAAAACACACACAAATAAAAATCAAAATATAAGAGAAAAAAAACTATAAAAAACCAGTAGCAAGAAACTGGCGGGTGGAAATCTTCAAAGTCTTTCACAATGGCTCACATAATAGAGCTCGAATCCGACTGGATATATTGCTCGCGATAAAAACGTATCCATCCCGATATGCCCACAGTAAATCACCACTTAATAGTCGAGGAGCTCGTAAATATGTCAACAAGCGCCAATATCTAAAGATGTATATGTTGAAAGATCTTTTTTTGTGCGAAGTTGCAGTGCGTCAGGATCAGTCGATCTAATGTGGGTGGTGTAAGTGGCTAATTTATGGGCGTAATTCTAATGTTTAAGTGCATGGGGATGGAATTCTTTCTTGTAATTATTTTGGTTTTGGGATGATTATAAGTTTTATTACAATGAGATATATGTAATGCTGTGAACACAGCTCTAAGAATTATTGAATATAAAAGGAGGCTTTAGCTCCACCAAGATCTTCATAGTCAAACCAAGTCTCACCTCTAAGCCGAACACATGCTGATTGCCAAAGCTTTAGTGTATTTTTTTTCTCTTGGGGCCGCCAACATAAATAATAATAAATATTCCACAAAATTTTACACAATGCTATTTGGACCAATAATTATTGCTTAACTAGCTTGTATTGAATCTAGAATACGGATAAACATACTTAAATACTTTTTTTTAATACATACATATTATAAATAGAAACACCCAGATCAAAGCAAATACCCATATTCATGCATACAAATATTTGCACTGAGCGGGGATGGAACCCGCGCCTCCTGCGTAGCGGTTGCGTTAATTACCGCCAACCGTCAACCAACTCACGGGAGTTTACAATAAATTCTTATTTTTTTTTCTTTTAATACAACTTATGTGACAGACTAGCATCTGATGGAAAGTAGTTACCAAAACCTTTGAACGTGTTTAACACCAGGGGAGTCACACCTGTGCTGCCGACCCTGTCAGAATTGTCGTCAGTTCAGAACACAAAATCAGGACAAACTTTGGTCTTCCCACTGACAGCACAAAAACTCTCCAGTGAGCTTTGGCTACGCTACTCACCG
Source organism: Eilema griseolum (assembly GCA_963662185.1). NCBI lineage: Eukaryota > Metazoa > Arthropoda > Insecta > Lepidoptera > Erebidae > Eilema > Eilema griseolum. Next base: position 25,755,627 of record OY759240.1, read on the forward strand.
CCGGGAACACAACACGAGGTTATTATAGCCGTTGTTTTCTGTAGGGTGGAGGTACTTCCCCAGTCAGACTGCTTAATTGGGACTAAAATACCGTTGTGTCCTACCTCCTACATATCTATATAAACGCATAGGGGTAGTTAGAGAAATAAAACCATAATTTGAAAATTAAGAGTTCTCGTCCCGGAAAACAGTGGGCGAATCTACTACCGTCCAAGAATGGATGCAGTGGAAGAGGAAAAGTCGGAAGGTGGACCCTGAGCTTCGAGGTCATCATGCCCTCGGATGCAATCAGAACAATACGTATCCATGAAGATAATGATGAAGATGATAAGTCTACTATCGTCAATAGAATATTTTCATCACTCTTAAGGTTCTGAATAATACTATATATATGATCACGCCTTTATCCCCGGAGGATTAGGCAAAGGTGAATTAGCACCCATAATTCATCAATAATTGTATTCGGAGCCACGGGGTGAGCCTGTTGCCGTATTCCGGGCACTATTGTGGACTCGAGCCATGCATCTGAGGTGGAGTCTGGGCTGTATAGATATGTCTGATGTTAAACAGCCCTATCCCTTAGTCGCCTTGTACGACACCGTATGGGAAGAGATGGGGTGGTCCAAATTCTACTCTGCCGGGAACCACGCGACATGAATAATACTGTAACAGAAACCAAACTTGCTCGCTAGCCTCACTATCACTGCACCACCGAACCCAATTTTATAATTTAATGTATTTTTATTATCTTAGTTATTTACACTGAATACAGTAAGTTCAATAAGTGCAAAAAACTCCGACAGTATCGAAATAAAATAATACTCACTTGATAGTAGTTCGTCTTAACCCTCTCGCGCGTAAGGTACCAGTTTGACAAATGACAGTAACAAGTTAATTCTTCAGCTTAATCTTGGATATTTGTCGTGATGAGGTAATCATGGGTATTGCTCTAATTCTAGGACACCGCAGCTTGACAAACAGATATACAGAAACTCTGGATGAGCTATTTGAATTTTTTGAAAAAAAATTATTTAAAATTCTAATTTAAGTCGAAAAAGACATAACATAAACTCACGCCTATATCCCCAAAGGGGAAGTCGAAAATGATTCCACGAGAAATCCACATTAAGATGTTAGTTTTGTATCAACATTAGAAATATAAGTCCGTAAAACGTACTGCTTAAGAATGAACCCTCTTTAGCTTAGTCTTTAAGAGACCTTCCTGAGACCTCTCAATCACAAGGCAACCTCCCTTGTGATTGAGAGGTCTCAGGTTCGAGTTTACATACCCCTAATCTTCTGAAGTTATGAGGAAGATTAGTAGTTTCAGTTCTTAATATTCTAACAAAATATATGATACATTCCTAAGAAAAAATTTATCTTCTTCAAAAACTAAACGTTGGTAATTTTAAATTAAGTTAAATCTATTACTTTCGTGTAAGTGTTTTCATGTATTTTTTAGGAAATTACTTCATAGTAATAACTTCATTATATTAGTATCAAAATAAACGGGATATTTACCATGTTTCATTGTTTTGAGGTTCCGATATTATTATTTTTTCGTTATTTGATAATCGCGTTTAAAATATTTTAGTAGAGAATCAAAACAAATTCTTATAATACAACTTAATATTTTTTCTAAGATTGAAGCAAATTCTCATTGAAAACCTTCAGTTTCATTGAATATATCATATTCATGACTATTTCACCTTTTTTTTATATATATAGAACACGTCAATTAGACTTCGCCTTGTCTGATGGTAAGCTGAAGGCAAAGTCTCAGAAAAGAGGGTCATCATTACCTACACATACCGTGTGACAATGGTGACACTCAGCTTGACGGTCTCATCATATGCTTTTTCACGCCCCGCTTAAAGGACCCGGAACTGTAGGAAGAAGGAAACACGTGAGCTAGTAATGAATTCCAGGCCTTAATGGTGCGACAGAGGAAAGAGTCACCGAACCGCTTGGTTCTTGATCGCATATTCTGCACCGTGTGCGGGTGACATCTAAGACCTACACGTGTTGTCCTGTGTAGGAATGTGTGTCCTGTGGGACTAATTGGAAGACCTCATCAGAACACTCACCATGATACAGACGGTAAAATACAGCCATGGACGCAACATCTCTGCGCATCTGTAAAGGTTCTAGGGTGTTTGTGATCTCGGGATTCCCAATGATGCGGACCGCACGTCGCTGCAACCTGTCGGGAGCATCTAGTAAGTACTTTGCAGAACCATCCCAGAGATGCGAGCAGTATTCCACACAGGAGCGAATTTATGTCTTGTATAGAAGACACCGCCGCCGCTCCGGCCAAGTCCAATCAAGTTGTTTAATCTATCATCATCATATCAGCCACACATAGTCCACAGCTGAACATAGACCTTTCCCACAGATTTCCAGAATGACCGATTTAAAGCAGCCCGCATCCAGCGCTTCCCCGCGACCTTGATGAGGTCGTCCTTCCACCTGGCCATTGGGCATCCTACGCTACGTTTGCCCGTAGGCGGTCGCCATTCCAGAACTTTTTTTTGCTCCATCGGCCATCTGTTCTGCGCGCTATGTGTCCCGTCCATTGCCACGTCAACGAGCTAATCCGATATCATCATTTCTGACGCGATCACGTAGGGAAATACCGAGCATAGCCCTCTCCAAAGCTCGTTGATATAATAACATTTTAATCTATAGTCATGTTTATCTCCTCAGGATCAGAAAATCTTACGGTTCCATCTATAGTGTGTCTGTGTACCAGCGTGAGGCACAACATAGGCCGGTCACAGCGACCGACAACACGGCGTGTAACGGTTAAAGCCTTAATCTTGAGACTCTGGACGCCCTCGATGATTGTGAGAATAGAGTGGAGCGACCGAGATTGTTTTGTGAAGAAAATGGGGAGATACACTACTACGCTGGTATTGTATTACTGGCAAATTTCATACAAATCGTTAGTAAATAAAGGAAATAGTAGAGTCATTGTTGATTCTAGTGTATTTCAGTGTGGAATTTGTTTTTCAACATATTGAGCACACACTTGTACTTTTCCACAGTATTTTTTATCATTACATCTGACTGTTTTCGCCATACGGCATCCTCAAAGATTTTTTTTTATACCCCTTAGTTGGCAGACAAACACTATAGGTTTACAATTAATGCATAATAAAATACTGTGGATACATACATCTTACTGCATTGCATTAATTTATAGAATTTGGTAAAGGATAACAAAACAATTAGAAGTATCACTAGAATAATTCCACACATATCCTACTCTTGGTTCAATGCTATACATGTTAAAATTGTTATGAAAATGTTCAGATGTTTGTTACTCAATAACGCTTAAACGCTTGACCGAATCTTGTTAAAATTAGGGACAAAGATAGATCATAGTCTGGAAAATTATGTTTACAGGCTACGCAAACGTGATCAAAATTCCACCCTATGCAAATATTATTTTTCTGAACCCTGCTTGTTCTCAATACAGATGCTGTCATCTGTATCTCACCTTTGCCATTTAAAAGCTATACAGACAGAATGGTTGATATTTTTATCCGTATACTTAATTGACGTTTTGACACAATATCCGAATCTGCACTGCTACCGTCAGTTTTAAATCGATTGTCTTAATTGAGAATCCATAAATATACACTGACATTTTGTTATGATAGGTTGCTAAAACATACATACATACATGAGAAGGAGTAGGCAGAGGCGGATCAACACCCACATTTCGCGAATTATGACTTTCGCTCCACGCTATGGGGGTGATCTTATTGCCGTCAAGTTCTTTGTCAAGGGTTGTTTTTTACTGTCGGTGGAGTAATCGAAAGAATGCTAAACCTCCGGGGATAAAGGCGTGATTATATGTATGTATGTGTGTTACACATACATACATATAACCACGCCTTTATCCCCGGAGGGTTAGGCAGAGGTGAATTAACACCTACATTTCGTCAATCATTGAATCCAGTCCCACGTAATAGGGGGTGAGCCTATTGCCGTCTTCCGGGCACTATTGTTGACTCGAGCAATGCATGTAAAGCTAAGTCTAGACTAGTATATATCTGTCTGGTGTTAAACAGCCCTATCCCTTAGTCGCTATGTACGACACCGCATGGGATATGATGGGGTGGCCCAAATTCTACTCTGCCGGGAACCACGCGGCGGTGCTAAATTAAATAAATAACAAATGAATAAAAAGTTTTTTGGCTAAATATAATTTTCTCATAAGTGAGATTAGGGATACCCCTTTTATTTTCCATGCCAAAAGTCCTCACTGATATCTATTAACATCTCTAGTCACATAAGTCGTAAGAATATATATATTTAAAACGAATAAAATAGGAAAATTGTTGAACCAGTTCATGCGGGATTCTAAGTTCGAACCCACGATCTTTCCCTTACAGGGGAAATGCTCTGGCCACTGAGCAACCGAACCTCGCCTGAAGTCATCCAAATCTTCCTATATACATCCGTCTTATGGCCCTGAGCCCAAATGAGCAGTCCGACTGAGGAAGTACCTCCACCCTACAGCATACCGCGGCTATAATAACTTCGTGTTGTGTTCCCAGCGGTGAGTAGGGTAGCCAGAGCTCACTGGAGAATTTGTGCTGTCAGTGGGAAGACTAAAGGCTTGTCCTGCTTTGTCTTCTACACTGACGGCACAGAAACTCTGTACTTACAGGGTTGGCAGCGCGACTGTGACTCCTTTGATGTTACAAACGTCCATAGGCCACGGTAACCACTTTGCATCAGGTGGGTCGTGTGCTTGTCTGCCACCTAAGTGGTATAAAAGAAAAAGTTAGCACACAAAATGCTTTAAAATTTCATTAAATATATATTCCAGTATAAAATAAAGTCTAAAACAAAACATTGTCACATTTGAAAGACATACAGATTACAACTTAACATCTTTCTTTAATTTTAAGACAGCCACATCCACCCAAGTCTAACAGGTTCACCTTGAAGGTGTCTCCCCCGGCTATAACTCTTAACAGCGGAGGCGCCCCCGTCGTCGCCATGAGGAATTATTATTATGCGAATAAATACTCCAAATGTCAGTACTAAATGTCTCCCCTCTGCCCGTGTAATCCGTGAGGCGATGGGTGGCTATGGTCACCATCTTAGAGGATAATGAAGGATAATTTTTGAATATTTCTGATACGAAAAATTAAAAATTCTTGTAAATATACTGTCACATAAAGAGGAAAAAACTGTCGCATACAAAGAAAATATCAATCGAAATAACTGTTTTCATAGCAGCTGACAGCAGCTGTTTGATATTTGGGACTGTATAATAATAAATTTTTAAAGACTTCATATAGAGGATACCTCCTCTATATGAAGTCTGTAGGACGTCATGTCCGGTATTTCCGTCAATTGGATGGAAATATCGGACACGACGGTATTTCCGTCCAATTGAGCAGTGCGATTGGGGAAGCGACCATAATAACCTCGTGTTGTGTTCCCGGCGGTGAGTAGAGCAGCCAGAGCTCACTGGAGAGTTTTTGTGCTGTCAGTGGGAAGACCAAAAGCTTGTCCTGCTTTATCTTTTACACTGACGGCACAGAATCTCAATGCTTACAGGGTTGGCAGCGCGAGTCCATAGGCCACGGTAACCACTTTCCATCAGGGGAGCCGCGTGCTTGTCTGCCACCTAAGTGGTATAAAAAAATAGTAACCTTTTCTTGGCAGGTCCGGCAAAAAGAGCAACTGCTTATATTTTTTCTATTTATTTGCTCATTGATTTATTTTGTAAAATGTAGAAGATAGTCTTCGAATTAATAATTGACTTTTTTTATCGTCATTTACATATTTGTATTTTTTTAATTTTCATTTATTTATTTATTTATATATATAATATAATATTACAACAATTATCAATATGGTTCAACAAACAATGTAAAAAAACAATGTAAATAATTGAATTCATTTAACCACTCAAACGTCCGAGTGTGACATCTGTCAACACCTTGTAGCTATCAAGCTCGTTTTTCAATATAAAGTTTACGAGTCAGAGAGGCTGCCATAGTCGCCTTAACGTACAACTCCAAAAAGTTTTAGGCTACTATAGTCGCCCGGACCTTTGAGTGGTTAATTATGAGGACATTAACAAAATAATTATTATTGCATTTGAGCACTAATTCGGGTGACAACCTCGGATCTGCTGTCTCACTGCTTCCCATGATTAGGTGACTGTCGTCTGATTCTTTAACCTTAAATAAAAATTATAAGTAGCTCACTTTTATGGTTCAGATGCTAAATGTGAAGTCTATAATTATTAGCATAATAATATATTTTTTGTTTATTAGTATTACCATTTAATAACACCTGATATGGGGTGTTTTATATATTTGGGATAAAAAATATTCATTAATCTAAAAATTTTGCGACTGTTAGTCTGTTGAGAACTGTCAGACACATTCCCGTGAAAGTCGTGACGTGTGGTGACAGCGCACAGGCCGGCCCCGAGACAAATGCCGTTCGATCCACCGAAATGTCCCGGTAATAGTTTTAAAGTGGAGCCAATTTCTTGTCGTTGCCACCTTGATTCTGCCATGATATTGTTTTAAAATTCTACAATTAAAATCGTAATATTATAATATTTAAATTGATTAGTATACTCTTGTATCATCATTATGATATTGTTAGTTCTGGTTAAATTCAAAGTTTGTAATTTAGAGCTTGGGGTTCACTGTTCCATTTTTTATCTTAATTTGACTTGCGTTGATTTTTGATCTCAGGGAATACCTAAGCGAAAAACCTGCACTAGAGCCTCGTTCTTTAGACAGCAGTTGGTTAGTAGGTTGCAGGGTAAAGTTAAGTATAATTTTTTTTTATAAACTCCACGAGAATTGGGCACGAACGTTTATCATAACATTATTAACTTTTAAACTTTCTCTTTCCATGATAAACAACAATTAATTAACGTGATCACAATTTAGGCATAGACATTTTTAATTGCCTGACTTTTCGATCAGGTTACATCCGCCGTGGTCACAGGCTCATGCTCACGTCTTTTGTTTGTTTTTTTTTTATACAACTTAGGTGGCAGACAAACACACGGCCCACCTGATGGAAAGTGGTTACCATGACCTATGAACGTGTGTAACACCAGTGGAGTCACATCCGTGCTGCCGACCCTGTAAGAACAGAGATTTTGTGCCGTTTATTGTCTTCTTTGTGTGTTCTATACTTAATTCTTTATTTGAATTTGCATCCAATTGAGCAGTCCGACTGAGGAAGCACCTCGCTACTGAATACCGCGGCCATAATAACATCGTGTTGTGTTCCCGGCGATGATTAAGATAACCTGAGGTTACTGGAGAGATTTTGTACTATCAGTGGCTTTGTCTTTGTCCTGCTTTGTCTTCTGCACTGACGGCACAGAAACTCTGTTCTTACAGGGTCGGTAGCACGAGTTTGACTCCCCTATTGTTGCACACGTCCATAGGCCACCGCAACAGCCAATTCCTTGTCTTATACTAGCATACTAATCAAAAAACAAACATACTGCTTCATTATCATCTTTCTGGTCAAAAGTTTGCACGCATGTCAGTTATTCGGGAGCGATAGCCGTTTGACCTCCCAATTTTGAGAGTCCTGTCTCGTGCATTGTTTAGTAGGAGTATCAACATACAGTTGAAGTTGGGTCCCAAGGATGTTGATAGGACTTTCGACATTCAAATTATTGACATCTGTCAACTTCCAAATTCTCTCAACTTCTCCATCTCCTACACACCTTTCCTTCTTCACTCTAAGTACCCCAACACAGTAACGGTACGCACAAACAATGATAAACCGCCTCCCGGATTAAACAAAGAAGCAAACAAACAATTATTACAGCGCGGGCGCCGAAAATTAGCAATTACTTTGAGGGAATCTCCGGAGCCGCCATTATCTCCGGCGAACGTAACTCGACTGCTAACTGTTATTGCCATCATTCGCTGCTTGATTTAAACAAGACGTTACGCCACAGTCCCTCGTCAGACGTGGATGTAGAAAAGCTTGGAGAGGGTAATAGTATGCTCAGTTATGCCGCATCTAAATAGATAAAACTGTGTATTAAAGTCCCTGCTGTGCTTTTTCAAAGCGACTACAAAACAAACTGCGTGGTTCCTGGCATAATAGAATTTGGACCACCCCATCTCTTCCCATGCGTACTATGTCGTACAAGGCGACAAAGGGATAAGGCTGTTAACATCAGACAGATATATACAGCCCAGACTCAGCCTCGGATGCATGGCTCGAGTCAATAATAGTACCCGGAATACGGCAATAGGATTACCCCTTGTAACGTGGGACCGAATACAATTATTTTTGAAATGTGGGTGTTAATTCACCTCTGCCTAACCCTCCAGGGATAAAGGCGTGATTATATGTATGTACTAAAGTCTCCTTACAAACTTCTTACAACTGTGAAAATGCCAAATTCTAGGTTACACAATAAAAATATATTACCGTTTTAATATAACACAAGTTTTTTTTGTACATAAATATTAGAACCGAAATTACTAATATTCCCTCTAACCCCTCCAGCTAAATTGCTTGTGTTAGGAGTGGGTTCATGTCAGTAGTGTAATGGCCAGGATTCAAACCCGAGACCTTTGAACCGTAAAGCCGAATCCTTAACCACTAAGCTACGACGCTTATAAATATATATAAATATCACTGGGAAGACCAAAGGCGTCTCCTGCTGTGACAGCACAGACCTTTGGATCGTAACGACTCCATAACCACTAAGCTACCGATGTCGATGGTCGTTCGTTCGTCCCTCAATACCGATTTGTACGGAACCCTCAGTGCACGAGTCCGACTCGCACTTGACCTGTTTTAGGTTTTAGTCGTGATCTGATATCGAGTGATTCGTATAATTAGATAGAATGAGAAATAATATTAAAACGGTAATCAATTTAAATGAAATTTTTTCGTCAAATGTAATTATAATATTCAAATGAAATTTAAAACTCAAAACTATAATTAGGTACTAAAATACACTAAAATAAATTTAAAAAAAAACATTCATCGTTTGTTGCCTCGAGCCATGCTTCTGAAGCTGAGTCTGGGCTGTATATATCTGTCTGATGTTAAACGGCCCTATCCGTTAGTCGCCTTGTACGACACCGCATGGGAAGAAATGGTGTGGTCCTAATTCTACTCTACCAGGAAACCACGCGGAGACTAGTATTTGGTATAAATTTCAACTTGATCTGTCCACACATTCCTGGGGTCTTGAGAGACGGACAATGAAGTGATTCTATAATGGTTCCGGTTTTTTTTTGAGGTAATGAAATAGTCACACAATGGATATGAACCCATATTCGTAACTCCTAGTTCCCCGGGAGGCGACATCATGATGTACTGAGACAAAGATGGCCGTTCCTACTATAAAGCCCGGCCACACGTCCGCGTTACTGTTTATTGCATACTATTACCTGTTAACAGCTACTGGCGAAAGGGCTTTTATTGCAACTTCAAAATGAATTTATTTTCTATCATAGTATACAATGCTCACGGTTTTATACCTCTGGGGTGGACAGAGATATCAGCTTAACATCTGCTTCTATTCTTACATATTTCATGAGTATCATCTTTTTGTCATTAATCATTTACTTTTATCGTGGTATAATAATGTATATTATTGTTCTGTTTAGTTTTTAAATCAATGCCAATCTAGTCGAAAAAAACTAAAAATAAATTATGATAAGAAACATTATTCTATTTAGAAACAAGTTTTAATCACATTCGTAAAGTGAATTGTAATATCCCACTTTGGAGCCGAGCCGAACTAACCAATTTCCATACTAATATTACTCTCTGTCAGTTTGTTTGTTAGGCTTTCACGTCTAAACCGCTGAACCAATTTTGATGATATTCGGTATAGTAGTAGATTAGACCTTGAAAAAAGACATAAGCTATGTTTGGTAGCAATAACCTAGATTCACGAGTGCGGAGTCGCAGGCAACAGCTAGTTACTTATAAGTTACTCTACTTACATTATCCGAATCTCAAACCATCACTTAAACGTACCGAAACCTTCATTTAACCATTCCCAAACCATTCAAAATCAAAGGCTCCATAAACACCACCCTTGAAGGTCTTAAACCCATAAAAATAAAACAAAAAGCTCACTCAACCCCCACATTAACATTATAAATGCAAGACAAAAACGTACATCATGCGACGGAACGCTGACACCACCAAAACTTATCCACCCGGATACTTTTCACCCGGACACCTTGAGGCCATTAAGGCACTAATGACTCCCTGTAAATTGGCCATAACTCAGGCCTGGCCGTAAATAACTGTTCCACTCTTGATAAGGGCCCCGCTGACTTGTCGCGAACGTCTGAACATGTCTGTCTTAGTTGAACATGTGCGATTTATAGTTGGGACAAGTTTGTAGCACTTTATGTACGCACATAATTATGTATATTCGGGTCTGTTAACCTTCGCTGATATTGATAGTGACGCCATCTGTTGTGCTGGGACGTAATTAAGATTAGTTTCTTGTGAGAGACGATAGATGGCTATTGATGATTCATTTAGTTATTGATTGAGGAGTTGGTCTTATGGAGAGCTTCTGAGTTCGAATCCTGGCTATTACGCTATCAAAGCAGCTTAGTTGTAAGGATTAGAGGAAATGCTTGTTTTCTTAAAAACAAAACTGATTGGCTAAGAAGTCGTACTGTCGAGTCGAGTTTCCTCTACAAGAGAAGAGATCTCTGCTCGTAGCAAAATCATTGTTATACCACAGACACTGCAAAAAATTACATTAAATTTCAAACTTTAATTAAGTCCAAAAAGAGTTCTTAACCTACATCTTATCATTCACTCTACAAGATGCCGTATAATTTTAGACTCTAAAAGCATAACAGTAATGTCTAAAATTAAATGGCATTGTTTGCAGTGTCAGTGGTATGACAATGTTTATATTTCGACATAATATTAATTTTGACATAAAGAATCGGGGCCCAGTTTACACGCTTTTCATTTAGATAAAGGGAGTCCGTACAGACTGCGTTTTCGAAGCTTAACCTAGGTTTCCGCTCGTAATGAAAACCTCGTTTATACTTGGCTAAATGACTGCTGATGGCAGTGGGTAACACCATGATTATAACCACCACTTTTTGACCTTTTTATGATGCAATCTAGGACGGATTTCACAAGTGAAAAACGGTCAGTTCCTACTACACGATGTTTTAGGGTTTTCATGACATGACATCAGTGAAAATTCCAATCCAGCCTGGATTGGAATTTTCACTGATGTCAGTGAAAAACTTATTGAGTGGTCACATTACAGATACTCAATGAATACGTGAAATCTCAATAAAATCCATAGAGTGTCAATCACAGTTTAATTCGATTTAAATTATTGATGAAAGCCGAAAAATTACATTTGCCCTTATTTTTTATACCACTTAGATAGCAGATAAGCACTCGCTCACTGATTACAGTACTAGCTATAATAAGTAAACCGCTGGAGATTTACCTGCGGATAAATTGTGTATTGTAAATTGTGCCAGAAAGGCTATTATAAAATCCAAGAATACTTAGATTTGAATGAATGATTTGACATGAACTGTTCGCTCAACTATGTTACTCAAGTAAATTTTTGTATTTAGACTAAGACCAAGTATATGTTTGTAAATAGACCAAAAAACATACTCGCTAATTTTCTTGCCGAAGTCTTCTCAGGTCGGTGTCGCGTTTCGAACCGGCGGTGGTCCATTTGCTAAACTAGTCTTTCATATTTCTTTTTTTTTATATCATGGCCCACCTGATGGAAAGCGGTTACCGTGGACTATGGACGTTTGTAACACCAGAGGAGTCACAGTCGCGCTGCCAACCCTGTAAGTACAGAGTCTCTGTGCCATCAGTGTAGAGGACAAAGCAGGATAAGCATTTAGTCATCCCACTGACAGCACAAATTCGACGAAGACGTTTTGTGAATGCCAATTTAATGATTTTTGACTTCGACTGCAAATCAATGAAGAATAATTCAATCCTACTTACATTCTCTGCTAGTCCAGCTTTGTAATACCCAGATTCGTGCCCAATGCGATAAACAGCAATGATTTCGTACCGGGCGGTGTTGAACAGCCCGACAATAACCAAATTCATTTACAACAACGTGTAGCTGAAAATGATAACCTCATTTCGTAATGAATGAATCAAACGCACATTATAGCATTGTCGTGCCGGAGAATTATTGTGACGCGCCTCTCGTTACTGCTGCACTTCGATGCTGCTGGCGGTACGAGAACAAGAATGGTATGGAGATAGTCTGATTACCATACGCATAGCCAGGGAATTCATCCTCACAGATTGCGACCTGAGACGGAGCGCACTGTCCAGTACGAAATAAACTTCATTCCACTCACACTCAAGCTATAGAATGAATTCCCTGCTGCAGTTTTCCAAAGTGGTTACAATATGGGGTTCTTCAAGAAGGGCATTAGAAGGTTTCTACAGGGTCGGTAAATCAAATCAAATCATATTTGTTGTAAATCATAGGTACAGAAGATGTTCACATAATAATTACTTCAGCTATGTTTCACCATTTGGGTATACAATATTAAGTAGATTATTAATTTTATTAAATTATTAGATTATTAATTAAATTGTTAATTTAGTTATCACATAAAATTAAATAAAAAATACAAATAGCACAAAGTCAATCGTAACAGAAATTAAATTCATCAATAAATTATCATGCACCAGCACCACATTCATTTTGTCATTATAGGTATATACATAATTACAGTGAGTTATCCTCCAAAAATTCATTAATGGTATAATAACATTTTTCAATTAATAATTTGCGAAGTTTTAATTTTAAATTGTCCATTTCAGTTATATCTCTAATTTTTATTGGTATTTTATTATATATTCGAGGACCTAGGCAAAAGACACTGTTATGTACTAATTCTGCCTGTGTAACGCCCCTGGTGTCGCGCTCATCCATAGGCCACGGTAACCACTTCCCGTCAGGTGGACCGTATGCTTGTCTGCCACTTAAGTCGTATATAACAAAAAGTTTTTTGTGAAAATATATTTTTGTATATACTTCTCCTTGTTCATCCAAGCGCCATTTCCGGTTGCTTCCAAAGTCTGCCTTTTTTATCCTCCTAGCTTTTCAGGAAAATTTATATCCATACTAATATTATAATTTCGAAAGTAACTCTGTCTGTCTGTCTGTTTGTTACGCTTTCACACCTACTAAACTAATTTTGATGAAAGTTGGCATAAGAGTGGATTAGACCTTGAAAAAGGACACAGGCTATATTTGGTCATAATAGCCGACATCCGCGAGAGAGGAGTCGCGGGCAACAGCTAGTATTACATAATGTAGTTAATGCACAAAGTTGTTATCGACTTGTTTCGAGTCTTACTCGACTCATTTCTTTTGTGTTCGATATTGAAGGAGGTAGGACACAGGGGTATTTCCGCCCAATTGAGCAGTCCGACTGGGGAAGTACCTCCGCACTACAGAATACCGTGGCTATAATAACTTCGTGTTGTGTTCCCAGCGGTGAGTAGGGTAGCCAGAGCTCACTGGAGAATTTGTGCTGTCAGTGGAAGGCTAAAGGCATGTCCTGCTTTGTCTTCTACTGACGGCACAGAAACTCTGTACTTACAAGGTTGCCAGCGCGACTGTAACAACTCTGGTGTTACAAACGTCCATAGGCCACGGTAACCACTTTCCATCAGGTGGGTCGTGTGCTTGTCTGCCACCTAAGTGGTATAAAAAAATTGAAATAAATCATCCAGAATCTCAAAATTTATGATAGGTAGTGATTTACAGGACTAAACAAAAATCTTTGGGGTTCAATCTAATTTTACTTTCATACCGGTATACGTAGACACGAGTTGATTGATGAACAAGATTTTAGTGCAGGTTTTCCTAACGAGGTTTGGGGATCAGACGATAGTCGTTCCCGCATAATCTACCACAAGATAATTAAGGAAAAAGATAGAAAGGCAAACTCGGGGCTCAAGCTTAACATGTAACTGTGACTAAATCTGTGAATGCAATTTTCAATTTTCCTTAAAAAAATTGCAACTAAAGCGACTCTACAGCTTTCACAAGCCACAAATTTTGCATTATCGCGGCGGTATGACAGTTCAATGATATATACTCTGAATTATAAATGCCGTAAATAAATAAATATATCGGATATTTAGAATGGCACGCTGCGCGCCATGAGGGCCCCCTGTCTGCGGCAATGGGCTCCATGATTGTTGATTGCTCATTTAATTTAGGGAAATTACTGCCTCATTTGAACATCACTGTGTTATGTCTGGGAAACTAGGAAGTATTATGATTTATTAATGTAATTTTGAAGTAATTAGTATGACCACTTTTCGTATAAGTAAATTGAAATTGGAAAAGTCAACATCGAGAGAGATGGCCCTGGGTGGGCCGGGGTCCGAGGGATGTGCCTGTCAACCTAACCTTTAGCAACCAAAAACGACCCACAGATAACGTGCGTTTTAGTCGGTTCGAGTCCGACATAACCTAAACCACCGACTCGGGGCTACACGCGGGAATCTCGCACGTAAACCACACGTATCACTTAGGTGGCAGACAAGCAGACGGCCCACTTGATGAGAAGTGGTTACCGTGTCCTATGGACATATGCAACACCAGGGGAGTTACACTCGCGCTGCCAACCCTGAAGGAACCGTCTAGTGCCCCTCTTGAGGAATTCCATAGTAATAGAATAGAATAGATAGATATTTATTTGCTACAGGATGGTACAAATTATGTCTTATGACTAGGTACATCATGTTCTGCCTAAATTGGGCATGCAAATTTTCCTTATTATATAAACACTTTGGCGTACAAAATGATACGAAGTCAAAAGGAAGCTTATATATTTTATACAACTAATTACAATTTTATCTATACTCTTTACATGTTATGGATAAAAACTCTGTAACAGAATAAAAACATTTGTTTAGCAACCAGTCTTTTAACGATTTTATAAATTTCTTGTACGGTAAAGCTTTGATTTCACTAGGTACACAATTATAAATATATCCACACATAGACAGGCAATTCTTTTATATAGAACAGTCTTTGGTGCCTTAGATAAATTCTGTCTGGGTCTAAACTGTCTGTCTTGTAAGCGCTGGTGAAAACCGTAGCAGGGAGTTCATTCTGCAGCTTGAGTGTGCGTGGGATGAAATTTCATTCATATCGCACAACCTCACTGGGCTCACTAGTCAACTTGATACCTCCACGCATTCCTGAGAAAAAGGTCTTGACAGACAGACAGACAGACGGACAACGAAGTGATCCTATAAGGGTTTCTATTTTTCCTCTTGAGGACAGACCCTTAAAAACTTAGTAATTGATTTCGAAAACATTTAAACATAATTCATTTGAAGCCAGAGACATCGCTTCCACTGTAACTGGTTTCGGGCGGTTTTAATCGGTATCATCTAGTTTTTGTGGTAAATGACAGGGCTGCGTGTCCCACAAGAGGCATGGGACGAGGGGAGGGAGCCTGCACTGTTTTGACGGCTGCGGCCTGTGCAAATAAATATATACTCATTTTTGTTGATAATGAATTGCAGGGTGGTGACACCAGTTGGTGTCCGTGTGGTATAAACTTTTGTATTAATTTTTTAATTCTGTATAATATCCTAGAATGCATTTCGTTGATTGGAATAAATGAACTGTACTTGAGTATTTATAATTGTGAATTTTATAATATTCATAGAAATAGAAAACAATAGTAGCCAATAACTGAGGGTAACCTTATTCTTTACATAATTTAAGTAGCTTAATTAAGGTATTTATCTAATTTAACCAGTTCCTAAATCATATTATCAATTTTAACCTTACAAGTATTTATTAAATAATACCTATAATTTAATAAAGACTCATAAGTCGCGGTTCAGTATTCGTACGATATTTAAACACACACATAAACATGCAATGTTGTAATTTTGGATGCTACTGGGAAATCTTTATGATAATAATAATAACTGAGATATACAGTCATTATTAAAACTAACCGCGGTAGCCTAGTGGTATGGGTAATGGACTGCTGAGACAAGGTCTCGGGTTCGATCCCAGGTTTACCATGGCACACACCAATGACTTTTCGATGATTTTCGAAGTTATGTGTGTATTTATCGCAAGTTTAGAAGTGCCCGGTTAATGGCAATAGGCTCACCACCTATTACATTGGGACCTAAATATAAACTGATGAAATGTGGGTGCTAGCACTTCTGCCTACCCCTTCGGGGATATAGGCGTGAGTTTATGTTATTTTATGATGAGAAATACAACTGTTGCACTTATCAATAAACCGCTAAGGTGTCTTATTTATATTTCTGATAAATTATTTAATCTGAAGATGGTCACCAACTGTACCATCTACCCCATTTAATGTGCAACTGTGTTTGATTGCGGTCGTAAGCTGTGTCGACACACAAATAGTAATTATGATTTTTAATTATACCATACGAGAGAGCAATTCGTTTAAATTTATCATCCCCTTAATTTAATTATGATTTAATTTTAACCTGTATTTTACGTTTAACTGACCGTAATTCGTAAATAACGTGTTAAATGCAGTTGCCATATGTTTTAATGCTTTGGTCGTTTTTAATTATGTCAGATTGTGACAGTTAATTTATTTGTCGTTAGTTTTAGCGATAAGTGGACGTTTGTTTTTGCAAAAATTAAACAAAAATGTCAATCAATTATTTGTATACTCGCCCTCAGAAGTCAGAAGCCTTTGCAGATGCGTAGAGATGTTGCTTTCCTACATAGGACATCGCGTGTAGGGCTTAGATGTCACCCTTAGGAAAGAGGGTCACCATTACAGACCCTAAGTAATATTACAATGTTGACACTCAGCTTGACGGCCTCGTCATATGCTTTTTCAGGCCCCACTCAAAGGACCCAGGACTGTAGGAAGAAGGAAACACATGACAAGCTGGTAATGAATTCCAGGCTTGGAAGGTGCGACAAAGGAAAGAGTCTCCGAACCGCTTAAATAATTACCATGTGTAGACATTCTATTTGACAAAGCAGTGTTATATTCTGCTTATCCAGCACGATGTACAGCCTATGACCCTTTGTGATGCAAATTACATTTTGCTATCTTAGTAATATAAATTTAACGTTTGTTTACAGAAATAACTCCAATTCTTTATTTATAATTACGATAAATGCTTTATACGTCGTTTGTTTACATGTATGTATGTTGAACAGCTGTCAGCTTTGTGTGTGTGTACGTACGTACAGGCGCCGACTGACAGGATTCAGCAAGAATGAGCCAAGGGAATCAAACTATCTTTATTGTTCTTTATACTAGATTAGAATAGGGTTAAAAACGGTTAGACGCGGAACAAAAAATATCCTAAAAGGTGATGGACGCACAAACTGAAATTAATCTAATCAAAAAATTACACACAATCTCTCTAATATGCAGCAAAACTCACCTAAATTTTAAACATTGATCCAACTGATTGCGAACTTTCTTTAGTCAGAAACGATCACTGAGAAACAAAAGACATTATACCTTTGTACACGACCTATAAAATTACATACATACATATAATCACGCCTTTATCCCCGGAGGGTTAGAAGTTAACACCCACATTTCACCAATAGTTTTATTCGGTCCCACGTAATAGAGGGTGAGGATTTCGGGCACTATTGTTGACTCGAGGCTTGCATCTGAGGCTAAGTCTGGGCTGTATGGCCCTTAGTCACCTTGTACGACACCGCATGGGAAGAGATGGAGAAAGCAGAGAATTACATAGGTTACACTAAAAGTTTCCGGAACTGGCCACTTACATAAACAATATTTAAAAATTTATTACAACATTTGAAAATAGAACTCTTTGGCTGTAGAATACAGTTTGTTTCATCTGACTGTCTTTTGTTTTTACCTTGTGGCGCCATTTAAAAAATTATGTGTCTGCATCAACATGGATTTAACTCGGGAATATTTTCGTAGTATGATTTTCTACGATTTTAAGTGTAATTTGACGGCTCAACAGAGCATCGCTCGGCTTGAAACAGCTTTTGGCGATGAAGCTCCATGCAAGACGACTGTTTATAGCTGGTTTGCAGAATTCAAGCGTGGTCGTATCAATCTCAGTGACGAATCTCGCGATGGTCGGCCGTCCACCGCTGTGACCAACAAAAATATCGATGCTGTGCGCCGTATGATTGAAACAGACAGGCATGTGACCTACCATGAAATTCGCGCATCCTTAGAAATAGGCATGAGTCAAATACAATCAATTCTACACAAACATTTGGGTGTGAGAAAGCTGTGCTCGCGGTGGATCCCACATAACTTGACCGAGGATCAAAAAACGGACCGCGTCACTTGGTGCAGTGCCATGCTTACCAGATTCAACGAAGGTGCGTCAAATTTGGTGTGGGACATATTAAAAGGTGACGAAACATGGATTTATTGCTACGATCCCAAAACAAAGCAGCAATCGAGCGTATGGGTCTTTCAAGATGAGCCGAAACCAACCAAAGTGGCGCACGTGAAAAGTGCATCTAAGCGGATGATTGCTTCTTTTTTTAATAAAACTGGACACGTGGCTACTGTTGCTTCAGAAAATCGTCGTACTGTGAATAGTGACTGGTACACGACCATTTGTTTGCCGGAAGTTATTGACGAACTCCGTAAAAATAACCGTAAACGCCGTATCATCCTGCACCACGACAATTGGTTAACCATCCGTCCTCGCCGTAAGTTGCGTGCACTTACTACTCTTTACAATATCCTCAACTCTCCCACTATCCCCACTTACTTAACTTCATATTTTCAGCTTTTATGTTCCAACAATGATAGAAATCTTCGATCTACTGACAACCGGATCCTCGCATTTCCTTCTCATAGAACAAACTTTTTAGGCTCCTCTTTCTTTGTTGAGACTGTTTGCCTATGGAACGCACTTCCTCTAGAGATCAGGAAGAGCACGAGCCGCAATGTGTTTAAGTCTAGGGTACCTACGACAATTGATCACTACGGAATTGGCAGAATCATCGTCTCAACGATAATGATATTTCTACTCATATCTATATTTATGTATTATATTTATGTTATAATGTGTATATCTTTTATGTATATGTATAACTATTCTGATTTATTTTAAGTATGATAAGTAGGTATAAGTACTGTTTATGTTTAAGAACCTATATAATTAATCTATAGTCCTTATAGAACCAAACGCATCTCTTGTCAATATGCGCCTACCTCGTACTAGCTCTGCATCACCCTATGGTAGACTGGCAGAGAATGCCTACGGCATTAAGTCCGCCAATGTACATCGTGCATAAAGTATAAATAAATAAATAAATAAATGCTAGTTCTCACACAGCCAGACAAACGACTTTTTGAAGGCGAAAAATGTAGAACTCATGAGTCATCCTGCATACAGTCCCGACCTGGCACCTTGTGACTTTTATCTGTTCCCATAAATTAAGAACCAATTACGCGGCCAACGATTTTCATCACCAGAAGAGGCTGTCGAGGAGTATGAAAAACACGTTTCAGAGGTCACCACAGAGGAGTGGCACAAAAGTTTTCAAAACTGGTTTGATCGAAAGAAAAAGTGCATAGACGCCAAGGGAGATTATTTAGAAAAACAATAAATTAATTTTGTACCTTTAATAGTATTTTTTCATATTCATTCCGGAAACTTATAGTGCGCCCCACGTTACAAGATTTAGGCACATAAAATGCTATCATTGAGTTTAGGGCACGAATTTAAAATAGGTGTCTTTCTTAATACAGGTTACAAAGTATTGCAACTTAAAAAAAATGCTGTTACTCCATTTATAGCTGTACTATACAGATAGCGCCTGCAAGAAAAGTATTTGACAATAAAATTCACAACCATTTTCAATCAAAATGCCAATTGTATCTGCAAGTAAGTTGCTGCAATTCTTACAGAACGTAAGAAGGAATGCTTTTAATTTGTACTATCTTTTTTAGTACAATAAAAGTACTCGTATTGTTTTAATAGTGGCTGTTACTGTGTCATAATAACTTCTCTTTTTAAAACACAAAGATATGAGAAAAAGTTTAATTGTTTTGTTTTATATTTGGGCGAAGGTTTAAGCCACATAGGTGGCGCTGCAATTAGGTTAAGCACATTCTTTAGGTTTTTATTGTACCATTTAGGTGGCAGACAAGCACACGCCCCCCCTGATGGAAAGTGGTTACCGTGGTATATAGACGTGTGTCAAACCAAGGGAGTCAAACTCGCACTACCAACCCTGTAAGGACAGAAAGTTTCTGTGCCGTTAGTGTAAAAGACAAAGCAGGACAAGCTTTTGATCTTCCCACTGACAGCACAATAACTCTCTATTGAGTTCTGGCTATCTTACTCACCTCCGGGAACACAACACGAGGTTTTTATGGCCACGGTATTCTGTAAGGCGGAGGTACTTCCCCAGTCGGACTGCTTAACTCCTTGAGACGGTTCTTTGGGTTAAGGTAAATTAGAAAAATTTAGTTACTTAGTGAAGTCAGTTGACTGCACGCCTGACCAGTAGTTAGACTGGAACTGGACTCCTCTGCCTAACCCTCCGGGGATAAAAGCTTGATTTTATGTATAAAGCAGAAGAAGAAGAAGCCAGTTGATATTTTTTCACTTTCACATCTATCACTATTTAAAACTTTCATTTCTTTATTATTTAAGAAATAATTACATAATGTACACGTAAGTTATCTAAATTAAAAAATATATATAAAAAACAAAATGTACCTATATCTAAAGAATCATACAGTTTCAGGTGTCAAAAAATTCCATTCCCCAACGACGTCAACCGGGAGGGTGACCAGAAGGCTGGCGGCATTGCCAAGTTGAATGGAAATACCAATCCTTTGCGCAAGGAATAAACCAGCACTCTGGTCACGGGTAGCGTCAATTAAACGTTTAGAAATTTCTCTAAAGAAATGATTAAGAAAGTTTTTAGCTGTTTTCACTGTATCTAAAAATATGTGTGATTTATTCTGTGTCCTGTCTATCCCGTCGATTGTCATAGTGACGAGTGATTCATTAGGCCGATGACGAATTGTTCAGATATCTCTCCAACGTATAGCGTAAACACTGCTGCTGGGATGTGGGGTGACCATGATGTTAGTAAACAATGAGAAATCTCCTTCACGATTCAGTAAATAATGTCTATGAAAAGGGAGGTCAGGCTGTGGAAAATATTGACATAAATTTAACACTTGGGATTTCAATATTATGTATAGCTGTAGCCTTCAGGTCAGATTTCTAATCAAAATGGGCCTAGCACTATGTAAACCCTTTTAAATGTTATTACGATACAATATTGAAAAGTAGTCAATCTTACCATACGATAAGGGTATCAAACAAATCTATGATAACTGTGGCATAGTTGTACTGCATTCAACTAATATGTCAGACGACGGCGACGGCTCGAATAGCGCTCAGTGCAAATTTCAAGTTTTTCATACCACTTGGTTGGCAGACAAGCTCACGGCCCACCTGATGGAAAGTAGTTCCGTCCGTGGCCTATGGACGTGTGTAAGACCAAGCGAGGCACACTCGCGTTGCCTACCCTGTAAGCACAAGAGTTTGTGCAAAGTTGGACAAGCTTTTGGTCTTGCCACTGACAGCAAAAAAGCTCTCCAGTGAGTGTAGGGCGGAGGTACGGACTGTCCTATTAGACGAAAATACCGTCGTGTCCTACCTCCTCCCAAATGAATATAAATAAAATCATGTCTGCATTGATCTGGTAAAAGTAGATATTTGAGTATATTAATTTGCTTCCTAGAACGAATATATTACAAGCTATGCTTAGATTAGGTCTAGATTGTAAAACAAATTAAAATATTCATTTATTTACTTACTAGAAATAACACCAATTATCCGAAAAAAAAATTCCATCGATCACTCAAAATCATGGCCACAGCATGCGCGGGCGCACGTTCCTTGATTTAAATCCTACAACAAAATATGTACTGTTTTACGTGCCAGCAACGACGGATTTATTTGAGCAAACTGCCTGTACCCCGGTATTGTACCGTCGTAACGATAATATTTACGTTCTACCGCGTTGCGGGTATATGTATATTGGTTTATAGATATTATTATAGTAGACAGAATTAGTTATGTTATGCTTGTGTTGAAATATCATGAATTATGTAAGTTGTGCTGATGTGTATATGAGTTGTGTATTTCTTGGTGGGAAAAAAATTGAAGCTCTAATTCAGCAGGTTAATGGGCTGTAATGGGATAAGCAGGTTACCTAAATTTTTGAATTATGTGTACTCGTGTTTAGTGGTGTAGTGATTGTGAGTGTAGCTGCTATATATTCTTTTGTGAGGGCTTAAATTCGATTCTCAAGTTGAGTAGAAATAATATTGAGCTTTTTGGTTAGGAATTTTTCAACAATAACAATCTAGAGCGATATATAGCTTAAACTTAATAAAAATTTAAGGACAAATATTTTTTATACCACTTAGGTGACAGAGAAAAACACGACCCACCTGATAGAAAGTGGTTACCATGGCCTATGGACCTGTGTAACACCAGAGGAGCCACACTCGCACTGCCGACACTGTAAGCACAGAGAGTTTATGTGCCTTTAGCATATATTTCTTCAACGCTTAAAAGTACAAAAGCACTGAGCGGTTTTCAAAACAACCTTGTTATAAACAAATCCTTAACACCAGGCCCTTGATTCCACTAAAGCAAAACCACTATTACATCACAAACAATTCAAAAAATGGCGTTAAATTTTAGACTATATTTCTATACCTACGCTTAAACTCCAAAATGTGTAAACTAAACTAAAGTAAAATGAAACTAGTTTCATTGCACTTTATCATTCACTTTGCAAAAAAACTTTTTTTTTTACTTTAAGATTAGATTTAATTTTTTGTACATTATACAATTCGTATTAAATGAAGTTCAGTTTGGTGGCGCTTGGCCACGTGCGGTAATGGACTGTATTGCGGGGATGTAGCTAACTGTTCCATTGACGCTTTACACACAAAAGACAGGTGGTCGGGTTGCCGCGGGCGTGATCCAAGCAATGAATGCAACCCGAGAAATTAGGAGAGGATGCACTAACCTTCACGACACACGTGTTTTCATCGCAGCCGGTACACGGATCTTCTCTTCCTTGCTCAGGAGCTGCCGTCAGCGTCACTAGATCACTTGAGGAACACACGAGAGGCACAATCCGATCGGTAAAGGTCTATGAAGCGGTAAAAATGTAACAAATATTAATCATTTTTGAGAGACGCGAGCGCGGTCCGTCATTACGCTGGCTAGTTCAAAGCGAGACTCAGTGTCTATATTTCACAAATGGCGGACGGAAGCTACATCTATGGTTAGTGCGGAAGGGGAGACGGGTATAAAAGGAGTGTGTTTCCGTGTCAAAAATACAGTTTCCACATCGGCGCAACCATTCCCCCCGGCTTGAAGGGTTACCTTCGAAACGACAAATGCAAAACAAATCTAAAGTCTAATCTAAATCTAGGTTTGGGAAATAACAACTATAATATAAACCTAGATTGGAGCTCGTGCCTACTGCTGGCTAGGCAGAGGGCAGAGGCGAACAAACAACACAACGCAACATTCTCGACCAAGACGAGACGCGATTAGCCAACAACAAAATAAGGGTCTCTTCACGTGGGACCGATACAACAAGCGAGTGCTTCTTCTCCTCGGGTGGTTCGGAAACCGTAGTGGGGTTGAATTGACTAACTGGCCACTTATCTAACGCGGCATGAATCCAGGACGGTCCACTAAACCATAACGGGTGATCTAAAATTTGCGAAGGAAGCAATCCACGAGAGAGACAATCGGCTGGGTTGTCGGTGCCAGCAACGTGAAAGAGATTATGTGGCGCCAATTCAGATTGAATTTTTGCCACTCTATTAGCGACGAATGTGTCCCAACGATGGGGCGAAGAGTGGGCCCAACACAAAGCGACTGTTGAGTCCTAAAAGCTAAAAATTACTAATATTAATGCGAAAATTTACAATTATGTCATTAAGCGACACGGAAGTGCTAGTCTTAGCACTGCCATCCAAAACTACACGGAGTTTTAGTAGTAAGCTTATCTTCTCTAATAACTCCGCGGTGCGGGATAATGTACGAAGGCTGGGTCCCGCCAGTGTCCGCAGGCGCAGGTGAGATGTAACCTTTATCTAAATATTCGTTAACAACCTCATCATAGGCCCGCTTCGACTTTGGGGACGCCTGCATCTTTCGTTCCAAACAAAGAAAGCGTTTTTCAGCGGATACACGGGAGCCACCGAGCGAAAACTTGCGGATGGTAGACTCCAGTGGCGGCTCGACGGTGCAACAGAACGAAGCAGTCGAGTGACTAAAACTATCCATAGAAGCGGGTGCGGAACCAATTATAACAAAACCAAGAACTGTTTCCAGTGCGTGCGGAGCGGGGTACGTCGGTCCCCCTTGAACCTTACGTGATAACTGGAGGTGCGGGAGAATCGAAGCGCCGATCAATATATCGACGACTCCAGGAACAGCGTAAGTCTCATCTGCTAAAGGCAAGTCTTTAAATTTCGTTAATAAAGACGTGTCAACCGGGACGGTAGGCAACTGTTCAGCTATTCTATCTATAACGAGCGAATCCATGTCAAACCAAATATTATTATTAAAACGAGATCTAAACCTTGTTTTAACGGTGCCACGAACAGCTGACTGTAAGCTTCCAAAACCCTTCACCACTGAGCGGGTTGAACGCTTATCAACATTGAAACCAAGACGCCGACAACAATCTTGAGTAATGAAATTACTTTGCGAAGCGCCATCTAACAGCGCTCGAACAATGCGCGGCTTACCTAATGCATCAACAATAACAACGCGAGCGGTCGCAAGACACACAGTAGTGAGTGCAGCACTAGCGGAGAACGAACACAAGGTGACGTCATCCGCGGCGGTCACCGGGCGGGCCGGAGCGCGCGCGAGCGCGGGCTGCGGCTGCGGCGCAGGCCGCCGTGTGTCACCGCTCGACGAGCCAACCGTGCTCACATTGGATGCGGCATTACTATTCTCAAAATGAAGCAAAGTGTGGTGTCTCGCTTGACATCTGCGACAACTATTTCTACTATTACATAAAACAACGCGGTGTTTAGTACCGAGACAATTAAAACAAAAATTATTAGCGCGAACAAATTTATAACGATCACTAGGCGACAACTTTAGAAAACCAGGACACCTGTACAGTTGCGAATGATGAGTACTACACAAAGAGCAAACAGGTGATTGTACATGTGCTGGTGCGGTACTAACATAAGTATGAGTTGACCTCAGTGACTTCGATGACGCATCTACTTTGCGTGCAGAATCAACAACTATCTTCGCGCCTTCATGTTTCGATGAAGAGCGTTGCAATACTTTTATATGCTCGCGAACAAAACTTTCTAAGTCTTCGAACTTAGGAATTTTATTGCCGCGATGATCCGACTCAAACAAACGAATGGTTTCGGAATCTAATTTCCTTAAACCCATATACAAAAATACGAAGTCGCAGAGGTCATCGATCTTTAGGTTCTTTACGGCGCGAACAGCTGACGCGAAAGTATCTAGAAATTTCTCTAAGTTTTGATCGTTACATGCCGTAATAGATTTCAAATCAAACATCTGATCTAAATAGGCGTTAGCTACCGATCTTTTATCCTCATACCTAGCTTTCAAAGTATTTAAAATTAAATTATAATTCTCGGCACTAAACGTAATTCCAGCGCAAACGGTTATAGCTTTACCAGTCAATTTTTCAACGAGATAATGCAATTTTTCGTGATCTGTCAACGAATCGTTCTTATCTATTGTATTCTCAAAACTATCTATAAATAGACACCAATTGCGAATGTTACCATCAAATTCGGGTATTTGAATTGGTGGCAACTTAGGTCGGTCGCGAGTGGGGTTGGGTAGGTCAGCCGGTTTCTCCAAACTCCTAGCGACGCGTTTGATACGACAATACAAATCGTCAAACGACGACAAGGCCTGATAACTCACTGAGTAATCGGGATTCAAATTCAACTCTAAAACGTTGATGTCATGTACTAAGGTTTCGAAATCCGCGCGTAGACTATCTAAGTTTTCTATAGAACACAAGAACGAATCTCTGATGACCAAATCAGAGGTTTTAAGTGCATTATCATAAATCGATTGTACGCGAGAGTAAATCATTTCTTTTTTAGCGTTTAAAAGTTTCAATTGAACCTTACCGGTCCTATCAACCTTTGGGGACATGTTTACAATTAAATCTCAAACTAAAGTGCGGTAAACAACAAATATGAAATGACTTAATCTTAGCGGTACAGAGCAGCGACGCGGCGCGAGCGATATTCCGTGGGTAGGCAGGTACCTACAACTGCGAATGCACGCTTGAACAAACGCGCATAGCAACAAGATCGTACCTACGCGATGGTCGCTGTCTAGGTTCAACTATTATTTCAGGGATTAAGTATTGCGTAATATCTATTCAAATTAAAATACTTTCGTATGAATTTGAATGAGATGCGAGGTAGGTACAACCACGTATCTACCCACGTAGGTATTAGGTAAATACGACGTAATTGAAAAAACAAAACAAAGCCAAATGCGTTAGGTATTACACTGTGCCTATGCACTAGGGTGTCTAGTATACCTAAGATCTAAGCCTAAACGCCTAGATGCGGGGTTTTCTACTAAAATAACTAGGTATTTAGGCGCGGTGCGAAAATTGCGAACTACGGTTAAGTGTTGATACGCTACCTAACCTATTTATGTATTAGGTAGGTACAATGCGAGCCAGCGGCGAACGGACAACAAATTCTAAGCCTAAATGTCTGGATGCGGGGTTTTCTACTAAAATAACCAGGCACTTAGGTGCGGTGCGCTTATTCCCATTAGAATAATAACAAAATACGAACTACGGCTAAGGATCCGGCTCGATCCGGACCAAAAATGGTGGCGCTTGGCCACGTGCGGTAATGGACTGTATTGCGGGGATGTAGCTAACTGTTCCATTGACGCTTTACACACAAAAGACAGGTGGTCGGGTTGCCGCGGGCGTGATCCAAGCAATGAATGCAACCCGAGAAATTAGGAGAGGATGCACTAACCTTCACGACACACGTGTTTTCATCGCAGCCGGTACACGGATCTTCTCTTCCTTGCTCAGGAGCTGCCGTCAGCGTCACTAGATCACTTGAGGAACACACGAGAGGCACAATCCGATCGGTAAAGGTCTATGAAGCGGTAAAAATGTAACAAATATTAATCATTTTTGAGAGACGCGAGCGCGGTCCGTCATTACGCTGGCTAGTTCAAAGCGAGACTCAGTGTCTATATTTCACAAATGGCGGACGGAAGCTACATCTATGGTTAGTGCGGAAGGGGAGACGGGTATAAAAGGAGTGTGTTTCCGTGTCAAAAATACAGTTTCCACATCGGCGCAACCACAGTTAAATTAAGATCTTATCTATACTATGTAACTAATTACTTTAGATATAACAGTCAAGTTGGAATTTACTGCTTTTTTTTAAAGTCAAATTTTTTTTTTTTAATTACCAATGCATACCATTAAAAATTACCATGGCACACACCAATAACTTTTCGATGCTTTTCGCAGTTATGTGTGCATTTATCTAAGGTTTATAAGTACCCGGTTAATGGCAATAGGCTCGCCACCTATTACATTGGGACCTAAACATAAACTGGCGAAATATGGGTGCTAGCACCTCTACCTACCCCTTCGGGGATATAGGCGTGAGTTTATGTTATGTTATGCTAAAATTAAATGGTTTTTAGCAGTGTCCGTGGTACGAGGTCCAGGTCAAATATATTGCATTTGTCGATTTATTTATATACTTATTTGATTTACATATTTACAAGTGTATGGGCATGATGAATTATTATATATAAAAACCGATCAATAAGCCTATTGCAGTCCACTGCTGGACATAGGCCTCTTCTGATGTCGGGAAGCCTAGGCCTACTGTTTTCACGCTGGCTAGACGGGATCGCACAGGGTTTTATTTCGAGTTTTCCGTCTCTTGCAGTGATATCGACTGTTTATTTTTCAGTTAGTCACCTATTACGACACCCTTCGGATAAGAAGGGGTAGTGATACTTGTATTCTTTCTCCGTCACCCCGCATCACATATAGAAACCAAAACATTTTTTTTATACCACTTAGGTGGCAGACTAGCACACTGGCCAACTGATGGAAAGTGGTTACCGTGGCCTATGGACGTTTGTAACGCCAGAGCCAACCCTGTAAGTACAGAGTTTCTGTGCCGTCAGTGTAGAAGACAAAGCAGGACAAGCCTTTAGTCTTCCCATCGACAGCACAAATTCTCCAGTGAGCTCTGGCTACCCAACTCACCGCCGGGAACACAACACGAAGTTATTATAACCGCGGTATTCTGTAGGGCGGAGGTACTACCCCAGTCGGACTTCTATCGAATCTACAATTTTCCACCTCTTAAGTCAGTTTAAAACGGCTTACTCGCTATGCAAGAAATAGTTATAAACAGAAAGAAGGTTTCTTGCGTAATGCAGTCTTGCTCTTGCATATATTTAGTGACTTGAGATAACAACCTAGCTTTGGCGAGCTTAACCTCAGATCTGAAAGCCTACAATTTGGAATTAGACTTGGTTAAAATTGCCAACGTGTTCTAATACTGTGGTTCTCAAACTTTTTATACTATTATCACTGTACTTATGCTTGAGCTTTTTTAATGAAGGGGCTCTTGGAAATTTAATGAAACTCTTCTGGTTTTCTCCTGCTGTAATTATGAAGGATGTTTTCTAATTTGTTTAATTACTGATTAAATCAGGAAGTTTATGATTTATTATCACTTATTTAGTTTTCTTATTTTTAATCATCAATTAACCCACCGCAGTACACTGCTGGACATAGACCTCTCCCAATGCGCACAATTTTTTCAATCCTCTGCCTTCCGCGTCCAGTCTGTCCCAGTCACCTTTTTTAGGTCGTCCGTACATCTGGCTATTTCTTATTTTAACTAATAATAAATATTAGTAATAATTAAGGTCGGCAGCGCGAGTGTGACGCCCCTGGTGTTGTGCACTTTCATAGGCCACGATAACCACTTTCAATCAGGTGGGCCGTGTGCTTGTCTGCCACCTAAGTGGTATATAAAAAAATAGTTTTAGTTTAGTTATAATATAATAACACTCCCTTTCATCAAATAGAGGAACTAGACTCCTGCAATTTTACGTGATTTTTTAAGTATGTTTTATGTCTTTGCTTGCTCTATTCTATTAGGAATGGAGGGATATTTGTTCATGTAATTTATAAATACATCTATATTATTCATAATATTCAGCATCTGTACTTGAGTTCGTCATGTTGAGAAACACTGTTCTAATTAATTCATCTAACAAACAAAACAATTCTAACGAGAAATTCGGTGTTAAAACGCAAAATCTCCCATATAAAGGTGGAAAATTTAATATCTGTTTAGTTGTGCACTAAACCTCTTATAATTCTGCCGACCACCACAGCGCAGCGTCGGGACTGTCGTAAAGAGCGACGCACACTTGCAGTTTTTATGTTCAACTTCAGCTCACCGCATAGTTAAGGGGTAGACAGGTTTAATTAGTTAATTTAGGATAATTTGTCAGCTTTTAAATATGTAAAACTAATTCGGGGCACTAGTAGCTCATTTGATAGAGTATTTACTCTAAAAGAAACGGACAAGGATTCAAATCAGTGCTTTTACTAAGTATTTTTCAGGAAATTATACATTTCAAAAACCTATAATTGGAAAGATTTTCTCTAAACATAACTTTTGAACCCAAAAATGCCATTCATGTATTTTGATATTATTATTGCTTCGTGGGTTACACCATTACATATTTGTACAATTGTTTCTTTTTTATATATAACTTAGGTTGCAGACAAACACACGGCCCACCTGATGAAAAGTGGTTACCGTGACCTATGAACGTGTGTATCACCAGTGGAGTCACATCTGTACTGCTGACCCTGTAAGGACAGAGACTTTGTGTCTTCATATATATTTTTTCATTCCATTTAATTTTCTAACCTATTATACAGCTTTCAAAAACCAAGCAATAATTATAATTTAAGTCAGACTGAAAATTTTTACTCATTAAAGTTCATAAGAAAGTTTGCATACTAAACACTTTTTTTAAGAGAAATTGCGATATTTGCTCCTAATTTCTGCAGAGCCCAATTTAAATACATCGCTACATCCCCTTAAACAGTGGGCAGGTATTTAGCGCCGTATTTATAGTGCAGTATGTAAGACTGAGTTAGCGATCCCACTGCTGATATTATGCGATGCCCAAGTCTTTCTGCTCATTGTTCGAGGCTTAGCTTCGTAGACGCGGTGTTATGTGGTCAAGCTTAAGTTAACTAACTGTACATTAAGAATTAATAGGAACGGCCATTTTGTTAGTTTTGTTTTTAGAGAAAAAAGGCCTAATGAACTGACGTAATGTGTGATAGGATGTTTATTTATAGACAATAATGTTTACGGGAATTAACTCGGAAGTTTACGAGAAAGTTTAAAAGTTATTTATTTACAGGTTTGAAATAAATATTTGACAAACTGAGATAATTTTACGAACAACTATTCAGCAATATAATCATTTAATCTCGATTTCGACAGCCTCCGTGGGGTGGCGGTAGTGAACGTGACCGCTACGCAGGAGGCGCGGGTTCGATCCCCGCTCAGTGCAAATATTTGTAAGTTTCATTTCATTTCATTTTGTTCTTTAATTTAATTGCCGCGTGGTTTCCGGCAGCGTAGAATTAGGGCCACCCCAACTCTTCCCATGCGGTGTCGTACAAGGCGACTAAGGTATAGGGCGGTTTAACATAAGATAGATATATACATCCCAGACTCAGCCTCAGATGCATGCCTCGAGTCAACAATAGTGCCCGGAATACGGCAATAGGCTCACCTCCTATTACGTGGGACCGAATACAATTATTGGTGAAATGTGGGTGTTAATTCACCTCTGCCTGACCCTTCGGGGATAAAGGCGTGATTATATGTATGTATATGTAAATATAGGTATTTGTATTGATCTGGTCGTGTCTCGGAGAGTACGTTAAGCCGTTGGTCCCAGTTGCCATACGAACATCTATAGCAGTCGTTATGAATCAAAGAATCAAAGAATCAATTTCATTTATTCAGTTTAGGCACACACAGAGCACATATGAACGTCAAAATTTTACAATTATGTATGTCAAGAAATAATATAAAAATATTAAATAATGTAAAAATAAACCATTGGAAAATGATTCTTTCGCTGGTTCGGTAGATTAGTTCTACTGAGAAGATACCAGCAAGAAACTCAGCGAACTACATTAGAACTAGATTATTTTTCTTTTTTAAATTTGTTTTGGTTTACAATTTATTTTGTGCGAGCAAGCAAGAGACTTATGTTGACCACGCATTAACATCATTAAGGTACTCATCCACTTTATAGTAACCTTTACTCATTAAAGTTTTTTTCACTTCTATTTTAAATTTATTTATTGGCATATTAATCAAGTCCTGAGGAATTTTATTAAATATTTTTATGCATTTTTATGCATGGTTAGTTGGAACCCTAAATAGTCTAACAACTGCTCTAACTGCAATGCATCGATATTGTCTTTGGGTTGAGTAATTTAGATGGCAGTCGCTTCACAGAAACTATCGAAGTTCAGCCCAATCCGCAGTTAGTAAAGCGGACCCCAGACTTCGAGGTGAAACCTTCGCATATGACTAGGATTAACGCTAAGATAGGAAGGAAATAATCATTTGATCCATTGCACTATCATTAAAGTAATTAGATCAACTACGACAAGGAAGCCTGCATATACATTTGTGAATCAATCAACCAGTCTATTGCATATGTGCGTAGTATATTGGCCTTAGATGTTATATTCATCATTGCCTTAAAGTTATTCCCGGTTGCATCTAAGGTTTTCATCCTAGGTGACATCCGTCTGTTCTTTTCGATTTGGCCTATATAACTCTCATGACAATGGCATCCTTCTGCAAAGCTCATGCTGGAACCTCGTTCCTCAAGTAACAAATGTGCCCGTTTGCAGGTTGCTGTCGGTTAGGTTGCGCCCCGGTGATATAAATATACCCCAAACTACACTTAGTTTCAAAATGCAGATTTACAAAATGGTAGGACACGGCGGTATTTCCGCCCAATTGAGCAGTCCGACTGGGAAAGTAACTCCGCCCTACAGAATACTACGGCTATACCTTCGTTATAACTTCGTATTGTGTTCCCAGCGGTGAATAGGGTAGCCAGAGCTCACTGGAGAATTTGTGCTGTCAGTGGGAAGACTAAAGGCTTATCCTGCTTTGTCTTCTACACTAAAGGCACAGAAACTCTGTACTTACAGGGTTGGCAGCACGACTGTGTCTCCTCTGGTATTACAAACGTCCATAGGCCACGTTAACCACTTTCCATCAGGTGGGCCGTGTGCTTGCCTGCCACCTAAGTGGTTAAAAAAAAGATAACTTTTTATTTTGTAAATTCATCATATACCTAAACATTTACACCGAGCGGGAATCAAATCCGCGACGAAGCAGTCGAACGCTCTGTCACTACGCCACAGACATACACACTTAATTCACAAACAATTTATATCTCCATTCAGTTCTTACCAGCAGTTCTGTTATGAATACTCACAAAAAGGGTACATACACATTTAAAAGCTAACGGTATTAGAAGCACGTTAGGGCGGGCACACACCGGCGCATTGTCGCGGTGATCTACGCGACCGAGCGCTCGTAAACATCTCCACCTGGCTTTGCTAACCGTACCTCGGTACCGTTGGAATATTAACGGAGACATTTTTTTTGGGGTAAATAAATATTGTTTGAATTTATTTTTTAATTTAGAATGATATTTTTAAAATTAGTTTTAGGCTATCGTATCTCGTTTATTTTGTGAAGGATAGAACCTTATTATAAAAAATCTGAGGGTATTTCAAGTGACATAACACAAGTTTCTTTATTTTTAATATACGCTACGATATGAATTAAAAATATATATTTACCAAAATTCAACAGTAAATTATATGATGTAAGAGACGAGACAGCGATTATGGTGGGGAGGAGGGGCGTGAGTGGGTATGAATGTTTTGAACTAATGTTGAAAAAGTTTCTTTGTTTTTAATATGCGTATAATAAAATCTGTCTGGTGTTAAACAGCCCTATCCCTTAGTCGCCTTGTACGACATCGCATGGGAAGAGATGGGTTGCTCCAAATTCTACTCTGCCGGGAACCACGCGGTTAATATTATAATTACAATATGAATTAATAATATATTTAACAAAATTCACCAGTAAAAATATATTATGCTATATTATGTTATGGCGGGAGGCGTGGTTACGACCTGCACAGTATATGAAATTCTTTTTTGTATGCACAACAACTATGTGTAAATATACAAAAATAGCAAGAGAAGAGAATCCCATAATAATTTTGTTAATAAAACGGAACCATTATTTTGCACACCGTACCAGGGATCTGCACCGCCAGTATCGGAGATATCAAAAAGCTTACGCCGAGCCACTCGATTAAGGCTCGCCGTGTTTGCACCGCGAATGTGCTGACCTTACCACTACTTGAGCTGTTTTATGGTAATTAAAAATTTTGTTAACGATCCATATTGTTTTGCTTACTGTACTGACGATAGCAACATAAGTGTTTGGGTGATTTTTAATTTATTTATAAATGTTTAAATAAAATTGAAAAGCTGTCAGTCTGTCACTGTATACCCGAGGAGAGGGCCAGATCGTGGGAGATGGTCCTGTGTCGGTCGGGGTGCGAGGAATATGCCTGTCAACCTCAACTTCGGCAACCCAAGCGACCCACAGGCGGCGTGCGTTTTAGTCGGTTCGAGCCTAAAAAAAAAGGCTGTCACTGTAGGTTTTTAATATAAAAATCACGTGTGGGCTGTTATGAATGTGTATCATTGACACTCGCTTGAAAGATAAGAATTTTTTGAACACGATAGGTGCCCCTGCTTTCTATATCTTTATTTTCTGATTTTTTTTTAGAACGACATCTGCTTAGGCTCTCTAATAAAATATACAGCTCTGTGCACAGCCTCCAAACGCGTTGGAGCCTTAACAGAAGTGATAATATAAAAAGAAAATACTTTATGTAAAATATTACCTACCATTTAAACGTACCCTATTACATTACGTGGAACCGAACACCATAGTTGTTGAAATATGGGTGTTTATATACCACTGCCTACCCCTTTTGGGGATTTACAGACGTGAATATACGTCTTAAATAAAATAAGGCGTTATTCCACCTCACATATCCAATCACGCCACACCAATTACCAGCATCGAACTTCTCCCCCTCAGTGGGTGGCTTGCTTTATGTACAAAACGATCCTTACAAAGCACCTCATGTTCTAACCAGGGCTACTTTGCCTGGCCTGGCTAACAAGGCACACGTCATAAAAGTCCCTGAACTTTGTTGCACATTTCCTTAACTTTTTTAGAGATCCTCATGACAAATTAGTGTTAGAAATATCAACAAGAATTATTAATTAATTTTAGTTATATTATTTTTGTATGAACTCACAACAATCAGTATTGTTTCAGTATCAGTATTATGATTTAGAGTTTGATTCCCGTATCGTGCAAGTTTTTTCTGAAATTTGCTATGCAATTCTTAAAAGCATTGTATTAGATTTTCATTTTAGTTTGAGTCCATTAATCAATCAATCAATTAACCCACCGCACTCCACTTTTGGACATAAGACTCTTGCAATCTTGTCACGTGCACTAAATACTAATTAGAAATAAAAAATATATATTATATGATGTAGTATATTTTTTAAATGTAGATACATTGTATCTCAAAATCCCAATAAGTCTGGGCGCCCAGTACGCTGTGTACAAATATAGTTCTTAGTGAACGTAAATGATTATTGCCTGGTTGCCTGGAAGAAATCGCTTCTAGCTATACCATCGCACATCGTACATTAAACTGTATGCATGTTACCTACAAGTCGAACAAAATCAGAAGGTTGCTTGTTCATATCACGTCGGGGTCACCAATATTGCGGATTAGTAAAAGATGTTTACTAGTATTGATTCACGTTTATTGTTTAATTACATGTGCTTATATACTATATCTTAATTATAATAAATAGTGGGGTTGGCTCTCGCGGTCACGTCTTGTGACGTCTTATGTTGTTCGTATATTTGCGTGACCTGCTGAGTAGTAGCTAAGTTTCCTTGTTATGGCACAGGACGTGATATCGAATGATTATTGATGATATCTTAGGGAATTCACGTCCCGTGTTACCATGCTGCCATAGTCTATTATAATCTATTGGTGCACAATAAAGAGTAATGTATCTACCTAATTAATCCTAAATTCTTGATCAAAATCTCCTTATAACTTTCAATGTTTTAAGGATTGCGATTAATTAACCTTTTGCAACTGTTATACAGATGACACCACAAAAATTCACTCTGTGCCTATACAGTAAGACCCCAAATTACATTAACTGATTATTTAGTGTCTGTATGATAAATGGTTCAGAACCCCTTCTCCATTCTTGCCTCATCTAATCACGGCATGATTTCTATTCTAAACAAACATATTAATTAACATAAAAACATCATAATCAATCCAATATATCACTCAAAACTCAAAAAAACCTCCTTTAACCTCTTATTAAAAATAAATAGTTACGGAACCAAATTAAATAAACATACAAGTCCATATAACAAAAACTTTCCTTTGACGAACCGACCACGTCGCACACACAAAGCGAGCGATTACATAGAAAAACGTGCGAAACGCTTAAAAAGGGGGGGTAAAGGGGGGAGGACTGCTACAGAAATGCAAATATGAAATATGAAAATGAAGATGGCATGTAATAAAAGTGATATACTGGGCTCCACAGGGCCATTCCGTAGCGCTGGTAGTCGTCTCGTCAGGTTTATGGCTGGCCGTCTATCATACCCTGACAGCGTTCATGGATGCCTCCTTGAGCTTCAAGAGGAGGGGGAGGGGGGCGCTCAGATTTATTATTTCAATGTTGACGCTTGATGTTTAATATTTTTGTTACTTTATTGGCGGTATCTGGGTCAGTGATTTAGTTAGGATCGTCTTAATAGTTTCGTAAACAAGTATATTTTAATTTCATTTCTTTTTTTCATGTATCGAAGAATTAAATTAAAATAAGTTTTGTTTATTCGGTTTAACCACATAAAGAACACTTATAAACGTCAATTTTTTTCAATCATTTCAAGATTGAATGTAATTTTAAAGCATTTAGTATACTAACGATTCAAATCAATTAAGACAGAAAAAAAGTTCAGGCGGGGGTTGAATCCGCGATATTTTCCTTACAGGGATGATTATTTCGCTGGTCCGGTAAGTTAGTTCTACTGAAAAGATACCATCAAGTAACTCAGAGAACTAGATTATTATTTTACGTGTATGATATTACTTTCCCACCGTCTTCCGTTTTCAAAATGTTTATCCTTCCTTCCTACCATTACCTACCTTTACTAGGTAATAGACAAGTGTTTTGGTACAAAAGCAAACAAAACAATAAATCAAAATTATTGTCTACCTTTGTGTATTTGTACAAAAAGTTTAAATAAATAAAATAAAAAGCCAAAAATAAAACTGAATCAATCAAACAAAACAAAACAAACAAACAATAAATTCAATCGAACACCAAAACAAATAATCTCGGCACACATTTTTAAAGGATGGGCGTGCACCCGTCACCCCATACAAAGATGGCCAATAATTCCTCCACGACACACGTTGGGGACAATACTCGAATTAATTACCTGATACGCCCAGAAGCAGATGTATTTCGATTGTTTATAGGTGAATCTTGTGTTTGAAGGTATCACGATATATATACGTTATTGATGGGAAAAATTATGGTTTTAGTTTATCTGTCAGCATTCTAGAACCCAATACACGAGTTAGTTAAGCTATGATTATACTGGCTCATTTTAGATCTATAAGGCGCAAACCCCCGAGGAGGGTCATATCAAGAGACCTGGCCTTGGTCAGCCGGGGTGCGAGGGATATGCCTGTCAACCTCACCTTCGGCAACCACCAACGACCCACAGGAGCGTGTGTTTTAGTCGGTTCGAGTCCGACATAACCTCTCTTACCGGCTCCGGCGGGAGGGTATCCGTGAGGATTTTTTGCACGTAAAAAAAAGGGTGTAAACCAACCTCCCTCTACGAGCTATTAGTTGGTTGAATTTGTACACTGAGTCCCCAGTTTGGGGTTCATTAGGGAGTCGCTCGCTCAAGTAAAAGCCATTTTTTTTATACCACTCAGGTGGCAGACAAGCACAAGGCCCGTCCGATGGAAAGTGGTTGCCGTGGCCTATGGACGTGTGTAACACCAGAGAAGTCACACTCCCGCTGCTGACCCTGTAAGCACAGAGTTTCTGTGCTGTCAGTGTAGAAGACAAAGCAGGACAAGCCTTCAGTCTTCCCACTGACAGCACGAATTCTCCAGTGAGCTCTGGCTACCGTACTCACCGCTGGGAACACAACACGAAGCTATTATGGCCGGAGTATTCTGAAGGGCGAAGGTACTTTCCCTAATCGGACTGCTCAATTGGGCGGAAATACCGTCGTGTCCTATCCTCCAATGATGAAATCGAGCAAGAGACCGGATTTCAGGCTACAAAGTATAAGATTTGAAGATCTTGGTGGAGGAATCCTCATTAAATGCTTGCACTTGTAGCTATTAAGTAGTTCATTTATCATTATCTGATTCCTTTTCTCAATTCAGTTGGGGTGAGTTTTCTAGTCTAACTAAGATAAATATTCTACGACACTCTACACAACGCTATCTAGACCTATGGTAAGCATAGCTTAACTAGCTTGTGAATGCGGATAAACATACTTAGATACTTTTTTTGTTGCAAATACATACATATTATACATAGAAACACCCAGACCAATGGAAATATACTCGTACATATTCATGCATACAAATATTTGCACTGAGCGGGAATCGAACCTGCGCCCCTGCATACCAGTCGAATGCTCTACCGCTACGCCACGGAGGTCGTCGAAAGATGCGGTTGAACATCGATATTTTCCGTGAAACGACTGCCATCTGACCTCCACAACCAATTGGCGATATTAACGTTCTGTAGTTAGACTAGTCGGACTTTGGAGGGCTCCAACTACCTGCAAGGGCTGTCATTATAACCTATAATACATTGCAGTCTTTAAAATTTAGTCGGCAACTTTTCACCTAAACGAAGTTCATTGCAATTGAATGAACAGTAGACAAATACATTTATATAATCACGCCTTTATCCCAGCAGGGTTAGGCAGAGGTGAATTAATACCCACATTTCACCAATAATTCCCACGTAATAGGGGTAAGTCTATTGCCGTATATCGGGCACGATTTTTGACTCGAGCCATGCATCTGTGGCTGAGTCTAGGCTGTATATATCTGTCTGATGTTAAATAGCCATATCCCTTAGTCAGCTTGTACGACACCGCATGGGAAGAGATGGGGTGGTCCAAATTCTACTCTGCCGAGAACCACGCGGGAACTAATAAATGTATAGAAGAAAAAACAAACAAAGAAACATTCACTTTCTATTATAAATATACAATAGTCAGTTCTGCTAAATAAACTCTTTGAAGACCCTCCCGTACGTCACTACACAAATTTCAGACATAAACGTCACAAAAATACGTTCAAGTGGTTGTCTGTGTGTGTGTGTGTGTGTGTGTGTCTCAGCTCACTGCCCTAACTCCATCCCTGTATGTACAGACAACAAAATTATAAAAGGGTAAATAAAACAGAAAGCTTACACAAGTCATAAATTTGATTTATAGAGATTAAAAAAGGCGCTTTAGAAACGGCTCGAACGAAAATTTTCGGTGGGACGAATCGGGAGACGAGTGTACGGTCAGAGTAAAAAGTGATGCAGGTTTTGTTTGTAAATAAAATGTTTTGTGCTTGCAATTTATTTCAAATGTTAAATTAAAATCTTTGAAAAAACATGATTAATTTTCTTCGATTAATATATAGAAAAAACCGGTTCAGGCGGGATTCAAACCCGCGATCTTTCCTTTAGAGAGGGAGCACTCTGACCACTACGCCACAGAACCATCGCCCAAAACCATCCAAATTTTCCCGCCTGAATCGTTTAAATTTTTTCATTTTTTTATTCGATTTGAATAGTTACCATACTAAATGCTTTAAAACTTCATTCAATAATTTTCTTCGGTTATAAAATAACTAAACTTAAAAGTTAAAAGTTATGTAGTGGCCTTATGTAAGGCTTTTGCCTGTCAGAGGTGATATTTTTCTTTATGTATGTTATTGTTCATTTTACTGTTGCAGTTGACAACGCCATGAAACCTTATGTTGCAAATATTTATAGCTTATGGTATCTAATCCCTTCCCATAAGATCTCTCGAATTGCATATTACAAATTCACTTTAATTACAACATTCTAATTACAAACATAAGAATTACTGAAAGTAACCATGCTTTACTGTACCACTAAAAACTAATATTTATGTATTAGCCAAAAAAACCCAATAACTTTAAAATACACATTCCATTCTACACAATGCTTAAATTTAATACTATCATTAAAAGTACAACACAAAATCAGCAGCATACCAAAAACATCATATCAATTACTAAAAAAAAGTATTAAAACAATCGACATATTATTTTGCCAACCGTACTCATGTCAACGCGGTGTCGATGTTCCCAGCCGTCAGAGGGGGCGCCGTAAGAAAATTTACAGGCACCGTCGTATTTCACCCCCGCCTTTTTTGTTAATCTACCCTCCTAATGCGTCGCTTTGTTTACCTGCTGACCGTACGTGCTTGTCCTTAGTGTTGCTTTATTAAATAATTACAGTAGACAGGCTTTGTAAGTGTATTTGGAAAATGATTCGATAGGTACTGTTCATTATCTAGGTTTTTATGTAGTTTATATTTATTATTGTACTCTTTTTTTAATTATTTTTTTAACTATTTAATTTTCTTAACTATTTAGGGGATTTCAGATGGTATGAAGACTCTAGGGTCAAGTCAACGTCACCTGCTGATAGACAGATGATGTCATGAGCAGGCTTTCTTCTCGGGGTTTTGAGATCAAACGGCAGTCATGTTCATAAAAACGGATAGACCAAATAATATGTAGGCAAAGAAGCAAGTTGTGAAATCCTTGAGAGCAACTCTTTAATTGTTACATACATACAATCACGCCTCCATACCTGGAGGGTTAGGCAGAGCTAAATTAACACCAATGTTTAACCAATCACTGAATTCTGTTCCACGTAATAGAGAGTGAGCCTTCCGGAGTCTTCCGGGCACTATTGTTGACTCAAGCCATGCATCTGAGGCTGAGTCTGGGCTGTACATATCTGTATGATGTTAAACAGTCCTATCCCTTAGTCACCTTGTATGACACCACATGGGAAGAGATGGGATGGTCCAAATTCTACTCTGTTGGGAATCAAACGACTTGGTCTTTAATTGTTAAGAATTTAATATTTCTCTGGTGATTCAGTAATTGGATATTTGGGACTAATCTAAACTCAGCTGAGGTACAATGGATATGCCTTTGGTAATTTTACTCCCCGGCATCAGAAGACCCAAGAAAAGTCGGTTCGAGTTCAGCATATATTACTGGGGTATACGAGTAGATAATTGCAGGAAAAAAGGGACTTATCTGAACTGCAACAGCAGTAACTCACGAAAACAAAATCCAACCGCTCTTTTTTTCAATCATATAAAAATCGAATAATTAGACACACACGTAATGCAAACAATACAAGCAAAAACAACCTTGTCTAATAATAATATAGCTTTAAAAACGTTGCGCAAGGTCAGCAAATTAAGTTACTGTCAAAATTTCATATTAGGAGACCATAACTAAACAGTTCTAACAACAACTTTGAATCACTTCAGTTCACTTCTTATATTACGTTTGCAAATGAGCCCCTGGAAAGTTGAACCAGAGATACACAGAAGTTACGAGATCGTCCTAGCTTAGTTTTCGATTTGGCAAGCTCCATAGCAATATTGTTCGGTACGCGACCCATCCTAGTACGTATATATGCCTTTTTATTAGTTATTTTCGATTCATATTAAATTTTAAATGAATTTTGATAAAATATATGTTATAGTAGTTTTAAGATAGAGCAAATAGCTTGATAGTCTACGGGATAGTAAATCGCCTTGACATATGAATGGTAGTAATTCCAAGGATGCTTGTCGCATACTTAAAACAAAGGGGTTAGGTATATTTACTATGCTTCATTACTTATTTGGAGTGACCGATATTTAGACACAGCACATAGTCCACCTGAAAGAAAGTGGTTATCGAAGCCTATAAACATGTGCAACATCAGAAGAATCACACACGCACTGCTGACCCTGTTAGCACAGAGAGTTTCTGTGCCGTTAGTGTAGAAGACAAAGCAGGACAAGCCTTTGGTCTTCCCACTGTCAGCACAAAAAATCTCCAATTAGATTTGGCTACCCTACTCACAACCGGAAACAAAACACTAGGTTATTACGGCAGCGGTATTCTGTAGAGCGGAGGTACTTACCCAGTCAGACTGCTCAGTTTGACGGAAATACCGTCGTGTCTTAAAAACAAAAAAAACATTAAACTTTTAATATGAATGACCATGTGAATCTTAACTGTGTAGAAATGGAGAAAGAATACAAGTATCACCACCCCTTTCTCATCCGAAGGGTGTCGTAAGAGGCGACTAACGGAAAATACGCAGATGACATCACTGCGAGAGAAGGAAAGCTCGATATAAAAGCCTGTTCCAACCCGTCTGGCCAGCGTGGAAACAGTAGGCTAAAACCTCTCGACATTGGGAGTGACTTTTTTTTTTTTTTTATACCACTTAGTTGGCAGACAAGCACACGGCCCACCTGATGGGAAGCGGTTACCGTGGCCTATGGACGTATGCAACACCAGGGGTGTCACACTCGCGCTGCCGACCATGAAGAAACCTTCTGATGCCCCTCTTGAAGAACCCCATATTAGACCTTTGTCCAGCAGTGAACTGCGATAGGCTAGGTAATTGATTGATTGATTGATGTAAATCTGTGATCAAAGGTGATAGGAATGAAGATAACGGAAATATTATTATTAGTAAGGGAAACAAGCCCTAGGAGTCTTTCAAGCCACTTATATTTTGATCATTAAAATGCACCTAGCAACAGTCCGACTGGGGAAGTACCTCCACCCTACAAAATACCGCGGTTATAATAACTTCGTGTTGTGTTCCCAGCGGTTAGTAGGGTAGCCAGAGCTCACTGGAGAATTGGTGCTGTCAGTGGGATGACTAAAGGCTTGTCCTGCTTTGTCCTCTACACTGACGGCACAGAGATTCTGTGCTTGCAGGATCGGCAGCGCGAGTGTAACTTCTCTGGTGTTAAACACGTCCATAGGCCACTGTAATCACTTTCCATCAGGTGGATTGTGTGCTTGTTTGCCACCTAAGTGGTATAAAAAAACGGACTGTCCCAGTATCTGAGTGCTATGATACAATTTGAGAGTGTTATAATATGATTGAACAACATCATAATTTATTTTTATGTTCCTTTGACACAAAGGGATGTGTGCCCAATCTATTTAAGTAGTGACCTTGTCACGATACTGGGATATTGTATAAGAAAGCTATTGTTAGTGCTTTTGAATAGCGATGCAAAATAGTTTTCGTCAATTAGTTTGGTTTAACTTCGGTAGATGGCATTAAGTGTACGTAGTATATCTATCACTTCATGGAGTTTTATTTTTCTGATAACTTGTGAACTGGGGATGTCTTAAGTCTGCTAACTTGGTTATCGTGACAATAGAGAATATATTCTTTGGGTCATTTTTTTTTAAGATTTCTAGAACCGATATTACTAATATTGCTCTCTAACCCCTCCAGCTAAGCTATGCTGCTTGGTAAGCTATGGTAATTGCTTGTGTTAGGAATGGGTGCACGTCGGTAGTGTAATGGACAGGATTCGATTCCGGGACCTCTCGATCGTAAGGCCGACTCCTTAACCACTAAGCTCCCGATGCTTCAGACCAAGCGAAAGCTCGAGCAATTTTTAAGTGTTAATTATATTTCAACTTTATTTTACCAGGCTGAATATAGTATCGTAAGACTGTGGCACATTGTTGCATCCTATTTTAAGCTTTGTCGTAATGAAATAAGGTTGAGATTTTAATTAGATACCACTTAAAAACTGCTCAAATATTTATCTGCCTGCTTTAAAAAGACTCTTAGTCCCACCAAGTCTGTCTTGATTATCATGTATTTGAAACCAATATTTAAACCATGTGGTTCCCGTTGAAGTAGAATTTGGACCACCCCATCTCTTCCCATGCGGTTTCGTACGAACTCAGCCTCGCATGACTTTAGTTAACAATAGTTCCCAGAAGACAGCAATAGGCTCACCCCCAAATTACGTGGTACCGAATTCAAATACCTGAGCCCTGCCTACCCCTCCAGGGATAAAGGTGTGACTACTACCAATATGAAAATCAGCATCCACATTTATTGGCTACAAACAATATGTCCAATACATTCATCATAAACAACATCCAAACTTGCAAGCATTAAAGCCCCTTAATTTCCCGAATAATTGCTTCAAAGGGGTTGGTAGGGCGGCTAGTGGGGGTTATTTCATAATCTACGACCCCCCGATGCAGACGGATCAACGTGGCACAATCCCGGCGATAGAATTTTATGAGACCCCCGGATGCAATGGGTAAGCAGTAGTCATAAATAGTTGCGGGTGTTGCGCCATCCTGGATGAGTCATGGGACTATTATCTTTCAATATTTCTGTGTGGTATATTTTTAAGGTTAGGGAGAGACTTGCATTTGATCGAGGCGTATTCGAGAGTAGTACTGGGATCCTCATACTGTGTTAGAGGTAAACTCACATCTGATCGTGGTCTATTTAAGAGTAGTAGTGGTATACTTTTGCGAACGAGTAGGTTTTTTATATACTGGACACGTTAACATCACTACACTCGACTGATGGTAAGCTAAAGGTGAAGTCTCGGGAACGAGGGCCATAAATACCATTCAGATTTCCACTCAAGTGCAATATACCTGTAAGAAGGGGAACTAAAATATATATATGAACTGGTAAGTGGCCCATTTAGTAAAGATCTGGGCCAATTTTCACAAAGCTAAAAGTGACGTGAGTTGCCTTCTAATCAATTTATTTATTTAAATAGTTAATAATTAAGGAGTAAATATATTGTTTTAATCCTTAAAAGATATTAATCATCGTTTAAGCTAGCTTCGACTGATAAGGCTAGCTTAAACGAACTTACAATTTATTTAATTTTTCTTTAAATCT
Organism: Eilema griseolum; assembly: GCA_963662185.1. NCBI lineage: Eukaryota > Metazoa > Arthropoda > Insecta > Lepidoptera > Erebidae > Eilema > Eilema griseolum. Next base: position 25,800,028 of record OY759240.1, read on the forward strand.
TTATTGTACACAAGAAAATAATACATTAAAAGGTAATCAAAAATACATATTGGTGTACAAAGGCGAGCTTAACTCAATATTGAGTTTTCTCCCAGCAAACATTTGGGGGATTAAAAGTGCAAAAAAAAAGATAAAAAAATAAAAACTTTTTAACATATTTTTACACATTTTCGTGTATATTATGTAAATAATTGTTTATAAATAAAAATATTTTTTACACATTTAATTAAGTTGTGTTTTCATACAAAAATCTACACTTAATTTTTTACATGACTAGGATTTTTCTTTCTTCATTTCTGTCTTTCCTTCTTTTTACTTTTCTTTCCTTCATTCACAAGTAAGCAAGCACGCTGTAATCACATCCAGCGCTCCCTACGTCCCCGCCAGGGCACATTAATGCACCTCGACTGTACGTAGCTATTACACTATGAGTTGTGGATTTGTTTTGCCGGTCAGATAGTTGGAAATATGAAAATGAGTTTCAAGTTCCTAAGATGTGAGGCGACATCAAATTTTATGTACAAAACAACTTTTGTATTAATCTAGAGTTTTACTGTATAAGATAATAAAAATATCTCATGGCTGTGTTTGTGTTGTATTTGTTTATTAGTTTGGTAGATTTTAGTATTATTAATTTAAATAATTCAATGGATGTAGTAATTTCAGTATGTTTTTGTAATCTTCAGCATTATTAAGTTAGCGTTGAGTCCCGGTTGCATCTGAGGTTTTCATCCTAGACTAACTCCTGGTAACATTTTCAGTCCGAGCTATATTGGGTCTCGGATTCAAATCCTGTCCTGGATGTTCGTTTTTTAGATTAATGAAATATTTATTCTCAACTATCTCGTTAACAAAAACAAACAATAATCACACACACAAATATAGCTCATTGAAATAAAATCACTGTTGAACTGATTCTACACTTCAAACTATCACTATTCACGTTGAACTGATTCTACACTTCAAACTATCACTATTCACGTTGAACTGATTCTACCACCATTAGTCACCCCGTGACCAAACATATAATCACGCCTTTATCCCCGGAGGGCTAGGCAGAGGTGAATTAAAACCCACATTTCACCACATTCTGTCCCACGTAATAGGAGGTGAGCTTATTGCCGTCTTCCGGGTACTATTTTTGACTTAAGCTATGCATCTGAGTCTGAGCTATTTATATCTTTCTGCTGTTACAGCCCTATCACTTAGTCGCCTTGTACGACACCGCATAGGAAGAGATGGGGTGGTCCAAATTCTACTCTGCCGGTACCATGGCTGCTGAAAAGCTGCCGAAACGTCGGGCTAAGTTTAAATAAAAAAGTAACATCAAATACAAGGTGATTTTGTTTAAGTAATCACTATAGCTATCAGCAAAATCTTAGTACAAATTTAATCGAATCATACAAACCACTTCATGAAAATACAATAACACTTGTCCATTAAGCAAAAAGTGTGAGTCTCGAAGTACCTATCCTAGGTGAGGTAGAAAAGATCGCTGAGTGAAGACTGCTGGGGTGACATGCTACGGACAAAAGGTAGCAGATTGCACCTACCACCCCTGACTTAAGGCGAAGATTCGCGTATAACTTGCAATTATTTTTATAAAAATATTTTTTCAATTCAATGATTGGTAAAATGTGGGTGTTAATTCACATCTGCCTAACACTCTCACAGTATGTGTATTTGTCATTTACTTTGAGGTAACTTATACATCAAACTACGAGCACAGCCACCATTACTAGTCTCCCCTTGACTGTATGGTAAAAAGCAAAAAAAATGTCGGGATCAGTGTACTGAACTAGTAAAGTAACACTAAATAAAGGTGTATTCCCATCCAGTAACACCCAAACGAGTACCAGTGTTACTGGTTGGAAAAAAAAAACCCAACTGACACTGACACTGTACTTTTTCAGTATATTTTATTTTTCACCTGACCGGTTTCGCCTCATGGCATTTCCAAATGTTCGTATTGGCGGTTATAAAGTTATATTTCAAAATACTTGACAATATTCTACATGTGAGTAGCTTTAAATTTATGTATACCAGCTTCAGTATACCGGTCAGGTGAAAAATAAAATACAGTGAAAAAGTAAAAAGTGTCTTATTTAATATGTTAATGTATACAATACTTTTTACCCTACCAATTAATCGTGATAGAACTCGTTAATAATAGTTTTGTTCCAAAATATTTACAGGTAAACTTTTCGAATGCCACGTGGTTTCCGGCAGAGTAGAATTTGGACCACCTCATCTCTTCCCATGCGTTGTCGTACAAGGTGACTAAGGCATAGAGCTGTTTAACATCAGACAGAACTATACAGCCCCGAGTCAGCCTCAGATGCATGGATCAGCAATAGTGTCGCGAAGACCGCAATAGGCTCACCCCATATTATGTGGGACCGAATTTAATATTTGTGTAATTCACCTCTGATAAAGGCGAGATGTATATGTATAAACTTTTCGAATTAAATTCTACGTTTAATCCAATTTGTCTTCCCCTTAAGCAGTTGCAGTAGATTTCAAGACGGACGGACGGACAGTGGGGGCAAGCAAAGGGGTCAAACGCCATCGATCGACGCCCGGCTCGCCTGCGATCATACCGCTTGTTTATTTTATATCAGTTGTCAGCAGTCGTATGTGATGCCCAATGTTCATTATTTGGATTTTGAAATGAACGAAATTATTTAAACTTTTAAAGTAGAAGCTTCTCTTGGAGAGATACTCTGACAGTTTTGAGAAAGACCGTACTTTGGTCCTTCCGTTTAGTATTTTTATATGGTATGTTAACTTTACTGGGTGTGACTGCTGTCTGTCTTCTGAACCTTGAGTGAAAAGCTTCCATCTGAACCTCGTGCCTTGTAAGCATGATGCACCAACATAAATTCAAAGAAATAAAAATGAACATAAATCATTTTTATTTCTTTGAATTTCTGTTTTTTTTTCTGTCTGTCTTGTCTGTTATTAAGTAAAGAAAATGAGCTAACTTCGTACTTTTATGTTCTTAGTTTTATCTAATAATTCATATATAGTCCTTCATTCACACATCATTTAGTAGGTGCACAGACTATCAGGTCAGGTTGGTTTGTACTCCATAGGTGCTGGCATTTCTAGGTACACAGAATATTCAATTGACAAAGTGTCCGCTTGACGGCAATACGTTGGCCCCCTATTACGTGGGCCGAAAGTCATAGTTGGCGAAATGTACGGATTTTAATACATCTCTGCCTACCCTTTCTGAGAGATACAGACGTGAATATGTAAATACTGGTTATATATGAAGCTCACTTCAAAATTACCATCTCACTATTCCCACTTCATATTTCAGCTGATGCACTTTAGATCTCTACAAATTGTCGAGTGCATTGCTTCCTTAGCACCTTCAACCACACGCGCTTGCAAGGCTGGCTCAAAGCGACCGGAGACAACTTAACACCTTAGTGGAACAGCAGTGAATGTTTAATAGCGGTCACTTTGTGCACACCACGTCCCGCAGGGTTTTTGAAAACTGACTGGAGTTTGTTTCCATTGTTGGAGTAATTTTTCGTAACGTTTTTGGGAATGTTCGATGTATTTCTAAGTATTAAGGTTATTGCTCACCGGTTGACCTGCTCCAGCACCGCCCTTGGTATAATTTGAAGCAATATATTAGCCCATTGAGTCCGTAGTTTTTTAATTTTCATATTATGTATGGAAAATTGCCGAACTTGTTGATATTTATAACCACTACTCTGCTTCCTTAAGTAGTAGCGTGATGACATATTCTAACTTTAAATTGACCAATTGAGCAGTCCGACTGGGGAAGTATCTCCGCCCTACAGAATATCACGACAATAATAACTCCGTGTTGTGTTCCCGGCGGTGAGTAGGGTAGCCAGAGTTCACTGGAGATTTTTTGTGCTGTTATTGGAAAGATCAAAGGCTTGTCCTTATTGTGTCTACTGCACTGACGGCATAGAAACTCTCTGTTCTTACAAGATCAGCAGCACAAGTGTGAATTACCAGGTGTTGCAAACGTCCATAGGCCACGGTAACCACCCTCAATCAGGAGAACCGTGTGCTGCCAACTAAATTATACAAAGAATAAAATTACCATCTTTGTTTGTATGCGTTGTCGTTGACGGTTTGTATAAGCTACACTGGTGTTTCTATTTGTTTTTGGACTAGAGATTAGAGCGACTAGAAGCTACCGTTGGAACGTCCAACATCGAAGCCTCATGATCTGTTGTTGCAGGTGATATTGTCTTAGGTCCCTAAGGTTCCCAAAAACACTATATATTTGCCGACTTATGACATTTTCCTATGGAATAAAACTCTAGGACTCTGCTAGGAACTCCAACAATGAATGAACAATGAACCATCTCTAAGGCGCACTGGTTCGTTAGGAATAAGGAGATCCATAACTACCTACATAGATATGCCTACTGTCAAGGAAGAGGTCAATAACAACAGCAAGAAATATAAGGAGAGAGTGGAACATCACAGGAAATATTTGACAAAGAACCTCCTGAAAGTCTTGAAAATGCGACACGCTTTAAGAAACGACACATACTAGACTTAGACTGAAGAAGTTAAATTCTGCCACCCGATGTGGTGTCATTAGATGGAATGACACCTAAACGCTAATTCATTGGAACTCATCTGATTATGGCTGAATAGCCGATTGCAGATCAAGATATCGAGAAAAAAAAAGACAGTTTCGAACCCGTATCGTGTATTATAATGGAGGCGAGTCCAGAAAGTGCATGCACGAGGTGCGTCGCGACCACACGGACTGTCTTACCCCTTTATGAAAGTCCCCTCAATACAAGCGCTGCATATTTTAACCTTACCTCGGCCACAGCCCGTTTCGTAAACGCTATCTGCTTTTCGCTTCACAAATATACATTTACCATCTAGAAATTCCAAGTTATACGACTTGCAATTGTATATTACATACAAGAAGAAGTTGTTTCAGTTTTTGCAACTGCAAAATTAAGTTGGTACTTAAGTAAAAGCAAGTCATTGGTCGGGCTTGAGATATTAGCAGCCAGAACTGTCCAGATGGGTGCATTTATGGCGAGATATTACCGATTTGATAGCCTTTGAGGGCAACATGTGAATTCTGAATGAGTTTGGCTCAGGTTGGCTTTTGATTTAAGTGTGAAGAATATATTTCCAGAATATTTTTTTTATACCACCTGGTTGGCAGAGCACACGGCCCACCTGATGGAAAGTGGTTACCGTGGCCTATGGACGTGTGCAGCATCAAGAGAGTCACACTCATGCTGCCAACCCTGTAAGCACAAGAGTTTTTGTGTGGTAAGTGTAAAAGACAAAGCAGGACAAGCTTTTGGTCTTCCCACTGACAATATAAAAACTCTCCAGTCAGCTTTGGCTACCCTACTCACCGCCGGGAACACAACACGAGGTTGTATAATTATGACAACACGAGGTTATTATGGCCGCGGTATTCCGTAGTTCGGAGGTACTTCCCCAGTCGGACTGCTCAATTGGACGGAAATGTCGTTGCGTCCTACCTCCTCCAATTCCTTCCAACCTTCCAATAGTGTTTTTTTTTAAATTGATTTAACTTTGTGCATTTCAAAAATGGGTTTGTTATACGAGTTATATAAGATAATGTTAATATTGTTTTTCAAACGGCTTGTGTTTATTTATTTATTTATTTATTTATTTAGAAACTTAACAGCATATTAACATGATGCATGAGTAAAGTTAAGAATACATACGACACTTAGCCAATAATAAAGTTTCCCGACAAGTAAAATTGCGTGCACTGCTTAATACACAATTATGACAGGTAAACAAATTATAGATATATTATCATAGGCAGGAATATCAATTTAACAGAGTGCGAATGACTAAAGTATACAATAATCACAAAAAAGAAATTACAAATATGTCCGTAACCTTTTAACAATCTCTTTCTTAAAAACAGTTTTCGACAGGTGGAAGATGTCAATGTCATTAAAGTTTTCGTTATAGCAGCTAGGCAAACGAGTGAGGACGGCATTTTTGCCATAGTTAGTGCGGTGCAGAGGAACACTAAACAAGCGGGTATGTCTGGTACGAGTTATAGGTGCGCTCAAGTTAATATGGGAAAGTAGATCGATACTATCAATTTCACCTCTTACAATAGCAAATAAAAAGCTCATATCCAGTAATACGCGCCTGCTTGACAGAGGGAGCAAAGTATACCTCTTACAGTCATCGTAATATGAAATATGTCGTCTCCTTGCTTTAAAGTTAAGATGTTTTAAGAAACGCTTTTGCAGTCTTTCTAGTTTGTCATTATACGTAGCATATTGAGGAGACCAGATAGGACTGCCATAGTCTAGCACACTTTGCACGTATGCACAGTAAACAGTTTTGAGACATGAAATGTTTTTAAATTTGGAGCACGTGCGCATAACAAAGCCCAGACTCCTGAAAGCCCTACTAGCAATATTGTCAATATGGCGGGAAAAGAGCATCTTGGAGTCCAACACAAGTCCCAGGTCTCTAACGTGATCCACCCTTGCGATGACATCATCACCGAATTTGTATGTGTATTCGATCGGTTTCCTACGGCGACTAAAGCTTATGCATTGGCATTTGTCGATGTTTACAGTAATATTATTACGTCTATAATATAGGAATAAGGCGTCAAGATCACGTTGAATCAACTCACAGTCATATCGAGATTTAATCTTCATATATACCTTTTTGTCATCAGCGTACATGAGATGTTTGGAGTTACTGAAACATTTATCTATGTCAAATAAATATGCACAATACAGTAGAGGTCCGAGATGCGAGCCTTGTGGTACTCCGGAGGAGATATTAATGAAATTAGATTTGTATCCCCCAACAGTTACGGCTTGTGAGCGGTTTGTTAAGTAGGATCTTATCCAGCGCAATAGGTCGCCATGAATTCCTAATTTATATAATTTCGCGAGCAGTATGTCATGGTGGACCCGATCGAATGCCTTTTCAAAATCCGTATAAATCGCGTCCACCTGACCGTCCGACTCCATCCCACACAATACATCATTACAAAAAAGAGCTAGATTAGAGTTAGTAGAACGGCCCTTCATAAAACCGTGCTGAGTGTCAGGAATGCCCCGCGAAATAACTGGGTAAATGCTATTGTATATAAGCTTTTCAAAGATCTTACTTATTATAACAAGAATAGATATGGGGCGATAATTTTGAATTACCGACTTTGATCCTTTTTCATGGATAGGTATTACATGTGCTTTTTTCCATAAGGAGGGAAATATGCAAAGTCGTAATGATTTTTGGAATATAAGATAAATTGGATAGGATAGATTATCAGCACACTTAGATAAGAGAATAGCTGGTATTCCATCGCATCCAGGGCCCTTTGTCTTGTCAAGTGTCTTTAGAGCGTTGAGAACCATATCTTCCGTTATCATTATTGTAGACATAACATTATGATAAGTGTCACAGTCTGTACCAGGCATGGTCTCTGAATCATTACAAGGTACATCTATAAATACGCTATGAAAAAAATTGTTGAAAGCTGAGCATATAGCCTGTCCCTCAGTAAAAGTGACACCGTCTGAAGTAAACTGGTTTGGGTATTGACTACCGCCTCTTTTTGACTTGACGTAAGTCCAGAACGCTTTTGAATTGCGGGTTATATTAGCTTCCGATATGGATATAAAGGTATCAAAACATTTTCTCTGTTCGCGACGATGCCTACCACGAAGAACGGCAAACTCTAAATAGTCACGGGGATTTCCGAACTTCTTCCATCTTTTGTGAAGTTTGTTTTTCTCATTAATTATCTTCACTAAAGATGGACTAAACCATGTAGGATAATGACAGTTTTTAGACTTTTGAACTAACGGAACCAACATATCAATACTATCATTTAATATTTCATAGAACCTGTTCACGGCGTCATCCACCGTGTTTGCATGTAAAATCTCGGACCAATCAGTTTGACTCAAGTGATTGTTAAGAGCATCATAGTCGCATCGGTAAAAATTGTGTCGTCTATTAAATTATGTTAAGTTATGTTATATTGTACGTTATATTTTAACGGAGTATATTATATTATTTTGTATATTATAACGGAGAATGCTATATTCTACATGTCAACTTTTCAAAAATTTGTAGATCTTTTTAAACTGCGTTCATGTGCCACTTATGGTATCTATAAAGTTTGTAATTATAGTCTAGGATATTTTTTCATCATACTTTTTAAATCTACTCTTCATAATGTATTGCGAAGGTAGTGAAATACCCTTCCTTAAATTTCGTTGATTTAATGAAACAATCTTGAAAAGTATATTATATTTTCTGGGAATACGCTTGGTTCCCGGCAGAGTAGAAATTGGCCCCCCTATATCTTCCCATGCGGTATCGTACAAGGCGGCTAAGGTATAGGACTGTTTAACATCAGATAGCTAGATAGATGATTCTTTATTGTACACCAACAGATTTACAGTAGAACAAGTAGGTAGCATGTATACAGTTCAATGTACAATGGGCGGCCTTATCGCTGAAGCGATTTCTTCCAGGCAACCTTGGGATGCACAGTAATGTTATAAAAACAAAAGATATGGTATAGTTACCGACTAAACGTAAATAGATAGTGTATTAAAACAAAAGAATGAGAGCCTCAGATGCATAGCTCGAGTCAACAATAGTGCCCGAAATACGGCAATAGGCTCACACCCTATTACGTGCGATCGAATAAAATTATAGGTGAAATGTGGAAGTTAATGAAATAAATAAATATTCCACGACATTCTACACAACGCTATCTAGACCCATGGTAAGCATAGCTTAACTAGCTTTGTTATTTGATAAAGAATCAAAGAATCAACTTTATTTATTCAGTTTAGGCGCACAAAGAGCACATATGAACGTCAAAATTTTACAATTAGGTATGTCAAGAAATAATACAAAAATATTAAATAATTTAAAAATAAACCATTGGAAAATGATTCTTTCGCTGGTTCAGTAGGTTAGTTCCACTGAGAAGTAACCAGAGAGAGAGAAACTAGATTATTTTTCTTTTTTTAAATTTGCTTTTGTTTACCATTTATTTTGTGCGTGCAAGCTAGAGACTTATGTTGACCACACATTCACATCATTAAGATACTCATCCACTTTATCCTTTACTCATTAAAGATTTTTTCACTTCTATTTTAAATTTATTTATTGGCATATTAATCCTGTATTCGCATAAAACTCATCTATCTCAGAATTATACAATCACATACAAGGTAAAGTATAAATATTCAAAATTCACTGTTTACATGATGTACTTGACGAAAATACAGTGAGCATCACCAAGACAGCTAGCAGGCTGTCTCCGAATAACAATGGGCAGCTTCACACGCTCGCTACTGATATGAAAAACATGCCATTGCTATTGTACATACACTCGTATATTTAGTGCTGTAGATTGATAAGAGTAATACGAGTATTAAAACGTGGAAGTAATATATTTTTTTACATATAGTTACGACTTTTCGGGTATGCAAAACCATGATTTGAGTTTGCTACGATCATTTTACTTCTTTAATTTCATAATAGTTTTCAAATATACTCACCAGTTGCTGTACTTTGAATTATGACATTTTGGAATATCACCTAAATCGATATAGAAGTTAAGAAGGCTGGCTGTGCCGGTGCTGCTGCTGCTTCTGCAGAGGCTCTCAAGCTGCGCAAATACTCCAATCCCATCGGAGATTATGAATTTGTGCAATTAAGGTGTCGAAACTTTGGGGTCATGGGGTCCGAGCCCGCTCGCAATCTCTCCCGTGAGATTGCGAAGGCATATGGTCGACGCTTCTCGTGACCAGAAGGCTGGCCTCTTTTTAGGTCAGAGAATAAGCATTGCCATACAACGTGGCAATGCTGCCAGTCTTCTGTGAACGCTACGACAAGAGGCATGCGATACGGACGAATTCCACAACGCATTTTAAATTATTTTTTTTAATACCACTTAGTTGGCAGACAAGCACACAGCCCACCTGATGGGAAGCTGTTACCGTGGCCTATGGACGTATGCAACTCCAGGGGTGTCACAGTCGTCGTTCTACTCTGCCGGAAACCACGTGGCACTCGAAAAGTTTGCCTATAATATTTTGGAATAAAATTATTACGAACGAGTTCTATCGCTATTAATTGGTGGGACAAAAATTATTGCATTTTTTATATTTTTTTTATACCACTTAGTTGGCAGACAAGCACACGGCCCACCTGATGGGAAGCGGTTACCGTGGCCTATGGACGTATGCAACACCAGGGGTGTCACACTCGCGCTGCCGACCATGAAGAAACCTTCTAAGGCCCCTCTTGAAGAACCCCATATTGTAGGCGCTTGGGAAAACCGCAGCAGGGAGGTCATTCCACAGCTTGAGTGTACGTGGGATGAAATTTCTTTCATACCGCACAGTGCGCACCGTCTCAGGTCGCAATGTGTGGGGATGAATTCCCTGCCTATGGCGAGAGGTGCGATGATAGAATGTAGCTACGGGCATCATGTCAAACAATTCATCTGAGCACAAACCATTGTATAGGCGGTCGAACACAGACAGTGAGGCAAAATCCCTCGTAAGGCTAAGAGGTTCCCCTCTACCTGTGAGTATGGGATTGTCAACCAAAATAATAAAATAATGCTATAAGTTGTATAATAGTTATTTTAGTTTTATTTTAATAATTACATGTAAATTTATGTATATATGACGACATTAAAAAGAAAAGAAGCTACTGCGTACTAAAGGCAAAATAAAGTTAGCAAAGATTGTTTTTTTTTTTCATTATTTCTAAACGACACGTATACACGTTTCATTCAACTTTATATGAGAAGATGAATACTTATCTCCTTTGCCAACTACACATACGCAATTATTAGCTCACATTTAATGCTAGCAATAAAATAAACTTTATTCACAAGCAATAGCTGAACTCCTTAAAACATAGATATTTGAACCGTATGTCACACAACTGAGGTTTTATTTTTCTATAACAGTAGAGCCACTTAAAACGTGACAAAAGTCTTGTAGATAAACAAGCCGTCAAGAAATTAATGAGAATGTAGCTCGCAGTGGTGTTTTAGTGTCATCTCATTATCATCATACGAGTCGGCAGTAATTGTGTCTGCGACTTACAATGAGCCGTGGGACTTATTAGACTGCCTTGTTCATTTTGTATCCTTATTTTGAATCACTTTTCATATACCTACTAAGACTTCAAGCTTTGGTTATCGCAACCAAACATAACTCATGTCCTCTTTTAAGGTCTATTTTTTTTACGTGCGGAAAAATCCTCCCGGATTGGTATCCGACTGTTGCTGCCCCGCAGTGAAGTACTGCTTCGCCCTGTTAAATACTCCAAGTTTTCTTGATGCCAACTTAACCTTGTCCTCCAAATGACTACGGTACTGGACGTCCCTGGAGATATCGACACCAAGGATCCCGATACTCGAGGAGATGGTAAGTGGTGTGTCCAGGAATTGCGGCGCTATAATGAATGGGTTAGTAATGAATAGGTTAAAACTTCATGGTAAATCCACAGAACAGTTACCAGTTGTCTTACGTAAGTGACAAGCGTGACAGCGCGTCAACACGACGCGATTCGTGACATATTCTTCCATACTTCACATAACGTATTAACGTGACACAACGTAGGACACAATACCTACAGACACCGCGGCTATAATAACTTCGTGCTGTGTTCCCAGCGGTGAGTAGGGTAGCCAGAGCTCACTGGAGAATTTGTGCTGTCAGTGGGAAGACTAAAGGCTTGTCCTGCTTTGTCTTCTACTGACGGCACAGAAACTCTGTACTTACAGGGTTGGCAGCGCGACTGTGACTCCTCTGGTGTTACAGACGTCCATAGGTCACGGTAACCACTTTCCATCAGGTGGGCCGTGTGCGTGTCTGCCAACTAAGTGGTATATAAAAAAATAAAGAACAACGACCACTTGATATTATTGTTTTCGCCGCGTCGCACTTGTCGCTTGAGGAACGGTGCTTTAGTTCGATTTGGATATTTTTTTTGTAAATACATAGAATACAGTATGAAATAGCATGTACTTATGTGGAAGTAGTTTCTGCCGGACTTCCCAAATCCGAGAAGGAAACCTGAGTAAGAGTCTATCAGCAAAATGGGTACTATTCACCTCTACTTAAACCTTCAAGAATATCAGGCGTGAGGCAAAGTACAGAGCAACATAAACTATAATATTCACAAATACTTATAAATATTATCCTACATACAAGTACTTACATCCGCCGTGGTCTACGTAATACAGTGTCGTCACGCGTCGCTGATAATTCGTGCTACTGCTGAAAATGAGCTGCATACTGCATATCACTTGTTAGCTTTCCTGCCAGCGAGATACAGGCTGCTCCGGCTACTCATTTGTGTATGACGATGAAATAATTTTATGGATACTTTTAAGGCATTTTAACGGATTACATAGCGATTTATGCTTAGTTATTTTATTTTATACACTGATTTCAATAAATAATATAAATTTATAACACTAAAACCCGACTACTGGAAAATCACTCCCTAAAATGTATTAAACAACAAAATATCAAGGATAGGCGTGGGCGTATGTCACTTTTTCTTAGAATGTATTGTTCTGTTAAACTAAGTGGCATATGGCTATCCTTGATATTTTCTTTTTTAATACTTTTAGGGAGTGATTTTTCAGTAGTCGGATTTTAGTTTTAAACAATTTTTTTATTTATACTATTTTGGGGTGAACAATAGGTATCATTTATACATATTTGAAATGTGCTAATTAAGTCCTTTTAATTGATACCAAACACGACACATTTATCTCAAATTTATTTTTTAACTTAGTACTTTATGACTGCTAGAGGGCGCCACATTAGATTCAGTGACACGTTATGTAGCCTATAACCAGCGGACGACTAAGATGCTTCTAACGATACTGCATTTGTTCAGTTCTAATAAGTGGTTAAGGAGCTATAAGGAAACAGATGAACCTTCATACATACGTAGCCTGTCAAAATCCTCCTTTCGTTTCGCCGTAGTCGGGTAAATAAAATAAAAATACATTGACAATGATAATCCGTTAAAATTCTTGTGTTTTTGCTGATCTTTAAACTGTTACGTTTATGACTATGGACGTAATTATTTTATTGAATTGATTGAATTTTTCCCACAGCCATTGGCAGTGGTTATTGACTCATATGGTGGTCAATTATTTTTATACATCTATACTGTATAGCTGTTTGTAAATGATACGTAGCAGATACGTTTTTGGTTGCTACTTAAATTAGATACTTAGTATTATGCTGCATTTAGTAGTACTACATTCCCTATAGTCCGGGTCCTTTAAGCAGGGCGTGAAAAATCATATGATGAGGCCATCAAAGTGAGTGTCACCATTGTAACATGGTATATATAAGTATCCCCTCTTTTCTGAGACTTTGTCTTCAGCTTACCATCAGGCGAGGCGAAGTATAATTGACGTATCCTATAAAAAAATACATCTTGTCAGCAATCCTGAAGCCTTGTTATATTTTCTTCCTTTTTATTTTTCTCTCCTTCTACGATATCATGTACAAAGAAGGAATCTTCTGTACAGAGGAACATCTTTATTATTGTAAGCGATCATGAATCACGGTTTACTATTTCATTGGCATGTATTTATTATAATGAAAGAACGAGACCAACAAATCATTACAATAAATTTAAACACCAATAATTATTTTCAAACAACCTGTACAATATTCCTTGGCGCCGCAGACATAGTGGTGCGCAGGCGTAAAAATTAAAATAAACAATAGCAACACTCGTCCTACACCCTGGGGCCGCTTGTATTAAAGCTTTTGTCCTAAGATTAGCTGTTAAGAAAGGCTTGGAATACAAGCCTGTGTCGTCTGAAAGTCAGCTACGGAATTAGTCGGAAAAATCTTTTTTGTTGTTTTTTTTTTGTGTAAAAACTATGAGGAATGAAGTAGTGTGTTGACTTGATGGTCGCTTTTGTTTTGTGTTCGCTGATGTTTGGTTTGTTTTTATACGTGTGGATGTGTTATTAATTGCTATGTGTGTGATAACTTTTGTAGCTTTTTTTGTACCACTTATTTGGCAGACAAGAACACGGCCCACCTGAAGGAAAGTCGTTACTGTGACCTATGGACGTATGCAACATCAAGGGCATCGCACTCGTGTTGCAGACCCTGTTCTACCTAACCTTCTAATGCTCTTGTTGAAGAACCCCATATTGTAGTCGATTGGGATAACAACGGCAGGGAGTTCATTCGACAGCTAAAGCGTGTGGGGTATGAAGTTCTTATCATATCTAATCTGTGCGTTCTGTTTCAAGTCGCAATGTGTGGGGATGGATTCCCCCCCACACATTGCGACTTTTTCGTTTCTTTCTATATGTTAATCTATGATGTAAGCTATTGTCATCTACCTATCTTTTCCCCGATTATTTTCTCTTTCATACATTCTTGTCAGATTGTTATATCACTTCATACATCATATACTGTCTTGTTGTGTTCAAATTCAAGAATAATAATGTTTTGTCGTTATGTCGTCAGTTGTGCTTATATTTGCTATCAAATAACTAAGCAACTAATAAAATGCAATTATTGGCACGATTCACTTTGAGATTATTATCTAACATTGTCAGTATTTAGTAGTTTAATATAGTTAACTCTTTCGTCTATTTGTAGATTATATTGGGTTAGGTTTTCTTCACCTATTTAAATCCTATGTATTCAAGAATAAAGAATTTATAACATGCATTGAAATTCAACCTCAAGTGTTGAAATTCAATGCCTATTACTACCTAGTAATCTTTACTCAATTTAATTAACTATAAAATCTATAGGTGTCTATAAATCTGACCCTTTTTCAATATGCCATGCCATAGTAATTCATGATACCCTTAGTATGACAGGTTACAGTCACACTTACTCTAACCAGTGGCATACGACCACGGCTATCCTTTATAATGTTGGGATCGAACATTGAATGAAACACCAGCTCGGATGATATAAGACTGTCCTTTATTGTAGTAACACCTCATATATATATTGGTTACAAGTAGGTTAAAATATGGGTATATGCTTATACACTACATCTTCCACCACAAGGAAAAATAAAATAATTACATGTATTTTATTTTGATTGACATTGTTAGACACCTTAGTTTTAGAAAGTTACATGAATAGACACATTTAAAATTCTAAGTACAATAGTAGTGAGTACAATACAGTCATGGTTTCAAGTTTCATAACAATAACATGCCCGCGCTCGGGTACAGTTGGCTACAATAAGTAATGTGAACATAAATCGTAATATTTTATTTTGTAAAACATGTATTACAATATTTATTTGGGAAAATATAATTTCGTACGGTTTTTGTGAACAGTATCGGGTTTACCGTCTTTCAATATCTGTACATTTGGTGACATCTCCTTCAATACAGGATAAGGACCTAAATATATATGCGACAGCTTATTACCAGTTTCGTTTCGAATTAAAATTAAGTCACCTGTTTTATATTTGAATGGATGTGAGGTTGCATCATATTTTTCTTTTCGTATTACCTTAGACTTAAGTAAATTTTCACGTGCTTCTTTTAGTGATACCTGTAATCGATATTTTAATTCAAGAGGATAGCTTCCGTAATTGTAAAGAGGTTCAATGGTTTTAGTTAGATTGTTAGGTAAATTACATTTCTTACCAAAAACTAATTCGAACGGTGTGTATTTAGTCTCTGAGTGTACCGATGTATTATAACTAAAACACCAGAATGGAAGCCACTTGCTCCACGAGTCAGAACGGTTATCTGTAAATATTCGCAAGAATGCACCTAAATTTTTATGTGAGTTTTCGAGTGCACCAATGCTCTCGTGGTGATAAGCGGTTGAATTAATTTTCTGTATTTGAAGTAGCTGACATACCTCTTGCAAGGTCGCAGACATAAATTCAGTTCCTCTATCGGTTGCTATTTCCTTTGGTATACCGTATCGCAGCACGAAATTGTTTACAAAAGCTCTAGCGATATCGGTACTAGTTTTTGTTACTAATGGATACGCCTCTATATATTTGCTCAATTCGCATTGGAGCGTCAATATGTAAGAATTATTGTGTATATCTTTTTCTAATGGACCTACTACGTCTAAAAATATCTTTTCAAAAGCAGAGTGAGCCGTAGTTGTTATTGTCATTGGTTCTTTGATGCTAACTGAGTGCTTTTGTTTTTGGCACTTGTCACATTTCTTAATAAATTGAGTAACATCTCGTTCTAATCCTGTCCAGAAATAGTATTTCTTAATATTATTGACCATCCGTCGGATACCTGCGTGGCCACTCGTAGGTAACAGATGGAAATCGTTGAGAATAATTCTTCTCTCATCCTTATCTTCTATTCTTTCAATATCTTTTAACACACACAAACGGGGACCGGTCCAATTGTATATTTTCTTTATACTTTTTACGAGTGTGTCAATAAATGCAGCAGTTATTTTATTTTTTATAAAGTATACTTCAGTAATATTTAACTGCGTACACAATATATTCAGCTCTCTCACAAAAGCGTCTGGCGTCAGTTGCGATCGAGTAGCTGATTTTATATATATTACCATATCATTTGGTATGAATGTTAATACTCCACTGTCACTCTCAATCTTACACTCTTTTTCTAATATATTTAGTTGGTCATTGTTTATAAATCTTAACTCAACAGATAACTTCGGTTTACTATGAGTTTCCACAATGCTTGGCTGATCAGACCAGTCATTAGTAGAGACCATAGGATCCGGAGTATCTAGCGTAACCTCCAACTTCTTCTTCTGCGCTCGCGTCATTACATTAACGACACATTCGTGCATATCTTTCAAATCTTGAGATGTTATGATAACTCGAGACAGTGCATCTGCAGCTGCGTTGTCCGAGCCTCTAACATACTCCACCCAAAAATCATATTCTTCTAATAAAATTCTAAATTTTAATAACCTACTAGAAGGTTCTTTTATATTAATTAAGTACATTAACGGTTTGTGGTCGGTCAATATTTTAAATTTACGGCCATAAAGGTAGGGTCTAAAATGTTTTACGGCCCAAACAATGGCAAGTAGCTCCTTCTCTATTGTTGGGTAATTCTTTTCTGCCTTGTTCAAAGTTCTACTGGCATAAGCTACCGGTTTCCCATTTTGATTAGCTAATATAGCTCCTATCGCTAAACCTGACGCGTCTGTCTGAACGACGAACACGTTTTCACTCGAAAAATTTGGATATTCGAGGATTGGGGGAGACATTAACTTTTGTTTTAGTAAATCAAATGATCTCTGACAGGTATCAGACCACTCAAATGGAATGTTTTTCTTAGCCAAATGATTCAGAGGTTGCGCAATGTCAGCAAAATTTTGTATAAATTTTCTGTAGTAATTGGCAAAGGCAACGAATCGCTTGAGCTCATCTGCGTTACGCGGTATCGGATAGTTTTTTACGACATCTAATTTTTGGGGGTCAGGTAAAACACCCTCTGATGAAATAACATGGCCCAAATACAACATCTCCTTTTTCAAAAAATCACATTTAGATGGATTTAATTTTAAATTAGTTGATCGCAACCGTTCAAACACATCTAATAAGTTTTTTATAGCCGAATTTAAATTTTTCCCATATACGATCAAATCGTCTAAATATACTAGGCATTTCTCGTATGTCAAGCCTGCCATAGCTATGTTCATCATTCTAGAAAACGAATTTGGGCTCGTCTACAGTCCCATTGGCATCCTGGTCATCTGGTACTGACCTGATGCGAAAGCTGTATATTTCCTGCTTTCTTTGTCCAGACTAACATTATAAAACCCTTGATATAAATCGAGGTGAGTAAAATAAATACACCCTGAAAGAGAATCTAGGATGTCCGTTATGTTTGGGAGTGGGAACTTGTCATCCTGAATGCAGTTATTTAATTTTCTGTAGTCTATAACTAAACGCCACTTTTTATTTCCGGAAGGGTCAGCCTTTTTGGGTACTAAAAGCACCGGACTCGACCATTCGCTTGCGCATGGTTCAATGATTCCCTGCGATAACATATTTTTTATTTGCTTATCTACTTCAGGTTTTTGTGAATGGGGAAGCCTGTATGGCTTAACATACACTGTATCCGCGTTTTCTTTTAATTTTATTTTATGACTATATATAGGTGTGGTCGTTAGAGTGTCTCCAGGCAGGCAAAAAATGTCCGCGTACTTGGCACATAAATTTTGGATACAAATTTTTTCTTCTAAGTTCAAATGTTTTAAATTGAGTGTTGCTAGTAAGCTTTTTACACGTTCTACATCCCGTGAACAATTGTCAAATGAACATATTTCATAATCGCTCAATTTATGCAAAGTCGGTTTGATTTCATTCAAGGTAAAATCATTTTCAGTAGTATTTAATATTCGTATAGGTATCTTGCCATTTATTGGGGTAACTACAGAGCTAGCCATAAAGATCCCCTCGCTCAATTCTGCTGCACAAATCACGCACTCTTCATTCATACTTGTGTGCAAATAATGTATAGATTCCGACCTAGAAGGAATGTTGAATAATTGCTTTTCATGATTATTAAGTTGTAGAATTATTTTATTATTAATCGAAGTATACAAATTCATTTGTTTATGTTCTAAATCTAGACAAGCCCTAAACTTTCTTAAGAAATCATATCCAATGATGCCATCTGCCTTACATGGCAAGCTTGTAAAAACATAAAACTTGTGCTTAAGGACATGCTCATCTGTCCTAAGCGGTAAATATGCGTATCCAATTGCTTCTACTTTGCCCCCAATACCATTTATTGTAGTTTTCCATTTGTGTAAAGGAATGTTTTCATTAATGATGCAATCATACGTTATAGCGGAGATCGATGCCCCGGTGTCAATTAACCACGAATATTCTCTGTCATTTAATGATAACGTAGCTACTAATGAATTATCGTAAGAAAAAATAAATTTATTGTTAACCCCGAAAATACTGCTGTATATTTTCCTCTTCTACTCTTGCAGTCTGGGGCTGATCGTTATTATTTGGTGTTGTTATAACGTGAACATTGCTGTTTCTTTGAAACTGCCTGTTATGACTATTATTATAAGAGCTACCTCTAAATCCTGGGGAACGACCCCGATACGTACGGGTCCAACCCCGTACGGCTCCATGTTGCTGAGAAGATCCTCTTGGATGCGCACCTCTACCCCTCGGGTTTGGAGTAGAGTGGAACCCTCGTTGATTTCCTCGGTAGTTATTACTGAAACGCGAACGATTAGGTTTCCGCATAGTTAAAATTTCAGATGAATTATTACAAGACGATGAAAGCTCCTCGTCAACGGCTGCCTGTATGGCGTCGTTCAGAGTATCATAGTTCCTTGCTGCTATGATTGTGCTTAGCCTACGGTTCCGCAATCCGTCAGCAAAACGCTTGATTGCAAGTTTTTCGTTAACACGTTTTAATACTCCGTAACTTCCAGTATGCCCTTCAGATTGTGAGATCGTCAGGTCGACGAACATATTAGATAATTCCTGACCAAAATCGGATATAGTTTTTTCACCTTGCTTTGCGGACTGCAACCTACTATGTATGGCTGTAAATGATTTTTTTTTTTTTATATGTTGGGATCGAACATTGAATGAAACACCAGCTCGGATGATATAAGACTGTCCTTTATTGTAGTAACACCTCATATATATATTGGTTACAAGTAGGTTAAAATATGGGTATATGCTTATACACTACACCTTGATATTTTCTTTACTTTTAAAGCGTGATTTTTAGTAGTCGGGTTTTGGTTTTATTTCGTTACCATGCTTGAAGGACCGTTAAACGGTTTATCTGTTTGTCACTTTATTGATATGAAAGCTTCTAACCGCTACACTGAAAGGCAGTTATAATAAGTCCCAAAAATAAAATATCAAATCACACAGCACACTGGGCAAATCGCTACAAATTCTAGACAAAGAAAATTTCGCAGCGCCAAAAAAAAAATGTTATCTCAACATTTATCACTTGCGCGAATTCTTTAAAAGTAAATTCTTTTCTTTAGCATCGATGGAAGGAAAGAGAATTAATGCAAAACAAAAGTCTCGCTATCTGCTCGGGGGCGGAGAGTCGGCACTAAATTACCCGATGGGCGTCAACCTACCGCCATGTATCAATCAGGCTGGCCTAGATTTATGGGACAGTTCACTTCGGAATCGTTAGCCTTCGCGACGAAAATGTGTTACTGTTATCCAGTGTCTTCTGATTTTTTTTTATTTTGTTATTCTGGAAGATGGACCTTTTCCGCGTTCTGAAATGTTAGAAGTGATCGTGGTGATTAATTTCTGGTCAACAGGTTTTTGACGTATCTGTTTTAGTGGATGAATGCTGAATCAGAAATAAAAATTATTTCACTTATATTATAAAAATATTTTACCGTCTGTACCATCGTGAGTGTTCTGATGAGCTCTTCCAATTAGTCCCACCATCCCCTTTCCTACACAGGACAACACGTGCAGGTCTTAGATGTCATCCGCACACGGTGCAGAACATCCGATCGAGAACCAAGCGGTTCGGTGACTCTTTCCTCTGTCGCACCATTAAGGCCTGGAATTCATTACCAGCTCACGTGTTTCCTTCTTCCTACAGTCCCGGGTCCTTTAAGCGGGGCGTGAAAAAGCATATGATGAGGCCGTCAAGCTGAGTGTCACCATTGTCACACGGTATGTGTAAGTAATGGTGACCCTCTTTTCTGAGACTTTGCCTTCAGCTTACCATCAGGCATGGCGAATTGACGTGTTCTATATAAAAAAACACACACACATACATACATACATACCTCGGCTTGTCGTGCCTCGGAGAGGACGTTAAGCCGTTGGTCCCGGTTGCCATACCAACATCTATGGCCGTCGTGATTGGTAGTTGGAGCCCTATAAATATCAACAGCTGGTCTAGCTGCAATGCCTCGATATCGCCTTTGGGTTGTATATGTCAGATGGCAGTCGCTTCACGGAAAATATCGAAGTTTAGGCAAATCCGTAGTTAGACTGGTAAAGCAGACCCTAGACTACGAGGTGAAAGCTTCTGGGAGTCACGCTAATAGGAAGAAGAAGAAATACATACGCTTACGTATATTCCCCTCCAGGGTAACCTGACACAACCGCTCGCCATTTGACTTTATCCTCTATATATATCTACTAGCTGACCCACCCCAGCTTCGCCCGTGGTATATTTTGAAGCTTCATATCCCTTTGAGCCCATATATTGTTGGTGTGCGGGGAGTGGTCCATGACGTTTTCAGGAGTTATTTGACTGGGCGATCTCAGTGTGTGAAGATTGGTAACTATGTGAGTGATGAGGAAACCATATCTTACGGCGTTCCACAAGGCAGTGTGTTGGGTCCGACTCTTTTCATTGTATATATCAATGACTTGTGTCGGTTAACAATCCCGAACTGCAAAATTATTGCTTATGCAGATGACACAGCATTGGTTGTCCACGGTAGAAGCTGGAATCTTGTCCATGAACATGCCGAAAAAGCACTTAACTCGGTTATGTCTTGGCTGACTGTCAGTCTTCTCACACTGAATATCGATAAAACTGGATATATGAATTTCTTTCCACCTAGCTCACCATCGCAACTCAATCTTGCTGTAAAAGTTCACACCTGTGTTTATGCTGGTGGGGTCTGTTGCTGCCCCTCCCTTAAACAAACTTCCCAAATAAAGTATCTGGGTGTTCAGATAGATTCATGTTTTCGCTGGACTAAACAAATAGACACCTTGACTTCACGCATTAGAAAACTTATATTCATTTTCAAAAAACTGAGATCCTCTGCTGATGGAGGTACTCTGAAATTAGTGTACTACACATTATGTCAATCCATAATATCCTACTGCATTCCAGTGTGGGGTGGTGCTGGTTCTACCATTATGCTTAGGATTGAAAGAGCGCAAAGAGCTGTTCTTAAGGTCCTTGCAGGAAAACCTCGAAGATACTCGACAAGTTTGCTATATAACGAGTGCGATGTACTGACTGTTAGACAGCTTTTTGTGTTTCAGTCTACACTACGTAGGTATGCCCTGCTTCCCTATGTACAATCTGCCAAGCGTAGAAAGGATCGCGTCTGCGAAATTCAGCCACACAGAAGTGCGGTGGCGAGTAAGAGCTTTTTTGTAAGCAGTTGTCGCCTTTATAATCGCATCAACAAACTCATCTACATTTATCCTCTACCTGCTAAGGAATGTAAATTTTCCCTTAAACGATGGCTCCTGACTTTGGACTACCGGGAAACTGAAAATCTTTTGGAAGTCTCAGTTTAATGTACACATTGAGTACTACTCTGCCACATACATACAGACACACACACAAACACACACACACACACACACACGCACTCACACACACACACACACACACACACACACACACACACACACACACACACACACACACACACACACACACACACGTTGTGATTTGGTAATTTGTAATTTTGTAATTTTTATATCAATTAATTGTATTGTGACTATTGCGAATTTAATTTAATTTAACTTTGTAACCCAATTTACATTAATTCCCATTAATAATTGTAAAATGAACCTATAAAATGTTGGAAGGCTGGTACCTGTGATACAATGTTTTAATACATTAGTACAGGCGCCAATGTTTCACGTAACAATATTATCTCTGAACTGTTTTTATGATAATGTGAAAATGCTGTATGTACTCTTATTTGTTTAAAAAATAAATCATTCATTCATTCATAGTCTCCAAAATATATACCTATGAAAAATTGCCGGATTTGTTAACATTTATTATCAACGCTCCGCTCCCTTAAGTAGTAGCGTGATGATATATAGCCTAAAACCTTTCTCGATAAATGGACTACCCAACACTGAAAGAATCATTCAAATCGGACCAGTAGTTCCAGAGATTAGCGCGTTCAAACAAACAAACAAACAAACTCTGCAGCTTTATAATATTAGTATAGATATAAGATATATTTCACGAGCTTCCTCTTCTGTCATTACCTAGGCAAGCTCCCCAGTTTCGAGTACTTCTGACCTGTAAAATATTTCAAATACACTAATATAATAAATAAATAGTACTTTTTTAGGAGGTAGGATATGGCCGTATTTCCGCCCAGTTACCTACCTACCAGAACCTTCGTCCTACAGAATACAGCGGCCATAATGACTTCGTGTTGTGTTCCCAGCTGTGAGTAGAGTAACCAGAGTTTACTGGAAAAATTGTGCTGTCGGTGGGAAGACTAACGGCTTATCCTGCTTTGTTTTCTACACTGACGGCACAGAGATTCTCTGTGCTCCTCTGGTGTTACATTCGTCCATAGGCCACGGTAACCACTTTTCATCAGGTGGGCTTGGCTTGGGCACACGGCTTGTCTGGCACCTAAGTGGTATAATAGAAACTTAAAAAAAACTAACTTATTTGTATCAAACTCATGGTATAAGTAATATTATTATTTACTAACTGACTCGCCCCAGTTTCGTACGTGGTATATTTTATATTATTTTAACTTCGTATCACCTCATTGAGTCCGTATTTTGTTAATCTTCAAATAATGTTAGGAAAATTGCTGGTTTTCTTGAAATTTGTGATCACTGATCCGCGTCCTTAAGTATTTTTGTGGTGATATACAGCCTAAAGCCTTCGTCGATAAACGACTATTCAATACAACATGAATTTTTCAATTCGTACAAGTTGTTCTTGAGATTAGCGCGTTCAAACGAATAAACAAATAAAAAAAAATCTTCAGCTCAATAATATTCCCTAGTATAAGATTCTGTGTTCGTCAGTTAACTACGGAGCAGTTGAACTTCAATTTTTTTTAAAGAATATAGCTTAGTTAACGAAATCATATATTATCAGTGTTTTCGTGAACCCCCAGCCCTACAATATTGCTTTTCTTAGAAGTGGGTTCATGTTGCTGCATACAAACCTTTCAATTCCAAATTCAAAATCTCAGGAATTACCTCATCGCTTGATGCAACAGTAATTTGTTAATGCCGCTTATAAACCTACATGCAACAGTGCATAAAATATGCATTTATTATAGTTTTATAAGTAGAAAGACTGGGCGTGGGCATCCATAATATTTGCGAAATATTGAACATCCAAGACAATTTTATTATACAATATAATTTGAGAGTAATCTTTGAGCGACCTCGGAATATAAAATGTTACAAATTGAACAAGAATTTGATTACAGAATCATTGTTACCTATTAATTTTTACCCGACTGCGTGAGCGAGGGTAATCTGTTACGCGCGTATGTTTGTATGTAGTTTTCTTTGTTACCCTTTACAGGCCTAGCGGCTGAACGGATTTCGATGAATTGGGTCTTAAATGAAAGGTATTCATCTCCCGAGTGTCATAGGGTCCATGAAATGTCAACAAAATCTATGCTGTGGATTTTTAGTGATAAAATTTAAAATAGAAGTGAAAAATATTAAAGAATAAAGGTAGATGAGTATCTTGATGATGTAAATGCGTGATCAACATAAATCTCTTGCTTTGCTCGTACAAAATAAATTGTAAACTAAAGTAAATTTAAAAAAGAAAGATAATCGAGATGTAATGTATTTCGCTGAGTTTCTTGCTGGTATCTTCTCAGTAGAACTAACCTAGCGAACCAGCGAAAGAATCATTATCCAATTTTTATATTATTTAATACTTTTATATTATTTCTTGACATAATTGTAAAATTTAGACGTTCATATGTGCTCTTTGAGCGTTTTTTCTAAACTGAATAAATAAAATTGATTCTTTGACTGAACGCGTGTTGTCCAAAATTTTGTTCATTAATATTCATTGAGGAGGGTATCAAAATCAAGGGAATTAGAAGGCGATTAAATATAATACAAATATAAAAATGTTATATCAATTATTAAAAAATAAAAAATTCCGACTACTGTCTAATAGATCAAAACAAGTTTGAAATCAGGTGGTACCCATTAACATTCATTCATTATTTTTAAACTATCGCGATGTAAACTCCTAATTATGTAACTGGCAACTTACTATTTAGGTTTTTTTTTTATTTATTTAAACTTCATACACAAATGTACGTAGGCGGACTTAATGCCACAGGCATTGTCTACCAGTCAACCCAATAGGTGGTGCAGAGAATAACAAGGAAGGTGCATTATGAAAGGTAACTTGGTAAAATATATATTAATACATACGTAAATACATAAATATATAAATAAAATATACATACACATAATAATATCCAACCATACATTGATAAATTTGTTACAATGAAGTTTCTTCCAATTTATCCAGCATGAGCTTCCAAACTCCTAATTTAAATGTGCGACGGCTTGTGGCCTCCCTTTTTTTTATTTATTTTTACATGCGCAAAATCCCCGCGGATACCTCTCCACCGGAGCCGGTGGAAGAGGTTATGTCGGACTCGAACCGACTAAAACGCACGCCGCTTGTGGGTCGTTTTGGCTGCCGAAGGTGAGGTTGACAGGCATATCCATCGCACCCCGGCCAACCCAGGGCCATCTCTCACGATCTGGCCCTCTCCTCGGGGGTGTGGGGACTACAGAGTCTCCAACTCGTCCACGGAAAACGGGGAGGCGTCAGGCGGGCCGCCGCCGCCGCCTGCTTCTGCCAGGGTGATGGCGGCTAAACCAGTCACCCCCAGGCCTGCGCTCATGGTGGGCGGAGGTCGTTCATCGACCTCTGACGCCCGAGTTGCCTTTGTACGCGGGCAGCTTGGCTTGCGATCCTTCGTCGCTCCTGCTGCCGCTCCCGCCCCGCCTCCTCCTTCACGAGCATTACTTGTTCGCAGAAGGAGGCGCTGGCCGTCCACGCATCCGCGCAGCGGACCTACGCCGCGAGCAAGGTGGAGAGCGTGAGAACCCTCACTTCCAGAGCCGCCACAAGCTCCCGCCTCGGTGTCTCCCACGCCGGACACTCGGTAAGCGTGTGCGGCCCCGAGTCCTCGCTGGCTCCCTAAAATTATAGCCGGGCACTTACTTGAATTAACAGTCAATCCAAATCGGCTCGACCAGCTGCCAATGTGGTTGAAGCTATTGTAATTAAAACATATTAAAAATTCAATAGGGAAGAGGAATTCAAACTATCCGGGACGTAATTTATTTTACTGATACCAAAAACTTGATGGAAGATGCAAAGTCTCAAGAAAGAGAGTCACCATTACAGACACTAAGTAATGTTACAATGGTGGCACTCAGCTTGGCGGCCTCATCAGATGGTTTTTACGCCACGAGTGTAGTGTGATGCCAGCCTTATCATTCATAATATAAAATAATGGAGGGAAGGCGCACACAAAATGTTCTTTGCATACCTCTCGACGGTCGCAAGCCACTCATGTCGTGACCACGGGTGCTGCAACGTATTCGAAACGTCGGCAAAAATAGTAAGTTCCATGATTTAATAGCGAAAAATTCCGAACTGTTGTATAATTATAAATATTACTTCGGTTTATGATTTGCTAATGGGTACTGCTTGCTATCAAACTTGTCTCAAACTTAATTTTATTATATATACAATCTAATGCGGAGTCTAACCGATCAATCAGTTAAGTTACGTATACGCGAGGTTGCCATTTGGATGGGTGGATGCTTATTTCATCTGAGCACTTCGAAGGGGACGGTAAAAGTTGGTTCCGACTGTCAACAGCTATTAGAATAAAAACGGAGGCCAATTTCGGCGACCTGAACAACTCTGTCAGTGGTTGGCCGCTACCCATAACTCAGGCTTGAAGGTCAGTCAGCAGTCGCAACCAATATGGCCGAAAAAGCTAAGACACGTCATGAAGCGGACCCCGGATTCCAAGATGACAGCCTTGTATGTGACCGTGACTATTCTTTTATCTCTTCTTCTTTAAAAAATAATTATACGATACGATCTCTCATCTTTTTCTTCCATCCATTCAAAGGTCATTGTGCATTATATATAAATATATTGTTATTATGTACTATTTCTATGGTGTACAATAAATAATATCTTATCTTATCTTACGATTCCATCCAAGTGGATATGCCTCGTTTCTCTCAAAACTCAGAGTCAAGATATATGTCAGTAACTATAGCTAATCAAGCACAGACTTGTTACATATAGAAGTCGGCAAATACTCTTTAATAAAAGAAAAGCTGTATTAAAATTACCGGTGTCCATTGCGTAGTTGTGGTGAGCATTGATGATTGTCCCGTCCTTTGTAGCCGCAGTCTATACTGTTGTTGTCATGTTGACATAAATGGAAAAATGCGAATGGCCGCCACTGAGGCTAATTTCCTTTTCAGGGTTTCACTGTCGCTGTGACGTCACTCCGCCTGACATCGCTTTCAGCCATTTCAAGCTTTGATGTTTCGTTTTTGAGTTAATTAATTATTTAATCATTTTCAGGTAATTATGAGTTTGTATGTGATTGGAAATTTCTTTCTATATAAGGATCGGTAGGTACATATATTTTTAAATTATCCTACCCTACTCACCGCTGGGAACACAACACGAAGTTATTATAACCGCGGTATTCTGTAGGGCGGAGGTACTTCCCCAGTCGGACTGCTCAATTGGGCGGAAATACCGCCGTGTCCTACCTCCTTATTATTATTAGGTTTTGAAGTAGGCTTTCCTCTTTGGGTAGGATGGAAGTTGCATAAACTACATTTATCACAGGTGAAGGTGTTAGAATAACCCTGGCTCCAAGGTAGTGGCTTTCAATGCAACATGATAAAAATCATTTAGATTGAAAATAAATATTTTCGAAGAGTATTGAAACATAACATAACATAAAATCACGTATAAATCCCCGAAAAGGTAGGCAGAGGTGCTAGCACCCACATTTCGCCAGATTATATTTAGGTCCCAATGTAATAGTAAGTATATGTACTGTTTATGTAAGTGTATGTAATTAATCTATAGTATTATCTACATGCTATCGAACAATCAAATTGATTTACCTTATTGAACCTAACTTATCCCTCATTAATATGCGCCTACCCTCTGCACCACCCTATGGTAGACTGGTAGAGAATGCCTACGGCATTAAGTCCGCCAATGTACATCGTGCATAAAGAATAAATTAATAAATAAATAATAGGTGGCTAGCCTATTGTCATTAACCGGGCACTTATAAACCTGCGATAAATACTATTATTAGAGTAATGAATACATTATATTAATTGTTTTACTTGCCTGTAACATATAATAATTGCCATAGCTTTTATCTAGCACTGTTCACATGGAAGCAATTTTCTACGCATTTCGTTCCTTTACAGACTTCTTCAATAGCTCGTGATTTAAAATAGGTGCTTGCAACAAAAAAAAATACTTCACTCACTTAAACAATTAATATAGGGATTGTAATTTTTACAGTGTTCCACTTTTATTATCGACTGTACGTACCTTAAATTAAGTTTATATAAAATGAATAAAATCCGCGTGGTTCCCGGCAGAGTAGAATTTGGACCACCCCATCTCTTCCCATGCGGTGTCGTACAAGGCGCCTAAGAGATAAAGCGAGAGGGCTGTTTAACATCAGACAGATATATACAATCCAGACTCCGTCTCAGATGCATGGCATCAGTGCCCGGAAGACGCCCGGAAACCCCCTATTAAGTAGAACCAAATACAATGATTAGTGAAATGTGGGTATTGCTTCACCTCTGCCTAACCGTCCAGGAATAAAGGCCTTATTATATGTATGTATAAAAAGTGTCAAGTTATTATTGTAACTACCGGCACAAAAATGTTCAGAAGCCAGTCGCATACGTTCTTCAGCAGATATACGAGCGACACGCGTACGGTAACGATACGATTGCGTAAACACGCAACAACTCACACCTGTGCCATATTTACGAGTCACAGGATAATGTGAGCGAGTGTGTGTGTGCAACTTTATGTCAATGAGTGAGTATGTGTGTGTGTGTTTAAAGTTCTGCGTGAACGTGTGTGTTTCTGTATTAAGCTATTTATTTGGTTATCAATATTATGTAGTTATAGCTGTAGTCTAACGTGTATGTTTAATTTTCGTCGCGATATCAACGTTTAAGGACGAGTATTGTATGTGAACATGAGCAATACAGGGTCAATAATTAAAAAAATAAAGAATTCGTTTCCCAAACGGAATAATAATCCGTGAGATTATTAAATTTATGTCCAGTTATTAACTTACTCAAACCCAAGAAAAAGATAAATTCCAAGCCTCTGGCCTCATCTTGCATATAAATTAAAAAAACTAGAGTTGAAATTACATACGTACAAACATACATATAATCACGCCTTTATTCCTTTATTGTATTTGGTCCCACGTAATAGGGGGTGAGCCTATTGCCGAATTTCGGGCACTATTTTTGACTCGAGCCATGCATCTGAGGCTGAGTCTGGGCTGTATATATCTGTCCGATGTTAAACAGCCCTATCCCTTAGTCGCCTTGTACGACACCACATGGGAAGAGATGGGGTGGTCCAAATTCTACTCTGCCGGGAACCATGCGGCTTGCCGGGAACCATGCGGCTTGGAGTTGAAATTCAACAAAAAATATAATAATAAGACACAAGATGTCCACCATGTTAGTCTATGCGTGATCATTTCTAGAAAACGAACTGAACACTGAATAGTTTAAAAAGAGAAACAATTAATAGCTACTTACGTAGTTAATGCAGTCAAATTAAATGAACTTTTAAACTACATACAAACCAATGTCATAAAAACGAAAGTATAAACTAATATGGGGAAGTACCTCCGCCCTACAGAATACCGCGGCTAAAATAACCTCGTGTTGTGTTCCCAGCGGTGAGTAAGGTAGCCAGAGCTCACTGGAGAATTTGTGCTGTCAGTGGGAAGACTAAAGGCTTGTCCTGCTTTGTCTTCTACTGCCAGCACAGAAACTCTGTACTTACAGGGTTGGCAGCGCGACTGTGACTCCTCTGGTGTTGCAGACGTCCATAGGTCACGGTAACCACTTTCGATCAGGTGGGCCGTGTGCTTGTCTGCCAACTAAGTGGTATAAAAAAAAATATCATGAAAGCGACAGCCTCCGTGGCACGACGGTAGAGAAAGCGGCCGCTACGCAGGATGCGCGGGTTCGATCCCCTTCAGTGTAAATATTTGTATGCATGAAGATATCTGTATTGGTTTGATCGTACCTCGTAGAGCATGTTAAGCCGTTGGTCCCGGTTCCCATACCAACATCTATGGCAGTCATCACGGGTAGTTGGAGCATTAAAAAGTTCCACAGCTGGTCTAGCTGCAATGCTTCCATATCGCGTTTGGGATGTGGAGGTCATATAGCAGTAGCTTCACGGAAAATATCGAAGTTTAACAAAATCCGCAATTAGACTGGTAAAACGAACCCCAGACTCTGACGTGAAAGCGACTGAGATTAAAGTTAAGAAGAAGAAAAGAGATCATAAAACCGAAAGTAACTCTGTCTGTCTGGAACGCGTAAACAACTGAACCGATTCAATGAAATTTGGTAAAGGGATATATATATATAAAGAATCAAAGAATCAATTTCATTTATTCAGTTTAGGCACATAAAGAGCACATGTGAACGTCAAAATTTTACAATTAGGTATGTCAAGAAATAATATAAAAATATTAAATAATGTAAAAATAAATCATTGGAAAATGATTCTTTCGCTGGTTCGGTAGGTTAGTTCTACTGAGAAGATACCAGCAAGAAACTCAGCGAACTATATTAGAACTTGATTATTTTTCTTTTTTAAAGTTGCTTTAGTTTACAATTTATTTTGTGCGAACAAGCAAGAGACTTATGTTGACCACGCATTTACATCATCAAAATACTCATCCACTTTATAGTAACCTTTACTCATTAAGATGAGATCTTAGGAAAGGGCATAGGCATAATATTATGTTTATTCACGATAACCGATATCTACTTAGGTAGAGCTGTGGGTAACCGCTAATATATTTTTTATAACATTCGCCTAAATTTTCGATAATATTTCAGGAAAAAATCCTTAAATAACATTTACCTTCGTCGCTAAACTCGAGAGAAGAGACCTAATTCTTAAGAAACAAAAAATAAACTATATTAATAAAAATGTAAATTCCAAATTTGAATTAAACATCCGATTAGCCTCCTTGAGGGTACAGTGACGCAGATAACCGACAGCACTGAAGTACAGTCGCGTAGATAAGAGGCTTTCATTACTGGCGTGTCGCGGCGACAATGGATTGCGACAACAAATCTCAGCCTTGAGTTATTTGTTGCTTCTGAGGTTATGTCGGTGACGGTGAATGTACCTGTTATTGATGCTTTTGTTCTTGATAGTACTTGTTGTATAGAAAAGGGCAAGATATTTACTCTATATCTATGTAAGACTAGGCAGCTAAATTACCTACCTAAGAGCGTTTTGCTAAGTACTGTTTGTAAATGGACGTAGACAATTTTTTTTTCTTTGAGGAGTTTATCTTTAGATTTTTTTCTCAGGACTAGTTCTAATGGTTTTAAAAGGAGATGATTCGTCATCGTTGGTATTTTTTCATTTTCGTGTGTTGTTTAGTAAATGTTTCTTGGAGATTGGGGCAATGGAATATTATCAATTTTCTGTATGGGTATTAGGATCAAATGGCAGCTTCAATAGTATGAATGTAAGCTTTGAATACAATCGGGAAAAGAATCATAATTGTAACATGAAATAATATTTTGCTCCAATTTAAAAAGACTCAAGACTCGGAAATATCTAAAATCAATTTGAATTCACTCAAACGTTAGACACCGTAATGTAAACATATCTGCCTTTTATAACCTCTACTTTATGATGACACAAAAGTAAACTGCGCGCGCGCATGCGTTAGTATGTAAATGTGTATGTTTCAAAATTGTTGGTGGTAAAATAAAAATGATTCATGAAGTTAAGGTTACGGTGAAGTTATGAAATTAAATGATTAAAACTGAAGTTATCGCAAAGGTTAGGTGAATTTGTAATAATGAAGTAGTATGTTTAGTACTCGTAGTAAGTTATTCGTGTGGTGACGGAGAAAGACACAAGTATCATCACCCCATCTTATCTGAAAGGTGTCGTAAGAGGCGAGTAACGGAAACATATGCGGTCCGCATATGTTTCCAGCACACGTGTTTTCTTCTTCCTACAGTCCCGGGGTCTTTAAGCGGGGCGTGAAATTTTTTCTTAACGAACGCAACAACTACTGAATGGGTATTAATGCAGTTTTATTAATTAAAAAAGTTTTAGTCAGAATCAAAACTCGTTGGATTGTTGCAATTAATTAGCGTTATGTCATACGGTCTGCTGCTGTGGGGCTCAGCTGCCGATATTGAAACTATATTTGTACTACAGAAACGAGCGATACGAGCGATCTATAGACTCAGACCCCGTGACTCGCTGAAAGAAGTTTTCAAAGAAATTGATATTTAAACAGTTGCTTCTCAATACATTTATGAAAATATCTTATATGTACGAAAAAACCTAAATATTTTCGAAAAACTATCTGATGTACACAATTTTAATACGAGAAATAAAAGTAAACTAGTTGTACCAAAATTTAGGCTTCACAAGTTTGGTGATTCATTTGTAGGCAGCAGCATAAAAATATTTAATAAAATTCCTCAGGACTTGATTAATATGCCAATAAATAAATTTAAAATAGAAGCGAAAAAAACTTTAATGAGTAAAGGTTACTATAAAGTGGATGAGTACCTTAATGGTGTTAATGCGTGATCAACACAAGTCTCTTGCTTGCTCGCACAAAATAAATTGTAAACTAAAGCAAATTTAAAAAAGAAAAATGATCTAGTTCTAATGTAGTTCGCTGAGATTCTTGCTGGTATCTTCTCAGTAGAACTAATCTACCGAACCAGCAAAAGAATCATCTTCAAATGGTTTATTTTTACATTATTTAATATTTTTATATTATTTCTTGACATAGATAATTGTAAAATTTGGATGTTCATATGTGCTCTTTATGTGCCTAAACTGAATAAATGAAATTGATTCTTTGATTGATTCTAAGAAGAACTCGAACTCACTATATCCAATATCGCGGTTTTCAGCTCCATATTAATGCAATCAATCTAAAATACGAATGGTAAATATTTAAATAACTTCTATTTAATAGCATGTGTTTCATAAAACGTTTGTAAAAAATAATCAAAGCGCAAAAATTTACGTTCTCTTACCGCAACTCTCGTATGTTTTGACGTACACAAGATATATGATACGGAACGGTAAACGCACTTGATGTACAATCCAGTGGGCCGTTACCTCAGGTGATTCGGGCTAAACACCATAAAGTACAATGGTGCGTCAATTAGATCTATGGCTGGTATTTTAAAAAGTGAGGTATATATAAAAGTGAAGATAAATTAATGTGTGTAATGTATAAATTTCGCATTTTATTGTACCTAGCGAGCATCGATTTACTGGTATATTACTATGAATATCGATTCTATGAGACTTACAAATGAGAGAATATTATTATATTTTCATTCATAAGTAAACACTGTGTATTTCCTAAAGAAGCTAACCAAAAATGGGTTTTTATTGTTGAAAAAATCGATAGTGTTACATATAACAGCGCGAGTGTGGCTACTCTGGTGTTACATACGTTCATAGGGCACGGTAACCACTTTTCAACAGGTGGGCCATGCGATTGTCTGCCGCCTAAGTGGTATAAAAAAAATATACCTAATATTATAATTTATAAAATGGAATTTTAAGTGCCCGCAATTTTGAGATAACATCGGTTTCAATTTTGCGTATTTTTTAGGCCGAATCCAAACAAAACTTTTGCTGTCTGTGCCAAACAAAAAGAAATAAGTTTGACAACTTGTCACCGACGCGTCACGCGTGACAGATGGATGACAGTTCTGTTTATGCTTTTGTGGACTGTTTTGTTCGATTTTTTGTTTACTTTGAGTATGCTATGAGAGTGAGATTTTTACAAATATAAAGAAAAATTGATAGATTACGTCATGTTCAGATGAAAAGCATTACCTAATATTGATTTATACATAACTATAGTGCAATATTGAACTACATAACGATATCGTTCACATGTAGTGTTTTGTAACATTGAGACTTAAACTGCATCGTTGTTATCCTCTTACGAAGTTACTTAGCGTAATAAAATTGTAATGTGTCAACTGTTTGTCAAAGTATAATTGCTGTTCATCAAAATATTTTAGATTTAGCTACTGAAACGCACCTCTCGCCATAGGGAAGGAATTCATCCTCACACATTGCGACCTGAGACGGTGCGCACTGTGTGGTATGATAGAAACTTCATCTCACGCACACTCAAGCTGTTGAATGACCTCCCTGATGCGGTTTTCCTAAGCACCTCCAATATAGGGTTCTTCATGAGGGGCATCAGAAGGTTTCTTAATGATCGGCAGCGCGAGTGTAACACCCCTGATGTTGCATGCGTCCATAGGCCACGGTAACCACTTCCGAACAGGTGGGCTGTGTGCTTGTCTGCCACATAAATGGTATAAAAAAAATGCACCATAGTGATGTGCGCGTAAGACGCCACGACATGTCATCGCGACATGTTGCTAGCCATAAAGGGTCATCCTTCTCTGAGCCATTCCCCAACTCAATTGGGGTAGACTTTCGATTTATAATTTTCATTTCTACAACTTTATAGATACGTTTTAATGTTGCAGAAATGAAAAGTTTGAAAAGTTAAACTTGAAGTGTTGTGAACTAGTATTTTGTTACAAAAGCCATCGAGATATGACGATTGGTAGTCACACCTCGCCATAAAAGCACCTATTACGGCAATCTACCTGGTAAATTGATTCCAAGCTATCATTACTAAGATATACAAGCTTGATAAGAAGTAGTTATCAATCACTTACATCATTTTGAAACAATGGAATATAAAATTGATTGTATTGTGTTGAAATTTGTCTATTGTTTTAAGAGATCGCGTTCAACAGTCTTTAGGTGTTACGATCATGCATACCAAATATATTGAGTAGTAACCAAACCACCTCTGATATCACCTCATCTGTGATCATATAATTTTTTTTATAGAACAGCGTAACATAAACTCACGCCTATATCCCCGAAGGGGTAGGCAGAGGTGCTAGCACCCACATTTCACCAGTTTATGTTTAGGTCCCAATGTAATAGGTGGCGAGCCTATTGCCATTAACCGGGCACTTATTAACCTGCGATAAATACACACATAACTTTGAAAAGTATCGAAAAGTCATTGGTGTGTGCCATGGTAAAATCTGAGATCGAACCCAAAACCTTGTCTCAGCAGTCCATTACCCATACCACTAGGTTACCGCGGTTTTTAACAGAAAACAGCAACTGAAAATACTAATATTTTTCCTAA
Source organism: Eilema griseolum (assembly GCA_963662185.1). Taxonomy (NCBI): domain Eukaryota; kingdom Metazoa; phylum Arthropoda; class Insecta; order Lepidoptera; family Erebidae; genus Eilema; species Eilema griseolum. The sequence goes on from OY759240.1 coordinate 25,835,349, forward strand.
CCCTCCAGTTAAGCTAAATTACTTGTATTACGAGTGGGTTTAGGTTAGTAGTGTAATGACCAGCCACCATTTTGACATTATTGGCCTCTTTCTCCCTGTCAGTTCGCCTAGAGCTTACCATCAGGCGAAGTGAAGTCATATTGATTTATCCTATATATAAAAAAAAGTTCTTATTAACAGTTAATAACAATCATTGTTCTGTCTATTTATTTTTATATTATTATAATCAAATCAAATATATATATTCTCAAGACATGTACAAATGATGTCTAAAATGAATACCGTTCCATTTACATTCTACCACTATATTATGGTATGTAAATATTTATTTTATCTTGCATCCCAGAAATATAAAATCTGTTTCTGCAGACCTATCTGTTTCTATCAATCTATTGATTATAAGCGATATGTTATCATTTAAAATGCTACAGAGTGCTTCACAAATCATGATTAGTTTTGTTCTTACAGAAACGACTGTCACTTGACCTCCTCAACTGTTGACATTTAACGTCATTTATCTATGAATGCGTAGCGGTAGAGCATTCGACTGCTATGCAGGGGGCGCGGGTTCGATTCCCGCTCAGTGCAAATATTTGTATGCATGAATATGTATATTTGCATTGGTCTGGGTGTTTCTATGTATAATATGTATGTATTTACAAAAAAAAATGTATCTAAGTATGTTTATCCGCATTCTAGATCCCATAACACAAGCTAGTTAAGCTATGCTTACCATGGGTCTAGATAGCGTTGTGTAGAATGTCGTGGGATATTTATTATTATTAGTCAAATTAATTACTTTTTACTAAACGTCAAAACGGTTAAAAGTTACAAGGAAACTTGTATGAAATAATTTATTGTGACGTCATAATATTTAATAGTCAAATCATTTCTTGTTCGGTGGATGATTAAAAATAAATAAAAACGGTAAAATAAGAATAGATGCAACTTCTACAGTTCTCTATTACCGTTCTTAATTTAATAAATTTAGGTAAATAATTTATTTTCATTCCAGAAAAGTACCCAATATATCATCTTCTAATCACAATAATCAAACTTTCTACGGAAGCAGTGTGGTACAGATTCAAAATAAAAATTATTTATTGCTGACCAAAGGCATTACAAAGATATTTAGCACATTTAAAAGTACTCTTCAGCCTATCTTGTTGGCATGCAAGTATACATTGTGATATTTTTAAGTACCTATCTTTAATTATGACAGTGTCAAAGAAACTGTGTTTAGCTAAAATACCCACCGCTAATAATTACTTATATATTTTGGGTTGCCGTTCTCTTCCCTTTACTAGTGCTATAAGGCTGTGCTTCTTCCCAATGTTTCCAGCTCAACAAGAATATCCTAAAATAAAGTCAAACTTCTAATTTAACGCATTTAAAGAAAATTGCTGTTTATATAACACAAGTTCGAACATCAATTCAGCTTAGTACGGAACCTGTAGCACGCGAGCCGGACTCACACTTTACCGATTTTATTATATAATTACACGATCTATAACTTTGTCTAAGATATTTTATGATAAAACTTATAATCCCACCCTCTCCTTTCCTACATAGGACAACACGTGCAGGGCTTAGATGACACCCTCACACTGTGCAGAATATGCGAGCAAGAACCTAGCGGTTCGGAGACTCTTTTTTCTTTGCCGCACCACGTCAATCAAATGAAGTTGGCGTGTCCTAAATAAAAAAGAAGACTTTTAATTCATTACCAGCTCACGTGTTTTCTTCTTTCTACAGTCCTGGGTCCTTTAAGCGAGGCGTGAAAAAGCATCTGATGGGGCCGCCAAACTGAGTGCCACCATTGTTACATTACTTAGTGTCTGTAATGGTGACTTTGGTCCTGAGACTTTGCTTTTAGCCTACCATCAGACGAGGTGAAGTCAAGTTGGCGTGTCCTAGAAAAAAAATGTAGTGTTGAAAATTGCGAAAATCCCGCTTTTATGACTTTTGACCCGGAATAAAATAATTCCAGGTGTCGGATCGATGAGGAATTCCTTCATCTTTATTATTCTTTGATGATGGTGTTTTATGGTCACTTCCAATATTCGAGCGTCAATCTATTTTCAATCCCAATTTCTGACAATCGATCGATCGACGCAGAATCTGTATTTCAATATGTATATCTCGCCACCAACAGCCTAACAAAAAAACTGTCTATTTGGTACAAACTGCGATCTAAGTATCGATCCTAACTCCCAAAGATCGATTAGAAAAAAGGATCGGAATTGAAATAGTAAAATCAAAAAACGGTTAAATTATCAATTTTGGATTACGAAATACGGATTGAGATTGCATATCGGATTTTTAAATTGACAGGTGTAGTAGTATATTAAACAAAAGATTACTAGTAAAACTGCCAGTGGGGAAGCTGTTGACAGGACGGCTTACCAGCCCTTCCGTTTGAGTCATTTTCTCCATTTCTACTATAAAACGACTGCCTGGGAACCGGGATCAATGGCTTAACATGCTCTCCGAGACAGGGTAATGCCCGAATAAATGCAAATAGACATATGCATGCAATATTCGCACTGAGTTGGAATCGAACCCACAAACCCTGCGCAGCAGTCGATGCACTGCCGCCACCCTACAGAGACGTAAAATAGTAATATATGTTTTTTTATGGTTTTTTTATCCGTGAAGTGACCGTGAAAGATTACATGGATCATCACCCCATCTCGGGTGTCGTAAGACGCTAGACGGAAAAATACACAGACGATATAACTGCGAGAGAAGGAAAACTCGAAATAAAACCCTGTACCAACCCGTCTGTCCAGCGTGGAAGCAGTAGGCCAAAGTCTCCCAATTTTGGGAGAGGTCTAAGTCCAGCAGTGGACAGCGATAGTAGCCTACCGCAATCATTTATTCGTCCTTTGTTTAAGTTTGTTTATTAAATTTAAAAAGACTGCGTTAGCCTAGTGGTATGGGTGATCCTGGAAGCGAGATGCCTTTCGGCGCTATACAGGTTCCGAAGGGCGGCGCGGGAGCGGGGTCACGATCCCGAGCCCGAAGAAATTCGGGCCGTGAGATCCCGGCTCCACAGGGAAATGGTGGCAGAATGGGAGAGACGACTTGGGCAACCAAGCGCAGGGCACGCCGTAGTAACGGCGGTAAGACCCATCATGGGGGAGTGGCTAGAGAGGCCACACGGCAGCCTCTCGTACCGTCTGACGCAGATGATCACCGAGCACGGATGCTTCGGAAAGTATCTGCGTCGGATGCAGAAAGAGCCAACGTCCGAGTGCCATCACTGCGACGCGAGCTAGGACTCAGGTCCGCACACGCTCACCGAGTGTCCGGCGTGGGAGACGCCGAGGCGGGAGCTTGTGGCGGCCCTGGGAGTGAGGGTTCTCACGCTCTCCACCTTGCTCGCGGCGATGGTTCGCTGCGCGGATGCGTGGGCGGCCGGCGCCTCCTTCTGCGAGCAAGTAATGCTCGTGAAGGAGGAGGCGGGGCGGGAGCGGCAGCGGGAGCGACGAAGGATCGCTAGACAAGCTGCCCGCGCACGAAGGCAACTCGGGCGTCGGAGGTCGATGAACGACCTCCGCCCCCCATGAGCGCCGGCCTGGGGGTGACAGGTGAAGCCGCCTGTCACCCTTGCAGAAGCAGGCCGCGGCGGCGGCGCGCGTGGCGTGCCTCCCCGTTTCCGGGGACGAGTTGGGGACTCTGTGGTCCCCACACCCGAGAAGAGGGCCAGATCGTGAGAGATGGCCCTGGGTCGGCCGGGGTGCGAGGGATATGCCTGTCAACCTCACCTTCGGCAACCGAAACGACCCACAGGCGGCGTGCGTTTTAGTCGGTTCGAGTCCGACATAACCTCCTCCACCGGCTCCGGTGGGGAGGTATCCGTGGGGATATTGCGCACGTAAAAAAAAAAAAAAAAAAAAGTGGTATGGGTAATGGACTGCTGAAACGAGGTCTCGGGTTCGATCTTAGGTTTACCATGGCACACACCAATGACTTTTCAGTACTTTTCGAAGTTATGTGTGTATTTATCGCAGGTTTATAAGGTGCCCGGTTAATGGCAATATGCTCGCCACCTATTACATTGGGACCTAAACATAAACTGTCGAAATGTGGGTGCAAGAACCTTTGCCTACCCTTTCGGGGATATAGGCGTGTGTTTATGTTATGTTAAAGCTATTAGAAATATAGTTTAAAGTTGTAATTAGGCAGTACTTACTTAAGAAGGTACAGTTTCACCATATTTCAACATATTAGGTGAGCAATTACACAAGCTAAATCAGGCACAAAAAAATCACTTCTGTCTTTGGTTAGTCACTAAGAAACTATACTTACTCCATATTTTTATTCACCATCCAAGACGTTGCAAACGACTTGACCATAACGGTTGAGCCACCGAATTCGTAATAGGTCACATATGGAAATCGTACCCACCAGGCGGATCCAATTATTCTAACACGTGTAAGGCTCCTGATCTCAAAAACCACTGTACCGAATCATATAGAAATCGAGTTAAGAGTAAAAAGATTATTTGTCAATAGTTTTTTTTTTATATTTCTTATATTTCACAACGTTCCACACAACGCTATCTAAACCCATGGTAAGCATAGCTTAACTAGCTTGTGTTATGGGATCTAGAATGCGGATAAACATACTTAGATACTTTTTTTGCAAATATATACATATTATACGTAGAAACACCCAGACCAATGCAAATATACATATTCATGCATACAAATATTTGCACTGCGGGAATCGAACCCGCGCCCCCTGCATTGCAGTCGAATGCTCTACCGCTACGCCACTGAGGTCGTCATTTAAATGTCAGTCAGTTAAATGGAAACTAATGACGTCAACTAACAGCCTTTCTAGCTTTATATACAAATACTAGCTGACCCAGCAAACGTTGTTATGCCATGTATTTTTATTTCAACAAAAATAACTTATTTACTAATGTAACTGTGCGGGGATTTACTAATAATCGAAAGATAAAAATCGCGATAGAAAAATAGGGGATGAAAGTAGAGGGTTGAAAATTTAGGGTTGTATGTATTTTTGTATGCTGTGAGTTAGGCAATCCGCCGACCTGCAAGATTGCTGACGACGCATCGTACGACACCGACACGCGCGACCGGAATTGGCGACGCATCGATTTCATCATAGTTTTGATTATAAGAATATTAAATATGTAAATTAGTCTTGTAGTACATTTCTTATTGTAAACACTTTTTATTAAATAAATATTTTTTTATAAATAATCGCGTTCGCCGTTATTTATCTGGCGCAGTCGGTAGGATCGCGACACTCTAGCTTCGAATAGAACTCTTCAGCCTGAGTGAACGATATCTATCGTTATCTTCGCGATCGCATATACGAATCTACGGACGGCGACAACCCTGCGGGAAATCCGGAGAATTGGAGATCCTGCTGTACTACAAGGCCCGACTAGGAGATGCAGAGGATACTAGGGTGAGTGCTTGTTGTATTCCCAGTTCCTGCGCTATATTTCCTGTCGTATTCTTTGAATGTTTTATGTGTTTGTGTGTAGGCTAACATCGCTGCAGACAAATAACATTTTTATATAGATAATCTTAAATAGGAATAAGTGTGTTCGTATACGTGCTAAACACGCAGTATACGCTTCGCAGTGCATAATAAGTAGGTATATGATATTGCATTACCTTTGTGTTTATTTATAGCCAAAACGGCCAGCAAATTAACATAGATCTAATTGCTTTAACTTCACGCTCCTGCAGACATATAGAGTAGGCAGAGAGGTTGTTAATTGTGTCAAATATTTTATAACTTAATTTAATTAAATTCAAATATAATGGCGACCATTGAGTTAGCTACATTTAAATTCGTATCTGACCTGTTACCGAAATATGATGGTAACAAGAAAACTCTGAATTATTTCATTAGAGAGCTAGAGAATGTGCTATCATTGCTAGAGGCTCCCGTAAGGGCCAACCCCGCGGTTGTATGTTTAATTAAAAGCAAACTGAGTGGTTCCGCCGTCAACGCTATAGCGTCTGAGGGGATAGTAGACAGCTGGGAGGCCGTTAAAGCCGCGTTGACCCGTAGGTTAGGTGAGCCTCGTAACGAAATTCAGTTGATGCAGGAGTTGACCCGCCTGCGGCGCAATAAAAATGAAGACGCCAAATCTTTTGGTAAACGTTTAAGAGAGGTGTTAGATACGCTAAACGTAGTTGGTAGGCACTCAGATAAAACCTATTATGAAAATATGGTAATAGATCAATATGTGAATCATCTCGACTTCCATGTATCTATAGGCGTGCGAATAGCGAGACCTACGACTCTAGAAGCGGCAATAGTAGCGGCTAGACAGGAAGAAGCGCGTCTAGCATTTAATAGATTAAATAACAGTTTTAATTCGCTTTCCATACAAGCCAAACCGAAAGAAATGCCTAAGCCTAACCCCACGACGCACTTAGCTAACCAACCAGGATTTAGCCGTAACTATCCACCACGTAATAACTGGGTCCCAGACCAGAACCAGCACAGAGGTCCATGGAGGAATGGACTCAATCAAGGTGTCCGGCCTAGTGGCTCAGGGACCTTCAGGAACTCAGGTAATTTTAGACCTCAACCAAATATACCCCGCCAACAAGTGAACCCACCGCAGAGGGTATCTGACGTCACTATGAGGTCAGTGAATAAGCCCGAGAAGCCTAGCTTTACGTCTGAGGAACTTTTCTATACACAGCCCAGTCAGCCCACTCCAGAACATGGTTATCCAGATAACTACGAGCCATACTACAACGGTGAGTACGCTAGTAATAATTTACAGGACCATGAGCAGGACTACAGTCAGGAGTACTCACAGGAGACATCGAGTGGAGGACCAAGCTATCAGGATTTTCCTGCGGACGAGACTCAATTGGACAACAGCTAATAAGTACGGTAGACCTTAATCATCACGGGAAAGACCATCTTCCTTACATAGAGCTTCCCGAATTCCAAGGTAAGTTTTTATTGGATACAGGAGCCTCACGATCTATCATATTGCCCGATGCAATAGCAGGTACTTGGTTAGAGGAGCACATCGAAAGCGAACCCTTCCAGGTAAAAACTGCACACGGTGTATCCTTTCACGAACACATGATAGCCTTACCCTTACCACCCCAGTTTAAGTCCGATAAATCTCATAAATTCCTAATGTTCGAATTTGACCCAAAATACAAAGGCTTGATAGGTGTGGACATCCTGAAAGAATTAGGATGCAACATAGACTTGAAAAACAAGTTGTTGCGAACCACTAATGCTGAAATTCCAATTTACTTTGACTATCCCATAAAAAACATCAAAGTAGAACCTAATTACGAGAAACTTATAGTAATAAAAACTAACTATTTAGATGGACAATATATTCATGACGACTTTCAGTGGACTAAAGGACTAAAATCACCCGCGGCCATCGTAACCGTTAAAAACGGAACATTTAGGACTTCTATTATTAACTACACCGATAAACCACAGATAATTAGCAACAATTGTACTTTACCCCTCGAACAGTTACCCCCACAACTATTAGATAGCTATACAGTTCACAAAATTAACACACTTGAAACTCGAACTGACATTAACAAAGAACTTTGCGACAACTTAAAGAAAATTCGAACTGATCATATGAACGAAAAAGAGAGACGTGAAATTACTAAACTTTGCTATCAATATAGAGAAATCTTTTACTCTGAAAACATACCATTGTCTTTTACTAGTGCGGTCAAACATCAACTGCGAGTAACTGACAACACTCCGATTTTTGTTAGAAGTTACAGACAAGCCCCTCAACAGCGTATAGAAATTCAGAAACAAATTGATAACCTACTAAAGCAAGGAATCATACGCGAAAGTATCTCACCATGGTCTTGCCCTATTCATATAGTCCCAAAGAAACCCGACGCTTCTGGAAAGGTTAAATGGAGACTTGTAATTGACTATAGACGACTTAACGACAGAATTATAAAAGACAAATACCCTTTACCTAACATAAACGACATTCTTGATCGATTAGGACGCGCCCAGTATTTTACAACCCTTGACCTGGCTAGCGGTTACCATCAACTTGAAATGCACCCTGACGATATCGAAAAGACTGCATTTACCACCGAGAGAGGTCACTATGAATTCCTGCGTATGCCTTTCGGGCTCAAAAACGCGCCCAGTACGTTCTAGCGTCTCATGGACCACATCCTTAGAGGGCTAGATAACGTATTTACATATCTCGATGACGTCATAATAGCATCTACGTTGCTACAAAGCCACAACGAAACTCTAAAGTTAGTCTTTGAATGATTTAAAGTTCACAACTTAAAAATACAGTTGGATAAGTCAGAGTTCCTACAGAAACAAGTTAACTTCCTAGGACATGAATTGACTGACCAGGGCCTTAAGCCTAACAAAGACAAAATAAAAGCAGACTCAAAAAGACATTAAAGCATTTCTAGGTCTAGTTGGCTATTACAGGAAGTTCATTAAGGATTTCGCTAAACTGACAAAACCTTTGACAGTCTGCCTAAAAAAGAATGCTAAAATCATACACACAGATGAATTCCTTGACTCGGTTAAGAAATGTAAACAAATCTTAACAAACGCCACGATCCTTCAATATCCCGACTTTGACAAGCAATTTATCCTGACAACAGACGCATCAGACTTCGCTTTAGGCGCTGTTCTCTCACAAGGAACGGTCGGCTCAGATAAGCCAGTTGCATTTGCATCCCGAACACTATCCGATACAGAGACACGTTATTCGACTACAGAAAAAGAACTGTTAGCAATCATTTGGGCAACGAAGTACTTTAGACCATATTTATACGGTCGTAAATTCACAATCTATACAAAGAAAGAAAGAAAGAAAGAAAGAAAGATCCGTTTATTATACACACACATACACACTTACACAACACATAAAAAAATAAAAAAACATGAAATAAAAAAAAAAAGAAATCCACAATCGGCACATAAAAAAAAAAAACAAACAAGTAAAAACATAAACAGTACGATACAAATAATTAGGTATATGAGGTAGGAATGCCGTGCCCGCACCAACCCGACCGCACCCCGCCACAGCGAAACACCATCACACAGCGCACGCTTGCGACAGTATTGTCTGTTCCGACCCGCGGGGCATACGTGTTTTTTTTTAATTTTTTTCTTCCTATTGAGAGTGTTATAATACTACTGCGGCGCAATGTAACAAAGCATTACTGCGGCGGAGCCGGGCCGCGCCGAGAAACCCCTGCACCGCACACCTACCACATCACACAATAAAATATAGATACCCCATTAGACATACATACATATACACACATACATACCATACATACATACATACCATACAGACCATAGACCTCTAATGTGGCTTATGTCCTTAAAAGATCCCAACTCAAAATTAACTCGTTGGAAACTAAAATTAGCCGAATACGATTTCCAAGTAGTTTATAAAAAGGGCAAACAAAACACCAATGCAGACGCACTATCTAGAGTCAAAATATTCCATAACAGTGTAGACTCCCTAGCAGTAAATCCCGGAGAGGACGATAATGAACACATTAATAGATTATTAGAAGACGTACTTAGAGATGTTGAAGCAGATAACAACCCGCTATGTCCTAATGACATCAATAGAGGCATGAGGGATGACGACGACATCGCTACCAGTAGCGCTTTGCCGTCAAATACTGACAAAGACACAGACACGATGAGCATAACAATAATTGACCCCTACCAGTTAGTTTCGACAAATCACACACAGCCTGATAACGAAAACAATGGTACACCAATACTTTCTGACGCAATAGACAAACAGCTTAAACAATTTTATATCAGATCCACCCCAGGATCCTCTTATAGGGTAAAAGATAGATCCACTAATTCCAGAAATGTTATTAAAGACGTTTTTATCCCAATTAATAACACTGAGTCTGAAATAATTCGACTCCTAAAGGAACATACGATTGCCAACCGTATCTTCCATTGCTACTTTTATGATGAAAACCTATATCTAGCTTTTTCTAGAGTCTATACTACAATCTTTAATGACAGGGGTCCCAAATTAATAAGGTGTACGTCACGTGTTACAGTCATAGAAAATAAAACTGAACAAGAAGAGATGATAAAACGGTACCATGAGGGTAAATCATCGCATAGAGGTATCCAAGAAACCCATAAACACCTCCTTAGAAATTATCATTGGCCTAATATGTTACTCTCTATCCAAAAATTCATAAATCAATGCGACGTGTGTCTTAGGGCGAAATATGAAAGACATCCTGTGAGACCTACGCTAGCTATAACAGAAACACCCACAAAACCTTTTCAACACCTATTTATGGATCTATATTCCACAGGGGGCGCAACATTTCTGACAATAATAGATAATTTTTCTAAATTTGCACAAGCTGTGCCCTTAAACGCATCCAGTAGTGTTCACATAGCTGAAGCACTGTTGCAAATATTTTCTGTTTTAGGTTTGCCACTTAAAATCACCACAGATTCCGACACAAAATTTGACAATGACGTAATAAAAGAAATATGTGCTTCTCATGATATTAATATCCACTTTACAACACCCTACAACCCAAACTCAAACTCAACCAATAGAACGATTTCATTCAACTATTGGTGAAATCATTAGAATTCAACGAATGACCAACAAAGACGACCCGATACAGCTACTGATGAAATATGCAATAATAGCTTATAATAATGCCATTCACTCCACAACAGGATACACACCACGAGAACTTTTATTTGGTCAGGAGTGCTTAGCAGCTCACGTATCGAAAAATAAAGAACAGGTGATAGAAAAGAGAAACCAGACTGCCGAAGCTATGATGTTTAAGGTAGGTGAAACAGTCTATAAGCAGGTTGCCAAGACTACGAGGAGCGACAAGACAAAGCCGGTATTTAAAGGGCCCTACAAAATCATTCACCTACACCCTAACAACGTAGCAGAAATTATAGGTAACCACCCGAACTCAAAATCCATAAGAGTTCATTTTAAGCTCTTACGCAGACCCCATCTTGTTACAGAATCCTCGTCACAGGAGCCTTCGTGCTCTACGCAGCCGCAACCGTAACCCTTAATCCTGTAGATAACGTTAATGGAATCCTCCTTCTAAAACAAGGTCAGCTTTTGAAGCAGGTTGACACTTTTAGTTTGGCTTGCGTGTATAACGTCTCATATTTATACGAAACTGCGATTAAGCTTATGGTTATATATACCGATACTAAGCATGCTGAAGAAGATGAGGATTTACATAGAACCTATAAGGATCAAATAGAAAATAGTATAAATTTGATAAGTAAGAAAATTATATTTATAACCCCAAAACATAGAGTTAGACGTGGTCTTATCAATGGTTTAGGCTTCTATCCTTAAAACAATTACAGGCAACTTAGATTACCACGATGCTGTTAAATTTGAAAACGAAATCTCTGGTTTACGCAATTCAGTTAATAAAGTAGCTTCATCTCAGAAACAAACGCTATTTGTAGCCGAACACGCTGTAACCGAGTTTACAAAACAAATCAATCTTGTAAACCAGAATCAACAGAAATTAGGCTCAATATTAAGAAATACCACTCGTAATTATAATGTAATTATAAATAGGATACACTTTCTAGACTTATATATCCAAATTAACTTTAGTTTACAACTACTTTTAGATAAGTTGGTAATCTTAGAAGATGCTATGACTTTTGCTCAGTTAGAGGTAATGCATCCTAGTATTATAAGTCCCCATAGCCTTATTACAGAGATGATAACCATACAAAAATTAAATGAGTTTAGGCCAGTAGATATTATTAGTATAAAGAACATACACAATATAGAGAAATCTATTAGCGTTAAAGCCTATAGTACAGAGCACACATTAACATTCATATTGGATATCCCATCTACCAATCAAAATCCTTATGACCTTATCCATCTATACTCCATTCCCGACAAACAAGGCCTCACCATCATCCCCAAAGCCAAATACCTAGCACTGGGAAGCAGCGAGTACTCATACCTGGAGGAAGACTGTAAGAAAATCACACCAGACACACAGCTCTGCCAATCACTAACGACGCAACCATTGGACAAATCTGAGGACTGCGTAGTATCCCTGTTTCAACACCAAAACACCAACTGCACCCGTGCCCGGATGGACATCAAGCAAGGAAAGACCCAACAGTTACAAGACAATAAGTGGCTTATTATTCTCCTAGAGGAAGAAACCGTAACAACCCACTGTGGCAGGAAGACAGAATACAAAAGGACCAAGGGAATATATATAACCAGCTTGACAAGCGACTGTCACCTGGAAGTGCTCAACCGGACGCTGAAGACGAACATCAATACAGTTATTATAGATGAGATTATACCCCTTCCCAGCCAACCAATTGTAACGGAGCAGAGCATCGAGTACAGCTTACAGTTAGAAGATGTCGATCTAGACAGCATCCACAAGATCATGGACCGTGCCCAAAAACTAGAAGAACCCACCATCGACTGGTAAATGATGATGGCCACGCCCAGCTGGTCGACACTAGGCCTCTACCTGGCGCTAACAACTGTAATTGGATGGAAAGTATGGCAATGGAGGCGAGCAAAACTAAGCCAACAGGAACTCCGCACCGAGGACGCTGCAGGAAGCTGCGGGACGCGCTTCTGTCTTAAGGAGGGAGGAGTTAGGCAATCCGCCGACCTGCAAGATTGCTGACGACGCATCGTACGACACCGACACGCGCGACCGGAATTGGCGACGCATCGATTTCATCATAGTTTTGATTATAAGAATATTAAATATGTAAATTAGCCTTGTAGTACATTTCTTATTGTAAACACTTTTTATTAAATAAATATTTTTTTATAAATAATCGCGTTCGCCGTTATTTATCTTGTGTCATAAAAAATAAAAACAAAAAATTTTGCCTAAAAAATAAAAATAAAATTTAGGGGTGGACTACCCTTAACATTTAGGGGGATGAAAAATAGATGTTGGCCGATTCTCAGACCTACTCATTATGCTCACAAAATTTCATGAGAATCGGTCAAGCCGTTTCGGAGGAGTTCAAGTTCGAACACCGTGACACGAGAATTTTATATATAAGACAAGATAAAGCTAGAAAGGCTGTTAGAAGTCAAGATAGTAGAGCGTCCTACACCTAATTTGAAGGTTAACAGTTTAACACTCGCTCTGTGTAAATATTTGTTTACCTCAATGTGCAATTTTGTGTATGACTATATATACTGTTAAATGATGGCATTTAGCGGAATTTGTTGTTACACATATTGAGAACACACTTGTACTTTTTCCACGGTATTTTTTATTAGACCTGACCGTTTCGCCTAACGGGATCCTAAATATTTTACAATGACAGTTGACAATGACACATTTTCTTAGAGTGATGTAATTGTACTAGTCGATTTTGCAAGCTTGTTTTGTATGTGTAATATGATAAATTAACGGACAGGTTTGACCTTACAACGGTCAGGTCTAATAAAAAATACTGTGGAAAAAGTTCAAATGTTTTCACAATATGTGCAATTCTGTGTATCATTATGTGTCTATTCAAAAGAGTGAGGTGCGATAGTAAAAATCGATTTAAAATTAAGTCTCGATGTAATATCAATCTCCCAAATGTCAAAAAAGATTGAGATGATATCAATGTTCTTTTTAAAAAATTGTACTACGAGAATACCTAACTTATCCCTCATTAATATGCGCCTACCACGTACTAGCTCTGCGCCACCCAATGGTAGACCGGTAGAGAAGACCTACGGCATTAAGTCCGCCAATGTACATTGTGCATTAAGAATAAATAAATAAATACCGTTTATGACATTTTATGAGATTTAGATTTGATTGAGACTTTGAACAGATTTTTTATACGAGAATTGATCTTCTGATTTTCATTTCGGTCCAATGTAGTTAGTATATAACGGGCAAGTTAAAAAAACCTATTAAAATAATTTTCTGGCCAAGAATATACCAATCAGATTACTCGGCCGGAAAATTGAACATAGCTTCATAATTTGAACCAATATTTTCTTATTAGTTGTTTAACATCCAAAGTGATAATCTCAAATCATTGAAATCCCATATTGTAACCTGTTTTAAAAAAAAATTTAAAAGCCCGATGGCAAGTCCGATTTGCATATTTAAATACATAGACAGTTGATGTTTTTTCTTTTTTAGAATTTGAAATACTAGGAATCGAATTTAATTCGAACTAGCAAAACTTTTTAACGTTACATGCATTTGACATATTTAAATAAACACAGCCATCAGCAATTCTAACAGACATATTTTAAAAAAAGACCACAAAAAAGTTCAATGAAAGCATTTTTTTTTAAATCTAAAATTGTTTTTTTCCCCTGACTTCAATTTCGGAAATCAAGTGAAAAATATTTATATCACAGAGAGTGGACGATTCATGTCTGGTGTTTGAAATAAAATTCTGAAAGTCGATTGACTGACGACCAATGGATAGCGTTTGTGTGTAAAATGTAAATAAGTCAACGTCTTTTTTTTGTTTTACAAACATGGCTGCTTGTTACACCGTTGCGTTTCAAAAAAGATTATGCGGGTATTTACAATTGGGAGCCTTATCGCGCTGTGGCAAAATTTTACAGATAGTCATTGAATAGCAAGAATATTCAATTGTTAGTTTGCCTCACTCAAACACACAAACCCATACACACATATCCACATAATATTTATTATCCACCATGTAAATAAAAGTATAAATAGTACATTTAAATCATATTCAATTAATACATTGATAATTATCAGTTCTTGAAATTAAGTTTTATTTATCTTTTTGCAATAATATGCAAAGTACTACAAATTCTTATAGTGATGTAATTGTACCAGTAGTATTTTGCAAGCTTGTTTTGTATGTGTAATATTATAAAACTAACACTATGTTACATATTATCATAAGCAAAAGTTATACTAATCTGATCGCAAGAAGACCGTAATATTTTTTCTAATTATGTAAATAACAAAATTAGTACATAGCAAACATACATTACTTTTTTTTCCTCAATAGGCGCAACTGTATAATTTAGTTTATTATATGACTATCAAAATATAAGATTTATGTACATAAATTTGTGAGCTAACTAGTGAACAGACGAGAGTGCAGGATATTTTTCGGTGTTAGCAGGTCAGCAGCAGTCTCTCAAGCTATATGCAGGATCAAGTGGTTAAGAATAGCTTTTCTTGCTCTACCAAAAAGACTTAACTTGTGTTTCCTTCTCCCTACAACCACTACTACCCCTTCAGCCTTGCTAAAAAGCTTGTATTAGTATAAGATTGATTTTGGTACAGTACTAGTAGCGGTTGGAACCTGTGAACTCCTGATCGCAGGTCCGATGACTAGGCTATTAGGCTACTCCCAGATTTATTTTAATATAATAAGTTTCATTATGAAGGAAGCCACAGATATAAAATAAATTGTCATTAAATTGTACCGCGTTGAAATACTTTGCAGATAAAATTTGCTTAAAATGGTATCAAATCTAGTACCTCCGATTAACTTTCTTAACCATATAATTTCATTGCACATGAAAGGTAGATATGCATTTTAAAACCATCACTATTAAGGCCATGTTTTAATTTGAAAGTTATTCAGGTACCTGCCAAAAAAAGTTAAATATCTGAACTCAAATGGTGGTAAAGGTAGAGTTTTACTGCATGATGAGCGCAGCGGCGGATATAAAAAATATATACAATAATATATATTATATTTTATTATTCGTCAAATTAATAGAATATGTTAAAATGGTACAACAAGCAATGCTTAGTCCATGTACTAATCAAATAACCCGCCCCTGATCGCTCCCGGTGCAAAAGTGCCCATAACACTTGCCACGTTGTATCGCGATGGACAGCCTTTGGACCAGCAACGATCCGGAACGAGTGTCACCGGTCGCCTTGATGAGCCTCTGTCCGATTTCTTTAGTAAGACGATGGCTTTATTAGTAAAATAATTTTACTACCTATTTTGAGTGATTTGTAATCCTGAACAGATAGTATATCAAAATGCAACTAATCACAATTTTAAATAGGGAAAGTCAATAGGACGATATGATTAGTGGCCTATACTCTGCAGAAAACTAAACAACTGACTAGACATAACATAACATAACATAACATAACATAACATAACATAACATAACATAACATAACATAACATAACATAACATAACATAACATAACATAACATAACATAACATAACATAACATAACATAACATAACATAACATAACATAACATAACATAACATAACATAACATAACATAACATAACATAACATAACATAACATAACATAACATAACATAACATAACATAACATAACATAACATAACATAACATAACATAACATAACATAACATAACATAACATAACATAACATAACATAACATAACATAACATAACATAACATAACATAACATAACATAACATAACATAACATAACATAACATAACATAACATAACATAACATAAACTCACGCCTATATCCCCGAAGGAGTAGGCAGAGGTGCTAGCACCCACGTTTAGGTTCCCCATAGTTTAGGTCCCTATGTAATAGGTGGCGAGCCTAATGCCATTAACCGTGCACTTATAAACCTGCGATAAACACACACATAACTTCGAAAAGCATGAAAAGTCATGGTGTGTGTCATGGTTAAACCTGGCATCGAACACGAAACCTCATCTCAGCAGTCCATTACCCATACCACTAGGCTACCGCGGCTGACTAGAACTGCTAATAAAATGATTAGTTCTGAAAAATAAATATTATTCTTTTATTGTTGTTCTTGGCTGTACAACAAATAAAATATATACGTCAGTATCAGAATAAACGGGATATTTACCATGTTTCACTATTTTGAGCTTCCGATAAATATCCCGTTTATTCTGATACTGATGTCAGTGACCATGATAGTTTAAATACCTATAAAATATATACGTGTCCGCTTTAATGGAGCCCCACCTCAAAAAGCATTTAACGTGTTAATGTGTAATTTGGTGGTCTCTTACAATATTGAAAATCCTCAAAGTTATAATTGTAAATTTTAATGTCATACTCATTTGGACTTCAGATATTTAAGATGCTCTATATGGATGATCGAATTATGTGTTGCAAAACAATTTACTGCGAACTATTTCTTGCCTAATGCTTGAGCACCCTATTATTGTGCGTCTTGTGAAATGTGATTGTATTTGTAAGTAAGAGTAGTATTGACCTTAAGTGTTGGTGATATTTTGCAATCGACTATTATAAATATTGACTGATAGATACATTTGAGAGGCTTATCAGAAAATAGTTTCTTTGATATCTAGTGCATGCTTGATTTATTTACTTTTTTACAGTGGATACAAAAAAATGTTCGTCCAGTACGATTACATTACACATATTATTGCCGAAAAATCCAGTTGTCACAGAGACTTTATTTTTCAGTTATTTCAGGGAGAAGCAGGCAGAGTAGAATTTGGACTACCCCATCTCTTCACTTGCGGTGCCGTACAAAGCGTCTAAGGGATAGGGCTGTTGAACATCAGACAGATATATACAGCCCAGACTCAGCCTCAGATGCAGGGCTTCAGTCAACAATAGTGCTATAGACGGCAATATGCTAAACCCCCCATTACGTGGGACCGAATTCAATGATTGGTGAAATGTGGGTGTCAATTACCTCTGCCTAATCCTCCGGGGTTAAAAGTGTGATTATATGTGTGTATGTATGTATTTCAAGTAAATATTATCAGTATAAATCAATTCATATAAGCATTACGGCTAACGCACATACTTTAGTTTTACGAAATGGTGACCAATAATTTAGACACTGCTATCATTCTATATATTTTCATGCCTGCACCCGTGCATCAGAGTATTGAGAGATGTCAGTATCTACTGGATTTTGAATATATGCACGGTGCAGTGTTTGGTCAACACAACTTCAAATTCCCAGCAGAGTAGAATTTGGGCCACCCCGTCTCTTACCATACGGTGTCGTACAAAGTGACAAAGGGATAGGGCTGTTTAACATCAGATAAATATTATGTACAGCTCAGACTCAGCCGCAGATACGTGGCCTGAGTCATGGTAGTGCCTGGAAAACGGCAGTAGGCTCACCCCCTATTACGTGAGACCGAATGCAATGAATGGTGAAATTTGACTGTCAACTCAACTGTGTCTAACCCTCCAGGGATAAAGATGTGATTATATGTATGTATGTACTAATAACCGATGCATAAATTGCAGCGACTGTGTTTTTACTTCTTCTTCCTACAGTCCCGGGTCCTTTAAGCGGGCCGTGAAAAAGCATATGAAAGCGACATCAAGCTGAGTCTCACCATTGTTACTTGGTATAAGTAAGTAATGATGACCCTCTTTTCCGAGACTTTGCCTTCAGCTAACCATCAGGTAAGGCGAAGTCTAATTGACTTGTCCAACATTAAAAAAAATGTTAAAAAAACGTATAAGTATTCAATGTCACGTTCAGATACAGTCTGTAACCAGTCTCTAACACCTGATAAGCCCTGTCAACTTGTGTACTTAGAACAGTAGTAATAGAAATACAATTTCATCATGATTTTTGGCAAAATATAAACATTTTGTACCTATCATGTTGTGCACAGTAGGTATAAGCTCACAATTATGTGCTCACTCACTATTTTCCCTTTGTATTAGTATGGACTATCTACTTTATATATCTATTTGTATGTCAGTATTTATGTTGATAATACTTTGTGTAAAGCCATATATTAATTTTAATTTATTTACTTTTCTCTCTTTCTTTTGTTTTAATACACTATCTATTTAAGTTTTGTCGGTAACTACACCATATCTTTTGTTTTTATAACATTACTGTCCATCCCAAGGTTGCCTGGAAGAAATCGCTTCAGCGATAAAGCCGCCCTTTGTACATTGAACTGTATACATGTTACCTGCTTGTCCAACTGTAAATCTGTTGGTGTACAATAAAGAATTATCTATCTATCTATCTATCTATTTTAAAACTAAGTAACGGTGTGATAGACGGCCAGCGCAAACGAATTGGCGTGAATTGTCCCTTGTATCTGAAACGTTCGGCCGGCCGGAGTTTTAGAGGGAAAATAAATAAAACTAACTGCCCGTCAGTTATATTTTAACATGATAACTCTGTGTGTAAATGAAGTCTCTAAAAACCACATTGACAAAAGGATACGGTTGCACTTTTTACCCGACTACAGCGAAGCAAAAGGAGGGTTATGATTTTAACAGGCTATGTATGTATCATCTGTTCCCCAATAGCTTCTCAACCACTTATTAGTACTGGACAAATAAGGTATCGTTAGAAGCGTCAATGAATCTATTGAGGCGCCCTCTAGCGGCCATTAAGATATGCCATTTAGTCTGACAAAAACATACATTCTAGGGCATACGACCACGGCTATCCATGATTTTTCTTGTTTAACACTTTTTATAACGTGATTTTTCAGTAGTCGGGTTTTAGTTTTAACTTATTTTTTCAAATGAAGTTGTTGGTTTTAATAATAGATGAATAGACTCACTGGAGAATTTTTGTGCTGTCAGTGGGAATACCAAAAGCTTGTCCAGCTTTGTCTTTTACGCTGACGGCACAAAAAACTCTCTGTGCTGTAAGCAGCAGGGTTAGCAGCGCGAGTGTGATTCCCTTGGTATTCCCTTGGTTGGCACACGTCTATAGGCCACGGTAACCACTTTCCATCAGGTGGGCCGTGTGCTTGTCTACCAACTAAGTGGTATAAAAAAAATAGATGAATAGATTTAGACGTTAGTTGATACATATATTATATAGATCAACGATTTCCAGAATTATCACATCGCATAAGTACTTTTCATTCTGTTCCTCTAAAGAACGGTATCAGGAACACTACACTACGTGAATGTAGCCACGGTCATAATGTACTGTTTTTCTTTCTTTTTTTATCTTGGACACGCCAACTTGACTTCACCTCGCCTGATGGTAAGGTACAGTCTCAGGAAAAAGGGCCACTAGTACTGTTACAATGGTGGCACTCAGCTTGGCGGCCTCATCAGATGCTTTTTCACGCCCCGCTTAAAGGACCCAGGACTGTAGGAAGAAGGAAACACGTGTGCTTGTAATGAATTACGTCTTAGTGATGCAGCAAAGAAATGAGTCTCCGAACCACTTGGTTCTTGCTCATATATTCTGCACAGTGTGAGGGCGACATCTAAGCACTACCCACCTGCATGTATTGTCTTATGTGGGATAGGAGAGGATAGGATTAGTTGGAAGAGCTCGTCAAAACACTCACCATGGTAGAGACGGCAACATAAGCAACTGTACAAGTAATGAACGATTTTAAACTAAATACTTGCCAAAGTAATTCTAAATATATATAATTTCAATCCTCCATCTGTAACATTCTTATATCTCGTATATCGCACCGCCAGCGTTCTCACAAAACATGTCTCCAAAATGCAAGGCAGCAGAACGGAGCCCAACTTAATTTAGTGACCGATAATTAAACCCTCCCGGGGTGGGCCTGCCCTCCCGGCCGGACCGAACATGCTGAGATGTGTATTTTTGTCTAATAAGAGGACTGGGGAGTTGCCCGAGTACAGATTGAGGGCCGAGATGCTGTGATACGTCATAATGTTCTTTTTTTAAACTGTATATAAACAAAAGTATTAACTCCTTGAATTATAATTACAATCTTAATTTTGCAAAAGATGTTAAATAGTGTAATTATTTTTGCCATAATTTCATTATGCAAAATTATGAAAATAAAGTGTGAACCAGCTTTTTTAGGCTACTTTTTTAAAAGTTTTTTTTAAGGAGTCTCAATTTATTAATTAGATACATAAAAAAACTTCTAAAGTTGACAATTGTAATATCATTTTTTTATGATTTCGTTTGTCCTATAAGTACCTGATTTTTTCTGATTTGTTTTTTTCTGATTTGTTTTTTTCTGATTTATTCTGATTTGTTTATAAGTACCTGATACCCATAATTTTATTAAACGAAAGCTTCGGTTACGTTACACATAATATGATCGAAATTTAAAAAAATGTAACCATTACATTACAAATCAATTTAATATCTCTGAAACCCAATAACTGGATATAAAATATGATAACTAGTTGGCATCGAACCTGGGCCCATCGAACGTGAGACGAATGATCTAGCACTCGCAGATGTTAGTCGGTTTCTTATTGAATTAATTGATACAGCCGCTGAATCCTAATTGTTTCATAATACAAAATATTGTGTGGTTGGTTTAATTCATGTACATTTTGTGAAAAACACTATTGATCAGACAAATTGTGAAGTGTGAAACTCATTTAGTGTATTTATAATACTTCTAGATAACATAATATTAAAGTAAATGAATAGGTACATACGCGGGATCAATAGTTCATTAGATCCATAATCAATAATCTATTATTAAATTTCATTAATTTAACAATATTAATATTTACATACACGGAAGTTATCTAAATTAAAGTATTTAAAAAAAAACTGAATATACCTAAACAATCCTGCAAGTTCAGGGGTCAAAGAATTCCTCCCCATCGACGTCAATAATCTTATATTAACATCATTAGGTAAACATTTTAAAATTTCAAAAATAGTTTACTATGCTGATAAGGTACGAGTTCAATAGATCAACAGTTTATTTCGTCAACAATGATTTGCTACATCAATAGTATATAAAATCTTTTATTATTTTTTCGATCAATTAGCCCACTGCAGTCCACTGCTGGAAATAGACCTATCCCAACGTGAGTCACTTTATTCGATCATTTTATTCGATCCTCTGTCTTTTTTAGATTAATTTTATTTCAATTAATTATTAATTATGTTATGTTTTAATTATTAATTACGTAATTTTACCATGTCACAGCAAAGCCATTATAGGACTGATATGATAAAAAAAATTAAGACATAAAAATTACACAACCTATTTAAAAAGCTTAGGACTATGCATTTGACTCATACCACATCAAAAGGAACCTTTTAAAAATCTCTTTGCATGACACGTGTACATAAAAGTTAGTGACCCCGCAGTCACATAACCTTTGATCTTAAAAATAATCTGCTGACAATATCGGACCCACAGATTAATAAGCCAAACGAGCGTGTCTCGTCAGCGGCACGCGCCAGGCGATAGCCGCGGGACAGTGCGAATATTGGGATGAAACTTGTCCGCCTATGATGGGACTTTGAATGGGTTTATGTTAGATGGGTATATTTTTAGATATTTTTTTTTGTTTTGACATGACTGCGAGTATATCTAGGTACATTCTATTATTAATTTTAATGTGTAATCAGATTTCAATATGTAGGGTATCATTGGAAGCATTGGAATTTGTTTTTGTTTTCTTATTGCTTCGTTTACTTGATTTTTGGTACAATCTATTAATAAAGGGTAGAAAATGAATTGTTTAACAATAAAATATCTCGTAAAATTATTGACGAATACATTTGATTTTCGGGTTTGGCGTAGTTTTTTTAAATTGAAACAGTAATGGCAGTGTGTTTTCATTTGCACATAATTATAATTTTTTTTCAGACAGCGATAGCCTATTGGTATGGGTACCTAATGGACTGCTGAGACGAGGTCTCGGGTTCGATCCCAGGTTTTACCATGGCACACACCAATGGCTTTTCGATGCTTTTCGAAGTTATGTGTGCATTTATCGCAGGTTTATAAGTGCCCGGTTAATGGCAATAGGCTCGCCACCTATTACATTGGGACCTAAACATAAACTGGCGAAATGTGGGTGCAAGCACCTCTGCCTACTCCTTCGGGGATATAGGCGTGAGTTTATCTTTTGTTATTTTTTTTATAAAGGTAGTATCCTTAAATTTTAATAACTTGAAAGTAAAAATAAACAAAAAAGCAACATCCCGCGACTTCAGATCTAACGAATGACGATTAGAATTTATGTTAAAGACAATGCCAGTAATGGCGGACAAAAGAACAGAGGTACGGAATAAAACATACAAGTACAAAGTAAAATAATAATTACCCGTACCACCTGAGGCTACGGGAGATAAACTCAGCATCCGCATAACCTTTTGTTATAAAAGATTTACTTTTTATTCAATTAGTCACATAATGTGAACAGAGTGGAATCGTCTAGGTCTTTGCAGTGATACAGACAGCCGCTTTGAAATGTTAAAGCTTATGCGTAATTGGAATTTTGCTTTTTGCTGATTCTGTCTTGTGTGTGTTTTGGCGCAGTGGCCTTTTGCTATAGTTTCTTTTTTGTTAATTGGACGTTTGTTTTTGTTTTTTTTTTTGTTTGTTTTGTTAATTCTAGTTGGTTCTTTGTGAGATGCTTTCGTTTGAATAGACTTTATAAAGTAGATGAAACATTGCCATGAAAATTTTCTTTGAGAAATCTGTACCTAGAATAGGAGAAAAATTATACAATAAAACCTGAATGGGTCTTTTATTTCTTATCATTTGGATGGTTAGATCGCAGTTAATCCCATAAAATTTGCATAAAGGGGTGAAGGTATAAGCAGACCTCTCGCTTCGAGGTGACAACCTCACTCTCTCACGTTAAGATGATGATTATTACGGACTGCCCGTGTCAATATGGGTAATCTTTACCCACCAATCTCTGATACTGTACCACCAGCTATAGATTAACAAAGAACAGATTTTCAGCGAGTTAGTACACGACGGTATTGCCGTCCCAATTGAGCAGTCTGACTGGGGAAGTACCTCCACCCTACAGAATACCACGGCTATAATTACCTTGTATTGTATTCCCGGCGGTGAGTAGGGTAGCGTAGGGTAGGTAGAGAGCTCACTGGAGAGTTTTAGTGCTGTCCGTGGGAACACTGAACGCTTGTCCTGATTATGCCTTCTGCACTGATGGCACAGAAACTCTCCGTTCGCACAGTATCGGTAGCATAGGTGTAAATCCTCTGGTTTTGCACACGTTCATAGGTCATGGTAACCAGTTTTCACCAGCTGGGCCGTGTGCTTGATCACCACCTAAGTTTTATAAAAATAATTGTTTTACTGTAATGACGGTTAGCGCTATTTTTTATACCACTTAGTTGGCAGACAAGCACACGGCCCACCTGATGGGAAGTGGTTACCGTGGCCTAAGGACGTATGCAACACCAGGGGTGGCACACTCGCGCTGTCGACCATGAAGAAACCTTCTGATGCCCCTCTTAAAGAACCACATATTGTAGGCGCTTGGGAAAAACGCAGCAGGGAGGTCATTCCACAGCTTGAGTGTGCGTGGGATGAAGTTTCTTTCATACCGCACAGTGCGCACCGTCTCAGGTCGCAATGTGTGGGGATGAATTCCCTGCCTATGGCGAGAGGTGCGATGATAGAATGTAGCTACGGGCATCATGTCAAACAATTCATCTTACCATCACTCTCCAGTCAAAACGTTATCCATTAACCTTGTTAGACAGATGTGTAATTCTAACACGAGATGTGTACAGTACTCTCGTTTCAACTAGCTCGCCTTGATATGATACGATCTTTTCCGTTCTCTAGAAAATAAAAAAAAAACAAGATTTCGTATTGCCTAAGACACTGTGCATAAGATTGGATCTGCAGATGTATAGATAGATAAGTATTTGTTAATACATCTTTTAGCACTTACAGCTATAGATGCTCAATCTGATGTGATCTGTGTTATGGGTATGTAGAACCAGCTTATATTTTTCGCAACAAAACATTGTAGAGATTTGCATCTCTACGAATTTTCTCAATTTTTTATGCTCTTTGACACCTTAGAGAAATAATTTCTCTAACGTGCTTGGTAAGGTAAGGTAAGGTGCTGAACATTATAAAAAAAACGTGGGAATCCATTGAGAGAAAACCAAAACATATGGTTGGGGTTCTTCAAGAGGGGCCATCAAAAAGTTTCTTCAGGATTGGCAGTGCGAGTGTAACGCCTCTGGTGTTGCATATACTTGTCTGCCACCTTAGTGGTATAAAAAAAATAGAGATGTGAAACTCACAATGTGGGAAAATGTTACGAAAAAAATGAGCTGTATCCGCAGCTTTACTGAGTTTTGCAGAACTCTAGACCAAAACAATGTTACATATTGTGGAATAGTCAATAAAGATAAAAATTGTAGATATCTGATAAATGACGAGCAAGATTTGGATTGCATTTTGCATTTGTCTAGCATAACCACTTTACTAGGTATCTTAGAAGTATGAAAACTCACCAAAAATTCTCACGTATCTTCTTGAAAAAGAAGTTCAGTCTAGTGATTTGAGAAATACATTATAATTAAGACATGCCTGACAGATGTCTTATCCAACAAAAAAATCATTGAAAATATTTTAGTACGATCTAGAAACTAAGTTGCAGTCAATTTCTAAAATTTTTTATTTCCAATTGGGTATTTTCCTGTAGTTAAAATATATTATTTAACTGAGCTTATTAAATTAAGACTGACAGAAGACCGGTAGGCAATAGTTCCGTCTGTTCTTATTATATTGTTATTAATTATTTTTAATCAACCACACAACCTATAATAATTATTTGATTACTAAATATTGTGACGTCACATTAATTTATTTCATACAAGTTTCCTTATAACTTACCGTTGTGACGTTTAGTAAAACGTAACGAATTTGACTGGTCAGTCAGAATTCTATATAATGAATCTGTCATATATTCAATCAATTCATTAGGTGGAGTTCAGTGACATACACAGGAACAAAAAATAACATTGGCAAGAACATTTACAAAAAAAAAAACTTCCTGTTACAGTAATTACTTAAACAAGTTGACAATGAAACGAACAAAAATATTATATATTTAACTACACAAACAATACTTCACGTGTGCCTTGGCCTATTTTTTCCAACAAGTGTGTGTTCGACACAGTGTGCGTCTTAAATTAATTAATGGCAGAATTAAAGGCGGGCAAAATGAAAGGCCAAAAACCTCATCGGCGTAAGGTTAAAGCACAAATGATTGTACTGACATCTCATTAGCTAAAGCGGGGAACGATACGCCCCGGGCACTATTCGTTGGTATTCTGATTCATAGGTGGCAGCGGGAGCGATTTCTGTGTTGCGCGTTGACATAAGTTTTATTCTCGAGATTTTTGTTTGGTAAGCTGTATAATAAATCATCTATAATGGAATAAACTTTACCTTATTTGTTGTTGAGTTTATGAATTAGATTTTTTATTCTAATACGTAAACGTTCCGTTAATAAATATAAATCATAATAATACACAAACTAGTTTAGTACTTTATTTGCTTTTTTCTTTGTTTCAGGCGATTTTTTTCATCTAATAGATAGTGGTGAGCTTTATTAGAGTTAGATTTTTTTTCACACCCTATAATATAGTTTGATTAAATTTAGTTCAATGGCCAAACACTATTTTTTTTAAAGAGAAAATAAAAACGATCAGATGGAGCATTCTATATCAAAATCAATAATAGCCAAACAACTCGAATTGTATCCAATCAGCGTTAAGCACTTTAAAACGCTGTTTCTTATGAATTACTGCAAAATATAAAGCAGAGCATACCACATATTCTGTATTTTTGCCGATCAAAGGAGCGGTGTGCGTGACGGCCGTTTGAACCGGTAATCAAATTAGCAATGCTTCCCTTTTTCAAAGAAATATATGTCTATCAGCTAAAAGTAATAATTTGCTGCTGACGCTTACTAAGTTTCATTTTTGTTAGAACATTTGAAAACTGAGACGGGTTCTATAGTCTGTTGAACTGCAAAAGTGATTTCATGAGATGTTATATAAAAAATAACTACATTAAATTAGATTTTATACTTTTAATAATTATCAAGAGCCGTGTGGTTCCCGGCAGAGTAGAATTTGGACTACTCCAACTCTTCCCATGCGGTGTCGTATAGGGCATTTAAGGGTTAGGGCTGTTTAACATCAGGCAGATATATACAGCTCAGACTTAGGCATAAATTCAAGGCCCGGGTCAACAATAGTGCCCGGAAGACGAGAATACGCTCACCCCCTATTACGTGGTGCCGAAAACAATGATTGGAGAAATGTGGGTGTTTTTCACCTATGTCTATCGTGTCTGTCCCTTTAGGGGTAAAGGCGTGATTATCAAAATCAAGGTGTTTGTGGTCATACTCTACCGGAACCGTTATTTCGCCTTAACACCACTAATATTAATTCTTAAGTCATCTTGAGTCAGGTACCAATCACTGGATTGAGCTTCATCAACCCTGAACCGACTAAATTTTTTCTATATCTTAAATGAACCTACTGTCACTCTACTTACCTAAACATTTTTTGTCTCACACGTACCCAACCAGAATTTCTACTCCACTCCCAAATAGTCAAACGTTGATGGCATAAACGCACCTACTCCTCCCTATCGTAAGCCCCTTTAAGCCCTAAATTTTGTTGCCGTACTGATTTAATGACGTCACATGACGCCCTCTATCGAATGTCAACTGGCATCGTTTATTATCCCATTCTGTATAACATCCTAACTATTGTAAACCCTTAATTGAATTTGAAACTTGTTGCTTAAGATTTAGAGTTGAAATTTGAAGAGAGTGTATATGTAGATATGGAAATACAATCGCTCAAACAATGCATAGGTTAGATATTTGAGTCACGAATCCATTTTATGACTAATTCCATAACTTTGTATGTGAATTTTGGGATCAGGTAGGTACGTACACACGCCGTGTATGTTTACTGTGTCGTATCTTTGCCGGGATCTGGCTGAGGCCTGAGGGGATGTGATTTAATGGTACGATCATGCCTTCGAAAAGTTCTCCCGGTGTTGTTTATTTCTTACAAGTTATGGGAATGGAAATCATATTGTTTTGTAGTTTTAGGTGTTAGATTTTCACTGTGAAAAGTTAAGTATATTTGTTATATTATACTGTTGACATTTTGTTAATAATATCAGAATTATTACTAATATTCCCTGTAACCCCTCCAGCTAAGCTAAGGTATTTAAACTAACATGGTCACTCATATTAGTATTAAAGTTATCGGGATTTTTACTACGTTGTATTGTTCTGAGTTTCCCATATTTCACAATGATCACGGAGGAACTAGAGTATTGGCGTATCTACGTTCTTTTGCTACCGTAAATATGCCGATAGCTTTACGTATAATCACGCCTTTATCCCCGGAGGGTTAGGTAGAAGTGAATTCACACCCACATTTCACCAATCATTGAATTCGGTTCCGCAGAACAGGGGGTGAACCTATTGAGGTCATCCGGGCACTATTACTTTATCTGTGCCTGAGTCTGAGCTGTATATATCTGTCTGATGTTAAACAGCCCTATCCCAAAGTCGCCTTGTACGAAACCGCATAAGAAGAGATGGGGTGGCCCAAATTCTACTCTGCCGGGCAGCTACTTCTATGCAGCTAGTTTTAATGCTTATCTATTATTTTTGTCTCCAGCTTTACTAGCTACCTAATGATCTAAAATCTCCAGAGCTCACTGGAGAGATTTTGTGCTGTCAGTGGAAAAACCAAAGGCTTGTCCTGATTTTGTGTTCTACACTGACGGCACAGATAATCTCTGTGCTTACAATGTCGGCAATACGAGTGTGACTCCCTTGGTGTTACACACGTTCATAGGTCACGGTAACGACTCTCTATCAGGTGGGCCGTGTGCTTGTCTGCCACCTAAGTAGTATAAAAAATCATTCACACAGAAGTTCGTTAAGCCCTAACTGAATCTACTGTATAAAGGTATATGAGTCTTACAACTTCACGTGCTATGTACTGTTCAAAGTACTTTCCAGACTCTCGAGACTGGAGATGGCTTGGTTGCTATCCCTATTAAGTTATGCCCACGTCGTACAGAAACAACCATAGAGTTTGAGTGATCTAGATACAGCAAATCATCTAGTCAAAGTCAAAAATCATTTATTTTGCATAGACAATTCAATTGAAACTTACAAAACGTGAATATTTATTTATTTATTTAATATAAAAATAAATAAACAAGACTAGTTTAGCAAATGGACCACACCGGTTCGAAACGTGGCACCGACCTGAGAAGACCCCGGCAAGAAACTCGCGGAATTTTTTTTGGTATATTACCAACATTTTTTTTTATACCACTTAGGTGGCAGACAAGCACACGGCCCACCTGATGGGAAGTGGTTACCGTGGCCTATGGACTCGTGCAACACCAGGAGCGTCACACTCGCGCTGCCGACCCTGAAGAAACCTCCTAATGCCCCTTTTGAAGAACCCCATATTGTAGGCGCATGGGAAGACCGCAGCAGGGAGTTCATTCCAGAACTTGAGTGTGCGTGGGATGAAGTCTTAGGTTGCAATGTGTGAGGATGAACTCCCTACCTACGGCGAGCGGTGCGATGATAGAATGTTACTGTGGGCATCATGTCAAACAATTCATCTGAGCACAAACCGTTGTACAGGCGGTAGAACACACACAGCGAAGAAATGTCCCTCCTAAAGCGGAGAGATTCCACATCACCTGCGAATATGGGATTGTCAACCAGCCTCAACGCCCGTCGTTGCACCGAGTCGAATGGGTCAAGCTGGTAAGCAGGCGCTCTAGCAAAAAGGTGACAGCAGTATCCATGTTAGGCCGGACCTGTGCTTTATAAAGAAGGAGTTGCTGCCCCGCACACACAAGAACATTGTAGAGATACGTAGGTGGAAATAGTAGTATAAAGGCTCTGCTATGTCTACTTAGTCTAATTTGACTCATTGTGTCGTCAATGTGGTATTTACAGAGTACCAGCTTTCTACACGGCTACGTCGAATTAATGTGATGTGTAGCTTTTTTCTATGTGACGATTCGGACTTCTCCTAAGATAAGATAAGATAAGATAAGATTCATTTATTTATAAGAATATTATATAAAAGTTGTTACAAAGTTGGTTGTACATAATATTCTGCTGTCTCCAGCGTACAAATATTGAAAGGTAATATTTAAATCCTCATTGAAGCTTTGAGGTGTACTCCAACTTGCTTTAACCTAGCGTTGGTAGTCCAAATGCGTTATATAGGTCTCTCCCAATGTGCGCCATTTTTTCCGATCCTCTGCCTTCCGCATCCAGTCTGTTCCAGTGACCTTTTTCAGGTCGTCCGTCATTCTGTAGCTACAACGACCTACCAAACCCAAGAGCCGGCTAGGTTGGGCTGTAGCTGGCTGTTATACATATATGGGTTTAAACAATCCCTCTCTCCTTATTTTCTCTCATGAACACATAAATCAAACTCATACACTTTATACACATCACTCTCTCACACACACTCACACGCGCAACCTGTAAAATAACTTACACACACACACAAACTCACGCCTATTTCTCCAAGGGGGTAGGCAGAGGTGCTAGCACCCACTGTCGCCAGTTTGCGTTTAGGTCCCAATGTAATAGGTTTTCTGTAAAGGTTTAAATAACTTACCTTAATTTTATTTTGTTAGGTGTGTCTTTATTTTGTTTGTTGCCAATTTCTCTGTTGAATTATATAACTTATTGTAATTATGGAGAAACGAGGTCTCCTGGTACAAGGTAGTATGCTTTACTACTTAAAAGGAGACCACAGAAACTGTATTAATTTAGTACACTTATGAACAATACAAATTATTATTATGAACAACAAAATGGGTTGCGGTATCTAGCCTAAACTAAGTCTGTGGTAACAAAATTGTAATATAATGACATCTTTATGAACAAAACATGCCTCGTCAGACGTCAGCCGGCCAGGTCGCCCACTGGTGATCGGTCGTTATCTAACATATCGGTCAACTGTGTCGTGTATACCTCGGACCATATATCTTGGACCTAAAATGTGCTACAAGAGCTGCACACGTTTCTTGCGTGTCTTTCGAAGATAGTACAAGGTACTACGGCAGTGAAAGAGATCAAAGTAACCAAGGATACATAAATACATCCATATAATACACCTTTATCCCCGGAGGGTTAGGCAGAGGTGAATTAACACCCACATTTCGCGAATCATTGAATTCGCTCCCAACTAAAGATAAAATATTACAAAACAATCCCGGCAAACCAGAGCCTCGTTTGTCTTGTTTTTTTTTTTATACAGCTTAGGTGGCAGCGAGGACACGGTCTACATGATGGAAAGTGGATACCGCGACCTATGAACGTGTGCAACACCAGAGGAGTGCTACCGATCCTGTGAGAACGGAGAGTTTCTGTGCCGTCAGTGCAAAAGATACAATCAGAGCAAGCCTTTGGTTTTCTCTCTGATAGCAAAACAACTCTCCAGTGAGCTCTGGCTCCACTACTCCCCGTCAGCAACACAACACGAGTTTATTATAGCCGCGGTGTTCTGCAGGGTGGAGGTACTTCCCCAGTCGGACTGCTCAATTGGGACGGGAATACCGTTGTGTCCTTCCTCTATCCAAGATATATGACCCGAGGTATGCTACTGTGCAAGTGATGGTACTGCGTTTTAATCTAATAACCATCAGAGTATTGAGATGATTGTGCAATCACATGCTTTTAGATATAACATCAGTAGTTATGTAAGTTATTAGGACATTTAAAGCAAATAGGTCGTGTCTTACAGATATTTTTCTCGTTTTCTGTGAAGTTGGTTTTGTTTTGAAGATCACTGACTGTATTGTATTTGATGAAGAGATACTGAGATGGCCTTATTGGTTTTGGTTAGCTTACAGCTCATAGTTACTGCTGCTGTTTTATTTTGTACCACGTTGGTGGCAGACAAGCGCACAGCCCACCTGATGGAAAGTGGTTACCGTGGCCTATGGACATGTGTAATAACAGAGAAGCCACAATCGCGCTGGCGACCCTGTAAGCACAGAGTTTCTGTGCCGTCAGTGTAGAGGACAAAGCAGGGCAAGCTTTTAGTCTTCCCACTGACATATGACAGCACAAACTCTTCAGTGAGCTCTAGCTACCCTACTAACCGCTGGGAACACAACACGAAGTTATTATGGCCGCGGTATTCTGTAGCTTTTTTATTAAAGTCAATCTACACCATTATCAAGATTCATATACCCATAGTGTTGTAACACCATGTTCCACAATATCTTTATAACAGCTATCCAGTTCTATGTACTTGTGCAACTTATGCGTACGCGCTTCACGTAGGTGAAGTTAACTAGATCAAATTATGTAATATGGCAATACAAAATGACTAAAACAAACATGAATAGTACAGGTATTTTTAATAGGTATCTACTCATACTTGCGAATCCCTGTTATTATATCGCAAATATGCTTTTCATTGTCACGTAATAATAGTCAGCAAATCTACAACTGACAATTTGAGATGTTATTATGTCCAGTCCTAGAGTAGAGACCCTTCAGCCAAATGGACTGACGACCTGAGAAAGGCAGCTGGGATAGACTGGTTTTTTTATAGGTACCACTTAGGTGGAAATCAAGCACTCGGCCCACCTGATGGAAAGTGGTTACCGTGACCTATGAACGTGTGTAAAACCAGTGGAGTCACACTGCGTGCTGCCGACCCTGTAAGAACAGATAATTTCTGTGCCGTCAGTGTAAAAGACAAAGCAGGACAAGCTGCAGCACCTGGTTGGTTAGCTAAAGTATCAGAAAAAAGGCCCACCAGTAGGTACTAACACCAATATTATTATAACGATGGCCTACAGCTTGACGGCCTCATCAGATGTCTTTTCACGCCCCGTTTAATGGACCCAGTAATATGGAAAGACGGACACTTCGGTATGTGCGTCCAATTGAGCGGTCTGACTGGGGAAGTACCTCTGCCCTACAGATTACCGCACCCATAATAACTTCGTGTTGTGTTCCCAGCGGTGAGTAAGGTAGCCAGAGTTACAGACAGGGAGTTTATGCTGTCAGTGGGAAGACTAAAGGCTGGTCCTGCTTTGTCTTCTACACTGACGGTACAGAAGCTCTATGCTTACAGGGTTGGTATCGCGAGTGTGACTCCTCTGGTGTTACACACGTCCATATACCACTATAACCACTTTAGAGCAGGTGGGCCGTGTGCTTGTCTGCCAACCAAGTGGTATAAAAAAATAATATTCGATTCCATCTAACACTTTAAATTAAATGCTGTTCAGATCAATATTTATTGGCAATTAGGTGATGATTGTTGATGTCCTAACACGAATATTTTGATTAACATATTTATGTATCATCAAATGCCAAATAAGTTTATCATTGATTTTGTCTTAGCTTGATTTACATTTTTTTTATACCACTTAGGTGGCAGACAAGCACACGGCCCACTTGATGGAAAGTAGTTACCATTGCCTATGGACGTTTGTAACACCAGAGGAGTCACAGTCGCGCTGCCAACACTGTAAGTACAGAGTTTCTGTGGCGTCATTGTAGAAGACAAAGCAGGACAAGCCTTTAACCTTCCCACTGACAGCAAAAATTTTCCAGTGAGCCCTGACTGTCCGCTGGAAACACAACACGAAGTTATTATAGCCGCGGTATTCTGTAGGGCGGAGGTACTTCCCCAGTCGGACTGCTCAATTGGGTGGAAAAACCGCCGTGTCCTACCTGCCAGTTCATCAATCAGAGCATTTAATCAATTTTGGAATTTTAAGAGAAAATAACCGAAATTTTATAAAAAAAATAACAAAAAAGACAAAATATGTACAGAAAAACACGACTGTCCTACAAAATCACTTTCTAAGAAAAAAATTATAGGGTTCTAGTCGATGCCTGCTCTGTCTGTCTGTCTCGTGCTTTTTTCAAGCAATATTCCAATATGGGTTTTCAATATAGGGTCGGTAGCACGAGCATAACACGTTGATAGAGTATGGTAATGACTTTCTATCAGCTGGGCCATGTGCTTCTCTACCACCTAAGTGGTATAAAAAATCATTTATTAAGCAATATAAACATACGGGCTGACTGACAAACCAAGAAATTTTATAGGAATTCCATATATTGCAAACAATATAAACAAAAAAAACTTTACCAAAATATATTAAGCCTTCAACACATTAAGTAACACTAAAATTACGGATAATATGGAAAATTTAGAAATAAAAATATTTATTGTGTGCCACGATTTACAAATCGCTTTAATTTTTTCAAATATGTGCAACACACCTATGTATTAACAAATATATTGATGTATCTCACGGACGTTGTAGAATACTCTCAATGAATTAATTAGAAAGCTAATACTTAATTATATTAGATAGTGTTTAGACCAATGTTCATTGGCAATTGGGTGTCGATTGTTGATGTCCTAATATGAATATTTTGATTTACATATTCGTGTGTCATCAAGCAACAAAAATAAAATCTTTGATATCGCATGTCATGCCAAAACTTGTATTAGCACTCACCCGGTCTTAAACTATAGGTCCAAGGAAGTTACCTTGGAATACCCAGGTCAACAAGGATCCAAAAAAGTTACCGTGGAACACCTAAATCAACTACGGGGCCAAGAAAATTACTGTTGTGTAAACTCTGGGAAACATGGAACACCTAAGTGAATTTTTTTTTATACTTAGTTGGCAGACAAGCACACGGCCCACTTGATGGGAAGCGGTTACCATGGCCTATGGACGTATGCAACACCAGCGGTGTTACACTCGAGCTGCCGACCATGAAGAAACCTTCTGATGCCCCTCTTGAAGAATCCCATATTACGGGAACAAAACAGTTCTCGTGGAACACTTAGGTGATTAGGTATTTAAACTAACATGGTCACTCACATCAGTATTAAAACTATTGGTATATTGATTATGCTTCCAATATTTCTGCACTGTTGTAAGCACCATAATCACGGTGAAACTGACACGCAACAGCGCCAAAATATCAAAAACTAGTAACAATACAACATGGTAAAAATCTTGATAGCTTTAATATTAATGATTCGCTAGGTATTTTATAGGTAAAAGCCCTCACTCCCCTCGTTCCTACTGTTGTAGCAAAATTCTGGCATACGTCTCTCGCTTCTTCTACTTTCATAATTGTTTTCTAAAATATATCTTATTGGTTGCGGTTAAGTCCTCTAGATCTGAATTTTTCTTTTAATATTATCTAGATTTTGGGTTTGTCTCTGATTGACTCTTAGGATCAATTCTAACTGATACAGTAGCGGCCGTGTGCTCGACTTAAAAATTTGTTATTATGTCAATACTCTTTCCATTATCATTTCTTCAAATCCGAACCATCTAAGCATCAATTTCTCTCTCTTAGTTACTATATTGTAAGGTTTAGTTAATAAAGTACAATAAAAAATAAAATAGAATAATAATAACGCAGTTTAACTATAATATACATAATAACGCATTTATAGCGCATTTGTTATATTTTGTATAATCTATTAATTCAGATTGTATTTATTGTGCCGGCAACACCGACAACTTTGAAGTGGTGAGAAGTTGTCGGTGGCGCACGGCGGAATAAGGATATATACTATGTGGACGTTTTTTGGCGGGATTACATTGTGGGCGCTCGGGGGATTAGAGGATGATTATGAGAATTCAAGAATTGTATCTAATTGTGAATATACGAATATATAATATATATATATATATTTGCAGGAGGTAGGACACGGCGGTATTTCCGCCCGATTGAGCAGTCCGACTGGGGTAGTACCTCCGCCCTACAGAATACCGCGGCTATAATAACTTCGTGTTGTGTTCCCAGCGATGAGTAGGGTAGCCAGAGCTCACTGGAGAATTTGTGCTGTCAGTGGGAAGACTAAAGGCTTGTCCTGCTTTGTCTTCTACTGACGGCACAGAAACTCTGTACTTACAGGGTTGGCAGCGCGACTGTGACTCCTCTGGTGTTACAGACGTCCATAGGTCACGGTAACCACTTTCCATCAGGTGGGCCGTGTGCTTGTCTGCCAACTAAGTGGTATAAAAAAAAAAATACGAGTTGAGAATATACTCTGCTGTAGTTTATTACAATATAGAATATTTAGTTCCTTCACATAACATATAGAACCTTCACCTGTCATATTCCTGTGGTGACGGAGAAAGAATACAAGTCACCACCCCATCTCATCTGAAGAGTCCTACGAAGCGACTAACGGAAAATACGCAGACGATATAGATAGATAGATATTTTACAAAATTCAGTGAGAGAAGGAAAACTCAAAACTATGTACCAACCAGTGGAAACAGTAGGCCAACATCTCCCAACATTGGGAGAGGCCTATATCCAAAAGCGGACTGCGATAAACTATTGATTAATTGACTACCTTAACCCAATGATTTTTATTATAGTGATATTTCACATGGCTATTCATATTTACGTTTTTGACATATTTGACAAACAGTAATATCAAATATGTCATGTGGGACTGTATTTGACAAAGCATTTTTCTTAATACCTACTTGACAAATTTAATCAATATATATTTTTTTTGTATTTTTTAAATTCTTTACAGTCAGTACCTTTAACAGTAGATAAAATGTGACAATTCACATGTGCCACTTCTTTAAAGTGAATATTTTTTTGTAAAGTAAATTGGGTTTGTTTATATTGGCATGTTTGTTTATACTTTGTCGTCACCTAGAGGATCACTCCTTAATTAATGACCGGCAATATGGCTTCAGGCCGAAACGGTCAACGGGTGATCTTCTAGCATACGTTACCCATCTTTGGGGTGAGGCTATGGACAAGCACGGCGAGTCACTGGCAATTAGTCTTGATATCGCCAAAGCTTTCGATAGAGTCTGGCACAAATCGCTTCTCTCCAAGCTACCAGCCTTTGGTCTGCCTCCTAGACTGTGCAATTGGATTGCTAGTTTCCTGCAGGAGCGCCGTATCCGCGTCCTCTGTGATGGACGGGCTTCGGAGTTCTTGCAAATAAATGCTGGCGTACCGCAGGGGTCTGTATTATCTCCCACTCTCTTTCTTCTGCATATCAACGACATGCTGTCCACCGGCAGCATACATTGCTATGCAGACGATAGCACCTTACACGGGAGTTATCACGGACAACCTGCGGCCAAACAGTCTGATATCGTGGAAAAAAGACAGCTTCTTGTCACTGAACTGGACCGGATCTTGAATCACATTTCTCAATGGGGCTCCGAGAACATGGTCGAGTTCAATGCCAAGAAGACGCAGGCTTGTGCGTTCACAGCAAAGGTATCTTCTTTCCTTCCCCTTCCCACTCTTCAGAGCACGCCACTTCCACTGCAGGACAATCTCTATATCCTAGGCATGGATATTCGCTGCAAACTGAATAACAGAAATTACATCGAGAGCATCATCAAAACAGCCTCGCGGAAACTCGGACTCCTAAACAAAGTGAGACGTTTTTTCACGCCGGAGCAGCGGTGTCTTCTCTATAAGACACAAATTCGCTCCTGCGTGGAATACTGCTCGCATCTCTGGGATGGCTCCGCGAAATACCTACTAGATGCTCTCGACAGGTTGCAGCGACGCGCGGTCCGAATTATTGGGAACCCTGAGGTCACGAACACCCTCGAGCCTTTGCAGATGCGTAGAGATATTGCTTCCTTGGCTGTATTTTACCGTCTCTACCACGGTGAGTGTTCTGACGAGCTCTTCCAACTAATCCCACCATCTCCTTTCCTACATAGGACAACACGTGCAGGCCTTAGATGTCACCCTCACACTGTGCAGAATATACGAGCAAGAACCAAGCGGTTCGGAGACTCTTTTCTTTGCCGCACCACCAAGACCTGGAATTCATTACCAGCACACGTGTTTCCTTCTTCCTACAGTCCCGGGGCCTTTAAGCGGGGCGTGAAAAAGCATCTGATGAGGCCGCCAAGCTGAGTGCCACCATTGTAGCACTTAGTGTCTGTAATGGTGACCCTCTTTCCTGAGACTTTGCCTTTAGCTTACCATCAGGCGAGGTGAGGTCAAGTTGGCGTGTCCTATATAAAAAAAAAAAAAAAAAAAAAAAAATACTTCAAACATTTTGCCAAATCAACAAACGCCCAATAGAAAACAATACTTTGCAGGCCACTTATCTCCATATGTAATGTGTATTAATATCCATTACTACTATCGAATACCATAACAGACTGCATCGTTTGACGCGTCCTATTGCCACCATAGTCGATAGCTATTGTCCAATATTATCACACACGTAGTTACAGTTAACATACATTTACAGTTACAATAAATATAATCGGTCGTAGAACTATTGAAGTACCGCCATGTATAGTGAACATTTCGATATAGGTCCTTTGACCTGATTGTTTAGTACTTTGGCGCAGTTTAGCCAATCGACCAGCCCTTGGTCAGTTTATGTAACTGTTATGCAATGTGCTGGAGTGTTCTCACTGTCGTTATTTAGGTTCTTGAATCTATCGTCTAATAAACCCGTTTTAGATGCTCTGTTTATCAGATGTTCTAGTCAATCAGTATTGACTTCACCTTTATAATATAATGAATAAAAAAATCGGTTACGTAGCTTTTTTCGGTTTTGGGATAACGTTTTGTCTTGCTATTATGGAATCATGACTATCACATTGTCGCCACTTTCAGGAACCCAATCCTGTGATAAAAAGTAAATATGTTTTCAATAGCTTATCTTTTAAAAATTGTACTTTAAAAAAGTTTTGTCATTAAAGAACTAACATATAAAACTTCGTAGAGTCAGAGGAAGTGAATCTAATTCAGACAAACATTCCTTCATGTCTGCGTTTCAGCTCGCAGCCTGGTGTCCGATTTACCTACTAGTCTATTTGCGGATTTGGCTGAATTTCAATATTTTCCGAGAAGTGACAGCCATCTAACCTCTATAACCCGATAGCGATTTTTTGAAGCATCGTAGCTCAAACTACCTCTAACGACTATCATAGATATTTCTATGGCAACCGGGACTGACGGTTTAATGTGCTCTTCGAAGCACGAACAGACCAATGCAAATACCTGGATTCATGCATACAAATAACTACACTGAGCCGGGATCGAAGCTTCTTGGGTAGGGGCCGAGTTCACTACCGCCACAGAGACTGTCAAACACTGCCAGTAATATCATAAAATTATAAAAATATTGTACGAGCAAAGAATTTTACAAAATTGAGCATATTAACATGTGTTTTTAAGCCACAATGACGAATGGCACGTCAAGTTTCGCAATAAAGATGTTGTTGCTTCAAAATTAATCATTCCAATATTGACGTAAACCCACACCTTCCATTATTAATGATGCGAGAGGCTAATGAGAATACCAGTTACGACCCACCCATACTTTTAGTAATTTTAAAAATCCACATTATTTTTTAAATGTGAATGTCATATCATATTTTGACCGTAAACTTCTGAACAACTTGCAATGAAACTTGACAACGTAGGAGACCAAAATCTGTATTATTATGGTATGGTAAAAATAATGGGTAGGGCGTCCCCTTAATATTATCACTTCCTTGCTTTAACCCACCAATCTTCCTCAGAAGAGACGCTATTGTCCCGAAAATGTTTCCTTTTTTGACGTTCACATGTGTTCTTAATGTGCCTAAACTGAATAAATGAAATTGATTCTTTGATTCTCAGTCGACTAAGTTCCTGCAGGAAGAGCATAAGCTGCTTTTGGGCCAAGTCCTCATCTGCATTTTCTATCCTCACTTTGATATCGCCAATGATTTCTGGAAGCCAGGTAAAATTGAATCCTGGACTCTGAGGTGAAAGCCACTGATGCTACTGTCATTGGCGTTAGGAGAATGATAACTTGCAATGTTTATTTACAGCGACCCTGTAGTCTCCGCACACGAGGAGGGCCAGATCAAGAGAGATGGCCCTGGGTCAGCCGGGGTGCGAGGCATATGCCTGTCAGCCTCACCTTCGGCAACTAACAATGACCTAAAGGTGCCTTGCGTTATAGTCGGTTCGAATCCGAAATAACCTCTCCCACCGGATCTGGCGGGGAGATATCCGAGGGGATTTTTTCGCACGTAAAAAAAACATATGTGACGCAACACGTCGTCGATCTATTTGTCAATATTACACCCCCAAAGTCAATAACTAGAAGATATTATAATTCATCACCACATGCCAATAACATACACTATGTCATATTGTTCCATACTTTTCTATCAAACGTCATCAGTTACTTCACATCTCTATTCATCGACATTACTCTCATCTCTATTTTAAATAATTGTATCCATTAAACCAATCCACCAGTCTCCACAAGTAATACAAGTTATGTAACACCGACTCACTGCTGACCGCTTAACCTATAAGTAGTTATAACATCTAAGATAAATAGTCCACACAGAAACGATTGCCGGTACATTTACGCAGTGAAAGTTTGCTTCAAAGGCTTGCTTGCAATATAGTGAGGAGTAAATTATATTATGCCTTTTACAATACTTGTTGGATCTTTATTAGTTTTAGGGTTGTGTATATCATAAATAGCAATAAAAAGTTCGTAAGAATATCGGTAGATGGCATGTAATCGTCGCCGTAAGACGGATATATGTATAGAAGAATTTGGATAATTTCGGCCGAAGGATCTGCGGATTAGTGGTCAGAGCGTTCCCCTGCAAGGGAAAGATCGCGGGTTCGATTCCTGGCAGAACCGATTCCATATTTTCTATATCTTAATCGGTTTGAATAGTTAGCATACTAAATGCTTTATAAAAAACCACCGTCACAAAAAAACAACTCCCAAAAGGTCGAAAATAAGTTGTGTTAGTTAGACCTATAACTTTTATATGTTTTGGGAGTTGTTTTTTGTGACGGTGGTTTTTTACATTTTTAATTTAATTTTTATTTTACACTTTTTAAATTGATATACTCGTCAAGATTCCCATATTGAGGGAATTGTGAAATAAAATGTAATTCGCCATTTTATGGTGGCGGCCATCTTGGATTAGAAATTTGTCATATTGTATGGTATTCTACTACTCAAGTCTTATAACACTTATAACACCCCGTCGTTTTTGTGTCGGGGGTTAAAAATTACATTCAATAAAAAGTATTGTTTACGTACGTACAGTTCCCGGCAGAGTAGAATTTGGACGACCCGATCTCTTCCCATGCGGTGTCGTACAAGGCGACTAAGGGACAGAGCTGTTTAACATCAGACAGATATATATAGCCCAGATTTAACCTCAGTCAACAATAGTGCCCGGAAAACGGCAATAGGCTCACCCCCTATTACGTAGGACCGAATACAATGATTGGTGAAATGTGGGTGCTAATTCATCTCTGCCTAACCCTCCAGGGATAAAGGCGTGATTATTATATATATGTATGTATCAAAATCAAGGTGTTTGTTGTCATACTCTACCGAAACCGTTATTTCGCTATAACATCACTAAAATTAAATGAAACCTCCAGTAGAGAATAGGCAATTCCCGATGGTAAACAACTCGACTTATTTTAATAACTGGCTCCTCTAAACTGTATAGAGTTACTTAACTACATACTTAATTTTAAAATTTAGCTGTCTGTATGTTACGCTTTCTAGCCTAAAACGCTGAACCTTTGATGAAACTTGGTATAGGAATAGATTAGACCTTGAGAAAGGTATTGCTATGTTTTAATGCGATGACCGACATCTACGAGATAGAAGCTGTGGGCAACAGCTAGTAGTCTTATAAAACACGAATTGTGAGTGTTAATACACCTATGCCTATCCCTTTAAGAGTTTACGGTCGTGAGTATATATAGAAAATAAAGCAATCAAATCTCCGCAACCTTAATGAGCGTTTAATTATATTTTATGAACTGAGCAGTGACCAGTCACTTATTAACAATTTCTTTCTTCATTAGGGTTGAAGGCTGCATCTAGCAATATCTTCACCGACAGTAAAACCTTAACATAAATTAAATATTAGATTTAATCTCATCACTATTACTATGTATTTATATGTTAGTAAAAATTAAATCTAATTTACGAGCATATTGAATTTACAGCAGATCGTTAAGTTTCTCATATTATTATCTTGATCTTTTGATTTCATGTAGACGTAGTGGAGAAAAGGCATCAGGTTTTTTAATATAGCTTAGGTGGCAGACAAGCACACGGCCTACCTGATGAAAAGCGGTTACCGTGGCCTATGGATGTGTGCAACACCAAGGGTGCCGATCCTGTAGTGCAGAAGATAAAACAGAACAAGCCTTTGGTTTTCCCACTGACGACATAAAAATTCTCCAGTGAACGCTGGCTACCGTACTCATCGCCGGGAAGACAACACGAGGTTATTATGGCCGCGGTATTCTGTAGGGTGGAGGTACATTCCCAGTCGGACTCTATCAATTAGGACGGTAATACCGTCGTGTCCTAACTCAGTACTATCAAGTTTACTAACATCATCATGTGCGATCGTCTCTGTTGCATCCGAGGCCTCTGAGGTGTTTTAGGTTTACCGGATTTGCGTTTATTTGAAGAACTGCTTCTGTATGGATGAGCATGTGACTGGAAGCGAGGTATATCAACCGCACTGCGTGCCCGACGTGGTAGACACCGAGGCGGGAGCTAGTGGCGGTCCTAGGAGTAAGAATTCTCTCGGTCGCCGCCTTGCTCGCGAGGATGGTGCACTGCGCAGATGCGTGGGCTGCCGCCACCTCCTTTTGCGAGCAAGTAATGCTTGTGAAAGAGGAGGCAGAGCGGGAGTGGAGAAGTTTTGCTAAACACACAGTCCGCGACAAGCGGAGGCTATTCAGGCGTTGACAGAATGATCTCCGTCCCCCATGAGCGCTGGCCAGGGTGTGACGGGTGGAGCCGCCTGTCACCCTATCAGGAGTAGGCCGCGGTGGCGGTGGTTCCCACACATGAAGAGGGCCAGCTCGAAAGAGATGACCTTGGGTCGACCGAGTGCAAGGGATATGCCTTAAGGCAAATTCACCTACGGCAGCCTATGACGCTCAGACGTCGTGCGTGTTAGTCGGTTCGAGTCCTACAAAATCACCCACCTACTCCATCAAAGGGCGTGTCCGTATGAATTTTCAGCTCAATAAAAAGAATGTATTAACCGCCTGGGTTTAGGTAGCTTGTCATACGGTAAAGAGTAGAACGATCAGCTACCATAACGTGACTTCAGTGTTCATGAATGGGTACATAAACTCTGTTGAGTTGTTAGAGAAGAAGATGATGCGACTTTTGTTCATATTCCTCAGTTCTACTCAACCAACTGAGATCAAACAACGGTACGATATCAAG
Organism: Eilema griseolum; assembly: GCA_963662185.1. Taxonomy (NCBI): domain Eukaryota; kingdom Metazoa; phylum Arthropoda; class Insecta; order Lepidoptera; family Erebidae; genus Eilema; species Eilema griseolum. Next base: position 25,878,410 of record OY759240.1, read on the forward strand.
TTTAACTAAAACCCATCAAACAAAAATTATCCATTCAGTAGTTTTATGGTTGTATAACGTTGAGTTCTTCGTTTACATCTGAGACTCTCACCTCAGAGTCCTTGGTCCTCTTTCCACCACTCTCTTACTTGACACGGTCTTTAGTATCCCTGGCAGGTAGACCATTCTCTTATGTCATTATACTTATATCATCAATATAAATAATTCAATGTCAGAAACTCAAATATGTCTCATCATTTGAGCCTGAGACTTGCGATCCTGAGCTGAAAAACTGTGTTACTAGGTGAACCGGTCTATAATAATTACGAGATAACTATGGTCTAGGTGACAAACATGCTAAGTGAAAGACTTAGCACTTGGCATATTTGTCTTATTTGCCATCAATATAGGGTTTATAATAGAATGTGCGAAACTTTTCACTTCGTATGTTTTTTTTCTAGATATCTAGCTCGGAGAGTTACATTACAAGTTGTTCATCTATAACGATGTTAAACTAGTTACTAATACTATCGTTAGCAACAGATACATCGATCCGCCCAATTGAGCAGTCCGACTGCGGAAGTACCTCCGCCCTACAGAATACCGCGGTTATAATAACTTTGTGTTGTGTTCCCAGTGGTGAGTAGGGTAGCCAGAGCTCACAGGAGAATTTGTGCTGTCAGTGGGATGACTAAAGGCTTGTACTGCTTTGTCCTCTACACTGACGGCACAGAAACTCTGTGCTTACAGGGTCGGCAGCGCGAGTGTGGCTTCTCTAGTGTTACACACGTCCATAGGCCACGGTAACCACTTTCCATCATGTGGGCCGTGCGCTTGTCTGCCACCTAAGTTTTATAAAAAAAAAAAATTAAAAACTTTACATTCCCATGACGTCAAATTCTGCTTAAAATTAAGTTTACCACTACTTCCTAGGCACAAAAATCACTATTCATATCACTTAGTTATGTACATACATATAATCACGCCTTTATCCCCGGAGAATTAGGCAGAGGTCAATTATCACCCTCATTTCACCAATAATTGTATTCGGTCCCACGTAATAGGGGGTGAGCCTATTGCCGTATTTCGGGCACTATTGTTGACTCAAGCCATGCATCTGAGGCTGAGTCTGGGCTGTATATATCTGTCCAACGTTAAACAGCCCTATCCCTTAGTCGCTTTGTACGACACCGCATGGGAAGAGATGGGGTGGTCCAAATTCTACTCTGCCGGGAACCACGCGGCCTTAGTTATGTAAGAATTGCAAAATTGTACAGCCTAGTAAACGTACGTTGTCTCCAAGAACCACCAGGATTTTCGGATCTTAAATTTCCTCATCTGGAACTCAGTTCATCTGCTAATGGATGAGAATCTGGTGCACGCTTTCCTGCTGACGCTGTGAGGTCTGAAGACGGAGACTCCCGTAAAAGACAAGATAAACTAGTGTTGTAAAAGTAGGAGAACAGATCCCGGGCTCCAAAATTCCAGTGTCTGATAGAAAGAATACCCCAGAGACCCCAATGGGCCTTGGCCACCAATATTGGCGATCTCGATCAATCATACTAGATTTTTTTACAAATGAAGACTCTCTTACAATCTGTATCTGTTAAGATAAACATAATTCTACAATGAAACGCAGTCGTAACAAAATTAACCAAACATGAAACAAATATAATAAACTGCGGCGGTAATAAATAACAAATTGACGTTAAATCAAAACCAGATAACATCACGAGTCTATAACAAAATAATACCTTTCTAAATTATTGCTTAAATGCCTTAAAAATCGCACCCATTCATTACACGAAAATGAACTTTTTGCGGAGACCATTAAGTGGTTTTTAATACAAATTTGTAGTGGTAGTTATCACAATATTTTATAAAGATAACAATATTAATACGTTTGAAACATATTCTATTATTTATTAAGACATATAAAGATAGTCATCTATAGTCACTATTGTCTTACCTATGAGTGTAAATAATAACTAATAATCACTGTGCTTGGTCTTAATTTTAGACTTTAAGTCAATGTTTTTAAAGTCCAAAATTAAAAGCCTTTTTGCAGAGTGACCGCAAACATTTTATAAAACTCTTTTCATTTATTCACTGTCTAAAATTTAATGCCATTATTTGCAGTGTATGTGATGTGACAGTGGTTTTGCTTTAGTAGACGTGGACATGTCCATCACCAGAAGGGTTAAACTCGTATTGCCGACCTTGTAAGAAACTTTTACATAACATAAACATAACATAAACTCACGCATATATCTCTGAAGGGGTAGGCAGAGGTGCTAGCACCCACATTTCGCCAGTTTATGTTTAGGTCCCAATGTAATAGGTGGCGAGCCTATTGGTATTAACCGGACATTTATAAACCTGCGATAAATACACATATAACTTCGAAAAGCATCGAAAAGTCATTGGTGTGTGCCATGGTAAAACCTGGGATCGAACCTGAGGTAGGACGTCTCAGCAGTACATTACCCATACCACTAGGCTATCGCGGTAAGAAACTTCTGAGACTTAAAAAGTCGAGGATGATATTGAAACTAGAGGGCAAAACACACTAGTACTAGACTATTGAATTCTAGTTGTCAATCAATCAATTAGCCCACCGCAGTCCACTGCTGGACATAGGGCTCTCCCAATGTGCGCCATTTTCTCCGATCCTCCACCTTCCGCATTCAGTCTGTCCCAGCCACCTATTTCAGGTCGTCCGTCTGTATCTGGCTAGGGGGCGTCCTACCTTTCGTTTACCTTCTCGCGGTCTCCACTCTAGGACTCGTTTGCTCTAACGGCCATCGGTCCTTCGACAAACGTGGCCAGCCCACTGCCACTTCAACTTGCTTATTCTGTGACTATGTCGGTAACTTTAGTTCTCTGTCGGATAACCTCGTTCCGAATTCTATCCTTCAGAGAAATTCCAAGCATAGCTTTCTCCATAGCCCGCTGCGCGACTTTTAAGCTATGGACCAGCCCCACTGTAAGTGTCCACAATTCGGCACCATAGGTCATAACAGGTAGGACGCACTGTTCAAAGGACTTTGTTGAATATTAGTTGCACAAAGCTGTCTTTATAATAGTCCAATTTATATGCTCTTCTAAGTAATTGTTACAAAATATAATCAAAGTAGCAGTAATTGGTATTTCTCAGAAAAGCTAACAAGATTGTTAAAACGATAGCATTCGCATCGTCTGATGGTCAGCTTGAATATCACACAAGCGTATTATTCTACTTGACAATGCGTTTCAAACACAGTCATAACGTGAGTAACGAATTTCAATTAGTTAACATAGAAGATGGTGGCGTGGTTCCCGACAGAGTAGAAATTGGACCACCCAATCTCTTCCCATGCGGTGTTGTACAAGGCGACTAAGGGATTGGACTGTTTTACATCAGACAGATATATACAGTCCAGACTCAGCCTCAGATGAATGGCTCGAGTCAACATTAGTGCCCGGAAGACGGTAATAAGCTCACTTCCTATTACGTAGGACCGAATTTAATGTTTTTTTTTTTGTAAAAGACCCGAGCGATGCGCCCCACCGGTGAAACCCGCTCATTTTAAAGACACACCAACCCCAAACTGAGACATGCTCGTATCTTGGGAGTAATATGGGTGTTAATTCACCTATTCCTAATCCTCCGAGAATAAAGGTGTGATTATATGTATGTATGTATTTTTTTATACCACTTGGTTGACAGAAAAGCTCACAGCGCACCTGATGGAAAGTGGTTACCGTAGCCTATGAACGTATTCAACTCCAAGGGAGTCACACTCGCGCTGTCAACTCTGTAAGCACAAGAGTTTCAGTGCCGTCAGTGTAAAAGACAAAGCAGGACAAGCTTTTGGTCTTCCCACTGACAGTACAAAGGCTCTCCAGTGAGCTGGCTACCCCACTGACCGCCAGGAACACAACACAAACTTATTATAACCGCGGTATTCTGTAGGGCGGAGGTACTTCCCCAGTTGGACTGCTCAATTGGACGGAAATACCGTCGTGTCCTACCTCCTGTAAATGTATGTAACATAGCAGATAAAACTAATGTAAATTTAACTCATACATAAGCATAACATACATTTAGATTCACACTTATAAATCCGAAAAGGGGTTGGCACCATTCATACTTCGTCTGTTATGATTTTCGGTAATAGATGGCGTGCCTATTGCCTTTGTCATGTGCTGTTTACTGTCACATGAAGAAGAGCCCTATCGATGAATCGCCTTTTACAATACTCACGGGAAGAGATAGGTAGTGTTATTAAACTCCGCCAGTAACCAAACACGGCTAAAACAAAGTAAAATTAAAATAAATTAAATGAGTCGACTTATAACATTTCTCAGGATTTGATTAACATGCCACTAAATAAATTTAATATAGAAGTGAAAAAACCTTTAATAAATAAATGTTACTATAAAGTAGATGAGTATCTTGATGATGTAAATGCGTGGTCAACATAAGTCTCTTGCTTGCTCGCACAAAATAAATTATAAACTAAAGCAAATTTAAATAAGAACTATATATAGCTCTAGCTCTAATATAGTGCTCTAAGTTTCTTGCTGGCATCTTCTCAGTAGATCTATCCTACCGAACCAGCGAAAGAATTGTTTGCCAATGGTTTATTTTTACATTATTTAATATTTTCATATTATTTCTTGACATAATTGTAAAATATTGACGTTCATATGTGCTCTTTATGTGACTAACCTGAATAAATGAAATTGATTCTTTATACAAACGCGTCTAGTTAAATTACTGTTGGTCAAGACTAATAAGTCGCCAGAGAATTAGCTAAGGCTGGTTCTATCTGAATCACTGCAAACCAGTTTATCTAGTAGCTCAGTCTTACATCATACATCACCGTGAATGTTATAAGTTGCTTCTTTTTGAGGCAGTGTGTTTGGTGCCTGATTGAACATAAAAATTAACCTCCTTGAACATATACCGATCAAATTGTAATGTCAGGTAAATTGGAAGCATTGTACAGAATTAATTAACTATTATACAAGGTTACATTATGTAACTAGAGATTATTTTAAATAATAGTTTTTTTTAATACAGGAAACGTCAACATAACTTTTTTATATCACTTGGGTGGGCGACTATTAGGTTAATAGGTATTTAGTTAACTAAACGGGCATAAAATCTGCTGATTGATAGATGTATCTCCAATATAGACTTCTTCCTCAGATTTAGGGGATCTGGCGGCAGGCACTCCCGTAAAAGCCTAGAAGGGTACGCAATGTGTGCTATGAAAGGAATTTCATCCCACGCATTCTCATGCTGTGGAATGAACTCCCTGCTGCGGTTTTCCCAAGCGACTACAATAGAAGAAGGGCATTAGAAGTATTTTTCAGGGTCGACAGCACGAATGTAACTCCTCCGTTGTTGCATAGGCAACTTCCATAGGAAACAGTAATCACTTCCCATCAGGTGGGCCGTGTGCTCGTCTGCCACCTAAAAAAAAACTATGAAAAGGTGCCACCGAATTCGCCCGGTGCCCTCTTATGATGATTAAATCAGAAAATGCACCATCAGACAACTCGGTAGATCCACACTGATGCACAACTTCCACAACAATATTATAAAAACAAAAAGAAACTGTCTGTTTGATACCTTTTCTCGTCTAAAGCCCTGAAGGCTTCAATCTTGAGAAGAACATAAGACAGAAGAAAAAAGACAGTTCTTAGAGTCTAGAATTTTGCCTGTCGTGAATAGATGCATGACGTCACCGAGATCGCCACTAGATTTCAAGTGGTTTTATCTCCGTATAAAGCCGTAATGTGTTCATAATCTAGGTCAAAAGCATCTAGATATTGTAATCTCCGCGACGTTTTCGTCTCATGATTACTTTTTTATTTTTTTTGGTAAGCCCGTAGTTGTACCTCAAGGTATTTTGTTAATAGCTCGCTGAGGTGAACGAGAATATGCGTACACTTTATTAAGTTTAATATGCACTATAACCGCAGAATTCGAAATTAAGAGCCTTTAAACCTCGATAATATAGAAACAGACTGGATGCGGAAGGCGGAGAATTGAAGGTCAAATTCAAAATCAAAAATCACTTATTTTGCATAGACCATTAAATCGGCACTTACAAAACGTCAATGAAAACCAGTTGAGAAGACTCCGGCAAGAAACTCAGCAGGCATTATTATTTGTTATGTATGTGTATGTACGTATGTGATAGATTTCTTATGTATGTACATTTATATACCTTCCATATACGTATTCATATTATTAAATCTTGACATTAATGTACACAAGACTGCCTCTCATTGGATTACAATTCCTCTGTACACTCCCGGGTTTGCTGGAAGAGTACTCAACATTGAGTTAAGTTTGCCTTTGTACATACATTTCAGTTCTTCGTATAATATACCTTGGAAGTGTACTATAAAGAATAAATAAATTAAAAATACTATATGAAGTTTACGCGAATATCACTCATTGAAATAAAACTACTTGTTTACGTAATTATACTAAGTATCGGGACTTCTCGCGAATTATATTTTGGAACTTACTATTTCTGCCGACGTTTCGGATGCGTTGCAGCACCCGTGGTCACGACTTGACTAGTCTTCGAGCGTCGAGATGTATGCGGGGAACATTTTTTGAGCGCCTACCCACCATTACACTTATTATGAATGGTTAGGCTGGCGACACACCACACTCACTATGTCAGTTTTTAACGGCACTGTGTTTTTTGGTTTTAGTATCTTAATCACTGGATTCCACGTTCCGGATAGCTTGAATCCATCTTCCCTATTGAAATTTTTATATTTTTTGATTTCAATGGCTTCACGCACAATCCGTGAATAGTAGTGGCGATCAGTGGAGAGGACTTTGGGTTGATGAAGCTCAATCCAGTGATTGGTACCCGACTCAAGATGTTCTGCTACTGCCGATTTGTTGAACTGACGGTTTTTCACAGCTGCGATATGTTCTCTGACTCTCTCTGCAATAGTTCGCTTGGTCTGGCCTATGTAGGAACTACCGCAGCTGCAATCCACTTTATAAACACCCGGTGTTTGTAGAGGTATGACGTCCTTCGATGTTCGCACATATTTCGCTACTTTGGCGAACGGTTTAAAAATCGTCTTGATGGAAAACTTCCGTAAGCAAGATCCGATTTTGTCCGTTACACCTTTCACATACGGCATGTATGCCGGTTGGCGGTCAACACCCAGCAACATCTTCCTCGGTGCACGTCGCGGCTTTCTAGCACTCGTACCATACCCGTTCACCTCAAGAACCTCCTGAACATGATCTAACTCCTGCTGTAGGTGCTCAGGGTCACACAGGTCATTAGCTCGCTTGATGAGCGTCGAACTTACGGATTTTAAGTGAAGTGGGTGATGATGCGAGGAGGCGTGCAGGTATCTATCTGTGTGAGTGGGTTTTCGATACACAGTGTGGGCCAAGGAGCCATCAGTTCTCACCATCAACTTTATGTCTAAAAAAGATAATGTTCTTTTGTTCTCAATCTCATACGTAAACTGTGTCTTCACATGTAATGAGTTGAGATACTCAGTAAAGCGAACCACCTGCTCCCTGTTGCCCTTGAATATACAAAATATATCATCTACGTACCTTTTCCATAGCCTAATTTGGGCGTGGGCGTTCTGAAACACCATTTCCTCAATATGTTCCATCCAGATATTAGCCACGACTGGTGCCAAAGGGCTGCCCATGGCGACGCCGTTTATCTGGAGGTAATTTTGACTATGGTAAAGGAAGTAGTTCCCTTCGAGGCAACTCTGCAGCAGTGTCGCATAACTATCCGGTAGACCATTATCCTTCAATTTAGTTCCAATAATCTGCAGACAGTCTTGTAATGGAACATTGGTAAATAACGACTCAACGTCAAAACTTACCAGAAGCTCATCTGGTTCCAATCTAACGTCTTTGATTATGTCCACAAAATGGCGAGAATCTTTCACAAAAGATGGTGTTTTTCCCACTAATGGCTGCAGTGCTTTAGCAATGTGTTTCGCTAGGTCGTAGGTTGGCGAGTCAATTTGACTTACGATTGGTCGCAGTGGCACATTGGGTTTATGCACTTTGGGCAAGCCGTACAATTTTGGTGGTTGTGTGATCTTAGGTCGGTGTAATTTTTCGAACTCATCCTTTGTGAAGTCCTCTTCGTGCTCCTTGATCAAATTACGTATTTTACGTGTTACTCTTGAAGTGGGATCATATTTAACACTCTTATACGTCTGTGTGTCTTCAAGTAGGTCTTGTATTTTTGCTTCGTAATCAGTTGTTTCCATTACTACGGTGGCATTCCCCTTGTCAGCTTTAAGTACCAGTACATCTTCATTATTCCGCAACGCAACCAAAGCCTCTCGCTCTTCGACGGTAACATTGCTTTTCGGAGGGCGAGCCTTCCGTAAGACATGGGCGACATCTTGTCGTAAGGTGTCCGCGTCACAAACTGGTATCCTGTTACGAGCGATTGCCTCCTCTACGCTACAGATAATGTTTTCATAAGGCACTTTTTTCGGGGTAAGAGCGTAATTCAATCCCTTTTGTAGTATACTTAAGGTTGGCTGGTCTAAGTTTATCTTTGACAAATTGATCACCGTATTGCTCAGTGTGTCACCGGCCTTATTTTGAGCATGATGTGTACTCTTGTGTAGGCGAGCTGTTAATTTGGCAAATTTCCTATCATGCGTGGTGCTGCATAGTTCATAGGTTCTCTCTGCTTGTTGGTATGAAATGCGATCCACCAATTCAAAGTCACTCCCGGTCAACGTTTTACTGCACTCCAAATGTAACACATATAACACTCTGTGCACTCTACTTAACTCCGCATAGTTGTTGTTGATTAATTGTCGTAGTAAACGACCACTCGCATGTCTTAGAATTTTATCGGAATACGCAATATCACTCCGCGGTTTGATACGTACACACGTAGGAATAATGTCCCAATCACGGCATTTCGTGAGAAAAACAAGTGAGGTAGATATACGCGCACACTTCTTCCGATAATATTCAAGGTCTTTCACTTTTTGTGCAATTTCCGGCCCGTATCGGTTTGCTAATGTTATTTTTAAACTTTCGCGGTGTGAATTCATAATTATACTAAGTATCGGGACTTCTCGCGAATTATATTTTGGAACTTACTATTTCTGCCGACGTTTCGGATGCGTTGCAGCACCCGTGGTCACGACTTGACTAGTCTTCGAGCGTCGAGATGTATGCGGGGAACATTTTTTGAGCGCCTACCCACCATTACACTTATTATGAATGGTTAGGCTGGCGACACACCACACTCACTATGTCAGTTTTTAACGGCACTGTGTTTTTTGGTTTTAGTATCTTAATCACTGGATTCCACGTTCCGGATAGCTTGAATCCATCTTCCCTATTGAAATTTTTATATTTTTTGATTTCAATGGCTTCACGCACAATCCGTGAATAGTAGTGGCGATCAGTGGAGAGGACTTTGGGTTGATGAAGCTCAATCCAGTGATTGGTACCCGACTCAAGATGTTCTGCTACTGCCGATTTGTTGAACTGACGGTTTTTCACAGCTGCGATATGTTCTCTGACTCTCTCTGCAATAGTTCGCTTGGTCTGGCCTATGTAGGAACTACCGCAGCTGCAATCCACTTTATAAACACCCGGTGTTTGTAGAGGTATGACGTCCTTCGATGTTCGCACATATTTCGCTACTTTGGCGAACGGTTTAAAAATCGTCTTGATGGAAAACTTCCGTAAGCAAGATCCGATTTTGTCCGTTACACCTTTCACATACGGCATGTATGCCGGTTGGCGGTCAACACCCAGCAACATCTTCCTCGGTGCACGTCGCGGCTTTCTAGCACTCGTACCATACCCGTTCACCTCAAGAACCTCCTGAACATGATCTAACTCCTGCTGTAGGTGCTCAGGGTCACACAGGTCATTAGCTCGCTTGATGAGCGTCGAACTTACGGATTTTAAGTGAAGTGGGTGATGATGCGAGGAGGCGTGCAGGTATCTATCTGTGTGAGTGGGTTTTCGATACACAGTGTGGGCCAAGGAGCCATCAGTTCTCACCATCAACTTTATGTCTAAAAAAGATAATGTTCTTTTGTTCTCAATCTCATACGTAAACTGTGTCTTCACATGTAATGAGTTGAGATACTCAGTAAAGCGAACCACCTGCTCCCTGTTGCCCTTGAATATACAAAATATATCATCTACGTACCTTTTCCATAGCCTAATTTGGGCGTGGGCGTTCTGAAACACCATTTCCTCAATATGTTCCATCCAGATATTAGCCACGACTGGTGCCAAAGGGCTGCCCATGGCGACGCCGTTTATCTGGAGGTAATTTTGACTATGGTAAAGGAAGTAGTTCCCTTCGAGGCAACTCTGCAGCAGTGTCGCATAACTATCCGGTAGACCATTATCCTTCAATTTAGTTCCAATAATCTGCAGACAGTCTTGTAATGGAACATTGGTAAATAACGACTCAACGTCAAAACTTACCAGAAGCTCATCTGGTTCCAATCTAACGTCTTTGATTATGTCCACAAAATGGCGAGAATCTTTCACAAAAGATGGTGTTTTTCCCACTAATGGCTGCAGTGCTTTAGCAATGTGTTTCGCTAGGTCGTAGGTTGGCGAGTCAATTTGACTTACGATTGGTCGCAGTGGCACATTGGGTTTATGCACTTTGGGCAAGCCGTACAATTTTGGTGGTTGTGTGATCTTAGGTCGGTGTAATTTTTCGAACTCATCCTTTGTGTTTACGGTTTAAATTGGGATATTTTTGGTATTATTTATATTTCGCCCGACGTTTTTTCAATCCCCATGGTCGCGGAGGGGGGGCGGGGGGCGGCTTTTGTGGTTTTCTTTCAATGGCTTAAACAGTCAATGAAATAGGGCGTGAAAAAGATTACCTTACCATCAGGTGAGTTGAAGTCAAATTGACGTGTCCTATATAAAAAATTACATTCCAGCAAAATAAGTATTAATCGAATGAAACATACTTTTTAATTTTTTTAAACGTGCGCAAAATCCCCACGGATACCTCCCCACCGGAGCCGGTGGAGGAGGTTATGTCGGACTCGAACCGACTAAAACGCACGCCGCCTGTGGGTCGCTTTGGTTGCCGAAGGTGAGGTTGACAGGCATATCCCTCGCACCCCGGCCGATCCAGGGCCATCTCTCACGATCTGGCCCTCTTCTCGGGTGTGGGGACTACAGAGTCCCCAACTCGTCCCCGGAAACGGGGAGGCGCGCCACGCGCGCCACCGCCGCGGCCTGCTTCTGCCAGGGTGACAGGCGGCTCCACCTGTCACGAATGAAACATATTAGCATCTTGTTTTGTTTTCATAATTTTAATTTTACGGTAGTACTATGTATAATGTGCAATTTTTTATTGCTGTTGTACAATTGTTGTTGCATCTGTAAAGGTTCTCGGGTGTTCGTGTTACACATTAAAAAATCATGTTACACATTAAAAATTAGTCACAACACTAGCCGCAATAGTATGGGCTTGGCAGTGAGTTGGTACAGAATGTGTGCAATGTGAAATGAATAGCATCCATAGCATGAGGTGTTTATATAACGAGTGACGGTGAACGTATCACTTTGGCAGGTCAGTGATGCACCGTGTCGCCTTGTCGACTACGACACGATAAGATGACTAAATTGAGCGTATTATTCCGCTTGGAGACGAGTATTACCACAGTAGTGACGTGTGTAGTTTTGTTGATTTCAATTAACTAACGTAGGTACAGGTGATAAGTTGGTAAAAATCTAAGGATGGTTATCACTAGTGGGCATTCCACTAAGTTTTACTCACGATAACTACGTTGCATTTCAGGCCACGTGGTTCCAATTTGGACCACCCAATCTCTTCCTATGCGATGCCGTACAAGGCGACTAAGGGATAGGGCTGTTTAACATCAGACAGATATATACAGCCCAGACTCAGCCTCAGATGCATGGCTCGAGTAAACACTAGTGTCCGGAATACGGCAATAGACTCACCCCCTGTTACGTGGGACCGAATACAATTACTGGTGAAATGTGAATGTTAATTCATCTCTGCCTATACCTCTGGGGATTAAGGCGTGATTATATATAAATGTATGTATATCAACATCTTTCAATGATTCCGATGCATCGTACTTAAGTCGGTAGATGGCGCTTAACCATCGCCGTAAGTCGGATATATGTATGGAAGAATTTGGATGATTTCGGGCGTAGGTTCTGTGTATTAGGGATCAAAGTGTTCCCGCCAAAGATCGCGGGTTCGAACCCCGCCTGACCCGATTTAATTGTTTCTATATCCTAATCGATTATAACGTTTTACTTATTGTCATTGGGTGAAGGGAACTCGTTTACAATTCAGCTATAAGGGTTCAGTCTCAAATTAAGGAAGTTACATTAAATCTTGTAAAATAAGATTGCAGGTAGAGCTTACTCGACGGCCTCTGTGGCGTAGCGGTAGAACGCTCGACTGCTTCACAAGAGGCGTGGGTTCTATTCTCGCTTAGTGCAAATATTTCTATGCATGAATATGTATATTTGCATTGGTCTGGATGTTAATATTACTTATCTATATAAAAATGATAAGTTGGTTGCTGGATGCTTCAAAAACTTGAAAAGTTTCAAATTTTGACACGATATCCTACCAGCTTCAGAAACACTTCTTAGCTACAGTTGGGTCATAAGTTTTGCTTTTTATACCACTTAGGTGGCAGACAGGCACACGACCCACCTGATGGGAACTTGTCACCGTGGCCTATGGACGCGTGGAAAACCAAGAGAGTCAAATCACACTGTTTTTTATGAATGTATTCCCAGGATTCGTCGGTGTTTAATAAAATAATAGCTATACTTTATGTTCCAGGTATATCACCTTTTCTCGTGTAACAACGCGCACGCGCACCTTGCGAATCTCGATTCCTTTCTCCGAGATGTCCGCAGCATCCGTTGCACACAATTGTGAATGGCATGGGTGCGGTGTTAATAATTACGTAGTAACAGAATCTCATGCGCTCTCGCTCGACAGCGTGATAAATCATTGAATACTAAGTGACCCTTTCGATTAAGTACACAAATGAAATCTTATAAACTTGCAGTAGTTGCATTTCTACATTTTTTTTTCACTTCTGAAAAAATATTTATTATTATCAATATTTTTTCTACATAACTATTTATTCTGGGAACGCTACCACAAGAGGTTTGCGATGCGGATGATTTAGGTACTCGACGCATTTTAACTTTTGTATTATTTTCTTTATTATTGAATATATTATATTAGATTTCATTAGTGAATTATATGTTAAATCTATATAAAAAAATTAAGGACTTCATTTCTTACGATTGAACTACTTACCTTCCCATTTTCTCAATACCTTTTTTCTTTCTGGCTTTCCTTTTGTAGGTAGTAGGTAGATAGTAATGGAAGAAGGCCAAATTTAGTATTACAAACGTAGTATTATGAAAAAAAAAGAAAAAGATCGCAAGGCATATTAATCAAACCAGAAATGCTAATTAACTTATGACCTTGGCACAGAATATTATTAAAAATTCATATTTCATAAAAAAAAGTTATTATCTATGCGCATAAATTATTGCATCTGAACAAAATAAATGTCATTTTGTTTTCATAACCAAATTAAACATATTATCTTATTATATCAAGAATCGATGAAATAATACTAAATATTAAGCAAAAGAACTTAATAATGTTGTTAAGAAACAGTTTAAAGATCCGGTCAAGTTCGAACCGGAACACGATTCCATGTTAACTACTGCTGGAAAACTGGAGGTAACAATACAGGATACCCTCCCACCGGAGCCGGTGGAAGAGGTTATGTCGGACTCGAACCGACCAAAACGCACGCCGCCTGTGGGTCGTTTATGGTTGTGTGTAGTGTAGCTCGCACAATAAGTAAACTGCCTAGAATATAATGCTGAAAGTATGGGATTAGACATTTATGAAATGTGTTGGCGACTGTCAAATATGTCAAATTCTATACATTTGTCATTCTATTCTACAACATCGAATTGTCACTTGTCTAAAAGGCTGAAATGACAATAGGCTGGTCATTATCCTTTACTGTCAAAATTTTTCACACAAGACTTTCTTTCGAATGCCTCTGATCTTCTATTTTCAATACATACCTACGTCATCAGATTGTTTTTTTTTTATAAATATTGTGATTTGTTTGAATTTTGAATGAACATATACATAACATATAATCACGCCTTTATCCCCGGAGGGTTAGGCAGAGGTGAATTAACACCCACATTTCACCAATAATTGAACTCGGTCCCACGTAATAGGGGGTCAGCCTATTACCGTCTTCCAGACACTATTGTTGACTCAAGCCATGCATTTGAGGCTGAGTCTGGGCTGTACATATATCTGTCTGATGTTAAACAGCCCTATCCCTTAGTCGCTTTGTACGACACCGCATGGGAAAAGATGGGGTGGTCGAAATTCTACTCTGCCGGGAACCACGCGGCGACTATTTGTGTGTATAAATATATTTATTTGGTGGGATTGGGTGTTTGTATGTAAAATATTTAGATATAGATACATTGTCAAATAAAAGTAAGCCACATTTGAAACATAATTGATACGAGATCATTTTATATCACTTTAGAAATCACATACATATATGTTTCTCGTCTACTATACGTTTACACTAATCAAAGAAACAGAAGAGGAAAGAAAATTTAGGGAAAGTACTAGAAGGAAAGACTTCCAAACTAATTGTATTCCACACCTTGACATTGTTAGACATGGCACTAGACACATGTCAGTAAAAATCTTTAATAAGCTTCCCGATGACTTAAAATTGTTATTATACAAACGGGATATTATTACCAAATTAAGGCAGTTTTTGCTAGAAGGCTGTTATTATTCTTTAGATGACATTATGAACTGTACCTTATTGACTAGAATTGTAATGTATATGCTGTTTATGTACGTAGGTAGGTATATAAGATAATATTGATACTATGATATTTAACTTTATTTTCACATTGACATTTATGATTGACATTGATAATGGTTTATTTTTTGTATAATTTTTGCATGACATGCCTCATTAATTACTATTCTTCCTATAATTTAATACAATGTAATTCAAAATTCAATATAAATTGTAAAAGTTTTTATGAATGAATAAATAAAAAAAAAAAAAAAAAAAAACATTTCTTCCAAGAAAAGAACTTCCAAGAAAATTTCGAAATAACAGTAGCATAGTGGTGATTTAGCAATTGGGTATTTGATTGACTAAACGTCAAAAAGGTAGGTTATAAGGCAAGTTATATCAAAAAATTTCTTGTGACGTCATAATTTTTAATAGTATATCATTTACTCTTATAGGTACGGTGGACGACAAAAAATAAATAAAAACATTAAATTAGGAACAGACGAAGTTTTTACCGATCTTTTACCATTCTTAATTTAATAAGCACTGTTAACGGGAAAATTAGTATTTTTTTTTTATACCACTTAGGTGGCAGATAAGCACACGGCCCACCTGATGGAAATTGGTTACCGTGGCCTATGGACGTTTGTAACACCAGAGGAAGTTACAGTCGCGCTGCCAACCCTGTAAGTACAGAGTTCCTGTGCCGTCAGTAGAAGACAAAGCAGGACAGGCCTTTAGTCTTCCACTGACAGCACAAATTCTCCAGTGAGCTCTGGCTACCCTTCTCACCGCTGGGAACACAACACGAAGTTATTATGGTCACAGCATTCTTTAGGGCGGAGGTACTTCCCCAGTCGGACTGCTCAATTGGGCGGAAATACCGCCGTGTCCTACCTCCTTAAATCGGTTATTATTACTTATTTTTAGCTACAAAGAGCATGCTATCTTAAATTTGAGGATGTTACGTTAAATCTGTTATTAATTGTCGGTTACTTCGAGATACTCGTAGCCTTCAAGCCTCGCATGAAGGCTGGTACTAATCCATTAAGTATGTCGTTTAAATCACTATAATTAGTAATAAACCGGCTTATTTTCTTAACGTATCTGCGTCCAAAGTGATGGCACATCCTTGGAACGATGCTCGGATTAGAAGCATTTAGATAGGTCCACATGTATGTCTTGTTAATGGTGTCATTTCATATGGCTATTTGTGTTTGCTATTGGGCGTTTGTTTATTTGGCAAAATATTTGACGTATATCCAAATATAGGGTTCACAAAAAAATACTTACTTCAAAGAGGTGTCAAATGGTTGTAAAATGTTACATTTTGTCTACTGGTAAAGGTACTCTACAGGCAGTAAAGAATTTAAAAAAAAATCTAAATAACTTGTCAATTGTACCTACGTATTTGGTTTTGGTCATATTTGTCAAATATGTCATTACGCAATTAGGAAAGCCATGGTGTAGTGCTACCATAAGATCTGTAAGTGCTACGGATAAATGTATTGCGTGTAAAGTTATAACTGATGGAAAGTGGTTATAGCTTAAGAATTTTCACAAATTAATAAACACCATCTAACTGTGGTGAGGGTTCACTATAACTCGATTCATGCCGGCAAAGGAAGTCGAGGTCTAGAGTTTAAATATATCAGTTTTTGAAATTATGTATTTTAAATTTAGTATCTAGCTAAAATTAGAACGTCCAGAATTCCATACAAAATTGCTGCTAGAAGAGATAAGATTTTTCCATCGGTTTCCCTATTGAAATTTTTCACGCTTCGCTACAGCCATCTACCAAAGAGTATCTATAGAGGAAGAGAAGAGCTACCTTCTCAATCTGAATGCCAATCCCAGCATCTAAAAATTGTACCTTGGATCTCTGAGTCCGTTCTCATTCCCTTACCATAACTTGGTTTATTTTGGATGCCTGTAATCTAGATTGTCGATGACGGGGAGGTAGGAGCCTGCATTTTTTTTTATACCACTTAGTTGGCAGACACGGCCCACCTGATGGAAAGTGGTTACCGTGACCTATGGACGTCTGTAACACCAGAGGAGTCACAGTCGCGCTGCCAACCCTGTAAGTACAGAGTTTCTGTGCCTTCAGTAGAAGACAAAGCAGGACAAGCCTTCAGCCTTCCCACTGACAGCACAAATTCTCCAGTGAGCTCTGGCTACCCTACTCACCGCTGGGAACACAACACGAAGTTATTATAGCCGCGGTATTCTGCATGGGAGCCTTCCTCGCCCATCAGCTGGTACATTATTCAAGCTTTTCTCTTAGATGAAAAGTTGGTTTGACCAGGCAGTACTATCCTATCACTTTTTTATCTTCTTTCCCCTTCTTATTATTTCCTATACTCCTATTCATCTTATCCTTTCGCTGTTGGGGGCTACTCTCTCCTCTTTGCTTCTGTAGTAGATAATAATTGAAGACAGATTGAGTAACTTCTGCATGAATAATAATATTGTGGACATAAGTACATCAGCGCGTGCGCAGGCGCATAATTCAAGTGTTGTCAAAAGGTCAGCGGCACGTGAACTTGGGGACATTGAGCTTGACATTATGTTGAAGGATGTGTTTCATCTTGACTGGTTGTCTACAGGTGGATTGTATTGAGATGTATGAAGTAACTGTACGTGCCGTACAAAAATTGAATGTCAGTAGTTCAGTTACAAAGGCTTTTTGTGTTATTACAGTCAATCCAAACGTATTGTTATTCATTCGAACTAATTCTACTAATAGTATAAATGTAAGGGGCTTATCATACTAGCGGTTGCGCAGCGGAGACATCGCGGATTTGTAGTAACGATTACTGACAGTATACTCAGTAACAAAATGGATTTTGTATTGTTATGTTTACAATATAACACAAAGTAATCGCTCTCTTCCATTCGATTAATTGATAATGGATCTTCCCAAATTCGTCGATGCTTTTGTTTCCGTCACCGGCGTCTTCACATTAACAAACCCGACAAGAATAACACCTCATCGGAATCCATTTTGTTACTGTGTGTATTGTCAGTATATCGTAAACTCACTACATATCGGTAGACGCAGCCCAACCGCGGCGTCTCCGCTCCGCGACCGCTCCGCTCCAAAACAGCTAGTATGATAAGACCCTAAATGTTTGTACGAATTGATAAGGCCACCAAGCTGAGTGCCACCATTGTAACTGTACTTAGTATCTGTAATGGTAACCATCTTTCCTGAGACTTTGCCTTTAACTTACCATCAGGCGAGATGAAGTCAAATTGGCGAATTAACAAAGCCGACAACAAAAACACCTCATCGGAATCCATTTTGTTACTGTGTGTATTGTCAGTATATCGTAAATTCTCTACATATCGGTAGACGCAGCCCAACCGCGGCGTCTCCGCTCCGCGACCGCTTCGCCCCATAGTATGATAAGACCCTAAATGTTTGTACGAATTGATAAGGCCACCAAGCTGAGTGCCACCATTGTAACTTTACTTAGTATCTGTAATGGTAACCATCTTTCCTGAGACTTTCCCTTAAGCTTACCATGAGGCGAGGTGAAGTCAAATTGGCGAGTTCTAGATAAAAAAAATGTACTTTTGATAAGACGGAAATCTCAAAATAACTATCCAGTGTGGACTTTTAAGAGGCCTGTGTTCAGCAGTAAACTATAGTAGGCTAATTGATGTTTGATACTAAATTACGCCAGAACGGATGAGTGGATCGGAATATAATTTGGCACAGCAAATTAAACTGACTATACTAACAAACTTAAAAAAAAAAATTGTACTAAGCGGGAATCGTACCCACTATCTCAAACGTAGTAATTGAAGCTGTAGGTGCATAATAACCGGTTATATGGTGCTTTCTCGTGTCGGCACCTTAAAAGGATTCAGACTTGTGAAAAGAATGTATGGAAGTGAATGACCAGTTCTGCCTGCCTTGTACCACTGGGACAAGAGCAAGTAGACCATGATGATATAATACGTAATACATTTTGTATTTAGACTATGTATACTCAGTATATGTTTGTAAACATACATACATACATATAATCATGCCTTTATCCCTGGAGGGTTAGGCAGAGGTGAATTAACATCCACATTTCACCAATAATTGTATTCGGTCCCACGTAATAGGGGAGAGTATATAGCCATATTCCGGGCACTATTGTTGACTCGAGCCATGCTTCTGAGGTTGAGTCTGGGCTGTTGAAAACCAGCGCTAGGTACGTCGTGCCCCATTCTTGGTGTAACCTAAATGCCCAATACAAGCACTAAATAATGTAATAAATAACACTGTTTAGTTTTAAGAATATTTGTGTTGCACCAATAATAAAATGTATTTTCTTCCTTTCTTTCTTTATTTCTTTCTGTATATGTTTGTAATTAGATTTAAAAAAATCCCCACTGAGTTTCTTGCCGGTGTCTTCTCAGGTCGGGGCCGCGTTTCGAACCGGTGCGGTGGTCCATTTGCTAAACTAGTCTTTCATATTTGTTTTAGTATTGACGTTTTGTAAGTTCCGATTTAATGGTCTATGCAGAATATATGATTTTTGGCTTGGACATTGACTTTACGATGATGATGATTTTTGAACAATGGGACGTCCATTACAACCTTTTAACGCATACAAGAAAACTAGCTTTTTTATTGCAGATAAAAAAAAATCTAATCGATTCAGTAGTTTCGGAGTTTATTCAATACAAACAATCTGATATGTCCTCTTAATAATAGCTGTATGTTTGTTATTATACAATCGCATGTGAAACGGAAAAAAACGAATACACCTTTAAACCTACTCAAACAATTACAATACGTAAGACAATTAGCCATGAGTGGTAAAAACGTTTTAAAAAAGAAACTTCCATTTGTTTTCTTGTTAAATGAACAATGACCTCAGTTTTCTTATTCTAGACCTTGAGTTAAGGCTCATTACATTTCATATCTCTTTCTTTTTAATGAAATGAAGAGGGATAGCTTGAGATTTGTCTCAAGAAACTGTTATCGTACAAATGTTCTTGAAGATAAAATTAGGTAAAATGCATAATATAAAAAACTTTTAATAAGCTTGATAAAGTGCTGGGACCCCATCAAAATTGTGCCTCGGCCAATCTTATCTGTAAACGGTATTTTTTTTATAAACAACTTAGGTGGCAGACAAGCACACGGCGCACCTGATGGAAAGTGGTTACCATGACCTATGAACGTGTGTAACACCAGTGGAGTCACATCCGTGCTGCCGACCTTGTAAGAACAGAGATTTTGTGCCCTCAGTGTAGAGGACAAAGCAGAACAAGCCTTTGGTCGTCCCACTGACAGCACAAAAACTCTCCAGTTAGCTCTGGCTACCCTACTCACCGCCGGGAACACAACACAAAGTTATTATAACCGCGGTATTCTGTAGGGCGGAGGTACTTCCCTGGTCGGACTGCTCAATTGGGCGGAAATACCGCCGTGTCCTACCTCCTCAAATATATATACCGGTATACCTCAAACCTGCGATCTTTCCCTTACAGGGGAAATGCTCTGACCACTAAGCCACAGATCCTTCGCCCGAAACCATTCGAATTCTAATAGCATACTAAATACTTAAAAATTTCATTCAAACGGTATACCTCTCAAAATTGGTAGCAGTCAGCCTGCTCTCTCTTTTTTATACCACTTAGGTGGCAAACAAGCACATGGCCCACCTGATGGACAGTGGTTACCGTGGCCTATGGGCGTGTGTAACACCAGAGAAGCCACACTGGTATAAAATTATAGCTAAAAAATCGAGGATCTTCTCCTTTTTTGAGTTTGTTTCAAACAAAACATATTATTAGGCTAAACAGTTTAGTCACGAAAATACTAACATCTAAATTCGAATTTCTTTGTTACTGCCGAGAACCTGCTTCGCATTTCTATCGAATTATCGTCATTTATGTTCGCATTACGAGACTGCGGGAAGTGATGGTGCACTAAAGCCCATAGCACACGGTCGATATTACGATAAACTTCATACATTCACTATTACGTTGCTAGTATCGCAGATATTTTGTTATGCACTACTTTAGCTGTAATTTTCATAAAGATTGTTTAAAGAAAAGAAAGAAAGAAAAAACATGTTTATTTATATTTTTTTTATTTTTGACGTGGTTCCCGGCAAAGTAGAATTTGGATCACCCCTTCTCTTCCCACGCGGTGTCGTACAAGGCGACTAAGGGATAAGGCTGTTTAACATCAGACAGATATATGCAGCTCAGACTCACGGCTCAGATACAAGACTCGAGTCAACAATAATAGTGCCCGGAAGACGGCAATAGGCTCATCCCCTATTACGTGGGATCGAAAACAAAGATTGGTGAAATGTGGGAGTTAATTCACCTCTGCCCAACCCTTCGGAAATAAAGGAGTGTTGTATGTTATTTTTTATAAAGATTGATTGTTTAATATGATGTTAGATAGGGTTGAGAACAGATTTCGTCTACCATTCAACTTCTGCTAAACTACTGACCTGGATTGTGTGCAATACAATTCAATCACGATAAGTCATTTGCAATAGTAATATGTGGTTATACCAAATTCTTGGGGCATAAACCAACCTTACCTGATTAATGGATAAGACTATGCCAGAGGTTTTCCTCGTCGAAGTTTGTGATCTCAGAAGGCAGTCGCTTCCATAAAAAACCAAGATAACCCAAATAATTTACGAAGGATGTAGAATCTGCTAACTATACAATATACATATACAAAAATGAAATAGAGAAATAGAGGGAGACTGCAACTTTAGGCATCGAAAAATTCCTTCCTATCGATTTCTAAACCTGAGTTATAGATAAAAAAAAGTAGAGTGAATTAGTAGGACTAATAAAGTGTAAGCTTGAAATTCAACTGATATTATTTATCTGTGTATTGTGTAGTGCGGTCCTAAGAACTAAGACAAAATTATAAATAATGGATTGTAATTGCATTACACAGTTCACTGCTAATGATATAAAGTAAGAAGCAAACGTGGATTCGTTCACTCATGCGCTTTATTTCCTTAAGTTGCGTCCTCATTGTCACTTTCTAGGAACATTATTGCCCTATTTCATTCCACAATAGAGCCGTGAGAACTCACTGACTTTTGTCCACCTATTGTCAGTCATTGTTTCGTTTTTTTATACAACTTAGCCGGCAGACAAGCACAGGTTTGTAAGCAGTTACCGTGGCCTATGGACTTTGGTAACGGGGGAGTCACACTCGTGCTGCCGACTCTGTAAGAATAGCGAGTTTCTGTGTCGTCAGTGTAGAAGACAAAGCAGGACAAGCTTTTGGTCATCGCGCTGCCCGCATAAAAACTCTCCCGTGAGCTCTAGCTAACCTGCTCACCTCCGGCAATATAACAAGAGGTTATAATGGCCGTGGTATTCTGTAGGATGGCAGTACTTACCCAATCCGACTGCTCAATTGGAATGGGAATATCTAATTTAATAGCAGGAGGTCCGCTTAATCTATCTCTTCCTTTTTCATGTTTTTATGCAGGACACGCCAATATGATTTCCCTTCACCTGATGGTAAGCTGAAGGTAAAATCTCACGAAGGTGAGTCAGCATTACAGACACCAATAATTTCGCAATGGCTTGTCATCCTCATTTGCAAAGCTTGACATCCTCATTTGAAGCAAGGTAAATTAAAAGGTAGCCGAGTTCTTGATGGAATTAGCCATAAACTTTACCTTATACGACTTTTATTGCATTGACTGTCGCTGCAAAGGTCTAGGTTCCCCCCATACACGTATAACTACATATTACACAAAGAAGAAGACACATTATCAAAAACGGCTATTGGTCATAATAAATAACGAATAATGTTAAAAACTCCATACAAAAAGTTATTAGCATAATGATACATGATTTCTTAGTTAATTACATGTATGGGCAGAGCAATTTTTTAATAGTATAGATCTATGTCAAGGAGTTAACTATGTAATGACTATTCCAAATTGATAAACTACAGGAGTGACGCAATTTGTAAGTAAACCTGTTTGATGGTAAACGGTTATCGCAACCGGTGTGGGATTTCCCGTTTCGAATTTGGAGGGCTCTATTGATTTTGACCGAGGAAGCATAAGGTAAAGGTACCTTGAAGGTTTGTTTATATGCCATGGGGGTAGTTAGAGTTGTATTTACTTATAACATTTATTTGACATGTCGCTCCTATGACTGCATCCTGCCTGATGGTAGTAAGTTGAGGTGCAGTCCTAAGAATAGTAGTCGCTATTACAGATGTAGACCCTTAAAGTGGCGGTCCCTACCTTGAAAGCCTCGACAGATAGCTTTTCACGCTCCGCTTAAAGAATCTTGAATTTTAGGAAGGGGGAACTATACTTGGGTCCGAAATCGAGACTACTCTTTCTGGAGTATCCGATTGGGGACAACTAAACCTAGTCCAATTTAACCTCACAAAGACACAAGTATGTGTATTCATTGGCATCAAAGAAAGTTGAAGTACTCAACAGAGAGAAGCAGTACGTCAACTGCATACGTGTTCTAGACTGAGTACTTATAACAGTAAAAATCTTGACAGGCTCCGAAGATCATGGTCGCTCGTCAAACTATTTTGACCATGCTTTAGCTATTGAAAGGTTACTTTCAATTTTAGGTACTTTACTCGAGACTGGTTTCATTACGTGCGAATCCACACGGCATCACCCCCCCCCCCCCCCCCTCCTCCGCCGGAGTCAGTGGAAGAGGCTATGTCAGACTCGAACCGACTAAAGAGTTTTAATTTCGTTCTCGCAATCCATGGGGATCTACTTCGAGAATAAAAGGTAGACTGTATATTATTCCAAACCATAAATCTGTTCCTATACAAAATTACAACCAGATCCGTTCAGCTATTAGAATGTGATTGAGTAACAAACATCTTAACAAACTTAACACAATTAGTTTAGTAGCATACTCGTACAATAATGAATATTGTGAACGCATAAAGTGAAATGCAAAATAATTATTTTGCTGCTGCACTATACACATGTCAAACAAATCCAAAATGTCGTAACCATTCAATTACTAAAGTAGTATTGTTAAGTGCTTATGATGAAAAGGCTTCGTTTTAATGAGGTTCCAATTATATCATGAAGTGTCTTATTAAGTTTAAAAAGAAGATATTGAAGATTATCGCAATTTAATATGCCAGTAACTGGGCGATTGACGTAGCGTAGGACGCCCAACGACCTGGTGGAAGGACGACCTCATCAAGGTCGCCGGGAAGCGCTGGATGCGGGCTGCTTTATATCGGTCATTCTGGAAGTCTGTGGGAGAGGCCTATGTTCAACAGTGGACTATGTGTGGCTGACATGATGATGATGATGATGAACTGATTGATTGATTTTATTTGATTTTTCTCCATGGACCACATTTAAAAGCACACCGAATAAAACTAAACCTCATATGCTGGAGTAAAAGGTGTCTCAAAAAGGAATTCTCTTGCACTCCATTATACTTTCAGTGATAGCAAAAAAGTTGTTAAAACAAATAGGCGTTCTACGATGCAACACTTAGCTGAAAGATGTATTATGCGATTCAAAAGTACAGAGATAGTTAGAGCAATCATCCAGTGGAACTATGATTTAGTTGCAAAATAAGTTGAAATAGACTTTTAGAACATATTCGAGGTGTAGTTAATACTATCCAATTAAAAAAAAGAGGTAAAGTGTACATTTCTATTTCAAAAAGAAAATCTTAATCAATCAATTAGCATTACAGTCCACTGCTGGACATAGGCCTGTCCGAATGTGCGTCGTAATTCTTGATACTCCGCCTTTATGAGGTCATCAGTTCGAAGGCGGAAAAGACTGAAAATTAATAATTAAAAAAATGTATACATTTATACTTAACCGCGGTAGCCTAGTGGTATGGGTAATGGACTGTTGAGACGAGGTTTCGGGTTCAATCCTAGGTTTTACCATGGCACACACCAATGACTTTTCGATGCTTTTCGAAGGTATGTGTGTATTTATCACAGGTTTATAAGTGCCCGGTTAATAGCAATAGGCTCGCCACCTAAACAAAAACTGACGAAATGTGGGTGCTAACACCTCTGCCTACCCCTTCGGGGATATAGGCGTGAGTTTATGTTATGTTATACTTTTTTATAGTTGGTCCGTCAGTTAACTGACCCCGCTAGATGGTAAAAAGCCGAGGTGCAGTCCAGAAGGTACAGACCAACACTTCCGATACTTAACTTAAGACGGTGGTCCCTACCTTGACAGCCTTAACAGATGCTTTTCACGCCCCGCTTGAAGAACCCGGGACTATAAGAAGAGGGAAACACATGAACAGGCAGAGCATTCCAGCTCTTTACCGTGCGGCAGATGTAGTAATTTCACTACAAAAATAAGTAGGCTATAGATTTAGGTTTGCTGAAATCAGTCTTTATGTTATTCTTTGATATATTAAAACAGCAATCTTCGATAAATATATGTATCTTAAAATCCGTATTAATTATCATTACAGTATAATCAAAACTAATATCCATGTTATAAATATTTTAACTCCTCATTTACAAAGATAGTAATGTAAAATTATTCAAATTTTTATTGCATTTAGTTATGCTATCTCAAAACTAAATTTCGTACCATCAACAATCAAATAAGAAGAAGTATTGCAAAAATAATACATTTTACACAACACCTATTTACATTTTCACCTTTCGTTTTAACGAAATTCGAAAAGAGAATTACGAAACTCGGAAAATAAAAACAAAAGAGTCACCACTCCATCAATCTCCGTTTAACCTTTGCCCATAATCCACAGATAAAAAAAATAGTTCATTTGTAACCTGAATTCGTCCTCGTAGCCTCAGATAGTAAAGTAAAAGTAGAAGGCTCCTATCTGAGGTATAAAAGCGGGGCGCACAACATACGGACATCACACATCAACAGAACCTTCAACGTACAACATGGCCAAGTTTCTAGTAAGTTGGAGTGCAGTGAATAGTGTTTACGTGATTGTGTATTCAGTGATATAGTTACAACGGAATTTGGATTGGATTCACACGAATAAAATTATAATACAGTTTATTAACTACAATACTGAGCCTGGATTTTGGGGTGTTTAGTTAAATGGAGAATTTGAAGTCATCTTTAGATATTCCAGGATATTTTTTTAATAATTTGACGGTTTATATTTTAAAAGAAATTGTCAAAACTATTTATTAACATTGTTGTAATTTAAATTTAACAGATCAATAGTGTCAAGACTTCCAAATTAATAGAACAGAAGTCTAGTGACATTACTTGGAATCTAAACCAAAGCGTGAACTAGATTATCAAAAAAAGAGCTTGGTAAATCTTAAGTTCGATATTAAAAAATAATCTTCTTCCACAGGTCGCCCTTGCCCTTTTGGGATGCGCTGCTGCCGAACCCCCAGTGGGATACAGTTACTCCGCCCCCTCATCATCGGTGATCTCCGTCGGAGGTATCAGTGGCGGCAGCGGGCATTACACATCCGTACCCGTTGGACATCAAGAAAGTGAAGGCTACCACGTAGACCCTCATCTCCTCTACAAAATCAAGAACATCATCTTGAAGGACGAGATTCAAAACCAGGGCTCCTCAGGTTACCACGGCTCCCACGGCATCTCCTCACACTACGGCCCACCCGTATACGGAGTGCCTCATGACAGAATCGTCGGCATCGAACTCGACCATGTTCAACAAGCAATCCAGGTAGCTCAATACCACCAGGCTGAAGAAAACTACGCATCTGGTTACGCTGGTGGTTACTCTGGATACTCAAGCGGTGGTCACGAAGGCTACTCCAGTGGTAGTGATTACTCCGGACACGGATTCTCCACCATCGGTGCTCCCTCAGGATCGTACGGAGTTCCCGCACCTTCCTCTTCCTACGGACATCCCCACTAAAAGATCCAAAATGTTAGTCACTTCATCTCATTTTAATGTAAATCATGTGATCGCATCTTAGATGTTAATATGTATTATACTTGTTGTTATAAGTTTCTGTAAATAAAAACGAACTATTTTTGTATAAACGCTCGTTAATTTAAAAACCCCAGAAGTCTGATAAAACTGAATCATCGCACCTTATAGGTAAGTAAAGAAAAGACATACAGAACCGAAATAAAAACATGTTTAACGCATTTAACTGGCAGTAATAATCCCTATCGAAAGTAGTATTCGATAAAATCGAAAGTACTGATGTCATGGTACGACTTTATGACGTGTGGCGTAATTCACGCGCGATTAAATCGTGAACTTAGTTTATCAACTTTACTTTTACTGGTTACGCAGACGAGATGATTCATATTTCAAAACCTAGTGACCGCGTTACGGGTCCAAAGTAAGCCTTAGCTTAATGAAGAGTTAGAAATTGCAATCTAAAACATCTTGCTTTCGAAAATTAGATAAAAATGGCGTCACACGTTGCGCAAGTAAGTCCGTTTTCGCGGAATTAGTAAATAATTTCGCTCGAGTAGTTAATTTGAGTGCAGCTTGCACTTTCTCCTGCAGCTTCACTTGTTCCGAATCTGAGTGTCAGTTGCGCAACACGCGTAAGAAGGCCGAATGATCTGTACGAGTCCATTCCGGAGGATCTTGTTTAGGTATATTGTTGCGTTACTTCGCTTCTGTTTTTGTCAATTACTATGAGTATATGATGAAGTAATCTTTGCGTAGGAAAATATGTGATTATCAAATATGTTTTTGACCATGATAAGTTGAATGTTAAGTAGTTATTAATTTCTATTCGAGGTACTTTAGTATTTTGAGGTAAACTTTTAACGTGCTCTAGTTTTTATCTACTGAGGTAAGTGCTGAGGCTGTAGTCAAAACCAAACAAAAATTGCGACCTGTAGGATACTTCCAATTAAGACTGAAGTTAAAATGAACTCATTCCAATGGAGTAGATTAAGACTGCCACATTTCTCTTCGTGGATGTCGTAGAACTTGACTAAGGGAGCTGTTCTACTTCTCATGGTAAACACGATGTCATAAACTGTTCGTAACATCGTGCCCCCACAGACAATAACTGATGGCAATAGCCCTATAACTTCGGACGGAAAAGCATAGTTGGTGAAAAGTAGGTGCTAATCACACCTCTGCCTGCCTCTTCGGAGAGTTACAATCTTAATATATGTATGTATCATGTGGCGGAACAATTACAAGATTTCCATAACTCACAAATATAATGGTTATAGTAGTTTATACTAAAGAAGTGCGCAATAAAAACTAACATTTAATAATCTACTCGAATCATCTAATTACATTGTCTGTTATTACCAAGTGAGTTAATAAGTAGCTTGCTTGATTACAATAAACGTGAATAAAGTGCACAATATTATTAGGGCCTAAGTCAATTTCCTCTCAATCCGGCATTCCTGCTGCTGTGTGAGAGTTTGGAAGAGGTTTTCCTCTCAAGGATGGGTGGTTTAATGGCAGTCTATATCAAAAATACTATGATTAACTAATAGTTTTAGAAGCGTTCCTGCTGCAAATGCTGGCCATTGCAATCCAGCATGGAAACGCGGCGAGTCGGGAGAGTCAGGAGCGGGTTATTTGATTTATTTATTGACTAATTTTTATTGACTTGGTTCAGTCAGGACTCCAACTCTTACAGAAGGAACGCTCTGACTACTAAGCCACAGTTATTCGTACGAATGTCGGTAGATGGTACTTAACCGTCACCGTAAGACGGATATATGTGTAGAAGAGGAGTTTTGGCGCCAACATGAAGAATGGCGCATCGCGGTATTTTTTTACTATCCAAAATTGATGTGATTTCGAGATTTTATGTATAAAAATGGTGGATTTTTAGATATAATATCTTTGACAACGCACACAAGTGTGGAGAGTGGCAAATTACAGTGAATTGTGACTTTTCGTGTTGGTTCCAAACCTCCCTAGGGAGCCTCTAGTAAAGTCTCCACAATTTTACTGAGGACTGTAACTTGAAAAACTTGACTTTGGCGTCTCGCCATTATTAATTCTAAAGACATTTATTTATATATATACCTACTTATATTGCTACTACTATATTACTTGACATTGGCATATATCTATTACTTGCCAAAAAGGAGAAAAAAAAAATGTATAGAAGAATTTGGATGGTTTCAGGCGAAGGTTTGACTTAGTGGTCAGTCTGTAAGCAAAAGATCGCGGGTTCGAAACCCGTTTGAACCGATTAAATTTTTTCTTTATTTTTATCAATATGAATAGTTAGCATAATAACTAAATGCCTTAAAATTTCATCCAATAGTAATAATTTTGTAGTACGAAAGCGGTTCCCGGGTCTCAAGACATTAGTATTGTCATAAATATGGATCATAATAGTCAGGACTAGTTGAAATGTCTCAGTTTGTTTTGTCTATTAAATTTTATATATGTGAATACATTTTTTTCGAAATCTAAAATCTTGTTATTACATTAATTTATTCAATTTTAATATTAAATACTAAAAAAATTACGCATTTTTGAAGTCTGTTGTGTGAATTTGTTATTTCGAAAGACCTGTTGATCTTTGTTAAAATTATGGTAATATAAAAAATTGACAGAATATTCTACTTGCGTCATTAATCTCAAAATTATTATCTAGGATGTCAAATAATAAGGCTAGCATAATATTAACCGCGTTGTAATACGGAAAGAGTCAACTTCATCATCATCATCTAGAAAAATCAAAAGACACCATTATTTCACAGGCAATCTATCCTGTTGAAGTGTCTCGAAATTTGGTTCGAAATGTATACCCAAGTTCTTTGCAATATATCCCTGATTCTGTTCCAATAGCTAACCTGGCTTTCCTGCCGCAGTAGCAGAGACTGGATTTCCATAGTTTAAAACTTTTTTTTTATGTAGGACATGTTCATCTCGCCTGATCGTGACCTGAAGGCAAAGTGAGACTGCTGAAATTGCTGAAGAAAACAAAGAGCTCTTTTGAAAAATGATGTTCAATTAAATACAAACATAATATTGCAGACCATTATTTAATATTATAATAACATATTCATCAGTGTTACACGTATTCAAACACCTCGCGTTTTTGTAAAATACCTCTAGTCTGTTACCAGACCGGAACGTGACCTCGATCTAAGCGATCTACTGGAAGATATTTTTTTTTGTATTATTCTACAATCGGAGATCTAAGATGTGGTGTTGTAAAGAATTTCTTGTTTATATTTCAAGGTTTAATATGGATGGACGATCTGAAAAGCGTAGCTGAAATAGCTTCACTTTGCGCATCCTACAAAGCGTAGGATCGCATGCTATATTATAAAAGTTTGGTCGTAGAGTGACAAAAATCTCGTAAAAGCCGAAAAAGATAAGCAAATCATATATTTGGATTTGGCTTGCGAGATTGTCGACTGCCATCGAACCGCGAAATCGAAGTTTTATAATTAGACTAGTTGGACTATTGGGAGCTCCAATTATGCTGATATCTAGGTAGAGCCAGGATTTTTTCAGCACGAAACGAAATATTTAACCGCGAAAGCGCTTCGCTCTATACACAGTTGGAAGACCAGAGTCGCCCTTATTTACCCTCATACGAAGCATAGATAGCACTAAAGGATGCCACACACGAAAGCAGCAAGCAGCAACGACACAACAAATTGACGGGTCAAGAAGCATTGCTGCGTGAATGTAGGGCAATTACCGCTTGCTTCTTTGGTGTGTGGCCAGCCTAAAAATCTCTCAATAGGCACAATAAAACACATACATGCAACTTACTACTGTTTGGTCAACTTTAGATTGTAGTAACACCAGTTTTTGTAACTATTGTATAACATCTATACATATAAATATGATCTGCTCGTAATGTTTGTCAATATGTAGCGCATATGTTGCGCTGTGGCGCCGTTTGGGCATTTAAATGGCATTATTAATTTTAGAGGTGTACTTGAAGGATAAATACAACCATGTCTGTTAGAACATGGTTGTATATAGGCTACGAATCAAAATATGGAATTTCAAAATTCTGAATGTACGAAATACTTAAGGAGGTAGGACACGGCGGTATTTCCGCCCGATTGAGCAGTCCGACTGGGGTAGTACCTCCGCCCTACAGAATGTGCGCGGTTATAATAACTTCGTGTTGTGTTCCCAGCGGTGAGTAGGGTAGCCAGAGCTCACTGGAGAATTTGTGCTGTCAGTGGGAAGACTAAAGGCTTGTCCTGCTTTGTCTTCTACTGACGGCACAGAAACTCTGTACTTACAGGGTTGGCAGCGCGACTGTGACTCTTCTGGTGTTACAGACGTCCATAGGCCACGGTAACTACTTTCCATCAGGTGGGCCGTGTGCTTGTCTGCCAACTAAGTGGTATAAAAAAAAACTGAAGTTCAAAATCAAGAAGTTGAGAATCCCGAAAGTTCAACATACATACATATAATCACGCCTTTATCTCTGAAGGGTTAGGCAGAGGTGAATTAACACCCATATTTCACCAATAATTGTATTCGGTCACATTCGGTCTTAATAGGGGGTGAGGCTATTGCCGTATTCCGGGTACTATTGTCGACTCGAACCACGCGTCTGAGTCTGGGCTGTATATATATCTGTCTGATGTTAAACAGCCTTATCCCTTAGTAGTCTTGTACGATAAAGCATGGGAAGAGTTGGGGTGGCCCTAATTCTACTCTGCTGGAAACCATGCGGCTTACCAGTTCCGTTCCGGATCAAAATCCCGAAAATTAGATTTTGTTACGTTGCTGATGGAAGACGTTCCGGTTTAATTTCTTCGTTTCTCTTAGTCTACATTAGCTAATTGGTTACGTCGTACGTTAGTGCATCCTAGTAAGTAATTTATAATATATAACTAGCAGTGCTATATGTACAACCTTCATGTCGAGGCGTACAGTATCCACTCTTCGAAATTCAACTTGGATAGATCAGGTTAGGTTAGAGTGATTAAATGGTTATATACCTAACTACCTAAACAAAACCATTCAAAAGTCTTATATTTGAGGAATTCGAACTTCGAGATTTCGTACTTTCGGTATTTTCAACATTCGGTCTAACAAACGTTCGGGATTTTAAACTTCGGTCTTTTGTACATCAACAACAACACAATAACAACTTCGAGGTTTTGTTATGTAACCTGTATGGAAATTAGTTCTAGCAATAGACGCAATGTTTTGGGGGCGTAATGGAATCCTATTAAGATATTCATGGCTTTTGCCAGACTTTAGCTTCCTTCTAGAAGTTGGGACCTTAGATAGCAGCTGCTACTGGAAAAGCCAATAAAGTAAAATACTTTGGAGCCCAAGGTTTACTCTCCTCTAAAGCGACCACCTCGAATCAGATGGCCCTGGGTCAGCCATGACCCACTTTACTGCCCGGCATCTCAAGACCCAAGACGGCATGCGGTTTCGTCGGCTTGTTTCCGACATAACCACCTTGTTGGCCAGGTTCGATTATCGAATGAATTTCCGCTCTCCTTCACTTATATCAATTCAGTCACCAAATTGATATTAGAGACATTAAACTGCTAACTAAACTGATAATATTTAAAGAACCAAAAAAGGTAAATAGCCTAAACAAACATTTTAAATTCCACACAAATATTTAACTGGAATCTCCACATGATCACATAGCTAAATATTTGTACTATTTTTGTATTCACAGCCTGTGTATTACTTATATAACATCCGAAATCTATTAGTTTAATCAATTAGCAACAATACATCCGAGAATGAAAAAACCAATGGCGATTACCTCATTCATTCGATACAGCAGTCAAAGATACAATGAACTCGAATACATAACATCAAATTGTTTGGTTGTTATGAGTAATACAATAAAATAAAAATACCAAATGATTTGACAGGTATGCATAAATGTTTTAACGGGTTTTAGAGAATGTTTAGAAATCTAATTGACTCTGTTTCCACAATTATTTTGAATTACCCATTATTGTACAATTAATTTTATTAAATGTTCTCATCATACAATCACGGATCCTTTAATCAGAGCATGAAAAAGTTGATACTTTTTAATAACAAATAGACGGTCAGGTCTAATAACAAATAAAAACGAATGTGGAAAAGTACAAGTGAGTTATCAATATGTGTAACAACAAATTCCACCAAGTGCCATCAATCAACAATATAAATAGTCTTCTAATTTGTTATATACTTATATTTTTATTGTGTACAAAATCCCAACGGAGGTTACGGTGGGGGCGGGGGGGATTATCCGTTGGGATTTGAAACGACTAACGGCTGTTTTTTAGGCTACGTACCTATTGGACCCACAAAATTCGACCTCATCTAAAAATATGATCCATTGGACCTCCATGTTAGAATTGGACCCTCAATCATGGATTTCATTTTTACTTTAGTGGCCATTAGACCCTCTGTCAAACAACGAGTTCCATTCGACCTCATTTGTACATCTTCAATTGAAAGTATTTAAAATACAATCACGCACAAAAGTGATAAGTACACTTTCAAAAATAAAACAACAAGTAATCAATATTTTAATCAAAATTATAAAAACATTTTTTTTATTACAAACAAAAATATTAAAATAATAGATATGCTTATATCACCGTTTTAAACAGAGTGTACACATATTTTCGTTGATCATGTTTGTAAATGTAAATAACGTATATTATGAGTATAATTAGAATCTCAATATAAAACTCATCAAAAACTGGTTTGCTATTGAGTATAAATATCACAGATATATATATATATATATGTATATATATATATATACATGTTATATATATATACATGTTATATATATATATATATATATATAAATGTATTACTAGATATATCAAAGTTATAGGACTAACTAAACACAACTTATTTTCGACTTTTTGTGTTTGTTGAGTTCTCGGTAGCACCAAAAAGTACCCATATTGTGTATTTAATAGAATATGCTTTGGTTAGTGACAAAAAAGAAGAAACATATCAAATTATATTTCAATTAATATTATTGCAAAATCTATTTTGGAAGTCACAAAAATTTACAACAGATTTTAAAACTGTGCCAATGAACGCGATTAAGGCTGTTTACCCTGAAGTGGACATTAAGGGATGTTTTTTCTTTTTTCTCAAGCTATTTGTAAGAAAGCAAAGAGTCTCCACATCTACAAAATCGTTGCTTTATATGCAGCTTTAGCCTTATTACCAGATCAAGCTATAGACGAAGGTTGATTTTATATAATGGAGGACTGGACAGAAGAAAATGAGAATTTAGTTTAATTTAACGATTATTTTACAAACCAATGGCAGCAAAAAGAA
The DNA here is from genome assembly GCA_963662185.1 of Eilema griseolum. Taxonomy (NCBI): domain Eukaryota; kingdom Metazoa; phylum Arthropoda; class Insecta; order Lepidoptera; family Erebidae; genus Eilema; species Eilema griseolum. The sequence goes on from OY759240.1 coordinate 25,912,502, forward strand.
GATTTACGAAGCACTTGGTGTTTCAACAATGAAAGACATCGTAGAACAAATTAATTTTGAAATTAAAAAAAAAAAAAACAAATAGTGTCAAAGCATGGCACTCGAATTTGAATAAAAAACTGTGTGGTGTTTCGAAACCAAATGTTTTTAAGTTTTTGAGTATAATCAAAATGGATGCATCAGTGACCAGTGTAACGATAGCGAAACAATACAATGGTCATGAAATAAATAATAAGCGTAAACAATATATTGAATATATTGAAAGAAAAGAACCAAGCGGTTCGGAGACTCTTTCCTCTGTCGCACCATTAAGGCCTGGAATTCATTACCAGCTCACGTGTTTCCTTCTTCCTACAGTCCCGGGTCCTTTAAGCGGGGCGTGAAAAAGCATATGATAAGGCCGTCAAGCTGAGTGTCACCATTGTCACACGGTATGTGTAAGTAATGGTGACCCTCTTTTCTGGGATTTTGCCTTCAGCTTACCATCAGGCAAGGCGAAGTCCAATTGACGTGTCCTATATATAAAAAAAAAAAAAAAAAAAAAAAAAAAAAATTGAAAAACAAGCAAAAATTACATATATTCTGAAGCAACTAGAAAACAATCACATTAATGTAGGACATTGCTTAGAAAAGCTGCTTACGTATGTTTTTTAGATTTGTAATCTTATCATTCTTCCAATAATTTCTTATTTGGATTTAAAACATAAAAATGCATCCAACCTAATATATCGGTATATTATAATAGATAACATCATAAATATCAAATAAAGCTCAAATGATCAAATCTTAAATTCATCAGATCTAAATTATTGGAAGAATGATAAGATTACAAATCTAAAAAAACATACGTAAGCAGCTTTTCTAAGCAATGTAGCTTGAGAAAAAAGAAAAAACATCCCTTAATGTCCACTTCAGGGTAAACATCCTTAATCGCGTTCATTGGCGCAGTTTTAAAATCTGTTGTAAATTTTTGTGACTTCCAAAATAGATTTTGCAATAATATTAATTGAAATATAATTTGATATGTTTCTTCTTTTTTGTCACTAACCAAAGCATATTATATTAAATACACAATATGGGTACTTTTTTGGTGCTACCGAGATCTCCACGGATAGTGTACATTTATACAAACGATGGTACTACACATTTAAATGTTCCATCTGGGAAAAAAATTATAATATAAGTACTTCCCTATTTAAGTTTTATAATTATTGGACTTCCGATTAATAATTTTCTACGTAACTGTACCTTTTCTCATTAAAATAAAACCGAACGAATAACAAATTAACACATATTTTTTGGAGGTCCAGTAGGCACTATAAAAGAGGTCCAACGGCTACTTATTTATTTGATTTAATTTTGAAGGTCCAATGGGCACTGAAAAGGAGGTCCAGTGGGCACATTAATAATTATAGTTTGAAGGAGGTCCAGTGGGTCCTAAAAATGAGATCGAATGGGCACTTCTGTCAGAGGGTCGAATATTGGAGGTCGAGCGGGTACGTAGTCGTTTTTTATATGCAATCTCAATCCGTATTTCGTAATCCAAGATTGATCATTTAAACCGTTTCTTAATTTTACTGTTTCAATAAACAATCTTTAGATCAATATGTCGATCCTTTTTTTCTAATTGATCCTTGAGAGGACGGATCCACTATTTTAGATCGTAGTTTGTAACAAAGTGACAGCCTTTTTTAGATGTTGGTGGCGAGATAGGCATATTGAAATACAGATTCTGCATCGATCGATTGTCAAAAATCAGAATTAAAAATAAGCTTAGATTGACGTTCGAATATTGGAATTAGCCGTATAACGCACGCCGACTGTGAGGGCCGCAGGCTGCCGGAGGTGAGATTATCTGAGACCATATCCCTCGCACTCCAGCCGGCCTAGGTCCGTCTCTTTACTAACTCTCTCTTTAGAGGCGGCCCTTATATTGGAAGTAGCCGTAAAACGCTCGCCGACTGTAGGGGTCGCAGGTAGTCGGAGGTGAGATTATCTCCTAGGGCCAGGCCTAGGGCCATCTCTTTACTAACTCACTCTTTAGAGATGGCCCTTATATAGTACAATAGCACAGCGTCTAATCAGAAAAGAAAATTAAAAAAACAATAATTATTAGTTTCTAATTTTCGAATTAACCTATAAAGGTTTAGCTTACAAAATGCAAACGTATCGAATAACATAATCGACATCAATGCCACCCAAGCCAGCAGACAGCACCTGGCTCTCATTACATAACAGCGTTAGATTGATAGAATACCACACCTCACCTCACCTCAACTAAACGTCTTATGAAAGCTGTGTGGGTAATCACTGATCCCTGACCTCTAATAACAGTTTCTATGCAGAAAGGCCCTTTTGGATAAGCTTCGTCATGTAATACATCCTTTATCAACCTGAACTGGTCTATTGCATAAGAAACTGCATTAAGACGCGTCTACGTTAACGGGATTTTTACTGTAGAAAACTGATACTGCAATATGTAACATATGCAACTTTTATTTTAGAAAAATTATTGGGAAAATATCCTCTGGTACAGCTAGTGTAAAGTTTACTGATTATATTGTGACCTTCTGTCTGTAATATACAAAAATAAATCACCGGCAAGTATGTCCGTGCAAGTTCTATAAGCGTCGATAGTCTAGTGGTTAAGGAGTCGGCTTTACGATCGAAAGTTTCGAATCCTGGCCATTAGACTTATTATTATAAAGCACAGGTTCAGCCCCACATGGAGTACTGCTGTCACCTTTTTGCTGGAGCACCTGCACACCAGCTTGACCCCTTCGACTCAGTGCAAACACAGGCATTGAGGCTGTTTGACAATCCCATGCTCACAGGTAGTGTGGAATCTCTTAGCCTTAGGAGGCATTTTGCCTCACTGTGTGTGTTCTACCGCCAATACAATGGTTTGTGCTCAGATGAATTGTTTGACATGATGCCCGCAGCTACATTCTATCATCGCACTTCTCGCCATAGGCCGGGAATTCATCCTCACACATTGCGACCGGAGACGGTGCGCACTGTGCGGTATGAAAGAAACTTCATCCCACGCACACTTAAGCTGTGGAATGACATCCTTGCTGCAGTTTTCCCAAGCACCTAAAATATGGGGTTCTTCAAGAGGGGCATCAGAAGGTTTCTTCATGGTCGGCAGCGTCAGTGTGACGCCCCTGGTGTTGCATACGTCCATAGGCCATGGTAACCGCTTCCCATCAGGTGGGCCGTGTACTTGTCTGCCAACCAAGTGGTACATAGGTTACACTAAAAGTTTCCAGAACTGGCCACTTACATAAACAATATTTAAAAATTTATTACAACATTTGAAAATGGAACTCTTTGGCTGTAGAATACAGTTGGTTTCATCTGACTGTCTTTTGTTTTTACCTTGTGGCGCCATTTAAAAAATTGTGTGTCTGCATCAACATGGATTTAACTCGGGAAAATTTTCGTAGTATGATTTTCTACGATTTTAAGTGTAATTTGACGGCTCAACAGAGCATCGCCCGGCTTGAAACAGCTTTTGGCGATGAAGCTCCATGTAAGACGACTGTTTATAGCTGGTTTGCAGAATTCAAGCGTGGTCGTATCAATCTCAGTGACGAATCTCGCGATGGTCGGCCGTCCACCGCTGTGACCAACAAAAACATCGATGCTGTGCGCCGTATGATTGAAACAGACAGGCATGTGACCTACCATGAAATTCGCGCATCCTTAGAAATAGGCATGAGTCAAATACAATCAATCCTACACAAACATTTGGGTGTGAGAAAGCTGTGCTCGCAGTGGATCCCACATAACTTGACCGAGGATCAAAAAACGAACCGCGGCACTTGGTGCAGTGCCATGCTTACCAGATTCAACGAAGGTGCGTCAAATTTGGTGTGGGACATAGTAACAGGTGACGAAACATGGATTTATTGCTACGATCCCAAAACAAAGCAGCAATCGAGCGTATGGGTCTTTCAAGATGAGCCGAAACCAACCAAAGTGGCGCGCGTGAAAAGTGCATCTAAGCGGATGATTGCTTCTTTTTTTAATAAAACTGGACACGTGGCTACTGTTGCTTTAGAAAATCGTCGTACTGTGAATAGTGACTGGTACACGACCATTTGTTTGCCGGAAGTTATTGACGAACTCCGTAAAAATAACCGTAAACGCCGTATCATCCTGCACCACGACAATGCTAGTTCTCACACGGCCAGACAGACAAACGACTTTTTGAAGGCGAAAAATGTAGAACTCATGAGTCATCCTGCATACAGTCCCGACCTGGCACCTTGTGACTTTTATCTGTTCCCAAAAATTAAGAACCAATTACGCGGCCAACGATTTTCATCACCAGAAGAGGCTGTCGAGGAGTATGAAAAACACGTTTCAGAGGTCACCACAGAGAAGTGGCACAAAAGTTTTCAAAACTGGTTTGATCGAATGAAAAAGTGCATAGACGCCAAGGGAGATTATTTTGAAAAACAATAAATCAATTTTGTACCTTTAATAGTATTTTTTCATATTCATTCCGGAAACTTATAGTGCGCCCCACGTATAAAAAAAAAGACTACCGACGTGAGCCCACTCCTAACTCAAGCAAGTTAACTAAGCTGGAGATAAGGGTTAGATGGAACATTAGTAATTTCGGTTCTAATATTCTTTAATAAATACAAAACAAACAAAAAGACTGTACCTGATCGGATAGTATCTTGTTCATTCTTCATTGAAAAGACAAAGTTTGTATGCAAAAAAATATGCGTGCTGTAATTGCACTGGGTAAAGCCAGGACACACAGCTAGTATAATATAAGTGTACTTGCTACTCAATTACGCAAAAAGACTAGACGAATTTGACTGTAATTCAAAAAAATTATCCATGACCTAGACAACAATTTACTTTTTTCTCCAGCGATAGGTTTGAATTGAGAAATTATGCTAATTTAAACATGAAATTCACAAAAATTCACATTTATCATAATGATTAATTCTTACATTTTAAATAGCTATATTTGCTTTGTTATGCACACCTATACAAAAAATAATTAATTATATAGCTATATAAGAATCAACGAAATAATAACAGTATCATCTTACCATTTAATAGAAAAAAATATAGAATACCATAATAGCTTTGTAGCTATTATGGTATTCTATATTTGTCCTAAACCGACACAGAACCTTTATGTATTTAGGATAGTCAATCCGGTAATGGTAGCCTTACAGACACCAAGAATGTCCTAACGGTGGTCCTCATATTATAAAGTTAAAGAGTTTGTTTGTTTGAACGCGCTAAGCTCAGGAACTACTGGTTCGAATTGATTGAATTCTGTTTGTGTTGAATAGTCCATTAATCGAAGATGGATTTAGGCTATATCATTATGATACTGCTTAAGGGAGCAGAGCTGTTTACGAATCTGACAGATTTTTATTCATAATAGGAAGAAAATTATGGGCTTCACGGGGTGATGTAAAGTTTCTAAGTAGGCTACGAGCGAAGCCGGGTGGGTTAGCTAGTAAGAAATATATTCATATACATACATGTAGTCACGCCTTCATTCAGTCAGGGTTAGGCAGAGGTGAATTAACACCCACATTTCACAAACCATTATAATTCGAACCCACGAGTGAGCCTATTGAAGTCTTCCGCCATATTCACAATACGCTGAAAGGACCCAAGACTGACTAATTATGACATAAATATAAAGTAATATACTGACTAACTTTCTATCATAGCCATATTCAGAATTTATGGAATGAGGAAGACAAAAAAAATGACCGATGAACCGAATGAAAGTCTTGATTATAATCATTATCTAAATATGGACCTGTGCCCAAAAAGAATTACATTAAACATATATAATTTCGACGATGAGATCATAATAACATTTCATACTAATAACAACTTGCAAGTGAATTCAATTTACACAAAAAGATCGTTAAGTTGAATCAGTAAAGTTAATTATCATATTATGACGTAATTGTATGCAGAAACAAAACAAATTGTATTGAAGAAGGTTAGAGAAAGTTGATTTTGGCCATTCACCTATTGTCTCGTGTGATGGTTTTAGTGATCGGAGAAACGATTTTATTTTAAATATGACAATTAAAGAGGTAATACTCAAATTAAATAGGAGAATTTTTGTTATACCACACGGCCCACCTGATGGGAAGTGGTTATCGTGGCCTATGGAAGTGTGCAACACCAGGAGCGTTACACTTGCGCTGCCGACCTTGAAGAAACCTTCTAAAACTTTAAACACCCCCATACTGTAGGCGCATGGGAAACCCGCAGCCGGGAGTTCATTCAGTGTTTGTAGCAGAAAGATATCCTGACTGAAGAATATCACCAGTGGTACAACAAGGGCTGTTGTATTTTCACTCTTGAGAACCTGTATCAAAAATTCAAATTGCCTTTTTTTTCACGTGCCCAAAATCCCCGCGGATACCCCCCACCGCAGCCGGTGGAAGAGGTTATGTCGGACTCGAACCGACTAAAACGCACGCCGCCTGTGGGTCGCTTTAGTTGCCGAAGGTGAGGTTGACAGGCATATCCCTAGCACCTCGGCCGACCCAGGGCCATCTCTTACGATCTGGCCCTCTAATTCAAATTGCCTTGATGTTCGCCAAACTTAATTAAGAGAATGGTACCCATTTACGCAATCATCATCATCTATGTTAGTACCTGGTCCCTGGTGGTGGAAGAACCTGGTTAATATGTAAGGTACTTCTGCAATAGATGGACCACCTTCTGTCATGCCCCCTGTGTCCCTATACATGTACATTTGCCAGCCTGCATAAGGTGACAGAGGATGCGGTTAATGTCACTGAGGCTGAACGTATCCAAATATTTTTAATTGCTACAACTGACACGAAAAGAAGAAGTCTTAGTTATATCTAAAGCTTGTGTGTATTTTGTCCTGGCTCCTTTTTCTTCCTCTTTCTCTGGATCTACCGTATCCTGACTTTGTTGGAAGCGATTGGCGGCTGGCCTCCTGACTCCGAAAGCAAAACCTACTCTAGAATCTTGTCCACCTGGTAGCAGAAAAGGTTCATTGGGTTCCTACTTGGTATCTCATGTCCTCGTAACAACCATTGGAGCGGGAAACCCCAACCGCAATCAGTTCCTGACGCTAACCATGGTCAACAGAAAGAGTGTTTGAAATACCACCGCCCTCTCGTCCGATGTAAGAAAAAGAGGCGGTGAAATAATCGGGAGAGGTCTAAGCACTCCTTCGAGAAGGCGAGTCGGCTATAGATCTAAATAAAAACATTTAAAAAGTAAAGAAAATAGCTTTGTCTGAGCCTATTTGTAATACGAAGTTTCATTTAATAAATTATAGTGTCCGAATTTTAATTATGTATTTATGGATACAAGCGCCGGTTCTGTACAAATCATTAACATAAATAGGGACATTCTTTTATGCCCAATTCTTACAATATCTTGCTACTGTTTTACAGTTTTGGATATGAATAATTTCATTGCTTATAAATCTTGAAAGGTGTGTCCAAAATTTAGGTTTTTTATACTACTTGATAGGTGCAGATTCCGTGGTGTGGCGATAGTGAACGTGGCAGCTACGCAGGAGGCACGGGTTCAATTTCCACTCAGTGCAAATATTTATAATTATGAATATGAGTATTTACATTGATCTGATCGTACCTTGGAGAGCACGTTAAGCCGTAGGTCCCAGATGCCATACGAGCATCTATGGCAATCTTTAGATCTTTAGATCTTTCCCTAGAGCCCTAAAAAGTCCGACAACTGGTCTAACTGCAATGCTTCGATAACGGCTTTTTTGTTTTTTTTTTAATTTATTTTTTTATTTTTTATTTTTTCTTTTGGTTGTGTAGTAAATATGGTAGTCAAAGTAGTTAGCCGATTCCGGAGATAGATTAGTAAAGCGGACCCCAGACTCCTAGGTTAATAAAGCTCCGGATGCGACTGGGATTAACGCTAGGATGAAGAAGTGGCAGATGGCAGGCACACGGTTCCTTTCATGGAAAGTGGTTACTATCGACCTATGGAGTGATTGTGGTGACCTATGGTGAACACCAGGGGCGTCACACTCGTGCTGCCCTGTAGGTACCTTTTAATATCCTTCCAGAAATACCAAATTTTGTAATCGCTTAGAAAAACCAAAGCAGGGAGTTCATTCCACAGTTTAGCCAACAATAATGCAAATTTTGAGCATACATGCATAAATACATATAGTCACGCCTTTATCCCCGGAGGGTTAGGCAGAGGTGAATTAACACCCATGTCACCAATAATTGTATTCGGTCCCACGTAATAGGGGATGAGTCTATTGCCGTCTACTGGGTACTATTGTTGACTCGAACCATGCATCTGAGGCTGAGTCTGGGCTGTATATATCTGTCTGATGTTAAATAGCTCTATCCCTTAGTCGACTTGTACGACACCGCATGGGAAGAAATGGGGTGGTCAAATTCTAATCTGCCGGGAACCACACGGCTCTCTCAAATTTTGAGCACTTTAAATTTACCATGAAGTATTATCTCCATTTTACTTTGGTTTTCTGTTGGATATGAGGCTATTACCTCATTATCTGGCGTCCTTTTACTCCTCTTCCTCCTCTAATGTTAGCTTATGCTGTTTTATGGAATGGAATATAGGACCTCCTAATTCCCAGAGTAAAGCTAGTGCTAAATCTTGCTACATTTAATTTATTATAAATACACACTTTAAGTTAATCAAAAATAAAATATTCTAGGATGTTCTACACAACGCTATTTACACCCAACGTAAGTTTAATTAGCTTGCATTGGATGATTGCGAAGCGAAAGTTGTAATGAAAAGATAAAAGATGAAGTCTTATCCTATCTTACACTATCGTTTTCTAAGACTGCACAAATCTTGAAATAGAAGACAAGAAACTTGCTATAAGAATAGATCCTGATAGTATCTTACAAAAATAATACACGCGATACACGGAAGCACTCACTTTTAACCCAACAATGCTTGTATAAATTACATATGATAATTCAGCCGCCGCTGGATTCTAATAAATGTACATAACATAATATAATTATGCAAGACTATCGAAATTTACATTGTACATATAAACTTGATGATTATATTCATTGTGGACTTGTGTCTGTTTAGTTTGATGGGCAAAAAAATGTCTAGTATAGATATTGATTGTCAAATTTAACGTGACAATGCTGTTATTTTCTTTTAAACCACTTGGTCGGCAGACAAGCACCTGATGGAAAGTGGTTACCGTGGCCTATAGACGTGTGCAACTCCAAGGGAGTTACAATCGCGCTGCCAACCCTGTTAAGACAAGAGTTTCTGTGCCGACAGTGTAAAGACAAAGCAGGAAAAGCTTTTGGTCTTCCCACTACAGTACAGAATCTCTCCAGTGAGCTCTGGCTACCCTACTCACCGCCGGGAACACAACACGAGGTTATTATGTCCGCGGTAATCTGTAGCTAGTCTTCTGAGAATGCTACCACAAGAGGCATGCGATGCGGAGGAATCAATGCATTTTAACTTTTGTTTTATTTTTTTTATTCATGTATACTATAATATAATTAAGTCATTGAAGTGCTTGTCATCAGATGCACTCACAGCCCCTCTGAACAAGTGACAAACGTTGACTCCTGTCATAAACGTCAAATTCCATACACTTGTCATTCTATTCTACAATACACCGGCGAATTGCCACTTGTCTAAAACTATAAGACGTATGTTGAAAGAGGTATCTAGGCCTGGTTTTTATTTGGATGAGTGATAGCTTTATTGTATTTCAGCCTAGCTCTACTCCGAAGGCACTTAAAAGTCCAGACAGAGGTCTTTTAAGGCGACCTGTACCCTTTTTTATTGGTCAACCGCTTTGTCAGTGCTTCGCTACTAACCACAACTCAGGATGGGTGATCAAACGGTAGTTGCTCCCAATATAACCGCAAAAACCAAACCAAATTATATTTAAGTGGACCACAGACTACAAAGCCTCCACTGGTACTAACGCAAGGATGGTGACCAGTCTTTAGGGCTCTGTCAACGTTCTTAAGACCCAAGCCAATCTTACCTACAAGTCTGCACCCGTAAAACATCAAACAAGGCTCGGACACAGGCTTCCCTCTCAGAATTGAGAGGTCAAACGGCAGTTGCACCCGGAAAGCTTGACATACCAGGCAATAGGCTCGACCCCTATTCCGTGGGACCGAAACTCATAGATGGCGAAATGTGGGTGTTAATGCACATCTGCCTGCCCCATAGGCGTGAGAAAAATTTACGGGAAATCGCTAGGAGGCTGATAATGAATGATCAGTCTCGTCTAAGACTTGAACTATGACACCAAGATTTCTGTCTTCCCTTTCCTGTTACTTAAGTAGCGGCCTAGTCGGTCTATTGTAGCAATAAACACACTGACAGCCCATAACTTTCGCGTGGGTAATATGTTTTATGGATATTTATTGGACCTGCCTATGTACGGTAGCATGGTCATTAAAATATATCTAGCGTTATGAGATTATCACTTTCTTTTTAAGCAATAAAGTAAGCAACATAGAGGGATCTTTTTTGTAATACTACTGAATTGGTGATCAATCACATGGCACTCCTAATTCTCCTGGCTAATATGATGTCTTAGTATAATATATATAACTTACAACACAAGAGGTGTCCTTGCTGTTGCTACCCACACTATAGGCTCGTCTCTTACTTGGGAGACCGAAAATCATAGTTGGCGAAATGTGGGTTAATATACCTCTATTTACCCCTTTTGTGATTATCAGCGTGAGTATATTTATGTATGTAGCTATGTAGAGATGTCAATGTTTCTCACGCAACATATTAAAATTCATATACTGCATGAGGTATGTATAATAATAAATGTGACAGTTGATTTGCAATAATTCGGTTTGAACCTGGTACTATGTAATTACTGGTAGGTAGGACACGGTGGTATTTCCACCCAATTGAGCAGTCCGACTGGGGAAGTACCTCCGCCCTACAGAATACCGCGGTTATAATAACTTCGTGTCTTGTTCCCAGCGATGGGTAGGGTAGCCAGAGCTAACTGGAGAATTTGTGCTGTCAGTGGGATGACTAAAGGCTTGTCCTGCTTTGTCCTCTACACTGACGGCACAGAGACTCTGTGCTTACAGGGTCGGCAGTGTGAGTATGGCTTCTCTGGTATTACACACGTCCATAGGCCACGGTAACCACTTTCCATCAGGTGGGCCGTGCGCTTGTCTGCCGCCTAAGTAGTATAAAAAAAACATTATTATACTTTAGTGTACACACACACACACATACAATTACATTTATACAGAATAATAGATGTAATGTACAAAGGCGAAATTAACTCATTATTGAGTTTTGTTTTTCAGCAAACCCGGGAGTGCACAGAGGAATTGCAATACGAGAGGCAAACTCTAGTGTACATGAAAGTGGAAATTTTATAATATATCTCAGGCAATGGGGCACATGAAACATGAGCTAACTCCTAATATGTACAAGTAATTTAGTTTGACTGGCGTGGTTAAAAGGATACTAATAATATAATTATATTGCCCGCTTTACCAGAAGTAGAATTTACTTTTAATAAATACAAGTCATCATACCTACTGTATTACAAGTAAATTGAAAGGAACCTAGCATCTCGCAAGGTGTTAAACTTGGACCAAATGAAACTAAATAATTGTACTTTGTATATTTCTTCGCTTGCAGTGAAATAAAGTGTTAAAAGCTAGTAATAAAGTTTATTATGAATCTGTATAATGAATAATATATTCATTACTCCAATTGTAGGAGGTAGGACACGACGGTATTCCTGTCCTAATTGAGCAGTCTGACTGGGGAATTACCTGCACCCTACACAATACCGCGGCCATAATAACCTCGTGTTGTGTTCCCAGCGGTGAGTAGGGTAGCCAGATATCCCCCCCCCCCCCCACCGGAGCTGGTGAAAGAGGTAATGTCGGACTCGAACCGACTAAAACACACGCCGCCTGTGGGTCGTTTTTGGTTTCCGAAGGTGAGGTTGAAAGGCATATCCCTCGCACCCCGGCCGACCCAGGGCCATCTCTCACGATCTGGCCCTCTCCTCGGGTGTGGGGACTACAGGGTTCCCAACTCGTCCCCGGAAACGGGGAGGCGTGTGAGGCGCGCCACCGCCGCAGCCAGCAAGAGCTCCCTGGAAAGTTTTTGTGCTGTCAGTGGGAAGACCAAAGGCTTGTCACACATATTGAGAACTTACTTGTACTTTTAGCCCAAAATTAAAATTTCAAGCTTTGACTGTAACCAAATCTGAACCCGGTTGCAACAGAGATAAGTACTTGGATGAATATGATGATGATGATTTGATTAAGTAGTATTGTTATAGTTATAGAGCGTTGTGGTAGGTCAATAATTATTTACACATTTAATAGATAAATGACAGCCGTTCAATTATTGACCGATTTAAAGACTTCATGGTAAGCCTACAGTACGTGCACCAGCCCACGAGAGCTTCAATCTATAATCTCAAAAGGTATGCTCAAAAATCATTGACTTGCAACATTCATAATTGAGCATCAGATATCACACTTGAAAGTTATTTGTATGTGTAGTTAGCATAAGAACTATAGGTATGTACCAAATATTAGCACAATTAGTCAACAGGAAGGGTGGAAAACCAAGGTATTAAGATAATTTTGAGTACTTTGCCGCCAAAATCTATCTAATGCTGTCTATACTAGAAAATTTGCTATCCTACACTGTTTTGAAACCGTGATATGAATCCACAACAGTACGGTACACTTCTCTTGTTATATCACTAGACCCAAGATCAGCTTTCTCTAAATTCAGAGTTTAACTAAACATGTTATGTGAATATTGGTCAGACTATAAAACTAACTACATATATTACTGCCTACAGCTGGGACTATATCATACATTAAAGAAGGAAGACTTTGCAGAGAAAATATTCAGTGAAAATATATGCATAATATTACACTTAGGTCCGACTGGGGAAGTACCTTTACCCTACAGAATACCACGGCTATAAGAACCTCGTGTTGTGTTCCCGGCGGGGAATAGGGTAGCCAGAGCTCACTGGAGAGTTTTTGTGTTGTCAATGGGAAGACCAAAGGCTTGTCCAAATTTTGTGTTCTGCACAGAGGGCACATAAAATCTCTGTTCTTACAAGGTCGGCAGCACGGATGTGATTCCACTGGTGTTACACACGTTCTTAGGTCACTGTGACCACTTTCCATCAGGTGGGCCGTGTGCTTGTCTGTCACCTAAGTTGTATAAAAAAAATATCTTTTATGGATAAAAACCCCAAAGTAAAGTAAGACACAAATTACCTCCTGAGTGGAATACTGCTTGCTTCCTCGGCTGTATTATACCGTCTCTACCATGGTGAGTGTTCTGATAAGCTCTTCTAACTAATCCCATCCTCTCCTTTCCTACACAGGACAATACGCGCAGGGTTTAGGTGTCACTCTCACACTGTGCAGAATACATAATAACTCACTGCTGGGAACACAACATGAAGTTATTATGGTCGCGGTATTCTGTAGGGCGGAGGTACTTCCCCAGTCGGACAGCTCAATTGGGCGGAAATACTATAAAACACCATATTAAAAGACTATGAAGCCCCTGTTCAAAGTACGAATTTTAAATACAACTGAAACTGACCCTATCATAAATTGATGCTCTATTATAATAACAAATCTAAATAGTAATTTCAAAATACAGAATCACATTCATCTGTGTTTTACATAACAGTGAAAGGTTTGCCGACCTAGCGTCCTAACCTCAGACACCATTTAATATAATGGTCGTATTTTGAGAGCATAATAATAGCAGCGGCTACTTTATCTATTATTGTTATAATAGTGATTGAAAGATGCTCGTGAACGGTGTACTAATTATAAGTTTTTGTGTTCATTATGTTGACTACGTAATATTGATGGATGAAGTGTCTGTCAATACATATATATAATCACGCTTTATCCCTGAAGGGTTATGCAGAGGTGAATTAACACCCACATTTCACCAATAATTGTATTCGGTCCCACGTAATAGGGGGTGAGCCTACTGATGTCTTCCAGGCACTATTGTTGACTCAAACCATGCATCTGAGGTTTACTCTGGGCTGTATATGTCTGTCTGATGTTAAACAGCCTTATCCCTTAGTCGCCTTGTACGACACCGCATGGGAAGAGATGGGGTGGCCTTAATTCTACTCTGGCGGAAACCACGCGGCAATATTTTTATTCTGTCAATATTTTACTGGTAATATAGTTATGCATGTATGTCACCGAAGGGATCGGTATGTTGTAATAACATAGTTCATATTTTATTCATGCGAGCTGTAATTGCAGTAAATTAATTACTGTATTTTGTTATTGTTCAATAAGGCGTAACTTATAATACTTTTAATTTAGAAAAAAAAATAGGAACCAGTGCAAAAAAAAATAAAACCCAGATCAAATACCATGCGGACGAAGTCAAGTACAACCAGTATTTTATAAAACATGACATTATTTCATAGTTGAACTATAACATTTAAAATCACACACCATAATGATTCTTATCAGTTATAAATGTCTGTCTGTACGCTCTCTAGTCTGTGGCGAGTGAACTATCCATCATGCGCAGACGCAGTATGATGTCGGTGCGCAAGAGACTGACGAATAGATAGACAGCGATCGTTATATAGGTTGAGATTTATGATCATTACCACTGTAAAACGCTTTCATTTTTACTTTTAAAGGCTTAAATAGTTAGGTAATTAATTGGAATAATACGGCTCCATTACCGTTTAAGGTTGATTCACTGTAGTTGTAACTGTCAGAAAATTATGTCATTGTTGTGATGTCAGTACTGTTAATCATGTTTCTCCTTACATAAATTATTTCTTGATAGTTTAATGAAATTTTAAAGCATTTACTATGATAACTATTCAAATAGATTAAGATAGAAAATTTAGGATGGAATAAAGGAAGATTTGGATAGCTTCAGGTGAGGTTCAGTGGCTCAGGAATCAGAGTATTCCCTATAAGGGAATTATCGTGGGTTCAAATCTCGCCTGATCCGATTCAAATCTTTTCCAATCTTTATTGATTTCATGATAAAAAAAAACTTGGTAAAAAGTGACGCAAATAGCGGTAACAAGTTAATGGCACAAATATCTATTTACGGTATCCGTAAGGGAAGTTAGTATCCACAATAAAAATTATGTAATCGTGAAAAATAATGTGAAAATAATTAATCATGCTTTATGTACAAATTTCTCTCCTGTACTGTAATTATAGGTACTATTCAGTTGTGGAATGCCTTTTTTTCGTGCGGAAAACCACTCAGGTACTACTCGGCCACCGCGCGCCATCCGGTGGCAATTGTGTCAGACCAGAACCGACTAAAACCGCACATATTCTCGAGTCATCAGATACTGGGGAGTGAGGTAAGCCCGTAAGGCATTTTAACTGCACCCCGGAACGTTACAGTAGTGAAGGCATTTCGGTTGAGGAATATCAATCCTCAAATCCACAAATCAAATGGTAAAAAATATCACCTCATAAGTGTACATTCACTGTTAAAAAATCACCTTAGCTCATCGTAAGGATGTCCTAAGAGGCGACTAACGGAAAAATACGCAGAAGATATCACTGCGACAGAAGGAAAAATTGAAATAAATCCCTGTACCAACTCAGAGTGAAACATTAGGCCAAAGCCTCCCAACATTTCGAGAGGCCTATGTCCAGCAGTGAACTCCGATCGACTAATTAATTGATTGATTGAAAACTGTTAAATAGTGTTTGAGAATTAATATTTTATTGGTAACCAAGCAAACCAAACAAACAAAACAAACCAATGGAAGTGAAAATTCTAAACGTATTTTTATTTAATATAAAGAATATTTTGTATACTCGTACCACTATTGGAACATTACTTAGTGTCTAGTGACCCTCTTTCGTGAGACTTTGCCTTTAGCTTACCATCAGGCGAGGTGGAGTCAAATTGGCGTGTCCTAGATAAAAAAAAATTAGAACCAAAATTACTAATATTCCCTCTAACCCCTCCAGATAAGCTAAATCGCCTGTGTTAGAAGCGCGCTCATGTCGGTAGTGTAATGGCTAAAATTCGAACCCAGGACCTCTTGATCGTAAGCCGACTCCTTAAACACTAAGCTACCGACGCTTACGCTATATAAAACGACTGAATATGAAATACAACAGACAAACTCCCTTTCTCAGAGCGTGAGATTAGTCTACCTATTTGTAGTATATGACCACAGTCCCACGTTACTTCATAATTGCTTGCACTTAAGGCATGTGACTCAACACAATCTCTGCGTTAATCAATCTTAGTTATCGCTGGTGGGTATTTCACTGCATAAGACTAGCTAGGTCTATCATGCTCCGCTTACAAATATTGTATTGTATTGCGTAGTGAACGCGACCGCTACGCAGGAGGCGCGGGTTCGATCCCCGCTCAGTGCACATATTTGTATGCATGAATATGGGTATTTGCATTAGTCTGGGTTTCTATATATAATATGAATGTATTTACAAAAAAAAGTACTTAAGTATGTTTATCCGTATTCTAGATTCCATAACACAAGTTAGTTAAGCTATACTTACCATGGGTCTAGATAGCGTTGGGTGAAATGTTGTAGAATATTATTGTTAATACTGTTCATTGATGGCCCTTGGTGGAAAATGCTACACATATTTTTTTTTTTTTTACGTGCGCTAAATCCCCACGGATACCTCCCCACCGGAGCCGGTGGAGGAGGTTATGTCGGACTCGAACCGACTAAAACGCACGCCGCCTGTGGGTCGTTTTGGTTGCCGAAGGTGAGGTTGACAGGCATATCCCTCGCACCCCGGCCGACCCAGGGCCATCTCTCACGATATGGCCCTCTTCTCGGGTGTGGGGACTACAGAGTCCCCAACTCGTCCCCGGAAACGGGGAGGCGCGCCACGCGCGCCACCGCCGCGACCTGCTTCTGCCAGGGTGACAGGCGGCTTCATCTGTCACCCCCAGGCCGGCGCTCATGGGGGGCGGAGGTCGTTCATCGACCTCCGACGCCCGAGTTGCCTTCGTGCGCGGGCAGCTTGTCTTGCGATCCTTCGTCGCTCCCGCTGCCGCTCCCGCCCCGCCTCCTCCTTCACGAGCATTACTTGCTCGCAGAAGGAGGCGCCGGCCGCCCACGCATCCGCGCAGCGAACCATCGCCGCGAGCAAGGTGGAGAGCGTGAGAACCCTCACTCCCAGGGCCGCCACAAGCTCCCGCCTCGGCGTCTCCCACGCCGGACACTCGGCGAGCGTGTGCGGACCTGAGTCCTCGCTCGCGTCGCAGTGATGGCACTCGGACGTTGGCTCTTTCTGCATCCGACGCAGATACTTTCCGAAGCATCCGTGCTCGGTGATCATCTGCGTCAGACGGTACGAGAGGCTGCCGTGTGGCCTCTCTAGCCACTCCCCCATGATGGGTCTTACCGCCGTTACTACGGCGTGCCCTGCGCTTGGTTGCCCAAGTCGTCTCTCCCATTCCGCCACCATTTCCCTGTGGAGCCGGGATCTCACGGCCCGAATTTCTTCGGGCTCGGGATCGTGACCCCGCTCCCGCGCCGCCCTTCGGAACCGGTATAGCGCCGAAAGGCATCTCGCTTCCAGGATCCATGGTGGGGATCCGGCGAGGAGACTCGCTGCGTTGAAGGATATTGTGCGGTACCCCCTTATGATGCGGCACGCCAACTTCCGCTGCGGACGCTGCAGCAGAAGCATGTGCCGATCACTCAGGGTGTCCGCCCACACGGGACACCCGTACAGGGCCATGGACCGCACGACACCCGCGTAGAGTCTCCTGCAGGAGTCCTCCGGGCCCCTCAGGTTGGGCAGTAGCCGCGCCAGAGCGTTGGCTGTGCCCGCCAATTTGGGGCCCAGACTTCGGAAGTGCTTCCCGAAGTCCCACCGGCCGTCGAGCACGAGCCCCAGATATTTCATCTGGGGCTTGATGCCGATGAGAGTGCCTCCCACTGTGAGACTGGAACCAGGTGGTGGCGTGCGCCGAGGTCCATGAAAGAACATGGCCTCGGATTTATGCAAAGCCACCTCAAGGCCCAGCCGCCGGATCCGTTCCACGACTTGAGCAACCGCGGTCGTGGCCCTCAGGATCGCTTCGCGGTGTGTAGCCCCGCTCGCCGTCACTAGCGTGTCGTCCGCATAGCACGTGACGGCGGCGCCGTCCGCAAGCTCACCGCGAAGCACCCAGTCGTATCCAATGTTCCACAGTAGCGGCCCGAGAACCGATCCCTGTGGAACACCGCACGACATCTCACGCCGACCGACGCCGGTCGCACTTGGGTAGATGACGGCTCTCTCCGTCAGGTACGCCCCGACTATGCGGCGGAGGTAGAGAGGCATACCGTGGTACACGAGTGCCTCCCTGATGCAACTCCAGGGCAAGGTGTTGAACGCGTTGGAGATGTCCAAGGACACCGCCAACGTCACCTCACCCCGGGCAACTGCCTCCTCCGCCAAAGTCCTCACGCGCATGATGGCATCCACGGTGGACCGCCACCGGCGGAAGCCATATTGGGCATCCGCCAGGTCCGGCCCCCTACCAGAGAGGTGCTCGACGAGGCGCTTTGCAATAACTCTTTCAAAGAGCTTGCCCACCTCGTCGAGCAACACAATGGGCCGGTAGCCGGACGGTTCGTCCGCCGGGCGACCCTCCTTTCGGATGAGGACCAGTTTCCCCGTCTTCCACATCTTCGGAAACTGGCCCCGCTCCAAGCATGCGCTGAGGAACCCTCTCAGTCGGGGTTCGAGACCGTCTTCTCCCAGAGCTAGGACCCACGCGCGGCCTGGAATGCCGTCGGGTCCCGGGGCGGTGCTCTTCTTGGCTCTAAGCCTTCGCACCGCCAGCTCCAGTTCTACCCAAGTGACCTCGGGGACTTCGTCGTCAACTACCACACTGGGCGCCACAGGCGACCGAGGTGGCGGAGTCATCTGCGGCGGAACGTGTTCCGCTCGCGCCGGGAACAGGGACTCGACCACTCCACCGAGCAGAGCTGGCTGGAGAACCCGGGTCAACGGCGGGGCCCGGGGGCGCAGCTTTCCTCTTACCATAAGGTAAGGCCGCCCCCATGGGTCCCGCTCCAGCGTCTCCATGAGCTCCTTGTAAGCCGCGGCTTTCGCCCGCTTAATCTCCGCTCGGAGGGCATCTCTGGCCTCCCTGTATCCCACATGAAGCTCCGCCACTCGGGGCTCCGTATCTGCGGTTCGGCTACGCCTCCTACGGAGTCTGGTCCACCGGCGAATGCTACACATATTGAATAAGACACTATACTTTTCCACTGTGTTTTATTTTTCACCTGACCGGTTTCGCCTCACGGCATTCTCAATTTTTTTATACCACTTAGGTGGCATACAAGCACACGGCCAAACCTGAAGGAAAGTGGTCGCCGTGGCCTATGGACGCGTGCAAAACCAAGAGAGGTACACTCTCGCTGCTGACCATGATGCCCATCTTGAAGAACCCCATGTTGTAGGCGCTTGGGAAAACCGCAGCAGGGATGTCATTCCACAGCTTGAGTGTGCGTGGGATGAAGTTTCTTTCATACCGCACAATGCGTACCGTCTCAGGTCGCAATGTGTGAGGATGAATTCCCTGCCTATGGCGAGACTTTCTGTGCCGTCAATGTTAAAGACAAAGCAGGACAAGCTTTTGGTCTTTTCACTGACAGCACAAAAAACCTCCAGTGAGCTCTCTCAATTTGTAAGGAGAGAATCTTATGGAAACTTACGAGCATTATAATTATGTACATATTACAAGTTAATGTAGCGCAATGTGTACAAATTATGTATATTAACAAATCAGATACTGTAACTAATGCACTGCCCGTGAAATAACAACAACACGTAATTATAATACATTTATTTAAATTAATAACATTGTGTAGTAAGAACATTTAAAAATAGACATTTACAGGTTTAAAAATAAAATGCATTGTCGATATAACTGTTAAATTATATTTTTACATACATGATAATAATGAGTGAACTAAATACTAAATACAAACTTAATTCAATATTAAATGTAACAAAATTAACACTTGGAACTTTGTAATTACTTGATATCTGAAATTATGTGTAGGAAAAAAAGTTAAATATCGGGTGAACCTGTTTTCGAAAATTTAGTTGAAGATGAGATAAGATAAGATTCATTTATTTGTAAAAATATCGTATAGAAGTTGTTACAAAGTTGGTTGTACATAATATTCTGCTGTCTCCAGCGTACAAATATTGAAAGAAGAAGAAATAAATAACGTCAGCTTACAATTAATAATAATTCCTCGTTTAAATTGTCGTCACTGCCTATGCTTATCGTACCACATCGATATGTCCAACACGTGGGTTGCAATGAGCCACTGAATTTTCTAAATCAATGACGGGTGTATGCTATGTAAGTAAGTTCTTTTTTTTTGTTTCTTGAGCAAACGAGCGCATATCACGAATCGTGAGGTCCCAAATTTCGTGTTGCGGCCCTTAGGTAGTGTTAGCATACAAACATAAGCATAATATTAAATAATATAATAAGTGAGAAATACTGATATGAATATAAATATGAAAAGAATACTGATCAACCTCTCAAAGTTACAAGGGTTAATTTTGTTACACCTTATTATACAGTATTTTTTTAACTGAAATAGAATAGAACCTTATTGCCTATTCAAACTGATCCTCCGCTCCAGAACAGATATTAGTACTGCCTCCACTTTCCACATACAGTATATTCCAGCTACTTATTTCAAGTCTTCAGTTCATTTGGTTGATAAATACGAACCGCATTGTCCTTGATATTGCATTATGTTCCCCCGGCTACCGATCGGAACCGGTGGTGGAGGTTATGTTGCACATCAACCGACTAAAATGCATGCCGACTCTGTGGACCGGACCTTGATGAAAGGTGAGTTTTTTTTTATACCACTTAAGTGGCAGACAAGCACACGGCCCACAGCCAATGGAGGTGTTTAACACCAGAGGAGTCACACTCGCGCTGCCGACCCTGAAAATACAGAGTTTCTGAGCCATCAGTGTAGAAGACAAAGCAGGACAAGCCTTTAGTCTTCCCACTGGCAGCACGAATTCTCCAGTGAACTCTGGCTACCCTACTCACAGCTGGGAACACAACACAAAGTTATTATGGCCACGGCATTCTGTAGGGCGGAGGTACTTCCCCAGTCGGACTGCTCAATTGGGTGGAAATACCGCCATGCTCTACCTCCTATAAAATTTTCTTAGACAAATATAATTCGCAAAGACTTATACTTGTTCCGAGTCCAGTTTGGGTTGAAAAACCTAATGGAGATAACTCCTGTCAGTACCATATTTTATAGAAGAATACTAATATACCACCTACAGAGAGATTCAGATAATAAAACATGTATGCTAATGAGAACTGGTCTAAAGATTTAAACGTTAGATCAACATATAAATCTTTAACTGTTGAGGAAATCGACATTTATTAATTAACACATATCTTGAAGCTGGCAAACGAAGACCCACTTACCATGTATGTGTGTGAGTAGGGGTGTCAGAAGATATGTATGTATTTTTATAAATGTTTTCTGCAACCATTTGTGAAGACTGAATTTTCCAATATGATGAACTGTACGGAAAAGGAATAATACTCTCCCTTTCCACATAAAACCAGGTACTGGAGTGAGTAAAATAATTGCCGATTTTCATTTGCAAGAGTCTGTAGGTGAAAAGATGAAAGTTACCCATCGTCCTAGCAGAAGCAAAGGCGAGTCCTGAATGCATTTTTTCAATAATACGGAACACGGATCCCCTTACTCCAAGGTGAGACCACCTCCACACAACAGGTAGTCAATGATCACAGGATTCCTAGGATACAGAACTTCTTTAGTTCAGATGAATTGTTTGACATGATGCCGACCTGAGACTGTGCACACAGTGCGGTTTGAAAAAAACGTCATTCACGCTCAAGCTGTGGAATAATCTCCCTGCTACGGTTTTCCCAAGTACTAATTACAAGGGATTCTTAGAGAGGGGCATTAGAAGGTTTCTTCTTCATACGTCCATAGGCCACGGTAACCACTGTCCACCAGGTGGGCCGTGTGCTAGTCTACCACCTAAGTGGTAAAAAAAGACATAGCATCCCTTGCTAAAATATGCTATAGGCTTCCGTGAGGGTACAACGTCAGTTTGGTTCGATTCGATTTCGACATAGACACCTTCATCCCATTGAGTATCACCTCAAAGATTGGTGCTTGAATCTTGAGCCATCTTTAAGCTTAGATGGCTCTATCTAAGGAGCAACCCAAAGTTTCCAAATAAATAAAATAAGTAGTATGACGCATAACTTGAGCTGGAATAGATCTCAGTACCGTATCTAGATCTTAGAGATGCTACTCAACATGTAGCACTCCGCAGTGTTACGCAAAGTACATTCACTAATAAACTTAACTTGCTTAACTAACCACAACGTTCTGATTGGATACACGTCATGTACATTCTGCTCACAAGAATATATAAATGTTGGTATTATGTTATTTTTGTTAGACTGGAAAAGTGAATCTCGCACTCCGAGGTGAATACCTCGGATGGTGATGAACAGACCGATGATAATGAATGGCTTCAGTTCTCAAACGATACACAAGCTTTCTATTTACTGTCATGAAACTCTTTCATGCAAACACACCAGCTTAGAGTACTTCTGCCTTGCTTTTTTAAATACGTCACTAATAATGACCAATGGGCACTCATAAAATATATAAAAAGAATATTTTTAATCACTTATAAATTTATATTCTATTGTATGAAAGTCATTTAACATCCTGACCCCCTAGACAAGTGGCAATTCGTTGACCGACGTATTGTAGAATAGAATGCCGAATGTATGGGATTTGACGTATTTGACAGTCGTCAAAGCACATGCTATAAACATCAAATCCCATACATTCGGCATTCTATTTTGCAATTTGCCGGCCTATTTGCCACTTGTCAAGAGCTGCTCGTGACTTCCAAATCATGTCATAATTTTAATAACATGTATTTTTCCCCTTTCCAATTGAGCAGTCCAACTGGGGAAGGACCTTCGCTCTACAGAATACACCTGCCATAATAACCTCGTGTTCTCAGCGGTGAGTAGGGTAGTCAGAGCTCAATGGTGAGTCAGAGCTCAATGAGTGTCAGTGTGCACGGCACTGACGGCACATAAACTCTCTGTCCTTACAGGGTCAGCAGCACGAGTGTGACTCTCCTAGTGTTGCACACGTTGAAAAGCCACAGTAACCACTTTCCATCAGGTGACGGCCCACCTGATGGAAAGTGGTTACTGTGGCTTTTCTGCCACTTAAGTGGTATAAAAGGTGGTGATTTAACATTGATAATCATGAAAACCTTTGGGAATTATGTAAGGTGAACCGAAAATAAAAAAAATTGAAAATTTTTGAAAATAAATATTGTGGAAGAAGTACGGTGTTTTATCAATTTGCCACTATTGTGCATTGTGCAAAAAAAGGATAATTTTCTTTACAATGCATTAAAACAATGACACAACTTTTAATTGTTATGTTGAAGTATTAAAAGTGGATCTTACCATACATTGAATTTGCAATTGCAATGATTTCGGAATTCGACCATTTATTGTGTTGTCAGTTAATAAAATATTTTCACTGTCCAACCTTTACGTAATTACTTTTGTACCGTGTAGCATACAACATTTTTTTAATAATAATATTAAGTTTATTTATTTTCACAATATATATATACAAATTAGTATACAAGAATCAGAAAACATAGTTTATGTATGACAAATATGAATAATATATTTACGTTTTGCCTGACATTTCCGTTACTTTTCAGCAGTTATGCTACTGACTCTGTTTATAAGAATGTCGAGTTTCTGTGCCATAAGTGCTGAAGACACAACCAGGACAAACTTCCCACTGATAGCACAGTCTTCCCACTGACAGCACAACAACTCTCCAGTGATCTCTGGCTACCCTACTCACCGCTCGGAACCCAACACGAGATTATTATTGCCGTGGTATTCTGTAGGGTGAAGGTACTTCCCCAGTAGAACTGCTCAATTGGGACGGGAATACCGTTATGTTCTACCTTTAAAGTAGATTTTTTTTCATTGAGTTAGGAGTATATTCGCGTATAGTTTAGAAAATACAATGACTTCAGTATCAGAATAAACGGGATATTTACCATGTTTCATTATTTTGAGTTTCCGATATTTCGGCGCTGTTGCACGCACCATGATCACGGAGGAACTAGAATAGTGGCTGTGAACAAAGAAAAAGTTTTTTCCTAGGAGTAATTATATCGATCTACCCTCTTTCGAGTTCTTTTACTACGCGTATCTGCACTACTATTGGTTTCACTCTCACTACAAACTCGAACCCGATCTCGATCACGTTCACGACATACGATGCTCACTGTATCCACTCGCGATTTTGTTTTAGCTTGTTCCCGGTTGTTTTTGCAAAGACGGATCACTGGATGCCAGACGTTCGGCAGTTGAAACCCATCCTCACGATTGAAATTTTTATACTTTTTTATTTCAATTGCTTCCCTAACCAGTCTTGGTATATAGTGGCGTTCTGTCGAGAGCATCTGAGGGTTATGTAGCTCGATCCAGTGGTTCGTACCGGACTCCAATAAATGTTGAGCGATTGCAGATTTATGCGGTTCATTGTTTTTGACTGCCCTGATGTGTTCTTTGATTCGGCATGTAACCGTTCTTTTTGTTTGTCCTATAATCCTAAAATACCTACAATGACTTCGTTTACAAGTCATCATTTAGTTAGATTCGGTAACTTGCAAAGGGAAAATCGTGTTTTTTATTATAAATGTGATCAAATATTTACAAACGAAAAAGAAACGGAAATAAAAATGTTGTAGAGTTTATTGTTATGGATTTGCTCAGGGTTAGTAGCTGAAATTAAATTAATTTTGCTCATGTATCAAACCTGTTTACTTAACTTTTTTAAACGTCATGGTCACTCACATCAGTATGCAACAGTATTTGCAAATGTATTGCAAGAGCACCAAAATATTGGAAACTCGAAACAGTGCAACATTGTAAATATCCCGATTATTTTGATACATACATACATACATAAAATCACGCCTGTCTCCCATAGGGGTTGCTACGATCCTGACATACTACACTCGTTTCATTCACTCTCATTACATTCTTCATGCTGCTCGTCGGTTTAGGGTACTCCTCACCTGCCGCTTTTCTAAAATAATAATAATAATAACCTCTTTATTGTACACCTTTTACTGGTGGTAGAGATTTGACGGCACAAATTTGTCACAAATTTCGACCGGGTTGGTACCACCGTGCAATATTGCGAAAAACCCTTCATAGTAATTCAATTTCGGTTGGATTGCGTTCAGGGATCAGCAAATGCATAGCCGGGTAGGGGTGATGGTGGTCGCAGCACTAGTGGGACCAGTGGGTCTTGGCGTAGTCTAGTGAGGATGGTGCGGGGCGACGCGCCGGTCAGGGAGACCCGTAGAAACGGTGGTGCCGCTGGCCGCCCGCGGTATAGTACAGAGGCCCAACTGGGACTAACCACCCTGGAAGGCTGCCTCACCAGACCGCGCATAATCCCGGTATGGCTCGTCGTGCCGGTTGGTGACCGGAAGTGGGGGCCAGGCGACCATATTCGGGGGGGTACGGGGGCCCTTCCGTACGGCGTGTCGGCTCACGCCATGCCTCATAATCATAGACAAAACCAATATCCCGCACTTTGTCACGCGGTGCTGCGACGACAATCACCTCTTTTTTTCACGCCCTTTTCTCCTTTTCATCATGGCAGCGCATTTAAGAGTATTGGGCAACACAGCGGCTCTACAGACTCCCACAAGCTCGCTATTTGAGGTGGAGTCCACTAACATCTGTGGACTCCATGCGAACCTCAACGCCGTCCACCAACACCTTGAGACGGCGAAACCAGATATGCTCTTTCTCACGGAGACACAAATAGGCCGCCCTGATGACACGACCTACTTGCTTTACCCCGGCTATGTTATCGAGGAAAATTTCCGTGCAAAAGCCGGGGTGTGCGTGTTTGTTAGGGCGGATGTTTGTTGTCGCCGTTTGCGCTGCCTTGAGGACCCATCCTTTTCAACCCTATGGGTACACGTAGACCATGGCTCTACGAGTCAGATCTATGTGTGCCTCTACCGTTCCCATACAGGAGATGCTGAGACAACTCGACTCTTTGAATATCTGAGTCAGGCGGCAGATGATGCGCAGGAACGGTTTCCGAACGCCGAAGTGGTATTTTTGGGGGACTTTAACGCCCACCACGAAACCTGGTTGGGCTCCTCCAAAACAGACCATGCGGGAAGAGCCGCCCATGCATTTGCTCTGGCGCATGGCCTGACCCAATTGGTACACGAGGTCACTAGAATACCAAGAAGGTCGGGCCTAGCACCCTCTCTGCTAGACCTTCTGCTGACGAGTCACCCAGACCTGTACAGTGTTTCGGTACAAGCCGCTTTAGGCAATTCCGACCACTGTCTGGTCTGCTCCAAGGTGCCAATTATAGCGCCTTCAAGACCCGTGCAGGGGAAGCGGCGTCTCTGGCACTACTCGTCAGCAGATTGGGATGGGCTGCGCAACTATTTTGCGTCCATCCCGTGGGTTGAACGCTGCTTTGAAGGTAAGAAACCCTCGGATTGTGCTACTGCTGTTGCCGGTGAGATCGGTCTGGGTATGGAATACTATATTCCTTACACTGATGTCACCGGTGCCCGAGGAGTGCGCCCTTGGTTCGGGCGCGAGTGTGCGAGGGCTGTTGATCAAAAGCAGTCCGCGTATCGCGCTTGGGTAAGGGCGCGTGCCACGCACGATCCCAATGTGAGCCACTTCAAGGCGGCGTACAACAGAGCCACAAAGGTCTGCAAGAGGGCTTACGTCAAAGCGGATGCCCTGCGCATTGCGCGGCTTGGTCAAGAGCTAGTGGCACATCCCACGGGCAGCCGTGGATACTGGCGACTGGCCAAAGCCGTGCAGGCCAACTTCTGTCAGCCTTCGCTGCCACCGCTGCGCTACCCTGATGGATCCCTGGCCCATGGACCGCAAGAGAAAGCCAATATGCTAGTAAATCTCTTTGCGGCCAATTCCCGAGTCGATGATTGCGGTATACAGCCGCCGACACTACCCAATGGTGACCACGTAATGCCTGAAATACGTATCAGGCAATGCGATGTTCGTGCGGTGCTTCAATCACTCGATGTCCGGAAAGCCAGTGGCCCGGATGGTATTCCAGCGGTGGTCTTACAAAAATGTGCAGCGGAGTTGTCTCCGATGCTTACGCGGCTGTACCGACTGTCCTACAGCTCGGGTACAGTGCCTTCGGCTTGGAAAGAGGCGAATGTACAGCCGATCCCCAAGAAGGGGGATCGCTCAGAGCCAGCCAACTATCGACCCATAGCCATCACCTCAGTGCTGTGCAAGGTCTTCGAGCACATCATTAACAAACAGCTCATGCGTCACCTAGAGGATCACTCCTTAATTAATGACCGGCAATATGGCTTCAGGCCGAAACGGTCAACGGGTGATCTTCTAGCATACGTTACCCATCTTTGGGGTGAGGCTATGGACAAGCACGGCGAGTCACTGGCAATTAGTCTTGATATCGCCAAAGCTTTCGATAGAGTCTGGCACAAATCGCTTCTCTCCAAGCTACCAGCCTTTGGTCTGCCTCCTAGACTGTGCAACTGGATTGCTAGTTTCCTGCAGGAGCGCCGTATCCGCGTCCTCTGTGATGGACGGGCTTCGGAGTTCTTGCAAATAAATGCTGGCGTACCGCAGGGGTCTGTATTATCTCCCACTCTCTTTCTTCTGCATATCAACGACATGCTGTCCACCGGCAGCATACATTGCTATGCAGACGATAGCACCTTACACGGGAGTTATCACGGACAACCTGCGGCCAAACAGTCTGATATCGTGGAAAAAAGACAGCTTCTTGTCACTGAACTGGACCGGATCTTGAATCACATTTCTCAATGGGGCTCCGAGAACATGGTCGAGTTCAATGCCAAGAAGACGCAGGCTTGTGCGTTCACAGCAAAGGTATCTTCTTTCCTTCCCCTTCCCACTCTTCAGAGCACGCCACTTCCACTGCAGGACAATCTCTATATCCTAGGCATGGATATTCGCTGCAAACTGAATAACAGAAATTACATCGAGAGCATCATCAAAACAGCCTCGCGGAAACTCGGACTCTTAAACAAAGTGAGACGTTTTTTCGCGCCGGAGCAGCGGTGTCTTCTCTATAAGACACAAATTCGCTCCTGCGTGGAATACTGCTCGCATCTCTGGGATGGCTCCGCGAAATACCTACTAGATGCTCTCGACAGGTTGCAGCGACGCGCGGTCCGAATTATTGGGAACCCTGAGGTCACGAACACCCTCGAGCCTTTGCAGATGCGTAGAGATATTGCTTCCTTGGCTGTATTTTACCGTCTCTACCACGGTGAGTGTTCTGACGAGCTCTTCCAACTAATCCCACCATCTCCTTTCCTACATAGGACAACACGTGCAGGCCTTAGATGTCACCCTCACACTGTGCAGAATATACGAGCAAGAACCAAGCGGTTCGGAGACTCTTTTCTTTGCCGCACCACCAAGACCTGGAATTCATTACCAGCACACGTGTTTCCTTCTTCCTACAGTCCCGGGGCCTTTAAGCGGGGCGTGAAAAAGCATCTGATGAGGCCGCCAAGCTGAGTGCCACCATTGTAGCACTTAGTGTCTGTAATGGTGACCCTCTTTCCTGAGACTTTGCCTTTAGCTTACCATCAGGCGAGGTGAGGTCAAGTTGGCGTGTCCTATATAAAAAAAAAAAAAAAAAAAAAAAAAAAACATATTACATTACAATATGAGATTTAAATTTCGCGGTACGTGCAGATGGCGGCCTTATAGCTTTGCGGCAATTTCTTACAGGCAACCATAGGATGGAGAGAAAAACTTCCTCGATAAACTTTTTGGTTGCATACTTATCTATTTGTATTCAGTATTGTTATTTTCCCATCATGGGGGAGTGGCTAGAGAGGCCACACGGCAGCCTCTCGTACCGTCTGACGCAGATGATCACCGAGCACGGATGCTTCGGAAAGTATCTGCGTCAGATGCACAAAGAGCCAACGTCCGAGTGCCATCACTGCGACGCGAGCGAGGACTCAGGTCCGCACACGCTCACCGAGTGTCCGGCGTGGGAGACGCCGAGGCGGGAGCTTGTGGCGGCCCTGGGAGTGAGGGTTCTCACGCTCTCCACCTTGCTCGCGGCGATGGTTCGCTGCGCGGATGCGTGGGCGGCCGGCACCTCCTTCTGCGAGCAAGTAATGCTCGTGAAGGAGGAGGCGGGGCGAGAGCGGCAGCGGGAGCGACGAAGGATCGCAAGACAAGCTGCTCGCGTACGAAGGCAACTCGGGCGTCGGAGGTCGATGAACGACCTCCGCCCCCCATGAGCGCCGGCCTGGGGGTGACAGGTGAAGCCGCCTGTCACCCTGGCAGAAGCAGGCCGCGGCGATGGCGCGCGTGGCGCGCCTCCCCGTTTCCAGGGACGAGTTGGGGACTCTGTAGTCCCCACACCCGAGAAGAGGGCCAGATCGTGAGAGATGGCCCTGGGTCGGCCGGGGTGCGAGGGATATGCCTGTCAACCTTACCTTCGGCAACCAAAACGACCCACAGGCGGCGTGCGTTTTAGTCGGTTCGTGTCCGACATAACCTCCTCCACCGGCTCCGGTGGGGAGGTATCCGTGGGGATTTTGCGCACGTAAAAAAAAAAAAAAAGTATTGTTATTTTTTCATACCGATGTTACTAATTGCATGCTATGGCACCTTAAATTGTTGTACATTAACCTTAATATTATGGTTGCATGTTTTCGATGTAAGTGTAAATGTAACAACTGGTTGTCCAAATAAATGAATAAAATAAAAATAAAATAATCCAGCTCTTCGTAAATACATACCTGCGATCGTTTGATTTTTGTAAAGTTACACTACTGCACTATATACTTCATTTTTTTTCTTTTTTTATATATATAGAACACGTCAATTAGACTTCGCCTTGCCTGGTGGTAAGCTGAAGGCAAAGTCTCAGCTTGAAGGACCCGGGACTATCGGAACATTTGGACTACTGCGGTTTATATTTGTATTGTGACTTAACCAGTGTTCATCTCACACATAGTTGGCATAATCATCAATACGTACGCGCTACGCGTATGGCCTACTTTGGTACTTCTCACGCATTTTCTCCTAGTTTGAGCGTTACATACTTACTTACATATCATGCCGTACGCTATTAAATACGGCTTAGGAATTACATAAGTATGAAAATTACTCGATGGACCGCGTCTAGTGCGAGAGGCTGTGAATGTGAATTGTTTTTTTTTTTTTGGTGGGTTTTAAAGATTTTTTGGTTGAACTCGTAATAAGTGTAGAGGCCGTGCGGAAATGGGAGGTTATATTAACCTTTGACAGATAATTTTGATTTCATCAGTGAAAATTTGTTAAAGTAAAAGTTCTTATGTGTTACAGAATTCAGAGAGTAAAATAAAAAAATTAAAAGTTAAAACAGTTTAACATCAGACAGATATATACAGCTCAAACTCAGGCACAGATACAACTATCGAGTCAACAATAGTGCCCGGAAAACGGCAATAACTCACCCCCTACTATGTCGGGCCAAAAACAATGATTGGTGAAATGTAGGTGTTAATTCAGCTATGCCTAACCCTGAGATAAATGCGTGATTATATGTATGTATGTAGTAAAAATTGCAACGAAATTGAATTAAACTCGTTTATATTCTTTGGGGAAATGCAGACCTAATCAGTGTAATACTGTTCCTAGTAACAGCCATAGGTCAGTAGCAATTCATCCCTGCTTCGCACGAGGAAATTTTCTATCAAGATCCAAGCTAACTTAACCTGCTAGCCAGAACTTGCTGACTAATCAGTGAATATGTATGAATGTGTATGAATGTGTATGAATGTGTATGAATGTGTATGAATTTGTATGAATGTGTATGAATGTGTATGAATGTGTATGAATGTGTATGAATGTGTATGAGTATATGAAACCCGGAAGTTTTCGATCGTAAGGACGACTCCTTAAGCACTACAGACATACAGACATACAGACAGATAGACGGACATACAGACAGACATACAGACAGATAGACGGACATACAGACAGACATACAGACAGATAGACGGACAATGAAGTGATCCTACAAGGGTTCCGTATTTTCCCTTTTAAGGTACGGAACCCTAATAAAAATAAACTAAATTACCATCACTTTTACTTGTACCCAAACTTGTTCCTCAACAGTCAGTACAGTTAACCCCGGACATTGGTCATCCATCATCGCAGGTGCAGTCATCTTACATCACCAACAAAAGGATTTATCACGTCGAAGCATGGCTTCCTTATGGCGGTATTGCACAACGACTTGTCGCGATCATCGACTATCATACAAATATATGTTCGGTGGACCGTTCGTGGTCAGGTGCGTTCAATGTTTGCTCAGTGATTTGAGGGTTAAGCTACCCAGGCGTGGCTACTATTTGGATGGGTGACCACTTTGTGGTATTTCATATGAGTGCTTCTGTGCTTTGGAGGGTCGTATAATGTAGTTTGGTCACGAAGAACACCAATATGGGTGACCTTCGACATTTGTGCACAACTCTATCAGTGGTTGGTTACTAACCAGATATCAGATTGACAGGCCAGGCTGCAGTCGCCCCTATTGTAGCTGAAACAATAAAGTCACGTAATATTTAAGATTATTAATTTATAATTAGCATGAGTATATTTAAAGGTGTTTTAAAATGAAGTTGTTGTTGCGTTAAGGTCCAAACACCGAAACGGCGGCTCGATGTGCCCCGGCCCTTTTCTGAGGAAAGATTTTGACGTCGTAATCCCACATCCGAGGGGGCCTTCTATGGCTCTGGATCATTCAGGGGTACGCGAGGCATATGCCAAAGGCTACCTTACCCCCGGCAACTGATGGCCTGAGTTGGTCCGAGTTCGACATAACCACTTCCGCCAGCTCCGGTGGGATGGTAACTGAGGGGATTTTGACACGTTAGTAAAAAAGGCCTAAACTAGGAGGTCATAAGGGTAATTAGCCTACCAATGAAGTATTGAGCGTTGTACCACCCGTTCTCAATTATGAGATAACATTGCGGTCAATCCGCGACCTCTATTTACGTAAGATCAAAAGATTACATCTTCTCAATTGTTCTGGTTGTCACCATGTATCATGTATCTTCATCTCAATTGGGACCAGTTTTTATCTATGGCTCTGATCGTGTGAAGTGACGTAATACATATTGAAAACAAAAAACGGACCAGTTTTATTTTTTAAGTTCACACGGAACACTGAACATAATAAGGCCCTTAATCATCACTATTATGGAAACTATTGTCACCAAATAGAAAGAGAAAGAAAGAAAGAAAGAAAGAAAACATTATTATTTTACTTAGCATAAAAAAACAGATATACACAGTGCAGCAATTTGTGACAAGAGCCAAGTAGAAATAAAGGCAAATGATCATAATAATAAAAACTACAATCACTAATTACGTCACACAAAAGAGTGACACGAAACAATGACATGAAACAGTGAAATGAAACAGTGACATGAAACAGTGACATGAAACAGTGACATGAAATAGTGACTTGAAACAGTGTCACCAGACAGTGACAGAGCTTGCACATAGGAGATTCACTCATCTTCCTATCTACATTTTTTAATTTACAGCATGCCAGTGAGGAAGAGATAAAGAAGAAATCTCAGGATTGAGAGTCACTGTGACAGATGCAAAAAATACTACAATGATGGTTCTCAGTTTGGCGGCTTTATCAAATTAATTTTTCCTGCTTAGAGGACCTTCTCGTGAAGGTCAGATGACAGTCGCATTAAGGAAAAGCCGCAGTTAGTCTGGTAAAGCGGACTCCAGACTCAGAGGTGAAAGCATCGGATGCGACTGGGATTAATGCTAAGAGGTAGTAGAAGAGGAACTCCGGATTTTCGGGAATGTTATGGTAAATAATTCCGTGTTTTCATGGGGTAGCATAAAAAAAGGTGTGATTGTCTCAACTCCAATAGGAAAACCTGCGCCAGAGCCTTATCTGTCGATCAATAGACCACAATTTACCACTCCATAAAGTCTTGGAATTCTTTACCAGCACACGTCCTTCCTTCTTTCTACAGTACCGGGTGTTTTAAACGAGGCGAGCTGAAGTCCACCATTGTTACATTGTAGGTTTCTGCAATGGTGACTTTCCCTGAGACTGCCTTTACCTTACCTTACCTTTCTATTACAATGTGACATTTATAGATGTAATCATACCTTTATCCCCGAAGGGTTATACAGAGGTGAATTAACACCCACAATTCACTAATTATCGTATTTGGTCCCACGTAATAGGGGGTGAACCTATTGATGTATTCCGGGCACTATTGTTGACTCGGACCAGTCATCTGAGGCTGGGTCTGGGCTGTATATATCTGTCTGATGTTAAACAGCCTTATTCTTAAGTCGCCTATTACGACACCGCATGGGACGAGATGGGATGACCTAAATTCTACTCTACCGGGAACCACGTTTCTATTATAACGTGACCTATTAAAGAAGGTGCAGTTGGTTTAAGAAGCCGACGGGTCTCTTGGATGGATTGTGTCATCATCATCTTTCGTTAGTCACGGTCGCATTTGCGTCAATACGCGATGTATCGAGATCATTAAATATGGAATGAATATCATTTCCGCTTTTAATTCCGATTTACGCTTATGTAAGCATAAATTTGTAAAGACCAACATCACTAGAATACAAAATAAAATCAATACAATATCGTTCCATAGATCGTCTACATCAGTACGCAGTGTGATGCGCGCACGCAACTGGGTCAGCACTTCTTTCGCACATTAGATGTGTGTACGGCGGCACTTAAGCGTTTCATCCGCATGACTCACAACTACTGACCAATCATTCTTGTTACGGATAATTCCTTTGTATTACGTGTTTGTTATAGCACAGATAACATATACGTAACACAAAGGAATTATCCATTAGAAGTTATTGCTTGACAAGAATAAGATTATTTATCCCGATTGCAGCACGATTTACCGACACGAAAAATACATAAAAACTTTTTTAATGAAGGGGATTACTTTTTGAGTTCTTGAAGCATACACAAATCCAATAAAATTTCGAATATTATAGATTTATTTTAGTATTTTTTAGTTCATATTTCAAATTTCCTAAGTTATAAGTTCTTACTAGTTCTCGTAAATTGTTGCTAGTAAAAAATATCTAAATTTATCACTTACTGTATTTTGATTTGGAATAACAAATTTAAAATATTAAGATTTGATGTTTTTAAACGTTTTCATTAAATAACTATGTGTGGCACTGTCCCTTCATACTATCTTATTAATATGCGTATAAAGAAAAAAACAAACGACACTGGTTTCGACTCCCGTTAGTTAAAATAACATTATTTGTAGTTAATTTAATCATATTTAGAATTACTAGACGAAACAAAACATAATAAAATACGTTTTATTACTCTGAAACTATCAAGTCATCACAATCAAGTTCCACGACTCGTAATTAAATGCTTCATACAAAAGAGTTCAACGCAATCGGCACTTCATTCAACATTTATAACGAGAATCATATCATTTACTTGTACGTTTTATTGCATATCAAGTAATTGTTTTAGTTTATAGCTTTTATACGTGACTTTGCTTAAAAAAATAGTTAGCGATACTTGCTTCACATGATAGATATTATTAAAATATTATTTGTTTTCCAAAATTATTTTTACTCAATTAAAAAATATACATGTGTGTGAAAACAGTTAGAATTTTTTTTTTACATGACACGTCAATTATACTTCGCCTTACCTAACGATAAGCTGAAGGCAAAGTCTCAGAAAAGAGAAATATGTGTGTATATAATATAAATGAGGGTGCGTGGGGTACTTGAGGGTGTGTAAGTGTGTGTGTGTGTTTCGTTATATCTACGTATGTTTATATGTTCATGAAGGAGTGTGATAGTGTGTGACGGTGTAAAAATATATGAGAGGCTACATGAGGATGTATGTGTGAGATGAAAAGAGAGCGAAAGAGGTAATCTGTGTGTATTTAATTGAAGTGTATTTGTATAATGTAAGTGAATGCGTAACCAAAGTCACAGGTCGTAATTACTTCTACTACAACACATAATAACGATGGTTACTTATACAACACAATTGACCTGCTAAGGCTTGTATTCACCAACATTTAACCAACAGTTTAAACATATAAACAGGCGCTTAAGTCAAAATTCAAGTGCACCATGGCCTAAACGTCAGTTAAATACTTTTATCTATTGTCAAAGTAAACAGAACTCGAGCCCGCAGTTAAACCAAGGTTTACTGTAGTTTGACATTTTTGAAGTTATAGATTATATGTAATATAATATCGTTAAAACGGTTTATTATACTTTAGTAGTAGTAATTTAATAATATTTAATATTTTCATTGTGTCTGCTTTTAATTTCATAATGGAAGGAGAAATTACCATACCACTTATTTTTTCATTTTTCATTTATACTGTTGATTGATGGCAGTTGGTGGAATTTGTTATTATACATATTGATAACTCACTTGTACTTTTACAAGTGAGTTATCAATATGTGTATTTTTACAATGTTTATAATGTAAATTTTACCTATAAACCAAAATAAATAACAATTTAATACTTCTAAATTTTGTAGCGTAGATCGTAGCACAACTAAAGGAGAAACTACCCTACCACTTACAAATTCACTATTATATTTCATTACAAATTCATTAGCCCTATCAAACTATACAGTTGTACCTATAAATTAATATTTAAAAAATTTGCAGCGTATATTGTAGCACAACCAACTTAACACGTAAGCTGTGAATGTAATTTCTTCATTTTACCATCCATCGACATTTGGTAGCATAAATTTTAATTAATCGTTCATTCATAAATGCTCGATAAACTAACCAGGGAGTGAATTATTTCGGTGAACAACAAAAAGACGCAACACGGTAAAACCTCAGTCAATTAAATAACGGTCAGTTAACAAACGGACGGTTTAACTATTGTCGGTGAAACCAAGCCTAAGTACATCAACATGAGATTAACATGTGAGGTTTTAGTACGTGCGTACACGCATACACTCGCGATTTAAGTAGGCTAAGAATTACACACATCGTAAAACGTACATTTGCGCATTTTATAGTGTTTACTTTTGATGTGGCTACTGTACAGCACAGAATGTATTATTTATCTAAATTAATATAATGAAGAGGTAAGATTTGTTAGTTTGTTATAAATAAAATAAGAAGAAGACCAGCCAAGTGCGAGTCCTTTTTTTATACCACTTAGGTGTCAGACAACGGTCAACCTGATGGAAAGTGGTCACCGTGGCCTACGGACGCGTGCAAAACCAAGAGAGTCACACTCGTGTTACCAACCCTGCAATCATTGAAAGTTTCTGTGTCGACAGTGTAAAAGACAAAGCAGGACAAGCTTTTAGTCTTTCCACCGAAAGCACAAAAACTCTCCAGTGAGCTCTGGCTACCCTACTCACCGCCGGGAACACAACACGAGGTTATTATAGCCGCGGTAATCTGTAGGGCGGAAGTACTTCCCTAGTAGGACTGCTCAATTGGACGGAAATATCGTCGTGTCCTACCTCTTCGTGCAGTCCTGGTGCATTACCTAGCCTATAATCTATTTTTCGTATATGTTGTAACAGCGGCAACAAAAATACATAAATTACATCTTTTGTGAGCCGGTCACGGTTCATTACTAAAACTTCAATCACCCCGGATAATATCATCTGGGTGATTGAAGTTTTAATAACAGGAATTCCGTTTTTACTCTTTGGATACGGAACCTTAAACACTACTCCGGTAACTCGTAATAGAGATAGAGCGAAGGTAACATCAGACAGATATTATATAACCCAGCCTCAGCCTCAGATGCATGGCTTGAATCAACAATAGTGCATGGAATACGGCAATAGGCTCACCCCCTATAACGTGGGACTTTTTTTATAGCACTTAGGTGGTAGACAAGCACATGGCCCACTTGATGGAAAGTGGTTACCGTGGCCTATGGACGTGTCCAAAATCAAGGCCAACCCTGTAAGCACAGAGAGTTTCTGTGCCATCGGTGTAAAAGACAAAGTAGGACAAACTTTTGGTCTTTAATGATTGGTGAAATGTGAGTGTTAATTCACCTCCTCCTAACCTCCGGGGATAAAGGCATGATTATAATATGTATGTAAAAGAAGATAAATATATTTACAGCCTTCTGTATGTAAATCTATTTAGAGCTATTAAAATCCTCTCCAAAGAATAATAAGATGTTTGTAATCGTAAACACATAAAAGGTGATAGTAATGCTATTGTATGCAAATATTTATTACTAACCCATCGTTAAGATGTGATAGCGCGGCGCATTGTGACGACATATCGCTTCAGTGAATGATGTATTGTGTGTGTGGTCTAAGTGTGTAAGTGTTCTCACTCGTGATGTGTAGTGGTTGTTTATTGAGTGATTGAAAAACGATATCAACCATTCGGAATGATTAATTTAAAAATAAAAATAAATTAACCCAAATGTTTACATAACATAACATAATTTCACGCCTATATCCCCGATGATATGAGATGCTAGCACCCACATTTGTTCAGTTTATGTTTAGGTCCCAATACATACATACATACATACATAAAATCACGCCTGTCTCCCATAGGGGTAGGCAGAGATCACGGATCTCCATTTGCTACGATCCTGACATATTACTCTCGCTTCATTCACTCTCATTACATTCTTCATGCATGCTCGTCGGTTTAGAGTACTCCTGACCTGCCCCTTTTCTAAAACTTCCCCGATTTGGTCCAGGTATGTGCGCCTAGGTCTTCCCCTTCCGACGGTACCATCCACACTCGCCTCATACACCTGTTTCGTTAGTCTTCTTTCATTCATTCTCTCAACATGACCAAACCATCTCAAAATTCCTCTCTCAATTCTCATCACTACATCTTCTATCACTCCACATCGTTCTCTTATCACGCTATTTCTCACTCTATCTTTCAAGGTCAAGCCACACATACTTCGCAACGCACGCATTTCTACTGCATTCACTCTACTCTGATGCTTTTTCTGCCACACCCAACTTTCACTACCATACATAAGAGTCGGCACCAATACTCCTCCATGTACAGCCAGTCGTGCCTTTTCGGACACTTTCCGGCTGCTCATAAAGTTGTGTAGTGCCCCATTCACTCTATTTCCAGCCATCACTCTCCTTTCAACATCTTCTTCATGCTTTCCATCTCTCGTAAACAATGTTCCCAAATATATGAACTCATTCACTTGTTCCACTTCTTCTCCATCTATACAAATCCTACACTCTGTCACGCATTCATCTCTTTCAAAAACCATAACTTTTGTCTTACTAACATTCACTTTCATTCCTTTCCTCTCAAAAGCTTCATGCATAGTTGTTACCATCTCCTGCAACTCATCTGCCGATGACGCCAGTAAAACCTGATCATCAGCATAAAGAAGACATTTGACGAGTAAATTCTTCATTTTTAAACCACATTCTTTATCTTTCAAATCTTGCAAACAACTGTCCATGAATAAGTTAAACAGCCATGGTGACGCTACACATCCCTGTCTAACCCCCTTTTGGATACTAAACCATTCAGTGTATGACCCATGTATCCTCACGCAAGCTCTGGAGTCCTCATAGAGAGACTTCACAGCTCGAATAAGGTTGCTGCTCACCCCATACATAGACAGTACCGACCAAAGTTCATTCCTCACCACTTTGTCATAGGCCTTTTCCAAATCCACAAATGCGCAATAGACCTTTTGACTCTTGGCCAAAAATTTCCCGGCTATGCTTCGCAATGAAAAGACCTGATCCGTACATCCCATTCCCTTTCTAAAACCCGCTTGTGCATCCCATATTTTCTCATCGGTTTCTTTCATAACTCTCTCAATCAACACTTTCGCATACAGTTTGCCGACGACGCTGAGTAGGCTAATGCCCCTGTAGTTTTTGCAGTCTTGATGCGAGCCCTTTCCTTTGTAAAGTGGAACTATAACGGCCTTACACCAATCACTTGGTACACGACCGCTAACCCAACATATGTTGAAAAGGCGGCACAACTGACTTGCTACAAGGCCCTGTCCAGCCTTCAGCATCTCGACTGTCACCTTATCATATCCCGCTGCTTTACCAGCTTTCATACTTCTTAATGCACTCACAACTTCATTCATACTAATACCACTTTTATCAGCATCAACATAGTCATCCATCACCAAGGTTAGTGCATGTACACCATCCTCTCTTTCAAACAAACTTTCAAAATAGTCCTGCCATCTTTTTAACACACATTCCTCACCTTTTACAATACTTCCATTCTGGTCTCTAATAGCGTTCAGCTCGGAGCTCTGTGTTTCTCCTCTGGCTAAACGAATGGACTTCCAAAAGAACTTAATGTTCGTCTGGAAATCCCCAGATAACCTTTCATCAAACACGTCTTTTTGTTCCTTTTTCTTTCTAGCAATCACTCCTTTCACTATCCCTTTCAGTCTTCTATATTTATCTTTCGCTTCATCCACATTCTCAATTGTAGCTTGCTGCATTCTCTCATTAGCTCTGACTGAGAGCCAGTCAAGCCACGCTGTCTTTTTCTCACATACCAACTTTTGCACTTCTTTATCCCACCATGCATGCTTCACCTTTTGCACTTTACTTCTTTTACTTATACCACATACTTGGGAAGCCACACTCACAATCTCATCTTTGAATACCTTCCATAACTCCTCAATCTCACAAATACTATCAAGATCATGAAACCTTTCAGTTAATTTGCTTCCATACTCCTCTCTCACTTTATCTTCTTGCAAATTTTCTACTTTTATTCTTTCTAGAACACTTATGGGCTCACGCCTTCTACGTCTCCATCCTTTAAAGAGATCACTTATACGGCACATAACCAAAAAGTGATCTGTATGGATACCCACACCGCGATATACCCTAGCGTCTAGAATATTTTTTCTCAATCTTTCATCCACTATTACAAAATCAATCATACTTTTACTGACATTCTTCGCTTCTCTTGTATACATATGAATCCTTTTATGTCGAAACATCGTGTTTGACACACAAAGGTTCCATTCCAAACATACTTCAAGCAAACCTTTACCATTTTCGTTCACTCGTTCATCTCCGTACTTGCCAAGAACCCTTTCAAATCCATCTCGTTTCAGTCCTACCCATCCATTAAAATCACCTAGCATTATTATTCTTTCATTATCCTTACATTCTCTTAATACATCTCTTAAACTCTCCCAAAACTGTTCTCTTTCTTCTTGTACTTCCTGGGACGTATTCGTACCGGAGTCTACAGGAGCATAAACCCCTACGACAAAAATACGAGTGAGTCCCACTTTCATTCTCATCCACATCAGTCTAGCATTCACACATTCGAATATATTCACACACTCAGCCATTCTAGCAGATAGGATGACACCAACTCCCTGGCAAGCTCTGTCGGTATTGGGTACTCCCGACCAGTACGCGGTGTAGGGTCCGTGCTTGGTGGTGTCACATCCTTTCCTCTTCGTCTCATTCACACAAAGCACATCAATCCTTCTTTCATCCATCATCTTACAAACATCATTCATTTTTTCTTCCATTCCTCCTCCAACATTCAACGTAGCAAAACGGCTCTCCGTGAGCCACTTTTCGCCCCCACTGGAAACGAGACGTGACGGGTGGCGTACCGCGTCGCCGCCATGCGGATGATAAATTTTTGGAATCATCATTGCGTTCCCACGAGTCATAGGGAAAATATGGTCCACCCCCGCAGAGCCCTTTACGGAGGTAAGGCGGAATCTCAAGTGTGTCCTGTGACCGCCAACACAGACACCCTCCGTTACACCAGCTTGCCCTCTGGTCACGAATCCTTGGCACGGGCCGGCTAACACCTTGGATCGGGGTTTTTTCTCGGGTATGCTCCCTGAGAGTTGGTTTTATTTCGGAGTGACCTTCTCCTAGATGGTTGCAGACCAATACTGACGAGGCCCATCTCCCCGGTTTTGATTTCAGAGTTTTCCTTCTCTTAGACGGGTTGCAGCCCAATGCTGACGAGGCCCATCTCCCCAATGTATTTATTTATTTATTTATTTATACTTTATGCACGATGTACATTGGAATAGGTGGCGAGCCTATTGCCATTACCCGGGCACTTATAAACCTGCGATAAATACACACATAACTTCGAAAAGCATTGAAAAGTCATCGGTGTGTGCCATGGTAAAACCTGGGATTGAGCTCAAAACCTCGTCTCAGCAGTCCTTTGCCCATACCACTAGGCTACCGCGGCAAATTTTTACTGGAGTTTTTTTTTAATAATAAAATAACAGTATTAGAATAAAATTCAAAAAAGGAAGATAACAATAATTACAATTAAAAAACCAAGAGTGCTAAATGTGCTGCATGCGTTGGCAGTTGTCGTATGCGGTCGGCTTCGGTATCACACCTTAACACCGAATCGATGTACTAACAATATTAATAATAATACAATAATTAAGCCTTTATTGCTGTAAGTATTACAGTTCAGTTCAAAA
Organism: Eilema griseolum; assembly: GCA_963662185.1. Taxonomy (NCBI): domain Eukaryota; kingdom Metazoa; phylum Arthropoda; class Insecta; order Lepidoptera; family Erebidae; genus Eilema; species Eilema griseolum. The sequence continues at coordinate 25,954,210 of OY759240.1, forward strand.
GTAAATAAATAAGTTAACAATCGGCTTGGTTTTCCTTTTTTAAAGCAACAGCTTGTTCTTCGATTTTCCTTTGGTCAGTAAATCTAAGTAACAATATTATTAATAATCAAATGTTTAACTTATTCGTGGACAGTTGTTTGCAAGATTTGAAAGATAAAGAATGTAGTTTAAGAATGAAGAATTTACTCGTCAAATGTCTTCTTTATGCTGATGATTAGGTTTTACTTGCGTCATCGGCAGATGAGTTGCAGGAGATGGTAACAACTATGCATGAAGCTTTGAGAGGAAAGGAATGAAAGTGAATGTTAGGAAGACAAAAGTTATAGTTTTTGAAAGAGATGAATGCGTGACAGAGTGTAGGATTTGTATAGATGGAGAAAAAGTGGAACAAGTGAATGAGTTCATATATTTGGGAACATTGTTTACGAGAGATGGAAAGCATGAAGAAGATGTTGAAAGGAGAGCGATGGCTGAAAATAGAGTGAATGGGGCACTACACAACTTTATGAGCAGCCGGAAAGTGTCCGAAAAGGCACGACTGGCTGTACATGGAGCAGTATTGGTGCCGACTCTTATGTATGGTAGTGAAAGTTGGGTGTGGCAGAAAAAGAATCAGAGTAGAGTGAATGCAGTAGAAATGCGTGCGTTGCAAAGTATGTGTGGTTTAACCTTGAAAGATAGAGTGAGAAATAGCGTGATAAGAGAACGATGTGGAGTGATAGAAGATGTAGTGATGAGAATTGAGAGAGGAATGTTGAGATGGTTTGGTTATGTTGAGAGAATGAATGAAAGAAGACGAAACAGGTGTATGAGGCGAGTGTGGATGGTACCGTCGGAAGGGGAAGACCTAGGCGCACATACCTGGACCAAATCGGGGAAGTTTTAGAAAAGGGGCAGGTCAGGAGTACCCTAAACCGACGAGCATGAATAAAGAATGTAATGAGAGTGAATGAAGCGAGAGGCGTTTTTGGGCTCTCACTTCTGGCGTTTACCATTAAGGGCAAGGTTTGCGTTTTTATTTGACATTTAAGCTTCTGATTATATTATAGGAGTTGCACTTGTCAAACATATATTTGATGCATGGGAGAAGAAGCAGGATGCCATTGGTATTTTTTGTGATCTATCAAAAGCTTTGTGATCTATCAAAAGCTTTTGATTGTGTTGATCATGAGACGTTGTTAATAAAATTAGAATATTATGGTGTTTCAAGCGGCTCACTTAGATTACTTACGTCTTACCTCACTGACAGAATTCAAAAAGTTAACGTTAATGGCACTGACTCTTCTGGTGCTCCATTAGTTATGGGAGTACCCCAGGTCTCTATATTAGGACCCTTTCTATTCTTGATATATGTTAATGATCTTCCTTACTTCGCGACAAATCCTTGTGTAATTGTATTATTTGCTGATGACACATCATTAATTTTTAAAACTGAGAGACATAAAGTAGTACTTGACGAAGTGAATTATACCCTTTCTGATATATTGCATTGGTTTACATTTAACAACATGCTGCTCAATGCGAAGAAAACTAAATGTGTAAAGTTTACTATGCCTAATGTAAGACAGACAGATATTAATATTAAAATGAATAATTAATCTGTCCAAATAGTCAATACCACAGTTTTTGTTGGAATAACTCTAGATAGTACACTGCAATGGGGTTCTCATATCACAGCCTTGGCAGGAAGACTTAGCTTAGCTGCCTATGCGGTTAGAAAGATAAGGTCACTGACTGATGAGGAAACTGCACGGTTAGTTTATTTTAGCTACTTTCATAGCGTTATGTCATACGGTCTGCTACTGTGGGGCTCAGCTGCCGAAACGAGCGATACGAGCAATCTATAGCCTCAGACCCCGTGACTTGCTGAAAGAAGTTTTCCAAGAAATTCATATTTTAACAGTTGCTTCTCAATACATTTATGAAAATATCTTATATATACGAAAAACCTAAATATTTTCGAAAAACTATCTGATGTACACAATTTTGTTAAACTAGTTGCACCCAAAACTTAGGCTTCACAAGGTTGGTGATTCATTTGTAGGCAGTTGCATAAAAATATGTAATAAAATTCCTCAGGATTTGCTTAATATGCCAATAAATAAATTTAAAATAGGAGTGAAAAAAACTTTAATAAGTAAAGGTTACTATAAAGTGGATGAGTATCTTAACCCTCGAAAGATAATCTTATTAAGTTGTACAGAAAAGATAATCAAACGTAAAAATTACTCCATAGTTTTAAATGGCTACTATTTCAAAGAATATTTACTTAATTTGATGAACTATGGTGTGTATGTATTTCTCATATCAGTTTAAATAAAAATACAACATAAATTATATATAAGTACTGTTTATTAATTATTTAAAAAAGTAACGAAACGAAATGGCTATCTTTTTAAAGTAACAAAATATAGGAACTTCTCTTATAATTATGAAATCACATTTTTTAGACTAATCAGTCATTTCTAGTACATAATACTGTTAGTTTGAAACAATATATACTATAGATTTAAATGTACGGAGATCGATTAGATGCAGCTCAAGCACATGTCAATGTTATGATCACGACAAATCTCTTTTGTGCACTTTTTACAACATCCACTAGATTTATGCTTTTTTATAGAGGGGCAATAGGCAGAGTAAGTACGTTTTTTTGGATTGGGCTCTCCTGTGTCGTCTTCAGTTGGTCCAGAAACAGCTTTTGGTAACGTATTCTTTATCTCATCTTGCAAATATCGCTTCAAAGTGGGTGCTTGCAAGCGCGTGGTCATATAGGGGTGAAGGTTGAGGCTGTGGCGGCTTAGAGGCTTCTCGCCTTTAGTGACAACATTATGTCTGCATTTACGAATGTAATATTCAACATCCCATAAAAAAGGCACATGGGCCATCTGTTAGTCTTCCTACTGTACGACATAACATCTGATCAAGGGTGTCTACTCCTCCCTTGGTTTGGTTGTAGTACATTATCATGGATGGTGATACTTGTTCAGCATTTCCTTCAGGTGGTAGACTGGATGCTATTGATTCTTGATGCCTCTCCTCGTTGACGAATGCTTCCTCAACGTCACTCTGCACGTCATCTTCGCTAAGATGGTCCTTGAGCTCGCTGTCAGTGTCGGCAGATGAAAGATCCTCATCGCTCTCTAGAAGAGTCACCAGGATGCTTTCGTCTTGTAAATTCCGATTATCCATTGCGACCGGATAATCTATAATATTTATAAATATAAAATAAACGTAGAACTATTGCTAAAACAATGAAAAGTTACCAAAAAGTACCCTAATTGAAACGTATTCAAAAATCCTAAAAGTCGCGTAAAAGATAATTTTACGTCATTTAGACTCCAACACCTGTTGTATTGTGAAAATGAAAATACTTATTTCGGTATCGCGACTGCGACTCGATAGCTCCGCCCGGCGACTGAAATGTCCGTGAAGCACTGCGCCGGATTCGCGCGAATTAGAGAGAGACAGCAATATTTCGAAACACATGGAGTCATTTTGACGTAGATTATCTTTCTAGGGTTAATGATGTTAATGCGTGGTAAACATAAGTCTCTTGCTTGCTCGCACAAAATAAATTGTAAAGTATAGCAAATTTAAAATAGAAAAATAATCTAGTTCTAATATAGTTCGCTGAGTTTCTCGCGGGTATCTTCTCAGTAGAACTAATCTACCAAACCAGCGAAAGAATCATTTTCCAATGGTTTATTTTTACATTATTTAATATTTTTATATTATTTCTTGACATACCTAAGTGTGTACCTCTTTGTGTGCCTAAACTGAATAAATGAAATTGATTCTTTGATTCTATAGTACAGTTACGATAACTTACGGTACTGAAAAAAGTAATAATATTATGTTACCGATGCCAAAGTTTTTATTTGGGTATTTACATTTTCGTGTTTCGCTTAGCTCTAAAAATATACAGTAAGATAACTACATCTTAGAAATTTTTTAGTATTGACATGTTTAAAAGGAATATAAAGGACAAGCTAGGTATATGGGAAATTCAATTATAATATTGACAAATTTTTGAATAATACATTATAATACTAATATGAATTCTGTACTGTGTTTACAATAAAGAAATAAATAAAAAATAAAATGAATTGTTTTGCATTGTCTTGTATGTATTAGATAATTATTTAATAAAATAAAATATAAAAGTACGCCAGAACATAAGTACATAACGTACAGTACAATATGAGATCCAACATTATAATGTAAGCATCACTTTTGTACCAATTCAAGAAATAAAAAACTTTGAACTTTGCCGCGTGGTTTCCGGCAGAGAATAACCAGGGCCACCCCATCTCTTCCCATGCGGTGTCGTACAAGGTGACTAAGAGATAGGGCTGTTTAACATCAGACAGATATATGCAGCCTAGACTCAGCCTCAGATGCATGACTTGAGTCAACAATACTGCCCAGAATTCCTTCACTTTCTCCACAACAATAAGTGCTAAACGTGTAGTTGATGTATCCTAAAGTGGTCATTGAGATTTCTAAACGTTAAGTAACACAAAAAACGCGTATGTAGTTTGGAAATTTTTTAATATAATTTTTTATATTATGATTTTTTTTTGCCTACAATAATCTCGTTGTTTTTTTTTTATTGAATTTTATGATCTTGATATATTTAGATTTTTGAAGGAGGTAGGACACGGCGGTATTTCCGCCCAATTGAGCAGTCCGACTGAATACCGCGGCTATAATAACTTCGTGTTGTGTTCCCAGCGGTGAGTGGGGTAGCCAGATCTCACTGGAGTATTTATGTTGTCAGCTAATGCTAGTTAATCCCAGTTGCGTCCGAAGCTTTCACTCCGGAGTCTGGGGTCTGTCATCTGACTGCCGCGAACTGCCATCTGACCTCCTCAACCCAAAGGTGATATCGAAGAATGGTAGTTTTTTTTTAATATAGGACACGCCAACTTGACCTCACCTCACCTGATGGTAAGCTAAAGGCAAAGTCTCAGGAAAGAGGGTCACCATTACAGACACTAAGTGCTACAATGGTGGCACTCAGCTTGGCGGCTTCATCAGATGCTTTTTCACGCCCCGCTTAAAGGCCCCGAGACTGTAGGAAGAAGGAAACACGTGTGCTGGTAATGAATTCCAGGTCTTGGTGGTGGTGGTTAGAACTGCTGTTGAACTTTTTACGGCTCAAACTACCTGTCACGACTGCCATAGATGTTGGTATGGCAACTGGGACCGATGGCTTAACGTATACTTTGAGACACGACCAGACCAATGCAAATACCCATTTTCAATCATACATACAAATATTTGCACTGAGTGGGGATCGAACTCGTGCCTCCAGCGTAGCGGCCGTGTTCACTACCGCCACGCCACAGCAGCTGTCTCCTTGAACAAAATGATTTATTTACTATTAATATTTCTTATGTTTTCAAATAAAAGTATGTTTAATTATATTTATGCACATTCTAGAACAATTTTACAAGTTATGCTTTATTTACATCAGATGGCTCTGTGTAATAATTTAAAAAAAAATATTGTTTCCCTAAATTTTGGGAAAAAATTTATACTGGTATACATAATTTTACAACTACCCACATGTGTAATATGTTTGAGTGTCGCAATGTTTCTAATAGGAATGTTCTTAAATGTCATTGTACACCTTTGAGGATGCCGTAAGGCGAAACCGGTCAGGTGTAATAAGTAATAAAGTAATGTGGAAAAGTACAAGTGAGTTATCAATATGCGTAACAACAAATTCCACCAAGTGCCATCAATCTACAGTATATAAGTATATAGTCTTAAAACTAATTGGTTTGTACCTCTACATATCTATAAATGATTCTAGCTGGCCTTTAAAGTTCCTTGATGTTACAAACATGTATATGTTACTTTGTTATGATATCGGTGAAATTTGTACCTACATTGATCACTTCATCATCTCAGCGTCTAGTTCTGGTCGCATACAAGGCTCGTAGCCCAGGAGAGGGCCAGATCGTGAGAAATGGCCCTGGGTCGGCCGGGGTGCGAGGGATATGCCTGTCAACCTCACCTTCGGCAACCAAAACAACCCATAGGCGGCGTGCGTTTTAGTCGGTTTGAGTCCGACATAACCTCTCCCACCAGCTCTGGTGAGGAGGTATCCGTGGGGATTTTGCGCACGTAAAAAAAAAAGGTTAGTAGCCCGGGGTCTGCTTCCTGGCCGTGAGACTACTGGCGCGACTGTCATCTTCTATAACGTCAATCAAGCGGAGCGTGAAAAAGCATTCGTCAAAAATGTCAAAGCAGGGACCACTATTTTGAGGTTCTCAACATAATGGAATGGTGGAATGAGATATCGTACAAGGCGACTAAGGGATAGAGCTGTTTAACATTAAATAGATATATACAGCCTCAGATGCATGACTTGAGTCATCCCCTATTACGTGGGACCAAATATAATCTATTGGTGAAATGTGAGTGTTAATTCACCTCTGCCTAGCCTTTCGGGGATATTGATGACTTAAAAGTATCGTGACTATCTAATATTCTACATCACAAAAAAGAACAATAAAGACATTAGTTCAACCTAGTTCCAGTATTTCATTTTATAATTTCATTTATTAATTTCATAAATCGTAGAAAGTACTCTGGTTGACCCTCAACTAAGTGAAAATAACTTCAAGCTCTCACTTTTCAAACTCCATTGGCCACTCATAGCTAACATCTCAAATATAAACAAATCAGCGAATACAGTTCTCGGCATAATATCTTGACCTCATAAGACACAAAGCCCTGGCTCGAGCGAATTTGTTTGATATAATTATATATGATAAGTACATTTGAGCTCGTCTACCGCCAGAGCACCCGTGCTATCCTCAAAAAAGTGTCCAGCACATATAGAGTACATTTACAAACTTAACCTTTGTAAAAAGTTTACAGAGCCATTTCTTAAACAATTTAAACGACTGTATTTGAAGTAAGTATTTTATCTTATAAAAAATACTGTATTTTAGTACATTTGGGTACTTGCAATGTAACACTAACTAGGCAAACTCACGCTCGCATATAAACCATTATGGTTTAAGCAGGTGGTTTAAATTTGTAAGATGTGTGTAATGATATAAATTGAGAAAAAAAAAAAAAAAAACAAGGAGGTAGAACACGACGGTATTTCCCTCCAATTGAGCAGTCCGACTGTAAGAGTACCTCTGCCCTACATAATACCGCGGCAAAAATAACCTCGTGTTGTGTTCCCGGCCGTGAGTAGGTTAGCCAGAGCTCACTAGAGAGTTTTTGTGCTGTCAGTGGGAAGACTAAAAGCTTGTCCTGGTTGTGTCTTCTGCATTGACGGCACAGAAACTCTCCGTTCTTACAGGGTCGGTAGAACGGGTGTGACTCCTCTGGTGTTGCACAGGTGGGCGGTGTGCTTGTCTGCCACCTAAGTTGAATAAAAAACAGAATTACCACACGACCATGGCTGCTGAAAAGTACCCGAAACGTCAGACAAAACGTAAATTATACCATATAATGTTATTGCTGTCAGTGGGCAAACCAAAGCTTGTCCTGCTTTATCTTCTACACTGTGTTTACAGAGTGGCACAGAATTTGAGTTTACAGGGTTGGCAGCGTAAATGTGACTCATCTGGTTTTGCATACGTCCAAAGGCCACGATAACCACTTTCCATCAGGTGTGTCATATGCTTGTCTGCCGTATAAATAATGTAAAAAAATATTTTGGGAAAAAGGTCATTGGAATCAATATATATGGCGATAACTATACCACAAAACTATCTTCGGAGGAAACCTTTCGAAATTAGAATGAATTTGTTTGTCACTTGTTCGGAGATTTAAAGAGTGAATTTAGCCACTTTCACCCGCTCGAGTGCCTAGAACACTATTTGAATTGTACTTGAGACATCTTATATGTAAATTTCACCAAAAATTTCTCAAGTATATTGCAACATCTAAATCAGTGTTTCTTAAACTGTTTGCGGACCCCTGGGGGACCGCGAATATAGTGTTATGGGGATCCACAGTCTCATCTATGAACCATTTATAGAAACAGATGCAAATGTGAAATTCGTTCATCGTTCAATTGAGAGTAACATTAACTTATAATATCATGGTCGATGAGTGACCTCCGCCCCCCATAAGCGCATAAGTGATTCTTTGATTCTTTGACTCTGTGGTCCCCACACCTGAGCAGAGGGCCAGATGGAGAGAGATAGCCCTGGGTTGGCGGTTAATTATATTTTGGAAAAAAATAATTTAATAAATAACCCTGTTTGTAGTTTTTGTCTTTAGAAGTCCTTGAGATTCATGCTAGTGCAGGAGGAATTTTGTTCACCAACAGTACGTTGTAGTGAGCTAGATTTACAAAAAAAAAAGTATCTAAGTATATCTATCCGCATTCTAGATTCCATAACACAAGTTAGTTCAACTATGCTTACCATGGCTCTGGATAGCGATGTGTAGAATTTTGTAGAATATTTATTACTATTATCATAGATGGTGGCCAAGGCCCGTTGGGGTCTCAAGAATATCCTCTCTGGGGCTCACCAGATTCCCCAGCTACCCAGGTCTATGTGATGAAACACCCTGTTGCTTAAGACGATTCAAGTCTGACCACTACACCTTCTTCGCCGCAGTGGCACTCGGGGCCAGTGAGGTGAAGCCTGAAGAGATTATTGCACGAAAAATGGACCCGTGGACTGAATTAAGTTTTTTTTATACACAACTTAGGTGGTTACCGGGATTACCATGACCTGTGAACGTGTGTAACACCAGGGGATTTGAACCTGTGCTACCAACCCTATAAGAACATAGAGTATCTGTGCCGTCAGTGCAGAAGAAACAATCAGGACCAGCCTTTAGTCTTCCCAATGACAGCACAAAAACTCTCCAGTGAGCACTGGTTACCCTACTCAACGCCGGGAACACAACACGAGGTTATTATAGCCGTGGTATTCTGTAGTGTGGAGGTACTTCCGCAGTCACACTGCAGAATTGTGACGGGAATACCGTCATGTCCCACCTCCAGGGTCTTGATTAAGCTAAAGCACAACTGCTGTTATACCCTGGACACTGCTAAAAAATCCATTTAATTTTATACTTTAAAGCAATGATGATAAAGCGCATAATTAAAAGGCAGAGATGAACGAAAAAGCATAATGAAACTCTATTCATATAATTTTGGACGTTAAGAAAATAAGCGTAAAGTTCAAAATGTATGTATTATTATTATACTTTATTGTACACAAACACAAAATTACATTTATACAGAAAAATAGATGTAATGTACAAAGTTGAGCTTAACTCAAAATTGAGTTTTCTTCCAGCAAACCCGGGAGCCGCGGTAGCCTAGTGGTATGGGTAATGGACTGCTGAGACGAAGTCTCGGGTTCGATCTCAGGTTTTACTATGGCACACACCAATGACTTTTATATGCTTTTCGAAGTTAAAAGTGCCCGGTCAATAGCATTAGGCTCGCACTATTACATTGGGACCTAAACATAAACTGGCAAAATGTGGGTGTTAGCGCCTATTATGTTATGTTGTGTAAACCCGGGAGTGCACAGAGGAATTGCAATACGAGAGGCAAAGTCTAGTATACATGAAAGTGGAAATTTTAATGTAAGAGGTATACAAGATGTATACTGGCAATAGGAATACATAAACACATACATACTCAAATACATACAAATTTAATGGTTTTTTTGCCTGTGATGTAACAGTGGTTTTGCTTTGGCAATATTGAGGGCCTGTTTGAGAAACACAGTTCCAAATGAATGTTGTCGGAACAAGTCGAGCAGAGCACAATGTGCGGATGCAACCGTTTTGATTGCGCAACGAAAGTGAACGTGCTGCCCACCGGTCAATGGTACGGTAATACCATGGTTTATTGTGTTTACTTATTAGTACATGGGTCATCTGGCTCGGGCTGTGGGTTTTGATATATATGGTGGAGTTTTGAGGTATGTTTAAGTACGGTAATGCATGAATGAAACGGCATTCTAAAATAAAATGAATAAAGCGTTTTTATGTGACACATAATAATGCCTTTATCCTCGGAGGGCTAGGCAGAGGTAAATGAACACCCACATTTCAATATTCATTGTATTTGGTTCCACGTAATAGGGGGTGAGTCTATTGCCGTATTCCGGGCACTATTTATTTATTTATTTATTTATTTAGTACATGGAAAACTTACAGCATAAAAACATGAATAGCTAAAGCTATTGTTGACTCGTGTCATGCATCTGAGGCTGAGTCTGGGCTGTATAAATTTGTTTGATGTTAAACAGCCCTATCCCTTCGTCGCCTTGTACGACACCGTATGGGAAGAGATGGGGTGGTCCAAATTCTACTCTGCCGAGAACCACACGTCTTTAAAGAATATTAGTAACCAAAATTACTAATATTCTCCCTATCCCCTCTAGTTAATCTAAATTAATTGTGTCAAGAATGGATTCACGTCTGCATGTAATGCGTAGGATTCGAAAACGAGACCTCTAGATCGTGGGGCTGACTTCTTACCCCTCGTTTTCACCTCAGTATAAAACATGTATTTGATAAGTTGAAATATGTCACAGGCTACATGGTGAACGCAAATGTGTTCTATACTTGTTTACAACTTGTTGGTTATACATCCTATGTGAACGTAAAAGTATCTGAGATCAATGTATTATATACCCATATTTCGCAAAATATGAATAAATGAAATGAAATGAAATGAAATACATGTATAAAACAAGTATTATGTTTTGATTAGTCTTCTACGAGTCTTCAACAAGAGTTTTATAAACAAGTTTACAACTAGTTCCGTGGTTTAAACGGGGGGTTAACCATTAAGCTAACGAAGGTTATAAACATTTTTTTACAAAACAACATACCAACATAATATCATATTATGTTTTTATAACATTACTGTCCATCACATGGTTGCCTGGAAGAAATCGCTTCCGCGATAAGGCCGCCCATTGTACATTGAACTGTATGCATACCTACTTGTCCTACTGTAAATCTGTTGGTGTACAATAAATAATTATCTATCTATATATTATCTACATTATTTCGATATTACGTTATGTCTATATCGTTGGTACAGCAATATCATAATCTAATTCGCTGTTATATTTATACACTTCAGTAAAAATAAAACACCCAAACGAATAACATACTTATGCATCGATAATTCACGCATTTCGACCTCAAGTATACTGCCGGTAATTATAGGCTACATAAGTCGTCGATATATTAAATAAGTAGAAAGGAAAAGAAACACTAGATAAAACAATTGTTCATTTAAGACCTGAACACCGATCATCAGTTCGTAGAACCAGTTCTATGACTAACTGAACTCCTTTCGCTCTATAAATCACTCACGCAGATGCCATCATACATTTACATAATAATACAGGATGTTACAAAATTGCACAAACCAGTCTAAATACTTTTTCTTATACCACTTAAGTGGCAGACAAGCACATATATAATAGTGATCGGAGCCTATGGACGTGCTCAACACCAGGAGCGTCACACTCGCGCTACCGACCCTTTTTTTTACGTGCGCAAAATCCCCACGGATACCCCCCCACTGGAACCGGTGGAAAAGGTTATGTCGGACTCAAACCGACCAAAAACACACCGCCTGTGGGTCGTTTTTGGTTGCCGAAGGTGAGGTTAACAGGCATATCCCTCGCAGGGCCAACTCTCGATCTGGCCTGGATCTCTGCGTCAGACGGTACGAGAGGCTTTTTTTTTTTTTTTTTTTATATCACTTAGTTGGCAGACAAGCACACGGCCCACCTGATGGAAAGTAGTTACCGTGGCCTATGGACGTCTGTAACACCAGAGGAGTCACAGTCGCGCTGCCAACCCTGTAAGTACAGAGTTTCTGTGCCGTCAGTAGAAGACAAATCAGGACAAGCCTTTAGTCTTCCCACTGACGGCACAAATTCTCCAGTGAGCTCTGGCTACCCTACTCACCGCTGGGAACACAACACGAAGTTATTATAACCGCGGTATTCTGTAGGGCGGAGGTACTTCCCCAGTCGGACTGCTCAATCGGGCGGATATACCGCCGTGTCCTACCTCCTTCAAAAAGGCTACCGTGTGACCTCTCTAGCCACTCTCCCATGATGGGTCTTACCGCACCTACTACGGCGCGCCCTCGTGCTACCGACCCTGTACTGTAACCCTTTGCCCAATCTTTAATATGCACCAGGTTTTAGGGTTACCTACCACAAAAGTAAAAAAACGGAACGAATCACTTCGTAGTCCATCTGTCTGTCAAGGACTTTTTCTCATTAATGCGTTTCGGTATCAAGTTGAAAATCATATCTCAAACTCAGATCTATATCGTCTTGAAACTGTGCAAAAATCAAACTTAGAAATCAACGCATTCAACATATATTATGGTTTATGTAGTTTAAGTTACGGAACCCTCGGTACGCGAGTCCGACTCGCACTTGACCGGTTTTTTTTATGTCTTCATCGTCAGTCACTGCAAATGTTTTCATACTCACTATTGCATGTAAATATTTAAAAAAAAACTTAGTATAATGGCACAATCGCTAGTACGATAAAATGGTATTATTACATACATACATACATACATAAAATCACGCCTGTCTCCCATAGGGGTAGGCAGAGATCACGGATCTCCATTTGCTACGATCCTGACATATTACTCTCGCTTCATTCACTCTCATTACATTCTTCATGCATGCTCGTCGGTTTAGAGTACTCCTGACCTGCCCCTTTTCTAAAAAAGGTATTATTAATGTATGGAATTAATATATTATTACGTAATATGATAGTCATAATCATATATGTTTTTATTTATATAGGTGGCAGACAAGCGCACGGCCCACCTGGATGGAAAGTGGTTACCGTGGCCTATGGACGTGGGTAACACCAGAGAAGCCACACTCGCGCTGCCGACCCTGTAAGCACAGAGTTTCTGTGCCATCAGTGTAGAGGATAAAGCAGCATAAATTCTCCAGTGAGCTCTGGCTACTCTACTCACCGCATGGAACATAACACAAAGTTATTATAACCGCGGTATTCGGTAGGGCGGAGGTTTTCCCCAGTCAGACTGCTCAATTGGGCGGATATACCGACGTGTCCCTATAAAAAAACAAACAAACACTTTCATGTCAGTACCATACATAGTTTTTCAACACAGAAACACAAAAACACGCGTCCACACACACTCGCACACACGCAATCGTACATAGGTACACTTGCCCCAGTGCGCAGACGCATACTCAATCTCTTGTAAACAGTTTGAGTAATTGGTCCTTCGAATGTAAATCCGAAATCATCATTCATTGTACCATATTAATGATTAATAATCAACATGTCAATTTGTTTTGTACTCGTATCACAATAAAGTGCGCGTCACCGTGATGCTACCGTTGAACATCGATTTTATTCTTTTCTTTAGTGTGGAACATAAAGTTTATGTCCTACCTTAAGAGAATATGTACCTTAAACGTTTATAATAATAATTTAAACTATTATGGTCAGTCACATTAGTATTAAAGTTATCGAAATATTTACCATGTTGTGTTTAACACATACAGTTTCTGTGTTTCGGTGGAAGTACTGCCCCAGTCGGACTGCTCAATTAGAACGGGAATACGTCATGTCCTACCTCCTACTAATACCTCTTTGTATAAATCTTTAAATAACTCGCCATCTATTACATTGGGACCTATACATAAACTGGCGAAATGTGGGTGTAACCACATCTGCCAACCCCTTCGGGGATATAGGCGTGAGTTTATGTTGTTATGTTATAAATATTTATTTTTTAAATAAGTATATTAATCTGAATTCTAGATTATATGGTGCTTTATATCTTTGAACTTTGGACCGTCGCTCCTGGTTGCCATACGAACATCTATGGCACGTCGTTACAGGCATTCGGCGCCCACAAAAATCCGACTACTCTAACTTCAAAATTTCTACATTGCTAATTGGTTGTGCCGGTCAGTTGAAAGTCGCTTCACGGAAAATTCGCGTTTCCAGCCGCATCACAGTTATATTGGAAAGCCGACTCCAACCAAGTTGGAAAAATATATGTATGTCATACTTTTTTTATATACCACTTAAGTGGCAGACAAGCACACGACCTACTTGATGGAAAGTGGTTACCGTGGCCTATGGACGTATGCAAAACCAAAGGTTGCCACTCGCGCTGCCAACGCTGTAAGCACAGAGAGTTTCTGTGCCGTCAGTGTAAAAGACAAAGCAGGACCAGCTTTTGGTCTTCCCACTGACTGCACAAAAACTCTTCAGTGAGCTCTGGCTACCCTACTCACCACCGGGAACACAACACAGACTTATTATGGCCGCGGTATTCTATTGGGCGGAGGTACTTCCTCAGTCGGACTGCTCAATTGGACGGAAATACCCCGACGGTATTTCCTACAGAATGCGTCCTGAAAAAGTTACTAGTAGTGTACCACGCTGTAATCTCATTTATTTTCTTACGCTTTAGGTGTAGTTCTTTGTCAAAGAAATATTTTCTTCAATAAAAAATCAGTTAATCGCTTCCACTGACACCAGTGCCTTATGTACTTTTGTTTCGTGAGCAGACGCTCTCGTGATCGCCCACGGCTATTCTGACCATCTGTTCTGTCTGACCACAGGTGTGCTTGTATTGGTTTATATAATCGATTTATTTCTTTGTTAACCATCGTAATTAATTTAACTTTGAACAGAGAAATTCGGACTTTTTTTTTCAATAATCCACCTATGATCGGAATGTCCCGGGGTCGAATCCTGGCCATTACACTACCGACGTAACCCACTACTAACACATGTAATTTAGGAAGGGTAAAAGGAAATATTCAAAAATTTCATATAAATACTCACGCCTTTATCCCCGGAGGGTTAGGCAGAGGTGAATTAACACCCACATTTCACCATCATTGTATTCGGTCCCACGTAATAGGGGGTGAGCCTATTGCCGTTTTCTGGGTACTATTGTTGCCTCGAGCCATGAATCTGAGCCTGAGTCTGGGCTGTAAATATCTGTCTGATGTTAAACAGCCCTATCCCTTAGTCGCCTTGTACGACACCGCATGGGAAGAGATGGGGTGGTCCAAATTCTACTCTGCCGGAAACCACGCGGCTAAACAACAAAAAATTCGCTTGCAAATAATCTTCAAAAAAAATCCTAATTAAGACTTTCAATTTCCTAGCTGAACAAATCGGCCGCTATGAAAACCAATGGTAATAAAATGAATTAATATTGTACATACATGAACTTTAAAAGTGAAAGGTACCGAGAAAATTGAACTAGAATTGCAGACGTGAGATGTCATATATTCAATCAATATATAGGATATTGAAATATATAATTACAGTATCAAGATATATGTATATACAATTTAACATACGGTAAAAGCGATTTTACCCAAGTACGTACGTAAAATGTAATGATGGCACTTCACATGGCTATTTGTGTATGCTATTGGCTGTTTGTTGATTTGACAAAATATTTTATATATATGCAAACATGTAAATATAGACAAATACAATTTGCTTTACAAAAAAAGTATGCAAATATTAATGGATTATTGGAGGCCAATTGTAATAATAAAAAAGATTTGGGGAAACACATGCCTAGGATAATCAGCGGATATTGGAAACTTTTAATCTTCCGGTGGTGAGCTAAATGAAACCAAACTGTGAGGTTTAAGGTTTAATTGTCCACTCCAGTGTGCATTCAGAAATAGATTTAAGGATACGTTCCTAATGTGTAACTAGCCTTAAATTTAAAATTAGAGTTTTAGAAACTAGGTCAAAATTATCCTACGTCACCAATGCATTTTTAGGTTATTTTGAAGTTTAGATTTAAAGTATAATTAAAGTAAGCTCAAGGCATCCCTCGGCGAGTATAGGTAAACCCAGCAGCGAGAAAGCTCGTAGCAGGCGAAACTCTCAATTTAAGCCCATGCGGTACATAAATGTTTGAGGTGAAAAGCCCAAACCCTCCATAAGGAAATGCAGATGAAACCGAAGACAAAGAAAAGGCAAGAAAAAGGCACAGGAAAGAAAAGACGGTTCCAAATATTAATGGATTATGCATGGATGGGTATTTACATTCGTCTGTTCGTGCCTCAGAGAGCATGTTAAGCCGTTTATCTGTGGCAGTCTTTACGTATAGTTGGAGCCTTAAAAAGTACAACAACTGTTCTAACTACAATACCTCGGTATCACCTTTGGGTTGAGGAGGTCATATTGCAGTCGCTTCATAAAAAATATCGAGGTTCAGCCGAATCCTAGACTCCGAGGTGAAAACTTCGAATACGACTGAGATTAACGCTTAGATAAAGAAGAATATTCTAAATATATTTTACGTATGTGTCAGTGTATAATAATAATCATAATTCATTGTTGTTTCAAGATGAAAGTGTGAGCAAGACAGCATTACGTAACGAAGTTACAGAGAGTAAGACGGCGGAAGGACCAGGCAGTTGAGGACGACCGCATTGTTGCGTGACGATTATTTAAGGGATTTTGATGGCTGAAACAGTCATACAACTATATCAAGATAAAATTTAGCATGGTTATAATACACCATATATATAACCGCGGTAGCCTAGTGGTATGGGTAATGGATTGCTGTGACAAGGTCAAGGGTTCGATCCCAGGTCTTACCATGGCACACACCAATGACTTTTCAATGCTTTTCGAAGTTATGTGTGTATTTATCACAGGTTTATAAGTGCCCGGTTAATGGCAATAGGCTCGCCACCTATTACATTGGGATCTAAACATAAACTGGCGAAATGTGGGTGCTAGCACCTCTACCTACCCCTTCGGGGAATATAGGCGTAAGTTTATGTTATCTTATGTTTATAATACACCAAAAACTGGCTGAATCAAAAATTGAGAAAAAAGAGAAGCAGGTATCTTAGGCTGGCATAGTTATCGGCACATATCAAGATATTGGCGCACATCAATTGTCTTGCGACATGGGGTCAACACCCAAAAAATTCCGACTACTGTTTTCCTATAATGTATTTTTTTTTTGACTAAGTGCCCTATTACTACGGCTATCTTTGATATTTTCTTGTTTAATACTTTTTAAAGCGTGATTTTTCAGTAGTCAGTTTTTAGTTTTAAACTTTTAGATGATACTAAACAATGTATATTTATCTCAAATTTATTTTTTAATACAGTACTTTATGACCGAATCGAAATAAATTCGATCTTCAAAAACAGTACTTCCTAAATGCTATCCCATTTTGACGATAAATTTCGTATTACTTTTTTACAGCTGTCACTTTTCAAAAATGAAATAAAAATGTTTGTTAGCTTAATGTTGTCTCATTGATACACAAAAAAATCATAAAATTTGGAAGGGTCATTCCTAAAAAAACGCAAGAAAATATTAGTACTAAAAATTGGATTTCCTCCAATTTCTTCAAAAAAAAACAGCAATTTCATATGTAACGTATTAAGTTGGGAAACGACTATTTTTTTCTCCATTTTCTTCAAGAAGGGCATATGATGGTTTCTTCATGGTCGGCAGCACTAGTGTAAAGCCCCTAGTGTTGCATACGTCCATAGGCCACTGTAACCACTTCCCAAAAGGTAAGCCGTGTGCTTGTCTACCATTTTAGTAGTATATAAAAATGCGTCTTAAATTAAATATTGTAATAAGATTATTTAAATATGTTTAAATATTTTTAACGATCAAAAATAAAATCCACCGAATTTCTTGCCGGAGTCTGTGAAGAGAGAGTTGCGATTCGAACTTCGAGAGCAGACTATACTCCATTCTGTTGGGTACTTAACTAACTTGTAGCGACTTGATAAAATACATTTTAAACAAATAAACTAGGCTAACTAACTTTACTAACTAGTGGTTCAATTTCACATCTTACTAAATATCGACGAATACCATAAAACAATACATTCAATCAATTAGCCCATCGTAGTCCGCTGGTGGACCTAGATCGCAAGACAAGCTGCCCGCGTACGGAGGCAACTCGGGCGTCGGAGGTCGATGAACGACCTCCGCCCCCCATGAGCGCCGGGATGGGGGTGACAGGTGGAGCCGCCTGTCACCCTGGCAGAAACAGGCCGCGGCCGTGGCGCGCCTCCCCGTTTCCGGAGACGAGTTGGGGACTCTGTAGTCCCCACACCCGAGAAGAGGGCCAGATCGTGAGAGATGGCCCTGGGACGGCCGGGGTGCGAGGGATATGCCTGTCAACCTCACCTTCGGCAACCAAAGCGACCCACAGGTGGCGTGCGTTTTAGTCGGTTCGAGTCCGACATAACCTCCTCCACCGGCTCCGGTGGGGAGGTATCCGTGGGGATTTTGCGCACGTAAAAAAAAAAAAGACCTCTTCCAATGTTGGGAGGCTAAACCATACATTATGAGAAGACAGATTCACCAAATGTGTGGTTTTGCGCATCCAGTACATACATTCCAGTTTTTTTTCTCAAGTCTCTTCATCAATTGTCAATAATTTACGACATGTAACAATAATTATCACTTAGTAAAAGTCTTCAGACTATACAAAACGAATTACTATGTATGATCGCGAAATAAAACAGTGTTACCTCCTAGAGACACTGTTTGGTGGAGACGGGAGCAAAGATAACGTCATTCAACCGAATAAATCTATTTGAAATACTGCTACATAGAGGTATTGAGCGAAAATAGGTGCTATGGTTAAGGGATAACCTACTATATTTTTATTATAGTATAGATCTACTCTGTTTTAACCTCCTAGTGCCTAGGAAAATTTTCAATGCTAAATTCAAATAAAAACTATCCCAATTTACTAAATAAGGCTTAAGAACTCAAAAAAAAAACACATTTAGAAAATGTAGATTTTCTCAATGTCATATCTAATATAGGACATGAGTTCTCAATGACTACGGTATTTTGTTATATCATTTTTTTTTTATGCCACTTCGTTGGCAGACAAGCACACGGCCCACCTGATGGAAAGTAGTTACCGTGGCCTATGGACGTCTGTAGCACCAGAGGAGTCACAGTCGCGCTACAAATCAATATTCATAACATGGAATATGAACTATTTGTTTGTGTTATTATAACGTGATATTAACTATATTTCATAAATTTTATAGTCAATGAAAACCACAGTGGGCAAAATAGCTGCAAAAGTTACTCTATTCTAATTTTAATACATTATTTGAATTGCTTATTTTTTTTGCAAATACATGCTAATTGACTGCAATTTGATGAAACTCATTAGTATTGTTACGACCGACGTCGATATCTCGAAAACTAATAATCGAATCTTCAAGAAATAAAAACGCATTGTTAGTGACGAGGTACTCTACCGATTGGCATAGAAAAATCTAGAATCGTCAACACAAAGTCACAACCTACCTACGAGTACCTACACACTCTTTTGAATAAAAACAAACAATAGGTAAATATCGAGAATGTACTCGAAGGTCAGCGACGGCGGCAAGATCAAAGAATAGGTATTTATCGCTCGCGAACTTTCTAGATAGTTCGATCCTCCTAATTGAGAGGTATAAAAACATGCTCGCATAGCGACACGATTCATTCTGTCTTTGAGACCGAAAGCGAACACAGCGAACTTAAGCGACTGAAGAAGATTCTACCTGCGATCTGAGCAACGACTGTGGACTACTGTGAACTACTGAGCGACTGGAACTGTTGAAGAGTACTGTGTGTACTAGTGATTCAATTGTCTAGTTTGTGGTGAGCTAATAAATCTCATCGTTGAGTAAACGGCATTTAATTGTAACCCGTGCACGTAACAGTATAATTTTCATCAAATTGTAAAAAAAATATTCGTAAAAATTATCGGAAATTTTTACGAATATTACATGGTGAAATAAAACGGTTTTAATATATGCAAGTATAATGACGTTAGGCCCCAGGAGGTTAAGCTTATCTAAGAATAATATTAAGTGACTTTACTCGTATTCAATCACGCGAAGACAGACTGTGTAATTGTCTCCTGTGTAGGGTAGCCAGAGCTCACTGGAGAATTTGTGCTGTCAGTGGGCTTGTCCTGCTTTGTCTTCTACTGACGGCACAGAAACTCTGTACTTACAGGGTTGGTAGGGCGACTGTGACTCCTCTGGTGTTACAGACGTCCATAGGTCACGGTAACCACTTTCCATCAGGTGGGCCGTGTGCTTGTCTGCCAACGAAGTGGTATAAAAAAAAAAAAAAAGCCGAAATTATGAACACAATTTGTAAGAAATATCTGTGGCTATGTCTCACTCAATATTAAGTACGTTTCCTGTTATGGAATACTCAATAGTGAACACTCTTGTACGTACAGCAGCATCAGCCACACAGAGTCCACTGCTGAACATAGGGCTCTCCCATAGACTTCCAGAATGACCGATCTAAAGCAGCCCGCATCCAGCGCTTCCCGGCGACCTTGATGAGGTCGTCCTTCCACCTGGCCGTTGGGCATCCTACGCTACGTTTGCCCGTACGCGGTCGCCATTCCAGAACTTTATTTGCTCCATCGGCCATCTGTTCTGCGCGCTATGTGTCCCGCCCACTCCCACTTCAACGAGCTTGTATTACGTACAAGTGTACACTTGAGATAAATAAATAAATAAAAACTTGAGTTATATTAACAATACTAAACACAAAAATATATTTTTTAAATTCTTGTCAGTCTGTTTACGATGAATATATACAATATTGACCGGATCATAATACTGTTATTATAGAGGTCTTAATCAGACTTAAAATTTTAAATCTTACGTTTATTTTGATCGCAATTTTATTTTTGTCATTATACACAACGCTATCTAGACCCATGGTAAGCATAGTTCCACTAGCTTGTGTTATGGGATCTAGAAAGCGGATAAACATACTTAGATACTTTTTTTTTTTGTAAATACGTACATATTATACATAGAAACACCCAGACCAATGCAAATATACATATTCATGCATACAAATATTTGCACTGAGCGGGAATCGAACCCGCGCCCCCTGCATAGCAGTCGCATGCTCTACCGCTACGCCACGGAGGTCGTCATTCATTGGTTGACTAAAACAAGGTGTGACCGGGTAAAACCGCGGACATCAGCATAATAATATAAAATATCAAATGCAGAATATCCGATCAAAAACCAAGCAGTTCAAAGACTCTTTCCTTTGCCGCACCGTTAAGACCTGGAATTTTTGACCTTCACCAGCTCACGTGTTTCCTTCTTTTTACAGTCCCGGATCCTTTAAGCGGGACGTGAAAAAGTATATGATGAGGCCGTCAAGCTGAGTGTCACCATTGTAACATGGTATATGTAAGTAATGGTGACCCTCTTATCTGAGACATTGCCTTCAGCTTACCATCAGGCGAGACAAAGTCTAATTGACGTGTCCTATATTGAAAAAAAAGTGTCCTATATAAAAACAGAACCTCCAGACTGACGTTCACATGTGCTCTTTATGTGCCTAAACAGAAAAATTAAATTGATTCTTTGATTCTTTGACTAAAAATATAAATTCAAATACATCTAAACCTTTTAAACCAACAAAAATAGATATTTCCCTCGAAACCGTGTCTCCAATCTAAACGACAGCCAGTAAAAACTGGCTCTTCGATTAATCTACAAAGTCGTTCAGTCCGTCCTTCACAACGTCCCCACTCGAGCCAACAAAGAGCCAGACCAAAACTATCCCACATTTTTCGTTATCTTCCTTCATAAACAGGGATCATGAGCCTTACCCTTTCGCCATAAATCTGTGCCCCCCCTCACCCCACCGCGAGGTGGTTTTGAATGGAGATTGAGCCAATTAAAGTAATCGCCGTAACAGTCGACGCTGCCTTGGATTAGTTCTCTGTGGGTTTGAGGCGAGGAGTAGTTGTTAGTTTTAAATTTTTTGGCTATTTTCAATTTGTTGTTATAATTTACAGATATTGAAAAACTCACTTGTACTTTTACACATTATATAATGCATGTATGTATGTACATTATGTATGAAAAGTACAAGTGAGTTTCTCAATATGTGTAACAACAAATTCCACCAAGTGCCATCAATCAACCGTCTAAATAGTCTGTTATAATTTACTTATAATATTGAAATGGCTATATAAATAGACTGTAGATCAAAAGATCAATATTACATAATGAGTGAAATTCATGTAAAAAGAAAATTATGTAGGTATTAACAAACAAGATTACTTATAGAGGAAAAGCAATCTCTCTGTACTCATCGTTTTATGAATCTACCATAAGGTTATTCAAGTTTTAATTTTTTTATAGGACTAAACTTTAAGACTAATCGTCAATATCATAAGTATTAGAATTTTTATTTACCCAACACAATGGCTGATCCGGCTGCTTAATATCCACCTTCAAAGTAAATATCGAGTAGCAATGTACTACTTATACCGATATTTACTCAAGAATGCCTTTACCAAGGAGGCCTTACCTTTTTTTTGACAGTTGAAAGATGTAAGGAAATAATGAGTGTGAAAAAGACATTACGCCTTACAAAAAAGTGTTCAAAATCATAAATTTCAAGCATTCATAAATTTTAATTTAACAATAAGATTAAAAAGTTTGTACTGATCTTATTTTATTTATAGTTTATAAATATACATAACTTAAACATAAGGTATTTACAAATCGACACTACAAATACACACTTCACAAATCATAAATTTCTTCAGAATAAAAAATATTAATTTTAAATAAATTTACCAAAAAATATTAACCACATTCGACTCCACGGCTCGCCGCCCCGCAGGATTAGTATCATACAATACAAGCAACAACTGAATCCTTTTATTTATTGCTATTTATTGTTATTGCATTCTCTGTGCTCATTTCGCTCATCTAATATTGTCTTGGCATAAATTTCGCTTAGCGCTTCTGAGCGTTTTAAATATCATGGCTAATTAGACCCTTAGCTTTTCTCGAGCTTTTAGCTGATGAATTTTATTTTTTATTGTGTTATGGAACTTTGAAGTTAACCCTTTAAATCATATGAGTGTTGAGGTTATTGCTTGAGTAAAATAAAATCCAAGAATTTTTATAATTTTGTTTTTTTTTTAGAACACTTAGGTGATACTTAGAATTTTAACCACCCCATCTCTTCCCATGCGGTATCGTACAAGGGGACTAAGGGATAAGGCGGTTTAATATCAGACAGATATATACAGCTCAGACTCAGTCTCAGATGCATCGCTTAAGTCAACAATAGTGTCAAGAAGACGGTAATTAGCTCACCCCCTATTACGTGGGACCGAATTCAATGATTGGTGAAAATTGAGAGTTAATTTACCTTTGCCGAACCCTCCGGGGATAAAGGCGTGATTGTATGTATGTATGTCTGCAGCAAAATATTTGAGGCTGCCAATTCCTATATCAATCTAGATAATACATTTAGATATATCATTATCCGTGACATTTGAACTAACACATTTATTTTTTTTTATTTTTTTTATACCACTTAGTTGGCAGACAAGCACACGGCCCACCTGATGGAAAGTAGTTACCGTGGCCCATGGACGTCTGTAACACCAGAGGAGTCACAGTCGCGCTGCCAACCCTGTAAGTACAGAGTTTCTGTGCCGTCAGTAGAAGACAAATCAGGACAAGCCTTTAGTCTTCCCACTGACGGCACAAATTCTCCAGTGAGCTCTGGCTACCCTACTCACCGCTGGGAACACAACACGAAGTTATTATAACCGCGGTATTCTGTAGGGCGGAGGTACTTCCCCAGTCGGACTGCTCAATCGGGCGGATATACCGCCGTGTCCTACCTCCTTAAAAAATACTGATAGCATCAAGTCTGCGGTTCATAGAGATCACTTCGAGAATGTACTGTTCCAATTTCATCACAATACGGCACATTTTTAATATCATATATACAACTGGTTGAAATTTACCGTAGCATATCTTGTAATATTGTATTCTAGAAGAGGGATCAACTATTTAGATGTATTTTTTTATTTTTTCGAGGTGGTAGGACACGATGGTATTTGCGTCCAATTGAGCAGTCCGACTGGGGAAGTACCTCCACCCTATAGAAAACCGCGGCCATAATAATCTTGCGTTGTGTTCCCGGCGGTGAGTAAGGTAGCCAGAGCTCACTAGAGAATTTTTGTGCTATCAGTAGGAGACCAAAAGCATGTCCTGCTTTGTCTTTTACACTGACGGCACAGAATCTCACTGTGCTTACAGGGTTGGCAGCGGGAGTATGACTCCATTGGTTTTGTACACATCAATAGTCCACGATAACCACTTTCCATCAGGTGGACCGTGAGCTTGTCTGCCACCTAAGTGATACAACAAAAAATTGTTTTTGTATTTTCTATTTCAATCTATAATTTTTGAGTAAGATAACGTCACGCATTGACGACCAAGCTACTGTACTAAACTGAGAAAGGAAAGCGTCATAGCACCCACAGGACAGGCTTGCCTAGTGCGGGATCAACGTATACCACTTCAATTGTATTGTTTCTGGCAATAAATTATTTTTCTTTTCTTTTTCCTAAACTACTGAATATTACACATAGAAACAGATAATGTAAATAAATTTATTTGCATTAGTATTAAAACTATAGAAATATTTACCATGCTGTATTGTTACAAGTTTCCGATATTTTGGCGCTGTTGCAAGCACCATGATCACGGAGGAATTGATTTGAAAAAAAAAAAAGTTTTTTTTGTTTTTTTTATTGTTTTTAAATATTTATCTTAATTACTTACTATCGGACAGGCTGTTTTTCTTACGCGTTACGCAATCAATCATTACAGTCCGCATGCGAGGGTTAAATAGTGTCAATACTTTCACGATTGATGTTTAACAAAAAACAAAATCACTTACTTGACTTAATAACTTACTACCAAATTCAAATGTAAATTTAATTATTTAATTAAGGTTATTACGTAGTTAATTCATACTTAACTTTTACTTTTAATGTTTTTATTAATGTTTATTAAAATATTTGGAATTTATTTCATGTATTTTAACACTTGTTAAGTTTCGAAGAAATATATAGGTAACTAGCTGTTGCCCGCGGCTCTGCCCGCGTGGTTTTCGGTTATCGCGACCAAACATAGTCTATGTCCTTTCTCAAGATCTAATCTACCTCTATATCAAATTTCATCAAAATCGGTTCAGTGGTTTAGGCTTGAAAGCGTGTGAGGGATATGCCTGTCAATCTCACCTTCGGCAACCATCAATGACCCACAGGCGCCGTGCGTTTTAGTCGGTTCGATTTCGACATAACCTCTCCCACCAGTTCCGGCGGTGAGGTGTCCGTGGGAATCTTTCGCACGTAAAATAACCCGTGAAAGCGTAACATACAGACAGACATACAAAGTTACTTTCGCAAGAACAAAAAGGTTTAACGTTTTAAACTACTGTGAGAAAAAAAAGGTATTTCCGTCGATAGTAGGAGGTAGGACTCGGCGGTATTTCCGTCCAATTGAGCCGTCTGACTGGGGAAGTACCTCTGCCCTACAGAATACCGCGATAGTAGGAGGTAGGACACGGCGAAAATAAATTATGACAAATATCGACAATGTGCCGGTAGTTGAAGAACTATTACTACATCATGAACTCAAAGATGGCGGGCGTGCACCACTGAGCCAGGCAGCTTGTTACCACGGCCGGTGTAACCTGCTCGACGGTCAGACAATTCAAAGGTATTTGAGTTACAATATTGTATGTCATGGACCGCGATAGTTTAAAAGTTATTATTACACTCATCCTGTTGCAAGCGTTAGTAAAGTACCGGATACTGCTTGCCCCAGCACCTTATTATAAGAACCTATAATCACGGTAAACTGCCATTACAGAAATACTGTCAATCAGGGAGCGAAATAATAAGAGGTGTCTATGCCCCGTATTCCAGAACAACATTCATTCATTCTCAAAATGACTTTAGAACTGTCATTCGTTCGCAGATTGAAGACTGAGTTTCATTCTGGATTACGGGCCTAAATGATTTAATACGAGCTAATCAGAATCACCGCGGTTACACTAGCAAGTAATTTTCATCCCGTTCCTGAAACCGATAGGAACATATGCGTTAAAAAGTAGCATTTACGTTATTCTGGACTATAGTCTATCATTGTGTCAAATTATCATTTAAATCCGTTCAGCCGTTTGAGCTTGATTTATTACACCATAATACTGCCCTCATTATGAAAAATGCAATACTTATCTATATCAAACATGTTCTTGAGTAAATCGCATTAAAATAAATAAATATTTTGGTATCATTTTCAGCGGGTATGATAATATTTTTTTGATTTTTTGCATTCTTTATTCATAAATTTATTTATATGTGTAACATTCGCGTAAATCAAGTGTATGTTTTATTACGTCATGTAATTATGTGTGTATGTATGTATGTCTAAATATTTCATACCATGTAGTAAAGATAAAAAGGGAATTCTTTATTTAAATCATGTCGTAATTAAAATAAAAATTCAAGTAATACCTACCTACTATTTTTTTTATTTACACGCTGACAATTTAATGCTATTTACTGTAGAATAATTGAATTCGAAGTCGTAGATATTGCCAGCAGTTTTCGTAAAGAGGGCTTCGTATTAATTAGTTATATGTAACTAGTTTAAAAATAAAGAAGTTAATTCTGCGCAAGCTTAAGCTGTGGAATAATGTCCCTGCAGCTGTTGAGGCTTTTCCAAGGGGTCACAATATGGTGTTCTTCGAGAAGGTTCTTACATGGTCGGCAGTACAAGTATGACGCCCCTGATATTGCACAAGTCCAAATGATACGGCCCATCTTAAAAGAAAATATTAAAAATTATAATTAGATACTCATAATTTGCCACGTGGTTTCTGGCAGAGTAGGATTTGGACCACCCCATTTCTTCCCATGCGGTGTCGTACAAGGCGACTAAGGGATAAGGCTGTTTAACATCAGACAGATATTTACAGCCCAGACTCTACCTCAAATGCATGGCTCGAGTTAACAATAGTGCCCGGAAAACGGCAATAGGCTCACCCCCTATTACGTGAGACTGAATACAATGGTGTAATGTGGGTGTTAATTTACCTCTGCCTAACCCTTTGGGGATAAAGGCGTGATTATTTGTATGTATGTATGTACTCATAATTTTTATCCTATTTTTATTAATCACTTGCTGTTGCTCAACAGTTAATGAAAAAACATATTCCGTATCATAAAATTAAACAGCAAAGAACGTTTGACCGGACAGGAAAACTTTAGCTACCCTGTGGTGGAGTATTTCAAATGATTAGGCAGATTTATGCAGGGTAGGGTAGGTCGCTATCGGCAACGACCACCCCCTCCTCCCGGAGGATTGGGACAAACTAGATTTGTAGAGTGTTTTATTTGATTATTGGTCATGTTGAGTCACTTATGTCGAAAGTTTTTGAGGATTTTTTTGATAAAATCTAAAAGTTAGCAGTTATCACGAACATGATCCAAGCGGTCCAAGATTTCGGGGTCCAAGCCAACTTCACCTGTAAGCCGGTACACACCTGTTGATTGACGGAAGAAACCCCGGCGTAGGTTTTCCTCTCGTCATTAGATGCTAGTTAGTCCTGTAAAAGTCAAAATAAAGCAAAAACGTGCAGACTAGTACACCTTCCAGAAGGAGTTTCACTGTGACGTAGGTGAGGATACGGGGTTACACACACTGACCGAATACCCGGTATAGGAGAGGCCAAGGCGGGTCCTTGTGACTGCCTTGGGGTGAGAGTTCTCTCACTCAGAACGTTACTCACAGTGAAGGAGGCGAGGAAGCATTGCGCCAATGCAACTCGGGCGTCGGAGGTTGCTGAACGATATCCGTCCGCCGTGAGCGCGGACCTATGGGAGAATGGTGGGGCCGGTCTGAGTCCAAAATAACCACCCCACCTTCTCCGAGGGGAACAAAAAAAGACTGGCACACCTGGTGATCGATGGATATGCTCAGGTGCAGACTGTCCTCTCAGAGATGAGATGTCACATAAAAACTATATAATTAAAAAAAGGATCCGAAATAAAAACTTGAATGTAACCGCATGCAAAGCTAAGCTGATGAAGATGACGCGATATTAAAATATGGTCCCATATTTGACCTTTAAGCAGAGGTCAATTTTAACATTACTTGAAGACCAGCGTCCCGCGAGACATCAAAGATTGTACATACCAATATAGTTGTGTAAGAAGACTATTTCAAATTATTTTCTTACTCAATTAATGTGATTACCTTGGGTTTAAATTGCTTTCGTACATTCAACGTCGTAAAAGGTAATGAAAATTAAATTAAGTGTTGATATAATTTTAAGTAAGTACTATTTATTTTTTATACTACAGACAAGCACACGGCCCACCTGAAAGAAAGTGGCTACTGTGGTCTATGAACATGAGCAAAACCAAGGGAGTTACACTCGTGCTGCCAACCCTGTAAGAGAGTTTCTGTGCCGTCAGTGTTAAAAGCAGGACAAACTTTCGGTCTTCCCACTGACAGCACTAAAATTCGCCAGTGTGCTCTGGCTACCCTACTCAACTTACCGCCGGGAACACAACACGAGATTATTATGGCCGCGGTATTCTATACTTCCCCAGTCGGACTGCTCAATTAGTCGAAAATACCGTCATGTCCTACCTCCTAATACTAGCTTTTGCCCGCGGCTCAGTCTGCGTGTATATCGGTTATCGCGACAAAACATAGGCTATGTCCTTACCCAAGGTATAATCTACGTCTGTACCAAATTTCATCAAAATTGGTTCAGTAGTTTTGGCATGAAAGCGTAACACACAGACAGACAGAGCTATTTTCGTATTTATAATATTAATATGGAGTATGAATTGTTGATGCATTTACTCAAGACATACTACAGAACAGAAACATTGGCAAGAATTCTAAAGTCCACTAACGTACCACCAACAATTTCGCGTAATTATTATTTCTGTCGTGCGTATGACATTATAAAAAGGCCTATTCAGATACACGTCAAAATTCATTACAATCATTTGTATAGTCTGATTTGGCAATCAAATTCAAAATTCAAAATATCCATCCAAAATTATAAAATTAACCCTAACATCAAACTATCGCCACTAAGTCTGTCTACCCCATAACCCGATGCTTTTAAGGTGAGGTAGGTACCTCTAAAGGCTGACGGCTTCATCAGCCAACGGCCGTGTTTTCATTAGTTGGTGTAACGTATGACGCGATGGGGGACTAAATCTTCATTTTTGACGTCCCATGGGTCAAAGCGTGGATAGTGATGTGTGAGTACTACTGGAAGAGCCGACAAATTTATCGTATCAGTATCTATTATGATGAATGAACTCGTTTATTATGTAAAGACCATTAAAATAGTACTGAATAAAATTTTAAAGCATTTGTTAATTATTCAAATTGATTAAGATATAGAAAAAACCACCACCAACTTTGCTGACAAATCCTTTTCGGTTCAGGCGGCTCGGTTGTGGAATGCTTTGCCAGTGACTGTCAGGCGAGCTCAGTCCTTGCCTGTGTTCAAAATGAGTATGAAAGAGAGGAATAATAAGGTGAAGTAAATTTGTTTGTGTTAATGTATTGTGACTTTTTCTAAGATATATATAGTGTGTATGCTTATATATGTATAATTGTATTTACCTATGGCTATTGTGTTTTCTTATTGTTTTTACATTATTATTATTTTATTTTCTTTATATATTCTCTATGTACACCTAACTGCCTTAAAATATTCTTCTCCTATTTTCTTATCTCCATCCTTTGGTTGCCTGTAAGAAATTGCCGCAGAGCGATAAGGCCGCCATCTGTACGTGCCACGGAACTTGTATCACATATTCTAGTGTAATGTGTAATTGGTGTACAATAAAGACTTCATTATTATTATTATTGTTATTAAAAAAAATAATCGGTTCAGGCGGGGTTCGAACCCGCGATCTTTTCCTTACAGGGAGAACGCTCTGACCACTAACCCACAGAACCTTCGCCCAAAACCATCCAAATTTTTCTTTACATATATCCGTCTTACGGCGACGGTTAAGTGCCATGTACCGATATTCGTATAGTATGAGCGGAGTCACCAAAAATCAATGTTCAAAAATGATTGCAACATCATTCATTGGTACCGATAATTCGTACGAATGTCGGTAGATGGCATTAACCGTTGCGGTAAGACGGATATACGTGTAGAAGAGTTTGAACGGTTTCGGGTGAAGGTTCTGTGGCTTAGTGGTCAGAGCGTTTCCTCTGTAAGGGAAACATCGCAGGTTTGACTGCTGCCTGAATCGATTCCATTTTTCTATATCTTAATCATTAAATGGTACTTTGACCACCGGTTCGAAACGAATCCCCGGCCTGAAAAGACTCCGGTAAGATACTCGACAGGCATTTTTTAGGCTTGAGTTATACCAGTGGGAATTTGTTTTGATTACAGCTGCACTGGACAAAACGGTCACTGATGGGACCTGCTCTGTGTTAGATGCTAAGAAATGTTCATATGAAACTTCTAGAATGTAAACGTTTGCATTGTAATGTTACTGTGGGAGAAAATATAAAAAGCAAATTATTACTCACCAGAAAGGCATGACATAAATAGTACACAGTCATGCTATTCATCCCGGGAATACTTAAGTAGGTTCCTATAGATTACGGGAATTGATTCAGTACTCCACGTGAGCAGAGCTGCTGTCAACACTGAGTATCATATGAATTAACATTGTTTAGGATAATGCTTGAAGTCTTACGCGTCACAACAAAAAGTCCTGTGTTCAGTTCCCATATCGAGCAGTGTTTTATTGCTAAGGAATTCTCAATACTCTGGAAAAATGCCCGGTTGCCAATATTATGCTAATCCCCTATTACGTGGGATAAAATAGTAATAAACTAACTTTTAAACGTTCGCGTTTCATGATGTACGTTCCATGATATACGTTAATTAGCGTAAAAAATATTGTATAAAAGATTATTAAACGGTACAGCCGCTTTTGGTGCATGAATAGCAGTTCACGCATGAATCAGATTGACAACAGTTCTGTTCATTCCTTTTCTTTTATATGCCTGTTGACAAACAAGCATAAGCACAAAGAAATAATCTGACCACATCACGACTGACAATATTTCATACTTCAAAAATGAGCCACCTCAAAGTGAAGTCACTTCCAGTCGCCGGCCATCCGTTGACACGTCTGGCACGGACGAGACGGGGGACATAGCTAATGTTGATATATCGAGCGCCGGCCGACGGACAGACGCACACACATCTTAAATAATAAGGACGCTACCTGTGTCATTGTTTATTTATGGCACATGGTTTTTTACGTGTTTTCTTTCCCATTCTGTTATTTTTTAACGTGGAAACGTGGTGTTTTTAGAGTCAGGGAGAACTAATTTTTAATATTTTTTTATACCACTTGGTTGACTGACAAGCACCCGGCCCACCTGATGGAAAGTGGTTACTGTGGCCTATGGACGTGTACAATACCAAGGGAGTCACACTCGCGCTGCCAACCTTCTACGAGTTTCTGTCCCGTCAGTGTAAAAGATAAAGCAGGACAAGCTTTTGGTCTTCCCACTGACAGTACAAAAACTCTCCAGTGATCTCTGGCCACCCTACTCACCGCCAGGAATACAACACGAGGTTATTATGGCCGTGGTATTCTGTAGGGCGGGGGCTTGCCAAGTCGGAGTGCTCAATAGGACGGAAATACCGTAGTGTCCTACCGCCTCGGAAAATTTAAATACATTACTCAAGGTGTAATAGCATACATTTATTTCCGTCTCATCATCTGCCATGATTCAATATTTTCAAAGTTGTTCTGTTTTATTTATCCATGTATTTTATTTATTTATTTAAACTTTATGCACAGTAAAATTGTAGGCAGACTGACTGACTGGCAGAATGACCTAAGTCATTGTCTAGCAGTCAGCCTTAGGCTGATGAAGAGATACATAAAGTTAGATGCAGGCAGAGAAATGTTATGTCATACGGTCTGCTGCTATATTTGTAAATGTAAATGTAAATATTTGATGAAAAAAGTTTACTATAAAGTAGATGAGTATCTTGAAGATGTAAATGCGTGGCCAACATAAGTATCTTGCTTGCTCGCACACCTTGAATTATAAACTAAAGGAAATTTAAAAATAAAGATTATCTAGTTCTAATATAGTTCTCTGAGTTTCTAACTGGTATCTTCTTAGTAGAACTAACCTACTGAACCAGAGAAAGAAATGTTATTTCGTGACATAATTGTAAAATTTTGACGGTCGTATGTGCCTAAACTGAATAAATGAAATTGATTCTTTGATTCTTTGAATGAGCTATTTACTACCATACCATTGCAGACTCGCATGCAGTTTGATTTTTTTTTGTCTGTCTGAACGGCTGAAGTGATTTTGAGGGGATTTAATTGGTAATATTACAAGGAGCCTCTTAGAATAATATTTTTTAAATAACGCGTTAATAGAATCCTTGCGGTTGAGGAATTCGTGGGTACAACTAGTTTCTTATTTTTTAAGTTTAAGCAACTTCTGAAAGGCGTCTATATAAAGATAAACGTGTATGTTAATTTGTATAGGCGCCATGTCAAAATTATACGGCCTAGCGTTATGCAAACCATTGACTGATTTATCAATTCTGATCAATTAATAGTAATTTAGATTAAACAAATTTCCTAACAAGATTATTAATACATATTAATCAAATATGGAGTATAATTTGCATGAATTAAGCATGTTTTTATACCACTTGGGTGGCAGATCAGCATACGATCCACCAAATGGAAAGTGGTTACCGTGTAGGTATTATGGACGTGTGCCAACCCTATAGAAACCTTCTGATTCCCTTCTAGAAGAAGAAGTTTTCAATTGTTACTTTCTTGCTTTTTTAATAAATAGTTTATAGTTAATAAATAGAATGGCACGGTAGGCGACATTACGATGGTCAAGGGCGTGCTACAATTACCAAGTCTTGAACCATAGCATAGCATAAGCAGATAACAGAATTTCTTAATTATGTAGCATCAATGTCTCGTTTAAGTTATTGAGAGCATTAACTCGAAAATTCTGCAAGCTGGATTGGATTAGATTAGGGGGACTAAATTAATAAACTAATAACATCCTATTACAGTCACTAAAAAGTAAAAAGAAACTGACTCCATAAACTAAAAACTGTACTGATTACTGATCTGATCAATTGAAATGATATAGCCTCTCGGGCTTTTTTTTTCTATGTACTTATACTGCAATATGGTTATCAAATTAAAAGGCTTTTCACGAGGATTTCAAAATGGTGGGTATATCATAACCACATTTTAATTAATGACTAAAAATAAAAACCCGACTGATGCTGAAACGGTCGAAACAAGTTTGCTAGCAAGCGGTTCCAATAATTTTTTCTTTCTGTTTAAAATTGGCAAAAGGGTACCGAATGCTATTAAACTTATTTCGATCTTTCCACTGTCGGGTTTTTTTTATTATTGAATAAATTATTTTTGTACTTTTTTTTTATACATATATGGGGAATTTAGTTGTAGTAAGAACTTAAAACGTAATTAACGTAACCATGGTTATGTCTAAAACTGCGGCAGTTCCCACAAACTTGGTAAAAACTCTCGAAGATTAGTTGAAGATTATTTGCCATAAATCCCGGTATCATAGCATGGTGAATGATAAATATCTGGTGCTCAGTAGTGATCGCCTCGATATTTCAGTCTGCTGTAAGATTCCTGCCCCTTGAAAATTATCGGGAGCTTAACTCTTGGTGGTGATGATGGGTAGCTTGCTCTACTTTTAAGCTTTAATGTAATCATTTTTACGTGGAAACCATTATGAGGCGTAATATCACCGGGGTGTATAATGATGTGTCGCAATTGAAGCGACTGAACTATCGCAGTTGAAGAAGATATCTCACTTCTGACACCAATGAAGAAGATATATGTTTTCTTCTTAATAATACTATTTTTTATAGATCAACATGAAACATTTTATTTCTACACACATTTTCGTTTGTTTTCGTCTGACAGTTTATTTAAGTACAAAAATATACAGGCCAATAAGAAAAAGGTTTGTAATATAAAAACCAGTCAGCTAAGGTCAACAACGCTGCTGGTCGCCAACAACAGTATTTGATCACGTGAAATAATTTTTGAGGGCTCTATTCTAGAAAACATGCTGCTGCTGAAAACAAAGCTACCAGGTATACAGCCAACGGCTTCACCACAGTTTTAACCGTTCCGGCAAGAAAATGTTAAACCACGTATCATAGAACCCGGAAAAGCTACAATGACGATTTTGGACTTGCAGCAATCAGTATAATCGTGTCATGTGTTTTGTTTTGTGTCTATATCCTCATTAATGATGTCTGGCACTCTTTACATCAACAGGAAAGTTGCCCACTTGAAAGAACCCGTTCCAATTTTTTTTTGGGGAATTAAAATTATCATTGTTCCACTTCTTGAAAAACCTGGTATACAACAGAGTCTATTTCTGAAACAGATCACTTAAATTACAAAACTAGTACATTACACTTTACGTACACCTTCAAATAAATTAGAGCACCGAAATATCGTAATACCTGATTTATTGTTCTGAAAATACCTGGTATAATATTTGATTTATTCCCAAAGCTACTAATACTGAAATAGAGCACTTTACACTCCATCTCAGCAGCAACTAGCCAATCTCGTTCATAGATAATTTATTTCTCGGCATCACGAGAGGTTTCGCTCTTATGTAGGTTACGAACCACTTCATATTTCTATACGATCGATATTTGTATAGATATTATTAATGATTGCAACTTTGTACAACATGAGATGGAACATAATTGAAGGAGAGGTTAGGTACAGGTGACGGTGAAGTGCGAGCGAAGGAGACTCTCTAACCGCACCGCCCGTGAGCGGAGGTGGTTCGGGCGTTGGTTGTCGCAAAATGACCCCTGCCTCATTAGCAAACGAGTAACTGGCGGAGCCGCCTGTCACCCTAGCAGAAGCAGGCCGCAGTGGCGGTGCGCGAAGCGCGCCTCCCCCTACCCGGGGATGAGATGGAAACTCTGTGGTGCTCACACCCGAAGAGGGCCGTCTCATAAGAGACGATCATAGGCCGGCCAGGGTGTGAGGGATGTCTCAGATAATCTCACCTCCGCCAACCTGCAGCCCACATAGTCGGCGTGCGTTTTAGTCGGTTCAATGGCGACATAACCTCTACCACCGGCCCCGGTAGTGGGGATATCCGTCGGGATTTTGCACACATTAAAAAAAAATCAGGTATAGGTGCCAGTTTGAAGTTATACACTCACTACTCTCGAAGCACGACGACGCTGTAGAATTGTTCACAATACCTATAGGAGCACTATAAAAGTGGTATGAGATGGTAAGTACCTACAAGACAAACTGAAACGATCATAAATATTGAGTATGGTTGTGATGAACCAACGGCCATCTACCTCACAGACTCCAAAACATCGGGTATGTATTTTATTTATTTATTTATTTAAACTTCATGCACAAATGTACAAAGGCGGACTTAATACCACAGGCACTCTCTACCAGTCAACCCAATAGGTGGTGCAGAGAATAACAAGGTAGGTGCATTATGAAAGGCAACTAGGTAAGATATATATTAATACATAAATATATAAATAAAATATACATACACATAATACCTAATATTCAACCATACATTGATAAATATAATTACAATGAGGTTTCCTCCAATTTATTCAGCATGAGTTTTCGAACTTTTTATAAACATTTTATAAATAAAATAAATAAATAAATAAAATAAAAAACTAAAACTCCCAATTTAAATGTGTGACGGCCCCCCTGATCCCGAGAGGTAACTCGTTCCAAAGAAATATAGATTGCACAGGAAAGGAAGACACTCAAGTTTCTGTCATATAACCTGATCCCTGATTCTACTAAAGTAAAACCATACCACAGACATACAATTTTAACTGCCCAAACTGACAAGAATGGTATACAATTTTAAACTTTAATAAATACAATTGACCGCAGTCCTATAAATCGCAGTTAGAATGGGGTATAAATAACCAACAGACATTCCCAACGCGGACAAAAATAACTTTATTACTTTATTCACTCGAGCTTTTAACATGAATCCGGAGACTTTTGATACCGCCATCTACAAATCCGACAAATTGTACAACGCCATCTAGTGAACAACTCGGAACTAAATTATGTGCATGTTTGAATCATTAGCACTAAACAACATTTTTATTATAGTCTAAAAGGAAATGAAAAGAATTTTATTACACTTTTTCAATCTCTCTGTTAGAAGACTATCAAGTTTGGCCCTTAAACGCATAGCTTTAAAGTTTAAAATTAAATTGATTTATTAGCACTGTCTGTGGCATGACATTGGTTTTTTGTTTAGTTGAATGAAGAGCCTGGTCGAAACATTAAGCAATTCAAAGATATGCAGACACACCATGATCATGTTTCTTCCGTTGATAGTATTGTAGATCCAACCCATGAAATTAAACATGGCAGTTAAACCCAATACTGTACTATAAAATCACTCCTTCTAGGTATAAATGATCCGGTGTATAAATTAATTTATATTCTATTTCATAATTATATTTAATTATGTAATAAATCATTCAAAACGCACCCCATAAATAAAAGTTTGCGCCGCCGGGTATCGAACCCCGATCGCCTCTTCACCTCTGAGTGAGTGATTAGGGATGGCCCGCGGGGGCTTTTCGTCAAGAAGGGCTGCACACGTCCCTATATTACCTTTGAACTGTAAATTTATTTAGAAAATGTTTATTCAATGTTTTGTGGGTCTATATTTAGTTTAAAATATCGCAATAGTTCAAGGTATTAATTAAATTGATAATTGTTTTCGCCTCAATTTTTCATTTTTTTAACTTGAATTTGTTTTTACTGTCAAACCTTACTGCAAACTTTATTCTCAATCTATCTGGGACAGACTGTATAATCCCTGAGTTCTCTTTTTTTTATATACCACTTAGGTGGCAGACAAGCGCACGGCCCACCTGATGGAAAGTGGTTACCGTGGCCTATGGACGTGTGTAACACCAGAGAAACCACACGCGCGCCGGCCCTGTAAGCACAGAGTTTCTTTGCCGTCAGTGTAGAGGGCGAAGCAGGACAAGCCTTTAGTCATCCCACTGACAGCACAAATTCTCCAGTGAGCTCTGGCTACTCACCGCTGGGAACACAACATGGAGTTATTATAACCGCGATATTCTGTAGGGCGCATCCTCGCTCGCATCAGTGAGAGCACTCGGGCGTTAGAAAAGTTGCAGAAGAAGCACGACGCAACTTTTTGACGAGACATTAGTGAATTTTTAAACATTATGTTCGCTTGGCAGAATAGAATTTGGACCACCCCATCGCGGCCCCAAGGCGACTAAGGGATAGGGCTGTTTTACATCAGACATATTATATACAGCCCAGACTCAGCCTCAGGTGCATGGCTCGAACCACCTATAGTGCCCGGAAAACGGCAATAAGCTCACTCTCTATCACGTGGGACCGAATAAAATTAAGGTATAATGTGGTATTAATTCACCTCTGCCTAACCCTCCGGGAATAAAGGCGCAATTATAATTCAATTCTTACTTTAATTATGTCTAAAAGTCCACTATTTTTTACATAAAACCTCGAATTCACACCAATTTTGGAAAATAAAATAAAACTGCGATGCACGCGCGTCCATCTCTGAAACGTATAATTTTTGCATTTGTAGGTGATCAATGACGTCTTGTTTCAAGATAAATTTGGTTTTAAGATTATTGATGTTTTCTATAGTTAATGGTTGCGCCGATGTGGAAACTGTATTTTTTGACATGGAAACACACTCCTTTTAGATCCGTCTCCCCCCTCCGCACTAACCATAGAGTAGGGCTAGCTGTAGCTTCCGTCCGCCATTGTGTGAGATGTGGACGGCGACTCCCGCTTTGAACTAGCCAGCGTAGGGACGGATCGCGAGCGCGTCTCTCAGAAATGAATAATATTTGTTGTATTTTAACCGCCTAATAGACCTTTACCGATCGGATGGTGCCTCTCGTGTGTTCCTCAAGGGATCTAGTGACGCTGACGGCAGCTCCTGAGCAAGGAAGAGAAGATCCGTGTACCGGCTGCGATGAAAAACACGTGGGTCGTGAAGGTTAGTGCATCCTCTCCTAATTTCTCGGGCTGCATTCACTGCCTGGATCGAATCCGCGGCAGCCCGGCCACCTGTCTTGTTTTGTGTGTAAAGTGTCAATAGAACAGTTATCTGCTTCTACGCAATACAGTCCACTCGCGCACGTTGGCCCACGCGCCACCATTTTCTGGTCCGGATCGAGCCGGATTCTTAGCCGTAGTTTGTATTTTGTTATTATTCTAATGGGAATGAGCGCACCGCACCTAAGTGCCTGGTTATTTTAGTAGAAAACCCCGCATCCAGACACTTAGGCTTAGAATTTGTTGTCCGTTCGCCGCTGGCTCGCATTGTACCTACCTAATACATAAATAGGTTAGGTATCATATCAACACTTAATCGTAGTTCGCAATTTTCGCATCGCACCTAAGTGCCTGGTTATTTTAGTAGAAAACCCCGCATCCAGACATTTAGGCTTAGATCTTAGGTATACTCAGACACCCTAGTGCATAGGCACAGTGTAATACCTAACGCATTTGGCTTTGTTTTGTTTTTTTCAATTACGTTGTTCTCGGCTCACGTCGTATTTGCCTAGTACCTGCGTGGGTAGACGCGTGGCTGTGCCTACCTCGCTCGCATCTCATCCCAATTCATACGAAAGTATTTTAATTTGAATAGATATTACGCAATACTTAATCTCGGAAATAATAGTTAAATCTAGACAGCGACCATCGCGTAGGTACGACCTTGTTGCTATGCGCGTTTGTTCAAGCGTGCATTCACAGTTGTAAGCACCTACCTACCTACATAGTTAACGCTCGCGCCGCCTCGCTGCTCTGTACCGCTAGGATTAAGTCATTTCATATTTATTGTTTACCGCACTTTAGTTTGAGATTTAATTGTAAACATGTCCCCAAAGGTTGATAAGACCGGTAAGGTTCAATTGAAACTTTTATACGCTAAAAAAGAAATGATTTACTCTCGCGTACAATCGATTTATGATAGTGCACTTAAAACCTCTGATTTGGTCATCAGAGATTCGTTCTTGTGTTCTATAGAAAACTTAGATAGTCTACGCGCGGATTTCGAAACCTTAGTGCATGACATCAACGTTTTAGAGTTGAATTTGGATCCCGATTACTCAGTGAGTTATCAAGCCTTGTCGTCGTTTGACGATTTGTATTGTCGTATCAAGCGCGTCGCGAGGAGTTTGGAGAAGCCGTCTGACCGACCCAACCCCACTCGCGACCGACCTAAGTTGCCACCAATTCAAATACCCGAATTTGATGGTAACATTCGCAATTGGTGTCGATTTATAGATAGTTTTGAGAATACAATAGATAAGAACGATTCGTTGACAGATCACGAAAAATTGCATTATCTTGTTGAAAAATTGACTGGTAAAGCTATAACCGTTTGCGCTGGAATTACGTTTAGTGCCGGGAATTATAATTTAATTTTAAATACTTTGAAAGCTAAGTATGAGGATAAAAGATCGGTAGCTAACGCCTATTTGGATCAGATGTTTGATTTGAAATCTATTACGGCATGTAACGATCAAAACTTAGAGAAATTTCTAGACACTTTCGCGTCAGCTGTTCGCGCTGTAAAGAACCTAAAGATTGTTGACCTCTGCGACTTCGTATTTTTGTATATGGGTTTAAGGAAATTAGATTCCGAAACCATTCGTTTGTTTGAGTCGGATCATCGCGGCAATAAAATTCCTAAGTTCGAAGACTTAGAAGGTTTTGTTCGCGAGCATATAAAAATATTACAACGCTCTTCATCGAAACATGAAGGCGCGAAGACAGTTGTTAGTCCCGCGCGCAAAATAGATGCGTCATCGAGGTCACTGAGGTCAACCCATACTTATGTTAACACCGCACCAGCACGTGTACAATCACCTGTTTGCTCTTTGTGTAGTACTCATCACTCGCAACTGTACAAGTGTCCTGGTTTCCTAAAATTGTCGCCTAGTGATCGTTATAAATTTGTTCGCGCTAATAATCTTTGTTTTAATTGTCTCGGTACTAAACACCGCGTGGGTTTATGTAATAGTGGAAATGGTTGTCGCAAATGTCAAGCGAGACACCACACTTTGCTTCATTTTGAAAATAGTAATGCCGCATCCAAGGTGAGCACAGTTGGTTCGTCGAGCGGTGACGCGCGGCAGCCTGCGCCGCAGCCGCAGCCCGAGCTCGCACGCGCTCCGGCCTGCCCGGGGACCGCTACGAATGACGTCACCTTGTGTTCGTTCTCCGCTAGTGCTGCCCTCACTACGGTTTGTCTTGCGACCGCTCGCGTGGTTATTGTTGATGCATTAGGTAAACCGCACATTGTTCGAGCGCTATTAGATGGCGCTTCGCAAAGTAATTTTATTACTCAAGATTGTTGTCAACGTCTTGGTTTCAATGTTGATAGGCGTTCAACCTACTCAGTGGTGACGGGTTTTGGAGGTTTACGGTCAGCTGTTCATGGCACAGTTAAAACGAGGTTTGGATCTCGTTTTAATAATAAAATTTGGTTTGACATGGATTCGTTCGTTACGGATAAAATAACTGAACAGTTGCCTACCGTCCCAGTTGACACGTCTTTATTAACGAAATTTAAAGACTTACCTTTAGCTGATGAGACTTACGCTGTTCCTGGAGTCGTCGATATATTGATCGGCGCTTCAATTCTCCCGCACCTCCAGTTATCACGTAAGGTTCAAGGGGGTCCGACGTACCCCGCTCCGCACGCCCTGGAAACAGTTCTGGGTTTTGTTATAATTGGTTCTGCACCCGCTTCTATGGATAGTTTTAGTCACTCGACTGCCTCGTTCTGTTGCACCGTCGAGCCGCCACTGGAGTCTGCCATCCGCAAGTTTTGGGAGATTGAGGAGGTCAATGTCCCACCAATCCTAAGCCCTGATGACAAGATGGCTGAGGAGATTTATTGTCGCACGACTACTCGCGATGAGCAGGGTCGTTATGTTGTCGCGCTCCCTTTCAAGGGAGATATTTTTTCGCTCGGCGACTCCCGTGCATCCGCTGAAAGACGCTTTCTTTGTTTAGAACGAAAGATGCAGGCGTCTCCAAAGTTAAAGCAAGCCTATGATGAGGTTGTCAACGAATATTTAGATAAAGGTTACATCTCACCTGCGCCTGCGGACACTGACGAGACCCAGCCTTCGTACGTTGTCCCGCACCACGGAGTTATTAGAGAAGATAAGCTTACTACTAAACTCCGCGTAGTTCTAGATGGCAGTGCTAAGACTGGCACTTCCGTGTCGCTTAATGACATTTTGTATTGTGGTCAAAATCTTCAAGGTAATTTATTTGACATAATTGTAAATTTTCGTTTATTCGCTGTGGCACTCTCTGCAGATATTCGACAAATGTTTTTGTGCCTTGAAGTGCGCGAACCCGATCGTAGGTTTCAACGATTTTTGTATAGATTTTCACCGCAAGAACCTTTAATGGTTTACGAGTTTAATCGTGTTTGCTTCGGGCTTAAATCTAGCCCTTTTCACGCACTTCGCACCGTCAAGCAGTTGGCCGCTGACGAGGGCGATGCATTTCCTAAAGCGAGAGCCACCATTGAGACTGGCTTATACATGGACGACTTCGTGTATAGTGTAGATAGCGAGGCCGAGGCTGTCGAGACGGCCGCTCAAGTTATAAGTCGCATGAAGGCGGGTCAATTTGATCTCGTGAAATGGACGAGCAACTCGCAAACAGCGTTAGAGTCGATTCCACCGTCGCACCGATTGTCTTCGGTTAAGGAGTTCGATGAAAGTGATACGCACAAGGTGCTTGGTTTAAGCTGGTCGCCCGCATCTGATACGTTTAGTTTGAAAAGTAGTTCGACCCCGCAAACTTGTACTAAACGCATTATCCTGTCGTGTGTGGCACGGATATGGGACGTAATGGGATTCGTAGCTCCTGTCGTTCTGTACGCCAAACTACTTATAAAAGAGCTTTGGCTTTCGAATTGTGATTGGGACGACACCGCGCCCGACAACATTGCTAAGTTGTGGGCTCGCTTTAGAAAAGAACTCTCTGTGCTTGACCAAGTACAAATTCCGCGTCATGTAGGTATATCGCAACATAGTGTTGTTACGGTAGTAGGCTTCGCGGACGCTAGTGAGAGGGCGTATGGAGGAGTAGTCTATTTTCATGTCTCGAATGTAGGTAAGGTTTCAATTAGCCTTATAAGCGCGAAATCGAAGGTCTCTCCCCGTAAGGTCGTCTCTCTGGCACGCCTCGAGCTATGCGCTTTACTATTGTTGGTTAGATTGATCACCTCTATCGCCAATGCTTGTAGTAGTCGCATTAATATTAATAGAATTTTAGCTTTTTCGGACTCAACAGTCGCTTTGTGTTGGGCCCACTCTTCGCCCCATCGTTGGGACACCTTCGTCGCTAATAGAGTGGCAAAAATTCAATCGGAATTAGCGCCAAAAAATCTCTTTCACGTTGCTGGCACCGACAACCCAGCCGATTGTCTCTCTCGTGGACTGCTTCCTTCGCAAATATTAGATCACCCGTTATGGTTTAGTGGACCGTCCTGGATTCATGCCGCGTTAGATAAGTGGCCAGTTAGTCAATTCAATCCCACTACGGTTTCCGAACCACCCGAGGAAAAGGAGCACTCGCTTGTGGTGTCGGTCCCGCGTGAAGAGTCCCTGGTTTTGTTGTTGGCTAATCGCGTCTCGTCTTGGTCGAGACTGTTGCGTTGTGTTGTTTATGTAGGCCGATTTTTGAGAATTTTATCTACACGCGGTCATATAACCGCCGCTGATTTAGATAAGGCTGAATTGATCATACTTCGCGAATTGCAGAAGTGTTATTTTGCTTCTGAATTTAAAAATTTAGAATTTAACAAACCTTGTAGTCGTTCTTTCCGACACTTGAAACCATTTTTGGAAGATGGACTCATTCGAGTAGGTGGTCGTTTGAGAAATTCAGGTTTAGGATTTGAACAAAGGCACCCAGTAATTCTCCCGCGTAAGGACCACGTATTAGATTTGTTAGTAGATTATCATCACAAGGTGAATTGTCACGCTGGTCCCGATTTGTTAATGTCTATTTTGAGACAGAAATACTGGATAATTTCCGCTCGTAATTTGATTCGCGCTAGAGTACACAGATGTGTACCTTGTTTCAAACTCCGCCCGCGTTTTATCGCGCCTGAAATGGCCGATCATCGCTCTTGTCGTGTTGTTCAATCCGCAAAACCTTTCGTACACACCGGCACAGACTTTGCTGGGCCTTTCAAGGTCACCATTGCTCGTGGTCGTGGC
Source organism: Eilema griseolum (assembly GCA_963662185.1). Taxonomy (NCBI): domain Eukaryota; kingdom Metazoa; phylum Arthropoda; class Insecta; order Lepidoptera; family Erebidae; genus Eilema; species Eilema griseolum. The sequence continues at coordinate 25,997,546 of OY759240.1, forward strand.
ATTCGCTCCACGAAAGCTTATGTTTGTTTGTTCATTTGTATGACAACTCGCGCGGTTCATATAGAGTTGACCGGTGATTTAAGTACGCCAAATTTTATGTCCGCTTTTAAACGTTTTTTGTCGCGTCGGGGTCCGGTTAAGCGCATGTATTCGGACAACGGTACAAACTATGTAGGGGCCCGACGTAGTATTTCGGAATTGCACACATTCTTACGGTCTAAGTACTACCAAAGTGAATTCGCTCACATCTTAGCCGAAAATCGCATTGAATGGTACTTTAACACGCCTGCAGCTAGTCATTTTGGTGGTAATTGGGAAGCGAATATTAAAAGCCTTAAGTCGCATCTGTTTCGCGTCATAGGCGAACAGATTCTCTCGTTCGAGGAGTTGAGTACCGTACTCGCGCAAGTAGAGGCGGTGATGAACACGCGTCCGCTGTGTCGGACTCTATCTAGCGATCCGTCAGAGCCGTTAGCGCTGACGCCAGCTCACTTCTTAAATATGACTCCTTTAAAATATTTGCCCGCAATAGATGTTGATGACGATAGAATACACCTCCTAACTCGTCACGCTCTTTTAGATAAGATAGTCCAATCGTTTTGGAATCGTTGGAGAACCGATTATTTGCACACGCTGCAGTCACGTCAAAAATGGAATACTCCATCCAACCCAATTACTGTAGGTACGGTGGTGGTCCTTATGACTGAGAATGCGCCTCCTTTACATTGGCCTCTAGGAGTAGTAGAGGAAATTTTTCCCGATGCCCGCGGGATAACTCGTGTTGTACGGGTTAAAACTGCAACCGGATCGTATCTGCGCCCGGTTGTTCGCCTCTGCCCTCTGCCTAGCCAGCAGTAGGCACGAGTTCCAATCTATGTTTATATTTTAGTTGTTATTTTCGCAAACCTAGATTTAGATTAGACATTAGTTTTGTTCCACATTTTTCGTTTCGAAGGTAACCCTTCAAGCCGGGGGGAATGGTTGCGCCGATGTGGAAACTGTATTTTTTGACATGGAAACACACTCCTTTTAGATCCGTCTCCCCCCTCCGCACTAACCATAGAGTAGGGCTAGCTGTAGCTTCCGTCCGCCATTGTGTGAGATGTGGACGGCGACTCCCGCTTTGAACTAGCCAGCGTAGGGACGGATCGCGAGCGCGTCTCTCAGAAATGAATAATATTTGTTGTATTTTAACCGCCTAATAGACCTTTACCGATCGGATGGTGCCTCTCGTGTGTTCCTCAAGGGATCTAGTGACGCTGACGGCAGCTCCTGAGCAAGGAAGAGAAGATCCGTGTACCGGCTGCGATGAAAAACACGTGGGTCGTGAAGGTTAGTGCATCCTCTCCTAATTTCTCGGGCTGCATTCACTGCCTGGATCGAATCCGCGGCAGCCCGGCCACCTGTCTTGTTTTGTGTGTAAAGTGTCAATAGAACAGTTATCTGCTTCTACGCAATACAGTCCACTCGCGCACGTTGGCCCACGCGCCACCAGTTAATGACCAAAAAGGTACGAATATTTCACGGAATGGGAAGATAAATAATGTCAAACTACAATTTCTTGCGAACAAAACGCATAATTTTTGAACGAAACGCTGGCGGCGCGTTACAAGTGGTTACAAGACATGAAAACAAGCTTGTCACTGTCACAAGACAACACATGTCATATCTTATGAAAACAAAACAAAATCTTTACAAAGTAAAACAAACTACCAAGTCAATGAAAGAGTGCAATTTTTTTATTTTTCTGGTTGTATAAAAGTTATATTATTGTGTGAAGAATATGGCACAACAATTAACCGTAAGTTTTGTGCGCAAATTCTGGACTAAATTACATTACATTTTTTATAAATATTCGCGCCAAAATGTAATAAATTTTATTTATTTTCAGCAGAAGTCAAAGGCCCTGGCAAATGATGATGTGATAGTATTATTAGATCTCATTTCTAAATACAACATAATTACAACAAAACTCACAAATGCAAAAGCCAATAAATTGAAGGACGATGCTTGGGAATCTATTGCTAAAGAGTTCTATGCTATAACAGGTGAAAAGCGGCGTAAAGAACAACTACGTTTAAAATGGGATAATTTGAAAAAGACAGCAAGAAAACGTATTGAAAAAATTAAAGAGAACAAGTTAAAGGTCAGTAGATATAGACCATTTCCCATCAGTTGGGCCGTGTGCTTGTCTGTAAAAAAATTGTCCATAGCACCTACAACAATATATTAGAAATATAGCTGTATTCAATTTAATTCAAATGCTTTACTTATTGTGAAACATAGGTACAGAGAGTTGTGAGAAAATTATAAATTAATTACAAATTATCATACATTAAATTTAAATTACACTTATATATATCATTTATACCAGTCATGTCATATCATATAATATTATTTATAGTCATTCTTATCAATATTTATTCAAGTGTTTGGTCTTCTCAAAATTCATCTAGGTATATTGTTGTATCATTTCGCTACTAGCAGCTTGTGCATTTTGTCTTTAAATATATTTACTGTTTTTACATTTCTGATATGTATTATACAGTGTGAACTATCTAATTCACAAAACAATTTATTTGGCAGACTGGTAAAGAAAAGGCCATAATTCGTCCCGATTATGCTCTGAACCGAGTAGCCGCATTAATAGGAACTACATGCAGTGAGTCCAACATAGAGGTTAGTGGTCTTCTTCTATTGCTTAGATGGCATGTCTTTGTAAAATTTGTTTACCCAGTGTGCAGCCACAGTGATAGTGTTCTCAGAGGCACTCAACTCAAGAGGTCTTACATTAAACACATATGTGGGCAACTAGCATATGTTAGGTTAATAGGCTGAGTGTCACCATTGTCACACGGTATGTGTAAGTAATAGCGACCCTCTTTTCTGAGACTTTGCATTCAGCTTACCATCAGGCAAGGCAAAGTCTAATTGACGTGTTCTATATAAAAAAAAATGTAAAGTGGAAGAAATACTTAAGCGATTGTTTATTTGGCAGACTGGTGATGAAGAATCATATATAACTCCGGATAAGACCATAGACAGAGTAGCCTCTATGATAGAGACTACATGCAATGAGTCCACTGAAGAGTTCGATGGTGATACAGAAGAATTATCAAAAACTTTGTATGTAGTACAAGCAGTGCCAGAAATGCAGCCTTTATCTGAACCACCGCAAGTAGAAGGTGAGTTTAATTTGAAAATGCTTAACATTCTCTCCGAAGCATGGTAGTGCCCAAACCAATGCAAGTAGAGATATTTGATATACATTTATTTCTATTGAGTGGGAATTGAACCCGCACCCTCTGCTGTCGTAGTAGACTGTTATTTATTTAATGTTACTTACATACACGTTTTATTTACATGACATTGTGTAAAAAAAAATTATTGTCATTTATTACAGCAACCAAGAGAAAAAAACTCTCTCTAGAACTTCAGAGAGCCCAGAAGGAAAAGGAGCTAGCAATGGCGGCTTATTTTCGAGCCATGACTGAAAAAGTAGAGCTGGAAAAATTAAAATTAATATTAGAAATAGAACAGTTAAAAAAAAGTGATATTGCTATAAGTAAGGAGTGAACTTTTATAAATATAGTGAAAATGAGTGAGTTACCTACGTGAAAATAAGTGTAATGACTATAATGACCACGCTGCTGTAGTTTGCCCAAGCGACTACAAAATGGGTTTCTTTAAGAAGGGAATTAGAAGGTTACTACAGTGACGGCAGTGTGAGTGATATCGCACATGTTAATGGGACACGGTAACCACTGTCTAACAGGTGGGCCGTGTGCTTGTCTACCACCTATAGTGAAAATAATGACGGAGTTATTATGTGAAAGTACTTACTGCCAGCAGAGGATGTCCCACTCGGTGTGGGTTAATTCACCCAAAAATAAGTGTGATATTAAGTTATACTGTTTAAATTGTTTTGTCCAATTGTTGGGCTATGTTTTCTTGCAGTCTTTTTATGTTTTCTCACTTAAAACATAGTGGTTATTTCACCTAAAAATAAGTCTGATTATAAGTTCTACTGTTTGAATTGTTTTGTCCAATTGTTGGGCTATGTTTTCTTGCAGTCTTTTTATGTTTTCTCACTTAAAACAGTGGTTATTTCACCCAAAAATAAGTTTGATTATAAGTTATACTGTTTAAATTGTTTTGTCCCATTGTTGGGCTATGTTTTCTTGCAGTCTTTTTATGTTTTCTCACTTAAAACATAGTGGTTATTTCACCTAAAAATAAGTCTGATTATAAGTTCTACTGTTTGAATTGTTTTGTCCAATTGTTGGGCTATGTTTTCTTGCAGTCTTTTTATGTTTTCTCACTTAAAACAGTGGTTATTTCACCCAAAAATAAGTCTGATTATAAGTTCTACTGTTTGAATTGTTTTGTCCAATTGTTGGGCTACGTTTTCTTGCAGTCTTTTTAAGTTTTCTCACTTAAAACATAGTGGTTATTTCTCTCAAAAATAAGTGCGATTATAAGTTCTACTGTTTGAATTGTTTTGTCCATTTGTTGGGCTACGTTTTCTTGCAGTCTTTTTAGGTTTTCTCACTTAAAACATTGTTGGTATAGACCCAACCAGCATTTCACCTGGCATAGATCTCTAGCAACAGACTTCCAAACATCCTTCATATGTAATGTAAAAATAAAATCACTTTATCATTTTTAAGTTACTTAATGTTTCATGTACCTAGTCTTTTAATTTCAACTTGATCGTGTTTGTCCCTAGATATTAAGCACAGACAGGATAGAGTAATAGATAATTCTATATTGTGTTATTTACAGTAAAACTATTAGGTAGCATACTTATATATACAGTTCAATGTACAATGGGCGGCCTTATCGCTGGAACAGATTTCTTCCAGGCAACCTTGGGATGGGCAGTAATATATACTAATATTATAAAGAGGAAATATTTGTATTTTTGTATGTACCTATTGAATAAATTTAAAACTACTGGACCAATTTAAAAAATTCCTTAACTATTAGAAACCAACACTATCACTGACGAGCATACTATATTACATTTTCAAAGAAAATAGGCATCCTTTGTAACATTGGGTAACATTATTAAAAATGCCGTAAAAACTCCTTATGTCGCATGCACTGCGAAAAATATTAATGATAGAACAAAACAATGTATTTAATAAATGTGTGACTTAAAATGGTCTACAATAAAGTCCACAATAGCAATTGTCTATCTCTTAAGGATAACCCATAGTAACCATTTTTATCGTTTACAAATTACAAAAACATTGTGTCATTTTCGAAGCTATTTTTAACAGGTACATCTGTTATTCCTTATCCAATTAAAACTTTAGATACCTTGTGTATTTTATGTAGATAATAATTTCCATTCAAACTACTATACATAGTTACAATAAGTAGTTTGATAAATATCGCGGTATATAAATTACGCATAAACTAAATAAATTCAAACGTGACTGATAGAATTACCGATCAAAATCAGACCATTTTATCTATTCTTTTTTATTAATTCTTATTCAAATACATTATTTTCAATTCACTACTGTTTCAATACCTGATGATTACTTTTTAAATTATAAAAATCGGACGTATCATTCGAAAAATATGACGAAAACTAAAACTCTCCAGAGAGGTCTGGCTACCCTACTCACCGCCTAGATAGAACACAACACGAGGTTATTATGGCCGCGTTATTCTGTAGGGCAGAGGTACTTCCCCAGTCGGACTGCTCAATTGAACGAAAATACCCTCGTGTCCTATCTCCATAAAACCACACCCTGGGCCCAGACGGTAGCACCTCTCTCCCAGGGAAGACGCTACCGCCTACGGAAAATACCGGCTGCGACGAAAGCGGGCCTGTAAAGGGCTTTTCACATGTCCCTCTGACCACTAGGGGGCACAGTGGAAGATTAGGCAAGGGGCGAGCTAGTCGCTGAGCGCAGGCGTGGGTGCGGCCGCCTGTCACCACTTAACCCCCCTCGGTGCATTGGCGCGACATTCGCCTTCCCCCCTTGCCGGGGTTCGATGGGAACACCGGTTTCCCACACCTGAGGGGGCTTCAGCCGACAGAGCGGGATAAATGCTTTAGGCAATTTTATAACCCGGTATCCTTAGACCTAAGGTTTTAGTGGGTCCGAGTGCGACATAACCGCCCCGAAGGCCGACAGGATTGCCATCCGAGGGAATTTCCGCACTAAAAAAAGAGCCGCGGGCAACAGACTATTATATATGTGATATAAATTAAAAATTTCACGTCACAAAAAAAAACAATTTCCAAAAAGTTGAAAATAAATTCTGTTGGTTTATCCCTTTGATCTTTTTTTTTTTTTACGTACGCAAAATCCCCACGGATACTTCCCTCCGGAGCCGGTGGAGGAGGTTATGTCGGACTCGAACCGACTAAAACGCACGCCGCCTGTGGGTCGCTTTGGTTGCCGAAGGTGAGGTTGACAGGCATATCCCTCGCACCCCGGCCGACCCAGGGCCATCTCTCACGATCTGGGCCTCTTCTCGGGTGTGGGGACTACAGAGTCCCCAACTCGTCCCCGGAAACGGGGAGGCGCGCCACGCGCGCCACCGCCGCGGCCTGCTTCTGCCAGGGTGACAGGCGGCAATCCCTTTGATCTAAACTAATATTACAAAGAGGAAAAATTTGTATTTTTGTATGTACTTATTGAATAAACTTCAAAACTACTGAACAGATTTCAAAAAATCTTTTACTATTAGAAAGCTACATTATCACTGACTGACTAACATTGGCTACGTTTCCAAAAAAAAATAGGGATCCTTTCTAATACTCCAATAATATAACACGGGATAAAAGCTTTAGGCAATCTTATAACCCGGTACCCTTACACCTGAGATGGTGTGCGGTTTTAGTGGGTCCGAGTGCGACATAACCACCCCCGAAGGCCGACCGGGTTGGTGTCCGAGGGAATTTATTTATATACTTAGTAATATTTTCGTAGAGGACCCTAATTGGTAAACCACTGCGTTATATTATGGTCGGGTGTTGAAAACAAAAGATATGGTAGATAGAAAATAAAATAGGATTTAGGATGGGAGGTTCAAATCAAATAAATTCCCATACAAGAGCTAAATCTCATATACCTACCTATGACCGGAAAACAGTAGCTGCTTCGTACCGGTTTTTATTTGAGGGTGGTACTGTGGTAGTAGTGGAGTTTTAATCTATCCACTGTAAGTTCAGGCGCGGTCCGAAGGTGGGGGGGGGGGGAGGGTTACAGGGGACATGACACCCGTCCCTTGTGTAAAACGGGACGAGGTGACGTTGGCGATGTCCTTTGGCATTGCCTACGCGTTCAATTAACACATTGCCCTGGAGTTGCATTTGGGAAGCGCTCGTATAGGCATCCTTTCTAACATTGGGTAACATTATTAAAAATGCTGTAAAAACTCCTTATGTCGCATGCACTGCGAAAAATATTAATGATAGAACAAAACAATGTATTAAATAAATGTGTGACTTAAAATGGTCTACAATAAAGTCCACAATAGCAATTGTCTATCTCTTAAGGATAACCCATAGTAACCATTTTTATCGTTTACAAATTACAAAAAAATTGTGTCATTTTCGAAGCTATTTTTAACAGGTACATCTGTTATTCCTTATCCAATTAAAACTTTAGATACCTTGTGTATTTTATGTAGATAATAATTTCCATTCAAACTACTATACATAGTTACAATAAGTAGTTTGATAAATATTGCGGTATATAAATTACGCATAAACTAAATAAATTCAAACGTGACTGATAGAAATACCGATCAAAATCATACCATTTTATCTACCTATTCTTTTTTATTAATTGTTATTCAAATAAATTAATTTGAATTCACTACTGTTTCAATACCTGATGATTACTTTTTAAATTATAGAAATCGGATGTATCATTCGAAAAATATGACGAAAACAAAATCTCTCCGGATAGCTCTGGCTACCCTTACTCACCACCTAGAACACAACACGAGGTTATTATGGCCGGGATGTTCTGTAGGGCAGAGGTACTGCCCCAGTCGGACTGCTCAATTGAACGAAAATACCCTCGTGCCCTACCTCCATAAAACCACACCCTGGGTTCAGACGGTAGCACCTCTCCCAAGGAAGACGCTGCCGCCTACGGAAAATACTGGCTGCGACGAAAGCAGGCCTGTAAAGGGCTGCTCTAAGGCTTTTCACATGTCCCCCTGACTACAAGGGGGCACAGTGGAAGATCAGGCAAGGGGCGAGTTAGTCGCTGAGCGCAGGCGTGGGGGTTACAGGTGCGGCCGCCTGTCACCGCTTCACTCCCGCCGGTGCAGGGCTGACGTTCTCCTCCCCCCCTATCCGGTATTCGATGGCAACACCGGTTTCCCACACCTGAGAAGGCTTCAGCCGGGAGCGCGGGATAAAAGCTTTAGGCAATTTTATACCCCAGTATCCTTAGACCTGAGTCGGCGTGCGGTTTTAGTGGGTCCGAGTGCGACATAACCGCCCCGAAGGCCGATAGGATTGCCATCCGAGGGAATTTCCGCACTAAAAAAAGAGCCGCGGGCAACAGACTATTATATATGTGATATAAATTAAAAATTTCACGTCACAAAAAAAAACAATTTCCAAAAAGTTGAAAATAAATTCTGTTGGTTTATCCCTTTGATCTTTTTTTTTTTTTTTACGTACGCAAAATCCCCACGGATACCTCCCCACCGGAGCCGGTGGAGGAGGTTATGTCGGACTCGAACCGACTAAAACGCACGCCGCCTGTGGGCCGAAACTGCGTCAAGCGGGTGCGGGCGCGGTTTCATACAAAAGTGCTCCGTCGCGGAGACCCGCGCGGGCGTCCGTCACGGGGACGCACGCCCCGCGCCCACGCCGCGGGGCGCGCCTCCGTACGACGGAAACAGGCGCGGGGGCACGCGCGGGAGCCCGCCAGCGGTAACACGTACGGACTTGTTCAGTCAATAGCGCTAGCTGATCCGGGTCGTACGCACGTTCTTAGAAAAATGTCTTTCGACACCGAAAGAGTTATTGTGGAAGTACAGTGCCACCCTGTCATATGGGACCTGATATAGATTTTACTCTTAAATTGTATTCGTTCCAAAATTCACCCATGCCCTACGATCAACGCCTTTTTTTAAACATATAACAATTTTGAAAAAAATAGACGAAATTATAGAAAATACCCTCACCAAAATTTTAAATGTGGCCTTGGATGACCGAGCTTTACTACAAGCTACTCTACCGATTCGCTTGGGTGGGCTCGGTATTCGCAAAATTTCAGATTTCAGCTTACCAGCGTTCCTGTCTTCAGTCCACAGTACCGAAGAATTAACTAGGAAAATCCTTGCACCTACACTAGTTAATTCTGAAGTATTGTGTAAGACTGATACAGTGAACGCTTGGAAAATTGCATGTCCAAATACCGATCTCCCAAGGAACCTCTTCTCACAGTGTCAGTGGGACGGGCCGCTCTGCAGCTTAGTTGGAAAAAAATTACTAAATACATGTTCCAATGCTGCTGAGCGTGCCCGTTTACTGGCGGTTGGAGTGTGGGAATCGGGTCTTTGGCTACAAGCTCTTCCGTCGTTCGTTAACGTAGGGACTATGTTAGATGACACTACCTTCCGCATCGCAACTTGTCTCCGTTTAGGTGAGCCGTGTGTTTCTTCGCATCAATGCCGTTGTGGAGAAGCCGTTGACAGACTCGGACACCATGATCTGTCGTGCTGCAGGAGCGCAGGGCGAATTCCACGGCACGCCAGCCTCAATGACATAATCCGCCGTGCTCTTGTCACCGCCGGTGTACCAGCTGTACTAGAACCAAACGGTTTGGCGCGTGACGATGGCAGGAGACCGGATGGCATGTCGTTAATGCCATGGAAGATGGGTAGGACTCTGGTGTGGGACGCCACATGCGTTGATACCATGGCTCCTACCCATATAACTAGCACGGCTGGCTGTGCTGGTGCTGCTGCTGCTTCTGCAGAGGCTCTCAAGCGGCGCAAATACTCCAATCTCATCGGGGATTATGAATTTGTGCCGTTTGGAGTCGAGACTTTGGGGTCATGGGGTCCGAGCGCTCGCAACCTCTTCCGTTAGATTGCGAAGCGTATGGTCGACGCTTCTCGTGACCAGAAGGCTGGCCTCTTTTTAGGTCAGAGAATAAGTATTGCCATACAACGTGGCAATGCTGCCAGTCTTCTGGGAACGCTACCACAAGAGGCATGCGATGCGGAGGAATTCTACGACGCATTTTAATTGTTCTTAGCTATATGTTGTAAAGTTATTTTATTTTTATTGTATTTAATATTTATAAATTATTTCTGTATAGATTACTTAGAATGAGAATAATTTAATTAACTTCAACCATCAAATAAATTTCTCTTAAATTGTTGACCTTCAAATATGGTTCCAGTTTCGAAAATAATTCGTCATAGACCTGTACCGATACTTTAAAATAATTGTAAAATTAATTTTCATTTTCCCTTAATATACTGAACTTTGCAACAAATTCCCCGCACAGCAACAGCAACAGCAAAGTTTCTTTTTTGCTAGTCGTCGTAGTTTTGCTACGTAATAATACAATAAGTTCTCCATGGACATGACTATACATGCACGCCGCTAAAATTGAACTAGCGACACTGCGATAGACGGTCTCCGCGACGGGTGCCCGCGACGGGTACCGTCGCGTGCCCACGCAACCCGCCCGCGTGACCACGCGCGTAGACACGCGACGGGTGCCCGTCGCGGTCGCCCGCTTAACGCAGTGTCGAGCCTGTGGGTCGCTTTGGTTGCCGAAGGTGAGGTTGACAGGCATATCCCTCGCACCCCGGCCGACCCAGGGCCATCTCTCACGATCTGGCCCTCTTCTCGGGTGTGGGGACTACAGAGTCCCCAACTCGTCCCCGGAAACGGGGAGGCGCGCCACGCGCGCCACCGCCGCGGCCTGCTTCTGCCAGGGTGACAGGCGGCAATCCCTTTGATCTAAACTAATATTACAAAGAGGAAAAAATTGTATTTTTGTATGTACTTATTGAATAAACTTCAAAACTACTGAACAGATTTCAAAAAATCTTTTACTATTAGAAAGCTACATTATCACTGACTGACTAACATTGGCTACGTTTCCAAAAAAAAATAGGGATCCTTTCTAATACTCCAATAATATAACACGGGATAAAAGCTTTAGGCAATCTTATACCCCGGTACCCTTACACCTGAGATGGCGTGCGGTTTTAGTGGGTCCGAGTGCGACATAACCACCCCCGAAGGCCGACCGGGTTGGTGTCCGAGGGAATTTATTTATATAGTAATATTTTCGTAGAGGACCCTAATTGGTAAACCACTGCGTTATATTATCGTCGAGTGTTGAAAACAAAAGATATGGTAGATAGAAAATAAAATAGGATTTAGGATGGGAGGTTCAAATCAAATAAATTCCCATACAAGAGCTAAATCTCATATACCTACCTATGACCGGAAAACAGTAGCTGCTTCGTACCGGTTTTTATTTGAGGGTGGTACTGTGGTAGTAGTGGAGTTTTAATCTATCCACTGTAAGTTCAGGCGCGGTCCGAAGGTGGGGGGGGGGGAGGGTTACAGGGGACATGACACCCGTCCCTTGTGTAAAACGGGACGAGGTGACGTTGGCGATGTCCTTTGGCATTGCCTACGCGTTCAATTAACACATTGCCCTGGAGTTGCATTTGGGAAGCGCTCGTATATCACAAAATACCTCTCTACCTTCACCGCATAGTCGGGGCGGTGCGTACTCAACGAAGATTTTTTTTTATACCACTTAGGTGGCAGACTAGCACACGGCCCACATGATGGAAAGTGGTTACCGTGGCCTATGGACGTATGCAACATCAGGGGTGTTACACTCACGCTGTCGACCATGAAGAAACCTTCTGATGCCCCTCTTGAAGAACCCCATATTGTAGGTGCTTGGGAAAACCGAAGATTGCCATCATCTACCCAACCGTGACCAGTCTCGGTCGGTGAGAGATGCCGTGCGGTTTGCCGCAGTCCTGGGGCCACTCTTTTGGAACACTGGAGTAGCTGAACTTCAATATTTTCCGTGAGGCGATATCGAAGCGTTGCAGCTGGAGCAGTTGTTGGACTTTTCAGGGCTTCAACTACTCGTAACGACTGCCATGGATGTTCGTATGGCAACCGGGACCTAACGGATTTAAAGTTGAAGAGAGATAATAGAGACTGACTATTAGTATAGTTAACAGCTTATATCCTGACCGTAGAATCTGCTTCATTTGCGCAGTACGCGTTTTTTGGATTTATTTTTGAGAATAGTACGGTGTGCTACGACGCGCGACGGTGAATGAGCTCATCTAATCTTTTTTATGATGGGTTCTTCAGTGAATCGCCGCAATTTTGCCAATGTCAAGTTTTTTTAGAATGATTACGATGATGATAAGTTGATGATGATGATGATAATGCCGTTCAATGAGATGATTCCTGCCTCAGTATAGTTGTGGGGACTTTACTAGAAGCACCATGATGCATGATGGTTTGTAGTTTTTTATAACTTTTTTTTTGGATTATAGTGATGTCAAAACCACTGTCCGGCCGTCTCTGAAAATCAGCGCTGTCCGTCTGCACACAACGGCTGAGAGGCGGCCATTATTTCTACTCGGCTTTTATCACATATTGTTTGTTACTGTGTATATCTGTTTTTTATGCTAAGTAAAATAAAAAAATGTTTTCTTTCTTTTCTTTCTTTCTTTCTCCCTGGGAAGATTTGGAACCAAAAGGAAAACTCACAATTCACTGTAGGTAATATGCCACTTTTCTACACTTGTGTGCGTTGTCAAAGGCGTTATGTCTAAAAATCCACCATTGATATACATAAAAACTCGAATTCACATCAACTTCGGCAAACAAAATAATACCGCGATGCGCCCTTCGTGTTGGCGCTAAAACTCCGGCTCAACTCTGCCAATCTATAATGTAAAAATTAATCGATGAATTGCTAAGCGTAAATCTCGAGAGCAGCTGAACCGATATCGCAATTTTTTTTTTTAATATTCCTTGGGATAGTTCTTACGCAGAGAAAAAATTTAAAAATTGCTTAATAAAATCTAAAAACCACACTCTCATATACTCCCATACAAAAAAATCGTAATAATACCTACTTAAAAGTCAATTTGAACTTTAATACCATACCATCTTGTTTTAAGTGTTAGTGTAGAGGTTCTGGGAAGGAAAAACAATTCTCGCAGTTTGTCTGTCTGTACCATAAACTGCGGAACCGATTTTGTTTAAATTTTGTATAGGGGTAGATTAGACCTTAAGAAAGGACAAAGGGTATGTTTTGTCGCGATAACCAACATCCACGCGTGCAAAGCCGGGGACAGCTAAGTAGTCATAAATATTAAAAAAATTCGCGCGAGTTAGGATGTCGTTTCTCTCGCGACTTGTTATGGTATAGGCGTAAGTTAGGTAATATTACCCAGGTTACTAGAAGGTTGGGACCAGTCTTAACACATTGAAGCTCTTCTGGTTTTCGAAGAGCCTCCAGTTTTTTTATCTCATAATTCCCACACACGTAAAATTCGTTGGACTTGAACCTATTTAACCGTACGTCGTCTGTGGGTTAGGTACCCCGGCACCCGGGTACCATACGAACATCTGCGTCACCTTGCATGCTGGTAAGCTGAAGACAAATTCTGAGTAAAGAAGATCACCATAACCAACACCTGCGATGTTACAATGTTTTTTCGTTTTGTCTTTTTTTGTCAACCGAATTTAACTAAGTAGCCATTATTTTTAAAATCTTAAATTAATGTGATTATGTAAAATTATAAAAACATAAATACACGAAACAAACTCGCGATCATGTCGCGTCAAACAACCCACTCCGCATCGTTCCCGGCGCAAATGTGCCCATGATGCTGGCCGAGTTGCCCCGCTGAATCGCAATAGCCAACCTTTGCCCCAGGAACGAGCCGGATCGGAAGTCACCACCTTGGTCGTGGATGCGGCGGCCAATTTCGATCAACCTCTTCTTCTTAAATTAGGTATAATTAATATTTTTTTATACCTTAGGTCACAGACAATCTTGTCGTTTACCTACTCCATATGGCTACCGAGAATTTAAAAAAAAATACTGAACTTAAAATTCGAACCTGTACTTTAAACGTACTCACTCCCACTGCACCATCGAGGCACTTAAAGACGTACAAACAAACAAGAAATAATGAATACAGTCCTTAACTCACAATGAACGACTACTTAACAAAACAAACAGATCAAACGTTGGTAATAAAATCTCTTAAAGATCATCAGACACCGAAAATTACCAGAACTTCCACAAACGACCTTTCTTCAAAAACATACAGGTATAATAAACAATCTAAATCAAATCAGAAACACTTTTACCGTGCGCCAGCGCTAACACAGTCACGCCATCTATCAATCACTACAGAACATTACACGGTTACTCGTTGCGCGCTTTCTGTGATAGATGGCAGCACTTGTTGATAGATTTATCGAGCCGATGATCGTTTTATACTCCGTTTGATGCGTTGTAATAACATTATACGCTTTTTCCACGTGAACGTGAGTCATGGATAGTTTTTATTTAATTTAATTTATAACGTATTGATACATTTGTGCAGGTGAAACGGATGGATTTTCGGAATGTTCTATATTTGAAATTAGGTGATAGATTAGGTTTTGGATTTACGGCTGCGTACGCGCAACTGTTTTGACGGTTCTAATGTTATTGGGGCTTATTTAATGTTGTTGTTGTTTGGGTTAACTGTTCAGTATGTTGTATTAGTCAGAACTTGATCACAAGAAATACTTAAAATGGACCCCTGTTGAAAGTCACAGGGTAATAAAGATACCTTCAGAAAAGTTGAAAAACTGAAGGACCATCGGCAAGTGGTAAGATGCTGTTGTCTCTGCTTGGCTATAAGTTCAGGAAATACGTACTCGTTGGAGGTAGGACACTATGGTATTTTCGTCCCAATTGAGCAGCCCGACTGGGGATGTAGGTCCACCCTACAGAAGGCCACTTTTATTATAACCTGGTGTTGTGTTCCCGGTGGTAAATAGGGTCGCCATAGTTTTCGGCTCACTGGAGTTTTTATGCTGTCAGTGGAAAGACCAAAGGCTTGTCCTGATTTTGATTTCTGCACTGACGGCACAGAAAATATCTGTTCTTACAGGGTCGGCATCACGGGTGTGACTCCGCTGGTGCTACACACGTTTACTCACTTTCTATCAAGTGGGCCGTGTGCTTGTCTACCACCTAAGTTGTATAAAAAAAACGTATCAAAAAGTATAATAAAGAAACAAGAAAACCAGTTGTTTGGTCAAACACTATCAAACTATACTGGGTTAATTTTAATATTGGCTAAGTGAAAATTACATCTAAATTGATACAGGTCTATCAGAGTCCATAAGTACATACATACACAGTAGGTAAACGCACACTACACAGTAAATTAACATCACAAATCCTACTCTCTTTTACGTACCTCGTATACCTAACCCGTTGAATATCCACTAATCTTATAACCCGAAACTGCGAACAAAGCTCACTTATAACATAAAACTCTCTTATAACACTTAAACCCAATAACCCTCTCCAGCTCGAGCCAACCCCCGCGACCAAACGTCTCGCGACCACGACCAAATTGTTCTCGCATTAGATTTATCGCACGACGTACAGCAACAAAGGCAGTTGCTCATCCGCGACAGGTTTATGATCCTAACAGTTTTTGCTAACAGCTACCTACGGCCAAGTATTTATTACTTAAGTTTTATTAATTAGCCATTTTCAAGAAATATGGCCGGGGTATTGATTTGAGGCCTCAAGCTGTGTGGAAATGTTGAATTTGTTTTGGTTGTGTCTGGATTGGATTATGAATTATTTTGATTTGTTGGTGAATTAAGTTTTGAAGTAGGTAATGACTTATTTATTATATACTTTATTGTACGCCAAATACAATATTCATGATGCAGAAATTGAGAAGACAAGAGCAGTACAAATGGCGGCATTATCGCTTGACGCAAATTGAATACTTAGACGGAAGTCGCTCCCGTAAACGCCACGATAAGTTAAATATAGAAGGGCCGAGTGGAATACTATGGAAACCGAAGTTCAGTCTCCTAGACCGCTGCGTCCGCTGACTGCCATCAGACCACCTAACTCGCCAATTTAAGCGTGCGAAAATGCCTCACCCGGTCATCAGCAGATCTGGTGTACCGGCTGTCAAGTGAGTTTGACTTGACCCTAAAGAACTTCATTGTGTCACAAACACCCAAAAAAACCATTGAAGACATAAATTATAAACCACTTATATCTCACTAATCGTTTACAGATGTTGTTATAACATTCCAAAAAAGAAACCCCAGCACCTCACTGTAGAAAAAGTAATCCAAATTCAAAAACAAACCGCGAAAACATCCCAACGCTTCCGAAAAACGGGCGAGCGTCGATCTAACCGTCCCGTCGCTGCCAAAGATTTGACGTCAATGGTAGCGAATCGTAAATTACCATTATCTACAGACGCACCGTGCTAGTATTTATTATTTATGGGCCGGTTCGACTCGCCTGCGGCCCGATCGGGGGCGTTTTTCCCCATAGCGCTCGCAGGGTTGAGGTTAGGTGGTGTGTGTAATGTTCCGTACTTAAAATGCTGTCATTACCCAAACTTTTTTGTTTTGATAGAATTATATGTAAGATGTAATTTGATAAGTTTTTTTTTGAAATGTAGTAGATGAAGCACAAATCGCAACGCGATTACCTAAGTACTAACACAGCGATATTTACTTTTTGTTATCTGTTAAAATTTATCATCAATCAGTTTCCCGTGTATGAAGCTCTTATAATGTTTTTCATAACATTTGCCATCTATCACCACTTGTGAAGGTCAAGAAGGTGGTTTTAATTTTGCTTGCAAGCAAGTCTTCTCTACGGAGTTGAAATTTCACGTGGTCTCAACTGCAAGCCTGTCTACCAATTTTTTTTTATAGGTACCACTTAATAAAGTGGTTACCGTGAGTTATGGGCGTGTGCAACATCAGGGGAGTCACACTCGTGCTGCCGACCCTGTAAGAACAGAGAGTTTGTTGGTTGGTTGGTATTGATAGCACAAAAACTCTCCAGCGAGCTGACCGCTGCGCCGAGAATTCAACACGAGGTTATTATGGCCGCGGTATTCTGAAGGGCATTGGACAGCTCAATTCCGCCGTGTACTTCCTTGAAATTACTGGGAAGCCAGACAAACACATAACGAACGAGGCTCTTGTGCTAGCTTTCAGAAGGCAGCGGCTGCCGTAAACACAAACAAAACTAAAACATAGATAGAAGCAGTACCAGAGGTAACCTCAGCCCCGACTCCAAAGCTGGTTTGGTGATTGGATATTGATTAGATATATAAACAAACTTGCTTTTGTCCGCGTCTCCGCCTGCGTGGATTTCGGTTATCACCAAACATAGCCAAATAGCTTAGTGGTTAAGGAGTCGGCCTTACGATCGAGGGGTCTTGGGTCCCACTCCTATGACAAGTAATTTAGCTTAGCTAGAGGGGTTAGAGGGAATATTAGTAATAACGGTTATAATATTTTTATTAAAAAAAACTACCTCTGAACAAAATTTCATCAACTTCATCGGTTTTGGCGTGAAAGCTTAATATGCAGACAGACAGACAAGGGTTATTTTTACATTTCTAATATTAGTTGGTTAATGGATTTTGCCATTTTATAGATGTGTACTTAAAGCATATTTCGCAATAATGCGGTAGAACATTATTCCATAATACGCTTCACAAACTAAATCACTGTTATTGACCTAAATTATGTGCAAATTTAATTGAACACTTAGGCTGTAAACTAATTTGATATTCCAAATACCTATAGGTAATGGGTCTGTGGTTAAGGTTCGTTTTATTAACTGTGAACTAAACTACGTTATTATAAATTACCTTTCAAACAACAAACAAACATTTCAGTATTATTATTAGTCATCATGTCAGCCACACACAGTCCACTGCTGAACGTAGGCCTCTCCCACAGACTTCATGGGTCAAGTCATTCTGGAATGACCGATGAGGTCGGCCTTCCACCTGGCCGTTGCGCGTCCTACGCTACGTTTGCCCGTACGCGGTCGCCATTCCAGAACTTTATTTGCTCCATCGGCCATCTGTTCTGCGCGCTGTGTCCCACCCACTGCTACTTCAACGAGCTAATCCGCTGGGCTACGTCGGTTACTTTTGTTCTCCTACGGATATCATATATAGCCCTCTCCATAGCTCGTTTAATGACTTTGAGCTTTTTAGGAGACCTATAGTAAGGGACCACGTTTCGGATCCGTAAGTCATCACTGGTGGTAACACACATTGGTTAAAGACTTTCGTCTTCAGGCACTGAGGTATGTAGGTATATATTATTAGTAGGTACTTACTTATTTGTTCTTTGGTTAGTTAAGGAGTAGTAGAGGAGCGGAGCCTGGATTCAAAGGGCAAGCTTTGGATGCAACTAAGATTGGTGCACAGTACAAGACCTGCTGTGCAATTCTCAAAGTACAACGTCAGCGCTGTCGCCTAATAAAGATTGTTATTGGTCGATCTCCAGTGATGTCTTCGACCAATAACAGTCTCTATTAAGGCTGTTGCAGTGATATGCTAGACGCTGTTCTTTGCATCCAAAACTTGCCCTTTGAGTCCAGGCACCCCTCTCTTACTACTCTCGCCATAGGCAGGAAATTCATCCTCTCACATTGCGACCTGAGTCGGTGCGCACTATGCGGTATAAAATAAACTTCCCTCTCACACTTAAGCTGTGGAATGACCACCTACAATATGAGGCAGCGCGAGTGTAACACCCCTGGTGTTACAAACGTCCATAGGCCACGGTAACCAATTCCCATCAGAAGGCCTTGTACTTGTCTGCCACCTAAGTGGGTATAAAAAAATAAAACTTGTTTCCAGAGGTTCATTTAATTGGTTGTTACGGGAGCTACTACCTAACCTCCTAACCTTGAGAAAAATGTCAGTACCAGAGCCGCGTTTATCATTCAGCAAACGCCAGTGTTGGGAAGTCCCAATAACTTGATTCCTGCTGGCTTCCTAATAGCTCCCATGATGAAAGAGAAACAGAAACTAGATCAAGTT
This sequence comes from Eilema griseolum, assembly GCA_963662185.1. Lineage (NCBI taxonomy): Eukaryota > Metazoa > Arthropoda > Insecta > Lepidoptera > Erebidae > Eilema > Eilema griseolum. Next base: position 26,016,677 of record OY759240.1, read on the forward strand.
TATTGTTTTTCCACCAGCTTCCTTTTCGAAAATTTTCACTAATCGCCACTGGCAGATGCACAGCTTACTCATGAGTTTCTCCTCGCCCTAAAAATCTTGATAAGGACGCATAATACCCAAGTAAAAGCGTATTAAAAAGCTAAATAAATAAAGCTAAAACATATTTCACGAATAGCTCCATAATTTGCCATTCTTCTTTCAAAAATAATAGTATTCTTTAGATTTATAATCTGCTCAGATTATACGTCACGCGAAAAGGCACGTTTCGCTCGCGAGAACTGCGTTAGCGTCGAGGATCGAATAAATTACAAAGATATATTATTATTAAAATTTGGTCGCCAACTTCGTCGCATTAACTTTGGTTGCTATCAGGATCGGAACATACTGAGCGCGTTTTAGACAGGATTTAGTCTTGAAAATAATTGCGTGCAAGTGTTAAACTATTGTAAAAGTTTATCCAATTAGTTGGAATTGATTGCAGTTTCCATCATTGGTCAAATTCAGTCTTGGGCTATATTTGATAATCAACAGGTTACAGAAAACTTGTAAAAGATAAATTCTCTTTAAATGTATAGGTACGCTGTATTACAACCTCTTCAAGGTGTGCAAACATTTAGGTACATGTAACTTTTCAATTAGAGAGCATTTATAATAATTTTATTGCATTAATAAATTATTGAGTTAATGTCAGAAATTGAATAATGTCAAAAGGAAATAAGGAGATTGTTATAATTATGTGTGAATGTGTGTGTGTGTGTGTGTGTGTGTGTGTGTATAGTGAATGTCAACTAGGTCTATTAAAATAATAATCACAATTAGTATATTATGTCACATGCTCATGTCAAAGAGTTTAAATAATGTATTGAATAGATAAAACATATATACATACTGTTATCTATTTTTTAGAACACACATTACAACTTAGTTACATGAACTTAACTTTGGATCTAGATAGCGCCATATAGATATTGTCGTACCTATGTGGGGATCTATACTCCAAGCACTACTTTTGTGAAATGAGGAGACAGACTGCTTATATATCCTGATACCTGGCGCATTATCGCATTATTTCATACAAATTGTTAGCAAATAAAGGACAAAGTCTTCCATGAAATAAACAATGATGCTGTTTAGGGCATTTCAGTACCAAAAGGAAGATCCTCACCGTTTCCCTGCCGATAAGAAAACACGGAGGATGTAGATTAAAACCCTGCGCATCAAAAACTGGACACCAAATTCGACTACTAGAATATGTAGTTACTTCTCAATACATTTATGATAATATCATATATGTACGAAAAAACCTAAATATTTTCGAAAAACTATCTGATGTACACAATTTTAATACGAGAAACAAAAATAAACTAGTTGTACCTAAACTTAGGCTTTGTGAAGCCTAAGTTTAGGTACAACTAGTTTATTTTTGTTTTTGTGATGTTGTTGGTGATTCATTTGTAGGAAGCAGTATAAAAATATTTAATAAAATTCCTCAGGATTTGAATAATATGCCAATAAATAAATTTAAATTAGAAGTGAAAAAACGTTAATGAGTAAAGGTTATTATAAAGTGGATGAGTATCTTAATGATATTAATGCGTGGTCAACATAAGTCTCTTGCTTGCTCGCACAAAATAAATTGTAAACTAAAGCAAATAAAAAAATAAAAAAAATTATCTAGTTCTAATATAGTTCGCTGAGTTTCTTGCTGGTATCTTCTCAGTAGAACTAACCTACCGAACCAGCGAAAGAATCATTTTCCAATGGTTTATTTGTACAATTTAATATTTTAATATTATTTCTTGACATACATAAATTGTAAAATTTTGACGTTCATATGTGCTCTTTGTGTGCCTAAACTGAATAAATGAAATTGATTCTTTGATTCTTTGTAGCGACTATTTCAAACCTGATGATTTTTATGTAGGGAAGCACTTTTCTTCTTTAACACTTCTTTTAAATTTGCCTTGTGCCTCTCCGTTGATGAAACAATCAATCAATTAAACTTTTATCATTCAGAGTACGCCCACATGTCAGAGTATCCCGGTTACCATACCAAAATTTATGGCAGTATTTACGGGTACTTGGAGCTTCGCCATCGCCTTTAGGTTGTGGAGGTCAGGTGGCAGTCACTTTACGGATAGCATCGAAGTTTAACCAAATGCGCAGTTAGACTGGCAAAATGAACCACAGGCTCAGAGGTTAAAGCTTCAGATGCGACTGGGATTAACACTAAGAGGAAGAAAAAGCATGCCCACAGAGGCGATATTCAATTATTTTTAATGGCAAAAAAGTTTTTATGTTATAGCACTAATAGTTTCGATTAAGATTAATTTAAAATTGGATCAGTTCAGGCGGGATTTGACCTTGCGATCTTTCTTCTTACAGGGGGAAAGCTCTGACCACTAAGCTACAGAATCTTCGCCAGAAAATATACAAATTCTTCTAAACATATATCCGTCTTACGGCGACCGTGGGAGCCATCTACCGATATTCATACGAATGCTTCAAAATTTCAATCCACTAATAGTTTCGTTAAAATATATAGTTACAAATCAAATAATAAAAGCTTATTTCTGGAATTATTAAGTGCGCACGCTTATCAAGTTAATCTATAATCTTGTCACTACCTGTGAATTTTGTATTAAATTTGGTCACTCACAAAATTTGTAACATTTTCACTATTAGTGGTCCGTGGTTTAAATTCGGAACCTCATACACCTCAGATGCAGTCACCATTTTCTGTAGATACCAACCTATCACAAGACAGACTCATTAAAATTTTAATTTCAATTAATTCTGCTCCCAGTGTGCCCCCAGCTATTATAGGCCGCGTTTGTGACATCGCCAGAAATTAACGAGTTACCGTTAGACGTGCGATGTGAGTTACCGATAGCGTCCCTTCCGCGGTTCCGGCACGACTCCGATACGGACACGACACCGGTCCGATACGGCGTATAAATCATAGCAATCGGATTCTTAAGCGGTTGATCTGAAGGAAATTATGGTCGTCACGGTGGGGTTGTAACGGGTGATTATGTTTATCAATAAGTATGATATTAGTGATTAATTATATTAGGTATGAAATGAAGTTCCATCTGCGAAAGAAAGGTAAAGAAAAAAAAATCGGTATGAAACTAAAGACCCGTATGCCATTATGTCACAATGCAGACGAGTCCTACAGCACTTGGTGGAACCTCAAACACTTCTCATACCTCAGAGTAAAGGAATTTGCGTTTGACCTTTTCTTTTAATCTCAGTCCTCGTACATTTACATTTTTATCTGTGTATTTTTATGATATTGTTTTACGTAATATCTTTGTATCTATACTAATAAATTCGTATTTATAAAGGCACCTGCCACCTTTTTTATGCCACTTAGGTGGCAGACAAGACCACGGCTCACCTGATGAAAAGTGGTTATGTGTGCAGCATCAGGGGCGGCAAACTCATGCTGCTTTCAACATAATTGATTTTTCTTAGTGAAGATCTTGGTTATCCAGTTGTTTAGCATATCATATTGTAATATTTTATATTTAAATTATAACAAAATGATCTTGTAGTAGTTATATTGAATGCAATTGTTGCCATCTATACGATTACTAGATGAACTAATTTACATTGTCGATCGGTATGGTTCTTGACCATATTTGTAGCGCCATCTATATTCCAGCCTTGGAACCAATTGAGTTGCAGTTTGGATGGGTGCTGATTATAAACTATATTAAAAAGTACACTTTGTTTAAGTTATTGAAATGTTTGATTTAAAAAAATTGTATTAAACAATAATCCTGTTGACTAGTTGTTACTTATGGTCATGGATCATATTAATAGCGCCATCTGTCAATTTTATGTGGTACTATTTACATCGCTACCAATACAAAGTTCTAATCAAGATTATTAAAGAGTTTATAAACAAAATTCAACTTTACAGAATATTTTGAGTAAGTGTACAAAAGATTCCAGTAGTCCACATTTGTTTTACTGTCAGATATTCGAACTTAATTTAGTTTAATTAACTACTACTTATTAAACAAAACAAAATAATATTTAAAAAACTAAAAATAATATGACAACAGTTTTAAACCCGCCACAAAACTACACAGACTAATCAAGCGCAACATTTTGATTTACAGCTTTTATTTGCGGCTACTAGATGGCGGTGCCGTAAGTGGTGGCATTTTCGCGTACTTAAGTTCGGGTGTAGCGTTGTGACCGTGTTATTTATCGTGCCATTACCGCGCGGACCCTTAAATCATCTTGTGACATCACCCTACACGGTGTACGTGGCCTTAATGAATGGCGGGACTCTTGGCCAAAGTTTTTTTCTTCTTTATGAAATTGTTCAGGGAGCACTTAGCGGGAAATCTATTAGATGCCGGAATAAGTATGAAGTGCAGACAGGAGTGATGTTGTTTTTAAATTTTAGAGGAGTAGGTACTTGGCTTGTACCCGGCTGTTGCATACTTACTGTCCTTGGTATTCGTGAGTGGAAGCACGTCATTTAAACAGGGCTATCAACACACTTAACTGTTATAGATCATATGTCCTGACTGCCTCTGTGGCGTAGCGGTAGTGCAAATATTTGTATGCATGAATATATCTATTTGTACAGATCTGGGTATTGCCATGCTTCAGAGAGCACGTTAAGGGAGAGTCGTCTGTCCCGTTTGGCATACAAACAGCTGGCAGTCGTTACGGGTCGCGACCAAAAAGTTTAGACTATTATTTTTTTTTATATAGAACACGTCAATTAGACTTCGCATTGCCTGATGGTAAGCTGAAGGTAAAGTCTCAGAAAAGAGGGTCACCATTATTTACACATATCATGTGACAATGGTGACACTCATCATATGCTTTTGATGCACTCATCATGAGCTTGACGGCTTCATCATATGCTTTCTCACGCCCCGCTTAAAGGACCCGGGACCCGGGCATAATGGCCAATTGCTTGAGGAGGGCAGTCGCTTCACGGAAAATATGGAAGATTGAAAAGCCTACCCCAACTAAGTTGGAAAAAGACTCAGAGTATGGTGAATGATGATCTACTCCGCTATAGGTATACTCGTGAATGGAAGCACGCCATTCCTATATATAAGGATATTTTACACCGGGCTGCCTACACGAATATTACAAGTAGTTCTGACTGTACACAGCAAAAAATTTCAGCTCTGTAAATAATTAACATTTAAAAATATTTTTAATTAATTTTCAATGCTAAATAGTGGCTAAAAGTACTCAATATCCTTTAGTGCACTGAACAACTTACTGTGTCTCCTATAAAGTCTACTATCGCACAGATAACACAGTAACACAATGGATCTTTACACCAGACTGTCAAATAGTATGGAGGAGCTGTCTTCAATGTTTACCTCACGCATGGTTCAATATGATGAAGACCTAAGGAGTGCAGCGGCTACCGATACAGCCCATTCACAGGTGCTATTCAGCTGGATGCTCTAAGTGGACTATATAATTTCCCAGTTGCCAGTCCCAGTCTTTTTAGGGTCCCTCAAAAGGAAAAAAAAAAGGAACCATTATAGGATCACTTTGTTGTCCTTCTGTCCGTCTCAATCCGTCGTGAGTACCTACCTAGCTATAACGGGGAGGAGCCTAGCTATACGGGACGAAATCGAGGTGATCAATTCCGGTGTAGAGAATGCATTTCTTGAGCGATTTTCATCAAACTTGGCACACAAATTTTGTCCAGAACTTTTTTAAAGTAGGGAAAATAGTGGAAGTTTACTGTTACGTTATTTATAAAAAGATCGATATGATTATTGGCTGCAATATCACAGGCTATTGTACAAAGAAATGCTCTACTGTTCACAGAACTACTAGTGTATTTATTTATGTACAACTTACTGTAAATCCAATCTTCATTAATCTGCTACCGAAATCCAACTAGATCAGTGATACCCACAGTTCCTCCTCCATTACATTTAAACTTCATACATTTGGTTGCAAAGCCTTATTGACGGGGTGTACTCAGGGCCGATAGCCATCAAATTATAAGTTGCCAAACAATGTAGTACCTACCAACTGTATTGAAACTAGCAACTGTTTGTGTATCTGTGCTCCGATCTACATTATCTGTGACAGAATTAATTACATACAGTTTGATTTCGTGAATATTTTGATTGGTACTACGGTAGCTTAGTGGTTAAATTGTCCTTACCTTTCGTAAGATTAAGATTCATCATACTATTGATGTGGACCCACTTCTAATATATTTGTATATTTCAATCATCAATAAGCCCATCGCAGTCATTGCTGGTCATAGGCCTCTCCCAATGTTGGGAGACATTGGCCTACTGTTTTGGTCGCGTGGTTTCCTTTAGAGTAGAATTTGGACCGATCTCATCCCATGCGGTGTCGTACAAGGCGACTAAAAGATAGGGCTGTTTAACATCAGAAAGATATATACAGCCCAGACACCACTCCAGATGCATTGCTCCAGACAACAATAGTGCCCGAAAAGCAGCAATAGTCTCAGCCCTTATTGCATCGGTCAAAATACAATGATTGGTGAAATGTGGGTGTTAATTCATTTCTGCCTAACTCTTCGGGGATAAAGGCGTGGATATATGTATGTATGTATCCCTGTCACCCCGGCTAGCCCGACGGCCCTTCTCAAAGGAGACCCTCTTTGGGTGTAGGGTTCACGGAGTTCCTACCTCGTCCCCGGGTATAAGGAGGCGCTCCGTCGCAGCCTGCTTCTGCTACGGTTACAAGCGGCTCCACCCCTCCCATTTTGCGATCCCAAATCTTCTTCATCCTTCATAGCTTTTAAAGCTCTTTACCTCCGGGGTTCAACTTTTCCAGTCTAAATTCGTGTTGACTGATCTTGCATACATATACCCTCGTATACTAACCTATATCAAAATAATGTTCCCTTGCTCCTTCAGGTCGAACATTTATAATCCACACACGGCGAAGTGCGCAACGTTTTCAAAACACCATTAAATTAACTCTCATTGTCTCAAAACTTCTATCGCCGAGGATCGAATCGCAAAACATCGTACCTGAATAACCCAATAATTGTGTACATAAATCATTCCAACGACTTCTGATAATTCGCCCTCCGAACCAATTGTGAGGGGTAATTGATGAGCGGGAAGCGTTTTATTTGCAACTTCTATTAGTCGAGTCTTCGAGACATTTCTTAAATTTTGTCGTCCTAGAATTTCGCCACTGCCACAGCATTATTCGTTACCCTACATAAGTAATTCGTTACATATGTGAAGGGGCACATTGGACAAAATGTGACATGGACTGAAATTGGACTTGCAATACATAGGACTTTGATATAATTAAACCTCCTTAATATGGGCATAAGAATTGTTAAAACGTTAGAAGCTATTAAGTTTGGTCAGATGAAGTCCACCAGAAAGGAGCGTCGTCTTTAGACGTACGTAAGTATATAATAGCAATGTGTAGTATATAATATCAGTGTTTAATATTAATAGTATTCTATTCTATTAAGTGTTCAAGTAGCGCAGCTGGTTAGAGTATTTCCTAGACAGGAATAAGTTGCAGTTTGAACGTTCTTTTTCCGATAAATATTTATAGGTTTATAGGCGTTTTCGTTCTTATAAATCGCTACCGCTTACATCTTCCACCGGGGCATAATTCTCCCTCCAACGTAAGGGTTCGAACAGACCGACGATAACAGCGATACGTGCGAAATGCGACTTTTCAACCTTTTGTAGCCCAACGTCGCGATAATGTTTCTAATGTATGCGCTATGTTGTTATATTTTTGTCACAGATCTTGTCTTAATACCAGCATTGTGTACGCGGCTTTATCTCTTTGTGATGACTTTGAGGTAATTACTTCAGATGAATTATGTTTCTGGAGCTGACGTAGGTACAACACTTTCATAAGTATACAATAGATTTGGCTATCTGTTTTTATGTTTGTAAAAGGGCTGTAGAATATCGTTAACGAATCAGAAAATGTCATACGCCAATGCAGGGGTACTACCTAGGTGCTATTCAGCTGGGTGCTCTAAGTGGACTACACCAAATATTTGTATTTACCTATATCCATTGAAATGTAAGTGACGGGGTGTGGTTAAAGAAAACTTAGAGAACTGTCTGAAAGAGGATATACCATTATGTAAAATGAAGATGATTTTGAATGATGCTAGTTGGAAGAGAAATAGAAAAAAGTGTTGTACATACATACATACATGTAATCACGCCTTTATCCCCGGAGGGCTAGGCAGAGGTGAATTAACACCTTCATTTCACCAATCATTGTATTCGGTTCCACGTAATATGGGGTGATCTATTGTCATATTCGGAGCACTATTGTTGACTCAAGCCATCCATCTGAGGCTGATTCTAGGCTGTATATATCTGTCTGATGTTAAACAGCCCTATCCCTTAGTCGCCTTGTACGACACCGCATGGGAAGAGACGGGGTGGTCCAAATTCTACTCTGCCGGGAACCACGCGTTGTTGTGTGATAGGGAAATGGAGATTATGGTAATATTTACTGATAAATTAATTCAATTTCGCAGAATACTTATATAATTGATTCCTCATAGGAACCTAATACCATAATACCTGTACCAAATTTCAGTCAGATCTATTCAGATTTCAGCCGTTAGAGCGTGATGGAGTAAGAAACATATATCACAAAAAAAAACACATTTAAAATATATGATAGGATTAGATTGTTCAAAAAAGCTAGCTCAAATAGTAAATTTTATGAAATAAATATATTTCATTAAAAACCGTACCAATAACTTTAGCGAAAAATAAGGTCCTAGTAAGTACCTTGTGGTAACCCCATAGCGATAAATAATACAGATACTAAAAGTTACAGTTGTTTGACGATTCGAAGCTAGAGCGTTACATTTGAATGTGTATCGAATGCCTAACCAGAATCGCAATTCTTAGTGTCATATATGTAGATGTTTCAACAAAATACTTGGCAAATGTAGACTCATATAAACATATATGTATGTATTGTTGTATTATTAAGGTATTTTCTACTGTTCCATTGTTGTGTTGTGTTCTTGAGAGGAACGTGTCGGTGATACGTGACAGGTTGCAGGACCATTGTCTCTGAATAAAATAGCAACTCATTTCCATCAGTTTGGTGTAACGTGCATTGTGTTTTGGCATCTCACTGAAAACCAGGTCAGGTCATGATTTTTTTTATATATACATATATATAATCACGCCTTTATCCCCCGAGTGTTAGGCAGATGTGAATTAACACCTACATTTCACCAATCACTGAATTTGGTCCCACGTAATAGGGGGTGAGCCTATCGCCGTATTCCGGGTACTATTGTTGACTCGAGCCATGCATCTGAAGCTGAGTCTCGACTGTATTTATATCTGTCTTATGTTAAACAGCCCTATCCCTTAATCGCGTTGTACGACACCGCATGGAAAGAGATGGGGTGGTCCAAATTGTACTCTGCCGGGAACCACATCAACTCAAATTTTTATATAAAGATACGAACGAGACGTTAGTGACAAATGACATTTTAAATTTTTTTGGGTTATGATTTTTATGTATTGAAAATACTGCCATACTGGGAGTGCCGACAGAAGGGAAAATATTGCCAATATATGAAGGTTTCACGTATGAATTTCAGTATTTTCAGTATTTCAGTATATTTATTCATGAACAATTTTTACACTGTGTTTGAATATTTTTATAATAAATAGTAATAATAATAAAGGAAATAACAGTAATAGTAGTACATGCAAATTATACATTTTACCATGCACCAATTATATTAATTTAAATAAAGAAGTAAATGAAAATAAAGTAAAAGAGTAAAGTAAATGAATAAAATAAGTAAATGAATTATCTGTAAAAACGTGAATCTGTCATAAGAGGTGTCGGTAAAGGTGACGTGAGTTCAATTGTTTCATCCCCATCTCAAAAAAAGTTATACACTAATAATAATGAAATTTCGTTTCAACCGAATTACACCGGCCATGCTCACAGGCAGTCAGCCTGCCTATGCCATGATCGCGTTAATTCCCGTTAATGTTAGTGGTTTTAGTTTATTGGACCACGATAGTTTAAAAGTCAAAAAAAGTTGTATGAAAAATGCCCAACGTATCTATTGATGTTTTAATTTCAACAATTTCAAGGGCACCAACATATTTCATCGTTTTATAGGAACTAGTTGATTGGGATCCTTATGCAGTTTTTGAATTTTAAAGAATTAAAATATGACTTTTTTCCAGAATCTAACCATACCCTATAAATTTTATCTCAATGCCAAAACTCGAACTCCAAAAAACCCTATGTCAAAGTCAAAGACAAAAATCATATATACTGCATAGATCATTAAATCGGCACTTACAATACTTCAATACAAAAAGATATTCGGAAAACTAGTTTAGCAAATGGTCCACCAGTTCGAAACGCTTCACCGACCTGAGAAAACTCAGCGGGCATTTTTTTGGTCTATCTACAAACATTTACGAATAATCACATATACTTAGTCTAAAAGCAAAAATTTAATTGACTAGCATAGTTGAGCGAAAAGCTCATTTCCAATATAGTTTATTATCTAAGTATTCTTGGATTTTATAATAGCTTTTCTGGCACAATTTACTTTTGACTACATTTTTTAATTTATCCACACGTAAAATCTTTAACTTCACTATGGATAATATATCTGAAATATCAAACTTAAATTTAAAATTATAATAAGTCAAGTAGTAATAATGTCTTATTATAATAAAAATCACAAGTTATTTACATAATATTCAATATATTAAGATTAATATTGTGATTGCATAATTATATAATAAACAACATCAGTGAGGTAATTTATTTGTGGACATTCAAAATTTATTTATTAAGTATGATAATGCAATGGCAATACTTAAAGAGATACGACTTCGCAATGAAAAAAGAATGAACTATTCGGACGCCTGATGCAAATTTGTCAAAAAGAATAAGATCGATAGGACTTTAAAGACAAATAAGAAAGAAAAAAGATTTAATTTATAGAAATGACGACTTTGAGCCTTAATTGATTTGACCCAATGACAAAATTATTCAAACTGGTTTGCCTGTGTCCAACCCGCTAACGATACTGCTTATTTTATTTTTACTTTATAGAAAACTGTGCTGATATTACACTAGCTTTTAGCTATAAAACGTAAGACAGCTGGGTCAGACTTTGATTTGATTCAACAAATTACTTTCTTCTTACCTATAATTGTAAACCTTTGAGGATGCCGTATGGTGAAACCGGTCAGGTCTAATAAAAATGGAGAATTTGTGCTGTCAGTGGGATGACTAAGGGCTTGTCCTGTTTTATCCTCTGCACTGACAAACTTACAGGGTCGACAGCGCGAGTGTGGCTTCTCTGGTGTTACACGCGTCCATAGGCCGCGGTAACCACTTTCCATCCGGTAGGCCGTGCGCTTGTCTGCCACCTTAGTGGTATAAAAAAAAATACTGTGCAATATGTATAAGTATGTTTTCAATATGTGTAGCAACAAATTCCACCAATTACCATCAATCAACCGTATAAATTGTCTTTTGATCTTTCGTAATTCGAAGTCGCTATATTAATTCATTTGTTATCTATTGAAATAAATAAATATTCCACGACATTCTACACAACGCTATATAGACCAATGGTAAGCATAGCTTAACTAGCCTGTGTTATGGGATTTAGACTGTTTTTTTTTTGTAAATGCATACATATTACACATAGAAGCACCCAGATCAATGCAAATATACTTAATCATGCATACAAATATTTGCACTGAGCGTGAATCGAACCCGCGCCCCCTGCATGGCAGTCGAATGCTCTACCGCTACGCCACGGAGGTCAAATATTCATTAATTTTTATTCCATTACAATATTTGTAAGTACTTTTTCATTTGATTACAATATTTGTAATTACTTTTTCAATCTATTACAATATTTGTAATTACTTTTTCAATCTATTACAATATTTGTTTATCCTTTTTAAACTATTACAATATTTGTAAGCACTTTTTCAATTTATTACAATATTTGTAATTTTTATATCTTCACTGTAAAAGTAAACTCACACAGATTCTGAATTTAAAATCATTCAAACTGCATGATAGAACTGAAACCAATGCAACCGGCCCCCGGGAAATGTTCCCGACGTTTCCACACCTCAATGCGAATCTATCACTGTCCTGATTGCTACCGAAACTAGTCTGCACGAATCCCACAAGTATAACACGATTTTGACATATCATTGATCTATTCCAGCCCAGAATCATCTCAACACCTAGTTTCCTGTCTCATGGGATGTCAAACTGAAACTGTATTACATTAACACCTTGACATGTGAAACGTCACTCTAAATTTGATATACATTGATAAGTTTGTACGCTGAGTTTTTGGTAACAATGATATATGATAAGCAATGTATAGCTTACTGAACGGGAGTTTCCAAATTCGGAAATCATGGAATACGTTTATATTGACACGTGTGGAAATGGTAACATAACTCAATGTTTGTGTGCTACATGAAATGAACTCTGTACGTTTCAGTTTAAGGATGTTTTTTCTTTGTTGTAAAAGGTAGTTACGGTTTACGTAGCGAGTACATCATAGTAGATAGTTTGAAAGACAGGTTCTATCAAGTGGTGACAACTACATATTGTTTAGACGTGTGTTTTATTTCGTTGTATGTGATCTTTACTGTTTGGGAGTCTGTGAAAATTGTCTTAACAATATCGAATACATTACTCACGACACCTGATTCACAGCTGTCGTTTGCTTTTGACTTTCGTTATTTTGGTATTAAATTACAAATATATAGGTACATACATACATACATATATTCACGCCTTTATCCCTGGAGGTTTAGGCAGAGGTGAATTAACACCCACAATACAAAGACATAGTGTATTATCATTCTCTAGTGGTTTACTCTCCCTGAGCCACCCTGTGACCATAGCTGCAATCCGGAGAATTAAAAATAGTTTTATTTCTATCTGTAGTGTGGTGGATAATAAAGTCTTTCTGATATAACTAGAAAACTTCCACATCGCCAGTGAGTTGTGAAGGTCAGATAGCAATCTGAATTTCTCTGTGAGTATTTTGTGTCATCAAAAAACAAGGTTGATTTCGGCACATAATCAGACATAATGTAGCTACACGTATTTCCGTCCAACTGAGCAGTCCGACTGGGAAAGTACCTCAGCCATACAGAATACCGCAGCCATAATAACTTCAAGTTGTGTTCCCAGCGGTGAGTAGGGCAGCCAGAGCTCACTGGAGAGTTTTTGTATTGTCAGTAGGAAGACCAAAAGCTTATCCTGCTTTGTCTATTGTACTGACGGTACAGAAACTCTCTGTGCTTACAGAGTTGGCAGCGCGAGTGTGACTCCCTTGGTTTAGCACACGTCCATAGGTCACAGTAACCACTTTCCATCAGGTGGGCCTTATATTTGTCTGCCACATAAGTGGTATTTATAATATAAAAAAAATGTATTAAGTTTAGTAGTCATTTTTGTAACTATTTACTGTATTTTGGTGATGTTTTTAATTAGACAGGTTTCAATGAGGTAACAAAAAAGTAGCAAGGCTTCTGCTTAGCTTATTTTGATGTAAGTATATTATTTATATATGTAAGTATAATATTTTATAGCGCGCATTTTAAATCCGCGGTAGCCTAGTGTTATGGGTAATGGACTGCTGAGACGAGGTCTTGAGTTCGATCCCAGTTTTTACCATGGCACACACCAATGACTTTTCGATGATTTTCGAAGTTATGTGTGTATTTATCGCAGGTTTATAAGTGCCCGGTTAGTGGCAATAGGCTCGCCACCTATTACATTGGGACCTAAACATAAACTGGCGAAATGAGGGTGCTAGCACCTCTGCCTACCCCTTCGGGGATATAGGCGTGATTTTATAAATAAAAATAATATTGTTTATAGCTGTATTTCAAATCACAAATATTTAAATGAACTCAATCATCAAAAGTTCAACAAAAATATTCTAAGCTGAACTTCAAACAACCTTGACAATTAAAAAAAAGTAAATTAAAACTAAAAACACTCGCTATAAATATAAATACTTATCAGATTGGGCGGGTTTAACGTTATAATAAATAACGACCGGCCGTATTGAGTTTTTATATTTATTTGTAAAAATTAATAATAATGCTAAATAAATCAATAAAAGAATGAAAACATTTCAGGACGGCTCCGCTTGAATGATTTGTAGTAATACGAGTGTAGTGTGCCGTCTGCGCTTATTACTGCGACCGTGCGGTTTTGATACTTTCTTTCTTTAATTCTTTATTGTACACAAGAAAATAATACATCAACAGGTAGTCACAAATACAACTTGATGTACAAAGACGAGCTTAACTCAATATTGAGTTTTATGCCAGCAAACCTTTGAGGGATTAAAAGTGAAAAAAAAAGGATAAAAAAGACACAAGTGTACAACATCAGAGAAAATACATATAATACAGAAATACTAAGAATAAAAATATCATACTTTATGTTTCTTCCTCTAAATGACAATGTGAATTGAACAAATAATTATGCTAATAATATCACTCTTCTTACAGGGTCGCTAGCACGGGTGTGAATCCCCTGATGTTACATACGTTCATAGGTTACGATAACCACTTTCTATCAGGTGGGCCGTGTACTTGTCTGCCATCTAAGTTATATAAGCAAACATTGACTACTAATTCTTCTGCATTCCGTATATTTTTGACGGCAATTCTTCTGTTTGCCGTCAAAAATATACAAATAATGATTTCAATTGATTTAATCATTGCTTGTTATAATGTTGTATTCTAATATTATTGACTTGTTTTATTGACCATTGAAATTTATTCGCCATCTACCACATACATTCACCAGTATCTGACATCCTTTATTCTTTTTAAATTCACTTCTGATTGTAATTTTAGCTCATCATATGAAAGTATTTATATTAACAGCCTTTTGGATAAGTAGTTATTTTCGATATTCCACTACAACTTTTAACATTTACTGAATGAATGAATGAATGAAAATAATCGAGCATATTATTTTAAATCTAAGCATTTAATATATTTTACATTTTACGTAATTCTGTATTATTTTGCAATAAAACCACACGTTATTGTTTCCTTCTTTTCTTTACATTATTTTGATCATAAACAGAATACACTTATTGTAATGAACCTATTACCCAAGTATCAAGACTACAAAATCCATCAACACACAAAGCTAGCCTTATATCAGTTGATATCGAGTCGAGTCGGTTGTACATCTCAGTCCCACCTCCAATAAAGTGCGGCCATCAATTCCGACGGTCGCAAAAAGGTTCTGTTACCTCCGGCGAGGTATGACGGATGGATGGGTGGCCGATACACAGCTGATGTTAATTGTAGGTACCAGTGTTTTGTTCGAGATTATTGAGATAGGATAGACTATAGATAGAACAGTTTGGATCCTATTTCTATATTCTGTTTTGAAGAAGACTTAATTTGATTTCAATACCGCTACTTACAAAGTTTGCATTTTCGCACCTGAGAAGTAACGTGAAAAAGCGACTACAATATTTCAGAAGTTCAAGAATCTTCAAGAAGTTCATTAGAAGGTTCCTACAGGTTCGGTAGCGCGGTTACTCACGTTATAGTAACTATTTTCTATCAGGCGGGCCCTGCGCTTTTCTGCCGCTTAAGTTTTTTTTTTATACCACTTAGGTGGCAGACAGGCACACGGTCCACCTGATGGGAAATGGTTACCGTGGCCTATGGACGTATGCAACACCAGGGGTGTTACACTCGCGCTGCCGACCACATACTAAGTGGTAAAAAACAAACTATTATTCTCCTTAACCTTTTAAGTTATTTTTTTTTTGTATTTGGAGTGAATTCTTGTGAGGTAGAACCCATAGCCTCTTAATAGCAAGCCCGATACTTTGACATTTCAATTAAGATGTAAAAAAAATTTAATTGGTTCAGGCGGGATTTGAACCCGCGATCTATCCCTTACTCCTGAACGCTCTGACCACTAAGCCACAGAACCTTCGCCCGAAACCATTGAAATTCTTCTAAATTTAGCATACTAAGTGCTTTGAAATTTCATTGAACTTTAACATTTTGTCATCACATTCAAAACATTTCCAGGATAAATTAAAACATATATCTTGACATTACATCCTTTTAAATCGACGTTTTTAAAGATGGCGGATATTTATAGGTTCCGTATCAACCCTTTTAATAATAAATCTGTCATAGAATATAGATAAAATAAATCATTCAGAAACGTCAATGCAAGGAGGTGTTTCATCAAAATTCAGAGATACGGGTGGCGGGTCCACTCGCGCGTCATCTTAAGCTGACATGAAATACGAGGATGGACGCATTTTGATCTATTATTTACGAAAAATAAAATTGTGGGTAATGTAATAAAAAATAATTCTCCAATACACAAAAATAGAGCTAAACACTACTTGGTAATATCATTTTTTAAGAATAGCAATAATTTAGGAGGTAGGACACGGCGGTATTTCCGCCCAATTGAGCAGTCCGACTGGGGAAGTACCTCCGCCCTACAGAATACCGCTGCTACACTGACGGACTCATAAACTGCATCAAAGTTCAGGTTTACTCTAAAAGGATTTTTTATAATAAGTATGCAAACTTTTTAGATTAAATTATATAAATATGGAAAGACTGGCTCTTAATCTTAAAAAAAAATTAAATTTAAAAATAGAACTGCAGTAAAACAAATGAATATAGCCGGGAAAGAAAATTTACTTGTAGTATCAGATTTGCGTGTTATTTATAGCAAAGTTTTAAATTGATTCTCATTGATTTTTTTTGTTTTGTCAATTGAATTATTGTTACCAGCATAATTGTTGGGTTAGTTTTTTAACACATCGAGAGTTTTTGAACCATAATATGGATACTTCGTCCGAACAAGCGGCACAAATTGTAGCATTGGTGCGGGAGGGCTTGGATCAACGAACGATTGGTAGAAATTTAAATTTAAACCAGTCTACGGTTTCTAGAATATACAGAAGGTTTGTAGAGACAGGTTCTTACAGGAGGAGACGTGGTACAGGCAGAACTCGAGCAACCACAGGTCGTGATGACCGATTTATTGTTATAACTTCCCTGCGAAATCGTTTCCTCACGTCAGTTAACATCAAAACCGAGCTTAATGAAGTGCGTGGAGTAAACGTGTGTGCACGAACAATAAGAAGAAGGTTAAAGGAAGCGGATATCACCCCTTTTAGACCAGCAAATGGTCCAAAGTTGTCTACAGCTCACAGACAAGCTCGCTTAAGATTTGCGCGTCATCACCTGAATTGGACAGAAGAGCAGTGGGCCTCTGTATTGTTCACGGACGAGTGTAGGACATGTTTATATGGTGCAGATGGTCGCAGAAGAGTCTATCGTCGACGTGGGGAGCGATATGCTCAAAGTTGCATTAAGGAGCGTGTTCCTTTTGGAGGCGGTTCATGTATGGTCTGGGGTGGCATATCGATGAACGGGCGAACCGAACTTGTGTTCATAGACATGGTCCGTCAAAACGGTAATAGAGGGGGTTTGACAGCACATCGCTACATAACAGAGATATTAGAAGATCACGTGGTGCCTTACATGGGATTCATAGGCGAAAATTTTACTTTAATGCAGGATAATGCCCGGCCGCATGCAGCTGCACAAGTTCAACATTATTGCGAAGAGGTTGGGATACGTACAATGAATTGGCCAGCACGCAGCCCGGATCTTAATCCCATCGAGCATGTTTGGGACAATTTAAAAAGAGCTGTATATGCGAGAAACCCTTCGCCCACGACAGTGGCAGCACTAAGAACAGCACTTTCAGAAGAATGGGACAATATTCCGCAAGATCTTTTAAAAACCCTTATAAAATCTATGCGGAACCGATTAGAATCCGTAATAAGGGCACGTGGGGGTAATACACCTTATTAAAACACAAATAAACCCTTGCATAAAGTTTGTGTCTATTGTTAAAACCAATTTTTTAATTAAACCATTTTTTCTTAAATTTCTGTTTTTTCTTCAATAAAAGTCTTAAGGTCCTTTCCAGTACATAAACTTAAACTTAAAGATATGACCCTACGCTGTTTTAAAGTTCACGAACCAATCTAGAGGTTTCAATTTAAATCTGCATAGAAAGTATGCATACTTGGTTAAAATATTTATTTCAAAGTCGTCTATTACTTTGATGCAGTTTATGAGTCCGTCAGTGTATAATAACTTCGTGTTGTGTTCCCAGCGGTGAGTAGGGTAGCCAGAGGCTCATTGGAGATTTTGTGCTGTCAGTGGTAAGACTAAAGGCTTGTCCTGCTTTGTCTTCTACACTGACGGCACAGAAACTCTGTGCGTACAGGGTCGGCATCGCAAGTGTGGCTCCTCTGGTGTTACACACGTCCATAGGCCACGGTAACCACTTTCCATCAAGTGGGCCGTATGCTTGTCTGCCACCGGTACAAAAAAAACTGCTAACCTAATACTATATTTTAATATGTGATTCGGAATTTTCACTTTTACATCACACAAATCTGATTTTGGGGGAGGGCTTCCGGGTTGAAGCCGACCTGATACAGGATTTTCTCTCACTTGGGGTGTTTAGAGATAGATTACATACATATATATAATCACGCCTCTATCCCCGGAGGGTTAGGCTGATGATATAATCATATTTCACCAATTATCGAATTCGGTCCCACGTAATAGATAATGGTGAGCCGTCTTCGGGGCACTACTGTTGACTCAAGCCATGTATCTGAGTCTCGGCTGTATTTATCTGTCTGATGTAAAACAGCCCTAACCCTTTTTTTTTTTACGTGCGCAAAATCCCCACGGATACCTCCCCACCGGAGCTGGTGGAGGAGGTTATGTCGGACTCGAACCGACTAAAACGCACGCCGCCTGTGGGTCGTTTTGGTTGCCGAAGGTGAGGTTGACAGGCATATCCCTCGCACCCCGGCTGACCCAGGGCCATCTCTCACAATCTGGCCCTCTTCTCGGGTGTTGGGACTACAGAGTCCCCAACTCGTCCCCGGAAACCGTCCGTCTTGAAACTGAGATAGGGTTAAAACTCAAGGGTGTTGGTAGACCCTCAACATACTTCCATACATTTTTTAACTGATTCGTCAATTTAAAGCATTAACAAACTCGAAGTTTTGGCAGTTTATGCCTTTTATGTAATAAGCATCCATTGAAGATGGCTTTTTGGAAATTTCACTCAGGGTTATTTTAAACATGAAATTTTCCAGAACAAAGCTGGGACTTGTGTGCACTTACGTTGATAATGTAAAAATCCGAAGCTACGTGAACGTATTTTTTGTATATACTTTTATATAATATACTATACTTTTTTGGCTATAAAAGAATTTCCTTGAACAATAATTCTTGCAAAAACTGAAAAGGATCCGGTACTGCAAGATGCTACGTATCATTGTCCATTTTTAACCTAGACGAATTGCGCAAATGAAAGTTTCATTATATAAAACTACTGAATTGAATTCTTACAGTGGTTTTAGAGAATACGAATACAAGAATTATTCTAGTCCAGCTCATCATTTATTGACCACTGATACACAATCATACCTATGACTTACGTTAATTTATAATCGACAGATATTATCTGGCTGCGCGCGCGCACGATGCAGCAACTAATGATAATGTGCGCAAGCAACAATTAACTTCTATACAGACTGGGCAGAGCCATGTCACTATTGATTTGTTATTGATATTATGTACTAAAATTATCGATTTTGCATTTTCATTCAAATATACTTCTAATTTCATAGCGGATAAGGTTTGATTTTGCTTTTGATTACTTTGAGTTTGATACTACTAAAGAGAGTAAGCGATATTCAGTTTTTTACATTTGAATTTAGAATTCGTTTTGCCTTAATTTAGTTGATACTTTAAAGCTAAGTTCTAAATTACATAATTGTGAATAAATTTAAACTCAGTTTTGTTAGCTTTAGAGTATAATTTTGATTAAATATATACACCATAAGAACAAATTACGTTTCTGCCTTAGGGTTTTTCTGAATATCGAATGATTTATTCTGGACTTTGATATCTTTGGAATAACTATTGTTTTAATTAATTGTAAACTTTGATATATATCCGTGATTAGTGATAGATAAATTATTTTGGAGGCGTGATGTTAATATATGAGGTTAGCCTGTACCTATATATTTTAGTTCGGCTTGTAAATCATCGGCTTATTTATCAAAAACTGGATCGTTGACATGATCTTGTAGAGAAATGGTACTAGATTTATCATTCTGTGGTTTATAATTACAGAAGATTAGTGTCTTCGCTTAATATATTATGAGTATCTGCAGAAAGAGGCTTACAGCATTATGATTGAATTACAGATGAAGTGTAGATAGTGTCTTAACATTCAGTGAAAAGATTTGTTGCCATGTATTTATATCTCTGTAATGACTGTACGAATTTTGATGCAAGTAATGTAGTTCTATAGTTAAAGTTTTGCAATAACACCGTCAACTCTCAGATACTACATTCACCCCGAGAAGGGCTAGACCAACATCTACAGCAGTTTTTGCGGGTAGTTTGTAAAAGTCGAACAATTAGTCTAGCTGCAATACTTCGATATTGCCTTGTCATTCGATATGGCAGTCGCTTTACAGAAAATATCGAATCCGTAGTTAGACTGGTGAAGCAGACCCCAGATTCCGACGTCAAAGGTTCAGATGCGACTGGGATTAATTCAAAGATGAATAAGATTATGAATCTTGATTTTATACCTTGAGCACAATAAATATTTGTTTTTTTTTTATATTCTGCATAATTCTACATAACGCTATCTAGACCCATGGTAAGCATAGATTAATTAGCTTGTGTTACGGAATCTAGAATACGGATAAACATACTTAAATACTTTTTTTTTGTAAATACATACATATTATACATAGAAACACCCAGAGCAATGCAAATACCCATATTCATGCATACAAATATTTGTACTGAGCGGGGATCGAACCCGCGCCTCCTGGGTAACAGTCGCGTTCACTACCGCCACGCCACAGTGGCTGTCTCATGAAGTAATGCAAGCATGACGGAGCTTAAAACCAACCTTCCATGAACTATCTATGAGAAATGAGGGGGTCGTGCAGTTCAACTAGAAAACTTACATAAACAAATATCACTTTCGCCCATATTTCATGAAGAGGCGTTGATATTGCAGACGCCTATTGTTCCATAACTTATTACAGTATATTGTGAGATTCAATTGTATGTGATTGTACCGTGCTCTTATTTATTGCGAATGTAAAAAATGGTTTGTTGCGTAATGTGATGGGAATTATAGTTTATTTGGAAGCGTTAGAATTTGTAATTTTTACTGGCCCATAGACAGCACTGACTCTCAAGCTATGCAATGACAGAGTTAAGACTCTTCACAGGACTTTTCTTTTCACGGGGTGAAACACAAATTCATTTACATTACATACAACCTCGAGCCTTTGCAGATGCGTAGAAATATTGCTTCTTTGGCTGTATTTTACTGTCTCTATCATGGTGAGTGTTCTGATGAGCTCTTCCAACTAATTCCACCATCTCCTTTCCTACATAGGACAACACGTGCAGGCCCTAGATGTCACCCTCACACTGTGCAGAATATGCAAGCAAGAACCAAGCGGTTCGGAGAGTCTTTTCTTTGCCGCACCACCAAGACCTGGAATTCATGACCAGCACACGTGTTTCCTTCTTCCTACAGTCCAGGGGACTTTAAGCGGGGCGTGAAAAAGCATCTGATAAGGCCGCCAAGCTGAGTGCCACCATTGTAACACTTAGTGTCTGTAATGGTGACCCTCTTTCCTGAGATTTTGCCTTTAGCTTACCATCAGGCGAGGTGAAGTCAAGTTGGCGTGTCCAATATAAAAAGAAAAACATATTTTCAAGTTAAATGTATGTTTGACTTTGAATTTCACCAGAGCTATTCCTTATCATTTGTACATCACCCTAGTCATTGCAGTCCACTGTTGGAGATAGGACTGTCTGAATATTAAAAGATTAAATACTTTTGTCTGTATGGTGACTATGCAGACTATACTGCCAAAGCGATATTTTCGTGATAACTATGATTACGAACAAATATCTTTAATTCACACGAAGTTCAGCCAAATCCGCAGACTCCGAGGTAGAAAGCTTCGGATGCGACGAGAAAAAGAAATTGAGTAGTCCGACTGGGGAAGTACCTCCGCCCTACAGAATACCACGGTTATAATATATTCGTGTTGTGTTCCCAGCGGTGAGTAGGGTAGCCAGAGCTCACTGGAGAATTTGTGCTGTCAGTGGGATGACTAAAGGCTTGTCCTGCTTGTCCTGCTGTCTACACTGACGGCACAAAATCTCTGTTCTTACAGGGTCGGCAGCACGGATGTGAGTCCACTGGTGTTACACACGTTCATAGCTCATGGTAACCACTTTCCATCAGGTGGGCCGTGTGCTTGTCTGCCACCTAAGTTGTATAAAAAAAAAGTCACTTTGTAAAAAGTATTAAACAAGAAAAGATCAAGGATAGCCGTGGTCGTATACCACTTTTCCCTAGAATGTATTGTTTTGTTACACTAAGTGGCAGTTAGTAATTGTTTGTCAATTGGCGGGTTTTAGTTTTAAACTTATTTTTTTATTTATATTTTTTTAGGGCAAGATATAAGTATAATTTATATATATTTGAAACTTGCTAAGCCCTGTCATTTAATACCCAACAAGACATATCTATCTCAAATTTATATTTTAACATAGTACTTTATGGCTACTAGAGGACGCCACAATAGATTTAGAGACACATTATATATCCTATAACCAGCGGACGACTAAGACGCTTCTAACGATACCTCATTTCTCCAGTTCACAGATAAACCTACATACACACAGTCAGACAAAATCATAACCCTCCTGTTGCTTCGCTATAGTCGGGTAATAAAATTTAAATTATATTTTGAAGTTAACTTCATTCATTCACTTCACCTCACCTGTACATAACCTAACAAAGTCCCGCCTAACTAAGGTTATTTATTGGTATCTTAATTGGTAACTCTCGATGCTGGCAACGCAACGCAACGCAACTCTAGGCGACTTGACACGTAAGAGACCAGGTCCCTTTGATTTATGGCGCCCCACCCTTTTAGGTTCGAACTGAAAGTACATGGATGATTGAAAAGGAATTTTGTTATGTTTTTTATATTAACTTATAAGTGCCCGGTTAATGGCAATAGGCTCGCCACCTATTACATTGGGACCTAAACATAAACTGGCGAAATGTGGGTGCTAGCACCTCTGCCTACCCCTTCGGGGATATAGGCGTGAGTTTATGTTTATGTATGTATAAGTATATTAACTTTGTAACAATTAAGGTTGAGTCTTTTCAGGTCGGGGCCGCGTTTCGAACCGGTGGTCCTTTTGCTAAACTAGATATAATATTTCCTTTTGTATTGACGTTTTGTAAGTGCCGATTTAATGATCTTTGCATAATAAATGATTTTTTACTTTTGAGCACTTGGACCAACTGATTGGAAATCTGTTACCGTGGCCTATGGACGTAATATGAAACAACAGTGGCATATTTTATACAAACCTTCTAATGCCCTTCTTAAAGAACTTCCTGTTGCAGTCGCTAGGGAAAACCACAACAGGTAGATCATTCTGCGATATGAGTATATCATAATTATACTAGGTATCGGGACTTCTCGCGAATTATATCTTAGAACTTACTATTTCTGCCGACGTTTCGGATGCGTTGCAGCACTAGTCAAGTCGTAACCACGGGTTTAAAAAGTTTAAAAATAAAAATAACATGAGTATAGCACTTCTTCTTTTTCTTTATCTTAGTCCACCCGAAACTTTCACTTCGGCGTCTGGGGTCCGCTTTGCCAGTCCAACTGCCGATTTGGATAAACTTCGATATTTTCTGTGAAGAGACTGCTATCTGACCTCCACAACCCAAAGTTGATATCGAATCATTACATGACTTTTTAGGCTCCAATTACCCATAACGATTCATATAAATGTTGGTATGGCAACCGGGAGAGACGGCTTAACGTACTCTACGAGGCACGACCAGATTAAGGCAAATACCTATATTTTTGCATACAAATATTTCCACTGAGCGGGGATCGAACCCGCGTATCCTGCGTAGCTGGCCGCTACTTCACTTTTCACTAACGCAACGCCACGCACACCTTTTGGCCATACCCTTGTAACACAGGTAACACTAGGTCGCGGCGGTGGCGCGCCTGGCGCGCCTCCCCGTTTCCGGGCTCGAGTTGGAGACTCTGTAGTCCCCACACCCGAGACGAGGGCCAGATCGTGAGAGATGGCCCTGGGTCGGCCGGGGTGCGAGGGATATGCCTGTCAACCTCACCTTCGGCAACCAAAACGACCCACAGGCGGCGTGCGTTTTAGTCGGTTCGAGTCCGACATAACCTCCTCCACCGGCTCCGGTGGGAAGGTATCCGTGGGGATTTTGCGCACGTAAAAAAAAAAAAAAGGTAACACTAGGAAAATTATTTCCCTAGGTGTATCTTCATATGCTAAGAACTTAATTTTCAAAATGAATTATGAAGTAGGATTTAATTATATTTTTTCACTTTTCCTTCCCATCACATTGTGATTTTTCAAAATATAACAGCTACGGCAGGTATTTAACAGCTTTTGTATATTCACTTTTAAAAAAAGTACCTATTGCTTTATTATAGTTAAAATAATAATATATTCATAAATCACAATTGTAGCTTCACAGAGTAAATAATGTTGCACATTTGTAAACATAGGGTTGTTCTTCTACAATAGGTTGGTTGAGTTACTGCTCTCCTAAATGGACTATAAGTAGCCTGTGTTAAGGAGATACAGGGTCCGCCTAGGGGGTTAAACTATGAACTCTTCATTTAAAATCTTATTACAGCATTTATATTGAAAATTAGCTGACCCACCCCAGCTTCGTTTGTGGTACATTTAGAAACTTCACATCACTCCTTTACGCCCGTAGAAATCTGCCGGATTTGTTCACACTTATGATTACTGCTCCGCTATGTTCAACGTAGTAACGTAATGACATACCTATAGCCTAAAACCTTCTTTGATAAACGCACTATTTAACATTACAAGAATTTTTCAATTCGAACCAGTAGTTTCTCAGATTAGCGCGTACAAACAAATATCCAAAGGCTGGCCATCGCCATCCAACGTGGCAACGCAGCATTTGTTATAATATGCACTTTTGCACCGGGCGCGATTAGGGGCGGGTTATTTGATTAGTACATGGACTCAATTTTGACATTTTGTATTAATTTGACAAATGAAATTCTTAGTAATTATGTATGTATATAAATATAAAAACCAATCTACAACAAGGTACAATTTTAAGGTAGGTAGGACACGGCGGTGTTTCCGCCCAATTGAGCAGTCCGACTGGGGAAGTACCTCCACCCTACAGAATACCGCGGCTATAATAACTTCGTGTTGTGTTCCCAGCGGTGGGTAGGGTAGTCAGAGTTCACTGGAGAATTTGTGCTGTCAATGGGAAGACTAAAGGCTTGTCCTGCTTTGTCTTCTACACTGACTGCACAGAAACTGTACTTACAGGTTTGGCAGCGCGACTGTGACTCCTGTGGTGTTATTGTAACACCAGAGGAGAACGTCCATAGGTCACGGTAACTACTTTCCATCAGGTGGGCCGTGTGCTTGTCTGCCACCTAAGTGGTATAAAAAAAACAAACTAATTCTTGAGCTTATATATATAAGATTAAGCTTATATATATAAGATGAAGATGGGAAGGCATTTGGTGTGGGATGCAACATGTGCTGACACCCTTGCGCCTTCACATCTTCTAAGGACTACAAACAGCTCCTTTGCTGCTGCTGCGTCTGCAGAGATCCTCAAACGACGCAAGTATAGTAATATAAGTGGTAATTACATATCTGAGCTGTTTGGGATCGAGATGCTGGAATCATGGAGTCCAAGTGCAAGTCTTTTGTTAAGAGAAATTTCTAAACTCATAATAATTGACGCTACCCGTGACCAGAGGGCTGGTTTATTCCTTGCACAATGAATAGTATTGCCATTCACCGTGGCACCACCCTCCCGGTTGACGTCGATGGGGAGGAATTCTTTGACGCATGAACCTGCAGGATTGTTTAGGAATATTTTCTATTGTTTTAGATTTTAATATAATATTTTAAACTTCCATGTACAACATGTAAATATTAATTAAATAAATATACAGATTTGGACCTTTTACTATGTTCTTAACAAAGTAAACAGTACTCTGCAACAATTCTTATACATCAGTATCAGAATATACGGGATATTTACCATGTTTCATTATTTTGAGTTTCCGATACGCGTAGTTAAAGAACTCGAAAGAGGGTAGATCGATATAATTACTCCTAGGAAAAAACTTTTTCTTTGTTCACCGCCACTACTCCAGTTCCACCGTGATCATGGCGCTTGCAACAGCGCCGAAATATCGGAAACTCAAAATAATGAAACATGGTAAATATCCCGTTTATTCTGATACTGATGTCAGTGACCATGATAGTTTAAATTCTTATACATTCACTTCGAAGGCATTCCATCCACAACAGTGTTGGCAAAACACTTTTATGACCGAAATACCGTAACAACTTATTAAGCTTAATTTTATATTAGTTCTGCGGTAAGTAACCCACATTATTATCGATAATAATCGTCGATTTGCGGCCTAAACGTTGGTTTTCATACAAAATATAACGTTTCAGTAGTTATTGTTTCTCAATAAAAAGTTTACGAGTTTTAAATTGACGTCGAGAGGTAAGGCGACTATCCTTTCGACTTTTGACATGATATGGATTGGACCTGATTGTTGCACGTTTTCATTTTTATACGATACGGTTTATGAAATAATTCTAAATGTGTTTCTCTCTTCTGTGTGTAGTAAAGAGGAATACTTATGCAGATATACACAATTGAACTAATAAATAACTTAATTTAAATAGTAAAAATACTTACTACTACAAAACTATACAAAATATATAAAATTGAAATGGAGAAAAAGAGGGAGACTGCAACTTTAGGCATCGAAAAATTTCACTACTACTACTTATGCAGATTATATAGACTTCTTATGAGTAAAGGAAAGGTGGAGTTTGTTGGAGTGTGTCCTTTTTTTTATTCCACTTAGGTTGCAGACAAGAACACGGCCCACCTGATGGAAAGTGGTCACCATAGACACCATGGACGCGTGCAAAACCAAGAGAGTCACACTCGCGCTGCCAACCCTGCAAGCATTGAGAGTTTCTGTGCCGTCAATGTAAAAGACAAAGCAGGACAAGCTTTTGGTCTTTCCACTGACAGCACAAAAACCCTCCAGTGAGCTCTGGCTACCGTACTCACCGCCGGGAACACAACACGAGGTTATTAAGGCCGCGGTATTCTGTAGAGCGGAGGTACTTCCCCAGTTGGACTGTTCAATTGGACGCAAATACCATCGTGTCCTACCTCCTTGTAAAACTCGTAAACGTCTTTCTGCTAGGTCTTGAATGTCTTATTCGTCTGCTACTACAATATATGACAATTAAATAGTAGATTAAACTCTCATATAAACTCGGTATAATAAAGGAATAGAGATATTACTTTTCCGGACCCACTCGTCCCTTAAAATTCGTCTTCTCAAATATTTGAGGTTCTCACTCGTCCTCTAGTCTGCCCTTCAAAGTTTTTTTATTATGGAAAACTGAGTTGTACAATGGAAACTCACTCAGATTAAACTAATAATCGCACACGTATCAAATCCAGTACGATTACCACACGTCTCGTTTACGGTTATCGGTTGTGCGCGTGAAAGGAGAGCTCTGCGCACACGCAATCCACGTAATGGCGTCCACTAAGTGAGGGGTAACGATCTACGAATTTAATTATCTTAATATATTGGTACTGAAGAGATTGTGTAAGGCAGGATTGGTCATCAGAGATTTTAGGTGGAGTTTCAAAATGAAAGAATTATTTATTGTGAAAATTCTATTAAGAATTGTATAATGCAAATTTTGCTTTTAAGTTGTACTAATTATTGCCACCTTATTATTCACATATTAGCTGGAGCAAGAAGGCCAAAAGCCTTGTAAAAGAAATTAGAGACAAGGGGTGACCCCCGTTCTGGAGCGTTAACTGGTGCAAAGACTTGCCAATGCAATGCAGCGTGGAAACGCGGCGAGTGTGATGGGCACTTTTGCGCCGGGATCGGTCAGGTATGGGTCATTTGATTAATTTATTGACTTACTTGTTTTGACTTAAATTATAAGAGTTAGACGATAAACGTTTTCTGCTTGAGGCCCATTATTTATTTATATGCTACACTACTTACCTATTTAAGTATTGCCTTTGAAGCCTCTAAATTATAAATTTAAAGCTGTATTTCAGTTAAAATAGTAATGCTTTGCCGCCGCGTGGTTCCCGGCAGAGTAGAATTTGGGCCACTCCATCTCTTCCCTTGCGGCGTCGTACAAGGCGACTAAGGGATAGGGCTGTTTAACATCAGACAGATGTATACAGCCCAGACTCAGCCTCAGATGCGGGGCTCGACTCAACTATAGTGTCCGATATACGGCGATAGGCTCACCGCCTATTACGTGGGAACCAATACAGTTTTTGGTGAAATGTGGGTGTTAATTCACCTCTGTCTAACCCTCCGGGGATAAAGGCGTGATTTTATGTATGTATGTACTTTGTAATAGCTTCAGAGGAAAATACTAAATATATAAATAGATATATTTTCTTAAATCCATTACATCCTTACTGTGGGTGTCGTAGAAGGTGACTAAAGCGTACTGGGTTGTTAACCCCCCTTTTGAGTTTTGACACTTGGATACAGCACTGAAGAAGAACCTAGCACCTGTTTATTAATTTATTTACATGTCATAATGACGGTATATGGTGCTTGAAGCCCAGAAATATCAATCTTAAAGAAAGAAAAAAGAAAGAGTTGATCGGTAGGCGAATAGCAATAATTATGAAAAGTGGTTTAGTGACGAAGTGTCTTTTTTTAGTGAATTAAGTCCTAGACGTTTCAATTGAGTTACATCGACTGTACATAATCTATAGCTCGGAGTACGAAGTAATGAATTATCTCGAATTAAGTGACATTAACAGACTACATCAACATGATGTTAATCACATCGATTATTTTCCCAAAAGTGACAGCATTTTATGACCAGCCGAAGTGCAGTTAACGGCTTGATCGTAAATTGCAATTTAGGAAAAGTACCTTTGGACGTATCGCGAATATATCTTCATTAATTTATGACCAATAAAATTATAATCAGTAGCTGTATATCGTGGAGTTTTTAGCGTTTTGTTTTGTGTGACTAAATTGAAATAGTTAAACCAACCGATAGATGGCGCTGTGCAGATGACGTCATATTTTATAACTCGGTGTTAAGATGCTCCACTACTTTTTATAGTAAACCTTCTATTCCGGCCAACGAATTGCACCTTTTATAGAGGGGCTAGTAAGTGATAAAGTATCTATCTGTAATTTAAATAAAAAAATATTTAATTACAGAACTATGGCGGACGTTACGGGTAGTCGGAAGCTTAAAACGACAACTGATCTAATTGCAGTACTTCGATACCGCTAATGGGTTGTGGAGGTCAGGTGACAGTCGCTTCACGGAATATAGAAGATTAACCCCGTCGAAGTCAATCTGGAAATGCCTCAGATGTAGACGGGCTTCACAGAGGGATCAATATTAAGGACTGGTAATTAATTGTGAGCTCACGTGTTTCTTTCTTCTTACAGTTCCGAGTTCTTTAAGCGGGACTTGAACAAGCATATGATGAGGCCGTCAAGCTGAGTGTCACCATTGTAACATAGTATATGTATGTAACGGTGACCCTCTTTTCTGAGACTTTGCCTTCAGTTTAACATCAGGCGAGGCAAAGTCTAATTGACATGTCCTTTACAGTATTCTTCTGTATTTATCTCACTCAATTCTACATCTCATCCCATCTCTCATAAACTCACGCTTATATCCCCGAAGGGGTACGCAGAGGTGCTAGCACCCACATTTTGCATTATCGCAGATTTATAGGTGCCCGGTTAATGGCAATAGGGTTGCCACCGATTACATATATATTACATTCATATTTCTACAAATATATGAGAACAAAATAATTCGATTCACACACTTTAAAAAAACTGGAAATAAAACCCTGTACTAACCCGTCTGACCATCGTGGTAGCAGCGCCTGGCACATGTTGAACTTTTTTTTTGTTTACGTGCGCAAAATCCCCACGGATACCTCCCCACCGGAGCCGGTGGAAGAGGTTATGTTGGACTCGAACCGACTAAAACGCACGCCGCCTGTGGGTCGTTTTGGCTGCCGACGGTGAGGTTGACAGGCATATCCCCGGCACCCCGGCCGACCCAGGGCCATCTCTTACGATTTGGCCCTCTCCTCGGGTGTGTAGGGACTACAGAGTCCCAACTCGTCCCCGGAAAACGGGGAGGCGCGCCAGGCGCGCAGCCGCCGCGGCCTGCTTCTGCCAGGGTGACAGGCGGCTCCACCAGCCACCCCCAGGCCTGCGCTTATTTGGGGCGGAGGTCGTTCATCGACCTGACACATGCTGAACTGGGCATCCATTTGGTGCATTTGTGTGTCGCACTGATTGCACGTTTAATGCGTTTGGAGTTTGAAAGCATGTTTATCATGTCAACATGCTTCCAGTACTTCCAATGGTATTATGGTTTATTGTGTAATTTCCTGTATGTTTACTTAGCACTAAATAAATCTTTCTTTCTTTCAGTAGGCCAAAGCATCCCAACATGAGGAGAGGCCTATGTCCAGCAGTGGACGGCAATAGACATAATAATTCTAGAAACAAAGCACTGGTAATACCAGACCCTTCGTTCACTTGCCTTATTAACCTCATGATCTCAATAAATGCTCTACTAATATTTACAGAATTCCGTCATTATCACAAAAATGATAATGCTGATCCCATACAAACAGAGGCTTGTCAGGCTTGCCTGTCAAATCCGCTCTTATCTGCCGTGGTGCATTTCTTCACGGATCATTGTGACATCTTTGTACAGGGAGAATTATGACTTTTGACTGTCATAAACAGCTCAGGTATCAGTGCCTCGAGGTGTCTTAGCTTTCATAAATTTTGATTTTGAATATGGGATGATCTCATAAGAGATATAATATGCCAGCTGTGGACTGCGGATGTTAGCAATTGCGTTGCAATGAAACATAGATAGGTCATTTCTCGAGATCTAGTCTATTACATACATTCACATTTCTACTGTTAGTATTATCCTTTGGAACCAGATAATAATCTGTTTGTTATGAATGTGTTAAAACTCCAACAACGATATGAATTTAAAATGTATACCTAGAGGTTGAAAGTATACATGCAGTTGACAGATAGATATTTACAAAGCAAGAATCGAAGTCGCAACCGCCGATTTAGCAATCGTAGGCTACACCGCTAAGCCACAGAGGTAGTCAAAAATTAACTTAATGAAAATACTACAAAGTTAACTAAATAAAATTGTTCAACTTCATTTAGCATGTTGGGTTGGCAGCGCGAGTGTGACTCTCTTGGTTTTGCACGCGTCCATAGGCCACGGTGACCACTTTCCATCAGGTGGGTCATGTGCTTGTCTGCCACCTAAGTGGTATAATATTTTTTAAAAAAAAGCATTATTAATAAATCTTTATGGTTTTTTTAAATTATAATTGTCTAGAATGATAAATAAATTTAAAAAATGCCAAGGAAAAAGTACCTAAATACTGTACTCATAGTAGGTTAGTACCTAAACTTATATTTAATTTATTCACAACATGTAATTTTTTTTCTTAAACAATATTAGAAAGACAAAAAGACTACTATCTAAATGGTGATCTCCCTTTACTGTTGAATCTACCATAAAAAATATAACAAACACTTTGATGTGAGATGATTCTGAATAATGTCACTGTGTTTGACCCAACGTTGAAATGTGCGATGGACAATGTTTGCCATTTATTTCTGGGTACAAGAATATACGAAGAACAGGATATGTTTACACAATAATGTTTATGGGAATTAACGCGATCATGGTATAGGTAGCCTAGTGGTATGGGTAATGGACTGCTGAGACGGGGTGTCCCGTTCGATTTCCAGTTTTTGCCATGGCATACACCAATAACTTTTCGATGCTTTTCGAAGTTATATGTGTATTTATCGCAGGTTTATAAGTGCCCGGTTAATGGCTCGCCACTTATTACATTAGGCGAATACATAAACTGGCGAAATATGGGTGCTTGCATCTCTGCCTACCCCTTCGGGGATATAGGCGTGAGTTTATGTTATGTTATGTTTATGTTATGTTATGGTATAGGTACATACATACCTTTGATTTGCCGACGTTATCTGCAACATGTAATCTTGCAATCATTCAAAACATGCAACCTCGCTTTTCTGCGCAGTCGGATAGACACTGGAGAGTTTGCTTACAGATTAGGGACACTGTCAATGTTGTATGTGATGGTACATGGCGGGCGTGCACCACTGAGCCAGTCAGCCTGTCACCACGGCTAGTGTCACCTGGTCGAAACGTCAGGCAAACCATTACCAAAGGTATGTATGTACGTATACCATGATCGCATTAATTCCCGTTTACATTATTGTGTATCATCATATTTCGGAATGCAAAAGTTTAATTGTTAGGATATGTTTAGGTCACAAGGCATGACCAAAATACTTACCTTTACTAATACCCACTGCTGAGCATGTAAGCAGTTGATATTGATAGGAATACATTGTTAAAACTCTTACGAAATAATCCTCAATGTTTGTAAACAGCTTAAGTATACTTAATTTATTTATAGGCGATATTTTTTTTTAATCATTTGGTTGGCAGCACACAGCCCACCTGATGGAAAGTGGTTACCGTGGCCTATGGACGTGTGCAACACCAGGGGAGTCACAATCAAGCTGCCAACTCAGTAAGCACAAGAGTTTCTGTGCCGTCACTGTAAAAAATAAAGCAGGACAAGCTTTTGGGCATCCCACTGACAGCACAAAAACTTTCCAGTGAGCTCTGGCTACCCTACTCACCACCGGGAATACAACACGAAGTTATTATGGCCGCGGTACTATGTAGTACTTCCCCAGTCGTACTGCTCAATTGGGCGGAATTACCACCGTGTCCTACCTCCAATTACCTTTACTAATACCTACAGTTGGGCATGTAAACAGCTGATATTGATAGGAATACATTCTTAAAACTCTTACAAAATAATCCTCAATGTTCGTAACAGCCTAATTGTACTTAATTGATAGGTGATTAAAATATAGTGCGTTCAAGTGTTTGTTGCCAGATTTCTTACCTACGTATTGACTTACAAATTTGGCTGTACATATAAATGTCAGTTTTTGACGAAAAGCTGTACGGTGTGTCAGTCCTGTGTGGTCCGGGAATTAAGGATAAGAACGGCCCGCTCTGGCCGCCAACATTGGCGATTCAGACATATTAGGTCGTTACATATGAAATTGCCTTTTTTTTTAAGAAATTGGAGGAAACCCAATTTTTTTTAGGTGCTAACATTTTTGCATATTTTTTAGGAATGATTAATTTAATTTTTTTTGTGTATGAATGAGAGAACATTAAGCTAACAAACACTTTTATTACATTTTTGAAAAGTAAAAAAATAATACGAAATTTATGATCAAAATATTGGCATTAGGAATAGCATTTAGGAAGTATTGTTTTTGAAGATCAAATTGAATTTATCAAGCGGTCAATAAAAACAAAATTTAATACAGAGTTGTAAAATCTTGAAATTAACTTCCAAACAAAATATAAACAATGGAAATAGCTATTAAATTACAAGAATACCGAACTCATGAATCTGTAAGAAAATTTCGGCAATTTCATATGTAAGGACTTATTATTATTATATATTTAATGAAAAGGTGATATTTTTGTAGAAAAAATTCAGTTTTTTTTAAATCAGATCAATGATATTTTTTCTCACGACCTATTTATGTTTAAACTGCTATTGAATGTAAGGGAAATTTCAAAATGAGTGCTGAACTGGAGGACGAAAATTAGGAGGCAATACCTCCTCCAAGATTACTACTCCTAGTTGTGACCGTATCAAACTTTCTTCAGCACCCTTCACGCGCTGATGACCACTTCAGACACAATAAAAGCATATATTATTACAATAAAAGCATATATTATTACACATACAGTAACTTGAACATCGGCTGCAGTGATTCTGAGACGAGTAAAACTTTACGAGCGTACCATTCATTTTGAGGGTCAATCTCACTGAAAGTGATATAAAATATATTCGTTTTAAGTGTTCTTTGAATTTTGAGAAAGATATGTCGAACGATTTTTGATTCGTGGAAGTTAATTTAGGAATTTGTCCTACTGGTAGCGGGAAATGATCATTTTCTCGCTCAAAAAACCTACAGGTGATACAAATTAATCAAAGCATTGAATAGGTAGTTGGTTGCTGCTTATTTATACTGCTAATGATTTTCTTTCTCTTTAGCATTATGTTAGGATAATTAATGCTTTAATGGCAAGTATAAAAATGTCGACAAATAAAAATTTTACTGAGATATTGAACTACGGATGGTAAAACAGCCAAGTATCGAAGTTCAGCCGCATCTTTGTTAAACCAAAGCCGACCCCAACTGAGTTCAAGAAAAGACTCAAAGAATGATGAGTTAAGTTGGATCTTATTTTATCGTTTTTATTAATTTTTAACTGTCAAAATATGTCTAATCTGTCCAACTATACCAGAAAATTAATGCCTTAAATTTTCATACTAAAATTATTGGAGTTGCAAACCACACTTTCTAACCACTACCTTGTTTATAGTGACTTTTTTTATTGTGCGCACAATCCCCACGGACACCCCGGAAGTCGCAAATTGACCTCCGACCCCCATGAGCCCGGGCCTGGGGATGACGATGAGCAAGTCGCGGCGGACGAGATGAAGACTCCGTGGTCCCTACATCCGAAGAGAACGTCTCATAAGAGACGGTCTTCGGCCGGCAGGAGTGCAAGGGATATGGCAAGGTCATCGCTGGCGATCAGACAACTGCCTTACATCAAATTTGTACAGTTAGTTTTGGATCGGTTATGCGTGCGGATCATTTAAGGACTGGTGTGAAATAAAATGTTACGACAAACCATAAATCTGCTTTGGACTTTGTTTCTTAATTACAATGTTAGTGTTTAATGACCGAATTGCTTCTTTTTTTTATACTGCTTAGGTGGCAGACAAGCACACGACCCACCCGTGGCCTATGGACGTATGCAACACCAGAGGAGTTACACTCGTGCTGCCGACCCTGAAAAAACCTTCTAATGCCCTTCTTAAAGGACCTCATACTGTAGGCACTTGGGAAAAAAGCAGCAGGGAGTTCATTCCACAACTTGAGTGTGCCAGGGATGAAGTTTTTTTCGTACCGCACAGTGCCTATGAATGTGCCGGATGAATTCTCTGCCTGTGGCGAGCGGTGCGATGATAGAATGGAGCTGTGGGCATCATGTCAAACAATTAATCAGAGCATAAACCATTGTATAGGCGGTAGAATACACACAGAGCGAGGCAAATTCCCTCCTAAGGCTGTGAGGTTCCACTTACCTGCGAGTATGGGATTGTTGACCAGCCTCAATGCCCGTCTCTGCATGGAGTCGAAGGGGTTCTAGCTGGTATGCAGGCGCTCCAATAATGAGGCATGGGGAGTTTGTCACCGTATAAAAATCAATGGCGTAAACTTCCTGTCATGTGATATTGTCATTACACATGACGAGAATATCAATTTCAACTACTTACAATAATTTTGAACAGCACACACTTTTAAATCAACATGATTTATTTTATGACTGCCTCTTTGATGTAATAACGTATGCTTATATGAGATCGTGATATCCGCAGTTCGATTTCCGTATTGGGCAATATGTAATTAGTTTTTTTTAATTTAATAACACAGGGTGGGATATTGACGATTTCTTATTAAATACTACATCTTGGGATGAATCATTGATCATACGTCAGTTGATATCGAAAGATTTAAATTTTCAAATTCCTGAACACTTGTAAGTGATGCTGCAGTTGGCTCGGAAACGTACAAATTCATCTAACATACATACATACACATACATATAATCACGCCTTTATCCATAGAGGGTTAGGCAGAGGTGAATTAACACCCACATTTCACCAATAATTGTATTCGGTCCCACGTTATAGGGGGTGAGCCTGTTGCCTTATTCCGGGCACTATTGTTGACTCGAGCCATGCATCTGAAGCTGATTCTGGGCTGTATAATATCTGTCTGATGTTAAACAGCCTTATCCCTTAGTCGCATTGTACGACACCGCATGGGAAGAGATGGGGTGGCCCTAATTCTACTCTGCCGGTAACCACGCGGCAAGTAGAACAGTTCGCTCGGAAACGTACAAATTCTTCTCACATACACACATGCATACATACATTTAATCACACCTTTATTCCCGAAGAGTTAGGCCGAGGTGAATTAACACCCCCATTTCACCAATCTTTGTTTTTAGGTGGTGAGCCTATTACTGTCTTCCGGGCACTATTGTTGACTCGAGGCTTGTATCTGTTCCTGAGTCTGAGCTGTATATATCTGTCTGATGTTACACAGCCCTATTCCTCATTCACCTTATACACCACCGCATGGGAAGAGAAGGGTTGACCTAAAATCTACTCTGCCGGGAACCACCCATCATTAGTGGCTAACGACCAAGTGACTAAATTACTTCATAAGTACCGTAATTCCAAACTATTTTCCATTTTTAGGTGGCAGACAGACACACGGCCTACCTGATGGAAAGCGGTCGCCGTGGTCTATGGACGTGTGCAACAAGTCGTCGACACACTTGTGCTGTTGACCCTGTAGGAACATAGCCCATCATAAAAACTCCATATTGTAATCGCTTGAAAACTTTGGCAATGAATTCATTGCACACTTGAAAGTTGTTTGGTCTGTTTGTGCTTCGGAGTGCACGTTAAACCTTCGGTCCCTGTTGCCATGCCAACATCTATGGCAATCGTTACGAGTAGTTGAAGCCCTGAAAAGTCCAACAACTAGTCTTGCTGCAATGCTTCGATATCGCCTTTGGGCTGTGGAGGTCAGATGGCAGACGCTTCAAGGAAAATATTGAAGTTCAGTGAAGTCCGCAGATAGACTGGTAAAGCGGACCCCAGAATCAGAAATGAAAGCTTCGGATGCGACTGGGATAAGCGTAAAATATAAAGAACAAAGACAACTGAAGAGCAGTGGCAAGGGGTCCCTATAATCCGATTCCTGTCGGCCTCCCTTTGCTCTCTAGTATAGAAGTTTAAACTAGACTGAACTGTTTTCCACCGGCTTACATTTTGAAAACTTTCACTTCTCGCCACTGCTGAAGAAACCCATTTCCATGCAATAGTACTTAGCGTGTTAAGACGGCCTAGAAAATAAATACGTGTTGATTTTTACGTTTAATAATCTATTGTAGGGTAGATTGTGTCATAGCGGAATAAATACTTCAAAATTTTACTTTTTTTTAATACACAACTTAGAGGGCAGACAAGCACACGGCCCACCAGATAAAAAGTGGTTACCGGGACCTGTGAATGTGTGTAACACTACTGGAGTCACACTCCTGCTGTCGACCCTGTGAGAACAGAGCGTTTCTGTGCCGTCAGTGCAAAAGATACAATCAGGATAAGCCTCTAATCTTCCTACTGATAGCACAAAAACTAACACGAGGTTATTATAGCCGTGTTATCTATAGGGTGGAGGTACTTAATAAAATGGTTGGGAGTTGTTCAACAACTCGTAAAAGTGACGTCATAGTACGTACATGCCAGTTACTGCTCATCCAGTTTAATGAACTACTTCAGCAGTGGCGAACACTGCTGAAGTGATCCATTTTCATGCAATAGTAATAAGCGTGTTATGACAATAGGAACTATATATTATTATTTAGAGTATTTAGACGGCAGTTATTTATTTTTCCACTAATGGGAGGTCCGGGTCCCGTATCCTTATCTGAAGGTCCCTAATCGCCGCCCACTCGTATTTCACGCCATATTCTCAAGTTCACGTAAGACGTTATTTATAGTCGGAGGCGGCCGTGTCCAAAAAGCTTAGTTGTGTCAAAAGTTGAGCGTTAAATCATCGGCCACTATCTGGACACTGCAGGCTGGACGGTGGCCACTAGTGTTGGGCGCGTGTCCACTGTTGGCTAGGAATGATATGACGGATTAGGCCTATGGACGAGATATTTACTAAATTGGGCCCAAGAGTCTCCCTCAGAGATATGTTTGTAGTTGTCACAATATATTCTCGAGAATGTATGTAAGGAAAAATATTTAAATATTTTCAAGAGTTTGTGACAGGTATAATAAAAATTAAAATGGTGTCAAAACAACCAAACACAAATCAAAATGGACATTTTGGGCACGGCCCACAAAAACAAGAAGTTTGGAACTTTCTGGAAGCACACAAAAAAGATGAGCTCTAAGACCCCGACCCCAGTTAGTGTAGAGGGATTAAATGAACCCACACAGATAGCTGAAATGTTTAAGGAACATTTTAGAGTCCCACCTGCTACTGTGCCAACCAACATTGAGTGTGTTGAATGTGATGGAACTGACCATGGTGTGAGGGAGGCAGTTGTGATTCAGGCAAAGGATGTTAGAACTGTTTTGAAGAACATGAGCAAGGGTAAATCGCCTGGCCATGATCACTTAAGTATTGAGCACCTGCAATATGCTGGTGTGCATCTGCCACGTGTTCTGGCAATGTTATTCTCTCTTTGTCTGAGTCATGGCTTCTTGCCTGGCAATATGTTGAAGACTATGGTAGTGCCCATTGTCAAAAGTAAAAATGGTAGTGCTAGTGACAGGTCCAACTATAGGCCAATATCACTGGCCACTATAATAGCTAAGGTCCTGGACAGGCTGCTTGATGTGAGATTAAACACCTGTATTAAGCTTCATGATGCACAGTTTGGGTTCAGACCTGGTCTCTCCACTGAAGCTGCAGTTCTGTGCCTCAAGGAGACTGTCCAGTACTATACGGCCAGAGATACGCCAGTATATGCTGTGTTCTTGGACTTGTCAAAAGCATTTGATCTGGTCCAATATGATTTATTATGGAAAAAGTTAGCAAATGATACTGATTTGCCTAGGGAACATATTGACATTCTCAAGTATTGGTACTCAAACCAACAGAATTATGTAAAATGGTCTGGTGGGGTCTCTGGCATGTATAGGTTGCAGACTGGGGTGAGGCAGGGCGGAATAAGCTCTCCTGTGCTTTTCAACCTGTACATGAATGACTTGATCGTGGAGCTCAGCAGTGCAGGTTGTGGATGCTCTATTGACGGTACTTTTGTCAACAACTTAAGTTATGCTGACGACATGGTGCTTCTGTGCCCCTCGGTCAGTGCTTTGACCAGGCTGATTGGCATCTGTGAGCGATATGCGGTTACCCATGGACTCAGGTATAATACCTCAAAGAGCGAGTTGCTGGTTTTTAAAAGTAAAAACAGGTCCTATAAAATTCCCCCAGTTAGGCTGAATGGCACTCTGCTGAATCAGGTTCAAAGTTTTAAGTACCTGGGGCACTGGGTGACCGAGTCGCTCAAGGATGATATGGATATAGTACGGGAGCGTAGGGCCCTGTGCGTTAGGGCCAATATGCTTGCTCGCAGATTCGCACGATGTACTGCACAGGTTAAAATTACACTTTTTAAAGCCTACTGTAATTCACTGTACACGTGCAGCCTGTGGACGAGCTACACCCAGGGTGCATATACTGCCCTGCGCACTCAATACAACAATGCCTTCAGGATATTGGTGGGGCTGCGCCGCCACTGTAGCGCTTCTGGGATGTTCGCAGAAGCTGGTATTGATAGCTTTGCGGCCATCCTAAGAAACCGCATTGCATCACTGTTAGATCGGGTGCGGGGCAGCTCCAACAGCCTCCTGCAGTGTGTTGCGGCAAGGCTTCACGTGGATAGTGCTATTATGCGGCACTGGACACGTTTCCACCTTGCCAAAGACACACACATTAGTTACGGTTATAAATATGACTGACTAACCGTCTGTTTGTGTACATAATAACTTGCAGTTTTACTAACATAGGATATAAGCTTTATTGTTACTAACATTTTTATGGGCAATGCCTGAAATAAATGATTTTATTTATTTATTTTATTTATTATTATTATTATAATATAATTACCAGAAGCAAAAACAATATTGTCTGTGATAGTAGACTTAAAAAAAATTGTCATTCTTTCCAGGGTAACTGTTTACGATTTTTTAGCATGCTGCCTAATGAAATTAGAGATTTACCTGTGAATAAATTTTATTGTCGTAAAGAGTAAATTGTGCCAGAAAGGCTATTATAAAATTCGAGAATACTTATAGATGATACTAATAGATGATAAGCATGCTTGAAAATGAACTGTTCTAAGTAGACTTAGTAAATGTTTGCAAATAGACCAAACAAAAAAATGACCGCTGAGTTTCTTGCCGGGGTCTTCTCAGGTCGGGGTCCATTTCGAACCGGAGATGTTCCATTAGCCAAACTTCATATTTCTTTTTAAGTTGACATTTTGTAAGTTTTGAATTAATGGTAAAAAGTAGACCTTTGTATGTGGCGTTTAAATAATAGTTTATAAATTAAAGAGATTTTTGTCACTAGCCGTAGTTAATGGCTAACCGTAAACTAGTCGATGCTACAGGTTGTTCCAGGGTAAATACCTGGAGATCATTTATAGGTATGGTAAAAAATTAATCCCATCCATTGATTATGATCTGGAATAATCCAATACATTCTAGGGACTAAATGATATGTAGTACTTACTGCCAGCAGGGGACACCGCGGCCGGACGGGTGATCCACCCCTAGGTATGGGCCATTTCACCTATAAATGTTATACTCGTACAGTTACAGGATCAGTATTTCATGTGGACGGAGTCGGCGGTAAAATATCCGATATTATAAACATCATATCAACGTAGTTTCCAGTTACATCCAAGGTATTTCGAATTGGAGCAAGAGGATCCCTTTCTCATTCTTCTGTCCTAAATAAGTGTTTATGTTTTTCTTTCTTTCTTCTCTGCCTTTAGACTCCGGGGGTATTATAGCATCGACAACCATTTGACCTTACAAAGTGTGATTCACTTTAAGCATCAAATAGACCCTTAGAGAATAATTGTGCTCAGATGAATTGTTTGACATGATGCCCGTAGCTACATTCTATCATCGCACCTCTCGCCATAGGCAGGGAATTCATCCCCACACATTGCGACCTGAGACGGTACGCACTGTGCGGTATGAAAGAAACTTCATCCCACGCACACTCAAGCTGTGGAATGACCTCCCTGCTGCGGTTTTCCCAAGCGCCTACAATATGGGGTTCTTCAAGAGGGGCATCAGAAGGTTTCTTCATGGTCGGCAGCGCGAGTGTGACACCCCTGGTGTTGCATACGTCCATAGGCCACGGTAACCGCTTCCCATCAGGTGGGCCGTGTGCTTGTCTGCAAATAAAGTGGTATAAAAAAAAAAAAAAAAAAACCAAAACATAGTACTGTACAAAAGTGCAAAACCAACATTTAGAAAAATGTAAACATATAGTATCTATAGCCGTGTGGTTTCCGGCAGAGTAGAAATTGGACCACCCCATCTCTTCCCATGCGGCGTAGTACAAGGTAACTAGGGGATACAGCAGTTTAACATCGGCAAAAAAAAACAATAGTGCCCGGAAAATGGCAATAGGCTCACCCCTTACTACGTGGGTCCAAATACAACGATAAGTGAAGTGTGTTAATTCACCTGTGCCTAACCCTCCGGGGATAAAGGCGTGATTATATGTGTGTATATGTACACTACACCTACACCTACACCTCATTGTTTTATTCACAAAAATAACCCGTAAAATGATAGATATTCTCATGTCCACTAAAAGTATGAATTCCTGTCTATTTTTACCGGAACACACATTTGTCAGACGTTGAAATGAATATTTAAAATGTATTAAAAAATTGACATAATATCTCAAAGTCGTTAGAACATATATACTTGACGTGTGCCAATGGAAACGGTGCCAAGCTAAGTGATCCGACAGAAAATGAAATATGATGACACTTTCACACATTACAATACGAATTTTTCGTGTAAATGAAAAAAATAAGCGTATTTTTTTCACCATTGGCCTGGAAAATAGATTACGGGTTACGGGTTGACTTAAGGCCTTATAACCTATTGGAGGGTAGATTGTGTCATACACTGATGTGTGTGTCGTGTCATATGCGGAACTTTAAATATTTTATTGTGATGGACTTCAAAATGATTGTCCTGAAAATAATAGCGTGTAATTTTAACCTACATTTTCCTTCTTCTCTAAGATAATCTAAGATCCAGCGAATTAAGGCGGTAAGTCGCACAAATTTATAAAAAATTAGGACCTCGTGTTCATATTGGAGTTTGTTCTAATGACATGCAATTTTGTTACAGGTTTCCAATTGGAACCGTCTTTTCTTTTGGTCTTAGCCTTTTCTTTTTGCCTTTTCTTTGTCTTCGGTGTCATCTGCATTTCCTTATGGAAAATTTGGGCGTTTCACCTCAAACATTAATGTACCGCATGGGCTTAAATTAAGAGCTTCGCTTGCTATGAGCTTTCTCGCCACTGGGTTTACCTATACTCGCCGAGGGATGCCGTGAGCTTACTTTAATTATACTTTAAATCTAAACTTCAAAATAACCTAAAAATGCATTGGTGACGTAGGATCATTTTGACCTAGTTTCTAAAACTCTAATTTTAAATTTAAGGCTAGTTACACATTAGGCATGTATCCTTAAATCTATTTCTGAATGCACACTGGAGTGGACAATTAAACCTTAAACCTCACAGTTTGGTTTCATTTAGCTCACCACCGGAAGATTAAAAGATTCCAATTTCCGCTGATTATCCTAGGCATGTGTATCTCCAAGGCGCCCGAACTTTTATGGTAATGTACTTACAAACCAATTTTGTTTTTATTTCTTTTAAATAGGAGATTACACACTTACTTTGTCACATTTAACTTACTCCATTCAAGAGTCAACAAATATAAACACATATGTAATACAAATATATTTTTTTATCATTACAACTGACCCCCATCTTTTTATTATTACAATTTGGCTGGCCCTCTCTAATAATTGTACGATGCTCTATCATTCCTTTTGCTTCTATCCATTCGAAGGCTGCCTTTTTTTTTTACTTGCGCAAAATCCCCACGGATACCTCCCCACCGGAGCCGGTGGAAGAGGTTATGTTGGACTCGAACCGACTAAAATGCACGCCGCCTGTTGGTCGTTTTGGTTGCCGAAGGTGAGGTTGACAGGCATATCCCTCGCACCCCGGCCGACCCAGGGCCATCTCTCACGATCTGGCCCTCTCCTCGGGTGTGTGGGTACTACAGAGTTCCCAACTCGTCCCCGGAAAACGGAGAGGCGCGCCAGGCGCGCCGCCGCCTCCGCGGCCTGCTTCTGCCAGGGTGACAGGCGGCTCCACCAGTCACCCCCAGGCCTGCGCTCATGGGGGGCGGAGGTCGTTCATCAACCTGTGACGCCCGAGTTGCCTTCGTACGCGAGCAGCTTGTCTTGCGATCCTACGTCGCTCCCGCTGCCGCTGCCGCTCCCGCCCCACCTCCTCCTTCACGAGCATTACTTGCTCACAGGAGGCGCCGGCCGCCCACGCACGGACGCGTGAAGAGCGTGAGAACACTCACTCCCAGGGCTGCCACAAGCTCCCGTCTCGGCATCTCCCACGCCGGACACTTGGTGAGCGTGGGCGGCCCTGAGTCCTCGCTCGCGTCGCAGTGATAGCACTGATAGCACTCGGACGTTGGCTCTTTCTCCATCCGACGCAGATACTTTCCGAAGTACCCGTGCTCGGTGATCATCTGCGTCAGACGGTACGAGAGGCTGCCGTGTGGTCTCTCTAGCCACTCCCCCATGATGGGTCGTACCGCCGCTATTATGCGCGCCCTCCAAAGGTTGCCTGGAAGAAATCGCTTTTACATTATAATTATTGTTGAATTTTTATCTTATAATACTTTTATGGCGTATACATACAAATATTTGCACTGAGCGGGAATCAAACCCGCACCCCCTGCGTATCAGTCGAATGATCTACAGCTATGCCAAAAACAAAGAGTAACTCTTTAGTAATCATACATACATTCATATAATCACGCCTTTATCCCCGGAAGGTTAGACAGAGATGATTTAACACCCACATTTTACCAATAATTGTATTCGGTCCCACGTAATAGGGGGTGAGCTTATTGCTGTCTTCCGAGCACTATTATTGCCTCGTAAAAGTGATGAGCATATTATACTCTCCATGATAATGGCTACTGAAAATTAATTTGTGTGTCTGTTCAGTATATAATAAAAATGAAACCAAATAAAATGCGATAGAATTTTTTTTTTTTTTTTTTTTTTTTTATATAGGACACGTCAATTGGACTTCGCCTTGCCTGATGGTAAGCTGAAGGCAAAATCCCAGAAAAGAGGGTCACCATTACTTACACATACCGTGTGACAATGGTGACACTCAGCTTGACGGCCTTATCATATGCTTTTTCACGCCCCGCTTAAAGGACCCGGGACTGTAGGAAGAAGGAAACACGTGAGCTGGTAATGAATTCCAGGCCTTAATGGTGCGACAGAGGAAAGAGTCTCCGAACCGCTTGGTTCTTGATCGGATGTTTTGCACCGTGTGCGGATGACATCTAAGACCTGCAC
Organism: Eilema griseolum; assembly: GCA_963662185.1. NCBI lineage: Eukaryota > Metazoa > Arthropoda > Insecta > Lepidoptera > Erebidae > Eilema > Eilema griseolum. Next base: position 26,061,509 of record OY759240.1, read on the forward strand.
GCGTTGTCCTGTGTAGGAAAGGGGAGGGTGGGACTAATTGGAAGAGCTCATCAGAACACTCCCCATGGTACAGACAAAATAGTTTTATTTCAGTAAATGGTGAGCATAACGCAGTCCACCGTTGTATATAGGCATCTCCCAAAGTGTACCATTGCCCCCCATCCTCCACATCCAGTCAAACCCAATTACATTTTTCAGGTCGTCAGTCCATCTAGCGCCCCCTAGGGCGTCCCTCCATCCCTTTGTCTTCTCACAGTCTCCACTCCAGGCTCTCAATTCGACTATAGCAAAACCACTGCCATACCACAAACACTGAAAAAAATGGCACAAAATTTTAGACTTTGTTTTTTACCCTTAAAGTCCAAAATTGAAAGAAAAGAGTTTCAATTACACTTCTTCGTCACGACTTCACGACCAAAGGCTTGTCCTGCTTTGTCCTCTACACTGACGGCACAAAATCTCTGTTCTTACAGAGTCGGCAGCACAGATGTGACTCCACTGGTGTTACACACGTTCATAGGTCATGGTAACCACTTTCCATCAGGTGGGCCGTGTGCTTGTCTGCCACCTAAGTTGTATATAAAAAAAAACTTTGCAAAAAACATTTCAATTTAGACCTTTAACAGCATTTCCTTAAAGTCTGAAATTAAATATAAATCTACTTCTTTGTCGCTGAACATATGTAGGTATGTTATTATTATTAAATATTGTTATTATTACAGGTGTACTAAACAAATTAATAATGTATTCAAAACGACACGACGGTATTCTAGTCCGACTGGGGAAGTACCTCACCCTACAGAATACCATGGCTTTAATAACCCTGTGTTTTGTTGCCGGCAGCCAGTAGTACCAAAAGCTCACTGGAGAGTTTTTGAGCTGTCAGTGGGAAGACCAAAAGCTTGTCCTGCTTCGTCTTTTACACTGACGGCACAGATACTCTGTGCTTACAGGGTTGGCAGCACGAGTGTGACTCCCTTGGTTATGCACACGTCCGTAGGCCACCAGGTATCTTCTGCTACCTGAGTTGTATTAAAAAACGTATAGAAAAGGCAGTTCAGAAACACTTGAAACCAGTGGGCTACCATGAAAAGTTAAATGACTACAGAGGAAACTCTTGAAGCTTGTAAAGATAGCAGCAGATGTGGTTACTTCTGCTTACCCTAAAGAGATAAAGGCGTGAGCATATATAATTTCTCTGAAACATTTCCATCATCCTAAACTCACTACCGTCAACAAAAACGTCAGCCATTATTTCAATTATTCGATAACCTGCAGGTTAATGAGATACCAGATATTATTTATTGTAAATTGTATATTATAAAGTGCGGGGAAGCAATTAACTAGTCAATGATTCTGATCGGTTTCCATTACTGTGAGTCATTTAATGATGTTTTACGGGATTAGGTCCGGCCTACCCGGGATGAGACTGGGTCTAGGCACTGATTAATTTTCTGTATAAGTGTTGTGTATCGTAAATTATATATGTTAAGAATCAATGTAGTGTGTAACAAGGTAGGAAACAAGAAGATACCAGTGGCGAGGGGTTCCTATAACCCGATTCCTGTTGGCTTCCCAATATCGCATGGTGCATGACAAATTAAATCGAGGTGAATGTTTTTTTACCGGCTTCGCTTTAGAAAATTATTGCTTTTTTTTATATACTACTTAGGTGGCAGACAAGCGCACGGCCCACCTGATGGAAAGTGGTTACTGTGGCCTATAGACGTGTGTAACACCAGAGAAGCCACACTCGCGCTTCCGACCCTGTAAGCAGAGTATCTGTGCCGTCAGTGTAGTGGACAAAGCAAGACAAGCCTTTAGTCATCCCACTGACAGCACAAATTCTCCAGTAAGCTCTGGCTACCATACTCACCGCTGGGAACACTCTCCCCACCAATGCTCTTTGCTACTCTTGAATACTACTTTCATGTTCTTTACTTTTGTTTAAAAGGAAAAAAATATAGTATTTCCTTTTAATTGGGGGCAGGTTGCCAAGATAAAACATATAATTACAAAAAAAAATACCAGTAGATTCCAACATAACTACCCTCACCAGTTCCGAAGTTGGGTATCCGTGGGGATTTTACGCAGGATAAAAAAAGGAGATCCTTCAAAGGGAATTCTAAATGCTCTACTGAGTCTGCTCAATAGTTTTCATTTTAATAAGGTCGATAATACATCTTAATAATTCAAAGCTATTTTTTTTTATTTACTTTCTCAAGTAAATCAAAACTTGACCGTATTCTGAGAAGAACCTCTATTCTTAATTTCCTAGGAGAAATCCTCTACCAACTGAGTTAAATCAACCCATCTATAATTAAAGTTCTCGTCTACAAGTCTCAGGGCTACATATGAGCCATCTATGGGATTTATTCGTATTCAGTTGGCTGTTCTCAAAGTTAGGCGGACGCTCGCGCCCTCGCCAAATTGATTGATTGATATGTAAACTACTAAATGAGTGATTGATGATTGAATTTGTGGTGCAAGTGTGAGGGACTCTCTTCGGGCAGCGGCCGACAGTGTTCAGATTGGAAATGAACAGGAGATGCTGGAACATTTTTAAGGGTATTATGGCTTGTAGCATAATATTTTATACTTGGTCTAATTGATAAACATTTTTTTAAACCACTTAGGTGGCAGACAAGTACACGGCCCACCTGATGGTAAGTGGTAACCCCCTGGGTTTAATAATTGTAATAAATCTGCTTACGTAATACTTGATCGGTCCTTTACAGGATTGGCTTCCCAATAGGTGGGCCGTGAGCGTATCTGCCCAATTGGGTATACATTACTGGGATCCACTACATCTGACCTCACTCCGCTGAGAGGACTAGAAGCCCCCATATCCGAGTAGTAATGAATGTCACCCACCCAAAATAGCTGAAACATAGACAATGCAATCTGGAACCGGTACAACATAAATGAAAACACACATCAAACATTATTATACTTGGGGACACATATTTTGAACCTAAGAGACAATTGGGTATTTGACAACTATTACAAAAATATGAAATGTATTGGATATGATAGGTTATACGTAAATAATAACTATATAAAAAACCTATTTAAAAAAAAAAATTAATATATTTTATTTTTACAAAATACAATTGAGATTTTTTATCTGTATTTCACATCTGTTGATGCAAATAATCTGTTGACGGTTCGCATGATGTAACTAGAAAAAAAATTCTTAGCGTAACGGAAACTTTTGTATATATTATAATAACGTCACGCGCTGAATGTCACGTGACCGACAGTTTTTCGAGCACTTGTTAAGCTAAAAAGTGTAAATGTGTTATTTTCTAATTAATAAAGATGATGATGAATTGTAATAGGTATTAAATAAATTACATCATCTTTTAAGATAGGTTTCCAAAATTTTTCAAATACCCAATTCTATGGAGATAGGACATGACGGTATTTCCGTCCCATTGAGTAGTCCGACTGGGGAAGTACCTCCGCTCTATAGAATACCACGACCATAATAACCTCGTGTTGTGTTCCCAGCGGGGAGTAGGACAGCCAGAGCTCACGGGAGAGCTTTTGTGCTGTCAGCGGAAAGACAGATTTCTTATCCCACATTGTCTTCTACACTGACGACACAGAAACCTCTGTGCTTACAGGGTCGGCAGTTCGGCACGTCCATAGGCCACATTAACCACTTTCCATCAGGTGGACCATGTGCTTGTCTGCCAACCTGGTGGTATAAAAAAAACGGTGCGTACAGTGCGGTATGAAAGAAACTTTAACCCGCACACACTCCACACTCCAGTTTTGGAATGAACTCCTTTCTGTGGTTTTTTCAAGCGACTACCATTTATTTTTTGTATGGGATTCTTCAAGAAGGTCGTCAGGAGGTTTCTCCAGGGTCGGCAGCACGATTGTAACGTCCCTGGTGTTGCATACATCCATAGGCCACGGTAACCGCTGTCCATCAGGTGGTTTGCGCAGCTTGTTTTTCCAACGTAGTGGAAATAAATATGAGCACATTTTAGGTCCACAATATATGTCGCGAGGTATATAGTAGAGTGAACATTAGTATGTCTAATTTTATCACAAATATATGACGTCCATACATCAGTGCTGCACCGGAGTCGCCCATCAATCTGGCGCCTCCGTTTGTCTTTGTCTGATGTTCTACGGAACTAATTCGAAAGTTCTGTTTGTTCCTGAAATAATCTATGATATATTATTATTAGTACTCTCTTCGTGTAAGTATGTTTCTTCTGTTGCTAATATTCGACATTATTTTAAGTCTAGTACTAGTTGCACTACTGAAAGAAGTTTCAGGGGTTATGTGGCAGTCGCTTCCGTAAAAGCTAAGATAAATTATTAATCCACAAGGAAATAAAAGATGAGGAGGGGACCAACCAAAGCTTACATTCCGTTGTAGTTGCAACCGAGATTGGAAACAAGAGGATAATAGTAAAACAATAATGATTTTTTTTTGGTAAATGGTGTTGCTAGTTTAGGACATGTCACATAGATATAAAAATATACATAAAAACGGTCTGTGATTGTATTTTCAATCCGATAATTTAGGTTCGATATTTAAAAGTTAGTTCCGGCCCCACAAGGAGTATTGCTGTCACCTTTTTCCGCGTCTGCATACCAGCTTGACACCTTCGACTCGGTGTAAAGACGGGCATTGAGGCTGGTCGACAACCCCATCGCAGATGATGTTGAACCTCTCAGCGTTAAGAGGGACTTTGCCTCGCTATGTGTATTCTACCGCCTACACAATGGTTTGTGCTCTAATGAATTGTTTGACATGATGCCCATAGCTACATTTTATCATCGCACCGCTCGCCATTGCATTGGCAGAGGATTCATTCTCGCACATTGCGACCTGAGACAGTGCGCACTGTGCGGTATAAAGAAACTTCATCTCACACACACTTAAGCTGTGGAATGAACTCCCAGCTGTGGTTTTACCCACAATATGGGGTTTTTCAAGAGGGACATTAGAGTTTATCTTTAGAGTTGGCAGCGCGAGTGTAACGATCCTGGTATTGCACACGTCCATAGGCCACGGCAACCACTTCCCATCAGGTGGGTCGTGTGCTTCTCTGCCACCTAAGTGGCATAAAAACAAAATAACATTTGCAGTAAGCTGACGTGGTCCGAGGTTATTGTGCAAAGAACTTGAAAGAAAGTTATATAAATATCTATGGTATGTAAATTTAAGGAACGGTAAGTGCGTGGTAGGCAGGGAGTGAGCCAGAACCAGCGCCAAGCGAGATATGACCCTTGCTGGTTAAGTATGGAGGAGGACTTTTGGGAGATTACTTTTTTTGTATGAATTATATGATATAGCCCGGTGTTAGTATTACCACAGATCACCTAAATAGTTGATAGCATTTTTTTAAAGAATATTAGAACTGAAATAACTAATATTCTGAGGAGGTAGGACACGGCGGTATTTCCGCCCAATTCAGCAGTCCGACTGGGGAAGTACCTCCGCCCTAAAGAATACCGCAGTTATAATAACTTCGTATTGTGTTCCCGGCGGTGAGTAGGGTAGCCAGAGCTCACTGGAGAGTTTTTGTGCTGTCAATGGGACGACCAAAGGCTTGTCCTGCCTTGTCCTCTACACTGACGGCACAAAATCTCTGTTCTTACAGGGTCAGCAGCACGGATGTGACTCCTCTGGTGTTACACACGTTCATAGGTCATGGTAACCACTTTCCATCAGGTGGGCCGTGTGCTTGTCTGCCACCTAAGTTGTATAAAAAAAAATTCCCTCTAACCCCTCCAACTAAACTAAATTTTATTCATTGCATTTATATTTGTTTCAGATGTTTTCTTAGCACCTTTTAAGACATGATTTCAGTATGTTATCATACTGTCCTGCTTCGTCTTTTACACTGACGGCACAGATACTCTGTGCTTACAGGGTTGGCAGCACGAGTGTGACTCCCTTGGTTATGCACACGTCCGTAGGCCACCAGGTATCTTCTGCTACCTGAGTTGTATTAAAAAACGTATAGAAAAGGCAGTTCAGAAACACTTGAAACCAGTGGGCTACCATGAAAAGTTAAATGACTACAGAGGAAACTCTTGAAGCTTGTAAAGATAGCAGCAGATGTGGTTACTTCTGCTTACCCTAAAGAGATAAAGGCGTGAGCATATATAATTTCTCTGAAACATTTCCATCATCCTAAACTCACTACCGTCAACAAAAACGTCAGCCATTATTTCAATTATTCGATAACCTGCAGGTTAATGAGATACCAGATATTATTTATTGTAAATTGTATATTATAAAGTGCGGGGAAGCAATTAACTAGTCAATGATTCCGATCGGTTTCCATTACTGTGAGTCATTTAATGATGTTTTACGGGATTAGGTCCGGCCTACCCGGGATGAGACTGGGTCTAGGCACTGATTAATTTTCTGTATAAGTGTTGTGTATCGTAAATTATATATGTTAAGAATCAATGTAGTGTGTAACAAGGTAGGAAACAAGAAGATACCAGTGGCGAGGGGTTCCTATAACCCGATTCCTGTTGGCTTCCCAATATCGCATGGTGCATGACAAATTAAATCGAGGTGAATGTTTTTTTACCGGCTTCGCTTTAGAAAATTATTGCTTTTTTTTATATACTACTTAGGTGGCAGACAAGCGCACGGCCCACCTGATGGAAAGTGGTTACTGTGGCCTATAGACGTGTGTAACACCAGAGAAGCCACACTCGCGCTTCCGACCCTGTAAGCAGAGTATCTGTGCCGTCAGTGTAGTGGACAAAGCAAGACAAGCCTTTAGTCATCCCACTGACAGCACAAATTCTCCAGTAAGCTCTGGCTACCATACTCACCGCTGGGAACACTCTCCCCACCAATGCTCTTTGCTACTCTTGAATACTACTTTCATGTTCTTTACTTTTGTTTAAAAGGAAAAAAATATAGTATTTCCTTTTAATTGGGGGCAGGTTGCCAAGATAAAACATATAATTACAAAAAAAAATACCAGTAGATTCCAACATAACTACCCTCACCAGTTCCGAAGTTGGGTATCCGTGGGGATTTTACGCAGGATAAAAAAAGGAGATCCTTCAAAGGGAATTCTAAATGCTCTACTGAGTCTGCTCAATAGTTTTCATTTTAATAAGGTCGATAATACATCTTAATAATTCAAAGCTATTTTTTTTTATTTACTTTCTCAAGTAAATCAAAACTTGACCGTATTCTGAGAAGAACCTCTATTCTTAATTTCCTAGGAGAAATCCTCTACCAACTGAGTTAAATCAACCCATCTATAATTAAAGTTCTCGTCTACAAGTCTCAGGGCTACATATGAGCCATCTATGGGATTTATTCGTATTCAGTTGGCTGTTCTCAAAGTTAGGCGGACGCTCGCGCCCTCGCCAAATTGATTGATTGATATGTAAACTACTAAATGAGTGATTGATGATTGAATTTGTGGTGCAAGTGTGAGGGACTCTCTTCGGGCAGCGGCCGACAGTGTTCAGATTGGAAATGAACAGGAGATGCTGGAACATTTTTAAGGGTATTATGGCTTGTAGCATAATATTTTATACTTGGTCTAATTGATAAACATTTTTTTAAACCACTTAGGTGGCAGACAAGTACACGGCCCACCTGATGGTAAGTGGTAACCCCCTGGGTTTAATAATTGTAATAAATCTGCTTACGTAATACTTGATCGGTCCTTTACAGGATTGGCTTCCCAATAGGTGGGCCGTGAGCGTATCTGCCCAATTGGGTATACATTACTGGGATCCACTACATCTGACCTCACTCCGCTGAGAGGACTAGAAGCCCCCATATCCGAGTAGTAATGAATGTCACCCACCCAAAATAGCTGAAACATAGACAATGCAATCTGGAACCGGTACAACATAAATGAAAACACACATCAAACATTATTATACTTGGGGACACATATTTTGAACCTAAGAGACAATTGGGTATTTGACAACTATTACAAAAATATGAAATGTATTGGATATGATAGGTTATACGTAAATAATAACTATATAAAAAACCTATTTAAAAAAAAAAATTAATATATTTTATTTTTACAAAATACAATTGAGATTTTTTATCTGTATTTCACATCTGTTGATGCAAATAATCTGTTGACGGTTCGCATGATGTAACTAGAAAAAAAATTCTTAGCGTAACGGAAACTTTTGTATATATTATAATAACGTCACGCGCTGAATGTCACGTGACCGACAGTTTTTCGAGCACTTGTTAAGCTAAAAAGTGTAAATGTGTTATTTTCTAATTAATAAAGATGATGATGAATTGTAATAGGTATTAAATAAATTACATCATCTTTTAAGATAGGTTTCCAAAATTTTTCAAATACCCAATTCTATGGAGATAGGACATGACGGTATTTCCGTCCCATTGAGTAGTCCGACTGGGGAAGTACCTCCGCTCTATAGAATACCACGACCATAATAACCTCGTGTTGTGTTCCCAGCGGGGAGTAGGACAGCCAGAGCTCACGGGAGAGCTTTTGTGCTGTCAGCGGAAAGACAGATTTCTTATCCCACATTGTCTTCTACACTGACGACACAGAAACCTCTGTGCTTACAGGGTCGGCAGTTCGGCACGTCCATAGGCCACATTAACCACTTTCCATCAGGTGGACCATGTGCTTGTCTGCCAACCTGGTGGTATAAAAAAAACGGTGCGTACAGTGCGGTATGAAAGAAACTTTAACCCGCACACACTCCACACTCCAGTTTTGGAATGAACTCCTTTCTGTGGTTTTTTCAAGCGACTACCATTTATTTTTTGTATGGGATTCTTCAAGAAGGTCGTCAGGAGGTTTCTCCAGGGTCGGCAGCACGATTGTAACGTCCCTGGTGTTGCATACATCCATAGGCCACGGTAACCGCTGTCCATCAGGTGGTTTGCGCAGCTTGTTTTTCCAACGTAGTGGAAATAAATATGAGCACATTTTAGGTCCACAATATATGTCGCGAGGTATATAGTAGAGTGAACATTAGTATGTCTAATTTTATCACAAATATATGACGTCCATACATCAGTGCTGCACCGGAGTCGCCCATCAATCTGGCGCCTCCGTTTGTCTTTGTCTGATGTTCTACGGAACTAATTCGAAAGTTCTGTTTGTTCCTGAAATAATCTATGATATATTATTATTAGTACTCTCTTCGTGTAAGTATGTTTCTTCTGTTGCTAATATTCGACATTATTTTAAGTCTAGTACTAGTTGCACTACTGAAAGAAGTTTCAGGGGTTATGTGGCAGTCGCTTCCGTAAAAGCTAAGATAAATTATTAATCCACAAGGAAATAAAAGATGAGGAGGGGACCAACCAAAGCTTACATTCCGTTGTAGTTGCAACCGAGATTGGAAACAAGAGGATAATAGTAAAACAATAATGATTTTTTTTTGGTAAATGGTGTTGCTAGTTTAGGACATGTCACATAGATATAAAAATATACATAAAAACGGTCTGTGATTGTATTTTCAATCCGATAATTTAGGTTCGATATTTAAAAGTTAGTTCCGGCCCCACAAGGAGTATTGCTGTCACCTTTTTCCGCGTCTGCATACCAGCTTGACACCTTCGACTCGGTGTAAAGACGGGCATTGAGGCTGGTCGACAACCCCATCGCAGATGATGTTGAACCTCTCAGCGTTAAGAGGGACTTTGCCTCGCTATGTGTATTCTACCGCCTACACAATGGTTTGTGCTCTAATGAATTGTTTGACATGATGCCCATAGCTACATTTTATCATCGCACCGCTCGCCATTGCATTGGCAGAGGATTCATTCTCGCACATTGCGACCTGAGACAGTGCGCACTGTGCGGTATAAAGAAACTTCATCTCACACACACTTAAGCTGTGGAATGAACTCCCAGCTGTGGTTTTACCCACAATATGGGGTTTTTCAAGAGGGACATTAGAGTTTATCTTTAGAGTTGGCAGCGCGAGTGTAACGATCCTGGTATTGCACACGTCCATAGGCCACGGCAACCACTTCCCATCAGGTGGGTCGTGTGCTTCTCTGCCACCTAAGTGGCATAAAAACAAAATAACATTTGCAGTAAGCTGACGTGGTCCGAGGTTATTGTGCAAAGAACTTGAAAGAAAGTTATATAAATATCTATGGTATGTAAATTTAAGGAACGGTAAGTGCGTGGTAGGCAGGGAGTGAGCCAGAACCAGCGCCAAGCGAGATATGACCCTTGCTGGTTAAGTATGGAGGAGGACTTTTGGGAGATTACTTTTTTTGTATGAATTATATGATATAGCCCGGTGTTAGTATTACCACAGATCACCTAAATAGTTGATAGCATTTTTTTAAAGAATATTAGAACTGAAATAACTAATATTCTGAGGAGGTAGGACACGGCGGTATTTCCGCCCAATTCAGCAGTCCGACTGGGGAAGTACCTCCGCCCTAAAGAATACCGCAGTTATAATAACTTCGTATTGTGTTCCCGGCGGTGAGTAGGGTAGCCAGAGCTCACTGGAGAGTTTTTGTGCTGTCAATGGGACGACCAAAGGCTTGTCCTGCCTTGTCCTCTACACTGACGGCACAAAATCTCTGTTCTTACAGGGTCAGCAGCACGGATGTGACTCCTCTGGTGTTACACACGTTCATAGGTCATGGTAACCACTTTCCATCAGGTGGGCCGTGTGCTTGTCTGCCACCTAAGTTGTATAAAAAAAAATTCCCTCTAACCCCTCCAACTAAACTAAATTTTATTCATTGCATTTATATTTGTTTCAGATGTTTTCTTAGCACCTTTTAAGACATGATTTCAGTATGTTATCATATGTCAGAAATCCTCGGAATTGCTTGTACTAAGAGTGGGTTCACGTAAGTAGTGTAATGACTAGGATTCCAACCCGGGACCTCCGATCGTTAGGGCAATTCCGAATGTAGAAGATGAATTCAATTATAATAGCATCAATTTGCCGTACAAAAACTTAACCATGAAAATTTGACTCGACTAAAATTAATGGGTTGTTGCCATCAATACACAAAGACATAAATAATTTTATTTTTTTATTATTAAACATATTTGTACTTTTTTTTTATAAACTAATGCCTATATCCCTAAAGGGGTAGGCAGAGGTGCTGGCACCCACATTTCCCCAGTTTATGTTTAGGTCCCAATGTAATAGGTGGTGAGCCTATTGCCATTAACTGGGCTAAATACACCTGCGATAAATACACACATAACTTCGAAAAGCATCGAAAAGTAATTAGTGTGTGCCATGGTAAAACCTGGGATCGAACCCGAGACCTCATCTCAGCAGTCCATTACCCATACCACTAGGCTACCGCGGTTTTACCGGAGTACTTTTTCCATCGTAATTTTTGTTATTAGACTGATCGATTTCACCTAACGGTATTCTCAAAGGTTCACAATAACAGTTAAGAACATATTTCTATAAACATTGCGATATTCAGCTACATTTCGTATGTGGGTAGTTGTAAAATTATGTGTACTGACCAGTACAAAAAAACCCGTAATTCGGCGAAATAACAAATTCCACCAAGTGCCATCAATCAACAGTATAAATAGTCTAAATTACTCAAACTAGTTTAGTTTCTGAAACAACAGAAATCCTTTTCCATACAAACTTGACCTCGCATAAAACCTTATAAACGCCACTAAATACTCATTTTTATTCGACTATAAAAGTCGACCCTTTGAAAAAAAAAGACAGTAAATATATCAAACCACAGTAGTGGAGTATCGATCTCGTCCCTCGATCCAATCACTTGGTATATCACTGTTACGACTCAAATATTGTGTGGACGCTGCCTTATTTCACATATTTTTGTCGTAAATAAACATATTTTATTGTATAGTTTGCTTTGAAGATAGTGCAACAATGTATAATGCACCTGAATAAGGCGAGACTGGTATTTCTGGTAGTGTGTGGGACCCAGGTCAGTCAAGGCTGCTGGACGGTACACTTGCTAAATAAAATAACTGATGAGGGTCTGGCGTACGCTTTCCTCTATAAGTTGAGAGGTCAGACGATAGTCACCAAGAGTAAAATGTACTTAAAAGCTAAGATAAAACAAACCACGGCTCTTCTATTATTGTACCACTCGCCACAGGCAGGGAATTCAACCTCATATTGCTGCAACCGGATGCGGTCCATACAGTGAGCTGAAAGGCACTTCTTTTCATCCACGCTGAAGCAGTAGCATGACCTTCCTCCTGTGGTTTTCCCAAACGACTACCGTACAGAATACCGCGGCCATAATCAATTGTGTTCCCGGCAGTGAGTAGGGTAGCCAGAGCTGTGCGTGCAGGGTTGGCAGCTCGAGTGTAACTCTTGGTTTTACACGCTACTTTTTTTCCATAAGCCACGGTAACCACTTTCCATCAGGTGGACCGTGTGCTTGTCTGCCACCTAAGTGGTATAAAAAAATATGGGGTTTTTCAAGAAGGGAATGTATGTGATTTGTAATCAGAATGTGCTTACATGGTTGTCAGCACGAGTGTGACGCCCGTAGTGTTGCACACGTAAATAGCCGCGGTAAATACTTCCCATCAGGTGGGCTGCCACCTAAGTAGCATACAAAACTATGGGTAAGGTGAGTAGCTAATTTGTTTGACTTTATTTCCACCTACTAAAGTATTACGGAAGACGACAATAGGCTCACCCCCTATTACGTGGGACCAAATTCAATGATTAGTGAAGTATGGGTGTTAAATCAACTTTGCCTAACCCGGGATTAAGTTGTGGTTGTATGTATGTAAATAGATATTCTACAATAAAATTAAATTCAACAATATTCTACACAACGCTATCTAGACCCATGGTAAGCATAGCTTAACTAGCTTGAATTATGGAATCTAGAATGCGAATAAACATACATACTCTTTTTTGTAAACACCCAGACCAATGCAAATGTACATATTCATGCATAATAATATTTGCACTGAGCGGGGATCGAACCCGCGCCTCCTGCGTAGCAGTCGAACTTTCTACCGCTACGTCACAGAGGCCGTCATGTAGGCTTATAATATGTAAAGTATAATGGATATTTCATTTTCTTCGTTTAAGAAACTTTCAATCGTCACATGGAGTCTGGTTCAATCAATCAATTAACCTGTCGCAGACCACTGCTAGTCCACTGCTAGTCCACTGCTAGTCCACTGCTAGTCCACTGCTAGTCCACTGCTAGTCCACTGCTAGTCCACTGCTAGTCCATGATTTAAAGTAAGAAGTACTAATTTTATCTAAATCTTTTCAGTCGTTTATGAGGAATCTTGTGACATACGAACGTAGATTCGTATAATGTAAGTGAACAAGATATAATAAATACGACATTATTTACGCATAAAATTCAGGCGTTTCGAGTTCAAAAACTAGTTCAACAATTTTCCTTGGAGCGATCTTTTTGAACGCACAATAGAACTTATCAATCATGTCTATTTATGGCGCGGAACTAAATCGTGCCTCCAGTATAAACCGTATAAATTTGGATGGAAGCTAAATATTTAACTGACTTGTATACGACAAGCGCCTCCTAAATGTGTCGCATAAATTCGGCCAAGTAAAAAGTCGTCAACTCTTGGGTGTTATGATAGCGTGGATAAGACGATGTTTTATAGGGTTTTATGTATGATGATGATGAGAACTGATCTAACAAAGAGGTCTAATTTTTTTGAATCATTTTAAGTTTAAGAGTGAACGCTTTAAATTCTACCGGCTATTGTAATTGTAGTACAATCCATATTATTACTATCTGTTAAACTGTGAAGTCAGTTATAGTAACCAAACAGCCTTTATATTTTCCCAAGGTATACCTTGAAAAGGACACAGGGTATGTTTAATTAGAGATAGATTATCTCTGTACAAAATTTCGTCAAAGCCGATTCAGTAAATTACGCGGGACGCTTTCACTAGCAAATTTATTAATTGTAAATACAAACACATAACCTGTTTTATGACTTGTCGAGTAAATGGTTAGTACTAGCTATTGAAACAAGAAAATAGAAAATGACTAGGTTTCTTAATCATAACCTTCTTTTGACTTTGCCGTGGTCAGGTAAAAAACTAGAGGGTCATGAACTATGCTCATGAAAACAAATAGCGAGCGGTTGTCCATGTTGTCCCTAGAGCGAATCTAGCTGAAATATGGTACAGAGATAGAATATAGTTGGGCACAAGATAAAAAGTAGACAATCCTTACTAATATTATAAATGTGAAAGTAACTCTGTCTGTCTGTCTGTCTGTTACGCTTTCACGCCTAAACCACTGAACCGATTTTGCTGAAATTTGGTACAGGGGTAGATTAGATCTTGGGAAAGGACATAGGCTATGTTTTGTCGCGATAACCGACATCTACGCGGACGGAGCCGCGGGCAAAAGCTAGTATGTTATAAAGGCTACTTTTTATCTTCAGAATAGCTTTCAACTAGTTGTCATGCATATACTAATAAAATTATGTACGAAAAAATATCGACACTCAGTTATAACTATCTATTGTCAATCAATCAACTAGCAGGATTCCTCTGCCTTTCCTAATTTTGGCAGGATTAGGCCTACTGTTTCGCCAGACGGGTTGGTACAGGGTTTTACGTACTATTCCGTTAGTCGCTTCTTACAACATCCTTTGGATGTGATGGGGTGGCGACACTTGGAGTATTTCTCCGTCACCATACAAATAATCCACCACACTATACATTGCATAAACATCAATACATTTTTTTCACTTAACATCCACATCCACACTATTCTTTCCCCACGGCCGCCATTAAACGCAATAGTTACGGTTACATAATTTATTGTTTTTCATCTTTGAAATCTTACCGGAGTCAAGTAAAATAAATCATGCGTTAATGCTATAGTATTATACAAATTCAAATTTATAACTCGATAAAATTGCCGGGGCCCTCACCACTGGGGAAGGGGACGGGGGGACCTAACTAGAATGCCCCTAATTCATTACAGGGTTTGATGTTTTAGAGTTGTCATAGTGTGGATATTTTCGAGTTGTGTTATAATTTTTGAGTTCGTTTTATATTTATGATGATGTAGTTTTGATATTTACATGTTGTACATATGATTTATTATTTGGGAATGTCATCAACAGCAACTTTTTGTGAGTATTAAATTACATAGCGTGGTTTCGGATAGTGTATTTTTTTGTAGATTGTGGTATTATTTTTTTGCTTCGGCATGTTACCTAAACTTGTGTATCTTTCCAAATCTTTGGCAAAAATGTAATAAGTCTGTTTTTTTTGTCATAAAATAGCCATTGGTTCTGATTATATTGCTACTATAATTTCACACTGGTACGTTCGTATAGTATTTCTGGTAATTTAATATTATTTAGGTGAATTTAAAGTATAATATAATTAATGAAACATTTAATATTTTTAATACAGAGGACGATAAGTGATAATTAATTTTACCCTCTTTTAATAATACAAATTGAATAATACTCTAATTTTATTTTTATAAATATACAAAATGATAATATTTCAGAATATAATAATGTTCTCGCATAATATCATTCCCACCCAACCCTTCGCAGCTCAAAGGCATTTTTCACACAATTGAATTATTCGAAAATAGAATATTAATAATCGTCTAAAATCCGATAGCGATCAAAAAGGCCGGTTATAATCGAACCAATTATTATCAGCCAGTGTGATTTATAAGGATTTTTGACTGTAAACCTCTTTTCTTCCATTGAGGTTTAATTGAATGATCAAATCGGATGGCATTAGCGCCGTTCGCCTTTTGTCTTTGATTTGTTTAAACAATGGAAATCAATTCATTTCTATTTGATTTATTGAACTATTTTTTATTATGAATAGTCCATAGATCATAATAGACAATACTTACTATTAGGAAGCAGTGAAAAAAAAATCTAGAGCCCAATTTGTCGACTTTAATAGTGACTTTGGATACCAACGAGACCTCATTGTACCGAATACTATAAAGGATCACTCCTTTATAGTATTTGGTACAATGAGGTCTCGTTGGTATCAAACAAGGAGTTTACTTTTAATCAAAGCGAAAAGATCCAAATTTGATCACTAATTAGATGTTTTTAAATGTAATAAGGAAATGAAAATATATCATTTGACAAAGTTACTAATATCATAGCACGCGTCTCTTTACTGGAAGAGGGCAGCACAAATATATCGCTCCTACATTTAAGTTAGTAACTTACTTCTTTGATTCATTCTTATACACGTAAGGTACGAGTCAATATCGCCAATACTTTATCAAAATATTTAATTAAAACCGATGATCCTACATAAACATAAATCTCTACCAGGTACATGACTGATATCAATATTTTTTTAAAAGTACTTATAATATTAATTTAAAATACAAAGTTTACCAACAAGTCCGCACACTAACCTAAAAACTCTCGAATAATAATAAACCATATTTCTAAATTATCGATACCTATAATTATAAACAACCCTTTAAATTTCGGTGTCAAATTTATTAAGGTTTACCGATATTCGAAGTTGTGTTACCGGGCATTATACAAGGGTGGCGGGGGGTTAACACCATCAGTATCACCGTACTGGGACGTATTCGTTACAGTTGTATGGACAGACCGAATATAATTATAAGTTATGAGCAGTTGGGGTGTTAATATCGACGACCGATTTTGGCACAGAGTCGCTAATTTGAGCAGATCTGTGTGGGTTCTTCTGTCTGTCTGGGTAGGTTTTGTCTTGATTATTAGGTCTAATGTAATATAATCTTTTATTTATCTATTTATTTATTACTAAAATTTGATATGAAATTTCACTTTAAAATGAACATTATTCTTGCGTTAGTTTTGGTCGCATCAGATGCCTTCACTTCGGTTGCTGAGGTCCACTTAAATATGATGGGGCTTGGATGTTTCGATTAAGTATATTGTTAGCGACTGCCATTTGACCTCCCAGCCTGAGTTATGGTTAGTGGCAAGCCACTGACAGTTGTGCAGATCGCTGTTTTCAGTTTTGATTTAACGATTATTCATTTCTTGCAGGACTAGGGACTTTTACAACGCGTGGTAATCCACTCGGATAACCCCCGCAGGAGCCAGGGGGGTGGTTATATCAGGCACGAACCGACTAAAACCGCACGGACGTTTTGAGCCCTCAGTTGTCGGGGATAAGGTGGCCTCTGGTTATCCCTCGCGAAGGACCAGGGACTTACTACTTACCAGCGCTGGTAAAGAATTCTATGACTTTAAGACACGGCAAAGAAAAGAGGAGCCGAGCTGACATTCAGAACCAATTTTGAACGTGCCCGGAAACGGTCAGTTTAAATATTACTCAGTAGTCACCTATTCAAATGGTAACCACGCCTATTTAGCTTAACCCACTGCGCACCGCACTACACGATATATCCACAATACTTGTAACATAACTTAAAGTTAGAAAATACGATTATAATAATAATAATAAAAGTTGTTTATACATACATACATATAATCCCGACTTTATCCCTGGAGGTGAATTAACATCCACATTTCACCAATAATTGTATTCGGTCCCACGTAATAAGGGGTGAGCCTATTGCCGTGTTCCGGGCACTATTGTTGACTCAAGCCATGCATCTGAGGCTGAGTCTGGACTGTATATACATATATCTGTCTGAATTTAAACAGCCCTATCCCTTAGTCGCCTTGTACGACACCGCATGGGAAGAGATGGGGTGGCCCAAATTCTACTGCCGGAAACCACGCGGCAAGTTGTTTATTGTCTCAGAAATTAATGTTACAATAAAAGTCCTAGAACTAAGCGTATCAATATTCAACAATAGGTACAGTAACTGGCTCCCAAACTAACTACAAAGCCTGTGTGTTGGGAGACTGTCTCCCATGTCTCCATGATACTATCTTGATAGAATGATAAGTATCTGCTTTTACATATGTATAATCTCAATACAGTACCACATTATTTCATCTCAGGTGTGCCAAGTGTCCGCTTGACGGCAATAAGATCACCACTCACTAAGATCTACTAGGAGGTAGGACACGGCGGTATTTCCGTCCAATTGAGCAGACCAACTGGGGAAGTACCTCCGCCCTACAGAATACCGTAGCTATAATAACCTCGTGTTGTGTTTCCGGCGGCGAGTAGGGTAGCCAGAGCTCACTGTAGAGATTTTGTGCTGTCAGTGGGAAGACCAAAAGCTTGTCCTGCTTTATCTTTTACAGTGACGGCACAGAAACTCTTGTTTACAGGGTTGGCAGCACGAGTGTTGGCGTAGCACACGTCCATCAGCTTTCCATCAGGTAGGCCGTGTGCTTGTCTGCCAACCAAGTGGTATAAAAAAACCGCATAGGACCAAAAATCATTTCTGCCTACCCGTTCGAGGATTTCCGGATGTGAATAGGCTTACGTCTGGGTCGGCAGCGCGGTGTAACGCCTCTGGTTTTGCATACGTCCTTAGTCCACGGTAACTAGTTCCTGTCAGGTGGGCCGTGTGCTTGTCTGTCATCTAAGTATACAAAAAAATGTATGTATTATTTCATCACGCTTTGTTTTCTAAGCGTATTGCGTCAATAGGATTTTCTTCTCGTCTTGATTGAAAGCAGAACCGCCGCTATCAAGTCTGGTTTCAACATTATTTGAGCAGTAGATAAACACAGAACTCCACTTTTGCACCGGCGCAGATAAGTAAGCACTTAGCACACAAACTATGCATAAGTAGAGCTTTTTGATAACTCGCCGACATACTGTTGCGAACAAAAGTGTTGAGGAAATTACGAATAGAATATGAGAATTGATATATGAAGGTAAATTACTGGGAAATGAAATAAAATATTGTTTTAAGACGGCGTGGATGTACTTCTACGAGTATAAGTCCTATTTTACTAATCCATTTTTAGAGGAGGTAGGACACGACGGTTTTTTCATCCAATTGAGCAGTCCGAATGGGGAAGTACCTCTACCCTTCAGACTACCGCGGTCATAATAACCTCGTGTTGTGTTCCTAGCGGTGAGGAAGGTAGTCAGAGCTCAATGAGAGTTTTTGTGACTCGAGCCATGCATCTGAGGCGGAGTCTGGACTGTATATATCTGTCTGATGTTAAACAGCCCTATTTTTTAAGTTCGTGTTATATGCATATAAGTTGTTGTACCTTATTAAAGAATCGCAACTTTTTTTTAAAGAGAAAATACGAGAAAAAGAGTTATGTCAAACCATTTGAAATGCGGAGTAAAACGATGCCTCGAAGCAATTTAAGGCCTGTATTCCAGAACACTCAGTCCTGAATCTTGATTTAAAACTAGATTGAGGGAACTAGACTGAGGACAGACGATATTCTGACAGTTCTAACGTCATCATTGTGAGAGTAAATTCAAACTGACCGTTGTTCTGGAATACCTTCGGGCCTAAGAGCGTTAAGAATCATAACTGATATTTACGCCACAACAAAATAATTATGGCAAACACTTGTGTAGTCGTAAGTACGCGTGTACAAAACACCTCTTACGTCCGATCGGCGCATTTAACTGTTTGATTAAGTCAATAGGTGGCGCTGCTCGCTGTGGACTCTCATACCTACATTATTTACAGGCACCATGTCGGTGATACAGGCTGATACTTTTGTGTTGTGTGTAGATTATTAGAATATAAAGGATGTGTTTTTCTCTTCCTTATAATAAAGATTATCGAATTAGGAAATGTGGATTGAATAAAGACAGTTACTTATTGTTTCGTTGGCTGATATAAAAATAGTTTTACAAATAATAAGGTAGTAACCTAGCATATAACCCACCTGGTAGTAGGTAAGCAGAGGACCTAACTACAGGCGAAATAAAAAACAAAGGAGCAGAGGAATCAGGTTTCTGGCTCTCTAAAAGTATGAAGGTGAACAGCCAAATGCAAAGAAGGTAACTATTTGGGTCGGCCGGGGTGCGAGGGATATGCCTGTTACTTCGGCAACCAAAACGACCCATAGGCGGCGTGCGATTTAGTCGGTTCGAGTCCGACATAACCTCTTCCACCGGCTCCGGTAGGGAGGCATCCGTGGGGATTTTGCGCAAATAAAAGTAAAAAAGAGGGTAGCTATTTGTTAATCGAGTCGTTTTAGTATCTACTTACAAATACATTTATAAATGCCACCTAAAGCTCGATTGTCTACCAAAAAAAAGGTAAATAAAATTCCGTTGTACTTCAGGAATTGTACTAGAAATCTTATATAGAGCATCTTGCAGTTGTACTCATAATCGCTGTGTGTTTTAACCCAAACACAGACCGACATTATGATAATTATATATTTAAACGTAACCAATTACCATCTGTCAGACTCATATATATTTCATGTACCAATTATAAGACCGAGTGCACACCGCACCGCGAAACATTTGCCGTTCAACATTGTTCCACTAATCCGCGTAAAGGAAGCTATACATCACTTGAAAAAACGTCACACCCGCTCGTGTGTCCCTGGATTAGAATGAATAAATTATTTGATTATGATGAAATATGGCGTGTATATTATTAGAAGTGTGAAGACACGAATGTGCTGGCCTTGTGGGGCAAAGATTGGACGCAGGGCAAATAAATCGTACTACCACAATATCATAATTTATCACGCGTCTACTACCTAGTTTTAACTTGTAAGTAATGAATTATGTATGTAAACAAATCTTGGAAATCAAATTCAATTGGATATATTATAATTGTGTTATTGATTAGAAAGTTGGTGAGAATGTGATATTTGAACTATTACACTTACAAGTATCACCACCCCATCTTCTTCGAAAGGTGTCGTAAGAGATGACTAAGGACAAAATAAGCAGACAATATCACTGCAAGGAAAAAGAAGGCGAATTAGAACAGGTTAAAATTCAGCTTGTGAAGAAAAATATAAATGTTCCTGTACGTGAAGACATGAATATAGCTTGTCAAAGTTCAAGTGTAGCGAGAGAAGGAAAACTCGTAAAAACATCCTGTACCAGTCTGGCCAGGAAACTATAGGCCAAAGCCTCCCAACATTAGGAAAGATCTAAGTCTGAGTGGTCTAAGTAGACTACGATAATTATTGATTGAATGATAGTGTCTATTTCATTGACATGAGCGCTCTGATCTCATGATAAAGCCAGATTGTGACGGACAGACGTGATATGTTGACGGTACGATATCCGATATCCGATATCGGACCGGACAATGTGATTTAGCGAGCAAAAAGAAAGTTGTACAGCATTCTGTCCATTTACGCATATAGCTACTGGCATATCATCAATTTGCTAATGAAAAAAGGCGTTTTATAGTTATCACCTAAGAGGTGAGAAAAATTCGTCGATATTTCTATCTTATAAGACACGTGTAAAATCTAATAAATAAATAAAAAATATGTACCTATTACTATAAACTGTAGATGCGTTGTACGCACTATAAAATGGCGACAAAAAATTATGACGTTCGTCATTACTTTATGTACCAATCAGAGATGAAAAAATAATTCTTTAATAATAAATAGTAATAGAATTATTTAGTATTAAAGTGATCGGGATATTTACCATGTTACCATGATCACGGAGGAACTGGAGTATTGGTGGTGACAAAGAATATAAGAAAGAAATACTAGATATCCTGATAACTTTAATACTAATGTGAGAGCTTAAATACCAAGAAAATTATCATTTTTATTGATATAAATAATAACATATTCATTCACATAAATTAAAAATATTGACGTATAATTAGTGAGTAGCTACAATTTATTTAAGCTCAGTGTTTGCGCTATTTTTTAATACCGAGCCAAAAAATTACATAATTATCTAATAATAATACGTCATCGAATTCAACAAATAAAAAAAACCACTACAGTAAGAGTTATTGTTTGATACAGTTTGGCCATATATTTCTAGTATTCTGAGTCTGAGTATTCTAATCCTGACGGGCCGATTCACACTATGAGAGTCACATAGTGATGCTGTTTTCACATATATCCGATAAAATCGGTCCAACACGCCAAGGTTACGCCCATTTGCTCTATAGCACACACTCAAAAAAATTTAACCATAAGCTCACAGACTCCTTTGTAATCTCTACCATTGAATATAACATGACATTTGTTTTTTTTTTCTTATTATTTTGCTGTTGTGTTGACTGATTGACATTGATATCCGATATCGGGCCAACACAGCGCTATCAGCTCCAATATCCGATATCGGACCGGACTATGTGAAGGACAGATACATATTTCATACATTTTACTTCCTGTCGGCTATCGGATGTTGATAGCCAACACCGATATCGGATCGGATAATGGGAAAACGGTCTAAAATTAAAATAATATTACTGGAAATGGTAGTAGCCCCCCAGTTCTCAATTAACCCCCAACAACTTGAAAAATATTTATTAGTATATATATATTTATTAGTATATATATATATATATTTATTAGTAAAAATATTTATTTTATTAGTATACAATGTGTGTTAATGTGGGTGACAGCGCAGTGACACAGTCGTTCAAGATATTTAAATTTTTAAAGTGGTAAAATCAGACTAGTAGTACCTAAATATGCACCTAAATTGGACCTATGGTGTTTGTGTACGATTACAAGGTGAAGAACAGTTTTAAAAAGTGGAATTTCACGTTATTTAAACAAAAATCATATGAGATCAACTGATTGTTCACGGGTGTTAAAAATTATTTTGAGGGTGGTGTGAAGAAGTGTCGGGCTGCGTATTGCGCTCGCTCGCACGCGTGCGTATTGGCTAGTTTCATCTCAGTCGCACTGTGTTACATAGATTTAAAATGAATTGTGTTATTTGCAACAAAAAAATTGATACAGCTGAATTGCTTAAATGCAATGGATGTAAGTTGGCATACCACTACAAATGTGTGAATTATGCAACAACTACATTCAAAGAGGAGCAGATACGGATCAGACGTAATTTCAAGTGTGATTCCTGTACAAATGTGACACAGCGTTTACGGATTACGGATGACACTCCCATACGTTCCCAACGCACGGCGATGATGGATAGTCTCCTAAATATAGAAGTAGACCAAACGTCAGAAAACTGTGGCTCTAAAATTGTAACATATGAAGACACAGATAAAGTAGTGGGTATTATGGAAAAAGTAAATAAAATGGTAATGGAAAAACTTGGTGATTTGGAAACGAAAATTATAAAAGAGATCAAGGACACGGTGAAGATTTTAGTGATAGAAAATACTAAATTGACACAAGAGTTAAGCGAAGTTAATAAAAAATGTATCTCGTATGAACAGGAAATTAATGCTTTAAAAAGTAAGGAAAATGAAATTAAAGGAAAGCAAACTACCGATTATATTGTAAACAAGGCAGGCGGGCCACGTCAGACGGTTGTCTGTGTTCCAGAGGTAACGGCTGTAACCGGGTCATCACCTGTGGTTGGCGTTGCGAGACGTGAGCGTAGTAACCTTAAACAGCAGACACAGGCTCCGCCGAAGTCTAATGTCAGTTATGCGGCAGTGGTCAAGCAATCAACAGAGAATGAAGGTAATGATAAGAAGCAATATACTTGGACGGAAGTTAAGAGTAACAAAAGGAATAACCCTATAAAAAAAGGAGGGAATGCATCGACTGTACTCCTGAAAGCAGTAGAACGGAAAAAGTTCCTTCACGTTTGGAGACTTGACAAAAGCACATCAGAAGATATGTTAAAGGACTATATTAAAAATGTACTGGATAACGACTCTGAAATTATTGTAGAAAAATTAAAACATAGAACTGAAAGGGACTACGCTTCATTTAAAATTGGCGTTACAGAAGGTAACTACAATAAACTTTGTGACTCGCAAGTATGGCCGTTAAATGTTGAGTTTAGTGAATGGATCTTTTTTCGTCGCTCAATCATCGCAGGTCAACGACAAACCAAGTAGGAGCATTAATATTTTATATCAGAACGTGGCGGGACTTAGGACGAAGACTATGCAGTTTTTATCTTTCATTGAATCATCGGCGTCGGATATATTCGCTATCACCGAAACCGGTTTAAACGAAAGTATTCAAAACGCAGAATTCGTGCTCCCTGGTTATCAAACATTGCGCTGCGATCGGGCGGATGGGCGTAAGCAGGGCGGCGTGCTTTTGGTGGCCGCACCGCAGTTTGAGTTGAGACGGGTGACGCTCCCTGATAGCATGGAAGCGAACATAAACAGTCACGCGTTCGAAATAATTTGTGCTTCTGTTTATGTAAATAATCGTTTTATGTTTACATGTTGTACTGTGTATATACCGCCAAGTACAGATGATAATGAATACATGTTAATGTTTAGTGTTTTAGAAAAATTGAGTTTAAAATATAAACAAAACTTAGTCATATTGGGTGATTTCAATTTGTGTTCATGTAGTCAAAATATTGTTAATTACTATGAATTTTTTATGGCCTTCTGTGAATTGATTCAGTATAATGCAATACCTAACTCTAACGGTAGACTGTTGGACCTCGTGTTGAGCGCGCGGGGCGGCGTGTTCGTGGGCGAGGCTCCGGCGGACGACAGGATGGAGCCGGTAGACCGCCACCATCCTCCGCTCGCCGTGCGCCTCGAACTGGGTGCGCGGGCGCCGCCGCGTGAAGTGCCTGCCCCGACTCTCGGGTCCCCCTCTTCTCCCATGCAGTGCTCACCGAGTCCGTTACCACGTAAACAATGGAATTTTAGTAAAGCTAACTTTGACTATTTATATGATTTGTTTACAAGAATAGATTGGAGCGATTTATATTCTTCTAGTGACCCTGAAATTATTTTAGATTTATTTTATGATAAGATTTACGAGATATTTGATCTATGTATTCCTTATAAGAATATCAACACTACACATAGGAATAGGTATATATATCCGGTATGGTACACGCCTCACATTATTAGGGAATTACGCTATAAGCATACGTTACATAAACGATATAAAAAAACCGGATCTCTTAGTGATTATGAAGCTTTTAGCAGGTGTAGGGCAGCAGTGAAGGTGGAGACTCTGCGAGCTCACGACCAGTACCGTGAGCGCGTACAGCATCATCTGGCTGTGGACCCACGGGCCTTTTGGAATTACATGAGAAGTAGAAAGGGTAACCAAGGTAAGCCCAGGTTAGTGAAAGATGACCACACCTTGTCAGAGTTGGAATGCGCGAATGAATTCGCTCAGTTTTTCCACTCGGTGTACAACCAGGAACCCGCTGAACTGAGCGTGGAGGCGGCCAGCTCGGTGGGGACACCGGCTCCGGGGGCGTGGGTGGACCTTACTAGCCTGCGTTTGGGGGATGTGAAGACCGCGCTGGCTCGTCTGCCTCCAAAGCGCTCCATGGGACCGGACGGCATACCAGCGTTCATTTTCAGGGATTGTCGCATGGTACTCACTGAACCTTTGCTGCATTTATTCAACACCTGCATTGAGACCGCAAAATTTCCAGAGCGCTGGAAACTAACGCGTGTGATACCCGTACCTAAAGGTAGTGGAGGCCCAAACCCAAGTAATTACAGGCCCGTGGCTGTGCTTAGCACTCCAGCTAAGGTGTTCGAGGCAACCATTCACAACCGCTTATACGGACAGATAGACAATCAGCTATCTGATGCGCAACACGGGTTCCGACCTGGGCGGGGTACTACGGGCAATCTGCTTCATTTAATGTCGTGTTTGGTGCCAGCGGTGGACGCTGGGCTACAGGTAGATGTGGCGTACTTTGATATTCGGAAAGCATTTGATACTGTTGATAATGACGTGCTTTTATCACGACTAGCTAGCGTTGGATGTACGCCGCATACACTGTCCTTCTTTTCCAGCTACTTGCGGGACAGATGCCAATACGTTGACTGTGGGGGACACCTTTCTGAACCATATTTCACGAGATCTGGAGTGAGTCAAGGCAGTAACTTAGGGCCTCTTCTCTTCATACTCACGATAAATAGCTTACCGGAGGAGGTCAAACATTCGGTGCCCCTTCTTTTCGCAGATGATCTTAAATTGGTACGAGTTATTAAGGACCACATAGATCATGATGAACTACAGCAAGACGTAGATAGGATTGTGAGATGGAGCTTACAAAATAAACTTTACTTTAATGTAGCTAAGTGCTCGGTGATATCGTTCAGCCGTGCACACAACCCAAGTCACTACCAATATCACATGGAAGGGGTCCCTTTGCGGCGTATAACCGAGGTTAAGGATTTGGGCGTGCGCTTTGGCACGGATTTAAATTTCCGTGACCATATCACCGGTGTCTGTAAAAAGGCTTTCAGAAATTTAGGGTTTGTCTTACGTCAAGCAAACCAGTTTACTAGTATTGCGGCGTTAAGGGCGTTGTATGAGGCTCTCGTGAAGAGTCACCTAGAATTCAATGCGCTAATCTGGTCTCCACACGAAGACAAATATAAGGTTATGTTGGAGCGTACCCAGAATAAGTTCCTTCGATTTTTATATTGGAAACAGTATGGTGTCTATCCGGGCTATCCGTGGTTGTATCCTACGTTGTTCGTTCTGGGTATGACAGGATATTATAAGCTGGAAGTGAGGAGGGAGGTGACTATGGCCACCTATTTGTTTAAAGTGTTTCGTGGGCTTATACACAACCCAGCTATCCTACGGGAAGTAGGGCTGTGTGTACCGGAGGAGTACGCGTTGAGGCGGCGGCGCCCCCCGTTGCTGCGAGTGTGTCGCGCGCGTACCAACTTGCTGCAGAGGGCGCCGCTGACGCGGGCGCTGCGTGCGCTTAATGTGATGGCTGACAGATTAGATTTGTGCTTGTTTTCATGCTCCCTGAATGAATTCACAAGGGCTAGTTACTGTGTTTTGAGCGAAGGAATCTAGGTAATGATATAATCTGATTATGTATCGCTGGTATTAAATAATATATTTTAATGAATTAAATTGTATTTTCATCATCTGACATTAAATTATTGTGAACTTGACATTAAATATGTAATTTTGACAATTGATTTGAAGTACTATTATGACATTATTGATCGAATTATTATTTTTACACTATGAATTGAAGTATTATTTTGACTTTATTAACTTAATTATTACTTTGACATTATTATTTGAATTATTACTTTGACATCATCAACTGAATAATTATTATTTCTGATATGACATGTTTATGAATAATATTTGAAATAGTAATTATATCTATTTTAATTAATAATATGTTGTGGAATTATTGTTTAGTTTTTTGAAGCATGATTATGTGTGATTATGATAATGTAAATGACAATATTGTAAATGAAATTATTAAAATTATGTTGCTACTCTGTCGCATTGGGTCTGCCTGTAATGACATTGTAGGTATGTATGAAATAAATAAAATAAATAAATAAAATTTTCCAGCTAAATAAAAATATCCGAGCCATTGTTCGTCGCCATAACTTCTGAGAACCTTTTATTTTCCCCTTCTTTAACAGTATTAGCGTGTTTATGTAGTGTTGTTAATAAATCGGCGGGCGCCATTAGTCCGGGTTCGAGTCCCGGCGGAAAGCATGCGTCTTGTTGATTTGTGACGAGCACAGATGGATGGGGTGGCAGTAATGTGTTTTTCAGTCTCTTTGTAAGCGATTTTCAAAGCGTTTTTGAATTATTGCTTGGTATATTTTGGTAATTTAACAGGCGTAATTTTTTTTGAATAATTTATGTATGAATGTTATGATGTATGACTCCATTTACGTTCATACAAAGTAACACTTTCTACATGGAAATGTCTGAAGTTTAAGTGAATATCCACTCATTAAAATAAAACCACCTTATAACAATACACATATAATACATATAGCTAGGAGGTAGAACACGGCGGTATATCCGCCCAATTGAGCAGTCCGACTGGGGAAGTACCTCCGACTTACAGGATAACGCGGTTATAATAACTTCGTGTTGTGTTCCCAGCGGTGAGTAGGATAGCCAGAGCTCACTGGAGAATTTGTGCTGTCAGTGGGATGACTAATGGCTTGCCCTACTTTGTCCTCTACACTGACGGCACGGAAACTCTGTGATTACAGGGTCGGCAGCGCGAGTGTGGCTCCTCTGGTGTTACACACGTCCATAGGCCACGGTAACCACTTTCCATCAGGTGGGCCGTGCGCTTGTCTGCCACCTAACTGGTATAAAAAAAAACAAACGTGTACATAATTCCCATACGTTTGGTATGGAAATTATGCACACGTGAGAGGAGAAATTGTATGTACAGAAATAAATATATTATTCGCCAAATAAAGACTTCCAGAAGATTTTGCTATCGAAACTTAGTCCAAAAAATTTATTTCACTATTGTCTCTCCAAAGTGGGACTTGAAACCCTGAAGGTACTCACGGTTTCAAGTCCCACTTTGGAGAGACAATAGTGATTGTCCGATATAAATAGATGAATTTATAAAACTGACAACTTACATAATCGCGATGCAGGATTAGTAGTTTTGAAATAGTTCCATTGGTCTCCACTAGATGGCGGTATATAGTATGTTGTGTCACATTTCACATTACTGTTATTTATTTCGGTATAATTTATCTACAAAAAATGTACAGCCTAGTCAAGTATTCATAAACAATTATTTACATAATAAACACGGAAATTATAGGAATAAAAATATATATATATAAAAAAGAATATATATCTAAATAATCCTGCAGGTTCAGGCGTCAAAGAATTCCTCGCCATCGATGTCAACCGGGAAGGTGGCCAGAAGGCTAACGGCATTAGCGTTGAATGGCAATACCAATTCTTTGCGCAAAGAATAAACCAGCCCTCTGATCACGGGTAGCGTCAATTAAACGTTTAGAAATGTCTCTAAACAAAAGACGGGCACTTGGACCCCATGATCCCAGCGTCTCGACCCCGAACGGCTCAAATATGTAATTACCACTTATATTACTATACTTGCGCCGTTTGAGGGTCTCTGCCGACGCAGCAGCAGCGCAGGCGCAGTTTGCAGTCCCTGGAAGGTGTGAAGGCGCAAGGGTGTCAGCACATGTTGCATCCCACACCAAATGCCTTCCCATCTTCCAAGGCACCAAAGACATTCCATCTGGCCTCTTGCCATCGTCGCGCGCCAAGCCAGTGGGTTCTAATATGGCTGGAACGCCAGCGGTGACAAGAGCCCGACGGATTATGTCATTGATATACCCGTGCCGCGACAGCCGTCCTGCGCTCCTGCTGCAAGAGAGACCATGATGTCCAAGGCTACCAACTTCTTCCCCACAGCGACATCGATGCGGAGAAACGCAAGGAGCACCTAAACGAAGGCAAGCAGCGATACGGAAGGTGTTATCGTCCAACATGGTACCAATGTTAGGCGACGGTAGGGCCTGAAGCCAAACACCGGATTCCCATTCCCCCACAGCCAAAAGGCGAGCACGCTCCGCAACATTGGTAGAACTAGAAATTAGATGTTTTCTTACCATGTTGCAGAGCGGCACGTCCCATTGTCTCTGGGAAGCTGGGTTGGCTGGCAAATCAGCGTTTGGGCAAAACATTTTCCAAGCATTAAAAGCTTCGGCCATGCCTGGCACTTCTGAATTAGTTAGGCTAGGGGTTAAGATTTTTTTTACTAATTCATCCGTGCCATGCACCGAAGATAAAAATGCTGGCAGACTTACGTCAGTAATTTTGCGAACGCCGAGCCCGCCTAGACGCACAGGCATGGATGCCTGAAGCCAGACTCGGTCGTTCATATCCACATTTAGAATTTTGCATAGTGTGTTTCGAATCACACTATCCATTTTACCTAAAAGAGTCGAATATTTGAACAGTTGAGTTGAGCGGAGAACATGTGTAAATTTAGGAACAAAAAGACAATACCGAATTATAGTGAAAGCAGAATGGATGTTAATTTGTTGTAATCGGTCCGAAACTTCACAGAAATTTCGAATCTTTTCTTCTACGAAGGAGTCATATGCTTCCTCTAGGATTGGGGACCCAAGGAAGTGGAGAGAATCTTTTGGAACAATTTTAAATCTGGAGCCAAATCGTTGAATTTTGATAATGTTGAAAGGATGTCTATGTTATCATCAAGAAAAATTTCACATTTAGTTGCATTTAAATGTAAACCAATGGATCTAAATTCATCTTTTAAAAAAGCCAAATCTTCTAAAACGGTTTTAACCTCTCCTCCTAGGGTCCCGTCGTCTAGATACCACACGTTAAATTTAGAATTTAGCTGCCGTATCACGGGATGTATAGCAAGGCTAAAAATGAGTGGCCCAAGAGGGTCACCTTGTTGACACCCAACTGATGATTCTAAAACGTTGTCCTTGTATAGTAATTTTGAGGGGTACCTATAACATTGCCAAAGAAATTTATAAATTTTAGGGGTTTCCAATTTCACGTGCGTCAACAATGTGTCCCTATTCACTGAGTGAAGGCATTCTTCAAGTCAACTTTAAGAATGACTTCTCCTCTATTGCAGCCAAGGTACGTTGACAGGGCATGTACGGCAGCCTGCAGCCCCCTTTAGAGCCAAAGCCAAGTTGCAGGGGCTGGAACTGGTTGGTTAATGTGTTATTATATGCTTTACAGCATAATTTGGCCGCCATGCGCCTGTACGTGCACCCTACGGCAATGGGACGAATACCACCGTCTTTCTTACGTAAGGCGCATAGATTTGCGCCGTAAAGCAAATCAACGATGGCATCGCACACATTGCCGGAGAGCATTAGGTTGATTAAGGCCGTTAGCTCCTTCAAAAGTGCATCGCCGGCTTCCCCAGGGCTCAGCAAGTCTTTGAGGTGTTGCGGGGTTAAACCATCTAGGCCGCCAGCAGATCCGCTCTTGAAGGAACCAACGGCAGCTAGAACGTCCTTAGCTGAAACAGTGAGAAAATCATCGTCTTTATTTGGAGGATCAGGGAAGGAAAGGTCAGCGGCTGGTGCTGGATGCTTGCTCTTCAGTTCTGCAAGAGTATCTGGCGAGCAAGCAGCCACCACATCGCTGCTAAACAAAAGTCTCGATGCACCCCTTATGTCACCTTCCCTTAATTTGGATTCTACATAGTGATAAACAAAATTTTTTCGAAAGCTCGAGAATTTAGGGTCAAAAATATAGGTCGAGAGGCAATTTTCTTTAATTTGTAGTGATAAAGATTTCTTAGAAGTTGAGACATGTGATATGTGTAGAATCCTGTAAGGAAAAGTGAGAAGCTGTTCCCAAGCTCTTTGAGAGTTCTCCCGGACTACTTTTGAAATGCAAGAAGCCAGATTTTGTGCCACAGATGGTCGGGCACCGCGGGGAACTCTCTTTAAAATCGGAACCGACTTTTTAAATTTGCTTAGAGTTCGCCAAAATGGAATTTCGGAGGTAGTGTGCGATTGTGATACTGGTATTGAGCTTGAAAGTACATTTGGAGATTTTTGTACTTTTCCCAAATGTATTTTCAAACCCTGCTTACCTTTAAAAAAGCGAGCTTGGGTGCAGTGGGGGCACCGAACAAGTGTGGTAGGTTGACTTGAAGTTACATCCGTATCACTACAAGTACCACTGCAGTCGTGCATAAATATTTAAACTTACACTAAATCACTTATATATATAAGACACAAAATTATATTTACAAAATATTAGTATTTGAAAATGTAATAAAAATAAATATAAATGTCAAAAGCACTGCACGACACTTCGCACCATGGCAACGGCGGCGACGCACCTTTGAAAATGCGCAGAGCCCCACATGTTCACTCTCTAGCTTCAAATGTACAGAACTCTGTATCTCCAGTCGCCTCTCTATAGGATTATTTATAACTTAATGAAAACTTGAGAAAAGTTCGGAGTGTGTAGACATCGTTTTGTAGTTCAGTCAACAGACTTTCTTTCCGTTAGCATCTATACTTTTTTATCTTTCCTTAAGTTTTACTCTGATACATCAATTTCGACAGCATTTCTCGCTTTATAGTGCAGAAGCCCCTGTCATGCCCTCAACCGCCGCAGTTATGTCAGATTCGAACTACACTCCGTCCGAAGTCATATGAAGCTGGAGGTAGGATTATTATTGGCATATCCCTGGCGCTCCAACTGACCCTGGGCGGTATTTTTTGATAAGCACCATTAACAACATCCAAAACGCATTTGCCGATTGTTGAGACTGCAAATTTTTTATGTTAGTTACCCCAGAACACATTTTTTTTTCATTATTCGGCTAATAATTACGACAGAGACCACTAGTGGTCCCTGCAGGTACCATTGCAGGGACCACTGGCAGTTTTAAGACCCTTGGGTGTGGGAATCACGTTGTCCACATCTTGCCCCGGATCGGGGAAGCTAAGATGACAGGCGGCTTCACATATCACCCCCAGGTCTGCGTTCATAGCAGACGGAAGTTGTTGAGTGACCTAACTCGATAATATCTATATTACGTTTCGAATTCAAAATCAAGCTTATTTTTATCTCTTGTTCTAAAAAGCCAATTAAAATACGTTTTAGTTTCATCACATAAAGACTACCGCGGTAGCCTAGTGGTATGGGTAATGGACTGCTGAGACGAGGTCTCGGTGTCGAACCCAGGTTTTACCATGGCACACACCAATAACTTTTCGATACTTTTCGAAGTTATGTATGTATTTATCGCAGGTTTATAAGTGCCCAGTTGATGGCAATAGGCTCGGCACCTATTACATTGAGACCTAAACATAAACTGGCGAAATGTGGGTGCTAGCACCTCTGCCTACCCCTTCGGGTATATAAGCGTGAGTTTATGTTATGTTTCATATAGACTAAAGTGTAATTTCGCCTACTTTCCTAACAACAAATTCTATAGTATCCCTTAATATGCTAAACACACTACTAATAACATAGTGCAATAGGTATAATATGGCGAGCAGATGCTCTAAGACGCATAAATCAGCATAATGACGGATATATGTGACACTTGTCGTGGGCCGACGTCACAATGATGGGTAGCTCATATCATTTGCATGTGTTCTGTCATGTGGTAACGACATTATGTGTTTATCTTATTAAAAAACCAATAAATTAAGCACTTAAATTTTTTTATGACGTACTTTAATGTGTTAAAAATGTTGCGTTAACAAATAATTTGGAGAGAACTTTGCGTGCTCTCCGGCAGAGTAGAATTCGGGCCACGCCATCTCTTCCCATGCGGTGTCGTACAAGGCGACTAAGGGATACGACTGTTTAATATCAGACAGATATATACAGCTCAGACTCTGCCTCAAATGCATAGCTCGAGTCAACAATAGTGCCCGGAATACGGCAATAGGCTCACCCCCTATTACGTAGAACCGAAAACAATGAAATGTGGGTGTTAATTTTATTCACCTCTACCTAACCCTTTGGGAATAAGGGCGTGATTATATTTATGTATGTATGTATGTATGTATGATTTTTTCTAAAACTCAGGAAATAGTTCCCGTCCAATCTAGTGTATGACAACAGCTCCACCCAATAGAAACAGAAACACCATATTTCAACTTAAAATACACCGAACTTATCAGTAAACTACACAACCGAAGTACAAGAACCAAATTGCTAAACAAATACATCTTAAGAGATGCGCACGCAGCCGCCATGTTGACACATGCGCTTGCGCAGCGGCGAGTTTGAAAAGCGAACAAGTAGTTGTTTGAAAAGGCGGTAGATAAGAGGTATTCGGTTTTACTTTTCATTTTTGTGTGTGTTTTAGTAATGATATGTGTGTGTCTGTTTAAGTCGGTTTCAGATTTTGTAGTTGATGTCGTCATTATTTACAGGAGTAAGTTGCAATATTGGTTTTTGCTTGACGACCTCTGAGGTGTAATGGTAGAGTACTTGAAAGCGAGGGTGCAGTTTCGATTACTGGTCTGTGCGAATATTTGTGTGTATTATTGAATATGTACTGATCTTGGTGTTTTTGTACATTAATGTGTAACAAGTACGATGGACTGCGCATGCGCTGCTGCTGCATCAGCGGAGACTCTCAAACGGCGCAAATATACCAATTTAACTGGAAATTATAATTTTGAGCCGTTTTGAGTCGAAACGTTGGGTCCGTGGGGTCCAAGCGCGCGCGCGCTATTCAAAGAAATAGCGAAGCGACTAATCGACGCTTCCCGTGACCATAAGGCTGGCCTTTACCTCGCTCAAAGAATTGGCATCGCCATCCAGCGTGGTAATGCCGCCAGCCTCTTGGGCACGGTACTAGTAGAGATCGATGGGGAGGAATTTTTCGATGCCTAAAATTACAGTCTCCCTCTTTTTCTCTATCCCATTTTTGTATATATTGTATAGTTAGCATAGTTTTAAATAAATTTGTAAGTAATTGTATATTATAATAGCATATTTTATTTAATGTAATCATATTCCTTAGTAAATGTGTAACCTATGTATTTACAATGGGGTCATGTAGAACCCAATTATCCATACCTATTTTAGAAACTATAGTATAAGTTGTGTATACTTTGCGTTCAAGTTCTCTGTGTAGTAGTTCTATGTAGTACTTTATTTATTTTCATTTAGTGAAAAAAATAGATGAGTATCTTAAGCTTGATGATGGAAATGGGTGGTCAACCTAAGACTCTTGCTTGCTCGCACAGCATAAATTGTAAACAAACCATTTCTTAAAAAAAAGGTATTAAAGAAAAACGTTTGGGACGCTACGTGTGTCGACACTCTTGAGCCTTCACATCTTTCAAGCACAGCAGTGTGTGCCGGTGCTGCTGCTGCATCTGAGCCATTTGGGGTTGAAACGTTAGGGACGTGGGGTCCAAGTGCTCGGTCTCTATATAAAGACTTGGCAAAGCAGCTGATCGACGCTACGCGTGACCAGAAGGCTGGTTATTATCTTGCACAGAGGATAAGCATTGCCATTCAACGTGGCAATGCTGCCAGTCTTCTGGGTACGTTACCGGCCGGTGATGATGCGGAGGAATTTCATGACGCATTATGTACGTAATTTATATGTTTATTTTATTTTAGTGTATTTTAGTAGCTATCTAATTATAGTTTTAGTTATAATTTTCAATTTAAATAAAATCTAGCTCTAATATAGTTCTCTGAGAAGAACGAACCCACCGAACTACATAGTGAATTTCACATTATCTAATATTTTTATAATATCTTTAACATAATTGTAAAATTTTGACGTTCAAATGTGCTAAACTGAATGAATTAAAGTAATTGATTCTTTGATTGATTCTTTGATTCTTCGAAATTAAACAACATTAAAAATGTATATGCGATTTTAAAACTTTTTATCCGAATATTTATGTAAAAGTAAACAAAAAACGTCCATTGACGTTCAGCCTCTGATATCAAGATTATTCAATGCTATTGACAACACCACCTAATCTAAGTCAACAAAACCCAGAACAGGGCTCAAGAATTAACCTCGTCTAACTTCCACAACGCCAAGCCAAATTTATTTTATTTCCCGCGTCCCCTCGCCGAAGTATTTCACTCACTCGGCTCCGCATTAGAATGGCTGTGTTTCTTTTCTACATTGTTCAATGCTTTTTTCCCGAGTCGGTTAAGCATTACGCAATAAATTTAAAAAGTACTTCCAACGTACTACAGTGTACGGAGTTATTTACCGATCCTTTTAGGTCGCGTGATGATAATTCCACTTCAAGTATATAATGAAGTTTCCTAGAACTTACCGATGGTATTCTTGTTGATATAATATAATGTTTTAAGTTAAAAACTATTTGGAGATTATTGAAGGTTTTCTTTGTGTTGGTATGCTTTTGAGTAATGAGTTTGAAATTCATGATTTTTGCTCGTTTTTTTAGCCCATTCATATTTGAAATTAGATAGCAAACAAACACTAAGAGGACACAGCGGT
This sequence comes from Eilema griseolum, assembly GCA_963662185.1. Classification (NCBI taxonomy): domain Eukaryota; kingdom Metazoa; phylum Arthropoda; class Insecta; order Lepidoptera; family Erebidae; genus Eilema; species Eilema griseolum. The sequence goes on from OY759240.1 coordinate 26,097,221, forward strand.
ATTTCCGCCCAATTGAGCAGTCTGACTGGGGAAGTACCTCCGCCCTACAGAATACAGCGGTTATAATAACTTCGTGTTGTGTTCCCAGCGGTGCGTAGGATAGCCAGAGCTCCCTGGAGAATCTGTGCTGTCAGTGGGAAGACTAAAGGCTTGTCCTGCTTGTCTTCTACATTGACGGCACAGAAACTCTGTACTTACAAGGTTGGCAGCGCGTCTGTGACTCCTCTGGTGTTACAAACGTCCATAGGCAACGGTAACCACTTTCCATCAGGTGGGCCGTGTACTTGTCTGCCACCTAAGTGGTATAACAAAAAAGAAACACAAACATAACGAAGGTGCCTTATATCGGGTTATAGTGAGCTTTCGTTATTGGTGTGGTTTTGCCAGCTTTTCAATAATGACTCGTAGTGCATGACAAACAGCGCCTCGATTTTGCTAACGCAAATATACAGTCATACCACGGAACTATTAAAAAGTCATTTAATTATAGACTTGAGCAATGTCATTAAGGTCTAAAATTTAAAGGTTTTTTGCAGAGTGAATGAAAAAGTGTAATTAAACTCTATCGGTCTTATTACAAAACACGGACTAACTCTAAAACCAGGTTTAAATCGTCTTTAGACCATGGTCTAAAGAAATTTTTATTACAAAAAGGGTTTTATTACTAAACCATGGACTATCTCTGGTCTAAAGATAAACCTGCGTGACCCCTAGTTTAACGTTGGTCTAAAGTGTAAATCACAATAATAATATGTCAAACTTCCCATTTTGAACTTAGCCGGTTAGCGTCAGATAAATTCGTTTACTTTCTTATAATACTATGCTCGTAATGGATATTGACGCAGTTGATCTGATGGATATCGCAGATATTAATATCGTGGAGTCATTGGACATACCACGCTTACCTAACAGACATCGTATTCCAGTAAACCCCTTTATCGAACTATCTGAAGAAGCTTTTTATGCAAAAGTATAGGTTTACTAAACGTTTTAAATAACTTGCAATAAATATATTTTAAAGTAGGTATAAAAATTGGGAAAAATTTGATACCAAGTCAGCGCGAACGGAAAAGTTCGTTCCATTTCACGTCCATAGATCTCCCAATATCATACATAACAATGATTGCTAAATAAAGGCATCAAAATGATATTTTATTATAAATTAAACTATAACTATTATTCATAAAATTGAATTTAATGAAAATGTATTATCTAAATCTTTTTTTCACCATTTTTAGTATATATTATTTATTAATGATGTCAGACAATTTTTGTTTTCGGAGGAAACGGAACGTTGCGATTGAATGGTATCATAATGAACGAACAATAGTTTGAGTAATCTGTGGTTTTATTTAAGTCAAGGTCTAAATTATGGTACTAAGTAGTCTACGGATAATTCAGCTTTTGTAATAAGGAGAAGTTTAGACCATGGTCTTGAGATTAAGCCTAGACTTTATAGTTCAGGTTTAAACCTGACTTATTTCCGTTTTTTGTAATAAGACCATATTCATTTAATTTTGCACCTTATGCAGATTCAGACAAAGTCCAAAATTTAATGCTATTTTTGCTTTAGTATCTAGAATCGAGGGTTTGGATCGAAGTAAGTTATTTTCTGCCGGATTCTCTCTGGAAAATTTTCACCCTTTCCCACAGACATGGGGAAGTCTTCTTTATCAGTTCCATTTCACCCAATAATATTTTTCTAATTCAAAAGCACACTATAAATGTATATATAATCACGCCGTTATCCCCGGAGGGTTAGGCAGAGGTGAATCATTGGTGAAATGTGGGTCCCACGTAATAGGAGGTGAGCCTATTGCCGTATTCCGGGCACTATTGTTGACTCGAGTCATGCATCTGTGGCTGAGTCTAGGCTGTATATGTATGTCTGATGTTAAACAGCACTCTCCCTAGTTGCATTGTAGGACACCGCATGGGGACATATGGGGTGGCCCAAATTCTACTCTGCCGGAAACCATTTCAAAAATTCTCTCAAATCTCTCAAAATGCCTTCCTCATCCTTTTTTTTTATCAGAACTAAATTTAATAGAAAATAAGATCAATCTGAAAGTACCCATTATAAAATCAAAAATGTTTGCCAATACGGTGTAAAAAAGACGTAGCACCTTGAAACAAAAAAAATAAAAATAAAACCGAATGAGGAACCTCCTTATTCTTGTCAGTCGGTTGAAAACGCATCAAAGTTAAGTCGACAATATCAATCTAGCCACATAAGGTGTCCCCGTACTGTTGTTGAGGCCCGCTCTCATATCCGTCAATGGTCTTTCATAAATATGCAACGTAACCACACTACCCACAGTGTGGCCAGCTGTGAAATAGTTCTCGCGAAATTCTCCCTACAAAGGTGCAACATTACTGTAGTGATATCCAACTAATATTATAAATTTGAAAGTTATTTCGACGAATGGATTCACTTACTTCTTACACGCAATAATTGCAAAATGTATTTAGATCCGTGTCTCGACGGAGGAAGAATCCTGGCCATTACACTACCGATGTGAACCCACTCCTAACACAATCAATTTAGCTAAGCTGGAGGGGTTAGGGGGAATATTAGTAATTTCGGTTCTAATATTCTTTAAAAAACCTTAACCACTACACCTCCTGATAAACGTAGGCTAGGCTGTCGGAAATTTTCCCAAATATTAGGTCTTTATTACCTATGAAATTGCCAAAATTTTCTTACAGATTCATGATTTCGTTATTCCTGTAATTTAATAGCTATTTCCATTATGTTTATTTTTATTGAAAGTTGATTTCAAGATTTTACAACTCTGTATTAAAGGAGACGGGGATTTCTGGGCCAAATTGTAATGAGTTGAGATATGACATAAAAAAGCTGTATATTTTTCTATTTCAAAATAATAAAAAAAACAGCTCAATTGAACATCAGGAAGACGACAAATCTTAAAACTAAGTTTATTTCACGATATTTCAATATCGATTACTGTGGTCGATTCAAACAATATTGTCAATAAAAGCACTTTCATCGTAGTATTATTTTTGTCAAAGTGAACAAAACATAATAATAACAATAATACACATTTAAAAAATATAATAATAGTGTAATGAAATAATTTATAAATATTAAATACAATAAAAATAAAATAACTATTATACCACTTATAACTAAGAACAATTAAAATGCGTATGTAATAGTGTAATTATAATAAATTCTGAAATGATTTTCGTTAATCGATTAAATAATTCTCGTGTTTATCAACTGCATAAGTCGTATTAATCTGTGCTGTGACAACTGACAGCTTTCTGACTTTCAGTCAATCAGTTATTACAATTACGGTTCACAATGATAACTTAAATGATTTTCCCTAGCTTACAGAAAGTGAATTAATTCTGATATATTTAGGGACATATCAGATAAAGCAGGCACGTTCAAACTACAGTAAGCATCTAAGAGGTAATAAAGGCTTCAATTACAGAAGTGTGTAGTGGGAGCAGCCTGCTTCGAGAGTTGTCGGCTTCTAATTCTGCATGGATGCTAAATGTCTTATAACTCTGCTCTCTGATGTTCATAATCTGCAGTTTTTGTAGGGATGGTTTAATAATATATTAGCTCTCACTTGAGGCCACTCTCAACTTTTTACATTTAGGCCCAAGAATGTATGAAAGCGAATCCGTCTCCTTTTGTTTTTATTGGCCGCTTGATAAATTTAATTCAATCTTCAAAAACAGTACTTCTTAAATGATATCCATTTTGATGATAAATTTCGTAATTTTTTTTTGCAGCTGTCACTTTTCAAAAATGTAATAAAAATGTTTGCTAGCTTAATGTTGTCTCATTCATACACAAAAAAAAACTCATTAAAAAAATGCAAAAATTGAACTGAAAATTGGGGTTCCTCCAATTTCTTCAAAATAAAAACAGCAATTTCATATATAACGACCTATTATTTAACTTTGGAAGAAAATATATTTAATGATTATTATTATTATTTATACTGATCCTTACGTGCCGTGTGCTTTGAGCGTACAAAGTTTCTGAAAATGCCCCCCACAGCAAGCGAGAGAGCAAAGATCCTGCCGTTTGCATTCCATCTCCAGTGGCCAACTTGCAAGTCTTTAATCCGCCTGCGGACCTGCAGACCCAAGAAAAATGGGGCTTTATCAACCGGTCGCAAGAGTCCTGCGACTGCGGGGCCCAAGTCCATGTTGCATTTGCTTTCCTGCTCGATGTGCCCTTTCACTTGCACTACCGACAACCTATGTAGAGCAACAGAGAGCGCTGTTGCTGTGGCCAAGTTTTGGGCCAATAAATTTAAATACCAGACCATTATGTGCCAGATCTAGCCGATGACTCGAAGTTCTCGAAAGACCAGGATAGAGAGTTACACTATTGATATAAATGACCATGACAATCTCAAGTCACACAGTTATGTATCAGTCAGATACATATTCTGAAATGTACTTATAAAATATGTTACATAAAAATATATTAATATTACCTGCAGTAAAACCGAATGGTACCTATTCTACGGTTCCTTTCAATCGTTGAGTTCCATCTCAATACCCCTAAAAATATAATCAATTTTTCTACAGACGCTGGCAACACAGTAGTTCCCGCCCTTCTGATTGAACCTGAATAATAAATTCAATTTGCACACGGTTTCGCCCATCAAATATTTTGTTAGTGATAACGTTCGTCCGGATGTAGCCGGGTGAAGCCTGTAGCCGGGTATACCCGGGTGTAGTTGGTGGATGTTAGCGGATGTTAGAAATAATGGTCTTATTTAGAAGTTGCAATATGCTAAGATGGTAGGCAGCCGCATTAACAAGTCAGGAGATGGTTGTGTTTCTGTGGAATAGGGATGGCGTAGAGCGTTATTTTGTTGGATTAATTTTTTGATCTTCTTTTCACTAATAACGTAGGAAACAAATACACGTCCTCTTTAATGAACCAGCTAATAAGAAATGAAGACAAATATTTACTAAAAAAAAATTATGTTTACCAGAAATTTCCTTAAACATAAATGGCAGAAGGAAAAGTAATAACAATTTTACTTTCGTGCCGGTAGTCAGTTACATTTATTTACTGAGAAAAATAGTCGCCAGCAAACTTTTTTAATTTTTTAAAGATACAAATGCTGAAATATCTGCTGCATGAAGCCATTATCATCAAACCGTGGTTACATTCTAAAACTTTCGAAGTCCGTATACTTCTTCTTCTCTTTCCGATTCACTATCTAACTTTTACGAGAGCGACTGCTTCCGATCCTGAGAAAAAAATTCAAATGTCTGAAGTCTTGATGGGCCCATACAAACTAATGTAATTGTATAAATTATTAAAAAAATAAAACATTTCATTGATAAACAATATTGATTAGGTATTAATGTTATATAGCATTGTAGAATATAAGTATTTAAACTATCATGGTCACTCACATCAGTATTAAAATAAACGGGATATTTACCATGTTTCATTGTTTTGAGTTTCCGCTATTTCTTATCTTTTTTTATTTTTTATTTTTTTGATACTGAAGCATTGTTGAATGCTGTAATAAACAAAAAATAAGCAAAACCACAAAATATTTCAACAGCACCTCCACAGCTTTCTTGGTGCAAATTTTTACGACACCAGCGAGGATCCCGCCACCGTTCTAGTGGCCTCTCACAATTCTGCACCGCCTGGCTCGGCTGTTAAAAACGCTATGAATAATTATTTCGGGCCCTGTATTTAACATCTTCAACTTTGACTGCTCAATGGAAGTCGTCAGTTTTTTGATGAACAAGGTTTTTGAAAAAGAAATGGACGTTTCTGTTTCAATAAGAATAATAGTAGGACGTGAGACGCGATAGTATTCCCATCCCAATTGAGCAGTCCAACTGGAGATTATTGTATATCATGAATCGCGATAGTTATTATTACAAACCGCAACGGGTCGAATATTGTGAAAGATGTACGTCTAATAGAAGTTCTAGATAAAAATCGTGCGCGAATTGAAACATCACTGATATATCTTTTAAAAAGTTGCGAATGGAAATTCCTACCTACGTGTGTGAGTGCTAAACCGAGTAGTGATATCGCATTTTCGCGTAGAATTCTTATGAACGCGAGTGTACGCCTTCTGAAACAATTAATTCGCAACAAATACAGCGAAGTGGATTGTATACAGCGGGAGTTATACGCGTTACAATTAAAGTGTGAATCTATCTCAAACGGACTATGATGTGCTAAAGGTACCGTGATCAACGTTTCGAACGTGAGTTTAAATGAAACTATAATAACTGTCTTGGTCAAAGGTATGAATTTCGCTGACTCCGGACAGTTTTCTTACAGAATAGAGACTCTGTGAGTGTGGTATGTGACGGTACATGGCGAAAACAAAATATCGAGAATGTGCAGATAGAGGAAGGTCCTTCTACATCAAGAGCTCGAAGACGGCGGGTTTGCACCGCTCAGCCAGTCAGCCTGTGACTACGGCCGGTGTAACCTGGTCGAAACGTAATGCAAATCAAAGGTATACCTATACCATGATCGCATTAATTCCCGTTTAGATAGATAGATAGATAGATAATTCTTTATTGTACACCAACAGATTTACAGTAGGACAAGTAGGTACATTATTATATATACATTCAGTCAACAAAGTATCGGGCATGAGTGTTTTGTTTATGGTTCCAAATTCAAATTTTTGTTTATTTTGTTGTTGTTTGATTGGCACAACTGCTTTCCATTTTGGCGCGGAGTTTGAGTTGCATCTGTCATTTATGTTAAAAACAGTGCTGTTTTTAGTTTTATAATATCTAGTGTGTATTGCGAATTTCGAACCAGTTTCGAAAGAGTTTGTCTTAAATTTGGCATCGCCAATGGAATTTCATGTTCGGAGACACTGAAAATGTTACAGAAGGCTTACACGGTGAATCGATTTTATCAAAAATACGTGCTTATGAGTGGTACAAAGCGTTCAAAAGCGGTCGAGATGTGATGGAAGATTTGCCTCGTTCTGGTAGGCCATCAACGTCTGCAACTGAAGTTAACATCGCAAAAGTGAAGGAAATAGTGACTGAAAATCCTCATTCAAGTTTGAGAGAGATGGCCGCCGAACTTTCTGTATCTCACGAGTCGATCCGTACCATTTTAACTAATAATTTGGGTATGAAACGTGTTGCTACCCGGCTAGTCCCAAAAGTCCTGAATTTTCTTCAAAAATTAAATCGCATGAGAGTCGCTGAAGACATGCTAGAACGGGTCAATACCGACCCAACATTCATGAACCGCGTTGTTACTAGTGACGAGACGTGGGTTTACGAGTTTGACATGCAGTCAACAAGCTTCGGAATGGCGCCTTCCAACTGAACCAAAACCGAAAAAACCACGTCAAAGTCGATCAAAAGTCAAAGTCATGTTGACTGTTTTCTTTGACTATCGGTGTTGTGCACGCGGAATTTTTGCCGGTAGGTCAAACGGTAAATAAAGAATATTATTTGAGCGTTATGCGACGTTTAAGAGAACAAATTCGACGAATAAGGCCAGATTTGTGGAAAGAAAATTCTTGGATTTTGCACCACGATAATGCGCCTTCGCACAAGGCCATCATTGTGAACGAATTTTTGTCTAAACACTCAACAAATACCATCGAGCAACCACCATATTCACCAGATATGGCTCCAGCCGACTGCTTTCTTTTTCCTACACTGAAATTACCACTTTGTGGCACCCGTTTTCAATCAGTAGAAGACGTAAATGAGAATTCGCGGCGAGAACTGAACTCAATTCCGGAAACAGCGTTTAAAAAATGTTTTGATGATTGGATTATTCGTTGGCGTAAGTGTATCGTTTCTGAAGGAGCATACTTTGAAGGTGATAAAATAAATTTGGATGAATAACAAATTTTTTGTGTATTATTGATTTTTTCCCGGTACTTTCTTGGCAGAGTAGTACATACATATAATCACGCCTTTATCCCTGAAGAGTTAGGCAGAGGTGAATTAACAACCACATTTCACCAATAATTATATTCGGTCCCACGTAATAGGAGGTGAGCCTATTACTGTATTCCAGGCACTATTGTTGACTCGAGTCATGCATCGTGTATATATATATATCTGATGTTAAACAGCGCTATCCCTTAGTCGCCTTGTATGACACCGCATGGGAAGAGATGGGGTGGCCCTAATTCTACTGTGCCGGCAACCACGCGGCAATTATTGTATAACTTTAAAATCGCTAAGAGATGATCCGAAATACAAATAAATCAACATTGGTCATACAGCAAGCACGATATCGTAAATTCAAACTTTAATATTAGATTGAAAATTAATTTCCTCCGTTAGTCAACGACTGATAGTTTTTGTAACCGCACAAGGACGTCCTTGGACGTCTAGATACGTTGATAGATGGCGCTAGTGCGTACAACTTATGAATTTATGGCGCGATCCTAACACCAAGTTTTGATGGACGGCTCTAAGTTGATTCTGGGGGTAAAGTATTTTATTTCCGGCGGTAAGTAGGGTAGCCAGAGCTCATTGGAGATTTTTATGCTGTCAGTAGGAAGACTAAAGGCATGTCCTGCTTTTTCTTCTGCACTGACGGCATAGAAACCCTCTGTTCTTACAGAATGGGCAGCACGAGTGTGACTCCCCTGGTGTTACACACTTCCATAGGCCATGGTAACCATTTTCCATCAGATGGACTTGTCTGCTACATAAATGGTATAAAAATATCTATTGAACTTTTTAATGGTTAAATGTATTTAAATCGATTAAAATTTCGATTCCTGGTGAAAATAAACAAAGGCCACCTAATCACTTGGATCCCCCATATACTAAGTGAATATATTAAAGAAAAACATTAGAAGACTTCTACAGGGTCGGTACCGCGAGTGTGACGCTCCTGGTATTGCACACGTCCATAGGTCACAGTAAACACTTTTCATCAGGTAGGTCGTGTGCTTATTTACTTTCTCAGTGGTGTAAAAAAATCTATCCAGGTGTAACAGTTTGGGCACCTTTTTCATGTGTTTCCTTCTTCCTACAGTCCCAGAGTCCTTTTAGCGGTGCGGGTAAAAGCATCTCATGAACCTGTCAAGCTGAAAACCACCATTGTAACGCTAATGGTGACCCTCATTTCTGAGACTTCCCCTTTTACGAGATAAAGTTATAATGACCACATAAAAAAAATTGTCTGATTTCCATCTTCCCGTATTTCCATCAATATACAGCCTCTAAAAATGTAACCAGTTGACAGTAATAGACTCATCCCTTTTTATTTGAGACCTAATAACAAAGTTGGCCTCTGTTACAAAACAAAATTCTTAAGTAAATATACTATGTCTGTCTTCAAAGAAATATATTTCTCGAATCTTTTACACCAACAAACGCAGTACGTGATAGAACATACAAGATGGCTGACTGTGAGGAGTGCAATAAATCCATAACTCTTCGTCGCGACATAAATCTGTCAGACGTATTAGAGCTGTGGAATTAAAAATATAATACATTGATCGCGATTTACGAGCTCTGATTAAAGGGGAAAAGTTACAAGAACGGGGTGAGACGTTTGTTTTGATAACGATTGGAGAAGTGGGGCATAGCGGATTTGCAGTTCGAATTTGGAAAGGGACGTCTGGGGACGTTCTTCTACTTAAGAAAACTATGGTAAAACGATAGTGATTGTTGAGGTTTCTTCTTGGTGATGAGAAGGGTTGACAGTGTTCCCTGGAAAGTTAGGTAAGATCAACGACGCGTTAGTGATGGACACATGATTCTTAGTACAACCAGGCAAATGCACTTATACATAATTTTGATGTTAAAGTTTTTAAGTTGCTGAATTAGTTTTTGGGAAGGTGTCTAATAATAATACTACCTAATTAAAATTTATCTATCTATCTGGTATATGGTTTAGACCACCCCATCTCTTCCCATGCGGTGTCGTACAAAGCGACTAACGTATAGGGCTGTTTAACATCAGACAGATGTATATAGCCCAGACTCAGCCGCAAATGCATGACTCGAGTCAACAATTAGTGGCCGGAATACGGCGATAGGCTCACCCCCTATTACGAGATATGGAATACTATTATTGGTGAAATGTGGGTGTTAATTCACTTCTGCCTAACCCTCCGGGGATAAAGGCGGGATTATATTTATGTATGTAGATAGATGATTTTTTATTGTACACACTTTGTTACAGGTCCCTTACTTCCAAATTTTTTCTGTGATTATTTACATGTTATCCTCCTTCTTCATCTTCATAAGTAGCCTACCAGCGATTGACACTAGTGTTTCAAACCTTTTATTGAAAATATAGAGTGGGAAGGAAGGGAGGACATGTAGGGTCCTGAGTCAATTGAAAACAATATGCTCTAAATGGTTATAGGTCAAAGAATGATTGGTTGCAACAAAACTTATGAACAATCTTTATTAAGTAATATGTATTGTAACATTACTTAGTGTCTGTAATGGTGACCCTCTTTCCTGAGATTTTACCTTTATCTTATCATCAGGCGAGGTGAAGTCAAGTTGGCGTATCCTAGATAAAAAAAATATATTTCCTTGTTAGAAGTACAATTCCTATGCCTTTTATTCATCATCAGTAGTTCTGCTTAAGTAATTCATTCTTTGCATTTTATTTTTTGTAGGCTAGCAGGCCTCACAATTTTCTACAAAATCACAACAGCTGGCCACCACAACATTTTTCATAATCAAAACGAACAAAAAGATATTGATACTCCAACGGTATCAATGACAGAAGCTTGTTTGCTCCACGCCTATCAAACAAATTTTCGTCTACCATACAAGAACTACGCTAACAATACGAAATAAATAATCACAATATATCACTCAAAATCTCAACACGCTTTAAAATCTCGCGTTACAGACAAACCCTCTAAAACGGACATAAAAGGAAACGGCCAATAAATCAGCAAACCGTTCGCTAGACAAATAAAACATGTATGAAACAAAAAAAATGTATATATGTGCACAAAATTCGCAAAAAGAATTACAAGCAATAACATGCAGTAGTGTTAATATTGCGTGTGTAAGGAACTTGTTTGTTGAGCTACTTTGGATCTTATGCTGACGGATATAGGGTTCTTGGTGATAGTATGTGACAACGTGGTTGTGATTTAGTCCCTATCGGCCGTCAACCTGATTAATGTCGCTAGTAAATCAGCGGATTACGACAATGCGAGAAATGACGAGTCGCGGCCGGATCGCTAGCGATACTGGGTGGTGGCGCAAGTTAGCGGAAATTTGACGCACCTAACTACGCAAGTTATTGAAATATAAAAATCCAAGAATACTAAGATGATAAACAAGTTTGGAAATGAGCTGTCTTAATGCAAAGTGACTTTATACGACTTAGGTGGCAGACAACCACACGGCCCACCTGATGGATACTGGTTACCGCGAAATAGTAACGTGTGCAACGCCAGGGGATTCACACCCGCGCTGCCACACTGTACAAAAGACACAATCAGAACAAGCCCTTGGTCTTCCCACTGAAAGCACAAATACTCACCAGTGAGCTCTGGCTCTATTGTATTTAGACTAAGTACACTTAGTAAATGTTTATAAATAGACCGAAAAGAAATGCCCGCTGAGTTTTTTGCCGGGGTCTTCTCAAGTCGGGACCGAGTTTCGAACCGGTGGTGGTCCAATTGCTAAACTCTTTCTGTCTCATATTTCTCTGTCTGTCATATTTCTTTTTATATTGACGTTTTGTAAGTGCTAATTTAACGGTTTGTGCAAAATAAATGATTTCTGACTTTGACTTAAATGTAAATAAGAAATCGTATTTTTTTTTTCATTTTTTACTTCTTTGGAGGTATAGTTTTTGTGAAAAGGCATAGACCTTTGTGGCGTAGCGGTACAACGTTCGATACGGTACGATTCCCTCTCAGTGCAGATATTTGTATGCACGAATGTTTCCGTATATAATATTTATGTATTTACAAAAAAAGGTATCTAAGTATGTTTATCCGCATTCTAGATTCCATAACACAGCTAGTTAAGCTATGCTTACCATGGGTAGATAGCGTTGTGTAGACAGTTGTAGAATATTTGATAGAATTTAGTTACTTAAATTATTATTCACTTTAAATGATGCATCGCATTTCACAAATGGACGTTTTTTGTCACTTTTGCACCAATTATGCACTAGAGTATTTATTCATATTTACATATCTAATTTATTTAGGTTATATTTGGCAACTGGCATGAACATACGTCATAAAAATTATTAATGACGAAGGTGGCCACGTGGTTCCCGACAGAGCAGAATTTGGGCCCCCTCCATCTCTTACCCGTGCGGTGTCGTACAAGGCGACTAAGGGATAGAGCTGTTTAACGTCAGACAGATATATACAGTCCAGACTCAGCCTCAGAAGCATGGCTAGAGTCAAAAATTGTGTCCGGAATACGGTAATAGGCTCATCACCTATTACGTGGGACCAAATTCAATTACTGGCAAAATGTGGGTGTTAATTCACCACTGCCTAACCCTCCAGGGATAAAGGCGTGATTATATGTATGTATGTATGTAAAAAAGAGGCAATCTTTTTAGCGATTTTCCAGTTGTCACCTAAGTTTTTGAATGAGCGCTAGTTGCGTGTGGTATCGCTAATCGCTCAACGCTTATCCTTTGAAGCAACAAGTCAGTCGCATCGAATTATTGAGTAAACACGTAGCGTAATCGCGATCGTTTCATTTAGAACCAATGCAAGGGTATCCGGAGAAATATTGCTTCGTATATTTTCTAATATAAAAGTGTCAATGCTTGTAATAGGATTTGAATTAAAAATACTGTATTGCAAATGTGAATTCCAGGAAAATGTGTTAGGTTTTTGTAAATGATTATTACAACTTACATTTCTAGGTAACAAATCAGAGGATGTAGGAATTTAAATTTATTGCAGATTTTCCATTTTACATATATATTTTTAGCTTAGATAGTTAACAAGCATCACTTTGCGTTATTACCCTGGTCTGTTTTCCGGCTTGAACTTCTTCACTTGACACGGTAAGATCATACTTTCATACAATACTAACATTAAGTATTCTTGTGATTTCTTTCAAATTGAATACGTAGGTGATGATTTTTATTGTACTCATATATGAATAGCATAGGGTCTAAACCGGTCTGAAATAATTCGATATAAAAACAGAAATACTGAAAAACTATTCTGTCAATGATTGTTTGAATAGAACATTTTAAAACGAAATTATACAATACTTAAATCAATTTAGTATTTTGCAATTTATTAGATTCACAAAATCTAGAATTGTAGATACATAACCTGAAAGAAGTCTTATCAAATTAACTAATAGTAGAATATCGCTAAAAGTAACTACCGTTTGCTGGGAGAAAACTCAATATTGAGTTAAGCTCGCCTTTGTACACCAAGATGTATTTGTGATAGCCTTTTGATGTATTATTTTCTCGTGTACAATAAAGAATTAAAGAAAGTAATCTGACGTCTTAAAGTTTAAAGATGATATTTTCATGTCAATTTTTTTTTAATGATTTGCCCCAATGTAAAAATACAATAATTAAAAAAAAACACTTATTATCAGTCGTAATGAAACATAGTCAATCTTAATCACGGTATGACCGCTTGACGACAAGGCACACAACAGTGGGGCGATTTTTATCTTTTTTCCCTCACACGCTGCCGCAGCTATAAAATATCTGATGACAGCTTTTGGATGTCTTATTTTTATCTGTTCCTTTTCTGTTTGTAACCCGTTAGTATTCTATGACAAGTTAAAATATTCTATTGATCTTATATTGTTATAGTAAGCAAACACTATAGAATAATTTTGTCCTGTTTATCAATAGAAGTTTTAATAGAAGTTTTTTTATTCAGGAGTTTTAGTGCTCTCAATGAAAATAATTTTACTTTTTCTGGATGTTGTAAAATGTTATAAAATTTTCAGTAATGCTCTAATTTCATAGAATTATATTTATTGGTCAAAATACTAGCATAGTGGGTTGCATTTTTATCATTTATAGGAACATTACTATTAGTCAGTGGCACCATTTAACTTTAAATGACTAACGGTACCACCAGAGGTATAGTCAGGGGTACTGTGGGTCTGAAATGCGTATTTTGACCAATAAAATATTTACTGTAATCCATACCACCAGCAGGCTTAGCAGTCAAGTCAACTTTACTTACTAACCGATACACCTCTTAATTGTCAGATGAGGCTCTGGCACAGATTGACTTCTAAGAGGTGGTAAATTAGGCGGCAGTTGCTCGCAAACTTCGTTTATGTCCCTGATATGCTTTTTTCAAGCGACTACAATATGAGAATTCTCATGAAGGACAACAGAAGGTTCTTATAGGATTTACAGCACGAATCCTGGTATTCCACACTACCATAGACCACAGTAACCACTTTCCATCACGTGGGCTGTGTTTGTCTACTACCTAAGTGGTACAAAAAACGACGAGTAAATAGCCTCTGTATACCGAGATGAAAGAAACAAAATGATGATGTTGAGAATTATTAATCTGCTCTACCATGTCCCGACTGGTGATAACTTTGTTTCTCAAATACATTTTATATTCTAAACTTGTCAACAGTAAATCAAAATACAGAAAAAAAAGCTAATGCTAGTCCAATGTGTAATCAATTTAACGAAAGTTAAATTCAGTTTTAATGAGGTTTGGCCTATCATTCAAGCCTTGAAACTTATAAAACTGTAGATCGTGACGTAAGGCCATGACAAGATGTAATATAATTATACTTAAAAAAAGACAGGCTTTGATTTAATGGAATATATTATGAAAACCATACATTATACATATATCAGTAAATAATTTGTGTTTTGGAGTCAAGAAATTATCATTCCAAGACCTTGTCTCTCTTTAGCAGGTTGATATGGTGATAAGTTCGTCGGAAGCAGCGCTGACTTTGGGTTTTTAATGAGTGTATTTATTTATTTATCGAATCACAATATTTTTAATATCTAAATACTCCCTTCAAACCAAACGATATTCCCTTCTTACCAAATCTTTCAAATGTTTTCACCTAATACTATAAATAAACACATTTAAATTATTATTTCTTCTTCTTCTTTCTTTCTAAAATGTCGTATTGTAAGCTCCCACTATAAATGGGACTAAATTACTGCTGACTAAGTGTTGAGCTGTTTTCTTTGGGCCTATGTATATATATGTAAGTCAAGCGTAGGTGGCTTAGTGGTAAAAGAGTCAGTTTTACGATCGAAAGGACCCGGGTACGAATTCTAGCCTATCTTTATCGATGTGAGCCCACTCCTAACACAAGTAATTTAGCTGGTGGAATTAATTTTGGTTTAGTCTAGGAATGACTGATTCGCGAAATGACTACATGGTCTATAATTGACCAATTCTTTAAATGATATTCTTCAAATGTTTAAATACGTTTCAAATTATCATCAAAAAACCAATGTTTCAAATATTCTTCAATAAATGTTATTTAGTCCAAAAATATTATAATTATCAAATTAACTTAGTCAATAAATAAGTTTAACTTCGGTCCTCGGTTCACACGAGAATCCTGTATTTTCTAGACCCAGATAATAGACTCTATAACTACGTAAAAATGACAGACCTACAAAAACTCTCAGTATTATTATATTACTCTACAATGCTGAAACAAAAGCACTAGCTCATAACTTTAACACATTAAATTATCATAATCACCAATATATTAGACATTGAATTGTAGTATAAATATCAATGTTTACAATCGAACCAAATAATATAAATCAATAAATAATAGTAATTACCTAAGTAGTTACACTTTGTGGTAATGATACAGACACAACAAACTTCGAAAGCTAGACAACTATCTGTGGTTGTACGCAAACATTCTGTGCCTTACTGAGATTGGACCTTCTGCATTGGGTGGTAATTTGACCACTCAGACATAAAAGTATTATATTATGTAAACTTCTATTTAAATAGTATTGAATTTATGAAGTTAAATTAAGTTACATACTTCGATGATTAGATCTTGAATACGACTGTGAACTTTTTTTTTCATTTTAATTATCTATCATCTATCGCGGTGTGAATTCATAATTATACAACGGAATATTATATGGCAGAAATAGCAAGTGGTGCGCCGCGTGGTTCCCGGCAGAGTAGAATTTGGGCACCCCATCTCTTCCCATGCGGCGTCGTAAAAGACGACGAAGGGATAGGGTTGTTTAACATCAGACAGATATATACAGCCCAGACTCCGCCTCAGATGCGGGGCTCTAGTCAACTATAGTGTCATATATACGGCAATAGGCTCACCACCTATTACGTGGGAACGAATACAGTTATTGGTGAAATGTGGGTGTTAATTCACCTCTGCCTTACCCTCCGGGGATAGAGGCGTGATTTTATGTATGTATTTATGTAGAAATAGTAAGTACCGAGACGTTATATAATTATTAATATTCTATATTTAAAAATTCAACGTCAGCGCGACATTTGTTTCTCACCATCATAACTACTTCGATAGTCCTTTCAATTGGAGCAATGGGTCCGCTCTACTCTAACTACCCTAGTCGCCTTCTCATAATCAAACATCAAAAATAACGATTCCAAAATTTCTATAAAACTCATAAAAACCACCCTATCAATCAATAATTACAATCCATCTTTCCACAAAAATAAAAACACAAACTTGACGTGTACACCATTCTGTGTATATATATGTGTGTGTGTGTGTGCATCTACGTCACAGTGTAACTGACAAATTGATTTATGTAGTCGAGGGGACCGGCAAGTTTTCGTTTAGACCGACTCGCCTCGCGCGCTGCAGCAACTTTGAATTTCGAAGTTTTTGTGTTTTTCAACTTGTTGGTGTTTAATGCAGTTTAATTTTTGCACAATGAATGACAGCTACCAGCGTAATTATGTACCTCTGGGGCATTATTCTGAGTGACATAGAGTTGCAAACGCAGTTGTAATGTGAGAAGACGGTGGATTACAATTAGTAGACTAAGTTAAATGTGTTGAGTGCACGCATTTTTTTCTTGATCTGGTTCAATGATATTTTATATGTAATATCATTGATCTGGTTGGAATCATACACATTGTGGGACACGGGGACAGGGTGAGTCGCTCTCATCACACGGAAACAACCTGCCGTACGTTTAGTGTGAGTGGACCTCTCGGTACTGCTTTGATGAAGTACCTATGACATAACGCGGCCACGTACAAAACCCCATCACAATTAACATACAACGCTTAATTACTGTTTAAAGTTAAGTTGTAAATAGAAGTTAAAGGGTGATTGAAAGTAACATTGCCTCGTGGTTTCCGGTAGAGTAGAATTAGGGTCACCCCATCTCTTCCCATGCGGTGTCGTACAAGGCGACTAAGGGATAGGGCTGTTTAGCATCAGACAGATATATACAGCCCAGATTCAGCCTCAGATGCCTGGCTCGAGTCAACAATAGTGCCCGGAATACGACCACCTATTACGTGGGACCGAATACAATTATTGGTGAAATGTGGGTGTTAATTCACCTATGCCTAACCCTCCGGGGATAAAGGCGTGATTATATGTATGTATGTATGTATGTATGTATGAAAGTAACATACTTAGTTATTAGAAATTCATGAAGACATAATTTATTTTAAAAAATTTGAAATGATTCCTTGTCTTACTTCACGGATATTAATTGTTTCCACCAGATATTAATTTCCTCCCTATATATACGTTTTTATATCGTCATTACAGCTATACTCCCGGTTACATCCAGAGCTTGCATTTTAGACCCGCCTCCTACTCTTTGATTTAGTTTATCAAGCCTTTTATTGATGAGGCTGCCATCTAATCAGGGCCTCAGAGTCCAACCTCGAGAGGAAGGCCTATGTTAGAGCCTCGGCCGTCACTCAATAGGTCACCGGCTAACAGGGGAATCTTGGTGAGGAACAGACGCCTCAATTGTATGTTTTTCGTTTATTAGATAACATTTTATAATATTAGATTTTAAAAGGAGGAAAGGACACGGCGGTATTTCCGCCCAATTGAGCAGTCCGACTGGGGAAGTACCTCCACCCTACAGAATACCGCGGCTATAATAACTTCGTGTTGTGTTCCCAGCGGTGAGTAGGGTAGCCAGAGCTCACTGGAGAATTATTGCTGTCAATAGGAAGACTAAAGGCTTGTCCTGCTTTCTCTTCTACACTGACGGCACAGAAACTCTGTATTTACAGGGTTGGCAGCGCGAATGTGACTCCTCTGGTGTTACAAACGTCCATAGGCCACGGTAACCACTTTCCATCAGGTGGACCGTGTGCTTGTCTGCCACCTAAGTGGTATTAAAAAAAAACATGTTCAGTAATATTATCCCAACGTCATAACTATATTACACCTATAATTATGTATTTAAAAAAAATAAAACAGCTCAAAATATATTTATATAATGCTGCAATACCTACTATGTATAATTTCCTGTTGTCTGTCCGTGCTAGTTGCATATATTATTTGTTATTACTTTAATCTGATAATATACGCTATGACAATGACATGAGCATTTGAGTTTTTCAATAAAAAAATATATTATCAATAAAAAATCATTTATGAGGTAATAAATTCGAATATATTGTTATACTTATATTATATTGAATATATAAAATAAAATAGAATTACACAACTTTCGTATAAATTTGTAACTTCATTACGTTGTAACAGCTCAATAGATTTTAGTGAAAAGGTTACTAATATCCTAACATAAACATAAACTCACGCCTATATCCCCGAAGGGGTAGGCAGAGGTGTTAACATCCACATTTCGCCAGTTTATGTTTAGGTCCCAATGTAATAGGTGGCGAGCCTACTCCCATTAACCGGGCACTCATAAAGTTGCGATAAATATACACATAACTTCGAAAAGCATCGAAAAGTCATTGGTGTGTGCCATGGTAAAACCTGGGATCGAACCCGAGACTTCGTCTCAGCTGTCCATTACTAATACCACTAGGCTACCGCGGTTACTAATATACTATTTTTATAAATAAGAATATAATAAGAATATAATATATACTCGCCGGGTTATTTACTGTGTTTATTAAGTAACAGATATTTCGACGCTGTTACAAGCGCCATGATCACGGCGTACTCCGTATCAGTACACCATGATCATGGCGCTTGTAACGGTGCTGAAATATCAGCTTGTCCTGCTTTGTCTGCTGCACTGACAACACAGAAACTCCATGTTCTTACAGGGCAGCAAGCGTGAATCTCTAACCTCTAATGTTGCACACGCCCATAGGCTACGGTAACCACATTCCCCACACACCTGGGCCGTGTGCTTGTCAGCCACCTAAGTTGTATATATAAAAAAAGACCTATGAGACTATAGTAGTGTGGCCTGGTAATAATAGGTACTCAAAACATGCAGGCATGTGTAAAAGGTATCAAAATAAACAGGATATTTACCATGTTTCGTAAATATCGGAAACTCAAAACAATGAAACATGGTAAATATCACGTTTATTTTGATACTGATGTGAGTGACCATGATAGTTTAAATACCAATAATGTGTAAAAGGTTTTTAAGAGTAGAGGAATCGCGAAAGCGTGTTGTTCTCCCTGCTTACCCGAAGGGAAAAAGGCGTAATTGTCAATCTAGTTCTAGATACAATCTAGTAGTCTGTGAAAGTAGACTCCAAAAACGGTCATTCTTTCCACAGCAACAGTTTACGTTTTTTCAACAACCTACGTAATGAAATTATTATTATTATATTATTATTATATTATTAACTAAATTAGGGATTAACCTGTGAATAAATTTAAAAATATAGTTAAGAATGTAATGTGCCAAAAAAGTTATTAAAATTCCAAAAATATTTAGATGATAAACAAGCTTGGAAATTAGCTATTCGCTCAACTATGCTATTCAAACAAACTTTCATATTTAGACTTTTTTTTACGTGCGCAGAATCCCCGCAAGTACCTTCCCACCGTAGCCGGAGAAAGAGGTTATGTCGGACTCGAACCGACCAAAACGCACGCCGCCTGTGGGCCGTTTGGTTGCCGAAGGTGAGGTTGACAGGCATATCCCTCGCACCCAGGCCGACCCAGGGCCATCTCTTACTCGATCTGGCCCTCTCCTCGGGTGTAGAGTCCACAAAGTCCCCAACTCGTCCCCACTAGTTTCTTGACGGAGTCATCTCAGGTTGGGGTTTATTTGCTAAACTTGTGTTTAATATATTTTTGTCAATCAATCAATCAGCCCACTGCAGTCCACTGCTGGACATAGGCCTCTCCCAATGTGCGCCATTTTCTCCGATCCTCCGCCTTCCGCATCCAGTCTGTCCCAGCCACCTTTTTCAGGTCGTCAGTCCATCTGGCTAGGGGGCGTCCTACCTTTCGTTTACCTTCTCGCGGTCTCCACTCTAGGACTCGTTTGCTCCAACGGCCATCGGTCCTTCGGCAAACGTGGCCAGCCCACTGCCATTTTAACTTGCTTATTTTGTGGCCTATGTCGGTAACTTTGGTTCTCTGTCGAATAACCTCGTTCCGAATTTTATCCTTCAGAGTAACTCCAAGCATAGCCCGCTGCGCGACTTTTAAGCTATGGACCAGCCCCACTGTAAGTGTCCACGTTTTGGCACCGTAAGTCATAACAGGTAGGACGCACTGTTCAAAGACCTTTGTTTTGAGGCATTGCGGTAGGGGTGAAGAGAAAACTCGACGTAGTTTGCGAAATGCTGCCCAACCCAGCTGGATTCTTCTGGCTAGTTCTTTCTCGAAGTTGTTTTTACCGAGCTGGATAACCTGCCCCAGGTAGACATATTTTTGAACAACTTCGAGTGTCGCCCCTTCGATGGCAATCGGTCTCGGTGCAACATGTTCGTTGAACATAATTTTGGTTTTATCCAAGTTTACACCAAGGCCGACGCGTCGAGAAGCTCCATCTAGGCTATGCAGCATTTCGCCCAGTTGTTCCAACGATTCCGCTACTATGACGATGTCGTCGGCGAATCGAAGATGTGAGATGTACTCACCGTTAATGTTTATACCCTGCCCAGTCCAATCCAGAGTTTTGAAGACGTCCTCCAACGCGTTGGTGAATAGTTTGGGGGATATAACATCTCCCTGTCTCACTCCACGTTGGAGGCTAATAGGTTTCGTCTTCTGGTCTTGGAGCTGGACGGACATTGTGGCAGTGTCATACAAGCATCTCAGCACCTCGATGTATCGCCAATCGACACGACACCGCTGTAGGGCATCCAGAACTGCCCAGGTTTCGATGGAGTCGAAGGCTTTTTCGTAGTCCACAAACGCCATACACAGCGGCTGATTGTATTCTTGGGCCTTTTCTACAATCTGCCGAACAGTATGGATGTGGTCCACGGTGCTATAACCTTTTCGAAACCCGGCTTGCTCCGGTGGTTGGAACTCGTCGAGCTTACCCGCAAGACGATTTGTGACGACTCTCGAGAACAGCTTGTAGACATGACTCAGGAGTGAGATGGGCCTGTAGTTCTTCAGCAAGGTCTTATCTCCTTTTTTGAAGAACAGTATCACCGCACTCCCGCTCCATGCCCTAGGTGTTAGACCTTGTAGGATGACGGAATTAAAGAGGCTTGCTAGCTCTTTCAGGATTGGAGTTCCGCCTGCTTTCAGGAGCTCAGTAGTAATACCGTCATCACCTGGGCACCTGTTGTTTTTCAGTTGTCTGAGAGCCGCCTCCAACTCGCACTGCTCGATATCGGGTATCTCCTCGGTGTAATGGCGCGTGAGTGGGGCTCTGTGGTCTTCATCGCTGTGTCCCGTAGGTTTACTCGTCCGTGATGCATATAGCTGTCCATAGAACTTTTCGATTTCATCGAGAATCTCGAACCTTGAGGCAGTCATTTTACCATCCGCAGTTTTAAGTTTCGTCAGATGGGGCCTCCCCAACTGCTGAGCGAACACTTTCGACCCCCTATTTCGCTCAATCGCCTCCTGGACGATATGGGTGTTGTAGCGTCGGAGGTCGCGTCTAATCAGCTTTTTAATTTGTCGGTTTAAGGCTCTCTCATCTGACGAAGACGACGGTATATTTTTAATTTTGACATTTTGTAAGAGCCGTTTTAATGTACAGATGTCTATATGTACAGAATACATTGTTTTTGACTTTGACTTTGACTATTGTATGGTTCTATATACTATAGAAATTTTATTACTACTTCGACAATAGTTCAAGCTATTAAAAAAACAAACCACGTCTTTCTACCATCAACTAACAAACGACCTTATCTACAATATATTAATATATACCACAAAAGTACTTAATTGGATATGTTACTTTTTTATTTCAAATCAATTGACACCTTTAAGTTTTATGGTACCCTCATAAAACTCTTGGACACTAAAATTGTAGATTTAGTGGTGGACGGCCAATCGTGTACAGCCTGCTTTATGGCCGTGGACCATAAGGTTTACGTCACCAATCCGGAGTGGCGTGTGTCGTAAAATAGATAAATAATGATTTTGGATCTTTTTTATTTCGTCGGATAACATACCTCTAATAATGTCTTTATTTGAATATTGAGACAGTATCGAAATAAGACCGCGCAAGATATTTTTTAAGCTGATGATTTAGGTGCTTGAATTATTTATCTTATTTTGGATTATGTTTGTGCGATTGTAGGTCTAAAATACTTTTGCCAAGCTGCCTGCGTACGAAGCCAACTCGAGTGTCGGAGGTCGATAAATGACCTCCGCCCCCCATGAGCGCAGGCCTGGGGATGACGGGTAGAGCCGCCTGTCACCCTTGCAGAAGCAGGCTGAGGCGGCGGACTGTGTATGTGTTGTACTCGTGGGGATTTTTTCGCACGTAAAAAAATATAATATATACGTCTACCTAACCCTTCCTGATATACAGGTATGAGTAAATAATAAATATTGGTTTAGTTATGAAACTCACCAACTATAGAGCAAGTAGTTGGTTCGATTCCAGCGTGATCGATCTTGACGAAAAAAGTATTCAAAATGATCATCAAAATAATGATTTCGTGTTTCACATTTTCTGTTGATTGATTGAACACCTTTAGTTCGGATAATAATACAATTAGAATCAATAAAGCAAACTAGTCCTAGAGTGGAGACCGTGAGAAGGCAAACGGAAGGTAGAATACCCTCTAGCCAGATAGACTGAAGACCTGAAAAAAGTGGCTAGAGGACATATTGGATGCGGAAGGCAGAGGAGGCCATAGGTCCAGCGGTGGACTGCGTTGAGCTAATTGATTGATTGAAATCAATAAAACAGTTTGATTTGCTCTTAAAGCCTTGGTGTTAAGATCCTCTTGAGACTTTGTAGTCAAGATCCTTCTGACGCTGACTGTACTTAACACTTGCGATTTGCATGTCCTATTTCCAAGGATTATTATTATTGTTTGATACACTAGCAGTTTAAAACTGATGCGTGTATATCACTGCACTTGTGTTTAACGTTTTAAACGATTGTCCAGTCTATTTTTAAGAAAAAAAAAATCGGTTCAGGCGAGATTTGAACCCGCGATCTTTCCCTTACAGGGGGAACGCTCTAACCACTAAGCCATAGAACCTTCGCAAAAGATCGCGGGTTCAAAACCGATTTTTTTTTATATCTTATTTGATTTGAATAGTAAGCATACTAAATACTTTAAAATTTCATTCAATCTTTTTAAAAATGTTTATGCTAGGAGGACTTATTACTGTTTCTGGCAGGGAGTTCCACGATGGTACCACCCGGTTTGGTCGAAAGTGATACCTAGGGTTGCTGGCACACTGAAGTTGACTAAGTTTCATTGAATGGCCTCTTAAAATTGTACTTTACCTGTAGCTACTCTGTATTCTGAGCTTGACGGGGTCCTGAATCACATTTCTCAATGGGGCTCTGAGAACCTGGTTGAGTTCAATGCCAAGAAGACGCAGGCATGTGCGTTTACAGCAAAAGTATCTTCTTTCCTTCCCCTCCCCACTCTTCAGAGCACGCCACTGCCGCTGCAGGACAATCTCAATATCCTAGGTATGGATGTTCGCTGCAACCTGAATAACAAAAACTACATCGAAAGCATCATCAAAACAGCCTCACGAAAACTCGGAGTCCTGAACAGAGTGAGACGATTTTTCACGCCGGAGCAGCGGTGTCTTCTATACAAGACACAAATTCGCTCCTGTGTGGAGTACTGCTCGCATCTCTGGGATGGTTCAGCAAAGTACTTACTAGATGCTCTCGACAGGTTGCAGCGACGTGCGATCCGCATCATTGGGAATCCCGAGATCACGAACACCCTAGAACCTTTACAGCTGCGTAGAGATGTTGCGTCCATGGCTGTATTTTACCGTCTGTACCATGGGGAGTGTTCTGATGAGCTCTTCCAATTAGTCCCACCCTCCCCTTTCCTACACAGGACAACGCGTGCAGGTCTTAGATGTCACCCGCACACGGTGCAAAACATCCGATCAAGAACCAAGCGGTTCGGAGACTCTTTCCTCTGTCGCACCATTAAGGCCTGGAATTCATTACCAGCTCACGTGTTTCCTTCTTCCTACAGTCCCGGGTCCTTTAAGCGGGGCGTGAAAAAGCATATGATAAGGCCGTCAAGCTGAGTGTCACCATTGTCACACGGTATGTGTAAGTAGTGGTGACCCTCTTTTCTGGGATTTTGCCTTCAGCTTACCATCAGGCAAGGCGAAGTCCAATTGACGTGTCCTATATAAAAAAAAAAAAAAAAAAAAAAAAATCATCGCACCTCTCGCCATAGGCAGGGAATTCATCCCCACACATTGCGACCTGAGACGGTGCGCACTGTGCGGTATGAAAGAAACTTCATCCCACGCACACTCAAGCTGTGGAATGACCTCCCTGCTGCGGTTTTCCCAAGCGCCTACAATATGGGGTTCTTCAAGAGGGGCATCAGAAGGTTTCTTCATGGTCGGCAGCGCGAGTGTGACACCTATGGTGTTGCATACGTCCATAGGGCACGGTAACCGCTTCCCATCAGGTGGGCCGTGTGCTTGTCTGCCAACTAAGTGGTATAAAAAAAAATACAAGAAAGTTGTCAAATCCATCCGTCCACTTTAGCCTAATTGAGTATCAATTGGAAATATACAAATCAATCACTCAATCACTCAATCAATCAATTTATTTATTTCTAAACTGGCAAAGTTGTATTGAAATGTCAATTATAAGTAAGAAATACATACAATCAATGAAATACGTCAAGATAAAATAAAAAAAAACTAGGTACAATTAAACTACAACTTTACATTTGGTAGGAGGTACTATTTCTGTCTGGGGAAGTACCTCCGCCCTACAGAATACCGCGGCTATAATAACTTCGTGTTGTGTTCCCAGTGGTGAGCAGGTTAGCCAGAACTCACTGGAGAGTTTGTGCTGTAAGTGGGAAGACTAAAGGCTTGTCCTGCTTTGTCTTCTACACTGACGGCACAGAAACTTTTGCCTGCACCTACCTCAATGTATCTCTGCATCGCCCTAAGGTTGACTGTTAGATAATGCCTTTGGCATTAAGTCCGCCTTTGTACAAAATTACTGTGCATAAAGTTGAATAAATAAACTCTGTGCTTACAGGGTCAGCAGCGCGAGTGTGACTCCTCTGGTGTTACACACGTCCATAGGCCACGGTAACCACTTTCCATTAGCTGGGCCTTGTGCTTGTCTGACACCTAAGTGGTATAAAGAAATCAACCAAAAATAAACGCAGTATCGTACATAATATTAGTAAGAATTTCCTGGCGAGTTTTACACTATTTATGCGAATGAGCATGTCAATCTCAAAATCTCGAAGCATACATGGTTAGGATTATTATTTTTTTTTTTTTATTTAAGAAACATCAATTAGACTTCGCCTTGCCTGATGGTAAGTTGAAGGCAAAGTCTCAAAAAAGAGGGTCACTATTACTTACACATACCATGTGACAATGGTGACACTCAGCTTGAAGGCCTCATAATATTATGCTGTTTCACGCCCCCGCTTACAGGACCCGGGACTGTAGGAAGAAGGATACACGTGAGCTGATAATGACTTCCAGGCCTTAATGGTGCGACAGAGGAGAGAGTCATATCAGTTGAGTTGTTGCTTATTGATTTAGTTAGGTACTGTTATCAAATATATATCGACTGGTCGGACCGGTCGCGATCATAATATATTATGTTTAACGTCAATATTTCTGTATAAGGACATAATCGATTTATGATTTTCAATTGATTAAATTTGTTTAGGAAATACCGGATTTGTGTGACGAACGTGTGGATACCCTCATACCGTGACCAGATTATGCTAATATGGTATGAGATTCGCGTTTTGATATTTTTCTTAAATCAGGCAATGCAAATAATTCATTGATGATTTTGTTTTGATTTTACGTACTTTTTTTAGACCATTTAGGTGGCAGACAAGCACACGGCCTACCTGATGGAAAGTGGTTACCGTGGCCTATGGACGTTTGTAAAACCAGAGGAGTCACAGTCGCGCTGCCAACCCTGTAAGTACAGAGTTTCTGTGCCGTCAGTGTTGAAGACAAAGCAGAACAAGTCTTTAGTCTTCCCACTGACAGTACAAATTCTCCAGTAAGCTCTGGCTACCCTACTCACCGCTGGGAACACAACACGAAGTAATTAGGGCGGAGGTACTTTCCCAGTCGGACTGCTCAATTGGGCGGAAATACCGCTGTGTCCTACCTCCCTATATATGTAAAATCATGCCTTTATCTTAAAGTAAAAGTTAAGATAAAGTTCTAATATTCTTTAAAAAAAGAAATTCAGGTCATTTAGGATGTAAATTCAATATAATAGGTCATCATCTGGAATCCGTTCTCCTCCTAATATTATTATTTCTTTAAAAAAAGGAAAAAAAATATTATTCGATCCCACGTAATAGGGGGTGAGCCTATTGCCGTATTCCGGGCGCTATTGTTTACTCAAGCCATGCATCAGAGACTGAGTCTGGGCTGTATATATCTGTCTGATGTTTGTTTTTAAATTATGACTATTATGACTTTAACTAGCCTAACTAGCAAAGTCTCAGGAAAGAGGGTCACCATTTCAGTTACAATGACGGCTCTCAGCTTGACAACCTCAACAGATACTTTTTCGCGACCCACTTTAAAGATTTGGGACTGTAGAAAGAAGAAAGGTAGGCAATGGAAATAGTATATTTCTTTAGGTACGTTGAGCAATTTTTTGGTATGGCAAAATGCTGTGGATTAGTATATTTGTAGCTATTACAATGGTGTACAGAGTCCCATTATCTTTTGGGGGCCAAGACAATCTCACCTCCCAGGTGGTACACTGCTAGCAATAGACAAGGCGCTGACTCTGAAGTTTATAGTTTTATCTATAGATTCGAGTGAGAGTGAATCAGACTTGAGAGATGAATGAAATTTGAAAGCCGGGTATCCTAAAACTTGGCCAAAGATTTTGGCTTATTCACGTAGAGGAAGCCGCTGGTAAAAACTAGTAATTATATTTAAAATGTCTTTTTAAATTCGGTTGAAACATGAATAGATTCGCGCGACCAGGTATATACGACCCTCTTTCTTCACGTTAACCTTCAATAGAAGCATGGTGTATGCTCAAAAGACTTTGTCGCTTGAGCAGTTTTTTGTTTATTTTTTTCACTGCTACTGCTATTAGCAAGCGTTCATAGTTTATCGTAATCTTTTAACAACAGATGAACCGTATTCTTGTTTGCTATCTTAACAATATTAAAACAAATATTTACCGATCCACCAGCACAACCCAAGCCTTCACTCACTCACCTCAATGTACATTCCCAAAAAAACTTACAAGTAAATTCAAAAATTATCTCTCCATGACACACGCACCGAGATACGACTGACATATTTACGACGATGGTTTAGGGCATAAAACTAATCCCTACGACGGAGGGGGTCACGGGGGAAGGGGTGGGCAAAGAGGGGGTCCGAGGGGCCTTTATTTCTAACATTCGTCACATAGTAGCAGTAAATTATCATACTACGCCATGATATGACGTGGGCCGCCCATTAAAACGCGTTTGATTTAGATGAGGCCATAAAATTGATTTATGCTTTCACGCTAACAAAACCCGTAGTACTGAAGCAACTATTATATTAACATTTTCGTGGATAACCTTTTTGATTTTGGTACGTCATATATCATTTTTGTATGCAAGCGATTTTGAACTCTAAAACTGTTAACAACGTTGGAGATTTCCTTGTTCTGTACATAACAAATTAAGTCTTTTGTAATTGAAAAAAAAGTTATTCAGTCGCGTAGTTGCATTCGTTTATGATAATTTATAAAATATACTTTAGGGTGTATGGCATAGAGTTTAAATTACGTTGGCGTCTGTCGTCAATCGGGACATTGTTTTTGGATATCGGCCCCGCGTAATTTCGACTATTTTATGACATTGTACTGCCATATAATATGTTGTGTTAAGTTAGATGGTCTGATATTATGAGGCACTATTTTGTTATTGAAAACGTTGAAAGATGCTCATTATTTTGCTTGTATCATAATTGTAAGATATTAATTTTATAACGTAAGTCGCTGAACACTTTTTGAATAATAATAGTGGGTAGAACGACAAAAGTAACATACAGCTTCATCGTAGTGTTGTTCCTAGTCTCCTCGAAGACTTTCACTCTGGAACCGGGGTTAGGTACTTCGCCTCCTTTTTGTTTGGCGTTGCGACTTTTATGGGAGTGACTATTATCTGACATTTCAATTCCGAGATAAAAGCTCAGAGCCTCCTTTATCAATCAGCAAGCTTGCAGTTGATGTCGTTTGGACTGTAAACATAAATAAATAAATATTCCACAACATTTCACATAACGCTGTCTAGTCTAGTAAGCATAGCTTAACTAGCTTGTGTTATGGAATCTAGAATGCGGATAAACATACTTAGATACTATTTTTTGCATATATTCATACATACAAATATTTGCACTGAGCGGGAATCGAACCCGCGTCTCCTGTGTAGCAGTCGAACGCTCTACTGCTATCGTCTTGAGGTCGTTTTAAATACCCAAAATTTTTGTAGCTATGATTGTATCATTATTCTCTGGACCTTTCCCCAACTCAGTGCAGTTCGGCACACTTGTCTAACTGTGATGCAGCTGAACTTCAATATTATCCGTGAAGCGACTGCTATCTGACCTAGAATAGTCAGACTTTTGAGGTCTCCGACTACCTATGACGTCTACCATACTTGTTAGTCTGGCAACTGGGACTGATACGGCTATAGGGAGAACACGGCGGTATATCCATCCTATTGAGTAGTATTGAGAGTAGCGCGAGTGTGACGTGACACCTCTGGCCACCACGTCCTTAGAATCAAAGAATCAATCAAAGAAGGGGTAGGCAGAGGTGCTAGCACCCACATTTCGCCAGTTTATGTTTTGGTCCCAATGTAATAGGTGGCGAGTCTATTGCTATTAACCGGGCACTTATAAACCTGCGATAAATACACACATAACTTCGAAAAGCATCGAAAAGTCATTGGTGTGTGGCATGGTAAAACCTGGGATCGAACCCGAGACCTCGTCTCAGCAGTCCATTACCCATACCACTACGCTACCGCGGTTCATTTATTCAGTTTAGGCACACAAAGAGCACATATGAACGTCAAAACTTCACAATTGGGTATGTCAAGAAATAATATAAAAATATTAAATAATGTACAAATAAACCATTGGAAAATGATTCTTTCGCTGGTTCGGTAGGTTAGTTCTACTGAGAACATACCAGCAAGAAACCCAGCGAACTATA
The DNA here is from genome assembly GCA_963662185.1 of Eilema griseolum. NCBI lineage: Eukaryota > Metazoa > Arthropoda > Insecta > Lepidoptera > Erebidae > Eilema > Eilema griseolum. The sequence continues at coordinate 26,126,952 of OY759240.1, forward strand.
TTAGAACTAGATTATTTTTCTTTTTTAAATTTGCTTTAGTTTACATTTTATTTTGTGCGAGCAAGCAAGAGACTTATGTTGACCACGCATTAACATCATTAAGATACTCACCCACTTTATAGTAACCTTTACTTATTAAAGTTTTTTTCACTTCTATTTTAAATTTATTTATTGGCATATTAATCAAATCCTGAGAAATTTTATCAAATATTTTTATGCAGCTTCCTACAAATGAATCACCAACCTTGTGAAGCCTAAGCTTTGGTACAGCTAGTTTATTTTGGTTTCTTGTATTAAAATTGTGTACATCAGATAATTTTTCGAAAATATTTAGGTTTTTAGGCCTTAGGCCACGGTAACCACTTTCCATCAGGTGGGCCGTGTGCTTGTCTGCCACCTAAGTGGTATAAAATATATGTATATTGGTACGATATGGTGGTAGGCAGGATTGGTATAACTGTCTCACGAATATTACCAAAGACCTCCAACACTGCTGTCCCTCGTAAACAAACATACCGCAATGAGTGTGATAAAGACGTGAGAATTATCTAAGCAATAAAGTATTTTGATTTGATGAAAGTACAGCTGATAGCCGAACAAGATTACTATACAATTACGGTCAAGCGACGAAGGGCTTATTGAGATCGAGGTTCTGTATACCCATAATTCACCTACTTATTTAGTTTCAAAAGGAGGATATACTTACTCTATACCGTATATTTTCAGTAAATAAGTTACTAGTTTACATGGTATGATTAAATATTTGCAAGTGAGTGAGGTTACCTCTAGTGAGCTCTGGCTACCTCACTGAGGTAGCCAGAGCTCACTAGAGAGTTTATGTGCTGTCAGTGAGATGATCAAAATCTTGTCCTGCTTTGTCTTTTACACTGACGGCACAGAAACTCTCTGTGCTTACAGGGCTGGCTGCGCGAGTGTGACTCACTTGATTTAGCACACGTCCATAGGCCACGGTAACCACTTTCCATGAGGTAGGCCGTGTGCTTGTCTGCCACCTAAGTGTAAGGTATGTATAAATAACATATAAATATCATTACTGAATACAAATTAGAGTATTATCTTTATGGTTAATAGATAGATAGATAGATAGATAATTCTTTTTTGTACAACAACAGATTTATAGTAGGACAAGTAGGTAGCATGTATACAGTTCAATGTACAATGGTCGGCCTTATCGCTGAAGCGATTTCTTCCAGGCAACCTTGGGATGGACAGTAATGTTATAAAAACAAAAGATATGGTGTAGTTACCGACTAAACTTAAATAGATAGTTAATAGTTCAATATTCTGCCTGCACCTACCTCAATGCATGTCTGCATCACCCTAAGGTAGACTGTCAGATAATGCCTTTTGTATTAAGTCCGCCTTTGTAACTACAATAGACTGTGTATAAAGTTTACGTCTCACGTTCGCGTTACACATTTATCAGGTCTTCATCGAACTACTATAGGATCCTATTCTATAACGCCACATTTCAAAACAAGTCATTTCAATGCGATTGTAAAAAAATACGTAAACACATTTTGATATTCTGTTCTGCTTACGTTCACTTGAGGTTATTAATTTATTAATCATTCAGTATATCTCTTAGTTTGATTTGCTTTCAATCGAATTGAGAAATTTAGATTTTTCCAAGTTTTATTAATCTTTGAAAATACACGTTCTAAACTCATGTATTAAATACATATTATTATTAATTTTATATCACTTAGCTAGTAGATAAGCACACGGCCCACGTGATGGATAGTGGTAACCGTGGTCTATTGACGTGTGCAACGCCAGAGGAATCACAATCTCGCTGACGACCCTGTAAGCACAGAGAGTTTCTGTACCGTCAGTTTAGAAGACAAATCAGGACAAGCCTTTGCTTTTCCCACTGACAGCACAAAAACTCTCCAGTGAGCTCTGGCTACCCTACTCACCGCCGGGAACACTGCACGAGGTTATTATGGCTCCGGTATTCTGTAGGGCGGAGGTAGTTCCCCAGTTGGACTGCTCAATTGTACGGAAATACCGTCGTATCCTACCTCCTATAAAATTAAATCAGGCCCAGATCGGTGCTTGGGTCCAAGCATGAGTGATGACTGATGAACAATATGTACTTAGCATTATACCGAACCCAGAGTTTCTTCGGACTTCTTTCAGTAAGGTTGAGGCTAAACGGTCAGGTTGGTTACCCACGTGCTGTCTTTGGGCTGGATTTACAGGACGCCGATTGCCCGAAAATTTTAGTCCCCAACTTCGCATGTATGTTTCATGATACCTATCGATCACTCAGGTCTTTTATATCCATTGTGTTCTACTCCATAAACTCCCATCTGATCAGTCAACTGTGTAGTTAGCCGCGTGGTTTCCGGCAGAGTAGAATTTGGACCACCCAACTTTCCCATACAGTGTCGTACAAGGCGACTGAAGGATAGGGCTGTTTAACATCATACAGATATATGCAGCCTAGACTCAGCCTCAGATGCATGGCTCGAGTCAACAATAGTGCATGTAAAACGGCAAAAGGCTCACACCCTATTACGTAGGACCAAATACAATCATTGGTGAAATGTGGGTGTTAATTCGCCTCTGTATAACCTTCCAGGGATAAAGGCGTGATTATATGTATGTATGAACTCAAAAGAAGGTAGACGAATTTCTCGTAAACGGGCCCCTAAAAAGCAATGACCTCGTTTCGTACGTGTAGGCAAAATATAGTAGGTACAGCAACATAAAATTTATGCTCAACATAAATCTCATTAATTACCTACGCAGAGATGATTTATGATCACTACAATGGCGTATTTAACAAAAATAATAATCATTATTGAATTACTAGCTGTCGTTGTGATGTTAATGATGGAGTGGAATTGATTGTGAGTAGGAGGGTGATGATGATTTTTGGGATTGGTTGTCACAATGAGTGGGGAAATTTCATATAAATGTGAGGTCTATTATTGCCGCAAACTTCTTGCACTTCAAATATCTACTAAAAAAAATTAGTAACATATTACCCAACCTGAGAATCGAACAAACAGAACTTACCCACAGAAGTCGTATCAGCTACCACTACTTAGGTATTTTATATGATTTCGGTCAATATAAATAATATGAACCTTTCGATTGATGTCAGATGGCTGTGTTTATGTAAGATTGACTCAAGATTTATTGTGTGAAACTTTTTTATACCACTTAGGTGGCCGATAACCCACCTGATGGGAACTGGTTACCGTGGCCTATGAACATGTGTGCAATACCAGGGACTTCACACTCGTGCTATCGACCTGGGCAAATTTTAATTGCAATTAAACTTGCAATTAACCCGACAGCTGCCTAAGATTGAAACTAGTTTGACAGCAAGCCATACCCATAAAGTATTCTTTCGGTTTATGATTGGCAATATGGTACAGCCTGCTGTCAAACTTGTTCTGATCTTTTAGACAGCAGTCGGGTTTCCTTTTTTCAATCTTTCGGAGAAGAAGTCGGGATTTTTATTTCAGAATACTTTTTAATTGCAAGAGTGTCTGTGCTATCACTGCAGTAGATAAAACAGGACAAGCCTTTAGTCTTCTCACTGACAGCAGCTCTCTCCAGTGCGTTCAGGCTCACTACACACTACTCTCCGCTGGGAACACAACAAAAAGTTATTATGGCCGCGGTATTCTGTAGGGCAATTAATTGTAAATAAATAAATAATAAATCCTTTAATTATTATCACTATCATTTTCCTGGTTATTTCCCGTAGACAACTCTCTTGCGCTTTTTTCTTTTGATGTATTGGTTTATCTGGGCTTTTACGGCAGTGACAGTCTTCTAACTGCCCAACCTCGATGATTAATCACATAACATAACATAAACTCACGCCTATATCCCCGAAGGGGTAGCCAGAGGTGCTAGCACCCGCATTTCGCCAGTTTATGTTTAGGTCCCAATGTAATAGGTGCCGAGCCTATTGCCATTAACCGGGCACTTATAAACCTGCGATAAATACACACATAACTTCGAAAAGCATCGAAAAGTCATTGGTGTGTGCCATGGTAAAACCTGGGATTGAACCCGAGACCTCGTCTCAGCAGTCCATTACCCATACCACTAGGCTACCGCGTTAATCAGTAGGTGAAATTTATTTGGCCTTGAAAATCTTAGTGGCCTTACGCCCTTACCACGTACACCCTGCTAAGCCCCCTACCAGGGCACTTCCGTACAACATCTGAAACATTAACCTTCTATAAATTTACTTAAAACTACCAAATTAAGAATTAAACTTGATAATGAAAGGGGTCAGTCCTTTTATTATCAAATTTAAATTCCCACTTTATCAAAATTTAATTTGATAAGCAAGCTTTACGACAACCGTTTAAACTTTGGAGTTCCATGACAATCTACTATATATATATTTTTTAATGAACTCAAATATAGTAATGTGCATAACTATTTCAACGACTGATTGTTCTACTTGTAGGCTATTTAATAATAAAAATGGTTTCCCTACAGGGTACAATCACCCTCAGAAGTTTTACCTTTACAACATATTTTTCACTCATTCATTCATTCATTTATATTTATCACTTTTTTATCATCAAAACTTGGTAGAAGCTGTCCAGTGTAGGCCACTGTAAGCAAATTGATAGATTAAAAAATATTCCGCTATGTTCAGTCTGACCTGAGAAACAGTCAAAACCGGATGTAGAGGCTGTCTATAAGGTTACGTATCAAAATGTCGAAATTTATAATCCCGAAGTACGATATACCGAAGTTCAAAATCCCGAAGTTTAGAATCCCGAAAGTTCAAAATCCCAAAAATTTGATTTTGTGTCGTTGCTGATGGTAAACTTTCTGGTTTAATTTTTGTAGTTACTTTTCACAACAGGGATAGTATTAAAATGACTTCTTCGTTTCTCTTAGTCTACCTTTACTCATTCGTTACGTCACGTCGTATGTTAGTGCATCCGAGTAGGTAATTTATAATAAATAAATAACAAGATATATATGTACAAATAGTACAACCTCCAATCCAGGCACACAGTACGCACCCCGCGCAATCCGACTTGATTTATTTTATAACCACCCAAAGAAAATCACGTGATCATCGTGATTTTGTACGTTCGGTATTTTGGACATTCGGCCATGCGAACATTCGGGATTTTGAATTTCGGTCTTACGTACGTCGTTGGGATTATGAAATTCGGTAATATGACCTTCGGGATTTTGATATGTAGCCGTCTACAACGGCTACACTACATTATTCAGGTAAACATTATTTTGACGATTAACCTTAATTAATGACCTTTTTGAAAAGAGAATTCATGCAGAGTATAAAATACTTTGCGAGCTTTTAAAATCTTTTTAATACCATAGACGACTAAACAGTTTATGGTTCTCGGGGGCGGCAATAAAACACGCGAAACATTTAAATAATTATGTTACGAGTTCGCCGGTAAGGAATCTTACATTTTTACGAGCCTTCCCCTTAACTGATTGGGGAAGTACCTACTTAATGTGTTTAAGATTGTTTTTGGAATACGTCAAGTTAGGAGACATATTTCTTAATTTCCTTATTACAATCATTTCTTTTTGTTATTAAGTGAAGGTCAGGCCAGGTGGAAGGACGACCTCATCAAGGTCGCCGGGAAGCGCTGGGAAGATAGATGGCGCTCGCTGTCGAGTTAACATCGGCTCTGTGTTGAAAAAAGCTTTAAAATTATTAATTCAAACTTTCTAGTGATTGATTACCGTAAAAAGTATTATTTAGTGACAATACACCTGCCATATCGTTATCATAGCAATGCATACAATGAAATTGGGTAATTGAAGTGATAAACAATTTCAAGTTCAACATCGGCAATAAACAAAAACAATATACTTAAATAAGGAAGATAGACTGTAAAACAATACATAAACGTTAAAACTAATAATACAGTGCAGTAACAGTGAATATAGTGCAAATAATTATTAAACAAACAAAAATTCATATAGTGACCGTTAATTTTATTCAAAAATTAGTTACGTTCTCGGTAATAAGAAATTGGACTTTGAACCCATCCTCTGGCGCTCATAGTAACAAAAAATTGTATCATAATCACTGCACAGTGTTCGGAGGCAAGCACTTACTAATTTCAAGCTATAAACCTAATGTATATTTGGTCTAGTGGCTTGCAGTGCATCTTTTGTGATTGGCTGTGTTTGGTGTGGCGCGAGTTCGAATCCAGCATTTTACGGAATTCTTTTTCCGATTGTTTCGTTTATTATAAAGACTGAGAGAGCATTGAAGAAAATCAATCTCTTCAATAATAAATTATTGTACCTATTATAATAATAATTGTAACGTAACAGCTTGAATTGTATACGAGTAAGTGTCTCGTAAAGAGCCATCTAGTGGGAAATAATAAGACTACAAATAACACGATTCAAATAATAATAGGAGTAGCAGGTGTTTACTGCTGATATTATATAATTACTGCCTACAAAAATAATACACTTAATATAAATGGATACCATAGACGATCAAAATGTTACATTTAGACCAATTAGGCTTCAACGTACAAACTCGCTAAGCGATGATTCCATACTAACATCTCCACTTTTTGAAACCACTGTGATGAGTCTACCGAACACACCTCAAAAAGAGAAAGCATTAATGTTGGAACTCAAAGAAAAAATTGTGGCTCTTACTGATCAGCTGGCAAGTGCCCAAGTGCCATAGAATTATAGTGATTGCGGATGATTAGGGACGACATATTCAGCATACGCTACAACGCCTCATTGGTGATCGTTTTTTGGTGACCTGTTTCTGGAAGGCTGGGGCTACACTACAAGATGTATTGGCGTCAGAACGAACAGAAATAAACTTACTAACTAATAAGGACTACGTTATTGTTTTAGGTGGAACTAACGACAGATCCCCATGTATTCTTAGTATTTGCATAAGCAACTTTATGTGCATGGCGAGAAATACAAATGTACTATTTTGTGAAATTCCACATAACAAATTTTTAAGAGAAACAAAGTTAAACTATGAAATTAAGTTGTTATGTTCTAAATTTACTAATGTTACATATATAGACCTGGGCTACAGCTCTGCGATACCTCGAAGTGGTATCTTTGCTCGCCACACTTGTCAAATATTATTGAGAGAGTTACTGCGTATAAATTATCGTGTGCAATATAGAAACTCGCTCGTCAGTACCAACAGTCCTACTTTGGTAGATAAATCCACCCAGACAATGGAAGTAAAATCGTCTGTTGTATGCACTAATGATGTAAACGGTGCCGAAATAAACATACCCAATCAATCCATCGGGAACCCATTAACTACGCCAGACACTAACAATACGTTTTTTTCGCCAATAAAACTATTAACATCATTCACCAAAATATTGATGGGCTTATAAGCAAGTTAAATCTACTGAGCGTACACCTTGCAAATTTGTCAGATGATAAAGTAGATGTAGATATTATATGCATAACTGAACACAATCTGATTAGGCAAGACATATCTCTAGTAAATATGCCATATTTTACCATCGCCTCTACATGTGTAAGAAACACTAGGTGTGGTGGTTCTTGCATACTTGTACGAAATTGCCACAAATTTAAAGTAATCGAAAATATACATAAGTTTCAAATAAAAAATATAATGGAGTGTAGTGGGATTGAACTTAACGATTATGATATTTATCTAATATGCATATACAGATCACCCAATAACATTTCAGAGGACTACGACCTTTTTTTCTCGAGTCTTGATAATCTTTTGCAACACCTGAGTCTAAAAAAAAAGAAAATCATAATATGTGGTGACATCAACATAGATACGTTGAAAAGAAATAAGAACTCATTAACCTATATACATTTACTAGCAAGATTCAACCTTAAATGTATTACAGAATCCCCAACACGATTAATCTCCGGTACTTGTATTGATCATGTTATCATTAATAATATTAAAGGGTATAAAAGCAATATCTATGACTTTGGTCTATCAGATCACACAGCACAGCTATTACAGTATCCAATTAAAAAGATTCGTAATTCAGAGTCTTGGAATGTTGAAAAAATAGATTATAGTAAAGAAAATATGAATAAATTTCAGAAATATATCAGTTCCCTATCTTTTCTCGACGTATACAGCAGTGATGATGCTGAGACGGCATTTAATAATTTTTACGACATGTTTTTCTTGTTGTACAAGTTGTGCTTTCCTATCATATCAATTAAAAAAACTACTAAACGAAGGCAAAAATGGCTCAGTAAAGGCATTAAGATGTGTTCGAAAAGAAAATGCCATTTATTATGGCAATATAGAAAAAGTAAAAGTAAATCGGATAAATTAAAATTTAAAACCTATTCAGCTAAGCTGAATAAAATTATTGCATTAACAAAAAAATCGCAAAACAATTATTATATAAAAATAGTAAAAATAAACCCAAAGCTATTTGGAATGTTATCAATAATTTAAAGCCTGAAATTCCCAAGGACTCAATTACACGTCTAAAAATAGATGGTAAAGTGATAACTGACCCACTAGACATAGCCCAATACTTTAACAAATTTTTCATTAATCAAATCAAATCGTTGACGTCTATAAAAAATCAAATATTAGATAATAATTCAACATTAAACAATAATTTGACATTTAACAGTAACTTGACATTGAACAGTAATATGACATCAAAAAATAATTTGACGTTAAACAATAACCAGACATTCAGAAATAATATGACATATAATAAAACTTTGAAATTTTGCAATAACCATAATTCTATTTTTATAAATCCTACGACGGCATATGACATTGACCGAATAATCACTACACTTAAGAATACAACGAGTACTGGTTACGACGGTATTACAACTAAAGTAATAAAGCATGTTAGTAAAACTATATCACCGGTATTGTCTCACATTTTCAATTTATGCATACTGCAAGGTATTTTCCCTTCGAAATTAAAAACAACTATTGTTAAACCACTTTTTAAAAAACAAGATCGTGAAGATATAGCATGTTACAGACCAATAGCTCTGATACCAGTAATATCTAAGGTATTGGAAAAGATTTTATATGAGGCACTTTACAAATATTTAGAAAAGTATAACATAATTACAGATTCACAGACGGGATTTAGAAGAAATATGACTATAAATAAAGCCATTTATAAACTTATTAGTGACGTTATGGTACATATAGATAATAAAACACCAGTTTGTGCCCTATTCATGGATATCAGCAAAGCCTTTGACTGTGTAGACTACAAAATTCTAAAAACTAAGTTAGATAAATGTGGGATTAGAGGGAATGTATTAAATATTATTATGTCTTTCTTAAGCAATAGAAAACAAGCGACATCCATTAACCAAATTTGTGAAGAAAAAAGAATGGAAATTACTTATACTTCGGACTATGAACAGGTAGAATATGGAGTCCCTCAAGGCAGTGTACTGGGTCCCTTATTATTTCTAGTGTACATTAACGACTTTCCGAAATCAGTCAATGTGCCAATGATTTTATTTGCAGATGACAGCACTTTAATATTCTCAAATAAAAATCATAAAATACTTAAAGACACCTTATGTTGTAATACACTCTCTGACGTGGTTGAATGGCTGAAATCGAATAATCTTACAGTTAACTTCAGTAAGACCACTATAATGGTATTTAGAAATAGAGTCAGACCGCCAATTGACGTAGTCATTGACTACGCGGGCACAAATATAAAAGAAGTGGACACGACAAAGTTTTTAGGTTTAACAATCGATTGTAACCTTAATTGGAAACCACATATTGATAATGTTTGCACTAAGCTATATCAAATTTCGCACGCCCTATACATGCTGGCAAAAACCGTAGACTTAAGTACTTTAGTGACCGCATACCATGCCTATGCGGAATCGGTAATACGCTACGGCATAATATTTTGGGGTAACTCCACGGACTGGGAAATGGTCTTCAAAGCCCAAAAGCGATGTATCAGATCCGTTTGTAAAATCTCGAAAACTGATAGCTGCAAACCACACTACATTAATTTAAAGCTATTAACCTTCCCAAGCCTATATATCATGGAGGTGGCTTCATTTGTCAAAGGTAATAAGCGAATGTTCGAGCATCTCTGTGGCACTCGGCATCAACATAAAATAAAAATAATTCAAAATAAGTCTGCTCTAATGAATAAAAGTATTTTATGTATGACGTCAAGGATCTTCAATAAACTGCCGACTGAACTATGCTGCACCGATAATATATACGAATTTAAAAATAAGCTGAAAAATATTTTGGTACAAAAGGCATACTATAGTGTGCAAAAATATTTAGATGACAAGTGTGTGTAATGTATGGCAAAATTTTAATTTTATTTCGTTGTAATATTATGATATTATTCACGGCTTGAAATATTGACATAATTACCATTATATAATTCGAAATTTTATTCATTATGACATTACATATTTATTGACATTGTTATTAATTTCATGAAAATTGGATTTATAGTATATTTTGTTTTTCCATTCGGTATAACTCAATTGTTTTTAATTTATTGACTTAAAAAAAAAAAAAATATTGACATTGTTATTAAGTTTTTGAAAATTGGACTTATGGTATATTTTGTTTTTCCATTTGGTATAACTCAATTGTATTGTGTTTCAATCTTATTCATTATGACATTGATTATGGTTTGTTTTATTATGTTTCAATTTTACTCATGAGATTATGATATTGTATATTTATTATCATTATTATGAATCCCTAATTATGAATGTTGAAATGATTGTGTTAATTTAAATTTAAATGTTAGTTCATTTTATTATTTACCTAGTACCTATATTTGCATGCCTTGAGGCGGAATTTGGCTGTTTATAAAAAAAAAAATATTTCATGTAAACACCTTATGTACCCATTTTCGCAAATAAATGATTATGATTATGATTATGAAGCGCTGGATGTGGGCTGCCTTAGATCGGTCATTCTGGAAGTCTGTGGGAGAGGCCTATGTTCCGCAGTGGACTATGTGTGGCTGACATGATGATGATGATGATTAAGTGAAGGTCGGGCGTTGGTGGCGTTCATAGTTGGCGAAATATGGATGTTAATACACCTCTTCCTACCCCTTTGGGGATTTACCGGCGTGAGTATATGTATGAAGATTGGTGAAATCAAGCCAAACCCATATAGATTTTATCAGGGTTTATACAAAACCGCGGTAGCCTAGTGGTTTGGGTAATGGACTGCTGAGACGAGGTCTCGGGTTCGATCCCAGGTTTCACCATGGCACATATTAATGACTTTTCGATGCTTTTCGAAGTTATGTGTGTATTTATCGCAGGTTTATAAGTGCCCGGTTAATGGCAATAGGCTCGCTACCTATTACAATGGGACCTAAACATAAACTGGCGAAATTTGTAGGAAGTAGGACACGGCGGTATATCCGCCCGATTGAGCAGTCCGACTGGGGAAGTACCTCCGCCCCACAGAATACCGCAGTTATAATAACTTCGTGTTGTGTTCCCAGCGGTGAGTAGGGTAGCCAGAGCTCACTGGAGAATTTGTGCCGTCAGTGGGAAGACTAAAGGCTTGTGCTGATTTGTCTTCTACTGACGGCACAGAAACTCTGTACTTACAGGGTTGGCAGTGCGACTCCTCTGGTGTTACAGACGTCCATAGGCCACGGTAACTACTTTTCATCAGGTGGGCCGTGTGCTTGTCTGCCACTGCAACTCAGTTTAATAATATTTATTTGTTCAGAAATTCATTTTGAAGACTACAAACTGAAATTGAACCGCGAGTTAGTCAGTTAACCTAGTTTATTTGTTTAATGCTTTTATAAATAGTCGCTACAACATTGTTTACATACATACATACGTAAAATCACGCCTGTTTCCCATAGAGGTAGGCAGAGATCACGGATCTCCATTTAATACGATCCTGACATACCACTCTCGCTTTATTCACTCTCATTACATTCTTCATGCATGCTCGTCGGTTTAGGGTACTCCTGACCTGTCCCTTTTCTAAAACTTCCCCGATTAGGTCCGGGTATGTGCGCCTAGGTCTTCCCCTTCCGGCAGTACCATACACACTCGCCTCATACAATGGTACAACATTGTTTACCTTTAGTACTTAACAGTTAAGTACTTAACAGAATTGAGTATAGATAAATATCTAATAATAGGTCTACGTTCATAAAACACAACATAAATAAAAGATAAAAAGAAAATCAAAACAGGTATTGCATAAAGCGGTCCATGAATAACTCATGCGATTGTTTCATTTCATTTTATTACTCTGGCAACACGTCACGGGGAATTTTGTTTAATACACGAATGCACGCAGTAAAACATTGTTTTTATAGCTTTAATAACTTCACTGCGCTTGTGCAACTAAAATGGCTAAATTGTTAACTAAAAACGTTGACAAAATTACAGGGAATTTTGATACGCGTTATTTTATTGAGCTTTGTATTAGTGAAGTCACTAAACTTCTTTTAGTATCTGCTCTAAACCCCTTCAGCTAATCTAAGTTACTTAAGTTAGGAGTTGGTTCACGTCAATAGTGTGATAGCCAGGATTTGAACACAAACGAACGCTTGTCGATCGTGAAGCTTACTCCTTAATCACTAAGCTAAGATAAAGACCGGGTGTTTTAAGGTGCCTGGGGGTGACGGGTGGAGCCGCCTGTCACCCTAGCAGAAGCAGACCGCGGCGGGCGGCGCGCCTCGCGCGCCTCCCCGTTTCCGGGGACGAGTTGGGGACTTGGTGGTCTCCACGCCCGAGGAGAGGGCCAGATCGAGAGAGATGGCCCTGGGTTGGCCGGGGTGCGAGGGATATGCCTGTTAACCTCACATTCGGCAACCAAAAACGACCCACAGGCGGCGTGCGTTTTAGTAGTTCGAGTCCGACATAGAAGGTGGGTATCCGTGGGGATTTTGCGCACGTCAAAAAAGGAGTGTTTTAATGAGTTCATGTTTGTAAGCAATTAAAACAGATGCTGCAATGCCCACAAAAATGCCTAAAGAAGTATTCACTTCAAAAATAAAAAAAGTATTATTCAGTCACCCAAGGAATTACTTATCACACAACCCAGACTCAGGCTCAGATGCATGGCTTGAGTCAACAATAATGCCCGGAAGACGGTAATAGGCTCACCCCCTATTCCGTGGGACCGAATTCAATGATTGGTGAAATGTGGGTGTAAATTCACCTCTGCCTAACCCTCCGGGGATAAAGGCGTGATTATATGTATGTATGTATTGACAAAATTAACCTAAGTAATGCTAATACAAAACCAAAATGAAATTTACGGAGTCAATCACAAAATGTCCAAAAGAATAAGCCAATCTTTAGACATTATTGCACATCGCTCATGTGACAAATGCTGACGTCGACACTGCACCGGGCGACGTCCGACAATCACCCTCGCGGGGGTGAAAAATGGGGCGTGTAATGTCGCCTTTATTGGTAAATTAATATCATTCAGCGGACTGATTTTTGATACGTTATTGAATTTATTGAGCTATTTTATATTGTGAAGGTAGGTACTTTTATGAAAAGTTTGGTCAATTTATTTTTGATTTTTGTATTTTTTCATTTTATTATTATAAACTCACGCTTATATCCCCAAAGGGGTAGGCAGAGATGCTAGCACCCACATTTCGCCAGTTTATGTTTAGGTCCCAATGTAATAGGTGGCGAGCCTATTGCCATTAACCGGACACTTATAAACCTGCGATAAATACACACATAACTTCGAAAAGCATCGAAAAGTCATTGGTGTGTGTCATGGTAAAACCTGGGATCGACTTCGTCTCGCCAGTCCATTACCCACTAGGCTACCGCGGTTTTAATTTTTGTAAGACAGAGTTAATGTTTTTGTAAAGTTGAATTAATTTTTGAATTAAATTTTAAAGCATTTATTATGCTAATTATTCAAATCGATTAAGTTATAGAAAAAACTAAATCGGGTCAAGCGGGATTCATACCCGCGAACTTTCAAATCAAATCAAATTCATTTATTTGCTAGAACATGGTGTATAGAGGTGGTATAATAACATAGTGTAGTTCGCTCATATTCTGCCATGTGATGGCGTGCAAATATAGTACATTTGTCAATTTCTTAAATCTACATTAAATCTATAATCATTACCATTATGTATTTATTATTAAGTATTATTAATTAACATCATTATTTATGTTCAAGTGTCATTCTATAAATTTGTCATTTAAATATTTATGTACGTCATAATAATTTTTATTTAATAACTTTGGCTTCCAACGTCGCCATAAGACAGCTATATTTATAGAAAAATTTGTATGGTTTCGGGCGGAAGTTCTGTAACTTAGTGTTCAGAGCGTGCCTGCTGTAAGGGAAAGATTGTGGGTTCGAATCCCACCTGAACCGATTAAGTTCTTAATGGATTTAAATTAATTTATTTAAGAGTTTTTTTTTTTTTATAACACTAAGTTGGCAGACAAGCACACGGCCCACCTGATGGGAAGCGGTTACCGTGGCCTATGGACGTATGCAACACCAGGGGTGTCACCCTCGTGCTGCCGACCATGAAGAAACCTTCTGATGCCCCTCTTGAAGAACCCCATATTATAGGCGCTTGGGAAAACCATATAGTATCAAGTGAAAGTGTCTTTACCTAAACTAATGTAGCGTTGGTGATTTAGTGGTAAGTTTTACGATCAAAGAGTCCTATGTTCAATTCCTAGCTATTAAATAACAAATGTGAACTTAATCCTAACACAAGTAGGTAATTTAGCCTAGTAAATTTTGTCACTAATGCTTTAAAAACGATATTAGTTGTTTGTAAGAAGCAATAAAAAAAGAAAAAAATGTAGCAGTGGTAAAAGTGGTAAAGGTATTATACCATGATGTTAATCCACACAATCTTACTGTGGAAGTACCTCCCCCTACAGAATAATAACCTCGTGTTGTGTTCCCGGCGGTGAGTAGGGTAACCAGGGCTCACTGGAGAGTTTTTGTGCTGTCAGTGGGAAGATCAAAGGCTTGTCCTGATTTTGTGTTCTGCAATGACGGCACAGAAACTCTCTGTTCTTACAGGGTCGGCAGCATGGGTGTGAATCCTCTGGTGTTACACACGTTCATAGGTCACGATAACTACTTTCCATCACTTTCCTTCTTTTATTGGTTTTTATAGGAGCTGCTCCTCTGCATGCACCAAAGCCTCTATTATAGGGCATCATTCTTGGGAAAATATAGGCAATCAGCATGTTTGGTTCTGTACAAGTATATTAATATTTTGCTGACTTAGCTAATAACAAAAGGCACGTCCGTCTATCAGTACATTTGATATAAAAATCACGTAATTCGCGGTTTGTTTTAAGTACAAATGTGCAATAAAAGTTTTGTTAAGAAAAACAATATTATCAATAACATAACATGAACTCACGCCTATATCCCCGAAGGGGTAGGCAGAGGTGCTCGCACCCACATTTCGCCAGTTTATGTTTAGGTCCCAATGTAATAAGTGGCGAGCCTATTGCCATTAACCTGGCACTTATAAACCTGCGATAAATACACACATAACTTCGAAAAGCATCGAAAAGTCATTGGTGTGTGCCATGGTAAAACCTAGCATTGAACCCGAGACCTCGTCTCAGTAGTCCATTACCCATACCATTAGGCTTTTATAATATACACATTATAAAAAAAACGTCTAATAAAGCTAAGTATATCGCAAGCAGCACCATTAAACTCAAAACGTCAAGAATATTCAATTCCCCACACACCCGTAATTGTACATATTTAACCCTCAAAAATATCCACCCGAGTACTTCGCGCACCATACCAGGACCCACCCCGTCAGACACATAATTCACCCACCCCCACCCGTCATATTTCCATCATACGTTCCGCGCAAAAATACAACTAGATTCATTATCAGGCTTATACATCAACCCCCGTAATGGCCAGGGGTGCAGGTTGATTCATAACCTATAAATCAATGGGGTGTAATAGCCCAAATATGGCTGAGGGTTAGTCTGGAATGGTCATCTGTAAGATGTTGTGTTGAAGTGTTCTGTTTGTTTTTGGGGACAATGTTAGTGGGGGGTTTGTTTTTGAGTGGTGTTAGCTTTATTTTGTTAAAAAATAGTATTTTTTATAGCATATTGATCTTATCGGTAAATAGAACCAGGCAAGTGCGAGTCTGATTCGCGCACAATTTTATTTTTTATTTTCTTTTACGTAATTTAGCTGTTATAGTATTTGTTATCATAGCAGCAACAGAAATACCTACATCATTTGTGAAAATTGCAACAGTATAACTATGGTGATTTATTTATTCCACCTGGTGACAGATAGACAGACAGACGGAAAGACAGACAGTGGAAGTCTTAGCAATAGGTTTTTACCATTTCGGTTCGAAACCCCAAAAAGTTATTGGTTTTTAAGGATACTAGTAATCGAAATAATTAGTATTCGTATTAACACTTATAATAATTAATTAATATTAGGTAAGAATGGTCTTTAAAGTTTAAGAACATTAGACGATAGATTACTGGTGTAAAATATGTATTATTATATTTATTTTAAAATATATTTTTGTATTAAGTTAAAACAAATTACCTTAATATACAATTATAATATTGTCCACATTTTTGTACAGTCAGAGTGACAGTCTAATCTATTAACCCGCCCCTCATCGTACCTGGTGCAAAGGTACCCATGACACTGGCGGCATTGCCCCGTTGAACAGCTATGGCCAACCGTTGCCCCAGGTACGAGCCGGAGCGGGAGTCACCGGTTTTGTCCCTCAACCTGCGCCCTAATTCGCTCACCAGATTCTTGGCGTCGGTACCCCAACTACCCATTGTCTCGACCGCAAAGGGAGCGAACATATATTGCTCTGTCAACTCCGCATATTTCTCTCGTTTTTTATCCGCTGCGTCCTCAGCAGCAGCTGCCGGAGACCGGACAGTACGGCTCAGGTGACTGGGCGCAACCGTGCTGACACACGTGGCATCCCACAGAAGGCACTTACCATTTTTCCATGGCACCAGAGTCATACCGTCCGGCCTTTTGCCGTCGGATCTGCTGAGGCCAGGTGGTTCTAATAGGCATGGGATATCCGCCGACACAAAGGCTCTCCGAAGTATGTCGTTGAGAGCATGGTGGCGCGGAAACCTACCCATACTTCTACGACAACTCAGTGCGTGATGGCCATCGCTCGCCACCATGGAACCGCAGGTGCATCTATGGGGTTCACACAACCCGCAGCCCAGGCGGAGGGCCACCGCCACCCGCAACGAATTGTCATCCAACAAAGTGCCCAGGTGAGGTGAAGGCAGCGCGTGCAACCACGCTCCCGATTCCGGCTGTGACACTGCTCGGAGCCTGGCCATATCGGCTCCCGAAGCACCCTCCAATAACTGCTCCCTAAGCCTTACAGCAATGCCCTCGTCCCAAGCGCGCTGGACAGTGGGCACGACTGGTCTCGACGCCGCTGAACTGCAGGCGAACCACACTGTCTCGGCGCCGGGCGCAAAGGGCACGGTCACTCTGCCACCATTATTATGGAGGATTACAGTGACGAGATCCGCTACCCCATGCGCCGACGCCAGGAAAGCCGGCACACCCACATCCCGCGCGCGTCGCACCCCGATACCTCCGTGACGAATGGGAAGAGTCGCCTGTGTCCACTGAGACTCATTGAGAGATACAATTTTTTAAACGAAAGGAAAGAAAATAATCAGTACTTATCATAATAAACGGGATATCTACCATGTTGCATTGTTTTGAGTATCCGATATTTCGGCGCTGTTGCAAACACCATGATCACGGAGGAACTGGAGTAGTGGCGGTGAACAGAGAAATAACAACAATGCAACATGGTAAATGTCAGAGGAGATAGGACACGACTGTATTCCCGTCCGAGTTGAGCAGTCCGACTGGGAAAGTAC
The DNA here is from genome assembly GCA_963662185.1 of Eilema griseolum. Classification (NCBI taxonomy): domain Eukaryota; kingdom Metazoa; phylum Arthropoda; class Insecta; order Lepidoptera; family Erebidae; genus Eilema; species Eilema griseolum. The sequence goes on from OY759240.1 coordinate 26,144,874, forward strand.
CTCCACCCTACAGAATACCACGGCTATAATAACCTCGTGGAACACACCCGGCGGTAAGTAAGGTAGCCAGAGCTCACTGGAGAGTTTTTGTGCTGTCAGTGGGAAGACCAAAGGTTTGTCCTGATTTTGTGTTCTGCACTGAAGGCACATAAAATCTCTGTTCTTACAGGGTCGGCAGCACGGATGCGACTCCACTGGTGTTACACACGTTCATAGGTCTCGGTAACCACTTTCCATCAGGTGGGCCGTGTGCTTGTCTGCTACCTAAGTTGTATTAAAAAAAAAATCCCGATTATTTTCATACTGATGTGAGTGACCATGATAGCTTATATGCCTAGAAAGAAAATAAGTTTACTTTTGCATTGCTGCAACACTTAAAAACGGTTCATTACAATATTCTTCAACTTATAATATATATACATACATAAAATCACGCCTGTTTCCCATAGGGGTAGGCAGAGATCACGAATCTCCACTTGCTACGATCCTGACATACTACTCTTGCTTCATTAATATATCTATACTAATATTATAAAGCTGCAGAGTTTGTTTGTTTGTTTGAACGCGCTAATCTCTGGAACTACTGGTCCGATTTGAATGATTCTTTCAGTGTTGGGTAGTCCATTTATCGAGGAAGGTTTTAGGCTTTATATCATCACGCTACTACTTAAGGGAGCGGAGCATTGATAATAAATGTTAACAAATCCGGCAATTTTTCATACATATTTTGAAGACTAAAACATACGGGCTCAAAGGGATATGAAGCTTCAAAATATACCCCGGGCGAAGCTGGGGTAGGTCAGCTAGTATAATATATAATTAAAATTAGTAATAAAAAAAATTGTAACGGCAACACTATCCAACCCAACCTCCTCTATCCATAGCTTAAGCGTAGCCATTCCAATTACAGCTCTATGGTAGACCTATTATTCTATTTTGCTCCAATATATGGTTATGACATAATGATGGTTATAAAATAATGATGATTATAATATAATCGAAAGTCACTATTATATTTTATCCATAAATAAAGGATGGCGATCTAAATTTCGTCAACTTGTTCCATTATCGATCGCATCAGCACTAAACAAATGAGATAGCGGTCAAACGCTGGTCCATCATTAAAAAAAAACTCTAATGCTTTCATATTTGATATCTTAATAATAGAAAAAAAATATAAGTATTCAAAAATAGAATCATCCATTCAAAATCACCGATAATCCACACTATTTACAACATAAATACATCAGTCCTTTTCACTCTCAACCAAAAAAATATCACCATCTCTTTCCACGTCTGTCTTGACATATCTCCAGTTGTCGATCGGTGATCCTTCGTCAATTGTCAGTTGCGACAGTATCTCTGACGGCCGTCACTCAATGGTGCGGAGGATTGAATAAAATGTCAATTTTGCACTTACGTCCTTGTTTTTGTGGGACGTTTCAATTTAAAGTGGAGATATTATTTGGAATCGGTTTTAAAGTTAGTTTTGTTTGAAATGAAACTACTATTCTTAGATTTTATTACGATTTAGTACTAGATCTATGTCTAAATAAACCTTTTAATACCACTTTGGTAGCAGATAAACACACGTCCCACCTGATGGTAATTGGTTACTGTAGCCAATAGACAATAGGGAAGTCATACTAGCGCTGCAGACCCTGTAAGCGCAGAGAGTTTCTGTACCGTCATTGTAGAAGACAAAATAGAACAAGGCTTTAATATTTCCACTGACAGCACAAATACAGGAATCAAAGAATCAAAGAATCAATTTCATTTATTCAGTTTAGGCACATAAAGAGCACATATGAACGTCAAAATTTTACAAATATGTATGTCAAGAAATAATTTAAAAATATTAAATAATTAAAAATAAACCATTGGAAAATGATTCTTTCGCTGGTTCGGTAGATTAGTTCTACTGAGAAGATATCAGCAAGAAACTCAGCGAACTACATTAGAACTAGTTTATTTTTCTTTTATAAATTTGTTTTGTTTACAATTTATTATGTGCGAGCAAGCAAGAGACTTATGTTGACCACGCATTAACATCATTAAGGTACTCATCCACTTTATAGTAACCTTTACTCATTAAAGTTTTTTTCACTTCTATTTTAAATTTATTTATTGGCATATTAATCAAGTCATGAGGAATTTTATTAAATATTTTTATGCAGCTGCCTACAAATGAATCACCAACCTTGTGAAGCCTAAGTTTTGGTACAACTAGTTTATCTTTATTTCTCGTATTAAAGTTGTGTACATCAGATAGTTTTTTGAAAATATTAAGGTTTTTTCGTACATATAAGATATTTTCATAGATTTATTGAGAAGCAACTGTTAAAATATTAATTTCCTTGAAAAGTTCTTTCAGCGAGTCACGGGGTCTGAGGCTATAGATCGCTCGTATCGCTCGTTTCTGTGGTATAAATATAGTTTCAATATCGGCAGCTGAGCCCCACAGCAGCAGACCGTATGACATAACGCTATGAAAGTAGCCAAAATAAACTAGTCGTGCAGTTTCCTCATCAGTCAGTGACCTTATTTTTCTAACCGCATAGGCAGCTGAGCTAAGTCTTCCTGCCAAGGCTGTGATATGAGAACCCCATTGCAGTTTACTATCTAGAGTTATTCCAAGAAAAACTGTGGTATTGACTATTTGGACAGATTCGTTATTCATTTTAATATTAATATCTGCCTGTCTTACATTACCTTCTACCATGGCGAGCGTTCTGATGGGGGCCCTCTTCTTTCACTATATCAACTTAAAGTATATTCACATTCCTTACTTTTCAAAATAATGCAATGTTATTACGTATTTTTGACGTCAAATTCTGCTTAAAACTAATTTTACCACCGGTTCCTAGGCGCTAGTGGAGAAGAAACGGCGCAACAAACTCCACTGCAGCATTTTCGAGACACATATAAACAATTTCATTTCGTGCTCTTTTCTATGATGATAGAATCGTGTTGGTTCCAAGTCTTTAGATAAAGACTTGATCAACACACGTATTTCCACCCTCTTACAGTATCCTAAGAAGCATCTCACCCCATTGTCAAATACAACGTAAAAATTATAATTGAATAAACATACTGAAATACTTATCTTTTTTTTTTATATCACTCAGAAGACAGACAATCAGACTACACGGCCCACTTGATTGGAAGTGGTTACCGTGGCCTATGGACGTGTGCAACACCAGGGGAGTCACACTTGCGCTGCCAACCTTGTAGGAACCTTCCAATGCTCTTCTCGAACCTAGTGAAAACTGCTAAATAAAATTCAAACAACAAATAACTATTTTTCTTATTCTAACATCAGTTTACTTATTTGATACCGCGGTAAAATTACAAAAAAAAAGGATTGGGTAGCCCGACCTTACTAGATAGTTTTTGTGCTGTCAATGGGAAGACCAAAAGCTTGTCCTGCTTTGTCTTTTACGCTGACGGCACAGAAACTCTCAGTGCTTATAGGGTTGGCTGCGCGCTGTGTGACTCCCTTGGTTTTCCACACGTCTATAGGTTACGGTAACTACATTCCATCAGGTGGGCCGTGTGCTTATCTGCCACCTAAGTGGTATAAAAAAACACTTCAGTTTACTTATTTGCTACCGCAGTAAAATAACCAAAAAATCATTCTAAAATAACACATTAACTCGTAAAACACACAAATGTATAACGAAAATGCCTTTAAACTTAAAACAGTAACATCAAGTTACCGTCTAATTAACGAACTGTCTGAACCGCTAGTGGCAGGTAAGTGACGGGTGACGTGACAAGTGACAGGTGACGTGATGTGATGTGACAAGTGACGTGATGTGACGCAGATCTCGGCGGTAATGAAATTGTGACGTTGACAGACGGTGCAAGGTGTGAGATAATAGCGGGTGATCAACATTTTTTTACATACATACATATAATCACGCCTTTATCCCCGGAGGGTTAGGCAGAGGTGAATTAACACCCACATTTCACCTTCGTTGAATTCGGTCCCACGTAATAGAGCCTATTGCCGTCTTCCAGGCACTACTGTCGACTCGAACCATGCATCTGAGGCTGAGTCTGGGCTGTATATATCTGTCTGATGTTAAACAGCCGTATCCCTTAGTCGCCTTGTACAACACCACAGGGTAAGAGATGAGGTGGCCCAAATTCTACTCTGCCGGGTACCACGCAGCTAAAAAAAATACCACTAACATATTAAATACAAACTAGGTGTTATGCGTGGTTCTCTTGCGTTAGAAAACGATCCGGTGAAATATTACCTCAGTGGGTCAGCGTGCAATCTTACCGTAGTTGATCGTTCAAATGCTTAAGATTGCACGCTGGTCGTCCATTGTGACCACTTTGTGGGCATTTTTTGTTGAGGCGAGGGGTTTTACTTTACAGTTATATTAAGTGGACTGTTTTTGCGGGTATATTATAGAAATATAACAATAAGGTTTGGTTCAAAAGTAAATCAAAGATAGAATTGCACGCTCACCTGTACTCCTCACTCATATGTCGACTGGGGCTCCAGATGCTCGCTGATCTCTTCCCGGGTTCTTCAGAGACACTTATCACTATGCCAACGGAATGTGCCCCGCATGTGTGTGTTTAATTGCTAACTTGAATTGAATGACATGGTGCAATCAGTTCTACCATCTCGTCGTGAGTGTGAACGAGAAAATAACAATTAAGTGAGCATGCGAGAAGGGGATGGAGCAATGTGGAATCTATTAACATTTTTAAACAATTGCATATATAAATACCAATGGGTGGCGCTAACATTTTTATTTAATACACCAGACCCTCTAGTCATGTGGCAATACATTTATAGAATAGAATACATTGACCAATGTATGGGTTTGATACACGTTGACAGCTGTCATAAACGTCAAAATACGTGTCAATTCTGTACATTAATCATCCTATTCTATAATACATTGATCAACGAATTGTCACTTGTCTTAGGGGGAAAAATAACCCAGCATGTGGGACCTCGAGTTTCATCGAGGACCATCTGGGAGTTGGACATTAATCCTCCCACTGGCTCAACTTAACTTTTAACAACAGTAAACAGCGTTTTAGTAAATACATATAAATATGTTTATATTTCTACAACACTTACACTGACTAAAACAAAACAAGTCTTTGTCTATTTAATTTGGTTATTCTCAGTAACGGCTGGACTGATTTTGACGGGACTGTCATTGGCATTATAAGCATTGTAAGGCGTAACTTAAGTAATTAGACTTCCGAAGTATACATGACTTACGTTACGGACACAACTTTTAAATATGTTTCTTAACTTAGTATCTTGAACCATAGACAATCAACCGTTAGTTATAGAAAGTGTTATATTATATCTCTTGAGGAGGTAGGACAGGGCGGTATTTCCGCCTAATTGAGAAGACTCGACTGGGGAAGTACCTCCGCCCTACAGAATAAAGCGGTTATAATAACTTCGTGTTGTATTTCCGGTGGTGAGTAGGGTAGCCAGAGCTCACTGGAGAATTTTTGTGCTGTCAGTGGGACAACCAAAGGCTTGTCCTGCTTTGTCCTCTACACTGACGGCACAAAATCTCTGTTCTTACAGGGTCGGCAGCACGGATGTGACTCCACTGGTGTTACACACGTTCATAGGTCATGGTAACCACTTTCCATACGGTGGGCCGTGTGCTTGTCTACCACCAATAATTCTTTTTTATTTCGACACACGAAATGACATCCAGTGTAAGTAACCTTTCTTTCTTTAATTTTTTGTAAAGAACAATATTGTCTTTGAAGTATTTGTAGTGTTTTTTTTTATTGCTAGTGACGTTGTGGATGGGGAGGGATGATGGTTGGGTTGTACCGTTAATGAATAACCCATTATAGTGAGTTAGGAAAAGTAGTCGGTGTGACTCTTGTAACTTGGGTCTTTTCGAAGCGTAGCAGAACTGTCGCTCCGTCTAGAAATCGAAATTAATTATTTTCACAAGACGTTTGCCAAGGATTATATATTAACTTTCATGATTATTTTACTTGTTATGGATATATTAAGACATTCCATAATATTGTTATGACGAAAAACAATTTTATAAGTTATTACTAGGCTAAATAAATAAACGGAGGTAAGGACATAATAAAAATTCTGGGTGGAATCTAGAGCTTTTAGATGAGGGAAGTAACTGTGGGTTTATAAACACTAGGTGCTGTGTTGTGTTGTGTTGGGCGTCTGATGGTTAGAACAATAGCTAGGGCTCCTCAAGAAAGATGATAAGATCGGGCACATATAGGAGGAGGTATTACTGCTTCTGACTAATATTCTTCTAGGGTAGATGTTTTCCTGGAATAGTACATTAGCAGCAAATACACTACTACTGGGCCAAAATAGGCAACTCGATTCCAGAACGATACTTAATCCTGAATCTCGGTTTATAGCGAGATATGAAGACAGATTGTATTCTAGACGAATTTCACTCTGAATGTCGATTTACAACTGAGCGTCGATTTGTAATACGAGCGTTCTATGTTAGGGACCTCTGTGTTCTGTGTAGTTAGATTTTTTCCGATGTTTGTAAATGCAATTGTGATTTTTTTTAATGAAGTATGTAGGACTATTTATTTATATTCGCGAATTAAATCTATTATAATTAAATACATTAATAAAAATAAAAAGTTAAATGCGTCGTTAAATTTATTATTATTGTATACCTAGTCTAGCCATAAATATTGTTACGAAAAAAAAATTTTTTTTTTAATGCAAATAATATTTATTACTTTAACAGTGTGTTAGTTTAATACATAAATATAAAACAATTTAAAATATAAAAAGCTTATTCGAAGTGGTCTCCATTGGCTGCAACACAGTCCTTTAAACGTTGAGCAATCTATATCAATAGAAGCACGCACTCTTTCCATGGGAAAATTCTTCACTGCCAATCGTATGGATTGTTTTAGGGACTCCAAATTATCATGGCGTTTAGAGCAAGCCATACTCTCTAAAACTGACCATAAATCATAATCCAGCGGATTAAGATCGGGACTAGACGACGGCCAGTCTTCAGCTCTGATGAAGTCCGAAACGTTCACTTCCAACCAAGACTGCGTGGACCGAGCTTTATGACCCGGCGCTGAGTCTTGTTGGAAGGACCATACTTGGTTATTGAACATGGTGTTGTTAAGGGGTTTAACTACCTTCTTAAGAATGGTATCTTGATACACTTGTGTCGATGTTTTGATACCTTTTTCACAAAAATATGGCTCAGTCACTCCTTCATAGCTAACACCCCACCAAACCATCACTGAAGTCGGATAATGCCCACGTTGCACTCTGTCGACTAATTGGGAAGCTTCCTTAGAGCTTTGAGCATAAATACGGTCATTTTGTTTGTTAAAATGTTGCTCAATTGTAAAGATTTTCTCATCCGTAAACAAAATTTTTCTTTGACCTCCCTTTGCGTACCGCTTCAGAAGTTGCTTCGATTTTACCACCCTATTCTTTTTTAAATTATCAGTTAAAAAATGACCAGTGCGTCTCTTATAGGCTGCAAGTCCTAAGTCATCTTTTAAAATGCGCGACATGGTTCTGGGTGCTATCTTCATCTCCCGAGATAAAATCTTTTGCTTTCGGACAGGATTTCTTCGAATTCTTTCCCTTACTGCTTTGACCACCTTTTTCTTACGAACACTACGTGGACGGCCAGATCTTTTTCTGTCACAAACAGAGGAGGTCTCATTGTACCTATTAATAGCCCGGTACACAAACATTTGACTAATACCAAGCGTATGGAGAGTTTTAAAAATTACATTCGGCTCCATACCAACTTTGTGTAATGCAATCACAGCGATTCGGTTTTCTTTATCACCCCACTCCATTTTAATATAGCAAAATATTGTACAATGTATTGGCGCCAAAATTAGACAACACAATGAACAATCGTATAAAAATGACAGATTCCAAATTCAAATGTAATATTTTTCTTATTTTAATTGTAACAGTATTTATGGCCAGACTAAGTAATTAATATTTTTGATCATTTATCAATGTGCACAGTGACATCCTCAAATAAATATATCCCTATATGTCCCTATACTCTTCAATTATACACCCACGATCGCCACGCAGAGCGATGCAACTGCAAAATTCGCAATAAATCAATTTTATACAAAACTACCAAAATCACAATAGTCGCATCCGTGCTTCGCCCGCGTGGATTTGCATTAGTGTTTGCATTAATCATTTCATACAATTCGGGCAATAAAAGCCATAAAACTTTGTATGGGAAGCCATTAATTGTCATTGACAGTTGACAGGAGCGAGGGTTGATTGACAAATGTCAGGCTCGAGTCTGACAAAGGACTTTTGTCAGTGGTTCGTTTTTTTTATATATTCCAAATGGTTCGGTAGTGACTTGCTATGTTTATTGACTATTTTTTGGCGGATTTCTTTTAAATTTTCATTCGTGCGTAAATCTTTTTTTAATTGTATGTTGTTCTTATTAATTTTGTGTCATTCCTTGAATTTGGGAAAAAGAAAGAATTGAGATTATGCTTTATCATTTTCTTTAATTGATTAATGATTGTATGAATATGTTTTTTTTAACAATACGGTTAAAAACTTCTTATTACGAGCAACTTGACTTGAAAAATGAATTATCTGCTATGGTATAAAATAATATATACTTGGAAAGTCTGCTATTGACCATAGTAACAAAGTGAATACGACGAAAGAGAACGACGGTATTCCCGTCCCAATTGAGCAGTCCGACTGGGGAAATACCTCCATCCTACAGAATACCACTGCTATAATAACCTCGTGTTGTGTTCCCGGCGATGAGTAGGGTAACCAGAGCTCACTAGAGAGTTTTTATGCTGCTAGTGGGAAGACTAAAGGCTTGTCCTGATTGTTTCTTCAGCATTGACGACACAGAAACTCTCTGTTCTTACAGAGTCAGTAGTATGGGTGTAACTCCCCTGGTATTGCACACGTTCATAGGTCATGGTAACCATCAGTGGAACGTGTGCTTGTCTGCCACCTAAGTTGTATATATAAAAAAAAACTACGAGGCCGAGGCACGTTTGTTCGATCGAGCTGTTTGTTTGCCTTCTTATTAATGGTAAAAAAAGATAGAAGCACCAATTTTTTATAAAATGATATTCATATTTATAACCTATATTAGGTAGAGAATAGCCCTACAGATAGACTCGTCGAATTCTTCGTTGAAAAATAATGGTACTAAGCTTCATTTTGAACCAGTGATTGATCATTACAGTCGAAGTGTACACTAAAACATACATAAAAACAGCTACATGAGTAAATCAAAAATCAACACGATTGTTTATTTCCATGGGCACAGACAGACAGCTGTGAGGCGCAGGTTATTAAAAATAAAACGTATCTTTTTTCGCTACGACTCACTCCCGCAAACGCGTCCTTACTATTTTAGATTTGATGATAAATTGTCCACTTTCTCGCGATTGGTTTTGAGTGAACAGACGCGATGTTAGGCAGAAAACTTTAGCACCACATATTTTTTTATGCCACTCAGGTGGCAGACAAGCATACGGCCCACCTAACGGGATGTGGTTACCGTGGCCTATGTTCGTGTGCAACAATGCCCCTCTTGAAGAACCCCATATTGTAGGCGCTTGGGAAAACTATTCCACAGCTTGAGTGTGCGTGGGTTGAAGTTTCTTTCGTACCGCACAATGCTCACCGTCTCAGATAGCAATGTGTGAGGTTGAATTCCCTGCCTATGGCGAACGGTGCGATGATAAAATTACGTTGTGGGCATCATGTCAAACAATTCGTCTGAGTATACTTTTAGTATGATTGATGGTAAAGTCATAGAACTAATTAGTTAACGCTGGTTTTATTCTCAAAGTTATGTTTATAAGCCATCCTGAAGTTGCTCATTTCACAAAGCTGTCCGAAAATATTTGTATCCCAATCATAGGCTTGCCGAAATTGCATCTTAGTTACTTGAATCACGATACATAAAATCACGCAATTTACGCCTATAATTCAAAGACTAAAAGTATTATTCCAATACGGTTACCTATTTATATTCATTCCTTATGTCATCAATTAACCCTTTAAATAGTTGTCTATCGCTACGCTACACAAGATTTAAAACATTTCATAAAACTTTTCTGAAAAATGGTAGAATATATTATTTAAACGAACAACTATTCCACTCTATGTTATTACTTGGTCTATGCCCTTTATTTGTTAGACGTCCCCGGAGTGGGAGGAGGCGCACAGATGCGCTCGCGCCGTCGCCGCTGTGACGAGGCTTGACAGACATAAATCAATTGTCAAAGCATCGGCGGTAATCTCCAGTAATGTATGATAGACTAGTGTGGATATTATTTTTGAAATATTTTGTAAATTATTTCATATTTTTCAAAGTAATTTAGTTGCTAGTGTAATTGATACAATAGTATTTTCATAAAGGCGTGACAAAATTCGTCTGATTACTCATCTATATTTTGTTATTATATAAAAGTATTATAGGAGGTATGACACGACGATATTCCCGTCCGAATTGAGCAGTCCGATTGGGGAAATACCTCCACCCTACAAAATACCACGGCTATAATAACCTTGTGTTGTGTTCCCGACGGTGAGTAGAGTAGCCAGAGCTCACTGGAGAGTTTTTGTGCTGTCGGTGGGAAGACCAAAGGCTTGTCCTGATTTTGTGTTCTGTACCTTCAGGCACAGAAAATCTCTGTTCTTACATGGTCGGCAGCACGGATGTGACTCCACTGGTGTTACACACGTTCATAGGTCACGGTAACCACTTTCCATCAGGTGGGCTGTGTGCTTGTCTGCTACCTAAGTGATATAAAAAAGTGTAAAAAGCCCAAAGATTGAGTAACACAGCTCAGGATCATCATTATCATCCGGAAGCGGTATCCATTCCATGATTAGTTTGACTGCTGCGAAAGCTGTCTGTGACCCCTATACGATGATAAGTTGACTTGGAATCCAAATAGTTTAATGGGACCACATATACCCTTTGAATAAAAAATATAGATGGAAACATCCTAGATTAATAAAAAAATGGATTGCACTAATATCTTGTATTCCTGATGCACCCGCCCACCAGCAGACTGATAAGTTAGTTAGAATGATTGATAGATCGGTCGGAATACAGATAAAGTTCAACAAAGATTGGTGCTGTTATCGCACGATCATATGATCGCAATGAGAAAAGTGCTCTCCTTCCGATAAGATCCTTATCACCCCGTGGATCATTTTGCGACATTGACAGACAGACGATGCCATTCGTCTGTCTGTCAATGTGAATGATATTCTTCTACTGACATTGCAGTACATTTCCTTGAAAATTGATGTTGTTTTTCATGATTTGACTAAGGAGGATGAATTGTAGTCTGTACCAAGATTTGCGCCACAAAAGCCAATCTTATATCCTGCAGTGGACTGCGATGGGAATGGGGAATGGGATAGATTATTATAATACCTCTTCGGGGACTTACAATTGAAAACATGTATTATAAATTACTATGATTTTTTTAACGAATTCTACTTCAATGAATTTGGTACAAATCATTATTTACACTTAACTGTTTTTTCAGTAATAAACTAGAAAGGTATGATATCAGATATATAGCCAAAACTAAATTCTTTATTTTTTTTAATACCAATTAGGTGGGTCCACCTGATGGGAAGTGGTTACCGTGGTCTTATAGTATGCATAACCAAGAGCGTTTCACTCATGCTGCCGACCCTGCAGAAACCTCCCAATACCCTTATTGAAAAACCGCATATTGTAGTTGCTTGGGAATTCAATCTTAATAAGATACTGGCCTTTTCGATTCAGAACGCGTCCTAAGTTACCAATGACAACTATTAATTGAAAAAGGTTATTACTCCATAAACGATTTTTTATCGGACAAATTATAATTTTATTATATCTATATTAAATAATAACTTCTGAAATTTTATTTAAATCTATAATTTTAATGAAAATCTACTGTTTAATTTAATTTTTTGTTTGACATGCTCTTTTTATTATTATTATTATTATTATTTTACTGTTGACGTTTTGTATTGTGTATCGTGTGATTGATTATGTACCTATGCCATATTGTAAACTGTTAAATATTATGCACGACATTATTATATTGACCTGCTAACGAAAATGTCACCAAACATTTGCATGCCGTATGGTTGAATATGGTGATTCTTCCAAAATCTATCAACATCAATGTACTACACCCATATTTCGCAAATTATAAATGAATAAGTGATCGACCGGCAATAACCTTGAACCTGGTTTTTCTGACAGCATATCCACACTCACCTTTCCCTCTCAAAGGGCAACGAGCACAGCTTAATAAGTCTAAATGGTGGCGGCGACAACAAAACCGCGTTGTATCATATCCAGCCGTGGGAGCCGATCGATTGCTTCAAGTGTTGTCATGTGTTTGATTGGATGTTCAGATCCTGCGTGGAACTTTGAAGGTTGGAGACTGGAGAGGCAGCTATCGATGCTCTGATTTATAGTGTTCTGTTCTGTTGTTTTTATTATGTGTGGTATGGTCATCGGTATTATATCTTGACCCCAATCACGATAAACAAGATCTAAACGCACGAGGATTGGTTAAATATATATGATTGGTGAATTTGAGTACCAACACCGTAGCACCCCATTCTATCCTCAAAAGGTACCCAAAATGTGGTGATGTGACGACCAGATATATGCCGACAACTATACTCTTTAATAAATTCTAGAAAGTATAAAAATAAATAGAGTAATTTAACACATATTTTGACGGTTGAATTTTCGATTTTTTTTTGTTTTATTAAGAATATTAGAACCAAATTTACTAATATTCCCATTAACCCCTCCAGCTAAGGTAAATTGCTTGTGCTAGGAGTGGGTTCACGTCGGTAGTGTAATGGCCAGGTTTCGAACCCGGGACCTCTCGAACGTAAGGCCGACTCCTAAGCTACCGACGCTATTTGTTCAGCTAAGAGGTGGTACAGAGAGAAATCATTCAGAGAAGTCTGCTTAATCACCTTTCACAACAAAATTTTAGCCGCGCTTGGCCTCGTATAAGGCAACTCAGGGATAAGGCTGTTTAACATCAGACATATAACATATGACATTAACATCAGATATATATATACAGCTCAGACTCTTGGGTGGTCAGTCAACAATAGTACCCGGAAGGCGACAATAGGCTCACCCCCTATTATAATAATAAATAATAACTAAGTATTCCACGACATTCTACACAACGCTATCTAGACCCATGGTAAACATAGCTTGTGTTATGGGATCTAGAATGCGGATAAACATACTTAAATACTTTTTTTTGTAAATACATACATATTATCCATAGAAACACCCAGACCAATGCAAATATACATTTTCATGCATACAAATATTTGCACTGAGCGGGAATCGAACCCGCGCCCCCTGCATAGCAGTCGAATGCTCTACCGCTACACCACGGAGGTCTACGAATTATGTGGGACCAAATTCAATGATTTCTTTTAAAAAAGAATATTAAAACCAAAGTTACTAATATCCCCTCTAACCCCTCAGCTAAGTGAAATTGCTCGTGTTAGGAGTCGGTTCACGTCGGTAGTTTAATGGCCAGAATTCGAACCCGGGACCTTTTGATCGTAAGGCCATCTCCTTATCCACTAAGCTACCGATGCTTCATTCAAATGTGGGTGTTAATTCACCTCTGCCTAACCCGCCAAGGCTAAAGGCGTGAATATATGTATGTATGTATGTATGTATTAAACAAAATTTTAAGAAATTCTTCCTTTTTGAAGTTAGTAAACATCTGTCAATTCATTTGAAATCTAGTAACTGTATCTTATCTTTTCATATTGCGATCAAATTACAACTATCTGTCCTTTTCAATATGCAGCCAAGGGTAATATGAGCCGTCTTAAATGACAGATTGGCAGTGAATTGCTGACAAAAGATTGTCACTAATGTAATCCTGCATTGTGTACCGTTCCTGTTATCCATCCGACAGTAAATGCACGCTTGATGGCAATTGGCTCGCCCCTATTACGTAGGACCAAAAATCATAGTTGGCGAAAAGTGGGTTTTAATATACTTTTGCCTACCTCTTTTTGAATTTATACTAATATTCATTAGTATATAAGCATGGGTTACATTTCCTACAAGCTGAGAGTGAAAGCGACTACAATATGGAGTTCTTCAAGAAGAGTATTGGGTAACAGGGTCGGCAGTACGAGTGTTTTTCTTTTACGTGCGCATAGTCCCCACGGATACCCCCCCCCCCCCCCCCACCGGAGCCGGTGGAAGAGGTTAAGTCGGACTCGAACCGACCAAAATGCACGCCGCCTGTGGGTCGTTTTTGGTTGCCGAAGGTGAGGTTGACAGCACCCCGGCCGACTCAGGGCCATCTCTCACAATCTGGCCCTCTCCTCGATCTGGCCCTCTCCTCAATCTGGCCCTGTCCTCATCTGACCCTCTCTTCCGGCAGCACGAGTGTGACGCCTCTGGTGTCGCAAACGTCCTTAGGACATAGTAACTGGAGAGTTTGTGCTGTCAGTGAAAGACTTTCGAGGCTTGTCCTGCTTTTTCTTCTACACTGGCACAGAAACTCTGTACTTACAGGGTTGGCAGCGCGACTGTAAGTCCTCTGGTGTTACAAACGTCTATAGGCCACGGTAACCACTTTCCATCAGGTGGGCCGTGTGCTTGTCTGCCACCTTAGTGGTATAAAAAAAAGGTGCTGGGCTACCACCTAAGTGGTATTAAAGAGAATGTATCTTGAGTTCTGACAAATTATTGTGAAGAAGTTGGACACTGTATTAATAAAGAAAGATCATCATCCTGTTAGCCTGTTTAGAAGTCAGTTTGACTCGGTTTTTAGTCTGACTACGAAACGGCTGAACTGCCATCCCAGCAATGACCTGCAAAACCCATTGTCGATATGGAAGTTCTGTTATTAGAATATCGGACTTTTTAGGACCTCAGCTACCTGTGACAAATGCCATAGCTAAGGTGCAAAGTAAAATTTTTTAGTTATTTTTTTTTTCTTCTTTATTTGGATAAACAAACAGAAACACAATATAATATTTATTTAAAATAGCATACATACGTAATGTTATAAATGTGTTCCCTACAACATTTACCACAGCTTAGTAGGGTAGTATTAAAAAAAGAAGCCGAATGCGTTATGACCAAAGAGAATAACTAATTTAGAATTTCGATAATTTTACTTCTAAAGATACTAGGTCGCGTTGCCGGCGAGGGATATGCCTGTCAACCTCACCTTCGGCAACCAAAGCGACCCACAGGCGGCGTGCGTTTTAGTCAGTTCGAGTCTGACATAACCTCCTGGGGAGGTATCCGTGGGGATGTTGCGCACGTAAAAAAAAAAAAAAAGGTCGCGTTGCCGCAATATCTATCGAATTGATTGAAATTTATATTGTATAAGTCGACTAAGCGATATATTGGCGAACGCACCCCTGCGTCAGTACCGAGGCGGGAGCGACGAAGGATCGCAAGCCAAGCTGCCCGCGTACGAAGGCAACTCGGGCGTCGGAGGTCGTTGAACGACCTCCGCCCCCCATGAGCGCCGGCCTGGGGGTGACAGGTGGAGCCGCCTGTCACCCTGGCAGAAGCAGGCCGCGGCGACGGTGCACCTCGCCCGCCTCCCGTTTCCAGGAACGAGTTGGGGACTTTGTACTCCCCACACACCCGAGAAGAGGGCCAGATCATGAGAGATGGCCCTAGGTCGGCCGGGGTGCGAAGGATATGCCTGTCAACCTCACCTTCGGCAACCAAAACGACCCACAGGCGGCGTGCGTTTTAGTCGGTTTGAGTCCGACATAACCTCTCCCACCGGCTCCGATGGGGAGGTATCCTTGGGGATATAGCGCACGTAAAAAAAAAAACCCTGCATTAGTACGGCAATGGTGCGTTGCAAACAATTGGCAGGGTTTCCGGCAATGCGTCCTAGTAGGTATCCTATATGCCATGTTTTTATACCACTTAGGTGGCAGACAAGTACACGGCCCACCTGATGGAAAGTGGTTACAGTGGCCTATGGACGTGTGTAACACCAGAGAAGCCACACTCGCGCAGCCGACCCTGTAAGCACAGAATTTCTTTGCCGTCAGTGTAGAGGATAAAGCAGGACAAGCCTTTAGTCATCCCACTGACAGCACACATCATCCAGTGAGCTCTGCCTACCCTACTCACCGCTGGGAACACAACACGATGTTATTATAACCGCGTTATTCTGTAGGGCGGAGGTAATACCGCCGTGTCCTACCTCCGGTATAATACTTTATTAATTAGGGTGTTACAAAAGTTAATTGAGAAGTTCAGACAAATGTGCCTATAAAAGCTAGTTAGATAAGATGTGCGAAGAATATAAGTACACACATCTATTTTAGGAACGAAACCACACAATCATTCATCAATAGGATAACCAGTCACCACCTGATAAAATAAGATCGATCAAAAGTAAAACAAATAAACGCTCCAGCGTTGTGTTTAATCAATATGCGGTTGAAAATTGAAACTAAAAGAGTCCAGGTTAAAACTATAATAGCCATGCTTATGTGTACTGAACAAACCCCAATTTGTTGTGGTACAAGGTACACGCTGTAGAGATAATTGACTCACCTGGTTCTATGTGTGTCAGTTGCTTGTAAGCCTTGTTGGGGTCATGAAGAAAAGTGAGGCTGGTTACATTGATTCACTGTATTAAATCTATTTAATAATAAATCATCCATCATCATCATCAGTGTGGTGACGGAGAAAGAATACAAGTATCATAACCCCATCTCATCCGAAGGGTGTCGTAAGAGGCGACTAATGGAAACATACGCAAACCATATCACTGCGAGAGAAGGGAAACTCGAAATAAAACCCTGTACCAACCCGTCTGGCCAGCGTGGAAACAGTAGGCCAAAGCTTTTTTTTTTTTTTTATACCACTTAGTTGGCAGACAAGCACACGGCCCACCTGATGGAAAGTAGTTACCGTGGCCTATGGACGTCTGTAACACCAGAGGAGTCACAGTCGCGCTGCCAACCCTGTAAGTACAGAGTTTCTGTGCCGTCAGTAGAAGACAAATCAGGACAAGCCTTTAGTCTTCCCACTGACGGCACAAATTCTCCAGTGAGCTCTGGCTACCCTACTCACCGCTGGGAACACAACACGAAGTTATTATAACCGCGGTATTCTGTAGGGCGGAGGTACTTCCCCAGTCGGACTGCTCAATCGGGCGGATATACCGCCGTGTCCTACCTCCTACCTCCCAACATTGGGAGAGGCCTAGTCCAGCAGTGGATTGCGATGGGCTAGTTGTTGTTGTTGTAATAATAAATCAAATACTCGTTTATTGTTTGACAGGAAACAATTTCAAATTTAAATTCTAGTCATGTAAATAATTCGATGTCCATAATGGTAATAACATAACATAAACTCACGCCTATATCCCCGAAGGGGTAGGCCGAAGTGCTAGCACCCACATTTCGCCAGTTTATGCTTAGGTCCCAATGTAATAACATAATTTCAATTTTAGAACAAAATAATGATTATTCTATCATATATATACTTACTTCTTAATTACGACTTTTGACGATTAATTCATGGAACTTACTATTTTTGCTGACGTTTCGGATGCGTTGCAGCACTGTGGTCACGACTTGACAGGCTGGCAAGTGTCGAGAGGTATGTTTAGAACGTTTTGTGTGCGCCTGCCTGCCACTATTTTTATAATGAATGGTAGTACTTGTGACACGCCTATGTCAGTTTTTAACGACACTGTGTTTTTTGGTTTCAGTATCTTAATCACTGGGTTCCACGTCCGGGATAATTTGAATCCATCTTCCCTATTGATTTTTTTATATTTATAATAATTAGGCACCAGTCCGCAGATACATGAAGCATAATAAAACTAAATTTTGTCTAAAGTAACTGGCTTTTTGTTTGACACGCATTAACGTGTATACATACTATTATTTATTACTATATATACACCATATCAGGGAATTATTGTACAAACACTCGCTATGTCTCTCCACTTGACCCACCACCGTCCACACCCCGCGCCTCGCACATGTCAGTCAGCACACATCAATCACTGCTGCTGTGACGGCACCACTCATATTTCAGAGGGGGTACCCTCCAATACACCGTCACCCTTATTACCAGGTCGTAAGGTTCACTTCGGGCACAGGTTAACCTTTCAATCGATTAAGTGCTGTTACGGTTAATGAGTTGGTCATAAGTTTGGACTATCAGTTCGTCGTTGGGTTTTGGCTGGCGAGTGTACAATTTTTCGTCAAGTTTTGTCATGATATACTTAGTTGGCAGACAGGTGCACGATTTTGTTATTTTGTCATGATATAGCAGATTGAGGGTGCACGATTTTGTCATTTTTCAAATGTACTGTATGCATGTACTTATGTACAGTCAGCGGCAAAAGTAGATGATGATCCATTAATTAGGTTTTTTTTTTAACACTTACGAGTTACTAACGTAAATCTAAAAATGATCATCTACTATTGAGAACATATTTGTACCTACTTTTTCCAAATCAATTTTTATTAGAGCTGACCGGTTTCATCCTTCACGACCTTTTTCAATTTCAATTAACAGTTAACACTTAAGTTGACAGTTAAGAATCTTAACTGTTATTGTGAATCTTTGAGGATGCCGTAAGACGAAACCGATCAGGTCTAATAAAAAATACTGTGGAAAAAGTACAAGTGCGTTCTTAATATGTGTAACAACAAATTCCACCAAGTGCCATTAATCAACAGTATAAATAACATACTATTGACCACATACCGACATTATATTCAAGGTAACCTAGCCAGTTAAGTGCGAATGATCCCCACGGATACCCCCCCAGAGCCGGTGGGAGAGATTATGTCGGACTCGAACCGACTAAAACGCACAGCGCCTGTGGGTCGTTGTGCGTTACCGAAGGTGAGGTTGACGGCATAACCCTCGCACCCCGGCCGATCCAGGGACATCTCTCTCGATCTGGCCCTCTTCGGGTGTGGGGACCACAGAGCCTCTGGTAACCATACCAGTCTTAATACATTACCTTTCTGTATCTTGGAGAGCACGCTTAGCCGTCTGTATTGATATAGATTCTTGAATGATAAGCATTTAATATGTTAACTACTCAAAATCGATTAAAATAAAAAATATTGAAACGGTCCAGGCGGGATCCGAACCCGCGACCTTCTAAACATATACATATCTATAAATTCTTCTATACAAATATCCGTCTTACGGCGATATAGAACATTTTGGATGGTTTCAGGCGAAGGTTCGATGGTTTAGTGGTTAGAGCGTTCCCCCTGTAAGGGAAAGATAGCGGCTTCACATCCCGCTGCTTCAGAGATCTCTCTCGAAGGTCACACATGGTATATATAGATGTTATTTAAATTTTGAAATAACAGCTGTATTTATCCTCTGTAATTTTTTTTATTAGTAAGGGCCTTTGACGCCTGGCGCGCCTCCCTGTTTCCAGGGACGAGTTGGGGACTCTGTAGTCCCCACACCCGAGAAGAGAGCCAAATCGTGAGAGATGGCCCTGGGTCGGCCGGGGTGCGAGGGATATGCCAGTCAACCTCACCTTCGGCAACCAAAACGACCCACAGGCGGCGTGCGTTTTAGTCGGTTCGAGTCCGTCATAACCTCTTCCACCGGCTCCGGTGGGGAGGTATTCGGAGGGATTTCGCGCACGTAAAAAAAAGGGCTTTTGACATGTAGTATTTAGAAGTACCTGAACCAGTCATTGTATATCTATGGATGTATTTCTATTTACAGTATTGAACTGGTTAATAGGATATTGTCAGTGCTTGCCCGTGATCCACCTACATAGTTCACCTGATTGTACCACGGGTATTTTTTTTCCTGTGGTCCACTGCAGTCTAACAGGGTGTACCATGGGAATTAATGTTTTTCCGTAGTCCACCTTAGTTCACCTGGTTGTACCATGGGTAATTTACAGCCAAGTAATAAATACTTTACAGGGCCCAACTCAATTAGTCGGTGCACTAGCTCAACAACGAAGGCTCTAGCGCAGACTTTACCCTCAAAGTTGGAAGGTTAGGTTAGCTTTAAAGTGGAAACCCTGGACGTAACTGAGAAATTGGTATAAAGCTTTTTCTTTTTTTTTTTAATACCGTTTAGGTGGCAGACAAGTGCACATGGCCCACTTGATAGAAAGTGGTTACTGAAGACTGAAGAGCCACACTCGCAGTGCCGACCCTGTAAGTCAGTGTAGAAGACAAAGCAGGACAAGTCTCCCCACTGACACCATGAGTTCTCCAGTGAGCTCTGGCTACCATACTCACCGCTGGTGAGGAGGGGTTTACCTATGAGAATCATGACTTCTCCCGTGTATTGCATTATCATTATCCAAAGATTTTACCGTGGTCAGATACCACGGATATAAGGTCACTTGTTCTGCATTCTTAATTCAATATTCTGTGTAGCAACATCATCTCTGAAACATTTTGAATAAAATAAACTTCTGTTTATTTTTATATCTTTCACTCAAAGCCGTTTCATCCGTAGATAACGTTTCCCAAACTTGCAGTCTTTTTTATGTTCATATAAATTTATATACTCCTAAATTGTTTAAGAAAAATAAATGCATTTGTTGGTTTTGTTAATTAATTTAGTTTATAATTACATGTGTATATGTTAAATAACATAGCTGGTAGAATACCCAAGCTGATGTAACCCAATGGGTTAGCTCCATCTGCCTCAGGACCGATGGCTTGTGGAATAAACGAGTTCAAGAGTGGAGGGCGTGGAGTACCAAACTGAAGGTCAGACGCCTCCAAGAAAGATGGACAGACGATCTGAAAAAGTGGTTAGGATAGACTGGGTACGCTCACTAGGAGAGGCCTATATTCTGCAGTAGACTGTAATGGCGGCACTTCACTTTGCTAGTTGTGTTTGCTATTGAGCGTTTGTTGATTTGGCAAGATATTTGACGTATAATATGCAAATATGGAAAACATAATTTACTTCACAAGTTGAAAGGAACAAAGTGATGGGAAAAACAGTTTTATTTTTATTTAAGACGGAATATGGACTACTGTTGTCCCACAATGAATGTATAGGAGAATTTCGAACATCTAAGACGTGTCCATATAGCTTAGGGTCAGAGGATTCTACCTGTAAGGGCCTGGTCGTAGGTTAAAGTTCCGTATTGAATGATTTTTCGATCACATTCTATAGGTAAAATTAGAATACTAATAATTCATTGGTCACGGTAACCACTTTCCATTAGGTGAGCCGTATGCTTATCTGCTACCTAAGTTGTATAAAAAATAGCTTTAAAATAAACAATAGATTAATTGTTTGATTGATAAATAGTGTGTCTATAAAAGTTTCTCTCTAAATATAACCACATTTAAAAACTATACAACAGTTTTTGTAGTTCCAACAGTTTTATAGTTCTTAGGTGATAGACGAGTGCACAGCACACTTCAGAGGAAGTAGTTCCAGTAGAAGTAAGTGATCGTAGTGGTGTACAATGTCATAGGCCTAACACTTGCGCTGTCAACACTGTAAGAATCTTCTAATGCATTTCTTGACTTACCGACATCATATTGCAGTTGCTTGGAAAAACCACAGTAAAGAGTTAATAACAATAATAGTCCCATGAATTAACAGAATCGTTAAAATTAGCATCATACACAAAAAAAACATGTGACAAGTGCACAGCACACTTGATGAGAAGTGGTTACCGTGACTTGTAGAGGTATGCAATGCTGGAGGCCTAACACTTGCACTGCCAACACTGTAAGAATCTTCTATTGTCCTTCTTGAAGACTTACCGACACCATATTGCAGTCGATAGGAAACCACAGCAGAGAGTTAATAACGTTGATAGTCCTAACAATTAACAGAATCGTTAAAACTAGCATCGTACACAAAAAATATTGAACTCCAAAACAAAGTGATGCCAGCAATCAGAACAAATCAATAAATGGCGATAATATATATCTAGAGAGAGCTCGAAAGTGTAAAGATGTCGAGATAATGCCCCGCGTCGATCGTCCGTCAATCAGCTCAGTGGACACGTGCTCTCACAAAGAGATCCTTATCTATCTATCTGTCTATATTATTCATTGAGATCGTAGTAAAAAAACTTGTGTTTGTGTGGTTAGTATTCGCAAATAGAAGGGCAGCTGGTAGAGTTTGGGTATAGATTGACAGGCTAATTTGATGGCAGGAACGAAATGAATTTTATGTAAACACTAACTGACCCACCCCAGCTTCGCCCGGGGTATATTTTGAAGCTTCATATCCCTTTGAGCCCGTATGTTTTAGTCTTCAAAATATGTATGAAAAATTGCCGGATCTGTTAACATTTATTATCAATGCTCTGCTCCCTTAAGTAGTAGCGTGATGATATATAACCTAAAACCTTCCTCGATAAATGGACTACCCAACACTGAAAGAATCATTCGAATCGGACTAGTAGTTCCAGAGATTAGCGCGTTCAAACAAACAAACAAACAAACTCTGCAGCTTTAAAATATTAATATAATAATAATAATAATAACATAGTATAGATAAGCTTTATGAACCTGTTTGATAGTGTCGCTAATAAGGAAACCAGTTCGAGGGTGTAATGATATGAAATAAAAAAAAAAAAAAATAAGATTGACAGGCTCATTGATGAGAGGAACGACATGAATTTTAAATGAAACATAACATAAAATAAACTCACGCCTATATCACCGAAGGGGTAGGCAAAGGTGCTAGCTAGTACATTTCGCCAGTTTATGTTTTAGATCCCAATGTAATAGGTGGCGAGCCTATTGCCATTAACCGGGCACTTATCAACCTGCGATAAATACACACATAACTTCGACAAGCATCGAAAAGTCGTTGGTGTGTGCCATGGTAAAACCTGGGATCAAACCCGAGACCTCAGCAGTCCATTACCCATAACACTAGGCTACCGCGGTTTTTTTTATTTTTTTTAATATTAAATGAATCTGTTTGATATATATATATAGATAGTGTCGCTAATAAGGAATGAATTCTAGGGTGTAAAGACATACGGCAGACTTAAGACAAGAGCTTATTTTAGCAAAAAAAAATGTTTTTCTTATTAATATCTACTTCAACTTCACGGTGATAGCAAAGCGTATGGAATCACTGTTATTCTACAGACATAAAGTTCAAAATTGAATACCATTTTTTTTATAGTGGGTAGGTAGTGGGGAACCGCTGAGACGAGGTCTCGGGTTCGATCCCTGGTTTTACCATGGCACGCACCAATGACTTTTCGAAGTTATGTGTGTATTTATCGCAGGTTTTTAAGTGCCCGGTTAATGGCAAAAGGTTCGCCACCTATTACATTGGGACCTAAACATAAACTGGCGAAATGAGGGTGCTAGCACCTCTGCCTACCCCTTCGGAGATATAGACGTGAGTTTATGTTATATTTTATTATTATTACTATTATTATTATTATTATTTTAACAGGCAGGCAGTCGAAGCAACTGATAATGCCCGTATCCTGCTTATGCCCACTAGTGTTTATTTTTTTTGGTTAAGGTGTTGGTCTAGTCTATTTTTAAATTGGTTTATGTTCTGGGCTGTCACAACATCATGTGGTAGCTTATTCCACTCTCTCACTACCCTATTACTTATAAAGTTTTTGTGTGGATTGTTATTCGAGAAGCTGGTGGATAGTCTTAGGTGGTGGTCTCTGAGGTGGTTATTATTGTTGCATGTGAACAATTTGTCAAAGTCTTCAATGTCGTAATGTCCACTTAAGATCTTGAAAGTCTCTATCATGTCACCTCTGTCTCTGCGTTCTTTTAGAGTTGTAATTTTTAAAACTGCAAGGCGCTCCTCATAGGGTCTCTGTTTCAATGAGCGTGGAATTTTTGTGAAGTTACGTTGTACCTTCTCCAGGAGTTCAATATCTTTATTAAAGTAAGGATTCCAGATTTGAAATGCGTATTCTAGGATGTTGTGTAGTATGTTATGTTATTCTTTATAAAAAAATACAGAATATACATATACATACCTGCAGGTTACATATCACAGAATTCCTCCCCATCGACGTCAACCGTTAACTCGTGAATTTTTCAAAAGATCTTTTTCATGGCCGTTGTTCTCAATACATAGCTGGATTCAACATCTCAATGACTTAACTGTATTCAACCTTATTTTCGCTAGCTGTTCCCCACGGCTATATTTCGATTAGATTTCTATGATCTTAGCCTAGGATGATAAAGTTATTCCAGACCATAATCCAAATTCATCTAGATTATGTTCATTTGTTTTTGCGTGATATATATATGTAAGACACGACGGTATTCCCGTCCAATTGAGCAGTCCGACTGGGGAAGTACCTCCGCCCTATAGAATATCGCGGCCATAATAACCGCGGTAGCTTAGTGGTATGGGTATTGGACTGCTGAGACGAGGTCTCGGGTTCGAACCCAGGTTTTACCATGGCACACACCAATGACTTTTCGATGCTTTTCGAAGTTATGTGTGTATTTATCGCAGGTTTATAAGTGCCTGGTTAATGGCAATAGACTCACCACCTATTACATTGGGACCTAAACATAAACTGGCGAAATGTGGGTGCTAGCACCACTGCCTACCCCTTCGGGGATATAGGCGTGAGTTTATGTTATGTTATGTGTTTTTATGCTGTCAGTGGGAAGACCAATAGCTTGTCCTGCTTGTCTTTTACACTGACGGCACAGAAACTCTCTGTACTTACAGGGTTGGTTGGTAGCACGAGTGGTACTCCCTTGGTTTAGCACACGTCTACTGGTCACGGTAGCCATTTTCCATCAGGTGGGTGTGCCACTTAAGTGGTATAAAATAAAAACACAATTTCAAACATTCATACATCAATTTACTCATCCATAAAAACTTTGTTTATAATATTAGTCTTGACCATCCAAACTCAAGGAATAAAAAATTCAACCTGTATATATTAGCAAGAATAGAAAACATACACCATGTATAAATAGAAAGTACAAATTCTATTGCACTTTCCGAGAACAGTTCCTAGTTCCACTAATGGTCTTAAACCATTAGCCAATCCTTAACTGCCGACTGCTTATAATACTGCTGACCCCTTTCGAGACTTCCTTTGAGAGGTTGACAAGGCGTGACGTATTCATTTATTATCATTACCAAGCTGTCACAAACCTCTGCGGGACAATGGGCTATCCCTCCCCCCATGGGTATATGATAGTGCTTGCAAACAAATTATGGGTGCAATGGGTTTAGAGAACATGAATACAGAGTATATACCTTACCACAGATAATATATCTAAACTAGTTTCATTAAATCCCCGACGCAAAAACTACGGGGTGTTATAAGTTTGACGTATCTAGTAAAAAACTCGCTGGGATATTCACCGTGTTTATTATTTTTGTTACAAGCGCCGTGACGCATGGCGCTTGTAACAGCGATGAAATATCGGTTGCTCAACAAAAATATTAAGCATGGGAAATATCCGGACGAGTTTTACACTAGTAATGTGAATGACCATGTCACTCTCAAATCATATATTTGACGTATCTGTCTCTCTCTATATGTGTGTGTGTGTATTTGTGTGTCTGTGTTTATGGCATCATGGCTCCTGAACTACTGAACTGATTAAGACTTAGGTTTAATTGTTTAAAAGGTATATTAGTCGAGAGTGTTCTAAGACACAAAATGACGGACTAAATATTTTTCACAGCTCCTTCTATGAGTATCAAGTCAAAGAGCTTGATTAGTAGATCAATTTTAAAAGTATGAATTTAAATTAAATAAATAAATTTTTAAAATACCCCATCACAAAAAACAACCCCCAAAAAGTTTAAAATAAATTGTTCACTTTAACTTTGATAAACTTAGTAAATGTACTCACATTAATTACCAACAATTATTTGCCCTAATCGGGATTTGAATTACCTCAGAGAGCACGTTACGTCATCGGTCCCGGTCACCATACGAACAATTTACGGCAGTCGCTACGGGTTTTTTTTGACGTGCGCAAAATCCCCGCCGATACCCCCCCACCGGAGCCGGTGGAAGGGGTTATGTCGGACTCGAACCAACTAAAACGCACGCCGCCTGTGGGTCGATTTGGTTGCCGAAGGTGAGGTTGACAGGCATATCCCTCGCACCCCGGCCGACTCAGGGCCATCTTTTACGATCTGGCCCTCTTCTCGGGTGTGGGGACTGCAGAGTCCCCAACTCGTCCCCGGAAACGGGGAGGCGCGCCAGGCACGCCGCCGCCGCGGCCTGTTTCTGCCAGGGTGACAGGCGGCTCCACCAGTCACCCCCAGGCCTGCGCTCATGGGGGGCGGAGGTCGTTCATCGACCGCAGACGCCTTCGTACGCGGGCAGCTTGGCTTGCGATCCGTCGTCGCTCCCGCTGCCACTCCCGCCCCAAGTCGTTACGGGTAGTTAGAGCCCTCAAAAGTCCGACTAGTCTAACTACGGAACTTCGATATCGCCAGTTGGTTGTGGAGGTTAGATGGCAGTCGCTTCACGGAAAATATCGACGTTCAGCCTCATCTTACTTAGACCAGAAAACCGACCCAACTGAGTTGGGGAAAGGCTCAGAGAATGATGACCAGGATTTGAACCTGCGATACTGACGCAACAGACGCAGTCTGTTCGACCACTACTCCAAAAAATTACAGAAAAAAAAAGCATTTTTTATGCTTCAAACTTGTCGTCGTCGAGGCGAGACAGGACTTTTTATAAAGAGGTAGGACAGGGCGGTATTGGTATTGTCCTGCTTTGTCTTTTACACTGACGGCACAGAAACTCTTATGTTTACAGGATCGTGCATACATCCATAGGCCATGGTAACCACTTCCCATAAGTCAGTCGTGTGCTTGTCTGCCAAACAAGTGGTATAAAAAAAATTACAGTTTTTCCGGGTGTAACTGCCTAGGCGAGAGAAAGGAAAGTGTGCGTGCTGCAAGCTCCACCCGTTCGAAAATTTTGACAAGTAAATTTTTGTAAGAGTTTATTGGTGAAGAAATAAAGATTATTATTATTATTATTAAGTCAAATCGCGTATATATAATAATAAGTCAATCGAGTATATATTATCGGGACATATATCTTGGACCTAAGCCACAACAAACGAGACCGTGACGCGCGGATTGTTTCGTAATACCCCGTGTTACGAGTACCCTCAAAAGACATCCAAGAAACGTATCGAGCACATTTTTGGTCCAACAGTATGTCCCGACGTCCCTAGGTATAACAAACACATAATACACAAGAGTAGTCTTAAAAATCTAATTTTAAATTTCGAACTAAAATACAAACATCTTTCAGTAGGTCGAAAATATCGTACGAGCAGCCATCTCATGCAACCCGTCAACGTCAAAGTGGATTGATAGACGGAAATATATCTAGAGCGGGTCTTGCGAACCCCCTGCGACCCCGCGGAAGCGTCCGTCCATCCGTCATCGTCAAACGTGTGCACAGGGAGCCACGCGAATATCGCTCGGACAAAAGGGTCCGCAGGTGGTTTTTGGTTTGAGTTTTTTTTTGCTGTGAGATGAAATGATGTTTGAGTGTCATTTCGAGGTTGTGTCAAAAAGGGGTTGAAAGGACTTTTACTTATCGTGAAATGTGTTTGTGAAGTTTATTTCGAGATGTGAAATAAAAAGGAGTGTAGGTTTTGAGTAAATTTTTGGTATATTTTGGTTGTAAAATGGTAAATGTTTGTTATATTGATACCTATATATTTAGCATTTATTTTACACTTTATTGTAGACAAGTAAGTAAAGAATACATGATACATCTAAAATTAGAGCATCCAGAATCTGTATCATTTGATGAATGAATGGATTCAATCAGTCTGAGGATTATCAGACACGCACTTAATATCGAAGTTCTATGTATCAGTAAACCCCACCTGCCTTCCGATCTTAATCCTCTGGTATTAACGCGAGTAATACCTTTGTTATTGCAAGCATTCATATGCCATGGTAACCGCTTACTTACCATTAGTATTACCAAAAAACTAACGATGCAAGCAATTTATGAAAGAAAACACTTGTTACTAAATTTTGCATGAAAAATCAGCTTAGATTAATACTTCCTGAGTATAAATATATATCTTAATTTAACTTCGTAATCGTTCGGAAGACACTTATGCGAAGCTACGCATAATTTTTCTATCATTCTATAAGGTCGTTTAGTTTTCAACGGTTTGTCTGTGTTTGTTATTTAAGCACATTCGCGAACCGATATTTATATCGCCGTTATTTTTTTTACTGCCATCTTTATTTCAGTCATAAATCGTGCCAATCACGGCACTTTATTTATAACATTGGTGGAAACATTGAATGAAATGTAATTTGTTATTAGAAAAAAGTATAAAGTATACATATTTGTTAGTTTACCCCTCGGTTTGGTGAGAATTTATTGCACTAAATCGCATAATTTGATTAACGATCATGTCATTTTCACGCATTATTTTTTGTCCCGTCTTTTGTGCAGTCGGAGCAGTGTGCAGACGATAATGGACATATGTCCCGTCATCCATCAGTGCGGACACATGCCGCCGAGTGGACGGCATTTGTTTCGACAAGAATTATAGGTGGAGTGCGCTCCGTTTCAATATAGTTGAAGTTTTCGAAGTAATCGATATTCTCTTGGCTGTGAGTTTGTTTGAAGTTGAGAGACTTATAAAGATTACTTGTATGCTTATGTTACTTGATATAACTTTAAGGTGCATGCTAAATAAAGTTTTTTTATACTACTTAGGTGGAAGACAAGCACACGGCCCACCTGATGGAAAGTGGTTACCGTGGACCGTGGCCTATGGACATGTGCAGCACCAGAGGAGTCACACTCGCACTACCGACCCTGTAACCACAGAGTTTCTGTGCCGTCAGTGTAGAAGACAAAGCAGGGCAAACTTTTAGTCTCTTTTAGCTCTGGCTACCCTACTCACCGCTGGGAACACAACACGAAGTTATTATGGCCGCGGTATTCTGTAGGGCGGAGGTACTTCCCCAGTCGGATTGCTCAATTGTACGGAAATACCGATGAGTCCTTTTTTACTATACTTTTTCTTATTCGTATTCGTTAAGTAGGCAGAAATATATACACACATTTCAAATAAGCCATATTTTTACATCTTGCGAAATAAGTGGCGAGCCTATTATGGTAGCCAGGCTTCTGGTCAGCAGGTTAGCTTGACCAGGGAAGTTTTTTTTTATCTAAGACACGCCAACTTGACTTCACCTTGCCTGATGGTAAGCTAAAGGCAGTCTCAGGCAAGAGGGTCACCATTACAGACACTAAGTAATGGTACAATGGTACAGCTTGGCCTCATCAAATGCTTTTTCACGCCTCGCTGTAGGAAGAAGGAAACGCGTGAGCTGGTAATGAATTCCAGGTCCTGGTGGTGCGGCAAAGAAAAGAGTCTCTGAACTGCTTGGTTCTTGCTGGCAGTATCATTATAATCTATTACGACTAGTGAGAATACTAAAATGTTTTTCTACTTTAGTTTTCATTTTCCACTCCCTTCCCCGCTGGTGTAACAAACGATCATAGCTCACAGTAACCGCAACAAATAAATGTATTCAGACTTTATGTTTAGTAACAGGAAAAAATTCGTGACAGAAAAATCGAATACCACTTCTGCCACTCTTGAATCAAGTTCAGCTTTACAACCGCACGCAAACTAACCTAAAATTATTACAAGCACTACCCATTCACCATTTAAATTACGATATTTACTTTAGAACTAAAAGTTATGCTTTTACGCTGTATAAAACATATTAGCCGAAAATATGATCTCGTGCGCGCTACGCATGGAAACCTATTCCCGGGATAAAAGTGGCCTATGCGTTATTTCTATCTATTCTTGTACCAAATTTCAGCCAGATCTGTTCAGTCATTAGACGTGATTGAATAACAAATATCCAAACAAAGACACATTCAAACATCCAACTATTCATACGTCCAAACGTCTAAGCGTCCAAAGGTCCAAACGTCCAAACGACCAAACGTTCAAACGTCCAAACGTCCACACGTCCAAACGTCTAAATGTCCAAACGTCAAAACGTCCAAACGACCAAACGTCCAAACATCTTCAGATACTTTCACATTTCTGATATTAGTAGGATCAGTAAACAATAACACAATACTTAACGTAACGTTTACATTGATTAACTTTTAATATTCCGTAAAGGTATCGAGCGCGTTTTTTCTAAGTTCAAGGTCGAAGCTCGCAAGGGTGGTAATAGCTACAGGAGGCCGACTTCACATCGTACACTCACACGCTAGGGGTAGGGAACTCACAACTAACACGAGGAAGTCGCCTTATACCTCTTTTGTGTGGATTAGTTGAAAATATTCAAAAGGAAAGTCTTTACCCGCCTGCATTTTAACCTGACTGCGCCAGTGAGGGTATTGGTAATGCTACAAATCTTTGTGAAATTGTATTATTTGCTGATGACACATCATTAATTTTTTAGACTGATAGACGTAAAATAATACTTGACGAAGTGAATAATACCCTTTCTGATATATATATTACATTGGTTTACAAGTAACAACTTGCTGCTCAATGCGAAGAAAACTAAATGTGTAAAGTTAACTATGCCTAATGTAAGACAGACAGATATTAATATCAAAATGAATAATGAATCTGTCCAAATAGTCAACACCACAGTTTTTCTTGGAATAACTCTAGATAGTAAACTGCAATGGGGTTCTCATATCACAGCCTTGGCAGGAAGACTTAGCTCAGCTGCCTATGCGGTTAGAAAGATAAGGTCACTGACTGATGAGGAAACTGCACGATTAGTTTATTTTAGCTACTTCCATAGCGTTATGTCATACGGTCTGCTGCTGTGGGGCTCAGCTGCCGATATTGAAACTATATTTGTACTACAAAAACGAGCGATACGAGCGATCTATAGCCTCAGACCCAGTGACTCGCTGAAAGAAGTTTTCAAAGAAATTAATATTTTAACAGTTGCTTCTCAATATATTTATGATAATATTTTATATGTACGAAAAAACCTAAATATTTTCGAAAAACTATCTGATGTACACCATTTTAATTCGAGAAACAAAAATAAACTATGTAGTTGTACCAAAACTTAGGCTTCACAAGGTTGGTGATTCATTTGTAGGCAGCTGCATAAAAATGTTTAATAAAATTCCTCAGGATTTGATTAATATGCCAATAAATAAATTTAAAATAGAAGTGAAAACAACTTTAATGAGTAAAGGTTACTATAAAGTGGATGAGTATGTTAATGATGTTAATGCGTGGTCGACATAA
This sequence comes from Eilema griseolum, assembly GCA_963662185.1. Classification (NCBI taxonomy): domain Eukaryota; kingdom Metazoa; phylum Arthropoda; class Insecta; order Lepidoptera; family Erebidae; genus Eilema; species Eilema griseolum. The sequence continues at coordinate 26,176,168 of OY759240.1, forward strand.
GTCTCTTTGCTCGCACAAAATGAATTGTAAACTAAGCAAATTTAAAAAAGAAAAATAATCTAGTTCTAATATACACACATCAACAAAGTCTAGGGAACAAGGACATTTCTAGTTTTTATTTAAAAACCCTTTCTTGTAATAGTGAGTGTTTTATACCAATAGAAGGGTATTTTTATACCGTTTTTAATTTTAATTTTAATAAAAACATTTTCATACCAAATTTTTTTTTTTTTAGGAAAGAATTGAATAGTGCCAATATTGAGTATTACAACCTTCTATGATTAGGCACAAAAATAACGAGGTAGTAAGAAATACAGTAATTAACCGTACTTTAAACGTTTTTAATAATCTGTAGGACCTCCTAAAGCATTAGCAACAGCTCGACAACGGCGTGGCATACTTAGTATGAGATTGTCAATCATCGTCTGTGGAATATGGCTCCATACACTGCGAAGGTGTAAAAAAAGTTGTTCTTCAGTGTTCAGATTTTCCAAAGAATCACTGAAAGCTCTTCTCCCAAGCAAATCCTAGGCATGCTCTATGGGATTGAGGTCGGCAGACTGAGCAGGCCATTCCAAAGTCGTCATATTGTGCTCGCTTAACGCATTGACCACTACCCTCGCGGTGTGTGACCGTGCATTATCTTGCATGAACATAAAATCTTGACCGAACTGCTGTCGATGAGGGATTACCATGGGGTTTATAACCTCCTGAATGTATTGGTTTGCATTCAAATTGCCCCGTATCCAAACGAGGTCGGTCCTTCCACCAAGGCGAATTCCAGCCCATACCATGATTGTTCCACCTTGGTAAGGATGAACTTCTTGCGGATTCTGGAGAAGACTCCGACGTCCAGGAACTCGCCATATACGCACTCTTCTCGAATCAGGATGAAAACCGAAGCAAGATTCGTCGGAAAACAGAACCCGTGCCCATTGATGGTCGGTCCACTGTAAATGTGCGTTAGCCCACAATAAGCGACGACCTCGATTTCCACGTCGAAGAGCTGGAACCCTAAGCGGTCTGCGAGCATAAAGATTGGCTTCGTGTAGTCTTCTTCTGACAGTTTGATCGCTAATAACCACTTGATGCTGAGACTGGAGACCTGCGACCAACTGACGAGCAGTAATCGTGGGTTGCCGCCTTGCGGAATTTTGCAAGAAACGATCTTGTCGCGGGGTAGTAACCCTATTTCGTCCCCTGTGACGTTCGGCAACATCCCCTGTAGACCTGTAGCGTGCCCATAATCTGCAAATTACGCTTGGTTGGGTGTTGACAGCATCCGCTACGTCGCGTTGAGTTCGTCCCTTGCAGCATACCAACAGCCCTTAACATCTCTTCGCGACTTAAATGACGACGTGACATGATGACTACAGTCACAAAAATGCACAAACCATACGTAAAAGACGTATTATTGATAATAAACGTTATTTACAATCAAAAAAAATAATTTTTATTTTGCCTCAGAGAAACTGCACAATCAAACACTTTTAAAAGTGTTCCCTCCATATTCGAAAATCATTACTTATTTAAATTTATTTTTAAATTTCGAACAACTCTGTAATCTACTTTATTCTATTTTTATTTATTTGCTGCCAGTTATTTGCAAAACAAGATTTACACGAAAAAAAATAATTGGGGTCATCTTGTTCCCTAGACTTTGTTGAGGTGTTTAGTTCGCTGAGTTTCTTGCTGGTATCTTCTCAGTAGAACTAACCTACCGAACCAGCGAAAGAATCATTTTCCAATGATTTATTTTTAAATTATTTAATATTTTTAAATTATTTCTTGACATATCCAATTGTAAAATGTTGACGTTCATATGTGCTCTTTATGTGCCTAAACTGAATAAATGAAATTGATTCTTTGATTCTTTGAATGTATGTATAAATATATGTAATTTTCTTTGTTCACTCTGTATAACTAACGGCTGCACGGATTTTGATGAATGGAGTCTCAAATGAAAGGTCTTCATCTCCAGAGTGTCATAGGGTACGGAAAATGTCAACTAATAATTTTGCGGTGGATTTTAGGTGCTAAAATGCGGGTTGTCAAAAAAATATTTTTCATTCAAATTCAAATATCGAGTAGGATATCAAAATGAAGGAAATTTGAAGGAGATTACAAAAAGTTGAAAATAAAACTAACATAAACATAACATGACATAAACTCACGCCTATATCCCCGAAGGGGTAGCCAGAGGTGCTAGCACCCACATTTCGCCAGTTTATGTTTAGGTGCCAATAGGTGGCGAGCCTATTGCCATTAACCGGGCACTTATTAACCTGCGATAAATACACACATAACTTCGAAAAGCATCGAAAAGTCATTGGTGTGTGCCATGGTAAAACCTGGAATCGAACCCGAGACCTCGTCTCAACAGTACATTACCCATACCACTAGGCTACCGCGGTTCGCAAAAAAGAATTAAATACTGTCTAATTTAATGATTAAAACAAGTTTGATAGTAGGCGGTATCTATCCATTAATTTTCTTTCGGTGTACCTATATTGGAAAATGGATACTGCATGCTATTAAACTTCTTTTGATATTTTTAGACAGCAGTCGGGATTTTTTTTTTTTTATTAATTTTATGTACCTTGATCTAGTTTGACACGTACTATATATCTATTGGTAAGCCGGTGGGAATCGGTTTATAGGAACCCCTAGCCACTGGTATCTAGACGAGTGTCGCCAGTTTTGACAGACTCCCTCATATAATGTGGTCAATGTAAATAAAATATCACAGTAAGTTATCACTCTTATCACAGTTTGGTAGACAGTGCTGATATTATTTATTTTATTTTATTTATTTATTGGAAACTTAACAACTATTTTACACAGATCATGGGTAAGATTAAGAATTACTTAGGACTCTAAGCCAATAACAATGATTCCCGACAAGTACGAGGAGAATTGCATGCACATCTTAACAACTAGGTATTAAATTATAATTTTAAAATTTATGCAAACCCTATCGTGGTATGCTATGGTATGTTACTTAATCAATTAACTAAAAAACTCAATTAATACACTGTCATATGAGCAAATTTGATTCTAACTTAATGAAAATTACTTATAAAGCTAAAAAGTTTTGTTTGTGTGGTACAATGCGGTAATCTCAGTCATTTTATGTAGAATAGTTCATTTATCGAGTAAGTAGGTTACATATCATTGCGCTTCTACTCAAGGTAGTGGAGGAGTACCTGGTCAACAAAGCTGACTGTTTCCCATACCCTTGTTTTTTTTACGTGCGCAAAATCCCCACGGATACCTCCCCACCGGAGCCGGTGGAGGAGGTTATGTCGGACTCGAACCGACTAAAACGCACGCCGCCTGTGGGTCGCTTTGGTTGCCGAATGTGAGGTTGACAGGCATATCCCTCGCACCCCGGCCAACCCAGGGCCATCTCTCACGATCTGGCCCTCTTCTCGGGTGTGGGGACTACAGAGTCCCCAACTCGACCCCGGAAACGGGGAGGCGCGCCAGGCGCGCCACCGCCGCGGCCTGCTTCTGCCAGGGTGACAGGCGGCTCCACCTGACACCCCCAGGCCGGCGCTCATGGGGGGCGAAGGTCGTATGTTAGGTATAGGGCTTAACAGGTGATAGGGAATTTCGATATATGTCATGGGCGAAGCCAGGACGCGTCGGCTAACTTTGACATATATATAACTAACAAACTGATTTATCCACACAGCACAATAAGTAAAAATTTGAAAATTTGGCATTTGATGTGTAACAAAACAACAAATGGGTATCTTTTCAACTCGTTTATTAATAAATCATAAACAATTACTAGTAGATACACTTCTTGAATTCTATAAATTTTGAAAGAGGTATACCGCGGTTATAATAACTTTGTGTTGTGTTCCCGGCGGTGAGTAGGGTAGCCAGAGCTCACTGGAGAGTCTTTGTGCTGTCAGTAGGAAGACCAAAAGCTTGTCCTGCTTTGTCTTTTACACTGACGGCACAGTAACTCTCTGTGCTTACAGGGTCGGCAGTGTGAGTGTGACTCCCTTGGTTTTGCACACGTCCATAGGCCACTTTCCATCAGGTGGGTCGTGTGCTTGTCTGCCACCTAAGTGGTATAAGAAAAACTTATTTAGTATGCACCTTAAAGTTATATCAAGTAACAAAAGCATACAAGTAATCTTTATAAGTCTCTCAACTATAAGTTGTTGCCCGCGGCCTCGCCCACGTGGATATCGGTTATTGTGATCAAACTACATATGTACATTTCCAAGCTCTAATCTACCCTTGTCCCAAATTTCATCAAGATCGGTTTAGTGGTTTTGACGTGAAAGCGTAACAAACAGAGTTACTTTCGCATTTTTTTTAAACCATAATTAGAACCGAAATTACTAATATTCCCTCTAACCCCTTCAGCTAAGCTAAATTGATTGTGTTAGGAGTGGGTTCACATCGGTAGTGTAATGTCCAAGATGCGAACCCGGGACCTTACTATTATAAGCCTGACTCCTTGACCACTAAGCTACCGACACTTCGATTTTCTAATATTATTATAGATATTTCCACTCGGATTATCGACCAAAAACACTCTACGCTCTAACTGATAGCTTTCTACGAGGGTGACATGAACACCAAGATTCAGTTCGTACAATAAATGATTTAGTCCAGCTCGCCTGTAATAAGTAGATTGATGGCTGCGACCCCGGACCATTTGTCTCGGCGAGAGGTAGGGTTAAGTTTCGAAGCAAAAACAGATGCTTTTTTCTGGTGGTGTTAGGTTTTGCGGTGAGTTTTTGAGGGTTAAAGTGTTGAATTATGATTTTGCATTTTTTAACGATGTGTTTGTACTTGTAGAATCAGAATGGAAAAAGCTGTGAATTTTTTTATACTACTTAGGTGGTAGACAAGCATACGGCCCACCAGTGGTTACTTTGGGCTATGGATGTGTGCAACACCAGGGGACTCACACTCCTGCTAAGAGTAAGAACAGATCGTTTCTGTGCCCTCAGTATAGAAGACAAAGCAGGACAAGCCTTTGGTGTTTCCACTGACAGCACAAATACTCTCCTTTGAGCTCTGACTGCTTTACTCACCGCTGCGAATAAGTGTTTTTTAAGAGGTTGCTATCGGTATTAGCTTAACGCATTAAAAGCTAGTGGTAGCATCAGATGAGGCCGCCAAGCTGAGTGTCACTATTGTAACATTACTTAGTGTCTGTAATGGTGACCCTCTTTCCTGAGACTTTGCCTTTAGCTTACCATCAGGTGAAGTTGGCGTGTAATAAGTAAAAAAAAATTATAATAATAAAAATGTTTTGATCGATCTGTCTATTTTCTGTTTAATAAACGGCAATAAATCTCTTAAACATTTTAATACCCTAATTAAAGCATGCCAATATATCATATAGGTGAAACATAATTATAAAGAGACTACACCTCACAACTAAACATAATCAAACTCCAGATAACATCAAGCAAAGTTTTTATAACCAATCCAAATGATTCGTATATCCAGACCTTGCCCACAGATGTTCAATCGCTATTAATTTAAAAAAAAAAGAATTAAAACAGAAACACTCTGTAGCGATTTTATGAGGGCCCCTTTTTTTCTAAGGGCCCCAAGCCGCCTGAACTAAAGTATTCGACAACTATCGTGCCCGTCACTAGTAGTACAATAAATAAGCGAATTTACGTCCATAAACATTTATAATTAAAACAGAGAAAAAATAAACAACGTATTATTTCATTCGATGCCATAAAAAGATGATAAAGAGTCCATAAATCATGCTATCCATCTCGGTGGAGCCCCATAAATTGTGGGCAATGGGCCCCCGATGGCTGGTTGGGGGGCCCCGCCCCGCCCGCGCTGTATTCATTAATTTGATGATATAAAACAAAATGTCATTTTAATTAGTCGCCATTATTAGACGCAGTGACAGACAGCGGTCTGGGGGATTGAGGACGCGTCTTGTTTGGGGATGGGTTGTGAGGCCGAGGGGATTCACGGACAGGTATACGTGTTGAAGACGCTGGTCGGAATATCGAAACACTTTCCATTTTTGTTTACCGACTTCTCAATTAAAAGTTAAAAATTTTTTTACATACCAACTAGGTGGCACACAAGCACACGGCCTATCTTATGGTAAGTTGTTACCGTGACCTATTATAGACGTGTGTAGCACCGGAGGAGTCACACTCTCTGAGGTTAAACAGCCCTATCCTTTAGTCGCCTTGTGCGACACCGCATGGGAAGAGATGGGGTGGCTCAAATTCTTTTCTGCCAGGAACCACTTGCACGATTTGCACTAAGCAGGGATCGAACCCGCGCCTCCTGCGGTTGCGTTCACCACCGCTACGCCACAGAGGCTGTCAATATATAGATAGATTTATGAGTGCTATACACTACACTTGCTTTTATTCCTGAAATAGCTTCCATTAGCTTTAAAATCACAAATCAACCCTACATCACTACCAAGTAACCAAATACAAAAGCTATAATAATTATTACTTACCACACGATTAGTAATACATAACCCTCCATAAATACGCTCACAAAACTGCTCCGTGTATTTTCTTTACCTGTAGCGACGAACACTCGCCTTCAAGGGGTTGACTGACGGGCCGTCTGTCCTCTGTCCCCATTCGACCCTTGTAACTCCCAATTATCTCTCATCCATTACTCCTTGCGTACTGCCAACGAAAATTGCGTTGAAAGCTAAGCCAGCAATGTATAGCAATAGATAGGAGAATTCCGAAGTGTTGTTCCTTAGTGAAGGAGGTGCGTAAACGGCGATGAATGACGTCATTATTGTGATAAAGACGAGGTTTCGCAGAGTTAAGACGTCTCGTTGAGTGATTTCGGGACCCGACAGATTTAGTAGCGGCGGTGGATATGTTTTATGAGTGGTTAATTGGTGGTTCGCGAGTTTTTCTGGTGGAAACAGGTGAGTACTATTTTTGTGTATGGTGGTTATAATTACTGGTGATGGTGGGATAGGTGGATTGATTGTAATGAAGATTTTGATAATCAGATTATAATTTTTTTAACAGATTTGTTGTTTCCGGTGTGGCCTTCACGTAAATTGAACACAATAGTGTTGTTTTATTTTGAACCTTTTGCTAAGGTTTTTGAAGTTACATATCTAAATAGTTCATCAATTATATTATCTTAGTATTAGTATTAATGTTATTGGGGTATTTGCGGTTGTTTTTGTAAAGACGAACCAATGGATGCCAGACGTTCGGCAGTTGAAAACCATCCAGTTCAGGACATCTGGCATCCAGTGGTCTGTCTTTGCAAGAACAACCGGGAACAAGCCAAAACAAAATCGCAAGTGGATACAGTAAGCATTGTGTGTCGTGAACGTGATCGAGATTGAGTTCGAGTTTGTAGTGAGAGTGAAACCAGTGGTAATGCACATACGCGTAGTAAAAGAACTCGAAAGAGGGTAGATCGATATATTTACTCCTAAAAATTTTTTTCACTGTTCACGGACAATATTTCAGTTCCTCCGCGATCATGGTGCTTGCAACAGCGCCGAAATATCGGACGCTCGGAACAACATGGAGAATATCCCGATAATTTTAATACTAATGTGAGTGACCATGATAGTTTAAATATTTATATTATCCTAGTATTATGTTAATATTGTAAGTAGATGTGAAATTTTGGGAAGATGTTTAGATGTTTGTGCTGAAACGTCAGATCTCACTGAATTTGTTACACTAAATAAATAACTAAGTTTATACTCTGGAATAACATATAAGGTTTCTTCATTCCTGGACTAGGTATTCATAGGTTGTTGGATTAGGTTTTCACACGAGCTGAGCCGTGGGCAACAGCTAGTCTAACAATATGAGTCTAACAATACCTGTAGGATACACCTATCCTTTACAACTTATAAGTATACAAGACTTCATACCGAATACCTTTGAAACAGATCACATAAATGCCGTTATGATGATTAAATGCTGTTATGAATTACGGCGCCGAAACTTGGACACTTACAGTGTGGCTGGTCCATAGCTTCTAAGTCACGCTGCGGGCTATGGAACGAGCTATGCTTGGAGTTTCTCTGAAAGATAGAATTTGGAACGAGGTTATCCGACAGAGAACTAAAGTTACCGACAGAGGTCGAAGAATTAGCAAGCTGAAGTGGCAGTGGGCTGGCCACGATTGTCGAAGGACCGATAGCCGTGGGAGCAAATGAGTCTTAGAGTGGAGACCGCGGAAGGTAAACGGAAGGTAGAACGCCCCCTAGCCAGATGGACGGACGACCTGAAAACGTTAGCTGGGACAGACTGGATGCGGAAGGCAGAGGTTCGAATAAAATCTCGCACATTGGGAGAGGCCTATGTCCAGCAGTGGACTGCTGGGTTAATTGATTGATTGACATAAATGCACATATTATGCAACATACCCTACAAACACATCAATAAGGATTTTCCATTCGTCCATTTTCGTAACCAGCTACGAACTAAATACGAAAACAGCCCTGGAGTGCCATACAGTCAGAAGTGCACGAATGACCGACCGAAGTTAATGAAAATGGAAATTTTGCTCTATTTAAATAAATAATAGGCTATATATTAAGGGGTTTGACTCCTTACCTACGAGTGGGTAGGTCTTACAAACAGATGCTATCACCATCAAGGAGGATCGCAACATTGTAAGCATAGAAATATTATGCGCGGCCTCACTCTCATGAGCAGCACACACAGAGGTCTTGATATCATGATTATTGCGTACATAATTTAACCGCGTGGTTCCCGGCAGAGTAGAATTTGGACCACCCCATCTCTTCCCATGCGGTGTCGTACAAGGCGACTAAGGGATAGGACTGTTTAAGATCAGACTGATATATGCAGCCCAGATTCAGCTTCAGATCCATGGCTCGAGTCAAGAAATATTGCCCGAAAGACGGCAATAGGCTCACTCCCTATTACGTGGGACCTAATTCAATGATTGGTGAAATGTGGGTGTTAATTCACATCTAACCTAACCTAACCTAACCTAACCCTCCGGGGATAAACGCTTGATTATATGTATGTATGTATAATTTAACAGGATATGATTAGGGTAGCCAGAGCTCACTGGAGAGTCATTGTGCTGTCAGTGGGAAGACCAAAGGCTTGTCCTGGTTTTATGTTCTGCACTGACGGCACAGAAAATCTCTGTTCTTACAGGGTCGGCAGAACGGGTGTGACTCTGTGACACACGTTCATAGTTCACGGTAATCACTTTCCATCAGGTGGGCCGTGTACTTGTCTGACACCTAAGTTGTATAAAAAAAAAGTGACAGCCAAACGCGACTGCTACACAATGAACGTAGGTTCGATTCCCGCTCAGTGCAAATCTGTATACATGAACATGGCTATTTGCATTGGTCTGCGTCGTGGTGCGTGAATATCTATGTCAGACGTTACGGGTAGTTCCTGTCCTAAGAAGTCCAGCAACTGGTCTAACTGCAATACTTTGACATCGTTAATAGGTCGTGGAGGTCAAATGGCAGTAACTTCGCGGAAAATATCAAAATTCCCGGACTCCCAGGAAATGCTTTTTTTTTTATACAACGATGTGAAAGTGGTTACCGTGGCCTATGGACGTGTGTCAGAGGAGTCACACTCGCGCTGCCGACCCTGTAAGCGCAGAGTTTCTGTGCCGTCAGTGTAGAGGACAAAGTAAGACAAGGCTTTAGTAATCCCACTGACAGCACAAATTCTCCAGTGAGCTCTGGCTACCCTATTCACCGCTGGGAATACAACACGAAGTTATTAGATAAGGTGAAGAAGAATTTAATAGGATATGGCAACACTTGGGTGCTATATAATATGGACATCACCATCCTATTGATTTCACATTCGCATCCAGAGTTTGTAAAGTGAACCCCGCCGCTGTTGGCTGCTGGCCGTATGTTGCGATTGCAGCCGTCTGACCTGGCAGCCTTGGTGTCCGCAATTGCACAATCTAACAGAACCCTATCCTATAATAAGGTGATGATCAGAAAAGGCATGTTAAAAGTATGATAAAATAAATAAAAAATTAAAAGCCATTTATTCTACTACCAATTCAAATTACAATTTGCGTCTATAAATAATTATATATGGTGGCGCGTGGGCCCAACGTGCGCGAGTGGACTGTATTGCGGAGAAGCAGATAACTGTTCTATTGACACTTTACACACAAAACAAGACAGGTGGCCGGGCTGCCGCGGATTCGATCCAGGCAGTGAATGCAGCCCGAGAAATTAGGAGAGGATGCACTAACCTTCACGACCCACGTGTTTTTCATCGCAGCCGGTACACGGATCTTCTCTTCCTTGCTCAGGAGCTGCCGTCAGCGTCACTAGATCCCTTGAGGAACACACGAGAGGCACCATCCGATCGGTAAAGGTCTATGAGGCGGTTAAAATACAACAAATATTATTCATTTCTGAGAGACGCGCGCGCGCGATCGCCTTTACGCTGGCTAGTTCAAAGCGAGACTGAGTGTCTATATTTCACAAATGGCGGACGGACGAACTACACTATGGTTAGTGCGGGCGGGGAGATGGGTATAGAAAGGGTGTGTTTCCATGTCAAAAAATACAGTTTCCACATCGGCGCAACCATTCCCCCCGGCTTGAAGGGTTACCTTCGAAACGAAAAATGTGGAACAAAACTAATGTCTAATCTAAATCTAGGTTTGCGAAATAACAACTAAAATATAAACATAGATTGGAACTCGTGCCTACTGCTGGCTAGGCAGAGGGCAGAGGCGAACAACCGGGCGCAGATACGATCCGGTTGCAGTTTTAACCCGTACAACACGAGTTATCCCGCGGGCATCGGGAAAAATTTCCTCTACTACTCCTAGAGGCCAATGTAAAGGAGGCGCATTCTCAGTCATAAGGACTACCACCGTACCTACAGTAATTGGGTTGGATGGAGTATTCCATTTTTGACGTGACTGCAGCGTGTGCAAATAATCGGTTCTCCAACGATTCCAAAACGATTGGACCATCTTATCTAAAAGAGCGTGACGAGTTAGGAGGTGTATTCTATCGTCATCAACATCTATTGCGGGCAAATATTTTAAAGGAGTCATATTTAAGAAGTGAGCTGGCGTCAGCGCTAACGGCTCTGACGGATCGCTAGATAGAGTCCGACACAGCGGACGCGTGTTCATCACCGCCTCTACTTGCGCGAGTACGGTACTCAACTCCTCGAACGAGAGAATCTGTTCGCCTATGACGCGAAACAGATGCGACTTAAGGCTTTTAATATTCGCTTCCCAATTACCACCAAAATGACTAGCTGCAGGCGTGTTAAAGTACCATTCAATGCGATTTTCGGCTAAGATGTGAGCGAATTCACTTTGGTAGTACTTAGACCGTAAGAATGTGTGCAATTCCGAAATACTACGTCGGGCCCCTACATAGTTTGTACCGTTGTCCGAATACATGCGCTTAACCGGACCCCGACGCGACAAAAAACGTTTAAAAGCGGACATAAAATTTGGCGTACTTAAATCACCGGTCAACTCTATATGAACCGCGCGAGTTGTCATACAAATGAACAAACAAACATAAGCTTTCGTGGAGCGAATGCCACGACCACGAGCAATGGTGACCTTGAAAGGCCCAGCAAAGTCTGTGCCGGTGTGTACGAAAGGTTTTGCGGATTGAACAACACGACAAGAGCGATGATCGGCCATTTCAGGCGCGATAAAACGCGGGCGGAGTTTAAAACAAGGTACACATCTGTGTACTCTAGCGCGAATCAAATTACGAGCGGAAATTATCCAGTATTTCTGTCTCAAAATAGACATTAACAAATCGGGACCAGCGTGACAATTCACCTTGTGATGATAATCTACTAACAAATCTAATACGTGGTCCTTACGCGGGAGAATTACTGGGTGCCTTTGTTCAAATCCTAAACCTGAATTTCTCAAACGACCACCTACTCGAATGAGTCCATCTTCCAAAAATGGTTTCAAGTGTCGGAAAGAACGACTACAAGGTTTGTTAAATTCTAAATTTTTAAATTCAGAAGCAAAATAACACTTCTGCAATTCGCGAAGTATGATCAATTCAGCCTTATCTAAATCAGCGGCGGTTATATGACCGCGTGTAGATAAAATTCTCAAAAATCGGCCTACATAAACAACACAACGCAACAGTCTCGACCAAGACGAGACGCGATTAGCCAACAACAAAACCAGGGACTCTTCACGCGGGACCGACACCACAAGCGAGTGCTTCTTTTCCTCGGGTGGTTCGGAAACCGTAGTGGGATTGAATTGACTAACTGGCCACTTATCTAACGCGGCATGAATCCAGGACGGTCCACTAAACCATAACGGGTGATCTAATATTTGCGAAGGAAGCAGTCCACGAGAGAGACAATCGGCTGGGTTGTCGGTGCCAGCAACGTGAAAGAGATTTTTTGGCGCTAATTCCGATTGAATTTTTGCCACTCTATTAGCGACGAAGGTGTCCCAACGATGGGGCGAAGAGTGGGCCCAACACAAAGCGACTGTTGAGTCCGAAAAAGCTAAAATTCTATTAATATTAATGCGACTACTACAAGCATTGGCGATAGAGGTGATCAATCTAACCAACAATAGTAAAGCGCATAGCTCGAGGCGTGCCAGAGAGACGACCTTACGGGGAGAGACCTTCGATTTCGCGCTTATAAGGCTAATTGAAACCTTACCTACATTCGAGACATGAAAATAGACTACTCCTCCATACGCCCTCTCACTAGCGTCCGCGAAGCCTACTACCGTAACAACACTAGGTTGCGATATACCTACATGACGCGGAATTTGTACTTGGTCAAGCACAGAGAGTTCTTTTCTAAAGCGAGCCCACAACTTAGCAATGTTGTCGGGCGCGGTGTCGTCCCAATCACAATTCGAAAGCCAAAGCTCTTTTATAAGTAGTTTGGCGTACAGAACGACAGGAGCTACGAATCCCATTACGTCCCATATCCGTGCCACACACGACAGGATAATGCGTTTAGTACAAGTTTGCGGGGTCGAACTACTTTTCAAACTAAACGTATCAGATGCGGGCGACCAGCTTAAACCAAGCACCTTGTGCGTATCACTTTCATCGAACTCCTTAACCGAAGACAATCGGTGCGACGGTGGAATCGACTCTAACGCTGTTTGCGAGTTGCTCGTCCATTTCACGAGATCAAACTGACCCGCCTTCATGAGACTTATAACCTGAGCGGCCGTCTCGACAGCCTCGGCCTCGCTATCTACACTATACACGAAGTCGTCCATGTATAAGCCAGTCTCAATGGTGGCTCTCGCTTTAGGAAATGCATCGCCCTCGTCAGCGGCCAACTGCTTGACGGTGCGAAGTGCGTGAAAAGGGCTAGATTTAAGCCCGAAGCAAACACGATTAAACTCGTAAACCATTAAAGGTTCTTGCGGTGAAAATCTATACAAAAATCGTTGAAACCTACGATCGGGTTCGCGCACTTCAAGGCACAAAAACATTTGTCGAATATCTGCAGAGAGTGCCACAGCGAATAAACGAAAATTTACAATTATGTCAAATAAATTACCTTGAAGATTTTGACCACAATACAAAATGTCATTAAGCGACACGGAAGTGCTAGTCTTAGCACTGCCATCTAAAACTACGCGGAGTTTAGTAGTAAGCTTATCTTCTCTAATAACTCCGTGGTGCGGGATAACGTACGAAGGCTGGGTCTCGTCAGCGTCCGCAGGCGCAGGTGAGATGTAACCTTTATCTAAATATTCGTTAACAACCTCATCATAGGCTTGCTTTAACTTTGGAGACGCCTGCATCTTTCGTTCTAAACAAAGAAAGCGTCTTTCAGCGGATGCACGGGAGTCCCCGAGCGAAAAAATATCTCCCTTGAAAGGGAGCGCGACCACATAACGACCCTGCTCATCACGAGTAGTCGTGCGACAATAAATCTCCTCAGCCATCTTGTCATCGGGGCTTAGGATTGGTGGGACATTGACCTCTTCAATCTCCCAAAACTTGCGGATGGTAGACTCCAGTGGCGGCTCGACGGTGCAACAGAACGAGGCAGTCGAGTGACTAAAACTATCTATAGAAGCGGGTGCGGAACCAATTATAACAAAACCCAGAACTGTTTCCAGGGCGTGCGGAGCGGGGTACGTCGGTCCCCCTTTGACCTTACGTGATAACTGGAGGTGCGGGAGAATCGAAGCGCCGATCAATATATCGACGACTCCAGGAACAGCGTAAGTCTCATCAGCTAAAGGCAAGTCTTTAAATTTCGTTAATAAAGACGTGTCAACTGGGACGGTAGGCAACTGTTCAGTTATTTTATCTGTAACGAGCGAATCCATGTCAAACCAAATTTTATTATTAAAACGAGATCCAAACCTCGTTTTAACTGTGCCATGAACAGCTGACCGTAAACCTCCAAAACCCGTCACCACTGAGTAGGTTGAACGCCTATCAACATTGAAACCAAGACGTTGACAACAATCTTGAGTAATAAAATTACTTTGCGAAGCGCCATCTAATAGCGCTCGAACAATGTGCGGTTTACCTAATGCATCAACAATAACCACGCGAGCGGTCGCAAGACAAACCGTAGTGAGGGCAGCACTAGCGGAGAACGAACACAAGGTGACGTCATTCGTAGCGGTCCCCGGGCAGGCCGGAGCGCGTGCGAGCTCGGGCTGCGGCTGCGGCGCAGGCTGCCGCGCGTCACCGCTCGACGAACCAACTGTGCTCACCTTGGATGCGGCATTACTATTTTCAAAATGAAGCAAAGTGTGGTGTCTCGCTTGACATTTGCGACAACCATTTCCACTATTACATAAACCCACGCGGTGTTTAGTACCGAGACAATTAAAACAAAGATTATTAGCGCGAACAAATTTATAACGATCACTAGGCGACAATTTTAGGAAACCAGGACACTTGTACAGTTGCGAGTGATGAGTACTACACAAAGAGCAAACAGGTGATTGTACACGTGCTGGTGCGGTATTAACATAAGTATGGGTTGACCTCAGTGACTTCGATGACGCATCTATTTTGCGTTCAGAAGTCTTCTTCGCGCCTTCATGTTTCGATGAAGAGCGTTGCAATACCTTTATATGCTCGCGAACAAAACTTTCTAAGTCTTCGAACTTAGGAATTTTACTGCCGCGATGATCCGACTCAAACAAACGAATGGTTTCGGAATCTAATTTCTTTAAACCCATATACAAAAATACGAAGTCGCAGAGGTCATCGATCTTCAAGTTCTTTACGGCGCGAACAGCTGACGCGAAAGTATCTAGAAATTTCTCTAAGTTTTGATCGTTACATGCCGTAATAGATTTCAAATCAGACATCTGATCTAAATAGGCGTTAGCTACCGATCTTTTATCCTCATACTTAGCTTTCAAAGTATTTAAAATTAAATTATAATTCCCGGCACTAAACGTAATTCCAGCGCAAGCGGTTATAGCTTTACCAGTCAATTTTTCAACGAGATAATGCAATTTTTCGTGATCTGTCAACGAATCGTTCTTATCTATTGTATTCTCAAAACTATCTATAAATCGACACCAATTGCGAATGTTACCATCAAACTCGGGTATTTGAATTGGTGGCAACTTAGGTCGGTCGCGAGTGGGGTTGGGTCGGTCAGACGGCTTCTCCAAACTCCTCGCGACGCGCTTGATACGACAATACAAATCGTCAAACGACGACAAGGCTTGATAACTCACTGAGTAATCGGGATCCAAATTCAACTCTAAAACGTTGATGTCATGCACTAAGGTTTCGAAATCCGCGCGTAGACTATCTAAGTTTTCTATAGAACACAAGAACGAATCTCTGATGACCAAATCAGAGGTTTTAAGTGCACTATCATAAATCGATTGTACGCGAGAGTAAATCATTTCTTTTTTAGCGTATAAAAGTTTCAATTGAACCTTACCGGTCTTATCAACCTTTGGGGACATGTTTACAATTAAATATGAAATGACTTAATCCTAGCGGTACAGAGCAGCGAGGCGGCGCGAGCGTTAACTATGTAGGTAGGTAGGTGCTTACAACTGTGAATGCACGCTTGAACAAACGCGCATAGCAACAAGGTCGCACCTGCGCGATGGTCGCTGTCTAGATTCAACTATTATTTCCGAGATTAAGTATTGCGTAATATCTATTCAAATTAAAATACTTTCGTATGAATTGGGATGAGATGCGAGCGAGGTAGGCACAGCCACGTGTCTACCCACGCAGGTACTAGGCAAATACGACGTGAGCCGAGAACAACGTAATTGAAAAAAACAAAACAAAGCCAAATGCGTTAGGTATTACACTGTGCCTATGCACTAGGGTGTCTGAGTATACCTAAGATCTAAGCCTAAATGTCTGGATGCGGGGTTTTCTACTAAAATAACCAGGCACTTAGGTGCGATGCGAAAATTGTGAACTACGATTAAGTGTTGATATGATACCTAACCTATTTATGTATTAGGTAGGTACAATGCGAGCCAGCGGCGAACGGACAACAAATTCTAAGCCTAAGTGTCTGGATGCGGGGTTTTCTACTAAAATAACCAGGCACTTAGGTGCGGTGCGCTCATTCCCATTAGAATAATAACAAAATACGAACTACGGCTAAGAATCCGGCTCGATCCGGACCAAAAAAATGTTGGCGCGTGGGCCCAACGTGCGCGAGTGGACTGTATTGCGTAGAAGCAGATAACTGTTCTATTGACACTTTACACACAAAACAAGACAGGTGGCCGGGCTGCCGCGGATTCGATCCAGGCAGTGAATGCAGCCCGAGAAATTAGGAGAGGATGCACTAACCTTCACGACCCACGTGTTTTTCATCGCAGCCGGTACACGGATCTTCTCTTCCTTGCTCAGGAGCTGCCGTCAGCGTCACTAGATCCCTTGAGGAACACACGAGAGGCACCATCCGATCGGTAAAGGTCTATGAGGCGGTTAAAATACAACAAATATTATTCATTTCTGAGAGACGCGCGCGCGCGATCGCCTTTACGCTGGCTAGTTCAAAGCGAGACTGAGTGTCTATATTTCACAAATGGCGGACGGACGAACTACACTATGGTTAGTGCGGGCGGGGAGATGGGTATAGAAAGGGTGTGTTTCCATGTCAAAAAATACAGTTTCCACATCGGCGCGACATTAAGTCATCAATTTCAACAGTAATTTTATTATTTACTAGCACCGCGCCGCGGTTTCACCGGCGTAAATCCTGATCCCATGGGAATATCGGGATAAAAAGTAGCCTATGTTACTCACGAAAAATGTAGCTTTCTAATGAAAAAAGAATTATTAAAATCGGTCCAGTACTTTGTGAGTTTATTCGTTTCATACAAAAATACAAATCTTTCCTCTTTATAATATTAGTATAGATAATATAAGAATTTCAACTTCATTTAGTAATAATTTCGCTGAGATTGGTCGCCGCATCCACGAACAAGGCGGTGACTCCCGCTCCGGCTCGTTTCTGGAGCAGAGGATGGCCATCGCGATTCAGCGAGGCAACGCCGCCAGTGTCTTGGGCACCTTTGCGCTGGGAACGACGCGGGGCGGGTTATTTGTTTCGACATAACATGACAAAATCTATGATTGCAAATAATGTTGTGACATTTGTATTGTTTTTGCATAAATAAAATTAATTCATTACATACATACATACATATTATCACGCCTTTATCCCCGGAGGGTTAGGCAGAGGTGAATTAACACCCACATTTCACCAATAATTGTGTTCGGTCCCACGTAATAGGGGGTGAGCCTATTGCCGTATTCCGGGCACAATTGTTGACTCGAGCCATGCATCTGAGACTGAGTCTGGTCTGGATATATCTGTCGAATGTTAAACAGCCTTGTACCACACCACATGGGAAGAGATGGGGTGGCCCAAATTCTACTCTGCCGGGAACCACGCGGCAACTGTGTGTGAATTTACTAAATACCAATAATTTAAAAAAAACGTTATTATTTATAGTTCTGTTTTCCTTTTGGTAGCATTGGAAAAGGCCTCTCCAATTGATTTCCAGCAAGTCCTATCGTTCATCCAATACGCTGAAAAATATAGTGACCTGAAGAAGTAAAACTGAAGGAGTTAAACCAAAAAGTTTGATGACCCTTTCATCTTGACTCTATTTTGTAAGTTTCAGCTTTTAGTAATAATATTGAATACGATTGCTATGCATTAAACAACAGGTTTGATTCTCGAGGCGTGCAAAATAATTCAAATTCAAATTCATTTATTGTTTGTCACAGGTTGTATGTAGATGTTGTTATCATTTACATAGGTTAGGTAGGTATCTCTGTAACATGTCAGGTATGACGTACAATAAGATTATTACCATCACAGACTTAAAATTAAATTGAAAATACAACTATTTGGATAAATCATTATAAAATTTGAGTTATAACATCATTATACTAGCCAAAGAATACAATTAACACATGAATTTATTCGATTAGTTAGATTAATGTTAAATTGTTGCATCGTAATCTTTAAAAAATTGCAATCTGCTGTCTTCTATATCAGTAATTGAACATTTTCTCGGTAGATGGCATTAAGCTCGCTCTTGTTATGGTGTTATTGAGAGCGAGATAATATGGTTAGCGAAATGCGACTGTTATCACTTACATCGCTGCTTACCCCATCACGGTAGATAGATGTAAGTGTATGAGGATAATAAAACAATCATTTAATCAACTTATTTTTTAACTTGTTCAATTAATGTGCAAGCTATCCAACAGTACCTAGGTAGGTATATACTCAATACAGATAATGCAATAGGTAAGTAGGTAGATATTTAATAAGTGGACAGTAAGTAATTAATGCAAATACAATCTTTAGCTGGTTTATTTATTTACTAAATAGTATTTCTTTCGTAACAGAGGCACAATCAGATTATTGTTCACAATAATTTAGTTTTCATTCGAATAGTTCGAAAAAATATCAATAGATGGCGCTACTAGACATTAACTTCGATCGGTAAACCATCTATCGCGTATAGATTCTACGTATCTAAGTTTATTATTCGAAATGTATAATAATAGTTTATTGTCTCAAAAGAACAAATCAGGTAATTTCACAAAGATCTTCATAAGACTAAGCTATATTTTGATGTTCACATTTTTAATGATGTTATTGGTTCCCTAAGCTGAATGAGCCTTGTATTTTGGGAGTCAGTGAGCACTGACTGTTTTAAAAAGCCATAATTATTGTACAACGCTAGAGCCTAGCGTTGTACAATAATTATGGCTTTTTAAAACATGTGTTATAGACTTATGTGTAGTGGGAAAGATATAAACTTGCCTGTCAATGCCTGTCTAACGTGTTTATTTCGTACATATACTACTAAATAAATATGCATTTAGCAATAAACTGCCTATGCTTTTTAAACCCAAGAAATGCATTCAAAATATTTACTCACTCACACTTTGCCAGCTCTGGGAATTGAACCCAAAACCTCACGAGCGAATCAACTTCAGCTAACCTCACCCCGCAGGTATAAAAAGGTCACTTTATTAGAATCGTACATACATACCTACATAAAATCACACCTTTCTTCTCATAGGGGTAGGCAGAGATCACGGATCTCCATTTGCTACGTTTCTGACATTCTACCTCCGCTTCATTCAATCTTATTACATTCTTCATGCATGCTCGTAGGTTTACTATCGAATATAAAATAACAGAATCGTATTAGGGTAATATTTTATCGTACCCTGGCAGAAGCAGGCCGCGACGGTGGCGCGACTGGCGCGCCTCCCCGTTTCCGGGGACGAGTTGGGGACTCTGTAGTCCCCACACCCGAGAAGAGGGCCAGATCGTTAGAGATGGCCGTGGGTCGGCCGGGGTGCGAGGGATATGCCTGTCAACCTCACCTTCGGCAACCAAAGCGACCCACAGGCGGCGTGCGTTTTAGTCGGTTCGAGTCCGACATAACCTCCTCCACCGGTGGGGAGGTATCAGTGGGGATTTTGCGCACGTAAAAAAAAAAGGGTAATATATTATCGTGCAGCAATATTTACTCGAACAAAAGAGTCTAGAGGAGGGTCAGATCGAGAGAGATAGCCCTAGGTTGGCCGGGGTGCAAGGGAGATGCCTGTTAACCTCACCTTCGGCAACCAAAAACGACCCATAGATTTTAGTCTGGTCCGTCATAACCTCTCCCACAGGCCCCGTGGGGACTTTTAGCACGTAAAAAAAAACCGAAATAAGGAACTGCTTAGTAAATGAACTGTTGTGATTTAGCTCATGTCATGTGACCATTGTACCAGTTTTATGGAATCTTTTGAGATCTACTAACAGGAAATTCATAGTTATTCGTTTTTAGCAAAATCACTCAATTTGGCCTTTTTGGACCCGCTGATCTCTTGTTTACTAACTTACTATATCAATATAAAAGCAATATAAGGTAACGGTGTAGATGTATGGACTAAAATAAGGCCAGCCCATCTCTAAAAGGAAAATTTAGTTTTCTTTTGTAATTGGTTATGCTCTCTCTCCCTCACTCTCTTTCTTTTTTAAAACAGCTGAATTTAGCCGATACTATTTCTTTGGTTTTTATAACACGATTGTCCATCTCAAGGTTGCCTGGAAGAAATCGCTTCAGCGATATGTCTGCCCATCGTACATTGAACTGTATACATGCTACCTATTTATCCTACTGTAAATCTGTTGGTGTAAAATAAAGTATTATCTATCTATCGATCTATTAAAGCAGAAAATAATTCCACGTTCGTAGCTGGTTATGAAAATTTTAAGAGCCCTTCTGTGGGGTATTTGACTAAGGAATAAGGTAGTTCTACATCCGATAGTAAATATACAGCCAAGGATAAAGTGCCCGCTTGACGGCAATAGACTCGCTCCCTATTACATAGGACCGAAAATCATATTTAAAATTCGCCTACGGGAATTTACAGGCGTGAATATATGTATGCTTATACACATTCCAAAACCCATATTACACGTACAACATTAAGTCTAGATGACTGTAGTGTGTCTTAGAATACAATTTATTTATTTATATCGTGGGACAGTCCTCGGTCACCGCATGTCACATCAATGTTTAACATTTCGACTAATTAGGGCCCTTTGAGATTCAATGCGTCTGTAGACAGTCTCCGGGCGACGCGATACGATACGATTATTTACGTCATCAATTGCTTAAATCTTTGACATTAATAAGTAAATCTGCTAACTTGGTCATATCGAAGTTATTTTGCTACCATATTTTGTCATTTTCCTTAGGTAATACAGAATACCGCGGTCATAATAACCTCTTGTTGTGTTCCCGGTGGTGAAAAGGTTAGCCAGAGCTCATTGGAGAGTTTTTGTGCTATCAGTGGGAAGACTAAAGGCTTGTCCTAATTGTTTCATCTGCACTGACGGCACAGAAACTGTCTGTTCTTACAGGGTCGATAGCACGGGTGACTCCCATGGTGTTGGATACGTACATAGGTAACCACTTTCCACCAGGTGGACCGTGTGCTTGTCTGTCACCTAAGTTGTATAAAAGCCTACTCTAAATCTGTAGGGTACGTACCATATGCTTCTGGATGTTAACAAAAGTGAATAGGTATGTACTTACGTATACTTACGCTGTTATTATCCAAATATTCTGTAGGGTAAGATTTTTTGTCTCGATCGGTGTCAAACTGGAAGCCACTTTGATTCTTCAAATAATGTTCAGCAGTCGGCTGTATATCGGGGAATTACCTTTGTAAATAGCAATTTCCTCTTTGAATAGCAGGTTTTTCAGAAATATTTTGTACAATTCGTACTAATCCCGAACTTGTATTTTTTGAGTGTGGAACTTCTCTAGGGCTTCACCTCGTCAGAGCTAACTTTTAAATAGGTACGTTGGATTCGAACTGACTAAAAGCGCACGGTGTTTCGTCAAATCAGCCAGTGTGGCTAGCACGCACAATGGCCCAAAAAAGGAGACTAACTGCGGACAAAAGAGCCCCCTTTCCATTCCAGTATGACTAGAAAACTATGTGTTACCTTCCATTGCTTTACCATTCTGATACCCACCCTCCACAGACTTTAACCCTAAATTCATAAACTCATTTATCTATTTTCTGAACCCTGTATCAAATTCAAAACTCCTTCACAGTTCACCCAAGAAGCGATGTTGACTTACGAAGGCGGTACTCAAAATTATCTTAATACCTACTAATGATGTTTAATGAAGGAATTTTGAATATGGAATAGAGTTCAGAAAATAGAACAACTTTTCGTTGTGGCAGGATCTTTTCAGAGTTGTTCTTTTGTGTGTTGATGTGGTCGGGTTGATTTAAATAAAATGAACATTTAAAGTATGTAACATATATATTTCTTTGAGCTTTTAATTGCATTTTGAAATACAACATAAAATATTAAATAAGATTATTAAATTTGGTAAAATCAATATTTTAACACCATTTTTTTACTTTTTTTCCTTAAGAATGAGCAAAAATCTCTCATCAGAGCTAGCGTATACATAATATTTGTCGTATGTTTTTCATTATTATCGTTAAAATGATAGTTTTTTTTTTATTACGATTCCAAAATTTTCGTATTGTAACCATTATACTGAATATTCGTAACTGCATCGAAGTAAAGGAAAAATTAAAGCATCAAAAAATAAAATAGAAAATATTATTATATTTTACTTAATTGTATATTCCATCGGAAATGTCGTATACGTCAGAGTAATCGTATCATAATTTAATCGTTACGAATATCCAGCTCACAAGTTTGTGTCCTCCTCTGAAACTTACAATAGACAGTTTACAATATTTTTTACTAAATATAAAAGAGGTTCATCACTCTTCAGTGCCGTATATACATGATCGTATATCTGTGGTTACAAATTGGAAGATATCCCTGGGTATATCTTTATGTTCTAAACGTATACGATTGTTATCATCCCTTTTAAAGAAAAAAAATGTATATGTATCACTTTTTTTTAAATATAGGTTGACAGTACAACCGATTAATGCGCTGGTATATTGGTATACAATTGTTCACAGATGTAGTTTGCCTAATATTATGTACTTAATACTAAATAATAAATAGCATCCTCGCATTGAGAGCATACCTATAGCGAAATTTACACTAAGGAGATTGTTATATTGCATTCTATGTCGAACTGTATGTACAATACGAACAGAAACGAATGAGATTGGATCTCCGAGATTATACGCAGTGACGGATCTCTTAATTCCAAATAAAAAAAAACAAGAAAAAATCATCAAAATATACATAAACTAACCACGTTTAACCCTAACTCTGATTTACATACAAATTAAGTAACACAAAAATGATATTGCAACGAAATTTCTGTTAAAATACTGAAAATCAACGCCCACTACGCGACTAGCGGACGATTGAATCACACGCGAGACGCGATTGCAAATGACAAAATCAATTTCCATAATTTATCTTTTTTTCAAAGAATTAATTAGCAAAAAATATACATTTACAAAAGAGATCGAATCGTATTTTATGACTTAACGTGACTTATATTTACATTTATCGAAATGGAATCATAACGTAGTGTGGAAGATAAGCCACGGGCGCGGGGCCCTCACGACAACCGATCACCTAAAGGCAATATTTTGAAAATATTCTCTTAATACCTAAAACGAACGTAAAACGTTTGGCGTATACTTAAGTCGCTATTAATTTATTACACTAACCGATCTATGCGGTGAAATCTAACAATAATTACCTAAATAATTAAATTGGCAAAGAGTTTCGAAATACTTAGCGTCGCGGCCGCGACCTAACTCTAGCAAGGTTTAACGTAGCAAGATATGGTATCATCACAACTGCGGCCGGAGTCCAGCCTACACGTACTTACTGGAGAGCTGCTTGGCCAGTTCCGTATACTTGAGGAACTTGGAGTGTGGGCTCTCGTCGAACGATTGCGAGGGACTGCGAGGGTCCTGTGGCGAGGCGGCCGTGGAGCCGCTCTTGTGTCCGCCTGGGGAGCCCGCGCCGGGCGGCGCCTTCAGCGGCACAGGCTCCGGCAGCGCGCCGTCCTTCACGAAGTGCATCTTCGACAGGTGGTGTCGGTACGCGCCCTTCGATATGAATGGCGTGTCGCACAGCGCGCACTTCATAATAGAATCTGTTACGACAGCGTCGTTGCACGCCCAGCTGAATGTGAGGATGCTCGGTGGACCAGCCGGGGACGGAGCCGGAGGCGGTGCACGGGATGGATTAGTCTCTGTCTTATCGCATAGCTTTTGCAGAGCAGCTAAAGGGTGGCTGCCGCCTCGGCGAGAGGAGCTCGGCTCGCCGGATGATCCGCCACCGGCTAGATTGTCGAACATGGAAGACAATGCGCCTAAGCTAGATGCAGGCTTTCGTTCAGCTCCTGGTGTGTTGCCAGAACGATCACTAGCCGGGCTGCGAGGGCTGGCGGCAGGGCTAGGGCCCTCACTCTCGCGTTTAGCTACGACGGGCTTCACGTCCTCGTCGGCAGTGCTACTCGGCCGTGGAGGTTCCTCATCCTCATCCACTTCAGTCTTCACGCGGACTGGTTGACTACTCAAATCCACACCATTCTCGCGTTCCTCCTCCTCGACTTCTCTCTTTATCCGAACATCGGCAGGGCGATCTTCTGAGGCTGGAGTTTGAGAGCCACGAGTGTCAGGAGTGGTACGAGGAGTCATGTGATAAGTATCTAGTTTTCTATCAGGAGTCAAAGATTCTACTCTACTACCACCTCGTTCAGACATTGAGCTGGACTCGCTTCCACTGCGTTCTCGGCGGCCATACCCTTGCTGGTGGTGGTAATTTCTCAACATATTCATAGTCTGAGGATCAACCAGTGGTTTTGTGTAGTCTACGCTCTCATCTATGCCTAATCTCTTTAGGATACTAGAACCGATTGGCGCGTGTGATGCGCCACCCGGCATGCCAGGCACGGTGTGCCGCGACCTGGTATCGAAACTCTTCTCTATCAATTGTTCTATGGCATTGAGAACCGAAGGCGACGAGCTTTTATCGTTGCTCGTGTTGGGGTCTTTGGAACTCGGAGAGGAATCGTTCACGGAGGACGGGGAGCGGTGGTGACCAGATCCGGGCGAGGGTAGCTCCTCGTTGATACTCTTGCGTCCGTCTCGGCCAGTGGGAGTGACATGACCAGGTACGTCAGGTGGGATTATGTTATTAGATAATAGGGCGCTTTTCAGAAAGTTCCGTTGGCTATTGGACATAGGTGCCCCTATGCACTGTCGTATGTGTTCGACGAATACTGCAGTCTCAATTTTGTCACCGCATTTTTCGCATGTGATACGGCTTCCAGCGCCAAAGTCTCTTATCGGTTTACCCATCGGTACTCCATTACCATCCCCATTTTTGAACTCATGCTGTGCTCTCTCCAATTCTAGGAGTTTCCTAACTGGTAAAGACTTCTTTCGTTTTTCTCGTGTTTGACGTCGTCTACCACCGCTTTCAGTGATGGAGCGCATAATGTGTTCTTTGTAATGAGAGTTTTTAACCATATGATTACTCAATTCCTTTAGTGAACTAAATGCTTGGTCGCAAACTTTACAAGTTAATACAGCGCTAACATGACTACTAGTGCCAGTGGTAGGTGGCACAGGGTTATTGGCGCCACCAGGACCGCTAGAATTGGACCCCTTACTGCCGTCATCTGACGATTTCCATGAGATAATTTGTTCTTGCGATATGATATTCGTATAATGTTGAGTTCGTTGCATATGGCTTGTCATTTCTGCGAGTGAACGGAAGCTCTCCGCACACCACATACATTTCAATATTTGCCTGGTCTGCTCCGCACCCTTACCAAGCCACACATCTTGTCCACGAACAAGTTTTCTAGGAATGGGCATGTTTTCCTTAATGAGCATATTCAGATCATTCTGGCTCGGTTTAGATGAGCCACTCGAAGACGATGAGTTATGTGAAGGAGTCGATGGGGAACTAGATGGTGGTTGCAAGGAAGGTGGTAAGGGGGCACCTGAGCCCGGCGGTACAGGGACATTGACACCGCAGTGCTTTGCTTCTTTCATGTGTACAGTTAGATCTGCAAGCGAGTTGAAACTCTTCTTACACCATACACATTTAAGGACGTCTTTAGTTTGGTCAGCACCTTTGTTAAGCCAATGCGATTGCCAAGCTGAATGGCGTGCAGCGGCATTTGGTGCTAACCCAGCACCAAGTGCGGCACTTTGCACCGATCGGAATAATTCTTCGCCTCCAAGTTTGCTCAATTCGCTCATCTTCTCTAGAGATTTCATAGCATCACTGGGTGTAGGTGCGTGTTTAAGTTTGCCATTCCAGTCGGATGGGAGACTTCCTTTGGGAGATAGACTAGCAGCTGCAACAGCAGCTGCGAAATATGGAAGATGAGGCGCTACGGGCGTCGACCATGGAGAAGGAGTCGGCTTGAAATCGACAGTCCTTGAACTTTTTCTGGACGGGACAGGCGACGGCGAGTCCTCTGGCCCACGTTTTCTCGTACCAACGGACAAATCGAGAGGACCATTCTCATTCTTACTGAGATTAACAGCATCATCGTGATCGTCTTCGTCGTGAGGTGAGTCACAACGCTTGGTGCTAAAATCAAGTACTGCGTCGGCTCTTTCGGAATCTGTCATGTCCTCTTGGCATGACATGAGAAGTCGTTGTTGCGCAGCGGCAGCAGCTGCAGCGCCGAGATAGGCTGCCACTGCTGCAGAATGCGGGGGCAGCAGTGCAGCAGGCAGCGCGGCAGTCAGCGCTGCAGGCAAGGGCAGGCCCGCCCCGCTGCGACTCGAGTATACCGAGTCATTGGAGGGGCAGCGGGGCGCGCCCGATGACTCCCGTGACAGGCATCTTGGGCTCTCCCTGGGGACAAAAACGTGACAAGACGTTAGACCGACTGACATAATTCACTTAACTAAAATTCGAGCCTGTCTCTGGCCACTCGTTAAGTTAAACCGGTTATCGACATTTGAATATCGGCGGTAAACAAAACGAATGCAAGTTCTTTTTTTACGGCCATCTTTGATAAATTAATAGCTTGATCGTGAATAGTAAATAGAGACACTAATGGGTTTATATTATTTAATATGGATCTCAAAAACACTTTATTACTAGTTGTTCAGGTGTCCTTGTAGGGACTGGCTCTTTTGTTTTTGCTACGTTCTAAATTACAAAAGTCAACTAAAAGTTGGCATAATCAGTATTGACGTTGATTTTTTTATTTTTGCGGCTTAAGTGGAAAGACGTCTGGTTGACATATGATATTTATATAAATCTAAGCAGAATTAGGTACAAATAGGTTAATTCTTTGTAGCAACACGAATATCAACATCAAACAAGTCATATAAACGACAGCTATAAAATTTAACAATCAGCATTTATAGCGTATCGAATAGATTAAAATATTAAATCAATAACATTGTAATACAATTATTCAGAGAATCGTGGCGATATCTAAAGTGATAAACATAACGAACAATAGTTGATGACACCAGTTATCGATTTATTTATGAGTTAATAAATATATATAAAACACGTTCTTTATATCACTAAAGTGAAAGAGCACACTAACAATCTAAAACCTTTAGATTCTGCATCAACTTTAGAGAAATGAATGACGACTTATGAATAATGCCATATACGAATTAAAAGTTATAGCTTTTCGATAAAATGAGGATAATAAGTAATAAATCAGACGAATAATCAGGCCCCTTATTTCCACAAATTCAAACTGTTAGAAAGTAAGTTCCATTGTGATAATCGTATGTGGGCCGGTGATATTATGCTCAAATTCTTCCAAAATGTTACAATACATTTTTTAAAGATTAAATCAAATTTATAACAATGACAAAAGAGAGTTGATACTAATACAGAAACAGAAACATTATTATAAACTTATATTTTTCTGACATAGTCTGCAGACATAACAAACAAAGGTAAAGTTCTAAGTTGAAAAACTGTCAATAGTATGTAATGTAAATTCAATAATTGACTGTGAGGCACTAGGAAATATTACCGGTGAAAAATTACAGAAAAACAATAAAACACTTGAATAAATAGAAAACCTACCTCACGTGGTCGGGCTCGACAATCATTTTAGACGAAATCTTTTCAAAGTACTCCAAACTGGCAACGTCGAAAAACTCGCGGATCCATCAATAAAACACTAGTACAGATGATAACACTTTGTTCCAATACAACAATTGTGACTTCCCAAAAATAGTTGAAATTGTAAACACGTCGCGAAAGACGCGCCGCGATGCCGGCGGTCGGGAGGGAAGTGCGCGGTGCCTGCGGCGGCGGCGGCGGTCCCGCGTGGAATGAGATGCCGCGTGATTTACGACCCGCCTGCAGCGCCCCCTCCCCGCACGCCCTTCGCTAGAGCGGGACAGGTGCCGCTGTTACGACTCAGACAACGAGAAAGACAGAGACGACTATAGATATCCCACTTCGGGGGGTGGCGCTGCGTAATGCAAGCGTGCGTGCGATGCGCGAGGTGGACGTGCAGTGACGGGCGATCGTTCCGATGACAGCCGACTGACAGAGCGGAGCTACTCCGCATAGCTGAGTCACAGTCGTAACACCAATGAAAAATGTACAGAGTATCCTTGATGACCAATAGGCGCAATAACTTTTTAACGAGATTGTTTACAGAATCTCATTAAGGTACAGAGATAGTGTCAGCAACATAGAGGCGCTATACTTTGGAGATAGAAGTCTGAAGGCTTACGGAAGATTACCCGGACAGGGTTGACGGCGATGACAAGGAAATGGCGCGTTAACAAAACGCCGAGACGAGTCCTTTTAACGACTCACGGACAGACAGGGGACGCGGACGGATTTACGCGTATCACGAACAGATTTCCTGCTTTGACAAAGGGAAAATATTTTCTCATGTTTATTTTATTTTTACGCGAGGAAACGTTAGGACACTTCCGAACGACAATATAAATGTCAGCCAAGGAATCGAGAATGACACAACAGAACATTCAAATAAATAAATTAGCAAAAGTAAAGAAACTTAGTCCCGTAATCCCCGGAAACGAATGTTCTACGAGTTTTACAGCCCATAATATTGTTTTTTTTTATATTACTATCAAAGAACGATCTCAAACTAAAATGTTATCAATGATTTCAATCGGAACAACTGTTACAGTGATTTGACAGAATGCTGTTTGTGAACGAAAACTTTTAAAAGTTTTAACACAGAGAATCGCACAGCTGTTTATTGCTTCCTATGAGCATTAGTCGGCTGCGGGTCAATCAATCACACGTATTTATGTGACAACTAGCGCCGTCTCACTCTTAACGAACTAAAATAGCCCGAGTGGGTTGTGACATAAACAAAAGAATTCTATTTCTTTTTTTATTTCTTGTAACGACAGATGATAAAAATGTTGTGATATAATTTACTCTGTGGTCGGTTTGATGTGTAGGAATTAGAACAGAGGTTTTATGCGTCAATGTAGCGTCATTGTGCGGGTCGATGTATGCCAGTATATGGGACACCTGACATCGTTTGAATCTGTTTGAATAATTTTGCAGTAACGAAACAAACTGTTGTCACAGATGTCATCGGAATATTAAAATTGCACTGTTTGATGTAAGAAACATTGGAGGTATGAATGTTTTTGTAGTGTGTTGAAATAAATAATGGTGAGGATGATAAGTTAAGAATAAATACTCATGATTTACAGACGAAGTGTCTTTTTGTGAAAACCTTGATATATCTAATGTTTTAGAATTAGTAGCCCCAGCTCACAGGAGAATATGTGCTGTCAGTGGGAAGACTAAAAGCTGACACTGACAGCACAGAAACTCTGTGCTAACAGGGACGGCAGCGGGAGTGTGGCTTCTCTGCTGTTACACACATCCATAGCCCATGGTAACCACTTTCCATCAGGTGGGCCGTGTGCTTGTCTGCCACCTAAGTGGTATAAAAATATTGAGAACCCTGTCGCACTTATCCATGGAGGTAGACTCTTCGCTAAGGTTTCGTTTTATTATTATGTATAGTGGCCAAACTTGAACCACTGACAGGTACAAAGACGACGAGACGAGTTAGCGACAAACATGTATAAAAAGACGAAATGTATATACCTATGATAGTAGAACCAACAAAAGCCGTACTATTGGGATAGGACATCCACTTGCATCTACAAGCAAGAGGAAAAATATCGTCTCTACCTACCCCAAAAGTGGCTTGACTGTACGTATCAATAATAAAACAAACAATACAAAATAATGAACAGACTTGATCAAATATTTTGATTGCTGAACAGTTAAGTATATTTTGCCGCGATCCTTGAACTATCAAAATTGCGATTGACTAGCGATTTTATCTCGATTTGTGCCAACTCACGCTTGCCCTCGACTGTCACACTTGAATTCAAGCATTGAAGGATAACTATAAATAATATAATTACACCCATGTACCCTTATAGGGGTAGGTAGAAGTGTATTATTACTAATATTTCGCTTACTGTATTTTTCGATCCTACAAATCACCTCCCAATATGAGATGATTCTATGGTTGGCTCTTATGATGTAGGGACAGAAAGAAGCGGAAAAAGCAAAGTACAATAGGTAAAAACTTTGACAGGATGCCTTCATTGTATGACAAGAAGCATCATGCGTCTTCAATTCCATAATATCTTGATTACATTAAGTTAGTTTACAATTACGGTATGAATTTTGATGATGGGCCAGATATAAAAATTCACAAACTTAATTAGTTAAGGGTTTATTTCAAAGTCATATTTTCTAAAATGAACTGAAACATTTAGTACGTTTGAGTACATTAGGACGGGCCAGACTTCGATAATTTCAAACGAACTAATTTGCCCGGCGCTTCGTTGTAATTGGGCAAAGATATGATAATCAGCCGATTTATTTCGCTTCGCTTGAGATAGCATCTAAGTCGAAACTAACGTATTTTTTTTAATTCAATTTTTATCTAGCTGGATACTTGTATTAGGAAAAAATTTGCACAAAAAAATTTAGAGAAGGAATTTTTGAATTGAAGAAAAGAGCGGTTCTTGGGCTCTAATGTACTAGTTTTCTTTGCAATCAGTACTGACACTCAATAAATAAAGAAAAAGGGTAAGTTTCGAAATATATACTTTTATAATCCAATTCAATATTGTATGTTATTCATTATACATACAATATACATCTTTCTTTAATCTAGGATACGCCAATTTGACTTCACCTCCCCTGATAGTAAGCTAAATGCAAAGTCTCAGGAAGGAGGGTCAACATTACAGACACTAAGTAATGTTACAATGGTGGCACTCAGCTTGGCGGCCTCATCAGATGCTTTTTCACGCCCCGCTTAAAGGACCCGGGACTGTAGGAAGAAGGAACCTAACTTTTTTGTCTATATAACTACTAATACAAATACACATGTACACTAAGCACGAATTAATTCGGTTATATACCTAAGGCGGGTGTCAATTACCCACCCGTTATCAAACAGTTCAAACTTGAAACAAAATTCAGTAACTATCTAAAAATAAGTGCAAATACTTCAAGATTACAATACGTTTCGGCTGTCGTTTATTGGTGATTTGAATGCCACGCACTCTCCTGCTCCGATGGGGCGCAGGTTCATTTCCCCTCAGGCATAATATTTGTTTAGCCTAATATTTATTCCGTTATTTATGTTACTACGCCCTCGGAGCAGAGACAACGAAATAAAAATAAATAAAAATGCTTATAGATATCTTTTTCTTCTGAACTTTAAAAGATTTTCAAAGTTCTGAACGTAACCCTTAATATGTAAAAGGGACTTGTGACTGAAATTGAAGTTTATAATCACAGACGTATAGAAATGAATGCCCATTTTGGGATGCGAGATACCTAGATAATAATACAAGTAATTATGAATACGTAAACCCGACTTTTACAATATCTCACCTAGTATGTTCCCAAAGGATTCCAAAATTTCGCCCACTCTCTGATTACACGTAATGAAAGGTACTGTCGTTTTCCGTTTGCAAACTTTCTTAAGCAATTTTAAATGTAAAATGAAAAAAAAACGGCAGTTTAATTTTTGCAGCAAGATTTTTTTTTATACCACTTAGGTGGCAGACAAGCTCACGGCCCACCTGATGGAAAGTGGTTACCGTGGCCTATGGACGTATGTAACACCAGAGAAGCCACACTCGCGCTGCCGACCCTGTAAGCACAGAGTTTCTGTGCCGTCAGTGTAGAGGACAAAGCAGGACAAGCCTTTAGTCATCCCACTGACAACACAAATTCTCCAGTGAGCTTTGGGTACCCTACTCACAGCTGGGAACACAACACGAAGTTATTACAAACTTTGCCCAACTATATACAGGATGTGTCGGTTATATGTTGGTTGGGCAAAGTCATTCAAGTTTGGTTTCTTGCTACAAAAATCAAACATTTTTTATTTTCCTGTATATTTAGCAAAAACCAAAACTTACGTGAACAAATCAGTCCATCAGAATCTAAACAATAGAAACTGAACGCGAACTAGAACCTTAAAATGATCGATCACGCCACCTCAGTGCACCTAATTGACATTGATTGAACAGGCATAGAACGAAACCAACTTATAAAGTCCACACGCAAAACCTTCAACTTCCTTAAACCTATAAGTTTAAAGTTGAAATTTGATTGACAATGCATTTGAAGGTAAAACAATAAAACGTTTGGTACTTAGCCAGGCGAAAGATAAAGATTGGAAACATAAGATATTAATACAATTAACGATTTAA
The DNA here is from genome assembly GCA_963662185.1 of Eilema griseolum. NCBI lineage: Eukaryota > Metazoa > Arthropoda > Insecta > Lepidoptera > Erebidae > Eilema > Eilema griseolum. The sequence goes on from OY759240.1 coordinate 26,208,875, forward strand.
TAATATCCTCAAGTCAGTTTTGAAGTAAATTGTGACAAGTTGTGATAATAAATTAACTTTTTAAATGATTTACAAGTTAATAACGATCGGTGACTTCGCTGTAAAAATACTTTTAAGTTTATCTTTGATTATTTTATTGGCAGTTTCTCTGTTTTCTTTCTCTTCTTTTATTTTCTATTCCTTAATCTCTCTTTCTCATTATATTTGAATTAAAATAATAATTTCGGTATTTATAAATAGTGTTGTTACAGAAAGCGTTTACGAACGTTCGTTTGAAAATTTCAGTTGACACAAAAGTTAATTATTCTTGTGTTTATTATGTGTTTATTCAGACATACTCTTCTATCGCACATAAGAGAACATTAGATGCCACCGCTACAGTTATTAAACCTTACATAAAAGTTGATTTTCTGATCGACCTGTCCTTCAGTCTTCATTAACAGTACGTAATGTGATCAAATACTATAAATTTGATCAAAACTATATATGTAATGTAATAAAAATGAAACAGGTGATCAAATTTCTAATTTGCAATAAAATTTTAAAACTAAATATACAAATATGTACGTCAGTATAGACAGTTAAATATTGAAATTAATCGATTGCACCTGTCCATATATCGAGTCGATTCGATTCGCGTATGATCTGATTAACGACTAACAAAACAATATAAATCAAAACCGTATCGATACTTATGCAAATAATCGATATTATGCTTATTGTTAGAATGAATCAAAGAAGACTAACGAAACAGGTGTATGAGGCGAGTGTGGATGGTACCGTCGGAAGGGGAAGACCTAGGCGCACATACCTGGACCAAATCGGGGAAGTTTTAAAAAAGGGGCAGCTCAGGAGTGCTCTAAACCGACGAGCATGCATGAAGAATGTAATGAGAGTGAATGAAGCGAGAGTAGTATGTCAGGATCGTAGCAAGTGGAGATCCGTGATCTCTGCCTACCCCTATGGGAAACAGGCGTGATTTTATGTATGTATGTATGTATGTATGTTAGGAGACAGATGTGACGTATTATATTCCTATTGTTTAATATTAAGAATTAATTTAACATTGCCCATCTTTCTCGTAAACCATTGACTTTGCACCTTGCAGTCGTCAAAATCATGACATTGACTATTGATACATAACGTTAACTTAAAGAAGATTTTAGTTATAGTAGTGTTAAAATAATGATACAGATACAATTCAGCTTTAATTGCACTGGTTTACTTAAATTCTTGTAGTAACTTAATTATAACTAATTATCAAATTTACTCAAGAATATCCTCACATACTTCGTGAGTGTCCTCTACTGTCATTAGTCTTTTCAGGCAGGTCCGCCCGTTTTGAGTATTTCTGACCTGTCCATTTTTCTAAATTTTATCAATTTGGTCAATAAATCCTTAATAGTTAATAAATATATATAAACAATAGACTTACAGCTAGAAATATTTTTTTTTTCCATGCGATAAATCCCCACGCATACCTCCACCATCGGAGCTCGTGGGAGAGGTTATGTCGGACTCGAACCGACTAAAACGCACGAAGCCTGTGGGTCGTTTTTAGTTGCCGAAGGTGAGGTTAACAGGCTTATCCCTCGCACCGACCCTCTCTCGATTTGGCCCTCTCCTCGGGTGTGGGGACCACAGAGTCCCCAACTCGTCCCCACTAGAAATCAGTCTAGCAATAATATGTACAGTCAGCACCAGACCCATCTTGACGAAAAAAGTACTCAAAATTATCTTACTGCCTTGGTTTTTCACCCTTCCTGTTGACTGATTGTTCTGATAATATTTGGTACACATCATTGGATCGAGCGATAATACAATTTAAATTAATAAAACAGTTTTAAGTTAATCTTTTCAGACTTTATAGACAATATGGTTCAGACGCTGACTGTACTTCTCAGATACAAATCTTGATAGATAAATTATAACTGCCATTAATCAATGTTAATGATTGTCCAACCTCGAATGTTTGTTTAGCAATGATTTTAATTATGATACAGTTATCTGAAATTAGGAGCATGATAAGGTAATTGAAGGTAAAATACATATACCTACATATTATAATCACTAGGGTATTCGCTAATTACACATTACTTAAAAAAAAAAGAATATTAAAACCGAAATTACTAATATTCAAACTAACCCCTCCAGCAAAGCTAAATTGTTTGTGTTAGGAGTGGGCTCACGTCGGTAGTGTAATGGCCAGGCTTCGAACCCGGGACCTCCTACCGACCAAGATATTATATTACATAATTATAATACTGATAATAATAGTCTAGCTTCTTTCTTATTGAAGCAAGCAAATATGACATTCACTTATCGCTTATTTTACTTTCATATTTGTTTCCATATATTTTTATACTTCCATACTTTTGCCACAGACTTTCTTTAAAATGTTAATAAATCTTCGATCTGATTTAGAACCTAAACAAGATCCTCAGGGTTCAACCTAACGTCAACACAAACAAAATGTTTAGTATTGAAACGTTTATTGAAACTAAATCAGTTATAAAAAGATGTTGATGATATATGTATTACTCTTTAATTTTACAAGCAGTTAGGACGTTTAAAACAGTATCAACGAGACTACAAAAATGTTTTTTTTTATTATTATAAAATACCAAGATTACCAACCTTTTTTATACGTGCCGGTGGGAGAAGTTATGTCGGACTCGAACCGACTAAAACGCACGGCGCCTGTGGGTCGTTTTTGGTTACCGAAGGTGAGGTTGACAGGCATATCCCTTGCACCCCGGCCGACACAGGGCCATCTCTCTCGATCTGGCCCTCTCCTCGGGTATAGGGATCACAGTGTCCCGTAGAAACGTATTGTTTCCCTAAACAATCATATTCAATAACTCTGTTTCATACCCATGAAATATGACTTGTTAATGGTCCTTTTTTGTGATTTGTTTACCTTTTGTCTCAAGTCCAGTTGAATAAACTATAGATACGTCGCAAGAGACGTGTGTAATCGATAATTCCAACAAATCATGTGAGTTGGACAAAGTAATCATACGGTGTGTGACTGCCACGGGTTTGATTCCCACACTGATTTATGACAATATGTATTATATCTACGTTTTCATGTATTGCTTTATCAAATATCACTGTAAGTGATGCGAGCATATTTTTCAAAAGACGGTTCTATTTATGTGAATAAGATAGTGTTTGGGTACTTTTGCTATCAGCCTCTTCTGCCAGCTGGTACACTTACCGATTAAAGAACGAGGTTCAGGCTCAGAACTATAATTATTTTAAAAAAAATCTCTAAATAAGCAAGAAAGTTATAATGATATATTAACTGAACACAATAGACCCCTAGCAGTACTAGATTGTGAAAGCTATTATTAACATCTATTTAGCTTTGTGCTATTAACAACAAAACACATCAATCATTCCGCAACCAAGATCAATAATTCACCCAAAAAGAATTTCAAAATTAAAATTGATGGAGCGTCATTTCGGAAATTTGGAATCATTTTTAGTTATTCTGCCCACTATAACTGTCGAATCCATTCATATCTGTATCTTTACGAACTCCAATTCGTCTTTAACAACTCTAAATTAAACCTTATTCCGTTGTAATATGACTGACCCTAACTGCATTATGAATTTTAGTTTCTCTGTTTAGCCGTTCATGCCGATCATTCAAAATACAACCATGTGTCTTTGTAATAAGAATGATATAGGTAGTAAATAATATAGTGGTTTAGTAAGTAGTGCTTTCGATGGACAGCCGTTGTCAACTAATCGTTGGAAACAATGGGATCATTAAAGTGGACACCGTAGACTCGGCAGAGTGATGCGCGGACCGCCGTGTTGACAATGCCTATATGGATTATGAATGAGGTTATTGTTTAAGATTTTGTGTTACGGATAATTCTGTAGATAGCCTATAAGTTTTCAACTAACTAACAAATGAAATGACATAAAATGTAATGGATGTACCTGATAATGATATTATAGAAGATAAAGTAGTGACAATAGAAATTAGATTGAAGACAAGACTGAACGAAAGAATAACCTTGACCCGCAACCTATTAACGATTGGCTTTCCCCGAATTCTGAGAATTTACGTTAACCTAAATAGCCATGAAGTTCTTAGAAGTTAAGAAAGTTTACAAATCCAATAGCCAGCAATATTATGATCCATATGCACTTAGAAGTTCAGAGAATTAAATTTTAGAAGGTATTGGAAACAAAAATAAGAAACGTCACTGAATGTTCAAAAAGTTAAATACATACATACATATAATTACGCCTTTATCCCTGGAAGGTCAGGCAGAGGTGAATTAAAACCCACATTTCACCAATAATTGTATTCGGTCCCACGTAATAGGGGTGAGCCTGTTGCCGTATTCTATTGGCACTATTGTTGATTCGAGCCATGCATCTGAGGTTGAGTCTGGGTTGATGTTAAACAGATGGGGTGGCCCAAATTCTACTTTGCTGGAAACCACGCGGCAAGTTTTTAAAGTTAAAAAAAGAATTGACACATTTTCCAACTAGTTGAAACCTGCGTCTCCGTCCGCATGGATATCAGTTTTCAGGTTTTTTGGCAATAACTCCGGTATTAATCAACTGATTGCGATCAAACATGCATAAGATTTTAAGTCTATAGATAGAAGAAACTCACCTTTCAGCATTGGGATCTTGGATCAACGTAGCTGGTATACTATGCTCGATGTCATCTCGTTCGTCTGGAGCGGGGGAGGTGCGGGACGCGGGGGACTCTGAGCGCGACGCTTCACCTTCTCCCCCTTCCTGCCTCTCCCCCCGGTCACTTCGTTCCTTCACTCCGCTTTCTGGACTGTTGTCTTCTTCTGTGGACAATAGAGAAAGGAATCATTAGTTGGATCAATAGGCATCTTGTGGATAGATGCTATCACTATTGGATAATATACCTGTGCCTACACCTTCGGGGATTTACAGGCGTACGTTATAGATCCGGTAATATCTTTAATCTATTTAAGTTCTATAATCTATTTAATTGCAAAAAGTAAAGGTAAAAAGGTGGTTATAAGTTTAACCACAATGGCAGTTGATTTTTTGCACTTCGTTTAGATGTTAATTTATAAAATAATATTACTTAATAAGTGTTATAGATTGTATTAGTGAACAATCGCTAATAAATCTTATTAATGAAAATATTAATTATACACTCGAGAGCAATGAATCCGGGTCACTTAAAGAATGTTAAAAATCTCGGAAACTAAAAATGATAGGTTAATGCAATAAATTGTATTTAATAGACAATGTAATACTCCTTAAATGAAAGTAAAAAAAATATGAGTCACCATACATTTTATTAACACAAAATTACATAAAGAAAAAAACTGCTGATCTCTCCTTAAAACAAAAATAGGAAACATGAAATTTTTGAACTTTATTACGATTTTCTTGAATTTTAATACTTCGTATTGCCTCCTCGTGCTTCCATTACTGCGTTTACGCGGTTTGGCATGCTGTACACCAAGTTCCTTATACGATTTTGGGGAATATTCTCCCATTCCTCTGTGAGAGCAATTTTGAGCTCACGAAGCGTGATTGGGGGAGGGTTTCGTTGTTTTACGCATCTGCCTAGCTCGTCCCAAGCATGCTCGATCGGGTTGATATCCGGGCTGCGCGCTGGCCACTCCATACGAGTAATGTTCATCTCTTGAAGGTAGTCATTCACAATCCTACCTGTATGAGGTCTGGCATTGTCATGCATAAATATAGCATCCTCACCTAAATTGACCATAAATGGACCAACGTGATCATTGAGGATTTCTTCCACATATCTTACGCTAGTTAAAGAGCCGTTTTCTATGATCACCAGCTCTGTGCGACTTTCAGAAGAAATTCCGGCCCACACAAGTACAGACCCACCACCGTAGGCTACTTTTTCTTCGATGCATGCTTGCTTGAATCTTTCCCCTGGTCTTCGATACACTCTGTGTCTTCCATCGTGCTTGTAGAGCATAAATTTTGATTCGTCGGAGAACATAACTTTTGACCAATCTTCAATACTCCAATTTACGTGGCTCTGGGCATAACTTAGTCTCGAAATACGATGCCCACGCTCCAGTTTAGGGCCGTTTGCAGGTCTAAGGGGTTTTAAGTTAGATTCAGCAAGCCGACGTCTTACTGTCCATGCACTTGGGTTACTTCCTCCGAGGCGTCGAAACTGATTGGTGAGTTCAGTTCCTGTGAGAAAGCGATTTCGAAGCATGGTGTTCACCAAGTATCGGTCTTCTCGTGCTGTGGTACACCTGGTTCTGCCCGTTCCTGGTCTGCGTAGGTTAGAACCAGTTTCTTCGTAACGTCGGAGAACTCTTTGTACTGTTGACAGCGACACACCGACAGTCCTGGCTGTATCGCGCTGACTCCGGCCGGTTTCCAGCATTGTAAGTATTCTGGTGCATTCTTCAGGCGTAAGCGACATAATTTCAGCTTGATTAATGAATATAGAGCACTATCAACATGGTTTATGTACCCACATAAATGACAGATTACAAACAAAAGCAACACCAAATGCTGTAATTTCGTAGTTCCATCTTCGAAAGTGGCCCTTTTTCAAATTTGATTTTTTTATGATATAACTTTACAATAACTAAGAAGTTTTAATACCTTCATTTAAGGAGTATTACATTGTCTATTAAATACAATTTATTGCATTAACCTAGCATTTTTAGTTTCCGAGATTTTTAGGATTCTTTAAGTGACCCGGATTCATTGCTCTCGAGTGTAGTTAGATATAGTGCTTTTAAGAGGAAAAATGATATATGACAAATGAGTAATACTAATCAGAGCACAAATACTGCGAATCATGTAGAACAGGAAAACGATAACATCAAATTTCATAATATCAATTAAGTATACAAAATTAAGTAGTATTTTGAATGGGGCTAATACTATCTATGACGTCTCAGCGGCAAAGTAGTAATTACAATTGGAAAAACTTAAATCAATAATCATATCCGTGTCTGAACGAGATACCTGGGCATTGCCATAATAATGAGATAATAAACGTCAAATACAATCAATAAATCATACATACAATTAGCAATTACCTCATAAAACATCAGTTACTATGCAAATGGAAAATTCTGATATAAACAACATGACACACGCAATTCAGATAGAATCAATTACATTCGAAAAGACACAAACACAAATTAATCACGATAAGTGAGACATTTTAAAACTGTATTTAGGTTGAATTAAAGAAAAAGATAAAATAATATCGATTTATTGCGATTGTTCATCTTCTAAATGTAGTAATGAAGTGGTATGATAGATATATTACGTTGATAAAGAAGAAAAAACATAATTGTAATGAGGCCATTGGACATTGCGCAAAACATGTGATCGATTTATGATTGATTAGTTGTATATTGGGCGATCAATTATTCAGAGCTATCGTTTGACATAATTTGGTCGATAGCGATACCGATATATGATGTCTGTCTGATAACTATGCAATCACCTAATTAATACTCGTAACACGAAGTTTTGTGGTTTTCTGTGTGAATTTATGTATTGATTGATATTGTGTTAGATTTCGTTAAGTGCACCTACTGATGCCATTGAGGCCCAAGGCAACTTCACCGACAAGGACGAGGCTCTGGTACTGGCTCCATCTGAAAACCAGCGCTTCGTATACCATGGTGTGCGGGGCATTCATGCTGAGATGGTGGCCCATTTGTGTGCGCACGATGTGCAGTGAGTGAATTCTTCTTTCTTGTGTTGCCTTATTGTGTTTATATATTTGTCTGACTCTCTGTACGTTGTGTGTTCTTAAATAAATGCTTTTTCTTTCTTTCTTTCTTTCCTCTCGGGACAACACAATAGTAGCGAACTCTAGTTCCCAAAGTGGCAATTTTAGACGTAACTAGGAAATCGCTATGAGGATGTTTATGATAGATGCAATGGCGAAAGGTCCCTATAATCTGACTTCTGCTGGCTTCATAATGGGTCGAATGGTGCATGACAAACTAAATCGAGGTAAATGTTTTTCCACCGGTTTTCCTTTTGAAAATTTTCACACTACTCGTCACACACACGTCTCAATAGAATTCGATACTAGTGTACGCCTTGGGGCTCAGATGTTAAGTGCCAGTGATGAACCAAGTGTAGTTATAAAATTTGGTCGTCTCAAGTAATGTCAGATCTTCTAAAACTTTAAGGTGTTAATGTATTGATACAAACGAAGGATTACATAGAACTGCACATTTTTTTTTGTTCCTAACTAAAAACGAACTGATAGAATCATTAATACAACAGTAAAAGATGATGACACAATATACAATGAACATCGAAAGTAGCAAATTTGATCTGAAAACAAAGCGTTCGTTTGACTGTAACAAAAGCATCCAACAAAAAGAGAACTACACAGATTATGAAGTTATCGTCTGTCCGAAAAATGCATTGAAAAAAAAAACCGCCGTATTTGAAACCGGATAGCCGTAATATCGGCGCGGTGGCCGGCCGGCTTATTTCACTGTCCAATGGGTCGTGAACCACGTTTCTGCCTGTTAATTGATTAAAACGCAACGTGTCAATCCGGGCCGGATGGCAAAGATGCGGTTGAGGACGAATCGCCCGCGGCGGTCTGCATTGTGGATAGTGATGGGACATGTTCCGGGGTTTTGTCTAAGCGGGATATGACTCTGTGGGGTGGTTTTGTTTGCCGCAAATGTTGTTGCAGTAGATTAGTGTAAAACATCAAAGTTTATTGTTTTTGAGGGATGAAATAACTTATTCATAGTTAGAACTTTGTTAAACAACTGTGCAGTTTACACAACTGATAGCAAGTGTTAGCAGTTGCAACTGTAATGAATGAGGTCCTGTATTCAATTTCTGGACTTTTATGTAACGATAAAAAATGAAAACTTTTGCTCAATAATAACAAAATTTTATTTATTATTAATTATTTAGATAACACTTAGATTTTTAACTTACTGCATAATTCATTTTAAAATTCAAATTTAGAAATAATAGATTAAATGGATTTTATCTAAAAAATTAACTTGCAAAAATGGAACGCACAAAATGTCGATATTTGAATCCCGCCTCGATCTCGTGAAGTTCAAATGCTATGCCCATCACTACACACCGTATGTGCCAGCTAACCAATTGATCAAAGGAGTTGATCAGCCGCTGGCGGGACCTGCCGGTGACCCTGATGCGCTTATAGGCGCGGGTTTTAATAAAGCCCTTTGCCGTTAGTTGGTACGTGAATTGTGGTCCCAAAGGCTACATGGTGGTGTAGGTATGTTATGTTGATGTAGCATTTGAATCAGAAAAGTGTGTGAGTGTTATTTAGAATAAAAAGAACCAGTTTTTATATTATATTAAATTAATTAGTGCAATGCCGAGAGAATACCAACTCTGCCAACTGAGCTTTATTGATATGTCTTGAAAAGATGAATTTCTTATCTATGTACGTCTTTATGAAATCTTAAGAACCATGGAAATGACCTGATCTAAAGAACAGCATCTTTCTTGAAAGTTGATGTTCTGTAGAATGAAACTTCGAAACAAGAGTGTTTTGACTATTTTAAAATAATTAAACGGTATCTAATTAAATTACTGAACATCCAGAAGAAAAATTAAACTCGTGACAGGAGAATATCCTACCTTATCTTGGATAGCGGAAGTTCTAGTCTACATCTTACTAAAAGTATACATTATAAGTTGGTGGTAACCACTTACCATTACCCAAACAGCGAGTTTGTTACTTACATTAGTATTATAAAAAGAAAGTGATGCTTATGATAACCATTCTGAAGTATTTTCTATTTTCACTCCAATTTAATGAATTTTTTGTAATGTTCATCAGCACAAACTGCAAAATATACAATAAACAAACAAAAAGCTATTTTATGACAAGAGTATTAAAGTTCTAATTCGCTTTCATCCACAATATCGACCCATTTCGATAATGAATCGATAATATCAAGATTTATAACGTTTTATTAAGAAACGGTTTAGTTAACGTTGTCCTCTTTACAATCGATAATTTAATCGGTAATCGGTAATCGCCAATCGTATCGGTTTCACGGCGATTTTGGTGAAATTGATCTATTGTTTCGTAAAAAATGTATAGTTCTTTGTCAGTTTCTACTGTGACGAATTGGAGTGAAAAATTTAGTTTTAAATTGCTATCACTGAATATATCTAAGACTTATTGACATTTTTTTGTTTAATGACATAACATATTTTAAGAACTTTCTTTTGCGAAAATTAGTAAGTAATGTTTGAAGACGCATTAGAAGCAAAGCCTTTTAAATCGATTTAGAAAGAAGCAAGGATCATTCTTTTATTATCAGCGAATATTCTAGTGCAAGTTTTATCATTGTGTTATAAATTGGGCATGAGGTCATTGTTATAGAGACTAGATCAATTTGACGATTGGTTTCTTGTGGAAATCGCACTAAGTGTTGTAATTTAAGATTGCATAAAATCGGTTATTTTTAATCCTTATTCTTCACATGTTTATGATCCCTTGTGAAGTTGAATACAAGGGTAATCACATTTCTTCATTTGTCGTTTAAGTCAACTAACTTAGAGGTCTGTCAAACCGAAACATTTGTATGTCAAATTTGTGCTTTGTATGGTCAAATCCTAGTTATGAATAAAATGGTTTAAGGGGTAAGCCCTTAAATAATTCTATTCCAAATTAGGTATGAGTAAATTCTATACATGCAATTACTTACCGACATCACACCAATGAATGATGAGACAAAACATTATAAAAATGTTGAATAAAAAGCAAACTGTGTCGCATGTCGCTTCCAATTACCTTAACCCTTTAAATTTGAAGTGCAATTTCACAGCGGTTGTTAGTTTCACTTACCGCGGATTATCATCACCTTATCACGTGATCAATCAAACAGCAGATGCTCGTAATCCAAATATCAGTGATAACGTATTCGCAATAACGCAACGGTGCGACAACTGTTTACTTTTGATGGCGATAATCGTTTTATTTGCGTTGATACATTCACCTCCCTATTGAAGTGTAGATGTTGTTACAGCTTTTTTGATATTAGTCGAAATTTTGATAAGTTATATTGGATTGCATAGAGTGCACGATTGGTTGGTTTAAAAACATTACGACGATAACAACTTGGATAAAATGAAAGAATTTCGGTCTTTTTGGTGAATTAATTTGAACTTCGATTGAAGAGCCAACTTTGTCAATTCACCATCGTTTCAAAAATCTGTTTCGTCTTTCCTCTCTACGAGCCCAAACCTCTAAGAATCCCTTTCTCTATTTAGTCCAATACATCTCTTACCATACCACAGCCATGTCAAACTAACTTATTATAAACTTTATTCAAATTAACATAAGGACCACTTATAAAGTGAACCTGCACTAATAAACAAAACCTTCAAAGTAAAAGTTTCAACCGTTCAATCAGTCGGTGCAGTGTCGGGGGCAATTTCCCCGGTCGTGTCGCAGACGTGTCGCTGTCGTGTCGCTATCTGCGCCGGACGGCCGCACAAAAGCGAGAACTCTTTGTTGTCGTCATCCATTGAAATTGAACGGCGATATTGATAGGTCAATTTTAATTTTTAATGAGTTATAGTGGATAGTTGGGTAATTCAATTGCCTTTCGTCTCGTTTTAATTGCTCAGTTTGAATAATGAATATATATGCCATTAGAAGCATTTAAACATTTGATACTAAGTAATTCTTTTTTTTTCATCATATTAATAAGGTAAAATTTATAGTAGCGTTGAATGACGGGTACCTCAAGGATCTATTTTGGGTCCCTTTAATTGTTTACAGTTTATATGACCTGACAATAATGGTTGATAAACTTGCTTTCAATAATTTTTAGACAAACACACGGCCCATCTGATGGGAAACGGTTACCGTGGCCTATGGATGTAAATAACACCAGGGGTCGCACTCGTCACCCTCGTGCTTTCCTTTGTTGTGCTTTTTGTGAAAGAAACTTACGAGATAAAAGTCTGATTAGAATTATTCGTGCTTCATTTTAAACAAATTTATGAAATAAGCAAGTATGTTATTAAAAATATACACCTCCATAAAGAAGTATCGGTATTAACACTTAATAGAAATAAATTGACAGTATTTTCATTCTGTCTGCAAAGAAGCAATAAGTTAATAGTCAATTCAGTAAGATTTTATAATAACATCCCGATGAGATTATCTTACTGAACGAAAGTAAATTTGAGAAAGTAGTAAAAGAAAACTTGTTAAAAGAGCCCACTATAATGTAAAAGACTACGGCGAAGATAAGATAAGAGTGCAAGACGACCTAACTTTGAGCAATAGCTTTAACTCTGACGAAGCCTTTCTACTGTTGCTTGATGATCCTAATTTGTATAAATTTGACAAAGTTACAGTCCTATCACTTTAAATATGAAAATTTTAACTGTATATTTTACTTTTTATATAAAGACTGCTGACAATTTTGTATTTTATTTCTTGAATTTTCAAAATAACTTTTTGTTTTGTAAAGAATACATACTACATACTACATACATATTATTCCCATTAAACCACTTCAGCTAAGTCAAAATTGCTTGGTTTAGAAATGGCTTCTGGTCCGTTTGTGTAATGGCCAGGATCCGAATCTGGGATCTCCGTAAGTCCAGCTTCTTAACTATTAAGCTGATTTTTACCTGTCATGGGTCTTAATAAATGTGTGTAATTTCATATAGTATAGAAGTGGTTTAGTCATTTTATAGATCACGAAATTAGAAAATTAATATAATAAGGCCAGTCAAGTCATACTAAAACATGCAAGCAGAACATTTTCCAATTTAACAAGAAACTGTGTACAAGACCTATTCCAGCAAAAAGCCTTCACAACAATCGAGTAAACCGACTTACTAATTACGTACAATGTTCTTAAAAAAAGTATCAAAATCGCAACATCACCGATCTGTCACCGGTTCGTGCGTGACGATAAATCGCATGCACGCACGCACACAGACCATAAATCCTGCACACCACCGATTGGTGATCAGATGTATCGAATTTGTCCTTCCAGCTTCGTATTAAGTGATCCAATTATAATCAACCGGTTTTCGATTGATCAACATTTTTGTGCTTATTATATTTTTTCTTTCGCGAATTTAGGGTTAAATGTATGTAATTTTTGACGAATAACCTTTTTTGCTTGCATGAACCCTAATTTACGTTGATGATGTTATTATACTTTTCATTACGGTCAGCATTTTGATCAATTAAAGTAGCAAAATACTTTGCACTTTTGCATGGATTTGATACTGAGACTATGCATTGTGGTTTTGATGAGTGAGAAAAAGTACTAAAAATAATCTTAATTATCATAACATAACATAACATAAACTCACGCCTATATCCCCGAAGGGGTAGGCAGAGGTGCTAGCACCCACATTTCGCCAGTTTATGTTTAGGTCCCAATGTAATAGGTGGCGAGCCTATTGCCATTAACCGGGCACTTATAAACCTGCGATAAATACACACATAACTTCGAAAAGCATCGAAAAGTCATTGGTGTGTGCCATGGTGAAACCTGGGATCGAACCCGAGACCTCGTCTCAGCAGTCCATTACCCAAACCACTAGGCTACCGCGGTTGTTAGGTTGTTATCAATTAATTATAAATACCAAGATTCATTAAGATAATATTGTTTTGAGTATCGCAGTCGAGATAGATCTGATGTTGAATCCTGCCTGTCTATACACAGGGCTGGTATCTACAGTAATTGACCGGTGCTACGTACCCGGGGGTTCGCTCGTAAAATGCCAGATACCGCGTTGTGCGAGTGTGTTCTCGATAGTGGCCACCGACCACTGGTGATAGTTCGTGATAATACAACTTATGGCGGTGATATAAATGTGATTAAAAGATTCTTGTAACAGGTCAAGATTGTAATATCTGTACAGTATCCTTAAAAGGTGTTGTGTTAATCGCAAATTATTGTCGAACTATTGTAAAGTATCTAATGTTGATAACAGTTTTGTAGATTCAATTTATAAGAAAAGATATTCTCGGTGGCCAAATAAGTCATAGGTTACATACATAAACTCATAAACTCGCGCCTATATCCCCGAAGGGATAGGCAGAGGTGCTAGCACCCACATTTCGCCAGTTTATGTTTAGGTCCTAATGTAATAGGTGGCGAGCCTATTGCCATTAAGCCTATGATGAAAAATAAACCGCGATAGCCTATTGGTATGGGTAATGGACGGCTGAGACGAGGTCTCGGGTTTGATCCCAAGTTTTACCATGGTACACACCAATGACTTTTCGATGCTTTTCGAAGTTATGTGTGTATTTATAAACCTGCGATATTCTCAAATTTGGTGTAAGTTACCTACTGATATTTGCATTACGATGCCATCAACATAAAATTATTTAAATATAATTTTATGAATCACGGATATAAAATATGTTGATGGATGATCAAACATGAATATGTAACTGCTTGGCTTTTTATGTAAATCATTTGTCATTTAACATTTGATTATTAAGTCAGTCAAGATCAGGTTTCAACTGATTTATACCTAATTAATATTATCTGTCCTCTGTTTCGACTTAAATTATTAGTTTTGTAGATTTTAGGTAACATAGCCTTATCTAATATGAAAATTAAATCATCATCGTCATGCTAAATTATTGTTATACCAAGTTTTAAAAATCTACCATTTTGTATTTTTTAATAATAACAACACTGAATAAAGAAACAATAATCTCAAGTTTCGAAATTCAATATTTTAAGAACACTTGCAGAAAATACAATATTTCATTTTTCATTCATAGACCCACAACAAAGATGTACGTACTAAAGATAATAGAACAGTCTAACCCTCCAATGACTACTGCATCATCAATGACTCGTATAAGCGTCTACGTGACGCAACAAGTAACGAACAGAGGTTCAAGTATAACTTGTCAGGATGGCAGGCCGTGCGAAGTGTCGCGTTGTTTATCGCTTTGTGGACTGGGCCTGTAAAGTGGCCTCGTCGGGACGGAATGTTTGTGATAGTGTTTAAATCTTGGGCCTGGTGACAGTGACGCTGTTAACTATATATTGTGGTACACGAGTGGCGCGTAAAAGGTTTCTTTTTGTTACGTAAAAGTAGTTTTTATATGCTTAGGTACATGGACAATTTACTTTGTTTGTATAAGGTTTTTTGTAGACTGTATAAAATTGGTTTAGTTTATTAATTCAAAGTTTTACTAGTTTTAGCCCACTAGTTGAGGAAGACGAATTTTATCTGTACTTAAATTAAATTATTTAAAAATTAGGTGTTTAAATATTAATAATATTCTAGAAACGTCCTTGAAATAGTAAAGAGCAGAAAGAGAGAAATAGTTGCTACTTAAAACAAATTAAGCTTTTATTGTAGTAAATTTTAAGTTGGAGTAAAAATACTGCGTCGGCACTAACTTCAATCATTTTTATATTCAAGAAGAGATTTGACAACCAATGTTAAACGATCTTTGAGCGTAGATTAAACAGTGCAGTTAGGCATTGTTGCCACAAGCCAGTTCACAACAAAAAGGCACGAACAGTCGTGCTTCAAAATACATAAACTCGTTGTCGCGACTATCACGACATTGACAGTCGATATAAGTCTAAAAAGTCAAATATCCTGACACTATCAAACCATACAATGAGTTTAGCCAAAGTTCGTGAGGTTACTGTAAGTAGTTCTTCCGCAAACATAAAGAGGCTAGGAAATGTATGTAAGAAATGAATATTATATATTTAAATAAATCTTGATGGCTCACTGATTAAGGAATCGACCTTACGATCGAGAGGTACCTAGGTCAGACTCTGGTTATTATACTACCAACATGATTTGAATATGACTGAAGCTTCTACTACAAGCAAATAGCTTAGCTGGAAAGGTTAACAGAATCGCTGCCGATAATTTAATTTACACGTACTCTTTGAAAAAAGAACTGGTTGTTAAACCGAAGATAAAATATCTGAAATATAATATAGTCACTACAGTACAAAAGGTCACTTTTAGTAAAAAAGTACCATCAAAATTTATTACGTTAATTGCAGTGTCTTAACCTCAACACTGTTAAAGAATATATAAATTTCAAAGAACATAATGCATGTCAAATATATACATATATTGTCAGTTTATAAACCGATTTCACAACTCCTCACCCCTTTTACAAAACCATATTTTCTTTCACAAAACATTAATAAACATGTATGGTATCAAGTATCTAAACATTCGCAGCATAAAGCGGCGCAACAAGTATCAATTTGTCGCTGTCACTCCACGGCACGGGAGGGTTGACTCTGCTTAGTGTATCAACTATTTCGGCTCTTGCTAATGTAGATCTTGTAATTGATTGCCATTGGGAGAAGAGGTTTTGTATTATGCATTAGTTTGGAGACAAATAACTTTTTAAAGAGAACTTGAAAAGTAGGGACAGCATGTGAAATTTCTTGGATTTGACCGAAGCTTATCATTAGATGGGCTGCAGAGATAATAATGTAATTGACATTGTAAATACAGTGATCCTTATAATATATGTATGTCTAGGTCAACAAAGAACTGTGAAAGAGAAAGAGTCGAGCATAAAACGCTGTCTGTGTCAGAAAAGTTACAAAGCCAACGGATTTATAAACATCGTCCAGATAGTAATGTTACACTTCTGTAAATGAGTAAAAATGGATGATTCTGGTAACATATATTTATCAACTGAGACACAGTTAATACAAAGAAAAGTTGAATTCATAGTCATAACTCCAAACACTACCGATATGAATTTACTCCTACATACATATATTCACGCCTTTATCCCCGGAGGGTTAGGCAGAGGTGAATTAACACCCACATTTCACCAATAATTGTATTCGGTCCTAAGTAATAGGGGGTGAGCATTTTACCGTATTTCGGGTACTATTGTTGACTCATCTGAGGCTGAGTCTGGGCTGCATATATCTGTCTGATGTCAAACAGCCCTATCCCTTAGTCGCCTTGTACGACACCGCATGGGAAGAGATGGCGTGGTCCAAATTCTGCTCTGCCGGGAACCACGCGGCATCTTGATTCATGATATATATCGGATCTATAAAATTAATGCAAACTTTCGTGCTTTTGCACGTAGGAAATTCTTTTATGCCTTCGTTAGTAGCTTCGAGAAATTAATTGAAATTAATTTAACTGATAGTGATATATGACACCTAAGTCATTTTGTGATTAGTTGTTATAAGTTATTACACATATCACATTAATCAACATCAAAATATATGTCTAATCAAATCCTTTCATATCGATATTAAAACCGTTATGAGGAAAAAACATACAAAAAAAAAATCATTATCAGTAGAAGATCTCGTTAATTACGATTTTTTGCGATTGATTTCGTTGCCCGATTTTAAAACTAAGATTTATTTCTGTAATGATTTTAATTTTGATATGAAATAATAATGTAATACGATATACTTACACGATTGTATTTATTTGAGTAACTTATAAACTTAAAAATAAAAAAATAACTTTGAATGAACCTACTTGTAGAAAAACTGCTATTAGTGTATGGTGCGTTTCCTAATAAGATTTTGGGTACTCTAACCCTCATATACTATGATTAATGGATGATATTCTGCCATAGGCTTTGTCTCGGAGTGGTGGTCAACCAAGATAACTGCCTTCTCACCATAATGGCGTTGCAGGATGAAGTTATATTGACATGCCATTCATAAATTCTGAATTCTTGAACCTGCATCAATCTAACCACCATGTACTTTTGCACATAGTAATACTAGTTTCACTCTACATAATCAAGAAAACTCTTTACCTATGCGAAGATTGAACACGAACAGATAATTATAAACCTCGTTAATATCATAAATATCGATCACTGTCTCAGCCAAGTTAAATTAATACGCTCATGAATCGAATGTCGTCGCTTATCAATCAACCGGTGGCGTTGATTGATTCGAGCTGTCGACCGACGAAACAGAATCTAGTATCAATCATGTTATCGACGAATATCATTGGTGATGGGTGACATTATTCATTTATAAAATTAGCTGCGAGCGTTCGGGGGGTTAGGTGGGACGCTTATCTGCGTCATATTTTTGTGAAAGGAAAATAATATTTAATAAATACACTTACACATTATTATTGCATTGTGTAAAAATATTGTGTATGTGTATTTTTATTTGAAAATATGGCAAACCACAGACTTGAAGGTCAATAATATTCTCCTAAGAATAAGTTTAAAATTTAGTCTCGATCTGTCAAAATAATAGTATGCAAGTTGGCGTGTCCTATATGTATAAAAAAAATTAAAAAAATGCTAACTATTGAAATTGATTAAGACAGGACAAAATTTGAATCAGCTGAGGCTCGGTGCTTGCAGTTGGGATTCCAACCCGCGGTCTGTCCCTTACAGGGGGAACGCTTTGGCCACTGAGCCAAAGTCAAAAATCATTTATTCTGCATAGACCATTAAACCGGAACTTAAAAATCGTCAATATAGAAAGAAATATGAAAGACTAGTTTAGTAAATGGCACACACCAATGACTTTTCGATGCTTTTCGAAGTTATGTGTGTATGTATCGCAGGTTTATAAGTGCCCGGTTAATGGCAATAGGCTCGCCACCTATTACATTGGGACCTAAACATAAACTGGCGAAATGTGGGTGCTAGCACCTCTGCCTACCCCTTCGGAGATATAGGCGTGAGTTTAGGTTTTAGGTTTAGTTCAGTAAATGGACCACACTGGTTCGAAATGCACAGCCTGCTATTGTAACACACACACACATTGTGTTTAAATCTGCAGAATTACCCCAAAGGAGCCACCGTACTTCGCCTGAAGCCATCCTAATCTTCCTATATATAATATCCGTCTTACGGCGACCGGTCGCCATTCATTCCCCCTATAAGAAAAAGATCAAGGTTCGAATCTCGCCTGAACTGATACAATATTTATCCTATCTTTATCAATTTGAAAATCTAATATGATGTCAAAAATGGTTTCTTACATTAAATCGAGGTAAAGTTAATGAACGATTTTTTACGAGACTAACTGACACTAAACCGTAATCATTTTTGACATTTGGAAAATTTAGAATAGGTTTAGACTGAATTTTGAACATCTTTGTATAAAGAGAATTGGCCTTTTGGTAAACGTCCAGAGACGTGTGAATTGCTTTTGAGAAGAGTGGTTTCAATACTTTATTGTAATTCAAGGTTCCGAATCTGGGACCTCGTGATAGTAAGACCGACTCCTTAACCACTTAGCTACCGATGTTTCATCTATAATACATACATTAAATCACTCCACCACATACAAATAAACCCGGAGGGTTAGGTTGAAGTGAATTAACACCCACATTTCACCAATCATTAACTTCGATCCTATGTAATAGGGGGTGAACCTATTGCCGTCTTCCGGGTACTAGTGTTGACTCAAGCCATTCATATGAGACTGAGTCTGGGATGTATATATCTGTCTAATGTTAAATAGCCCTATCCCTTAGTCGCCTTGTACGACACCGCATGGGAAGAGATGGGGTGGTCCGAATTCTACTCTGCCGGGAATCACGCGGCATATATAATGATCGTCGCTCATTTCCAACAATTGTGAAGTAATATCTACTTTTTTTAACTTGGGCGGCAGACTAGCACACGGACTAACACCAGAGGAGTCACACTCGCGCTACTGACCCTGTAAGAGTTTATACTCGTGCTTTCCTCAAGTGAGTACCTATTACTTATCATTCAATAAAAACAGCTGTTTAAAAACAAAGTAGAATGATATTGAAGATACATTGAGTTATTATCGGTACACTATCGATGTACAGAACTCAATAAACTAGATCTGAGATATCCTGATTTATTTTAATAAGTATTTAGATTTAATATATAAATCACTGATTGCTAATGACTCGGTTAATAAACCTACAACTTAGGGTTCCTTGGTTGATTTTTTTTTAAGAATATCGTATAAAATCTCTCACGGAACCGTTGTAATGTCAAAAATACAATAACGGTAAGTAATTCTTCTTTACTGTAATATTTATAAACTACAGTTTTGTTAATAATAACTTTTAAACTATCGCGTTCCATGATGTCTTTTTTTATGAAGAATATTAGCAACCACAATTACAAATAACTTAAGTGGCAGGCAAGCACACGGCCCAACTGATAGAAAGTGGTTACCGTGGCCTATGGACGTGTGTAACCCCAGAGGAGTCACACTCGCGCTGCCGACCCTGTAAGCACAGAGAGTTTCTGTGCCGTCAGTGTAAAAGACAAAGTAGGACAAGCCTTTAGTCTTTCCACTGACAGCACAAACTCTCCATACTCACCGCTGGGCACAGTGAGTTTTTTTTTTTTTATACCACTTAGTTGGCAGACAAGCACGCGGCCCACCTGATGGAAAGTAGTTACCGTGGCCTATGGACGTCTGTAACACCAGAGGAGTCACAGTCGCGCTGCCAACCCTGTAAGTACAGAATTTCTGTGCCGTCAGTAGAAGACAAATCAGGACAAGCCTTTAGTCTTCCCACTGACGGCACAAATTCTCCAGTGAGCTCTGGCTACCCTACTCACCGCTGGGAACACAACACGAAGTTATTATAACCGCGGTATTCTGTAGGGCGGAGGTACTTCCCCAGTCGGACTGCTCAATCGGGCGGAAATACCACCGTGTCCTACCTCCTTAAAAGTTTCAGTCAGTAGTAATCTACTCTATGGTAGTGTGAGCCCATAGCATTTTCCTAAAATTACATTTCAATTTATATTTTACTACATATAAACAGAAATAAACAACCCTATCGCACACAGACAAATGTTAATCTGTATCGAGACAGATAACCGAAAAAAAAAACCCGGTGTCTCGAAACAAACATCGGGACAAGTCTATCGGTCTAAACGACCCCAACGCCCGGATTAGCCGGGTACGCGGGAAAAATCCCGGACGGATGGTGTCCCGCCCGATGCGATCCGTATTTGTCAACGCTGTGATGTCCGAACATCATTTTCATTAGCTACGTGAGTCTGGGCCATTTGTACCAATGTTTGCTAACAGATAGGGTAGAAATGACCAAACCATATTTTCTCCGGATTTAGAGATAGAATTTTAAGGTTGATTAATAGTTGCTTTTATAATGTATTGAGTGAAAATCTAACTTGTACTCTGATTGGTGCGTTGGGTGCGAAGTTGCAGACACGATTCCCAAGTCAGAATAGTGTATATTTCTTAGATAGGTACTTAAATATTATATTCATGCCAGTAAATTCTTGAAGGAGTAGGCAGAGGTGTATTAACACCCACACTTCACCAACTATGATTTCGGTTTCACATAAAAGGGGGCGAGCTAATTGCCTGCAAGCGAGAACTTTGTCATGGGGTGTTGGCTGATGTGGAACAGTCCTGCATCTATCCACAGGAAAAGTGGGGTAGCCCTATTCTAATTCTTCGTGAACCTTTTCAGGAAATCTCTTTCTCTTATGCACTAACGGCACAGAAACTCTCTGTTTTTACAGGGTCGGCAGCACAACCGTGACTCCCCTTGTTGTTTAAACGTCCATAGGCCACGGTAACCACTTTCCATTAGGTATCAGGGTTACAGAAAATTGCCCTATATCACGTCAATGGAAACCAGTCTCCCTATACGTTCTTAAGTATATTGTTTTAAAAATTGTGATAAAATATTGAGGATATAATCACGCTGTGAATTCTGTTAGCTCTGTAATGTAACAACATAATATGTAACTGTCTCCAAATGTTTCCGTTCATAACAAACAAACAACCAGCCCACTGCAGTCCACTGCTGGACTAGGCCTCACCCAACGTTGGGAGGCTTTGGCCTACTGTTTTCCCGCTGGCCAAACGAGTTGCTACAGGGTTTTATTTTAAGTTTTACTTCTCTCGCAGTGATATTGTCTGTGTATTTTTCCGTTAGTCGCCTCTTACAACACCCTTCGGATGAGATGGGTGGGTGATACTTGTATTCTTTTTCCATCACCCCACAGATTCCTGTTCCCAATATCAGTAATCTGTAAGCGTATCTTTAGGAAAAAAATAATAGATAGACAGGTTAAGTAAAAAAAAATTCTTGTATGTAAATACTGTTATCAAAATAAATCGACGTGTTGACACTGTCGTAAAAAAAAAACAAAATATCTATTTATGTCTAGAATAAAAAATTGCAAATGATAAACAAAATGGGAGGCAATTACTTTATCGTATCTTTAAATATAAATATTCATATAAATTAATGATCTTTTATTCTTTATCGCTGAGATAAATTAGCAACTTAATTGTTTCAAATTTTGTCATTAATTATGACTGTTGTTCAGTCATTTAAATGCCTGTTGAAATAGAATTATAGGTCGTAAATAAATGAAACGATACTTAATTAAATTCTTTAACATTTCTCTTAAATAAAAAAGAGATTTTATTTTATGCAAGAATATAAGAATTTTTCTATCCAAGGTTTTATTTTTGGGCATTCTTTACTATCTCATATTCCATTAAATAAATTAACTTTTTTATTAGCATAGTAATATTTATATTGACGACGAAGACCTCCGTGGCGTAGCGGTACAGCATTCGACTGCTATGCAGGGGGCGCGAGTTCGATTCCCGTACAGTGCAAATATTTGTATGCATGAATGTGTATATTTGCATTGATCTGGGTGTTTCTATGTATAATATGTATGTATTTACAAAAAAAGATCCCATAACACAAGTTAGTTAAGCTATGCTTACCATGGGTCTAGATAGCGTTGTGAAGCATGTCGTGGAATATTTATTTATTTAATATTTATTATTATCTAATGTTTTTACTACGAATACGCGAGTCAATTCTGTGTTTAAGTGCCATTTCAGTGGTCAGTACCTACAGAATAAAATTATTTTTTTTACTTTGACTTTGACAATCTCACCAAAGAGGCAACTGAAGTAATGGCAGATAATCGTACATTTTTGCGTCCCTATGGTCTCACATTATACTTTTTTCTTCAAGAAACATGAGAGTTACCTTAATGTATAATTATTTAACTACACTTATACCGTGATAACGATAACAGAGTTAACGAAATGTGATAATAGACCACATTTCCCAAGAATTACTTTCTTACTTTTACCATTGAAAAAGAATTGAATGAATTGAATTCTGAATTAAATGAAAAAACAGTCGTCTAAAACTCATTCGTTATAAGTAACTAATGATATAACCACTGTTACTTTTACGAAGTTTCGGCGTCCGCCATTCGTGTACGAAGTATCCTTAGTATGGACGCATGCATGTAGTGTGGACGCATGTATGACACAAAAGGTATATGAATGTGGATACAGCGAAAGTGGTTTGTGGACACCGTAACAGGCCTTCCATTGTGTTTACTTATCACAATGGCAAAAACAATATGAAGTCTATACTACATGAGCTTTACAAAATAAATGTTAACACGTCGCTCACTACTGACCACTATTTGACCATTGCGAAAAAGAAAAATATTCAATTTATGTTTCTTATTTCTTGAACAAATTACTTTGAATACTTTAAATATGATATTTTTTTTTTTATATAAGACACGTCAATTATACTTCGCCTTGCCTGATGGTAAGCTGAAGGCAGTCTCAGAAAAGAGGGTCACCATTATTTACACATACAATGTGACAATGGTGATACTTAGCTTGATCATATGCTTTTTCACGCCCCGCTTAAAGGACCCTAAAAGGACGCTTAAAGAAATAAATTAACACGTAACTTTGTATATATATGCTAATCAAATGCCATCATTAAAGGTCCGTTTCCATTTCGTAATTTCATTTTTCACTTTCAATCCGTGTCATGCCATTTATGGAATCGCTTTCCTAAAATGTAGAACATTATCAAACAAAAATGTGGTTTTCACCATATCGTAAAGTCTCTAAGAAGCTTTTTTCTATAAAATATAATAGACTGTCATTATGGCGGCGCCTGTGCTATGCGATATATTCACGTAATTTATACAATACATAGTAGAAAATTTGACAACGATCTTCGGAAGCGTACAATTATGCCGGTCTGGTCTGACGCCACATATCGGGTTACTGACTACGGTGCTTAACCCCGGCGATATTACTCCCAACCTGGGTCACACATTGAATGGCCCTCCACGTCATAATTATCATAATTAAGTGTTAATTCAATAGCTATTAGAAAGTATACATTCTTATGTAAATACATTTAAATTATAACATATGTTTGGACATTAAAAGCTATGGAATTCGATGTTCGCGTTCGACTAATGAAACAAAAGATTTTTAGATTTTTAATGAGCAGATGCCTCGATATCGTATTAATAATTGTTAAATTTTATTTGGTCATAAAATGTTAGTATTAGCATTGCAGGGTTAATATTAAGGTGGTAAAAGCTAATATGGCAATTTATAATTTAAAAGTTTTGCTTTCTAAAGGTAAAGGTGTTGTTAATTAAATTAAAATAAATGTAATGTTTTTTTTTACAATGTGATATTTGATATGACAATTA
Source organism: Eilema griseolum (assembly GCA_963662185.1). NCBI lineage: Eukaryota > Metazoa > Arthropoda > Insecta > Lepidoptera > Erebidae > Eilema > Eilema griseolum. Next base: position 26,233,362 of record OY759240.1, read on the forward strand.
TGTATTTTTTTTTGTAAAGTATCAGTTATAACTATCTATTTTATGTAATAAACCAGTGCTTTGGGACGCAACTGTGTGACAAAACGGTAGAACGTTCAACTGCTATTGCTCGCGACATATAACTTGAACCTAAAATGTGCTCTATACGTTTCTTGGGTGTCTTTTCAGGATTACACTGGGTTCTATGGTGGACGAGCTAAAAAAGAACTAAAGTTCACTAAGCATAGATTATACCTACGATTATACCCTGGGTCAGTCGGGGTGCGCGAGGGACATGCCAGAGGCTACCTAACCCCCGACATGGCTTTACTTGGTTCGAGCCCAATGTAACCACCTGGCTGGCCTCGGAGGGAGGTATTCGAGTGGATTAGCGCATGTTAAAAAATGTGCCAATTTACTTGAATCAATGTTTAAATGTATTTATTTACAAAAATGTATTAAATACTGATGAATTGAATATAATGAATGAATGAAATGAAATGACTACTGAAAAATTTACATACTAATGAATTGAATTAAATAGTATAAATACATACATACATAAAATCACGCCTGTCTCCCATAGGGGTAGGCAGAGGTCACGGATCTCCATTTGCTACGATCCTGACATACTACTCTCGCTTCATTCACTCTCATTACATTCTTCATGCATGCTCGTCGGTTTAGAGTACTCCTGACCTGCCCCTTTTCTAAAACTTCCCCGATTTGGTCCAGGTATGTGCGCCTAGTGTAAATCTATTTCAAAATATGTTCATTCACATGCTACCACATATTCCAAGCTTTATTTGGAGCCTAGATTGTTTATTACAATTCTACCAACTTCAAGCTAAGGTAAGTGTCTTGTTCAAGCCGGTTTGTCGCGATATTGACGGTCAGTCAAGATAACCATCTTGATTTATGCCCATTCAGAATATAATTTTAAACCTGTATGTGAATTTCTTCCGTATTGTATAAAATTAGATTTTGTTTGAATTGTTGCTTCCCTAGTGGCAATACTCATTTTTTTAATACAAATTTAATGGCAAACAAGCACACGGCCCACCTGATGGTAAGTAGATACCGTGACCTATGAACGTGCGCAACACTAGGAGTTACAACCGTGCTACCGACCCTGTAAGAACAGATAGTTTCTGTGCCGTCGCTGTAGAAAAAACAATCAGGACAAGGCTTGTCTGCCCACTGACAGTACAAGAACTCTCCAGTGAGCTCTGGCTACCCTACTCACCGCCGGGAACACAACACGAGGTTATTATAGCCGTGGTATTCTGTAGAGTGGAGGCACTTCCCCAGTCAGACTGCTCAATTGAGATGGGAATTCTGTCGTGTCCTGTGTATTATTGTGGAATTGGGATCGGTACGTATTTGGATGTTTATGGCAGTTGTCAACGAGTATCAATCCCACACATTGTTCAATCTATTCTATTCTGGCCCTGGGTCGGCCCGGTTGCGAGGGATATGCCTGTCAACCTCATCTTCGGCAACCAAAAGCGACCCACAAGCGGCTTGCGTTTTAGTCGGTTCGAGTCCGACATAACCTCTTCCACCGGCTCCGGTGGGAGATATCCGCGGGTATTTGCGCACGTAAAAAAATATCTATTCTATTCTTTTTCGACAAACGTATTGCCACTTTTCTAGAGGGGCTGATGATGTATGTTGCATGAGCTTGTGTACGCATAAAGATCTGTTGTGTATTGTTTGAATGCTGCGGTAACATCTCTTAAGGTTGTGTACATAGCGAAATCGAACGCGAGGCGCCTTGGGGCCAGCTAATACAAGTACGGACAGCAGGAAAATACTTTGGCTTAAAAATTTGTTAAGATTCATACATACATATAATCACGCCTTTATCCCGGAGGGTTAGGCAAAGATGAATTAACACCCATCTTTCACCAATCATTGTATTCGGTTCCACGTAATACGGGGTGAGTCTTTTGTCGTTTTCCTTTCCGGGTATTTCCAGTATTGTTGCCTGAAGCCATGCATCTGAGGCGGAGTCTGAACTGTATATATCTGTCTGATTTTAAACAGCCACTTGATGATGATGATGATGAACAGAATAAATGATAAACAAGCTAGATTCGTGTTATACGACTTAAGTCTCAAATAAGGCCCACCTGATAGAAAGTGGCTACCGTGTCCTATGGCAGTGTGCAACACCAGAGGACACCAACAACAATGATATAAAAAAAAGAATCCTATATTGTAGTTGCCTGAAAAAACTACCAAGTCCGTCTTTGTTGTCTCTATGTTCAGTAGTTATACTACTAAACGGTTGAGCCAATTTTGATAAATGCTATGTCGTGTCACTGAGATTATAAGAACTCAAAATGCGATTTTTCTTTTGGGGAAAAAGTATGTTTTAAAATAGTACCGCAGTCGTTTTTTTGTATCGAACCGAGTACCTACCAATATCATTCTGATGCACATAACCGTCAATATCACCGATATTATTAATCTAAAGCAAAGAAACATGCAGGATATCTGATTTGTGATTCATTGATGTCTTATCAGTTATCAGTGAATGGAAAAATTGCAGTGCTAATTACGATTTTGTGGTAATTTAGCAAAATGCAGATAAAATGCAGGCTTTTTTTTATGCCACTTAGGTGGCAGACAAGCACACGGGCCACCTGTTGGAAAGTGGTTACTGTGGCCTGCCTTTGGACGTTTGTAACACCAGAGGAATCACACTCGCGCTGCCAACCCTGTAAGTACAGAGTTTCTGTGCCGTCAGCGTAGAAGACAAAGCAGGACAAGCCTTTAGTCTTCCCACTGACAGCACAAATTCTCCAGTGAGCTCTGGCTACCCTACTCACCGCTGGAAACACAACATGAAGTTATTATAGCCGCGGTATTCTATAGGGCGGAGGTACTTCCTCATTCGGGCTGCTCAAATGGACGAGAATACCGTCGTGTCCTACCTCCTCGATAAATTTATTTTGGGCTCTTATGCTAGCGACTGCCGTCTAACCCCCTAATCTCGAGTGGAAAGCCTGCACCAGAGCCTCGTGCGTTAATCAACATGAGTACCGGCTAATAGATGAGGTTGACTTGGATACCGATGGACTGCTCAATTGGGCGGAAATACCGCCGTGTCCTACCTCCTTGAAATCCATGTCAATGAGATGAGAGATGTCCAGAAATCAAGTGTCAGTGCTCTCATTGCTGACGTTACATTTGATCCAATTGAGTATAGCTCGGCGAGCGGTGAGCGGTGAGCAGTCTACAAGTTTACGGTCTAACGTGCCAACCGCGGCGTCCGATGCACGCTGCACTCAGGGGCGGAGTCTCCATGCGTTTTGACCAATGATTTCGCTCCGTTCAAGCAAAACTAATTATACTGATTTATGCTCCCATTGTTCATTGTTTTATGTCTTTCTCTTAGTGTACTCTTACAAACCCATATTCGTATGTAGATAAGTGAGTAACTTGATATATCGCGTTTTGTTGCCTTTTTTATGTTTCGTGACTCGCCCGGTTGTGAGTTACGGTTGTAATTAGCCGTTTATTTTTGTGGAAACAAGAGTTTTAGATAGAGGTAACTAGATTTCTTAGAGGTAGTTGTGAATTTACTGACGATTGTACAATTTACTATGTAATGTATTTAGGTATACCTATGATACGTAACTTCGTACGATAATATCATATAGGTATACACAGTATTCTCTTATCTTATATTTAATTAACTATTGACAATTTCATTATTTGCATGTATGTACATACGTACACGCAGTACTTACATAGTAAGAAAAAACAACAGTTCATTATTTAGTTCTGCTCTGTCTTTGTCGCACCATTAAGGCTTAGAATTCATTACCAGCTCACGTGTTTCCTTCTTCCTACAGTCCCGGATCCTTTAAGCGGGGCGTGAAAAAGCATATGATGAGGCCGTCAAGCTGAGTGTCACCATTGTAACATGGTATATGTACGTAATGGTGACCCTCTTTTCTGAAATTGCCTTCAGCTTACCATCAGGCGACGCAAAGTCTAATTGACATGTCCTATATAAAAAATAAACATCGCGATCTTCCTCTGCTATCATTAAATTGCTTGTCCTGCTTTGTCTTCTACACTGACGGCACAAAATCTCTGTTCTTACAGGGTCAGCAGCACGGATGTGACTCCACTGGTGTTACACACGTTCATAGGTCATGGTAACCACTTTCCATCAGGTGGGCCGTGAGCTTGTCTGCCACCTAAGTTGTATAAAAAAAATACTAATTAAATCTTGATAAAAAATGATTTTAAGTTGGTAAAAAGATTTTCGATAGTACCTACCCTTCTGCCTTAGAATTATCATTTACTGAAAATACTAACTACGAAACGGTTTAAAAACACAATAATAAGACTTATGAACCATAAACAACAGTAGAATTCGTATTAACTCAAAACAAAAATTCGTTCGCTATTTAAAAGTATTTCAAAAATGCCAATATGGACAAAGCTGAAACAAAGCACAAAAAGCGACTTCGACGAACAGTTCCAATGAGATCCGGAGACGTACAGAAGTCGCGCGCGACGCCACCGTCCATTGTACATCAATATTTTATTAACCACTACTTGTGCCCGCGACTTCGTCTGTTTGGACTTCGATCTAGAGTTTTTTTTTTGTTGAACACTAGTGATTAAAAAAAAACTTTTTTTATACCACTTGGTTGGCAGATAAGCACATGGCCCACCTGATGCTGTAAGAATAGAGAGTTTCGGTGTCGTGAGTGTAGAAGACAAAGCAGGACAAGCTTTTGATCTTCCCACTAACAGCACAAAAACTTGTGCTATGAGTGGGTTCACGTGGGTAGAGTAATGGCCAGAATTCGAAACCGAAACCTCTCGATCGTAAGACCGACTTCTTAACCACTAAGCTATCACGCTTAGAATATTCTTACAGGGTTGGCAGCAAGAGTGTCACGCACCTGGTGTTACAAACGCACAGGTCCTAGGTCATCTTATGCTTTACAGCCACTTAAAGTGGAGAAGAAAAGTAAAGAAGGAGAGAAAAAGAATTTAATATTGTATTTATACTGTACCGTGTATAGAATACACATACATAAAGTCACGCCTATATTTCCAAAGGGGTAGGCAGAGGTTCTAGCATCCACATTTCGCCAGTTTATGTTTAGGTCCCAATGTAATAGGTGGCGAGCCTATTGCCATTAACCGGGCACTTATAAACCTGCGATAAATACACACATAACTTCGAAAAGCATCGAAAAGTCATTGGTGTGTGCCATGGTAAAACCTGGGATCGAACCCGAGACCTCGTCTCAGCAGTCCATTACCCCTTAGCACTAGGCTACCGCACGGATAGAATACATTATTTTAAAAGGTAATATTTTATAGTTACAGACAGACAGACTACCCAATCCAATTTTATTTCTATTATACATTTAGAATGTATAGATATGCCCAGGTACGAATCAAGAGACAGCAGCAAATGGTGTCGTTCAGCGCGGCAGCTGCGGCGCGTCGCATTCACCTGTCTCGGCTGCGCGCGCGCACGTGGGCGGGGCCTGCGCGGAATGCGCGGTTTTCGCGCTTTTTTCCATTTGCCCCGTCAACCGCCAACGGAATTCGGGTGCGATATTTCCTCCAGTTGGAATCCAAAGGCTTTACCGGGACTTGATATATTTATTAATGTGTCGGTCCGTTCTCTTTTGTATTTGTGTGAGTCAATCTTTTTGTGCGATTCATTTGAGATTTAATTCAGGTAACGAAACTTTTGGTTTATGTTTATGAAGTTAGATTTCGACTTTAACGTCTGTTGACGTTTGGCTTTTGTTATTTATGGTTTTGTAATTGGGATTCTTGTAGGTATTTTTTTGCGGTTTACCTATAAGAGAATCTGGTTGACTATAAATAATAATATAAATATTTTCAGGCGATATACTGTGAATCATATGTTGATTTTTTGATTTCTAGGCGCTAAAATATAACGTATCTGTACAGAAATACAGACACGTTATATTTTTAATCTCGATTAGTTAATCTATAAACGAATGTTAAGCTTTACAAATTTGTACATAACCACAATGACGTAACGAAGCCTGATGTAACGAAATAATAAAATTCGAATTTCAATTGTTACTAATTAACTTCTGTTTTAACTTATTATTTTAAATTTATTCCATAACATTAAAGTAATAAAGCCTCTATATCAGAACAAGCCGAAAACAATCACACGGCAAATCTAGCACAATAAGAATTCATCATTTTCATTAACAATTCGTGTGTATTTAACGTAACCATCTAATCGCGTGCGATAACCAAGTGGGTCATGGCGGGCTATCAGTCAAAAATAAACAACAATAACACACAGAAATGTATGGGGAGGGGGGAAGGCGAGGTTGAGTGGCTTCCGTCGACCCAAGATTGATCGACCGATCGCAATTATGAAAAATGATTTTGTGATAGCGGACGGAGTGACTGGCGGACGGAGTGACTGGCGGATGGAGTGACCGGCACGTAGTGACCGATGCGTGGTGCGGCCAATTTGACTCTCGAGTACTGCACTGCTAGTATTCTACAGAATGATGCAGTTTTGGCACTGAAGGAGGTAGGACACGGCGGTATTTCCGCCCAATTTAACAGTCCGACTGGGGAAGAACCTCCGCCATACAGAATACCGCGGCTATAATAACTTCGTGTTGTGTTCCCAGCGGTGAGTAGGGTAGCCAGAGCTCACTGGAGAATTTGTGCTGTCACTGGGAAGAAAGGCTTGTCCTGCTTTGTCTTCTATACTGCCGGCACAGAAACTCTATATTTACAGGGTTGGCAGCGCGACTGTGACTCCTCTGGTGTTGCAAACGTCCATAGGCCACGGTAGCCACTTTCCATCAGGTGGGCCGTGTGCTTGTCTGTCATCTAAGTGTTATAAAAAAAAACTGACTTAACGTACATAATTATGACACAATACATGCAATCACACTTATCCGTGCTCGTCTCTAAAAGAAAGGCGCGACCGGTGCTGTACCCGGCGCAAAGATGCTCATCACGTTGTTGCCCCTATGGGTAGCGATGGATAGCCTCTGGACCAGGTACAATCCGGCGCGGGAGTTGCCTAACTTCTCGTCGAGCCCTCCGCAAATTGTTTTGACTCCACACTCCATTAACCCAAAGTCTCCACTGCAAAGGGAACGAACACATTCCACTACCCATCGGCCGCAGCCTCGGCAGGAGTGGTCGGAAAACAGACAGTACGATCGAGATGACTCGGAGTGACAGTGTTTTATACATTACCTTATTTACTTATAAATTATATTTTTGTGTGTGATTTGTACGGAGGATTGTATGAGACGCTACCAATAGCTTTTGGCTTAAACCAACCCCAGCTATAAACCGGTACACATCTGTTAACAAAAACCGGTGATAATTAAACGGGTGTATCTGTACCGATGGATTGCCTTTCTGGATTGGAAGGTCAAATCAAGAGGAGGAGAATGAGTAAGTGGATCCCGGCTGGAACCAGAAGCCGGAATGTCACACATTAAAATGTATCTGTCTATCACGATTCTTTATATTATAAGCTTTTTAGAGTATAAGCATAACACAAAATATAAGTTCATTTATTCATTAATTTTTCAAAAGTTAGAAATTTTCTGATCATATGTTATCAGCCATGAGTTCTTTTCTTGCGACCTACATGGACAACCTTCCAACGTTTAATAGAGGTATGTCCTTAGTCAGTCAGCAAATCATCTTGTCACACACATTCGCAGCCAAGACAAGCAGAAACGCTTCCAAATGGACATCGTTATTTTCAACCAAATATTTAGGTCAGGTATATATAAAGAAGATGCGAATGATTAACTTCCCGCGAATCTTTTCTTTATAATAAGGTAACGCATAGGTTTGAGTGTGATCTTGAAATTCTGAGATCTATTTTTGGGTGGTGCAAAATGCAAGATATTTTTATCCACTTAATTTGAGGATAGTGAATACATTATTATATTTTGGCGGCCTCTGTGGCGTAGCGGTAGAGCATTCGACTGCTTCGTCAGGGAGTGCAGTTTCAATTCCCGCTCAGTGTAAATATTTGGATGCATGAATATGTTTGATGCATTGATCTGGGTGTTTCTATGTATATAAAGACAAGCACGCGGTTCACTTAATGGCTTATGGACGATTCAACACCAGGGGAATTACTCTCACGTTGCTGACTCTGTAAGCACAGAGAGTTTCTGTGCCGTCCGTGTAGAAAACAATTATTATATTATTCGCGGTATTCTGTAGGGCAAAGGTACTTCCCTAGTCGGAGCGCTCAATTGGACGGAAATACCATCTTGTCCTACCTGCTGTAGATATATTATATGGACAGACAAATCTAACCTTGGAGCCTAGGGTCAACCCTAGACTTGGAAGAATAGAAGACTAAGATGTATTGAAGTTATTGCAAGTAGGTAAATCAAGGCTCCAAACATCTGTTGCGAATCAATGAGTCACTTACACACGAAATCCGCACTGGTATCATGGGATTATGGGCGCTGGAAAACTACAAAAAAAAAAGATAAAAATAATGTATTATCATAATAGTCTAATCAATCAATATGACGATAAAATCGTAAATTATATGAGAGTATCTAGTAAATACTGGGCGATTAAAATGTCATTACTGGATAATGTAAGAGTATCACTCAGGCACTTAGTTTTATACTACTAAAGTAGCAAAGTGGTCTCACCTACATTTCCGTGATCCAGCCTAACCCCTCCTGCAAACACAGGCTTGTAGAAAGGGTGATGACTGACGGTCGAGGCTACGGCCCATTCTTCCAGCACGGCAGTCCCCAATAACCTCGGGCCCTAGAGTGTAATCTTTGGATCCAATCGGGATTGGCACTCAGGTAAATGTGATATGTTTAGACCACATTTTTAAACAAATGAACTGAGTAACTGAATTTCGAGTTCAAAATGTCAATGCGAAAATAGATTTAAATATAAATCCGTATCTTTTGGACTCTAACTCAGTTTTTTACCATCCAGAGGACGTAGTCAATTGACGGACCAAATACCTATAAAAAAATGAAATAAATCAAAGCAGGAAAGGATTTATAAAGTCTAGTGCCAAGAGACACTCGCTACTAAGTAACACAAGTAAATTACTTTAGTTGAAGGTGTTAGAAGGATTATCAGTAATTTTGATTACCAGTACCTATTTATCATTTAGTTCATTCCTTTCATTCGTTAATAATCATTTATTTTATGATTGAAACCAAAGTTATTGAACAAAATAAGGCACCTCACATTACACTTTTTCATTCCGAAGAACGGCGGCATTGAATATCATCCGCATTTATAGTAAACTATCCCATTAAAAATGAAGAAATAAACAATAAAACCAAGTAAATATACCTTTTATCTAAAAATAATAAATAAAACTTAACCATCAAACTCCTATTAGAATAGCTGGACAAATTCTAAGTCGGTGCTAAAATATATTTAGTAATATAAATCCGAGTGTGTGAAATCCTTCGGCGGTCAAGGCGTCCAATTTCAGATTCAATCACATTACCATAACGCGAGTGCAGAAGTGCGCGGTGCACTGGCCGCCTGTGTGACACACGGCTCAGAAAGGACGCTGACTTCTTGCAGAAATAAAAGTAAAACGAACAAGATTAATTCTAAATAGGTATTCATATTTAATCATGATTTATCGTATTGTTTTTTTGATATGCTATGTAATGTTAAATAGTAAAACAGACATGTATTTTCGGATTCGTGTGTTCCTATTTAGCAACAGTCAAACAAGTAATATTGTCACTGGTTGGTAACAAAATGCCCACATCACATGTAACATGTGTTAGTGGATGTAACACTTTTTGTCCCAACGATAACATTGTAAAATATTGGTGTTACTGGTTGGGAAATTTTTGTTCCAATGATCAACAGGTGTTACTAGATGCAAATCAGAAGTTAAATTATTTATTTGAGAGGTTATACACCTGTATAACTATTAAATTCCTTTATCATTTGAAAGATATATATTTATATGTTTAAACAACAAAGCTAGTTCGATCTTACGGCTCATTTAATTGATTTATTATATTTTATATCAAAGGTATGACAGCAGTACTGATGATATCCTTGTCGTAAAATAGGTATATATCTTTGTAACGCAAACATTTTAAAACTTTTAAATCCTAGTTAATATCATTTATCATGATTTTTCTATTTAGCTAATAATTTAGTGTCAAAGAATTATAAAAATGATTGATATGGTTACAAAGATAAATGATTTGATAAACTTAGTCTAGATTAATAGATATAAAATTCTGATAGTACCGCGGTAACACTTACAATGAAAGAATCACTTTTTAGCCGCGGCTCGAAAGTAACACTTTTTTTATTAAACTTTGTAATCTGGCTAGCTAAAGAGCTATTTATTTACTTAGCTATTTGATTTACTGAAGAAATAATAACCGTAAGTTTCAAAATAATAATCGTAACTACAATCTTTTTTAACATTTAGACAAAAGTTGCCTGGAAGTAAAAAGTAAAGCGATAAGGTCGCCATTTGTACAGCTCTTGTCTTCACAATTTCTGTAACATGAATATTGTAATTGCCGTACAATAAAGTATATAATAAATAAACAAATCTGTCATTCAAAGGCCTTGTGATTCTAGAAAAAGATGTATATGGGGTTTTAGCAAGACTTTTAATATCTAAATCAACCACACTTGCTAAACTCAACATGACTTTCAAAAAAGTTTGTTGGAAGATTATTATTCAGAAGCAAGTGAACTGATCGTAATATTAAAATAATATAACATAACTTAAATATCCCTGAAGAGGTAGGCAGAGGTGCTAGTACCCACATTTTGCCAGTTTGTCCCAATGTAATAGGTGGCGAGCCTATTGCCATTAACCGGGCACTTATAAACCTGCGATAAATACATAACTTCGATAAGCATCGAAAAGTCATTGGTGTGTGCCATGGTAAAACCTGGGATCGAACCCGAGACCTTGTCTCAGTAGTCCATTACCCATACCACTAGGCTATCAATATCAAAAATATTAAAATAATAATAATAATATACATACTTGGCACTATTAATGACTCACAATGCAAACAATACTTGTCTGTACTTTCAGAGCGGCATTGATGGAAGTATGCCTTGAAATCTATAAAGTGCACTTAAAAATATCTAATCTAGTATATTCATACTATCTGTTACCATCAGTAATTTATTAAAGGAGGCGTAAAGTTATATTTCTTTATAGTGTTGATAAGTGGTCAATATAGATAATATTGGATGCCTATCAAGTAAGTCGCGTCTATACTTAACTTATTGTGACGATAGTAGATACGATGACTAATTATGTAATTATAAAAAAAAATCCTTATCTTTTATTAACATTTAAATTGTATAAGATTGCAATGCGTCACTGGCTTATGACAGGTAGGTACTGCACAGTTAAAAGCGTCGCCGTCAGTGGCTCAGTGGTTAAGAAGACTGCCTTACGATCGATCGATCGGCTTAGTTGGAGGGGTTAGAGGGTATATACTAATATTGTGGTTGCAAATATTCTTTGTTTTAGCTATATACCTAAAAGATGCTTATGCACGCGTTTCTAATGATTAAAGTCAATTGTAAATCTACAAAGAATCGATTATTTTCCTAAAAAAGTCAAACTAATTATGTTACACGGTATTTTTACGTAGGCCAAAAACTTCCTCCCCGAATGGGGAGAAAGTATTTGACGCATGTACTTTTTGACCCCTCTTTCGTATAATTGTTTATTACGTTAGTTTTACTTGAATAAAAAAATATATATCTTGTAATTCGTCACTGAATAAATATCCAAACCAATATCAAAAAACTTTAAAAAATGTTTCTTCTTTTACAGTACAAACAATTTGTTGGCCGTTCTTTCCACCCGTATGTTATCCTACAAACACGCAGACTATTTTATATAGTATTTAGATGCGCATTAAGAGTCATCTTTAACCAAAGAATGTTCTGATCGAGTCCATTTCCATAGTACTTGTTGGGACACTTGACTACCACGACTTGCGAACGATATTCAGACTACATCTCGAATAGATATCATCTCATTACCATGTGTGCTGACTAGATTATGTCTAGGGTTTCAGTTTTGAGTAGAGAAAAAGTTATAGTTCAGAAGGGAAAAATGGGGATAGATGTTATTTTTAAACTTTCGCGGTGTGAATTCAAACTCGCTCAAAAAATGTTCCCCGCATACATCTCGACGCTCGAAGACTAGTCAAGTCGTGACCACGGGTGCTGCAACGCATCCGAAACGTCGGCAGAAATAGTAAGTTCCAAGATATAATTCGCGAGTAGTCCCGATACCTAGTATAATTATGGGGATAATTTCGATCAATAGGAAGGTTTACTTTCTCAATTAATATCTATTTTTTTATATAGGACACGTTAATTAGACTTTGCGTCGTCTGATGGTAAGCTGAAGGCAAAGTTATGAAAAGATTTTTTTTTGTTCTTGCGTGATCATGGTGCTTGAAACAGCGCCGAAATATCGGCAACTCAAAACAATACAACATGGTAAATATTCCAATTACTATGATACTAGGATTTTCTTCTTCAGCAAAGTTTATATTTGGTTGTTATAACTCAATATGGTACATCTGCCGCCAAATAGGTCATATGTCCTAATATATCGGTTAGTTTTGCGATTATGCGTGAAGAAATAGAGGTCTCGCCAAGCGTTTTCAGCGGCAGATCTACTATTTTGCGAACAAACACTACTATTTGGCGACAGTTAATCACACCCAATTTGAAGTTGTAGTATACTGTGATTACATTGTGAGAAAAATGTCAGAACTTGTCAATTCTGGTTAGGTTTTTACAATTTCCATTTTCAACTACTTTTGGTAACACAGTGTTGCCATTTGTGTTGCAAGCGTTCAAATGTATCGGTAGACAGCTTGGAGCTTGCTAGCTAACTTATTAGCAACTTCTCTGTCTAGTCTAGTTTGTTCAACATATTGTTTATTATAGATTATTTTACAATATTTATTTCTTTCTCTTCCTAACATTGGAGAAAATTCCGTAAGATGTCATCAGGTATAGACAATATTTATAGTTCTGTTTTGATAGATTATTCCAAAAACTAGATCGGTTTGAAAGAAACTGAGCAACTCCAAACATTACTAGATTAAACTTAATTTGATTAGTGAATACGTATACTTAAAACCGTGTGAACGCAATAAAGATTTTGCACTAGATGAATTGGAGAGCGTAAGTACCGATTCCCAATCAATTAAAGCAAACCAAAGCAAACGAACAAAACCGACATTAACCAGTCCATTAACCCTAAAGCGACAGTAATTATAAAGGTGGCGGACGCGAAAACAAAAGGCTTTCGAGGCGAGGACGGAGCTAACCTGTTAAGAATGCACCGACTCCGAGAGAGGACGCGTCCCGACCGCATTTTATCACCGACTAATGATCTCCGGCGTCTGCGCCACGTAATGAGAGCGGCCGACCTCCCTCCTCACAACCAATAAAATATTTATGAAACCATCCCCCGCCTAATGGAGCCGGTCACCCCGCCCGTTAGAAAACTCAACTCGCATTAACCTCAAACAAATTATCATTACTCCACATACAATAGACGATCGCATGTCGCTGAGTACGAGTCGTTAAGTCGCCGCGGATTTAAGGGACAGCTTCTAAATATCCAGTGGCAGCGTGCGCATGCGTTCTGAGATCTGTATCGCTGCGCACAATACCGAGGCCGGCCGTCACGACGGTAGCAGAAATATGGATGCAACCCGCCGCATGCCCGCTTGTTTTATGTTAATGCGAGGCATAAACGGCTAGCTGCAGGAAAAATAACGCGCCGACGTCCACGTGATGGAATACCCGATACGCAGACGGCGATCGTTAGCCGACGGGACGGCAAGCCGGCGATCACCACCTAACGCCGGCCATTGTCTCAAACGCACGAGGAAGTCGAATAATTAAGGCTCGCGTCGTCAGTCCAGCGTGCATTCCCAGAGACGCTATCGGCGCTGTCGATCTGCTGCGAGCGAAATACCGAAACCTAATAAGTCCAAGCCGAGTCTCATTTGTGTAAGGAGTCGTTTAAAAAAACGAACAATACGGAGGCTCTCGATAAAGGAGACGGCCCAATAATTTAGGGTCATTGTTTTGCCTCTTAATTTATGGAGTGCGGGAGTACGATTGATTTGTAGGTTTAGGAGGGAGATTCCTCGGGCGAGAGTGTCGAGGATAAGCGCTTTTAAATCAGCGGTGGATTATCGCGAGACGTTGGGCCGGGCAGCGAAGTGCGTGGCGGTTTGTGCTGCGGAGCGGGGTGACGCGCGTCAAGCACTCAATATATTCTCCGCGATATACATACAATGCTCGGCGGCATTTAAAATGCGCGATAGGATTGGTTGGTGGAGGCTGGGCGGGGTGCAGACCATATACGCGCTGGTCGTGATGCACATATTAAGTTAGAAGGCTCTGTACATGGACGCTGCGGAATTACGATAGGCACCGATGACGTCTAGGATCGTGAGTGTCCCTCCGGTAGTGAGTACAATGGCCGACTCGGAGAAAATTATTAATGCCCCCCGGTCGTACAGTGTTACATTAAATTGCGGGTGGCGAAGCTCCGATGCTATTAAATTATCGGACGCTCTGATGTCCTCCTACAGAGCAAAGCTTGATAGTAATTCACTTGCCCGGTGCTCTTGTGCTATAATTTCGTATCCATTATGCACACACAAAGTAAAATCATTTAGAAGGATGTTTGGGTATCTTTAATTTAGATGTAGGGTTTTATTTGATTTTACAGACAATGTGTCTACATTTTAGATTTCAGGTAATACAATATTATCTTATTGTTCTAAAGCAGGTAATAAACAAAGACATACCTTTCTTATTCGGTCGCCATCCACAGATGGGTGCGCGTAGAAAAGGATGACTATAAGGTAAGAAAGGGAAAGGAGGTTTCCGATACTGTCAGTAATAGAGCGTGTACCACTTATTGAACTAACCTGCTGCATAAGACATGTATCTACCATCGCCAATTTAACGACTTCGTATATCCCTCTCTTGAAGAGACATAGCAACTGAAACATACTTACATTTCTCTAGCTCTAGATCAAGAAATCTTACAACTATTAGTAACGAGTAAGCCCCTTCATCGTTATCTTCTAAAATTCACCCATAAAGGTACAGCACACTCCACAAATAAAGCCCTATGTCCACTATCAAGCATCGCGCGTCTGCATTAATTGGACCAGACGATCTCAACCGCGCAGATTTCACTTCTATAAATGGCTTGAAACTTTATGGTATCGGTGGTGCGTTGTTGCCGTCAACGTGCGCCTGCGCCTGCACACTCTTGTAATTGGTCGACCGCCGTTTGACATTTACACGAAGGCAAGATGGCCGAAGATCGGATATGCGACGTGTAATTGACAAATAGTCTGAAGGTTTAGAATAAATTGGGATTTGCACGCAATGCGTTTCGTTTTGCTAAGAACATGCGATCTGAGATAGGTTAAGCTTACGGGTGCTTGTTTGGAAATGGATGGGACTCCTTTTGGGGAAGGGTCCAGAATGAAATTTTGCCATTCTGTAGGTAAGTGAAGCCTCCAGTCGAGGTTTTATTTTTAAAACAGAACTATGAGCAGTTAAATTTTCAACCATTTGAAACAAAGCCTGCATAAAAAATAAGATTATTTTATGTTATTGGTTTTAATTCTAAGATTTTTTTTTATTAGAAGTCGTAAAATAGATTAAATTAGCACTTGTCAGTATAACTGTTCTGAATTTTTAATTTAAGTCATGCTGTGCTCACATACCTACTTGGGAACATAAATTAGCTCTAAAATGTGGTTCAATGTAACTTTTTTATTTCTGTTCGTGTATCATTCGTAGGCAGGCTTAAAGATTTTCATTTGTAACTTGGGTACGAGGGAAGATGAAAATGTCTTCTTAGGTTACTGGTTACAAAACACGGTTATGATGACGACCCAGGTAGTATTCGAATGCACGATCTGGCGATGTCTACCATAAACTATTACGTTGGCATCCCAAATTCATGGAGGTTTAAAATATTACGTGTTTAATAAACACACATAAACATGAATGTGTCCACCTTGTGATTTTCTGGATAAAGATAACGAAAGCGACTCCCTCACACAAACAAATTTTTTTCGTTAAAAATGCATTTGATGAACAATCTGTATGTAATAGTGTAAACACCGAATCAGTAAATATCTTTCATCAAAACTTATGTGGTATAAGCAATAAATTAAATGAATTAGAACTTTATATTGAAAGCCTCCAGTGTAGAATTCATTACTTATGTATAAGCGAACACTTTTTAAACTCGGAACAAGTATCCTTACTAAGTCTGACTCAATATAAAGTTGTATCTAGTAGTGTAAGAATAAATAAAGTGAGAGGGGGCACGATTATCTTGGCACGTAATGATAGAGAATGTGTGGAATTACCTATTGTGAAAAAATTGTACAGCATAGACGGTTTTGAAATATGTGGAGTCAAAGATGCTTTATCTGGACTCATGGTATGCTGCTGTTATCGCACTCCGTATGACTCTAACTTAAATATATTCATGGACAAACTCGAGAAATTATTGGAGCACTTTTTCAATGGGAAATGCTGTATTGTAGGCGACTTCAATATTGATCCTCACTCAGAGTATCAAAAAGGAATAAATTTCATGAATTTACTGACATGCTATAATTTTAGACCGCTGGTAAACTCCATAACTTTCATTCGAGGTGATCGTGAATCATGCATTGACAATGTACTAACTAATGTTCATGACGATTGCATTCAGAACTGTGATGTTGATCACAATGGACTAGGTGATGGCCATGCAGGATTAATATGCGGTGTGACGTACAGTAATATATCAAATAAATTCAATAATTCTAGGACATTTATTAATAAAAGAATTTTTAATTATAAGAACAGAAATATTTATAGAAATAGGTTGGTAAATCAGAATTGGAACAGTATGGGTATAAATACTTTTATAAAAAAATTTGACATGACTTTCAAACAGACCTTTAAAAAACATAAAAGTCAAGTTCGTCTTGATCCTATGGCCGGTCTCCGTTGGGTCTCGAAAGGCATCAAGGTTTCCAGTAAAATGAAACGATTCCTAGTGGTAGGTAAAAGCATAAACAACGACTGCAGTGTAATTGACTATAGGCGGAGGTATATTACTGTATTTAACAGGGTCATAAAAAATGCTAAAAGGCTCTCAATTCAGAATCAGATTGCAAGATTTAAAAACGTCTCGAGAGGCATCTGGAAAATAGTTAATCGACACAGAAATAAGGGACAGAATAAGAAAGAAAGACTAGTTCTAAAGTCAAATGGCAGGGTTATTGCAAATCCATCTGAAGTGGCAAACATATTTGCAAGTGAATTTGGTAAAGTTTTCAGTCAGGTTCACAGTTATTCAACATTAGCACTAAAAATTTTAGAGGAACATACAAATAAAATTGAAAAAGAAATAGAATGGGACCCCGTCACACCTAGTGAAGTGTTTAGGATCATCAATACCATGAAGTTAAAATCATCTTGTGGATATGATGATATGCCTATAACAGTAATTAAGGAAAATATTGACATATTATCTGAACCTCTATGTAATTTTTATAACAAGTGTTTTGACGAGGGTATTTTTCCCGAACAGTATAAAATAGCAAAGGTTATTCCCGTGCACAAAAAAGGGTCCAAAACTGACTCTGCTATGTATAGACCTATTTCACTACTGCCAACATTATCAAAAGTTTTAGAAAAGTTGATGAAGATAAGACTCGTTCGACATTTGAATTTGAATAAAGCACTAAACCTAAGACAGTATGGATATCAAAAGAATGTTGGCACCCAAGACGCTATAGACACCTTGATAAAAGATATCATCAGTCGTTTAAATGAAAAGAAAAAAGTAGCGGGACTTTTTCTTGATCTGAGTTCCGCTTTTGATACCATAAACCACGAGCTACTGTTAATAAAGTTGGAACATTATGGAATAAGAGGAAAGGCCAATAACATCTTTCAGTCATATTTACAGAATCGCAAGATGTACGTAGAATTAAAAGCCACTGATACCGATGATACCCATGGGAAAAACAAGTGCGAAGAGTCATATAGGTCAAAGATGATACAAATTAGAACAGGTGTTCCACAAGGGTCGATTTTGGGGCCTGTTCTCTTCATTACGTTCATAAACGACCTTATAAACTACGTAACTCAAATAGCATCTGGTGAAATCCAATTAGTTATGTTCGCTGATGACACAAACGCTGTGATATCTGCAGATAATCTAGATGCTCTCAAATCAGCAATAGATCAAGCTTTAGAAATATTTTATAATTGGTTCTCAGCAAACAGCCTTCAGCTAAACCCTAATAAGACTCAGGTTATTTTATTTAGATCAACTGCTCAAAACGGAAGTACTATTGATTGCACTTTAAATGGTACAAAGGTAAGCCCAGTAAGTACTGTTAAGTTTCTGGGTGTATATGTTGACGAGCTGCTAAATTGGAAAGATGAACTTGCCAACCTGGAGAAAGCAATAAGTTCAGCCTGCTATGTTCTAAGAAGCCTGCGCAACGATGTTGAATTGGAACATTTAAAAATGGTCTACCATGCGCTAGTAGAGTCTAGGCTTAGATACAGCATTCTTTTCTGGGGAGGTAGCTATGACTATAATATAACAGGAGCTTTCATCTTGCAGAAGAGAGCTATACGAACAATGGTGCGTATAAGACAGGATGAGTCATGCAAAGAGCACTTCAATGATCTGGGTATCTTGACCGTTCCAAGCTTGTATGTTCTGGTATTGATGACACATTTTGCAAAACACGTGCATGAATATGAAACCGAAGAAGAAAGAAAGATCAGAGAGAGCACGCGCAGGATGGATTTTCAAAGTATAGTTCGTCCTCATTTGAACATCGTCAAACATAGCACGATGTACAATTCTACCAGGATGTTTAATAAGCTACCATTAGATTTGAAAGGTCTTCTATATGAAAAAGAGTTCCATAGGGAGTTAAAAGTGTTCCTATTGAAAGGGTGCTACTATTCAATCGAGGAATTATAGGTATTTTTTAATTTTTTGACAATTTTATTATATTTGACATTTTGTTTTATTTTATTTTGATTTAATTTTGGTATATTATTTGGTATTTGGACTTGGCTTCTGAAATTATATTATTGACATGAGTAATTTATGATTTGACATGAATAAAAATTGACATGTACCTACTGTATAAATCTGACTTTGTGTACTAATTTATTTTTATAATTACTTACCAAGTTAATTGATTTTGTCATTTTTATAGTTCCTTATTGTTTAATTATTGTAAATTTTTGATAGACTTGAAATGAATTATTGTAATAATATTATGTATGTTCAAACACAGTGTAAATTGTTACTGAATAAATAAATAAGAAAAAATAAGAATAAGAATAAGAATTAATTGTTTTAACAAACAACTGACGTTACTTCTAAGTGTGCATAATACAATATAGGTTTGGAACGTATATTCAGACTGAATTTACAATTTTTATTAGTGAATGTTCTAGTAGGTAGGTCGTTCGATTCTTCCCAATACCGTTTAATATCTTAGTTTTATCTGGAAAATAAGATTTTTCCTAACTCAATCGAAACTATGACTTTCCATTACTTTTAATTCCCAAAGTAAGTCATAATATAAACAATCAAATCCCGTCAAAATGTTTAACGTTTTAGATACCTCATTAAATTGCAAATTATTTTTATTAAAAACTTAAAAACTATACACATGTAAACGCAGCGTGGACCGAGATAAATGCGATATTCTTTTGCACTCCATACTTTGCACTACGCGCGACTGGCGCGTCACTCCCAAGTACGATTTTGCACGGAGCGTTTTCGGTCGGCTTGAAAAATTTAATATTCAAAATCAAATATCTTAAAAACTAATTGTCATGAGAAAATGTATCTTTAGCAGTTCATTTCATTCGTCAAATAGCCTATTATATTAGGTACAGATGGTATCAGATCGATTTTAACGAACAAAGTAGTTACTCAAATGCACACCTTTAGTTAAAACAATAATACAATTTAAATCAATATATGTTTGATTTGCTTTTAATACCTTAGGATTAAGATCATTTTTTACTTTGTAGTCGAAAAGATTGCGACGCTGACTGTACTTTTGCACCATTAAAAAGGTATACAATCTTAGTGCAGAAGTACTTTAGGTATTTTAGAGGCCCCACCAAGATATTGGCTCCAAAATCCAAATATCTTGGGGATCTTGGCGACATCTTGGGGCAAAATAAGTAGATACATCATACGATAAGGACTACATTAATATTTGTATTTATGTGTTTATCAATAATGGTAAATACAGGTTAATGAGAATAAGTCACATTTCCTTATAAGTCACAAAACGGTACAGATGTCTATGTTAATATTCTTTGACTAAAATGGTATTATATTCTAAACACAATAAACTATTTAGAAGACTTTCATGAAACCGCTTATAAGAAAGACTACTACGAACGGACTTAGAAGGATCGACAGACTTACTAAGTACATACATACATACATATAATCACGCCTTTATCCCCGGAGGGACAGGCAGAGGTGAATTAACACCCACATTTTACCAATAATTGAATTCAGTCCCACGTAATATGAGGTGAGCATATTGCCGTATTCCGGGCACTATTCTTGATTCGAGCCTTGCATCTGAGGCTGAGTCTGGGCCGTATATATGTCTGTCTGATGTTAAACAGCCCTATCTCTTAGTCGCCTGGTATGACACCGCATGGGAAGAAATGGGGTGGCTCTAATTTTACTTTACCGGAAACCACGCGGCCTATTAAGTACATAGGAAATAATAATTTAAATAACTCTTTCGTCCTACAGTCCGAGGTCCTTTAAGCGAGGCGTGATAAAGCATCTGATGAGGATATCGGAGGTAAGTGTCACCATTGTAACATGGTACTTATCTGTAATGTTTTATTGTCTGAATCCTGAGACTTTGCCTTCAGGTTACGCTTAGACGAAGTAAAGTCAAAACGAAAAAACACGAGTCCTATATATAAAAAAAAAGTTAAAAACAGTGCAAATAAAATTCTTGTCAGCAATACTACAGGATCTTTTAAAAAATAAATGTATTATCTTGAAATCTTCAAGGAAGCCACACAGTCTTAAAATGGCACCTTAATACATCTGTTAAAAGGGTTTTGATTGATCAAGACGTCACGTGACAACGCGACTGTCCGGCGACTGATGATTGATACTCACTGTTAGACAATCGCGCGATCAATCATCGTGTCGCTGGTGTGGTCCGAGCCTTAGGGCTGGGCCACATCACTAGCAGATACCGGTAAGATGTCGTACCGTATCGTTTCCTGCAAAACCAGGATAAAATGACAATATAATGATGTATGGTCGAATAAGATAAAAAGAAACGAAACTCGCGAATCGATTTGAATAGTTAGTTTAAATTTCAAAAAAAGTGCTGTATGGTGAAGTTATCTTGTAAAACTGTAAATACCTACAGTCAGGATTCTTATTTGAGAAGAGAAAAGCAGGAGAGTCAAATACTCACATTTCAATAACCTGTACTAGAGTCCACGTAATTATTACGTGTAACTATTACGTGCGAGTTATTCTTGACCCAGGCTACTGAGGCTAACTTTGGCCTTTATTATAATATCTACTATCGTACATTGAACAGCCCTATTGTATAATATATCTAAGTATGAACCACAAAAAATTAAATGAAAAAACTATTGTTAGAAACTGCCCTCTTTATTTTGTACTTTATAACTCAAAACTTAGTGGTTATATTCTCTTTGACTCACTCTATCCCATGGTTGCCTGGAAAAGATTGCCTCGTGCGATAAGGCCGTCAATTCTATGTTTACTACGAAACTGCTCCATGTTATGTAATGTATTCTTTCTTTGGTTACCATACAATAAAGAGATATTTGATTTGATTTGATTAGAACCGTAATTACTAATATTCCTTCTAACCCATCCAGCTAAGCTAAATTAATAATGGTCAATATTCGAACCCGGGACCTCTCCATTGTAAGACAAACTCCTTAACCATTAAGCTACGGACGCTTTCTGCCTTAGTCGAGTTGTTCCCACAACTAACATTATCTAGGTTGGATGATGTGAAAAGTTCATCAACCAATAAGACATTCGACGTCATCACGTCAACAAACAGTGTCGTATCGTGGCAGTGTGGACGCGCCCTTACTGATATGTCCGGTGAACTATTGTTTAGAGCAAGTGTGTTTTCTACTTTGGTTAATGTTTGATTTTAAAACTTTGATATATTGACATACATACTATGCTTTTATCATTGACAGCATTTTCATTGGACAGTAAATGCATATCACACAAAAATACGCCATTATCTTGTGCTTTATTATTCTTGTGCTGACGGAGAAATAATACAAGTATCAACACCCCATCCGAAAGGTGTCGTAAGAGGCGACAAACGGAAACATACTGCTAGAGAAGGAAAACTCGAAATAAAACCCTTTAACAACCCGTCTGGCCAGCGTGGAAACAGTAACCCCAAGCCTCCCAACATTGGAAGAGACCGGACTGCGATGGGCTAGTTGATTGATTTATTTTGATTACAACCAACACTGTCAGCGAAATATGAATGTTTTACACTTCTGACTACCCCATCTGTGATTTACAGGCATGAATATTTATGTACCTTCTATCATCGCACTTCTCGCTACAGGCAGATAATTCATACACATACCTTGCGACAAGAAACGGAACGTACAGTATAAAAAAGTTAGAAAGGAACTTCATTCCTTGTGGTTGTTCCAAGCCACTAAATATGGGGTTCTTCAATAAGGGTTTTAGAAGGTTCTTACAGTAGGCAGAACAAGTGTGATTATTGTTGTACATGTTCGTAGGTCAATCACGCCTTTATCCCTGGAGGGTTAGGCAGAGGTGAATTAACACCCACATTTCACCAATAATTGTATTCGGTCCCACGTAATAGGGGGTAAGCCTATTGCCGTATTCCGGGCACTGTTGTTGACTCGAGCCATGCATCTGAGGCTGAGGCAGTATATATGCAATTATAAAAATATGTATATAGATCATTGATTGCTAATAACCCAGGTATCTATAAATAGAATAATAATTATTAATAATAAAAGCAGTTAGTTACGCACTTTTAGCTCCGATAATCGAGATATCGTTCCGCAATCCTCACAACAACTCGAATTTGGGAACAATTATCGATTTCCCGTCACGTTTATCGAGTTACCGCGACTTGTCGGCGCCGGCGCATTCAATGATCGATCGCGTTTAACACCAGGTAAACACCCCATATATGAAATGAAACTATCACTTTGCTTGACATAAAAATACAAACATAAATTTTACAGTTTTGAAAATAATAAGAGAGCTTTGGCAAGTTAAAACAAGGTTGATTTTCGTGTGGTTTTCAGTTTGTCAAGTTTGCAAACAAAGTTTGTTTGACAAATTAATTAAGCGAATGATGGATTTGTCTGCTCAGAGTAGTGATTGATGATTTGACAATAATTTTGGGGTCGAACGGGCGAATGTCAACAGATAAACAAAATAAATGGGCCCGGACGTACGGTGATACCTGCGGACGACAGGAATCTTTAAAAAATGGTGATAAGTAGATTTCTTGGATGTTTGTCTCGGTTTGAAATGTAGAGGAATTGATTTTATATTACAATCAAAAGGTTCTGGGTTCGAATGCCGTGAACCCAGTCTTAACTAAGCTTAACTGGAGGGGATAATGAGGATACTAGTAACTTCAATTACTAGTAAGTAGTCTTTATTAAAAAAAAGCTTTTCAAAAAAAGTCATAAAATATCTGTAGTACAAGTAACAGATAAAATATTGTCGTCAAAACTTAGCGTGACATTATTTCAACAATATAACACGTTGCTGCAAAACATTGACAACAAAATAAATTAACAATTAATGTCTATCATAAACATATCGAAAGTCCGTTTAATATTTAATATAATACTCGTCAATATATGCACTTTTCGCAAAACGAATCACCCATTTAGTAGGGTGTCCACGATAAACCTGTCACGCAGGACAGTCCGATACCCAACATCGCACTTATCAAGGGACATAACATCTTCAACTTTACGACAATCTTGCGCTGGACGCGCGCGCATATAAATTTGGACAAACGTCAAGACAGTCCGATTTTATTTTACTGATCATGGAAATTGTATCGATATTTCAACGATAACGTTATTTGTTGTGTCGGATAAAGATACTTTTTATGTTCGCGTCCGTTTGATTATTATACGATCCGAGAATCGGATGAGAGTGGAAATCGATTATAATAAAGTTTATAGCTCAAGCTGTGACTAATAATAACAATTGACAGACATTACTGTATATGAACCAAAGTCAATGCACTTACCATTCAAACAAAATGTAAAATTGTGTGAAGCTTCAAATTTTTTCGATCAAATCAGTATAATGTCCAATATTTCTTTTGAAATTAACTTTACATCGTAAACTTTGACTTGTTAATCATGTACATAACCAACATTTTACGAGCCCTTAAAATCGTAAAATCAAAGCCAACTAAAAACACACAACACAATCTAGATCGCAACACACGAATAGCGAAATCTAAAAACCGGTTGTTCACTGTAATTCTAATTAGGTAATTCGAGCAGCCGGTACTAATGGCATCGGTTCGGTGCCATAAAACAGCACAATCTGATCGTGTGAACACGCTGTCCGCGTGTCCCGAGCACATTGTCCGCAGACATGCAACGCTTTGTCACACTAGCCCACGCATAAGATACCGATACAAGACCGTAATTATTGAGCAGAGAGTTACTCTCCTCTGTAAATACAGTGTGTTCATATTTAAGATAGTACGAATTGTTGATTTTTTTTTGTTGCATTCTGAATAGTAAGGTAGAATTTGTTTTGGTTTATTACCTTGATTTATACCTACTTGAATGTTTCTTTGTCTACCAAAGTATTTTTTTTAACTTCTAACTTTATAACGTAACCAGGCTGTATATTGGGTTGTGCCATTAAACATAGCCTATGTCCTTTCTCAAGGTTCTATTATAATTTATTTCAGTACCAAATCTCATGAATATTTAATCAATGGAGTTACATCCGCAATTATCAAAAAAAAAATCAAAATTCATTAATTGCAGAAATATGTGTAAGTTTTTAGCAGCATGCAAAATTTCTGTTCATAGTAACGTAATTTAAAATATCTATAAAAATTAAAAACGATGATTCTCATTGATATCAGCGTGTATACAATAAATATGTCACTAAATAAACTATGATAATGAGAACAATGTCAAAAGCGGATGATAATGTCAACAGAAAAATGGAAAGAAATAATAATAATTTTGCAATAATTTGTCAAAGTCTAATTCATATAATAATTAATATTTTTATGTCATAAAAAGAAAGAAATATAATCATCAAATATTTTTTCAATGTCAATATTCATTATGGTATAATATTGGTATGGATTTTTAAACGTACAGTATGATATCAATTAATAAATAAGCCCATCACAGTTCACTGCTGGACATAAACCTCTCCCAATGTTGGGAGGCTTTGACCGACTGTTTATACGCTGGCCAAGCGAGATTTAGAGATTTCCTTCTCTCGCAGTGATCTCAGTCTGCGTATTTTGCCATTAGTCGCCTCTTACGACACCCTTCGAATGAGACGGGGTAGTGTTTCTTGTATTCTTTCTCCGTCACCACACGGATCAGAATGAAGTAAAAACCCTATTTTACCTATATATCATTTTACTGTAGTATGTTTGCCGATGGAATAGACTTAGTAACGCATCACAACCCTGTATTTTTGACTTCGAGCTGGTGAGTATATAATATCTAGTCCTTAGTATAATTTGACTACGAGTGCTTGACCCTAAATACTAGTGACCTAAGATACTAGTGACTAAAAAGTAATTGATTTAAGTAACTAGCTGCTTATGCATTAATTTTTATTTTTTTGTAAGTTGAGCATTAATTTATATTATAGGTTACTGGAGAATTTGTACTGTCAGTGGGATGACTAAAGGTTTGTCCTGCTTTGTCCTCTACACTGATGGCACAGAAACTCTGTGCTTACAGGGTCGGCAGCGCGAGTGTGACTTCTCTGGTGTTACACACGTCCATAGGCCACGGTAACCACTTTCCATCAGGTGGGCCGTGCGCTTGTCGGCCACCTAAGTGGTATATAAAAAAAGCTATATAAGAATTAGCCTTCACAGTTTATCATTTAGGTAGGTACCTAACTATATAAATAGCATAATTTAGGGCAAAGTTCGACTTAAAAAGAAGATCAATTGATTCCATTTTCAAACGAAAACCAAACCGTCAACAACTCTAAAATCAAATTAATTAAATGGACATTTTAAATTTAGAATCAAATCCGATGTCACTAAATCGCTTAAATCGATCTCGAAATCCTTATTCCAAACAAAAAGACAGAGAAATAAATAAATCGTCGACTACGAGACAGTGATTCTCAGTGATACAGGGATACACACTCAGGGCTCATTGATGGAAGCTTTTCAAACGCCGTTTAGATAGCGTTGTGGCGTTGACGTATTATTATCGTCGCGGACGATGTTTTGGCCTCACCATTCCCGGGTTAAGATACGAATTTTCGTTCGCATTTTAGTGTTAATGTTCTAACACTAATGTTTTTGTAATTTATAAATTTATAGCTGGTATTGTAAGGGTTAATAGAATTATTTACCCAATAAATTAGGGTTTACGTTTGGAGTTTTAATGGTGGAACTAACATTGTTAGAAACGTGTTCTAATAAAGGTGAGTGATTAGATTTACGAGCGGACGATAGCGGTCCGATCAAAGAGATCTAATGAATCAGTTTACACCTTAAGTCGCAGTATATCAACAGCTTTTTGGAAGTTTTAGAACTGGAATCAAAGTGTGATTTATAAATTGAATGCGTATTAGTTATAGTCAATTTTTTGGAATAAGGATATGTATTTTTCTGGAATAAATAAATTATTATCATATACAGAATCATTCAAGCTCAGCCAAACGGTTCCTGGGACGCATGGAAATGAATTTTGAAATTGGATGTAAAATTCGATAAATGGGGTAGGTTACATATAATAATATGTATAGGTATGCAATAATCACTAATTATTGTATGAAAATTAAGAAATTATGGGCATATAAGTATACCACGAGCGAAGTCGGGGTGAGTTAGTTAGTTTATACCTATACCTATATATTATATATAGAAGTCATTGGTATTTTCACTGAGTGGGATCAACCTTATGATCTCTGTTGTAGCAGTCAAACATTCCAAAATCAAAGTCAATAGTCAAAGTCAAAAAACACGATTCTGTATAGACCATTAAAACGGAACGTACAAAACGTCAATATAAAAATATATTGAAGACACCACGCAAATGGACCACACCGGACGCAGCCCCGACCTGAGAAGACTCCGGTACGAAACTCAGAGGACATTTTTTTCCAATCCACAAAGTGCATGAAACACTACAATACTTCCCTTATTAAGCCATAGTTTCGTGCTGAAAACCGAATGCTTTCCCACTTTCATGCTAACATCACAAGCCTCATTCTAATTCTATAGCTTCTTTACCAACATAACTTGGTCATAACCCTAAACAGGCTATCAAAAGAGACTCAATATTGATAAAAAAAAAAGAAAAATAAAGTACACAGCACCTCAATCGGAGCCCACTAAAAGTTTTATGGGCAGCTCAACCGTTTGGGCTATAAATAAAACGTTTAGAAGTATAACACGCGCGGCTGAAGTGAGATGAACAATAAAACATCGAAACTACTATTGAATATTTGCTTGGTATAGTTTCCGGCATATATTTGACTCCAAGCCGCGAGAGAAACGGCTTCATATGATCTATGATTGGTAGATCTGAGCTCCTCTGCCGCCGTAGCATACTGGGTACTGCGCATAGACTCAAGATACATGCCAGTAATTATATCTTGTGGTATATCCAGGCATAAATTCCTTAATACTAGCGGTTGGATTTTGCGTGTATATGGAGTCCCCTAAGAATTGCGGCGTCGGCATACCTACGAGCAACGCTCTAACGCTGGTTTTTCACGCTAAATTGGGAGGTTAAATGGCAGTCGGTTCCATAAATGCTGTATAAGACAAGTTTAAGAGAGGACTTCTTGTAAGAGAGTAAACCCTGAACTCCAGAGTTAAAAGTTTGGATGCAACTGGGACTGATATTTTGATTAAGATGATTTGTGCTTACTTCGGCATTACCATTCATTTAAGCCATCCTTCACATTAACACTTACAGAGAGAGCGGCCCCTTTTTTTTTTTTTTACGTGCGCAAAATCCCCACGGATACCTTCCCACCGGAGCCGGTGGAGGAGGTTATGTCGGACTCGAACCGACTAAAACGCACGCCGCCTGTGGGTCGTTTTGGTTGCCGAAGGTGAGGTTGACAGGCATATCCCTCGCACCCCGGCCGACCCAGGGCCATCTCTCACGATCTGGCCCTCTTCTCGGGTGTGGGGACTACAGAGTCCCCTACTCGTCCCCGGAAACGGGGAGGCGCACCACGCGCGCCACCGCCGCGGCCTGCTTCTGCCAGGGTAACAGGCGGCTTCACCTGTCACCCCCAAGAGAGCGGCCCCTAGAGAGATAGGTAGATGTGTAGGTAGCACTGGCACTGTGAGATGCTAAGTCTCTTGTATTTGTGTTTATTGGGTAGCTTCTTTAGTAGTTATACCTCTTTTGACGCGTCAGTACAAGTTTCTTTGTACGTATTTTCAGCGTGATATGAAAGTTGCGCCTGCACTGCTACTTTTACTGCAAGCTTTTGTATTTTCATGTACAAATTTGCTTTATCCTGCCTTATTTTGTTTCTCAAGCTATAGGACAGGACATACTTTTTGTTTTGTCATTTTTGATACCCCCGCCGGAGCTGGCGGGAGAGGTCATGTCAGATTCGATCCGACTAAAACGCACGGCGCCTGTGGGTAGTTTTTGGTTGTCGAAGGTGAGGTTGACTGGCATATCCTTCGCACCCTGGCCGACCCAGCCCTCATCGGGTGTGGAGACCACAGAGTCCCCAACTCAAGGCGCAAGGCCCGCAGCCGCCGCGGCTTGCTTCTGCCAGGGCGACAGGCGACTCTATTCTTTCACCCCCAGGGACCCCCAGGGAGGTCATTCATCGAAAGAAAGGACATACTGACAATTAACCATCAATATATAAAGTTCATTCACCCTGCGTGTTCAAATATCCGGAAATATGTTTTTTATATCATTATGTTTAGTAGGTACATTAAAAACTCTGTCAAATGAGGCATTTTTTATTACAATTTTACGACCAGAAATCTGATAGTATGTCTTATAAATGTACCCAATGATTTTAATGCCAGTATGTTTTACTGCGTACTTCGGTAGATTCGTTTTCATTGTTGTAAAAGTTTTAATAGGTTTTTAAGTGTTTCTCAGTATATTAGAATGTACAGTTTTTAGTGTGTTAGTGATTTTATCGAATTAAGTAAAGAGCTGATTAGTAACAGGTTTGGATTATGTAAATAATTGGTTAATATTTTTAATTGCTTTCAAATATCTTGTCCAAATAAAGTTATATTTATTACTTTACATAAAGTATTTATGGTTCAAATAAAACTGCTTTGAGTAGTGAGATCGACAGCTGAGAATGAGGAGATCATGTCTCGGATTATACAGTGTCCTGTCAGAAGTACAATCTTTTTAGGAAGCTTTTATAACCAACACGAAGTATAAGTTGCCTTATTTTTCGTGTTGGTTATTAAGCTCTCCCCTTCCTCTGTTACATGATGATGCCATGACAGATAATACTCAGGATTTAAATGGAAGTATCTAGTATCAAAAAGTTTAGATAAAATTCCCGGTGAAGGTTCCCAGTGGAGGGGAATCGGGCCACACCATCTCTTCTTGCGGGTGTCGTGAAACGTGACTAAGGGCTAGAGCTGTTACCCATTCGAGAGGAAACATACAGCGCATGACTAAGTGCCCGCTTGACGGCAACAGGCTCGCACCCTATTACTTGGGACCGAAAATCATAATTGGCGAATTGTGGGTGTTAATACACACCTGCCTACCCCTTATTTACAATAGTATGTGGGTGGTGGGGTTATCCGTGAAAACAAAAAGTATATGTATGTATGTAATTTAATATCAATGAAATCGAAGAAATATGATGATGACGCTACTACAATAAGCACAGTTATCATGGCGCCAGCAATTAGCCATTCCATGCCAGTCCATAAAACTATGGTCACATTTATGACGTTTCATCAAAACCCCTATAAAAAAGTTTCACGGGATCTCGCTTTTATGGACAATTAAATACAGTCAGCGTAAAAAGTCGTTGAAACATATTCAATAAAATTAATAATCGTGAAACGTCATAAAACGGTGGAAATATTAAATTTGATGAAGACATGTATGAGACTGGATGATTTTTTACTAGTGTGGAGCGATTTATTTTATTACGCAATAAAACTTTTGTAACCAACTAAACAGTTATTTACATATATTAAATAATCGTAGTCTCTTAATTATTTTTAATAGTTGCAAGACAGTAGTAGAAATATTACTTATTAGAGTAGACAACATTAGACCGGAGTAAAGTGCATTTATAGCAATATTGTGCTAAACTATAATGTGGACAGTCAATGGTAGAGAGTGCGTTCTTTTCGAATGAATTCTGTCTTTACTTCCTAACTACCTAAAAGGTCCCCATCTTTTCTGGTTTATACAGATTCAATAAAATATAATTTGTAAATATAGCTCACTTTTCCTGTCTTGTATGAACTCTTTTGTATATTCAGGGACTACTAAAAGTATCAGAATAAACGGGATATTTACCATGTTTCATTATTTTGAGTTTCCGCCGAAATATCGGAAACTCAAAATAATGAAACATGGTAAATATCCCGTTTATTCTGATACTGATGTGAGTGACCATGATAGTTTAAATACCTATACTACTAAAGGTGTCTAATTATCTGATGTAAAGTAAATATTTATTTTTAAAGAATATTTCTGCTAAACCTGTACCTGATTAGTCTGCTAGTGGCCTTTCCTCTCATACTTTTGTTTAACCTCCTATATGCAGGACCACAATATACACTAACCGTGGGCTTGTCTACATAAAAAATATAAGATATACCCTTCAACATAATAATATGCGAATATTAGCTGAAATTAATAAAAAATGTACGAACAACTTTCTGGTCGTCTGTACTGTATATAATATTTAATTCACTTGTTAGCAAAATTATATTAGCATTAAATTCTGTAATATTAAAACTTGATAAGCACGAATAAGAACTCAAGAAAAATGTTTGCAGGTGGTTAGTAATTACATGAAATCTAACTAACTAACTTTCACAAAACACGTAGATATATAATTACTATCATAATTAATATTATTATTTCCTTCATTAATTATTTTACGACTCATTTGGCGTAACTACGATATGTCAAAGGTTCGACTGCCACACAGTGCAAATATTTGTATGATTTAACATGCCTATATGCATTGATTTTGGTCTTATTTATTTACAAAAAATATATAACATATAGGTTTCGGTTATATTATCAGCATTCAAAATCCAATATTACAATTAGGATAAGATGGTACCCAAAAGAGAAATTCTTTCATGGATACCTCGGGTTACCAAATATAGAGAATATTATGGAGCTTTTTTGGGCAATGTCTACAAAAATATCATTCATCACTCAATAGATTTTAAACCAACAGTTCGGTTCCAAATTTAAAAATCTTTTCTTCTAAAAATTCCATCACTTCATCACCTAAAAATAAAGCACTCAATAAAAGAAAATCGCTCACCACCTTCCTAATTTAAATCTCTACTTACGAAACACACTCAGTTATATTTATATTCTGAATATATCAGAGATGCGTTAATTAAAGCGGAAGTCTCACCACTCAATCACGTCACCTAATCAAAGATGGCAACCACCGTTTCATCTTCAAAATGATAAATTTATATAAAAAAGTCGTAAGAACTAAAGGGCCGGAAGAAAGCGTTGTATATCCATCAAGTGAATGAAATGAGATGTTTATGTCCACCGACACGAGAACGATACGACTAGTGATGACTGATATTAGTTTTATTGTTTGTTGATAGATGGGAAAGAATGCGAGTTGTTTTGGTTTTATGTTGTGTATATTTTTTTACTATTTAATTGCGAATGCAGTTAATTCAAATGAAAATATTGGGATAATTTTAAAATAATAATTAAAGTTGTTGAACATTTAAATTAAACTCTATTTAATTCCAATTTCCAGTACTACATAAAATTATCTTAATCATCAATTCCCATTATATATAAAAATGTATAAAAAATGTTCTAATAGTGCTACAGATCCACTTTAAGACATATATGGTAGATTTTAAGCTTTATGGCAATGAAAATTTACATACTTAATTGAATAAAACATTCTGATGTTTCATTCTATTTTTATGACTTGTATTGTTATTTAATTGTGAAGATAATATTAAAATTTATAGATTATGATAAGTGGGAATTCTGGCTATAAGCCTAAGCAATATATTTAAATAGTGAATAAACCTGGAACTAAAGTTGAACTCTTGTGTTACATCTGAGAAACATACATACATACATATAATCACGCCTTTGACCCTGGAGGGTTAGGCATAGATGAATTAACACCCACATTTCACTAATCATGTATTCTGTCCCAAGTAATAGTGGGTAGGCCGGGCCTATTACCGTATTCCGAGCACTATTGTTGGCTCGAGCCATTCCTCTGTGGCTGACTCTGGGCTGTATATATCTGTATGAAGTAAGTAAGAAAGTAAAACATAAGTAATTTTTATTTGTTTATCCCAATCATGTCGTTGGGTATAAAAATAATCTATTTCATTTTTTGTAAAAATATTAGTAATTGACTCTACAAGTATTCTCGTTAACCCCTGAAGAAATTACTTATTTTATTTTGAACACATTTTATATATATGAATTCGCCTCGTTTGGTGCCACCAAGCGAGGCGAGGCGAGATGAAGGTCAAATCTCAAGAAGTTAAAATAAATATACCATAAAATAATTTCAATCAACACCACAGTTGGACATAGGCCACTCCGATCCTCCGCTTTCTGTAAAGCAGTAATGAGATGATAACCCTTCAATCCTGTATTACATTTAATACAGGCATCTAATCACAATAAAATATTTTACAATCCTGCAATGCCGGTTATGCGTATAACTTGGTACATTTTTGTTGTTATACCAAAAGAGATTCAGTTTTACGACTTATGCATATTTAATTAATTGCATCTTGCAATCTTTATTGACATTATTTATTATATAAAACCGGCATCAAATAGTTTTATTGCATATTAATTACCAGTTATGATTTACAGTTATTACAGAATTCATCTTCTGTTAGTTTATGTTCGGTTACTAGGATTTAATAAAAGTATATTGTTTGAAAAAAATATTCTAACGACCACCGCGTACTCTATGAAAACTTGCCAAGTTATTACAAGTGACATAGTGGAATGAACGCCCTGCTGTGGTTTTCCCGTGCGCCTACAATATGGGGTTTTTCAGAAGGGGCACTAGAAGGTTTCTTCAGGGTCGCCAGCGCAAGTATGACTCCCTTGGTGTTGCACACGTCCATAGGTCACGGTAACCACTTTCCATAATCGGTAGCTTAGTGGTTAAGGAGTCGACCTTACGATCGATAGATTTCGGATTCGAATCCTGACCATGGATTACCGACGTGAACCCACTCCCAACTTAGCTGGAGGGGTTAGAGGGAATATTAGTAATTTCGGTTTTAATATCCTTTTAAAAAAAACGTCAGATATAAAAAAAAAAAAGATCCGAGAGTATAACATATATTTTTGTTTCACCTTATATTATAGAACCCACAAGGTGGTTTTACAATCGGGTTACACGATTCTTTAGCAAATTTTTCCATGCAAATCATAGTCACGTCAGCTAGTGTATAAGTATTAAAATAGTGTTTATTTATGTCACTTGTAATAACTTGATTTTAAAACTGGATCAACAAGATCACAATCACACAAAATTTATTGGCATTATAACTTTATTTATGTTATTAAAAGTGTAACAAAAATATAAATATCAAAGTATCTTCTATTTCGAGATTAAAATTGTTATTCTTAAAATACATAGCTTCCGAATTTTATACGATTTATTTTTATGTTTTTCAATATTGATAGTTAATTTTATAATATTGGTATCAAAATAAACGGGATATTTACCATGATTCATTGTTTTGAGTTTCCGATATTTCGGCGCTGTTGTTATTTTCTGTTGTTCTGACGTAAGTGACCATGATAGTTTAAATACTAAATTTTTTAATAGGTAAAAATATTAAATATTATTTCTCTTTATTTATCTCATAAATACATTATTATATTATATTTCAGACGAACTAAAACTAAATTAATTTTGAGAAATAATAATAATACATATAATATAAATAATAATAATAAAAATGACACGTAAGTTACATAATAAATGTTAATAATAATAAACATGGAATAAATATGATTTTGATATTAAGTAAAACGTAAAAATACAATATTATGTATATTTAAATAACATAGGTAAAATAACCTACAGGTATTGGGTACAGGAACCAAGCTACAGGTTGTTAGGGCTCATTATTACAAAATCATTTTAATAAAATATTTGCCATGAACGGGCCATGTGGAGTACGATACTCCACATCGTCGTAGTCAGCAGTCAAACGCTTTACAATGATCACCAATTTCTCAACTTATCTTTATATATACATATAATCACACCTTTATCCCCGGAGGGTTAGGCAGAGGTGAATTAACACCCACATTTCACCAATAATTGTATTCGGTCCCACGTAATAGGGCATATATGCGAGTATATATTGCCGTATTCCGAACATCTGAGCCTTGCATCTGAGGCTGAGTCTGGGCTGTATATATCTGTCTGATGTTAAACTGCCCTTTCCCTAAGTCGCCTTGTACGACACTGCGTGGGAAGAGATGGGGTGGCCCAAATTCTACTCTGCCGGTAAGCATACGGCTAATCCGGTAATCACTTATCTTTATTCCATCTTTATAACTTATTTTAGCTCCTAAAAACCCAAAACACGTCACCTAAATAGTACAACTGTCTCTCTAGCTAGTTAAATAACTAGATTAGAACTTTTGGCAGCCCTCCATCTGAATGTCCATCACTCAAACAAACAATCTAAAACTAGTAGTTTCTGGATCACGTCTCACGATCCCAGTGGCTGGCGTCTTATGTCAATATCAGACATCTTGAGCGTGCTGATGCAGCACTGACCGCCTGGGGAGGGGGTGGAGGGGAGTGGGAGGTCCATGGGCCCCGGTGGGCGTCGCGGGGCCCACACGTAGGCCTGCACCGGCCGCCTGAATACTAATTATCAATTAGACAACCAACCCAGTGGGATCGTCTTGCTGGATTTTTAATGTTTGAAAGGATGGCACTGTGTCTAGTTGCTTTAAGTTGTATGTGTAGATTACAAATTGTATGTATTATTGTATGTAGGATATGTTATGGTGCTTTCTATTCCATAGTATAGTTAGGTAGATTACGTTTGAATTTACTGTTAAAACCCATCAGGATTACAAAACTGTAAACTTGTAAGGTAATAATACTCTTGCGCCGTAGGTAGGTAGAGACATTACAAGTTCCTTCATATCCTCTCGTATACCTTGTCACCCTCAACCTAACCATAATTTAGGTAGGTAGGACACGACGGTATTCCCGTCCCAATTGAGCAGTCCGACTTGGGAAGTATCTCCACTCTTCAGAATAACCTCGTGTTGTGTTCCCGGGGTAGGGTAACCAGAACTCACTGGACAGTTTTTGTACTGTCAGTGGGAAGACTAAAGGCTTATCGTGATCTGCACTGACGGCACATAAACTCTCTGTTCTTACAGGGTAGCACGGGTGTAACTCCCCCGATGTTGCACACGTTCATAGGTCACGGTAACCGCTTTCCATTAGGTAGGCCGTGTGCTTGTCAGTCACCTAAGTTGTATAAAAAAGTACTACATTTTAGGTACTTCCTGAAAGGAGAATCTAAAAGACAGTGATGAAGAGTGAAGATACACTAGGTGGAAAGGTTTTTCTGATAACATCTATTCAGAGTGTAAGTGAACGTTATTCCGGTGACCCCGACCACATCAGTCCTTTCACAATGAGGATATGAACTTAAACATTACATTTTGCTGAAGAGAGAGCTTGCATGCTTTTATGATAAAACAGATTTTTTTCTATAAACTATCAGTATAAACGTAAGGATCAACTAACTCTAGAATATATATATTTTTCATAGAAATGTTTATTTGTTCAACATTAATTTTAAAGAAATTACCGCGGTAGCCTAGTGGTATGGGTAATGGACTGCTGAGACGAGGTCTCGGGTTCGATCCCAGGTTTTACCACGGCACACACCAATGACTTTTCGAAGTTTTTCGAAGTTAAGTGTGTATTTATCGCAGGTTTATAAGTGCCCGGTTAATGGCAATAGGCTCGCCACCTATTACATTGGGACCTAAACATAAACTGGCGAATTGTGGGTGCTAGCACCTCTGCCTACCCCTTCGGGGATATAGGCGTGAGTTTATGTTATGTTATGTTAATTTTAAAGAAAAACGAAAAATCAAATGGCACTTGTTGCAAAGCCGGGTGAGTCGCTAGTTAAAAATAAAAAACAAAAGTATCAATGAATACATACTGAACCAAGCCATGTCAGATTAAAAGTACAATAAAAACAGAAAACTCCAACAGCTCCATATGAAAAACAGAATAATATAAGTCAGAGAATCAAACTAGTCGACTACACAAGATCTCAGTCAATCGCTATTAGCATAATTCAATATAAATTATTCATCCCAATAAACTGACCTAGGGTACACGCCCAGCGACCGACCAATCGCATATAGGAACACGACCAATCGCAAATAGGAACGCAGTGACTTTTTCAAAGATTACCATATCTACGTTCGAGAATCGCAAGTGAAATGGACGGAGCAGTACTGCAAATTGGCTATCTAGTGCATGAATCGCTGCGACCAAAGAATCGGAATATTCAGACGATCGTGTACAACGCCAGTAGCCAGTTTGGATCGGCCCTTATTTAGATACTTTGATGTTGAATTTTTTTTGAGTTTATTAATAAGTTTGATGGTTCTTTTGTTTTTTTATGAATTTTGAATGTGCTATTGATATCTTGTTCTATTTGGTCTGCATCTAGTGTGAGATCAAGTCACGTCTTACAATCCAATAAATCTGCTCAAAATAGAATTTAGTTTTAGATTTTATTGTCTTCGTGCTGTTTCTTTGTAACTGTTAGTTATATTTTTTTTCTATAGCTACCTATATATGAACTTTTATCTACAAATGGAAAGACCTACT
The DNA here is from genome assembly GCA_963662185.1 of Eilema griseolum. Classification (NCBI taxonomy): domain Eukaryota; kingdom Metazoa; phylum Arthropoda; class Insecta; order Lepidoptera; family Erebidae; genus Eilema; species Eilema griseolum. The sequence continues at coordinate 26,270,866 of OY759240.1, forward strand.
TTTTGCCAATGACGTACTAAGAAGCAAACTTATTGTTCCCTCAAATTTTAAAACTTTACCCACACGAGAATCGAACCCAAAACAGTACGTCGAGCAATCGTCTCGCACAGAAACAACGAGACAGTCAATCGAAAACCATCACTATTTTTTTCAGAGTAACCATTATCCTCAATCCATTATAAGGATATCCTTAAACCATATTCATTACCATTACACTATCGAGACAAACCCAAACAATTACACTCATTACGGGTCCCGTAATCTCTAATCCGCACAACAAGGTACCTAGCAATTTCAACCCGGGAGTGCCACAAGGTGGAGTTTTTGTACCCACTAATGAATCAGTCCGCTTTAATGCAACATCGAGAGGACCGTGTACATATTTAAATCAGGTACACGGTTCTTGATTATAACAGTCGGAGTCAGTTTTATCTGGATTGTGTAAAGTTTCAAGTGTTTCATTTCAAGTGTTATTTCCAAAGACGATAGAAGAAACCATTGGAAATCTAGCTGCGATTGGTATATTTTCTTTTTTATTAAAATATAGTTCAAAATCTAAGATTGATCTAAGAGAAATTGATCACTTATGAAAATTCAAAATTAATTTAAATTTTATGTCCTTTTAAGTATGTGTTTCTAGCGATGTACAAAAAATCGTTAGTATTCATGAAACAATAGATTATATACCTGATTCATCCAGAATCTGACACCCAAGGTTAAAATTAGTTAACGTCCTAGTTTTAGTCCACTACCTGAATTCAAAATTACAACCATACCCATTCAACTACATATGTTTATGTAATTCAACAATCACAAAATTTTATTTTTATTACATTACAGAAAACTGAAGTGTGGGTAGAATTATTTAACATATAAATACAATCCCTACTTCAAATATTTTTCCCATAACTTGTCAACCTTAATAAAAGACATTCAAATGCAACCCAAGACTCTCTCCACCTGACCGCACTACGAATCAAAGTACAACTTAATTTCGTCTCCTCTCTGTTCAAATCAATTATGCCTGCGATTGTTTCGTTAGAAGAAGCAAATGTTTTTTGCCCTCCTCCCCCTACCTATCCCCCTTGCCCTCTTTGTATTCCGTGGACGGAATGTCTCTGCTGTTTAGGTTTCTTTTGACGAACTTTGCTTCGAATGCATTTTCTTAATTCACTGTGATCTTGTGGAAAATTGGAATGTTTTGTCTGCGGATCCCTTGTCTGCAGCATTGACTTTTTGTGGAGAAATGCGTTTTCTTTTCTGTGATAAGTTAATGAAGTGGGTTTTGTTGTGATGAGTGTCTAGTATTTCAGATGTTGGTTTATATTCTGAATACAAATTACATATAGGTACCTATTTCTTGAAAAATAGAAGCATGAGTTTAGAGAGTGCTAAGTTACTGAATACTAGTATATTCGCTAAAATAAACTATTTTTGTTGTATTTAAACTATCATGGTCACTCACATCAGTATCAAAATAAACGGGATATTTACACAACGTGATTTTTGAAACATGGTAAATATCCCGTTTATTTTGATACTGATATTTTTTTTGTGTTAGGAGTGGGTTCACGTGTAGTAGTGTAATGGCCTGGATTCGAACCAGGTAACTTTCAATCGTAAAGCTGACTCCTTCATCACTTAGCTACGTATCTCCAATCTCATTTATATAATTTTCTCTCCGACTAAGACAGGTGCAACATTGTTGTGACAACTGTTGATCGTAATATAGACCCCACGTGGTTCTTTGCTACCTTAATCGTATAAAAAGAGACAATGCAAGCTAAGTCGTTAGCAACATTACTAAAAATAGATTCCATAAAACCTCAACAATTGGACTTTATTTATTCCAATTACTTTTATAATCACAGGATGTTAAAGTAAATTTTGCAATTCATTTATTTAATTTCAGCTCTGGCTACATTGCTGTATAGTTCAAAGTCGAATAATGAACTAAGATTCTTACTTTTTTTATTATAAAGGCGGACTCACACTATTGTCGTCGGCCGATGTCCAATATGTACGAACATTAATTATGCAAACGATCCACTCTGGAGAGGTTAAAAAACGGTTTTTTGCGACAGTCGTTTTAATGCGACACTGTGTACGTGTTATTGTTAAGACACTCGTGATCTCTAAGCATCATTACCTATTTTGTATTGTTTAAATTAATTTAAATATGGATGTTTATCATAATTTGTTTTTGAATTGAAAACATTTTAAGGCTTGTTGAGCACTTTTCGTTAAACTTTAGGTGAATAAAAATCATGAAACTGTTCTATTATTCTTTTGTATGTAACTTGTGTGAAATAAATATTTTTACTTATTCACAAGTTTTCACATCTATCGACAGTCCTCAATGACTGAGCTGTAATAGTGAAGTCAATTTACTGGTAGTGTGAAAGACGAAGCAATAATTATATAATTGTACTATAAGACTTTCGAATAACTTAAATACATTTTTAATTAGTCTCTTACTTTAGTGTTATAAATATTTTCATGAACTTTAAACAAAAATAAGTCATATGATTGAAAAAAAATCAAGATATAAATCATTCAGAAGTGCAAAAACACCTAGCTGCAAAATGTTCGATACATTTATCAACAAACCTATCATCTGCATAACCGACACTATTACCGATATAACACCAGTCTACATTTCTACAATTACAGACATCTGCGCTAGCGTCACGTACAGGTTCGAATATCGACGAAGCAATAGCGTTCTAATTAAAAATCGTAAACTTTGCCTGGAGTCGATGGCTATAATGTGGGAGCGCCTTTATTACTTACCCAGTTTGAATTAAAAGTATCGTTTTTCCTATGTCGTTTAGAATTTGTAGTGTTAATTGCAAAATATTTCATTTGTGTCAGTTAATTACAGATACCATTTTGTTAAGTGTTCACGATGAACGCGATACCTAAATACTTTTATCTTTACCACTATTACAACACTCACATTATAACTGCAACGCCAATGTTTTATCATACGTACCTGTAAAAAAAAAAGTTAAAAATGACGTTACTTAGTAATTATAGAAATAGCGACCAAGTATACATAGCTACATATTGCATGAAATTTTAAAGCATTAAGTAACTATAGAAAACGATTAAGATAAGATAATTTGTTCGCAGACAGCGTCTCCGTAAGACGGATAGATATAGGAATATTTGGATGGCTTCAGGCGAGGATCGGTGGCTCAATGGTCAGAGTATCCTCCCTCTGTAAGGGAGAGGAATGCTCGAATCCCATTCTGATGAGCTCTTCCAACTAATCCCACCATCTCCTTTCCTACATAGGACAACACGTGCAGGCCTTAGATGTCACCCTCACATTGTGCAGAATATACGACCAAGAACCAAGCGGTTCGGAGACTCTTTTCTTTGCCGCACCATCAAGACCTGGAATTCATTACCAGCACACGTGTTTCCTTCTTTCTACAGTCCCGGGGCCTTTAAGCGGGGCGTGAAAAAGCATCTGATGAGGCCGCCAAGCTGAGTGCCACCATTGTAACACTTAGTGTCTGTAATGGTGACCCTCTTTCCTGAGACTTTGTCTTTGGTTTACCATCAGACGAGGTGAGGTCAAGTTGGCGTGTCCTATATAAAAAAAAAAACCTGAACCGATTCATTTTTTTCATACCTACATTGTTATATAAAATAAAGGCATTACAGCTGTACACCAGTAGTGGATCGAAAACACGTTTTCAGGGTAGCTAAATTGCATCCAATACTTAAAATTGCCTTGAAAGAGCCTGAGGTCCGCTCTCCTTTTCCCAAATTATATTTTTATTTTCTTTACCACTTAGGTGATAGAAAAGCACACGGCCCACCTGATGGAAATTGGTTACCGTGGCCTATGGACGTGTGCAAAACCAAGGAAGTCACACTCACGCAGCCAACCCTGTAAGCACAGAGAGTTTCTGTGCCGTCAGTGTAAAAGACGACGACAACGCAGGACAAGGTTTTGGTCTACCCACTGACAGCACAAAAACTCTCTATTGAGCTCTGGCTACCCTACTCACCGCCGGGAACAGAACACAAGGTTATTATAGCCGCGGTATTCTATAGGGTGAAGGTACTTCCTAAGCCGGACTGCTCAAATGGACGATAATACCGTCGTGTCCTACCTACTCGATAAATTTATTTGGGCTCTTATGGTAGCGACTGCCGTCTAACCCCCTAATCTCGAGTGGAAAGCCTGCACCAGAGCCTCGTGCGTTAATCAACATGAGTACCGGCTAATAGATGAAGTGGACTTGGATACTGATGGTCTTCAAGGTACCTCATACGACCATACATCCTTCTCAAAAAAGAAGGCAGTAATTAAAGAAAAACCGACCAATTACACATACATACATAAAACAAAGACATTACAACGGTACCCGAGTGCACTGGAGGGACGTTTCCCTAATCCATTTACGATATAAGAGTTATAAATCAAATGTAATATTAGCTACATGTGTTGATAAAGCCCGCCATTTTAACAAGATGGCGTCTTGGGGGGAACACGTGAGATTATCTTTTTAATGTGTGTTTCGGATTAAAATGACGAATGTTTATTGTTCTACATGTTTTTTTCGCAGTCAGCTTTTAGGGTTAACATTTTGTGTGTATTTAGTATTTAGATTTGGGAAGGGTTGGCTCTTTCTAGCATGTATATATATAATATATATGACGTGTGTGAAGCATCAATCTATATAAATTAATTGTGCAACACAGCAACACGCAATGAAGAATCCGCTCATTGTAAAATAAATACTAAATAACTCTTCAAAGTAATTCATTACCATCATTATTTTATATTTAAAATTAGCTATATTTACATCTACACTTTCATGTACTGTACTAGACTTAGCCTACTGTATTGCAATGTCTCTGTGCACTCCCAGGTTTGCTGGAAGAGAATTCAACTTGGAGTTAATCTCGCCTTTGTACATTACATCTCATCTTTTTGTATAAATAGCAAATTTGGAAGAAAAGTCCTAAAACCCCATTGCAACGCCAGATAGATAGCAATGATTTGAAAAAGTTTTATCGCAATCAGAGGCGCCGTTTATCCAATTACGATATAGCATACAATACCAACAAACTAATATTTTAACAATAATGTCTCTTATACATTTTTCGAATTATTAACACTATTTTCTGTCTTTGGACAGCTCTCCAGCTTACCAGCAGACGGGGTGCAGTCAGTTTGATAACCTAAGAAAAAAAGTTGGTCAAGTGCGAATTGAACTCGTGCATCGAGGGTTCCGTACAAGATTAGCTTCAGGGAAAAACTTTTGATTGCGTTTTTTTTTATACAACTTAGGTGGCAGACAAGCACATGGCCTACCTGATGGAAAGTGGTTACCGTAAACTAAAAACGTGTGTAACACCAGTGGAGTCACATCCGTGGTACCGACCTTGTAAGAACAGAGATTTTATGTGCCTTCAGTGCAGAACACAAAATCAGGACAAGCCTTTGATCTTACCACTGACAGCACAAAAACTGTCCAGTGAGTGACTTAGAAGTTTGATTTTTGTAAAGTTTTAAGACATTATAGACCTGAGTATGTGGTATGAATTTCAACATGATACCTCCCACACATTCCTGAGAAAAAGATCTTGACAGATAAACAGACAGGCGGACAGACGAACAACGAAGTGATCCTATAAGGGTTCAATTTTTTCCTTTTGAGTACAAAACCTTAAATACGGTACATAATTGTTACTTATACATAACATAACATAAACTCACACCTATATCCTCGAAGAAGTAGGCAGAGGTGCTAGCACCCACATATCGCCAGTTTATGTTTAGGTCCCAATGTGGCGAGTCTATTGCCATTAACCGGGCATTTATAAACCTGCGATAAATACACACACAATTCGAAATGCATCGGAAAGTCATTGGTGTGTGCCATGGTAAAACCTGGGATCGAACCCGAGACCTCGTCTCAGCAGTCCATTACCCCTTAGCACTAGGCTACCGCGGCTACCTTTTTGTGTATGTATAATTGAGTCCAGCTATCGCCATTCCACCTGAGATGTGGTGATTGTGATACCCCAAGAGATTTTAAAATGGGTTGGGGGGACCACGTCCAGCAGTGGACATTAACGGTCCCGTATATTATAAATTACGTTTATAGCTTCAAAGGGGCAGTTCGCCTAAAAGGGGTGACAAAATAGGGTGCCCGAAAAATAATGAATTAACAAATATTATAATAAATAGAAAGTTAATATCAGATAATCACGGTTTCATTTTGTGAAATACGAGAACTGTTCCCGTTCTCGCGAGCCACAAGTACCTATTCCTGTATTATAAATTAACCTATATTCTATACAATAATTAAATCTATCTCAGTGTCAATTTTCATCTAAATATGTTCGACTGTTTTGCCGTTTTAAGTAACAAAAAATTCACATTCAGTCATCCAAATTTCATATTTATTAATAATAAAAAGTAAGATGAAGATTTTAAGTTAACTTGTAAACGCTTACTTTTAAATAATTAGTACCATCTAGCTGACTAAGCATAAAACGTCTATCGTTACACTAAAACTAAATGCCGTCTGTGAATCCTGCGATACAACATACACACACGCACACAAACAAAATCCACAGATGAAGCGCAAATGTGTGCAAGGTGGCATGAAAATGGAATTAAGGGGGGAAAATGCAAAGGAATCAACCCGACGGCGGCGCGGGGGGCGAAATGTCCCAGACCGGACACTTTGAACGAATTATGACGGTCATTATTAGAACGTGGACAGAATTAAATTGCCTCCCCACCACCCCTGTTCACCCCTCTCCCCTTACCTTCCGGCTAAGTATGCCCGCATAATGATACCTGTCCAATACTTGCAACACTTATCTAAGCTAGAGTGGATCTTTATCGTGATGTTTGTTTCTCGCTTTTTCTTGCGTGGAATAAGTGTCAATACATGTAAGTGTCATTACACTTACTATTTTTCGATAATGTTGTAAGGGAAGGCTGTAATATGGAAGTTACTTTTTGTTATCTTAAGATTGTTTTAAAGCTGTTGACTAAAATTAATTTACAATTTTCTCGTCAATTACAAGATCCTTTTTTTGTTTTAAGTAGTTCGTTTTGATTTGGGATTGTTCGTGCAAATGCTTATTGCAGTTGTGTTGATTAGGTACATCTTAATTCTATTTTTATTTGCAGTGAAGGACGCTACGTCATTTTTTTGTAAAGATTTTTAGCAATACTATATATTTTATTGTAAAAAAATATCTAATATTTTGAAATAAGTGTATTATTCAGAACAGAAAATTATTGTAGCTTACTTCAGATCTGTCTTTTTTCTTCGTAGAATCAATCATATTTAGATGTAATTTCAATGATTTTAGAAGTGTCAGCGTGATCTCAATCCCAAGTCCCAATACAAGCAACTGGAAAGTTAAGGGGTATAAGTATCAGTGATACCTTTTGAATTTCTTTTTTTTCATTGTATCATATCTCATAGATCCAGTAAAACTATAGTATACAAAATTAACTCTATCATAAAATGTTAAATCAACATGTTTGAATGCATATCCTCTAGTTATTAACCATAAGCCTAACACAATATTATAATACAACTCTTGTATTGAACCAACCTATAAAGACCAAAACCAACCTCCAGAGCAAGCGTTAAACAATTAAATAAAACTGATATTTGTTATCACATCACACGATAAGGTACAGTCAGAGTAAATTTACAGAAACAAAGCCAACATTAAAGGAGATTAGTGGACGTTACGCGGTGCGGAGTTACGGAGTTAATGCCTCTACCAATAGTTCTGGACTCGCAATCAGTAGATTTGCAGTAATCTCCGCAAACGCACCGGCGATAAAGAGGAAGGAGGTTGTGGGACAAGTCACGAGCGATGCGACTGTTGGTGGCACAGACACTGTTTGTAACAGAAATTGTTTAAGTTAGCGTATTTATGTGGAATATTCTTTTAAAATAAAATATAAACTTCAGTATTATAGCTATCGGGATATTTACCATGTTGTATTGTTCTGAGTTTAATTGTATAAAGCAGTTGAACTAAACACTTCAATAAGATTTTAAGTTAAACTTTTATGAAGATTACTGTCAGTTATATTTCATTTACAAAATCAAAATCAAATTAATTTATTGTGAAAATGGGTTACAATTTAATATAGTAAATAATGATATAATAATTCATTTAGATTTGTTTTCTTACATTATTGCACAAGTTGACGCAAAGCTATTTAACATCTTTTCTCTACATCCCATAATTACATACATGACAGATTTCCACAGTATCTAATTTTATATAAAACACTCCTCATTTTAATTTTAATTTTGTTAATATGTCCTTAATGCACTATAAAATACATGTACAATTATAATTGTGAAAACACATCATGTCTCTGAAAAAATTGCTTATTGTTTAATGCTAATGTTTTTGTAATTAATTTCAGTCAAGTTATATTCCGCTTCTTGAATCGCTACCGCTTATAAATTACTAACATCCTATTATCATGTAATATTGATAGAAGCCTCGTATAAACCAACCAAGTTAAGATGGCGGGCACTTCGTCCCACATGCCTTCTATCTGTGAGATATTGTAAATATTAGGTACAATTGTTACCGCAAACAAAGCCGGGATTATACTAAAGTGTAGTTCTGATTGTTGATATTAGCTTTTTTATTGGGTCGTTTGTTTTGCCGACAAAGCTATCAACTTGTTTGAAGAATGTAATCCAACGGTCGTTGGGACCATACTGATGTGTTGAGGGTTAATGGGAGGTGACGATTGCGAAACTATTTTGTGAAAATCCAGTTAAATATTAAGATTTCAATTAAGTTACTGTTAATTATGTAGTTATTTTATTCAGCTGTCTACCTTACTTCGAGTTAACTTGAGATCACCGCAATATCTTTAACCAGGAAGTAAAAAAACATCTGTTAAGGTCTTTTTTATATAAGTTACTCATATTTGACTTCACCTCGCCTGATGGTAAGATAAAGGCAAAGTCTCAGAAAAGAAGGTCACCATTATAGACAAGTAGCATGTTACAATAGCGGCACTCAGCTTGGCGACCTCATCAAATCCTTTTTCACGCCCGTTTATAGAACCTGGGACTGTAGGAAGAAGGAAACACGTGTGCTGGTAATGAATTCCAGATCTCGGTAGTGCGGCAAAGGAAAGCGTCTTGAATCACGCGGCACTCGTATAATAAAACCTAAAAATAAATGTCTATTTACTTCAGTTCGTAATTGATTGATTGGCAAGTATTGGTCAATTCAAAATGAGCATTGTAAAAGCAGAGATGGACAACCTGTGCCGTCATAGCACCGCTCGGATCTCTTTGACCAATGAAATAGAGTTTTTATCACGACTTTCGGACGGTTTTTACTACAATTTAGTTGGTTAATGAGACTCACATGAGTCTCTCCTGCCATACTGAGGCTGCTTGTTATACCATCGTACAGATTAATGTTAGTACTTATTATATATTGTATTGCTCAACAGGCTACGATGACTGTCAACCAGAGAAAAGTCTGTTTATCACCTTAAAGCAACTCAAAATCCAACGAAATACAAATGTAAAATATCATCAAACGTAATAGAGAAGCATTATGTTGCTAATAACATTCCCAGTTTATGTAATTGTTTATTTATTTTATTCGTTACATCCCCAAAATTACAATAATCACAAGAAAATTATCGCCCAAACACATCAAAAACGTACTTTCCCTAATAAAATTGCTATAACAATAACGTGTCCCGAAAAACGAAACGCCGACATTTTGAAAATATAACAACGCACACATGCCTAAACACACACAGGCGTCCATTAACATACACTCAATTACACACACATGTAACATATTTAGGGATGAGAAAGTGAAATTTGCAGGAATATATCGATGAAATGTAAACAAGGGGCGTATATTGACGAGGTGCCGAGGTGGCAGAACCCAAGCGAATCAGCAAAGAAACATTATTAAAACAATGCTTTTGAACTAAACACACGAGAAACGGGTTATTACAATATTTGCTAGGATCTCGTTATTTTTAAGTATCAAATGGCTCCCAAAGTTTTGGATGGGGGTCTGAAATATGGGGTGGGTATTTCAATTTATGATATAGGGCATTTGAATGTGGTTATTTCGTGTGTAAATAAGACTAGGATTTTCATTAATTTCTGTTATCTTGTTTTGTTTTCATGATTATTCGAAGGAAATATACCTGCAATGCTTTACAGAAGGAAAAATGAGATTTATAAAATAAAGACTGTCGTTTGTTAAATTATTATTGTTGTTTTTGATATTTTATTTTTAAAATTGTAGTTTCACTGAAAATACTGTCAACTTTCAAATACATGGTGATCGTCTTTCCCGGGACTTTGTCTTCAACTTACCATCCGGTAGAGTTAAGACATATTGACGTGTACCATATAAAAAACGAGCCCAAAAAGAACAATCAAGAAATTAAATACCACCTACGGAGCAATACATCATTTTTTAATTATTATCCAACAAAAGCGTCTCAAGCGACTTTCCAAAAAACAATAGACCTCCCATCGCCCCCTCTCTAAAATGAATAAAAGTTTGAGAGCCTGCGGAACATCATAGCGTAGCGACATAGCGTTGTAAATTATAATGTTTTATGGTTTAATACTGCAGATAAGAAGCGGGGGTAAGGAGCCTATTATTAACCGTGTTAACTGGGGGAGGCGCCGCGGAGCGTAAACGGTGCAACTGACGAACGATTTTTTGTGGTAAATATGTGGTAAAAATGAATAAGTTGGCTAATGAAAAAATTGGAAAGGTGAGTGCAAAGGAGCCCTTATAAAAATCTCTCGGGCCCAAGCCAGCCTCACCTGCTAGTTACTACACCTTCCGATTAACAAACGAGGCTATAACGTCAGCTTCCCTTGAGATTAGGTGGTCAGACGGTAGTCGCTCTTGCATAAAACCAAGCAACTAGAACTACAACTGTAATGATGATGATAATGTGTAAATTGTTTGTCAATGACAAGAAGATCCCCTTTCTAGTTCCTCTGTTGATTTTGCATATCTTGACTTTTACGGGAGTGACTACCATTTCACCTCTCAACCATGAGAAGAAAACCTGCGCCAGAACCACAAGCGTCAATTAGCAGGGCCACAGGATTGCAGACTACATTGGCTTGGGTCCCTAAACCTTGCACAACTACTCCTCAATTCTAACAAAGCACCAGTGGCGTCCTAATTGCGTCTTCTGCACTGAAGGCAATAAAATCTCTATTCTTACAGAGTCGGCAGCACGAATGTGATTCCACAGGTGTTAGACACACGATTGTGGTCGTATGGTGTATGACAAACCTAGATCGAGGATAGCTATTGTTTCAATCGGCTTCCCTTTTAAAAATGTTTGCAGTGACGAAAAACCACTAAAGCATCATACTTAATATTAAACCAAAAATATCAGTTGTCTCGCGGTCGCACCGTCTGCACCCACCCTTAGAATATGATTTTTAACGAGCCATCCCCAAGTATGTAATTGTGTCTGAATGCGTTTCGTAATGATTATTTATGTTGCAGAGCGGGCGTCTGGATAAATTATTTTTTATTGTTTCCATCGCTGCATGTTGTAAGCGTAGAGAAGTTTGAGCCCCAGTTTATGGGTTCCGTTGGATGTGTTTTAACCCCGTTAAGCGTGTGGTTTTGGGGTGATAGAACCTCCCCGTCTCTTACTGAGGTTATTTATTTAAATGATGGTGGAAGCTTTCATTTGAGTATTTGAGTTGTGATTAAATATTTAACAGACTTTTTTAGTGAATGTAGATTTCCATTATTCCCGGATCACAAAATGTGTTTATCGAGGAGCTTGGGGTCATCAGCAAACCTGCACGGCATACTGAATTGTTGTACCAGACCCTGGCGTACGCTGTTTAGAGTTGGGATATCAGATGATGCATTGATGATAGCAGTCTAAACAATACTAGAGGAGGAGAAACGGACCTCGGGCTCCGCAGTGTAAATCTCGAAGGTAAGTGGGTAAACAGCTATGATGATGATGATTATATAGGATCGAAAGGTCCCGGATTCGAATCCTAGCCATTATACTATCAATTTAAACCTACTCCTAACACAAGCAAATTAGCTTAGCTGGATGGATTAGAGGAAATATTAGGAATTTTGGTTACTGATATCATGTGCTAACCGACTATTAAAATAAAAACTGGTCAAGTGGGAGTCGGACCCGCGCGCCGAGGGTTCCGTAACTTAATTATTTTGAATGGGTTGACTTAGAAGTTTGATATTTGCTCAGTTTGTTGACATTTTAAACCTGAGTATGTGGTATCCATATACCAGGTATTACTGAGAAAAAGGTCTTGATAGACATACGCACAGACGGAAAGACGGAAAGATGGACAGACGGACAGACGGATAGACGGACAGACCGACAGACGAGCAGACGAACAGAAGGACAAAGACTGATCCTATAAGGGTACGGTTTTATTCCTTTTGTTCCTTTATGGAACCTGCTAAATGATATAAAGTACCTTAATAGTTATTGTCATTTTACCAAACAAATATTATTGTATGAAATATGTTAGAAACAGGTTATTAACCGAAAGTCTTATACCGACACACGATGACGTGGAAAAGTCGCCGGCCTGCAATTATGGGGACACCGTAATTGCAGGCCGGCGACTTTTCCACGTCACAATCAATTGGAATCAATCATTCAAAGCAACACACGTGATTAAAGACTCCAGCGACGGGTTATTACCAGTACGTTTACGTTGTGTAAGTATTCGAAAAAGTGAAAACCAATTTTATTCGAAATCGCATACTTTATACGAAATCGATCTTTCGCATAATTAATATTTGTTGTGTATACAGTGTGTTTCTTAAGAATAAAACAATGCTGAGATGAGTATTATAATATTCAATTGAAACATAATTTTTTGTATGTACTATACCTAATAGTAAAGCATAATTTGCTATTCCAGTGGTAATGGTTTTTAATATAAGTTAGGTAGAAGGTGTACTTGATACTGATTTATAAATTGGAAAATCCGCAGTCATATGCGTGTTGCTACCTGCTGAGAGCAAGTAGGTACCAGAGAGGGAATAAAGTCGATATGAGAAAGAAGTCAAGGACTCCGTCCAAGGCAAATCTAAACAATCGTGCCTATTAACACAGGTTGTTTGTCCTTGATGGTTGGTTTATTTTTATATTAAATAACCATTTATCGTAGTGCATAAGTAACAATGTGCCTAAAATTATGTAAGTAGTTAGTATCAATTATATAACATAACATAAACTCACGCCTATATTCCCGAAGGGGCAGGCAGAGGTGCTAGCACCGACATTTCGGCAGTTTATGTTTAGGTCCCAATGTAATAGGTGGAGACCCTATTACCATTAACCGAGCACTTATAAACTTGCGATAAATACACACATAACTTCGAAAAGCATCTAAAAGTCATTGGTATGTGCCATGGTAAAACCTGGGATCTAACCCGTGACCTCGTCTCAGCAGTCAATTATCCATACCACTAGGCTACCGTTTTTATTTATTTATTGGCCGTATTTATTAAATATTACCATTAACTACCCTGATCCAATACTTCAGGAAAGGGCATCAAAACCTATCAGTGGCTATGGCTCATATAACCCGATTACAGCTTTCCTTTTGAAGATGAGAGGAATAGCAATATGTATTAAAGGATTGTGAAATTTGAGTAGAACAATTGTACCAAGGCCTTGTCGGCAAGCTATTTTCAGCTTTCACCTCTAAAACCTATAATCTAACATAAACCGAGGTAGCCTAGTGGTATGGGTAATGGACTGCTGTGAAGAGGTCTCGGGTTCGATCCCAGGTTTACCATGGCACACACCAATGAATTTTCGTTTCTTTTCGAAGTTATGTGCTTATTTATCGCAGGTTTATAAGTGCTCGGTTAATGACAATAGGCTCACCATCTTATTACATTGGGACCGGAAACAAAAACTGGCGAAATGTGGGTGCTGGTACCTCTGCCTACCCCTTTGGGGATATAGGCGTGAGTTTATATTATGTTATAATTTTTCTCCTGTACTCCTTTAACACGAATAGATCAGCAGTATTAGTTACATTGGAAGAATTAAAAGTAGGCTCCATCAGTCTAGACGAAAGCCCATAAATTACTACGTAACGATGTCGGACATATTTCGCACAAAAATCGCGGTACATTTTAAATCAACGGGTTACCGAGTTGCGAGCCGGTGTATAATGAAATCGTAAATCGGCCCAGTTGCCGTGTATAATAGTGAAATATAAATTGGCCGCGGTTTGGCGCCCTCGGTCGTTGGCCGGCATTTTTGCGGGATCGCTTCAATCACGCGTTTTGTATATTCACGTGCGTTAGTGAATACTGCGGTTTGGGATAAAGTTATGCCAAAGTGATTTTGGAAACTATTGTCGAGATTGAGGTCATGCTTTAGGGAATTGTTTAATATGTATTAAATATTTTTACTGTGGCTATGTGTATACCTACATATTTCGAAGGGTCAAAATGTGGATATTAATGTGGGGGTAAAATATTTCATTCACATTTTGACACCACGCCGTCAGGAAAAAACACTGCTTCTACTTCGCCATATACCGCAAACATAATGCTGTACTTTTTCCTGATACCGTATGGGTAGAGGAGGATGGATAAATAAAATAAATACAAAAATACTTCTTAACAGAAAACCCAATAAAAAACTTTGTTAAGCCCGGGAATGAACTCGGATCATAATAAAGAACAATTGCTTCTTATGTCAATTCTCAGACTGAATAGTATAAATTTATTTTTAGTTGATTGATTTTTTTTTTATATATAGAACACGTCAATTAGACTCCGCCTTGTCTGATGGTAAGCTGAAGGCAAAGTCTCAGAAAAGAGGGTCACCATTACCCACATACCGTGTGACAATGGTGACACTCAGCTTGACGGTCTCATCATATGCTTTTTCACGCCCCGCTTAAAGGACCCGGGACTGTAGGAAGAGGGAAACACGTGAACTGGTAATGAATTCCAGGCCTTAATGGTGCGACAGAGGAAAGAGTCACTGAACCGCTTGGTTCTTGATCGGATGTTCTGCAGTAGGAAAGGGGAGGGTGGGTCTAATTGGAAGAGCTCATCAGAACACTCACCATGGTACAGACGGTAAAATACAGCCATGGACGCTCTCTACGCATCTGTAAAGGTTCTAGGGTGTTCGTGACCTCGGGATTCCCAATGATGCAGACCGTACGTCGCTGCAACCTGTCGAGAGCATCTAATAAGTACTTTGCTGAACCATCCCAGAGATGCGAGCAGTATTCCACACAGGAGCGAATGTGTGTCTTATATAGAAGACACCGCTGCTCCAGCGTGAGAAATCGTCTCACTCTGTTCAGGATTCCGAGTTGATGTGAAAAAATGACCAGGTAAACAGTTATAGCCCAGCCGTGTATTCAAAATATAGTAGACAAATTATTAGAGTCAAATACAACTTTTACTTACTAGACCTCAAGTAAAGAAAGGCATAAAGTATTTAAAAAAGCTGATCAAGTGCAATTCGGACATGAGCACTAAGAGTTCCGTACTTAAGCTACATAAACCGAATTTTCTTTTGAACGCGTTGACTTAGAAGATTGATTTTCTCTCATAGATAGACTCAGGTCTATAACGTCTTAAAACTGTACAAAATTCATACCACATACTCAGCTATGTGGTATGAATTTCAACTAGATACCTTCACACATTCTTGAGAAAAAGTTCTTGACAGACAGACAGACAGACGGACAAACGAATAACAAAGTGATCGTATAGGAGTTTTTTTTTTCTTTTGAGGTACGGAACCCTAAAAACACTCCAATTCGAAACTTAAAATGTCTAAGCTACCAAAACCGACGCGTAGTAGATTTACAAACCGCGCGAACGCTAACACACTTTCACGTGTCGATGGATCCGCGTAAAAGCCCAAAAATGGACAAAAAACTCCCATCGAGGCCGACATGCATCTTTTTCGCTCGGCTGACAAATGGCTATGAAATGGCCTGGACGGCCCAGCTCGGGACACTGAACGTAAAATCATTCGCAAATTGTGACGCCGCGCTTAGCCGCGCAGTGACAGGGTTAACACTAAAATGTCGGGCTGACGGAAAAGTTATGTTATGTTGATATTTTGAGGTAAATAAATCACTAGAGACATTTTTTTTTAATTTTGTTTTTTTATTTTATTTAAATTGGGTTAGCTGTTAAGAGGTCAGTTGGTAAGCATACGTGATAATCTCAAAACAAGTTACAGTAAAATACAAAATCTTAACAATCAATCAGACTTTATAGTTTCAGAACGGATATCGAGTCACCTCTACGAAAACATAGCTGACCGAACACGGTAACCCTATCACCAACACTTTTATCTGAACGCCATCAATAAAAAACTCTGTAAAAACAGAGAAACAAAAGCTGTGACGTCACGAGGTACGTTTTCGCACCGGCAAACGGCGAGCGAATAAATCAAGTGCTACGCTAGCGTGGAGTCGGCTTCGGCCGAATTGTGGCGTTTTATGGCCTTTTGATTTACACGACCACTATTCGCTACGTATTTTAATGTGCGCTCGATAGTCTCTGTGCTGCGTGCAACTGTAAATAAAATTCAGAAATCGCTCAATAAAAATCGTACAAATACGCGATAGGTTTAAATCAGCGAACGCGGCGTTTTAAATAATATTAGTGTGATTATTGAATATTATGTGATCAGTGTTCATGTTATACTTACTAGAAAGATAGGCACTACATTATTTTTATTTTTTTAAGTTCAATAATTATGCAAGTTGAGTAGGTAGAAAAACACACAAATATAAAAATTGTTTGTAGTGTATTTACTACACAGTATAATTATTAATAACACTGCACTTTCATATACATCAAACAGAATTTCATCTTCATCAGGTAAGAAAAAATTCAATTTGATATCAAAGCTTTAAACATATCACGCAAAACTTATTTATGACAATCGTTAATTAAATTGTCGAGTGTAAATATAAATAATATAGTTATTAGAGAGACATGTTTAATGCACCCGGCACTAAACACCAACTAAATCGCCAACAGTCAAATTTATAAAATATAAATGACGTGTGTATTTGCACACGTAATAATTTATGACATACGTTGAACTAGATAATAAATAATTACATTTATGACCATCGTACACACACGGTCGTCATCATCACGGACATCGGCAATTATTTTAGAACATTCAATATAACAACATCTGTATATATTTATTTATTTATTGATATAATGAAATTCTATTAACAAACAAAAGTACATCTAAAATTGAAATCTCTTTCCTTCCTATTACATCCTGAATGACTTTGACGGACACGAGCGCATCATGGTTGATCAACTGGTGTCCTGCGGCCCTCCACTCACTCACTCACTTCATTCATCCGTTCGTTCATTCACTACGACGTCGGTTTCGAGTGATCACCGATCACCTTACGTCGGTTTTATTCGTTCGTAAGCGGAATTTAAAAAAGGAATGAACAAATGGCCAGTGATTTTTGAATGCTGTGTTAGTTTCGGTTAAGTTTTTTGCAGTTACGGTTTTCTTTTTTTAATTACGTTGTTTTCTGCAGTAGGGTTGACTAGGTTTGTTTTGTTCTCTTCACTAATATTATTTAGAGGCGAAATTTATAATTGTGTACCAATATTGAAAATTCATCTATAGAGAGTTACATTATCACTCAGTTCCCAAAATAGACTACTTTTTATAGGTTTAGCATTCGAGTGAAAATTAACGCAGTAACAAAGCCACTGGGGCAATTAACTAGATTTTTAGGTTGATACGTTTAGTATAACAACCATCAATTAAAGAAGAATTTTTTAAAATGTTAGCCGTAAGGACACACGTCTAAAGTAACAAATTCTGTACCAGTAATGACCGATTGTAACACATAAAAATATTTTATACATGTCTGTTATTTTGAGAATTAGTAACTACTACATAAATAAAAAGCTCTGCGTTCTTTCTTCAATACAATCTAGCTTCATGTCTAGCACGGGCGCTCGACGGCCAGTACACTGTGTTTGTCAAGGCGTGACAAGTGCGCCCGTCATATGACGTAACATGAAAAGCTGTCACTGATGAACGTCAACTGACGCAGGGCTGTCTGCGAGCAGGATAGGGTTAGATATTGTTATTGATTTTTTTTATTGGACGTTTGAATTTAGAACGTTGTTTTTTATTGTTAAAAGAAATGTGGGTATATAATACGAGTATTAGATGATAATTTGTTGTAGACCGTCCAGGGCCGTCCAAAAGCAATAATTGCCGAAATGTAGGTTTCAATTGGGTATTTGACAAATTTCAGATACCTATCTAAAAAGATTTCTTACCGGTTACAATTCATCACATTCCCGTAAAACCTTATTAATTAGGAAAAAAAAAACACATTTTCACTTTGTAAGCTCAAAAAGTGCACGTGACGTCATTAAGTAACGAAATTTACTGGTAAGTAATTTTTTTATAGTTACACCACGCAAACCGTCAACAGTTTTTTTTACATTTGAAATACAGATAAAAAAAACGATAGTATTATTTTGTACAAATAAAATATTATCGGAAAAAAAAAATCTTAAAATCTTAAAATAAATCGTTAATTCATTTTTTTGTGATTTCTTATACGTAAATAATAACTATATTAAATATATACCTAGCTTATTATTTACGTATAAGCTATCATATCCTATACATTTCATATTTATTGTAATAGTTGTCAAATACCCAATTACCTACGAAATTTCTATAATACCATAGTTACAGGTAATATCTTAGCTTTCAGCTTACCATTAGGCGAGGCGAAGTCTAATTGACAAGTCCTATCTTTTCGGAGTCATTTTCTTAACAACAACTTTTATCACTAAAGGACCTATAATACAATACATCACTAACTACCCCTTCAAGGAGGATTAACAGGCGTTACTAAAAAAATAGTTAGCTAGGTACTTTACAAAAACTAATATACCAATAAAAATGAAATTCTAACCCAATAACAAACCATCTAAAAATACCAGCTCATTTATCCACCCTCCCTATAAACGAACAACCAATATAAACAGGGCATAAAGCATGGAACACATCGGCAAGATTACCACCGCGAATAATCGCCGATCATAAAAAAAACCCCGTCTTAACGGTCTGCGAACTTTTCTATAACATTCGAGTCACGTCCAGTCGAACTGATTGACGGGAGACGTCTGCGCCTTCCAACCACCTCCACCCACCGCAGTTAGGGGGCAAAAGGGAGCGACTTGACCTGTGATCGGAGTAAGAAACATGTGAAAAATGTCATTAATGCACTCCCGTGGTGCCTTATTGAGTACTTTGTGGGGTATAGTGGCGCGTTTGCCGTTTGCGTTAACGTTTTGAGCGATTCGAGTATGATGTGTAGGCAGCATTATATTTAATTAGATTTTTATGTAACGATGTATTGAGTTCATTCAATACGTTGTATGTTCTGTGTTTTCATGTAGTAGTATAATAGCTTTTAAATATACACATACATACATATAGTCGTCACGCCACGCCTTTATCCCTGGAGGGTTAGACAGAGGTGAATTAGCACCCACATTTCACCAATCATTAAATTCGGTCCCACGTAATAGGGGATGAACCTATTGCCGTCTTCCGGGCACTATTATTGACTCAAGCCATGCATCTGAGGCTGAGTCTAGGCTGTATTACTGTTTGATGTTAAACAACCCTATCCCTTAGTCGCCTTGTACGAAACCGCATGGGAAGAGATGGATTGGTCCAAATTCTACTCTGCCGAAAACGTGCTATTAACAAGAGGTTTTTATGTAAGTGGTTCAGTGATGTCTCTCAACTACTTACGTTATTTGATTTGTATAAATACCTGAAAAACGATCATGCGAAACAATTTGGTTCAATATCTGGTTATAAGATTTAGGGTAGGATCAAACTCTTAAAATGTGTTATGGTTCAGTTACCCTTTAGTATTAGATGAGTCTACACTTATTGTATGCCACCTTCGTGTTATAAAAAATGCAAAGATGTAATTATGCCTGTGTGAATAATTCTCTATTTTGCAGCAATATGTTGATTCTTCATGTATGATTTTTCTTGTACAAAAAACTGGATTCCAAAAAAAATTGTGTAAAAGATAACTTCCATTTTCATTTCCATACGACATAAAATTAATTATCTATTTAAATCACAAAAGATAAGCACCAATAGTAAGGATGTTCTAAACTTTGTTAATTTACGTCGTCCTGCAATCGGAACGGGTGTCGAACCCACACCCACCAAGTTTGTATTGCAGGCACTTGACAACGAATAGCTCCACGACATATGATTAAGAATGCTTGGAGTCTGCATCTGGTGTAATGTGACGTCATTCATTTACCAATTGTTTTGAATTACAGATATATAAACTTATGGCGTGGTGGAAGAGCCGACTGCAAGAGTTCATCCACTTTCGTGGCTGGTTTTTGAAAACCAGCTATGTAAATTAATTTTTTCTTGTTTGGTTACCAATTATTTATTTTTATACAACTTAGGTGGCAGACCCGGCCCACCAAAAGAAAGTGGTTACCGTGACCTATGAACGTGTGCAACACCAGAGGTGTCACAGCCATGCTACCGACCCTGTAAGAACGCAGAGTTTCGGTGCCGTCAGTGCAGAAGACACAGTCTACCCACTGACAGCACAAAAACTCTCCAGTGAGCTCTGGCTACCCTACTCGCCGCCGGGAACACAACACGAGGTTATTATAGCCGTGGTATTCTGTACTTCCCCGGTCGGACTACTCAATTGGGACGGAAATACCGTCGTGTCCTACCTCCTCCAAAAGAAAGGAAAGAAAAACGAAATTCGTTTTTGTTTATTACTAACGGCACTCAGTGCAAATATTTGTTTTGGTAAATGTTACACATTGAAATAAAACTATGCCCATAATCATGGCTGCTGAAAAGCGTTCAGTAAAAAATAATAAAATAACAGCAAATAAATATAGGTAGAAACTGTTAAAAATAGTTTTATCTATATGAATGCTTTTTTTTATACCACTTAGGTGCCAGAGAAGCACACGGCCCACTTGTATTATGAATATGCCTATTAGCTAGGTTATCCGGCCGAGGGGTCAGAAAGCAGTCGCTCCCACAAAAGACCTATAAATCAAATCAGAGAGCAGAAGGAGTGAGCGGAACATAGCCTCCTAGATAAAAGTCTCGGAAGTAATCGTGATATATGAAAAAAGTGATAACATGTTAAGAAGTAGACAAGCGAACTTTGAGCTCTAAATGGTTGCTTTGGAGACTACCAGGATAACGCCAGAATTAAGAAAAAGAATTAGAATTGATTTCCTAAATTTCATTACAAGTTTTAAATAAAAAGAAAATTATTATATACCGCATCCAGAATATCGCAGCTTCGAAATTTTTTACGGTTTTGTCTGGGGGCGTCCCACACCACCGTCAGTAGACACAGGACACCGGTTTTCATTGCTAATCAACCTGATATGAAGCCTTCACTTAAAATTTCATATTACATTTGTGTGTTTTAGGATGAAAACCGTAATTTCTCTTCTGTAATCCGTGATCATGGCGCTTGTAACAGTGTTGTAATTTCGGAAAGTGATACTACAAAACATGGTAATAGTATTTTGAATGATATTCATCTAAAATCGTAAAGACTATAATATTTTCTATTGTACGCATTAGTATGTACACATGGCTAAAGGTATAAGGAGAAATTGAGGGTGTGTGTAAAGGTGTACTTATCTCCTTTGCTGTGTGTACATATATGACTCTAACATAGAATTCAAGTATTCAAAGATATTCAACATGTTTTACCATCATCCAAACGAAAAGAAAGACAATAATAGATAACTGTACGCTGGAGACAGCAGAATATTATGTACAATCAACTTTGTAACAACTTTTATACAATATGTATACAAATAAATGAATCTTATCTTATCTTATCTTAACTCTAGATGAGCAAATGAGACGTGGGTATTGTACTAAACATCCTAGCACAACCAACTTCAGAAATAGTTAGATACTTACCTACATCGGATGCACCTCCGCAGTCCTTTCCTTTGTTGACTGAGTCGAATTAATTTAATTTTTAATTAAAAAAAAATAATAGAACCGAAATTACTAATATTCCCTCTAACCCCTCCAGCTGTGTATGACACAATATGGTTGTCATGAATAAATACCTCTAACATCAATTCTGTACAAACAAACAGTAACATATACTTCATGATTCAGTACACATGTTCTGCATGAAACAGAACAACGATTTGGCAAATCACATCATTTTGCTATATTGAGATTTACGAGTGACATCACAGAGGTCAAGGTCAGAGGACTGACACGGTAACCTGGAGCCGTTGTGTCAACATGTCGTTTAGCCCACGATAATTAATGCATGAACGTTCAAAGTAATGGAGATTGAGAGGAGGTCGGGAGTGATGGTGAAAAATATGGACATCATTGTTTTAATCTTGGATTTGGAGTGAGACTGACTGACAGAAATGTTACGGCGTGAGTGTGGGGGTTAGGTATGAGTCGTGATGGATTTGTTTAACACTTTTTTGTATGGACTCCTTTTGTTTAATTTAATTTAATTCTGTTTTTAATGCCAAAATTTTATTTAATTGATTTTAATTTGATTAATTCTCTTTCAATTGTTGATTGTTAAAATATGAAGGTAATCTCATTTCTTTCTTGTGGTATCGTACACGCTGACTGGAGTTATTGTACTTATAAACAGAGTGTTAAATCAATTTACCGCGCAAGGAAAGGAAAATCAGTCTCGTGGTTTTATAAACCATCTTCTGGGATCAAGTACCTGATATTTTTTGTGTTTTAGATAAGTGGTTGATCCTGATCACATAAGTACTCATAATTCATCATAAACCAATCTATCTATCCAACGTATTAAGCTAACTACTTGTCCGAGCATTGGCATTCACTTATTACAACTTCTCCCTCAATTCCGCGCTAACTGCGACATATAACCAAGAACATAAAAACTCCGCGCCATCAATACACGCAATAACGCAAAATTCGCAAACAATAGACATTAATAAGACGGCCCAGAGAAACGGGTAGCCGGGCATAACTGCCGGCCGCGTCCAGGGATGCGCTTATTAAAACATTTTCACCCGGGCAATATCTGACGATGGCGACGTGTACAATATGTGCGCAGCAAACTCTGCCCACATGTGACGACCTGTGGGAATCGCTGAGAAAACTTCATTAAGTCCAGTGGACGCCCGTTTGGCCCGCCACCCTATTCGCCCCCTCTCCTCTTGTGACGGACGCGACGGACGGGGGACGCCGTCCGCTTATTACGACGCGAACGTGCCGCAGAATCGAAGAAATGTGACGTAAATACGTGAAGCGTTTGTGAAAGAATCGACCCGCTGATTGGCCGGTCTTTGTGCCCGTCTGACCGTTAATTTGATCTGTATCTGAGGGGCACCCACTCATTTTTTCACGGATTATTATCGATGCGATCGATTCGTTCTGATGGGCCGATTGAGATTTTTCCTTTTCTTTACTTATTATGTTTACGTCTTTGTAGTCTTGAGATTCCATTTGGATTGTTATCGGCTGCTGATTTTATTATAGCCCCGTCATTTTTAATACTATAGTTTCTTTGTAAAGAATTTAAGTTGACCTTAATATTGCTGTGAAATTTTTTATGCCTTCATAGTATTAAAACCCACGAGGATTACGAAAAAGATAGTTGTGTAAACAAAAGTGTTAAATGGGGAATTTGCGTATGCATGCATGATATGAAATAATGACGTCAAAGCATCGACGAAAATTAAAAAGACCCGAGCGATTTCCAGTCGCCCCAGTACCATTAAATTAAAGTAAGTTGCTCTAGTAAAAGTCAATAATGGATTCAGTGTCCCAAAGTTCAAGCTTTGGATACCGTATGATGATAATGATGATGAAGCTCTCAAACTAGTCCTTATAGGAAGTGCCTAGTCGTGTATCCACCCAGATAATTCTCATCCCACGATACAAGAAGATCTAACTTCGCAACAACTGACGCATAGCTTCATTCCAGAATCTAACAAAAATGCACTCAAGCGCATCATCGGAGCTAACACGTTCCGTTTCTCAGAAGACCACACGCGAGAGTCCGCGTTGACGTACGCACGATATAATTGCCAAGTTGCGTTCCTTTACACGCGACGACGGACAAACTGTGCCTTACATTCATTATTCATGTTTTAAATAAATTTGTTGTTGAAATGAAGGTAAATAAGGGTTTTGTCAATCAACGGTGATTGACGTTTGGAGAGCAGTCTGTCTGTCTGTCAGTTGTAATGAAACTCTGAGAAGTCTGCTGAAAATGTAGGGGAAATGTTTTCCAATAAACATGTACAAATATACTCTCATCTATATTATTATGGACGAGAGTATTCACACATTTAAACTCAAGCTATATTACGAAAACCCTTTCTTTCGATCTCAGGATTTATAGTGCTAACAACACCTACAGGCCCAAGTCAACGACATCAGTTAGTTGGTACACCTGCTAAATAAAATAATGGGGAGGTCAGATGCCTGTCGTTCACGTAAGAATCAAGAAACCAATCGAAAATAACAGGGGATACACCTGCTGCTGGATGATGTTGATATCTACCGATACAGGACACTAGTCTATTACTAGGGCAAAGAGATGCAGGTGTAACACATGTAGGAGACCTCACCAACATTCTCGGGTCTACACTACCGTAGATGGGCATTGGGGAACTTTGAGGCCCCGCCACCCGAGGAGGTCCAGATCGAGAGGAATAGGTCTCGGTAGGGGTGCGAGGGATATGCCTATCAAATTCACCTTCCACGATAGACAATTCACAACTCACGGGCGTCATGCGTTTTAGTCGGTTCGAGTCCGACATAACCTCTCTTCCACCGGCTCCAGCGGGGGGTATCCGTGGGAATTTTTTCGCACGTAAGAAAAATATTCCTTTTTTTATGATTTAGACTTCACCTTGCCTGATGGTAAGCTGAAGGCAAAGTCCCAGAAAAGAGGGTCACCATTACTTACACATGCCGTGTGACAATGGTGACACTCAGCTTGACGGCCTCATCATATTCTTTTTCACGCCCCGCTTAAGGGACCCGGGACTGTAGGAAGAAGGAAACACGTGAGCTGGTAATGAATGTGAGCACGTGAGCAGGCCAGGTGGCAGACAAGCACACGGCCCACCTGATGGATAGTGGTTACTGTGGCCTATGGACGTTTGTAATACCAGAGGAGTCACAGTCACGCTGCCAACCCTGTAAGTAGTGAGACAGAGTTTCTGTGCTGTCAGTGTAGAAGACACAGCAGGACAAGCCTTCAGTCTTCCCACTGACAGCACAAATTCTCCAGTGAGCTCTGGCTGGTACTCACCGCTGGAAACACAACACGAAGTTATTATAGCCGCGGTATTCTTTGGGCGGAGGTACTTCCCCAGTCGGACTGCTCAATTGGGTGGAAATACCACCGTGTCCTACCTCCTTCCTTAGATGGGCACGAGATGATTTCCAATATTTGATAATGTAGCTTGTGAAAAAGTAGAGAAAAACCGCGTTCAATAACTAGTATTATCGACATAAATACGATTTTCCTCGTTACCAATATCGACAAACATCGGACTGATGCCCGCTGACGGACAGATGGACAGATATAATTATAATATTTGATGCCAAAGAAAAAATATTTTCTTTAATAATCAATCACTCACATGTCAAGCCGAATAAACGTACGCCTCAACGAGATATTTATTATTTTCTAGAACTTAAAAAGCAGAATGTTTTTGTGAACATACTGTATTACTACTGTACTTTCTTTCTCAGCAATGTATTGATTACAGTGCCAAATAAATAATGGGAGTACTAATATACACTTGTCGAATATTAGTCAGAAACAACTACATAGAATATCGTGCTTTTATTTTTTAAATGATGCCCCTTAGGGGTGAAATCTCCACACAAAAAATATCGAGTTACGTGGGACCGAATACAATGATGGTGAAATGTGGGTGTTAATTTACCTCTGCCTAACCCTCCGGGGATAAGGGGGTGATTATATGTATGTATGTATGATAATACGATATATTTATAAATGTAAATCTAATCACTGTTTTCATATTATATGTATATTATGGAAAAGGAGATTAGGTCAAATTCCCAAGGGAACCAAAATGTAATCAATCTGACCTAATTCCTAGAATGTTTTCCTGGAACACATGGCAGGTGAAGTTAAGATCATTGCAATAGAGAGAACAGGATTCGATTCGTTCTTGCCAACCGTAACTGGTCGTTATGTTTGTTTCTTAAGGTGGCAACTGTGGCACTGATTTAGAGTAGGCTAGATGTTAAAACCTTAGACTACGTACAAACTCCCGAGGAGGGTCAGATCGAGACAGATGGCCCAGGGTCGATCAAGGTGCGAGGGATATGCCTGTCAACCTCACCTTCGGTAACCAACAACAACCCACAAACGCCGTGCGTTTTAGTCGGTTCAAGTCCTACATAACCTGCCCCAACGGTTCCGGCGAGAAGGTATCTAAACTTCATAGAGACAGTAATTAATGGCCAAGACATTTCACCGTAAAAATAGCTACTATTTTGGTATAAGTTTCACATATACTATACAAATAGATTACGATAGGAAAAAATTAATTAGTTCAGGCGAGATTCGAACCCACAATATATCCCTTACAGAGAGAATGCTCTTACTACTGAGTCACCAATCCTCGCCTAAAGCCATCCAATACTTGGGGAGTCATTCAAATACCGAACGATATTCGTTTGAACTATAGGAACCAATGATCATTCATTGGTTCCAATCATTGTTAATCATTGTTTTTTTATTCGATTATAAGTAAATCCCGCACACCGTATAATAGATAGTTATCTTTATTGAACTAAAAAATGTCTCATATAATATACATGGCAAAACAACGTTTGCCGGTTCAGCTAGTATACTATACATTCCATAATATGCACACAGAAAATTTAAAAGCAATATTGATATTATGATTATTTTGAGCCGTCTTTTGCGGTGAATTTTGTTTGAAACACTGTGTCTATTTAGTACACAGTCGTTACCACAGTTATCCGTGTGGTGACAGAGAAAGAATACAAGTATCACCACCCCCATTTCTTCCGACGGATGTCGGTAGAGGCGACTAACGGAAAAAAACGCAGACGATATCACTGCGAGAGAAGGAAAACTCAAAATAAAACTGTACCAACCCATCGGCCAAAGCTTCCCAGCATTGGGAGAGGTCTATGTCCAGCAGTGGATTGCGATGGGCCAATGGATATACAGTATACAGTCACAGTAAACATCCTACAAACCATTCGTTCCAGCGAGTAGGGAACCAAAGTTCACATCGATAGTTTAATGGCTAGGATTTGAATCCAGGACTTCACGATCGTAAGATACTAACGAGTTGCAAGTAATAGTACTCCTCACATCCTACTACAAATCTGTTCCAATTTCAAGCACAAATTCACTTACCACAACTCCAAAAGCAATTTTCACTCTTAACTGTTTAAAAGCTCACTCGAAAAACATTTTCAACTCAAAATAAAACACGATACGCGACAAAGATTAACCCTTCAACGTCAAACATCTTTAGGTGACAGCAGATGGAGCCACCGTCTCACTGTCAATCACGTGTCAGCGGATTTCGTCCGTCCGTCCGTCAGTCCGTCTGTCCGTTGAAACGCGTAACTCGACTCTGGGAATCCGCTTAATCTTTATTGACATCACATCTTTTTGTTGTACAGTTCTTTCAAGCGAGATTAGACTTTATTGTCGATAGGTTAGAGGTTAAGAGATATGTAAATAGTATATTTGTGAATATCTGAGCACTGTTCATTAGTAGCTCGTTTTGCTTTTAAGTAGACAACGTCTGGTTTTTTTTATTGATTGATTTTACGTCAGTGTTATAGGTGTTTGAAGAATATATTATGTGAATAGAGCGTTAAGTGTGAAGCCATTGAGTGGCGAAAATATACTTTTGTATTATTTAGGTGGCAAATATCGGTGTATAGAGGCTTTGGGGTCCAAGTGAACCGCGTCAGCTAGATGCTACACCTACTATGAACTGATGACGATGATGAGGCCCTCGCAAAGCTTTTCTTTGTCAAATTGTTTTGATGGCAGTTGCTCTCAGAAAGGTAAAAGAAAAAGGATATAAGCGAGCCCTAGGTTCCGGGATTAATGCTAAAATGAGTGAAATAAAAATATACATATATACATATAATCACGCTTTTATTCCTGGAGGGTTAGGCAGAGGTGAATTAACATCCACATTTCACCAATACTTGTAATCGGTCCCACGTAATAGGGGGTGAGTCCATTGCCGTCCCAACCTCGTCTATAAACGGATTAGGTAACACAAAAAGATTTTTTCATTTCAGATCATTATTCCTGAGATTAGGCTCAACAAAAAAAAATTGTTTTATTGAATGAGTGCTGAATGCACTCATTCAATAAAACATTTTTTTTTTATTGAGTACTGATTAGTGAGTCAGTTTTATATTATTATAAAAAAGGCAAAACAATGATACCAATCATCACTCCCTTTAAAAAACATTTCCTTCATCGCACCATTAATGCCTGGAATTCATTACCAGCTCACGTGTTTTCTTCTTCCTACAGTCCCGGATCCTTTAAACGGAGAGTGAAAAAGCATCTGATGAGACCGCCAAGCTGAGTGTCACCATTGTCACATGGTATATGTAAGTAATGGTGACCCACTTTTCTGAGACTGCCTTCAGCTTACCTTCAGACACGGCAAAGTCTAATTGACGTGTCCTATGTAAAAAAAAGAACCCATCTTCAAATGCTTTGACCAATCTATAAACTTACTCTATGACCTAATTCTTATTCTATATCGAATAGCAGACGTGCCTGAGTTGATTATAGCAAAGGTTGGTCTGGACTATTTATACAGGAGGATTAGTTCTTGCTACAGACAGCCAGTCTGACATTTTATTGTGATGCAGACCTTTGTGTCGGATTGAGATGTAATAAAGAACATGACGATAGGTTAATGAGGATATACTTGTGAAGAATTATAATTATTTATTGGTATATCTACAACAATCTTGTAGCGTAGCAGCGTAGCAGTGGAGCGTTCGATTCCTAAGGTCGTAGGTTTGATTCCCGCTCATTATTAGTTGCTAGGGAACTAAGGAACAGCTATATAATAAAAGGCGTGCATGCATGCAGTCGGATACAGGAAATAAATAGGCATCATTTATTTCTTTGACTTGAAAAATAATCCAATATGGCCGTCAAGCTGATGGCCACCATTGTAACATTGTTGTTGTAAAGGTGAACCTCTATACCAAAACGCTTTCTTTAGCAAACCATCTGACAAGGTGAAGTTATATCTACGTGTCCAATATAAAAAGGAAGGAATTAAGATTAATAAAAACATCCGGAGCAGTTACACATATTGAAATACAATTGTACTTTTTCCACAGTATTTTTAATTATTAGACC
Source organism: Eilema griseolum (assembly GCA_963662185.1). NCBI lineage: Eukaryota > Metazoa > Arthropoda > Insecta > Lepidoptera > Erebidae > Eilema > Eilema griseolum. The sequence goes on from OY759240.1 coordinate 26,300,424, forward strand.
TGATCGGTTTCAGCTTACGGCATCCTCAAAGGTTTACAATTTTGCAGAACATACTTCTCAAACATTAAGACACTATTATTCATATGTGGGTACTTGTAAAATATGACTAGTAACTACAGAATTTTTCCCCAAAATTTGGAGAAATATTTGATGAACACAGGTTGTATAAAAAGTACTGCATAAAATAAGTACAAACATTTTTTCAACCACCAGAATCAGAACTCAGAACCAGAAACTTTTTTTCTTCATCCAAAAAGTTCCCAACGCGCCTAAAGAGATGTATTCCATTCTAATATGAATGTGACGGACGATGACGCAAGTTTCAGAGAGAGTAAGAGATTCACCCAAAAATTGCTCAACGAAAAGTGCTCAACACACCAAAAAAAGTTTTTATTTCTAAGAAACTGTACTCAATTAAACTTCAAATATATACAGTTCTAATATAGAGCACTGTCTTGTTCCAATTGAGGCCATCTATAATGGCTACGTGACAGACAAGTGAATTGAACATACAATCAACGGACAAGTGATAGAAAGTTGGACAATTCACGCATTAACCACATCATCTCACTTGCCCGTCAATGTCATGAGCTTGTCAATATCATGAGCCTGTCATCTTTGATCTATGTGCTCTGATGATTCTGATCCAATTCACGAATTTCTTTCAAGATATTTTTTGTTATGACATGCAAATGGCCGGCCTAATGAGACAGGACTGTAGGTAATAAGATACTTGTCTATCGGTTCAGGCGGGATGCGAACTCCACCTCAATCCATCCCAATTTTCCTATATTTGTCCGTTATATGGGTTTATTCAGGCGAGGTTCAGTAGCTCAGTAGTCAGAGCATTACCCCTGTAAGGGAAAGATCGCGGGTTCGAATTTCGCCTGAACCGATTAATTTTTTTGATCTTAATCTATTTGAATAGTTAGCATACTAAATGCTTTATAATTTCATTCATATAAGATATTTGTATGACTAGAAATGCAAAAATCTCAATTTAGTTTTAATAATGATGCATCAGTGTTGGTGACGGAGAAAGAATACAAAGTATCACCACCCCATGTCATCCGAAGGGCGAAGAGGCGACTAACGGAACAATACTCAGACAATATCACTGCGAGGGAAGGAAAACCGGAAATAAAAATCTGTACCAACCCTCGGAGGCTTTGGCCTACTGTTTACAGGTCAGTGTGTAAACAGTAGGCCAAAGCCTCCCATCATTGGGAGAGGCCTTGTCCAGCAGTGGACTGCAATTTTTCTGTCGAATCGATCAGATTCCAAATTGCTGGCAATAGGCCCATCACGGCAGGAATATTCTTGCAAATAAAAAAAGAATTTATAAAATCGGTTTATAAATTACGGAGAGTTTTGTGCTTTCAGTGGGAAGATAAAAGACTCAGCCTGCTTTGTCTTCTGCAATTACAGCACAGAAATTCCCTGTTCTTTCTCTCACAAGGTAGAACGCGTGTGACTCTCCTTGTGTTACCCATGTCCACGGTAACCACTTTACTTATCTGCCACCTGAGTGGTAAAAATGTATTTACTTCCTCCTTTTTTGAAGTCGGTTAAAAATCGAAAATTAAATAAAACAAACCTTTCGTACACGACGACACTCTATACTTCGTAGACATTATAAATACTATCCCCATTCCCCGAAACCACAAAAGCCTGTAAGCTCAAACACAAAATTAAAAGTAAACGATGCTCCAAAATCTAAAAAGCCTACACCTGACGAGCATTTCTATGGAAAACAAACACGCAAGTAACAAAACAAACACAGTGACACGCGAACACACACGGTGGCGACGGCCTTACTTCAACGGCTCTTGTCGGATCGACACCGGTTTTTTGCTCTGGTAACACTTTTTAGGGAAAGATGAATGTGGATTGGACATTTCTTGAACATTGTGTTTGTGAGTTTCTATTATGCCTCGATGTTTTATATACTCTTAAGAAATCATTATCAATGTTTTTTACATTTATTCTGTAAAATCTGTTTTATTGTTTTATTACTTACTAGTCTTTTTAAACGTATCATTTTTCGATTTCAGAAGTAATAAATATCAATTTTAGTGACGTAAAGTACAAAGATCACATTTGAAATCTCTTTTCTTCATCTAAGCGTAATACCTTGTTTCTATTTCCTTATCTAACCGTAAAATCCTGTTTCAATCACCGTTTTCTTCATTAGTAGATAGGAAGCGGTGGTAAACTTAGTTTTAAGCAGAATTTGACGTCAAAAAGATGTGATAATACTTCTGTTAATAAGATACATATTAAGAATTTAAATTTGAATTTATTGTTCCATTTTAGAGTCTTTGGACCGTTCTCCTGTTTCTATGATTTGGTGGTTTTAGAGGAGGAAATCCGTCTTGAAAGTGAGCTTGATTTAGACCAAAGATCTTCGTATCGCACCACATACCAGTGATTTATGATGGTAACATCACGATAGTAAACTGAACTTCACCATCGAGGACCTTCAGAGCAACCTATATAAATATTATTTCACGGTTAAATTTAAAAGTTTTGTTCTCCACTGTACTTTCGAACAAATACAAATATATCCATATATCTATTTGAGAAGTGAAAAGTAAAGCCTCATCCACATTAAGCCATGGCCGCCTCACTTTTTGCCTCGTCTCGTCTCACCCGTATTGATTGATTGATGTTTATTCAACGGGCATTAGTTGCCGTACCTGCTTTATTGATATTAAGACGTATCCCGTCGCAATTATAATATTATTCATCATTATAGCACCTGTGCAGCCACTCGGTCAATCATCTCCGATTGATAATCATTGTGGTCGCTTCAGGGTTTCTTTCGTAATTAATTTGGATTGATGGCCGTTTTGTGGATGGTTGAAAACGTGATTGATTTGATGGATTTATAGAAAAATGTGGAGTAATTGTTTATAATGAAAATTGTTTTGTATTGTTGTGTGTTGGTTCAGTAATTTGACTAGCCTGTTTGATGATATGCTTGTCAGTCTAAAAGTCCAACATTTTGATTTCAGATAGATACCTATTATACGTGGAATAATAACGTAGGAGATATATTTGTGCTAAGAGGAATGGACCGTCATAGACAGAGATGTACGTACCATCATCTTGCTTAAGTTAAGTGGCAGAGTGCTGCGTTTCGTAAGATTTATGTAACTGTCACGCCTCGTTTACACCACGAAACAAGTTGTAAACTTGTTGAAGACTTGTAGAAGAGTTAACAAAACACAATACATGTCTTATACATGTATCTCAGATACTTTTTCATTCACATAGAATGTATAACCAACAAGTTGTAAACAAGTATAAAACACATCTGCGTTCACACTGTAGCCTGTGACGTATTGCAACTTGTCAAATACTTGTTTTATACTTAGGTATAAACGAGGGGTAATAATAAGGTTGTCTTGTCCCCTAGACAAGAGGCACTCGTTGGCCTGGGTATAATTGTAGAATATAACGACGAATGTACGGAATTTGACGTTCAGTCGTTAACATGTCATTAATGTCATATCCTACTGTTCCAAAAATATATAATAGAATGATCAATTTATGGCATTGACATTTTTTTTTATACCACTTAGGTGGCAGACAAGCACACGGCTCACCTGATGGAAAGTGGTTACCGTGGTCTATGGACGTTTATAACATCAGAGGAGTCATAGTCGCGCTGCCAACCCTGTAAATACAGAGTTTATGTGCCGTCAGTGTAGAAGACAAAGCAGGACAAGGCTTTAATGTTCCCACTGACAGCAAATTCTCCGGTGAACTCTGGCTACTCTACTCACCGCTGGGAACACAACACGAAGTTATTATAGCCACGGTATTCTGTAGGGCGGAGGTACTTCCCCAGTCGGATTGCTCAATTGGGCGGAAATACCGCCGTGTCCTACCTCCTTAAAAATATATGTTTATAACTGTCATAAACGTCAAAATACGTGTCAATCCTATACATTGATTTATCTATTCTACTACTGATTAGCCCACTTGTCTAGAGAGACTCGTATCAGTTTCCAATAATACTATTAAAAGCACATTAACATCTTGTATACGTCAAATGATTCAGTTCTTACTGTGGGTACAGAACTTACAGCGTTATTTCGACTCGAACTTGACCGATTGTAATAGTTACGACATAGAAAAATGCGGTTAGACTAAAAACATCTTTGTAATTTAGTATTACTGTAAGCCGCCATTAAACTTGACGTAAATCTGTAATTGACAGGTGTCAAGAGTGACACCTACTCGCCACCAGAAACACAACACTAGACAAATACTAATACACTGGGTGTTACTATTTATTTTGTTAAGTATAAATGTAGTTAATACTATCTTAAATTTTATTTCATATTTGACTAAATTTGAACTATATTCAAAATGTAAGTTTGAATGTCGCAATAGGTTTATTGACAATTTTATGTCTAAAAATTTAAGTTTGTGGTCGTAGGTACTCTTACGAAAATACTTCAGTGGCACATTGGTAACGAATGTACTTAATTATTTTCAATTCCCGGTTCAGTCAAAATATTATTAAGCCTTTTTATTAGAAATTCAAATTCAATATGAGCATTCAATAAAAAAAAAACAATAAATTCTGATAGAACCTAGTGCCCAGTTTATCACAAAGCTCCCGATCTACCTACAACCGATATATGGTTTTCTGCTCTCTGCTTACTCCTTCGGGGTACACAGTTGGTTTTAAATATACAAACAAAACTTTAACTAAATCCAAAATTATTAACATTAAAATGGCCAATACACACATATCTCTACGACCATATACAACATCCAATGAACCAATATCCACGACCGAACATCCGACATTTTACCACGAAACCATCTCAATCAGTTTGGACGACCAATAATTCTGTCTGGAGCTTCCCATCCACATTAACGAACAGCTTAGATAAGACAAGACACACTGCAGTGTGCGAGGCGAGGCTCCACGGCTCCTCGGCTCTCCGGCCTCTCAGCTTCGAAGTTTTAGGAGCCTCGGGAGCAATAACGATGAAACTTGAAAGAACTGCATTCATTTGCATATCCTAACCCATTGCCTGCTGTGTTACAGTCTGAATGTCCTCTTATATATTTTTTTGGGATTTTCGTCTATACGAGACGTGGTTATTAGATTTCTGTAAAACTTGGATAGGTATGTTTGGATTTTAGGTAGATTTTATAGAAACAGGATATGCATATTGTGTGCATAGCGTGGAAAATATGCAAGCAATTTAGTATGTTATTATAATTAAAACATAAAGGAATTGACTAAAGGCTAGGACTGTATTATAGACCAAGGGTAGTACCTCTGACTACCCTTGGTCTATAATACAGTCACATTTCGACATTCATAATTTTGATCACACTTAATAAGAGGCGAGTTCATTCTTCATGAACCAAACTCTTTGGGAACTCCATAGACAAATTGTTTTAAAGTTTCAAGACATCTCTTAGATAAAAGGGTAAATTGGATTTTTTTTTTTTTTTTTTTTTTATACCACTAAGTTGGCAGACAAGCACACGGCCCACCTGATGGGAAGCGGTTACCGTGGCCTATGGACGTATGCAACACCAGGGGTGTCACACTCGTGCTGCCGACCATGAAGAAACCTTCTGATGCCCCTCTTGAAGAACCCCATATTGTAGGCGCTTGGGAAAACCGCAGCAGGGAGGTCATTCCACAGCTTGAGTGTGCGTGGGATGAAGTTTCTTTCATACCGCACAGTGCGCACCGTCTCAGGTCGCAATGTGTGGGGATGAATTCCCTGCCTATGGCGAGAGGTGCGATGATAGAATGAAGCTACGGGCATCATGTCAAACAATTCATCTGAGCACAAACCATTGTATAGGCGGTAGAACACACACAGTGAGGCAAAATCCCTCCTAAGGCTAAGAGGTTCCACTCTACCTGTGAGTATGGGATTGTCAACCAGCCTCAATGCCCGTCTTTGCAACGAGTCGAAGGGGCCAAGCTGGTATGCAGGTGCTCCAGCAAAAAGGTGACAGCAGTACTCCATGTGAGGCCGGACCTGTGCCTTATAAAGAAGGAGTTGCTGCCCCGCAGTGAAGTACTGCTTCGCCCTGTTGAGCACTCCGAGTTTTTTTGATGCCAACTTAACCTTGTCCTGCAAATGACTTCGGTATTGGACGTCGCTGGAGATATCGACACCAAGGATCCCGATACTCGAGGAGATGGTAAGCGGTGTGCCCAGGAATTGCGGCGCTACAATGAATGGGGTTTTCTTAGCGGTGAATACACATACTTGTGTCTTAGTGGGGTTTTAATTAGGGTAATCTTAGAATTATTATACATGCAAAAGTTTGGATGACTGTTGGTTAAAGTCAAAGCCGAAAATCATTTATTCTGCATAGACCATTAAATCGGCAAATGGATCACCGATTCGAAACACAGCCCGAACTGAGAAAACTTCGGCAAGAAATTCAGCGGGCACTTTTTTTTTCTCAATCATACCAGCACCGATATTATTTATCTACCACCAAATTTTTAAGAAACAAAATGTTGACTCCCTAGAGCGCGACACACAAACATACAGTGTCTAGCGATGCGATGGCATTATCAACAAACCAAGTTTGTTCAAATACATTGTTTACTATAAAATCGAAATGCTGTCCCACGTTTCTTTTACATCAATCACTCCTAAAACAACATTTAAACAAAACAATTTCTGAATACGAAGCGAACAAGTCCTTTGTACATTTGACGTCCTTATCGACCCGACGCGACACGACAGGCAAAAAGAAGTCAGTGACGGGAACGAGAAACGACGTCTGACGAGAAAACGGAACTTGGAGACAACGAGAACTGATTGGTGGGTGCGAGACGCGTCTTGACGCACATTGACGCAGTCTGATTCGACAGTTCGACGCTTTAGTGCTTTGTTTTTAATACATACAATATGTTGTTTTTGTCTGTTTATTTTATTTGGATGTCATTATTTTTATATATGGTGTATTCGAAATTCCTAGTTCCGAATTCGCTTATCGATTGAGAATAATGGTTTCCTTTTGTTAAAAAGTTCATGGTATTGGCAATTAATGCGTAAGATCTTCGAATTCGACCCGAATCGAATAACCAACTTATCTACCTAAATTCCTACAATCTAGTAAATACAATACCCTCTTTTTGATGGAGTCGTCGTGACACCAAAATCATAATTCGGGCTATATTTCGAAGAGCTATTCCAGACAAATTCCCCTATATAGGAGCCCCAGGAGATCTGTTTTCAGTTTTGCTAAACAGAACAGAAGAGAAAATGGCGCACTTTGGGAGAGGCCTATGTTCAGCAGTAGTAGGTATGCTAATTGATTGATTGATAAATATTACAGTCAGAACTATAAATATAATATACACGCAAACATATCGGTTTCTATACAAATAAATAAAATTAGAGTGTATGTTTCTAAGTAAAAGAAAATTCTAAAGCAACACAAATTCGCTACATGCCACAAAAGCATGACAATTGTAAGCCAAATAAAAAAAGATCAACAATTCCTATTTTGAATTGGACACGACTGTTATCGACAGAGTGACGCAATCAATTAAATTGGTTTATCGGTTGATTGATGCGCAGGCGACGGCAACGGGCGCTGACTAATTTTGGCGTTTAACATTGAGTGGGTTATTTTGGTGGCTATACTTTAATCTTAATGGAAGCAATTTTTTGTGAATTTTAAGTAGCCGTTCTGAAATTAGGGAGTGTAATACAAGTTAATTTTGTAATCTTGCCGCTTGCAATACATCGTCCCTTTTTGGTAGTGATACGAATGAATTAATTTAATAAAACTATATTACTTTTTTACAGCTTTAAAATTTCATTACCTTCACTAAATACTTTGACTATGAATTTACTTGAATTTGTAAGATTAAGAAGTGAACATGCAAGACATGCCCGTGTAGTTAATTTGGTCAGAGCATTCACGCTGTAAGGTACCGGTTGCAGGTTCAACGCCCGTCCTAGATGTTCAATTTTTTGATTTTACTTTCAAAGATATTTAAAACAGCTTCCCCTCTAAAGTCTGGAGATTGAAATGCAATGTATTTAGTTTATTGATGCATGAAATACTCTTCTGAAAACAGGGATAGCTCTGCTTTAGCTGCTATAGCGACGAATCCCATTTTAATCTGAATTCTATATTCAAAATGCACACGCGAAATTTTACAAAAAGGCGTTCAGCTATTGAGGAGAAGTGCATGACAAACATACGTACTTTTTTATTTAATCTTCACAAACAGTTACGGGTATTTCACAACACATACGGGTATTCTGTATTTATGGGATGTTCAGATGTGGCAGGTTTATTGTACCTGCCTACATTTTCTTTCTTTAATTCTTTATTGTACTCCAGAAAATAATACATCAACAGGTAATCACAAATACATCTTGGTGTACAAAGGCGAGCTTAACTCAACATTGATTTTCTCATACCTTTTATTTCCAGATGAACAATTAATTTACTAACCGAGAAGAGGACAGAAGATGTTCTATACATCTCATTTACTGAAGTCTATGAACACATAGTTGCAATGGAACCGACAAACACAGTACTCTATCATTCAGGATCAGATAAGGATCGCCTTTGTTCGTAACTTGAATTTTATAATTTGCACTGGGGCGTCTGCGTGTGCGCATGTCACGTAGGGTTGTCTACGATTCTAATTGCTCTTGACCTGTTCTGTTTTCAAAATATTATTCATTCTTGACCGTCGCCGTAAGACGGATATGTACAGAAGAATTTGGATGGTTTCGTACGAAGGTTCTGTGGCTTACTAGTCAGAGCGTTCCCCCTGTAAGGGAAAGATCGCGGGTTTGAATCCCACCTGAATCGATTAAATTTTTTCAACATCTTAATCGATTATTCATTCATACTCATGGTGTAGGGTAGGTATGCTTTTTTGATACACACCATTTAAAGGCAAAGTGAAAACAAAATGGTACTTTCTGTAAATTGTAATGGTATTTTCCTTAAAATCTTACCGACGCGATTGGAAATACAGCTAGCTTACAGTTCTTTATTACATGTACTTAGGTAATGGTCACGTAAATATGACTAGGAAAGTAAATTCTCAGAAATGCCAGGAACCAAACATGGGACTTTACACGTCGACGTATCTCATACCATGAAATCAACGAGACAATTATAACCAAGAATTAATAGGCCCTGTAAAATCTATGAGCTAGAAATAATCCCAGCCATAATTCTAAGTAACAAGCTAGCCCTAGCCCACTGGCCATCAATCAGCTGACCGCTCGGGGCAGGATTCGAGTCCCGAGTTGTTCAGATCGTGGCGATACCGCGATCCGTGTATGATGCGATTATTAATACCGTGCGATTAAAGACGGGGTCAGGGCTTCAGTGACGATAGATATAAGATAGGACAGGAATGCTGGTGCTTTCGATGGGTAGGTATAGGGTTTATGCCTACCCTGAAGAGTATACGAAACCAGCGAGCACGTTTCAAGATATTTGAATGAAATTTTAAAGCGTTTAGTATGCATTCAAATCGATTAAGGTAAGAAAAATTTTATCGGTTCAGGCGGGACAGAGGGAATACTCTGACCACTGAGTCATCGAATCTCGCCTGAAGCCATTCAAATCTTCCTATATATCCGTCTATTTAATTTTTTTTATACTGTAGAATGATGGCACTTGGTGGAATTTTTTGTTACACATATTGATAACTCACTTGTACTTTTCCACATTACTTTATTGCTTATTACACCTGACCGGTTTCGCCTTACGGCATCCTCAAAAGTTTTGAGGATGCCGTAAACTTTTGAGGATGCCGTAAGGCGAAACCGGTCAGGTGTAATAAGCAATAAAGTAATGTGGAAAAGTACAAGTGAGTTATCAATATGTCTATATATCCGTCTTGCGGCGATGGTGGAAGCCATCTACCGATACTCGTATAAACTAGTTTTTCACTTAACTAAACCGCCTGGACCGATTTATTTTTTCCTATGTTAATTGATGTTTGGAAACAATTATAAAAAAGTAGGAGAAGCAAAAGCAAGTAGCAATGTGGTCACTGGCTACCCCATTGGGAAAGAGGTGGGACTGTGCGTATATTAGTGAAACAGTTAACCTGTGCTAAAATGCTGATTCCAGCAAGAATAAACTTACTTTGCTCAGAACTCACTTTAGTTGTCTTCAATCGTTGAAATGATATATTTTGAATGCGTGCTGGTGATCAACTTACCTGAAACAATAAAATACAATAATTACTTTATGTTGTTAAAAAAATTTAAAAATTAAAATGATTGCAAATATTTGTATGCACGAATGACTTTTTTTTTATACCACTTAGGTGGCAAACAGGCGCCCGGCCCACCTGATGGAAAGTGGTTACCGTGGCCTATGGACGTGTGTAACACCAGAGGTGCCACACTCGCGCTGCCGACCCTGTAAGCACAGAGTTTCTGTGCCGTCAGTGTAGAGGACAAAGCAGGACAAGCCATTAGTCATCCCACTGACAGCACAAATTCTCCAGTGAGCTCTGGCTACCCTACTCACCGCTGGGAACACAACAAGAAGTTTTTTTTTTTTTTTTATACCACTTAGTTGGCAGACAAGCACACGGCCCACCTGATGGAAAGTAGTTACCGTGGCCTATGGACGTCTGTTACACCAGAGGAGTCAAAGTCGCGCTGCCAACCCTGTAAGTACAGAGTTTCTGTGCCGTCAGTAGAAGACAAATCAGGACAAGCCTTTAGTCTTCCCACTGACGGCACAAATTCTCCAGTGAGCTCTGGCTAACCCTACTCACCGCTGGGAACACAACACGAAGTTATTATAACCGCGGTATTCTGTAGGGCTATACTGTAGACTATAGGTATTTTAATAGGTCTTTTTTAACGTCCCGGTTGCCATACGAAAATCTAAGGCAGTCATAACGGGAAGTTGGAGTCCTAAAAAGTTCAACAACTGTTCTAGCTACAATGCTTTGATATCTCCTTTGGGTTGGCAGCTTAGATGGCAGTCGCTTCACGAAAAAATATTGAAGTTCAGCCATTCCGCAGTTAGACTGGTAAAGCGGACCCCAGACTCCGAGGTGAGAGCTTCGGATGCAACTGGGACAAACGGTAAGAGAAAGAAGTTATTTCAAGAATCTAAAGGGTGTAGGGTGTATGGGGACTCCTCCAAGATCTACTACCTCATTTGGTAGTTGGTAGACCTCCTGATAGCTCCTAAAGCCAAATCAAGAAAGAACCCAGGCTCCTAGTTTAAACCCTGGTATGGATTCGGGGACAGAGTGAAGAAAATGAATCATACCAGAGCCCGTTAGACGGCAATGGACACAGATTGAAAGTTATTACTTGCCCCATGTTACGTGGCAATAGAAATAGAAATGGGGGTAATAGGTACCTATATAGACTATATAAAATAAAAAGTAATTTAAAAAGTAGCCCTATTCAATAAAGTAGTCTTTATTGCAGCAATATAAGTACAAACTTGCAATAATAATTGCAACAGCCAAGGTGTACGCCGCGTATGCGTCGACGCCCTTAATCAGAATGCGCCGGCGCATCGCGTCAGATTATAGTGTAGATCCGTGACGTTTCAGGTGAGGTTACAGTGAATATAGATATGCGGTCTTTTTGAAATATATTTCAGTTTGAACCTGCTTGTATAAAAGATGAATGATTTAAGTAGTCGTTAGAAAATATATAAGCAAATCTTAATTGTACCTTTGATTCTACTCTATACCCGGGATAATGAATAGCCAGACTATAATGAATGTCTTAGCCAAATTTCATCTACATCCGTCTAAGCCTTTTTAGTTGAAATATCAAAACACATCAATCTGCACAAATTTCCCATTCACAAGACTTTTTAAGACTCCGTTATTACTAAGTACAGCTTAGAGATCACTCTCTAATCTTTATAACAGTCTCGACAGATGTATTTTGACGCCCGCTTTAACAGCTATCTCTATAATGATGAATTATAGAGATAGACAGAGGGTAATACGCCCAAAATCGCTCCGCTTGTCACTATACAAGCACCCTAGATAGGTGCATCGCCCCACCTGCGCAACAAATCAGGAAGTATTCTCCTGTCACAACAGTTACGGACAGCCTGGCATCAGTTTATGTAACGCATTTAGAAACTACAAGGGGGTAAGCAGAAATTGTACTGTCAATTCTATGTCGTGTCTGTCAAGATGTTCTGGATATGGTACAGAAGATTTGCAATTCAAAATTTTAATCTGATCGAAGTGCTTTAGTGGATAGTTGTTTTAATGTTTAATAGTGGGCTGGGCTGACTTCATTCGGAAGTACGATTCTCGAGGCTATTGCGACGGCAATCAGCCGCGCGGTGTAAGGCTTATGGGACCACAGCAGGTTGTTGTATTGCATCGCTATTGACTAAGGTACAAACGTGTCACTAGGTATAATTTAGTAAATTTATTCCAAATACAAAATGCAAAAAGGCCTCCCAGACTCTTTGTCGGTAGAAGAAGTAAAGCTTCTCCTTTTTGCTGATGCACTCGCAGGCTCTTTCAAAAGTCGCGGTAATCGCATACCATCATCGTTTGCCATAATTAATTTTATCTATCACCTTTTATCTGTCCTTTTCTTCAGTAAGTTTTTATTTATTAAACTGTGCATCATAGGTTTTACAGAGATCTTAAAATAATAGATAATTTGCTAGTCGCCGCGTGGTTCCCGGCAGAGTACAATTTGGACCACCCCATCTCTTCCCATGTGGTGTCGTACAAGGCGACTAAGGGCTGTTTAACATAGGACAGATATATGCAGCCCAGACTCAGCCTCAGATGCATGGCTCGAGTCAACAATAGTGCCCGAAATACGGCAATAGGCTCACCCCCTGTTAGGTGGGACCGAATAAAATTATTGGTGAAATGTGGGTGATAATTCACCTCTGCCTAACCCTCCGGGGATAAAGGCGTGATTATATGTGTGTATGTTGCTATTTATAATTGGACACGTTCGTATATCACTTCATCACGGTAGTAGACTACCTCTTTGCTACTTTAGCAGTATAAAAATACATTCAAATATAGGTTATAACCTTCACAAGAGAAATCATTTGACCTAGATGAATATATATTATCATTGTTTTGATTTATTTTTATTACTTTTACTCTCTTCAGCCGACAGAATTACGACTGCCAAATAATATCTACCAATATACCTACCTACCTACCTATAAACACATATTGAATACCGTATTTTTACGTCCAAAATATCCCTACGAATACTTCAATTAGGCTTCGCATCACCTGACGGTAAGCTGAAGGCAAAATCTTAGAGAAGAGGATCACCGTTACTTACATATACCATGTGACAATGGTGACACTCAACTTGACAGCCTCATCATATGCTTTTTCACGCCCCGCTTAAAGCGAAACCAACAGGAAGAAGGAAACATGTGAGCTGGTAATGAATTGCGGTGCGACAAAGAAAAGAGTCTCCGAACCGCTTGGTTCTTGATCATCTAAGCGCTGCACGTGTTGTCCTGTGTGCGAAAGAGGACCGCGGGACTAATTGGACGAGCTCATCAGAACCTTCACAATGTACAATCTATAAATCTACACAAGACTACTAATAACCTAAAACTTCACAGACTTATAACTTCAATATAAAATCTACCAATTGATTAAGGAGTCGAATTGACGATGGCAACCGGCAACGGAACAACATCGATGACAAAGACCCAATGATTGATTCAATCAAGTTGATTGATTGACAAGCGACAATGAATGTCGGTCAATTTACAATAATTATTTGACAGCATGGAAGTGTGAGTGAGGCTGACTGACCGGAATATTTCAAGTTGAGAGCTGTTGTATGTGTATTGTGATTTATATTTTTATTGAATACTAGCCGCTGCCTGCGGCTTTGACCGTCCGGTTGGATTTTCTCTATTTGACGATATCCTTTTGACATATTTAAACAAGTTAGGAGTGCTCGTCCCCACATTTATGTATGGTAGTGACTGTTGGGTTTGAAGGAAACGTATGAAAGTAAAATGAATGCTGTGGAAATGAGAAGTCTGAGGAGTATTATAGCAGGGGAGAAGTTGACAGATCGAGTGAGGAACAGCGTGATAAGCGAACGTTGTGGCGTATTTGAAGATGTAGTGACTACGATAGAGAAAGGAATGCTTAGAGGGTTTGGACATGTGGAGAGGATGGACGAAAGAAGATTGACGAAACAAATTTATGAAGCGAGGGTGAGTGGACAACCCAGTAGGGGTCGACGTAGACATACGTATGTCAATCAGATCGAAGACATTTTGAAGAAAGGACATGTCAAGAGTACCCGAAACCGGCGAGTATGTATGATAACAATTATGAAAGTAGAAAAAGGGATAGAGGTATGCCAGGATCGTGGCAAGTGGAAAACTGTAGTCTCTGTCTACCCCACTGGGAAAAAGGCGTGACTGTATGTGTGTTTGTTGTTAAACAAAATTGTTTCAGCCAAAGCCTACCTATTATGCATCTACTTTGGTAGTCCAAAGCAAATAGCGTCTTGCATACAAATATTTGCAAACGGTAATCGAACCCCCAACGTTTCATTCGATGCTCTACTCACCTCAAATATGTCATCAATCAATTACATTTCTTTTTGTATGATTCAGAAATGCGTTCATACAAACTGCAATCGAAAAATAAATCAAAATTCAGTTACTATAATTGCGGCACGTTATAATTAGCTGTTTTGTCACGACTGGTTTTGCTCATTTTCTCGTTTTTGGTGCCCTTAATATTGGATAACGAACTGTTAGACGAATAACTAAAGAAAAATATAGCGAGACTGGCACAGAAGAAAATAAACTTCACACACCAAAAAATAGAAAACGAGCAAAACCAGTTGTGTCAAAACGGCCAGCATAGCGTGCTGCAACTTTCGTCATCTATAGTACCAACCAACCTATTTATTTTATACAAAAAAACCTAATACAGAAGGATATCTAATTGTGATTGTAAATAGTCCAGGGAATTATTTAAACACACACCAAATTACATTTGAATCCGTAAAGTGATTAAAAATAATTTAGCGGAGAAACAGACTCGTAAAATACTATTTTACACTATGTAATGGTAATAAACCATCTTACTTACTGGTTGCGCCGATGTAGAAGCTGTATTTCTTGACGCGGAAACACACTCTTTCTATACCCGTCTCCCCTCCCGCACTAACCATAGAATAGTACTAGATAGCTTCCGTCCGCCATTTGTGATATAGACACTCAGTCTCGCTTTGAACTAGCCAGCGTAAGGACGGACCGCGCTCGCGTCTCTCAAAAATGATTAATATTTGTTACATTTTTACCGCTTCATAGACTTATACCGATCGGATTGTGCCTCTCGTGTGTTCCTCAAGTGATCTAGTGATGCTGACGGCAGCTCCTGAGCAAGGAAGAGAAGATCCGTGTACCGGCTGCGATGAAACACGTGTGTCGTGAAGGTTAGTGCATCCTCTCCTAATTTCTCGGGTTGCATTCATTGCCTGGATCACGCCCGCGGCAACCCGATCACCTGTCTTTTGTGTGTAAAGCGTCAATGGAACAGTTAGCTACATCCCCGCAATACAGTCCACTACCGCACGTGGCCACGCGCCACCATTTTTTGGTCCGGATCGAGCCGGATTCTTAGCCGTAGTTCGTATTTTGTTATTATTCTAATGGGAATAAGCGCACCGCACCTAAGTGCCTGGTTATTTTAGTAGAAAACCCCGCATCCAGACATTTAGGCTTAGAATTTGTTGTCCGTTCGCCGCTGGCTCGCATAGTACCTACCTGGTACATACATAGGTTAGGTATCATATCAACACTTAATCGTAGTTCGCAATTTTCGCACCGCGCCTAAATACCTAGTTATTTTAGTAGAAAACCCCGCATCTAGGCGTTTAGGCTTAGATCTTAGGTATACTAGACACCCTAGTGCATAGGCACAGTGTAATACCTAACGCATTTGGCTTTGTTTTGTTTTTTTTCAATTACGTCGTATTTGCCTAATACCTGCGTGGGTAGACACGTGGTTGTACCTACCTCGCTCGCATCTCATTCCAATTCATACGAAAGTATTTTAATTTGAATAGATATTACGCAATACTTAATCTCTGAAATAATAGTTGAACCTAGACAGCGACCATCGCGTAGGTACGACCTTGTTGCTATGCGCGTTTGTTCAAGCGTGCATTCACAGTTGTAAATACCTACCCGCCGCCTCGCTGCTCTGTACCGCTAGGATTAAGTCATTTCATATTTGTTGTTTACCGCACTTTAGTTTGAGATTTAATTGTAAACATGTCCCCAAAGGTTGATAAGACCGGTAAGGTTCAATTGAAACTTTTATACGCTAAAAAAGAAATGATTTACTCTCGCGTACAATCGATTTATGATAATGCACTTAAAACCTCTGATTTGGTCATCAGAGATTCGTTCTTGTGTTCTATAGAAAACTTAGATAGTCTACGCGCGGATTTCGAAACCTTAGTACATGACATCAACGTTTTAGAGTTGAATTTGAATCCCGATTACTCAGTGAGTTATCAAGCCTTGTCGTCGTTTGACGATTTGTATTGTCGTATCAAACGCGTCGCTAGGAGTTTGGAGAAACCGGCTGACCTACCCAACCCCACTCGCGACCGACCTAAGTTGCCACCAATTCAAATACCCGAATTTGATGGTAACATTCGCAATTGGTGTCTATTTATAGATAGTTTTGAGAATACAATAGATAAGAACGATTCGTTGACAGATCACGAAAAATTGCATTATCTCGTTGAAAAATTGACTGGTAAAGCTATAACCGTTTGCGCTGGAATTACGTTTAGTGCCGAGAATTATAATTTAATTTTAAATACTTTGAAAGCTAGGTATGAGGATAAAAGATCGGTAGCTAACGCCTATTTAGATCAGATGTTTGATTTGAAATCTATTACGGCATGTAACGATCAAAACTTAGAGAAATTTCTAGATACTTTCGCGTCAGCTGTTCGCGCCGTAAAGAACCTAAAGATCGATGACCTCTGCGACTTCGTATTTTTGTATATGGGTTTAAGGAAATTAGATTCCGAAACCATTCGTTTGTTTGAGTCGGATCATCGCGGCAATAAAATTCCTAAGTTCGAAGACTTAGAAAGTTTTGTTCGCGAGCATATAAAAGTATTGCAACGCTCTTCATCGAAACATGAAGGCGCGAAGATAGTTGTTGATTCTGCACGCAAAGTAGATGCGTCATCGAAGTCACTGAGGTCAACTCATACTTATGTTAGTACCGCACCAGCACATGTACAATCACCTGTTTGCTCTTTGTGTAGCACTCATCATTCGCAACTGTACAGGTGTCCTGGTTTTCTAAAGTTGTCGCCTAGTGATCGTTATAAATTTGTTCGCGCTAATAGTTTTTGTTTTAATTGTCTCGGTACTAAACACCGCGTTGTTTTATGTAATAGTAGAAATAGTTGTCGCAAATGTCAAGCGAGACACCACACTTTGCTTCATTTTGAGAATAGTAATGCCGCATCCAATGTGAGCACGGTTGGCTCGTCGAGCGGTGACACACGGCGGCCTGCGCCGCAGCCGCAGCCCGCGCTCGCGCGCGCTCCGGCCCGCCCGGTGACCGCCGCGGATGACGTCACCTTGTGTTCGTTCTCCGCTAGTGCTGCACTCACTACTGTGTGTCTTGCGACCGCTCGCGTTGTTATTGTTGATGCATTAGGTAAGCCGCGCATTGTTCGAGCGCTGTTAGATGGCGCTTCGCAAAGTAATTTTATTACTCAAGATTGTTGTCGGCGTCTTGGTTTCAATGTTGATAAGCGTTCAACCCGCTCAGTGGTGAAGGGTTTTGGAAGCTTACAGTCAGCTGTTCGTGGCACCGTTAAAACAAGGTTTAGATCTCGTTTTAATAATAATATTTGGTATGACATGGATTCGCTCGTTATAGATAGAATAGCTGAACAGTTGCCTACCGTCCCGGTTGACACGTCTTTATTAACGAAATTTAAAGACTTGCCTTTAGCAGATGAGACTTACGCTGTTCCTGGAGTCGTCGATATATTGATCGGCGCTTCGATTCTCCCGCACCTCCAGTTATCACGTAAGGTTCAAGGGGGACCGACGTACCCCGCTCCGCACGCACTGGAAACAGTTCTTGGTTTTGTTATAATTGGTTCCGCACCCGCTTCTATAGATAGTTTTAGTCACTCGACTGCTTCGTTCTGTTGCACCGTCGAGCCGCCACTGGAGTCTACCATCCGCAAGTTTTCACTCGGTGGCTCCCGTGTATCCGCTGAAAAACGCTTTCTTTGTTTGGAACGAAAGATGCAGGCGTCCCCAAAGTCGAAGCGGGCCTATGATGAGGTTGTTAACGAATATTTAGATAAAGGTTACATCTCACCTGCGCCTGCGGACACTGGCGGGACCCAGCCTTCGTACATTATCCCGCACCGCGGAGTTATTAGAGAAGATAAGCTTACTACTAAAACTCCGCGTAGTTTTGGATGGCAGTGCTAAGACTAGCACTTCCGTGTCGCTTAATGACATTTTGTATTGTGGTCGGAATCTTTAAGGTAATTTATTTGACATAATTGTAAATTTTCGCATTAATATTAGTAGAATTTTAGCTTTTAGGACTCAACAGTCGCTTTGTGTTGGGCCCACTCTTCGCCCCATCGTTGGGACACATTCGTCGCTAATAGAGTGGCAAAAATTCAATCTGAATTGGCGCCACATAATCTCTTTCACGTTGCTGGCACCGACAACCCAGCCGATTGTCTCTCTCGTGGATTGCTTCCTTCGCAAATTTTGGATCACCCGTTGTGGTTTGGTGGACCGTCCTGGATTCATGCCGCGTTAGATGGGTGGCCAGTTAGTCAATTCAATCCCACTACGGTTTCCGAACCACCCGAGGAGAAGAAGCACTCGCTTGTTGTATCGGTCCCACGTGAAGAGACCCTTATTTTGTTGTTGGCTAATCGCGTCTCGTCTTGGTCGAGACTGTTGCGTTGTGTTGTTTGTTCGCCTCTGCCCTCTGCCTAGCCAGCGGTAGGCACGAGCTCCAATCTAGGTTTATATTTTAGTTGTTATTTCCCAAACCTAGATTTAGATTAGACTTTAGATTTGTTTCGCATTTGTCGTTTCGAAGGTAACCCTTCAAGCCGGGGGGAATGGTTGCGCCGATGTAGAAGCTGTATTTCTTGACGCGGAAACACACTCTTTCTATACCCGTCTCCCCTCCCGCACTAACCATAGAATAGTACTAGATAGCTTCCGTCCGCCATTTGTGATATAGACACTCAGTCTCGCTTTGAACTAGCCAGCGTAAGGACGGACCGCGCTCGCGTCTCTCAAAAATGATTAATATTTGTTACATTTTTACCGCTTCATAGACTTATACCGATCGGATTGTGCCTCTCGTGTGTTCCTCAAGTGATCTAGTGATGCTGACGGCAGCTCCTGAGCAAGGAAGAGAAGATCCGTGTACCGGCTGCGATGAAACACGTGTGTCGTGAAGGTTAGTGCATCCTCTCCTAATTTCTCGGGTTGCATTCATTGCCTGGATCACGCCCGCGGCAACCCGATCACCTGTCTTTTGTGTGTAAAGCGTCAATGGAACAGTTAGCTACATCCCCGCAATACAGTCCACTACCGCACGTGGCCACGCGCCACCACTTACCTATTTACATACACCCTGTATAACATTGCAATATGATTAAATCTAAAACCACTAAAACAGCAAATATACAGCATTGACTCTGCTAAAATCCCTTCTTTAACTCGAAAAATTATTGAACACACTAGATATTTTATTACTGCCACACTCCAAACAGAACTTTCGCGTCCAAGAATCGAACGCTGACCCACCTACAACACTTGTTTACAACTCGACCGGAGCGATATATTCAGAATCAAATTGTCGACCGATCATCGTGTCGGACTCCTACGCTATACAACACGCATCGTAAGTTGAAACAGAGAAAAAACGATTTTATTACAAGTATGTTAAGGTGTAGTACAAGTGTATATATGTTATTGTAATCTGGTTGAGTAATTTGCAACCTCTTGGTGCTCATATGTTCCTGGTACTCGGATGTCGATACGCTTATATAAATTTTAATAAAATATTTACAAGTTTCTTTCATTATAGCTATGAGTTATGCAATGGATGGTATTCATAAAATGTATTTCAGTTGAATATTATGTTATTCAAAAGTATTTTCCTATTTTTATTTTTTTATACCACTTAGGTGGCGTACAAACACACGGCCCACTTGATGGAAAGTGGTTACCGTGGCCTATGGGCGTTTGTAACACCAGTACTAAATTAAATATGAACTTACTGACAGTAAGCCTTCTTAGGAACATGCCTCTTTGTAAGTAGCGGTTGCCACTTTCCTTTGGGCAGGCCGTGTACTTGTCTGCGGCCGAAGAAGTATAAAAACAGTGTAGTGTACCCCTTAGGCGGCAGACAAGTAAGCTGTCAAGCTTCATTTAAGAAAAACAATAATATTTTTAATTCCACTTAAGTTGCAGACAAGCGTACGGCCCACCTGATGGAAAGTGGTTACCGTGGCCTATAGAGGTGTGCAACACCAGGGGGGTCACACTCGCGCTGCCGACCCTGAAGAAACCTTCGAATTCTTTTGAAGAACCCCATATTGCAGGCGCATGGGAAAACCACAGCAGGGAGTTCATTCCACTGCTTGAGCGTGCGTGGGATGAAGTTTCTTTCATACCGCACAGTGCGCACCGTATCAGATTATTTATATTATACCTATATATACAAAAGTTATAGAATAAAACTAGATTTCTTGAAGGTTTCTGTTTTCATAAGGCCAATAAGACTCGCCCTTTAAGAGGCCTGTGGGACTGAATATCATTCGAATTTGAGTATTGAATGTTGATAAATATATAAAAATAAATTTATTCATGAAGGAAAATGCACTTTTATACACATTTCCGAATTATTTATTTAGTTTTCACATATAAATTAAATTTCCAAAATATATTACATATTTAAATAATTAATTTGCCGTGTCCAATCCATGCAGCATCAAATGCAAACCTATATTGAATATACATCAATCATCACTACTGAATTGGACAGCTTCTTCGCACAGCACGGGACTACAGAAAGATTCAATTTGGTAAAAGTTGAGTCTTACTTAATGTTCCATGCAACAACACTGACCAGGTCAGTGTTGTTATATGGAACATAAGTTTGGAATACCAAAGTAATACATCTTAGGCTCAATCCACATGTGGGCGTACAACATGGGTATAGTTCCTTAAAAAGAGTCTCGTAATGTAGACTGCTAATGCCTTGTTAATCTTAACTAAAGTCACTAGATAAATCTTAGTACTTGTAAAGTAGCAGTCGACATGTTTAATTTCTCTGTCATTCTATTGCAATAAATAGAGAATGAATTAATTAGGTATTACAAATAATATGATGGTCAATATTACAGGGTCCAGTCTAAGTCAATGGACCTGTTAATCAATAAACGAGGCTATGGTGCAGGATTTTCTCTCAGAATTGTCGCTTCTGGAAAAGCCAACCTAGCGATGAAAGAAATTTAGCGGTCGTTGGACTCCAAAAAGCAAACTTTGATCATGTAGTATGAAATCGTGATAACAAAGCAAAGATAATTATAACTATAGAAGAGTCACTCTTCACGTCCAGGCTGCATCATCAAATTAACAAGATATTGACAAATAGTTTTTTTATATAGAATACGCCAACTTGACGTCACCTTGTCTGATGGTAAGCTAAAGGCAAAGTCTTAGGAAAGAGGGTCACCATTATAGACACTAAGTAATGTTATAATTGTGACACGCAGCTTGGCGGCCTCGTCAGATGCTTTTTCACGCCGCACTTAAAGGACCCGGGACTGAAGTTAGAAGGAAACACGCGTGCTGGTAATGAATTCCAGGTCTTGGTGGTGCGGCAAAGAAAAGAGTCTCCGAACCCCTTGGTTCTTGCTCGTATATTCTGCACAGTGTGAAGGTGACAATCGAGATGAGATCACAAGGTATCAAATCCTTACGACAAATTAAGAGTTTTCAATTGATAGATTCGAATTTCAATATTCGTTTTCATACACAGTTGTATTATAAAAAGAAATTAAACACAGCCAAAATACCGCTTGCCTAAAATGCACGAATAAAAAAAAGAAAAAGCTTCGAATACGTGCTACCGAAAAGTGAAGTGAAAAAAAAAGTTTAGTGACAGCAGCAGCAGTGTATACAGTTGTATAAAAAGACCGGTATGTTACAATGTATTGGAGAAATTATGAGCAAAAATTACACGTTTACGTACAGTGTGGGACGGACACGTGACGAGACAGGACTGATAGCCTGTCTGCGCGCACGGACGGACAAATTAACATTGCGTGTTTGTACTCATTTTATTTCCTACTGGTATTAATAATAATCAAAGTTTATTTGCATTGAAATGAAGGTATTACGCAGTTTCACATAATTGTGAGGTACAGGCAAATACCTTCGCTGGTGTTTGTCTTAGAGTCTATAATCCTAAGTTTCTTACGTCAGACTGTCAGAGGTGCTTGTCAATGTTGTCGTTGACATTTAAATTGACAGTATATAACAAAATGTATCAATAAAAATGTGCATCTGCATGCCAGTGACGAATTTTAAAGAAAAGTTGAAGAAGAGAAATGCTTCCCTACATAAAAATCATCAGGTTTGAAATGGCCGCTACATTATACTAGTAGACAAACGACTAGAAGCATCAAGATATTCTCTAATTGCACAATGTGCAACTTGGTTCTCAATCAGAAAAAAAGGATACATTATTTTAATTAAGATTAACATGCAAATGTCACACACAAAGGGATAAATAATTGATCACTATTTATTACTGACTGAACACATACCTATGTGTCTAATTTTAATACACGATGCGCATTGCCCTCAGCGCCAATTAATTATAATAACATTGCTACACCGGATATTTTCCGAGCCATCCATCAAGCGTCAAGCTCGCATCGCTAATTACAAACACCTCACAAACCGTATTAAAACGATGCAACGTATATTTTAATTTATAATAATAACATGTGCAAAATTTTGCGCGAAATGTACTATAATATGGAGTGCGAATTTAAACGAAACGCGAGCGTACACGGTGGTCATAGAGCGATAAATTGCACAGAGGCGGTACGTCGCTTCGCGCGCTTTGCTGCGAGCGTACTATCTCGCTCCGCGCATTAAGTCTCCAGTCACTCTCAATCACTCAAGCTGTCCGGCCGTCAGTCATAAGCAAGACGAACGGGGGAATGTCGGTGGCCTCCTTTGAACCCCCCTTCACCCTGTAGGTGAAAAGGGGGGATGGTCAGCTCTTGAAGACAATTTACTGTACAAGTCGAGTTCGCCGTCCGGGATTCGTACGTTGATGAAATTTATTTGGAGCAACTTGTGTTGCAGTTTCCTTCTGTTATGGGATTTCCATAGCGACATGGAACTTATATTTTTATGGACTTTTGTGCCAGGAAATGGGAATGTATGTTTTCTAGTTCCGTTATGTATGAACGCAGTTTGTGATTTTTATGAAACTCTGTATAACTTTTGTTTGTATTTGAAAGCAAGTATGGGTTAATAGGATTTTTTATCGGTCTGTTTTCTTCGAGATTGCAGTTTCATGAGACGGTTTTTAAAAATTCGCTACATAAAGTAGCATAAATAGATTTTATAGCAGATCGCTCTTTTTATTTTGTTTGCCAACATTGAGTATTGAATAACAAAATGTAACTTGTCTAGGTATTATTGTTGAAAAATGATATGTTTTACATTTGAGTGTACATGACACCACGTCACTCATTTCATTGTCAACATATCCATATAAATATACAGTGAACCACCAAGCATTAACTGAAAAAACTCAACAAAGCAGGGCCGGTCTCAAACGGTGAGTTAACATCATTATCGGCGTTGGACGCAGGCGGGAGCCCGCGAGGGGCCCCGGGGCCCAGTGCTGGGCGGTGGGGGCGGCAGGCGACACACGTCGCTCAGATGTCGCGCACAGACGGACGTCTTTGTCGACCGACGCTTTATTTACTCTTCGTGTGGACTCGCAGTGACTAGAAGTGACAGCATTTGAAAAGCATTTTTTTGAATTCTCACTAATTAGGGTGTCTGATTTTGAAAGAAATTAGATTGATATTAAAAAATTTTTTGGCGAGCCGAAACTTAAATTTATTTTGATATTAATAATTATGTTCATTGCCTCAAAGCTGTAGTGCTGCAGTATTGAGCCCTAGAAAATAACTACTAGAACATAATTACTTGAAATGTAGCTTGGAGTTTTCTGTCTTTTGATGCAAAAGTAATTATTTTCGACGAACGAACAAACATCGTAGTGTATTGCATTTGCAATTGTGTATTTTCGTTCGTCACTATCAGAGCTCAGATTCAGGTTAAATATTCAAAATGAAATAGCTAGGACGTCAGATTGGCTCCATTTGTTTTTTCGCTTTGACTTTTTAAGTTGTTTAAGCAAGTTTAAAAGAAAGAAAAGAACAATCGTGACAATACTCATAACTAATCGATTTCTCCACGTTGCAGTTTTATGTATGTTATTACAGATCTAGGACATTCACGATCAAGATCAAGTCAACCTATTCAGCCGTGAAGATCGAACACACTTAGGAGACTTCTTCTAAGAATTATCACGTGACCTGTACCTTTGTGCGGTTGGGATGACTAACGACAAGTACAAACCCTTCAATATGCAGTTAGAATTCGAAACATATTCACTCACTGAAAACCTTGTAGATTTTATAAATGACCAATTGTGTTGTGTGTGACAATAAGTGCCCTAATGTTATTTCTTTAATTCTATGATCACACACACATACACGGCCACACACGTGCCACGTCACCTCTACGCCTACATCTGTCTGTCGTGTTGATTCAATCAAACTTGACGGAGCAAAGTCTATGTGGGTCGGACAGTACCGATCATCGATTTTTACACCCCTCCCCTGTAAATAGCGTTATGAATAACTCGCTAATGCAGGTGGCTGATTGACAAGGTTTATTTTATTATGATAACTAGTGTTTTTTTGTTTTACTGATTCGCACAGGGGGACGGTTTGTTTATTTGTATGCGCACAAACAAACCTTTTATATCATGTGGAGTAATTGTATTAGAATTTCTGTGTTTGGAAATATACAGTACTGTATTGATATCGATAATAGACGGGAAGTCTCTGCCATAATATGCATCCAGGTTGAGCTTGGGCTAACAGATAAATGAGTTGTGAAAACTTAGTATCGCTTCGAGTGGGACGTCAGTGTTTACAACTTTTATTATGTTCTACACAAGTACGGAGATGTTTCAAGAATTTTTGACTTCCGTCGATGTTCACTAAACATCGAGGTGTTTACAGCTCCAAGGAATCTTCTATTCTGTATATAATTGCAAGCTATAAGGTCTTTCATTTTCAATTTAATGGCGTGACTTTTAAAATCTAATTCATTTATTGTTATTGATGATATCATGAGATACAATTCAATTTTTAAATAGCCCATCACTATCCACTGCTGGACTAGGCCTCTCTCAGTGTCAGGAGGTTTTGGCCTACTGTTTCCACGCCGGTCAGGCGGATTGGTAGTTTCCCTTCTCTTACAGTCAAATGATATCGTCTGCGTATTTTTCCGTTAGTCGCGTCTTACCTTCGGATGAGATGGCGTGGTGATATTGTATTCTTTCTCCACCACCTCACCGATGAGATACATATTACGTAATTTCTGTAAAAAAAAACTATACATTTTAATATGACGACAGACAAAAGTATACAACTTACTGAATAAAATTTAGCGAGAGTGCTATTCCATAGAATCATAAATAAATGTGACTCTTCACAACTTGACAAACAAAAATCATTTCATATCAAACGCCCTGTATCTGCGAAAAATCTGCATGACTGCACTCAATCAAACCCAAGACGCACTACTGATCCCTCTCCTACTTAATTGACGGGCCACTCCATCAAAACAACCTTAAACATTTCAACATATTTAACTTCCGACAGCAAATCAACCGATTTTGAACCTTAAACCAAAGGCTTAAGAAGAAATAGAATGCACATTTAAAAATTGGAAAATATTTGCATCGTGCTGCAAAATGGTCACAAGCTATTATGGTCTGTATTTCAATGACATAAGAATATTGAATGCAAAATTCAATGACGACCATTCTAGAATATGCAGTAGTACCCTAGAAATTATAAATTAGTATCAAAATATCAAGCAGAAATACGTTGGAGTGGATATCAAAGTAAAAATTAAATCACTTAAATCAAAGCAAAGATGCGTTTTATTTGTGAAGAACCATTTTAATGTTAAACCAGTTCTTTGAATATATAATTTTGTTATGTTAATTTATAAGTTATGTGATTTTATCGATAATAAATTATAGATTTTGTTTGTACTGAGCATTTTAATATCACCTAGTTTATTTCTGGTTCCCGATACATCAAATATGTGTTTTATACGTTAACATTTTATGTAATTGTTTTTGCAATATTGTTGTTTAATTTAAATAATAATTATACAATTTCTAAGAAATATTGTCACAAAATCTCTTTCCATTTCGACTGCAGTGAGCAGCAGACTGCAGTGAGGCGTGCGACAAACTCGGAACATAGTTAACATTGTTTGACAAAATAGCTAACAGATGTCGCTTTACTGGGAGTGTTTTTTTTTCCACATTGTGTCCACACCGAAATACTATGCTGGCAATATTTGGCGTCTGTGCTCGAAGTTGGTAACAAATGTTGGAAGGTAACTTTTAATAACACTCTGAATTATTTTATTGGATAGATATTTTTGTATATGTAGTAGATTTTAATTCTATGCAATTTTTCCTATTTTGTTGCTTTTTGTTTTCTTTAGGTGGCAGACTAGCACACCTGATAGAAAGTGATTACCGTGACCTATGACCGTGTGCAGCATCAGGGGAGTCACACCCGTGCTGCCGACCCTGTAAGAACAGAGTTTCGGTGCCGTCAGTACACAAGACACAATCAGAACAAGCCTTTGGTCTTCCCACTGACAGCACAAAAACTCTCCAATGAGCTCTGGCTACCCTACTCGCAGCCGGGAACATAACACGAGGTTATTATAGCCGTGGTATTCTGTAGGGTCGAGTTACTTCCCCAGTTGGACTGCTCAATTGGAACGGGAATACCGTCATGGCCTACCTCCTCAACTACTACAATAACTGAACTATGGCTAGCTTGATAGTATCAAAATTAATGCTCATGCCAAAGAGGGCAAATAAGACAAAGAGGGCTTGTGAAACTCACTTACTTAGATTATATAACACCATTGGTACCATCACACTACAAAATCGGCACCATAGCTACCAGTTACGAACAACAATTCGTAGACAAATAATAAAATAAATTTCATGTTATTATTATTTTCAAATAAATTAGCAACGAACCAAAACCAACACAACTATATAACGAAACCGTCTAGAATCAATCTATCAATCAATAAATCGCGCTAAAGATTGAGATATTCCACTCGGGAGGCAGACGGAGGTTCCCCACTCGCCCCCCGCCCGGGAGGGGGTGGGAGGGCTCTGTTTACCGCGCCAGTGACGGATATATCCCTCGTAGACAGCCGTCAATCATCCACGATATGATGAGAATTAATATTTCACGAGATATTACGCCGTCCGATGAGTCTTGATATTTTAATATGGCTTGCTAAGGTATTAAGGAAAGTATCATGTTTGTGTGGGATGATAATGTTATTATTTATTGGTAATAATGAAAATGTCTTTAGTAATTATAATTTATCTATTAGTGTTACTGGTATGTAGCACTAATGAATATGACAGGTGATCTATAGTACTCGGGTTTATTAGATCTAACAAAGCGTTAATTGAGATTTTTGTTTCTCTTTAGTTCTTCGTTGGTACAAAGTACTGCATAATGGCAGTAGGTCACCATAACGTAGATCAAGATAAGTAGGCGAACTATAATAATGGCTCTACCTCCTCTAACTCTCATATACAAGCGTGAGTACACATATGTCAGTCATTACTTGTCAATACACTTAATGTCAGTCACTACTTTTTTCCTTCTTGATCGTATCCTATAATTACTTACATAATAAAGTGACCAAAATTTTCACGATGACATTTTGCGAAAGTGACGTTCTGCGTCAAGACCATACTTTCAAATAGGTAAGGAGGAATCAGACTGTTCACTCGTTTGATGTTCACTTGGGCCATTGCTTCATTTTTCTTTCAATCTATGTTCAACATTATTATTTTCTTTTAATAGTTTAAACGCAACACAGAGAAAAATCAAAGTTACGAATGACATTCGTCATCTGCATGACAAGAGACAAAGTGACAAACTCAAAAATGTTCAATCAGTGTTCAGACCTTGCATTTCAATTCAATCGGAGCAAGAGTGAAAGACACTAGATGCCAAAAGTGAACCGATCACACACTGTTGAATCTTTTCATTAGTGAGATCAATCGGCATCAATGGATTAATTTTATTTTCAGATTTGTGACTTTGAGTGATAGGTGAAAAATGAAAGACTAAATAAAACAAAAAGTGAACCGTTCGATATCTGCTTAAGATTAAAATTCATTAGTGAAGATAACAGATAACAGTCATAACCACGTGCACACAGGAGACGGAAAGCTGTGACGAACTGAGCCATTCGAGATACTGCTTTTTTTTTTATACCACTTAGTTGTCAGACAAGCACACGGCCCACCTGATGGAAAGTGGTTACCGTGGCCTATGGATGTTTATAACACCAGAGGAGTCACAGTCGCGCTGCCAACCCTGTAAGTACAGAGTTTCTGTGCCGTCAGTAGAAGACAAAGCAGGACAAGCCTATAGTCTTCCACTGACAGTACAAATTCTCCAGTGAGCTCTGGCTACCCTACTCACCGCTGGGAACACAACACGAAGTTATTATAGCCGCGGTATTCTGTAGGGCGGAGGTACTTCCCCAGTCGGACTGCTCAATTGTGCGGAAATACAGCCGTGTCCTACCTCCTTGTATAACTGTATGCTTAACATTCCTTGTTGGTTTTGACATTTTACCAGTTTTTTTAACGTGATGTAATTTATGTATGTGATGTAATTTAAGTTCCTTTCATTTTTCAAAGTTTCTACTATTAAATGCTACTTACTTTTAGTAGAGAGGTATACATCCTTCTGGTGCTTAAGTTTCTTGCTGATAATCGTGTCTTCTTCGATTTCAAGTAGCGTTATTGCACGACGATGAAAAAAATGTATTAGTTATTTAGGTTAAGTAAGGGTGCCACTGAAAACCAGTGCTGTGATGGCATATATACCCATCGCAGTGTATGCTGAATGCCCATCCTTTGTGGACACAGCGTACTCGTATGTGATTATGTGTTTTTATAAGTAAACTAATGAAAAAATTAGAATCTGCCACGTACCGGTGTGCCGTGTGACACGTCACGTCCCGCTACTGACAGATATGACATTGACTTGTCAAATGTCATATCTGTCAGTGTCAATAAAATGACGTGGCACCTCACCCGCCACAGTATATAAAATTGTATTGTTGATGGATTTTGTATTTTCTATTTTCTCTTTTTGCGTTCTGTGTTTTTGTACTATTCGAGATTCAATCGCGTAAAAATATAATTCTTTATTTAATTTCTCTTTTTGCGTTCTGTGTTTTTTTTGTACCTACTATTCGAGATTCAATCACGTAAAAACTTAGTCCTTTAAAATTACATAGTAAGTAACTTCCTCATTAATCGTTATATCAATCGAACGCGGTTCAAAACTAGTCAAGAAAAAAATACAAAATCCATCAGAAAGTTGGAAGTAGAAATGTGTAAACAGCTAGGAAATCAATCAAGTTGGACTTGCGACCCTCACCCCCACCCACCGGGGAGGGGGTGGGGTTGTCGCGACCCCTTGACCTGTGCAACGGACGTCTGACGGCTGACTGATGGGTTTCACGTTAGGACATTGTTGCACCATGTCGAATAGATGGACGAAATTATTTAGTTTCGGTAATATATTTGGTTTTGGTGTTTTATTAATGGGACTTGAGGAATATTGAAGTACTACTTAATTAAAGATGAGGGGTTTGTTAGAAGGAGAAAATAGACAGGGGTAATTGATTTGGTGCTATTAAATAAGATTTAAGTTAAAAGTTTGTGGATTTTTATTTACTTTTCAATGGGGTAGATAGATGAGAAGAGAGTTATATTAGAATTATTTATTATACTAATTAGGTTTCTAAAATCGAATGTTAAATAACATTCGGTCTCTTGACATTATTTTAGTCCCGACCTAATATAGTTTGACAATACTCTGTTAATACTTACTTACAAATATATGCGAAGCCAGGTTGAACAACTGGTACATACAATAATAAAATCGAAAGTAGATCATTCTCAAAAATACATTACATTTCCATACACAATCTTGATCCTTGTTTACAACTGATACCATCAAAAATCCATAAAAATTATTATACACAATAAAACAGACATAAACGGTATTTTAATTACTATATTAAAATAAATAAATGCTATCAATCAACTATTATGGTAATCGCCTTGATGTGGCTTTAAACCTTTCTGTGGCTTAAACGAGAGCTTGATTTTTAGGGATAATTAATACCACAGATTAGTTAATTACGCAGAGGATTATATAAACTTTAGGTTAACCAGATATAAGTGCATGATAATAGATTAGTTATGTTTACAAGGACATGGTAAATGACAATCAAATAATAAATATAAGGGAGTAATATTATGACTCGTGTGGTGACGGAAAAGGAATACAAATATCACCACCCCATCTCAGCCGATGGGTGTCATAAGAGGCGACTAACGGAAAAATATGCAGACAATATACATATTTTTCCGTTAGTCTGTTATTTAGTGGCGTGAGAAGGAATACTCGAAATGAAACCCTGTACCAACCCGTCAGACCAATGTGAAAACAGTAGGCCAAAGCCTGCCAACATTAGTAGAGGCATACGTCCAGCAGCAGACGACGATAGGCCGTATCTAGCCGACGGCAATAAGCTTTATTGGTTTGAGTAATATTTATTACTTAATAGTTATTTAACATATAAAATCTTAGTGTATTAGTAGGGACTAATATTATATATGTGAAAGTTCGTGATGATGTTGGGATGTTTGTCATTCAATAACACTCAAACGGTTGAACATTTCTCGATGAAATTATAATAATACACAAAGATAAGGGTACGTTTATTACTGAAATATAATGCCATGGACAGAATCGCAGGTGACAGCTGGTATAACGATTGCCTGAGTTGACAGTGCGTTCAGGGTGCAGGTATTACATAAATTCTTGATTTTAAGCTTTTCTACCATAACAATTAATTGATGGTGATAACCCATAATATAATCACTACATTTCAAATACCTACTACGTTTTTCTGTACATTTAAACCTGCGTACGTCCACGCTTGAATCACGTGCCGCTCTACTGCTGTAAGCTTGTGACACACGTCTATATGTATGAGCTTATATGAGTTTCTGCTTTCATAACTACATATTATGTACTTATTTTATTATTTTGCTATGAAAAAAATTGTTTTAGAAAATAGAACTGTAATGATCGTAGCTATATTTTATAAATGGCTGTTAAAAACATCCACAGGATATTCTAAAGATATTTTCGAAAGCATGATTAAGAAAAACTGCGATCAAAACAACTTTAGGTTTAAGAAATTTTTATTCATCCCAAATTATTATCCTATAGGGTAATAACATCTGTTGTTGAGCTATAATAGAAGCTTATTAACTGCTTTAACTTAATTCTAAACTTCAGTTAATTTTCATGACTAATATAATTCCCCGGATCGAACAACCGCATAATTAGTGAAAACTAAATAGTTACATAAGAAATACTCTGAAATGTAGGTAAAATAGAGTTGTAATGTCACTGGTGCTTTGTCATTTCTCTGTAATTTTTTATTCTATGGCCCCAATATTGATCGACCGAGTGCACTTGACATGATTGCAAGTTTGCGCTCCAAGGCCGCCATGTTTTAGGCTGTTACTGTTAATAATTATATTATTATAGTCCTTTATGACTATACTACCATATGGTAATTTGAATTATGAACAAGTTTATGAGGTACTGTGGCAAAAAAGGGCATAACAAATTTATATTAACAGGTACTTTTAGATTTTTTATCGTTTTTGCTTGAGATTTAGATTGATAATAATATTTACCCGGTTATCGTCGGTAGCTTAGTGGTTAAACAGTCGCTCGGTCTTACGATCGAAAGGTCCCGAGTTCGAATCCTGACCATTACGCACCAATACTCTCCAGTGAGCTCTGGCTATTCTACTCACCGCCGGGAACACAACATGAGGTTATTATAGCCGTGGTATTCTGTAGGGTGAAGGTACTTCCCCAGTCAGACTGCTCAATTGGGACGGAAATACTGTCGTGTCCTACCTCCTCCCAAATCTACATTATCACACATTACGCGTCGACGGTAATCTGTTCGCCCCTGACCCACTCGCTCAATTAATAAGGCCGCACGTCAATTAAAACCAAAATCTGTCAATCATACAGACAGACAGACAAGGATTTATCATATAAATCAATCACTCTCGATTCATTATTAATTAATGAGTTTTTATTCAGTTTTGGTAATACTTTTTTTTATTAAACAAGTACACAAAAGGATTGCATACCGAATCAGTAAGACCAAAAAAAGATGAAACTAGTTAGTAAGTTATTTTAAGAATTATATTAAATATTTAGACCTCATCTACAAAGGGGTGTTAGAATGAGGTCGTAGAGGCGTTTTTGTGGGTCTAAACTTTGAGGTACGTTTTACATTTGACCAAACGTTCCTTTAAGTTTTTATTCCGTTTCTTCTCTCTATCTTTATATGATCTATATATATCTTCTCTTTATATGGTCGGCAGTGCGAGTGTAACACCCCTGGTGTTGCATACGTCCATAGGCCACGGTAAACACTTTCCACCAGGTGGGCCGTGTGCTTGTCTGCCACCTAAGTGGTATAAAAAAACATCTCTCTTTCTCTCTCTTATTATGCTTTTAATTTTGAATGACATTGTCGGAAATTTACGCGAATATAACACAGAAATAAAACATTCTTGACTGATTATATGGCTATATATTAACACTGGTGGTATTTTATTAATTATTCACACTGATGACGACATTTCAGTTGGCTGAAATGTCGGGGAGAGCTGTATTTGTCTTGATCTTAAAATCTTTATTAAAAATCGACCTATTTTTTGCGATAGGTAGTTGAAAAAAGTGATATACCAAATGCTATTGTTTGTGAAGAAATATAAAAAGTTCACGTTCATTGACTAGGCTGAGAACCGTGTCGTATCAATTCGCCTACGGTCATTTCAACTACGGTTGATTCACCTTCGTTTAAAACGACTCGACCACTCGTTGATTGAACTAACTCATAAACCTTAAATTGTAAGACTTCTCGAGCATTACTCTCCGCGGTGTTGCGATAGGTAGACTACAGCACCGCGTATTGATTCTCCATAACATGATAAAATTATGATACGTGCGAGACCTCTCGCTCTGAGTTCATGCCAAATACCTGCCTGTTGTACTCATCAATATTTCCATTCCCGCACCGGCGGCAGAACCACTAAAATTCATAATAAACAACGACCAATCTATAAATAACATATAAACGAAACAAAAAAAAATCAATGTAAAAGAAAATTTCTACTACCCTACAAGGTAGACGATAAAAAATAATGCCATTTAGACCGTCCGACACCGAGCCGACTTATAGTCACTTGCCCCGTTCCGTTATTGCCGTAACAAAATAGCCTATCTACTGTCTCTCTCGCACTTGCGAAAAGCCGTATGGAACAATGCGGGCGCAGTAAAATTTTATTGGTAGCACACGTGGGTTACATCCCTAGCCTGCATAATGCAGGGGCATGTTAGCTAAAAAGAAATATAAGCGAATATTTATGCAATTGGTCTTCGACTGGAAGTAAACTGTAAGTACATATTGTCACTGCTAACTATTGAATAGCAATCAGATAGCTACAGCGATTAGAGTGAGATTACTTCAACAAGAGAATTTTACTGAGTGACTATTGTGAGGCACTTGCAGGAAAATAATATTTGATTTCTGAACGAGTCTGATTTATTTCTGCATCGGAAACCATTTTTTTACTACGGTAGCAGCTGAGTGCTGACTACTAAAATGAACTAAATAATAACAAAGAATAAGTAAGTAATACTAAAGTAGTTACGTAAGAAGCGAACGAATTTAGTGTAATTTTACAATGATACATTATCATCACTAGGAGTAATCATCACATCACCGTCCAATTCATTATCAATTATCAATGGAATTCATTACAAGCTCACGTATTTCCTTCTTCCTAGAGTCCCGGGTTCTTTAAGCGGGGCGTGAAAAAGCATCTGATGAGGCCGCCAAGCTGACTGCCACCAATGTACCTAACATTAGTTAGTGTCTGTAATGGTAACCCTCTATCCTGAGACTTTGCCTTTAACTTACCATCAGGCGAGGTGAAGTCAAGTTGGTGTGTCTTAGATAAAAAAAATCGTACACACGTTGAGCAAAGTATTGATAAAAAGTTCGTTTTAATTTTACAATTGTAAAACAAATAACACCGGTACCAAAGTGCGCTCTGTAATTCTCTTTCTTAATGCCACTCATAACTTGCGGCAGTTGCCAACACATTACTTTTGACGCCTTTTACACTTTGCTCGGAGAAAACTCGCTACGAATAAATAAGGCTAGTTCTAGTGTTTTTTACTGCTAAATAAACTAGCGCCCGCGCGCGGCGCCGCCTCGTATGTTTCCTCCATAGTGTTCGATTACAATTTAATGCATTGCGTCTGCGTTCGAATTCAAAATCTTAACATTCTCACGACCACATTGTACTTTAAACCTTGCGTTAAAAGACTATAGAGTTCAGAATAGGTTGTCGTGTTCCTCCTCGTGCCACAGTCGTGCCCCGGTCGTTCCGTTGCATTACAGTGTAGTAGCCCCTGTGACATCGGTCGCCTCTATTATTTCTCTTACAACAAAACTAGTAGTTTATCGGTTTTGTGTCTCATTAGAATCGTTTGCGGTTGTTTACTTTTAAGGTTTTAATTTTCGTGTTATTTTCCGATATGGAAGCAAATAGGTGCCATAGGTGGTATTTAAAATAGTATGCTTGTAAGGTGTGTGATTTGTAACGGCTTTGCTAACCTGACTTAATGGATATATATAATATATAATCTTTTAGCCGCGGTAGCGGTTGGGTGGTGGGTAATGGACTACTGAGACGAGGTGTCGGGTTCGATCCCAGGATTTACCATGGCACACACCAATGGCTTTTCGATGCTTTTCGAAGTTAGGCTAGCCACCTATTACATTGGGACCTAAACATAAACTGGCGAAATGTGGGTGGTAGCACCTCTCTGCCTTCCCCTTCGGGGATATAGGCGTGAGTTTATGTTTATGTTATGTTATATAATTTTTATTTGAATTTGTCATCCACCCATATAATGTAATTGAAATAATTATTGACGGCCTCGGTGGCGTAGTGGTAGAACGATCGACTGCTACGTAGAAGACACGGGTTCGATTCCCACTCAGTGCAAATATTTGTATGCACTGAATATGTATATTTGTTTTGATCTGGGTGTTTCTATATATAATATGTATGTATTTACAAAAAAAAAGTATCCGCATTCTAGATTCCATACCACAAGCTAGTTAAGCTATGCTTATTATGGGTTTAGATAGCGTTGTGTAGAATGTTGTAAAATAAATTTGTATATTTAGTACACAGTTCAAAATCTGGTAAAATATATAAAAAAGAGTTGCCAGTTTAGACTGCCTAAAAATGGAAATGGTCAATATAATTTTACCTTGTCTGACTACTAAGTTACAGGAAAGGGGGTCAGCATTACAGACCCTCAGTTTAACAGCCCCATCAGATGATCTTTCACGCTTAAAGGATCTGTAATTTTCGAACACATTTTTCAGTGCGGAACCCATCCTGCGATCGTGCGTATTTATATGGTTTTATGAGGTATATCATGGTCTATGGTCTTAAAAAGGCATGTACTACGTATATTGCTGACCTTAATAATTTTATTACTCAATATATTATTTATATTGTAGAATATTGACCTTTGACATTGACGCGGCCAATAAGGAAGGGTGTGTATGTGTGGGTGGACTAAAGGCCTACAGGAAACACAAATTATGCCCACTTCAGACATCAATCTCTTTAGTACTGAATGCTATGTTACAACAGATGAGGTTATGCTTTCTGCATGGATGTGAATTTTTCCGACTACGTCGAACCAAAAGAAGGGTTATGATTTTGACAGGCTATGTATTTTAAGACACTTTTCCCTAGAATGTATTGTTTAGTTAGACTATATAAGTGGCACTTTTTAGATCGTGATTTTTCAGTAATCTCGTTTTAGTGTTAAACTTAACTTTTTCCGGGAACGAGTTGGGGACTCTGTAGTCCCCACACCCGAGGAGAGGGCCAGATCGTGAGAGATGGCCCTGGGTCGGCCGGGGTGCGAGGGATATGACTGTCAACCTCACCTTCTGCAACCAAAACGACCCACAGGCGGCGTGCGTTTTAGTCGGTACGAGTCCGACATAACCTCTCCCACCGGCTCCGGTGGGGAGATATCCGTGGGGATTCTGCGTACGTAAAAAAAAAAAAGTAAAGATCTTTCTTGTAATTTGTAAGCGTTCAGCAACATTTCTCGCTATCTATACCTAATAGCAGGTTAACTTTAACGCATTAGGTGTATAACGCGATCAAGAAACAAGCGGTTCGGAGAATCTTTCCTTTGTCGCACCAATAAGGCCTAGAATTCAGTACCAGCTCACGTGTTTCCTTCTTCCTACAGTCCCGGGTCCTTTAAGCAGGGCGTGAAAAAGCATATGATGAGGCCGTCAAGCTGAGTCCCACCATTGCAACATTATGTAATTGTATGTTAAGGTGACCCTCTTTTCTGAGATTTTGCCTTCAGCTTACCATCAGGCGAGGCAAAGTCTAACTGACGCGTCCTATATAAAAATACATCTTGTAATATAGTGTTAAGATTGATGTAAATAAAATATTTGATAGTTTTTTGGTCTGTATACTTTACTTTCAGATGGAGAATAGTATTTACCCTCATTTTTAATCTTTTTTGAGCATTCATATAAGTAAGTAAATCATTTATTGCTCGAAACACGGTATGTGTGAGGTAATGAACACCATTGTAGGTGTTTCAAAACCAAATAGGATCGGACATGTTTCACAGAAGCTCTGCATGCAAATTTAAAATGTCACATATTCGCTTACTTTTTTAATTTGCATGATGAAGCTGTACGAAGACAATAGGTACTCGTAAATACTATCCTCCATTAACCTGTTCTCAATTCCACAAAAAAGTAATATTTCGTCACAAACTTTTCTATTTGTATCTCAATAAAAACGTCAAGTTTTACTAATTTGATTTATTTATCATATTATAGTTGGAAAGAACGTTCGTGACGAACTAAATGCTGATTTATGCCGCGCCATCTGTGTCGTTAAGGATGTCAATTGCGATAAGGTTAAGTGCGCACGCAGCGACATAATTTTTTAAACACTATTTGTTGCTTGTTTGGCAGCCACACGTACTACAATGTTATTTGGTAGAAAATCGCTGTATCTTTAGGGTGTGTATGAGAATTAGCTCTTCAGGGAGCAAACTATTCTCGCCTGCAAGTTGTATTATTTGCTTATTGACTCTGGGTCTGGCATAGGTTTCATTCTCGGCGTTGAGGGGTCCTGTTCTGGGTGAGTGCATTGCTAGCTCAGCTTGCTTATTTTAGAAGCTAAGGCTTGAATTTTTACATAATGATAAGTTTTATAGCTATTCCAAGTATAGCTAATGCTCCATATTCGTGTAACATTTAGTATGTAGATCATCAGTGTCCACGTTATTATCACTTGGTAAATATATTTACAAACGAACTACCGGTAACACTTAATAAAAATAATCGAACATTTAAATGATAGCTTTATTTGTCAGCATGGTCAATATTAAATCCCCAGCTTATCATCTAATCATTGACACAAGCATCTATAATTGTTAACAACAAATTAGTTTTGAGATTGATATGGTCATTCACATTACTAGTGTAAAACTTGCCGGGATATTGACCATGTTCAATATTTTTACTGAGCAACCGATATTTCGGCGCTGTTACAAGCGCCATGCTCAGTAAAAATAAAAAGACATTATTAAAATCTCGGCGAGTTGCCCAAATGTAGCCTAGTGAGTGCTGGACTTTCTTAAAACTTCAATTGCATGATATCACGTCAGTGTCGCTACATCTTACTAGTATGAATCACCTGTATTTTTCCATGTCATGAATAACACTTCTTGGATTCACAATTTATTGCACAAATATGCAAATGTACAACTTCGATGGGTTAATACAACGCTTATGTCATTCATACGCTGATTAATGACGATTAATGACAGTACATTCTTATGATCTGTGAATTTGTTAAGGTATTTGAAGTGTTTTAAATCACAGAAAAGATAAAGTTTGTTTTTTATGATTTGTGAATTTGCTAAGGCATTGTGTGTGGAAATGAGTGGAAACAGTAAAAATTGCATGTCTGAATTATCTATATGTAAAAGAGACCTAATTATGGAAGTTAATTAAAAATTAAGAAAAATAATAAAGTTAGACCAGTAGAACAGTTAAGTTATTTAAATGTTAAATGACAGGTTTATGATAAAAAATCTATCCAGAACCAGCTCTCCTACTTTTTATTTGGACTATATTGTCTTTTGTGGGATTAACTGTCATCTGAACTTCAATACGGAGAGGAAAGATTGCGCCAGAACCTATTTTTTAGCCTTCTTCTATCAGCAGGTATTCCAGCGTATAAGTCAGGTTAATCTTGGGACTCGTATATATTGCACCCAGCACCCAGTAGCAAAAAAATATTGAGCAGCTTTCAAATAAAACGCCAATGTCAAGCGTGACGCAATGGAGTGACAAATAATTTGACCTCAAATATCAAGCATCTATCAATCAATTGTATCCTATCACAAACCAAGAAAAGAGAGGTCCGATATTCAAAGAATAACTTTTAAAATGAGAAAGTGGTCTCTCTACTCCCTCATTTTAAAAATTATTTTTTCTTAGTTTCACGGTTAAGCAAAAGGAGGGTTATGATTTTGACAGGCTATGTATGTATGTATGTAGGTTCATCTGTTCCCCTTTTAGCCCCTCAACCACTTATTAGATATGGACGAATGAGGCATCGTTAGAAGCGTCTTAGTCATCCACTGGTTATAGGCTTTAAATGTGTCACTGAACCTGATGTGGTGCCCTCTAGCGGCCATAAAGTATCTACTGTGTTAAAAACAAATTTGTCGTGATGGGTATCAACTAAAAGAACTTAATTAGCACATTTCGAATATGTGTAAATTATCTATACTAATATTATTAAGCTGCAGAGTTTGTTTATTTGTTTGTTTGAACGCGCTAATCTCTGGAACTACTGGTCGGATTTGAATGATTCTTTCAGTGTTGGGTAGTCCATTTATCGAGGAAGGTTTTAGGCTATATATCATTACGCTATTACTTAAGGGAGCGGAGCATTGATAATAAATATTAACAAATTCGGCAATTTTTCATACATATTTTGAAGACTAAAACATACGGGCTCAAAAGGATATGAAGCTTCAAAATATACCTCGGGCGAAGCTGGGGTGGGTCAGCTAGTAATATAATATAAATAAAAAATAGATTAAACTAAAACCCGTCTACTGAAAAATCACGCTATAGCAAAGCCGTGGTCGTGCACCACTTTTCCTTAGAATGTATTGTTTTGTTAGACTTAGTGGCACACGACCACGGCTATCCTTGATATTTTTCAGTAGTCGGGTTTAAGTTTTAAACTTATTCTAGTATGGTAGAGTATTGACCACTATCAGTTTGTTAAAGCAATATTATTTCAATCTTTCTTTACTTTCAAAATTATGAAGCCGACTTAGAGCGTCGTCGTCCATAGGAATGTTTGAGTACTGTGTCTTGGAAATCTAACAAATTAAACAAAATAATATATTTTTTTTTTTTTTTTTTTTTATATAGGAATATCCACCAATTCAACTTATCCACCTAGAAAAAGACCGCGAGAAGGCAAAAGGACGACTTGAAAAAGGTGGCTAGGATAGACAAGACATGTATGGCGGAGGATCGCCACAAATGGCCCACATTGGGATAAACTTTATAGGAGGTAGGACACGACGTTATTTCCGCCCGATTGAGCAGTCCGACTGGGGAAGTACCTCCGCCCTACAGAATACCG
The DNA here is from genome assembly GCA_963662185.1 of Eilema griseolum. NCBI lineage: Eukaryota > Metazoa > Arthropoda > Insecta > Lepidoptera > Erebidae > Eilema > Eilema griseolum. Next base: position 26,340,823 of record OY759240.1, read on the forward strand.
AGGCTATAATAACTTCGTGTTTTGTTCCCAGCGGTGAGTAGGGTAGCCAGAGCTCACTGGAGAGTTTGTGCTGTCAGTGGGAAGATTAAAGGCTTGTCCTGCTTCGTCTTCTACACTGACGGCACAGAAACTCTATATTTACAGGGTAGGCAGCGCGACTGTGACTCCTCTTTTGTTACAAACGCCCATAGGCCACGGTAACCACTTTCCATCAGGTGGGCCGTGTGCTAGTCTGCCACCTAAGTGGTATGAAAAAAAAAACACTGACATTCCAATTCACACTATAAAAGTTACAAAGTAAGTTTAAAAATAATACTGTCGAAAATGGGGGGCTTTCCCTGTTCTGTCCCGGACAAATGGCACAGGTGTAAGTGAATAATAATGACGCTTGAAAGAGTGAATATTTTGGTCACGTCGACATCGCAGTATTAATGGCGGTTCATTAATATAAGTCGTGGATCCGCGGGATTGCTCGGCGACTTTCATCATGATATTTTTATGGGATTTTTGTACTATATTGGGAAATTGACTGAAATTAGTTGGGAGAAATGGGCTGAAGATTGTGAACACAGTGTAGGTCTAGGTTGCATTACAAACAAGCTTTACTATTGATTGCTAAGTCCATTTATCTATTAATTTATCTTACCACGATAGCCTAGTGGTATGGGTAATGGACTGCTGAGACGAGGTCTCGGGTTCGATCCCAGGTTTACCATGGCACACACCAATGACTTTTCGATGCTTTTCGAAGTTATGTGTGTATTTATCGCAGGTTTATAAGTGCCCGGTTGATGGCAATAGGCTCGCCACCTATTACATGGGGACCTAAACATAAACTGGTGAAATGTGGGTGCTAGCACCTCTGCCTACCCCTTCGGGGATATGGGCGTGAGTTTATGTTGTTATGTTATGTTTTATCTTGATTAATAAATATTCCACGACATTCTACACAACGCTATCTAGACCCATGGTAAGCGTAGCTTAACTAGCTTGTATTATGGGATCTAGAATGCGGATAAACATACTTAGATTTTTTTTTTTGTAAATACATACATATTATACATAGAAACACCCAGACCAATGCAAATATACATATATAGGTATTCATGCATACAAATATTTGCACTGAGCGGGAATCGAACCCGCGCCCTCTGCATAGCAGTCGAATGCTCTCCCGCTACGCCACGGAGGTCGTCATTAAGAGGCGGCACAAGAAGTTGTAATAGAACCCAATGTGGTGTCATTTAATTAATGTCACCTTTTAAACGCTAGTATATGGGAACTCGCCTGATTATGGCTGGCAGTTAAGCCATAATCAGGTGAGTTCAGTTGCGGATTAAATATTGAAAAAGGGATTCTTTGCTTTTATGGGAGTAACTACCTTCTTCTTCCTTTAGTTGGCAGTCTCTCTCGTAAAAGTCAAGATAAATTAAAATTATGGGAAGGAGAAGAAACAGGGGACGAGTGGACAGGCTAACTATAAGCTTCGGGTGCAACTCAGATCAACGTTACATATATATAATCACGCCTTTATCCCCGGAGAGTTAGGCAGAGGTGATTTAACACCCACATTGCACCAATCATTGAATTCGGGCCCAAGTTATAGGGGATGAGACTATTGCCGTCTTCCGGGCACTATTGTTAACTCGAGTCATGTATCTGAGGCTGAATCTAGGCTGTAAGTACATATCTGTCTGATGTTAAACAACCCTATCCCTTAGTTGCCTTGTACGACACCGCATGGGAAGAAATAGGGTGGTCTAAATTCTACTCTGCCCGGAACGGTTTGATGATGATGAATCTAAGTAGAGATTCTACTTATTTTGCTAATGAAGTTATTTAGTGTTCATAACAAGTTGCAATATACTGAACCCATAAATCTTCCTCTTTAATGAACTAAGGCTGATTTATAGCACAACATTCAAAACTAGTATCAAGATTGGTTATGTGTTTAATCCTCTGTAATGGATAATAATAAACATGGTATTCTTGATTAAGTCATCCCCATTCTTTGACTGTTAGCCTCAATTCCCATAATAGCCAGTAGCGGCTTTTAGAGACAAAATATTACAAGCCATTTAGAATCTTACTTACAGATAATTTTACGAAAGTTCATAGTCGTTTTCTAATAACACATTCTGGCCACTGCTCTTTCAGTGGATAGTTACCCTTAACCTGTAAGCCGATACGGTACTACTACTGATTACTGAGGAAGTTCTGTTGCACGCTTCCATCTAGAGATTGTGGGGTAGATAGCAGTTGCTCCCGAAACAACCAAACCAAGTGAATTAAAGAGAAAGAGTAGGAGAGGGACCTATGGGTCTCCCAATGGACTTGAGCTGTGACCAGAATTTGTTCCTAAAAACCACTATGAACTTTTTGCCGTAGATTTTTTTATTTGTTTTTATAAACTCACGCCTATATCCCCGAAGGCAAAGGCGCTAGCACCCACATTTCGCCAGTTTATGTTTAGGTCCCAAAGGTGGCGAGCCTGTTGCCATTAACCGGGCACTTTTAAACCTGCGATAAATACACACATAAATTCGAAAAGCATCGAAAAGTCATTGGTGTGTGCCATGGTAAAACCTGGGAGCGAACCCGACCCATACCACTACCCTACCCATACCCATACCACTAGGGTACCACGGTTACTCCCGTAGATAAGATTCTAAAATTAACTTTGAATGTAACCGAGGTTACTAACACTGGTTACATTCTCACTACGTGAACGCGATTTATCTGGTATTTTTTATATACATTGATCCCGACGTTTCGATATCTTTTCAGTAGCTATTCGGGAAATCGTGTAACGTTTGCAATAAAGGGAAATTTGTTTCGTAGGTTTTATTGATAATAAGTGACCAGAGGGCTGGTTTATTCCTTGCGGAAAGGATTGGTACTGCCATTCAACGTGGCAATGCCGCCAGCCTTCTGTCCATCCTCCCGGTTGATATTGATGGGGAGGAATTCTTTGATGCCTGAACCTGCAGGATTGTTTAGGTATATTCTGTATTATTTTTATATTTTAATTTAGATAACTACTAGTGACTGCTAATTTTTATTGGGTGACATTTTCCCATTAAGCAAAATTCCTAAAGGAGGAATATCAGTGAAAGTGTCTCTAAGAACGTCACCATTTTGAAAGACAGCTACCAAAGTATTGTAACAATTTAATACAAACAGCTGCTCTAGCCTCCGTAAAAAGTATAAAAAGCTTTAAAATAAAAACCTAATAAAAGTGAGCTAATAGCTCTCGAGTTGATACACACAGACGGACCGATTTACGATCTACAAACAGACGTAAACACCGAGTTTTGTGTATAGATAACTCACTTTTATAGTCGGCGACGTTCCGTTGCGAAATGACGAAGTGACTCACTTTCCTTAAGATGTTTTGCATAACATAATATATATTAATACAAATAGCCATTAAAATCCAATTAAACTAATTTTTGGATATTATTTCTGAAGACTAATAAATAGCACAAGTAATACAAAGTTAGCAAATCAAACTGTTGTATTGATTTACAGGAAGGGGAGAACACCATGTCATTAAGATAATTTTGAGTATTTTACTCGTCAAAATCTCTGTGTGGGTGGCTGGGGAAGCCTGAATGTGGTATGCGGAGGACGGAGGACCGGACGAAATAGCGCAATGGAGAGGTCTATGTCCAGCAGTGGACTGCAGTGGCCTGATTAATTGATTGAAAGTTTGTGAGGTCGTAGGGGGGAATCTTATTATTTACTGAACAGAGTTTGAAAATCAATATCGTTTATTTTTGTAATACATTTTTACAACTAAATTAGTATCCATGGGCCCCACTATAGGCAAGTCTGTCCTGTAGGTGCCTAAACAGATTTACATTTAACAATTTACAGCAATGTATCCAATGGCTTTTATTAAACTAACCATGTAAAGGAAAAAAATGAACAGAATAAATGTAATTAACAGTGCGTGTGTGAAGTGGTGCACCAACTGAGTTCGTACCTCGATTATAACAAGTGCAAGAGAAGCTTCTTTTAGCAATAGAAAGTCATATTATTTGTAAGTGTCATAGACTATATATCATCACGCTATCGGGGTGAGTAAGCAGCTAGTAGAAAATCAATTCAGACCTCAGACCTGTGTAAGCAAGGCTCAGAGTCTTGAGGTTTATAGCAGAACGGAAACACGCTGATGCTGTTTTTTGATTCCAGTGCCAGAAAACCATCTATACAGAGCTTTTCAGAATGATTTTTTGATGAAGGTCTAAAACTTCATCAAAAATTGATTACAATCAATCAGAGACAAAAAAAAAAACGATCAAAAAGCAAAAATTAAATTATGTGATTTGAGATCGACACTCACATTAATAGTGAATAAATCGCCGGGATATTTACCATGTTGGTAGTAAACTAATTAAAAAATTTGTATACCATGCTTGCAACAACGCCGAAATATCGGAAACTCAGTACAACAACATGGTAAATATCTCGATTACTTTAATACAAACATGGTAAATATCCCTGCGAGTTTTACACTATTAAATTTTGTGAATTGTAAAATATCTCGGCTGCTCGATAAAATGGGCTTCTTCACCACGACCAGTCATAAACCTGTCGTGCCAATGACGGATCATTAACGCCTGGCGACTTTTACAAACGCAGTATTAGACGCCGTCATTTTTATGTGTTTTTATTACTTCGGTACGTTTTATGTGCTCCTCTCTTTGAATTTATAACGAGCATTGTTGATCTGTGTTTTTGCCAAGAATGTGATTATTAATATAATGAGATTGAAGGGACTTTGTTGTTCTAGACTTGTAATTGGGTGTTGAAATATTGTGTCTGTGTTTAAAAGTACTTTTTGCTGTTAATAGTGACAGCGGTAGGTTAACGACAGTAGAGGAAACTAAGCTAAGATATATTTTTGTGTTCTTTGCCAGTCGGCATGCGAGACTTGCTAGTCGATATCGATTTGATGCTGACTGTACTACCTACAGATTAAAACTACAGGAAAAATACTCCACCATCTGCTTCCTTAAGGTATCAGATCCTTGTATCAGAGCCTCATCCATAGATTAAAAGGTGTGTTGTCTTGCAGGCGAGGTTGCCTAGCTCTTGCTAGCACCTACACTGAACTGGCCTTAAATTAACCTTCAGATTTTTTTCATTCACTGTGATATTTTACATGATTTAGTTGACATTAGCAAAATTGCGGCAATTTTCTGTAGAAGCCATTAATAAAAGCACATTATTTTGAGTTTGTTAATTGCGAATCAGTAGCATTGTAGTTAGATCAGTTGTTGAACGTTTTAGGGCTCCAACTACCCCGTAACGACTGCCATGGATGTTCGTATGGCAACCGAGCCCGGCGGCTTAACGTGCTCTCAGAGGTATGACCAGACCAATGAAAATACCCATATTCATGACTACAAATATTTGCACGGAGCGGGGATCGAAACTGCGCCTCCTATGTAGCACCCGCATTCACTATTGTCACGTCACAGAAGCTATCAGAGAAACAAATCATGTAGTTTTATTCCAGAAAATGGCTCAGTCTGCAGGTATTCTTACAGTTATCGCACTAACATAATAAAACGCGTCAATTTTCATAAATTTATTAACGATATATGTCCTGTACAGCAAATATACGGGCGCTAAACCTGACGTTTCTTGTCCCAGTAGTCTCCAACCGTTCCCATTGTGCGATACCGCAAACAAATACTGGTGGGCGGGTATTTCAAAAAAATATCATCATAATAATAATTTACGATCATAAAATCAAATGGTGGGCCATCATAAAACATGAAAAATAACACTATAGTGATGTCTCTTGTCGTGGGCGACGATAAATGAGTGTACAAGGTGACACTAATATAGTGTCGATGCGCATTTTTGGATAGTACTTTGTGATGTAAAGTACTTATAGCTGATAATAATGAGTAGTATAGTACAGAAGGCATACATTCTAAAATTGATCACACGATTACCCCCTGTAAGATAGACAGGTGACCTGAAAAAGGTAACTGGGATACACATGATGCACAAACCTGTGAGTCGGGTGCTATGGTGCATATTAGAAGAGGTCTATGTCTAACAGGAGACTGCGATAGGCTGTATTTTCACGATCTAAGCGCTTATTATGACGTGTAACAGGTCTGGTTTATACAATTCTTGATGATATTGAAGATCAGACGAACCCGCAGTTATACTGGAAAAGAGGATCCCAGACTCCACAGCGCTGTAACGTTGAGATGTCTTGAAAATGTCGGATGCGTTGCTTTCCTTATAATCCACTCAACATATTGACCACATACAGACTTGATAGAAGTGTCAGGACATTAATAACTACAAACGACTTATCAGCAATTAGCTAAAATCGCCATATGGCATTATCATTGAATTTCACTTCAGTATTCATACGAAGCATTATAATACTTATTGAAGTGACTGCAGTGCATCATAATTAATATTATTAATTATTACCAAAGGTTGCAAATGTCACCGTGAATAAACGTCAACAAATTAAAAGTTTTTGTCAAACAGTTTTTATACTAGGTACATTTGTTTTGACAACCGGTTTCGTTTATTAATTTGTGTTTAGTTACGGCTGTGTTCTATTTAATGTTTAGGTGGTAATCATTCAAGTAAAACATTAGTGGCAACTAGCTATGCAACTAAACATATTTAATAAAGAAGTTCGCATATCATTTAACTTCGTGCATGAAATGGTATAAACAGGCACTCATATCTACACTATGGTCCTTCGAGCCGGTGGAATAAAAAGGTTTTAAATAATGTATTATAGAATTCTAACCTGTGTTAAGAGACTTAAGGGTGCCCACTTTTTGTCAACTTGGACCTATGTAATATTTTTGCCGAATATTTTCAACTTATTAGGTAACATGATTGAAACATAAAGTTACAACAACCTTATTTTGTCAGTAGGAGTAGGAGGTCCGACTAAAACGTTTCGGGTAATTAGTTACCGAGGGTTAGATTGCCTCTGGCTTAACCCCAACGTCCCCGCTGACAATAACCCAAAAAGAAATCATAAAAATATCAATATTCTTTTTGCAATTAATACATTTTTCTCTGTGGTTAGACACGCGACAGTACGACAGTTTGTTAAAAATCGTCTCGACGCTATAAAATGAGGATATACACAAACTTTTGACATTACATAAGAGAATATATTAACATAATTTATAAGCTATTAACAATTCAACTTATTATGAATATCAAATAGTACATAAAATGTTTTTATGTTTGTTGATATATGTGCTGTTGTCTATTTCTGCTGTACTAAGAGCAGTGACCCACTTCGGTCTAACTTTATGACCTGACATCGGGATTGATGGTTGTGGTATTTCTGAGTATTTTTGTGTTGAGTCATAAGAATAGATATTTCTAATGGCTCTGGTAATTTATTGTGATATCGTGGTAAACTGTCTGGTATGTTCAGTGACTATATTAGACGCATCATCATCTGCACTTACCTCGGTTGCTCCAAAGCTGGCAACTTGGAGTCAGGAGTATGCATGGTTTTCTTGGGTTTTATGGGAGTGAGTATATACAGAACTAGCGAGGATATCGGTTATCGCGACTTTTGGCCATATCCTCCAGTTCTACTCAACAGCTGCTATCAAAATTAAGCAAGATTATAGTCAGACATTATAGTCAACATTATAGTCAAACCAAGACCTTTGTAACATAAAAAGCACATCAAAACAAGTTCTGTTATGTGTTTTATTTATTTTTAATCATACACCCAACTTATAATAGCTAATGATTTGCCTATAAAATATTATGACGTCATAATTAATTATTTCATACCATTGTTTGTGTTTCCTTATAACTTTTCGTTTTGATGTTTAGTAAAAGTAACGAAACTGACTAGTCAGTCAAATACCCAACTATATAATAGTATAAATTACTTATTTATTTATATATTTATTTATTTATTTATTTATTAAAAAACAAATGTCCAATCATTATCTGCAATCATAGATTTTGTCAATTGTTATGTCAAATCATATATAGTATAAATACATACATATAATCACGCCTTTATGTGTGTGTTTATGGGGTGTTTATTCACCTCTGCCTAACGCTCCGGGTTAGGCAGAGGTGAATAAACACCCACATTTTACCAATCATTGAATTCGGTCCCACGTAAGAGGAGATGAGCCTATTGCCATCTTCCGGGGACTACTGTAGATTCAAGCCATGTATCTGGGGCTGAATCTGAACTGTATATATCTGTCTGATATTAAACAGCCCTATTCCTTAGTCGCCTTGTAAGACACCGGATGGTCCAAATTCTACTCTGCTGGGTTAATTAGTTATTACTTAGTAATTAGTTAGGTAGATACACATGTCACTATTTACGTGATCCTATTGAGGATCAGGCTATAAAATAACTGAAGCATACATCCAAAAATACCCAACACTTAGATTGCACGCGCCCATCATTGTCGGGTAATAAATTAAAATCAATTCAGGACGCTAATATATTGGTGTGTTCACGACCTAATCAATAAAATGGTTGATAGACGCGAAAACGTCACAATCAGTCATCGGGTGCAGCTTGCAAGATGTTTGGACGACAGGGACGGACTTGGTAGTCTGGGAACGAGTTTTTTGATTAACACTTTACTTTTTTATTTATTTATTTTAAACAATAATAGTAGTAACACATTGCGGTAACTTTTTATAATGCCACATAAACTCATTCGAGTTTTTCGGAGTATCATTATCATTCACATTCACTTGGTAACTTACTCATAACATAACAGTACAAACTAGTTTGGTTTGACCGGGACACGATGATATTCCCGTTCCGATTGAGCAGTCCGACTAGGGAAGTACCTCCACCCCACAGAATACCACGGCTATAATAACCTCGTGTTATGCTCCCGGCGGTGAGAAGGGTAGCCAGAACTCACTGCAGAGTTTTTATGCTGTCAATGAGAATGCCAAAGCCTTGTTCTGATTGTTTCTTCTACACTGACACAGGAACTATCAGTTCTTACAGGGTCGGTAGCACGGGTGTAACTCCCCTGGTGTTGCATACTTTTATAGGTTACGGTAACCACTTTCCATCAGGTGGGCCGTGTGCTTGTCTGCCACCGAAGTTGTACAAAACAAAAAAAGTACCCACGTATGGCGCTGCGACAGAAACTGTCATGGCAGATTACAGAAACGAAAAATTCCGCATTGGGAAAAATTAATCTACCATGGGCTTAAAACATCTAACGGACATTCAATAAACCTAGCCTATAACTCCCTGCAACTCCCTGTAGGGGTAGGCTGAGGTGTATTAATTCGGTATTAATTAGCTTAGTGGTTAAGGAGTCGGCCTTACGGTCGAGAGGTCCCGGGTTCGATTCCTGGCCATTACACTACCGACGTGATTCCACTCCTAGCACAAGCAATTTAGATTAGTTGGAGGGGTTAGATTTAATATTAGCAATTGCGGTTGCTAAAATTGTTTAAAAAAAAAATCTTTTTAAGTGACACGTGTTCGATTCCTACACGAGACTTTTATTTTGTAATTCAACAATAATTGTTAATAGTTTGGATGTTGTGTATTTCATGTCCGTTGTTTCTTGAAAATTCCATTTAAAGTCCGTTTAATACTTGAAAAGTCTTGGCTGTTTGATAGGTTTCGATTTTTATTAAAACTAATCCCGCGATTAGTTTTAATAAAAATCTAAATCTTCAAACAGCAAATACAATTTAATGAGATATACCGTTTCAATGAGAATCACGAAAAGCGAACAAAGGGAACATCTATTTATAATATTAACAAGATAGTAGAGAATCTTGTCCCAGATTGTTTTGGTAAATGTTCCGTTGATACATAGGCGGTATTGTTTGAAGATGTTTAAATGGTAATATTGCTTTGTCTGCTCTATTACATTTGCATACAACAAACATTATTTTAAATTTAAATGTTAATCAAATTACTGGCATTTAGTGTTTAATTTTCGGTAAAATTTGATTGTTTTTACTTTATTGGTAAAACGAAATGGAGAAATGGTAACATTTGCATTTTTGATATTAGTTGCTAATTTAATATTTTTAATTATAAATTTTTGGATATGACAACTAAATTCAGTACCAAATCACTATCGTTGTCTAATAAATTCGATGTTTTAGTAAGAACAAATTTCACTAATTATATGCTTTTCGAAGTTATGTCTGTATTTATCGCAGGTTTACAAGTGCCCGGTTAATGGCAATAGGCTCGCCACCTATTACATTGGGACCTAAACATAAGCTGGCGAAATGTGGGTGCTAGCATCTCTGCCTACCCCTACAGGGATATAGGCGTGAGTTTATGTTTTGTTATGTTATGTTATATCTGTTATCGCGATCAAAGATCTCTTAACTACATTATGACAAATTTCTCCATATATTTTTTATTTCTTTATTTTTTATACCACTTAATTGGCAGACAAGCACACGGCCCACCTGATAAAAAGTGGTTACCGTGGCCTATTGACGTTTGTAACATCAGAGGAGTCACAGTAGCGCTGCCAACCCTGTAAGTACAGAGTGTCTGCGCCGTCAGTGTAGAAGACAAAGCAGGACAAGCCTTTAGTCTTCTCACTGATAGCACAAATTCTCCAGTGAGCTCTGGCTACCCTACGATTTGGTTTAGTATTGATATACATCAATCAATCAATAAACCCACCGCAATCCACTGCTGGACATAGGCCTCTCCCAACGTGCGCCATTTTCTCCGATACTATTAGATTAGTATATATATAGCAAAAATCCAGTACAGTTAAACGAATTTTCACGGTTGAAAATTAAGCCTAAGTTAGGCCCTGTACTCAATGTGAAGGAAACTAAACAGGTGCACAGAATTATGCGCGCGCTGATGTATGCACCCGATGCACCGACGCACGCGCACAGGTGAAAATGTGCAGTGTTGCTAACGTAAATACGCGAAATGGCCGGTCAATCAGCGCGCCAATGCGTTAAGTTGTAAATATCTGGAGAGTGTACGGCCATCTTGTTTTGTGCAACGTGAAAGAATAATAATCTTTTGAGATTTATAGGACGGGGGCAATGAACTTTATGGGGTGATGACATTTTAGGTATTGTTAGTGATAGACTTTTTATATCACTGCAGCAAGCGCTTAACCCCCTTGAAAGTTTGTTTTCAAACATTTCTTCTCCTTTCCACTTTCTCTTACCTCATAGGATGTTTTGAGTTTACGCGTAATACAAATGTGACATTTTTGAACCACTTTTTTTTTTACTGGATCTTTTAAAGTTTTATTTTTAGGGTTCCGTACCTTAAAAGTGAAAAACGGGACCCTTATAAGATCACTTCGTTGTGCGTCTGTCTATCAAGACCTCTTTGCTCAGGAATGCGTAAAGAATTAAGTTCAAATACATACCACATACCCAGGTCTATAATAATAATAATAATAAATAAATATTCCACGACATTCTACACAACGCTATCTAGACCCATGGTAAGCATATAATGTCAGGAAACTGTGGAAAAATCAAACTTCTAAATCAACACATTTACTATATATTCCGGTGTATGTAACTTACGGAAAATTATGTTGAAGCTAAGTTACGGAACCCTCGGTGCGTGAGGCCGACTCGCACTTGACCGGTTTTTTTCAGACGGAAATATGGTAATTCCCTAGTACAGCGCGATGACGACAGCAAAGACTAAGTTATTTTGGGAGTAATCTCTTCGATAGAAGTATTTTTTCATTCCTTTGGTTACTGCTACGTAGCCGTAGGACACAGGTTTGATTCCAGCTCAGTGCAAATACTTGTATGTATGAATATGTTCATCTATTTGCATTAATTTGGGTGTTTGTCTATGATTATAAAGATTTTTTAAATTCATATTACTAGTTATAAATACTCAGTTAACATTTTTTTATGCTTTCGTCCTTATTTGCAGTTCTACGATGAAGGATTTTTCTTTACCAGCTACCCTCACGGCACTTTTCGTGTCACTCAATTCTGTCCTAACATTCCATATCTCAGTACTCTTCCCTCTGACTTGGCACTCTGCCAATGACTCTGACATTAAGGAGCTGATCACCAACTGGCATATTTAAGTGCTCTTCTCGCGTCTCCAACATATGGTTCTAGGAAAGCGTTTTGTGGAGATTTCAGAAACTCTCGAGATTGGCTGTGAACTGGAATATTTATGTGAAGTGACTAGAACTTGACTTATCACCATTATTATGTGGAGTACCGTTTAGTGTGACTGGTCAGAGAGATGGTCATACAATTCTTGATTTGTTTATTTAATATTCAAAAAAACAACATGCTTCAAGAAATTATCTGTACTACAAATGAAAATAGAACCTGATAATTGAACTCAAAGCTAAGAGATCAGACGTCTTTTCCGGAAAAGTCGACATACCAATAAAAACTAGGCTCTACGTGCAAACTATATAATTCCTTAATCATTAAGCAATATTATTCTGAAACCCTTAAAAAATATCTAGTCTACAAACTAAACCATCCATTTTAATTCCTTCTGGCGATTCTGATGTTTCCGCCAATGACTTAGCCCGGGATTTAATTTAGAGATTCGATTGAGTCAAGGCAAAACACACAGGTTAGAGGTTATAACAGACGAATGAAGTTCTATCTGTTAATATTAAATTTAGTTACAGATCAAATATATGAGAGGAGAATCAGTAGAGGTCAGAAGAGAATTAAAATTCCTGGATCGGATACGGTTAGTGGGGAGGATATCATATAACGAAACATTCCTACTTCTGCACTCAAAGAAAAATATAATCTGCTGTGTGTTCATCTAAGCTGCACTCACCATCCATTTATTAGTAAGGCCCCTAATTATGAGTGACTAACCGACTCGGAACCACGCTCGATCGTATTAGCCGACACGTTTCAATTGTTCTATTTTACCGCCAGTTCTATCTTTTATATGAACCAACTGAAATCTGCCGTCTACTCACGTTAGATGTGCTTTTGAAACTCAATGTCATTGAGAATGATACCCCAGTTGTATAAAACGAGGCAGGTCTGCGATATCTTTCAAATATTACTATCTCCTCGTTCGCTATCGACAGATCAAACGTTGTTGATTTTGTAATGAGCTCGTGTACAGTACTAATATCATAAGGAATATATCGTTATGGGCAAGGACCTAGACTGGAATTGATAACTTCTAGTACCTACCTAATATAATATGTATGGTTTATCTGCAATTGAATATGAAGTACATGAAATCTATAAATCATTGTTTGTTTATCGGTCAAGAGAATGTAATGCTTGGTATTAGATTTCTAAATGGACTAGATTTTTTTATTTATAGGTGGCAGATTAACACACGGCCCACCTGATAGAAAGTGGTTACCATGGCCTATGGAGGTGTGTAACACCAGTGGAGTCACACTCACGCTGCCGACCCTGTATGCACAGAGTTTCTGTGCTATCAGTTTAGAAGACAAAGCAGGGCAAGCCTTTAGTCTTCCCATAGCACAGTCTCTCCAGTGAGCTCTGGCTACCCTACTCACCGCTGGGAACACAACACGAGGTTATTATAGCCGTCGTATTCTGTAGGGTGGAGGTACTTCCCCAGTCGGTCTGCTCAACTCGGATGGGAGTAATACCGTCGTGTCCTACCTCCTCCAACTGATTCCTAAATGGACTAGATTTTTTTATTTATAGGTGGCAAACAAACACACGGCCCACCTGATGGAAAGTGGTCACCGTGGCCTATGGACGTGTGCAACACCAGAGGAGTCAACACAACACGAAGTTATTATGGCCGCGGTATTCTGTAGGTAACTTAAAATTGGAAAACCCAACGAAATTCCACGCTGGCCAGACGGGTTGGTACAGGGTTTTATTTCAGGTTTTCCTTCTCTAGCCTCTTATGACATCCTTCGGATGAGATGGGATGATGATACTTGTATTCTTTCTCCGTCACCATCATCCTTAAATTAGTCTAGGTAACATACGAAGCCTTCAACTAGCGGTCCAGGGTTCTTGCACTTGCAATTGAATCATTTCAAAAGATTATAAGCATTGCCAATTGTGCTACTTGCAATATACATAATGGTTTCCGATGATGCCAATTTATGCCTGGTGAAGCAGAATACAAGGGGCCACTTTATTTCCTCACGGAGGTTTTATAAGGCGAGTAATGCATATGGGCCACTGTCTAAAGTCGTAAATAGTGTATGTTATACATCTGCTTATTCTTATATTATATTAAACGTGAATATTTGTCTGAACAGATCATAAAGTATCAAAATTCTTTGCCTACTTAAATTCAAAAATACAACAAAAATGATGAAATCACAACCACACACGCACAGACAGAGCAATTTATCAAATGAAATTAAAAACGATTGGCTGCGCACGAGTTGAAATGTCGACGGTTTTTGAAACGTGTCCCAGTGGGATTTGGGACATTTTACAAGTCTATTTTTGCTCTTGAAGATAGCTTAGGGTTAAAAATATCGCCTTTCGAATTCCTCCATTAAAAGGATTGGAACGTTCGAACTAAAGACATTAACATAGATTTAGTTGAGTGTGCTTATGAGACGAATGGCTACTAACGATAATACAAAGCCATTCAAGAGGAGATCATAACGTTAAATGGTAATTAATTAGTTCCCAACAAATATCTTGACCAGATGTCGCGAGAAATGGAGGCCTTGCCACGCACTTTTTGCTTTTACTCGACTACGGCGAAGCAAAAGGAGGGTTATGATTTTGACAGGCTATGTATGTATGTAGGTTCATCTGTTCCCTCATAGCTTCTCAACAACTTATCAGAAATGGACAAATGAGGTATCGTTCGAAGCATCTTAGTCGTCTTACTGAATCTAATGTAGAGCCCTCTAGCGGACATAAAGTACTATGTTAAAAAATAAATTATACCTATTGCTTGCCCCCAAATATTATACATAAAAAAATCAGTTTAAAACTAAAACCCGGCTACTGAAAAAGTTATAAAAAAGAAAATATCTAGGATAGCCGTGGTCTTACGCCACTTAATCTAACAAATCAATATATTGACTGACTGACCACATTCATTGGAAAAATAATGGTATCTGTAACAGGAAAGTGCATATAAAAGTTACTATTAGTCATTGTTTTATAAATATAACCTTAATTTAACAGCTCAATCCAAAAAAAACTATCTACTCCTGGGAAGGTAATCGGTTACAACCAGAAATAGTTTAGTTTACTACCTTAGTAGTACAAAAAAAAGTTATATTATCTTCAACTGAGTACAAGACTATAAACTAAATTAATTCATAAAAAGTCTAGATCATTAACTAAACATGCCACCGCGAACACACAGGTAGCCCCCATTAAAATTCGTATTCCGTACATGAAAAGTCAATTAGTATGTTCGGTGGGCAAGCGCCATTTTGTAATTGCGTTCGACAGCTGCGCCCGCGCACCTCGTGGGTGTTCGGGCTTGTTCGGCAGTACTCGACAAAGGGTTGATTTAATTAGGTTTTGATTAAGCGAGAGCGAGATATTAGATTGGTAGTAATCAAGATGGTAAGAGACGGCATGCTTTTTATTTGTTTTTAAAAGAGGTTTGATGAGGTGATTTATATTATAAGTTTTTAATTCAAAGAATCCTAACTGCGTATTTCAGAATAATAAAATAAATTGAAGTTTATTTATTTCTTTGAATGTGCTTATCTCTCAAACTATATATACAATTTAAAAAAAGCTTTTGATAGTTCAATTCTTGCCAATTCAGTCAGGCTACAGGCTGTTTATAATCACGCTATAATCCTTCTTAAGACCCAAACAATAAGAGTGAGGAGGTCACTTCAATGGCCATCGGTCAGTCGGGAAGTGAAGGATATGCCAGAGGTTACCTCACTTTCAGCAACTGATAACCCGAGTTCGTTTTAGTCAATTTGAGTCTGAAATAGCCACCTCTGTTGGCCCTTTATCCATTCAGATTTCCACACTAAAAAAATCAAACCGCGATACAAGACTAGTATATAAATAAATATGATATCATCTACTTCAACGTTCCTCAAAAAGGTGGCATCCAAATGTATCTGCACGAAGTAATAAATATCGTACAGTACAACAATAGAATTAATTGTATTCAACATCTGTGAGTATTATTCTTCAACCAAGAACACTTGTCAAAAATTCATAATAATTTTATAAATGCAAAGGTAATTTTGTCTGTCCGTCTATCTGTCTGTCTGCTGTGCTTTCACCCCTAAACCACTGACTAGAAACTGAGAAAGTTCATAGGCTACCTTTTATACCAGTGAACTGTTGACTGTTCACTGGTAAACGAATATTGTATAAATAATTTAGCCGAAAACTGTCTCCTAAGACACAGGATATCCTAGTTTAGGAGACAGGGTTTATTAATTTTTATTAACATGATTATGTTACCACCTAATGTGATATGATGTACCACCTGTAACAGCGCCAACTATACTCTGGACGCTCATTATACACTGTATTAAAATATGTTGAACCTATATTAGTTAACAATGTATATTCTTACTGTCAATAAAGCTTTTATTATTATTATTATTTATCGTGAAAAATGGGGTTCAAACAGGTTAAATAGGGGATGGAAAATTGTACGAAAGTTTGTAATTTTTGAAGATAAACCTCTCCTTTCCTACACAGGACAACACGTGCAGGGCTTAGATGTCACCCTCACCCTGTGCAGAATATACGAGCAAGAACCAAGCGGTTCGGAGACTCTTTTCTTTGCCGCACCACCAAGAGCTGGAATTCATTACCAGCACACGTGTTTCCTTCTTCCTACAGTCCGAGTTCCTTTAAGCGGGGCGTGAAAAAGCATCTGATGAGGCCACCTAGCTGAGAGCCACCATTATTCAATGTCTGTAATGATGACCCTCTTTCCTGAGACTTTGTCTTTAGTTTACCATCAGCTGGGGTGAATTCAAGTTGGATAACCTGATGAAATTTTGGTACACAGATGTAGCTTGAGAAAGTATATAGGCTGTTGACTCCCTCGCGACCGGCGCAGCGAGCAATAGCTAGTTTTGTATAATTATGGATGTCTTCAATATTTACACTGTACAGAAAAACACATTAATTTTCAGTGACATTTTGTATGAACATAATCAAATAACTCAGCAGTCATTATTACATATGTCAACTGGACACAAAGGATTTTAATTTTATGTACAAATTTTTGTCAAAATGGTTGTCATACACTTTTAAAAATGGACCGGCCTTTTCTACTGCCAATAATGGTACTAACTCACTGGTAACTTTTGAACTTTCGTGTATTTTTCTCTCTATAATAACCTATATATAACCCTGCACCTGACAAGTTTTAGACAGATATTAAAAAAAAAAATGTATACCTCTTAGGTGGTAGCCAAGTACGCAGCCCACCTGATGGAAAGTGGTTGCCATGGTCTATGGACGTGTGTAAAATCAAGAGAGTCACACTCGCGCTGCCAACCCTGTAAGCACAGAGAGTTTCTGTGCCGTCAATGTAAAAGACAGCAGGACAAGCTTTTGATCTTCCCACTGATCATACGCACTGAGTGAATGTACGTGCAATGTACTCGGTGTTATGTTCATACGTACCGAGCATTGACCAAGTGCACTGTATCGCCACTGTGCATGTGATCTAGGTAATACAGTCAGCCGTTTGAGCATGATTGAAAAACAAACATCCAAATACCTTCACAAAAATTTATTAGTAAGATAAAATAGGATCTTGATATACTACTACGCCTATTAAACCCCAGAGGGTAGGCATACCTTATACATCGATGTTTCGCCAACATTTTTGTTAATTTTCCAGACACACTTCTACTAAAAACCATTAAAGAAAAAGCTTATTACTTTTGTAAATTGACCTATCTAAACACCACTGTATTTGTTCTACAGTAGGCTGCGCACGCGTTCCGATCAAACCGAGACAGTCCTGTTTCAAATTCCCCCCCTGCCCCCAAGAACGGGGCTAACCCTAAAGAAGACGTATCTCACCACCGCAATCCATTGTCCATTGTTTTTGCCTGCTGTTATTTATGACGGACGACGTTCTATCTGTCCTTTTCAAACCTACCAAAATTCACATTCCTCATCTCTCTCACTCAAGGCTTCCGTCCCGTAATGCCGTACCTAATAAATTACGATTCAAAAGATTATTTATTAGATTATTCATGGTGGAGTGTTCCCGTGCCGTATTGGTCTTTGGGACATAACAATGCATTCTTTTTCTGTCTTTTTTCTTTTGTGATTGATTTGTGGCGTTTCGTGTGTCGTGTCGTGATGTCAAACGGGTTAGGATTGGCTGGTTTATCGAGTTTATTTAATTCTGTGTCATGCGGCTCTGCATGTTAGATGAAGGTAATCCTATAGGTTAAGAGTTGTTTTTTTGTTGCAATCGTGTGTATGGACGTTGGTTTCCGATGATTTTTATGGTTATTCTTTAATTTATTTCAAGATTTGATGTCTTACTTTGTCTTAATAAGTTAATAGTTATATTGGAATGTGCTTAATAAGATCATTAAATAGTACAGTGAATCGAACCCGCTATCTCTGACGAAGCAGTCGAATACTACCGATATCACCAAAGCTGTAATTTATATATCTTTAAATATAATATTTTTTATAACACTCAACATTAGTATAAATTCTTCTCGCCTGATAGTAAGCTAAAGTCTCCAGAATAAGAATCGTCAAGATTGTGACCCCTTTTGGACTTGATTTGACGGCCTCATCAGACACTTTTTCATTACCCGCATAAAAGACTCAGGACCGTAGGAAGAACGAAACACTTATAAAGAATCCCAACAATTTTTAGTGCACTTATAACCTTCAAGAAAAAACTTATTCAATTGAAATCATGAGACAAATTTTCGTATGCAAATCAACTTGTATTAGATGACAAGTATGTTAGCAGTAAATATTATAATTCGAGCGAGTAACATCTTGTTACGAAGATAAAAAAACAAGTTGTGACCACCTGCGTTGAAAATGATGTTATCACAAGTGGACGCATGTGTAATGTGCCTACTTGTGTACAATATAGTAATCAAACAAACGAATCTAACGCAGTATTTTGTTTTAAATAATGATAAACATGTCATTTGAAGGCGTGTGGGACTCCGAAATGAGCTCATGAATGAATATTTTGTAATGGGCTAGATACGTTTTTTATACAGATTCACACATGTTTACCTGAACGGGGTAACCATAAATTTACTAAATAGATGGACTGGGTGACATGGCTGTTGTTGAGCTTTGTATCATAGGTTGCAAGCTCGATTCCCATTTAGTGCAAATATTTAAATGGTTTGAGTATATCCATTTGCATTGGTGAATTTTACAGCAGACGCCAGTAGGGTGCGCATCTCCCAAGATTCGGCCCGTTATAACCAAGATGGTTGGTAGGGCCTAAGGGCCATGGGAAGGAGGTGGGAATAGGTGGTGAATTTTACAAATAATACATAGGGTGCATTTATTTATCCCCATTTTAGAAATCATATTACAAACCATGCTTAGTGTTTATGTTTTTATTTAATATAGTATCGTCTCGAAAATGTTGCAGTGGAGTTTATTGCGCTGTTTCTTGTCCACTAGCGCCTAGGAAGCGACGGTAAACTTAGTTTTAAGCACATTATGACGAAACGATAGATTTTGAAAGATGTAATTACGCTACACTATTTTGAGAAATAAAGAATTTGCAATTTGAATTGTTTTTATAAGGCAAACCCTGCCACTACCCGTGCTGCTTTATGAGAATATCCTTAAAATTGGCTTACAAACAATGATTATAGCTTACATAATATTTTGCGTTTCTATAACATCCTGTTACAATTTTTTCGAGATCAGGATATATCCGCTTATTAATCGTTATTCAACAGATACAGAACAAAAACGTCACCCACCGGAAGCAGGGCCGATAGTCGAAAGAAGAACATTATAATTCATGGCCATTAATTAACCCACACTAAAGTTTTAATTAAAAAAACAAGCGAAGAACTTTCCATAAGAATGGGACGTCACAAGCGCCGACGAATTCAAAACGGCAGCGTCTCGACCGTCATAAATAATTGGGACAAAACCTTCGCACCCCTCCGCCCCCGGCCCCCGGATAAGTGTCTAAAATTTTCACAATCCGGCAATAAAAAGATAATTTATTAGTATAGCTCTTATTGTTTTCGTTATTTATGTGTATGGAGTAATGTAATCTAGCTGGTGGGGGCCCTAAATAAATAATTTTCACTTTAATGTCCTCCTTGCCTAATCTCCTGAGCGGTCGGCGCTCAGTCCGCGTTTTGTACGATATAATGGCCACCCGAGGTATTTTTAGGTCTAAATAAACATGATTTGTTGGACCGTCTCTGACAGAATTTAATTTCGTTACGGCATCGCGGTGGCTCCCCCTGTCGCGAATATCTTGAATTATTTTTAATGACTCCTAGTAATTTGCATTATTGTCGATTTTTAGTACTCTCTTTCATTTGGGAATTATAAAGGTAATTTTAATGAAATTATTCTTATATCAACTATAAATATCATTTTATTAGCTTTTAAATTAAATATAAAAACGCAAGCAACACAAATATGAAAATAGAAAATGCAAAGAGCGTAAGTATCTCATCATCTTAGCAATTGCAAAGATATTGTCTCATTTCAATGGAATTTTAAAGCTAACTAACTATTCCTATCGATAGATTGGAGAAAAGTTTATATCGAAAACGAGACTTGAAGAATTTAAACCGATAGATTTTGTTCCAGCCTACCCCAATATGAGAGATACGTCACTGTACATATATATAATGTAATTTTTTATTAATTCTATATGAATAATAGGTACCTACTTATAGATAATAATAAATATTTCTGAGCCCACATAAAATTCATATAGCAATTTTTTTTCGAGGACCTTAAAAGTTTATTAACCCTGTCTGTATGGTGGCGGAGAAAGAATACAAGTATCATCACCCCATCTCATCCGAAGGGTGTCGTAAGAGGCGACTAACGGATAAATACGCAGACGAAATCACTGCGAGAGAAGGAAAACTCATCCCAACCCGTCATGCCAGTGTGGATACAGTAGACCAAAGCCTCTCGACGTTGGGAAAGGCCTTTGCCTTGCAATAGACTGCGATGGGTTAATTGTTTGATTGAAACCTGTCCCTAAGACTTTTAAGCTTCACAAGATATCAAGTGCCCGGAATTCGGCAATAGGCTCACCCCCAATTACGTGGAACCTCTGCCTAACCCTCCACGGATAAAGGCGTGATCATATGTATATTTGTAAGATCATATGTACCAATAAACAATAAAACACCAGATTTCAGTCAACATATAATAAACTAAAGTTTCGTTCCCAAAATGACCTAGTTATCACCATTAAGGAAAACCTTTTAAGTTAGATGAAAAGTTCTTTATTAAAAGAAGTAAGTTTAGACTTTCCCGAACAGGTCCGGACTTAGCAGGCGCATGAATTTCATTCCATGCTCAATAAATTCGTAAATCAACTTTGGATATCGTCGGTGATCAAAATTATATTAGTTTATTTACTGAACACGTATCAGTATGGCTCCAAACTCAATGAATGGATTGAATGAAGAGTAACTGTTAATCTCACCTTCGGTAATCAAGGACCAGCGGTGTCTACTGTACAAGACACAAATTCGCTCCTGCGTAGAATACTGCTCGCATCTCTGCCATGGCTCAGTAAAGGACTTACTAGATGCTCTCGACAGGTTGCAGCAACGTGCGGTCCGCATTATTGGTAATCCCGAGGTCACGAACACCCTAGAGCCTTTGCAGATGCGTAGAGATGTTACGTTCTTGGCAGTATTTTACCGTCTGTACATGGTGAACACAGGACAACGCGTGCAGGGCTTAGATGTCACCCACGGTGCAGAGTATCCGATCAAGATTCAGTGACTCTTTCCTTTGACGCACCATTATGGGCTTGAAATCATTACCAGCTCACGTGTTTCCTACTTCCTATAGTCCCGGGTCCGTTAAGCGGGGCGTCAAAAAGCATATATGATGAGGCCGTCAAGCTGAGTGTCACCATTGTCACATAGTATATGTAAGTAACGGTGACCCTCTTTTCTGAGACTTTGCCTTCAGATTACAATCAGGCAAGGTGAAGTCTAATTGACGTGTCCTATATAAAAAAAAGACAACCTCTCCCACCGGCTCCAGTGGTGACCCCCACCACCGAAGTAGGTGGGATTTGTCGCACGTAAAAAAGTCAAAGGTACCTCTGACTGTCTCTGAATGAAAAAGACGTGATTATAGTATCTATATAATACTGCAAGAAATGTGTACGGCACAGCGAGCAAACAACAGATTTTCTAAATCCACTTTCTTCATATTTAAAACATATTTCGCACACATTGAACTTTTTCCGCCGTCCTCTATGCATTCACGAGCGAACGTCTGAACTTCAGTGGCCATTTCTGAAAATTAGTGGACGTACCCACCCCCTGGGGGGTGTGAGGGCACTGAGGGGCGCCTTACAATGCCGAGGCGCATGATTTACGCTACTCTGGTATTATGTTTTGACTTTAATAAACAGAGCGTTTGTCATTGCAGACTGGGCGACGATAGCTAAGTTTTATGGCTCGATGCAAGTTGTGTGTTATGGTGACTGATTATGGGGACCATGATATTTACTGCTAAGGTCATGAAGTACATGTACCGTTACCATCAGGCGAGGTGAAGTCTAATTGACGTGTCCTAAATACAAAAATATGTACAAATACATGGGAAATGAAAACGCCTACATGAAAAGATTAACTTGGTGGGTCTGCTAAAGGTTGATCACGGCTGTCAATAGTTATTAGGTCAGGACGAAAGCCTATATGAGCATCCTAAACAATGATTTAGTACATCCTCCTTGTTTGTCAATAGGTGCATAGCGTCTAACGACTTCAACAGCCCCTTTGCTCGGTAGGATGTACCAGTCAGCCTACGTACCTCGGAGTAAAACTCGCTGACCTGGTTAGTATCAACGAGCCACTGCATGTGGAGAGCTTTGTCTTGCCACCATTTGTATTTTATTTGACGAGACAGCTTCCGGAACTGTCAGTATCTGGTACAAATTATAACTCAGGCTGGGAGATCAGACGGCAGTATATAGCAGCTAAACTAAGTTATAACACATTTAGGCGGACCCCGGCCGGTGCTGATGATTCGTATGACAGCTACAAAAAGTTATGGAACAAGTTCTGGTCTTTCGCAATACAATTTTCTTTGTTTCATACAGACTAGTAGTAGGTATACATACGTAGAAGTACAAGAAGGTGTACAGCCATAATATGTAATTGTTTGACTTGACCTTAGTTCGTCTGGTTTTAATTGAAAAGACTAACTTTTATTAAGTATAATAATTATTGTTACTATATCATGTAATTAATAAGTGAAAAAGATGTATGTACTATAGACAGACAAAAAATCTGGAGTTTCCGTATTAACTTGAATAATTATTTTAAAACACTCACACTACTTGATGTAAATAGATATATTCATTCATTTAAATATTTTCACTGAGCCGTATTAACTACTGGACCGAGATCCTCTGACCATTTGTTAACCGACTTCATTTCAGAAGAATTTCTCTACCGACACGCCACATGTCGCGTACTTCACCTATGCATAAATAATAGACTACTGATTTGACAACCTCTGTGGCGTAGCGGTAGATTCGACTGCTATGCAGGGGGCGCGGGTTCGATTCCCGCTCAGTGCAGATATTTGTATGCATGAACATGTATATTTGCATTTGTCTGGATGTTTCTATGTATAATATGTATGTATTTCCAAAAAAAAGTATCTAAGCGTGTTTATCCGCATTCTAGATTCCATAACACAAGCTAGTTAAGCTATGCTTACCACGGGTCTAGATAGCGTTGTGTAGAATGTCGTGGAATATTTATTATTTATTTATTTATTTACTGATAGTTATTTAGAGATAGATAGATAATTTTTAATTGTAAGTACACCAATAGATTCACAGTATGACAAATAGGTACCCATTACACAATTGTATACCATACCTACTGACGTCTCTAGTTCATTGCCGGCGATAACCAAAGTCACTTTAGGTATTTATAACCTGTCACCTTCAAATCCTTACCTATGTCAACAATAATTTACCTCATTTTTAACTTAATCTAACGTATCTCGAGTCATAGAACAAATAATTCAGAGTTCAAAAATTAATTACATAATTACCACCCATAATTAGACACTAATCTGCTGTCCCTACAACTAATAAAACTCCCGATAACCGCATCAACATCACCCATACCTGGCAACACCGCCGGCCACCACCGGGTATAGTTTCTCCCCCCATAGTTTCTACCCCTCGTTTCCAGCTTTTAATTATAATACTTTATAGCCCTATAAATCACGACGTGCGTCCCAGGGCGCCGCCTACCTCCCAACCTCCCTCTTTGAAGGATACCAGTTCAATTCTCGGTGGGTGTAATAATTTATAAAGAAATTATTCCCTTTTTCTGTGTGAGTTAAGAATCGGTGTGATGCGAGTGTAGGTGACGATTTGGATTTTAATGTTGTTTGTGATAAATCGTTTTGTTCTTATAAGTAAGACTAGCTGCGCCACGTGGTTTTACTTGAGAAATATATTAGTGATAAAGTTCAAAAGTTCTTGAGTAGCGAGTGTGTCAGGTGAGGTATTGGGTTTCATTCCTGGGACGAGTGGAAGTTTTATCCCGAATTTATAAAGACTGGCGTCGTTTACACCTAAGTATAAAACATGTATTTGACAAGTTGCAATATGTCGCAGGTTTCAGCGTGAACGCAAATGTGTTATAAACTTGTTTACAACTTGTTGACCATACATACTATGTGAACGAAAAAGTATCTGATACAGTCTCAATACATGTATAAAAAAAGTATTGTGTTTTGAATAGTTTTCTAAAAGTCTTTTTTTTATACCACTTAGGTGATGGAAAGTAGTCACCGTGGCTTATGGACGCGTGCATAACGAAGAATCACACTCGCGCTGCCAACCCTGCAAGCATTGAGAGTTTCTGTGCCGTCAGTGTAAACATGTTTTATATCAAACAAATTCACAACTTGTTTCTTGGTGAAAACGAGGGGTAGCTCTCTAAGCAGTCGTAGATTGAAAAAATCTATCCGTTCAATATAAACTCGTTCGTAAGTTTTCAAACACTAATCAGTCAGAAATCAAAAGAAACGGAGCCAAGTTGAACCGATAAGTCAGCGTTAAGTAAAACTACTGTAACTTACAGCTACAAACCGTCTAACTTATGGCGTACTTGTACGTTCACATAGACTAAGAAGCAGAGGGTTCGAGCGGAATCTTAGGATTATACCTACAAGGTAGTGAAGTGACTAGGTAGAAAGTTGATATGAGTGTTTCAAATATGATTAGATTTTTTTCCCTTTCTCAAATATTTTCTGCCGTGATTTTCCCAAGTGATTACAATATGGGGTTCTTGAAGAAGGACATTGGAAGGTCGGCAGCGCGAGTGTGACGCCCCTGTTGTTGCACACGTCCATAAGCCACTTTACTTCATGCAGTGTATACAAAAAAATAGCGAATATTGGTTAGGTAGCAAAAAAACGTTTTGTTACAATTTACAGGTAACAATATAGTTTTCATTGAGATAGTTTCATCTTACAGAACGGAGTTTTTAGGAAAGGAAATTATCAGAAAAAAATTGTTGTCCGAAATGTCATAGAATAATTGGCAATATTGCCTATTTACGAAGATAGTTGCATCAAAAATAAATACTCAAAACTATATTCTACTTCTCTTACTTATGTCAGTTCTTCTTTCTGTCCAGAGTACCGTTGCTGATAAATTTCGACTTACCTGTAAAAACAAAAGAAAGAAATTAAAATCCATTGCATGAAAGTTCTGTCGCGTCTGATAATTAACACAATAGAGTCACTAGTCTTGAGATATTTTCCATCCTTTCTATTTTCAACTCAATAAAGTGTAGTTAAGTAAAAAATGTTAGATCAAAATAGTAGAAAAGTTAAGATTCATATGTCGGGGTGAGATTATTCCTCCTGTCAACCCCAAGCTCGCACTTATGAAAGCAAGTGGACACTAGTCTACACTGCAAAGTGCATATATGGAGGCATCCAATATTAATATTCAGATGATGAAGAAGATGTAATATATGATTAATAGACATATTGAGTATTATATAAAAAAATATTTTAAAAATCAGGTAAAATAATATACTAACTAATTTACTTATCCTCTCAATCAACAAATCAATCAAGTATATAAACATTGAGAAGTTAAAAAAAACAGTTCTAACAAAATTTTTCTAATTCAAAGTAATCTATTTTCGAACTCAATCTACGCCTACTAAGTAAATAAACTTAAACTCCAAAAAGGTTCTATATTATAATATCAAACACTTAACTCATTGCGTGACACAGCGAGCCAAACGGGTCGCGATCACGTAATGCAAGATGACGTGTTGTCTGTCAGTCCATCATTTAGAACTGTGATCTATGAATAATGTAGCCCATTGAAGATGCCACATGTTGGCTGACATGTTCGAAAAATGTATGTCAATATTAGTAGTGCATCAATAGTGAGTGTGACTTCTGTGAAATGCTTTGATTCCAAACAGTGTAATTAGGTTTTATTGTTAGAAAATTCTCAGTTGACACTAAAGGCTATTTATTTACCAATCGTCAATCGTCGCTAAAGAAGTCGCGCTCAATGGTTTTAAAGAATTGAAATATGTTGAGAAGAATTCATAATTTTATTCATAGTCGGTAACTACACCATATCTTTTGTTTTTAAAACATTACTGTCCATCCCAAGGTTGCCTGGAAGAAATCGCTTCAGCGATAAGGCCGCCCATTGTACATTGAACTGTATACATGCTACCTACTTGTCCTATTGTAAATCTGTTGGTGTACAATAAAGAATTATCTATCTATCTATTATCTGTAGAGGACGCTCATATGCAACGAAAGAGTAAAAACGAATAGTAGAATTTTATGTGTATCTAAACCAAAGAGAAAAAAAGCATAAGCATGCAATATATTCAAGCAATTTCACAAATTAAAATATGAAATCATGTTCAAAATATTATAATATTTTCAATTTTCATCTCCAACTCAACGCTTATCCCACACAAGTCAGCCCGTGAATGGCTATTAGAACCATCCACCGTTTACCGCGTTCTCAAAACTTGGCAAACGAGTCGCGTGGGGGGGTGCGTGCAAATATGACAAATTTATGTAAAACGGGCTCTCTTTGTGTGGCAAGCAGCCGTCGAGAAATTAGTGCTCATTTTGTCTGATGTTTACGAGTACTGAAGCAGTGTGCGCCTCAAAAATATGGTAATGGCTACACAGTGGTCGGGTTCCGTCTAGTATGTATCGATTCTAGATTCGTTCGAGTTACTGTGGTTGCGGTTCTGTGTTACAAGTCATGGTTTAGTGTTGTTCGAATTTCAACCTTATTGACGCTAGTATATGGTATAAGAGTTTGATAATAATATATTTTGAATTTTAATGGTCAAGCAGTTCTTATGTTTATACCTAGCCTTCCGACATTTTTATGCATGTGATAAAATTCATGTTTGCCTTTACTCTCTTATCCTCTGCAGATGATGCAGTACTCCGATACAAATGGTTCCACACCAAGTCTTAATACTTTTAGTCCAATACAAGGCTACGGGGCACTGTTTTCATAGGCTGTATGTAAACTGTTATGTAGAAAATATTTAATTCTTTAATCGCTTTGTAAGACACGACACCTCTAGGAAAATATAGGGATGGATTTCAACGAGTGTGTTTAAAGTCACTCCAGCCTGATGGCCATTTGCAAATGAAAACCATTTGCTATAGGTAACAGAAGTTAACATGGATGTCTTTTTATGTTATCATGGATATCTGTTTAACATAGGACAGATATATACAGCCCAGACTCTGCCTCAGATGCATGGCTTGAGTCAACAATAGAGCCCGGAAGACGGCAATAGGCTCAACCCCTATTACGTGGCACCGACTTCAATGATTTGTGAAATGTGGGTGTTTATTCACCTCTGCCTAACCCTCCGGGGATAAAGGCTGTATGTAGTTCTACGGCTTCTATAGATGTTTGTGGTCACGTCAGCAATACTTAACCGATATGGATGAAATATGACATAGTTTTTTTTTATACCACTTAGTTGGCAGACAAGTACATGGCCCACCTGATGGGAAGCGGTTCCCGTGGCCTATGGACGTATGCAACACCAAGGGTGTCACACTCGCGCTGCCGACCTTGAAGAAACCTTTTGATGCCCCTCTTGAAGAACCCTATATTGAAATCACAATCTGAAATAGAACACAGGCTACTTTTATCTAACTTCATTAGAGTCGCGGAAACGGGGTTAGTATTTCGCGCATAGTAGCGGGCAACAGCTACTCAATAAAAATCATTCACACATTTAAATTTAGATCTACAAAAGTCAATAATATTTATTTCGAGTGCGTCCATCAAAGTGCGCATATTCGCGGAGAGATCCCTATTCTTTGCTCGTAAATCGAATCAAAGGCGTATTTTCGTTTAAACTCGTTACTTTACGTTAACATGTTGGTGGGAGACTTTTTGTCAATAGAGAAATAGCCATCATATTTTTGTCAATGCTAGCCATCATCTTTTTGTCACTGGAAATAACCAACATCTTTTTATGATTGTAAATAGCTATCTTCTTTTTGTTTTTTTTTATACAACTTAAGTCGCAGACAAGCACGCGGCCCACCTGATGGTAAGTGGTTACCGTGGCCTATGGGCGAGTGTAACACCAGAGGAATAACACTCGTGCCGCAACCCCTGTAAGAACAGAGACATTCTGTGTCGTCAGCGCAAAAGATGTAGGATAAACCTTTGGTTTTCCCACTGACAACACAAAACCTCTCTAGTGAGCTCTGACTACCTAATCACCACCGAAAACACAATACAAGGTTATTAAACGGCGATATTCTGTAGGGTGGAGGTACTTCCCCAGTCGGACTGCTCGATTGGGACGGATATACCGTCGTGTCCTACCTCCTCTGTGACTGGATATAACCATAATCTTTTTGACACTGGAAATAGCCATCATCTTAGCCGGTTGTATGTGCAGTTTTCTCCTGTGAGCCAGAGGGACCCCTGGCTGACTCTTTAATTGGTTTATATGGCTTTTATGGAAGCGACTGCTGTTCCCCCAACCCGACCTTGCTTAATTTTACATCCACATAGTTTCTTGCTGTTACAAGATTCCCGGCTATGGCTATGTACTACAACAGTTACCCCATATTTTCATTTGGGGACACCCACTTTTGAAAGCATACATTTGGTCTTCACCGTTTCGGTTCGATTCCCGCTCAGTGCAAATATTTGTATGCATGAATATGTACATTTGCATCGGTCTGCGTGTTTCTATGTATAATATGTATGTATTTAATTTTTTTTTTAAATATCTAAGTATGTTTATCAGCATTCTAGATCCCATAACACAAGCTTGTTAAGCTACGCTACGCGTCTAGATAACGTTGTGTAGAATGTCGTGGAATATTTATTTATATTGACGTGTCCTACATAAAAATATCTTGTAATACCTAGATGATAGCATTACGCTCGACATCTATTGTATAGCGATAGAAGATTTCTGAAAAATATTTCACAAAATTTGTCAAAACCGCTGATCTATTCTCAAACATAAAATCGCTTTTTTATTTTATACACAACACTTCACATAATTTTCCGGGTTCACAACCCACCACACAGAATCGTCGACATTATTTCGGTCGCAAGTCGCAGGTGCGCGCGGACCTGACAGATACAACTCAGATTTATGTGTTTACTGTATAAATCACAAGTGAGACGTCAACGGTGCCTCTCATTTTTTTTTTCAGATGCTTTTGTACCATACATCATAGTTTTGTCTTCCGCGGTCAAATTTTTTGTGCCGAGAGTGTGTACGCGGACTTATTTTTGTTGACGAGGAATGTTATGTGTGTTTTTGTAGTCCTAACTCAAAAATGGAAGACACGAATGGGGTAAACATTTTGATGAATCACTGGATCTGTCACGTTCAGTTGTTTTGTTCGGTTGTGTAATTTGGATTGTGTTGTTGGTTTGGGTGCAGAATATTGTGTTTTAAAAGTTCTAGGTTCAAGAAGGAAATTTTCAGTAGTGTCACGAAATTAGTTGTAATGTCTAAAAATATAAATTAAAGTCCTACATCTAAATGTGTAAATAGTTTAGAATTTTAGGGTCAGCAGCGCGAGTGGTGTTGCAGACGTCCATAGGCCACGGTAACTACTTCCTATCAGGTGGGCCGTGTGCTTGTAAGTCATCGAAGTGGTATAACAAAAAGAAAAATTGTGAAAAAGAAATCAAATCAAATCAAATTTCATAACACAAGCTAGTTAAGTTATGCTTACCATGGGTCTAGATAGCGTTATGTGGTATTTTGTAGAATATTTCTTTATTTATTCATTTGAATTGTTTGTGAAATAGTAGTAAATAAATAAAATGAACGCATTTTAATTATTATTAGCTATAAATAGTATAATAGTTATTTTAGATTTATTGTATTTAGATTTATTGTATTTAATAATATTATTTCTAGACATGATTGTAAAATTTTGATGTTCATATGTACTCTTTACGTGCCTAAACTGAATAAATAAAGTATCTCACTAAAAATAAAATAATATTAAAATATCTCAATTCAAACTATTGAACTATTGAAAGATGCTAAAAAATCAGCCAAAAATATATACCTACTGTTTACGTTTTGCGAAATTTCAATTTTATGTAAAGGTCAAAAATTAATTAGATAGCTGGTAGCAACCGACAAAAACAATAAATTATAAAAGTAGAAGACGTGATAAGTATGCCAGAATGGCGACAAACTTAGTGGTTTTCTAAAATTTGACACTCGAAATAAATAATAAAGTGTAGATTTTTATATGACATTTAGGTGGCAGACCAGCACACGGCCCACGTGATTGAAAGTAAATAAATAAATAAAATCATTTATTTCGGGCATTGCCCATAAAAACGTTAGTAACAATAAAGCCTATGTTAGTAAAACTGTAAGTGGTTGCTGTGGCCTATGGACGTGTGCAAAAACAATCGAGTCACACTCACGCTCCCAACCCTGTAACCACAGAGAGTTTGTGAGTGTAAAAGACAAAACAGGACAAGCTTTTGGATTTCCCACTGACAGTACAAAAACTCTCCATTGAGCTCTCCTATATAGCTCATTGGTCCTCCAGTAAAGCAAGGTAAAAATCATCTACTGAGGCCGCCAAGCTAAGTGCCACCTTTGTAACATTATTTAGTGTCACTAATGGTGACCTCTTTCCTGAGACTTTGCCTTTAGCTTACCATCAGGCGAGATGAAGTCAAGTTAGCGTGTCATAGATAAAAAAAAAATTAAAAAAAGACCAGTTGAAACATTGCAAGTGGCACAAGGGGAAGAATGTGACAGAAAATTTAAATTTAGAACTAAGGCGAATTTCTCGACCACATCAAAAAAAAAACAGACATTATTCTATTAACTGAACTATTAAAACGATCAAAGCATTAACACCCCAAAATACGCAATAAAATCAACAATAAAAACAGTTACAGGCTCCGTAAATCCTCTAATCCACATCAAGATATAATTCTCAATGGCGACACGTCGTACTCGAGATCAATCATCGTCTTCTTAACGAGTGCTACAGCTGTTGTGCGCGCGACTGATGGAGCTATAAAATATATTTATAGCTGAATAGCTCGGGAATAGTTCTGATGTGTGTCGCTCAAGGAACTGGATTGTGTGTGTGCGAACAAATGGATGTGGCACTTTGTTTTTGTGTCAGCTTATTTATTGATTATAAATTATTATTGTAATGGTTTGCGATTTGTTATAGATGTTGAATAGACGTGGGTTAATTAATGACTTATGTCGGTCTGATCAACTTAAAATGTTAAGGTTATTTTAAAATCTGGTGGAACTTTCTGGTAGATACAGCAAGTGATGATACGTGTAAGAGCACTAAGCGGCTAAAATAATGAAATTTACAGTTTCTTGAAGTAGTTCTAAGTAATCAGGCTTATAAAGGTCTTCTTCATCCGATGTAACAAGTAAATATGGTAGCACCTACAAGGATATTCAAACACCATAATTTATTTTGCTATTAAAACAAAAAATGTCTGTTAATTTCGTAAGCAGACTTGCAGGGTCAGACTCAGGCAAGAAGTGCCACTCCTAATCAGTGTACAGGAGGTATAGGCAACATGTTTCGTGCATAAATGGAATATCTACAATGTAGTAGTGGTGTATCGATCGCCGTAACTCCAGTCGTGCTCTAATTAAAAGGCTTTCGACGAATCTATCTGTGCAACTCCAGAGTATTCGACTCAACGCTCAATCGTTTCAAAACAATCTACACCATAAACTACCACATCCATCACTCCTGATATCCAGGCCCATCATGTGACGAGCGATAATGTCGTAAACAGAAGTCCCCACCCACGGCAAGCGACAGCCCGGTACCAATAAAACACTCCGGGTACTGTCGCGGAGTGTACTCGCATGTACCGAGTACAATACTCGGTACTGACGGGCTTTACAACACCTCTGATGACCTTTACGTTCTACAGGGAGAAATGAATGCTGCAATAAAAATGGAATGAATGTAAGATCGCTAACACGGTTGCAGAGTCGATGCGTGTGTGTCTCATGTCATATTTTGATTGTTACCTATGACGTCATGACAGTTGTTGAGAAACAAAACAGTTAAAGAGAGTAACTCTTCTTCTTTCTGTATGTTATACTTTCATGCCCAAACCGCTCAACCAATTTTGATGAAATTTAGTATAAAGGTAGATTATACCTTGAGAAAGGACATAGGCTATGTTTTGTTGCGATAAGCAACATCCAAGCGGGCGGAGCCGCGGGCAATACCTAGTACTCAATATAGACGGAATAGTTTCACTCAGTCATCGCGATATACATACAGTGTTCTTTTTTTATACCACTTAGGTGGCAGACAAGCACACGGCCCACCTGATGGAAAGTGGTTACCGTGGCCTATGGAGGTGTGTAACACAAGGGGACCCACACTCGTGCTGCCGACTCTGTAAGTATAGAGTTTCTGTGTCCTTAGTGTAGAAGACAAAGCAGGACAAGCCTTTAGTCTTCCCACTGACAGCACGAATTCTCCAGTGTGCTCTGGCTACCCTACTCACCGCTGGGAAGACAATACGGAGTTATTATGGCCGCTGTATTCTAACGATTCGAACCTATTGCCATATTCCATGCACTATTGTTGACTCAAGCCATGCATCTGAGGCTGAGTCTGGGCTGTATACATCTGTCTGATGTTAAACAGCCCTATCCCTTAGTCGCCTTGTACGACACCGCATGGGAAGAGATAGAGTAGTCCAAATCCTACTCTGCTTAGTTAATTACCTAATTTGCTTAATTAAAAGTTATCTAAATTTTAACCATTTTATTGATTGTATATGTTTTTTAACAATCTGTGTGTGCTCAACTGTCGGATATATTTTCTTATCTAGGCGAAAGTCTATGAATATTCATCTATAAAAAATATACCAATCGAATTGTGACTATCCTCTTTTTTGGATGTCGGTTAAAAATATACGTCACTAGAATTCAATGACGTCATGTTGGCCCTTTGCATAATTGAGTTACGGATCATTCGCGTTCGGGCGGCGAGTAAAATTAATTTTTAAAATCAAATATCTTTAAAACCATTTGTCGTAAGAATATTTCAATTCTGCAGTTCATTATATTATTATACAGTGGTCATTTTTCAATAATAAAAAAATATAGTCAAATGGCCTATTTGATGTGATTTGAAAAGTTAGCATGCACCTGATTCTATACAGTTTAAAAACATCTTCGCGTCTCCCGCAGCGCTGCACTCCTTGACAATCGATTGACTGGTGTCCTCTCCCCCACCCCCAACTACCCCCAAACTACCCCTTCGTGCACCCCCGGCGCACTCGCCTGACCCACATCGACGCCATATTTATAATAATTGTGCCCCGATTCTAGTGTACAAACCCGATAGTTTTACTATGGGTTTAAAGTAACAGTACTTTTTTCCTTTCGGTATACTCGTAGTTTACTGCGATTTCTAAAGAAACTTTTTTAGTGCTAATTAATACCCGGTAAGTGCTGCAATGTTTCTTTTTACATGATAGCCCAAAAAAAAAAGTTATGTTTTTCAGGGTTAACACTATTTGTTTTTTAAATAACTGAACAAATTTTGATGTATTGTTTGATGTATTGTGACCCTGAGGGACAACGGTTAATACTTTTTTTTTATAAAAAATATGTTTTGGAAGGGATCGTATGTGATGTAATTATTTCGTTATTTTTTATTTTTATTTTACTTTGACCAAAGGCCCCATCAACTGACCAGAGTATCATCGCAACTGGATGGATGCTGCATGAATGCATTATGAACAAAGAAACATCCATGTTTGCATAGGTAAATATAACAAAACCTTAAGCTACTGCAACTTTTTCCATTTTTGTCAAAATCTTCTAATGGTAGAGCACCTTACATAGCTATTTGTGTTTGATTTTCGGCAAAATATTGGGGAACATGCAAACACAATTTACTGCACAAAACAGTATTCACTTCAAAGAGGTGTCACAAGCGAACTGTCCAATTTTATCTACTGTTAAAAGTTGTACTGCCCGTAAAAAATTAAAAAAACTAAATAACTCGTACGCATACCAAACGTATTGGCCATATTTGTTAAATTAGCAATAAATCCAATGGTTTGTCAAATAGACTGTCCCACATGGTAATCATTTGTCAAATATGTCAAAACGTAAATATAAAAGCCGCGTGGTTCCCGGCAGAGTAGAATTTGGATCATCCCATCTCTTCCCATGCGGTGTCGTACAAGGCGGCTAAGGGATTGAGCTGTTTAACACCAGACAGATATATACAGCGGAAGACGGCAATAGGCTCGTCCCCTATTACGTGGGCCCGAATTCAATGATTAGTTAAATGTGGGTGTTAATTCACCTCTGCCTAACTCTCCGAGGATAAAGTGTGTATAAATAACCATGTGAAGTGACACCATTAGATTATACAACCACTAGAACAAAATAATTCAAGTAGTGGTTGCAAACTCGAATCCAATTTATTACTCCAGAATTTCACTCGTAGTTATAAACATCAAAAGTTAACATGTGTACCGCAGTAAGGTTGCGACAGTACCTTCATAATATCCTAACTAAAAGCAGTAACCCTAAACAATACAGACATACACGGGAAACCGTCACAAAAGTAAATACGATAGCCTTAACCCCCCGCCCGCCCCTTCGTTATCACGTCCCGGACATAATTTAAGACGAGTCGCCCCGTCCGACTGCGACGTCCGCAACAGTACGGTATATTTCCGTCAATACTGTTTGTGCGGATTGATTTTTCTAGTTAGATGTTTGTTGACTGTGACGAGATTGGCAAGTTTTGAGGTGCGTAGTTTGCTCAACTAATATTATATTTTATTGGAAATACCTACGTATCGTCCTAAAAATTATATAAGTAGATATCGCCGTGTATCAGAACTTACATTCTATTTAAAACTTATTTTTTTATTGGAGGTATTTTTTATACCACTTGGTTGGCAGACAAGCACACGGCCCACCTGATAGAAAGTGATTACCGTGGGCTATGGATGTGTGCAACACCAAGGGAGTCACACTCGCTCTGTCAACCCTGTAAGCACAAGAGTTTCTGTGCCGTCAGTGTAAAAGACAAAGCAAGACAACCTTTATCAGCGACAATTATTGTATTTATCTGTCTATTTATTTATATTCATATATAAGTATATAAATTTTATGAATCGGTAAATTTATCTGACAGTATTTGAAAATAAAAAAAATAAAAATCTTTTTGAGTACAATCGTGTAGACGATTTCATTTCAAAAAATTACAAAGATATCTTCAAAATAAATATGAATTCATATTTTTTTAAACAAAGCTTAACGCATAACATTTCCGTTTTCCGAGTCGGGACAAGATGTCAAGTATCGTCAGATAGCGTAGAAAGGGTTGAGTTCCGTCGCTTAAAAAGTATGAAAAAATGTCCCTTATCAGTGAAACGACTGGCGATTGTGTCCCATAGACATTGTGTGGAAGAAATACAGACAAAATCAAGACTTTTCATGTTGTGGGTGATCGTGAAAAATGTTAACAAGTTCACATTTTATCTGATAATTTTAACTAAGGAAGAATTAGGTTTTCATATTAGAAATACTGAAAAAAAATGCCTTATTTTAATTAAAAACACAAAAATTACTACGAAATGTCAAAAATGCAACAATGTAAAAAAAAGTGCAAACAGTTTTTATGAATCATGAATTTCCCTATTGGATTAGAAATAAATGTTAAGATTCATCCATTTCTAAGCAAACAACACCTCAATCATTACTGCCAAATAAAATAATGGATATCGTTGGATAGTCAATAATTATGTTCCAAAGCTCAGATGAAAAATACAAACCGTAGAATCAGTTTTCAATCTCAAATACAACCTGTTTGCGTATCAAACGAAAGTACCTATATTTCGAAAATAAGAAAAACCATCTCCTAAAATTTCAAACGCATCTTCTTGAAAATCATAAATATGGATAACATCATATTTTCATTAATGATATACTGCGTATCATTCATAAAATAATAATGAGAGAAGAAGAAATTACCTCATATTTTTAACTCACAACTATGACAGTAAGTAAAGTGATTACTTAACCCAGTCAAAACTTTTAGCATTTATACCTTAAAAACTCAAAAAGGTTTAAAAGTCTATCCAACACATAATAAGCAGACAGTAAAATAATCACTTGAGCACTATCGTTGTTACATGCCTAGCAATCTCAACTTCACCGATAGGGGCAAAAACTCGCCCCACCCGGGAATAAGCACGACACGGTTAAAACAAAATGGCGAAACTTTAAATTCAAACTACTTAACGTTTATGTTTTAAGATGTCTCCCAAGCTGTTAAACCCTTTCTATTTCTTGTCGCAGTGGGAAATCATGGCTTGTCACGAGTTCAATTCGAAAACAATTCAAGGGTTCACTTGTGATGGGTAGTTTCAAATTAGTTGGTTTAAGACGGTAGGCTTTTATACGTCTGGAAACTAAAGTAAACTAAAGTGGGCTCTGAATATGTTGGTTGTCAAATCTTTGTGAATTGTCTGGTTTGGATTAGATGGAAAATAATGATTAACATTGGCAGTATAACCTGCTACGCATTGGCAGTTCTCCGTAGCATACTCGTAGTAAAATCTTCAAATACGTACTTTTTTTAATTTTACTGTTGACTTTTCTCGCAAATTCGTAGTTGTAAAAGCTGGTCATCGCCATCACTTAGGATAAGCATAGAATTAGCAACATTTTAACTTAAAAATAATTAGACACTGTTCAATAGAGTTCCTTTAATTCCATCTTAGTAGAAACTTTCATCTACTCACTAATGCATGAATAACTGGGCCGTTTGGGCCCAACGGAAAAAGCAAACAAAATTATAAATATATTAATTTAATACATGTTAACATTATATATTAACAAAATTTCATTAATGTGAAACTATATTGAAATCAGAAAATTTTAATAATAAAAAAAATCTAAAATAATTTAATTTGTATTAAAACTTACAATTCAACAAAGAAATCTAAATCCAAATTACGTCCAAAACGCTTAATATTGCAACATCTTGAAAAGACAAAGGTGTGTGCACAGAGCGCCTTGTCCCGTCGGGCCCATCCCGTCCCATCTCGTCTCGCGATTAAAAGTGCAGGTGGGGACTGTCCGGCATTGATCTGGCGGTGACGCTGCCCGATGGAGACGTCACCCACCCGCCCCCTCCCTCTAAGTGGACGTGTGGACATGCTTAGCGATGTGCTGATAAGGGGGGTGGTTACATTTTCTTATTTATTTATTTATACTTGCTACTGTAGTGAGCTTACGTTGTGTATGTGATTACTCAGTAAGATTGTTGATGGTAATGTACGTAGAAAACACGAGACCATTGGTATTGTGTTTGTTGTATTACAGGTTAAATTAATTTAAAAGTATTATTAAGTCTTTTGGAATAGCTATTGTTAATTGGATGATAGTTTAAGTCGATGATAGGAGCCAAACAACAAATAAGATATTGATTGATTTACACGCAACATAAAAGCAATTTGTAAGGTTCTAAGTTCATATATTTTTCATTATTGTTTTTGCGAATCTTATGCAAAAACAAACGAAACAAAACGTTTTGCTATTAAAGGACATAGTAACCACATATAAGGAAATATTAATTAATCATCAAAATAAACGTACTGAAAATCACGAAAAATCGCATAAGCTCTTTGTCGTTTTTTGAAATTTAAGATTAAGTAAGAACAGGATGTTACATTAAGGTAGGTAGTATTTTTGTTTCTTTTGAAATATTTGCACATATAATATGTGCTGAATGGAATAATGTGTACTTCACCAATACGTGAATATTATTCAAGTTTATAACGTATCAAATTAAGACACAATTAAAAAGCTCATCAAGAAAGTCTGTACGAAACAATAGGCGGTAACGAATGTCAGAAAACGACTATCTGCGACACTAGGAATCGGTCGAGTGAGGGAACTATCCACAAATTAGTCGGCACAGAACTCGTCCACACTCGTCCGTTGCCACATCCGCATAGGGCCGGCACTCGCCAGATGGACGCTAAGGTTGTACGTTATGAATTTGAAAATTTTACCAGTATTATATAATAATAAGTAATAAATATAAATAAGTAATTTGTATTTTTTTTTCGTGCGGAACTCCACACGGATAGCCCTCCGGAGCCGGTGGGTTATGGCGGCCTCGAACCGACTAAAAAGTACGGCATCTGTGGGTCGTTTTTTGTTGCCGAAGGTGAGGTTGACAGGCATATCCCTCGCAAGTAATTTGTACTTAATTTTTAATAACATGCTAAATATAACAAATGTTGCAAAAGAGTTATCCCTATTGTATATTAGTATATGTGTAATCAGTCTTGCATAAATATTTACAGGTGGACTCATATATTTCATATTACATTTATTTACAAGGATTACCAGACATCAGTAAGTGAACTACTAGCTGATATCAAGGCATAAGTTTAATAATATTCTACGACAGTTTTTTCTTTTTTTCCTACGAAAATGCTTTCTACGAAATTTTAAACTTACTGTCATTAGAATTTCTATTACAAAATTCCGAAATTCTTAGTACATATAAGGTCGAAGTGTGGACGCATGTCTGATGCACAGCGAGAATTAGCTTCATATTATTATATATTTGCGAAATATATCTCAACCCTTCAGAGTGAGAAATGAGTGACTACTCCGTCTAATCATTCACACATTAAAAAGCATCAATTCTAATTTGTCCGCTGTGACAGCCCTGCGCCAGCCGGACCGCGCCCGTCTTGCAACGTTTGACTGAGCGAAATCACTCAAAAGTTTTAATGTCGCTTCCGCGGGGACGTTCCGGTCCGGCGACGGCCGGTGGCGCTGTGTGCGCGAGACTTTACGTCGCAACTTTGATCTCTGCACTATTTAAATTACGTCGTGTGCATTGTAGGGTTAAACGTTTTGAGTGTGTTGGTGGCTAATGGGCACTGAAGAATATTGCAGTTGAGTTTGGAAAAGTGGATTGGAAAAGTAATTGAAGTTAATGTAGTACAATTCTCGAATATATAAACAGTAAAGTAAGTGTATTAAGAGAAGTGTCAATCTCATTTTTACATACTATTATTTACATCTGTCAATCTTTAAAGGGGTAGGCAGAGTTGTATTGACATCTACTTTTCGCTTATTATAATTTTGGTCTCATCTCACGTAATAGGGGGCAAGTTTATTCTCTTGTAAGTCGTTTAAATATAAATATAACACTTGCAAAATAATGTAAAGTTAAAACATCTAATTCAAATCACTTGACACTTGATCTCCGTACTTCAAAATTTAGTCTATAAAAATTATACCTTTACAATCACCTTTACAGACAGAAAAGACTTTACAAAACTTTGCATAAGCTTCAAATTCGCTTGCGCATCATAATGACAGACAGTTTAATTATCCACGCCGGCCGATATTGCAACAAGCGAGATTAAAACGAAAAATTAATTGAATCCATTCAATTTTCTAACCGCGAGTGGTGCCGGGTGACGGATACTGTCTGTTAATACCCAATTATGTTTCACCCCTGCACCCGCTTTCACCTCTCGTAACGAGCTATAAGTATATGATGGAGAGTGAAAAATGTCGAATATGATAGTATGGTTTGGAGAAGGTAATTTGGGAATAATTTGCGATGATTGTTACGTGCGCCGTACAGGGTTAAATTTGGAGTCTTATTAAAAGTGCTTTTGGGGTAAATATATATTATACATTTCTGTACTAAGGGAGTGTGAATTTTTTTATTCGGTGAGCTGAAGTATGAAATACAGATGTTTTTAAGTACGAAAAATCCCCACAGATACCTCCCCGCCGGAGCTGGTGGGAGAGGTTATGTCGAGCTCGAACCGACTAAAACGCACGGCGCCTCTGGGTCATTGTAAGTTGCCGAAGGTGATGATAACAGGCATATCCCTCCCACCCCAGTTGCCGCAAGGCCATTTCTCTCGATCTCGCCCTCGGATGAAAACAGGAGTTACATTACTAAGATGGGTACTCAATCAAAAATATTATATACTTAGTTTAAGTCCATTTTTTATACCACTCGATGGCAGACAAGCGCACTGCCCACCTGATGGGAAGTGGTTACCGTGGCCTATGTACGTGTGCAACACCAGGGGCATCACAACCGTGCAGACGACCCAGTAAGAACTTTCTTATGTCCTTTTTGATGAACCCTATATTGTAAAAATACACCAGGGCCAAGTCAACTTGTCCTGCAAACCCGTATTGCTGATTGCAGAGGTTCTAATGCTGGATTTTCTCTGGATGTGGGAAGGTCAGACATCAGTCACCCCCATGAAAGCTTTGTAAGTTTTAGCAAAATGAGAATGAGTAAAGGAATCAACAGGACAAGAAACCAGCGGATCTAATTGGACATCAAATCGAGGACCTAGTACTAAATAAACACATGGTTTCATTAAAATTAATATCGACTCAAACGGTTTCATACTCCCGGAAATACTGACAAGTAACCGACACATTGCATTTTAGTTAATCAAAATAACGGCAACCATTGCGCGACCTATAGTCCCTCTGTAAATAAAACCTACTCAATCAACAGTCAGCCATTTTACTATTGTATTATAACAATATTTTCTCTCTATCGGAGCGTATTTATCCCGCGCGCGTTATCAGAGAGCCGTCAATCACGTCAGCTCGCTGCCACTGCCGAGCGGTGAATGAGAGTGAATGACATTTATGATATTTCTGTCATTTTTACCCCCACTATGGAGCGATGACGTCATTATAGTGAAAATGTCAAGTTAAATGCTGTCCGAAACTTGCAGATTTTGTTTTTGACTTTAATTTTGTGGCTAGTGAATTGTTAAAGATAGGCGGAGGGCCTGGGTGTAACTGGTGGAGCCGCCTGTCACCCTGGTAGAAGCAGGCCGCGGCGGTGGCGTGCCTCGCGCGTCTCCCCGTTTCCGGGGACGAGTTGGGGACTCTGTAGTACCCACACCCGAGGAGAGGGTCAGATCGTGAGAGATGGCCCTGGGTCGGCCGGGGTGCGAGGGATATGCCTGTCAACCTTACCTTCGGCAACCCAAAACGACCCACAGGCAACGTGCGTTTTTGTCGATTGTAGTCCGACATAACCTCTTCCACCGGCTCCGGTGGTATCAGTGGGGATTTTGCGCACGTTAAAAAAAAGGATAGGCGGGGGGCATCAGGTGGGAAGACTTCTGTCCAATAGTGGATTGTATTAGATTAATTATAGTGGTCCACTATCATTGCATTGGGTAACAACCTGTATATATGGTAGTGTGAGGAACAAATAAATAAATGTTGTATTGTTTTCGATATATTATACTCCGATATTTTGATACTTATGTGAGTGACCATGATAGTTTAAAGGATAAATTAATTAGATGGCTGATTAATTGCTTTGAATTCATAATTTAGGACTGAGTTTGCATTTCGTCTTTTGTGGTTTGTTAATATACCTACAACTTGGAGTAAAGTATTATTTTTAATCAGGGCACGCCGTAGTAACGGCGGTAAGACCCATCATGGGGGAGTGGCTAGAGAGGCCACACGGCAGCCTCTCGTACCGTCTGACGCAGATGATCACCGAGCACGGATGCTTCGGAAAGTATCTGCGTCGGATGCAGAAAGAGCCAACGTCCGAGTGCCATCACTGCGACGCGAGCGAGGACTCAGGTCCGCACACGCTCACCGAGTGTCCGGCGTGGGAGACGCCGAGGCGGGAGCTTGTGGCGGCCTTGGGAGTGAGGGTTCTCACGCTCTCCACCTTGCTCGCGGCGATGGTTCGCTGCGCGGATGCGTGGGCGGCCGGCGCCTCCTTCTGCGAGCAAGTAATGCTCGTGAAGGAGGAGGCGGGGCGGGAGCGGCAGCGGGAGCGACGAAGGATCGCTAGACAAGCTGCCCGCGCACGAAGGCAACTCGGGCGTCGGAGGTCGATGAACGACCTCCGCCCCCCATGAGCGCCGGCCTGGGGGTGACAGGTGAAGCCGCCTGTCACCCTGGCAGAAGCAGGCCGCGGTGGCGGCGCGCGTGGCGCGCCTCCCCGTTTCCGGGGACGAGTTGGGGACTCTGTGGTCCCCACACCCGAGAAGAGGGCCAGATCGTGAGAGATGGCCCTGGGTCGGCCGGGGTGCGAGGGATATGCCTGTCAACCTCACCTTCGGCAACCGAAACGACCCACAGGCGGCGTGCGTTTTAGTCGGTTCGAGTCCGACATAACCTCCTCCACCGGCTCCGGTGGGGAGGTATCCGTGGGGATTTTGCGCACGTAAAAAAAAAAAAAAAAAAAAGTATTATTTTTAATCAACTTTAAAAAGGAGGTGTTCTACTAAAGGAACACGTTCCGGGGATAACAAATATTAACTTTTCATTCTTTAGACCAGTTATGCGGCAGACAAGTTTATGGCCCACCTGATGGAAAGTGGTTACCGTGGCCTATGGTCGTGTGCAACACCAAGGGAGTTGCACTCGTGTTGCTCACTTTTTCAAAACACCGTTCACACTCTCAAAAATGTCATGCATAACTGCCTAACTCTTATCACCTTATCACCAACTATCACTTTCTCTCCATTCTAAAAGGGTTAAATGAAAAATATTTCAATTTCCAATACGAATGAGTGTAGAGAAATCCTCGCAAAATGCACTTATTACCAAGCAAGGAGGCCGGGGATCACGGCGCGAATCCCGGGCTGATTGGCAATCCCGGCCCGCGGGATAATGTGACAATTTTAATAGGATCTTCACTAGTATAGGTGCGTTCCACGAAGGAAATGGAACTGAGAACTATGGGGGTTATAATTTTATACTATAAGTCAAGTTGGCATTTCTAGGACATGCCAACTTTACTTTATATAAAAAAAATGTAAACTGAAAATGTTTATTTGCGATGGGAGTACGGATTTCGATGTGCTTTTTTTTTTGTTACAAAGGTCTTGGTCAGAATTAAAATCTTACGGTTGTTTGGTTGCAATCGGTTCAGTAAAACTGGAGATAAGATATTCACGCGAGCGGAGCCGCGGGCGGAAGGCTAGTGATAACAAAAAATATCGCCACTCGATAATATCTGTAAACTTAGTTTTATATTAATTTGTAATATCATGTTTAACATCAAACAGATATATACAGCCCAGACTCTGCCTCAAATGCAAGGCTCGTGTCAACAATAGTTCCCGGAAAACGGCAATAAGCTCACCCCTATTACGTGGGACCGAATACAACGATAGGTGATATGTGGATGTTAATTCACCTCTACCTAACCCTTTGGGGATAAATGCGTGATTATGTAAATGGGAAGAGATGTGATGATCCAAATTCTATTCTACCGAGAATCACAAGGCGGTAGAACTTACCGAGTCTCATAAGTGATAAGTACTTATGTCAGATTGTTTCAGATTAGAAAGCCGTTGTTTCTGGTAGCTGCCAGATGTAGCATTTGAGGACTTACCTGTAAATAAAAGAAATATTTGTAAGATTACTACAATCAACAAAAATACTACGAATGAATAATCGTTAAAGATTTGGGAGGTTATGAGGATGGACACCCTAGATATAGAAGATCTCCTGAATCTGAAGGTGGAACAGATAGTGAGATTTTGTCGGGTATCAGGTAGTCTCGATGTGAAGTCGTGATTACCGAATTTTCCACATCCTACCCTGGGAGAAACAGGAGAAATAAGTTAAATGACCCACACAGAAAGGTAGATTACCCGTCTGGCTGCGGGCGATCCGCGGAAAGTAAGCATGTAAGTAAGTAAATAATACAAACTAATATTATAATAACATATTAATGTTTATTGTCTCTTTCATCCCGCTAAGGATTACATTGTACTAACACGAAGACAACATGACAAAATAAATCATGAAATAAAAACAACAAAAATGCAAAAGTAACTCAGTCTGTCTGTTACGCTTTC
The DNA here is from genome assembly GCA_963662185.1 of Eilema griseolum. NCBI lineage: Eukaryota > Metazoa > Arthropoda > Insecta > Lepidoptera > Erebidae > Eilema > Eilema griseolum. The sequence continues at coordinate 26,385,428 of OY759240.1, forward strand.
ACATCAAAACCACTGAACCGATTTTTATTATCATTTTTTTAATACCACTTAGGTGGCAGATAAGCACACGGCCCACCTGATGGAAAGCGGTTACCGTGGCCTTTGGACGTGTGCAAAAACAAGAGAGTCACACTCGCGCTGCCAACCCTGCAAGCATTGAGTTTCTGTGCCGCCGCGCCAGTGTAAAAGACAAAGCTAGACAAGCTTTTGGTTTTCCTACTGACAGCACGAAAACTCTCTAGTGAGCTCAGGCTGTCCTGCTCACTGCCGGGAACACAACACGAGGTTATTATGACCGCGGTATTCTGTAGGGCGGAGGTACTTCCCCAGTCGGACTGCTCAATTGGACGGAAATATCGTCGTGTCCTACTTTAATTAATTTGGTACAGACGTAGATTAGACCTTGAGCAAGGACATAGGCTATGTTTGGTCGCGATCACCGACTTAATTTAATGCAAAAAATAAACACCAAGTAGAAATGCTATGAATACCTATCAAGAAAAAGTCAATAAAAGTCTCCTAAAACTTAGAAGTTAAAAATTTACTTTAAAAAATGTCTATACATATATTATTAGGTGTTCTGTTTACCCCTTACCGGCCAGCCCTCTTGTTTCGCTATAGAGAGGGCCGGAGGGTGAAGTCCATTGGAATTCTTTTTAGAATGAAGTGGATTTAATATCGAAAGGAATGTAAGCTGAAAGATAGCGGCCGATGTCGCAGACAGCACGGGTGATTTTTTTTAGATTTTTCTTTGTGTGATATTGATGTATTGTGGGTGTATGTCCTAAATGAACTATACCATCCATTCGGCTACGTACTTAACTAAAGGTAAACAATTTTGCAGTGACTTTTTATAATAACACACGTTAAACAAATAAACTAGGCTAATTAACTGACTAAATAGTGATTCAATTTCGGTTTTTATTCTTCAAAGTGAGTTTCTAAACCGAACAATATTAATAAACTGAGTTATTAAATGAAACATGAAAAAGCCACACAGTTTATAACCGAATGGAGAATGTATAGGATGACGTGTTACGAGTTTTGAAGTTATTATATGGTTGGCGTTATTTAGGTTCGATTCCCGTTTTGTGCAAATATTTGTCTAAAACTGGACACAATTCTACCTTGTTTGTTGTAGATACATATGTATAAAGACAACAAGAAATTAAATTTAAAAAACATAAAGTTCACTTAAAATTAGATTTACAAAAATTAGTACGATTTTGTCTAAATATATTTATTTGCATTGATTTGATCTTTACTAGTATTTTGAGCTCTAATAGAATTAGACCATTTACTAAGTTAAGAATATCCTTTAGAAATTTATAGATGCTGAATTGGGTCGGTAATTAGGGCTTGCGATTTAGAGGTCCCGTGTTTGAACCTTGGCCAGTACTACCAACGCGAACACAATTTAGTTGAGCTGGAAGGGCTAACGGGATTGCTAGTAGTTTCGCTTAGCAACACTTACGATCATACTGATAAACATATTTTTCAATTATTAGCTGTAAGCATGGGTCTATAATTACATTAGGTACATTTTCATAATGGCGGGAACGTGAGCCCACAACTATAATCTTTCCGTACCTACTAACACGCAGTCTTTCGATACGCAAGGTCAACGAACATTCAATCGTTAAATTCTGTCAAAGTAATCCACTTAAAACCCATTTTAGCTAATTATAATTACATGAGTAGTTAGCACGTTAGCGTACTTTAGCGTAGTTTAGCGTATTTTTAGAATGAAAGTAGCACATCTGCAGAGCTATTTCAGTTTAACCCTGCAACGGCGACCTGAAATTTTATAACATGTCCCTCTGCGGCCAAGACCTCTTCTGATCAAATTTTATTTTACGTACTGACAACTTTTATTGGAGCCAGTTACTTTCGGACCATCGTTTTGTATTTATGTATTATTTAACGTCCAATCCTGCGGATTTGCATGTATTTGATACCCATCGGATAGACGACACTGGATTTGGGATAACCCTTTTCGGGGCACGTAATAATACTCAAATATCGTTTAAATTTTTATTACTGGGTATAAAAATGATTTCTTCGAATTAGGTTCGGACAAGGAACTTTTTTATTAGCATTTTTATTTAATGGCGCAGAAGCGTACCAACCGCTGATATTTATAAATGTGTAATTTGACATAGTAGGGGATTTAACAACCAGATGAAAGATGTAGAATAAAAATAAATCTATCTGGGTTATATGGTGTTAAATTATAAGTGCTCAAATTCACATGCCGCGTGGGGTCCGGCAGAGTAGAATTTGTACCACCCCATCTCTTCCCATGCAGTATCGTACAAGGCGACTAAGGGATAAGGCTGTTTAACATCAGACAGATATATACAGCCCAGACTCAACCTCAGATGCATGGCTCGAATCAACAATAGCGCCCGGAAAACGGCATTAGACTCACCCCTTATTACGTGGGACCGAATACAATGATGGTGAAATGTGGGTGTTAATTCACCTCCGCTTAACCTTCCGGGGATAAAGGCGTGATTATATGTTTGTATGTAATTCAAAATGAAATATATAATATCACTAGTTTTGAAGTAGGTATGTCGTCACCTAAGACAAATAAAATATAGAAGATGAGTGACCACCCTTCGCATGGGCTTAGTTTGTACTCAAAACAAGTAGAAAGTCTTATTAGAGATGACAGGTACTTACAAATCTTGACACGTGTTTCTCCCTGTGACATACTGCAATAGTAGGGATAATAGGTCAAAGGTTTCTTATTAATTTATGACCTCTCGCTCATAAATTAATAATTTTAAAGTGGACTGTCACGTCACTATTTACCATCACAATCATGAAATATTATAAACATCTTGACATAAAACTATTTGCTTAAATATAAATATATGTATACATCGGACCGCGGTAGCCTAGTGGTATGGGTAATGGACTGCTGAGACGAGGTCTCGGGTTCGATCCCAGGTTTTACCATGGTACACACCAATGACTTTTCGATGCTTTTCGAAGTTATGTGTGATCGCAGGTTTATAAGTGCCCGGTTAGTGGCAATAGGCTCGCCACCTATTACATTGGGACCTAAACATAAACTGGCGAAATGTGGGTACTAGCACCTCTGCCTACCCCTTCGGGGATATAGTCGTGAGTTTATGTTACCTATGTTATGTTATGTATACCACCTGGCTATAAGTAACTCAAATTTACAAAATTTGATACAACAGTACCATAAAGTACTATTGAAAAAAAAAACAAATTGGCACGATCCACGTCAGCCGCCGCCACCGAAGTCAGGACAGACGCTGTAAACACGAGCAATATTGTTACCCGGCCGCAATCTCGTATCAACCGACCAAATAGCTTGGATACTTATGTAAATCGGACCACTATCCCGCTTATTGTATATCTAATTTGATTTCTTTTGCAATACAGTGATGGGATTCAACGAATATTGGTCCTACCTGCCCATCTAATATCGTCCCGGGTCCCGGGAATGTGTGCCGTGGCATTTTCGGGGTTAAAAGATCACTGATATGGACACACAGGGTTTGGGTTTTTTAAAATATTTATGAGGGCGCAACGGTGAGAGTTCGCGTTCAAGCTGTAATCCAATTTCAGTTTATGTCTTAGGTAACTTACTTATTTTGCGTTGATAAAACTTTGGGTTGGGTCAAACTATGTTTTTTATAAGTATTAATTAAGTGCTGTTGTATTCATAGAGATGGTAAACGCAGATGTTCTTGCTTGTTAAGTTAGGAAAAATGAAGACCTTATTACGAGTTGTTTTAATATTAACAAGGTTTAGGATATTTAAGTAGGTTTCACTAGTTTATCGCAAATTAATGCAAGAATTTGATTTGTTATTGTGCTATTCAAATATTATATTATGAGTGATTTATCTACCTATATCCATATGAATTAGCAAAGTCAATAAAAGTCTAGTAATATAAATCGCCAAATTTTGTCAAGAGGTTTAGATGATTGGATGTTTGTTGTTCTATTATTTGTTGCCATGGATAATAGGAACCGAAACAGAATCACACTCGGGCGGGCAGAACCACGGGTTACAGATACTACATAAATATGTATCTACTATAATTTCTTATAATATATGGACATATAAAAACCTAATAATTATTCATATCATACTAGAAAGATAAATTAGAACCAATGAGTAGCGTCACACGAAAACGTCAAAACTGTACAAGTTGCAACTAAAGTAAAACAGTCTTTCAAAAAAGTCGCAATAAAATTTACACCATTCTTCCATTCATTTAAAAATTAGTATCACAAAGTACCGATCAAATCCGAAATTAATTTATCCGCGAAGTATTCGACGTGCAAAAGTGTTGAGTTTACCACGTAGTTAGCGTCGAGCCTGTCACAGCAGCATCGAAAGGGTTAAAATTGGAAGTAAAAGTCGCGATGATTCCTACGACAAGGGGAAAAAGTCGTAGGTCTGTCTAACCTGTCGTTTTTAAGTGACAATCAAGTCTGTTCCCGCTATTATCTCGGAAACTGTACCCGTATCGGCGAATTTTTAGTTGGAAACTGTTTGAATGTTTCATTATGACTTCTGATTAAAGTTATGTATGGTGTGTCAGACTTTTTTGTAGAAAATTAATACGTTTTAAGAAGTCAGAAATAGAATTGCAAGGACTGTTAAATGACTTTGTGAGTTCGTTACTTGACGCGTGTAATGATTTGTTATTTGAACTTTTGTATCGATTTCTTGGCTGGTGTAGCTAATACCATAGCGTTGTATATTAAAGGTTCGATCTCAGTATAAAGAAAAAGAATGAAGTTACTGCCAGCTTTTATACGGGAAGTTAACTTTAAGTAGCAGTATGATAGTCTGTGAGAGTTCCAGTAGGTATCAGTCCCTTTTTATTACCCAACTATGGCGAAAGCAAAAGGAGGGTTATGCTTTTAACAGGCTATATATATAAAAAGCTCCTCAACCACTTATTGACATAACATAACATAAACTTACGCCTATATCCCCGAAGGGGTAGGCAGAGGTGCTAGCAACCACATTTCGCCAGTTTATGTTTAGGTCCCAATTAGGTGGCGAGCCTATTGCCATTAACCGGGCACTTATAAACCAGCGATAAATACACACATAACTTCAAAAGCATCGAAAAGTCATTGGTGTGTGCCATGGTAAAACCTGGGATCGAACCCGAGCCCTCGTCTGAGCAGTCCATTACCTATACCACTAGGCTACCGCGGTTGGTGTACCACTTATTAGAACTGGACAAATGAGGTGTCGTTAGGACATTCTTGATCGTCCGCTTGTGTACATGACTTGTCTCTAAATCTAAGGTGGCGCCCTCTAGCGGTAATAAATTACTCTGTAAAAAATAAATTTGAGATAAATATGCTATGCTTGGTATCAAACGAAAGACTTTAACTAACACATTTCAAATATATATATATAAATTATAGTTGTTGCCTACCCCAAAAAAATATTGATTAAAAATTAAGTTTAAAACTCAAACCCGACAACTGAAAAATCACGCTTAAAAAGTATTAAACAAGAAAATATCAAGCATAGCCGTGGCCGTATGCCACTTTGTCTAACAAAACAATACATTCTATGTAACAGCGGCATAAAACCACGGCTATTCTTAATAATTTCTTGTTTAATACTTTTTAAAGCGGGATTTTTCAGTAGGTTTGTCCTGCTTTGTCCTCTACACTGACGGCACAGAAACTCTGTGATTACAGGGTCGGCAGCGCGAGTGTGGCTCCTCTGGTGTTACACACGTCCATAAGCCAAGGTAACCACATGGGTCGTGCGCTTGTCTGCAACCTAAGTGGTATAAAAAAAAAGGTAGTCGGGTTTTAGTTTTAAACTTTTGCTTTGACATCTCATCCTTTCCCCCTTCACTCATGGGCTTCGTGCATGTGGTAGATATACTTATTTAGTATTGCTATAAAAGGCGGCATTACTGAGGTGGTTAAAGGTGACCATCACGACGAAAACGAGGAACTATTTAATCATGATTTACTTCACTGCATGCCATCAGTCAAAAAATCAATCTTAACAAGAAAAATGCTCCAAAAATTTCCTAAAAAAAGTGTATACTAATCACAACAGACATTTTAAAATAGTTCTAGTAATGAGTTTGTTCGAACATGGCAATTTGAGTCGGTGCCAATGTTATCCAGTGTTGCCATACTCGGCATGTTAATTATTGTTGATGTGGTGTTAGCACGCCATAGCATGGCAACTTCGGCCTAACTTGAATTATTTTATTGTGTAAGTAATTAAGAATAGCATGCTATCAGTTGTATTAATTTCTGAGAATTAATATAACAATGATAACATCACAATTTTATACTCATTACTGTGGAGTCCCCTTAGCGGCTGTCCATTAATTACGTGATTTTTTAGCAATTTTTAAGCCCCCCCCCCCCCTTCCTCATAGTGATACGTGGTTAGGTTTCAGACAGCCCCCCCTCCCCCACCCAAAATCAAGTGTATTTTTGGTACAAGTTATTTAAAATACGTAATATTTACTTTTTTGCACATAATTTACAAAAAATAAATACACTGAACTGAACTGAACTGGTGAAGTCTCGTGATTTTGTCCGAACCTTGATCCTTACATGATTAGAGGCAGGCTTACACCCGTATGAGGGCCCCATCAAGACCTTCGGGGCCTAAACCAACCGCACCTGCAAGCCAGTACAGCTATTAGATAACGGATGAAATTCTGCCGCAGGTTTTCCACTTAAGGTTAGGATGTCAGAAAGCAGTCCCTGCCGCAAAAGCCGATAAAGGTCAAATTTATAGAAAGAGTGAGAGTTCTCTCATCCTCTGTTTTATCTCCGAACCCCGAGGGGAAAGCCTGAACCTCGTCCGTTATTTAGCAGGTGCATCGACTAGCGACTGAGGCAGACTTGACCCCAAAGCTGTTCAAAGGGCCCTGTTCACCTCTACCTTTTATACCGCTATAAAATTATTCCTTTTTACTTAATTATTCTACTCGACTCAAGTTAGGTTACTTAATATTCCCCCTATCCCCGGTAGCAACAAACAAAACAATAAAATTACCTTTCTGAAACTTGTCTCGAGACCTCTGCAGTGCACTCGTATACATAGTCGAGAGCAGCCGACCGACTCAGGCGCAAATCAACACCGTTGTAACCTCAAGTTAATTGAAACAGCGAAAAGTTTGTGATTTAAAAGTGGACTTTGGTAGGATGTTTGTTATAAGCGGTAGCGAGAGCAGTGTATTTTTTATAATAATACCACTTAGGTGACTGACCAGCCCACATGATGGAAAATGTTTACCGTGGCCTATGGCATGAACATTCGAGCTGGCGACCTTGTAGAAACCTTCTAATGCCCTACTTGAAGAACCCCATATTTTAGTCGCTTGGAAGGACATCGAGGAAAATCCGGGTACTGTTTTCCCTCTTATTGACTTATTTTTGCTTTTACGGAAGACCCCGAGTAGAAAACCAGCACCAGTATCTAGTCTATTAATCAGTAGGTGAAGATGGCTTGGGTCTAATATTTTATTGGGGTCCTATAGGTACAACTACCCTGCCCTCATACCTATGGTTACACTTATCCAATCAAATTTAAACTCTATCTTGTTATAAACAACAATTAATACCGAGAAATTTTAATATCATTAACAAAATTGTCGCATTGTGTTCGTGTTTTCTCATAGTGTTTCTACTTAAAATATAGTATTCATATTTATAGTAGTCGTACAAGGCGACTAAGGGATAGGGCTGTTTAACATCAGACAGATATATACAGCCCAGACTCAGCCTCATGTGCATGGCTCAAGTCAACAATAGTGCCCGGAAAACGGCAATAGACTCATGATTGGAAAAATGTGGTGTTAATTCACCTCTGCCTAATCTTCCGCGGCTAAAGGCGCTATTATATGTATGTTATATGTATATGTTTCTACTTTCAAGGTCATAAAACACCATAAACTGTAAATCCATAAAACAAGTTTTATTACAAGCTTTCAAATGTGAATATTAATCAACTTCATTAATTATTAATACCCATAAAACAAAACTAGTAGCAATAACGCAAGAGGCTAATTAATTACTTCGTTTAGTCATAAATTAATGTCTGTTTTACAATTAGGATGATATGTTTATAACAAAGTATTGATATTTTGATGTTAAATTGAGGTTAATGGTAGAATTATAAAATGCCAGAAACGTGTGTAATGATTTATTTTATGAATGTAAAACATGAGACTTTCTTAAAGAACCTACTGTAAATAAATTTTACAGCAGAGAAACGTTCCACCAAACTGGGTTTTCGTGTATCATTGAAATTCATTTTATAATCATATTTGATAATTCAATTTAGTTCGACTTAATATGAATTCCTAGCATTGGTCAAATCCGCTCTAAGTTGTCGAAACAGCAAAGGTAGGACACGATGGTATTACCGCCCAATTGAGCAGTCCGACTGGGGAAGTACCTCCGTCCTACAATAACCAAAAGCTTGTCCTGCTATGCCTTTAACACTGACGGCACTGAAACTCTCTGTGCTTACAGGGTTGGCAGCGCGAGTGTGACTTCCTTGGTTTTGCACTCGTCCATAGGTCACGTTAACCACTTTCCATCAGGTGGGACGTGAGAGCTTGTCTGCCACTTAAGTGGTATAATAAAAAACAAAATTGCAATTTGTATGGGCAAGCAAAGAGGATTATAAAAGAAAGTGCCATCCAGCACAAATACATCCACTCAACCAAGACAGTACCCTCTCCTCAGGCCTCACCTTACCTCTGTTCCCCGTAGGTATTTCTTTATTTCGCCGTCTCTGAGTCTGTGATAAGATAACCCTCGCAGTGATACTGCTAGCGTTGCAAGAGTTTTTAAATCATGGTAACCACTTACCAATAGGTGGGCGCGACCTTACTTGTATTAAAATGCAATAAAATACCGCAGTATAGTATTAATAATGATAAATAATTAAAGTAGTAATAATTAATGAAACACTATACAGAACCGTTAAATATTCCTACGCTAAGTTTACCATTTTTTTAAAACTGCCATAGTTTATATAATAATTAATTGCATTTTTATGATAATTTAGAATATTTTTTAATATTGGTAACATCGTCCCACGCTTGGAAGGGCATTGGGCATGGCATGGCTGTCAGTAAAAAGTCAATAATGTGTAAATTAAATCATGGTTTGAAATATATGAATACTACTTTTATATATTAATTTGCCGTGTGGTTTCCGGCAGAGTAGAATTAGGGCACCCCATCTCTTCCCATACGGTGCCGTACAAGGCGACTAAGAGATAGGGCTGTTTAACATCAGACAGATATATGTATACAGCCCAGACTCAGACACAGATGCATGGCTTGAGTCAACAATAGTGCCCGGAATACGGCAATATGCTCACCCCCTATTACGTGGGACCGAATACAATTATATGTACTACTTGTACATTTGAGAAGAAAAATGAAGTCTCTGTATTTTTTTAATAAAATATATAAATAAAATAAATTAAATTTTTAATTAAAATCATCTATTGGATATAAACAATAGTTCTAATACACGTGTACAATAAAATTGTGAGGAAGACTTTTTTTCGTTTTTTTTTTTAAATGTTCCTTTAAGTTATTTCCTTTTCCGTTTCCTCTAGGTAATGTCCCTTTTCATTAAAAAAGAAACTAAAAACAAATCTAAATCATTTACAAATATATAACATATACTTATCTATGCAACAAAAACATTCATCACCAGTTTCTTTTTGACGGCCTCTGTGGCGTAACGTTCGACTCCTACACAGGAGGAGCGGGTTTGATGCCTGCTCAGTGCAAATGTTTATATGCACGAATATGTATATTTGCATTGGTCTGGGTCTTTCTATGTATAATGTGTATGTAATTACTAAAAAAAGTATGTACGTTTATCCGCATTCTATAACACAAGCTAGTTAAGCTCTGCTTACCATGTGTCTAGATAGCGTTGTGTAGAATGTTGTAGAATATTTATTTATTTATTATTTTACAATCACTTTCAACATAACTTCTTTTAAGCCACATCACGCTAATATATCTACATTCCTCATTATTTTCACCTCACGCTGTTTAAATACGTCTAAACGAAACTAATTTTTAGCTAATTAACCAATAAACAGGTATGTCATGATAATAAAACGATAATAAAATGTTAACCTAATCAATAAAAATAAATTAAACATAATTTCTAAATTATGTGCTTGTAAATAATTTCTTACGAGACATGAGTTAATGCAGGGGTTATCTGACAGTTTCTAAATTTCATACTTAATTTGAAGATAACTTTGGCATTATCTGACTGTTTTATATAATTTAACACTATAATGTCATTGTTTACACAGTCAAAAATCCTCATAGTTATCGGTAACTGAAGTATTTTTTTTAGTAGGAGGTAGGACACGACGCTATTTCCATTCAATTGAGCAGTCCGACTGGGGAACTACCTCCGCCCTACAGAACACCGCGGCCATAATAACCTCGTGTTGTGTTCCCGGCGGTGAGTAGCGTAGCCTGAGCTCACTGGAGGGTTTTTGTGCTGTCAGTGGGAAGACTAAAGGCTTGTCCAGCTTTGTCTTTTACACTAACGGCACAGAAACTTTCAATGCTTGCAGAGTTGGCAGCGCGAGTGTGACTCTCATGGTTTTGCACGCGTCCATAGGCCACGGTGACCACTTTCCATCAGGTGGGCTGTGCTTGTCTGCCACCTAAGTGGTATAAAAAAAAAGTATTGAAGCTTCGAAGTTCACTATTTATAAGTAAATATTTTGATATTGTCAGATCCCCTTCACCCACTCAAGTATTCTCTACTAACAAGTCGCTACACGCTTCTACTTGTACCACACACCCGCTGTCCGCCCAACTGTCGAATGTAAAGAAAACTCGGAAATACAAACTAATAGCTTATTAATAGTTCACGCCCACTCGTTACGTTGTACCACTCAATTTGAAGTAATACTGAAATAACATACTTGAGAGACCATACAATATTGCCCTGACAGCTACGAGGTATTAAGAAGGGGCAATTATTTCTTGTTTTTTCATTTGAAAATCGGTGGAGCGTCGTATATCGGAAGGTCAAGGGATCGATTCTCGCTCAGTGCAAATATTTATTATGAGTCCATACCGATATTACAAATGTGAAAGTAACTCTGTCTGTCTGTATGTTACGCTTTCATTCGTAAACTACTGAACCGATTTTGATTTAATTTGGTATAGGGGTAGATTAAACCTTGAGAAAGGACATAGGCTATGTTTGGAAGCGATAATCGACATCCAAGCGGGCGGAGCCGCGGACAAAAGCTTGTTATGAGTATTTGCATTGAATTGGGTGTTTCTTGATATCGTATGTTTCTACAAAAAAAGTATCTAAGTATTTTCATCCGCATTCTAGAACCTATAACACAAAGTAAGTTTAGATAAGTAAGTACAGAATGTAATAGATTTTTTCTTTTTTGAACGTGGTTTCAATGTTTGCACTTTAGAGTACTTATTGTTTTTTATTAGTATCGTGGCTTTTCTGGTAACAACTGTTCGTTGTTCATTAGATGCATCAACTTGCAGGTTTGGGCCTCAAGGATGTGAGAGGTATGACTCTGAAGGCGAACGCACACGACATCTGCAGACGCGGAGAGTACCGTGAAATAGACTTGACAATGATAATTTGTTTATTGTTTTAATACATTCCGGCTTCTCAATGGTGATGTTTATCCATATCGCAGTTTAACTAGTAATGTATGTGAAAATTGGAAATGTTTAAGCTATAGACATATGAGCGAATTGCGAGATTTTCTTTTGTTTCTATGGAACATGCGGTCGGGTGACGGTGTCGTTTCTTCACATACATTACTTGTTGAATTTCGATACGAATAAAAGATACCTACCATTGAGATGCAGCAATGAATGAAAACAATTATCATATTCAAGTGTATACTTGTAAGTGTGTGTAAGGTACGCTCCGCGTCTGCAGTTGTTGTATGCAGTCGCCTTCTGAATCATACCTTGTCCTCTATACTTTTTATGCCTTTTAAAGAATTCAAATATTTATTAGTTTCTGTCGACGTTTCGGATGCGTTGCAGAACCCGTGGTCACGACTCTCTGGATGGACGCACTCGTGACTACGGGTGCGTCAAAAATAACATTAGAAAATCCATTTCCATTCGATTATGTGCGAAAGTAACTCTGACTATCTGCCTGTCTGTCTGTTACGCTCTCTAACCTAAACCACTATAGCGATCTTGATAAACGGAGTTATCCCGAAATGGTTTTTTATTGTTGAAAAACTCCAGAAGCGTTGAACCATTTTTGTGTACTGTGTATTTTTAAATGATCGCGGTGTGAATTGAAAACGTCGGCAGAAATAGTAAATTCCATGATTTAATCGCGAAAAGTCCCGAATCATTGTATAATTATTAATTTTTGTATAGTGTTGACCTATGGACGTTGGTGCAACACCAGGGGTATCACACTCGTGCTGCCGATCCTGTAAGAACAGAGTTTCTGTGCCGTCAGTGTAAGAAACAAAGCAGTCAGTCTTCCCACTTACAGCCCGAAAACTCTCCAGCTCTGGCTACCCTACTCACCGCAGGGAACACAACACGAGGTTGTTATAGCCGCGGTATTCTGTAGGGTGTAGCTACTTGCCTAGTTTTATATTTAAGTGAACCGTCACACAAAATTAGCGACGTAGTGAAGTTTTCAAATTAAACTTAGTGAACAGAAAGTATGTGCCAAACGTTGCTTTGCTAGTTCATTTATTAGTGAAATGGGTTTATAGAAGTTTGTGAGCACTGGTTTGTTTTTGACTATTTGTGTGACAGTTAATTTTGTTTCGCATCAAAGGAAGTGTTTTATCAGATTTTTTTGTGTAATATAAAGCGAATGAGTTCCACCCTCTTCCTTTCTTTACAGGATAACATGTTCAGTTCCTATTTGTTGAAAATAATTTCGTAAGAACTTATCCTTGCCGCACCATAACGTTATGGAATTCTTTACCAGGACACGAGCTTCCTTCTTCCTACAGTCCCGGGTCCTCTAAGTAGGGTCGTGAAAAAGTTTCTGATGAGGCCATCAAGCTGAGGGCCACCATTGTAACATTGTTGGTGTCAGCTCAACTATCAGGCGAAGGGAAGTTATATTAATAGTTATACTAGTTAAGAATGAAATCGGCTGTAGATATGACTTCTCAGTAGGAATTATCAGAAAGAGTTGTGGCTACTCTAAAGTTAAATATGTTTAGATGTGTGTAAGCATTGATGTTAACACCTGTACTTATCAGAAAGAGTTGTAATGTGACTACAGAAAAGTTAAAATATATTTTGTCTGTCCATGATCCGCGATATTGAGGACGAGTGTGCGATTTTGTGAACCAAACACCGCGGAAAAACGCTCGTCCGTGATACTACAGACATGATGTATGCTTGTCTGCGTCCGCGTCCGCGATACCCCGCACCGTGAAAACGCAGCGTAAGCTAAGCATCGATGTTAACACCTGTACGTAACAGAAAGATTTGTTTTGTGACTACTGAAAAGTTGAACATGTTCAGACGTATGTAAGCATTGATGTAAGCACCTGTACCTCGCCAGGCAATGAGCACTAATCAATACGGCAGCGCCGAAGGTGGCGAAAAATAACGAATGTTGTATTACTGACGATCGTGTGTTTCCGTACGCTCGACGGCTCTTGGTAGTGGCAGCAAAACAATCTAAATTAACAGAATATTAAGATTTTTTTTAAACATTAAGTATCTATTAAGTATCTAACTCCCGAATAAATTTGGGACTGCCGACAGTAAACTCCCGCGACGTTATGAAGTTAGTGGCTTCAATTTGCGACTTAGCACTTTCGATTCCGCCCATTCGTTTGGTAAAAGCGTGATCGTTATCACCTTTCTTGTTTCCCGGAACTACAAGAAGTGTCAAAAACTGAACTGCCAAGAGTCTGAAATAAGGCAGAATATCTTGAATAGGTGCATTTGTTATTTTTAACAATATTATTGGCACCCTGTTGCTCTTATAATAAATATACCTAAGTCATGATTGACAGGTGTATGGCCCGAGAGTACAGTAGTACCTATATGTAGGCTATTTTTTGAACGTAGATAATATTTCAAAATATACAAGATGAGGAACTAAGTACCATAGTTAGAGGAAACAGATTATTTTAACTTTTGCAGTAGTAGACCCCTGCCTTACCGGAATCATTAAACAAAAATCGGTACTTAATTGACTATTTTCACGCTATATAATATGACACTAAAAATGCAAACGATAATAAACAGTCACATCGTACGTTATTTGAATAACGTAATAAATAGCCGTTCAAGATTGACACTGCGAATGACATGACATTTAACGAAGTAAACGCATGTTATTTGCCAAACACACAATTTCGAAATTAACAACACGTTATCGACCACATCAACACATCATTTGTCATAATAAAAATAAAACGTTAACAAGTTAAATGAGAACGAAAATTATTTGGAATATTTTACTAGTAATACTGTCATTACGTACATAAGTAACAAATATTAATATCTGCTAAATAATACATTCGAATAAATTTTAAAATTTAATCGAAAATTTGACATTACATTTGCTAACCCTCCACCGCGGCGTATGCAGCAACGTTCGTAATCGACGGCCGGTTGGGGACGTATTGGGCCGTCGCGGAGACGCCGCTGGCTCTCTGTTTTTAAAGCTTTCTTCTCCCCCCACCCCACCTGTAGGGGGGCAGAGGAGGCACCCTCAACAATCGATGGACGGCGTCACGTTAGTGCAGCGCCCGATCAAGTGCATACGTGAGGACTTTCTTTGATGCGTCTTTGTGTGGACGGACGGGGGTGAGTTAATTGTTTGGCTCTCTTTCTAATGTGAATTGAGTTAGTTTAGCGCATGATATAAGATATATTTTTCTAGTATTGTTGTTAGATCTAATGAAGTTTTATGAAGGTTTATTTTTTCTATTACGTATACTTTTAGAAGGATAAGACTAATGGCCAATGGAGACTGAAAGTCAGAGAAGTTGATTCTTATTCGATCACCATCATCCGAGGGACTGTCCCGGTTGCATACGTGATTGCATTTTGAAGTCGACTGTCCTATTACCATGAACTTACTTATTTTAGCTTTTGTGGAAGCTATTACCATCTTTTTTTTTAATTTTTACACCAACATACTTCTCTATTCACTTATCTTTACAAGGATGCAGTTCGATTTAATATTTGACAGATCAAAACCACTCCCACTACATTAATTTAACTAAATCCAACAATGCAATAATTACAAACCACAAAAAATGTTACAATATTTCAAATCTACTGCACTATTACGAAACTCCATTACCAAAGTTTCAACCGAACATAACTAGAGTTGAAAAAAAAAACTAATCAAAATGTATCCAAATTAAAGCCGTAGCGGGTCGTTTCGACCGCCGTCAGCAGCACACGGTTGAGTCTTTGTGAAATTGTTTACAGTGAGCAGTGAACGGGCGAATTTCTTGCGACTCCGTCTGGCACGGAGTGACAGGTTGTCACGGGCAGCCTGCACTCCGAGATGTCGCTGCAGTTTATATAAATTGTGTGTGAATTTCTTTATACATGTTTTAGTGTGGTTTTACATAATTTCATGGAATCAATGGTTTCTTAACAGTATTATTTTATGGTAATTATGACGACCCCCTAGCAAGATGGATTGACGACCAGACAAAGGTGGTTGGGACAGACTGGATGCGGTAGGCGGAGGATCAGAAGAAATTGGGAAAGGTGTACGTCAGTGGACTTCAATAGGCTAATTATTACTAATACAACTAACAAATTTTCAAGTACGTTGCCCTATATTAGGCTTTGCTTATATAGGTTTACATAATTATGTTAACCTATATAAAATTGCCACTGGCAAAATTAAAATTGTAATGATTTTATTACAGATCTTTGCAACAAGAAAGTAAGATGTAAATCTAATCGCCTTTCACATCATTATGAATTTTTGAATTTCTTCATTGGTAAAAGAATTTATTGTCAACATACCTTTCTAAACAAACTTAATTAAGTTCCATTTTTTAGTTCATTCATCGCCTTCTATCGCCTGCGTTCACCCACTGGACTCTACCCAACTAAATTTTATTCGTTTGTTTGTAGGTCTATCTGTCATTAGATATATGCTATTGCCTCTGTGGCGTAGCGGTAGAACGTTCGACTGCTACGCAGGGGGCGCGGGTTCGATTCCCGCTCTGTGCAAATATTTTTAAGCATGAATATGTATATTTGCATAGGTCTGGGTGTTTCTATGTATAATATGTATGTATTTACAAAAAAAAAGTATCTAAGTATGTTTATCCGCATTCTAGATTCCATAACACAAGCTAGTTAAGCTAAGCTTACTATGGGTCTAGATAGCGTTGTGTAGAATGTTGTAGAATATTTATTTATTTGTTTATTTAATGTTAGATTCGATAGGTGTTAAATTACTCTTTAAACCAATCGCACTTATCATTTCCGCGTACACCTACATAATGCGCTTTTATCAAGATTAAATGGCGTTATGTGTTCTATCACGTCTATGACATTTCATATGTCAAAAGGTCACTCTAATGTCAAACCCACGCATATTAACACTTCATAATATGTATTCTAAAACCATCTTTATATAAGTTCAATGACTCATGTGTGACAGCCAATATTGCACAATATTTTAATATTCTAAAAAAATTAAGTTTACGATCATAACTAAAATGGTTATTTATGTCAATATTGACGATAAATAACTCATTCAAATGTCAATAACCTGAATGAAAGGTGTCAAATTGACGAGAATATTCTTAGTTCAAATTCAAAAACTGTTCATATTGGCATTCAATAAAATTGTTAATTTGACGAGTTATATTGTGACAGAAGTCAGTTTTGTATCAAGGTCAATGTGGCATAGTATTGATTTGATTATTTAATATACTGATGTCATTAATTTCTTTAGTAAATGAAATTCAAAATTTGAAAACTAAGGATGTGGTAGTGTTTCAATTTAAATTGCGAACAAATTTATTTTCTCTATAGGTAAATACATTTAATAACCTCAGCTTGAAAACCTCATCAGAGCTTTTCCATGCCCCGCTTAAAGGACCCGGGACTGAAGGAAGAAGGATACTCGTGTACTGGTAACGAATTCCAAGAATTCATGGTGCGGCAAAGAAATAAAAACAATTTTTTATCTAGGACACGCCAATTTGACTTCACCTCGCCTGATGGTAAGCTAAAAACACTAAGTAATGTTACAACGGTGGCGCTCAGCTTGGCGACCTCAACAGTTGCTTTTACATACCCCGCTTAAAGGCCCCGGGACTGTATGAAGAAGGAAACACGTGAACTGGTAATGAATTCCAGGTCTTGGTGGTGCAGCAAAGAAAAGAGTGGCCGAACCGCTTGGTTCTTGCTCGTATATTCTGCACAGTGTAAGAGTGACATCTAAGCCCTGCACGTATTGTCTTGTGTAGGAAAGGAGATAGTACTCGTTTGGTGAATTTGAACCCGCCGCAGCACCCCGTGTCATCCTCAAGAGACACCCAAAAACCTGTATTGCGCGTAAAGAACACCTTTTGAGCATATTTTAGGTTCAAGATATATGCCTCGAGCAATAAAACATATAAAAATTAATTTCGAACATACCGAATTCATGAACGAGACTCGAATTCGGAACACCTTTGCTACCACTGCACCACAAATAACAAACGCCTAAATCGTGATTCGTGTCAAACGAAATGTTATCAAAACTAAATGCCTTTGATCACATCTCGCAATCAATATGATGGCAACACTAAGGAGCGTCAGTACAGCGCTGAACAATTCAGTCGTCGCTGTCAGTGAGACAGTGCTGTACACTGACGTGACAAGCGACGGGTGGTGGAAGTCTTAAGAAAATAGCGGTTGTACCGATTGTTCGGTACTGTGACTAGTTCTTGTCAAACATTTAATTATTTATCTTTGTGTTTTTAAATAGATAATATTTGTGATTGTGATGAGAATTGGCTTATTTCCTATTACTTGTACTGAAAATAATAGTTTGTGAAATGAGGGTATTAATACACCCTTACTTTACCCTTGCCTCTTCGGAAATTTATAGGCGTGAATATAATTCCGTGAGTTTACGATTTCTTACAAAGTTTTAGAAGCTTAGCTTACTTAAAGTCATCTCAGAATGCTGTTTATTTAATACATTAGTACAGGTGTCAATGTTTCACTTTATAATACATTCTCTGATCTGTATTACGATAATGTGATAACGCTTTTTGTAATTTATATTATATATTTTTTTAATTTATTCAAATAAATCATTCATTAATTCATGCATTCATTCATTGTGTTAAAAATATTCTTTCTTCATCTCCACGCCACCTCAGAGTCAATCCCTAATTAGACTACTTTTAGTATAAATTCTAACTAAAATTACTACCTAGGTACCTAACCTAGATAACAGTGCTTACCACATACCACGCTACCTCTCATATCTTGCGTCGTTAAACCAAGTCTGGAGTGAAATTTCCAGCGGAATGGAGTAAACTTGGAGACGTGGCTGCGACAGCGAGCTCGCGTCATCCCGATGCAAGTTGATAATGCAAGAGTGTGCTCGACACGGTGTTGTTTTAACTTCATATCGGGACGGGACTGGTGGCTTCTTTTGAAATTCATAGCAAGTCGAACAGTGTGAGTAATATCTGTCTATCATACTTATTACTACTAACTCAATTACCAAGACTATCCTGTCCGCCTGGAGAGGTATGATGCCGAATTCTGCAGCACGCAGCATTGCTGCACGATAGTGCTGTACAGTTCTATCAGTCTCCATATAACTGTTGTGCAGCACTGCTGGCAGACAAGCACACGATACCTTTAATGGAAAGTGGTTATGGACGTGTGCAACACCAGGGGAGTCACGCGCTGCCGACCCAGTAATCACAGAAAGCTTTTGTGCCGTCAGTCAAGCAGGACAAGCCTTTGGTCTTCCTACTGACAGTGAGCTCTGGTCACCCTACTCACTGCCGGGAATACACAAATATGTAATAAATAAACAACAGTAAATCACCACGAACAAAGCAACACTGCTATGCAACACTTGTACGTGCTGCAGAGTTCAGAATGATACCTTTACTGTCCGTCTGTCTGTCCGCTGGCGGTATCTAATGATCACTAGCTAGTCGGTTGAAATTTTCACAGATGTACTACATTTCATATTATATTGCGATATTGAGATATATCGGCAACAAAAATACATCATCTTATAAGAGGGGTGTCTGATTTACAATAGACTGGTTATTTTCTAAAAAAAACACTCTGAGCCGGAATCGAATCGATAACTTCTGACATAGCAGTCGAATGGACTACCGCTATGCCACACAAGTCACTAATATAACTGTTTTTGGCAACTTGTGCATCACAAATAAACTCATTCACAATATTTATGTTTGTAGTGGTTTGGCAATCCACTTATTTGATTACATTTTATTAAATACTAGCACCTAAAATAGTCTCGAAAGAAGAGTCCTCTCCTACTTATAACTACAAATAAAGCGGTGTTGGTATAATGACTGAACAATCGGATTTGCAATCGTGAGGTCGCGGATACGAACTCCGCCCAACGACGACGGGAACCCACTGCCCATTTAAACTATTTAGCGTAGCTGAAGAAGATAACAAACATGCCTATTGCCAAAAAGCGGCAATAGTTTAGTGACTAAGGCATCGGATTTGCAATTGTGAGGTCGCGGGTTTGTACCCCGGGCAATACACTACCAAAAGGAATCCACTTCTAATACCTATAAGCTATTCAGTTTAGCTAAAGGAGTTAAAGAGAATATCATCTACTACATACATTTGCACAAAAAAAAGTGTGTGTTTACGCTTCTGTCAACTCCTTTCGTCATATAAAGGCGTAAACATACATGCGCAAAGTAAATTCAAAACCTAAAACTACAACTCACACCAATAAACATCCTTAAAACTGCACGCTATCAAATACCATTGTGAACACCCGTCCAGTTCTTCAGAGGACGCCGGAGTACACCCGTGACAGTCATTTAAGACAGTGACGTGACGTACCCCCACCCTACCGCCCACCCGTTTGCCCCCCACCCCTTCACCCGCCAGATGGATTGATATTGCAGCAGCTAGCAGACGTAAGAAACGATAGTGCGGAAAATAAAAAATAAGTGCCGTTTTAGTTTTGAATTAGAGCTGTGGAGCAAAACTAACTTATCTTAATATAAACACTCGTTCATAAAGCTACGAATTATATAACAACATAGTATATTTTTATATAAGACTCGTCAGTTAAACCACCTCGCCTGATGGTAAGCTGAAGGCAAAGACTCAGAATAGAGGGTCACAGTTACATACATATAGCTACATTGAATGAAATTTTAATCATTTAGTACGCTAACTATTCAAAATCGATCGAGAAAAAATTTAAACGGTCCAGGTGGGATTCGAACGCGCGATCTTTCCCGTACAGAGGGGAACGCTCTCTCTGACTACATCACCGAACCTTCGCCTGAAACCATCCAAATTCTTCTATACATATATCCTTCTTACAGCGACTGTGGGAGCCATCTAACGATATTTGTACGAACATGTACCATGTTACAATGGTGACACTCAGCTTGACGACCTCATCTTATGCTTTTTCACAGATGATAATGACAGGTTAAATATGTCCACTTAGCACAAACAGAAATATAGAAACAACGAGCGCGTATGAATATTAAAATATTGAAGAAAGGCGGTCTAAATTGATAATCCACATTTGTCTTACAATAGCAAATCCAACCTGCATATCCAAATCAAACCTCTTCAGCAAAACACGTCAAAAACAACACACCTACAATGGAGAAGCTAAAACATTTCTATTTCACTTCAAGTTGAAAAGTACGGGACGGACGTAAACGAGACTCCAGGACGGCGTGATGGCGATTCTGAGACAGTGACGTGACGCCCCCCCCTATGCCCCCACCACTGCCCGGGGGTAGGGGCCGCTGCATATTGACCCACCCCGGATAATAAGGGGGCTATGCACTGAGGAGCGCACAAGTCGGGGCATCTTTTGTATGTACAGAATGTGTGTTTTTTATTTTTGTACTTTTTATATTTCGATTTCAAATATAGAATCTGATTTCTATTGTCATTGCGAGAAATGTAGACGGCTTTGTGTAATTAATTAGCGAGTCCTTTTTGTAAAAGTGTCGTTTTTGAAAATGTGCCGTTATTGAACTGACAACTTCAATAAGCTCTGATTGGATGTTTTATTAGAATATCGGAGATGATATTAGGTCTTTTATTGAGTTTCTTTGGAGCAGGTAATACTTTTTACCAAATTGATTATGATCTGTTCAGTTTGGAATGGAAATGAGTGATTTTGATCTGGTTCATTTCCTTTGTCTTTATAAAGCTAATCGAGATACTTATTTGATTTCTTAACACAATATTAGACGAACATTGATCAAATGTGGATTTTATAATTCTGTTTACGGAAATTAAGAAATAGTAGAAACCTAACAATAGGTTGAAGGTGGTAGACAGAGCACTACCAACATCTTTAGGGTTTAAAGCTACCTCATTTGATAAAGCATTGGTGCAGGCTTTCTACATAGGGTTGGAAGGGTCAAACGGCAGTCACTTTAGTAATAGTTAACAAAGTAATTAAACTATAAACTTGGGATGCAATCGGGATATCACCAGGAAGATGATGACCAAAGAATATATTATTTAGTTGGTTCGTAGTTCAAGTTTATAAACTTTACTAAATAATAAAACTAAACGACCTTCGTGCCCCAGTTTCGTAGCAATGTTTGTACTAACCCTCCCCGGAGGGATAGGCAGAGGTCCATTACTAGTCACATATCGCCAACTTCAGTCCCGAGTAATAGGGGGTGAGGAAATTCTTACAGGGTCGGCGGTGCGAATGTGACCCCCTGGTGTTGCTGCACATATTCATAGGCCACGGTAACCACTTTCCATCAGGTGGGCCGTCTGCTTGTCTGCCATCTAAGTGGTATAAAAACTTACAGGTGAAATTAGCTTAAGCCCAGTACACACTAGAGGAATGCAAAATTAAATAAAAAGACGAAATAGATAATACAACAGCATAGACAACAAAAAATACGAACTCTTTAAAAACAACACCCTCAACCCTTGCTTCAAACGTGAAATGTCAACACGTCAAAGTCATTTGCACAAAATTAAATACCGCTCAAAGACGTCCGACGTCGACGTCACCCCTCGGACGTCGGACGAGACACCCCCACCCCACTGGCCCCTGCCAGATGGATTGATATTGCCCCGCGAATGCAGGTGGGCATCTCGGCACGACGATTTATAAGGAGTGTCTTATGTCGACTGTTTTACTTCGGTTTTATATTGTGAAACCGATAAGTCTCTACGAAATATGTATGTCCATACTTGAAATTAATTACAATTGTTAATTAAATTAAATAAATGTCCAATTAATACAAAATGTCAAAATTGTACCACAAGCAAAGCTTATCGATTAAGATACATACATACAGATAATTACGCCTTTTTTTTTTTTTTTTATACCACTTAGTTGGCAGACAAGCACACGGCCCACCTGATGGAAAGTGGTTACCGTGACCTATGGACGTTCGTAACACCAGAGGAGTTACAGTCGCGCTGCCAACCCTGTAGTTTCTATGCCGTAGACAAAGCAGGACAAGCCTTTAGTCTTCCCACTGACAGCACAAATTCTCCAGTGAACTCTGGCTACCCTACTCACCGCTGGGAACTCAACACGAAGTTATTATAGCCGCGGTATTCTGTAGGGCGGAGGTACTTCCCCTGTCGGACTGCTCAATCGGGCGGAAATACCGCCGTGTCCTACCTCCTATATATATGCCTTTATCCCCGGAGGGTTAGGCAGAGGTGAATTAACACCCACATTTCACCAATCATTGAATACGGTGACACCTGTACAGTGTACAGTGTACACCCATCTTATACACTAGACCCATGAAAGAAAATCTAAAACTGCGAATCCCACAGAAATATTAACCATCTTGGAATTCGCACTAACTTCAATCATAAATTGAAGGAGTTAGAATGAAGAAATATACTCCCCCCATAAAGTTGCACTTGCCGGAAACATTCTCCACTTTAAAAAAGGATTATCTTTCCCACTTGTTTTATCTATCAGACAATCTATCTATCTATCGTATATAAATACAAAAACAAACTAACTCAACATTCCTATCGAACGCTCATCCATATACTTAGTATATTTTAACATCCACCTTCAGTAGACTTCCTTTTCAAATAAATTGTCAACCCTTAAGAATAACAAAACCATCCCTTCACATCAAACGAGAAGAAAAAAAAAACAAAATTAATAGTCAAAAGTTCTTAACAAGTCGGAAAAAACAACATCCCTCTCTTACACGCCATAAAAACGGACAAAGACACATGTCCCCCCATATTATCTTCAATTAAGAAACTCCGATAATGTACTGAGCAGTGACATACGTAGTACATTACCAGTCAACAAGACCCTTCGACCAGTTAAAATCTCGAACACAAACAGCTCAAGTTATATTTGATAACCAATTGAAAAAAAATCGTACAGGCAATTATTGTATTCAAAATTCAACCTTATTACTGTGGGGGTAGGTGTCAAAGAAGTTGTTGAGGAGTTTGTGGTAGTTTCCCTTGAGCGATGGCCGTTGGACGGTGAGTGATGGGTACAGGTCTCGTGTGATTAGTGGATGGGCAGTAATCTGGGATAATGATTCATGATGCTAATCATTTTGTTCTAAACGACAGATGTCATTACTTCACGGGGAGATTTGTCAGGTGTGGTTACAACTTTTTTGTTTAGGTTTTTCCTGGAGAAAATGGAAGAGATTTTATTTTCGATATGGTAGGTAATAGGTTTGTTATTTCTTTTTCATTTGGCTATATTAGAGTGTCTATCACGTTACACGTACGTTGCGTACTCTAGAACCAAAAACACTAATTAAAAACCCATTATATTTGAAAAATATTATACCAGGTATTCACCAAGTGATCAAAGGCGAAATATAGCTAAGTAAAGAACGCAAAAGACCAAAGTTTAGGAGTAGTCAAAGACTTTGTCGATCTAACAATTAATCACTCGACATTATGTAGTTAATGATTGCTTTCATTCAGTTGGTGTGTACCAGGCTTGAAGTGTAAGTAAGTGTAGTGATGGGATGGGATGATAATAATTTCCACTATTAATACATAATATAATGACCGTTTTACGTAGGCCTAGCTCTGTTCACCTTTGAAATCAAATCGAATTTGTCAAAGCATAGACAAACAAAGTGTGTACACCCCAAATAAAATACGATTTTGATCAAAAACTGCCAGTTGCAAATAATATAGATACTCCACCGGAAACGACTCTCAGCTGTCACTCACACGATACGTCACATCCTGTCACACACACGTCATTGACGAGCGTTCGATTTTTAAACACGTTACATATTGTTGACAGCTGAATATTGTGTTGTGGCGTTAGTTTTTAACTGTCAAATAGATATTTTGTTGATGATAAATCAAAACTAGATATTATTTCTTTCATACACACTCTGTATAGTCCATAGTTAAACCTATCTCAGAAGGGGTAGGTATTTTAGTAACCAAAGTTTACGAAATGCTTTTCAGTCCGTTTTTTTATCAAGAACACACCATCTTGACTTCACCTCGTCTGATTTTCATTACAGACACTAAGTTAGCCTCATCAGATGGTTTTTCACGCCCACTTAAATTAAAGGACCCGGGACTGTAAGAAGTAGAAACAACGTGAGCTGGTACCACGTGGTCCTATAGAAAACAAGGCTGATTGAGGCAACAAAGCATACCACCGTCACCTAAAGATGATTGTATTGTAGAATTTCAATGCTCAAGATGTGTCTCAGTAGCTCAGTGTTCAGAGTTCTTCCTATAAGGAACTGCTAGCGGTTTCAAGTCTCGGATAGGGGGAATTCTCTGATTTAAGCTTCCAACATCGAGAGGACAGCCTACAAGAGAGCCTCTTCCGCCAATTACCTGGTGAGCTTGACTTGAGCCCGAGAATCTTTAATCACTCAATTTGATTCTAAATTCAAATCTTGAAAACGGCTGTGTCAATAGTGTTTTTTTTTGTTTGGTTCGCAATTTTTGAAGACAATGTTCATTTGAAACAAATTTAGAAAAATTCTCGAGAATCCATATCTATACTACCTTAGCATTATAAAAAAAACTTTACATATAGTAACGTAGCACGAAAATATATTGTTGTGAAGTATGCATCGGCAGTTTATAGGTTAAGGAGTCGACCTTGCGATCGAAAGGGTCCGGGTTCGAATTCTGGCCATTACACTACCGACTTGAACGCACTCCTAACTCAAACAATTTCGCTTAATTTACCCCTACAGGTTATAGGGAATAAATATTATTTATTTTGATTCTAATATTCTTATAAAAAAAGTAACTACGTTAGTGTAAAAAGTATTTCGCCATGTGTAAAAAAACAGAACCATTTGACAAATTATTTACTGGTATTGTTACAGCCCCTGCGATGGCAGGGAGCCGATAGCGACCTATGTCTGTGCCGGGCACATCCTGGGCGGAGTTGAGTAAATGATCACCTGCTCTTTATGTCTACCAAGTACACCTTTGGGAGTGTACCTAGTTACCTATTTATATAAGTTTTACGTTGGTTTGTGTAGTAACCTTCAAAAATTCAAGAGGTTCTGCATCGACGGAGTTAAATTTTGACGTGCCTTGAAATATTTTAAACTTATTTATAACTTATCTATATCATGTTTTCATGCAATAATAATGCTATAGAGTAGTCAGCACGCGTGTTACTCTACTTTTTTCTTACGTGCGGACATTCCCCACGGGTACCCCCACTGGAGCAGGTGGGAGAGGTTATCTCGGACTCGAACTGACTAAAACGCACGACGCCTGTGGTTCGTTTGGTTGCCGAAGTTGAGGTTATCAGGCATGTCCCTCGCATCCCGGCCGATCCAGAGCCACCTCTCTCGATCTGACCGTCTCCTTGAGTGTGGGGACCGCAGAGTCCCCAACTCGTCCCCGGAAACGGGGAGGCGCGCAAGGTGTACCGGCGCCGCGGTCTGCTTCTGCCAGGGTGCCAGGCGGCTCCACCCGTAACCCCCAGGCCTGCGCTCATGTGGGGTGTAGGCCATTCATCGACCTCCGACGCTCAAGTTGCCTCAGTACACGGGTTAATGTTATTCCTCTAGTGTTTCACACGTCCATAGGCCATGGTAACCCCTTCCCAACAAGTGGGCCGTGTGCGTGTGCCGTGCCTAAATGGTATAAAAAAATGCAAATTAAATTTGATTAGATGAAAAAGTATATAGCAGATATAGAGACCGAGGAAAGTCGCACAAATTTTACTCCGCAGCTTCAAATCAAGAGCGACTTGGCTTACTTTTTACCAAGGTGCCTCGCCACATTAATTCCTTTTGTCTCCCATTGCAATACTTTTTTCTCTTCACGTAAAAAAGCCACCTCCATTTGGTCTGCACGCAAGCTTTACATATTAACGTGTGTTGTCTTTGCCCGTGCTTTTTTTTATTTATTTTTTGCTCCCCAACGTGCAAATGTTGGTTAAGATTACATGTTCGGAGGTAAGGATGATTGTTGTGAAAAATAAAACAGGAGGAGCTTTTGTGGAAGGGTTTGATTGTGACAGACGGAAGTTGAAAATATTTATGTGCATATAGAGATACCTAATTTAAAAAAGAGGTACTCATTTTACAAAATGCTACTTAACTAACATTTTTTTAACGACGGATTAAAGGTTAAAGGTTGTAAGAGATGAGGACAGTTCATAAGAAAAATATTGTGATATAAAGGGTTTTGAGGTGCTTTAGGACTTTTTTTCTACGAAAGCTCGATGTCACTTGTACCTTTCGGTCTTCAACCGTCGAGATGCAAGTTTGCAAAGGTTAAAGGGATGGATGATTTTTAATTTTTATGTAAGTACAGTTCCTATGAAAATACTTTTTTATAGCATGCATGACCTGGAGAATTTACAGAAAGCCTTCAATAGTCAACAGTGCAGACACGACGTTTTTTTAAGAACCACGTTTTTGAACTCGACTTAAAAAATATTTTCATACACCAAAATAGCTCATGTAAATGGACCAATAATTGAGGAGTTAAGTAAAAAGGAACTTAAAACCTAACACAGTAGTCATTAATTTTCTTTGTAGCGTCCATAAGGTGTACACTGCACAAAGCGAAAGGATAATATTTTTTAGGCTGAGTGCATACAGGATCACATCGCGCCTTTACAATCGCCCGACTGACGCGCGCAGACTTCCTCCGCCGCAAGTGAGGCGAGGGCACAGTAGAGGCAACAGCGATTTTAAAAGCGTTTTTTTTGTGAATATAGTATTAGCATTTCACACTAATTTACTTTTTCAAGATACAAAAGTGATTTTTTTCGATTATAAACTATTTTTAAATATTTAGACTACTAATGCTGCATATCCAGTTTTCGTTGTGGTAAATATATGCCTGATGGTGCAATGTTAGTCAACAATCAAGTAAAACTCGTACTTCAAAGAAAAAAAAATATTTTAAAGGACTGATTAAAATATAGACAGATCGTATACAAATTATATTTTTAGAATATTTGTTTTTACCATATAAAACTTAAGAGTTTAAAAACATTAGATTAAAAAGTAAGTACCTGCTTTAATATTTAAAATATTTCACCGTCTTTGTGAAAAAGCAATAGTGAGTGCAACTGCTTAAGCTGCCAGGTTAAGTTCCTGGGTTACGCAAAGTTATTCGGCAAGAAAATCTCAGTAGTAATACATGGTAATATGGACATATAAACACGCCTTTATTCCCGGAGGGCTAGGCAGAGGTGAATTAACAACCACATTTCACCCATCATTGTATTCGGTCCCACGTAATAGGGGGTGAGCCTATTGCCGTATTCCGGGCACTATTGTTGACTCAAGTCATGCGTCTGAGGCTAAGTCTGGGCTGTATTTATCTGTCTAATGTTAAACAACCCTATCCCTTAGTCGCCTTGTACGACACCGCATGGGAAGAGATGGGGTGGTCCAAATTCTACTCTGCCGGGAAACACACGGCAATATGATAATATGGAGAAGCCTAAAAACGCACGTTTAATAGCATTATGTTTATCTGTAACATTTACTAGTACTCTTATTACAGCTCGCCTCGCTGCGGTCAACACACAGACCGCTACCTTAATTCGGCTACACATAAGCAATTTCCCGCTAGCAAAATAAGCGAATTAAAATCGCCTCAAAGCAACTGCTCGCAAAGAAACGCCTGCATACGTCGAGAGCTTTATTTTTAGCTATTTACCCTTAAGGGGAGGGGTGAGTGACTGCCGGACCGACCTTTGAGCTAGCTTTGTTTGCACTCGAATATTTTAATTTCAACTTGTCATTAGGGACTTTTGTGCGATTCCGGCGATGTGTTTATTTTGTTGGCAGACTTATCACATACATATATATAATCACGTCTATATCCCCAGAGGGTTAGGCATAGGTGAATTAATATCTACATTTCACTAATCAATGAATTCAGTCCCACGTAATACGGGGTGAGCCTATTGCCGTCTTTCGGGCAATATTGTTGACTCGAGACATTCATTTGAGACTGAGTCTGGGCTGTATCTGTCTGATGTTATTTAAAAAGTATAAAATGATGATATTTACTTAGTTATCATTAAATGAGTTTTTGTTAAGTCTCTTCACCAAAAAGAAATTTTAAGTACCTAAATACTAGTACTAAAGATTACCTGAGGGTAGAGGTAAGAAGAAGAGGTAAGACTGGCTCGTATGTCTGAACAGCAAACAGCATGACGTTCTGTTATGACATTTTTTTAATATTATAATATATATATATATGTGTGTATAGTGGTGACGGAGAAAGAATACAAGTATCACCACCCCATCTCATCCGTAGAGTGTCGTAAGAGACGACTTACGGAAAAATACGCAGACGATATCACTGCGAGAGAAGGAAAACTTGAAATAAAACTCTGTACCAACCCGTCTGGCCAGCGTGGATACATTTGGTAAAAGCCTTCCAACATTGGGAGAGGCCTTAGTCCAGCAGTGGCCTGCGATAGGCTCATTGATTGATTGAAATAATTTGAAATTCATAGGCGGATTATCTAAAACATAACTTATACACAAAACATCACTTTAAAAAAAATATTTCTCCATACTTATTCATAAGGAAGTAGACATACATTCTTTACATCCATATTTTGTCAGTTAAATACTCTAATAATGAATAGTAAGCTCCACATAAGGCTGAGACATCGTGTCTACCGTGTATTTGTTCCATACTCTATGCTCGTACTGAAAATTTCCATAGAGAACTTTTCGCTTTGATTAAAATTTCTTTATTTCTCAAAATAGTGCAATTCCAGTACGTCTTTTGGCCGTCAGTTCTATTTAAACTAAGTTTACCTACCATCATTTCTTAGGGCTATTGAAGAAGAAACGGTGGAACAAACTCCAGTACACTTTGCTCGAACGAAGAATCAAACGTGAGATCCTTCACGACACAATTGTACAGTATTTACCATTGCACTACCGAAGCAATCACATCAGACAATTTCATTTAAATTAGAGTTCATCGAACAGTATTAAGTACTTCAACTTAATTTTCACGATTTTAAAATCACACCATTTCAAAAGTATATCTAATAAAATTGGTACAGTCCACAACAAAAGTGCTACATGCAAAAAGACGAGCAGCTCATTAAGTACAATCGTTAATTGCGCAGTCAAATCGAGCACCACCTAACTTCATTACATTCTTTCGTTAATACGACATCGGAGGACGCCGTGCGATGCCCTCCGTACCCGAGTTATGCAATCGCCAATGAGCACCCTCCTATTCCGGTCACGTGCGAAACGGCCTGGGCTTGCTAATTAAAAATCGAAGGATTTTTGGTACCGACTGTACTTGTTAGGTACATATTAACTTAGCATCTGGTGATTTTTCCGATCGGAAAATTTGGCGTTAAATCGGGCATAGATATGACTAGGCCCTAAAAGAGAATCGTGTTTGGATTTTGTGAAAGGTAACGATAGCTCTATGGCTTCGCGGAATAGATTTTGTTATTTAGTAGCTACGCGCCGACATTTATGATTATTTGTAAGCTGTCATTCCTTTTTCGAACGTTCGGTTGAAATATCATAGCCTGCTCGCGGCGAAACTTTTTGAAGGTGAAACGTCTATGGACGCGCTCTGGTAGTGGAACAAACTTGGGTGTCGGCATATAACGTGATTGTCATGCCATTTATTGCTACAATTAAACATATGAAAGGACGTAGCACACTACGGTATTTTCGTCCCAATTGAGCAGTCCGACTGGGAAAATACATCCGAAATACCGCGGCCTTAATCACCTCGTGCTGTGATCCCGGCGTTGAGTAGGGTAGCCAGAGCTCGCTGGAGAGTTTTTGTGCTGTCAGTGGGAAAACATAGGCTTGTCGTGCTTTTTCTTCTGCACTGACAGCACCGAAACTCTCTGTTCTTACAGGGTCGGCAGCACGAGTGTGAGTCCCCTGGTTTTGCTAACTTCCATTGATCACAGTAATCACTTTCTAAAGGGTGAGCCTCGCGCTTGTCTGCATATTGCGTGGAATAAAAAAAAATCTACCATCAACATAGGTGTACAGGGCATCTCGTGACGTCCAACACTTTTATGCCCCTAAAGTCGTAGTTATGTTTGCAAGTTAAATACCGCCTACAGATGGATAGGGCGAATGTGAAGGGCAAATAAGGAAAAGTAGATAAAGCCTCCGGAACCCTGAACAACAATAACCTTATTTTCGCGTCGAAATTCCCACGGCCCAATAATGAATCAAACTGCTACATGAAACATCGGTAGCTTAGTGGTTAAGAAGTCTGCCTTACGATCGAGAGGTCCCGGGTTCGAGTCCTGGCTAATACAACCGACGTAAACCAACTCCTAACAATCGCAATTTATCAGTATCAAAATAAACGGAATAATTACCATGTTTCATTGTTTTGAGTATCCAGTTCCTCCGTGATCATGGTGCTTGCAACAGCGCCGAAATATCGGCAACTCAAAACAATGAAACATGGTAAATATCCCGTTTATTTTGATACTGATGTGAGAGACCATGATAGTTTAAATACCTATACAAGCAATTTAACTTAGCTGGAGGGGTTAGAGGGAATATTAGTAATTTTGATTCTAGTATTCCTTAAAAAATACTAAAATTTAAGTGAGAGGGCGGTAACTACTATTTTAATCCCACAAACGATAAAATATCTCAAACTATTTTTAACTAAAATATACAACTAACGTATTAAACAAACACACAATCCTCGTGATGATAAGTGGTTTACTGTAACCTATGTTAATTTGCAACACCATAGATGACACTCGCGTGTTGCCACCTGCAGAGTGAAAAGTACAGGATAAAATATTATGAGAGAAGCTGGTATTTCCCCGGACAAGCCTAAATCATGACTGAGCTAGGAAAATGTTTCTTCACTCCACAGAAATCCCACTGACACGTAGTAACTTGCGTTATGCAAATATGTTCATTTAAACTTGACACGCAGTTGGATCTTTAAGGACCGAATATATTTGCATACATAGGAGGTACCTACATCAATGAAGAATACAGGATACAATGGAACGGCCTCAGTTGGGAATATTTCTCTGCATATCTGTAATCCTAGGCAACGAAATTCACCTTAATTTAAAAAAGCGTACGCTTGGCAGCACCTACGCGAAAAAAAATAAAAATAAAATACATAGGAAAGTCAACGTCCTACATACAACAACTTGTACGTATTTCTTTACTATTTCACGACCCCCCCTCTCCTGCCCGCCCTCCCACCTTAGACTCCGGATCTCATGCTTACAAACTGTCGCATTACCGGTCCATCCTCGCCGACAATACCCTGACGAGACACTTCAAAACTCGACTCTATTACTTTGAAACAAGAACCCAGTGTAGCGAAATTGTGACTGCGAAACGCAAACGAGTACAACCCTCATTGTGAATCCAACTATACAGCCGACATGATAAGGTAGAATTTCCCCTGTATTGTACTTGGTATGGTAATGATAATTCTAAGCAAATGCTATAAGGAAATAAGCTGAGTGGTTCCTTTCGGAATTGTTTACTTGAGGAGATTTCGTTTGAGTAAACAAAAGGTGGACGATGACCATGGGTGACTGGCGGTGTAAGTGGCTTAGTGGCCATACTCTAGATCGGCCACAGTGCCAATTGGATCCAAGATCGGTGATGGACAATTTGGCAATTTGATTTAAATAAGGGTTACCGAGCAAGAAACGTGGCAAAGAATCATTCGCTATGAACAGAGGGTTCAGTTTAAACATTTTCCTGTTCTGATTCATACCTATTCTAACAGTCATAAAATAAATGATATCTTCTGGTTAATATATTGCATACGTCCAAAGTCAAACAAACATATACACAATTATTTGTCTTACTCACCGAGTAAAAAAACATTGAATCTCCAAAATCATACATATTAACAAAAACCTTTTTAAGTAACTATAATCCCAAATTAAAAGATAGTTTGTCGTCTTTGTCTTATGCACCAAAATACTTCACTCCTTAGTATTGGTTAAACTTAACTACAGATATTCATAAATTGCTGTATTTGTGTATTATAATAGTATCAACAATGTAGTCCGCAATGTATAAAATATTAAAACTGCCTCACCCTTAACACCGACATCTGCATGCCTCCACTGAAAAGGATTCAAAGCGAGTCAGTTCCCGCCGTTATCGGTACAAACTATCGAATAAAGAAACCGTTGGCGATCATCGTAATCGGGATGGCTACAAGACAATGCACTATACCACAATAGAGGCCATTCTGCTCTGTGCGACGACCAATCGCCTTGAGTGAAAAGTGCCATAAACAGCGAATAGCCAAATTGAGATGCGGAAATAGGTAAAAATGTTTTTGCATCTGTGAGGCTGAGGAAAAAATAAGTAATAATATTAAAGGAGTATTTTATTAAATTAAGAACAACTTTGAATTTAATTTGTGTTCTCTTGGTAGTGGTATGTCGGGCTAGCTACCAAATTTAGTAAATTTACAAAATTTAAGTAAGGTTTAACTTAATTCGTAGTAACTTGACAAAAGTTAAAACCCAACATAACGTGCACAGTGAACAAAACGGCTCAGTTTAGTCCCACGGTGCCTTTTATCCCTAGAAATTCAGAGATAACACAACAAGTTCCTTTGTAATCTAAATAATTACCACTTAACTTATTCTCTAAGCATCCAGCTATAACTAGAAACAGGACAAACATCAAAATTTAAAATCGCTTTCACAGAAATTGAGGATAAGAGAACAGTACAATGTCCCTATTAGCAGTAACTTATTATAGACAATTTCCTACGTTTGTACGCGACCAATCGGGCTGAGTGAGAACCGCTATAAAAGGAAACAGTTACTGAACCGAATTATGGAATAAGGGACTCTGTGGACCGACTCGCTCCCGGATTCGAGCACTGACATCATCAGGCTGTCTATTGAATAATCTGGTTGCACGAAAATCCTTTTAAAAATTTGAAATTAGTACAACTTAGTTTTAAATTTTTATTCAGATTAGAAATTATTGGCCTTGAAGTTTTATTGCCAAAAAATATACTACTATCTCATTGGCTTTATTTATTATCTTGTAGGTCTGGCTGCAAGTAAGCTTAAGTAATTTTAAGTTACTAAGTTACTATATGAGTTAAGAATAAAGATATCATTGTTGTGCTGATTGGATACAGAAAATTTTATAAATTCCAAGGTTTGTTAAGTCCTGGAACTTATATTGCTTATTAAATATCTACTAAAAACTCCCTGCAGTGGTTTTTCCAAGCTACTACAATATGGGGGTTTTCATGAACGGTATTAGAAAATTCCTTCAGGGTTGGCAACACGAGTGTGACGCCACTGGGTGCATCACGTGGCGGTGGGCCTTGTGCTTGTCTGTCACCTAAGTGGTATATAAAAATACTTTGACCATCGAATTTTATAGTTCCCTTTCCTACACAGGACAACACGTGCAGGTCTTAGATGTCATCCGCACACGGTGCAAAACATCCGATCAAGAACCAAGCGGTTCGGAGACTCTTTCCTCTGTCGCACCATTAAGGCCTGGAATTCATTACCAGCTCACGTGTTTCCTTCTTCCTATAGTCCCGGGTCCTTTAAGCGGGGCGTGAAAAAGCATATGATGAGGCCGTCAAGCTGAGTGTCACCATTGTCACACGGTATGTGTAAGTAATGGTGACCCTCTTTTCTGGGACTTTGCCTTCAGCTTACCATCAGGCAAGGCGAAGTCCAATTGACGTGTCCTATATGTAAAAAAAAAATGTATGTGTAATTATGTCGCAATCATTGCGTAAAATACAGTTCATATCTACATGTTATATTAACATCCGTTTAGCGGCGCACTAATCATTTGTCGCTTGTTTAGGTGCCAAGTCGTAAATATCTATCGCGAGTTGGATCACGATAATTAGATCAGCATTTCGAGAACTTTGAATGATCATGTCGTCGTAATTAGTAAATGTAATGTATTGCTCTCTTGATTGTAAATCATGAGGATGATGACTGTATAATTATATGAAATCATTCGCTTTTATTGTGTGTGTGTATTTCATTGCAGTACAGTACAGCAATAAGAATATTTGTTATATCAGCTACACAGCGCCATCTAGTTTCACACTAAGTTTGATGTGGATTATGGGTTCTAAAGCGCAGATAAACATTGTACTTGTTGTACTTTTTTGTTGTAAATACATAAATATTTTTTATAGAAACCCCAGTCCAAAGTATATAGACATATTTATGCTAACAAATATTTGAAATATTAATTACCCATATTCTCGTAGGTTGGATGTAATTTGTTAATAATCTATAACACATATGTTGCTTTTATCCCAGATTTCTTGAAAAAAATAATAATTCTGAAATAAAAACACCGTGAAATGGTCCTTAAATTGAAAATATGCTCGGCAAGCAAAACCTCTAAGTGAAATAATGTGTCGTGTCTACGACTTGCGAGTTTATTCTGTGTCCATTTTAGGAATTTACGTGCTATTGTATCACAAGTGTGTTTTAGGCATAGCCTGTTAAGGTCAGCATCTGTAAATGAGATGTTAGTTACGTATGCCTTGAATATAATAAGTTCCTAGCTGTCAGTTTAAAACCCAATATTATGATCGATAAAGAAAATTTGTTTGTTTGTTTTTTTTAATACCGCTTAGGTGGCAGACAAGCATACGGTCTGATGGGAAGTGATTACCGTGGCCTAGCCTCGAAAAAAGACCAAGAGCTTCACCAATCAATTTGCATTTTAGCCGGCTTGAAGGAGAGGTTGCCTTGGGTCTCGGACATCTAGTTTGGACTTCATACCACTCTGAACTTTCAACTTCTTTCAACTTCTGACCATTCATCTAAAAGTCATTCGATTATAAAATACTAAATTCCCTTCAAAACCAATTAAGAGAAAACGTTAACAGAATACCAATTATGTAAATAGTATCTACAATCTACAATGCATTAATGGACAGACGGACAGCGGGACTATTAGCTATAAAGATATCAATCACCTAGAGTTAAGGACATTTTGTTGTTTCCAATAGTCTCGTACAATAAAATTAGCATCGGAATGGGACCAGCAGTCCCATAAGATCACGGTATCTGAATGTGTGTGGTATGTGTGACTAGTTGTAGCGAGTACGATAAATTAAAATTACCTCGTAGTCTCGTTTGTTCTCTGGCGTTAGTTTGTGGCCCAAACTCTTCTAGCCTAGCAAAGTATTCAAAATGATCTTAATACCAAATCTATTTTATATTAGCTAAATATATTATATATTATATATCGCCGCGTTGTTCCCGGCAGAGTAGAATTTGGACCACCCTATCCCACCCATGCGTTTTCGTACAAGGCGACTCAGGAATAGTGCTATTTAACATCAGGCATATATGTGTAGCCCAGAATCAGCCTCAGATGCATGGCGTGAGTCAACAATAGTGCCGGGAGGACCGAATTCAATGATTGGTGATTGAAATTGAAAGTTCAAATCGTCGTAAGCATCCAGAGTGGTCAAAACATCTTAGCAATCAATTGTTCATAATAATATAACATGGCAGCTGTTTCTCAATTCATCTAAACTAGCAGGGAGTACAGAATGTAATTTAATCACATTTTGTATAGGTACTTTTCTTGAAGATCCTAGTTAGTCAAGATCGCTCAGATGCTGACTTTCCAACGGAAAGTTTATGTGTTGATTTGGGTTTGCGAAAATGCGACTAATGTTTATAATGTCACGGAATCGAGTTCAGTATACGTTAAGTGTGTTATTAGGATTTTTTGTTAGGAATAATATAAAACTTTACCAAGTGCTAGCTGGTCTTATAATATATAATCGCTATATTATATAATATATACAGTTTTTCAGAGAAATGATCATCTCTCATTTTATATCATGTGCTTATTACTTGGTGATAAAAAATCCAATATTTTTTTCTGAGGGGATTTCTTTCCTCAATACAGATTACGTAACATTCAGTATCTTAAATTAACCTCTACTTAAAAAGAGTATTTTTCATTCGCTCTCTCCCTTAACTTGGACCCTACAACAGAATGACCCTTCTACGAATGCAAGTCAAGATTCCTATATCGCCCAATACTCGTTAGCTACCGCGCTTTGTGGGGTATGCAACAATAGCGTACAGCGACTGCATTATAAGAACCACACTACTTGATATACTGAAGTCTGCAATTAGTTAAATTGAAGCTTCGTCGTTCGAGATAGGGAAGGAAATGGTAGTCAGTGTTGCCGTCACAAAAAATAAAAAATTCTAAATAATTTTTGGTTTTGTTGTATTTTTATATGGGAGTACTGTTATTAGTCAAATGTTGTGTGCTGCAGTAAGTTGAAATAAACATTTCTTTCTTCTTTCTTTCTAGTTAAAATAAATTAATAGGTGCTTTATGACAGTTGTAGTCTAAGGATAGATGGAGTGACTCAAATCGATAGTAAGAATAATCGATTAAAGTAACAAACGATTAATCGTTTTAATATGTATGATTTATATTAAGATAAGGATATGTGTTAGGGTTAATGAAAACATAAAAAGGGTTTTAATAATTCTTAGATATTTATTTACTTTCTGGGCTACTTTCGATTTCATAATCATAAACAAAAAACTATTATAATAAGTTGTCTCTGGTATGCGATATGGCAAAGTAACATCTAAGCAACATTTTAAGTTGGGTAACCTAAGAGGGTAATAATTATGCCAAATGTTACAAAAGTTACATTCTGGCATAAACGTAACGAGTAGAGATAATTTCCATACGAATAAAATGTAACAACCATAGATAATGCAGTCATATACACTAAAAAAAAAAACAGTAACCATAAAACATCAGCTGTGTTTTATGGTTTTTGTTTTTGAAAGAGCTCATCAGAACATTCACCAGGGTACAAATGGTAAAATACTGCCAAGAACGCAACATCTCTACGCATCTGCAAGGGCTTCGTATCAATCGTGCCAAGAAACTTTCTAGGACTTACGGCATCTGTCAAAATGCAGCTCTTAATGAGGCCTGAAAATCATTCATATGTTACACTTATTGGGGGATTATTTCACTGCGACATTTGCATAGGGTACACTCTCTATTATCTTTCTATTTATTATTTAGGACCAAGAGTCTCCCTCCGAGAAAAGTTAAAAGAGATAGACTTTCCGACCTCATCAATGTGACACTACTCACAATATATTTTAAAGAACCTGATGTATGTAAGGAAAAATGTTTCTAAATTCTTAAGATTTTATGACCGGCACAACATGAATACCAGACACAAAAACAATCTTGAAGTGTGTAGCAGTCGACTTCAAAAATTAGTTATTCAATCCAGGACAACTGTATACGCTTTTTGACTTCCACTCCTACTTTTTGAGTATACGTCGATTTTGACTCTGGATTTCAAACCCACAACTTGCAAGAAGCTATTATTGATATTTGTTCTTCTAACTAGAGTAATGATTTCATTCAACTACAAACGTATTTTTTAAAATTAAATTGTAACGAGCTTAATTCGCACTAAAGAAAACAAGATTAAACGAAATCAATTGAAATGATACATGGACGACTTTGATCAACCGACAGATTTGAGACTAGATGACTAATGACTAATAAGTCAATGACTTAAGATGACTAAACATTCAACCGAAATAACACAGACAACATTGTAAATAATTAATTAGGTTGGTTGGTTGTTAATATGAAAGAAAAAAAAATTTAGTCAAAAATAGGTATTGATTATTTCACCTGATGTTACTGCTGACTCGAATTTGAATCCGCATACCCTGAAGTAACAGTCAAAGGCACTACCGCATACCACTACACAGAGACCGGTAACCCTGAAAATTGGAGGTGGTTGGGGTGGATAAACCCACCTTGTCTTCTGAAAGTGTTCAAAATTCAGTTTATATCCACTTTCAATGTCCCAAATGCAAAGAAAGCTAATTCAAGTAATAAAAACTTATTCATTAAATTTTGCCTTGATCTAATGTTATAAACTATCAATCACCAATGTTCTTAATTGAAAACTAGCTTTTGCCGCCGACTTCGACCGGGTTACGTTCGGAATATGTTCACTTCTGTGATATGCTCCATTCTGTGATATGTTCACTTCTGTGATATGTTCACTCGAAAATATCACAGAATTCTAATAACATTTCATTTATTCATACTAATGATTACATATTATTGATATCTGAAAAAAGTTATAATTATAAAATTTTCAACCACTCTTAACCTTGGACAAAATTGCGTTTAGTTGTCATTTGCGTTTGTTATTACACGTTTTATAGTGACTTGTATTATGAGGTTTTATGTCACGTCATACGGGAACGCAGTTGAACGGGCTGAAGAGCGAATGGGATGAACAGTATCCTATGACCGTCACCTGGTTCTAAGAAACCTCACCACCAATTTTCAGCCAAATCTGCATAACCGTTCTTGAGTTATAAATAGTGTAACTAACACGACTTTCTTTATAGATTTTTTTATTTTTTTTATACCACTTAGGTGGCAGACAAGCACATGGCCCACCTGATGGAAAGTGGTTACCGTGGCCAATGGACGTATGCAACACCAGGGATGTTACACTCGCGCTGCCGACCATGAAGAAACCTGATGCCACTTTTGAAGAACCCCATATTGTAGGTGCTTGGGAAAACCGCAGCAGGGAGGTCATTCCACAGCTTGAGTGTGCGTGGGATGAAGTTTCTTTCATACCGCACAGTGCGCAATGTGTGAGAATGAATTCCCTGCCTATGGCGAGAGGTGCGATTATAGAATGTAGCTGTGGGCATCATTTTATTAGGAGAATATCGCTTTTGATATATAATTATGACAGATTCAGACTGAAATCTGAACAAGCCTATGTTGTATTCTTAGCTAGTTTTATTTATATACCTAGGAGCATATATCTTGCTCAAAATGTGCTCTATAAGCGCTGTACACGTTTCTTGGGTGTCTTTTGTGGATAGCACGGGATGCTACGGCGTGGACAAGCTCAAAATCACCAAGTTTAGATTCTTCTTCATCTTAGTGCTAATCCCAGTCACATCCGAAGCTTTCACCTCGGAGTCTGGGGTCCGCTTTACCAGTCTAACTGCAGATTTAGCTATACTTCGATATTTTCCGTGAAGCGGCTGCCACCTGACCTCCACAGCCCAAAGGCGATATAGAAGCATTGCAGGTAGACCAGTTGCTGGACTTTTAAAGGCTACCCGTAACCACTTCCATAGATGTTCGTATGGCTACCGGGATCGATGGCTTAACATGTTCTTCGAGACACGACCAGACCAATTCAAATACTTATATTCATGCAAACAAATATTTGCACTGAGCGAGGATCGAACCCGCACCTCCTACGTAGCGGCCGTGTTTATTAATATATTAGGAAGCTAAAAGTCTAATTAAAGAAATCGGACAGAGGCTCATCGAGGCGACCGGTGACACTCGTTCCGGGTAGTTCCTGGTCCAAAGGCTGTCCATCGCCATCCAACGTGGCAACGCAGCAAGTGTTATGGGCACTTTTGCACCGGGAGCGATCAGGGGCGGGTTATTTGATTAGTACATGGGCTAAGCATTGTTTGTTGAACCATATTGATAATTGTTTTATTATTATTTGTTTTAAATATTTCATATATTTAAATAGATAATTTAAACTTGTTTGTTCATTAAACCAGTTTAATAAATAATACTTGTAAGTATTCTTTTACTACAGATTTAATATTTAGAACAACAAAAAACAAATTCTTCAAAGGTATTTAGTACTGCCTCTAGGGTATTTAATTTCTTTCCCTCCAAGAAGAATCCAAACGAACAAAAATTATTTTGATTTGAAATGGCCAGTACTGCAGAACGGCAATTACATAAGTATAGAACTATTATATATAATACACAAGCATTTATCTCGCGACGAAGGTCCAAAATATGTGACCCGAGGTGTTTGATGGTGAGCAGTTAAAGTTGAGTAATGTTTTCGTATAACGTTGAAGACAAAACACGCAGAGCAGCCTACTAAACGCCATAGCTGGGAGGGGTCGACAGAACTCATAAATTGTGATATTTTGTTATTTAAAAGGCTCTTGTTAATTTCATATCGGGCGATAAATCACTTGTTTAATGGCTATTGTATAAAAAGTCCTCCTTACTATTTTGTTAATGAGATTTTTTTTGTTTTGTTTTGTTTTGTTTTGTCTCATTGTGTTTGTTAGTCATGTTTTGTGTTTTGTATGAATTGGTTTCATGACTATTTTGATTGGAAAATATCATCATACAGCAGCCTAATAGTTTGACCCTTTCCACATATTAAATACACACTTGTACTTTTTCCACATTATTGTTATTAGACCGAACCGAACTTTGGAAGTAGCGAATTAAATTCCTGCATAGTGCAAATAATTTCTTAATTTTCATACATTCTATTTACATTGGTTTTAGTATTTTCTATGTTTAATGTATCCTCAAAAAATAAATATATAGTCAGTATCTATACGCATTCTATAACCCATTTCAAAAGCTATTCTTAGTCTGGGTCTAGATGGCGTTGTATATTGAGTCTTAGAATATTTATCTTTTTTAATCTTTCCTACAATACATGTAAACTCAATAAATCCATTACAACACCCTGCAGGCTGTCAGTCTATCTATGCAGTACGTAACTCAGGAACTGGTCAGGCCCCGCTATCTGGGGCTGCCATCGTCTGACGCAACAGCGCAATGAAAGATTGAAGATACAGATCCACTTTCAATATAAATCTTGTGTATCTGGCGTCTGTTTTGTCTGATATATCGTTTGTAAAAGGCTTTGTTTTCAAAAGTATTGCGTTTGATCTGAACCATGATATTCCGCAGGTATTCTTTTTACTTCAAACTCAGCTTCCTTTAAGTAATCATGTAACCCTATTGTAGCATACATCTAGTATACAGCCTCTGTGGCGTGGCCACAGGAGGCGCGGGTTCGATCCTTGCTTGATCTGTTCGTGCCTCAGAGAGCACGTCAAAACATTCATCCCGTTTCCGATATGAAAATCTATGGCAGTCTTAGATGTCACCCGCACAAGGAGTAGAACATCCGAACAAGAACCAAGCGGTTTGGTGACTCTTTCCTCTATCGCACCATTAAGGCCTGGAATTCATTACCAGCTCACGTGTTTCCTTCTTCTTACAGACCCGGGTCCTTCAAGCGGGCCGTGTAAAAGCATATGATGAGGCCGTCAAGCTGAGTGTCGCCATTATCACATGGTATGTGTAAGTAATGGTGACCCTCTTTTCTGAGACTTTGCCTTCAGCTTACCATTAGGCAAGGCGAAGTCTAATTGATGTGTTTTATATATAAAAAAGTCCTTATAGGTATTTGAAGCCCAAAACAAAGTCCAACTAGTTTAGCTGTATTGCTTCGATATCGGTCAGACGGCAGTCGCTTCACTGAAAATATCGAAGTTCAGCCAAATCCGCAGTTAAGACTGGTAAAACGGATCCTAGACTCCGAGATAAAAGCTTCGGATGCCACTGGGATTAACGCTAAGATGAAGAAGGAGAGTATCACCTACTCGATAAACTATGACAGGAACCTAAGAGTAAGTGTAAGCTATATGTTGACATAGTTTTACCGCAATGGGACGAACGGGTCAACAAACATACATTTAAGTGATGTTCGATTAAGTTAGCATATTACAATGTTAAGTAATACTAGTAAAATCAGTCTTAGGATGGGTGATCCTCAGACTAACAAAAAAGTAGTTGTTGGTATGCAGGGTAATCTGGATTGAGAGAGAGGAGTCAGAGAGAGCAAGTTTGCAGATTATTGATAACGCCCACTAAAAGAGGGGAAGGGATGCATTTTACTCCATCAGAATTCAAAATAAATTATTCAATAGGCTATTTATTTGACTATTATTATTTTTTATATTGTTTAAAAATGATCACTTTAGTATAACATAATGAACTGCTAAAGAGAAGTGTCCTTACGGTAAATAGTTTTACAGAATTGATTTTGAAAATTCAATTTCTCTAAAACGCTCTATACAAATGACGTCACGCGCCAGTTGCGCGTAGTGCGCAAATGTATGCAGTGCAAGAGAATATAGCATCGGCCTACGTTGCGTTTACATCTATAGTGTTTATAAATGTAATTTGGGAATTTCAAAATTGAGAATTAATTTGATTGTTTAAATTTTGACTTACTTTGGAAATAAAAAATAATGACAAGTCATAGTTTCAGTTGAGTTAGTAAATATTTAGCAAATTTCTAGCAAAAGCTAAGATATTAAGCGGTATTGTGCATAATATATTTATTTACTGTAAACAAAATTAATTAGTATGTAAATATAAAAATTAAAAGTCAATTACGTAAAAAGCACTGTACATTTTGGTAGTTAAAACTGTCAGTAAAAGATAAATTGACATATTAAATATGCGTCCACTTAACTATATTATAATGAAATCTACATAAACCAACATGAACTCACTAGAAACTGTCTATAAGAATGTTAACAGGCCTCATTAATTCAGCTCTAACTATTCACTCAATCCTTTTAAAGAAAAACAAAAAATGCAAGTACAACCAACGGTTGAGCGGCCCGTAGATCAAGATGTGTGCGTTACTTGCGCAGGCGCATGACAGATTTATGTGGGACGCGCCACGGCGATCCATCCCCACCATTTTCGATAATTAACGCGTTTTAACTATTGGATTGAAAGGTTGTTTTCTTATTACAAGCGACGTAGTTGGTGTGTCTATAAATATAAAAAAAGGTTGTTGGTGTATGTGAGACTGATCAACTCCGTAA
The DNA here is from genome assembly GCA_963662185.1 of Eilema griseolum. NCBI lineage: Eukaryota > Metazoa > Arthropoda > Insecta > Lepidoptera > Erebidae > Eilema > Eilema griseolum. The sequence goes on from OY759240.1 coordinate 26,428,886, forward strand.
CCGTATTTTATGTAGAAGGCTATTATATTGTCTTTTTTTGTGTAGTTCGTCTTTAATAGTGATGTTGGTTTGGGTTTAAGGGAGTTCGGATTTCCTGTTACGTATTATTTATTATTATTATCACGCAAGCAGAGAGTAGCATGCGTACGACTACTGATCGCGATTTCTCCGAATTGTATGTTTTAGTTTTATTTTTTAATTTTAGTGCAACATTTTTAGTCCCCTCTTCATTCCCCACCAGACGCAATATATTCATTCTTTTTCAAATGTAATATTTTTTTAACAAACTAACAACTTAAGAACGCATATTATGTCATGTGAAGTGATTATCCTACTGTTAACGGATACCATATTTAGGTATGTTACGAAGTCAGGGGGCAATAAAAATGATCAATATTATCAATCAAATATTATCAATAGTAAAAATGTTAGTGTTAACTATGGTAATAGTATATGCGTAAAATTAATATTATGCCACACAATCTTCAGAAGTAGTAAAAGTATGCCATGATAAATTATGTCATAAAATTTTATGCCTGTTTAACGCACAGATGAAAATTAATGCAAACTCCTCACAGACGGGCGACTTATCATTTCAAACAAATCGCCACTTAATTCCTGTATTAGTCACTCAGATATTGCCTACAACATGCACTAGGTGCTCCAATCACTAAAGATTAGTACACACTATTTATAACACAGTTATAAAGTAGCTTTAATATAGAAAGCGATGCGTTAACTCACCTTCTCTGGCTTTAAATAACGCTAAATGGGACCATACATCCACGGCCTTATCTCGAGCGCCATATTTGAATACAGGGTGTGAAATCTTGCTAAAGAGCTACATTAAGTTGCAAATTACTAGCGATAGTTTATTTAGATTATGTTTTGATTTTGTTGGGGTGGAGAATTTTTGGTTGGTTTATGATGGGTAGTAGGATATTTGTTAGGTAATATGATAGCCATGTTTAAACTTAAATCAACTGTGTCTTATTATAAGATAGCAAAAAAGAATACAGCATAACTAAAGGTAAACAATCACCTTATGCACCACTATACAACTATGGTACCAAAGGCGAATCCTTACCATCAATTGAGAACATTCAAACTCTTTAATTTCACATAGTGATCAACGTATTACAGAACATCGGACAGTTTTATAGACAACCTGGTGCCAAACCAAGCACCGAACTGGTCTGAACCAACTAGGTTCAGATATGATGCAGAAGTATAGCCAAAATAGTCAAGAATAATTTAAAATGAAAGGAGATATATTGCGATCAAATCTAGATACTACGAAATTCAAAATGTTAACCAGAATTTACATAAACGTAACATTCTATCATAAATATGTACATCTTATTAGATTGTTTATAGCATGTGAAATATTTATTAAGCTACAATGTTGCGCATCAACACGACAACACACGGCAACACACATCCAGAGAATCATTCATCTAGGGAATTATGTAATAAAATACCTACCTACGGTTGTCATCCGTCATAGTGTTGCAAGCCCGATCGAGCCATAGCGGACACGCAATCGTAAATCTGGCTCAGCACTGACGCGTCCGTCATACAAATCATTCAAACTCTCTTGAAAGCCGATCGTAAATACGTCTGAGTACAGCATTAATCATTTTGAATACAGAATAAGAAGTGCCTCGGGCGTACGCGATTGGTCGTCACTAAACGAACAATTATTCAAATCGCTCGCTCCGATTGGTCCGCGGCAGATCGGTTTTTTACGTTGACAGAGTGATGGATTCGACCCTTCGACTCACGCGCAGTTTAGTACCCATTTCATTGTTGTGTGTGTACGTTATATGGTGTGTGAACTATCAATCTCCGTCTAAAAGTAAATGCTTTGAGTTTTTTATTCTCATTGGAGATTTGCAATGTTTAACATCTTTTTGTGCAATTAACGAAGTGATAAATGATTTTCAACTTACTAATAGTCATAAAAAGGATATTTGAAAAGGAGCGCAACACGTAAAATAGCATCTGGACGTTAATTTTATGCGCTTATATTCGTTTTATGCGTTAACGTGGGCTTCTAAAACTCATTAAACGCATAATAATTGCCTGCCATATAACATTACAAGGACATAATTCAGATAACCACTTAAGATATGTTCGCATGGCACGTACAGCTTTCAACTGCTATAAGAGGACACTGGATTGATTCCCTCTTTTGATGCTAAATATTTTATGTTACATGAATTTGCATTGCTCTAGGTGTTTATATTATATATATGATATTATTGATTGATTTTTGATTGATATGATATTATTTCTGAAAAATGTATATATAAGGTATATCTTTCATAGTATTATAAGTTAACAGTACCAAAAGTTCACATCCTGTATATGAGGAGTCAATGTCAAATTCAAAATAGTCAACTTACATCACACAGTACGATAAGTGTTGTAGTAGATATCGTATCTAGACGATTTATACGAGACGAATGTCGATTCCCGGAAGCAGCTCAGCACTTCTAGCCGATGGGAATATGGCCGCGCGCGCCCCTCCGCGATTGGCCGGCGACCGGTGACTATGCGCGGGCGCACCACACATCTGTCACTGGCTATTACCTTTTTATGTAGGAACTTTACGAGTAACTTTATAGCTACGAACGCCCATCGCGAAGCGGTGAAAATATTTAAACTCTATAAATTTTTATGGTTTAAAATAAACGGTAATGGGAGTGTGTATAAAATACATGATATGTATGTGACTTTATCAGGAGCCTTGATTGGTTTAGTGGTTGTTCGGGCTCTTTGATGTTTTAACGCAATTTTAATTGATGGTCATTAGAGGCTTTAAAACGCTCTAGTTCAGGAGTTGGCTACTTGGTGATATTGGCGTGTTGGCTCCAATAATGTTGGCCATTAATTGTAGTGTGTCATTAAACTTGAAATTTATGTAGATAGAATGCATTTTTAATTATGGCTAGTTGTGATACAGTTGCAGTATGTTTAATAAAACTTGTATCATTATGATCTACGGAATCTGTATTAAGGCTGAATAAATTGTAAATTAAAGTAGAGGTCCTATAAATTAATATACTGATAATATCTTGTTATTAAATTATTCAGATACTCGTATATATATAAGGACTACATGGATTATGATATTACAAATTCAAGGCAATCTCACTTCTTGCAATCCCTGATCGACGGATGATGCACTGACGTAGGCTTTCCCCTCGAAGTTGGCAAGTCTGAAAGCAGTGGTTCTCGTAAAAGCCAAAGTAAAGTAATTATTGTTGTACGCCAATTACAATATTCTTGATACAGAAATTAAGAAGACAAGAGCAGTACCCGGGACGACCTTATCGCCTCACTTCATTTCTGCAATTTTTAATTTATTGGAGTTTATGAGAAAGCAGTCCTTGGACTCCAAAATGCAAGTTTCAGATGATATATAAGAGATAAATAATCATACTGAGTAGTTTGTTTTGATTAAACTCATTTCCTAATCAAAACACGGTAAGAGACAATGACTAAAAAAATAGATAACCTACATACAGACTTCATGAGTTTTGAAATAGTACAAACAATGATATAATTCTCAAAAATTGTCCGATACAGTGTTCTGAATTAGGACAACCGACCAGTTCTGGAGTTTGAAGCATTAAAATAGACTGATTAACAGTTCGTTTGTGTCTCGTAAATAAATAACACACAACATGTATGTTCGTTTTTTAGAGTTAAACATAAAAACATATTTATTAGTCGACAACTTGACACGCTGCACACACTTAAATTTTAGGTACTTACAAAACGTAGTTTGTCATTTTTTGAGTTGAACTGAACAGTGGTCTTACCTGAAAAGAATAAGTACATATTTAATATAATGATACAGAGTAAAACATCACTATTGTATATAGTAACATGGGACTAGGTAATTACAACATTATGTATATTGCTTACTGGTAAAATGTAGGAATTAAGGTTAGGAATTATCTGTGTAGTAACAGAGAAAGAATACAAGTATCACCAGATCATCTCATCCGAAAGGTGTCTTAAGAGGCGACTAAAGGAAAAATATGCAAACGATATTACTGTGAGATAAATTTACAAGAGTGAGTATTTTAAGAAAGATGATAATGCATATAACGGGAACGAAAATAAACTGCATTGCACATCAAAATCCTTGACGTCACTCTTACAAGGCTTACGTTTTCAGTCTTCCGACCAGTGACAGCCAAGGCTTAGTTCATCAGAACACGTCTCAGTTACACACTATTCCAATTAAATCTTAGTTCAATGAAGAAAACTTAGTTAAACAGTCAACGCAAATTCTCTTGTGATTGACTTTAGGTAGCTTCAATGTTGAAATCGAAGTATGCTGCGTTTTTATTTTAGAAGCAGAGGTAGTCTAAGAAGAAACTCAAGAAGGAAGGAATTATTGAGAAGATGTTTGTTGATAGTGATGTATAAAAGTGCAGGGTTTCCACTCTGAGTTTGAGAGTCAAACATTTTCTTCAGGTCGCTCCGTAAAAGTCAAGATAAGAGAAATCACACATACCTACAGCTGTTTTGAAGTTTAACCAAGACTTTTCTAAAAAAAACGCATCAGAATTTGCACACTAGTTATCGGCAATATTGAATAAACATACAATCAGACAAGAATTACATGAATATTCATTTTTCAATATATGTAAAATACTGACACAGCTTACCTATATACAATTTTATAACAATATAGAATACAAAAATTACTCTAAGCGGAGATCGAATCCACTACCTAACATTCGAAAGTTTTATAGCTAAACAACTCAGGTCGCCCAGAACAGTTCCATCTGTTTTAATTAAATAATAATTAAAGGGATCACACAACAACAACACCATCAATCCTCCATGCCACCACAACACCATTGTTATAATATGCATATACTAATAACGGTATTAAAACAGCCGTAACAATAAAACAGCCCACACAAATTACCATGTTACAAGATCCGACGTATGATATCTGTAACATATTTAGAAAAGTTTAAAAAGCCGCCAACAACACAATATAACAGATTAAAATCAAACTTTTAGGGTTCCGTAGGTAACTCACGAAATCCTGTCATTTAAAACTTAATGACAATGATGAAAACGCATTTAATTCTATCTAAACAGCCACAGCAAAATGTCTAAATCCAGTTTATTTAAAAATGACTGGAAATTTACATAATTCATGATGTCAAAATGTCAGTGTGTTACATCTTCAATTAGACAGAGCTGAAATTTTGACAATGCGTATTAGGTAACGCGTATGTTGCATGTGCTCAACGCGGTATATCAACAGGTTGATTTTTTTTTTCATATTCGCGGAGTGAGTTCACGGAGGTCATATTTACTCAATTATTATTAAGTAGTTCAAATTAGTGTTTTCTTATAAGTTTCCTTCTTCCATTGCAATAAGTATATCCTGCAATTATGTTTGTAAGTATTTTGATAAATAAAACAATAAATATTTCCGCTGTTGTTTCTTTTGTAAAAGTAGCTTCATGATTGAAAAAAAGGGAAGATAAAAAGCATTCAAAACATCCATCGGCAAGATTTTACACCTGTGACTATTATTTATCCTATGACTTGTGTGAGCACATATATTTATATCTTGAACGAGATGGTACGGAACCTTTCAAGAGCACTAACGACTCGCACTTGGTAGGTTTTTAATGTGTCTGTACGATCGTTTATTTAACTGTTTTATAAACGTCTTGCCCACGCGTTAGCATCGGAAAGCCATCAAATATTTAATTAGTTGACCTCAGAACGATTTAAGATCATAATATTGTTGACTTTGTGAATTTTGAAATTATAATCAGATGAATTTTTATGTTTTTTTTTTACATTTAGATTTATGTGTCGGTTAGAATTTTCATTATTTATTCACGTATTTAAATATACTTACCTTAAAAAGGTAACTTGCTGTGTAAAAACTAGAGAGATTTATAACTGCAATACTTCAAGATAGCCAATGAGTACTGGAGGTAGCCCGCGCCTTGGTTGGACTGAAAGAGGCGGACCGAAGAGTGATGATGATGAGACTAGAGAGAATCGTGACAAGTATAAGAACTAAAGCTGAAGACTGTTGTCCTTACCTATGCCAGGGTAAAAACGGGATGAGTATTATATTTATATGTATATTTTAGAGTATTTACGCAATCATCGTTCAAAACTAAGCGTTATATACCCGTCAATATTACTGACAGGTAGAATTGTTTTATTATTCATGCATTTCTTTTAACTAACATTTACAAACTTAATATGCGTGATTGCGAGTCTATTGTCACTAGAGAGTTTCTGTGCCGTCAGTGCAGAATACAGCAGGAGAAGCCTTTAGTCTGTGTATCTCTGTTCTTACAGGCTCGACAGCGCAAGTGTCACTCCCCTGGTGTTGTTCACGTCTATAGGCCACGCTAACCACTTTCTATCAAGGGGACCGTGTGCTTGTCTGTCACCTAAGTTGTTTAAAAAAAACTGGACACTTCATACGTCAAAAAGATGTATAACTCCTGTGCATTAACTGATACCTGGTTTCCCAAACGTAACAATAACAAATCTCAAATGAAATCTGATAACAAATAACCATGAAACTCAAACTAAAGCAAGCGTGTAACAATCATAGTGTTGCGTATGCTGCTGGTCTCGAAAGACGAGAGAGGGCCTCGTGCGGGGATGCAAAAGGAGAGTTGTTTGTTGCGACTCAGGTACCATGTTAATTCGCACGAATTGTAATTATGTCACACTATGTTAAGAAAGGCCGAATACTTGTCGAAGGACCGATGGCCGTTGGATCAAACGAGTCCTAGAGTGGAGACCGCGAGAAGGTAAACGAAAGGTAGGACGCCCCCTAGCCAGATGGACGGACGACCTGAAAAAGGTGGCTGGGACAGACTGGATGCGGAAGGCAGAGGAGAGGGAGAGGCCTATGTCCAGCAGTGGACAGCAGTGGGCGATTGATATTAAGAAATAAAGAAATTAAAGATTTTAAAAGAAAACTGCTTTTCAAATTGAGCCGACCGATCGAAGTCTTAGCCAGCAACTAGTTAAAAATAAATTAAACTAATTTTCAATTCTGTATCCAGTCCAGCAGTCCTTTTACGTACCAAGTCACCAATCAAGCCAATATGTAGTTATTTCAGTAAAGTACATACCAGTATCTCTCCACCACGGTATCTAGACATTTGACACTACCACGAGTACTCGATACAATCTCGATCCAATCACCTCCGTCCACTTTTTATTTGAGACCGATTCACACGATACTTATCGCGTTATTTTTATTATAAATGTGAAACTATTAGATTTCTACTGGTAAAGAAATACTGTTCGGTTAGTTTATAACGATGGCCGCGACCAATCAACTGATTTAGATAATTATTTTATTGCTTTGAATAAATTGTGAGTCAAATATTTAAGCAATCACAAGATTTGTACGCCTTTAAATGGTATTCAAATCAAATATATGACAGGACCTCAGTTAGTTCTTGCATATAATAATTCGTATGCACTATTTTGGACTTAGCTAGTTGTTATCAGGAGTTTCGTCGAATGAAAAATATTTAAGGTAGCTTGTTTAGATTTAAAAATGTTGTCTTAGGTTTATAATTATTTTTCCTTTTTACACAAGTCGAGGGTCACTTTCGTGAAATTAATGTTCGATATAAATCATAACATAGCTTGATATAAACGTTTACACAAAATGGCCTACAAGAGATTGTTTAGCATCAAACGATTAAATTCCTACAACCATAAAAAACTGAGAAGCTATACTTAAAAAAAAGATGTGAGTTACTAGTCAATTCCTTCGGAATATTCAATTTGATTTAGACTTTCTAACTCCAGTCAATTTGTGACTACATCAGCGTAACAGTATTTCACTCTTACCACGTAAGTTATTATGAAGATTAGCCTAAGTTAACTAAATTCCTACTTCAGCCCCGAGTCCTTTACGCGGGGCGTGAAAAAGCATCTGATGAGGCCGCCAAGCTGAATGCCACCATTGTAACATTACTTAGTGTCTGTTATGGCGACCCTCTTTCCTGAGACTTTGCCTTTAGCTTACCATCAGTCGAGGAGAAGTCAAGTTGGCGTGACTCAGATAAAAAAAAATAAAAATACAACAATAGGTACAACATAGTTATATATACATAACATTTGGATTTGGAACACATGACTAACCATGTCAGTCTAAACTCGAACTGTCACCTGCTGAACAGATGAAACTCGAATCTAACTCACCCTTTTAAAAGGTTAATAAAATCAGATAAATACCAATAGTAGCGGCTTAGTTACCAACATAACAAAAGCTGGACCAAGATCAACACACATTAGCTCTCAGACTTGTCCTGTGGCCCATTATTTATTGATAGAGAGACAAAAATATATCGTCACGCGCTCAGTTAGATAAAATCAGAATAGTATTAGACTAGACTAGCTTTCCTGTTTAGCTGCATTTATTGTTGGTCTGCCTGTCGAAAGGCTCTTGGCTAACTGGTTTGATCAATCGGTGTGATTAAAATATTCTAACGGTTGAATTGAGTTAAGTAAGCAAGTGAATCTGTATTTTTGTGATGGTATCACTTTTTGGGTACGTACTTATTACATACATACATATAATACATAATAATCACGTCTTTATCCTCGGAGGGTTAGGCAGAGGTGAATCAACACCCACTATCATTGTATTCGGTCCTACGTAATAAGGGGCGAGCCTATTGCCGTCATTCGAGCACTATTGTTGACTCGAGCCATGCATCTGAGGCTGAGTCTGATATATCGGTCTGAAGTTAAACACCCGTATCCCTTAGTCGCCTTGTACAACATCGTATCGGAAGAGATGGGTTGATCCAAATTCTACTCTGCCGGGAATTACAAAACACTTGTATGACCTAAATTTTAAATTTCATGTATAGATTGTAGAGGTTCAAATTTTGATATTGTACGTGCGTACGATCGAGAAATTGACATACAAACATACATATAATCACGCCTTTATCCCCGGAGGGTTAGGCAGAGGTGAATTAACACCCACATTTCACCAATCATTGAATTCAGTCCCACGTAATAGGGGGTGAACCAATTGCCATCTTTTTGAATTTAAAAAAAATCATCATTCCTATTGTAAGTTGTATATTTCTGAGATAGTTTATTTTAATCCTATAAGTTATGGTAGATTGCCTCCATCGCCCAATAAATCAGATCTGACCCAGCATGGTTAAACTCAACATATTGAAATTTCGATATTAATCACCATTTGGCAGAGATAGATGGGAGCAGGATATCTGCTAAACAGGTAACATACTCCGACAAGCCCCTGTTTACACGTGCAGGTATTTCTATAATACGTTTCCTGTCAAAACAAGAAATAAACCCTGGATTCTAAAGTACAAAATCACGTTCTGATAATGATGCCCATCGTTCATTAACTCACGTGACGTCATCGGTAGCCTGCATAAAATGATACACCAAGTTTTTATACTATGTGATGCACATATCGGCCTATGTGGTGTTGTGGTAGAACGATCGGCTGCCATGCAGGGGGCGGGCGTTCGATACCCGCTCGGTACAAATATTTGAATTCCTGAATATGTAGGTATATTTGCATTGATCTGGGTGTTTCTATGTATCACATGTTTGTATTTACAAAAACAAAGTACTTAAGTAAGTTTATTAGCATTTTAAATTCCACAACACAAGCTTGCTAAGCTATGCTCGGGGCGAGAGCGGCAGCGGGAGCGACGAAGGATCGCAAGACAAGCTGCCCGCGTACGAAGGCAACTCGGGCGTAACGACCTCCGCCCCCCATGAGCGCCGGCCTGGGGGTGACAGGTGGAGCCGCCTGGCACCCTGGCAGAAGCAGGCCGCGGCGGTGGCGCGCCTCCCCGTTTCCGGAGACGAGTTGGGGACTCTGTAGTCCCCACACCCGAGAAGAGGGCCAGATCGTGAGAGATGGCCCTGAGTCGGCCGGGGTGCGAGGGATATACCTGTCAACCTCACTTTGGTAACCAAAGCGACCCACAGGCGGCGTGCGTTTTAGTCGGTTCGTGTCCGACATAACCTCCTCTACCGGCTCAGGTATCCGTGGGGATTATGCGCACGTAAAAAAAAAAAGCTATGCTATCTATTAATTACTAGCAGACTCGACCCAACTTCACCCGTGGTATATTTTAAATCTTCATAATTATCACCCCTTAGAGCCCGTACTTTAGTCTTCAAATAATGTATGTATATTTGCCGGATTTGTTGACATTGATGATCACTGCTCCACTCCCTTAAGTAGTAGCGTGATAATATATAGCCTTACATCTTCGTCAATAAACGGACTATTGGACATAAAAAGAATTTTTCAATTCGAACCAGTAGTTTCTGAGATTAGCGCGTTCAAACGTGTTCAAACATATTATTGACGTCAAAAAAAAACAATTTCATTGATCAATATTGAAAATAAATGACTTTGACTTCGATATAAAAACAAACTCTTCAGCTTTATAATTTTAGTATACCTTTATTACATACAACACCCAACCAGTAGCGAAAGGTGAAATTTTTCAAAATGGGGGATTCCGGTAAGTTTGTTATTCCGCGATCTAATTTGTCACGCACTATACAATCCATTGGGGTCTCCACCATCTCTGCAAAGACGATCGGAATCGTGTTATAGTGCCGCCTAGCCCCCAACCAAATCTGACTGGGTCCAAATCGTGGCGTCTTGCGATATAGCTGTCAATGACACACTGGCTTATTGAGCTCAACCGTACACAGAGATGAGTCTTTATAGGTGACAGTGGGTCGAGGTTGGACACTTAGCCTTTGAGTTGGTTTAGATTTATCAACTATTGGAGAGAATAATTGGTATCTGGTTTCCAAGTAAATATACAGAGTGGTGCAAAATTCATCAGCCTAACATTTATGTCAGTTATATTTTGACATTTGAAATCTTTTTGAGGTTTTTTTTATACCACTTAGGTGGCAAACAAGCACACGGCCCACCTGATGAAAAGTGGTTACCGTGGCCTATGGACGTGTGTAACACCAGAGCACAGAGTCACTGTGCCGTCAGTGTAGAGGACAAAGCAGGACAAGCCTTTAGTCATCTCCAGTGAGCTCGCTAGCGCTACCCTACTCACCGCTGGGAACACAACACGAAGTAATTATAACCGCGGTATTCTTTAGGGCGGAGGTACTTTCCCAGTCGGACTGCTCAATTGGGCGGAAATACCGCCGTGTCCTACCTCCTCGGTTTCGACAACCTTATCACCTTATCAAATAACGACTGACATAGATGTTCGTTCGTATAGCAAGCGGGACCGATGGCTTAACGTGTTTTCCATGGTTTCAATGAGTTATCAATGATTACCCATCCTTAGATTAACTTGACTAGGATTACTTAACCTTGTGTTCCCGCGTAGTTCCCGGTAGAATAGAATTTGGACCACCCTATCTCTTCCAATGCGGTGTCGTACAAGGCGACTAAGGGATAGGGCTGTTTAACATCAGACAGATATATACACCCCAGACTAAGCCTCTGATGCATGCCTTGAGTCAACAATAGAACCTGGCAGACGACAATAGACTAACCCCCTATTACGTGGGACCGAATACAATGATTGTTCGTGTTAATTCACCTTTGCCTAACCCTTTGAGGATAAAGGTGTGATTAGATCTATGTACTCGTATGCAAAGAACAACGTAAAGATTCATCATTCTCAATGATCATTTATTACCAAATTATATTATCGGCTAGTGAAGCATAAACCATACAATATTACTCTACGATATAGGGTAACGCAATGTCATATTCAACATCACAACCACACACACACACACACATACATACATACACATAAAATAAAATGAACTATCAAAGTGTTAACAGGTAACTTACACATTGAAAACCTAATCACATTGTCCTCTCTATCGGACGTTCTAATGGACCATACAAACGGTAAGTACCAATTGTATGGAGTTGTTTGTATGAATGAATGTTGTATGAACTTGTAAAATAACATGTGTATAGAGTAGACAAGGTATGACGCTTGCATCGCGTTGGAAAACCGTGGGCGAAGTGTGGACAGAACAGCGTAGAGTAGTGTCAAGGCTATATTTATTTTTATTAAAGTACGATTTTTCACATGTTTTGTGCTTGATATCGTAAGTAATGTACTACATTTATATTGCTCTTATAAGTCTGAATGTAAATATGTGGAATATTAAAAACTAAGTATAAAATATATCATAATAATTATTTAACAATTATAATAGCCTGCAGGGTTGAAATCTGTAAACTTGGTAATTTAGCAAAATTCTGCAACATTTCTTCAATATTAGAAAAAAAATAAAAAATCATCTTAAAAGTAAATCAAAAGAAGAGGATACGGTCTACATAGTGAATAAACGTTAAACTAAAAGAAAAGAAGTTTTTTTCAGAGCTCGTCAATTTGACTACTCTTCCCTAGATGGTAACCTAGAATACGTCGATCTCTATGAACAAGAATACAGACAAACTCTCTGTGCTTACAGGGTCGGCAATGCAAGTCTGATTCCTGTGGTGTAGCACTCGTCCATAGGCCACGGTAACCACTTTCCATCAGGTAGGCCGTGTGCTTGTACATCTAAGTTTTATAGAAAAATAATATAAAAATGTGTTCTTATTCGTGGAGATTTTCAATTTTAGTTATACTTTCACTACGACCGATTTATTTATTAATCCAAAACATTACCAATATATTCAAAAACCTGCCGCAAAAAAATTAAGAATAAGACTATTCCACAATGATACTGTGCCAGTTAATTCGAGGTGACATCACCCGAACCTCGCGAGACAGTTTTTGCATTTTATCATTTGTGTCCGTTTATTTAACCCCTGTCTTGGGACGGGTGCCCACTGCCCGACTTTTGTATTTCTTTCAATGGAATGTATGATTCTGTGACGGCCAGGTGAATAACTTTTATTTATTTTTTTTTTTTATTTATTTATTTATTCTCTCATCTACATCTATTTTTACAGGTTACCCTAATACAACAGAGTAGGCAATTTAATTACATCTTTACTTAGGTATAGCATATAATTGTTAAAGCGGTATCTGTGAATTCCCTCAGAGAGCAACTAAACAGGTCAATATTTATTGAAATGATGTTGAGTGTCCGGAGGGCTCGGGTCAGCGGCGCCTCCCTCAGCAGGTTGGTGCGCGCGCTCGGCACTTGCAGCAGTTGTGGCCTCCGGCGCCTCCCCACGTATCCGTCTGGGACGCATAGATTGATACTCTCGAGTATGGCCGGATTTTGGATCTTTCCACGTATAACCTTCAGTAGGTATATGGCCAACGCAAGCTCTCTCCTAACCCTTAGCTCACTGTACCCGACCATACCCAGTACGAACAGTGTTGGATACATTAAGGGGTAAAAAGGGTAAACCCCATAATATTTGAAATACAAGTATCGAACAAATTTATTTTGAACGCGCTCCAACATGAGACTATATTTAATTTCATGTGGGCTCCAGATGACTGCATTACATTCCAGTTGACTTCTAACAAGCGCATTATATAAGGTGATTATTGCCCTGATACTAGTAAAATCCTTCACTGTTCGCAATACAAAACCCAGATTTCTAAATGCTTTTTTACATATTTCAATGATGTGATCACGAAACGTCAGCTGCACGTCAAAATGAACCCCTAGATCACGCACTTCTGTAACCCGGACCAGCGGATCTCCCTCGATATTGTAATTGTGTAGAATTGGAGCCTTCGCTCGAGAGAATGTGATAGTAAGACACTTGGAGGTGTTAAAGTGTAGATTATTTCTCTTACTCCAAGACACTACCCTATTGATATCCCTCTGCAATTTTTCACAGTCATCCACCCTTCCGATACTTCGGTACAGTTTTAAGTCGTCTGCAAACAACAAACACTTTGAATCCCTTATCACTTTGGGCAAATCATTGATCATAATGATGAACTCCAAAGGTCCTAGATTACTGCCCTGACTAACGCCTGACCAGGTATTATATGGCTGTGACACGAATCCAGCGTACTCGACATACTGCCGCCTATCTGCCATGTAACTGCCAAAGAAGCTCAGCAGATGCGGAGTGAAGCCAACACCAGCTAACTTTCTCAATAACACGTCATTATCTACTACGTCAAATGCTTTTCGGAAGTCAAAATAAGCGGTGTCAACTTGCACTCCCCCGTCCACCGCCGGAACTAGATCATTCATGTAGCTCAGGAGGTTACTGGTGGTGCTTCGAAACGGTCGAAATCCGTGCTGAGCTTCTGTGAGTTGCGGGTTTACCTGCGCTAGAACACGTTTTTGAATAACCGACTCAAACACCTTAGCGGGAGTGGACAACACGGCCACTGGCCTATACTCTTCCACCCTCCTACCTGATCTCGTTTTTGGCACTGGCACAACACGGGTGATCTTCCATATGTCGGGGAATGCCGCTGTTTGCAGACACAAATTATAGATATGAAGTAATGGCTCCGCGAGTACATATCGACAATCTCTATAAATGTAGGGTGGTATACCATCAGGCCCAATCGACTTTTTTGGTTTCAACTGCTGAAGCGCCCTTAGCACTTCCTTCAAATCTAACTTGTCTATATGTACCCGCGCCGCGTCGGTTCCGCTCATGGCACTCGCCTCCATGACCGCCCTGTCCACGCTCAGCTCGGGCCGCCTTTTACTGTACACGGAATAAAAATACTCCGCGAAAGCTCCCGCACACTCCTCTGAATTCAAAGCTATGCCGTCCTTCATTATGGTTTGCGAACTTCTACTACCCCTTTTAGAATTAATAAAACTCCAAAAAGTTTTTGGGTCGCTTTGCAGTTGACTCTGAACCCTGCTCTGATACTGTTCCCGTGCCAGTGCTATCATATTTTTCACCTTTGTTCGATAAGCAGCAAACACCCCGTAATCAGCCCTAGTGCCTGTCGCCTTATATTTTTTATGAAGGTTTGCCTTCTTTTTTATGTCGCGAATTATTTCCATAGTGTACCACTCGGGGTAACAGTACCTCGAGTGTACACTACTTCGCTTTTTTCTTGGAACACAGTCATCTACTATTGAATTAATTTTGCTATAATAATAATCTAAACTCATTTCTAAGTTAAAATTGTAAATACTAGTCCAATCAACAGACGCAAGTTGTGAATATAGTGATAAGAAATTGGCTTTATTAAAATTCCAACCTGATGATCTCTGCGCACTGGCCTCGGAGTCCATCTGTGAACCATCATTACTCGGTGACAAGCGGTGACCGCTTGACCTCACCGACACCTCCAGCGGTGGGTGATGCCCATCCACCCGCACCAACGGCGCCGCCGCCACTCGCACACTCACTTCCCGACTGTCCGCGAATGTACTCAACACTAAGTCTAACTGTCTATCATTTTTATTACCTATATTGTTACTCTGAGTAAATCCACAGTACGTTATAAAGTATTCATAATAATTAATAACATTTAACGAACACGAATGCAAGTTAAAGTCCCCTATTATTAAAATATCTTTGTACTTATTACACAAGTCTTCAAAAATTTTGAATAATAACAAATAATCGTTTTCACTGCTATTAGGAGGTATATAAACAACACATAACAGAAACTGCAACCGATTACTTTGATACACCATTGCACAAACTAGTTCGAATATATGCGCGTCAATATCAATATTTACGTCGTTTCGTCCTAGAGGACGAATTTCAACTGACGCGCACGGTGTGGCCACGAGACCCGCGCCACCCATCTTACGGCCATCCGCTCGGTCACAACGTACGATGGTGTATCCCGGCGGTATCATTTCAGCATCATGTATGGACTCGTTACACCCCGTTTCTGTGACAGCAATCAAATCTGCTGATGAACCTGCTAGCCCTTCATAGAATTGATTTAATTTTGTACGCAGTCCATTTACATTCTGGTATAAGATCTCAATCTGTTTAATAGTTTTAGTTTGGTTTGCTGTTTGATCTGCGAAACCACACCCATTCACAAAACTCAATATTTACAGCCCAACTTTCTGGCTGACATATTAAGTTATACTGAGTTTCTGGTACCCCTATGATGAATGAAGCATAATCTCTCTCCGTATTATGCTTTATTTTTTCGACCTTTACAGGTACTTCCTTTCCACCTAGTAAAACATTCTTTACATAGTTTTCAATATTCTCTACTGTAGTTCCTTTCTGAAGACGCCAGATATGTAGGTATTTTTTCCTTTCTATTCCTTGTATATCATTTATATTGGTCCCGCCTCCTCGCTTCACTTCTCCATTGGCATATCGGTTCTTTTTTCTGTTAACAATGGTCCAGCTGTCTCCTTTTACTATCTCGTCCGAATTTCTTTCTACCAAACTCTCCCCACAGTTAGTTGCCTGTAGTTGTACTATTTCATTCGAACTAGTATTAGCTGACTTTGTGGCCACACTTTTTTGCAAAACATTATTACCCACTATATTTTTATTAATTTTAACTACTTTTGCGAATGACATTTGTGACTCTGATTTCTTTCCATTATTTATTTTATCGGCATTTGAAATTATAGTGAGACGAGACTCCAGATACTCATTTCTTTTCGTTAGTGTGTTAATTTTATCTTGTAGCTCATCAACCTGGTCTACTTTAGATTTCACTACCTCCATAATTCCTTTCAAGCCCTTCAGCTCAGTTTCAGTTTGAATAAATCTCCGCTGTAGTCGTTCATATTCTTTTTTTTGTACCTCATACATTTTAGCCGTTTCCCGCCGAAACTCCCGCAGCTCCGCTAACAACTCTCGCTCTGTGTCGCTCATACATGTATCCCTCTCTTTAGGATATCGACTACCGCGTTCAGTGTTTACGTAGCTCGCGCTCGGTGTAAACGTTTTATTTAGCATGTTGGTGCGTACCGGTGTGTCGGAGTTGCCCATCTTAGGAGTATTGCTGACGCATTCTGGACACGTCCAAGTACTCTTGTACTCCTCGGATAGCTCTTCGAACTTCTCTTTAGTGATAGCTAAGCACTTCAGGTGGTATAACTTTTTACATGCTGCTTGCGAACATTCCATATAAGAAATATCGTACAGCGCGGCACTACAACCATTACAATTCGTAACCATAACTTTGATTTCTAAAGATGTAAGTAATTAAATTATTTTTATTTTAAATAAGATACAACAGAAAACACGTCCGAACACTTTCGTGGTACCCGCGTAAAAAAAAAAAAAAAAAAAAAAACTAAACTAAGTCACTTATTCTGAATAATAAATCTTGATGATTAACTGAAAAAGTGGTTACGTACCCGTAAGACTCAAAGTTTAAACCCCATCTGAAAATGGGTTATGAAATGAGGTTCGTTAAGGTGCTTTTGTCCTAGAGTTCAATCACAGAGGTCTCACGGATATGTTACCTAAAAAAGTTTAATAATCTAAGGATAGTTATGTTCTGTTTTTTTACTAGGTATGCTATAAATCTAAATCATTTTTTCGTATATATAAGATATTTTCATAGATGTATTGAGAAGCAACTGTTAAAATATTGATGATGAAGCCGGTGGGAAGGTCATGTGGGACTTGAACCGCCTAAAACTTCGCCATCTATGGGTCGTTGTTGGTTGCCGGAGGTGAATTTGACAGGAATATCCCTCGCACTCAGGCTGACCCAGGGTCATCTCTCTTTATTTGGCCCTACTAAGGTGTAGAGACCACGGTGTCCCCAATCAGTCCCCAGATATGGGGAGGCGCACAGAAACACAGAAACTCCCTGTGCTTACAGGGTTGGCGGCGCGAGTGTGACTCCCTTGGTTTCACACACGTCCATAGGCTACGGAAACCACTTTCTATCAGGTGTGGCCGTGTGCGTCTGCCACCTAAGTGTAAAATACAAACATAGCTACTACTTTGTAACAAATTTGACATATGTTATGCATGCGATAACATACACCTTGATTGTGTGTAAGGTTAGCTATAAAGACAGTGCTATTACTTGTAGCTAGCTAGCTTCCCAAAAACGAACTTCCAAGATCAAGCTTAACTCAAATAAATGTACATTAAAAGTACAGTCGCGCACAAACTCTAGCCAAGTGGTTGATAAATATAAATAGGTACAATTAACGGTGATTTATTCGCCGGCGGACGGATTAAACGCGGCGATTAATGCCGACATCTGCGGCGATCGATCTGCGGCGACCTTTAACTTTCCTCCGTGACTGTACTTATCGGTTTGGACGTGATGCTCATTTGTTGGAGTGTTTGGTTAAGATTTGCTGCTTTGCGGGGGATGTTGTGTTTCAAGACTTATTTGATACTTGTAGTAGGGCGAACAATTGCAAAGGGAAGAATAAGACAGCTCGATACATCCCTATACTGACACCAGATCTCGATATTGGATTGTGATATTTATTGATTGAAAAAGAACTGCGTTGTAATTTACATTTACGTAAATTACACGTCGATTTGCAAAGTAATAGCTGAAGCCTCGAAACTCAATGCGACTTTTTCCTAATTGCCATTGTTTTGTTAAAAAAAAACTCGCGGTAGCTTAGTGGTATGGGTAATTGACTGCTGAAACGAGGTCTAGGATTCGATCCCAGGTTTTACCATGGCACACACCAATGACTTTTCAATACTTATACAAGTTATGTGTATATTTATAGCAGGTGTTTATAAGTGCCCGGTTAATGGTAATAGGCTCGCCACGTATTACATTAGGACCTAAACATAAACTGGCGAAATGTGTGTGCTAGCACCTCTGCCTACCCCTTCGGGGATATAGGCGTGAGTTTAAGTTATGTTGTTAAAAACTGTTATGGACAAATAAAATTCTACAAATAATACACGACCAAGGATTATACAACCAAGTATCGTCGTTTTACACGACATTAATTACCTATTGAGCTATCTCTTCTTACTACATCAGAAGCAGGACCTCAGAAAAAAAAAGTAACAATAAACTTCATTTCAAACTCAATATTGTCCAACAGAAGTAACCCATTACATACCTTCTTGAACTCATATCCATTCTTCACTTATATAACATCACAGAACTACATAAAAACATAATAACATTCGTACATAACACTAAATCATAAACATAACATAAAACGAAGAAAAAAGGGCACCCACAAAAGAATGACCGCAGCGTACAGTCGGAAGAAATGACTCGAAATCTATAAATCTAACGTGTGTAGCGGGCCGATCTCTGGAACCATCACAAATATGTCAAAAACGGCTATAAACCTCTGCCGGGATATATCCCGGAGATAGTTTATAACAAACACAATGAGAAAACTAAGATATGTTATTATTATGGCGATTGATGAAACGATACTTGAAGATTTGGGAGATTTCTGTAAGTCACCGTGACGGATGCTATAGCAGTTTTAATGTTATTTAATGTTTCGTTATTTATTGTTATCGTTATAGCCAAATGTTATATTAGTCGGTAAGGCGGTTGGCGTTTTTTGTATGAACATAATTTTAGTTTTTGTCGAGATATTTTTTGATGTGGATAGGAATGAATATAATTAAGAATATGTCATGCCCAAAATAATGATGGAACGTGGAGAGTAGTTTATTTTTATTGGCAATCAAAATGTTTAATGACAATGTTTATTTCTGTAGTATAGGTAGTCTCAGGATTGGTCAGGGGTGTTGATATACTGTCGAACTTATCCTTGTCTTGTTCATCTAAGAATATGATGTTATTTAAAATGTTTTGTGGTTAAATTAAAATAATATCAATTACTTGGTTGTATTTTTTTTTATATAGGACACGCCAACTTGACCTCACCTCGCCTGATGGTAAGCTAAAGGCAAAGTCTCAGGAAAGAGGGTCAGCATTACAGACACTAAGTGCTACAATGGTGGCACTCAGCTTGGCGGCCTCATCAGATGCTTTTTCACACCCCGCTTAAAGGCCCCGGGACTGTAGGAAGAAGGAAACACGTGTGCTGGTAATGAATTCCTGGTCTTGGTGGTGCGCCAAAGAAAAGAGTCTCCGAACCGCTTGGTCTATATAAAGAATTTTATTTTATACCACTTATCTGGCAGACACCTGATGGAGAATGGTTATGGTGGCCTATGGACGTGTGTAAAAATGGTTTGTGGCATGTTTTCACTCCTTTTAGTTAAGCGTAATGTTAATATGTTTGGGTGACAATCCTTCTTTCTTTCTTGTTTGACGGCCTCTGTGGCGTAGCGGTAAAACGTTCGACTGTTATGCAGGAGGCGCGGGTTCAATTCCTGCTCAGTGCAAATATTTGTAGGTATACATGAATATGTATATTTGCATGTGTGTTTCTATGTGCGATATGTATGTATTTACAAAAAAAAGTAGTATCTAAGTATGTTTATCCGCATTCTAGATTCCATAACACAAGCTAGTTAAGCCATGCTTCCCATGGGTCTAGATAGCGTTGTGTAATGTTGTGGAATATTTATTTATATATTTCTTATTCTTTATTTCTTTCTTTCTTTCTTTCTTTCTATCTATCTATCTATATGAATATATTATAAAGTTTATAAATTTTCACAGTTTTGTTAATTTTCATCGTAATATTTATTAATTGTACCAAACTAGATCAAACTATCACCACAAAACTTCTTGCACCTACATACCATGGCATGGCGACTGGCATAAAATGCCCATGGCATTTAGTACAAAGGCGGACATTTTGTTTTTGTGCAAAAGTTTAAATAAAGAAATAATGGGAACGGTATGCCTTAAACACTTTTGTAGTTATAAATGTTCATAAACATTGCTAACTTGCTTGCTTACTGTTGAGCAGGTACTTGTTGGGTACCTCAGTAGTATAAAAAGTAAATAACATCATAAAATCGACTATTTGTTCAACTTCGTAGACAAATACAGTTTCATCTCTTGGGCATTGTTGTAATAAAACTTTTATTGAATGTTGTCACATCCAATAATTCCAAACTCGAGGACGTAGAAAGTAAATATATTTTATCAATCAACTGATTCAAATGTACTGATGTTATAAAGAAGAGTCGGTGGCTTAGTGGTTTAGAAGTCTGTCTTATATATGGTCCCGGGTTCAAATCCAGAACGTTAACACTATCGACGAATATTGCTTAACTGAAGGGGCAAGAGGGAGCACTAGTAATTTTGGTTACTAATATTTTTTTCATGAGAGTAAGAGAATTTTAATTTTGTGTCTTTATCTTAAGTAGTAATGTTCGTGGCATAGCTGTTGAGTATTCCGACTGCTAAATCATAGATCGTGTGTTCGATTGCCGTACATGGCAAATATGTGATGTTTTGTAAGTTTATTAGAGTAACGGAAATGTTTAAAACCCTCAAAGTCCCCTGTAACTAAACTAAATCGCTTGTATTATTTTTTTTTTTTTTTTTTTTTTTTATATAGGACACGTCAATTGGACTTCGCCTTGCCTGATGGTAAGCTGAAGGCAAAATCCCAGAAAAGAGGGTCACCATTACATACACATACCGTGTGACAATGGTGACACTCAGCTTGACGGCCTTATCATATGCTTTTTCACGCCCCGCTTAAAGGACCCGGGACTGTAGGAAGAAGGAAACACGTGAGCTGGTAATGAATTCCAGGCCTTAATGGTGCGACAGAGGAAAGAGTCTCCGAACCGCTTGGTTCTTGATCGGATGTTTTGCACCGTGTGCGGATGACATCTAAGACCTGCACGCGTTGTCCTGTGTAGGAAAGGGGAGGGTGGGACTAATTGGAAGAGCTCATCAGAACACTCCCCATGGTACAGACGTTAAAATACAGCCATGGACGCAACATCTCTACGCAGCTGTAAAGGTTCTAGGGTGTTCGTGATCTCGGGATTCCCAATGATGCGGACCGCACGTCGCTGCAACCTGTCGAGAGCATCTAGTAAGTACTTTGCTGAACCATCCCAGAGATGCGAGCAGTACTCCACACAGGAGCGATTAGGAGTAAATTGACGTTAGTAGTGGTCGGGTAGACCGCCTTTTTAACCACGAAGCTGACGATGTTTCTTATAGATCTTTTTATAAATATATTAAGGGAAAAAAATATTTTCTAAACATAATGACAATATTTCAAGAAGTCTTATTCCAACCGAAAGATTACCTCCCAAATAGTTGGGTTCAGTACAATACGGAGGAGCAGGTTGGAGGGTCATTTACATAAAAAATGGTGACTTGTAGCAAATTGTGGCAGTCCGCATCGCTGGGTTTAATTCAGTCGGGGCCCGTATTAATATTATTTATGTGTAATACAAGTTACAATAAAGTATTCAGCGAGATATGTCCCATGAAGTCACGTATGACGTAAAAAAT
This sequence comes from Eilema griseolum, assembly GCA_963662185.1. Lineage (NCBI taxonomy): Eukaryota > Metazoa > Arthropoda > Insecta > Lepidoptera > Erebidae > Eilema > Eilema griseolum. The sequence continues at coordinate 26,451,178 of OY759240.1, forward strand.
GTTGAGTGACTTTCTAAGCGATGGCCTTGATAGATGCTTTTTCACGCCCCGCTTGAAGAACCCGGGACTGTAAGAAGAGGGAAATACATGCTCAGGCAGAGCATTACAGCTCTGGCCGAGGCAGAGGAAGGAGGCCTCAAACTGTTTGGTGTGGCAACCCCAAATAAATATGGAATGAGGGCAGGAGGATGATGATGAATTCCCAAATTATTAGATATTGGTTTTTTATACCACTTAGGTGGCAGACAAGTACACCGCCCACCTGATGGGAAGTGGTTACCGCGGCCTATAACACCAGAGGCGTTACATTCGCGCAGCTGAACCGTGAAGAAACCTTCTAACGTCTGAAGAACCCCATATTGTGGGCGCTTGGGAAAACCACAGCAGGGAGTTTATTCCACAGGTAAAGCCTGTGTGGAATGAAGTTTCTTTCATACCACACAGTGCATACCGTCTCCCGTCGTAATGTGTGAGGATGTATTCCCTGCCTATGACTGCAACCCGAGATGAAATGCATTAACACACATGTTGCATCGACCCCAACTAAATATGGGATAAGGACAGGATGACAATAATGAATCCTACAAATAATATTGTCTTCCAAAGGGGACAAAGAATGCTAGATGGATGATCTGACGTCTGCAGACTGTTTCATCCGTTTCTCTGATATATATGTGTACATACATGTTTCACACGAAAATCCGTTATGTTATGCATAATGCCAGCATTAGCAATCACATAAATATATCTAATTTCTTCACTAAGATCGCCACAGTCACCTCCGTCACCAGCGTCTAGGGACCAATAATTATGATAATCACCGAACTTCACAAGTTTATCACCTACCAAACGTATAAAGACACATACATAAAATTTTACGAGAGTCTTCAATCGTTGTGAATGTCGGGCACGTCACACTCGTCGGCGACAATTATCAACTAATAGAAATCCGATTTCCTAGTATTTATAGTGCGGTATTCGAGCGCGTCGGTCACTCTGACTTATTAGGAATGGCTATAGATACGATTTGGAAGGAAAGTTTTCTTTGAATCTAATTCTGAGTGATTCAATCTTTCGCTGCGTCCACATCAGCTTATTCAAGGTGTAATTTTGGCGTTACATTACTGCCTATAAAAGCACTGTAACGTTTTCAGGGTTTATGTATGTATATTTACTGCAGTCGCTCCCTCAAAGGAAGAATAAGAGAGCTGAACCCGAACTCCAAAGTAGAAGTTTTGAATGCATACATACATAAAATCACGCCTTTATCCCGGGAGGGATAGGCAGAGGTGAATTAACACCCACATTTCGCCAATCATTAAATTCAGTCCCACGTAACAGGGGGTGAACCTACTGCCGTCTTCCGAGCACTATTGTTGACTCAAGCCATACATCTGAGGTATATGTCTGATGTTAAACAGCCCTATCCCTAAGTCGCCTTGTACGACATCGCATGGCAAGAGATGGAGTGGTCCAAATTCTACTCTGCCGGGAAACACGCGGCTAATGCAACTGCGACTATAACAACTAACGTAAAAGGTGACTAAGGATAGAACTATTTTCCTTTCGATATGTAACCCATCCAACAACCACCAATATAATACAATCACTTGGGATTGGACAGAAAACCATAGTTGGTGAAATATAGCTATTATATAGACCTCTGCCTAAGCTTATATACACGCACGACCTAGCTACTAGGCAGGGCTATTCGCAGATATTTAAGAATGATTATAGTTCACGCCATGTCTTATTCAATCAAATAGTGATATTTATCCGCCGAGATCGGTGCCAAGTGCCAAGCGTGAGTCGCGGCTCTCAATGTGTCGAGTACATCATGAGATGACTGACCTGTCTGATTTAGGCACAGTCACCGGCTGGTAGGCCATCCGATACCTCACGGGGTTTTCTCAAAATCGTAGATGATCCAGGGTCAGTCGGAATGCGAGATAAATGTCTTATTTGGACACCTCGGTAAATTAACCTCTAAACGGCATGCGGATTTAGTTACTTTGAGTCCAACATAGCCACGATTTCCGTACGAAAAAATGGGGTACAGGTACCGGTTTTTGAATTAGCGGGATCAATTCACTTCGATTCTGTATTATATCTATTCGTTTGTTTATAGCTTGAAATATTTTTAGTGTAGGGTAGCCAGAGCTCACTGGAGAATTTTTGTGCTGTCAGTGGGAAGATCAAAAGCTTGTCCTGCTTTGTCTTCTACAGTGACGGCACAGAAACTCAGGGTTTACATGGTCAGCAGCAAGATTGCGACTCCTCTGGTGTTGCACACGTCCATAGACAACGGTAACCACTTTCCATTAGATGGGCTGTGTGCTGGTCTGCCGCCAACAAGTGGTATAAAAAAGAGGCTATAGTTTTAATATTTTAAGAACACAACCAGTTTTAACTACTCTTTAAAGGTATCAAACTGTCAGTCTGATGTGGGACAGAGATAACGCCATACAAGCCGGACTCTTACTTTTCTTCACGATGCGCGAAATTAAATGGGGTACTGTAGTTATTATTATTTAAAGGATAGCACAATTAGTAGCTATGACTGATATTAATATTGCTTGTGTCTTGGCAGCTATAGCGTGTTCGAACTACAGGTCTGCTTTTAGAGAACTTTAGAGTTTTATATAACTTGCAATGTTTGTATTATAGTTTGTTGCTGAAAGTTTAAATCTTGCAAGCTGAATGAAGAAGAACCGTTCCCTTTTATCAATTGATTTGTTCCGATTAAAATGGATTTTGAAGTATGATAAAAGCAACTTTTCAACAAATAACACTAGGAACATAGTATCTGAGAATAGAAGCTCCTTCAACTCAATACTACCCTTATACTAAGAAGCGCTGAAGTACAGCTGTAAGCACAGATAGTTTCTGTGCCGTCAGTGTAAAAGACGAAGCAGGACAAGCTTTTGGTCTTCCCACTGACAGCAGAAAAACTCTCTAGTGAGCTATGACGGAAATACTGTCGTGTCCTACCTCCTCACTACTTCTTTAACTAGATTAAGCATATTAATAAATGATGAACAGCAACTCGCGTCTTACCAACGGACTTTACGTCCACAGACGTCCAAGATTAATTCAACATCACTTTGATATCAATACACGTCTATCAACCAAAGGTTAGTCCAGAGCAACGTCTGACGGCGACGCGACGCGACAGCTGCGCGACTAAAAATAGTTGCCGGACGCACGATTCCGCGTTTTTCACTGTCAGTGTAGGCATCAATTTCTGTCAACATTTGTTAACCAATGACAGATGTTTTACGCCTCCGACAACCACGCAATGTTAACTTTACAGTCTTCTTGTCCATATTACTAATTAGCATAAGGTTGAATATCGTTTGGCAGGTGTTGAGTGATAATTCTGTTGTTGGGATAGAACAGGACGCCTTGTAGCTGTCATTCGTATAATGACAAGTGTGTTTAAGGACGTATTTATGTAAACCCTTTGAGCTACAGTTTCAGTTTTAGAATTTAGACGCGTTTGTCGTGCGTGCCTAGTTTATTAGTGGGAGGTGCGGTGAATGGCGGGTTAATGAGAGATAGATGACGGACAGCGGTTTGTGGCAGTTGAGGGTTATTCAGTGAAAGGATTTTTCTTGTAGCTTGCCTAATTGTTGTTTGAGAGGAAAGGTTGTCTTTGGATCCCGGCAGAATGCAAGGGTTATCCCATCTTTATCCGTGGTTGTGGTGCAAGGAATTCGTATGTCAAAGTGAATGGTTCCATGCAATAGTTTGCAAAAGATTGCCTGGTAGAAATCGCTTAAAGCGATAAGGCCACGCATGGTACCTACTGATTCTGAAGGTATAGATATTAATAATGTGTTAGAATATACAAAAGGTATTAACCTTTTGTATATTCTAACACGAGACACAGTGTACATTCGTCCACTTTTATTTAGCCTTAAGCAAATAGCTACTGTAAATTTGATCTGTTTCTTCTCCACCAGGCAGCGCCTAGGAAGCGGTGGTAAATTATTATCGACGTCAATAACAAACAATTATATTGTTTAAGATTTAGAATAAAGGATTTTGACTTTGATGTATTTTAATGGTATACAATATAATAAATAAATAAACGGTTTTGTGCGACCCTAAGACAGTGGCCACACTAGTGTTTATGTATCGAGCCCTTTCTAGAGCTTTCGAGACCAAGTCAACCTCACCAGAGGGCCAGATCGAGAGAGATGGCCAAGGGTCGGCCGGGGTGCGAAGGATATGCCTTTTTTTTTTTTTTTTTTTTTTTTTACGTGCGCAAAATCCCCACGGATACCTCCCCACCGGACCCGGTGGAGGAGGTTATGTCGGACTCGAACCGACTAAAACGCACGCCGCCTGTGGGTCGTTTCGGTTGCCGAAGGTGAGGTTGACAGGCATATCCCTCGCACCCCGGCCGACCCAGGGCCATCTCTCACGATCTGGCCCTCTTCTCGGGTGTGGGGACCACAGAGTCCCCAACTCGTCCCCGGAAACGGGGAGGCGCGCCACGCGCGCCGCCGCCGCGGCCTGCTTCTGCAAGGGTGACAGGCGGCTTCACCTGTCACCCCCAGGCCGGCGCTCATGGGGGGCGGAGGTCGTTCATCGACCTCCGACGCCCGAGTTGCCTTCGTGCGCGGGCAGCTTGTCTAGCGATCCTTCGTCGCTCTCGCTGCCGCTCCCGCCCCGCCTCCTCCTTCACGAGCATTACTTGCTCGCAGAAGGAGGCGCCGGCCGCCCACGCATCCGCGCAGCGAACCATCGCCGCGAGCAAGGTGGAGAGCGTGAGAACCCTCACTCCCAGGGCCGCCACAAGCTCCCGCCTCGGCGTCTCCCACGCCGGACACTCGGTGAGCGTGTGCGGACCTGAGTCCTCGCTCGCGTCGCAGTGATGGCACTCGGACGTTGGCTCTTTCTGCATCCGACGCAGATACTTTCCGAAGCATCCGTGCTCGGTGATCATCTGCGTCAGACGGTACGAGAGGCTGCCGTGTGGCCTCTCTAGCCACTCCCCCATGATGGGTCTTACCGCCGTTACTACGGCGTGCCCTGCGCTTGGTTGCCCAAGTCGTCTCTCCCATTCTGCCACCATTTCCCTGTGGAGCCGGGATCTCACGGCCCGAATTTCTTCGGGCTCGGGATCGTGACCCCGCTCCCGCGCCGCCCTTCGGAACCTGTATAGCGCCGAAAGGCATCTCGCTTCCAGGATCCATGGTGGCGATCCGGCGAGGAGACTCGCCGCGTTGAATGATATCGTGCGGTACCCCCTTATGATGCGGCACGCCAACTTCCGCTGCGGACGCTGCAGCAGAAGCATGTGCCGATCACTCAGGGTGTCCGCCCACACGGGACACCCGTACAGGGCCATGGACCGCACGACACCCGCGTAGAGTCTCCTGCAGGAGTCATCCGGGCCCCTCAGGTTGGGCAGTAGCCGCGCCAGAGCGTTGGCTGTGCCCGCCAATTTGGGGCCCAGACTTCGGAAGTGCTTCCCGAAGTCCCACCGGCCGTCGAGCACGAGCCCCAGATATTTCATCTGGGGCTTGATGCCGATGAGAGTGCCTCCCACTGTGAGACTGGAACCTGGTGGTGGCGTGCGCCGAGGTCCATGAAAGAACATGGCCTCGGATTTATGCAAAGCCACCTCAAGGCCCAGCCGCCGGATCCGTTCCACGACTTGAGCAACCGTGGTCGTGGCCCTCAGGATCGCTTCGCGGTGTGTAGCCCCGCTCGCCGTCACTAGCGTGTCGTCCGCATAGCACGTGACGGCGGCGCCGTCCGCAAGCTCACCGCGAAGCACCCAGTCGTATCCAATGTTCCACAGTAGCGGCCCGAGAACCGATCCCTGTGGAACACCGCACGACATCTCACGCCGACCGACGCCGGTCGCACTTGGGTAGATGACGGCTCTCTCCGTCAGGTACGCCCCGACTATGCGGCGAAGGTAGTGAGGCACACCGTGGTACACGAGTGCCTCCCTGATGCAACTCCAGGGCAAGGTGTTGAACGCGTTGGAGATGTCCAAGGACACCGCCAACGTCACCTCACCCCGGGCAACTGCCTCCTCCGCCAAAGTCCTCACGCGCATGATGGCATCCACGGTGGACCGCCACCGGCGGAAGCCATATTGGGTATCCGCCAGGTCCGGCCCCCTACCAGAGAGGTGCTCGACGAGGCGCTTTGCAATAACTCTTTCAAAGAGCTTGCCCACCTCGTCGAGCAACACAATGGGCCGGTAGCCGGACGGTTCGTCCGCCGGGCGACCCTCCTTTCGGATGAGGACCAGTTTACCCGTCTTCCACATCTTCGGAAACTGGCCCCGCTCCAAGCATGCGCTGAGGAACCCTCTCAGCCGGGGTTCGAGACCGTCTTCTCCCAGAGCTAGGACCCACGCGCGGCCTGGAATGCCGTCGGGTCCCGGGGCGGTGCTCTTCTTGGCTCTAAGCCTTCGCACCGCCAGCTCCAGTTCTACCCAAGTGACCTCGGGGACTTCGTCGTCAACTACCACACTGGGCGCCACAGGCGACCGAGGTGGCGGAGTCATCTGCGGCGGAATGTGTTCCGCTCGCGCCGGGAACAGGGACTCGACCACTCCACCGAGCAGAGCTGGCTGGAGAACCCGGGTCAACGGCGGGGCCCGGGGGCGCAGCTTTCCTCTTACCATAAGGTAAGGCCGCCCCCATGGGTCCCGCTCCAGCGTCTCCATTAGCTCCTTGTAAGCCGCGGCTTTCGCCCGCTTAATCTCCGCTCGGAGGGCATCTCTGGCCTCCCTGTATCCCACATGAAGCTCCGCCACTCGGGGCTCCGTATCTGCGGTTCGGCTACGCCTCCTACGGAGTCTGGTCCACCGGCGGTGCGCGATCACGCAGGCTTGCCGTAGCCTCGCGATCTCCGCAGACCACCAGTAGACCCGACGCCTCGGACTATAGGGTGGTGCCCTAGGCATACCCGCATCGCAGACACGAGTCATGGCCTCCCGGAACCACACCGCCTCATCGTCTATATCGACAGGCCTGTCCGGCGCAATGGCCCAGGCCTGTACGATGGCGGCCTCTAGGAGGACCTCCCGATTCAGTCTCCCAAGCACCCAGCGTGGCTCGCGTGGGGCCGGTATGACCGGCGCATCACCCGCGGGGGGGGAGACATCAAACCGAACGTATCGGTGATCCGCCAGTGTCTCCACCCCCACCTCAACACGCCAGTCCCGCACACGGTGCGACAGCGAAGCACCTGCGAACGATAGGTCGATAATCGAACTGCGCTCCGCGGCCACGAACGTGGCTTCGGCCCCGCGATTCTGGAGAACTAGACCGTGATTAGCGGCCCAGCTCTCCAGTGCCCTACCTCGTGGGTTCGTGTGCCGGGACCCCCAGGTCACTGACCAGGCGTTGAAGTCCCCGAGCACAAGAACCGGATGAGGGTGGCAGGCGTTGACGACGTCGGTCAGTCGCTCCAGCGACTGCCGGTACTCCCCTATGCGTCGGTGTAGGCTCGGCGTGAGATAGACGGCCACGACCGCAATCTCCCCCAGACGCGCCGCTACGATGCCATGCTCCCTTGCCACGACAACAGGGGGGGGGGCACCCATAGCGGCGTTATAAACCAGTGCCGCCGACCCGTCCAGGTCGACCACCCAGGCAGGCCCAAGGGGCCGGTGAGTGTACGGATCGGCGACAGCGGCGACGTGTATGGACCACTGTGCCATGCTCTGGAGCAGAAGACCCTGAGCATCGGCACCGTGGCCCACGTTCGCCTGCAGGATGCGGAGCTGGGGATCCATTATGGAACCATCTCCGCATCCCGCCGCGAACTTTGGGTGGAGCCCCCGCCTTGCGGCTTCGGCTCCCCCCCGGTGCAGGCCTTGCTGCCAACCCTATGGTCGGCCGGTTTGCCCCCCGCTGCACACCTGAAACAGTGCAGCGGAGCTTCGCATCCACCGGCCGTATGGCCGGGTTGGCCACAGCGGAAGCAGCGGTCACCGACCGTCACCGCCGCCGTGCACTGCACCCCCACGTGGCCGACCGACAGGCACCTAAAGCACCTGGTCGGTCGAGCCTGCAGGAGCCGGACCTGCACCCGCACCACGCCTCCAACGGCGAGGAACCCCCGGTCGGCAGCCTTTTTGGCTGCTGCGATGGGGCAGCCGACAACTGCCGCCCCCAGTCCACGGCGGCCGAAGCGGATTGCTCCGACCTTCACCGCCTCTAGGGGGCAGCCCCCGGCCTCCGCCACGGTGAGGCGGATTTGCTCCGCCGTGATGGAGTCGTCCAGGTCCGAAATGCGCATTTCTGCGCATTTGTTGGGCCTAGACACCCGGACGTCGGCTGCGTCTAGCGTGTCTCGAAGCCTAGCCGCTAGGGCATCGGCCTGGGGACCGCTTGATGCGCCGGGGATCTCGAGTAACCGAGCACCCGTCCGAGTGGGTTTCACCCGGATGGGGCCCGGCATGTCGAGAGCCCTCATATCGACACAGGCTCTCGCCTGCGTGACAATCTGGGCGTACTGCACGCCCCGCTCCGCCGCCTCCGCCGTCATCGTTAGCACGACGGCGGTTGAGCGGGGGACGCGCAGCCTCCCCGGCACTCCCCTCGCAGCAGCCTCAGCCTTCTTGGCATTTTTGGCTGCCTTCCTCTTGGCCTTGCGCCGTTTCTTGGAGGCTCCGGCCACCTCCCAGCCTCCCTCCGGCGGGGAACTTGTTGAGGCAATCCCCACCGGGGTCCGGGCCGGCACTGGGGCTGAGGCTAGGGCTGGGGACTTCTTCCCCTTGCCCTTCCCCTTTCCCCTTGCCCTTGGCCCGGGCACCCTGGGAGCTCCCAGCTCCCACTTCGAGAGCGACAGCGGCTCGAGCGACCGGAGCGACAGGAGTGGCAGGCGCAGCGGATGGGCTGCAGGCCGACTCCCGCGGGGCCACCACCGCCGGACTGGTGGGACCGCTTCTCACCGCTCCGGCGTACCCCGTCGGCGGCGCCAAGGGCGGGCGGCGGCTGGAGTCCATGACCGCCTCCATGAACCTCCGGGTGCGCTCCTCCTGCGTCACCTGCCACTTCCGCTGCTCAGCCAGCGCCGCCTCCTGCCGCTTTTCCATGGCGGCCATTGCCGCCATGCATGCCGCCAGTGGGTCCACAGGCCTGGCCGGCTGCAGCACCGGCGACTCCAGCCGAGCGGGCTGCGCCAGTGACACCGGCCGAACCGGTGTCTCCGGCCGCACCGGTGTCTCCCGCCGCACCGGTCGCACCGGCGGCCTTGACCGCACCGGTGTCTCCGACCGTACCGGTGCCTCCGACCGCACCGGTGACCTCGACCGCACCGGTGACAGCTGCGGCGCCGACGGCACCGGCCGCTCCGGCTGCACCGCTAGTCGCCGCCGCGCCGACCGCGTCACGCGCTCCGCGGGCAGCCCGACGACGACCTGACGGAGATTCGCCACTTCGGCCGCCATCCTCTCCATCTCCTTGCGGTGCTCAGCCGCTGTACGCTCCACGCTGTTGAGGAGCTCAACTTGCCTCCTGCCAAGTTGAGCTCGCTCGTTCCGGGACTCGGCCAGCTCCGCCTTGAGCAGCTCAAACTGCTCAACGAGGCGCGTCGCAGCCAGCCGGACCCGGTCCTCCTCCGGCGTTAGAGCTCCAGAGCGGGCCCCGGCCAGTCTCTCCAGGGCCTCCATCACGTCCCTGGACGTGGAGCCGTCGGTACGAAGCGCGGGCGCCGCCGAGACGGAGGGACTCGGCGGCGCTCTCACATCTTCCCCGGCTGAGGCCCGTGAGGGGGCGGCTTTGGTGCCCCCACCCTGCACCCTGCGGCGGCTAACCGCAAGCTGCTTGGGTGGGGGGGGACGCATCATCTCGTCCCCACCAGAACTACTGGAAGACGAGTCGGTCAATGTCAGATCGAGATCCGAATCGGTCTTCTCTGGGGGGATGACTTTTTTCCGGCGGTTGCGCTTCCGCCGTGCAGATTTGCGGGTCTGCAGACCCACCGGGCTGTTCGCCCTGCTCCTCTCTGTGGCGGTGTCGAAGTCTTCCGACACCGTCCCGGCTTGGGACGCGACCTCCGCGTCGTGGTGCTGCGCGACCTCCGCGCAGACTGTTTCATTCGGTTTGGGATTGGGTTTTTTATATGAATTGTCCATGTAGTTCCCACGATTATGACGCGATATAAACTACACTTCCTGGGTGACGCTCATTCCAGGAAGCGGGGTACATACTGTGGAGTTCCCCAGGTATCCACAGGTTTTAAGCGACTTTGCTGTCGGGTTTTCAAGACTTTTCCTTGTCGCGGGCCGGCCAATTAAGGCAAGCCCCGCGGCCTTCAGGATACCGGCTTCCCAAGTGTGGCTAGCACTCAGGTCGTTGTCGATATCCTGGAGGTTACGCGACGCGGGAGAGCAGCCAACTCTCCCAACACCGACGGTGGCACGAATGCCTGCCAGCCTCTGCGCGAGCAGTAGGCCGGCCCGTCCCTGGATCCCATGGATCCTTGTGTCGCCCCCATGTCCCCTCTGAAAGCAGAGGGATACCGGGAGCGACAGGCTAGCCCTAAAAAGGGCTGTTTGGGATGGAAGGGATTCTACGAATCCCTTCCCGCGGGCCTTGCAGGTCCGCCATACCACGACCCCCTCAGGGTCAGCTAGCCCTAAAAAGGGCTTGTCGGGTTATTGGTCGACAGCTAGCAGACTCCTTCTCCTTGGAGTCAGAGTCTACTAACCGTCGTCCAGGGTGCACCAGCCTCCCCGCTTCCGTTCCCCAGGACCGCGGTCCAAAGGGAAAAGAAACAGGTAAGCCAACGTGGAGGTTACCCAACCCGCACCCCGAAGGATATGCCTATCAACCTTATTTTCGGCAAATAACAACGACTCACAGGCGTCGTGCGTTTTAGTCGGTTCGAGTACGACATAACCTCTCCCACCGGCTCCGTGTGTAAAATCCTCACGAATACCCCATTCGTGATGATTTTACACACGTGACAAAAACCTCACCTGAAAGACAAATACAGTTCCTGATTGATGGATGAGCCTTTCTTCCTGAGATTGGGAGATTATATGGTGGTCACTTCCGTAGAAGCTACACACGGCAGCCACACTCTCCGGGAACAATGCTGCATTGATGACAAATAGTAAACGTTTTCAGTTTTACTAAATGTGAAAACGTATAGAGTTCTTAGTACAATCTCATGAAGTAATAAACGCATTATGTCACTTTGTTCAGGAATTATCATAAAGATGGCGCGGACATCATCGCTAGCGACGGCACAGTCGCTTGCGCAACTGAAATAACTGCACGATGATAAGTACTGTCTAATGTGTAGCGGGACCTTCTTGGTGGATGAATTTGGGACATTATTCGTTGCAACAAATATTTTTATGTTGATATATCAAGTATCAATAAGTAAACACCGTGGCAAACAAATATTTGCGAAACAATGGTTCAACCTTGGTCCATAATATACCAATTAGTTTTAAAAACTATTGTAAAAAATAGTCCTATATTATAGTAATCACATTAAGAATATTTTATAAGGAGGTAGGACACGGTGGTATTTCCGTCCAATTGAGCAGTCCGACTAGGGAAGCACCTCTGCCCTACAGAATACCGCGAACGTAATAACTTCGTGTTGTGTTCCCAGCGGTGAGTAGGGTAGCCAGAGCTCACTGGAGAGTTTGTGCTGTCAGTGGGAAGACTAAAGGCTTGCCTTGGTTTGTCTTCTACACTGACGGCACAGAAACTCTATGCTTCCAGGGTCGGCAGCGCGAGTGTGAGTTACACACCTCCATAAGCCACAGTAACCAATTTGCATCAGGTGGGCCGTGTGCTAGTCTGCAAAAGCTCAAAGCCCCACAATGCTCTTTGCACTGAAAACTTTCCATCTGCGTACCCCATTGCGAGAAAAGCCTAATTCAAATAATTCATTAGTAATACAGTACAAGGCAGCTGGGACAGACTAGATGCGGAAGGCAGAGGATCGGATAAAATAGCGCACATTGGGAGAGGCCTATGTCCAACAGTGGACTATGGTGGGCTAATTGATTGATTGATATATATAGAATACAGTAAAAATGAATGCAATAAAAAAAAAATATTTATTCGATAAATTATCACATGCGTCCAAAAACAAACGTACCTACAAACTTTAAGACATAAACAAACCATTTTTTCCGACTTTTCTCCAAAATCATAGTCAACACACCATAGTGGGATGATATATCATTTGGCGCATACGTTTCATGACTGTGGCACTTTGCGTGTGATCCAGTGCGCGGACGCACAAAATATTCGCAGTATGAGCGAAATGATTTATGATTTAGATATATATATTTCAATGTAATTGTCCCCTTGTCGTTGCAAGGGTAATGACTAACGAGCACATGAATTAATAATTGAACTCTTTGACCAGTGCCTTCAACCGGTGAAGACTTACGGTGCTGAAACGTAGACACTTACGGTGGGGCTGGAAGTCGCTGCAGCGGGCTATGGAGCGAGCTATCCTTGGCGTTTCTCTGAAGGATAGAATTCGGAACGAGGTCATCCGATAGAGAATTAAAGTTACCGAAATAGCTCACAGAATAAGCAAGCTGAAGTGACAGTGGGCTGGCCACGTTTGTCAAAGGACCGGTGGCCGTTGGAACAAACGAGTCCTACAGTGGAGACCGCGAGAAAGGAAACGGAAGGTAGGACACCCCTAGCCAGATGGACGGATGAAAAGGGATAAAGGGAAATCGGATAAAATGGCGCACATTACTCCTTCCAACATTAGACTGCGGTGGGATAATTGAATAATTAATATTTTTAGTGGCTTTTATTGCCTTTATCTGTACACATCGAGTTCATTGGTAAGATCTAACCTAGTAACTTAAATGGTACTTACTTCTTACTTTGGTTTGAATGAGACTTTATATAACACGATCGCGAAGTCATTGAAAATTGCGTAACCGTTTTTGACATTTGGGAGATCGATATTAGAACGAGACTGAGTTTTGAACAGATTTTCACTATGGAAATTGATCCTCTGATCTGATGAAGGTGGTAGGATATGGATAACTCATTGAATGTCCGCTTATTCAAAATTAAGAAGTGGAAAAGAAGAGTGTACCAAATAATTTCAGGGTACTGTTGTGCATGCAGGCATGTTTTTTAGGTTCAGTTTCTCCATTTGACTGCACCTGATGGTATGCTGACGTGAAGTTTAAAAAGTAATGACCGTCATTCCAAATACAGTCTCTAGTGATTATATTGTTTTTTTTATACAACGTAGTTGGCAGCCAAGCACACGGCCCACCTGATGGAAAGTGGTTACCGTGGCCGATGGATGTGTGCTGCCGACGCTGTAACAACAAATAGTTTCTCAGTGCAGAAGACACAATCAGGACAGGCCTTTAGTCTTCCCACTGACAGCACAAAAACTCTCCAGTGCGCTCTGGCTACCCTACTCACCGCTGGGAACACAGCACGAAGTTATTATAGCCGTGGTATTCTGTAGGGTGGAGGTACTTACCGTACCGTACCACTCGGACTGCTCAATGTTTAGTTTTATAATATTGTTCGGTTCTTAAAACTAGTATAGTAGGCGTACTATTGAACAAATTTATCATCTTAATCGCAATCATTAACGACTCAAGACACACCGCCATCATCAGGCATAATATTTATAACACCATTATCTACATAGCATTCCGTTGTTATTCTTTTGTATAGTGTTTTAATAATTTTGACATAATTTATACACTCTAGCGGTGACAATTGAAAAATTGGCCGCTGTTTGACATTAGTACACGACTAGTTATAATGAGGTTTATATATAGATATAGGTATTATTCTCCTTTGATTTTCTTTGTGAATAATAGCATGACATGTTTGTAAAGACTGCGGAAAGTACTAATATATCAATATGAAACTACTTGATTGTGTTGAAATTCGCGTAAGATTTCTTGGTATAATTATTACATAGGTAGGTATAACTATTAAGTGTTGTGAACAAAGACATATGGTGTGTCTCATGGACATATTTGTTGTTTATAAGATAGTTATAAATCTATAAACATAAACTGGCGAAATGTGGGTGCTAGCACCTCTGCCTACCCCTTCGGGGACATAGGCATGAGTTTATGTTATATTATGTTATAAATCTATAGTCGTAAGCAAGTACAGCCGCGATACCCTAGTGGGTAATGGACTGGTGAGACGAGGTCTCGGGTTCGATCCCAGGTTTTACCACGGCACACACCATTGACTTTTCGATGCTTTTCGAAGTTATGTGTGTATTTATCGCAGGTTTATAAGTGCCCGGTTAATGGCAATATGCTCACCACATTGGGACCTACATATAAACTAGTGAAATGTGGCCTCTGCCTACCCCTTCGGGGATATAGGCGTGAGTTTATGTTTTGATATGTTATGTTTAAATCTATTGTAACATTTTAAAGCTGAAGAGCTTGTTTGTTTGGTTCGAATTGAAAACTTCTTTTTGTATTGAATAGTCTATCTACAAAATAAATAAATAAATATTCTACACAACGCTATCCAGACCCATGGTAAGCATAGTTTAACTAGCTTGTGTTATGGAATCTAGAATGCTGATAAACATACTTAGATACTTTTTTAAATACACACATATTATACATAGAAACACTCAGACCAATTCAAATATACATATTCCTGCATACAAATATTTGCACTGAGCAGGAATCGAACCTGCGCTTTCTGCGTAGCAGTCGAACGTTCTACCTCTACGCCATAGAGATCGTCAAAGCAAAGTTTTAGGCAATATATTCAAAGAATCAATTAAATTTATTCAGTTTAAACACATAAATAACACACATAAACGTCAAAATTTTACAATATGTCAAGAAATTATATAAAAATAATAATTATGTAACGATTCTTTCGCTGGTTCGGTAGATTAGTTTTACTGAGAAGATATAAGAACTATATTAGAACTAGATTATCTTTTTTTCAATATGGTTTTGTTTACAATTTATGTACTTTTTGCTTCACAGTTGGCTTATGTGGTTATTATGGTAGTGACTGTCGTCTGACGCCCAAATCCGAGAGATAATCCTACGCCCCAGAGCTTGCAAGAAAAGTATTGGTGGGGCTACATACACCCAAAAGTATAATTTCTTTGATATTTCATATCACGAAAAATTAAGTCGCGTGGTTTCCGGCAGAGTAGAATTTGGACCACCCCATCTCTTCCCATGGGGTGTCGTACAAGGCGACTAAGGGATAGGGCTGTTTAAAATCCGACAAATATACAGACCAGATTCCGCCTCAGATCAGGCTTGAGACAGCAATAGGGCCCGGAATACGCCAATAGGTTCACCCCCTATTACGTGGGACCGAATACAATGATTGGTGAAATGTCGGTGTTAATTCACCTCTGCCTAACCCTCCACGGATAAAGACGTGTATATGAATGTATGCAAAAATAAAACTATTCCGCTCACTCCATTTCAATTACCAACTACGTCAGTATAAGTGGCGTTAGTGATTAAAGCAATTACAACAAAACGCACTAACATCAATCAAGATCATTAACAACGAAATTACGATTTTTCAAAGCAATTTCAGATGCCATGGATATCAATTAATAGGTCTATAAATTAGACTGGCAACACTCAATCGATTGGTTATAGCAATGGGATACGTAGCTCAAACAATGGCCACCATTAAAGTAATGAGAACTACGTCTATGTAGGTACAGTCAGCGTCTAAAGTAGATGGTCATTTTATGATTTTAAATATTAGTTTTAGGCAAAATTCATTTGATGACCTGAAAAAAGTGACTGTGATAGATTGGATGCGGAAGATGGAGAATCAGGAGAAATGACGCACAGGGGGAGGTACCTTATTTGATAATAATAATTGATTAAAGCAAAGTTTAATATTTTTGATCAAACTTTGATTACAATATTATGAATGATTCTCGTAATTAAAATAGTTTCAATGGAGTGTTAACATCATAAATATGAGTACGGGGTTAATTGGGCCAAATTTCATTATGTCCTGTGTTTTAAAATGATAAGAATAAAATTTCAACTGTCAAAATGCCCAGTTGTCTTAATATCCAGGTGTCAAAACGACCAATTGCTAAAACATCTAATTGGAAACAATGCCAAATTGTAATACATCCAACAAAAAAGAATGTAGTGATTTGTTATTTAATTATTTTTTTTAATTACCGTGACTTTGTATGACTAACAAACTAAATTATATCAGAGTTACACATATTGATAACTCACTTGTACTTTTCCACATTACTTTATTGCTTATTACACCTGACCGGTTTCGCCTTACGGCATCCTCAAAGGTTTATAATGTAATGTGGAAAAGTACAAGTGAGTTATCAATATGTGTAACAACAAATTCCACCAAGTGCCATCAATCTACAGTATAAATAGTATATCAGAGTTGTATAAAATATGTATTCAAATTATATCTCGTAATAAGAACTACATATCAAGTCAGTCAGAGCAAGATGCCGGACGAAAATAATAAAAATCCTATCCGCGTCCGACATTAACTATAAATACAAGGTGTCATCACAAATTACAGATTTTTAAATAAGCCCAATCACGATCATTCATATTTATGTATTATACAAAAATATAAAATTCCTTAAGAATCATAGTCGGGTTGGGTGCACACTGGGCGCGATGCGATAAACATGGAGAGACGGATAGAAAATTATCATTTTTATGAAACACTAGCTTTTGCCCGCGGCTCCGCCCGCGTGGAAGTCGGTTCCCGACAATTACTCGAATTTTTCTCACCTTTTAAACCTTTCCTAGACATCCACGAACATTTCGAGACCAAGATAAGATAAATCCGTTCAGCCGTTCTCGAGTTTTAGCGAGACTAACGAACTGCAAATTATTTTTATATATAGGATATTTATAAGAGTTTTATAGTAACACAATTATAGTAGCAGTAACTGTAATAACAACATTATTTAAAAAAATAACTTTTACATTGAAATATAAAACAAAATTTTATGGCCAATAAATAAAGTCAATTACACAAAAAACATGCATTTTCTTTAAAATTTTATTAAGCTATCAAGATCTCATTCAGATGACCTTTTTGGATAGATTTGACAAATAGTTCTGTCAGTTTGAATGGGTTGAATTTGGCATAAAAGAAGAAATCTAGCAAATAAATGAATTTGAAAAATTTGATTTGAAATAAAATAAAAAATTATTACGACTTTTTCAAAGATTTATTGATGAAAACATAAAAAGTAAAAGTAGTCATGTGCAATTCTAAAGTAGAAACGAGTCTCAGGCGTGAATGAGCGTAGAATGCAATCTTCTGGCTGCTTATATAAAAAACCATTATTGCCATAAAAATTGCACATTGTTAAATCAATTAAATTAAAGATGTAGGTACACCTAACACTAAAGTGTAAATCAGTCAAGTCACTATTAATATTACTGAAGCTGTTTATATCTAAATCTCTATTTTAGTGATACAATGCAATAAAAAAATGAATTTGATGTCTACTATAAAACATAACTTAGTATGCATTTGTTTCCCAATATATAAATAGATTATTTATTATATTTTCATAATTTTAATAACATTACTTATTGTATGTCTTGTATGTATTGTACGACTATAGTGTCCGATATACGGCAATAGGCTCACCGCCTATTACGTGGGACCGAATACAGTTATTGGTGAAATAAGGGTGTTAATTCACCTCTGCCTAACCCTCCGGGGATAAGGGCGTGATTTTTTTATATCTAAATTGTATTATCAGGTGGGAATGTAAATGGCACGTCTTTTTTTAATCATCCACACTTCAAACTCTTACCTCAGATTTCGCACTCAACCTCTCCTCTCGCTCACCTTTCGCTTATCTCTCAGTGTAGCCCAGACTTTACGCCACTGCGCTCCAGTCCGCATTTAGATGATGGTTATAAATTTTAAATATTACGATAGGGCATTAAGATTTGAATAAACATGTCGCGTTGTCGCTGAGCGCGTGACACCGCGGGCCTGATATTATTGTGGCCCACTGTACTTCAACCGCCTGAAGAGTCAGTGTAGGGGACGGAGTGAGTGATTTGTGGTAAAATAAGAAATATTCATACATAACTGTAGCGCACTGTACAAACTTATATTCTCACTTTATTTGACTGTATGTTTCACTAAAGTCTTTGTTTAAGTGCATGATTGACATGTTGCAATATTTGTATGCCTAAATGGTAAAATGTTTCAGGAACTGTTATTGTTAAAATGTAACACCTCATATAATACCTACATTTCATGCAAATAAATAAATATTCTATTCTATACTAAAGGGTAAAAAGTTCTTTAGTAGGGGGAAGCCTTATTTGAGGGGATTGGGGTAATAAGAACATGCTTTTATATATAAAATGCAGTTTTCATTTTCTTCTTTAATCTTTTAAACTCGGACTTAATTGCGGTAGCGATTGCTGTTCAATATGGGTTACACAAAAGATTTTTTGGTATCTTGTTGTTTGCGGAGCGATTATTCAGACCAGTGAAAAGAAGTATTGTGTTATTTGGCTACGGATGCCTCAGGCTTACAGGTAAAAGAGTCTGATGGACCAGAGAACTGGACATAGATCGATATTATGCTTCTTGATTGGTTTCATGAAATACGGTGTTAAATTATTAAAATAATATTTATCACGTCACTATGCCTGATAAAATAAACTAACAGACTTCTAAACTCGAGAACTTGTTATAGGTTTTATGACTTCTAAACTGTTATAGCGTAAAGTTAAAATAAGTCATAAACAAAATTCCAATATGTATTTAATCGTTCGAAAATGGGTTAACTTTTCATTCAAATTATTTTATAATAGTTTGTTAAGGTGGTATCACACTCACATAGCGAATGAACTGCACCGACTATCAAACAACAATTTATATATATTAGACCATCCTCCATTTGATTTAGCCCGTTATGGACGTCATGCTTTCAAATTCGGTAGTTAAAGATAAATATAACATTAAAAAAGGCAGTTAGTACTCGATAATGAAGCGTAAAATCTCTTTCATTTATTAATGACTCGTATACTCTCAACAATTATGAGTATCTACTGCTCGCGGAAGTCGTTAAGACAAAGCCCGCACCTGCATCACGAATAAATGCTTTTTAAATAAATATTAAATAAAGGAACCTGTAATGACATTAAGGAAATGGTTAACCTAATAATAATAGTTTCTATAGATATATAAAATCTAAATCTTGACATCTGTTTCGATTAACCTATCTGTCTTAAATTGGATTTCACAGTGAATTGATTATGAATTTCCGCTCTTGAAACTCTACTAGTGTCTCATTAACCTTTTGCTGAGCCTTTTCCTAACTTAGTTGGGGCCGGGTAGTTTTTATTTACGTGTGAAAAATCCCCAAGAATACCACCACCACTGGAGCCGTTGATAGAGGTTATATTGGACTCGAAACGACTAAAGCACATGACGCCTGTGGGTCGATTTAGGTTGCCGAAAGTAAGGTTGACAGGTACATCCCTCGCATCCTGGCCGAACCAGGGTCATCTCTCTCGATCTGGCACATTCCTCTGGTGTGGGGACCACAGAGCCCCCAACACGTTCCCGGAAACGAGGACACGCAAGGGTGACAGGCGGCTCCACCCTTCAACAACCAAGATGCGGCAGAACTTTAATTATTTCCGTGAAGCGACTGCTATATGACCTCCGCAACAAATCGGCGAACAGCGTTCTCAGTTGGTCTACATAGGTCGTCGGTAGTGCAATTGAAGGGGCACATCGAGCAGGAAAGCAAATATGACATGGACTGGGGTTGGGCCCCGGTTGATAAAGCCCCATTTTGTCATGTTTTCTCTGCAGCGGCCAACTTACAAGGGTTATACTCCGACCACTAAGCCGAACCTCGCCTGAAGCCATCCAAATCTTCCTACCTAGAAAGGATACGATTTTTCCTATCCTAATCGGTTTTAATAGTTAACAAAAATAACCTTCAAAAACTTATTAAGTATTCTGAGTACCAAGTTCCAGGTTCCAGGCACCTACCTATTCTCGCAACACCCAATGGATTACATAGGTGTTCCACGAGAACTTTTTCGTTCCCGCCTGACTGGCTGTTGTACTCTCATCAAAATACATGTGACTTATTTATAACATAACATAACATCAACTCACGCCTATATCTCATAAGGGGTAGGCAGAGGTGCTAGCATCCACATTTCGCCAGTTTGTTTAGGTCCCAAGGTGGCGATCCTTGTGCCATTTACCGAGCACTTATAAACGTGCGATAAATACACACATGACTTCGAAAAGTCATTAGTGTGTGCCATGGTTAAACCTGGGATCGAACCCGAGACCTCGTCTCAGCAGTCCATTACCCATACCACTAGGCTACCGTGACTTATTCCCATTTCCCCATTTTACCGATTCCCCCTAGACAATTATAATTCTCGATTCGTTTCTGCATAATTAAGATGAACAAACATATAAACCCGCAAACTCACATTCTCATTTCATAACATTAGTTACGTTTACATTTTTACAGAAGCCGCCGTTGAAAGGAATCCGATTATGTGTCCGAACAAACCATTCTCAAGATCAGTATACCTCACGAAATATTTTAATACAGCAGTATATCGTATCTTAGGTGCAGGAGAGCAGACAAAAGCGGGCATCTTGTGGTAAAGCACGGCGGAGATTTATTCGGACGATATCATTGAATGCGTCGCGAGTGTGTGCGAATGCGCCAGGGTGGACCGAGCTTGTGTCGCGGTGACGTAGGGTTGTCTGGTCTTAGAGTTTGAGAAATTTTGTAGAGGATTTTTTTGATTTCGTACACTCTCAATACACCTTAATTGTACGTAGCTATTTAATTTAGTTTTTTAAACTTCCAAAGATCAAACTGTGAAGCCAACGTCCTATCTAGAAACTATCAATAGTCATAATATAGGTACCATTATCTATCAAATATTTATCATAAAGTTTGACCAAATTATTCTCACGCTTTGCAGGAACGTAAGATTAGACATTTGCTTAACTAACTTTTAAACGTTCACGTTCCATGATATATTGTATTGTATTGTATTGTAGACGTTTGCTTGATGGTTTCATAAAGATTTGTTTAGTTTTATCAAGAAATGACAGTTTCGTAGTGTATAAAATCCATGGCTGATCATTTTGGCCATATTTTTTTATACCACTTAGGTGGCAAAAAAGCACACGGCCCACCCGATGAAATGTGGTTACCGTGGCCTATGAACGTATGCAACACCAAGGGAGTCACACTTGTCAACCCTGTAACCACTGAGAGTTTCTGTGCCGTCAGTGTAAAAGACAACGCAGGACAATCTTTTGGTATTTCCACTGACAGCACAAAAACTCTCCAGTGAGCTCTGGCCCTACTCACCGCCGGGAACACCACACGAGGATATTATGGCCCCAGTATTTTGTAGGGCGGTTTGGTCTGCTCAGTTAGACGGAAATACCGTCGTACCTAGCTCCTACATTCCTCTTATTATATGAAAATGAAAATATAGGCCTTAATAATAACTTCTGCTTACTCCTTCCGGTATACACAGTCGTGAGTATAAAATGGTCAACAGCCTTGACAACATCATTAACCACATAATTATTCTTACAAGCAAAGTACAGATTTATGTTCGAATGCTAATTTGAAAGGTACATTAACGATCATACGACCTCAATAATATAAATTTATTTCTCGGAATATATCATTACACTAAATCAATTATGATAGTTCCATTTATTATTGGCAATAGGCACTAAATTGTGGCTACTTTATTACGAAACAATAAAATAAATCATTTAAAAATTGTTTCAATAGAAAATACAATTTGTGACAACCATATAATCATGAGAAAAGTAAGCAATAGTGCACACAAGCGAAGGCGACCGCGACCGCGACCACAAATCGCGAGCGACAGCCAACAGGTAGCAGCCTGTAGCAGGTCGCACGCATTGTTTCCTGGAACCAAAACTATAAGACGCTATCGAAACGATTGATATACGATCAGACTCCGGAATGTTTTAGTAAAATGCACCAGCTTTCCGTTTTAACCTCTGAATATCTAATAGGGGCCCGATTTAGAATAATTTATGGTTGGCGACTGAGACAAAAACAGAACATTATGGTACCAGCACGGGTCAGATCGGCCGTCCGAATGTCTGCCGATTTCGTAAGAATCGTTTGCGAGCGCCTATTTATCTGTCAACCGGCGCGAGCTGCGCAACGATGACGTATCTGCGTTTTGTAAGTGAACGCGAGTTAGTTTATCGGCAACCTGTCCGGGGAATATCGACGAGAAATGCGCTCAGTGCGGGCATTAACAACCGCTTACCCATACAAAATCATAATAGCCGGCAAGGAAACGACGATTGAGAGCGATCATTAATTACATGCACCTAACAAGCGGCGAGCGGGGAAAGGCGACGTCGACGATTTATCCGCGAGATCGACTCGTTACTTAGATCGGTTGTGGTGCGCGACGATAGATGGCGTGCTGCGGCGCGGGCGCATATCAGATGCACGACCGGCGCAAGCGACGCCGCCGCCGCCGTGCGCTATCGGCCGATTTACGGACTGCACTAGTGCGATCATATTAGAGAATTTGTGGCTATCTACATAACTAACGTTTAGGATTTGAGACCAACAGTGATAAACACTTCACGTGGCCTCGAAGATAGCCATCCTCGGTAACTGAAAACCAATTTGCGATTGAGTTGCTAGACAAAGGCACCTCGATTCATAATCCTGATTTATAACTAACCGTAAGTTCTCATAGATTCTATTTACCTCAATCTTTTCCAATAACGGATTGTATAGTTTACAAATTTAAGATCAGAATCTAATCAAATGTTCTGAGGATTTATTCATAGGTCATTAGGAAGACCTAATCGTGATCGTTATCATTAGGTAGTGATTACTAAAAAGAATCAGTGATCACTAACTAATCACTCACAAATACAATCGTGATCACAAACATGGGACATATAACAGGAGAAAGAACTATCGTTAAACATTTACTTGCTCCTGTTCGTCAGATAACGTAGGTGGCATGTAAGTATAATTTTTCACTATTGAAGACGATGTGTTCTTTCTTTATTTCGGCTTATAAACAAGCGATACCTTGCAGGTCCGAATACAGTGCCTTGGGGTACTCCTACATGAATTACCATTAAATTTGCACTTAGTTGCAGTTCCTTGACAATACACAGAGCCTAAACGAAAAAATCACGCATTTCAAAGCTTGGTGAAACAAAATAAAAGCCGTCGCACACGCACCCTGCGACACGCGCGTTCGCGTCGTCTACTGCGCTCACCGTACGCTTAATTAGGTGACTACCCGAGATGGAATTCATTAGCCCCGCTAATTAAATGAAAGGACATGATTTTCCGGTTAAGGCAAGCGAAAGTGAATATAGGTGCACTCCAATCCATGATTAATTAAGAAAAGGCAATAGACTTAAACAGTAAGTAATGCTAGTTCTAATTAAGCATAGATCGCTTGCAATGTTTTTCTATAAATGCAAAGATAGTTTTTAGGGTTACATTGTTCAGTCATTTATAGGAGTGGAAATAGAAATGGTGAAACTGTTTGAAGTAATTAATTAGGAGCTATAATGACGGTACCTTTCCTATTGTTGTATAACAGAGTCAACCTACTGGTCAACAAACTAGTCTTAATAAATCTGAATCTGTACGAAGACATGCAACTATTGTTTCTCAGAGTTAAAGTACTTCTAGACTGTAAACAGTTCCCTCAGGGTCAGTCAACAGAAAGAAAACAAAAGGAATAAGTATTTGCGAAACAAGCAACATCGACAAATAATACAAATTCTTGTTTTCTGTGTTTTTTTGGTTTTCAGACTCTGGATTTTGTTTAATTACTAACCTAACCTAACAATTACCAAACATTATTATATGAAGTAAGGATAAGTAGATACACCTATTTATCTTGATATAAGTCTCATTGAATAAAAATATAATAAAATCGTTTCAAATGCTTCTGTTCGCGATTTCAAAGCTACCGTTTCTTCAACATCTATCATCTCAAAGACCTTCATTGCAGTTCGTTCTAAATGATTGATAGCACACCTGATAGATAGCTCGCATGATGCACGACGTCGCGAGAAAATTGCATCCATTCCACACTTACCTGCAAAAGATATACAATATTTATTATTAGATATATATTTTCTGTTCAGTTGTGACAGGACTTGTAATGGAAGTTTTGAAGGATCTTTGTTTTCCTTCAAAAATGTTTTCAATGTTATACATAGCCTTAAAACTATAGATACCTATGGCTCCATCATCATAATCATTATCAATTAGTTTGGCAGATGCATCTGACAACTCAAAGGTGATCTTCATGAGTTATTTGTCGCCTCATGTGTATTGTTATTTTTAAATGTAAATTTTCCCAAAAACATACCATTGTGAAAATTGTCAGTCACATCATTTAACGAAGCATCTACTTGGTGTAGGGACATTACGGTAAGTTTCTGTATCTAGAATAAAATAGTATTTGAAAATATATTAAAAACCAATTTTTCGATAACAGTAGACAGAGTTTAATTACGGAGTGTACCTAGACTACATACGTCGTCGGCCGTAAATAATACCACTCACGATGAGCCGATCAAAAATTCATTTCTCGCTCAATACCTCACAAATCCGTATAATAAATTCCAAAATACTATTATAATTACATGCCCGTTCGCTTTCCCTTATGAATAAGTAAGCCGTGTCGCGGAGCGTGACAGTTGTCACGTGACGTGTGTCATGCGTCATCCGTCACGATCGACGCGTCACGTTGTGATGCCACCGCGTCGAGTCGTGTTCGCAAATGACGTGACGTGTGAGCGTGTGTGGCGGGCCTTAGAAATATTAGACATTAACATAATGTTGTTAACATTTTCATTTGGCGACCTTTGTCGCGTAGCAGTATAGCTTTCGACTACTATGTCAGAGGTCTTAGGTTCAATTCCCACTCAGTGGAGTATTATTAAAATGTATTTTAACAATTAGTTTGGTTGTTTCTCCGGATTCTAGACCTTATATTACAAGTCAGTTAAGTTGTGTTTACTTTGGGTCTAAATACAGTATTACCTTTCCTAGAAATTATCAAAATCTATCCACATAAAGACCTGACCTTCACGTTTTTTTGAAGTCAGTAAATAATAGTGCTCAAACTGTTATGAACTAGGTATATGGTGTAAAAATGTTCATAAAAACAATAGCGTCTGAAACAATGGATAGCAGCTGAGACATTCCTATGGTAATGCGCAGACTGCCGACGAAGCGAGCTTCTGCACTGAGGAGTGCGATAGGACACTGTATAAAATAAAAATTGTAAGGACTTGACCTGGGCGGGTTGGTTTATATTAGTTGCCCGTGAAGTGGTCGAAATTAGATTTTCTGTTTAATTTTCAATTTATGGCAAGAAGTATAATGTTATTGCATTTATGTTTAATTGAGTTCTATCCGCAGTAGCCTAGTGGTATGGGTAATGGACTGCTGAGACGAGGTCTCGGGTTCGATCCCAGGTTTACCATGGTACACATCAATGACTTTTCGATGCTTTTCGAACTTATGTATGTTAATGGCAAGACTCGCCACCTATTATTATACATTGGGACCTAAACATAAACTAGCGAAATGTGGGTGCTAGCACCCCTGCCAACCCCTTCGGGGATATAGGCGTGAGTTTATTTATGTTATATTTTTTAATTTCAGCAGCGCATTTGCAGCGATTTTTTATATTCGAAAATATCTTTACTGCTACTCGCCACCTAGTACATTGAGACCTAAACATAAACTGGCAAAATGTGAGAGCAAAACTCAACCATATCGAGATAAAATAAGACACATTTCTATTCGTTTACTTTTTAGCAACCATGGTCACGAATCTATTAATGATGACTGACTTATTTTTATTTCCAAAGATTATTAGCAGCCGTTGTGGTTCCCAGCAGAGTAGAATTTGGACCACCCCATCTCTTTCCATTGTAGGACAATGGATAGGGCTGTTTAACATCAGACAGATATATACAGCCCAGACTCAGCCTCAGATGCATGGCTTGAGTCTACAATAGTGCCTAGAAGACGGCAATAGGCTCACCCCCTATTACGTGGAACCGAATTCAATGATTGGTGAAATGTGGGTGCTAATTCACCTCTGTCTAACCCTCCGGGGATAATGACAGGGTTGTATGTATGTATGTTTCTTAAATCTCAATTTTAAAAAGCTAATCCAATTATCTCACTAAGGAGGTTAGTAATTAACCAGTCCGCTCCCGCTCCCGCTACCGCTCCGTCACTGCGGTCGCCATCTTGTCTGTGCCAGGACACATCACAAGCAGGGCACTGGCGGGCGGGAGCGTCAAACGTAGTTAGTATTAATTGAAAATATAATACTGTCACTGTTTACTGATCTGATATACTATTATTGCACTGTTTACTTTGACAACTTTGAGCGTTAGTCTGTCAAATGAAAAGCGTATACCTACTGCTTATTGTAATGTAAATATTTTCGTTTTCAATGCAATTTTTCTTTCTATTAAGTTTATCTGTACACAGAGAAGTAATTGGTTATCTGTAGTATTTTTTAAAGTTACAAAACCTGGTTTTAGAGAATAGACATTTAGCTTAATATGAACAAGTAACGCCATCTTGTATTCGCAATTTGTAGTTGAAAAAGTGTTTCCTACACCTCCCCTTATGTAACCACAATACCTCCCTTTTTCTTATGGTTTTAGGTTATGGCTGGGGGGTAAAGGGGGGGGGGGGAGAGACGACATTCCTTCCTGTAAAAGTTGAGAAGCAGATCCCTCCTCGGATGGATTCAGGAATAAAGCTTTCATGATGATGACTCAAGATCCAGACTCTGTAACGCAGTGTTAACGAATGCATTAGATGCCTAGTTCGACTACTGAGTAGGGACAGGGGTAGTTACAGTAAGAGCTTGAAATCAGAAACAGACTCGCCTTCTAAAATATTGTTGATATTAAACTTATGACTACCTCCTCGGGGATATACAAACATTAGTAAGTATATAAAAAATACAAAAACTTAATCGTTAAGTTACCTATAAGGAAACCAAAAGAATACAGACAGAAACCAAACAAATATGGATGATGTTATCCGAAAATAAAACAAAATCGATATAAAATTTTGCATATTTAGACATGGCAATGGTTTATTTCAGTACCGTGACCGGGTCAGCGCCGTGTCGCCGGTATCTTGCCACACCATTCCAACTGAGAGGGACAGTTACTATCACATGATGAATATTTAAATATAGACATGTTTGACTGGAATTTAGAGCAAATCTTATGCATTTTAGTTTGTCAGTTTACTAAATTATGATTTCCTGATGCCTAACTCGAACTGTATAATTTATCTGACCTCAGATCAAGAGTGGTGCTTACAATAAATAATAGTTTTACGTAACTACATCATAAAGTTTAATCTCGCATGTAATTTCTAAAACCGAATTAATATTTTGTTATATTTTATATTTGTAAATCGGAAAAAATGTTGTCTCTGCCTTCTCCTGGAAAGAAGCGTGACTATATTATAGTAGAGCTGTTAACTGATATGAAATTTGCATTTTTTTTATATCACTTAGGTGGCAGACAAGCACACGGCCCACCTGATGGAAAGTGTTTACCGCGGCCTATGGACGTGTGCAAAACCAAGGGAGTCACACTCGCGCTGCCAACCCTGTAAGCACAGAGAGTTTCTGTGCCGTTAGTGTAAATGACAGCAGGATAAACTTTTGGTCTTTCCACTTACAGTACCAAAACTCTCCAGTGAGCTCTGGTTATTCTAATTACCACCGGAAACACAACACAAGGTTATTATGGCCGCGATATTCTATTGGGCGGAGGTACTTCCCCAGTCAAACTGCTCAATTGAACGGAAATACCCTCGTGTCCTACCTCCTCTTAATAGCTTAATCTATGAGGCAAAATAAAAAAAACATGGTTCATGAAATACAGTTTGGTAACAGACAGACAGCCAGGCGGACTGTGAAGTCTTAATTCACACCCTAAAATTAATTATTTTAGTTCATAATTTATACTTTTAAGGCGCTCATACCTTTACTATGACATGGTTTCTTCATAACTCTGCTACTTAGATTTAAATCTACTCTACTTGTATAATATCAGACGAAATATCCACCAAGTCTCACACTCACAACACATCTTGCATAAAACCATCAACTCTAAACTCCATCACCGAAACGTAATCTTACCAACAAAGAACAGCATACAACAGCACCCCAGCTTTATCTCCATTATTAGTCTGCCGAGCAAAATTATGACGACTGCAAAACGTATATCTACCATCCCTTTCACACACATCCACCTCCGCAATCCTCTGTCTCGCTCCTCCTCTAGCATGCAAGTCTTGCAGTGATTCCTTCTGACGACCGCCGAGGGACGGCGGATGGATGTTTATAAGGCCTTCGAGAAGTGAGTTCGGTATTTAGTTCGGTCTTATCTTTGGTTTTATATGTCCTTAAGGGGTTCGGGATTCGGATTAAAAAGATACAGTTTTTGAATATATCTGTACCTATTCGCTTTCTGTGAGTAAATTAAGATAGGAGATTACACGTTTCGAGGCCTTCACCTTGGAGTCCGTTTTTGTTTTCGTCTATATTGGAAGCGACTACGGCCTGACCTCCCAG
Source organism: Eilema griseolum (assembly GCA_963662185.1). Lineage (NCBI taxonomy): Eukaryota > Metazoa > Arthropoda > Insecta > Lepidoptera > Erebidae > Eilema > Eilema griseolum. The sequence goes on from OY759240.1 coordinate 26,479,856, forward strand.
CCTGATATTATATAACAGTTGCTCAGGTCACTCATATATGGGGGAGTGGCTAGAGAGGCCACACGGCAGCCTCTCGTACCGTCTGACGCAGATGATCACCGAGCACGGGTGCTTCGGAAAGTATCTGCGTCGGATGGAGAAAGAGCCAACGTCCGAGTGCCATCACTGCGATGCGAGCGAGGACTCAGGTCCGCACACGCTCACCGAGTGTCCGGCGTGGGAGACGCCGAGGCAGGAGCTTGTGGCGGCCCTGGGAGTGAGAGTTCTCACGCTCTCCACCTTGCTCGCGGCGATGGTCCGCTGCGCGGATGCGTGGGCGGCCGGCGCCTCCTTCTGCGAGCAAGTAATGCTCGTGAAGGAGGAGGCGGGGCGGGAGCGGCAGCGGGAGCGACGAAGGATCGCAAGCCAAGCTGCCCGCGTACGAAGGCAACTCGGGCGTCGGAGGTCGATGAACGACCTTCGCCCCCCATGAGCGCCGGCCTGGGGGTGACAGGTGGAGCCGCCTGTCACCCTGGCAGAAGCAGGCCGCGGCGGTGGCGCGCGTGGCGCGCCTCCCCGTTTCCGGGGACGAGTTGGGGACTCTGTAGTCCCCACACCCGAGAAGAGGGCCAGATCGTGAGAGATGGCCCTGGGTCGGCCGGGGTGCGAGGGATATGCCTGTCAACCTCACCTTCGGCAACCAAAGCGACCCACAGGCGGCGTGCGTTTTAGTCGGTTCGAGTCCGACATAACCTCCTTCACCGGCTCCGGTGGGGAGGTATCCGTGGGGATTTTGCGCACGTAAAAAAAAAAAAAAAAAAAAAGGTCACTCATATAGGCCTCCATCTTGACCATACGACTATTGACAACCGGGATCGACTTACCGAATCATGGAATCAATAAAATACAACTAAGTGGTCACCCATGCAAATGGCAACCGCTTCTAGGTTACTTAACCCACTACCGAATAGTAAGCGCACCGGGTCATTAGATAGGCATATATTATAGATCAGTGTTAGACAAATTTTAATTGCAATTAAAATGTATTTAAGAATAAAAATCCCGACTTGCTGTCTAAAAGACCGAGAAAAGTAAACCCCACTGCTGTCTAAAAGGTCGAAAGAATTTGACAGCAGGCTGTAACCTATTGCCAAACATATACCGAAACATAAATTAATAGACACCGCCGGCTGTCAAACTTGTACCGATATTTATGACAGCAGTCGGGTTCATAGCAAGTTTAATTGCAATTAAAATTAGCCAAATACTGTTATAGATCAAATATTATGCATAAACCTTCTTTCTTGAATTTACAATCAGCTAAAAAACTATAGAATTACTCACATCGATAAAGTCATTATCTTAATCAGCGTTCTCAATTCAAAACAGTTCACCCATCATAAAACAAGCCTTTCACATTCAACACCACAATAACAAGCTAACATAATCTTCGACTTGACAAATCACTAACGGTCTGCCCACACGGTCGCGGCTGCGATTGTGCACTTTATCAAACGCAGATTAAAATCCGTCTGACTATCACTAGTGAATAATATTCCAATTTGCTACGAATATATGAGTAATTGACGAGTCGAGTTCCAGACCTGGCTTTCTTTATTAGGTCTTTATTATTATAAGGCGAGTAGATGCAGAATATACTAGTGGTATACGTATAGGTCATAATGGACTGCTGCGATGAGGACTCGGGTTCGATTTCAGGTTTTACCATTGCACACACCAATGACTTTTCGTTGCTTTTCGAAGTTATGTATGTATTTATCGCAGGTTTTATAAGTGCCCGGTTGATGGCAATAGGCTCGCCACCTATTACATTGGGACCTAAACATAAACTGGCGTTATGTGGATGCTAGCACCTCTGCCTACCCCTTCGGGGAATATAGGCGTGAGTTTATGTTAGTTGATCCCCGTGGATGTATTGAACTATATTATAAAATATATCCACAAAATAAACATAATAATATAGGTACTTGCTGTGTAAATAAACATATCTTCCAACTAATCCCACCCTCTCCTTTCCTACATAGGACAACTTGATACAGCAACTCATCGTCACCATCAATACCACGCTATTAAGAACAAACAACAGATATAATTCAAGTTTATAACCGAATATTTGCAGGTAAAGCATCGCCAACTACAAAAGACCAACCACAAATAATCCCATCTAAGTACATTCAGTAATCACAAACTTGAGATTAGCAGACCCCTTCATATCTAATCAGACTACTTCATATTACTTAATTCTTATCAAAACAAGGAGTTATTATAACGCCATCAGGGCCCTTTTTCAGCTTGACCAATCGTACCGGAACTATGCGCGTTAATAATGTCGAGTTTCCACGGTGCGAGGTTTCGTGTGCAGACACAAATACGGTGGTCGCATTTACGGTGACAAACGTGTCTGCAGTATCACAGACGAGTTTTCCACGGTCAGCGAAATCGTGTACGCATCTGTAATATCGTGGATAGCGGAAAACCCTTAGCCGCTAAATTTAGCTAGATTTAGGTTTACACTAGCAGGTCTAAAAAGGCCACTTTATTGGAATCGTATTGGGATAATATTTTGACATGAGTTAATATTTACATGAAATTAGAATCTGCTTAGTAAATTAGTTGTTATGATTCTGCTCATTTGAGTGACTATTTATGCTCATATTATTGCCTGGAAGAAATCGCTTCCAGTGATAAGGTCGCCTATTGTACATTAAACTGTATGCATGCTTCCTACAAGTTTTACTGTAATCTATTGGTGTACAATAAAGAATTATCTATCTATCTATCTATTTTAAGAATATTATAGGAATCTATTGAAATTTTTCGGTCAATTCATAAAGTTATTCATTTTTAGCAGAATCGCTCAATGTGGCGTTTTTAGACTCGCAGTTCTAACTAATAAGTTAAACAAATGAAATCCACCGTCTACTCATTCATCATCGTACTTGCGTTCCCTTCATCTGGGTCGCATCCGAGACCTCACACCTCACACCTCGGTGTCCAAGGTTCGCTTTTTCCAGTCAAACTGCAACACGGCTGAACTTTGATATTTTCCGTGAAGCAACGGTCATCCGAGTTCCACAACCCATTGGTGATGTCGAAGTCGGACTTTTAGCGCTTCAACAACCCATAACGACTGCCATAGATGATATGACAACCAGCAGCAACGCCTTAACATGCTCTCTGAGGCACAGAAATACCCATTCATACAAAATTTACACTGAGCGGAAATCGAACTGCCACCTTTTGTTTAGTACACTAACTCCACGCCACAGAAGTTTCCGATGGCTATTATAACTCATTGTCAAGTAGAATAATGCGTCAGGTTAAGTACATAACGGCGCATACACACTGTTTGGCCGGCGAGCGCGGCGGCGAGCGGGCCGGACACCCATGATTTGTGGTTACTTGCAAAAGCAGCGACCTCTGGCGGTGACGTGCCAATTGTCTCCGTCTTGGACGGCGGTGGGTGGTGCGAGACACGAGCGGTGAGCGGGTTAAGATTTGTGTTATATTAGTAGCTAAATTAGAAATTATGTTTTTGAGATTTTAATAAATATAGCAACGAAATAAATTTAATTAATTTGTTGGGAACAATACAAAATACAACAAAGATATATAACTCGAGTACTTACTTACTTAACTATATCAAAGTCAGAATCAAAGGAAAAATATCATTCTAGTATTAAAGATATATACCAGTTTCATTGCTCAGAACAATACAACATAATGGTAAATATCCCGATAAGTTTACTACGAATGTGAGTGACCATGGTAGTTTAAATACCTATAAAAAAATAATTTATTCTATATCGACCATTAAATCGGATCTTACAAAACGAGCAATGATTAATTTAACAATGCTCTTAGTGACAATAACACATTTTATTTTATTTTAAAAGAAACCATACTAATTGTTCATAGCATGACATAAGTTTGTGCTGAATCATGAGAACTTCAACCTGTTCAATCTTTGGATTGTTCAGTAAGTTCTGGATAAAATTAAATTTAACTATTTTATACTTATTTGAAACTCTGAAGTCAGTCATAATAAATCGCTCTCCGTCTCAACCTTAACCCCCAGTCTTTTCTGTCATCCACAGCGGCTTGTGTAAACGCTTCTTGATATCATGAGACCTTACTGCGTACAGACAGATGTATAAATCAATTTATATCGCATTTATTTATGTATGAATACATTTCACGCTACACTGCTAAGTGATGGCGCTGAATGCTGTAACAACGACTAGTTTAAATAATAATTAACTCTTTTCAGATTCTGAGAAAAATATTGTCAGAGTGAATTAAAGATTATTAGAAGGTGTGGTGTACCTACAAAAGAAAAATAGACCAAAAATCATCATCGATCACTAAACAAAATTTGTTTTAATGTTTAAACTAATGTTCAAGAAAGTAACTCTGATAGCAACACAGTTGATGCAGAAAAAAGAAGAATTCAGATCAGAGTGAAAATGAGTCTTATCAGAATCAGTTTCTGTAATAAACAGAACTTTAATTAATCGTTTGTCTTGTTGTCAAAGAATTACCTCTCGAATCATTGGGTTCGGCAAATGGCTGAAAGTTTATAAACTGAATTTGAACTTAGGTCATTCAAAATTAAGAAACCGAAGGGGGCAAATAAAATTTGCATAGGGGAGATCAGGGATAAAACATAATATGCTTCACCTCATAATCAAAGGTTGAAGGAGATAGGACACGACGGATTTCCATCTAATTGAGTAGTACGATTGGGGAGGTACCTCCGCCCTACAGACTGGCCATAATAACCTGCTTACAGGGTTGACTGCGCGAGTGTAACTCCTCTGGTGTTTCACACATCCATAGGAAACGGTAACCACTTTCCATCAGGTAGGCCGTGTGCTAGTTTGCCACTTAAGCGATTTAAAAAAGCCCCAAATATTTGAGGATTCAACTGAGCACAGGGTCAATACGGTGGACAGAGGGCGAAGGAGCGTGTGAGAGGACTTATGTGACATTGACAAACTGTATACAGTAACGGGAAGGAAAAAGGAGAATGGGAGCAAGGAAAAGTTTTCAACCACTGCTACTTCTCGATGGTCGCAATAGTGGTATTCACATACCGTTTAGGCATAATATTCAAGTTGATTCAGATAACATAATTACATGTCACGAAAATTAGAAGGCACTTGAAGCGGGCTCCAACAAAAGCCCGTATATTTATGATAATACGAACAAAATAACAGTGAATGCCGACAATCCAATAAATTTATCAGCCACAACTAAATGTGAACTGATGGCTGACAATGCATGCCGGTAGATAACGATAGTATTATGACATCACACGCCGAGCTTATCGGTGACGGCCAGTCGGTGACGTGTCGTGTGCACTGCGACGTGTGCGTGCGAGTGTGTGTCCGATTATATGTGTGTGAGTCGATGTGTGTATGGGTAAGTGTGTGCGCGCCTTTATAAGTTGTCGAAATGCAATTAATTATTTTATGAGTTCAACCGTTTATTTCATGATTTTAAGTTTTAATGAGTTTTTACGTTACATCGATATGATAATGGATTTCCGTTATGTGTGTTTTGTATATTATTTTTATATAGACCACATCAATATGACTTAACCTTGCTGGATGGTAGGCTGTAATTTGGAATAATAGCAGAGAGATGTGGACTTTGATCAATGCTAAAATAGTAACTACTCTTCGCTTGAGTTCACAGCCTCGTTAAGTATTTTCTAGGAAGAAATTTCATTATAAGGACAGGAAGACTATCTTTTCTGCTTACATCAGAGAAGTATATATTAAGTGATTGTTTTCTAGTCATATAGTATTTTTATTTATACCACTGTGGCAGTGTGTTCGGTCTGGTTGGAGTGGTAGGAATGGACATGTGCAACACCAGAAAATGCATAATTTTGAAGGACTTGATTCCATAGTATTTATGTTCGAGTATCGTAACAGAACTTGATGAGAAGAGTGACAGAAAACAATCTATGCAAATCCAGCTGACGGCAATAGGAATCAAATAACAGTTAGTAAATCGTGAATCTCAAAATATCTCTGCCTACCCCTTCAGTGATATTATATTGCATGAGTACACGTTTAAGGGAATAAGAACATAATAATATTCATAATTAATTTGCCTCACTGGCGCCAGCCGCCTACTTTCATTAAGAAATATAATATTATGAATTATTTGGCCATTTGTGGACGCCTATCCCCACAGTTTTATTGAGCAATTCTTATTTCCTATCTCACCTCTGACACGACTTAACAAAAAAGTTGCTGTTATTACCTACCATTATTAATACTATTACAGATATTTCCGTATAAAATATTGATTCAACTAACACTATAAAACTTCATATATAGACTATAATATGCAATAAAAACTATATAAGAACATATAAATACAAACATATGTTTTGTCAACGGTTGTTATTAAAAAAATATCATGTCATTAAAACATAAAGTTTACGATAATATCGACATAACTCATAATACCTTCATTACAGAACTGTCATAATAGGCGATGAATTCTCAACTAAATTACGATATAAAATTTGAATCAAAGTATCAAAACTTGTTTTGGTCAAGAGAAATCATAACGACAGACGGTGTAATGGACCCCATATAAATATGTATGGCTTTAGGTGCGGCCTCATTGTCAGCGGCTAATCCGTAATAATTTTATTTCATTATTAGGTGTAATAATAGCGATTACAAACGATGACTGCAGGTTAAAATATTAGCGTATAAAATGAATATTACTGTTTCAGTCAAAAGATGTGACATATAATTTATATTTACATCAGGTAAGGCCCTTTTTTTTTTCTTTTTACGTGCGCAAAATCCCCATAGGAGCCGGTGAGAGAGGTTATGTCGGACTTGAACCGACTAAAATGCACACCGCCTGCGGGTCGTTTTGGTTGCCGAAGGTGAGGTTGACAGGCATATCCCTCGCACCCCGGCCGACCCAGGGCCATCTCTCACGATCTGGCCCTCTTCTCGGGTGTGTGGGGACAGAGTCCCCAACTCGTTCCCGGAAAACGGGGAGGCGCGACAGGCGCGCCGCCGCCGCGGCCTGCTTCTGCCAGGGTGACAGGCGGCTCTACCTGTCACCCCCAGGCCGGCGCTCATGGGGGGTGGAGGTCGTTCATCGACCTCTGACGCCCGAGTTGCCTTCGTACGCGGGCAGCTTGGCTTGCGATCCTTCGTCGCTCCCGCTGCCGCTCCCGCCCCGCCTCCTCCTTCACGAGCATTACTTGCTCGCAGAAGGAGGGATATTTATTCGTCACAAAAGAAATACACAACTTAGTAATAAAATACAAAAGTTGGAATTCAAATGATATAGGTAGGTATTTAGAATATAATCATATTGTTAACACTCAATTTAAAAAATTATAGATAATTTACATAGGAATGTGTTATGAATTATTTAAGCTAGAAGCAGAAACTTTCACTATACTTATAAGTATTATTGTGTTTCAATATCAGAATCTTCTATGCTCAAAGACAAATATGTCTTGATAGATGTTGATCACTTGCAATAAAGTATCGGTGAATTTACGAGTAAAATTCATACAAAAATCTTTCACCGAAAAATACATTTCTAGTATTAAAAGGTTTATATTTCTCCAATGAAATCGAAGTAATTCTTTCTCCAATGAAAAGAATAAAATTTTACAAGAATCTCACTAACAAAATCGGCATAACCCAGTTTAATTGAACTTAACCTTTTATTTAAACTAAACTTTAACTGAGATATATAGTCCTAGGTATTACATTTTTATATGTCTGCTATCACTAGCACCACGCATTTTAAGTGAAGAGGCGTTATATTCAACAGTGTGAATATAAAACGCTAGGAGAATAGCTTCCGTCGCGTGGGAGACGCTCATCAGAATTAAGAAATATCTACTAACAAACTACGCTTTGTCTTGTTGTGTCATTGTTATAATGTTTGTTGTAATTTTACTGGTGGTAGAAACTTGGTGGCACAAATTTGTCTCAAGTTTCGACCGGGTAGGTACCACCGTGCACTATTGCGAAAAACCCTCCATAGCAATTCAATCTCGGTTGGATTGTGTTCAGGGGTCAGCATGTGCATAGCCGGGCAGAGGTGGTGGTTGTCGCAGCACTAGTGGGACCAGTGGGTCTTGGCGTAGTCTAGTGGGGATGGCGCGGGGCGATGCGCCGAACAGGGAGACCTGTAGAAACGGTGGTGCCGCTGGCCGCCCGCGGTATAGTACAGGGGCCCAACTGGGGTTAACCACCTTGGGAGGCTGCCTCACCAGGCCGCGCATAATCCCGATATGGTTCGTCGTGCCGGTTGGTGACCGGATTTGGGAGCCCGGCGACCATACTCGGGGGGGTACGGGGGCCCTTCCGTTCGGCGCGTCGGCTCTCGCCATGCCTCACATTCATAGATAAAACCAATATCCCGCGCTTTGTCACACGGTGCTGCGGCGGCAATCACTTCTTTTTTCACGCCTTCTCCCACCCAAACTCATGGCAGCGCAATTCACAGAAAAAGGCAACACAGCGGCTCGTCACACTCCCAAAAGCTTGCTATTTGAGGTGGAGTCCACAAACATCTGTGGGCTCCATGCAAACCTCAACGCCGTCCACCAACACCTAGAGACGGCGAAACCTGCCATGTTTTTTCTAACGGAGACGCAAATACACCGCCCTGACGACACGACCTACTTGCTCTACCCTGGCTATGTTCTTGAGGAAAGTTTTCGTGCAAAAGCCGGGGTGTGCGTGTTTGTTAGGGCGGATGTTTGCTGTCGCCGTTTGCGCTGCCTAGAGGACCCATCCTTCTCCGTCCTTTGGGTACACGTAGACCATGGCCCTACGAGTCAGATCTATGTGTGCCTCTACCGTTCCCATACAGGAGATGCTGAGACAACTCGACTCTTTGAATATCTGAGTCAGGCGGCAGATGATGCGCAGGAGCGATTTCCGAATGCCGAAATGGTATTTTTGGGGGATTTTAACGCCCACCACGAGATCTGGTTGGGCTCCTCCAAAACAGACCATGCGGGAAGAGCCGCCCACGCATTTGCTCTGGCGCACGGCCTGACCCAATTGGTGCACGAGGTCACTAGGATACCAAGAAGGTCGGGCCAAGCACCTTCTCTGCTAGACCTTCTGCTGACGAGTGATCCGGACCGGTACAGTGTATCGGTGCGAGCCGCGTTAGGCAACTCTGACCACTGCCTGGTCTGTTCCACGGTGCCTATTATGGCGCCTCCACGACCAGTGCGGGGGAAGCGGCGTCTCTGGCACTACTCGTCAGCGGACTGGGATGGACTTCGTGACTATTTTGCGTCCATCCCGTGGGTTGAGCGCTGCTTTGAAGGTAAGAACCCATCGGATTGTGCTACTGCTGTCGCCGGTGAGATCGGTCTGGGTATGGAATACTATATCTCATACACCGATGTCACCAGTGACCGCGGGGTGCGCCCTTGGTTCGGGCGCGAGTGCGCGGAAGCTGTTGAACAAAAACAGTCTGCGTACCGCGCTTGGGTAAGGGCGCGCGCCACGCGCCATCCCAATCTGGGCCACTTCAAGGCGGCGTACAACAGAGCCACAAAGGTCTGTAGAAGGGCCTATGTCAGAGCGGATGCCCTGCGCATAGCGCGGCTTGGTCAAGAGCTAGTGATGCATCCCACGGGAAGCCGTGGCTACTGGCGACTGGCTAAAGCCGTGCAAGCCAACTTCTGTCAGCCTTCGCTGCCTCCGCTGCGTAACCCTGATGGATCCCTGGCCCATGAGCCGCAAGAGAAGGCAAATCTGCTGGCTAATCTCTTTGCGGCCAACTCCCGAATCGATGATTGTGGTACCCAGCCACCAACACTACCCGACAGTGACCACGCGATGCCTGATATCCATATCAGGCAAAGCGATGTCCGTGCAGTGCTGCAATCACTCGATGTCCGGAAAGCCAGTGGTCCGGATGGTATTCCAGCGGTAGTTTTGAAAAAATGTGCAGCGGAGTTGTCTCCAATGCTTACGCGCCTGTACCGGCTATCCTACAGTTCGGGTACAGTGCCTTTGCCTTGGAAAGAGGCGAATGTTCAGCCGATTCCCAAGAAGGGGGATCGCTCGGAGCCAGCCAACTATCGACCCATAGCCGTCACCTCAGTGCTGTGCAAAGTGTTCGAGCACATAATTAACAAACAGCTCATGCGGCACCTAGAGGATCACTCCTTAATTAATGACCGGCAATATGGCTTCAGACCGAAACGGTCAACGGGTGATCTTCTAGCATACGTTACCCATCTTTGGGGTGAGGCTATGGACAAGCACGGCGAGTCACTGGCAATTAGTCTTGACATCGCCAAAGCTTTCGATAGAGTCTGGCACAAATCGCTTCTTTCTAAGCTACCTGCCTTTGGTCTGCCTTCTAGGCTGTGCAACTGGGTTGCTAGCTTCCTGCAGGGGCGCCGTATTCGCGTCCTTTGTGACGGACGAGCTTCGGAGTTTCTGCAGGTTAATGCTGGCGTGCCCCAGGGGTCCGTCTTATCACCCACTCTCTTTCTTCTGCATATCAACGACATGCTGTCTACCGGCAATGTTCATTGTTATGCAGACGATAGCACTTTACATGGGAGTTATCATGGACATCCAGCGGCCAAGCAGTCAGATATCGCGGAGAAAAGGCAGATCCTTGTCACTGAGCTTGACGGGGTCCTGAATCACATTTCTCAATGGGGCTCTGAGAACCTGGTTGAGTTCAATGCCAAGAAGACGCAGGCATGTGCGTTTACAGCAAAAGTATCTTCTTTCCTTCCCCTCCCCACTCTTCAGAGCACGCCACTGCCGCTGCAGGACAATCTCAATATCCTAGGTATGGATGTTCGCTGCAACCTGAATAACAAAAACTACATCGAAAGCATCATCAAAACAGCCTCACGAAAACTCGGAGTCCTGAACAGAGTGAGACGATTTTTCACGCCGGAGCAGCGGTGTCTTCTATACAAGACACAAATTCGCTCCTGTGTGGAGTACTGCTCGCATCTCTGGGACGGTTCAGCAAAGTACTTACTAGATGCTCTCGACAGGTTGCAGCGACGTGCGATCCGCATCATTGGGAATCCCGAGATCACGAACACCCTAGAACCTTTACAGCTGCGTAGAGATGTTGCGTCCATGGCTGTATTTTACCGTCTGTACCATGGGGAGTGTTCTGATGAGCTCTTCCAATTAGTCCCACCCTCCCCTTTCCTACACAGGACAACGCGTGCAGGTCTTAGATGTCATCCGCACACGGTGCAAAACATCCGATCAAGAACCAAGCGGTTCGGAGACTCTTTCCTCTGTCGCACCATTAAGGCCTGGAATTCATTACCAGCTCACGTGTTTCCTTCTTCCTACAGTCCCGGGTCCTTTAAGCGGGGCGTGAAAAAGCATATGATAAGGCCGTCAAGCTGAGTGTCACCATTGTCACACGGTATGTGTAAGTAATGGTGACCCTCTTTTCTGGGATTTTGCCTTCAGCTTACCATCAGGCAAGGCGAGGTCCAATTGACGTGTCCTATATAAAAAAAAAAAAAAAAAAAAAAAAAAAAATGTAGACATAACATTCTTAATAATAAAACTTGAATATCTAAGCTAAGAATTCGAACACGTGGAGTGACAATGAAATTGTTAGTTTTTATTGTTTTTTTTATTGATTAGATTCTTTGTTGCTGTCGAATTTAATTTATTTTATGTTCTGATTCAGTTGTTTGAGTTTTATGTGATTTGTAATATACATAACAAAGATTACATACATTATTATGTTATTTAGAAATAACATAACAGTTAGATAGGGTTTATCATGATCAGAGTCATAAACTAGGTTGTCCATGATTTATATTTTATTAGGTTAGGCCATGTGTCATTGGATTTTTAAATAATTCTCAAAAGTAGCATTGCTTAAGCAAATTACTTTTAAACATACCTGTAGCACTTAACAAAACTCTTCTGAATACACTCGGGAAACTTACCTGTGAACAAAATAAAAGAACAATAATTAAAACGGAGATACATAGAATAAAATACAATAAATAAATAATAAATCGTGATATGAGCCGGTAAAACTGGTTTAAATAATATTTTTACTTTCAATAATTTTAAATATATAATTAATACTGCCTTATATTTAATTTATTTCAATAAATACTTTTAAAGCTGCAATTTCCTAAAATTCACTGTGCAATTTTTTAATATTTTTTAAATCCATAAATTGTATTAATAAATTACATCAGGGTTTTTTCGTTGCCTAGTGACCTTCGTGTAGGAATTAGAAAAACGAAACCCAAATTCACTCGAATGTATAAAAATGTATAATATGCCAATAAATAGGTATAATAACTACATCATTGACCGATATGTAGTACTCTATCTACAAGATTATCGTAACGCACCTTACGTCTAAAAAGCCAAGTACCCACTACACTCCAGACAAGAAAAATCCTTTAAACAAAACCAAACATCACGGACAGCAACCCTTTGAGGCACACACCCTTCATCTCACCCTAATTCAAGTAAAAAAACCTGATTCAATCCTCCTTCTCAAAGGTACAGACGTGTTAAATCCTTACCGGCCTTTAATTAAAGCCTGGGGGGAGGGGGAGGGGGGCGGAAGCGTCGCAGCGGCCATTTCACTCCGGCTGTCCACTTCCGGTTCGTAACGTATGGACGAAGGTACTTCATTTCGGACTGACGGCGGGAGGAAAAAGAAAATCGCAGTTGTCTCGGGATTCGGAAGGATTGGAGACGATGTTAGGGCTAAAACATTTTGTCGAATATATTTTTGTAAAGGATTAAATAAGAAATTAATGTGTGCTATGATGTGTGATAGTATTTTAAATAACTAATAATGAGTGTTAAGATATAAACATTTTGATTCATCTTCATATTGTACAAATATTTTACATACATGCATAAAATCACAACTTTATCCCCGGAGGGTTAGGCAGAGGTGAATTAACACCCACATTTCACCAATAACTGTATTCGGCCCCACGTAATAGGGGGTGAGCCTATTGCCGGATATCGGACACTATAGTTGACTCGAGCCTGAAGCTGAGTCTGGGCTGTATATATCTGTCTGATGTTAAACAGCCCTATCCCTTAGTCGTCTTGTATGACACCGCATGGGAAGAGATGGGGTGGCCCAAATTCTACTCTGCCGGGAACCACGCGGCACTGGTTCACACAAATATTTTTAAAGGTATTTTATCCATAAACGTTGGTTGTCCCAATTGATGTACTGCTAAATAATGGTGGGCAAAGGTATATAATTATATCTATATTCTAGTGTATGTATGTTCTATTTTACTTTTAGAACTGTGTGAGCGTACTGCAATCTACTAAACACGTCAGAGGTTTGCATACCTTTGTTAATAATTTCCATGGAATAGTCATGAGTATTGCAAGTCCCAAGATAGGATTTTACGATTATAATATTTTTAATCTCATCAGTAAATGACAGCTCTATTCCATCACAAATGATCCGATCACGAATGAATCCGATCAAGCAGTAGAAGCAGTGTTTTAATTGACGAGCATAATATACTACATAGTTGAAATAAAAGAATATGTCGCATGTGGACATACATAATCGAATGAAGCATTTTCTTCGTTAAATATTCTAGGCGACTCTGTGCCATTCGGATTACTAATAAGTAAGGAAAAGGACGGCAGATACTTTATATACCTCGATGCAATCAATAGGGGTTTTAAAATTGATGAAGAATATTTGTATAATTACTTACAGGGATAAATAATATGCTTAATTCAATGACTGGCACATACATTTCTTTGTTCTTTATTTGTATATGTGTGTGTCTATGTATGTGTGTTGAAGATATCGTCTTACACCTACACCTGTACTTGTAAATATATGTTTTATAATGCAAGATATATCAGACTACAATCTCGATGCCACAAGTAAAGGAGATCAAAGAGGTGAAATCGGAAAAAGGATAGGACAGGAGCAGGCCTCACATTCTCACTGTTAATTATTTTTATTGATATTAAAAAAATATTTATTATATCTTTAGCCAGTAGGTACTGTCATATTTGTTAGAGAACTATAATATATTGTCTAAGTAACATTACACATTTGAACTAAGAAAAAGAAATCGAGTAACACTAAACACATTTAGACAAAGTGCTCGTACACTTACAATAGCGATATAAATATCCCTTGCCACTAATCGCGCACACGACAAATCGCACCTACATCAACACCAATAAATGTAGGTGGTCTTGTGACGAGTTTTTTATTTCGCTTTGCCTCCTTGAATTGTTAATGCGTCCGAGCGAAAGACACTTACTTTTTATTGGCGCTCACTAATGAATTGATTTTAACTCTGAATCAGGAGTGAATGAGTATCGAGGGCGATTTAATTTATATCTGCTGGGCTTCGTATAAAGTTACGGATAAAAATCGACCAGTGTGCACAATACCTTTACTTATGTGCTACCTATGTAGATATGTTATACATACTTCAAGTAAACAAAATATTTGTTTCTTTTAGCTGAGTAGCAACTGCTTCCTTTGTTTGTGGTAATAAAGCTGTGAACAGGGGGTAGACTTTTTTGTAATTCCTACTTCTTCTTCACCCTATCGTTAATCCCAGTTGCATCGGAAGCTTTTGCTTCGGAGTCTGGGTCCGCTTTCTTTCTTTTTAGTCTAACTGCGGATTTGGCGGAACTTCGATATTTTCCATGAAGCGACTGCCGTCTGACCTTCACAACCCAATGGGCGAAATAGCATTGCAGTTAGACCAGTTGTTACACTTTTTAGAGCTTCAGCTACGGTTGCTACGAACGGAAAGGGCTTAATTAGCACATCTAAAATATGTATACATTATACTTATTGCTTGCCCTTAAATAAGCCCTGTTTAAAAGTCGGGCCATTGAGGTCATAACAACCATGTAAATACTCATTTACTTCTGAGATATCTTCATATGAATTATACTATTATTATTGTATTCTTATTATTGTATAATATTATTTTTTCAAACTATTTAGAATTACACGAGTAACGATTACAATCTGACCATTTCTCAAAATTTTATATTGTTAATCTGTGAACAATAGTGTGGGTTATATATTTACTACTTTATTAATTTATAATTAATTATTGTAATATTTTAATATGTAACTGTTTTTTGTTCCTAATAAATAAAATGAAATAAAATAAAAAATAAAATAAAAATAATATAAATAAGAAATTAAGTTAAAGTAAAGTAAATTAAAACCCGACTACTGAAAAATCACGGTTTAAGAAGTATTAAACAAGAAAATATAAAGGATAGACATGGTCGTATGCCACTTAGTCTAACATAACAATACATTCTAATGCAAAATCTACAGAATTAGGAAATAGTATACACATTTTTGATCAAAGATATACATATAACTATGTATACCTAGAAGTTGCTAACATACTCATTGAAACATAGGTAATTCATGAGTCTGTAATTGCACACACAACTCAACTGCAACTACGTATTTTAAGTGAATATGTACAACAACAGGCAGGTCAAAAAGCTACTCAATCACGATAGTTAGTGTTTCCGTTGGTAAGAACAATAGACACTAAACATAGGGCCGTACACACGGTGAGTGAGACGTTAGGCCTTGCTGCGACCCCAGTGACCTGCGCTCCTTGCGCTGCCTTACAAGGCCTTTGACGCTGTAAGGCTGGAAATCACTAGGTTGATATTTTGTAGTGACAATTTCTTTAGACACTTTGAGCAATTTTCGGTGGTTCGTGTCTAAATGATAACAGTATAAGTAGTAAGTACCTATGGTTATGTATATAACCCTAGCGTAAACATATGTTTTAATTTCTATAGCCTATTTTTATATGGTTTTTATACACACATACACATAATCACGCCTTTATCCCCGGAGGGTTAGGCAAAGGTGAATTAACACCCACATTTCACCAATGATTGTATTCGGTCCCGCGTAATAGGGGGTGAGCCGTTTGCCGTTTTCCGGACACTATTATTGACTCGAGCCATGCATCTGAGGCTGAGTTTGGGCTGTATATATCTGTCTGATGTTAAACAGCCCTATCCTTTAGTCACCTTGTACGATACCGCATGGGAAGACATCGTTTTTATTTTAACCACATGTTACAAAAAATATATAATCATGACGGTAAGCAGTGTACATTATATGGTAAGAGAAAAAACTTTTAAACACTGTAATGTAATTTGAAGTTTGCACGGATGTGACTCCACTGGTGTTACACACGTTCATAGGCCACGTGGACAAGTGGTTACCACTTTCCATCAGGTGGGCCGTGTGCTTGTCTGGCAGACAAGTTGTATAAAAAAAATTGAAATATAAAAGAAAACATGAACCTACTGACACAGCATTAACTGCAGCGGTAGGATGGTTCTAGATTGTAGATTCAAAGGGTAAATCCCTTATAATTTTTCTTTAACACTTCCAAACTGTCATCTTTTATTACTAACTTTCGTAACAAAACCACCGCAATTTCACCAAAGTCAAACAAAATCTAAATTTCCATTAAATTATCGTCAATTCTCTCAAACATCGTATTTGTCAGTTCCGTACCCCTAATACGGTACACTTGCTATGTTCGGTCGCATATTACGGAATCTACGCCTACAAGTCGCTTGCCCCTAAAAGGCCTAGAAACTCTAGGTGTAAACATAGTAGGGACAAGCCGGTTCATCGACCTGTGAGCTAAACAAACCGCTCTTAATGTTATCGTAACCACCTATTGTTCTGATAAGAATTGTAAACTATTGTACGTTGGCTAACTGTGATATTGCGCTGCACTATTAAACTTGGCGTTTTATAGGATACTTATTTTTACTGTGCATGAAGTTCGGGGTTGATTCCCGAGTTGAAAAAAGTTTTACACACATAATCATGCCTTTATCCCCGGAAGGTTAGGCAGAGGTGAATTAACACCTACATTTCACCAATCATTGTCTTCGGTCACCGGTAATAGGGGTGAGCCTATTGCCGTATTCCGGGCACTATTGTTGACTCGAGCCATGCATCTGAGGCTGAGTCTGGGCTGTATATATCTGTCTGATGTTAAACAGCCTAATCTTTTAGTCACCTTGTACGACACCGCATGGGAAGAGATGGGGTGGTCCAAATTCTACTCTGCCGGTAACAAAGTTATCAGTTGGGAAAAAGTGCGAAATCCCGAGTCTTGAGTTAGGAAAAAGTGGGGAATCCCTAGTTTTAATGGTGGTCATGTGCCAGCTGCTATATATGCTACTGAGATATTATAATAAATACGAATAGGTACTTTTTTATACATTGACTAAACTTACTAAGCAGGGCGTTGAAAAGCATCTGGTGAGGCTGCCAAGCAGAGTGCCAACATTGTAACATACTACATGTCTGTAATGGTGACCCTCTTTCCAGAGACTTTGCCTTTAGCTTACCATCAGGCGAGATGAAGTCAAAATGGCATATCCTAGATTTAAAAAGAAACTACTATGCCTAATTCATTGAGGTATAAAGCTTTAAGTTCAATCGACGTGGTTAAGCAATATCAAAAGTGGCAGAACTATACTCTTATTAGAACAAATGGTCAATTAGAATTGGGCATATCATTCTTACATTTTACATAAAAGTTTGTACAGGTGACTTTAAGACCCCAAATTTCCTTTTTTTACTTTCAATTACCTTTTTTTTATTTAATGTGTCCGTGTGTTAATATCTTATATGAGTACATAAAAAGAATAAAATTTCTTCGTAAATATTTTAACTATTCACATCTGGCGGCATATAAGCTTTGAAGTAACCATGTTTCTTCTATACCTTCATATATTTTCACAAGAATTAATAAGAATGTCATTCTCAGTACTTAACTACTTATTTTAAAATATCTAAAATATTAAAAATCACATTACACCTACGCACACTATGCAACCGTGGGCATGTGTCACGTTCCAAACTTAATAACCACACATTTAACCGTCATCGTCACTAAAACCAATATATTTATTGATTCATCAATAAATTGTAACTGTGGCTCCAATTTTATGGCTTAGTGTTTATTGATTTCGAAATTTTTAAGTGCGTCATGATTTCGGAGGCGAATTTAAATGATGGCTTTTATGATGACTACTTATACCGGAATTTATAAGTGATAGTTTTGAGGCAATTTAGTTTATTATCCATTGATTTAAATGGTCATTATATGCTATTAGCAGTGCAGCTATCCAAAGCGAATGTGTGTTAATTATGCAAGTAAAGAATTTTTGTTCAAACGACACTTACCTAACAGAAATTACAAATGAAAGTTTGATGTTTTTCTTTATTCATTCCTGTTTTATGGTTTTGGGTAGAGAATCACGAGGCGGTTATGTGTCACTGGATTTTCTATTAGAAAAGATTTCAAAAACTTAATGTCAGGCCAGAACCTGGAGTTAGCATATCGTAAGAGGCTGCTTTTATTACGTAGAATTTTAAATTTGAAGGCCTTAAAGTTCATTAAATAAATGTATTAAAAAAATCCTCTGTCAAAGTATAGGACACAGACACAGACAGCCAAATATTAGCCAAGTTTTCAACTGCCCACCGAACAGCAAATAGGTACCATTCTAGACTATAAACCGCCATAATTGTCATTTAAATGCACATAAAGATGCAGAAACACCACATAATGGGCCCAGAAGACGTCTGTCACGAATGACACGCTGTAGGAGATCTGCTCCTTTGTCACGGCACATTTTATGAAGGCCATCAAGAAGCTAGTGTATGCGCAAGAGTTATTTGACGTGAGCGCGTAAAGGTGCGTTGTTAGTATTCGCGATGGAGGACTATTTTGCGGTAAAATTAAAGTGTTTAGCTTGAATAAATTTCGGGCAATTTGGTTTTCTTCCTTTTCATAATCCACACATTTTTAACTTTATGCACAGTAACTTTTTTAATACCTACACGTATTTTGATAACTGACAATGTAGAACGCGAAGAAGTTCTGTACTTGTGTTCTATTCCATACCTTTTGTATTTTGTTAGCCATATTTTTAGCAATAGGCTATAAAATGCGAGCTTATGGATTGTAATTTTACTGTTGGATGGGAGGAACAAAATTTGCAAACCCATGGGAAGAGATAGGGTAATACTTGTATTCTATTTGGCTGGGAATAATATGGTTAGTAAACAACATATTTGTGTTAATTATGCAATAGGTTATTTCATATGATATACACAGGATCTACATTTATTTGCGAGGGATATGCCTGTTAACCTCACCTTCGGTAACCAGCAATGACCCACAGGCGCCATGCATTTTAGTCGGTTCAAGATTCGAAACCGACATAACCTCTCCCTCCGGGACGTATCCGAGGAATTTTTCGCACGTAAAAAGAGGGACCTACATTTATTTTATCTCAATTTAAGCGTTATCCGCTTCTCGCTCTATGTCGACACTGAGACCGTACCAAAACCCTGTACTTCAGTGGGTGTAACGCATTCATTTTCTTTGCGTCTTCAAAGGGTTTTGATTTTACAATACTGGCTCCCTAATATTGTACTTAGGTTCATTCTATAGAGCTTGGTTGGTTTATCACCAAACACTCAATGGATGGATTTGTAGCCTTCAGTACAATACAATGTGCATTGATTTTTGTTTTTAGGTAGCAGTTGCTTGGAATTTTATGGATATTATCTACATTGAATAACGTCAGACCGGATGTAGACGTTAATTTTACTATTATTATAGTTATCGGCATATATTTTGATCTCAATTACGTCACAAAATGTGCTCTAGATGTACACGTTTTTTGGTGTCTTTTGTTCACAATGTGCATGGTAGCGTCTCGTTTCTCTCTTGACTTGGACAAAATATATGCCATCAATATGATGGATATGGAAGGATGATTTTATATGAGAATGACTTAACAGCTCTGGATTAAATTTGGCAGAGGTAGATTTAAGCATTTAGAATCTTCTAATTGTCCCAAAAAGGCATTCTATTCACATTAAATAGGGGACAGGTCTTTTGCCATCAAGTCAGTAATTTATTTAAAACGTCTACTTAATTTGATATCAGGTATCAAATAAATTGCAAAAACAAATCGGAAAAAAAACAACGCACTAGAACGCGGACATCTTCAAATCATTCAAGTGAACGCAGTGTCTCCTGCGCAGCGTAGGCGGGGCGACGCATAAACATGTCGCTGTCCCGCTCCCACCAACGCGCACGGTCAGAAGTCAGCACATAATAGGTGTATTTATCGCTGTAGTGTACCCATTATCAGCGCTCAATGCATCTGGTTGTATACCACTGTAGACTGTGTTGAGGTAGGTGATGGTCTCACTTCAATGGGTTAGTCTTTTAGTTTGTTGATAATAATGCCGTCTTTAAGGTTTGTTTCTTGTGGACTTTTTGAGTATTGGTTGAAGACCTATTGATATGTTGTAAATCTCTTCAAGAAAGTTTAGCTTTTATTTTAAGTTGTAATTTTGTATGTTTGTTAGTTGAGAAGGTTAAATTTTGGAAGTAGAATTAAAACCTTTTCCTCTTATCTGACAGAGGTGGTTCAATATTTGTGGTTAACATGACTTAGTTCAATATTCGGAAATAGACTATTTATACTGTTGATTGATGGCACTTGGTGGAATTTGTTGTTATACATATTGAAATACACATGTACTTTTTCCACAGTATTTGTTATTATTACACCTGACCGGTTTCGCCTTCCGGCATCATATATAAACCTTAGAGGATGCCGTAAGACGAAACCAGTCAGGCATAATAATAAAAAATACTGTGGAAAAAGTACAAGTGTATTTCTATATGTGTATTCAGAAATAGCGTGTTCTCACGAAACTAGCTAGTCAGATGTATTAGGTCCAAGTCAATGGTATACAGGGTTGTGGCTTGTGATAGAATTCGCAACCTCCGAGACTGACCTGACGAGATTCTGTTTTAATTATTCAAAGCATAGTCACTTAATTTAACTCCTAATTCCTAAGAGAGTAAGTAGGTATGTGCATATTTATTAATACTGTATAATATTTTGAAAGAACGTCATAACTAAAATGATAATGATTCAGTTGGAAAACACACAAACAACATCCAAAGCGCGGAAGTGCAACAATGAGCGCACCACGCATAATTGTGCCACACAACTCACTCACAGCGCACCGTGAATAGCAGTATTAATGCCACTTATTTGTGAGGCGCACGCGCATCTGTTGCTGTGAAGCACGATCTTGATTGCTTGGAGAGGGCGCAGTTTATGTGATGACATTCCTTTCTAGGCGAGTCAGGTACAAGTATGTCGTAGCTATTACTAGCTCTGTCGCACCTAATATCGTTAACTGACAGTCAATTTGACGTTTAAAATACGTTCATGTGTCAAATGAATTGATGACATATATGTTATTATGTATATATGTTCATAATTTAAATTTTGAATTGACAGTAATAGCGATCGTTTTCTTTTAAATTGATTGCTTCTGCTGTAATTAAATTTCGCGATTATAAGTGATCAACCAATCTATAATTTAGTTTAGTTTGTTTCTCACCTATAATCGCATAAAAAAGTTATATATTTATACATTAATTTAAATAATAATATAAATTTACGATTAATGCCCACCAAATTCTTGTTTTAATATTTGCAAAGATAAAAATGATATGTTTTATGATATTTATTACGAATCTGGTTCTGACAGACCCTATTATCATAAACAAATCGACACCCAGATTGTGATCTTGATTGAAATATAATATTTTTTGTTTTACTAATGTCCTTAATTGTATTAAATTTAGATAAAACGTTTAAATATGGATGTATTAATTGTGTTATTATTGTAATTAGAAACTTACATGACATTTAGAACTAGTTTTAATAGTCTATTTTAGATCAATCATGTTTACTTAGCTTATCGGTGTACAAATACCTAAGTACTAACCTAACATAAAACTGACATGTTATAATACAACAACAGATATCTTTATATATTGTATTTACGAATGTTTGTTAATGTTCTAGAACTCATAATACAAGCCATGGTCTAGATAACGAACGCTATATAATATAGATGATAATAAGAAGACAGATAAGTGAAAAGAAATCCTGAAAATGAGTTTTGCTCAACAATGGAAAAAAGTGAATGGATAAAAAATATAATGAAACATTTTAAGTTCATCTTTCGTTACATGGCATTATCTACTTCAGGACTAGGCAATGGCAATAGGCTCGCCACCTATTACATTGGGACCTAAACATAAACTGGCGAAATATGTGTGCTAGCACCTCTGCCTACCCCTTCGGGGATATAGGCGTGAGTTTATGTTATGTTATGTTATGTTATTTCAGGACTAGTAAATATTTTTAGTCAGTTTATTTTTTAGTTATAAGATAGTTAATAGTTTTTCATTTCTTACGAGTTATATTTTGAAATTCATACAAAAA
Organism: Eilema griseolum; assembly: GCA_963662185.1. Lineage (NCBI taxonomy): Eukaryota > Metazoa > Arthropoda > Insecta > Lepidoptera > Erebidae > Eilema > Eilema griseolum. The sequence continues at coordinate 26,502,280 of OY759240.1, forward strand.
CATTTGACATTATTCTTTTATTATTATCAGGTTCGCATTTGTGCACTTGGAACAAGTTAAGAAGCAACAAGTTGAAGCAAGTTGAAGTCTTCCTTGGCATGTCAGACTAATGATCAAATTTTGTGTAATACAGAATAGAATAGAATAGATCTTTATTTGCTAGAACATTGTGATAAGGATGTTACAAATTGTGTCTTATGACTAGGTACATCATGTTCTGCCTAAATTGGGCATGCAAATTTTCCTTATTATCTAAACACTTTGGCGTACAAAATGATACGAAGTCAAAAGGAAGCTTATACATTTTATACCACCTAATCACATTTTTATCTATACTCTTTACTTGTTATGTATAAAAACTCTGTAACAGAATAAAAACATTTGTTTGGCAACCAGTCTTTTAACAACCTCCTCCACCGGCTCCGGTGGGGAGGTATACGTGGGGATTTTGCGCACGTAAAAAAAAAAAAAAAAAAAACCAGTCTTTTAACGCTTTTATAAATTTCTTGTACTGTAAAGCTTTGATTTCACTAGGTACACAATTATAAATATATCCACACATAAACAGGCAATTCTTTTTATATACAACAGTTTTTGGTACCTACCTTAGATAAAACTATTCTGTCTGGGTCGCGTGTGTTTCAACAATATTTTTACTTAATTGCGATCGTTACCAATGATATACATATTAAGAACACGCTTGTACATTTTCCACAGCCGGTCAGGTCTGATAAAAAATACTGTGGAAAAGTACAAGTGTATCTTAATATGTGTAACAACAAAATTCCACTAAGTGCCACCAATGAACAGTATAAATAGTACGTACCTATAATTAACAAGCCGGTACAATATTTATACCTACTATTAATTAAGGCACATTTAAAAATTCGCAGATTTTAATTTAAAATAAAAACCAATCAGCAAATCCATCCCTAGTTACGAGAGAAACGAAAGACAATACCTTCCTTTATATTGAGATTCGGACTGAATGGACGCACGGACGGACAAACGATCAGCTTTAGATTACTTTCGGTATGATTAAACGAAGGATCACCGGTTTAGATGCAGCTTTTATTAAGAGTTGGATCGAGGTTCTGATTATGGAAGGGGGAGAAAGAAAGTAATTCTCAGATATACTTATGTCTATATCATGACTAAAGAGTTAGGCTTAGGTTAAAATTTACATTTAAGCGTTATGATTTTTGGTCCTATTTAACAAATCTTTAGCCACATATATAGGAGAGAAGAAGTTGTGTAAAACACATGGTGTTAGGTCATAGAAGGCTCACGACCATTAGGTCACCCGGTTAAGTATTCTCTAGGACAGATGCTTTCAGAAACAAGCTTGAACTCCTCTGCTGATAATATAATACATACGTACATATAATCACGCCTTTATCCCCGGAGGGTTAAACAGAGGTGAATTAACACACCCACAGTTCACCAATCATTAAATTCAGTCCTACGTTATAGGGGGTGAGTCTATTGCTGTCTTCCGGGCACTATTGTTGACTCAAGTCATGCATCTGAGTCTGAGGATAATAATCAAATTTAAATATTTCTACGGTTCCTCTTTATAATTTGAATGTTTTTAAGTGTATGTGGATACACAGAACTTTAATCAATTCACGTTGACAAGCTATGTTCATGTCTTCGTGTACTGATAGGATCTAAAATGATGATATGTGATACGTCCTGAAATAATCATATTTTTCATCACAAGCTGAATTTTTAACTTGTTCTGATTCGGCTTCTTTTTCCTTGCAGTGATATCGTCTGCTTATTTTTCCGTTAGTTGCCTCTTACTCACCACACGGACATTAAACAATCTAGTTAAACTATCCTTACCATGGGTCTAGATAGCGTTGTGTAGAATGTTGTAGAATATTATTATTTTAATTATGATTCAATTAAAAGACCATGTGGGGTCAACTAAGTGCTATTTCCAATCTACACTTTTCTAAAATGGCCGCTGATCTACTGTATCGCATCCTTAATAATTGAAATCGGTTAAAGTATATTACTGAACTCACTGGGGAAGGTAAATCACAGGAGTAATCGGTAAACCGGTAAGCCTGGCCGGTAATTAACGATAAGACGCACCTTCGCCGTGTCGAGTAATGGACAATGTTCCCGTGTACCGGTAATAAGGGAGCGGTTAGGGTTGGAACACAATGAGTGAAGACGTGCTGCAATATAGTAAAGCTGGTGTCCCTCTAGCAAGAAAGTTAAAGTTTAATGTTGGAAAAATATGTGTAAACACTTCAAAGAAAGACTTCGTATTATCTGTAGCTGCAATTTTTCTAATCCTACAATGCCTTGTTGTTTAAGTGGATAAATAAGTATCTTGAAAAATCTATTTAACTGAAGACCATATAGTTATTGTTAGCGTCTGAAATACTAGTGTTATTAACTTAAATATAAAATTTCTAGATCAGAAAAGATCAGAAAAAAAAAGTTATACCTGAAGGACGTAATCCTTCCGGTATTACTTTTTTACAGAATTTTCAAGCAGTCCCGTAAAAGGCTGCAAAAAAGACGAAATAAAAACAAAACATGTAAATCACCATTACACACGTTTAGATTTAATGCCATATTTAAATCGGTTTAATAATTCAACTTCATTGCTTGGCTTCAAACCACTTAAAGGCCTCATTGCCTTAAATTTGGATTCATGGATCGCCATGGTTCGAGGATGTTAAACTGACCTGTAAATCACATTTCTTTATGACGACATTCTATTTCTTTTTTCTACAAGTGCTAAAAGCGCAAGCCCAGTGTGTCCACTGCTCTCAAGATAATCGCAACTTTTATAGGTGCGCGTACGCACCCGCGCTCCTAAGATCGTTTACCCGCTATAAATTATATCGCAAAATTGACGATAATATCTACCTGTGCCGACCGATTTCATTATTCTGTCCTGTACTTATTAGCCATCTTGTACTCGGTGTGCCAAGCCCCTAATGGTTCTGACAGTGCTAGTTGTACCTTATTTATTATTGGTACGATGTGGATATATTAATGTTTTATTGATTACGAAAAATTGTGATAAGAGAAAGATGTGGGAAGGAAATTGTAGCTTCTATGTGGTGTTATGTTAATTGGATAAGGATAGAAATAGATATTCCTTTACTCTTAGGTGCGTAAAGTAATATTAAATTGTTACTTAGCTTTCTAAGGTGAATTTGTATTGAAGTGTCCTATATAAAAAAGGTTTACTAGCCACTTTGTGTATCAAATATTAGCTGTTTTATTTATTTATTTAAGCTTTTTGCACAAACAGACAGAATGTACAAAGGCGGACTTAATGCCACAGGCATTTTCTACCAGTCACCAGTCTACCAGACCAGTTGGATATAATATTCATATCTTATATCAACGAATTATATAACTCACACCGCTAAATTTTCATCCAATGTTTTAAAAATATAAAAATTAAGTTTATTTTTATTACTGAAATATTATGTGATCTTAATAAACTTTCCTGCAATTTTCCAAAATATATAAAAGATTTATTTTATTTATAACCGTTGCAAAAGGTATTTCCCCATAGAAGGAATAAGAAATAACTTTTATCCATCCGGGATTAGAATTAGAGACCACGTAGTGTAATTTACCGGACACCTATGTCCTAAATATTACCGTTTCCAAAGTGGTATCTCAACTTTGCCCAACATTGGTCAATAATATGAACCGTATAACGCAACAAGTCCTGCTCCACAGGTGCTAAGACACCAGCCGTTTCTGCCGCTAATCGCACGAGACAAGCTTGCAGGCTCGGATTGATTGGCGACGGCAGCAGGGGGGTTAACAGGCCGCTTTATCCTTAAAAGGTTTGTCAAGATGTCGGTTGGTTTATCCATTTTCTCTTCGTCGGTCAAAAGTGATACTTTGTTATTATAATAAGTACACTAGCTGAACCCGATCAGCCGCGTGGTTCCCGGCAGAGTAGAATTTTGACCACCCCATCTGTTCCCATGCGGTGTCGTACTTGGCGACTATGGTATAGGACTGTTTAACATCAGACATATATTACAGCCTCAGATGCATGGCTTGAGTCAACAATAGTGTTCGGAAGAGGGCAATAGGCTCACTCCCTATTACGTGGGACCGAATTTAATTATTGGTGAAATATGGATGTAAATTCACCGCTGCCTAACCCTCCGGGGATAAAAGCGTGATTATATGTATGTATTTATGTATGAACCCAATCAAAATTCATGGAGTTTTGCGTTTAGGTGCTAACAAACTTGAGCATTCACTTATAATGAGCATTTTGTAGAAAAATAATCGAGAGCGTTTCAGCGACCATTTTGTCAAGAGTCATCACGATTTTTGACTTTATGCTTGTCTCGGTTCGTTGTTCAGTTCAACAAATGTAGAAACGGCGAAAACTCGATATATCAAGTTAATGCTCAAGTCTACGAACCTACGCCCCCTGCGCTGCAGGCGAGCGCTCTACCGCTACACCACGGAAGCCGTTACTTAAAAATTTCACCCATATTTGGTTGGCATTCATAAACACTGCAAAAATGTCATTCCTTTGAACAGGCAATTACAGCCGCACCTGTCATAAATTTAAATTCTTTGGCACCGCCAATCATGCGCAATAGAGTCTCAACTGCATTTATAGCCGGTAATGAGTCGCACGCGCAGCAGACGTGCTATTACTAACTATTACAGAGCTATTACTAGTTATTGGTGATATATACCGTTAATTGACACGTTCAGTTACTAATTAGGATTGTAAAGATCTGGTTAACAGAGCTTTTGTTGCAGGGCTTGACCGCAAGCATAATCTTGCATGGAGACCAGGAATCTTTAAACGGAAGGTGGAGACGTCCTTCAGTCACGGAAAAAAGACATTATCCGGTTTTAACGAAGGTAGTACACGACGGTATTTCCGTCCCAATGGAGCAGTCCGACTGGGGAAGTAACTCCGCCCTACTGAATACCGCGGTCATTATAACCTCGAGTTGTGTTCCTGGCGGTAAGTAGGATAGCCAGGGCTCACTGGAAAGTTTTGTGGTGTCAGTGGGAAGATCATCATAAGTAAAAATTTGAATTACGAATACGTAATCAAACTACACGCGAATGAAACCGGGGTGATTCAATAGTGACGTGCAAAGCAATCGTTCACTGATTTATCGATAGTTACATTACGTTATTATTTTCAATAAATTATTGATTATTATTCATTCAACGCATAACAACAAACTAACCAACAATACAACCATTAATAGCAGTAGAAGAGATATACATCGTATCGGTATCGCCCCGTGAACTATCACGAACGAATAACTCACTGCGCGTACGCAACTCAAGACATTTAGATATTCGCCATTTTGATCTATAACGACACGCCCGCTCGCCCCGACTTCACCTGCCATGATCTATGGGCGAATTGAGAGCGGGTGACGTAGACACCTTGCAGTTGATTTTGGCTTTGGGCTGGAATGATTGGAAACTGTTTCGTTTAAGACAACACAATCGTAAAATATACAGATACAAAAAGGGTACAGCGCTCAATGATAAATATTTAATTGATATTGTTGATAGTTTATGCAAATGTCACATTTGTTTTTAATACCACTTAGGTTACTAATTATATAACATATTGAAATTAAACTATATTTAACGGATTCTATTAAGATTTTCCTATTACTTATTTTTGTTAGGAGGTAGGACACGGCGGTATTTCCGCCCAGTTGAGCAGTCCGACTGGGGAATTACCTAAGCCCTACAGAATACCGCGGCTATTATAACTTCATGTTGTGTTCCCAGCGGTAAGTAGGGTAGCCAGAGCTCATTGGAGAGTTTGTGATGACAGTGAGAAGACTAAATCCTGGTCCTGCTTTGTCTTCTACACTGACGGCACAGAAACTCTGTACTTACAGGGTTGGCAGCGCGACTGTGAATCCTCTGGTGTTACAAACGTCCAAAGGCCACGGTAATCACTTTCCATCAGGTGGACCGTGCGCTTTAAAAAAAAACTTACATTACTTTATTTAAACAGTTCTCGACATATCAGTTGTTTTTCAGCAACCATGGTCACGTGGTGGTTCAATAATTTCTGTATGAATAGATTTATTCTCGGTTAAAAAATTATATCTCCTCTCCTACTCCTATATGTGTATGTAGGTATATAATATGTTTGTGAATAAAATGTCGACATGTCCTGGCAGAGTAGAATTTGTGCGACAGACAGATTGACGGACAACAGAGAGATCCTATAAGGGCTCCATTTATTTCCTTTTGAGGTACGGAACCCTAAAAATACAAATTATTTCTGACCTGACTGTACACACTACACCTTTATTACAATCACCAGAAATTAATTTTCTCATTATTTTATAGTTCTAAAACAAGCATGAAATACTTCGCCAGCTTGTTAGACCCTTACAGCGAGGTGGATACAAAGGCTCTGTCGGCATCAATCAGGCGGGTCGCCACTTCGACACGCCGGTCGTGACCAGCCCCGACCTCCGCAGGTGTAGGGACCTGTTGCCGTACTTGCGATGCATTAGCTGTGCGCCGGCGCCGGTATGTAGACGTTTCTGACTACTAGGACTTTGACAGTGTTAAATATATTTTAAGAAATGTTTGTGAAGTTGTAGGAATGGAAGAACGAATGCGGTATAGAGTTAGGAGGAGCTAAGAATGGTTTTGTTTTTATAACTAGCTATCGCTAGCATGGAATTCTCCTGGGGGTGACAGGTGGAGCCGCCTGTCACCCTGGCAGAAGCAGGCCGCGGCGGTGGCGCGCCTGGCGCGCCTCCCCGTTTCCGGGGTCGAGTTGGGGACTCTGTAGTCCCCACACCCGAGAAGAGGGCCAGATCGTGAGAGATGGCCCTGGGTCGGCCGGGGTGCGAGGGATATGCCTGTCAACCTCACCTTCGGCAACCAAAGCGACCCACAGGCGGCGTGCGTTTTAGTCGGTTCGAGTCCGACATAACCTCCTCCACCGGCTCCGGTGGGGAGGTATCCGTGGGGATTTTGCGCACGTAAAAAAAAAAAAAAAAGAGCATGGAATTCTGTTCGCGTTCCCGCAATTGCGATTATCCGTGTGGTGACGGAGAAAGAATACAGGTATCGCCACCCCATCTCATCCGACACGTGTTGTAAAAGGCGACTAGCGGAAAATACACAGACGATACCCTGTACAAAACCATCTGGCCAGTGTGGAAACAGTAGGCCAAAGCCTCCAAATAAATAAATATGATGTGATTTGATTCGTGGGAGACCTATGTCTAGCAGGTGGGCTACGGTAGGCTAATTGTTGTTGGTGTTGTCTTACAATCTACAGGAATGTATTCCAGACGAAAAAAAAGACGTTTTAGACTATATAATCTATCGCTGTACCAAATTTCAACCTGCCCCGATGAGCCATTTGAGCATAATTGGTTAATAAACATCCAGCATCTCACAAACTTTTGATGATAGCAAAAGGTGTTGAGAAAACGCAAAAAGGTATTGAGAAGTAATTAATTACTAATAACCTAACCTAAGTAAATTTTTCTACAGTCTATTGATCAGCACCATTAATTAGATTACCAATAAGATTTACACATTTTCAGTAATACAGAATAATTCTGAACTACTGCCTCTATTAACACGAATTTACGAAACCGAGACTGACATACCCCTACAAATTAAGTTTTCCCACCTTGGTTTACCCGTCATAGCGTGTGATAGCTGGAGGTGATGACAAAACCATAAAAGCCGCCTTAAACTACACGTTTGTAGTGGTAAACACTAGTGAAGGGCCCTGACGTCGAACTGCGATGTTATTGATAGAATTTATCAGCGATCGAGTTCGGGGAGCGGTGGAGAGCATAAGCTGTAGCGAGGGTTGCGCTAGAGCGATTTAATGTAATTCCACCAAGTACCATCAGTATCAAAATAATCGGGATATTGACCATGTTACATTGTTTTGAGTTTCCAATATAAAAAAAGAACTTTTTTTTTCTGTGTTTACCGCCAATACTACAGTTCCTCCGTGATCATGGTGCTTGCAACAGCGCCGAAATATCGGAAACTCGAAACAATGCAACATGGTAAATATCCCGATTATTATGATACTGATGTGAGTGACCATGATAGTTTAAATATCCACCAACTACCATCAATCAACAGTAAAAATAGTCTAAAAAATCTGTTTACTAGGAAATTGCTTAGTAAAATATAATTTTTGTAAGTACCACGAAAACGGGATAGGTACTAAAATCTATTGAGATATACTTTCACATTCGATTTTGTAGAGGTTGAGGCATAGATTTTTGCTGTAAACAGTTAGATCACAGAAGCACCAGTAATTTATTACCAAGGTATTTTTTTTTTCAGATGACTTGGCCGAAGATGTATGCACTGTACCTACGTTTTTTTTTTTTTTACGTGCGCAAAATCCCCACGGATACCTCCCCACCGGAGCCGGAGGGAGAGGTTATGTCGGACTCGAACCGACTAAAACGCAAGTCGCTTCGGTTGCCGAAGGTGAGGTTGACAGGCATATCCCTCGCACCCCGGCCGACCCAGGGCCATCTCTGACGATCTGGCCCTCTTCTCGGGTGTGTGGGGACTACAGAGTCCCCAACTCGTTCCTGGTAAACGGGGTGGCGCGCTAGGCGCGCCGCCGCCGCGGCCTGCTTCTGCTAGGGTGACAGGCGGCTCCACCTGTCACCCCCAGGCCGGCGCTCATGGGGGGCGGAGATCGTTCATCGACCTGCACTGTACCTACGTAGCATGCACCAGCATTTATTGCAGTTTGTGAGAAAGTAAGAGTCTGCCCTTTTTTATTTTGTCGTATTATTATTTTTACATTCTCCTCTGCAGCAAACGAGTGACACCTCTAAAAGTATTTTAGTAAACAGTGTGTTTGCTTGCTACCTTATTAGTAGTAAAATATAAATACGATAAAAGAAAATATAACACCATGCAGACTAGGAAGTGTGCCAGGTTAACAGCAATCGCCCACTTCCAGAAATGTTCGTGCGGTGGAGTAGGAGTGTTCTCGATAACGTGGTATTAAATCGCCTGTCGCGAATGTTTGCGCCAAACACACAAAGTTTGAGCGTTGAACATTCGCGTCAAGGCGCATCACTATCACGTGTAAGCCGCACCTGGGACGTCGCAACTTGCGGCGCCGATACCAACACTAATTACATTGTATACTCTGAATTCTTCTGTATTTTGTAATGGCAATACAATATAATACTGAAACTTTGTAAGAAAATAATAAATACTGATTTTGTGAAGATTAATTTCAAAGGGTATGTTGGAGAGGATTGGTAAGTAGAACAAATGGCACATCAGGTAATTTAAAACATAACATATTATGTAAGTAGGTAAGTAAGCTGGAGTCAAGTTCGCATACTCTGATGAAATTGGTGAAGTTTTTTTTTACACCACTTGGGTGGCAGACAAGCACACGGCCTACCTAATGGTAAGTAGTTACCGTGGATGTGTGCAACACCAGGGGAGTAACACTCGCGCTGCTGACCCTACAAGTACAGAGAGTTTTTCTGCTGTCAGTGTAGAAGACAAAGCAAGACAAGCCTTTGATTTTCCTAATGACAGCAGAAAAACTATCCAGTGAGCTCTAGTTGCCTTACTCACCGCCGGGAACTATTATGGCTGCAGTATTCTGTAGGGAGGTACTTCCCCAGTCGGACTGCTCAGTTGTACCGAAACAGTATAGACAAAATGGCAGGTTACTGACAGGCAGTTGAAATCGACAGCAAGGCTGTCACACTCAGCAGTACTCCTGTACTACATACCTAAAGAGCTTGCTATAAGGATATAGCGGGTTACAGGTTCTGCCTACGTCGAGGGTAGACAAGAATATCACAGCGAGAAAAGGAAAACTCAAAATAAAACCATTTATCAAACCGTCTGGCCAGCGTGGAAGCAGTACGCCAAAGTCTCTCAACACAGAGGCCTATGTCCAGCAGTAGCCTATGGACATAGATTTGGGTTGCTTCAAAAATTTCATTCAATACCGTTATAATCTACATTGAAACGATTCACCAATTTATTTCAGCACCTTCTTAAACACGGATCACTGCCAAACATTCTATTCTCGTGTGCAAACTAGCTTTGCTGCGCAGTTAACGATTTATTACAATAAAAAATCAACATTTAAAAATAACAACATAAAGTCCATCACTAGGCCCGTCACTCACGGTCGAAAAGCATCGCCGTGCGAATAGATTAGAGACACAATCTCGATGGATGCCGTGTGCCCGCGCCGCGCGGGACCCGACAGATTGATCGTCCACCCATTTGACTAATAATTTATTGTTAGTTTTATATTTAAATAGTTTTGATGTAACTGTAAGGATAGGGCAAACAGCTGAAACTATTTTTTTACTGAAAACGGTTCACATTATTGTTTAAGTAAGGTATTCACCGTGGCAGTCAAGGAACGTACGACAATAATGAAGAAACTAAGCCATACATAATATAGGTAGATAGAAAATGTCTCATCAGTTCAGGCGGAATTGAAACCGGCGATGTTTCCCTTACAGAGCTGGTAGCACGAGTGTAACTCCCCTGGTGTTGCACACGTTTATAGGTCACGGTAACCACTTTCCATCAGGTGGGCTGTGTGCCTGTCTGTCACCTAAGTAGTAAAAAAAACATGGCTAATGCACTGACCACTGAGTCAACGAACCACAGCTGAAGCCATCCAAATCTTCTTATATATCCGTCTTGGGGCGACTTGATTATTATTACTGCATTCCACAACACCTTAATGAGTTTGTGGAATGCAGCATTAAATAACTGTAAGGAACTTCCTATGTATTGAGAACAAATCATGTCTAATACATAATGATAATGTAAGCAACCGTGCGGTATGCGTAACTCGATTACAGCTCCATCTATTTCCAATAAAAGGAGCATCACCCACTCAAATTATCAACAGTTCTCCATCACTGATCCCACTTCGAGATAAGCTTCATTCTATATTTATTTGAATGTCCATTTGTACAGCGCCATCTCCAAAACGGTAACTCACGTCGCCAATAACAATTTATATCCATACCGAACGGTTATTGAATAGCCCATCGATAAAGATTCTCGAAAATCGAAAATCGAGTTAAGTGAATAAAATACAACACTAAGCTTTCGTCCCACGCTGACCATTATACATCTTATTTAACTATGATAAGGTTGATTTTTCAGTGTACATGACAGTAGTGATGGCATGTGTAATCTGGTGATTCTGTATTAATAGGCGTTTCTAGGTATAATTTAAATAATTTATTGGAATATTTGTGTCGAACTAATAAACATGTCGAATCAGCGAATGTCACAGTCTGTTATTCGTTCGCGCATCCAGTTTGGCACGATAATCATAGTGTTGAAGAATTAATTAGACCTTATTATGATTTTAACACTCAAATATATCTATATGTGCGTAACTTGATTTCTTTTTGTTGTAAAATTGCATAGTTAGAATAGCTTTTATATCCCCAAAGGAGTAGTCAGAGCAATTATTTACCTATATTTTGAAAGCCTGAACCGATTCAATTTTTTTCTATCTTAATCGATTTGAATATTTAGGATAATAAACGCTGTAAAATTTCATGCAAGATTATAACATTGTCAGTAATAAATTAGTTATTATAGAAAAATGCAATCAACGTTACTTAAATAGACAATAACTTCAAATACACTATGAAAACTGCTCGATGTATTTTATGATTTATTTATTTGTTCAATCAAATCAATCAATTAGCCCACCGCAGTCCATTGCTGGACATATGCCTCTCCCAATGTGCGCCATTTGATCCGATCCTCTACCTTCCACATCCAGTCTGTCCTAGCCACCTCTTTCAGGTCATCCGTCCATCAGGCTAGAGGTTGTCCCATATATTTATTATATAACATGTAGCGTATTCATAGCAGTAAAACCAAAATCGATTAGCAAAAGGAAAATTTCTAAAGAATGTGAAACAAAAATCCACATCGTTACAAATATAGATATAAAACTTCGTCTACTTAACATACCGATAAACTTCACATTTTAAAATTGATTCAAGTTTTGAAGTATAGGAAATCAAATCATCACGAGATAGATTTAACGTCCGAATTCTGAAATGATTCGATTATTCGATTCAAACTTTATAAATATTCGAATAGAATTAATAGTCGATTTGAATCCCGTTTTTATTAATAATTGGCTATTCGCATCACTTCTTACACTGTTGTTGAGTATTTGAAAGTGATTAGTAGTGTATTAGTATTATTTTTATATTCTGTTACTGTCACAAAATGTCGGGAAGAACGTATTAAAATGCCGTTGTCGAATAACTAGTCTATTCGATTTTGATGATGGCTGTTTCGATTTGGTAGATGATTAATAATTTTTTTAACGTTATATAATTTAGATTGACCATTTATTTGTTGAGTAATACTGAATCACAGTATATAAAACTGTCATTTTATCAAATCAGCTTATGTTATTTTAAACTCAACGACGACATACATAATTATTTCTTGTTTATTAAAAACAGAACTAATAGGACTGAACAATGGTGCTGGGAAGCCATTTCACTATGAGTCACGAAAATGGATGGACCATTAGTTTCTTTTTATAGCTTTTTTATAGCGTGATAATAATCTGTTTGAACATTTAATTCTTACAAAACTCTTAAAGCTACAGATTGGAATATTTTAATAAGAGAGTAATCTAGATTCACCACTGGAAGTCAGCTTGCAATTAAAATGTATTTTTTTGCAAATTAGTAGTTATCACAGTGAACAGAATCCATTTTAGGCCCATTAAATCTGTGCCTGCATATATAATATACTTAAATTCAAGTCATTATAAATATTCATAGAGAATACCTTACCGAAAGCGCAGTAGGTATTGCTAACTATACATGCCAAAAGTTTGAAGATGTTGTCAACAAAGAAATCATTAAACTTCTTAATATAAATTTTATATACCTATAAAATCAACTTTCGTGTAACCGTGTCCGTCAATCAATTGCGATACAACTTAGTCAACACAATGCACTTTGTGCGGAAGGTAGCACTGCAATGGGGAAGAAGGATTCTCCTACAACTTTTTCAACCAAGACAGATCACCTTCATGCACTTCGGAGCCAGAGTTTCGCTTATTGTTTTTGATTAGATAGTCAGTCGACTTTACTAGGAGTGACTCCCATCTGCCTTTTTAACGAGAGAGTAAAGTCTATGCGAGATCCTCGTTTTCATCCTGTATGTGACTAACTCTTGACACAGACATTAGAGAATTAATATTGATGGATTCTCGAAACATTACGCATTAGTGACCAACCGGAACCTTCATAATGCAAATTTTATGTTATATTATTCTGAGATATAAGGCCACCATCGAGCCGTTTTCTGGTCTAATTTATTGTGTTCAGAGTTATCGAAGTTTTATTACTAATTAGTTATTTTACGCGACAGATTTATTTCGTAGGAGGAAGTGAATCATTTGACCACTATTTAGCCTTAATTCTAGGTGTGAAGATTATATTAGGAGGTAGGACCCGGCGGCATTTCTGTCCAATTAGGAGGTAGGACACGACGGTATTTCCGTCCGACTGGGGAAGTACAGTGCTACAGAATACCGCGGCCATAATAACCTCGTGTAGCCAGAGCTCACTGGAGGGTATTTGTGCTGTCAGTGGAAAGACCAAAGGCTTGTTCTGCTTTGTCTTTTACACTGACGGTACGGAAACTCTCAATGCTTGCAGGGTTGGCAGCGCGGTTTTGCCTTCTTGATTGGAAGGTGGGCCGTGTGCTTGTCTGCCACCTAAGTGGTATAAAAAAATTACATGCAGAACATCTGCATTACCAAAAGCAGTAGTCTCAATCAATTTAAAAAGAAAATTTAAGACATTAAACTGTATGCATATGCTACCTACAAGTTTTACTATAATCTATTGATGTACAATAAAGAATTATCTATCTATCTATCTAAGTCGTTTCTACCAATACATACTACCATTTCCAGCGTCGGTATAATATTTTATTTCAAGATTATCCCACTCTGTGACTAAGGCTATTTTCACATTGGTACGTATGATATTGTGAAGTTCTATTATCAAACGAAGTTAATTTTTTCCTTGATTAATTTTATGGCAAGCAAAAATTAATCCAGAACTAGCTCCAGACAAAGGAACTCTTCAACCGTCAACAGCACAGACATGGAATTTGAATAATGCATTTTAGAAGCTTGTTTTTGTCAATAATTTATTTTAGCAACTAAATCTCCGCAACCATATCAATGTATTGGGGTCAAATTCAAAAGTCAAAAGTTTGTGCCACTATTTTATTATTCATATATTATTCCAGTCGAAGAGGTCGCGTCTTACAACACGTTCGTCAACTCCGGCGACATTAATTAGTTAAGAAACATGTTTCTTTTTATTGCCACAATAAATCCATTTTTTAATGTATGTTAAATTGATTTTACATCATCAAGATTTTTATGTTTTTACTTTACCAATATATGTTTTTTATACTAATATTGCCATGATGTGTTTAGATAGAGGCTAATTCGATTATTTATACAGTAGTTTGGGCACATAGGACGAATGAGTACGGAGTGAATGACACACCAAGTATATAAGGCTCACGGGCCAGTCGGGGCCAAATTGGTAAAGTACTACTGGAGAGTTTTTGTGCTGTCAGTGGGATGACCAAAGGCTTGTCCTGCTTTGTCCTCTACAATGACGGCACAAAATCTCTGTTCTTACAGGTGCCGACCCTGTAAGAACAGAGATTTGATGATGATGTGACTCCACTGGTGTTACACACGTTCATAGGTCATGGTAACCACTTTCCATCAGGTGGGCCGTGTCTGCCACCTAAGTTGTATAAAAAAAAAGTATTGAAAATAGGACAGGTCAGAAGCACTTAAAACCGACAGAAGTGTGACTGAATCTAAAGTGCAATCTAAAGGTCAATGATTCGTAGACATCCTTTTGAGGCTTCTAACGTACCTATGTATCAAATCTAGAATGTCTTAGTAGCCTACCAGATAATTTCAGTATCTTATAAAATATTACTGCTTTATAGAGATGCATAATCGAAGAAAACCATTTACACGATGATTTTATACTTCATAACGTGTTAAATCACGTAAACATACAGGCAATTTCCAATGACCAATAACCAGCTTTGCAAACAATAAGAAGCTGTCAGCTTATAGGCCTCGGTTTTGCTATTTTGTGTCATAGCAAAACCACTATTATACCACAGACACTTCTTCTTCTTCGGGTCAATGGCAACAATTAAAATAATAGAAGCTTAATGCGCCCAGTCCAAAACTCGGCGACATTGACCGCACCTTCCGTCACTTCATTCGGGTCAGCAATTGTGCAGGTGTAGGGGCACAGTGGGCACGACAGGAGGTGGTGCATCGACTGAAGATGTGCACCATTATCACAGGCACCACCCCCCAGGTCAAGGTAACCACATTTTACGCGGTTGGCCCTACAGCAGCCGACCTGAGTCCTCAACCTATTTAGGGACTTCCAGGTGGACAATTTAAGATCATGCCCGGGTGGTACCACAGACACTGTAAAATGTTATTTTAATTTCGACTTTACAATAATGCAGATAAAGTCTTCCCGAATTTTAGAACGACACTCAGTCTTGACTTTCGATTTACCTTAGGACAGATTGGAAGATTTGCTCTCAGATAAATCAAGATTCAAAACTGTTTACCTACCTGTCTAGAATATCATCCTAAAATTAAAAGACATTTTGAAAAAAGAAAAAATGTAATGGATCTCTTTTCATTTAATTTTGGACTTAAAATAACATAACATAACATAACATAAACTCACGCCTATATCCCCGAAGGGGTAGGCAGAGGTGCTAGCATCCACATTTCACCAGTTTATATTTTAGGTCCCATTGTAATAGGAGGCGAGCCTATTGCCATTAACCGGGCACTTATAAACCTGCAATAAATATACACATAACTTCGAAAAGCATCGAAAAGTCATTGCTGTGTGCCCTGGTAAAACCTGGGATCGAACCCGAGACCTCGTCTCAGCAGCCCATTACCCACCACTAGGCTACCGCGGTTTTTAGTTACTTAAAACAATATATTCTAAAATTAAATGGTAAAACTTGCATCCGTAGTATAACAGTGGCTTTGCTACGAGTTTAAATAGCGAAATCGAGGCCACTGAGAGGTACTGACGAGGTACTTCCCATAGTCATATAATATATAGTCGTACATATATTTAACCCATCACCACTGCATTATGGAGAAACAATTTACAGGTTGGCTACTGTTACAGCAGGCCCTTAACCTCAAGGTTACCGTAAAGAAATTCCAGGAATCAGACACATCGATTAGTGTTTCAAGTTATTATTTGAATTTAGTCGTTAGTTTACAGTTGTTTATACTTATATAGATAGCGTTATTACCACAATTACCATAAAAATTATAAGCAAAATATTTTCAGTCTTATGTTCAAGCCTCAGCCTCAGATGCATGCCTCGAGTCAACAATAGTGCCCGAAATACGGCATATGTCTATTCTATTATCATTCACGCATTTCATCTATCTTTTCTTAAAGAAAAATTTAACGTTCATATGTGTTCTTTATGTCCCTAAACTCAATAAATGAAATTGATTCTTTGATTGAGTCGTACGCTTCTCAATTGTTATGCACTGGTGCAACAGTATTAAGTATTTATATACCATTTAGATGGGAGACGAGCACACGACCCACCTGATGGAAAGTTGTTATCATATTACTTTCCATCATGGCCTATGGACGAATGCAATAGCTAGGATGTCACTTTCACGCTGACGACCCCATAGGAACATTCTAATGCCCTTCTTGAAGTATGAAGTATATACTCTCAAGTGAGTCTTTAATCACCGTATCTATTTTAACATAAACTTGACACACAGATTTTATGTCCTTACAGAATTTATCAGTAGAAAGGTAACATGTCCAGTTGTGTCAAATTTATGATCCTCCAGTTGTAAAAGCAGTTGGAAACTAGTAAGATATTAAATTTAAAATACATAACCTCCTTTGTAGCTATGCGCTAAAGTTAAGAACGGTTCGACCGATTTAAATGATTTCTTTTTGGGGTGTTCTAAATTTGAAAGAACAGTACACACAAAGAAAATTGTTGATAATTTAAATTTCAGCAACTGAGGACCAACCATGAGCAGAAAGAAAATCAAAGTAATGAATAAAACAACATAACAATGCAATATTTGTTTCCTTTGATATCAGAAGGCCGATAGGCTATTTGTCAAGGTCGTTCGATTTCTCCCAATACCGCTTAATATCTTAGTTTATTTCCTGGAAAAAATTACCTTTCAAAATAAGATATTTCCTAACTCAACTGAGACTATGACTTTTCATTATTTTTAATTCCTAAAATAAGTCATGATAGCGCGGTAGCCTAGTGGTATGGGTAATGGACTGTTGAGAAGAGGTCTCGGCCATCGATCTCAGGTCTTATCATGGCACACACTAATGACTTTTCGATGCTTTTCGAAATTATGTGTGTATTTATCGCAGGGTTATAAGTGCCCGGTTAATGGCAATAGGCTCGCCACCTATTACATTGGGACCTAAACATAAACTGGCGAAATGTAGGCGCTAGCACCTCTGCATACCCATTCGGGGATATAGGCGTGATTTTATGATGATGATGATGATGAAAATAAGTCAAAATATTAACAATTAAATTCAGTCCCAATTATAAACTTTTTAGGTTTCAAATTACTTTTACAAAATCTATAAACATGTAAACGCAACGTAGACCGATATAAATGCGATATTCTCTTGCACTCCACATATTGAGAAACTCACTTGTACTTTGCCACATTACACACGTGTGATGTCACTAGCATATCTTTTTATTGGGTGATATATTTATGGGAGGTATAAAAAGATGTCGTTGTTTACTAAACCTTGTAAAGTCTAAGAAATGAAAATTTAAGCACACTGGCTTTCTACAAAGCCATTCTAGTACTACACTCATAGCCACCATCACACATGCTATTGATGTAGAAGAGATAAAATAGGCGCCAGCTCCCAGTTCACACGATCTCACATGGTAACACCACACCGTTCTGACCAAAATACCCCTTCTCAGAAGTATCTAGTAACTAATAAGATTAGACTAAGTATTTATTTGACAGTCCAAGTAATATACTCTCTAGGGAGACACAAATATAAACACATTGCTGCTGAGCTTCGAATTATTAGCTGCAAATACGTGTATTATATTGCTGATTTAATGTCTGGTTACAATGTTAGGGATGAATTAGAGGGGACGTCAAATTTTGCAATGTGCAAAACTGAACGGGAGCTTAAGAAAAAAATTATGTACCTAAATATACGTATATTTGACCTCAAATCTCAGCTGGTACTGAGACTTTTCTTTATAAACTTTTATAAACTTGCAATAATCGTCATTAGTTTTTGAAGGTCAAATCGTGTCAGTTGAATTATAACCGCTTCCGCTAACCCTACGGAGTTGAATTTTCCCGTGTTGGTTAATTTTTGATGACAAACCATTTTAGTGGTAAGCATGACTTGAGACCACACAGAAACAGAAACAAACGTCAGAGCGAATCAGGCAAGAAAAAACACAGTGACCTGTATCTGTAGCAGTATTGGCAGGCTTCACATACAAACGGGTTCACAGCAGGCAGGAGGCTAATCACAATGCTCTGTTCTCTCGTTACGTTTACGATAGGATTTCTTGCTAGGGCTACTGAAACTCACACTCGACACTTAGGTGTCAACGGACTAGTGATATATTTGGTGTTGCAAGCGCTCTAACAGTGACCAGCAGGTGGGTTTATGACATAAAGTATTAAAAATGTCTGGAAAGAGCTGATTCGTAATCTTTACTTAACGGGTTTCTGTAATTAACGATCCAATCGTTAACTAAGTAAATGAATGGGGACTCTTTTAATTAAGTAGAATAGTTTAAATATTTCTGTCTTATTATCATCATTATCTTGCCATTGTTACCGGTAACCCGGGTAAAGTTACTCTGTCTCCTCCTTTAGGTTTGGTATATTGGATATATGGGCTTTTATGGGAGGAACTGCGATTTTACCTCCCAACTTCAAGTAGGTAGGATACAAGTATTTAAACTATCATAGGTCACCACTATTGCTAGTAGAGTTTGCAACAGTGTTGAAATTTTGGAAACTCAAAAGGAGTAAAATAATCCGATAACTGTTATAGTAAAACAAGAGTAGCATCTTGCAGGCGAGGTTAGCTTAAAGATATTGGTGGAGTCCTATACGCTCAAGACATATGCCATTAATTACTCAATATACCTCGGGAGACGTAACTTGGCCAAAAACTGGCGCGCGTTAATTGTTTTATTATTTTATTATTAATAACATGCTTGGTGAATTTGAGCTCATCAGCATGCCGTGCTATCTCTAAAAGACACCCAAGAAACATGTACTGCGTGTCAAGAGCACATTTTGTTCATATTTAGGTTTAAGATATATATCCCGAGCAATACATAGTTAGGTTTCGGCAAAGAATTTCACAAACTATTCAGACAGTAAGAAGAGCTTAATAGCGGTAGGAAGTGTTAAGAATTATTCCCTGTGACGTCGATGACGCTGGTCAGTGAGTAATCAGCCGTGAGCATAATCCACTACTCGTGTTACAAGTTAGGGCTTGTTCATATTTGTCGACCTGCCGAATAATTTAAAAATATTTTTTGAGGTGTTAATCTCATGGTTATAAATTTATATTGGTAAAAGTGCATGTCCAAGACAGAACTTGAACCCTCGACCAGGCTTGGAAGGCAAATGCTCTGATCAATGGACCTACATCAACACGTCCTGGATATTTGAAATTTTCCTATACAATCATCTTAGGAACAGTTTTGAACATTCACTTACTAATTGATTTAAAATTATTATTTTTTAGTCAATGAGTATTATAGGGATTACTTTTCCCAGCGCTGGCTCGTCTAAGGAAGTATTCTTAGGCCCCACACCATTCGCAGTATTCCAGATACTGTCCCTAGAATCATGACCCGTAATCTTTGGACTTCATGCCAGTTTTACCCTACTTTGAGTCTCGACAAATGCTCATTAACTATATATTTGTACCCATTAAGTGAGTTTCAATGTGCATCACACTATATCTTATGATTTTCAGTAAACAATAACTTTAAGTCAAACTCCTACAGTACCTATCCGTGTGGTGACGGAGAAAGAATACAAGTATCACCATCCCATCCCATCCCATCCCATCCGAAGGGCATCGTAAGTGGCAACTAACGGAAAAATGCGAAGACTCTGTCGCACCATTAAGGCCTGGAACTCATTACCAGCTCACGTGTTTCCTTCTTCCTACAGTCCCGGGCCATCAAGCTGAATGTCACCATTGTCACATGGTATGTGTAAGTAATGGTGACCCTCTTTTCTGAGACTTCGCCTTCAGCTTACCATCAGGCAAGACGTGTTCTATATGTAAAAAAAAGACGATATTACTACGAGAGAAGGAAAACTCGAAGTAAAACTCTGTACCAACCCATCTGATCAGCATGGATACAGTAGGCCAAAGCCTCCCATCATTGGGAGAGGTCTTTGTCGAACAGTGGTCTGAGTAAGGCTACTAAGAAAAATAAATATGGCGCCATTATGAACGCGCCCTATAACGTTGCGCGCGCGCATCTCCAGTTTCATTCATAAAGTGGCGTACAGCAGGATGGCGCGGCTCGCATTTCGACCTCGCTCCTACGTTTGTCAAACGACCTGTTAATGTTGTTGCAGTGCCCACTGTGCATACAGGTATCTATAGGTGTATTTTTACTGGATTCAAATCCATGGAATAACAGTTTAAAAAAGAGAAAGAAAAGGGAGTTAAGAGCTTCTGGGACCTCACCAGGATTTTTAGAAACAGAACAAGGTTCTGGTGCAGGCATTGCTCTCATTTTTGAGGGTATGTACGACGGACTGTTTCGTAAAAGCATAGAAGAGCAGACCTCAAGATCCATATTGCAACTTGTGTTTGCAATTGGGATTATGATGAGTTTAGAGCAAACAGCATGGGGTTTTTGAATGGAACGAGGCCCACGATGTAGTGATCACTTAACTCATAGCATAGGGTATTCAATTATATAGATTTTTCTTGGCCCTTTCTCTGATCAGACCTTTTCACGCGACTTTGTGAGTGAAGATAGTACGACTCTGTAATAATATTATGCAACATTATGAAACATTAACTGACAATCTATATCCATTTCCATATTGCTGTCTGTCTGCCTAAACCCCTGAACTGATTCTGATGAAATTTAATGAAGGGGTAGATTAGACTTTGGGAAAAGACCTACACTATGTATGGTCCCGATAAACGACATCCACGCGGGCAGACTCGCAGGCAACAGCTAGTGTCTTATATTTGTGAAACGCAACACAATTTTATTGTTAATAGACTCGTTAACACCCATAAACTGGTACTAAACTGTTAAATCACCAAAATATTGATACAAAATCAATTGCAGTGAAACGCATGCAGGCTCGTGCAGCGTCGTGTGGGGCCACGCAGCCAGCGGTTACGCAGTTAAAGATTTAACGCCAAGCCCGACAACTGTTTACGCGCGTTTATTGACAACTAAACTCACTTTACGGCCTCCGGGCAGGCCCTAAATCTATTCACTTAATGATTTATTCGTAATCGTCACTTTTTATGGCTACAATAATTGGGTACGTTTTATAAACTGGGACCTATTCAAACAACGGATGTGTTAAACATGATTATTTTTTTACAACATGAATTTTATTATCACACGGAAATCGTCCATCACATTTTTATTGCGAAATCTATGTGGTTTTTATAATATATAAATATTTGATTGTAGAAATAACTTGTTTGAATATTAGCTAAAGTAAGCAAATGTCATAATCTTTGCTAGAATCTTTACGTTCGCAGCCTTTATACCGATAGCGTATAGTTGAAAGGGTCGCACGTCGTCGCTGAGTCGTTGCCGATCCTGTAATCCGCGGGCGAATGTACATGAGCGACCTAATGAATAGCGGCCAAATCGCCTTGTAAAAGTTTACGACTGATAAAATCAGTTATAAAACTCTATGAAGCCGTAAATTCAGCGGCCATCGAGCCGATCGTTTAAAAGACGGGAGCTATTCCGAAGTCTATAAATCAACGATCGGGTGTATTCGGGCCTATTCGGGCTCGATCGTAAAGATTAACCGCGCTCACTGTTTGTAAACACTACTTTTATGCGGATTCGACAGATTTTTTTTTTCATGTTTTATGAAGGGATTTTATGAATGTACAGTGAGCTTGCGGTGTGATTGATTCTATTTTATACTGTCCATATTTATTTGCGTTAATCATGCGTTTTATGTGTGGGAAGATAGTTTCGATGCGTTCAATTTCAATATTTATTGAAAGCAAATTTTATTGACTCACCTAAGTCAATCGACATTTATTGGTATTAAGCCAATAAACATCGATTAACTGCATCTCTCTTCCCTTTTTGTGATACGAATTGCAGTCTCACAGCTTGTGATAACCTCTTATGGGAATCAAAATTGGATATAGGGATATATAATAATACTAAATAAATATTCCACAACATTCTACACAACGCTAACTCTAGACCCATGGTAAGCGTAGCTTAACTAAACTAGCTGCTGTTATGGAATCTAGAATGTGGAATAAACATACAATGCTTTTTTTTGTATACATCCTACATAGAAACACCCAGTCCAATGCAAATACACACATCCGTGCCTACAAATTAATACACTGAGCGGGAATCGAACCCGCGCCTCCTGCGTAGCAGTCGAACGTTCTACCGCTACGCCACAGAGGCCGTCTCCTCCTCTAGGTTATGCATGATCAAATCCATGCAGTTGTTTTTACATAGTTGACTAACAGATAATCCAACCTACAAATTTTCACGCATTTTTTATTTATTTAAGTCAAAAACTCATGTTATATTTGTGAAAGACACAAACTAAACATCAAATATTTTTTACGGACGTTTTTAAGATAATTCATCATAACTAATCGGTCCAAACCAGTAAAGGGTTGCCAATAAAATATTAAAGACTGGGAGTCGAACCCGAAGTCATAAAAATAAGTAAAGTGGGGCCAGGTCTACTGAGGCCCGTCACTTTGTGGGCTAACAATTGTTTTCTCACGAATAAAAACGGACCATAAAACTTGTCGGTCAAACGATAATGAAAGATGGGAAAATGTTCTGACTGAAAGATATTCTTTAGGTCAGGTAGAGGTATGTAATTCATTAATTTGATTTTGTTTGAGAACTGTAAATCAATAATTAGATTTTGTTTGTGAACAATAAATAAATAATTTGATTTTGTTTGAAGCTAGGTAATTTGTATTTACCTGCAGTGTGTGTCTAAATTACAGATATTCACTAGATAGAAATAGTTAAATTTATTGCTAATGAAGAAATACATAATAAAGTAAAATGACGTTTTGTTGCCTCAGCTTACTCCGGAGTACCTATGTATGTATGAAAAAAAAAGTCTATTGAATAGAATTTTTCTTCACAATTTTTTCATTTCACTAAAACTTTTACACCACATAAGTACTATTTTATCCATTACATTAAGTCGTTTATTTTAGCAGCAACAAATTTAAAAGTTATTCAACCGGATCTCGCAACATCTAAAGAGAATACACAAAACTTTTAGCTGAAGTGTTGCTTGAGAAACCACCCAAGCTCCTTCAAAAAACACTTTCTACCCTTATGCTAACTGGTAATACCCACCAACAATGCTTTTAAAGAGAGAGCTTGTAAATCACTTAACAACTAGTCCCATAAATTTTGCTAAACCATGAACAGTTTTTATTATTTTATTGCTTTTTTGTTCGTAATTGCGTTACACTGATTATGTGGCAGCTGAACCACTGTGCAGTATGGCGGTGGCTAGTTAGGGCATTGTGTGGTCACTTGTTTAGGGGGCTGAAAAGGTAGACAGGTAAAATATGGTAATTAGGTGATGAGATTTTTCCATTCAATAGTTTTTATATCAGTTGTTTTTATTCAGCGGTAAATGACTGTGGGGTTTTTAAACAACATTCCTTCAATATCTTTACTCTAGGTACTATAGGTTATCCATAATGAAATTTCCTGGAGTTAAGATAATAGAATAATATCGGGCAAGTATTTCTCTTAAAAAGGTACTATTTCGAGTCCAAGATATTATAAGATCAAAATACTTTGTATCAATAGAGGTGTCACTTGCGTACTATTACCGGCAGACAAGAAGCGATTAGAAAAAAATAAAATGATTAAAAAAATAAAATGATTAAAAAAAAACAACTTTGATGTAAAAACCTATCCTCACTTCCAAGGTCTATCGAAATGAATTTAACATCAGTAAGTTAGCTCAACATGATTGAAACGCTTTAAGATAAGGTCTGAGTGTACGCCATAAATCTGGGTTTAATTTCAGATGCCAATCTAAAATCTCAAAACTAATGATAACTGTAATAATTGATCAATCAATACTGAGCAAGTTGAAACGGTTAAGTTTCGCTATTAATCTTACAGTCAAGGCGATCAGTCGTTGAATACCTGTCTATATATTGTCATTATTCTTAATTTTGTAATTGGAATTGGGTATTCATTTTTAAATTAACGGTACTTAATTATTTATTTATTGTAATTAATTATATAGAAGAGTATTTTTTTAGTAGATTCTTCAATTAATAGCAATAAAAATAGTTTGTTTGGAATTAAATGTTTTGTTTTTATTCCTCTCGGGATAAGACGAGCAGATGGTGTTCGCTCCCAAAAATTAGGTTTTGAGGTAAAAGAGAGAATCATATAAAATAATATTATTTTATCTACTTTAAAATAATAGTTTAGATTTTATCGAAACATTTTTTATTTAAAAAAAATATTAGAACCGAAATTACTAATATTCCCTCTAACCCCTCCAGCTAAGCAGTGTTAGGAGTGGGTATACGTCGGTAGTGTAATGGTCAGGATTCAAATCTGGGACCTTTCGATCGAAAAATATCCAAAGTACCATAACAATATAAAGTTCCTCTACTTTAAAATTAACGATTTTTTTATATTTTTTATTATCCTTCTTTATTGAATTAAACATGTAATAAATTATATTTTTAAATACATAGTAGAAGATTGTTTATTTCTCACCAGAAACCAATAAATTCAAAATATGACACAAAAGGATTACTGTACGCACATTGGGTTATGGATAGCTGGTGCCTGTGGTAGGTAATAAAAACTTGAATTACAGGTCACCGTTTGGTTTTTATCAAAAGTTAACTACGCATGATATTGATTGCATTTGTATATCTAACACGTAATTTAATACATTGAAAATTGAACTATATCCAATTAAGAAATAGGATCTATTTTGAGTTAAACTCATATTACTACAATCATAACCATATACAGATCAGAACAAGCCGACAGAGGTTTTGTCAGCCACTTAGTAGTAAACGTACTGTTTATAAATATTTAAGTAACAATTATAGCGTGCGGCGCCGGCGCAACGAGAGGGGCATTGCAAGGACGTATGACTCTGCGACCGTGGGCCATTAAAACAGCGATGAACATGCTAAATTG
Source organism: Eilema griseolum (assembly GCA_963662185.1). Classification (NCBI taxonomy): domain Eukaryota; kingdom Metazoa; phylum Arthropoda; class Insecta; order Lepidoptera; family Erebidae; genus Eilema; species Eilema griseolum. Next base: position 26,527,888 of record OY759240.1, read on the forward strand.
GAAAACTTACAACAAATAGTTTTTGTTTCACTTTAAATTTTAGGTAGCAAAATTGATAGATTTTAAAATAGGTATTATTAAAAGTAATTAAATTGTAAATTATACAACTATGACAGTCTGCTGATATAAACAAAACAGATAAAAGAAAATTTTCATGTGAATCAAATATGACGGACTTAATAAAATTTTGTGTTTATAAAATGATCTTTATCTTTATTGTATTGTTACTTATTATGCTATTGTGGTACGGGGTACCTTATGACAAATAGAATATTTGTTAAATTCTTCTCTTACCACGTTTTACGTGGTCTGTAAGGTATTACTGACTAGTATAGGATTTCTACACAGACATACTTTTAATTACATACTGTTAATACTAAACTATTCGTGGCTATTCATATTTTTATCGACATGATAAATAAAAGGCACATACTTACTTACTACTCACTTTAGTGGAATATCTTTGGTCATCGTGTTGTAGTGTAATAAGCTACTATACGCTTTCCACCATGACGTCATTAGTGACGTCACCCATCCCGCGGACCGCGTGGCCCTATCGCCCAACCCGCTCAACGCTTTACTCAGTGTAACACCCATTACAACTGACAAAAACCCGTATAATAGCGAAAATAAATATTATTTATCGCTTCACGGTGGCTTAGTTTCATACAAAAAGACCTATGAATTATTACTTAGTACATTTGCGTTTTGTATGCGCCTTTTTTTCCTATGGTCATAACTTTATATTTATTGCGAGTTTTAGTTGGTTATTCAGTATCGTCACGTCACGGTGCCGGCGACCAATTGTTTGCTGCGACCAATTATTCACTGCATTTCACACAAAATGGAACTTTAAGACAATGACAATAAAGCCTTTATATAAAATGATAAAAATTGTGAGCGTCTATTACATAAAATGATTAAATAGGTGTGAAATTACTTGTAGTTAATTATTATGGTATCACCGTGAGAATCTGTTGTAGTCGAATTGAGATCTCAAAGATGCATGACAGTCTTTGAAGCCCCAGCTATCAATGACAACAACTAACTTTGAACGGGTATTGCTTAGCGAGGTGACAAAGATACAACAGGTGAAAAGTTGAGCAAGTATTTCAACAATTTAATACTAGTGAAAAGTTGAGTTAGTATTTCGAGAAGAACATACAATTAAATACTAGTGAAAAGATGAGCTTCGTATTAAGTTACTTTTGTAATACTATCTCAACTTAAAAGTCAACTCAAACTTAAAAGTTGAGCTAGTATTTCGAGAGGAACTTACAATTGAGAGGTCGCGGTTTTGATCCCAGACCCTTACCCTATTGATGTGAGCCTTCTAACACCACAATTTATTTAAACTAAAGGGATTAACAAAAAATACTGGTAATTTCGATTCTATGTAGCAAGTATTCTTTCAAAAGAAAATTCTGAATACACCGGACTGATATGCCGTAGTATTGTGAAAATAAAATAGGTAGTTTCTATATGAGTCTTTTGAAATTCGCCAGAAGATCCAGCCAAAAATTGTACTGGTATTCCAAAAAGAACTCGATGAATAAAAAAAATAGCTATAATTCTAAAAATAACTTAAAACTGGTCAAAAGTTGAGCTAGTATTCCGAAAAGAAACTATGATAAGTGACAGTACATACCGTTTTCGTTCGTGTTGAGCCAACGGTAGGACGGCCGCGGTTGCTGTTTGGAGCGCATCTCTACAGCTCGCTCCAACTTCTGTCTTGGTCACACTCTGACATCTGTAACAATACAAAAACAGATTAATATTCCTTGAGGTGTTAGTCTTGTGACCTGGAAGACCTTCTTCCTACAGTCCCGGGGCCTTTAAACGGAGCTTGAAAATGCATCTGATGAGGCCGCCAAACTGAGTGCCGCCTTTCCTGAGATTTTTTGAAAATCAAATTGGCGCATTCTAAATTAAGCAAATGTAATGAGGCCTATTTAGACCACTTGGTAATAGAGAATAGTAAACCCAATACTGTTACTAAAATAATACTAATTTTGTTTATCACTTGTATGCTGCAAATGATGCCATTCTTGATATATTTAAGTGGGTAGACAACATTTAGAACTAACCGCGATAACCATCTACAATGTACGAAGACACGATGAATATGTCAGTTGTTAAGAAAACATTATTACAACCCAAGTCCCATCGCCAAACTTTATCGGAAGTGATTTTGAGTATCCTGTTGTATTACATTGCTCTCTATTTTAAAAAACTTTGGATATTTCGTTTTTATATGTAAGTAATGTAAACTGTCATTATTTGAATTACTGAAAATATCACTTATTCAACATACAAATGTCACATAATTATTTGGAATCACAGATTTTGTCATATTATGTCACGTCAAATAACCCGTCACGTATCGTTCCCGGCGCAAAGGTGGTCCATGACACTGGCATTGCCTCGCTAAATCGCGATGGTCATCCTTTACCACAGAAACGAGCCGGAGCAGGAATCACCGCCTTGTTCGTGGATACGGTGACCAATTTCAGCACTTAAGCCCTTCACCTCCGACCCCCAACTGCCCATAGTCTCCACATAATAATATTGTGACTCCATTGTGGCGTATTTCAGTATTTTCCTGCTAGCCGCATCCTCAGCCGCCGACCCAGGAGCGCTGACGAGTGCACACCAGCCCAGCACTAGCTTTTTTTCCGAGGTACCAAAGTCAGCCCGTCTAGTCGCGTCCCCTGCTTATTGCTTATTGGACTGGCTATGCAAATTTTCGAACGGTCTTCTGTATCCCTGGTAGTGAGACCATTGACGAGCATGTCATCCCTTACGACTCTTGCAGTTCTTGTCTCCCCTCTCCCCCCTACCAAGACCATGCATGAATTGCAAGAAATCTGTTACCCATGAAGCCAGGTCATTGTCGCAAAACCAGTGAAGACCGATCTTTCCTTGCTTTAACATTCTTTTAAAAGATTACAAAATCAAATAAATATGTTTATTCATTTAGATCACCAAAAAATCTCTTTTGATCATCAAGACCAATGCTTCCAAAGCAACATGCTTATTTATACAACAAATACAACCAACTTTGCAATGCAATAAGAAAATAATCATAAAACAAATTATTTCTTTACGTTTAAATTGTTGATTGAAAGGAACATCTTGCAGCAGTAATAAATAATTGTTGTAATATAAGTATATCACGCTTGTAATCTTCGCAAGTAATTCACATTTCAAGTACATTACAAACTCGACAATTTATTGCCTGGTATGCGGCCGACATGTCACAGTTTTCCTTCAGTTAAGACTGTAATAACTTTAAGTTGTTCCTCCATACTTATGTCGTATGTCCGGCAAATACATCGGAATGTCTCGGCTTTTGGTATGATATGTAACATAATTCATACTTATTTGAATATTATTTTAATAGCAATAAATTGTTCACAAACATCTCAGATAAGACATGCACAGTGTTGCGTGTAATACAATATCCGGACAAAATTAAACTCATTAATAAAAATGTTGATACGTTCAGGATTAAGTGTTATTATAATAATCAGGCGAAGTAATGTTGTACCTTAATTCATATTGGCTTGAAATTTAAAATTGTGGACAAAAAGTTTAGTATCATTAATTGCATTTTGTAAGATTATCTCGATCGATGCCGATCATTTCTTAAAACCGATGAGTAACATCGAAAATCCAATGGCTCAAGTCACTAAACACATTCGAAAATATTCACGATAAATTAAAAAAAGAACCGTCATTAATATGAGGCAAGACACGACAAGATATCGAGAGCAAAATCCTGTTTGCTGCCGTTAATATTCAAATTAAACCTTACTACTACATTTTTAGGGTTGAAAGTTGACTTATAGAAGTGCACAACATCGTTGACAGATTGATACAGAAAAATCTCGGAACTCGGACGATATGTCACACAATTTATGAGAACCGAGCAATGCCGGCTGACGTGTTCCGAGTGATTCGAATAAGCCCCTCGTAATAAATTCGATATCAAACAGACAATGTCGTAACGCGATACAGTGATGTGCGATGCAGTGATAGGGCCCCTGGATTTATGACGGACACTGTCTACCGATTACCATTGTTGGGCGTTTTTGATTAATTTTGTGTTGTTTAACAAGATGGGTATACAGGCACAGATACACTGCATAATAGCATGTGATGCGTCCGAACGACACGTAGGTGTGAGACATGTGGGGCTGGTGAGCCCACTCGCAGTGATTTGTGATGGGTGACTAAAGTATTTCTTTACTTAATTTCCACAAACAAAGTATTAAAATTAATTTATTGTGTTATAGAAACGCATATAACGGTTAGTGTTACTGTGTTTTAAACGACCGGAAATGTGCATGCTAATAAAATTCTTGATTATAATGCGATTCTGCTTATTCATACGATGATACATCCAATAACAAGTATATGCTAACGACACCTCCAAAATATACAAGTTTAATTGGTAAATTTTGTAGGAAATCAATGAATATAACATGACTAGCTTTATTCATTTATGCATCATATTATTTCGGAAGTCGATCATTTTACTTGAGTACATGCATGAATTATAAATAAATTGAAAGCTGACTTATTTTAGTCTAGAAGCTTAGTTTTTGCTTGTATAGTTTAGTATTAATGGCATTAATGGTAAGTGACAACCATGGCCTATGGATCCGTTAAACAGTTGACATAAGACAGAGAGACATCATGAGAGAGACAAGAGAAGTGTAAGAGAAGGACAACAGAAAAGAAGAGGATAAAGTTTTCAGCACTCTCATAATCCATAATACCCTCGTATACATGATACCCTTGAAAATAATACGAAGTGTAAAGTAAAAATAATACATTGGAGACTCGATTTTATTATAGAAAACCATTTAAATAAATTAGATCATCACATCTTTTTGAATTAATTTAATTTAAAGTGTGATAATATACTTTAGTTAGTACCTTATGCATTCAATTAGGGTATTATAATGAGCTCATATGATTCTGCCTCGTATTATTGAATGAAAGTCCAGATAATTTTGTGACTCTATCATAACCATTAAAAAAATATGTTGGCAGTCTATTCGCACTTCTATCAACTACATATTATGCATTAAAATACAAGTATGTCATTTATGTTTATCATTAAAATTACAAACAAATACGACAGTAAGTAATTATATGAAGACTTTCTACGTTCACAAGTCATTCAACTTACCCATAGATTTATATCAAGAAGTATATTAAACAGGTGAAGCTGCAAAATATACATAACTTTATTTTAAAAACACTTTTAATAACTAAGATTAGATATAAAACTTTTAGTTACCGAACACATTTCCAAGTGGAATCATCACATTTTATGACATCAAAAATACATTAAACGATCTTGCTGCCAACCGATACAAGGAGAAAACAAATAAAAATCAATCTTTCCCAAGAAACTCTCTGGAATTCCACATTTAAGTAAAACTTAACATCACAGCCTCCGACACTCAGCGTCATATCATAAACCAATTGAAAAGCCATCAATATGTAGAGTATTTTTTTAATCTTATAAAGTATTAACGCATCTTGTCTTAACGATTATTGGCTCATGGCGGAGGCGAGATCGGACAGGGACGACGGACAGATTCCGCTAAAGCCTTTAAATCAGTCAGGGTAATGGCGGAATATACGTCCAGGAAAAAGGACATGGTGCGTCGCTGTATAAAGAATGTCCATTTTCGGAAAGCCAGAGAGGAAGAGATAATAAAGTTCATATAGGTAAATGTCTCAATAAACATTCACCTTTTTTTACAAAGAATTTTTATCTACCTGTATAAATCAATATAGATATATTAATATGTATAAGTCACTAAAATAAAACAAACATAAAAATTACATATAAGTCATATTTTCAATTTTCATAGGTGGAAAATACTTTTCTTTTTGATCAATTTGGAAGTCAAAAGAGAAATATTACTTAATATAGTTATTAATCTATAAACGAGTCAAAGGAAATTTTCTATGATATAGGTATCGGATCTGAAATATGGATGACCCTCGTATCTATTGTTTTAAAATTCTTAATATATACATAAATATGACGTATAATATACACCCAGAACAATGAAGAGAAAAAAATAAAAATAATTATGTCTATAAATTATTTTATGTTTTTAATATTTTGATTCTTTTTCGAGATAGATTACTTTAGTTCAATTAAGATTAGTCCGAGCCCGCCACAAATCCCGCCCCGTATGTTTCCAACATTTATAGTGTCAATAAACAATCGTCACCGATAACGCACTTCAAGGGCGCTGCCATAAACTCCACACTATAATGTTATTGGTGACTCGATTTATTTGCTTTTTTTAGTTCATACACTCCATACAAGTTCCACAATTTATTAAGTGGTTCCACTGTGCTTTTATATTCTTTCTGTTTTTCTGATTAAACTTGATTTGAGTAGGTATTAATTGGTCGATTAAAGTTTTAGTAGAATAAAAGTAGCTCTAACCATTTTATGTGTAAATTAATAAATTCTTATGATGCTCATTTATTTTATTAATGTATATTTTGTCCTTGCAACGTCGCAATAATAATGATTTTGTAATAAAACATGATAATGTAACGTTTTCATTGAGCTTTATTGGAGCAATAAAGTTTCTATTGCTTTCCTCGTAACTTACAAATGGCGTTTGATTCGAGCACAGTAGCGGCATCTAGTTGGCGAAGCGAAACTTACTGTGAAGGACAATATGAGGACTATTTTTGAACTTTATTCTGGTAAATACTGTCTATCAGATACGACTGCGTTATGAATTATTGGTCTTCATTTAAACCTTACTTTATTTTCGAATATGCTGTTATTAAATCTGAATCACAGTACTAATTCAAATATGACAATCAACTAAAAAGTAAACAGTATTTTAGTTCATCGCGTTGGCGATTGGCGATCGACCCCATCAGAGCACAGTGGGCAGGTGCCGTTTAGGAAAGCCATATCGGCTGTCAAAAACTTGTAAAATATTGCCGTTTCTCGGTGAGAGCCGCGGGCGTCGCGCGTCCCTCACAAAGATATCTATAAGATTTATTCAGCCGTCTACAATAGGGAACGTTTTAATTCTTTTCATATGAGACAGATTTATGTACGGACAGATGCGGCGGGACCACTGTGCCGACTCGAGATAGCGTTGTTGCCACCCTTAGGAAAAAGCGAACGAATGTTTGTTGGGATAGTTTTATGTTAGGTTAGGTCGAGATTGCGATCACTTTGCTGGGTTTGTAGGCAGGTTCAAGAAATGTGTTCGCTGATATGTATAGCCGCACTGGGTGAGGAAACGCCTTTCATTCTAATTCTATCGCTTCTTTATGCTTTTTATGTGTGTCGGATAATGGATGAGAATAAATATGTAGTAGGCAGATACAATAAAGAAATATTTCATGAGTAAGTACCTATATTGTTAAGTTGTTAATGTTGCACACAATAAGTTTGCTATTGTACCGCCTATTAAGTGATGTTGTTATATTGTATGAAATGATATGGAGTACAGTAATACATTCTTTGAATATCTTATTAATGTACTTGTAGAATGTAAATGTAGAATGATATTTGAAAATCATGGTTTTGAATTGAATTAACGAATTTATTTATTTTATTTTTTGACTTTATGCACAGTTTATTGTACAAAGGCGGACTTAATGTCAAAGGCATTATCTGACAGTCTACCTTAAGGTGATGCAGAGATGCGTTGAGGTAGGTGCAGGCAAAAAATTAATCATGAACTATCAACGATAAGGAAATACTCAAATTTGTACACAATAATGATATATATATATATATACATATACTATACATACACAACCATAATACATTTACATAAACATTTACATAAAGCATACACATTTACATTAACTACTTAAATACTCATATTATACATTTAATAAATGAGAATATTAAAACCAGTATGTATCACAAATCTATATAAAAAAACAGAAAAATTATGGTATGTGTATGTTTAAAAGTGCATATAAAGGTTTTTCAGAGTTGGCAACGTAGATATGATATTAGTAAATTTGCAAACCTCTATAATATGCTACAGTGATAGCTCCTTTTCATGAGATTTGTCTGCCTATTATACGGTGTATAACACGCAAATTTTTGTGCAATTTCAGATTCCAAAACAATGTTTACTAAAAAAAGTGTAACACTCATCACAAAGAAAGTTCAAAGTAAAAATGCATATTATTTCTATTATTCGTTTCTCCGTATTCCTAACAGACAAGTAACTGTCGCATTGTCACAAGTAACAATAACATAATTTATGGCCCTCGTTGTCTAAAATTGTACAACTTGTGCAAGTTGTATAAACAAAACCATTCATTTTTTTGTGCCGATTTTTGGTAATTTCGCAACACTGGGTTTGGACAAGGTAATGAATAGAGTAGTTCTTTAAAATTAAATATTATTTTAAGATTTTTCCTGACGTCAAGTAAATTCTTTATTTTTTCTGATTGACCCAAAAATGTATAAATCTCATACTCATTGCCAATGACCATTTTCTATACATTCATAACCTATATCTAAACTCACTTCGCACTTGTCCTGTGACTTCAAAACTAACTTCATTTTTAGTAATATATTTTTATGTAGGTAGGTATATTGTTATTAACAAGATATGTATTTGTTTGCTGCCCGTAATAAATAAATACTAGGAGGTAGGACACGGCGGTATATCCGCCCAATTGAGTAGTTCGACTGGAGAAGTACCTCCGCCCTACAGAATACCGCGGCTATAATAACTTCGTGTTGTGTTCCCAGCGGTGAGTAGGGTAGCCAGAGCTCACTGGAGAATTTGTGCTGTCATTGGGAAGACTAAAGGCTTGTCCTGCTTTGTCTTCTAAACTGACGGCACAGAGACTCTACTTACAGGGTTGGCAGCGCGAGTGTGACTCCTCTGGTGTAACAAACGTCCATAGGCCACGGTAACCACTTTCCATCAGGTGGGCCGTGTGTTTGTCTACCAACTAAGTGGTAAAAAAAATGGTTTTCTTTTAAACTTTGTAACTAATTTTCCTCTTATTTTTAGTTATGTATCGTTATCATGAAATTCATGTTTATATGGGAATCGGATCCTTTGATCCTTTGACTATCAGATTAATTTCAATATGGCGCTTCAGAGTAATTTTAAAATCGATACCATTAACTGTTCACGGTTATTTTATCTTGAGGTACTATCGCCTTGTCGTTAAATATATGGGCAGTAAAATTAGAATCGTGGGCGATGCAGCGGTCAAAACATATCTCACATAGTTAAAAAATCATAAAATATTGAGCGTACCCGGGAGCGAGGGGTAATCGTAAATGAATTTTACTATTTTACAATTACTTGTCGGGCTGTTCCACAGTTATGGAAATGCTGTTTCGGTCATATCTTGATAGAATCAGTATTCGTTTTCGTTTCGTATCGACTTACGTGGGAATCACTCACTCCTTTAGGTTGCAACATTATTGTATAATAATTTTTATATATTACGGCACTGCCTAGAAGGTGTAAGCAGAGAGGTTGACATGTCACTTAATAAGTTTATAATATTATAAGTGAAAAAGTGTTTAATAAAAAAATGATTTATAATTATATAACGATTCGGGACTTTTCGCGATTATATATTCGCAATATAAAAAAGTTATTCGAATATTTTAATGATAAAAATGTATGGTCATCCAAATTTCTTGATTACTTGCACAATATGACTTGTAAACAAACCATATTTAAAAAAAGGATTATCTAGTTCTGTGAGTATCTTGCTGGTATCGTTACCGAGCCAGCGAAAGAATCGTTTTCAAATGATTTATTTTACTTTATTGAATATTTTAATGTAAATTTCTTGACATAAATACAAAATTTTGCGTTCGTATGTGCTGTTTATGTGCTTAAACCGAAATTGACTCTTTGATTGAGAACTTTCATTATCATTGTTTTGTTACTGATATTAAAAATGACAAAGTTTGTTAAGATGTTCGTATGTTTGTTATTCAATCACGCTCTAACCGCAGAACAGATCTGACTGAAATTGGAAACAGAAAAAGATTATCGTCTAGAATGATACATAGGCGTTTTATCCCGGTAATAATGTTCCCATGTGTTGCGGAAACGGGATCAAATACTCACACGGGTGGAGCTGAACAGTTAATAGGTACCTAATACATTCAAAGTATAGAACCTAAATAAGCCCAAGTCGGATTGCAGTCTTTCATGATACCAATATTTGGTTTCGTGCAATCCTATTGTTCACTGTACAATAGATTCTGGAATCGGTCAGATTCCTGTCTGTCTAGTAGGTAAGTCATTGTATTTAGACCATAACTGTAACTGTCATTTGTGATTCGTGACAGTTAGGACGTGACAGCTTGGAACAACGCGTTGCAAGCAAGTCTAAGGTTGTCAGTTATCTTGAAGACTGTTGAATCGTGTGTCACGAAACCAGAGTTTGATTTTCGAATACGACATCGCAAGAAACAAAATTGATGTTATATTGAGATTGATACAAGTGATTGATCTTTGTGTTCTTTGAATGACATGGTCCGATCCGAGATCCCGTGTACATGTTGCAGCTCTCGCTTCTGTTGCGGTACTGAAGCAGTCTTATCGGGTACGAACTACGAACCCACTGGTCCCCTAAAATTCGTACACTGTGTCCACTCGTCCCTTCAAATATTAAAGGCTCCTCTGAAAACAGGTCAGTAAAATATAAATGTTAATATAATCTATCACACATTTAAAGTTAGTATACTATTAAGGCTTGATTTACGATATCCCCTACCTTCCCCCTAGGGCCCAAGGGTCCCTCGCCCGAAGCTTGACGTTTTTGTTAATTAAGGATTGTGCGTTACTTTTAATGGAGTCAAGAAAAATACATAAATTCGTTACACGGGATTACTAATGTACGGACTTGTGGCTCTTATTACATTTTTACTTTATCTTTCAATGAAAATGTTAAGTTATTGCCTAGCTGGTTTAGCTAACACATTGACAGACATTATATTATTTTTAACCCATATTAGGCGACGTCCTACGTAGGCGATTCAAAGCGAACAGAATTGCGAAGCGATTTGATGCTATTTCACGCGAATCCAGTGCGATGCGGCGAGCTTGTCCTGCGTGCGGGTGAAGAGCCCCCAACTGCACACCACTGTCAAATAAAACGAAACTCCGACAAACGCCACCTCGTCAATTCACCCGAAAATATCAAACCAATTTTGATCGCGACCTACAGACATTTGGTCACGTAGGCCACTTCAGTACGTATAGACTGTTTGTTGTTTTCGCGCCGCATCGTCCCGCTTCGCATTCGCTCCAAAACCGCAATATTATCTCACTGCAAGCATACCCACGACTTTTGTACTTTTAAAAATTATATTCAGTAGTTTGCTTAAAAATCAAATATTCAAAAATTACAACATTTACGTGCAACTCACATATTTATAACCTTTAATCCCTGAAACACACACACACTCACACACAAACACACACTCACTCACAAGTCACAACCGCTCACTCATATTCCACAGTATTATTTTTTGCCACAAGACGTAGCTCACAAATCACTCAAGATCCCATTCATAATTTAGCCGGGCGCGTCAAATCTGATAGATTTATGACGTTTCTTTCATAACGTTCACGTCTAGCTACACGACATCGGCTAAGGGACTGACGCTTGAGTCGTTCTGACTTTGATACGCAGTGGAAACGTGGTTGCTGTGTGGTCTGGAATTAAGAATAGATTCAGCGCTAGATTGAGAAAATTGAGCAACTTCAGTGGTGTCACACATTTTTGAAAATAGAACACTGATTGGTTTCTAAAGGATTGGCGACAGTCATATTGACGCGTCACCGCACGTCCAAATGGTGAGTGTTCTGATGAGCTCTTCCATCGAATTCCAACCTCTTCTTTCCTATATAGGATATAGGTACGCGCAAGAACTAAGCGGGAGACTTTCCTTTGCCGCACCACCAAGACCTGAAATTCATTACCAGCTCACGTGTTTCCTTATTCCTAAGGACTCGGGTCCTTTAAGCGGGGCGTGGAAAAGCATCTAATGAGGCCGCCAAGCTGAGTGCCACCATTGTAACATTTTACGTGTTTGTAATGGTGAACCTCTTTCCTGAGACATTCTCTTTAGCTTACTATCAGGCGAGGTGAAGTCAAATTGGCGTGTCCTAGAAAAGTACAACCCAGTGTGTCTAAAAAGTCAGTTTATTGGAAACTGTTTAAGATAATATTTTGTCATGCAGCGATATTTACAAATTACAAATCTGCTTAGTAAATGAATTATTGTTATTCAGCTCATATGAGTGACCACTACCTATATGAATTTTATAGCTCTACTGGAAATTTATAAAATGACTCGTTTTTATTAGAATCGCTCAATTTTTAAAGTCGCAGATTTATATTCTGTGTAGGTACAAGTGATAACATTATCAGTGAAACTTGATCATCCGTGTAACATCTAATAGACGTCATCTTTATCTCTGCTTAAACCTTAGAGAATATACAGCTGTGATTATAACTAGATATAAGTGTATTGAATCAAATAATTTGTTCCCTATATCACAAATGAAACTTGTAATATAAATTAGTAATTGTATAGTGATGCTACGTTATTGCCTTCTGATTTTGTGATCACTTTCATACATTCTCATTCACACATCCCCTATATAAGTATACCACCCAACCCCCAACAATAAATCATACAAACAAACAGCTTAAAAATATTCATCAAATGTAATCTCATTGTGTTTAAAGTTCCGCGAGTAAACAAGCGTCCACTATTCGCCAGATAAAAGTAAATCCTTCATATTAACGGTCGCGCCACGTCATGACGTCACCAGCGCCATTTTGATTATACATTATTTGACGCGGCGACGGCTTTGACAGAGGACATTTAATTACCGACCCCTCATTACCTTGATATCGGATATTGATATAGTGATGTTTAGACTCCACGATTCGGTACGGCTACGATTTGAGCTATAAAATGCAGGATCGATGTTGATTTCCCGACAGAGTAGAATTTGGACCACCCCATCTCTTTCCATGTGGTGTCGTACAAGGCGACTAAGGGATAGGGCTGTTTAGATAGATAGACAGTTATTTATTGTACATCAACAGATTTACAATAGGACAAGTAGGTAGCATGTATACAGTTCAATGTACAATGGGCGGCCTTATCGCTGAAGCGATTTCTTCCAGGCAACCTTAGGATTTAACATCGGATAGATATATACAGGCCCAGACTCAGCCTCAGATGCATAGCTCGAGTCAACGATAGTGCCCGAAATACGGCAATAGGCTCAACCCCTACTACGTGGGACCGAATAATAATAATAATAAGTTTTTTTTTATTTCACAGTAGATAGATACAAATTGGTATACAAGAACAAGAAAAACATAGTTTATGTATGACACAAGTGAATAAATGATAAAATATTACAATAACGAAATGTAACGAGTAACGATAAACCCTGTTACCTAAACTAGGCTCAGGGCCTGTATCTTAGGCAACAGTGTTCGGCCAAATAGTGGTTTAGTATGTGAACAATAAGTAAACGAATACAATTATTGGTGTGAATTGGGGGTGATAATTCACCTCTGCCTAACCCTCCGGCGATAAAGGCGTAATTATATGTATGTATGTATGTAATTTTTTGTTAATGGTCACAATCAACCAATGACAGTCTCCAGCAAGAATGTCGCAGCGCTGTGGTCGATACCTACTGTGTGCATAGAGAATTGCACAGCTGATCATGATAAAAGGACTAGCAGTAGAAAATCATTGATTGATTCTGTTATTCTTATGTTTCGCGAAAGATGAAATAAAGATTTAATTGATGACGTCACTCGCTATTTCCAATTTAATATCGAACTAAGAAACTGAGGATTAAATTCACCAGGGAATAAAAGGTGTTCCACTAAAAACGGCTCATTGAGTAAAAAAAATATTATTAAACTTCTTAGTTAAACTTAATCGCCGTTTCCATCATTGGTGAAAACCGCTATAAGTATTTAGTTTAAATTCGATCTACTAATATATCATTGTAAAAAGTTTTACTTCCCGCTAATGAATAAAAATTAATCCCACGCATAACTAGCAGATGGTACCTATGAAAATTAGTAATATTTTCAGCATCGTGTCGCAGTCGTGTCGTTCTCGTAATAATTGCGTTAAAAACGTGCAGTTTATTTGGTTCAATGGTTTATTAATAAAGTTTTAATTAAGATCTCGCCGTGTTGCCTTTGATTAATTTGAATGATGATGAATAGATATACAGGCTCAATTAAAAATATGTCAATTTTTGGTATGAAGTGCATCGACGAAAGACTTGCATTTATAAACATTTCTCAAATAATGTTTACAGAAAAAAGTTCATGTACTTTTAAAATATTTTTTTTACAACAATGAGAATGTAGGACACGACGGTATTCCCGTCCCAATTGAGCAGTCCGACTGGGAAAGTACCTTTACCCTTCAGAATACCACGGCTATAATAACCTCGTGTTGTGTTCCCGACGGTGAGTAGGGTAGCTAGAACTGTCAGTGGGAAGACTAAAAGCTTGTCCTGCTCTGTCTTTTACACTGACGGCACAGAAACTCTCAATTCTCACAGGATCGGTAGCACGGGTGTGACTTCTCTGGTATTACACACGTCCATAGGTCGCGGTAACCACTTTAGTTGTATAAAAAAAGTAGCATCAAGTACGTATTCGTTTAGCATCAAGCTAAATCCCCGTAGAGTTAGGCACATGTGTATTAACATAATATTAAACTATACAATATCGTAAACAAACACGCTATTTAGCTCAAATAAAATGCCAATACCCTCCCAAATCCCGTCACTATTGAACACTATCAGCCACTAGAGTCGTCAGTGACAGCATCATTACTGCGCAGGTAATCCGCTGTCATTATTTGCACTTCAACGGCACTTTCGTCGATGACGTCACATTATTGAATTTGTTCGCGCAGTCATAAAAGTCTTGTATGTATTTATGAGTCATTAATACCAGTTATGATGGACGCAGGTTTTTATTTCCTCCATGACATATTCATACTAACATATTCTAAATGCGAAAGTAGCTCTATCTGCTGATCTATCTGTTAGCTTTCATGCCTAAACGACTGAACCGAACTAGATGAAATTTGGTACTGAAATAGACTAGAGCTTGGGAATGGATATAGGCTACCTTTATCACTAAGAGGTTCAAATAGGTGATAAAAGTTGGAATAAAAGTTCGTTCGAAGATAACCAGACGATTTTTGTTATACCTCTTAGGTGGCAGACAAGCACACGGCCCACCTGATGGGAAGTGGTTTCCGAGGCCTAAGGTCGTATGCAATACCAGGAACAGTACCTTCTAATGTCTTTCTTGAAGCACCCCATATTGTAGACGCTTTGGAAAACCGCAGCAGGGAGTTTATTCCACAGCTTGAACGTGCGTGGGATGAAGTTCCTTTTATACCGCACCGAGTGAGGGTGAACTTCCTGTCTATGGCAGGTTTATGGCAAGCAATTCGGTGAACAGAGTTAAGGAAAAGAATATAGGTCATGTTTGATCGCGTTAACCGACATTCATGAGGGTGCAGCCGCGGGCAACAGCTAGGTGACGATATATCGAAAGATGTCTTGAAACTCTTAATATCTAATCTAATATACCTATAAAATTCTCGTGTCGCGGTGTTTGTAGTTAAACTCCTCCAAAACGGCTTGACCGATTCTCATGAAATTTTGTGTGCATATTGGGTAGGTTTGAGAATCGGATAACATCTAAGTATTTCCTCCTTAAATGTTAAGTAGTCCACCCCAATTTTTTTTTTTATTATAATTTTTTTTTATGATACAGCATTAGAAAATACATACAACCATGAATTTTCAACCCTTTACGATCGAGATGATTTTTTTTTTATTTTCCTTCAATTATGATTTTTTCTCAACAAAAACAACGTGCTGGGTCAGCTAGTAATCTAGAAATTTAACTCGTAAGGAAACTAGCGTCATCAATCTCTCACGCATTCTAGTCAATCACGATACAGTGACGTGATAAGTTATGGCTATCAATAGTGAATAAAGTACCTCAGTAAATGTTAGTAGGTTATTTTTTTTCCAAATAATCTTCCCAAGAGCCTGTAACCACTTCCCATCAGGTGGGCCGTGTGCTTGTCTGCCATCTAAGTGGTACAAAAAAGGACCGAAGCAGTAACAAAAATTAAACTGCCTATAACTCGACCTATTCTTTTAAAGATATACAGTTATAAGGATATAACAAATCATTCATGACTGACAAGTATATCAATAAGCCCGCCATTTACAATTTATACTATCCTTAACACCCACAGATAACAAATCAAAATGGTCATGTCCATGTTAAAACCTACTTCGTAAACACTGAGTCACGCGTCATCCTATAGAACCTTTCTACGTGGATAGGCCCTTATAAGGGTGACAGACAACTACTGGATTATAAACTACAGATACGTTGTCCGCACTTTAAAATGGTAACAAATAATTAACTCTTGAACTTTCTTACCTTTACCCTTGGAGGTTTAGGCAGAGGTGAATTAACACCCACATTTCAACAATAATTGCATTCTGTCCCACTTAATAGGGGGTGAGCATATTGCCGTTTTCCGGGCACTATTGTTGACTCGAGCCATGCATCTGAGGCGGAGTCTTGGATGTATGTCTGTCTGATGTTAAACAGCCCTATCTCTTAGTCGCCATGTACGACACCGCATGGGAAGAGATCGGGTGATCAAAATTCTAGTATTAGCGGTTAAGGAGTCGGCCGTACGAACGAGAGGTCTCGGGTATCCTGACCAATACACTACCGTCGTGAAATTACTACTAGCACAAGCAATTATGCTTAGTTAGAGGGGCTAGAGGGAATATTAGTAATTGCCGTTGCTAATATTATTTTATAAAAATTAAAATTAAAAAATATTACAGACATTCAATTAAGGACCTGTTTTAAGACTTCATGGTAAGCCAACTTGTTAGTAGCTATATTTTTTATATTTAGACCCGAATTCTCGAATAGTACTCTGCTGTGAATTAATCTGCTGCGATTAATCTGAGGACAGATTGTATAGGTATAGACAATCTAGATTCAAGACTGAGTGTCCTTCTTGAATGGTCCTAAGTGTTAGTGTCATTTTCGAAAACCGCAATGTTCCTGCATGGTGTGTCTATATAATGACACGTCATTGCTGTTGGCCTTTAATTCATAGTGAAAACTAAGTAGACGGATTAGCGAAACAAACTCCTCAGTGCGTCTAACGTCACCAACTTTCTCGTCACTAGAAGCTGCAGGACTGGTACTGTCCTGCACACGAGTCCTAACTTAAATACGTTGATAGTATTCTGATTAAATATATGCGCCTGAATATCAGTGTTCATAACACTAGCTAGAATGTACTGGTTTCGTAACGAAGTTAAAACATTAACAGGAGGTAGGACACGACGGTATTTCCTCCGAAGTACCTCCGCCCGACAGAATACCGCGGCCATAATAACTTCGTGTTGTGTTCCCGGCGGTGAGTAGGGTAGCCAAATTTCACTGGAAAGTTTATGTGCTGTCAGTGGGAACACCAAAAGCTTATTCCTCTGTGCTTACAGGTTTGGCAGCGCGAGTGTGACTCTCTTGGTTTTGCAAACGTCCATAGGCCACGGTAACCACCTTCCATCAGGTAAGCCGTGTGTTTGTCTGCCACCCAAGTGGTATAAAAAAATTATGAAAGCAAAAGTAGTAACTTCTTCCTCTTCTTCTAGTGCCTCCATTGTAACATTACTTAGTATCTGTAATGGTGACCCTCTTTCCTGAGACTTTGACTTTAGCTTACCATCAGGCGAGGTGAAGTCAAATTGGACTGTTGTAGATAAAAAATAAAAAAGTACTTTCAATTACAATGAGAGTTTTGGGATATACAAAGAGTTCTAAAATATCCCCTCACTTCAATCGAAGAGACGATTTAAGTACTTACTTCACTGTATTTTAGCGTCAATTTTATATCTGCATATACAAGACAAAACAGTAAGTTTTCTAACTATATTGTAATAATAATTACTATATTATAATAGTATATTAGGTACAAGACATGAAATAACCACCTGAGCCCGTCGGCTGAAAAACAAACAAAATGTCGGGAACTATGTTAATATAAAAATGTTTTTTAATAATAAATTACTTTAGTATAATCTTAATAACACATAATAAATTGTGGTGTAATAAACACCACAATTTATTATTTGTTATTTATTTATATAATTTTATTTCAATCTTCTTATATTGATAGTGCTTAAATTATAATCCACTTATAGTAAAAAAGTGACAGTAAATAAATAAATGTAATATCGTTAACGCCATCATTACTCAGGTGTTATAAAAAATATAGTTATGTCATTATGTTTTGTTCGGCTTATATCATGTACTAAAATTTGCATCATTCGTTTATATTCTCACTTTTGCATCTAACTGTACAGCCTACGCATTTAAAAAACAATTTTACCATCTGCATTAATATGTCTGAAATTCAACCTTAATGCAAAGAAATAGAATTGAAGTTCGCTGTATTCAATGTGAATGCTTTGAATATGAAAATATCGCTTCGCGCGGCTGCATTACAAAATGAGGCAAAATTATGATGGATACTGATGCCTCGTTGCTCGGTTAATCAAGACCTGATTCTGCACCAGATACTGTCTAATTTGAACCATATTTGGTTATACATATAGTTGAGAATATGTTAAGTATTAATCGCAAATCAATCGTACAAAGTGACGCTTGCGCTAGTACACAGACTGACAAGTGTAAGGCTATTATTATACGTATAGCTACAAGGAAACAATTATTGATCTGAAGTCACCGGTATAAACTGGTGCTTTAGAAGGAATTGTAAAAGACTGTGTAACCTAAGACAATTGATAAATAGTGAAACCACTGGTGTACAATTTAGATTGATTCGACATGGAAATTGTGATAAAATATGCATTTCGTAGTGTCAGGTTCTTTAAGAATATCACACTGTTTGCGTATTCAAATCATTGCGAAGTGATAACCTGACGGATTTGCTGATATTTATGATCACTACTCCGCTCCCTTAAGTAGCAGCGTGATGATATATAGCCTAAAACCTTCGTCGATAAACGGACTATTCAATACTAAAATAATTTTTCACTTCGAACCAGTAGTTTCTGAGAGAAGTGCGTTCAAACAAACATACTCTTCAGCTTTGTAATATTAGTATAGATAAGAGACTTTAAATTGTATTTTAAAACAATAATGTTCACAAATATACACCCAAAATTTTAATACAATAATGGTTCCGAACAAAAATCAGTGTCCCTAATGTTGCTCCGTGTGTCAATGCCCTTAGTATCAAGTTGCAGTTTTAATTCTACAGACGCGGGGCTCGGCGCGGCGCTCACCGCAGGACATTTAATAGGAGTTGAATTCATTAGAATGTGAGTGAATTGAAGGGATTCCATAGTCATAAAACGTGAATATGTTCCGCCAATGACGATCGGCCAAACGCATAAATTCTGGATGTAACGAGGTGATCACAAGGTGACATCAGTTGGAAATTGGATTATTAGACATTATTTGTATACCTGCTTTTATTATTATCATATTTCTTGGAAAATGGCAGAAGTTATTTAATTTATTTATTCGTGAATGGTTATTACAGTTGGGAAGAAACAAGAACACTAAGCTGAATTACCAATCGCAGTGATTCCAGCTTTTAACTAACTAATCCTAATTTTCTTTCAAACGCGAAGGCAGAGTCAATATGTTGGCACGAATCAAATGGTTCTGTACCTCTTTTGCTGCAATGTAAACATTTACAATCATTCCTATCATCCTGGATTTTTGAAGTGGGTAAAAAAGTAAATTTTAAGGTTGTCAAACAGAAGATCACCCCTTAGAATTGACGATATCTGGAATGATGATTTTTATTTTAGGACTTCGCTAAAGATTTCCCAGATTCAGTTTTCGTAGGGTTTGATGGTAATGTATCTTTAAATGGTATCTAATTATTTCTACTAATTTATTTATTTTACACTGACAGTTAAAATAAAGAACTGTTGGCGCCACTAAGTTCAACGTACTATTAGGGTAGAGCGGGGCTTGTTGAGCATAGGGGCAAGTTGGGCAATCGAAATATCTCGAAAACTATTCACCATACGTATTGGCATCGTATGGCGGAAAGAGGGTGGCGCGGGAGGGGTAAACATCACGCGATCGCTAGTGGCCGCTGGGTAAGCGAATAAGGCGCACGGACGTTTTGTTTATTTTAAGACCAAAAAGTAAAAACGTCATTTATCGCAAGTTTTCGTCTGTATTAGTCAAATGTTATTTGTTTTTATTCAGGTAAGTGTTAATCTTCCATATAATTATCGTACTTTTGATATGCAGAGAGGTTCTGGGTATAATTCCTACGGTTTTTTTATAACATCACTTTTATTTTGAAATTCTGGGTTGGGGTTAGTTGAGCATAGTTGCTCAACTTACCCCATGATTCAAACAACTAAACTAATAAATGTTTTATTTTTTGTTAGGATGCGGACTTACAAGAGAAAAACTACAAGATGTTCTTACACTACTGAAGATTTAAAAAATGCTGCAAAAGGCTGTGAACGATGAAGGTAAAAGTGTTAATGCAACCGCTACAGAATTCGGTATCGAACGGATGACTTTGACAAGATATCTGAAAAAATTAAATGAAGGTGTCGATTCATCCATGGGCTATGCAACACCGAGACAAGTATTTTCTTCTACACAGGAAGATTCACTGAAAAAATACTTGCTACAAATGGCATCAATCTTCTACGGATATTCTCCAAAAGATGTCGGTCGCCTTGCCTACGAATGTGCTAATAAATTCTGCTTCACTTCAGCGATGTTTGGTTCCTTATTGGCAAGAGCCGAGGCCCAAGCCTTGTATGCAGATTGCTTGTGGTCTCTAGCTTCCCTACAAGGCCTATTAAACCAAGGGCGTTTGCTCGCTCCGTTACGTTACGTTACGTTATTGTTTTGTTGATTCTACTTTTTGTTAATTATTCAAAGAAAATTACTATAAGTTTTGTTTTCTATGTCACTAAAAGACTATAAATAAAGAACTGATTGTTAAACACTTATTTTATTTCATCACTAGTCAACATTGAACCTATAGTTTCATTAGGTATACTTTCTTAGTGCTCAACTTGCCCCATACCATTGCTCAACTTACCCCACCTATGGGGTACATTGAGCGTACTTGACTTTCTGCATTAAAACAGCTGTAGCTCTTAAATTTTACTTATTACAGAAAAATACTATTAACACTTTTGTTAAGCGATAAACAAGAAATCCATCAAGCCGCATAACAATTTATTGAGACGTATCATTAAGGAGCTACATCCGTTTAAGTAAAAATTTGCTCAACTAGCCCCGCCCTACCCTACTTAAGAAAGTAATTTTCTAATAAACATAAGTAAAATGAAACGAAGACAGTTGTAAAAAAAAACCTATCTACATAATCAAACCTACTTCATTTTCATTACTTGCAATAAATTGTAAAGTTTAGAGATCGTAAAACTGCATGGCGATTTTGATTCGTTCACGTTGAGCTGCCGTGGAATATATGAGTCAGTCGACATAGGGTGACGCGACTAATCTGTGTTCTTGTTTGCAACTTTCCTAATTTTTTTTATACTACTTAGGTGGCGAACAAGCACACGGCCCACCTGATAGGAAGTGGTCACTGTGGTCTATGGAAGTAATATTTGTACGTAGTAGTTTACAGACAATACTTATTTATAATGAGTAAATATTTATTAGAATTTAGCAATAAAAACTGGATGACGGATTTAGAAATTTTGAGTTGGATATAGAAATGATCAAAAAATAGTCATTCAATTTCTATATAAAAATCGAAAATGAACAAAATGAGATTTGCTCCTACTTCTTACTAATAGTATAAATGTGTAAATTTATGAATATATTTGTATTTATTTTAATTAATCACGCTCAAACGGCTTAACGGATGTTTCTGAATAGGATAGGACGTAGATTCAATTCCCGTCTGCGATGTTGTAGACAGTTTTCAATAAAAATAAAATAACTTAACAAGTAAGACCTCAAAAAATAAATCAATCTTCATTTGAAGGAAAAAGCCAGCCCAGAGTCTGGTTTCTTACTCTTTCTTCTCTCTCACTCTCTCTCTCTCTCTCTTGCTATCTATCTTACGTCTAACCCTTAAAAACCAAGACTGAACTAGATCTATGACGCGTGCGCATCGATCGGCGTCAATTATATACCTACGCGCATATTACATCGCAAATCATACGGACAGACAGACAAACTGGCCTGCCGCAGGCATTTGGCAACAGCCTGGTTCGTCTCCGATGCGGACATAATTATGTTAGAAAAAAATATTATTTCAGCACCCGATTAGTTGATGAGATTTATTGTTGAGCCATTTGATGGGTTTATTGTGAAGTCCTGTTAGCCAAATTGATTCAATAAAGTGTCAATTCATTACATACATACCATATAATCACGCCTCCATTCCCGGAAGGTTAGGCAGAGGTGAAATAACACCCACATTTCACCAATCATTGAATTCAGTCCCACGTAATAGGGGGTGAGCCTATTGCCGTCTTCCGGGCACTATTGTTGACTCGAGCA
The DNA here is from genome assembly GCA_963662185.1 of Eilema griseolum. Classification (NCBI taxonomy): domain Eukaryota; kingdom Metazoa; phylum Arthropoda; class Insecta; order Lepidoptera; family Erebidae; genus Eilema; species Eilema griseolum. Next base: position 26,550,580 of record OY759240.1, read on the forward strand.
ATGCATCTAAATCTTAGTCTGGACTATATATATCTGTCTGGTGATAAACAGCCCTATCACTTGGTCGCCTTGTACGACACCGCATGGGAAGTGATGGGGTGGCCCAAATTCTACTCTGCCGGGAACCACGTCAATTCATTGCTATGATAATTCATACTAATATTATAAATGCGAATGTAACTATTTATTCTTTTGATTGATTGCACTTATTTGGTGGAATTTGTTATACATATTAAGAAGAAACTTATACTTTTTCCACAGTATTTTTTACTTTTTGTACTTAAATACATAATTGTATTACTACCCACATACGAAATCGCAATGTTTATAGAAGAACGTTCTTAACTGTTATTGTGAACCTTTAAGTGGAAAAAGGACAAGTGTATTCTTAAAATGCGAAAGTAACTACCTGTCCGTCTGTTTGTCACGCGTGAACGCCTAAACCATAAAACTGATTTTGATTAAATTTGGCATAGGGATAGATTAGACCTTGAGAAAGGACATAGGCTTTTTATTGATCGCGATAACCGACATCCACGTTGGTAAAAGCTAGTAATATGTATACCTACTATGGCACAGAACAGATAATAGGCGCCTAATTTGTATAGCCAGTGATAATGTTAACCTATTTTACTAATATTATGTCGCTATAAATGAACCTATTAGATTGTGTGTAATAACGAAGATAGAATACAAGTGTCACCACCCCATCTCATCTGAAGGGTTGTAAGAGGCGACTGACAGAAAAGTGCGGCGACGATGTAAAAAAAACGCTGTTCCATCCCCTCTGACCAGCGTGGAAACAGTAGGCTAAAGCCTCCCGACATTGGGAGAGGCCTGTGTCCAGCAGTGGGTTACGATAAGCTTGATTGATTGATAATACATCTATAAATACAATACATAATGTTTACTACTTATTTATTTTATTTTATTTTATTTATCTACAGTATATACTACATTACTATTTAATATTATTATTATTATTTGTTTATATAGGAAACGTCATTTAGACTTCGCCTTGCCTGATGGTAAGCTGAAGGCAAAGTCTCAGAAAAGAGGGTCACCATTACTTACACATACCATGTGACAATGGTGACACTCAGCTTGACGGCCTCATCATATGCTTTTTCACGCCCCGCTTAAAGGACCCGGGACTGTAGAAAGAAGGAAACACGTGAGCTGGTAATAAATTCCAGGCTTTAATGGTGCGACAGAGGGGAGTTATATTACATATGCCACGCCGTATGCCGTTGGGAACATTAACATTTATAGTTATTTTGTATCTCCAGCGACGTCCAATACCGAAGTCATTTGCAGGACAAGGTTAAGTTGGCATCAAGAAAACTCGGAGTGCTCAACAGGGCGAAGCAGTACTTCACTGCGGGGCAGCAACTCCTTCTTTATAAAGCACAGGTCCGGCCTCACATGGTGTACTGCTGTCACCTTTTTGCTGGAGCACCTGCATACCACCTTGACCCCCTTCGACTCGTTGCAAAGACGGGCATTGAGACTGGTTGACAATCCCATACTCACAGGTAGAGTGGAACCTCTTGGCCTTAGGAGGGATTTTGCCTCACTGTGTGTGTTCTACCGCCTATACAATGGTTTGTGCTCAGATGAATTGTTTGACATGATACCCGTAGCTACATTCTATCATCGCACCTCTCGCCATAGTCAGGGAATTCATCCCCACACATTGCGACCTGAAACGATGCGCACTGTGCGGTATGAAAGAAACTTCATCCTACGCACACTCAAGCTGTGGAATGACCTCTCTGCTGCGGTTTACCCAAGCGAGTACAATATGGGGTTCTTCAAGAGGGGCATCAGAAGGTTTCTTCATGGTCGGCAGCGCGAGTGTGTCACCCCTGGTGTTGCATACGTCCATAGGCCACGGTAACCGCTTCCCATCAGGTGGGCCGTGTGCTTGTCTGCCAACTTAGTGGTATAAAAAAATAATAATAAAAATAACATACCATTTTTAAAGCGACATCGTATAGCACTAACAAACTTCGCCACACCAACATGACCGATACAAGCCATGCTAAACGTTGTCCTCACTCAGTCATCAAACCCGTCACAGTCACCAATCAAGTGTGACAGGCGAGCTATCAATACAACTATGACAAACAGAGTCGCGCTCGGTCGTTCATTAGGCCTCTCATGAATCATGGACCCTTGGAGGCACATGAATCTCAATTGTCACAACGACGTATGACGTGAGATGAGGCCACTCAACTTTGTCTTTTTTGCTCCACAATTGTTGGGAATTGGATGGGCAGTGAGGAATGTCAATGGGTTACACGGTGATGTGACAGAAATATATTATTGTTTTGCGTTTGGAATTGTGTATCAATCATTGTTAATACTGTATGCAGTGTATTTTCAGTAGTGATATTTATTAGCACGCTTTAAATAATCAACAACGTCGTCAGGGTGCCAATCTTGGTTGCATACAAAGCTTGCATTTTGGAACTTTGCTTTGCTTTCATAATTTTGATTTGACAGGACAGACTGTGATTTAAATCTAGCCCTCTAACTACGAAAAGAAAACTGTGATAGATATTCCCCTGGGACACATACAAGAGACATCTTCCGAAATGAAAAACAGGAGAAGAGGAATCCTATAAATAGTGGTTTTATTTCAATGAGTGATTGGTTTTTATACCACTTAGGTGACAGACAAGCGCACGGCCCACCTGATGGAAAGTAATTACCTTGGCCTATGGACGTGTGTAACATCAGAGAAGCCACACTCGCGCTGCCGACCCTGTAAGCACAGAGTTTCTGTGCCGTCAGTGTAGAGGACAAAGTAGGACAAGTCTTCAGTCATCCCACTGACAGCACCAATTCTTCAGTGAGCTCTGGCTACCCTACTCACCGCTGGGAACTCAACACGAAGTTATTATAGCCAAGGTATTCTGTAGGGCGGAGGTACTTCCCCAGTCGGACTGCTCAGTTGGGCGGAAATACCGCCGTGTCCTACCTCCTACGATATGATATTGGCGTAAACTTCACACAGTATCAAAGAGAAAAGTAGGAAAGAAAGTAATAAAGCTAGGGTCTAACACTCTCAAGTTTTACTAGAAATACGCATCATACTGCGACTTAAGATAATAATAAGTGTCACGATGGTACTTTCCAGGTCGAGCCCGCCATATTCGTCGTGTGAAAAGCCTATCACCATAAAATAAGTGCAATAATTCTCATAAATAATTGACTTTCTCATAAATAACGGATTCAATAAGAATACTTAACTGTTATTAAATATTTTTCAATAATAGTCATAAATTTGTGTAATATAGTTTATTTAACGAGTTTACAGGTGTGAAATGCCTAAAGCTTCAGAGGACTGACATTTAGTCTATGGTATTACTGAATTAACGGATAATTTATGACTTTTTTACTGTAATCGACTTCAAGGGTAAGCAGATAACCTGACCACGTTAATTCACATAAACAATTTTATATCATAGAACCTTAAAATATAAAAGTTATAACCGATAACTCTTAATAAATGTCTAAACATAACAGCTTTATTATTTCCAAGACAGTTGAAAGTGACTTTTTCAGTCCGATAAATGTGGCTTACGATCATATGCTAGTCCACCTGTGCCTTAGCCTAGGAACACCTATAATACCCTCACGCTTGACTTTCCAAAAACCATTTTATGCCTTTTTCCAGGGAACTATTCTGTACATAGTATAATTTATTTAGCTCAGTAAGCAAGCAGGCACTATAACTTCTGTTCTTATTGAACCTACATGCACTAAATAGCATCACACATGGCTACCTATACACAAAACATTTCCATACATCTCCACACTGAACAAATCAACAATAAAATAAACGAATGTCCTCGTAATAAACACGAAACGATTTTATCTCACTTTAAAATATCGGCGAATGCGAAAAATGTTCAGCCTCAATCATATATTACCCGGCTAATGTCAGCCAGTGACGGACGAACGTGATTGGCTGGTTAAACGCACACATGTAAAGAACACACACATGTATAACAATTATGTGCGTATCTACGAAGCAGATCAACGCACACATGCGAAGATTTGTGCACACAGACAAAAGTTATAGGACAGTAAAAATTTTATAGTTATCTCACGGGCGCGTATAAGTTAATGCAGATGCAGGTTTACTCTGCTTAACGAAAATGTGATCAGGATCGATATGGATCATTTATGGAGAACTGGGGTCAGTGAACTTAGTATAGCTTGCTATGGTCACCGTATTCCGTATCGTATTTACAGCATTTTAAAAGCAGGTGTTATTAATTCGGTCTTTTGCTGTTAATCAGTATTATCTAAACATTACGATGTCAAAATCTTTCAGGAGATCCGCTCTTTTTCTCCATATTATGGTTTCCAAGACTTGTTCAGGTGATACTACCAGCTGACTCCTTGTAATCTTCAAGAGGTAAGCCAGTATCAGAGCCTTATCCGTTTTCAGCAAATATAACATTGCTTTAATTTTTATTTATACTGTTTACGAATTTTAGTCCTGTCGATGAAAATAAAAAGGGATATTTTATGAAATGAAATGAACTGAAAATTTATTCGTAAGAGACACGGTGAAGATAAAGGTGTTAATTTTTCCAGTGTGGATATTACAGCATATCTCGCCTGCATTAGGCATACAAATTTTTTACATTGTTGTTATATTTGTTATCTCATATAAATATAAACATCATTGGTTAGTGCTCCATAACCCATTATACCTGCACAAATTACACAGTCGACATTATATTCGAAACAAAAATTAATTATTATTAGTAACTATACAAAATAAATTCATGAATCAAGAAAAATCTGCAAAATTTTCATTCCAATTATCATGTCAAATATTTATCATGAAATTGTCAGAAATGTCAGGTTAGATGTTTAAAATAATATTATAATGATTTGAATGTCAATGAGCTTTCTTGTCAATATACCTACTTCAATAAATCGATGTCGCTGATTTACAATATCAAGTACTACCATTACTAAACTAATATGTACCAACTTTGAGTCCCGTCAAATTTCCGATAATTTGCAATTATGTATACAAAATATATAAATTCACGTATTTCTATCTACAGGGTATGCCACCTGCTTCAATCCTTACACATTGTCCTTGCTTCCTCTACTGTCATAAGGAAATACCATACAAGCCCGCCGGATTCAACTTCTAATAAACAGCCAACATTTCCTATTCATCATCTTGAATCCTTACAACACGACGAATCGATACTCGCCGAGCATAAAAGCGACAAAAAAACGCAGCGACAATATGTACGAACAAAAAAATCGCAAGAACAACATGCAACTGAGTGAGCGCGGTTTCGTTTTTCCGAATGCTATCTTCATATCCGGACGTACGGAACTCGACGGTCCATAGGCCGGGAGCTAGGGTGCTGCAATGTGAGAGGATTTTAATATTAATCTGATGTGTAAAATTTGATTTAATGAAGATTTTTTTATACCACTTATTTACCGTGGCCTATGGACGTATGCAACACCAGGGGTGTTACACTCACGCTGCCAACCATGAAGAAACCTTCTGATGCCCCTCTTGAAGTACCCCATATTGTAGGTGCTTGGGTAATTCCACAGCTCGAGTGTGCGTGGGATGAAGTTTCTTTCATACCGCACAGTGCGCACCGTCGCAGGTCGCAATGTGTGAGGATGAATTCCCTGCCTATGGTGAGAGGTGCGCATGTTATTGCTATGTGAGATATTGCACAGTTGTCAAGATTTAGGTTAAAATTAGTTACGAAGCTTTTACCTGTGAATTTAAGTTTAAAAGGTTTGTGAGTGTATCGAAATAAAAAAAGTTTAATTATCCTTGTCCTTATCATTTTGAATGCCGAATTTCAGCTAAATCCGTATTTGAGTGTTTCAGTGAAAAACTTTTGGATATTACTGTACAAATATCGCGCTGTACGAAAATCGAGTTTAGCGGTTTAAAATCTGCACCCCAGCTCCTAATCTATCTCCGAACAATCTATAATACGTCTGTACAAAGGCGTCATGTGTTTTATCTAAGGCTTCTTGCTTGACAGTTGCGTCTGCGCCTCGCGAAATTACCCCACGAGGAAAGGAAGAAAATATTTGTGATTAAACACCACACAATAACTTCACACTTTGACGATTTTTTGTGTACGACACGTCAATTTGACCGGGAGGTCTTACCTTCAGCATGCTATCAGGGGACTGATAGTATGCTGAAGGTAAAGTCTCAGGAAAGAGGGCTATAATTGCAGCCATGTACTATGTCACCAAGTATTCAGCTTAGCGGCCTCATCAGATGCTTTTTCACTTAAAGGACCCGGGACTGCAGGAAGAAAGAAACACGTGAGCTAGTAAAGAATTCCAGATCTTAAAGAGCAGTAAAGAAAACATTTAATACGAAAGCCTGACCATTTATTGTTTTTTAATTTATATGGACTGCTGAGACGAAGTCTCGGGTTCGATCCCAGGTTTTACCATGGCGCACACCAATGACTTTTAGATGCTTTTCGAAGTTATGTGTGTATTTATCGCAGGTTTATAAGTGCCCGGTTAATGGCAATAGGCTCGCCACGTATTACATTGGGAGCTAAACATAAACTGGCGAAATGTGGGTGCTAGCACCTCTGCCTACCCCTTCGGGGATATAGGCGTGAGTTTATGTTCTGTTATGTTATTTAATTTATATGTTGGCTGTTTCTGGACGCAACTGCCTTCTGACATCCCAAACCTACTCAGGGCTTTGGCGCAGGCTTCTAGGGTGGAAATCCTATGCCATATCCTCAGCTATTTACAGGTGCACCGACTGACTGGTGAGATTAGTGCGATACTCCGAGAAATTGGTAGATCCCTGTCATTATCTGTATGTCAAAAGTAAAAGTAAGCACAAAATCTGCTAGTTATCTTAACCCTATCCCTACGAAAATGAAATTAAACATCTCAATCTTATCTACAAATATGGAATTGCTCGAGATCTGTGGACGACTGGAGACGAGTTTATCTCCTTCGGTGTGCACCTGCCCGTATCGATGGACGACTATCGATATTCGGACGTTACCGATTGCGGACTCAAGTGATTGTTATCGATTCTAGATGTGAACTTTCAACGGATAGCAAGACTGTTGATAAGTGATATCTTGGCTGATCAAAGGCTTTACGGTATCTAGTAAGTTGCTGACAGTTATTGACACTTTTACCACGTAACAAAACGAAACACTATGCGCAATAATGTCTCTATGGGCTACCAGACATCCCAGCATTTGAAATCAGAGATGACGTGCTGTTTTAGTCGGTTTTTTTTTGTTTATACCACTTAGTTGGCAGACAAGCACATGACCCACCTGATGGGAAGCGGTTACCGTGGCCTATGGACGTATGCAACACCAGAGGTGTCATACTCGCGCTGCCGACCATGAAGAAACCTTCTGATGCCCCTCTTGAAGAACCCAACATTGTAGGCGCTTGGGAAAACCGCAGCAGAGAGGTCATTCCACAGCTTGAGTGTGTGTGTGTGTGTGTGTGCGGATTGAGTCAAGCATAACCGTCCCAACATAAATGATATCAAAAACGTGTTTCCATCTTCCTACAGTCCCGGGTCCTTTAAGCGGGGCGTGAAAAAGCATATGATGAGGCCGTCAAGCTGAGTGTCACCATTGTCACACGGTATGTGTAAGTAATGGTGACCCTCTTTTCTGGGACTTTGCCTTCAGCTTACCATCAGGCAAGGCGAAATCCAATTGACGTGTCCTATATAAAAAAAAAAAAAGCACAGAATACAGGTATACATTTTCCAGCACTCTTTGATTCACGCTCACTTTTCCTCTGCAGATAGCAGAAAGTAAGCTTATTTGTTTCATATGAGAACTTCTCTACTCTATTTATACTCGATTAAGATAAAAAAAAATTAATCGGTTCAGGCGAGATTCAATACCGCGATCTTTCCTTTTCAGGGGAAAATTCATTAATACTGTTAATTGATATACCGCGGTAGCCTAGTGGTATGGGTAATGGACTGCTGAGACGAGGTCTCGGGTTCGATCCCAGGTCTTATCATGGCACACACCAATGACTTTTCGATGCTTTTCGAAGTTATGTGTGTATTTATCGCAGGTTTATAAGTGCCCGGTTAATGGCAATAGGCTCGCCACCTATTACATTGGGACCTAAACATAAACTGGCGAATTGTGGGTGCTAGCACCTCTGCCTACAACTTCGGGGATATAGGCGTGAGTTTATGTAATGTTATGTTAATTGATGGCACTTCGTGGAATTTATTGTTACACACAATAAAATCACACTTGTACTTTTTCCACTGTATCTTTATGAAACCAGACCGTTTTCGCCTTACAGCTTCCTCAAAGGATTACAATTACAATTAGAAACCAGTTAAGAAGTAGGTTTTTAACTGTAACTGTTAACCTTTGAGGATCCCATACGGCGAACTTGGTCAGGTCTAGTTAAAAATACTGTGGAAAAAGTACATGTTTGTTTTCAATATCTGTAACTTCTCTACTCGTTTAAGATTATATATGAGGATAATATTTAGAGTTCGAACCTGTAACCTCTTTCACGCAAGCCAGTAATAAAAATCACAATATATCTCTTAGATAAAGGTCCTCGTTCACCATACACAACGCTCCTGACACCACCGATAAAAAGCTGCAATACCAAAATACATCGTTATCGAAAGCCACGTATCTCAAACCCCACTGCCCCAATTAAGCTGAATCACATTAAATCGATTACAAGACAATACGGTGACCCTTCAGGAATGGGTAACCGGTTACCGATTCGGTAGCCGGTGGCCGGTGGCCGTCAACTCTCGCGGCGCGTCAAACGCTGTCGCGTGGGCGCGCACAATTTGCATAGGTTCATTAGGCCGCAGTCGCACCGCCTGATACGAGTTATCGGCCTACCGTGAATCGCGCCTTATTCCCTTTTTTAATCGGCAGCCGTTAATTAAGCGTGTGTGAGGTCTTACGCCTTAATTATAATTGCGCTCAGATACTGAATTAGCTCTTTTAACGAACCCGCTTCGGATAAAAATGGTGTGAGGTTATTTTTTTTGTCTAGATAAAGTATTACTGTCGTGACTAGGCGTAATTGTAGATATCGTTATCATTTGATTGGTTAACCGATTATGTGGTGATCGGATAAAGGTAATGTTTGTAAGGCTTTTTTTAATTCTTTATTAATAGGGACTCGGTCGCTAAAGCAAGTACCTTTACTTAACCGCAAACTTAACGTTTAAGGCTAACAAATTTATACAGTATCTGAGCCTTTTTTTACTAGGTACGACAACTCCGGTAGGTCAGTCAACGTAGCTTAACAAATTCTATTCTATTGATCATTGTGAACCCTAAATCTCACACAAAATTATGAACAAAATATAAAATATATTAAGTTTGACCGCTGAGAATCATGAAACTACTTGTACATAAATAATAAATTAAAAATAAAATCAGTTTTTTTTTTTTTATACCACTTAGTTGGCAGACAAGCACACGGCCCACCTGATGGAAAGTGGTTACCGTGACCTATGGACATCTGTAACACCAGAGGAGTCACAGTCGCGCTGCCAACCCTGTAAGTACAGAGTTTCTGTACCGTCAGCAGAAGACAAAGCAGGACAAGCCTTTAGTCTTCCCACTGACAGCACAAATTCTCCAGTGAGCTCTGGCTACCCTACTCACCGCTGGGAACACAACACGAAGTTATTATAACCGCGGTATTCTGTAGGGCGGAGGTACTACCCCAGTCGGACTGCTCAATCGGGCGGAAATACCGCCGTGTCCTACCTCCTTAAAAAAAATGTTTGTTAATATTTTAGTGTTAATCAACTTAAGTCGTTGACTGTACTTCAGGATACAACCGGGCTATGACACTAGTGACAATCGTGAAAGGTGCTTTTTGTTAAAAGAAGCCTATGGTGAAAGGAAGATATTCTCGATCAACTTTTTCATGCCGCATACGACCCATTAGGAAGCCAGCAGGAATCGGGTTAGAGACCCCTCGCCTCTGCTAGGGAAGTTCTAAGGAAAGTTAAACTATTACGACAGACACGTTTGGCGAAACGGCATAAGGCCCAGGGTACATGTGTGTGAAGTTTTTTCGCGATGTACATCGCGTGGTTCAAAATGCAAATGTCCGACCACCGAAGGTTATACAAATGAAATTCAAACTCATGCACCCTTACGCAATTTTTATTATTTAATACTAGTAACTTTTAGTTATTCATTCATGCAAACTATTAGATACAGCTATTCGTTAACAATTTGTGTAAATGAAAGGATAATATTTTTCATACTTTTACTTTAAAACTACATATAAAAATATGTTTATATACATTAATAGAGTACTTTCTTTAAGTGATGTCAAAAGAAACCTACAGAATACCGCGGTTATAATAACTTCGTGTTGTGTTCCCGGCGGTGAGTAGGGTAGCCAGAGCTCACTGGAGAGTTTTTGTGCTGTCAGTGGGATGACCAAAGGGTAGTCCTGCTTTGTCCTCTACACTGACGGCACAAAATCTCTGTTCTTACAGGGTCGTCAGCACGGATGTGACTCCACTGGTGTTACACACGTTCAAAGGTCATGGTAACCACTTTCCATCAGGTGGGCCGTGTGCTTGTCTGTCACCTAAGTTGTATAAAAAAAAATTGTTTTACTGACTTTATTAAATATAGAATAGTTTTTTTTATACCACTTGGTTGGCAGAGAAGTACACGGCCCACCGGATGGAAAATGGTTACCGTGGTCTATAGACGTGTGCAACACCAAGGGAGTCAACTCTGTAAGTACAAAAGTTTTTGTGCCGTCAGTGGAAAAGACAAAGCAGAACAAGCTTTTGGTATTTCCACTGACAGTACAAAAAGCTCTGGCCGCCGGGGACAAGAGAAAAAGAAAGAAAAGAGTGCTTAGAACTTTTTATAAGATTTTTTAATTGTGTAAATTTGCAATTGTCGCTAATGTAAGGGTATTTTATTTATTGCATTAAAGCACATGTAACACGTGTAAATGATACATAAATAATGTAATAAAACATTATTTATGTTGCAATTTTATGAGGAAGATCCAACGTGATGCAAGCAATGCGAACATAAAATTGAGTGCAATAGAATATATTCTCAGGGACAATAAGTGTTCATGAGAATCTGTTTTATTCGCATGATTGATTCGATTTACAGATCATTAACGTCTATTCACATGATTTTATTGACTTGGCTTTGTTATTGTGCAATAAAAATAATATGAACATAAAATATTACACGTTATAAAAGTTAGTAAAATCCTAATGCTAGTATAAAATATAAAATTTAATGCCCATCACTTTGATTTCAAGATGGAACTAGAATGTGGATGGGGTAAATATTAAAAACATTACTGTCCATCCCAAAGTTGCCTGGAAGAAATCGCTTCAGCGATAAAGCCGCTCATTGTACATTGAACTGCGCATGCTACCTACTTGTCCTACTGTAAATATGTTTGTGTACAATAAAGAGTTATCTATCTCTCTATACATTTCAAATATCTGCTGAAAAGCAACCGAAACGTCGGGAAAATACAAATAAGAAAAGAACACAAAATAAATCCGTAATCCTTTAGAAACAATTTTATTCAATGCGTAATATTTGCATAGACTGACAACATATTGCCATTAATTCTACTTCGCAAATTTGGTGTACACTGCGGTGCAATGCCTAAACCATCTGGCCAGTGGCCATAAACGCCTACGGTTTGGTAAGTTCAGTCCACTCGGATGAAGACATTTAAATACGCGGAATATGTTAATGCCGCGATCGGATCGTGTACTCCGGGCTTAACAACGGCGAGAGTGCGTCGGTGGACAGCGGTCTATTAGTGAGGTGGGCGAAAGCATAGGCGGTAGCGTTAAATAGCGTTAGGTCACGTAAAGGTTGCTTTTTTTATCGCATATGCTCATATTTGACGTCAATCATATTTAGTGGTAAGTGATGATTTGGTACGCGATGGATAGCTTTGAACTACTTTGAAGTACTTTGAATTATGATTGCTTGTATACAGTCTTTCACTTTTTCTTCATCCTTGCAATAATCCAGGTCGTATTCGAAGTGTCCACCTCGGAGTCGAGGGTCTTTCCGGTCACTGTGTGTTTGCCTAAACTTTTTTACAGTCAGCTGTATTCGCATACAGTCTTTTACCACTTTTGTAATTATGCATTCCATTACTGTTTTCGAATTTATAATTAATTTGTGCCCCAAAAATTACCTTTTGTAGATTTCAACTTAGCATTTGTGATTCTGCATTTTAATCTATTCATCAAATGGACATGGACATGTTCAACAGTATTTATTTTTATACATAAAAAGTTAGCAACTGGTACCTTAGCTAGGATACATAGTAGCCTGTATTAAAGATACCAGTTTTCTCCCTTAAACATAAAAAGCAACCATAAATACAAATGGATTTAGTCAATAAATATTATTTGGAAACAGCTAAAGATTATACAATAGAATTAAATTGACATAACATTTTCTATGTAACATTGGCAACCTTGAAGGTGTAAGAAATTCCTTCATTCTTTACACTAATTTCATAATCAATCCACCGCAGTCCACTGCTGGAGATAGGCCTTTCCCATAATTACATTACAGGACATCTTCTTTTCATAATTACTGGACAGATTGTTAGGTAAAATGTTTCAAATATTAAAATTTTTCTTAATTAATTATAAGTTTACCCGCTACCTCTCACATCTTAAACACATTACTATACAAATGCAGTGTACATGTGTACCTATATTAGACAGTTTATAACATGGCCACTGTGATTCGCTATGGCCACTGTCCACTACCCAAGCATGCATCGGTAGCATGCCAAGGTTATTTCAATATTAAACCCTAATGATTACCGGGATCAATCTAGTAAATACCTGCAATAGTCATTAATATTAGCCCGAGGCGGTGTGTACACAGTTGCGTCCCCGTGACATACCAGTATACTCCGAAATAAAGTTTATTTCTCATAAAAACATACAGTTCACTTAAAAATAAATAAGTGCAAAGAAATGTTATATATTTATAACATAAAATTTAGTTCCCGGCAGAGTAGAATTTGGACCATCCCATCTCTTCCCATGCGGTGTCGCACAAGGCGACTAAGATATAAGGCTGTTTAATATCAGACAGATATATACAGACCAGACTCAGCCTCAGATGCTTGGCTTTAGTCAACAACAGTCCCCGGAAGACGGCAATAGGCTCGCTCCCTATTACGTGGGACCGAATTCAATGATTGGTGAAATGTGGGTGTTAATTCACTTCTGCCTAAACCTCCGAAGATAGATATATGCATGTATAATATAAACAATACATTGTCGCCTCGAGGGTCTTAAATCAGGAAAGTATTGATAAAGAAAATGTTAAACAGTGATGCAGGTTCAAATTCATTACACTGTTCGTACGTGTCTTTTAGTTTCCGTTTGAAGATGTTTTTGGTCCATATCCTTGATGTAATTAGGCAATTTGTTGCATTAATTCATTGACCGTCACAATAAACTAGTATTCAATTCAAAGAGCCTGTATACATAACCAGAATTGTCATAAAACTATAATTGAATGCAACAGCACCAGCTTCAATAATCAACTTGGTAATTATGAGTCGTAAATTACGCATCATCGATCTTCTTAATAGCTGAATGTAATTGTTTGCTTTAGTAATTGATAGTTTTATTGACGATAGCTTCAATATAAGTGGAACCAGCTGTAGGAGTTGGTTCTTTGGGTTATTGCAATCAGTAGAAGTGAAAGAAGAATAGGACCACCCCATCTTTTCTTATGGGTGTCGTAAAAGGCGTCTAGGGAATATGGCTGTTCTCTATCCGACAGTAAACATACAACTTACGACTAAGTGCCCGCTTAACAGCAATAGTCTCACCCACTATTACATGAGACCGAAAATCATATTAGGCGAAATGTGGATGTTAAAAAAAATACACGTCTGCCACCCCTTCGAGGAAATACATGCGTGAGTATATGTATGTATATGTGTAAGTGCGTAAAATCGTCGGTATATTACGATCGAGACGTCCCGTGTTCGAATCCTGACTATCACTGGCCGCTACCGAAATGAATCCACTGCACAAGCAATTTAGCTTATATAGAGGCATGAGAGGGGCTACTAATAATTTCGGTAACTAGCATTCTTTAAAAAGTATTATGTATTAACTGAGTGGTGCAAGTAATAATTTCTTTTTGGTGAGACTATGGTTTGTTCGTAGCTTCACCCAAAATATATGATACGTATGTTAGAAAATCAACCATTGACAGTTTCAGTCAATCAATCAATTGGCCTATCCCACCCAATACACTGCTGGACTTAAGCCTCTTCCAATGTATATTGCTCAGAATCTTCCATATTGCCAATAATTAATTAAGGAATGATAATATAACTAACAATGTGATGTTTATTTGTTTTTATTTTCTTTAAGTATATACCTATTCTCTATGTACACCTAACTACCCCAGAAATATTCTTCTCCTATTTTTTCTCTCCATCCTACGGTTGCCTGTAAGAAATTGCCGCAGAGCGATAAGGCCGCCATCTGTACGTACTGCAAAACTTATATATCATATTGTAAAATAGTATGTTATTGGTGTACAACAAATACGTTTAATATTATTATTATTACATTTGTAACGTACTAAAGCTATTACAGAGAATAGAGGTGACAGATAGACAGTTCGTACATAAAATGCACATTCTCATCAAGATAAAACATAATCCAGAAATGTCACGTTGAAGTCACTCAGATTTAAAGCTACATTTTCTGATGTAGTTCGTAGTAGATCGGGATTGTACACTGCATCTAGTTATTAGATGGCACGGTGAAGGCGCGGGACAGGCGGGACGAGACGGGACGACTGGGAAGAGACAGTGGGAAGAGACAGCGGGACGAGACAGCGGGAAGACTCGAGGCGACAGACGAGACGGCCTCACGTAGATATTAGATCGCACTGTTTCTTCGTTTCCGAATGAAAAATGTTTGTACATTATTTTCAAACATGGCAGCTCTAGATGTTGTGACAGTTATACAGTACGTAATACATGTTATCTATATATTTGGAAAGGTAATATAATTGGTAGGTCAGATCGAATTAAGGGTCTCCTGACTGCCCACTGTACAATAAAACACGGTAATATTGTTTACTTTTTTGTACAGCTTAGGTGGCAGACAAGCACCTGATGGAAAGTGGTTACCGAGACCTGTGCACGTGCGCAACAGCAGGGGCACCATACCCGTGCTGGCGATGATTCATTAACCTTCTAATGCTCTTCTTAAAGACTTTATGATAGTCAAGATATACGGTCAAAACCCTGAGCTTGAATTTTAAATTGCACAATTTATATATAATCACGCCTTTATCCCCGGAGGGTTAGGCAGTGGTGAATTAACGCCCACATTTCTCACGTAATAGGAGTTGAGCCTATTGCCGTTTTCCGGGCACTATTGTTGACTCAAGTCGTGCATCTGAGGCATATATATCTGTCTGATGTTAAACAGCCCTATCCCTTAGTCGCCTTGTACGACACAGCATGGGCAGCGATGAGGTGGTCCAAATTCTACTCGTCCGGGATGCACGCGACTTATTTTTAAGCACTGATTCTAAAAACCTGTTCAATAGACGGCAATAAAACAATAATACAGCTGGCCAATTTGTGGGTGTAAATACACATCTGCCAGTGCCAACTGCCAACCTATTCTCATATAATATTACCGCTAGGTATCTTGACAGATCACAGTTGTAATTTAAAAAACTCGTCTGTTATCTGACATCGGTCAAATGCAGGTGTGTTAACACCCAAATGTCATCAACTCTTGTTGCTTGGTCACATGTACCTGATAGAACTGCATTGAACCTGCTAACCCTGTAACACCGAAGCAGTCGCCCGCCGTACGAAAGGAAATTTTTATCAATATATACCAATCTTATAAACGAGTAAGTATGTATTCTGTCTGCCTATCTGTGAGCTTTCCCGGCTCAACCAGTGGACTATATTTATTGAATAGGATATAGATTATGTTAGACCGCGATAAGTGTCATCCATTCGGGCGGAGCCGCAGGCAACTTCTAGTAAATTATATTTTAATGACAAAGAAAGTAGGTACTATCGCATAGATGACTTAAAAGGCTACGTAGAAGCAACGGATAGCTGATGAAAAGACACAAATCAAGCATCAAAAAGGCCCGCTATCTAAACAATCGCGGAGTAATCGAATCACCAACTAATGAAGTCAACTCACGAAATCGTAGATAAGAAAAAACACGAAAAAACAACAAATCATTACTATCAACGGATCAGCGGAGTTTGAATAGGTCCGTCAAATACACGGACAATGGCACAATGGCTAGATATCCGAATCATTATCAGATCAACTTAGGTAACACTTCAATGCGGCGACAGACGCGATGGTGGACGCACTGGGACTAATCACGCGGCGGTTGAACGCTTCGTAAAGCGGTTGAAATTTTAATGAGTACTTACTAGTTTCATAAACCAAGACAATTCCAAGTATCAACGTCATTCAACTAATCTAACATATATAACACTGCGCTATCTAGACTAAAACTAAGTTTAGCCTTTAATATTTCTTGATTTTTTTTATACTGCTTAGGTGGCAGACAAGTACACGGCCCACCTGATGGGAAGTGGTTATCGTGGCCAATGGTCGTATGGAGGGCGCCATATTATAGCGATCAGTTACAAAATTTCTATTGTTTCAAATCGATACGACAGTAAGTATTTTTTTTTTATAGAACACGTCAATTAGACTTCGCCTTGCCTGATGGTAAGCTGAAGGCCAAGTCTCAGAAAAGAGGGTCAGAAAAGTTATAAATTTGAGGTATTTGGGGTCACACCAACATCTACGTGACTCAAGCCAGCCTGAACTACAATTCAATAGACCTACTGATTTACAGATAATGCTCAGGCGTAGGCCAACCTCTCGGGATTAAGAAGTCAGAGGGCAGTCCCTCCCGTACGAGCTAAAATATATAAAATTATCGAAAGGAATTTAAATAACGAACTTGTTAAAGCTTCGAATAAAACTGAAATTGGCGTTCGGATGAATAAAAATTTGCTTGGGTAAATTAGCTGAAATGTGGTTTAACTATACCAATATTTATTTATTTATGTACCAACTTATTCTTTTGTGTAAAAAAAATGTGTTAAAATGAATTAGATTATTATTGATAGATAGACAAACTGACGCAGCGTTTTTTTGTTCAAGTGCGTAACGCAATCAAAAATCCGAGTGGATCTCCCAATAATGAGTTCGCTGCGTTTTGTCCGACAACAGTCTTCCATCTCGGACAATGGGTGAATTCAAATCAACGTTTACCTATCCCGGACGATTAAGGCTCTTTGTCCTCTCCCCACTACCACAATAGGGGGTATTTTGTATTTTTCAATTTACGTTTTTATTAAAATTTTGTTATGATACCCAATTTTTGTTTCGAGACAAGAGAAGATTTGTTTGTTGTTGAATATTTGTTTGGTTTATTGTTAGATTATAAACTAACTTCTACTTCTCTCTAAAACTTTAAACTAAAGCAGCAAATAAACATATGGCCTACCTGATAGCAAGTGGTCACCATGTACATAGTTGCCAATATTGACTTACAAGAGTGAAGTTACTTTGAGTAAGCTATTTAGTTATAGTCGTAGTAATATATAACAAAGAACATAAGAGTGGTTGTTTTTGTGTGTGCAAAACCAAGGGAGTCTCACTCGCACTGCCAACCCTGTAAGCACAGAGGGTTTCTGTGCCGTCAGTGTAAAAGACGAAACCAGACAAGCTTTTGGTCTTCCCATTGACAGCACAAAAACTCTCTAGTGAGCTCTGGCTACCTTACTCACCACCGGGAACACAACACAAGGTTATTATGGCCGCGGTATTCTATAGGTACTTCCCAAGTTGGACTCCTCAATTGGACGGAAATACCGTCGTGTCTTACCTCCTCGAATATTTATATATAACATACAGGAAAGGGATCAAGTATTCCACGAGGGCGGAGCATATCATCCTAGCAGCTGTAAATACATATATTATATCTGCCTACCCCAATGTGAAAAACGCGTGACGACGCATATGTGTAGTAAAGTTAACAAAACAAACCCTCGGATTGTGCTACTGCTGTTGCCGGTGAGATCGGTCTGGGTATGGAATACTATATTCCTTACACTGATGTCACCGGTGCCCGAGGAGTGCGCCCTTGGTTCGGGCGCGAGTGTGCGAGGGCTGTTGATCAAAAGCAGTCCGCGTATCGCGCTTGGGTAAGGGCGCGTGCCACGCACGATCCCAATGTGAGCCACTTCAAGGCGGCGTACAACAGAGCCACAAAGGTCTGCAAGAGGGCTTACGTCAAAGCGGATGCCCTGCGCATTGCGCGGCTTGGTCAAGAGCTAGTGGCACATCCCACGGGCAGCCGTGGATACTGGCGACTGGCCAAAGCCGTGCAGGCCAACTTCTGTCAGCCTTCGCTGCCACCGCTGCGCTACCCTGATGGATCCCTGGCCCATGGACCGCAAGAGAAAGCCAATATGCTAGTAAATCTCTTTGCGGCCAATTCCCGAGTCGATGATTGCGGTATACAGCCGCCGACACTACCCAATGGTGACCACGTAATGCCTGAAATACGTATCAGGCAATGCGATGTTCGTGCGGTGCTTCAATCACTCGATGTCCGGAAAGCCAGTGGCCCGGATGGTATTCCAGCGGTGGTCTTACAAAAATGTGCAGCGGAGTTGTCTCCGATGCTTACGCGGCTGTACCGACTGTCCTACAGCTCGGGTACAGTGCCTTCGGCTTGGAAAGAGGCGAATGTACAGCCGATCCCCAAGAAGGGGGATCGCTCAGAGCCAGCCAACTATCGACCCATAGCCGTCACCTCAGTGCTGTGCAAGGTCTTCGAGCACATCATTAACAAACAGCTCATGCGTCACCTAGAGGATCACTCCTTAATTAATGACCGGCAATATGGCTTCAGGCCGAAACGGTCAACGGGTGATCTTCTAGCATACGTTACCCATCTTTGGGGTGAGGCTATGGACAAGCACGGCGAGTCACTGGCAATTAGTCTTGATATCGCCAAAGCTTTCGATAGAGTCTGGCACAAATCGCTTCTCTCCAAGCTACCAGCCTTTGGTCTGCCTCCTAGACTGTGCAACTGGATTGCTAGTTTCCTGCAGGAGCGCCGTATCCGCGTCCTCTGTGATGGACGGGCTTCGGAGTTCTTGCAAATAAATGCTGGCGTACCGCAGGGGTCTGTATTATCTCCCACTCTCTTTCTTCTGCATATCAACGACATGCTGTCCACCGGCAGCATACATTGCTATGCAGACGATAGCACCTTACACGGGAGTTATCACGGACAACCTGCGGCCAAACAGTCTGATATCGTGGAAAAAAGACAGCTTCTTGTCACTGAACTGGACCGGATCTTGAATCACATTTCTCAATGGGGCTCCGAGAACATGGTCGAGTTCAATGCCAAGAAGACGCAGGCTTGTGCGTTCACAGCAAAGGTATCTTCTTTCCTTCCCCTTCCCACTCTTCAGAGCACGCCACTTCCACTGCAGGACAATCTCTATATCCTAGGCATGGATATTCGCTGCAAACTGAATAACAGAAATTACATCGAGAGCATCATCAAAACAGCCTCGCGGAAACTCGGACTCTTAAACAAAGTGAGACGTTTTTTCACGCCGGAGCAGCGGTGTCTTCTCTATAAGACACAAATTCGCTCCTGCGTGGAATACTGCTCGCATCTCTGGGATGGCTCCGCGAAATACCTACTAGATGCTCTCGACAGGTTGCAGCGACGCGCGGTCCGAATTATTGGGAACCCTGAGGTCACGAACACCCTCGAGCCTTTGCAGATGCGTAGAGATATTGCTTCCTTGGCTGTATTTTACCGTCTCTACCACGGTGAGTGTTCTGACGAGCTCTTCCAACTAATCCCACCATCTCCTTTCCTACATAGGACAACACGTGCAGGCCTTAGATGTCACCCTCACACTGTGCAGAATATACGAGCAAGAACCAAGCGGTTCGGAGACTCTTTTCTTTGCCGCACCACCAAGACCTGGAATTCATTACCAGCACACGTGTTTCCTTCTTCCTACAGTCCCGGGGCCTTTAAGCGGGGCGTGAAAAAGCATCTGATGAGGCCGCCAAGCTGAGTGCCACCATTGTAGCACTTAGTGTCTGTAATGGTGACCCTCTTTCCTGAGACTTTGCCTTTAGCTTACCATCAGGCGAGGTGAGGTCAAGTTGGCGTGTCCTATATAAAAAAAAAAAAAAAAAAAAAAAAAACGCACAACATAATTACATTAATTACCGTTGCGAACTCATTCAACATATATGAATATAAATCATATTTTTCAACGACTACATTAAGCCGCTATTACTTGCGTGAGAGGTTCTGAATCGCGCTAGCGAGATCATCATCGATGTTTGCACGCATCCATCCGGCACGTACAAACTTAACGACTGTAACACCCAAGTTACCCGTGTTACCGCGAAACGTTTTAACAATATAAGCTCACATACTATTGTCGTGACTTGGGAATCAAACATATATACGCTCGGTGGTAATTGGTGATATGGAAACATGAACTTCTGCGTTATTCGTTTGGTTTCAACATGGCTGAATTCTGATGGAAAATCTTACTTGTATTTTTTTCCTTAGAATTAAAATGTAATGTAACGCCCCTAATGTCCCATACGTCTATAACACACGGTTATCACTTTCCACCATGCATGTCTGCTACCTAAGTGGTATGAAAGAAAACTGTATATCACTTATTTTTCGTTCTCAGTGTATGTTTTTTGTGGTTTTTTGTTTTTATATTCAGATTTTTATTATGATGTATATTTTTCGTTCGGATTTCAATTTATCTATGTATAAGCAGAGAATAAATAATAGATGAATTGAGATAAGCAAGGTACAACTGGTGAAGTACAGTTCGTTATTAGAGACAATATAAATATAGACATTTCAAATACTAAACACGTAGATACAATCAGCAAAGGTCTATCTCTTGACCGAACCAGCTAATACTTGTCTCCGCTCCACCAAATAGGGTAATCTATACACACGAGAATCGACAAATACCAACAGAGACTTATTCGTACAATTGTGTACCTTATGATTTATTAGCCGATATTAGTCGTACAACTATAAAAGTCACAGAACGATTACACGCCTTTGTACAATATTAGGCATTAATTCAAACTGTGGCGTTTGTAACGTGACGTCTAACTTGACTTATGCGCGCACGCAACTCGCAAAACCGCCGTAAACGACCAAACAGCAACACACGAAATTAAACTTTAGTTCCTTCGATTTTAACATCAGTATTAAGTGCAGTTTTGTGTATGATTATGAGTAGTTTACCAATTGTCTTTGTTAAAGAGATTAAATTGATTTATAAGACGCTATTCCGTCCGTCAGTCGTTCCCGGTACCCGCTCGTAAACTGTCCGGGTCGCTTAGCGTTTCGCCGATGTGCGCACGAGTGCGGCTACCCTTTTGATGTGATGCTGTATTATGAGTGATTTAGTGGTCATCGCGAATTATTTCCTGGTGTAACGGTACATTTACTTCATTTAATACGAGATTTTTTATAGCCTGAATTGGTATTCGTATTAAATTCAATTCTCTGAACTCGTTTGATAACCAACAGCTCTTGTTAAGCTCAAGCCTCAAGTAGCTAAAATAAGTCGAATAGTAAAATATGTCTCCTTGCCAGATCTTCAGGATTCATTGCATGTTGTAAATCATTAACAAGGGATTGCTTTTATCTTATGTGCCGCAAGCGCAGCGAAGTGAACTTTAGGACTAAAGTAATATATTGTAACGTGGCTGTGTGGTCTAGACGTAAAGTGTGCAATAGCCACAGTAGCGAATTCGATCCTTGTCTATGTTTTTTTTAATTATATGTGCTGGAGAACGCATCATTTGTAATAGCTTAGTACGGGTCCAGAAAGAGCTATATGTTTATAGCATTGCACATTATGCATTTTTTTTGGAAGTCCCAAGTACCTGCTTAAGTATATACTTCTCAGAATAGGCTTTTTTTATTTTAATATAGGCATAATAAAAATACTCTATTCTACGTCTAAACATAACCTATATATCTGTACACAACTCAGCTTAAACCTGACTCGAACCCAAAACGATCAACATTAGCTGAACGACAAGACGTGTCGTATGAATAAGTAAACACCCTGTATCCGTCTTTACAAGCTCAGGCTAATTGGTCAGCCGACTGGACATGCTTGTCCTCTGGTCAGACATGGAATATCATAGTGCTGAGTAAATTTAGCACAGCAGCTTATAGGATCAAAGGCGCCCTATCGAATGCCGTAAGTGAATCTTGACGAAGGGTTTTGTCACTAACACCTATGGCAATGCCACATATGGCAAGCATACGGTCCAATTACTTTCAAAGCTTGCTCTTTAGGGCCTAGGGTCCGGTTTCATTCGTCGGTTCGGTAATAAGCTAGCAGCCCAAACATGGTCAGAAGAACTAGGTAATTTTTTTTTTTTTGACAAATAATATGAACCCAGAATTGGGTGAACCATCAAGCCACCTGCTTTTATGTGAAACACATGTATATGACTTCACCTCGCCTGATGGTAAGCTGAAGGTAAAGGTATCTATAATGGTGACCCTCAGTTCTGAGACATCCCTTTAAGTTATCATAAAGCGAGGTGAAGTCATATTAACGTACATACATACATATAATCACGCCTTTATTCCTGGAGGGTTAGGCAGAGATGAATGTTAACTAACCCACATTTCACCAAGAATTGTATTCAATCCCACGTAATAGGGGGTGAGACTATTGCCGTATTCCGGTCACTATTGTTGACTCGAGCCATGCATCTGAGGCTGAGTCTAGGCTGTATACCTATACTCATGCAAACAAATATTTGCACAGAGCTGGCATCGAACTCGCGCCTTCTGTTTAGTGGCCGCGTCCATTACCGCCACGCTACGGAGTCTGTCAATTTACCCTATCAAGGATAAACAAACTAGACAACAATTACAAAACTTTAAAAGCACTGAGCATAACCCATAACTTATCTACAATTCTATAAAAAGACTACAGTCCCAGGTAACATTTGTGCCTGGCCGGCTGTCAGCCTACGACACGGTACACCGCCCATTGGGACATTAGTCATAAGCAACAAGGCTCTAATTCGCGACATGTATGGAATAAGCTTCGAGACTTGTCGCCTGAATAATTGAGGGTTTAGACTGACGATATAGTGGAACACTGTAGTTACGAAGAAGTTTATAGTGGGATAGTTACTGCGTATGTATTGTAAATAGACCAAAAAGACCGCTGTATCACTTGTAGGAGTCATCCAAATTTAGCCAGTGGGTAAAAATCTGACAGTAAATACATTCATTAGACCTATAACGCCACTCATTAACAAATTTTATTGCGTCATTATGTTATACCTATAGGTATATGCAGGTTTTGTCTCCCGAACTAGATCTTCAACCTATATCTCAGAAGACAGTTCCTACCACCTTACAGGTTTCACACTGCGGAATCTATTATATACTTTCATAAAATGAAAAGGAAAAAAATATTTTGGTACAAAAAAGATATATAGAAAAGACTTTGCAAACAATGCAATTGTTAGTAATTATAAAATAATTAACTTATATGATTAAAATAGGCTTCGACCACTGAGCTACTGAGTCTTTACACTCTTTACTCTATCACTCAGTTATCAGAACATTCCTTCTGTAAAGGACTGGTCGCGGGTTCTAGTCCCGTCTCGAGTTGGTTTTCTTTTTCCAATCTTAATTGATCTGAACAGTTAGCATGTATGCAAATGTATTGACAAGCAAGATGAACTAGATTAATACACCAGTCATGGAAGTGGAACAGCATGGGTATAATATAACCGGCAAGTGGCTGACAAGCACACAGCCCACCTGGTGGGAAATGGTTACCATAGCCTAATGGAATATATAATTAGGTCTCTTAAAAGTAACTTACGTTGTTCAAAACTTCTTATTTCATATTTATCACAGCATGCAAATCTGAAACAAAAATAATTGGACATTAAAACATTTTTTTTTTTCATTTCAAATCACCACATATTTAATTGACTATAATTTTTCAATCTTTTACACTATTAGAAAGGATTAATTATTGCTATCTGTGATTAGGCCTCATTTTGTTTCACCTAATTACATCTATAAATTTAATTTAAATTTAAAACTATAATGATCTCGTGACCGCATAATTCAGTAAATCACTTCATTGATATGGATAAAGTCGTTTTTGTGAATACGATAACAAGTTCCAATTAAAATATTATTTAAGTAGGTATTCATCATTATCAGATGTCGATCACTGGAAGTCGATTAAAACTCCAGGAAATTAAACTTATTGATTTGCACTTTTACTGCCCGATGAAATATCATCATCTAACTTCGCACAACTAATATCGATTAACTAACATCGATCGACTAACATTAATCGACTAACTCAATCGAAACGTTTAAAAATAAATAGTATTTACCTCAAGCAAGCAGGTAGTAAACTATTAAATCACTTAAATAAATAATAGTAAGTACAACTAATATTAATGTACATATAAACCATATTAATATGTCAAGATACCCACAGAGTTTATTAGAAAGCTAATACAACATTGCAAACAGGCTGTCTAATATTTCTGTATGCCAGTCAATCGTCGCCACGTACTAAAATTCCCCTACTTCTAACTACATTGGAACACGATTGTCGTAAACTAAACACGACAACGTGGCCATCAGTCATATTCAAATTAATACAATAATAATCCACAGAACATAAAGATGCGTTTTATGTACTGAACGCACGCGAGCCGTTTGTATCTTTGGCTCATAAACACATATAGCAGTCGTTAAGCTAAGGCTGTGCTGACACTGAGCGTAGTTTGCAATAAGTGAGCTTTGCTGTGCGTAGGCTCATGCCTATTCTGTGATCTGACTAACGCGGTGTAGTGGACATCGTTTTTTTTTATACCACTTAGGTGGCATACCAGCATACGGCCCACCTGATGGAAAGTGGTCACCGTGGCCTATGGACGCGTGCAAAACCAAAATAGTCACACTCGCGCTGCCAACCCTGCAAGCAGTGAGAGTTTCTGTGCCGTCAGTGTAAAAGACACTGCAGGACAAGCGTTTGGTCTTTCCACTGACAGCACAAAAACCCTGCAATGAGCTGTGGCTACCCTACTCACCGCCGGGAACACAACACGAAGTTATTATGGCAGCGGTATTTTGTAGGGCGGAGGTACTGCCCCAGTCGGACTGCTCAACTGGACGGAAATACCGTCGTGTCTTACATCCTCCGAAATAGTAAGTATATAAGGTTTACCGAGTCCATTCAGGTGAATCCAACATAACCTTTGGATACCCCGTTATATGAGATGTGGTTCCTCATGTACAAAAATATATTGAGTGTAGAGAGATTGTAGCTCATCATTGCTCACGGTACTTTGGCAGTATTACTTATAAGTGGCTTCGTTAGAATAGAAATAGTAAATAAAAACCTACTAAATAAAAATCAGATTATCCGACAGAGAACTAAAGTTACCGACATATGTCACAGAATAAGCAAGCTGAAGTGGCAGTGGGCTGGCCACGTTTGTCGAAGGACCGAATGATGGCCGTTGGAGCAAACGAGTCCAAGAGTGGAGACCGCAAAGGTAAACGAAAGGTAGGACGCCCCCTAGTCAGATGGACGGACAACCTGAAAAGGTGGCTGGGACTAACTGGATGCGGAAGACAGAGGATCGGAAAAAATGGTGCACATTGGGAGAGGCCTATGTCCAGCAGTGGACTACGGTGGGCTAATTGATTGATTGAAATAAAAATCACATTTGAATGAAGTCTGAAAAATTGTGATGCAATCTGAAATCAGTACTCAACATCTTTATCACAGCCGATTGCAGTAGTGCCAAATGCATCTTAAGCTTATTTTCTGCAACCTTGGTGTCCGTTCTATTTGTCTTCAACAATAACAATAACATCAATATAAAAATGCCGAGATGTGCCGATTGACAAGTTGCAAGTGTTTGCAATTGAAACAATTCTAATTTGGTAGAAGTACACGCTCATTTTTACACTATTTAACATACTTGCTGTATAGCTGTTAGTACGATACTAACCCCTCGTTTTCACTTAAGTATAAAACATGCCTCGTTTTCACCTAAGTATAAAACATGTATTTGACAAGTTGCAACATATTACAGGCTACAGTGTGAATGCAAAAGTGTTTTATACTTGTTTACAACTTGTTGGCTATACTATATATATATACTATGTGAACGGTGAACGAAAAAGTATTTGAGATACATGTATAAAACAAGTATTGTGTTTTGATTAGTCTTCTACAAGTCTTCAACATGTTTTGAATACTTCAATATGTACAAAAAAAGGCAGTTGACAGTGACAACCATACTTCAACTATAAGTATTTAGTAACTAATCTATCTTTTATAAATCTATGAAGTAAACTTTTTATAACACATGCATAATTTTATATTGTATGTCACTTAGCAAATAATTTGCAACAAATTGTCGGTGAAGGTTTAGCGAGAGCCTCTTATCTAAGATTTATTTGATAAGTAATTCAAAGCGATAATAATTTAGTTACATAATTGGTTTACTAAGTTATGAAATAGTAACGATTCTTTCTTGCTAAATAATTACAAGACAATATTTATTACAATCGGTAAGAGAATTTAAGTTTTCATACCGCCTATCCCGGCTTCATTCATGGGATGATGAACAAATGATTATTTATTTGCCTGGAAGCATTCAAATACCAATATGATTACTATTAGAATTATCGGGATATTTACTATGTTGCATTGTTTTCAGTTTCCGATATTTCGGCGCTATTACAAGCACGTGATCACGGGGAGGTACTGGAGTATTAGCGGTACACAGTGAAAGAGTTTTCAGGAGTAAATATATCGATCTAAATAATAATAAAATATATCTCTTCTATCTATGACTATGATAGTTTAAATGAAAATATGATTTTCCGTCGCACTTAATAGGGTGATAGACATGACAGACTATTGCCGTCAAGCGGGCATGTCGTCATGGTCTGTATGTTTACTGCCGGATGGAAATCAGTCTTATCCCTTCGTCGCCTTGGGAAACCCATTAAACAAGAAGAAATCACTTTTATCGATGGCACCGCCATTTATACTTAGGGATCCGTGTGGCAACGGAGAAAGATTATAAGTATCACCATCCCATCTCATCCGAAGGATGTCGTAAGAACGGAAAAATACACACACGATATCACTGCAAGAGATGGATAATTCAAATAAAACCGTGTACCAACCCGTTTGGCCAGCGTGGTAAGTCAGTCCACCGGTTGGCCAATATCTTGCGATATTGGGAAATGCCTATGTTCAGCAGTGGACTCCGATAGGCTAATTGATAAGGTAAGGTTTGCGTATTCCATATTTTATTAGGACACATCAAAGATTATTCTTTTCTATACCTGTTTGAAAGAAAAATTCAATAACCTTAATGAGTATTTAATATCGGCATCGAACCAAACACCCCAATATTAGCTGAAACATAATTTACGAGCACGCGTCCAATATGCCATAAGTCATTGCGGTGACGCCGACACATTACTAATTAAAGCCAAACTTGATTGCAAACGATACTGCAAGCCGTTTAATTAATATTTTAAAAGAAAGCCCTCGGTTGTTAAATGTGATGGATTTATGTGACTCTGGCTTTGGAGATTGGAGACTGCCTCACAGTGTCTGGGACCACTGTTGGGCATAATTGATATTTTTGCACTGTGATATTAGGACTTTAGTTCAAAATTAATTATGTATTTACTCGTAAAAATGTACAAAACAACTCTCGTATCATACCAGCGTGTGTCAATAATGGTCTGAACCATCTGTGTTCTCTTTTTTTTATATAGGACACGTCAATTGAACTTCGCCTTGCCTGATGGTAAGCTGAAGGCAAACTCCCAGAAAAGAGGGTCACCATTACTTATACATACCGTGCGACAATGGTGACACTCAGCTTGACGGCCTCATCATATGCTTTTTCACGCCCCGCTTAAAGGGCCCGGGACTGTAGGAAGATGGAAACACGTGATCTGGTAATGAATTCCAGGCCTTGATGGTGCGACAGAGGAAAGAGTCTCCGAACACACGATTGAGGTGACGACAACTATCATAATTTTGTTTTGTTTCGATATCCACCGCATTCACGGACATTTCTGATAAGTACTCTGGTATTTGCTCTTTGTGATTACACAAAATAATGTGATGTGAATAATTTGGCTTAATTCAAACTGCTAGGTAGTTCCTGACATTGGCGTGTTCAACCAAACAAACAAACTCTTCAGCGTTTTTAAGATTAGTATAAATAATTATAATGATATTCAATTATCTCATTTTGATTTCTTTTCAAAATATCAATTTAAATAATAAGTTAAATTAAAAAAAAGTTTAAACGTAATTACATTTTTGACACTTAATAAGTATAAGATAACATCGCAACCCGTTTTGGTTGCAATTTTTTTCTGGGTCACTTATAATCTCCTAGTTCCTTTACCACATTTTAAGAGCCCTAGGGGCTTCAATCTAATAAATCCTATGATCCAAGCTTAGAGGTCTCCTGCTGATAACTTCCGTTTGCCGTAACTGTGACACAAGTAGCTTATTAAAGATAACCTTTTTACTAGAACCTTGTTAACCTTGTCCTATGAAGATTAGAAAATATCATCTATTGATATATTGACGGCCTCTGTGGCGTAGCAGTAGAACGTCCGACTGCTACGCAGGAGGAGCGGGTTCGATTCCCGCTTAGTGCAAATATTTGTATCCATGAATACGTATATTTGCATTGCTCTGGATGTTTCTATGTATAATATGTATGTATTTACAAAAAAAAAGTATCTAAGTATGTTTATCCGCATTCTAGATCCCATAACACAAGCTAGTTAAGCTATGCTTACCATGGGTCTAGATAGCGTTGTGTAGAATGTTGTGAAATATTTATTATTTATTATTATTATTATAAAAAAAATATTATATAAGTATGTTTATCCGCATTTTAGATTCCATAACACAACCTAGTTGAGCTATCCTTCCCATGGATCTAGATAGCGTGGTGTGGAATATTGTAGAATATTTATTTTATTTATTTATTCACTAGTATTTTCTAGAAAGAAGAAAGATCTCCTAAAACTTTTTCACTGTTGACCGCCAATACTCCAGTTCCTCCGTGATCATGGTGCTTGCATGGTATACATCCCTATAGCTCAAATAGTAACGTAAGTAGTAGAGACTAACTGTACTCTGTAATGTAATTAAATTCTCAAACAATAGCAAAGTAATCGAAATTTTAGCATCAGAACGGTTCCGCTTTCCTATTTAATTAGTACTAAAGAAAAATCGTGAAGACGGTACAAAAGATAAATTTGTTGTGTCCCGATAAGAATGGACAAGAATAGAGATTTCCGTGAGGCTAACAAAGCGTTTTGGTATCAAATCACACAATTAGAACTGATCGACTGTATGGGTCGGCTAGCTTTGTCGGCGGTTCACTCGTTGCGAATGGTCCGTGTCGCTTGGAACCGGTGATTTCACCTACAGAATACCGCGGCTATAATAACCTCGTGTTGTATTCCCAGCGGTGAGTAGGGTAGCCAGAGCTCACTGGAGAATTTGTTCTGTCACTGGGAAGAAAGGTTTCTCCTGTCTTCTACACTGACGGCACAGAAACTCTATATTTACAGGGTTGGCAGCGCGACTGTGACTCCTCTGGTGTTACAAACGTCCATAGGTCACGGTAACCAATTTCCATCAGGTGGGCTGTGTGCTTGTCTGCCACCTAAGTGGTATAAAAAAAAAATTGACCCTATGTTTTAATTATGTGTTTATTCAAAGAATATTTCTGATATAATACTTGTTACGTGATTACATCTTTACTGTTTTAGTTGCCAAATAATTGATGAAATAATAATTTAATAGATAGGTGTGTAAAACTGATGTTTGTCAATATTTTAGTGATTTTATCTTTACTGTTTCAATTGCAAAATAATATGTGAAATAATAACTTAATAGGCAGGTATGTAGGACATAGTACTGATATTCATAAATATTTACGTTATTATTTAAAAATCATTTATGAATATTTTATATTGTACGTAGTTATTTTTAGTGATATGTATCTTTAGATAAATAAATAAATAATAAATAAACAAATAAATATTCCACGACATTCTACACAACGCTATCTAGATCCATGGTAAGCATAGTTAACTAGCTTGTGTTATGGCATCTAGAATGCGGATAAACATACTTAGATACTTTTTTTTTTGTAAATACATACACATACTGTTATAGATACTGTTTATTACTGTTTATTGTAAAATATCTTATAAACTATTTACTTCGTAGGACTGATATTTGTTAATAGGTATTTTGGTGATGTAATTTACTTTCTGTATTTACAAAATTATTTATGAATAGCAAAATAATATTTGGGACTGATTCATTTGTCAACATTTCAGTGATGCATATTTTCTCCTTAATCGCAAAATTATTCATGTCATATTATTTAATGTATGGGGCTGATTTATTTGTTAGATAATATTTCAGTGATATATTGCAAAATGATTTATGAAATGTTTAGGTATCTGCCGACTTAATTATGGAAAATAAATGATAGATATGTATATTTTAACATATTTGTCTCTCCAGGTTCTTTTAGTTTTATTATTTATATAAAATCAGATTTAAAATATTGTTTCGCATGTTGATATTTTTTGTCTAATTTACTCAAAATAGTTTCTGTGATTTGTAAATTAATCGTAGTGTAAAATAAATTAACATAGAAAGAGCTACTAGAGTAGTTTTCGCTTATCAGACGTCAGATAATAATATATGTCTATGACGTGAAGCTAATAAATATATTTCTAAAACAGTAATGGTTCATGGAATGTTGAGTGAGATAATAAAAAACGACTATATTTCATGTAGGTAATACATATTTATAATCATGTAAATTTTCTTACATTTAAAATTCAATAACATTTTTAAACAATTACAAAAACAATTATTTCTAATTGACATTCTTAATAACAAATAGGAAAATAAATTACATTGACGTCATTCATTTTTAAGATAAGATAAGATAAGATTCATTTATTTGTAAGAATATTGTATAGAAGTTGTTACAAAGTTGGTTGTACATAATATTCTGCTGTCTCCAGCGTACAAATGTTGAAAGGTTGTAATACAAATTTAAATAATATCAGCATATAATTAATAATAATTTCACGTTTAAATGATATAGTTATGATAGAAGTTATATAATTACAAAATGTCAAATCATAGGTTATACAAGTCAAGGTTCACAGAATAAGTCAATTTTAGACTCAAAACGAGATTAGAAGAAAATAATGCATACATTAATTTGTACATTTGATTCTCAATCAGTGCTACCAAAATTATATACTAAGGACATAAACAAAATATCGACTGGTTAAAGGCGCAAGTGATATTGAATATTCCAAAGGAAAAGATACAAAACGACCTCACAAATATTTTACTGTAATGCCATTTTCTTGTGAAATGTCATTGTCGCTTACATCCTATAGCTTTCAACCGCCGATATAAATTTAAAATGATAATCACGGGTCCTAAGTTGAGCGTACCCGTGGTGTTTGCGTCACACGGCACGGACAAGCGCTGTCATCTCAAAGGGATCACAGTGATCGACGTGATGACTCTGCGTTTTACTGACTGACTGCCCACCCCGCGGCGTGGCGTGATGATAGGATAACTAATAAAGTTCTTATTAAGCAGGAAAGATTAATAATGAAAGAATATAATATTATAATAATAAGTACGAGTATACTTTACATATTATAAATTGGATATCAAGTATCAAGATTTTAAACCACCGCTCAATTTTATCTGTGAAAAAGAAACACAAGTAAAATCTTGCCAAGTGGGGATGGAAATTTAGATAGCTTTACTCATCATTACATTTCTAGCGATTTCCACTAGAACCACTTATTTTATTGAATCGTGAGCAATATCGCAATAATAGCAATATCGTATGACCTCCAAATCTCGAGATGAAAGCCTGCGTAAGAGTCTAAACCGTTATTTGCAGGTGCACCGACTAGCAGGAGAGAATGACTTGGACCCAAGTCCCAAAGGCGTTGGTTATGTCCTTTGCAGTGACAGTATTTCCGTCCCAATTGAGCAGTCAGACTGGGGAAGTACCTCCACCCTACAGAATACCACGGCTATAATATAATAACCTCGTGTTGTGTTCCCGGTGGAGAGTAGGGTAAGCAGAGCTCACTGAAGAGTTCTTGTGCTGTCAGTGGGAAGACAAGGCTTGTCCTGATTGTTTCTTCTGCACTGACGGCACAGAAACTCTCTCTTTCTACAGGAACGTTAGCACAGGTGAAACTCCCTTGGTGTTGCACACGTTCATACAGATAGCACCTACTGTTATAAGATTTAAAAAAAATCTTTATATAATAACCTTGGTTTCCTTTCAAAATCTACCATGTTTTTAACTAACCCAGTTTACCTAACTCTACCTAATATATTCAACTAGCATTCTGCCCGCGAGGATAACTTATCTCCAGTTCCACACAACCGATTGCAATCGAATAAACGTAAGATTTTAAGTCCGATCAAGACCTTTCTAACAAAAAAAATCGCATCAAAATCCGTTTAGTTGGTTTTGCGTCTATCGCAAACAAACTTCCAATTTACAATTATAGAATAGGTATTAAGCAATGCTTATTAAGCATCGCAGGTTTATAAGTGCCCGGTTAATGGCAATAGGCTCGCCACCTATTACATTAGGACCTAAACATAAACTGGCGAAATGTGGGTGCTAGCACCTCTGCCTACCCCTTCGGGGATATAGGCGTGAGTTTATGTATATGTTATGTTATTAAGCAATTATGAATTAAAACAACCAGCAAACAAAACATCGTCGCGACAAAATTCCAAACAAACTTCAAACCCGACATTTGTTTAATCATGATCATCATTATCCTGCTATCAACAATGATCCCATCATATTCTAACATGTCGTCAATCACCTCCTCTTGATTCACTATTGAAGCTTTTTAATTGATGTTCATTCATTTTCGTATTCTTTTTTTTTTCGACAATTAAAACTTTTGTATATCGGGCCCCTACCATGAGTTGCAAATTCTCCGTTGATTTGGAACCTTTTGAGTTATTTTTATTACGTTTGTTGTTTGTGGAATCTAATATGGAGATGTTTCTATGAGAAAATTTCATAGTTTAGTTTATTGTGGTTACACCTAGTGGTACATAATTAAGTCAATCAGGTCATGTGCAATTTAAAAAAAGGATCAAGACTAACCGTAATTAGACAACCTTTGTGATATAGCAGTAGAGTTTAGACTGCAAAGTCGATAGCTTAGTGGTTAAGTAGCTGGCCTTACGATCGGGAGGTCCCGGAGTTCGAATCCTGGCCATTACACTACCGACGTGAACCCACTCCTAACACAAGTAATTTAGCTTAACCGGATGGGGTTAGATTGAGAGAATATAAGTAATTTCTTTTTATTTATGTCTGTTCAGACCAGTGCAAATTGAAGGTTTGACTTCCGCTTCGTTGAAGATAGAGCTTTGTAATATATTCTAGAAATATTAAATGTTTAACAAAAATAGAGTAGAAGACATGACAGATAAGGTATAACAAGATAGTAGGAAGTGAAAAAAATTGGGTTCGATTTTGTAGTGAGAGTGAAACCAGTGGTTATGCAGATACGCGTAGTGAACGAACTCGAAAGAGGGTAGATCGATATATTTACTCCTAAAATACATTTTCACTTTTCACCACCAATACTCCAGTTCCTCCGCGATCATGGTGCTTGCAACACCGCCGTAATATCGGAAACTCTGAACAATACAACATGGTAAATATCTCAATTACTTTAATACTATTACAAAAACAAGATATTGTTCCTTTTTTTATACCACTTAGTTGGTAGAGAAGCACACGGCCCACCTGATGGAAAGTGGTTGCCGTGGCCTATGGACGTTTGTAACACCAGAGGAGTCACAGTCGCGCTGCTAACCCTGTAAGTACCTACAGAGTTTCTGTGCCGTCAGTAGAAGACAAAGCCTATATTCTTCCACTGACAGCACAAATTCTCCAGTGAGCTCTGGCTATCTTAGCAAGAAAGAGGCGTTATACGTGTGCATGAATCATTGTTGTGCATCAAACAGACAATTCAAACATAACTGCTGTATCGATGGAAATATTGACAATGCACTAGAACTAAACATACGTACCGGTATCAATAACCAACTGATACCATATCTGTAATCGTTTTATCGGGTGATGCCTCGTTGTCTGATAAGGCGGAGTACTTATTAACAACAAAGACGATAATTCACCTCACTAATAGAAACGAACAGAAAAGACAGTAAAACTAGAAGACAGTACAAATAGTAGGAGTAGGTACAGACAGAGACCAAGGACTCAGAGGTGAAGGTCTCGGATACGACCGCAGTGAAGCTAGGATGATGATGATTACAGATACATTCATATTATGACGCCTTTGTCTCTGGAGAGTTAGGCAGAGGTGAATTTACACCCAAATTTCACCAATAATTTTATTCAGTCCCGTTTAATAGGGGGTAAGCCTATTGACGTATTCCAGGCACTAGTGTTGACTCGAATCATGCATATGAGAGCCTATGCTGTTATATATCTATCTGTTGTTAAGCAGCCCTATCCCTTACACGCCTTGTACTACACCGCATGGGATGGGATCGAGAGACATGGCGCACATTGGGATAGGCCTATATCTGGCAGTGGACTGCGATAGTCTATAGTCGATCAGGGGTTCGAGTCTGCTAAAGCAAAACCTCTGTTATACCAAGGGCAATGCGAAAATGTTCTATTAATTTTGGACTTTAAGTCAATGTTTATATGGTCCAAAATTAAACGTCATTTTGCAATCTGAAAGTAAAATTACGATGAAATTCAATTTTTTTTAATGAAACAATTATTTTGGACATCAATACCTATATAAAACCTATATAAATAAGATAGATAAATAAGGTAGCCTAGTGGTATCGGTAATGGACTGCTGAGACGAGGTCTCGGGTTCGATGCCAGGTTTTACCATGGCACACACCAATGACTATTCGATGCTTTTCGAAGTTATGTGTGTATTTATAGCAGGTTTATAAGTGCCCGGGTAATGGCAATAGGCTCGCCACCTATTACATTGGGACCTAAACATAAACTGGCGAAATGTGGGTGCTAGCACCTCTGCCTACCCCTACGGGGATATAGTCGTGGGTTTATGTTATGTTCTGTTAATAAGAACTATATAAAAAAATATAAAAAATAGTAAAAGTTGTGTCTGTGGTTTGACAGTGGTCTTGCTTTAGTAGGTACCTACAATGGAGGGCCGGATTGATTGATGGTCCAAATAGTTCTAGTATTCGAGAAATAATCATGAATCAGAGTTAGTGCCTGGTACTGTCATTGCTTATCTGTTAAAACTAAAAGTCTACTTCCTAAGTGATATTTCCCAGTCAAGCTAAGGATGACTCAAACACCTAGAAAATTGTTTATTAAGGAAGTAATAACAGGAATATACTATTTGTACGATGATCACGTGTGAGGCAGTACGAATCTATTGGACACAGTGAAACAGCTATATCATTATAAATATTATATTGTGTTGTGCGCTACTAACGCAGAAACAGATGTTCAACAAAAACGCACTCCAGCGCAGATATGGACAGTCATTGCGTTAATCGTTTTATAAGAAAGATGCGTAGACCTACAAAAGGTACGTCGAAATTAACAAATGGTAAGTTGTGTTCAAAATATAATACAATGTCGTGGGAAATATGAGTATTTGTAACATTAAAATCACAGAATCTAATTGAATTCGATCACATTGTGTTTTCTGACGTTAGTTCTAGAACCTCATTAAAACAAAAGTTTTTTTGTGTTTTTTTCTTTTTCATTCAAACGCTAATTCCAGTTGCACCCGAGGCTTGTAATTTGAGTCCGGGGTCCAATCTCCCACTCTTCACGTTCACAATTAACTTTTATGACTACGTCTCCCAACACCGAGAGAAAAGCCTGCATCAGAACCTGCACCAGCATGTGTACCAGCGGCACGCCGTTGAGCTTCGTTTGGGGTCTAAAAAGTTGGTACATACTAAACTAACCTAACACAACTAAGTAGGTACTACTTGAATGGCCGCTGCCGTAGATATTTAGGTATTTATTTATTGTAAGTCAATTACAATATTCA
This sequence comes from Eilema griseolum, assembly GCA_963662185.1. Classification (NCBI taxonomy): domain Eukaryota; kingdom Metazoa; phylum Arthropoda; class Insecta; order Lepidoptera; family Erebidae; genus Eilema; species Eilema griseolum. The sequence goes on from OY759240.1 coordinate 26,586,996, forward strand.
TGTTATAGAAATTGAGAAGACAAGAGCAGTACAAAGGGCGGCCTTATTGCTTTACGCAATTTCTTCCAGGCAACCTTTGGATGGAAATGTATGTTGGTTGCAGTCTTTGGGAGTTGTGTACATTTTATGATAGGAAACTATTAAGATTACACATAATCCTGCTATATAATCGCATGGAGGCGTGAGCACCGCGTGAACTCTGACCGCCGTTTATGTCACATCGTGACTGAATCCTTATCGATGTTTGAGAAATGGCTGATATTATGATGTTGCGATTTGCTGTTGGTATTTAAAGACGTCATGCAGTACTCTTTGAAAAGGATAGTACAGGTTGGTGTCAAGGACATTGCTATTTAATAGGGTTTTTTTTTACGTGCGCAAAATCCCCACGGATACCTCCCCACCGGAGCCGATGGAGGAGGTTATGTCGGACTCGAACCGACTAAAACGCACGCCGCCTGTGGGTCGCTTTGGTTGTCGAAGGTAAGGTTGACAGGCATATCCCTCGCACCCCGGCCGACCCAGGGCCATCTCTCACGATCTGGCCCTCTTCTCGGGTGTGGGGACTACAGAGTCCCCAACTCGTCCCCGGAAACGGGGAGTCGCGCCAGGCGCGCCACTGCCGCGGATCTATTTAATAGGGTTAGCACTGCGATGAAAAAGGACGAGATTATCGTATGCCTGGACGTCGTCGCCAAATGGAGATTGAATGGAGCGTTTGCAAAGTCGAATTATGGCTCCATCAAGGTGCGAGTATGGGTTTTAGTGCGTGAGAGCTACAACATAACGGGTTCCGTATAATTAAAACACCCACTGACGAAAAAAAAAGGTTTTATCTAGTGGTATGTCAGCTGTCGGTAACTAGAGGATAGGTAAGCCGAAACCTATTTCAGTTGTTTAGTTAGAAAATTATCGGAACTAACATTTAGATTTTCCAGTACACATGCTACCTACTTGTCCTACTGTAAATCTGCTGGTGTACAATAAAGAATTATCTATCTATCTATCTGAAATTTGAACACTTGAAATCTGAAACGGTTCGAAGTTTTTAAAACATCTGTAGGTACCGATCTAGGAGGCTAAATCAGAAGATGTTTGTATGGTTTTATGGGACAATGTATTAGTTCATAAGATGTGCTTGTACTTAATAAATAAAAACTCAGAGTTGATATGAAGACACGTCAATTAGACTTTGCCTCGCCTGATGGTAAGCTGAAGGCAAAGTCTCAGAAAAGAGTGTTACAATGGTGACACTCAGCTTGATGGCCTCTTCATGTTCTTATTCATACGTTTCCGAAAACTGCCTTGTTATACTCTTCCCTGCGAACTGCCTTGCGAATTAGATTCTAAATATCATTAATCCATCAAGTCTCATATTCAATTAGGTCACAAAAGTATCAATTATGAACGTCAAAATTGATTTACTATTGAAATCCATAAGTGATACTATATATACAATCATAATGAATAAGATATTATATTGACGAATTACTTGACATCCTTATTCAGACCTCTCGAAGAGTTAACATCAGCATTTATCTTTCGCCCACACTATTCTTATATCACAAATTAGAACATCATTAGTATAGTAAATAGATTATTATTTTGCATGCACCTACCTCAATGTATCTCTGCATCACCCTAAGGTTGACTGTTAGATAATGCCTTTAGCAATAAGTCCGCCTTTGTACAAAGTTACTATGCATAAAGTTTATTAAAATTAAAAATATTCAGCCATCGAAAGTTAATATCTACTGTCTAATACTGTGGGCACTATTCAGACCATCAAATAATGGTAAGCATACAGCACCAAGTACAAATTTAGCTACAGGCTATAGCATGTTCATTACCCCATAAGGCTGGCGCCACGGCAGTCTACAGTCTAAAGCTTTCACAACACCCTATATGTAAATAGGGATGTATGTACGAGACTAACATAGCAATGAGTCATAACGGTCCATCACTCGTATTATTACATGGAAGTATATGCTTGTCTTAGGCAATTAATTGCTAAGTATCCAACTTAATTACCGTAAACTTGACCTGTGATTTCAATGACATAACTTGATTTCTTATCATAGAAATAAGTGTGGAGTCTAAAAAAGGTGCCCGTTTTGACGGCAACAGGCTCGCCCCTAATACTGCTACTCATAGTTGTTTAAAACATTGTGACACTAGAAAATATCTCACTTTATTAAAAATATCTACTAATATAACAACAGCAATGTAACCTCTACTTTAAAGATTTTTTCACACGACCCACTTGATGGAAACTATCATGGCCTATAAGACAATAACACCAAGAGGAACCTTCTATAGACCTTCGTAAAAAAACAGTTTTTTTTATTATTTTATGTCAATTACATGAGACAATATGATAGGTATGTCCTAATAAACAAATATTTAGTAACAGAACCGAACTAATATTTGGACAGACACACAGACGTGCTATCAATATCTCAGTTCCCGAGTGTTGACTCGCACTGCCCCACGCGCCGAGGTGACTCGACGCTCAATCCTGTTGATCGCTAGGGGGCGCACACTTCTGAACATCGGAGACATAATCCTCGATATAGCAAGGTCATCATTTTGATTTCCATTATAATAATAAGCTCAATCTGGTAGCAAATTCGTAGTGTATATTAAATGAAAAGTCTTATATCACTCACTGACTCATGAATGCCCAGCCCAAATCCTTGAACTTAGAAAGCGGAAATTACTACTAATTACGTTCAGTTTTATATGGCATGCTCAAGTGTGAGCACAGCTAGCAAACTGTATAACCATTCATTATTCACTCACTCACACTCGATTGAAAAAAGGAATTAATTTTAAAAAAAAAGTAATAATATGATGTAATTAAATAAGCCTAGACACGTGTCATTATTACGATTTCTTGTTGAATGTTTAGTAGGCTTGCAATAGTTTTGAGTAAAAGCTACTAAGTTTTGAGATCTAAAACGATGAAATAATATATTGTCGTTTTTGAATTTTTTGTTGTTTCAATAAATAGGGAATTTAATATGCAATAAGAATAGTCTTTCGATGATAAGAAGTGGGACAATTCACAGACAATACGCGATGACATAACATATTAAAGAAAATATTGAGAAAATATCTTACACTTAGAAACAAAACTTAAATATCATACAAAGACAACAGGAGAGTAAAAAAAACATCAAAAATGACATAAACATCCATTTCGCACCACGTAATTCTCATCCGGACATTCTGTTCCCAATTGAGGACAGTCCGCAATGTTCCGAAAGCGTGGCCACTCAACCGTTAAGTGACGATGATCGACAAAAAAGCATGAAGTGCGATTTTATGAACACTAAGCGTTCGATTCGCATAGAAAAATATATAACACTGGAGTAACAAATGATGTTGTTTGCAAGAAAGGGGCCTCGAAAATGGGCCTCAAAAAGGCCTAGAAATTGATGTATGATAGGCCTGCTGGGCCCATTGATAGACGTGACGTCATCGCTTTTATCAGACGCCTGATGGAGCCTCCTTTGGATTTGACTGGAGGCTTTTGAGTGCGTCTATTTGTAGTTTTGACTTTGATTCGAATAACTGAATGTGGAGAAAAATACGTTTTGATAAAAATTGCGAGAAAAAGACATTTCTTTATGTATAGACCACGGACTTTTTAAACAGGATTACTTAATGGTGAGCGGTTAGGTGCTGTCTGTCAATCGCGTCTTATCAACAAGATAAAAAGAGGATGACATAAAGAGGAACATAGAAATAAATAGAAGGCAGGTAAGATGGCCAGCACGTGTTATCCATAATCTCGATAATTTATGTCTGCTGAAATATAGCCGAAACGTCGGGATAAATGTAAACTATACCAAATAAGTCGCGATAGAGCCTATTAAAAATTGAATTTATTTCAATAAGCGATATTCGCATAAACATCCGACATACAGTATCATAAGTCTATATTAAATGAAAGGATGGTTATTTAGAGGGCAATAGACAATCAATACCGCGGTAGCCTAGTGGTAAGGATAATGGACTGCTGAGACGAGGTCTCGGGCTCGATCCCAGGTTTTACCATGGCACACACCAGTGACATTTCGATGCTTTTTGAAGTTATGTGTGTATTTACCGCAGGTTTATAAGTGCCCGGTTAATGACAATAGGCTCGCCACCTATTTCATTGGGACCTAAACATAAACTGGCGAAATATGGTTGCTAGCACCTCTGCTTACCCCTTCGGGGATATAGACGTGAGTTAATGTTATGTTTATGTTATTTTCAATAGACTAACTACCCTTTGGCCAAAAGTAGACTTATACATTAAAGGAGTAAGCAGAAGTGTATAGAGGATTTATTGTCATGATTATTTAGCTGCGGTTTTCTCATGTGCCTACAATATGGGATTCTTCAAGAGGGGCATTACAAGGTTTCTTCAGGGTCCACACCGCGAGTGTGACGCCCTTACACACGTCCATAGGCCACGGTAACCACTTCTCATCAGGTGGGCCGTATGCTTGTCTGCCACCTTAGTGGTATAAAAAGCTATAGTTTTCCAAATCGATGGTGGTGAAATGCGTGAATTTGTCACAACACTCACAGCACTGTTGCGACCATAGCTTCGGTATAGAGGCGACGATGGCGGAATGTGCCGAGTCACACTGCTTAGGGGAACACTCCGGTTGCTCTTCAGCCTGAGGGTCGAAATTATTTAACATTGTTGATCGATATCCGAATTAATTGTTGAATATATAAAAGATAGTTGAATTTTACTGAGTGGATTGTTATTTAAATTCGATTCCGTTTACAGCAAATTTCTTTATTAGACTGCCATTTTAGGTACTGCATCTGAAATGGGGTCGTTATTCATTAGATTGCAGCTTAGCTTACCATCAGGCGGGTTGTAGTTAACTTGACGATCTAAATATTGATTAGCGAATGCATTGTTATCATCGTTCTTAGTTTACTCTACAGAGACTGAGTTCAGTTTGGTGTTTTAATTTTTTTTATACCACTTCGGTGGCAGACAAGCGCACGGCACACCTAATGGAAAGTGATTACCGTGGCCTATGAACGTGTGTAACACCAGAGAAGCCACTCTCGTGCTGCCGACCCTGTAAGCACAGAGTTTCTGTGCCGTCAGTGTAGAGGACAAATCAGGACAAGCCTTTAGTCATCCCACTGACAGCACAAATTCTCCAGTGAGCTCTGGCTACCCTACTCAATGCGGGGAACACAACACAAAGCTATTATAACCGCAGTATTCTGTAGGGCGGAGGTACTTCCCCAGTCGGACTGCTCAATGGGGCGGAAATACCGCTGTGTCCTACCTTCTTTAATTTAATTGTTATTGGGAGCTTTTGAGTGTAATATTGCCGTCTTGATTTCTCAACCCTGTGAGAGAAACTTGCACCAGTCTGTGGTTTATTTGGCGCGCGGGCTGGCAGGCCCTCTATTATACTAAAGCAAAACAACTGATACACCACAGACGCTGCAAAAGCATCAGAAGGTTTCTTAATGGTCGGCAGCGCGAGTGTGACGCCCCTGGTGTTGCATACGTCCATAGGCCACGGTAACCACTCCCCATCAGGTGGACCGTGTGCTTGTCTGCCACCTAAGTGGTATAAAAAAATATGGCATTAAACCTTTCATACATACATCATACATATAACCACGTCTTTATTCCCGGAGGGTTAGGCAGAGATGACTTAACAGTCACATTTCACCAATCATTGGAACCTTTCACATTGAAAAATAATTCTAATGCTATCAGATAAACCATTGGAAATTGATAATGTATGTATGTATTATATATATTCCTAATAATATTAATTGTATTCATAATATGATAATTTTAATATAGTTATTTTGATATTAAACACGTATCTGTGTTTGGAAATACATTACAATCACCTAGCATGCTGCTAAATTGATCGTATACATATCATACAATATATCCTATCTACAAATATTGGCGATAATAATTATATTTTTATTCTAATGCAATCACAGCTTAGCGGTCTATTGCCACTGGATTGTTCCAATAAACCGGTACAATCATTAATTTAGCAATAAAATGAAATGACAGGAAAAATAAATAGCCATCGGCTAACTTGAATAAGACTATTAATGATTAATACTGTCACAGATAGTATAGTTTTTATTATTTCTAAAGGACATAAATTATATGATGGACACAATATGTATTTGAATTATTAAAAATTAAAGATAATATTTTTCTAAAAAATTGATTATTTCAATTCGTTAGTGAACGGACGGTTTTTATTATTAAAATGATAATTGTAATCGGTTATTGGTATATTAGTTATTGATAGAACGATAGTTTGTCAATTTATTAATAACAGAATTATCATAAATTCTGTTAAAATTGACAAATACTTAGAGATATATTGAGGAGCGTGCATATAGATTGTTATTAACATTTTTGGTTTATTCTTTGAAATCTATTTTTGTTTCTAATTTTCATGTTCATTTTCAAAAATACAATAGTGTAAGAAGGCAAGCTGGGTGTCACCAATGTACGGGAGACGGAAACAGGCACGGAGAGAAAACTATGTACGTTTTGATACACGTAAATTTAATTGCTCAAAATAATGCCTAGCTATACTACAGTGAGGATTGCAAGTCCCACAAGTATAATTTAATTTTATCAGTATTGTTCCGTATTCACAAACAATAAAGTACGCGGGAGGTCATTCGGTTTCGGAGAATTTTGCTAGCGCGATGCAGAAAACCGGCACAGCGCCATCTATCGCGGGTGACAGCAACTTTCCTTGTATTAAGCTTTGTGGTGTTACAATAGGGTTTTTTGTTTGTTTCTGTAAAGAGCTGTACGTAGGCAAATCAGTATTTATTTTTTTCATAATAGATAATAACAAGAAATCTATGGGAATGAACTCACAAATAAGTAATAGATGTTTAATTTTAAAACATAATATGCAATAAATATTCTTCGTAGTGATAACTCATGCAGGTATCAAATACTTTATGACAATTTAACAATACTTGTAAGTAATATAGGTAAATACATGGTTTTACTTCGTACAAGACGACTTAGGGATATGGCTGTATAACATAAGACAGATATATACAGCCCAGACTCAGCCTCAGATGCATGGCTTGAATCAGCAATAGTGCCCGGACACGGAAATAGGCAGTCCCCGTATAACGTGGGACCTAATACAATGATTGGTGAAATATGGGTGTTAATTGATCTCTGCCTAACCATCCTTTGACAAAGGCGTACCTAATGTCTATCTGAATGTGATGTGTAAAATTTAACTATGTAAAAACATTCTCCTGGTAACCAAAATTAATGGGCTTCTCGTTAACCCTTCCAGCTTAGCTATATTGATTGTGTTAGATGTCAGTTCACATCAGCAGTGTAATTTTTTTTTTATATAGGACACGTCAATTGGACTTCGCCTTGCCTGATGGTAAGCTGAAGGCAAAGTCCCAGAAAAGAGGGTCACCATTACTTACACATACCGTGTGACAATGGTGACACTCAGCTTGACGGCCTCATCATATGCTTTTTCACGCCCCGCTTAAAGGACCCGGGACTGTAGGAAGATGGAAACTGTCTGAATGTGGAACAAAGAACCTCTCGTTCGTTATTTCAACTCCATAACCACTAAGCTACCGACATGAGCTCACAGAATGCACGGATTCCCAGCATAACTTATTTACGAAACTGTTATACACGCCAGAACTACGTTGCACGGTCCCGGTCCCGACAACGCACGTTGTGTCCCATCCCTACAGACAGACATGAGTCGAGGGCCGAGGTCAGGCGTTTCCGTCAACCTGTTGGACGCCGGGCTGCGATTAATGCGTCCCCACTCTATGATATATCGACTCGATTCACACTGATTTCAACGAGAACCTGTTTTTATGCTGACCTAAGATGAAACTGCACTGTTCGATGTTAAGCTGGTCTCACACGGACTCGCTGAATTCAAAACATCCGGAATTTCTTATAAAGTCACTATAGTGCACACCTACTGAATAAATCGGACTAAAATTTTCCCAGATTGATACTGATAGCGTCGGAATACTTTGGATAATAGAGCAGCACATACATCTGGAATACAGATTTTGAGTTCTTATAACGTTGTAAACTGGTGAGCATGTATAAAAACAATTATGAAATTAGAAGTAGCGAAAGATGTGTACCAGGACCGTGGCAAATTCAAAACTTTAGTCTTTGCCTACCCCACTAGGAAAAAGGCGTGACTGTATGTAAAAGCATCTGTAGAGGCCGCAAAGCTAAGTGCCACCATTGTAACATTACTTAGTGTCTGTAATGGTGACCCTCTTTCCTGAGACTTTGGCTTTAGCTTACCATCAGGCGAGGTGAAGTCAATTTGGCGTGTACTAAATAAAAAAAGTATGTTAAAACGATTAGTGTTAATCCCTCCTCCATACACGTGTTTTTTGTAAGTACTCGGTCCACCTGATGGAAATTGCAGTCGACTCTGACCTTCTATTACTTTTGAAGAACCCTTAAAAACTTGTAACATGAGACTAAGTGATCAATCAGAATTTTTAAGAATATGTGAGGTACGATGGCATAATTTAAAAATATGATATCATATTATTAATTTAAAAAGACACCTGGACGTGTGAGACCAGCATTAGACCAACTCCGTTGTACGAGTGTATTGTCTGAGTTTTCACGTAGGATTTCGCGGGGACAACACTATGTGACAGGCAGCTGTCAGGTATGCAAAACAAACTTAGGTAAATGTTAAGTAAGTAGATTTTTTTAAATTCATTAGTTATTAATGTTATTAAAGAGAATGACTATCATAATACAGTTCTTTTAAGCATCGACAGAGACGTGAAGGAGGAGGCGGGGCGGGAGCGGCAGCGAGAGCGACGAAGGATCGCAAGACAAGCTGCCCGCGTACGAAGGCAACTCGGGCGTCGGAGGTCGATGAACGACCTCCGCCCCCCATGAGCGCCGGCCTGGGGGTGACAGGTGGAGCTGCCTGTCACCCTGGCAGAAGCAGGCCGCGGCGGTGGCGCGTCTGGCGCGCCTCCCCGTTTCCGGGGACGAGTTGGGGACTCTGTAGACCCCACACCCGAGAAGAGGGCCAGATTTTGAGAGATGGCCCTGGGTCGGCTGGGGTGCGAGGGATATGCCTGTCAACCTCACCTTCGCCAACCAAAACGACCCACAGGCGGCGTGCGTAGTGCGACATAACCTCCTTCACCGGCTCCGGTGGGGAGGTATCCGCGGGGATTTTGCGCACGTAAAAAAAAAAAAAAGCATCGACAGAGAAATGACGAAAGAAATAGCTTCAGTATGACAGTTTCTATCAGCACGTATTTATTTTTTTATACCACTTAGGCGGCAGACAAGTAACCGGCCCACCTGATGGGAAGTGGTTACCGTGGCCTATGGACAACACCAGGGGCGACACACTCGCGACAAACTCGTCACATTTAATAGTTAATAGATATTACTAGACCACTATCTTAGTATTTTCCCGGTCACATCTGAGGCTTATACTCCTCATTTAAATTAGGCATATTATGGGTTTATAGGCCGTCTGACCTAGGAGGTCCCGAGAGGAAAACCAGTGCCAGAGCCTTCTCTGTTAATCAGTAGATATTTGGATGGTTCGTTACCTCCCGAGTCAAGACTCACCAAACACAATAGGTCCATCAAATATATTCATTATTAAAAAAATTAAACGCTAAAAACTACAAGACTAATGTCGCCAAACTCTCACGTCACACAAAATAGTGATGACGTCATAATATTCAGTAGAGAACAAAGGCAACACGAGTGTGACTCCCCTGGTGTTGCAAACATCCATCGGGCACGAGTTTTCCTTTGCTCACAGTGATATCACCTCTTACAACACCCTTCACATGAAATTGTCTCCTTACTCCGTCTCCACACGGATTATATTCTATAATCAATCCCCCAAGTGGTATAAAAATGTCCAATGTCAATACTTAGGTATCTGGTTTTCCTGGAGTTACTTTTGATTGAAATGAGTACGTAGCCTTTATAGGTACTCATCAACACATTGTATCCAGCATAGGCATGGTAATAGCGTTACCAGTAGCCGTCAAAACAGCATCCATGTAAAGATTGACGTGGAATTATTTAGCCAGACGGGCGCAATCGACAAGCTGTCCACGCCACGCGAATCAACCGTGAGTGCACTTTTTATAGCCTTTATACATGATGTTCATTTTCAATTTAAACAAACAAATAGGATGTTCTATGAAATATGAAACAGCTATGAAATAGCTTACTATATAATAAAGAGGTAAAGTTGGTGAGATTGTGACGTAGGGGGAAATCTCTAGAATTACTGAACAGATTTTGAAAATTCTTTTACCAATAGAAAGTCACATTATGGACTGCTGAGGTCTCGGGTTCGATCCCAGGTTTTACCATGGCACACACCAATGACTTCTCGATGCCTTTCGAAGTTATGTGTGCATTTATCGCAGGTTTATAAGTGCCCGGGATTACCCGGGCACTTATAAACCATTATATATACACTTATAAATTGCCATTAGGCAATAGCGAATAATAGAGATGAAGAAATGGAGTGTGCTAGCACCTCTGCCTACCCCTTCGGAGATATAGGCGTGAGTTTATGTTATGTTGTTATTATTTGTGAGTGCGTGTGTATAACTCATCACCCAATCGAGGAGAGTCAGCAGCGGGAGTGGGATCAGAAGTCCACGCGGGCGGAGCCGAGGGCGACGTCTAGTATTTAACAAAGGCGCTAGGACGTTCGTAGAAAGGAACTTTCCTCAACACTGCTTCCTCTTAGCGTTAATCCAATTTACATTAGAAGCTTTCACTTCCGAGTCTGGGGTCCGCTTTACTAGTCTAACTGCGGATATGGCTAAGTTTCGATATCGATTCGTTCAACAACGCTAAAGTAGTTTCTTAAATTCTTATTTTCTGATAATCTTAGATTTTAAACCTTCCGTAATATAATAAACATAAACTGATAGGTTAGTTAAACAATTGACTGATAGGTACATTTATCGAATACAAAAAGGTTTTCGTGTTGACTGTACATAGTATCCATAGTATATATATTTATTTATTTATTATATACCTACTTTAATTTATGCCAATTACAATATTCATGTTACGGAAATTGAGAAGACAAGAGCAGTATAAAGGGCGGCCTTATCGCTTTACGCAATTTCTTCCAGTTCTTCCACCTTATGTGTAAAACCTTATCTAAAATTGAGCACATTTATGCCATCCGACCTCCTCGCGAATGAACCTGCACCAAAGTCTAGTCCGTTAATCAACAGGTGAGATGGACTAGGGTACGGAAAATCTTGGTAGGGCTCCTTATACTTGTGACGGTTATATATCAAAATACCGAATTTCATAATACCGATGTACGAACGACCGAAATTCAAAATCTCGAATGTTCAAAATACCGACAGTACGAAATCCCGAAGTACAAAATCCTAAAGTTCAAAATACCGAAAATTCGATTTTTGGGTGGTTTCATGTGGGTGGTTATAAAAAGTTGTAATTCGGGATTTAAAATTTCGGTATTTTCATGCATAACCCTCTTGTGACAGTATTGAATGAAAAATGTATGAAAATTCCATTCAATTTATTTCACAATATCTCATTCTTCTCAACAAATCTACGTAATTGTGACAAATCGCCTGGCTATTACCGCGAACTATTGTTATTTATTACTAATAGTACGTGACGCTATGAATAAATGCCGCAATTATGATGCTAATTGCAATGCTGCTTATTACAAGTTGAATTAACAATAAGTCTTACGTGCAGTTCAATGAAGAATGTCTGTTGATAAACTATACTTTTTTTGACCCACGGATACCCTCCCCTAATAGGGCACTGGGGGTTATGATTGGCTCGAACCGACAAATGTCTTTCGGTCGTTTGAACATCGGTATTATGACTTTCGGGATTATGATATGTAACCGTCTCAAGTGAAGCCCTACTAAGATTTGCCGGACCCTAGTCCATCTCACCTGTTGATTAACGGACTTCAACGGAGGTTCAATCGAGGGGCTAGGAGGTCAGATGGCAGTCGTTCCCATGAATACGCTCAATTTTAGATAAGGTTTCAGATGCCGATGTGTAAGGTGGCCCCATAAAGCATTTTTCTCGCACCCCAGAGTTTCGAAAGGTAAAAAACTTGGCCGGGGAAATGAACCGCATTCTGAATCACTACCAATATACCTAATGAAAAATAAGTGGATAAGTAATGAAGTGTAGTATACATAGGATAGCTATATTATCCTTAACTCAACGTATACAATTATTGGTACTGAGCCGGAATCGAACTCTGTGTCTCCGATGACGTACGAACGCTCTATCGCTACCCCACAGAGGTTGTCTTAAATGTTTGTATATTCTCAGCTGTTGTCCACTTGTTTTTTTTTTACAATTTTTTCTTGCACTCTAATCCCCCAAATGTTTGCTGGGAGAAAACTCAATATTGAGTTAAACTCGGATTGTTCACCAAGATGTATTTGTTATTGCATGTAGATGTATTATTTTCCTGTGTACAATAATGAATTAAAAATAATTATTATGATGTCTATTTATTCACATTCTAGAACTAGAACCCATAAAAAAAGCTTGAATATAATAATAATATAATTTTTTAAACTGTCGCTCTAGCTAGACAGGCAATAACCGACAATGTGCTCTTAATTACCGGTCAGTTGCCCGTTGCCGGCAACATGGGAGTGATGGACAACGGAGACAGTTATGTTGAGATGAATATTTATGCTTACCGACCCTTAGTTGTGTTTCCAAGGCCTAGGTTCGATAATGTCAGAGGTATTACTTGCCACTCGTAAAAGAGAAAGTAACGTGGAACTAGATAATACGATACTTAATAATAAGAATAAAACACGTGGGGAATTAAGGGTTAATTTGTTTTATATTTAGAAATTCAATGACTTATTTATATTTTTATATGAAATAATCATAATAAATTGTTAAGTTAATTATGGAATTTCATGACATACGTTCCATTAGTGTACCATTGTCACACGGTATGTGTAAGTAATGGTGACCCTCTTTTCTGGGACTTTGCCTTCAGCTTACCATCAGGCAAGGTGAAGTCCAATTGACGTGTCCTATATAAAAAAAAAAAAATCGATCCCAAAGAGGGCCAGGCGAGAGAGATGGCCTTAGGTCGGACGGGAAGCAAGGGATATGCCTGTCAACCACACCTTCGGCAACCAACAACAAACCTTAGTAGGTTCAAGTTCGACATAACCTTCCCCACTTGCTTCAAAAAAGGGGTCCCTTAGATCTTGTTAGAATCCCATGTATGAAAGAAACTTCATCCCACGCACTCTCACGCTGTGGAATGAACTCCCTGCTGCGGTCTTCCCATGCGCCTACAATATGGGGTTCTTCAAAAGGGGCATAAGGATGTTTCTTCAGGGTCGGCAGCGCGAGTGTGACGCCACTGGTGTTGCACAAGTCCATAGGCCACGGTAACCACTTCCCATCAGGTGGGCCGTGCGCTTGTCTGCCACCTAAGTGGTATAAAAAAAAATCCATCTTAATTTACTTTCTGAATCGTTGAAACGATGTCGTCCATCAGGATATTATATGTGAACTGTAGTTTAAAAATTTAAACAAAATCTATACTAATATTATAAAGCTGCAGAGTTTGTTTGTTTGTTTGTTTGTTTGAACGCGCTAATCTCTGGAACTACTGGTCCGATTTGAATGATTCTTTCAGTGGTGGGTAGTTCATTTATCGAGGAAGGTTTTAGGCTATATATCATCACGCTACTACTTAAGGGAGCGGAGCATTGATAATAAATGTTAACAAATCCGGCAATTTTACATACATATTTTGAAGACTACAACATACGGGCTCAAAGGGATATGAAGCTTCAAAATATACCCCGGGCGAAGCTGGGATGGGTCAGCTAGTAAATAATATGCACCATAGTATCTAAGTCATAAGGTGGTTGAGGGACGCTGATTACTAATTCACACTACGAAAACTACAAAGTAAGATAGAAATAATATTGCTGGAGACGGTAGTAGCCCTCAAGGTATTAAATTAAATAATCTTATCCAATTAGGAGACAGGTGAGCGCTTCGTCTCGTTCAAAATATTTTTATTCGCCTCGTGGCAGCCATTAGTATGCGTATGCGCACTCGTTATTTGCATGTCGATAAAGGTTAACAATGCTATTACGTGTGTCGGCGTGTATGATACTTGATAAATTATGAAATATATATTATAGCAGGAGGTAGGACACAGCGGTATTTCCGCCCAATTGAGCAGTCCGACTGGGGAAGTACCTCCGCCCTACAGAATACCGCGGTTATAATAACTTCGTGTTGTGTTCCCGGCGGTGAGTAGGGTAGCCAGAGCTCCCTGGAGAGTTTTTGTGCTGTCAGTGGGATGACCAAAGGCTTGTCCTGCTTTGTCCTCTACACTGAAGGCACAAAATCTCTGTTCTTACAGGGTCGGCAGCACGGATGTGACTCCACTGGTGTTACACACGTTCATAGGTCACGGTAACCATTTTCCATCAGGTGGGCCGTGTGCTTGTCTGCCACCTAAGTTGTATAAAAAAAAATGAAAACAAAATAATACTACGTTTGAGGAGTTTTAGATAGGACGAAACGATTCAACAGATTCGACGCGACCGATGAGTCGTGTCGGTTAAGTGCAGAATGATAACTGACGAACTCTTATTAATTCTAACTATTGTTTAAATAGTTTAGAACCGTTCAGGTTCATTAGGATATTACCTAGTGAAAGTGAAATCGTTTCAAGTTTACAAAAGTTATTTTGAATTATTCTTCAAGTCAAGGTTAATCAGAACAGATCTATTGAAATAATTTTAATTAACTGTAAGTAAAGCCTTCTTTGATAAAATAAATAAATTAAATTATTTTAAATTAATTAAAAAATAAATTAAATTAATTAAAATTAATTGAAGGAATTAATTTAATTAATTAATTATTTGAAACAGTTTGAAAGGTATTAGACTAAAAAATAGTTTGTTTGAGCTCGTATAGAGATATAAGGCAAGAGAGAGAACTGGAGATATGATCAAAAGCCGCTTTGAAATCCACACGAGCAGAGCCACGGGCATCAGCTAGTATTTTATATTATATTTATCTAGTTATGAAAAATAAATAGACACATAATTGATGTCAGAGAAATTGAAATGATAATACTCATGGTGACATTAACATAACCCGTGGTCACACACAATGTCTAGTCAGTTGTTATTTAAAAAAAGGTAATAATTCCAGCAATTATTCTAGATCGGTGTTCTGACACCTGGAGTTCCTATTAAGGTAATATAAAACGGTGGTCGGTTAACGATAACCAATTTAAATGCCTTTATTTAATTATTATTGTTCATAATAATGGTAGATAGCCACTGATAAGAATTACTGCTCTATTATTATAAAACCAGCTGATAATCGCGGCTCTGCCCGCTTGGATATCGATCGCGATTTTTTGCAATCAGATACGGCAGATTTTATGTCCATCCTTTCTATCGTGAATATGAATGAAAAACATAAACAAGCAAGAATTAAAAAAAAAACTGAATCGTTAATTTAATATTTATAACCCAAGTTTTAAAAAGCATCTCAAATATACAGACACAACTCATTTCCAATTTTATAATTGCGTAGATATAAGAAAGACATTGACATATATGGCTGAAAAAGAAGAAGAAGAGTGTCTAATAGGCACGAATCGCGTTTGCACGTTAAACAAAGTGCCAATATCATCAATCTATATTGACAGGATCGTGATAATGTATAATTGCTCTACATACTCAATTCAGAGTAGTAATTTACCCGCGGTAGTCTAGTGGTATGGGTAATGGACTGCTGAGACGAGGTCTTGGGTTCGATCCCAGGTTTTACCATGGCATACACCAATTAATTTTCGATGCTTTCCGAAGTTATGTGTGTATTTATCGTAGGTTCATAAGTGCCCGGTTAATGGCAATAGGCTCACCAGCTATTACATTAGGGCCTAAACATAAACTGGCGAAATGTGGGTGCTAGCACCTATGCCTACCCCTTCGGGGATATAGGCATGAGTTTATGCGTTTATTTAGGTGGCAGACAAGCACAAGGCCCACTTGATGGAAAGTGGTTACCGTGGCTTACGGACGTGTGCAAGACCAGGGGCGTTACACTCGCGCTGTTGACCCTGAAAAAACCTTCTAATGCCTCTCTTGAAGATCCCCATATTGTAGGCGCTTAGAAGTAAACATTATTACTTTAATAATCTAGAGAAAATAGGTACCATATTATTTAACGAAGTTGTGATTTGGTATTAACGTAGTACCTTTTTTCCAAGCGACTGCTATTTTTAAATCCTTCAATAAGAGCATTCTTACGCACCATCAGGTGGGCCGTGTGTTTATAAATATTATTGCAATGCAATGCATACCGATTGGCAAGTTATCTAGTGATATAAGTATTTATGCATAAAATATTTGCATTGAAATTAAATTAAATCTCTGTATGATGTCTTGAATCACAATCGTAACGTGTAAAGACGACTCAAGAACACACACACAGTCGACATACAATAATTAGGCTAAACAAAACTACTTGTGGAAGATTTAATTATACACCGGCCATTACACATACAGATATCATACAATTAAGTAAAAATTACAATCGTACAATTTTGGTGGCCGGCCGACTGTGAATTACCTGTGTTAAGGAAATGTAACGCAGCTGGTTCTGATGTCGAATGCACGCTGACTTACAATTTTAGAAGCTGTTGCTTTTCACTACGATCTTTTTTTTATACAACTTAGGTGGCAGACAAGCATACGGCTCACCTGATGAAAAGTGGTTACCGTGACCTATGAACGTGTGTAACACTTGTGGAGTCACACCCGTGCTGCCGACCCTATAAGAACAAAGATTTTCTGTGCCTTTAGTGCAGAAAACAAGATCAGGACAAGCCTTTGGTCTTCCCACTGACAGCACAAAAACTCTCCCGTGAGCTCTGGCTACCCTACTCACCGCTGGGGACACAACACGAGATTATTATAGCCGTCTATAGCATTTAGTGCAGTGACTTATTTTAAGATCAATTTTCTATTGCAATCCTAGGATGGGTGGTCCACCAAAACTGAAAAAACTGGCTAGTAAGTGAGGTTACCTGATAATTTTGACGCCATGGTGCAGGGTTTTTTCAATCACCTTTTAATCCTTGCTCCTGCATCCAAAGCTTGCTCTTATGAACCCAGTCTATTCTTCTACTTCTGCTTTATTTATGGATAACAAAAACTGCTTTGGAGAATCTGTCATCTAAGCCCGCACTCAGAGAGAAAAGCCTACCCAGAACCACATCCAATTAAAAGGTGTACTGGCTTGCTGGTGAAGTTAACTCTATTTATTTGATTTTGGAACCAAGGTACTTCCTTCTTCTAAGTGGGAGGGAACCCCCAACTCTTATAGGAAAGCCTCTGCTTCGTTTAGCTGATGAATGGAATTGCAGGTGTGGATGGAGTCGCAAAAAAATCTAAGTAAGGTCGTTTACTATACCTACACAAAATAAAGATTATAATTGTGTTATTTTTCGTCTTTATTACCCGTGCCAAGTTACCTTTTATAACTTAGGGCATCTGTCAAACTGGACCTATTAAATTATTTTTTCTTTGTCAATCACTAGTACTTTAATACAATGATTCTCTCACTTATATATTACATCTACAAGAAAAACGTTAGCCACCAAATAGCCTCCAAAGATCCACCGACCATGAAGGCATCATAAAGCACGTACTTCTCGTTAGATTAAACTATCTTTTATTACCTTACTGTAATTACTTACGTTATCTCTTTCATCTAAAGCGATCCCACACATCAAGTTGATTCCACATTAGTTACTGGTACATTACTAGGGAACAAGTACATAAAGATCTTGAATTTGATAAGGTCGAGAACTATATGAATGCCTCAACAGTCTTTCATTTTTCCTAATCATATACCTAACGATTCGGGAATTTTCTCTTTTATATTTGTTTCTATACAATGGTTACTAGTTTCTTTTTAGCCGACTGCGCCAATGAAGGTAATGTGTCTAGCGCGTGTGTATGTATTTACGTATCTATGTAGTTTTCTTTGTTCACCTCTAAAGGCCTAACAGCTGGACGGATTTCGATTAATGGGGTAACAAGTGAAAGGTATTGATCAAATCAAATGTATTTATTTGCGAAAATGGGTATTACAATAGATGTTCACAAAAAAATAATAATTTCATCAGCCATATTCCGCCCCAAGGCATGCAAATATTGTAATAATCAATCTTATCGACTATTTACTTCAAAAATTGACTTCAAATTTCATATTAATATAATGTCAAAATAGGTAGGAATCCCAGGAATCACAGAGACACACATTTGTCATCTAGATATTCTTGTACATTATAATATGCCTTTTGTATCAAAACATTTTTCAACTTGTGTTTAAATTCATGCATATTAGTTGCGGCGCATAAATCAGCCGGCAGTTTGTTGAAAACCCTTGATGTCATACATAATATACTTTTGCTTACCAAAGCAGTTTTATTTGGAATGGTTTTTATTTTATGTTGATGCCTAGGGCCACAAAGGTGTTCAAATAGCTGCATGTTTCTTTTGACAAATAGGGCTACCTCCATAATATATAAACTAGGAAAAGTTAATAACTTTAAATTAACAAAATGTGGTTTGCAACTATCTGATTTCGAGATTCGACATATGGATCTGATGCATCTTTTTTGGGCTTTGAAGGCCATGTCCCAATTAGTGGAGTTGCCCCAAAATATTATGCCATAGCGAATCACTGATTCTGCATAGGCATGGTATGCGGTAACTACAGTGGATATGTCCACGGTTTTCGTTAGGATGTACAGAGCATATGATATTTTATATATTACAGTCAACCGTTAGACCTAAAAACTTTGTAGTGTCAACCTCGTTTATTATTGTACCTGCATAGGCAGTCGTAACGTCAATTGGCGGTCGAACTCTATTTCGAAATACCATTATATTAGTCTTGGTCAAGTTAACTGCAAGATTATTTGATTTCAGCCAGTCAATTACGTCAGAAAGAGTATCATTTAGAGTGTCTCTGAGAATCGTATGATTTTTATTTGAAAATATCAAAGTACTGTCGTCTGCAAACAAGATCATTGGTACAGTAACTGCTTTGGGGAAATCGTTAATGTACACCAAAAATAACAAGGGACCCAGCACACTGCCTTGAGGAACTCCATATTCTACCTGTTCATAGTCAGAGGTATAGATAATTTCTTTTCTTTCTATGTCACAAATTCTACTACTCGATGTCGCTTGTTTTCTACTGCATAAAAATGACATAACAATGTCTAGTACATTGCCTCTGATACCGCATTTGTATAACTTATTTTTGAGTATTTTGTAGTCTACACAATCAAAAGCTTTGCTTAGGTCCATAAAAAGAGCACAAACTGGTGTGTTATTATCTATATTGACCATAACATCACTGATGAGTTTATAAATAGCTTTATTTATTGTCATTTCTTTCCTGAAACCCGTTTGTGCATTTGTAATTACGTTATATTTCTCTAAATATTTGTATAGTGCCTCGTATAAAATCTTTTCCAATATCTTAGACATCACTGGTATTAGAGCTATTGGTCTGTAGCATGCCATATTTTCACGATCTAGTTTTTTAAAAAGTGGTTTAACAATAGTTATTTTTAATTTTGAAGGGAACACACCTTGTATTATGCATAAATTGATAATATGAGATAATACTGGTGATATAGTTTTGCTGACAAGCTTTACTACTTTAGTTGTAATGCCGTCGTAACCGGTACTCGTGGTGTTTTTGAGTGTATTAATTAATCGGTCAATATCATATGGTGTCGTAGGATTGATAAAAATTGAGTTATGGTTATTACAGAATGTCAAAGTTTTGTTATAGGTCAAATTGTGTTTAAATATCTGGTTATTATTTGATGTCGAGTTGTTGTTTAATGTCAGATTGTTGTTTAATGTCAAATTGCTATTTAATGTCAAATTGTTGCTTAATTTAAAATTATTATTTAGTGGCGGATTATTAGCATTTGTCAACGATTTGATTTGATTAATGAAGAATGTATTAAAATTTTTGGCTATATCTAATGGATCAGTTACTATATTGCCATCTATATTTAGCCGTGTGATAGGGTTCTTGGGAATTTCTGCTTTAATATTATTAATTACATTCCAAACAGCTTTGGGTTTATTCTTACTGTTATTAATGTAGTAATTATTTTGTGATTTTTTGGTTAGTGAAATTATTTTATTTAGTTTAGCTGAGTATGTTTTAAATTTTAATTTATCAGATTTATTTCTGCTTTTTCTATACTGCCACAATAAATGACATTTCCTTTTTGAACACATCTTTATACCTTTGCTGAGCCATTTTTGCCTTCTTTTAATAGTTTTTTTTATTGATATCACGGGAAAGCACATTTCATATAACAAAGAAAACATATCATAGAAATTATTGAAAGATATTTCGGCATCATCACTGCTATATACGTCATAAAAGGATAGGGAACCAAGGTAGTCCTGAAACCTATTCAAATTGTCTTGACTATAATCTCTTTTATTCACATTCCAAGACTCTAAGTTTATAAATTCTTTTTATTGGATATTGTAACAGCTGTGCGGTATGGTCCGACAGAGCAAAATTGTAAATGTTGCTTTTATATCCCTTTATGTAGTTAATAATAATATGATTAATACAAGTACCACTGATTAGCCGTGTTGGGGATTCTATGATTGATTTGAGGTTGAATTGAGCTACCAAATTTTTATATGTTGACGAGTATTTATTTTTCTTCAAAGTATCAATATTGATGTCACCGCATATTATGACCTTTCTTCTTCCAAGACACAGGTGTTGCAAAAGATTACTAAAACTCGAGAAGAAGAGTTCGTAGTCCTCAGAGATGTTAGTTGGTGATCTATATATGCATATTATATAAAGATTATAGTCTATTAGGTCGATACCACTACACTCCAATATATTTTTAAGTTGAAACTTTTGTATATTTTCTATTACTTTAAATTTATAGCTATTACGTACAAGTATGCAAGAACCTCCGTACCTTGTATTTCTTACACATGTAGAGGCAACAGTAAAAGATGGCACATTTACTAGTGGTATGTCTGGTCTAGTCATATTGTGTTCAGTGATGCATATTATATCGATATATATATTTTCATCTGACAAATTATCAAGATGTGTGATTAGCAGATTTAACTTACTAAGGAGCCCATTAATGTTTTGGTGTATAATATTTATATATTTATTGGCGAAAAAATGTCTCGTTAATGACTGGGGTAGTCGCTGACACGTCAAGATTTTTAACATTAGGGTGTTTTATTTCAGATGAATTTTGATCCGCTGTCTGGGTAGATTTATCCACCAATAATTTGTTTTTACTGAGGATTGAGTAAAAGTTTTTATATTGGAGGTGATAATTGATACGTAATATCTCCTTTAACAATATTTGACAAGTATGCCGAGCAAACATATCACTATGAGGCAGTCTAGAACTGAAACCCATATCTACATGAGCGACATTATTAAATTTAGAACACAATAACTTAATTTCATAGTTTAGCTTTTTTTCTCTTAAAAATTTGTTAAAGGGAATTTCACAAAATAGAACATTGGTATTTCTTGTTAGACACAAAAAATTGCTTATACAAATATTAAGAATACTAGGAGATCTATCGTTAGTACCACCTAAAACTATCACATAGTCCTTATTACTGAGAGATTTTATTTCTGTGTGTTCTGACACCAGCACGTCCTGCAGTGTAGCTCCAGGCTTCCAGAAGCAGCTCACCAGAAAGCGATCACCAATGAGGTGTTGTAGCGTACGCTGGATATGTCGTCCCTGGTTGTCCGCAATTACCACTATTTTATGTTTGTGTTCCAGGAGTTTTTCTTCGTTGGAACGCTGTTTGTGTTGCATCAGTGTTGTTGGTGTAATATTTTTAGGTCTTTCAGAGGTGTAATGGACACATAAAGTGGATTGTGTGCGTACAAGGGAGCCCTGTCTTTGGAGCTGAAATGAAGATATTTCTTTCTTGTTTTCGCTGCCAGTAATTGATTGAGAACTAACTTCACTTTTAGATTTTGGTTTCGGAGGAGTCGCCTGAAAGCTCAGTGGAGTAGAGGAGTCTCTTTTACGGTTCTTACAGCGAGACACCGTCGTCGGTGAGGTATATGAGCCATCTAAAAGAGTTATCCGTTTGTATGTACTTGCTAGTTTGTTTGTTTTTTCAAGCTCTAATTTGAGCTGACAGTTCTCACTGTTGAGGGTTTCGATTTCCGCGTGCGCACTCGCCAGCTGGTTAGTGAGATCTATAACGATGTCGTTCAGTTCTAATATCGATGCTTTCGTTTTTTGAGGTGTGGTCGGTAAACTCATTACAGTGGTTTCAAACAGTGAAGAAATTGATTTGGAGTCATCGCTAAGAGAATTAGTTTGCTGAGATCTAATGGGTCTAAACGTTACATTCTGATCCTGGTCCATGGTATCCATTTTTAAATATTGTTTGCAGGCAGTGAGTAAACAACAGATTACGGAGCGTCTTGTATTTGGCTCGTGTTATAAGTAATATTATTCTCCGCTCTGATACGTCAATAACTTTTGAATAAAATTAACGGTTTGTAGTATTACATTATTGAATTTTTTGTTTAGTTTAGTTATTATTTTGAATTGTATCACTGATATTGCACTATATTATTTTTAAAGTTCTATTATGTAGCTATTGCTTTATCGTATTTCTTCACTATGTATAGTTAACGTCTTCGTTTGTTCACTGTGTTAACTTGAAATTCTTTATCACTTGACGTTTTTTTTTTTTATTCACTGAATGTATTTCTGAGAAAACGATATGACCGGTTTATTGTTATTAAAAATGCTTTTTTACGGTAATCAATTGCATGAAAGTTCACATTAATTATTTTTAAAACTTTTTTAAGCACAGAGCCAATGTTAACACGACAGCGAGCGCCATCTATATCCATTGATCTCCTAAGTGTCATAGGGTATATAAAATGACTATTATGGGGTCTTTAAGCGGGGCGTGAAAAAGCATCTGATGAGGCCGCCAAGCTGAGTGCCACCATTGTAACATTACTTAGTGTCTGTAATGGTGACCCTCTTTCCTGAGATTTTGGCTTTAGATTACCATCAGGCGATGTGAAGTCAAGTTGGCGTGTCCTATATAAAAAAAGTCTAAAAATGTAATGCCATTTTTGCAGCAACTGTGATATGACAGTAATTTTACGTTTCTTAGAATCGAGGGCCAAGTTTAAACCTGTCAATTCAGTCTACATGGTGACGAACTATTTTTTATTCTTTTTTTTATACCACTTAGGTGGCAGACAAGCACACGGCCCACCCGATGGAAAGTAGTTACCGTGGCCTATGGACGTTTGTAACACCAGACGAGTCACAGTCGCGCTGCCAACCCTGTAAGTACAGAGCTTCTGTGCCGTCAGTGTAGAAGACAAAGCAGAACAAGCCTTTGGTCTTCCCACTGACAGCACAAATTCTCCAGTGAGCTCTGGCTACCCTACTCACCGCTGGGAACACAACACGAAGTTATTATAGCCGCGGTATTCTGTAGGGCGGAGGTGCTTCCCAATCGAACTGCTCAATTGGGCGGAAATACCGCCGTCCTACCTCCCAGTAACTAGATCGTCTTGTTGAAACAATTCTCTTAACGTCTCTCAAACGACATTGGCGCCTTATAAAACAAATACCAGACATATAAACATTAATTAATTGAAAAAAAACATCTGACCTATTTCTTTTTTTTCGAATCGATCTATTCGTAACAACAGACCATTGATCCAGATCGCTCAATGCCAGCCGCGACGTATGATTGACAGATTGACGGACAGACACACTGATTGGATATAATTACAATGCATATTTTGTTAATAAACAATTGTGTAGACATTTACTTTTCACTTGACCTTTATAACAAAACGATAGAGTTTAAAATCGAATGGTATATTGGGAATGATATCTGGGTATTTATCCTTTAGAGATTACAAGCATGACGGTAGGTAGGTACGTCTCTGGACGATTGTTTTGATGGCGACTAAACAGGATCCTGCTAGCGTTGTGGTTAAATTAGATGATTAGTTGGAAATATATTGCATTGTTCAATGATTCAACCACTGGGAGTTAAAAGTGTGGTCAAAAGCTGAGATTAGATGGAGCTACAGATCAAAATTTATATAAGGTCAAAATTAACTAGCAGTCAATTTAATAAAATAGTAAAGCAGTTTACTAAGCTCACTTTTCGTTTGCGAGTTCGTAAGACGCGTGGTTTCCGGCAGAGTAAAATAGGACCACCCCATCTCTTCCCATGCGAGGTCGAACAAGGCGATTAAACGATAGAGCTGTTTAACATCGTACAGATATATACAGTCCAGACTCAGCCTCAAATGCATTGCTCGAGTCAACAATAGGGCCCGGAATACGGCAATAGGCTCACCCCCTACTACGTGGGACTGAATACAATTATTGGTGAATAGTGGGTGTTAATTCACCTCTGCATAACCCTCCAGGGATAAAGGCGTGATTATCTTATATATAAAATTCTCGTGTCACAATGTTCGTTCCCGTACTCCTCAGAAACGGCTTGACCGATTCTCATGAAATTTTGTGAGCATATTGAGTGGGTCTGAGGGTGGACAACCCTTATCACTAAGGTCTGACCCCTTAGTGATAAGGGTTGTCCACCCTAGGAACCGACATCCATGCGGGCGGAGCCGCGGGCAAAAGCTAGTATGTATGTATGTTCGTAAGAATATCGGTAGATAACTCCATAGTCACCCCAAGACGGTTTTGTGGGAAAAAGTACTAAAAAAAAAAAATAATTAAAGGAGAACATCCAAGACGTGTCTAAATAACTCAGTAGATTGGTTAGAGTATTTCCACTAGGAAGTGGTCACGGGTTCAAATCTCATCTGAATGTTGACTTTTTCCGATTTTAATTTATTTATTTGCTATTTTAAGTTTTTTCATTTATTTATTTAGCAGTTATATAAACATTAAATATTAATCTAGTCATTTTGATTTCTAACACTTTTTCGAAAATATACTTTACCAGACTATCCATTCTGTAATTTTTAGAATATTCATATAAATGTAATTTATTTATTTGCTATTTTAAGTTTTTTCATTTATTTAAATAAATAAATGAAAAAACTTTAAATATTAATCTAGTCATTTTGATTTCTAACACTTTTTCGAAAATATACCTAACCAGACTATCCATTATCTAATTTTTAGAATATTCATTTATATGTACAATATCACGTACCAATTCATTTAATATCTGTTCAAATCCACCACAAAAATGCTTTGCCAATAAATCATTTCAGTTATGCGGCAGTTTTGGTGGTTGTTGGCTGGGCGGTCGCGTCACGAGTGTGCTCGTCACCTGCCAATCAGTCAGCAGATCCATCAACCCGCAGTGAATGCAATCGAGTGGCAACTTTACCAAAATACACTGACGGACTCATAAACTGCATCAAAGTTCAGGTTTACTCTAAAAGGATTTTTTATAATAAGTATGCAAACTTTTTAGATTAAATTATATAAATATGGAAAGACTGGCTCTTAATCTTAAAAAAAAATTAAATTTAAAAATAGAACTGCAGTAAAACAAATGAATATAGCCGGGAAAGAAAATTTACTTGTAGTATCAGATTTGCGTGTTATTTATAGCAAAGTTTTAAATTGATTCTCATTGATTTTTTTTGTTTTGTCAATTGAATTATTGTTACCAGCATAATTGTTGGGTTAGTTTTTTAACACATCGAGAGTTTTTGAACCATAATATGGATACTTCGTCCGAACAAGCGGCACAAATTGTAGCATTGGTGCGGGAGGGCTTGGATCAACGAACGATTGGTAGAAATTTAAATTTAAACCAGTCTACGGTTTCTAGAATATACAGAAGGTTTGTAGAGACAGGTTCTTACAGGAGGAGACGTGGTACAGGCAGAACTCGAGCAACCACAGGTCGTGATGACCGATTTATTGTTATAACTTCCCTGCGAAATCGTTTCCTCACGTCAGTTAACATCAAAACCGAGCTTAATGAAGTGCGTGGAGTAAACGTGTGTGCACGAACAATAAGAAGAAGGTTAAAGGAAGCGGATATCACCCCTTTTAGACCAGCAAATGGTCCAAAGTTGTCTACAGCTCACAGACAAGCTCGCTTAAGATTTGCGCGTCATCACCTGAATTGGACAGAAGAGCAGTGGGCCTCTGTATTGTTCACGGACGAGTGTAGGACATGTTTATATGGTGCAGATGGTCGCAGAAGAGTCTATCGTCGACGTGGGGAGCGATATGCTCAAAGTTGCATTGAGGAGCGTGTTCCTTTTGGAGGCGGTTCATGTATGGTCTGGGGTGGCATATCGATGAACGGGCGAACCGAACTTGTGTTCATAGACATGGTCCGTCAAAACGGTAATAGAGGGGGTTTGACAGCACATCGCTACATAACAGAGATATTAGAAGATCACGTGGTGCCTTACATGGGATTCATAGGCGAAAATTTTACTTTAATGCAGGATAATGCCCGGCCGCATGCAGCTGCACAAGTTCAACATTATTGCGAAGAGGTTGGGATACGTACAATGAATTGGCCAGCACGCAGCCCGGATCTTAATCCCATCGAGCATGTTTGGGACAATTTAAAAAGAGCTGTATATGCGAGAAACCCTTCGCCCACGACAGTGGCAGCACTAAGAACAGCACTTTCAGAAGAATGGGACAATATTCCGCAAGATCTTTTAAAAACCCTTATAAAATCTATGCGGAACCGATTAGAATCCATAATAAGGGCACGTGGGGGTAATACACCTTATTAAAACACAAATAAACCCTTGCATAAAGTTTGTGTCTATTGTTAAAACCAATTTTTTAATTAAACCAATTTTTCTTAAATTTCTGTTTTTTCTTCAATAAAAGTCTTAAGGTCCTTTCCAGTACATAAACTTAAACTTAAAGATTGACCCTACGCTGTTTTAAAGTTCACGAACCAATCTAGAGGTTTCAATTTAAATCTGCATAGAAAGTATGCATACTTGGTTAAAATATTTATTTCAAAGTCGTCTATTACTTTGATGCAGTTTATGAGTCCGTCAGTGTACATGCACGTTACCACCACTCTGGTGTAGTGGCTGAAAGAGTGTTGTGATCGTTTAGAATTTATTCGATAGTTACAGGGTTAAGTGGTAGTGGGAAGACTTTTTAGTAATAAATAAATAGATGCGTATTCTAAGAGATATAACACAGTACTATAAATAGACCAGAGTTAAATATAGTTTGTAATATAAGTTCTAGAATGAGAATAAACATATTAACTTTTTGCCTATGCACATAAATATAAAGAAAAATTCGGATAAGAAAAAAAACGGTTAGTAGGGTAGCCAGAGCTCACCGGAAAATTTGTGCTGTCAGTCGGATAACTAAAGGCTTGCCCTGCTTTGTCCTCTACACTAACGGCACCGAAACTCTGTGCTTACAGGGTCGGCAGCGCGAGTGTGGCTTCTCTGGTGTTACACACGTCCACAGGCCACGGTAACCACTTTCCATCAGGTGGGCCGTGCGCTTGTCTGCCACCTAAGAGGTACAAAAAATAATAATAATAATATTCTACATTATACACATCGCCATCTAGACTGGTAAGCATAGCTTAACTAGCTTGTGTTTTGGAATATATTTTTCGTAAATACTGTAATAATAAAAACATTCGCCAGATGTAATAATAAAAAAAATTGGTTTTATTCTCTGTATTCCTATCATTGGTTTACTCTTGAATGGAGCAAGTTAAATGTGACAAAGTAAGTGTGTAATCTCCTATTTAAAAGAAATAGAAATAAAATTGGTTTGTAAGTACATTACCATAAAAGTTCGGGCGCCTTGGAGATACACATGCCTAGGATAATCAGCGGAGATTGGAAACTTTTAATCTGCCGGAGGTGAGCTAAATGAAACCAAACGGTGAGGATTAAGGTTTTATTGTCCACTCCAGTGTGCATTTAGAAATAGTTGCAAGGATTCAATCCTAATGTATAACTAACCTTAAATTTAAAATTAGAGTTTTATAAGCTAGGTCAATATGATCTTATGTCAATATGATCTTATGTCACCAATGCATTTTTAGGTTATTTTGAAGTTTAGATTTAAAATATAATTAAAGTAAGCTCACGGCATCCCTCGGCGAGTATATGTAAACACAGCAGCGAGAAAGCTCGTAGCAGGCGAAGTTCTCAGTTTAAGCCCATGCGGTACATCCAGGTTTGAGGCGAAAAGTCCAAACCCTCCATAAGGAAATGCAGATGACCGAAGACAAAGGTCCAAAGAAAAGATCCAAAGGCAAAAAGAAAATGAGAAAAAGGGCAAAGGCAAAGGCGGTTCCAATTTGGAAACCTGTAACAAAATTGCATGTCATTAGAACAAACTCCAATATGAACACAAGGTCCTAATTTTTTTATAAATTTGTGCGACTTACCGCCTTAATTTGCTGGAACAATGCCAATAGCAAAAGAAATCATAATATTCTCAGATTAAGAGCTGAAACAATAGAATTTTAACAATTATTTTTCAAATTAGGAACGTGGCGATTTCCATCAAAGTGAATCTTATTAAAAAATGACAACTCACCAGAAATAAACTATAATTCCACAAGAGGATAGTTGTGAAGACACAAACTATTATCCTTTAGGCCAAAATACTCTCATTTTTATGAGATTTATTGAAATTAAGTTACGAAGCCATGAATATCGACCATCCAGCCTCAACGCTAGGAAGAAAGGTCCTTTGACAGCTATACGTCAAAATGTCATTCACTCCGCGTTCCGAAACTTTTCGTTCAAAAATAGAATTAAAACCGGTGTGACGACGTTTGCAGAGCGCGTCGTTACATTACATCCCTCCCCAAAAAGAAAAAAGAAAGAAAGAAACTTCCTTTTCTGATGAAAATTATGAGAGTCCAGAACAAAATTCCAAAAAACCTCAAAAGACAAAATGTCTTGCAACATTTTTCAATAAACAAAAAAGGCAATGCGAAAGCATCTTGCATTGGGTATTGCAGAAATAATTATAAATTAAAGAATGGGAAAGCATTCCTAAAAATCAAAGAATGTGAAAACACTCGAAAAGTAAAGAATTAAGTTGAAAAAGAATTTCTAGTTTCAAATGGAAACAAAGGACACTATCCAACTTAATGGAATAACCGAAACCAAACTCAGAAAAGAGTAAAAACTTATTTCAACACAAAAGTGAAAATAAATCCTTCAATAAAACAAATTAAACAATCCCTACTCAATTCCATTCCAGATATCGATTAGGCAACCAACGCCGTCGAATCTAATCCTTGATCTTAACCAGCCTTCTAGCATCAATACAAAAGTGCGGTTGAGCTCCTACGCCACCGACTCTATACCAGCTATTCCTGAAACAAAAATATGAAACTAACAAGATATCGGTTAAGCACCAACGCTGCCGAATCTGAAAGAAAATCGGTAAAAACAATGAAGTTTTCCCACTGTCGGTTAGGTTGAAAAGCCGCCGACTTCAAATTCCTATTCCAACATCTAAAACGTCAAAACAAAATCACAACAAAAGTGTCGTAATAATATATTTATAAGCATTGTGATCGGCATAACACCACCAACTTTCCGAGCACAAGCAAAATATAAAGAAAATATGACAATTGTGACCAGTACAACACCACTGACTTTCTGAGCACAACCGCATAAGAAAAGTATGACATTTGCGACCGGCACAACACCACCGACATCCCGTGCGCAAAGCATAAAAAATGTAACAATGTGTATAAAAACACAATCGTACAAAAAGAGAAAAACGACAATTACGACCGGCTCAACACCACCAGCTTCCCGTGCGCAAAGCGTAAGGTGTGACTATGTGTATGAAACACAATAGCACAAAAAATTGTAAAGTCCAGTAAGACACAAGTTTCCCAAAAAATGGTATAACAAGGTGTGTAAAAAATGCATAAAATGCGTCCAATCCGAGAATCTTAATACTAAGAAAATAACCCAGAACTGTACAAAAATAAAGTTCAAGAAACTTAATTTTCCATTCCCTAAGTGAGTGGAAATAAGTCAAGTGAATTTAATGTAGAAAATGAATATTAAATTTCACTCCTATATTAGAGTAGAAACTAAATTCCTAAATTTGTACAAAATATACAATATTAAATATACAAGTGTATAAAAATATATACAGGAAAATAATCCTATACAACAAAGATAAATAAAAATATAAGATCTTTTGATGTGGAACAATTTGTTAATATGGAGTAGAGTTACACAATAACAAGTCCTAAAATGACCTAAGTTATTTTTGAAGGAAACTAAAATTGAAATTAATAAATTGTTGTGAAGTTCCTAACATACATCACCTTTCAAGAACCCTAAACCTATCAAACATCACCTTTTAATGGGTTCAATACTTCAAACAAAGTACCAAAGACAAAGATAGACATTGTCAAAACAAGAATAATTTTAATATTTAATTATGTCTTTAATATGATAACGACCAGTATAGTTTTTATTAAGGTCTTTTAAAACATAAACATTAGAGGAAATTTTATCTATTATTTCACACTTAACAAACTTAGGTGCTAACTTAGCCGAAAAGAATGCAGGAGCATTAGACTGCACAAAACTTCTCCTCCACACTATATCTCCCACTTCAAAAGAAATGACCTTCCTTCCTATATTATAATAACGCGCATTACGCTTATAAGCTTTAAGCAATGAAGCTTGAACTTTTATAAAAATATCACTAAGTGATTTAAGTGAAAAAGCAAATGAAGACCTATCAACAACATCAAGTTGGTTGAGGTTATCAAAAGAATTACTAAAACGGTGCAATGAAGCATCAAAAATAAGTTCTCTACCGAACATGAGAAAATTAGGAGTGAAATCTGTAGCTAGATTCACACTACTATTTAAAGCTAATTGAACATGAGGCAAATATTTTGACCAAGTTCTATGATCATCTTTAACAAAACAAGAAATACATGTTTCGACTGTTTTGTTATATCTCTCTACAGGATTATTTTGAGGTGTATATAAAGTATTATAAAATATTTTACTAATATTATAACTTTTTAGAAAATCTACAAATTGCTTAGCTGTAAATTGGCTTCCATTATCACAAACAAAAACTTTAGGTGTTCCAAACTTAAGAAATATTTCTTTTTCAAGTATCCTACAAATTACTTTAGTGGTAGCACTAGTCATAGGAAATATCCAACAATATTTTGTAAAAACATCTATGATTGAAAGTATATACTTATGGCCAGAATAAGCTTTTGGAAGAGTTCCAATAATATCAATAGAAAGCATTAACATTGGTTTATCAACTTTCTTAGGATTAACCATAATTCCATGAGGTGGATTAGTAGAAGATTTATAAGCTTTACAAGTATCACAAGAAGAAATGTATTTTTGAACATCAATAAACATACCTTTCCAAAAATAATGTGTTTTTAATTTATTTAAAGTTTTATGAATTCCTAAATGTCCTGAATTAACATCATCATGATTAGATTTAATAGTGTCTAAGATGTGTTCTTTAGGTATGACAATTTTCCAATTTAAACGATTATTAGGATTATATTTATCTTTACAAAATCTATACAAAGTATCACTTTCAACTTTGAAATTTTTATATTTTCTAGGAAACTTTTGACAATTTACAAATATTTTTCTATACCAAGGATCAACGATATCCTCATTTGGCATAACAATAATATTATTTTCAGGAATATTAATAGCAGAAATTTCTATTCTGGATAAACAATCTGGAACTAAATGTAAAGAACCTTTTTTATATTTAACATCAAAAGTAAATTGAGAAATTCTAGCAGCCCAACGTGCAAGACGACCACTAGGATTATTAAGTTTAAGAAGCCAAGTTAAACTAGCATGGTCAGTGATAACTGTAAATTTCATTCCTTCAATATAAGGTCTGAAATGTTCAATAGAATCCAATATTGACAACAACTCTCTCTCAGTTGTTTTATAATTACGTTCACATTTATTAAGTGATCTAGAATAATAAGCTACAGGATGTTGATCTCCATTATCATCATAAAGTTCTTTTTGTTTAGCAGGACTAAGGGGCCAATAACGTTGTTTAAAAGGTTCACCAGTAACATTAATTTTATGTTTAACTAAATGAGTAAGACCTAAGCCTCTCTTTTCATAAGAAATATTTTCAAAAAGTGAAATAATTTTATTTAACTCGTGTTTCTCAGAAGGAGAAAGTTCAGAAACAGAAGTAACTGCATTTACACAAGTAGTGGATTCATATTCAAAAGTAATATTATTCCATAAGTCTTTAGCAAGATTAAATTTCAACCAAAAGTCAAATCCCAAAATAATTGAAGGTTTAAAAGAAGGTATTATCAAAAAATCTACATTTTTAGTTAAGTTATCACAAGTGATAGGTAAAACCATAGTTCCAATAACATTGTGTGCAGAACCATCAGCAGTAACAGCGTTACCTTTATAAGGTTTAAATTTATAACCTAATTGCAAAAATGTTTGATGAATATTAGAACCGAGTACACAACTACAAGCTCCACTATCTAGCAAACCTGAATAAAATTTATTATTAATATTAAAATTTAAATAAGGTCTAGTGTCTTTATGTTTAACAAACAAAACAGGAGCAGCCCTGATATTATTAAAGAAAACTTTCAAATAATCCAACCATTCATTAAATTCTTTCTTACAAGTGGCTTCATTCGGAGCATTGCTAAATTTTTTCAACATCGAGTCACCAGAGGTTTTATCAAAAACTAGGGCTCGATGGGACCTGATACGTTTTTTGACTGAACAGTATTTGAATTACAAACTTCGCAATTCTTCGTAGTGACGCCAAGCTTGTGACATTTAAAACAAATTACACCTGGAAATGTAGGGCAATTTTTATAAGAATGTCCAGAGGACTTACATTTTAAACAAGTTAAATCATCTGATTTAACAGCACTAATTTGAGCAGAATATTTTTCTTTTTTAATACTTTTATTCTCACTCAAGTTCTTTCTTGACACAAAATTCTCTAATTCTCTGCTGAGGTTAATAAATTCGTCGATAGAAGAAATAGTTCTACCAAACACAAAAGGTGTGTAAATATTCAACATGTTATGTTTAATAATAGTTATGAGGGTAGCATCAAAAACAGGCATAGACAAACGGCTAGCCATATCCATTATGTCTGTAATAAAATCTGGTAATGACTCAGTTATCTTTTGTTTACGAGTACGGAGTTCATGTTCCAAATGATAATCAAATTCAATTCTATCAAAACGTTTCAACAACGCAGCCTTCAAATCCTGCCAAGAAGCAATACGAATACGAACACTACGAAACCATTTAAGCGCAGTGCCTGACAAAAGATCAGAGAATGAACTAACCAAAAAATATTCATTAAAATTTTTAAACAAGAAATATTCTTCCACTTGAGTAATAAATTCCCTAACGCACGATTTACCATCATACAAAAGCTTACTTCGTTTTAAATCAGGCAACTTAGTAACAGAAGGCAAGTTTTTCCTCAAATTATCATTCAATAAAACATTCATCATATTAAATGAAGATGCGGCTCTCAGACTATGATCACCAGCTCCTCGACTATTCGAAAATGGATCAACAACTTCAGATAAATCAGCCATGACATGAGGCATCTCATGAGTAGAAGTACCAACTGGAACATCATTAACAATATTCTCAAACAAAGGCGGGACCTGTATTTCCTTATCCATGTTTGATTTATAAAAGGATGTGAAAATCTAATAAAAAGTTGTATTAAATACACTATAAGTTTCTAATTAAAGTATCAATTAAAGTTTCTAATTAAAGTTAATTAAATTATGAATGAAGTTAATTGCATTGATAGCAAAACGCTAAACTCAAAAGTCAAACAAACTCATAGAATGGAATGTTATTGTTGCAAAAATTATTTAGGTCAAATGCCTATAAAGATAAAAATGCATTAGTGATTCACAAAATAAATTATTTATGTCTACTTAAGGTAAACAGCAAATATTCAAATATTACTATGTTTTCACACATGTGAATAAAGGTTAAGAACTAGTAACTATATAATATTACTAAGTGGAAAATCTTACCTGTAATAAACAAAAGCTATATAAGACAAAACAATTATAACAATAACCATGTTATACAAATTGAAACATTCACCTGTAATTGAGAGATACAAACAATAGTACTAACTTGTAGTATGATTAGTTTTGCAAAGTAAACAATAACAAAGATTTACTGTAATACACAGTTATGTAACAGTAAAATACATGAAGAAAACACTGTTCTTAACATGATAAGGTAAAAAATAATGCAAAGGTGACAAGGAATAAAGATATATGCACACTGTCATGTCCCTGTTCGCGAGTGCCAGATGTAATAATAAAAAAAATGAGATTATTACACTGTCATCTCCTATTTAAAAGAAATAGAAATAAAATTGGTTTGTAAGTACATTACCATAAAAGTTCGGGCGCCTTGGAGATACACATGCCTAGGATAATCAGCGGAGATTGGAAACTTTTAATCTGCCGGAGGTGAGCTAAATGAAACCAAACGGTGAGGATTAAGGTTTTATTGTCCACTCCAGTGTGCATTTAGAAATAGTTGCAAGGATTCAATCCTAATGTATAACTAACCTTAAATTTAAAATTAGAGTTTTATAAGCTAGGTCAATATGATCTTATGTCAATATGATCTTATGTCACCAATGCATTTTTAGGTTATTTTGAAGTTTAGATTTAAAATATAATTAAAGTAAGCTCACGGCATCCCTCGGCGAGTATATGTAAACACAGCAGCGAGAAAGCTCGTAGCAGGCGAAGTTCTCAGTTTAAGCCCATGCGGTACATCCAGGTTTGAGGCGAAAAGTCCAAACCCTCCATAAGGAAATGCAGATGACCGAAGACAAAGGTCCAAAGAAAAGATCCAAAGGCAAAAAGAAAATGAGAAAAAGGGCAAAGGCAAAGGCGGTTCCAATTTGGAAACCTGTAACAAAATTGCATGTCATTAGAACAAACTCCAATATGAACACGAGGTCCTAATTTTTTTATAAATTTGTGCGACTTACCGCCTTAATTTGCTGGAACAATGCCAATAGCAAAAGAAATCATAATATTCTCAGATTAAGAGCTGAAACAATAGAATTTTAACAATTATTTTTCAAATTAGGAACGTGGCGATTTCCATCAAAGTGAATCTTATTAAAAAATGACAACTCACCAGAAATAAACTATAATTCCACAAGAGGATAGTTGTGAAGACACAAACTATTATCCTTTAGGCCAAAATACTCTCATTTTTATGAGATTTATTGAAATTAAGTTACGAAGCCATGAATATCGACCATCCAGCCTCAACGCTAGGAAGAAAGGTCCTTTGACAGCTATACGTCAAAATGTCATTCACTCCGCGTTCCGAAACTTTTCGTTCAAAAATAGAATTAAAACCGGTGTGACGACGTTTGCAGAGCGCGTCGTTACAATACCTACATATTATTATACATGAAACATCCAAACCAATGCAAATATACGTATTCATGCTAACAAATATTTGCACTGAACGGGAATCCAACCCGCGCCTCCTGTGTAGCAGTCGAACGATCTACCGCTACGCCACAGAGGCCGTATCATGTATAAATATTATTTGCACAGAACGGAAATCAAACCTAAGCGTGTCCTTTTACGTATCGGTGGAACGCTCAACCACTACAGGGTGGATAGATTACAAGGGCCACTCTTTCCCCACTCTTGTTATGTTATTGAACATTTGGACAATTTGGAGCCTTTTGGACTTCTTATAACAGGGTCGAAGGTAGCTCCAAGTGGTCTATCAGCTGCTGTGTCGCTAGAGAACTTGCTTAATCAACTTAATAGCGCCGGTAACTTAGTGGTTAAGGCCACATAAGATCGAGAGGTCCCGGGTAACCCATTCCACAAAACTAACCCAAAAATGGGTGACAAATAAAGATGAAAAAAAATCCTAAGGTTTCGCTTAGCAATTCACCTACCTATAAAAGTTATTCCAATATGACTTTGAAAGAAACATATCGTCGAAATTATCGTACAGGCAAATTGGTACACAAACACATACAACTTTCACTGAATATCACAAACAATCACACATCCATACTCAATAACATCGCAACAGCATCTTTACAAGTCATTAGACGTGCCAGCCCCTCCCCACCCGCGTCCCCACGTGCCTTCTCCCCCCCTCCACCAGCAGCAGCCCCGGGGGCGCCCGCACCCGTTTGTAATTAACTGAGGGCCATAAATTGACCGTAACTGTCATATCATATTGATTTAGTCCCGTGAGCGAACCTACGCCTTGCGGAGTTTTCAGCTTCGCTTGAGTAGGGGGTGGAAAAATTAAAATTGTTTGGATTGACGCTAGGGTGTATCGCAATACGTTGTATTTAATTCTGTTATGTTCATTTTGTGTTATATCTATTTGTGTATTTGTTTATTTGGACTTGTTCAGCTTCAGAATTTTAGGTACATTTTTTTTCTTGATTCTTAAAGCAATTAGGATGCTGTTTCTATTCATTTAGATTGGAATAAGTAAACGTCCAAGACGGAACCTAAACCCGCAACCAGTTCCTAACAGGGAATCCTCTGACCAACTAAGCTACATAAACACGTCTTAAGACATTCATTCACTTTTTTCCTATCAATAGCGATACGAATTTGTATTACTGTAAACCGTACCTATATCTCCTTATGTGAGAGGTGTAAAAACTACCTCTACTCTACTTAATGCGATTAGGTGAAACAGGATGCCAGTTCCATCGAACTACTGGGAGAAAAATAAATTCTAGTAGTTCCATAATGGAACTACTGGTACTACTGGAATACAGCGTTCAATCCCAGACAAATCGGGGTTAGCCTATTGTCTGACAACATTCCGCATGAAGGGTTATACTGCTATAGATATTCTGTCGGATTAAAGGCAAATGGGAACATGAAGGACAAACAAATGGAAGGAAGATTGGGCTTCAAGCGTTCCAGCGCATTCGTTAATCGTACGACATGGACCATACTGCTACTTAAAATCCATCTTAATTAAGAGTGTATGTAGAGTACTTCCACGGTAGAAACCACAACTCCACTATCATTGGAGATATATTTTTCATTTAAGTAACATGATATGTCCCTGTAGCCTGCTGAAAAATCTCCGATATTAAAAGGAGAATACAAGCTATGTATGCTATACCTACATACATATAATCACGCCTTTATCCCTGGAGGGTTCGGCAGAGGTGAATTAACACCCACATTTAACCAATAATTGTATTAGGTCCCACGTAATAGGGGGTGAGCCTATTGCCGTATTCCGGGCACTATCGTTGACTCGAGCCACACATCTGAGATTATGTCTGGGCTGTATATATTTGTCTGATGTTAAACAGCCCTATCCCTTAGTCGCCTTGTACGACACCGCATGGGAAGTGATGGGGTGGCCTTAATTCTACTCTGCCGGAAACCACGCGGCAATACATACCTATCTTAATTTATTTTCAAACAATTCTGTGAGTGACTAGTAAAATACTTATAACACAGTAAAAACATATTTTTAAATACGTTAACAATATCATTTCCGTTCGATAGCCAATAAAAAATAAACTAGACGTAAAAAAATTATCACATAATTCAAATTTCCTTTATCCTCGAATTAGAATCATTAATTCTTTCGTTCATAGCGTTTCAACAACCGATATATCATACAGAACTCAAACCGCATAACAGAATCAGAATTTCGTAATAAAACAAATAATGGACAGAAATAGTCGAAAATCAAACGTGATACGGCTCATTTAAATAAAATTCATACACAAAAAATCTTTGTGTATGCAACACGGTGGAGCCCACACAGCATGAATGTAGTGTAGACAGCATTATTACCGCTCACCAACGATTGAGATTGTCAAAACAACGCTAACTAGCAAAATCGAACAACATTTGGCTGTTGGATGATAGAAAACAAACACTTACTTGCCATTCTTAAACAGATGATTCGAATCCACAAACATTATTGAAGGAATTTACGAGCCATCGAGATCAAAGTCTTATCACAAAAATATCTTTACTAATCAGTTGAATAGCTCCAGTTTCTTAAGGTTTGTGTTTAAGACGCAATTTTGTGCGTAAGAGGTCTTATATGAGAACGGATGCAAATTGGGCGCCATGTTTTTTCCGCGCCAACAATCGCGAGAGTAGTGTTGCCACATTGTAATTTTTCCCACAATTTCCTGGTGGTGCTAATTTGTAGGTACTGAAGAATTCTCTGTATCCGATTGTGTAACATAGACGCGTACTGGATGTTTCGATGATTGGCGCCATTGATGGGTGATCAAAGCCGGCCGGGCATGGAGATTCAGCCTTGATGTGTGAAAGATTAATACGTTTGTACAAATATTAAAACAATTTTGTTTAAACTACATTTATTTGGGTTAATATGATAGTGTGCACCTGGGGGATGACATGATTCAGTCTTTACTTGTGTCTGTTTTAAATAATTATTTCTTGATTTACATTTTATCATCTTATTTTCATTGTTCTATTTCTAATCAAGGGTTAAATTTTTCTACAGGTTTTACTTAAAAATATTTTAAACTTATTCTATTCAAAATTTGTTTTATGTTTTTAATGCCTACTCTGATCACGACATTTCGGTTGGTTTTCAGTAGTCATTGTCGATGGCGACTGCATGTTCTCTCATAT
Source organism: Eilema griseolum (assembly GCA_963662185.1). NCBI lineage: Eukaryota > Metazoa > Arthropoda > Insecta > Lepidoptera > Erebidae > Eilema > Eilema griseolum. The sequence continues at coordinate 26,625,891 of OY759240.1, forward strand.
TTTGTAGGGTAAGTTACCTCAAAGTACCCGAACTATGTTGAATTTGTGGTGTTACTATTTACGCAGAATCAGTTTTCTTAAGAATCAGCTTTTCTAAGTCAGAATAATTTAACGACTGAATCTCAGATCGGAAATCGCGATAGAACACGTTAAAATGGTTTTATTTCAATGTGTGTAATAATGTAATATTCACAACTAACTTTACAATCAAAAATATCTCACCATTATTTTCCCAACAAAACCTTATCATCATCATCTGCTTGGTTAACAAATTATTCCTCGTTGAACAATCCCTGACGATTTAACCCTTGTGGTGTGTTCATTTTCCTACGAGAGAAATAGTTGACATGCATCGATAAAGAAATTTCTCCCGTAATGTAGTTTGATCTAATGTTGATGTCATTGTTTAAATTTATCTGTGTCGATCAACTTTTCACATAACCTTCAAAAGTGTTGTTCTGTGAAAATTTGAGCAGTGAAAATATTTTGAGAATAAATTCATTTGTATATTTATTGATCTTGTTCATGCCATATTTGAAATACATTCAGATCTTTTATATGTGATTTAGCTAAATATTCTCATCAGACAAAGATCAGTTCACACATGTATCGATAAATATTGATTTACATCCTATATTTCTGCATCAACTCACTATGTTATGTAAAACTAATGGCTTTTCGATTGTTTTGTTTCATGTGTTATTAAACATTCCTTTTGTGTTTAACTGCCCATCACTTTTTCCCAGCTTCGAATAATCACATAAAGAAGCTGGGGAACATCTAAATAAAACTGTCGGAGATGCCTCTCCTACATACGTAACATGCATCTCTTTTACACGGCGCGGGTCTAGTCACGATATTCATTATACCAGCTAGAAAGCACACCACCAGAGTCCTTGCCTACGATTCGACAGGGGCCATTAGGAAAAAAAAACAGGTTTATTTATCGCCTCTACTAAAATTCTTAGTGAATTCACATCTAGGTAACTTATCTTATAAATCGTGAAATGTGTCAATTAACTCCAGTTTAATGTTGTATTTATGTTAATATACGTCTGACGGACATTTTTGGGTATACACAAAGAGTGTCGGCAGGATGCGACCCGAGTACGCTCCGGTATTTCTAAATGTCAAATGAGTTAAATATGTGCTGGTTCGACGTAACGTCAGCACAGATCAATGGGTTGATCAACGTTTCGCATTTAAGGGTTAAAGTTTCGTATGATTCGCAGAATGAGAATGTCATTGGTAACGATTATAACCTCTGTTGCTCAACTGTTCCCAACTCAACAGTTATCTACCACATGTATAATTAAATACTAAAGAATGGGCCCGTATCTAAAATTGGTAGCACACAAAATTTCCAGCTAATCAACATTTTAAATAATGCAAATTAGTTAATGCGACATAAAATTATTTTAATATATCATTAGTATAATAACCATCAAACCAATTTATGATATTTATAGTCAAGAAACTAACAAAATTTATGGACAGGCGATCGTTGGTTGTAACAAAGAATTAATAATATGAGCTTAGCAACAACACTAATTATTAATAAACAATCGTACTTCAATCACTCTTTAGTGGATGGACGTCATAAAAATAAAATTAATAACGTAATATAAATTATTATAATATCAAGATGTATCGTAGCGAGTCTAATAATCGTATTGGGATACATAAAACTGTATGTGTGTGTTGTGTTTGATTACACCGTGGGACTGTTTGTTATTTATGTATAATGATGCGGCCAACTTGATGCTCATTGAATGTGCCGCGGTGAATTTTAATGGCGAAACAAAAAAATATAATATACTCGTTTTACGATATATCAATACTTGAATAATGAGACCAGTCAACGAAACTAGTACCAATAACGCGAATAAAAATAAATATTACTTAACCATTCGAAATAAATATGGCGGATGATTTATGGCGTTATTGACATTGGCTGCGCGGGCGCAAGCGGCCATCTTGCCAGCTAATTGCCAGTCTGTCATTAAATCAGTCACGCATCGACCGTAGACGGATGTTCGAATATTTGTTTTGTGGCGACACCTAGTCAAAAATTTACATTTTTTATTACTTCGTCTAAACTGATTCTCAAATCGTCAGGCCAATCGTATGCTATGCAAATGATCTTAAGTGGCAGATACGCCTCTTTAATTATACGTAATAAACCACTAAGATACGCATAATTCTTGATAGCAAAATATTAAATTAATATGTCCATTTAAAAACTAGAAATTGTTAACTATCTAACCTTGAAAAACAGCAATCTATGTACGTAAACTATTGTAATTGACTTTAATTATTCATTGTCAGTTACAATATCAGTTAAAAATGAGTACCTAAGTAGATCCGTGCCTTTACCTGTTGCATCAACAAGCTTCTGAATTTTTAAATATCGGTATATCTACTATATTAATAAATTTCAGTCTCCTATCCATTTATTCATCCTAATGTTAATACAAGTCTATGGGTATTTTTCATCTTTATTTTTGAAGAAGATTTATTCACAAAACGAATATGGGCTACGGGTGTTACGTGGTGACTTGTCAGTTACATTTTAATATTTTATTTTTACTTTTTGATTTATACCAGGATCTATATTATAATGACATTTTGAATCATTTAAATTGTCTTTAATAATTTTTCTAATCTTTTACTTTTATAAATTTTATTTATTTAGATGTCTCGAATCAAATTACATAAGATCAGTTTTGCTTATAAAACAATCCTAATTCTAAGTGACATGCTTGTTTTAAGAATTAAAAAGATAACAATACAACAATCTCAATATCTTTAGCATTCTAAAGAAATTTATTCAATTTATTTCGATAAGTATTTACTCCATTATATTATAAAATCGATGGGATTTTAAAATCCAATATAAAGATATTGAGATTTTTGTGTTGATGATTTTTAATTCTCCACAATCACATTCAACCAGTGAAATCTACAAAAACGGAACATTGGTTTTCAATGTCAAAAACTAAAATACCTGTTTACTATATATAGAAGCAGTTACGTTTGTTTACAGTAACAATAACAATAGGTTTCTACATAAGTGCAAAAAGCGTTTAACGCATTTGTGTCTCGTCAAGTAAAGTTATCCAGTACCTAGTTATAGTTGAAAACTGTGAGTGAAGTCCTAAGAACAAAGGTCAGTACAAACTAACAATGCTGAAATGTCAGTATCCACACTGACAGCCTCGATAGATGCCCTTTCACGTCTTGCTTAATAAATTGGCAACACTAGACCAATACATTTTCATAAACAGAATTATAAACAAAAAAGAACAAGATGGTTATTCAAAATTGTATAAAATTCCTGATAACCTATCAACTGGTTTATATAATAAATAACACAAAAATATGATTATTATAATTGAATCCCAAAAAAGGATACACTCGTAAATATATTTAAAATATTAGAGGAGCATAAACAATTCCAAGTTATGGTATATATCCAGCAGCTGTCGCGTCACATGGTGTCGATAAATTTAGCTTGTCGTATCCAAAATGTCCGCCTCGAATTGTTTAATATCACCACTGAGTTTTTGTTTTAAATATCTTTTACGTTTGGCCCATTAATAATAATTAATTTAGATATCGAAAGCATATTTTCTTCAGAATTTAATTGTAGGTATTTTAATTGAATTTATAGATTTCATTAAAATTTTGTGATATTTTTATTGGAAAGAGTTATTGCGTGTTAGAGCAATTTCTTTTCTTCAATTTCAAAATCAAGTCGGTCTTAATTGCGTTATTATTATCACTTATCACATTTTAACCAACTTCAAAAAAAGTAATCATATATTTTCTACGAAATAAAACGTTTATTGATGTTGAATGTTCATCAATTTCTCCGTCATCGTCATACAGACTAAATTTATTTGTGTAATAAATAATATATGAAAACTCAATTTAGTTAAACTGATTATGACCTAGGTACTAAATTATGAGTATTTAAATTATCACTCACATTAGTATTAAAGTTATCGGGAACTTTTTCACTGTTATCGTGTTGCTTGCAACAGCGCCAAAATATCGGCAATTCAGAACAATACAACATGGTAAATATCCCGAAAACTTTAATACTAAATTCTGAGTAATGAAAGAAACAGTGGCACACCTAATAGCTTTTATAATCATAATAGTCAGGTAAGTTACTTCAAATATAATGGGAACGGTTTATTTTTAGTTACCGAAAAACCGTAAAAAAGTACGAAAAAAGTAAAATTAAAAATAAAAGAAAGTGAGCCGCCTTCTAAAAATGAGTACCTACCTGAAAAGTATAAAATAAATAACTTATGATGTATTGTCTGTGATATTGTTTACTCTAAGTTTAATGGAGTTTGTATTATGAGGGTTTGGGTTTGGGACAGACTTAATTAAGAACATTAACTTAATAATTCATAATTTTAGTTTTCAATGTTTAAATTTTTAATTTGATTGAAAACTTAGGGTCTATCTATTTTTAACCCAGGTCTATTACAGTTAAACTAATGCCAGTTTTGATCTTTGCTTCTCATTTTGAAGAACCATGTTTATGAGCAAAAAAAATTGGTAAGCGCATTTTTCTGTTGTCAAAATTATTGAACGAACTCGCACACATATAATCACGCTTTTATGCCAGGAGGGTTAGGCAGAGGTGAATTTAACACTCAAATTTCACCAATCATTGTTTTTGGTCCCACGTACCTAATAGGAGGTGAGCCTATTGTCGTATTCCGGGCACTATTTACGCGAGCCATGCATCTGAGGCCGATTCTAGGCAATATTTTATTAATGTTAAACAGTACTATCCCTTAGTCGCCTTGTGATGCATGTGAAAATATATGGTGGCCATTATCTGTTTTTCTCATTTCATATGTATTGTATTTTATTGGATTCGGTTAAATTGGTTCTCCGTTGTAAGATTTCATGTAAATACATGTTTGGAGGAGGTAGGACACGGCGGTATTTCCGCCCAATTGAGCAGTCCGACTGGGGAAGTACCTCCGCCCTACAGAATACCGCGGTTATAATAATGGTGAGTAGGGTAGCCAGAGCTCACTGGGGAGATTTTGTGCTGTCAGTGGGATGACCAAAGGATTGTCCTACTTTGTCCTCTACACTGACGGCACAAAATCTCTGATCTTACAGGGTCGGCAGCACGGATGTGACTCCACTGGTGTTACAGACTTTCATAGGTCATGGTAACTACTTTCCATCAGGTGGGCCATGTGCTAGTCTGCCACCTAAGTTGTATAAAAAAAAATACAACTCGTACAAATAAGTGTGAGTACAAGTATATTTTACAGTCTGCATCAGATCGGTTTTGATAAACAAAGTACTCAAAATGATCTTAATACCTTGGTTTTCCCCCTTCCTGTCAAATGATAGTTCTATTATTTGGTATACACCTTTAGTTCAGACAACAATACAATTTAAATCAATAAAACAGTTTCATTTATTCTCAATACCCTGTAATTAACATCATTTTGAGAGATTGTAGTCAAGATTTTTCTTACGCTGACTGTACCTACATCATAGAATTATAATTATATTCTATAAATAGTAGCGAAATATACCTACTTAATAGCTATCCTAGGTATTTAACATGATTCCTGTTGTATTTGCCTCTGAATACAGGATCAAAAGAAACCTTAGTGATAGACATTACTTATCCAGGCCTTGCCTGAGTTGCCTGCTTCCGTTTTGTTACTATTCAACCATATAACTTTTATTAGTACTATTATCCATGTTAATGCGACATAAAACCGAACAATTAAAACAACATAATATACCTAGATTAATTGTTCATTTTTATTGCTTAAGTAGTTTAATGGTTCATTTTAATATCTATTGTTTATTATAAACGTAGGTAATTGTTGTCAGTTTTATTGTTTTAACATGTGCTATGCGTAACTACGAAACCAATTGTGTAATGAATAATGCATTATAAATTTAAAATGGGAGACAATTACGATAGAAAAGTCTATAAATTGAATTATTGTATAAAATTAGACAATGTCTTATACATTTTTTTGTTAAATCAAAATAATAATAGAAGATTATGGCACCTGCGTACACTATTATTAGCTACATATTTATTTATAATAATTGTACTATTTATGACACTCGATTATGAAATAATAATGCGCCTGCGCATGTAGAGACAAACAAGTCGATGAGTAAAAATCGAATTTAGGGACTGAAAATCATAGTTGGAGAAATGTGGGTGTTAATGCAGCTCTGCTTACCGCTTTAGGGATTTATAGACATGAATGTATACCTATATGTATGGCATAAAAGCTCTGCAGCTTTTTAAATTAAGAGGTTTTCTCTTATATCCATATCATTCGAATTAGAGAAAACCTTACCTATGTAACGTACGAAACAAATTTGACATTATTAATATTTTTACTTCTAATGGGAACTCAACGATTTAGTCTTTTGTTTACAATATAAGTGAATAAATAGGTATTATTTTAAAATAAAATTATTTTTACGTATCGACAACTACCGGCTGTTTAATAGGGTTGTTTCTTATTCATTCCACTAAAACTCAACCAATTTTTTAATTATCCGAATGCGTGTTCCTTATTGTCAGCTAGATGCGTTTAATACTTATTTAGTAATAAAATATGTTCAAGTCATGTGTGTACGCGATATGTAGATACATCCTTTTTCTAGTGCGGATAGCCAACTTAACTAAGGAACAGAGTACAATGACAAAATTGTTTTACAATAACATATTTTTTTAACCTTTTATTTAATTAAAACTAACAGCTAAAGTAAACAATGTAGGTATATTAAATATTGCATAGTGCATTTGTAAATATTCCTACGTAGGTACCTATGCCCTACCGTAAAATAGCTATGTATAGTTGTAGGTATAGGCAATTATTTCATAGCCTATTTTAGGTAAATATATTAATTGCATCCAAATAATTTGAGCCTCCTAAGCTGGAGAATAATTGAAGTTCGTAAACCAATTTGATTATCAGATTTTTTTTTATATTACTTAGGTGGCAGACAAGCACCCGACCCACCTAATTGAAAGTGGTTACCGTGGCCTATGGACTTGTGTAACACCAAAGAAGTCACACTCGTGCTGCCGACCCTGTAAGCACAGAGTTTCTGTGCCGTCAGTGTAGAGGACAAAGCAGGATTAATGATTGAGTAGGATAAGACTGGAACCACTGCCACAACTACCACAATATCAGATGGGCAGGCATTCTAACACCTAATTATTTACTGATAGATGCCTAATAAAGTATTCAGGTAGGTACCATCTATCAAATTAGGTAGGTAGGAAAAGGTACAGGCAAAATTTGTTCACAAGTTTGGTAGATTGGTATTTATTTAGAAGAGATGTATTTCTAGAAAAAATACTAAGATTTCTTCATGCAAATAATTATTTTCTTCCTTGTGTTGTAGGTAGGTACTAATTTACTTTTAGCAAAATTAATTCATAGTATTATTTCTTATAGGTAAAGTATTATACAGTTGGCAGTACGATACTTAAATAGGGAGATAGGTACGAGTACCTACTTTCCTACAACTAGTAGGTACATGTAATTAGACGGACAGTTTAGTTCCTGACACAATATTTACCTATGTAAATTGTGAATGTAATGGGTATAAAGATATTTGTGATGACTGTGTGAAAAAGTTAGCATAGGTAGGTAAATAACTACGTACCTTCCTGGCAGGTGATGCAATAACTTACGCCTAATGCCTAGTTCACTGCTACTCCGAGCACTATACTTACTCTCCTAAAATAGGTAGATGCAAGTAAGTACAGGGTATATCTAGTTGGCATATTATTTTCTTGAAAACCAACCTAGGTAAAATCCATACCCAGATAAAACGAACGAAACGAAACTGCCCGAACTGAAATTTTTTATTATTTTTTTATTTTCTTTGTTTAATTTTGATACAAACTGTTAAGGAGAGTCAAACATTCAGTAGATAATTTAACATTGTTAAATTCTTTTTCTACCATTTTTCCTACATAATACAGTAGATGATTAATTACGCGTTCTCGCTTCGACAGTACCTAATTATAAACTTATTAATTACTTGAAAATATTGTCTTCCCTCATAAACTCATAAGTCACAAGTTAAATAAACTAGAACATAATTATTACATTGTATGTAATACAGTCTGTATAACTAAGTATAAAATAAATCTTATTATAAATTGCAATTTTTAAATTCCTAAAAAGGTATACCATACCACCTAGAATTTCTTTATTTTCTCTCTACCTATTCTAAATTTGAATTCAAAATTTGAGATAAATAATATACGCACTCTATATTATTTAAACATAATTCTATACTTAATGTACCTAACTTTTAAATATGGAATTAGAATTTCCATAATTTGAAAAATATATAAATGCGATATTCAAATTATGACTGCAGGCACGGCGTAAAAGCACAAGAGGGTTAACATTGCATTTTCCAAAATGTCTTTATGTACACAATGTTTATACTGTAATGTCTCTTTCTAACGCTCCGCCCCCCGCCCCGCGCCCGCTGTCCCCGCCACACCCCGCGCGCTCGCTGCATAGACGCGTTGCAGACGCTCGGAGCGCGCGCCACTCGACTATTTAAAATGACGACTTGTGCATTGCTTTACAAAAATAAAGATGGCGGACAGAGGGAAGACGTGAGAGGATGCAAAAATATTGCACATTCCGTTTGTATTTTTGTATCTACATATCAGCTTTATTTATTCGTATATGTGAAAGATAACAGTTAAATTTCGCGTGCCAAAAGTTGTATGTAGTTCAGAGATAGATAGGTAGATTTATATACGTAATTATAATTCTAATCATCAACATATTTTCTAAATTAAGACCTTCGTGGCGGATGCAGTAATACAAAGTAGATTTTGTGTATGCAGAGAATTCTACAAAATTATTTATAGATGTCATGTCTACCATGCAAAACGATGCAGATATTTCGTCTATAATATTAAAATTGGTGGTGATCTATATCTAATCTATATTAACGCAATTACAATATATATATTTTTTTTACCAGACATAGATAATAATAATTATATAGTATCTACCTAGATAACACAGATATAAAACATCTGTTTCATAGGTAGTTTATTTTTGTTTTATACAGGATGTGTAAAATTTGTAATGTTTGTAAAAGTAGTTTTTCAATCGTCTCAGTCCTATTAGACAAATGATAATATAAATTACCAGTTTTTCTTTCAGTAAAATTATAGTTCTAGGCACAGTTTACGGCAACTAACCAATTTTGTATCTTGAAATCAAACGGAAGTCAATAATTATCTGAATATTCATACGAAATTTGCACTTTTCTTCAGTTAAAATATAGTCCTGAAACTTTTTCACGTTCCAGCATCGTTTTTCTACATAATAATGTAGTTTTATCAGCTGCCGCCCGGCACAGTACCGTCGCGGGCCGTCGCCGAATCCTCACTGAATTCAGCGGCCGTCACAAAGTTTTCAGAGCCCACCACGCATTGTGAAACTTGCGACAGCACTACGTTAAACTATCTTTTTCGTATTAAAACATACAAAACTAAAGAATAACAATTAATTGATACAAAAAAAAAGTATTATGAATGCAAGGAACATAGTCAAAAAGCGATAAAATTTCAAACAACTTGTGTTAAGCGTTTGACACGTACACTCAAAGTATGCTTACCTCAGGTTCCAATGAATATTCTTATTTGACAGACAATGAGGACAGCGTTCCACCTGTCACAGAGAGCACCTAAGCAAGCAATGCCACTCGAGAGCTTCTCATATAACCATTGTTTTCTAAACTTCTATTTGTTTTCGAAATACGTGAAACGAATTCCTCAGCACATCAAACACCATGTACGATGTCGTCGAACCTCTTTCCAATCCATCAATAGTAAACTTAAACAAATCAACCGTATTTGAACAGATGGGCTGCGACGGTGTCTCGGCCGAGCAAATACGATTATAATATACAGTGGAATCGCACAGCGTACGTGTTCACTTCACTCAAACAACTGGCACTAAGTTAACTGGACACAATATTTGGCACAACACGTGAACATGTCATTGGGTCGTTTAGCGCGTGTATCGCGGCGTGTTTACGCGGGACGCGGGCGGCAGCGAGCGCGGGTCGCGGTGCGGAGGCGACGCGAGCCGCGGCCGGAGTGACGCGCCGGCCAGCGCGCGCGACACAGGCGCCGCGCGGCCGAATTCGGAACTAGCGCATTCAATCACACGTCCGCCCGTGATAACATGCAACTGCTTATTTGCCAATTGCAATGCACTGCATTCTTTTGCAATTGATTAGGAAAATTATTTACATATTACTGAACCCTAGCAAAATCTAAGTCACAAGCACATACTTGATTAGGACTAAGTTACCGCTGTGGGAACTTACTCATAAAGTTTCAAAACCTTAAAATTTTACTCTTAGCAGTTCAAAGGTGGTGAAGCATGCGCTATGAAATGGCTTCAAATTTAACCATGTAGGATTGGTGCCTATACCTATAATTAAATACATAAATATTAAACTCATCCAAGAATTTTATTAAAAGTCATCAAAATATTTCAAAATGAAATCAATGCCAAATAAAATTAAAAAGGAAAGAACAGAAAATATATGGCAAAAAAAAAAGAATCCCATGCGAAAAATGTACATGTCAAAACATTGCAAAAAGTATCGGACTTGTGACGTGACCTTGCACCGTGCAGGCGGGCGCGCGTGCAGTAGCGCCGTCCCGCTCGCACGCGGGCGGCGACTTGGCCCCGCCCCCCGCCCACCGCACCGCACCGCCTTTTTACCTTTTTACCCGTGCTAACTCACTTTCGTTATGATTGTACCTACGCTACTTATGTTCTTTATTCCAATAATTAGTTTATATTTATGTTTTATTATTTATGTATTTACTGTTAATATTTAACATTAAGTTCTGGTTTAAGTCCATAAACATGCAATTAAATGTTCACGTGGGTCAATGTTTTGATTTAGATGTTATTTTTGTATTTTGCTTAAAATTTTTTGAATGAATTTTATTTTTGACTGGTTTTAGATATTTGTGTAGTAGATATTTTAACTCCTTATTTAATCATTATTTCCCTTTATACTAGGTAGTTGGTAAAAAATCAGGTAGGTAGGTGCACCTACCTTCCTTTTGAATAGCAGATAGGTAACCTTTTTGTGCTACTTACTTGTGTTGGTATAAAATAAGATATTATTAATGGTAGGTACCTTTGAGTTAAGAATAGGATGAATAATACCTATAAGTAAAAAAATATTGATTGGATTAAAATAATGACATGAGTTTATTTTTAGTGGTGTGAATAAGGAACACCCCTAATAAACCAAATGATAAAAGAGATACCTACCTAATTTTTTGAATTTGTTTTGAAGTTGAGATATAAATATAATTAAGTTATTATTCCTCACTTACCTACCTAAACTTAGGTAATTGATTTAATTCAATTTTAATATCTTTTGAAGAGTTTAGAGATCAGCAACTTATAAGGGCATCTATAGCTAAATATGTGCTTATTAGGTAGTTAGGCAACAGCAAAACACCTAGTGGGTACCTAACCTACTCATGAATAAAAATGAACAATCTTTTTTTGTATGAAATAGCTACCTAGGAACAGAATAAATGGACCAAGTTCCTCCAAATCTCAAGTAAAATAGGTAGGTGGGTATCTGAATCAGCATAAACGCTTACTAAGCAACGGATCCAAGAAGGGCTATTAGGTAGGTATAATACCTAAGTACCTTACCTACTAGGTACCTAGGTACTTACCCAAGTATCTAGGTTGGTACCTAAGCTAACTATAGGTAGGTACAGGTCTTAGGTATGTGAGTGAGACACTCAAGCTGTGGAATGAACTCCCTGCTGCGGTCTTCCCATGCGCCTACAATATGGGGTTCTTCAAAAGGGGCTTTAGGAGGTTTCTTAAGGGTCGGCAGTGCGAGAGTGACGCTCCTGGTTTTGCACGAGTCCATAGGCCACGGTAACCACTTCCCATCAGGTGAGTCGTGTGCTTGTCTGCTTGGTATAACAAAAAAAAAAGATGAGAAATCACTTGGTGAATGCAGAAATATTGAAAGTAAAAGTTAAAGTAGGTAGGTAGACCAATTAAGACAGTTTGCTCTGCGAGAACGAAGATTTGAGTTTTAATTTTCTTTCGCCGGAGCCCTAACGAAAATAAAAATAGCCTACATTACGTTTTATAAAATCAGCCATAATCGGCCCAGCCACTCCAGAGATTACCTACCTACCCTTTATAAACAGACAGACAGACACATATGTATTTTAAAAATTGCGTTTTTATTATAAATAAAATGTTATTTACACTGTCATATGCATTCATTAAAAGAATATTAATTTTAACATAACAGATTCGAAAGGATGGACTTAAACTTCAGTGCCGTTAAAACTGACATACCTAGTGAGTGTGGTGTGCCGCCAGCCTTACCATTCATTATAAAAGTAATGTAGGGTAGGCGCACAAGAAATGTTACCCGCGTATCTCTCAACGCCTGCAAGCCAGTCAAGTCGTGACCACGGGGGCTGCAACGCATCCGAAACGTCGACAATAATAGTAAGTTCCATGATTAATCGCGAAAAGTGCCGAATCGTTATACCTAATTATTATATTTTTTTATTTTTAAAGAATATTATCAACCGCAATCAGGTACTTTTTTTTTTACGTGCGCAAAATCTCTACCGATACCTCCCCACCGGAGCCGGTGGAAGAGGTTATGTCGGACACGAACCGACTAAAACGCACGCCGCCCGTGGGTCGTTTTGGTTGCCGAAGGTGAGGTTGACAGGCATATCCCTCGCACCCCGGCCGACCCAGGGCCATCTCTCACGATCTGGCCCTCTTCTCGGGTGTGGGGACTACAGAGTCTCCAACTCGTCCCCGGCCGCCAACGCCGGGGCCTGCTTCTGCCAGTGTGACAGGCGGCTCCACCTGTCACCCCCAGGCCGACTGTAATTGGGTACTAATATTCCCTCAACCATCCAATTAAGTTAAATTGCTTGTGCTGGGAGTGAGTTCACGTCGGTAGTGTAATGACCAGCACTCGAACCCGGCACCTCTCGTTCGTAAAGCCTAAGCCACTGACGCTTTAACTAGGTTTTGATATATCCTTCTAAAGTCTTTACCTACCTGTAACATAATTTTCAATGGCTTTCCATTGAAAATTATGTTACAGGTAGGTACAGTCAGCAAATGAGACAAGAAGGTATCACCTTTACATTTTTTTTATACCACTTAGGTGGCAGACAAGCACACGGCCCATCTCATGGAAAGTGGTTACCGGGGCCTATGGACGAGTGTAACACCAGAGAAGCCACACTCGCGCTGCCGACCCTGTAAGCACTGAGTCTCTGTGCCGTAAGTGTAGAGGACAAAGCAGAGCAAGCCTTTAGTCATCCCACTGACAGCACAAATTCTCCAGTTATCTTTGGCTACTCTACTCACCGCTGGGAACACAACACGAAGTTATTATAAGCGCGGTATTCTGTAGTTCCATAAATAGTCGTATGAAAATGTGTATATAGGTACTTATTTCGTTTGCCGACTATACCCAAGCCACTGAACCTCTCCTCCGTTATTTAATCATCATCATCGTATTCACAGAACATTCATTAGCCACATTACGTTCTGGTAATAAAAAAAAAGTTTTCACATTCTGTCTTCAACCCTAAAAAGCCGTACTCCATAAAAATCTCATATTTCCATTATGTTACCACGTAACGTTACCGATCACTTTCTATAAATATAACACCACATATTTTGACTGCCTTACTGCCATTGAAATAGAGTTCAGAATCCCTAAAATGAATCTAATTTTAATAATAACCGGTAACACGCGTCATTTTACGATTCCAATCGTAAAATTCCGATTATTATTTTCTGTATCAATATAATTTTATACGTGTTTAAGTTTACTTATTATACGTAAATTGGTTATTATTCGATTTTTACTAAATGTCTTTTGACGAAATCTGAAGAATCTGTAGAACTTAACGCTTCGTGTGCGAAAATTATCGAATATTAGGTAGGTACCTACTTGTTATACTTATGTAGAATACGATTTTATTGTTATTATTTTAATATTTTTAGAGTTCCGTGCCTCAAGAAGAAAATAGAAAGCTTAGGTAATACTTATAAGATCAATTCGTTGTACATTTTTATTTAGGTACCTATATATTTTTTTATCTGTCCGTCTGATTGTCAAGACAGGTAGATATTAATGTCAAATGGTGTTCAACCTTTGAATTTGTGAAACACCATAAACAAACATACAAAACTTAAGAATTCACTGAAGGTAGATACTTTTCTTTAGACTTTTTTCTTTGCCGCACCACCAAGACCTGGAATTCATTACCAGCTCACATATTTCCTCCTTCCTACAGTCCCGGGTCCTTTAAGCGGGGCATGAAAAAACTTCTGATGAGGCAGTCAAGCTGTTTGCAACCATTGTAGCCCCCTCGTTTACACCACGAAACAAGTTGTAAACATGTATGTAAAAAACTTGTTGAAGACTTGTAGAAGACTAATCAAAACACAATACCTACTTGTTTTATACATGTATCTCAGATACTTTTCGTTCACATAGGACGTATAGCCTACATGTTGTAAACAAGTATAAAACACATTTGCGTTCACTCTGTAGCCTGTGACATATTGCAACTTGTCAAATACTTGTTTTATACTTAGGTGTAAACGAGGGGTAATATTACTAGGGCACGCCGTAGTAACGGCGGTAAGACCCATCATGGGGGAGTGGCTAGAGAGGCCACACGGCAGCCTCTCGTACCGTCTGACGCAGATGATCACCGAGCACGGATGCTTCGGAAAGTATCTGCGTCGGATGCAGAAAGAGCCAACGTCCGAGTGCCATCACTGCGACGCGAGCGAGGACTCAGGTCCGCACACGCTCACCGAGTGTCCGGCGTGGGAGACGCCGAGGCGGGAGCTTGTGGCGGCCCTGGGAGTGAGGGTTCTCACGCTCTCCACCTTGCTCGCGGCGATGGTTCGCTGCGCGGATGCGTGGGCGGCCGGCGCCTCCTTCTGCGAGCAAGTAATGCTCGTGAAGGAGGAGGCGGGGCGGGAGCGGCAGCGGGAGCGACGAAGGATCGCTAGACAAGCTGCCCGCGCACGAAGGCATCTCGGGCGTCGGAGGTCGATGAACGACCTCCGCCCCCCATGAGCGCCGGCCTGGGGGTGACAGGTGAAGCCGCCTGTCACCCTTGCAGAAGCAGGCCGCGGCGGCGGCGCGCGTGGCGCGCCTCCCCGTTTCCGGGGACGAGTTGGGGACTCTGTGGTCCCCACACCCGAGAAGAGGGCCAGATCGTGAGAGATGGCCCTGGGTCGGCCGGGGTGCGAGGGATATGCCTGTCAACCTCACCTTCGGCAACCGAAACGACCCACAGGCGGCGTGCGTTTTAGTCGGTTCGAGCCCGACATAACCTCCTCCACCGGCTCCGGTGGGGAGGTATCCGTGGGGATTTTGCGCACGTAAAAAAAAAAAAAAAAAAAAAAAGGGCTAATATTACTTAGTGTCTGTAATGGTGATCCTCTTTCCTGAGACTTTGCCTTTAGCTTACCATCAGGTTAGGTGAAGTCTAATTAGCGTGTCCTAGATGAAATGGATTTGCAGCTGATTATCTAAGTCCCCATAAATCTATGCGGATGTGTGGGGACAAAAGTTTTTCATCAGCAACGTCAATATTGTCCATGAATCTACATTTGAACGAACTCCTCAGGTATACGAGTCCGAATCGCACTTGACCGGTTCTTTATCTGTATCAATCGGAAGTTGAGTCAAGTTTCATTTTAATCTTAAACTTGTTTTAGGATACAATTCCCAAGTTAACGCAGTCACTAACCTTCCATTTATGTTATTAGGTAGGTATATAGGTAGCAATTAGAATGAATTTCATAAATAGAATTGGAAAATACATATAACTTAACACAACATAAACTCACGCCTATATCCCCGAAGGGTTAGGCAGAGGTGCTAGCACCCAAGCGAACAAGAAGCGACTGCCATATGACCTCCACAACCACTTTACAACCAATTGAAGTAGGACACGGCGGTATTTCCGCCCAATTGAGCAGTCCGACTGGGGAAGTACGTCCACCCTACAGAATACCGCGGCTATAATAACTTCGTGCTGTGTTCCCAGCGGTGAGTAGGGTAGCCAGAGCTCACTGGAGAATTTGTGCTGTCAGTTGGAAGACTTGACCCGCTTTGTTTTCTACACTGACGGCACAGAAACTCTGTACTTACAGGGTTGGCAGCGCGACTGTGACTCCTCTGGTCCTCTTTTGAGGGTTCCAGCTACCTGTAACGACTGCCATATACGTTTGTATGGCAAAAGGGACCGACAGCTCAACATGCTCTCCGAGACCAATGCGTATAAATATTTGCACTGAGCGGGGATTGAACCCGCGCCTCCTGCGTAGTGGCCGCGTTCACTACAGCCACGTCACAGATGCTGTGCATATATAATCTGTCTTCAGATAAATCTATATTATTCAAATCGATAAAGATTATTTCCTACTGTTACAAGTTTGCTATTAATTAGTATACTACTTTACAGAGTACCTAATATAGATTTATTGTGCTAACTATTCAAATCTATGAAGATAGATTTAATACAAAAAGTACAGAATGCATGTGCTCGGTTTTATTTTAAAATACCTACAGGGAAATCTCCCCCTGTAAGGAAAAGATCGCAAGTTCGAATCCGGCCTGGATCGGTTCAATTTTTCTATCTTAATAGATTTGAATAGTTAGCATAATAAATTACTCTATAAAGTAGTATAATAATAGCAAACTTGTAACAAGGAAATAATCTTTTAATTATATCTCTAAATTAAAATACAACCGAACTTTTATAAGATTGTAAAGAAAACAATCTATTCTGCTACTCTATATAAGTAGAGTTATAGAGTATTAACTAGATCAGACATTATAACGTAAGAAACTCTATGTAGAGTTGTAGACTAGCAACCAGATTCAGTATCTACATCAACAAAATGTTAACTTTTACCTTATCATTCCATCAAGATAGATACTGGTTATTTAATAGTTCTCTACTACTGTAGGTAGAGTTCAAAATAATTATGCAAATTCCATTCGAAAACTGTCTACCTATACTTACATATGTTTGACTAATTAACTAATAATTTATCAACATTCCTCAATATTATATAAAATCAACACAATAATTTACACCCAATGATGTGTGGCAACACTGGCGTCTGCTGTAACTAGATGCGCAAGCGCACATTGCTCACATATATTTGAATACTATTAGCCTAACGGTCATTAATTTATAAACTAGAATAATTACGACCACGTCGAAATAAAAATATAGATAATAATTTTATGAGTCGTAAATCAACAATTTGGACAAGTAACGAAGCAACACGCCATCTAGCGGCCGACAGGTTAAAATGTTAAAACCGGTGCGCGCATAACATTGTTGACATGAAGGTCCTTTTGTGAAGTAGATATCGGTTTGATAGGTAATACAATTGTCAATTTCAATTCTTGGCAGAGTAGAATTTAGACCACTCCATGTCTTCCCATGCGGTGTCGTACAAGGCATCTAAGGGATAGGGCTGTTTAACATCAGATAGATACGAGTATATACAGCCCTCACTCAGCCTCAGATGCATGGCTCGAGACAACATTAGTGCCCGGAAGGCGGCAATAGGCTCACCCCCTATGACGTGGGACCGAATTCAATGATTAAGTATATGTAGGTATAAAAATTTAGGTTACAAAGTAACACTTATGAATGTTAAGATTGCTGACAAATGCAAGATGTGGCGTGATTATATGGATATATCCTCAGAGGGATAGGCAAAGGTGAATTAATGCAACCACCAATTACAAGCGTAACTCCTTAACGCTACGTAACGCAACGTCAAAAACTTCAATGAATTTCCTGATTCATTACAATTCGATATTTTCAGCACCAAGCAAAGTGTGACAGCTTTTAGCAAAATTTTTCTTTGCTGATGATTATCAGGCAATAGAAATAATTAGTTAATCTTTTCTTAAGATTAGTATTTATTTCAATCTGTTGTTCCAAATCACTATAGTGTATCACCACCTGACGTATTCATTATTATCCTATATTGCTATTTATCTATGGAGGCTTAGTTAGTTTTTTGTTAACTTCTCGTCATGGTAGTCTTAAGATTTTCAAAAACACTACGCCTTACTTAAAATACGTGACCTGACCGTTTCTTTAAAAGAAGCCACTGATAAATAAGTACTTACTTATTTTTTTGTATATCTAAAGTAAACAGTCTATTAAATAAATACCTATCTAAAGTAAAGCCTAGTGGTATGGGTAATAGACTGCTGAGACGAGATCTCGGGTTCGATCCCAGGTTTTACCATGGCACACACCAATGACTTTTCGATGCTTTTCGAAGTGATGTGTGTATTTATCACAGGTTTATAAGTGCCCGGGTAATGGCAATGGGCTCGCCAACCACGCTCATTGAGACCTAAACATAAACTGGCGAAATGTGGGTGCTAGCAACTCTGACTACCCCTTCGGGGATATAGGCGTGAGTTAATGTATATAATGTCAGAGCACGCCACTGCCACTGCAGGACAATCTCAATATCCTAGGTATGAATGTTCGCTGCAACCTGAATAACAAAAACTACATCGAAAGTATCATCAAAACAGCCTCACGAAAACTCGGAGTCCTGAACAGAGTGAGACGGTTTTTCACGCCGGAGCAGCGGTGTCTTCTATACAAGACACAAATTCGCTCCTGTGTGGAGTACTGCTCGCATCTCTGGGATGGTTCAGCAAAGTACTTACTAGATGCTCTCGACAGGTTGCAGCGACGTGCGGTCCGCATCATTGGGAATCCCGAGATCACGAACACCCTAGAACCTTTACAGCTGCGTAGAGATGTTGCGTCCATGGCTGTATTTTACCGTCTGTACCATGGGGAGTGTTCTGATGAGCTCTTCCAATTAGTCCCACCCTCCCCTTTCCTACACAGGACAACGCGTGCAGGTCTTAGATGTCATCCGCACACGGTGCAAAACATCCGATCAAGAACCAAGCGGTTCGGAGACTCTTTCCTCTGTCGCACCATTAAGGCCTGGAATTCATTACCAGCTCACGTGTTTCCTTCTTCCTACAGTCCCGGGTCCTTTAAGCGGGGCGTGAAAAAGCATATGATGAGGCCGTCAAGCTGAGTGTCACCATTGTCACACGGTATGTGTAAGTAATGGTGACCCTCTTTTCTGGGACTTTGCCTTCAGCTTACCATCAGGCAAGGCGAAGTCCAATTGACGTGTACTATATATAAAAAAAAAAAAAAAAAAAATGTTTATGTAAATAAATATCTCAATTATTTCTAGAACAAAAAGTTCACACTATATTGTACACTCAAAATGTACATTTTAGAACGTATTATTTTAATTATTATTTTGTGCGTTTTTATGACAAGTAGTTAATCTTAAATAATATTACCTAATAAAAAGTGTCCGTTTGCATTACTCACAATATATGTGTATTTTACTACAAGTAAAATATATATTTCTCATCACCCGGACCAATCGCTCTCTTTATTTAACCCCTATGGCGTAGGTCCATCGTAAACCATTATACAATAATAAAAGTTATTCGTATGACAAGTTTAAAAATCCACTGCTGTCATAATATACACAGTTTATGTCGGCAGTTGACGGGTTGACAGTCGCACTTGATTGCAACTTAATCGCCATCTGAAGGGTTGACGAACTTCACACTTCTTGTTTGACTTTTTAAGTTATCTGTGGTTCAATTTTATTTTTTGCAAAGATGGCGGAATGTTTTTAAGACATTTTAATAATCGTGCTAATAAGCATAACTTAATTTTGATGACCTGTTTGACCTGGCGGTCGAGGGCTCTACACTGACGTCATGGGTGGTAGGTTCGATAAGCGCGGATAAATCATACTCCTGTGGTGACGGTGAAAGAATACAAGTATCACTACCCCCATCTCACCTGAAGGGAGTCGTAAAAGGCGATTAACGGAAAGATACCCATAAGATATAGCTGCGATAGAAGGAAATCTCAAAATTATTCCTACCAATTAATCTCACCAGACTTCGATGTCACCCGCATACGATGCAGAATATCAGATCAAGAACCAACCCAGTGAGTATCAAGAGGAAGTTTTTGAACCCTACTGTGCTATACCTTCTAAGAACCTCGTACCTACTCGAGATCTGCTGTCGAAATAAATGGCAACAAAAATGATAAATGTTTCTTTCAAACAAATGTTATACCATAGGTATTTGTTATTTATTTATATTATAGCACCTACGGACTATGAAGGTATTACATGAATTATACATGAAATAAGTTAAGCTCGTTTACCATTTTTATAACGTGGCAATACTATGTCCAATTTATAGTCTGCATCAAAGTAATTATTATTTTATTTGATATGTTAAACATCGTTTTACTTTCACCTCCGACCTTATCTACTTTCGACTAATAAATGAACATATAATAAAAGCGGAAACTTGTTCACGTGTGACCTGTGAATTTAATATAGATGTAGGTATTGCTATAAAAAGTAATAACAATCAAATGTCAAATTGGAATATGGTAGTTTCTATTTTTAGGTTTCCGGACCCAAAGGGAGAAACTAAAAATAGATACAAAAATAAATAATTAAATTAAAAGAAATCAAGGCGGGCTAGATTATGGTAAGTACAGAACTCTTTGTGCGCGAGTCCAACTCGCACTTGGCCGGTTTTTTATTCTACCCACATAATAATTAGTTATTCTGACTGTTCGACTAGCTAATCAGACAGAGTTCAACTTCTGGAGCTACAATCTTGAAATTTAGGCATTTGATATTTGTTACGTTTCAACCACTTAAGAAGGATATTAATATCTACTTGTTGATATAATTGTTTGGTTTTATCCCATGGGTTTGTGTCGTGATAACTGCTATATATGTGTAACATCCTCTACAGATAAACTATGAAGAGAAGGCGATGAGGAGGAGTGACTAACCACGCTTTCGACTACTTAACTCTTCAAGCCATCTTCCTCTCTGACGGTAAGGTATTCTCACCGTATTTAATTGGTACAGTACAATATACCTTAGAAGGTTTGCAGTTAGTTACAGTTAAAATTTCATGCAATTTCATCCACGTTAGAGATCCTCACTTAGAGCGACCCGCGGCCACTGGTCAGTCGGTAAATCATACAAAAGGATTTCTTACCCAAACACTATCGAGGTTGTTTTCTTTGACAATAAATAAACACAACGCCCACAAAACCAATAAAATATATATAAAACGACGTAGGTTGAAGTTTACAGCCTCATAAAAAGACTTCCCTGGCTCAATACTTAATGGTCCACCCCACACCTACGCGGTGAACCAAATTAAATTGACCTCGGCTAATAAAATATATAAAATCGGACATAAAAACCTTGTAATCGATATTGTAAGCTGACATCAGACGCACAAACAGATAAACAAGACTCGCATCAATCAGCCCCATCCGTCAACGTTTTCATGACACGAACAGTCTCACACGCAGCCTTCCACTGCGAAAAACTACCTCCCATCTCTATTACAAATGCATAAGATTCAAAATTGTATGGATAGTAGTTTTCTGGTAGTTTCGGTGTGAAGGTTGTATCGTAATTTCGGCTCGTAAAATGAGTGATTTTCGCGGTGTTCCTGTCATCACCGCGCACCTTTATGGCGCCAAATTATAGGCATAAGCGGCGCAGGCGCACCGTTTTTCTCTTACTGCGCCAGTTGCGAACAAATTAGGTTATGCACTTATGTTTCTCAACGATTTCAATAATAATGAGCATGTCCATTGTGGATCTCTTGTTTTGTGTTATTTTTATTGATGTTATTGTTTTATTATTAATAATATGGTTTTGTACGAAAACACGCCGCTAAAGACTGAATTGACTAATTCTATTTAACTCGTTGTTAGAAGATTTTAATACGAATTTAAAAATGTAATATCTCAGGCTTATACTAAAGAAAAATTACAGTCAAAATAATCTTCTTCGAGTCCATGGCTAAATATGGTAACTATACAAGTAAGTAGTCTTTCTTCTTTTTCGTGTCAATGTCAACAATTTAAACAAGTTAAATGCACCCATCCTACAGGTAGTGACTAGAATTTTTAAAGTCCTTCTGCCCAAAACTTGACTACAACAGATCTTTATATTGCCCTACAAAGGTTCTCCGTTGTACAGGTGGAGAGGTATCCCAGATCTAGCAATTGATTTGAACAAGAACTCAGTAAATCTAAATTATTCTACATTCCTTATGTCGGATATAATAGCCATTCCCTCCCTAGTAAAATCTATCTCTGTTCAGAATTTCTGTTGCTGCTCTCATCTGATTGAGTAAGAATTATTTCAGATTTTTGTAAATACTTATTGACACTTTTACTTGACAGAGTAACAAACACTATTTTTAACTGTACCGTTTATTACATGTAAGTATTACTTAGTAGAATAGGATTATTCCTTAGAAACTTAACGAACTAACTATTCGAACTAAAAGTTATATATCTGAAATACAACGATGTCTGCGTGTCTGCGTGTCTGCAAAGCGTATTCTTAAAGTCAAACTCAGTATCAACTAACCGTTAACTCAGACTCAAAAAAAACCTCACTTGTATTGAAATCCATAAAAACATCAAGCTTCATATGCAAGTGCAAGTCAACCACTTCCTCCGGCATGATAAGCACGTAAAAACAATATTTCCATTGCAACTGTAGCCGGGCCTGTCCGGGAATGAACACTGAACTTCGCGCAAAGGAAACGACGTCGGAAGGCCGCCGATGTTGCCAACGCAGCCGTTTAATTACCCCCTGCTTATGTCAGAGGGGAGAAACCTGGAGCGATAATAAATATGGTCTTCGCACGCGTTCATACACTATTGTAACGAGAATATCCAGAGTTTATGGTAATGTGAAACGATTGATGGAGTCATTGGTTAACTTAGTAATGTGACTAACCATACGTTTAATTAGGTATATGTTTTCGGTAAATTATCGTAATAATGTAATTTCCTTTAGGTGTCCATACTAATATTATAAATGCGAAAGTAACTCTGTCTGTCTGTATGTTACGTTTTCACGCCTAAACCACTGAACTGATTTTGATCAAATTTGGGATAGAGATAGATTAAACTTTGAGAAAGGACATAACTATGTTTGGTCGCGATAAGCCGCAGGCAACAGAAAGAAAGAAAGAAAGAAAGAAAGAAAGAAAGAAAGAAAAAGAAAAATATTTTATTTAGGGTAAACAGCTACTACATATATGTGTTACTGTCATAAATTTACACAATTGTGGAGTTTTATTGCTATTTATAGATAGTACCCTAAACCGACGTGCATGCACGAATAATGTAATGAGAGGAATGAAGCGAGAGTAGTATGTCAGGATCGTAGCAAATGGAGATCCGTGATCTCTGCCTACCCCTATGGCAAACAGGCGTGTTTTTATGTATGTATGTTTATTTGGTGTTTTACCTACATGGTGTATGTACAGAGTCCTACCAACATCTTTGAGGCCCAAACCAACCTCAGTGGCGTAGGGTTTCCTCTCGAATTCACACTAAAACAATAGGCGGGCCTCGAGATCCAAGAGTGAATACTATGACGCATCTGAGAAATGAGGATAGTAATCTTTCTAAATTTTATTAGAAAGGGTGGTCTATGTATGTGGCAGTAATGTGAGTATACCACCTACTTGGATGTTAATGGTGTTTTCTATAATGAAATCACCGGGGTACGCTCACCTCGATAGTCCCGTAACTCAAATGCACAGAAACATTTGACTATTGACGCGCATTGATGGACGATGCGCGCAAGTGCGTGCCCTCTGCATGTAATGATACACGAAACTAGTGTGCGCATGTGGTCTGTGAGTTCTCGGGAATTTGCGACCACTGCAGTAAGTACTTATCTTACGTACATACATGTGGAGTACAATAATGTTAACGGTAAGTATCCTGTAACCATGGCCTTCGATTCTGCTAAAGTAAAACCACAGTGATATTACTGACACTGCAAAAGATGAAATTAGATTTTAGACTTTATTTTTATAGAGTTAGAGTTAAAAATTTTACTGCACTGTTCATTCGATTAACGCATCATTTCAAAGTTGAAATTTTTTTTTGCCATATCAGTGGTATGACAGATGCTGACAGTAGGTACATAAAATTAAAAAAAAAATCGCATAACATTTTGTAAAAAAATATTACTGTTGTGGTTTTGCTTTAGTAGAAAGTATATGTACATATACCATGATTGCATTAATTCCCGTTAACATTATTGTATATCATGGAACGCGAGAGTTTAAAATTTAGTAAGTACTTACCTATACCTTAATGTGGAGTGTCGTCAAAAACGATTTAATGTTCCTGAAAGCATTTTCGAGAACATTAAAAATTCGATTAAGATAAATATTATATCCCTTACAGGGGGAAGGGTAGCGGGTTTGAATCTCGCCTGAACCGAGTCAAGTTTTTTCTATATTTTAATTGATTTGAACAGTTGAAGTGAACATACTAAAAGCTTTAAAATTCATTCAACAATTAAATAAATTCAAGCTCATTTTGATGAAATTAAAAATAATGCTGAGAAACATCATTCTTATGTAAGTATCTGTGATCTGAAATAAGTGTTATTGTTATTATTTGCATAGACAGTTCCATCATACAACCTCTAAATTAAGGGGGAAGGGGGCCTCATCATCGGACTACTCGGCAATTATCAAAAAATACTGTTTCTTGTATCCTGGCTGCATTCAACTTCCTGCTGAACTGAACTACTGAAGTGAATGAATGTATGGTAACATTCATTAGACGGTTATAAGGTCACCCTTAGATAAATGTAACCAAACTTTATACTTTACCTCGGCTGAGCCTTCCAGCCACATATCAAGCCGCGGGTAAAAAGAAATTGTACACCTATAGGAAAGTCCTCAGTCACTAGAAATGATAGCCCCTCTAATAATACCCCACAATGTAGTCTAATCAAGCTCGCATATTCATTAGTGCCTGTCGAAAAACCACTAAGCCGGTAATAACACGAGCACTCCATTGGAGATTTATATCAGCCGTAATTAAGAAATTATTTACTTGTTACGGCTGAATGATGTACAGACATGATTCTCATATACATATAATTATATAATTTAACTAGAGGTCGTCAGGCTACGGAAGTCGTGGGTAGAAAACGGAAAGACGTCTAGGTTCAAATCGGAAAAATATTCGTGGGTAGAAAATTATTGGTTGAAAACACCCAAAAATGTAAAAGAAAAAGCTTTTAGGCTATAAAGCTTCAATGTAAGTACTGTAGATGGTTATATCAAATGTAATATACAATATACACGCAATTTCGGCAGAGTAGAATTTGAACCACTCCATCTCTTCCCATGCGGTGTCCTACAAGGCGATTAAGGGATAGGGATTAACATCAGACAGATATAAAAAGCCCCGACTCAGCCTCAGATGCATGGCTCGAATCAACATTAGTGCCCGGAATACGGCAATAGGCTCACCCCCTATTACGTGGGACCGAATACAATCATTGGTGAAATGTACCCACACCTCACCTCTGCCTAACCCTCCGGGGGTAAAGGCGTGATTATATGTATGTATGTTATTATTGAATTTCAGGCTTTATCTTTCAAAAGTGACAGACTTCTAATCCTAAATTAAAATCATAGTTTTCCCAATACGAGAAATATGAAATATGCAGTGCAGTACCTACAGCAGTTGAAAGATATTCTGAAAGGATCTTCCCGTTCTGAAAGGGCAACTTAAGCGAGAAAGTTTGACTTTATGTAACGGGTATCTGTGTATGCAAGTTAATCCTTTTAACTTTTTCCTCATTTGACGTAAAAGGGGGAGGCCTTTTACGTTTGTTCCTTAGTTTGCTTGTTTGCTAATTTAGGTTGGATTACAACACATAAATAAATGTAATCGATGCTGATTAGGTTTAAATTTCACCAATGACAGAGATTAATTAAAAATATACTATATTATCCATTTTCATACATTAATGAGTTAATGAGACATCGTTTAGTTAAACTTGATAGCAATAATTTTCACTGGTGAAATTCAACATCTTTCACCCACCATAAATCCTTTTAAACTACTTTTATAACATAACATAACGTAACATGAACTCACGCCTATTTCCCAGAAGGGGTAGGCAGAGGTGCTAGCAAGCACCCACTTTCGCCAGTTTATGTTTAAGTCCCAATGTAATAGGTGGCGAGCCTATTACCATTAACCGTGCACTTTGAAACCTGCAATAAATACACACGTAACTTCGAAAAGCAACAAGCAAAAGTCATTGGTGTGTGCCATGGTAAACCTGGGATCGAACCCGAGGCCTCGTCTCAGCAGTCCATTACCCATACCACTAGTCTACCGCGAACTTTTATATCAATGTATAATGTGTAATATTAGCTCAAACTTACAAAACCAAATCAGTTGTACACTGCAGTGCAGCGCACAAGGCACTTAAGTGCGTAGGTGCGTCCCATTCACACAATTTATGAATGGGTTCAGTCACTCGCGCTAATGTCAAGGTCACTCACCGCCCGCGTCATGCGCAGTCGGTTAAGTCAGGTTTACAACTGCCGCCTTCGTGGTACAAGGGATTTGAGAGGCAGTTTCGGAATAGTTGCCGATTATACGCGGCTGTAAAACGATTTGTATTTCCTCAAAGTCTATTAACTATTCTTGTGGGATATGGTAGATTTGTACAGCAAAGTGTGGAGCTTAGATTTAGAGTAGGTTACTTATATAGATACCTCGTGTGATTGTATGAATTTTTTTTACCAGTATCTGTGACATTACATAAGTCTTTTAGTGTTGTGCCTATTATAAACAGTTTCAATCTCAACTCGTCATATATTATATTGAGAATCAACCCGTACAGATCATGGACGGGTTTATGCATAACTATATTCCGTCCATATATACCCTATGTCGGATGTGCAGACGAAATAGCGAAAGTGGCAGGTCGAGGATGGATTGAAACAGCACAAGATAGGAAAGAATGGAAATCCTTGGAGGAGGCTTTTACCCGAACGGGATCCATACAAACAGAGTAGATAGCAGTATTATTTTTATTTTTATTACCTATTTATTATCAAAATGTCATTATTTTAATTATTATTATTCTATTTACATCACTCTTTTTCAATTTATTGTTTAAACCATTTGTTTCTCTTTAATATTGCTAATTTAATGCATGAATTATGAATTATGTTATTGTAATATGTTTGCATGAAATTAAATAAAGCTTATTATTATTATATTCCGTCCATTATGTTATTGTATTTTAGACAGATGTAAATAGTGATTGCAATAAAATCAAAATATCGATTAAGTTGAGACAGAGAGAGAACATAGGTATCGTGTTTTATGTGGAATTATTATTTATGGATCTATCTATACATAACAATAAAACAGTAAATTCGTGTCTGTACATTTTGTAAATTAATCATAAAACGAGTGTGGGCCATAACGCACACGCTAATCTCCAAAACATTCATTCACATTGTGAAATATAGCTTTGGTATTTGTTTTTTGATTTAAAAGTCAACAACCTAACTTTGAGATATCCTTTCATAGTGCCCGCGTGACAAATAATCAATCTTATATTAATTAAATGTCAAGAAAAACCGTCTGTAATACAATAATTAAAAAAAATGCATTTTCTGTTAGTCGAGCTCGATTGTAATATTTTCAAATTAATGCCTTCGACAAACGGCCAGCCCACTGCCACTTCAGCTTGCTCATTCTGTGGCCTATGTCGGTAACTTTAGTTCTCTGTCGGATAACCTCGTTCCGAATTCTATCCTTCAGAGAAATTCCAAGCATAGCTCGCTCCATAGCTCGCTGCGTGACTTTTAAGCTATGGACCAGCCCCACTGTAAGTGTCCACGTTTCGGCACCGTAAGTCATAACAGGTAGTTTTAAACTTGTACATTGCAGCAACTTGGAATAAATTTATACTTATTACAGTTATAACACATTGGGATGGACGGTGAAGGTATCGTGCTTTTATAAACACAACGCTGCAAGTAACTACAACTGCAATTTTATATAGGTTCAAATTTTAACTTGAAGCGCCATTACATTCTCCTACATCCTAACCCTAAAATGTAGATCTCTGTAGTAGTTGCAATAAACTCTCTTAATAATTCAGCTATCCGCTCTTCACTCATATCCGCGATGCAGCCACAAAGTGCGAGAGTTACACTCCTCGGGAGGAGTTAAGTGTGAGACGAATAAGAGTCACTGCGGCGTATTCCACGTACGAATGCAAGCCGATAAATATGAGGCGGGCTGAGCGAGCTTGTGAATATACATGATACACTACCGGACGTGAAAATGGGGCGGTTGATTTAGAATATATAGCTGTAGCGACGACCTTCAATCGAAGCTGTGACGATTAATATATAGTTTGAACAAAGTCCTAGCAATAGTTCTACAGTTCTCCAGATACTTTAGGTATCTATACATTTGGATATGCAGCTGTAGTTATAACAATACTGCTGAATTTCATATTACTCATTGTAAAATTGAGAAAATAATCGATACAAACCTATCAAAATCTTTTAAAATCAAATCTCAAGCATTAAATATGTACACAGAAATAAATTTTAAGTAATAAACATTAAAACGTAAGTAGTTAACCTGTAAGTATTGAGGTAAGTGATAGGTATGTATTGTGTACAGCAAATTCCAAATTTCCACTGTGTGCGAATTCGGATTCAAAGTTTTAACTGAGCTGTCTATAGGTAGCGCCGCAAAATTACAGCGGCAGTCTTACTCCTTGCACAACATTTTTCCAGAATTACTTACATAATTTAAAAAGGAACCAACTGTATCACATATTCATGATGCTATACCGAAAATATTTACGATATCAAAAAGGAAAATATCGGAAACGCTCCGATATTCGTTCAGCGAACAAAAAAAATTAAGCTGTACCCAATTTTTGGGCCGGCATTGTATCAGCTCGTTCGGGAAGACAGGCCTCACTCAATATCGGATATTGTTGTTGAAAATGAGTATTTATGTCATCGTTTATATAAAATGTGTTGCTATGTAGGCCGAAAGCGTTTTTCCTGCCATCTCGCCTCTCTTTGTTTATTGAACAAAGTTTAGGGATATTTCTTCGTTTCTCCCTTTCGTTCTGAGGTTATTCGGGCCTCTTATTGGATTCATGAATTGAACAGAGTGTATCAAGTCGTTTATCAGATGCGTACCTGCTTTTTGGGAAAGAAATATTCGAAGGGATTTGAATATTTTGTTGATTTGCTTCGATGGGGTTAATTATGGTGTCTGACTGCTTTATTGCTTTAGAATCGTATTTCCAGTGATTGGTGCCAAGAATTTTCTGATAAAAACCTAATAAAAATGCCCAAAGTTTGAATCGAACCGAAACATACTTGTTTGTATTGCAACACCTTTAAGTTACTGAACTATAACTTTTTATTAGTAACATAAATTGACCT
The DNA here is from genome assembly GCA_963662185.1 of Eilema griseolum. NCBI lineage: Eukaryota > Metazoa > Arthropoda > Insecta > Lepidoptera > Erebidae > Eilema > Eilema griseolum. The sequence goes on from OY759240.1 coordinate 26,655,477, forward strand.
CTTTGACCTCTCTATCGCTTTTTAATTATAAGTAAGCAACAGCTCGACCAATTTTATAAACATACATTTGTGTATCGTCCAATATATATTTCTTTTATTGTAATGACTACGCATTAAAACACACAAAAATGTAAAACTAAAACAATAAGGAATAAATTAAGTGTATTCATTAACCTAAATAAATATTTAATAATTTCTAGTAAGCTCCCGCATTCTTTACACTTTTATATTTAATAAGAAACTTCAAACACTACCGGGGGTCTATAACATCACATAAATTCTTACACATGCCCATTAAAATAACTAAAACCAAGAAATATATAATAGTTTTATTTAACACTCAAATGCTGGCCCCCGCGGCCGCGGGCGGTCGACACGACATTGTCGAACAAAGGTGACCTTTGCCCCCTCCTACGCGCTTTCTAAGGTCATCAAGGTTTCATCACTAATAGGAAAACAGATTTCTGTTCGTATTGCGAATAGTTTGGCACTGTGGACGTATTGGAAACTTGTCACATTTTGCTCGGCCGGGCTCTCTTAAAATCAAATACCAGAGGTATGATTAACTTGTGCGGGAGTCTAAGTCGTAAGTGGTAGCGGTCGTGTTGGCGTTATGACTTGTCAATCAATCTATCAATCACTTGTTTGTCATTGTGAGGATTCTAAATCAATCTTAATTCATTTTTAAACTATATCATATATCATATGATTTTAAGATGTCCGTTAGTTCATACCTATATTTTTTGACAAAAATCCAAAAAGCTTGATATCAAATTCGAATTCTCATCCAGTACTGGCAAAGAATAATTCATTAACATGGTTACTTTCTAGTGTCTATTTGATTATTAAAGAGGCACAATGGAGATAGATATATACATAAGTAAATAATAATAAATACAAAAAATACATAAATAATAATACTTAAATGAAATTTAAAACTGAAATCTATTTTAAGATACCTAGTAAAATACACTAAAATAAATAAAAAAAGTACATAAATAATTCCTCCGCATCATCAAAGACCGGTAACGTACTCAGAAAGTTGGCAGCATTGTCACGTTAAATGGCAATGCTTATCCTCTGTGCAAGATAATAACCAGCCTTCTGGTCACGCGTGGCGTCGATCAGCTGCATTGTCAAGTCTTTGTATAGAGAACGGGCACTTGACCCCATGTCCCCAACGTTTCAACCCCAAACGGCTCAAAACATTATCACCAGTCTGTAACTGGTGATAATGTTTTGAGCCGTGTGTGTATTTGTGCCGTTTGAGGTTTTCCGCAAAAAATGACATAAAATTTATTTGTCATCACTTCTTAAAAGCATGTCCCAGTCTCCTGTCCAATACGGCAATTTTATACTTTTATCTTGATTTGAATCTCAACTTCGCTTAGATTTCCCACTTGTGGCACCGCTCACACGACTGCTGCGACCAACCCAGCGCACTTACATAAAAACTGTTTAATCGTAACTCGGGCTGCTATCGCCATCTGAACATATTACCATATATTAATCCAATAAAGGATTGGGCGATCAATTTATCTACATTATTGCAAACATCGCCGGGCCCAAGGTGCTAACTTGCGACAACTTACGACTCTCCATTAGCCTCAGCGTTTAAGGGTTAATATTGGGTTGAGCTGTATTTATTATGATTTGATTTTTAAGTATATTTTATTTGACAGTTGATGGACGAAATATCAACAGGTATCACTTTTGATTAGTTTCTACTTAGTGGTTTTATTCCATTCGGATTTAATACGTTGTTGTGTCGAAGCCATGTTGTTTTCTCACAGGAGTTGCTTCTGTGGAAGTGTGGGTGGGATTACCAATTAGAATTTTAATGAATTAGTACATAAAACTAATATTAATTTTGATGGAATCGCTAGATATGCTTTATTCTTGTTGTTATCTTAATGGCCAATAAGAGTTAAAGATTATTAAGACAGGTTTGTCATCAAAAAATTCTAATGTTTTATTGTTCATAATATGTCCACTTTTAAGTATTTTGGTTCAGACTTTAGGTGAAGTTTGAAAGTTGAAGAATAGAATCTTGAGACTGCATTGGTATGGACACAGTAGAGATGAGATTTATTGTTAGATAAGTTCAAAACATTAATGTAAAGGAAGGAATCTTTTCTTGAACTTAGCTCTGCTCATAAAAATATGAGCAGAGCTAAGTTCAAGAAAAGATGAATGGATTGCGTGAAACTGACCTGGCTAAAAGAAACTGAGGAGATGACTTCTGATAGGAAAATGGGGAAAAGAATGACATGAGATCACATGATGATTACGATGATTAATTTAACGAACCCACATGACAATAAATTACTTCTAGTGCAAGGGTTCTCTTAAAAATAACAGTTCAATGCAAAAAAAAACTTCATGGTTGATTTCACCATTCTAGAAGTTCGACAGGCAGTAAATACGGTTCTTAAGTGCAGCTATGAACGTGATTTCGCTATCGGAACAACGCAACGTTTCCCTAAACGCTGTAAAAATCCCCACACGACATTTGTTTCACAATTTATATACTTGATTGTGCGTCGCGAGGACCGCACGGCTTGCGGCGAGCCTAATTATATGCGAAATAAAGATAGCGCTGAGTCTTCTGATGTTTCGCTTTTATTATATTATTTATTATTTTTATTGTCAGATTATCAAAAAAAGCTGAGAGATTTATATCTACACGATCACTACTACTGTAACAAAGACTACTAATATCTAAACTTGCTACAAAAATCGTCTCTCACTATCTTACTTTTAAAATTTCGCGTTCAATTAGAGATGTTACGAGCATATTTGGGTACGATTTTGATATTCATGTTATTGAATATTACAGGTTTTACCATGGCACACACCAATGACTTTTCGATATTCTTCGCAGTTATGTGTGTATTTATCGCAGATTTATAAGTGCCCGGTTAATGGCCATAGGCTCGCACCTATTACATTGGGACCTAAACATAAACTGGAGAAATGTGGGTGCTAGCACCTCTGCCTACCCCTTCGGGGATATAGGCGTGAGTTTATATTATGTTATGAATATACTACTTAGATAATACTATGTTATTGTATTATGTTATCCAGTAACAACGAAATAACAACCAAACGTACTATGATATACAACAATGTTAAGGGGAATTAACGCGATCATGGTATAGGTTTATATAAACCTTTGGTTTGCCTGATGTTTCCACCAGGTTACACCGGCGACCACGGCATTGTATATCTCTCATTATCTTCAAATCAATATAAGACATTTTCATTTGATTTCAATCCGGCTATAAAAAAAGCTACAATTTTGAATAATTCTCAAAAATTTGGTCAAAAAACTTTATTTTAAGCCATAACTTAGGTATATTGGTCAGAATATTAGTTGTATAGTTTGAAAGAGAAAAAAATATCATAAGTTAAAATAACTTTTTTTATATCTATAACTTTATTATAACTAACTTTGATCAAAACAGGTTTAAGGGCTAAGCTTGGTGTTTAAAGCTCCAGGGTTCGAATCCTGGCTATTACAACACCGACGATGAGAGCCCACAGCTCAAACTCGCGCAATTTAGCTTAGCTGGGGGGTATTACCGGAATATTAATAATTTCACTTAGGTACTAATATTCCTAAAAAAATTAAAAGAATTTACAATGTAGGCTTGAGTTTAATAAGTACGCTACTGTTTTTTTTATGCCAAGCAGCCAAGCACACGGCCCACCTGATGGAAAGTGATTACCATGGTCTAAGGACGTGTGCAACACCAGTGGCGTCACAGTCACACTGCCGACCCTTTAAGAATCTACTGCGGTAACAGTGTTCAATTTTGCCTATCCAATACAAAATTCTAACCATATGTGCCTATGAAAATCAGACTTTTTTTTTTTTTTTTACGTGCGCAAAATCCCCACGGATACCTCCCCACCGGAGCCGGAGGGAGAGGTTATGTCGGACTCGAACCGACTAAAACGCACGCCGCCTGCGGGTCGCTTTGGTTGCCGAAGGTGAGGTTGACAGGCATATCCCTCGCACCCCGGCCGACCCAGGGCCATCTCTGACGATCTGGCCCTCTTCTCGGGTGTGTGGGGACTACAGAGTCCCCAACTCGTTCCCGGTAAACGGGGTAGCGCGCCAGGCGCGCCGCCGCCGCGGCCTGCTTCTGCTAGGGTGACAGGCGGCTCCACCTGTCACCCCCAGGCCGGCATGAAAATCAGACTAGATATCTGGTACAAAAGGCCTTGGTTATTTCATATTAAGGCGCCACACACGGTATACCAATATAACGTGCCAAACACAAGCTGAGTCTACTTTACTGTTCATTCGCACAGTGACCAGCGATGCGTCAATCTGTTGAAACATTTATATCTTACTTGTTACTTTCCTGTTGCTAATGATAATATCAATTACAAAACGGAAGCGTCTAAATAACGTTACGGCAATTATAAATTATTTACAAATGGTTGGTAGTAACATTTAAATTAGGCTTTTTGAAGTCAGGAAGCTTCCTCTGACGATAACGACGCCGTGGCTATGTCGGAGTTGAACCGACTAAAAGCACATGGTGTTGCCTCACGGGGGGTCTTTGGCCGGTTACGTGTAACCTTGTAGGGAATCTCATATTATTACACATTAGAATGTTGATATCTATACTGGTCAATTACGACTCATTGGAGCCAGAGCTCACTGGAGAGATTATGTACCGTCAGTGGGAACAAAAAAAGCTTATCCTGCTTTGTCTTCTACATTGACGGCACTTAAACTCTTGCGCTTACAGGATTGGCAGCGCGATTGTGACTCCCTTGGTGTTGCACACATCCATAGGCCACGGTAACCACTTTCCATCAGGTGGGCCGTATGCTTGTCAGTCAACCAAGTAGTATAAAAAAACTTTCACACAAACTTCAGGAAATTTAAATGGGGATGCCAATTGAATCTCTTTCAACAGCTTTATTCGTGATAAAAGGTAGTCATAAAAAAGGTAAAAGGTGTCCTTTGCCAAGCTCTATTACATATTTGTTCCAAATTTCAATCAAGATCAGTTCAGTGGTTTAGGCCTAAAAGCGTAACAGACAGATAGATAGGGAATTTCGAATGCGCCAAAATGTGGCTTAGTTGCTCAGTTTTCAGAGAAATCCCCCTGTAAAGTTAAAGAGCAGTCCCTGGGTTTAAGTCCTATCTGAGCATTTATTCTTATGTAGGGATGCGTCAATCAGACTTTGCCGTCTCCTGGTGGTAAGTTGAAGGTAAAGGCTCAGAAAAGTGGGTCACCATACTCACCATTACATACATGTACCATGTTACAATGGTGACACTCAGATTAACGGCCTCATCGCATGTTTTTCACGCCCCGTTTAAAGCATTCGCTTTTCCATTTTAAATCTATCATACCATTTTTCCTCAGAAGTCAGAATTATGGTTTTAAACAATATAAATGAATCTGTGTGGTTTCCGGCAGAGTAGAATTTGGACCATTCGATCTTTTATGCGGTGTCGTACAAGGCGACTAAGGGATAGGGCTGTTTAACATCATGCAGGTTTATACAGCCCAGACTCTGCCCACACCCGAGGAGAGGACCAGATCATGAGAGATGGCCCTGTGTCGGCCGGGGTGCGAGGGATATGCCTGTCAACCTCACCTTCGGCAACCAAAACGACCCACAGGCGGCGTGCGTTTTAGTCGGTTCGAGTCCGACATAACCTCTCCCACCGGCTCCGGTGGGGGGTATCCGTGGGGATTTTGCGCACGTAAAAAAAAAGCCCAGACTCTGCCAGAGATGCATGGCTCACCCCTTGTTATTTGGGTCCAAATGCAATGATTTGTAAAATGTGGGTGTTAAGTCACATCAGCCTAACCCTCCGGGGATAAAGGCACAATTATATGTATGTATGTAAATTATGGCCTAAAATACTGTTGGGAAAGTGGATTTGTCCACATACTACATTACACTTATTACATTACAAACAGTGCAATAAAAATAAAGCTACACTCCTAAACACCGCCACCGAATACCTATGACCTAGTTACAGTAGGTAGGTACAGCACTGAGTGGCGCAGTCCACAAAGTGTCCCGGACTAGTATCGGAAAACAATAGCGAGGACGATATCTTTACTTACTTGAACCACCCCTTCATCCCTCGTGACTGAAGCTGTAATCGCGTAGGAACGTACAGTTAAGAGTTAAGATGCGTCGTCTGAAGATTGATACGTGTGGGCATCATCTTCCTAATTATTGTGAAATATTTTATACTATTACGGAAGCAAATACAAGTAAGGATCGACAGAGAGTCCCAAAACTGAAAAGTAATAATAAAAATAATAAAATAATAAAAATTGTTTATTTCTCACCACAAACCAATAAATTCAAAATATGACACAAAAGGATTACTGTATGCACATTGGGTTGTGGATCGCTGGTGCCTGTGGTAGGTAATAAAAACCTGAATTACAGGTCACCAATTAATTAGCTATCGAGGCGTGACAGCTTCTATGACTTGGTGGTAATGTAGGCGACTGCTACGGGTTAGATTCCTGCTCAGTGCAAATATTTGTATTTTTTTATAACACTCAGGTGGCAGATAAGTACACGGCCCACCTGATAGAAAGTGGTTACTGTGGCCTATGGACGCTTGTAACACCAGAGGAGTCACAGTCGCAATGCCAACCCTGTAAGTACAGAATTTCTGTGCCGTCAGTGTAGAAGACAAAGCAGAACAAGCCTGTAGTCCTCCCACTGACAGCACAAATTCTCCAGTGAGTTCTGGCTACCCTACTCACCGCTGGGAACACAACACGAAGTTATTATAGCCGCGGTATTCTTTTGAGCGGAGGTACTTCCTCAGTCGGACTGCTCAATTGGGCGGAAATACCGCCCAATTGAGCGCCCTACCTCCTCCATGAAAATGGATATTTGCATTAGTCTGGTCGTAGTGGTCGTGTTTCGAAGAGAACGTTAAGCCACCGATCTCGGTTGCTATACAAATATTTATGACAGTTGTTACGGGTAGATGGAGCCCCCAAAAATCCGACTAGTCTGGTGATTGGTGTCACTGAAAATATCCAAGTTTTTTTTTTTTTTATACCACTTAGTTGGCAGACAAGCACACGGCCCACCTGATGGGAAGCCAAGTTCAGGTGCATCTTAGACTGGGAAGCCGGTTCCAACTAAGACGTGAAAAAGGCCTCGGGGAATGATGATGAACAATAAATCTGACACTCGGTGAGAGGTGAAATTGTGAAAAAGACGAGAAAAAAATGACTTTTCACTTAGGCAATAAAATAATACATATATTTCTTGACTCCCTATGGATAAACTAACCATATAAAGCTCAGAGTTCACACCTCATGACTTGACCGACATGAGTACCCGTGCTGTGTACACGTTAAAAAAGGGTAGGTAGAGACAAATCCCTGTATACATTTAGGTGCCTCATAACTTATGTCACAGAGACTGTCATGCCTGATACCTAATGGATTACTTTTCAGTTTTGGGACTCTCTGTCGATCCTTACTTGTATTCACAATAATTAGGAAGGTGTGTTCAAGATGATGCCTACACGTATCAATCTTCATAACTTATGAGGCACCTAAATGTATACAGGGATTTGTTTTTACCTACCCTTTTTTAACGTGTACCCAGCACGGGTACTCATGTCGGTCAAGTCTAACATAACCAACCAATACCGCGCGGCCGGCTCGGGTTATCAGTGGTCAAGGTTGAGGTAGCCTCTGGTAAATACCTTGCACCCCAGCTGATACAGGGTCATCGGAAGCCCCTTGTCTCTGCCTACCCTGGAGGTAAAAAAGTGTAAGCATATATTTGTTTAAAGTACACACTTTTTTCCATACTTCCCGAAGCAAGAACTTCCACCACGGAACTATAGCTATGCATTACTAATCACTAATCAGACAAGGTCTAGGTAACAATCACAAGAAGCGTGTATTGTCGATTAATCGCTATCCATCATACGTGCGCCGGCGCAACTACACTGCTTACTTTGTATTCCATTCTCAATAATAAGGCATTAAATCAATCGACTGAACCTTGTATTTATGCCGTTATATCCCCAGTTTTTGTATAGTTCATGGGTAAAATAATATAAGTTCATTTTAAGGGTTCCGCCCCTAAAAGAACCCTTGTTACTATCCACTCTATACATGCATACATACAATCACGCCTTTATCCCCGGAGGCTTAGGCAAAGGTGAATTAACACCCACATTTCACCAATCATTAAATTCGGTCCCACGTAATAGGGGCTGACCCTATTACCGTATTCCGGGTATTATTGTTGGTACAATTCATGCATCTGAGGCTGAGTCTGGGCTGTATATATCTGTCTGATGGTAAACGGCCCAATCAATCCCTTAGTCGCCTTGTTCTACACCGAATGAGAAGAAATGGGGTGTTTCAAATTCTACTCTGTCGGGAACCACGCGGCGGAACCGTCTCTCTGCGAGCAATATCACATAAACCTCAATGTTCAACTTAATTTTGTATCAGTGCGTGAAATAATCAAGAAATATTTACACTAAGTAGCCTAGTGGTATGGGTAATGGACTGCTGAGACGAGGTCTCGGGTACGATCCCAGGTTTTATCATGGCACACACCAATGACTTTTCGATGCTTTTCGAAGTTATGAGTGTATTTATCGCAGGTTTATAAATGCCTGGTTAATGGCAATAGGCTCGCCACCTATTACATCGGGACCTAAACATAAACTGGAGAAATGTGGGTGCTAACACCTCTGCCTACCCCTTCAGGGATATAGGCGTGAGTTTATGTTATGTTATATTTGCACTAAATTAGAATCGAACTCGCGACATCGGATGTGGCAGTCGTAGGCTCTACCGCTACGTCAGACAGGTCGTTATAACAAGTGGACCGTTCAAAGGGCCCGCTAATGCGCATGACCTTTCGAGTTCCACCTGACTGGGGTACAGACCACACAGTGGTGCCTATAACCTTATCAATTTTTTCACATAGCACAGGCGATGTAACATTTCATAAATTCTATTGTGGACACTTCAAAGTGTCAAAATAATTGAAAAACCGATAAAGTGCTAGTCGAACTCGTACATTGTGGGTTCTGTACAATACATGATTATAACGTAACTCTTGGAAATCTGGAGTTGCGATACTGCTGAATAAACAAACAATGTCAATGGACTAGCCAGTCTGCTGAATGACTCATGGTCGTTAAGGAATCCTAGAGTGAAGACAGCAAATTGGTAAACGAATGATGGGACGATTGGAACGAATGGGACGATTCCAACAATATGTGATAAAGGCAAAGTTTCAGGAAAGATGGTCACCATTATGGACACATAGTATGTTACAATAGTGGCATACAGGTTGGCGGAGTCATCAAATGCTTTTTCACAGCTTGCTTGAAGGAACCGGGACTGCAGGAAGAAGGAAACACTTAAGCTGGTAAAAAATTCTAGGTATTAATGGTACGGCAAAGTAAAGAGACTTTGAACCACTTGGTTCTTGATCGGATACTCTGCAGGATATACGGATGATATCTAAGCCCTGCACGTGTTGTCCTGTGTAGAAAAGGAGAGGGTGGGACTAATTGGAAGTACTCATCAGAACACTCACCATGGTAGAGAAAATACAGTCAGGGAAGCAACATCTCTACGCACCTATACTAAAGGTTCGAGGGTGTTCGTGACCTCAGGATTCCCAATAATGCGGACCACACGTCGCTGCAACCTGTCGAGAGCATCTAGTAGGAATTTCTCGGCGCCATCTCAGAAATGCGAGCAATATGCCACACAGGAGCGAATTTTAGACCTATAGAGAAGATACCGCTGCTGCTGCTGGAGTTAGCTGAGTTATTAGGATGCCGAAGGCTGAGCTGATCATGCTTGTTTTCTGCGAGGTTTCAATGCTGGCCTAATATGAGAAGCTTACAAGCGATCGTATTATGACGCAGAACGGCTGTGGTCCAGAGGAAGAGGGATGGAGTTATATGACTTACAAAGCTGCATCTCTAATCCACTGGATCGCGGTCGCGCTGCGCCAAAACATCGATTGTAAGCCCCTAGTATTTGTAACCACCTCAACATCAAACCCGAACACAATTAACAGAAAGATTACTAAATCAATCATATTATTTGCTCAGTACGCGTGTGTATTAAATCGATCAGCAGGACACCGTCTATTGCGACGCAGACGGTTGCCTGCGCGCGCGCAGCCTAATTATACACCCTTTAATTGGATGCCCGCTGTAATACAGGGACAATGTAATACAAGGCTGATTGCTTTCTGACTGGTTCGAATATCTCGATCTGTTTGGTACCTATTGGTTGTCGACATATAAGTTATGAGTACAAACAACTCTGTCAGATACCTAGCCGATAAATAGGGTGTTGTGTTTGTATTTTCTTTTTCTGCTTCATCACTACTACTGTTATTTCCTGCATCTAAAGCTTGAAATTTGGAACCTGCCTGCTCTGCTAATCTTTCCCTGGAATCTTAACTTTTGTGAGCACGGCTCGCGTCTGAACTGCTTACCCTGAGAAGAAAGTCTGAACTGTAGCTCGTTCGTCAACAGATATACTGACTTGCAGGTATAGTTGGCTTAAAAAACACCTCATTTACTTTTGTGAATGACGCTAACAGTATTGTGAAACTAGAGGTTTGAACTCGGAACTTCTTGATTCGAAGTCCAACAATATCCTTGAAACGACGCCACGCCGCTTTTACAAGTGTCAGGTTCTCAAGATAATAGGTAGAGCCAGTCTTTAATAACTCACTACCACTCAGTTTCAACATTTAGGTTGGATTAGCAGTTAAATAATTGCGATCAAAGATACTTTCGAAAGATTTCGTAATAAAATATCACACGTTGGAAGAAATCTATTTAAGCAGATTGTATCACAATCTGTATGATTACACATCAAATAATTCTAGTTCAATAATTACGATCAAGTTAAACTAAACGGAGCCTAGTGGTTGGGTAATGGACTGCTGAGACGAGGTCTCGGGTTCGATCCCAGGTTCTACCATGGCACACACCAATGACTTATCGATGCTATTCGAAGTTATGTATGTTAAGTGCCCGGTTTATTGCAATAGGCTCGCCACCATTACATTGGGACCTAAACATAAACTGGCGAAATGTGGGTGCTAGCACCTCTGCCGGGGATATAGGCGTGAGATTTTTTGCTGACATTTCTTTGCACTAGATCATGGTTAATATTGTTAATAATGAAATTTGCTTTTAGAATTGCAGAGTGTAATATTAGCTGTAATATTTTACGCCTTTCCAAGCATGAATAGATCTGCTACACCACCAACCAACCATGCAATGTACCGTCCACTGAAAATCAAAGTTAACGCCGTATACATATGGTTTTCGCTTTGGTTATCGTATAGATATGTTATTAAGGTCAATTTCGATCAAACAAACATGGAGCTAGAGTAATAAAAAGATTCTATTACAATATTTTAGTGTAAAAAAGAAAACCTTATTTTCAAAGAAAGAATAACAGACGCATGTTCTGTTCCTGATTACAAAAAAAATTGACGGAGAGAGGGTTGAATGAGCATTCGCTCGTCTGATGTAAGTCAGCCTTTAGCCGTATGCTGTTTTCGGGCCTGTTTTTATACCACTTAGGTGGCAGACAAGCACACGACTCACCTGATGGGAAGTGGTTACCGTGGCCTATATATGGACGTATGCAACACCAGGGGTATTACACTCGCGCTGCCGACCACGAAGAAACCTTCTGATGCTCTTAAAGAACCCCATATTGTAGGTGCTTGGGAAAACCGCAGCATTGAGGTCATTCCACAGCTTGCCTTTACTGGCAGCTGAAGCTTTTTAATTCCTGTAATTGTCAGACCCATATTGAATACATAAACAGTTAATTCATTCCCCATACTATCACATCATCCACCGATAATGTTGAGTAATTTCACGGCAAACTATCTACAAGAATTTCCTTAACCCTTCGCATGCTGACGCTTTCACAAAAAAACAGAGAAGCGAATATCACCGAACCGATAAAGCGAGCTAGAACAACAAAACGCCGGTAAGCTAGCGAAGTAAGGAGGCTAGTAATCTGCCGCGGCGTCTAATAAATTAGATTGTGTTCATAAACATGCGGCGTCGGGCTCACCTCGTCATCTGATACCGCGGACATTGTTTGGTGCGTTCTCGTTGGACTGCACGACACGATATTCGGTAGAGTTAACAAAGGTTCTTGTAACATAACAAAAGGTTTTACATAGTTAGGGTTATTGTAAACTTATTGAATTAAAATTCTCAAATTCAAGCACAAGAAAATGGTTTTCTATAAAGTGTCTACACTTCATAACTTTTGATATTGCACTGAAAAAGATACTCATTCTATGTGTGCTTTTCAGTTAAATAATTATTGTGATCCTCATACTATGAATCTCGGCTGTGTGTAATTCACAGTATTTATTCACTAAAACAAATAGGTTTACAGCTGTTGGAAATAGTTCGCTTCATTACATAATTAGTGTTATTTATAAAAGTATAAGTCAAATTCAAAAAATTTGTGACTTCTACGTAAGTACTATAGATGGTTATATAAAACATAATATACAATATATACTTACGTAATTTCGGCAGAGTAGAATTTGGGCCACCCTATCTCTTCCCATGCGGTGTCGTATAAGGCGACTAAGAGATAGGGCTGTTTAACATCAGACAGATATATACAGCTCAGACTCAGGCACAGATACAAGGCTCAAGTCAATAATAGTGCCCGGAAGACGGGGGCCTACGTGACGTGACGTGGGCCGAAAACAATGATTGGTGGTATGTAGGTGTTAATTTACTTCTACTTAACCCTTCGGGGATAAAAGGGTGATTATATGTATGTATATAAGTAGGTCAAATTCAAACTACTCCAAATTTACAAAAATATAAGAGATTGATTACTTACACTACACAAAAAGGCCCAAGTAATTAGTAACACAACAATGTCACTGTTATTGCATGTCGTTGTATAATGGCACTGTACACAGAGGCATCGACAGCGGCTGTTAGTAGCGGCCTCTGTTCCCAGTCGATGAGATGCCTCACTGTCGGCGCTGATCTATAGCGGATCAGTGCTCGAGCTGAACCGACCACGGCCTACCATTAATTATGGTACTTCAATAATTTTGAGCTGCGGCTAGATAGTATTGTTGGCTTGAGAGATACGGCGGCTATCACGAACGATAGTGAAGTGATCTAATTATATATTATCTTGGGTACAATTTATACTCACGTATATCATTCAGGAGAGTGTGAGCAGTTTGTAAAGGTCTTTCTTTATACGAGCTTTCATGGGTAATTGCATTTGAAGCATTCCAAATTCCTGATTATTGGGCTATATTTTAGAAAGAAAAAATCCTTAAAATTTTACACTTTTCCTGGGATTTCTCAAAAGTTTGATTTTCATCGGAGGCTCAAACTGGCTGTTAAGATATTGCCACACGTTTCTGACTGTACGAATCTCATACCATTCGACTAAGCGATATTTAGCCGCGTGGTTCCCGGCAGAGTAAAATTTGGACCACCCCATCTCTTCCCATGCGGTGTCGTACAAGGCAACTAAGGGATGGGGTTGTTTAACACCAGACAGATATATACAGCCCAGACTCAGCCTCAGGCTTGAGTCGACAATAGTGCCCGGAAGACGGCAATAGGCTCACCCCCTATTACGTGGGACCGAATTCAACGATTGGTGAAATGTGGGTGTTAATTCGCCTCTGCCTAACCCTCCGGGGATAAAGGCGTAATTGGATGTATGTATGTATGTATTTTTAATCATAAAATTAATGGTTACCCACGCATACATATTTCTATTTATTTTGAAAATGTTTTCAATAATCTTGCATCTTTTAAGAGTTCCGGTTCGGTCATTCTTTTGTCTGGGAAGTACGCAAGTGGGTAGGTTTGTTTTTTCACAAGAAGCCCTATGACAAGTTATACTTTGTTTGAGTCTAGACAGCGGTGCGTAACAAATATTTTTTTAGTTATTAATATATATAACAGAAATATTGATATTACAATGAAGCGTCAAAACTTCATCTATACTATAATATTATAAAGCTGCAGAGTTTGTTTGTTTGTTTGAACGCGCTAATCTCTGGAACTTCTGGTCCGATTTGAATGATTCTTTCAGTGTTGGGTAGTCCAGTTATCGAGGAAGGTTTTAGGCTATATATCATCACGCTACTACTAAGGGAGCGGAGCATTGATAATAAATGTTAACAAATCCGGCAATTTTTCATACATATTTTGAAGACTAAAACATACGGGCTCAAAGGGATATGAAGCTTCAAAATATACCCCGGGCGAAGCTGGGATGGGTCAGCTAGTTTTGTTTATATGATTACAGATTATAGTTGGCGACGTCTAAAGAAAATTGTATAAATTACTACCTTCAGTAAATAAACAATTTCTATACTGTACTCAATAACACCTACAAATCAAACAGTGTGAAGGGCAACCAACCGATAGTAAAACCTTGGAAAATTTTCCTGGCTTTTTTTAAAATGCGAAAAATTCCCCACCACTCGAACCGACCAAGTGGGTCGTTTTTGGTTGCTGAAGGTGAGGTTAACAGGCATATCCCTCGCACCTCGGTCGACCCAGGGCCATCTCTGTCGATCTGGCCATCTCAATTTTTCCTAGCTTGGGAAATGAACGCACGCGTTGGGTCTTGTAAAAAATGATGTGATGTTTTCGAAGAATATGGTGGATCAAATATTTACTAGTTATAGTCAGAAACGTAGCGACCATAAATCCAGTGTTTCAGTAGCTTTTTTCATACAATATTACAAGACAAGTTAGCTTCTTTTCCCTACGCAAAATTCCCACGGATCCCCCCAGATGGGGTCGGTGGGAGTTGTCATGACAAACTGACTACAGATAGACAACTGACTACAGATAGACAACTGACTAAGACGCACACCGTCTGTGGTGGATTGTACGTTGCCGGAGGTGAAATTGACATAGAACTATCTCTCGTCCCCGGTCAACCCAGGGCCATCTCTTTTGAGCTGGCTCTTTGCTGACGTGGAAACCACGAAGTCTCCATCTAGCCAGCCCCCGGGTATGGGCAGGCGGGTACTGCGCTGCCGCCTAATCCTACATAACAGACTTCCCAATAAACAACTAAACTAAACACAGATAAACAACTAAATTGTTGCGTAGTTTTTAAAAGAAATCTAACGAGGATAATTTAAAACGTTGCTATTAATTAACACGAGTTCGAAGACTCAATCTACACTGATAATCTTATAAACATGCCTCAATACTACGAGTCCTGTTAAGCAGCTTAATTCATGGAGCCCCTAGCTCTATGCAAACTTAATTCTGAGCCCATACAGTTACAGAACTCGGTCTAGTCACGCGAACCGCAGGCCCATGACTGTCTTGACGGGATTCGATAATTAATATGGTAATAGCCCAGTTTTGCCCACCCTAGCGTACGTGAGAAGCATTATGCGTACCAGCAAAGAGTATCTCGGTACCCTTTCTGCCTAAGAACCATGGATGAATTAAAAAATAACTATTATGCATAGTGGACATTTAAGGTAGAAATATTTTACTGACAGACGGTTAAGCTAAACCCATTGTTACTTTATCCGTATATCCCTTCAATTTTCCCTTCGGTCTTCATCCATGGGTCGCTCAAATATGATGTGGCTTGATTTTTCAAATATATTGGAAGTAACAGCCTTACCTCCCGGCCTAAGTTGTGGCTAGTGTATTGACAGAGACATTAGATCACCACAGGTGAGGACATCAGACACGACCGGGATTAATCTTAACGTGGCATCTAACCCCTCGTTCTCACCAAGAAATAAGTTGTAAACTTGTTTTTTTTTATACAACTTAGGTGGCAGACAAGCACACGGCCCACCTGATGGAAAGTGGTTACCGTGACCTATGAACGTGTGTAACACCAGTGGAGTCACATCCGTGCTGCCGACTGCCGACCCTGTAAGAACAGAGATTTTATGTGCCTTCAGTGCAGAACACAAAATCAGGACAAGCCTTTGGTCTTCCCACTGACAGTACAAAAACTCTCCAGTGAGCTCTGGCTACCCTACTCACCGCCGGGAGCACAACGCGAGGATATTATAGCAGTGGTATTCTGTAGGGTGGAGGTACTTACTCAGTCGGACTGCTCAATTCGTGTCCTACCTCCAAAACTTGTTGAAGACTTGTCTAAACAGAATTACTTGTTTTATACATGTGCTCAGACTGTGTGTGAACTTATTGAATAAGGCACTTGTACTTTTCCACAATTTATTTATTTAGAACTTGATCAATGACTTTTCGATGCTTTTCGAAGTTATGTGTGTATTTATCGCAGGTTTATAAGTGCCCGGATAATGGCAATAGGCTCGCCACCTATCACATTGGGACCTAAATATAAACTGGTGAAATGTGGGTGCTGGCACCTCTGCCAACCCCTTCGGGGATATAGCCGTGAGAACTTGACCTGTTTCGCCTCATGGCATTTTCAAACATTTGAGAATGCTGTGAGGTCAGGTTCTAAATAAATGAATTGTGGAAAAGTACTAGTGCCTTATTCAATAAGTTGTAAACAAGTTTAAAGCACATTTGCGTTCACACTGAAGCCTGTGACATATTGCAACTTGGCCTATACATGTTTTAAACCTTGGTGAAAATGAGGGGTTAGTTAGACTAGAAAGTAGACCCCAACAGAATTGGGAAAAGAGCGCAGAGGATGGTGATGATGATGATGAAGAAGATAGATAAAGATTCAAACTATCATCACTGCGATATCGGCTCAATAGGCAGCAACCATTTCTACGTGTTTCTGTCTTATTTGCGTGCATCAGCGCAGAAAAAGTTATAATTTACTAGCTCCAAGCTGACATCTGACGGACAGACGATGTGTATTCAGCCGTGAGAGACAGCCACACTCAACTATGCAATACACCGTTGATTGATAAAAACTAGTTGCTCATTCATTCAATCACAGTTCTAGATTTAAATTAATGCGCGCGCGCCTGAGAAAATTTGCTATTGTAGTTTGCAAAAAACTAATCTGATTGAACGGAACTGCCTTGAAACGCAAATCTTCTCCATCAATGTAGGGACAGGTTGCTAGACAATACGTCAATAGAATGCCGCCTTTCATCCTAGCAGAAACAGGCCGAGGCCCTATCCAGATCAAGATGGGGACATCGTGGTCCCATACCCAAGGAAGCCATCTCGATGGCCTTGGGTTAGCTGGATTGCGAGGGATATGCCAGAGGCAATCTCACTCTAATAACTACACACCCGGGGAATGCCCACTCTTTCAAAATAAGAAGAAAAAGGCAATTTACAAATTCTATGAAAGTAGGGATCGAATCCTCTTTTTATATTGCGGATGGAACCATAGATTTTTTAACATTGCAGCCAGAAGTCCTCGCTCTACTGTCATTCACATAATTAGTACAGATTAAGACTGTTCTTATTCACCTCCTGGCCTGAGTTTGATCTAAAATAGTCACCACACCTACACTAAATTACTCACTGTAGGCGGTCTATTAAGAACCAACCTGCTAAAGTGCAATTTATTGCCAGCAAGTGTAGGTATTGCAGAAGTATTGATGCAGGTGCATTCAGGTGGTGCGAAAATGTTCATATTGAAACGTTAACAATGAACACATAAAAATATTGAAAGTTGCATAAAATACAATTTAAAACACGTAATAGGTACAGTTCGGTAGAAAAGCAGCTCTGCATCATCTGTCCACCTTTGCTTCTTTATTTAAGGTCGGAGTAACATGTCTCTTCTGTTTTTTTTATACCACTTATGTGGCAGACAAGCACACGGCCCACCTGATGAAAAGTGGTTACAGTGGCCTATGGACGCGAACCAGAAGAGTCACACTCGAGCTGCCGACCTTGTAAGCACAGAGTTTCTGTGCCGTTAGTGTAGAAGACAGTGCAGGGCAAGCCTGAATCTTCTCACTGACAGCACAAAAACTCTCCAGTGAGCTTTGGCTACCCTATAAATTTCTGCTATTTTTGTCCCCATAGTGCAGTGCACAAGCTTGCGATACCTTTACTCACTTCTATTTAGTTTGTATTCAACCTTGTCAGTTAATGGTCAACCTAAGGATACAGGAACCATATTGAGCTCTCTGACGAATTTTGAAAAAATTAATTTACGTAGAAAATTATCACTAACAAATAACTCATGTGACGTCACCGGGAAGAAAATGATACACTTAGTTTTCTTACCACATAATACGCATGCTGTGACTAGCGTAGAAGATCTGTGGCAGAAGCATTTCTACAGTTGAAATCGAACGTCATCTTTCGTCTTATTTTGTAAATTCTTATGTGATCACTGTTTAACCCCTCTAGACAAGTAGCAATACGTAAAGTCAATGAACGACCTCCGCCCCCCATGAGCGCAGGTCTGGGGGTGACAGGTGGAGCCGCCTGTCACCCTGGCAGAAGCAGGCCGCGGCGGTGGCGCGCCTCCCCGTTTCCGGGGATGAGTTGGGGACTCTGTAGTCCCCACACCCGAGGAGAGGGCCATATCGTGAGAGATGGCCCTGGGTCGGCCGGGGTGCGAGGGATATGCCTGTCAACCTCGCCTTCGGCAACCAAAGCGACCCACAGGTGGCGTGCGTTTTAGTCGGTTCGAGTCCGACTTAACCTCTTCCACCGGCTTCGGTGGAGGGGTATCCGTAGAAATTTGGCGCACGTAAATAAAAAGTAGCAATACGTTTGCAGTACAGTGTAGAATACTTAACTTTTAAACTTAGGCTTGTCCTGATTTTGTGTTCTGCACTGACGGCACAGAAAATCTCTGTTCTTACAGGGTCGGCAGCACAGGTGTGACTCCCCTGGTGTTGCACACATTAATAGGTCACGGTAATCACTTTTGTCTGCCACCAAAGATATTTATAAAAATAAAAAATCTATTCTACAATTACGCCGGTCACTTTTCTAGGGGGCAGCAACTTTCGTCGCTGATCGTACACGCATACGATTATTAC
This sequence comes from Eilema griseolum, assembly GCA_963662185.1. Taxonomy (NCBI): domain Eukaryota; kingdom Metazoa; phylum Arthropoda; class Insecta; order Lepidoptera; family Erebidae; genus Eilema; species Eilema griseolum. Next base: position 26,674,479 of record OY759240.1, read on the forward strand.
ACTATGTCTATTCCATTGCGTTGCCCGTTACGTTAATACACGTAGGTAACTGGCCATGTGACCTTTTGCTCCTGTAATTATAAACTGCTGTAAAATTAATTTCGTTTTCATAGCCCGCGATAGGAACATTCGTACGTTTGCTTAATTAGTTGGAACTAAACATGCCCACGACTTTGTGTCCTTAGACTTTTTAAGTTTTTACACAGAACTCTAAATCTATAAAATAAAAAGCCTAAGTTATACCTTGTAATCCTATTTATCTACAGTAAAAATCCCATAAAAAATTAGGAGAGTACCCAGAACTACCAAAAAAGAAAGCAAATAAAAATGTCCAAAATTACTTTTTTAACAGGTCAGTAAAATATGTAAATTCAATAAGGTATTTTTCAATTTTCATACATACAACCGCACGAAAGGTAGAGGATTTATCCCCGGTTAGTTAGGCCTAGGTTAGATAGGTGAATAAACATCCACATTTCATCAATCATTAAATTCGGTCCCACGTAATAGGAGGTGAGCCTATTGCCGTCTTCCGGGCACAGCCGTCTTCAGTGCAGTGGGTATTTTTTGTTTCTTGTATAACTTTTTTTGTTTAAATTTTCTTTAAGTATTTTTACTTAAAGTCAGTTAAACTCTTTTGTTATTTTTTGATGTCGGTACCGTATTAACAATCGTATTTATGGATTCATTTTAAAGCTATTATTTTAATGCTACAAACAGACACTCCAATTCATTATTTGTGTAGTATACATATTTCTTTTTGAAAAGAACTATGATCACTATCTGAAATGTTTATCGGCACAGGAAACATCTAGACGTAATAAATATATTTTATATCCACCACTCTATGCTATGAGATAGAACAATGAAATATTGAACACTGAAAAAGTAATTAGAAAAGCAATAAAGTAGCAAAATTGTTTTGTAGTTATTATTTTATTGCCATTTAACTATAAAGGGATACAAAGGGTTCTGCCAACACCTTTAGAGACCCACGTCAACCACACCTGCAGGTCGGCGCACCTGCTAAACAACAGGAGAGACTCTGGAGAAGGCTTTCTTGTCTGGTTTCAGAGGTCAGAGGGCAATCGTCCTCCTTCTACGAACTAGTAACGCTCGTGTAGAAGGAGGCGGGGCGGGAGCGGCAGCGGGAGCGAAGGAGGATCGCAAGCCAAGCTGCCCGCGTACTAAAGCAACTCGAGCATCGGAGGTCGATAGATGACCTCCGCCCCCCATGAGGGCAGACCTGGGGGTGACGGGTAGAGCCGCACCATGGCAGAAATAGGCCGCAGCGGCAACCAACAATGATCTCCAGACATCGTGCGTTTTAGTTCGTTAGAATCGGACATAACTCTCCCACAGACGTAACTTGGTGCCAAAAATCATGAAAACATAATTGAACTAACCATTACATGTGGTACCAACGTTCCCTTCAAAGTTCACAAATTGTGTTAAATTGACTTCGATGTAAAAATCAATTAAGCACAATTTGTCAACATTGCTATCCATTTAACAATGACAACGATAGTTCCGATTTTGGTCATGTCACGAAAACGTTGATGATTATACTACTTACCTACATCAAGACCCACGACCATCAAGAACCACAGAATTAATATTAACACTAACTGAACTAACCAAAATCTACACCCAAATCAAAAACTACACGAGAACCATTATTGGACCGTAAATTAAACCAACAAAATACTATCGGCATTTAGAATTCGAACCGATTGACGTTATCGGCAGGCGTCAATTCGTGCACCGTCATTTTGACAGCTCTGCCGTCAAAATGACGGGCGAACAGTCAAGCTATGTTCTAAATTTAAATAGAGAGATGAACGTTGACGCGATATTACAGCATATCACATAACTGTGACGTCACATGCCAGCATTTTGGGAAACATGACAATGCTTGTGACATTGAATGATCAATTTTATGCATTTGCCGATTTTTGGACATCCTATATATTCACCCTTGTTAGTACATACATTCATATATACATATAATCACGCCTCAATCCCCATAGGGTTAGGCAGAGGTGAATTATCACCCACAGTTCACTAATCATTGAATTCAGTCCCACGTAATGGGGGGTGAGCCTGTTGCCGTTTTCCGGGCTGTATATATCTGTCTGATGTTAAACAGCCCTATCCCTTAGTCGCCTTGTACGACACCGCGTGGGAAGAGATGGGGTGGTTCAAATTCTACTTATTCTACTATCCCGGGAACCACGCGGAAAACCAACGAATTTGAAAAGGTAGATAGAACCTTTTCATAAATTGGTTAGTTTAGCTTTCACAGGACCGACTGCTTGACCATCGATCTGCGGGAGGAAATCCTTTGTCAGAGCTTGCCCAGCATGCGTGGTTGGCTTGGGCCCCAAATATATCTAATTGAGGCCCCGTACACTCACATTATGTACCTACTCAGTAGATTAATTTAATCTGCAACACCTGCAGAAAGTGATATTACGCCGTTTTATAGACAAACCTGTCTCATAAAACGCAGACATGTTGGAGCCCATCGTTAAAGAAGTTTCAAAATAAAATGTATAAATTATTTTGTTACTACAATGGTTACTACATAATATAGAAGTTTGGTATGGAATTCTGATCCCCATCACGCATTTTTTACAAGTTTTACATACAATAGCACATCAATACTTGACTTCAGGTGACAAGTGACGCTTTTCGTCACAAAGCTTGTAAATGGTAACCTTTAATTAGACCTCCTGTCACTTCATAATTGGGTAGCAGTTGATCTTCTGCACCATTATTTTTCAAATGTCAATGTCTAGTCGACTATGTTCAAGTTAGTGACAATATTCTAATTTACTTTATCCATACTAATATAATGAATGAAAAAGTAGCTGTTTGTTTGTTATACATTCACGCCTAAAACACCGAACTGATTTTGATCGTATTTGGTACAGGGACAGATTAATGTGACTCAAAGACACTCAAACAGCTGAAAGGATCTGGCTGAAATTTTGCACACGGTTACTTCATAATACCTAAATAAATTAAAAAGAAGACTTGAAACTTCTTCTGAAGTGGAGGTAGGTGTATCTAAAAAATTAAGAAACCCGGGTAATGAATAAGCCTATAATTTAGTGGGTGTACAATGCCCATGACATTCGAGCAGCATTTTTATTTATACTTGTGTTTTTATGTTTTTTTTTAAATTAAGTATTCAATGTGTGCTATTTTAACCTACTCAAAGAGGTTTTTAGTTGCATATTTTGTATGAGCATGACGAATGTGAAGATGTAATTTCATGTTGTGTATGCTATATTTGGAATACTGTCTAGATCTTATAATATATTTGATTGTATCCAAATGTTTAGTCACGCAATGGCAGTAATCTGTAAGCGTACCTTTAAGAAATAAATAAATAAATAAATAAATAAATATTTAAACTCGTAACTAGACGGATGATTGTACTTTCCCGCTAATTAAACAAGCTTATCCAGCAGATATCACAGGATGACGTCACGGCGAGGTCTGCTGGTCAGTGGCCGGGAGACGAGACTGCTAAGCGAACAAAACGAGGCGACAGTGTGTTGATGCTGATTTACGCGCAGCCCGCGTGCTCTACTGGCCGGGGCCGTGGCTGACCAGCGGGCAAGTGTGGAGACGACCCCGGCGCTAAACATTTTTAATAATATATCTAGAATATTTTACGAGTATTAAGACATGATATACGAGTATGAGTATCAGACAGTATCGAGTATATTAAAACCAAAAATATAATATTATTTTAGGACACAAAATTACACTTTTTTTTTTACGTGCGCTAAATCCCCACGGAATACGAATGACAACATCAATGCCTCTACATTTACAACCTGAATCATTACTTACGCTTTATTGATTAAACGCTTAAATCATTATTTTACTAGTGTAGAAATGAACCGACTTTACCTGAAATACCAACCTACCCGCTCACCTAAACAATACAGCAACAGTTTTACTTTTATGTTATTTTATTTTTATAATTTGAGATACATAATTGGAGAAAACCGCGTGGTTCCCGGCAGAGTAGAATTTGGACCACCCCATCTCTCATCAGACAGGTATATACAGCCCAGACTCAGCCTCAGATGCATGGCATCGAGTCAACAATAGTACCCGGAATGAATGAAGGCGTGATTATATGTACGTATGTACTTAGAGATATGTATGTTTTAATATACCTACCTCTGACAATTCCTTCGGAGATATAGATTATATAGATAAATAGAGTCTCTACAAAAGGAAAATAGAAGTACCTACTTACACCCATCTTAGAGAAAACAAGGATCATTTCTGGACAGTTATAACTCAAAACTCTACAATCATTTCAAAACTTTGTGAAGCAGTGAATTTCCATGTGAGTGTCTAGTCTTAGATAGTAAGCACTCAAACCCCACAAGCTTCAGTACCTGACGACAAAGTATTTCGAATTCGAATTTTTATCGTAAACTTGGAGAGTATTATCAAATCCCCAAATTAATAATCAAAATCGGAAAAAACCAAGTCGTCTCCACAGCTCGTCCTGTGCCATTATTTGAGACAGGATCGCGAGTTGCAGATAGCGCGGCGGCAAACATTTTTTGCATCTTTTTGCGTCTGAGTGTTTTTGTTTCGTGTCCACATGCACTAAAACTGCTACGACAACGGATCTTTGCTTCCACCGAATGTATACTAACATGACTAACTAATACTAAAGCCTACTAACTTTTTAGCTAGTCACCAATCTGACACGGCTGATTACTTTACTTATTTTGACGAGCATCTGCTGTTTGCAGGTGCCACTTAGCATGTGTGTCGTCAACCAGTTGCTGTTAAACCTAGCATTTTATTTACCAGTGGACATGGACGTTTCACTGATGCCAAAGATAACGATAGTTGATTTCTACTAATATAGAATTATACGACGTTTTAAGTCGAAACAAGTTATCATAAAATGATAATAAAAATTTCGAATAAAGTCATCGAGCACAATTCTCTCTGACACACACATAAATAAGCCTTTAAGGATTATTAAATATAGGGGCAACAACATCGGGTAAGAGCATCTCGTACTCATTTACATAAACAATTCTATAAAGGCGACTCCCTGTTGAGTGAACTAACAAATACTAACCACTAATTATTTTGCTCAACATCAGCTCCCGACGCTAAGTAGACGTCCCGAGTCAGATATGGTACCTACTCACCTGCTCATTACGGAATTTCAGCAAGCGACGCGCGTGCGCACGCATGTTCACGTTCCAATTTTAAAATTTTAAACGCATTTCGTTGCTATCTGTCATCGAGAGCGGACGAGGCGACTGTATTGGTCCGCGGAGGGATCGATTAAATCTGCCAAGTGCGGTGGCCATTAAAATAAAGAGTCCCTTAATAGTCCCCGATAATGGTGAAATTGAGGGATTTTATTTTTATTTTCACTTACAGCTGTACACGATAAGGCATGTGTTATCTTATGAAATATCATAATTTGCATACGTTTGTAATGTTGGAAGAAAATTAATCGTCTGCCTGCCTTATTGAGCATTAAGTATTCGATTTCATAGAACATCGATAAATAAGGTTCGTACGTCTGTAGGCTTGTACACGCGATTATTTTAAGCAACATTGCAATAACGGATAAAGGGCCAGCGCAGGCGCAGCGGTGTGCAATTATTGCAACAGATCTCAATTAAATTATTGCCTCTATATGTGATATAATGCATGATAATCTAGTGGTGAAGGATTCTATGACAAACGATACACAGGAACGATATTGGAAACATTTATTCATGACCATTTTACATAATAAAAGCACAGTAATGTTTTTTTACGTGCGAAATATCCCAACAGAAACCCCCTGCCGGAGCCGGTGGGAGAGGTTATGTCAGACTCGAACCGACTAAACGAAAATATAGTGGGCGATATTGCACTAGTGCTTGGTAGAATTTTACATCTCCTCCCATTTTAATTACTTCTTAATTACTTCGATGAAGTTGTCAAGCATTTCCACTTTCAGATTTTCTTGGAGGATTATCGTTTATACTATAAACAACAGTATTGTGACTCTAGGCAGGAATCGCAGTCATAAAATCAAAAGGAAAGCTTTAATATAATTTAATTGTACAACACGGGCTAATAACACGGTCACCGTCTTCTTTACAAATATTAAGAATTTGAAAACTACCCGCAGTTATCTAACGGTATACATAGAACTCTCAAAGGTAAATAATTTGCCGGTAATATCGTAAAATGCGGTAAAATGCGTCTGTAACCGGTTAAAGGGCAATTACTAGAGCGGCTAATTAGGAGTAACGCACACGTTAACGACTAAGTTTCACCTTAATGTGCGCCAGATCGTAGGAATGGACGCAGATGGAACTATTTTTTTTAGGTGAGCAGAATTACGAGCTTTGTTTTGGGATATATCTTTTACACTGCCGTTTGCATCTCGTGCTCTGGTCATAAAAGTTGCCAATATCGTAACGCACGTCAAAATAGTGATTCCTAAGAACAAAAATAACTAGCATTAGGAAAGAAACAACATAAATGAAGTCTAAAACTAGTTTACTCGGTGTTAATAGAGCTGACAGTCCAATCTTTATTTTTATACAACAAACGACAAACAGGCACACGTCTCACCTTATGGTTACCGTGACCAATGAACGTGTGCAACACCAGAGGAGTTACACCCGTTCTGACCCTGTAAGAACAGAGAGTTTCTGTGCCGTCAGTGCAGAAGTAACAATCAGGACAAGCCTTTAGTCTTCCCACTGACAGTACAAAAACTCTCCAGACTTCTCATTTCCACAGCACTCTTCATACTCTTCCAAAACTCAACATTCACTACCAAACATAATTGTAGGGACTAGCACTCCTCTATTTACCGACAGGCGTGCCTCTTTATTTCCTCCTAGCTGAAAATTGGCTAAATTACTGTTAAACCAATATCTTGAAGGAAACAAAACGTCAGTTGCCTATAGCGCGGTAAAAAAATTGTAATATGGTGACATGAACATGTAAATAGTTAATCTAATGTCTTGAAGGAAATAAATCGTCAGTGGCCGATCGCGTAGTGGAAAATACTTCAACTAGTGACACAACAAATTCAGTATTTTATTCTCAGCCAATTTTCGGTAGGGAGGATTTTTTTACATGTTTGAGCGGTCACCACTCACCAACAGAGTGGCAGCTGACGACCACGAAAATTTATAATGCAACTTCCTTAACCATATTACGAGGTATCATCTGGGAAGCAATTTGTCATGCGACTTTACCTTTCTCCAACATAAACCCGGATTGTTCTGATCATATAGGCTGTCGCGATATCAGTTTTTCTTTTTTCGTGTAATAGTAGGTACACATACATATAATCACGCCTTTATTCCCGGAGGGATAGGCAGAGGTGAATTAACACCCATATTTCACCAATCATTAAATTCGGTCCCTTGTACAAGGGGGTGAGCCTATGGCCGTCTTCCGGGCACTATTGCTGAGTTTGCGTGGCTCGACGCATCTGAGCCTGAGTTTGAGCTGTACATGTCTGACTGATGTAAAACAGCCCTATCCCTTAGTCGCCTTGTACGACACCGCATGGGAAGAGATGGGGTGGCCCAAATTCTACTCTGCCGGGAACCACGCGGCTATTAATTATATAGTAATTAGTATAATATATATAATTAGTTAATAGTATAATAATTAATATCAGCTTCAAACAAATAAAATACCATTATTTACCGATGTTTGGTATGCACTTATACTGATAAAATCAAACTATTCCGTTGATAAATAGACTTACTTATTGTGCATAATGTAGGTAGGTATGCAAAGAAACGTAAATAGGTACCTCCTGTACCCACGTTCCTTGTAATGGATATTAATGATGATGAAGACGAGTTTAATTCATTTAACATTTAGTTTTTATTATCACTTCTAGTAATTACCTTTTTACTTGTAAGACATTAAAACGTATCTACATAAGCCTTTAATTTTATGAGCTTCTGTATGTCTGTCTGCATAACTATATATCTACGAGCGTGTTATGTCGGCTGTACACAGTGGGCCAAAGTAAGCCAATGTACACGACAGTATACTTCCTATTAAGACAACCTCTACGTGCTTCAAACAATTCAGAGGTCCCTGGGTTCGATTTTCACTCATTGCAAATATTTTTATGCATGGTGATGCAATAGATATACTAGGGACGATTTTTACGGGAGATGTTAATGGACCTTACATAACATACTGTTAAAAAGAATACAATGGTAAGTAAGTACGTACCCAGCCCAACCAAGCTGCGCCAAGCTTTAGACTAGATTCGTGCATCTAAAACATCGGAATGCTAAAACGATACTTTATTCTAAAAATACAAAAATAACATAGTTCATCACATTTTAGTAGATTTATTGTTGGCGCAAGGCGCGCCGTAGAAGCGGCGGTAAGACCCATCATGGGGGAGTGGCTAGAGAGGCCACACGGCAGCCTCTCGTACCGTCTGACGCAGATGATCACCGAGCACGGGTGCTTCGGTAAGTATCTGCGTCGGATGGAGAACGAGCCAACGTCCGAGTGCCATCACTGCGACGCGAGCGAGGACTCAGGGCCGCACACGCTCACCGAGTGTCCGGCGTGGGAGACGCCGAGACGGGGGCTTGTGGCGGCCCTGGGAGTGAGAGTTCTCACGCTCTCCACCTTGCTCGCGGCGGTACGCTGTGCGAGCAAGTAATGCTCGTGAAGGAAGAGGCGGGGCGGGAGCGACGAAGGATCGCAAGCCAAGCTGCCCGCGTACGAAGGCAACTCGGGCGTCGGAGGTCGATGAACTACCTTCGCCCCCCATGAGCGCCTGGCGCGCCTCCCCGTTTTCCGGGAACGAGTTGGGGACTCTGTGGTCCCCACACACCCGAGGAGAGGGCCAGATCGTGAGAGATGGCCCTGGGTCGGCCGGGGTGCGAGGGATAAGCCTGGCAACCTCACCTTCGGCAACCAAAGCGACCCAAAGGCGGCGTGCGTTTTAGTCGGTTCGAGTCCGACATAACCTCCTCCACCGGCTCCGGGATTTTGCGCACGTAAAAAAAAAGTAGATTTATTGTTCTTAAAAATTTATAAAAATAATTTTATTTCACATTAAACTATCATAATATACAGAAAAAATATATGCAACTACTTATAAAATTTATACAAAACTATGCTAACTATTCAATATAGAAAAGAGAGAGACTGCAACTTTAGGCATCGAAAAATTCCTCCCCATCGATCTCTACTAGTACCGTGCCTAAAAGACATATTGTATGTATGTTGTAAGCTATTCAGAACAAAAATTGTATCACAGTTTCAATGTGAGGTGGGAACGCCTTTTTTTATACCACTTAGGTGGCGGAAAACCACGCGGCCCACCTGATGGGAAGTGGTTACCGTGACATATGGACGTATGCAACATCAGGTGAGTTACATTCGCGTTACCGATCCTTTAAGCACAGAGAGTTTCTGTGTCATCAGTGTACATTTTGAAAAAAGGATATGTCAAAAATACCCGCAACCGGTGAGCATGTATGAATATAATTATGAAAGTAGAAGAAGCGAAAAAGGTATTCCAAGATCGTGGCAAGTGGAAAACTGTAGTCTCTGCCTACCCCACTGGGAAAAAGGCGTGACTGTATGTATGTATGTGTAGGCAGTTTACACAAGCAAGAATAGAAAAAGATAAAAAAATACCGTCGTGTCCAATGAACCATGATTGAACGAGATACTGAAAGTAGATTAAACTATTAATGAATTTTGACGCCAAAGTATTTGTTTAAACATAGCTTGCCTTTTTATAAAATCATCTGTATGACATCCACAAAAAGACCCACATTATTACTGGTCTTCGCAATACCATATTTTTAATCCAAACAGCCATACCCAGTTTCTTTGCACAAGTCATTGAACATTGCAAGTAAATTACTTACAGACTTGTCTGTTACATGCGCATGTTAGGTTAAGGTAATTCTCGCAAATGAATACTACCATTCGTTATCGAACAGAAAACTCGATATCTCAAGTTATCAACGTATTAAGTGTTACTTTTTACGCCATCTGTCATATCTGCGTGTAAATGCGCCTTCCCGGGGCGCATGTTGTGTGGTAATGTCATGACTGAGCCTCTGGCATAACTTTGTCAAGTACAAGTGTAGTTAGCATACTATTATAAAATTGTAAGTTAGTCGTGTCTGTACATTGAAAATATAAATAAAAACTTGGGTTATTTTATAATAACGATACGTACATACATACAGTCGCTGAATACCATACCAATCATTGAATTTGGTCCCACGTAATAGGGGGTGAACCTATTGCCATATGCCGGGCACTATTGTTGACTCAAGCCATACATCTGAGGCTGAGTCGGGGTTGTATATATCTGACTGATGTTAAAACAGCCTTCCCTTAGTCGCCTTTACGACACCGCATGGTAAGAAATGGGATAGTCCAATTTCTACTCTGCCGGGAACTATGCGGTTAACGATATCTACTAAATATATATTTTTAATTCAAAAACGATTGAACGACTTTTGATGCGGTTTTTTTTATTGGAAAGGTCTGGTTCAGACTTGTAAAAAAATCGTTTATTGGTTGTATAGCATCGGCGATGATCAATAGGTCGCGATAATAGACATCCACGCGGGCGGAGTCGCGAGCATCAGCTAGTTTAATATAATGCGGTTTGCTGAAGGTTAGACCAACAGGTGTTATGGAATGGCGGTTTCTTTTATGTAACAAATAGGGATGTTGCGTTATCGCACTGTATATAAAAAGTTTGCATCATATCACTAATGTAATTAAAAATTAAAAAGGGTAGAATTTAATTTTTGTTTGGCTGCGGTAATATCTAGTGGAGGAAAAAAAAATGAGCATATTGCTGTCTTCAGGATTGATACTTAATCACATACATAAAGTCTCGTCTCTTTCCCAATAGGGTAGACAGATACCACAACATGTATCCACTTGCTTCGATCCTGAAATATAACTTTCGCTTCTTTTATTTTCATAAGCGCTCGTCTTTTTCGGGTAATCTAGACTTGGGCTTTCTTTAAAATATCTTTTATACATTCTCTCTATAAGTTCGAACCATCTAAGCATCTGTTTTTCTATTTTGGTCACTACATCTTCTAAGATATCACGACGTACCCTCATCATACTGTTTCTTACTACAGCTATTTAGATAGAGATGAAACTAATAAAATCAAACCATTTAGGGTTTGTCTGCCAGCTAAGTGGTATACCAACCTGATGAGAAGTAGTTACACGACGTTTACAACACGAAGAGAATATCACTCTGCTGCATATTGCAGTCGCTTTGAAAAATCATAGCAGAGAGATCATTCTACAACCTCCCTTTATTCATGCTTCCGATCCTGTAGGAATATCTAATGTCCTTCTTAAAGAACCCCATATTGTACTTACACATATAGAACAATGTAAGACCAGTAGCTTTCCTCCACAAAACCAATATTTCAAGATGATATAGTTAGGCAGACCGAGCAGACGGCAGTACTACATGCTGTTACACCGAGTTCACTTAGTGATAACACGAGAAATTTACGATTCCCTTCGTTCTACGCCAGACGAACAGACTTTTGGCTGAGTTACCGTTGTGTGGTGACCTTCGTGGCGTGGTACCGCCTAGAATAGCCGGCCTTGACTGGGACGGCCGATGATTACTAACTATTAGGGTATTTGAACTTGGTTTATGTTATTACTTTAACTTGGATGGTAAATCGTGACAAAATATTCAGTAAAAAAAGTACAGTCGACAAAGGTGTTGCATTACACACAACTTTAAATGAAAAAGTGCGACGGTGTCTTATTTGTCGACTGTACTCTCGCCAGTGCATGAGCTCAAAGGAACAGGCAGAGTTTAATAATGTTGAACGGATGATATATAACGTATGCTTTAAATCTCATGTTTTGTTTTTAAGTTACAATATTTTTCACATAGCATGGGTACGGTGACGTTTGGGATTTGAAGTTACTAGAGATGTAGTCAAGATAAAATCGCATGAAATAAAATCGATTACATATCTTATCGAGATCATTTATTAATGAAGAAGAAATCGATTCTATTAACTAATAATTTTGAAGAAAAAAAGTAAAACAAAATTGATAACCTGTTTAATTATTTATTAAAAATCAAACATGTTCATCATCTTCATCATCATCATCTTCATCGTCATCTGACTCGTCGACGTGAATAATTATTTGGGAATCAATTATGCAGTCTATTCTAATGTCTCGCTCCCAGTCATGTAAGATTAAATTTTTGGTTTTCTCCACTACTTTCTTCCAGTCATCGCCAGTGACATTTTTGCATCCCTCTTTCAATAACCCCATCATTTTTGTGGCTGAAAAAGGCGGAGCTGTATTTTTTCGTGCAGCGTATCCTGAAACAAGATAAAAAAAATTGGTTGCCTGTAAAGTCGGTATACGGGCGATAGTTTTACGTGACAACGACTTTGAGTGGTAAAATAATTTTAATGTGAATATTCATTCGTATAGTAGGAAGGATGAAATAATAGTAAGCTAACTGTGCTCGAGTGGAAGGGACGCGTGCCTTTCACTTTTTATGTCTGTCTCTCACGCTCTTAGGCGGGCTAACCATGCCCGAGTGGAAGGGACGCGTGCCTCTCACTCGCTCTCATTGTGAGCGCATAACGTGAGCGGAGCGTAACGCAGTTTCTTGAAGTGTCACCCGGCAAACCAATTTATAAGACGTTGTCACGTCAAAACAAATTGAGTCATAGAATTCAAGTAATAAACATAATCATATTTTTGTCAGTATGTAAATAGACTATGGTAAAACAAGTTACCTTTGATATGGGCCCAAATTAATTCAATGGCATTGTACTGACAGTGGTACGGTGGAAGCCTCAGGACTTCGTGACCATATTCGTTTGCCATCAAATGTAATTTGTATGTCGTTTGGGGCTTGTGCATTTTTACGAGCTTCACTAGCTCCACCTTTAATTTCGTCTCATCGGCTTCCACATTATTGGCTTGGAGCCACTCGATCAACTCGCTCTTCTTATTGGAAGAAGTCGGCGGTTTGTTCAATTGCACGGAGTGATATGGGGCATTGTCCATAATAATTGTGCTGGGTTCTTCTAAATTGCTAAGCATATTTTGAAACCACTCCGTGAATACTTCCGCATTCATATCTTCGTGATATTCTCCCGTCTTTTTGACTTTTCTTTTTTTGTCTTTTCCCGTACTGAGTTGATATAACAAGATGGCTGCCAGCTCATGCTTAAGCAGTGTTGCTATATTATAATAAAGCTCCACAAAGACAAAAATGCTTTGTTTAAAGTTTATTATTACATAATTATATTTTATAATCGTATTTTAGTTAAAAATACAACTAACGATTTATGATACTTTATTCGACAATTTATCGATTATAACGATTTTACTATGTCAATCTCTAACGCAACCTGTTCCGATTCACGCATCAAGAATTATGTATTTGGAATGTTTATATTTAAAGTTTAAATAATTACGGAGAAATAAAAATAGTTTTAAGTTAAAAATGCAAAATAAAACAGTTTTCTTTTTATCTTCGTATTAAGTGTTGTTTCCTGTATTCCGCGTTAGGTAAATTGTTTCGAAATGAATCATGCATGAAATGGAATTAGTCAAATGTCACCGTACCCATGCAACGTGAAAAATATTATAGTAGGTACATCGATGTAACTACACCCCGAATGATAAGCTTAGTCCAAAAGTAAGGACCTCGACAGATGCTGTTTCACACCCCGATTAGAGAACCCGGGATATACCTTTTAAACTAGATTTTCCTGAACTAGATTTTTCTCAAAAAAAATATCAACCCTGCACGTAATTGAGATTTTTATTATAGATTTTTTTGACACAGGATAATAATACACAGATTAACTACAAAACTGCCGCTAACCTTTACAAATTACTTATTATTCAAGTCAATCCTATTTGAACTTTTATTTCCAAAAAAAAGTTATAACTTTCAACTTGAATGAATATTGGTCGTCAGCCCGCCACTATTTTAATAAACACTATTCCTGAACGACTTTCGTAAATCTCACAAGTTTGGCTCGCACATAAAAATTGCAGCGAGCCGACGAACTAGCGCGTGCCGAAATGTACCAAACAAAAACACAGCTCATGCCAATTCATTAAAACTTTCCCTCTGATGACCTCACCCCCAACACCTACTATTTATACTGGGATAGTAGAATTTTCTCCCGACTGGCAACACTAACGGCGCGACAACGAGCCAAAGTTAGATTGCAAGAGGCTATAACCTCCTCCACTTCAATCTCCCCTACAGGATGAGAGGTATTTGCGAGATGGCGGCTACATTTTTTTTTCTGATGCGGATAATCTCGTTTGGGTAGTAAATGTTTTTATTAATAAATAAGGCGGGGATGAAACGCGACGCCGTATCTTGAATGTATAAGATAAATAAGATTCAGAATCAGCTTTTAGTTTAACAAAATATAAAGTGGCGACGTTCTTAGGTTTTGTAGTAATTTTGCAAAATATTATTTGAAATTTAAGTCAAAGCGAATAGGCAAGTTATCTTATATAGGGTATTAGAAATTCCGGTTCCGATATGAAAACAAAAACCGCTAGGTACCTATGTTTTTTATACCACTTAGGTAGCAGATAAACACACGATCCACCTGCTGGAAAGTGGTTACCGTGGCCTATGGACATGTGCAAACCCAAGGGAGTTACACTCGCGCTGCCAACCCTGTAAGCATAGAGAGTTTCTGTGACGTCAGCATAAAAGACAAAGCAGGACAAGCTTTTGGTCTTCCCACTGACAGCACAAAACTCTTCTCGTGTTGTGTTCCCTGCTGTAAGTAGGGTTACTCACAACACAAGGTTATTATAGCCACGGTATTCTGTACGGCGAAGGCACTTCTCCAGTTGGACTGCTCAGTAATACGGAAATACCGTCGTTATTAATTCCTGCGAATGTTGTATATTTATTGAACTATGTAAGTATATTAATTAGCAGCTTAGAACAAAAATTGTGTCGCAGTTCAAGAGTGTGTTGGAAATGGTTGAGGGGTTCGCACCCCGAAAGTGACCAGTGACAGTAAAAGGAACTTCCCATTGTGTACGTAATAAATTTTCCATTTGACTTTTAGCACACGCTTTACACAAACTGCCGGTCAATTTCGTAAATCGGAATCCACCAATAATAGACTTATTCCTTTTAAATCATGGGTGTAACAGGTTTTTTTTTATATATAGGACACGTTAATTAGACTTCACCTTGCCTGATAGTAAGCTAAAGACAAAGTCTCAGAAAAGAGGGCCACCATTACTTACATAAACCATGTTACAATGGTAACACTCAACTTGACGGCCTCATCAATGCTTTTTCACGCCCCGCTCATTATATATATATATATTATATACACATACACTGAGCAGGAATCGAACCCGCGCCTCCTGCGTAGCAGTAAAACGTTCTACCGCTACGCCACAGAGGCCGTCGTAATAAAATAATATGACTCTCATAACAAGATCAGCAGGTTTTAAGCCTCACTTCTCGGTTCCGTTGCTTTATGTATAGCACCAATATATTTAAATGTATCGTTGATTTAGAAAGACTAGCTCTCGCACAACACATATAGGCCAACACGGAGTAGACGTGTACCAGTCTTAGAGAAGTTATATGCACTTGTTCCTATCGTACTAGTTTAACGATAAGTAACTAGATTTCACACGGCATTAGAAATTTCTCAACGATGGAGTGATTCTGTTGATTTCGTGTAGAATATTAGAGGAAGGGTCAAGCTATCTTATAGGTACTCTCTGGGTGGCGAGTGGTGAAAATTTTCATATTTAAAACCAGTGAAAAGAAAAGTCCGCGTGCTTTCCGGCAGAGTAGAATTAGGGCCACCCATCATTTCCCATGCGGTGTCGTACAAGCCGACTAAGAGATAGGGCTGTTTAACTTCAGACCGATATATAAAGTCCAGACTCAGCCTCATATGCATGGCTTGAGTGAACAATAGTGCCCGGAAGACCACAATAGGCGATTCCTTATTACGTGGGACTGCATTCAATAATTGATGAAATGTTGGTGTTAATTCACCTCTGCCTAACCATTCGGGGGAAAAGGCGTAATTATATGCATATATATATTATACGAGGATTAGTATATTATTTATGACAGCCTCTGTGGCGTGGTGGTAGTGAATGTGACTGCTACGCAGGAGGCGCGGGTTCGATCCCCGCTCAGTGCAAATATTTGTATGCATATGCGTAGAGATGTTGCGTCCATGGCTGTATTTTACCGTCTGTACCATGGGGAGTGTTCTGATGAGCTCTTCCAATTAGTCCCACCCTCCCCTTTCCTACACAGGACAACGCGTGCAGGTCTTAGATGTCATCCGCACACGGTGCAAAACATCCGATCAAGAACCAAGCGGTTCGGAGACTCTTTCCTCTGTCGCACCATTAAGGCCTGGAATTCATTACCAGCTCACGTGTTTCCTTCTTCCTACAGTCCCGGGTCCTTTAAGCGGGGCGTGAAAAAGCATATGATAAGGCCGTCAAACTGAGTGTCACCATTGTCACACGGTATGTGTAAGTAATGGTGACCCTCTTTTCTGGGATTTTGCCTTCAGCTTACCATCAGGCAAGGCGAAGTCCAATTGACGTGTCCTATATAAAAAAAAAAAAAAAAAAAAAATGCATGACTATGGGTATTTGCATTGGTCTGGGTGTTTCTATATATAATATGTATGTATTTACAAAAAAAAAGTATTTAAGTATGTTTATCCGTATTCTAGATTCCAAAACACAAGCTAGTAAAACTATGTTTACCATGGGTCTAGATAGCGTTGTGTAGAATGCTGTAGAATATACTTATATTATATTATATATACTACTAATATGAAAAGAAAATCTCGAAAAGAGGGTAGTATAATTTGATGTTCAGTTGTTTGGTCTGCAAATATAATTAATAAGTTTTAGATAATGTATTATGGGCATATTTTAAAGTTACGGCGGGCAGGTGGAACACTATAAATTCTGACAAGTTGGTCGAACTACAGAATTTCACCATACACAGAACTCCAAGCTTCCAAACTCTGAACTGAAAAATTAACCATAAATTAGGACAACACGTGCAGGGCTTAGATGTCACCCTCACACTGTACAGAATATACGAGCAAGAACCAAGCGGTTCGGAGACTCTTTTCTTTGACGCACCACCAAGACCTGGAATTCATTACCAGCTCACGTGTTTCCTTCTTCCTACAATCCAGGGTCGTTTAAGCGGGGCGTGAAAAAGCATCTGATGAGGCCGCCAAGCTGAGTGCCACCATTGTAACATCACTTAGTGTCTGTAATGGTGACCCTCTTTCCTGAAACTTTGCCTTTAGCTTACCATCAGGCGAAGTGAAGTCAAGTTGGCGTGTCCTAAATAAAAAAATAATTATAATAATTATCTACTCTGAAAAGTAAACTTGTAAAATGCGTTTAAAATTAAATCCTTCGCTGCTGATTACTTTAGACTTAGCAGGTAAGCGCCCTTATCCATACCTATATTTTCAGTAAGAAATTTCTTAGATTGAAAAAAAAACTATCTTTCTCTCATAGGATTTTCTTTTCGGGCCCGTACTTCGTAATTTTTACTCCATTTAGTTAAGTGTAATGATAATATGAAAGTATGGGTTAGAATTATTGTCTTTCTTTATTATTTCTTTCTAAATCTTACTGATACAGATATATTCGTCCATAGAAACTTTCAGTAGGAGTAAGGATCAGCTCAGACATTATTTGGTAATATATAGGTAAGTATATTATAAGAAACAATTAGATAGTTATATAGATGGATAGCACTTTAATTTGTTTAATTATACGGAGACCTATTTTTGATTAAAAGTTGTTTTTTTTTTAAATAAATGTACTTCGTAAGTATATAAAATAAGTACATCAGCCACACAGCGAAATACATTTTTCAATAATAGTTGACTTCAACTTACGTCCGTTTTCAGCCTGGTAGCGCCATCTAGTAGCATCTGTGTAAATCACAAACTTAAAATAATAAGCCTTGAATAACCAGTAACGTACTAATTAACTACAAGTGGTTAATATAGGCAACTGTTTTATGAGTACAAGTTATTTTAAATATGGTTCCAACACCATCCAACACTGCATACAAATACAATATTCAGTTATTTGTTCTCAAATCATCTGTTCTCATGAATAAATAAGGTATATAATTGAAATAAATCTTCGGATAGGTTGTTCAAGAACCATATACCTACTTACCAAGGATTTTATGGTAATGGCACATGTTGTTGTCAAAGTCAAAACAATAAGAAACAAAACATGGTTATTCTTGAAGGTAAAAATCTTCAAGCATATTTTTATTTATTCCTGTTTAATTAACCGAATCGTGGCTGGATGCCCATTGTCCGACTTACCTGCTCGATTTAAATCGCCCGCGACCGGTTACTCGCCCGTCATCCGATTTTTATTTTCAACAATTTATTTACCAAAATATCACGGCACGACGAAAGATTCATCACAATAATAAAAATAGCATCAAAATATTCATTTTCTATTAAATCCCTCACTTATCTACACTTTCCGCAATGTTTTTAAAAGTTATCAAATTTATTAAGTAATAGCATCTCACCACCAGTGTCAACCATATTGTTTTTAACAAACTTTTTTTATTTGAGGATATGAGATAAAGGCAATACCTACGTTCAGCCTAGACCAAGTTTCGTCATTCCGTTCCGATTTCAAATCGGTTTCGCGACATTCGAATTTCGCGCCGCGCGTACTTATCATGGAGCGCGTATGGCGCGTCTGCTGCAAGACGTCAGCGTTGTCCGTCAAACACCGGGGGCGGGACGCCGAGGGACGGGTTTCGCACATGTTCGGCTAACTTCGGAGCGCGCCTCTCGCTCTGCGGACTGCGAAGTGAGCTGAGTCACAATCGGCTGTGCTATTGTAATCTGGTTTTTAATCCGTGTTTTAGTGAAAATAACTATTGGTAAGTAATTTATCGTATAAATCTTGATGTTAAGTACGCATGGTATTACTTTTAAGTGTTATTACTTGAATTATGTTATGTTATTGCAGTAAACGGTTGTGTTACTGCTCAAAAGCGTCTGTACTTCACAAGTATTTTTTAGAAACTTGTCAGCGGCGTCACATTAAACCAAAGTTATAAATAGTCTCAAGAAATGTGCTAATACTTATTCAGACAGCTAAATATGATAAAAGTACGTTATAATAAAGTTTCGTTGAATTTGATCAAACATAACCTCAACGTTAGTGAGTGATAGTTGTGTTATGCAGTGTTGCTCAAGAGATGGCGTCACTTTCAGAGGCGGGCGGAGCTTGCTAACTGCCACACTAGCACCAGACGTATGTCATATGCTATAATTGAAGGTTAGTTCAGTATTGTCGAAAATTTTAGATAAGCGTTGTTTATTTTATGATCACCCCTGTTCACCCCCTCGCGCTTTAAATATGGGGTTACGGATTGGTACGCGAGTGGTTTTATTCTACTGTTTTGTGGGTTTAATGCATTAGTTTTCTTTGTACATGTAAAAATAGTTAGATACAGCCAATATAGGCAAATGGCAGTATTTATTTTATTGAAATTTCAGTTCGATGGTATATTTATTTAGTTCAAAGGAGGTTAGTTAGAGGAACGATTACCGGCGAATATGAATACTGGCAAGCAGCAACATCAGATAAATACTTAGGTAACTCACGCCTTGTAGGTACATAGGTTCTCCCCTCTCAACCAAAAAGTATGGCAACACTCGTTACAGGAACTGAGATTACGAAAATAAACAGAGTTACTTTACTGCAGTTTCAGAAGTAGCCAATTAAATTGTAAAAGTGTTTTAAGATACTGTTTTGTATGTGATTGAAAGACAAAAAAATGTATTAGTGAAGTTTTTTTGGTTAGAAGGACCTTGGTTCCATATTTATTTAGTTGTTTATTGTCAGCGCATGAATTGTTGTGAAACCTACAACGTTGATCCACTGCATGACAGGTTGCATGTAGCGTCAAAAAAAAAACATGTTCATCTAAGTACCTATTTACTTGATATATTTTTTAAATTCTTGTTTTGATAAGTTACTTAAATGAAATGTACGCTGATTACCTTCAAGTTACGCGGTTTCTGTTATGTGACGGTAGCCTGCTTCGACTGCTACACTGGGGGGTTTGATTCCCGTTCAATGCAAAAGTTCATATGCATATACATATACACATAATTTTTAGAAGCAATAATTTGCCCCCCCCCCCCCCCCCCTCCCTACAAACATACACTGACATACCTCCATATCAATGGCGAGGTGTTCCTGTAACCCGATACCTGCCGGCTTGCCCTACAAAGGGATGCCGTGATAGAGATGTTTAAATTTATACTCTAATAACAAGTATAATAAAATCCACTGATTTTATATTAGGTGTACTTGTACCTAAGGCTAAAACTACCTACCACAATATGAACTAATAAAGAACTCACACGTCACCAGTCACACCGGAGCCAGGTAGTCCCAAATATCTTGATTATTTAATCCAAAAATAGAAAATTATTATACTAGGTACTTAAACAAAAAACTGTCGGTTCCTTGCGGACGGTCCAAGGCGTTGTTGGGGGCCGTCTCTTGACAGATTTATGGCGTGCGTGGCTGTTACTCGTACGCAGCCCCCGCCCCGCGCCGCAGCACCCTACGCGACCCGCACTCCATCCCTTCTTATGAAAATTAAAATGTTTCATATTTGTAATTCTTTTATATCTGACACATATCATATTTGTTGCTCAATTTTAAATTTTTTTGATGACTATACTTGCGTGACATGGAACCTGTCAAATATACCTACTTACTTTAGTTTTTTTATACATGATGATTCTGTGATATCGCAGATACGTAAAATAAAATAAAACAATAACGACGGCTTCTTAAAAAATTAACATAATTATCTTCAATAGGTATAATAAACTACTATTTAATTAAGACCATAAATTTTAATTTTAGACAGCCACTTATCCAATGCCAAGGATCACAGTGACTGTAAAGATTTATTGCGACCTTTTAAAACTTTCTCATTACAAAAAGTTTTTTTTAAACGAAAACAAAAAGTCAAGGGACAAAATAGCGTCAGTAATGCATCACTCGTCATAATAGACCGATTACGTCTGTCACTAGTCGACAGATTTACGAGCGGCTTGCATAATACGCACGCAACTATCATAATACACACGCAATACGCAATGTTACCACACCACAAAAAAGATGCATTCATTCAAAATTCGAACGCTCCCAAAAAGGATTGACAATTATAATTTAAAATTAGAATAACGGTTTTGTTAGAGATTAGAACGTGTTATAACGTTAGCGTTTATGTTAATTCGATGCAAATGTTACATTTAATCTTTTTTTATGTTAAAAATATTTGACCAATCGACTCATCTTTTGACCTTGTAGGTTGCCGATGTCACCTTAAGTCCGAGATTCATAAAAATCATCTTATTTAAAACCTTAAGTTCTCGTATATTAGTTTATCAGTAAAATGGTAATTTGATGATAATTCGGATTCGAATTCAGAAGTTCTAACACCCAGTCATTTGATAGCATTAAATGCCCAGTCGACTTACCTAATTAGGTGAAGCCAATTTCTCGTTGTGAAATTTTCAGAACCATCATTCTTTGGCTTGTTGGGATAATACTATGCCAAACTAAATAAGCAGTATTAACTTAAGTGACTCATAATCCTTTTCTTATACCACCAAAACATTAATAAAATAAGCAATTTGTTAAGTGGTCAGGTAATTTATTATTCAACCACACAATTATTTTTCTACAATAATTAATAATATTTTTGGTTGAAAATAAGCATCATCGCCATCTGCACCATTTATACCAAACTAAGCATAGCTTTTAATGTGGGTTTTAAGTACATTTTTTTTTCAAGTTTAGCTTATCCTAATCTAAAAAAAAGTTTAAGCAATACAACTCTTCACTAATGCAAGTTCGTTCAACTAAACAGCAAAAAAATGAGTGA
Organism: Eilema griseolum; assembly: GCA_963662185.1. Taxonomy (NCBI): domain Eukaryota; kingdom Metazoa; phylum Arthropoda; class Insecta; order Lepidoptera; family Erebidae; genus Eilema; species Eilema griseolum. The sequence continues at coordinate 26,696,551 of OY759240.1, forward strand.
ATCGTGAAAACGCAGTTTACATTTAATCCATCGCTATTCCTATTTCCTCACAAGGTGTTATTCCCTCTCAATCAACTCCGATTTCTCGTGATGACACGCCTCCTTACGTTTTTATTTCTTTAGAACTGACTCTAAAAAGTTATTGCTTTCAATATTTATAGTCTACAAATGGCTTTTGGTTCGATTCCCATCCATTTCCTATATCATCAATATGAAACCATTCCTATGGAGGGTAACGGGCACGACCCACACGTTACTGATGGGAAATATTTCTTACGTTTTTTTTTATATTAGTGTAAAGCACCACAACGTTAAACTAAGTAGTTGCCTATGTTGGTTTATCTTTACAATGGTACCTATCAAATAAGAGATAGATAACAAATAAGACGTTATTTTGAAATAACTCGTTTCCTGACGATTCTATATAGTTACGATAACGTTATGTCTGTGTCAACGTGTGTCAGTTTTTATTTTATGTCACTCTATGTCTTGAAGACGCCGAAATTAATGAGGTTACTGTGGCGTCGCGTCTGTCGAACATAAAAAAAATAAATTGACTCTTTATGCTTTCCTTTCAAAAATCAGAAAAAGAACATAATTGTTATTTAATCTACAACCGAATGATTTGAAAACGGAACGCACGCAAAATTGAATAAATCAAACCCTCGCACATACCTATGACAATATACAGGGTGTAGTACAAATGTGCATTTATTTAGATACATATTAAGCTAATTAATAATAAATCCAGTGTCCCCGGATTACGGTGACGCGGCGGGACAAATGTTTCCGGTCGCACACGGAACGGCTTTTATTTATTTTTATTATTTTTATTTACAAAATAAAAATTTATGGTCGTCGAGACCGCCTTCCGTGAGATTTAGCGAGTGTGTCATAGACTCGGGGAGCTGAAAACTCGATCTGAATTGAATTATGTACGTTTTTAATGGTTTCGCGGTTCGTGCGTCGAAAAAGGTTCTCGTAATGTATTGGCGGGATTGTGTTTGTGTGATTTAAATTCATATTATCGGCAGACAAGTGAATTTTGGTAACGTTTATAAATTTTTTGCACTCCCATTTTATGTTGTGATTTTGAAATATTATATTTTTATACTACGAAAGGGCAGGGAAGGGCACGTACAGTAGGCGGTGAGCCTACTGTATGTAATTTTACAGTCAGCCATGATTTTATTAAAGGACTTGTACTAAGTCCTTTATTAAAATTACAATAGTCGTTCATCAAAACAGTAACAAACCCTAAATCATAAACCACTTCTAAAACATCCCTCAATTTCTAAAGAATTAGCAGAAACTTTTTTATGTACTATGTTTCTCCTCGCAAATTTAAAATTAATTTATTTGTAAACTTTCCGAGAGATCTGTACTATTCTCTACTTATTTCCTTAATAGATTCTTATACATACCTACAATACAATCCTTAATAAATAATTAGATTGCTTATTTAGAATACAAAAACTAGTATTATTTTTGTAGTAAGATATTTACTGTAAAAACTGATCATAGCAAAAGGTAACTTAGTATGGCGTCCTATGTGACTATGTAATTATAAACAAGGTGCCTAAGCTTCAACTATTCATAATGATTATCATAAAATCGAAGCTAATTTGAAACAAATCATCTTCTATTGTATCTCTAAGATGGCACAGAAGCATAACAATGTCCAATATAATCTGGAAAAGATAGTATCATAAAGCAAAATGCATAATTTACGAGTGGGTATGAAAAGCTTAGTTTTTGTTGCGAATTATAATACATGTGTGGCCTCATTATCATCGCTAACAGTTTTGTTATGTTAATTTCTTCTTGTTTAAAACCCATTACTTTTACAATTTATTATACTTTAACGTTAATAGTTTTTGAGTAAGTATTTGATAAGAACTACATTGTATTTATGTTGAGTATTTGCTTTTTTTAAATTAGTCTACATCGATTAGCCTAGCCCATACGTTTTATTTTTTCATATTGGGAAACTACTAGGTATGATAACAAAGGATGCAAAAATCTCTTTTTTTTGTAACTGATGTAACAAACCTTCTCAATTCTTCAAGGTTTGTACAGTGTTGATGTGTTGATATGGTAATATTACTGGAGTTGTAAACGCCCAAAGGCTAAGTTTAACACTTTCCACGAGGTACTCATAAGCTGTAAACCTGACTGACATTTAGTAGTACAAAAAGAAACTAAAGTTATAAAAATTGTTCACGAGGTTAATATTTACAATTCTGATTATCGAATAATCTAGCAAAAAACACATATTTTACGAAGTCTTTATAAATTTTTAATATATCTACTGTATAGACAAATATGTGGGCCCACCAAAATTTAGGAGCTTCGAGCTCCAGCCAACCTGCATGTTGATATAAACCATAAATAAAGATTGACGAATTAGGTTCTGGTGAAGGTTTTCTTGGGGTTACGGATTCAGGCAGGTTAGGATCAGTAGAAGTCGAAAAAATACCCATTACGAAAAGTTTGAGCCCGGACCCCAGGCTCCAAATTGCGGACTTTGGTAACGACGAAAAAGTCAAAGCAGCTATTTACTTATTGTATGATTTTCTACTGAAACTAATGCGATCATGTTAGACGTAACTATTTGTTTATATTCCTTTGATTTTTTTATATAGGACACACCAATTTGACTTCGCAACGCCTGGTGGTTGTTTAACATTTTTGCTGTATTTTATTTTTTAATTTGATTGACATTTTAACCAGTTTGCACCAACCAGGGTTAAAATTTATTTAAAACAGTGATGTTAATTCCCTTTAACATAATTATATTATCAAGCAACGTAAAAGTTCAAAAGTTAGTAAACCAAGTATCGTTCAAGTTATGAATATAATCACCTCATTCACCTTTCTGAATAGGGAAAGAAACTCTATCTCTGTCAATTTATCTGCAGCCGTGTACCGAACACTACCTTTGAGCTGACAAACACACATACACATGAACAATAACTTGTATTACAAGGTTGAGTACAAATTTAGTTATACACCCACTCATCCAACACGATTATTTATAATAAAACCCCTTTTTTATACGATTTTGTTTCCGATTCAACATAAATAAGATATGTTATTTAAAGTTAATATATCACTTGACAGGTGGTAGGCAGCCATACTTAACTTTATACGGTAATTAAAACTTAAAGAGAATAGCTTTAAGGCCTAAATTCGCTTAGCAGATATATGGACCCGGGACGGCAGACATTTCATAAGATTTATACATATATCAAAGTAAGGCTTTGTATGAATGTAGTGAGAGATTTTAATCAACATCCAAATGCAATGGCAATAAGCATTCTTGATTCTTCATAAATGACAGTGACGCGATTAATTGGTTTTAAATACGAACAAATATTAATTAACTATTTATTTGGTTGCAATTCATCGAAACATGTGAGACTAAATTAACCTCAACGAAATTTTGAGGCAATTGGTTACCTACATATTTTCGTTCATAAGAATCTCGGTCCCTAACTCTTACATAGCTCTAAGATATTTTGTAGACTTGTAGACCATAAATAGCCGCGTGGTTCCCGGCAGAGTAGAATTTGGACCATCCCAACTCTTCCCATGCGGTGCGGTACAAGGTGTCCAGAAGACAGCAATAGGCTCACTCCCTATAACGTGGGACCGAATTCAATGATTGGTGAAATGTGGGCCTCTGCCTAACCCTCCGGGGATAGCGGCGTGATTATAAGTTTGTATGTAGGCTATAATTTAAACTAAACAGGATAAGTCCAGACAACTCACTTGGCAGATTATTCGTCCAGAAGGGGAGTGTCATGGGTCTAAGACTTCAAATCCCGTGTTGATGTTAACTTTATACAATATAAATTTATAAAATAAACCATTTTTTCTGTCACTTCATATTTATACGAGTTAGTGCTACTTAAACTCAGTTCATTCAACTTTATCTCTCGAGCAAGCTAGACAATTAACCTGATTCAGTATTTTAAATGTGACACGTAATTATAGCAACACGCTGTATATGAAACACGATCACTAATCACAGGATATCGTCCACGTAATAGCTACAGGAACCTATTAGTGCTGTAATTATAGTACTGTAATTAATTATAATTTTTGTAATGTAATGTAGCAAGAACAACAGCCTTAGTATCTGTTTCTTATGTAATATTTATATAGTCATATAAAAATCAAAGTCTTGTCACAGTGACAATAAGACCTTAGGTAGGTACAAGTAGCAAGAGACCTCCTAAAGCACTCTTTAAGACATTCTACCTACTACCAGTTTTCTTTTGTCAGTAAATCTTTCTGAATTCAAGTAATCTTAATGCGGAAACTATACTAGCTACATTACTTATAACTGCCTCGTTTCAAAAGTCGTTGCTACTAACGCCATCTAGTACAGCAATGAGAAACATTAACGGGTCCTTGTTCCATAGTGTAGTACATTATAGTGTTTTAGTAATTTTTTGTCAAATTAGTCGATTTTTTTTTGGTCGTTTATTTTAGTATTAGTAAAATTGTATTGTTGGTGAGGTTTGGGCAGCAGAGTGTCAGTGAGGCGTTGCGTCGGCGGCTGACGCGGCGGCGAGCGCTAATCGATGCGCGCCACTGCGCTGTCTTCCGACGTCGGCCATTACGCACCTTTATGGCCACCCAGCCCCCGTGCCCCGCGCCGCTCTAAGGCGGCACATGACGAATCAATATGCCGCCAACCGACTCAACACTTATTTATTTGACACGATTTATTAGCCGAATGCCTGTAAACTTTTATGCGCCCCTCTATCCTCATCCCCCCACCGCGCGCCCGACGATGCTTTATGATGGACACAGCAGTGATAAAATTCTATGTTTCGGGTGCCGTCTACTTTTATTGGAAATCGGAACAGATGTCTGGATGTGGCTTGAGGGAGAGGAATTACTATTCCAATGGCGGATAGTAAACGCTCCTGTTGTTTTTTAAGAAGGTATTCCTACCCTCAAGGCAATAACAGTTTCTTTTTACAATTTCGCTTCATTAATTACCATTTTATTTCGCCGGGCGGTGCAATTAACATTAGTTACTTTTTTACCGTCGCAGGCGCTCAGCGACTGCGGTGTAGAGACAAAATGTCGGCAGGAAATGTGTAATTTTTTCACAAATATTGCGGAAGGAAGACGACGGCTTCCTCTCGCCTGTTTAGATGGTTTTTATGCTAATCGCGGAGATTTGCTGGGTTTTCTTTTAGCAGGACAATTATTCACGGTGTGCGGTCGCATCTCGCCCTTTAAGAAATTAGCGGTAGGGAGACCACGCGACCCATCAAACGCGGACCGACTGCGGATGGCCCCATCAACCAGGGTTGCGCACGCCGCGCAGCGTCGTAAATTGGCAAGCTTACTTACTCTTACCAATAAAAAGGGTAAAAGTTTGTTTGTTACACTGAATTAGACTGGGATACGATTTTTTGAACAAGTTTTCTTTTTCGTTCAATGTCTTATTTATTTTGATAAATGGATACGTACCATGTTTTGAAAATTATCTTATACCATTTCTTATTTGTAAATTCTTTAGGACAATTATGTATATGGGTAATAAAAGTAATAAAATTCATACGTTATATTACTGTCGAATAATACTACCATGCAAATATAGGCAGGTATCACATACTAGATTACCAGTAAACTAAAAATGTTTTATTCATAGCGCATAGAACTATTGTGTTCTTACAAAAATGTTTTATATAAACCCACTCATTTTAATAATTTAATAAAAGCCCGCATAATTAGCACCTTAGACACAAAACATAACGATTACAGCTCAACATCATAAGCAAATGCCTTATATATCTACAAAAAAAATTACCATAATAATGTAAAATAATGCTAAACTATTAACACATGCACAAACATTGCAACACCACGACATTAGCTAATGTGGCAGTTATTTTTTATGTCCCCAACAAATGCTAAGCATGGTCACCGTAGCTTTTAATTGCAGATGTACATGCATAACACTGCTTTTATGAGTAAATAAGGTCAAACCAACGACTTAACACCGATAAATTCATTTATTATTGAACTGCCAACATTGTCGCCTGGTGTTGCCCGCCTCCTCAAGTGGAAATATACTATTTAACTGAAAATAACCATCGCTATAATAACCTTTGGGTATATACACAGAGTATTAATGCAAATGAAGTCATAAATTATTCCAAGTTTGTTTGTTGTATAACATTTAATCGAATACTTTTCAACCCAGAATTTTTGTAGATACAAATTAATAAGCTTATTATGTAGTGTTCGTATGAAAAAAGACATACATTATCGTGTTCGAACACAATATTTCATTTAATTGAACTTTTAAATATTTAGTCGATTAATGTTCGGTTACCCTTGGAGTCGAATTATAACGATTAAATAGTAACAGCAATTAAATGGCTAACTATAAACATCGCGACTGATTAGTTCCGAAATAAAAGTTGCCACAGTACAAATTTTAAGTTAAATTTAGATGTTCTATTGAGTTACATTCGTTGTTTGATTTATGGACTATTTTTAAATATTTAATAGACTTTAAAATTCTTATCGTCGTCTTACGAACTGACTCTCCCTTTGATACTGATAATAATGTTTTCGTCTGAAGTTGTTTATATCAAATAAAAGTCGAAAAGTATAAGAACAGGAAGTGTTTTATAGGCCCATTGACCTACATTTTATTCAGTTCTGTCAATGAAGGAGCCAAACGTATTTGATGAAACGTACGAAACGAATGAACGCGGAAGCACTCCGAGATCTTTGTACTGGCGTGTTATGAAAGCTGGTGTCATGTACATGTAAATGTAAATGTAAAACAATTTCATCTACCCGCTTCACCCGGCAACGACTCGACGACTCGACGACGGACGGGCGACGAGGAAACCGTTCCGTTTCACACGTCGACATTGTAACTCCACCCGCTTCGTTCCATACTCGAATGCATAACAGACAAACAGGCTAATCCCGGCGTTATCGTAAATTGTCAGTTTATGACGTGCGGAACGGCCGCGGGGCGGGGGCCCGCGGGCGAGGGGAAGAGTTTTCTAATTTCGCCCCCTGCGCCCGTTTTGATGCGCTAATTCGTGTAAGCAGTTTCTGAACGTGCTTGTTTCGAGTTCACTTCAATTTGCCAACGATGAGTTTGCCACTCAGCCGCTCTTACTTCCAACATTTAAGGTCGCGATTGACTGGACCACACTTCGGCATTACTTTGCAAGGTTATCGTTGGCTTTTACATAGAGTTGCGCAATTTACATACATTTGTTTGTTCGGTTTTTAAATTGGGGAATTAGCTGTGTTAATCGCACAGTTGTTTCGCTAAACGGCCCGCAGCAGTTCCAGACGTATGTTGCCTATACGCATAACGTGCTTTATTTATCGTATTCCATAAAAGACGGACGGACGGTCAGTTAATATTACATTACAACAGAGGATATCAAAGCGGCGCGCGCGATGGGATCTCGCTCCGCGCGGGCGCATCAGCAATTAATACTCTTCATTTAATCGATTCCTTCAATTATTCCACCTTGATATATGTTAATCCTTTTCGGTCTCAGCCTCCCCGGGATATTGTTGGCTATAATTACGTGGGAGGCGACCTCTATTGACAAGTATTGATGTTTTTAATCTGATGTTAGGATAAGACGTTAGTATGCGCTCGTCCGTCCGTCCGTCCGTTGATTTGTAGCCGGCCGGCTCATTGCCTCGTAATTATTGGATTTCGGCGCGATATTTATTGGCATTTCTTCTCACAGTCGCCTTGATTTATCATTGGGCTGTCATTCGAGAGAGAATTATTGCGATGCGTGCCCGTCCGGGGAGAACGTTCAGAGCGTTCCATAATCGATATGTTTTTTTCGTTTATTAACGTTGAATCCCCGAAGGTACACCCAATACGTCATATTTCAATACGTTACGCGTTAGGACACATGATCACCTCCATTAAGGCGCGTCTTCTCCCGACGGATTAGCGCCGTCGAGTAATGAGATGGCGCAAAATATTGGAAATAACACGCGACAATAATAAACGTATAATAGGGGAGAGGTAACGCAGCTGCGCCCGCTGCCGCCACTAGGGGCGCTGCGAGCGCTTTGTGCTCGTCACCGGTGATTAAAATTGAATAAAAAGAAACAATGTGTGAATTTCAGTCCATTATGTAATACTTATCAGTTTTAGTGGATTTTGAAATATTTTTTCAATGTTAGTCGATTAAGTAAGAATCAAATGCATGAAGTTTGATTGTTTTTTGGATATTTAACCAGCCACCTAGCTAAATAGCACAGGTATAGTACGGGGATATCTGCAATAACAAAAATATTGGAAAGAATTCACAATCAGACAGGCGCGATGCTTGTTGAGTCGAGTCAAATAATCAAAGAATGCTAGGGCGACAATTTGATATTTGCCACCTTATTGTTAGATATTTTGATAAACGTTCTTTAGAAATTTTTTTGTGACAAAAAGATAATATGACAAATACCTACTAACGAATCCGTTCGACTGGCAGGGATATTCCAAATTTCAGCTCTAATTTTTTCTACTTCGTAGCATAAATTATACTGGTAACGCCATCTAGTTTCATAAGTCATAACTAAGTAATACAAAAATTATAATTTTGTTTTATTTTGTATTTATTAAAATATGGATGCATATACCTATTAAGTATGCAAAAAATGAGCGAAGTTGTTATTAAACTATTATTAGAAATAAACAACACGTCGCTTTTATAACACTTAATTGACTATAAAGTAGCTCCATGCATTTTCCCGCGCGCGCCAATGGCCTTCGCGCCAAAATGATGGATTAACGTCATGCGAGTATTTTCTTTTTACAAACGCAAACAAGAGCTCAGCAAAATTGCATCTAGCTAATATTCCCTTGCCAATCATGTTGCTCAGTCAATTTTCAATTTTCCCGTTAATAAGCACGTCAACACCCGCCGCCGACAATATCACACAGTTTTTATTTAGCGTTGTTGTGACTAGAGCCGGCAACGAAACAAGCAGGTAAGTGTGGGTTATTTTTCTAGAGTACTTATTTGTGTTCATTATCAATAGATACTTTTTTTTTTTTTTGTTTTTACTTTTGTTTTTATTTATATTTTTTTATTGAGGCAAATTACATGATTAATAATAGTACTGTGATAAAAAATGTCCTATTTAAGCATTTCAGCGGCCTAGAGAGGTCCCGGGTTTGAATATTGGCCTCAGTGGATCGTGTACGCAAAGCTTCTTTTCATGTATATAATTATTAAATACATAACATACAGGATATCAGGGAAACGTTCCCGAAGAGAGAGAGAGATTTCTTTTATATTAGACGATTTTTTGTCTATTATTTAATTAAGTATACGAAATACAATTCACAGAACTTAATCATTATTTCAATTATATATAGTACCTATACATTTTTAAAAATCATGATTTTTACAATGTGTAAAATAACATAATGATGATGAAACAATTACGTCACAACTTTATTGTATCACTTTTAACTCTAATAGCGTAAATCTGTCGTACATCAACTGAACGTTAATTTCGACATCACTGCCAATAAGCAGAGTGGCGCAGTGGAAGCGTGCTGGGCCCATAACCCAGAGGTCCGTGGATCGAAACCACGCTCTGCTAGACACACTTTTTGTTCATTATTCTTATTCTAAATATATTTTCACTGTATTTCTTTGTAATGTTACTTAATATTTTTACAAAATTATTTATTTTACCATTTTTATTATCTTTTCTTTATCTACTTTTAGATTTATTACTTTTGTTATCCTCATTAATTAAAATATAAATTAAATACTTATTATAAATAAGAATAACGCTGAAATAAAATCAAAATTTCATTCAAACGAAATAAAACCTAAGTACAATTTTTTTTTATTTTAAATGAAAATATTAAGTAGGGTGACCACAAATCACGTCAAACATGAAAGGATAAATTTATTTTTTAATCCAACGGTTTATTTTCTGATTAATAAATATGTATAAAGCATTATAACGAAAAGCAAACACAAGAAACTCATAGATGTATCAAGTCCATTAGGCTCGCGTCACACGAGATTTATGTTTAATTGAAATCGTCGAGTTATTGTGCCATGTTGATTTATGCGGACGTCGGCCACTCGATACTGCTCGATAGCGGTGCACTTTCAATCGCCATCGCTCACGGCTATACTCAATAACAATAGACATTGTTTGATTATGTGCTTAAAACCTTTTTATTCATATTTGTTTTGATAATTCTCTTGTAATTGCTAGTTTGTTTTGGAATACAATCGTGAAAGCGATGAGCGTTCGTGTTTAGTATTTATGTCCACTAAACGACATATTACTCGATGCTCGCAGGCTGTGCTGGACTTATTTTTTGATACTGCTGAGATTATAAAAATACGCGATTTGTTTAAAGATAAAAATAAGATAAGATAACTTTATTGGGAATAACCGATTTTTCACTATGAATAGTTAAGTATAACACTTAAAATAATACTACATTGCTTTAAAAGCCATCTAGACTAGCCCTTCCCATTCCCGTGTTGGTTAGGTAACTGTGTTACAGGTGTTTGATGGTAAATTGATGATGGTTCATAAAAAAATGCAACACCTGTTGCCGGATGCGTTTTCGAAGATCGTTTTAGCTGTGATTTTATGTAGGGCCAATTTGAATTTCAACAAAAAATATATTACGTAGTTATATAACCAATTAATAATTATCCTTTTCTCTTCTTAACATAAAGATTTGTCAGTTTGCCTTTTGAAACCAATTGAGTCAACCTATGACTTCAAATCATCTCAAACTCCTACTAACAGAGTCTAGGTTTCTATCAATTTTAAATGTAAAATACAAAATGCAATTATATAGACTTATTCTATTTACCAGCAAACTATGATTAGTGATTTTATCCAGTCAACAATTGTTTTACCATTAAAGTAAAATGATAAGTGATCGACACATGTGCTAACCTGTAAAACACGTTACAGGTATACTTATAAAAAATATAATTAGAAATAATAGAGATTAAAGCTAAATTCCCATCTGATATTACAGTTTTTCAAACGAAATTTTTTAATTCCTGGCATTATCAAATAATGATAATGAAATTTGATAAACCTACGTATTGTAAACTTTCTTAAAATCAACAAAATAGCAAACATAATTCAATGGCAGTAGGTATTCAGACATCTCCGTAGTTATTGATGTCTCATGCGATTGTAATTCAATCTTCGTACTTCGCAACCAACAGTCCCTTGATAATCTCTTACTAAAAGCCATAATTTATTCAGTATCTTCTTATACGTGCATACCGCATATCTATATATTGACATCTCTTTATTACTCCTACATGAATAATATTATTATGAATCCTTACATGCGCAAACACAAAAACAAAACAGACAATTTGCTTTGCCAATCCTAATCTTAACCATAACGAAATAAGGTTCAAAATTTCACATAAAACAACTGTAGGTCATGTCAAGAATAAACATACGCATACATTTCCACAAATCCGTGTCAAGAATCGAAGTGGACTTTAAAAAAAGGAGTTATCCTACTGACACGAAGGTTTAATAAATAATTTCTTTTCACATCTTATTATTTATTGGACGCCACACGAGCCAGCCTCCGACGGGACTATAACGATGACGAATACGAGATACGTTTGTAAAAAACCCTTTTGAGTCTTGACGCGTGATATATTCCCGCGCGAGAGCGTTATAAAGAACGCGGCGGGGTGCGCGCGCGCCGTGCGCTGATTGGCCCGCGTAATGACTCCATGCGCGGACGTTCCGTTTTCAAAGTAGTACTGTGACGTAGACTAATGACTGCTGTATGGTAAACCAATGACGGATAGGCACCTCTGAACCTATTGTGTATGTGGTATATAGGAGTTGCACCGCCGCCGTTGAAATATCACGTCGATTTGCCAGGTCTGCACAATCGCTGGCTCAAGGGTAACTCTACACTGTAATTTATAGCGAAGATATTGCAGCTTTGTTTCTTAGAATTTGCTTGTAGGCTCTTGATCAAACCGTGTCTAATTTTACTTTATTTCCGTTTCAATCCTGAATCTCGATTTATCTGAAGACACATTGACAGATTCGACAATTTGTCTATAAAAATACAATAATTGTCTATAAATCAAGATCCTGATTTTTTTAAATTTACATCTTTTATTAAACAACGTTAACAAATTGATTAAGCTATGTCACTACAACTACTGATCACTTGGGAAGAATCACTAGAATTCCGAAATTGTCCCTGTAAACTCACTCTCTGTCCAGACTCCCTGAAATAGCCAGCCGTCCGTTTAAAAACGTGTACATCATCGTTCAGTAACGGCTAATGAATCTATCAATCCCCGGGGAGGCATACATTGTCCGGCCGGACGCGGGACGTGTGGCCAACTTACCGACAAGATTGATTACTTTGGAAATTTGCTTGTATTTTAATTGATTAAGCATACAAGTTGAAATCCCCGTGCGATTTTATATTTTCGAAGGTAGTCCGACTTGTCAATGTGGCTAAATGATGATGGGGTATACAGATAAAATAACTGTTGGTATATTTCCACTGTGTGGATGAGATCTCACCAATATCTTGAAACCCAAGTGTAACCGGCAAGAAAAGTACATACACATACTTATAGAAAGACAAGCCTCTGTCGTTAATAAAAAAATATTAGAACCAAAATTACTAATATTCTCACTAACCCTTTCAGCTAAGCAAAATTGCTTGTGTTAGGAGTGGGTATACGTCGATAGTGTAATGGCCAGGATTCGAACCCGGGCCCTTTCGTTCGTAAGGCTGTCTACTTAATGAATCGGTCTTACGGCAGAGAGATCCCAGGTTCGAAGCCTGCCAAAAAAGTATACTACCGATGTAAACCCACTCTTAAAATAAATAATTTAGTTTAGCTGGAGGGGTAAGGGTATACTAGTAATTCTGTCACTAGTAACCTACCTAGTACCTACCCTAATCACGCACTAACTAAACACTAAGCTTCTTCTTTGGGCACTTGTGTGAAAGCCCCGCGTGGTTCCCGGCAGAGTAGAATTTGGGGCACCCCATCTCTTCCCATGCGGTGTCGTACAAGGCCACTAAGGGACAGGGATGTTTAAAATCAGACAGATATACACAGTACAGGCTCAGGCACAGTTACAAAGCTCGAGTCGACAATAGTGCCCGGAAGACGTCAATAGGCTCACCCCCTATTACGTGAGACCGAAAACAATGATTGGTGAAATCTGGGTGTTAATTCACTTTTGCCTAACCAGTCGGGGATAAAGGCGTGATTATATGTATGTGTATGTGTAAAAATCGATTTGCCGTGTGCCTTTAATTAAAACATCTGATGAGACCGTCAACCTTTTTTTTTTTTTACGTGCGCAAAATCCCCACGGATACCTTCCCACCGGAGCCGGTGGAGGAGGTTATGTCGGACTCGAACCGACTAAAACGCACGCCGCCTGTGGGTCGCTTTGGTTGCCGAAGGTGAGGTTGACAGGCATATCCCTCGCACCCCGGCCGACCCAGGGCCATCTCTCACGATCTGGCCCTCTTCTCGGGTGTGAGGACTACAGAGTCCCCAACTCTCGTCCCCGGAAACGGGGAGGCGCGCCACCGCCGCGGACTGCTTCTGCCAGGGTGACAGGCGGCTCCACCTGTCACCCCCAGGCCGGCGCTCATGGGGGGCGGAGGTCGTAGACCGTCAAACTGAGTACCCATTGTAACATACTACTTGTCTATAATGGTGGCCGTCTTTCCAGAGACTTTGCCATTAGCTTACCATCAGGCGAGATGCAGTCAAATTGGCGTGTCCTAAATAAGAAAATAATCGTAAAATATAAACTTAAGTACCTCACCTCATATTTGATTAGTTCTATGATACACATATTGATAACTCACTTGTACTTTTCCACATTACTTTATTATTTATTACACCTTAAGGTTTACCATGACATTTCTTTTTTATACAACTTAGGTGGCAGACAAGTACACGGCCCACCTGATGGAAAGTGGTTACCATGACCAATGAACGTGTGCAACACCAGTGGAGTCACATCCGTGCTGCTGACCCTGTAAGAACAGAGATTTTGTGCTGTCAGTGTAGAGGAAAAAGCAGGACAAGCCTTTGGTCATCCCACTGACAGCACAAAAACTCTCCAGTGAGCTCTGGCTACCCTACTCACCGCCGGGAACACAACACGAAGTTATTATAACCGCGGTATTCTGTAGGGCGGAGGTACTTCCCCAGTCGGACTGCTCAATAGGGCGGAAATACCGCCGTGTCCTACCTCCTCAATAAACATGACATGACATGACAATAAACATGACATGACATGACAATAATAACGTAATGTGGAAGTGTGTTCTCAATTATGTGTAACAACAAATTCCACCAAGTCCCATCAATCAACAGTATGAATAGTACTATGATAATTAGTAATTACCAGCTGAGTAGTCAAACCAATGTGATCAGATACACCAACAAGTAACAAATTTAAATCTGACATTACTATCACAAAAACGTACCTAGGTTGGGAGGGAATCAATTATAATTCCCATTATACAGGGCGGGCCGGCTGATTTATGTGGGTAGGTGGAAAAAAGCATAGCATTGCAAGTGCAGCTTGTATTGAACGTTCGATAATTGCTTATTATCCACCCGGTATTGATGTTTCCTGGTGGATAAGATGTTCAATATTATTACTACTTTGTAGTTACTTCTTATAATTATGATGAGCTAAATTATTTGAAAACCTAGCCATGTTTTTTCTGAGCGACTACAACATCAAAACGTTATAAATAAAATACATTCCCTAAACGTTTTTAAAAGAATGGTAAGTGACATTCTGTCGACTGTGATAGCTCGCCATTATTTGTCACTTGGTGTTTTCTCTTCATGTTTGTATGTACTGTTTATGTGTGTTAGAGTTGTGTATGTTTATAATACCTAAAATAAACCCGTATATACTTTATATGTACTTCTCCCTCTCTCTTTCTTTTCTTTTTATTTTTTATACCACTTAGGTGGCAGACAAGCGCACAGCCCATCTGATGGAAAGTAGTTACCGTGGCTTATGGACGTGTGTAACACCAGAGAAGCCACACTCACGCTGCCGACCCGAGCACAGTGTTTCTGTGCCGTCAGTGTAGAGGACAAAGTAGGACATGCCTTTAGTCATCCCACTGACAGCCCAAATTTTCCAGTGAGCTCTGGCTACCCTACTCACCGCAGGGAACACAACACGAAGTTGTTATAACCGCGGTATTCTGTAGGGCGGAGGTACTTCCCCAGTCGGACTGCTCAATTGGGTGGAAATACCGCTGTGTCCTATCTCCGTGAAGAAGTCTTTTTGATACCCCTTCATGAGCACATCATCTACATAACACGTGACGGTGGCACTGTCTGGGAGCTTATTGCGAAGTACCCAATCGTATCTGGTGTTCTACAGAAGTGACTCCAAGACCGATCTCTGCGGAATACCGCATTACATTTCACGCCGTCCAAAGCTGGTCGCTGTTGGGTAGATGATGAGTCTCTCCATTGGATACACTCCGACTATGCTTCGAAGGTAGAAAGGCACTTCATGATACACGGGCCTCCCTATGCAAATAATATAATAATAATACTCCAAGGCAAGTTGTCAGTCTCGCCCCCGGGCAACTGCATCCTTTACCAGAACCCACACTCGCAAAATGGCGTTTACGGTGAGTAGGTGACAGTGAAGTGTTTCACTATAACTCTTTCAAAAAGTTTGCACTCCTCGTTAAGTAACACTATTGGTCGGTAGGCCGATGGCTAGTCCGCCGTGCCCCCCACCTTTCGGAGGGGGACCAGTATACCCGTCTTCCACAATTGTTGAAACTGGCACCGTTACAAACTTGCGCTGAAAAGCTCTCTCAGTCGGGGCTCGAGAGTACCTTCCTCTAGAAACTAGCACCCACGTTTGACCTGATATGCCGTCGGGTCCAGAGGCGATGTTCTTGTCCTTAAGCCTTCACACGTCCTTCCACATAATGAGTAAATCTATTTTTTTTTGTTTTATTCTTATTTTAATTACTATTTCTTTTTTCTTATTTTATAGTGTCTGTACATACCTACCCACTACAGACCACTCCCGAGGAACAGCACTAACCAACACCACTTTATTATTTCTGTCGTTCAAAACTTCAAATGTTGAAAGTCAAGTGCGAACGGTCATCCGTCCTGTCATGTCACGTGTGACGTGTGTCATCGATCCATTGTACCGTCAGCCATAAAAGTCGCTTGGTATTTTTAAGTTTGCGCCCTCTATGCGATAACTTTTCACAATTGGGGATTTTTCTGTAGAGCTCACTGGAGAATTTGTGCTGTAAGTGGGATGACTAAATGTGGGATGCTTTGTCCTCTACACTGACGGCATAGAAACTCTGTGCTTACAGGGTTGGCAGCGCGAGTGTGGCTTTTCTGGTGTCACACACGTCCATAGGCCACAGTAACCACTTTCCATCAGGTGGGCCGTGCGCTTGTCTGCCACTTAAGTGGTATAAAAATAATAATACATATATACATATAATCACACCTTTATCCCCAAAGGGTTAGGCAGAGGTGATTTTACCAATCTTTGTTTTCGGTCCCACGTCCCACGGGGGTGAGTCTATTGCCGTCTTCCGGGCGCTATTGTTGACTTGACTTGAGCCATGTATCTGTGCCTAAGTCTGAATTGTATATATATCTGTCTGATGTTAAACAGCCTTATCCCTTAGTCACCTTGTACGAGATGGGGTGGCCCAAATTCTACTCTGCCGGGAACCACGTAGTTAAAATAAATTATTTAACTGAGCTCTTTAAATTAAGAATGGTAAAAGAGCGTTAAAAATAGTGTTTGTTCTTATTTGTTTATTATTTATCGTTTTTATTTATTTTTAATCATCCACCCAACCTTATATTAAATATTATGTATTTTATTGTGTGATTAAATACTACCTTTTGGCGTTTAGTAAAATGTACCTATATAATTTGTTAAATTCATAATTATATTATTAACTTAATTAGCATTAGTTATTATTTGGAAATGAATGAAAGAAGGACATTTTATTTACTAAATTCTATTCTTAAACCAAGTAGTTTTTTTTTATAATGTACACTTCACATCCCCCTTCATTACTAAATGCTTATCTGCTACTCAAAGGTTTGCTGGGAGAGAACTCATTTTGAGTTAAACTCGCCGTTGTAAATTTTCTTTGAAATGTTTTATTTATGATCTCTGTACTGTGTGTGCATGAAGAATTAAACTAAATTAAAATAGTATTTCCAAACTCTCCCATATCATCATTTATCACACACCACACACATTACAACAATCAAGTAAGTAACACAAAACAACATTACAATTTTAACGCAAAATAAAACAAAGTAAATGTCAGCATACTCGTATTGGAAATTATGTTCAATATTTTCACTCACAGTTGTGGCATTTGTGGCTCACTAGCGATAGCGTCGAAGTACTTCCTAAATTCGAACTTTAGCTTGTATTCAGGAATGTACTGCTGGAGTGATTTATTCCACTTGCGTATTGATACTAAACGTACTATTTAAAGATGATTTGGAGGTATTTGCAAGGGTCATCCGACCTGAGCCTGTTGAATTTAAGGCAGAGTAGAATTTGGAACACCCCATCTCTAACAATGCGGTGACGTACAAGGCGACTAAGGGATAGGGCTGTTTAACATCAGACAGATATATGTATATACAGCCCAGACTCAGCCTCAGATGTATGCCTCGAGGGAACAATACTGCCCAAAATATGGCAATAGGCACCCTCTATTACGTGGGACGTAATACAATTATTGGTGAAATGTGGGTGTTAATTCACCTCTGAATTCTGGGATAAAGGCGTGATTATATGTCACACATTAGCTTCAAATTCAAAATGTGTTGAATCTACCTACTATGTTCTGGAAGAATTGGAAGTGTCAACGGAGTCCACTGAATTTAAAAGTTAATTTTCAAAATTGGAATACTGACGTCACAATTAGCTCGAAACTCAAAAGGTGTTGAAAAAGCGTATCGTATTCGTTTGTATTGCACGTGTAAGGTGACAGGCCGCGGGGTGCAGCGCGGGGGTGCGGCGCGCGGGCGGCAGGGCGCACCTCGATCGATGGCGACGTCGTTATTCGGGCGACAGCCTTTGACGACGTCGCGGATACGTTCCGCTTTGCGCTTGTTTTAATTTCTTCATTTGTATGATGATTTGGGAATTAGGAGTCGGAGTAGGTCGGGTAGGCTTTGTCTATGGTAATCTTTTAGGTAGCTGCGAGTTTTAAATGGTATTAGCAAATGGTGTTGCTGCTGGGATGAGTGGGAGGCTGGCTCTTAGATTAAGTCGATTTAAAAGCTGTTTTATAAATAATTAAAAGTTGAGAGTCCTTTGTTCCCCATTGTCTCTACTTTAATAATAAGTATTCAAATATTAACCTATTTAAGAAATGTAATCTAGCACTTACCATTTTAAAAAACTTGTCTGTCATCAACTAAAATGGCATATCTACAACACCGACATTATAATTTACCGAGCACTTTATTTTTGAAACTTTACACCAATATAAAAAAACAGAACATGACATCTTAATAATGTCCTTGCGGAGTTTTAAAAATCTTTAAACATCGATTCTTATTAATGTCGTGAATTTCAGTACAAGAAACTTAAATCATTTGTAAAGTGCTGCAATTGTTTTTCTGATTGTTCCTATTTGAGCCTTCTGCTGTTTACCGGGAAAGTCTGTAAAGTTCTTGATACTATTGAAAATTTCACATTTCTAACACAAGAACGGTATCATTCAAGTGTTGCCACCAGTGAAAGGGGGTAGGTACTGGGGGAAGATAGGAGTGCGCTCTCTACACGAGTACGGAACTAGGACTATGGTTGTCACGTGGTTCCCGGCAGATTAGAATTTGGACCACCCCATCTCTTTCCATGCGGTGTCGTATAAGGCGACTAAGGATAGGGCTGTTTAACCCCAGACAGATATATACAACCCAGACTCAGCCTCAGACGCATGGCTTGAGTCAACAATAGTGCCCGGAAGACGGCAATAGGCTCACCCCCTATTACGAGGGACCGAATTCTATGATTGGTAAAATGTGGGTGTTAATTCACTATAATAAAATATTCACAGACTAAAATTCCAGGTTCCAAGTGAAACGAACCAGGGTTAGGTCCACGCCTCCGCGGACGCGTGACTGACGGACGTCCGCACACATGCACACGGTCACGCACACACGCTCACCGCCGGCCGTGTGCTTACAACGTTTTGACACTTGACAGATGTGTGCCTACAGTTGATGGGTGGTGCGCGCCAACTGAAATATGAGGGAAACTATGAATACTGAACGTTTTATTTATACGTGCCAGTGGTAATTGATTCTCGAAATAATGGACAAAGATAAAAAAACAACACAAAAGAGGTTCCAATTCCAAAATGAATATACGACATCTGTATTAGTTATAGAGCGTTTGTTTTTACTTTGAATTGTTAAGCTAGACTTCAGCAACAAAAGTAAGTCGCGCTACCTACTCACGTTTCAATAATTTCTTTGAGTAAAACGTGAGAATCTAATTCAATTGATATCGGTTGTTATAATTCGTGTTTATTCTGCTCTTAGAATTAGGACATTCCTGAAGAATTTTACAGTATTTTAAGGCTTAACTTATAAATTCCTGAATTTGATACTTTTATTAAATTGGTTAGGCAAAAAAACCAGAATTGAAACCCAGGTTCATACAGTTGGAAAATCCAGCTAACCACAGAATAGATATTGTTTAACAAAATTGAGTTGCCCTCTGAGCCTACAACCACAAGAGGAATGCCTACACCTTGTGCCTTAGCAGTTGTACCGGGTAACAGGGGAAATTGGCTTGATTTCCAAAGAAATAGGTGGTGCACCCAAACATCCCACCAATTAATTAAACAGCTATAGATGAACAATAGCTTTAATGTTTAGGTAATTTAAACTCAAAATTAAATCAATAAACCGTTCCATTTCCACTATTCCAAGTTTGAAATAATTAAAAAGTAGCTGGAACACGGTGTAATTAATGCAGTGACGTTAACGACGTCCCTGCCGACCGCCATTTGTCAGCCGTCAGCTGTCAGCTGTTTGTCAGCCACAATGGTGTCAGGCACCGCGCGCTCGATTGACAAGTGTCACTCATAGAACCTACCATGGCTAGTCGAATTCGACTCGGAAAATGTTATTTGGGAGGACGGAGGTCAAGGTCAATGCTGTGAAAATATGAATAACTAATTAGAACACGAAACCCGGGGTGGGTTTTCCCTGAATCTAAGAAGAATTATTATAAGAATATTGATCCAATTCTGACTGTACTGCTAACGTTGCTAACTATTGTAGTTTTAATAAGATATAATTAGTAAACATATCCTATGCACAGTTAAGTATGTGTCCATAAGATATGTGTTTAAAAGTCTTGTGAACACTTCAATCACAAACTTTTTAAAGTTTTGAATTCACCAGTGAAATGGTGTTATGTCGAATTAAACAAGGTGATCACCATTTACTCGAACTCGAACGCAATAACCTCGTGATAACGTGATTTGTGATCAAATCAAGCAAAACCTTAGATGACTACTTATATCACCATCACATTGGTGATATCAGTCAAAAAACTAAATGATGAACATTTTTTAGCGCAATTATATTCTATTCAGACTGTTCGTTTATGGAATGCGTTGAGTTACATATCTGTGAATCGTGCTTATAAATCTTCAATTGTGTTGACTATATCAATGATTTGGCCATCTAGGAGAGCTGTAGATATTTGTCATAATGCTAAATAATACGATAAAATAATATTATTTAACTGGCATAGTTGCATAGAATATACATTTATTGACGCTAAGCAAATAGTATCGTATTTCTGTAAGTAATTGTGTGGATGCAACTTATAGTTAGTAACAACGTTGTCCTTATACAGTAATAATGCTAAAATAAACAGGTTTTCACAATAGATACTCATTGTTTTCTATCACGAGTGTTCAAATAACTACCCACATGACAGTCGGCAGATGCGACCTTTTTTTTTCTTAAATTCCCACGGATACCTCTTCACCGGAGCTGGTGGAAGAGGCTATGTCGGACTCGAATCGACTAAAACGCACGCCACCTGTGGGTCGTTTTGGTTGCCGAAGGTGAGGTTGACAGGCATATCCCTCGCACCCCGGCCGACCCAGGGCCATCTCTCAGGATCTGGCCCTCTTCTCGGGTGTGGGGAGGACTACAGAGTCCCCAACTCGTCCCCGAAAAACGGGGAGGCGCGCGAGGCGCGCCACCGGGCAGATGCGACCTATTGTGGTGCACAAAATGAATAAGTTCATACTCTTTAGATAATACCTAGAAAAGATGGCTTTATAACAAACTTAATTTAATTTACAATACACTTGTTTTGTTTACTTTCATTTCCTGCGGCGAGTTAACATTTTATTTAGGATTTTGTAGTTTCGTTGAGGCGTTTTACCTACTATTTCTTACTCTAAGCGTTAACCCCAGTCGCATACCAAGCTTTCACCTCCGCGTCTGGGGTCCCCTTTGCCAGTCTAGCCGCGGTTTTGGATGAATTTCGATAATTCGTGAAGCGACAGCCATCTGACCTCCACAACCCAAAGGCGATATCGAAGCATTGCAGCTAGGCCAGTTGTTGGACTTTTTAGGGCTCCCACTACCCGTAACGACTTCCATAGATGTTTGTATGGCAACTGGGACCGAGGGCTTAACGTACTTTCCGAAGCCCAACCAGACTGAGTTTAAGGACTTTAGGATGTTTGATTGAGGCGAATCTTCGTAGAGCTGAGTTCATTATAACTCAAAAAAACTACCAAACGACCGGGAAAATTGTTATTTGGAGTTTCATTATCAAGGTTACCTACCTAATATTAAAATTCTAAAACGAATAAAACTTCGCACAGGTAAAGGTGCGTTTTTACATTAGCACAAAACATCTGCTTGTAAGGTTTGTAATTAATTTAATATTAAAATAATGTTTAGTTAGTTTGTTCGTATTTTACTGCCGTATGTACATACTAAATGTCGATTGCGATAAAACTTTGTGAACTTACAGCTTGCACTTGTGAAGTTGTAGGTATAATTTGGATCCAGTAGGAGACGCTGCTACTTTTGGGACATTTTAAAAAAATTGACAGCTAGTAAAAATAACCAGCTAAGTGTGAGTCGGACCAGTTCCACAGAAACAGACAAGAAGAGTGAAGTCTTAGTAATAGGTAGCAAGTCGATGAATGACATCTGCCCCCCATCAGCGCAGGCCTGAGGGTGACGGGTGGAGCCGCCTGTCACCCTGGCAGAAGCAGCTGTCGCCTCGCGCCCCTTCCCATTTCCGGGGACAAGTTGGGAACTCTGTGGTCCCCACACTCGAGGAGAGGGTCAGATCGAGAGAAATGACCTTGAGTCGGCCGGGGTGCGAGGGATATGCCTGTTAACTTCACCATCGGCAACCAAAAACGACCCACAGGCGTCGTGCGTTTTGGTCGGTTCGACTCCGACATAACCTCTCCCACTGGCTCCGGTACATCCCTGGGGATTCTACGTACGTAAAAAAAAAGTAATAGGTAGTGTCCCGTTTTGCACTTTGGTTACGAAACCTTAATAAATATTTACGTAACCAATATTCTTTGTTCGCTATACCAAAAAAAAGCCACAATTTAGATACAAAACAGATTATTTCCCTCAAATCCGGAGCCAAAAAAAAAAGATTTGTATATCAAACCTCTAATCAGCATAAATCATTCACAAACCGAGAATTAGAATACAAATCGGTGTCGGGTCGCAATCGAGTCGTTGCCGGGAAACAATGGTAAATCTGTGCGGTGTGAGTTGACAGCTGCGGCGCGAATTATTAATGATCGGTTGATTCACACCTCTGTGCTTCGGCTTCCTACCTCCGTGTCCTCGACACAACGACACTGAAAGCCACGGCTATTATTGTGTTGTGCTTGCCAGTTTACTCCACAATGGTACTGGATCGCTTTTTTATTGACAACTAAAGTGACTAAAGGGTTAAGTTTGAACGGAGTTATTGTGTTACTTTTCGGTGGCGAGATTGTTGACTTTCATTGAAATTAATCTTTGTGCTATCTAATTTTATATTAATAGGGGTTTAATAGGAAAAGAAAATGGGAAAAGATAGCCTTAAGTTCACTTTCCAATTTTTTCCTTTCAGTTTTTCAATTACAAGTAAATTTGAAGAATTGAAATAAGAACGCCTTCTTCGTTCTTATAAACAGCACGAAATGCAGAATACATACATACTAACATACATCAAACATATAATCATGCCTTTATCCTCTGAGGGTTAGATAGAGGTGAATTAACACCCACACTTAACCAATCATTCCGGGCACTATAGTTGACTCAAGCCTTGCATCTGAGGCTGAATCTGGGCTGTATACCTATATCTATCTGGTGTGAATCAGCCCTATCCCTTAGTCTCATTGTACAACATGGGAAGAGATGGGGTGGACTAAATTCTACTCTGCCGGGAACCATGCTTCTTTTTTTTGTCTATCATATTTTTTATAATTGAAAGATTTATGGCGAAGGTAAATAGGCAGTACAGCCCGCAGTATAGTTTATCTAGCTGTACCTAACCGCATGCAAAATATTAGCATAGATTCATACCACTGGACCAAAGAGGGTTATTCTGCTGTCTAGATGCACTGCTAGATTAGCAGTCAATAAAAAGTAAACCAAGTATTTTACAACAAAACTTGATGCAGAAACAAACAATTGGCAGATTCGAAGCCTAGTTTAAGAAGTAGTACCAACTGCCTGGAGTGGAGACATCGTGGCCAATCGCGTGGTGCACAGGCATTAAACAAACCGTCAACCGTCACCAGAGCTCAATAAATATCCTCTAGACGTGAATTAACCATAAATACCAGATCTATAATGTATTCAGCCAAGTAATAAGTAAGTTCTGCATACTGCACCGATTTGTTAACGAACTATTTTCATTGTTTTCGCAAACTATAAATTTATTGTTGATTGTGCATGATCGGAGTTGTGGAGTAAATAAAATTAATGGCACTGTATATTGTTTCTTTCATAAATTGTAAAACTTCTTCTGTTTAGTATACTGGGGCAACCGAGATTGGCTCGATTTTATTTTAACGCTAGCTCCTACAGTTTTTACCCGACAGCTAGTCGGTTCGAGCCCGATATCCGGATACCCTCCCCCCCCCCCCCCTATGTATCCGAGCAGATTATAAAAAAAAGGTATCAATGCTACATCCATGCTGATATTGTATTTAAACCAATTAAATACCGACTTTACCTCAATCATTAATATAAATGCACTTTACATAAATGCATTGCGTACGATTATTAATAGGATTTCATTATTTGCAGATGTTGTCTCCAAGGGAAGAGGATGACGACGACAGTCATCTTTGCATCAAATGCAATGCCACAATAGTTGGTTTAGAGAACTATGTGAAACATCGGAAGCAAAGATGTGGGAAACTGAAACCTCACAACCCGAAGCCCGAACTACCACCCATCGATAACTTAGAACCAAGTTACAATCTTGGAGCCGATGTTTTCTTCCAATCTCTGGAGCTGCAAAGCAGCGTCAAGAAGACTTCCCTATCCAGACTCACACCACCAATCCCTATATCGAAACCAAGTTTAGATAGAAAAACCACTTTAGCTGTATCAACGTCTTCTAGCATTATGCCTCGCATGAGCCCTTTAGAAAGCAATCTTAGAGGGGAAGATTGGATTGGAGGTCACAGCTTAAGAATTGGCAATATTGGCACCAGTGAAGACAATCAGACAAAGCTGATAAACGCAGTAGCTAGTATTAGTGGTGTTGTTAAAAAAGATATACCCACTTCATCTTACAGCATCCCTTATGATTATAAAGGTGATGATGACAGTGATGAGTCGGAAGAATCTGAAGAGGATGACGAAGAAGATCATGCTAGTAGCAGTAAATGGAAACCACCACCGAATTATACTGGGGGCAAATGGCGCCCAGCTTCGCCGGAACATGAAGATTGGGATATGAGGGAAGAGCAAGAACACACTGGTGGAAAATGGAAACCGTTTATGCACGATGGCCAAGAACGAGAAGACGACTATGATGCACCGCCTCCAGATCACACCAAAGGAAAATGGATACCGGGAGCGAATGAAAAAACTCAGATCATGCAGCCGACTCTACAGTCAAAGGGTTCCGTTCAATATTGGTGCGGTCCTTGCAACAGAAGACTTGGCTCAAGAGCTATTTATGAGAAGCATTTGAGATCCAGTCTCCATTTGAAGAAGGTTCTACCAGAACACGAATTAGAGTTCGCAGGTCATCTAACGCCTCTGAAAAATACTATTGATAAACGTATTGGACGCCCTTCAAAATACCTGAATGATAATATATATTTACAACCCGAGAGAAAACGGAAAGCAGAGAATAAGTTGAGCATTAAAATTGAAAGAAAGAAACGAAAGAGGAAACCTAATTTCGTTCATTGTTCTGGCTGTAAGTCTCGAGTGCGACAGCATCTAATGGGAAAGCACTTAATATCCCATTACCACTTTAGAAAAGCTACAGACACTGATACAACTGCTTACCAGAACCTTATTCTAGACAATATTGATGCAATTGTACATCAATCTCCTTTCCAATGTAGTCCATGTAAATTCTACACGAACTGGCTCTCGACTTTCATGCAGCATTGGTTCTCTGAAGAACACGAAGAGAGATTGGAATCCATGGAAGGCAAATGCTGGTGTTCCTTTTGCAAATTTGAGTGCTCAACCTCTCAAGAAATGATGCAACATATGTCTGGCTCAGATCATAGCGAAGTGGTTGCTGTCTTAAATCGATCCATGCCCATCATTATAAGAAAGAAAACTGTGTTTAAGTGTGACACTTGCTATAAAGAGTTTCGATACAATATAGAAATGAGAAAGCACTGCCAGAATACTGGTCATTCATTAACAGTTACAGCCACTGACAATTATCAGGAACTCCATAACTGCCAGCACTGTACAGCTAAGTTTAAATCTTCTCTTACTTTAGCTGCTCATTTGAAATCTAAACACAAACAAAGAGCTTTCTTGTGCTTAGTTTGCGCAAAAACGTTTGAATCTTCGGAAGAGGCCAAACGTCATCGTCAGACTTCAGAACACAGAATCCGAAGAACAGAAAACATGAGGGAACAAGGTGTGCCAACGAGAGATTTAAGCAAAAAATGTCCATATTGCACAGAAAGCGTGATTCTAAGAAATATTTTGGAGTTAAAGGAACATATACGAAGAGTGCACCCTAATATAAGAAAAAAGTAAATTTAAATCCATTTAAATAAGTTAAAACTCTTAATACTTCCATCTAATTTATTTATTTTGATATTTTCAGATGCCCCAAATGTGGAATGTCCTTCATCCTCTCTCAAGAAGTAACACGTCACGTGATGGATAACGCGTGCCAGTTCCAGTCCACGTCCGATATCAACTCTTCCATCTTCTGGAATTGTAGCCAGTGCCTTTTCACGTCTGACTCGCAAGCCGAATGTTTCTTCCACGAAGTCCTCCACACGACACCTAAGAGAGAACTTCATAAAGTTGGGAATGTTGAGAAAGTTGTCCAAAAGTATCCTTGTCCACTCTGCAATAAAATATACAAGAAAGCTTCTCTTCGTCAGCATTTAAGACAGCACACGTTTGAAAGACCTTTTATTTGTTCAGTCTGTGGAGCCAATTTCACTAGACAGTCGAGCTTGGTAAACCATTCGAAGAATGAACATGGCTCTCAAAGTACGAAGGTTAAGTTACCAGCTATAATGGAGTCAATGGAAGATATTGAATGTGTGAAATGCAAGAATAGATTTAATAGCAAGTGAGTATTGATCTTCATTCGCTTCATGTATTCATGCAAGTCCCAAATACCTTCCAGGCGTTTGAATGAATTCCTTCATTAGGGACAGTTCGAGGAATAAAAAGTTTGCATCAGTGAGTGATCACAATTATGACGGAAACATGAACGAAACGCATACAACCGAAATAAACGGCGCATCACTGCGTAGTCACGACAACATCAATTTGCGGTAATAAGGTGCGCGCGCGCAGCGGATGCGTTACATGTCACACGTCACACAACTCCTTCACAAATATCGGGATACATTCATAATTTGACACGAGCGCTTTGATTATGCTCTTGCTCACCGCATTCCCGCCCGCAGTGTTGCCAACGATGACATTTTTATACCCTATATTAATAAATTTCTGCCCGGATGCGCGGTATTTTGAGAGAGTGCTGGATCAAAATATTAGTGTCAGAGAGAGATAGTGGACGTTCGAATTTTATTGTTAGCACGTGTCCGCATAACGTATTGAGGATTTGCATGTTGAACTGTGGAGCGGGTTGATGGCGCTAAATCGCGTGTGCTTTATTTGCTTTGACACTTGCGCTCCACGCGTGACAATTTATACGTCTACCGTCAGTCTATAAATAGTACGGATCAGTCACAAAGATGGACGACAGCGATTGTAACGCGTCCTGTGGCCTGTTCTAATTAACAACTGTTTGTTTTCGAGTAGGGCAACCATCAACGGAATCAAGTCACGAAATTGATATAGGAATTAACTTTGCTAACACGTCAGGGACGATGGTATTTCAGGAACATTCTTGAATATCTTCTAAGCCAGGACTGTGAGGCTTTATTGTGTACTCAAATACAATGAGTCGATTGAATATAAGTCAATTAATCAATTTTATTTTCCAGCTGCAGTTTTAGTACCTTTTTTACAGTACATAGCACTTGATCCTCCGTCTTCCGTATCCACTCTATCTCAATTAGCTTAGCCGATTTTTTTTTTGGAATGTCGTTACCGTGACCTGTAGACGTTTGCAACACCAGGGGAATCACACTCATACTGCCGACCCAGTAAGAATAGAGAGTCTTTGTGCTGTCAGTGTAGAAGACAGCAAGACAAGCCATTGGTCTACCCGCACTACTACTACTGTACAGCACAAAAATCTCCAGCGATATCTGGCTACTCTACTCCGTCAGGAACAACACGAGGTTATTCTGTAGAGCGGAGGTACTTCCCCAGTCAAACTGCTCAATTGGGACGGGAATACCGTCATGTCCTACTTCCTATTTATGTATATGAGGCACTTGTATTTGGTTATGTTTTGAGTTACAAATGAGATTCAAAAACACCTCATTCATCATCATCATCACAGCATAAGTCCCGGTTCAACCAAAGCTTGTACTAAGTTCAGGGACTGCTTACTTTTTCTTGATTTCAATATTTTTTTGCGTCTGACATCACAATTCCGGGAGAAAAGCCATAACCTTAGCCTCGTTCATCAGTAAGTGTACCAATAGGCAGGTAAGTTTGACTTGTACCTCAACAATCTCATTGGAAGTCGCCAAAAACAAACCTCATTAACAATTGCAGTATGCAATCAAAACTACTGCTCCTTTAATAGTCCCAAATGGAATTAAGATTTGAAACTTACAAGTTGCAAACCACATGAATCAAGCCTCAGCGTCATTAAGCCAACTTCCAACATATCTAGACAATTGTTAGACGCGGATGGCCATTGGGGGGCGCCTAAGAGCCCTGATGATCTAACTTGGGCAATATCTTACGTGTTATGGGGAAGCCTTGCATTAATGCAGTGCAACTGTAATGCGACGAGCGGGCTAACGGTCGCCGCGGTCGCTCAATGTTGCCAGATTATGCCCAGAATTATTACTAAAAGATTATTGCTAGGTTTTAGCTTGGTTTTAGTTCTATTTGAATGGTTTTCACAGTGTTTGTTATACGCGTTATTAGTTTTTATTGTTTGTGAATGTGAATTGAGTTTGATAGTGATGGTTCTTATGAAAACGATTTTCAATTATATAGGTATTTAAACTATCATGGTCACTGACATCAGTATCAGAATAAACGGGATATTTACCATGTTTCACTATTTTGAGCTTCCGATATTTCGGCGCTGTTGCAAGCACCATGATCACGGAGGAACTGGAGTAGTGGCGGTGAACTAAGAAAAAGTTTTTTCTTCTAGGAGTAATTATATCGATCTACCCTCTTTCGAGTTCTTTTACTACGCGTATCTGCACTACTATTGGTTTCACTCTCACTACAAACTCGAACCCGATCTCGATCACGTTCACGACATACGATGCTCACTGTATCCACTCGCGATTTTGTTTTAGCTTGTTCCCGGTTGTTTTTGCAAAGACGGACCACTGGATGCCAGACGTTCGGCAGTTGAAACCCATCCTCACGATTGAAATTTTTATACTTTTTTATTTCAATTACTTCCCTAACCAGTCTTGGTATATAGTGGCGTTCTGTCGAAAGCATCTGAGGGTTATGTAGTTCGATCCAGTGGTTCGTACCGGACTCCAATAAATGTTGAGCGATTGCAGATTTATGCGGTTCATTGTTTTTGACTGCCCTGATGTGTTCCTTGATTCGGCATGTGGCGAGTGGATACAGTGAGCATCGTATGTCGTGAACGTGATCGAGATCGGGTTCGAGTTTGTAGTGAGAGTGAAACCAATAGTAGTGCAGATACGCGTAGTAAAAGAACTCGAAAGAGGGTAGATCGATATAATTACTCCTAGAAGAAAAAACTTTTTCTTAGTTCACCGCCACTACTCCAGTTCCTCCGTGATCATGGTGCTTGCAACAGCGCCGAAATATCGGAAGCTCAAAATAGTGAAACATGGTAAAGATTTTCAATTATATTTAGTACCTAGTTACTACTAGTAGTAAGTAGATATAGTTTTAGTATAGTTTTACTATAATTTCACTTTTTTCGTGTGGAAAGCACCCCCACCGGCCACCGGGGATAGTTTGTTTGTTTCGGACTCGAACCGAACCCGACTGAAACCGCACCCGCCTCGAATCTCCAAGACAAAGATCCTGCTCTACAATGCACTGGTTAGAAGTCATCTGGAGTATGCGTGTGTGGTCTGGAGTCCCATATATGCAGTTCACTCTCAAAGAATAGAAAGTATCCAGCGAGTGTTCACTAGGGAACTGGCATACTTCATGCCTGGCATCTCACATAGGGCCCCTTATGACCAACGACTTGCCTTCCTCAAAATGAAGTCACTCCATCTGCGTCGCAAAGTCCATGACCTGGTGTTCCTGCATAAACTCCTTAATGCTGATATAGACTGTGACCAGCTGCTCTCTAGCATCAGTCTCAATGTGCCCGGACGAACACCGAGGTACCCAAACAAGAGAACTTTCCATATTCCGCTCTGCAGAACCAATGTTGGCAAAAATTCCCCCATGGTCCGAGTCTGTTCCGAGTACAACTCCCTATGTGGGAGCTCGGAGAGTTTCGATATATTCGCTGATTCCATTATCAAATTCAAGGGGAATCTCTTAAAACCCTCTAGTGTCGCTTTCAGTCATTGATAAAGAAAAATAAAAAAAAAAATAAAAAAATAATTTAATTTGTAAATTAATTTTAAAATTGTATAGGTATTTTTAATTGTATTTTTTATTAATTGAATGTAATGTGATGTGATGAAATGTGAGATTAATTTCAATTTTATTTTTTTGTATTTTTAATTTTATTTTATATAAATAATTTTATTGTAATAATTTAATTTAAATTGTATTTATTTCGTTTTAATTTCAATTTGTAATCCTGAATTGTTAAAATGTATTTTTTTTATTGTTGATAATTTAATCATTGTTTAATCTGTCTAATCTGTTCAATGTTCAAGTTGTGTACGTCAGTAATAGGGATGCATATTAGAAAAATTACCACAATCCAAATTATGAATCAGA
Organism: Eilema griseolum; assembly: GCA_963662185.1. Lineage (NCBI taxonomy): Eukaryota > Metazoa > Arthropoda > Insecta > Lepidoptera > Erebidae > Eilema > Eilema griseolum. Next base: position 26,727,402 of record OY759240.1, read on the forward strand.
AGTGTACAATATGTATTCTGTAGATGTACCATTTTAAATAAATAAATAAATAAATCTCGATGACCCTGGGCCGGCCGGGGAGCGAGGGATAAGAAAGAAAGAAAGAAAGAAGAAAGAAAGAAATCTTTTTATTTTCGTGCAACACAGATTACACAAATAATTACATACCAACACACACATACAAATTAATTACAGGGATATGCCAACCTCACCTCCGGCAACTAAGAACTACCCACAGGAGACGTGCGTTTTAGTCCGACATAACCTCTCCCACCGGCTCCGGTGGGGTGTGGAGGATCCGTGGGGATTATTGGCACGTTAAAAAAAAAGAAAGGGGCTACCGTCTCCGTTGCTCAGACTGCTCCGTGTGAAAGTTCTGGATCAAGGACCCCATTATAATATACCAATAGGAGACGACAGTATTTCCGTCCAATTCAATTGAGCAGTCCAACTGGGGAATTGCTTCCGCCAGAATACCGCGGGCATAATAACCTCGTGCTGTGTTCCCGGCGGTGAGTACGGCAGCCAGAGCTCACTGGAGTTTCTGCTGTCAGTGGGGCGAACCAAAAACTTGTACTGCTTTGTCTTTTACACTAACGGCACAGAAACTCTCTGTATTTACAGAGTTGGCAGCGCGAGTGTGACTCCCGTTTTCATAGGCCACGATAACCACTTTCCATCAGGTGGGCCGTGTACTTGTCTGCCACACATTTGGTATAAAATTTCTGTACCTAAACAATCCATACAGGAAAAAAAATTGTTATTAAAAAAAAATAGATTTTAATCGTCGTAGGTCTCATTTCAAGACTTTTTTTTTGCACTATGCAGTTATTTTTTGGTCCAAATGTAAAGTATATGTATGGTACGCACTGTACTTACCTACGTTTTTCTTTATTATTCTTTTAGGGTTCCGTACAGCAAAAGGAACAAAACGGAACCCTTATTGGATAACATCGTTATCTGTCTGTCTGGCAAGACCTTTTTTCTCAGGAATGCGTGGAGGATCAAGCTGAAATTCATAGCACATACTCAGGTCTATAACGTCTTAAAACTGTGCAAAAATCAAATTGAGCAGTCCGACTGGGGAAGTACCTCCGCCCTACAGAATACCGCGGTTATAATAACTTCGTGTTGTGTTTCCAGGGGTAAGTAGGGTAGCTAGAGCTCACTGGAGAATTTGTGCTGTCAGTGGGATGACTAAAGGCTTGTCCTGCTTTGTCCTCTACACTGACGGTACAAAGACTCTGTGCTCACAGGGTCAGCAGCGCGAGTGTGACTTCTCTGGTGTTACACACGTCCATAGGTCAATGTAACCACTTTATATCAGGTGGGCCGTGTGCTTGTCTGCCACCTAAGTAGTATAAAAAAAAAACTTCTAAATCAATTCATTCAAAAGATATTACGGTTTATGTAGCTTAAGTTACGAAACCCTGTCTCGGTGCGCCAGTCCGACTCGCACTTGACCGGCTTTTTGTTTTTGATTTTGTAAGGATTAGTCAGTGTCTTGCGAAATAGGTATCACGTAGGAACTTAATTCAAATTGAGTATCACAAAATTGGAATTTATCATATCAATCATGAAGCAAGCCAAGTGGTTCCCGGCAGAATATAATTTGGACCACCCCATCTCTTCCCATGGGGTGTCGTACAAGGCGACTAAGGGTTAGGGCTGTTAAACATCAGACAGGTATATACAGCTCAGACTCAGCCTTAGATGCATCGCTTGAGTCAACAATAGTGCCCTTAAGATGTCAATAGGCTCACCCCTTATTACGTGGGACCTAATTTAATGATTGGTGAAATGTAGGTGTTAATTCACCTCAGCCTAACCCTCCGGGGATAAAGGCGTGATTGTGTGTATGTATCAATCATAAATAACCTATCTTACCTACCTATACCGATTAACTTAGCTTAATTTACGGCATTAAACTTTAAAACAAATAATTTAGGAAGCTATGTTCTCTTGTCAGTGAATCAATGATTCACTGACAAGATTGTGTTTATTTCCGCCAATGCTAATGCAGAATGCACCTGTTGGTCTATACCTTGGTATTTAACTAAATATGCAAATATTTCTGATGGGTACTTAAGCTCCTGTATACCTGAGACAATCAGGCTTCTCAGTCTACTTGTCCATAACTCGCCCCAAGAACAGAACAATATTAAGACCTCAGGCTCGAATAATATGAAAATTTATATTTAATTTAATTATTACTTTTGCAGGAGCGCGTTGGCTCGACATTCAAGTAGCTGCAACCGAGCGGACGAAACCCTTGCATGTCCACATGATCAATGCACTTACATTGCAACTAAATCAAGCCAATTAGCAAGGTAAACATTTTGACCTGTAGCAAAATGGGTAAAGCGCCATCTCTTACAACGTTACAAAGTTACTTGAAACTGTTAAGCACTGTGATGCTGTTATAGTATGTAGTGTTCCTTACTGAGTATAGATGGCGGTAACAAATACTTTTTTAAAGAAGTTTCGTATATTTTTTATTTAATTAAAAAATAACTATTTAGTATATTCAAACGAAAAAATTACTTAATGGGGATAAATTTAAAAAAATATATAGCACTGACTCGGCGGGCTCTTAATTCTCAGTAAAGTCATCCGCTTCGTTCTTCGTTTGTAGTAAAATTATGTCGTCACTCGTTTCTACGCACACCAGTATGAGACAGGCATATGCCATAGATAACAGAATGATAACAGCATTGTGGATGTATATTTGTAACTGCGAATCCAATATCAGAAAACTAATTTACTAAGTTCTAGTTTTAACACTTATTACAAGATGGCGCTGTAAGTGAGTATTTGACATATTTCGGAAACCTCTTACAAGATGTAGGAATTTATTTAATACCTGATGCAATTCAGCATTTTCCTGTAAAACCTTACTAATTAGAAAATGAAACACATTTTCACTTTGTTAGCTAAGTTACGTCATAAGAAAAGGGCCCATAGATATAAGAGAAGAGAAGGTTTTGTCTCATGTGAAATACAGATAAAAAAATCTTGTGATAGTTGTTAAATACCCAATTATGAATTTAATTTGTATATAAACAGGCATCGGCGAACTCACGGTGAACGGATAAAACATCATGAGTGTCACATTTGTTCATTCAAGAGTGACCAAGCAAGTCACATGAAGCGACACATGCTGTGCCATCAAGGAGTTAAACCTTACGCTTGCCCTCACTGCAACTTCACTTGTGGGAGCTTGGTTAGTATCTATTTACTTACCTATCAATCAATCAATCAGCCCACTGCAGTTCACTGCAGGACATAGGTCTCTGCCTTCCGCATCCAGTCTGTCCCAGCCACCTTTTTCAAGTCGTCCGTCCATCTAGCTAGGGGGTGTCCTTTCCGTTTGCCTTCTCGCGGTCTCCACTTTAGTACCTTTAATAGGAAGTATTCCTTACAGCTAGAAAATTATGAGCTGTTTTAAATTTAGATTCTTAATTAATTACCCATCTAAAAAATTGAGGTGCCAGCATCAGCCACTGGCCAGCGACAATAGTTAGTGTTGCCTTACTTTTTTTCACAATAGGGATGGCAAAGGTGCGCGCAGAATCGTTTTTTGACTTTTGACTTGACGTCTTTCTTGAAGTGAAGTCGACTTGAGTCAATTAATCGCCTTGGAAAGTCGACTTTTTGACTTACATCAATTTTTGAAAAAATTATTGACTATGTCGGTTATCGCGATCAAGCATAGCTTATGCCCATTTCCAAGGTCTAATGTACCTCTGTACCGAATCAAAACCTGTTCAGTGGTAAACTCTTCGCATTAATAATACCAGTATTGAGAAAGGCTAAAACCGCGATGACCAACACATACAACGACACAACAAAGTATATTTAAAATTCACCCTCGTCGATTTCATCACTGCGCAATGGCGATTCCCTTAAAATGAAGTTTTTAACTTCAAATTTCTCTATAACTGTCATTAGCCAGGGAAGTTCCTGGGAATAGCTTTTGCACAACACCAAGAGGCTTGTGGGATTTCCCTTATTTTGAACTCCATTTTGAACTAAACAAATGGAAGTTAGTGTTGCCTGCCTGCCCAACTTGAGGCCACTGAAATTGATTATAAAAAGTCGATTACTTTTAGTGATTGGTCGATTCTTGATTAAAGCCAGAGTCGATTTACCTATTCCTATTTTACATTAATGTAATTTCTTGATTTTAGGAGAATCTTCGTAAGCACGTACTTCGCAGTGGACGGCACATTGGGTTGTATCTGTACCATTGTCGGCTGTGTCCGTACAACACAAACACAGCCACTGAGCTTCGTGTTCATTTAACTACCGTCCATGCCCACAAATACGACGCCAAATCTGCGGTACAAGCTGTGAAAACTCATCTTATGGTTAATGTGATAAATGGAAACGTCTAATCTCTGCCGATTTGTCTTGTACTTCCTATGTAAAGTATGTGGTAGATATATAAACAATGAAGACATAATTTTTGAGCCATTATTGCATTTTATAAACAATAAAGTTGTAAATAAATAAAAAAGTTAAATAAAATACCAACCAACTTAAACTTTAATACTGACGATCACAGCTAGTTTACTTACACACATGACATGTAGATTGTTTTTTTAAAAAAACTTTAATTATATTTTTAAACATCTTAACATTATTTTGGTTCGTTACTCCATATATAGGTACTTAAATTATGATTAAATTGATGTATACTTTTTATATCAGTTGATGTACAAAAAGTCAAATAGTTAGATACGTTGTCGCTGGAACGCTATCTGTCAAACAGCGCGCAACCGCGCGAGCGAGGGAAAAAATCCAGAGATCGGAACTTATCGATACGGTCTTGACGTCTGTCCGTTTCTTTACTATCGACAAAATAAATTCTATCGAACTGCTCTAAAATACGACAATATAATTTAGTAAACATTTGTAAATAAAACACGACATTTTAGCGACAGTTACGTAATATGCGGTAGTATATGTTTTGATCGGAGTGTGTTGTAAATAAATTCGCAAATAAATAGTGCAGTGTTATTAAATGTTGTAATTTTTGGTGTAATGTTTGTTTGTGTCCACGTGCTGCAGATCGATTTGCATCCGTAATGTCTCTGAAGGTGAGTGAGAGTACTACAACGTATTGATTATATTTTATAGACGTACAGTTCCTTCGCTAAGTTGTATTTAAATTTTGCGTGGGTAGCCCGCTCCTATCGTTTTATTTTTTTTGTAATTCCTACCGTTTTATTTCATAATTTATTTACATAAATATTCTGTAATTAAAAATTCCAGGTATTGTGAAATATATGTACTATTTATTTTAATTCATATAGTATTTGATTACGCTGAGTGTTGCACTCATAGTTTTTATGTACGACCTTGTCCATAAAAAAATACTTCGCATATTACGCGTGAAGTGACGAAACGTGAAATACCTTTTAAATTGATAACAATTAATATAATTATAAAATTTTAATACTAATTATGAAATTTTTAAATTCTTTACGTATTTTATTTATTATTCAAAATTTATTTATTGCGTGAAGACATTTTTTTAAACATTACTTAATTTTTTATTATTAATCAATTTTAGAAGGAATCGTTTTGAAATTTCTTTATGGGTCATTGAACATCCATGTCACTATTCAACTGCAGGCAGCGTGCAGGCAGTTATTTAGCAATAGTTTAGCTTATTCAGCATGATTGGACTGATTTGGCTGAATATCATCCACAGGTGTCTTGTCCATCTTGAGTAGCAGAGTGGGGAGGTATTTATCCAAGTGGTGATAGTCCTAGAGATATTTTCTCTGATGCTTACCTTGGGTTTAGGTCCCATCAATTCCCTTTACTATGTCTTTAGGTTGTAAAATATGTGTAAAATCCTGCATCACGGTTACTGTTTATTATTTATTTGTTCATTAATTAAGTAAAGTTGTGGCACTCTATGACGGGCATTTTGACACAAATGGTTTTGCTTCTTTTCTGTTTGTCCTGTGTGATGAATAACTAAAGAAAAATATGGCTAGACTGGCCCAGAAGAAAATAAACTTCACACACAAAAAAAAAGGAGCAAAAGCAGTTGTGTCAAAATGGCCATCATCGCTTGCCACAACTATCATAGCACTGTAGTGTTATATAATGTCATAATTACAGAAACTTGTGTTGAAAACTCATTAGGTAGAATAATTAAACTGGCTACAACAATGCAAAGTTATCTGAAGGTCAAATTTTAACAAATTCACATAAAATAGAAACTTCTAGGTGAATGGGGCCCCACAAGGCCTTCGGGGCCAAGCCATCCTCACCTGGTCAGCGGTACACCTTACAGGGTTGGCAGAGTGAGTGTGACTCCTCTGGTGTTATACAGATCCATAGGCCACTGTAACTACTTTCCATCAGGTGGGCTGTATTTTTATCTACAACCTATGTGGTATAGAAAAAATCTTGTTAAGTTTCTGGAAGAGGTTTTGTGGGATGTCTTATCCTGATTGCATCCAGGGATGCTTGAATTTTTAACCATGAATGCAGTAAATTTCTTTCAGATTCAACATAAAATAGAAAATAATTCATATTTGTTAAATTCAGAAGGTAACCAAGTGTGCTTATTTTTTCTATCACTCTTACTAAATCAAGAGGAATTAAATTTTTGCAAGCAACATTTGGTAGAAATGATTTTTTTACAAGCTACTGTTACTTTGCCTGAAATTTATCATTATCTAGAATGACAAGAATGCCACATGATTGAATACAACCTTGACCTCAATACAAAGTAGTTATGTGGTGTTCTACTTCCCAAAGAACTATAAATAAATAGGTAAATAACTATGCAACAAAAAATATTATTCAAAATGTAATTTCTATACTTTCAATAGTTTTAATAGTGAATTACAATAGTAATAGGTGTTGTGCACTACAAGTAATTTGCAGGAAGATTCAATAAACACATTCTTTTGTACCACTTAAGTGACACAAGCACACATGCTACCTGATTGAAAGTGATTACCTACCTATGGATGTATGCAACACCAAGGGAGTCACACTCGTGCTGCCGACCCTATATGAACAGAGAGACAACACATGGTCTAATAAAAATTAACTTCAATTACAAGTTGTGGAATGGTCTTTCCAAGTCTTTCCTGCTATAGTTTTTCCAAGCGTTTCGCAATATGAGGGTCTTTAAGAAGGGCTTTAGCAGGTTCTAGGGTAGGTAGCTGCAGGTCGCGGTAACTGTTTCTCATCAGGTGGGCCGCGTCTGTTTGTAATATAAACATAATGCTGCAACGACGGATGGAAAGCTCGTAAAGGACACTGGTAATAGGAAACGAGAGTTAGTGGTACACATAAGTTTTTTTTTTTATACAACTTAGGTGGCAGACGAGCACACGGCCCACCTGATGGAAAGTGGTTACCTATGAACGTGTGTGACATCAGGGCGAGGAGTCACATCTGTGCTATCGACCCTGTAAGAACGCATAGTTTCTGAACCGACAGTGTAGAAGACAATCAGAACAAGCCTTTAGTCTTCCCACTGACAGCTCTAAAACTCTCCAGTGAGCTTTGGCTTCCCAACTCACTGTCGCGAACACAACACGAGGTTATCATAGCCGTGGTATTCTTTAGGGTGGAGGAACTTCCCCACTCGGACTGCTCAACTGTCTTGTCCTACCTCCTCCTGGTACTGCCAAAATAAATCCAGTGGAACAGGCCCGTGTGTACTGATAAATATGTGATTAGTTCAAATCGTCATGAAATAAAATTACCTACCTTACGTAACTTTAACATATTTATTTTAATTGTTCACGTAGTAAACGTATACATTGGTCCTGTTTGCTACCTTAGTAGTATTGTTGTAGGGTTCTCCAAGAAGGTTCTTACAGAGTCGGCAGTATTAGTATGACGCCCATAGTGTTACACACATCCATAGGTCACTGTAATTAGTGTAACAACTTGCCATTAGGTTAAATCAATCAAAATCAATACATAAGCCCATCGTAGTCCACTGCCGGACATAGGCCTCTTCCAAATGCTGGGAGGCTTTGGCCTACTGTTTCCACGCTGACCAAACGGGTTCCAACCTCAACCTGAGTAGTACAAAAAAAGGCATTTCTGTGTCAAAGAACAGCGACTAGATAAGAGAATAAGAGATTTAATATAATATAATATTATCATAATAATATTCCATTAAAGTAAGTGATAGCCACAATTGAGGCCTCTTAGAAAAACTTAACCCTCTTATATCTAGTGTATGTGTAACTGCAGCTTATCAAAACCCTTTCAGAATAATTGGATAGGGCAATAAAACTAGGCCGCGTACAGAATACGTTAGGCCCAATGCAGCTTTATCTAGTTGTCCTTGGCAGACCGGTTTCTACTGACGCACGCACCCTTTTCGAAAGGTCACTCGCTCTCAACGTCTACCCTCTTGCCAATAAGCGAAGGAAACTATTTTATTGCAGATCGAATCATTTGATTACTGCAGGGATACTGTTCTATACTATCCAACCAACCAATGAAAACTGCTAAATGATCTCTATTTTTTTACACATAGAACACGTCAATTAGACTTTGCCCCGTCTGATGGTAAGCTGAAGGCGAAGTATCAGAAAGGGGGGTCACCATTACATACATATACCATGTTACAATGGTGAAACTCAGTTTGTCGGCCTCATCATAAGCTTTTCGAAGTTATGTGTGAATTTATCGCAGGTTTATAAGTGCCCGGTTGATGGCAATAGGTTCGCCACCTATTACATTGGGATCTAAACATAAACTGGCGAAATGTGGGTGCTAGCACCTTTGCCTACCTTTACGGGGATATAGGCGTGAGTTTATGTTATGTTATCATAAGCTTTTTCACGCCCCGCTTAAAGGACCCGAGACATTTAGCTAAATATCCTGAGTTTAGTGGGTTTAAAATGTATTGTTAAACAACCCACAGTTGCGGGTTTGGATCCTGGCCTGTTTACCACTGACGTAAACCCACTTCTACAACAAGGAATTGTTGGAATGGTTATTGGAAACAGAAGAAGGGAGTTGGCAGTAGGAAAGCGAATTAGCGGACCCTTGTACAAAGCGGCTAGAGAGGCTATAGTCTAATCGACATTATACATGTGGAATATGGTGAAATGTGGGTGTCCATATATCCTCTGCTTACCCCTTGAGGATAAACATGCGTGAGAGCATCCACTCAGAAATAGGAAAGTAAGTATGCTAATAAATTCATTGACCCCATTTCTACGAATCTCGACGCTCTGCACTGGTTGATATCAGCTAGTGACGTCATCAATCGCGAATCCCAGTTGGTTCAGTGACACCACTCATGAACTGGTCCGGACGGCTAAAGATGGCTATAATCGGAGCCTGCATCCGACCGGTTTAAGACTGTACCTATAACATTTAATTAGTACCTATCTTTGGTATAGGGTAGCAGGCCAGTAGATGCAGTTTCTACAAACTGGGAAATTTATGTACATATTCACGCGTATATCTCTTAACACGGCTTATACGGCCTCTGTGGCGTAGCTGTAGAACATTCGACTGCTAAGCAGGGGGCGCGGGTTCGATTCCCGCTCAGTGCAAATATTTGTATGCATGAATATGTATATTTGCATTGGTCTGGGTGTTTCTATGTATGATATGTATGTATTTACAAAAAAAAAGAGTATTTAAGTATAGTAAGCTATGCTTACCGTGGATCTAGATAGCGTTGTGTAGAATGTAGTAGAGAATATTTATTTATTTATTTATTTAAGGGGTAGGCAGTAATGTATTCAAACCTACGTTTAACGTTGGATCGGTACAGGCGGGATCGAACCCGCGATCTTTTCCTCACAAGATCTTCCCCTTGTAAGGGAAAGATTGCGGGTTCTAATCGCGCCTGTACCGATCCAATTTTTTCTAATTTTTATTTTTATTTTTATACCACTTAGGTGGCAGACAAGCACACGGTCCACCTGATGAGAAGTGGTTACCGTGGCCTATGTACGTCGATTTGAATAGTTATATCATACTAAATGCTTTAAAATTTCATTCAATACGTTTAACGTTGTTTTTCGGTGTCATTTGACGTAATATGGTTATCCCTATTAGCGTCACCTAGACACTATGTGCGGTATGAGGCTGCATGGCCTGTATGTTTATTGCTGGGTGCATAACAGTCCTATGTTTTAGGCACCCTGTAGTACACACCCAAGGGCAAATCATGCGGATTGTGTATTCTTCATCATTTTTGACCTGATGCTTTCACCTTGGAGCTCAGGTTTTGCTTACTCTGTCTCCTTCTTTTGTTTTGGCTTATAAGGCTTTTGGGAATTATTGCTGTCTAATCCCGAAAGTATTAGCCAGAGTTTGTCTGTCAATCAAAAATTGTACATTCTGGCAAGTGAGGGTGGGACAAAGATTTAAACTTTTGGCGCCAAGCCAGCCTCACCTGGAAGGGGCCCCATTTAGATGAACCCCATAAACCTTCTTACCGCTGTTCTTGAACATCGCTAAAGAGTCGTAACACTGATAAGGTACAATAGCGGTGAGTAGGGTAGCCAGAGCTCACTGGAGAATTTGTGCTGTCAGTGGGATGACTAAAGGCTTGTCCTGCTTTGTCCTCTACACTGACGGCACAGAAACTCTGTGCTTACAGGGTCGGCAGCGCGAGTGTGGCTTCTCTGGTGTTACACACGTCCATAGGCCACGGTAACCACTTTCCATCAGGTGGGCCGTGCGCTACCTAAGTGGTATAAAAAAAAAAAAAAAATTCGAATACCTGTGGCAGGTTCTTAAGCTATAATTCATATCGCAATACGACAGTCATTATATCATTTATTTCACTACAACCTATAAACCTCTGGTATTACGACGCTTCATAATTATATATCAATGTGGCGCAATTGTCCATTATAGAATGATGATGGTTATTATGGACGCTGATAGATACCTTACAGCACGTAATGATAGTTCACGTTATGTTACATGGGGAAATACACTTGGATATGGTTTCCAACTATGGATCGAAAGATACTTTAGAAGATATATTACTTCCAATACAGTACCTGCAAAGTCTTTAATACCTGTAAACTTTTGTCGTGGGCCCCCTTTTTCTTGGGAACCATTATATGGTGAGTGGTTGCGCCGATGTAGAAGCTGTATTTCTTGACGTGGAAACACACTCTTTCTATACCCGTCTCCTCTCCCGCACTAACCATAGAATAGGACTAGATAGCTTCCGTCCGCCATTTGTGATATAGACACTCAGTCTCGCTTTGAACTAGCCAGCGTAATGACGGACCGCGCTCGCGTCTCTCAAAATGATTAATATTTGTTACATTTTTACCGCTTCATAGACCTTTACCGATCGGATTGTGCCTCTCGTGTGTTCCTCAAGTGATCTAGTGATGCTGACGGCAGCTCCTGAGCAAGGAAGAGAAGATCCGTGTACCGGCTGCGATGAAAACACGTGTGTCGTGAAGGTTAGTGCATCCTCTCCTAATTTCTCGGGTTGCATTCATTGCTTGGATCACTCCCGCGGCAACCCGACCACCTGTCTTTTGTGTGTAAAGCGTCAATGGAACAGTTAGCTACTTCCCGCAATACAGTCCATTACCGCACTCGGCCATGCGCCACCATTTTTGGTCCGGATCGAGCCGGATTCTTAGCCGTAGTTCGTATTTTGTTATTATTCTAATGGGAATAAGCGCATCGCACCTAAGTGCCTGGTTATTTTAGTAGAAAACCCCGCATCCAGACATTTAGGCTTAGAATTTGTTGTCCGTTCGCCGCTGGCTCGCATTGTACCTACCTAATACATAAATAGGTTAGGTAGCGTATCAACACTCAGTCGTAGTTCGCAATTTTCGCATCGCACCTAAGTGCCTGGTTATTTTAGTAGAAAACCCCGCATCCAGACATTTAGGCTTAGATCTTAGGTATACTAGACACCCTAGTGCATAGGCACAGTGTAATACCTAACGCATTTGGCTTTGTTTTGTTTTTTTCAATTGCGTCGTATTTGCCTAGTACCTGCGTGGGTAGACACGTGGTTGTACCTACCTCGCTCGCATCTCATTCCAATTCATACGAAAGTATTTTAATTTGAATAGATATTACGCAATACTTAGTCCCTGAAATAATAGTTGAACCTAGACAGCGACCATCGCGTAGGTACGATCTTGTTGCTATGCGCGTTAGTTCAAGCTTGCACTGGCAGTTATAAGTACCTACCTACCTACGGTTATCGCTCGCGCCGCCTCGCTGCTCTGTACCGCTAGGATTGAGTCATTTCATATTTATTGTTTACCGCACTTTAGTTTGAGATTTAATTGTAAACATGTCCCCAAAGGTTGATAAGACCGGTAAGGTTCAATTGAAACTTTTATACGCTAAAAAAGAAATGATTTACTCTCGCGTACAATCGATTTATGATAATGCACTTAAAACCTCTGATTTGGTCATCAGAGATTCGTTCTTGTGTTCTATAGAAAACTTAGATAGTCTACGCGCGGATTTCGAAACCTTAGTACATGACATCAACGTTTTAGAGTTGAATTTGAATCCCGATTACTCAGTGAGTTATCAAGCCTTGTCGTCGTTTGACGATTTGTATTGTCGTATCAAACGCGTCGCTAGGAGTTTGGAGAAGCCGGCTGACCTACCCAACCCCACTCGCGACCGACCTAAGTTGCCACCAATTCAAATACCCGAGTTTGATGGTAACATTCGCAATTGGTGTCTATTTATAGATAGTTTTGAGAATACAATAGATAAGAACGATTCGTTGACAGATCACGAAAAGTTGCATTATCTCGTTGAAAAATTGACTGGTAAAGCTATAACCGTTTGCGCTGGAATTACGTTTAGTGCCGAGAATTATAATTTAATTTTAAATACTTTGAAAGCTAGGTATGAGGATAAAAGATCGGTAGCTAACGCCTATTTAGATCAGATGTTTGATTTGAAATCTATTGCGGCATGTAACGATCAAAACTTAGAGAAATTTCTAGATACTTTCGCGTCAGCTGTTCGCGCCGTAAAGAACCTAAAGATTGATGACCTCTGCGACTTCGTATTTTTGTATATGGGTTTAAGGAAATTAGATTCCGAAACCATTCGTTTGTTTGAGTCGGATCATCGCGGCAATAAAATTCCTAAGTTCGAAGACTTAGAAAGTTTTGTTCGCGAGCATATAAAAGTATTGCAGCGCTCTTCATCGAAACATGAGGGCGCGAAGATAGTTGTTGATTCTGCACGCAAAGTAGATGCGTCATCGAAGTCACTGAGGTCAACTCATACTTATGTTAGTACCGCACCAGCACGTGTACAGTCACCTGTTTGCTCTTTGTGTAGCACTCATCATTCGCAACTGTACAGGTGTCCTGGTTTTCTAAAATTGTCGCCTAGTGATCGTTATAAATTTGTTCGCGCTAATAATTTTTGTTTTAATTGTCTCGGTACTAAACACCGCGTTGTTTTATGTAATAGTAGAAATAGTTGTCGCAAATGTCAAGCGAGACACCACACTTTGCTTCATTTTGAGAATAGTAATGCCGCATCCAATGTGAGCACGGTTGGCTCGTCGAGCGGTGACACACGGCAGCCTGCGCCGCAGCCGCAGCCCGCGCTCGCGCGCGCTCCGGCCCGCCCGGTGACCGCCGCGGATGACGTCACCTTGTGTTCGTTCTCCGCTAGTGCTGCACTCACTACTGTGTGTCTTGCGACCGCTCGCGTTGTTATTGTTGATGCATTAGGTAAGCCGCGCATTGTTCGAGCGCTGTTAGATGGCGCTTCGCAAAGTAATTTTATTACTCAAGATTGTTGTCGGCGTCTTGGTTTCAATGTTGATAAGCGTTCAACCCGCTCAGTGGTGAAGGGTTTTGGAAGCTTACAGTCAGCTGTTCGTGGCACCGTTAAAACAAGGTTTAGATCTCGTTTTAATAATAATATTTGGTTTGACATGGATTCGCTCGTTATAGATAGAATAGCTGAACAGTTGCCTACCGTCCCGGTTGACACGTCTTTATTAACGAAATTTAAAGACTTGCCTTTAGCAGATGAGACTTACGCTGTTCCTGGAGTCGTCGATATATTGATCGGCGCTTCGATTCTCCCGCACCTCCAGTTATCACGTAAGGTTCAAGGGGGACCGACGTACCCCGCTCCGCACGCACTGGAAACAGTTCTTGGTTTTGTTATAATTGGTTCCGCACCCGCTTCTATGGATAGTTTTAGTCACTCGACTGCTTCGTTCTGTTGCACCGTCGAGCCGCCACTGGAGTCTACCATCCGCAAGTTTTCGCTCGGTGGCTCCCGTGTATCCGCTGAAAAACGCTTTCTTTGTTTGGAACGAAAGATGCAGGCGTCCCCAAAGTCGAAGCGGGCCTATGATGAGGTTGTTAACGAATATTTAGATAAAGGTTACATCTCACCTGCGCCTGCGGACACTGGCGGGACCCAGCCTTCGTACATTATCCCGCACCGCGGAGTTATTAGAGAAGATAAGCTTACTACTAAAACTCCGTGTAGTTTTGGATGGCAGTGCTAAGACTAGCACTTCCGTGTCGCTTAATGACATAATTGTAAATTTTCGCATTAATATTAGTAATTTTTAGCTTTTAGGACTCAACAGTCGCTTTGTGTTGGGCCCACTCTTCGCCCCATCGTTGGGACACATTCGTCGCTAATAGAGTGGCAAAAATTCAATCTGAATTGGCGCCACATAATCTCTTTCACGTTGCTGGCACCGACAACCCAGCCGATTGTCTCTCTCGTGGATTGCTTCCTTCGCAAATTTTAGATCACCCGTTATGGTTTAGTGGACCGTCCTGGATTCATGCCGCGTTAGATGGGTGGCCAGTTAGTCAATTCAATCCCACTACGGTTTCCGAACCACCCGAGGAGAAGAAGCACTCGCTTGTTGTATCGGTCCCGCGTGAAGAGACCCTTATTTGTTGTTGGCTAATCGCGTCTCGTCTTGGTCGAGACTGTTGCGTTGTGTTGTTTGTTCGCCTCTGCCCTCTGCCTAGCCAGCGGTAGGCACGAGCTCCAATCTAGGTTTATATTTTAGTTGTTATTTCCCAAACCTAGATTTAGATTAGACTTTAGATTTGTTTCGCATTTGTCGTTTCGAAGGTAACCCTTCAAGCCGGGGGGAATGGTTGCGCCGATGTAGAAGCTGTATTTCTTGACGTGGAAACACACTCTTTCTATACCCGTCTCCTCTCCCGCACTAACCATAGAATAGGACTAGATAGCTTCCGTCCGCCATTTGTGATATAGACACTCAGTCTCGCTTTGAACTAGCCAGCGTAATGACGGACCGCGCTCGCGTCTCTCAAAATGATTAATATTTGTTACATTTTTACCGCTTCATAGACCTTTACCGATCGGATTGTGCCTCTCGTGTGTTCCTCAAGTGATCTAGTGATGCTGACGGCAGCTCCTGAGCAAGGAAGAGAAGATCCGTGTACCGGCTGCGATGAAAACACGTGTGTCGTGAAGGTTAGTGCATCCTCTCCTAATTTCTCGGGTTGCATTCATTGCTTGGATCACTCCCGCGGCAACCCGACCACCTGTCTTTTGTGTGTAAAGCGTCAATGGAACAGTTAGCTACTTCCCGCAATACAGTCCATTACCGCACTCGGCCATGCGCCACCAGTGAGTGTTCTGATGAGCTCTTCCAATTAGTCCCACCCTCCGCTTTCCTACACAGGACAACGCGTGCAGGTCTTAGATGTCACCCGCACACGGTGCCGAATATCCGATCAAGAACCAAGCGGTTCAGTGACTCTTTCCTCTGTCGCACCATTAAGGCCTCGAATTCATTGCCAGTTCACGTGTTTCCTTCTTCCTACAGTCCCGGGTCCTTTAAGCGGGGCGTGAAAAAGCATATGATGAGGCCGTCAAGTTGAGTGTCACCATTGTCACATGGTATGTGTAAGTAATGGTGACCCTCTTTTCTGAGACTTTGCCTTCAGATTATCATCAGGCAAGGCGAAGTCTAATTGAAGTGTTCTATGTAAAAAAAAAACAGCACACGTGTTTCCTTCTTCCTATAGTCCCGGGTCCTTAACCGGGCGTGTCGAGGTAGGATTCTAGGGATAGCATCTGCAATGGCGGTTACTATTCTTTGGTCTGCTTACCATATCAGGTGCGCTCAGACAATTTACCGACCTAAATATGAAATAAGAAGAAAAAGATCTTAAAATAGGTTAGTTTAGTACCTACATTCTTGTTTAAGACCAAAACTAACAACCCCACATACACAAAAAAATCAGCTCCAATTAACGCGATGACATCTCTAATTTCACAATGAGTATAAACAGAGCCATCTGTTTTCTTTCCAGCCAGTGGCAAGGGACACAGGAAAGTAGGTCGATGCACAGATGTTAAGTCACAGCCAGTAGCCACGAGATAACTGAGACCTTTAATGGCGACTAACAACGATCTGTAGGCGGTGACATCTTTTACAGCTTGCAAGATCTGTTTTGAATGTTGATTCGTGAAACAATTTGAACAAGTAATGAGTAAGAACTTAAAACTTCAGTCCAGTAAATTTCGACTGTAATTTTTCTTGAGAACATTCTTTTTGGCGCTAAAAAGCCGCCATTTTGAAGCATATTTTTTTGGCGTCAATGTGGTCGGGTAAAACTGTAAGGGAAGCCACACCAGCATTTACTGCGCACACAGCAAATTACCAAGAAAAATGGTTATTGAGATGTCAATTTTTGCTTTGTAAATATAGAGTACACACACCAAATGCGACTTTGGTGTGTGCCCACCCCCCTAAGAGGCTTTATTCATGTATGTATTCGCATTTTCTTCTTCGAGTCAATGGTAGCATATAATGGTATGGTATTTAAGTTTTATTAGCTTAAACCTTGGCCATAGCAACAGAGGTCATCGCTAGTGTAAGTGAAGGGGCACATCGAGCAGGAAAACAAATGCGACATGGTCTGGGATGCAAGAAGGAGCCTCTCCGCGGCGCAACTAGAAGCAGCTAGACCCGGTAACGCAGGATCTAGGCTGACAATAGCTCTATCATTTACTGGTATTAGCATCGATTTGTTTTAGTATTGTTGAAGCTATTTTGTATTGCAGAAACTCATCAATTCGCTAATGCATATTGATTCGACTTTCTTATGATTAAACAAGATGTACATAAGAAAGCTTGCTTGTAAATCACAGCGAATACGAAGGGTATTTAAATGGACGCATGAAGAAAGATCTCATAAAATCTCTGTCATAAATAAGTTTCTCCGTAAAGATGAAAGGTGAAATAAAATTGAAGACTGAAGCATACTTCAATGACCGATTTATTGACCTTTTAACAACCTTTGTGTCTGTGGCGACTAGTGCACGAATCTTCTATCATATTATGATTGAAGGTTTTTCCGCATTCTAGATATAACCCATAATATATGTCACACATAATTTGGATTTATAGCTCTGTGTAATATGTTAAACGTAAAAGTAACCTTGTTTTGTCCCGAACAAGGTTGCTTTTACGCACTTATGAAGAAGAAAACTGTTTAATATCTTATTTTAGTGTATCTTTGAAATACCCACACATATTCCCGACATTTGCGGTCTGATCTAAATATAAGTGTGATTTACCCCGTTTGTCCCGCCCCCCTGTCTGCGTTTGAGTCTAGACGTTATAAATACGTCTACTTTTATTTTTGTACTGTATTTACCAGCTTCCTACATCTTTGGCCCTATTCAGTAACGCTGTTTTTAAAATGTGTTATTTAATTCGATTATACAGAAACACATAAAACACTTTCGCATTTATTTTCTAGCCTTGTCTTGTCGCATTGCAGGGTAAGACCTCCCCTAAATTTTTCCACCTCTCTCTCTCTCTCTCTCCGTTGATATATCTACCGAGTGGGACAAAGGAGTGTGATGAGTGAGTGGATGTCCTCCCGCCAACGTACCCTCGGCTGACCAGTCTTCTGCCTTCCATCATCTGTCTTTCAAGCTTCGTTTTTCTTACAATCTGTCAAAACAAAACGTACCTACATTTTCGATTGAAATTCTAATTTTTAGTAGCATGGATGTGATTAGTGTTGAAATCACACGTACTACGAGTATAAATGTAATATTGTGCAAGAAGCAAGATCTTTCGTGGTAGTCTCTTTATAATAAGTGTCGTATTGACACACCAGATGCGACTAATTTTAAACTGTATATGGTTGGAGATTCGCTGTTCACAAGTAATTTGGGTTTTGTCGACTAATTGCGGTATGAGGATAGCATTCGCTTTTACTTAGGTATACTCGAACCAAAAGAGCAGGTTTATCGTTATCTCTCTTTGGCTTGAATTATACAGAAAAGGCAGGCAGGTATAAGGCCGTACTTCAGTTTGAGAACATCTAATTAGCACATAGATATTGCATTCCACAAGCGAATAGTTAGTACAGTAAAAGTTTTAGTTCTTTTTTAAACATGGTTAGGAATTACTTGCCTGTTATCCAATGCCTATGACATCATATTGGTCAACTGCGTACATACGTTATAGCCCATTAAAATCCTATAGTAATTACAAATATTACGATCTTCATAAAATGGCTGCAGTGTAGTAAGTAAAATTATTATTGTGTTAGTTTTATGCGAAGTTTGAAATTATCATTTGAGGCTCTTTGTGGGTATGTACACATGATTTGTTGTAACGTTTTTAAAGAAAATCGTTTACTTGCACGCAACTGTAAGAAAAACTGACAATCACACATGTATTTTTTTCATTTTATTATTTATGGGAACGAATACCGTCTTAACTTCCATCACTGAGAGAAAAGCCTGAGTCAATTAAAGCCTCGCAAATCCCTATAACCCGAGTCCTACCGGCTTACCAACGATTTGCATGGTTCATGATAAAGTAGATCGAGGTTTAAACTTTTATCCATCAGCTTCACTTTCCAAAATATTTGTACTGGAGCTACATTGAACAAACACAAGTTCCGTGGTTAATTCACCTTTGCCTAACCTTCCTTTTAGAATATTCACGGCCGTAAGTACCGCGAATATTACAACACTGTCCAGATGTTTGTCAACGGTTCATAATAACTTATTGATTGATTTATATTGGGGTATGGTCTTTTGATGTGAGCTACTTTTTTATGAAAGCAAAATCTGAACTACAAACAAATGCAAACGTAATCAGAAAGTGCACATCCGTTTAATAAAGCAGTCCCCATTGTGCCATAAATAATGTTCAAGCCGTAAAACAAACCATAACAGTATTAAGTTACTGCACGACCGCAGACATGGCTGCCTGCGCCTGGTGTGGTTACCGTCACATACCTATAACTGCTGCTTGGATACGCTTCAAAGAGCTTGTTTTTGTACGATATTTATGTCTTAAAACATTGCTTTGTTTTGGCTTCAGTGATTTTGTTATAAGTAGGTAGGTATGGAGTACCTACCTGACTGCTAAATGCCGAGGAGGGCCAGATCGCGAAAGATGGTCCTGGATCGGCCGAGGTGCGAGGGATATGCATGGCGCTAATTGAAATATACTAATTTTGTCGAGTTATCTTGTTGCATTTAAATCTAAGATTCTTCTTCTGCTTCCTAGAGATTCCCTAGTTGCGTTTAAAGTTTGCCCTTTGGAGCTCGAGGTCCGCATATTGGTTTTGATTGGTATTATCTTTTCCGAGAGCAACTGCCATCTGACCGACCAACACTGAGTGGAAAGCCTGCGCCAAAGTCTTGTCTGTTGTTTAGCAGGTGAGGTTGACTTGCACCTTAAGGACTGTGGCAGGGTCTTCTACACCCCAATGGTTTTATATTATGTACCTATCATTTGTTTACGACGGTGTAGAATATTCTATCATAAACCATCGTTGACTCTTTTCTTTACCTCATCATAAACTCTTGGAGTTCTTTACCAGAACACGTGTTTCCTTCTTCCTACAGTCTCGCGTCTTTTAAGCGGGGCGTGAAAACCTATATGATTAGGCGAAGTGAAGTCGTATTGACCTTTTCCTATAAAAAAAGTTGTATTATACTCAATACTCAATACATTTATTGCGTTCCATAATGAAGTACAGTTGTTCAGGTTAAAATTATTGTTACAATTATGGACCCTGTCGGGCACAGCACAATGTTTGGAGAGAGGAAGAATTTGTCATACACAATATGTTCACTCTTAATTACAGTTTGTTGATATTACTTATTATATTAAATTTAAATGATTTTTAGTAGGTATAAATGTCATTTTACTCGTTTTGTTTCGGCCCAAAAAGACAAGGACAAAAATGTAATGAAAATGTCAATATAGAATGTTAAGTGATACATATACAATTTATACAATTTGAAAATACATTGGGTTGATATTTTATCAGTTTAATATTAGTATGATATGTCATAAGTCAATCTTGATGTCAACATAGGGTTAATTAATTAAAAGTAAGAGTAAAAATAAAAATACGTCAGTACGAATAAATGTCAGTCAATATAATATATACCTACATATTTTAAATTAATTAAATGATATATTTGAAATTATTATTATAAATTATTAAATATATTTATATATACATTTTAAATGAATTAAATTATTAAAATTGAATTAGATTATTAAAATTGTATTAGATTATTAATATTAATTTTTTATAAACTTTGGTTAAGATAATATTTAACTATTCTAGATTGATTTTATTAATTTATTTGCCAAATAAATATGTCCGTACGTATGTTTATTTATCATTTAGATATTCCTGTATGCTGTAGTAGGTTTTGCTTAGTAGGAAGGTTTTTAGTTTGCTTACAAAAAGCTGTAATTTTTTTTCTTCTTTTATGGGCTCTGGCAATTTATTGTATATTTTTACTGACATGACCAAGGGACCCGAAGAATGCATTTCCAGTTTTGAGGTGGGCAGGTTTAATCTATTTTTGTGTCTTAGTGTATATCTAGTTTGTATGTCCTCTCGTGTGGTGTAGTGTCCAGGGAATTTTCGGACAAACTTACATATTTCCAATATATATATATGCATGGTAATGTTAAAATTTTTAGGTTTTGAAAGTGGGGCTTACAGGTGTCTGTTCTATATTTACCAGAATTCTCATCAGTTTTTTTTGTTGAGTGAATAAAGTACTCGCGTCCGTACTATTTCCCCACATTACTGCACACACATACTGCAACTGGTAGTGCTATTTTGTGTTATAAAATTCGACGACGAGTCTTACTCCATATTCACTGGCCTTTGTATTAGACAGTATGTAATATAAAATCTAGGCATGTATAGACAGCTGCCAATGGTATTCGCTAATTAGCCTCTCGGTCGGAGACTTCTTGACTGACAATCAGGCAAGCATTGTGAATGCCATCAATTAGCATAGTGGCATGTCTTCTGCTGACCTTAATTAAGTATATAGTGTTTGTTAACGCGACCAGTTAACGACAGGTCGTAAACAAGTTATGGTAGTACATACCAGAGCGAGAGGACGTACTCGAGAAGAAAATATATGCATAGTTATGGCTATGGACCAATATTTTCTTAAAACTAGAATATGTCCGCTACCCCCGCCCGTGCAATATCATCCCTGAGACCCACAGAAAGGTGTTCACAGGGATAGAGCATCTAACATATGTTGCCTGTTCCCGGTCTTTGCGAATGCCGTGAAGCGAAACCGGTCAGGTTCAATAATGAAAAGCACAAGTGCCTTATTTAATTATTTCATCCAAATTCGTTAAACAGTTTTTTGCGTGATGGAATAAGAAACGAACTAATAAATTGATATTTTTTTTATTTTATAAAATTCAATATGTGTAACAAGTCCCACCAAGTGCTATCCTATCACTCATAACATAACATACATAACATAAACTCACGCATATATCCCCGAAGGGGTAGGCAAAGGTGCTATCACCCACATTTCGCCAGTTTATGTTTAGGTCCCAATGTGGTGGCGAGCCTATTGCCATTAACCGAGCACTTATAAACGTGCGATAAATACACACATAACTTCGAAAAGCATCAAAAAGTCATTGGTGTGTGCCATGGTAAAACCTGGGATCGAACCCGAGACCTCGTCTCAGCAGTCCATTACCCATACCACTAGGCTATTACTCAACAGTACAAATTAACCAATTATAAAATTGCCGAAGTTTCTGAACAGTTTTTAGAATGATGGCAATTCCAGAAAATCGCCGGCCCATGAACTGACAAATAGACAACTTCATAACTGAACGAGTGGCCGTCCGTTCGTCTGAATGCGTGGACCATGAAGCTATAATATTTCTCCAACTGGACTCACTAATTGGCCCGCCGCCGTTCGTTGTACGGTAGCTTCCCTTAATTATACGTTCTTTACACCGCTTTTTACAGTGCTCACTAACAAGGTCTGTAGTCTTCTTTATGCCATTTAGGTGGCAAATAAACACAGTCCTCCGTGACCTATGGACGTGTGCAACACCATAGGCGACACCATTGCACTGCCGACAATGTAAAAACATTCCAATGCACTTCTTGAAGAATCCCATATCGTAGTCGCTTGGGAAAATCTCAGTAGGGAGTTCACCGCACAGTGCGCACAGTTTCCGTCGTAAGGATTGTCGTGTGTTCGGGATTTACTGATGAAAAACTTTTCAGTTGGTACCTAGCATAAAGGTTACTTTAGATTCTAGAAAACTTGCATACATCTAGCGCAAAAAGTTGGAATCCGATCTCAGGTGTGTCAATGCCTAGGAGTCAGTCACTCTTCCTGACTCCTAAAGTCTGTCTGGGAGTTAAAAAATCATAGCTCAGTCAAAACGCAACATGACGGCTTAATATAAAATTTCATTGCAATTAAACTAATTTTATCGAACGAAAAGGCGATAAATGACTTGTTATTTTGTATAGACACTTCCTATAACAGCCGTAACGTTGGTAAAAGTGTAAAATACACAAAATAAAATGTAAATATAAAAATTGCATGTAGTAAATCGCGATATAATTTGAAAAAAGTAGTTTAATTACAATTTGTAATGTACGCGTTAACTTCCGCAAGTGTTATACTTAACAAGTAAATAATGCATGCACAATGCATTTTTACCTACCTAAACACTGTACCCTATTTATCGAGTTTTATGGTGAGCCTTACAACTCTTCCCTGCTTCTCATTCTACCCTTTTCTTTCTCTGTAGTACTTCTCTGCGTTGGCAAAGGTAGCATTGGCCCCGGTAATCGCTTAATACCGTCGGTACGCATTCTGTTGCCCTCAATATCCATGGCTGACCCTCGGATATGGGAACCATGATGCACGTATTTTGCCCCTGCAAAGGAGAGGGGGCACAGCTTCTGCTAGGGTGACAGGCGGTTCCACCTGTCTATTCCATCCCAAGCCTGCGCTCATGGAGGACGGAGATTATAAGAATTAACCTACTACTAATTAACAGTAGATAATTCTTTAAAGAATATTTGGACATGAAAAAATAGTCAGAATGTTGTAGTCTAAAGTAGATGCTAAGAATAACGCATTCAGTAAAAATATAGGTTAGTACAAATTTCTTCAGACAAGCTGTCCATTCGCCTATGTACATTGACGTC
The DNA here is from genome assembly GCA_963662185.1 of Eilema griseolum. Taxonomy (NCBI): domain Eukaryota; kingdom Metazoa; phylum Arthropoda; class Insecta; order Lepidoptera; family Erebidae; genus Eilema; species Eilema griseolum. Next base: position 26,750,906 of record OY759240.1, read on the forward strand.
ACCGTTCTATTTATATGCAAATACTTGACGGCCAACATTTTGTTTAACAAACACTTGAGCGTTCGTAAACCGTAATCTATATACATTATTTGACGAATAAATATTACATAATGTTGATGTACATAGTTCTAGCTCACTACATCTGTCGCATGCTGACGCTGACGCGGACTACTTACCAATAGTAACATGTGGAATACATACCTACACATAAACTCACGCACATATACAACACAAAGACGAACAAGGGCGCACAGTTGATACACTAGGTATTCCACGGATAATACGAATACCCCATTGTTACTATTTTTTTCCAGGCTGGTGGTCTTCGATAGGTCAGTAAAATTGGTCATCTATAATGCTAGGCAGTTGTCTGTTGACTCTTGCAACAATAATAGCGTTTATTAATGATTTGGAGAACTAAAAACCTTCACAATCATTCTGAATAACCCTGTAGAATCCTTAGTAGGGACATCACCCGACAATTTCAGCTACGGAAGGCAATTGATATCGACTTTCGACTTGGTATATTAAATACGTTTTATGTAGAACACGTCTTAAGACTTCACTCTGCTTGAGGGTAAGCAACCCTAAGTAAAGTTTTAAGAATGAAAGCGATCATTACAGATGTCAAAAATGCTACAATAACCGTCTTCGTTACGGATCCTTGTTAGACGCCTTTTCATACCTCTAAATTGACTTCTTGTTTGTTAGCTCACCAATTCAATAAGAGAGAGTCTTTTTTGCGAGTCTAGCCACGATTATAGCTCTTTTACAAGCAGTCTTGTTAGTTATTCGCTACCTACCTCAAAGAAAGACCACTTATATCTGTTCACATAAACCTGTCACTCAAACGACTAACGATCGCATATATGAGAACAAGCTCCTTATTTAATCAGGTCAATAGCAGTGTACGTAGCCTAAAATGTAACATTAGGTATGACTTCATACTCTTTAAATATAGTTATTACGTAGCACATTTGTTAAATGTGGTAATGGGAAGCATTGGCCATAAAATTTTGAGGCCGTAACTACTGTTACCTATTTGCTGTGTAACCAGAATCAGAATCAGAGAACACGTTGTTTGTTTGTTTGTTTTTGTTCTATGACGATTCCAACGATTCTGCCCAACAACTCCGTTTTTATTCTACCAGAGCCACGTTAGCTACGCCAGTAAATTTGTTTCGGTGTGTCCACCCTCCACGAGATTTAGGTTGTCGATCAGGACGTGTGGTTGGATTTTGGGAGACCTCTTAGGTTTTATTGCTGGTACAATCTTCGACTATGTTTCGACGTACAATATTATTTTTCATGTCAGTAAAAAAGTTAGGCTAGCAGCTAGCTGCAATTAGCAATTTTGTGTTCTCCTGTTTATGGAACAAAAAAAAATCCAGACGTGAATAAAATTCCTTTAATCTGTGAACCCTACGACGCCTTACGAAAATCTATTCTCAAACGTTACGCACAATGTCAAGATTTGAGTTAATGACTGCGCAGTATTTGTATAAGGTGGAAGGTAAATGTATAAAACATTTCAGATATATATTCCCTGGAGACCGCTTTTTTTGTTCATAGAAATATTTAGTACTCGAATGGAGGATTGTTCTCCTTATGGACCGTATGCTACCTACCTAAAATTTGCATAATTTTTCGAACCACCTGGAACGCGTTGTTTCCAGCGAAGTAAAACAGGGGGCTACCCCGACTCTTTCCGTTTTATATACCACTTAGATGGCAGACAAGCATACGGTACACCTGATGGGAATCGGTTACCACAGCCTGCGGACGTGAGCAACACCTGAGGCGCCTGCCTCCTGATGCCGACCCTGTAACAAACCTTCTTGAAGAACGCCATATTGTAGTCACTTGGGAAAACCACGGCAGAAAGACCAACCGTTGTAATCCAATTGTCGATACGGCAATTAAGTTTAGCTCGATTTCCAAGGTTTATTCCCAAATCATATTACTAACTATTATTAATAAAGAAAGCCAGATTAAAACATACAAAAATGATAGCAAATCAATCATGATAGTGCAAAAAAGTTAACACTAACTTTGTTTACCCACGCTAAGATAACACACTTATAAATAGTGTTTATGTTTTGCCCGTCCGTCATCTGACCTTAGTATGGAGATCACAATCACGACTCGCGGTTTTACTGCAAAACAGTTAATTGAAAAGATAACGTGTCATTTACCGATATTAATGTATTTTCTGTGTTATATAATAGTATAGGTACTCACATCTGAAATCCCCCTAGGGGGTGGATAGGGATGTATTTTAAACCCAAATTCCACCTGCTAACGACCCTGTAGTGGGGTTTAGAGTACTAAGTTTACAGGTTAAATTCTGCCAGAGAAAATATTTCTCATCATAATGGGGACGTATTTTCCGGATCGCATCCGAGGCCAAGGTGAATTTGGAGCTCAGGGTCTGCCTTCCAGCTCTTCCTCCTCCACTTCGCACGCTCTTGGGCTTCCATGGTAGTGTGAACATTTGCACACATGTCACCCTCCACTATCACGACGCCAAGCCAAGACTTATGGCCTACCCCTTCTACTGGCAGCTAATGTGTGTGTTCACGAATATTACGACGTAAAAACGACGGGGTTTGTCTATCTGTGGCATCATAGCTCTTTAACGGATGAACCGATTTGGATTTAGTTCTTTGTGTTAGAATGGTATATATTCGTCGGGAATGTTCTTAGCTACGTTTTAAGAAATTCTGTCCAAGATGACCGACATGACAATGCTTGAATCAAAATATTACCATGTGTAATATCAAAGGGCTAACCAACACAATTTATTTTCAACTTTTTGGACATTGTATTTTTGTGGCGGGGTTTTTTGGTTAGAGTATAAACAGCTCAACGGTAAAACCCAAATGGCATAAATGTATTTGTGCCATTTGCCCCACCTGTCCCTTTGTTCTATTCCAAGCACCGAAACCTTTTAAAAGGTTAATGTAAAACTGAATAAAAGCGTCGTCAGCCGTGCTCGATATGTTTAGATATGTTTACCCCAGGACCCTTATTCGTATTGACAAACGTAATAACACACGTTCGTATTTGCCGTCTCAATATCAATTAATTAGCCTATTGCAGTTCACTACTGGACATAAGCCCTTCCCAATGTGCGCTAATGTTCCAGATCCTCTGTCCTCCGCATCCAGTCTGTCCCTCCCTTTTGAGGCCATCAGTTCATATGGCTAGAGGGCGTCCCACCTTCCGTTTGTCTTCTCACGGTCTCCATTCTAGGACTCGTTTACTCCAACGGCCATCAGTCGTTCAACAGATAAAACCACGCACTGCCATTTTAGCTTGCTTATTCTATCGTTTACGTTTTTTATGTTAACCAATTGAAATCCCCCGTTTACTTTCGTTATGACTGCGATCAGAATGCGAACGAAAGTCAAGCAGAATAATGTCTCAGCAGGTAGTCCCATGTTCCCCCGCTGGCGCGTGCCGTATGTAAAGCGCTCGCGTTACATTTGACCCCGCTTTGTGTCAAACGGCGGTTTTCCTTCTCGGCCGAGGTTGTGAGATCGTGTTACATCATAATGCGTGTTTTGTTCTCTTTTCCTTGTGTTACGTTTTGAAAAAAAAAAATTTTTGAAGATTACTCTTCTTAGGAAAATGTTGTAAAGAAATGCCCAAGCCAATCGTAAATATATATCGATACCCTTGGGGCATCGGCCCCGATAACGGAAAGTTTCTGACGTAGCATTTTGTCAGGCACAGGCAGTCGCTTTCGTGAAAGTCAAGTTTCCTCATATTTCCTTATCCAAATCAAGAGAATGATTAGAAGAGCGAGTTCCAAAGTGCAAACTTTGTATAATAAGTACATTGTGAAACGACTTAAAACGAACGTATAAGTCGTTTGTGTTTATTTACAATGTTAATAAAAGAAATCTATGAATTATCAGTAAAATCTACGATAAGAATTTACAAGAAATTTTAATTAATGTAAGTGCGGTATAATCTCAGACACTTATGTGCTAATTGCAAAACCTTGTTAAGCCATACTGAATAGATGGGCCCCGTCGTTTTCTGCCACATTGTTAGTGTCTGGTAAAGTAGTGAACATAAGTGCAACCATAGGTTTAGCATGGGCTAGATAGATGCCACACGCCGTCTGTCCCAGTGTTTCGCCAAACTGTCTCCTACTTTAGTCTATGTTCAATATTGCTGCTTGATACCCAATATCATAATCTCGATGTTTATTAGCTAGTAACCTTCCTGAGACTGGCCTATCAAAAGCAAAATATTTGTTTTTATTCAGTCTGATAACCGCAGACTATCAGCCTGATTTGAAATGTCCGTACAAAACTCCGTCCCACCTCCCACCAAAGCGGTAATCATGTTCCTATATTTTATTCATTGAGGACACAAAGAAACACTTGCCAACTCTAAAATCAAGACATCTTTGCTTTTTCATTTATATTTAGATCCAGATTCGCAAAGCAATAGCCATATAAACCAACTTTATTCTGTATCCCGTAAACATTATTGAATAGCCATATAAAGTCTGTAAGAAAAGAACCTGGCAATAAAAACTCACGGCCGCCCTATATTTTATCGTACGATAAATGTCCGTACATACCTATATAACGCCTGCATACGCAGCCGGCACCGGCAGGTTCAATACACCATAGCACAGCTTATATGTGCCCGTATGCAGCTGTGGAGTACATTAAACCTGAATGGAAGTCTGTCTGCCGCATTCTAGTATTGACCCGATGTTTTTACGGTTCCAAGGATGCTTACAAACTTACAGCTTACTATGAGTAGTATTTTTTTACAACTTATGTTGTAGACAAGCACGCGGCCCAATTGATGGAAAGTGGTTATCGTGATCTAGGAACGTGTGCTACACCAGGGTGTCATACCTGTGTTGCCGGCCCTGTAAGAACAGAGAGTTTCTGTGCCGTGAGTGCAGAAGACACAATCAGGACAAGTCTTTGGCCTTCACACTGACAGCACAAAAACTCTCCAGTGAGCTCTGGTTACCCTACTCACCGCTCGAAACACAACACGAGGTTATTATAGCCGTGGTATTCTGTAGGGCGGACTATCACTTGTGACTAAGAAGTAACACAGCAAGATACATGTGAGATGAGGTGGCCCATTCTTTTTTTAACGTGCGAAAATTCCTCACCGATACCCCCACCACTGGAGCCGGTGGGAGAGGTAATGTCGGGCTTGAACCGACTAAATTATTAGTTTATTTGTACTTGGTTTTTATCACATATTGATTGTTACTGTGTAAATCTGTTTTTTTTAAGCTAAGTAAAATAAAAAATATTTTCTTTCTTTTTTTCTTTAAAAGGCACGACGCCTGTGGGTCGTTTTTGTTTTGCTGAAGGTGAGGTTAACAGGTGTAGCCCCCCCAGCCGACCCATCTCTCTCGATCTGGCCCTCTCCTCGGGTGTAGGTGGCCCTTGTATCATTCCGTAAACTTTTTCTAAACTCAGTTTGGGATCGGCTTTTCAGTCTAACTGTATGCGGCCGAACTTTAACAATTTCCGTGAAGCGACTTCCAAATACTCCTAAATACACAAAGGATTCCATCATTGCATACTCATAAGACTCCTTAAGCCAAACACAATGTAGCTTCTTGCTACTTCGTCCTAATAATAAATAAACCTTTTAACTGACTTCTATTCAAGGTTAGTGACAGGTAACCTTGTCAATGCAATCGATTATGAGTGCGAAATTATTCATTATACCCATTTTGGTTGCGCCGGTGTAGAAACTGTATTTTGACACGGAAACACACTCCTTTTATACCCGTCTCCTCTCCCGCACTAACCATAGATATGGCTTCCGTCCGCCATTTGTGAAATATAGACACTCAGTCTCGCTTTGAACTAGCCAGCGTAATGACGGACCGCGCTCGCGTCTCTCAAAAATGATTAATATTTGTTACATTTTTACCGCTTCATAGACCTTTACCGATCGGATTGTGCCTCTCGTGTGTTCCTCAAGTGATCTAGTGACGCTGACGGCAGCTCCTGAGCAAGGAAGAGAAGATCCGTGTACCGGCTGCGATGAAAACACGTGTGTCGTGAAGGTTAGTGCATCCTCTCCTAATTTCTCGGGTTGCATTCATTGCTTGGATCACTCCCGCGGCAACCCGACCACCTGTCTTTTGTGTGTAAAGCGTCAATGGAACAGTTAGCTACTTCCCGCAATACAGTCCATTACCGCACTCGGCCATGCGCCACCATTTTTGGTCCGGATCGAGCCGGATTCTTAGCCGTAGTTCGTATTTTGTTATTATTCTAATGGGAATAAGCGCGCCGCACCTAAGTGCCTGGTTATTTTAGTAGAAAACCCCGCATCCAGACACTTAGGATTAGATTTGTTGTCCGTTCGCCGCTGGCTCGCATAGTACCTACCTGGTACATACATAGGTTAGGTATCATATCAACACTTAATCGTAGTTCGCAATTTTCGCATCGCACCTAAGTGCCTGGTTATTTTAGTAGAAAACCCCGCATCCAGACATTTAGGCTTAGATCTTAGGTATACTAGACACCCTAGTGCATAGGCACAGTGTAATACCTAACGCATTTGGCTTTGTTTTGTTTTTTTCAATTGCGTCGTATTTGCCTAGTACCTGCGTGGGTAGACACGTGGTTGTACCTACCTCGCTCGCATCTCATTCCAATTCATACGAAAGTATTTTAATTTGAATAGATATTACGCAATACTTAGTCCCTGAAATAATAGTTGAACCTAGACAGCGACCATCGCGTAGGTACGATCTTGTTGCTATGCGCGTTAGTTCAAGCTTGCACTGGCAGTTATAAGTACCTACCTACCTACGGTTATCGCTCGCGCCGCCTCGCTGCTCTGTACCGCTAGGATTAAGTCATTTCATATTTATTGTTTACCGCACTTTAGTTTGAGATTTAATTGTAAACATGTCCTCAAAGGTTGATAAGACCGGTAAGGTTCAATTGAAACTTTTATACGCTAAAAAAGAAATGATTTACTCTCGCGTACAATCGATCTATGATAATGCACTTAAAACCTCTGATTTGGTCATCAGAGATTCGTTCTTGTGTTCTATAGAAAACTTAGATAGTCTACGCGCGGATTTCGAAACCTTAGTACATGACATCAACGTTTTAGAGTTGAATTTGAATCCCGATTACTCAGTGAGTTATCAAGCCTTGTCGTCGTTTGACGATTTGTATTGTCGTATCAAACGCGTCGCTAGGAGTTTGGAGAAGCCGGCTGACCTACCCAACCCCACTCGCGACCGACCTAAGTTGCCACCAATTCAAATACCCGAGTTTGATGGTAACATTCGCAATTGGTGTCTATTTATAGATAGTTTTGAGAATACAATAGATAAGAACGATTCGTTGACAGATCACGAAAAGTTGCATTATCTCGTTGAAAAATTGACTGGTAAAGCTATAACCGTTTGCGCTGGAATTACGTTTAGTGCCGAGAATTATAATTTAATTTTAAATACTTTGAAAGCTAGGTATGAGGATAAAAGATCGGTAGCTAACGCCTATTTAGATCAGATGTTTGATTTGAAATCTATTACGGCATGTAACGATCAAAACTTAGAGAAATTTCTAGATACTTTCGCGTCAGCTGTTCGCGCCGTAAAGAACCTAAAGATCGATGACCTCTGCGACTTCGTATTTTTGTATATGGGTTTAAGGAAATTAGATTCCGAAACCATTCGTTTGTTTGAGTCGGATCATCGCGGCAATAAAATTCCTAAGTTCGAAGACTTAGAAAGTTTTGTTCGCGAGCATATAAAAGTATTGCAGCGCTCTTCATCGAAACATGAAGGCGCGAAGATAGTTGTTGATTCTGCACGCAAAGTAGATGCGTCATCGAAGTCACTGAGGTCAACTCATACTTATGTTAGTACCGCACCAGCACGTGTACAGTCACCTGTTTGCTCTTTGTGTAGCACTCATCATTCGCAACTGTACAGGTGTCCTGGTTTTCTAAAATTGTCGCCTAGTGATCGTTATAAATTTGTTCGCGCTAATAATTTTTGTTTTAATTGTCTCGGTACTAAACACCGCGTTGTTTTATGTAATAGTAGAAATAGTTGTCGCAAATGTCAAGCGAGACACCACACTTTGCTTCATTTTGAGAATAGTAATGCCGCATCCAATGTGAGCACGGTTGGCTCGTCGAGCGGTGACACACGGCGGCCTGCGCCGCAGCCGCAGCCCGCGCTCGCGCGCGCTCCGGCCCGCCCGGTGACGGCCGCGGATGACGTCACCTTGTGTTCGTTCTCCGCTAGTGCTGCACTCACTACTGTGTGTCTTGCGACCGCTCGCGTTGTTATTGTTGATGCATTAGGTAAGCCGCGCATTGTTCGAGCGCTGTTAGATGGCGCTTCGCAAAGTAATTTCATTACTCAAGATTGTTGTCGGCGTCTTGGTTTCAATGTTGATAAGCGTTCAACCCGCTCAGTGGTGAAGGGTTTTGGAAGCTTACAGTCAGCTGTTCGTGGCACCGTTAAAACAAGGTTTAGATCTCGTTTTAATAATAATATTTGGTTTGACATGGATTCGCTCGTTATAGATAGAATAGCTGAACAGTTGCCTACCGTCCCGGTTGACACGTCTTTATTAACGAAATTTAAAGACTTGCCTTTAGCAGATGAGACTTACGCTGTTCCTGGAGTCGTCGATATATTGATCGGCGCTTCGATTCTCCCGCACCTCCAGTTATCACGTAAGGTTCAAGGGGGACCGACGTACCCCGCTCCGCACGCACTGGAAACAGTTCTTGGTTTTGTTATAATTGGTTCCGCACCCGCTTCTATAGATAGTTTTAGTCACTCGACTGCTTCGTTCTGTTGCACCGTCGAGCCGCCACTGGAGTCTACCATCCGCAAGTTTTCACTCGGTGGCTCCCGTGTATCCGCTGAAAAACGCTTTCTTTGTTTGGAACGAAAGATGCAGGCGTCCCCAAAGTCGAAGCGGTCCTATGATGAGGTTGTTAACGAATATTTAGATAAAGGTTACATCTCACCTGCGCCTGCGGACACTGGCGGGACCCAGCCTTCGTACATTATCCCGCACCGCGGAGTTATTAGAGAAGATAAGCTTACTACTAAAACTCCGTGTAGTTTTGGATGGCAGTGCTAAGACTAGCACTTCCGTGTCGCTTAATGACATAATTGTAAATTTTCGCATTAATATTAGTAATTTTTAGCTTTTAGGACTCAACAGTCGCTTTGTGTTGGGCCCACTCTTCGCCCCATCGTTGGGACACATTCGTCGCTAATAGAGTGGCAAAAATTCAATCTGAATTGGCGCCACATAATCTCTTTCACGTTGCTGGCACCGACAACCCAGCCGGGTGTCTCTCTCGTGGATTGCTTCCTTCGCAAATTTTAGATCACCCGTTATGGTTTAGTGGACCGTCCTGGATTCATGCCGCGTTAGATAAGTGGCCAGTTAGTCAATTCAATCCCACTACGGTTTCCGAACCACCCGAGGAGAAGAAGCACTCGCTTGTTGTATCGGTCCCACGTGAAGAGACCCTTATTTTGTTGTTGGCTAATCGCGTCTCGTCTTGGTCGAGACTGTTGCGTTGTGTTGTTTGTTCGCCTCTGCCCTCTGCCTAGCCAGCGGTAGGCACGAGCTCCAATCTAGGTTTATATTTTAGTTGTTATTTCCCAAACCTAGATTTAGATTAGACTTTAGATTTGTTTCGCATTTGTCGTTTCGAAGGTAACCCTTCAAGCCGGGGGGAATGGTTGCGCCGGTGTAGAAACTGTATTTTGACACGGAAACACACTCCTTTTATACCCGTCTCCTCTCCCGCACTAACCATAGATATGGCTTCCGTCCGCCATTTGTGAAATATAGACACTCAGTCTCGCTTTGAACTAGCCAGCGTAATGACGGACCGCGCTCGCGTCTCTCAAAAATGATTAATATTTGTTACATTTTTACCGCTTCATAGACCTTTACCGATCGGATTGTGCCTCTCGTGTGTTCCTCAAGTGATCTAGTGACGCTGACGGCAGCTCCTGAGCAAGGAAGAGAAGATCCGTGTACCGGCTGCGATGAAAACACGTGTGTCGTGAAGGTTAGTGCATCCTCTCCTAATTTCTCGGGTTGCATTCATTGCTTGGATCACTCCCGCGGCAACCCGACCACCTGTCTTTTGTGTGTAAAGCGTCAATGGAACAGTTAGCTACTTCCCGCAATACAGTCCATTACCGCACTCGGCCATGCGCCACCACATTTCCTGTTATAATAATAATAATACAGTCTACAATCCCCGTAGCATGGCTCAGTAGACTTATGTCTCGAGTTTCTTCAATCAATGAAATTGCAGAAATATGTTTTATCTGCCCAAGAATATTCGTCTCGAAACAAACTTGGTAATCAACTATTTACTATCAACTAATACAAGCAAAACATTGTTATTCGATCAAGAAATGTGTTTATAAATAGAAAAAGTGTTTTTTAAATTGGTGCACTAATATATACAGCCCAGACTCAACCTTATATAAATGGCTTGAGTCAGCAATAGCGCCCGGAAGACGTATTACGTGGGACCGCATTTAATGATTGGTGAAATGTGGATGTTAATTCACCTCTGCCTAACCTTCCGGGGATAAAGACGTGATTATATATTTGTGTGTATGAGCTAATCTGTTTACTTAACATAAGTCTAGTTTTAATGTTTAATGATGTTTTGTGCATTCTTTTTATGGTTTAATGCAAAATTAATAATTTTTGACTTCAACTTTAACTTAAGTTCATAAAGCCATGCCAAGGAGACAGGTGATTGATTTATTCAAAACGTGTTTGAATACTCAATGGCAATTGATTATGCACAATTATTATGAACATAAATCAAGAGCGAGGCTGCTGGAAGACGTGTTGACTTGCAATTTATGCTGTTATCAATCATTTTGATCTTTTCGAGGTGGTGAGCAATGTTTACCCCAAGAGGACTAATGAGTTTCCGCTTGACAGGGTAATGTGATGGCCGTATGCTGCTATCTGTACGATTGGTAAGACTGTCAGACAGAGCCTTAGACTCCCTTGACTGCAATAATCTTCTATTGGTCTATGGTAGAATTACTTTATTTAAATCTCTGTTCTTACGAGGTCGGTCATCTCACGGAGGTAGGACACGACGGTATTCACGGGAATACCGTCGTGTCCTACCTCCGTGGCATGATCGACATTTTTGAACATTCCTAATTTAAGTTGTCTAAATAAGTTGGGCTAATTGAGCAGTCCGACTGGGGAAGTACCTCCACTCTACCAATTACCGCGGCCAATATAACCGCGTGTTGTTATCCTGGCGATGAGTAGGGTAGACAGAGCTCACTGGAGAGTTTCTGTGCTGGCAGTGGGAAGATCAAAGGTTTGTCCTGTTCTTTGTACTAACGGCACAGAAACTCTATTTTTATAGGGTCTGCAGCACATGTGTGACGCCCCTGATGTTACACGCATCCATAGCATTGCATCCCTTAAAAGTCAGGCAACTGGTCAAATGGCAGTTAAAATTCAGTCTCGTTGCAGTCAAGCTATAAAAAATTAACCGCGGCATCCCAAGTTTGGCTTGCAGGCTTGCCCGAAAATTTTGGTGGGGCCTCAAAAATATCAAAATACAAAATCTTAAAACTACTACTAAATGGTATTGTTGGTATTCCCCGAAACGCGCGTAAGTAGGCCACTCCCCAGTACTCCATTTAAGACGTCATTAATTGTCATACATAACTCTAGTTTAAATTAACGGCCTCTTAAACCGACACGTTTTGATGTTGGCGCCTGGCAAGTGGCAGCACTCGTAATATTTCTAATTTTACAACGGGAAGCGATTAGGCAATTTCGTTATAAGCTTTTTGTACTATTTACAAATATCCTGCTGCGTGGGTTGTCTTAAGACAAGAACACGTAATAGGATAATTTGTAAAGTACTGCTCGTAAAACTAAGTGAACTATTAGGAATAGGTGACTTTTAATCAAGCTTCAAGGTTCTCCTTTTGCGAGCTAGTAATGCTCGTGAAGGAGGAAGCGGGGCGGGGGCGGCAGCGGGAGCGATGAAGGATCACAAGCCAAGCTGCCCGCGTACGAAGGTAACTCGGGCGTCGGAGGTCGATGAACGACCTCCGCACCCATGAGCGCAGGCCTGGGGGTGACAGGTGGAGCCGCCTGTCACCCTGGCAGAAGCAGGCCGCGGTGGTGACGCGCCTGACGCCCCTCCCCGTTTCCGTGGATGGGTGGGGAGCTTGGAAGAGGTTATGTCGGACTCGAACCTGCTCCGGTAGGGAGGTATCCGTGGGGATTCTGCGCACGTAAAAAAAAGGGTTAAAATGCGAAAGTGAGTTTGTTTGTTACGCTTTCGTGCCTTAACTACTGAACCCATTGTTTTAAATTGTTTTTTTTATCTAGGGCAAGTCAATTTGACTTCACCTCGCCTGATGGTAAGCTAAAGGCAAAGTCTCAGGAAAGAGGGTCACCATTAGGTACAGACACTAAAGTAATGTTACAATGGTGGCACTCAGCTAGGCGGCCTCATAAGATGCTTATCATATTCCGCTTAAAGGAACCGGGACTGTAGGAAGAAGAAAACACGTGAGCTGGTAATGAATTCCAGGTCCTGGTGGCGCGGCAAAGAAAAGAGTCTCCGAACTGCTTTGTTCTTGCTCGTATATTCTGCACAGTGTGAGAGTGATATGCACGCGTTGTGCTGTGTAGGAAAGGATTATTTGGAAGAGCTCATCAGAACACTCACCATGGTAGCGAAAAGGACATACTTAAGGGAAGGGTAAGCGTAAAAACCCTTAAGAAAAAAAAAGAATAGCCGGTACGGCTATTCTTTAGTGATAGAAAGTGACAAAATCAATACTACCGTTATTTTGATTGTTTATCGCCAATCAGTAGACTATATCCCTGAAAGAATAGGCAGAGGTACTAGCACCCACATTTCGCCAGTTTATATTTAGGTCCCAATGGGTAAAAATAGGTGGCGAGCCTATTGCCATTAACCGGGCACTTATAAACCTGCGATAAATACACACATAATTTCGAAAAGCATCGAAAAGTCATTGGTGTGTGCGCCATGATATAACCTGGGATCTAACCCGAGACCTCGTCTCAGCAGTCCATTACCCATACCACTAGGCTACCGCGGTAGCTTCAATCAGTAGAGTAAAGCTAAATATTTAGTAAGCACAGATTGCTTGGTAGAGTGCGTGGACCAAAAAAGGTTATGCTTTCGTCTAGTTTATTCCCTATTCAACGGTAAAGGAGATATGCCATACCATACATCTTTCACCCCATCATCTGTGCTGCATATGTGCCTCATGTCCAACGCTGGCAAAGTGCCCGTAATCCCATTGCGACAGATCTTCTTTCATAATAAAAATGTAGATCACATAAATCTTACTTAGCATACGACGTTTTATTTAACTTGTAATGTCATACACAAGTTTCTGCTTTCGGCACGAGGAATTTATTCAGTTTCGTTTAGTTCTAATTCATTATCTCAGCGTCAAGTGAATGGTTTGACACGATGCCCACAGCTACATTCTATCATCACACCACTCGTCATCGGCAGGAAATACATCCTCAAACATTACGACCTGAGACGGTGCGCACTGTGCGGTATAAAAGAAACTTATCCCCCGCACACTCCAGCTATGGAATGAATTCCCTGCTGCGAGTTTCCCAAGCACCTACATATGTGGTTCTTAAAGAGGGGCATTAGAAGGTTTCTACAGGGTTGGCAGCGCGAGTGTACCGTCCTTGGTGTTGCGCACGTCCATAGGCAACGGTAACCACTTCCTATCAGGTGGGCAGTGTGCTTGTCTGCCACCTAAGTGGTCTAAAAAAATCCTACCTCTTAAGTTTAGGGTTCGTATTTCGATATTTACTCCTCCAGAAGTCTTTATCTTCATACAGTTATAATTATAAGATTATATTGTTAGTAATTTTATTGCTATGCGTGCCCGAATTGCTTTCTTTCCCTCGTTCAATAATCCTTAAACGAATGGCCTATATATTTCCAAAGCTGACCGACATTACATACTGCAGCCAGAGTATTATACAAATTTCGCTTATTACGTCTGAACGGAAGATCGCATCTAAACGATAACAATCTACTGTTATGTTTATTAATAGTGTTCAACCAATTTACTTGTGCAAAGGTCACGCGAATGCTGATAACTCTAATAATAAGGCATTAATAGTTCAACCTCGTCGACCTTGGGTGATAAATGGATGCTAGTTTGGCAATCGTGCCAAGAAAGTAATGCCACTTACAGTAGTTACTGGTAGTTCAATGTCAAGGATTAGTTTCATGCTTTTGAATTAAGACTTAACGTAAAATAAACGAAAGCTTTGCGATAAAAATATTTTCACGAATCTTCATTTTAACTCGGATACTTTGCTTCTGTGAATCGTTATCAGTTTATCACACACAACATTGTGGCTGTAAAAGTCTTAATATAATTTTTATTGTATTCATAAATAATGTTAAAACTATTAAACCTCCTTGAAATAACTGCAAACTACAACAAACGGATGTGACGCAACGAAGCATCGAAGGGGCGAACGGGGTACAGTACAGCCTGCGCAATTAGTCACCGTGTTGCGCAAGTGAATGCGCCGGCGCAGCTCATTGCGCGGGACTCACTTGCGCCATGGTGATGAGACGCAATCGGGATGGTGTGACGAAACTGGTTCTACGAAGATTTGTACGTAAAAAAAATATTTAATCAATATGATAACTGTAATACTATATTATTGTGTTTATTATGTACTCCTAACCATGATGTCATTAAGTAATTGTGCAGACTGACATCATAGTGTGATCCGATCTATGATGGTATGTATGGTGACATTGGACGAAGGAGGATTTCATTATATAAATAAACATAATTTATATCACTACGTACTTGATTTCAAAAATATACGATAATTAAATACTTCATTTTATTATTAATTCTCATGAATAATACCGTAATAAGTGTCGTTCTGTCTGTACCTAAACTCCTTCAAATTACGAGGATATGGCTTTCGCTGGAAGCCTCAGCAGCACGATTTACGAGTTACTGGAAACTTTGAAAAGAAAAAAGAACGCTAAAAACACAAACCATAACAGAGCCTTCATCTAATGACAGCACAATTTCTCCTGAAGAAGCTATAGAGTTAATCCGCTTCAGGGTAGAGGTACCAGTCAGAGATTTCTTCTTTTATCTCATTTATTGTCTGCCAAGAGTGAAAAGGACAAACATTGTACAGCGAAAAGCACTCTTTAAGTGTTAGTATAGGGCTATTATTGAAGTATTCCTGAGGCACCGGTTGTGCAACATGGTTGGCGGATGGAGTGGCATCCGGTTGACTAACGACCATCATTTTACGATCCGCGATAAAATCTAAGGTAGTCTAATAGTTACTTGATGACCTTATATTAAAGTAATTGAGATGCATAAAGATATCAAAGCATGCTTCAAGTAAGTATTTACTAGTATAATACCAGTTAGTCAATTGACTTAATGGTTTATGACTTAAATTACGGATGTATCTCGATCTTTGTCTCTTAAGTGCCTCTTCAGTCCTGAAAATGGCTGCTTGGCCGTTAGTGTTCTATTTGGATACGATTATATCAGATTGATGCACTGGGCTAATACAGCCTACGCGCGAATTCATCGCAATGCAGTATGAAACCAAGCTCCTCCAAATTTACTTCTTGTAGTAATCTTTTTAATCCCGGTTGATATCCATTGTTCTAATAAGCTTCAAACTTTAACTCCTACAAATCCTTACAGTTTTAAGCAAGGCCAGCAATCTAAGAAAAGTCATTTTAATTTAATTTATTTTTTCTACCTACCTTTTTCTGTAAGTGGATGTATCCACTTGGATATAGAATACATACGGCAACACTTCACACCGCCAACCTGATTCTGGTTCTGCTAGGGCGACGGCTTTCCCAAACTGTCACTCCCGACGAGCGCCTCCTGTTACAGAAGCATCATTATCCGAAATTATATCCTTCTTCATCATAGTGTGTCATATTTTTGTATGACAGGCAATTGAATTTAAATACCATTTAAATTAAACTAAGAAGACCTAGATTGTGTTACGTAGGCTCAGAATGACGGGAGTGTATTTAATTATTAATAGCAGCGAACAAAAGTCAAGGTCTCCACGTTCTGGTAGAAATGACAGTTAGTCTAGACCTGCATAGAGCGTTCATCACAAGGTCGCGCCATTCGTTCCACTCGCCTCGTTCCCGCTCTTTTTGTTCACGCTCTTTGAAACGTTCCGTTCACGCAACAGTTGAAGAAGTTTGTCTTTGTTTTATTTTTTATTATAAAAGAACCTTGAAAAGAAATGGTTAAAAGTTAACACATTAACAAGACAAATGGTATTTATAAAAGACACGTGATGCAAAGTTCTTACAGTCCGTCAAATCTAAGAAGTACCGTTTGACAGTTCTGACAATTGAATGATAGGGATGGGATGAAAAAATCGATTACTATAATATCCGAACTTTAAGAGATCGATTACTATAATATCCGAATTTTAAGAAATCAATTGTTATAATTAAATAAAAGAAATGTTTAGGATATTTTTTTATTCACTACTAGTACTAGTATCGTCGTCTTCGTCATCATCGTCATTTAAATTAATGACCAGTTGATTGTCCATTACATTATCAAAGTGTACGTCTCTTTCGAAGTCGTCCATTATTATTTTCTTTGTTTTTTGTACTACTTTACTCCAATCTTCCTGTGTAACTTGGGCACATGCTTCCTTTAATAAACCTTCCATTTTCTTGACACTGAAGGGTGGTTTTGTGTTGTGTCTTGCTGCATAACCTGTAAAACAATAATGTAACTATTTGATAGCAGACGAAAACCATTGTTTAAATTATAAATGTTAGAAGTACTCGTGTTATTATTATAATATTATAAAATATTACCTTTAACTTGGGCCCAAATCAGTTCAATGGCATTATATTGGCAATGGTACGGAGGAAGTCGTATGACTTTGTGCCCGTGCTCTTCGGCCAATTGGTCAATTACATATGTCGGTTTTGGTGGTTTATGCAATTTCACTAACTGTAATAATTCAGCTTTTAATAGTGACATGTCGGCATCCACTCCTTTTCTTTGCAGCCATGCCACCAAATCTGCTTTCTTATTGGCTGACGTAGGTGCTTTATCAATTTGCACAGAGTGGTATGGGGCATTATCCATTATAATTGTGCTGTTAGGAGGGATATTCTGTAATAAATTTAAGAACCACTCTCGGAACCTTACTGCGTCCATTTCTTCATGATACTCTTTAGTGCTTTTGGATTGGAAAGCAATAAAGAGTTTTCCACGAAGCCTGTAGACGCTGACCCAGCATGGCATATTATGAGGCGTCCACCTTTTCCTATCGGCACCTTCGAGCACGAAGCTTCAGAATCATCAGTCCATGTTTTCGGCACAGAATGGTTGGAATTTAGCCAAGTTTCGTCCAAAAATATTACATTATCCCAGTTTATAATTTGTTTAACTTCGCGCAGGAATGTTAGTCGCTGCATAATTATGTCATGTCGCTCCATAACAATTTTTCGTTTGTCAACTTTTTTGTATCTGAAGCCAATTCCTGTTATTACCGTTCTCAACGACTCTATGCTTCCCTTATACAGCATCTTTTAAAGTTGCACATAACTTTGCCAATGTTGGAAATTCGCCTCTTGTAAAATACCCGTATATATGGTTTCTAATAGCATGACTATCGAATTCATCGATGCCTGTCACAGGTTTATTTCTTTTTCGTTTTTTCGGTGTGTGAAGTACGTTACTGTCACTCCCCGAAGGCCCATATTTTTCACTTAATATTTTGCCAACGGTGCGGCTACCAATACCGAGAGCTTCACCGACGCGATCCCGAACTTGTGTAACTGGCAGTAGAAGTCCACCATTTTGAGATTCACGCTCAAAATACTCGTGTAATTTCACCACCAATTCACGAGCCTGGCTGTTCAAAGTACGTCCTCTTTTCGACATTATTAATAAACACTTGCTTAGTTCGGAGTCCAGTATAAATATTGCCAAGGTAAACGGATAAAGAATGATCAGTCCAGAAAAGTAATAGCCAAGTCACAAATTGTAAAACACAAACGAGAAAGCAAGTACGCGCACAGTCAGCTTCCAAGATGGCGAGAGACTGCTGACGCCGAACCGACCGAGCGGACCGCGTGCGCTTGTAGTTGGCAGTGTTGCCAGAAAAAAAAAATTGTAGAGACTTGGACACCTGCGATTTTGCCTATTGACCTAAAAATAATTAAATTAATTTATTTTAGGGTATCTGTGTATTCAGTGCATTATGCGGTCGCGCAGTAACGTCGTTAATTTATAACATCAGGCAACAACATTTTTGTGAATGGGTTCTACATACCTTATTTTTATTAGTTTTAGACGTAGAAATAAGACTTAGAAGAAAAAATTGTAATTGTAAAATCAATGGATGTGCTTGTTAAAAATTTGTTTATTTCTCTGTAATATGCAAACCCATACTATCATACACAAAAATAAATGTAAAAAACACTATCCCTGACTCCATTTACTATTTCGACAGCGTTAGCGCGAGAAACCCCGACTTATTTGGGCGCGAAAATCAAAAATCGACAAATCGCTTTCGACAACTTTTTAAAGAAGCAAATATATTTGATTTATAAATACGTATTTTTGGTGAATGGGTTTTATCTCATATTTTACGATTACATAACTATTTAGTTATGTAATCGTAATATGTGAGATAAATCCCATTCACATGAAAAAATATTTGTTTGGTTGTCAAGTGTAATTTGTAAATAATACATTCGATTTTTCGTATATGTAAACGATTTTTTTGCATACAAGTGTATCCGAAGAGTCGCAACACTACGTGCAGTGACCTAACTACGTAACTTTGTAATGCGGTCAAGAATATAACTATTAGAAATTATTTACTGTGTAAATATGTGTTATTTTGCTTTGTTTGAAAGTTTTCAATTACATTTAGATATTAAGAATTGTACATTTTTAGATACAATAATGAAATCTTTCTAAATTCATGGTTTTATGAAAAAGGTTATCGAAACTGAATAATGTACGTATGAACAAAGTTGTTTCGGTTTGAAAAATATGAAACGTCAAACGGTACCTCTTAGATTTGATGGACTGTAATGCTCTTTTTGTGTTTCGTGATGAATTTTTAACGCAGCAGTTTGAATGGTTATTTCCACCTTGTGCACCTGAGTGATATCATCACCTGAGTGTACAAGGTGGAATTTAAAGGCTGCATATTTATTTCGGAATCATATTTATATTAGGTTAGTTAGTTCGTCCTGAAATTGCGAGATACCTTTGCTTTCTTGTCTCTTCAGTCTCTGCCTATTGAGAGGAATCTTTTAAAAAAATCAGAAAGTACCTAAATCGTACTTTTTTCCATGTATTCATGAATATTTTTTTATTGTTCCAGGTAAGCTATGGCAAAAACCTATCAGGACAGTTGAAAATTGACGAGTTTAAAAGAATAAAGATGACAAAAGTGGCTAAGTTTTTATTTTTTCCTTGGGGTAAGTTCGGACGCGAAGCAAGAATGAATACATTACTTTAAAAGTATCGTAAGTGGCACTACTACACTACTGCCAGGTATAATTCTTAAATACCTTCACATGTGTAGAACAATGATAGGTACACATATTAAAACTAAACATCGTAATTTACTGCTATTATCATAACTATTACCTAATCTGTGTTATTACATTCTAGTAGTCTGCGTAATTGTTGATGTAGGTAGGTACGTACATAATAACAGCAACAGTCTTAATCTCCTACAATTTAATGATTAATGAACGTAAAAGCTTTTTGTTCATTATTATATTAATTAACCGTCATTGTGCACCGTCTGCAGTATTGCTCAATATAGGTTCTCTTACTTTACCCGACGTTTTGGTTGTTTTTCAGCACCCAGTCACAGAAAGACTAATCCAAACAACAGATGTCAGAATCGGACTCGTCGCAAACGCGCGTGCGTAGAATCCAAAAATGAAAAGAGAGAATCCAAAGAGAATGTAACAAAGATATAGAAATGTTAAATGACAGGACGCAGATATGACTCTCCCTTTGAATCAAGTTTGAGTTGCCTGATTTGCACCTATCTATATTATTCTGTACCTATTCTAAGGTGGTAGTCATTTCGTGTCTTGAAGTAATAATATGAAGATACTTTGAGATTGCGTTCCACACTTCAAGAGAGTCTCTCTGTGAACATTGCTGCTGAAAAACAACCGAAATGTTCCGAACCGAACAAGTAGTGAATAGTAAAGTAATCTAATTATAAAAGTAGTTTAATTGCTACCATTTCTTTTTTATAATGTCAATTAATACCAAATATCCGACAAATGACTCGGCACGAGATTTATGACCAGCAATCTGACTTTGGCACCGAGAACTATTATTGATTCACTGTAACGGATTTCTTCATACCGGTTCGAACCTCGGAATAAAAGAGGAAGTGCTCTTAAAACCTCAATATTGTGGAAACTATATAGTGTCGCCAATTATCACATATTGTGTTTAAACACACACGAAAACATAAGACATTCTTCCTACAGTCCCGGGTCCTTTAAGCGGGGCGTGAAAAAGCATATGATGAGGCCGTCAAGCTGAGTGTCACCATTGTCACACGGTATGTGTAAGTAATGGTGACCCTCTTTTCTTTGACTTTGCCTTCAACTTACCATCAGGCAAGGCAAAGTCTAATTGACGTGTCCAATATAAAAAAAAGACAATAAACAGAAAACAAGCTTGACAGGCGATAGCCAATCCCTCCTCTTTTTGAATTGCCGCGCTCGGGTAAAAAGGAAATGGTGATCTAGTTGATCAATGATACGAGTATATTAGTAATCCATTGAAATGTTACTTTATTTGGAAAATCTTTGAAAGCATTTATTTTTTAATACACGAGTGGGTTAGTGTAAAGTGTAGTCCAATAGTCCAGCATCAGATCCTCGTCCATCAACGACAGGTGTACAGACTTGCTGCAGAGGTTGAGCTGAGCGTAAAAGACCTTGGTGGAGCACCATACACCCCATAACACAATTATGTCGTTATTTTTCCACAAAATCGTATATTGCCCAGCATAATGTCATTATGACATGCTCCTTCAGTCAACTTCTGAGTAAACCTCACATATAAAGCACTTAGATCCTGATCGACCACCTGAATCTCATGGGGGTGGACTCACGGAAACAAATTTACTGGCGTGGCCAGCGTGGCTCTGGTAGAATTTCTTGAAAAACTTGACATCAGCGTTTCGCCATTAATAATTTTATAAACTACTAGCACCGCGCCGCGGTTTCACCCGCGTAAATCCTGATCCCATGGGAATATCGGGATAAAAATTAGCCTATGTTACTCACGAAGAATGTAGCTTTCTAATGAAAAAAGAATTATTAAAATCGGTCCAGTACTTTTTGAGTTTATTCGTTACAAACATAAATACAAATCTTTCCACTTTATAATATTGGTATATATTAGTATAGACTACGCGACATTGGCGGAATTGATGATAAGAGCACAGATTATTAATCAACATTACCATTAATCTAGAATCGAATTGAAGGACTTCTTTGTTTTTACTTGCATGAAAACGTAAACAAACCTATTCGCAAAAACTTGAGTAAAAACCTAAATAAATTGCTTTTGTACGAAAAACTAACTAACAGCATCAAAACCGCAACTGAACTTTAAACCATATTCAGCAGTTATGAAATTGAATGTTTCTTTTTGCACAATATCCGGGACCGCGACCATCACATACCTGGTATACAGAAGCATAACCGATGGCCAGTTTATTGGAGTAGCCAAGTATATTCTTTACTTTTTTAATCTAATAGTAAATTACCCAAGTCACGGCATTAAATTATATGAACTTATGATTATTTATTTATCAATCATTGAATAAAACAGTTTTATGGTTTCCTACGAGAATTTATTATAAATGACTTTTATTGCAGCGTCAGTTATGGCGATTAATATAACTTCATACGAGTGCAAAGTATCGGATGTTCTTCTATAAATTCTATTGATGACCGGTACGTCAGCGCAAAACATATAAACAAAGAAATGAGTATACAAATTGGGAGAGGCTTACTGTCCAAGCACCAGACTTTTTCTCATGAATGTGTCATCCGCGACGAGGTTAGCGGGTAATAAATGCAAATTAACACAATTATTTGACACTTAAACTCTATATTACGTCGTTATAATTATATAACCATAACAATAATAACAATTCACACGCCTACTAGGAGGTATTATTAAATTCATTACCGTTATTGTAACCGTGAGTATCTGAATCCCTCGTTTTCCTCACGATTGCACCAACAATACACCTGGCATTATGCAACTGCACTCTGGCATGGAGAGGATAAAAAATTGGGCTTGGTGATTCGGCAGGCAGGGGCGATGACCCCGCTTTGTACAGAGATGAGCAATTCGAACTTTGTTTCGAAACTAAATTTAATACCACTAAAGGCATATTGCTACTTAAAATGGTCGTATAAGGTTTATATGTCCCCTGTCGAGACAGTCCATGACAAAATGATGACTCTATAAACCCAGTGATTTAATATTCCTGCATTCATTTGAAAAAAAGGTAAACATTTAAATTCTAGTTCGTCCTGCCGTGAGATTTCACGTATAATATGTGGGCATGAAAATGAACTGTCAAGGAGATTTCGCGCGAACTCAGTTTTTTTTTATACCACTTAGGTGGCAGACAAGCACACGGCCCACCTGCTGGAAAGTGGTTACCGTGGCCTATGGACGTGTGTATACTCCAAAGGAGTCACACTCGCGCTGCCGACCCTGTATGCACAGAGTTTCTGTGCCGTCAGAGTAGAAGACAAAACAGGACAAGCCTTTAGTCTTCCCACTAACAGCAAAAACTCTCCAGTGATCTCTGGCTACCCTACTCACCGCTGGGGCGGTACTTCCCCAGTCGGACTGCTCAATTGGACGGAAATACCGCCGTGTCCTACCTCCTAATGTTATAAATAGTTGAAGTGAACGGCTTTCAAACTATTTAAACTGAGTTCTCGCATTTTAGTTAATGAAATTTATTAAGTAAATCCTTGTAATGCCTGTGACCACACACTTTTCACATTTACCTTGAAATATTTTGCAGCGGTAATGTGTACCTAAAGTATACTCAATGAAATTCATTGAGTAAAACCTTGCAAATCAATTTAGTTCTCCTTGATCGCGCTTCCATTTATGTAATCGCTCTAAGGCTGTCAAAACCATTTTCCCTTTCGTCTAATACCGTGCTATAAGCCTGTAAAGATGCTGCGTCATACGTATACCAGTTCAATCAACGAACATTCATCTCCCCAGCGAGTGAGACTCATAAATGAGCGACTTCTTCATCTCACCCGTGATTGTGCAACTTTCACCTGACTCATTAAACTTTGTCCTGAGTGTATTCACTATAATCGCATTATAATGCTCTCAGCTCTCAGAATATGACTGTAGTGTTTTAAAACATTCGAAATGAGTTATCAATACGCTTTCATAAGCTTCACTCATTCACTCTCTCTTAAATATGTGTGTAAAAATATCGATTTCTAATTTCAGTAAAATAATTTCAAACCATCCAGCTGATCTGATGATGGTGTCAGGTTGTGCAGCAAACGACTACTTGGAATCTCTCGCGCCTCATTATTTTAATTAGTAAATTGTCATTAGGTACCTTAAACACCTGGGTTACTTTATGATAATTTAAAATTTGATTTTAATAATAAATGACAGTACAAATCGTTACTAATTGTCTTCACTTTCTTCAGAAGTGGAAATGCTATGCCTGTCATTCAGCTGCTGCTTTTGAAACAGTTAAATTTTAAATTGTTCCAAACTAACCCTGTATTAGGTATACGAGTATGTAACGCTTTTAAAGTAGTGATGAGTACTAGTACTAATGAGTACTAGATAATATATTAAATAACTCCCTCGTATGACGATTATACAAAATATTACAGCCTGAAGTAATATTCCGTTCTATCTTATGTTATAAGTCCCAGATCCAAAGAAAATTGTTAACCGTACTTATGACAAAAGCTTACCTAAATTTCAAGAACCTTTCGAAATTCTCTAATTAATTGAACAACAGGCGCCCTCTTAATAGAAATCCTGATATCTTGAGCACAAATGAGTTGTTACACTGTTAGCAAGCATACATCTAATTCTTGACCGTCAATAAGCTTTAGCTACGTAAATGTGCGCTGATGTTAGCTGTGTTTGCTGATGGCTTTGGCCCCTCTTGGTCATTTGTCATTTAATTTTATCAGGTCTGAGTGTGTCTGCATCTATAAGACAATTGGTCTCTCCGCAACTGTAGCCAACTCACTGGAACAACTTTCTCATGAGTCACCAGCAGGTACCTCTGACCCCGGTATCACCTGTTGCATAAATTATTTGCATTGAGGTAATATGGTCTACATTCTGTGTCTTTTGAAATGCAATTTGCATTTTTTTAATTTCCGTATTCTATTTCGTAACGAAAAGAAAATTGCAAGGTATTGTGAATATCATCTGCGTACATACTTTTGTAGGAATTTCAATTTTAAACTTCAGGGAAGGTTCACTATCGCTGATTTAAGTATATTTTCCCATTGAGAAATCAAGTGAAGACGTAATTTTTTTTTTTTACAGTGATATATCAAGGACGCACGAACTAGCAGATAAAACCAAACTAATCATGGGGTAATACAATGCATAAATGCCTAAACTATGTCTTCTCTATGCCAAATGTCATCCAGATTAAATTTGTAATTGACAACTGTCGACGCATTCGTAATTAATTGCGGCTTCTTAATGATCCCCTTTATTCATATCGAACTTAACAAGTAATGTATGTGCTGCATGCGTCGACAGTTTTGTCGTATGCGGTCGACTCTATCCATAGCCCATGAATCTATCCAAAGTGAGAGTGAAAAAACACAGTCTGTTACCTGAAATACAAATTGATAAACCTACGGTAACCGTTAGTAGAATATAACACTCAAAACATTACGCAAGTGAGATACACTCACAGTTCATCATCCTACCATCTTACCTTCACCACTGTTAACCACAGGCTAACTAAGTATAGCCATTATTCTCAGCACAATACATGTCTACAACAATTGCTATTATGCAGCTGTTAAAGGCCATATCGCTGAACAGTAGCTGCCTTTGAGACCCCTACTTAAGCGAACTATACAATTATGAACCAAGGAAACAAGAGGTTCCATTACTTTCTAACGATACGGTTGCACAAGATAAACATATTTGCACGCGAGCTGATGTCAACTGGGGAAAGTTATAATAGCGGTGTTCCTTAGTCCGTGCGGGACAGATAACTATGTTTGAGCTGATAAGATAGTTTGCTGAACATCCGAGGAATGCTGAGGTATACCTTGGGACACGTATCATAGACCTAAATCACGAAGCAAACGAGAGGATGCGCGCGGATTGTTTTGCAATAATATCTATGCTTGGTGAATTTGAGCTTGTCCATTGCTATCCTAAAAAGACACCCAAGAAACATGTACTACGCGTATAGAGCTAATATTTGGTCCAAGATATACGCCCCGAGGTATCAGATACCTCTCGCCTTTTCTTTGCCGGTGTCATATATCTTCTCTGTATCTGCAATTAGCTTTAACATTGTTTAGCAATCTTTTGTAATGTACATAAGATAATTATATCGCAGGAGTGATGTAACTGAGATAACATATTTTATGATTGTAAAACATGGCAGACATGGATTTTAATTGCAATGTGCACATGTTTCAAGTAGCAAGTAATCTCTTAACGGACGAGTTAGGTATTTACTTAGTATAATCAGTCAATAACTACCACTTCAGAAATATGGCTACAGTCACAATCAAAAAACTCCAATTGCAGCTTCAATGTTCTCATACAATTCCATGGAGCATAATATAACCAATTATTATATTAAATCTAAGAACTTGTTACCATAAATTGAAATTGTTCACAGTTTCATATTTAACAATATGAAACCAAAAACATGATTATGAATGTAGAAAGTATTGATGGTACAAGACTATCAGTGACTGTCAGGTAATTTCTACCGATTCTTGAGCTGTGGGAAAAATAATCCGCAGTTTTACTATTTTCTACTAAACTTTTACCTCTGACGGATCTACAAGTCAATGAAGTAGTTATGGTGCGACACTAATTCACATAAGGGTGTATGAGATCACACCAAGATCTTCCGCTACACTTGCTGATGAGGTTCTAGCACATAGAAATGAAGAATACTAAAGCAGATACTGGGCTCCAAAGTTGCCCTTCGGGTGTAACAGTGATAGGTGCTCGAATGAGGAAGGCTAAGTCGCGTTTTTGCATTGTCGAAACGTAGTCGTTTCGTGCACGTTAGATGTTGTTATTCTGCGTTCAGTAGAATAACAACATCAAATGGTAGTCATATCAAAAGGTCGTGATGTGAACTGTTAGATAGGCCAAGCTGGCTCTGCGTAATCTCGCCGCGCGATTATTACCGCAGGATTCTGCGAATTCGGAATTCTATAAACTCAAAGAAATAATTCCTCAACCAAATCTGTATTTCACAAGATTTTATTTATACAACTTAGGTGGCAGACAACCACACGGCCCATATGATGGAAAGTGGTTACCGTGACCTATGGACGTGTGCAACACTAGGGGGGTCACACTCTTGCTGCCGACGCTGTAAAACTAGATAGTTTTAATGCCGTCAGTGTAGAAGACAAAGCAGGATAAGCCTTTGGGCTGAGGTACTTTCCAAGTCAGACTGCTCAATTGGGATGGGAATACCATCGTGTCCACCTTCACGGTTCTCTTGTAGGTGTGTAATTCTTGTGACTTTAGAAACTGACGAAAATCACGAGAAATTCTATTCACCATGTTGTCATCAACCTCCGAGCCTTCCACCAACTCAGTTGGGTTAGCTTTCAGTATAACTTAGCAACCGCCGAACTTTGATATTGTCTGTAATGTAATGACGTGAAGGTATTTTACTAGCCAAGTACTGTAGGTCTACCATGAGTTGTTAAACGTGAGTCGTATACGTACACGAGAGTGGTAATGGGACCACGTGGTTACGTTTCCGTATTTTTGACATCTCCAGCCATCTCTACCGTGAGATTATTTCACGTTACAGTTTACGGTCTCGACGTTACCGTACCGTGTATACTGTACAGTATAAATGATTACAGAAACAATACAAAGTAAGACACAGTCATATTTCGATAAAAGAGTCTTTATTTCGTTTAGCTAAAAGTTGCTTTTGCTTTGTTGGTCGGACGAGATGACACGAGAGATTGACCGGTCGTGTGTCACGTCACCCGTCAATTGTGTTTGTGCGATTATGTGGTATTTTAAATATTAATGATGAATAATCGCCGAACAAGAAATATACTATTAATACTGTTGATTGATGCCGTTTGGTCGAACCTGCTACACTTTGTACTTTTTCCACTATATTTTATTTTTCACTTGACCGGTTTCGCAATAAATGTGCCTAATATGAAATTACAGGAATACGTGTACTACAAGTTTAAGGGACTAGTGACCCGGACGTATGTTTTATTCTATTATAATAAAAAGCCGTAAAGAAAATGTGGCCACTCAAAGTCAAAGTCAAATTCTCGCATCATAAGTGGGTACCGCACGATATCATTCAACGCGGCGAGTCTCCTCGCCGGATCGCCACCATGGATCCTGGAAGCGAGATCCCTTTCGGCGCTATACCGGTTCCGAAAGGCGGCGCGGGAGCGGGGTCACGATCCCGAGCCCGAAGAAATCCGGGCCGCGAGATCCCGGCTCCACATGGAAATGGTGCCGGAATGGGAGCTACGACTTAGGCGACCAGGCGCAGGGCGCGCCGTAGTAGCGGCGGTAAGACCCATCATGGGGAAGTGGCTAGAGAGGCCACACGGCAGCCTCTCGTACCGTCTGACGCAGATGATCACCGAGCACGGGTGCTTCGGGAAGTATCTGCGTCGGATGGAGAAAGAGCCAACGTCCGAGTGCCATCACTGCGCTACGCGAGCGAGGACTCAGGGCCGCACACGCTCACCGAGTGTCCGGCGTGGGAGACGCCGAGACGGGAGCTTGTGGTGGCCCTGGGAGTGAGAGTTCTCACACTCTCCACCTTGCTCGCGGCGATGGTCCGCTGCGCGGATGCGTGGGCAGCCGGCGCCTCCTTCTGCGAGCAAGTAATGCTCGTGAAGGAGGAGGCGGGGCGGGAGCGGCAGCGGATGCGACGAAGGATCGCAAGCCAAGCTGCCCGCGTACGAAGGCAACTCGGGCGTCGGAGTTCGATGAACGACCTCCGCCCCCCATGAGCGCAGGCCTGGGGGTGACAGTTGGAGCCGCCTGTCACCCTGGCAGAGGCTGGCCGCGGCGGTGGCGCGCCTGGCGTGCCTTCCCGTTTCCGGGGACGAGTTGGGGACTCTGTAGTCCCCAAACCCGAGAAGAGGGCCAGATCGTGAGAAATGGCCCTGCCGGCGAGGGATATGCCTGTCAACCTCACCTTCGGCAACCAAAACGACCCACAGTTTTAGTCGGTTCGAGTCCGACATAACCTCCTTCACCGGCTCCGGTGGGGAGGTATCCGTGGGGATTTTGCGCACGTAAAAAAAGAAACAAAAAAAAGTCTAATTCTATAAGGAAAGTGGCATGAAAGTAAGTAGGTATTTTTAATTCAGTATATAGTAGTCGGCATCATAGTAGGTACACAAAGGTGCTTGGTCTGGAATCCGGAACATCCTTGCGTCGCTTCCTGGACAACGAACACGATGCGGCAATGGCGACAGGGGATCAATCAATGGCAATCTCAATCAATCAAATCAAGGGAATCAATCTCGCAGGGGGACCCCTGCCGCTTACGGTAAATTCCGGCCGAAGTGGGAGCGGCCCTGTAGTGATGCTGTCACCCCTACTATCACACCGGTGGCCTCCAGGTCTAAAAAGGCCACTTTATTGGAATCATATTAGGATAATATTGTCTTGCGGTGATATTTACACGAAATTAGAATCTGCTTAGTACTTGAATTATTGTAATTCGGCTCAAATGAGTAATCATTTAACGAATTTTATAGAAATCTATTAGATTTACTGGAAATTCATGAAATTATTAGTTTTAAGTAGAATCGCTCAACGTGACCTTTTTAGACTCGCTGATGTTTGGTTCCATATTATTTGGTTATTTCTTGATATTGCTATACAACCTATTTTACTAGGTTTATGAATATAGCCAAATATAAATGTTGAGGTGATTTTTTTTAAAATTTTGACATCAGATGTCACTTAAACATACAAAGGATTTTTGATGTACGGTGAGATATCTAAGAATTTGGAAAATATATGCTATACATACCTAACCTATACGAAAAAAGACTGTTTTCAGCAAATCTAGCATTATTTCAGAGAAGACTGGTTGAGATCTATTAATAGAGGTATATTAAAGACTATCTACGTCGTGTATCTTTCCTAACTTACAATAATAAAAATGACGTCTTCTCCATCTGAGTGCTAATCCCAGTTGCATTCAAACCAAAGTTCGCACTTTGGAGCCCAGGGTCTTCTATTCTGTCCCTATTAATTTCTTTAGGTTTAGTTTGTTCTCAGATCGTGTATGAACACTGATAATTGCCTACCAAAGTATTCCATATTAGTATGTCACAATACTGTGACTTGAATGATTTTAACTTTTGGAAAAACAAGCCTAAATTTTGTAATATTAATAAAATTTAATGAATCTTATTTTTTACAGTTGGAACAATAAATAAAAGGAACAGCCATGTGAATAAAAAATGATAACAAAATCGATGCCAATACTGATGAATAACTTCTGCAATATTCTAACCTGACTGGCTATGATACATTGAATTCTATAATTATAGTTAATAAATTTTATTTTTTAGATTTATTTTGGTAAACTTCTATTTTGACAAAATTTACCCTGTTTTCTTTTCGAAGTTGATCACCAAATTTATAATATATTAATAACAAACATCTGTTAGGCAGCAGACCTACTGCTGATTAATGGACGAGACTCCGGTGCAGTCTTTCCTCTCGGGGTTGGGGAGTCTCACGACAGTGTCACACTCGCCCCAAAGAGCCAAGATAACCGAAAACGTTTCATCGAAAGTACAAGCTTTGGATGTAACCGGAACTAGTTTTGAATTTTGAGTGATACGTTACCGTGAGAGTGTTTTGGTTTATGGTATTTATCAATTGTATATACAACATTGTAGGTTGAGTACCATATTAAAACAACTTTACATAGTAACTACAACAGCAGTTTTCATATTTTAAAAATATTTAATAATATAATTGAGTTTAAATATGGGTCGTTTGATAATACAATATAGTATCTAATATTATTTCATAATAAAAGACAAGTATTTCATTTTGCTACGTGACAGCTGTCCGGCCTCCTTTCAAATATGTGCAGTAGAGTCAACGCCAGAAAATGAGCCCCCCCAAACTTGAAACTAAAAATGACATCGCCGCCATAGAGCCACACGGGAGAACGTAATGGTATCCTATTGGTTAAGCCATAATTACCATAAACCAAAACACTCTTACGGTAACGTATCACTCAAAATTCAAATTTTCAAATAGTGCAATGACAGCCACACGAGAGCACGTAATGGTTTCCCATTGGTCAACACATAAACTCCGAAGTTTATGGTTTACTGTAAGAGTGGTTTTCGTTTATGGTAACCATGGATTACCCAATAGGGTACCATTACGTGCTCTCGTGTGGCTGTCATTGCACTATTTGAAAATTTGAGTTTTGAGTGATACGTTACCGTAAGAGTGTTTTGGTTTATGGTATTATGGCTTAGCCAATAAATTACCATTACGTGCTCTCGTGTGGCTGTCACTGTACAATTTAAAATTTTGAATTTTGAGTGATACGTTACCGTAAGAGTGTTTTGGTTTATGGTAGTTATGGCTTAGCCAATAGGATACCATTACGAACTCTCGTGTTATTGTCACTGTAAATATTGAAAGGAGGCCAGACAGCTGTTTCGTAGCAAATTGAAATGCTTAGACTTTTTATTATGAAATAATAAAAACAATAATGTAGTATTAAACGAACCAATATATGTTCAATCATATTAAATATTGTTACGTGCACGGGGTACAATTAAATGCCGTTTACTCAACGAAGAGATTTATTAGCTCACCACAAACTAGACAATTCAATCACTAGTACACACAGTACTTCTTCAACAGTTCCAGTCGCTCAGTAGTTCACAATGGTCCACAGTCGTTGCTCAGGTCGCAGGTAGAATCTTCTTCGGTCACTTAAGTTCGCTGTGTTCGTTATCGATCTCAAAGACTGAATGAATCGTGTTGCTATGCGAGCCTGTTTTTATACCTCTCAATTAGGAGGATCGAATTATCTGGAAAGTTCGCGAGCGATAAAAACCTATTCTTTTGATCTTGCCGCCGTCGCTGACCTTCGAGTAATTTCTCGATATTTACCTACTGTTTGTTTATATTTGAGAGTGTAGGTACTCGTAGGTAGGTTGTGACTTTTTGTTGATGATTCTAGATTTTTCTATGCCAATCGGTAGAGTACCTCGTCACTAACAATGCGTTTTTAATTCTTGAAGATTC
This sequence comes from Eilema griseolum, assembly GCA_963662185.1. Lineage (NCBI taxonomy): Eukaryota > Metazoa > Arthropoda > Insecta > Lepidoptera > Erebidae > Eilema > Eilema griseolum. Next base: position 26,782,599 of record OY759240.1, read on the forward strand.
GATTATTAGTTTTCGAGATATCGACGGCGGTCGTAACAATATTATCAAAAATGAAAAAGGTATTGAAAATGTTTAACATGATTTAGTACTTATATGTATAATTTACGTTATACAATAAAATTCGTGAAACACTTTATCAATAAACGGTTAGCGTTGCATGCATAAAAAATCAATGGAAATAATAATTGATCGGGAGAGCCGTTCGACAATGTTGCGGATTTCGCTTTTATTCGTATGTCTGTTTGTTTGGTTATTTTTCACGAAACTTTGCACACATGTTCCTTAATTTAAAACATAACAATTGTCGAGAACTTTTTTGATAGCTATAGGAATAATGGGAGAGAAAGTTTACTGCCGCGCTATGTATTATCACGGATCACGGAATTTAATGAGTTTTGGCTAAAAAATCAAGGAAATGATTTCTCAATCGAACAATCCAAAGTCCCCCAACATGGCAACACTTGAATCAAATTATATTACTGAGTCAGTATATCAAAGTTAAAAGGCTAACCAACACAATTTATCTTCTACTTTTCAAAAAAATTATTTGACGGGGGTTTTATTTAAAATTGGTAGGTATACATGCAGTAGCTACGTTGCCACAGACACACACATACACACATATACACAAACAAGTCAAACTTATAAGACACGGGGCTAAAAGTAAATTTACAAATCATATGCAAGCATATGGTAAATGTGGCCCTCGGACTCCGAGCAAGCTTCGGATACGAACGAGTTACTCTAGGATGAGGATGATTGAATTATTTGTTTCGTGATTCAGCTATACAACCTATTTCAAGTAGGTAAACGAATGTAACGTTGAAGTGATGTTATTTTTTAATTTTTTGACATGAGATGTCAGTCCTACATGGATAAGATAAGACGGTCTGGAATTATTTATATTTAATAAGTCTAATAATCTGGAAACATATGCTATATGTACTAAATAAACCTGTTATAAAAATCTTTCATTATTAAAGCGAGGACTGGCTAAGACCTATCAATAGGTATGTAAAAGAATATCTACTCCTAACTTAAATATCTCGCTATTTGGAGCCTGTAGTCGACTATTCTGCTCCTCTTTTTGGATTGTTAAGGCTTTTGTGAGATTGCCGTCTTCTTGTCCGGAAAGTCTGTACCAGAGCCTAGGCCCGATGATTTAGTGGGGCTCATAATCCAGTCAATGTGTGGGTAAGTATATAGGTATCCAGGTTAAAGTGAAGAAGTGTTCTCAAATCTCATTGTATGAAATCTAATATTAGCAAACAGTCACATTTTAAAAGATATGAAATATATAATAAATTCTATTTACAGTTGGAGCTCGGAGCAATAATAAAAGGAAAATCATTTGAATACCTAACAATTTATAACAAAATCGATGCCAATACTGATGAACAACCTCTGCAATATTCTAATCTATTTCATAGCGAATTCTATATCCGTACCAGGCGTGAATAGGTTGATAAGTCGACTTACATATTTATTTTTTTATTGCATAATAGGCATTAGGATTGCTTCTTTCATAGGGTGAATAAATGACTAAGTCGATAGGTCTGTTTTACCGCACATAGCAAACATGTGAATTTTTGAATAACTCTCTTACTAAATGGTACAATGTGACGTCTTGAGATATTAAAAAAATACAAATTGTAATTATTTACACAACTCAACATGTCATTATAATACTGCCAACTATTAAGAAAAATTAACGAACAACACGAGATGTTCATTTATTTAAACAACCTACTTAACGTTTTTAATAGCATAAATCAAGTTGTTCAGTTATTACCGCTTCGAAATTGCGTTGTATTTTGTGACCAATAAATCTATCATCTATTAATTTTTTTATCCGTTGCGCATGCGATGAGACAAAGTGATATGTTAAATAGAGATAGCTGCAGTTTTGGCGGGTTATCCTTAAATCACGTTTTTTAGGTAGGATTTCGCGCGTGTCACTTGTCCAGAGTGTCCTTGACCGAGTTTGATTTGTTTTGGCGCGTGGTGATTAATTCAAAACAAAATTGTATAACAATTGTTTGGTTATTGTAATTAATGTAATAGGTACAATGGCGGCAAGAAGATACCGTTTTTTAGAAGAATTACGTGGAAAGTCATTAATACATTCTAGTGAAAGTTTAGAAAGTACAGAAGCCATAACTGAAGGTAAGTAAATTATTGTAAATAGGTATTTTGTAAACTTGCACATTAGCTTCTCTCCCCATTTAGGTACTTACCTACTTTGCAAAAAGTAGTTAGGTACCTAGTTGTGGGTTGTGGGTAAGTGAATCTTTAAAAGTAGGTATCTTTGTTGAACTTGAACGAATTCAACTTGTTAATAGGTAGGTAAGTATAACTTGATATGAGGAATCAACAATAGGTACTTATTAGCTTTCATTCAGTGACCTAGGCGCGTATACCATGCGGCACGTCATCACGAGTACGTTATGCTGCGTCCACATTTGTATAATTTCTAATATTCCCTCTAACCTATCCAACTAAGCTAATTTGCTTGTGCTAGGAGTGGGTTCACGTCAGTAGTTTAATGGCCAGGATTCGAACCCGGGACCTCTCGATCGTAGGGCCGACACCTTAACCACTAAGCTACCGACAAAATCTCCGTTCCGTATCATCGCCGCGTATCATGTTCGCTAGTTTAGAGGCACGCGCGTTAACGTGTATCATCTATACATATAATAAAATTGGAGTGTCTGTTTGTAATATTGAAATAACCTTTTTTTACTACATGCACATGAATATAATACGGTACATACACCAAAATAACAATTTTTACATTTTTTGTCTGTCTGTCTGTCTGTTTGTTCCTGCTAATCTCTGAAACGGCTGGACCGATTTTGACGGGACTTTTTTGGCAGGTAGCTATTTAATGTAATAAGGAGTAACTTAGGCTACTTTTATTTTAGAAAAATAGCGTTGACTGAACACTAAGCGATAACCGACATCAACGCGGGCGGAGTCGCGGGCAACAGCTAGTCTCGCATAAGACGATGCGTAGGGCGGTACTCGTGCCTGTTTAGATGAGGCTTTACTTTGTTTGTAGTTTTTTCAACATTGCGGAATTGGATCTTGATGAAATTTGGTACATGTATTTATCAATTACTTACAGGTACATAATTAGGTATTTATCGTTTCAAAAATTTCATATAAAGAGAATTTACAACCATTGGAAACAAAAAATTGTAATGAGTTTCCTAATGAGTGAATAATATAACATAACGCCTGTAATCCGTTAAGGGTTAGGCAGAGGTGTACCTAGCATCCACATTTCGCAATTATTTAAATAGTTGCGGGTACCAAATAAACGTATATTTTTTTTCAGGAAAATTAAAAGAGGTAGCTGAAGATTACGAAAGGTTCCATTTTAACAACGTTTCTGAGGAAAATCTGAATAAAGATTTAAACACTCAACAAATCAGCAATGTTAACCTCGAAGACGATCTATATCTTTCCGATGACAGTGTCGCTGATCCGGACTATGAATTACCGAAAAAGTGCAATGAGTCTAATACAGATAGTGAGATAGAAGAACGAAGTATTCCTATAATAACTACAGCCCAAGTTCACGTGACTTTACCATCCCAAGACCAAGATGAAAGTTTATCTATATTTAGCAGTGGTTTTGAGATTGATAGATTTCATACAAGTAGTCCAGTAAATAACAATCTTTCCAACAATAATCTTCGTTCTCCCATAGATAGAATAGCAGTTACTAATGACGAGACTATTTGCGAAGTGCTGCCTGTTGACTCAGAAGATCAAATTCATACTAGAAAAAGGAAAGGTAGATCAAGGAAAAATAGAGAAGAATGTAAAAGACTAAGAAATTCTGGTCAAAGCTACGTTACAGAAAAAGGTAAAGAAATTGCTGCGAGGCAAATACGAGCACTAACTTCTTGTAGACTGAAATGTATTGAGCGGTTTTCTGAATTGGAAAGAAAGCTGTGCTTTGATGAATATTGGACTTTAGGAAGCAGAGATCGGAGAGCTGCGTATATTGCCAGCCATATTATCATATTACCAAAGAAAACACAGAAAACCGACAGCAGAACTATTAATAGAGATTGCTATTGCAAATATACATTAACAATTAATAATGAAAGCAGACCAATTTGTAAAGATTGTTTTTGTAAAACTTTTGGGGAAACTAAAGGTTTCATTAACATTGTAATAGATAAAAAAAAACACTCCACAACCGGAATCATTCCAGCTGATACAAGAGGACATCAGCCATCTAAAAATAAAAGGACTGTTGATGATTTAAAATCTGCCAAAGATCACATCTTATCATTCCCATACTACGAAAGTCATTATTCCAGAAATAGAACAAATAAAAAATATTTATCATCGGACCTTTCTATAGCTGCTATGTATCGTTTATATAGAGAAAGTTGCCCAAATCCTATTTCACTTAAATTGTATTCCCAGTGTTTTCACGATTTAAACTTATCATTCAAAAAACCGGCTAAAGATACTTGCCACACATGCGATCTTTTGAATACAAAGATAGCATTAGCTGAAGGAGAGGAAAAGACCAACTTTATAGAAGAGCTAGGTGAGCATCAATCACAAGCCGAAAACGCTTATGCAGCAAAAAGAAATGACAAAGATGAAGCAAAGCGCAATTCAAATTTTCGAGCTTATGCATTTGATCTTCAACAATGCTTACCTACGCCATTCCTGAAAACGTCTGTCTCTTTTTATAAGAGACAACTATGGTCCTACAATCTTACGATTCATAACTTAAAAGATGATAAAGCTACTTGTTACATGTGGGACGAAACCATCGGTGCTCGAGGAGCAAATCAAATTGCTTCGTGTTTGTGGCATTTTTTACAAAATTTGCCATCTGAAGTTACAGAGGTCACATTTTATTCTGACACGTGTGGTGGCCAGAATAAAAATAACGCTGTTGCAATGATGTTCATGTATTTATTGCATGTGCATCCAACCCTAGAGACAATCAATCATAAGTTTTTGATTAGCGGACATAGCCACATGGAATGTGACTCAGATCATGCTCTTATCGAAAGAACTAAAAAGAAAACGCAGCTTAAAATAAATCATCTTAATGATTGGATGCAACTGATAAGATCCTGCAAAATTAATAACGGATTTGCCATTGTACCCATGAAACTAGAAAATTTTCTAAATTTTGCGGAATTGAGTTCCAAGAAAGGTCTATTTACAATAAAAAAAAAGGATGCTAGTGGTGAAAAATTTTTATGGCAACCAGTGAAATGGCTGCAATATAAGAAACCTATCGGAGAAATACGTTTTAAGACTAATCTTGACAACGAAAGCTCTTTTAGAGTCATAAATTACAGGAAAAGAGGGAAATTCAATTTAGACGCTATAGAATTAGAAGTTGTATCAAAAGAGACTTTACCAATAAGTAAAGAGAAAAAGAAGGATTTGATGGATTTATTGCCACTCATAGACCCCGTTTTTCACGAATTCTATAAAAACATTAAAACTGATAGTCACACATCAAACATCGATCCTGATTTAGACTCCGAAGACCCTGATGCAGGAGGAAACGGTGAAGAATTTAACTAATGCCATAATATTTTAACTTTTTTTTGGAATAAAAATTATTATTTTGCAATTGTTTGTTTCTTAATTACCTATACATACCTATACACATACTTACATGCATAATATCACGATTTCAGTCCCATAAGAGGTAGGCAGAGACTATACTTATTACTTTTGATTTTTTACACACGTACTTCCCTTAAAGGTACTTAGGTGAACAACTTGATAACTCATTGGTGAACAACTTGATATGTCATTTATTTTCTATAAATACAGTAAATTCATTAAATAATCTTATGTTATCTCAAAACCCCAAACAATTGAATTACATTCAGATAAAAAAGTATTCAATAACTTAAAATCTGAATTTACAGATAAAACTTAAACTTTAAAATGGCGGCCCTGAAAAATTGGTATTTTCGAGTTGTTAAGTTATTCACGCCTGGTACGGATATAATCACATGTGTGTACTATAAATAACAATAAAAATGTCTATTTTACTTTGCTTTATTTTGAAAAACATTCATTTTTACAACATTCTCTTCAAATTGCATATTTCATAATTATAGGTGCCTAATAGCAAACTTTATTTGCTTTACATTCATACATACATATAATCACGCTTTTATCCCTAGAGGGTTAGGCAGAAGTGAATTGACACCCACATTTCACCAATAATTATTGTATTTGGTCCCTCGTAATAGGGGGTGAGCCTATTGCCGTATTCCGGGCGCTATTGTTGACACGAGCCATGCATCTAGGGCTGAGTCGGGGCTGTACATATCTGTCTGATGTTAAACAGCCCTATCCCTTAGCCGCCTTGTACGACACCGCATGGGAAGAGGTGGGGTGGCGCTAATTCTACTCTGCCGGAAACTACGCGACAATATTATTTGCGTTCGGAACCTATATGTGTCTATACCTGCTGAATGGAGGAGGTTTTAGCACAGTCTCCGCTTGGACTTTAGAACATTGTATTTGACGTGTTGGTTCTCGATGGTGTAGAATATGTAGGACTATTCCATCTCTTCCCGTGGGTTAGAAGGTGGCTAAAGGATAGAGTGGTTCTCCATGCATAGTAAACATCTGTGTAATCACAGTAGTCACTCCCTTTATATCGTCCTCCAGCATCATAACGTCACTATTCGTTAATACCTAATTACTTTCAACAAAACATGGATATAATAATATGAATAAATAATAAATAGGTATCCTAGTAAAAAAGGTAGCCTAGTGGTATGGACTGCTGAGACGAGGTCTCGGGTTCGATCCCAGGTCTTACCATGGCACACACCAATGACTTTTCGATGCTTTTCGAAGTTATGTGTGTATTTATCGCAGGTTTATAAGTGCCCAGTTAATGGCAATAGACTCGCCACATTGGGACTTAAACATAAATTGGCGAAATGTGGGTGCTAGCACCTCTGCCTAGCCCTTCGGGGATATAGGCGTGAGTTCATTATATTTATTTATATATATATATATATATATATATATGTATATGTATATATATATATAAATAAAATATATATAAATAGGTACCAAACCATATGCCCAACAGCTTATTATAAGAAGGGCGCCATTTTACGGTAACGATACTCCGTCACTCAAAATTCAAACAAACACCAAACTGTCAAGTATTCTAGGAAATTATACGTATACATCAGCTACTTCCGTTAACACGAGAGCCACTACGGTTTACAAAGCTCATGACAGCCCAACTACCGTAAACGTAACCACGTGGTCCCAATATCACTCTCGTGTACGTATACGACTCACGTTTAACAACTCATGGTAGACCTACTGAAAGATGTGCATGTGTAAGTTAAGATTCAGTATGTCAATTATACCGCCAGGAAAAAAACACGTGGTGAGATAACGCAGTGCGTGCTAGACCTTAGTGCTATGTAAATTTTTAAGCATACGTGCACAAGGAAGTTGTCATTTTCACTGAACTGAGCAAGCTAACAGGACTAGTCAAATGCAAATAAACAATGTTACATTTCTTAGGTAACATTGTTTGAAATGATACCAAGCTGCATAATAAACGAGGTCATTAACCCGCAAACTGCTTCACTAATTTGTTTTTGTTCGCACGTTCATTCATCTGTATTAATCACATTTGGATTTGTTTTATTGCTACCACTACAATAAAACAATAATCCATCTTCTTCATTCGAGCGCCAATTCCTGTTGCATCCAAAACTTGGATTGTGGAGTCCGGTGTCTTTTCCAGGATTCGATTTGGTTGGGTATTACTACCCTAGAACTTTGTTCATCAATCAACGAAAATGTACATCTCATAGATTAATAAAAATAAACCTACAAAAATCTTACTTATATCACGCTGTAATTCGCTTTATAATGTCATTACCATTACACAGTAAGTACCTATTTAAAATTTTAATAGCAGATGTAGAATCTAAATTTAAAAGTTTTATGGTTTTACTGGGATAAATGACCTCCTCAGGTACCTATAAAGAATAATTGAAATTATCTGTTTGGTAAATAACTCGTTTTAAAACGAAAAAAAAGCGAGCTGGTCGCTTAAATTAAGGAAATGTGTCCATTCTGCTCAAACTTTTTTCTAATAATTATAGCCTGGTCGTATTAACAGTACGAAAAAATAAAAATTAAAAAATGTCACAAAACAGAAGGTAAGTAAACCGGATCAGTCTGCAGACATTCTCATAACCGTATTTCCAAAATGAAACAATTGTGACGTAACCGTAACACAAAAACCGTCTCATATACAAATGGTCTAAAATACCCGCAAGTAGCGACTACAATATTATTGTTCAGAGAAACAATGACGGTTAGTTTTGACACGAATGAACGAACGAAATAGAGAGTTGTTTACATCCGTAGAGAACAAAAAACGGACGGCACGGGTCGATGGTACCGCTCACCGCTCGCTTGTTGGCTCCTCGGTCATTGAGCAACTTAAGGGTTAACTATTATGCTACAGAGAGTAACCGTGAAAGATTTTGTTTGGTGATTATAGACCGAGATAAATTTATTTTTTATTACGTCATTGTTCCGGTATTTTGTGCCATCTAAACCTAAATCAGTAGTGATTTATTTTTATTACTTCGAACTATTGTTTATACTTTGTGTCGGTGAGTGTACGCAAGTTTTCCCTATTTCTCTTCAGTCTTTTTCCTTTTAGCTTGGTGTTCATAGATTCTAGTGATAGATTCGAGTGAGGGAGGCGGGGTACATCTCGTTTAGCAAGCGTCGCGTTTCGTTAACCTCGTTCAATTAAAATTATAGTGGTGTTTGACAAACCTTTTGCATGAATAGTACAGTCGGGTAGAAAAACATCTAGTGCATTATTTTTTTTTTTAATCACAGTTTCTCATTCAGTGAATGTTGATTATAATTAGATATGAATGAAAAAGGGGCATAATGTTGCATAGACCCCACATAATTATGATGATAAGTGAAGTGAAGGCCATGAAGATGATGATGACTTGTCGCCATGCTTCTCCTGGAGATGTTGGCTTGAGATGTTCTCCACTACTTAATGACAATAAATGTCGAAATTGATTAATGAACAAATACCATTAGAGATAGGTACTTCCAAATGCCAGCATGAAAAGTATTATAAATCAAGAAGTTGATACTTTCGGCTACCACTACCTAGCCATGTGTTTTTCTAGAATATAAATCTCTCTGTACTAAAAAAATTCAGGCACATCCGAACGGCATTAAATAACAAACATCTTCACAAATGACACTTTTAATATTATAGTAGGATCTGATTCAATGCAAGATGACGTCACGGAACGTCATCTACCCTCATATGGGATGAGGGCATGAAAATGTTGAATAGGTATACTCTTATGGTCATATGTCAGTCCTATAGGTACCTCTCAATCCACATGTAGCTGTACCTTATAGTACAGCAGTGGCGCCACGGATTCGTCTCGCTCGAGTTCTTCACGTACACGATAAGTGCCTCTGCTAGCCACGCCGCGTGTAAATAAACCTGTTAGACTCGCTCCAATAAATTGTATTATTGTACTGTTTATGGTGCCTTTTACATGCAAATAAACATTTATTATTTCCAAGTGCTCTGTTATGTTAATGTGAGGGAACTGCTACTGTATATATGTCGCGTGACATAGAACAGATAGTATAGTAGGCAGTGGTACAAGTCGGAAGTAGGCTGATCAAATACTTAAGAAACACAATTTGATGAAAGTCAAATGCACTATACAATTATTATTAGGTCTTTACCTATGAAATTGCCGAAATTTTCTTACAGACTCGTTTGTTATTCTGTAATTTAATTGCTATTTCCATTATTTATATTTTGTTTGGAAGTTGATTTATAGATTTTACAACTCTGTATTAAATTTTGTTTTTGTTGGCCGCTTGATAAATTAAATTCGATCTTCAAAAACAGTACATCCATTTTGATGATAAATTTCGTATTACTTTTTTAATACTGTCTTTTCAAAAATGAAATTAACGTGTTTGTTAGCTTAATGTTATCTCATTCATACACAAAAATCATAAAATTTCGATTTGTCATTCCTAAAAAAATGAAAAATGTTAGTACTGCAAATTGGATTCCTCCAATTTCTTCAAAAAAACGGTGATTTCATATGTAACGACCTATTATGACGAATGACGAGCTCGTAACGAGCACCGTGTAATAAAATATAGTCTTACAGAATTACGCCATCGAAGAAGCTTTACCGGTACATCCATTTCAAAAGAGTAGCTTTGTCAAGTAGCCCAACCTTTCTTATTTTAAAACTGCTCACTCCTGTCCATAGAACCACATTAGTTGTGAGCTCAGTCCTCGCCACAAATAGAAAGTGTCGTGGTCATCAATCATTGTAACGCTAAGACAAAGGCGCTCCCCGATGATCAACGTGCATTGTTGGGATATTCAGCGGTGGCCGCCTTCAGACAGCTCCGGTAATATCTTTAGTATATCGCGTTGACCATTAACCATTACTCACCGTTTCTCGAAAGTTTGACAAACTCGTGTCAAACGTTACATACGCTTAGGCTGTGTAATGATCTCCTTTCTGTGATTTTCCCAAGCGATTACAACAGTTCAAAAGAATTAGAAGGCTTGTACACGACGTGCAGCGCGAGTGTGACGTTGGATAAGCGCACGAGGATCCGTTACCCGTGAGTTAGAGTTGACATAGAAAATTGCAAAAAGAATCTGCATCTTAAATTTTAACCAAACAGTCTGGCCATCGGTTCTTTGCACAAGAAAAGAGCGGTAAATTCAAAAAAACAAGGGGTGACAACACCGACTATAGACTGAAAAAATGCGTTTGATACTATTATTTTTTATATTCAATAAAAGTTATTTTATACATTTTTATTTATTACGTGTTATTCATACCTGTACATATATAACAAACTGAGTCGGATAAGCTGCACAAACTTTAAAATTAGCTTAGATATCATCATCATAGCATTTAGTCCCGTTTGCGGCCCAAACTTGCACTCCGGTATTTATGAATTAACGGTGACTGTAGCCTAATGGTTATGGCGTTGGACGTACAATGTTGACGTTGCAGTTTTGATCCCCAGTCATTGCACTACCGGTATGAACCCACACAAGCAGTTTTATACTAGTAATTTCAGTTGCTAGTATGCTTTTATTAAAAAAGAAATTTTCTACTTACACATAAAGTTAACATACATGCTTGCTCATCATGCAAATAATGATCATGTCCAGGATACAAGAAAAAAAATTACAAGTCATTAATATTTATAATTTTATTATGATTCATAATCAAAGTCTGATTCTATAAATTCAACACCAGAAAATGAACTGTCACTATCGTCATCATCATCACGTACATTTATTATAAATCGTTCCAGTACTGTTTCTGTGATTCCATCTCTTAATTTGTATTCATTTTCGACGTGAATGACGTGATCTGTGCATTTCTTCCAATCATCAGCCGTTACACTAAGAAAAGACTCCTTAATTAAGTTTTCCATTTCTGCCCCTGGTACTCCTATATTTTTGCTAGCCACTTTTCGTTTAGCTAAACTCCATATGAGCTCAATAGCATTTAAATCACAGTGTTATGGAGGTAGTTTAAGCACTTCGTGGCCATGTTGTTTTAGAAGTTCTTCTGCTTTATACAAGGGTTCAGGCTTATTCTCTTTAACGAGGCACATTAATTCATCTTTAGTATAAATTTCTTCAAATGGAATGTTGTTTTCTCTAAGCCATTTCTGTATGTCACTTTTTAAGTTCTGCATTGTTGGTGGTTTATTTATTTGTGTAACATGATAACTAGCATTGTCCATCACAATCACACTAGGCTCTGTCAAATTTGGAATCAATTTCTCACCTAACCACTTCATAAAATTTTCTGCATTCATGTCATCATGATAGTCAGCTGTTTTTGATTTGGTACTAAATACTAACAGTGCATTGGGCACAAAACCCTTTTCCGATCCAGCATGTACTATAATATGTCTCTTGCCAGACGAAATTTTGTCTATCACTCCACTAGTGGAAGGACCTTGCCATGATTTTTTTACCTTATAATTTTGGTGAACATAGGTTTCATCAAGATAAATTATTGGTTTCCCTTGTTGTCGTTTCTCAGCAATTGTTCGAAGATATCTGTGTCTCCAAGCAGCTAGTTCAAAGTTCTCTATGAGCAAAGACCTTTCATTCTGGTTTTTCTTAAACTCGAAACCATTTTTTTTCAATATCTGCCGTAATGTTTCACGACAGCCGGTGAAGCCAATTGACTCTCTGAGTTCAACAAGTAAATTCCGTAGAGTAGGAACCTGTTTTTTTACACAGTAAAATTCATTAATCTTATTCCTAATAGCCGTTAAATCAAAATCATCCAGATTTGATACTGTGCCCTGACGAAGGCGTTTCTTGCCGGGTGTATTCCATTCTCCTTGGTTTATAGAACCTTCCTTCTTGATTGTTTTAATAGTTTTAACAGATATTTCTGCAAAGGAAAAATATATAAATGTAATTGAATGTAAAAAATATAAAAGCCTAACAATAATTTAACTGTTCCACTATACTATGAAGAAAGATAAACTTGTATGCAAACATTGAAAATAATCGTACAAAGATTTTAAGACATTTTTCAAAAACATAAATTTACCTGTCATCGTAGAAATTGTATCCAAATATTTCGTTTCAGAGTTCAACGATTCCTTTTCCTCAAAACATTTTAACTCTTTCACTAACGTCTTGACTCTCGCCATGTCACCTTCTAAAACACATACAAGAAAAAAAATAGTAAATAGTATTCACATGATACCCGGACATAAATATCAAGCCAACTATCAAGACTACTTACCAGCAGCTGTAAGGATTTCGTCTAAGCGATGTATTTTTTCGTTCTGGATTCGTTCATTATCAAGTTTTATGTCTTGATATTTGCCGATCATGGTAAATATCAACTTTCTAACTACGCCTTTGATAGCTTTAGGCATTATTTTTCAATAATTTCAAAAGAATATTGATCGAGAAACACTAAACACAAAAACGGGACAATCCGTTTGACAGTGACATAACAGTTCAAAAATATTGCCATGTATAGATTTAAAAAAACAGTCCAGTGCAGAGAACCGATAGCCAGACTATAGAGAGAAATTATTTAGAACAATATTTGTTTTACTTGCTGCAACGAAATTCAAAAATTCAAACGTGCAGCGCTAAATTCGCATCTAGGGAGTAGTTTTCTCGTCACCAGCGTGATTTGTACAACATACACGACTGTGTCTAAAATCGCGACATTTTTACATACATTTCTTACGAGTTATGTTGCCAATTGACCGTATTTATGTTGACATTTGTTATTCCACGCAGCCTATCACTACACAGTCTTTGTCAAAAAAATAAGGTTCTCTAAAATACTTATTCGCAAGCGCACATAATACAGAAATGTCGTTGATGGAGGGTGATTCGTGATTCGTCCCGGATTAGTGCACAGTTCTTGGGTAACGGAAACAAAATTCCACAGTGCGTTAGCGGACATGCCGTTTTTGTATGTGTAATAACATACCCATAACTCCCTTGAGTTCAGACAGAGAGAACATGTTCTAGCAACTACATTCGAGTGCGTTTGGTGACTTTTGTGCATGAAATCTTTTCTTACAGCGGGATAAGTATTCAGTAGGTATTCATCCAATCAATTCATTCATCCTTAGTAATTGTTGCATTGTTTCCCGTTGCATTCGAGACTTTCATATTAACCCTGATTATGTTTACATCTCCTCCTTTTGATTTGGCACACGGCTTTTATTAATGCCGTCTGACCTCTCAAGTCCCAACCTGTTCCAGAACCCTCGGTTAGCAGATGACGTTGGCTTGGCCGCGAATATGCTGATGGGGCCCCGTACGTCCAACTGTGGGTGACAATAATTCTGCTACACAGGTTTCAAGGCGTATACAAAACTGTGATAATAAATAGTTTTACCATGGCACACACCAATGACATTTCGATGCTTTTCGAAATTATGTGTGTATTTATCGCAGGTTTATAAGTGCCCGGTTAATGGCAATAGACTCGCCACCTATTGCATTGGGACCTAAATATAAACTGGCGAAATGTGGGTGTTAGCACCTCTGCCTTCCTCTTCGGAGATATAGGTCTGAGTTTATGTTATGTTATGATAATAAATAGATACGCTTCAGAACATACTTGCTCTGTCATCATATCACTGGAATTCTCGCCATAATCATGCGTTACAATTTTCTCCATGACAGCTATCTCGGCCGCAAGTGGCGGCTGCCTACTGCATGTCGTCCGATGCGCACGCGACGGTCCCAGGAAATTGCCTTAGCGGTTCAGACACCGTTAGAAACTGTAGATAACATTTTGATTGCGTTTGATGTATGGGATTCAGATCTCGGTACTTTCTACATAAAACGGTATGAGAGTTATTGATGTTGGTTTATTAATTGATAATGTCGCTTTGATTGATTACAAAATAAATATTTTGAAATGTTGGCAGTAACGAAGTGTTGCATCCTGGTTGTGAAAGTGAATATCTTTAAAGTATTTTCACGAAATACAAAATTTTAAACATTGCTATATTATGTGTAGGTAGGAAGTTATCTGTGTGGTGACGGAGAAAGAATACAATTATCACCACCCCATCTCATCCGAAGGGTGTCGAATTGCGAGAGAAGGAAAACTCGAAATGAAACACTGTACCAACCCGTCTGACCAGCGTGGAAACATTAGGCCAGAGCCTCCCAACATTGAGAGAAGCCAGCAGTGGACTACGATGGGCTAATTGTTTGGGGATGTAAACTAATAAATCTATATTGTAAATATGGCTTTGATACATAGACATAAATATACCTATCATGGATAATTCAAAAAAATACGCGGTTATGGAAACTGTATAAAGGAACAGAACGTTCTTTTTGGGTAGACACATAATTTGTTTCTCACAATACAATTTTCCTTATCAAATTTCTTAACGCCTTCGCCAGCAAAGGAACTAAGTACTTCCTCCAATAAACAAGATACCTATTTTTGTTGTTAAGAAATGTTCAGTGTCAGAAAAGCGACCTGTAAAGAAATACCGTTATTTTATGAACCTGTTAAAGTTCGCGTTGTTGCCGAAAATAGGCTGTCGAAATGTTGGTGTTGAATTGTTAATACGATTCTGCCCTACTTGTAATTCCACTATTAGAACACTATATTTTACATATTTATTTCCTTCTGCTGTCTTTCACAGTTGTGTAAGTGACTGCTGTGATAAAGTGACATAAAGCTCACCAACTATTACGTGAAATCGAATTCAATGATTGGTGAAATGTGGGTGTTAATTCGCCTCTACCTAACCCTACGGGGATAGAGGCGTTAGTATATGTATGTGAAGCTAGTATTATAGCAATAAATTATTCCTTTCTTGGCTGCAATATGTATCTCAATTTGCCATGTACTAGTTCTAAGTACGTATATTTGCACAACTGAAACGTTTAGTTCCAAACATATATGACTTATGTGCGTGTAGAATAAAAACAATAAACTTTTGTTACAATAGGGAGATTTTATGTTGTTGTGAAGCATCATACACCTACCGTGACGGTAAACGACACGATTGCCGCACCGTGCAGTTATGCCTCATGATTTGTAAGTTATGCGGTTTTTTAATATCTTTAATTTTTTTGTCTTAATTGTTATAAATTCTATCGTTTACTTTTTTATCTATAATGCAAACAAGCCCAAGGCCTATCATCAGGTGCTTGGCAATAGGTGAGGTTGTTAACGTGATCACCTTGCGATTGCGGAGGTAAGTCGTTAAATTTTAAGTAGCAGAAGGAAAGAAAGGAGATAGACCATTAGAAGCAGAAGGAAAGAAAGGAGATAGACCATTAGAACTCAGACCCCATTTTATAAACTTTCAACGAAATTCCAGTAACATTCGGATATCGTACCTGAATCCTCATGCACTAAAGTCGCACTAGCAACTGCATACTACATCACCCTGAAATGTTTAAGTTACCTAAAGAAATTAAAATATTAGGAAGAAATAACACAGGTATGCAGTCCGCTCACGTAGACATAATGTTGTGAATTGCACCTGTCGGTACCATATCGCCAGCAGTACGTGAGCCACATTAACCCAATTTCTCCTACTCACATTGTATTAGAATTTTGATAAAGGGAAACAGAAATTTGGCGACAAGTTTTCAACAACATTGTATTTAGGATTTTTAGTACTACTTATCTTGACAAATAAGCACATGACCTACCTGATAGAAAGCGGATACAGTGGCCTATGGACGTATGCAACACCAGGAGCGTCACCAGATTGTTTCAACAGTAAGAATATGGCAGTTTGATAATAGTGCCAATTACAGAAACAACACAAGGAAACCCTGGTTATGTGATGACGTATAGGGATGGAAATAATGTATCAGTAGGTAACTAAAGGAATGAAAATTCTGTCAGAAGACGGCTGTGCGCGAAGTCCTGGGTTGATAAGGCGTGATTTCTGAAAATAAAAATGCTTTCGTCGTGAGTGGCGTTCTTGGCCACAACAGCTAATAAATAATGAAAAACATTCACTATTTTCTCTAAAGGTATACGGCGTCTGCTGCTGCGATCTGCGGTCGGCCTCGAAATCAAACCTTAATTTACACTATGCCTTAACCATTTCTAAGTTCTTCGATGATAACACTGTGAGTCATCGTATAAACAGGATGTGCAATAAGTTCACTGACCTTCACTTACACTATCGATGGCATCGGCAAACAATCGCAGAAAATAATCGTGATCGCTGCCACACTTAATCTTAATCTGTTGGCGGGAACTTTCGTCGAGTCGGTGATCAATGATGGACTCGTTTTATAGGTTTATGACTTACGACTGCTGTGTTATGGTGTGTTACAGGAAATAGAACACTGAATAAATATGATGGATATGTTTTTGTAATATTTAGTAAGTACGTCAATTTCCTGGTCGTCAATGTCGTGGTTGTAGAATTAGGGCCACCCCATCTCTACCCATGCGGTGTCGTACAAGGCGACTAAGGGATAGGGCTGTTTAACATCAGACAGATATATGCAGCCCAGACTCAGCCTCAGATGCATGGCTTGAATCAATAATACTGCTCGGAATACGGCAATAGGCCGTGGGACCGAACACAATTATTGGTGAAATGTGGGTGTTAATGCACCTCTGCCTAACCCTCTCGGGATAAAGGCGTTTCTCAAGTACATACATATGTATGTATGTACTTGAGAAAAACCAGTAAAGTCAAATACAGATATACTACTGAATACTACTTAAATAGTGGTCTACAATAATGCTATCGCGATCTTAATACACATACCTTTGATTTGTCTGATGTTTCGACCAGGTTACACCGACTGTGGTCACAAACTGACCGATAGATTAAAAGTTATTATTGAAATAGTGGTCGTTAGTGCTTTTTTCACCCACATACGGAATCCCAGGGATTGTTGGACGAAGGAAATATACCTATTTAAATGTACTTAGGTTCTCTTTTCTTTCTTTCAAAGTATCTCCGAGAATTATCATTTATGGAAGTCAAAATTTATTGGTTCTACCGTAGACAAACTCCATCATAAATAGTTTCTGCATTTAAATCGTTAAAATTTACGGTTAGTTTCGAATAATTGTTAGTATTTCCTTTTGTAAAAAAAAAACATTTTAAATTATAATGACCTATTATATTCTATTTTTTCATGTAATTTGGTTTGTTTCTCATAAAATAACGTTAACTTGAAACGTTCGCTCTTAAGTTTATTATGACTAGTTTACCTAGAGTCTGATGCATTAGCAGATAGTAGTGAATTCTAGTAGATTCTACCAGAACTTTCCAACGGCATAAGGTCGGAAAATAAAAAGTAATATTCTTGTATGTGTAAGTTACGGCTCGTATACTCGTAATATAATCAGAGAACGGTCGGCGTCGGATCGTCATCCAATGTGTTGGAACGGGAAACGGTTCCGCGCCGACGGCGGCTGGCGGCTGGATCGCATTTCCTATCGCCCGCAAATCAGATCTGCAATCTAACATGTGTGATTTTAGGGGGCGTTTGATTCATTTATCCGTTTAGTATCGTACGTATGCTGTGTTAGAGTATGGCCAGCGAAAGATGACTTAAAAAAAAGGCGGCAAATTTTATAAACCAACAGTTTGCAACACCGAATATACATCGATAAAACGGAGTTGATACTATGATTTATGTTTAACATAAACATAACATAACATAAACTCACGCCTATATCCCTGAAGGGGTAGGCAGAGGTGCTAGCACCCACATTTCGCCAGTTTATATTTAGGTCCCAATGTAATAGGTGGCGAGCCTATAGCCATTAACCGGGCACTTATAAAACCTGCGATAAATACACACATAACTTCAAAAAACATCGAAAAGTCATTGGTGTGTGCCATGGTAAAACCTGGGATCGAACCAGAGACCTCGTCTCAGCAGTCCATTACCCATACCACTAGACTACCGCGTTTATTTTGTTTTTTTTTAATAGGTATTCCTAAAAACCAGTCTATATGAAATTAATGACAGATGTTTATTACGTTTTTTGTATAAAATTTAAAGAAAAAATCATGTGTCTATGCAGGATAACGCTTGCAGACTTGTGTTACCGAAAAGAACTGACGTGCTTGTACTCTTTAACACACATTTTGTTTTAGATATTCATGAGTAATAATTCAGGACCTTTAAAGTTACATTGAACATCAGTCTCAATGCCCCATCTTTAAAATACAATTATTGGCCATTAAAATATTGGAAAAATCTTTAAAATCAATAATTTATTAATCTTACAATTGGCCAGTATTAAAAATAAACAATTTACATTGAAAATTATCCGCAAATGATAACATTAAATGAGTATCAAGAAGTTTTCGAAGACTATAAAATACCAACTGACAGGAAAAAACTGTTGCCATATAAAAGTTTTGAAATAATGATTTGTTCATATTTCGTTGGCCAGAGTCTATTGTGGTCAAAAAATATCTTGCTTCTGGTAAAATAGCCATTTATGGTGAGATGGCGATGTTATTCAGGCGCGCACAGTTTTGTTTACATAGTTTGATTCACTACGAGCTCTTTTGGCGATGAAACCCATTGGTCTTTTACTATTCGAATTCGTCCCCCAGTATTAAATGTGCAGATTCGTGTCCTTCGTGGAATCAGTACAGGGAAATCACCACTGGTACATGGATATTCTTAACATGGCGTATCGTAATGCTCGGTGTATGTAACATTACGCCCTATAACACACATGACACTGACAATAGCGGGGTTACTTCTATACTAAAAAAATCCTATCAAAACATCTGAGCATACTTTTTGCAGTTTTTATCACATTTCGATGAATTTAAACATCATTAAGTCACAGATTATGTATATATTTGAGCCTGGACCGTTACATGACATTGGCTGCGCCGGCACCGCCCACTGTTCGCGCAATAAATATTAATTCTAGACGCCTAACAAATAACGGGTCATTATCACCCAGCTAACAACTGATTAAATATTAATATCAAATACTATACTATTCAATATTGTTTTCACATGAGGTACGGATCCTCAAAAGGAAAATACGGACCCCTTATTGGATTACTTTGTTGTCCGTCTGTATGTCTGTATGTCAGTCAAATTCTTTTTCTCGTAAATGTGTGGACGGATTAAGTTGAAATTTATACCAAATACTCGAAGACTGCAACTTCTTATAGTTATAAAAAAATAATCTTCTAGGACAACAATTCCTCCCTCAATTTATTTTAGTACGGAACCCTCAGTGCGCGAGTCGTTCAGTTTATTTTACTCACTACAGCTTACACTTACTACGCTCGAAAATCAGAGAATTTGGTTTTTTTTATACCACTTAGATGAGAGACAAGCACACGGCCCACCTGATGGGAATTGGTTACCTATGGACGTGTGCAACACAAGGGGCGTCACACTCCCGCTGCCGACCCTGAAGAAACCTAATGCCTCTTTTGAAGAACCCCATATTGTAGGCGCATGGAAAAACCGCAGCAGGGAGTTCACTCCACAGCTGTGTGCGTGGGATGAAGTTATTTATTACGTAATTAACTGTGAGGCCCGTGGCTCTGCCCGCGTCAAATTTTGATCCAATGTGTTATTCATATTTCAGACTAATCTATCCCATTCTATTCTAATTTCAAACAAATCCATTCAACCGTTAGAGAGTGATTGAATAACAAATATCCGAACATCTTGACAAAATTTAACATTGGTAATATTACTAGGTAGTAGGATAGAATTTATTCTTCTCCTATGTTTTTTTATACCACTATGGTGGCAGACAAACACACGGGCCACCTGATGGAAAGTAGATACCGTGGCCTATGGACGTGTGCAAAACCAAGGGAGTCACAATCGCGGCGTCAACCCTGTAAGCATAGATAGTTTCAATGCCGTCAGCGTAAAAAACAAAGCAGTAGCTTTTGGTTTTCCCATTGACAGCACAAAAACTGTCCAGTGAGCTCTGGCTACCCTACTCACCGCCGGGAACACAACACGAAGTTATTATGGCTGCGGTATTCTGTAGGGCTGTGGTACTTTCCCAGTCGAACTGCTTAATTAGACGGAAATACCGACGTGTCCTATGCATTTACAAAAAAAAAGAATCTAAGTATGTTTATCCGCATTCTAGATCCCATAACACAAGCTAGTTAAGCTATGCTTACCATGGGTCTAGATAACGTTGTGTAGAATGTCGTGGAATATTTATTTATTTATGTATCCGCGTAGCAGGCAACGATTTAGAACATTTCAGAAATCACCTAATTTTTTATCAGTTTTGGAGTGTATTATTGTCACTTTCTTAGTAAAACCGGTAGCTATTAATTAAACCTCTCAATTGTAGTGGAAAATGGAATTGCCAAGGTCACCAGAATCCGCACTTTATCTACTTCAGTGGTGTTAAACCGGTTTATTATTTAAACGAGATCAAAATATTATTTCAAGCTACTGCTAATAACCTGATATACATAAATTAATACGTTGAATTAATTCGACGCTTGAAAGTCAAGGTCGGAGACCTACTATGCTTATTGAATTACTAAGGTAGCAAACAAATACACACCTAGTGTATTGGTATGTTTCATTTATTGGTACGTTTCGCCTCTCTGTTTTTCAGTCCAGAACCTATTCCCTGTTGCCATCAACCAGACAATTTATAATGGGTGGATTATTTTATTAATCATCATATTTTTCATCGTCCCGGTCGCATTTGAGGTTATCCCTTTAGAGAGCGTGGTCAGGTCACTCCTTTTGGTTTGGATTATACGACTTTTTTGGGAGGAACTACCGCCTAACCTCGATAGGAAAGACTTCGCTTGCATGTGCGGTTGAACATGTAGGTCTTGGTGGGGTTCCAATAAGAGATACTCTCCTTATTTATTGAGGTCGTTGTATTCTATGCTAATATTTACAAAGACAAGTCATGAATCATAACGAGAAATGCAACATAAATTACGAGAACTTATAAGCTAATCTTCTAACATTAACTAGAAAGTCATTACTCTCGTAAATTTGAAGAAAATTGTTCCGTTTCACCAGAGAATTGTGTATTGTTATAATGTAGTTGATTTGTTTGTGTTACCCACGGAATGTGAAATCAAGAGGAAGGGACTTTAAACTCCGTTAGTATGAAAACCAATGTCGTCAAGTTCTCATGTTTTATGACTAGTCACGTCTTATAACACATTGACGTGATTGGTCTTTTTAATAGAGAACAAACAATCTCTGCATTCAAGTATATGTGTAAAAAATACTAATGCCACAGTATTACTATCTAATATCTATAAACCTACCATTAGTTCGACTTCTTTACGTACTGAAACTCAGTCAAGGGTTATGGTTGTCACAACGAAAAGTACTTTAATTTTTGGAGTGCCTATGGTGACCTTCGTACTCTATCATCAGAATAACCAGTTTCCATTTGTAACATGTTTGCAAAATTTTATAAAAATCGATTGAAAATATCTGTTTCAAAATCGAGTTGCAAGATTTGACCCAAGCAAATAAAGTTACATACATACATTAAATACATTGTGGTGGCGCGTGGGCCCAACGTGCGCGAGTGGACTGTATTGCGGAGAAGCAGATAACTGTTCTATTGACACTTTACACACAAAACAAGACAGGTGGCCGGGCTGCCGCGGATTCGATCCAGGCAGTGAATGCAGCCCGAGAAATTAGGAGAGGATGCACTAACCTTCACGACCCACGTGTTTTTCATCGCAGCCGGTACACGGATCTTCTCTTCCTTGCTCAGGAGCTGCCGTCAGCGTCACTAGATCCCTTGAGGAACACACGAGAGGCACCATCCGATCGGTAAAGGTCTATTAGGCGGTTAAAATACAACAAATATTATTCATTTCTGAGAGACGCGCGCGCGCGATCGCCTTTACGCTGGCTAGTTCAAAGCGGGAGTGGCCGTCCACATCTCACACAATGGCGGACGGAAGCTACAGCTAGCCCTACTCTATGGTTAGTGCGGAGGGGAAGACGGATCTAAAAGGAGTGTGTTTCCATGTCAAAAAATACAGTTTCCACATCGGCGCAACCATTCCCCCCGGCTTGAAGGGTTACCTTCGAAACGAAAAATGTGGAACAAAACTAATGTCTAATCTAAATCTAGGTTTGCGAAATAACAACTAAAATATAAACATAGATTGGAACTCGTGCCTACTGCTGGCTAGGCAGAGGGCAGAGGCGAACAACCGGGCGCAGATACGATCCGGTTGCAGTTTTAACCCGTACAACACGAGTTATCCCGCGGGCATCGGGAAAAATTTCCTCTACTACTCCTAGAGGCCAATGTAAAGGAGGCGCATTCTCAGTCATAAGGACTACCACCGTACCTACAGTAATTGGGTTGGATGGAGTATTCCATTTTTGACGTGACTGCAGCGTGTGCAAATAATCGGTTCTCCAACGATTCCAAAACGATTGGACCATCTTATCTAAAAGAGCGTGACGAGTTAGGAGGTGTATTCTATCGTCATCAACATCTATTGCGGGCAAATATTTTAAAGGAGTCATATTTAAGAAGTGAGCTGGCGTCAGCGCTAACGGCTCTGACGGATCGCTAGATAGAGTCCGACACAGCGGACGCGTGTTCATCACCGCCTCTACTTGCGCGAGTACGGTACTCAACTCCTCGAACGAGAGAATCTGTTCGCCTATGACGCGAAACAGATGCGACTTAAGGCTTTTAATATTCGCTTCCCAATTACCACCAAAATGACTAGCTGCAGGCGTGTTAAAGTACCATTCAATGCGATTTTCGGCTAAGATGTGAGCGAATTCACTTTGGTAGTACTTAGACCGTAAGAATGTGTGCAATTCCGAAATACTACGTCGGGCCCCTACATAGTTTGTACCGTTGTCCGAATACATGCGCTTAACCGGACCCCGACGCGACAAAAAACGTTTAAAAGCGGACATAAAATTTGGCGTACTTAAATCACCGGTCAACTCTATATGAACCGCGCGAGTTGTCATACAAATGAACAAACAAACATAAGCTTTCGTGGAGCGAATGCCACGACCACGAGCAATGGTGACCTTGAAAGGCCCAGCAAAGTCTGTGCCGGTGTGTACGAAAGGTTTTGCGGATTGAACAACACGACAAGAGCGATGATCGGCCATTTCAGGCGCGATAAAACGCGGGCGGAGTTTAAAACAAGGTACACATCTGTGTACCCTAGCGCGAATCAAATTACGAGCGGAAATTATCCAGTATTTCTGTCTCAAAATAGACATTAACAAATCGGGACCAGCGTGACAATTCACTTTGTGATGATAATCTACTAACAAATCTAATACGTGGTCCTTACGCGGGAGAATTACTGGGTGCCTTTGTTCAAATCCTAAACCTGAATTTCTCAAACGACCACCTACTCGAATGAGTCCATCTTCCAAAAATGGTTTCAAGTGTCGGAAAGAACGACTACAAGGTTTGTTAAATTCTAAATTTTTAAATTCAGAAGCAAAATAACACTTCTGCAATTCGCGAAGTATGATCAATTCAGCCTTATCTAAATCAGCGGCGGTTATATGACCGCGTGTAGATAAAATTCTCAAAAATCGGCCTACATAAACAACACAACGCAACAGTCTCGACCAAGACGAGACGCGATTAGCCAACAACAAAACCAGGGACTCTTCACGCGGGACCGACACCACAAGCGAGTGCTTCTTTTCCTCGGGTGGTTCGGAAACCGTAGTGGGATTGAATTGACTAACTGGCCACTTATCTAACGCGGCATGAATCCAGGACGGTCCACTAAACCATAACGGGTGATCTAATATTTGCGAAGGAAGCAGTCCACGAGAGAGACAATCGGCTGGGTTGTCGGTGCCAGCAACGTGAAAGAGATTTTTTGGCGCTAATTCCGATTGAATTTTTGCCACTCTATTAGCGACGAAGGTGTCCCAACGATGGGGCGAAGAGTGGGCCCAACACAAAGCGACTGTTGAGTCCGAAAAAGCTAAAATTCTATTAATATTAATGCGACTACTACAAGCATTGGCGATAGAGGTGATCAATCTAACCAACAATAGTAAAGCGCATAGCTCGAGGCGTGCCAGAGAGACGACCTTACGGGGAGAGACCTTCGATTTCGCGCTTATAAGGCTAATTGAAACCTTACCTACATTCGAGACATGAAAATAGACTACTCCTCCATACGCCCTCTCACTAGCGTCCGCGAAGCCTACTACCGTAACAACACTAGGTTGCGATATACCTACATGACGCGGAATTTGTACTTGGTCAAGCACAGAGAGTTCTTTTCTAAAGCGAGCCCACAACTTAGCAATGTTGTCGGGCGCGGTGTCGTCCCAATCACAATTCGAAAGCCAAAGCTCTTTTATAAGTAGTTTGGCGTACAGAACGACAGGAGCTACGAATCCCATTACGTCCCATATCCGTGCCACACACGACAGGATAATGCGTTTAGTACAAGTTTGCGGGGTCGAACTACTTTTCAAACTAAACGTATCAGATGCGGGCGACCAGCTTAAACCAAGCACCTTGTGCGTATCACTTTCATCGAACTCCTTAACCGAAGACAATCGGTGCGACGGTGGAATCGACTCTAACGCTGTTTGCGAGTTGCTCGTCCATTTCACGAGATCAAACTGACCCGCCTTCATGAGACTTATAACCTGAGCGGCCGTCTCGACAGCCTCGGCCTCGCTATCTACACTATACACGAAGTCGTCCATGTATAAGCCAGTCTCAATGGTGGCTCTCGCTTTAGGAAAT
This sequence comes from Eilema griseolum, assembly GCA_963662185.1. Lineage (NCBI taxonomy): Eukaryota > Metazoa > Arthropoda > Insecta > Lepidoptera > Erebidae > Eilema > Eilema griseolum. Next base: position 26,807,942 of record OY759240.1, read on the forward strand.
GCATCGCCCTCGTCAGCGGCCAACTGCTTGACGGCGCGAAGTGCGTGAAAAGGGCTAGATTTAAGCCCGAAGCAAACACGATTAAACTCGTAAACCATTAAAGGTTCTTGCGGTGAAAATCTATACAAAAATCGTTGAAACCTACGATCGGGTTCGCGCACTTCAAGGCACAAAAACATTTGTCGAATATCTGCAGAGAGTGCCACAGCGAATAAACGAAAATTTACAATTATGTCAAATAAATTACCTTGAAGATTTTGACCACAATACAAAATGTCATTAAGCGACACGGAAGTGCTAGTCTTAGCACTGCCATCTAAAACTACGCGGAGTTTAGTAGTAAGCTTATCTTCTCTAATAACTCCGTGGTGCGGGATAACGTACGAAGGCTGGGTCTCGTCAGTGTCCGCAGGCGCAGGTGAGATGTAACCTTTATCTAAATATTCGTTAACAACCTCATCATAGGCTTGCTTTAACTTTGGAGACGCCTGCATCTTTCGTTCTAAACAAAGAAAGCGTCTTTCAGCGGATGCACGGGAGTCCCCGAGCGAAAAAATATCTCCCTTGAAAGGGAGCGCGACCACATAACGACCCTGCTCATCACGAGTAGTCGTGCGACAATAAATCTCCTCAGCCATCTTGTCATCGGGGCTTAGGATTGGTGGGACATTGACCTCTTCAATCTCCCAAAACTTGCGGATGGTAGACTCCAGTGGCGGCTCGACGGTGCAACAGAACGAGGCAGTCGAGTGACTAAAACTATCTATAGAAGCGGGTGCGGAACCAATTATAACAAAACCCAGAACTGTTTCCAGGGCGTGCGGAGCGGGGTACGTCGGTCCCCCTTTGACCTTACGTGATAACTGGAGGTGCGGGAGAATCGAAGCGCCGATCAATATATCGACGACTCCAGGAACAGCGTAAGTCTCATCAGCTAAAGGCAAGTCTTTAAATTTCGTTAATAAAGTCGTGTCAACTGGGACGGTAGGCAACTGTTCAGTTATTTTATCTGTAACGAGCGAATCCATGTCAAACCAAATTTTATTATTAAAACGAGATCCAAACCTCGTTTTAACTGTGCCATGAACAGCTGACCGTAAACCTCCAAAACCCGTCACCACTGAGTAGGTTGAACGCCTATCAACATTGAAACCAAGACGTTGACAACAATCTTGAGTAATAAAATTACTTTGCGAAGCGCCATCTAATAGCGCTCGAACAATGTGCGATTTACCTAATGCATCAACAATAACCACGCGAGCGGTCGCAAGACAAACCGTAGTGAGGGCAGCACTAGCGGAGAACGAACACAAGGTGACGTCATTCGTAGCGGTCCCCGGGCAGGCCGGAGCGCGTGCGAGCTCGGGCTGCGGCTGCGGCGCAGGCTGCCGCGCGTCACCGCTCGACGAACCAACTGTGCTCACCTTGGATGCGGCATTACTATTTTCAAAATGAAGCAAAGTGTGGTGTCTCGCTTGACATTTGCGACAACCATTTCCACTATTACATAAACCCACGCGGTGTTTAGTACCGAGACAATTAAAACAAAGATTATTAGCGCGAACAAATTTATAACGATCACTAGGCGACAATTTTAGGAAACCAGGACACTTGTACAGTTGCGAGTGATGAGTACTACACAAAGAGCAAACAGGTGATTGTACACGTGCTGGTGCGGTATTAACATAAGTATGGGTTGACCTCGGTGACCTCGATGAGGCATCTATTTTGCGTTCAGAAGTAACAACCTTCTTCGCGCCTTCATGTTTCGATGAAGAGCGTTGCAATACCTTTATATGCTCGCGAACAAAACTTTCTAAGTCTTCGAACTTAGGAATTTTACTGCCGCGATGATCCGACTCAAACAAACGAATGGTTTCGGAATCTAATTTCTTTAAACCCATATACAAAAATACGAAGTCGCAGAGGTCATCGATCTTCAAGTTCTTTACGGCGCGAACAGCTGACGCGAAAGTATCTAGAAATTTCTCTAAGTTTTGATCGTTACATGCCGTAATAGATTTCAAATCAGACATCTGATCTAAATAGGCGTTAGCTACCGATCTTTTATCCTCATACTTAGCTTTCAAAGTATTTAAAATTAAATTATAATTCCCGGCACTAAACGTAATTCCAGCGCAAGCGGTTATAGCTTTACCAGTCAATTTTTCAACGAGATAATGCAATTTTTCGTGATCTGTCAACGAATCGTTCTTATCTATTGTATTCTCAAAACTATCTATAAATCGACACCAATTGCGAATGTTACCATCAAACTCGGGTATTTGAATTGGTGGCAACTTAGGTCGGTCGCGAGTGGGGTTGGGTCGGTCAGACGGCTTCTCCAAACTCCTCGCGACGCGCTTGATACGACAATACAAATCGTCAAACGACGACAAGGCTTGATAACTCACTGAGTAATCGGGATCCAAATTCAACTCTAAAACGTTGATGTCATGCACTAAGGTTTCGAAATCCGCGCGTAGACTATCTAAGTTTTCTATAGAACACAAGAACGAATCTCTGATGACCAAATCAGAGGTTTTAAGTGCACTATCATAAATCGATTGTACGCGAGAGTAAATCATTTCTTTTTTAGCGTATAAAAGTTTCAATTGAACCTTACCGGTCTTATCAACCTTTGGGGACATGTTTACAATTAAATATGAAATGACTTAATCCTAGCGGTACAGAGCAGCGAGGCGGCGCGAGCGTTAACTATGTAGGTAGGTAGGTGCTTACAACTGTGAATGCACGCTTGAACAAACGCGCATAGCAACAAGGTCGCACCTGCGCGATGGTCGCTGTCTAGATTCAACTATTATTTCCGAGATTAAGTATTGCGTAATATCTATTCAAATTAAAATACTTTCGTATGAATTGGGATGAGATGCGAGCGAGGTAGGCACAGCCACGTGTCTACCCACGCAGGTACTAGGCAAATACGACGTGAGCCGAGAACAACGTAATTGAAAAAAACAAAACAAAGCCAAATGCGTTAGGTATTACACTGTGCCTATGCACTAGGGTGTCTGAGTATACCTAAGATCTAAGCCTAAATGTCTGGATGCGGGGTTTTCTACTAAAATAACCAGGCACTTAGGTGCGATGCGAAAATTGTGAACTACGATTAAGTGTTGATATGATACCTAACCTATTTATGTATTAGGTAGGTACAATGCGAGCCAGCGGCGAACGGACAACAAATTCTAAGCCTAAGTGTCTGGATGCGGGGTTTTCTACTAAAATAACCAGGCACTTAGGTGCGGTGCGCTCATTCCCATTAGAATAATAACAAAATACGAACTACGGCTAAGAATCCGGCTCGATCCGGACCAAAAATGTTGGCGCGTGGGCCCAACGTGTGCGAGTGGACTGTATTGCGAGGAAGCAGTTAACTGTTCTATTGACACTTTACACACAAAACAAGACAGGTGGCCGGGCTGCCGCGGATTCGATCCAGGCAGTGAATGCAGCCCGAGAAATTAGGAGAGGATGCACTAACCTTCACGACCCACGTGTTTTTCATCGCAGCCGGTACACGGATCTTCTCTTCCTTGCTCAGGAGCTGCCGTCAGCGTCACTAGATCCCTTGAGGAACACACGAGAGGCACCATCCGATCGGTAAAGGTCTATTAGGCGGTTAAAATACAACAAATATTATTCATTTCTGAGAGACGCGCGCGCGCGATCGCCTTTACGCTGGCTAGTTCAAAGCGGGAGTGGCCGTCCACATCTCACACAATGGCGGACGGAAGCTACAGCTAGCCCTACTCTATGGTTAGTGCGGAGGGGAAGACGGATCTAAAAGGAGTGTGTTTCCATGTCAAAAAATACAGTTTCCACATCGGCGCAACCACATTGCAAGTTAATAAGAAGCTAGTAAAAACGAGTACCTTCCTCCTTTTTGAAGTTAATTTAAAAGGGTTTTGTCGGCAACACATCAAAGATATTCATATTGGAGAGCGCAAACTACACGAGTTTGCACTCGCCAACTGTAAGAAATAATAAAACTGTCTTATACATACATACTAGTTTGTATACTAGTCTTTATACTAGTTTTGATACTAGTCTTCATACTAATTTTTATACTAGTCTTTATACTAATTTTTATACTAGTTTTTTTACTTGTCTTTATACATATGATACAAGATTTTGTTACGTACCAACTAGATAAACATCGCCGGCCCCAATAATTTTCCCGCCTCGTGAGCACCACGCTCCCACCCTGTCCTCATCTCCGTGATATAACATACTTGTGCTCTATCAATATACATTTTGTTTGAAACAATACTTATAAAACTTCCCGTCGTCGGTAAGAAAACTCGTTACGTATGAAGCGGTCTTTAGTTGCTAATTTCAGTTTGTAGCCAAAAAGTACCGCTACAAATTAAACACACTGTAACAGAATGGTGGTGCTGTCAGTCAGATAGTCGCGCCCATAAAAGCCAAGATGTACCAAATCATGGAAAGGGTGTGTAGGGTAGCTTTAAGCTTTAGATTTGTCAGAGATTTAATGATGGAATTATCAAGAATATCTAACGATTACCATAATTTCTTATAAAAAATAAGAAATCTAAAAAAATATCGCGTGCCCATGTTGGAAGATTGACATCGCGTGCTTGTCACGCCGTAATTGTTAGCATAACTGGTAATTCGTCCGAGATTACTAAGAATAGTACTTACTTGTAGCCTCTGGCAGAGGAAGTGACATTTAGTAATGATTTTTTAATCTGTGTCATTCTATAAAAAGTGACCAGCGCGTCTTTGTCGCCTTTTTGTAGTGTCATAAATAAATAGTAGTATAATTTTCTGGCAGGTATACCTGCCGTCATATATCTTGGACCCAAAACGCGAGAGAATTGTTTTTACTTTTACAATTACTTTTACTCATGTGATTGTACATTGTTACAGAAAGAGTCCCGTACAGACGTGCAGTTCCATCTGGCGGCGCTAAGGGGCGACTGCGACAGACTTCGACAGCTGCTCGACACCGGCAAAGTTCACATCGACTCAAGGGATAGGGTAAGACCTTAGTAGACTAAAATAAGAAGTCTAAAAAATAATAAGCTAGAGTTCAGTCCAAGTGCATTTTCTCCCCTACTTCCTTTACTAAAAAAAAGTAAATAAATAAATAACCAGTTACATTATGCGGTAGAGCGGGCTTCAAATAACAAGCTTTGTAATCAAAAATTTTTTTCTAAATACAACTTAGGTGGCAGACAAGCACACGGCCCACCTGATGGAAAGTGGTTACCTTGACCTATGAACGTGTGTAACACCAGTGGATCACATCCGTGTTGCCGACTTTGGTTTGACTTTGACATAATCGCTTCTAAAAAAGATACCACCTTCTCACTCTACTAGTCTTTCAAATGAAGTGAGTATGTGGTATCTTTTTTCGTGTAAAACCATCGCATGCCAACTCGTTGGGGCACGGTGAAGCGATTATATCCAAGTCGAACCGATTTTGTTGCACCCAATTTTCACTTCACAGATAAGCACATGACCCACCTGATGGAAAGTGGTTACCGTGGCCTATGGACGTGTGTAACACCAGAGAAGCCACACTCGCGCTGCCGACCCTGTAAGCACAGAGTCTCTGTGCCATAAGTGTAGAGGACAAGCCTTTAGTCATACCACTGACAGCACAAATTCTTCAGTGAGCTCTGGCTACCCTACTCACTGCTGGGCACACAACACGAGGTTATTATAACCGCGGTATTCTGTAGGGCGGAGGTACTTCCCCAGTGGGTCTGCTCAATTGGGCGTAAATACCGCCGTGTCCTACCTCCTTTATAAATCCTTTCGGTTTATTTTGGCTTTTACGGATGCAAATATCGGGTCTGTTATACACACCTCAACAAAGTCTAGGGAACAAGGACATTTCTAGTTTTTATTTAAAAACCCTTTCTTGTAATAGTGAGTGTTTTATATCAATAGAAGGGTATTTTTATACCGTTTTTAATTTTAATTTTAATAAAAACTTTCTCACACCAAAATTTTTTTTTTTTAAGAAAGAATTGAATAGTGCCAATATTGAGTATTACAACCTTCTATGATTAGGCACAAAAATAACTAGGTAGTAAGAAATACAGTAATTAACCGTACTTTAAACGTTTTTAATAATCTGTAGGACCTCCTAAAGCATTAGCAACAGCTCGACAACGGCGTGGCATACTTAGTATGAGATTGTCAATCATCGTCTGTGGAATATGGCTCCATACACTGCGAAGGTATAAAAAAAGTTGTTCTTCAGTGTTCATATTTTCCAAAGATTCACTGAAAGCTCTTCTCCCAAGCAAATCCCAGGCATGCTCTATGGGATTGAGGTCTGCAAACTGAGCAGGCCATTCCAACGTCGTAATATTGTGCTCGCTTAACGCATTGAACACTACCCTCGCGGTGTGTGACCGTGCATTATCTTGCATGAACATAAAATCTTGACCGAACTGCTGTCGATCAGGGATTACCATGGGGTGTATAACCTCCTGAATGTGTTGGTTTGCATTCAAATTGCCCCGTATCCAAACGAGGTCGGTCCTTCCACCAAGGCGAATTCCAGCCCATACCATGATTGTTCCACCTAGGTAAGGATGAACTTCTTACGTATTCTTGAGACGACTCAGACGTCCAGGAACTCGCCATATACGCACTCTTCTCGAATCAGGATGAAAACCGAAGCGAGATTCGTCGCAAAACAAAACCCGTGCCCATTGATGGTCGGTCCACTGTAAATGTGCGTTAGCCCACAATAAGCGACGACCTCGATTTCCACGTCGAAGAGCTGGAACCCTAAGCGGTCTGCGAGCATGAAGATTGGCTTCGTGTAGTCTTCTCCTGACAGTTTGATCGCTAATAACCACTTGATGCTGAGACTGGAGGCCTGCGACCAACTGACGAGCAGTAATCGTGGGTTGCCGCCTTGCGGAATTTTGCAAGAAACGATCTTGTCGCGGGGTAGTAACCCTATTTCGTCCCCTGTGACGTTCGGCAACATCCCCTGTAGACCTGTAGTGTGCCCATAATCTGCAAATTACGCTTGGTTGGGTGTTGACAGCATCCGCTACGTCGCGTTGAGTTCGTCCAGCTTGCAGCATACCAACAGCCCTTAACATCTCTTCGCGACTTAAATGACGACGTGACATGATGACTACAGTCACAAAAATGCACAAACCATACGTAAAAGACGTATTATTGATAATAAACGTTATTTACAATCAAAGAAAATATTTTTTATTTTGCCTCAGAGAAACTGCACAATCAAACACTTTTAAAAGTTTTCCCTCCATATTCGAAAATCATTACTTATTTAAATTTATTTTTAAATTTCGAACAACTCTGTAATCTACTTTATTCTATTTTTATTTATTTGCTGCCAGTTATTTGCAAAACAAGATTTACACGAAAAAAAAAATTGGGATCATCTTGTTCCCTAGACTTTGTTGAGGTGTTTATATTGTGTCTCTTCATTCCCAAACACTATAGGAAATCCCCTAAGGTCTACTAAATTACAGAATAGAATTGATCTGTGAAGTATTAAAGTATATACTCCATATATATACCTTCTTCAAATCATTTTGTCCAACATCTGTGATCGACGGAACCACATCGCGTGGAATCCTTTTCAATGGTTAGAACGTGACTATATCTGGGATCGTTATCCACACCCTGCGATTCATAGCCGGCGAAATTGATGACTCGGCAAGAAAGTCACGCTTCTACTCTAGAGAGCTATGATTCTATGATTGATGATGTGACGAGGGCACCGGTAGTGGCTGCTCGTTCTGTGAATGAATACTTTTTAGGTGGATGTAGTATATGGAAACTATGCTTAGCTTACAATCAGATAGAAATAGTAAAGGAACTGTGGGGTTTCAGTGATTGAGATGGTGATATTGGAGAGTTGATTGTTGATTTGGTGAACAAGTTAACTAAGGAAATTAAAACACTTGCTACGCCAGAGGCATCACTTCCTATTCAGACAGATTCTACAGAAGGTCCTCATTTTTCTGTTATAGATTTTTTTATTTGACTTCGCCTCGACTGATAGTAAGCTAAATGCAAAGTTTCAGGAAAGATGGTCACCATTACAGGCACTAAGTAATGTTACAATGGTGGCACTCAACTTGGCGGTCTCATCAGCTGCTAAACCGGGATGATTTACAGATACATTTGAGGTCTTTTGCAGTTTTGCCTCAAATTCTTCCATCCTCTTATTGATAGCACTGCTCATGACTTCTATATTGGTTTGCACGGTGTCCGTGTTGAAGGTTGAAAACATTGAAGAAATTTAGAAAAGATATTATTGCACCCTGCAGGTAGACTTTAACTGTTATTTGATAGCATAAGATTAGTTTATAATATATTATATGTACTTTATATTAAATAATTTTTTAGAGCATAAAATTTTTATGACTTTACTTTGTACTACTTACAGTCACAAAAACTTCTTAATATTAATCCTACAGCAAAATATTAATCCTATAACCTTCTTCTTATCGAGGCTTCTATCATAGAAATTTGCCAATCTGAGTAATGACTTCTAAAACAAAAATAAAAATCGTGATTTAACCGCGGTTTTCATTAAGTATTTCCCGAGTCGGGTGGCTGCAAATTCGGATGGAAAACCCGCCTAGTTGTTACATATTACCTTCAGACTAGTATAACATGGATTCATGCATTAGCAACTGGCTGGCAGCATCAGGGATAAAAGATCGATGCGCCAAATACGAGTACATAGTTAGATGAAATGCCGTGTTTTTTTTATACAACTTAGATTCTTACTTACTTCTTACTTTGTATTTAGATTAAGTAGACTAAGTGTATGTTTGTAAATAGACCAAAAAAAGAAATGCCCGCTGAGTTTCTTGCCGGAGTCCTCTCAGGTCGGGGCCGCGTTTCGAACCTGTGGTCCATTTACTAAACTGATATTCATGTTCCTTTTTTGTAAGTACCGATATAATGGTTTCTAAAACTCTCCAGTGAGTTCTGGCTACCCTACTCACCGCCGAGCTACAAAAAGACCAAATTAGTACCTATATACCGTGTACATTTGTTTTTTGACAACCCTATATCGATGGCAAAATTTGATTGAATTGCTTTCAGAGAACGTCTGCGATGTTTATTGATGACATCAATATATTTGTTGAGAGTGCTGAGAGGGTGAAGGCCCTCTTTACTAATGTTCGTCTGTCTGTCGGACTCAAGATTTTATTGTTTAACGCGTAGATACGTGTAACTGTATAATCTATTTTTGTCTGAATTTCTCATGGATTTAATTTCCAGATTTCAACCAAATCTTTCTGGAATGTTTGGGGTACCAACATTTAACAAAAAACGAATCATTAAAATGAAAATATGTATAACCAAAACCCCAGCTCTTCTTTTGAATTTTAATAGAACATATTATTTTCTCGGCATTCACTTCATTATGATACGTATTTGCTCAGTAATTCAATTAATCAATATTGTTATTACAAGTATAATGTTGAACAAAATTAATGCTAGCTCCTGTTATTAAAATATCACAATATCACAATGAGTGCTTTCTAAAGTTTGGACGAAATTAAAGTACCAACTACTACTCGACTTTCAACCAATCACTTGTTATTCTTTGAAATATTTTAAATTACTTAGACGATTTATGTCATAAGCTTCAGCGTTAGCGTGTTTTGTTAAACTTTTATATTGTTGGACCACCGAAATTCGACAGTAAATCATTATGTATTTCAACTTAAAATGTTAGTGTGGTTCTTTTTTAAGACTATTGAGGTTTAAATAAGGATCGGCAGAAATGGTGCACATTGGGAGAGGCCTATGTCCAGCAGTGTACCTACGGCATTAGGCTAATTGATTCATTGATTGAGGCTTAATTTACTCAGCCTTAACTTTAGCTTATACTGTACGGGAGGTACCTATAATTTTTATGCTCTCAGCGTACGAGAGATCTCTCAGAATTCTACGAGGATGTTGTCCTGTTACCCCTCGCCAAACGCATCAAATAATACTTTGGTGAAACTTTATAACTCGCTATAATGACCGCTACCGCTTATTATTAAAGTAAATCCTTCGATCTCAGTTTATTTTATCGAAGCTAGCATTGCATATAGCCAGCGTAGAACTGCTGCACTTCAAAATAACACCTATCTCTAATGGGTTCGTGATAACATATTTACAGCCCGCTATAATACTCGCTACCGCTTACCACATACATCTCCTAAAGTTAATGAATGCATAGCATAACAGCATTGGTACTGTTCATTATTAGAATCCCTTCACGTTGGAGTTGCGTCACACTACATAATGGTATGGGAACATTTTGCAACTACGTGTGAATTTGTTGCTGTTTTTGTTTATATAAGCATTATCAACTAGCCGGATCTTGGTGGGTTCATAACTGCGTTGAAGGTCGGCAAATATAAATGGTACCTAATGTTTTGTCATATAAAAGGAAAATCTGTGTAGGCTTTTGTTTTCTGTATGTAGGAATTTTCCGCTACGAGAAAAATGTTAGTAGGTAATTTATTGTGGACTCCTACACCGTTAATCATTGACTAGGACAAAGGTTACAATAGAAAGATCCAATTGGTGTAGGTAGCAGCTTGGATTATTTTTGCCATCGTTTGGGAACAATTAGTCCCACTCTCTCCTTTCCTACACAGGACAACACGTGCAGGGCTTAGATATGTGATACGAAGCAGAATATCCGATCAAGAACCGAGCGTTTCGGAGACTTTTTCCTTTATCGCACCATTTGACCTGGATATCATTGCCAGCTCACGTGTTTCTTTCTTCCTACAGTCCCGGTTCCTTTAAGCGGGGTGTGAAAAAGCATATGATGAGTCCGTCAAAGTGAGTGTCACCGTTGTAACATGGTATATGTAAGTAATGGTGACGCTCTTTTCTGAGACTTTGCCTTCAGCTTACCATCAGACGAGTCCTATATAAAAAGTAAAGTATCACTCCACCAGGCGTACGGTGGCACGTTGCATGCGGGGTTGAGGAGAGAAAGCAGGAGACTGATGCACGGCACCCACTCTTTCTACATGTCATGCCCAGCTCCCGGCTTAAGAGCAGAAGGAGCTTCCTTCGATGTACTATTTCTATGGAGGGTTACCCCGAGAGCGTTCGGTACCAGAAGTGGCGCACAGAAAATACACCTCCTTTAGACAACATTCAGCCTGCTGAGAGCCTACCACCTACCACCCGGGCATGTTCTTAAATGGTCCACCTGAAAGTGCCTAAAGAGGTTGAGTACTCAGGTCGGCTGCTGTAGGGCCAACCGCGTAAAATGGGGTTACCTGGACTCGGGGGGTGGGCTGTGATTGCGGTGCACCTCTGCAGTCGATGCACCAGCTCCTTTCGTGCCCAATGTGCTCCTATACCTGCACAATTGCTTATCTGAATGAATCAACGAAAGGTGCGGTCAATGTTGCCGAATTTTGGGCTCCGCGCATTTAGCTTCTATTTTTTTTTATTGTTATCATTGACACGAAGAAGTATTTTTAAGTTATCAAACTATTCTACTAGAACTTCTTTTTTTTACTTTTTAAATACCTACTCATGCTCGGTCTGATAACTGGCATGTGGTTAAAGTTTCTAAACGCATTACGACTAAAAATGAGTTATTTAATTATTATACCTCTCAGCGGAGAGAGCAGAATTCTTCCCAGTTTTCCCTCATATCACAACTTTCCCGCTAAACGTATGCATTTATGTAAACATCAGAAACACGGAACGATTATAATAATTGACATGACAGTACGTTCTAGTCAATAGATAATCAATTATGCATGTATCAAATGATAATTTACATCGCGTTAGGCCGAGTACACACTAACCAAATGAAGGCGAAAGTGTTCATATTTTATTTTTCTTAAAAAAGAATATCATAACCGAAATTACTAATATACCCTTTAACCCCGCCAGTAAGTTATACATGAGCTTTTTAACTAGCTTGAACATTCTATACTATGTAATGACATTTGTTTGTTCTTGTTAGCATCTAATACCTGAATTCCTGCTAGAATAATATACCTCGAACTCTGGTAGGGCTCACACACGAGACGCGACTCGCATCGCATCCGGTAGCTCCTCAACGATCACAAATCCTTGGCACAGTGAGGTCGCTCGGCGAAGCCTGTAAAGCCACAAGTAAGCTTCTCCGTTTCTGGGCGGAGCTAAGCTGGCTGCTCTAGCCAGCACCATGCACAATGGCCAAAATAGGACGCTGTGCGGACAAGAGTCCCACACTTTTTTTTATACCACTTAGGTGGCAGACAAGCACACGGCCCACCTGATGGAAAGTGGTTACCGTGGCCTATGAACATGTGCAACACCTGAGGAGTCACAACCGTGTTCAAATTCAAATATACTAGAACAGCTGTTTCTAACACTCGAACGCTGTGTATGGAGCTACACTATACCATTATTTTTCTATCACGTTACGTTTTTCATTGATTAGTTTTTTTCTTTTTTTTTATACCACTTAGTTGGCAGACAAGCACACGGCCCACCTGATGGAAAGTAGTTACCGTTGCCTATGGACGTCTGTAACACCAGAGGAGTCACAGTTGCGCTGCCAACCCTGTACGTACAGAGTTTCAGTGCCGTCAGTAGAAGACAAAGCAGGACAAGCCTTTAGTCTTCCCACTGACAGCACAACTCCTCCAGTGAGCTCTGGCTACCCTACTCACCGCTGGGAACACAACACGAAGTTGTTATAACCGCGGTATTCTGTAGGGCGGAGGTACTTCCCCAGTCGGACTGCTCAATCTGGCGGAAATACCGCCGTGTCCTACCTCCTGTACAAATTATATCATAATTATATTAGTCTATTCTAATATAATTATGATGTGCCATGATGATGTGTCTAGATGAACTAGTCAGGAAACTATCAGGACCAAGAATGTATTATAAACTATAGATTTGTTATATATACTCTAAAATGGCGACACCAATCAGAGACGCGACAATGCGCTACGCCAAAAAAGTCTTCAATGATAAATTCTTATTAATAATAATATTAATTGTTATATTAATAAAATTGATGTATTATTAGGTACAATGATTTTTTAATACTTAGTGTTGGCGCCATTTTTAAATGCCGCTGTCTTCATGTATGACGTAGGTATCTATTAATATAATAAGTTTTTAATCAGGATTAAATAGCGCGGTATACACTTTATCAGCCTCTATATTTAATTACTAACGACTCAATCATCATCTCCGTGCCTTGTCACAATTATTCATTTCTCCTCCATAAATTCCTGTCAGCTGTCATTTCCCCTATCACTCCCTTCTTTGACATATCCTCTTTCACGCACTCCATCCTATCAGACTGATAGGAAAATATAAAGAATATATATTGATTGTGAAAAAGATAATACACCAAAATCTGTATACAGTCTATCAAAACTACCGAAGCGCGTTGGAGACCTTGCAATTTGCAACTACAAAAGCTACAATTTTGAATCACTTTAATATAATCGTGAAAGTCGTAATCTCTGCTTCATTAGAAGTACGGTTCTTAATATTTCTTTTTCTTCTTACTCTTCGGCTATTGCGAAATTAAATAACGATGAAAGTGTGAACAAATAAATGAAATTGGTAAGCTCTAATGATGGTTAAGACACCACTAGAGAACGCGCATAATGAGTTATCAATTCACTTTAGAGGTACTGAGTTAATGACCAATGATCCAATAGACACTGAGTTAATGACCAATGATCCAATAGAGGTTCCGTTAGACGTAATCAAAGTATTTAATATATTGCTAATATATATTAGATAGCTAATATCTGGATCGTTGACCCGTTCGGATGTCAGTTATCGCGCGGCTATTAAAAAGATTAATCAATCAATAAGTCCATCGCAGTCCATGCTGGACATAGGCCTCTTCCAATCTTGGCAGGCTTTGGCCTTCTTAAATAGATAATTCCAAAAAGTTGTTTGGATTCAGAATCGTTTTTAGAACATAACTTTTACTAGCTAAGGTACTAACACATTTTTTTAGATACCTTCAATCTTCAATATGCCTCCTACCGTACAGATACAACTATTTAATATTTTATAATAAAAATTATAGAAAACGCGTAACAAGTAGAAATGCCACAAGCTCGACTTGAATCACAGCGAAACTAAATAATAATTAAGAATATAGAAACGCATAAGTTCTTTTTCTTTTTTTGAAAGGTATACGAATAATGAAGACTGATCGGACTTACGGATTATCGTACACCTCGGCCAATATGCTTCCAATTAGTTCTGGGGAGTTATTTAATCTTCCAAACAGGCGCCACAATCGAAAGTTGAGGAAATTGATTCTTTATAACTTGGTCGACTGTATTTGGACCGATGCCGATGGACCCTTAGGTCGCGACTACCCAAGAGATAGAAATATCATAGGAGGCGTTCATATCATACTTCGGACTACTTCTAGCTCGGACTTGACAGCAAATAAGACGTCGGCTAATATTTTTCGTGATTTTATTGAATGATCAAAAATTACCTGACATCACAATCAAAATATACGATATAACTCATAACTCATTCATTGGTAAAAAATATTACACGTCACATAATACATATCATCACATACTTTTAGTTGATTATACAGGATCGATCATAATTTACATTACAACAAAAAAAATATAATAATTAAAAACAAAATGTCAATTAAACAGTAGTGTCTACAATTAAAGTCTTCACATTTAAAATTGTCAGGTTTCGAGTCACAGAAATTAAAATACAAAACATAAATAAAATAAGAACATTACAATGTCAACAGATTATTAATGCAAAATAAATAATTTACATTGTTGTAGAATGCTTGCTCAATAAGCCACTTTCCCGTTATGGAAGGTAGTAACTTAAGAGCACCATGTGCTTCGATCTCTGCATACTTTTCTTGCTCCTTCATATAGAATATCAACTGAATTTTTCAAGAACAACTCTAGTTCAATCTCTGCAAGCCTTTTCATTCAAATGCTTTTCGTCCGCCTCATCCATCATCAAGAGGGGCATCAGAAGGTTTCTTCATGGTCGGCAGCGCGAGTGTGACACCCCTGGTGTTGCATACGTCCATAGGCCACGGTAACCGCTTCCCATCAGGTGGGCCGTGTGCTTGTCTGCCAACTAAGTGGTATAAAAAAAAACCATGCTTTCTGTATATCCAAACTATCTGTCATACCACAGTGGTCTCTCACACAGTTACTCTACTATTCAAGGTTACCCATAGGCACTAAAATATTCAATACAAATGAATAATATAATGTAAAAGTAGAAAGCTTAGCACCATTCCAAACGAATTACAACCCATTTAATGAATGGTAATCTGTCGTGATTCGTCTACGTGATGACTCCGTAAGGCACCGGGTGAAGCCACTTTAGTGCTGCGCCAGTGATTATGTGGTGTCAAGTGATTTTTCAAGCACGCCGCTGCACGTGCTTGGACTGATGATTGAGAAAAACACGGTCGCAATTCACTCGCTGCATATAACTAGTATACGATACAAGGTTATTGATTGATTGATAAACCGGTGAAGGTGAGGAGCGTCGATGCCACAGATTTAGACTAAGCTAGATAACGCAAGCCGTATGTCAGTGTCACTAAACTGGTGCACTGTATCATACTGCGCTTTTCTGCGTTTTTACTTTATTACTTACGTTTCACCTTACGGGTCAGTAGTCAACAAAAAAATGTCTTGGTGTACAGAGGCGAGCTTAATTTAATATTGAGTTTTCTCCCAGCATACCTTTGGGGGATTAAAAGTGCAAAAAATAATAATACAGGAATACTAAGAATAACATACAATACATACAGTAGACACATTACATATATACTGATTTATATATAATTCAATTACACAAATATGCAATAAATATTACATATTATATTATTATATGCATCGCATACGGAGTGATGCAGCGAATTCCATAACCTTACTGCATGAACAGTAAATGAGCCATCGTAACGGCTGGAACATTGAAGAGGGTTCAAATTGTATCGACTAATGTGCTTAGATAGAAGCCTTTCTGTTACCTTCTTACCTTTTTCTTCAGACCGTCAATCTTTGTTGCACCTAAAGCCTGCACTTGCACCAGCCTGACTCGCTAACCCCAAGAGGATTGCCTGCGTGAAGGTCTCGTTCGTCAAGCAACAGTTGTACTTATGGGCTTACTGGTAAGGTCGGTTTGGGGCTCGAAAATCTTGGCGCTGTCCACAAATATACACACCTCTGTTTAGGGAGAGTATTATCACTACAAGACTCGTGTAACATAATCGGTGGGGGCGAAACAGTTGCCACGCTGCTTCCATGTCATTTTAATCTATTGCAATATCTAGCTTACTCTAAATCTGTGGTTGCCACAGTTAAAAGCGTTTGATGGATGACTATTCATAGATCATAAATGCTGTACGTGCCACAGACAGCATCTGAAGAATTGACGATTAACGTCATCATCACATTTTGTGATACCACGGTAATGTTACTGACTCTATCAATTGACGCAGTAGCCTAGGAATAGGATACACCTAATCGACTCACTGCCATAATGTAACATAAATTATCGAAACCATAAATATTGTCATACCTTAATGTTTTTCCTGATTCCACATACAAACTGTCTGTTCGGTTTTGTGGGACAATGTGTTACCTAGTTCATAAACTGTACTTACATGTACTTATAAATGAATAAAATAATCTAATTTAAGGAAACGAAATGTTCGTTTCCTAGTATGCATGTATATAAATTAATGTAATATTAGTCATTTCCACCTCTCTCCTCACCCTAAGCAGTCGTCATGGCCTACATTTCTAAGATGAACATTTTTACCTTGCCACCGTCTCTGAATGAGACGAGAAATAGAAATTCTAATGAGTTTCCTTTTACTTGGGTAAAGTAGTTTTAGCTTTGTATAGAACTTCATACAAAGTTTAATATGTCTTGCCAGGTTACATAACATAACATAAACTCACACCTATATTCCCCGGAGGGGTAGGCAGAGGTGCTAGCACCCACATTTCGCCAGTTTATGTTTAGGTCCCAATGTAATGGGTGGCGAGCCTAATGCCATTAACTAGGCACATAAAATACACACATAACTTGGAAAAGCATCGGAAAGTCATTTGAGTGTGCTATGGTAAAACCTAAGATCGAACCCGAGGCTTCGTCTCAGCAGTCCATTACTCATACCACTAGGCTACCGCCATTTTAACATTATATTATTACTGGCTGTTACGGTTCCTGTGTTCACAGCTCTTAATGGTTCCAACGTTACAGGTTACCCTGCAATATAAATGTACCCACATTAATTGGCGTGTGTTTGTGTACAGGATGGCACGACGCCCCTGATCCTGTCGGCGGCGATGGGGCACACGGAGTGCGTGCGCGAGCTGCTGGCGCAGGGCGCCGACCCCGCATGCTGCAGGACGGTAAACATCTGCCCGCATTTACTGTACTAACCTACTTATACTTCGGAACACTAATAAATGTGCTCTATATGCGCCGTACGCGTATCTTGGTGTCTTTTGAGGATAACATGGGGTGCTACTGTAGTGGGCAAGCTTAGAAAAGGCCTCAAACGAATACCTTTTTTGAAATTAGGGATTTACCTCTGTATAAATTTAAAAATATCGTTAAACGTAAATTGTGCCAGAAAGGCTATTATAAAATCCAAGAATACTTGGATGATAAACAAGCTTGGAAATGAGCTGTTCACTCAACTATGCTACTCAAGTAAATTTTTGTATTTAAATTAAGTAGACTAAGTGTACGTTTGTAAATAGACCAAAAAAAGAAATGCCCGCTGAGTTTCTTGCCGGAGTCCTCTCAGGTCGGGGCCGCGTTTCGAACCGGTGGTCCATTTACTAAACTGATATTCATGTTCCTTTTTTATTGACGTTTTGTAAGTGCCGATATAATGGTCTATGCAGAATAAATGATTTTTGACTTAACTTGACTTTGGGCTTTCTCGTGACTTAGTTCCAAGATTGGGATCCCAAGGTATACCTACATTGAGTTAAGAATGTATCGTGAATATACCAGTCCGTACATTTGTCATTATATTCTACAAAACGCCGGCCAACGAATTGCCACTTGTTTTATTTTTATTTTAGAATGATCTGTCAATATCTTTAAAAGCATTCACAGCTGATTGCTTCTTGTTTTTAATTAGGCAGATTTTGAAATTCTAATTTTATAAGTTTTGAAACAACTTTACTGCTTAGGTTATCTGCTTTTGTATTATGTAACTGAGTGATTTAAAAACAAATTATTGCACATCCGTAAGCATGGGAAGTGTTATCAAAGATAGATAGAGTTTATGTATTCATCAGACGGGGACCAGCGCGCTGTTCTTCGCGGCCCAGGGCGGGTTCCTGGACATCGCTACACTACTGCTCGACTCGGGCGCCGCCATCGACGCACCTAGCATGGTCAGTATCCAGAATTGCTCTTATTTGGGGCCCTACTCAAATATTCGGGTTGGGCTCCGAAGATTCTGATAGGATCCCATACTAGACTATCTTAACTACAGTAACAGACAAAGCTATGATGTCGACTCCCGAAAAAAAGAAGATAAGCCACATAATAGCCTGCTGGTGGTTTTCTAAGTAACTTCAAATTGAGGTTTTTTAAGAAGCGCATTAGAAGATTCTTACAGGGTTGGTAGTATGAGTGTGACGCCAACACAAGTCCATAAGTCACGGTAACTATTTCTCATCAAGTAGGCCGTCTGCTTACCACAGCCACCATATTACTAGGATGAAGAATATGTGACTGAGATAAACGCTAGGATAATCTTAGCGTTAATCCTGATCGCATCTGAAGCTTTTCTCTCGGAGTGTATCGTATCCAACTGAACGACTTGATGTATATTCCAGGACGGCGGCACACCATTGTTTGTGGCGTGCCAGTGCGGACACTTGCCGGTGGTCGACGAGCTCATACGGAGAGGGGCCAATGTCAACTCTTCCATGAAGGTAAGAACACTGAGTTCAAATAATACGATGCTTTTAGCGCCGGGTCATCCATTGTTCTTTGAGTACTCTGAGTCTTTTCACAACTCAGTTGGGATCCCAACTTTCATAGTTTTTCAGTAGAATTGTAACGCGATTGAACTTCGTGGAGTAATTACCATCGGACTTCCACAATTAATCGGGGAAATCAAGCTTACTGACCTATCGAGTATCTCAGTTACAACGGACCGAACCTTGGGATATGCATGTTCTATTCTGCCCTCTTCATTCTTCCCTCTATGTCGCCCATTTCTTCCCTACAATGATTTTGTTGCCATACCGTTATCGTTTTCTCCCCTTTCCGAGTCAGCACGCCACACCAAAAGACATTAACGCCGTTAGATACCTCATGTGCTTTGTACGTTCGGTGCCAGGACAAGGCGACGCCCCTGTTCATCGCGGCGCAGAACGGGCACGAGGACGTGTGCCGCGCGCTCGTGGAGGCGGGCGCGCGCGTGGACGCGCCGCGCGCCGACCGCGCCACGCCGCTGTGGATCGCGGCGCAGTGCGGCCACCAGCACGTGGCGCGCCTGCTGCTGGCCGCCGGCGCCAGCGTCGACCACGTGCGCCAGGTGAGCACGGGGCGGGGGGACGTAGCGCGCGCCACGCCGCTGTGGGGCGCGGCGCAGTGCGGCCACCAGCACGTGGCGCGCCTGCTGCTGGCCGCCGGCGCCAGCGTCGACCACGTGCGCCAGGTGAGCACGGGGCGGGGGGACGTAGCGCGCGCCGACCGCGCCACGCCGCTGTGGGGCGCGGCGCAGTGCGGCCACCAGCACGTGGCGCGCCTGCTGCTGGCCGCCGGCGCCAGCGTCGACCACGTGCGCCAGGTGAGCACGGGGCGGGGGGACGTAGCGCGCGCCGACCGCGCCACGCCGCTGTGGGGCGCGGCGCAGTGCGGCCACCAGCACGTGGCGCGCCTGCTGCTGGCCGCCGGCGCCAGCGTCGACCACGTGCGCCAGGTGAGCACGGGGCGGGGGGACGTAGCGCGCGCCGACCGCGCCACGCCGCTGTGGATCGCGGGATTAAGAGAAATCTAAAATACTTAGCATACTCAAAAACCCATTACACCATACCCGTATTGCAATTTAGTTAGGACAGCGCGGCGGCCATATTGGATTCCAAAAATGACCTCAAATTCGTACTCAGCATACTCAAAAGCCCATTGTACTATACCCATATTGCAATTTAGTTAGGACAACGCGGCGGCCATATTGGATTCCAAAAAAAATACCTCAAATTCGTACTCAGCATACCCAAAAACCCATTACACCATACCCATATTGCAATTTAGTTAGGACAACGCGGCGGCCATATTGGATTCCAAAAATGACCTCAAATTCATACTCAGCATACCCAAAAACCCGTTACACCATACCCATATTGCAATTTAGTTAGGACAACGCGGCGACCATATTGGATTCAAAAAAAATGACCTCAAATTCATACTCAGCATACTCAAAAACCCATTGTACTATACCCATATTGCAATTTAGTTAGGACAACGCGGCGGCCATATTGGATTCCAAAAATGACCTCAAATTCGTACTCAGCATACTCAAAAGCCCATTGTACTATACCCATATTGCAATTTAGTTAGGACAACGCGGCGGCCATATTGGATTCCAAAAAAAATACCTCAAATTCGTACTCAGCATACCCAAAAACCCATTTCACCATACCCATATTGCAATTTAGTTAGGGCAACGCGGCGACCATATTGGATTCCAAAAATGACCTCAAATTCATACTCAGCCAGCATACCCAAAAACCCATTACACCATACCCATATTGCAATTTAGTTAGGACAACGCGGCGGCCATATTGGATTCCAAAAAAAATTATCTCAAATTCGTACTCAGCATACCCAAAAACCCATTACACCATACCCATATTGCAATTTAGTTAGGACAACGCGGCGGCCATACTGGATTCCAAAAAAGAATTCAAATTCGTACCTAGCATACTCTTCTGTGGAAATAACCGGATATCCAGTAACTAACGTCGCAGTCCAGTCATAATATTATAAATAGTAAGTAATACGTATACATAATACCTTTATTATTTATGCCTGACACTTCTTGATATTGAAAATATAGTACACCGCCATCTGGCTAGAGAGGCCACACGGCAGCCTCTCGTACCGTCTGACGCAGATGATCACCGAGCACGGGTGCTTCGGAAAGTATCTGCGTCGGATGGAGAAAGAGCCAACGTCCGAGTGCCATCACTGCGACGCGAGCGAGGACTCAGGTCCGCACACGCTCACCGAGTGTCCGGCGTGGGAGACGCCGAGGCGGGAGCTTGTGGCGGCCCTGGGAGTGAGGGTTCTCACGCTCTCCACCTTGCTCGCGGCGATGGTCCGCTGCGCGGATGCGTGGGCGGCCGGCGCCTCCTTCTGCGAGCAAGTTGTTGATTCATAAACGGTTATAGCTAGCTATGCATATATTGTGTTCCGCGTGTTATAAAGAACATTCAATGTTTGTTAAAACTAGTCGCCAATAAACTAGCTTCCGAACTACACGCATCTTTGTTTCTCTCGAACCACTCAAACAAAAGTGTACCTTATCTATACCACCATATGGTCGAAATCGAGCCGGATCTACTACGCGACTACCTGAGGACTCGTGCCGAGAGAACAATAGACCGCATTGCAACAGCCGACCTTTTTTTTTGTGCATTTATTACGAAGAATATTTATTGAAGAAAATAGTTTTACATCAAAATGCCGACGACTATTACAGCTGAACAACAACAACTTCTTTCCGTGCTAGAAGATACTGCCAGTTTATTCCAGAAAACACAGACTAACCTTAGAAAATGCTCGAAGTCCCGTTTAACAAAAGGTTACATAGAAGCACGTGTGAAAATAATCGAAGATTATTGGAATACATTTAAAAGCGCGCATCTAGAATTAGTAAAAATTTCGTCTAAAGAACAAAAGGGGTCTATGTCGTATTTTTTAAACGAGGAATTTAATATATATGAAGATTTGTACAATGTTCTACAGGGTGACTTGAAGGATATGCTTACAATATTATCGAATAAATCAAGTATGGAATCAATACCGGTTGAGAAGAATAGCACCGTAAGTCCACATTCTGCCATTGTACATTTACCTAAAATTCACCTACCTAAATTTTCTGGAAATTATGAGTCGTGGCAAACATTTCAAGATTTGTTTACATCGTTAGTGCACAATAACAGCTCATTGAGTGATGTACAAAAACTACATTACTTAAAGTTGAGTGTTACACAAGAAGCGGAGTCGCTGTTGAAGCACGTAATGGTTACTACCGATAATTATTTATATGCATGGGATATTCTGAAACAAAGGTATGGCAACAGACGATTAACTGTGAATTCTATTATGAGAAAATTATTTAATTCAAAGAAAATGTCTACTCAATCCGCTGTTCAATTAAAATGCTTGTTAGACACAACGGCCGAATGTTTAAATACCCTTACCAATTTAAACGTTTCTACGGACTCTTGGGATCCTATCCTGATATATCTTCTGGTGCAGAAGATGGACCCAGAGACACATAAGAACTGGGAAGAGTACGCACATAAAGAAGAAGACATCTTACCTTCTTGGAAAGACCTTAAGAAATTTATGGAGTCAAAATTCCGCACTTTAGAATTAACACAACAAACGAGCACTAAAGAGAATAAAATAATTAAGGAACGCTCATTTCATGTTGCCACACCGACCCCAAAGAAGATTTGTGCTATGTGCAAGGATAACCATACATTGAGTCATTGCAAAGAATTCGGTAAAATGGAACCAGCTGAAAGAAGCGAGTTTGTTAAAAATAATCACTTATGTTACAACTGCTTAGTAACAGGCCATTCGGTATTTAAGTGCAAAGTACCTTTGTCCTGTCGCATATGCAAGAGACGCCACCATTCTCTGCTGCATGAAAAAGAGACCTCACAACCTGGAAATTCATCAGTTACATCGCAACCAGTTGTGACACATGTAGGAGAAGAGCAAGACATACAAGTCAACACAATGATGGCATCCCAACTCAGCGCTAAGCAGAAGCAAGCAATGCTAGCAACTGCAATAGTAGAAGCAATGAGCGAACTTGGACACACTATTATATTGCGGGCGCTAATAGATCAAGGTTCCGAAGCAGCTTTCATAAGCGAGAAGGCGGCTCAACTATTGAAGCTCAAACGACAACCTGTAAAGGGTAACGTCATTGGGGTGGGATCTACACAAATCAAACTCAAGCATGTGGTACAGCTACAAGTAAAATCACAATATGACGAAGATTTCTATTTACCAATAAAGGCATACGTAATGCCTAGACCGCTGACTACAAAGATACCCACCAAAACAATCAACACAAAACAATGGCCTCACATTCAAGGTCTTAACTTGGCTGATCCATCCTACTATAAGCCAGGTGAAATAGACCTACTCCTGGGTGTGAAAGAATACGCTGAAATTCTGCAAAACCAATTCATCAAAGGTCCATCAGGAACACCTAGCGCTCAAAGAACGAGTCTGGGTTGGGTCTTGTTCGGAGAAATTCACACAGAACAACCACAAGAAACACATTTTGTCATGCACCATACAGTTGACGTAGAGGATATGCTGAAATCAATATGGGAGATAGATGTGGACACAAAAAGACATTTAACAAAAGAAGAACAACTGTGTGAAGAGTTATATGAGAATACTACTACTAGAAACAACCAAGGAAGATACATAGTAAAATTACCATTCAAAACAAACAACCCACTGTGTTCTCAAGGAAATACTAAAGAAATAGTCACTCAGAGATTTATGCAACTTGAAAGGAGGTTTAGAAGATCGCCAGACCTGAAAAAAGAATATATCAAAGTTATAAACGATTACATTGAACAAGGTCATATAGAAAAGGTACCTGAAAAGGAAAGAAATAATACAAGCGTCTACTTACCTCACCATGCCGTTGTTCGCGTAGACAAAGAGTCTACTAAAACACGCGTCGTCTTCGATGCTTCTTGTAAAGGATCAAACAATGTTTCCTTGAACGATGAGTTGTTAGTAGGCCCTCAGTTGCAAGAGGACCTAAGAAACCTTTTGATGCGATGGCGAATGAGGCAAGTTTGTTTCATGGCTGATATTCAACAAATGTATCGCCAGATATTAGTGACCCAAGATGATGCAGACTACCAACGTATCCTCTGGAGATATAATGAAACTGATCCTCTTGAAGAATATAGACTGCTGCGTGTCACCTTTGGCACCGCTCCTGCACCTTACTTAGCTGTCAAAACACTGCAACAAATTGCCAAGGATGAAGCTAAACAGAATACACTTGTGATTCAAACAATAATGGAGGAGTTCTATGTAGATGATTTACTGTCGGGTTCAGACTCTGTTACAGAAGCTATATCACTGTCCAAAGCCGTATCAGACACATTGAAACAAGCTGGTTTCCAACTTACTAAATGGGCTTCCAACAGCATCGAGTTTATGAAGTCTGTAGATCAAGAAAAGAGGTCAGCTAACGTTCACATAAATATGAATCTTGACGGCACCATAAGGGCGCTTGGAATTGTATGGAATTTGAGCACAGACAAATTTCAATACAAAATAGATTACTCACCTGAAATTCACACAATAACAAAACGTAGTATTTTATCTGATATACAAAGACTGTTTGACCCTCTTGGTTGGATAGCGCCAAGTACAATTATGGCGAAGATACTTATACAAAGGTTATGGCTGGAGAAGGCAAACTGGGATGACAAAGTTAGCATGGCATTAGAAAAAGAATGGCTAAAAATAAGAGACGATTTTTCTAACGTCAAACAAATAGAAATTGAGAGATGGCTTGGGACGTTGAACGTCAACAAAGACAACATACAACTTCACGGGTTCAGCGACGCTTCGATGTGTGCTTATGCAGCTGCTGTTTACCTAAGAGTCGAAACCACAAGCAATAATATAGAAACAAAACTGATTGCAGCCAAAACCAGAGTGGCTCCCCTAAAAACAATCTCTATACCCCGTCTTGAACTGTGTGGAGCTTTAATATTATCCAAACTCATGAAACAAGTTGGACAAGCAATGAGGATACCATCGTCTAAAATGTATGCCTGGACCGACTCTTCGATAGTTATCGCATGGCTTTGTGGAGAACCCAACCGATGGAAACCCTTCGTGGCAAATCGTGTGGTGGAAATCATCGGAAACATAAATAACAAACACTGGCATCATGTCGAATCACGTCACAATCCAGCTGACTTGGCTTCGCGAGGAATGTTTCTCTCCGAACTGAAGGAATGCAAACTGTGGTGGCAGGGCCCGAGTTGGCTATCTGAAAAGGAAATATACATTAGTAAACTAGAAGTGATAGACACAGATGCAGAATTGAAAACAACACAAATCAACACTTACCTAAACACAGAAGAAATAGAAGCTTTTGAAAATAAAATTATTAAAGGGTTTGAAGATTTCTCAAGTCTAACAGAATTAATAAAAACTATTACTTACTGTGGAAGATTTTTACACTACAAAACTAATACAAATAATTATTTATCAACTAAGGAATTAGAAGAGTCCTTAAATATTTGCATAAAATTAGTCCAAGAGGAGGAATACAAAGAAGAAATACAGTTACTAAAGTCAAACAAACAAGTAAAGAAGAGGAGTCACCTAAGATCGCTTAATCCTTACTTAGATGAGCATAATATACTCAGGGTGGGCGGTCGCCTCCGACATGCAAACCTACCTCAAGAAAGAAAGAATCCTATAATATTAGGAACCACAAATGCCTTGACGCCGTTAATAATTGCTGATGCACATGAGAAGACACTTCACGGTGGAGTACAGCTGATGCTTTGTTACTTGCGTTTCAAATTCTGGATTATTAGAGCCAAATCACTCGTGAAGAAACATGTGCATCGATGCGTCAAATGCGCTAAATTAAGAGCAAATACAAAAACACAAATGATGGGAGACCTACCCGCTGAGAGAGTAAATCCAACAAGGCCATTTCTGCACAGCGGCGTAGATTTTGCGGGACCGTTTCAAACACTGATGGTTAAAGGGCGAGGCAACAAGACTACAAAAACCTACATTGCGATCTTCATATGCATGTCTACCAAAGCAATTCATCTAGAACTGGTTGGAGACTTAACTACAGAAGCATTCATAGGTGCCTTTAGACGTTTTGTTGCACGAAGAGGAAAATGTAGAAATTTCGTGGGTGCAGACAGAGAACTACAAGAAGCGTGGAACGAAGCCAACCTGCATCTCACAGGTCCAGTCCAAACAACCTTAGCAACAGACGGCACACAATTCCACTTCATCCCGGTTTACAGCCCAAATTTTGGGGGTTTGTGGGAGTCAGGGGTGAAACTAGTTAAGAACCACCTTAAACGAGTGTTAACAACACACCTCACATACGAAGAGATGACCACAATATTGTGCCAGATCGAAGCCTGCCTCAATTCACGTCCGTTATGTGTAATAGATGACACTGATCCAGAAGCATTAAATCCACTGACCTCTGGTCATTTTTTGATTGGAGAAGCACCAATAACAGTCCCATCACCACTTATGAAAACTGAAAAGATTCACAACTTGTCTCGCTGGCAATACACACAAAAACTTTTGAATGATTTCTGGCAGCGCTGGCAAGATGAATATTTGACTCAACTTCAGCAGCGTCCTAAATGGAAGAAGAGAGAGTCGGAATTGGCAATAGGAGATATTGTCTTAATCAAAATGGAAAACTTACCACCTGGAAAATGGTCACTAGGACGAATCACCGACAAGCATCCCGGAGCTGACGGCTACACGAGGGTTTACAGCGTAAAGAGTGGTAATACAGTCACACGAAGAACCATCACCAAGCTGTGTTTACTACCTATCGATCAAAATTGATAACTAAATAGAACATGATTATTTTACACTAATTATTTGCATGTTATTATACTTTTGAATCATAGTAATGTTATTAGAAAAGCACTTACAGTCCTTTTGGTGGGCGGTATGTTGATTCATAAACGGTTATAGCTAGCTATGCATATATTGTGTTCCGCGTGTTATAAAGAACATTCAATGTTTGTTAAAACTAGTCGCCAATAAACTAGCTTCCGAACTACACGCATCTTTGTTTCTCTCGAACCACTCAAACAAAAGTGTACCTTATCTATACCACCACAAGTAATGCTCGTGAAGGAAGAGGCGGGGCGGGAGCGGCAGCGGGAGCGGCAGCGGGAGCGACGAAGGATCGCAAGACAAGCTGCCCGCGTACGAAGGCAACTTGGACGTCGGAGGTCGATGAACGACCTCCGCCCCCCATGAGCGCCGGCCTGGGGGTGATAGGTGGAGCCGCCTGTCACCCTGGCAGAAGCAGGCCGCGACGGTGGCGCGCCTCCCCGTTTCCGGGGACGAGTTGGGGACTCTGTAGTCCCCACACCCGAGAAGAGGGCCAGATCGTTAGAGATGGCCCTGGGTCGGCCGGGGTGCGAGGGATATGCCTGTCAACCTCACCTTCGGCAACCAAAACGCACGTAAAAAAAAAAAGTACACCGCCATCTAGTCTGTGACTGCGTAACGTTTGCTGAGTCTCGGGTTATTTCATTGACTCTATGACGAACAGTAATATTGAAATATAGCTCGTAAAATAGCCCGAATTAATGTGGTCGCATTTTTTTGTTTGGGATGAGGTACCTATCTGTACTTTAGTATTATGTTATCTGTAGTATTGTGTAGTGTCTCTAACGTCTAATTATTCACAGGACGGAGCCACGCCGCTGTTCAAGGCGGCGCACAAGGGACACGCGGCCGTGGTAGTGGAACTACTGAAGTATAAACCTAATTTGGGCATTTTACCGGTGAGTGGTTCTGGTGTACTTGTAGTATACGTGACAAGTAATAGCAACTTGCGAGGATATACTTTTTATTGTAATGACAAATTTTATTTGGTCAGGTTTTGATTTTCTTAAAATTTTATTTAATCTAAGTTATAAGTATAGTATTTACGGTAGGTAGTAACAGGCCTTCGATTTTACTAAAGCAAAACCACTGTCATATCAGACACTGCAAAAAATGGCATTAAATTTTGGATTTTATTTCTATATCATTGAAGTCGAAAATCTACATTTTACTATTATTTTTATACTTTAATTGAATTTCTTTAAAGTCTTAAATTAAATGGCAATGTCCATGGTATGACAGTGGTTTTACTTCAGCAGAATTGAGACCCTGTTTTGTTAACATCATACTGTTATTGCTCAGGGCACATAAAATCTTGGACCTAAAATGTGCTATACATATACGCGCGGTAGGTACACGTTTCTTGGGTGTCATTTGAGGATAGCACGAGGTGCTACTGCAGTGAACGAGTTCAAGTTCACCAAGCATATATTATTATAAAATAATATGCGTGCGGCGAGGCCTCGATTGTTTCGCGATTTAGGTTCAAGATACGTGTCCTGAGGTGTACAGTGTATGTTTAACTTACAGTTTGATATCCTTTTTGAGTACTTAAAACCGGAGCTATACAATCGAAACAGTTAAAACAACTGTAGATACGTAGACCGCGGTAGCCTAGTGGTATGGGTAATGGACTGCTGAGATGAGGTTTCGGGTCCGATCTCAGGTTTTGCCATGGCCAAAACGCAGCAATGAAGCCGCCGCGACCGCTTTTCGAAGTTATATGTGTATTTATCGTAGGTTTACAAGTGCTCGGCTAATGGCAATAGACTCGCCACCTATTACATTGGGACCTAAACATAAACTGGCGAAATGTGGGTGCTTGCTTCCTGCCCACCCCTTCGGGGATATAGGCGTGAGTTTATGTAGATATAAGTTAGGTACTAATGAAGTGTTCGGATGTGGCACAGAACGGGCAGTCGGCCCTCCACGGCGCGGCGATGTTCGGCGCCCTCCCTTGCGTGCGCCTCCTGGCGCGGCACTCGTCCCTCTCGGCGCGCTCGGCGGGCGGGCTCACGGCGCTGCAGGCCGCCGCCGCCGCGCGCAAGCCCGACGTCGTGGCCTACCTGCGCCGCCTCGAGCGGGACCTCGCCACCGCACCCACCGCCGGGGGGCAGTGACGCACCTGTATATAGGGTCCCTTTCGACAAACCACCATACCGTACATAGGGTCTGCCGTTTAACACGATTTCACCCAACAATATGTAATTTAAAGTTATTTCAGTCACTAGAACTTAGACCGAACATACATCTGTTGCATACTGGTGTTGCATACGTCCATAGGCCACGGTAACCGCTTCCCATCAGGTAGGCCGTGTGCTTGTCTGCCACCTAAGTGGTATAATAAAAAAACATTTTTACTCATTGCTAGCAGTTACCTATGGCGCCGTCCGCGTGGGTATAGGATACCGCTACTAAATATAGCCTATGTTCTTTTCCAAGGTGTGCTGCGCAATTCTCTAAGTTCACAGCGTTGAGCACAACGCTGCTACAGCCTTAATAGAAATTCTCATTGCTCAAACTGGTCAATGCTTTGTACTTAAAGAATCTAACAGCTGATCTATGTCTATGCCAAATTTCATCAAAATCTGTTCAGTGGTTTAAGGAAAACACAACACTAAATTATACGAAAATCAAATTTATATTCAAACAAACAACAGTGTAAAAAGTAATACAGAAGATACATATTATTTCTTTAAGAATACCGCTATACCTATACTACTATAAGAATACCGCGGCTATAATAACTTCGTGTTGTGTTTCCAGCGGTAAGTAGGATAGCCAGAGCTCACTGAAGAATTTGTGCTGTCAGTGGGAAGACTAAAAACTTGTCCTGCTTTTTCTTCTACACTGACGACACAGAAATTCTCCACTTACAGAGTTGGCAGCGCGACTGTGACTCCTCTGGTGTTACAAACGTCCATAGGCCACGATAACCACTTTCCATCAAGTGGGCCGTGTACTTGTCTGCCAACCAAGTGGTATAAAAAAAAAGGAATATTTCTTCAGCAAACTTTTAATTCCAAATATCACATAACAAATACCTCGTTCGTTCTAAATCCTATTGAATGAAATATTTAAATTCCTCAATCCCAGTTGCCCAAAACATCAAATGTATAATTTCACGGCAGACCTACTAAATGCGCGCCAACTCATTCGTTCTATATAACACACTCCGATATACTACTTATATCTGTCTGAATCTCTACGTAGATTGTTTACAGTGACCAACTTTTGATTTGACAATGTCGGGTAAAAGAGTTCTCTAAAAACAGAAAATGTTTTACAAGACTGAAGTAAACCCTACTTGAACTCACTCTTCATGCCAAATCAAAAGTCAGACACTGTAAAACGAATTTAAGTAATGATTAGAACCGATATCAATTAAAACTAAACTAATCGGTCGGCATCATTAGTGAAATCCAAACATAGCATATTTTTTAAGTGTAATGCGAAGTTACAAGTTACATTAAATTTAGAAAAAAGTGACACCGTCCGCTGCACAGTTTCTGTCAACCCTCAAACATTAAATAGTTAAAATACACATTCATTTGATTGATTGCCTTTTCTACATGTTTAATGCAATTTTGAAATAATGTTAATGTAAAAGTAATGTTAAATATAGAGGCGAGGCGAGACATTACATTACACATTGTATTTTACCATATGCACAATGTGTAATGTAATGCTTCCAGTATATGTTGGACAATATGTAAACGAAATATTATATTACACATTATGTATTACAGTATATCATTATACATCGTGTAATGTTTTTACAATAATGTGTAATGTAACATTGGGCAATAACGAATTATTATATTACACATTGTATATTACAGTATATACATTGTGTAATGTTTTTAGAATAATGTGTAATGTAACATTGGACAATATGTAAACGAGATGTTATATTACACATTGTATATTCAGCAACATGTAAACAAACAAATACTATCTTGTATACATTGAACTTATATGTTAGGATATAAGTTCAATGTATACAAGATAGTATTTGTTACTTCCACAACAGATATATTACATTACACATTGTATATACGGTAACACTTGTTAATACTAACATGTAGACGAGGCATTACATTACACATTGTATATACATACAAGTAGCATTTATTACCACGGCGAATGTAACAGATCTACATACAAATCTCATATTCCTATACATAGTTACTATAGGACTATTTTATACTGTGTACTCGCGCCATACTTAGCTTTACCCACTCGCCTTAAGCAATACCTCACGTTTATTTTATTTTTTTGTATGCACATATAAACAGTAACGATTTTGTTTGAAGAAACTTTATAAATATTGGTGGTGTCTTAACTACAGATCTACAGTAGGCTAAATACAGCTGTGAATTGCATTGTATAAAAACAGAACGTCTTATTCTTTTACTTGTCATTGCTAGACATTAGCATATGTGAATACCTTTGACATGATTATTCCCGGTGTCCACCCCCTGCTTGTCCACCACGGGTGGACAGAGACACAAATATTTTAAAAAAATCTCGTTGTCCACCCTTGGGGGACAGCGAGAACTAATTTTAAATTATTTTCTCTGACCACCCCGGGTGGACAAAGACACGAGTTTCATATGACTACTCTCGATGTCCACCACCGGTGGACAAAACCACTACTTAAATAAACATTCTCGATGTCCACCCTTGCTGGAATTGGGAATAAATAATTATCACAAAATTAATTATATATGCTCACCCCGACTCGGATAGGTTAGGTTAGAAGGCTAAGGCGGGAGCGGAGCGGAGCGGAGCTCCCGCCTTAGCCTTCGTGGTTATTTTTTTTCATAACCACTCATACAAGGATTGTCTGCTCCAATCCTGAAGTTCCAAATCCTTGTATGTGTGGTTATAAAAAAAATAACCACGAAGGCTAATGCGGGAGCTCCGCTCCCGCCTACAAATTGTAAAAGATAATATGATTAAACTACCTATATAATTAATTTTGTGATAACTATTTACTCCCAATTCCAGCAAGGGTGGACATCGAGAATGTTTATTTAAGCAGTGGCTTTGTCCACCGGTGGTGGACATCGAGAGTAGTCATATGAAACTCGTGTCTTTGTCCACCCGGGGTGGCCAGCGAAAATAATTTAAAATTAATTCTCGCTGTCCCCCAGGGGTGGACAGCGAGAATGTTTTTAAATATTTGTGTCTCTGTCCACCCGCGGTGGACAAGCAGGGGGTGGACACCGGGAATAATCGCTTTGACAGATACTTGATTGCAAAATACCGATACTAAAAGTACTTGGTATTGGAGAAAAGTATCAAGTATGTACTTGTATTTACTCGTATCGTTTTATTCTTATTAATAATGCTCACCATATACCTAAACCGATTTTTTTGGGGGACATTTCTATAATGACTGGTAAGAATGTATCACACTAAAGACGCCAAAAACTAGTGAATTACATAAGTTAGGACTCATTACGGTACCTAGCTTACTGTAAATCTATTGGAATAAGAGCCAAGGGACTCCAGACCTTCACCATTTTATTATAGTTGAAAATTTGTCAGCACAAGTAAGAACAAATTTGAGTTAGGTACAATGGTTTTGGCAGGTAAAAGGTACTAGTGAAATGATTTTTCAACACTCGAAGGTCTGGTGTAGACGGGATCTAAGTATGCACGTTCTTCATTTTGCAAATAATATTTGTTGCGACACTAACGCCATCTAGCGAAAACATATAGAACCACTGTATACCTATTCCTTGGAACATATCCTGGACCTAAAATGTGCTATATACATATATATGTTCTTAGGTGTTTTGAGGATAGCACGAGGTCCTACTACGCTGGACGAGCTTAAATTAATTAAATATATTTTATTATACAACAATCCCCGCTAGGGCCTCGTTTGTATGTAGCTCCAAGATAAGTGTCCTGAGGGATACCGATAAGTTCCAGTACAAAACCATCACAGCTGGATATATTCTCCCTTTACCCCGAAAACTCCCTCAATGTCCAAGGGTAGTGTGACAAAATCGCTACTGTTTATATCCAGGCGGTTTATAACATTGAGTTTATTGTTGGTGCTGTATAGTCGGTAAGCAAATTGTACGGACATGTTTTAATTTTACACTAGTCAACGTTATCGCGATTGGCGTACAGTTTTACACGCAGAATGTTCTAGCGTTATTACTGTGCATTGAAATATACACTGGCAACGAATTAAAATTATTGCTATACCAGTGAAAAAAGATATACATATATTTTTGTGTAAAAATGAAGTTTGTAGTTATCATCCAGTGTAAGGTGTTTAATAAACTTATACAGCCTTGAAATAGTCATAAAATCTATTATCGTTTTGAGTTCTTTCAATGCTAATTTAACGATGAGAAGTTGTTTTGTTTCAGGGTCTAATTAAGACGCTCTATTTCAGTTCAAGAAAGACGCAAGTATTAATAAAGTTAAAATATTAAACTGCTCCATCTTTTTTATATTAATGTTTTAATATTTTTGGACATTTATTACCACGCCACGGCGAATACGTGGCTTGTAATAAATATACGTTATCATTACATGTGATTTCTCTGATTTTAATTGCCTTTACTAAGGAATTTTGTAAAAAAAATCAAGTTGTAGTTTATTTTGTCAAATATTTTTTTAAGTGCTTATTAAAAGATATATATTATGTTATGTATGTTGTATTGTACATTGTTGTACATCAATAAATTACATAATTAGCACATGTAAACTGTACACAATCGCGATTCATTTTTAATCATTGTAGCATAGACGAAACAAAAATGTATTTTTCATACAATCACATACACAATTAGTTTGTATGGTACTGTTGTTGTAGCGATAGTTGTAAGATATTTATTTGTACAAGTCGCGGGTTGCGACCTCTTGTAAAATGCTCAATTGTAATTTTAAAATTGTGTATCAAATCAATTATTTACTATTCGGAATCTCGTATTAATTGCTTTACAAGTTTATATAATTTCGTACATGTGTGTATCAGACTTTTTACTTCTGATAAAAGATAAGTACATTTTTAAATCATAATACCAGTTTTTAAGGTCTTGAGTATGTCACCAAAACGAATATAATTTAATATAAGTGTATTGTATTATAAATGTAATAATATTGTGTCGGATTGGTTTGTGTTCCAATATTGTTCTGTTAATGTTGGTAGTTGTTTTTTATTAATATATCGTTTTACTTACAAAATTGCTGAGTTTGATTTATTTATGCATGTGTCATGTTGTTATGTGGACCATTTTAGTGCTAGGATAGAAGCTAGGACGATGTCCAAAAAGTAAAGACTTTCTAGATGATAGCTATTCTAAAACTTGCATAGTGGGCGGACATGCTGTGCTAAGGGAATTCGAAATAGAAACGCAAGCCAATTTCATCATAAAAGTATATTTACAATTTTATTATACATGCTAGGCATTCGACATGTCAAAACATTTAAAATAATCATCATATAACAATCCCGTGACCGCAGATCTATGTCCAGCAATAGGATATACCCATTGGAATAGTCGTTAGCACATATTAGTGATATTTATCACTTATCCGTCAATTGATATTATAACATTTTATAAATTCGTAAGGAATTAAAGAATAAAATAAATCTATTGTATTGGGTTGACCAAAAAGTACGATTTTTGAATTTATCCTATAAAAAAAGAAACTTTTTAAATTTTGTTCTCCTTTGTGTACTTGTTTTGGAAACAACATTTTAGTCCGCATTTCAAAAATAGTTTATTATACTTGAAAATATTATCATATTGAATAGTGCTAAATAGATATAAAAAATCTGTTCCTGTTGGTTGGGCTTAGCCCTACATAGAACCTATAGCTCACTTGTTTCAGCCTTTTATCACCAACTACTACCAGTATGTTGCAATCGTACATATTGCGAGGAAGTGCTATATTTTTACCTAAAATGGCTGGCGCCACCAAGACTCGACCTAATATTTTACTGTCTAATATGACCCAGACTTTATGATCAACCCAATACTTCCATCTCCAAATTAACGACAACCAGTGTATCGGAGACATATTGCTCCTCTACCACTTATTCGAACCAAGTGTAGAATATACAAAATATCATTATAGGTATTTAAACTATCATGGTAACTCATATTAGTATCAAACAACCGGGAACAAGGCAAATCAAAATCGCGAGTGGATACAGTAAGCATCGTGTGTCGTGAACGTGATCGCGATCGAGTTCGAGTTTGTAGTGAGAGTGAAACCAGTGGTAGTGCCAGATACGCGTAGTAAAAGAACTCTAAAGAGGGTAGATCGATATATTTACTCCTAAAAAACGTTATTCACTGTTCACCGCCAATAAACCAGTTACTCTGTGATCATGGTGCTTGCAACAGCGCCGAAATATCGGAAACTCAAAACAATACAAAATGGTAAATATTCCGGTTACTTTGATACTAATACAAATACCATTTTATTAAGAATATTATTATCACAATTATCATCTTAAATCATATTTTTACAAGTGCTAACATAATGAAACACTAAACTTTTAGTTTTCTTTAAGGCACTGTTCTAACATGTCTTTAGCAGCGATGGCCAAGTGACCTGCCGATGGTCTCATAGCTGGCATAGTTTCTGTACAGCAGTAGAATAACGCTAGTGGATGAGCATACACTTTCTCGGATATATTTACTGGAACAAGAGGCCTGGTACCTGCAAATAGATTAATTTACATTAATAATTGAGTTACAATGTTCATAACAGTATTGATGATGAAACAAAGTATCTATACATAAGTACAAGATCTACACATTCCAGCCTAGCAGATGCTTCATGCCTCAGAGAGAATATATATTAAAATTATGGTAAATTTCGAAGCTCCGTCGCAATACAGTTAGACTGGAAAAGCAGACCTCAGACTCTGATTGAAAGATCCTGATGCAACCAGATATTTATTAGTTTACGTTGCATATCCTTCAATGTCAGCTGTTTTTTTCTTATATACTATACTATCTGTGCTATTCTATTCACTCACCATATCTGTCATTAAAATATTCATCAATACTGGTATCCAAGTCGTCTATGCCGTCCACACTGTCCATACTGCTGTCGCAGTCCTCAACCTGAAGGTGTGGTGGCACCAGTGACATCATCTCCCAGAATGTCAAGCCGAGTGGCCAAATGTCAGTTTTGTCACAGATTGTACCTCCATGGATCACTTCTGGGGCACTCCAAGCTTCAGTCCCTAAAATGTGACAAAATGTAATTTGTTAAAACTTGTGTCTGCTATATCTATACTAATATTATAAAGCTACAGAGTTTGTTTGTATGAACGTGCTAATCTCTGGAACTACTGGTCCGATTTGAATGATTCTTTCAGTGTTGGGTAGTCCATTTATCGAGGAAGGTTTTAGGCTATATATCATCACGCTACCACTTAAGAGAGCGGAGCATTGATAATAAATGTTAACAAAGCCGGCAATTTTTCATACATCTTTTGAAGACTAAAACATACAGGCTCAAAGGTATATGAAGCTTCAAAATATACCCGGGGCGAAGCTGGGGTGGGTCAGCTAGTATTATCATATACAGCCATATGGTTTCTGGCAAGAAGAATTTGGGCCCCCCATCTCTTCACATGCAGTGTCGTACAAGGCGAATCAGGGATGGGGCTGTTTAACTTCAGGCAGGTATATACAGCCCAGACTCAGCCGCAGATACATTGCACAAGTGAATAATAGTGCTCGAAATATGGCAATAGGTTAACGTGGGCTTGAATGCAATGATTGGTGAAATATGGGTGTTAATTCACCTCTGCCTAACGCTCCGGGAATAAAGGCGTGAAGTGAATTTGTAATTTATTGCTTTGTTTTGTCTAATTTACAGTCTCAAGTTAAAAACAAGAAGAACATAGTTGGATCTAGGGATTGTCTATACTTTATATGGTACTGACTGTAGTCTGGCCCCCTGTTCAAGAATCCTGACCTCAAAAGGTAAGCCCTCCATTATATTTCAGAATAGATTAGATTAGGGTAGCAGGTGAGGATGGTTTGGGCCCTCGAGATGTTAGTTCAGTTCCATACAACCGAAGAACAATTTTAATATCTACCGAATAAACAAAGCTTACAAAATCTTACCGAAATAAACAGTTTTTCCTGCCTTTTGTCGATCCATCACACCATTCCCATCAAGAGGTAGCGTGACTCCAAAGTCACACAGTTTGCAGATCACAAAATCACCATTGATAAGGATATTGTATGACTTCATGTCACCGTGGAGAATCTGTATCTTTGTATGAATGTAGTCAAGTGCACTGGCGATGTCTGTAGCAACCTGGGAAGAAGGAAAGGGTTTGTTGCATGTGAATAGATATGGCAGCAGTGAAGAATCCATGCAACACAAGTCCTATCTGCCTTCATAACTAATAAATAAATAAATATTCTACAACATTCTACACAACGCTATCTAGACCCATGGTAAGCATAGCTTAACTAGCTTGTGTTATGGAATCGAGAATGCGGATAAACATACTTAAATACTTTTTTTTTTGGAAATACATACATATTATACATAGAAACACCCAGACTAATGCACATATATATATTCATGCATACAAATATTTGCACTGAGCAGGAATCGAACCCACGCCTCCTGCGTAGCAGTCAAACGTTCTATCGCTACGCCACAGAGGCCAATTCATAACCAAATTAGAGTAAATGACACTATTAAAGTGTTAGAATGCAGTGCACATGGTTAAAATGCTTGAATTTGAAATGTTTACAATTTTATTCAATTGAAATTTACATGCATGCAACTAGGAAAAGAACAAGAGACAAAGAGAAAACATGCAAGAAATTGATTCTTAATAATGTTTTATTAGTTTTTGACTTCCTTTATACCATCATTTATTTGCCAGATAATATAAATCCATTTTTTGTAAGTACTTAACATTTTTTTTCACTTAAATCTATGTAAGTACTTATATTTTACAAAAAATTGGTTCATTTTATACACAGGCCTTAATATGTGGCACTCAAAGCCCCTGTCCACGAGTACCTTGAGCATACCGTTGCCACTGCTTTAACTGACGGCAAGTAATATTTATTTTTGTTCTAATAAATGGAAATGGTACAATAGATATAGGAGGTATAACTTACTTTAAGTATTTGCCTTGGTAGAAATATTTCACAGTCGTCTTCAACTCTTTTCTCAATCATATCACCCAGTGATAAGTCACATGCTTCCATACCCAAGTATAGAATCTTGGCATTACTAAATGCTCGGAAACCAACAATGTTTGGGTGTGACATACGCTTCAACAGGTCCGCTTCAATCTTCAGACGGTCGGTGTATATTTTGTTCGGTTTTACACGTTTATTTAACATTTTAAGTGCCCACGGCGAACGAATTTTTCCAGCACGTGGTGATCGCACAAGCTGCATCACATTTACCCCTAAAATATAAAAAAATACATGTATTACTTACGTACTTTCTTTAAGAAATAGTAAGTTAAACTTTATATTAATGTCTTAAACAAATTTACTTACCAGTACCGTATCCAAGTCTGTTTAAAAACGGTGACGGCGGTATGGTGATTGTTTCATTAACATTGGAAATCCCTTTGTTTTTAACAGGAGTCTTAAATTCTGAAAACAAACACATAATATAGCATCTTTTTATTTATAAAATAACAAGTCAAACACCAGGGAAACATTGTTGTTTTTAAATTTACCTGTGCCATATCCAAGTCGGTTAGAAAACGGAGATAGTGACATACTTATATTTTCAATTACATTGGAAATACATTTGTTTTTAATAGGAGTCTTGAAATCTTCCATTTCTATAATATAAATTACACAACGAAGGCGAAGTGCCCAATGTATTATAATTTGCAGTTCCAACTTTATAGCCCCGTGTTGGTCGTGTTACTGTGCCGATTGTTGTTAAATTTGAAATTCCATTCTTTAACAACGAGCAACGAGTGTAGCTGTGTTACCAAAGTAATGAAATGAAATTCGGTACAAATGTTGCCAAATTTCGGGAGAATATGTGAAACTTTTAATAAAATTGTTGCTTGTTACTTGTTATATTAAATGTAACAATAAACATTTTTGTACAGATTTATTAATACAACATACTATGATGAAAAATCATCAAGTTTTACTTAATAGAAAACGTGTTTTCGTCAAAATTAACATCATCGTAACTATTATTATTTAGCGATTATACAATATTATATGAGTTTAATTGTTGCTACTAATTGATTATTAAACAGAAGTTGACATACGATTTGTATAATAGTTTGCATAGTATAGAAATTTAAGCATTTCGAGTACTTTAAAACCATAAACAAAATGAAGTTATGTTTTTGTAGTAAATGCAAAACTCAGATAAGGCTTTGAGGTAGATCGGAAGATGGATTTAGAAATTATTAAATCTCCCAAGTAATCGGGAAGTTCAGGAACCTTCAATAATGAATGAATAACTTAAAGCAGTGCTGCCAACTTTAATAAAAATCAATATGAATTGATTCCTTCGAATAACTTCGGACTTCGGTTCACTCGAATTTTGGACCAGACTTGGCTTTGGAAATGTACCAGAATTTCATGGCAAACTAGAAAATAAAAAATTGTAATGTAGGTATAAACGAAACTAGCTTGAAACTTTCATAGCAGTAGATGTATCTACCTATAGTCCAGCAATCTTATGCTCGACCGTCCTGCGGGGTGGCAGACGGTGGCGGGGATGAGGTACTCAACATGTCAACGGGTAGCAGGTGGTGCAGCAGGGAAGGAAAACGCATGGATCAGCACGTCAAATACGGCAGTCTCGGCTGCGCAGTCGAAGCGGCAACACGTGTTTGTTATTCTGTCGGTACTACTTTGAGTTCGACGCACACGAGATCAAGATCTCAGGATGAATAAGGCTATCTCAAGACAAGTTAATAAGCTGTACATAAAGTGTAGGTACCAATTTTTTGAAAGGCGAAAAAATGACCGAACATCGGCCGAATACGTAAACGACATTAATGTAGCAAAAACTGTTGCTGAAGTCACAAGTTTGTCTGAAACTAGCGTCAAAAAAAAAATAAAAGAAGCTAGAATCATCGCACAAGGCAGCACAGTGACTTTCGAATCACCACGGAAAAATCGTTTTCTTAAAAAACTGTATTGAAATCGACAATTTGACGAAAGGTGTCATACGAAATAAATTACACAATGGTATCTCGTCGTTGAAAAAGTTAAATGGGGAATTGAAATAATACAATATACTTTTTTTTTATATAGGACACGTCAATTAGACTTCGCCTTGCCTGATGGTAAGCTGAAGGCAAAGTCCCAGAAAAGAGGGTCACCATTACTTACACATACCATGTGACAATGGTGACACTCAGCTTGACGGCCTCATCATATGCTTTTTCACGCCCCGCCTAAAGGACCCGGGACTGTACGAAGAAGGAAACAAGTGAGCTGGTAATGAATTCCAGGCCTTAATGGTGCGACAGAGGAAAGAGTCTCCGAACCGCTTGGTTCTCGACCGGACATCTAAGACCTGTACGTGTTGTCCTGTGTAGGAAAGGGGAGGGTGGGACTAATTGGAAGAGCTCATCAGAACACTCCCCATGGTACAGACGGTAAAATACAGCCATGGACGCAACATCTCTACGCATCTGTAAAGGTTCTAGGGTGTTCGTGACCTCGGGATTCCCAATGATGCGGACCGCACGTCGCTGCAACCTATCGAGAGCATCTAGTAAGTACTTTGCTGAAACATCCCAGAGATGCGAGCAGTATTCCACACAGGAGCGAATTTGTGTCTTGTATAGAAGACACCGCTGCTCCGGCGTGAAAAATCGTCTCACTCTGTTCTGGACTCCGAGTTTTCGTGAGGCTGTTTTGATGATACTTTCGATGTAATTTTTGTTATTCAGGTTGCAGCGAACATCCATACCTAGGATATTGAGATTGTCCTGCAGTGGCAGTGGCGTGCTCTGAAGAGTGGGGAGGGGAATGAA
This sequence comes from Eilema griseolum, assembly GCA_963662185.1. Lineage (NCBI taxonomy): Eukaryota > Metazoa > Arthropoda > Insecta > Lepidoptera > Erebidae > Eilema > Eilema griseolum. Next base: position 26,848,914 of record OY759240.1, read on the forward strand.
AGAAGATACTTTTGCTGTAAACGCACATGCCTGCGTCTTCTTGGCATTGAACTCAACCAGGTTCTCAGAGCCAGCATTTACCTGTAGAAACTCCGAAGCTTGTCCGTCACAAAGGACGCGAATACGGCGCCCCTGCAGAAAGCTAGCAACCCAGTTGCACAGCCTAGAAGGCAGACCAAAGGCAGGTAGCTTGGAAAGAAGCGATTTATGTCAGACTCTATCGAAAGCTTTGGCGATGTCAAGACTAATTGCCAGTGACTCGTCGTGCTTGTCCATAACCTCATCCCAAAGATGGGTAACGTATGCTAGAAGATCACCCGTTGACCGTTTCGGCCTGAAGCCATATTGCCGGTCATTAGTTAAGGAGTGATCCTCTAGGTGCCGCATGAGCTGTTTGTTAATTATGTGCTCGAACACTGCACAGCACTGAGGTGACGGCTATGGGTCGATAGTTGGCTGGCTCCGAGCGATCCCCCTTCTTAGGAATCAGCTGAACATTCGCCTCTTTCCAAGGCAAAGGCACTGTACCCGAACTGTAGGACAGCCGGTACAGGCGCGTAAGCATTAGAGACAACTCCGATGCACATTTTTGCAAAACTACCGCTGGAATACCATCCGGACCACTGACTTTCCGGACATCGAGTGATTGCAGCACTGCACGGACATCGCGTTGCCTGATATGGATATCAGGCATCGCGTGGTCACTGTCGGGTAGTGTCGGTGGCTGCGTACCACAATCGTCGATTCGGGAGTTGGCCGCAAAGAGATTAGCCAGCAGATTTGCCTTCTCTTGCGGCTCATGGGCCAGGGATCCATCAGGGTTACGCAGGGGAGGCAGCGAAGGCTGACAGAAGTTGGCTTGCACGGCTTTAGCCAGTCGCCAGTAGCCACGGCTTCCAGTGGGATGCATCACTAGCTCTTGACCAAGCTGCGCTATGCGCAGGGCATCCGCTCTGACGTAGGCCCTTCTACAGACCTTTGTATCTCTGTTGTACGCCGCCTTGAAGTGGCCCAGATTGGGATGGCGCGTGGCGCGCGCCCTTACCCAAGCGCGGTACGCAGACTGTTTATGTTCAACAGCTTCCGCGCACTCGCGCCCGAACCAAGGGCGCACCCTGCGGTCACCGGTGATATCGGTATATGAGATATAGTATTCCATACCCAGACCGATCTCACCGGCGACAGCAGTAGCACAATCGTCGGAAGAACCCATTGGGGTTCTTATCTTCAAAGCAACGCTCAACCCACGGGATGGACGCAAAATAGTCACGAAGTCTATCCCAGTCCACTGACGAGTAGTGCCAGAGACGCCGGTTCGCCTGCACGGATCGTGGGGGCGCTATAATAGGCACCGTGGAACAGACCAGGCAGTGGTCGGAGTTCCCTAAAGCGGCTCGCACTGACACACTGTACCGGTCCGGATTACTCGTCAGCAGAAGGTACAGCAGAGAAGGTGCTAGGCCCGACCTTCTTGGTATCCTCGTGCACCAATTGGGTCAGGCCGTGCGCCAGAGCAATTGGTGCACGAGGGTTAAAATCCCCCAAAAATACCATTTCGGCATTCGGAAATCGCTCCTGCGCATCATCTGCCGCCTGACTCAGATATTCTAAGAGACGAGTTGTCTCAGCATCTCCTGTATGGGAACGGTAGAGGCACACATAGATCTGACTCATAGGGCCATGGTCTACGTGTACCCAAAGGATAGAGAAGGAGGGGTCCTCTAGGCAGCGCAAACGGCGACAGCAAACATCCGCTCTAACAAACACGCACACCCCGGCTTTTGCACGAAAACTTTCCTAAAGAACATAGCCAGGGTAGAGCAAGTAGGTCATGTCGTCAGGGCGGTGTATTTGCATCTCCGTTAGAAAAATCATGGCAGGTTTCACCGTCTCTAGGTGTTGGTGAACGGTGTTGAGGTTTGCATGGAGCCCACAGATGTTAGTAGACTCCACCTCAAATAGCAAGCTTTTGTGAGTGTGACGAGCCGCTGTGTTGCCTAGTTTTCTAAATTGCGCTGCCATGAGTTTGGGTGGGAGAAGGCGTGAAAAAAGAGGTGATTTCCGCCGCAGCACCGTGTGACAAAGCGCGGGATATTGATTTTATCTATGAATGTGAGGCATGGCGAGAGCCGACGCGCTGAACGGAAGGGCCTCCGTACCCCCCCGAGTATGATCGCCGGACTCCCAAATCCGGTCACCAACCGGCACGACGAACCATATCGGGATTATGCGCGGCCTTGTAAGGCAGCCTCCCAAGGTGCTTAACCCCAGTTGGGCCCCTGTACTATACCGCGGGCGGCCAGCGGCACCACCGTTTCTACAGGTCTCCCTGTTCGGCGCATCGCCTCGCGCCATCCCCACTAGATTACGCCAAGACAAATTTCTGCCACCAAGTTTCTACTTAGTTTCATTGCTCACGTGAATACTTGAGACGGACAAATACATAGGCTTGGTTTCAAATATTTAACATGTCAGTCAAAGAGGAAACTATTAATTAAACGTCACGACATAATGCGCCTGCGGTGGCATTGTATCAGAGACATTAAAAATACCGCCGAAAGGGAATTTCAATAATTTTTCTAGATGAAACCTACGTGAATAAAAATCACGTGACAAAAAATGCTGGAAAATACAGAACGCGGGGCTATGCAAAACATCGATAAAGGACCTCATATTGTAATTGTACACGCTGGCAGTCGCAATGGCTTTGTACTTATTATTTTACTGATGTTAAATCGCATTCCAAGACCGGAGATTATCATGGAGACATGAATGCCACAAAGTTTCGTAAGTGGATCGATGAAAAACTGTTACCAAATTCTGTTCTTCACCTCCGAATTCTGTTATTGTAATGGACAACGCCGCTTACCATCACTCTGATCGATGAAAAATCTATAATGAGTACCCTGAAAAGCGAAATGCAGCAGTGGTTAGAACGGTGAGGTGTTCAGTATGAAAGCGGTATTCGTAAATTTGATCTAATGAAAATAATTAACGAGCAAAACACGGAGAAACAATACAAAATTGATGAAATATTCAAGGAAAATGGATATATCTTGCTTCGCTTACCCCCATACCATCCGGATTTGAATCCAATTGAACTCATGTGGGGGTACGTAAAAGGCGAACTCGCAAGGATTTCCCTTGAACTTATATAAAAAGTTAAAAGATTTAGGATAGCATTTTTCTCATCATGACGAATGTTATAATTCAGATAGAGTATGTGACGATGAAATGGACAGGTACAATGTACGTTATTGTTTATTAACATAATCGATTATTATTGCTTTAACTGGGACAGAGTGCGCAAGCTATAATTCTCGGATTCATGTTATTGGATTTAAAGTTGTTTGTTATTTCTATATTACATTTTTGTCTTTTTAGATTCATAATTCAACTGCGGCTCCTGGCTGATATTCTACCGACGTCGGAAAGACCTGAGAGAAGGAAAACTCGAGAACAAACCCTTTGCCAACCTGTCTGGCCAGCGTGGCTATAGTAGGCTAAACCCTCCCAAATGAACAGACACCACAACAAAAGGCCCCCAGTTCCCGGTGGTCCCGCTATTCCAACCAATCTAGCGGTTCGGGTAACGGCGGGGCGGGGGGTGCGAAGAATCTCCGGGCTACGGGAGACTACCGAAACCGACGACTAATACTGGTAACGTATAATTGCTTCGTCTGGACGGGCACCTCGCAGAACTAGAGGTAGAACTAGGTCGCATAAATTGGCAAATATTAGGGTTATCCGAGATCCTAAGACAGGGGGTGGACACACAATCACTGAGTCAGGCGACCTGTTCTACTTCAGAGAAGGTGAACAGCTCTTCCAGAGAGGTGTCGGTTTTCTGGTAAAAAAGGACCTTATTAGCAGCGTTGTTAAAATTGGTAGTGGGTCGAATCGGGTAACGTACCTTATAGTAAAAATCACGAACAGTCGTTCGCTGAAGGTGATACAGGTAAATGCGCCGACCTCGTTTCACCCCAACGAAAGTGCCGAGGACGTAAATGAGGATATTGCTGAGGCAATGAATCACATCGCCAAGTCACTTACAACGTTGTTATGGGGGAGTTCAGTGCTAAAGTGGGAATACAAGAACGCGGCGAGACGTAAATTGGACCATATGGAGGGGGGTGCGAAAATCACAGGGGACAAATGCTAGTCAACTTCCTCAAGGTGCAGGGGCTCTTCTTAATGAATAGCTTCTTGAAGAAAAACCGCACAGAAAGTGGACTTGGCAACGTCGGGACTCTGTGATAAGTGACGAGATAGACTTTTTGATAACGATCAGTAAGCACATATTTAGAGATATCTCACAAGTTTAAAACCGGAAGCGATCACAGACTTAGCCGAGGCTCCCTGAATATCAACATCAAGGCTGAAATATTCCGAATAATACGGTCTACTTTCCGACCTACGCCACTCCAAGTAGCTCTAGGGTCCGAAAAGTTCCAATTGGAACTTCAAAATCGTTTCGCAACGCTGGAAACCACAAACGGCATAGACAAGAAAACCGACACAGTGGTCAAAACATTGCAGAAATTGTCTCGAAAGTTCTTTCCGGGAAACGCAAGCAGTCCAAGCGCTCTCCTGAGACTCTCGAACTTATGAGAAAGAGACGTGAGCAGTCATCCACACCGTCATCTCCGTCAGATGAGAGAGCCATAAACCAACTAATTAAAAAGGTGATTCGACGCGACTCCCGACGCTTCAACACCCACATCGTCCAGGAGGCGATTGAGTGAAATAGGGGGTCGAAAGTGTTCGCTCAGCAGTTGGAGAGGCCCCATCTGACGAAACTTAAAACTGCGGTAAAATGACTGTCTCAAAGTTCGAGATTCTCGATGAGATCGAGAAATTCTAGTGACAGCTATATGCATCATGGACGAGTAAACCGACGGGACACAGCAATGAAGACCACAGAGCCACACTCACGCGCCATTACACCGAGGAGATACCCGATGTCGAGCAATGCGAGTTGGAGGCGGCTCTCAGACAGCTGAAGAACAACAGGTGGCCATATGATGATGGAATTGCTACTGAGCTCCTGAAAGCAGGCGGAGCTCCAATCCTGATAGAGCTAACAAGCCTCTTTAATTCCGTCATCCTAAAAGGTCTAACACCTAGGGCATGGAGCGGGAGCGGTGATACTGATCTTAAAAAAAGGAGATAAGACTCTGCTGAAGAACTACAAGCCCATCTCACTCATGAGTCATATCTACAAGCTGTTCTCGAGAGTCGTCACAAATCGTCTTACGGGTAAGCTCGACAAGTTCCAACCACCGGAGCAAGCCGGGTTTCCAAAAGGTTATGGCACTGTGGACCACATCCATACTGTTCGGCAGATTGTTGAAAAGACCCAAGAACACAATCAGCCGTTGTGTATGGCGTTTGTGGACTACGAAAAAGCCTTCGACTCCATAGAGTTCTGGATGCCCTGCAGCGGTGTCGTGTCGATTGGCGATACATTAAAGTGGTGAGATGCACTGCCACAATGTCCGTCCAGCTTCAAGACCAGAAGACGAAACCTATTAGCCTCCAGCGTGGAGTAAGACAGGGGGATGTTATATCATCCAAAATCTTCGTCGTCGTTCGTCTTTAAGACTCTGGATTGGACTGGGCGGGGTATAATCATTAACGGTGAGTAAATCTCATATATTTCAGTTCGCCGACGACATCGTCATAGTAGCGGAATCGTTGGAACAACTGGGCGAGATGCTGCATAGCCTAGATGGAGCTTCTCGACGCGTCGGCCTCGGTGTAACCTTTAATAAAACCAAAGTTATGTTCAACGAGCATGTTGCACTGAGACCGATTGCCATCGAAGGGGCGATACTCGAAGTTGTTCAAAAATATATCTACGTGGGGCAGGTTATCTAGCACGGTAAAAACAACTTAGAGAAAGAAATAGCCAGAACGATCCAGCTGGGTTGGGCAGCATTTCGCAAACTACGTCGAGTCTTCTCTTCAGCCCTTCCGCAATACCTTAAAACAAAGGTCTTTGAACAGTGCGTCCTACCTGTTATGACTTACGGTGCCGAAACGTGGACACTTACAGTGGGGCTGGTCCATAGCTTAAAAGTCGCGCAGCGGGCTATGGAGCGAACTATGCTTGGAGTTTCTGAAGGATAGAATTCGGAACGAGGTTATCCGACAGAGAACTAAAGTTACCGACATAGGTCACAGAATAAGCAAGTTGAAGTGGCAGTGGGCTGGCCACGTTTGTCGAAGGACCGATGGCCGTTGGAGCAAACGAGTCCTAGAGTGGAGACCGCGAGAAGGTAAACGAAAGGTAGGACGCCCCCTAGCCAGATGGACGGACGACCTGAAATGCAGACGAATGCGGACTGACAGACAGACTGGATGCGGAAGGCGGAGGATCGTAGAAAATGGCGCACATTGGGAGAGACCTATGTCCAGCAGTGGACTGCGGTGGGCTAATTGATTTTGATTTGATTTCAACTGGATGAAAACGACGATGATGATGATAACGACGAAAGTTATGAAGAAGATCAAACAGAGAGTGTACATGAAAGTGATATGGAAATTGATTTATAATAAAACAATCTATCATAATTTTAGTATTCTTAATAATTTGTCCTCAAGTATAATAAAAAACTATAAACAATAAATGTAGTTCTATCTTTTTATTTACTCCTGTATTACGTCACCATAGCCGTGTGCAAGAATGACGCGCTACCTCGTCCCCGCCACCGTCTGTCACCCCACAGGACGGTCGCGCACGAGATTGCCGGACTATAGATTTCGCACACCTAGATGTGAAGAGGTATGAACTCAAAAAACTCCAGTAAAAAAAAAACAACCTCCAAAAAGTAGAATATAAATTGTGCAAAGGGCACAATTTATAAATAAACCTAGTAATATACTAATAGCTATGATGCCACAGACAGACACGCACACGCACACGTCAAACTTATAACACCCCGACGTATTTACTTTAAAAAGCAAGCAGGGGGTTAAAAAAGCACTTTTTTCAGAAAAGACGAAAAACTGATTACTGAGCCAGAATAAGTTTATTGTAGAAACCTTGCATTTTGAACATATTTTTCGGTTAAAATTGGAATTTTCGAGTACATACCCTAACTAGCTTATCTCAAGATATGCGATTTTTGAGTAAGTTAGTTATTTAGGATGTTGACTATTTTTATTCTCTGCAAAAAAATCTCTAAAGTCAAAAGTGAAATATTCTTACAACAAATAGTTGCTTTTAAAGATATTTGATTTCCAAAATTCAGTGTCTTGAGACACCCGAAAATTAATAATCACCATTATATACCAGCTAGCAAGGTAATGCTAATAATAACAAAGTAATAATAACAGGGTATGCGTTAGCAGGACCTCTAACGTCACGCGTTTGTATTACATATAGCGCGTAGTGCAAATGTGCAGTTGCTCTCCAGCAAGAGAGTTCGCATTTATCTCGGTTTACGTTGCGTTTCTGGTAGACCTATATCACGGTATTTGTGATTGCAGTTCTCGAAGTGAGTCGAAAGATTATGATAAATGAACTGATTGACGGATGTTGTTACCCCCCTTTGTCCAGGGGGGTGGTTATTGTCAGATTCGAAGCGACTACAATCGCACGCCGGCTGGGTGCTCCTTATAACGCTTCTCCAGTTGCATTCGTTGTTTAGCTAGCTTGCACATAACATTACCCTAATATATTCCGCTAGTTTCAACACACGTCGTAAAAAAATAATCGCGCGCTATGTGGGCTTGCCTCTAAGTGCACCGACCACAAGAATGATCATGTAACTCGTATGGATTATAATATGTGGCCATCCATCAGGTACATACGATTAGATACGAGTATAATCATAAATCATTCATAAAGTTTGCATGCCACTGAGGAAACAGTCAGCAACAGAAGTAGCCTAACACATACCAAATTGACCGACCGAACGAGTTTTCGTTTCGACAAGTTGGCCCGATTTTGCTTTTGTCCGTATCTATGTCTGTTTATTTGTCAGTTCCAAATCAAATCAGTTTATTTGCATACGACAGGTACGTATCTAAAGGTGGTTTCATATTCATTTACAATAATGTGCAAGTGCTCTGCTTATTACTTCGATAGGCGAAATTTTATATTTGAAGATACATTATCAAGTGTTAAAATATGTAAAGAAATTGTTACATTGAATTTAATTTGTAATAGGTATTTATTTATTTATTTATTTATTTATTTATTTATTAAGGTACATCAACAGTATACATATTATACATTTTCTATAATAGTTGCATCCGTGAAATATTCCAATATGCATACCTATTAGAGACGTACACAACATTCGCATGCATTAAAATAATAATTGTATGAATTTAGTTAGACAAAAGAGTGAAACTATTAGTACAGTTAGTGTTTAGACAAATAATAATTTGATTATTAATAATACATCGATTTGATTCGATTTTATTCTGACTATTAAAATTAAATAATGGAATTAATAAAGTGTGAAATTTGCATAGGTACATTGAAATCATAAACAATTTGATTATTAAAATAATTACATCGATATACTGAACATTGATTACATTTACTAGATTGATTACATTGATTGAAATTGTGAAATTGATTGAGAATCACGGAATTCAATCCATAGTTAAATTAAATCAAATTCCAATTCAAACTCAAATTCAAATTCAAACCCAAATTCAACTTCAAATTCAAATTCAAATCCAAATCCAAATCCAAAACCAAATCCAAATCCAAACCAAATTCAAATCAAAACCCAAATCCAAACTCAAATCCAAATCCGGAACCAAATCCGAATTCAAACCACATTACATTACAAAATGTACAATAATTTAACAATATTCTAAAAAAAAAAATGCAAAAAGAAGATAGAAATCGAAGCTTTAGCAACCCTCAGTGTTAATTAGCCCCCCGGATGGTGCCAAGAAGCTTTTCTTGAACTTGCTGATAGAATCAGCAAAAATATCAAGATCCACAGGTATTGAATAATTAATAACAGTAGTATAGTTAAAAACGTCAGATATGTAATTAATATAATGTCAATTCTAGAAGGATTTGCCCCAAACTTGTCACACGTGTTCTTTGATCTAAATCACAACTTTTGTCGAGAGTTTTTTGGCTGAAACATCAAGGGCATGATTCCTCGCAGGATGATGTGAAAAAAGGGTGCTTGTGCTGTTCACTGAAGTAATAGTATAATTAATGTGTTCTAAGAACGAATATTAATGGCAAATGTGTGTTTTTGAGCACATTTGTCTGTGTGTTCGCCAGGATCACTGACATCACGTAAACACTAGTGAACAGATTCAGCTGAAATGATGTATCACCATTTACCACAGTCTGGTCTTAAACGTTGCTATTTTCATTTTATTCACAGTTTGGAGAAACAGTAACAAAAAGCAGGACGTCACGAAAGTTTGCAATTCGATTATTCGTTCGTTATCGTTTATTTGACCAAGCGAGCGAATTAACATATTACCCCAGTAATAAATAAAAATACCAAGATAATATAGTAATAATAATAATTAATACTTATACACGTATATTCTAAGATTTGGACCTGGTCCTCGATTCCACTAAAGCAATACCAAAGACACTGCAAAAATGGCAATAAATTTTATACTTTATTTCATACTTTTAAAGTTCATAAGTAAATGAAAAGAGTTTCATTACACTTTTTCATTCACTTTGCAGCCTTTTATTTTGGACTTTAAAGTATAAAATTAAATTAATATACCAGTTTCTGTGGTGTGACAGAGGTTTTTTTTTTTATTATAGGACACGTGAATTAGACTTCGCCTTGCCTGATGGTAAGCTGAAGGCAAAGTCCCAGAAAAGAGGGTCACCATTACTTATACATACCGTGTGACAATGGTGACACTCAGCTTGACGGCCTCATCATATGCTTTTTCACGCCCCGCTTAAAGGACCCGGGACTGTAGGAAGAAGGAAACACGTGAGCTGGTATGCAGGGCTAAAAAGGCCTTAATGGTGCGACAGAGGAAAGAGTCTCCGAGCCGTATTGCTTTGCCCAGGACAATTTAGTAACTTACCTTGAACTTTTCTGGAGTAACTGCCATCTGACACCTGAACACCTGCGCCAGAGCTCCGTTTAACAATAGATCTACCGGGCGGTACAATGTTTGCGTGGGGCAGTATTCTACAAGATATTGTTTCAAGTTTCAATCTAGCTTAGCAAGTAGGGCTGGTCAGAATTTCTAACAAAGAGTATAATTTGAAAAAAAAAAAAGAAACGCGGTTTGTCGTAACACACATTAGGTATCTAGGCTTCGTTATAATATTCATTTTCTTAGTAGAGTCACAGATTACCTAAATAGTATGGTAGAGTCTTGTGGAGGCAAGTATATAATAAAGGCAAGTTGTGACTTGTTTAAGGTTCGATCCCGGGGTTGTGTACTGTCTCATAAAAATTACATACACCTACATACATATAATCACCCCTTTGTCCCCGGAGGGTTAGGGAGAGGTGAATTAACACCCACATTTTACAATCATTAAATTCGGTCCCACGTAATGGGGGTGAGCCTATTGCCGTCATCCGGGTACTATTGTTGACTCGAGCCGTGCATCTGAGACAGAGTCTGGGCTGTATATATCTGTCTGATGTTAAATAGCCGCTGTCCCTTGTACGACACCGCATGGGAAGAGAAGGGGTGATGCAAATTCTACTCAGCCGGGAAAATTAATGGCTTATATTTAGAAATATAGCGCCATATGAAAATTACAGTAGTTAGACTAAAACTCTTCGTGTACCTAATATTCTAACTTACCTGCAGCTAAATTATACTATCAACTACTTCAGGTGCAACCCGCACAATCTATAAATTATAATCCCAAATTGTGTTACGTCAGTTACGTGAAACTTTTCGCGTAGGTACTTGTTAATTACGCAAGTACTAAATTACCCACAGCATTAAGCATAGCAACATACCAAAAGTTGATAATATAATGAGGTATTTAATCTTTTTATTACACCAATAATTACGTGAAACTGATTCGAAGGACTAACGCTGGACTTTGAGGATGCATTTAACTAGAAGGTTCAGACGCATCTAGGACGGAAGGAGTGACGCAGGCATTGTGTGGAGAGCTGCCACTACTATCAGTGTAGCCATCGGCCAGTAATGGAGCGGTCATCGCGAAGCGCGGGCGTGCGGCCGTCCCGCATCATGCAGTGCTACGAGCTCAGGTAGGACGCGTCATGCGTCACTTGACGCCAGGTAGTGCAGTGTTGCGTTATGTTATGTGCTTGGTAAACAGCGAGGTAGGTCGTTGCAGTGTCGTTAACCGTAAGTACATTTGCCGAATTGATTGTTGCCTGCTGTCCTGTAATCTGAAACGGGAAGGCTGACTGCAGTCACTGCCGTAAAAGTCAACTAAATAAAATTATGGAAAGGAGGAGTTGAAAATAGGACCCCGAGCTCCAAAGTACAAGTTTTGGATGCAACCGGGATTGATACTCGGTTGAAGAAGACGGCGGAATTTATAGGATTGTATTATTCTTTAAAAAACATTAATCTGTTTGTAATTGCCAGCATCCAATATTGGGTTCTTCAAGAAGGATATTTCCATCATGAGATGTGCTAATCTGCCACATAAGTGGTATAAAAAAATCCAGGATGAGATTTGAATGAGAGTTCCCTTCTGCTAGCGTAGAGTTTCCTTTCCTTCCAGTTGTCGATCAAGAATAATCCTGGCGTGGCAAAGCTAGCTAAGCTAAGGCTTCGCCAGACGGTGGCCTGTAATAGTTCGAAACCGTCCGTTCCGCCTGATTTTATAAAAAACTATATTTTATAACTATAACATTTAGCCCTAAAAACTAGCTTTGCCGATTATTTTGCCACATGTTATTTTGGTCTTCCTTGATTATTTAGTTTAGACGATACGAGCAGTTTCTAACCTCATATGCTTAATACTAGAAGGTTTCATGTAGAAGGTAAACGGTTCACAAATTCGTGATTGTTGCCACATACGATAAGCACTGTTAAGTCTTGTAATATACCCGCACAGATTCCAATCGTGAAAGGACACAAGTACACCGTGAATAATGTGAATAGTGACCTTCCGCGGCAACACCGGCCAATCTGAATATAAGTGTGGGTTATTGAAGGTTCCCTGATACACCGTGAAATCCTCATCGCCACACCGTAACGTAGACGGACAAACACCTTTCCCTTAATTGTATTATCTTTTTACCTGAGGCAGGGCCGTCTTAAAGCTATATGGCACCAGGGTGCGAAGCTCAGACTGCGTCCCCTCCTCCCCGGTCAACCAAAAAATAATTTTTTGATCACCATTTATTTTTCTCTAAGATCTGTAATCTACAATAAATACAATGTTTTGACCTATGAGCCGTTCCGTTAAGGTACCTAACGCTACCATATTTTCAGTTAAGTATAACCTCTTTTTATTTTTTAGTTTTGTTGTTATACAAGCAACAGTAATAAATCATCTGTGAAAATTTCAACTGTCTCTGTTTGTTGCCGTTTTAACAACAAATATTTAGTTGTTGTTACATATTTATATTTCTTCTATAATATTTATTAAATTTTTCGAGCTATTGAGTTGGCAAATATTAGTTAGTCTGTTTTGGGTCATGGTTGATCAAAGATATTTTTTTAATAACTTCAGTTTTGAAAAAGACCGTTCTCCTTCAGCTACTGTTACAGTCAGCGTTAAATGTATACGTAAAGATGTTGAAACGTTAGGAAACACGGACATTAAATTGTTTCAATATGTATAACGTCAAATATCAAGTGTAGTCTTGTCAACATTTGAAAAAACTATTAACAACAATTCTAACTCATTAAATAATTCTTCTCCGTCAATATCTATTGTATTTTTAAATTTTCTTGTGAGGTGAGACATTGTGTTTTTTTTAATCGGCTCAATTTTCCTCCAGTTTTCAATGTTATGCAAAAATTAAAGAACGTTATTGTGATCCGTTAGCAATTCGAATCTCTCATTTAATATCGAGATTGCAGTGTAGAGTACAAAAAAAAAACATATTTTAAATTTTCACATATACTCACGCCTATAATTTTTTTACTGAGTCTAAAATGGGCTCATCTGCAGCCTCGTAAATTAATGTCTAATTAAAATGTCTTTTTCGGGGAGTGGGCGAGCAGTTTCGCTAAATTCAGTTTCGCAGTCTAATTCTCGCAGGCTTCATTATCACATCCTTGGCCTCGAAAATCATTTAATTCAATATTGCATGATTTTAAGAAATCTAACGAATAAGTTGCCAACCCATGTCCAGTAGTATCCCTAAAAAGATAAAAACCCTAAAAAATGTTCTCGTACCTCAACACGTTTTGTTAAGGCCTTTAAATAAACAAATCTCACAATAACAGTCATTTGTTCCTGGTGTGAAATATCAGGTGTGCAGAATTACAGAGTAGGTAATATTTAGATTGCTTCAAGACATCTGTTATAGTAGTTTTAATTTCTTCAGCAATTAAACTAATCAATTCATTGTGAATGTTACGGCCAAGATAATGCGGCAAGCGATGCTCAGATCTTTGAATTCGAGCAATATGCTCTGAGTACATTATCAAAATTAGATGTACTCTCCACCAACTTTAAAAAATTATCGTTATTTTTCTCAAACAACTTCTCAGTTGTGCCTCTAAAAGCTATATTTTAACCTGCCAAAAATTGTATAATCTCGATAATCCTCTCCAACACTGCCGTCCACCTCTTTTTCTCGCGGTCTATTTCAGCCTGACAATAAGAGTCTACTGTTTGTCCTTTCAATAGTCCTTTTTTAGATCAAAATATTTTTTAAAAGAACATAAGTGCGCTGAACTTTTCTCATGTTGGATCAATATTTCTCGACAAATACCCCCAGTCTTTGAAAACCAGCGTGGCGATTATTATTGTACTTATGAGTTAAAGTTTAATTAAGGAAATATCGAAATGTTTAGAGCTAGGCCTTGAACCCCCGGTTAAGACGGCCCTGACCTGAGGAATCCCTGCGGGTGCTAAGTATTTTTCAGATCTTACGGTAAGACAGCCATTTCGAAAACGAATCAAATAAAAAAACACGATGTCTCTTATGGGGGGAATATTTCCGGGAACCTGGGTGTCATCTAGAAAAGAAAAAGTCTCAAGTGCTCATGGCGGCCGCAGAACGTTACGCACTCTCCTACGTCAGAATCTCACGCACTTACCCTCCAAACCATACTCCTGTTAGAGACTTTCTACATGAACATCCAAGGGATGTCGCAAAACGCTGGTGGACCCTCCCTGGATATTTTTCCAGGGGTTAGAGGGCTGTGTTATCCTCACGATAGTGCCGTAGATGGCAAATAGTGCTGTGACACAGGTACACAAGTACTTCTCGAAGCATCCTTGTCCAGTGAGTGACTATGTATAAACAAACTGGCTGGAGAAGCGATACGGCAGCCTCTCCAGCCAGTTATCCATGATGATACGAAAATCTGCAGTTGTAATCGAAAATCGAACATAAGTCCTCTTTGCAACAGTGAAATGCACTACCGCCACGCCCCAGAGGGTGTATAATGTTACTTTTAAGTATCTAAAAGGCATGAAAGTTAATAGGTATTACTGAAAGCTTCTTAGGTATTGTTTACATTCACAATTGGCCGTGTAATTTGGTGGTGCTACAATCGAACTGCAATATGTTTTTTTATAAATCGATTCTAGTGCGAAGCTCGAGTATAATATTATATTCATATTCATAACATAGTATGTTGTTAATTCGTTATTTCAACTATCGTATTCGTACAGAAAATTGTCTTATTAATGTTATATGCGTTAATTTTGTTTCCGTTTCTGAAAGGGAAGTACCTGCCTACCTGCTCACGGAACAAAAACATGGACATATTAAATGTGCGCATCGATTTCCGTCAATTTAGGCAAAACATCGATTGTTTAAATTATTTTGTTTGACGTCGCACTGTCATTGTTCTCGACGGTATATTTTAATAATAATATTCAATAATATTTTTACGGCTTGCATTACTTGATGTGACTTAGTTCTTTAGTAGCATTAGTTACTTAGTACTCGTATTTATATTATGCATAGAATGTTTACTATTTGACGCGTTTGTTTCAATTCATTGTTACGACTTCATTGTAGTTACAGAATAGTCGATCAATGAGTAAAATGACGCAATGAGCGTCTTAAGTCATAGATTTGAAAGATTTGCTTTGCCAAAACAGTTGACTCAGATAATCAAATGTCGTCAAACATCTTGTCACCAGTATTGTATTGCCACCTACTCGATCCATTTGTAAATAGGTAACTTTGTTTCTAATTTTGGACATGGCTGTATTGTTTAAATACGATAATTTTACACAAATACCTGTCGAACTAACGCAATAGGTACGATTCGGTTCAGGTTCAATATTAGTAACATGACATGGCACGCGATTTGTGAGATTGCATAAACACACAGACCTACATTTCCAATAAGTAGGTACTTACCTAGATAATGTTACAAAGTTAACCCCACTATTTCTTTTACATAATGATATTATAGTTAAGTAGATCTTGATTTACAGGACTTTAGGATGTGATATACCTACAGAATACAATTAGGTAATGATTCACGAAGCATCAGAAATAATTTAAAAAGTAAATTATTTGAAAGGTACTAAATACAGTAAAATAGCAATAAATAGCAAAATAAAAAGTTATAGTATGAATGGTAAAAAAAAACTAATAAATAGAAGAAAAACCACCAAGAGCATTTCAAGCCACGTGCAATATGGAATTTGTCGTGGTTTGTTTACTATTACTTTCTAACACTAACCGGAGGATCTAGCAAAACTAAAAAGGTTCTATTTCAATTGCGTAACCCAAAAAAGGGAACATATGTATGACTATAAAAACCATTGACTCCATCTGACAGTGTAATAATCGTTATTAGCATACCTGGGTACAAAATGTACAATATGGAAAGCCAAAATCCACGCATAGCCGATGGTAGCAAGAATTAACATATGTTGTACGATATGATTCCCTATTTATGCCTTTGTAGATGACGGCACACAATACATTTTCTGCAAATCAAATGTTGCCGAAATGTTAAGAGGTTACTGAAATATACTTACACAATATTTGTACTCCTGCCTTACTCCCTCTGAGGCAGAGACAACTGCCCTCCATTTGTTTCTGTCCTTAATGATCCTTACCGATAACATAAGTCTTAAAATTCTTAAAATGTTTACGTACTCATAAGTTACTATCATAGATTTAATTTTAGTAATAATGCAATCTTCTTTCTGAATCAACAGGTCAGTCTATGATCAGATAATAGCGTTCGATTTTGTGTCACATCGCATTTAAAAGTTAAATAAATGATTTGATGGATACGGGACCAGGATAATATATTTATTACCTTTGTCTTTAAACTGACGAAAAGGGTTAATTAACGCAACCAAAAGGAACAATTGTCATCAACATGACTTTAACAAATTTGAATATAAAATAACAAGATCGGTGTACCACAAGGGAGCATTATAGGCCCTATTTAATTTTTACTGTGCTTTTGAGATGCATAGTAAACACTCACATGTTTGAGTATCTGAAAAGCAGTGAGCAATAAAACACTAATATTTACTTAATGTACATGAGAATTATTTAAATTCAAATATAAAAGCCCATTTAATAATATAAAAATATATAATAATAATAAAATATAAAAATATAAAGCCGCGTGGTTTTCGGCAGAATAGAATTTGGGCCACCCCATCTCTTCCCATGCGGTGTAGTACAAGACGACTAAGGGATTGGGCTGTTTAACATCAGACAGATATATACCTACAGCTCAGACTCAGCCTCAGATGCATGGCTCGAGTCGACAACCATAGACCTGATTTAGTAGGGCCCCGAATCGAGTAGACAACCGCCTATTACGTGGGGCCGAATACAATCATTGGTGAACCTATGCCTATCCCTCCGGTATGAAGGCGTGATTTTATGTATGTAGGTATGTATGTAAAATATAAAAACGATACATAACATTTATTTATTTAATTTAATTCTTTATTGCACACACACACACATTACAGAGATCATAAATAAAATAATTTCAAAGAAAATGTACAAAGGCGAGCTTAACTCAAAATGAGTTCTCACCCAGCAAACCTTTGAGAAGCAGAGAAACAAATAGTAATGAAGGGGGATGTGAAGTGTACATTACAAAAAATAAAAAAAAGATAAAGAAAGAAAGAAAATAAAACATATAAATAATAAAAAAGATAATAAGCGCATCTACCTGGACAGGTACATACATAGATATTAGGTACTTATATTCATACATACATATAATCACGCCTTTATCCCTGGAGGGTTAGGCAGAGGTGAATTAACATCCACATTTCACCAATAATTGTATTCGGTCCCACGTAATAGGGGGTGAGCCTATTGCCATATTCCGGGTCATGTCAACCAGGAGGGAGGGTCGCTGGTGACCAGGTTGAACGGCAGTACCAATCCTTTGCGCAAGAAATAAACCAGCCAGGGGGCTGGTCACGAGTAGCGTCCATTAAACGCTTAGAAATGTCTCTAAACAAAAGACGAGCACATAGACCTCACGATCACAGCATCTCGATCCCAAACGGTTCAAATATGGACATACCACTTACATTATTTTTTTATGCGGACGACAGTACCGGCAACACGTGTTACACGGGCCGTGCAAATATCCCTCAGTCTGAGTTGGGGAGAAGAGTCGCGAACAACTTGTGTCTGAAATCGAGACTACTCTCTCTGGAGTATCCGATTGGGGACGATTAAACCTAGTCCAATACAACCCCACTAAGACACAAATATATGTATTCACCGCTAAGAAAACCCCATTAATTGTAGCACCACAATTCCTGGGCACACCGCTTACCATCTCCTCGAGTATCGGGATCCTTGGTGTTGATATCTCCAGCGACGTCCAAAACCGAAGTCATTTGCAGGAGGATTTAAGTTGGCATCATGAAAACTCGGAGTGCTCAACAAGGCAAAGCAGTACTTCACTGCGTGGCAGCAACTCCTTCTTTATAAAGCACAGGTCCAGCCTCACATGGAGTACTGCTGTCACCTTTTTGCTGGAACACCTGCATACCAGCTTGACCCCTTAGACTCAGTGCAAAGACAAGCATTGAGGCTGGTTGACAATCCCATACTCCAAGGTAGTGTGGAACCTCTTAGCCTTAGGAGGGATTTTGCCTCACTGTGTGTGTTCTACCGCCTATACAATGGTTTGTGCTCAGATGAATTGTTTGACATGATGCCCGTAGCTACATTCTATCATCGCACTTCTCGCCATAGGCAGGGAATTCATCCTCACACATTGCAACCTATAAGCACTATGCGGTATGAAAGAAACTTCATTCTACGCACACTCAAGCTGTGGAATGACCTCCCTGCTGCGGTTTTCCCAAGCGCCTACAATATGGGGTTCTTCAAAAGGGACATCAGAAGGTTTCTTCATGGTCGGCAGCGCGAATGTGACACCTCTGGTGTTGCATACGTCCATAGGCCACGGTAACCGCTTCCCATCAGGTGGGCCGTGTGCTTTTCTGCCAAATAAGTGGAATAAAAAAAAATCTTTTGAAAAAGCCACATCTTTTAAAACTGTATTAATTAAGTTAGTAAACGTCTCATTCTAGAGTAGTGGTGGGCAAACTTTCTTAATGGGGGGCGAGAAAATTTAAGAAATTGTAGAGGGCTACAATTATATACTAGGATACCCATCCCAAACATGTACGTAGGTATACGCCAATTTCTATCCGGAGTTGGCAGAGACAACAATCAGGTTAACTGGTAAGATGGCTATGACTACTGGGTAACCAAAACCCGGATAAGGTGGTTAAGTAGGACTCGAACATATTTGGGTCATAGGTTACCGGAGGTGAAATTGGTATTTCTAGCACCCCGATCGACCTAGGGCCATCTCTTTCCAGCTGGTCCTCTTTGGGTGTGGGGACTCTATACAAATGGACCATTAAAAATTGCATTCGCGGCCCACTCGATGGGCCGTTGGCGGGCTGGATTAAATGCTTTCGCGGGCCGTATTGTTCCCATTTTGTTCTAGGGTAATTATGGCTACTTATATTTTCTCGAGAACAGCTCATTAAGTTTTATTCAGTTTCTAATATCAATTAATTTCTAATATATTGCAATATATTGTCTTGTTAACACAGACGAACCTCACTTTTATACGTAGCCCTAAACATTTATTTTGCAATCACATGAAACAAATGCACAATTTGTGAAACTATGATAATCGTTGAAACTGAATAAACCTACATTTTGTTCGTATATGTTACATTTTTTCCATCTAATATGACAGGCACAAAAAGTTGCTATTAGGTAAAACATTAATCAGGTAAACGAGTTCCACAAGCAAATAGAGGTTTGCCTGTCAGCTGAAATGGACATGACAGGTACACGAACAATGCGTACTTATGTGTAAAGCTATAATAGTAAATATATCCTCTTTGGTATGTCAGTCGATCTAGTTACCAATTTATTAATTGTATAAATGAAATATTAGTTACGTTTTAATAATATCACCTTTGCTGTGCACGTCGCCTGAGGTTACAACCAAAACATGTTCGAAATACAATTGATTCTTAAGTGTGCTTATTATATAAACATACGATAATCTTATATACCTAATAGTTTCGTGATAAATGAGTGTCGAACGGTGTGTGTTTAATAATACATTCATAGTCGGTGTACCTACATGTTCAGAACAAGACTTCAGCAGCGCAATTTTGCACTAAATCAGGTCTATGGTTTGACAACTCCCAATAATGCTGTTTAATTGGTACGAAGGCACTAACATATTCTTTGTATTAAAAGTAAAAGTAAAAATAGGTGGTGATTGCAAATACATCCATGCAAAAGTTAAAAAAATTAAATATACAGGAATATAGTTTTATTGTAATAGTTATGGTTTTTGATTTTTAATGTACAACAATATAATTGTTTCTTAGTGACGTCAATAATAATTATACTTTTCACCACCGCTTCCAAGGCACTGCCTGGTGGAGAAAAAACGGCGCAACAAACTCCACTGCGGACTTTCTTTTGTATCTCTAGCTGCCTGTCCGTTATCCAAATATCTTGTAACACAAATTAAACTGTTATTATTTCTTTTCAGGTCATTCACGATTTCCTTGGTAATCGTATTAGTTACAACCAGATTGCCAGCAAATGGTTTTACCATTCGGAAGATAGAGAATGCAGGTTTGACATCTGAATTAGAAACAGGAGAGACTTCGTTGTTAGAAGTGAAGTACGACTTACGGACACCACAAAGCGACACTGCGACTATAGCCACAACCATTAATGCGGCGACTAATTCAAGTAATGTAATTGATACAACTATTAGTGAATTACCAATCTATAATACAAGTGAAAGATATTTAAATGATTCAAATACAAGTGCAGCGAACGTAGCAACCGATTATCAAACTACTAAAGCAGCAACGTCAACGGTAATTATACAGTCAAGCAACGTTGATCAGAACTTTACATTTACAACGACAGTCAAAAGTTTGAATGAACAGGGCAATGAAAAAGAATTAACCACTGAAATAATAACAGACACTTCCCAAAATTATAGTATTGAACCACCAGTTACAGTGATTTCAGCAACTGAACAGAGTTTAACCAATGATTCACAAAATTTAAAATACAAAATAGAAGATGGCAATACAGAAAATACAAATATTATTTCCACAACGGAAGACGCTGTTGTGACATATTTGTTTGCCTCTTCATCAGGTAATAATAATACACCCAACTCTACTGAGGCTTCACAGACCACGGAAGAAACCACTTCAAATACATTTACTCTTGAAGTAATTATTGACAACACAACCGAGTCATCTTACGATTTAACATCTGATATTACTACGGATACTGAGGCTGTTGTTGTTTCCGAATCACCTACAGTTGTTGAAGAATCTTTCAAAGTTACACTGACGGATTTCACTACGGATACAAGCGAACCATATCTGCAAAACGACAAACTCACTACAACAGAGGTGCCAATTGTAGAAGCATTTACTACAGAGCCAATGAAAGACGAACCAGTACCTTTTACATTATCAACCTTTGAAAATATATCTTTAATTAACGAATACAGTAAAGACAATAAATCTGATATAAGCATGACAACATTAGAAACTGGGCGCATTGTTTTAGAAAAAGTACTCAATAACACGCCAATACCACCTTTAAAAGAACTAAAAAATCTTCTTGTCACTCAAGAGTACACAACAAAAGTATATGAAATAAATGTTACTAGTACATCTGAGTTGGAAAATTCAACTGGGCAAAAGATCGATAATAATGTCGGGACTGTCGCCTCTAATCGAGGGGGTTATATAGATAACACATATACTACTAGCCGAATATATGAAATAAATGTTACTAGTACATCTGAGTTGAAAAATTCAACTGTGCAAAAGATCGATAATAACGTCGGGACTGTCGCCTCTAATCGAGGGGGTTATATAGATAACACATATACTACTAGCGCCAAGCATGAAGAAGTAACCACAGCACGGTACGTGAACATAGACAATGCTAATGAAACAGAACCTTTTGGATCAATGTACGAAGCAGAAGGCAGCGAAGGTGAAGGCAATGATGCTTTAGAACCCAAAAATGTAACTGGTATAGAGTCGCAAAGCCAACTGGTAAGTACATTATTTTAAAATAAAGGCATTGTAGGTTTTAGATATTTAATATGAATGTCGATACACAATACATAGTAAAAATTACAATATAGTTCCTTTTACACGTTTGTCTGTTTCTCAGCTAATTTCACTATCGCACAACGGATCTTGATTGTCTTTTACATTGTCTTGTCATTAACATATATGTTAAGTAAATACAAAAATAAGGTTAACATGCACAATTTTACATTATAATAAAACAAGATATTCAATTTACACCTGGTTAGATTAATTTGCCCAGTAATGTAAATACCAGAAATGTCCGCGTTCACATAAAATGAATTGCAACAAATAAATAAATTAACTTTCTTTTCCAAACTGTTACAGGCAGAAGACGCAATCAAGGAGGAGCTATTGATGGAAAAAACAATACATGAAAATGAATACATTGAAACAGCTCGTCTAATAAGCGCACTACCTTCGTCAGCTGTCACCACTCCTTCACCGGATATTACAACCACAATACACGAAGTAATCACTGAAGATGAGCTCAGCGTCAAACCAATCAACGTTGACAAGAAAAAGTCAGTTGCCTTAAATTCCATTAGTCCCTATTACAAACCTCTTAAAATGTTTGACATCCAACCCTCAAAACAATTTAACCGAGATCCGGACGACAATAGCTGGCGAAATGAAAGTATCAGCTCACTGGGAATTGTATTTAAAGCCAAAAATGCCTCAAAGTCTTTCACTGATGTTTTAAAAAACAAAACAACCGAGTTAAGTAAGTCGGAAAAGAAACTAATGAACGAAGTTCCAGATTTGAAAGTAAGGCTCGAGAAAATAGCTGAAGTGAGAAAGTCTAAGAAGAAGAAAATCAACATATACGGAGATTCAGTATACGTCGATTACGATGAACGTTCTATTGATAATCGCAATATATTTGAGGAAGTCACTTCGCCAATGAGCACATCACTTACACCTTATATTGTTTCCACATCCACTTTACCACCATCATCGTTAACTAAGGATAGTGACGTTACGTATATTCAGAAAGAAAATTTCAAAATGTTTAAAAATGCATTCTCCACTCCTCACACGTTAATGAATGAGAAAAAGTTGGGAGAATATTATGAGCCGGAAGATGATTACGATGCTGATTATGTTACAAAAATAGACTTAAAGAAATTTTCTACTACAACAAAGCCTAACATTTTTAGACCTAGTTCGGAAAGTTTTCCTGTAAATACTCAAAAACCCTACCCAGCTACATACATGCCTCACAGGCAGCCCACCGTTCAGTACTTTCCACCCACAAAAAAATATAAAACAACCGTTAGCCCCGAAGTAACCCAGAAAGTTAATTTTGGTGAATACGACGACCAATTTAAAAATAAAGTGGATCAATTTGCATACAGTCAGCCACCGACAACAGGTTACGATTTCGGTACAGTGTCACCAGCTCATACTAGTACATTCGATCAGAAAAAAGTAACCGCAAGTCCTTACACACCGTCGCAAAACGGAGAAGATTTGAAAAAAAGCTTATACATGACGAGTCAGTTGCGAGCGCCAGATATGCATGGTAGTTTCATACCAGGCGACGGAAATATTAACAAGGCGACTTACGTTATCAAACATTACAAAGACTTCATAGATGACGCTGCGAAGGACGGCGACGACGACCGCCTCCCTTTTACGGTGGCTCCCATTCAGTATGTCAAAATAGAAGGAGTTGACAAACTAGCATCACAAAAAGAACCAAAACAGGATGCGGCTTACGATTATGGCGCACAATTTCGAAAAGATAATATCGTGGATAGATTCGTTGATAATTTTAATCAGAACAGCGATAAATTCAAAGTGAATTTCCCAATTATATTCAATAATAGTGTAGCGCATAGAAATGTAGATGAAAATGGGCACGTACTGGTGGCACCGCGTACGTTCATGAAGAGATTGTACGAGACAGACAGACCTGAAGCAGACAGACCTGGAGCAGACTTCCTGTCGAATGTGAAGCCCTGTGATGCTAACTGCGAGAGCATGCGGGTGGTAGACCTCTCGCCTGCGTACGAGCTCCACTACTACATCCCGGATCAAGAAGAAAGGGAACAAATAGAGCCACAACACAATCTATCGCCGTTTCGGTTCGGATTATGAAAACGAAAGACTTGAGAATACATAAGGTTAGGCATTACGTTACCGAATACATCCTTTTTTTTTACGTGCGATAAATTCCCACGTATACCCTCACCACCGGAGCCGATGGGAGAGGTTATGTCGAACTCGAACCGACTAAAACGCACGACGTCTGTGAGTCGTTTTTGGTTGCCGAAGGTGAGATTAACAGGCATATACCTCGCACCCCGGTCATCCCAGGGTCATCTCTTTCGATCTGGCCCTCTCCTTGGGTGTGGGGACCACAGTTCCCAACTCGTCCCCGGAAATGTGGAGGCGCGCGACGCGAGGCTGCTTCTGCCAGGGTGACAGGCGGCTTCACCCGTCACCTCCAGGCCTGCGCTCATGGGGGGTGGAGGTCATTCATCGACCTTCGACCCCCGAGTTGCCTTCGTACGCGGGCAGCTTGGCTTGCGATGCTTCGTCGCTCCCGCTGTCACTCCCGCCCCGCCTCCTCCTTCACGAGCATTACTTGCTCGCAGAAGGAGGCGCCAGCCGCCCACGCATCCGCGCAGCGAACCATTGCCGCTCGGTGCGGTGGCGAGGGTGAAAACTCTCACTCCCAGGGCCGCCTCCAGCTCCCGCCTCGGCGTCTACCACGCCGGACACTCGGTGAGCGTGTGCGGCCCTGAGTCCTCGCTCGCGTCGCAGTGATGGCACTCGGACGTAGGCTCTTACTCCATCCGACGCAGATACTAACCGAAGCACCCGTGCTCGGTGGTCATCTGCGTCATACGGTAAGAGAGGCTGCCGTGTGGCTGCGCCGTACCGAATTCACCCTAAGTGGCTAAGAGCGAGCGCCTGAACTGACCTTTATTTTTAAATTTGGGATACATAAAGTGAGATCTATTGCAGTCATTGACATTCAGTATGTCAACATCACTAGGTCAACGGCTGAAAAGACATCAATAATTTAGGAGATTATTCATGAAATCTACATCAATAGATGATTTTATTAATAATTTAGACATTCATTTAACATTAATTTATCAACGATTTAATATTTGTCAAACCGACTTAGAGAAAACTTTCTTTTTTAATGTGAGGTAGCCCCGCGGAAACCGTGGTATGAATCGGAATCGAACCGACAACGACGACGCGCCCATAGAACCGTGTTCATCACGAGTCTCGTCGATCTATTGAGTTATTGAACTCGTGACCATGTCGAACTGTTGATGTTTCGAATTGCTGGCCTACTGGCATTGCAATGGCTGTTAATTCCACGTATGTACGCAAGAGGTAAGATCTCAGTTAAACCCTTAAAGGAATGGGAATAAGTATATAGCTATATTTACAACTATATAATTATTATATTCAATTGGTTTTTAATTGTAACATTAAGTAGCTTTTTGTAAATCTGCCAAAGATCTTTTTGCCAAAATTCGTAAAATAAATAAAATAAAATGTTTGTATGATATAAAAAGTGCCGGATAAGTAATAGCAATTCTATTAAGAGGCCTTTGGTTTGTCTTAATTTCGACTTCAGGTATTATGTTAAAATAATCTTGCAATTAGTTAGTAAAATTTCATTTTGACACAATATTTTTGATCTATGTTTTCTTCCTGTCCAACCGAAGACACCTGTTGTCTATGTGCGTTACTTGTTGGACCTAGTTAAGTGGCAACACCACATACAAAAATGCTTTTTATATGTGGTGTTTAAATTAATGGCAGCCGACTACTTTTTGCACATTCATTACATTTCATGTTGGTAAATAGGGCTTGGCGCGTTCCTATAAGTGGTGGATTAAATTTATCAATATTTTCTTAAGTAATGTGCAAGCAAGTATTCTGTGCAATTGTTTAAAACTTTAGTTCGTGTTTGATCCAGAGATAAACCTATACGAATTAACTTTAAGATATGCGTTTTGCGATAAGACCGTTGCGATTTTATTATATATAGGTTTTGTTCATACTGCGCATAACCTTACAACCATATATTTTTGCTCAGTTTCAATCTGCAATTGCCGGCAGCATTTACTTCTTCTACCCGAGGCTAATCCGGTACTGTCCATAGGTAGAACCTACAATAAAAAATATTAAGATTGCGTAGTGAAGTAATCCTGCTATTATAATTCTACGGTGCTTGAATTGTTATTTTTTAGGTAACAAAGTACCTACATAGGAGGATACTTACCTATATTTTATGAAAAATGTGTTATTACAGACCTATTTAAAATTGTAAAACTAGGTACGTACATTTCTTGTAATCGAACTCGACACGTGCTTTAAAATTAAATCATCGAAGGACTTTTCTATTTAAATATATAGAGTATTACTGCCTAGGTATGTATAGTCGAACGTCAACGAACAACCATTTTGTAATTTTTACTGTTGACAGATAGAAAGTTTGTAATAATAATATACAATTTTATACGATTAATTTGTTTTATTTAGTTAATTACTAACTCTCAAATAATCGTGAACAATTCTTCGATATAAGACGCTATACAAGACATGGGCAGATAGCAAGACTCAAGACTAACTAAGATCCACCCTAATGCCAAGATACAAAGAGGGGTCGAGTGCCCTTCTGCGAGCAAGTAACGCTCGTGAGGGAGGAGGCGGGGCGGGAGCGGCAGCGGGAGCGACGAAGGATGGCAAGCCGAGCTGCCCGCGTACGAAGGCAACTCGGGCGTCGGAGGTCGGTGAACGACCTCCGCCCCCCATGAGCGCAGGCCTGGGAGTGACAGGTGGAGCCGACTGTCACCCAGGCAGAAGCAGGCCGCGGCTGCGGCGCGCCTCCCCGTTTCCGGGGACGAGCTGGGGACTCTATAGTCCCCACACACCCGAGGAGAGGGCCAGATCGTGAAAGATGACCCTGGGTCGGCCGGGGTGCGAGGGATATGCCTGTCAACCTCACCTTCAGCCACCAAAACGACCCACAGGCGGCATGCGTTTTGGTCGGTTCGAGTCCGACACAACCTCTTCCACCGGTTCCGGTGGGGAGGTATCCGTGGGAATTTTGCGCACGTAAAAAAAAAAGAGGGGTCGAGTTGATTTTTGAGCGCTTCTGCTCCTTAGCGTCGCAGTCGCTTCACTCTGAAGTTACCAGCCTTACCTCCAAGGATTACTCGCCCGTTTCCTCATCCAGTTCAAAAGTCAGTCAAACTTCTTCGTAAAATCTTCGTGTCCTACTGTAAATCTATGCGTGTACGTACAATAAAGAATTATTTATCTATTCATAACCTGTTCAGCAGTAATCAATACTCCTACTGCTATACAATAAAATATCTACTTTTTATGTTTGACTCTGTGCTCATTCTTACATACCTTTAGTTAAATCCTAAAATAGATAATACTTAGTACTGGTTTCATGAAGATTTTTCATATTTTTGGAGATTGAAGTCTGTACTCTTGCTCTTTTTTATTATGGCTTATATTCCTGTCAGTCAAACATAGTATTCCAGTGGTAAACGCCGAGGTTGTAAATCAATGAAATGATAAGACAAAAATAGTTTTTTAAAATACACTTTATTGACGTTTTTTTTATTATTTTAGAATAGTATGCAAACATCACTCGATCGTTCGATCATTTGTTATGGATTCTTTACAAGTCACTTTGAGCATAACCGTAATGGTATCGTAATAATAATAATAATATGTACTATAGCTAACTCATACTGGGCTATGTGCACATACATAGTGGGCTGTATAGGAAACGATATAATCGAGTGGGAAATGCAATTCTGGATCCAATAAATAAGTTACAATCTCATAAAAAACGCAAAATTAATATATTTTTTAATAAATGAACACATTTTCTTTGGATAAACAAAAGAAAAAAAAACCAGAACACTGACTGGGTAATTATTTACAATAATAATTAATTAATCAAATTAAATTATTTATTCTCGGTTAATGTGTCCATTTGTTTTTTTTTTTGTAAATATTTGTAGAACAAAAAGGTAAAACAACGTTCAATTAAAATAATAAGGTGTAACATTTTACTTGAGACGCGATCACAGTAGTATTACTTCAGATGGGGTACATCTCTAATACTTGTATTAAAACTGCGGAACGATCACTTCTTTGAGAGGTCAACTAATTCGAAAAAAATGTTTTGTTATTACATACGCAATATCGTCCAAGGGGTAAGCAGTTTTACTAGCATAAAGTTTTTGGTAGCACGTTATGGGGGGTGAGTCTATTGGCGTCAATCGGGCAGCTTTAGTAGACTGCTAATATTGCTTAAATTATTTGAGTACTACAACACGATCGAAAAAATGTTTAATAATTTATCTAGATAGATTGAAACACATAGAAATGTTTCGTAAAGACGGACAAGGTGGTTTTCTTTCTTTGATGGCGTCGTCAAGTAAAACGTACACATAGGAACATTTAAAAAATGAATGAAATAATTAAAATACAGCAAAAGCAATATAGGTAACGTTGTATATGACTTTTGTGCAAAATTAGAATAAAAATCTGAGACTGATTACAAATAATAATATTGCAAAATATTTGGCAGTCTGGCGTTCGTTCTCGTACCTGTGCATTGATGATGTTCATAAATATATTATAAAATCGAATTTATATACGTAGGTACAGTAGCATTGGGTAAAATAAAAATATTGAATGTTAAAAATACAAATGTAAAATTAAAAAAGTAAAATAAATTATTCCCCAGCACAGTGCCAAGGACCCAGCCAGCCTGCCAAGACATAGTTAAAACAATAGTATAACCAAAAATAATACTAAATGCGACATACATAAGACAAGCAAATTAGTATGTTGTGTTGTGTATCTTAGTTCGTGATAAGTAGGTACATAAATCAGTTACAATAAAATTACAACAATAATTAATAAGTATAGTTTAGACTAAAAGCGAATATTTACAAGAACACCTCTTTACTAGCTAGTTACCTGCTTCCCGACTGCTCCCACGCGGTGTCTCTGACAAACCTCAAACATAACTTACTAAAATTTACATTTACATTTCCTAATATTTAATAATTTAATTATATTCCCTAATAAATATTTATATAAGTAAGCGTACATTAGTTTTTGGTAACGAATACAAATATACCCTCAATTATTTTAATTTAAATCTTATGAATCATATCTATGCGGTAAATAACGAGAATTGGTGCTCGAAAATAAGAGCCAAGTTCATAAACTTTCTTTATATTGTTCTGTAGCTACCGAGCGAGCCGTTCGAATAGTGCCGATCGTTTCCTTTCCTGCCTTGCAACCATACCATTCCCAGTAGTTCCCCCGTGCGGTGGTTACCGCCGCAGTCAGAGACCCCGCGCGGGCGCCGTCCCGCCGTACAACAACCTAACTCGTTACATTAGCCAGTCTTTCGTTTACACTACTCTACACTACAGCGCTACTACACTCTAGCTCCCGACGCCGACACACCCACACGGCTGCCCACGACTCGCCACGGGGACTATACTCCCTTTCCCGACATGGTAATTTCTAAAGAATTTAATACACGGCAAAATTCAAGGTTGAAGCTGGTTGAACACACTGCCATATCAGCTGTGTTAATTACATTATATGACAATTTAACACGCTGAATGTACAGATTAGACAAAGAAAATTTAAGGGTTAAGTAGCCACTTATTACGGAACGAAAATATAAATATATTGCAGTTAACTTCAAATTGAGCCAAGTTTTTAAAAGTTTAATACGAAAACGACAAATTATTACAAACTTTATGTTATTTAGGGACTCCGCGTGTACATGAAATAGTATTTATAGTATTGACGCGTGATAGGCATCACAATAATCTCAGCATGTGCTAAGGCGCTGCATGTTTGTACGAAGACTACAGTTGAGTCCGCCGTGGCGCGCCGTACACAACAGTATGTAAACAACCATACGGTGAGTACGCTTTATTACCGAACACCTGTGCAATGAGGAGGACAGAGAGTTGAATGTGGTGGAAGAGAGGTTCGCATCGTTGTACGTTTAACATAACGAGGTAAATAGTTACGAGTTAAATAGTACAGAATTTACTGAAATTTGAAAGAAAAAATTGCAATATATTAGTGACCATATGGAGTTTATTTTTTGTTATTTCTTTAGTTTTAATGTTTGAGAACTGAGTGCGTCAGCTGTGTAACTCAAAACGATGCGAACCCTATTAATTAGTAACATTCGGGGTGCTATCAATATTTGTTATTGCAGTGTCTGTGTGAATACATTGACATTAAAAATTCGTCTAGTATGAGAGTCCTATTCGTAAATGATAGGCATTTGTATTGTCAATGGCAAGCTGTTAATTGTAAATTCTTTTCGATGGAAGTTTTAGAACTTAGGGAACAAATGTCGTAAATATGAACATAAAACGATTCGTTGGCACCTTTTATATTTGGCACCGCTAGCGTCAACCAAATGTCAAGCTGTGGGTATTAAAGTGTGAGTGACTTGGCGGCGCGTACTGCCGTGCACCCAATTTTAAATTATATTGCTAATAATTGCAATTTTCTCAATATAATAGATGTAATTAGTACCATTACATTAGGAGAGAGGGGGTTGGTGGACACATGGATAAATTTCATAAACATTTTTATACATAGGCCAATGTTATTTTTTCAAATAACAAACTATGTATGTAAAATAATTCGTATTTTATGAGGATTGTTTAATTTATTTATATTGTTCGTTACTTTTTTTTGGGGGCAATCATTTCAATCACACTTCAAAACCTAAGCGTTTCTAAAATTATAAAATTCTAATGAGTGGCAGCACCAAAATTTGAAAAAAAAAACGAACTAGGTACCCGGTGCCGGTGAAACTATGAATGAAGTACTACGATATACAATAATAGCGACTTTACACAATGGTGTACAACGTACGTTCATACTAGCACCACTATAGCGTTACGTATAGATAACTCAAGTTCTTCAAACATATGTGTGTGTAAATGCAACACGTCCTTCTGTCTGTATTTCTGTGTCACTGTGGTTTGTTTTGGTGTTGCGATAAAAATAATAATGTTAATTATTACATAGGTAAGAAAAATGCCTTTCAAAGTTCGAATTTATTTCATGGCGACACCAATACAAATCTTAGAAACAGTTATATGACATCACAAGTTTTGACAATTGACTTCAAACACGCATACGATATGCATGCAGAACGTCTATGGATTTCATTCGCAAGAGCTCTCCTGGCAAAGTGACAGTGACAGTCTGTCTGACAGATGACATTACGGAGGAAACCATAGACATCCGTGAACAAAATCCTATTATAAGCATCTCATATAAAAATCTTAACAAATTAATTAATGATATTTAACTGTTCATCTCAACAAATAAGTTCACTGTTTCAGCTGTCGCAATAAAAAGTAGTAATCGACGCGAGTACAGTACAAATTTCAACCTTAACATCTTAGTGAGTATGTTCAAATTTCCGTATACTTATTATTTATAACCACATCCATAAAGCTCTAAGAGGAAGCCTCACTATACATATAATTAAAAGTAAACGTTTAATTTAAATATTTTTCTTTTAAATATCATTTATAACATATACACATTCATACAGACTCTAAGCATACTCGATGTGCCAACTAAAGTTATGAACCGTTCCGAATCAAGATAACTTTACAATTTTTACAAGTGAACCTTACAATTTTTTTACAATCCTCTATCTTTTAACAAAGCATATTTAGACATTAACAAACGATTCGGTTGATCGGATTTAGATTCACACTCGACTAGTAAGTTTTTTGGAAGGTGAAATGCAATGTTTGAAAGTAGCCTAGGTTATATAACATCCATCAAATCGGCTGAGGATCAATTTTCAATAAAGTATATCTGACAGTCGCATCGACGACGAGACGGGTTGGATATTAAAGATTGCAGGATTGAAGCTTCAAGGGCAAACAGATCGCCATCAGCGTCATTCATGGATGTTAGCTCAGACCGACTGTGAATTCAAACTAACGTTAAATTTTGGCTTCAAACGTAGAAATCGCCGCGGTCCACGTCGAATAAGGACGATAGCAGTCTAGGTGAGGACCTCGAGTTGCTTCGCGGCAAAACAAAGTTCGAACGTCATATAAAACTAACTCGTGATGTTTCCGCTCACAGTACTAGGGCTAACGTTAAAGGTAAAATAAATAATTTCGGAACCACTGTCGATCCACGCCCGGGCCGGTCGGGACGAGCCCGGTCGGTATCGCGGAACTCAAACGGGACCACACACACGCACGCGTCACGGCAATACAAAATCTCATCATAGGACCCATTTCTACGTATAAATATGCCTTTACATCTACGCTAGGACTACCGCGGGGCGCGGGCGGACCCGGCCGCGCTACTAGATGACTAAGAAACCTTGTTTAAATACCAATAAAAGCTAGGTGCTCCGGAAGGTTACCATTACACGAGGAGGATGCCAACGGTGAAGGCGGGCGCGGGGCGACTCGCGGGAGGCCTTCGACCGCGTTGACTGTAGCGGGCGCAGCGGCTAGGTGACCCCACGGCACGCCGCAGTGCCGCCGCCCTCTCCCGCCGGCGCGGGCCGCCCGCCCGCGTCCGGAGCCGCGGCGCCTGCGCGTGGCCTCGCACCCGCCCGCGACGGCCGGAGGGGTGCCGCAGGGTAGCTACGTAGGTCCCACCGTGGAGTACGCGGAGGCTCGGGCGCCTACTGCGGGTGGGGCTGGGGCAGGCGGCACTAGCTGGCGACGTGCTGCGGCGCGCGCGGCGGCGCGGCGGGCGGCGCGGGCGCGGGCCCGAAGCTGCTGCGGAGCGACTCCTCCATGAGGCGCGAGATCTTGTCGCGGTCCGCCTGCGGGCCCACACGGTCAGTCACACTGAGATATCACTCTCTCTGAATTCAAAGGCTGCTCGCAATTCTTTAGATCTTTGGATCCCGAGTAGATGCAACAAAAGGAACCAAAAGTTTGTTACAAAGTGGTTACAGCAGAGTAGTATATGTGTGTGTACGCACCTCGTGTATAAAGCCGAGATGCACGAGCTCGTGCGCGAGCGCGTGCGCGGAGTCCCGGCGCGAGACGGGGCAGGTCAGCTGGCGGTTCATCTTGTCGTCCATGCGCAGCAGGATCGTCATCTGCAACACCACATAGCACACCTGACGCTGCAAATCTAATGTTGTCTGCTTGGTATCTGCTGCTACTTCAGTTGTGAATTCCTCCAATATATAGTTTATCGACAAACTTAGTAATCAAATGTCAATAAACTCTCGTATATGCACTGAGTAACCAAAAAACCGGTAAAAAGACTGATCAACTGTGATATGAGCCTTGAGTCTGTGATTAGTTTAATGTACTGTATATTAAAAGGCGCGTCTCACGTTTAAAACCGAGGAGACCTGATACACGCGTTCTGTGCTACTGTTTAGTCGGTAAATTCAAAACTTTCACATACAATCTTTTATAAAAAAAGTTACACTTATCGTGTGTATATCACGTAACGAAGTATGTGTAGTTTGTTGACACTGAAATGTGTCGACTGTCACGTGATTTACGATGAGCACTGAATTAGTGACGTGGTGGCAAAACAATGACGTCATCAATGTTGTTTCCAATAATCACTGTATTGATGATTAATATGATTGTAGTTTCTGTACGGGCCACGTACATACTTATTGTTTTTTACGATCGTAAATAACACATTTCTAAAACAATGTTCTATCAGTGAGTCGTAACTCGCAGTTCACGACTGGCGCCACCACATCCGGACGTGCAGTCGTCGCCGGTTCGAATCCATACATCATGATAATGTCATGCTAAATATGCAGATTTCATTAGTTGCGTACACGAGCATGATGTATTGAACCGCATGATAAATATAATGGACAGCGTTGATTACGAATTAGATTTATTTACATGTGGACGTGTGTTGGCAATGAATAACGTGACGTCCGAGACATTAATATTAGTTACATTGATTTTATCGTTATGTCTAGTGTAAATAAATTTAAGTAGGTCTGAGAGAGAAACGTGATTATTTTCAATAGTTAAGCAGATATCAGACGGTTCACTTGTTTGATGTTCACTCGGATAAATTAACTTAATTTTTCTTTCAATCTATGTTCACACGGCCTAATAAAATATTTTTCATTTCTCTCAATAGGTCATCGAAGGAGATCGTGCGTCATCGTGGAATTAGTTTAAACGCAACACAGGAAAAATCAAAGTGACAATCTCGGAAATGTTCAATTACTGTTCAGACCTTTCATTTCAATTCAATCGGAACGAGAGTGAAAGACACTAGATACCAAAAGTGAACCGATAAAACACTGTTGGATCTTTTCATTTGTGTTTCATTTTATGTTCAAATTTGAGTAAAAAATGAAGGTCGTAATAGAACAAAAAGTGAACTGTTTAATATCTGCTTTATAGTAATTTAATCAGATAACTAACATGGTACTGTAGGATTTTCGATATTAAAACAACATTTACGAATATATACACAGCAAGTCGCCGCAAGACAGATATATGGGAAGATTTGGATATTTCAGGCGAGGTACGGCGGCGTGGTCAGAGTATACCCCTGTAAGGGAAAGATCGTGGGTTGGAATCCCGCCTGAACCGATTAAATTTTTCCTATGAACGACGACCCGCCGCGTCTCCAGGTGGCGCCGCGCGGGCGACGCCGCCCTGCCTACTGCCTACTGCCTACAGTGTGTACGGTAAGCGCTCACCAGCAGGTCCGCCGGCGCGGTGTCGGGGTGCGGGTGCGGCTGCGGCTTGAGGCTGCACATCATGTTGACGACCCGCCGCGTCTCCAGGTGGCGCCGCTCGGGCGACGCCGCCCTGCCTACTGCCTACTGCCTACAGTGTGTACGGTAAGCGCTCACCAGCAGGTCCGCCGGCGCGGTGTCGGGGTGCGGGTGCGGCTGCGGCTTGAGGCTGCACATCATGTTGACGACCCGCCGCGTCTCCAGGTGGCGCCGCTCGGGCGACGCCGCCCTGCCTACTGCCTACTGCCTACAGTGTGTACGGTAAGCGCTCACCAGCAGGTCCGCCGGCGCGGTGTCGGGGTGCGGGTGCGGCTGCGGCTTGAGGCTGCACATCATGTTGACGACCCGCCGCGTCTCCAGGTGGCGCCGCTCGGGCGACGCCGCCCTGCCTACTGCCTACTGCCTACAGTGTGTACGGTAAGCGCTCACCAGCAGGTCCGCCGGCGCGGTGTCGGGGTGCGGGTGCGGCTGCGGCTTGAGGCTGCACATCATGTTGACGACCCGCCGCGTCTCCAGGTGGCGCCGCTCGGGCGACGCCGCCCTGCCTACTGCCTACTGCCTACAGTGTGTACGGTAAGCGCTCACCAGCAGGTCCGCCGGCGCGGTGTCGGGGTGCGGGTGCGGCTGCGGCTTGAGGCTGCACATCATGTTGACGACCCGCCGCGTCTCCAGGTGGCGCCGCTCGGGCGACGCCGCCCTGCCTACTGCCTACTGCCTACAGTGTGTACGGTAAGCGCTCACCAGCAGGTCCGCCGGCGCGGTGTCGGGGTGCGGGTGCGGCTGCGGCTTGAGGCTGCACATCATGTTGACGACCCGCCGCGTCTCCAGGTGGCGCCGCTCGGGCGACGCCGCCCTGCCTACTGCCTACTGCCTACAGTGTGTACGGTAAGCGCTCACCAGCAGGTCCGCCGGCGCGGTGTCGGGGTGCGGGTGCGGCTGCGGCTTGAGGCTGCACATCATGTTGACGACCCGCCGCGTCTCCAGGTCGCGCGGCTCGGGGGATGCCGGCGCGCTCTCCGCCAGCCGCTCTGCGGGCGATGCTGCCCTGCCTACCCCGCGTACCCATCCGTATGCTGTTAAGGGGTAGATTCCATACCTGGAAACATATCAGATGGAGAAGATATAGCAGATTTACGATACTGTGGATGGCAAAACTAAT
Organism: Eilema griseolum; assembly: GCA_963662185.1. Classification (NCBI taxonomy): domain Eukaryota; kingdom Metazoa; phylum Arthropoda; class Insecta; order Lepidoptera; family Erebidae; genus Eilema; species Eilema griseolum. Next base: position 26,884,593 of record OY759240.1, read on the forward strand.
TTTGGGAATGTATACCGAATTAATAACAAATCTCAGATTTTATCGGTAGCTTAAGGAGTCGGTCTTACGATATCGAGGGGACCTGGTTTCAAAGCCTTGTCAATACATTATCGACAAAAACCCACACCTAATACAATTTATTATTATTATGATTAACGGCAATACTAGTAACTACAATTATTATCTAATACTCTTTAATATACTATTTATTAAAAAGTTAAGCAATTAGAGATGGGGAGGGGGCGGGGGAAGGTTAATGGTTGACTAGTAGCATCAAGCGGACAGGCGGGCGGCTCACTTGACGTCCTCGACGAACTTCTCGAGCTTCTCGGCGTGCGGCATGTCCTTGGCGGCCACCTCGGCGCGCTCGCCGCCGCGCACGCACCACGCCAGCGCCTCGCCGCTGCCGCCGCCCGCCACCTCGTCCGTGATCGTCTCTGATATGTTGGCTGGAACAGGTACGGACAGGTGGCTAACATATGACCGTAAGTAGCGATACCACGCGGACAAGCTAGTCTAATTCCATTACTGGGTTTAGATTAGGATCAGTGAGGCATATCGATCAGGCTCATGGCCTGAAAATGCCGTGAGGCGAAACTGATCAGGTTTCATAAATATATAAGCAAGTTTCACAATGTGCCAGCAATAGGATCAGAGAAGTATCACTAATTTTCATTACTATTTTAAACTACAACAGCTGTTAGTGTACGTGATAGTGATACGGATTCAGTGGACAAAAATAGAAGAGATAATAACAATAGGGAAGTGTTTTATCAAATCATACTAAATAGCATATTGATCGATATACACACTCACTATCTTTCTGCCCTTGTCCCAATTATTTAGGATCAGCGCAGCCCGGCCAGGATTCGAGGGATAAGTCTGTCAATCTCACCTTCGCCAACCAAAAACGATCCACAGGCGCCGTGAGTTTTAGTCGGTTCGAGTTCGACATAACCTCTCCCACCGGCTGCGGCGGGGGCAACTTGTCATTCACTTTCATGCATATCTGTCAGATGTCATCAACTCAGTCAATCACTTCCTTGTTCTTTCACGCATTCTATGCATCTCATTCTCTGCTCGTAAAGCCCTATTCATACTTTGAAGAATAGATACACAATAAGTAATACTAAAGTGATATCATAATGGTGAACGTACCAGTCGTGTTGACTAGTGTGTGCGCCGCTAACAGCTTCAGAGAATGAACCTCGAACAGTAACGGGTGAAACAGCAACTCTCTGGCGGTCGGCCTCTTTGCGGGATCTTTATTTATACACCTGTCAACACATTAAGTCTTCATCACAACTTGAACTTGCAAAGTTGGGAAATCGACATCGTTACATGGCATAGCAAAAGCGACTTACCGCCAGCGCCTTGCCTCCATAGCATGGCAGTACGTGTGCCAGGAATACTTGTCAAAATTGTCCGTCACCAGTCGTGACGGCAAACACAGGACTACATTTGTCCTTCGACGTCTGTGGCGATCTACGTCCAAATTTGACACCTTTTGAACTTCACCGTTGAAAAAAGGAGCACTTATTTATAATGTTTAGTTGTCTGTATCATTGAAGTTATTAGGCTATCAAATCTGGAGATACATTCGCCGTCGAAGGACGAAGGAGGTCCTGTGCCCGTCCGTCACGTTCTTGCGCTACGGCAGCTGTAAGGAAAGGTACCTGTATATAAAGTCCTTCTGCCTGGACTCCTCCAAAGATTCAACTGTACGAATGATGTGTTCTTCCGTGACGTGGCTGCCAGAGTCTCCATTGCCCTGAATCTCAAGAGCAGCAGTCTCCAGAGCGCACATTCCGAACGAGTAGATATCCATCGCAGGCGTCACCATTTGTGATGCTGATACGGGGGAAATAAAATTGTGATCAATGTGCGAGGAGAACAACATAGTTTCGGTTGCTTCTTAACACGCATCCTGCTCTTTCCGCAACAAATTTATAAACACTATCAAGAAAGAGCAAGAAACGCAAAGTTTGAAGCAGAGGAAACTGTGGTGTCCGGTCCCACTTAAGTTAAACTGTTATATAGTCTACTTACATCCGTATTCCGGTGCAATAAAATGCATATTCCTCATGTTCTCGCGGCAGGTCTTGACGTGGTGGTGGATGGCATCGGGCGCTACGGAGCCGATCTTCACTAAGCCATTGTGCTGGATGAAGATTGTGTCGCACGTAAGGTTGCCGTGGACGATGGGTGGCACGCAGCCGTGAAGATAACTAATAAGGAAAAGACAGCGCTATTGATACAAATTCCTATAAAAGTACAAACAAAATGACATGGCCCACTCGATTGATTCTATTTTTACTGTTAGAAAAGTGGTTTATTTATTGCTATTATGATTTTCTTGGATAATTAACCCAAATTCAAAAATTTACGTAGTTTGATAACACATCTAAGGCTAACATAAGATTTCTGAAACTAAACATTTACATAAAACCATAGTGATATATTAAAAATGATCCCTTTCATCAGTAGTATTTTTTAGAATCATCGTTCACCTGAGCGCCGACAGGATCTGTGTGCACCATCTCTTCCACGCCTGCAGCGGCAATCGCTTCACGTTCCTCTTGGTCCTCTTCAAGAACTGTTTCAGCGAGCCACAAGACATATACTCCGTTATGAATATTACCTGAAATATCATTTAAAGCAATTAATCAATCGCCAAGGGTTTGGCTCATGAATAGATCCTTTATAGACATTTATTTATAAGTTTCTTTGATATTTGGCAAATGTCACAAGATTAAGCAAATAAATTTAGGGAAATTCAAATGAGGCGATGAAATGCGGTTTTCGTATTACGGCAATGGGAGTAGACAAAAATTAAAATTAGACCAAAATTGTTATCATAAACTACCTAATAAATAAACCTACTTGGCTTTTCATACTAGCCTCATGCTAGGTTGTTACAGAGACATAAGAACGCTTGCAACACCATAGGTGTCAGCAGTGAAACTACTGATTGCAGTTGGAAAATAGGATAAAATCAAAACCTTTTAGAAGTGTCACCAACCGAATAACTAAAACACACAACAGTCGATACCGGCAACAGATAGCCGATATTACAATCAAAAATATTATTTTTTATTTTTAAACTATATAACATTATATCATAACTCACCCTGGGTTTATCGTTGTGTGTATCCGTCCAGTAACGGTGGAATTTGACGATGTTGGGGTGCTCCAGCCTGGTGAGGTTGTCGAAGACCATTTGTATCTTGTCCTCTTGGGCCTTGAAGTTCTTGCGTTCGGAGAATTGCACCTCGTTCCATACGACCTCGACGCCTTCTTCTGTGTCCATTGCGAGATTCGCGCAGTCGATTCCGGGCACATCGCGCTGTTCCACCTGAGGGCAAAGAATGGAAGTTTTATGGTACTGTTTTATATTGCTTTTTGTGGTTGAGCAGAAGCTCAAACTCAGCTAAAATCAGCAGTTAAAGTTGATTTCTTATTGCGGAAGCCAGGTATAGCTACTCTTACAAATCAGTTACAGACCAAGTTAATATTGCGCGATATTCTGATAGCTTCGAGATGTTGGGGGAAAAAAGTTAATAAAGCAAGTAGTCATCTTTGTTACCATAAAAAATATATTATAATATGCTGTTCTGATTACGTCCACCATATCAGGAGCCGTTTGACCAATTTCCAATTCTGATTACGGCGTAAATATGTATCTAGAGTTATGTGTGCTCAGAAATATTTTACCTAGTTCATATTAGTTTTTTAAATATACCAGTTCGTTACCAGTGAACACCAGTTATAAATATGTATAATATTAGTGATATCGACGATTAATATTGAAATGAAGACGATTATAGTCAAGTAGGCAATTCACTCGAGGATTTAGTAGGTACATGATGTCGTTGTGAAGGATTAGGATAACGGATGTACTACTTTTGGCGGCTTTAGAGGTTTGGAGGTGAAAGTCTACTATTGATTTAGTTTCAATAGGATTTGTACATACACGTATACAGTACGTTGTAACTTTGAAAGTAATTTACATACATATATGCATACATATAATCACGCCTTTATCACCGTAGGGTTAGGCAGAGGTGATTTGACATCTATATTTCATCAATCATTGTATTCGGTCCCATGTAATAGGGTTCCACCACGGCTATCTGTGGGTAACACGTAATCCCACGTAATTGAGACTATTGCTGTTTTCTGGGCACTTGTTGACTCGAACCATGCATCTGAGGCCGAGTCTAGGCTATATAAGAAAGTAGTTTAACCAGCCGTATGTTATTTATGAGAATGCTATTATCTCATCTTCCTTTGCTTCTTTACTTTGCTTGGTTTAGCATAAAAAATATGACTACAGTGATTTTGAGTTAGACACAACAAACACGTATATATATAGTATTGTACATTATTATGTAAGTATAAAAATCCATGTTCATTTGTGTATTTTGGTGTACAATAAAGAATATTTATTATTATTATTATATCCTAATATAGTGGCCCCATATTTTTAGATATGTTTTTTTCGGTCGTCCTAAGCTACTCATGTATTCATAAATTCAAATGTACTGATTGGAGTAATTCTCGTGCTATTATGGCTCCTATTGTACTGTATGTTAAAGGGGACTCAATTGAATGATTGGCTCCCATTTCGTCAAGGAAGTCACAGTTTGTTCAGGGACACATCACCTAGGAGTATAAGTTAGATAGGTACTTGTACAAATTGGCGAAGACTCTTCATGCGTAGTATTTTACTCACTTAAACTGTTTCTGTCGTTATAAAACTTAATTTAAAAAGACGAGACGATATCATTTTATCATCTTGACTTTGATTCTGGTTACTTTCGATGTTTACACCTCGGAGTCTTCTCTTTCCTCTTGATTTGGCTTATACAGTTTTTATGGAACCAACTGCCACCTGGTCGCCTCTGTCCAACTCCTGAATCTCGAGAAGAAGGTTACAAAGTCAAAGTCAAAAATCATTTATTCTGAATAGAACAATAAATCTGCACTTATAAAACGTCAATACAAAAGGAAATATGAAAACTATTTTAGCAAATAGACCACCGGTTCGACACGCGGTTACGACCTGAGAAGACTCCGAAAGAAATTCAGCGGGCATTTTTTTGTGGTCTATTTACAAATATACACTTAGTCTACTAAATCTAAATCTGTAGTCTACTACATCAGAACCACGTCCAATAATCTGCAGGTATGCCGTCTCCCAGGTTACCATGCCCAAAAATATATGGTGGATCACTAAACAATTAATCATTTACAATAACAATTGATTTGCGCATACGCCCTATAAATGTATGTAATTTCCACAGAGACGGCGACACGCACAATCGCATGCAATTAGCCGCAGGCAGTGCAAATGTACAATCAACTTGTTATCGGTCATTCAACTCACAACGCAATTGTTTATATCCCCTATCTGAATGCAACAATAATGAACAGTGTTGTTTATTTATAGCCGCAGGACTGTCTATTTATACAGACGTAATGATTAATAAGTCTTTACAAGAACAACACTGTCGCATGGTGGGCACGATGTAGATGTACCTATTTATATATAATACGAGAGCTAATATCTTATCTATCGCCTTCTGTTCGTGTCGTACTGATGGACAAGACTGTACTCTATCCAACACTAAATCCACGTCTAAACTTTTCAGAGATTTATGGTCGGTTATCGGATCTTCATAATGTACAGCGACAAACGTTGATGAAATGTTTGAGTTAATAGCATTAAACCTCCGGCAGCTCTTCAGGGACTTTCAGGCATGTATGTAATATTTTAGGTAGAATGAATATTTTAAATTAGGACTGCCAAATTCCCACAGTCCCAAAATACTTAGCTGTCCCTATGGTCCGATAGCACGCAATTATATAAGGTAAAAGGTAAGTAACTTATGTCTACAACGCGGCAGTCCTAAATTAACCTAAATACAGATTATCGAGTTTCTTTTCAAATATTTCCAGTAGCAGTATTTCAGTAGTCTGTGTCCAGTTGACAGCAAAAGGAATATTAACTCAGTCTTTAATGGGTTATTCCCTTGTTACTCTTCTTCATCCTAGTGTTAAATCCAGTCGCATTCGAAGCTTATATCTCGGAGTCTGGGGTCCGCTTTATCAGTCTATCTGAGGAGCCAAAGCCAAAGCGACTGCCATCTGAGCTCCACAACCTAAGAATGAAATCGAAGAAATGGTGGTCTAACTGAGAGCATTTGTTAGATTTTTTATGGTTTCAACTACCCGTAACGACTGCCATAGATATTGGTATGGCAACTAGGATCGATGGCTTAACATGTTCTCCGAGGCACGACTAGACCAATGCAAATAATAGCACTGAGCGGGGATTGAACCCGCACCTCCTGTAGCGGCTGTCGGGTTATTCCCTTGATAGTATTTACGCAAAACAATTAATCAGACTAATATCACCCGCCTATCGGATTACCATAAACAACAGATATATACAAGGAACTATTAAAAAAAAAACCCACGCCACATGACTGCGCAGTAATGAATGACGCAGACGCACTGATCGGCGCATGATATATTTATTTACGAGCTCTGCCAGTATTGTTCGCCAAACCAACGTTTTTATTAAAAAATATTGTCCTATCGCCATTATCTGCATGCCTTTGTACCATTTATTTGGCGTCGCGCATTTCAGCTTTTGTTCCATATACAGTCTGTCCCAGTTGCATTTTAAAGTATTTTAATTTAGTGTGGTTTTTTCTTGTTCACCTTTATGCAAAATTATCGACTCGCCCCAGCTACGCAACCAATCTTCATAAGACTACTCGCTGGACTACAAAAACCCCTCCCCCCTTTCCTCTGGAGCCAACGGGAGGGCTGGGGATAAGAATGTTCTTCATAAATAAATCTTTTTATCAATTTCACACCTGGAAACGTTCCGCAGAAACAGCAATTTTATGATTTGTTGTTTCACTAGGCTCGTTAAATAGCGGGTATTGCTTATTGCGATCGCGCATAGCCCACTATTGACACTAAGATCAAACGACATTTATTGCGCGTACGCAGAACTTGTATAACTCTAATACATCTATTGAACCATAAGCCAACTCGTTTCGGATGTGAATCTCGAATATCTTTAAACATTTACGATTTTGCAACGACAAGCAGATTATTATACTATTTTCATTAAGTAGATATGCAGTGATTGGATTAGGTAAAACATACTTTTAGATAACTTTGTTGTATTCGATTAGACGTACTTTTTCTTAGCTTGTCGGAAAATATAGAAAATCAGCCAGACTCGGAGGAGAAAACTTCGGATGCGACAGGAATTTACGCGAGGAGGATGAAGAAGTGGTCTAGTTGTTTTTGAAGCACGAAATAAATATATTTGACTAGTGGCTGCCCACGACTTCTTACACATGGACTCGATTTACCTCCTTAAGGGCGGAGTTTCGTAAAATCCGTTCCTTTACCACACAGGAGGTGTTATAGTTTCTAAGATTTCATGATTAATCAGCGAGTGGTATTTCGCTTTTATATATGTAGATTATAGATATATAATTGTTTATTGTACACCAACAGATTTACAGTACGACACGTGACACCAACGGAATGTGTGAAAAGCAAAGTGGAAGTAACTGGATAATGTATGAACTTGCAGATTTAATTGACTGCATTGCATTACAGTTGCGATAGTATTATTACCGGCTCGCGATAAGATGTTTCAGCGATAGCAGTTATCAACAGTCAAATATAATATACATGAGAAGTTTACCTACAATTGAATACCACGTTTTTACCTGCGTTTCAAGCCAGTATATACCACTTAGGAGGCAGAGAAGCACACGGCCCACCTGACAGAAAGTGGTTACCGCGACCTATGGACGTGTGCAATATCAGGAGAGTAACACTTGTCTGCACCCTGTAAGCACAGAGTTTCTGTGCCGTCAGTGTAGACCACCAAGCAGGACAATCTTTTGATCTTCCTGCTGACAGGAACACACAAATTCTCCAGTGAGCTCTGGCTACCCTACTCGCCGCCGGGAACACAACACTAAGTTATTATGGCCACGGTATTCTGTAGGGCGGAGGTACTTCGCCAGTCGGACTGCTCAGTTGGACGGATATACCGTCGTGTCACTCGTGTCCTACCTCCATCAACTGTTACTGGGGCAGTAATAATAGTGACCGCTGCCTGCTCTCCAGACTACAGAATTTCGTTCGGAGCGTACCAAGATCGGTGGTTCGTGCCGTACCAAATCCGGTGGTCTGTTAGGACTTTTACAGAAGATTGGAAGCCATCATTTCCATTACCCTGCCTCCATGTTATTGATCGAAAAAATCAATACTCCTTGCGATAAAAAAATTTTCATAAATTGTTAACGCTAATTATAGGATTTTTATGATTTGCTCGAGTACGTATTTATAAATTGGTTCTGCAATGCTCCTTATCAATGGGGACCTTGCAGTAAGTTTATTTCGTTGTTAGTTACAATGGTACAGTGTTACTTTAAAAGCAGTTTTTATTAATTTTAAGAGAGTAATATTGAAAATCATGTACAATTAGTAGTATTTGTTATCATCAATGATATTTAAGCCATAGATCATAACATGATGAGTGATCATAACAATGAGTTATGATGGTAACTCTTTTATATTAAGTATAAAATCATATATATTGGTTATTATAGATAGACCTTTGCATAAGGCTGTTTAAACAAATGAGTTTTCACTTTTTACTCTATGATGCGATTAATGTTCTACGTCATCAAACATATTGATGCAATTTTAAAAAATGTGATAGGAGCACATATACCTACCTGAAATCACTATATATTTAACCACAAACCTCCTAAATAACTACAATGAATCGTAGTCGCCGGCTAAAGTATTGTCTGCTCTAGCAAAGTGACCATCCAATAACTAAAACGTTTCAAATCACACATGATACCATTATTTCGACTTAGCGCTAACAATATAAAACGTATGCCGCATTCTAGCCGCTTTGCACGCCTATCGTGTGCGCCGCATCTTAGGAAAACATAAACTTTCGCATTTATTAACGGAGATAATCTAGTACTCGTTAGTTAGGCGGAGTGTACACCGGCCAACAATTTAGTTGTACAGACAGCGCCATAAATCGTTCGAAGAAAGCCGGTCGAAACTACTCGTTACTGCACTGGCAACGAGTGGGCGAACGAACGCACTGCAATGATTTAAGCTGCAGATTTTATACAGATAGAAGGGCATAAAACCAGAGTAGTAATCGCAAGGTGTGGCCTCGCAGTCATACTTTATTCTTACGATGATATTTCAAATAGATATCGTTTTTCAGTTGGCAAAAGGACCGTATTACTTTGGCTTTACGCTGTACGATTGGTTCTTGGATAGATAATACATATGAAATGTTATGGTCATTGCTTTCCAACTGTAGTTATTAGCAGTTATATTATAAGTTTCACTCGTGTGGGCACAATGTGAGACGATAAAGCTGTAATCACTTCTGTGCTCGTTAAAATTGATTGAATTTGTTCTCAATTAATATAGAAATGCATATGGCTATCATGTCTGGTGAGACTATGCTTGTAACGTAATTAACAATACTTAAAGTGCTTAGGAGAGAGTTCTCTCGCTCGCCGCCTTGTACATGGCAATAGTGCGATGCGCGGATTCTCTACGAGCAAGTAAAGCTCGTGTAAGTGACGGAGAAACGAAGGAGACGAGCGGAGGCTACTCGGCGTTGGAAGTCGCAGAAATACCTCCGAGTCCCATGAGCTACATCTGTGGCTACATTGGTCCCTGGTGGTGACCGATGTAGCCGCCTATCATCCTAGCAGAAGCAAGCTGGGAATTTGGATTGCATATTAGTGATCTCATCATAATCCAAATCGAAGACATTTTGAAGAAAGGACATGTCCAGAGTACCCATAACTGGCGAGCATGTATGAAAACAATTATGAAAGTAGAAGAAGCGAAAGAGGTATGCCAGAATCGTGGCAAGTGGATAACAATAGTCTTTGCCTACCCCACTGGAAAAAAGTCGTGACTGTATGTATGTATCATAATCCTCGAAGCGATTTTCCAGTTACGTCGAAAATTTGCACTTTGGAGCCTGAGGATGCTCTCCTCTTTTCCTTATGTTAACTTTTACGAGAGCGACTGACACCCTACCTAACATCGAGAGGAAGGCTTGTGCCAGATCAAATAGCAGGTTTACCTACTGACAGGTGGTGTTGACTCGAACCCCGCCGATCAATTCTTATAACCATATTCTGGATAATACACAGCGCTGTCTAAGGAAAGTAAGCATACAATGAACGGATAATAATATAATTAGTAAACTAGATTGCTCTAGTTGTTTGTGATATTAACCTCATAATAGTGCATTAATTGGATTGTGGGGATTAAATTGCCTTTTGTTTGGCGTAGTAAATAGGTGGATCGTTGCAGATTAAAAACGATAAATGCTACTTCAGGTCGTACAGCTAGACTTGGTAAGTAGGTTACCTACCCTGTCACTCAACATAGATTTTCCTAAAAATCTCTACAATATGCGGATTGGCCTAGCCTCAGTATATCAGCTTACAGAACAATCTGTATATTGATACGTTACGCAAAACTTCGGCAACTTTTTAGTTTCGTTTTTACTTTGTGTAGTAGCAATTACTGAAGCTCATGTTATCGGCAAAAAAGAGGAAACTTTATCCCAACCTTAATTTATGTCTTTCTACCAATTGAACACCTTTTTTTTATAAACTCACGCTAGCACCCACATTTCGTCAGTTTATGTTTAGGTCCCAATGTAATAGGTGGCAGGCCTATTGCCATTAACCGGGCATTTATAAACCTGCGATAAATACACACATAACTTCGAAAAGCATCGAAAAGTCATTGGTGTGTGCCATAGTAAAACCTGGGATCGAACCCGAGACCTCGTCTCAGCAGTCCATTACCCATAACACTAGGCTACCGCGGTAATCACTGCGACGCGAGCGAGGACTCAGGTCCGCACACGCTCACCGAGTGTCCGGCGTGGGAGACGCCGAGGCGGGAGCTTGTGGCGGCCCTGGGAGTGAGGGTTCTCACGCTCTCCACCTTGCTCGCGGCGATGGTTCGCTGCGCGGATGCGTGGGCGGCCGGCGCCTCCTTCTGCGAGCAAGTAATGCTCGTGAAGGAGGAGGCGGGGCGGGAGCGGCAGCGGGAGCGACGAAGGATCGCAAGACAAGCTGCCCGCGTACGAAGGCAAGCGCCGGCCTGGGGGTGACAGGTGGAGCCGCCTGTCACCCTGGCAGAAGCAGGCCGCGGTGGTGGCGCACCTCCCCGTTTCCAGGGACGAGTTGGGGACTCTGTAGTCCCCACACCCGAGAAGAGGGCCAGATCGTGAGAGATGGCCCTGGGTCGGCCGGGGTGCGAGGGATATGCCTGTCAACCTCACCTTCGGCAACCAAAGCGACCCACAGGCGGCGTGCGTTTTAGTCGGTTCGAGTCCGACATAACCTCCTCCACCGGCTCCGGTGGGGAGGTATCCGTGGGGATTTTGCGCACGTAAAAAAAAAAAAAGGCGCGGTAATGAAACATCTATATTTTAATAAAAGGGTGGCGTAGTTATCGCTTCCTGTGCTTATATAATAATACTATCCATCAATTAATCTATCACGGTCCACTGCTGGACATAGGCCGGGAGGCTTTGGCCTTCTATTTCCACGCCTGGCCAGACGGGATGATACATGGTTTTTGTTTCAGTTTTCCTTATCTCGCAGTGATATCGTATGCATACTTTGCCGTTCCTATAAGATATCACCCTTCAGATAAGTTGGGGTGGTGATATTGTATTCTTTCTCCTTCACAGATAATAATACAAATTATGTGTAAACAATCCTATTAATATAACTATTACTTATAAGAAGCAGACGATTGTTTTCTAAAATGGCGACAATATAACAACCTCAATGCACAGGTTATCAATTAACAATAACGTTATTATGCCCATAATAACTGCAGTTATCATAGTCTTAAAATAACCGTTATTAATTTTAATAATGTACAAGAGATAATTGAATAGTTATCGCTGTGAGTTATAGCAGATTAACCTGCGGGTGAGGGAGGTCCGGCTATTAAGATTAACGGGACCTATGGAAATACTCAAGGCTTGTAAAGGCTGTTTGTAATTATTAATAAATAGCTGCAGGTTTTCATCTCCGTTCTATTCAATGTTACCAGTTACAAGTCAGGAAATTGTTAATTTCTGGTTAAATCCTGATTACTATTGCTGATACAAAAGGTACTGTCCTAAGTCATATGTGCCTGTAAGAAATACTTCTATGCTTTCCTTAAATGTACTATTGTTTTATTAGTGTACTATACGTTTTTTTATTCTATTCTAATTTTTTTACCCCATTCCCTTATTTTTGTTCCATAAATTCTTCTGTCTCGTACGAAAGTAGCAACGCACAATGGGACTGACACTCGTGTTACAAGTGTTCATAGGCCATGGTATATGTGTTTCTGTAATACGTTGTAGTAGCAAATCAGCCGAACTATTCAACCGTTTGTTTTATTTCCTGTATAGGAATGAATGGAGTGGAAGCTTTGATGGATTTCGCTCCAATATAATTTTGTGGTTATGGCAAGTTTACGGTTTACGGTACTAACTTTGTAGGCGTAGGCGATGGTATACTAAACGAATAACTATTGAAGAGATGGCAGGTTTACACCTAGTAAAGCACATCGCAATCGAAACTAGATTATAACTTCTACGGGGAAACGTACAAACCGATATTGAACCGGAATTCCTGCGTGAAATAGTACTATGGCAATGTTGGAAATGTTTCTCGAGGCGGAAGCTACTGTGGCATAACTAGATGCCTACACCAGATTTCACTGATTATATAAATTGAATCCACTAACCACTACTAAAACATTCTCCAAATACACTACTAAAACAGTTCCCTATCAAAATTGGGGTAACAAAAGTCAAAAATCTTTAATATATTATTATGTAAGTACATTTACAAAGATCAGCCTCTGTGGCGTGGCGGTAGTGAACACGACTGCGACGCAGGAGGCGCGGGTTCGATCCCCGCTCAGTGCAAATATTTGTATGCATGAATATGGGTATTTGCATTGGTCTGGGTGTTTCTATGTATAATATGTATGTATTTACAAAAAAAAAGTATTTAAGTATGTTTATCCGTATTCTAGATTCCATAACACAAGCTAGTTAAACTATGCTTACCGTGGGTCTAGATAGCGTTGTGTAGAATGTTGTAGAATATTATTATTATTATTATTATTATTATGGTTAGGTCAAAGGGATAAGTCATTTCTGCGGACTAGCGGTATACTAACGTAACTACATTTGACCAACTGCACGGCAAATTTGGTTAATTTAAATTACAATGCCATAATGTAAATTAGGAGATGTCGACATGTAGTGCTCTATTATGAACAGAGATAAGATGATTATTTAATGCTTATATATATGCGATATAATTGTGTCAATGCTTAATTAACCCAAGCCCAATGTGACTTCTAAGACCCAATCCCAAAACATTTGTAAAGTTGGCCAAATGCAGTTACGATATTTTACGTAGGGAATAATATTGTAACTGCATGCACTACACAATTTTGACATTTATATCGTAGTGTGTACCTAAGTCTATCGCAGTAATATGTGTACTGTTTGACCTCGTAACATAGTGCTATTGGTATATGTTTGCTTACATGTGTACCTATGTAAATGCAAATGGCATAACAGCGTCGAGTGAACGAACCCTGCGCCTGCGCTGATAACGTTTATTACGTACTTAGTATAGTACCGATAACGGAATGGTTAGATGTAGTACGTACGTTTAACTGTTTGCAGTTTAACGATGTATTGTTCTAAGAGGTCCTAAGAAATGGTTATTGGGTACGATAATTTATTTATGTTTATGTTTTTAAATTTGTCAGTTCCAATAGGGGATGGGGTGGATTATATTAGAGTTACACGCATTAGTGGATTCCGGCAGAGTAGAATTTGGGCTACCCCTATCTCTTCCTATGCGGTGTCGTACAAGGCGACTAAGTTATAGGGGTTTTAACATCAGACAGATATATACAGCCCAGAGTCAGCCTCAGATGCATGGCCCGTGTCAACAATAGTGCCCGGCATACGGCAATAGGCTCACCCCTTATTACGTGGGACCGAATACAATTATTGATGCAATGTGGGTGTTAATTTCACCTCTGCCTAACCCTTGCGGGATAAAGGCGTCATTATTTGTATGTATGTAATATGTACGTTAATGCATTGTAGGCCTATAATAGGCTGAAGAGACTTGCATTTTAGAAATCAGGTTCTAAAGCTTGGATGCAATCAGAATTGGAGCTCTGATTCAGAACACCTTACGAACCGTACGAACTCCAGGTAGGAGGTAGGACAGGGCGGCATTTCCGCCCAATTGAGCAGTTCGACTGGGGAAGTACCTTCCCGCCCTACAGAATACCGCGGTTATAATAACTTCGTGTTGTGTTCCCAGCTGTGAGTAGGGTAGCCAGAGCTCACTGGAGAATTTGTGCTGTCAGTGGGATGACTAATGGCTTGTCCTGCTTTGTCCTCTACACTGACGGCACAGAAACTCTGTGCTTACAGGATCGGCAGCGCGAGTGTGGCTTATAGTTACACACGTCCATAGGTCGTGTGGACAGGTGGGCCGTGCGCTTGTCTGCCACCTAAGTGGTATAAAAAATAACAATTCTGGTACAGTATATATGTATTATGCTTCCTACTGAATATAAAAAACAAGAGGAAATGCCCGTATTGCTCAGAAACTTTCACTAAACTCTCGCATTAGCAGAGAACAATCATACATAACAAACGTAAATGTTAGTAAATGGAAGGTCGCTTTACAAATTGAGTTCACAGTCATACAAATGATAGAACTATTAGGACATAGCACACAGAAAATCAATTGTGTTCTAGTAGACTTTTTAGTATATCTATAAAAAACTATGTGCGAATTTTGTAAAAGGAGGTTAATTTTTAATGTTGTTCAGCTATGCTGGAGCGAGAATCATTAACCCTGTTGAATGCTTAGCAATATTTGCACACTGGCCACTCCGTCGTATTTTACGAGTCGGTGTAACCATGTCATGGCTTGTTGGTACAAAAGATGCACTCACCAAGGTAATCATTTACTTTTAGTTTACTATGTTTTTAGGTCAGAGCCCTCATTGATATTATAATGTTTCATTTTACGACATGCATGAATAATTACTCTTGGTTTGAGTCTGATTGTGATGGTGGTTGATGCAACTACTTTATTTATTTCTTATTTAAAGAGTTCTTAGAAGCAGTTTAGAAGCGATCTACTATTATTTTCTTCTTAACAGTTAATATTGCAGCCTAATACAATTAAACGGTAACGAACCAAATAATGAAGCATGACAAAGAAAATATCGAAGAACTAACGAAAATCCACTACACGATCTAAAGCTGGTTGATAGAAGCGAGTATTCACTAGCTTCTGCCAGGATCTGGCTATCATCAAACCTTGTCCTTTCGAAGGGCAGACACTTCGCCTTCTCGAAAACCGCACATGTTTTCTATGAACCAGTAATCGGGCAAGGAGCTAAGCTGTCTTTCAAAAATTCAATTTGACAATTCTTTAAAAATATAAATCAAAACCTTTCTTAAAATGTATTGACTCATCGAGATAGCTGTAGAGGATTCGTGAAGGAAAAGGAGTCCTGTCAATTATAATGAATCTAATACAGGTACATTTCTTGAACCATTATTTTCTCTGATCCTTTATCTGTGTAAGGGAACGCGCAACTCTGTTTTAATATGATTCATAGCATATGAACACTTATACCTATACTTTTGTTTGATATATAAATACTGAAAGTCCACAAATCCCAGATAATTGAACTGTTTACAGCATAAAAATATAATAATTGGATTACCTATCGGAGCGTAAATAATGGGCTGGAACCTCTTGTTGACGATATTATGGAGACTTTATTATCTTGGACAAGATTCAGAGGAAATAAATTTATTGAATAAAACAAGTTATGGTATAATTTTGACTTATGAGTGGACACTTGTGCTCCTTTTATTGATAATACCACTCGTTAATAAATGAAAAACATCAAATTTATGTCATATGCTTACATACATTAAAAAAAATACTAAAAACAATGTCATAATACTGTCAAATACGAAAAAGAATATCAGGGGATATCGAAGAGTACCCTGACCAAAGGAACTTGCCAATCACGATGTTAAAAATACGAATTACATCTTTATCTCAACAACGATAAGGCAATAGCATGAATGACATGTTAATAAAGTAGATATGAGAATACGCTGTCCTTGAAATCATTATTCTTTAAAAACTTTATGACAGTGGATATTAAGTTTAAGTTTTTTAAAACTCAGATACTGGTAAATAGTATGTTTAAAAATTTTAAAGAAGGAGAAAAGTTTGGTAGACTGACTGCTCCAAAGCCGTTTAAAGCAGTGACTCAGAAAATATTTGATTTTACGCCGAGCCTTTTTGATGCGCTTGCTATTAATTAAATATAAAGCGTGTCCACCGGTTTCAGTATAAAAATAAGCATAAATCACTTAAAATACCGGTGAATAATAAATGATAAGGTTAGCGCAATCATCTGGCTCATTTGCGGATCAGTGGCAGGGAGCGGCGGGGAGGAAATCCAATCACGACCCGCGCCCTTCACCGAGATGAATTACCGACTTACCTACTGACGGCAGGATATGGGCACGAATCTCGTGTCAATTGGAAAAGTGACACAAATCACATGACGAACGAATCGATATTGATAGACACTTTAATCTTTCTGTTCTGGATTTAATAAATTACAAGTTGTATGTTTGATATAGTCAGGGTACACTTTGGGTTATAGCATACATCGTTTTGGTAACAGAAGTAGCAACGACTCACTATTTTTCTTAGAGGAAATAACTTGTTGTCGGTTATGTTTTGAAGAAACAGTAGAGCCACGTCATGTTTTCACCTTTAAGAAACTTAATGCCTGGCAAATAAGCTCTTCAGAAAGAAAATCTTTGGAAAACCCCACAAAACCAAAGAAGATACATAAAAATTGGGTATTTTTAGTTTCGCTTGACATCGCAACGACGACAAAACTAAGAAGAGCTCTGTAATTTACTCTAGCAAATCATTTGTTGCGGAACCTTATTTTAAAACCGTGATATAATTTTATGAGTCTAACAAATGATACACAAGTAACCCACGCATGACAAACCACTACATACATAAACACAACGACCGCACTGAAACCGACGCCGATGCTGTTTGCATCTCATGTAACACGTAGTTACACGGGCGCACCACGCAGGGGGTAATTAACTCGCTGTTCACAGAATCACATTTAAGACTGACTAGAATTGAGAAGAGAGAGTTGGAACACGTATAATTGATGAAGTAAAATGTAGTATAGCAGTAGTTGCAGACTATTATGTTAAAATTTGTGAAGCTAGAGACAAGCTTGTCTTTATTAACGACGATTAACGACTGCTTTCTATATGCTATTTCAATCCACATTTCGTAATTCAAGATTGATAATTTAAACCGCTTCTTGATTTTACTACTTCAATAAACAATCTTTGGATCGATATGCCGATCCCTTTTTTCTAATTGATCTTTGGGAGGACGGATCGACACTTTCAGATCGCAGTTTGTACCAAAGTGATAGGTTTTTTTTTGTTAGGGTGTTGGTGGCGAGATAGACATCTACAATCGGGATTGAAAATATTCTCAGATTGAGGATCGAATATTAGAAGCGGCCGTTAGTCTGTTATCAGTACGGGTTATGCCAAAGTGCCGATCAATGATCATAAAATTATGATGTCAACTTACGTAAACATTTTTGAACATAGGTTTGGCGAAAAATGTCATCTACATCGACAAATCAAGGGGAGAGATAATTAAAAAAAAACTTAAGTATTCGGACGATTGATGTGCAGATTCTCAAATTAATTAAGGGAGATACGAGGGTCCCGAGGGTGAGGCTTGTATCAGATCGTGACAGTAGGCGCTGCGTAGTCTCTAACGAAAGTAATATTTCGAAGATAACGTCTAATTTGGGCAACTACAGGTTTTTACTAACCATGCATTTTAGGGATATTGATGAGGATTTTCCTTTAAAGTTGCGTTATGACGCTCAGTTTTAATCTTTCGACCTACCTAAACCTAGATATTCATTCTCAGGAGGATTTAAATTCACCTGGAGGATTAAGTTCATGAAACTAGTTGTGGCTCGTTATGAGATCCACATAAATTTCGAGACGTTTAAGGGCTGCCTCGCTCGTTGTAACGTGATTATCATATACCTAACCTATCAAAATTCTCAAGAATCTAAAGCATTTTTGTAGTGTAGATTATCGCGTTCAAACATTACATGAATGACGTACTACGGTTTTAGCACTTAAGGGTTCAAGTAAAATACTTGATTTCATTACTTACTGTACTTATTTGTCACTTGATTGCCAAACAAATAATAAGTATTTGCAATACCATGTTGGTACATGGTATTTGTTAACGATAATCATAGCTATTGTCTGTCGAAACGTTAGCCAATGTCACCTCCAGTAGATGCTAGCCTCTATCGGGTATATATGTCACCACTTATGTACTTAAATACACAACCATGAGTTCGCGAATTTCACACCTCGACAAATTCAATTGTCAATTTTGAACGAATTAATATTGATATTTGTTTCACACTTATCTCAATACATCCATAGCCATACATGCTAACAATTAGTACAATTGTAAATGTTATACAGACACGCTAATGTGCTAACTTGTCATTGGATAATATAACAAGACTCACGCAAGTCAAATTAATGCTGACTTATTTTAGATTACAGAAGCTTGGCAAACGTAGCAAGCGCATAAGGTTTAGCTATTAATCTTCGTTCGTGCGACGATTAGTGACACCGACATGAGCATTTACGACTTATAATAAAAAAGCTAATATCAATTTATTACCATAGCGAAAATATCTTTCATGTTTGAGACTAAAATCTTTGCAGGTCGCGACTTTGACCTCCAAACCGTGATTGATCAACCCCAGATAGAGGCGAGGGCCGATTCAATGTCAAGTGCGATCTATTCGTATCAGTGCGTGCGGCAGATTGCGTCATATCTCCGTCACAACTCACATGCCGCCGGCAACCCTACCCGCCGACGACGGACGCGACGGGGCCCGCGACGCCCACGACCCGACGCCATACGGGATATCAGAGTTAACAGGCGATTAGTGACGATGGTGCGAGTGACGTAGGGCGCCTCGCCACTAAGATTAATGGTGTCCGAGAACTGAGGTGGGCCGCATCTTATATTAGCACCATGACTTTCGCTTGTTCAATCATTGATGGGGCCACATTGAAATTTTTCTTGACGACTTTTCCGCTCGCAAATTTATCGGGAAAATATTAATATAACGAATATTGGATAATGTCTATCATCCAATATTCGTTTACGGGGCCATACCAATTCTATTACATTAACCCTAAAAATTGTTTTCTTTGACGCGCTTCCATTTATTTTAATCACGAAACGGCAAGCGAACGAGAACAGATCACTTTCATTTGGACTCGTTATTAGTGCCATTTGTCGAGTCGGAGGTGACATTAGGCTTGTTTTTAGCAATTTCAGATGTGGAACTAGTATAGGGATCCGTGAGAAGAGACGTGTCCGGTGTCGTCGACCCGCCGGCCATGGCGCACTATTCGCGACGATATGTTGGCAACACTCCAAGCACCGGATGGCTTGATACATCGGCTGCACATGCAACAGACCATCTCAAATTTGCACCTCGCAAACTGCAGATTGCATGCTACAGTCGAATTTTGTAGTCTGCGGTGCATTTTTGGAGCGGTAAAATTAAATTGGTACATCGTTGAATTAGCGAAAACGCCCGCAGCGTTTTGTCCTTTGATGTTATGAGCATCGAGGAAGTCATTTGGGCTTTGGCGTAATATTACGCCTTCGTCACGTAGCTGTAATTCTGCATCGCAATGAACGTACAAACAGATATAGTTCTCGACACCATCTTACATTATCATTTCGTTTTGCACATCATGGAGTAGCATTTGGACCAAGCAGCTGTAACTGTTTTATAGGTGTATGATGTAGGAATGTTTGTACGAATTATTAATACCACCAAATCTGTTTTATTGTTATGATTCCTTTAAAAAGAACACTATGCTAAAAATCGTCGGAGACGGGCGGAGGACACCGTGAGGCACAGGTATAATAAATAATGAGAATTATATCAAATATTCTGAACAATGTCCACATCAATCAATGGACATGCATTGTAAATATGAGGCTCTCGGAGGGTGCAATATTACTAATCGGCTTACTTGGTCTAGGTACTGCGCAACTCATCACACGGAGAGTACGTGTTCGAGGTAGCAAAATGTAAGTACCGATTGTGAACAACTGCATACAATGAACTATAAACTAGGTACTGTAAAGTTGTAAACCTCGTCTTGGTTGTAGTTTTTATAATCGTAAAACGTTGTGTGGAAACTAGTGTCCTAACTACAGAATAAGGTCGCTGGATTATACCTATATAGTGAGATCAAAAATCAGTCACAATTTCTGTGGGAAACAGATTCTGGAGTAAGGAAACTATTGTCGTCAAACGAGAGATGTGTGAGATGAGAACAAATACCTATTAATACCAAATTTGTTCTTTATCCTACCATTGTATTGTTCCTGTTGCCTCTAAGGCTTCTACTCCGGCACTCGTGATCTGCTTTCCTACTCTTTCTAATATTTTTTCTCAATCCTGGATGGAGAAAAAGGTGCAAGTGAATATATGTATAAAAATAATAAGCTGAATGTGTTTTTATATAAAATAACAATAGTCAATTTGGATTAGCTAAAACACGAAAACGGGTTTCAGTCTTTCTTGAAAGCTCTGCACAAGCTTGTTGATGCTAGTTGGTACATAGTATCACAAGTAAACTAAAGAATTAATAACTAATGTTCTGAGCCAACCATAAATTGTTTAACGTGATATTTTGAAGCGACTACAAATTATTGGTTTTCAATGCACGACGGCATTATTAATTAAAAGATACTGAAAAACAGCCGTATAGGGTGACTTTTTGAACTCCATACTGTGGTTCAGGATTGCCTTACTAAAAAACTCAATAAAAACAAAACACAAATATATCAAAGCGTTATTATTAATGCAAAAAGACAACCAAGGCAATGAACAAACAATAGCAACAGGCAACAATCAACACGTTTATAAATGTCGAAATTCGGAATTCTGTCAAAAACGTAACACCCTTGACATCTGTCACACAAATGGAACGGCCGTAATTATCAATTTGAATACTGTGAATCTTCGCTGGTGGACGTACGGACCGCAACCTTCGAAGTTTCACACCGAACTCACGATCGTAAACTGTCAATTTGATCAATTCACAACAAACCTTGACGAATATATATATTTTAAATAGAGAGCGTGGCGGTAGTGAACGTAACTGCTCCGCAGAGAGTATGGGTTCGATCTCCACTCAGTGAAAATATCAATATGCATGTGTCTGTTTGGTTTGGGTATAACCGTGCCTCGGAAAGCACGTTAAGCCGTCTCGGTCACGGTTGCCCTACGAACCTCCACGGCAGTCTTTACGGGTGGTTGCAGCCCTAAAAAGTCCCGACTGGTTTAACTGCAGAACTTCGTTATCGGCAATTGGTTGTGGAGGTCAGATGGTGGTGGTCGCGTCACGGAAAATATCGTTCCTCCGCATCATAGCTAGATTGGAAAATCGACCCAAAGTAAATAATTGTGAAAGGGTTTAGAGAATGATTATGAGAATAATGAGAACTTCAGGTGATGTGAACGTTTTCATATTCAATTCAATTCAAATAGTTTATTTGCTAGAATATGATACAAAAGATATAACAAAATGCTTTGTTTCCTCACATTCTTCCACATTCAAACATACATATACATATAATCACGCTTTTATCCCTGGAGGGTTACGCAGAGGTGAATTAACACCCACATTTCACCAATAATTGTATTCGGTCCCACGTAATAGGTCTAGGTGAGTCTATTGCCATATGCTGGGCACCATTGTTGACTTGAGCCATGCATATGAAACTGAGACTGGGCTGTATAAATCTGTCTGATGTTAAACAGTCTTATCCCTTAGTCGCCTTATACGACACCGCATGAGAAGAGATAGGGTGGCCCTAATTCTACTCTGCCGGAAACCACGCGGCATCTGCCACATACGGCGTGCAAATTTTCAAGTTAGACCTACTAATACTTATATGCTAAAAATAATTACATTAAAACTTATTGTTAAATATTATGCCAGCTATTTTAACCATTTTTATACTTACTTAATTTAATATTTATAAAGACTCCTCGTACAAGTTTTAATGAAACATTGTTTGAATAGACATATAAATAGTTGGGTAACATTGAGGTACGTACCCTGACTGTCAGCAAGTCACAAGTTGCATTATTTTAGACAAAAGCATCTTGTTCCAACTATTGTGGAGATCTATTTAAGGATAGACTAGATGGCAGAACAAGAGCATCGCAACCAACGATTTAAAGGAATCCTGTGCATTACTTGTCTTTTAGGAATGCCTCGTAGACACAGGAGAGGAGACACAAGACAGAATTAGTTGGAATGAGCAATAGAAATGTTTTAGTAGTATTCGTTTTGTTTGGAAGATCCAATCCGCACTCAAGAATATAGCATAACATCGTACAGTACCAGTGTATCACATCTTAGTGGCACAACTTTGAATATAGGCTAACCCCCTATTATCGACCGAGTACAATGATTGGTGAAATGTGGGTGTTAATTTACATCAGCCTAACCCTCCAGGGATAATAATTATATGTATGTATGTAATTTAATGTAGCATAAAACAGTCATAAAAGATACATTTTGTGTGGCGGTTGAGTTAGATTTAATATGTGGAATAATAACATTTTTTAGCATGAAGGGGTCTACTCAATCCCCTCCTGATCATATTACCTTAAAATCTGGGAAGTATCTATCTGTCAATCCAAAAAATGCTACACAAACATGCCGTTAGATGGCGGTGATCTAATATTACACAAATCAGTATTCACTTTAACGCGACCGTATATGTAACGATACATCTCGGCACTCGCTCTAGGCACTCTAGTGAGTGCTTAGAGCGAGTGCCGAGACGTTTCGATAAATAAACAGTGAGTAATAAATGGAATCCGACTGCCAGGTATATGTATGGAGTACACAAAACATAAAATAAAATAAAATGTAGAAATGTAAGTAAACTAGTTCCTAACTTCTGGGGTTTCGGAAAACGGAACATGGAAAAGGGCGCAACAACTCCTAACATAGCTCAGCTTACCATTTGACTTTCACTGTGTTTTGCACACAAACAATATACCTAATAGGTATACCTATGGTTTACCACATTACGTTTTCGAATGGTTTAAGGTTTTTACATAGTTTCATGCTACATTACAAAAGTTGATAAACATTGTAACGCGACTATATTATATTAGGAACATTTTTTATACAATTTAGGTGGCAGACAAACACACGGCCCACCTGACGGATAGGAGAGACACCAGAGGAGTCGCATCCGCGACAGTCGCGATCATTTGTTATTTAAAAATAGTTTTATACTGCAATACATGTATGTGTAATTTGTTCAAAAGGTGGTATACTTTATGTTTTGTTCATCATTTTAGGAAAATTTTAGAACTTCCAAGAAATTAAAATCTGATTAGCTACTTTTGTCGTTGACCGTACTAGGGACGAACCAATTCGTTATCAGTAATTGCTCTTTCCACAACAGGAAACCGACACCGTCCCGCAAATTATCGGAACTCATAAAAATACAATACGAAACGATATTTCTATACGTAATTCATCCATTTGTCCATTTAGTTAGAATTGATCGCTGTCTACCACTAGTAAACCCACTTCAAGTGTCATAACTTTTATCTAGAACACTAGCTGACCTGCCACAGCTTCGCTCGTGGTATAATTTGAAACCTCATATCACCTATATGAGCCCATACTCCTTTAGTTTTTAAATAATGTATGAGAACCTGACGGATGTGTTGACATTTATGATCACTGTTGCGCTCCCTTAAGTAGTAGCGCGATGTAGCCAAAAACCTTCCTCGATAAACGGACTACTTAACACAAATTCTTTTCAATTCAAACCAGTTTTTGTTTGTTTGTTTGAACGCGTTTATCTCAGGAACTACTGGCCCCCTAGACAAGTAGCAATTCGTTGGCCGGCTATTGTAGAATATAATGACAAATGTATGGGATTTGACGTTTATGACATGCGTTGAAGACTATGATAGCCGACAAACGAATTGCCATTTGTCTAGTGGGCCAGTAGTGCCTAAGATTAGCACATTCAAACAAACTCTTCAGATTTATAATATTAAGTATGGATTCAAGATTAAAACTGGTAGTGACTCACAGTCATCGCGTCATATTAGAAGCAATTTGCGAGTGTCATCATCCCTCGCCCATCGTCATGACGCGTTCGACGAAAATAGATCACCCCTTCGTAAGAAATAAACTAAAAGAACTACCATGACTGTCGTGTTGATTCATAACGAGTGAGTAAGATAATGTATCAGAGGTGGGATCATTTTAACCTGACTAATAGGTACCAGTTTAATCATATGGCAAATGGGGCAGCGGGCAGACCAGCCAAGGTCGACCTCGTAGAACCACAACCAAATTGAAGTTCTCAAAACGTGTAGACTGCCCTTACTAAACAGTGACTTACAAAAAAAAAATAGGATACCCGACTGGTGCTGAAAACATAGAAACAACTTTGATAGCAGCATAAACCGAAAGAAAATTAATGCATACCGCTTTTTATCAACCTTATTTTCTATCTCTTCAGCATTAGTCCGGGTCTTTTATTATTAAAATGGGGTCATGATTATACTATTTTGTATTCCTCGTGATAAGTCTTTTAATTTGATACCTATATTGTAGTATACAATTTTCTTTTCCACTTTAAACTATGGCGTATTACAGTGGCCATGTTGTTTTTTTTTCACCTCACCTATCTAAAAGCACTTATGTTACGGAGACGAATCTAACGATATGTTAATTGAAAAAATCCATCCCGTAGTTTGGAAGATATGAGCATAACATAAACTCACGCCTATATCCCCGAAGGGGTAGGCAGAGGTGCTAGCACCCACATTTCGATAGTTTATGTTTAGGTCCCAATGTAATAGGTGGCGAGCCTATTGCCATTAACCGGGCACTTATAAACCTACGATAAATACACACATAACTTCAAAAAGCATCGAAAAGCATTGGTGTGTGCCATGATAAAATCTGGGATCGAACCCGAGACCTCGTCTCAGCACCACTACTAGGCTTCCACTAGGCTACCGCGGTTACTGAAGATATGAGTTAATAAAGAATATTACAAACATGCATACAAGATACGCGCGAAAAACATAACCCTTCGTGGCATGATAGTAGAAGAAGCTCGTGAAACGTATAAGGATATGTTAGTGGGCTGTTTCCTGCCTGCCGTAATTAAATACTCGTAAGTATTTGTATGTAGTTATATTCAATTAGAAAATCCTTCCAAAAATGACAACCTATTATTACCTATATCCTAGAATCAGATTACAGTGCCATCTAGTAGGCCAATCATCCAATTGTAAATCTAAACTGTTCAGGGGATTATTCAAATATTTCAAACACAAAAACTCATCACAATCTATTCAGGCGTTCAGGAGTTCTGTGACCTACACATAAACATGAGCAAAAGGCTATGTATACTGTTGATTGACGGTAATTGGTGGAATTTGTTGTTACACATAATGAAATATACTTGTACTTTTTCCAAAAGGTTTACATTGTAAACCTATTTCAATATATATGTACAAAAGGTTTTAATACAATAAATAGTCTCATCGACTCTATACCGTACTAACATTACTACTTAAGTTCCTAGCGTCAAACCACAGTCCCAAAGATATATAACTACAAGTTAAGTAAAAAGTGGTACCAACTTCACCAATCAGTAGCCAATTCACACTGGAAAAAGCATCAGTAAAAAAATTATGGACGGAATCCGGAATAGCGCAGCGTTCTCATTCGCATAATGCGAGTTTTTTTATAAGTAACTATAAATAAAATTTTATAAGTGGATAGTCAATGATTTTACTAACAATTCTTCAATATAGATGATAGATGCCAAGAATTTAGACGTAATACAAAAAGTAAATTGGCGTTAATATTTCCTAGCGCTAACTGGCGCAGTTTTTGTAATGATTAATGGCTATATTAGTATCGTGTAATATTTAATCATAGATATAAAATATTATTGTAGTTTCTTCTAGTGTACATTATTCTGTATACCTACATGCTACCTACTAGTTCTATTGTAAATCTATTGGTATATAGTGTATGAAGAATTATCTATCTAGCTTCTTATGTACAAGATTTTTTTTGTAAAAATGAGGTCAGAGGTTGGCAGGAGGTATATCGAAAATGCTTTGAAAATTGCGCTTCTCACTCCTTTATACATTGTAAAGTATTTGAAAATGAAAATGGGTGATAATAGAGGGCATTGTCAACACCTTTGGGACGCTAGGACATGCATCCTCATCATGCCGCAAATAAAACATATCATGATGATTCCATACCAGCCAAGTCCGAAGTTGCAAGATGACTGCACACATAGGTGAAGATAATACTTAGAAGGGTTTATCAGCTGTCCAGCCAACTATATCCCAACTGGCAGTAGTATGGTGATAGTTCGTCCTCTTTGTTAAGAAGGTAAACTAAACGAGAGTGGACGAGCTACGTGGACAAATATCAAGCCCGCAGATACCTGTCGTGTCGTTGTCGGCTTTCAAACGTGTTCCAAACGCCTTCTCAAATGTGCATCTTAAAATGGTAATAATCCAAAAAATATGAATGAGGCTACTAATTATGAAAAGCTATGCTTCCCCTCATCCCCATGTAAACCCCCCGCTGTTAAAATCTACTTATGCAAAACTAATGACCATTTTATTGCTTTACAAAACTGAGTAAGCGAAACTATTCGCTTACATTTTGAGTTCGCATTGGGGAATGAGCGAGTAGTTTTTAATTAACTTTTGGTGCCAAGATAGCTGTTTACAAGAACACTTGTACAACGCGCCTCCGCCTATGAATGTCTTTTTCTTGTTTGTTTTGATAGACGAATGTAAATAAATTACGCAATAAACAGACATCGTAGTCTCTACATATATATAAATTGAAGCTAACCAAAGCCAAAAATAATATAATAAAATCATTTTACTGATCAAGCTCATGTGTCGAAAGTCTTTTTCACGTACAAAATAAGCTAAATATTCAAAATCCACATTCAGGAGAAATTTCGGCATCATTTCTAGACATTCACGGAGATTTCAAAGATCCATTGATTGAAATGGATGTATTTACATCCTGGAAAACCGATGCATTTCATACTAATGAAGTACGAAATGCTGTAAGTACCTACCCGGATAGCGGACAGTTACGTTGAGCAATGTAAAATAGTCCTGCCATTGCAATGATGTATTCTGAAAAGTATAGAGAGGAAGGAAGGAAGATACCTTGGCTGTAAACGCTTAGGCATGCCTAAATTTTCTTGGCAATGAACTCGACCAAATTTTTAAAGTCGCAATGATAAGAGAGAAATAGTGCTTGGTCAAGCAGCTCAGTGACAGGGACAAGTTGCCATTTTATCCCCCTAATAATTTAATAAGCAACTCTTATTCCTAAATGGTTATAAATAGTGGGCTGTACCGTGATAATGTGCGATATAATTTAAAGCTAACTTCCGTGCGCCCGCTCTGCGGCAATTAAATTAGCTGTTACGTGTATTTACTTTGGAAACTAACTTTTTCATTTATTCATGTTTTCCCCGTTACACTGTGAAACTGCTAGATTTATGATATTGGGGGGATTTTATGAGGCGTTGTTATATTGCTGCCTGTTACGTAGTTTTATTCTGAATCACAGATACATCGACATGCTTTATATCTTGCCGACCGCGTGCATGAAATTTTCAGAATAGTATTTTGTTTTTTTGCTGGGATCAGAATTTTTTTATTAAGTAATGAAATGACAATTTGAATTCTGGATATGGGAGAGGATAGACATACTGCATACGAAGACCAGGAGGCATACTAACCCCGTTTTTCGTAGTGTCAGCATTAAATTAAATATTAAAAGTTCATTGGTTCATCGATCGTGTACAACCAATGAGGGAGTTATATTTAGTGTTTTATGTTGACATGATTTGACCATCGTAATCAAAACCTGGGGTCACACTATGGGGGCATTAGACGACTTTTAGTAAGTAGATCGCTCTGAATCGATAGTGGAAAAGTATTTACCATACGTTTATACAGCAATACTAATAAACCACTATTTACTAATAACCACTATTTGTTGATATTATGGGATTTGCGGATTTTTTTATATAGGACACTTCAACTCTGCTGATAATAAGCTAAAGACAAAGTCTCAGGAATTTCGAAACTTCGCTTTTTTTAAGTGTGAAAAATCCCCACGTCACCCCACCCATCGGAGCCGGTGCGAGAGGTTATGTCGAACTCGAACTGACTAAAACGCACGGCGCCTGCGTATCGTTTTTGGTTGCCAAAAGCGAGGTTGACATGCATTACCCCAAGCACCCCGGCTGCCCCAGAACCATCTTTCTCCATCTGGCCATCCTCGGGTGTGAAGCTTCCCAATGTACTATAGGTATATATAGTATCACGTGCTAGATCAAATTAAACATCCACACAAAATAAACAAATCAGTTGTACTGCCAACACGTCGGTTTGTACTGGATGGAGTAATTGTTTATAATAGATTACATAGTGTATACGTATTTGAGATAAGAGAATTCAAGGGCGGTTAATGGCTGCTCTCTAGGCGTACGATTATGTTTACGGGGTTTTAACACGGCCGTGGTACTGGCACATTTGAACCAGATGATACAGTTCATGGTGGTATGCCCAGCGATGCCTCCACACCGTTTTAGAGTTTGTATAGTGGAAGTCCCGAATATTTCCGATATTCACGTATTCTGAGCACCGGTAACTGCTTGCTTCGCCAGAGGCATAGTAAAAAAACCGGTCTAGTGCGAATAGTTAATAATCGGTTATAAATTTTTATAATTACGGTTTATGTAGCTTAAGTTACGGAACCCTCGGTGATTTTTAAGACTGATTTTTGCACATTTTGAAGACGTTATAGACCTGAGTATGTGGTATGAATTTCAACTTGATACGTCTACGTATTCCTGAGAAAAAGGTCTTGACAGACAGACGGACAGACAGACAGACAACAAAGTGATGCTACAAGGACTCCGTTTTTCTCTTTTTGCGGTACGGAACCCTAAAAAAGATAAGTTATACAAAATATACTGATGATTATTTCTTACTTGCTTATAACTGGTAAATTGATCTTCAAAATCCAATAGCTTTTGAAGACGCAACGCTCAAGGGTACTGCAATTTTCCTACAAGAACTCTGAAACTATTAATGACGACAAGAGGTCTAAAATTGTCATTACACACTGATTAATACTTAAAATGATCCATCCGTTAACCACATTTAGATCGAAACTCTTAACGAGCTCCGTAACAGGATAATGATGATAAAAGTAAAAGACTACCATGAAAGCTGAACACCGAAATTACTTTCCGCTAACCATTACGTGAAATAACGTCAAAACAAACGAGCTGCCGTAAAAAGTCACCTTGAACCTGGCATGTATTTATCTCATAACTATCCACGTATCATCATGTTTAACCTTTCGAAGGCCCCTACTAACTTTCGCGATACAATCTGTACCCAATGCCTTCCAATAGTATAGCAGTATAATAAAACCGAACAACATCTGTCACCTACATAAATATCTTGAAAAAGAAACACAGTACGTGCCCACACAATCGTAAAAGACAAACGTGCAACGGAACTGTAAACAAACTTGTAATTTTCTTCAACTACGACAATACTACACAAATATATTGCTTTAATACAAGATATTACAGGATTTTCACAGTTTCCCGATACAACACGACACACGACATAGTTTAAGTATCTTTGATAAAAGAAAACAGACTTGTCACGATTTCTTATAGACAAGCTTTAGATTACAAGTGTAAAACTCACAGTTTTACACTAGTAATGCGAATGACCATGTCAATCTCAAATCCACCTTTAGCTTGTTATTATTTGAAAGAAATTGACAATGTGTTCAAAATGGAGGTTTTAGGTTTAGGTCGTAAACCAAACGATGTGTAAATGCGAAGTATTGTCGGTGTTGTTTGCCTGCATGTCTCTTAGTTATGACATATAGTAAAAACACGAAAGTTATAGGTAGGACGCAGACAGGGACGTAGAGTCCCGTCCATTATAAAACAGTAGCGGACTCCACGACCACGATACGACCCAGTCCTATTGTCTGGCTTAGGCCCCTGACACTCACTAACAGCCTGATGCTTCATCCGCCTTCTTTACAGACCAGCTCTCCGATCCATACAGGACGGCAGGCCGGATCATGCTCTTATAAATTTCTGCTATGTAAAGTCAATAGTAAATGGTGGGTTCCTACTTCCCTGGTTGTGCCGCTACATTCGTGATGGGAAGTCTTCCAAAGGATTTATTTGTTCTTTACCCGGCAGCAATATTATTTAGTAATAGCATGTAAAAGCGAGGGATTTTTATTACGTTCTTGAGTATAACACGTGGTTTTACGATGTGTTACGTGTCTGACGTCACGATACTACACGTACGTTTGTATATTCAGCGTAACACGTTATGAATACTGAATAATGCATGAATACCTCGCTGAATATAATACAGTTTGTAATTAACTGTGACGGCGGTGTCTGCCATTGATTTGTTTGTAATGCTGAAGATCCATTAATTAATAGGTTCTAACAATTAATTAGTCGCGCCTCGCCATAGAAGGTGCGTCATAGTTACACAGATATAGAAACTTGTATTTTTCTTTTATAATGAAGGATAACGGGCATTGTTTCCATTAAAAGAACAAGAAGCAAGAATCTACATGTTATTTAATTAATGGGGGCTTATGTAACCAATGCTGAAGCGGCAGTGTGCTGACCACATCAGTCGAAGGATGGATGGCCGTTGGAGCAAATGATTCCTAGGCTGGAGACCATGAGATGGCAAACTGCAGATGGAACGCCCCCTGGCCAGATGTACTGACGAACTGAAAAAGGTTGCTGGGACAGACTGGATGCGGAGAGGCCGAGGGTCGACAGCAATGGCGTATATTGTGAGAGACCTATGTACCTACAGAAGTAGACTGCAATAGGCTAGTTGACTGATTGATGTAACCTATGTGACGTGGCGTCAAAACGATCGATTGCATGTCAGAAAATGTCTTCTACAGTTTGCGACTCTCCCAAATGCAATAAATAAAATAATATCTATACACAAAATCATTTTTACTCAGAGGGAATCTAAACCATAACCCAGCAGTCGAACGCTCCACCGTGCATATCGGAGAAGGTATCGAACAGAAAGACATGGTCCAAGTTCCTGCCATGGTGATAAAACGGTTGTCTCAACAGAACAAGGTTCAAAATCTGTTTTTATGCATACTAGGAAACAAGCCCATTTGTAAACATATTCATTTTAGAAACTAAGGAAATATGAATTGTGGATTTATAAAAACTGGACAGTTATCGATTATTTACTGAGCAATACAGGACACAGCCGATCAACACTATAAGCAGGTACATGAGCAATGGCTCTATATTCCCGGTATACTAATAATAGTATATTCCCGATAAACCGGATATATGCCAAGTTATCTACCTAATCACGAAATATAAAAGCCGGAAAAAGTATTTTTTTTTATACAACTTAGGTGGCAGACAAGCACACGGCCCACCTGTTCGAAAGTGGTAACCGTGACCTATGAACATATGCAACACCAGGGGAGTCACACTAGTGCTACCGACCCTGTAAGAACAGAAAATTTCTGTGCCATCAGTGCAGAAAAATCAGGACAAGCCTTTAGTCTTCCCACTGACAGCACAAAAACTTTCCAGTGAGCTCTGGCTACCCTACTCACCGCCGGGAATACAACACAAGATTATTATAACAGTGGTATTCTGTAGGGTGGAGGTACTTCCCCCGTCGGACTGCTCAATTAGGACGGAAATACCGTCCCAAATGTCGTCAGCATGTACTTAATCTAGCATACCCAAATTTCTACCTTAGTGCTACTACATCCTATAGTTTTATATATTATAGCTACACACACAAAACAGTAAAGTGATTGTTAATAATTTTCGCCATCAAACAAGCAGGCACAGGCTTTCCTATCAGTATTAATTACCATATAGTCCAATTTAGCTAAAAATAGATCAGACAATGATGATACTTTCCTTTGAGCGTACTAGAAAGGGCAATCAATAATTATTAACAATTAGGTTAACGTTCCAAATATCCTGAAACAATAATACTAAGATTGATATGACACTTCGAACATGTTACGTCACAAAGATGACATTTGCACAGACAACAAAGAGTACTAATAAAACAGTCAATTTACACGCATTTTAGAGTAGACAGACACGCAATAGCCGAGCGCTAATAGATATAATTCGATAAAAAAAAAAGTGCAACTAATTAACACGTCACACAACTACGCACGCGGCTTCGCTCCTTATTGTAAACAAAATTTCTATTCTGCCTTGGTAATCGACACAACAGTATATTCACAAGGAAATAATGGAAAATATCTTCAGAATAAATGGCATTTAACTTTGTTAGAATGATTTGTTTCTATAAAAACTATAGGTTACGCTCATGACTATCCGACCCGCCCACTGATTCGCTCGTGGCATGATTCAAAACCTCTTATCAACTCCTTAAGCCCTATAGCCGGTAGAGTAGAATTTGGACCACTCCATCTCTTCCCATGCGGTGTCGTGCAAGGCGTCTAAGAGATAGGGCTGTATAACAACACCCCCTATTACGTGAGACCGATTTCAATGATTTGTGAAAAGTGGGTGTTAATTCACCTCTGTCTAACCTCTCAGGGATAAAAGCGTGATTACATGTATGTATGTAAGCCATATATGCCCATTTTACAAGTCATATATCGTACATGTCACGCGTGCATTATTCACATCAGCACTTTTCTTTCGCCTTACATAAATTGTACATTTTCGTGACAGTACGCATTCACAGCTCATAATAAGCGGTACTCATTAATCCATTTTAGCAAAGTTACGTGATAGTTAAGTGATTAATAAACGCATCTCATTTTATCTATCTGTGATTCAGCAGCGCAGACACCCGTAATTAATTCATTTCCATAAACATATGGAAATGCCACATTTATAAATAATGCTCCACTTTTTTATGAAGTAGCGTGCTGTTATAAACTTTTCATGATAAACGGACTATTTGACACAAAAATATTTTTGCAATTCCTACCAGTAGTTTCTGAGATTAGCGCGTATAATTTTACTTCTACGATCAGGAAAAAGTTTGCGAGATGTCAGTGTAGTTAATATGTGGACCATGGATGTACGAGTATACCGTAGTTCACAGTGACGCGTCAAACCGCTAGCTCGGCCGAACCACTTACCTATCGATAACACAAATAGATAATACTAATCATGCATTGAATATGCTAATTGATTTGTTAATTAGGAGTATCCGAGCGTGACGTGACGACTGCGACACGCGATTACTGTACGCTGGTACAAATCATCAATCAAATCGATCTCGGCAAGCAAAACTAGCAAAGTACTCAAAATGATCTTAATATCTTTCAATCCAGTCAAAATAGAATAAATAAAATGGTAAGTAACTTGGTATATGATTATGACGTCTTCTAATTTTAAAATCGCGATATCTCTGAAATGGTGATCCGCACAAAAAAAGTTTGTGACCAATTTTGTAGGTAATTACCTACATGATCTACATCTTTGTTCGAAGTATTTTTGTGATAGCACTTGTAGTTTCCGAGAAAAATGAAAGAAAGAAAGAAAAGTCTCAGGAAAGAGGGTCGCCATTACAGACACTAAGTAATGTTACAATGGCGGCACTCAGCATGGCGGCCTCATCAGATGCTTTTTCACGCCCCGCTTAAAGGACCCGGGACTTTAGAAAGAAGGAAACACGTGAGCTGGTAATGAATTCCAGATCTTGGTGGTGCGGCAAAGAAAAGAGTCACTAAGCCGGCACGTGACGTCCTGTGTAAATAAAAAAATTGCACAATTCCAAACAATGGAACTTGATATTTCTTATATATTGATGACCCCATAAATTTTCAGCTCTACGTGAATTTCTGCAAGCACAAATCTTTATTTTGGATTATTTGTACCCCCCCCCCCCCCCACCCCTAACCTGTTGAGTAATTTTTAGTACCTTTAGTAACCTTCAGTTCGGACGACAACAATTTAAATCAATAAAAGTTTGTTATTGAAATTAGTAGGTGAAAGGAGGTACAACACAACGGTATTGCCGTCCAATTGAGCAGTCCGACTGGGGAAGAACCTCCGCCCTACAGAATACTGCGGCCATAATAACCACATGTTATATGTTCCTGGTGGTGAGTAGGGCAGCCAGAGCTCACTTGTCTTTTACACTGATGGCACAGAAACTTGTGCTTACACGGTTGGCAGCGCGAGTGTGACTCCCTCGGCGTTGCACACGTCCAAAGGCCACGGTAACCACTTTCTATCAGCTGGACCGTGTGCTTGTCTGCCAACCAAGTTGAATAAAAAAGGGTGTTAAGATCATTTTGAGTACTTTGCTGGTCAAGATAGATATGATGCCGACTGTACACATAGATATCTAATTCTACAGATAGGTATGCCATGCCATTAGCGCCAGTGTGTCCAAGTCACGGGTCATACACTCGATTGCAGATAAATATGGTTTTACATAATTTTCATTGCGCGTTTGGGTATTACACAGATACGAGAGCGTGATTAAATGGTAATGCAAACATAGGTCGACTATTTGACTTGTGCCTTGGTAATAATGTTAAAATATGTAATAGTTTATAGTTATTTGTGATAAAACTGATAAATATAATAGTGTTACATACATACATATTTCTTTATACAACTAAGGTAGCAGAGAAGCACACGGCCCACCTGATAGAAAGTGGCTACCGTGACCTATGAACGTGTGTAACATCAGGGGAGTCATACTCGTGCTTCCGACCATGTAAGAACAGAGATTTTCTGTGCCGTCAGTGCAGAACACAAAATCAGGACCAGCCTTTGGTATTCCCATTTACAGCACAAAAGCTGTCCAGTGAGTTCTTCCTACACTACTCACCGCCGGGAACACAACACGAGGTTATTATAGCCGTGGTATTCCGTAGGGTGGAAGTACTTCCCCGGTCGTACTGCTTAGTTGGGACGAAAATATATATTCACGGCTTTATCCCCGAAGGGTTAGGGAGAGATGAATTAACACCCACATTTTATCATTCATTATTTTTGGCATCATGTAATAGGGGTGAGCCTATTGCCGTCTTCTGGGTGCTATTGTTTGTATCTGTGCCTGAGTCTGAGCTGTATATATCTGTCTGATGTTAAACAGCCCTATCTCTTAGTCGTCTTGTACGACACCGTGTGTGAAGAGATCGGGTGGTCCAAATTCTACTCTGCTGGGAACCACGCGGCTAATAAGTGTTCTGGTTGTGTAGTCCAGTTAGAGCACCCGACCGAATAGCACTTAGCCATACGTGTTAAGCGTGTTAAGACTACGTGTGTATGACCTAGCCTAGTTTGCGGAGGATATCTGGTGTTTAAGGATATTTTTTTTTTCGGCGGTGGCGCGCCTCCCCGTTTCCGGCGACGAGTTGGGGACTCTGTAGTCCCCACACCGGAGAAGAGGGCCAGATCGTGAGAGATGGCCCTGGGTCGGCCGGGGTGCGAGGGATATGCCTGTCAATCTCACCTTCGGCAACCAAAACGACCCACAGGCTGGCAAAAAAAGGTTTTTTTTTATATTTGATCTTGGAGGCATATTAATAGCATACAGCATTCATATTTGCTCTATGTCCGCAGGCCCTTACCTAATAAGCATTCATACGACTTCATTCGCGAATTCATAAGCAGAAAAAATTGCAAGGTACGTTACAGAGATTGTTGCTGAAGTGGAAAATTATAGCCTAGTGGCACGATGTTTAAAATATTTGTATGGGAAAGGATGGTTTATGCATGTAGTACAGAGGAGCTGTATAATTTCACATTGGAACAACTTTGTTGCATTGCTAGATAGGACGTTATGTCGGACTCGAACCGACTAAAACGCACGCCGCCTGTGGGTCGCTTTGGTTGCCGAAGGTGAGGTTGACAGGCATATCCCTCGCACCCCGGCCGACCCAGGGCCATCTCTCACGATCTGGCCCTCTTCTCGGGTGTGGGGACTACAAAGTCCCAAACTCGTCCCCGGAAACTGCGGCTAGAATATGATTTTAATTTGTACATACTAGTAGATACAAGAGGTGAGAGTCCAGAGGATGTCTTTTTGGAATACAAAGTTACCTACTTAATTTATGTTTCGTCTTTATATTGGTTGTTATAATAAAAATATTATATTGCTGATGAGTCTGATGACTGATAGTATTAAATGTATGTTAATCGCTAATAAATGGTAGCAGAAAATACTACCTCCTACTTATTTTTTACTTTTTAATCATCCACTTAACCTTTGGGAACTCTGCGGTCCCCATACTCGAGGAAGGCCAGTTGGAGAGAGACGGCCCTGGGTCGGCCGGGGTGCGAAGGATATGCCTATCAACCTCACTTTCGGCAACCAACAACGACCTACAGGCGTCGTGGGTTTTAGTCGATTCGAGTCCGATGTAACCTCTCCCATCGGCTCCGGCGGGGATATATTCGTGGGGATTTTTTGCACGTAAAAAAACACTTAACCATCATTTTCTTTTTATTCGATAATACAGTACCTACCCGTCTTTCTTTCTTTCGTATAACTTGTATCACAAAATAGACAATAGTACTACCCGTACTATTGTCTATTTTGTGATACAAGTTTCAATTAAATTCAATATCTCCCATTATTGCTGTAACTATGCGAAGTATCATTCCAGCTTTCAAGCAGCTACTTCGAATGGATAGTGAGAAAAATCCAATAAGACGTTGTTTCCGATCTAGGAACGTGCAACGATCCACTGTGTACCGTAGCGCCCACGCCTGGCGTCTATAAATAATACGAACAAGAGTAATTGTATGTAAATGCAAGTGCATTAATGAATTGTAATGCATGAATAGCGACAAGCAATACAATTTATGTGGCTGGGGGCAACGGAAGCTTTACGGCGCGACGGATACTGATAAGGGTGTAGACAGACGAAAGCTATTAATAATATAACTACGGATAGACAATGTTCGATGCTTTTTATGGTAGAAAGTATTTTCTATGTATGGAGTAGTCAGAGGTGTAAACACCCTAATTATGTTCGCCGTTCTAGTTTTAAGTAATATGAAGCTAGACTATTATTACCTAGGTTTCCAGAGTAGATAATGTTGCTCGTAAAAAAATTCCAAAAGATTGAACATAATTATAAATGCCCAAAAGTATTTCGACCCCGGGCTCCAATGCCTCCACTTTTGAGCCCAAGGTCCGCTCTTCTATTTTTTTTATAATACAGTTTATTTTAGTTGTTGCAGAAGCGCCTGCCGCCAGACCTCCTAACCCTGCGTGAGAGCCTCATCCGTCAATGAGCAGGTGTACTGGATTCTAGGTAACGTTGGCTTGGGCCCCACAAACACAGCTATTAAAATTGTCAAAACTTACATAAATACCAACAAAACAGAGGCAGATCTCACTATACAACACATTACAATTTCTTTGTTTTCGTACGCCAGAGCATACATATTTAAAAGTTCAACTTGCTTCAAGTGTTTTGTCGCGAAAAAATACTACCGAATGTAATTACCTATACATAAAGTCAGCTCCTCACATCCTTAAAATTTTAAAGCATACATTAAGTACTTATACTCTGTAATTTATGGTTTTAATAAATAAATAAATAAATGGATCAACAAATTTACATTGGAAATGTCTCATGCGACTGGGTGACAGATGTCTCAAATATACGCATCACGCCTGTATACTATTGACAGAGGAAGAAGAGGAGATAAATGGAATCATTACAACTTTAATTAAATTACAACTACTCCAATTACTTCTCATTCAATTCTTTGTGAGTTAAGTGACTCAGGCATTATCTGCCTATCATATTCAGTGTTTTCTTACATACATATAATCACGCCTGTAAATCCCCGAAGCGGTAGGCAGAGGTCTGTTAAAAACCCAAATTTCACTAACTATAACTTTCGGTCCAACGTATTAAGAGGCGAACCTATAGCTGTCAAGGGCAATACCGTTAATCCCGATTCCTGATATACGTTTGAATCACAGTGGTAGAACTATGACTATAATCACAGCTCGAGTAAACACTTTGTAAGTAAGTAAATTCATTTATTGCACGAAACATGGTCAGGTATACATATGTTAATATATAATGGTGTACAGCATGTTTCACAGAAATTTCCGCATGCAACATTGTCTATCAAATCAAAATAAATAAGCGTTTTTGAGAATTATTATGCCCAAGAAATTGAATAAATATGGCCAATCCCTATTGTGGGTATTCACAGGTGCACGTTTTTTTTTTTACGTGCGCAAAATCCCCATGGATACCTCCCCGGTGGAGGAGGTTATGTCGGACTCGAACCGACCAAAACGCACGCCACCTGTGGGTCGCTTTGGTTGCCGAAGGTGAGGTTGACAGGTATATCCCTCGCACCCCGGCCGACCCAGGGCCATCTCTCACGATCTGGCCCTCTTCTCGGGTGTGGGGACTACAGAGTCCCAACTCGTCCCCGGAAACGGGGAGGCGCGTCACGCGCGCCACCGCCGCGGCCTGCTTCTGCCAGGGTGACAGGCGGCTCCACCTGTCACCCCCAGGCCGGCGCTCATGGGGGGCGAAGGTCGTTCATCGACCTCCGACGCCCGAGTTGCCTTCGTACGCGGGCAGCTTGTCTTGCGATCCTAACACAGGCGCACTTAAATAAGAAATATACAGTGTCAATGAATTCCACTATCAACCAACAATGAGCATGTAGGCTCAGACTAGACAACTCTTTCATTTCTACAAGCACTGAAACTAATAAAGCATCTTAGTGAGCTCCGACTAACAAACAACGTATTGTTATCTTAAGCTGTCTGGTCTGCTGAACAGGCTTTTGTTAACATCTCTGACAACAAAGAGATGAAATCAATACGAGGCTGAAGTATCGATTCAGGGAATCAGTAGCTGTATTGTCGAACTTCATAATCGCAATACATCATTATTGTGTAATGTTAGGCATCAGTTGTTCAAAATAATTATATGAGAAGTTGTGTCTTGCTGATAACAATATGATAGCATTACATGGAATCGAATAATATGGTTGGTGAAATGTTAATACATGTTCTCCTCCACATCACTAACCCTTTTGGAATCACACAAAGATATAAGAAACTAAGGAATTTACCTATTTCTACATGGCTCACGACTATATCTCGGCAAAGTCGCACCAGTTACGGACCCAATATCCTTAAACGACGATTTACTTCCGGATAATGGACACCTGCCAGACACGGAACTTGTCAGGTATACACGTGTCAGTAAAATATATCTTTAGCACGAATATCACTCACGGAAGTTATGACTGCTATAGATATTAGTCGCGGTCTGGGCTGTGACGTATCTACTGCGCAGATCGGTGGATTAACGAGGTTATGCAATGTCGTCAAGGTTGAATCAACAGATAAACGATACATAGGTACAAAAGAAAGGTCGTAATGGGATTTCACGTTTCCAATTTAGAGCCCTACGTCTGGGGAAGTAATTTGTACCTTATAAGAAAATGTAGGTTTTTTAAAGGCACTACACAATGTAGTTTCATTATACATGCACATAGTCACGTCTTTTTCCTAACCGGGTAGGCAGAGATTACAGTTTTTTCACGGTCCTGGCATACATCTTTCGCTTCTTCTACTTTCATAACTGTTTTCATACATGATCCCCGATTTCGGGTACTCTTGACATGTCTATTCTTTAAAATGCCTTCGATCTGATTGACATACGTATGTCTACGTCGACCCATACCGAGTTGCCCATTCACCCTCACTTCATAAATTTGTTTCGTCAGTCTTCTTTCATCCACCACGTGTTCAAACCATCTAAGCATCCCTTTCGTTCCTTCCTTCCGTCACTACATCTTCAAGCACACCACAATGTTTCTTTAACTAGTTGTTCCTCACTCGTTTTAAATAAGACAGAACTGTTTGCCGATAATCATATACCTAGCTAAGAATACAGTAGATTGATTACAGTAAGTGAGAAGCAATAAGAAGAGACAATATGCGTAGTAAATGCGTGTAAAGAACTACAAGCACAATGTAACTAATAATTGAGGTTTCACTCTGCATTTGTAAGTACTTACAGAGGGGAAGGGAAAAGAAGAGAACAAGGATCTGAGAGTAAAAACCCCAGGCACTTTACGAAATGCTGTACTGTTAGGTAGGATGTCATTTTCCTGATCACACCAGCGTATTTCTGGCAAAATCATTGGAATGTGAGTACACTATAGTCGGTCCGCATTGGCATATGCTGGCTAACATACATTTAGCCTGACCATACGTCCAATATGTACTGCGGTACCGAGCCATTCGATACGATCGGTCTACCGCAACACAATAGACGCACTTGCGCGCACGCCTACCGGGTTCCAGTTCCACACAATGCACTACACGTGACCAGCACTGAGGTATTGCCCCACATTCGAATGGTTGGTGCAAAACGCGTGGACTGACTTCTGACTGACTGAACTCCTTATAAACACCGTGGGGGGTCAGGTCGCTTGTTGGTAATGGTAAGGAAATTGTGTGTAGGTAGAGTCTGGAAAAGTGCCCTGTGGACACCATTAGATTTTTAATCAGGAGACACATTTTAAATGACTCTGGAGAAATATTTCTCCCGTTCCTTTAATGAACTTTCTATCCAAATTAAGCTGTCCGAAATAGTGGTAAAAATAATAATGGAAAAGCAAGTAAACATTTCTATCCCACAGATTCAAGTTTCTTTAAGAAGGCTCTACATCAAACAATTCATCTGCAAAATCAATTCAAGTAACAAAGTTTATAATATCTGCGAGTGTGGTGATAAGTAGAAACAACAGTGGCGCGTGATTAGAGACGAAAAGTTAGGATTATCCATCATTGCAACATTCGGCTGGCTCTGGTGTATTTGGCAATTACCTACTTGGATATTTCACATTATTGTACTCAAGATCAGTGGGCATGAAAATGTCTCTGTACCTAGCGAATGACCATGCCCTGCGTTTCAACGAATACATTAAATAATTAGATCTATATTTGTTCTATCGAAATACGTATGTTACGCAATTTGTTCCGTTTTAGTTTTTATAGAAAATCACGTCTTTTATAACAGTTAGCCAGTGAAGTACTTTTAAATTATACACTTTAAATTTATTAAATAATTAGATCTATATTTGTTCTATCGAAATATGTACATTACGCAATTTGTTCCGTTTTAGTTTTTATAAAAAATCACGTCTTTTATAACAGTTAGCCAGCGATGTACTTTTAAATTATGCACTTTAACAAAACAAAATCTAGATAGGCGATTAGATCTACATTAACTCTAATTACTTATCTACTTTTTACTTATAAAATTCATTACTTTAAGTTAAAAAAGATAATACAAATCTAGCGATGTATTGTGTGATCCTACCCAACACGACCACGGATGATAACCTTAATTTTATTGCGGTACATATTCATGAAAAAAAGTGTACTTAACTGTACTTATGAGTTTAAAATTTGTATTCACATATTTTCGCTGTTATAACATATAGGTCGAGGTCGTGCTAGGTAGTACCTTCCTGACACGACCACTATAAATTTTAGGTATTTTTGTAAACTTTAAGATGGGGAATAATGTTAATAAATTGTACTGAATTGTACTCCATTTTAAAGATAATTTTGAGCAGTCTTTATACTGTTTTAAAGGATTTTTTTCTGCGGTACATCAATCGGCACAATCTTACGCCATTCCTATTTTTAAGTACGCAAAATCAAATAACATTACATTTCATAACACATAATTCGAAAGAAGGGATATAAATTTGGTTAAAATATAAACATATAATCGTCTCGAGTGAGTTTAAAAATCGATATATCCTATATAGGTATTGCTTTTCATATATTGTTTTTTGCATTTTTATAATATGGCTAGCATGATATATGACAGCGCCATCTATTATCGACTAATGGTACCACT
This sequence comes from Eilema griseolum, assembly GCA_963662185.1. Lineage (NCBI taxonomy): Eukaryota > Metazoa > Arthropoda > Insecta > Lepidoptera > Erebidae > Eilema > Eilema griseolum. The sequence goes on from OY759240.1 coordinate 26,926,996, forward strand.
CACTTGTGCCGCCTATTATACGTCGCTAGTTTTAAGTTCATTTAATTCTAATAATTTCTACAATTATTGTTTTCAATAACTACACTTATTTTAGTTACACTTGGTTTGAAATAACTTGATCACGGAGCAGCCATATTCGCTTAGGTATTTTTGCAAACTACCCACTAAGACTAATAGTACTTGATAATTTTTCTCGTTTTATTAATGTTATAATTGACAAGTATGAAGCGGGGAAAACGTTTATCTGTCGCTTTTGATGAGCAAAAATTTAGTTTTTTAGTATATAAAGAACATTTTAATAACGTTAATGATTTGCCGTCATGTGGAAGTGATGTGTATAAGAAAATAGCAAAAAAATTGTCATTGCGTATGACTCCAAAGGCGTTGTACTTGCAAAGAAACTTTAACTATTTTTTTCGGAATTGTGGTAATGTTGACAAAGTTGTATTACCAAATGTTATGCGGCACAGTGATAGCAGTGAAAGTAATGCGCGGGTTCGATCCCCGCTCAGTGCAAATATTTGTACCTATGCATAAAAAGTTCAACAACAACGGTCTAGCTGCAATGCTTCGATATCGCCTAATGTCACCATTGGGTTGTGGAGGTCAGATGGCAGTCGCTTCACGGAAAATATCGAGGTCCAGCCAAATCCGCAGTTAAGACTGGTAAAGCGGACCCCTGACTCCGAGGTGAAAGCTTCGAATGCGACTGGGAATTAACGCTAGGAAGAAGAAGCATTTCATTATTTCCTCGCTGAGGTGAGATGAAAAATTACGTGTTGCACTCGAGTGCAAAGATTTTTCACCTTGTGTTCATTTTCCCTCGCTAACACTCAAGATTCTAATTTATGAATTTAGAATCTTTCGCTTGCTCGGTCATCAAATCTGAGCACGCGGTTAAAAAGCAACTTTGCACTCTTGTACCTATAAAAAATAACTATTAAAACGGTATAAAGACTGCTCAAAATTATCTTTAAAATGGAGTACAATTTCAGTACAATTTATTTACATTATTCTCCATCTTAAAGTTTACAAAAATACCTAAAATTTATAGTGGTCGTGTCAGGAAGGTACTACCTAGCACGACCACGACCTATATGTTATAACAGCGAAAATATGTGAGTACAAATTTTAAACTCATAAGTACAGTTAAGTACACTTTTTTTCATGAATTTGTACCGCAATAAAATTAAGGTTATCATCCGTGGTCGTGTTGGGTAGGATCACACAATACATCGCTAGATTTGTATTATCTTTTTTAACTTAAAGTAATGAATTTTATAAGTAAAAAGTAGATAAGTAATTAGAGTTAATGTAGATCTAATCGCCTATCTAGATTTTGTTTTGTTAAAGTGCATAATTTAAAAGTACATCGCTGGCTAACTGTTATAAAAGACGTGATTTTTTATAAAAACTAAAACGGAACAAATTGCGTAATGTACATATTTCGATAGAACAAATATAGATCTAATTATTTAATAAATTTAAAGTGTATAATTTAAAAGTACTTCACTGGCTAACTGTTATAAAAGACGTGATTTTCTATAAAAACTAAAACGGAACAAATTGCGTAACATACGTATTTCGATAGAACAAATATAGATCTAATTATTTAATGTATTCGTTGAAACGCAGGGCATGGTCATTCGCTAGGTACAGAGACATGGCATGAAATTGTCACTTGTAATTGCACTGAATTCTTCAGCTGTTGTGCCAGTTATTCAAATGGTTGTTTTCTTTTCTAAAGCTTATCTCAAAATAAATACAAAGTGATATCATAAATACTTATCTACCACGTCTCTTGGAAGTGAAGGTACCAAGGTTTTCACGAAACGAGAAAACATGAAATGATAAAGCATAACGTTGTTTTAGCAGAAGCGGTACCAGGGTATAGAGCAGCGGGTTCCGCGTGAGCTTCTCTATAGTGAAAGAGAATTGGTGCTCATACAATGCCTCGAGGTCGCTAGGGCTGACGGCGAAAGCCACTAGGATTCGCAGGGGCTTACTAGAGAGCGCGAACTGATATACCAACGACCTGCTTCTAGCTGTGACTGTATTACTTACTGAACTAACGATTCGTTTATGTTACCGTCAGTGTACTCGTGATATTACGTAATTAATATCGACACGACTTGCAGTCGCCATTTGTAATTAGATACATATTCATTCGCAAAATTAGGGCGTGGCTGCTAAAACAAGATCTATCAGACCATTGCTTTTTTTTGAAAAGTTAGGCACTTAAGAATTTATTTCGTGTAGTGACATTTGGACGATGAACGCTTTTTAACTTTCCACTAGTGATAATGTTAGTCTAACTTATAATACCAAAGATAGGGGACACGAGTTTCAAGTTTAGTTAGCGGGTTTATTGCGAGATACCAAGTATTTACTGTCATTTACTAGTTATATGAGGAACGGTTTGCATATTATGACGAAAAAGATAACGGCCCTACACCTACATACATACGTGTTTCCTTAAAAAAAAAGTTAGGAATAGCCTCCTTTTTGTAGTCGGTTCAGAAAGCTTAAAACTTGTCAGGTCCGAAGTACTCTAAACCGGCCGGCTTGCCTGAAAGGATTAAATAATGACAGTAGAGGAAGCTCGTGAAGTATGTAAGGACAGAGTCAATTGTCTCTGCCTTTCCCGTGGGGGAATAGACGTGCGCATATGTATGCAAAAAATACTATCATAAATTATACTATTAGATTTTACGGCATTTTTTTACCATGTTGCATTGTTTTGAGTTTGCATTGTTTCCGATATTTCGGCGATGTTGCAAGCACCGTGATCACGGAGGAACCACTGTGTTCCCCTCAAGGTCCTACGCGATTATGGTGCTTGCAACATCGCCGAAATATCGGAAACTCAAAACAATGCAACATGGTAAATCTCCCGATAATGCTTATAGTTATGTGACCATGATAGTGTAAATACCTATAATAAATAATTCGTGTAGTGCAAATTCGTAGCCTGCGCTATTCACCTTTCGCCCTAACCCCACCGCAGGATTTTACGTCTCTTTACTCCGAGTGATTCATGTTCAACATGTTTATTTGCCTTGTTCGATGTAAATGTGGCGTAGGGCACCGAATCCTATCGTAAATCACAATACAACTGGTATTGCACTGTATTGGGATTTCGATTTAAGTACAAGGTATACGCCATTTTAGGTACCCGTAGGGGAAAAGAATTAAGAGTGAATGTTTTAGCAAACACGGGGGGAGTCTAAGGTAGAAAATTAGCACACGACCCACATGATGATAAGCGGGAGGTAAACGCGGTCTCTAATCGTTTGGCACACGAGAGGTGTCACTCGTATGTGTCGGAAAGAACAAGTTTTTCTGTGGATGAGATCCAAAAGCATAAGAAAAAGAATTGGAGGTACAACAATTCTTCATCTTGAAAACGATGTTGTATGAGACGGTAATTCTGTTTCAGTTATTAACTCTAGAAAAAGCATAGGTTTCTACAGAGCGATATAAATTAATACATATAGCCAACTAATATTTGCAACAAGCTAGAATCAAACCCACGATCGCTGTCATTGCTCTAACTACACGACAGACAGGTGCTATATACAAGTGTGAATGAATATAAATCCACAGATAACGACATTATACGCAAATATATTCGCTGATACAGTCTACACGAGGACTTGCTTACTTCACAAACTATCGCTATATCAGCAGATAGTAGCCGATTCAGCTCCATAATGGACTTCGACCAACAGACGACGTCTTAAATATTAAAACACAAATCTCAATTCGCGTTTATATCAATCTAATATTTTTACAAGGCTTTGGTACAATTGAGTTCAAAAAGGTTAACGGTAGATTTATTGAAAGAAGCAATTCTTTTTAATGAATAGTATAGTATGAGTTGTCAGTTTATAGAATGTTCTTTATGGAGTAGGTAAGTATCTGTGATTCATCAAGTAGTAAGTAACATGCTACAGGCTACAGGGAACCAACATAATACTTGAGATTTGATAACTCACAGATGTGTGATTTGAGATTGACATGGTCATTAACATTACTAGTGTAATACTCGCCGGAATATTAACCATGTTTATTATTTCTGTTGAGCAATCAATATGTCGGCGCTTTTACAAGCGCCATGATCACGTTGTTGTACGGTGATCATGGCGCTTCACAAATCACAGATAGTTACTTACTGAAGAATATCGGTTCCTATCTCCCAGCTCAGGATGATCTGAGAGGGTGAAGAAATCATTTCAATGTAATAGAAAGTTAAAAAGTATCACCACTTTACAGTCCAGTTATTCACTTAGTAAATTCATAAGTAAATGTAAAGCACAACAAGACTTAAAGACACTGTGAGGTTATTCTGCGTAAATAGTATTACTAACGTAACACACGTTCATAGGTCACGGTAACCACTTTCCATCTGATGGGCCGTGTGACCTTAGTTGTATAAAAAAAAGGACAAAAACAATTCGGGTACTTTAAGATGAAAAAACCAAAAAAACAGATCATCAACAGATGGATAGTCTCTCGTTTAAAATTAGGGGCAAAAAGCTCGCCTTTGTAAATAAGTTATCACTTATGTCACCTGTTATACGTGTACATAACACAATACAGTCAATTAAGAACATTTAGAGCTTTATAACTAGATTCACAAGGCAATATGTAGATAGAGTTTATGAAAAAAGAATCCGACAATAAAGTTTTACGGTCTTACTACAAAAGTTGCATCCTATTTCCTGATACGATTTAGCAATATCAGTACCCTTGTAAAGGAAGGACAATGATTGTAATGATATTAGCTGATCGATGTCAGTAAAAAGACTGGGCGAAAAACATTCCGCTGTTCGCTTTGTGAGGTGTTGTGTGTCAATGAGGTGGCTGAAAATAAAAGGGGAGTCAAGTTAAGCTTTGGGGAACGGTTCCTCACACATCTACTCTTTACTAAGTAATACGGAGTCTAGAAGTCTAAATAAAAATTTTCAATTTTAAACCAATATTAGAAAATGTTTAATAGACCCACTAAGTAATAGCATTTTCACAAAGATTGCTCACTTTCCTCAAAAACTAATTCCTAAAATCTGCAAACGATCATCTACTTTGGACGCGGACTGCACCAGGCTATCTTTTTCCCATAAATATAAAAGGTTGACTCAATAAAAAATAAATTCGTCAGTGCCCATCCCACAGAAGACAAACAGATACATAGGAGATCGTAGATTAATGTTCAATCACCAGCACGATGTTTTCCGCTCGCCTGTACAAACCAGAAGGGGCGAGACACGTCACACACACAAAGTGGCACAGATCGCTGTGAGTGGTGAGTATCAGCTTAAAGGATTGACCCTTTAGCTAAATGCCAGATAATTAGGCAGATTGTAAGTATGTAAATATAAAAATACTGGCACTTTATTTTTGTTATTTATCATACAGGCAAGTATTAGGGTTCAAAAGGTAAAATATCAAATCTATATCCTACAAATGCCAGAATTCATTTCAACGACGTGCCAGCAGATTATATACGAAGCCTCCCTATGTGTATTCTAAAAGTAGACCCACTTTGTCTTTTGTCACGTCACTCAAACGACGGGACAAGGTGACTAATGTATTCTATTCACAGTATTGACACCAGTATCGATCGGTTTTTCTCATTTCAATTTATACGTAATATTATGTTACTAACATGTCGGATCTTTCAGAATATGTTTTGTGTCTAAAGGATCATCTAATTAACATCACACTCAGCCATGATACTGGTATGTATGGATTGTGTTTTGGTTGAAAAAAAAAACACTACTTCAACACAACAATTACACTTTAAGACAATAAACGGTATTTGTAAATGGTAACGTTCATTTCACAGTTCGCAATTACTGGAATCTCAATAGTTGCGTGACAGTTTCGTTTATATTCTCCAATATTCTCGCGAAGACACGGTGTCAACTTGGAGGAATAATTCGCAGAATCGCACCCACGCGCGAATAGCGAGATTTAATACCTTGGCAGACGTGCAACTTATTGTAACTAAATGAAGATAGAGATTTGGTTATCTTCTTTCTCTTAATGTATAAAAGGTAATTTTTAAATTAACTTAAAACGTTCTGCAAATTATACTTAAATCGAATTGTGAGTGGTGCCAATGATTTTCTCTTTACATCATGTTCTTCAACTTGTAACTTTCATACAAACATCACTAACTTTGTGCAAGTGTTTACAAATCTGCAGACTCTCGATTATACTAAAGCAAAACCACTGTTATAACAGAGGCACTAATAAAAATGGCATTAAATTTTATACTTTATTTCTATAAGCTTAAAGTCAAAAATGAAATGAAAAGAGTTTCATTACACTTTTTCATTCTCTCTGCAAAAAGTATTTTAATTTTGGACTTTAACCCATTGCTTTAAAGACTGTGGTATGGCAGTAATTTTAGTTTAGCAAAATCGAGGCTCTGTTCACAATGTTCCTAATTAAGTTGCGCAACAAAAAGTTGCCGGACTGTATATGCGCTTAGTGCGAGCGGACTCAAATATCGGTTTCTTTTTCACTACGTTTCTCGGAAAGCGAGTGAAACCATTGCTCTGTGACGCTAAACGCTTTGTAAATGAAGCAAATATCGTTTAACATCCATTATTACACAGTATTGATGATGAGTTCTCGGATGCAACGGTATCAAATTTTATTTCTGTTTAAGAATAAAATAACAAATTGCCTGTATGTAACCCAATGCCACTTTGGTTTGGTGATTTTTTAACCACATCAATGCACGTGAACAAATATTTTACATTTATTCAGAGCTGCATCACCAGCATCATTTTATGTTCCAACAATCACGCAATAGGGGCGAGCCTGTAGCGGTATTCATACACTTCACAGAATTAAAGTTTTATGACGGTATGAGTATGTCTGGATGAAAATCTGATATTCGTATTATATCTCTTTTTGTAGGTATGCACTTTTTGTATTGCATCACCAACCAAATGGGCGTGTATAAATATGTATTATGCCAATATGGCATTGCCTATAATGGAAAGTAGTGTAGGTACACTGCAATCCGCGTGGTTTCCGGCAGAGTAGAATTTGGGCCACCCCATCTCTTTCCATGCGGTGTCGTACAAGGCGACTAAGTGATAGGACTGTTTAACATCAGACAGATATATACAGCTCAGACTCAGACAGATATATAGGCTCGAGTCAACAATAGTGCCCGGAAGACGGCAACAGGCTAACCTTCTATTACGTGGGGCCTAAAACAATGATTGGGGAAATGTGGGTGTTAATTTACCTCTGCCTAACTCTTCGGGGATAAAGGCGTGATTATACATATGTATGAATGTATGTATGTACACTGCACAAACGTTCTTTTATAAGGCTGGAAGATAAATCTTTTTTTAATCCCATAAATACGTGTAATTACCAAAAGGTCTGCACTGACCTCGCGCTTGCAGCTGGCAACACATAATTTGAAGACGTGAAAACCGCACATCGAATGCACGCTGTTGATAATAGTACATTATATAAATGCACGATCAGCCATCAAACTGCTTTACATTAGTTATGTAAGCGTGATGTAAGTGCAGAGGTGAATGATCACCTGCCTCTCTAGACAAGTGGTAATACATTTGTACAATAGAATGTATGGATTTTTTTAGGTGGCAGACAAGCACAGGGTCCGCCTGATAGGAAGTGGTTACCGTGGCCTAAGGATGTGTGTGACACCAGAGGCGTTGCACAGGCGCTGCCGACCCTGTAGAAACCTAATGCCCCGGAATTGACACGACTGCCATAAACGTCACATACCTGTCAGACGCATACATTCATCATTCTATTATATTGCCTGACTAGGCTGTTGTGTTTACGAGTGCTAACGATATTATAGTACCTATAGAACAGTAGACGTAATCAGCGCCCTGCCTTCTCATAGCCATATTAAACTGCATTAAACTGCATATAATATAACGCCTCTGTCTCCAGACAGAGTTAAATGACCTTTCACTTCTTTGATGGCCATAATCATAACTGTAAGAAGTCTATCTAATGGAATCTACAATATTTGTTGTGACGTGAATGAACTACTGGAGACTTCTGCTGGACCCAAAGCAAGCATAGCTCAATGAATTTGTGTTATGGAATCAAGAATGCCGAAGGAAAAATACGGAACTCTTAGGAGCAGGATCACTTCGTTGTCCTTCTGTCTGTCAAGACCGTTTTCTCAAGAATGCGTGGAGGTATCAAGTTAAAATTCATACCACTTGGGTCTATAACGTCTTGAAACTGTGTAAAAAATAAATTTATAAATGTATTAAAAAAAAAACAGGTTAAATAATTGTAATAAATCTGTTTACGTGATACTTGAAAGGCCCCCTAAGTACCTAGAATAGAAAAAAAATACTTCACAGAAAAGCTCGACTTGGAAATCGAAGTGACGATCGCGTATAAGCATGCATACAAACTAATACCCCAGAGAAACTACCTGTTTTTTAACTTTGAATCCAGATACATACCGTGTCCTAACCAACACGTGCAAAATAAATACCGAGCTACATCCCGACACAACCGAAGGAGCATTAAATATCGTCTAGTGTCTGCAGGCGACATCTGAAATACAGGCAGAGGAGTTTGTTACGTCGTTTCTTCTCCACTAGCGAATAAGCAGTGGTAAACCGAAGTAGCCTAGTGGTATGGGTGCCTGCTGAGACGAGGTCTCGGGTTCGATCCCAGGTTTTACCATGGCACACACCGATGACTTTTCGATTCTTTTTGAAGTTATGTGCGTATTTATCGCAGGTTTATAAGTGCCAATGGCAATATGCTCGCCAGCTGTTACATTGGGACCTAAACATAAACTGGTGAAATGTGGGTGCAAGCACATCAGCCTACCCCTTCGGGGATATAGGTGTGAGTTATTGCTAAGCACAATTTGACGTCCAAAAAGATGTAATAACGTTACACTATTTTGAGAAATAAAGAATTTGCCGTAGGTAAATACATGTTTACAGTGCATTCACACTTGTGCATTAAAGTTTTATCCAACCACTAACGACGAGACGTGACTGACGTAAGCCACCGTGGACAGAATAGTTTCGATAGCAATAATTTATCACATAATTGTCAACATAATTTGACTACCAAATAGCAGGTTCACTAAAACAGAAGAGCGGAAAGGCTCGTCAATTTTGGGATACTTTGATACAAATTGTGGTATCTAGCTCACTGTAAATCTATGGTTACAGAATTTTTCGAATGGTTTCTTGAGTTAGCAAATATAACGTGTATCTAGAGAACTGGTTTAGAGACCATGTAGATCTCAAAGCATTGGCGATGATTTATTGCTTATTACCTGTGCAGTGTTCTCACGTAGAGCATTTTAAGGTTGATAAATTATTGACTTGTTTTTGAAAAGTCGCTATTGTAATGTAACTTCATCTCATATGTATAACGTTGCTAAAGAACATACCTAATTTTTTTTAATTTGTCCAACATCCATAGATTGAATTAACTTTACTTTTATTCGGAAAGGTACTCTAATATTAGTTCCTTTATTTCATATTGTAATCTCTCAAAATATGGACTGAAGACTTTACGATACTTCAATTGTATGACGGTGAGGTACAGAGCGATCGATCCGTACATAAGCTACGTAAGAGTTCCATCATAAAATGCTTTAAAACAGGCCCATGTTTAAGACCCACCCATCGCACAACCGCCGAGTACAGGTAGGTAGGTAGTACACAATTTGTTGCTGTATTATTCGCTGTAGTATATTTTATAGAGCACTTCATCATTTTGAATAGCAGGTTATTTTAAATTCAAACGGTGAAAGAAATTTTTCCGTGTATCAGTGTAAATTATCTTGCTGTCTCAGTGGCGCTGTTTCAGTGCACTGCAGTGTATAAGGATTCATATTCAGCGCCCAAATTAGGCAGTCGCATAAAGTGGCAATAATCGCGTAATCGCCTGAGTTTTTTTATTCCACTAAGGCGGCAGACAAGCACACGGCCCACCCGATGGCAAGTGGTGGCCTATTGTGGGCGCTTGGGAAAACCGCAGCAGTGAGTTCATTCCACAGCTTGTGCGTGCGTGGGATGAAGTTTCTTTCATACCGCACAGCGCGCACCTTATCAGGTCGAAATGTCTGAGGATGAACTCCCTGCCTGTGGCGTAGGCCTCATGTCAAACAATTCATCTTAGCATAAGAAGAAACGTAATCGTTACCGGGTCGTTCAGGAATTTGTTAGAGCCATAGTTTTTTACTAGTTAGAAAAAGTCGTATAAAGTAAATCTAGATAATGTATTACATGTAGGTAAACGCAAGCTGAATGAACACCTCAACAATACTAGATTAACTAACCTACGTGTGGTTCATACGCTGACGTATTCGCAATTACTACTCATGTTAGCAATTTCGCCGCGGTGCTGTGTCAGCGCGTGCGCAAGTGTTTTGTTTTGACGTCATCAACCTGCATTACCGGAACACATTTACAATTAAGCATGCCATATATAGATTTTTTTTGTAATTTATGGTACGTCGATATGATTTCACTCCGTCTGACAGTAAGCTATAATTGATTTTTAAGGGTTGAACGCCACTATTATAGATGCTTGAGCATGGTGCAGGCCCCTCCTAAAATGCTGTAATTACGGCATAATATTGTATGTACTAGGAACGCCACTTTTTGTACGTTATTTAGATTAGTGATTAACTTTGGTTAATTATTTTATTAAAATAAATATATTAAATTATTAGTTTTAAATATATTAAGTTTTTTTTTCTATTTTTGTTTAATTATCTTGATACGATCCTAATGTAAATATTTAGCCTCAAGCAAATACTAATTGTAAATTGACGTCTCGAAAATGCCGCAACCAAGTTTGTTGCGTCGTTTCGTCTCCACTAGCGCCAAGGAAACGGTGGTAAACTTAGATATAAGCAGAATTTATCAAACTGAATATTTACTCAGATGTGAATCTAGTATCTCTAGACTCGAATAACACCTTGTCCGAATCTAGGAGACGAATCGGAAACCTCGCTCTGCCATCGCACTCGCTATCCAGTGTTCATTAGATTTGTTGTCTCTATGGCAATATTTTCAAAATACGGTAGGTATAAAAAAAAAAAAAGTGTTCGGGCACACAGGGGTAGGATGAAGGTATTTATCTTTGCAGGGATATACCGCAGTTATAATCACCGTACTCTCTATCCAGATAAGTTCACTGACACGGTTTACTGCAGGAATTGACTTGGAATGGAATCTTAATCTATTAAGGCACTTTCAAATTATCAATCAATTAATTAGAACATAGCAGTTCACTGCTGGACATAGGCCTCTCCCAATGTTGGGAGGCTTTGGCCTACTGTTTTCACACTAGCTAGAGTTGGTACAGGGTTTTATTTCGAGTTTTCCTTCTCTCACAGTGATATTGTCTGTGTTTTTCCGTTAGTCACCTCTTACGACACCCGTCGGATGAGATAGAGTGGTGATATTAAACCAATTATATTGACAATTGTTTATAAACAAGCGAATCTGCACAACGAAGTGAGGATAAGATAATCATTCTAATAACACCATTATTACAAGTTGAGGATTGAAGGTTGCATACCGTCCGGTTAGCTCGCCAAAATATGAAAGTTTATGCATACCTGAAACAAATAAAAAAAAAAACATTAGCGTTATTATAATAAACGATTTTTCTTGCAGCCGGTAATAACACCGTGTGGCCGTAATGGACGTGAAATAATAAAAAACAATAGGTCATAAATAGCGAGAGTAAGCCTATTGTCTGTGGCAGACTTATTAGGTACAACAAGTTGTTCAGTTGATTGTTGCTACGTAAGATGAGATAAACTGATGTGCGGTATTGCGTTTTCTCTTTTTAATAAGCTGGCAAGTCTGGCACTCCTTGTGTTCTCAAGGCACCTATTAAACTATTTTGTTTTAGCACCTATAACGAGAGTCACTCAGGGTTCATTTTAATCATTTTGCATCGTCACAAACCTGCCTATGACTGCCTCTTGTGGCGTAGTGGTAGAACGTTCGACTGCTACGCAGGGGGCGCGGGTTCGATGCCCGCTCAGTGCTAATATTTGTATACATCAGACAGATATATACAGCCCTGACTCAGCCTCAGATGCATGGCTTGAGTCAACAATAGTGCCCGAAATACGGAAATAGGCTCACCTCCTATTACGTGGGACCGAATAAAAATATTGGTGAAATGTGGGTGTTAATTCACCTCTGCCCGTCCGGGGATAAAGGCGTGAGTATATATGTATGTATATGTGTATTTGCTTTGGCTTGGGTGTTGTCATGTATATTTGTATGTATTTACAAAAAAAATTACTTAGTATGTTTATTCGCATTCTAAATTCTAAAACACAAGCTAGTTAAGCTATGTTTAGTGTGGGTCTAGATAACGATGTGTGGAATGTTGTAGAGGATTTATTATTTATTTATTTAATAGTATAGTTCCCGGCATATATCTTGATTCCATGTCGAGAGAAACGAGGCCTTGGGGATTTGTGCTCCTTCAACACCGTAGCACCCCGTGCTGTCTTCAAAAGACACCCAAGAAACGCGTACTTACTGTGCATATAAAGTACATTTTGTTCCATGAGTGAGGTCAAAATATATGCCGTTGACTGTGCTAACGTTAAGATTAAGTGAGACGACAGTACTTCCCCTGTCAAGCCAGTAATTAATGTTGTAAGTTACAACATACAAAACCTTGCATTTGATAAGAACAAAATATACCCGAAATGTGGCGAGTTGGCCTGTGTCCAAGTCCTGAGCACTTTTATATAAACCAAACAATCTAATCAACTCCTAAGATATTTAAATTATATGTTTTAATCGCGAATTTCAATGGGCTAGGAGTATAAATGAAATGGTTTATAGTAATTACTGTAACATAAAGAAAAAATGTCTAGAAGACAAGAAAGTTTCTTGTGACTTATTTTCAGTCAATGTCAAAGGTTGTTTTCAGCTTTTAAGCAAAGTTTTAAGCAATTAATTGTAGTTTTTGAACAAAGTAATTAATCTTTTTTTGTAAAAAAGCTTTTTTCTTACTCAGTGAGATATAAAGATGTTTTAAAAATTTAATTTAGATTTATTATTTCACAGCCTGTGCGTTTTTTTAAGAATCTTTTGAAAAAATTTAGGATGACTATACAAAGACCACATCCAATTCCTATTTGTCATTGCTTTCTTTACCATATCATTCTGGCTGCTCCAGAATATTTTACACAATTTTACACGCTGACAACTTACATGTCAAATTTTACAAGCTGAGTGTCACCATTGTCACACGATATATGTAAGTAATGGTGACCTTCTCTTCCGAGACTTTGCCTTCAGCTTACCATCAGGCGTGGAGAAGTCTAATTGACGTGTCCAATATAAAAAAAATCATCATAAAATTTAATTCAATAAGTAGCAGTACCAATGACATTACACACTTGTTTCGTTAAGTTAACCACGAACTGCACCATCTACTCTTTACCAACAACACACCCCTCGGGAATTCCGCAGAAGGCAGTTTTAATAACCAAAATAAGTTGTGGAACGGAGCCGGAGACGGCACAAAATGGAGATGATTGTGGATAATCCCGGCAGTACACAGGATTATTGCGGTAATATTGTTGTACACATTACGCAATTGACGACACCGCTGTCATTTTCAAAATATACTAGCAAGTCTCGACGATTAAACCATGGTGTGATGGAAAACTGTAATATATTTTTAACGTTAACCAGTAATTTTGGTATCCTGTGAAGCGTACAATGAATTTCAATAAAATTGTGATGTTTCTTCACGATACGTGCGCAAGGAATATAAAAAAGTATCAATTAGTTGTATCGTAAAACCATACATTTTAGTATGCTGTAATTACGTCTTTAAATATATAGATAGGTAAGTGGCCTACGTAAATTAAGTGGTAGCGCAATTCTCGCCACGTGAGCTAGTGGACTGTATTTCGCGGGGGGTGAAGTTAACTGTTCCATTGACGCTTTACACAACAAACAAGACAGGTGATCGGGTTGCCGCGGATGTGGTTTAGGCAATGAATGCAACCAAAGAAATTAGGAGAGGATGCACTAACCTTCACGGGGCCACGTGCCATCGCAGCCGGTGCACCGATCTTCTCTTCCTGGCTCAGGAGCTGCCGCCCACATCACTAAATCACTTGAGGGGCACACGAGAGGCACAATCCGATCGGCCAAGGTCCATGAAAGCGGTTAAAATCCAACAAACATTATTAATTTCTGAGAGACGCGCGCGCCGCCGCCATTGCGCTGGCTAGTTCAAAGCGGAAGAGAATACGCGTCTATTTTGACAATTGAGCAGTGCGGAAACTATTGCTATCTCCCTTTAAAAGGTAGCGCGGTAGGGAGATGGGTACAGGAAACGTGTGTTTCCGCGTCAATGACTTGAACTACTACTACTATAGCGAAAAATATAAATTCTACCATCGGCGCAACCATTCCCCCCGGCTTGAAGGGTTACCTTCAAAACGAAAAATGCGGAACAAATCTAAAGTCTAATCTAAATCTAGGTTTGGGAAATAACAACTAAAATATAAACCTAGGTTTGAACTCGTGCCTACTGCTGGCTAGGCAGAGGGCAGAGGCGAACAACCGGGCGCAGATACGATCCGGTTGCAGTTTTAACCCGTACAACACGAGTTATCCCGCGGGAATCGGGAAAAACTTCCTCTACTACTCCTAGAGGCCAATGTAAAGGAGGCGCATTCTCAGTCATAAGGACTACCACCGTACCTACAGTAATTGGGTTGGATGGAGTATTCCATTTTTGACGTGACTGCAGCGTGTGCAAATAATCGGTTCTCCAACGATTCCAAAACGATTGGACTAATTTATCTAAAAGAGCGTGACGAGTTAGAAGGTGCATTCTATCGTCATCAACATCTATTGCGGGCAAATATTTTAGAGGAGTCGTATTTAAGAAGTGAGCTGGCGTCAACGCTAATGGCTCTGACGGATCGCTAGATAGAGTCCGACACAGCGGACGCGTGTTCATCACCGCCTCTACTTGAGCGAGTACGGTGCTCAACTCCTCGAACGAGAGAATCTGTTCGCCTATGACGCGAAACAGATGCGACTTAAGGCTTTTAATATTCGCTTCCCAATTACCACCAAAATGACTAGCTGCAGGCGTGTTAAAGTACCATTCAATGCGATTTTCGGCTAAGATGTGAGCGAATTCACTTTGGTAGTACTTAGACCGTAAGAATGTGTGCAATTCCGAAATACTACGTCGGGCCCCTACATAGTTTGTACCGTTGTCCGAATACATGCGCTTAACCGGACCACGACGCGACAAAAAACGTTTAAAAGCGGACATAAAATTTTGCGTACTTAAATCACCGGTCAACTCTATATGACCGCGCGTAGATAAAATTCTCAAAAATCGGCCTACATAAACAACACAACGCAACAGTCTCGACCAAGACGAGACGCGATTAGCCAACAACAAAATAAGGGACTCTTCACGCGGGACCGATACAACAAGCGAGTGCTTCTTCTCCTCGGGTGGTTCGGAAACCGTAGTGGGATTGTATTGACTAACTGGCCACTTATCTAACGCGGCATGAATCCAGGACGGTCCACTAAACCATAACGGGTGATCTAAAATTTGCGAAGGAAGCAATCCACGAGAGAGACAATCAGCTGGGTTGTCGGTGCCAGAAACGTGAAAGAGATTTTGTGGCGCTAATTCAGATTGAATTTTTGCCACTCTATTAGCGACGAATGTGTCCCAACGATGGGGCGAAGAGTGGGCCCAACACAAAGCGACTGTTGAGTCCGAAAAAGCTAAAATTCTACTAATATTAATGCGAAAATTTACAATTATGTCAAATAAATTACCTTAAAGATTTTGACCACAATACAAAATGTCATTAAGCGACACGGAAGTGCTAGTCTTAGCACTGCCATCCAAAACTACGCGGAGTTTAGTAGTAAGCTTATCTTCTCTAATAACTCCGTGGTGCGGGATAATGTACGAAGGCTGGGTCCCGCCAGTGTCCGCAGGCGCAGGTGAGATGCAACCTTTATCTAAATATTCGTTAACAACCTCATCACAGGCCCGCTTCAACTTTGGAGACGCCTGCATCTTTCGTTCTAAACAAAGAAAGCGTTTTTCAGCGAATACACGGGAGTCACCGAGCGAAAAAATATCTCCCTTGAAAGGGAGCGCGACAACACAACGACCCTGCTCATCACGAGTCGTCGTGCGACAACAAATCTCCTCAGCCAACTTGTCATCAGGGCTTAGGATAGGTGGGACATTGACCTCTTCAATTTCCCAAAACTTGCGGATGGTAGACTCCAGTGGCGGCTCGACGGTGCAACAGAACGAAGCAGTCGAGTGACTAAAACTATCTATAGAAGCGGGTGCGGAACCAATTATAACAAAACCCAGAACTGTTTCCAGTGCGTGCGGAGCGGGGTACGTCGGTCCCCCTTGAACCTTACGTGATAACTGGAGGTGCGGGAGAATCGAAGCGCCGATCAATATATCGACGACTCCAGGAACAGCGTAAGTCTCATCTGCTAAAGGCAAGTCTTTAAATTTCGTTAATAAAGACGTGTCAACCGGGACGGTAGGCAACTGTTCAGTTATTTTTATCTATAACGAGCGAATCCATGTCAAACCAAATATTACTATTAAAACGAGATCCAAACCTTGTTTTAACGGTGCCATGAACAGCTGACCGTAAACCTCCAAAACCCTTCACCACTGAGCGGGTTGAACGCTTATTAACATTGAAACCAAGACGTTGACAACAATCTTGAGTAATAAAATTACTTTGCGAAGCGCCATCTAATAGCGCTCGAACAATGTGCGGTTTACCTAATGTATCGACAATAATAACGCGAGCGGTCGCGAGGACCACAGTAGTGAGCGCATCACTAGCGGACAACGAACACAAGGTGACGTCATTCGCAGCGGTCCCCGGGCGGGCCGGAGCGCGCGCGAGCGCGGGCTGCGGCTGTGGCGCAGGCAGCCGTGTGTCACCGCTCGACGAACCAACTGTGCTCACATTGGATGCGGCATTACTATTTTCAAAATGAAGCAAAGTGTGGTGTCTCGCTGAACATTTGCGACAATTATTTCTACTATTACATAAAACAACGCGGTGTTTAGTACCGAGACAATTAAAACAAAAATTATTAGCGCGAACAAATTTATAACGATCATTAGGCGACAATTTTAGGAAACCAGGACACTTGTACAATTGCGAATGATGAGTATTACACAAAGAGCAAACAGGTGATTGTACATGTGCTGGTGCGGTATTAACATAAGTATGAGTTGACCTCAGTGACCTCGATGAGGCATCTATTTTGCGTTCAGAAATAACAACTTTCTTCGCGCCTTCATGTTTCGATGAAGAGCGTTGCAATATTTTTATATGCTCGCGAACAAAACTTTCTAAGTCTTCGAACTTAGGAATTTTATTGCCGCGATGATCCGACTCAAATAAACGAATGGTTTCGGAATCTAATTTCTTTAAACCCATATACAAAAATAAGAAGTCGCAGAGGTCATCGATCTTTAGGTTCTTTACGGCGCGAACAGATGATGCGAAAGTATCTAGAAACTTCTCTAAGTTTTGATCGTTACATGTCGTAATAGATTTCAATTCAAACATCTGATCCAAATATGCGTTAGCTACCGATCTTTTATCCTCATACTTAGCTTTCAAAGTATTTAAAATTAAATTATAATTTTCGGCACTAAACGTAATTCCAGCGCAAACGGTTATAGCTTTACCAGTCAATTTTTCAACAATATAATGCAATTTTTCGTGATCTGTCAACGAAACGTTCTTATCTATTGTATTCTCAAAACTATCTATAAATAAACCCCAATTGCGAATGTTACCATCAAATTCGGGTATTTGAATTGGTGGCAACTTAGGTCGGTCGCGAGTGGGATTGGGTCGGTCAGACGGTTTCTCCAAACTCCTAGCGACGCGTTTGATACGACAATACAAATCGTCAAACGACGACAAGGCCTGATAACTCACTGAGTAATCGGGATTTAAATTTAACTCTAAAACGTTGATGTCATGTACTAAGGTTTCGAAATCCGCGCGTAGACTATCTAAGTTTTCTATAGAACACAAGAACGAATCTCTAATGGCCAAATCAGAGGTTTTAAGTGCATTATCACAAATCGATTGTACGCGAGAGTAAATCATTTCTCTTTTAGCGTATAAAAGTTTCAATTGAACCCCATTACCGGTCCTATCAACCTTTGGGGACATGTTTACAATTAAATATCAAACTAAAGTGCGGTAAACAACAAATATGAAATGACTTAATCTTCGCGGTACAGAGCAGCGACGCGACGCGAGCGATATCCGTAGGTAGGTAGGTACTTATAACTGCCAGTGCAAGCTTGAACTAACGCGCATAGCAACAAGATCGTACCTACGCGATGGTCGCTGTCTAGGTTCAACTATTATTTCAGGGATTAAGTATTGCGTAATATCTATTCAAATTAAAATACTTTCGTATGAATTTGAATGAAATGCGAGCGAGGTAGGTATAACCACGTATCTACCCACGTAGGTATTAGGTAAATACGATGCGAGCTGCGGCGAACGGACAACTTAATTGAAACAAATAAAAACAAAAGCCAAATGCGTTAGGTATTACACTGTGCCTATGCACTAGGGTGTCTAGGATACCTAAGATCTAAACCTAAATGCCTAGATGCGGGGTTTTCTACTAAAATAACTAGGTATTTAGGTGCGGTGCTTTATTCTCAATAGAATAATAACAAATGCCAAACTACGACCAAGGATTGATACGATAAGAGGAATGCGAGCGAGGTATAGCTGTGTACCTACCGTATTAGGTAAATACGATGCGAGCCAGCGGCGAACGGACAACAAAATCTAAACCTAATGCCTAGATGCGGGGTTTTCTACTAAAATAACTAGGTATTTAGGTGCGGTGCGTTTATTCTCAATAGAATAATAACAAATGCCAAACAACGACCAAGGATTGATACGACAAGAGGAATGCGAGCGAGGTATAGCTGTGTACCTACCGTATTAGGTAAATACGATGCGAGCTAGCGGTGAACGGACAACAAAATCTAAACCTAATGCCTAGATGCGGGGTTTTCTACTAAAATAACTAGGTATTTAGGTGCGGTGCTTTATTCTCAATAGAATAATAACAAATGCCAAACTACGACCAAGGATTGATACGATAAGAGGAATGCGAGCGAGGTATAGCTGTGTACCTACCGTATTAGGTAAATACGATGCGAGCCAGCGGCGAACGGACAACAAAATCTAAACCTAATGCCTAGATGCGGGGTTTTCTACTAAAATAACTAGGTATTTAGGTGCGGTGCGTTTATTCTCAATAGAATAATAACAAATGCCAAACAACGACCAAGGATTGATACGACAAGAGGAATGCGAGCGAGGTATAGCTGTGTACCTACCGTATTAGGTAAATACGATGCGAGCTAGCGGTGAACGGACAACAAAATCTAAACCTAATGCCTAGATGCGGGGTTTTCTACTAAAATAACTAGGTATTTAGGTGCGGTGCGTTTATTCCCAATAGAATAATAACAAATGCGATTACACGTACCTAACCTATGTATGTATTAGGTAGATACGATGCGAGCCAGCGGCGAACGGACAACAAAATCTAAACCTAATGCCTAGATGCGGGGTTTTCTACTAAAATAACTAGGTATTTAGGTGCGGTGCGTTTATTCTCAATAGAATAATAACAAACTACGAACTACGGCTAAGGATCCGGCTCGATCAGGACCAAAAAGAATGGTAGCGCAATTCTCGCCACGTGAGCTAGTGGACTGTATTTCGCGGGGGGTGAAGTTAACTGTTCCATTGACGCTTTACACAACAAACAAGACAGGTGATCGGGTTGCCGCGGATGTGGTTTAGGCAATGAATGCAACCAGAGAAATTAGGAGAGGATGCACTAACCTTCACGGGGCCACGTGCCATCGCAGCCGGTGCACCGATCTTCTCTTCCTGGCTCAGGAGCTGCCGCCCACATCACTAAATCACTTGAGGGGCACACGAGAGGCACAATCCGATCGGCCAAGGTCCATGAAAGCGGTTAAAATCCAACAAACATTATTAATTTCTGAGAGACGCGCGCGCCGCCGCCATTGCGCTGGCTAGTTCAAAGCGGAAGAGAATACGCGTCTATTTTGACAATTGAGCAGTGCGGAAACTATTGCTATCTCACTTTAAAAGGTAGCGCGGTAGGGAGATGGGTACAGGAAACGTGTGTTTCCGCGTCAATGACTTGAACTACTACTACTATAGCGAAAAATATAAATTCTACCATCGGCGCAACCATTAAGGGTAAGACAGCCGGGTCGATTTTAAGTATACCTTCCGCGAGTTCATACAGGAGAAAGATTCTCAATTCATCGGAATCTTATTGAATGAAATTTTAAAATTTAGTAACTTTTCAAATTGATTAAGATCGAAAAAATTTAATTAGCTCAGGCGGGATTCGAACCCGCTATCTATCCGTTACAGGGGGAATGCTCCGAAAAACTGAGTCACCGAATCTCACCTGAAGCCATCAAATCTTCCTATAGATCCGTCTTCTCCACATTTATATAGGAACATCCCGACTAAACCGATTACATTTTTTCTGTTTTAATCGCCGGATTTTTTTATGCATGTTCTCCGATATTTTTATCTTTTCTAATAATTAGAGATCATACTACCAAAATTGTCCACCAAATCTTCCACCAAAATTGTTCTGAAGAAAAAACACTCGTTTACAAAACAAAATATAAACCAAGCCTATCCAGCTAAATTTTCATATTCACAATGTAAATGATATACGCAGTTCTCATAAAGGAAATGAGAAAGACAACGTCGGGAAATGCCTGTATTGTATTCCTTGGCCGTGACCTATCTGTCTGTAGTTATGTACCTTACTATGTGTATTTGTGTTCTGTAGTCTGTTGGACTACCATTAAACTCTACTCAACTGTTTTTGAAAAGTTTCATGCCAGCTTGTCTCTCGAAACAGAGTGCCGAAACACTACATAAAGAAATCCGAAGTAACTACAACTATTCGAGCCTTTGCAGATGCGTAGAGATGTTGCTTCCTTAGCTGTATTTTACCGTCTCTACTATGGTGAGTGTTCTGATGACCTCTTCTAATTAGTCCCTCTCCTTTCCTACACAGGACAACACGTGCAGGGCTTAGATGTCACCCGCACACGGTGCAGAGTATCAGATCAAGAACTGTGTTTCATGTAAAAGCATCTAATGAGGCCGCTAAGCTGAGTGCCACCATTGTAAGATGCTACGTGTACATAATGGTGACCCTCATTCCAGAGACTTTGCCTTTAGCTTACTATCTGGCGAAGTGAAGTCAAATCGGCGCGTCCTATAAAAAACCAATAAGCCTATAACAGTCTTTTTCTGGATGTAGGCCACTCTCAATGAACGTCACTGTTCTCGTTCTTCTCTTCCGCTTACCACATCCAATCTATCCAGCAGATGTACAGAAGTAACTTCATGGAAGATATATAAATGCTACGTTTCTCGTTTTGTTGTGGGGCCGAAATTTCGAATGTCAGTTTCGTGGTATCCATGGAGGACTGTCAGTTCGCCAAACACCATGTTATCGCTTTATTGAGCTGATGTAATAACCTCGGCTGAGCGACTGCGTTCTAGGTTAGACAAGCGATGTAGTTAGCCCATAGTTGTGAGTAATGTGAGCCTTTCTCGGCAGAGTAATGAGTGTGGGGGCAATTGTGAAGCGTGGAAAGGTCTTTAAGAACAACGGTCAATCTCAATTTGACCTTTTATAGACTTATTTTGGGTTGGAAAGGTCAAATAGTATTGTTCACGTTTTAATCAGGTAAAACTGAGCAATTGCTGGTCGTGTCCGTTTTATTATTTTAAGCTTTAGAATGTTTTTATATGGAAAGTTTGAGAGGGCAAATCTAGTGCGTAAATTGGTCAGTATAATAGATAAACGTTTCACTTTTTTAATAGTACCAAACTACGTTAACCAATTTACGACAATTTTCAGCGAAAGAAAAAGAATTCTGTTAAACTTTTCAACTCGAATACTTAGTGAAACTATGAAAACATTGGATGGAACTTTGATAGAGTCCGTATCATAATTGCCGCTTTTTATTTAGTATCTGAGGGGATGGCGAAGTATTGAATAGATCGACATTTTACATCGACCCTAAATAATGGAGTTCAAAATGATTAGGTATATTACTTCATAGGTATAGTTAGATCAGTTAGGACAATAGCGGTCGTAATACATCGCTTTGCCGCAGTCGGAGAACGTTGGTCCCTCCGCTTCCCTCCCTATCCATTATACCGGTAATCCTCTTACGTTAGCAGGTATAATCTACAGCGACTAAAGGATTAAAATTTACGAACTGGTGCGTACAAGTTTTTGTACAATATTGAAAAGCTTTATTTTTTTAATGTAAAATTAAGTGTAGCATCTTCTATCGCGATTTATTTTGTAATAATAACTATTGCCTGTTGTACCGCCTGCATATAATTTTGATCCAGTTTCCAAGACCCAAAAGAACCAATTCCCAGAATAGAAAACCTATGTGCTATATCAGACTATAACCTTCAACTACATACACGTTTCAACAAATTTAACCTTTCATTGAGATTTTGCCTTTAGTTTACCATCAGGCGAGGTGAAGTCAAATTGGCGTGTCCTATATAAAAAACAGATGAAAATACATCGCAGAATACACCCCTGCCCTGACCTTCGGAGAGATAGGTGTGAGCAAAAATGTATAGTGCGACTTCATAGAAATGGAAATCGAATACTTAACACGGAAATTGCCATACCGAGAAATGCCTAGCATCAGTGACGGATGGTTGGCGCAATAAACGAACATACTATGATTTTATACGGTTTTCATGATTGCCTCTTAATTTCATTAGGCCTTAAATGGTAAAGTCATTTTAGTTTTAAGTACTTAGTACGCCCCAAGTTTATAACTAATCTGACTTCTTTATTATATTGAAGAGAAATAGTAGGAGAGCTAGCTCCGGGGCTCTAGTGAACAAGATTTTTTTTTACCATTAAGCACTTTTTTGTATAGTTTAATGAAATATATAGATATCGAAGCACAACTATAAGGGTGGGTACACATTGGACAAACAAAATATGACATGATATGCCGCCGACTCGACAGAAGACTAGGTCCATTTTTGCAAATAAAACTACTTAAAAATATTTATCATAACGCTGTGCTTCAATTCATAAAGTTTTTACAATCAAGGTCTATTTCTACAAAATAAAATAAAAATGTTGCGTTGTCATCGTGCCCCAAGTCACGTAGACAAGCTGAGGATGCCGGGAGTGCAGCGGGAGCCGTGGCCGGCACCGGGCTATGTCATTTGTCACCATCAACGCTATGCAAGGGGACCGTTCATGCTGGGCTACTGTGCCGCTATAGATCACCGATTGTATCGCAGTTGAATGAAAAATGCCGTTAGGCCACTGTTCGATATTAGGTTTAGGTTTAAAGAATTTTATTCTCATAAAGACATAGGTATTTACATCACTTACATGAGAACATAAAATACAGTTATAGAATATAAATGTTCGTTGTCACACTTAAACAGATAAATCAGGTAGGTACATAAATACGTTCAGTACACCGAGATAATGTGTCTCGCCAATTGTTTTTTAAAAGCATCCAACGAGTTTTATGTCCGAGGGTAACTTGTTATATTAAGCTATCCAATCGTCTCTTGCTAAATATACAAGGTTTTTCCTGACGCGCAAATAGAAAAATAACTTAAAAAATATAAGCTCTATACCAACATTAAACGAGTTAAGGGGGCAAAGTAACCTAATTAACTTCACACGCCATTTTCTGAATATCTACGTGTGTGCCTAGAAAATAAAAAAGAAGGGTTCCCGGTGACCCAATTTGTCAAAGCCCTTAGTTCTGATCGTTAACACCCTTGGAAGGTCTAATGACATGCTGGTATGAATAATTCAAGTGTCATGCACGAGACAGATAGACGAGGAATTGAGAGATGTTGCATCTTGGAGGTACGAATCAAAATAATTCATTTCTCAAATTCGAGAATTCGAGAAGACGGGAATAGGCTCACCATAGGGGGAACGTGGGGTCGAAAGTAATGATTGATGAAGTGTGGGTGTTAAATTCAGCTCTGCCTAACCCTTCGGGGACAAAGGCGTTATTATATGTATGTTAAGAAAGTAGTGACGTATACTAGCTGATAGTAACGTTGTGTTTAATGATTATGCTATTCATGACGTTTGGTAAACTGTATTTTTGATACGGTTGAAAATGTGACGCGAAAGAGGAATTTAATTTACCAGGAAGTATTCAACGAAAATATCAGTAATAAAAACTATAAACGCTTCAAAGTAAGTGATTTATTTCAGGTAATAATATCAAAATCATTAATCTTGCGTTAGTCCCGGTCGCATGCGAGGCCTCCCCTCTGAGTCCGGGGTCCGCTTCCAAACCACACAAGCATGTAAGTTCGCGTAAGAGCAGGGAATAAATAGACAACGTTTAATCATTAACGGATAACCGGTACCTATAGCATAAACTACAAACGGCCAAATGATTATGTTATTCATGACGTTTGGTAAACTGTATTTTTGATACGGTTGAAAATGTGACGCGAAAGAGGAATTTAATTTACCAGGAAGTATTCAAAATATCAGAACTAACACTTCAAACGCTTGTAAGTGAGTGATTTATTTCAGTTAATAATAAATCATTAATCTTGCGTTAGTCTCGGTCGCATGCGAGGCCTCCCCTCCGAGTCCGGGGTCCGCTTCCAAACCACACAAGCAGGTAAGTTCGCGTAAGTGCAGGGAATAAATTGACAACGTTTTATCTTTAACGGGATAACCGGTATAACATTAACCACATACGACCAAACTGATTTTCATATATCAGATCTAACATTACTAACGAGACGTTGTTTAGCACAGATACGATCAATTCATTTTTGTTATAGAATTAGTAATTACGATCGGTCGTGTGACGCGTGCGTGGAGAATGGATCGCGTGTCTACAGTATTGCAGTTATTAAACTGTATGTAATTAATTGAACATACGAGACCATTCAAATGGCAATGGAAGCGAGACTTGTTTTAAAGTTATCAAATTATGTAACGATTATACAGACGAGACATTCCATTATACGATTTGGCGATACAAGGAGTGGAATACCCGGTCCGAAGCTTTTTCCGGATAGTTACAACTTGAATGTCTTCAAGACACTGAATAGGTTACTCCTAGCCTCTAGGACTACATTTTTACAAATACAAATATATATATATATATACATATATCTATGCACACAAATATTTGCACTGACTGTATCAGTTATTAGTCATTCAATCTAGAATTCATACATAATCATAGGGAAGGCGTGGTTCTTAATTGAGTTTCAAACAAAAATATATACCCAACGTCTTCAAGAGTATGCGCAAATATTGATAGCAATAATGAACTCAAGTACCCTTTTAAGGAGAAACTTGTAAACTCCTCATACAGTTACCAGTCACTCGCGAGCCGAACTTGGCCGACTCATCAACGAAGTCAGTCAATGAATGATCGGGCCTAATGAGTCATGTCAGTGACAGAACCTTACGCGAGGCGCCTTCTTTTTTGCTTGCGCAGGCGCATGTCACAAAAAAATGTTATTGAATGACATGTGAAGCGTTTAGTTTTTGTATGATATATGATCGTATGTATGATAATTTATATATTCTGTATCGGACGTATCATATTGTATGTATGTGTGTGTATGTGTATGAGTACACACATACGAGTAGCTACAGTATTACAGCACCATTGTTACTTCAGAGTTGCAAAGAATATCTTATACATAAAATTCTCGTGTCACAATGTTCGTTCTCATACTCCTCCGAAACGGCTTGACCGATTCTCATGAAATTTTGTGAGCATATTGACTAGGTCTGAGAATCGGCCAACATCTATTTTTCATATCCCTTAGTGATAAGGGTTGTCCACCCTGGGAACCGACATCCACGCGGGCGGAGCCGCGGACAAAAGCTAGTATAATATAAAAGTCCAATGATATGAAAATGGTTTCCTATTAGGTAGGTTTTCGCCAGTTAGGGGTGGGCTCATGTCAGTGTTATACAGGGGAAGAATGTATAGATGATCTTTTAATTGTAAGTAGATCACTATCGCAGTGGGAGTGTTAATACAATACACCTGTCTAGTCCTACTAGTGTAAGTATTAAGCTATTCAGGCCGCCGTCAATATAATTGAGTATCTCTACAAGTATTCGTCTTAAATTATTTTGTTGGCAACTTTCCCATCGTTAATATTCTAGGGATACATACATACATATAATCACGCCTTTATCCCCTAAGGGGCTAGGCATGATTAGGTGTATTAATATCCATATTTTCCCAAATATTGTATTCGGTACCACGTCATAGGGGGTGAGCCTATTGCCGTATTCCGGCCACTATTGTGGACTCGAGCCATGCATCTGATGCTGATTCTGGGCTGTATATATCTGTATGAAATGAAACAGCCCTATCCCTTAGTCACCGCGTGGTTAGAGATGGGGTGGCCCAAATACTACTCTGCCGAAAACCACGCGGCTATTCCATGGATACTTCAATATAATTTAGGTTCTTCTAATTGTCATATACTGATTAGCCAGTAGGACTAATATAAAATATTTAACCATTGCGGACCGAAGTTTCGGATAGCTGGTATGATGAAAAGCATTTATCCTGCAATAGGACTCGAAGACGGCATACACACTTCACTAAAACCCTACCGACAGAAATTCGAAGAATGTCTATACATATACATAGGGACCTACCACGGTACACCCTTCGTTCGCGTTTCTTACAAACCCGAAGTTTCGACTTATTGATAGAACATTTTTGCGTATTTTCGGTGGCAGTTTCCATTAACCCAACATCACAATTAACAATCGTATACTTCAAACATAAAAACAGTTTAATTCCTTTGTATTCCATTACCGCATACCGTGACAAAAGTGAATCACATATCAATACGTATCGCAAATTGTTGGTTTACGGCTTCCGGCTACCATATTCATAGCCTGCGTGGGCATAAATACGAGATTTCATCTTAAAGTATGAACTTCTGGTTAGCTATAAAAGTATATGTTATTAGTATTTTGTTGAACACTTAGGTGGCAGACAAGCATACGGGCCACTTGATGGGAAGTGATTACCGTGGCCTATGAACGTAACACTCGCGCTGCCGACCCTGAAAGAATCTTTTAATGCTCCTATTGAAGAACCCCATATTAAAGGCGCTTGGGAAAACTACAGCAACTGTTCATTTAACATTTATTTAGGTGTAGGGGCCCCTTAAATACCATCGATCCCAAACTAACTCAACTGCGAACTGGTACTGGTCAGATCAAATGGCAATCATCTTCGTAAGTCCAGATAAGCAAATCAAGAAAAACGGAGCCTGGGATCCAAAGTGCATAGTTTGGATCCATTCGGGATTAACTGTGTGAAGATTATGAGAACATTGGCATTTATTTAAGGACTACATGCATGTTCTATATTTCCTAACTATAATATCGCTGATCATATAAGCGTCTAGATTATACTGGTTACTCCCGTAACTTCTTAGGGGCCGTGCAAGTATTACGTAAGCACTAAAGGGAGTAGGGGGGTATTTACATTGCTTATTTTTGATGACATGGGGGTGAGGGTATCTATGTAATGATTACGTAAGCAGTAGTTATTTACTTTTTCACACATAATACAGTATGCATTATCCATACATTACTGTAAAAAAAAAACATGAAAAGAAATATGCATATAGGTATCAATGTTCACGAATGGAGGGGGGGGGGGGAGTGTTGCTTACATGTATGCCAGTGGCAAGTGGAGATCTGTAGTCTCTGCCTACCCCACTGGGAAAAAGGCGTGACTGTATGTATGTATAACTTTAATGAATGCATCGTTATGTACGTACTGATACATATATTACAATTATTACTTAATTTGTAGGTCATTGAAGCATATTTATTTTTGGATTTATTTTAAATAATTCAAATTTGTGCAGTGTTTATGCAATAGCTGTATATTTTTAAATAAAGAATAATAAACAGTTAAGCATTATCTTATCCTCCGCTCTTAATATGTGTGCAGAATTTAGAAGAAACCTGGGAGTGCTTGAAACTTGCATGTCTTGGGTGTGAACTTGATTATTATAAAACGTATGCCAGTTTCTCAGCAGGCTGTATGTTCAAAAACAGCGACAGTAATTCTAGTTCTGAAGCTGAAAATATAACACTAAATATATTGAAAGAAAACGAAAGTCCCCCTCTTATTTAATTTGTATATTATTTTTAATACAACTTAGGTGGCAGACAGGCACACGGCCCACCTGATGGAAAGTGGCTGTCGTGACATATGAAAGTGTGCAACAAAAGGGGAGTTACACCCGTGCTCCGACCCTGTAAGAACAGAGAGTTTTTGTGCCATCAGTAGAGAAAAAGCAATCAGAACAAGCCTTGAGTCTTTCCACTGACACCACAAAAACTCTCCAGTGAGCTCTGGCTACCCTACTCACCGCCGGGAACACAACACGAGGTTATGACAGCCGTGGTATTCTGTAGGGTGGAGGTACTTGCCCAGTTACTACTCAATTGGGACGGGAATACCGTTATTTTTTACCACCTGGTGCATAACATGTTTACGTACATTTACGACTCGGTACTCACGGCTTTTTTCTTCTGGGTAGTTAAGTGACAAGAGCCAGCCCGTCATCGGCTTCTTAAAACACAACACAAAATCACAACCTTTCTCTATCATTAAACCTTTCTTCATCCAGTTTCTTCTACAAAAGCATTAAAAAAAATACAGAACATGGAACGTGTGTGTACGAGTCAGACTCACATATACCTACCAGTTTTTTTAAAGCATTCACGTGATCATTCATTTCCTATATGTCGTAAAACTAAGACATTAACCTTGAACCAACGCAATAACATCTACAGATACGTCTGTTTAGCACCAAAGCAGCTGAACCGGGTATCTCCTTATTCGGAGTGACAAACCGTTTCGTGACTACACACGTTTGTAAAAGCTGACACATTTAATATAACGTCATTTCTCTCTTTTATGTCAACAAATTGTAATTAATAGTCTTCTCGCGTTACGACTGCGTTTGAAACTCGATGTCACTCAGAACAATGCCTCAGTGTTGGATCTGTAATCGTTTCGTTACGTTGTGTACGATGTACAAGTTGTATAATACATGGTGTAGCCGTGAACTCCACACAAGTGCGTTGAATTCACCGAGGTCACTAGCGCTATAAACGCTAGCTCTGTTCAACATCAACACCGTATTAACGAACGTTTGTAAGCCATACATACCAACCTCTAAGTTATTTTTAATTTGCATAAGATAAAGAATGACACATTAATATGTAAATTAGAACTTGGCACATTCAACTAAATGGTGGTAAATGAGGACACTCCTTCAATTTACTCTGATTAACGAACAAGTTATGCGCCAATCAAATCCTGCAATTAAAGAACGTCACATGCCGATACGAGTGTAAAATGATCGTTAAAACTCCAGTGGGAGGATTTAGCTAACTAAAACGTTAGTTTTATCTTTTGGGTATACAATTTTATCCGTGTTTATAAACTGAAGTTCTAAAGGGACTTCAACTGATTTGAATTTGAAACGTTGGGTTGCGTTGCTTGGGGTATTTTGACCAAAATTTTCAGGATAGAACTATCTGGATTGCTTTTTGGTATGTCTGTTCACAAAATATATTTGTCTGCAAAATACCAAAGTTCAAAATTAAAAAGTAATACTTCCTTCCTCTAGACGTTCTAGAAATGAAATTGGCTCAGAAGACTTTATGTTGGATAGAGGCATCGAAAAAAAAAACAAATTTAGGACTCGTCAATACGACTTCACCTATAGAATAGAGGTGTCGAACTGAACAACGATGGATTATTTGCACGGTATGAGTAACAGCTACGGCACGTGCTATTCTGTATATCACAGGCGAGGGTATGTTTAGTTGGAAGAGTTAATCAGAACTCTCGCCATGGTGTTTAAATTATTTTACGTTAATACTATCTGAATCAGTTGCTAACATGCTCGAAACTTCTAGAACATCCACCATAGGCTTGTTTAATTGACTGAGGCAGTTATCCACGTGTCAGCGGACAGGTCGGCAGGTAATAAACAATACAGTTAATCACATGAGTCACGGTGGCAACGCATGCCACCAGAGTCGGCTGGTGAATCACCTTCCGCGCCGCGCACCTTCGTGACGACGCGTCACCAAAATTACGTGACGCGTGATTCGGTCGCTAAGTTGTACTTGAATAGGAGATTATTTGGTTAAATATGGTATATTACCACCACCAAGATAGCTTATTTACTATGAAGTGAGTTATACTTGGAATGTCTTTAGACATTTGTAATGAAAAATCGCAGAATAAGCAGGCTGGAGCTGAAGGAGACTGGCTACATCAGATAAATGACTGATGGCCGTGAAGCAAACGAGTCCTAGAGTAGAGACAGCTAATCGAAAAATGTAAGGTAGGACGACGTACATCAGTCAGATGGACTGGACTAGACTAGACTATAATATATTGAGTTTCGAATCCCATTGTCTCTGCTGCATACTGAGATTTTTCTACTGCGCATTGCGAATTGCGATGTACCTCTACTGCGCAGATGTAGATAATATGTTATGATCTCTTAAGTAATTGTATTATTTGCAATGCTATTAAAGTACAATTGCACTTAAAGGACTATTGCGCAGTTAAAAATTTACTTCAACAGCCTGAAGGGTAAACTGTACAGCTGTATATTTTCTGTCATTTAGGGAACCCTAAAGTCCTATTTCATAGTTAAGCCCACTCATAACACCCACGGGCAGATGTGGAATGGCTCTTGCATTCTTTGTCGCCGGGAACTAGGCTAGTATGGGAGACTAAAGTAAAAATGAAATGACCGATAGCATAAATAGAGTCGGCCATCTTTGTAGATTTATACAGGGATGGCAACGGGCGACGTATTCCGTGCCAAATAGTATGTTAAGTTAGGTATAAGTTACGATGGCGCCTGGAGTTTCAAGTGTGATTGCAGCTTAAGCAGTTAAAATAAAAATAGTTAAATGCTATATATTATGGTATTATTCTGACGGCGTTTCCCCTGGTCTGCTGTTGATGCGTTGAGGGTCAATTTCTGCTATCCCTAACCCACTCCTAACACAAGCAATTAGCTGAAGAGATCAGGGAGTCAGGGGAATCTAAGCTGTTGCAAACATGCTTTCATTAGTCGCTTGCCGTCAACTAGACTGAGATAGTATTCGTTCACTTCTTAACTTTTAGTTATTTCGACACTATATTTATACATACAGCTTTAGTATTTACAAACATTAAATATTGTGATTTGTTTAGTCTGAGCAGTGAGCATCTACTACAAGTATAATAAATGCATGACGCAACAACTTATTTGGGATTTTGAGAGATCCTTTTTCTTCAAGGTCGTGGGGTGGGGTATTGTTTTTCCCAGCACGAATAAACCGCCTTGATTAGCGAAGTGCCACCCTCTCAGATAAGAACAAGGTCTGACCCAAGTTCGCAATATTATTCGCGCAACTAGGCTTGCAGGATTTGCGACATATGTAAATGGTATAAATATCTAGATAATAACATTAATTTGATAAATATACTGCTGATAGAATATGGATAGAAAACACGAAGTACAGTAAAAGCAAAAAAAATATGATTTTCATTGACTGATAGAGGGGAAGCTCAAGGTACCTACTTGTTAGTTCGTAGTTTTTGACTAGTCGTGAGTTTACCGAGCAAATGGACAAAATATGATAATTATGCATAATTATGCACTTCAGGCATATGGAAATTGCACACAAAAGTTACATCACTAAAATATGTTACTGCTACATTATTAACAAATAATTCATATTTCTTTCGTAATTGCAAAAAACTGTATTCATGACTAAATATTTTGCAGTATGACTTCATGAGGCACATCTCATCCAGATTGAGAGTTGTCCCACTCAAGAAGAACCACACAACACTACAGAATCCATCCTTCGTGCTGTGTTCGTTGTTCCTTGGAGAATTTAAACTTCTAAAAGCATCGGATGTTTCTTTGTGTTTTAAAAGTTTTATAAAAATACCATCCACCCATAAAATACTCTTAATTACAATAATGCAAGTTGAATGAACATTGATATAGGCTCACATAGCGACTCCTGAAGACATCATCACCACAGCTGACAATATTCACCACCAAGGCCATTAGGTTTATGTTCGACTTGTCACACGGGTGATAACTTGTCAATGATTGCAGAATTTGATGCCATAATCATAGAACATAATTTAGTAAGCAAAGTCAAATAGACTTGTCAGAGACAACATTGCATAACAGGTCATCAATGTATACCTTCAGTCATTATTAGCTTACTCAATCTCAGCAGTGTACTTTCGAATAAGTAAAAGCGACTTTCTTTTAAGACTAAAGTATTAGACATGACATAAGACAGATTCAATACACTGAGCCTAATATCTAGGCGTCGTCGATGAATCATTACAAAACCTTCTGAGTAATGGAGTGAACATTAGGCATTCTCCGCACGGCACCGCTGGGCGATGACTGCTTAATGGCTCCTATACTTAGACAACAATTAGTGGATGGGTAAGAAAATTCTGTAATTTGTATAATTTATTGTCACGCTTTAAGCTATAGCTGTATAGATAGCGAGTCCTTACTTTCCTTGTTTTTAAACGTTAATGTTTTAGACAATATTAAACTTTGTTTATCTTTAGGCTATTACTATTTTTATGCGAGCCACGACAGTATGACTTCACTTCGGCTGAGGGTAAGCTAAGGAGTCTTGAGAATGAAGGATTATATTCTTTCTTAAAACGTCATTATAGACGCCAATGTAACAACAATAGTACAGTTGACTATTATAAGGCGAAAGAGAGTGCATCAAGCAAAAAGTGATAAGTACTGATCTAGTTTGCTTTTATGGTGTAGGTAGCCTGTAGTAAAGTTGTAGGAGGTGGAGGTGGAGGAGGTGTTTGTTCATGCTTGCCTGTCGTGCTGGCAGTTATCAGTTATGTATTACGTGTGTAGTTGCATTCAATAAAACATTTGCTAACCAGTGCAAACTTCTGACTGACTTGGTTGAAATTGCTCTATTGTCACATGATAAAAAAAAAATACAAATAAAAATCTTAATTTGCATTAAAAACAGTGCGAAAGATGTTACATTATTGGTTTCAGATAGGGTGGTCAATCACACACTTGAAATCACACAGTTCTTCACAAAATCAAAAAAATTACATAATTAGACGTCGCGTAATTATTATAAAATATTAGAAATTTTAAATGTCAATTTAGAGAATAATAATTAAATTAAGAATTTGCATAAATAATAGAAAAGAAATAATACATTATTCAACTTGTAATTAATTATATATGCACGATTTAATACCTCAGAGATTTAGTTATTTGTATATATAAAACAATAATTAAAATCCGAAAGTGTAATCAGAGGATAATTAGCAGTCTAGCTACTGACTTTCTTCTCAGTTCTACATAATACCTACTGCTAAGTCGAATCAAATCTGGAACCTCACGTACAACAGCACCAACTCACAAAGAAACCCCAATAATTAGCACAAACGAGGTAATAGAGATATTAATAAACCAACTTATTAAGCTTTTTCTTTACTATCTCCATAACAATACAAACAATTTGACTTACATAAGTTCCCACAGACCTTTGTTGTAACATTTCAGATGGTAAAACATGTCACAATATTGTGAATAGGACAAAAGAAAAACAAACGTCTATAGCCAAGAAATGATATCCAGCTGAGTAGCAGACAGATGTCGCGCCTCATAAATATACATCCCTGCGCGCCAGAGATGTCCGCAGTGTGCCATGGCGTGCGATACGTCGCGCCCTAAATATAAAGGTCAATATCGAAAGGTCACAAGCGCCTGGATCGGCCGGCCGACCGATATCGGCTCAAGTGTCTGTTACATACATTAAATATACACAACACAATACAACTGCAGGAAACCAAAGTTCAATCGTTAGTATGATTTAGAGCGGATTTCCAAAATAATAGGGAACTAATCTGTGTATTACAAGAATATATCTAATCACGTCTTTATCCCCGAAGGGTTAGGCAGAGATGAATTAACACCTACATTTCAAGAATCAATGTTTTCGACTCCACGTAATAGAGAGTGGGGGCCTATTGCGTCTTCCGGTCACTATTGTTGACTCGAGTCTTGTATATATGCCTGAGACTGAGCTGTATATATCTGTCTGATGTAAAACAGCCCTATCCCTTAGTCGCCTTGTACGACACTGCATAGGCAGAAATGGGGTGGCCCAAATTCTACTCTGCCGGGAGCCACGCGGCCTGTCTGTGTACCTATAAGTTTCATTAAAGCAGCAACCGGTGACCAGTATGAACGTTTCAAAAGCAGAGGTATAATTCACGCGCTGTCATCTACCTACCTAGAGGATGGTGGAAAGATCCGAAGAGAATGAGATAAAAGAATAGAATAGAAGGTAGGTCTCTATCACAGGTTGGTTCTAAGAATACTTGTGTGATTCTAAAACCAAACAAACATGAAGTTAGAATCAAACTTTTAAGCTAACTGATAAAAATAGGATTACCACAGTAGTATTTTTGTTATGGCTTATTCTGGGCTTTAAAAAACAATAGGTATACTTTCTTTGTCTATGATGCGTGAACTTTCCAACGATTAAGCTTAATGCTGTACAATACTAGTACAACATTAGTGCTTAAACCAACTTTCGTCGCGTAATGGAAACTGTACTCTGAGAGTAAACACGTAAGGTAAGTTTTAATTTACAGCTGAAGTTTAATACGCATTATACAAAATTTTGCGTAGGCGTTTTCAATTCTGCATGTAGGTGATGTGTCTGTTATGTTATAATAACTAAGTATTGTTAGAAGATGGATTTGTTACATATTTACTGAGAATTATTGTCCCTTTGCTTTCGTTAACAGGTAATCATATTAACAGCCTGTTAAGTACTTGTTACTCTAAAAGGAATCTATTCCTCAGCGCTTAAAACTACCTAATTGATACTTCTACAGGTGTAAAAGTAAAACCTAAGATATCACAAAAGCAATTTAAAGCTTTCATGCTACAAATCCAAAAGTCAAGAAACAAAACATTCTTCAGCCACTTAGGGCAAAATAAGTTTTGACAGGTTAAGAGTAGGCAACTGATTAGTGTAATTTCAGCGAGGGATGGAGGTTATGCGCGTCGAACACACAATTGAGTTAGGTAAGTTCTAAATTTAGAAACTCTTGCTCCATCTTTTTATTATTCCAAGAACCGGTATAGACTGAAGATTTTCAGAGAAATTTTGAATTACAAAAATCTTTCAGTGTGTAAAAAATAAGCAGTGGAGAATTTACGAACGTCGAATAGACAACTCAGTAAGTTTGTCTCAGATTGCGCATTCACCGACAACAAAATACCATGTCGCTTAAAATTACTTGAAATGGCGACGAGTGCAATGTGAGGATTTAAGTGATTAACATCGCACTGCAGTTTCACTCGCATAGTCCTAATCCCATAAGAATTTAGGGATAAAAAGTCTATTTTACTTAAGGCTGATGTAGTATTAGTAGTAGAAGCAGTAGAAGTTTATTGTAATCGGTTCAATTTTTCAAGTAGGATTCAATTTTTAACGACAAGATCGCTCATTTCGGTCAAGACCTTACGGATCTTCAGACATATCCGTTTTGATGACAGAATCTCAAGCTCTTTTGAAACAGTTTGTTCCGATATGATATAATCCAAAGAAATGTTGCCCCTAGCTCACAGGTAGCAACATTGTCACTTGCAGTTTTGCCTAGCTATCTATTGGTAAATTGTACTGGCGACCTGTTGCTACACCGAGCAGCTTTAGCCTGTCAAGCGAAGCCACCTCTTTTACATATACACAACAAACACCAGTAAAATGAAGATATAAACAGCACTAACTGTATAAGCCATTTTTTTGTCGCATGCTCAATTAGCAGTAACGATGGGTACAAAGCCGTTTACCCTGGGTAGGTACCGAAGGTCAGGTAACTTGTGTGATTCAGAACGATTATGAATCGGTTCATGTTTCCTTTGAGTAACGAATTAAGGCGTCTCTTGTCACGCTATTGTGTCACGTCAACTGAATGTTTATTAATAATGAAGAGACAGTCGTTGTGACTTGGACTATTTCTATGATTATCAAGTAATAAAATTTTATTCGAGCACTTATTAATGTCTATAAGACTTAGATTTATATTATTGAATAAGTGTTCTTTTTAATACACTTTCTATTTAGTTTAGCCGATAACTACACCATATCTTTTAGTTTTTATTACATTACTGTCCATCCCAAGGTTGCATAAGAAATTGCTTCAGTGATAAGGCCGCCCATTGTACATTGAACTGTATACATGCTACCTACTTGTCCTACTGTAAATCTATTGGTGTACAATAAAGAATTATTTATCTATCTAAGTGGTACTTGTAGTTGGTTATTGTAGCATACAGACGGACAGCTAAGGGGTATTCCCGAGTTGGCAAGCATTTTGCAATAAGGAAGAATATGAATTCCCACAGGCTACAGTGCTAATCTTGTCATGCCTTACACGCGTGATAGTTAGTGTTTGTTTATATATACCTATATGATGACGTGTGTGGGTGTCCATCTTATCGTCAATGCCTTGCACTTTATGTCTAAGCTTTCGTTTTCGCATTTAGCATAAGAATTTATTTTCGATTACTTGCTTAACGGGTAGATGCTTTACTTGTTTATCTTATAAATAAACAATAATAAAAAGATGTACACACAACATGTTGACTATATTATCTGTAAAATAAAAATTGAGTCGAATTGTCTACATAAACTCTGTTCCGAACTGTTTCATAATTTCGTCCCCTGGTTGTATGAACAAAAAGACTGATCGGCTAAAGTGATAGGAGCATTTAGCATTTACGCATTTTATGCTTTGGAGGGCGTAAAAGAGGACATAAGAAAAACAAAGCAGGGTGTAATGAGGAGAAGACGTATAATACTAAGGATGAGGCATAAAGAAGTCAAATTTCATTACTACAGCCTTTGATTGTCACCTGCTTGCCGGTTCTCCATGCCCTAAATGTTGGAGTTGGCATGGACAAACGTTCTTAAAAGGTATACAACATTACAATTTATTACACTAAAGTATATGGAAAGCGGATTTCTGCATGCCAACAATTGCATACCATAATAGTATCAGACAGTAAGCTATATCCACTCGCATGAATGTGCATACAATCCTTAAAAAGGCTGTATTGTCGTGTTGTTGGAGGCCGCTAAGGCTCTATAAATAACTTGGCTAAATAAACACAGACTACAAATCACCCCGCGGTATATTTAATTAGGCTATACTGTATATTCTGAGCCAGCCCCCTCAGTGAGATTGTGGCGATGGATCTGTGATTCAGTCGACTTTATTAAGCTTTTCGATGTAAATTTTCCTTATATTTGGCTGGCGATATATTTGTTACGAATTGTAAAGGTTTTTGAGAGAATATTTTGGAATGTTCAACATTATAATTTTGTGTAATAATGAATAGTTTATAAGTTACTAAGTATATAATTATAGGACTAAGATAAATGTTCTGATTGATGCACCGTGGCAAACATTTATAACTTTCCAATACTATATATATCTTCATCATTTACATATTGTATTTGCGGTGCTGGGCTGGCGTACTTACATAACCGATGACCTTTGTAGATGACCTAACGAAGTTATTACGTTTACAATAAATTATCACTTTTACATAACTGCAAATTTAATAAGAGAAAGAGGACAACTGCAAATGTTAAGAGAAGTGAAATGATAATTTATCAAGAGATCCGTATTCATCACAACGATGAACTAATGTACGTATATTACAATACTATAAATAAAGCTGAACTTTACGATAAGATAAAGTTATATTGGCTATATATTAAACTGGTGGTGGGTATATAAATCAACAATACTTCATAAGTTATATTGAAAGCTATCCCTAATCAACATTGGAATAGCGAAACGTAATCATAAATCTATAAACGTCGTACCAACATTAATAAATTACAACAAAGAAAATCTGAACATATCCTATGAGATAGCGTGTACATTTCACGGGCTCGAACGTGGGCGCGTCCGCTCCCAATAGCCCAGATAATACAAATGGGAACTTTGACCACAAATAATGAATGTCTTTGAATATAAGCATCAACTTGAGGCTAAATAACGAAAAAGTCATTTATTCGTAGGCTTTGAAGTGCTTTACTGGCATAGGTAAAGATAAAGATGAAACATGTGCCAAACATTCAGCAGCATATTATTGAACCCATTAACATATGCCCAGTTCTGGAGCTTAGAAACCTTCTTCACATGTTTTGCATTCTATAAATCTAAAATCTTGGAAACTTTTTTAAGACTTCTGATTGCCGTATAGATTTATTTTAAGTGACATCTAGATAACAATATCTTAATTTGGAGTCATAAACCATCAGAATGTGGATATTGGAATTCTTCATTGGCTAGTAGTAAATTGTTATAATACCACTTGGGTAGCAGACAAGCACATGGCCTCCACCGACTAGTGTTCTTTGGCTTGTACTATTTATTCCTATTAAATTTGTTAATCAAGAATTGTCTACTAAACTACTAACTACTAAACACATCTTGAAAACCCTTCAAAATGTATATCCAGTACTATCTGAAGCAAGAAGTAATTGAGATCACAAAATCTGGGAAATATATTACGTACCCAATATGATAAAGTGCTTATATTGAGCTATCAATCTAATATGAATAGACTATTATATCAGGAGATATATCAAGGAGAGTACGTTGATAGGTCGGTTTCGACTGACGCATTGAGATCGGCACCAACTCCATTAAGCCGATATTTCTGATTAAACTGCCAGACAATGCGACCAAGGTTTCCTCTTAAATATCTATAGAACCTTATCTTAAGATGAATGTGAATGATATTGATACAAGTAATTTAAAAAAGCTCAATGTCACCGGATTATTCCAACCGAACTTCATAATTTAAAAGTTTTATCATCGGCTGCAAAATGCTTGATGAAGCAGTAGATCCCAGATGTTGGTAATGTGCACGTTTCTCCTGCCTTCTGGTATAAGTGCAGCATCATGCTTGGGAAAGAAATTAGACGTAGTAGTCATTTGAATTGTTCAAAGGATTGGTGAACTAGATCCTGCTTTCCTGAAAAATATTATTTGCAGTTGTATGTTTGTCAAGCGTCTTAGTTACGACTTGAACGATTTGTTTTGTAAAACAAGTAGTTGACACATTCTTCTATGCCTAAGTGCCGAGTTGAATACAAACAAGTGTACTTACGTTGCTAATAATAATTATTACTAACAAAGTTTTGGTACTTATTTTGTAAACAAAGTATTACAATATAAGTCTTCTGGACTTAATGGATATCGAGAAACGGCGTAAGCTTTGACCGTAACTCTGACCGTACAGCATAATCCATAGCTAAGCAATTTGCGCGGGCAGCTGCGCACGCGGCGATTTATCGTCACCTTCAACTGAATGTGAAACCGCACTTGTTTGTTTGAATGTTTACAGCAACGACGAAACAATGCAAAATATATTTTTTTCTTAAGGTTAATTGATATCCAAGAAATATCCCTTGACGAGTACCTTCAGGTGGTTTTCAGTTTTTCAGCATTGTTTTTGTTAATTATGCTGTAATAATATAAAAGACGCATAACATTTTTCCAACAACTTCGGCATCAAAAGGAACCCTTTAGTAAAAGATTGCTTTTTGATATGTATTTTCCTGTAAAACTGCTGACAAGATGAAGCATTTCAAACGGTTTTGATCTCTCTCGATATGTAAACACAGTTTGCCCGGGGCATTCGAGGATTGCAGAAATTCCATCTTATCTGTAAGAGAACTTTTGCCCAACTCTTTATTAAAGTTATGTCAAAGAGGGATTGAGCGCTAGGGTTGACTTAAACAAGATGTATTTGTCAATTGCAATGCATCTTAAGGGACTTCGGCAAATAAAAGCTTTGAAGTACTTACGTGTACATTTATAATTGATAGAATATTCGTTGTGTACTTGTTATAGAATTCGATACTTGTAATTTTCAATAATAACATCAGGATTGAGTAAATTTTAAACTATTTTCAGTAATTAAAATTTAATTTACGTTTAACAGTAACATGACAGATTCCAGTTGTAATTTTCCAGCATGATATCGGTAGTTCAAGATTAGTTTAAAGTAATGTAATAACAAAAAAAAAAAAAAAAAAATACACAATTATTAATTTAAATGCGTATTTGACACAACTCTTGAGGTTGTCAAACTACAGATGAGACTGGGTAGTGCTTTCACATTCTACTTATAAAACGCAGTCTCTTTCTTTGTCCTAAGCCTCTTATTCATAGGTTTTTTTTGTGTGGCTTATAAAGTTTACCTGAATATTATAAAGCGTGGGTCGACCCAAAAGTAGCTACGAGAATTCATAACATATTAAGAGACAAACAATATTGCATTATAAGTTTGCTCTTCTCATAATCCTTGATTTAGTTGTAGACCAAGTACTGCTGGTGCCAGTTTTAACGTTTGATAAAAACATAAATATCACATTACTTTATAGATGACTGATGTACCAGATGCTTTCGTCTTTTTTATACCACTAATATAGGAACTGATACTAAACAATCATCATAGACAATGACGCTGCATCACGTGACCTACTCCTCTCCTTGCCTTATTCACTGTAAAAAATCATTTGTCATATTCGAAGTACCCAACCAGATATTATAGAAATCAGTTAGGTATGTATACAATTCGAGCATTTGGCAAGACAGCAACAAGATTAAAAATAAAAACTGTGCAACCTACAGTAAACATAACTAGGACCTAAAAGTACAGGCAAAAAATGGTTTGTCACGCCGATATTATTCTAGTCGAATGGAATATCAAGGACCTTTACGACATTGATTTCTTAGAACAGTTAGTCATCACCGCCATCGTCATCACCATCAAAAGTTATCCAAGCGTATTAAAGCATTAAACATTCTTTTAAAAAATAACCATTAGAGCTAGTTTGGAGTTTGCAATATATTGGCGTCACAAGCACCATGATCCCGAAGGAAACATCATAAGAAAATCATGACATTTTTAATTTGGTCCAGATATTTGCATGACAGATTGAGGAACATTAAATTGGCAAGACATTAAATTGGAAAATTATATTTCCATGGATTAAATGTATTTAACCAGGTTGGTCATTAAGTTAGTCGGAAGCCAAGATTTCTTTTCCAAAAAGATAATAGCACAAAGAAATGATACCGATTTCAAATTGCCAGCTTTCAGTTGTTCTGTGCCTGCAAATTAGTACTATCACCGCAATGCGAACTAATTTATACATGTTAATTCGTAATAAATTGTCTATTGTCGGTACAAAACTGCCGTTTCCCTCGGTTAATTTTAACAACTTAGCTTGTAGCATAGAATAACGCAGTCGAACGTTCAATTTGAACATTCTATAATGACTAGCTGCACAACAATCGCGCATATGTCACAGGCCATTGGGCACACTCAATGCCGCGGGTACTGCTAGACCGGCTTTAGTACTTTGATTACTTGCGAAAACTTACATCTGTAGCTATTCCAGTTCGATTCGATTTCTATACCTATGGTTACTGCTGTTTAACGTACCGTGCGATTTGGAGTCATGTAGGTACACGGAATAAACTGCCTTATTCTTCTCTAGTACCTACTACTGGAGTAATGTGGTCGCTGTGGATGGCCTATTTCATTGTGTAAATGTTCGTTTATCACCTCAGCTTTTGTATTAAAAATGTTTCTGTAATGTATTCCCGTACTGTAGTTACGGAAGAAAACGTTAGTAGTTTTTGACCGTTTCCTACAAAAATAAGTCTAATGTCTGAAATCAGTAATGTGAACTAAGATTTTGAATAATGCTTTACAATAGATCATAAAAATTACAATTTTCCCAGGTATACGCTATTCATACAAATTAAATATTAAATGAATAACATATACGTGTTGATAATTACTTTTTAACAAGAAGTTATGGCATCCAAAATTCATCTCAGTTTACGCAATTGTTTGTAAGTAATTACATTTTGATATAATTAATTAGTAAATTAATCACAATGAGACAATTCGTGGCGCGGAAAGCCGTTAAAATGGAACTACGACCGACCACGATGCGAGTCTGTGACAAACTGGCAACTTCTCAGCATTCTGAGGCTGCTGAACAGCCTCAGAATAGCTAGGAAGATTATAGTGCCTGTCGAATCTCTTCGACTTGCGTTGATCCAAGATTCGAGACACAAGAATCTACGGTCCCTTGCAATGGAGACTGATGTTGGCTGTACTGCCAAGCTCCGATTAGCTTGGGGGTAATATATATAGAAGGTTGTTTCAGTATAATGCGAGTATATCGCAGCGGATGACACTTATTCCTGCAATATTAAAATGAAGAAACAAGAAGAACATCCCCACCTTTAGTTGAAACACCGTACAAATACCAACGTGACATAATCCGCTCAAGTCTCAATGAATATTGTCACGTGCGCTCGATGAGGGAAATACGTGGGAATTTCACAGATGCTACAAAAATGTACAAGCTTTGCTGGACAGATATTCTTAGCCAGTGTTGACAGTCCACAAATACGGCTGTTTACACATACAGTTGTCACGTGGTTGAATACAGTATAGGATAAGAGGGTTGGGGGTTGTAGTGATTACATTCTCATTCCACAGACATTAGTATTTTCGTCCCGACGTGGTAAGACTATTACTGTCTAACTAGTACGTTTTCAAATTGAGCATCTCATAACAAAACAAATTCATAAAAAATTGAAAGCCCAGGATCCCAGAATTAAGAACTAAGAAGGATCTAAGAAACAACTTCATGAGTAAGTTCGTGATTTTCTTTACCTACAGAGGTGAGTCTTTTTCTCAAACTGTATTAATGAAGACTCTTGTTCAACTTAGTCACTGACTAAGGACCATCAGGTGGGCCGTGTGCTTGTCTGCTACCCAAGTATTATAAAAAAAAGGTTCACTATGAAATAAAAATAGGAACTAAATCCACAAAGAAACTGTTTTTGCGTAGTGAACAAAATATAAAACGTTTTCCAATATTCATTTCATAGAAGTTTCAAGTACCTATTCATTCCAGATCGTTTAACATTGAACTATAACTATGATATCAGCACGCAAAGGCAAAGTTGGTGTATTTATATTGGCCTGTATACGCAGTCGCCGGCTTTAAAAGCGTACTTCGTATATATTCTGGGCTCCGACGACCGACTCCCGGGGGAGAAAACCGTTCTAGCAATTATAAAGTCTACCTTTACATTAGGTAATTTACCACCAATTTCCCTGTCACGCTGTTGATTTTGTTGTAGATTGAATTGTGTTCTATTTTTAAACTTTCTGTGTAAGCTAAGGTGGGTTTATAGGGTTACACCAAGGTCTTCAAACGAGTCTCCAGCGCAGGCTTTTCTCTCGACAGTTAGGGAGTCATAACATATAATCACGCCTTTATCTCTGGACGGTTAGGCAGAGGTGAATTAACACCCACATTTCACCAAAAATACCACGGCCATATTAGCCTCGTGTAGTGTTCCCGGCGACGAGTAGGGTAGCCAGAGCTCACTGGAGAGTTTTTGTGCTGTCAGTGGGAAG
Source organism: Eilema griseolum (assembly GCA_963662185.1). NCBI lineage: Eukaryota > Metazoa > Arthropoda > Insecta > Lepidoptera > Erebidae > Eilema > Eilema griseolum. The sequence continues at coordinate 26,970,863 of OY759240.1, forward strand.
ACCAAAAGCTTGTCCTGCTTTTTCTTTTACACTGACGGCACAGAAACTCTGTGCTTACAGGGTTGGCAGCGCGAGTTCGACTCCCTTGGTTGCACACGTCCATAGGCCACGGTAACCACTTTCCATCGGGCGGATCACATGGCCGAATACAATTTTTTTATATCACTTTGTTGCCAGACAGACTTTGTCTGGCAACAAAGTGGTATAAAAAAATTGTATTCGGTCCCACGTAATAGGGGGATAGTGAGCCTATTGCCGTATTCCGGTTGACTCGAGCATCTGAGGCTGAGTCTGGGCATATATATCTGTCTGATGTTAAACAGCCCTATCCCTTAGTCGCCTTATACGACACCGCATAGGAAGAGATAGGGTGGCCCAAATTCTATTCTGCCGGGAACCATGCGACTTTAGAATATTAGATATAATAAGACGTGTTATAATGATGTCAAAATGGTTGCGTTACGTGGTGAAAAAAACCTAACGCGTTATTGGTTTGTAACAGACCTATCCCTTAGTCGTTGTGTTAAATTATGGATAATTAAGAGAATGTAACCCGAGCTCCAAGGTGCAGGCATTGGATGCAACAAGATTTACGCTGGCTGCGATGACCAAGATGAGTTTAAGCTAAGGTAGCAAACCAATAAGCGTTTATGAACGTCACAAAACATTACTTACTGAATTGATCAGGTTGAATTACAGTAGGGTTTGGTACTGTGCTGATTTGAGTCGTAATTCAATAATACATACCTGGAACAAATAAAATAGGGTACAATTAAAATTAAAATAAAAGTTTATATTCCTCCGCAATATATCGATATGAAAAACTTTAACATTTGGAGTAGTTAGAATGATGAAATGGATGTTAGGAAACTGCGCAGCCTTTAGTGATTGTAGAAATAATTACTTGGTGCGTAGTAATTTAGTAAACTAAAAACATTTAACAAATAAAAACACGACTGCTGTCTAAAACATCGACACAAGTTTGATAGCAGGTCGTACCCATTAATTTTTTTTAATTTTTTTTTTTATACCACTTAGTTGGCAGACAAGCACACGGCCCACCTGATGGGAAGCGGTTACCGTGACCTATGGACGTATGCAACACCAGGGGTGTCACACTCGTGCTGCCGACCATGAAGAAACCTTCTGATGTCCCTCTTGAAGAACTTTTCTTTTGGTTTATGTTTGGTAAAAGGGGTACCGCCTGCTATTAAATTTGTTTGTTTCGATCTTTTAGACAGCAGTCGACTTTTATTTTTTATAATTAATTTTATTTTAAACTTTTTAGTTACGAACATTTATATATTTTTATAATTTCCTTTTAATTCCCTTCATTTTCGATATACTACTCGATAAAATTGAGAAAAAAAATTGCCAACACGCATTTTAGCACTAAAAATCTACACTATACTTTTTATTGACATTTTATATACCCTTATGGCACTTGGGAGATAAACACCTTTCATTCATCGAAATCCGTCAAGCCATTAGGCCTGTAGAGGGGCATAAAAATACATACATACGCGCGTAACACATCACCCTCGTGAGCGCAGTCGGGTAAAAAGAAAAGAACAATATATATATTATAAGGAATTTTTTCGAGATTCACGATTAATTTTCTTATTACACTGTTCTGGTTACTTTTCAGTAGTTAAGGCCACTAGGAGACGTGGCCATGGTTACTGCAAAGTTATAGATACGAATAGTAGCCGTGTTGTTTCCGGCAGAGTAGAATTTGGACCACCCCATCTCTTCCCATGCGGTGTCGTACAAGGCGACTAAGGGATAAGACTGTTTAACATCAGGCAGATATAGACAGTCCAGACTCAGTCACAGATGCATGGCTCGAGGCAACAATAGTGCCCGGAAAACGGCAATAGGCTCACCCCCTATTACGTGGGAGCGAATACAATGATGGTGAAATGTGGATGTTAATTCACTTCTGCCTAACCCTCCGGGGAAAAAGGTGTCATTATATGTATGTATGTAGTTGTCTTCCAGCTTCAAGTCCCTAATTTCTAGGAGTAGCTCCTTGCACCCAGTTTGTTACTATTTCTTACGTGACTATTAGAATGTCTGGTATATTGAAAGTAAGTCTTGAATTTACTGCAAATTGTTTCTTCTTATCATGAACCACTTAGCTGAAATCTTCATTATTACGTTTATCTTGAATAGATAAGAATTCTAGATTTGCAGCTCACTGCACACCAAAAGAACGATACAATGGGGTAATTTTTCAGATTTTATTAAAATAAATAATAGTAAAAAATAGTCGAAATTACGTACATTCCTGTTTTCATTTTATGAATTTTTCACCCAACTACTAATAGTATGAAGTCATACGTTAGTATGTTACACAAGTTTCTACAGAACTTAGACGAGGCTAATTCGCTCACCTCGACGCAAGCACAAGTGCAACAGGATATGCAGTTATCAATGAGTTCGAACGAGAACCAAATACGACTTGTCATACTTTGCCGAGATTACTACGACTTGTCATACTTTGCCGAGATTACTACGACTTGTCATACTTTGCTCAAGTTTTTCCTTCTTCCTTCAGTCCTGGGTTCATTAAGCGGGGCGTGAAAAAGCATCTGATGAGGCCACCAAGCTCAGTGCCACCATTGTAACATGCTACATGTCTATAATGGTGACCCTCTTACTTGAATCTTTGCCAATAGTTTACCATCAGGCGAGTTGAAGTCATATTTTTTATTTTTATACCACTTAGGTGGCAGACAAGCACACGACCCAGCTCATGGAAAGTGGTTACCGTGGCCTATGGACATGTGTAACACCAGAGGAGCCACACTCGCGCTACCGACCCTGTAAGCACAGAGTCGCTGGCGCGTCCTCTATTAAAAAAATACAACGCTATACACATTACGATAGCATTGAGATAAGATAACATATGTTAGTCATTTCAATATAGGACCATTGATGAAAACCATCCCAGCATTTGGCCGCATGGCAACAAGCACGAGGTTACGTTAGAAACCTTTACTTACGCGTTATCGTACGCGGAACAGTCTGTGCCCTCTCTAGTATCACGTAACCAGAGATCAATGCACCGCGCACCGGGCCGCGGCCGCCCGGGCCGAACCTCGTGCCGAGAAGCACTACGTCACGCCTTTCTCTCGTCTGCCGGCTGTCTGGCAGTCTGGTCGGCGTGATAATAGATTCACTTATAGGGCGAGCCGAGATTATTGTGAATCGAAGCGTATGACTTGTTAATGACTTGTCATTTCCGCTTTTTGTGTGTGTAGAGATTTCGTATTCTTTCTTTTTCTAATTAGGTAGTGAAAGAGGTGTTACCAAGTATCACAACCTGTCAATTTTCTTTGTTGTCGTAATGGAATGCGTATTAATTTTGTTCGTGACTTTATCCTGAAACACTGTTCGACTTCGCAGTCGCACTCGCCATCGCTGATCAAGAGATTATCAGAAGTACTTTTGAAGTGGCAAACAAGCAGACGAAGTATCTGATTGTAAGCAACAGACCTTCAAAATGGAAGCAGGAAAGTAAATGAGGCAAAGCTTTCGACATTGTTAAAAACCAAACGAATAATCCCACGTAAGGCGTGTTTAGTTCTCTGAAGGGAAGTACTTCGGCCGTCAAGTGGCGTTGGAAAACTTCAAACGGGAAATCCTGTTATGGATGTTTTCTTATACAGCTACGCTTATTGAGTTGTTATGGAGTTGATTTAAACAGCTATAGACAGTTTACACAAAAAAGTTGTGTTTTAAGACACGTTCGGTATGACTTCATGTCAGTGTAGTTGTTGATAAAATACACACTTTCTGTGTTATAATACGATTCAGGTTTCGTCCAACCTTTAATACTGGAGGAAATCGCAGTTGGTAATAATCACCTAAGACTTTGAGAGCTCGGGCTACGCCTGTCAATCTCCGAAAGGAAAGATAGGGTGTTTTAACACCCATATTACGCAAACTATGATTTTCGGTCCCAGACAATTTGGTTTATCTTGGTTTCTACGGGAGGACCTAAACCGAGGCCAGTGAGCCAATGGAAGGTTCAATCTTCAGCAAGATTTGTAAAAACAGCAAACACGACTAGACTAGCATACTTGCCGAATCATGAAGACGATGCGAATAACGGGGCCCATCCTCCACTCAGCCTCGCTAATCGTTTCCTAAAGATTGGCAGTAAGTAGGCTACGCGTGCGTCATCGTATAGGCACAAAAAGCGTTTTAGTGTAACTTTCTAAGGAGAATGTACGGTCAGCAATGACGCTAGATTGGACTGAGTAGGTACTGAATTATTAAAGGTTATATATTGACATAGATTTTATTTCAGACTATCGGCCTCATCGGCACTTAGGGCTATATTCCGTACGTTACCCTCGATATCTAATTGTAGAGGCGGTTGAACCGATACTTTTCGTGAAGCGACTGACATCCAAGAAAAAATGGCGATATCATAGTTCTTTGGTAAAACTAGTCGGACCAATGCAAATATTTAATACACTGAGCGGGGATCGAATCCGCGCCTCCTGCGTAGCGGTACCTCCACGCCACGAGGCTGTCTTTATATCTAATTCTAGAGTTACACCTGCTAAACTAAGAACGCGGACTATCCTCCCAAGGTTGGAAGCTCAGACAGAAGTCGCTCCCAGAATCAATATCAATCAAAAACTATCAGCTCATATGACACCAAAGCACAAAATCTGGATGCAATTATACCACTTAGGTGGCAGACAAGCACACGGCCCACCTGATGGAAAGTGGTTACCGTGGCCTATGGACGTTTGTCACAGTCGACAGTCACAGTCGCGCTGCCAACCCTGTAAATACAGAGTTACTGTGCCGTCGGTGTAGAAGGAAAGCAGAACAAGCCTTTAGTCTTCCCACTAACAGCACAAATTCTTCAGTGAGCTCTGGCTACCCAACTCACCGCTGGGAACACAAGACGAAGTTATTATAGCCGCGGTATTCTGTAGGGCGGAGGTACTTCCCCAGTTGAACTGCTCAATTGGGCGGAAATACCGCCGTGTCCTACCTCCTTTTTAATAAATCGCTATGCTAATTGTAGGAATATACCATTAGCGTCCAACAAAAGATTTCATAATAGGTGATTGCCTTGAGGGCGAAGGACACAATATTATCCCAGTTACATCCAAGGTTATCCTTGGTGCTCGGATGAAGAAAATAAGGCGAGATGACCTTGGCTTCTTGAGAAATGCATAGCAACTACCAACCACTTACTAATTCTACTAGATACATATTACACATTCTATAAAGATTACACATTCCAGTACTTTGATAACGCGATACAATAACAATCTATCTCATTATCTGGATGATAACGGTGATTAACAAACAGATGACAGTACATAAGTTCCATGTCACTTTGGTCGTTTTGTTGGTACAATACATTCTTGGCATTACTGCTTGGGATTCCCCTAAAATATCACCAGAATTCTTTAGTCTTACAAGTTCAGTATAGGTATAGATACGTCCCCAAACTGATGATGTATTTAGTTCAAGGTTTACCTGATGGGAAAGGTCAGTGTTGTGAGTCGAATTCTATGGTTTTTACAAGCGACTAACATGAAGGTTTTCTCTAAGAATATGCTAGGATGAAATCGACACCCCCATGCAACATCATTGTAACTCACTTTTTGGCCAAATTGAGTTACGATGCTATGGCAATTCATAAAAAAAAGATCTTTCGATGTGTGTAATCAGCGTAACTCTACGTTTGCTCGTTCCCGAGTTATAAGAGTGGCAAAAGCATTGTAACTCATTAAAAAAATTGAATTTCCGAGAAAAATCATTGTAACATTATTTACGAACTAAAAAATATCACGTACGTTCAACCGATGACATACAACAAGATTGTAAATTGAATTACAATTTTAGTGCATGGAAATTTCGAACCCACTTAAGCCAAAACATAATGCTACTTAATCGTAACATTAGTTACAGTGTTGTTGCACGACTATTTATAAAGAATTTTAATAAGTTATGAACTGTATGATGCGTTACGATGTTATTGCACGATAATTTATATTAGATTTTGACGTGTCACGACCTGTATAGTGCATTACGATGTTTTCACTCGATAGATCACTCCCACATTGGTTGAAATTAACGAACCCGTGCGACTGCGTAATTTAGTAAACAATAATAAAAAGAGGTATTTATGTGTTTATAGCATTTGCGATTGTATTATTATGTCTAAAATAAAAAAACGTTCGCATAATCTAATAAATTTGGCATTAGCAATGAGTGGAATTGCAAATGGTAAGTTAAATTTATAAATATAATAATCAATTACTAAATATTAAGTAGGTAAACCCTGCACTCGGAAATAATTCACCTACATACTTCAATTTTAGACCAAGAAGCAGCTTCAACTTCTTATAGAGCTGATGCAGACCGTACTCCTCAACAAACTGAAACTCGGTGCTCACCAACCCCAACAACCCCGCTGATACCACTAGTTTCACCACCCCCTCCGCTCACACCACCTCCACCAACCCTACCGCCTCCACCGCATGATGACTGTAATTTTATTTACCATGGTAAGTTTATTGTTTAACATTTATATTCATCATACTAGAGAGGGTTAAACTGCGGTTAGAATAAGTGTAAGATAAATATCGTGTATACACCACGATAATTATCTTACATAAAGTACAGTACAGTCAGCATCCAATCGATATTGACTACTGAAGTACTCAAAAAGACGATTTTAGGAACTTTTTGACTACTTTGCTAGTCAAGATCGATTTGATGCTGACTGTACGAACTGATTTTATTTTTATTTTTTTAGGACAAGATTTACTTTTGTTTAAAAATGATCTACGAACTAGACCGCCCGTGAATATTGTCAAGGTAATTCCACTCCATCCAGCAGAAAGGAACCATTTTCACCTGACGTTTCGGAATACATCCCCTCAGATCACAATGGTTAGTAGTTTCATTGTAAACTCTTCTGTTGGTAGTTAGCTATTGATTTTTAGTGTATTTTGATATATAATTTGCTTTATCATTAGTTTCAGAACATAATTTATCTGAACATAGTACTCCTCTGCAAGAACAATCAGAAGCCCTAATTAACGCACAAGCACAAATTGACATAATTCCTGAAGTTCCTGAAGGTACCTATTCTAAAATGTATTCTTACCTGTCCTTCGATACTAGTGGCATAATTTTTCGTTTTTAATTAAATATTTGATTTACTACAGGTTCCATTAAAAAAGTGACAAGAAACGTTCCAAAAAAATCAAATCCAGGCCGAAAACGGGAACTTAATAAAGAAAACTGGAAGCGCAACGTAAATAAACGCTGTAGGAATTTAGGTGAACAATACATAAACAGAAAGGGAGCTATAGTGCAAAAGAAAACTATGAGAAGTGGTTGTAACTATACTTGTATCAGAAAATGTAAAGATAGGATATTATCTGAAATAGCAAGACATAAAATTTTTAAGGATTTTTGGGCTTTGGGTGACCATTCAAAGCATGGATCACTTCGATTAGATGTGCCAAAACAACAGGGGAACGCTACGTTGTCACTGAATTAGATCAAAATCTAATTTTAGATTTTAAAGTTCTTCTTAAGAAAAAGAAAAACTGGGATTTGGACTCTACTGGGAAAAAAGAATACCTTTTGGTCTAAAATAAAGCATATTAAGATTGAGAATGGAAACTCTCACCTTATATACTTCCAATACGATTATTTAAGTGACCAGTACTCATCTTTGGACCTTGCTGTAAAACCAACGACACGCTCCACAAGAACAAAGAAAGCAAAAGACACAATTGAATGTGAGCCGACAGAAGAGGATGACCGTATTCCTACATTATACAAAAAATTGCTGCCAATTTCGACTGCAAAGTATAAAGATCTTGTCAGTTTGTGTAAGTCGCATGCGATTCCAGAGATTTATCACAATTATTATTTGACCCTTCCTAATTCAACTCAAATAGATGATAATAACGACAGTGACGATCGATTAAAAAATAATTCAAAATGTTTTGTTTGCTACCCGGTATTATGGTTGATTGGTTTGAGTTTTAATTTAATATTTTGTTGCTCTATAAGTATTAAAAATAATTTGTTTTCGTTTAATATATCTCTGCTGCTGAGCTATTTTAGTTGATTGTTGTAAAATTAAACTGATTTAAGAGTTTCAAATTAAACTGTTTTAGTATGAAAATGCAGGTGAAGATGGTTGATTGTTTTGAGATTTAATAAATATACGAAATGAATACCGCCTTTTTTTAGTATAAACCTCTAAAATTAATATCTACTAATACTGATTTCATAGTTCTCTAAAGGGTTTTCACTGTTTTTATGATAATTACTTAAGTTTTACAATGAAACACTTTGTTAGACTGTTTAAATTTTCCATGCAAAATAATTGTAATTCTGAGTTACAATGATTTTACAACAAAAAAAAAAAAAATCTGACGAAAAACTTCATTGTAACTCAGAGTTACAATGTTTTTCATTGTAATTGACGCGCTATTATAACGTACTGTTTTTCATGTAAGTCATGAAAACCCATGGAAACGTGTTTTCTTAGATAATCCGCATGCACCTATAAATAGTTTAAGGAAAAAAAATACGGTCACAACAGTTTTTGTAACTGTATAGGTAAACAGTAAAATGATACAACGTTTCAAAACTTCAAATCGCTCTCCTCGAAAAACATGAAAAGTGAATTACAATGATGTTGCATGGGGGTGTCGAAATGTGGTTCCACCTGTTACTACCATGCCCGCTTTCATGAAGGTCGGAGATCATTGAGTAGCCTCCGATGCCCGAGTCGCGTCCGCGGTTCGCGGGCTATGTTGGTCGGGAGCGACCAGAGGCTCCTCCGGACACGCTCTACCTCCTTCTCAAGTATTACTAGCTAGAATGAGGCGGCAGCAACCCACAGGTGAAGCCTTTGGTGTTGCACACTTCCATAAGCCACGGTAACCACTTCCCATTAGGTCTACACTGTGTTTATTATCATTTCATGATTTTATACACTTCGTTGATTAAAGATCACCTAGAATGAACCACACTACAAGTCGCAAAAATTTCAAAGCATGCATGGGCCTGATGACGTCATTAGATTGGAAAATCGGTCATGTACGCTTGACGTAATAATTATCTGATAAGCGACGTTTAAGGCGCACTGATAACAGGATAAGATAGCGGTGTTAATATTGTTGTACCGTTGATACCACAGATGTAGAGCAGGCTAGATAGCACGTGTGCATTAAGTAAATAGTGTGAAAACTATGTCATTTTCTTGCTACTACCTTTGACGTCACATGACTAACGTTAACAGAACCGTTTTAATTTGTTATAGATCTCTAATTACCGCAATCATTCTCATAGCGATTTCAGCTGCGCGTCCAAAGGTTGCACTTTGGAGCCAGAGTTCTGCTTATAGATTTTAATAACTATGTCGGCTTTTTCAGAAACGACTGCCGTCTGCCCCACTCTGATAGGAAAGTCTGCTAGAAGCTCTTCCGTTGTTTAACAGGTACACAGACTTGCCGAAGAGGCTAGTAAGTAAGAGTGCGAAAAAGTGCGGCAAGTTTTTTTGTGACACGTTGTGACGGGCGGCTTGCGCATTCTAGCTTAGTCTAAATCTGTGGTTAATGCCTACTTAAGTGTAAACATGCGATTAAAGTATTTTCTTAATGGCCGATCAGTACATACATTACTTGGCATACTGGTTCCGCTCGCTATCACCGTTTACAAACTCGTTTGGAATGAGCAGATACTCGATGCCACAACGGTAGTAATTCGCCGCGAGAACAGTAAGGAATTCCACAAATTCAATATTTTTAGGGTTCCGTACCTCAAAAGGAAAAAAGCGAAACCCTTATAGGATCACTTCGATGTCCGTTTATCTGTTAAGCTCTTTTTTTCAGGAATGTGTGGAGGTATCAAATTGAAAATCGTACCACATACTCAAATTTATAATGTCTTGAAACTGTGCAAAACTAAAATTTCTAAGCTAACGCATTCAAAATATATCACGGGTTATGTAGCTTGGTAAGGCATTTGCAATCAAAGATTCAGAATAGGCAATATATTAGCAAAACCGTGCGTGTATTTTTTCTCCAGGACCAACAACGCCATGTGAACCCTTTAGTAAAAATGCTCGGCGAGAAAAGAAACATTGACTTAAATCAACTTTTAACGGACTTAATTGCACATCAATTGCATGCACGCTGGTTGAGATTGGTCTTGACCTGGACTCTCTCTAAAACCAACGATGTTTTAGACAGAGTCCAGGTCAAGACCAATCTCATATTAACACGTCTTTTACCCACCCTTAACCTCACAAATCTGTATCGCAAATCTTCTTTCGTCCATACTCTATGCGTGTCCACCTCAGATTGGCACTCCTTTCTCTATCTTGATCACTACTATCACGCTATCACATGATCCGTCAAATAGGTGCATACAAATAAATTCACACAGACCTAGGGTGTACCCCAGCTGCATTAATCCAATCATACGCGAACCATCTGTGTGCTAACATCGTGCAATATGCAATTACAAGATAGTTTCAAGTGAAAATAGATGGCAATTTGATCAATTTATTTTAATTAAAAAGGAATGATTGCGTGGGAATGTGTTCCATAGGAGTTACGACTCTTTTTATTGATGTAATCTAGAACGATGCCTGCGGGCAATGAGTTGGTGACGTGAGCTATTATGCACTTATTGCTTTTACGTCAAAGTCGGCATCTATTGACTCGAATACATACATGTTAGTATTTTATCAGATTGATAGCGATACTATGGAAGATAAAAGGTGAACGGAATCTGGAAATTGTATAAGTAAAAATAGTAAAATGGGGTAAAGATTGAGTAGAATTTTTAGATCATATAGAATTAAGTAGTATTTCATTCAGGCCTCACAATCCTGAGAGGAAAGCCGGAGGTCACAGCTGCTAAGGCTTGCTGGAGAGGTTGGTTTGGCTCCAAAGATAGGGCCCCATACCTACACCCTACAGGCCATTTGTGTGATCACAAAAACACACTTACCTACATGTACCCACATATATTTAAGGCTTCCTTCAACTTTCAAAAGCGAACAGAACCAGTTTAATTATCATTTAAATTAGTAATTAGATCTCGTGTCCGATTACATCTCATATTAAATACAAACAGCAAGCAACTGGCTTTGACATCGCATTCGGAACCTTGTAAATGGGACCATCTGCGAAAAACGGCCATTAACAAATGAGATATCATCATTATCGATTTTCCCTGTTGCATCCGAGTTCACTTTAGAGTTTGGGGTTCACTTTTCGTTGTAAGCCAAACATACTTTACGGGGAAAAATGCATTTGCTATTACGGGAGCGACTGTCGTCTACCCTGCCAACGTCCGCTGATCGGTAGGTGTACCAGCTAGAAGTTTCGGTTGGCTTGGCCGACGAAAGATGTTTTTAGGACTACTGTCACTCATTTTGCAAATTTATTTGTACCATCTACTACTGGAAATGAGTTAACAAGTACCGACTTGTTTGCCAATTTACAGTAGTAGATGGTCTCACACAGTTCAAGGACTGTCTTGAACTGAAAACGCAAAATATAAATTTATACAACTTGTTATTTTCCTGAATCGGCATTTATTACAAAACGCATGTGAAGTGCTATTCAAAATGGCGGTTTGACAATTATCTTCGTATTTGAAACGTATAGTGGCGGAGATAGCAATCGAGACCTGGCTTGCCTCGCTCCGTGTGCGCAATAAACCGCACTAACCATTCAAATTGAGTTATTCTAGTAGTAGTTAGTCGCGGTCTACAACGTCGTCTCAATTTTGCTCTGGTAATCGGCCTAACCACGGAACCACGTTCTCCCTTGAGATGCAGACTTTGTATGGTAGGCTTTTTATGTCGTCTAAAATCCAGTGGATAGTTATATTATTGTTTAGTAGCGAAATGACTACTAGACAATATCGTAAAGGAGTCCATTCAACATTTTATACGATATTCTTATGAAAAATGGCTATAAAAATTGCTACGACAGGCACGCAGAGGAGAAAGAACTGATCGATAAAGCCTAACAAGTAAAGAGATTTTTCAGAAAGTGTTCATATCCTGTACGTGACGTTTAATTCTACCTATCGCAATGAAGTAAATTTTGGACAGGCTGGATATAAGCGGAAAACATGGGGCTATGGCCTACATTGGAAGAGGCAAATGTGCAGTAATATGGACTGCAATAGGTTAATTCGAGGCAAAATTCGTTAAATAGTTTTTATTTTAAAGTTTTTCTCCACTCAAATTATACAATGATTGAAACAAAAACTTCAACCAATATGAATGACACACTTATAAGTGTTACCATTAAAATGTTCTCCGTTAGAAGACAATGGTGGTCAGAAATAATGTGATTTTAATAACAAGTACAGCGACCCCTTGGCCGACAATGCAACACGTCGAACCAAACGTGTTTGAGGATAAATTATATCGTATGTAGGTACTGTTAGCAAAAACATCACAACAAGAACAAAGAGTGCTTTGTCATTTCTGATTATAATAGGAGAACGCCGTATAGAATCCCTAGCAATTTTACGGTCATATCAGTATGCTGAAATAGTTCCAAAATGAACGCCTAAAATGTAATTTTTGAGGAACACCGAGGCAGTAATTTCTATAGTGATTAAATCAGTAAAAAATGCGGGTATAACGATTTCTCGTGGCCGATGCGCAAGTCTGTAAGTCATACCCGGTTTCAGGAGAGTTACTTCTAGTTCATGATCAAGTAAAGACTACTCCACTGACAGCAAAAATAATATTGTGCACACTGTGCAGTATGCATCAACAATAGCACAATGCACAATGTTAGATCTCTGGACCTACAAGGTAATAAAATAAATGAAGCGCAATCCTAGGAGTAAAAGTTTATTACATATGTTCCGTAAAAATGTGATAATGAATGCGATACCAAAATACTGGTTTAGAAGTTAGTAGAGAAACAGTCAGACGCCTAAAAGTAACTCTGATTCATTCCTTTAATGATAATAATAACAAATAGCAAAGAAAGAAAACTAGCAACAATGTACATATTAACAAAACTCTACTCAACTGTTTGTAAGTAAATGCTTACTACAAAACACAACAATGAATGGGAAATGAGTGATGTTGGAATGGTTGGAAATGTATCTCATTCTCTTAACGCTCAGCGCCAGGTCTTAGTTTGATGAACCGAAATGGATAAACAATACGTTAAAGATCTCTACATAGTTTGCAATTATTTATATTATGTTATACTGAAACAGCGAGGATTCTCAATGTTAGCAACGTTACTTAAGGTCTCATTTAATTGTTTTTTGTGTACAAGATCAAGAGCAAAAGCCGGAGCATGTAACTATCGATGTATCTGAGAACAGATTGTACAGAAAAATTTGAAAGATTGTCTATACAATCTGTCCTACATGAGGCTATAAGCTTGAGAAACAATGTACTAAATAATTTGGTGACATTAGCAATAAGAACCATGATCTTGGCTAAAGAACAAGTCAAGAATGAATGTTGATAGTATAACTACGTATATATAGTTGGTAACATAATCGGCATCAAGCCATTGTCGAACGACAAGTTTAAGTGCTGAGGTTGTCGAGACACTATCGGTACACAAATCCCGTGTCGCTGTCGGCGTGAGGTCGTCGGGTCGATGTTTCTCGTGCAAATGGCTATGAGCTCTCGAATTACCTTGTTAGTTGGTGACACCAGACAGCCATTTATATTGTTTGCAGGAATAACTCAATTTTAATGATTGATATTATGCCTTCAAACTATACAAAGAGGTACTGGTTCTAATAAGAGATTTTATTTCATTACTACTGTCATCAATGTGAGCAGATCTCTCGAATAGTTCTAAACTATTTACGTATATTTATGAACGTCTTAGAAGAATATTTTTCCCCAACCTGCGTAGATTGATCCCAATCTCGAAACCCATAGGATCTATTCCCGGGATAAAACTAGCCTGTCTTCCTATCGGTTACAATCTGGCTGTGTGTAAAATTTTAGACGATGAATTTGAGTAGATTTTTTTTCATTATGCATTCATTAAAGTTTGCTTGTCATAATTTTACATAAAATATGTAAAAATACTACAAGCAAAACTGACTTTGAAATTATTATATTAGTAACTGATACAAAAGAAAAAATCACAGTCGTAGTGAACCTTTTCGCAACTTATTGGATTCAACAAATTATGATAAGAAAATCGATGTCGAACTGACGTAGTTGTTCGCTTCACACCCGGCACCGCATAATCTCATTTTATCCGCGTCAGAAAATATACGTGGGTAGTCGTTAAGTAACAATACTCATACGAAACAGTCGTGTCGTGGTCTATGATGTGACACATAATCCCCAATTCCCAAAACTCGAAATGAAAGTAGCATTTACAGATTTGTTACCGCACTTACCGGAATTAGAATTACGTAAACTGAACCAATACTGTAACACTTTTATGTATGAAGATGCCACTTTACGCAAATATTCGTGGACGTTTTGCAAAATACCGTTCAAATTTTACGGACTAGACAATTCGCGGCCTTCGTGTGCCTTTCAATACGCGACAATTTGCGTGCCCTAGAAATTAGGAGAACAAACTCATTTAAATTCTCTTCATATGCAATCTCAATATATTATTTGTGACACACAAGCAGCGATATGCGGAAATGTTTTGTTTTTCTAATACAATAAATAAAGTGGTTACACTTTCACTGCGCCAATATTCGGCATGCAAAGTAGCTCTCTTCCTATCCCACATGTAAGTACTTATGTGAAATAATTTTCACTTTCGAACAAAAAAAGGTTAAGAAAAAAAGGCACCATGGAGTTTAATAACTGTGTCGATGACCCTGAGATGAAAGTATGTTGGTTGTAACGAGTCGAGCGCTCATACAATAAAATATGGTTCTTACTGCGTCGCAATACATCTGGCAACGATCGCGTATCGACTCTGTACATGATGCATAAAAAATACTGTAAAAAATTTGTCGATTATTAATCATGAATGAGTCAGATGGTTCTACAATGATGGTCTCAAAGGTGAACTAGCTAGAAAGGTGATAGGAAATGAATGTAAACATTTTCAAGGAAAATGTATTATTGTTTTGTTGTTAATTACTTTAAAATATGTCGACCGACGAGATCTGAGTATGTCCTTACGCGTGTGAGAGGAAACGTCAAAGACAAACGTGATGTAAATTAGGTAGGCAGAGCGACTTGCTATTTAAATGTAATTTACCGGCGGCGTCGAGAGGTAAATTAATCTGTTCATTACAGCACTCACAAATTTTGGTTGTAATAACCGACAAAAGGTTAAATTAGTACGTTTAATTGTGACACGTTATTAATAAAACGGAACATTAACTTATGTTTTATGAACTGCAGACTATAATCAACGCCAACGCATTAATTAAGTCTGGTAAGTATGAAGCGTTCAGCTCTGACATTCTCTATAATAGTCGCTTTCTATAGGCTAAACACAAGAGTATCGGGTAGTAAAAACATTTTAAAATATTATGATATTGAGACCGCTATCCGTATACCAATATTAATGGAAATACATTTTTCGAATTATTAATAATATCTGAATATTCATGACTCGTCAGTGTAACGAAAACGACATTGAGTGGCTCTAGGTTACAAATTAGACAATTGACGAAAGCTGAAGATCAGTTGACCTTTGTGCGACAAGGTCACTCTTAAATAAACCGACATTCTCAGGCTTTACGTATGTTGAGACAGAACTTTTTCTAGGAACATTTTGAAAACATCTTTGGAATAGCGGGAGAAGTTGTTACATCACTGGGACTGCAATGCGTACAGTTTTAGAAATACTAGCTCGTACTTAAGTACTAGGTGTATGTCAGGAGTATCCTTAAATATTGGCCTCGGTTTTGTCATTTTGTAGATCAATTTCCATAATATGGTAAGTACTTTGGACAGTGAGGCACTTGACTTTAAGCTTTTAGTACAAGAACATCGGGTAAAGTTTTCAAAAAAATGTGTGTGAAATTAAGTGTCGCTAATTAATTTCATATTATGAGCATTTTGTTTTGTGAAACGTTTTCACGAAACAGTGATGTGGTTGGTTGTAATAATAAACAGAGAATATTAATAACCAATCGCATTGCAACATCTTTACTATCATTTACTGTATTGTGGCAGCAGATACAAGCGATAGTTGCAGAGCGCGTTGCCCATTTGATGGTTCAATTCCGTACCTTTTTAGTTGACTAAAAAAGAAGGTTCCAGTAGATTTTGGTAAACAGCCAGTTGATTTTGCTAAATTTTATGAAATTTTCAATTGTATAAATGCCGCATTATACGGTAGGATACTTCTACTTTAATGATGCGATATTTCCACACGTTTATGTTCTTTGCAACGACCAATATATAAGTTTGAACGACGCTATTTAGGAAATTGTTTGATTTTTCTCCGTGTTACTACAATAGGGTCTGCGGCATCCACGAATTAAAATTCCCGTCGTACTCCCGTGGAACAAAGAATGCTCGTTATATTTTTAACGCGTATTTGCCCAGCAATACCACCCACTTCGCCGGCTCAATTAATTTCCTTCCGTATATTGAACATATGTAGGTCAGTGTGGTGGTGTTCTTTTTTGGACATTAAACTATCCATCCAGTATATTTTTACGAATGACATGTAGTCTGGCATTTATCATTTCAGTGTAACATACGTAGGTATAACTATTTTTATTATTTTAAATAAATGTTTAGTCTGTTGCTTAACATGGTTTTGCAAGTCTCAATTCACTTGAAGGTGTTATTTCTTGATATTACTTAGAACGTGCTCACATTACCCTTGTCCAATATTTACCTATAGGTTTTTCTTGGACATGCGTTTCTCAATACGAGAAACATATTTTTCGTAGAACTTGGAACACTATAGTGTCTTCGGCTTGGTGTCAACTTTCTTACTGTAGGACAGTAATGTACTTCAACAGGAAAACGTGACATTTTAATTCAAATTCCCATTGAATCAATTAAATATTTATGTTATAGGTTTCGTATTATATTTTATATTTATGAAAAAAGATTTATTCACAAGTTTACACTTAATATTTTCCTAACTCCCGCCTTGAGACCCTCAGGGAAGAGGAGGTTCGAATTCCCCTGAATTTATAAATACTGTGTCACCTAGAACTTTATTTGTTTTTGTAGAAGTGTGAATGACTGCTTGTTATTGTAATATATTATATGTATATTAATACTTGAATTTAATTTATCTATGATATTTTATATTATTATATTGTAATACTTAATAATTTATATATTTAATTATTTTGACTCGAAACCTGTCCTGTTCGAATTTGACTTTTTTAAATAGCCGCATAATTCCCGGCAGAGTAGAATTTGGATTTGGATGGGGCTGTTTAACATCAGACAGATTTATACAGTCCAGACTCAGTCTTAAATGCATGGCTTGAGTCAACAAAAGTGCCCGGAAGACGGGAATAGGTTCACTTCCTATTACGTGGGACCGATTCAATGATTGGTGAAATGTGGGTGTTAATTCACCTTTGCCTACTCCTCCGGGGATAAAGGCGTGATTATATGTATGTATTTATATAATTTATTTTTTGACACGAAACCTGACTTGTTTAAATTGTGACATAGGCTATGGTGTTAATTAATATTATTATAATGAAATTGTAAACTTTCTACTCGTTACCTGACATTTCAATTTTATTTATGATTATTTTTGATTATAGTACTTATTGTTATTATTGATTATACTAACACTGATAAGTAATTGATTAATCGCTAAAAGTGCTGATATATATTTATGTGACGTATAATATTCCTAAACATAAACTGGCGAAATGTGGGTGCTAGCACCTCTGCCTACCCTTTCGGGGATATAGCCGTGAGTTTACTAATTTTTTATTTTTTATAATATTCTTACGAATAAATGAGTAATGAGTTCCACAATTAAATAATATTGTTGGTGATGTGATACAAATCTTTGGGACCAACATTTACGGGCAATTTGATTTTGCAAATGTTGGCATGCTTTGGCTTAGCTTTGGGTGATACATAGGCATAGATATTATGTATAGATTACTTTGAATTGTTTATCAAAGTTCTGAAATATACAGACAATAATAATTAGTCGTAAAACTTGAGCTTTATGGCGAACTAATGTCTAGACCAGTAATTATTGTTTAGCTTTATAGCCTGTGAATCGATGATCGAATCGAATCGATTCGTCTAAGAGACCCGGTGGTCGTCTCAAGAGGTTGAAACCTTTACGATCCAAAATGTAATCCTTATTACTTCATAGAGGAAGACATTATAGAATAAAGGGAAATTTCACTGAATACATTTTTTTATATAGGACACGTCAATGAGACTTCGCCTCGCCTGATGATAAGCTAAAGGCAAAGTCTCAGAAAAGAGGGTCACCATTACTTACATATACCATGTGATAATGGTCACACTCAGCTGGACGGCCTCATCATATGCTTTTTCGCGCCCCGCTTAAAGGACCCGGGACTTTGGGAAGATGGAAACACGTGAGCTGGTAGTGAATTCCACGCCTCAATGGTGCGACAAAGGAAAGAGTTACCGAACCGCTTGGTTCTTGATCGGATATTCTGCAGCGTGTGCGGGTGACATCTAAGCCCTGGGAAGATGGAAATACGTGGGTTGGTAGTGAATTCCACGCCTCAATGGTGCGACAAAGGAAAGAGTCACCGAACCGCTTGGTTCTTGATCGGATATTCTGCAGCGTGTGCGGGTGACATCTAAGCCCTGGGAAGATGGAAATACGTGAGCTGGTAGTGAATTCCACGCCTCAATGGTGCGACAAAGGAAAGAGTGACCGAACCGATTGGTTCTTGATCGGATATTCTGCACGGTGTGCGGGTGACATCTAAGCCCTGCACGTGTTGTCCTGTGTAGGAAAGGGGAGGATATTTGAAATTACTTACTTATTAGCTTTTTTATGACGTTAAGTAGTAAGTTTTCGTCACGTAACACCTCCATTTTAAAAGAACAATTGACAGAATCCACTCTTGTCTGCCTACTCCTAAACCTTAATTAAACTTGTAGACATTGATGCGAGCACTGCTAGAAAGGAATCTAAAACACTAGGAGGATTTGTTTCATATTCAGATTACCTACCTGTGGAGTCCACAGGTAGGTAACAGTGTGGACATGGGCATGGGCAAACATGTACATTGTATCTTTAATTTAGTTCTTAAATGCGTATATTTATTCAAATGACGTTCTGAAACATGATTTGAGATACAATCAGGTTGCTGACTCGTAGTATGATAGAATCTGTTTTTGTGAACAAAGAAATAGAATGTCTTTATACATTGTTTGCAAAAAACATGTTAAGTAATTATTTAATTCGATTTACCTTCTTTTTTATTTGTTTTAATTTTAAATGCATCTTTGAATGATACGATAATGTAGGTATCCAATTTTTTTCCCAGTTATTATGTCTCAATCACATAAAATGGACAAAGAAATTTAAATAATATGTGTAGATAAAAAAAATGAAAAACAACAAAGTGATAAAAAATAAGGTTATCTTACAATAAAATAAAATTGAACTGTCTCAAATTTCATTTTTAGAACGTTCCTTAAATTCAGCTTTTGTTACATTACTAGTATTCCTCGCTAACCGCTTTGCTTTTTCACTGTATAACATCAAATATCCAACTATCTACATATAATCATTGAATGAGTGAAGTGAATTAAAACCTAAATTTCACCAATTATTATTATTCTTCACCCAGCTATTTAAACCTTAAATCTGTTGCTGACTGTACCTACACTACCTGCCTACTACTGCAGTGTATTAGTCACTATTACGATAAGAATCTAGCTCCACTAAACAGAGCAAAACCTAATAAAACGTACAATACCTTTTGTACTTAATAAAAATATCCGGTGACCGGTCTCACTGCGCACTTTCCAAAGGCTGAAAAAAAAACCGATAAAACCTAGGTCGTGAATTTTAAATGGCCTGAGATTACAACTTAGTACAATATAATTTGTACCGAAGCACTTTACAGCTACAAAAAACAACATGTTATTACGTACCAAGATTTATTTTAGTGAGTGAAAGCTTCTCATAAATTGATCGAGAACTTGTAGTAAATGACCTTCATCCTCATTGAATCTGTCGTGTGCCAAGCTCCAAATATGGGCTGTCGGAACTATAAGACAGTGTGGAGATACCAACATGTACTGTGTGACGTCACTTTATTAGCTAAACACCTCAACAAAGTCTAGGGAACAAGATGACCAAAATTTTTTTTTTCGTGTAAATCTTGTTTTGCAAATAACTGGCAGCAAATAAATAAAAATAGAATAAAGTAGATTACAGAGTTGTTCGAAATTTAAAAATAAATTTAAATAAGTAATGATTTTCGAATATGGAGGGAAAACTTTTAAAAGTGTTTGATTGTGCAGTTTCTCTGAGGCAAAATAAAAATTATTTTCTTTGATTGTAAATAACGTTTATTATCAATAATACGTCTTTTACGTATGGTTTGTGCATTTTTGTGACTGTAGTCATCATGTCACGTCGTCATTTAAGTCGCGAAGAGATGTTAAGGGCTGTTGGTCTGCTGCAAGCTTCACGAACTCAACGCGACGTAGCGGATGCTGTCAACACCCAACCAAGCGTAATTTGCAGATTATGGGCACGCTACAGGTCCAAAATGGATGTTGCCGAACGTCACAGGGGACGAAATAGGGTTACTACCCCGCGACAAGATCGTTTCTTGCAAAATTCCGCAAGGCGGCAACCCACGATTACTGCTCGTCAGTTGGTCGCAGGCCTCCAGTCTCAACATCAAGTGGTTATTAGCGATCAAACTGTCAGGAGAAGACTACACGAAACCAAACTTCATGCTCGCAGACCGCTTAGGGTTTCAGCTCTTCGACGTGGAAATCGAGGTCGTCGCATATTGTGGGCTAACGCACATTTACAGTGGACCGATCATCAATGGGCACGGGTTCTGTTTTCCGACAAATCTCGCTTCGGTTTTCATCCTGATTCGAGAAGAGTGCGTATATGGCGAGTTCCTGGACGTCGGAGTCGTCTCCAGAATCCGCAAGAAGTTCATCCTAACCAAGGTGGAACAATCATGGTATGGGCTGGAATTCGCCTTGGTGGAAGGACTGACCTCGTTTGGATACGGGGCAATTTGAATGCAAACCAATACATTCAGGAGGTTATACACCCCATGGTAATCCCTCATCGACAGCAGTTCGGTCAAGATTTTATGTTCATGCAAGATAATGCACGGTCACACACCGCGAGGGTAGTGGTCAATGCGTTAAGCGAGCACAATATTACGACGTTGGAATGGCCTGCTCAGTCTGCCGACCTCAATCCCATAGAGCAGGCCTGGGATTTGCTTGGGAGAAGAGCTTTCAGTGATTCTTTGGAAAATCTGAACACCGAAGAACAACTTTTTTTACACCTTCGCAGTGTATGGAGCCATATTCCACAGACGATGATTGACAATCTCATACTAAGTATGCCACGCCGTTGTCGAGCTGTTGCTAATGCTTTAGGAGGTCCTACAGATTAATAAAAACGTTTAAAGTACGGTTAATTACTGTATTTCTTACTACCTCGTTATTTTTGTGCCTAATCATAGAAGGTTGTAATACTCAATATTGGCACTATTCAATTCTTTCTTAAAAAAAAAAAAATTGGTATGAAAATGTTTTTATTAAAATTAAAATTAAAAACGGTATAAAAATACCCTTCTATTGATATAAAACACTCACTATTACAAGAAAGGGTTTTTAAATAAAAACTAGAAATGTCCTTGTTCCCTAGACTTTGTTGATGTGTGTATTACGGTTTCATTTAACTCTTTTTGATCCTAACCTATTTAACGGCCTCTTAGTTCTTTCATATTATCTTTGATCCAATCACGCATCCCACGCTCACTTTTCCCCATTGTATTAGAAATTTAGTTAAGACTGCTAAAGTTACTCAGCCTGGCTGAACTGCAATATATTAATAGATGAACCAACTATACTGAATATTATAAAGCTGAAGAGTTTGTTTGTTTGAACGCGTTATTCTCGGGAACTACTGGTTCAAATTTAAAAGTATTTTTGTTAGTATTAAACGAACTATTCAACACATAATTATTTAAACAATCATGGTCACTCACATTAGCATTAAAGTTATCGGGATATTCACCATGTTGTATTGTTCTGAGTTTCCGATATTTCGGCGCTGTTGCAAGCACCATGATCACGGGGGAACTGTAAATATCCCTATAACTTTAATACTAATGTGAGTGACCATGATAGTTTAAATAATTATGTGTTGAATAGTTCGTTTATCGACGAAGGTTTTAGGATATATATTATCACGCTACTCGTTAGGGGAGCGGAGCAGTGATCATAAACGTATACAAATCCAGCAGATTCCCGTACGTTATTTGAAGACTAAAGAATTACGGGCTCAATACGGGTGAAGCTGGAACGGGCCAACTAGTATGAAAATAAACAGACATAATCATGAGTAATTCAAGATTCTGACTTAAACATGACTAATGTATGTACTGAAAGAATTTGACAGTTGAGTAGGTAAATCTACATTTCACTAGATACATTTATGGTCATAATAAAATGCGGCCTTATTGTCGTCAATCGGGGCATGTAGCATATAGGTATACCGAGAATTATCCAAAGAGAAATGCCGGATATTGACGATATCATACAATTTGTTCGGATAATAATGAGTGACGTAAATAAAAGATATTACACTAGTTCAAGGAAAGATCAATTAAGGACTGACGTCATTACGTTATACGAACCGACGACAAAGGGAAAATTGAAACGGGAAATTTCTACTAAAAGCACAGCAGACAGGGGTCAATTGTTGGTTTAGAGCCGGTCAGAGGGTGGATAGAGCGGTTGGGATTGGTACAGTGGTTGGGTAGAGTTGGGATTGGTACAGTGGTTGGGTAGAGTTGGTCTAACATTGTTTCTTTTCGAAGTACATATTTACTGGGAGACTTAGTTATGAATGTGGAGTCGAGCAGTTGAAATCATAGGTGAGAGGACTTACAGCAGGAAACTCTTTGTTTCCTTCCCTCCCTTTGTTTTTATTTTTTATACCACTTAGGTGGCAGACAAGCGCACGGCCCACCTGATGGAAAGTGGTTACCGTGGCCTATGGACGTGCGTAACACCAGAGAAGCCTTTTACAGCACAAAACCCTCCAGTGAGTTAACAAGCCGACCCCTGTTATTGGTATATAACATTGTTGAAATAAACTGTATAATAAGGAAACTTAACTTAAGACACAATGGCCGGTATCCCATCATCACCCTGAGCCTAGAAAGCGATAGTGATTAGTTGCGCAAGCGCCGAATCGCAATCAAGAGGTTTGGGGTGAGGCTATGGACAAGCACGGCGAGTCACTGGCAATTAGTCTTGACATCGCCAAAGCTTTCGATAGAGTCTGGCACAAATCGCTTCTTTCTAAGCTACCTGCCTTTGGTCTGCCTTCTAGGCTGTGCAACTGGGTTGCTAGCTTCCTGCAGGGGCGCCGTATTCGCGTCCTTTGTGACGGACGAGCTTCGGAGTTTCTGCAGGTTAATGCTGGCGTGCCCCAGGGGTCCGTCTTATCACCCACTCTCTTTCTTCTGCATATCAACGACATGCTGTCTACCGGCAATGTTCATTGTTATGCAGACGATAGCACTTTACATGGGAGTTATCATGGACATCCAGCGGCCAAGCAGTCAGATATCGCGGAGAAAAGGCAGATTCTTGTCACTGAGCTTGACGGGGTCCTGAATCACATTTCTCAATGGGGCTCTGAGAACCTGGTTGAGTTCAATGCCAAGAAGACGCAGGCATGTGCGTTTACAGCAAAAGTATCTTCTTTCCTTCCCCTCCCCACTCTTCAGAGCACGCCACTGCCGCTGCAGGACAATCTCAATATCCTAGGTATGGATGTTCGCTGCAACCTGAATAACAAAAACTACATCGAAAGCATCATCAAAACAGCCTCACGAAAACTCGGAGTCCTGAACAGAGTGAGACGATTTTTCACGCCGGAGCAGCGGTGTCTTCTATACAAGACACAAATTCGCTCCTGTGTGGAGTACTGCTCGCATCTCTGGGACGGTTCAGCAAAGTACTTACTAGATGCTCTCGACAGGTTGCAGCGACGTGCGATCCGCATCATTGGGAATCCCGAGATCACGAACACCCTAGAACCTTTACAGCTGCGTAGAGATGTTGCGTCCATGGCTGTATTTTACCGTCTGTACCATGGGGAGTGTTCTGATGAGCTCTTCCAATTAGTCCCACCCTCCCCTTTCCTACACAGGACAACGCGTGCAGGTCTTAGATGTCATCCGCACACGGTGCAAAACATCCGATCAAGAACCAAGCGGTTCGGAGACTCTTTCCTCTGTCGCACCATTAAGGCCTGGAATTCATTACCAGCTCACGTGTTTCCTTCTTCCTACAGTCCCGGGTCCTTTAAGCGGGGCGTGAAAAAGCATATGATAAGGCCGTCAAGCTGAGTGTCACCATTGTCACACGGTATGTGTAAGTAATGGTGACCCTCTTTTCTGGGATTTTGCCTTCAGCTTACCATCAGGCAAGGCGAGGTCCAATTGACGTGTCCTATATAAAAAAAAAAAAAAATCGACCAGCGCGGTGCGGGCGCGGGGCATGCCTATCGGTACTTAAGTAATTATTGCCTATTGATATTTAATTAGGTCGCATATATATTAGATGTAAAGATCTCATAATAAATATGATTGGTACAATTTAATCTGGAAGAGCCCAGCACACAGGTGAACAGCGCTTTGTAAAGTATGCCTAAGTTATACCACATAGGTATACTGACTTGGTTGTTACCGGTGCAGTAAAATAGGGCCACCCCATATCCTCCCGTGGGTGTCATGGAAGGCGACTAAGGGATAGGTCTGTTCTCCATCCGACAGTAAACATATCCATGATGAAGTGTCTGCTTGACTGCAATAGACGCGCCCTATTAAGTGAGATCGAAATTCATAGTTGGTCAAATGTGGGTCTTATTATACTCTGCCTACCCCTTCGTGGATTTAAAGGAGAGAATATATGTAAGTACATGATGCATTTCACCCGACCCAGGAATCGGACTCTAGCCCTCAGTATTAGGCACAACCAAGCGTAAATTTATTCCCTGGGAGGAGTCCGTCCAATTGAGCAGTCCGACTGGGAAAGTACCTCCGCCCTACAGAATACCGCGGCATAATGGTAGTGTTCCCGACTGTGAGTAGGGTAGCCGGAACTCACTGGAGAGTTTTGTGCTGTCAGTGGGAAGACCAAAAGCTTGTCCCGCTTTGTCTTTTACACTGACGGCACGGAAACTCTCTGTGCTTACAGGGTTGGCAGCGCGAGTGTGACTCCCTTGGTGCTGCACACGTCCATAGGCCACGGTAGCCACTTTCAATCAAGTGGACCGTGTGCTTGTCTGCCACCTGAGTGGTATAAAAAAAAGTTTCTTTCCCTGAATTCGCTAGCCGGCCGAATGCGTCACAGATGGAAAATCAGCAAAATACCGGTGCCTTTTCAAAATGACGGTGATACTAATAGTAGCTACTCAGACACCTTATCAGTTTGACCTTATAATGTTATCAAATGTCAACAATCTTATATTGGAATCTAATCGCGATATGCAAACTGATAAGAAACGTCTCATATTATTCGTCTTAATGTATTTTTAGACATAAAAGCAAAGTTATTATTCTACATCTACGTAGTTAAATGAATGGCCTTCACAAGGCAGAAATACCTACTAAATACAGATTAATTTTGATAATAAACCAGTGCTTAGAAGCCTTAGATAGAAGCTTTCATCCCCTTTCTGTAACCTCTTTCCCGAACAAGAGGATCTGGATCATAGTCATTATTAGGACTGTGTTCCCATGCCTGGGCCTGGGGGTGATGGGTGGAGCCGCCTGTCACCCTAGCAGAAGCAGGCTGCAGCGGGGCGGCGGCACGCCGTACGCGCATAGTCCCCATACCCGGGGACGAGATGGGGACTCCGTAGCCCTCACACACGAGGAGGGCCGTCTTAAAAGAAACTGTCCTGGGCCGGCCGGGGTGCGAAGGATATGTTTCAGATAATCTCAACTCCGGCAACCAGCGGCCCACACAGTCGACGTACGTTTTAGTCGGTTTAAGTCCTATGTCGGACTTAAACCGACTAAAACGTACGTCGACTGTGTGGGCTTCCCCACCGGCTCCGGTGGAGGGAGTACCCCATGGGAACTTTGCGCACAAAAAAGGGAGCTTCACTAACTAGAGAAGTCTAGTAGGGTTCTATTATTGTTTGAAAAAATGACATTTTGGTTAGGTTTTAGCCGACCCCATATCCATGGGAAACGATGGCGTAACTTTCATATTTTTCTCCCTGGGGAATTAATAGAAATATTTTATATTTTAATTGCAAGTACTTTGCAAAGCCATCAATCACAGCCAGAGATGTGAGCAGTATTCCACGCAGGAGCGAATTTATTCTTGGTAAAGAAGTCACTGCTGTTCCAGTGCGAAAAAACCTTTCTCTATTCAGGACACCGAGTTTACGCGAGGCTGTTTTGATAATATTCTCGATGTAGCTTTTTTTTTTTTTTTTTTTTTTTACGTGCGCAAAATCCCCACGGATACCTCCCCACCGGAGCCGGTGGAGGAGGTTATGTCGGACTCGAACCGACTAAAACGCACGCCGCCTGTGGGTCGTTTCGGTTGCCGAAGGTGAGGTTGACAGGCATATCCCTCGCACCCCGGCCGACCCAGGGCCATCTCTCACGATCTGGCCCTCTTCTCGGGTGTGGGGACCACAGAGTCCCCAACTCGTCCCCGGAAACGGGGAGGCGCGCCACGCGCGCCGCCGCCGCGGCCTGCTTCTGCAAGGGTGACAGGCGGCTTCACCTGTCACCCCCAGGCCGGCGCTCATGGGGGGCGGAGGTCGTTCATCGACCTCCGACGCCCGAGTTGCCTTCGTGCGCGGGCAGCTTGTCTAGCGATCCTTCGTCGCTCCCGCTGCCGCTCCCGCCCCGCCTCCTCCTTCACGAGCATTACTTGCTCGCAGAAGGAGGCGCCGGCCGCCCACGCATCCGCGCAGCGAACCATCGCCGCGAGCAAGGTGGAGAGCGTGAGAACCCTCACTCCCAGGGCCGCCACAAGCTCCCGCCTCGGCGTCTCCCACGCCGGACACTCGGTGAGCGTGTGCGGACCTGAGTCCTCGCTCGCGTCGCAGTGATGGCACTCGGACGTTGGCTCTTTCTGCATCCGACGCAGATACTTTCCGAAGCATCCGTGCTCGGTGATCATCTGCGTCAGACGGTACGAGAGGCTGCCGTGTGGCCTCTCTAGCCACTCCCCCATGATGGGTCTTACCGCCGTTACTACGGCGTGCCCTGCGCTTGGTTGCCCAAGTCGTCTCTCCCATTCTGCCACCATTTCCCTGTGGAGCCGGGATCTCACGGCCCGAATTTCTTCGGGCTCGGGATCGTGACCCCGCTCCCGCGCCGCCCTTCGGAACCTGTATAGCGCCGAAAGGCATCTCGCTTCCTCTCGATGTAGCTTTTGTTATTCAAGTTGCAGCGAACATCCATACCTAGGATATTGAGAATGTCCTGCAGTGACAGTGGCGGGCTCTGAATATATACCACTAGCTGACCCACCCCAGCTTCGCCCGGGGTATATGGGGTATATTTTGAAGCTTCATATCCCTTTGAGCCCGTATGTTTTAGTCTTCAAAATATGTATGAAATATTGCCGAATTTGTTAACATTTATTTTTTTCATTTATTTACATTGATAATAAATGTTAACAAATTCGCCCCTTAAGTAGTAGCGTGATGATATATAGCCTAAAACCTTCCTCGATAAATGGACTACCCAACACTGAAAGAATCACTGAAAGAATCACACACACTTAAGATATTTTTTATTAGACCAAGATAGCACTCTGTTGATCTTCAATATTATCTATAAGAAGTTTGCATACCTATATAATATTAAGTATATAAATTTACTGAGATCAAATCATCCTTGATGTCCATAGAGATGAAGTCATTATGGAATTTTTCACGTACAAAGATAGTATAACTCAGTGGTACAGGAGTGGTGAATGTAACGCAAAATTTTGTGGTAGGCAAATATTTGTCTAGGGTATTTTCCCAGTGGCTGGCAATATTGACCGATTGAGCAATGGGGTGTTTGGTAAAGAAACTATATTTTCAAAAAGCTTCTTTTAATCTAATTGGGAAAGTGGGGTAGGAAGAGAATTCATTCTTATGAATGGATGGAAATTTATTTTATTTATTAAAATTAAATCTCTTATTTGTATTCAAACAATTCTGTTTTCTTGAAAATATACCATTGACCTACATATAAATATGAAATGTTGTAATATGTCAATGACACGCGGTTATAAGCACTGAATATTTCAGCAAAACATCTAATATGAATTGACATAACTTTCCTGTTTACTTCAATCTTAAATCTTTCAAATCGGGGACAGATGTGCTCATATATGCTTTTCCTCGTAGGAAAGTATTTGAAACAGGGTAGAATGACTGCCTACTTTGACTCAATTTCCTTGTTTCCTCTTCTCTCTTTCTTTCAAAGAAAGTGGAAGTTTCATTCTCTCCATAGATAGTATCGCATGACTGTCATCTCAGGTGTTACAATGTTTCAAGATTTCTAGGCCACTGTGACTGCTGGTTCAGGTAGGTGATGTCTCATTTGCTATTTTAGTATAAAAAGAAAATTTAATTAAGTCAATTTACCATATCACTAGGTTTTAAAATATGCGGTAGTGGCCTACTTAGCATGCCAATGGGGCCCACCAATATATATCATCTAGCGTTTTATATCCTTAAATAGTTTGTATTAATAGTAAAATTGTAAACAAACTAGAGATTATTCTTATAGGACTTTCATAAGCAATTTCAAGCCTTAGTTAATCATATTCTAGCAAATAATTACATGGGGGCGTATTTTTTTATACCACTTATGTGGCAGACAAACGCAAGGCCCACCTTTTGTAAAGTGCTTAACGTAGCATATGGACGTGTGAAACACCAGAGAACATGAAGTCATTATAACCGCAGTATTCTGTAGGGCGGACGAGTACTTCCCCAGTTGCACTGCTCAATTGGGCAGAAATATCGCAGTGTCCTTTTACTGTTTAAACTATTACCTACAGCGAAAAAAAATGGACCTAACCACACTAGTCACTACCATAATTGAAGAAGATGAAAGTTGGTCAGGAATTGATCACTAAATAATATGCCAATTACTTTCAACATGATGCACATAGTCAAAAAAGAAATAATTAATCTATATATTAATTATATTTATCACTCAAAGCTTATTTTTATGAGAAATAAACATCTTTAAACCGAAGCTTAGACGTAGGTAACCTATCATCTACAACCAATAATAGATTATAGTAGGTAAATCCTACATGTTTCAGATCAACTTTCACAACACCAACACTTAATAGATGTTTCTCGGTACTGGTATGAGGCAAGATACTAAGTGATACTTAATACTTTCTGTTGTCTGCTTTATTGATAAATTGCTATAATCAAGCCAAGTGCTAATAATAAGTAAATAGGAATGATATATTTTTTGTAGTATATAGGTATTTAAACTATCGTGGTCACTTACATTAGTATTAAAGTTGTCGGGATATAAACTCAGAACAATTCAACATTGTCAATATCCCCGATAACTTGAATACTACTTTTTTTGTAGTAGTTTTATTGCATCAATGTCAATAAAAGTCTATGTTGCCAATCATTTAGGGGCAGAGAGAAAATTTGTTTACAAGAGATGCACATAAACATGACCTATCAAGTTTATTCAAAATCAATAATGACTAACTGGTTAACGTAACAGAAAAACAATCACGATTTAGATTTTTCTTCTTCTATGGTTGTAATTAAGTAGCGTAATAATATGGCTGATCACCATAAAGGATAAATGTGTTTTTGAGGTAAAATATATAAATAGTATGTGTAAAGAAAAGTAGGTACTTAAATGGCAAATGTGCAACAGTTTCAGTGTAGAAGGAATAATT
This sequence comes from Eilema griseolum, assembly GCA_963662185.1. Lineage (NCBI taxonomy): Eukaryota > Metazoa > Arthropoda > Insecta > Lepidoptera > Erebidae > Eilema > Eilema griseolum. Next base: position 27,000,999 of record OY759240.1, read on the forward strand.
ATTTCTGAATATAGTTTCAATGAGTCAACCTTTAGCTTAATCAACATAGCTGTCTATCTTAGTATTAGTGTCAACTATTATTATATTTATTTATGCTCCCCCAGGATATTGATATAGTTTATAAGCTCACTCATTAAACCAGGTAGTGTTATTAAAATGATTTTTAAAATTTCAAATTAGATAATGTTCCAACTAGAAATGTTTATATCTGAGAAATTCTCATAACCTTTAATGACAACAAGTAACAAAAGCAAGAAGTCAAATAGCTTCAGAGTAGTCCATACAGAACTCATAAATAACTGTACATTGACTGATTAATGATAACTGCAATGATTGTGTCATTATTAGAAAGTTTTTAAAGCTGTCCTTAGCGTCTTCTCTTGACTATTGTGTGACTCAATATCGGAACATCAAAACAAACGAATTCCCGTATCGTAAATATATAATTAACTGCGTCTTAATCGTTTAACATCAGCTAACCTTGCGCAAATCAGCTGACGACAGTCTTTGTCTCAAGTGGCCTAAATATATCCACGCAAGCGAGATAATTAGTGTTGTCTTGGCTCTTACCTCTTCCCGGCGCTTCAACCAACGACCGCATGGGCTCTCCTCAAGGATCTCACTCTCATCCTCCGAGTCCTCTCCGCTTTCGCGAGGAGACTTTCGCTCCTTGTCGATGCTCCTGCCACCCGACATAACACCGATATAAAACACCAAAGCGTTGAACTAAACACCGCACAATCGATGAATACCTCACAGACGTTTTTTACAAGAAAACACTTGGTATATTTTCAAAATACACTTTTTCTCGTAACCATAATATCCAAGGCTGAACCGCGAGACGTCACTATCGTTTCTTCCCAAACCATTATTTGTTACACAGCACGCGCAATGAACCTTTGGCTCCGCAGATAATAAAGTTGATATATTTCTCTACAGCAAGCGATAACACACAGCGTCTCCACTGAGCTTATTCATGATAATTGAAATAAATTGTCTGCCGGCGTAGCTCTCGACGTATTTCTATTCGACACAAATATAAATCCATAGTGACACTTTTACTTTTTCTAACTTCCACAGACAACACAAATACAGATAACAAAAGTGAAGATAAAGATTTTTAGAAGAATTTGCGCGAAAAAAATTAAGTGAGTACTTATTTGATTTTTACCCTAATAATGTTTCTTTTACTATAATAAATCCGTGACCTACAATTGCAATAACTTTTATAATCTATTAATTTAAAACCTACACAAATTATTCAGCGGCGTTGCAGCGCCATCTTGTAATTAATATATTAAACTTCATGAAATATCGCGAGAATTATTCGTGAAATAGAAGTATTCCAAGAAGTTATAACTTTTTTTAATCAGAATAATTACTTATGCAATTGGTAAAATGTTATATTTTGTAATATTCAAAATTTAACTATTTACAATTTACAAAACAATATTTTTAACTGTGGTTAATTTTGTAACAGTGCCATCTACTGAGCTAAATAAATACCACTATAGTAACCGATGACAGAAATTGCCATTTTGATACAGTTAAAACATAATAGGTGGCACTAGTTTCAAGTTTTTTAGGGTTTCGTACCCAAAGGGTAAAAACGGAACCCTATTACTAAGACAGCTGTCCGTCTGTTCATCTGTATTTCACCAGGCTGTATCTAATAAATCATGATAGATATACAGCTGAGATTTTCACACATGATGTATTTCTATTGCCGCTGTTATAGCAAGTACTAAAAACTAAAATAAAATATTATTTTTTAAGGGAGGCTCTCAACGAAAGTGATTTATATGCTGCTTGTTTTTCACTAGGCTCTATCTAATGAACTATGACAGCTGCGATTTTCTGAGATGATGTATTTCTTTTGCTGCTATAACAATATATAATAAAAACAAAAAAATACAAAAAATGGGTGGTACTCATACAACCGCGGTTATAATAACTTCGTGTTGTGTTCCCAGCGGTGAGTAGGGTAGCCAGAGCTCACTGGAGAATTTGTGCCGTCAGTGGGAAGACTAAAGGCTTGTCCTGATTTGTCTTCTACTGACGGCACAGAAACTCTGTACTTACAAGGTTGGCAGCGCGACTGAGACTCCTCTGGTGTTACAGACGTCCATAGGCCACGGTAACTACTTTCCATCAGGTGGGCCGTGTGCTTGTCTGCCAACTAAGTGGTATAAAAAAAATAAAAAAAAGTAATAATAAAAACGTTTCTATAGTCAAACAATACTTTTTATTTATTGTTATTATGTGACAGAAATAGGACAGAAAGTTAGAGATAGGTTCATTGAGAAAAGCAGCGCAAACAGACTTGAATAGATTAGGTTAGAAGAGTAATGTGGGAGCGTACTAGCCTAGGCAAGTAATAAAACGACATCAAGTGAAGTCATTTGCCTAACTGATTGCTTAACTTGTAAGCTGAAGGCTTAATATTAGTCAGGCTGCTAGCTGAAGGTCCAGAGAGAGCGAGAGAGGCGATTGAAAGGCTAACTGAGCTAGTTGGTTGCGACATATTTTTTTTTTTTTATTTTTTTTTTTTATATAGGACACGTCAATTGGACTTCGCCTTGCCTGATGGTAAGCTGAAGGCAAAGTCCCAGAAAAGAGGGTCACCATTACTTACACATACCGTGTGACAATGGTGACACTCAGCTTGACGGCCTCATCATATGCTTTTTCACGCCCCGCTTAAAGGACCCGGGACTGTAGGAAGAAGGGAACACGTGAGCTGGTAATGAATTCCAGGCCTTAATGGTGCGACAGAGGAAAGAGTCTCCGAACCGCTTGGTTCTTGATCGGATGTTTTGCACCGTGTGCGGATGACATCTAAGACCTGCACGCGTTGTCCTGTGTAGGAAAGGGGAGGGTGGGACTAATTGGAAGAGCTCATCAGAACACTCCCCATGGTACAAACGGTAAAATACAGCCATGGACGCAACATCTCTACGCAGCTGTAAAGGTTCTAGGGTGTTCGTGATCTCGGGATTCCCAATGATGCGGACCGCACGTCGCTGCAACCTGTCGAGAGCATCTAGTAAGTACTTTGCTGAACCATCCCAGAGATGCGAGCAGTACTCCACACAGGAGCGAATTTGTGTCTTGTATAGAAGACACCGCTGCTCCGGCGTGAAAAATCGTCTCACTCTGTTCAGGACTCCGAGTTTTCGTGAGGCTGTTTTGATGATACTTTCGATGTAGTTTTTGTTATTCAGGTTGCAGCGAACATCCATACCTAGGATATTGAGATTGTCCTGCAGTGGCAGTGGCGTGCTCTGAAGAGTGGGGAGGGGAAGGAAAGAAGATACTTTTGCTGTAAACGCACATGCCTGCGTCTTCTTGGCATTGAACTCAACCAGGTTCTCAGAGCCCCATTGAGAAATGTGATTCAGGATCCCGTCAAGCTCAGTGACAAGAAGCTGCCTTTTCTCCGCGATATCCGACTGCTTGGCCGCAGGATGTCCATGATAACTCCCATGCAAAGTGCTATCGTCTGCATAACAATGAACATTGCCGGTAGACAGCATGTCGTTGATATGCAGAAGAAAGAGAGTGGGTGATAAGACGGACCCCTGGGGCACGCCAGCATTAACCTGCAGAAACTCCGAAGCTCGTCCGTCACAAAGGACGCGAATACGGCGCCCCTGCAGGAAGCTAGCAACCCAGTTGCACAGCCTAGAAAGGCAGACCAAAGGCAGGTAGCTTGGAACGAAGCGATTTGTGCCAGACTCTATCGAAAGCTTTGGCGATGTCAAGACTAATTGCCAGTGACTCGCCGTGCTTGTCCATAGCCTCACCCCAAAGATGGGTAACGTATGCTAGAAGATCACCCGTTGACCGTTTCGGTCTGAAGCCATATTGCCGGTCATTAATTAAGGAGTGATCCTCTAGGTGCCGCATGAGCTGTTTGTTGATTATGTGCTCGAACACTTTGCACAGCACTGAGGTGACGGCTATGGGTCGATAGTTGGCTGGCTCCGAGCGATCCCCCTTCTTGGGAATCGGCTGAACATTCGCCTCTTTCCAAGGCAAAGGCACTGTACCCGAACTGTAGGATAGCCGGTACAGGCGCGTAAGCATTGGAGACAACTCCGCTGCACATTTTTTCAAGACTACCGCTGGAATACCATCCGGACCACTGCCTTTCCGGACATCGAGTGATTGCAGCACTGCACGGACATCGCGTTGCCTGATATGGATATCAGGCATCGCGTGGTCACTGTCGGGTAGTGTTGGTGGCTGCGTACCACAATCATCGATTCCGGAGTTGGCCGCAAAGAGATTAGCCAGCAGATTTGCCTTCTCTTGCGGCTCATGGGCCAGGGATCCATCAGGGTTACGCAGCGGAGGCAGCGAAGGCTGACAGAAGTTGGCTTGCACGGCTTTAGCCAGTCGCCAGTAGCCACGGCTTCCCGTGGGATGCATCACTAGCTCTTGACCAAGCCGCGCTATGCGCAGGGCATCCGCTCTGACGTAGGCCCTTCTGCAGACCTTTGTGGCTCTGTTGTACGCCGCCTTGAAGTGGCCCAGATTGGGATGGCGCGTGGCGCGCGCCCTTACCCAAGCGCGGTACGCAGACTGTTTTTGTTCAACAGCTTCCGCACACTCGCGCCCGAACCAAGGGCGCACCCCGCGGTCACCGGTGACATCGGTGTATGAGATATAGTATTCCATACTATATCTCATACACCAATCCAATTTTAAAAATAACATAACATAAACTCACTCCTATATCCCCGAAGGGGTAGGCAGAGGTGCTAGCACCCACATTTCGCCAGTTTATGTTTAGGTCCCAATTCCAATCATTTTAAAAATAAATAACCCAATTTCAAAAACGGGTTAGATAATGCTATGGAACCCTTTATGCGCGAGTCCAACCCACATTTGGCCGGTTTTAGAATTAACCGGCCAAGTGTGAGTTGTCGTTTCATATTTTTGTTCGTCAATTGACTGTACCAAACTAGATGGTAAAAAGCTTAGGTGCAGTACTAAAGATTCGGACCACAAATTCTGGTGCTATTGGCCTTAAAATGGGAGTCCCTAACTTGACGGCTTTAATAGATGCTTTTTCACGCCCCGCTTGAAGAACCCGGGACTGTAGGATTTAATTTTATAAATAGCATCTGATGAGGCCGCCAGGCTGAGTGCCACCATTGTAACATTACTTAGTGTCTGTAATCGTTACCCTCTTTCCTGAGACTTTGCCTTTAGCTTACCATCAGGCGAGGTGAAGTCTAGTTGGCGTGTAAAAAAACTATGCTAACTATACATTATATACAAAAGTGAAATAGAGAAAAAGAGGGAGACTGCAACTTTAGGCATCTCCTCCCCATCGATCAAAAGGCTGGCGGCATTACCACGCTGAATGGCGATGCCAATTCTTTGAGCGAGGTAAAGGCCAGCCTTATGGTCACGGGAAGTGTCGATTAGTCGCATAGTTGCCAGTAAATCCTGTAATTATTATCTGTGCTTAAGTCCATAGAGATCAACTTATCCTTTCGACCTCTTAATTAATTTAGACCCTAACAAATTCAAACATAAAATTTCAAATTATTTTATACGTAGGAGCTACTCTAGAGCTAACCATTATTAAAATGAAAAGGAAAAACAGAATTAGCAGTTTGCCCCTCAAAGGTACAGTTATTGTCATTAAGCTCTAAAAGCCTTTATATTTATGAACCTGATAATACCTCCTCTTAGGTTTGGTAGGTACATTAGAAGGAATATTTTAAAATGAATTTCCACAAAGCCTATATTATGTTTCAATTTTTTTCGGGATATTAGACTCACCCTATATTATGCGTCAAGAATAATTATAGCTATTGAAGCTGTGGTGTAAAATGGCAACACTCCTTGTAGCATACAGTAAGTAATTATTGGTTTTTAATACTTTAAACTACAGGAGTTATCATTGTAATAAATAAAATAATTGTTTTTTTTTATATAGGACACGCCAACTTGACCTCACCTCGTCTGATAGAAAGCTAAAGGCAAAGTCTCAGGAAAGAGGGTCACCATTACAGACACTAAGTGCTACAATGGTGGCACTCAGCTTGGCGGCCTCATCAGATGCTTTTTCACGCCCCGCTTAAAGGCCCCGGGACTGTAGGAAGAAGGAAACACGTGTGCTGGTAATGAATTCCAGGTCTTGGTGGTGCGGCAAAGAAAAGAGTCTCCGAACCGCTTGGTTCTTGCTCGTATATTCTGCACAGTGTGAGGGTGACATCTAAGGCCTGCACGTGTTGTCCTATGTAGGAAAGGAGATGGTGGGATTAGTTGGAAGAGCTCGTCAGAACTCTCACCATGGTAGAGACGGTAAAATACAGCCAAGGAAGCAATATCTCTACGCATCTGCATAGGCTCGAGTGTGTTTGTGACCTCAGGGTTGCCAATAATTCGGACCGCGCGTCGCTGCAACCTGTCGATTGTTTATAAACCTTTTGATAACTAACTGTTTTATAACCTGTTTTATATATATTTATGACATTTTTATAGCAGCCTTCATGAGAGTATATTTAGAACTATAAGCCCATCGCACTGCTGGACATTATAGTTCCTTGTTGGGAGATTTTGGCCTACTATTACCACACTGGTCAGACGGGTTGGTACAGGGTTTTAGTTTGAGTTTTCCTTATCTCGCAGTAATATCGTCTGTGTATTTTTCCGTCTAAGGGATAGGGCTGTTTAACATCAGATAGATATAAACAGCCCAGACTCAGCCTCTGATGCAGGGCTCGAGTCAATAATAGTGCCCGGAATACGGCAATAGTCTCACCCCCTATTACGTGGGACTGAATACAACGATGGTGAAATGTAGGTGTTTATTCACCTCTGACTAATCCTTCGGGGATAAAGGCGTGATTATATGTATATATGTATGTATTTCTCCGTTAGTCGCCTCTTTGAATAAATTGAACTTGAAATCTCGAAACTTTCATTGGTTGCTCGGAAGAATCTCCTGGGTCACCATTGTCACACGGTATGGGACCCGGGACTGTAGGAAGAAGGAAACACGTGAGCTGGTAATGAGTTCCAGGCCTTAATGGTGCGACAGAGGAAAGAGTCTCCGAACCGCTTGGTTCTTGATCGGATGTTTTGCACCGTGTGCGGATGACATCTAAGACCTGCACGTGTTGGCCTGTGTAGGAAAGGGGAGGGTGGGACTAATTGGAAGAGCTCATCAGAACACTCCCCATGGTACAGACGGTAAAATACAGCCATGGGGGCAACATCTCTACGCAGCTGTAAAGGTTCTAGGGTGTTCGTGATCTCGGGATTCCCAATGATGCGGACGTAGCCTAGTGGTATGGGTAATGGACTGCTGAGAAGAGGTCTCAGGTTCGATTCCAGGTTTTACCATAGCACACAGCAATGACTTTTCGATGCTTTTCGAAGTTATGTGTGTATTTATCGCAGGTTTATAAGTGCCCGGTTAATGGCAATAGGCTCGCCACCTTTTATATTGAGACCTTAACATAAACTGGCGAAATGTGGGTGCTAGCACCTCTGCCTACCCCTTTGGGGATATAGGCGTGAGTTTATGTTATGTTATTTTTTTTCCGATCTCAGCAATTTAGTACTCCAATCGGTTAGGTACATAACTACATAAAGGTAAATAATCTTATAACGACTATTTAAACAAACACATATTGGCAGAAGCAGGCCGCGGCGGTGGCGCGACTGGCGCGCCTCCCCGTTTCCGGGGACGAGTTGGGGACTCTGTAGTCCCCACACCCGAGAAGAGGGCCAGATCGTTAGAGATGGCCCTGAGTCAGCCGGGGTGCGAGGGATATGCCTGTCAACCTCAACTTCGGCAACCAAAACGATCCACAGGCGGCGTTTTAGTCGGTTCGAGTCCGACATAACCTCCTCCACCGGCTGCGGTGGGGAGGTATCCGTGGGGATTTTGCGCACGTAAAAAAAAATAAACAAACACATATTTAACAAATAAACTAGGCCAACTGACTGACTAGTGGTTTAATTTTAGTTATTAGTCTTTAAAATGAGTTTCTAAACAGAAAAATATTAACAAACTGAGTTTTTAAATAGAACATTTGTAACGCCGGAATGTTTATGCGTTAATATTCTTTATTAAGTAACACAATTTATAGTTGCAATATGTTTGGGATGTGCCTGTGGCGACATCTAAAAGGATTGCCGTGAATCTTCATTGATCACCTGTTGTGTTGTGGTGTTTGTTTCTCTAAGTTGACGATAGATGTCGCTAGAAATAATGCTAGTGTTAATTAGCATTTTAGTATATTCTTATCATTAGATAATTGTGTGATTTTTATGGAATTAAATCACTTAATTGTTACATAATACTTTTATAGCATAATTTAAATTATTGATGCGGTGTTAGTGCGAACTACAACTGTCATCTGTCAAAAAGAAAGTATTGATATGAGGTAGAAGTTTTGTTTTGAGTGTTACGTGTTGTTGATTGGTGAAAATTTGATTTTTGCTAGAATCTTCCATGGAGAAGACTATAAATAGGCCTCTCCTGGTGGGACAAAAAAAAGGATCAGATCTCACGGAGTTACGTACGACGAAGGTCGTAAATCTCTGTTGTTTTTCTTGCTTAAAGATTCTCTGTACCTACCTACATTTTGCTATATTATCCGAGGGATAATTGGCAGCCTATTCCGAACTTCTCTGGGGTCTGCTGGTACCTTTGAAGGAGATTACTTGACCCATCCGCAAAGTGCGGTACTCGCATAAAGATCCGGAGTTCCTTGGCTTGGGACTCGTGGCGCAGTGCGGGAGGCGGTGAGCAGCGATCGGAGTTCCTGGTTTTGGGACTCGAGTGGCAGTGCGGGAAGCGGTGAACAGGTCCCGCTACTCAAGCCGACAACCTGGGCTGACGATCCGTGAAGATCCACCGAAAAGGTCACGTATAAATTCCTCTGTTTGAACGCTGTAGTACCTACCTAAGTAACAATTTGCAAATTCTGTGTTCCTCTGATTGAATTCTGTAGTACCTACCTAAGTAACAATTTGTAAATTCTGTGTTCCTCTGATTGAATTCTGTAGTACCTCCCTAAGTAACAATTTGTAAATTCTGTGTATTTTTTCTGGTCAAATATATGTATGTACCACCCATGGTCGTTTCATTGAGGGTATCTGGAACACGCACACACACTGTTCTCTGATGTAAAAGGCGCCCTGAGGTATTCTCGAGTCTCAGTTCCTCAGCTCTTACCTGGGCGAACCGGTGGAGTAGCCAGGGGAAGTTTCCCGGTTACAAAATTGGCGACCAACGTATGGGCAGGTCTAGAAATCTCAGGTCACTAACTGCGATTTCTCTTTGCTTACTGTGTGTGCGTAGAAAGACGCCTTTAATGAAATCGAACCTACTATCCGTCTGATACTCTCCAAGACGCTAATTGGTAGTGCTTGTGCGGCTAAGCACGTAATTCATTTCCTTGCAATTTACATCAAATAGCAAGGAAACGGGTCCAAATTTTTTTTCTAAATTTATTTAGCTGCAACATTTTCAAAAATATATATATTTTCGGCATACCCAATTTTTTTTCTTTTTTTTCTCCTTTTTTTTTTCCCCCTCTGATTATCTCTTGGTCTTTGGTTGGTCCCTACTTAGTTTGTCCCTACTTAAACTAAGATTAATTTCATGCATATGTTTGATCAAATTTAATAACATCTGTTTTTCCAGAATTTAGCATTGTTCAACTTGTCGGCATTTTCTGTGAAGTGCCGATAACCATATAGGTATAACTTTGTATAATTTTAATTTAGAATCACCAATTTTTTTTTTTTTGTGAATTTCGGAACGATCTGGAAGCCGGTACTTATACCTGCTACCTACCTTACATTTAATTAAATTCTCTCTTTTTTATTATATCGTTGGTAACTACCTAAGAGCTTGTACCTACACAAACGGTTCAAGTATTTGGATCTCTGTGTAATTTCTTTGTATTATTACTTTTTAGTAATAGCCTGCAGGGCGGTACATAATACCTACCCGCTATTAATAATTGTCCTTCGTTAAAATTTTATTTTTGAAATAGTATAGAAGGAGGTAAATTACATTACCTACCTACTTCACGTTTTTGTACCTAGCAAAAAAAAATTTTTTGTCAATTTAGTAGTTCAATTTGATACCCTCTGGGAATATACTTTTGTGAACATCCGTTAAATAACGGAAAATTGTTTAGTCGTTAGTTGAATTTTATTGTAAAATTTTTTTTCCATACCTATACTTGTAAAGTTAGATTCTTATAACATGGCAAAAATGCACCAATATGTTAAATACTTAAGAAAAGATGAGCTGTCTAATGAGTTGTCTTATATGGGCATTTCAGCGGATCCTGAGGCTACGGTTGTCGGCTTGCGTAACGAATTACGGACGGCATACCGGCTAGTTCGCCGTGGGAGTCTGAAGCCAAGCACCGTTAAGTCCACCGATGCTGCAAGCGAACGTACTGTCTGCGAGCCAAAGGTCAAGGAACTCGAGGATTTGCTATCGTCAGGTGACTTTGATGCTGATCGTAATAGTCGCATTAGGGCTGCTGTTAGGGCGAACTATCTTTTAACTAGGCTTGCTCGTTGTGGATTAGATTGTTCTGAACTTGTAGGTATTCGTAACAGACTAGTTAAGATTTTGTCTGTTGCTGAATCGAATAGTGACTCAGAATCTGAGGTGTCAGATAATGATGATCGCCCCTCTCGTGACCATGTTGAGTATACTTCACCTGTAGTGAGAAAGGAACGCTCGATGCGGGGTAGCTCGCAAAACATTAATTCGACTAACGATAACTTTGTTTATAGGGAACGACCCCTTAATTTAAATTCTTTTAATTTAAAATATGATGGTTCTTCTTGTGTACGCGTCTTCATTGAGAGATTGGAAGAACTGAGGTGTGCAAGGGAAGTCTCTAAATCAAAGGTTCTCCTGGCTTTCTCTGACCTATTGGACGGACCAGCTTTGTCCTGGTTCCGCACCAATAAAGCCAACTTTATGTCGTATGAAGATTTATTAAATGAGTTACGAGACGCCTTTGATATTCCCGATTATGATTATCGTTTACGGAATGAGATTAGGCAACGTACCCAAGCCCGTACTGAGTCCTTAGTGAACTACATCTCTACAATGCAGGCCATGTTCTCTAGACTGTCTTGTAAAATGCCCAGTGAGGAACAACTGGACATCCTTATGCATAACATAAGACCTGACTACATGAAGGAACTCGCCCTTCATGAAGTCAACGCTATTGATGATCTGAAAAGGTTAGGTAAGCGTTTAGAACTTGCACGTGCTAGGGCTGAGGCGTTCCATGAGCCAGTCTTGGATAAATGTGAGATCTCCTCTGACTTACATTCACAGAAAGTCAAGAGCACACCAAAAGCTACCAAGCAGGTCTCCGCAGTGAACGGCTCGCCGGTCTCGCATGAACGTAAATGCTTTCGGTGTGGAGGCAGCGATCACACGGCTTACAACTGCTCAAAGTCGAGGGAGTTGGTGTGTTTTCGTTGTGGTGCCAAAGGAGTAAAGACACCTGACTGCCCCCAATGCACGACGAAGTCAAAAAACGCGTAGGCCAGGGCCTTATTAATAAATCGTCAGGCATGTCTGATCCGAGCTCGGTGTTTGATTCTTACTCTGATAAGGTCCTGTTTACTAAACGGGATAACGATGTTAGACCGTACTTAGTTGTTAAGGTTTTAAATTTAAATGTTCTAGGTCTTCTTGATTCTGGTGCCTCCTGCTCTGTGTTAGGAAAGGGTGCGCACCGTATCTTCTTAGATTTAGGGTTTGAACTGGAAAGTGTCAACCCAAACTTTAGTATCACAACTGCAGACAGTTCCCACTTGAAATGTCTGGGTTGTATCTCTTTGCCCTTAGAATACAACTCTGTTATCAGAGTAGTTAAGTTTTATGTTGTACCAGAAATATCAACGTCAATGATATTTGGTGTTGATTTCTGGCAACAATTTCAATTAAGTAATAAATTAATTTCCCAAAAAATTAATATGAATAATTTTAATGAAAACTGTCCTATTGAATCTTTGTCTCTTCACAGTGGTCTCGAGGATTACAACAACCTGACCGAGAATCAGAGGTGTGTAATGAACGGGATCATTGAAAAATTTGATTCTTTAAATACGGATAAGGTGGGCTTAGGTCGAACGACGCTTGTGCATCACGTCATAGACACGGGTGACAGCAAGCCGATCAAACAACGGTATTACCCGCTCTCACCTCTCAAACAGAAGGCCCTGGAGGCGGAGTTGGACCGGATGTTGGAGATGGGAGTGGTGTCTCCATCACAATCTGCGTGGAATTCACCTGTGGTTATGGTGGAAAAGGCGAATGGTGATCTAAGACTGTGCTTGGACTCACGTAAGCTAAATTCGGTCTCGAAAAGCGATGCTTATCCCTTACCGTACATCAATCAAATTTTAGACCATCTGAATAATGCTAAATATTTGTCCTCTATAGATTTAAGTGCAGCATATTGGCAGATCCCGTTCGACTCTTCCCTGTCTGCTGAGAAGACTGCATTCACGGTGCCGAGACGGGGTTTGTTCCAGTATAATGTGATGTGCTTTGGTCTTGTCGGAGCCTCGAGTACGATGCAACGACTGATGGACCGCCTATTCGGTCCCGAGTTCGACAACAGAGTGTTTTGCTTCCAGGATGACATAATCTGTGTGGCCAGCACCTTCGAGGAGCATGTGGATCTCTTAAATAGAATCTATCAGCGACTCAAGGATGCGGGCCTAACGATTAATATGAGGAAATCACACTTTTGTCGAAGCGAACTGAAATATCTTGGTTACTATGTAAGGTAAATGTGGGATAGATGCCCTAGTGGGATAGATGCCTAGGTAACCACGCAGTGACTTGTGCGACTACTACACTCATAGACTTTTATTCAAATACAAGCGTACCCCCTCCGTCCCGTCAGTCGCGGCCAAGCGTTTCGCTGGGATGGACGTATCGACAGTTTTGGCGCGAAACACTTTGTCGACGACGAAAAATTTATAAATTTGTATTACCTTGAACCTTTACGCGCCCGAAATTTTTAAAGTTATTAGGTAAGTGATAATATTTTTGTATTTATAGTCAGTTAATATGTCGAATATATCAATTTTAATGTAATTTAGGTTGGTTTTGATATGTTTTATTTGGTAAGCCTGTAGGCATCTATCCCTAAGAAAAAGGATTGATGCCTCACTATTTGTGAGTATAGATGCCCTTAGGGGCATCTATCCTATAATGAATTTCTGAAATTACTTTTTAATTTTCTTTTTTTTTAAAGATATGCCACGCAAATACGTACGCAAAGTAGGTACCCAACCACGAGCGGCATGGACAGAAGATGCTCTTAAAGCTGCGTTTGTAGAGTTAAGACAAAACCAATGCTCCGTTAATGAAATATCTCGACGTTATGGGATCCCTTCCAGAACTTTAAGAAGGCGATTTCAAAAACAGGATACGCAAAAGTTAACATTAGGTATACCTACTTACTTAAAAGGCGTAATTTTTTTATTCACTTTGCCTTCCATTAATTAATATTCTTATGGATTTATTTATAGGGAAACACCCAAGTTTGGACTTCGACAATGAAAAGCGGCTCGTCACACACATTCGTAAGTTAGAGGCAGCGGGGTTTCCAGCAACACGTGATATGTTACGAAGACTAGCTTTTGAATTCGCCGAAAAACTTGGCATTAAACATAATTTTGACCAAGAAACTCGCAGGGCTGGACATCACTGGCTACGCTCCTTTATGGAACGGCACACAGAACTTAGCATTCGACAAGCTGAAGGTTTATCCCTCGCTCGAGCTCAGGGACTTAATCGTGAAGAAGTAAACAAGATGTTTGAACTTCTGCTCCATACTTTAACAGAACACGATTTGCTGGATAAGCCAGAACGTATATTCAATATAGACGAGACTGGTGTTCAATTAAATAATAACCCGGGAAAAGTCATTGCTACAAGAGGTGCAAAATCCGTTCACTCCGTAACGTTTGGAGAAAAGGGTGAGACGATGTCGGTAATAGCGTGCTGTAATGCCGCTGGAAATTTCCTTTCTCCGGTTGTTATTATAAAAGGAGTAATTAGAAAACCAGAATTTCAAGATGGACTTCCTCCAGGATCAGATATTTATATGAACAAAAAGTCTGCTTATGTTAACGCGGAGTTATTCCAGAAATGGCTGGTGCAGCATTTTGTTCCTCGAAAGCCTCAAGGTAAGGTCCTTTTACTTTTAGATGGACATTCTTCTCACACAAATTCTGCAGATATGTTAGAGACTGCAGAGAAGAATGATATAATTCTCTTTTGTTTGCCAAGTCACAGTACACAAGCATTACAGCCTTTGGACCGCAGCTTTTTCAAGCCCTTCAAAACATTTTACGCAGCGGAGACTCAAAACTGGATGCTTGCAAATAAAGACAGAAAAATCAATCGCGCAGTTGCTGGTAAACTAATTGGTAATGCATGGATACGAGCGGCGACACCCTCTAATGCTGTTTCCGGGTTTAGAGCTTGCGGAATTTATCCATTTAATCCTTCAGCTATTCCAGATATCTTTGCGATCTCTGATTTGTCTTCTGAATACCAACGTCATAGTGATCAGGAAAGTGCTTCTACTGTAGGGCGTGACACATTACAATTACCTGGTCCTTCATATAGTAATCAAGCTTTACCTGGTCTCTCATGTACTTATCAGCCTTTGCCTGCTCCCTCTTGTAATAATCAGCCTTTGGCATGTTTGGATGACGAAATTCATGAGAGCCTAACATTAGCTCAAATGCGAAGTTCTACGCCAACAGATCAAGTTATAAATAATGAGACTAATGTTAGCCTGACAGAGAAGCCAGATCCTACCAATTCGCCATCATTGCTTGATCAACAGTTTAGTGTAGAATTATATAAGGAGACACCTAGCAAGTTTTTACAAGAATGTTCTCCATTACCTGTAATTCCGGTGCCTTTATACAAAAGAGGAAAGCAATCAGCTGCAGTACTGACTACCAGGGAGAATATTATTGCTAAAAAAAGTAAAAACCAAGCTTCCCCGAATATCTCAAGCAAAGTCAACAAACAATCCAAGAACTTGTCGAAAAAGAGGACTACAGTAGATTCAGAAGACACAGAGGGTAGTTTGACCTGTGCTTCGGATGATTCGTTGAGAGAAGAAGAAACTAATCCTATTAACAAAAAAACTAAAGGAAAAGCTACTACGAACATACCATGCAAGAGTAGTAAACAACCTAGGAACCTTATGAAAAAAAGGGCTGTGGCAGCTTCGGATGAGTTGAGCAAAAATTTGAATGATTCATCCAAAGAAACAGAAACTAATCCTGTAACTAAAAATAAAAAAAATAGAGTAAAACCTACTTTAAACTTATCAAGTAATAATAAAAGACATAAAAACAAGAAAAAAAGGATTAGAGCATCTTCAGATGAGATAGACGGAAGTTCAACCTGTGATTCAGATGATTCAGTCAAAGAAAATGAGCCAAAATTTTACCAAAGAGCTGAAATAACAAGGGATAAAGAAAGAGAGAAGACTAAGAGATGCACCAGAATTCAGCGACCTATTCGCAAAGCTGAGAAACAAATTTATCAAGATTTCAACAAAGACATCGAAGAAAATCTTGCATCCCACTCTTCTTCAGATGCGACAAATGAATGTGTGGAATGTTTTGAAGATTTTGAGAAGACAAAGTTAAATGTAGACTGGATACAGTGTGTCATGTGTAAAAAGTGGCTGCACGAAACCTGCACTATGTACGGAGATTACTGTAATCAATGTCAGCGTTTAAAATTGCGACATGAAAAGAAAAAGCAAAAATAAAAAAATAAAAAAGTATTTTCGTCAAAGTTAAGTAAGAAATTAAAATGTTGATACCTAAGATGAGTCTGCCATTGACTAAAGTTAAAAACATGTAGAACTATATATACTTAAAGACTGCAATTTTTATTTAGTACTTACCAAAAATGATTGTGCCATTTGATTAAGGTTGATTAAAGTTTAAAAAAATATAATTCCTTTCATTACTCCCCCAGGGCAACTAACCTCCACGTCATATTCTACTTGCGGCATCTAACCCACACATTAGGCATCTATCCTCATTCACAAGACTTTTGTTTTTCGTTTATTACAAAAAAAATGAAGAAGATAATATGAAATGATCTCATTTATTTTCTTCATCTATAAATACACCACCCATAAGAAAAGTATTATTTTTTAAAATACTTATCCCTTTTGTTTTACAAGTACATTTGTAGAGGTTGGGCATCTATCCCACATTTACCTTAGATAGGCATGGATTGCGAACTGATCCAGGCAAGGTCGAGGTTATCCTCAACTATCCTACTCCTTGTAACTCGAAGGATGTAAAACGTTTCCTAGGTATGGCCGGATGGTATCGTCGTTTTGTTAATAATTTTTCTAAGATTAGTAAACCCCTATGTAAATTAACCGCTAAAAAGGTTAACTTCGTTTGGACATCTGAAGCTGAGGAGGCTTTTAACCTTCTCAAGTCAGCTTTGGTCTCTGCTCCTATATTAAAAATGCCGAATTATTCTTTGCCTTTCCGCATACTAAGTGACGCGTCAGCTTACTCTGTTGCTGCTGTACTGACCCAAACACACGATGACGTGGAACACCCCATCGCTTATTGTAGTCGCTCTTTAAATAAGAACGAAGTGAACTACAGCACTACCGAGCGTGAGCTTCTGGCCGTGATTTTTGCGCTGGAACAGTTTAGACAGTATGTGGAAGGACAAAAGTGCACTGTTGTCACTGATCATGCCTCCCTACTGTGGTTTCACAAGCTCAAGAATCCTACAGGACGTTTAGCGCGTTGGAGTATGCGACTCAGTCAGTTTGATTTCAACATAGAACACCGTAAGGGAAAAGATCATGTAGTACCTGACGCTCTGTCTCGCATAAAAATCGATTCCATTGACGCGAGCTCCACTAGTGATCCGTGGTATATTCACACCATGGAATGCGTGCGTAAGAACCCAAGGCATTACCCTAATTTTGATATCCGTGATAACTTGCTATATAGATTTTCTAAAAACAAATATTCTTTGACTTCAGATTTTGATTGGAAGTTGGTGGTACCCCAAGAAGACAGACTAGCACTTCTCACCAAATACCACGATGACAAGCTTAGTGCCCATGGAGGTGTTTGGAAAACGCATAAGAGGTTGTCTTTGAACTACTACTGGCCGAAAATGTATAATAGTGTCAAAGAATATGTAGGTAATTGTGAGGTTTGTAAGCAGTACAAGCCTGTAAACACCTCTCGTCCTGGGTTAATGGGTAGCCCAAAGCGCGTATCTAAACCTTTTGAAGCAATTTCATGTGATCTGCTTGGACCTTTTCCAGTGTCAAGCAATAGAAATATTCATCTTATCGTTGTCTCTGATTATTTTAGCAAATATGTCATGTTGTGTCCTATTAGGGTCGCAACAGGCGCTGCAGTGGCGAGATTCATTGAGAAAAATGTATTTCTAGTCCATGGAGTAGCCAGGGGAAGTTTCCCGGTTACACATTAACTTCTAACGGAATGGAGTACAGGAATATATCGCAGACAACGAAGCCATCTTGGGGTTTACGAGTACTATCACAGCTGCAGGTGAATCACGGTCGTTAACTAGTGTTACAGTGTTCTAACACTTAAACACTTTGTAACAATAATGTAAGAGTGTATGTGAACATTAAAGTTTGACTACGTAACTGCCTATAAACTTGATAAGGAAACGTAGGTTACAGGATATACTTTTGAGAAGGGTCGAAAAATATAATTTGAAGTAAAATGACGTCAAGTTTCAGGCAAGGACAAAGTTTCAAACAGACAGACAGTTTGTTCTTGAAATTGAAATTGACTGCCTCTGTAGCGTGGCTGTAGTGAACGCAGCCGCTACGCAAGAGGCGCGGGTTCGATCCTCGCTCAGTGCAAATTTTTGTAGGCATTAATATAGGTATTTACATTGATCCGTCGGTGCCGGTTGATGTACCAACATCTATGGCAGTCATTATGGATAGTTGGAGCCCTAAAGAAAAATCCAAGAACTGGTCTAGCTGCAATGCTTTAATATTGCCTTTGGTTGTGGAGGTCAGGTGGCAATCGCTTCACGGAAAATATCGACGTTTAGCCAAATCCATAGTTAGACTGGTAAAGCGGACCCCAGACTCCGAAGTAAAGCTTCGGCAGCAACTGAGATTAACGTTAAGAGGAAAAACAAGAAACTTTTAAAATGTATAGGAAACGCTTTTGGCGATTTCTGTCGTGTCCAGCACTCATACCTTAAATGGTCTCATAGAATCTTTTGATCTTCAAATGAAAAGGAATCGGTTGGTACAAGAAAAAAAAGAACTTTTAGCACTTTTCTTGTTGACTGTACAGTACGATTTTGCCAAAATTTAGGAATGCTATAGGTATTTAAACTATCATGGTCACTGACATCAGTATCAGAATAAACGGGATATTTACCATGTTTCATTGTTTTGAGTTTCCGATATTTCGGCGCTGTTGCAAGCACCATGCTCACGGAGGAACTGGAGTAGTGGCGGTGAACAAAGAAAAAGTTTTTTCCTAGGAGTAATTATATCGATTAACCCTCTTTCGAGTTCTTTTACTACGCGTATCTGCACAACTATTGGTTTCGTAGATTTTTCTGTATCGGGAAGCTTTGAATGCTGTGCCATCGAACTGATTGATTATAGCATTGTCGTTTTGTGTATATATAGAACTCCTTATACTAGTAACCTAGATATATTCTTTGATAGACTGGATGGAGTGTTGATGTACATAAACAAGACTTATGGGAAACATAACATCATACTGGCGGGAGATTTTAACATAGATATTCTGAAACAGAACAAAGTAACATCGGAATTTGAGTGTATGCTTCTTAACTATAACCTAAAACTAGTGTTGAAGCAACCCACCAGAATTATTACCCAGACCTGCATAGATAATTTTGCTCATAGCCTCCCCCATGGTTGCAAGTCAAGAATTATAGAATTCGGACTATCTGACCACACAGCACAAATAATACAATGTCGTGTTAAAAAAATTTGCCTCATTAAACGGTGGAGAATTCGACGGAGGGACTATTGTTCGGCTAACCTAGAGAAATTTAAAGAGTGTGTGAGCCAATTGAGTTTCTCTAAAATTTATACTACTGAGGATCCTAATCTGGCTTTCACCACCTTCCATGATTTATTTAGACTGTTTTATGACCTTTGTTTCCCGTTCAAACTAATAACTGTAAATGCGCATAAACAACAAAAATGGGTCACACGTGGAATAAAGGCATGTAGTAAAAAGAAACGGACACTATTATGGCAATATAGAAAAAAGCCTAATGAAGTCAATAAAAATAAATTTAAGCAGTACTGTAGAACATACAAAAAGATTATTAAAGTAACTCAGCGAGCACAGAATACCTACTCAATTAATACAGCAACTAACAAAGCAAAACTGCTTGGAAAATCATACAAAGTGTAAAACAAAATACTCCAATTGAATCAATAAATAGTATAATAATAAATAATCAAACTGTAATGGACCCTATTGACATATGTAATGCCTTAAATAATTACTTTGTTGATAGAATAGTTCCAAAGACATCGGAAAATAAATTGCCGATTTCCTCATATGTGTCTTCCAAACAAAAGTCTATGTTTTTGAAACCTTGCCAACCCCTTGATACTCTACACATTATCAGAAATTTAAAAAACACAAACAGTGTTGGTTATGACGGTATATGCACTAAAGTTATAAAATATGTAGCAGCTGATATTGGTCATCATATTTGCCATATTATTAACTTATGTGTGGCTAATGGAGTTTTCCCAGATAAACTTAAAAAAGTGATCATAAAACCAATATTTAAAAAAGAAAATAGAAATAAATTAGAAAACTATAGACCCATAGCCTTGGTACCTATTTTTTCAAAGATATTTGAGAAATATATATATAGAGAACTGAATGACTATCTTGAAAGTAATGATATCCTGGCAAAAGAACAGAAAGGTTTTAGGCGTAATAAGTCAATAAATATGGCTATATTTGATTTTCTGAAAATTGTAATGAAGAGTGTTGACAGTAAAATACCTATTTGCTCCATATATATGGACATGACCCAAGCTTTTGATTATGTACATCATGACACTCTACTAGGCAAATTAAATATGTATGGCATTAGAGGAAATGTGCTAGATCTAATTGAATCCTACATAACCGGTCGTACTCAGTATACTCAGATTACAAAAATCAATTATTTCTCTAAAACAGAGGAAGATTATCAATCTGAAACACGTACTATACAGTACGGCGTGCCTCAAGGCAGTGTGCTAGGACCTCTACTGTTCCTACTATATATTAACGACCTACCTAATGTAACCGATAACCCAATAGCTCTCTTTGCCGACGATAGCACTATCACTATTAAATGTAACTCTAAGGATACCTATGAAAGTGAAATAAATAATTCATTAAGGTCTGTTCTGGACTGGCTAGATATCAATAATCTAAAAGCCAACATAGGAAAGACGATGCTCATGCATTTTAGTCAGCGAATTCCAACTATGGAAAATTTGCGGATATGTGCAACAACATATAGAGCACATATGTAAGAGAGTCAGTAAATCTGTATACGCACTACATGAGTTATCGCAAATAATCCACATTGATGCACTTCTAACTGCATACCATGGCATGGTGGCATCAGTTCTTCGCTTTGGTGTTATTTTTTGGGGTAACTCGGTACACAAAAATAAAATATTCAAAGTACAGAAACGCTGTGTGAGGGCAATGTTCTCGTTAAAATCAACTGACAGCTGCTTGCCCTATTTCAAAAAACACAAGATATTAACACTGCCGTCCCTCTATATCTTCGAGGTGGCTCTATTTGTAAAACTAAATCACAATTTATTTGTTTTGGCGTCTGAAGCGTCGGGCCGGATGCAAAGAGATAAAAGTCGCTTATGCCTATGTAAGACTAACACTACTCTAATGCATGACAGTGTCTTCGCCATGGCTCCTAAAATATATAATAAACTGCCAAAAACTATCAAAGAGTCAAATGTACCTACTTTTAAACAGAATCTAAAAAAACTACTGAATGATAAATGTTACTATGATGTAAAAAGCTTCCTCCAAGATAAATTATAATCTATTAGTTCAAAATATTTAATTACAATTTGGTATTTAATTACTTCTTTTTACTTTCCATTGATTCGTAGGTACACGTGACATTAAAATGTGATTATCCTTCTTAATTTATCTAGTTGACATTGTTAATTTTGACATTATTGATTGTTTTGACATTATTCATTTTTAACCTTATTATTTTGACATTGTTAATATTGACGTGACTAAATTTTATATTTATTAATTCTCATTATTATTACCTAATTATTACTCTCTCTTATCAATAAGAATGCCAAAATTGTCATATTGCATGTAAATATTTGCACACCTTGTACTAAGAGGTTGTAGTACAGCGCACCCATGCACATATAACCGTACCATCCCAATACCTGTATTATGCAAATAAATGATTTGATTTGATTTGATTTGATTTCAATCTCACTCTAATAATGAATAAATAATGAAACATGGTAAATATCCCGTTTATTCTGATACTGATTTAGGAATGCTGTTGAGAATATATTAAAAAGATGTTTAGTCTCCTATGTACGTTTTGCTGTAACTGTAACAGTAAAGGTACGTACCCGTACCAGGCCTGAGCCCTGAGCCTAAATTAATTGATAGATCAGATACCCTATTGCTAATTTGCCAGAAGTCTTCTTGGGTTCTATGGTTAATTTAGGTAGCTTAGTTGGGGTTGTGTCCTGCTAAGACCGCATAGATAGTTAACCAAGGGTAGTAGGAGAACATTGGCAAATTCCACGCAGATGGTGTTACTTTATTAGATCCTAAACATTCCAAAGTCGACTTTAACAAGTTGTGCGAGAACTTACTATTTCTGCTTTCAAATGCGTTGCAGCACCCGTGGTCACGACCTGACTAGCTTGTGAGCGTCGAGAGGTATACAACATTTTTTGTGCGCCTACCCACCATGATTTTTATTATCAACGGTAAAAGTCCCGAACCATTGTATAATTATGAATTCACACGACCATAGTTCAAAAATAACATTGTGCGAGAAGTCATTTAACTTGTTGTTTTAAGTTTATTTAATTACCAACTGTATTGACTCTCAAAATTAAGAGTAGTTATATTTACAACATAAACACCAGTGCAGTAAGCACAAGACAACTTTATTTATGTCGATTATTTACTTATGTAATATATAATAAATAAATATTTTATTCAATTAAACTTATGTTTAATTGAAATAAATATTTATTATCGTATTCTGTGAACTTCGAGAGATAAACACAAGTAAACAGAGCCATGTTGATATTGGCTCCAAAAGTTTGTTTAACAATAGACAATTTGCCATATCAAACAGCGGCGAGGACGTTTGAGACATTCAATATAGTTTCGGTTCCTCTCCCTCGGGGTGTGGTTACTGGAAGTTTGCTGATGACTCCGGCTGCTCGTAACTAACCACTCTGGCGATAGACTTCTTGGTACTTATTTGATTATTTAGGATCCGTTTTACTTATAATCTGGTTAATCCAAATTTAGCACGGCGCTTACAAAGTTATGAACTTGGAGATACTTAATTGGCAGGTTATGCTTAATTGCTTTTACAAACAGCATAATGAATTACGGAAGTCTGTTATAGTATCTAATCTTGGCGTTTGCCGGCGGCAGTGGCGGTTCTGTTGCTATTAAAAGTACGTTTCATGAATTTTTGGAAGTCTACAAACACACAAGTAGATTTTTGTTGAAGTTCGTTCGTTTAACCTAAAATTTTACTGCATCGTTTATATATAGTCCGTGATATTAGCCTAGTGGTATGGGTAATGGACTGCTGAGACGACGTCTCGGGTTCGATCCCAGGTTTTACCATGGCACACACCAATGACCTTTCGATGCTTTTCGTGTGTATTTATCGCAGGTTTATAAGTGCCCGGTTAATGGCAATAAGCTCGCCACCTATTACATTGGGACCTAAGCATAAACTGGCGAAATGTGGGTGCTAGCACCTCTGCCTACCCCTTCGGGGATATAGGCATGAGTTTATCTTATGCTATGTTATGTTATGATATTAGCAAATTGAGGTATTAACAGTGTTATTCTTCGATTAACAGAAACACTATGAGAACCACCATCCAAACTATGAGAAGAAATTTTGAGACACCAACTTCAGCCTTACGTTCAACATTTCTATGCTTTCTGCCGAGTGCACTGTCTCGCCACTCGACTCGGTGCGTATGCTCAAGGCATTAGTACTATAAATACAAGAGAGTATAAAGTGAGTTATGCAAATGTGGCGCGCAGTTTATCTTACACTGAGGATTTCATGAGCAATATTTCTTAGCCAAAAGATAATAACAAAGCTCCGCTTGTACATTTAGATACGACTTGCTGCAATCACATAATAAGTATAGTATTTGTCTGTCTGATTCATTCTGCGGAGTGATCATAATATCATGAATATTGTACTCGTGAATATTCATGTACATAATTCTTTAGAGCAAGTTTGCAAGTTCGAGAATAACGAGCGAATGTTTCTCGTATATTCAGGACTGTCTCGTTGTAATGTCGTTCTGCGTCGTTTGTCTCGCCAACTTTTTCTGGATCCGTCTTGGTGTGTGCTCGTAGTATATTATTTATTATTACAGTACCGACGGCCATTGCTCTATGATAGTTATATATTTGGCTCATTGGTTTGGTTATATTATCTACTTACTTGTGTGACACAGTACAATCTGTCACTTCAGCGGATATTGGTTAGTAGGGTCAGGAAATGAGGACTCACTATTTTATGATTTATAGATTTTATTTATATATACATATACGAGTAAACATGCCCCCGAAGGGTTAGGCAGAGGTGAATTAACACCCATATTTCACCAATCATTGAATTAGGTGCGACGTAGTAGCGGGTGCGTCTATTACCGTCTTCCGAGCGCTATTGTTGATTCAAGCCTTGCATCTGAGACTGAGTCTGGGCTGTATATATCTGTCTGATGTTAAACAGCCTTGTACGACACCGCATGGCAAGAGATGGGGTGGTCCAAATTCTACTCTGCCGGGAACCATGCTGCTTTACACATACATACATACAACTCTGCCTAACTCTCCGCAGATAAAGGCATGATTATATGTAAACAATATGTATATAACTAATCGCGCTAAATGTAAGTGGCATGGAATATGTGTAGGTATATTATGGTAAGGATGAAAAAATTAATGTAAATTCTTAATTCTTAGATTAAGTACTGTACCTAGCTCTGCAATGATGATTCTTAAGAAAATATTATAAACGCACAGACCTAAATGGGCCTAAGGATATAGACGAAGCTTAACAGCTCAAATATAATATAAACGCCAAGTAAATATTTAATTTAACTATCAGCCACCGAGACCTTGACCGTATCTGAAAGTTTCTTCAAGGAATTAGGCTTCGACAGTTCTCAACTGCCAAAGAAAGTTGGTTATCTTATAGATTATTGAACCTGTCAATATATTTTTTCATACGTTGCTCTTAACTTTAGTAACTTTTAAACTTTCGTTCATTTTATGATATATTAGCTGACCCACCCAGCTGCGCCCGCGGCATATTTTAAAACTGGATATCACCCCTTTGAGCCCCTATTTTTAGTTTTCAAATAATGTATGGAAAATTACCGGATTTGTTGACATTTATGATCATTGGTTCGCATCCTTAAGTAGTAGCGTGATGATATATAGCTTGACATTTTTTATACGTTTAATCCCCACAGATAACTAAAGCCCAACCACTGAAAAATCATATAGTCGGCTTTTAGTTTTAAACTTATTTTTTTCATTTATATAATTTTGGGGCAAGTAATAGGTATAACTGTTCTAATTAAGCCCTTTCTGTTGATATCAAACACGACATATTTTCCTCAAATTTATTATTAAATAAGTACAGTACTTTATAACCTCTAGAGGGCGCCACATTAGAATCAGTGACACGTTTATATAGCCTATAACTAGCGGACGAATAAGTTACTTCCAACGATACCTCATTTGTCCAATTCTAATAAGTGGTTGAGGAGCTATGAGGGAACAGATGAACATACATAGTCTGTCAAAATCATAACCTTCCTTTTTATTCGCCGTAGTCGGGTAAAAAGGTTGAATCTCCGGAACCGGAAGAGAGCCGATTTACGTCCAATAGGCCATTATAAAGTTGGGTGCTGTTTGTTATATATTACAGTGACCGAAAGAGTATTACATTATTATCTACACCTGCGTAGTATGTTTCTGATATATCCAGGTCGTTAATACTTCCACGGTAGGCAGAGCAGAGGCAAATTAACATTTTGGTGCAGTTCTAATATATGAGAGGTTGATTATAGAAAGAAAGAAAGAAAAAGAAAGAAAGAAAGAAAATAAGAAAGAAAGAAAGAAAGAAAGAAAGAGAGAAAGAAAGAAAGAAAGAAAGAAAGAAAAAGAAAGAAAGAAAGAAAGAAAGAAAGAAAGAAAGAAAGAAAGAAAGAAAGAAAGAAAGAAAGAAAGAAAGAAAGAAAGAAAGAAAGATTTCGCAATGCTCTGTTCTCTCGATACTTTTACGATATGTTTAAGATAGTTTTTCGTACTTGATGGCAAGTTTTCCATCGCTCCATGCTAATTCAATATACAAAGACAATACTCACTCTGACTTCGTCAACCAGGTACCTTTGATTCGTAACAATTAACGATCCCACACGTGTGACTAACTACCAAAATATTCAAAGAGTTCGCCCTACTTTGAACCTTAACTAAGGGTACGTGTAACACCTCTTGAGTTTTACGAGGCTTGCTAATTAATGAGCGGAGCCGTGCGGCGATTAGCTACTTTTACAACGGCCAGTACAGCTCCCTTAAAAGGTTTTTATAGCTAGCTTTTTACCTTATTGTTCGAAACAAAAACAAATTTTTGTACAATTTTAGTACTCCTAATGTTAATCACATTTTTTCGAAATGTTCATCATTGCATTGAGACTTTCACCTCGGTGCCGTGGTCCGCATGTTTGAAAATTTGGTTTACTTATTCAATCATAATACATTGTGAGAACGACTGCCATGTGACCTTGCAACTCCGTTACAACCTTGCTAGACTTCATCAACGTTAGAACTTCATCCGTCTATTACCACGTTGATAGGGGTTTGCTCGAAACTACAATGATCTTGGAAGGTCTCATTCATCGTCTACTTTTCTAAATAGAAATAATGATAAAATATTACCCATGATGCTAACTATTTTTACGACGGTAGATAAGTCGAATTGATTCTAAGTTCGAGAAGGTTTTGCGATAAGGTCTAACCCTATTAAGTATTCGATTTAAATGTAAAACTTCTTTAGTTCCTTTTTAGAAAAAGTTTGTTTTTATTATACGTCTTTGGACTGGCGTTGCTAGTAACAGTCAGTTTGCTTTAAATGAAAAAGAACAAGTAATAATATTCGAGGACATTGTAGGTACTCAGCATTGGTAATTAGCTCCTACTTAGGCCTAATTACCAACGCTGAGTACATTGTCCATGTTCATGGTTAAGTGGTAATCGAGCAGTTAGCTATCACATTCCAAAGATAAGCAATTGACTAGCAATTATTAACATATTGTGAACTCTTCGTACCCCTGCGATTAGTCTCAATAGTCATACTTGATCGTCTTAATTGATAATAGCTTATGTTATTTATTTTGAGGAGGGCCTGATTGAGAGAGATGGCCCTGTGTCGGTCGGGGTGCGAGGGATATGCCTGTCAACTTCACCTTCGACAACCAACTACAACCCTCAAGCGCCGTGCGTTTTACTCGTATTCGGTTCGAGTCCAACATAACCTCTTCCACCGGCTCTGGCGGGAGGTATCCGTGGGGAT
Source organism: Eilema griseolum (assembly GCA_963662185.1). Classification (NCBI taxonomy): domain Eukaryota; kingdom Metazoa; phylum Arthropoda; class Insecta; order Lepidoptera; family Erebidae; genus Eilema; species Eilema griseolum. The sequence continues at coordinate 27,027,979 of OY759240.1, forward strand.
TTTTCGCACGTAAAAAAAAAGTAGTTTGTTTTAAAATATTGAAGTTTCTTATTCTAATACTTGGCAGTATTTTACCGTCTGTACCATGGTGAATGTTCTGATGAGATCTTCCAATTAGTCCCACCCGCTTCTTTCCTACACAGGACAACACATGCAGGGCTTAGATGTCACCCGCATACGGTGCAGAGTATCCGATCAAGAACCAAGCGGTTTGGAGCACTATTATCATAGAATAAGCTTAGAAACCATCTAGCTGCATGTCACCATTGTAACATAGTATATGTATGTAATGGTGACTCTCTATTCTGAGACTTTGCCTTCAACCGTATCCTATATAAAAATATTTATAAACATAATTTTATGAAATCGCAGATACATAAATACTCATATACTCAAACTTTACTCCTTCCGGAATAGGCAGGGAGAACCACCCACCATGTGTTCCAGTCCTTACTCACTTTATAAGCTTTCTACACTGTCATTAAACCTTTTATTATACCATTGACATTGAAACCCCGGAAACCCTACTTAGTTGCTCTAACTACTCAACATTTGGCCCACGTCAGAGTGACAAATTCTCGGGGCTTATTCACTGTACGTCACCACGTGGCTTGACCTCGAAGGTTCAACCCTAACGAGGGTCCTACTAGTCATGAGGATTTGCATACGGACATGTTATTGTTAGGCCCAGTTAATTGAGTGAGCGTGATAGTTGAATGTTTAATTTAGTTCTGACAGAGATTCTCGTTAGTAGACTCATTGAACGTGATTAATTAATGAGTTTGATAAGTGAGTTATGACAACATTGTTGGTTGTTCCGTAGTTCATAACAGGTCCGGCAAATGATTTTAGATAGATAAATAGATAGATAATTCTTTATTGTACACCAACAGATTTACAGTAGGACAAGTAGGTAGCATGTATACAGTTCAACGTACAATGGGCGGCAATATCGCTGAAGTGATTTATTCTAGGCAATCTTGCAGCCTTGGAAGCTGATTTTAGAGATTTTTAGCTTTCCAAGATTGTTCTAAGTGATTCAATGAGCAGGGTATACTTCTTAGAAGCCTAGTCTTCTGCAGCGTGGCATTTCTGTCGCCAAGACGGCGGCGGTACCGTTTGCCAACATTTATGGCAGTCGTTATATGTGGTAGGAATCCTAAAAACTACGACTATAATAGTCTAACTACAGAATTTTGTTATCACCAATTGGTTGTGGAGGTCAGATAGCAGTCGCTTTACGGAAAATATCGACGTTAAGCTGCATGATAGCTGACCCCTACAGGGTTGGGCAAAGATTCAGATAATGAGTATACTTCTTAGAAAGACATTGTCTATGATGTGATTCCTGGATGGATAGTATTTTTAACTTTTTTCAACTTGTCTAATTAGCATTTTAGTGCCATTAGGGAAGTGTTTAAGTACTAGATTTAGAAATAATGGCTGGTCATACAAACAAAGACATAAGAAACTAGTCCGGCAATAAAGCCGTAGTTTTTCTCTGATGTATTTCCAAGGGGCTGTAAGTGGCGTCACAAATCGCTGCTTGTGCCACTTTTTATACGAGCCATAAAACAAGCATCCAGGCGAGCGGCCCGGAGAAATGACCACATGAATAGTACACCATTATTTCAACAACTGCCCGTAAAATATGGGAAGGAGTTTTTTAGGCTGATTGTACACGAGCTTAGATTTATTTTTATAAAGGACAACCAGTACCCTAAGACAAAGTCGGTTTACACATTTTCGATTATAGATGCTAACCTACTTTTATTGTTGATTGTACGTACAGTCATCAATAAAAGAACATTAACAAATTCTAATTTATTGGCAGCATATTACAGCTCTTAAATCATTCATATAATAATAAATGAAAAGCAAAATATATTAACTTTACTCTCTGTGGATTATTAAACTACTTGTACCAATTATGTATTTCAATGTAAGAAAGGTTTGTGAATATGTTAGTGTTGATCAACTTTTGTCGTTGATTGTACTTAACATAGTACTGAAGTGCTGTGAGCGACGATTTCCGTTCTCAACCCTCGAAACTCTCTACCCACGAGTTAAAAGATAATACAGAAATATCCTGTTTGTCCTCTATCATCTACAAAAGCTTTTTACAAGCTCTACCTTGATGTATTGTAGCTTGTAGCTACGCATTGGTTTTTGCTGTACTTGAAGTAACTATAGTGGCGGCACGCTATGATGGCCGTTTTGACACGACAATATTCGATAGTTTTCTCTTTTTTGGTGCGCTTAATATTGGACAATGAACTGTTACACGAATAACTAAAGAAAAATATGGCGAAACTGGCACAAAAGAAAATAAACTTCACACACCAAAAAAGATAAAACGAGCAAAACCAGGCGTGTCAAAACTTTAATCATAGCGTGCCGCAACGTTGATTATAGACCGAGCAGAGCAGGACTCGGAAGATATCGATGTTGATCTAAAGTCATTTACCCAAAGTCTCTATAATTCAATAATATATCAAGCTGTCACAATAATTTCCTTATAAATTCACAACTAAATACAACCAAACTCGATAAAGCCACACAAAGCGTGGGTACCAATCGATGCTACAAATCAAAATATTCCTCCCCCACCAGCGATCAGGAAAATAAGCCGAAGAAAACATTAAAATACGTTTTGCCAAAGTTAAATTGCCTTCGGAGCCGCGAATTTAATCGGAAGGAAAAAAATACGATGAACTTTTTTTCTTTTGGTGTTCCTCCACGATGGGGAGAAATTAGATCATGACATAGTTAGGGTACGTGGCCATCGATTTATTGGTTTATTTGACGATTTGTTTGCATGGCAAGGAAATATTACTGCGAAACATTGTGGAGTATATTACAGGATATTTTTAACGGTATACAAACATTGAGAGCCTTTGCAGGAGAGATTTGGTGATTTAATTCCGAGGCGCATTTAGGGTATGAGTGCGGCTTTATTAGGAGACGAGTAAAGTTACTTTTTAAACAATTTTATAGTATGTAAAAGGTTTACTTGTAGAGAAATGTTTAGTTAGCTTGCCTTTATACAGAATTTATTTTGCGTTAAACATTTTGTACAAGATGTATGTCTTGTCTGTGTACAATACATAATTAAGAATTTATTATATGTGCATTTTTATAACACCTCTGTAGCGAAGCGGTAGAACGTTCAACTACTACGCAGAGGGCGTGGGTTCAATTCCCGCTAAAAGCAAATATTTGTATGCATGAATATGTATATTTGCATTGGTCTGGATGTTTCTATAGTAGCTTATTAGTAATAATAGTAGGTAGCTTATTGGTTAAGGAGTCGGCCTTACGATCGAGAGGTGCCGAGTTCGAATCCTGGCCATTATACTACTGACCCACTCATAACACAAGCAATTTAGCTTACCGGGAGGGGCTAGAGGGAATAGTAGTAATTTCGGTTCTAATATTATTAAAAAAATAAATATATGATTCTATATTTTAAAACACAAGATAGTTAAGCTATGTTTACCATGGGTCTACATAGCGTTGTGTGGATTCTTGTAGAAAATCTTGTAGGTAATACTTTTTTTTTTTTTACGTGCGCAATATCCCCACGGATACCTCCCCACCGGAGCCGGTGGAGGTTATGTTGGACTCGAACCGACTAAAACGCACGCCGCCTGTGGGTCGCTTTGGTTGCCGAAGGTGAGGTTGACAGGCATATCCCTCGCACCCCGGTCTCGCCCTCTTCTCGGGTGTGGGGACTACAGAGTCCCCAACTCGTCCCCAGAAACGGGGAGGCGCGCCACGCGCGCCATGTAGGTAATACTAGGATAAAATGTATTGTTATACGTATATTGGTCGTAGAGTTCTACTTTCCCCAGCAAGAATCCATTCAAAAAATCTTCTTCGTGAGATGAGGCTAGTTTAAACAACTAAGGGGCAACAAATCTCATAATTGGAATTTGTGATAGTGCCGATGACTGTATCTCCATACATTGGCACAGACATAAGTGGACTTGTACTATTCAAAGTCCAACCAAGACTATGGTCCCAGAGAGGGAATCAAACTTGCCACTACGCTCAACGCTCAAACCTGTTCTACTAACTCCTATAGCTAATTATTTACAACGTTCTGTTGTAGGCACTAATCTGGCAGTTTTTATTAGGCTCAAGTTATTTTCAAGCACAATTTGAATCAATCATGGCCTGTTCTAAGCAAGAATCTCTTGTACAGCGGTTTTATAACGTAATTAGTTTACTACCTGGCGATGAAACGATTCAATTTCTGTGCCCTCGTTAGGGTTATTGGCTTTCGGTATTAACTGACTTTGTATAGATGTTTTAAAAATTAGGGACCAGGGCCCCGGTTCTGCTAAGTCTGTGGAGTGAAGGGCTTGTACTTTAATCAGTGGAGTCAATTTATGAATAGGCTAAGTTTGTGAATCAGGTGATTTATTATAATGTATGTTCTTAGTCCGCAATACAATACATGCTGTGTCGTCAGCGTACGGAAAGCTGTGTCCTCACATGTCAAAACTACTGTCATGATACAGACACTGTAAAAGATTACATTTAATTTTAAAACCTTCATGTTGCTAATGTCTAAATTTAAATGTAGAGAGAATGGAAAATATAAAGAACTTTTTTTAAATAATTTTGGATTTTAAGCTTATATTAATAAAATCTAAAATTTAATGGGACTTTTGCAGTGTCAGTGGTATGACTGTGGTATTGTTATGAACATAACATAACATAAACTCACGCCTATATCCCCGAAGGGGTAGACAGAGGTGCTAGCACCCACATTTCGCCAGTTTATGACATAAACGTAATAGAATCGAGACCCAGGAACTTTATGGCAGTGACTGTCTGCAGATGTACTGGCTTGTAATTGATTCCCAAAGATATTTCCAGTACAATTCTTATCTTATTGGGAGTTACATTGCTATCCCTGAGAACCTGTTACTGGGATAATCAATCAATTAATTAGCCCATTGCAGTCCACTGCTGGACATAGGCCTTTCCCAATGTCGGGAAACTTTGGCCTACTGTTTCCCCGCTGGCCAGATTTCTTTCCTTTCCATCTCCTTACTGAGAATAAAGTGACGTATTTAATTGCGTACTACCTGACTTAACTTAGGCAAAGATTATTCTTTTTCTCCTTATCTGTATAAATGTTTAATGAATAAATTACAACTGGGATTATACCGATCATACTTTTAAAATGTAATCAGCCAAGATTATGCCAAGTTTTAAACTTTCACTCCATGATACGGTACAATAATATTAATGGAAAAAATATGAGAGAAGATTACACTTCCGCAATTTAATTATTTTGAAAGACGGCACTAAATTCATTAATATTGGTGGCGCGATTGGCCACGTGCGCTAGTGGACTGTATTGCGGGGATGTAGATAACTGTTCCATTGACGCTTTACACACAAACAAGACAGGTGACCGGGTTGCCGCGGATGTGATCCAGGCAATGAATGCAGCCCGAGAAATTAGGAGAGGATGCACTAACCTTCACGACACCACGTGTTTTCATCGCAGCCGGTACACGGATCTTCTCTTCCTTGCTCAGGAGCTGCCGTCCACATCACTAAATCACTTGAGGGACACACGAGAGGCACAATCCGATCGGTAAAGGTCTATGAAGCGGTTAAAATGCAACAAATATTATTCATTTCTGAGAGACGCGCGCGCGGTCCGCCTTTACGCTGGCTAGTTCAAAAAGCGAGTGCGTGTCTATATATCACAAATGGCGGACGGAAACTATATCTAGTACTATACTATGGTTAGTGCGGGAGGGGAGATGGGTATAGAAGGAGTGTGTTTCCGCGTCAAAAAACAGATTCTACATCGGCGCAACCAATCCCCCCGGCTTGAAGGGTTACCTTCGAAACGAAAAATGTGGAACAAATCTAATGTCTAATCTAAATCTAGGTTTGGGAAATAACAACTAAAATATAAACATAGATTGGAACTCGTGCCTACTGCTGGCTAGGCAGAGGGCAGAGGCGAACAACCGGGCGCAGATACGATCCGGTTGCAGTTTTAACCCGTACAACACGAGTTATCCCGCGGGCATCGGGAAAAATTTCCTCTACTACTCCTAGAGGCCAATGTAAAGGAGGCGCATTCTCAGTCATAAGGACTATTGCGGGCAAATATTTTGCGTACTCAAATCACCGGTCAACTCTATATGACCGCGCGTAGATAAAATTCTCAAAAATCGGCCTACATAAACAACACAACGCAGCAGTCTCGACCAAGACGAGACGCGATTAGCTAACAACAAATAAGGGACTCTTCACGGGGTGCGGGTTGGGTAACCTCCACGTTGGCTTACCTGTTTCTTTTCCCTCTGGACCGCGGTCCTGGGGAACGGAAGCGGGGAGGCTGGTGCACCCTGGACGATGGTTAGTAGACTCTGACTCCAAGGAGAAAGAGCTCTGCTAGCCGTCGACCAATAACCCGACAAGCCCTTTTTAGGGCTAGCTGACCCTGAGGGGGTCGTGGTATGGCGGACCTGCAAGGCCCGCGGGAAGGGATTCGTAGAATCCCTTCCATCCCAAACAGCCCTTTTTAGGGCTAGCCTGTCGCTCCCGGTATCCCTCTGCTTTCAGAGGGGACATGGGGGCGACACAAGGATCCATGGGATCCAGGGACGGGCCGGCCTACTGCTCGCGCAGAGGCTGGCAGGCATTCGTGCCACCGTCGGTGTTGGGAGAGTTGGCTGCTCTCCCGCGTCGCGTAGCCTCCGAATGATCGACAACGACCTGAGTGCTAGCCACACTCGGGAAGCCGTGATTTTGGAGAACGTGGGGCTTGCCTTAATTGGCCGGCCCGCGACAAGGAAAAGTCTATAAAACCCGACAGCGAAGTCGCTTAAAACCTGTGGATACCTGGGGAACTCCACAGTATGTACCCCGCTTCCTGGAATGAGCGTCACCCAGGAAGTGTAGTTTAAATCGCGTCACACTCGTGGGACTGGATATGGATAAATTTAAACATACTTCTAAACCCAAACCTAGTGAAATAGTCTGCGCGGAGGTCGCGCAGCACCACGACGCGGAGGTCGCGTCCCAAACCGCGGTGTCGGAGGGATTCGACACCGCCACGGAGAGGAGTAGGGCGAACAGCCCGGTGGGCCTACAGACCCGGAAATCTGTACGGCGGAAGAGGAGATTCAGGAAGAAGTCTCTTCCTCCTCCTTCCCCTCCACCACAGAAGACGGAGTCGGACTTGGAGCTCACCTTGACCGACTCCTCTTCCACCAGCAGCAGTCACGACGGTGACGAGACGCTGCATCCACCACCGCCGAAGCTGCTAGCGGTCAGCCGCACGCAGCTGCAGCGTGGTGATAGCCTCAGGGCCCCGGAGGATGTGGAAGCGCCGCCGAGTTCCTCCACCTCGGCGGCATCCTTACCCTTGCCTCGCGCCGACAGAATATCTGAGGAGGTGATAGAAGCCCTAGAAGGTTGGGCCGGGGCCCGCACCGATTCTCCGACGCCGGAGGAGCACCGGGTCACGCAGGCGACGACGCGGCTTGTCGAGCTGTTCGACCTCCTGAAGGCGGAGTTAGCCGAGTTGCAGCTCGACAGGGCTCATTTGGGCAGGAGGCACCTGGAGCTCCTGGAGAGCAATGAGCGGATGGCGGCCGACTACCGCAAGGAGATGGGGAGGATGGCGGCCGATCTGGCGAGCCTCCAAGCGGTCGTCGCTGGGCTGCCGGCGGAGCGCGTTACGCGGTCGGCGCGGCGGCGACTGGTGGCGCAGCCGACGCCGCCGGCGCATCCGCTGTTGCCCGTGCGATCAAGGTCGCCACTGCGGCCGGAGCCGCTGTTGCAGCCGACGCCGTCGGGACGGCCGGCGCGGCCGCTGTTGCCCGTGCGGTCGAGGTCACCGCTGCGGCCGGAGCCTCTAGCGCCGTTGTCAGAACCAGACCAGAACCAGAAGTCGCCGGCCCGACCAGCTCGGCAGGAGTCGCCGGTGCTGCGGCCGGCTCGGCCTGCGGACCCGTTGGCGCTCTGCATGGCGGCAATAGCTGCCATGGAGAAGCGCCAGGAGGAGGCGCTGGCGGAGCAGCGGGCGTGGCGGGTGGCGCAGGAGGAGCGCACCCGGAGCTGGCTGGAGTCCATAATGGACTCCAGCCGCCGACCACCCCTGGCGGCTCCGGCCGGATATGCCGGGGCAGTTAAGAGGGGCCCCACCTGTCCGGTAGTGGCGGGATCCCCGCAGGGGTCGGCCAGCAGCCCGTCCGCTGCGCTTGCCGCCCATGCCGCTCCGCCCGCTCGGGCTGCTCTCGCTGCGGGGGCTGTGAGCCCCCCCCAGGATGCGCAGGTCGCGCGGCCCAGGGGAAGGGGAAAGGGGAAGGGCAAGGGGAAGAAGTCCCCAGCCCTAGCCCCGGCCCCAGCTCTGGCCCGAACTTCGGCGGGTATAGCCGCCACGAGCTCCTCGCCGGAGGGGGGCTGGGAGGTTGCCGGCGCCTCAAAAAAGCGGCGCAAGGCGAACCGAAAGGCAGCCAAAAAAGGCCAGGAGGGCTGAGGCTGCTGCGAGGGGAGTGCCAGGGAGGCTGCGCGTCCCCCGCTCAACCGCCGTCGTCCTTACGATGACGGCGGAGGCGGCGGATAGGGGCGTGCAGTACGCCCAGATTGTCACGCAGGCGAGAGCCTGCGTTGACATGAAGGCCCTCGACATGCCGGGCCCCATCCGGGTGAAACCCACTCGGACGGGTGCTCGGCTACTCGAGATCCCAGGCGCTTCGAGCGGTCCCCAGGCTGATGCCCTAGCGGCTAAGCTTAGGGAGACGCTTGACGCAGCCGACGACCGGGTGTCCAGGCCCAACAAGTGCGCAGAAATGCGCATTTCGGACCTGGACGACTCCATCACGGTGGAGCAAATCCGCCTCACCGTGGCGGAGGCCGGGGGCTGCCCCCTAGAGGCGGTGAAGGTCGGAGCAATCCGCTTCGGCCGCCGTGGACTGGGGGCGGCAGTTGTCGGCTGCCCCATCGCAGCAGCCAAAAAGGCTGCTGACCGGGGGTTCCTCGCCGTTGGAGGCGTGGTGCGGGTGCAGGTCCGGCTCCTGCAGGCTCGACCGACCAGGTGCTTCAGGTGCCTGTCAGTCGGCCACGTGGGGGTGCAGTGCACGGCGGCGGTGACGGTCGGTGACCGCTGCTTCCGCTGTGGCCAACCCGGCCATACGGCCGGTGGATGCGAAGCTCCGCTGCACTGTTTCAGGTGTGCAGCGGGGAGCAAACCGGCCGACCATAGGGTTGGCAGCAAGGCCTGCACCGGGGGGGAGCCGAAGCCGCAAGGCGGGGGCTCCACCCAAAGTTCGCGGCGGGATGCGGAGATGGTTCCATAATGGATCCCCAGCTCCGCATCCTGCAGGCGAACGTGGGCCACGGTGCCGATGCTCAGGGTCTTCTGCTCCAGAGCATGGCACAGTGGTCCATACACGTCGCCGCTGTCGCCGATCCGTACACTCACCGGCCCCTTGGGCCTGCCTGGGTGGTCGACCTGGACGGGTCGGCGGCACTGGTGTACAACGCCGCTATGGGTGCCCCTCCCCCTGTTGTCGTGGCAAGGGAGCATGGCATCGTAGCGGCGCGTGTGGGGGAGATTGCGGTCGTGGCCGTCTATCTCACGCCGAGCCTACACCGACGCATAGGGGAGTACCGGCAGTCGCTGGAGCGACTGACCGACGTCGTCAACGCCTGTCATCCTCATCCGGTTCTTGTGCTCGGGGACTTCAACGCCTGGTCAGTGACCTGGGGGTCCCGGCACACGAACCCACGAGGTAGGGCTCTGGAGAGCTGGGCCGCTAATCACGGTCTAGTTCTCCAGAATCGCGGGGCCGAAGCCACGTTCGTGACCGCGGAGCGCAGTTCGATTATCGACCTATCGTTCGCAGGCGCTTCGCTGTCGCACCGTGTGCGGGACTGGCGTGTTGTTGTGGGGGTGGAGACACTGGCGGATCACCGATACGTTCGGTTTGATGTCTCCCCCCCCGCGGGTGATGCGCCGGTCATACCGGCCCCACGCGAGCCACGCTGGGTGCTTGGGAGACTGAATCGGGAGGTCCTCCTGGAGGCCGCCATCGTACAGGCCTGGGCCATTGCGCCGGACAGGCCTGTCGATATCGACGATGAGGCGGTGTGGTTCCGGGAGGCCATGACTCGTGTCTGCGATGCGGGTATGCCTAGGGCACCACCCTATAGTCCGAGGCGTCGGGTCTACTGGTGGTCTGCGGAGATCGCGAGGCTACGGCAAGCCTGCGTGATCGCGCACCGCCGGTGGACCAGACTCCGTAGGAGGCGTAGCCGAACCGCAGATACGGAGCCCCGAGTGGCGGAGCTTCATGTGGGATACAGGGAGGCCAGAAATGCCCTCCGAGCGGAGATTAAGCGGGCGAAAGCCGCGGCTTACAAGGAGCTCATGGAGACGCTGGAGCGGGACCCATGGGGGCGGCCTTACCTTATGGTAAGAGGAAAGCTGCGCCCCCGGGCCCCGCCGTTGACCCGGGTTCTCCAGCCAGCTCTGCTCGGTGGAGTGGTCGAGTCCCTGTTCCCGGCGCGAGCGGAACACGTTCCGCCGCAGATGACTCCGCCACCTCGGTCGCCTGTGGCGCCCAGTGTGGTAGTTGACGACGAAGTCCCCGAGGTCACTTGGGTAGAACTGGAGCTGGCGGTGCGAAGGCTTAGAGCCAAGAAGAGCACCGCCCCGGGACCCGACGGCATTCCAGGCCGCGCGTGGGTCCTAGCTCTGGGAGAAGACGGTCTCGAACCCCGGCTGAGAGGGTTCCTCAGCGCATGCTTGGAGCGGGGCCAGTTTCCAAAGATGTGGAAGACGGGGAAACTGGTCCTCATCCGAAAGGAGGGTCGCCCGGCGGACGAACCGTCCGGCTACCGGCCCATTGTGTTGCTCGACGAGGTGGGCAAGCTCTTTGAAAGAGTTATTGCGAAGCGCCTCGTCGAGCACCTCTCTGGTAGGGGGCCGGACCTGGCGGATGCCCAATATGGCTTCCGCCGGTGGCGGTCCACCGTGGATGCCATCATGCGCGTGAGGACTTTGGCGGAGGAGGCAGTTGCCCGGGGCGAGGTGACGTTGGCGGTGTCCTTGGACATCTCCAACGCGTTCAACACCTTGCCCTGGAGTTGCATCAGGGAGGCACTCGTGTACCACGGTGTGCCTCTCTACCTCCGCCGCATAGTCGGGGCGTACCTGACGGAGAGAGCCGTCATCTACCCAAGTGCGACCGGCGTCGGTCGGCGTGAGATGTCGTGCGGTGTTCCACAGGGATCGGTTCTCGGGCCGCTACTGTGGAACATTGGATACGACTGGGTGCTTCGCGGTGAGCTTGCGGACGGCGCCGCCGTCACGTGCTATGCGGACGACACGCTAGTGACGGCGAGCGGGGCTACACACCGCGAAGCGATCCTGAGGGCCACGACCGCGGTTGCTCAAGTTGTGGAACGGATCCGGCGGCTGGGCCTTGAGGTGGCTTTGCATAAATCCGAGGCCATGTTCTTTCATGGACCTCGGCGCACGCCACCACCTGGTTCCAGTCTGACAGTGGGAGGCACTCTCATCGGCATCAAGCCCCAGATGAAATATCTGGGGCTCGTGCTCGACGGCCGGTGGGACTTCGGGAAGCACTTCCGAAGTCTGGGCCCCAAATTGGCGGGCACAGCCAACGCTCTGGCGCGGCTATTGCCCAACCTGAGGGGCCCGGAGGACTCCTACAGGAGACTCTACGCGGGTGTCGTGCGGTCCATGGCCCTGTACGGGTGTCCCGTGTGGGCGGACACCCTGAGTGATCGGCACATGCTCCTGCTGCAGCGTCCGCAGCGGAAGCTGGCGTGCCGCATCATAAGGGGGTACCGCACGATATCATTCAACGCGGCGAGTCTCCTCGCCGGATCGCCACCATGGATCCTGGAAGCGAGATGCCTTTCGGCGCTATACCGGTTCCGAAGGGCGGCGCGGGAGCGGGGTCACGATCCCGAGCCCGAAGAAATTCGGGCCGTGAGATCCCGGCTCCACAGGGAAATGGTGGCGGAATGGGAGAGACGACTTGGGCAACCAAGCGCAGGGCACGCCGTAGTAACGGCGGTAAGACCCATCATGGGGGAGTGGCTAGAGAGGCCACACGGCAGCCTCTCGTACCGTCTGACGCAGATGATCACCGAGCACGGATGCTTCGGAAAGTATCTGCGTCGGATGCAGAAAGAGCCAACGTCCGAGTGCCATCACTGCGACGCGAGCGAGGACTCAGGTCCGCACACGCTCACCGAGTGTCCGGCGTGGGAGACGCCGAGGCGGGAGCTTGTGGCGGCCCTGGGAGTGAGGGTTCTCACGCTCTCCACCTTGCTCGCGGCGATGGTTCGCTGCGCGGATGCGTGGGCGGCCGGCGCCTCCTTCTGCGAGCAAGTAATGCTCGTGAAGGAGGAGGCGGGGCGGGAGCGGCAGCGGGAGCGACGAAGGATCGCAAGACAAGCTGCCCGCGCACGAAGGCAACTCGGGCGTCGGAGGTCGATGAACGACCTCCGCCCCCCATGAGCGCCGGCCTGGGGGTGACAGGTGAAGCCGCCTGTCACCCTGGCAGAAGCAGGCCGCGGCAGTGGCGCGCGTGGCGCGCCTCCCCGTTTCCGGGGACGAGTTGGGGACTCTGTAGTCCCCACACCCGAGAAGAGGGCCATATCGTGAGAGATGGCCCTGGGTCGGCCGGGGTGCGAGGGATATGCCTGTCAACCTCACCTTCGGCAACCGAAACGACCCACAGGCGGCGTGCGTTTTAGTCGGTTCGAGTCCGACATAACCTCCTTCACCGGCTCCGGTGGGGAGGTATCCGTGGGGATTTTGCGCACGTAAAAAAAAAAAAAAAAAATAGGGACTCTTCACGCGGGACCGACACAACAAGCGAGAGCTTCTTCTCCTCGGGTGGTTCGGAAACCGTGGTGGGATTGTATTGACTAACTGGCCACTTATCTAACGCGGCATGAATCCAGGACGGTCCACTAAACCATAACGGGTGATCTAAAATTTGCGAAGGAAGCAATCCACGAGAGAGACAATCGGCTGTGCTGTCGGCGCCAGCAACGTGAAAGAGATTTTGTGGCGCTAATTCAGATTGAATTTTGCCACTCTATTAGCGAAGAATGTGTCCCAACGATGGGGCGAAGAGTGGGCCCAACACAAAGCGACTGTTGAGTCCGAAAAAGCTAAAATTCTACTAATATTAATGCGAAAATTTACAATTATGTCAAACAAACTACCTTAAAGATTCCGACCACAATACAAAATGTCATTAAGCGACACGGAAGTGCTAGTCTTAGCACTGCCATCCAAAACTACGCGGAGTTTAGTAGTAAGTTTATCTTCTCTAATAACTCCGTGGTGCAGGATAATGTACGAAGGCTGGGTCCCGCCAGTGTCCGCAGGCGCAGGTGAGATGCAACCTTTATCTAAATATTCGTTAACAACCTCATCACAGGCCCGCTTCAACTTTGGAGACGCCTGCATCTTTCGTTCTAAACAAAGAAAGCGTTTTTCAGCGGATACACGGGAGTCACCGAGCGAAAGAATATCTCCCTTGAAAGGGAGCGCGACAACATAACGACCCTGCTCATCACGAGTAGTCGTGCGACAACAAATCTAATCAGCCATCTTGTCATCAGGGCTTAGGATAGGTGGGACATTGACCTCTTCAATTTCACAAAACTTGCGGATGGTAGACTCCAGGGGCGGCTCGACGGTGCAACAGAACGAAGCAGTCGAGTGACTAAAACTATCTATAGAAGCGGGTGCGGAACCAATTATAACAAAACCAAGAACTGTTTCCAGTGCGTGCGGAGCGGGGTACGTCGGTCCCCCTTGAATCTTACGTGATAACTGGAGGTGCGGGAGAATCGAAGCGCCGATCAATATATCGACGACTCCAGGAACAGCGTAAGTCTCATCTGCTAAAGGCAAGTCTTTAAATTTCGTTAATAAAGACGTGTCAACCGGGACGGTAGGCAACTGTTCAGTTATTTTATCTATAACGAGCGAATCCATGTCAAACCAAATATTATTATTAAAACGAGATCTAAACCTTGTTTTAACGGTGCCCTGAACAGCTGACCGTAAGCCTCCAAAACCCTTCACCACTGAGCGGGCTGAACGCTTATTAACATTGAAACCAAGACGTTGACAACAATCTTGAGTAATAAAATTACTTTGCGAAGCGCCATCTAACAGCGCTCGAACAATGCGCAGCTTACCTAATGCATCAACAATAACAACGCGAGCGGTCGCGAGACACACAGTAGTGAGCGCGGCACTAGCTGAGACCGAACACAAGGTGACGTCACTCGCAGCGGTCACCGGGCGGGCCGGAGCGCGCGCGAGCGCGGGCTGCGGCTGCGGCGCAGGCTGCCGTGTGTCACCGCTCGACGAGCCAACTGTGCTCACATTGGATGCGGCATTACTATTCTCAAAATGAAGCAAAGTGTGGTGTCTCGCTGGACATTTGCGACAACTATTTCTACTATTACATACAACAACGCGGTGTTTAGTACCGAGACAATTAAAACAAAAATTATTAGCGCGAACAAATTTATAACGATCACTAGGCGACAATTTTAGGAAACCAGGACACTTGTACAGTTGCGAATGATGAGTATTACACAAAGAGCAAACAGGTGATTGTACATGTGCTGGTGCGGTATTAACATAAGTATGAGTTGACCTCAGTGAGCTCGATGAGGCATCCATTTTGCGTTCAGAAGTAACAACCTTCTTCGCGCCTTCATGTTTCGATGAAGAGCGTTGCAATACTTTTATATGCTCGCGAACAAAACTTTCTAAGTCTTCGAACTTAGGAATTTTATTGCCGCGATGATCCGACTCAAATAAACGAATGGTTTCGGAATCTAATTTCTTTAAACCCATATACAAAAATAAGAAGTCGCAGAGGTCATCGATCTTTAGGTTCTTTACGGCGCGAACAGCTGATGCGAAAGTATCTAGAAATTTCTCTAAGTTTTGATCGTTACATGCCGTAATAGATTTCAAATCAAACATCTGATCTAAATAGGCGTTAGCTACCGATCTTTTATCCTCATACTTAGCTTTCAAAGTATTTAAAATTAAATTATAATTCCCGGCACTAAACGTAATTCCAGCGCAAACGGTTATAGCTTTACCAGTCAATTTTTCAACGAGATAATGCAATTTTTCGTGATCTGTCAACGAATCGTTCTTATCTATTGTATTCTCAAAACTATCTATAAATAGACACCAATTGCGAATGTTACCATCAAATTCGGGTATTTGAATTGGTGGCAACTTAGGTCGGTCGCGAGTGGGGTTGGGTCGGTCAGACGGTTTCTCCAAACTCCTAGCGACGCGCTTGATACGACAATACAAATCGTCAAACGACGACAAGGATAACTCACTGAGTAATCGGGATCCAAATTCAACTCTAAAACATTGATGTCATGTACTAAGGTTTCGAAATCCGCGCGTAGACTATCTAAGTTTTCTATAGAACACAAGAACGAATCTCTAATGGCCAAATCAGAGGTTTTAAGTGCATTATCATAAATCGATTGTACGCGAGAGTAAATCATTTCTTTTTTAGCGTATAAAAGTTTCAATTGAACCTTACCGGTCTTATCAACCTTTGGGGACATGTTTACAATTAAATCTCAAACTAAAGTGCGGTAAACAACAAATATGAAATGACTCAATCTTAGCGGTACAGAGCAGCGACGCGACGCGAGCGATACTCTGCAGGTAGGTAGGTATTTACAACTGTGAATGCACGCTTGAACAAAACGCGCCTAGCAACAGCCAGATCGTACCTAAGCGAGCCAGACCGCTGTCTAGGTTCAACTATTATTTCAGAGATTAAGTATTGCGTAATATCTATTCAAATTAAAATACTTTCGTATGAATTGGAATGAGATGCGGGCGAGGTAGGTACAACCACGTATCTACCCACATAGGTATTAGGTAAATACGATGCGAGCTAGCGGCGAACGAACAACTTAATTGAAAAAAATAAAACAAAGCCAAATGCGTTAGGTATTACACTGTGCCTATGCACTAGGGTGTCTAGTATACCTAAGATCTAAGCCTAAATGCCTAGATGCGGGGTTTTCTACTAAAATAACTAGGTATTTAGGCGCGGTGCGAAAATTGCGAACTACGACTAAGTGTTGATACGATACCTAACCTATGTATGTACTAGGTAGGTACGATGCGAGCCAGCGGCGAACGGACAACAAATCTAATCCTAAATGTCTAGATGCGGGGTTTTCTACTAAAATAACCAGGCATTTAGGTGCGGTGCGCTTATTCCCATTAGAATAATAACAAAATACGAACTACGGCTAAGAATCCGGTTCGATCAGGACCATAGAATGGTGGCGCGATTGGCCACGTGCGCTAGTGGACTGTATTGCGGGGATGTAGATAACGGTTCCATTGACGCTTTACACACAAACAAGACAGGTGACCGGGTTGCCGCGGATGTGATCCAGGCAATGAATGCAGCCCGAGAAATTAGGAGAGGATGTGGACGGCAGGAGCTGCCGTCCACATCACTAAATCACTTGAGGGACACACGAGAGGCACAATCCGATCGGTAAAGGTCTATGAAGCGGTTAAAATGCAACAAATATTATTCATTTCTGAGAGACGCGCGCGCGGTCCGCCTTTACGCTGGCTAGTTCAAAAAGCGAGTGCGTGTCTATATATCACAAATGGCGGACGGAAACTATATCTAGTACTATACTATGGTTAGTGCGGGAGGGGAGATGGGTATAGAAGGAGTGTGTTTCCGCGTCAAAAAACAGATTCTACATCGGCGCAACCAAATATAATTTACATAATAGGCAAAGTAATATACCTAATAATGTTTATAAATAAATATAAAAATATCTTTGTATATATAAAAGAAAGTCGTGTTAGTTACACTATTTATAACTCAAGAACGGCTGTACCGATTTAGCTGAAAATTGGTGGGGATGTAGTTTAGTACCAGGAGATAGACATAGGATACTTTTCATCCCGTCCGTAACGGGATCAGAAATCTATGCGGGCAGAGCCGCGGGCAACAGCTAGTTATATATAAACAGGAGGTAGGACACGGCGGTATTTCCGGCCAATTGAGCAGTTCGACTGGGGAAGTACAGAATACCGCGGTTATAACAACTTCGTGTTGTGTTCCCAGCGGTGAGTAGGGTAGCCAGAGCTCATTGGAGAATTTGTGCTGTCAGTGGGATGACTAAAGGCTTGTCCTGCTTTGTCCTCTACACTGACGGCACAGAAACTCTGTGCTGACAGGGTCGGCAGCGCGAGAGTGACTTGTCTGGTGCTACACACGTCCATATGCCACGGTAACCACTTTCCATCAGGTGGGCCGTATGCTGGTCTGCCACCTAAGTGGTATATAAAAAAAATCCCCACATCTCTATCTCGACATGCTAAACTAATGCAATACTATGGTTCTTAAATATTATAACATTATATCGACGTAAGACAGATATATGTATAGAAGAATTTGGATGGCTTCGGGCGAAGGTTCTGTGCCTTAGTGATAAGAACATTCCCCCTAAAAGGGAAAGATCGCAGGTTCGAATCCCGCTTGAACTCATTAAATGTTTTGCTATATCTTTTGAATAGTAAGCATAATAAATGTTTTAAAATTTCATTCAATCAATTACATTTTTTGTGAACTCACTCAATTCTGTATTTTAATGCAAAAAAAAAATTTGCAATAATTAGACTCATGTTTAGCAATTGGAGAACCCGCTTTGAAACGTGACCCCGTCCCTAAGAGGACTCCAACAAGATAGTCAGCATGACGTTTTAGATCTTTTTAATCTAATTAGTTAGGTACAATGTTTTAATCTTCTATCTAACTATCGAATGGATTCTAATATATACTATAAGGAGGCCCTGTGATTGAAATATGGACAAATTGAATCACGATATCATTACCTTTCTTATAAATACTAAAAACTGAGGAGAAAGTAATTAGTCATCTCTCGATATTGCCAAAAAAGCTTCTCATTCTGACTAATATTCTGACAATATAAGAAATAACGCAATTAAGTACAATAAACGTTTTTTTTGTAAATACATACATATTATACATATAAACACCCAGACCAGTGCAAATACCCATACAAATATTTGCACTGAGCGGGGATCGAATCCGCGCCTCCTGCGTAGCAGTCGTGTTCACTACCGCCACGCCACCGAGGCTGTCAATCTGTCATTTTTATACGATTGTTCATTGTGTTTTCTAATTTTGGCGCCAATACATTGTACAATAGTTTGCTATATTAAAATGGAGTGGGGTGATAAAGAAATTGCATTACAAAAAGTGATTGCATTACACAAAGTTGGTATGGAGCCGAATGTAATTTTATAACTCTCTATACGCTTGGTATTAGTCAAATGTTTGTGTACCGGGCTATTAATTGGTACAATGAGACCTCCTCTGTTTGTGACAGAAAAAGATCTGGCCGTCCACGTAGTGTTCGTACGAAAAAGGTGGTCAAAGCAGTAAGGGAAAGAATTCGAAGAAATCCTGTCCGAAAGCAAAAGATTTTATCTCGGGAGATGAAGATAGCACCCAGAACCATGTCGCGCATTTTAAAAGATGACTTAGGACTTGCAGCCCATAAGAGACGCACTGGTCAGTTTTTAACGGATAATTTAAAAAAGAATAGGTTGGTAAAATCGAAGCAACTACTGAAGCGGTACGCAAAGGGAGGTCACAGAAATTTTTTGTTTACGGATGAGAAAATCTTTACAATTGAGCAACATTTTAACAAACAAAATGACCGTATTTATGCTCAAAGCTCTAAGGAAGCTTCTCAATTAGTCGAGCAGTTCGACTGGGGAAGTACAGAATACCGCGGTTATAACAACTTCGTGTTGTGTTCCCAGCGGTGAGTAGGGTAGCCAGAGCTCACTGGAGAATTTGTGCTGTCAGTGGGATAACTAAAGGCTTGTCCTGCTTTGTCCTCTACACTGACGGCACAGAAACTCTGTGCTTACAGGGTCGGCAGCGCGAGTGTGACTTCTCTGGTGCTACACACGTCCATAGGCCATGGTAACCGCATTCCACCAGGTGGGCCGTGCGCTTGTCTGCCACCTAAGTGGTATAAAAAAATATATTAATTTAATTTCTCCACATCTCTATCTCGACATGCTAAACTAATGCAATAGTGTGGTTCTTAAATATTATAACATCCCATCGACGTAAGACAGGTTTTAGTATAGAAGAATTTGGATAGTTTCGGGCGAAGGTTCTGTGCTTTAGTGATAAGAACATTCCCCCTGAAAGGGAAAGATCGCAGGTTCGAATCCCGCTTGAACTCATTAAATGTTTTGCTATATCTTTTGAATAGTAAGCATAATAAATGTTTTAAAATTTCATTCAATCAGTTACATTTTTTGTGAACTCACTCAATTATGTATATTAATGCAAAAAAATAAAATTGCAAAAATTAGACTCATGTTTAGCAATTGGAGAACCCGCTTTGAAACGTAACCCCGTCCCTAAGAGGACTCCAACAAGATAGTCAGCATGACGTTTTAGATCTTTTTAATCTAATTAGTTAGGTACAATGTTTTAATCTTCTATCTAACTATCGAATGGATTCTAATATATACTATAAGGAGGCCCTGTGATTGAAATATGGACAAATTGAATCACGATATCATTACCTTTCTTATAAATACTAAAAACTGAGGATAAAGTAATTAGTTATCTCTCGATATTGCCAAAAAAGCTTCTCATTCTGGCTAATGTTCTGACAATATAAGAAATAACGCAATTAAGTACAATAAACGATCTTTTGTCTTTATTGATGATGGTAATTATTGAGATTATGTTAGGTCATTAATTAATGTCGATTAAATGTTACTCACCTTATACGATATTCTTTATTTAAACAATATATACAAAAATATTTCATTTTACAAATTAAGAGTATTATTCGCGATTTCTTACAGACAATCTGCAAGTATATGCACATTCTGCTACCGCATACGTGGAAATATATCTGAAAAGGATTCAATGGTAATAATTTCTTATACAGGTACTATAAAAGTTTAATTTGATTTTTCTGGACGGAGCGGCCAATATTTATACTAGGTACCACAGATGAAATTATTTAAAGAAAATCTTTACATCCAGGACATACAACCCGTGATCAGACGTTCTAGGGGGAATATTCTGAAGGCAGAGTAGAATTTGGACCACCTCATCTCTTTCCGTGCGGTGTCGTACAAAGCGACTAAGGGATACATCCCAGACTCTGTCTCAGATGCATGACTTGAGGCAACAATAGTGCCCGGAAAACGGCAATATGCTCACCTGCTATTATGTGGGACCGAATACAATGATAGTGAAATGTGGCTGTTAATTCACCTCTGCCTTACCCTCCGGGGATAAAGGCGTGATTATTTGTATGTATGTTTGTATGAAACTTTGTCCGTTACGATTTCACGCCTAAACCATTTAGCCGCTTTTGATGAAAACGGTACAGAGATACATAGTTACTACATAGCTTCGAAAAGGACACAGGCTATGTTTCACTGCGACAACTAACAATCAGGTGAAGCCGCGGGTAATAGTTTACTATAAATACATAACTTTTTTCAGCTCTAATTTCGAAAATAAGATATTATAAATAGGTGAATGATATTTTAAAGCATTTAATATGCTATCAAATTGATTAAGATAGAAAAAATTGAATTGGTTCAGACGGGATTTGAACCCGCGATCTTTCCCTTACGGGGGAATGCTCTAACCTCTGAGTCACCGCACCTCGCCTGAAGCCATCCAAATTTTCCTATATATATATCCGTCCTGCGGCGACCTGAACCGATATTTTTTTCTTAATGGATACTGTAAAGAGGTCGATATATCATATCATGAAAATTCTCTTCACTTTATTTGTTACACACTATTACACATTTTCATTGCCAAAGTTCAAACAAACTTAGTATGAAATGTAATTAATCATTGCTTGGGTAGGTTACATGTATAAAAACTAAGTTTGTCTATGATTTATGATCTCTAAAACTAACAAAACTAGTTAACTAATTCACTCCCGGCCCGGAGTGGCTCTGTGCCGTCTGTGGGCACGAGCACATTCAGAATGCGTACAGTAATTACGTAAGTAATTCTCTAAAGATATGTGGAAACTTCTAGTTAGATTGGTATCAGTTTCGGGGGCATCTTAAGGAAGGTCACCAACTATACAGTCGACTTTGTACTGCCGCAATGAGCGAGTAAATGGAGAGGTCCTACGGAACGATCCTAATCCTCCCATTGAATGCCTGGAATTGGGCTCACTAGGTACTAGATTTTCTGCTGATAACAGCGCCTTTATTTTGGTCTCACGCTTTATTTAATAGTTCTCCTATTTTTCACTGGTTAATATCTATGTTCTAATAGTTAATATTGATCTTTATTATTCTATCACGCTCTAACAAATGAAAAGTTATTTTCATTTGTTAGAGCGTGATAGAATGGCATGGGAAAAGGCTGGAATTTGGTACTCCTTGTACCATTATATAGTACGGAATAACATATGGGCTAGCCCAGCTAGTTTAAAAACTTTTAAACTATCGCGTTCCATGATATTTTCTTTTTCTTTTTTTTTATCTAGGACACAACAATGTTAAAGGGAATTAACGCGATCATGGTATAGGTTCATACATACGTTTGTTTTGCCTAATGTTTCGACTAGGCTACATCTAGCTGGCAGCCAGCTTGTGACTCAATTCCTGTAAACATTGTTGTACATAAGCTAGTTCTTTTTTTATTATTATTATATATATTTGTATATTTTGGGACAATCTAATTATTATTTCCCCAAATATTGGGGAAATAATGTTCGTACAGGTTTACATAATTTTACAACTACCTACATAATTATGAAATATGGCTGAGTGTCGTAATATTTAAGAGGAATGCTATTATTTGTTTTTGTAAATCTTTGAGGGTGCCAGGAGGCGAAACCAGTCAGGTTCAATAATACATACTGTGGAAAAACTACAAGCGTGTTCTTAGTATATTATGTTTTAGCTGGCGGCACTGTGAGTGAGGGTTCTCACGCTCCCCACTTTGCACGCGGCGATGGTTCGCTGCGCGGAAGCGTGGGCGGCCGGCGCCTAATTCCGCGAGCAAGTAATGCTCGTGAAGGAGGAGGGAGGATGAGAGTGGCAGCGGGAGTGAGGGATATACCTTTTAACCTCACCTTCGGCAACCTCAGGTGGCGTGCGTTTTGGTCGGTTCGAGTCCGACATAACCTCTTCCACTGGCTCCGGTGGAGGGGTATCCGCGGGGATTTTGCGCCCATAAGAAAAAAGTATTCGTATCAGCTAGTTTTTTACATTTCCAATGCCTTCAATGTGCTACTGATTATTTAGTTGCGGGTCCCAAGACAGTTGAGCTTAGCCTTTGAGTTCCTGAGTATAGTGCGAACTTTGAATGTATGATGATGATTATTCAGTGTATTCATAAGTCGCTGCTCTTAATCCTTGTTAAAGGAGTTATGAGGGCATGTGGCCCTCCGACACGTCTTCTATTGAAACTCCTAAAAACCAGGATATTACATTAATCCTATGATAACAACAAAGTATATAACAAAGTTTGTAAGTAATGTATTCAAAGAACTCACTACAAAAATAGCGTCGTCACTTTTGATGTTTCTTATTTTAAAAATATACAATGTGACCTTTTCCTTTGTGTGGAAGAAAGCTCGCACATAAAAAATTCATTGTTATGTTAACTCCATAAACATAATTTTCATTTTTATTGTGATGGGGTCTGTACTTACATTATATGGTGCTTCTTGAAGGAGGTCAATAGTAGAAGCCTTTATAATCCTCAAAATGGGTTATATTCGTGCTCTAAAATCTAATCATAATCATTTCTTTCCTAGCTATTTGGAATAATTTTGATGTGATATAAAACGTTTGTCGCTCACTGTACGTCCCAAGGGAGTGTGTCTAACTCTTACACGTTTCTTTTCTTAGTGCTAATCATGAAGCACTTTAGGAAGCTGTCATTGTGTCATGTCTTTATCGTGATAAAGGTAAGCACACACTGTCGTAGCTAATGAGCGGCCCTCATTACGTGAGCTTAACTTGTAGATGCTCAGCCTTCAAGGCATACTCACAATATAGTTCATCCAATATAATATAGTAAGTTTTAATATCTATCAGAGTCATTGTACCGCACATATTCATAATATAAAGATACATGGCTACAAAGAAGGATTAAGAGATGAGTTACATGAACTTTTGTTCGTATAGTTTTATCTTGATTGATAATTTAATCGAGATAGACAGGTTAAAACTAATTGATAGCCAAGTCACAGATTAAGCTAAATATGTAACAAATATTATTCACTAACATTTAGCTTCCTAAATGGCGAAAGATAGGAGTACACTTTTGTCAATTATATTATTTATGTAATGAGGAGGTAGGACACGGCAGTATTGCCGCCCAATTGAGCAGTCCGACTGGGGAAGTACCTCCGTCCTACAGAATACCGCGGTTATAATAACTTCATGTTGTGTTCCCAGCGGTAAGTAGGGTAGCCAGAGCTCACTGGAGAATTTGTGCTGTCTGTGGGATGACTAAAGGCATGTCCTGCTTTGTCCTCTACACTGACAGCACAGACACTCTGTGCTTACAGAGGGCGCGAGTGTGGCTTTTTTGGTGTTACACACATCCATAGGCCACGGTAACCACTTTCCATCAGGTGAGCCGTGCACTTGTCTGGTATAAAAAAAACATACTTTTGTTGTAAAACGTGTTTTTATAAGCAAAATAGGATATGGTAGGTATGAATTAAAAATAGTAAACTTCAATCCGTGGCATGAGTTAATAAAAGAAAATGAATAAAAATCAGTATGAGTTAATAAATTTTGAAACGGTATGAGTTTTCGTGGTATGAAGACGGAATAACCCGATTCCAACTCCATCCTGAAGATGATTGCTGACCGGGTAGATTGTCCGTACAATACCGTATAAACCATTGCTGCGATCTACACCGCCCAATACTAACTTTTAAAAAGGAATATTAATGTACCTACTAACCAACAATTATATCTATTACATGGTCAGCTTTTCTTCCAGTGCATATTTCAAACAGTGAAATACTTTTTCGGAATACCTTTTGCATACAAAGTATACAAATTCACGAAATTCAGACATGCTCTTCATATAATTAACATTGAGATATTGTTATTATAACCGGTGGTGCCAGCTGTAGTTTCAGTCGAGATTTTCCATTAAATTGTAACAAATTTAATGGAATTAAATTTGTTACCATTCGTTAGTATTCAGCTCCTAACTGAACCAATTTACTTAGTCTAACTATTTTATGCTATGACGAATAACGTATGATAATTATATGAATGAGTGAACTGAACCGCTCTTGTACTAATGAGCGAACTTTAGAACGTCTTCGGTAAATGTAAATGCATATTTAGTGAATTGTTTGTTTGTTTGCAGGATTGGAATACTCTAACGTGATTATGAAAATGAAGAGAAGCATTGTTTGAGTGAGCAACTTTGATTTCATCTTGATTTTATAACTCCATATAGTATAAAACGGTAGCCGTAAGGTTGCTCATGGACTCTGAGATGGGAACGTCAAATGCAATTAGAATGCGTGCTACTTCTTTTCATAAATTCAAATACTTTATTTCTTAAAATAGTGCACCGTAATTATTTCTTTTTGACGTCAAATTCTGCTTGTTGAGTTTAAGTTTACCACCGTTTCCTAGGCGCTAGTGCAGAAGAAACGGCGCAACAAACTCCACTGCGATATTTTCGAGACGTCAGCTTATAAATGAAGGTACATAGGTATTAGTGGTTTCTTAAGACTAAATATGAACGAACGTATATTTTGTCTCGTGTTCAGATAACTTAAAGTATATAATAAAAAAAACCTTATAATAAAATAATTAACCTAAGTACTAAATATTAGTAAACTTGTTAACCTCTCTAGTTAAGCTAAATTGATTAGGAAGAATTGCCAGGACTACAACTCGTTACTTATCATAAGACGCACTAAGCTACACACAAAGTTTCAATACGATAAAGTGAAGGTACAGTCTGAAGCGTGTAATTATCTTTAGAAATAAGAGAGATATACTATTGTGACGACATAAAACGTATAAACGACATAATACGTGACAGGCAAATGCGACAGCTGAAATAGGCAGAAATAGGAAATTTGAATAGCGACTTCTAAATTATTTAAACTGCTATTTACCCAGTAATTGGCATGATGATATTCTGACATATTCAAGGTACATACGACAGGGATCATAAAAAAACAAGTAATATGAACAGTTCTTCTAACTCGGTCTGTATTTACAACTGTTTGAGAAAGAAAGAAAGAAAAACAAAATTGGTATAAAATTCGTAAGACATGGTGATAGAAAGAACATACCTAAGTATGTAAATAATTCTTTTTTCGTTTTTTTTTATACCACTTAGTTACAGACAAGCACGGCCCACCTGATGGGAAGCGGTTACCGTGGCCTATAGACGTATACAACACCGGGAACACAACACAAGGTTATTATAACCACGGTATTCTGTAGGGCGGAGGTACTTCCCCAGACGGAGTGCTCAATTTGAGACGGGAGATACCGTCGTGCCCTACCTCCTCCAGAAACGTTTACAGTGGTACCATTAGATACTTCCATTAATGGTACTGTGGCCATTTTAATTACAAGTCACATACAGTCAGCTAAAATGTCAACATTCAAAAAGGTCTTTTCCTTCGCAATAACATCACGACAGTGACTAATGCTCTCTTTATCTTTCATGTCAAAACTTTACCATGTGTCAAGTTTTAACTTTCATTCAGAAAAGTCAACCTAAGCGATACGTTGAAAATTTTATCAGACCACATTTTCGACTGATGTCACTGTTTTTTTCCTGACTTTTCCAAGAAGAATTCTTTTGCAAACTGTGTCAGTTGCGAGCTCATTAATCGGTATCGAATCATGATCAAAACCTAGATTTCGTTAGCAAAATTGATACCTATTTTAGTTCGTTATTAGTGATCAATGAGTCGCATAATTATGTTATTGGATTTCTGCTATAAAAAGGTAGGTATTACTAAGTTATAATATTAGGTTATAATATTTATCAATAATTGTATCTCATATTTCTCAGTAATAAAGGTGACTTTATGTTTCATTAATCCTTAACTCATTCTTACGGTTCTACAATAACGCATTTTTAGAGTGTGAATGAAAATATTTGTTGTTAATGAGGTCGAACTCGCTTCTTAAAACACTAATGGGGTTATGTTTAGGACAAAATTATCTACTTTTATTTATTTTATTTATTTATATTTTTTAAAGAAGGCTTACAGACTAATATAGAAATTGAATACACAAAAATATCATCAAATCGCTAATTAAAAGCCACCACATTTATATAATCATTCAAAAAGAAGAAAAATTCAATAAAACACATTATACAGTTACAAAGAAAAAAAAATACCACAATTACAAAGCTATAATTACATAAAACAAAAGAGAGCGCCACCTATAGTTGCGGCACGCTATGATGGCCGTTTTGACACGACTGGTTTGGCTCGTTTTCTCTTTTTTGGTGCGGTTATTATTGGACAACAAACTGTTAGACGAATAACTAAAGAAAAATATGGCGAGACTGGTACAGAAGAAAATATACTTCACACACCAAAAAAGAGAAAACCTGCAAAACTAGTCGTGTCAAAACGGCCATCATAGCGTGCCGCAACTATATTTAATTATTAGGCATATGGTATATTGACTGAATTTATCAAGTACACTAGGTTGTACGCCCTGAGCGATGCTAACGGCAGTACTATATAAATATGTTTTGTGAAATGTATGATAATTTTTTATTTGTTTAAACATGTTGGTACATTATTTATCGTAATTAGCAACAGAATGATGTGCTTCTTCTTAATACAGACCCAAAAACAAGCCAGGACGGTTGTTAAGGCTATTTAACTATTTAGGTAATCTATGGTGAGGAGACTTGAAATGTTCTGAAAAAAAAGACGGTCCGTTGATTCAAATGAATAATAAATAGTTATGAAATATGAATTTAAATTTAATTTGTGAAATAAAGTTTGTTGAAAACTCGTTCTATCAACTGAACAGAGAGTAGAAATATGGTTTTAGGTTCACATAATATTTTCCATTTAGTTCGTTTAATTTTGTGAATTGACACTAGCAATGGCATGATAAGTTTTAAAAATTTAAGATTAAAATATTACTATGAAGTTCATTTAAAAAAATGAATGTATGACACCTAATGAAACCTAGTAAAATGTGTCTACTTTGTTACAAAAGTAAAGTGTAATAAATATGATAATTCGTTTTTTTTTTAATATTTTTCAAAAACCTATATAGAGGGACGAACTTAACTTTGCGTTGAGAAAACTATTTTCCTAAAATTGCATTTAGATTACTAACTGCAAATAATTTTATAACCACAATATGCTTCTTATTTGGTTTATTCCTTTATTAGTAAATAATTACTTATTCAATTAACATATAGGTTTGACTGTGAGACTAAAAATATCCGACATACCCAATAGATATATATTTTCATTGCGTTGACTTAGAGTATCCGAAACCGGCGAGAATGTATGAAAAGTATGAAAACCTCTTTTTTCAGTCTAACTGCGGGTTAGGCTGGAAATTGTATTCCTTAATATTTGATATTAGTTACAGTTTAATACCTTCACGCCCTCCACATAATACAGGTCGAAACAGCAGATAGAGAGCCAGAAAACCGAGGGCCAGATCGAGAGAGAAATGGCCCTGGGTCGGGCGGGGTACGAGGGATATGCCTGTCAACCTCACCTTCAGCGACCAAAAACGACCCACAGGTGTCGTGCGTTTTAATCAGTTCGAGTCCGACATAACCTCTCGCATCGGCTCCGGTGGTGGGGATATCTTTGGGGATTTTTCGCACGTAAAAGAAGAGAGACTGAAAACGAAGTAAAGTATAAAGGTTCTTATTCTGGTGCGGCATTCTAAAAATGACTCCAGTATGCAGTATCTCTGCAGCGTTTGTTAAATCGACTGCGTGTCTGTTTACAGCAGCAACAAAGTGCTTGTGCAGGTAACAAGGTACGACGCGGTAAATCCTATTTCCTGCTATCACTCTCTGCTCAGAGCATGAACCTATCAACTCGACATCGGAGCTCCGAGCCTGTCTACGTGTATATCAATTTCCCGTTTGTGGATTTTCTTTGCATTATACCGATGCGATATTCTAGCACATGTTATAAATGTTAGAACTTTTAGTTTGCTGATGTTACACAGCCAGCCTATGACCACAGTCGGTGTAACCTGGTCGAAACGTCAGACAAACCAAAGGTATGTATGTACATGTACCTATACCATGATTGTGTTAATTCCCTTTAGCATTATTAAGTTTGTGACTGTTTGTGTACCTTTCTGTTTTTAACGCAAAAACGGATTTTGAAGAAATTTGGCGCAGAGGTGGATTATATTCCAGCGTGACACAGGCTATTTTAACTGACTTCCAAAAAGGAGGAGGTTCTCAATTCATTTAGCATCTTTTTTTTTCAAAGAATCAATCAAAGAATCATTTTACATACATAAAGAGCACATATGAACGTCAAAATTTTACAAATATGTCAAGAAATATTATAAAAATATTAAATAATAGCTAACCCACCCCAGCTTCGCCCGGGGTATATTTTGAAGCTTCATATCCCTTTGAGCCCGTATGTTTTAGTCTTCAAAATATGTATGAAAAATTGCCGGATTTGTTAGCATTTATTATCAATGCTCCCTTAAGTAGTAGCGTGATGATATATAGCCTAAAACCTTCCTCGATAAATGGACTACCCAATACTGAAAGAATCATTCAAATCGGACCAGTAGTTCCAGAGATTAGCGTGTTCAAACAAACAAACAAACTCTGCAGCTTTATAATATTAGTATAGATGTATAAATAAACATTGGACAATGATTCTTTCGCTGGTTCAATAGAGAAGTACAGGGAAAGCAGATACCAGCAAAAAACTCGAAGAATTAAATTAGAACTAGATTATCTTTTTTTTTATTAAATTTGCTTTAGAGAGACTTATGTTGACCACGCATTTACATCATCAAGATACTCATTTACTTTATAGTAATCTTTTTTGAATACAATTTTTATTCACTTCAATTTTAATTTTATCCTGGGCACAGGTTTTTGTAGCTCGCAGTTACGGGATTAGTATTTCACGCAGCGGGTATATACCCTGTATGGACTCATCGTGTTAAATCAAAACTATTTCTTGAAGAATTATGAAAATGGGTACAGTCTGCTAAACGATCTACATGCCTATATGTACCTACATTGAACATAAATTGAGATCCTTCTTCTGTTATGGATCGTATTAAATATAACTATACTTTGTCATAAAGTCCTCCGAAGAAATTATATCTCTGAAAGATAAATGTGAATGTCCCATCAGCTGTCGAAACTTTTGTGTTTATCAGATAGTATCATTATTAAGACTTCTTGTAGTCACATGTTGCGGTAAAAATGACATAAACATTTGTCGGTCCACGGTCCAGCCTCTAGTTTCGCAGCATCCTCATCTGAACAGTTTAACAGCGGGAGCCAATACAGCCGTGTGGAGCTTAATGAGTTTAATGAAATTAATGGGCCAAGGGGAAGTGGGAATCGTTCTACTTATTTTTTTTTTTTTTTTTATATAGGACACGTCAATTGGACTTCGCCTTGCCTGATGGTAAGCTGAAGGCAAAGTCCCAGAAAAGAGGGTCACCATTACTTACGCATACCGTGTGACAATGGTGACACTCAGCTTGACGGCCTCATCATATGCTTTTTCACGCCCCGCTTAAAGTGATTATAAAGTGAACGTTATACTCACGCCCCTGTATTACTTCGAAGATGTTGGCAGAGATGTATCAGTACAGTGGAACGGATATAGATGAAATTTGACACAAACATGGATTATATGCCAGAATAGCATACACAACGCAACAACGCATGCAAATATGTCGATCTGATATATTTAGGGTAGAAATCCCACTACCTCTTTTTTAATAGAATTGCCTGGGATTATAGATGATGGATAACCTGGATGCGGAAGGCAAAGGATTGGATAAAATGGCGCACATTGGGAGAAGCCTATGTCCAGCAGTGGACTACGGTGGGCTAATTTATTGATTGATTGATAATTGATGAAAGTATTTTAATATGTTTAATACCTATACGAATGTCCAATTTGTATTTGATGCCATATTCAAGATGGAACTGGAACTATCGGCAATCTCTTTACCAATAGCGACTGAGCTAGTACTTGGATCTGCCCTGGATACCTGCAGTTCTTGCCTGCATACATCTTAGTGTGACATAGAATGTCGTCTATCTACTATTGCACAATGAATAGTGATACAATCATTTTTTAATTTAGGTAAGGTTTTCATTTAATCCAGTTCGATCCTTGTAGCTTTTTGATTGATTACCTATTGACTTTAAAAGGAGACTGTCGAAGAAAACCTCCAAGAAAATATTAGTATAGCACACTGTTTCATAATTTCGTTGAATATATATCAAAGTAGTAACTTCAATATTACCTATTGATTGTGGAAGACAGATTTCGTTGAGGCTCAGAATGTCGACTTCCCAAAATGTCCCCTGGTTCCAAAATGTCAACTTCCCAAAATGTCGCTTTCCCAAAATGTCGCTTTCCCAGAATGTCCCCCATTCTTAGGCTTAAACCAACGAAATAAAAAACCAATTTAGAATCATTTTTTATTTTAATTAGGTACTTAAGTAGTGGGATTTTTAATTAGAAAAGAAATTTGTAATGAAATATAGTCATGTATTGTCAAAATTTAGGCACCTACTTAAATTTACTTAAGTATGTATACCAAATAAAATCAATATCAATAGGTATCAATATTTTACACACATTCAAAAAGATCAAAAAAATTAATGTTAGTAACATATCCAAAGGTATATATATATATATATATATATATTTTTTATACCACTAAGTTGGCAGACAAGCACACGGCCCACCTGATGGGAAGCGGTTACCGTGGCCTATGGACGTATGCATCACCAGGGGTGTCACACTCGTGCTGCCGACCATGAAGAAACCTTCTGATGCCCCTCTTGAAGAACCCCATATTGTAGGCGCTTGGGAAAACCGCAGCAGGGAGGTCATTCCACAGCTTGAGTGTGCGTGGGATGAAGTTTCTTTCATACCGCACAGTGCGCACCGTCTCAGGTCGCAATGTGTGGGGATGAATTCCCTGCCTATGGCGAGAGGTACGATGATAGAATGTAGCTACGGGCATCATGTCAAACAATTCATCTGAGCACAAACCATTGTATAGGCGGTAGAACACACACAGTGAGGCAAAATCCCTCCTAAGGCTAAGAGGTTCCACTCTACCTGTGAGTATGGGATTGTCAACCAGCCTCAATGCCCGTCTTTGCAACGAGTCGAAGGGGTCAAGCTGGTATGCAGGTGCTCCAGCAAAAAGGTGACAGCAGTACTCCATGTGAGGTCGGACCTGTGCTTTATAAAGAAGGAGTTGCTGCCCCGCAGTGAAGTACTGCTTCGCCCTGTTAAGCACTCCGAGTTTTCTTGATGCCAACTTAACCTTGTCCTGCAAATGACTTCGGTATTGGACGTCGCTGGAGATATCGACACCAAGGATCCTGATACTCGAGGAGATGGTAAGCGGTGTGCCCAGGAATTGCGGCGCTACAATGAATGGGGGTTTCTTAGCGGTGAATACACATACTTGTGTCTTAGTGGGGTTGAATTGGACTAGGTTTAGTCGTCCCCAATCGGATACTCCAATCACCATACACACCATACATCTTGACCGCTTTTAAATGCCTTGTACCACTCATAAGGACGAGTTTTTGATAAAGTCGATTCTCGGAAGGCTTACTTCTGTAACATTTCCAGTGACTCCGGGTACGAAATTCCATTGAAAATGCCAAATTTAAGCAAACCTCTCTGTTCAATATTTTGGTACATAATGAAATTCGCAATACAAACTAGATATGATCTAAATAAATGCAGCATTGTAATAATTACAAATAACAGATTCAACTCAAACTTCGCGCCAAAGTGGAAAACAGTTGTGCCAACAGACAACACTACAAAAGAAAACTAAATAATAAATTGGGAACCATAGAAAAATTATCCACTCTCGATGCTTTTTTGACTTTTGTAGCCAAGAGGCGAACCTGAAATTATTGGATTCAAGCTAATCTTCTTATTATTTCTTAACACTCAGGTCAATGAACTCCTAACAGGACTGAAATAAATCAAGTTTATCTCATAGCTTGTGTATCATGTTTACGCCGTGTTTTCCTGTAATTGTTGAAGCATAAGAAACAGTCCTACTTTACAAATTAATAAAATTGGATTGACTGTTTGTATCGTTTTAACTTCAGCTTTTTAATGCATACATAAGAAATACTTTGCCTTCAGCTCACCATCAGGCGAAGTTAAATTAATTTGACGCGTTCTATAAAAAAAATACATATACGAAATCTATAACAAAAATGCAATGTTTTATTTTTTGTCTGTGTCTATCTATCTGTTTTTACAGGAAAAATCTTTGCAACGGGATTTTTAGAAGGCCATATTAGGGTGCCACACAAAAATCTAAAATGAGATCAAATTCCCCGCGAACGAAGTCGCGTGTACAGCTAGTCATTTATATTTAGCTTGTGTATTTTATGTTGTTTTTGTTCGAGATCCAAATAAAATGAAGTACAGCCATGTTTTCCTGCTGGCTTACTCAACCTTGAACCTCGTTCGAGTCGTAACGTTACCCACAAGAAACGTGACTACACTACTGCGCTTCATCTGCCACCTGACTCAGATATTCAAAGAGTCGAGTTGTCTCGGCATCTCCTGTGTGGGAACGGTAGAGGCACACATAGATCTGACTCGTAGGGCCATAGTCTACGTGTACCCATAGGATAGAGAAGGATGGGTCCTCTAGGCAGCGCAAACGGTGACAGCAAACATCCGCCCTAACATACACGCACACCCCGGCTTTTGCACGAAAACTTTAAAAATATTAAACTTTACAAAATAATAATAATAAAAATAATATAAAACTTTAAAAAATATTTCCGGAAAAATTATGAAAATGGGTACAGTCTGCAAAACGATCTAAATGCCTATATGTACCTACACTGAACATAAATGAGATCCTTCTTCTGTTATGAACTTTATTAAATATTAATATACTTTGTCAAAAAGTCCTCCGAAGAAATTATATCTCTGAAAGATAAATGTGAATGTCCCATCAGCTGTCGAAACTTTTTTGTTTATCAGATAGTATCATTGGTAAGACTTCTTGTAGTCACATGTTGCGGTAAAAATGACATAAACTTTTGTCGGTTCACAGTCCAGCCTCTAGCTTCGCAGCATCCTCATCTGAACGGTTTAACAGCGGGAGCCAATACAGCCATGTGCTGGCTTAATGAGTTTAATGAAATTAATGGGCCAAGGGGAAGTGGGAATCGTTCTACTTATAAAGTGAACGTTATACTCACGCCCCTGTATTACTTCGAAAATGTTGGCAGAGATGTATCAGTACAGTGGAACGAATATAGATGAAATTTGACACAAACATGGATTATATGCCAGAATAGCATACACGCTATGCAAATATGTCGATCTGATATATTTAGGGTAGAAATCCCACTACCTCTTTTTTAATAGAATTGCCTGCGATTATAGATGATGGATAGCCTGGATGCGGAAGGCAAAGGATTGGATAAAATGGCGCCCATTGGGAGAAGCCTATGTCCAGCAGTGGACTACGGTGGGCTAATTTATTGATTGATTGATAATTGATGAAAATATTTTAATATCTTTAATACCTATACGAATGTCCAATTTGTATTTGATGCCATATTCAAGATGGAACTGGAACTATCGGCAATCTCTTTACCAATAGCGACTGAGCTAGTACTTGGATCTGCCCTGGATACCTGCAGTTCTTGCCTGCATACATCTTAGTGTGACATAGAATGTCGTCTATCTACTATTGCACAATGAATAATGATACAATCATTTTTTAATTTAGGTAAGGTTTTCATTTAATCCAGTTCGATCCTTGTAGCTTTTTGATTGATTACCTATTGACTTTAAAAGGAGACTGTCGAAGACCTTCAAGAAAATATTAGCATAGTACACTGTTTCATCATTTCGTTGAATATATATCAAAGTAGTAACTTCAATATTACCTATTGATTGTGGAAGAAAGATTTTAGGCGCTTCACGGAAAATCTCAAAGTTCAGCCACATCACAGATAGAATAGAAAGGCGGCGAGTGAGGCAAGATAGAATAAAGATTTTTAGTCACTATTTCTCTGACTTTTGCGATGTTAACTTCACTTTAAGACGTTGATAGTCTACTAAAGCGAGCCAAATCTTCTATCACATCTTGACCGCTTTTAAATGCCTTGTACCACTCATAACGACGAGGTTTTGATAAAGTCAATTCTCGGAAGGCTTACTTCTGTAACATTTGCAGTGACTCCGGGTACGAAATTCCATTGAAAATGCCAAATTTAAGCGAAACTCTCTGTTCAATATTTTGGTACAGAATGAAATTCGCAATACAAACTAGATATGATCTAAATAAAAGCAGCATTTTAATAATTACAAATAACAGATTCAACTCAAACTCCGCGCCAAAGTGGAAAACAGTTGTGCCAACAAACAACACTACAAAAGAAAACTAAATAATAAATTGGGAACCATAGAAAAATTATCCACTCTCGATGCTTTTTTGACTTTTGTAGCCAAGAGGCGAACCTGAAATTATTGGATTCAAGCTAATCTTCTTATTATTTCTTAACACTTAGGTCAATGAACTTCTAACAGGACTGAAATAAATCAAGTTTATCTCATAGCTTGTGTATCATGTTTACGCCGTGTTTTCCTGTAATTGTTGAAGCATAAGAAACAGTCCTACTTTACAAATTAATAAAATTGGATTGACTGTTTGTATCGTTTTAACTTCAGCTTTTTAATGCATACATAAGAAATACTTTGCCTTCAGGTCACCATCAGACGAAGTTAAATTAATTTGACGCGTTCTATAAAAAAAAATACCTATACGAAATCTATAACAAAAATGCTATGTTTTATTTTTAATCTGTGTCTATCTATCTGTTTTTACAGGAAAAATCTTTGCAACGGGATTTTTAGAAGGCCATATTAGGGTGCCACACAAAAATATAAAATGAGATCAAATTCCCCGCGAACGAAGTCGCGTGTACAGCTAGTCATTTATATTTAGCTTGTGTATTTTATGTTGTTTTTGTACGAGATCCAAATAAAATGAAGTACAGCCATGTTTTCCTGCTGGCTTACTCAACCTTGAACCTCATTGGAGTCGTAACGTTACCCACAAGGAACGTGACTACACTACTGAAAACTGATCCACGAAACTAAATACGAATACGTCACAATATACCTCAGATTTTGATGAGATTGTGTCTGACTGAGATGGTTTCGTAAATTACATTTTCTTGTGGAAATTAGTATTCTTGTTTATATAATAACTAGCTGATACCCGCGTCTTGACTTGCGTAGAAGTGTCAAGAATAGAAGCAATAAAATATTCGTAACGCTGCTCCATCACAGCGTCAAAGAGAGCTACACACAAAACTTACTGGTCATATTTTGGTAGTTTTGACTTTTACGGAAGGAACTACCGCCTCCTCAGTCCCGAGAAAGATATCAGTGCCAGAGTCTCCGTCCGTCAATCAGCAGGGCCCCGATGCCGCTAATTCTATGTCAAGATACAGACACTGCAAAAATGACATTGAATTTTGAACTTTACCTTGTAGAGTGAATGAAAAATGAAATGAATTTTTTTAATTAGTTTTGGACTTCAATGTTATTTTTTGCATTGTCAATAGGGTGGCAGTGGTTTCGTTGTGACATGTGCTCAGTAGAATTGGGGCCCAGGTTTACTACCTTGTTGGCCCTGATTTTATGATATAGGCTTAAAGTCCTAAATTAAATGAAAAAAGTTCATTACATCTTTTATTCACTCTACGAGATGCTGTTTAATTTTAAACTCTAACTGCATAACCGTAAAATCTAAAATTAAATGGCATTGTTTGCATTGTCAGTAACACAATGGTTTCATTATGACATAAATTAGCAGAATTGGGGCCTAGGAGTGGTGGACCCAGCAGTTTGGCCTGGGGTCCAAACATCTTATGGGCCACAAATGCCCGTGCATGTATCTAGCTACTCTTAGGAACCTTTGAAATCTAAATAAAATACAAAAACTTATAATACTATTTAAAAAGTGGTATTTTTAAACAGACTCGGGTGGTGACGACTGTAGTTGTGGTGCACCTATGCAGTCCATGGACCATCTCCTGTCGTGCCCACTGTGCCCCTACACCTACTCAATTGCTGACCTGAATGAAGCGACGGAAGGTATGGTCAATGTCGCCGAGTTTTGGGGCGCATTCAGTTTTTTTTTTAATTGTTGCGATTGACACGAAGAAGAAGAAGTGGTTTTGTTTGGTTGATATTTTTGTATTCAAAATTAATGATGACTAAAATAACTAATATATAATATCAGTATCACAATAAACGGGATATTTACCATGTTTCATTGTTTTGAGTTTCCGATATTTCGGCGCTGTTGCAAGCACCATGATCACGGAGGAACTGAAGTAGTGGCGGTGAACTGAGAAAAAGTTTTTTACTAGGAGTAATTATATCGATCTACCCTCTTTCGAGTTCTTTTACTACGCGTATCTGCACTACTATTGGTTTCACTCTCACTACAAACTCGAACCCGATCTCGATCACGTTCACGACACACGATGCTTACTGTATCCACTCGCGATTTTGTTTTGGCTTGTTCCCGTTTGTTTTTGCAAAGACGGACCACTGGATGCCAAACGTTCGGCAGTTCAAACCCATCCTCACGATTGAAATTTTTATACTTTTTTATTTCAATTGCTTCCCTAACCAGTCTTGGTATATAGTGGCGTTCTATCGAGAGCACCTGAGGGTTATGTAGCTCGATCCAGTGGTTCGTACCGGACTCCAATAATTCGCAACCTACGAGACGATGACAGGATACTAGTCTTGAGGGCCGATAAGCGAAACGCCACGGTAGTTATGAACGTCACGGAATACGACGACAAAATACGGCACTTGTTGAGTGACGACAAAACGTATAAGAAGGTCAACTACAACCCGACCGCAACGACCAACCGAAGCACGGTTCAAATAATCAAGGAACATCAACAGGTAATCGGTGAAGAGGTAGTGGCACACCTGCTGCGACCCAGGAAATTCCAGCCTCCCAAACTATATGGTCTGCCTAAGATACACAAGCCAAACACTCCCTTGCGGCCCATAGTGAGTCAGATTGACTAGTCGACCAATGAACTGGCCAAACATGTGGCGAATATCTTGCAGCCATTGGTGGGTAGGATCACGTCGTACCTACGTGAAGGACTCGAGACACTTCGTTCAGATTTTACTTCTGTGAATGATCAAGAAGTGATGGTGATCATGGTGCTTGCAACAGCGCCGAAATATCGGAAACTCAGAACAATGGAACATGGTAAATATCCCGTTTATTGTGATACTGACTTGAGTGACCATGATAGTTTAAATACCTATAATATTATTATATAATAATAAATATTAACCTGGTTGAAACGTCAAGCAAACCAAAGGTATGAATGTACCTTTACCATAATCGCGTTAATTCCCGTTAAAATTACTGTATAAAATGATGACTAGTCAAAATCACTTTTATGATTTTCAAGCAAAATTAAGTACTTTTAGCTGGTTTAGTTTGACTTTACGAGTAAAATTATAGTAGATATATTATTCAAGAGTACATAAGCTAAACTAATTAAAACGATACCAATTGAGATTGAACAAACTTAATATTAAACCTACTCAAGTAAAATAACCTAAACTTGTTTAATTCGAGTGGTAAAACCACTCGAGTCGACCATACGCAAATTTGTTGGTATTAACTATAATTTATATCGCTTACCTATATTAAGAGCACTTCAATTATAATAACTAGGTATTGCACTTGAAACTAAGTAATACTTACTTACTTTATCATTCTAACCATTAAAATATCAACTTTATCAGTGTTGCTTAAGATTTAAAATCAGTCTGCAAATAGCAAATGTAATTTTGTATTCAGATTGATATTTGATTTTGCTGTTCGAATTCCAACATTAAACAAGAGGCTATTAAGGTTCATAATGTTTTACTTTGATATTCTAGGTACAGTGAATTATGTTTAGATTGGAGGTTGATTTGAAGTTGTCTGACTGGCTGTTCGTCTGTCCGTACGATATTGAAGTTAGATGCTACAGTATAGTAATGATTGACTTGAGGGAGAACGTTGTTTTGGTTAGTTGTGCAATGAGTTTTGTTGAGAATTTGAATTAAAGCATTCGCTTTAATTCAGACTATGCGCTATAAATGGCGGAAGTCTTATTAAGTTTTAGAAGGCATGGAAGGTAACGCGGTGTAAGATAATGGCAACGAACGAGTGAAGTGTTATTGGATGGGCATTTTTGAGGCACTACCTAACAGGCAATACATTTCATCATATCATCACTCAATACTACACCCATAATCACCATCCAAAGGTTGCCTGGCAGAATTCGCTTAAAGCGATAAGGCTGTTTCGGTGGTTTAAAGATTTTAATTAGAGATTCTTCTGGTTTTTCTTCTTAGATATTTTATTTCAACCATTATCAATGAAATGATAAAGGTACCTACTAATTAGTCGCTAACAGAGTTTATTTTGCGTAATTTTGTCCTTTCATAGCTACTAAAATCTTATTACTCCATTCAGAGCAAATTGAAAAGCAATTTGAGTCCAAATCTAGCTCATTTACATATATTTGTTAGCTACTAAAAACCAAACAATGGCAGAGATAAAAATCTAACTTCACATAAACATCATTTATTTAAAATTAACGAAATATTTATGGTTGCGCCGGTGTAGAAACTGTATTTTGACACGGAAACACACTCCTTTTATACCCGTCTCCTCTCCCGCACTAACCATAGATATGGCTTCCGTCCGCCATTTGTGAAATATAGACACTCAGTCTCGCTTTGAACTAGCCAGCGTAAAGACGGACGGACCGCGCTCGCGTCTCTCAGAAATGTATAATATTTGTTACATTTTTACCGCTTCATAGACCTTTACCGATCGGATTGTGCCTCTCGTGTGTTCCTCAAGCGATCTAGTGATGCTGACGGCAGCTCCTGAGCAAGGAAGAGAAGATCCGTGTACCGGCTGCGATGAAAACACGTGTGTCGTGAAGGTTAGTGCATCCTCTCCTAATTTCTCGGGCTGCATTCACTGCCTGGATCGAATCCGCGGCAGCCCGGCCACCTGTCTTGTTTTGTGTGTAAAGCGTCAATAGAACAGTTAGCTACTCCCCGCAATACAGTCCATTACCGCACTCGGCCATGCGCCACCATTTTTGGTCCGGATCGAGCCGGATTCTTAGCCGTAGTTCGTATTTTGTTATTATTCTAATGGGAATGAGCGCACCGCACCTAAGTGCCTGGTTATTTTAGTAGAAAACCCCGCATCCAGACACTTAGGATTAGATTTGTTGTCCGTTCGCCGCTGGCTCGCATTGTACCTACCTAATACATAAATAGGTTAGGTATCATATCAACACTTAATCGTAGTTCGCAATTTTCGCATCGCACCTAAGTGCCTGGTTATTTTAGTAGAAAACCCCGCATCCAGACATTTAGGCTTAGATCTTAGGTATACTCAGACACCCTAGTGCATAGGCACAGTGTAATACCTAACGCATTTGGCTTTGTTTTGTTTTTTTTCAATTACGTTGTTCTCGGCTCGCGTCGTATTTGCCTAGTACCTGCGTGGGTAGACACGTGGCTGTACCTACCTCGCTCGCATCTCATCCCAATTCATACGAAAGTATTTTAATTTGAATAGATATTACGCAATACTTAATCTCGGAAATAATAGTTGAACCTAGACAGCGACCATCGCGTAGGTACGACCTTGTTGCTATGCGCGTTTGTTCAAGCGTGCATTCACAGTTGTAGGTACCTACCTATCTGCCGAGTGTCGCTCGCGCCGCCTCGCTGCTCTGTACCGCTAGGATTAAGTCATTTCATATTTGTTGTTTACCGCGCTTTAGTTTGAGATTTAATTGTAAACATGTCCCCAAAGGTTGATAAGACCGGTAAGGTTCAATTGAAACTTTTATACGCTAAAAAAGAAATGATTTACTCTCGCGTACAATCGATTTATGATAATGCACTTAAAACCTCTGATTTGGTCATCAGAGATTCGTTCTTGTGTTCTATAGAAAACTTAGATAGTCTACGCGCGGATTTCGAAACCTTAGTACATGACATCAACGTTTTAGAGTTGAATTTGAATCCCGATTACTCAGTGAGTTATCAAGCCTTGTCGTCGTTTGACGATTTGTATTGTCGTATCAAACGCGTCGCTAGGAGTTTGGAGAAGCCGGCTGACCTACCCAACCCCACTCGCGACCGACCTAAGTTGCCACCAATTCGAATACCCGAGTTTGATGGTAACATTCGCAATTGGTGTCTATTTATAGATAGTTTTGAGAATACAATAGATAAGAACGATTCGTTGACAGATCACGAAAAGTTGCATTATCTCGTTGAAAAATTGACTGGTAAAGCTATAACCGTTTGCGCTGGAATTACGTTTAGTGCCGAGAATTATAATTTAATTTTAAATACTTTGAAAGCTAGGTATGAGGATAAAAGATCGGTAGCTAACGCCTATTTAGATCAGATGTTTGATTTGAAATCTATTGCGGCATGTAACGATCAAAACTTAGAGAAATTTCTAGATACTTTCGCGTCAGCTGTTCGCGCCGTAAAGAACCTAAAGATTGATGACCTCTGCGACTTCGTATTTTTGTATATGGGTTTAAGGAAATTAGATTCCGAAACCATTCGTTTGTTTGAGTCGGATCATCGCGGCAATAAAATTCCTAAGTTCGAAGACTTAGAAAGTTTTGTTCGCGAGCATATAAAAGTATTGCAGCGCTCTTCATCGAAACATGAAGGCGCGAAGATAGTTGTTGATTCTGCACGCAAAGTAGATGCGTCATCGAAGTCACTGAGGTCAACTCATACTTATGTTAGTACCGCACCAGCACGTGTACAGTCACCTGTTTGCTCTTTGTGTAGCACTCATCATTCGCAACTGTACAGGTGTCCTGGTTTTCTAAAATTGTCGCCTAGTGATCGTTATAAATTTGTTCGCGCTAATAATTTTTGTTTTAATTGTCTCGGTACTAAACACCGCGTTGTTTTATGTAATAGTAGAAATAGTTGTCGCAAATGTCAAGCGAGACACCACACTTTGCTTCATTTTGAGAATAGTAATGCCGCATCCAATGTGAGCACGGTTGGCTCGTCGAGCGGTGACACACGGCAGCCTGCGCCGCAGCCGCAGCCCGCGCTCGCGCGCGCTCCGGCCCGCCCGGTGACCGCCGCGGATGACGTCACCTTGTGTTCGTTCTCCGCTAGTGCTGCACTCACTACTGTGTGTCTTGCGACCGCTCGCGTTGTTATTGTTGATGCATTAGGTAAGCCGCGCATTGTTCGAGCGCTGTTAGATGGCGCTTCGCAAAGTAATTTTATTACTCAAGATTGTTGTCGGCGTCTTGGTTTCAATGTTGATAAGCGTTCAACCCGCTCAGTGGTGAAGGGTTTTGGAAGCTTACAGTCAGCTGTTCGTGGCACCGTTAAAACAAGGTTTAGATCTCGTTTTAATAATAATATTTGGTTTGACATGGATTCGCTCGTTATAGATAGAATAGCTGAACAGTTGCCTACCGTCCCGGTTGACACGTCTTTATTAACGAAATTTAAAGACTTGCCTTTAGCAGATGAGACTTACGCTGTTCCTGGAGTCGTCGATATATTGATCGGCGCTTCGATTCTCCCGCACCTCCAGTTATCACGTAAGGTTCAAGGGGGACCGACGTACCCCGCTCCGCACGCACTGGAAACAGTTCTTGGTTTTGTTATAATTGGTTCCGCACCCGCTTCTATAGATAGTTTTAGTCACTCGACTGCTTCGTTCTGTTGCACCGTCGAGCC
Source organism: Eilema griseolum (assembly GCA_963662185.1). Taxonomy (NCBI): domain Eukaryota; kingdom Metazoa; phylum Arthropoda; class Insecta; order Lepidoptera; family Erebidae; genus Eilema; species Eilema griseolum. The sequence goes on from OY759240.1 coordinate 27,070,213, forward strand.
GCCACTGGAGTCTACCATCCGCAAGTTTTCACTCGGTGGCTCCCGTGTATCCGCTGAAAAACGCTTTCTTTGTTTGGAACGAAAGATGCAGGCGTCCCCAAAGTCGAAGCGGGCCTATGATGAGGTTGTTAACGAATATTTAGATAAAGGTTACATCTCACCTGCGCCTGCGGACACTGGCGGGACCCAGCCTTCGTACATTATCCCGCACCGCGGAGTTATTAGAGAAGATAAGCTTACTACTAAAACTCCGCGTAGTTTTGGATGGCAGTGCTAAGACTAGCACTTCCGTGTCGCTTAATGACATTTTGTATTGTGGTCGGAATCTTTAAGGTAATTTATTTGACATAATTGTAAATTTTCGCATTAATATTAGTAGAATTTTAGCTTTAGGACTCAACAGTCGCTTTGTGTTGGGCCCACTCTTCGCCCCATCGTTGGGACACATTCGTCGCTAATAGAGTGGCAAAAATTCAATCTGAATTGGCGCCACATAATCTCTTTCACGTTGCTGGCACCGACAACCCAGCCGGGTGTCTCTCTCGTGGATTGCTTCCTTCGCAAATTTTAGATCACCCGTTATGGTTTAGTGGACCGTCCTGGATTCATGCCGCGTTAGATAAGTGGCCAGTTAGTCAATTCAATCCCACTACGGTTTCCGAACCACCCGAGGAGAAGAAGCGCTCGCTTGTTGTATCGGTCCCACGTGAAGAGACCCTTATTTTGTTGTTGGCTAATCGCGTCTCGTCTTGGTCGAGACTGTTGCGTTGTGTTGTTTGTTCGCCTCTGCCCTCTGCCTAGCCAGCGGTAGGCACGAGCTCCAATCTAGGTTTATATTTTAGTTGTTATTTCCCAAACCTAGATTTAGATTAGACTTTAGATTTGTTTCGCATTTGTCGTTTCGAAGGTAACCCTTCAAGCCGGGGGGAATGGTTGCGCCGGTGTAGAAACTGTATTTTGACACGGAAACACACTCCTTTTATACCCGTCTCCTCTCCCGCACTAACCATAGATATGGCTTCCGTCCGCCATTTGTGAAATATAGACACTCAGTCTCGCTTTGAACTAGCCAGCGTAAAGACGGACGGACCGCGCTCGCGTCTCTCAGAAATGTATAATATTTGTTACATTTTTACCGCTTCATAGACCTTTACCGATCGGATTGTGCCTCTCGTGTGTTCCTCAAGCGATCTAGTGATGCTGACGGCAGCTCCTGAGCAAGGAAGAGAAGATCCGTGTACCGGCTGCGATGAAAACACGTGTGTCGTGAAGGTTAGTGCATCCTCTCCTAATTTCTCGGGCTGCATTCACTGCCTGGATCGAATCCGCGGCAGCCCGGCCACCTGTCTTGTTTTGTGTGTAAAGCGTCAATAGAACAGTTAGCTACTCCCCGCAATACAGTCCATTACCGCACTCGGCCATGCGCTACCAATTTATATAAAATGATAATAAGATGCCCACCGTAACTTGTGTCTTATTAAAATATTCAATGGATAGCAAATAGTTTTTTTGAGAACTGAAAATTAATTAATATTTTTTTTATACCACTTAGGTGGCAGACAAGCGCACGGCCCACCTGATGGAAAGTGGTTACCTTGGTTTATGGACGAGTATAACACCAGAGAAGCCACACTCGCGCTGCCGACCTTGTAAGCACAGAGTTTCTGTGCCGTCAGTGCAGAGGACAAGCCTTTAGTCATCCCACTGACAGCGCAAATTCTCCAGTGAGTTCTGGCTACTCTACTCACCGCTGGGAACACAACACGAAGTTATTATAACCGCGGTATTCTGTAGGGCGGAGGTACTTCCCCAGTCGGACTGCTCAATTGGGCGGTAGTACCGCCGTGTCCTACCTCCTACAGCACACTCCTACAACTAAAAGTAAATACGAGGGTGAAATGGAAGGGAAGTCTAGTTTCGATAAAAATGTGTAAAACTCACCCCTGTTCACCCTCGTACATCGAATCCAACAGGTATCGTACTGTTATAATTTTTTCCTTCTCAAAATTCTATTCGCACTACAATAAATACGTTTTCCATTGTCATGTCTGTCCTGACGCGTATATTTCCTTATTTGAAGTTTACGAGTCGCGCTAGTGCTCCGTAAAAGACAGTTTTTGTTCGTTTACGAGCTCAAATTCAATCGTAAATCTACGGTTCCGTCAAAATTAGGTGCGCTGTAAAAGCTTTATGCGATATAGGTACCTATAGTACAATGAATTCGTAACTTTGTAAGTAAGTAGTCTCTTTTATTGAAGACGTAGAAATGAGATGAAACGAGAAATTGTTATTACCTTTTAGTAATTTATGATGTGAGACATCTATTGGCGCGCCTAGGTTGTAATAAAAGATACTCGTATGACGGCAAATAGTATGATCGCCATATTTTGAAATTCAATTTTCGCTGTTGTAATATTATTGGCGAGTTCTATACCTACGTCCTCCTATACTCAGTGGATTTACCATGAGCACACATACAATATGTATGTATATCTTTATCCCCGGAGGGTTAGGCAGAGGTGAATTAACACCCACATTTCACCAATCCTGCTTTGTCTTTTACACTGACGGCACAGAAACTCTCAATGCTTACTGGGTTGGCAGCGCGTCTTGGTTTTGTATTCGGTCCTAATTAATAGGGGATGACCCTATTGCCATGTTCCGGGCACTATTGTTGACTCAAGCCATGCAACTGAGGCTGAGTCTGGGCTGTATATATCTCTCTGATGTTAAACAGTCCTATCCATTGGTCGCCTTGTACGATATCGTATAAACGAACTAGCTTTATACCTAAGTATGTATTTAAAACTGTTTACTGTCCTAATTCCTATTTCTAGCTTTGACCGCTATAGCTCTGCGTAAGGCACCGGAGTAAACCTTTTCTTTATCTTCATAATAAATAAAACCATGACTGTGAACTAACCTCATACATGAATGAATGAATGAATGAATGAATAAATCTTTATTGTACACCGATAATCAACACAAAATAAATATTAACAAAGTTCATAGTAGTAGGTACAAATGGGCGGTCTTATCGCGGACTGCGTTAAGATTGATACAGCTGAAGTGAACATGCCTTGATCTATTCCAAACTTAATTTTTTTTTCACGGATACCCTCAAACGAGCCGTTGGGCGAGGTTATGTCGGACTCAATCCGACTGTGGGTTGTTTTTGGTTGATAAGCATATCCCTCGCACCCCGGCTGACCCTAGGCCATCTCTCTCGATCTGGCCGTCCTCGGGTGTGAGGACCACAGACCCAACTAGCCCCCGCAACGGGGAGGCGAGCTGTGTAAAATGTAGTTTAAATAAAATGTACAATATTTTAGCTCAGTAATTCTATAGCTGTGCTAACGATAACATAACATAAACTCACGCCTATATCCCCGAAGGGGTAGGCAGAGGTGCTAGCACCCACATTTCGCCAGTTTATGTTTAGGTCCCAATGTAATAGGTGGCGAGCCTATTGCCATTAACCGGGCACTTATAAACCTGCGATAAATACACACATAACTTCGAAAAGCATCGAAAAGTCATTGGTGTGTGCCATAGTAAAACCTGGGATCGAACCCGAGATCTCGTCTCAGCAGTCCATTACCCATACCACTAGGCTACCGCTAACGATAGTGGTGGATAAATACCAGTCGTTCTGTTGCGTTCATTCAGCGACTCCCAGGGCGCCGTGAGTTATCTCAAACACGTGTATAGTTTAGTGGGTGACTGTACCAAACCTGTGTGGTTACCGTGGCCTATGGACTTGTGCAAAACCAGGAGCGTCACGATCGCGCTGCCGACACTGAAGAAACCTCCTAATGCCCCTTTTGAAGAACCCCATATCGTAGGCGCATGGGAAAACCGCAGCAGGGAGTTCATTCCACAGCTTGAGTGTGCGTGGGATGAAGTTTCTTTCATACCGCACAGTGCATACCGTCTCAGGTTGCAATGTGTGGGAATGAATTCCCTGCCTACGGCGAGCAGTGCGATGATAGGATGTTGCTGTGGGCATCATGTCAAACAATTCATCTGAGCACAACTCGTTGTATAGGCGGTAGAACAAAGTCCCTCCTAAAGCGGAGAGGTTCCACATCACCTGCGAGTATGGGATTATCAACCAGCCCCTACGCCCGTCTTTGCACCGAGTCGAATGGGTCAAGCTAGTATACAGGCGGTCCAGCTAAAAGGTTTTACCCCTAGCAGGGTGAATTAGGAATAGAAAGCTCTTTAGGAAATCACTTTCAAACAGAACTGCATGAAATTTAATACTAAAGTTTATGAAATTTCATGCGTTTGAGTAGGCCCATGGCTGGTAGATATTTTTCCTTACCAGTATGTCCCTTATTGTGCGCTATAATTAAATTATATCACTATGTAATGATACTGAAAATATCTAAAAATACCTTTGTAAAGTCGTGTCCCTATTATGTAGATAAAATAAACAACATCTAAGTTACATTATGTAAAGTAATTTTGTTTTTCCCAATGGAGCTTACGAATATTTCGTAATGATCCTTAAAATGAAACTTGAAACAACTTTTAATGAATTCCGAGCAGTAGAAAAATATTTCAAAAATGTAGTTACGTACTGAACTTGTTTGTGTTGAGTATCTATAATATTATTTTAATGATGGCGGCCCGTCATGTGCTGTTGACGAGGGTACAACATCACTTGATCACAGTCCTTACCCCGTACCTCGTTTAGTTACTTATGAAAAGTATTCGTTTCAATCAGATATTCCTGACTCAAGGATTTTAAAAGGAGCCTGCCGTTTTGCCAAAAAGATTTTGCCAAAGTTTCACTACCCAAACTAATTTTGGACACATTTTTTTATACCATTACAATGTTTGGACTAATTTTAGTACGCACTTTTCCATTTCTTCTATATAGGCAGAATATTACCACGGACAATATCTTTATGGCATTTGATGTTTAATGAAATGAATTATTATAGCAAACAATGTTTAGACAATAAATTTGGGATGAACGATTTGTTATGACAAAGTAAGATTTTAATAATATAAATAATGCAATTTTATTTTGATATAATTGTTTATTTAAGGCTGCAATTAAATTATCGATGGTGTAACTCCGAAATGACTACATTTTATTTTGCGTATATAAAAATTGGTAAAAGTACTAGTTGATAAACAAGTTATTGTTTAAACGTCCACTACCCAACCATATAGTTTGTGTTACAATTATTTATGCAGAGATTTTTTCTAAGTTATAATTTGGCAAATGAAATTATGCGGTACATTTTTTGAAAATTTATAATTTGGCAATTTCTTTTCGTCCAAACATAGACAATCCGGTTTTAAACTTAGCTTAGGGAAGCGGAAATTTAAGTGCCTATCATCACAGAGGCCGCGTGGTTCTCGGCAGAGTATAATTTGGACCGCCCCATCTCTTCCTATACGGTGTCGTATAAGGCAACTAAGGGATAGGACTGTTATCATCAAACAGATGATTGTTCAATTGTGGGTATTAATTCACCTCTATATTCACCTCCGCTGATATAGGTGTGATTATATGTATACATATGTATGTATGTATCACAAAATAGACAACGAGGGACGTAGAGTCTACGAAAGATACCTTAGATACAACTTTATATTACAAGACAATATGAATCCAACTCATCTGATGGCAAGTTAAAGGCAAAGTCTCAGAAAAGAGGGTCTACATTATCTTCATCATTATTATTACCTTAACACTGGCCCTCACCTCGGCGTCCGTTTTCTGGCTTTTATTACAAATACCGATAGCCTTTGGTGAAAACCAAGGAGTAGGACATGACGGTATTCTCGTCCCAATTGAGCAGTCTGACTGAGGAAATACCTCCGCCCTATAGAATACCGCTGCCATAAACTTTGAATTGTGGTCCTAGCGGTGAGTAGGGTAGCCAGAGCTTACTGGAGAGTTTTTTTGGTGTCAGTGAAAAGCTTTGAATTCTGCATTGACGGCACAGGAACTCTATCTTCTTACAAGGTGGGCAGCACGAGTGTGACTCCACTGATGTTGCACACGCTCATAGGGCACGGTAACCACTTTCCAACAGGTGGGCTGTGTGCTTGTCTACCACCTAAGTTGTATAAAAAAAAGAGTATTGGTAAGGATAAATGACACCCAAAATGAAAACTTACTTTGTCTATATTTTTTTACGTGCGCAAAATCCCCACCTGAGCCGGTGGAAGAGTCAGACTCGAACCGACCAAAACATACGCCGTCTGTGGGTCGTTTTGGTTGCCGAAGGTGAGGTTGACAGGCATATCCTTCGCACCCCGGCCGACACAGGGCCATCTCTCACGACAGTCCCCAGCTCGTCCCCGCAAACGGGGAGGCGCGCCAGGCGCGCGGCCTGCTTCTGCCAGGGTGACACTTTGTCTATACTTAGACTAAGTATATTTAAGTTTTGTAAGGTACTCGATAAGCTAGTTTTTCTATGCTCTCTATCATATTAGCCCAAGACATAGGGTATCTCGACCTACATATCGAGAAACGATGATCATATATTATACGTCGCATAACCTTACATTTACAATCATGCTATAATAATAAAACCTGTAAGAGTCTATAAAGCCCCTGCGACAGAGCGCCTCTCCTGATGTCTCGATACAAGACTCAATAAACTGTATCAGAAAAGGTTCAGACAAAATTGTACCTTAAAATTATTGCAGTAGGATTTGTTATTTGGTTTCACTTAACGTGGGCTCTGATTCTATGAGTGTAATGATAATTCGTGATTCTGTTATCGCTTAGATAACGATCACCTTTAGGACAATAGGGTTGTCAAAAGAAATCAATGGCTATTTTTACTATTTTTATACGGAATTAAAGTTATAATGTTGGAAATGTATTTTGGAGTAGAAAGAACAGGTATAGCGTATACGTCAAATGTAATAGAGACTTGTGTAGCTAATGGACCGCCGATTCAAAGTGTGGTCCTGACCTGAGAAGACTCCAGCTCCAGCAAGAAACTCAGCGGGTTTCTCTTTTCTTTCCAATAGTTAGCCGTTTTGTAACTAAGATGTATTGACCGTAAAGCGTAAAAACTCTTTTCGTCATTGATTGAAAGAGTTTGGTCTGAAATCAGCACATTATTCAACCAGTGCAGAGGAGTAATATTGTTTGATTGAATATGTCATGACTTCAGGTAGTCGTACCTATCATAGAGTATTATTACTATAACTAAACTAAGATACGTGATGGAATAAGAATATGAAAGTGGATGGACTGAATAATTTCAAATCATACATTTTAGTATTATTATTTTTTATTTTATTTTATTTTTTCGGAAAAACTCACAGCTAGTATACAGATTAAAAAAAAAAAATATTAAATGGCTAATTACAAGTTATTACATACAGCTTTTTTTATTTGTATATATTTGCATAGACCCAACACTATTTGGTAGTACGGATTTGCACCCACCATACCACCACTGGTATGGTGGGTCCGTTGATACTGTGGGTCTGAAAGGATATCAATACAACAAACCTAATTATTAAAGAAACATAGTGTGGGGTATCGTTACCTATAGTACCTACCTACCACCTAACTACACTGCTGTCTAATTTGTAGATAATAATTTCCCTTTCTGTATCATTAATCACTGACAAATTTAGATTATTAGATACATTGATTTAGAGCCCTTGGCACCCCTAGCACTTAAATCGCAAAGGCCTCAAAAAACATTACGTCGTGGGCAACTGGTCCCTTGCTAATCCAACTCTTCGAATGATAATGCAGCCCTTGGCCCTTAGACGTCAACGTGGGGCAACCCTACGGATTTTATTTTTTCTAGGGTTCTGTAGTCAATGAACGTAACTTAATTGTCGAAGGAGAAATATATGTTAGTTGTTATTTGATGAGATTTCCTCCGCCTTCAAGAGGATATAACACAAATCATTTTTCCAACAATTTTATTATGATTAGTGTAAAGTTGCAGTACAGACTACATCAAGTTTTCAATATCAAAATATTACTAATTTTATTCAACCCTAAAGGTTAATCAGTTTCAGTCCGATATACGAATTTAAGTCTTCGAAAAAATATATAAGTAGGTAGCATCATCAAAAGCTTGAGACGCTCGTAAATAAGTAATTACAACATTATTCAGTCGAATAGCTGAATAAAGAGTTACGACATCCTATAAAGATTTACTTTTGTTTCAGTGCCTGTGTTTATTATTACTTGATAAAATAATAGCGAAGTAGTGTTGAATCGTGGCAATATCCCAGTTGGGATAAAGCGCCGAGCTTTCATATGCTTTAGCAGTTTTATAATGAAGCAAACGCAATTTTGCTTTGCCGGCAGAAGTGTATTAAACACACATTTCACTTGTTACATTTTTAAATTGTTTTCAGACTGCATTCTCTTGCTTACAGTCCGTCAAATCTAAGAAGTACCGTTTGACAGTTCTGACAATTGAATGATAGGGATGGGATGAAAAAATCGATTACTATAATATCCGAACTTTAAGAGATCGATTACTATAATATCCGAATTTTAAGAAATCAATTGTTATAATTAAATAAAAGAAATGTTTAGGATATTTTTTTATTCACTACTAGTACTAGTATCGTCGTCTTCGTCATCATCGTCATTTAAATTAATGACCAGTTGATTGTCCATTACATTATCAAAGTGTACGTCTCTTTCGAAGTCGTCCATTATTATTTTCTTTGTTTTTTGTACTACTTTACTCCAATCTTCCTGTGTAACTTGGGCACATGCTTCCTTTAATAAACCTTCCATTTTCTTGACACTGAAGGGTGGTTTTGTGTTGTGTCTTGCTGCATAACCTGTAAAACAATAATGTAACTATTTGATAGCAGACGAAAACCATTGTTTAAATTATAAATGTTAGAAGTACTCGTGTTATTATTATAATATTATAAAATATTACCTTTAACTTGGGCCCAAATCAGTTCAATGGCATTATATTGGCAATGGTACGGAGGAAGTCGTATGACTTTGTGCCCGTGCTCTTCGGCCAATTGGTCAATTACATATGTCGGTTTTGGTGGTTTATGCAATTTCACTAACTGTAATAATTCAGCTTTTAATAATGACATGTCGGCATCCACTCCTTTTCTTTGCAGCCATGCCACCAAATCTGCTTTCTTATTGGCTGACGTAGGTGCTTTATCAATTTGCACAGAGTGGTATGGGGCATTATCCATTATAATTGTGCTGTTAGGAGGGATATTCTGTAATAAATTTAAGAACCACTCTCGGAACCTTACTGCGTCCATTTCTTCATGATACTCTTTAGTGCTTTTGGATTGGAAAGCTAATAAAGAGTTTTCCACGAAGCCTGTAGACGCTGACCCAGCATGGCATATTATGAGGCGTCCACCTTTTCCTATCGGCACCTTCGAGCACGAAGCTTCAGAATCATCAGTCCATGTTTTCGGCACAGAATGGTTGGAATTTAGCCAAGTTTCGTCCAAAAATATTACATTATCCCAGTTTATAATTTGTTTAACTTCGCGCAGGAATGTTAGTCGCTGCATAATTATGTCATGTCGCTCCATAACAATTTTTCGTTTGTCAACTTTTTTGTATCTGAAGCCAATTCCTGTTATTACCGTTCTCAACGACTCTATGCTTCCCTTATACAGCCCGGCATCTTTTAAAGTTGCACATAACTTTGCCAATGTTGGAAATTCGCCTCTTGTAAAATACCCGTATATATGGTTTCTAATAGCATGACTATCGAATTCATCGATGCCTGTCACAGGTTTATTTCTTTTTCGTTTTTTCGGTGTGTGAAGTACGTTACTGTCACTCCCCGAAGGCCCATATTTTTCACTTAATATTTTGCCAACGGTGCGGCTACCAATACCGAGAGCTTCACCGACGCGATCCCGAACTTGTGTAACTGGCAGTAGAAGTCCACCATTTTGAGATTCACGCTCAAAATACTCGTGTAATTTCACCACCAATTCACGAGCCTGGCTGTTCAAAGTACGTCCTCTTTTCGACATTATTAATAAACACTTGCTTAGTTCGGAGTCCAGTATAAATATTGCCAAGGTAAACGGATAAAGAATGATCAGTCCAGAAAAGTAATAGCCAAGTCACAAATTGTAAAACACAAACGAGAAAGCAAGTACGCGCACAGTCAGCTTCCAAGATGGCGAGAGACTGCTGACGCCGAACCGACCGAGCGGACCGCGTGCGCTTGTAGTTGGCAGTGTTGCCAGAAAAAAAAAATTGTAGAGACTTGGACACCTGCGATTTTGCCTATTGACCTAAAAATAATTAAATTAATTTATTTTAGGGTATCTGTGTATTCAGTGCATTATGCGGTCGCGCAGTAACGTCGTTAATTTATAACATCAGGCAACAACATTTTTGTGAATGGGTTCTACATACCTTATTTTTATTAGTTTTAGACGTAGAAATAAGACTTAGAAGAAAAAATTGTAATTGTAAAATCAATGGATGTGCTTGTTAAAAATTTGTTTATTTCTCTGTAATATGCAAACCCATACTATCATACACAAAAATAAATGTAAAAAACACTATCCCTGACTCCATTTACTATTTCGACAGCGTTAGCGCGAGAAACCCCGACTTATTTGGGCGCGAAAATCAAAAATCGACAAATCGCTTTCGACAACTTTTTAAAGAAGCAAATATATTTGATTTATAAATACGTATTTTTGGTGAATGGGTTTTATCTCATATTTTACGATTACATAACTATTTAGTTATGTAATCGTAATATGTGAGATAAATCCCATTCACATGAAAAAATATTTGTTTGGTTGTCAAGTGTAATTTGTAAATAATACATTCGATTTTTCGTATATGTAAACGATTTTTTTGCATACAAGTGTATCCGAAGAGTCGCAACACTACGTGCAGTGACCTAACTACGTAACTTTGTAATGCGGTCAAGAATATAACTATTAGAAATTATTTACTGTGTAAATATGTGTTATTTTGCTTTGTTTGAAAGTTTTCAATTACATTTAGATATTAAGAATTGTACATTTTTAGATACAATAATGAAATCTTTCTAAATTCATGGTTTTATGAAAAAGTTTATCGAAACTGAATAATGTACGTTTGAACAAAGTTGTTTCGGTTTGAAAAATATGAAACGTCAAACGGTACCTCTTAGATTTGATGGACTGTAAAATGTCTTGACTTATCTAATGGCCGGTTTTGAAATGTCATATGACGTCACTTACTTTTGTTTTTTGGAAATTTGAGTTACAATATAAATCAATGTGTTTATATATATCTTTAAATCATCGAAACCCAACTTGAGGTATATTTATACTCATACTGTTTTCAATCTTCGTGTTGAGTATAATTACTTTTTTAGAGCTTCTTATAACGATTTCCATAATCATACTTTGGTGGTCCTAGAAATCTTATTTGGAAAGTTATGTCTAACTATAGTACTCACTCACTTCATCAAGACTTTTAAAGTAACTAGTTTTAGCTACATTAATATTGTACGGAACTCTTCGGAATTCTAAAACTACATCTTGATAAACGGCAAGGGATTTTCAATGCAAGCTTTTTTCCGCCTCGGGCGAGTAGTCAATGCCATTACGAATAAATTCGCTGAGTTTAGTTTTCATGCCTTTACAATACCTACCTACTTACCTACTACGTATTGGAATGCATTTTCCGTGTACAATCTGCCGTATTTGCGCAAAGTCTTGCATAGCTTATGTAATAGGGAAGTTTCCAGTGACTAAAATAAATTGTTTTAAGCAACTAAGCTTATTTTATAAAGAATCGTACAGGATGAAAAGAATTACGTGCTTTTTATCGCATTTTTTCTATTGTTTGACCCAACAATTTATTTTATTATTATTATTGAAGCTTTGCGGTAACTTAGTAAATAGAGAGGTGCCGTATACGATACTTGGCCATTACGTTACCGATGTGAAACTGTTCTTAATAAAATAATTTAGGTTAAATGGAGGGGTACAGTACCGAGTGCTCGGCGTGGGAGACGCCGAGGCGTGTCCTTTTGGAGGCCCTGGGATTGAGAATTCTCTCGCTGAGCACGCTGCTCACAGTGATGGTGCAGAGCGCGAGTGCGTGGGCTACCACCGACTTCTTCTGTGAGCAAATATAAATAATAATAATAAATAAATATTCCACAACATTCTACACAACGCTATCTAGACCCATGGTAAGCATAGCTTAACTAGCTTGTGTTATGGAATCTAGAATGCGGATAAACATACTTAGATCCTTTTTTTTTGTAAATACATACATACATAGAAACACCCAGACCCATGCAAATATACATATTCATGCATACAAATATTTGCACTGAGCGGGAATCGAACCCGCACACCCTGCATAGCAGTCGAATGCTCTACCGCTACGCCACGGAGGTCGTCTCAATAATGTTCGAGAAGGAGGCGGGAGAACGTCAGTTCGTTCTGCATTGTTCGCTATGCGCGTAGGCGATTCTGGTATCGGAATTAAACGACCTCTGTCATCCATGAGAGTAGGCTTGGGGGTGATCAGTGGAGCCGTCGGACACGGAGGTGAAGCAGGCTGAGACGGCGGTGCGATCCGCGCCCCTCCTCCTTTTTGTTGGGAAAAGATGAGGACGCCGTAGTCTCACACCTGATGGAGCCTTTTATGACCTTGGGCCAGTCGGGGCGCTTTTGGTCGACATAACTACCCCACTGGCACCGCTGGGGGGTGGCGGGAGGGGGGTATTCGAGTGGATTTCCACACCTTAAAAAAATGGTACAGTAATTTAGTAATTTTAGTTCGAGATTTTGATAATTTCACAGTAGCACTTTAAAAAAATGGTAGTAGCGGTTACTATTCACAGAACTTAACGTTTAGACGATTAAAAATAATAAGATTGTGATTTGACTTGATAGTCGACTTGCCTTGTTAGCTTTGCTGAGTAATTTAGTTATTTGCGACTCATACATTATCGTAATCTGACACATAGTATAGCAGTTTGTTCCGAACTCAGTACATAACTCTCATCTGAGAGGAAAACATATAAGAGTTATTAAATAGGAGTGGGCAGATACTAATTACAGAATTATCATTAGAGAGGTTGGTTTGTTTGTACAAGACCTTTTTGGTCACACAGGCACAACAGAATCAGTGTGTACTTTATTTTTTTCAAAGAAAAAAAAAATTATGTTTCTAAAGTTCCTAATTTATGTTAGAGTCTATACTTTATTATAATTTTATATGGCTTTTAATTATTTATACCACTTAGATGGAAGACAATTACAAGGCCCACTTGAAGGGTTACCGTGGCCTAGGGACGTGAAAAAATCTTCTAATGCCCTTCTTGAAGTGAATATTTCTTTTTATGCGGGGTATTTTTATGTGTTTCTGCATCTCTTGAGACATATCTTGAATATTCAATAATTAGGTGTTCGTCTCTATAGGTCGGGATCCTCACACTTGAATCGGTTGACCCGTGAGATCGATGTCAAGTTAAGATGTGCGCGGAACTGCCGCAGATTGCTAAGAAGGTTTTAAGATCCAATAGATTGTCAGCTAGGCTCTATTAAATTTTGCAACTCTGACTTAAATAAAGTTAGTATTTTTTATTTCATTTCATATAGTTATAATGTCTTATCAAACAGATATTGGCTTTTGAAATAAAATCACTTTTTAACGGATTCTATCGCGATTTATTTAGTATTATCTTATTATATACTAGCAGCCCGTCCCGGCTTCGCACGGGGTAGACACCCCACTCCTGTATTTCAGTGCCCCCTCCAACCCGCCCGCCGCGATGCCCGGCGCGCTTTTCAGACTGGCCACGGCGCTATGGCGGTTTTGTTTACTGTTTGAATTTTTTAATTCGTAATATCTTTTGAATGGAAAGTCCAATTTAAATAATTTAAAAACTATTTTATAGGTAGTTAAATGGTCTTGACCATAAAATAATTTATTTGGATAAGGATTAATATAAACACATAAATAGCATGGTTTTGGTTAGCATTTTCATTAATGTTTAAAATGAAAAAAGTTGTTGTAGTGACATAACTACAATAGTTGGACATATGCTACCGCGGAGTTTTTTGTAGACATTATGATGTTCTTCAATATTGTTGTACATTATTTTGTTCTATCGCTAATAGTTTCGGCAGCGCATTCGACGAAAGACATTTTAAGACTCATTTTTCTACACCTTCGGTTACATTGTTCAAATTTTACCAAGGATCCCTAATTTTTTTCAAAATGAAATGTAGCCTATGTCAAATTGGAAGAATGTAGCATTCTATTGGTGAAAGAATTTTTTAAATCGGCCCAGTACTTTTTGAGCCTATTCATTACAAACATACAAACATACAAAAATAGGTACAAATCTTTCCTCTTTATAATATATATTAGTGTAGACTTATCCCGACGTTACTTTTCAGCAGTCATGGTCTTAGGGTGACTATAGATGGAAATTGCGAGATAAATGGGTATTCAAGGTACCTATATTGGATAAATATTTAATGGTATATCTATAGTTATTACAGATATATGGCTGTACCTAGGTAATCTTTATAAATTTATAATGTGTGCTATGTCAATTTAAAGTTGCTAAGGCAATAATTGTTACTCATCTGAATCTGAACCTAGAAAAAGTAATTACTTATATATGTATATATACATTTTATATCTGTGTATGTTTGTGTATATGTGTATATGGCAGTATGTGTATATTGCATTTATATTATTATTAAGTAAATCTAAATATTTTTAAGTATGTATATATTTATACAATTATGTACTTATATAAGTAAGTATGTATACAATATAACTATTTTATTAAACGCTAACAACTCCCAATGACTCCAACCAACATACATTTCCATCCAAAGGTTACCTGGAAGAAATTGTGTAAAGCGATAACCCTTTGTACTGCTCTTGTCTTCTCAATTTCTGTAACATAAACATTGTAATTGGCGTACAATTAAGTATATAATAAATAACAATAAAGAGATAAATTATTTATAGACAATAGTGGAAATATTAGCAAGAAATAATTATTCCCAGACCAAATTAAACTAGGCTCTCTTTCAAGCGAAGCCGCATGGAAGGTTAGTGTAACATATCATCCGGGACAGGGAGGGCGCTCACTCACGATAATATCCGACAGTTCGTTACTCCGATATGAAGATAAATAGTTATGTGCGCGAATTAATTTCTCCGTGAAGGATGGCCTTTGTAACGATGGGAAGATGAGGAAATGGCGGAAGTAATGTGTTTATTTTGAGCGAATGTTCTGTTGATTGTTATTCTGAACGTTTGGGCGTTTTGTGCGTTATAGATCTGTGTTATTCACTGCTAAATGTTTATGTATACGTGTGTGTGTGTATGAGTATTATACTAGCTTAGTGATATGGGTAATGGACTGCTGAGACGAGGTCTCGGGTTCGATCCCAAGATTTACCATGGCACACACCAATGACTTTCCGATGCTTTTTGTAGTTATGTGTGTATTTATCGTAGGTTTATAACTGCCCGGTTAATGGCAATAGGCTCGCCAACTATTACATCGGAACCTAAACATAAACTGGAGAAATGTGGGTGCTAGTACCTCTGCCTACCCCTTCGGGGATATAGGCGTGAGTTTATGTTATGTTATGTTACTACATATATAGGTCGTAGGGAGATCCAGAGATAGATTTTCTTCACAACTAAACAGCGAGCTATAAAGAATATCGTAGGTAGAGGGTAAGGCGCATCGTACAAGCATATCTTAGTAGTGACTCCTTTACCTACATACATACATACATACATATAATCACACCTTTATCCCCGGAGGGTTAGGCAGAGGTGAATTAACACCCAAATTTCACCATCATTGTATTCGGTCCCACGTAATAGGGGGTGAGTCTATTGCCGTTTTCCGGGCACTATTGTTGCCTCGTGCCATGCATCTGAGTCTGAGTCTGCGCTGTATATATCTGTCTGATGTAAAACAGCCTTATCCCTTAGTCGCCTTGTACGACACCGCATGGGGAGAGATGGGGTGGTCCAAATTCTACTCTGACGAAAACCACGCGACAAACTGACTCCTCTACCTGAACCTGATAAATTCGATTCGATATTAATATCACTATAGATAAGTGTATTCTCGTTCAATTTTATTGCTCAGGTGCTGACCCGTGCTAGTTTCGCGCTGGATAATTTTGTAAAAAAAGGTTTAACTCTATTTGTAGTGCCACATATTGAGTTGCTTTATTGAGTACATTTTTTTTTTGTTGAACAGCAAGTAAGTACACTAGAATAAAATATGTTTAAAACTAAAATCCGACTACTGAAAAATTACACTTTAAAAGATTTAGGAGGTAGGACACGGCGGTATTTCCGCCCAATTGAGCAGTCCCACTGGGGAAGTACCTCTGCCCTACAGAATACCGCGGCTATAATAACTTCGTGTTGTGTTCCCAGCGGTGAGTAGGGTAGCCAGAGCTCACTGGAGAATTTCTGCTGTCAGTGGGAAGGCTAAAGGCTTGTCCTGCTTTGTCTTCTACACTGACGGCACAGAAACTCTTTACTTACAGGGTTGGCAGCGCGACTGTGACTCCTCTGGTGTTACAAACGTCCATAGGCCACAGTAACCACTTTCCATCAGGTGGGCCCTGTGCTTGTCTGCCACCTAAGTGGTATAAAAAAAGGTGTTAAACAAGAAAATATCAAGGGTAGGTCTTATGCCGGCGGTGGCGCGCGTGGCGCGCCTCCCCGTTTCCGGGGACGAGTTGGGGACTCTGTAGTCCCCACACCCGAGAAGAGGGCCAGATCGTGAGAGATGGCCCTGGGTCGGCCGGGGTGCGAGGGATATGCCTGTCAACCTCACCTTCGGCAACCAAAGCGACCCACAGGCGGCGTGCGTTTTAGTCGGTTCGAGTCCGACATAACCTCCTCCACCGGCTCCGGTGGGGAGATATCCGTGGGGATTTTGCGCACGTAAAAAAAAAAAAAAAAAGGGTAGGTCTTATGCCACTTTTCCCTAGAATATATTGTTTTGTTAGACTTAAGTATATAAATAGAAATAATATATACATATTGAAAATGTGCTAATTAAGCCCTTTCAGTTGAAACTAAGCACGACATATTTATCTCAAATTTATTTTTTAATACAGTACTTCATGACCGCTAGAGGGCGCCACATTAGATTTAGTGACACATGACACATAGCCTATAACCAGCGGACAACTAAGACGCTTCTAACGGTATCTCATTTGTCCAGTTCTAATAAGTGGCAGAGGAGTTATGAGGGAACAGATGAACCTTCATACATACATACTTACATACATACATACTTACATACATACAAACATAGCCTGTTAAAATCATAATCCTCCTTTTGCTTCCGTGTAGTCGGGTAAAAACTAGCTGCGTAATCTGCACGATACAGTAGTAGAAAAATTAACCATATTAATGGTATAGCGCGCAGGTCAACAAGATAACCTCTAAAATTAGGAAGTTACTTCGATGGAGCGGCGACGTTTAACGATTTATGTGGGAATGGAGAGAATTGGCTCAGGATTAATGAGAACAAATATAGCAGTAATAAACATGGATCTAATAAAGGTACATGTTTTAAACAAACTTGTGATTGCTAAAGTTGAATATATATCCGGAAGAAAACAAGAAAAGCTAAATTTGGACACGAGCACTTTTTGGGCTGGATTTTATTTTATTGGTGCGTTAAGAAAGTTTGTAAGGAAGGGATCTATTTTATGGTTTGCAGGGTGCCTGTAAAGATCCTAAGCACGAAACTTGGACGTAGATAAGTACAGCGAAGCCCTCATCATGGCATAATATTTCATTTAAGAGCGGTTAAAGCCGTGAGTGCACTTGTTGGGAGTCCATTATATTTTCTTGCAAGAAGTTAATGTAATGAATTTTATATTCAAAGTGCTCCTCGAGATATCTTCCAGAGCGTACTTAGCTTAGAAATTATACAGCGTAATAATGTGGTAAGTAAAAAAAAATATTGATTTTTTTTATACCACTTAGGTGGCAGACAAGCGCACGGCCCACCTGATGGAAAGTGGTTACTGTGGCCTATGGACGTGTGTAGATCAGAGGAGCCAAACTCGCGCTGCCAATCCTGTAAGCATAGACTTTCTGTGCCGTCAGTGTAGAACACAAAGCAGGACAAGCCTTTAATCTTCCCACTGATGGCACAAATTCTCCAATAAGCACTGGCTTCACAACAAGAAGTTATTATGGCCGCAGTATTCTATAGGGCGGAGGTACTTCCCCCGTTCGGACTGCTCAATTGCGCGGAAATATCGCCGTGTCCTATCTCCTAGACAAAAATTGTTAGTATCAAGTTCCTTTTCGCCTTTTTAGGTTTTTTCTTTGTATTAGGGAAGTTGATACCGCCTACCATGCCTGATATCTAACTAAAGATAGTCTTAAAAACTAAAGGCTCCAGTTATAATTTGAATACTGTAACGACGCGCTCTGCGAACGTCGTCACACCGGTTTTAATTCTATTTTTGAACGAAGGGTTTCGGAACGCGGAGTGAATGACATTTTGACGTATGGCTGTCAAAGCACCTTTCTTCCTAGCATTGAGGCTGGATGGTCGATATTCATGGCTTCGTAACTTAATTTCAATAAATCTCATAAAAATGAGAGTATTTTTGCCTAAAGGATAATAGTTTGTGTCTTCACAACTATCCTCTTGTGGAATTATAGTTTATTTCTGGTGAGTTGTCATTTTTTAATAAGATTCACTTTCTTGGAATCGTCACGTTCCTAATTTGAAAAATAATTGTTAAAATTCTATTGTTTCAGCTCTTAATCTGAAAATATTATGATTTCTTTTGCTATTGGCATTGTTCCAGCAAATTAAGGCGGTAAGTCGCGCAAATTTATAAAAAATTAGGACCTCGTGCCCTATATTGGAGTTTGTTCTAATGACATGCAATTTTGTTACAGGTTTCCAATTGGAACCGCCTTTGTCTTTGCCTTTTCTCTTTTCTTTGGACCTTTTTCGGCGTTTCTTTGTCTTCGGTCAACTGCATTTCCTTATGGAGGGTTTGGGCTTTTCACCTCAAACATGGATGTACCGCATGGGCTTAAACTGAAAACTTCGCCTGCTACGAGCTTTCCCGCTGCTGTGTTTACATATACTCGCCGAGGGATGCCGTGAGCTTACTTTAATTATATTTTAAATCTAAACTTCAAAATAACCTAAAAGTGCATTGGTGACATAGAATCATATTGACATAGCTTATAAAAATCTAATTTTAAATTTAAGGTTGGTTATACATTAGGAATGTATCCTTACATCTATTTCTGAATGCACACTGGAGTGGACAATAAAACCTTAAACCTCACAGTTTGGTTTCATTTAGCTCACCTCCGGAAGATTAAAAGTTTCCAATATCCGCTGATTATCTTAGGCATGTGTATCTCCAAGGCGCCCGAACTTTTATGGTAATGTACTTACAAACCAATTTTATTTATATTTCTTTTAAATAGGAGATTACACACTTACTTCTTTCATTGTCATATGACACATATTTTTTATTATTACATCTGACGCTTGCGAACCAATTTTTTTTACTTTGTAACAACACATATTTTTAATTATTACAATTGGCGCCCGAACAGGGACATGACAGTGTGCATATATCTTTATTCCTTGTCACCTTTGCATTATTTTTTACTTTATCATGTTAAGAACAGTGTTTTCTTCATGTATTTTACTGTTACATAACTGTGTATTACAGTAAATCTTTGTTATTGTTTACTTTGCAAAACTAATCATACTACAAGTTAGTACTATTGTTTGTATCTCTCAATTACAGGTGAATGTTTCAATTTGTATAACATGGTTACTGTTATAATTGTTTTGTCTTATATAGCTTTTGTTTATTACAGGTAAGATTTTCCACTTAGTAATATTATATAATTACTAGTTCTTAACCTTTATTCACATGTGTGAAAACATAGTAATATTTGAATATTTGCTGTTTACCTTAAGTAGACATAAATAATTTATTTTGTGAATCACTAATGCATTTTTATCTTTATAGGCATTTGACCTAAATAATTTTTGCAACAATAACATTCCATTCTATGAGTTTGTTTGACTTTTGAGTTTAGCGTTTTGCTATCAATGCAATTAACTTCATTCATAATTTAATTAACTTTAATTAGAAACTTTAATTGATACTTTAATTAGAAACTTATAGTGTATTTAATACAACTTCTTATTAGATTTTCACATCCTTTTATAAATCAAACATGGATAAGGAAATACAGGTCCCGCCTTTGTTTGAGAATATTGTTGGTGATGTTCCAGTTGGTACTTCTACTCATGTCATGGCTGATTTATCTGAAGTTGTTGATCCATTTTCGAATAGTCGAGGAGCTGGTGATCATAGTCTGAGAGCCGCATCTTCATTTAATATGATGAATGTTTTATTGAATGATAATTTGAGGAAAAACTTGCCTTCTGTTACTAAGTTGCCTGATTTAAAACGAAGTAAGCTTTTGTATGATGGTAAATCGTGCGTTAGGGAATTTATTACTCAAGTGGAAGAATATTTCTTGTTTAAAAATTTTAATGAATATTTTTTGGTTAGTTCATTCTCTGATCTTTTGTCAGGCACTGCGCTTAAATGGTTTCGTAGTGTTCGTATTCGTATTGCTTCTTGGCAGGATTTGAAGGCTGCGTTGTTGAAACGTTTTGATAGAATTGAATTTGATTATCATTTGGAACATGAACTCCGTACTCGTAAACAAAAGATAACTGAGTCATTACCAGATTTTATTACAGACATAATGGATATGGCTAGCCGTTTGTCTATGCCTGTTTTTGATGCTACCCTCATAACTATTATTAAACATAACATGTTGAATATTTACACACCTTTTGTGTTTGGTAGAACTATTTCTTCTATCGACGAATTTATTAACCTCAGCAGAGAGTCAGAGAATTTTGTGTCAAGAAAGAACTTGAGTGAGAATAAAAGTATTAAAAAAGAAAAATATTCTGCTCAAATTAGTGCTGTTAAATCAGATGATTTAACTTGTTTAAAGTGTAAGTCCTCTGGACATTCTTATAAAAATTGCCCTACATTTCCAGGTGTAATTTGTTTTAAATGTCACAAGCTTGGCGTCACTACGAAGAATTGCGAAGTTTGTAATTCAAATACTGTTCAGTCAAAAAACGTATCAGGTCCCATCGAGCCCTAGTTTTTGATAAAACTTCTGGTGACTCGATGTTGAAAAAATTTAGCAATGCTCCGAGTGAAGCCACTTGTAAGAAAGAATTTAATGAATGGTTGGATTATTTGAAGGTTTTCTTTAATAATATCAGGGCTGCTCCTGTTTTGTTTGTTAAACATAAAGACACTAGACCTTATTTAAATTTTAATATTAATAATAAATTTTATTCAGGTTTGTTAGATAGTGGAGCTTGTAGTTGTGTACTCGGTTCTAATATTCATCAAACATTTTTGCAATTAGGTTATAAATTTAAACCTTATAAAGGTAACGCTGTTACTGCTGATGGTTCTGCACACAATGTTATTGGAACTATGGTTTTACCTATCACTTGTGATAACTTAACTAAAAATGTAGATTTTTTGATAATACCTTCTTTTAAACCTTCAATTATTTTGGGATTTGACTTTTGGTTGAAATTTAATCTTGCTAAAGACTTATGGAATAATATTACTTTTGAATATGAATCCACTACTTGTGTAAATGCAGTTACTTCTGTTTCTGAACTTTCTCCTTCTGAGAAACACGAGTTAAATAAAATTATTTCACTTTTTGAAAATATTTCTTATGAAAAGAGAGGCTTAGGTCTTACTCATTTAGTTAAACATAAAATTAATGTTACTGGTGAGCCTTTTAAACAACGTTATTGGCCCCTTGGTCCTGCTGAACAAAAAGAACTTTATGATGAAGTGGAAGCCAATTTACAGCTAAGCAATTTGTAGATTTTCTAAAAAGTTATAATATTAGTAAAATATTTTATAATACTTTATATACACCTCAAAATAATCCTGTAGAGAGATATAACAAAACAGTCGAAACATGTATTTCTTGTTTTGTTAAAGATGATCATAGAACTTGGTCAAAATATTTGCCTCATGTTCAATTAGCTTTAAATAGTAGTGTGAATCTAGCTACAGATTTCACTCCTAATTTTCTCATGTTCGGTAGAGAACTTATTTTTGATGCTTCATTGCACCGTTTTAGTAATTCTTTTGATAACCTCAATCAACTTGATGTTGTTGATAGGTCTTCATTTGCTTTTTCACTTAAATCACTTAGTGATATTTTTATAAAAGTTCAAGCTTCATTGCTTAAAGCTTATAAGCGTAATGCGCGTTATTATAATATAGGAAGGAAGGTCATTTCTTTTGAAGTGGGAGATATAGTGTGGAGGAGAAGTTTTGTGCAGTCTAATGCTCCTGCATTCTTTTCGGCTAAGTTAGCACCTAAGTTTGTTAAGTGTGAAATAATAGATAAAATTTCCTCTAATGTTTATGTTTTAAAAGACCTTAATAAAAACTATACTGGTCGTTATCATATTAAAGATATAATTAAATATTAAAATTATTCTTGTTTTGACAATGTCTATCTTTGTCTTTGGTACTTTGTTTGAAGTAATGAACCATTAAAAGGTGATGTTTGGTAGGTTTATGGTTCTTGAAAGGAGATGTATGTTAGGAACTTCACAACAATTTATTAATTTCAATTTTAGTTTCCTTCAAAAATAACTTAGGTCATTTTAGGACTTGTTATTGTGTAACTCTACTCCATATTAACAAATAGTTCCACATCAAAAGATCTTATAATTTTTATTTATCTTTGTTGTATAGGATTATTTTCCTGTATATATTTTTATACACTTGTATATTTAATATTGTATATTTTGTACAAATTTAGGAATTTAGTTTCTACTCTAATATAGGAGTGAAATTTAATATTCATTTTCTACATTAAATTCACTTGACTTATTTCCACTCACTTAGGGAATGGAAAATTAAGTTTCTTGAACTTTATTTTTGTACAGTTCTGGGTTATTTTCTTAGTATTAAGATTCTCGGATTGGACGCATTTTATGCATTTTTTACACACCTTGTTATACCATTTTTTGGGAAACTTGTGTCTTACTGGACTTTACAATTTTTTGTGCTATTGTGTTTCATACACATAGTCACACCTTACGCTTTGCGCACGGGAAGCTGGTGGTGTTGAGCCGGTCGTAATTGTCGTTTTTCTCTTTTTGTACGATTGTGTTTTTATACACATTGTTACATTTTTTATGCTTTGCGCACGGGATGTTGGTGGTGTTGTGCCGGTCGCAAATGTCATACTTTTCTTATGCGGTTGTGCTCAGAAAGTCAGTGGTGTTGTACTGGTCACAATTGTCATATTTTCTTTATATTTTGCTTGTGCTCGGAAAGTTGGTGGTGTTATGCCGATCACAATGCTTATAAATATATTATTACGACACTTTTGTTGTGATTTTGTTTTGACGTTTTAGATGTTGGAATAGGAATTTGAAGTCGGCGGCTTTTCAACCTAACCGACAGTGGGAAAACTTCATTGTTTTTACCGATTTTCTTTCAGATTCGGCAGCGTTGGTGCTTAACCGATATCTTGTTAGTTTCATATTTTTGTTTCAGGAATAGCTGGTATAGAGTCGGTGGCGTAGGAGCTCAACCGCACTTTTGTATTGATGCTAGAAGGCTGGTTAAGATCAAGGATTAGATTCGACGGCGTTGGTTGCCTAATCGATATCTGGAATGGAATTGAGTAGGGATTGTTTAATTTGTTTTATTGAAGGATTTATTTTCACTTTTGTGTTGAAATAAGTTTTTACTCTTTTCTGAGTTTGGTTTCGGTTATTCCATTAAGTTGGATAGTGTCCTTTGTTTCCATTTGAAACTGGAAATTCTTTTTCAACTTAATTCTTTACTTTTCGAGTGTTTTCACATTCTTTGATTTTAAGGAATGCTTTCCCATTCTTTAATTTATAATTATTTCTGCAATACCCATTGCAAGATGCTTTCGCATTGCCTTTTTGTTTATTGAAAAATGTTGCAAGACATTTTGTCTTTTGAGGTTTTTTGGAATTTTGTTCTGGACTCTCATAATTTTCATTAGAAAAGGAAGTTTCTTTCTTTCTTTTTTCCTTTTGGGGAGGGATGTAATGTAACGACGCGCTCTGCGAACGTCGTCACACCGGTTTTAATTCTATTTTTGAACGAAGGGTTTCGGAACGCGGAGTGAATGACATTTTGACGTATGGCTGTCAAAGCACCTTTCTTCCTAGCATTGAGGCTGGATGGTCGATATTCATGGCTTCGTAACTTAATTTCAATAAATCTCATAAAAATGAGAGTATTTTTGCCTAAAGGATAATAGTTTGTGTCTTCACAACTATCCTCTTGTGGAATTATAGTTTATTTCTGGTGAGTTGTCATTTTTTAATAAGATTCACTTTCTTGGAATCGTCACGTTCCTAATTTGAAAAATAATTGTTAAAATTCTATTGTTTCAGCTCTTAATCTGAAAATATTATGATTTCTTTTGCTATTGGCATTGTTCCAGCAAATTAAGGCGGTAAGTCGCGCAAATTTATAAAAAATTAGGACCTCGTGCCCTATATTGGAGTTTGTTCTAATGCCATGCAATTTTGTTACAGGTTTCCAATTGGAACCGCCTTTGTCTTTGCCTTTTCTCTTTTCTTTGGACCTTTTTCGGCGTTTCTTTGTCTTCGGTCAACTGCATTTCCTTATGGAGGGTTTGGGCTTTTCACCTCAAACATGGATGTACCGCATGGGCTTAAACTGAAAACTTCGCCTGCTACGAGCTTTCCCGCTGCTGTGTTTACATATACTCGCCGAGGGATGCCGTGAGCTTACTTTAATTATATTTTAAATCTAAACTTCAAAATAACCTAAAAGTGCATTGGTGACATAGAATCATATTGACATAGCTTATAAAAATCTAATTTTAAATTTAAGGTTGGTTATACATTAGGAATGTATCCTTACATCTATTTCTGAATGCACACTGGAGTGGACAATAAAACCTTAAACCTCACAGTTTGGTTTCATTTAGCTCACCTCCGGAAGATTAAAAGTTTCCAATATCCGCTGATTATCTTAGGCATGTGTATCTCCAAGGCGCCCGAACTTTTATGGTAATGTACTTACAAACCAATTTTATTTATATTTCTTTTAAATAGGAGATTACACACTTACTTCTTTCATTGTCATATGACACATATTTTTTATTATTACATCTGACGCTTGCGAACCAATTTTTTTTACTTTGTAACAACACATATTTTTAATTATTACAATACCTCTACTGAAGTTTTTCAAGAAGCGCATATAAATCCTTCCTTAAAACCTTGGTAAAGAATTTCACCGAACCATTTGGTTCTCAATATTTCATTTCATTTCATTTCATTTATTCATTAACAATTTTTTACAATCGTGTCTGAATGTACAATATTTATCCAACTAAATTAACAAGAAACAAAAACATGGCAATTAAAATTGAGTAAGTATAGTCGATGCATTTCTCATGCCCTATTTTTGTAAAGATGCTGCGCACAAATATTTAAAATTTCAATTTGAATTTGAATAGAATTTAGAACCTGATTCTCACGCCACGTGAGCTAGTGGACTGTATTTTGCGGGGGGTGAAGCTAAATGTTTCATATGACACTTTACACAACAAACAAGATAGATGATCGGGTTGCCGCGGAGGTGGTTTAGGCAGTGAATGCAACCCAAGAAATTAGGAGAGGATGCACTAACCTTTATGACGCCACGTGCTGTCGGAGCCGGTGCACCGGTCTTCTCTTCCTGGCTCAGGAGTTGCTGCCCACATCACTAAATCACTTGAGGGACACGAGAGGCACAATCCGATCAGTAAAGGTCTATGAAAGCGGTTAAAATCCAACAAACATTATTAATTTCTGAGAGTCGCGCGCGCTACCGCCATTGCTGATTCTAGTTCAAAACGGAAGTCAAGATGCGGCTATTTTGACAATTGAGCGGGGCGAAAACTATTGCTATCTCACTTTAAAGGTAGTGCGGGAGGGAGATGGGTACAGGAAGCGTGTGTTCAGTGTCAATGATTTGAATTACTACTATTGAGCGAAAAAATACAAATTCTACTATCGGTGCAACCATTCCCCCCGGCTTGAAGGGTTACCTTCAAAACGAAAAATGCGGAACAAATCTAAAGTCTAATCTAAATCTAGGTTTGGGAAATAACAACTAAAATATAAACCTAGATTTGAACTCGTGCCTACTGCTGGCTAGGCAGAGGGCAGAGGCGAACAACCGGGCGCAGATACGATCCGGTTGCGGTTTTAACCCGTACAACACGAGTTATCCCGCGGGAATCGGGAAAAACTTCCTCTACTACTCCTAGAGGCCAATGTAAAGGAGGCGCATTCTCAGTCATAAGGACTACCACCGTACCTACAGTAATTGGGTTAGATGGAGTATTCCATTTTTGACGCGACTGCAGCGTGTGCAAACAATCGGTTCTCCAACGATTCCAAAACGATTGGACTAATCTATCTAAAAGAGCGTGACGAGTTAGAAGGTGCATTCTATCGTCATCAACATCTATTGCGGGCAAATATTTTAGCGTACTTAAATCACCGGTCAACGCTATATGAACCGCGCGAGTTGTCATACAAATGAACAAACAAACATAAGCTTTCGTGGAGCGAATGCCACGACCACGAGCAATAGTGATTTTGAAAGGCCCAGCAAAGTCTGGGCCGGTGTGTACGAAAGGTTTTGCGGATTGAACAACACGACAAGAGCGATGATCGGCCATTTCAGGCGCGATAAAACGCGGGCGGAGTTCAAAACAAGGTACACATCCGTGCACTCTAGCGCGAATCAAATTACGAGCGGAAATTATCCAGTAGCTCTGTCTCAAAATAGACATTAACAAATCGGGACCAGCGTGACAATTCACCTTATGATGATAATCTACTAACAAATCTAATACGTGGTCCTTACGCGGGAGAACTACTGGATGCCTTTGTTCAAATCCTAAACTTGAATTTCTCAAACGACCACCTACTCGAATGAGTCCATCTTCCAAAAATGGTTTCAAGTGTCGGAAAGAACGACTACAAGGTTTGTTAAATTCTAAATTTTTAAATTCAGAAGCAAAATAACACTTCTGCAACTCGCGAAGTATGACCAATTCAGCTTTATCTAAATCAGCGGCGGTTATATGACCGCGCGTAGATACAATTCTCAAAAATCGGCCTACATAAACAACACAACGCACCAGTCTCGACCAAGACGAGACGCGATTAGCCAACAACAAAATAAGGGACTCTTCACGCGGGACCGATACAACAAGCGAGTGCTTCTTCTCCTCGGGTGGTTCGGAAACCGTAGTGGGATTGAATTGACTAACTGGCCACTTATCTAACGTGGCATGAATCCAGGACGGTCCACTAAACCGTAACGGGTGATCTAAAATTTGCGAAGGAAGCAATCCACGAGAGAGACAATCGATTGGGTTGTCGGTGCCAGCAACGTGAAAGAGATTTTGTGGCGCTAATTCAGATTGAATTTTTGCCACTCTATTAGCGACGAATGTGTCCCAACGATGGGACGAAGAGTGGGCCCAACACAAAGCGACTGTTGAGTCCGAAAAAGCTAAAATTCTACTAATATTAATGCGACACGGAAGTACTAGTCTTAGCACTGCCATCCAAAACTACGCGGAGTTTAGTAGTAAGTTTATCTTCTCTAATAACTCCGTGGAGCGGGATAATGTACGAAGGCTGGGTCTCGTCAGTGTCCGCAGGCGCAGGTGAGATGTAACCTTTATCTAAATATTCGTTAACAACCTCATCATAGGCTTGCTTTAACTTTGGAGACGCCTGCATCTTTCGTTTTAAACAAATAAAGCGTTTTTCAGCGGATACACGGGATTCACCGAGCGAAAAAATATCTCCCTTGAAAGGGAGCGCGACAACATAACGACCCTGCTCATCACGAGTAGTCGTGCGACAATAAATCTCCTCAGCCATCTTGTCATCAGGGCTTAGGATAGGTGGGACATTGACCTCTTCAATTTCCCAAAACTTGCGGATGGTAGACTCCAGTGGCGGCTTGACGGTGCAACAGAACGAAGCAGTCGAGTGACTAAAACTATCTATAGAAGCGGGTGCGGAACCAATTATAACAAAACCTAGAACTGTTTCCAGTGCGTGCGGAGCGGGGTACGTCGGTCCCCCTTGAACCTTACGTGATAACTGGAGGTGCGGGAGAATCGAAGCGCCGATCAATATATCGACGACTCCAGGAACAGCGTAAGTCTCATCTGCTAAAGGCAAGTCTTTAAATTTCGTTAATAAAGACGTGTCAACCGGGACGGTAGGCAACTGTTCAGTTATTTTATCTATAACGAGCGAATCCATGTCAAACCAAATATTATTATTAAAACGAGATCCAAACCTTGTTTTAACGGTGCCATGAACAGCTGACTGTAAACCTCCAAAACCCTTCACCACTGAGCGGGTTGAACGCTTATTAACATTGAAACCAAGACGTTGACAACAATCTTGAGTAATAAAATTACTTTGCGAAGCGCCATCTAATAGCGCTCGAACAATGTGCGGTTTACCTAATGCATCAACAATAATGACGCGAGCAGTCGCGAGAACAACAGTAGTGAGCGCAGCACTAGCGGACAAAGAACACAAGGTGACGTCATTCGCAGCGGTCTCCGTGCGGGCAGGACCGCGAGCGCGGGCTGCGGCTGTGGCGCAGGCGTCACCGACACGGGCGACCTATGCGACGGTGTGCCACCGCTCGACGAACCAACTGTGCTCACATTGGATGCGGCGTTACTATTTTCAAAATGAAGTAAAGTGTGGTGTCTCGCTGGACATTTGCGACAACTATTTCTACTATTACATAAAACAACGCGGTGTTTAGTACCGAGACAATTAAAACAAAAATTATTAGCGCGAACAAATTTATAACGATCCTTAGGCGATAATTTTAGGAAACCCGGACACTTGTACAATTGCGAATGATGAGCATTACACAAAGAGCAAACAGGTGATTGTACATGTGCTGGTGCGGTATTAACATAAGTATGAGTTGACTTCAGTGACTTCGATGACGCATCTATTTTACGTTCGGAACTAACAACTTTCTTCGCGCCTTCATGTTTCGATGAAGAGCGTTGCAATACTTTTATATGCTCGCGAACAAAACTTTCTAAGTCTTCGAACTTAGGAATTTTATTGCCGCGATGATCGGACTCAAATAAACGAATGGTTTCGGAATCTAATTTCTTTAAACCCATATACAAAAATAAGAAGTCGCAGAGGTCATCGATCTTTAGGTTCTTTACGGCGCGAACAGATGATGCGAAAGTATCTAGAAACTTCTCTAAGTTTTGATCGTTACATGCCGTAATGGATTTCAAATCAAACATCTGATCCAAATATGCGTTAGCTACCGATCTTTTATCCTCATACTTAGCTTTCAAAGTATTTAAAATTAAATTATAATTTTCGGCACTAAACGTAATTCCAGCGCAAACGGTTATAGCTTTACCAGTCAATTTTTCAACGAGATAATGCAATTTTTCGTGATCTGTCAACGAAACGTTCTTATCTATTGTATTCTCAAAACTATCTATAAATAAACACCAATTGCGGATGTTACCATCAAATTCGGGTATTTGAATTGGTGGCAACTTAGGTCGGTCGCGAGTGGGATTGGGTCGGTCAGACGGTTTCTCCAAACTCCTAACGACGCGTTTGATACGACAATACAAATCGTCAAACGACGACAAGGCCTGATAACTCACTGAGTAATCGGGATTTAAATCTAACTCTAAAACGTTGATGTCATGTACTAAGGATTCGAAATCCGCGCGTAAACTATCTAAGTTTTCTATAGAACATAAGAACGAATCTCTAATGGCCAAATCAGAGGTTTTAAGTGCATTATCACAAATCGATTGTACGCGAGAGTAAATCATTTCTCTTTTAGCGTATAAAAGTTTCAATTGAACCCCACTACCGGTCCTACCAACCTTTGGGGACATTTTTACAACTAAATATCAAACTAAAGTGCGGTAAACAACAAATGAAATGACTTAATCTTAGCGGTGTAGAACAGCGACGCGGCGCGAGCGATATTCCGTAGGTAGGTAGGTACTTATAACTGCGAGTGCAAGCTTGAACAAACGCGCATAATAACAACCAGATCGTACCTACGCGAGCTAGATCGCTGTCTAGGTTCAACTATTATTTCAGGGATTAAGTATTGCGTAATATCTATTCAAATTAAAATACTTTCGTATGAATTTGAATGAAATGCGAGCGAGGTATAACCGCGTACCTACCTATGTATGTATTAGGTAAATACGATGCGACCTAGCGGCGAACGGACAACTTAGAAATTGAAACAAATAAAAACAAAAGCCAAATGCGTTAGGTATTACACTGTGCCTATGCACTAGGGTGTCTAGGATACCTAAGATCTAAACCTAAATGCCTAGATGCGGGGTTTTCTACTAAAATAACTAGGTATTTAGGTGCGGTGCGTTTATTCCCAATGGAATAAATGACAAAATGCGAAACTACGACTAAGGATCGATACGATAAGAGAAATGCGAGCGAGGTATAACCGCGTACCTACCCATGTAGGTATTAGGTAAATACGATGCGAAACTAGCGGCGAACGGACAACTCAGAAATTGAAACAAATAAAAACAAAAGCCAAATGCGTTAGGTATTACACTGTGCCTATCCACTAGGGTGTCTAGGATACCTAAGATCTAAACCTAAATGCCTAGATGCGGGGTTTTCTACTAAAATAACTAGGTATTTAGGTGCGGTGCGTTTATTCCCAATGGAATAAATAACAAAATGCGAGCTACGACTAAGGATCCGGTACGATAAGGACCAAAAGGAATGGTGGCGCGATTCTCACGCCACGTGAGCTAGTGGACTGTATTTTGCGGGGGGTGAAGCTAAATGTTTCATATGACACTTTACACAACAAACAAGATAGATGATCGGGTTGCCGCGGAGGTGGTTTAGGCAGTGAATGCAACCCAAGAAATTAGGAGAGGATGCACTAACCTTTATGACGCCACGTGCTGTCGGAGCCGGTGCACCGGTCTTCTCTTCCTGGCTCAGGAGTTGCTGCCCACATCACTAAATCACTTGAGGGACACGAGAGGCACAATCCGATCAGTAAAGGTCTATGAAAGCGGTTAAAATCCAACAAACATTATTAATTTCTGAGAGTCGCGCGCGCTGCCGCCATTGCTGATTCTACTTCAAAACGGAAGTCAAGAGGCGGCTATTTTGACAATTGAGCGGGGCGAAAACTATTGCTATCTCACTTTAAAGGTAGTGCGGGAGGGAGATGGGTACAGGAAGCGTGTGTTCAGTGTCAATGATTTGAATTACTACTATTGAGCGACAAAATACAAATTCTACTATCGGCGCAACCATGCACTGTTAAATTATACAATTCAGTCATAAATAGTAGGTAAGTCGAATATTAATAAATTTTATAACAGTTGTGAAATAATGTCATTATCGAATTCAATGGAATGTCAAAATCAAATTAAAATTAAAATCCCTATGTCATTTAAACATTTGTCCTCATAAATTTATATAATTCAATCATTTATACTAAGTCAAATATTAATAAAGTTGTGAAATAATAGTGTTAATAATGAATTCCATGCAATGTCAAAATTAATTTACAAATTCTATGTCATTTAAGTACCTACTCATGGTTACAAATTCTTCCAGTGAATAAAAACAGTTACTGAGCAGATATTCTTTAAGTTTTGTCTTAAACAAGTATGTCTTATGGATAATATTTTTAAGTTCAGTTGGTAAGCAATTGAACAGTTTAACTGCCTGGTATGATGCACCATGTTTTACAATATTTAATGTAGGGATGAAAGCAGTCCGTATTACATTTCGTCGTGTGCTTATTCTTAATTTTCTTTCATCATCAGTTTCAAATCTATGTATATTTTTAGACATATTACACAAAACCATAAGTATGTAAAGGCTCGGAACAGTGAGTATTTTTAATTTTTTGAAATATTCCCTACAGGACTCCTATTGGGGAATGCGTACAATAATCCTAATGGCCCTTTTCTGTAGAATAAACGCTCTATTACAATTATACGCGTAACTATTTCCCCAAAACTGTATGCTGCTGCGCAGTCTAGATTCTATCAGGGCAAAATAAACGGTCCTCAATATATTAATGTTGACTTCATCGCGTAAACTTCGCAAGGCATAACAGGCGGATGATATTGATCCGTCGATAGCATCTAACTCCTGTGTCCAGTTAAGATGGGCATCAATAACAACACCCAACAGTCTTGCTGAGTTAACAAGATATATCTTGTCTTCAATAAAGTTTACGTCTAAAGTATCAGTGACCCGTGCAGTAGTTTGGAATAGTACAATATTTGTTTTTTTAGTGTTTACAATTAATTTATTTGCTGTAAACCATTTCTGAAACATATTGAGTGTCGTGTTAACTTTTGAGTTCAATATGTGAATGTCACTTGCACCAACTACCGCATTTGTATCGTCAGCAAATACAACTATATTATCATCTGGATTTTTTTGTTCAGCATAACTAATCAAATCATTTGTAAATATGATGAACATTACAGGTCCTAAAATAGATCCCTGTGGAACACCAGTATTTACGCGACATATCTGCGAGTGATATGCATTTTGGCATCTATTTTCATCTATGGCTTTAATTTCTACAAACATATTTCGATTCTGAAAATAGGAACTGAAAAATTCAAGAACCTTTCCTCTTACCCCATAATGTTCTAATTTCATCAAAAGTAGATTATGATTAACGGTATCGAAGGCGGAACTCAAATCTAAGAAAATTCCTGCTACCTTCATTTTATTATTTAACTTATTTAGAATATCATCTATTATAGTATCTGTAGCATCTGCTGTACCTACGCTCTTTTGGTAGCCAAATTGTCTACGGTTTATTATTTTATTTTCAGTAAGATGCTGGACAAGTCTAGTTTTTATCAGTTTTTCAAATATTTTTGATAGAGTTGGCAGTACCGAAATGGGCCTATAATTACCGGGGTCTGAATATGAACCTTTTTTATGTAATGGAATCACTTTGGCTAGTTTTAACTGGTCCGGAAAGATTGACTCCTCAAAACATTTATTAAAAAAAGCCGATAAAGGACAGGCCAGTAAATTTATATGTTCCTTTACCACAAATATTTGCAGTTCATCATACCCGCTTGAACTTTTATTTGGCATTTGAATAACCGTTTTCTTAACTTCATCCGGTGTAATAGATGATAAAGACATACTATTTTTCACCCTATCACTGCAATCCTTTAGGTAAGATATCGCCTGATTAGCTTGAAAGGAAGTATCTAAATTTTTAATATTAAATTGTGCTGCAAATACATTGGCAACATCTTTGGGGCTGTCAATAATTTTGTTACAGTGAATTAGTATAATTTTTTTTGTCATATTATTCTTACTCACGTTTCTATGTCTATTTACTACTTTCCAGATTTCCCTGCTAACACATTTCGCATTTTCCAGCTGCCTCATCACAGCATTTTGTTTAGCTGCCCTAACAACCTTTTTAAACAAGCTTACATATTTTTTTCTGTAAGTTAAAATACTATTGTTTAAACAGGTACCATTATTTGCACACAGAAAACGTTTCATTTTGCTGGATACTTTGACACCTTGCGTAATCCATTTCATGCTGTTATTGTCATAAAAAATCATAATAATGATTTTTTTCCTAATTTTTTTAAAGCTATGCCTTTATGTGTTGCAAAACTTATTCAAAAACGTATTTATACCCATTTCACTCCAGTCGTTGATCAGCAATAGTTTTTGAAAAATATTGTGGTTTCTTTTTTTAAATAATCTACGACTTATGGTAATGGTTTGCTTTATGTCCAATTTCCGAGCAAGTAACAAATCACAAAAAATCCCCCCATGCCCATCGGCCAAACCGTTATGGTCTATGTCAGTACCCTTTATGTAAATGTCATCTAAATTTGTCAAAAAGTTATCTATACAAGAGGATATATATTGACAATAGACTTATTTGTACCTTATAGGGGTGACAACTTAACCTTGTACGTGTTATTCTGTGTAGGAAAATACTTGGAAAGATTAATGAGAAAAACTTATTAAACACTCACCAGAGCGGTAAATTCAATTGGTCTATCATTTTTCTTTCGTACAAAGAAGAAAATGTATAGGCGAAATATGACTAAAAAATTTTCAACCCTTATTTTGTACAGAATTATTATCTGGGTTTTCCACGTCACTAGTCCTCGTCCGCCCGGAAGCTCTCGTCGTGAGCAACCGCATCTCGTCACCGGCGGAAACATCGCCACAAAACGCGGAACAAAGGTCATATTTGATGTATTATTTTAAGGGCTAGACAGAAAGGGCTGATTGCAGAAACATTTTTGTTTCAAGTATTTATTCATGAAATTAAAATGCTTATTTATTCTCTTGAATCAAAAGAAGACATTATATATACATACATACATATAATCACGCCTTTATTCCCGGAGGGTTAGGCAGAGGTGAATTAATACCCACATTTCGCCAATCATTGAATTCGGTCCCACGTAATAGGGAGTGAGCCTATTGCCGTCTTCCGGGCACTAATTTTGAATCAAGTCATGCATCTTTATATGTCTGTCTGATGTTAAAGCCCAGCCCTCTCCTAAGTCGCCTTGTACGACACCAGTATGGGAAGAGATGAGGTGGTAATTTGTCTTATTTTACCCAAAGTAGTCCCATGACTCCAAAGCTTGATCCTCAGTCCCCCCTCCCCCTACCCAAAGACTAGTCCCTGATAACGAAATGATTGTAACAGCATTCATTGTTTCATTACTTCATAAGAATTTAAAAAAAATTGCAATATGAGATTCTTCAAAAAAGTGTACTAGAAGGTTTTGAAGAATCCCATTTATGTCCATAAGCCTCAGTAACCTCTATCTATTAGGAGAGTCATGTCACTACATTGGTAACAAAAAAGTTTTTTTATCGTGCAAATCGGTCAGCTTCGAGAAGTCACTTAATGCATGCACGGAGCGCTGTATATTATATGCACCTCGCCGAACCTATAGAAGTTCGTTTGAACCAATCTACATCAGTTGAACAATACGCCATAACTTCCATACGAGACCTATTCTACTTGACAATGAGTTTTAATCGCAGCGGTAACGTGAGCAGACGGTGGATTTCAAGTGGTTAATAAAGAAGATAGTTCTGGTGTAAATCTTAGTGAAATATCTGGCCTAGGACCCATATTATTTGATCTAACCAAAGACTTTGACATGATACCCGTAGCTACATTCTATCATCGCACCTCTCGCCATAGGCAGGGAATTCATCCTCACACATTACGACCCGAGACGGTGCGCACTGTGCGGTATGAAAGAAACTTCATCCCACGCACACTCAAGCTGTGGAATGACCTCCCTGCTGCGGTTTTCCCAAGCGCCTACAATATGGGGTTCTTCAAGAGGGGCCTCAGAAGGTTTCTTCATGATCGGCAGCGCGAGTGTGACACCTCTGGTGTTGCATACGTCCATAGGCCACGGTAACCGCTTCCCATCGGGTGGGCCGTGTGCTTGTCTGCCAACTAAGTGGTATAAAAAAAAAAACTTACGCTACCACAAGAGGTATGCAATGTGCAGGAATTCCACGACGGATTTTAACTTTTGTTAATGTATATATTATAATAGATTTAATTAGTGAATTGAATTTAGCGTAAGAATCATCTTCTAATGGTTTATTTTTACATTATTTAATATTCTTATATTGTTTCTTGACATAATTGTTTAATTTTAAACTGGATAAATAATTAAAAAAGATTCTTTGCGATTCCACGATGCATTTCAACTTTTGTTTGATTAATTATTTTTGTATTAATGTATATACACTCGAGAGCAATGAATCCGGGTCACTTAAAGAATGTTAAAAATCTCGGAAACTAAAAATGATAGGTTAATGCAATAAATTGTATTTAATAGACAATGTAATACTCCTTAAATGAAAGTAAAAAAAATATGAGTCACCATACATTTTATTAACACAAAATTACATAAAGAAAAAAACTGCTGATCTCTCCTTAAAACAAAAATAGGAAACATGAAATTTTTGAACTTTATTACGATTTTCTTGAATTTTAATACTTCGTATTGCCTCCTCGTGCTTCCATTACTGCGTTTACGCGGTTTGGCATGCTGTACACCAAGTTCCTTATACGATTTTGGGGAATATTCTCCCATTCCTCTGTGAGAGCAATTTTGAGCTCACGAAGCGTGATTGGGGGAGGGTTTCGTTGTTTTACGCATCTGCCTAGCTCGTCCCAAGCATGCTCGATCGGGTTGATATCCGGGCTGCGCGCTGGCCACTCCATACGAGTAATGTTCATCTCTTGAAGGTAGTCATTCACAATCCTACCTGTATGAGGTCTGGCATTGTCATGCATAAATATAGCATCCTCACCTAAATTGACCATAAATGGACCAACGTGATCATTGAGGATTTCTTCCACATATCTTACGCTAGTTAAAGAGCCGTTTTCTATGATCACCAGCTCTGTGCGACTTTCAGAAGAAATTCCGGCCCACACAAGTACAGACCCACCACCGTAGGCTACTTTTTCTTCGATGCATGCTTGCTTGAATCTTTCCCCTGGTCTTCGATACACTCTGTGTCTTCCATCGTGCTTGTAGAGCATAAATTTTGATTCGTCGGAGAACATAACTTTTGACCAATCTTCAATACTCCAATTTACGTGGCTCTGGGCATAACTTAGTCTCGAAATACGATGCCCACGCTCCAGTTTAGGGCCGTTTGCAGGTCTAAGGGGTTTTAAGTTAGATTCAGCAAGCCGACGTCTTACTGTCCATGCACTTGGGTTACTTCCTCCGAGGCGTCGAAACTGATTGGTGAGTTCAGTTCCTGTGAGAAAGCGATTTCGAAGCATGGTGTTCACCAAGTATCGGTCTTCTCGTGCTGTGGTACACCTGGTTCTGCCCGTTCCTGGTCTGCGTAGGTTAGAACCAGTTTCTTCGTAACGTCGGAGAACTCTTTGTACTGTTGACAGCGACACACCGACAGTCCTGGCTGTATCGCGCTGACTCCGGCCGGTTTCCAGCATTGTAAGTATTCTGGTGCATTCTTCAGGCGTAAGCGACATAATTTCAGCTTGATTAATGAATATAGAGCACTATCAACATGGTTTATGTACCCACATAAATGACAGATTACAAACAAAAGCAACACCAAATGCTGTAATTTCGTAGTTCCATCTTCGAAAAGGGCCACTCCTTTTTCAAATTTGATTTTTTTATGATATAACTTTACAATAACTAAGAAGTTTTAATACCTTCATTTAAGGAGTATTACATTGTCTATTAAATACAATTTATTGCATTAACCTAGCATTTTTAGTTTCCGAGATTTTTAGGATTCTTTAAGTGACCCGGATTCATTGCTCTCGAGTGTATTATAATAGATTTAATTAGTGCATTGAAAATAATTTTCCAATGATTTTTTGTACATTATTTTATATTTTTATATTGTTTCTTGACATAGTTGTAAAATTTTGACGTTCATATGTGCTTTTTACGTGCCTTAACTGGATAAATGAAACTGATTCTTTGATTGAATATAGATAAATAGACAAAATAGGAATGTTAATATAAAACCAATGACTTTGTTTTTGTCGACACATTCAAGTTGGGTCTAATCTACCCCCATATCAAATTTCATGAAAATAGGTTTAGTGATTTAGGCGTGACGCATAACATACAGACAAACAGAGTGACAAACAGACAGACAGATTTATCTTCGCAGTATGAATGCTAATAAATTGAAAACCATCGTCTACTAACTTTACGAGGTTACGACTTGATTTGAAACTCATTGTAGCTAAGCAGAGGTTGAATTAACACCCACATTTCATTCATTCACTGTCTTGCGTAATAGGTACCCGGAGGATAGTACCCGGAGCATGGCCATAGGCTCATTCGCCTATGGCCATCCTCCGGGTACTATTGTTGACTCATATATGCCTGAGTCTGGGCTGTATATCTGTCTGATGTTAAACAGCCCTATCTCTTAGTTGGCTTATACAACATCGCTGGAAAGAGTGGGGTGGTCCAAATTGTACTCAACCGGGAACCACGCGGCATACTCATTGTCAAGTAGAATAATGGTCCAAGTCGCTCACTCACGCGAATGCCAGTATAAGTTATGATTAACTGTTCTCGACTAGTACAATGCACTGGCTTTGTTTACGCTACTGAAGTTGAATATGAGAGTTGGCGTGTTTCACAAGTGAAGAATAACAAACTCATGTTCTAAACCGTTTTTACGCTATTTTAAGCAAAATACAAATATGCATAAATACTTTCATGCCATTTTCGCAGGGTAGGCACAGACTACAATGATAAATAGAAAATAACATAAGTAATTTTCCGTGCAAAATCCCCACGGATACCCCCCTACGCATGCCGCCTGTGAGTCGTTTTTGGTTGCCGAAGGTGAAGTTAACAGGCATATCCTTTGCACCCCGGCTGACACAGGGCCATCTCTCTCGATCTAGCCCTCTTCCTCGGG
This sequence comes from Eilema griseolum, assembly GCA_963662185.1. Taxonomy (NCBI): domain Eukaryota; kingdom Metazoa; phylum Arthropoda; class Insecta; order Lepidoptera; family Erebidae; genus Eilema; species Eilema griseolum. Next base: position 27,108,900 of record OY759240.1, read on the forward strand.
TGTGGGGACCACAGAATCCCCAACTCGTCCCCGGAAATGGGGGGGCGTGCTGCTTGTGCCAGGATGACAGGCAGTTCCACCCGTCACCCCCAGGCCTGCACTAATGGGGGGCAGAGGTCATTCATCGACCTCTGACGCCCCAGTTGCCTTCGTATGCGGGCATCTTGCTTTTCCCATATTCCTCCCCTCTTATTCAGTACTCAAGTGTCACTTTATCGAAAGCTACTTATCAGAATATATTCTTATTCATTATCTCAATAGTATGCAAATAATTCTGATAAATACCACTTAAATCATACCTGCACGCTCCTCGGCCACGCTTGGCCACTATTCAAGGCATACACATCAATAAACGTGAGCCGTCCCATAATCCACTGTACCTTACCTACATTGTTCGCCAATTTATTCATACAGGAAACAAAGCCGTGGGACTTGGCCCCGGTGCCAAGAGTGCCACCATTGTAGAACAGCCTCTTATTTGTGATACCACGCCTGAATGAATGAATGTGTAGTCTGCAGCAGAGGTTCTCAAATTTCATTTTCATATGATTCCCGTTCATTGTGCAAAGAAATACCTGTTGTGTTTATATTAATAGAAATGAAACTTAAAATAAATAAAAACCACAAAGAAAATCTACAAGCAGCACACAATTAGTACAACTAGCTTCTTTTTCTTAGCATACCTTCTAAATTAATCTATGTAGTCGTAACTTAATCCTAACTTTATTATATTTTTTCTAGAATTGAGGAGATGACGACTGAGATCAAATAATTAGGACAACGGATGATGACGCGTGACTTATACTCCAATTCGATTACTGCAACTACAGAAAAGCTACGTCATAGTTCAGTTTTATTTTAGATATACGAATCATGAAGTAAATACTGGATTTTTATTTTTGGCATGTCTTAACACAATATTATAATAAAACTGGTCATGAAATTGTTTAGGTAACAGTTGTTTATTATATCATAAGAAAGTAACTAGTGAATCATCTCGTGATTCTTACTTGGGAATCTCTTGAGGCTCAAAGGGGGTCACACATCAAAGCTTGGAAATCTCTGGTCTCAGGGATATAAACTCAGTACGATAACGCGTGGCGTATACACATATATTCACTGTGTGATTTGTTGTTTTCAATGGTATATGACTTTGGTGTAATAATCCTGAAGGGAGTGGGTTCACGTCGTAGTCGTAGTTACGATACGTTACAGACCTCTCGATCGTAAGGTTCTTAACCAATAAGCTTAACTGATGTCGTCATCAATCTATAGTGTGTCTTAGCTGAGAGCGAGCGAGACCGCTCTCAGCTAATCGTGTGTCATGTACAAAGTTTTCATTAGTATAAAACTACTCATGAAGGAAATCAGTGAACTCAGATAATGTGGCAAAGAACTATCGCTGAACAAACAATAAATTTATCTGTCTCAACACTGTTTAAAAATTGAAAACCAATTTGGCGGAATATGGCGGTCTACTCGTACGAGCATGATGGATGCACGGCAGGTGTAGTCGCTGCCTCATAGCTTTATCAAGAAAAAAGGTATTCGACGAAAAGAGAATAAGGCTTTTGTCCTGCAGTCGGACGACCGTTGCTTTCAAAGTTGAATCGTCGCGCTGGAATGCAGCTGACTACTGCCGCTTCTGGACATTTTTAGAAAAAAAATTTGCTTTGAGCAATGATACATTTTAAACAGTACTGAATAACTTAACTGCCTTAAAACTCTTTAAAATATACTAGTGAGGGGGTAATCTGAGGGCGGTCATGAAACTTGTATTCGAAATTTTGGGCCCCGGATTTTTCAAAGTAGGTTTCAGGGCAAACTATAGGTCACGCGGGACAAATACGTCGAATAATTGTCTAAAACTTCAGTCTGCAATTTTTTTTTATTTGATGTAGCTAACAATGTGTTATTATATACCTCAAGGCTTTTGTTATCCAGGTCCTTTTTTAAAATTTCTTTCAGATTGGTCTGAAGTAAAAATAGTGCACAAATTTTTATCCCAGACCAAACTGAATGCTGTACACGAGTGTGACCGACGGGAGGCGGTTTCCCGACCGCAGTTAATGCCTTTTCTGTCAGCCGTTTGTTTTACAAAGCCATTTGTTTTTATAATTATACGTTTTATCTTTCAGTAATTGCTTGGAAATTGTGATGAAACTAAAATTATTTCAGTAATGGTGAAAGTATATTATGGTACGAGTGTGTAAAGTTGGGAATTGTTACTGAGGCGCCATTGAGTGATCCGAGAGAGAGCCGAAAATGGTAATCATCGATACACCCGTGTATCATATACGACGTTTTTCAACACACTTGCGAATAAATAATACTAAACAATAATTTTATCTACTCTCATACTGAAACAGATACATTAAAAATTAAAAATTGACTGCCTCTGTGGCGTAGCGGTAGAACGTTCGACTGCTAAGCAGGGGGCGCGGGGGGTGTGAATATGTATATTTGCATTGGTTTGGGTGTTTCTATTTATGATATGTTTGTATTTACAAACATAGAAAAGAGTATCTAAGTATGTTTATCCGCATTCTAGATTCCATAACACAAGCTAGTTAAGCTATGCTTACTATGGGTTTAGATAGTGTTGTGTAGAATGTTGTAGAATATTTATTTATTATAAAACAGCATTTATAACATTATTTATGCACAGAATATCAAAATAAACTTAAATACGTACAAGTAGATTTTAACTATTTAATAAATGAGTTGTATAAAATGAGTAAACAGTAGGTATATTAATTAATATGTACTATAAAACACCTTTTTTTAACAACCAAGCAACTCAACCAATAAAATTTAAAAAAGCTATAACTCTTTCGTGAATTGTAACGAGGAAAAGTCACAGTTTGATTTTAAGTGCCATTATGTGCCTAATTACGGTGAAATTAAAGCCACTTGCTCATAAAGCAAGTGTGTTGATAAATGCAATATTATCGGAGCACTACTCCCGGTTACCTTGCATGGATTCATTTATTGTACCTTCTACGGTAGCAATTACCGTCTGACCCCCTAACTCACTAGTGAATTATTACATTAGTGAATTAACTATTTTTCTTATTTTGCGAATATAAGCCAATGGAGGCTGTGTTATCTACCTGCATATTTATAGATTAACGTAGCCATTACACAGTCCGCACCCCGACTGTTATTAATGGTCTAAGAAAACAATTATTATTATAGTTTCGCCGCCATTCTCACGTATACGTGAGAATGGCGGCACAGTATACTGTGGCATTATATCTTGGTGAATATTATGATCAACTGGTCCGCTCCGAGTATACCGCACACGTCTACTCTAAAATAGTAGGCTTGCTAGCACCCCTGTAATATTTGAGTATTCCTAAATTTATTACAGTCGTTATAAACTTATTGTCGTCCTTTTCTTACACATGGGTAAATGGGAATACAGTATACCCGGTTAATAGAGTTAAATACTTAATAGATATTACAAACATTTATTTTTCATTTTATGTACATTTTTTATACCACTTGATTGGCAGACAAGCACACTGCCCACCTGATAAAAATTGGTTACCGTGGCCTGTGGAAGTGTGCAACACCAGAGGAGTCATACTCGTGCTGCCAACCCTGTAAGAATAGAGTTTCTCTGCCGTCAGTGTAGAAGACAAAGCAGGACCAACCTTTGGTCTTCCCACAGACAGCACAAAAACTCTCCAGTGAGTTCTGACTACCCTACTCACCGCCGGGAACACACCATGAGGTTATTATTAGTATGTGCATACGACCATAATATCCGTAATTGCATCAAAATAATCACTATCGCATGCTTTTGCCATGACATCCACTGGTTCATGCGTGAGTCATTGTACGCCTTCGTTCGCTTGATGTGTACCTGGCATAAACATCTATACCCATGTATGTATGTTATGTTTAATAATTATGAATATTACTCTTAGAAGTTATTACCCTTGTCTAACGATATGTATTAATGTCAATCAAACAAAGAACTTTGAAATACATCTCTTGAAGTTTTTGGATGTGTACAAATGGCGTATTGTGAAAATTAATAATTAAATTTTCGACATCGTTTGTACAAACCTCAGTCATGAAAGTATATTTCTGTATCGTGCCAACTTATTTCATTTATAATCATAACTCAGATTCAAGTGAAGAAGCACTTTGTCTAATTGTCCCCAATTAACTGAAAAGTATTTTGAAATTTACTTCATTTAGTTTTTTAGGCCGCCGCATGGCTTCCGGCAGAGTAGAATTTGGGCCACCCTTCTCTTCCCATGTGGTATCGTACAAGGCGACTAAGGGGTAGAGCTGTTTAATATCAAATAGACATATCCTGCCTAGACTTACCGACAATAATATACCCGGAAAACGTCAATAGGCTCACACAATATGTGGGACCAAATACAATGATTGGTGAAATGTGGGTTGTTAATTCACCTCTGTCTAACCTTCAGAGCAGTCTCCCTGTGAGGGAAAAATCGTGGGTTCGAATCCCGCCTGAACCAAGTATTTTTTTTCTATCTTAATCGATTTGACTAGTTAGCATAATATAAATGCTTTAAAATTTCATTCAATTAACACACGAATTGAATTTAAAAAGTCATGTTCATTTCAATGCGCGAAACATTCTAATGAATATCTAACTGTACCTACCAAGTTATTCACGACGAAACAAAGTTAAAAACATGTCTCGTTACTATTTAGGCCGTTAGTTGTTGTCGTTGACTAAATATGTAGAACTTCCCAAACTCTATTTCCCTTTCAAACTTAGTGCCTGTTCAGACGAGTCACATTGATTAATGCTGTTAAACAATTAATCATAACCATCCAAAAAGTATCTGATGACTGCATAATATTGTGCCCCGGACACAATTACGATTGTTATTTTTGCATGTAGTCGTGGTCCTCCAGAGCCTCGGCCATTAATTAACAATATCGAAGTCATTGGTTCCTTGGTGGGTCATATACCTACCCTCCTTGAACCAAATAAATAACTACTAAATATTAATAAACGTAACAGTGAATAATATTGATCAATATTGCTTCGAATCAAATTAAGATATTATGAGACACTCTTATTTAACTATGTTAGATGATACTACCTTCTGCATCGCGACGTGCCTTTACTTAGGTACGCCATGTGTTTCTCCGCATCAATACCGTTGTGGTGAAGCAGTTGACAGACTCGGACATCATGGGCCTATTGTGCTGCAGGAGCGCTGGACGAATTCCGCAGCACTACGCCAGTCTCAACGACATAATCCACCGTGCTTTGCGTGTCCGGTGTGCCGGCTGTGATTGAACCAAACGGTTTGGCGCATGTCGATGGCAAGAGACTGGATGGTATGTCATTAATGCTATGGAAAATGGGTAGACCTCTGGTGTGGGACGCAACATGCGTCAACACCATTGCCCCTACCCATATAGAGTGTCGTCTTCATAAAAATTGACATTATAATTTATTTTTGATATTGTTTTTTTTCCACCATGTGGTTTCCGGCAGAGTAGATTTTGGGCCATCAATCTTTTGACATGTATCGTACAAGGCGACTAAGGGATAGGGCTGTTTAACATCAGACAGATATATTCAGCCCAGACTCAGCCTCAGATGCATGGCTCAAGTCAACCATAGAGCCCGGAATACGCCAATAGGCTCACACAATATGTGGGACCGAATACAGTGATTGGTGAAAGGTGGGTCGTTAATTCACCTCTGTCTAACCTTCCGAAGATAAAGGCGTGATTATATGAACGTATCTTTTTCTTTTATAGAAAAGTAATAGCGTAAAGAGTGTAAACTGTTCGTGTTCTTCGGCCTTTATTTTTAGGGGTGTTCATTATACCTACGAAGGTCCATTATCTAGGTTATTGTCAGTTTGTTTTCAACCAGTTTAATTCGAGAATGTTTCATTAAATAAGTAAAGGGGGTACAGGTATGCAGCCTCGTTTATCACCGTTCGTAATAAATAAATAACATGTGTGGAAATCAAACACTGTAATGTTTCTAGGAACTTAATTAGCTGTATGATATTATACTACATAACATTGTCATGTTATCATTTAATTATGGTAAATTCTCTTTCTTCTGAGTGGCAATCCCGGTTGCATCTGAAGGTTGTCATTGGCTGAAATAGTACTTCTGCTGATAATATTTCTATGCAATTATGGGTTATTGTTTTTTTTACATACGAAAAATCCCCACGAATACCCCCACCACCGGAGCCGGTGGGGAAGTTATTTCGGACTTGAACCGACTAAAATGTACGACGCATATCCTTCGCACCCCAGCCGACCCAGAGCCACCCCCCCGATCTGGCCTTCTCCTCGAGTGTGGGGACCACAGAGTCCCCAATACGTTCCCCGAAACGGGATGCGCGCGTAAGGCGCACCTTCGCGGTGGCCTGCTTCTGCCAGGGTGGCAAGTGGCTCCACCCATTATCTCCAGATATGCGCTCATGAGAGGTGGAGGTCATTCATCGCGCGATTCTCCTTCGCTCCTGCTGCCGCTCTCACCCTGCCTCCACCTTCACGAGCATAACATGCTCGCAGAAGGAGGTTTATTGGTATAGTATTGGGGTAAGAACGATAGGTAGGCTGTTGTTGCTTGAATTGTTTAGTCTGAAGTGTCCCAAATAAATTACGTTAACTACGCTTCTGTTTTGAAAAAAAGAAAGAAAGAAAGAAAGAAAAAGCATTTATTCAAGAACACACAACGTACGCCTTCTCTGACTATCTGCCAAAGGGAGATAACGTTGCGATGTTTTTGTTAGTAAGCGTGTTAACTCAAAGTTCAAAAGCCGTAGTTCAAATATATCTTCATTTACACAGTTAGTTGTGAAGATATTACGTTAATGGAAGCATTATATTAATAACACAGCATGCACAACGGCGATAAGCGCAGTAATACCACATTCTACCATAAAAATGAATAAAAATGAAAAAACGATCTCATAAATGGATATTCCATTTGATGCTACGATATACTGTATATGTAGCTATTAAATGGTATTGCTGAAGTGTCGAAGTTCACCATGCTTGGGTTTAATACACAGTATTAATTCCGTGGTTGAAGAGAGCCAAATTGAAAGAGATGACCCTGGATCAGCCGTGATATGAGAGATATGTCTCGCAATCTCGCATCCGGATAACTCCAGCACACCTTGAGGCTCTGTCAAATAACAGATCTGTAGCTGCATGTATTTCTTTTCAACATTGTACCTACGTCACTATAATTTTTGTTTCCTTTTATGTTTTGTTTTTGTTTTTTTTTCTCTTATTATTGTTTTCTTTGCCCTATATAGTATCAAAGTACACCAAACTACTGAAACATTGTTCTCCTATTTTTTCTCTCCATCCTATGATTGCCTGTAAGAGATTGCCGTAGAGTGATAAGACCGCCATCTGTACGTATCTTACCACATTGTATCTCTCTTATTGTTCTGTTATATTGGTGTACAATAAAGCCGTTATTATTATAATTTTGTCGACTCAACAAAGCATTAATTTTGCTCATACATCGCCATTAAAAAGCGATATAAAATACGGATATTTACCATTAATCATGTTATCACAGCCCCATAGCCGGCAACTCATAAAGATGGCAGGCTAAGCCATTTTATGATACATTAAAATTAAAGTTGACGCGAGAACAGCGAAACGTACTCCTGACTTTATGTGTTATATAATAACAGTTTTATTATTTTTAAACTTTCGCGGTGTGAATTCATAATTATACCAAGTATCGGGACTTCTCGCGAATTATATTTTTTTTTTTTGGAACTTACTATTTCTGCCGACGTTTCGGATGCGTTGCAGCACCCGTGGTCACGACTTGACCACGGGTGCTGCAACGCATCCGAAACGTCGGCAGAAATAGTAAGTTCCAAAAAAAAAAATATAATTCGCGAGAAGTCCCGATACTTGGTATAATTATGAACAGTTTTATTGCCCACTACTGATTGCCCACCCGCCCACGTGTGGATTTCAGTGGGATTAGGATTAGTTCCAAGTAGATTACGCCATAAAACTGAGTAAGGACTTTTTTTTTTTTACGTGCGCAAAATCCCCGCGGAGACCTCCCCACTGGAGCCGGTGGAGGAGGTTATGTCGGACTCGAACCGACTAAAACGCACGCCGCCTGTGGGTCATTTTGGTTGCCGAAGGTGAGGTTGACAGGCATATCCCTCGCACCCCGGCCGACCCAGGGTCATCTCTCACGATCTGGCCCTCTTCTCGGGTGTGGGGACTACACAGAGTCCCCAACTCGTCCCCGGAAACGGGGAGGCGCGCCAGGCGCGCCACCGCCGCGGCCTGCTTCTGCCAGGGTGACAAGCGGCTCCACCTGTCACCCCCAGGCCGGTGATCATGGGAGGCATCCGACGCCCGAGTTGCCTTCGTACGCGGGCAGCTTGGCTTGCGATCCTTCGTCGCTCCCGTTGCCGCTCCGGCCCCGCCTCCTCCTTCACGAGCATTACTTGCTCGCAGAAGGAGGCGCCGGCAGCCCGCGCATCCGCGCAGCGGACCATCGCCGCGAGCAAGGTGGAGAGCGTGAGAACTCTCACTCCCAGGGCCGCCACAAGCTCCCGTCTCGGCGTTTCCCACGGCGGACATTCGGTGAGCGTGTGCGGCCCTGAGTCCTCGCTCGCGTCGCAGTGATGGCACTCGGACGTTGGTTCTTTCTCCATCCGACGTAGATACTTCCCGAAATACCCATGCTCGGTGATCATCTGCGTCAGACGGTACGAGAGGCTGCCGTGTGGCCTCTCTAGCCACTCCCCCATGATGGGTCTTACCGCCGCTACTACGGCGCGCACTGCGTCTGGTCGCCCAAGTCGTAGCTCCCATAAACTGAGTAAGGACTTGCAGAGCACTAGTTGGATTAAAATTCTTTATTGCACACAAACAGTACAGAGGTCAAACACAAATTAAATATATAAGAAATATGTACAAAGGCGATCTTAACTCAGTATGAGTTCTCTACCAGCAAACCTTTGAGTAGCAGAGAAGCAGTTAAAGTAATAAAGGGACGTGAAGTGTACATTAATTTTCAGATAAAAGAAGGGTACCTAAACAGGTACACATATATACACATAAACATACATACAAATATACATACATACATACATACATACATACATACATACATACATACATACATACATACATACATACATACATACATACATACATACATACATACATACATACATACATACATACATATATACATAAACATAATGCATACATAATATATAGACACATAAATATATTCAAACTACATTACTGTGATAGGAAATGTTCCCTTGTTCTTCTCCTAAAGACGTCCAGGGTATTACTACCGCGAATGGTGTGAGGTCCATCCATCGTAGCAGCAAGAAGTGTGTGCAGGTGTGCGAAGCAGAAGAGAGGAAGAAAGACGACAGTGTTTGCCCCTGGGTACAAGATACTCAAAGCGTTCCCGCAAATAAGTTGGAGCATTAGGATTATGAAGTATGGTATAGAGAAGAGTTAGGATGTGAAGGTTACGGCGCTGTCGAATAGGGAGCCAGTTCAGTCTTTTGCAATATTGCGTGACATGGTCGTATTTGCGAAGGCCAAACACAAAGCGGATTCCAAAATTTTGCAGGCGCTCAAGTTTGTTCAGCAGTTCCTCAGATGCATCTTGAGAGCAGACATCAGCGTAGTCTAAAAGCGAGAGTAGAAGAGATTGTGCAAGAGTAACTTTAGTCTGAAGAGGTAGGAGTTTCTAGAGACGCTGGAGGGATTGAAACGAACAGTATACCCTCCTACTTTCCTCCGCGATGTGAACATCCCAGGCAAGCATGGAGTCGATGTGCACGTCTAAATTTTTTGCACTTTTTGAGTAATCAATGGCCACCGAATCATACATTACTGGAGGAAGAGAATCATGATCCAAGAGGCGGAGCATGTATCTACCACCAACAATAAGTGCTTGAGATTTTTTTGGGTTGACCAGCAGTCCAAAGGATTGGGCCCAAGTATGGATGTTGTCAAGATCATTGTTGATGGTAGCCACAGCCCCAGTCAGTTAATCAGCTTTAAAATGTCGATATATTTGCAGGTCATCTGCATAGAGGTGGTAATGCGAGGTTAGAACCCGAGTCACGGCGTTTATGAAAACAGAGAAAAAGAGAGGAGAAAGAACGCCACCCTGTGGAACACCTGCTACCAAGTCGCAACAATCAGAGGAAGCGTCATTCACTCTACAGACTGTGAGCGTCCCTGGAGATAGGATTTAAACCATGTAGTTGCAGAGGTAGAAACATTGATGGAGGATAGAATACCCAAGAGGATGTCAAAATCAACTGAGTTGAAGGCACTGCTGAAATCCAATAAGACCAAAACTGTCAGTTGTTTGTTCTCCATTGCCATTCTTATGTCATCAGTTACTACAACTAATGTCGTTACAGTACTATGGCCACGGCGAAAGCCAGATTGGAAAGGACTTAGCAGACCATCAGAGGAGTGGTAATAGCTCAGTTGCTCATGCACAACACTCTCGAGTACCTTGGATAAGATGGGAAGAATTGAAATAGGGCGGAATTGGGAGTGTGTTGTGGGATTGGATACTTTTGGCAGGGGTATAACATAAGCTTTCTTCCATGATGAAGGAAAACAGTTGGAATATAAGGAGTAGTTTATAATATGGGTGAGGACAGGAAGAATCATATTTACTATGGGGAGAAGCATTTGGAGTTGAAGGCCATCATCACCAACCGCCCTATTGGATATGGATTTTAGATGTTTCTTAACTTCTACCTCTGATACAGGATGAAATTGGAAGGAAGTATTTAATGGAAGTGGAAGAGAAGAGAGAAAATTTAGAGTAGAAGATTTAACATCACTAGGCATAGTAGTTGGAGGCGTTGAGAAGTGTGCTTTTAATGCATTGAGATCCATATCAGTAAGGTTGTCATGGACGACCTTACCAATACCCAGAGATTTCAGGAACTGCCATTGTTGAGTGGTGTTGAGATTTTCAATTGACCTGTGAATATGTTCCCGTCTCGCATCCCTACACATACGATTGCAGCGATTACGCAGCTTTTTATACAAATTGAGGCCCTCTACAGATGGACATTTCATATATTTACGCTTGGCCTTATCTCGCTTCGACATCATGTTTTTGATTGTTGGAGAAAGCCATGGCGCAGGGAGATGTCTAACTCTTACCTTTCTAATGGGGGAATGTACCTCATAGGTGGTCAACAATTTGCTGGTTCCCTGGTTTCTCCAAGGTTTTCAACTTGGAGCCCGAGGTCTATTTACTCCTCCTTTTTAGGGTTCCGTACCTCAAAAGAAAAAAACGGAACCCTATTAAGATCACTTCGTTGTCTGTCTGTCAGTCTGTCTGTCAAGACCTTTTTCTCAGGAATGCGAGGAGGTATCAAAGTTGAGATTCATACCACATACTCAGGTCTATAACGTCTAAAAATTGTGCAAAAATCAAACTTCTTAGTCAACGCATTACGCAACGTACACGGACGCTCGGTGCGCCAGTCCGACTCGCACTGGATCTGCTTTCTTTTTTGGCTTATACGGCCTTTATGAGAGTGACTACCGTCTGACCTAATAACCTGCTTCATCAGTAGGTGTTCTAGCTTGTAGGTAACGATGGTTTGGTCTGACTGATCTTGATGGGGCCCACCCTCATGGCGGCGCAGTCACCAATAAATTGAATCCAGCATTTTCAATATTCAAGCCATAATTTATAATGTTTATTGTTCCGAAATGCCAACAAAGTGATTCAGGGGACAACTGGTTTCATAACTTGGTCAATAACTCTCTTCCCTTCCTCCTTGCTCCTAGACCCGTCGCGAAGGAGCATCACATTTTATAGGCAATTTTGTTCACTTTATTACAGCTATTACGATCGGATTCCCTGGTATTCTTAAGAGCACATGTCTCTCAGGCATATATTTTGTGGCACATTGTATTCTTGTGTTGCTGTTTCGACATGTGAATGCCGGAAAGTTTGTCGGTATGCTGAAATTTTGTAATAGTACGCTTTATGATTATTTTTTTCCAGGAGTGATGTATAGTCTACGGAGGTAGAACACAACGATATTCCCGTCCCAAATGAGCAGTCCGACTGGGGAAGTACCTCCGTTTTACAGAATACCACGACTATAATAAACTCGTGTTGAGTTCCCAGAGGTAAGTAGGATAGCTAGAGCTCACTGAAGAGTTTTTATGCTATCAGGGAGAAGATATTAAGATATTCTTCTGTTTTGTCTTCTGCACTGACGGCACAGAAACTCTGTTTTTATAGGATTGGTAACAGGTATGTGACTCGTCTGGTGTTGCACACGTCCATAGTCAACAGTAACAACTTTCCATCAGGTGGGCCGTGTGCTTATACGCAACCAGTTTCGAATGCTTCTAAACTGTTGTATCTGCCTACTCCGGAGGAACAAGTCGCCGAGTATGTGTACATTTAGCTGTTAAGAATAACGAAACGTTTCCAAACAGCGTATGATCATCAACAAAATATTTGCTTAGTCAGAACCCTTCCTTATACAATTCGCAGCATACTTGTGTTTTATAAGCTCTCCTCATATGCAAGGGGTGTGTTTATGTTAGCCATAATTGGAGATAGGTGGTCCACAAGGATGACAATATCGTGTGTATGAAGGGAGGAATATGAGGGCCGTGACGTGTGCGGAACGTATTCGTTAATTAAGTATGTTATGTGCCACGAAAAATATTATATTATGAGAAAAATACATTTATAATAGTTATGCCTGAACAAGTAGTTAATTAGTCATCATAAAACATATATAAACTCACGCCTATCTCCCCGAAAGGGTAGGCAGAGGCGAATTAATACGTCAACTTTTCGTCAGTAACTTGTTAGAAACTGGTAATGACGGGGCGAGCTACCACTTTTTTATGTCTTATTTTCTTTTCTTCTTATGTCTTATTTTAATTTATTAATTCATTGCTAGTATTTGTGTGCATGTCGTTATCCGTGGAAGAGGTTCCGCCAAGATGCTTAGTGTTCAACCCAACCGCACAAATGCGACACTGCAGCCGGTGCGGCGCGGCTCGGCGTGAGTCTACTATGCCACGTTGCGCCGCACCACGACGCTGTAGTGCTGCTATAGTATGTTTTACTTCATAAGAAACAAGGGCAAGAAAATATTTTTTAACGCGCCACTCCGCTGACTCACCGCACCTCTCCGCTGCAATGTCGCGCTAGTGCGGTTTCACCTTTATCTGTAGGTTTCCAAGCCAGCAACAGACAGACGAATTAAGACATTGAATAACACATTGATCCATATACGGATTGTATTAAGTATCTTAGTGATCACAGCTAGAGGCGATTGATGATAATGAAGACCCACATGTAGAAAATTCAGATTTTCGGTTCTACATAATACGGGGCAGGTCTGTTATTATCAATAGATTACTATTTCGTTATACATTTATCGAAGGGAGAGTAACCGTATATCTTAATTGATACGATACTTTCAGGCCAAGATGAGGTGGCCCTTATATCAACTGCACTAGTACAAATAAGCATGTAAAAAACGTTTTCGTATTTGAGGGAGGAAGTGGTACACAATATAACTAAATAGAAAAGGGCAGTATAAGGTCAGCGACTGACCCGACAGAAAGGTTGTCGTTAGAGGCCCTGATATATATTGTATTTGGTGAAATAAACCCCGATATTTATTCGCTCGATTGACGCCTTTCTCAGACCCTACAGCCCTTAATAACCAGACTGTATTAGGAATATAATTCCATCGGAGGGATCTTAAACTGTGTTATCATTTTGGTCGTGACTCAGGTAGGAGCGGGGAAAAGGTACCTTTTTGTGGCCGACCGCAAACCGCAGCAGCAATGCAGCGTACCACGAAATAGACTTGAATATGATAATATTGTCAGTTGTTTAAATTCATTGCGTTTTCTCAATGGTGCCGTCAACCCATATCGAAGCTTAACAAGTAATGTATGTGAGGAGACGACACTTCAATATGGTCCACAGAAATAAAAGAATATCAATCCTGTAATCTGCTCATTGATCTATAAATACTTGTTTCGCAGAGAAAAGGCAGCTTCTTGTCACTGAGCTTGACGGGATCCTGAATCACATTTCTCAATGGGGCTCTGAGAACCTGGTTGAGTTCAATGCCAAGAAGACACAGGCATGTGCGTTTACAGCAAAAGTATCTTCTTTCCTTCCCCTCCCCACTCTTCAGAGTACGCCACTGCCACTGCAGGACAATCTCAATATCCTAGGTATGGATGTTCGCTGCAACCTGCATAACAAAAACTACATCGAAAGTATCATCAAAACAGCCTCACGAAAACTCGGAGTCCTGAACAGAGTGAGACGATTTTTCACGCCGGAGGGTGGGATGGTTCAGCAAAGTACTTACTAGATGCTCTTGACAGGTTGCAGCGATGTGCGGTCCGCATGATTGGGAATCCCGAGATCACGAACACCTTAGAACCTTTACAGATGCGTAGAGATGTTGCGTCCATGGCTGTATTTAACCGTCTGTACCATGGTGAGTGTTCTGATGAGCTCTTCCAATTAGTCCCACCCTCCACTTTCCTACACAGAACAACACGTGCGGGTCTTAGATATCACCCGCACACGGTGCAGAACATCCGATCAAGAACCAAGCGGTTCGGTGACTCTTTCCTCTGTCGCACCATTAAGGCCTGGAATTCATTACCAGTTCACGTGTTTCCCTCTTCCTACAGTCCCGGGTCCTTTAAGCGGGGCGTGAAAAAGCATATGATGAGACCGTCAAGCTGAGTGTCACTATTATCACACGGTATGTGTAAGTAGAAGTGACCCTCTTTTCTGAGACTTTGCGTTCAGCTTACCATCAGGCAAGGCGAAGTCTAATTGACGTGTTCTATATATGTGGTTTCAATTTTTATTGTATACATTACTGGTCAAACTTTGATACAGGTAAACAGTACCAGTAAAAAGCAGCAATGAATTAAATTAGTCACATATTATCACAATTAAATCTAATTCAAGGTATATCTGCTCCATGCTGCATGCTGCTGCTGCATGTGGTCGGCTACTAACTCGTGCCTTAAGACGGCTAAGAGGCTTAGATAACTAATACCTACATAAGGGTATCAAACATATACTTCGGCCGTAAGCCACTAAGACGGAGCACTGTGTGTTTTATTGTCAAGTTGATGGCCGTAAGGGTCTATGGAGTGTGTCAATGTGTGAAGTGGGTATAAGATATTGTTTGTGATATTTCTCATACTAGCGTAGGTATTGTAAATGTTATAACCACAAACACAGTAGCATACATAGATATACAGATATTATATAGATACATATACACGGGTTCCTAGTACACTTTTTTTTACGTACGCAAAATCCCCACGTATACCTCCCCACCGGAGCCGGTGGAAGAGGTTATGTCAGACTCTAACCGTCCAAAACGCACGCCGCCTGTGGGTCGTTTTGGTTGTCGAAGGTGAGGTTGACAGGCATATACCTCGCACCTCGGCCGACCCCTCTCTCACGATCTGGCACTCTCCTCGGGTGTGTGGGGACAACAGAGTCCCCAACTCGTCCCCGGAAACGGGGAGGCACGCCAGGCGCGTGCGACCCCGAGTCCTCGCTCGCGTCGCAGTGATGGCACTCGTACGTTGGCTCTTTCTCCATCCGACGCAGATACTTCCCGAAGCACCCGTGCTCGGTGATCATCTGTGTCAGACGGTACGAGAGGCTGCCGTGTGGCCTCTCTAGCCACTCCCCCATGATGGGTCTTACCGCCAATACTAAGGTGCGCCCTGCGCCTGGTCGCCCAAGTCGTAGCTCCCATTCTGCCACCATGTCCCTGTGGAGCCGGGATCTCACGGCCCGAATTTTTTCGGGCTCGGGATCGTGACCCCGCTCCCGCGCCGCCTTTCGGAGGTTCCTAGTACACTCATTTATTAAAAAGCAATTGAAAAATTACTATAAGATTACCTTTGATGATAAAAACAGCGATAAATCCTTTGAATATTATATGTTTTTTTTATACCACTTAGGTGGCAGACAAGCACACGGCCCACCTGATGGAAAGTGGTTACTGTGGCCTATGGACGTGCGCAAAACCAAGAGAGTCACACTCACGATGCCAACCCTGTAATCATTGAGAGTTTCTGTACCGTAATAGATAATTCTTTATTGTACACCAACATATTTACAGTAGGATCAGTAGGTAGCGTGTATACAATTTAATATACTGTTATTACTGTTGATTGATGGCACTTGGTGGCACCTGCTACACATATTGAATAAGACACTTTGTACTTTTCCACTGTTTTCTATTTTTCACATGACCGGTTTCGCCTCACGGCATTCTCAAAGGTTTGTAGTATAACCGCCAACACATACCTTTGAGAATGCCTCGAGGCGAAACCGGTCAGGTGAAAAATAAAATACAGTGGGAAAGTACAAAGTGTCTACTTCAATAAGTTTAATGTATAATGGGCGGCCTTAACGCTGGAAGCGATTTCTTTCACGCAACCTTGATATTAAAAAATGATAAAGTAAGAAACTTATCGGCGTATAATTTGACAAAAATGAAAGTTAAATGAATTCTAATGATATCGTTAACAAATCTAGAGATGAATTGCGTCCAATTAGGAAAAATATTAAGCAAATCCGTTTCCGGGACGCCTGAACTGACGAAATAGATTTCATAAATTCTTTCAATATTTAAAACATTTGTTACCTTTTAACGTGAGAGCGAAACTGGACGCTATTTTAATGTGGAATTTTAAACACGAGATTAATTGAATCATTGGAAGTATTCACAATAGGACTGAGAGGTACGCCTGCCCTGACAGTAATCCCTGAGGATCTCCGGGATAAGTACGGATATTTAATCCATCTGCGTATTGTGCCAACGGCATTCGGGTTACCTGCGTAATTTGATGAGTTTTGGTCTGCCAGGTAAATTAAAAATATTAAGTACGGCAGGGACTACTTGTTTTGGGTTTTTTTAGAATTAAAAATCCTTCTTAATATTATAAATATAAAAGATTGTGAAGATATTCGGATGTTTGCTATTCAATCACGCTCTAACAGCTAAACGAATACGGCTACAATGTGGTACTGGGATAGACAATAGCTTGTACAAAAGTAGAAAAAGTACAAGGATTTGGGGGCCTCGGCCACGGGGGCGTCGACCACCGGGGGCGTAAGCCATAAATTCTACTATTTAGTAGAAATTTTGTCAGTCTGTCCGTGGGCCGTAGTCCCGTATTTATCATACTGTGTAGCGTCCTTTATAAATATCTGTTACAAAACGTTTCCAATTTCCGTTTAATTGTGTCAATAACAGTTATTTTGGCTGTTACACAATATTCCTTTGTATCGGATGAATTTTACGTTTGCCGCCTGTTTTCCAATTGCTGCAGGCTTCCGGCGTATAATAATATTCGAAATATTGAGTGATTACCTACAATGCTATATATTTTATACATTCTACCCTAAATACTAAAATAAATCATTTATTATGCGTATCGTACGCATAATGAATAAGTTATTATAAGGAGCGAAACTCTCTGTATTTCCTGAAAATCATCAAGAACTTAGAATTAATACGCTGCTGTCAGATATTTAAGCTTGTCCATCATAGATCGCATTATTACTTATCAGCATGATAGATCAAGAGCTCAAACGTGAGCCATTCATTTATTTTCACTCCAGTCATTTCCATGGTGAGTGTTCTGATGAGTTCTTCCAACTAATCCCACCCTCTCCTTTCCTACATAGGACAACACGTGCAGGGCTTAGATGTCACCCTCACACTGTGCAGAATATAAGACTTGGAATTCAGTACCAGCACACGTGTTTCCTTCTTCCTAAAGTCCCGGGTCCTTTAAGCGGGACGTGAAAAAGCATCTGGTGAGACCACCAAGCTGAGTGCCACCATTGTAACATTACTTAGTGTCTGTAATGGTGACCCTCTTTCCTGAGACGTCAGGTTGGCGTGTCTTACATTAAAAAATTATTAATTCTCTAAACCTTTGTGAGTCAATTTCTGGAATAACTATGATGCGACTGAATTTCGATATTTTCTGTGAAGCGAAATTGGTACTCGATTCTGTGGTACGAAACAAAGTTCTGTAGTATTAAATTAATCGAGTACGAGCCATAGATGTACGCGTAGCAACCGGAGCCAACGACGGCTTAATATGCTCTCCGAGGCACGAAAATACCCCGACCAATGTAAATTGACATATCAAGCATACGAATATATGCACTGAAAGGGAATTGAACCTGCGCCCCTTGCGTAGCGGTCCCGTTTACTCCTGTCACGCCACAGAGGCAGTTTGGCCATTCATTACTCTAAATACGCCCGTTCCCAGAAACACTTTTGATAGTTAGTAATGTCAAGTGAAGACCTTCAAACGGTCGTGTTCCAGTCGCGACCCTTTTCCTTTTATTGCAGTTTTAGAGCCTCCATCTTCATTAACATTACTACAGTTGCGAAACTAATTGAAAAGCCTATTTTAACTGTAGCAATAATCGTTTAAAACTTAGCTCACTATCATCTTCTGGTAATGTAGACCAACAGACGCTGTACTGCGTGGGAAGTTTGTTAAAACATATACATACCCTCATATCTTACTCTCACAGGAATAGGCAGGTACAATACTTCCACGAAGATCCTTATATCTAGCAACCACAACTGCGTGCTCAGACCAATATTTAGGAAATTATATTTTTACCCTAATTCTGTTACTTTTGACGCTTAACTAAGCTTTTGACACTTAATGTAGTTTGTTTTTGTTCAAATAATTAGTCATATTACTCGTTTTACTTGTGTTTATTGGTTGCGTACATTTCTGCTGTACCTCTAGCACGAAAAGCTATCGTAATCGTATGATATAAACGTAATGAGAGAACGGAGAATTCTGATTGGTCAGTCGCAATGCTTCGTTCTTTCGTTACGTTTACTCACTATGTATTTTAACCACTTAGATAATTAAGAAATAAGTTATATTATTGTTTTATGAGTATACAATTGTTTTGAGAGAATATTTTTTTATTTTTATTTATTGTTACTGGTGTCGCGTGGGCCAACGTGCGCGAGTGGACTGTATTGCGGGGAAGCAGATAACTGTTCTATTGACGCTTTACACACAAAACAAGACAGGTGGCCGGGCTGCCGCGGATTCGATCCAGGCAGTGAATGCAGCCCGAGAAATTAGGAGAGGATGCACTAACCTTCACGACACACGTGTTTTCATCGCAGCCGGTACACGGATCTTCTCTTCCTTGCTCAGGAGCTGCCGTCAGCATCACTAGATCACTTGAGGAACACACGAGAGGCACAATCCGATCGGTAAAGGTCTATGAAGCGGTAAAATGTAACAAATATTAATCATTTTTGAGAGACGCGATCGCGGTCCGTCATCACGCTGGCTAGTTCAAAGCGAGACTGAGTGTCTATATTTCACAAATGGCGGACGGAAGCCATATCTATGATTAGTGCGGGAGAGGAGACGGGTATAAAAGGAGTGTGTTTCCGTGTCAAAAATACAGTTTCCACTTCGGCGCAACCATTCCCCCCGGCTTGAAGGGTTACCTTCGAAACGACAAATGCGAAACAAATCTAAAGTCTAATCTAAATCTAGGTTTGGGAAATAACAACTAAAATATAAACCTAGATTGGAGCTCGTGCCTACTGCTGGCTAGGCAGCGGGCAGAGGCGAACAAACAACACAACGCAACAGTCTCGACCAAGACGAGACGCGATTAGCCAACAACAAAATAAGGGTCTCTTCACGTGGGACCGATACAACAAGCGAGTGCTTCTTCTCCTCGGGTGGTTCGGAAACCGTAGTGGGATTGAATTGACTAACTGGCCACCCATCTAACGCGGCATGAATCCAGGACGGTCCACCAAACCACAACGGGTGATCCAAAATTTGCGAAGGAAGCAATCCACGAGAGAGACAATCGGCTGGGTTGTCGGTGCCAGCAACGTGAAAGAGATTATGTGGCGCCAATTCAGATTGAATTTTTGCCACTCTATTAGCGACGAATGTGTCCCAACGATGGGGCGAAGAGTGGGCCCAACACAAAGCGACTGTTGAGTCCTAAAAGCTAAAAATTACTAATATTAATGCGAAAATTTACAATTATGTCATTAAGCGACACGGAAGTGCTAGTCTTAGCACTGCCATCCAAAACTACACGGAGTTTTAGTAGTAAGCTTATCTTCTCTAATAACTCCGCGGTGCGGGATAATGTACGAAGGCTGGGTCCCGCCAGTGTCCGCAGGCGCAGGTGAGATGTAACCTTTATCTAAATATTCGTTAACAACCTCATCATAGGCCCGCTTCGACTTTGGGGACGCCTGCATCTTTCGTTCCAAACAAAGAAAGCGTTTTTCAGCGGATACACGGGAGCCACCGAGCGAAAACTTGCGGATGGTAGACTCCAGTGGCGGCTCGACGGTGCAACAGAACGAAGCAGTCGAGTGACTAAAACTATCCATAGAAGCGGGTGCGGAACCAATTATAACAAAACCAAGAACTGTTTCCAGTGCGTGCGGAGCGGGGTACGTCGGTCCCCCTTGAACCTTACGTGATAACTGGAGGTGCGGGAGAATCGAAGCGCCGATCAATATATCGACGACTCCAGGAACAGCGTAAGTCTCATCTGCTAAAGGCAAGTCTTTAAATTTCGTTAATAAAGACGTGTCAACCGGGACGGTAGGCAACTGTTCAGCTATTCTATCTATAACGAGCGAATCCATGTCAAACCAAATATTATTATTAAAACGAGATCTAAACCTTGTTTTAACGGTGCCACGAACAGCTGACTGTAAGCTTCCAAAACCCTTCACCACTGAGCGGGTTGAACGCTTATCAACATTGAAACCAAGACGCCGACAACAATCTTGAGTAATGAAATTACTTTGCGAAGCGCCATCTAACAGCGCTCGAACAATGCGCGGCTTACCTAATGCATCAACAATAACAACGCGAGCGGTCGCAAGACACACAGTAGTGAGTGCAGCACTAGCGGAGAACGAACACAAGGTGACGTCATCCGCGGCGGTCACCGGGCGGGCCGGAGCGCGCGCGGGCGCGGGGTGCGGCTGCGGCGCAGGCTGCCGTGTGTCACCGCTCGACGGGCCAACTGTACTCACATTGGATGCGGCATTACTATTCTCAAAATGAAGCAAAGTGTGGTGTCTCGCTTGACATTTGCGACAACTATTTCTACTATTACATAAAACAACGCGGTGTTTAGTACCGAGACAATTAAAACAAAAATTATTAGCGCGAACAAATTTATAACGATCACTAGGTGACAACTTTAGAAAACCAGGACACCTGTACAGTTGCGAATGATGAGTACTACACAAAGAGCAAACAGGTGATTGTACATGTGCTGGTGCGGTACTAACATAAGTATGGGTTGACCTCGGTGACCTCGATGAGGCATCTATTTTGCGTTCAGAAGTAACAACCTTCTTCGCGCCTTCATGTTTCGATGAAGAGCGTTGCAATACCTTTATATGCTCGCGAACAAAACTTTCTAAGTCTTCGAACTTAGGAATTTTACTGCCGCGATGATCCGACTCAAACAAACGAATGGTTTCGGAATCTAATTTCTTTAAACCCATATACAAAAATACGAAGTCGCAGAGGTCATCGATCTTCAAGTTCTTTACGGCGCGAACAGCTGACGCGAAAGTATCTAGAAATTTCTCTAAGTTTTGATCGTTACATGCCGCAATAGATTTCAAATCAAACATCTGATCTAAATAGGCGTTAGCTACCGATCTTTTATCCTCATACCTAGCTTTCAAAGTATTTAAAATTAAATTATAATTCTCGGCACTAAACGTAATTCCAGCGCAAGCGGTTATAGCTTTACCAGTCAATTTTTCAACGAGATAATGCAATTTTTCGTGATCTGTCAACGAATCGTTCTTATCTATCGTATTCTCAAAACTATCTATAAATAGACACCAATTGCGAATGTTACCATCAAATTCGGGTATTTGAATTGGTGGCAACTTAGGTCGGTCGCGAGTGGGGTTGGGTAGGTCAGCCGGTTTCTCCAAACTCCTAGCGACGCGTTTGATACGACAATACAAATCGTCAAACGACGACAAGGCTTGATAACTCACTGAGTAATCGGGATCCAAATTCAACTCTAAAACATTGATGTCATGTACTAAGGTTTCGAAATCCGCGCGTAGACTATCTAAGTTTTCTATAGAACACAAGAACGAATCTCTGATGACCAAATCAGAGGTTTTAAGTGCATTATCATAAATCGATTGTACGCGAGAGTAAATCATTTCTTTTTTAGCGTTTAAAAGTTTCAATTGAACCTTACCGGTCCTATCAACCTTTGGGGACATGTTTACAATTAAATCTCAAACTAAAGTGAGGTAAACAACAAATATGAAATGACTTAATCTTAGCGGCACAGAGCAGCGAGGCGGCGCGAGCGACACTCGGCAGATAGGTAGGTACCTACAACTGTGAATGCACGCTTGAACAAACGCGCATAGCAACAAGGTCGTACCTACGCGATGGTCGCTGTCTAGGTTCAACTATTATTTCCGAGATTAAGTATTGCGTAATATCTATTCAAATTAAAATACTTTCGTATGAATTGGGATGAGATGCGAGCGAGGTAGGTACAGCCACGTGTCCACCCACGCAG
Source organism: Eilema griseolum (assembly GCA_963662185.1). Lineage (NCBI taxonomy): Eukaryota > Metazoa > Arthropoda > Insecta > Lepidoptera > Erebidae > Eilema > Eilema griseolum. The sequence goes on from OY759240.1 coordinate 27,131,596, forward strand.
GTACTAGGCAAATACGACGCGAGCCGAGAACAACGTAATTGAAAAAAACAAAACAAAGCCAAATGCGTTAGGTATTACACTGTGCCTATGCACTAGGGTGTCTGAGTATACCTAAGATCTAAGCCTAAATGTCTGGATGCGGGGTTTTCTACTAAAATAACCAGGCACTTAGGTGCGATGCGAAAATTGTGAACTACGATTAAGTGTTGATATGATACCTAACCTATTTATGTATTAGGTAGGTACAATGCGAGCCAGCGGCGAACGGACAACAAATTCTAAGCCTAAATGTCTGGATGCGGGGTTTTCTACTAAAATAACCAGGCACTTAGGTGCGGTGCGCTCATTCCCATTAGAATAATAACAAAATACGAACTACGGCTAAGAATCCGGCTCGATCCGGACCAAAAATGGTGTCGCGTGGGCCAACGTGCGCGAGTGGACTGTATTGCGGGGAAGCAGATAACTGTTCTATTGACGCTTTACACACAAAACAAGACAGGTGGCCGGGCTGCCGCGGATTCGATCCAGGCAGTGAATGCAGCCCGAGAAATTAGGAGAGGATGCACTAACCTTCACGACACACGTGTTTTCATCGCAGCCGGTACACGGATCTTCTCTTCCTTGCTCAGGAGCTGCCGTCAGCATCACTAGATCACTTGAGGAACACACGAGAGGCACAATCCGATCGGTAAAGGTCTATGAAGCGGTAAAATGTAACAAATATTAATCATTTTTGAGAGACGCGATCGCGGTCCGTCATCACGCTGGCTAGTTCAAAGCGAGACTGAGTGTCTATATTTCACAAATGGCGGACGGAAGCCATATCTATGATTAGTGCGGGAGAGGAGACGGGTATAAAAGGAGTGTGTTTCCGTGTCAAAAATACAGTTTCCACTTCGGCGCAACCAGTTACTATATATGTATAATAGTCTATGCACACTACAAATGTAAAAACTGTAGTCCTCATAATTATCCGGCCAATCTGGTCCAATTTCCTACGGGTGCTTTCAAAGAATGGCTTTAAGAGCTGTGGATAACGTATAGCCAACTGTTAGAAAATGTATCAAGAATAAACTACCTTTAGAGCTTTTCCCCAACTCAGTTTTGATCAGCTTTCAGTAACTGTGTAGCTGAAGCCTAACTACAGAAATACGAAATCGACAACGAGTCGTGGAGGTGAGATGGCGGTCACTTCACGGAATAGATATGAGTTCAGCCGTTTTATAGTTAGATTCGTTAGAGTATTACGGATGTTCTTTACGTGGTGTGACAGCTTAATTTGCTCCTCAAGACACAAATGAGACTCCAAGCCATCCAAGATTGAAATGTTTTAGCAAGTGAATAATTAGGCAAAATAAGTGAAAAAATAATGATAAAACATTCGCGCTAGATTTTACACAGTTTATAGATTGTTATGATTCCAGCCACGTCTCACTTTATGCGCGCGGCTTGCAGCCATGGTTATGGCCTATAAAACGTCTATGGCCCATAACGTCCCATTCTATGTACCAAACTAACCCAAACATAAAACGTAAACAATTTATTTGTATACTAAACCACAGTTGAAACAGATATATCTCCTATATTTGTAGGAATAGTTTAAAGTTTTGTTAAGAGAGGGTAAAGCTCTTTTTCCTCTATAGAAAATTGTACTAGTGCTTAGATGCCCGGTAAACAGCATTAGGTTCAGCAAATCAAAAGTCATCAACAACATCTCCCAATGTGTACCATAGTAGATATCTAATCCCCACGAGCACGTGAACAAAAGAAAGTCGGTAGGTATTTTTTATAGGACACGTCAATATGACGCTATCTTGCATGATGTTAAGCTGAAGGCAAAGTCTCAAGAAAGAGGGGCACTAAAAGAGACATCCCTAAGTTTACAACGATGGCCCTCAGTCTCATCAGACGCTTTTTCACACCCTGTAGAAAGGCCCAGGACTGAAGGAAGAAATAAACAAGTGTACTGGTTAAGAATTCATTTTATGGTATATAGTGTAACATTTATTTTATAAATCATAGTTTTAAACTAACATAAAATATACCTATTATGATACTTAGTTAGTATCCCGACAAATACCTGCACATTCCAGTATTGAGATCAATCGAAGCGCACTATTTCTAGCGCAGAGCAAGGCAATCCTCAGTGACAATATCGTCGGCGACAATGCAACTGCTCATAGATTACGTAGCAGATATGGAAATAGGTAAAATAATCCTCAGTTATATTATAGATGGCTTTGCGAAATTTATAAGTGATGGTTTCTGTAATAAATGCTGATGGCCGATGCTTAGGCGATAGTGAGTAATTTTACTATTAAGTGCTATAACTTTAAATTGAAATTTCAGACTGACACAGTAGTTCGTACGTTCTTGCAGCTATCTCACACTACCCCCTCTACTCCGGAGCATGATCACGATATTAGCACCAGGGAAGAAAATAGATAGTGCATCGCCAGAATACAATACTTAACATACCAGTAGGTTTTTGTGGAGAGACAGATGTTGCGAAGCTTTTTCAAGCAAACATTCAAGCAAAAATCTGTCTCTCGAATAAAATTTTAAAGAATTTAGTATGCTAACTAAGGTAAGATCGCGGGTTCGAATTCTGCCTGGATCAATTAACTTTTTTCTATCTTAATCGATTTAAATATCTGTTCTATTCTACATTACTAGTAGTTCTATGAACAGTAGAGCTCGTGCGCACCCATTTTCTGATACCCTTAATCTTATTATTTTAAACAGCCTTGGATTTTTCACCAAAAATCCAATCTTATTATAAATAGCACTACAGCAAACTTCCTTCTTCTTTTCCCCCATTTTCCCTCCTATCAAAAAATAGCTCTAGACAAAAGTTTTGTTTTAAAACTGTAGACCAGAACTGACAAACAAACAGACACACGAGATTCTCGCTCGCTTTGCACGCTCCATCAATTTAGGCAGAAATTCTACAAGTAGAATTAAAATTGTTTTAGATCGGAAGAAGTCAATATTCAAAACGGAACCTAAATCTACAAAAAAAAACCTGTCATACTAATTACTCCAAGAATTTCATTATAAAGAATTAAAATTAATTTTACAACAATATAACAGTCAGAGAAGTATCGTGTCTACAAGTTAGTCACTCTTCATCCGAGTTGGTAAATGATGAAACCGATTTATTGTACCAGAACGTATTTGATTCCATCGCAGGCGGAATATGAAATGATTTGACGCAATTGAAGCTCTGAGAGCTCCTCGTAGATACGGTGGAGTTATTGCTATTTATAGACTACGCTGGTTGTATCGACACGCTTCACTTTGTGATTCGATGCAGAAAATATTCCAGAGTTGAGGTGATATCAGTTAAATCTGATCGATATATCCGTTGTTCTCATCATACTTCCTACTTTGCTAACATTACAAATGTGAAAGTTTATAAAGTTGTTTAGATGTTTGTTATTTGGAGTTAAAGTTCATGTCAAGCTCACCTGAAAGTCGTTATACCTGTTGATTGATGTACGGGGCTCTATCACAGGATTTTCTCTCTGTGTTCGGAGATCAGACGGTAGTTGCTGCCATAAAAACTAAAGAAGTCGACACCGAAGAAGGAAAAGGAGTGAGTGAATCGGTCAGCCGGGCACAATCTCAGTTGTCAAAAGACGATCCAAATTTTATCATAATTATCGTTGCATTTGTTCCGATCGCATCAAAGGCCTTTATCTCGAAATTTGGAGTTCACTTTACGTCATTTTTTTGTCCACTTCGTACAGTTTTAGACATTTCCGATACTGAGACCACTACGAAATGAGCCAGTGCTTCTTAGGTCTATCCGTGACGAGACCCGAAAATAATTTAAATTAAATTAAATATCAATGGTCTTGAGGACAACCAGCCAATAGCATTATTTTTAAGTTGCAGTCATAGAACATCTGTTTTTAAAGATCGCTTTCCTTTTCACAATAAGTGAAGGTTTCATGCAAGCTTATAAGTGGCCTGGCAGCAGGAATAGTAGCTCTCCCCGTTTTCCATTTCCGGGCAGTTTACTTTTCGTATCACGTACAAAATATGAATGCTCTTCACAAATTCCATCAAAAATATGTTCTTCGCCTAACTATTCGACGTGATAGAGAATTTTGCAATATGCTATTTGAATATTTGAAAATATGTTGGTTATAAATATACATACATTCACACCTCTTTCTCAATGGGGTAGGCAGAGACCACGTGTTTCCACTTGCTACGATCCTGGCATTCATAAGTACAAGAAATTTAAATTAAACACAATTTTTTTTATACTACTTAGGTGGCAGACAAGCGCACGGCCCACCTGATGGAATGTGGACGTGTGTAACACCAGAGAAGCCACACTCGCGCTGCCGACCCTGTAAGCACAGAGTTTCTTTGCCGTCAGTGTAGAGGACAAAGCAGGACAAGCCAAGCAAGTGGTGGTAGAGATTTGACGGCACAAATTTGTCACAAATTTCGACCGGGTTGGTACCACCGTGCAATATTGCGAAAAACCCTTCATAGTAATTCAATTTCGGTTGGATTGCGTTCAGGGATCAGCAAATGCATAGCCGGGTAGGGGTGATGGTGGTCGCAGCACTAGTGGGACCAGTGGGTCTTGGCGTAGTCTAGTGAGGATGGTGCGGGGCGACGCGCCGGTCAGGGAGACCCGTAGAAACGGTGGTGCCGCTGGCCGCCCGCGGTATAGTACAGAGGCCCAACTGGGACTAACCACCCTGGAAGGCTGCCTCACCAGACCGCGCATAATCCCGGTATGGCTCGTCGTGCCGGTTGGTGACCGGAAGTGGGGGCCAGGCGACCATATTCGGGGGGGTACGGGGGCCCTTCCGTACGGCGTGTCGGCTCACGCCATGCCTCATAATCATAGACAAAACCAATATCCCGCACTTTGTCACGCGGTGCTGCGACGACAATCACCTCTTTTTTTCACGCCCTTTTCTCCTTTTCATCATGGCAGCGCATTTAAGAGTATTGGGCAACACAGCGGCTCTACAGACTCCCACAAGCTCGCTATTTGAGGTGGAGTCCACTAACATCTGTGGACTCCATGCGAACCTCAACGCCGTCCACCAACACCTTGAGACGGCGAAACCAGATATGCTCTTTCTCACGGAGACACAAATAGGCCGCCCTGATGACACGACCTACTTGCTTTACCCCGGCTATGTTATCGAGGAAAATTTCCGTGCAAAAGCCGGGGTGTGCGTGTTTGTTAGGGCGGATGTTTGTTGTCGCCGTTTGCGCTGCCTTGAGGACCCATCCTTTTCAACCCTATGGGTACACGTAGACCATGGCTCTACGAGTCAGATCTATGTGTGCCTCTACCGTTCCCATACAGGAGATGCTGAGACAACTCGACTCTTTGAATATCTGAGTCAGGCGGCAGATGATGCGCAGGAACGGTTTCCGAACGCCGAAGTGGTATTTTTGGGGGACTTTAACGCCCACCACGAAACCTGGTTGGGCTCCTCCAAAACAGACCATGCGGGAAGAGCCGCCCATGCATTTGCTCTGGCGCATGGCCTGACCCAATTGGTACACGAGGTCACTAGAATACCAAGAAGGTCGGGCCTAGCACCCTCTCTGCTAGACCTTCTGCTGACGAGTCACCCAGACCTGTACAGTGTTTCGGTACAAGCCGCTTTAGGCAATTCCGACCACTGTCTGGTCTGCTCCAAGGTGCCAATTATAGCGCCTTCACGACCCGTGCAGGGGAAGCGGCGTCTCTGGCACTACTCGTCAGCAGATTGGGATGGGCTGCGCAACTATTTTGCGTCCATCCCGTGGGTTGAACGCTGCTTTGAAGGTAAGAAACCCTCGGATTGTGCTACTGCTGTTGCCGGTGAGATCGGTCTGGGTATGGAATACTATATTCCGTACACTGATGTCACCGGTGCCCGAGGAGTGCGCCCTTGGTTCGGGCGCGAGTGTGCGGGGGCTGTTGATCAAAAGCAGTCCGCGTATCGCGCTTGGGTAAGGGCGCGTGCCACGCACGATCCCAATGTGAGCCACTTCAAGGCGGCGTACAACAGAGCCACAAAGGTCTGCAAGAGGGCTTACGTCAAAGCGGATGCCCTGCGCATTGCGCGGCTTGGTCAAGAGCTAGTGGCACATCCCACGGGCAGCCGTGGATACTGGCGACTGGCCAAAGCCGTGCAGGCCAACTTCTGTCAGCCTTCGCTGCCACCGCTGCGCTACCCTGATGGATCCCTGGCCCATGGACCGCAAGAGAAAGCCAATATGCTAGTAAATCTCTTTGCGGCCAATTCCCGAGTCGATGATTGCGGTATACAGCCGCCGACACTACCCAATGGTGACCACGTAATGCCTGAAATACGTATCAGGCAATGCGATGTTCGTGCGGTGCTTCAATCACTCGATGTCCGGAAAGCCAGTGGCCCGGATGGTATTCCAGCGGTGGTCTTACAAAAATGTGCAGCGGAGTTGTCTCCGATGCTTACGCGGCTGTACCGACTGTCCTACAGCTCGGGTACAGTGCCTTCGGCTTGGAAAGAGGCGAATGTACAGCCGATCCCCAAGAAGGGGGATCGCTCAGAGCCAGCCAACTATCGACCCATAGCCGTCACCTCAGTGCTGTGCAAGGTCTTCGAGCACATCATTAACAAACAGCTCATGCGTCACCTAGAGGATCACTCCTTAATTAATGACCGGCAATATGGCTTCAGGCCGAAACGGTCAACGGGTGATCTTCTAGCATACGTTACCCATCTTTGGGGTGAGGCTATGGACAAGCACGGCGAGTCACTGGCAATTAGTCTTGATATCGCCAAAGCTTTCGATAGAGTCTGGCACAAATCGCTTCTCTCCAAGCTACCAGCCTTTGGTCTGCCTCCTAGACTGTGCAACTGGATTGCTAGTTTCCTGCAGGAGCGCCGTATCCGCGTCCTCTGTGATGGACGGGCTTCGGAGTTCTTGCAAATAAATGCTGGCGTACCGCAGGGGTCTGTATTATCTCCCACTCTCTTTCTTCTGCATATCAACGACATGCTGTCCACCGGCAGCATACATTGCTATGCAGACGATAGCACCGTACACGGGAGTTATCACGGACAACCTGCGGCCAAACAGTCTGATATCGTGGAAAAAAGACAGCTTCTTGTCACTGAACTGGACCGGATCTTGAATCACATTTCTCAATGGGGCTCCGAGAACATGGTCGAGTTCAATGCCAAGAAGACGCAGGCTTGTGCGTTCACAGCAAAGGTATCTTCTTTCCTTCCCCTTCCCACTCTTCAGAGCACGCCACTTCCACTGCAGGACAATCTCTATATCCTAGGCATGGATATTCGCTGCAAACTGAATAACAGAAATTACATCGAGAGCATCATCAAAACAGCCTCGCGGAAACTCGGACTCCTAAACAAAGTGAGACGTTTTTTCACGCCGGAGCAGCGGTGTCTTCTCTATAAGACACAAATTCGCTCCTGCGTGGAATACTGCTCGCATCTCTGGGATGGCTCCGCGAAATACCTACTAGATGCTCTCGACAGGTTGCAGCGACGCGCGGTCCGAATTATTGGGAACCCTGAGGTCACGAACACCCTCGAGCCTTTGCAGATGCGTAGAGATATTGCTTCCTTGGCTGTATTTTACCGTCTCTACCACGGTGAGTGTTCTGACGAGCTCTTCCAACTAATCCCACCATCTCCTTTCCTACATAGGACAACACGTGCAGGCCTTAGATGTCACCCTCACACTGTGCAGAATATACGAGCAAGAACCAAGCGGTTCGGAGACTCTTTTCTTTGCCGCACCACCAAGACCTGGAATTCATTACCAGCACACGTGTTTCCTTCTTCCTACAGTCCCGGGGCCTTTAAGCGGGGCGTGAAAAAGCATCTGATGAGGCCGCCAAGCTGAGTGCCACCATTGTAGCACTTAGTGTCTGTAATGGTGACCCTCTTTCCTGAGACTTTGCCTTTAGCTTACCATCAGGCGAGGTGAGGTCAAGTTGGCGTGTCGCACATAAAAAAAAAAAAAAAAAAAAAAGCCTTTAGTCATCCCACTGACAGCACAAATTCTCCAGTGAGCTCTGGCTACCCTACTCACCGCTGGGAACACAACACGAAGTTATTATAACCATGGTATTCTGTAGGACGGAGGTACTTCCCCAGTCGGACTGCTTAATTGGGCGGAAATACCGCCGTGTGCTACCTCCTGGAACAATTGTTAACATTATAAACTAATTTATTTATCTAGCCGTCCACTCTAGTCGAGGCAAAGACCTTCAGCATTTAATTAAATTTAAACTCATTTAAATCATTTATTCAACTTATTTAAACTTAAGCATAACTTAAACGTGTCAAGTTCTTCAATTTTCATAATTGTTTTCATTGCATGCTCGCTTGTTTTGGATACTGTGACTACCTAATGGGACCATTGTGAATACCAAATAACCAACCAGCATTGACATCAAGTGTGTCATGTTATATGTGATAGTGAAGAATCACTTACTTCTTTTGTAAGATGCTACCTGAGAGTACAACAGCTACACATCAAATTGTCCCTTACCTGTAAGTGCATATTCATACTGTGCGGTATGAAAGAAACTTCATCACACACGCACACTCAATCCTGGAATGAACTCCTTGCTGCGGTTTTCCCATGCGCCTGTAATATGGGGTTCTTCAAAAGCGATATTAGAAGGTTTCTTCAGGGTCGGCAGTGCGAGTGTAACGCTCCTGGTTTCGCACACGACCATAGGCCACGGTGCCCACTTCCCATCAGTTGGGCCGTGGGCTTGTCTGCCACTTTAGTGGTATAAAAAAGTGGTATAATTTTAATTTGTATTAGTTACCTCATTTAATTTTAGTTAATAACATTTATTCTTCTTGCAATTTATTATTCAACTCACTCAAGTCGTCTCAAGTGGAGTAGACAAGTAGGCGGAGTTAGTTATCGCTGAGAGCGTCGTGTCATCCTTGGAGCGGCGCCAAATGGTGCCCCGAACATGTGTTCTTAAGTTAAGAGCTGGCAGTGAGTGCTGGCAGTGTAAGGGAGATGTTCTGGTGTACTGGAGACGAAATTGCAGTGTATGAAAACTGTTTTACTCATTTTCGGCTTGAGTACTTTACTTGTTTTGCTTGGCTTGTCTTGTTTTTTCTTGTGCACTAACGGCACTGAAAGTTTGTTTTTACACGATCGGCAGCACGTGTATGACGTGCTGCCAACTGTCTGGTGTTGGACGCGTTTATAAGCTACCACTTTCCATCAGGTGGTCCGTGTGCTTGTCTGCTACTTAATAGGTATAAAAGAATAGTACAAAGAAATTGTTACACATTTGAATGTAATTTTAAAGCATTTAGTATGTTAACTATTCAAATCGACTAAGACAGATGGTGATGCTCTGTCCGCTGAGCCACCGAACCACACCTCAAGCCATCCAAATCTTCCTATATAAAATCGTCTTGGGGCGAAGGTGGGAGCCACCTTAACGACATTCGTACGAACTATCGGAACCATTTAATGAAATTTTAAAGCATTTCTTTTTCTTTTTTATTTAGGACACGATAATTTGACTTCACCTTTCCTGATGGTAAGCTAAAGGCAAAGGTTCCGGAAAATCGCTTAAAGGATCCGGGACTGAAGAATTATCAGAGCAGTGGCATGACAGTGCAACAGTTTAAAAAAAAAACAAACAAATTTTGGCAATGAAGAATATGAGAACATATCCTGAGCACGAACTGCACGAATTTGCAAGCCTTGGATGCATTCAGAATATGCTTTCAGATAACAAAAACAGACGTAAAAACTATTCTCTTAACTATGATATGGGTTCGTATCTCCCCTCTACATAACAGCCAAAAGTAGAAATTGAAATATACCACAATTTGCCCTCTTAGCGATATACTATAAAAGCCCGAACCCATATCTTAAATTTACGCTTATGTTTATCGATCGTAATATCTTTGGCAAGTTTCCCGAGTCGAAAAGTCATAAGTATTTATGTTGAAAGGATTATTAAATAATGTTCACTCATAATCATGTTTCCATTTCAAGTTGATTAAGAATTTATGCAACCGTTACTTTGCATGCGAATGTTGATGGTACCGTCGGAAGGGATAGCCACTCCAGGAACCTAGGAGCACATACTTGGACCTGAATCGGGGATGTTTTAGAAAAGGGGAAGGTCAGGAGTACCCTAAACTGACTGGCATGCATGAAGAATGTAATGAGAGTGACTGAAGCGAGAGTAGTATGTCAGGATCGCAGCAAATGGAGATCCGTGATCTCTGCCTACCGGCGTGATTATATGTATGTATGTATATTTGTTTTAGTGAGGATCTTGTTGTCATACGAAGTCTTATTTGGTGACAAGGACCTTGTTGGTCAAGTTATTAAAAGATAACGTTGCACTCAAGATTGGGAATTTAATATTAATATTCTAATTCGAAGCAAACTTTTATTAAAAGCTAGAATATACATAGTGAGTTTTAACTAGTTTCTCTAGCTAGTGGTACTGGTTGTGTGGTTGTCTCTTAAGGCTAATGTGAATTTTACGTATAGTTTGTAGCATAACTTCTGTTTATTTTTATGACTTGAATCTTTAGCTTTACATACATACAAATTATATTCACACCGGAAAATGCCCGAAGGAGTTTAGGAGGAGGTAGGACACGACGGTATTTCCGTCCAATTGAGCAGTCCCACTGGGAAAGTACCTACACCCTACAGAATATCGCGGCCATAATAACCTTGTGTTGTGTTCCCGGCGGTGAGTAGGGTAGCCAGAGCTCACTGGAGAGTTTTTGTGCTGTCAGTGGTAAGACCAAAAGCTAGTCCTGCTTTGTCTTTTACGCTGACGGCACAGAACGAAACTCTCTGTGCTTACAGGGTTGGCAGCGCGAGTGTGACTCCCTTGGTTTTACGTATGGGCCTTGGTAATCGCTTTCCGTCAGGTGGGCCGTATGCTTGTCCGCCACCTAAGTGGTATAAAAAAGGAGTAGCTAGAAGTGTATAACCCTTGGCTTCACATAGACACACGTAACAACAGTTTATTATTACTCAAAGTCATTACTCAGAGCGTTCTCTTATCCTTACATAAAGCTATTATACCAATTAAAGTAACCTGGTCGAAACGTCAGACAAACCAAAAGTGTGTATGTACCTATACCATGATCGCATTAATTCTCGTTAACATTATTGTATATTATGGAACGCGATGGTTTCTAATCTGTTATTGGAATTGTTTATATTGAAAAATGTATTTATTTTAAAATATGTTAACCATTAACTATTAATATTGTGTTTAATTTTATTGTGAGTACTACGCTAAAAATACTTAAGTCCAAATGACTGTCACTTGCAGATGAGATGTCTTTAAAACTAACTACAAGGCAATCGCTTCTTACTTCAATGATGCATCAAAATATCAACTAACAATGAGCAGCAAATTATAAGTCATTTGAGGATAGCCTTACTGAATGCACAAGTGGCCTGCTTACATCGGTAGTTAACTCAATGTCTATTACTTTGGATACAGTTCGGACGAAAATTCAAAATTATTCAGTTCATTAAAGAGAAGAATGTATTATTTATTTATAATAATTGTTATTTAGAATTTCTATATTATACTAGTCAAAGTGCAAGAAAAAGGTAAAGACCTTACGATCGGAGGTCCCGGCTAATCCTGGCCATTACACTACCGACGTGCACTCACTCCTAACAAAAGCAATTAAGCATAGCTGGAGGTTCGTAGTAATTTCGGTAGCTAATATACTTAAAAAAATATTGAATGAAAATGTTAGAACATTAATTTTTGGTATTAGGGGTCAGGTTGCCGTGTCCCGGTTCGATTCCTGGCCAAATTACAGTATACCACCAGCTTGAAAACCACTACTAATATAAGACTAGTTTAGCTTGTTAGGATTTTTGGTTATTTATGTATATTGTGTTATAAACAAACAAAGTACAATATTTAAGCTCTTAACAAAAATAATTTAAGGAATCAATTTCGTTTTAAAATTTTACAATTACTTAATCTGAAAATAAAAAATATACCTGTAATATTTTAGTCCAGTTAATTAAAACACTCCAATCTACGTACTTCCCATTGAACCTCACAGAAATATCTGACCCCGGTGGCACTCGGCAGTAATAAAGGTGTGCATATTGTTAACTGGATCCAAACGAACAACAGCGCTCTCAAAAAGGCACCATTGTGTGACTATACCGCAGCGGCTGATTAGCAACTGAAGCACGACTGAACTAGGGTGACCAAACTAGCTGATACAATTTATTTTATTTATAATATTCTTTATTATACGCCAATTACAATATTCATGTTTCAGAAATTGAGAAGACAAGAGCAGTGTAAAGGGCGGCCTTATCGCTTTGCACAATTTCTTCCAGGCAACCTTTGGATGGAAATGTATGTTGGTTGGAGTATTTGGGAGTTGTTGGCGAGTAATTAATAAAAAAAGAATTATTGAAAAGACAAAAATATTTTTACATAAACATAAACATAAAGTTTATGTAAAAATAATTATCAGGAAGTTAGTCCCACTACTAGATTTTTAGGCCCTCTCTAGTAATAGTACGTATTTAAAATATATCTAAATTTTTTTTTTTTCCACTTCGTATTTATAGTGCAACTGATTTTTGAAATGAAACCTAATTTTATTATTTTCGTGATTTATGTTATTGGTGTGATTTCTATTTAGCCCGTTTAAAAAGTGGTTTAGTTTCAATGAGTGATGTTAGAATGAAAGAAATAAAAAAATATTCTAACCCATGGATATTAACATTACCTACATTTCATACATAATAACGACGTACGGGCCCGAGGTTTAGTTTTCACAGATCATTTTAAATATAAAAGTTCTTTTTATTTTTTTTTTCTAATCATATTGTAGTAACGCATTTTAACCCGTGACTTTATTAAGTCAGGCCTCTAGGTGACCCCAGGTGCCAGCAGTCAGTCCTGATTTTGTACCGCAAAAATTCTTATAAAAGCGTCTTATCACCAATAGCAGAATTTAAATCAACCTTGCTATGTCCTTGTAAGATCCTCTCCTCTTATTATTACAATGTAACAGACGAGGAGAAACAAAATCGATTTATTTAGTGATCTGTTTCTTGTTATGTTGAGCCTAAAGCAACAGAAGTACGCAAGTAATTACTTTTTGTTGTGTTCATACAAAACATTGGTCCTGTTCTGCTGACCTTAATCTAGTAACCCTACCAATATCTACGGTCGTGTTAGCGTGGTCCCGAGCAAATGAAGTCTGCTAATGACTGGGAGGAACAGAATTGGCTGTTTATAATCTTGAAACAGAGTTGCTCTCACGTAATATTGAGATTAAGTAGTTTTCTGTGCTATATTCTGTTTAAAATTCTTTATAACTAGTTGGAAAACGATAATGTGGTCAACGATAGAATATGTTTGCCTGGGAGCAACCTATTCACTAATGACTAGAAGATTTCTAGATTACCTCTTTCCGGAAACCGGTCTAGAGGACTTGGATTTGGATTTTCACCAAACTTGACACACATATTCTTTGATTTAATACTCAACTTCTACCGAGAGCTATTTTGATAGGTGGTACAATGGGGGAGAATACGAGGGAAGTTTGAAGTCATGCCTCGTAAAGGTGAACTCGTTATAAAAAAAGGGTGAGAAGTTAGCTGTTTCGGTTTTTAAGAGCGGAATGTTATTATTTTATAGTGAAATATCCAGGGCTGTTTAAAATAAGAAGATACGTACGTCTCGTTTTATTTTATTTATTTTTTATTTTTTTAAGAATACCAGATTTCATAAAGGATATCAGAAAAATATAGCATAGGGTGCACGCAAGGTCTACTGTTCACAGAAGTACTATTTACTAATTAATATAGGTATTTTAATTTTGTGAGGTTTAAGTGCCACAGTGATCAATAAATTAAAAGTTGTTAAGTTAATTTTGTAGTTGACTGTGCCTCATGGATATTACCATACTAGTACCTCAGAACTCCACTAGATGGCGTGAAAAATAATAAAACCTGAGCGTGCCTAGTTCGCCCAGATACCTTCAAAATTAAATTTCAAATCTGATGAATCCACAAAAACATAAAACCAGGTTATCAATTTCCAAAGTCGCTATTACTGAAGCAATAGAAAGTGTTATGTTCGCTTGTAAAATCGCCATATTTTACGATGATAAACTTTATGGGTATGTATAAAAATGGTTTTCCTTGCTATTTTAATGTGAAAAAATACAGTTTCATCATAAAGGTCTGTTTTTAAGCTGGATTTTATGGTTGATTGTCTATAACAGGTCGATAGTCCATGGGTAGCTGTACTCTTCCATAAGCTTTTCTTTGCCTCTTTTGCAAAGAGAATACAATACTACGTAAGAAGAGACGGGACTTCCATAGTGCAAAATAATCTTACGAAATGTCAAATCAGGGCTAACTGAACGTAGCCAACCTAACAACTGTAACACATAATTGCCAACATAAGGGAAAAATAGAGATGTGCCCTTAATATTATTTGATTTATCGATATCGACTAAATTAGCCGATATCGATAAATAGTGGTCTCTGATTTTTATAATATAATTTTATATTTTCACAGACGCTATACTCCATTTTTGAACTAAAGTACTGTGTCATACAAGTTATATGTTGAAAATGAATAAGCGATTAAATTCGCGGAGGCAGTACATTTAATTACAAAAACAGAATATAGGCTCATTTGGGCTTTTAAAATGATAAGTTCATAAAATTATTTAATATTTATTTGTTAGTAAAATGTTTTCCGCAAACAAATTTTAGCTCATGGAGTTTCTCTATGGGTATATAAGCAAGATCCTCGTTGCCTGTTCTCTTCACCCATTCCTTACACCTAAAAATAAAACATCGATATACAATTATGAAAATACTTCTACCACACTATTTTCAATTTCAATTTTCATTGTTTTTATCCCATAAAATCTACAAAACCATGATAATTTGAATAACATACTACTCACCGAAGCCCATCCATAGGAAATCTGGCCATGAAAAACCGTTTTTTGCCGTCCTTTCTTCCAGATTTTAAATCACATATTTCACACTTTCTATACTTCATTTTAATAAACAATGTATAAAACAGTCTTTCCTAGAGAACGTCCTTAAAGAATTTATAGTAAAATTCAGTTATTATCACAATTATTTCACTAATAACATTTAAAGAAAAACATCTAAAATAACGATTAGATATTCAAAATACAAAGTGACAAGATACATGTCAGACAGATGACATTTAAAAAAGGAACGAGCGAGACAGTTTAGGAAGTTGAGTGAGACAAATATAGTCGACATGAAAATTCTGCCCCGTTTCATAGTACGTTTTTTTTGTACGTAGTTGCGACAGACTGCTCTTTTGTGTAGGCACATAACCTCCTTACCAAACGAAGCGGTGCGACCGCAGACACTCTCACTTCGCACCATGAACGAAATAATTCACATCAATGAATATCATAAGATTATAATGCTACAATGATGCACCCACGTTGATATTCCACCCAAGTAACATAGAGACACTGTCCGCCATAATAGCGAGCATAAGTTGGCTACCAGTTTATGCGATACTGCGTAATAATTACATGGACTGCAGGGTGAAAACATATTTTATGAGATGATATGGCAGACGAATACAGCAAATGAGGAGATAAATAAATATTCTAGCATAGCATCAGTATCAGAATAAACGGGATATTCTTATATCCCTATATGGATATCTCGTTTATTCTGATGCTGATGTGAGTGACCATGATAGTTTAAATACCTATATTCTAGCATAGCATTCTATCTAAACATGATTTAGAAATATCATACAATTATAACATTATGTCTACATTTTTATAAAGTCAAAATGACAGTCCAATCAAGTCAAATCTATTAACCCGCCCCTCATCGCACCTGGTGCAAAGGTGCCCATGACGCTGGCGGCATTACCCCGTTGAATAGCTATGGCCAACCGTTGCCCCAGGTACGAGCCGGAGCAGGAGTCACCGGGTTTTTTCCCTCAACCTGCGCCCTAATTCGCTCACTAGATTTTTGGCATCGGTACCCTTACTACCCATTGTCTTGACCGCAAAGGGAGCGAACATATATATTGCTCTGCATTCTATCTATCTAGAGCCTGAATAAATATATAGAAACATTAAGATCAATGCAAGTTGTATAGCATACAAATATTAGCACATAGCGGGCAACAAACCTGCGATCTGTGACTGTACACTGTACAGTCGCAAGTGAAATTGGTGTCTCTATCATTCATATATGAACGAAAATAGGGTAAAGTAAATACTATGTGTAATTTTAAAAAGAATTTAATTAGCATAATGAAATTATAATTATGTCAGTTATTATAATTATAATAGCTTTTTAGCAGACTTTATATTCCTCATGGCGACATGAAAAGACCCCCAAGTACATACCCTCAAGGTAAAATAATACGTTTGAGTTTTAGATGCGTAGATTACGGCCTAATGAAGTAACTTTTTAATTGTTTGTTTTTTTTTTTACTTTAAGGAATTACGCTTTCTTGTTCTTATTTACTTTAATTTTAAACATTAAGACTAAATTTTACATATTTTAATGAAAAACATGAATATAAAATCAGGGATTATAAATAATGGTTCCCGGCCCTCTTCCCATGCGGTGTCGTATAAGGCAACTAAGGGATAGGGCTGTTTAACATCAGACAGATATATACAGTCCAAACTCAGCCTCAGATGCACGGTTCAAGCCAACAATAGTACACGGAATACGGCAATAAGCCAACCCCCTATTACGTCAACACGAATATAAAGATTGGTGAAATGTAGGTAATTCATCTCTATCTAACCCTCTGGGAATAAAGACGTTATTATATGTATATCTGTGTGCTGAAGATAAAATTTGAACTGAACATCAATTTCGATTTGTATTTGTATGGAAGAGTAACGAACATGAATTAAACCCATCCATCTTCATAAACCTTCATATTTACGCATAATAGGTAGCAGGTTCAAAGCTCCAACATATCGTTTGTATTTGGCTTCCTCTTGTGCTTAGATGTATGGTTCATTCTACAAACCATATGGTGCAGAATAAAAGCCAAGAAGTACATTTATTATAAATAAGGTTAATTTAAACACAGTTGAAAGTTTGCGCGAATCTTACATAATCAATCCATTAGCCTAATGCCGTCCATTCATTATCTTCTTCATCCTTATAGAGACGTATTTTCCTGATTGCATCTAAGGCCGAAGTGAACTCGGAGCTTAGAGTTCACCTTCCGGCTTTTCCTACTTCGCACGATAGATAGGCTCTCGACTACACAAGTTGCATTACATTTGACACACGTAACTACCCCATTCGGGCACCCGCTCTCAAATAAGTAAAAGTACCCTCAATATAAAATAATAATCATATAAATTTTTACTATCATTTTGATTCATAATACACTCTTAACGAACTAAATTACGTAGATATGAATAGTAATAAAAGCTCTTAATAAGTCACACGTCGACTTAATATATCAACCATTTTGCGAGTATGTGACGTGACCCACATTGCGTGCGAACAATCGCGCGTTATTTACGCACGATTTAATATTGCTCACCCTATTGACATTTTAAAGGTTCCGTTTATACAGTGTCAGGCTTTTGACAACAAAAGCACACAATAATAAGTACAGGGGTTCATTGTGCGGCGGTTTATGGACTGTGGCGGAATTATGAATCATTCTTTGTAGTGTTAAGGCCCATTTAGACCGGGAGAGTTCCTCGCTTGCAAGATGTGATTATCGAAAGAATAAAAAAGCCTTGCTACGTCTAAACATTCGCCCAAACAAAACACGCTCGCTCTTCCACTTTGGTGAAAATTACTTCGTAATTGAATATTGATAACTTTTAACTTAAAAACAATGTAAACAAAATTTTAAAACAATACTTAATCGTATTTGACATAAGGCGATGTGTCACTCAGCCTCAGATGAATGGCAACAATAGTGCCTGAAAGTCGGCGATAGGCTCACCTCTATTACGTGGGACCGAATTCAGTGATTGGTGAAACGTGGGTGTTAATTCAGGTGAACCACGCCTTTATCCCAGGAGGGTTACGTAGAGGTCTATGTAACCCTCCTGGGATAAAGGCGTGGTTATATTATTTGTGTACACAAATTAGGTTACAAATCGCACATGATAAATAATCGTAGGTGAAAATTTAGTACTTGCCTGAATATAAATATTTTATACGATAATGGTATGGTGATTATTGCTGGTGATGCTAGCGTATGATTTCTCGCATCGAAACGTGCGAGAATCTATTCCCGTCCAAATGGGCCTTTATCCAGCATTCATTTAAGAGTGTTTGAATCAGTTTCAGTGTTTGTGGTTTTTATGACTTCCTATTTTTTAAGTAAGTACAGCCACCATCGGTATTGGGTTAACACATACCAAGTTACAGACCATCTTAGCTTTAAACCTTTATATTATCCTGCTAAAATATTAAAAATATGAAAATTTGTGAATATGTTTCAATGTTTGTTATTCAATTATGGACATTCAATTATGGACCACAGTATCTGGCTGAAATTCAAAAATAGGTTATAACCTCAAAAACATCTAGGACTATCACTCTGAACTTGTTTTCCTTGGATTATGGGATCCCGGCGGGATCGCCATAATATAATGGAGTGACGTTGTTGAATTATTAGACACAACTGCTTGGTTCTATATTCCGTATAATAATGACAAATATAAAGTGAGAAGAGACAAATATAGATAATACATATAGTTCTGAGTACATTCTATCCTTAGAAAAACACAGCTTGTCTATTACGAACCCAATTATTAGCCACGAATTATTGTTGAAAAAATTACAAGCTTTAGATATACACAAAGGTGCGGGACCTGATGGTATCCCACTTGTATTGATTGTAGCATGCTCGTCAGTGTTGGTATTTCCGCTTATGCATATTTATAACTACTCGCTTCAGACTGGCGTATTTCCCTCTAAATGGAAAATTGCAAAAGTGGTCCCAACTCATAAATCTGATGACAATGACTTAATTTCAAATTACAGACCTATATCAATTTTGTCATCTTTTGCTAAAATTTTTGAAGCACTAGTATGTCCATATATGCAGAACCATTTAAAGTTATACGTAAGAGACTACCAACATGGCTTTGTAGCAAATCGATCCACCCTCACTAACTTGGTCCCATTTACTGAGCAATTAGCTAACGCAGTTGATGCTGGTCACCAAGTTGATGTAATTTACACCGACTTTAGCAAAGCATTTGACAAGGTTTCACATATAATATTAATTGACAAATTACAAGCATATGGCATCTGTGGGTCTTTGCTGCGGTGGTTGACTTCGTACTTGTCAGAAAGGCTTTTTTTGTTGTCGTTAATGGTTACCGATCAAACTTACAGCATATCTCATCCGGCGTGCCACAGGGCTCACATCTGGGGCCTATATTGTTTAATTTTTTATTTATGTTATTCCAAATTGCTTTCGATATTCTGAAGTATTTTTGTATGCAGATGATCTCAAATTTCTAAGAACAATTAAATCGAAGGATGATGTTAAGCTTATTCAAAGCGATCTCAACAGCCTTGTACATTGGTGCGAAAATAATAGAATGCTACTAAACACTAACAAATGTCATCATATGAAATTTACAAGAAAAATATGTCCTATTAGTTCCGAATACTTTATAAATGAAGCCAAAATTAGTGAATCTGACACAATTAGAGATCTTGGGGTGATATTTGATAGGAAGTTAACTTTCATACCTCACATGGATCACATTATAAAAAAAGCCTCTAAGATGTTAGGTTTTGTTTTGAGAACCTGTGGGGCGTTCCGTGGTAATAAAACTAAAATGATTCTTTATAACAGTCTAGTTAGGAGCAACTTGGAATATTGCAGTGTGGTCTGGCGGCCGCACTACGCAACACATTCCTTGCGTATTGAACGTGTCCAAAAGCGGTTTGCTTGGCATCTTGCATTCTATAATGGAATATCCAGGAAAGTTTACTCTTATAGACGTAGATTAACGTATTTTAAACTTAAATCCCTTGCTTTTAGAAGAAACTTTATTGACGCAATGTTTGCCCTTAAAATTTTACATCATAAAATTAATTCATCACCGCTCTTGGCACTGTCCAGATTTAGAGTCCCGGCAAGGCTCCCGCGCGGAGATATTACACCGCTATGCCTATCGTTGCGAAGGACAGTTTTCGGTGCTAACTCCCCTTGCGCGAGGTTGTCCAAAGTTATTGATAGTTGCAGCCATCAAATTGACATTCACTGTGATTCACTCAACAAACTGAAATCGATTCTTTACTCATTGCCTGATCTTGATTAGTCGGGCTATTCTTCTTTTTCCTCTTCATTAGTCTACTATTAATATTATAAATAAATTGCATGTGTACGTGATAGAGTAGATTTAACTGATCATCACTATTACATTACATACTCATCTATCAGTCACTACTCTACTACAGAGCGAATAAATTGTTGTTACTTAGGTATATATAAAGTTTGTACATGTTGTGTCCATTTGTAAGTGGTTATTGCATTGCACTGTGTTTTCATTATTATTGCATGTTTTAGTTATAGTTTAAATGTAAATAACTGTAAGTGGACCTGATTATATAAATATATAAATAAATAAATAAATTAAAGAGACACATAAGTGCGAGGGTTACCCCAACACATCAATCAAATGACCCACAGTTAATGTGCCAATCTTGTTGACGTCACTGTCGCCCCTGTAACAGAGTTTTCAGTTATTCTAAAGTATACCGCACAGGTACTGTTTGAATCATCTATTTAAAAAGCGAAGGCCTGCACGTGGTTTCCGGCAAAGTAAAGTTTGAACCACCCCATCTCTTCCCATGCGGTGTCTTACAAGGCGACTAAGGGATAGAGCAGTTTAATATAGGCCTCAGATGCATGGCTCGGGTCAATAATAGTACCTACCCGGAAAACGGCAATAGGCTAACCCTCTATTACGTGGGACCGAATACAATGATTGGTGTACTGTAGGTGTTAATTCACTAGAAACCCTCCGGGGACATAGGTGTGATTATATGTATATAATTATATATATATATGCTACAGTACATATAGTTGGTTATAAACAGCCGTAGAGCCGAGCTGCTAACAACAAGCAGACAGGCATTTTATTTCAAACGCAGTATACATTTTAAGAATTACATCCACTTTTATACAGCTAATTAAATGAAAATGTGATGCTACACAGGAACAATGCATTACAGATGTTAACGAATGTTTTCTAATTATAATTTTATGATTCCGCACAGGTATTCGATACCGATTTAATTTTGTTGATGTGACCCACAGAGGACAGAAATTGATGTGACCTAAAAATTGTTATTTTAGGCACGTTTCTCATTGCAAAAGTTTAACCCAGTGTAGGTTTGTTATGAATTTACATTTTGCCGAACATTGACATTGATTGACGTTGTCAGTTCGAATGCCAAGGTGCGTAGTATGTTCGTGAATTCTGTTCTCCTTGAATGTATTGTAATCGAGTTACTAAAACTACGCCGAAAATCAATTATTCATCCATAATTTTAACTACCAGATTACAAATATTGCAACTGAAAACTGTTATGTTCAGAATCGTAGGTAGGTAGGACACGACGGTATTTCCGTCCAACTGAGCAGCCCAACTGGGGAAGTACCTCTGCCCTACAGAATACCGCAACCATAATAACCTCGTGTTGTGTTCCCGGCGGTGAGTAGGGTAGTCAGAGCTCACTGGAGAGTTTTTGTGCTGACAGTGGAAAGACCAAAAGCTTGTCCTGCTTTATCTTTTACACTTACAGGGTTGGCAGCGCGAGTTTGACTCCCTTGGTGTTGCACACGTCCATAGGTCATGGTAACCACTTTCCATCAGGTGGGCCATGTGCTTGTCTGTCAACCAAGTGTTATAAAAAAAAATCGTTACCTAAAATATTAACTTGAGAGTGTATGATCCCACCAAGATTTTTGGACACAAGCTATCTTTCATGAGTATTTAATATCACTGAAACTTTTTTAAATAAATTCTAGTTTACCCCAAACGGCTTAAGGCTACTAGAAAATATCCTGCTAGAGCGCCGTGATTAAATTTGCATATGCCGCAACAAGACTGCAGCGTTCTGAAGCAGCTTCAGTGCTTCTGCAAGTGAGATCTGAAATAATATTCCTCCACCTAAGAGACCGCATACATGTATATTTTAGTTTAAATTGCAGAATATCTAAATCCAGGCAAATATACATAGAACGATATAATCTTAAACATTGTGCTGCATTGGGCACTTTATTCCTCTTTTAGAAGTCACCAAATGGTGATGTTACATTACTTAAATACTATGTTATTTTTATACTGTAGCACTAAGTTCGCATGTTTAGTTGACTAGGTTTTATAAAAAATAAACATTTTATGACACCAAAGGGTAATGTCCAAAACTGGCCTCCCATGGACACGACGTACGCAAATGTAGCTATAGATCAAAGATCATGTTTAATTTTTACCGAACTATTAATGATTTCTTGGAGTATCAACAAATACCTTTAAATAATTAGTATTTAATCAATTAGTTCATTGAAATATACATTCTCCTAACATGGGTATACATCTTTCTCTTTTGCTTAATAATAAAATGTTGCCAGTTATAATAAAGATCGGATTCGATTTTTTATTGAAGACATATGGATATATCGATAAAGAGTAATGTATGGGACACTGAAGTTTGATAAGGAATTGATATATTGACTACTTGATACTTAAAAAAAGATACACAAACTAAATGATATTGAGTACGCGTTGACTCTGACGCTTGCGGTTAAGCCCGCGTGGAAGTCGGTTCTACTCAACATCAAACGTAAGATTATAAGAACGATGACGAAAACGTAAAAATATATGTAAGTAGACTTCATGCACAAGTAGGTACATAAGCGGACTTAATGCAACAAGCATTCTCTATCAGTCAACCTTAACACTAAATAGTGTATGTTAATACAATAAAAATAAATAAATACAATACCTCCGCCCTACAGAACACCGTGGCTATAATAACTTCGTGTTGTGTTCCCAGCGGTGAGTAGGGTAGCCAGAGCTCACTGGAGAATTTGTGCTGTCAGTGGAAAACTAAAGACTTGTCCTGCTTTGTCTTCTACTGACGGCACAGAAACTCTGTACTTACAGGGTTGGCAGCGCGACTGTAACTCCTCTGGTGTTACAAACGTCCATAGACCACGGTAACCACTTTCCATCAGGTGGGCCGTGTTTGTCTGCCACTTAAGTGGTATAAAAAAAAAGTGGTATTATATTTATTAATTTTTATTGTATAGATACGAGAAAGTAGTAAAGAATAATAATATATTAATATGGTTTAAAAAAAATATTCACAACTCAAAACAATGTGGTGTCGTCTCGTCTTTGATCAAACATTGTTTTTATAATAATGAAACGAAAACTTTTTAAATCGATTCAAAAACAAATTTATGTTTAATCGATTGAACTTGTGTTTTTATACTTATGGCAACTGGAAAGGAATCCTTTAAAATGTCATTCACTTGTCATCTTGACTCGTGAATACCTACATTTTTCAATTTCTTGCGAAAGCCGATTCTGTTTTTAGAGTTAATATTATTGGCGTGTGGTACATACCAACTTAAATAGGTCCCTTGGGTAAACCCACCTGCCCAATTCCAGGATGTTTTAATAACTTATGACTCTGAATAATAAAGAAATGATGAATACAACTAATCTTTTAACAAAAGTTGACGAAATACTATGGTCAATAAATAATATAAATGATGAATTCTGATACAACCATATGATGTTATTCATTTTCGTTTTATAGTCGTATTATGTATATCAACGTAGCGACTCAAACTAATTGAACAACCGAACAAATACCTACCAAGAAAGCCATTTATGTGCACCGTTTTCACAAGAGAAGAATATATGGCAAACGAGTACTTTATTTATATGAATGTTCTGCTAATATATAAAAACGTGCGGAGGGATCCAGGGGCGCAATTTATTGTTTGCATTTCGTTTTCTTTTGTGTTTCCATGTGTGGCTTCATGGCTCACGTAGTTTAATGAATGGTAGCAGCAAAATCAGACCTCAACCCAACTCAACCCATGCAAACCTCAACGCCGTCCACCAACACCTAGAGACGGCGAAACCTGCCATGTTTTTTCTAACGGAGACGCAAATACACCGCCCTGACGACACGACCTACTTGCTCTACCCTGGCTATGTTCTTGAGGAAAGTTTTCGTGCAAAAGCCGGGGTGTGCGTGTTTGTTAGGGCGGATGTTTGCTGTCGCCGTTTGCGCTGCCTAGAGGACCCATCCTTCTCCGTCCTTTGGGTACACGTAGACCATGGCCCTACGAGTCAGATCTATGTGTGCCTCTACCGTTCCCATACAGGAGATGCTGAGACAACTCGACTCTTTGAATATCTGAGGCAGGCGGCAGATGATGCGCAGGAGCGATTTCCGAATGCCGAAATGGTATTTTTGGGGGATTTTAACGCCCACCACGAGATCTGGTTGGGCTCCTCCAAAACAGACCATGCGGGAAGAGCCGCCCACGCATTTGCTCTGGCGCACGGCCTGACCCAATTGGTGCACGAGGTCACTAGGATACCAAGAAGGTCGGGCCAAGCACCTTCTCTGCTAGACCTTCTGCTGACGAGTGATCCGGACCGGTACAGTGTATCGGTGCGAGCCGCGTTAGGCAACTCTGACCACTGCCTGGTCTGTTCCACGGTGCCTATTACGGCGCCCCCACGACCCGTGCAGGGGAAGCGGCGTCTCTGGCACTACTCGTCAGCGGACTGGGATGGACTTCGTGACTATTTTGCGTCCATCCCGTGGGTTGAGCGCTGCTTTGAAGGTAAGAACCCATCGGATTGTGCTACTGCTGTCGCCGGTGAGATCGGTCTGGGTATGGAATACTATATCTCATACACCGATGTCACCGGTGACCGCGGGGTGCGCCCTTGGTTCGGGCGCGAGTGCGCGGAAGCTGTTGAACAAAAACAGTCTGCGTACCGCGCTTGGGTAAGGGCGCGCGCCACGCGCCATCCCAATCTGGGCCACTTCAAGGCAGCGTACAACAGAGCCACAAAGGTCTGTAGAAGGGCCTATGTCAGAGCGGATGCCCTGCGCATAGCGCGGCTTGGTCAAGAGCTAGTGATGCATCCCACGGGAAGCCGTGGCTACTGGCGACTGGCTAAAGCCGTGCAAGCCAACTTCTGTCAGCCTTCGCTGCCTCCGCTGCGTAACCCTGATGGATCCCTGGCCCATGAGTCGCAAGAGAAGGCAAATCTGCTGGCTAATCTCTTTGCGGCCAACTCCCGAATCGATGATTGTGGTACGCAGCCACCAACACTACCCGACAGTGACCACGCGATGCCTGATATCCATATCAGGCAACGCGATGTCCGTGCAGTGCTGCAATCACTCGATGTCCGGAAAGCCAGTGGTCCGGATGGTATTCCAGCGGTAGTTTTGAAAAAATGTGCAGCGGAGTTGTCTCCAATGCTTACGCGCCTGTACCGGCTATCCTACAGTTCGGGTACAGTGCCTTTGCCTTGGAAAGAGGCGAATGTTCAGCCGATTCCCAAGAAGGGGGATCGCTCGGAGCCAGCCAACTATCGACCCATAGCCGTCACCTCAGTGCTGTGCAAAGTGTTTGAGCACATAATTAACAAACAGCTCATGCGGCACCTAGAGGATCACTCCTTAATTAATGACCGGCAATATGGCTTCAGACCGAAACGGTCAACGGGTGATCTTCTAGCATACGTTACCCATCTTTGGGGTGAGGCTATGGACAAGCACGGCGAGTCACTGGCAATTAGTCTTGACATCGCCAAAGCTTTCGATAGAGTCTCAATATCCTAGGTATGGATGTACGCTGCAACCTGAATAACAAAAACTACATCGAAAGCATCATCAAAACAGCCTCACGAAAACTCGGAGTCCTGAACAGAGTGAGACGATTTTTCACGCCGGAGCAGCGGTGTCTTCTATACAAGACACAAATTCGCTCCTGTGTGGAGTACTGCTCGCATCTCTGGGATGGTTCAGCAAAGTACTTACTAGATGCTCTCGACAGGTTGCAGCGACGTGCGATCCGCATCATTGGGAATCCCGAGATCACGAACACCCTAGAACCTTTACAGCTGCGTAGAGATGTTGCGTCCATGGCTGTATTTTACCGTCTGTACCATGGGGAGTGTTCTGATGAGCTCTTCCAATTAGTCCCACCCTCCCCTTTCCTACACAGGACAACGCGTGCAGGTCTTAGATGTCATCCGCACACGGTGCAAAACATCCGATCAAGAACCAAGCGGTTCGGAGACTCTTTCCTCTGTCGCACCATTAAGGCCTGGAATTCATTACCAGCTCACGTGTTTCCTTCTTCCTACAGTCCCGGGTCCTTTAAGCGGGGCGTGAAAAAGCATATGATAAGGCCGTCAAGCTGAGTGTCACCATTGTCACACGGTATGTGTAAGTAATGGTGACCCTCTTTTCTGGGATTTTGCCTTCAGCTTACCATCAGGCAAGGCGAAGTCCAATTGACGTGTCCTATATAAAAAAAAAAAAAAAAAAAAAAAAACCAGAAACCAGGTACAGCATGACAGAAGGGTTAACATAGTTTTTTTTAAACAAGTTAGGTGGCAGACAAGCACACGGCCCACCTGATGGAAAGTGGTTACCGTGGCCTATGGACGTGTGTAACACCAGAGGAGCCACACTCGCGCTGCAGACCCTGTAAGCACAGAGTTTCTGTGCCGTCAGTGTAGAGGATAAAGCAGGACAAGCAATTAGTCATCCCACTGACAGCACAAATTCTCCAATGAGCTCTGGCTACCCTACTCACCGCTGGGAACACAACACGAAGTTATTATAACGGTGGTATTCTGTAGGGCGGAGGTACTTCCCCAGTCAGACTGCTCAATTGGGCGGAAATACCGTCGTGTCCTACCTCCTATATTGAAGACCTTCCGGACCTCTACCACGAAGTGAACTCGGCCGCAGCTGTATCTAGCAGATCTTTGTGCAACAGGTGTAGATGGTTATGCTGAGGCAACAGCAGCCCCCACAGCAGCGTCCACAGCATCCGCAACAACACGTTTTGTCTAAGAAGTATAGAGAGAGTCTAATATAATAAAGATTCTGGAAGTTGTGGAAAACAAATTAGATGATTTATTATTATTATTATTAGTCGCTTTAGAGGCTAAACCTTATAGGTTCACGTGGGAGTATTTCAATGAAAGATAACGTTTATTACCGATCACACAAATGTCTCTCTATATGTAGGACTTATAATTGGTGCTCCAATTTTGGCGACTTATGAGCTGGCGGGAACACCGCTAGAACGTGTCACTACAATACGTGACCTAGGTGTAATTATGGACGGCAAATTGAACTTTCATGAACATATGAAACATATTTATAAAAATGCAAATAAATCTCTAGGATTCATAGCTAGAACTTCTTCTCATTTTAACAATATCGAAGTTATAAAGTTGTTGTACAATGCCTATGTTCGCAGTGTTTTGGAGTTTAACGCAATTGTATGGAATCCCACAGAACAACTGTACATAC
The DNA here is from genome assembly GCA_963662185.1 of Eilema griseolum. Taxonomy (NCBI): domain Eukaryota; kingdom Metazoa; phylum Arthropoda; class Insecta; order Lepidoptera; family Erebidae; genus Eilema; species Eilema griseolum. The sequence continues at coordinate 27,159,241 of OY759240.1, forward strand.
TGATGGTTGAAAGAGTTCAGCGTAAATTTGCTCGATACCTGGTACAAGCGTACCTATGGATACTATCCATTTCTTTACCCGTCCATCTTCGTGTCAGGGATGATCGGCCTTCATACATTGCGGCTCAGGCGGGAGTTTGCGCACATAATGCACTATTATTTCTTATTAAATTTTAAAGTAGATAACCCGTCGGTGCGTGAGTGTGTCCACTTCTATGTGCTGGACAGCTACATGCGTGGCGTTGGACGACGACAGCATCAGCTCTTGACTTGCCCACCAGCTTGGCGCTTTCTAGCATGGAGTAGCCCTACTTATAGAGCTGTTCAACACCTAAATGAGTTTTTGAAAAAGAATCCAAATGCGGACTTATTCCATGATGGGCCAAGTGTCATTGGTACGAGTGTCACAAAATATTTGTGCAATTTATAGCACCCACTGTATGCCTAAAATTATTATAATTGATGTGTTTCATTTTATAATATTGAAGTTTTGAATAGTTTCGAGGAATGTGCCATTTAATTATCTAATTAATATAATCTATGTTATGTATTGTATGATGTAATTTTTTTGTAACTGACAACATATAAGCGCTTTGGTGCAAACTGTAAGCTTATATTGCGAAAAATGAATGAATAAATAAATAAATGAATAAATAAATAATCGAGTAACTAGAATATCTATAAGTTACCTTAGAATATCTATAAGTGAGCGAGTTCATATGTGGCTGTCTGTAGCAAGCCTTCTATATGAACTGGCTTCACAGAGCGCGGGCGCTCCGTCGCTGCCCGGCAAGGAATTCGCTGACATCGCGTTTGCGACGCTACGCCGCTACAGTCGCACACGTTCTTAGGACACAGTAACCACCTCCCATCAGGTGGGCTGTGTGCTTGCCAGCCACCTAAGTGGTATAAAAAATACACGTCTACATTTTTAACCGACGTAAAAGGAGGACCGCCCAGGTAGTTCAGTTGATCCTGTCCTAGATTTAAGCTTTTTTCCATCTAAAACTACAGGAAAAGCTAGCACAATAATTGGTGTAAAATTTCATTGAATCATGTTCAGTTTGTTGTCTAAAATTAATTGCCTTTCTGCCTACAATTTAAAATAAAGGCATAAATATTTAGTGATATTTGTTTAATAGCAACAAAGTAAATAATAAGATGGCAAGGACAATAATATTTAATTAAATCAAATATAAATGATAAACAGTTAAAAGAAAACTAAAAGAACTATCGCGTCGTGAAATTCCTCCGCATTGCATCCATATTGTGGTGGCGTTCTCAGAATTAAAAGCGTTACAATCTTAATGAAATTTTAGCCATGATTTTCTTTCTAAACTTGTCGGAATCACCTGTTAGTGAACTAAAATGAACAATCTTTAAACAACATCTCTTTGATAACTAAACGCTAGTTTAACACTAAGGAAAAGCTTTTATACTTGACCTTCCAACTCCTTTAGCTAAATTCCATACTCCATTATAAATATAAGAAAGATTTTAACAGTTTTATTTCTCTTCCAATATAAATCTCGACCGAGTGAAGTAGCGAGGTGTAAGTAACATGTCTCGTAGGAAATTACTTGTATAGGCACCATAATGTGCACGAAATATCCTGATTTTATTATATGAGAAGTGGCAAAGTAATAATATTTTATTACATAATTTTACTCTGTGCTAATTCTGCCTGAGTTTCTACTACATCATATCAGCAGTACAAAATAGAGAAATTTATTTGGCAGCCTCTGTAGCGTAGCGGTAGAACGCAGGGGGCGTGGGTTCGATTGATCATTTCATTTGAGAAATTCAGGCACTCGTATATATATCTTCAACTCAGGCAGAATTAGCACAGAGTAAAATTATGTAATAAAATATTATTACTTTGCCACTTCTCATATAATAAAATCAGGATATTTCGTACAAGGCGACTAAGTGATAGGGCTGTTTTACTTCAGACAGATTATACGTAGTCCAAACTCAGCCTCAGATGCATGGCTTGAGTCAACAATGATGCCCGGAATACGGCAATAGGCTCACCCCCTATTACGTGGGACCGAATTCATTGATTGGTGAAATGTGGGCGTTAATTCACCTCTGCCTAAACCTTCGCGGATAAAGCCGTTATTATACTTTTTCCACAGTATTGTTTATTAGACCTGAGTGAAAAAAAATATAGAAGAATGTTCTTAACTGTTATTGTGAACCTATGAGAATGCCGTGAGGCGAAACCGGTCAGGTCTAATAAAATATACATGGGAAAAAATGGGGTGGCCCAAATTCTTTTCTGCCGGGAAAAAGTACAAGTGTGCTCTTATTATGTGTAACAACGTAGCTCTTTATCCAACAGTAAAACTTACAGATAGACATATGAATAGAAAGATATTACCATAAAACATGAAACCCAAGATGGGCAAAGGCATCTCAAAAGGTGGCCGTGTTATTTTCTTAGTATGAAACAATATAACAGGCGTAGTGTCAGGTGTCTTCAGCAGCGCTGGCCATCACACCAGGGACTGACGTCACTATTGAACCGGTATAACCATTCTGATGTAAACTGACTTGGGTATGCGTGGGGGCCCAGTGACAGCGATTATAATAGGACATTTGATTTTATGTGAAAATTTCAAGCATCGATCACAATACAAATAGTTCTAACTGTATATTAAACATCTTATACTTGATCAACTACGGCAAAGCAAAACGGGGGTTATGATTTTGATTAATACTTTTTATAGCGTGATTTTTCAGTAGTCGGGTTTCAGTTTTAATTTTAGTCTAGCGGCCCGTCTTTGCAAGATATAATTTTGCTGAATAAAAATACAAGAAGTTAGTTAAACATGAATAGTTGCAGTGCTGATCGCAATCTAGTAGTGAATATAATAATATATTCTTTGTTCTTTTCTGGAAGAAATAAAATAATTAGAAGTACCTACATAGTTCGATATCTAAGCAATCGAGTAAAAGCATGTCATTTTCTACAACTGTAAGCCAGCTGGGGACTATGTGGTCCCCACACCCGAGGAGAGGGCCAGATCGAGACAGATGGCCCTGGGTCAGCCGGGGTGCGAGGGTTATGCCTGTCAACCTAACTTTCGGCAAGCAACAACGACACTCCGGCGTCGTACATTTTAGTCGGTTCGAGTCCGACATAACCTCTCCCACCGCCTCTAGTTTAATCGTGGGGATCTTTCATACATAAAAAAATGTATAAGAACTAGTTTTTAGTATAATGAAAACTTTTTTTTTATATAGATGTAGTTAAATTACGATTGTATTTTAAATTCTATTATATTACCTACAGCTAGAAGAATTACTTATAAAATTTATACAAAACTGTGCTAACTATACAATATATACTCTTCCGTCCGAGCGTTATTACGAGACAGACGTGTTCATAATTTTTATTTAAAAATTTCAAATCAATAGTAAACGAAAATAGTGCTTACAAAAATTTGCAAGAATACAGTGTGTGACTTAAGACGCTCCGGTCTTGAGTTCGCGTTACTCGCTTGCCGCTGCTGGCTACCTCATCTCCCCGTGCCCGACCCGCGAGAAAGAGACTTACCCCATAATTTGCCTCTCACTTACTCGTGTGCTAGTCATCAGTGCCCCACTACCAATTCAACTTCGTAGCAACTCTTGACGCCGCTACGTCGCTACACGGCTACGAGTTACGACTGCTGTATGTCTACACCTACGAATTCTACACTGTTCCGGACCGGTATTGTTATTTGTTTATCACTAACCTACACAAGTTACGCCCATTGCAGCTCGCTGCATATTAATTGAACAAAAAATAGCCTCCGCCATTTTCATGGATCTAACTAAGGCGTTCGATTACGTGGATCACGTGACTTTATTAGATAAGTTATATGCTTATGGAGTGAGGGGAAATGTGCTAGAACTGACAAGATCTTACCTAAGTGACCGAACACAGACAACACAGATCTCTAGAATATGTAGTTTTACTAAAAAGCTAATAAATTACTCGTCCGAACCGCGGAAAGTTGCTTTTGGAGTACCTCAGGGGAGTGTGCTGGGACCACTGTTATTTACCATTTACATAAATGACTTTCCCCAAGCAACAAATTATAAAACTATACTTTTTGCGGATGACAGCACAGTTGTATTTACTGGAAATAATAAATCTCAGCTTGAGCATGAAATAATTAGTATTTTATATGACTCTATTAAATGGTTGACATCAAATAATTTGAAAATTAATTTAAATAAGACATGCATAATGACATTTAGAAATAGGACGAATAAACTGACAGACTTGGACATACAATATAATGGAACACAAATAAAACAGGTACAACAAACAAAATTTTTAGGACTAAATATAGATGAAGGTCTGAATTGGAAGATGCATTTAGAAGTGTTATGTTCAAAAATAAATCAACACTCTTACTCTCTGTATATGTTGTCTAAGACAGCCAGTGTATCCACTATTATGACGGCGTATTATGGATATGTATTTCCAATTTTAAATTACGGTGTCATATTTTGGGGCAATTCAACTGGTGTGGAAAGCATTTTCATAGCCCAAAAGAAATGCGTAAGAGCTATATGTAAATTGAAATCTACTGATAGTTGTAAACCTAGTTTCATTGGACTACAGATTTTGACATTGCCATCTATATATATTTTGGAAACCGTGTTGTTCGTGAGGAAAAATATGCAGCTTTATAGAAATCTTAATAGTAAAAGACATAACATGAAGATATGTCTTCCAGCTAATGCAACCACATATCTTAACAGTAGTGTGTTCTGCATGGCTCCAAGGCTTTACAACCGACTACCAATTTCTATTTTGCATATCACAAACATAAATGAATTTAAACGTAGCCTTAAGAACCTTTTGCTGGAGAAATGTTATTATTCTGTTGAAGAGTACATAAATGACAAGTCATTGAAATAGATAAAGTTGGTGTTTCACTGAAATTAAATTAATTCAGTTTACTAAATTGAACACGGATATCATTTGTTACTGTCATTATTTAATTAATAATTAATGTAATTGACATTTTCTAATTTGATTTTATTTTCATAATGTATTATTTCCTATTACTGACATACCTATTTTATTTTATTTTGATTATGTGAAATCTTATTACAGTTGACATACACATTTGATTTTATTTTGATTATGCGATATTTAGTTACTATTGACATAATGTACGTATCTCGAATGAACTGTAATGAAGTGTAGTATAAATGCATGTCCACTAATTATTTGTATGGCTCTAATTTGCATGCCGCAAGGCCAAATGTAGTGATACCTTTTTAACAAACATGTACCAACTTTCGACCTACATTTGCAAAATGAATAAATAAATAAATAATAATATCTTGAAAGTATGTCCTCACCATCAGAATCCAATCTGAGCCAGCCAATTTCTAACTACGAAATTGATCTGCAACCGGCTAGCAACGTGGATGTGGATTACCAGAAGGACGATCTAACGCCTCCAAATTTTATTTCTGCTCGAAATAAAAGACCCAGAGAAGAAATTATTTCACCATCGCAATTTCACAATTTCAAAGAAGAAATGAAGGAGTTTATGTCGTCTTTAATATGCCAACAGAAAAAAGAACTGGTCGAAATTACTAAAAACCTAAAAGAAATCCACATAACGAACACAAATATTGAACAATCTGTCACTCTATTAACTATTCAAAATCAGGAATTTCAGAAGAAATTTGAGATGATGGAAACACAAGCAAAAAAGGATCGAGAAAAATTTTTTTTTTTCTTTTTTATATAGGACACGTCAATTGGACTTCGCCTTGCCTGATGGTAAGCTGAAGGCAAAGTCCCAGAAAAGAGGGTCACCATTACTTACACTTACCGTGTGACAATGGTGACACTCAGCTTGACGGCCTTATCATATGCTTTTTCACGCCTCGCTTAAAGGACCCGGGACTGTAGGAAGAAGGAAACACGTGAGCTGGTAATGAATTCCAGGCCTTAATGGTGAATGAAGAATATATCTCAATTTTGGAAGATAGAATCGAGGACCTACAAAAAGTGGCACGCAAGACTTGTGTAGAACTTAAAAATGTTCCACGTAAACACCAGGAAAATAGAGACGACCTAATCAAAATTGTATTGAACCTTTCCAAAACAGTTAACTTTGACATCTGCACACGAGACATTAAGGACATCTACAGACTCAAGGGAAGAAATGAAGCGGAGAAAAACCCCCCGATAATCTTGGAACTCGGTTCTACTATTCTAAAAACAGACCTTTTAAAAAAGGTTAAGGAGTTCAACATGAAAAACAAAAACAAACTTCAGGCAAAACACGTAGGACACACTTCCAATGAAGACACTCCGATTTACATATCGGAACAGTTGACTGTGAAAGGTGCACGTCTGTTCTTCTTATCCCGGGATCTCGTCAAGTCCAAACAGTTTAAATATTGTTGGACTTCGTTTGGAAAAGTATTTGTACGAAAGGACGACAGCTCCAAAATAATTTGTATCCAGAATGAAGCTCAGGTCCACTTACTTCTGAAAAAACAATGACTATTATATCTACTACTGGTGGTAGAAACTTGGTGGCACAAATTTGTCTCAAGTTTCGACCGGGTAGGTACCACCGTGCACTATTGCGAAAAACCCTCCATAGCAATTCAATCTCGGTTGTATTGTGTTCAGGGGTCAGCATGTGCATAGCCGGGCAGAGGTGGTGGTTGTCGCAGCACTAGTGGGACCAGTGGGTCTTGGCGTAGTCTAGTGGGGATGGCGCGGGGCGATGCGCCGAACAGGGAGACCTGTAGAAACGGTGGTGCCGCTGGCCGCCCGCGGTATAGTACAGGGGCCCAACTGGGGTTAACCACCTTGGGAGGCTGCCTCACCAGGCCGCGCATAATCCCGATATGGTTCGTCGTGCCGGTTGGTGACCGGATTTGGGAGCCCGGCGACCATACTCGGGGGGGTACGGGGGCCCTTCCGTTCGGCGCATCGGCTCTCGCCATGCCTCACATTCATAGATAAAACCAATATCCCGCGCTTTGTCACACGGTGCTGCGGCGGCAATCACTTCTTTTTTCACGCCTTCTCCCACCCAAACTCATGGTAGCGCAATTTACAGAAAAAGGCAACACAGCGGCTCGTCACACTCCCAAAAGCTTGCTATTTGAGGTGGAGTCCACTAACATCTATGGGCTCCATGCAAACCTCAACGCCGTCCACCAACACCTAGAGACGGCGAAACCTGCCATGTTTTTTCTATAGGAGACGCAAATACACCGCCCTGACGACACGACCTACTTGCTCTATCCTGGCTATATTCTTGAGGAAAGTTTTCGTGCAAAAGCCGGGGTGTGCGTGTTTGTTAGGGCGGATGTTTGCTGTCGCCGTTTGCGCTGCCTAGAGGACCCATCCTTCTCCGTCCTTTGGGTACACGTAGACCATGGCCCTACGAGTCAGATCTATGTGTGCCTCTACCGTTCCCATACAGGAGATGCTGAGACAACTCGACTCTTTGAATATCTGAGTCAGGCGGCAGATGATGCGCAGGAGCGATTTCCGAATGCCGAAATGGTATTTTTGGGGGATTTTAACGCCCACCACGAGATCTGGTTGGGCTCCTCCAAAACAGACCATGCGGGAAGAGCCGCCCACGCATTTGCTCTGGCGCACGGCCTGACCCAATTGGTGCACGAGGTCACTAGGATACCAAGAAGGTCAGGCCAAGCACCTTCTCTGCTAGACCTTCTGCTGACGAGTGATCCGGACCGGTACAGTGTATCGGTGCGAGCCGCGTTAGGCAACTCTGACCACTGCCTGGTCTGTTCCACGGTGCCTATTATAGCGCCCCCACGACCCATGCAGGGGAAGCGGCGTCTCTGGCACTACTCGTCAGCGGACTGGGATGGACTTCGTGACTATTTTGCGTCCATCCCGTGGGTTGAGCGCTGCTTTGAAGGTAAGAACCCATCGGATTGTGCTACTGCTGTCGCCGGTGAGATCGGTCTGGGTATGGAATACTATATCTCATACACCGATGTCACCGGTGACCGCGGGGTGCGCCCTTGGTTCGGGCGCGAGTGCGCAGAAGCTGTTGAACAAAAACAGTCTGCGTACCGCGCTTGGGTAAGGGCGCGCGCCACGTGCCATCCCAATATGGGCCACTTCAAGGCGGCGTACAACAGAGCCACAAAGGTCTGTAGAAGGGCCTATGTCAGAGCGGATGCCCTGCGCATAGCGCGGCTTGGTCAAGAGCTAGTGATGCATCCCACGGGAAGCCGTGGCTACTGGCGACTGGCTAAAGCCGTGCAAGCCAACTTCTGTCAGCCTTCGCTGCCTCCGCTGCGTAACCCTGATGGATCCCTGGCCCATGAGCCGCAAGAGAAGGCAAATCTGCTGGCTAATCTCTTTGCGGCCAACTCCCGAATCGATGATTGTGGTACGCAGCCACCAACACTACCCGACAGTGACCACGCGATGCCTGATATCCATATCAGGCAACGCGATGTCCGTGCAGTGCTGCAATCACTCGATGTCCGGAAAGCCAGTGGTCCGGATGGTATTCCAGCGGTAGTTTTGAAAAAATGTGCAGCGGAGTTGTCTCCAATGCTTACGCGCCTGTACCGGCTATCCTACAGTTCGGGTACAGTGCCTTTGCCTTGGAAAGAGGCGAATGTTCAGCCGATTCCCAAGAAGGGGGATCGCTCGGAGCCAGCCAACTATCGACCCATAGCCGTCACCTCAGTGCTGTGCAAAGTGTTCGAGCACATAATTAACAAACAGCTCATGCGGCACCTAGAGGATCACTCCTTAATTAATGACCGGCAATATGGCTTCAGGCCGAAACGGTCAACGGGTGATCTTCTAGCATACGTTACCCATCTTTGGGGTGAGGCTATGGACAAGCACGGCGAGTCACTGGCAATTAGTCTTGACATCGCCAAAGCTTTCGATAGAGTCTGGCACAAATCGCTTCTTTCTAAGCTACCTGCCTTTGGTCTGCCTTCTAGGCTGTGCAACTGGGTTGCTAGCTTCCTGCAGGGGCGCCGTATTCGCGTACTTTGTGACGGACGAGCTTCGGAGTTTCTGCAGGTAAATGCTGGCGTGCCCCAGGGGTCCGTCTTATCACCCACTCTCTTTCTTCTGCATATCAACGACATGCTGTCTACCGGCAATGTTCATTGTTATGCAGACGATAGCACTTTACATGGGAGTTATCATGGACATCCAGCGGCCAAGCAGTCAGATATCGCAGAGAAAAGGCAGCTTCTTGTCAATGAGCTTGACGGGGTCCTGAGTCACATTTCTCAATGGGGCTCTGAGAACCTGGTTGAGTTCAATGCCAAGAAGACGCAGGCATGTGCGTTTACAGCAAAAGTATCTTCTTTCCTTCCCCTCCCCACTCTTCAGAGCACGCCACTGCCGCTGCAGGACAGTCTCAATATCCTAGGTATGGATGTTCGCTGCAACCTGAATAACAAAAACTACATCGAAAGCATCATCAAAACAGCCTCACGAAAACTCGGAGTCCTGAACAGAGTGAGACGATTTTTCACGCCGGAGCAGCGGTGTCTTCTATACAAGACACAAATTCGCTCCTGTGTGGAGTACTGCTCGCATCTCTGGGATGGTTCAGCAAAGTACTTACTAGATGCTCTCGACAGGTTGCAGCGACGTGCGGTCCGCATCATTGAGAATCCCGAGATCACGAACACCCTAGAACCTTTACAGCTGCGTAGAGATGTTGCGTCCATGGCTGTATTTTACCGTCTGTACCATGGTGAGTGTTCTGATGAGCTCTTCCAATTAGTCCCACCCTCCCCTTTCCTACACAGGACAACGCGTGCAGGTCTTAAATGTCATTCGTACACGGTGCAAAACATCCGATCAAGAACCAAGCGGTTCGGAGACTCTTTCCTCTGTCGCACCATTAAGGCCTGGAATTCATTACCAGCTCACGTGTTTCCTTCTTCCTACAGTCCCGGGTCCTTTAAGCGGGGCGTGAAAAAGCACATGATAAGGCCGTCAAGCTGAGTGTCACCATTGTCACACGGTATGTGTAAGTAATGGTGACCCTCTTTTCTGGGATTTTGCCTTCAGCTTACCATCAGGCAAGGCGAAGTCCAATTGACGTGTCCTATACAAAAAAAAAAAAAAAAAAAAACTCAAACTTTGTCACCTGTTTTTAGTATATTTTCATATATTATGTACTGTCTACTACAACTTAGTAAGAAAAACTGTCTATTACTTAAATTTATTGTAAAATATGTGCACACTACTCCTCAATCTGTCATCATATTTACACTCCTTTACATAATAAAACACAACTTCTCACTAGCAAAATTAAAATTCTGTCAGAAGCAACTCACTATCGCGCACACAGAATTTCTTTGCACGAACTTATACCCACTACCAACTGAAGCAATAAGACTTTCAAAAAATCAATCAAACTCACTGTCCCAAGTGTCTTCAAGAATCCCAAATCTCGCCACGACCTTCTTATACAATTTTTTTTTTCACTATGGATAGTATTCCTATACTACAAGATTTAAACACCTTACAAATTTCTGAATCAGTTAAATGTAATATACAAGACCTAGCTCAACACGTTTTTACCAGTACCAATAATAATTTAATTGTCATCACCCAAAATATACGAAGTATATATAAGAACTTCGATGACCTTCAAATAACACTTTCTCAATTAAACTTAGAAGTCGACATCCTGATTTTAACAGAATGTAGATTGAACCAAAATAAACATCTGCCTTCACTAAATAAGTATACCTCATATCGAACGGTAAGTGTTCTTAATCAAAATGATGGTGTCGTAGTTTATATCAAAGATCAACATCAAGCTAAAATTACAGAACTCAGTCTTGCTGACGCTACGGGACTCCAGATTATGATCGCCAACTATGTTCTTCTTGCAGTATATCGTTCTCCATCCCACTTAAATGCAAACCTTTTTATTAACTCCCTTAATACACATCTTGAAAACATTTCTCAATTCAAAAATATCTCGGTTATAGGGGACATTAATATTGACCTCATCAGCTCAGTCAAAGAAAAATCACAGGAACGCAATAACCGGCTTAATTACCTGAATGTTTTATCCTTACATGGTCTTTTGCCCAGTCATACTTTCCCCTCTAGGGGAGATTCCTGTCTAGACCATGTTATGCTCAAATCTGATACCAAAAAACAATCATCCACTGTCGCTGTCTTAAATACTACTATTACCGATCACAACCTAATCCTGATAAAATTTGCAAATGTAAATAAGGAGTCTTCTCCCTCTAACTCTAAAATTATTGTAGATTTTGAAAATGCATATAAAACTCTTATTGCATCTGATGTATCATTTCTTGATGTATACATTGATCCGGACATCTTTGCAAACACATTTATAGCTATGATTAAGGCATCTGTCCAAGCTTATTCCAAGATTATAACTCAAATAGCAAAAGAATTTTAAAACCTTGGATTACTAGTGGTGTACTAAAATGCATTAAACTTAGAAACAACATGCAAAGTAAACTTAGTAAGGATCCCCAAAATATCATTTTAAAAATTACTTACAAACGCTATAGAAATTTTTGTTGCAATCTTATAACTAAACTTAAGAGGAATTATAATAGGGAACTACTTAACAAATCAGTCAATCAACCTAAAAAGCTATGGAACACTATCAATAAAGTTCTCAATATAAGCCACCTAAGACGAAAAACGTTGATCTACTTAACATAAAACCACTACCACTAGACTCAGTAAACTATATAAATAATTATTTTGTCAACATTGGATCAAATTTAGCAGAACTCATACTTAAACAATCTGGAACCAACGACCATAACCCAGACAGATCACGGACAGGTAGTCTTCACCATTCCTCGTTTGTACTGCTGGGGACAGACCCCCAAGAAGTTGACATGGTACTAATGAGCCTGGACTCTAGCAGTGCACCTGGCTGGGACGGAATTAGCACTGCTTTTCTGAAGAGTGCTCGTGATTTTGTTGTTCCATACATTAGTAAACTGGCGAATCTTTGCTTTAGTGAGGGGGTTTTTCCTGAATCTCTCAAGCGGTCTATGGTAACACCTGTTTACAAGAGCGGAGACAGATCTGATGTCAACAATTATAGACCTATATCTGTCCTGACCTCAATTTCAAAAATAATTGAAAAGCTCTTAAATGCTAGATTAGTTAATTATCTTAATAAATATAATATTCTGTCAAAATTTCAATATGGGTTTCGCAAAGGACTATCAACGGAAAACGCAATTCTGGATTTGACTACTACTATAACTGAAGGGATCGACAAGGGAAACAAATGTCTCGCGGTATTTTTAGATCTTAAAAAGGCCTTTGATACGGTTTCTGTCCCGATTCTTGTAAACAGGCTTGAGAGCATAGGCATTAGAGGAGTAGAGCTTTCTCTCTTCACCAGCTATCTCTGTGATCGAACCCAATCTGTAAAAATAGATGGCAACGTAAGTGACGAATACGCCGTGAAATTTGGTGTTCAGCAGGGGAGTGTCCTTGGTCCGACTTTATTTTTAATTTATATAAATGAATTATGTAACCTACAGGATGTCGGGGGAAGGATACTCTCCTATGCAGATGACACTGCTATTGTCTTTGTTGCCAATACTTGGAACTCCGTACATGCCCAAGCTGTAAAGGGACTGGCGCGTGTATCGAAATGGCTCAGGGATAACTTGCTAACTTTAAACACTCACAAAACATGCTATATTTGTTTCTCTCCCTATACATCATCGCAGCCACTGAATAACCTGTTCATAAAAATCCACAGCTGCCCGAACCCTGAAGACACCCGGTGTGATTGTCCCCACATTAACAAGGTCAGCCAAACGAAATATCTCGGCATCATTATTGACCAAAGGCTGTGTTGGTACCCACAGTTGGAGGCGGTAATAAATCGTATTCGTAAACTTATATGGGTTTTTAAATTACTGAGATGTGTAATGTCTAGCTCTCTTCTAAACAAAATCTACATAGCATTAGCTCAATCGATAATAGCCTATTGCATCCCAATTTGGGGTGGAGCTAACAAGACCAACTTTTTAAACCTCGAAAGGGCACAGAGATCTCTTCTAAAGGTTATGTACTTCAAACCTTATACATTTCCTACTAACAACTTATATCAGACTAGCAAACTTCTCTCGGTTCGAAAGCTATATATTCTTAACCTAACCCTAAGGTGTCATAAATCCTTACCACTTAAAGCAGAACTTCAAAGAAAGAGAAGAAACGATATTGTTGCTACTACACCTCGGGTACGTACCGCTTTTGCTGGAAGACAGTATCCATGTCAGGCAGCATTCACATATAATAAACTAAACAAAACACTCAAATTATATCCTAAACAATTTCACATGTGCAAAAAATCACTCATGCAATTCTTATTTACTCTTACTTATGATGAAGTTGAAAGTATTTTAACAAGAATTGTCTGATTCTCATCTTACCAACATTGTAATGTGCCAACAGAGATAATCTTACGCATCCAAGGTCACACTCACACACACACAACTCACATATACACACACACACACACATACACACACACACACCAACACACACACACACACACACACACACACACACACGCACACACACACACACACACACACACACACACACACACACACACACACACACGCACGCACGCACACACACACACACACACACACACACACACACACACACATAAAAGTTTATTACAACATTTGAAAATAGAACTCTTTGGCTGTAGAATACAGTTTGTTTCATCTGACTGTCTTTTGTTTTTACCTTGTGGCGCCATTTAAAAAATTGTGTGTCTGCATCAACATGGATTTAACTCGGGAAAATTTTCGTAGTATGATTTTCTACGATTTTAAGTGTAATTTGACGGCTCAACAGAGCATCGCTCGGCTTGAAACAGCTTTTGGCGATGAAGCTCCATGCAAGACGACTGTTTATAGCTGGTTTGCAGAATTCAAGCGTGGTCGTATCAATCTCAGTGACGAATCTCGCGATGGTCGGCCGTCCACCGCTGTGACCAACAAAAACATCGATGCTGTGCGCCGTATGATTGAAACAGACAGGCATGTGACCTACCATGAAATTCGCGCATCCTTAGAAATAGGCATGAGTCAAATACAATCAATCCTACACAAACATTTGGGTGTGAGAAAGCTGTGCTCGCGGTGGATCCCACATAACTTGACCGAGGATCAAAAAACGGACCGCGTCACTTGGTGCAGTGCCATGCTTACCAGATTCAACGAAGGTGCGTCAAATTTGGTGTGGGACATAGTAACAGGTGACGAAACATGGATTTATTGCTACGATCCCAAAACAAAGCAGCAATCGAGCGTATGGGTCTTTCAAGATGAGCCGAAACCAACCAAAGTGGCGCGCGTGAAAAGTGCATCTAAGCGGATGATTGCTTCTTTTTTTAATAAAACTGGACACGTGGCTACTGTTGCTTTAGAAAATCGTCGTACTGTGAATAGTGACTGGTACACGACCATTTGTTTGCCGGAAGTTATTGACGAACTCCGTAAAAATAACCGTAAACGCCGTATCATCCTGCACCACGACAATGCTAGTTCTCACACGGCCAGACAGACAAACGACTTTTTGAAGGCGAAAAATGTAGAACTCATGAGTCATCCTGCATACAGTCCCGACCTGGCACCTTGTGACTTTTATCTGTTCCCAAAAATTAAGAACCAATTACGTGGCCAACGATTTTCATCACCAGAAGAGGCTGTCGAGGAGTATGAAAAACACGTTTCAGAGATCACCACAGAGGAGTGGCACAAAAGTTTTCAAAACTGGTTTGATCGAATGAAAAAGTGCATAGACGCCAAGGGAGATTATTTAGAAAAACAATAAATTAATTTTGTACCTTTAATAGTATTTTTTCATATTCATTCCGGAAACTTATAGTGCGCCCCACGTATTATTGTAATCTTTAGTATTGTCAAGGGAAGTAGCGGGTCATTCCCAACACGAGTGTCATCCGATTACTCACCGGGAAGACTCAACATTGTTAAGTTTTAAGATTACTGAAATAAACAGATTTTTTTTTTTTTTAATATACAAAAATGACTAAAATAAACTAAACTAACTAAAACTAGAACTAAAGTAAATTGTTATTTAATTTCGAGTATAAAAGTATTAATTTAATAAAGTGCACACAAAGTTAGTTTCTGACTTGCTTAATACTGCTCAGTCGCTAACAATGGCGTCACGACCCAACAGCTCTTCAAGACGTAATTGCAAGTGTGTATGGTAGTGACAAGCATTGTTCCGCTACAATATAATATCATTAATATCCAATTGACTGTAACAATAAGAGTGCAACAAGAGTGTTCGGGAGGGAGTGTATTTAGAAATGAAATGGGGAATCGAGCCAAAATGTAGAGGTTCACAGTTATCAAACATACATACATATATAATCACGCCTTTATCCCCAAAGGGTTAGGCAAAGGTGAATTAACACCCACATTTCATCAATCATTGTTTTCGGTCTCACGTAATAGGTGTGAGCTTATTGCCATCTTCCCTATCTTTGACTCAAGCGAAGTATCAGTGTCTGAGTCTGAGCTGGTATATATCTGTCTGATGTTAAACAGCCCTATCCCTTAGTCGTCTTGTACGATACCGCATCGGAAGAGTCAAAGGTCATGGGAGAGGAAGGTCCAAATTCTACTCTGCCGGGAACCACGCGGTTATCAAACTAATATTAGAACATCTAGACTATTCATATTTAGAAATATCACGGTATTTTTTTAATCGATCATGTTATATCAAATCACTTGTTGTATTTCAAAATTCAACTATCGTAACTATAATAAACCAGACTTGAGTTCTTTATTTTTGGCTAGTCTCGTCGCAATAGATTTCCCGCCGATATTGATGCGGGGATTCGTAGACTGATGTTGTAGATTTGCAGACTGAGACAAATTTCAGAGTACTGTATCGGCAGCGGTGGAGGGTACAGTGAACATTTTACTCTACTATAGTGCACAGAAAACTACAGATGTTAAAAATAATTAAAACAATGTAAAGATGGGAAAAGTGAAACCACTCAAACAGGCCTTTAAATAAGTGACTGATAACAGGTTTAAGTCACATCTGAGTCGTTTCACTTTCTGGGTTGTCTTGGAATAGTTAGCATACTAAGTCCTTTAAAATTTTATTAAACAGTAGTAAAATCTCAATAGTACGAACTGCAAACATCCAATATATTTGGTCTGTTCGAACGATCAAACCAAAACATAGCTATAACTGTCATATACAGTATGCTCACAAATAAATGCATGCAGCAATGCGGCTGTTTCATACGTGTCGGTAATCGTGACGAGAGGATTAGATCGCACGTTGTGACGTCACACAAATCGCCCATCTGTTTATATAATATTTTGATGTGATATGACTCCGATATGCGGCCTTATAAGTAATCATAGTTTGGGAATAAGCAATAATGCTATCACGAAATTGCTCGCTTTGAATTAAGTTACAATATTAATATTAACGTAGTACTAACTAAATTGCCACTTACTTTTAAACTTTATTTATAAATTATCGCGTTCATTAATTCATAATTATATTTCGCGATTTTCTCCGCATACCTCTCGACGCTCGCAAGCCAGTCAAGTCGTGACCACGGGTGCAGCAACGAATTCGAAACGTCGTCAAAAGTAGTAAGTTCCATGATTTAATTGCAAATGTCTCGAACCGTTATATAATTATGAACTTTTAAACTCTAGCGTTCCATGATATACAATACTGTTAATGTGAATTGTATAACCTGATCGAACGTCAGGCAAATCAAACGTATGTATTATTACATACACATATACCTTTGATTTGCCTTTATACCCTTATACCATGACAGAGTTAATTCCCATTAACATTATTACTTAAATTCGTAATGTTTCTGGACAGAATAAGTGTTATGGCGTAAGAGAGACCTATGTACAGCAGAAAACTGCAATATATTTTTATTTTTTATTTTAATAAACGAAATCGTTAGTATTTTTAATCAAGTCCTACAACCTGGCATGTGAGACGGTGTACCTGTTAAACAATGGACGAGGCTCTAGGACAGGTTCTCCTGTTGCGGTTGGTAGAGCAGACGGCTGTCACTCTTAAAAAGCCGACACAATAATCAAAAACAATTAGAGTGTTTCGGGCTTCTAATTACAAACTTTGAACAGTACATAGATAACTCCGTATAGTATAATAGAATATTTACTGCTATAAAAATTATGCTTTCGGAGGTACAACCACTTTTAGTAGTTTCTCGTAAAATGAGGCAAGAGATGTAACGACGCGCTCTGCAAACGTCGTCACACCGGTTTTAATTCTATTTTTGAACGAAAAGTTTCGGAACGCGGAGTGAATGACATTTTGACGTATAGCTGTCAAGGCACCTTTCTTCCTAGCGATGAGGCTGGATGGTCGATATTTATGGCTTCGTAACTTAATTTCAATAAATCTCATAAAAATGAGAGTATTTTGGCCTAAAGGATAATAGTTTGTGTCTTCACAACTATCCTCTTGTGGAATTATAGTTTATTTCTGGTGAGTTGTCATTTTTTAATAAGATTCACTTTGTTGGAATTGCCACGTTCCTAATTTGAAAAATAATTGTTAAAATTCTATTGTTTCAGCTCTTAATCTGAGAATATTATGATTTCTTTTGCTATTGGCATTGTTCCAGCAAATTAAGGCGGTAAGTCGCACAAATTTATAAAAAAATTAGGACCTCGTGTTCATATTGGAGTTTGTTCTAATGACATGCAATTTTGTTACAGGTTTCCAAATTGGAACCGCCTTTGCCCTTTTTCTCATTTTCTTTTTTGCCTTTGGATCTTTTCTTTGGACCTTTGTCTTCGGTCATCTGCATTTCCTTATGGAGGGTTTGGACTTTTCGCCTCAAACCTGGATGTACCGCATGGGCTTAAAATGAAAACTTCGCCTGCTACGAGCTTTCTCGCTGCTGTGTTTACATATACTCGCCGAGGGATGCCGTGAGCTTACTTTAATTATATTTTAAATCTAAACTTCAAAATAACCTAAAAATGCATTGGTGACATAAGATCATATTGACATAGGAACAGATTGACCTAGCTTATAAAACTCTAATTTTAAATTTAAGGTTAGTTATACATTAGGATTGTATCCTTGCAACTATTTCTAAATGCACACTGGAGTGGACAATAAAACCTTAAACCTCACCGTTTGGTTTCATTTAGCTCACCTCCGGCAGATTAAAAGTTTCCAATCTCCGCTGATTATCCTAGGCATGTGTATCTCCAAGGCGCCCGAACTTTTATGGTAATGTACTTACAAACCAATTTTATTTCTATTTCTTTTAAATAGGAGATTACACACTTACTTTGTCACATTTAACTTGCTCCATTCAAGAGTAAACCAATGATAGGAATACAGAAAATAAAATCATTTTTTTTATTATTACATCTGGCGAATGTTTTTATTATTACAGAGATCATGCAGTAAATCCAAGATAATCCTTGGTTCGTTACCTGCGCTCTTAATCTTCAGCCAGACTTCAAAACCTCTACTTAGTTTCACACAGCATTGGTCACTCGGGAGGACTAAACTCCTCAGTCAAGATCCTAAATGTTCATTCAACTTTTTCATTAAATGTTTATAAACTGGTGAGGTTCTTTGTCACGGCAATCCGAGTCACTTCTCAAAGGCGTTTTTGTTAGAAGTTATAAACGAGGAGCAATAAATTTAATTACGAATTATACCAAAAATTCCCGAGAGAATTATTAAATTCATCTAGATAAGCTCAGATTTTTTTATCGTTAAATTAAATCGAAAACTCTTTTTGTGAGATTACTTCAGCTGATAAATTATACTTGGTTGGGTGTTCTTCCCTGTGAAATAATTCAAAAATAGCAACTTTTTCCACAACATTTATTTAATGCTTAAGGACCTCACTTGTAATAATGATATGAAAAGTATAAAATTGTTTTATGATAAGTAATCTACAAAAAGTGAAGTAAAAAGTAGAATCAGACCAATACGTCGTATGCCTTATTGCGTATAATAAAGAATATTTATTATCAGTACAGCAATGTACGCAGAATATCGTTGAAAATTGTATTATTGTAGTCCAGTGTGTTTTATATGTATTTCTGATATTGCTCTCCGAATCGTATCTGTCGTAACGTTGGATCACTCGTATGCAACTATACGAGATTTTTACGATGCAGTATAATTCGATCGATCTAGACGTTAGATAAACACTATTCTTTTCAAATATTCTTAACATTTTTGTTTCATACATCTAAATATTAAACGACTAACTTAAGTGTTGGTGAAGAGTACAGTCTGCATCAGATCGATTTTGTCGAACAAAGTACTCACAACGATCTTAATACTTTGATTATTCCCCTTCCTGGTGACTGATTATTCTGATATTTGAACAATAATATAATTTAATCAATGGCTCTGCTTTTGAATATTCCACTTTTGGGTAAGTCCTCCAATAGGGTTATTCACTACTAATTCAAATCAGTATGAAGAGGCGATTCTCCATTGCGTGACAATAAGTTTAGGTAGATATCTTAATAATATTATTCTTTCTAAGTAATAAGTTATGATGATATTCTTTTTGTTGAAACGTCAAAACTTCACATTCTGTGTAAACTTGTACGGGAAATAACAAGTTAATATATTTTTTTGTTCTGCTTAACATTAGACAGATATATACAGCTGAGACACAGCTTCAGATGTTAGGCTGTAGTCAACAATATTACCCGCAAGATGGCCATAGGTTCACCCCCTACAACGTAGGACCAAATACTTACAATTATTGTTGAAATATGAATAATAATTCACCTTTGCATTTTTTTTATATAGGACACGCCAACTTGACCTCACCTCGCCTGATGGTTGGCTAAAGGCAAAGTCTCAGGAAAGAGGGTCACCATTACAGACACTAAGTGCTGCAATGGTGGCACTCAGCTTGATGGCCTCATCAGATGCTTTTTCACGCCCCGCTTAAAGGCCCCGGGACTGTAGAAAGAAGGAAACACGTGTGCTGGTAATGAATTCCAGGTCTTGGTGGTGCGGCAAAGAATAGAGTCTCCGAACCGCTTGGTTCTTGCTCACATATTCTGCACAGTGTGACGGTGACATCTAAGGCCTGCACGTGTTGTCCTATGTAGGAAAGGAGATGGTGGGATTAGTTGGAAGAGCTCGTCAGAACACTCACCGTGGTAGAGACGGTAAAATACAGCCAAGGAAGCAATATCTCTACGCATCTGCAAAGGCTCGAGGGTGTTCGTGACCTCAGGGTTCCCAATAATTCGGACCGCGTGTCGCTGCAACCTGTCGAGAGCATCTAGTAGGTATTTCGCGGAGCCATCCCAGAGATGCGAGCAGTATTCCACGCAGGAGCGAATTTGTATGTTATAGAGAAGACACCGCTGCTCCGGCGTGAAAAAACGTCTCACTTTGTTCAGGAGTCCGAGTTTCCGCGAGGCTGTTTTGATGATGCTCTCGATGTAATTTTTGTTATTCAGTTTGCAGCGAATATCCAAGCCTAGGATATTGAGATTGTCCTGCAGTGGGAGTGGCGTGCTCTGAAGAGTGGGAAGGGGAAGGAAAGAAGATACCTTTGCTGTGAACGCACAAGCCTGCGTCCGTTGTCCGTGATAACTCCCGTGTAAGGTGCTATCGTCTGCATAGCAATGTATGCTGCTGGTGGACAGCATGTCGTTGATATGCAGAAGAAAGAGAGCGGGAGATAATACAGACCCCTTTATCTGCAAGAACTCCGAAGCCCGTCCATCACAGAGGACGCGGATACGGCGCTCCCGCATGAAACTAGCAATACAGTTGCACAGTCTAGGAGGCGGATAGTGGCGTGATTATATATATGAATATGTATGTATGTATGTAATAATATTGATAGTGATTAGGTAATAAAGAATTAGAACGGATGAATATAATTCGTTCTTTTCCTACCAAGCTCAGTTTAATAATTTCTTGTAAGTAAGTATAGGCGATACGATTATTATGTATTTTATGCTATAGGCTATTTGCTCAATAGTAATAAATGTCTGGGATCACTGACCGCGCAAGTATTTAATACATCCCTGAGGACAATGTCGGCGACTCAAAGCACAATATGTTATAGGATTACTTGAACGTGAATTTAATAGGTTTGACGACCTGTTTGGGGTGGTGTTAAGCTTTCGACTTAAGAAATAGTGATCTCAGATTCAATCCTCACTCTGAATTATATACATGTATGAATATATCCGTTTCTTGCATCAGGTTATTTCTGGTGGACCATGTGCTTGTCTGCCACCTACGTGGTATAGAAATGTTCTATAGTTCATCCACTATATTATTGTATTTTAGATAGCTGCACACACAGTGGTTGATATAACTTTGTTCTAGCGTCAACGTCTAAATTTTCGATGAAAAATTAGGCGCCAATGCGGCATACTTCATTGACAAGGTCACGTCAGCTGGAAATAAATTTTAGAGATGTAGTTAGTCGATCGACTGTGATTACACAAACTTAAAAATGTTACAATTGAAATCGTTTAATTCGAGGGTGTTCGTGACCTCAGGGTTCCCAATAATTCGGACCGCGCGTCGCTGCAACCTGTCGAGAGCATCTAGTAGGTATTTCGCGGAGCCATCCCAGAGATGCGAGCAGTATTCCACGCAGGAGCGAATTTGTGTCTTATAGAGAAGACACCGCTGCTCCGGCGTGAAAAAACGTCTCAATTGTTCAGGAGTCCGAGTTTTCGCGAGGCTGTTTTGATGATGCTCTCGATGTAATTTCTGTTATTCAGTTATATTACATTACTGGAGGTTTTTTGTTATCTTCTAATTAGTTTAAGACTGATTATTTTTCATGAGGGCACTATGAAAGGATTCATCGAAGGTGCGTTATTGACTTTTGAATCGAAAAACCAAAGATATATTTTCTACAATATGAATATATATGTTTTGGATTGGAGATTAGCGTGTGCGATGCGTGCCCACAATC
The DNA here is from genome assembly GCA_963662185.1 of Eilema griseolum. Lineage (NCBI taxonomy): Eukaryota > Metazoa > Arthropoda > Insecta > Lepidoptera > Erebidae > Eilema > Eilema griseolum. The sequence goes on from OY759240.1 coordinate 27,181,286, forward strand.
GCGTTTAGACGAATTTATAAAATTTGCGGACATAAATCTACTGTTATTATTATGTGTAGATAGAGCATGATTAATAATTCCACATATAATCAAGATACATATATTTTATTTCGATATCATCATCGATTTCCGATTTTTTAATCGGGGTTTTTAACTGAATCGACATTTGAACATTTTATGCAATAACTACTTCCATCTGTCTAAAATACAATAACATAATGAACGGGGTTTAAGTCAGATGGTTTCACATAAATGTTAACAAGAATCACTTAAGTCAAATTATTCATCGGTATTCTAGAACACACAACACGAGCTATGCTTTATTTTGCTCTAAATAATGCTTTATAACATTTCCTAGGATATTGTAATGCCATGCCATTAAATATTCGGCAATCATGGTATAATAATAATTTATTATTTCGTGACGAGGATTTTTTCTATCATTTAGGTAGCAGACAAGCTCACGGGTCACCTGATGGAAAGTGGTAACCGTGATCAATAGAAGTGTGCAAAACCGGGAGACACAATCGCGCTACCAACCCTGTAAGCAGAAAGAGTTTATGTGCCGTCAGCGTAAAAGAAAAAGAGGATAACAATTTTTTGAAATGACCACTTCACCAATTCTGTCTACTGTGAAAGCTCTTGGTAATTAGTTCTTGAACTGAGGCTACTACCCACATTATACAATAAAAGTATGTATAATAAAATCACGTCCATTTCCCATTGGGATAGACAAAGACAATATATTTCCATTTGCAACGATTCTGGCATACAACCGAGATGACTATCGGTACAATAATGGTTAAATTAACATTCAAAAGCTGTAATAAAATTGGAAATTGAAAATGAGAACTAATTCAAGCATTTGGACCTAGTCCACAAGTGGCCATCTTGTAGATTCTGATGTTGATAACGATCTTGTGGACCATGTTCAAATATTTAACATAAGTAGTTGTTTTCTCAATTTCAAACATTTTTTTGTTTAAGTTGAAATTACAAAATTAAGATTCAGAATCCATGAATTTGTCGAGTTTATAAAGAGCGGAAAGGCAGCAATTTTAAAGATTTATTACAATTCAGTTTCAAAATTCTTGTATAAATCTTATGTTTTATGATAATGCCAACTCTTGCTCCTTTAGATAATGTGATTTATTTTGTCTAACTGAATATTTTACGAAGGGTTCTGTGTAGTTAATCATGGAGATATTCATAAATTTGCACTTACACTGCTATGCACGTGTTGAAATTCTTATTTCAATTCAAGTTCAACACTAGCAGCTGTATTTTATGATGCATATTGGAAAGAATTTGGATTATTTATATACCATAATACGAGTAAGCAAGAATCATCTATGTGTTAGTTTAGCAAGCGCTAATTAAATTACTCTCATATTTTATAATTTATAATAACTCTTATACAAAAGAGAGCATAGCGGAGTCATGATTCAAAAAAATGGCATCCAAACTAAAAATATACTGGTCATACCTAAGTTTGGAGCTATTTATGAGGTAGAATTAGCAGGTTTCTTCAGAACAGATTAGTGCAAATACTTATATTCATACAAATATTTGCACTATTATAGGCGTGGATCGAGTACAAGTTTATCTCCTCGAAATCGATTTTATAACATAACATAACATAACATAATATCACGCCTATATCTCCAAAAGGTAGCACCCACATTTCGCCAGTTTATGTTTAGGCCCTACTGCCATTAACCATTAACTTATAAACCTGCGATAAATACACACATAACTTCGAAAAGCATCGAAGAGTCATTGGTGTGTGCCATGGTAAAACCATGGATCGAACCGGAGACCTCGTCTTAGCAGTCCATTTTATGTGTCCATTATAATGAAAATCATTTATAAAATAAATTATAAAAAAAAAAAAAAAATAAATAAATAAAAAAGACGCAATAATGTAAACGGTTCAAAAACCGAACCTTGTGGTAGACCTCACGACTTGAATTATCGTACCACGAGTTCATCTCAAATAGGCCTTTAATTCTCGGGATTTATGTCCAAAATAGCTGCGATAAAACAGCTAACTAAATTATTTATCTTTCAGGTGTGTTTTGTTTAGCATTTTATAGAAGCATAAATCAATATTTGAGAATATAAAACAGGCATGTGAAAGCGAGGGCTAACAAAAATTACAATTGTATCTGCGTTGAGCTTACTCCAATGAACTTTATGGTTTTGACTCGATGGCACACAATTTACGATGATATATAATATCATCGGCCTCTGTGGCGTGGTTGTGGTTTATACATACAACCATATATAGAATTATGCCTTTATCCTCGGAGAGTTAGGCAGAGGTGAAATAACACCCACATTTTTTCATCAATAATTGTATGCGGTCCCAAGTAATTAGAGGCTAAGCCTATTGCCGTATTCCGGGCACTATTGTTGACTTTAGCTATGCATCTGAGGCTGAGTTTGGGCTCTATATATCCGTCTGATGTTAAACAGCCCTAAATATCAAATTTCAGCAAGTATCACTGTGAGACTGGAAATCAACCCAAACTGAGTCGAGAAAAGGATTAAAGAATGGTATATTTTTGTCAGTTTCAAATATAATAATAATAATATATTTATAGTAAAATATGTGTTCAATTTTACAGTATATTTAATACAGTAAAATCGCAATTCAGTCAAGTAGTACACTACAGAAGCAGATCGGATAACTGCCTTTGACACAAGCTCTTTCTCGACAGTAAGTTTCATAAGTTACGTAGACGCTCTACGAGTACTGAAGTTCGTAGCTCGTATTCTACGGCGTAGAGCAGTTACGATCGAACACCTCTGGTCGCATGTTATTTGAGAAGATTTTCTGCTTCTCCTTATATACATAACAAATTGCATTCGACTACTTCTCTTCTTCACTCAGTTATTTTTTTTAAGTAGGACATTTTAATTGTACTTTATCTCGCCTGATGGTAAGCTGAAGGCCAAGTCTCAGGCAGCATTACCTTGACTGGCGCAATTACAATGTGTATCAAAGAATAGTGGAACACATCTGAATAAAGTTTGACATAGAGATAAATTATGCTCTGGAATAGCACATTTTCGTTCCGGAAATTAAGTTTCTATGATTTTAATCATATAACTTTAAAAGTATTTTTATGATTTTCAGCTGTCGCATATTGCTGGTTATTTGAGATGCATAATCACAGATAATGTTTTAGATAATATTGTTACAACCAAACTGAGATTTAATTTGACATGTTTTTTCTGACTGGGTATATTGGAGCTTTTCTTTATAAATATAAGATGCGTACAAATTAATACCTTGCCTGATGTTAAGCTAAAGGCAATGCGTATAAATATTTAGCTATCTCTAGATAGCTTAATATAAATACGCATGGGTCTACCCATGGGTCCCATGGGTGGACCCATGGGTGGTAAGCATAACTCAACTTCTTTTTATACCACTTAGGTGGCAGTCAAGCGCACGGCCCACCTGATGGTTAGTGGTTACCGTGGCCTATGGACGTGTGTAGCACCAGAGAAGCCACACTCGCGCTGCCGACCCTGTAAGCACTTAGTCTCTGTGCCGTCAGTGTAGAGGACAAAGTAGGACAAGCTTTTAGTCATCCCACTGACAGCACAAATTCTCCAGTGAGCTCTGGCTACCCTACGCACCGCTGGGAACTAGCGTGTGTTATGGAATCTAGAATGCGGATAAACATACTTAGATACAATATTTTTTCTAAATACACACACATTATACATATAAACACCCAGACCAATGCAAATATACATATTTTATGCATAAAAATATGCATACGCAAATTTGCACTGAGCGGGAATCGAACCCGCGCCTCCTGCGTAGCATTCAACCGTTTTACCGTTATGCCGCAGAGACCGTCAAATCGTGATATATTTATACAAATTTTATAAGGCTTTGTGTGGTTGAACGCGCTAATCTACGGGATAATGATACGGGATTTCGTAGTATGCCATGAGTGAAGACGGGGCGTGTCGCTAGTGATAAACGAATATTCCGTGTGGAAGTAGTCATTAATGAATGTATTCTGCTTCTAATTCCTTTAATTTCCTCATAACGACACCGCGTACATTAGGCCCCATAAGGGCGCAGCTGCCGCGTGCGTTATAATGCCACCCATTAAGAGACACTGACACACAAATGAGGCAGGCAGGGATATGATTATCCTTAGGAAACAATATACGAATTATCAACTTCTGAAGAATAATAATGGCGATTTTCTACATCTACACCAATAGGGTCATCCTGGTGTTGCATGCGTCCATAAGCTACGGTAATCACTTTCCATCATATGCGTGTCTGCCACCCAATTGGCATAAATATCTTTCAATTAATCAACGAAATGTTATTCAAGATTTTCTTAGTAATACTACCAATTTTACTATTACTAAGTGCCCGCTTGACGGTAATAGGCTTGTCCCCTATTATGTGAGATCGAAAATCTTAGTTGACGAAATGTCTTTCAGAGATACAGGCCTGAGCATAATATGTATGTATGATTATCTTAGAAATGTGACTCCAGTAAATAGTATTAACAAAATTCATTTGTTTGATGATGTGACGTTGGCAGTACTACAATATAGCGCCCAGCAACAATTGCGTAGTATACATTAGCGACAGAATAAAACATAACCTTGTGTTATAATTAAAATTAACTCACAAGGATTCATAGCGTGAATATGTATAAATGGTGGCCTTATCACTAAAAGCAATTTCTTACACGCAACCTGCGGGCAAATAAAATAAATATATGAGAGAAAAATGCTAATTCAGTTACAGGAAATCATAAATAGTAAAAAAATAAAAAAGTGTCCGACAGTAATACCAAACAAAAAATTATATAAATGTAGGTGAGATATCTGTGAAGATTTTTTTTTGTTTTTGTACCTATTGGTGACATACACACCCACGGGTCACTTTTTTATACAACGTATGTAGCAAACAAGTACATGGCCCACCTGATGGAAAGTGGTTATCATGACCTATGTACGTGTGTAACATCAAGGGAGTTACATCCGTGCTACCGACCCTGTAAGAACTTGAAAAAAACTTGAACTTGTAAGAACTTACTGGTGGTAGAAACTTGGTGGCACAAATTTGTCTCAAGTTTCGACCGGGTAGGTACCACCGTGCACTATTGCGAAAAACCCTCCATAGCAATTCAATCTCGGTTGGATTGTGTTCAGGGGTCAGCATGTGCATAGCCGGGCAGAGGTGGTGGTTGTCGCAGCACTAGTGGGACCAGTGGGTCTTGGCGTAGTCTAGTGGGGATGGCGCGGGGCGATGCGCCGAACAGGGAGACCTGTAGAAACGGTGGTGCCGCTGGCCGCCCGCGGTATAGTACAGGGGCCCAACTGGGGTTAACCACCTTGGGAGGCTGCCTCACCAGGCCGCGCATAATCCCGATATGGTTCGTCGTGCCGGTTGGTGACCGGATTTGGGAGCCCGGCGACCATACTCGGGGGGGTACGGGGGCCCTTCCGTTCGGCGCGTCGGCTCTCGCCATGCCTCACATTCATAGATAAAACCAATATCCCGCGCTTTGTCACACGGTGCTGCGGCGGCAATCACTTCTTTTTTCACGCCTTCTCCCACCCAAACTCATGGCAGCGCAATTTACAGAAAAAGGCAACACAGCGGCTCGTCACACTCCCAAAAGCTTGCTATTTGAGGTGGAGTCCACTAACATCTGTGGGCTCCATGCAAACCTCAACGCCGTCCACCAACACCTAGAGACGGCGAAACCTGCCATGTTTTTTCTAACGGAGACGCAAATACACCGCCCTGACGACACGACCTACTTGCTCTACCCTGGCTATGTTCTTGAGGAAAGTTTTCGTGCAAAAGCCGGGGTGTGCGTGTTTGTTAGGGCGGATGTTTGCTGTCGCCGTTTGCGCTGCCTAGAGGACCCATCCTTCTCCGTCCTTTGGGTACACGTAGACCATGGCCCTACGAGTCAGATCTATGTGTGCCTCTACCGTTCCCATACAGGAGATGCTGAGACAACTCGACTCTTTGAATATCTGAGTCAGGCGGCAGATGATGCGCAGGAGCGATTTCCGAATGCCGAAATGGTATTTTTGGGGGATTTTAACGCCCACCACGAGATCTGGTTGGGCTCCTCCAAAACAGACCATGCGGGAAGAGCCGCCCACGCATTTGCTCTGGCGCACGGCCTGACCCAATTGGTGCACGAGGTCACTAGGATACCAAGAAGGTCGGGCCAAGCACCTTCTCTGCTAGACCTTCTGCTGACGAGTGATCCGGACCGGTACAGTGTATCGGTGCGAGCCGCGTTAGGCAACTCTGACCACTGCCTGGTCTGTTCCACGGTGCCTATTATGGCGCCTCCACGACCAGTGCGGGGGAAGCGGCGTCTCTGGCACTACTCGTCAGCGGACTGGGATGGACTTCGTGACTATTTTGCGTCCATCCCGTGGGTTGAGCGCTGCTTTGAAGGTAAGAACCCATCGGATTGTGCTACTGCTGTCGCCGGTGAGATCGGTCTGGGTATGGAATACTATATCTCATACACTGATGTCACCGGTGACCGCGGGGTGCGCCCTTGGTTCGGGCGCGAGTGCGCGGAAGCTGTTGAACAAAAACAGTCTGCGTACCGCGCTTGGGTAAGGGCGCGCGCCACGCGCCATCCCAATCTGGGCCACTTCAAGGCGGCGTACAACAGAGCCACAAAGGTCTGTAGAAGGGCCTATGTCAGAGCGGATGCCCTGCGCATAGCGCGGCTTGGTCAAGAGCTAGTGATGCATCCCACGGGAAGCCGTGGCTACTGGCGACTGGCTAAAGCCGTGCAAGCCAACTTCTGTCAGCCTTCGCTGCCTCCGCTGCGTAACCCTGATGGATCCCTGGCCCATGAGCCGCAAGAGAAGGCAAATCTGCTGGCTAATCTCTTTGCGGCCAACTCCCGAATCGATGATTGTGGTACCCAGCCACCAACACTACCCGACAGTGACCACGCGATGCCTGATATCCATATCAGGCAACGCGATGTCCGTGCAGTGCTGCAATCACTCGATGTCCGGAAAGCCAGTGGTCCGGATGGTATTCCAGCGGTAGTTTTGAAAAAATGTGCAGCGGAGTTGTCTCCAATGCTTACGCGCCTGTACCGGCTATCCTACAGTTCGGGTACAGTGCCTTTGCCTTGGAAGGAGGCGAATGTTCAGCCGATTCCCAAGAAGGGGGATCGCTCGGAGCCAGCCAACTATCGACCCATAGCCGTCACCTCAGTGCTGTGCAAAGTGTTTGAGCACATAATTAACAAACAGCTCATGCGGCACCTAGAGGATCACTCCTTAATTAATGACCGGCAATATGGCTTCAGACCGAAACGGTCAACGGGTGATCTTCTAGCATACGTTACCCATCTTTGGGGTGAGGCTATGGACAAGCACGGCGAGTCACTGGCAATTAGTCTTGACATCGCCAAAGCTTTCGATAGAGTCTGGCACAAATCGCTTCTTTCCAAGCTACCTGCCTTTGGTCTGCCTTCTGGGCTGTGCAACTGGGATGCTAGCTTCCTGCAGGGGCGCCGTATTCGCGTTCTTTGTGACGGACGAGCTTCGGAGTTTCTGCAGGTTAATGCTGGCGTGCCCCAGGGGTCCGTCTTATCACCCACTCTCTTTCTTCTGCATATCAACGACATGCTGTCTACCGGCAATGTTCATTGTTATGCAGACGATAGCACTTTACATGGGAGTTATCATGGACATCCAGCGGCCAAGCAGTCAGATATCGCAGAGAAAAGGCAGCTTCTTGTCACTGAGCTTGACGGGGTCCTGAATCACATTTCTCAATGGGGCTCTGAGAACCTGGTTGAGTTCAATGCCAAGAAGACGCAGGCATGTGCGTTTACAGCAAAAGTATCTTCTTTCCTTCCCCTCCCCACTCTTCAGAGCACGCCACTGCCGCTGCAGGACAATCTCAATATCCTAGGTATGGATGTTCGCTGCAACCTGAATAACAAAAACTACATCGAAAGCATCATCAAAACAGCCTCACGAAAACTCGGAGTCCTGAACAGAGTGAGACGATTTTTCACGCCGGAGCAGCGGTGTCTTCTATACAAGACACAAATTCGCTCCTGTGTGGAGTACTGCTCGCATCTCTGGGATGGTTCAGCAAAGTACTTACTAGATGCTCTCGACAGGTTGCAGCGACGTGCGATCCGCATCATTGGGAATCCCGAGATCACGAACACCCTAGAACCTTTACAGCTGCGTAGAGATGTTGCGTCCATGGCTGTATTTTACCGTCTGTACCATGGGGAGTGTTCTGATGAGCTCTTCCAATTAGTCCCACCCTCCCCTTTCCTACACAGGACAACGCGTGCAGGTCTTTGATGTCATCCGCACACGGTGCAAAACATCCGATCAAGAACCAAGCGGTTCGGAGACTCTTTCCTCTGTCGCACCATTAAGGCCTGGAATTCATTACCAGCTCACGTGTTTCCTTCTTCCTACAGTCCCGGGTCCTTTAAGCGGGGCGTGAAAAAGCATATGATAAGGCCGTCAAGCTGAGTGTCACCATTGTCACACGGTATGTGTAAGTAATGGTGACCCTCTTTTCTGGGATTTTGCCTTCAGCTTACCATCAGGCAAGGCGAAGTCCAATTGACGTGTCCTATATAAAAAAAAAAAAAAAAAAAAAAAAAAAAACAGAGAGTTTCTGTGCCATCAGTGCTGAAGAAACAATCAGGAAAAGCCTTTAGTCTTCCCACTGACATCACTAAAACTATCTAGTGAGCCCTGGCTACCCTACTCACCGCTAGGAATACAATTCGAGGTTATCATAGCCGTGGTATTCTGTACCCTACAGAGGTGCTTCCCCAGTCGATTTACAAGCAATATGGTTAACAGTACAGGCAGTTCTGAGCCTGTATTTAGATTTTTGAGTAGCCGAATTTACAGCAGTGAAATTTATACATAGCAAGACTTTACGAGGCGCGTAAGGATAGAACTGCTTACCCTGGAAAAGAGAGCGTTAAGATAACAATGTACAGTCAACGATAAAAGTGGCTTGACAAATTCTAATTAGACCAATAAAACCTCTCATAAAATAATGAACAAAACATAAATTACATTACCTTTGTTCTCTGGGGATCATAAAACTACTCGTGTGTGAAATAATTAATGCACACAATTTCAGTGTTAATTACCTTTGATCGTTGACTGTTTGTACATTAATAACCACCACGGAGTTCCATACGATTCCCGGGTATGGGGTGGCGGGCTACTCGCGCCGCCGCCTCGGCCTGCTTCTGCCAGGGTAACAGGCGGCGCCACCCGTCACCTCCAGGCCCACGCTCATGGGAGATGGAAGTTTTTTTTTATACAGCTTAGGTGGCAGATAAACACACGGCCCGCCTGATGGAAAGTGGTTACCGTTACCTATGAACGTGTGTATGACCCTGTAAGAACAGAGATTTTCTGTGCCTTCAGTGCAGAACACAAAATCAGGACATGTTTTTGGTCTTCCCACTGACAGCACAAAAACTCTCCAATGAGCTCTGGCTACCCTAATCACCGCCGGAAACACAACACGAGGCTATTATAGCCGTGATATTCTTTGAATGGAGGTACTTCCCCAGTCGGACTGCTCAATTGGGACGGAAATACCGTCGTGTCCTACCTCCTGCTAGTCATCGGTCATTCTGCGAGGTGCAAAAGATATGAAATGTAATCTAACTAAAAAGACAATACACAGCTGTTTTAATTAGAATTGTATGAAACTTACACAATAATGTTAATGGGAATTGTATGAAACTTTATGAATCGCTGCTCTTACTGCAACAATAATTTGGTGAAAATCAAATGGTTGAAACTTAACTGTTATTGGCCGTAAAATTACACTGTTGGACAAAAAGGTGACGCCGCTATGTTCGCCAATTAGATTAAAATTAATTAAGTTAACGAATTATTTTCATCAATGTGACAGTTTAAATAGCTGTATAATCTATTTAAGGGGTTGTCCATTAATCACGTAAGGCTCAACAGGAGGCGCGGGAGGGGGTTCGAAAAAAGAACACCAAATATCACCAGGGAGTAGGTAGGGATATAGTGAGAGAAATATAAATTCATGTGATTTTGGGTGGGGGCGGGGTAGTCGGAAATCTCACCAAGTATGGAGTATGGAGAAAGGGGGGGGGGGGGGGGGAGGAGGGGTTAAAAATTACCACGTTATTTTTTTTTAACTAGGACACGCCATCTTGACTTCACCTCGCCTGATGGTATGCTAAAGGCAAAGTCTCAGGAAAGAGGGTCACCATTACAGACACTAAGTATTGATTGCCCCCCCCGTGGCACCGAAGTGAGCGGACGTGCTACCGGTCTTCGCTGTGTTTTTATTTCAAAACTGTGCAAAAAGTAGTATTACGGTGAAAATAACCAAACACAAATAAACTTAAGTGTACGAGTGACAAAACTGTGCAAAATCGTGCTGGGAAAGTTTCTAAAATACGAGTTATAACGTAAAATAAACATCAAAACGGTCTATTAAATTCAAAACATCTGCAAAAATCGGACTTTGACCCCAATTGTTCGAACTAAAGAAATAAATCGAGTAACAAATTATTTAATTTCTACCCCAGCACCTGTTTATAACAAGTAAATAGTGTTCACCTATTTCGACCACCTACGTAACTGTTACGGTGGCCCCACGGCGAAACAGCCTCCTCTACACTGCACCTTTGAGGTGTTCCGAGTTCGAGCCTAACACGTGATTCGCTTTTTGGGTTTCCACAAATCTATCATTAACGAGAATAACAAATATACTGTGTAATAGAATATAGACAGAAGCTAAAGGGTAAAAAAAAAAAAAAAAAAATAACAAAGCTAAAACTGTTAAAAATGTCTGTTCGCCGATCACCTACAACTATCACAGAACATACTCAGTCGGAGTCAGATACGAATACAAAACGGAGCAAACGCCCTCCCCGCAGCGATCCAAAACTGCACGGAACAGAGGACAAAGACTTCAAGCAAGCGATAATGAATATGCTGCGAGATTGGAAGGACGAATTGAATACTAAAATAGATGAGATTTCCGTCCAACAAACAAACCTTATAAAAAAATTAACATCAGACATTTCCGAACTGAAGGGCCAATACAAGACCATTCAGAAATCTAACGACGAATTGGCCCAATCTATGGTATTTATAAATGGGCAATACGAGGAAATTAAGTCTGGGTTACATAATTTGCAAAAAGAACGTTTGGAGCAGCGTAGATGGACAGAAACCATAGAAAGAAAGATACACGATCTCCAATTAAAATCTAGATCTTCGACCATCGAGATTAGAAATCTACCACAGGCTGAAAAAGAAACCACCGCATATCTGTCTAATATTGTCTGTAAGATCGGGCAATCTGTTGGTTCAGCGATCGCCGCATCTGACCTCCGGGACGTTTATCGTATACCCGGTAAACCAGGTACAACACGCCCCGTTGTCGCTGAATTTCAGACAGTCCAGTTGAAACAAAATACAATATCTGCTGTACGAGAGTTCAACAATAGACAGGCAAACAGGGACGATAAACTAAATACCGATTTAATCGCTATTCCCGGCAAGCGACAACCTATATATGTCGCCGACCATCTACCGGCAAGCTCCAAGAAACTGTTCCACCTGTCACGAGAATTCGCAAAAAAATACGCATTTAAGTTCTGTTGGTCGATAAATGGAAACATATTTCTTCGCAAGGCACAAGGAGACCAACAAATATTAGTTACGTCAGAACAATGCTTGATAGATTTAGGAAAAAAGCTGTGACTATTGGTACATGTTTATTGCTCATTCATGTTTGATTGCATGGATTTAAGTTGTATTTCTCTGTTTAACACTTATTATTCTCTACCATGCTTCACTTCACCTGGAACTAAAGTAAAATAAATGTTGGGTACAAACCTGAAACAAACAAAAAAAAATGTTATTAAACACACTACATACATAATATACATACACTACAAAAAACACATATTCACTCTTCTTCGCATCATCTTAACAACACACATTCAACCGTCTATCTCACCATCAATTCTGAGATGTAAGTCGATTACCGAAAAACGGCTCGCGGAAGGAGTCTGTGTTTACATACTCAAAAATGACCAACATAAACAATATAAATACTGACTTGGATTCAGGCAGTTTAACAGAATCGTATACATGTACTCCGGAAGACTGCCACAGATACCTCAAAAATTCCACGCAAACCCTTAAGGTATTTCATATAAACATTCGTAGTTCAAATAGAAACTTTGATCAACTCCGTGCTTTACTGTCAGAAACAAAAACTACGTTTGACGTCATCGTACTGACCGAATGCTGGCTAAGCAAGGTAAACAACCTACCTACTCTGGACGGATACAACGTATATTCGACGAAAATCATATCGAACCAAAACGACGGTATAATAATCCTTACAAATAGAAATTTAACGTGTAAAATATACGAACCTTACTTCAAAGGCGCAAGTTGCTTAGTATGCCAAATAGAAAATAAAACAAAAATTGTAGCCATATACCGATCTCCATCTTTAAACACTAGAGACAACTTCGACAATTTCATCGATAGCCTTAATAAGGTATTCCACCATCGCCCAAGTCTAAATTTGATTCTTGTCGGTGACATAAACCGTGGTCAGAGGAATATCTAACATTCAATTCCACCCATGGTCTCTCCCCAACCCACACCTTTCCGACAAGGATCGCCAGGTGCTTGGATCACACATTTATGAAACCTATCCTACCCACCATTACTCTAATACTAGAATCCTCCTTGACAGATCACACACCTATAGTCCTATTTATAGACAAACTCAAACACCGCCGTAACCACCTCTCCCTCGTTAAGAATACTACTGACCACGAAGCTATAAAAAGGGACCTGGCCAAACTAGATTTTTCTAAAATATTAAAAATAGATGATGTGAATGTCGCAGTGGATACCCTTATATCCATAATCTCGCCCGTCATTGAAGAGCACACTAAGAAAACAAGAATAAGTAGGAGAAACATAATCCTCTGTTCTCTCTCTGTTTCCTCTGTCGCACCATTAAGGCCTGGAATTCATTACCAGCTCACGTGTTTCCTTCTTCCTACAGTCCCGGGTCCTTTAAGCGGGGCGTGAAAAAGCATATGATGAGGCCGTCAAGCTGAGTGTCACCATTGTCACACGGTATGTGTAAGTAATGGTGACCCTCTTTTCTGGGACTTTGCCTTCAGCTTACCATCAGGCAAGGCGAAGTCCAATTGACGTGTCCTATATAAAAAAAAAAAAAAAAAAAAAACCTAAAACCATGGATCACCCCTGGTTTACTCCGATGTATTAGAAATCGGGATAGGCTTCACACAAAATCAAAAAACGCTCCTAATAATATGATCTTAAAAATAACATACACACGCTATAGGAACTTTTGTAATTCACTACTTTGTAAATTAAAAACAGCATATGGGAAAAGTCTAATAGATAAAGCGGGGAATGACACCAAGGCTTTGTGGAAAGCTATAAAAACGATAACTGATTCTCAAAATACCAAAAGTAGCCCCGACGAGCTCCTACAAATATGTACAAACCCGCAAGACTCCACAAACAACGTTTGCAACTACTTCACAAGGGTAGGAGAAAGCCTCGCTGATGCAATAATTGCATTAAATCCCTGCCCAATACCTTCCGCAAACAACTCAGTAAACATACACGGCCCATCAAACTCAATGGCTCTCTTGGAAGTATCCGAATCCGAGATAAAAACTATTATGCTACTGCTCCGTCCCGAGTGCGCTGTGGGATGGGACGCCATCTCTATGCAAACACTCAGAGAATCCCAACAGGTATTAATTCCAGCCATCACGCACATCTGTAACCGAGCAATAAATACCGGAGTATTCCCAACCTCCTTCAAAAAAGCTATCGTACACCCTATCTATAAGAGTGGGGATAGGAACTGTGTCACCAACTATCGGCCTATTGCGGTACTAACTGCACTTTCTAAAATTCTGGAGAAAGTACTTAATAATGCACTGACGAAATACCTGAACAAATATAATATTTTGGCTAAAAACCAATATGGTTTCCGGACAGGTGTTTCGACAGAAGATGCCGTCCACGACCTAACCAGCGCTATAGTCGAAAACCTGGACACAAGAGTAAAGTCTCTATGTGTTTTTCTAGATCTCTCCAAAGCATTCGATACAGTCTCTGTCCCCATCCTCTTAAACAAGTTAGACAGGAGGGGGATACGAGTTTTACCCTTAGAGCTTTTTAGGGATTACCTCTCCTCCAGAAAACAGGTTGTTAAAATAGGAAGCTATTTAAGTGACGAGGAAACTGTATCCTATGGCGTCCCGCAAGGAAGTATAATAAGCCCGACCCTCTTCCAAATATACATTAATGATCTTTGCGCGATGTCCCTACCTCACACGAAAATTTTCACCTACGCAGACGATACAGCAATCCTAGTATCAGGCGCCAACTGGCAGTTAGTAAAAGAAAGAGCTGAATACTCAATGACTAGAATCATGGACTGGTTAAATGACAACTTGCTAACCTTAAATCTATCCAAAACAACGTATGTCCCATTTGCCATCTCAAAACTAAGCGATCCTCCGCAAGACTTCTGTATCAAAGCCCACACCCGTACTTGCACTACGCAAAACAGCAGACAGAGTGTCAGACGTCAGAGTTTCGCAAACACACGTAAAAACTGCAACTGCTATGAACTTATACAAAGCAAAAGTACAAAGTACCTAGGCGTGCAGATAGACAGTGCATTGAGATGGGACAAGCACATAAATCTCATGATCACTAGAACACGGCGTCTGGTGTATGTTTTCAAAACACTGAGAGACACCGCACCCCCCGACAAACTAAAACATGTATACATGGCCTTATGCCAGTCTATAATCCAGTATTGCATCACTATGTGGGGAGGAGCCGGGAAAACACTCCTCGTTGGCTTAGAAAGAGCACAGAGATCAATACTTAAGGTCATGACAAGAAAACCCTACCGATACCCATCACAACAACTATACCGCGATACCGAGCTGTTAACTGTGCGTCAGCTCTTTGTGCTCAGAGCCCTGTTAAAAAAGCACCCAAAAGTTCCCCCACCTGACCCAAAAAAACGCAGCCTTAAACCAGCGTGTCCCACGGTAGCCTGCAAAACGTCTTTCGCCCAAACACAATATAGCTGCTTAAGCGCCAAAATTTACAACATAGCTCATAAAAGCATAGGAATTGCAGGTACAAACCAAATGGAAGCTAAAAGCAAAATCACAAAATGGTTACAACAACTCGACTATGTAACACACACACACACACACACACACACACACACCATACACCACACATATACTCACACATCAGTAACATATTAATAAACAATAGAATTATAATTGATTAATACTTACGAAGCTACTGTATGACCGCCGCTCAGTAACAATCAATTGTTAATTACGCAACGTCTGTAGAACACTGCCTCCCAAAATACAGGCATTAGCCTAGTTTGGGTATCAGTACTCACCATTTAAGAAATTATAACCACCTCATTGATGTCAAAGTGATTGTAACTGTAAACTTTTTGAATGAATAAAATTTTTATTATTATTATTTATTATTGTTACAATGGTGGTACTCAGCTTGGCGGCCTAATCAGATGCTTTTTCACACCCCGCTTAAAGAAAAGGAAAATAGAAAAAATCACGTGATTAATAGACAGCCCTTACGTTTTGTGACTGGAATAACACCTGACTGTTAAGATAACACCATTTACACACGTCTGTAAGCCCGAAAATGATAAGTGTCATAGAAACTACGTAACTAGAATAGTTTTAAACGCAAGAAATTAAACATAAACTGGACTGTACTTAGTTATAATATTCAAGTCGTAACTACCACTGCGAAGTCTAGGTATGTCATAAAATGGAGTGCAGATTCGTATCGGATGGAGTTGTTTCAACCATAAAATACATCCTTATACTGAAGTTATGAATGCAATAAACCAAATGATAGATACGACTGAGAAATTTAAAAGTGAACAGTGGCTATTAAAATATTAACTAATATTACAAAGTACACCCTTCAAAGAGTAAATTTTTAGGGTTTCGTACCTCAAAAGGAAAAAAACGGAACATTTATAAAATCACTTTGTAGTCCGTCTGTCTGTCTGTTAAGACCTTTTCTCAGGTATGCGTATTAAATTGAAATTCAGCCCACATACTCAAGTCTATAACGTCTTAAAACTGTGCAAAAATCAAACTTCTAAGGCAACGCATTCAAAATATATAACGGTTTACGTAGCTTAAGTTACGTAACCCCCGGTGTCGCAAGTCCGACTCACACTTGACCAGCTTATTAAAACTATCAACGATTTGAAAAATATGAATTTGAGTAATAACTTACTAGTCTGACTAGAGTTCATTGACTATACTTAGAAAATAATATCATTAACGTGTAACATAAAACTGTAATAAAACTCAGACGTCTGCCTCAAGCCCGTCACACAATCACCTGTCTGTCTGGCCCGGTCCATCTCAGCCGTGTAATCAAATGCACGCGTGTGTGTTGCCAAACAAGGAGTTTTATAGCGCACCCATAACTTTTGTCCCGCAGTGTATTCGCGCAGATTGCAACACTATAATTTTATTAGTTGCAGCGGTGCAGGCCAAGAGAGTGCTAACTAACTTCGTGTTATGAATACGGCACCTGTTTATTATGTATTCAAGCGTGCAGACAGCCCCAGGCACTTCTCTGCAACTTCAGATATTTTGTGTTGAGTATATGTAAAGTTCTCGTTGTTTATAACAGTTATTATAGTTTGTATAATTTATTAATACAGTTTCAAAGCAGTATATCTAGTAGGCTGTTAAATACAAATTTGATTTTATCATCAGCGCTGTTTGAGTCTCTTAATTTTTGTGTTGTAAGCTATATTCATGATAATAGAACAAACTTGTGAAGTATGCAAGGATAGAAGTGCAAGTGGCGAGCTGCCTAATCCGAAGGGAACACTCCTTCATACAGGCTCCTATGTAGCCCAGTTATGAAAACAAGCGGCGACGCGCCTCGCGAGCCTCCCCGTTTCGGGGACGAGTTGGGGACTCTGTAGTCCCCACACCCGAGAAGAGGGCCAGATCGTGAGAGATGGCCCTGGGTTGGCCGGGGTGCGACGGATATGCCTGTCAACCTCACCTTCGGCAACTAAAACAACCCACAGAAGGCGTACGTTTTAGTCGGTTCGAGTCCGACATAACCTCTTCCACCGGCTCCGGTGGGGATCTTGCGCACGTAAAAAAAAAGTTATGAAAACAGAACTGTACTCACAAATTGTAGAAATATTGTACCCACCTTTGTACTCATATATTATGTGTTCTATGTACAACAATCTCAATCAATCAATTAGCCCATCGCAGTTCATTGCTGGACATAGGCTTCTCCCAATGTGCGCCATTTTTCTGATTCTCTTTTTGCCTTTCGCATCCAGTCTGTCCCAGCCATCTTTTTCAGGTCGTCCGTTTATCTGGTTAGGGGGCGTCCTACCTTCCGTTCCGTTTACCTACAACAATCTATATATGAATAAAAACATAATTATTATTTTTATTATTATATATATTTATGTGTATGTATGTAGCCTACATACACTGGCATGCAGACAAGGCGTGTTGAAACATAGTAATATGTTGAATCACGTAGGAATGAACAAGCAAAAATAAATTATTAACAGTTTTGCATTTCCCAACGGCATTCGCATGACTGTTTCACTATCATTAAAGTATGTGCGATAAATAGATCCATATTTTTTTAACATTTTAAGTAATTTGTCGGGTGACTTATGAATAGCATTACAAATTTAATTACTGAAGGGTTTCTGAAAATATAAACCTCTTTGAATTTATTTAATTTGAAATACCTATTTACGAAATTAATTGCTCCCAATCCGTTTTGGTACACCAAAAGAGCTCATGCTGATAAAATAAAATAAATATTTTTTTTCTAAATTAGATATTTTTTCATTGAGTAAATAATACATTTATATCGAAATATGAACTGTCAAGCATAATGACTCATGGATATTACTTCAATAACATCCATACAAAAAGAAAAAAAAAGAAAATAAAAGAAAAAGAAAGTAGTAAGCATCATCGTGATCATTCAACAAGCGCACGGCCCACCAGATGGAAAGTGGTTACCGTGGCCTATGGACGTGTGTAACACTGCCGACCCTGTAAGCACAGAGTTACTGTGCCGTCAGTGTAGAGGACAAAGCAGGACAAGCCTTTAGTCATCCCACTGACAGCACAAATTCTCCAGTGAGCGTCCACCTAATGGAAGGTGGTTACTGTGGCCTATGGACGAAAGCAACACCAAGGGCTTTATTTTGTGCTGACGACATATCCTGGTTGCATGCAAATTTTTCCATTTTGGAGCCTGAATTTCACTTACTTAGAACTCCTTTATTTGTAAGTTTTTTCTTTCTTTATATATTAAATTAATATAAAAAACCATCAATATAAAATACAGAAAGTACTCAAATATTGTATAACAAACCGGGCTTTCGTAAATCGTTAATTCGGCCGCTCCACCGCCGCCGCGCTAATAGAGTATTTGTTGTTATAACAAGGTCCGGCTACAAGTGGCATGGAGTGGACACCCATTGTGTTCTCGACAAACATGCCCTCGGTTCGTTCCAGCTAATTATGTTTTTGTTCTGTGTGCACATCGGAGAGGGCAAATTAGGGCGAAGATTGTTCTCTGTATTTTATGGAGGTTACACATTTTTGTGTGTGTAATAATTGTAGTGATGGCGTAGGATGAAACAATATTCTAGGGCAGATTACACTGCGCTATTTAGACTAAAACTATGGGTTATATTATACTGATTTTCGTATCATATCAAGCGAAAAATATATTCACAAAACATAAAATCAGTAACTTTCTCAAGCAAAGTGAATGTTAATAGTTTTGTTTAAAAATTCTTTTCAAAGGTTTTTGTAACACCACGCTGCGTTACTTTTAGAATTTAAATTAAACGTTAAAACCAAGATTTGAAAATGTCCAACGTGCTCTTATTTCAAAGACTAAACCTCCACTGCTTAAACAAAACGTGTAAAAAGTGTTCAATATGAGAAGTTGCAACAATGTGCCGGAACTCTGGCGTTTCTTCGGCGACTAACCATTGTGTACGGCTGCCGAGGGAATCGTGACCGTAAGCATGTTGCTATAAAGTCGTAAATACCAATCTGGAGTTTTATCGCAAAGTGCTCGGCTGCATCTTACATGGTCTTGTCGCGGTACTCAGACTCAGAAACTACAATTCTTTCGTTGCGGAAACCCCCAGGGAGTTCACTTCACCAGAGATAAAGGCGAAGTGTGTATTTTGCACCCACTAAAACCGCATGATGTTTGGTCAAGACTTACATATTACTAGGAGGATTAGAGCCAGCTACTCCCTATGAATGTTATCCCTGGGATCAAGCTTTTACCTATATACTTTTTTGTGTTTATAAGTAAATACTCACCTGCACACAGTGATCACCATTCTCAATTCAAGGTAGGCAGAGATCACATCCGTTCATCTTACATACCTAATGAGCTTATACTGTCATTAAATCTTTCATGCAAACCCAACGGTTCAAATGTTTCTGACCTGCAACTTTTTTTAAACATAACACTCTGCAAACCAAATAAATTTTGTATAAAGTTAAGTTTTATAGGAGGTAGGACACGGCGGTATTTCCGCCCGATTGAGCAGTCCGACTGGGGAAGTACCTCCGCCCTACCGAATACCGCGGTTATAATAACTTCGTGTTGTGTTCCCAGCGGTGAGTAGGGTAGCCAGAGCTCACTGGAGAATTTGTGCTGTCAGTGAGAAGACTAAAGGCTTGTCCTGCTTTGTCTTTTACTGACGGCACAGAAACTCTGTACTTACAGGGTTGGCAGCGCGACTGTGACTCTCTGGTGTTACAGACGTCCATAGGCCACGGTAACTACTTTCCATCAGGTGGGCCGTGTGCTTGTCTGCCAACTAAGTGGTATAAAAAAAAAAAGTTAGGGTTTTATAAAATTAACTATACTCATTTAAGTATAAATAAGAGTTAATCCATTTGTGGCTGTTATATACCTAGAACGATCCGCAAAGCTATTGAAACTAAAAAAAATCATCTAAATTTTAATAGAGAAAATATTTGGAGCGTAGGTACTATCAGCCTGGGACCCCGTCATCCAATTAATTAAGTCTAGGAAAATACAAAATACAATTAAGCTTTACAACAGAGCGAGCTATTTATGCGTAGATAGAGTCGCCAACTGTTCATCATATTTCGGGTACTTTCAGGTAATTTACACTTCAAACTATCATCTTTTGTCATCCTGCAATCATGGTTGCTGAAAAGTAGCCAAAACTTCGAAGAAAATGTAGATAATATCAAATAAATGGCGATACAAACTGGTAAAAAGTATCACAATTAAAAGTGTGCAGCGATATTCAGTTCGGTGTGACAGCAGGACTGTGAAAAGCAAGCACTTTTCGTGGACCTCTGGCAGTATTGTACCTTTTTTATACGTTGTACTCACACTCGCGGGTGACCGCTGCTGATTAAATTTCCTTTCAAGCTTTCTAAGAGTTCATCAGTTTCTTTCATTGCGTCCGACTGCAGATTTCAAGTTATAATAATATATACTTAACTATAATTGTGTATTTGGTTATAGTAACTATCAGTGCGGTGACGGAGAAAAAATACAAGTATCATCACTCCCTCTCATCCCCATGTCGTCAAGGGTGTAGTTAGAGATGGGAAAATACGCAGACGATACCACTGCGAGAGAGGGAACCTCGAAATAAACCCATCTAGCCAGCGTGAAAACATTGGGAGAGGTCTATATCCAGTAGTGGACTCCGATAGGCTAATTGAGAAATTAGTTAGTTATAGTCAAATTCAAAGTCAAAAATCATTTATTCTGCTTAGACCATTAAATCGGCACTTACAAAACGTCAATATAAAAAGAAATATGAAAGACTTTAGCAAACGGAGCACCGGTTTCAAATGCAGCCTGACAAGAACCCGGCAAGAAATTCAGTGGGTGTTTTTTTAGTCTATTTACAAACATTCACTAAGTCTACTTAGTCTAAATACAATAATTTGCTTGAGTAACATAGTTGAGCGAACAGTGTTTTTCCAAGCATGTTTATCATCTTAGTATTCTTGGATCTTATAATAGCCTTTCGGCACAATTTAATCTTTACTACAATAGTGTTATAGAGTAATAGTTAGCTATAGCGTAGTTATTTGTATGAAGGGATGATACAAATACACAACATATCACTCAACAACTTGGTGAAATGTCCCGGGGATATCGTTTCAACTTCGACGCTGTCCGTCGTTGTTGAGTGACATGGGGTATCCAAGGCGTTGGTTTGGGAGGTCACAATTAATTTACAATCAGTTTTATATACCTTGGAATATTTGCTCTTGAATATTAAATATTGTTATCAATATCTTTTGAATATGAATACATGCCTAATATGAAAAATCAGGAAACTTATTGTAGTCTTAGTTTCGACACACAGACACACATATACACACGCACGCACACACGCACACGCGCATGTACACTCACATCTACACATACCAATTTTGCCAATTTTCGTAAATTTGCAAAATTGATTGGATTACAATACTTAATAATATAAGCGAAATCATTGATAACTGGGATGTAATACAATATCAATAGTCTATAGCAAAATCTACTAATTTTGATTACCTTCTATTTATTTTTACTATACCATTTCAAGAGTTGGTGATCTCGAAAATCATTATAATCACGATAGCAGCGTTGTTTTCCGATTGCATCACAAGCTTCACCGATGTCAAGGTTTCGGCTTACTTACTATAATTACATACTTACATACATGCGCCTTTATCCCTGGGGAGTTAGGCAGAGGTGGATTAATACCCACATTTTACCAATAATTGTATTCGGTTCCACGTAATAGGGGGTGGAACCTATTGCCGTATTTCGGGCACTATTGTTGACTCGAGCCATGCATCTGAGGCTAAGTCAGGGCTGTATATATCTGACTGATGTAAAACAGCCCTACCCCTTAGTCGCCTTGTATGACACCGCATGGGAAGAGATGGGGTGGCCCTAATTCTACTCAGCCGGAAACCACGCGGCAACTTACTCAACACTATGGGAAAGGGTGCGGGTTGGGTAACCTCCACGTTGGCTTACCTGTTTCTTTTCCCTCTGGACCGCGGTCCTGGGGAACGGAAGCGGGGAGGCTGGTGCACCCTGGACGACGGTTAGTAGACTCTGACTCCAAGGAGAAGGAGCTCTGCTAGCCGTCGACCAATAACCCGACAAGCCCTTTTTAGGGCTAGCTGACCCTGAGGGGGTCGTGGTATGGCGGACCTGCAAGGCCCGCGGGAAGGGATTCGTAGAATCCCTTCCATCCCAAACAGCCCTTTTTAGGGCTAGCCTGTCGCTCCCGGTATCCCTCTGCTTTCAGAGGGGACATGGGGGCGACACAAGGATCCATGGGATCCAGGGACGGGCCGGCCTACTGCTCGCGCAGAGGCTGGCAGGCATTCGTGCCACCGTCGGTGTTGGGAGAGTTGGCTGCTCTCCCGCGTCGCGTAACCTCCAGGATATCGACAACGACCTGAGTGCTAGCCACACTTGGGAAGCCGATATTCTGAAGGCCGAGGGGCTTGCCTTAATTGACCGGGCCGCGACAAGGAAAAGTCTGAAAAACCCGACAGCGAAGTCGCTTAAAACCTACGGATACCAGGGGACCTCCGTAGTATGTACCCCGCTTCCCGGAATGGCCGTCACCCGGGGAGTGTAATTTTATCGGTTCTTCTCGTGGGATAAGATATGGATAAACTTAAACATACACCTAAACCCAAACCCAGTGAAACAGTCTGCGCGGAGGTCGCGCAGCACCACGACGCGGAGGTCGCGTCCCAAACCGCGGTGTCGGAGGAATTCGACACCGCCACGGAGACGAGTAGGGCGAACAGCCCGGTGGGCCTACAGACCCGGAAATCTGTACGGCGGAAGAGGAGATTCAGGAAGAAGTCTCTTCCTCCTCCTTCCCCTCCACCACAGAAGACGGAGTCGGACTTGGAGCTCACCTTGACCGACTTCTCTTCCACCAGCAGCAGTCACGACGGTGACGAGACGCTGCATCCACCACCGCCGAAGCTGCTAGCGGTCAGCCGCACGCAGCTGCAGCGTGGTGATAGCCTCAGGGCCCCGGAGGATGTGGAGGCGCCGCCGAGTTCCTCCACCTCGGCGGCGTCCTTACCCTTACCTCGCGCCGACATAATGTCGAAGGAGGTAATAGAAGCCCTAGAAGGTTGGGCCGGGGCCCGCACCGATTCTCCAACGCCGGAGGAGCACCGGGTCACACAGGCGACGACGCGGCTTGTCGAGATCTTCGACCTCCTGAGGGCGGAGCTAGCCGAGCTGCGGATCGACAGGGCTCATTTAGGCAGGAGGCATGTGGAGCTCCTGGAGAATAATGAGCGGATGGCGGCCGAATACCGCAAGGAGATGGGGAGGATGGCGGCCGAACTGGCGAGCCTCCAAGCGGTCGTCGCTGGGCTGCCGGCGGAGCGTGTGACGCGGTCGGCGCGGAGGCGACTGGTGGCGCAGCCAACGCCGCCGACGCGGCCGCTGTTGCCCGTGCGGTCGAGGTCGCCGCTGCGGCCGGAGTCGCTGGCGCAGCCGACGCCGTCGGGGCGGCCTGCGCGGCCGCTATTGCCCGTGCGGTCGAGGTCGCCGCTGCGGCCGGAGCCACTGGCGCAGCCGACGCCGTCGGGGCGGCCGGCGCGGCCGCTGTTGCCTGTGCGGTCGAGGTCGCCGCTGCGGCCGGAGCCTCTGGCGCCGTCGGAGTCGCCGCAGCCGGGGCCGCCGAAGTCGCCGGCCCGACCAGTTCAGCCGGAGTCGCCGGTGCTGCAGCCGGCTCGGCCTGCGGACCCGTTGGCGCTCTGCATGGCGGCAATAGCTGCCATGGAGAAGCGCCAGGAGGAGGCGCTGGCGGAGCAGCGGGCGTGGCGGGTGGCGCAGGAGGAGCGCACCCGGAGCTGGCTGGAGTCCATAATGGACTCCAGCCGCCGACCGCCATTGGCGGCTCCGGCCGGATATGCCGGGGCGGTTAAGAGGGGCCCCACCTGTCCGGTAGTGGCGGGGTCCCCGCAGGGGTCGGCCAGCAGCCCGTCCGCTGCGTTTGCCGCCCCTGCCGCTCCGCCCGCTCGGGCTGCTCTCGCTGTGGGGGCTGGGAGCCCCCCCCAGGATGCGCAAGTTGCCCGGCCCAGGGGAAGGGGGAAGGGGAAGGGCAAGGGGAAGAAGTCCCCAGCCCTAGCCCCGGCCCCAGCTCTGGCCCGAACTTCGGCGGGTATAGCCGCCACGAGCTCCTCGCCGGAGGGGGGCTGGGAGGTTGCTGGCGCCTCCAAAAAGCGGCGCAAGGCGAACCGAAAGGCAGCCAAAAAGGCCAGGAGGGCTGAGGCTGCTGCGAGGGGAGTGCCGGGGAGGCTGCGCGTCCCCCGCTCAACCGCCGTCGACCTTACGATGACGGCGGAGGCGGCGGATAGGGGCGTGCAGTACGCCCAAATTGTCACGCAGGCGAGAGCCTGCGTTGACATGAAGGCCCTCGACATGCCGGGCCCCATCCGGGTGAAACCCTCGGACGGGTGCTCGGCTTCTCGAGATCCCAGGCGCTTCGAGCAGTCCCCAGGCTGATGCCCTAGCGGCTAAGCTTAGGGAGACGCTTGACGCAGCCGACGTCCGGGTGTCCAGGCCCAACAAGTGCGCAGAACTGCGCATTTCGGACCTGGACGACTCCATCACGGCGGAGCAAATCCGCCTCACCGTGGCGGAGGCCGGGGGCTGCCCCCTAGATACGGTTAAGGTCGGAGCGATCCGCTTCGGCCGCCGTGGACTGGGGGCGGCAGTTGTCGGCTGCCCCATCGCAGCAGCCAAAAAGGCTGCCGACCGGGAGTTCCTCGCCGTTGGAGGCGTGGTGCGGGTGCAGGTCCGGCTCCTGCAGGCTCGACCGACTAGGTGCTATAGGTGCCTGTTGGTCGGCCACGTGGGGGTGCAGTGCACGGCGGCGGTGACGGTCGGTGACCGCTGCTTCCGCAGTGGCCAACCCGGCCATACGGCCGGTGGATGCGAAGCTCCGCTGCACTGTTTTAGGTGTGCAGCGGGGGGCAAACCGGCCGACCATAGGGTTGGCAGCAAGGCCTGCACCGGGGGGGAGCCGAAGCCGCAAGGCGGGAGCTCCACCCAAAGTTCGCGGCGGGATGCGGAGATGGTTCCATAATGGATCCTCAGCTCCGCATCCTGCAGGCGAACGTGGGCCACGGTGCCGATGCTCAGGGTCTTCTGCTCCAGAACATGGCACAGTGGTCCGTACACGTCGCCGCTGTCGCCGATCCGTACACCCACCGGCACCTGGGGCCTGCCTGGGTGGTCGACCTGGACGGGTCGGCGGCACTGGTGTACAACGCCGCTATGGGTGCCCCCCTCCTGTTGTCGTGGCAAGGGAGCATGGCATCGTAGCGGCGCGTGTGGGGGAGATTGCGGTCGTGGCCGTCTATTTCACGCCGAGCCTACACCGACGCATAGGGGAGTACCGGCAGTCGCTGGAGCGACTGACCGACGTCGTCAACGCCTGTCATCCTCATCCGGTTCTTGTGCTCGGGGACTTCAACGCCTGGTCAGTGACCTGGGGGTCCCGGCACACGAACCCACGAGGTAGGGCTCTGGAGAGCTGGGCCGCTAATCACGGTCTAGTTCTCCAGAATCGCGGGGCCGAAGCCACGTTCGTGGCCGCGGAGCGCAGTTCGATTATCGACCTATCGTTCGCAGGCGCTTCGCTGTCGCACCGTGTGCGGGACTGGCGTGTTGTTGTGGGGGTGGAGACACTGGCGGATCACCGATACGTTCGGTTTGATGTCTCCCCCCCCGCGGGTGATGCGCCGGTCATACCGGCCCCACGCGAGCCACGCTGGGTGCTTGGGAGACTGAATCGGGAGGTCCTCCTGGAGGCCGCCATCGTACAGGCCTGGGCCATTGCGCCGGACAGGCCTGTCGATATCGACGATGAGGCGGTGTGGTTCCGGGAGGCCATGACTCGTGTCTGCGATGCGGGTATGCCTAGGGCACCACCCTACAGTCCGAGGCGTCGGGTCTACTGGTGGTCTGCGGAGATCGCGAGGCTACGGCAAGCCTGCGTGATCGCGCACCGCCGGTGGACCAGACTCCGTAGGAGGCGTAGCCGAACCGCAGATACGGAGCCCCGAGTGGCGGAGCTTCATGTGGGATACAGGGAGGCCAGAGATGCCCTCCGAGCGGAGATTAAGCGGGCGAAAGCCGCGGCTTATAAGGAGCTCATGGAGACGCTGGAGCGGGACCCATGGGGGCGGCCTTACCTTATGGTAAGAGGAAAGCTGCGCCCCCGGGCCCCGCCGTTGACCCGGGTTCTCCAGCCAGCTCTGCTCGGTGGAGTGGTCGAGTCCCTGTTCCCGGCGCGAGCGGAACACGTTCCGCCGCAGATGACTCCGCCACCTCGGTCGCCTGTGGCGCCCAGTGTGGTAGTTGACGACGAAGTCCCCGAGGTCACTTGGGTAGAACTGGAGCTGGCGGTGCGAAGGCTTAGAGCCAAGAAGAGCACCGCCCCGGGACCCGACGGCATTCCAGGCCGCGCGTGGGTCCTAGCTCTGGGAGAAGACGGTCTCGAACCCCGGCTGAGAGGGTTCCTCAGCGCATGCTTGGAGCGGGGCCAGTTTCCGAAGATGTGGAAGACGGGGAAACTGGTCCTCATCCGAAAGGAGGGTCGCCCGGCGGACGAACCGTCCGGCTACCGGCCCATTGTGTTGCTCGACGAGGTGGGCAAGCTCTTTGAAAGAGTTATTGCGAAGCGCCTCGTCGAGCACCTCTCTGGTAGGGGGCCGGACCTGGCGGATGCCCAATATGGCTTCCGCCGGTGGCGGTCCACCGTGGATGCCATCATGCGCGTGAGGACTTTGGCGGAGGAGGCAGTTGCCCGGGGTGAGGTGACGTTGGCGGTGTCCTTGGACATCTCCAACGCGTTCAACACCTTGCCCTGGAGTTGCATCAGGGAGGCACTCGTGTACCACGGTGTGCCTCTCTACCTCCGCCGCATAGTCGGGGCGTACCTGACGGAGAGAGCCGTCATCTACCCAAGTGCGACCGGCGTCGGTCGGCGTGAGATGTCGTGCGGTGTTCCACAGGGATCGGTTCTCGGGCCGCTACTGTGGAACATTGGATACGACTGGGTGCTTCGCGGTGAGCTTGCGGACGGCGCCGCCGTCACGTGCTATGCGGACGACACGCTAGTGACGGCGAGCGGAGCTACACACCGCGAAGCGATCCTGAGGGCCACGACCGCGGTTGCACAAGTCGTGGAACGGATCCGGCGGCTGGGCCTTGAGGTGGCTTTGCATAAATCCGAGGCCATGTTCTTTCATGGACCTCGGCGCACGCCACCACCTGGTTCCAGTCTCACAGTGGGAGGCACTCTCATCGGCATCAAGCCCCAGATGAAATATCTGGGGCTCGTGCTCGACGGCCGGTGGGACTTCGGGAAGCACTTCCGAAGTCTGGGCCCCAAATTGGCGGGCACAGCCAACGCTCTGGCGCGGCTACTGCCCAACCTGAGGGGCCCGGATGACTCCTGCAGGAGACTCTACGCGGGTGTCGTGCGGTCCATGGCCCTGTACGGGTGTCCCGTGTGGGCGGACACCCTGAGTGATCGGCACATGCTTCTGCTGCAGCGTCCGCAGCGGAAGTTGGCGTGCCGCATCATAAGGGGGTACCGCACGATATCATTCAACGCGGCGAGTCTCCTCGCCGGATCGCCACCATGGATCCTGGAAGCGAGATGCCTTTCGGCGCTATACAGGTTCCGAAGGGCGGCGCGGGAGCGGGGTCACGATCCCGAGCCCGAAGAAATTCGGGCCGTGAGATCCCGGCTCCACAGGGAAATGGTGGCAGAATGGGAGAGACGACTTGGGCAACCAAGCGCAGGGCACGCCGTAGTAACGGCGGTAAGACCCATCATGGGGGAGTGGCTAGAGAGGCCACACGGCAGCCTCTCGTACCGTCTGACGCAGATGATCACCGAGCACGGATGCTTCGGAAAGTATCTGCGTCGGATGCAGAAAGAGCCAACGTCCGAGTGCCATCACTGCGACGCGAGCGAGGACTCAGGTCCGCACACGCTCACCGAGTGTTCGGCGTGGGAGACGCCGAGGCGGGAGCTTGTGGCGGCCCTG
The DNA here is from genome assembly GCA_963662185.1 of Eilema griseolum. Lineage (NCBI taxonomy): Eukaryota > Metazoa > Arthropoda > Insecta > Lepidoptera > Erebidae > Eilema > Eilema griseolum. The sequence goes on from OY759240.1 coordinate 27,209,617, forward strand.
GGAGTGAGGGTTCTCACGCTCTCCACCTTGCTCGCGGCGATGGTTCGCTGCGCGGATGCGTGGGCGGCCGGCGCCTCCTTCTGCGAGCAAGTAATGCTCGTGAAGGAGGAGGCGGGGCGGGAGCGGCAACGGGAGCGACGAAGGATCGCTAGACAAGCTGCCCGCGCACGAAGGCAACTCGGGCGTCGGAGGTCGATGAACGACCTCCGCCCCCCATGAGCGCCGGCCTGGGGGTGACAGGTGAAGCCGCCTGTCACCCTTGCAGAAGCAGGCCGCGGCGGCGGCGCGCGTGGCGCGCCTCCCCGTTTTCGGGGACGAGTTGGGGACTCTGTGGTCCCCACACCCGAGAAGAGGGCCAGATCGTGAGAGATGGCCCTGGGTCGGCCGGGGTGCGAGGGATATGCCTGTCAACCTCACCTTCGGCAACCGAAACGACCCACAGGCGGCGTGCGTTTTAGTCGGTTCGAGTCCGACATAACCTCCTCCACCGGCTCCGGTGGGGAGGTATCCGTGGGGATTTTGCGCAAGTAAAAAAAAAAAAAAAAACACTATGGGAAAAACTGTTTTCTTGTCAAATGTACATTTATTTTTATATATAGGACACGCCAACTTGACCTCATCTCGCCTGATGGTAAGCTAAAGGCAAAGTCTCAGGAAAGAGGGTCACCATCACAGACACTAAGCGTTACAATGGTGGGTTCGAAATAAATGTACAGTGGTACGTAGACGTCTTGGTAAATGCCACAGTGGAGTTCGTTGCGTCTCGACCCGCACTTTGGAAGCAGTTGTTGGCTTAAGTAGAATTATACTGAAGTCAATAAGAAACAATTGTATTGTTTCACATTGAAATTGAAAACTTTGACTTTGATTTTGTTATCGACATCTCATCATACGTATCGCATTCAAATTACAGTACCATAAATAATCAGAACAGTACACAAACACTGTACAATCGGAAATAAACGAGTTTACTCACAACACATACCGATTTGTATGCAGTTTTCGGCCATTCACATTTTCATAGAACAATTTATTGTTCAAGCGATTTTAATATTAACCTGACAGATCTCGATGAGACTCTATATTGACTGAAATGGGAATATCTGACTGCTGAGCTAAGAATTATGGAAATATATTGAACTCCAGATGTCGGTATTGAAAAAGCTGAAGAGCAGACTTATGAGATGCGATTCGTCTGTACAGAAGAGGTTGCAGCGACTGAGCAATTTTGCTGAAGTTTTGTGTAAAATTACTTAACACAACGTGTAGAAAATAGCGTGAATTTTATATAGATACTGGAACCCTCTAAGCAGCCAAATAATTTCGATGGTACCCTCTAGAAAAGCAGGCAGGCAACGCGAGTGTGACACCCCTTATTGCATACGTACATAGGCCACAGAAATCATTTTCCATCAAGTAGTCCGTGTGCTTTTCTGTGGCATACAAAAAAGATATAACTTTATTGACTTTATTGAAAAACAACGCAATAATACATGTTTCCACTAAATAATAGTTATAACATCTTTCACCTGACAATTGTTCTAAAAATTCTTATGGTGGCACTTCTCATCGCTATTCATATTTGCGTATTTGACATATCTGACAAACAATTACCATGTATGGTCAGTGAATTTGACAAAGCATTTGCTTTATTGTCTAATTGGCCAAATAAGTGCATTGACAAGTTATTTTTATTTAATTCTTTACGGCCAGTGTCAAAATGTGGTGGCAATTCACATGTGACACCTCACATGTGAATTGCCACAAATCAACAAATGCTCAATAGCAAACACAAATAGCCAAGCGAAAAGTGCCACCAAAAAATTAATATCGAATTCGCTATAGAAACTTGTGCCTTAGGTACATTGTTAGCTGTTTGCCATACTCAGCTCTGTCTACGAGACAGTTAGCTATTTATCTGTGAAACTAAGAGATGGAATATCCCAGTGAGTGGGTATCAAGCGGCGATCGGGCATCACAAAGCTCGTACAGATTCCATTACAGATGTGCTGTGTGCTTGTACTCGTTCGTATCGCGCAATACTTTCTATTTGCCGAATGCATCCACTGAGACGTTTTATACCTTTTTTCTTCACTAATATTGAAATACGTACGTTTGTTTGTGCAGTGAATTCTTTTTTCTTTATCTGGAATGGTCTTACTTAGATTTTTAGAGTCCTTCTAATTGCGTAAACAAAAGGTTTTCTTATTTATTTTTAATATTAATTTGATTGAAAACACAGAGATGGCTAGGCTAATCTACAAACTATCAAATTATTTTTATTCTGAAATAGTACTGGTGAAGAAAATAAATAATAGTTTAGATTATTGCATTAAAATGAATGTAACTTACTTGAGAGACGAGCCAGATGATGTTTAGGTGACAACTCTGAATTTATCGCCTCAGTTGGGGTTTCAGATTCAATTATGCATCGTATAGTATAAAACACAAACTTTAAACTGGTGCAGATGAAGATTGTAAGGTACTATAATTCATTAACAATAAACTAAAGATATCATGTGTTTGTTCGCCATTTCATTTAGAAAATAAAGAAATGAACTTAGTACAATGATTGTCTTAAGAGAGCTACAGAAAATAAAACATAGAATGATAGATTATATTCATTAGACTAATTGTAGGAATGTGATTAACTTGTCGACAGCGAATAAAGTCACGAACAACGTCTAGTCTGTTAACAAAAGTACGACACATCCATCACATTCCAGCTCAGCATTATTAGTTAGTCTATAGACATGTACAGAGTACGTTCGTCTGTCTGTGATCCACCATTTTAGTTTACGAGCTCCATATGTTCCCGACTCATCGCTTCTTTTACGACACATAATAGATTCTGTTTTTAAGCTCGACTGTTTAAGTTAGAGTTGAATAGAAAATTACTTTATGGATAACTCAGACTGTCTCAAATCTATATATTATGTATATAAAAATGAATCACCGATATGTATGTACGTACGCAAATAATTGTTAAAAGTCTGCACTAAATAGGATATTTTTTGTTTTTAGTTCTTTAAAGGTTTGAATGAAAGGAAATTTTAATAATATAAGTACTATAATTGCACAGGTGCGAAGTCAGGGCGCTCAACTAGTATATAATAAAGTATGTTTCATAGTTGACTGCACTTTTATTTGAAATTTCATTAATATCTAATGAAGTTCGAATAGTAGTAGAATAATAAAAATTAGTGAGAATTCATTAATCAAGAAATTGACAAGCTACGACCAGAATGTTTAGTATGATGAGGCAGTTGAGCGAACCCTGGCGACTGAGTCACCTGGAGACTGAGGCAGGCTCTGCAGATTAGGAGAGACCTGAGATTCCTCTTGGTCCACTTCTTAACGTGCGTCGCCATGAACAAGGCATTGAGCAAGGAAGACTCCCACCTGAGTGCCGCCTGACGGGCTGCACGCGCTGGCGGAGTGCTCGTTCCGCTAGCGTGTGCAGCTTGTGCAGCCCATCTGTCCCTAAGCGAAAATAAGACGGAACGATGGCTCTTTCAGTTTCTGAAGAAGTGTCAATCACTTTATTCTAGAAAAATTCACAATAATACCTAGCAATGCGTGGATATTAGAATGTTAAAACACCTCTGACAACCCCAACAGCTATATGCAAGCGTGACTAGGCCATGTATAAAATGATAAACATTACTTACACGCGTTACGTAACCCCAAAACATTCCTATACATATTTGTACATTCGTGAACATTCATAGATAACATCAAAGGACTATATTTTTTCTTCAGAAAATGTGTCGCTTTGGAGCCGACAAGTGAGGAAATAGACTGCTTCCCGGTGATTGTAAACTATGGGAGGTCAATTTGTCAATGTCTCCTGGACTAATATATTATTTATCTATACGGTGTCGGTGTCTTGACAAAGCAGCAGTGAAGGACATCAGTACCAATGGTTGAACAAAAAAAGCTATATATTTCGTGAGAACAAGAAACATAACATCCTAAAACGACGATAGCCTAGTGACTAAAGTGTTGGGATTGAGAGAGAACTTATGTTATTCAAACCAAAACCTTTTTTTAAGATGAATATTGGTTAGTTGTAGTTCATTTACATAGTTATCAAGCAAGCAAATCTAAGTTATTGTTTTATTTAGACTCATCATTGAGGGATTTAGGAGGATAGAAAAAGACCCCTTTTTAAAAAGGCCTTCACGCAAAAAAAATTATTTCAAACCCGGAGTTCGCACTCTTAATTCTCTTTTATATGAATTGTTTAGTTTGATCTTTACGGGCGGGAGGCAGTCCCCCCTACGTCAAAAGAAAAGCACGAACCAGAGTCTGGTTTATCAATCACAAGTATATATATGGGCTTGCAGATTAAGATTTTGGTGGGGCCCTATACACTTGAGGTTTATATGACCCTTAACTACTTAATTAAATTAAATTACTTTAAAAGTAATATCACTAACAGAGCTACAGTACAAGGAAGCCGTAATGAATAGAGTTAATTTGATCACGTATGCCAGTAATGGGAAGCACGGCGTATGCGAGCAACTCGAGCAATAAGCAGTTAAACAGTAAGCAATGCTGCGTAGGTTGCATTGCAATGTACTTGTGGGGACGTACGAATCTGATTGTTGGTAAGGACACGTGGCTTTGTTAAGAAAAGGGCTTGAACGCGAATGTGGCCCCAAACTGATGAGACGCGGAAGTCCGCAGTGAACGATGTAAAATATTTGCCCGCGGACGAGAATTCAGTAGTACAACTTCTCCGCAAATCAGATTTCACGCAGATACGCGTAGTCGCGGTGTTTTTGTGCAGTAATCTACTACAAATCTCATCAAGTCATCCGCTCATGTATGTTCCGCATCCCACTGTATAGGCACAAGTCTATTCACTGCGATGCGAAATGCTTTATTGAATCGATTCGAGTGTCTGACTCCCATCCCCGCTGGCCAGCGGAGGGGTATCCGTGGTGATTCCCCACGAAAAAAAGAGAGGTTACGGAGGATTCACTAACTTTGACTTAAATAAAAAAAAATCATAGATATCCAAAAATTATAAAAATTGATATGAATGTTTTTATGCATATTATAATATAACATAAACTCACGCCTATATCCCCGAAGGGGTAGGCAGAGGTGCTAGCACCCACATTTTGCCAGTTTATGTTTAGGTCCCAATGTAATAGGTGGCGAGCCTATTGCCATTAACCGGGCACTTATAAACCTGCGATAAATACACACTTAGCTTCAAAAAGCATCGAAAGGTCATTGGTGTGTGCCATGGTAAACCTGGGATCGAACCCGAGACCTCGTCTCAGCAGTCCATTACCCATAGCACTAGGCTACCGCGGTCTCCAATATAATATATTGTCTATAATATACATAAATGTATCTAAGTGTTTATGTCATACGCCGTTTAGACCCTTATTACAGTTAATTAAGCAATGTTGACTATTTTTTTTTTTTTTTTTTTACGTGCGCAAAATCCCCTCGGATACCTCCCCACCGGAGCCGGTGGAGGAGGTTATGTCGGACTCGAACCGACTAAAACGCACGCCGCCTGTGGGTCGTTTTGGTTGCCGAAGGTGAGGTTGACAGGCATATCCCTCGCACCCCGGCCGACCCAGGGCCATCTCTCACGATCTGGCCCTCTTCTCGGGTGTGGGGGCTACAGAGTCCCCAACTCGTCCCCGGAAACGGGGAGGCGCGCCACGCGCGCCGCCGCCGCGGCCTGCTTCTGCCAGGGTGACAGGCGGCTTCACCTGTCACCCCCAGGCCGGCGCTCATGGGGGGCGGAGGTCGTTCATCGACCTCCGACGCCCGAGTTGCCTTCGTACGCGGGCAGCTTGTCTTGCGATCCTTCGTCGCTCCCGCTGCCGCTCCCGCCCCGCCTCCTCCTTCACGAGCATTACTTGCTCGCAGAAGGAGGCGCCGGCTGCCCACGCATCCGCGCAGCGAACCATCGCCGCGAGCAAGGTGGAGAGCGTGAGAACCCTCACTCCCAGGGCCGCCACAAGCTCCCGCCTCGGGCTGACTCTTGATTTAACAAGCAATGTCAGACAACAAGAAGGTCCTAGAACATTTATTGACTCACATGCTCTACATGTACCATCTCACCGGTACCATCTTCAAGCCCGTATGTTTCCACCAAACTATTTCCAAGCTGCATAATCGTGTGCATTGATGTGATATCACAGAACCTGTGGAGTATCGCTGTCACACACCTCAGGTATGTGTAATGAAGCTTACTTCGTCCCACACTACTTGCGACACTCGCCCCAAGTTTGTAGAACTATGCACAGGAGAGAGGAATCTTCGCAGACTCAAGTGAAGGTTATTGGCATCAAATAATTTCTATTGGGAATTTGTCGCTTTGGATTTATATAGGGGACGCTTTTTGGAATTTTCTCCAGAGTTATATATAAGTACATGTTTAAATTGTAATCGATTTTATTTCCTAGTCAGATGGATCTTCATTTGTTTATCCACGAAACTGGTAAGCAAAGGTGGTCTCATTTTTGGTCTCGTTTCATAATTGGCGTGCTAATTGCTGTAGATGAAGATCTTTTTTCAGACTCAGCTAAGTATTTTTACCCAATACAAAATTCTCAAAGAAGTGGGCCATAATTGGCAAAAAATCTAACCGAATCACTAAATCTAGTTTAGGTGAAAAATGAATAAGTAATATTTTATAAACGAAACTTGATTTCTTTTCGAACGAGGCCGAACACAATCTGATAACTATTATTACTTTTCTATTTTGTTATTGCCTAGAATTTCTCAAGCAGTCTAATCTTATTTAGGTCAATTCGGGGTCACTAGATTGACGAGACAGATTGGTGTTAATCAATCAATTAGTATCTATTTCAAAGGGCGTATAGTGAATGGTATTTAAAACGTTATTGACGATATCTTAGTTAATAATATAAAGACAAATATACTGTATTTTCTCTTTAATAATGTACTAACGTGTAACTGTTTCATATCCTAATAAATAAATAACGTAGCGAAATAAAACGAATATCTTTGTTGTGTCAAAATTTAAGTTTATGTGTGCGTAGTTAAGATCTAAATAGCGTAGTAAAATATAGTCTAGAATATTTTTAAGCTGCTATTTCTCTCGTTAAATTTTCACAAAAAAGACATTGTAAGCTTAACCCCATATTTTGTGCTACTTATCTGCAGAATAAGTAATGCAAAAACTTGGTGTTTCTTCTCCCGGAGGCAAGTAAAAACTTAAAGTCAGATCCATCACATATGAGTTTCTCCGACGAACACTATCCCCAGATTAGGAAGCGTTCTCACAGTTTCGTAACACAAAACATTATGAACTTTATAACAAAGACGGTTGAATTTATAATTGATAGTCGACAGTTACGTGAAATCTTTATTACATTTTCTGCACAGCGCTCCTGTTTCCAGTGTTATTGCAAATCCTGTTTCACTTGTATATTTCAATTTATAAACCTCCACCGCCGAGACAAATATGGTAAAACTTGAACCAATTCATAAGCTAATAGACGTTATAATTTGACAATTAAAATGAGCAAATGTATTACAAATTCTCATACAAGATATGTAACAAGATATTATAAAACTATAGAAGATGTGGTTCCCGGCAGAGTCGAATTTGGACCACCCTATCTCTTCCCATGCGGTGTCGTACAAGACGACTAAGGGTTAAGGTCGTTTAAAATCAGACAGATATATACAGCCCAGACTCAGCCTCAGATTCATGGCTCGAATCAACAATAGTGCCCAAAATACGGCAATAGGCTTACCCATAGAGGGTACGTGGGACCGAATAAAATTATTGGTGAAATGTGAATGTTAATTCACCTCTGCCTAACCCTCTGGGAATAAAGGCGTGATTATATGTATAGAAGATGTTGTTATTAATATAGGAACGAGGTTACTTCAGTCATGTAATGAGAATATATTTTGTATGTGGTAGTACCGACGTGCACGCCTCCAGTGCTATATATTATAACATGTCTAGAACCTTGGAGAATATTGTTTTACTAATTATGTGTTTATATAACATCATCATCAGATTTTTCTACTATAGAACTTAAACTTAACATGTTCATGTTGGAGTTATACAATAGAACAACATAGGAAACATGTTTGTATAAAATAATACTGTTATTTTCTTTGCCTATGTAATATTAATAGAATAATTATTTTCGCAGAATAATCAAGGTAAAACAATCAGTCAAAGTCAAAGTCAAAAATCATTTATTCTGTATAGACCATTATATCGGCACTTACAAAACGTCAACAAAAAAGGAACATGAATCTCAGTTTAGTAAATGGACCACCGGTTCGAAACGCGGCCCCGACCTGAGAAGATTCCGGCAAGAAACTCAGCGGGCATTTCTTTTTTTTGATCTATTTACAAACATACACTTAGTATACTTAATGCACAGCTCATTTCCAAGCTTGTTTATCATCCAAGTATTCTTGGATTTTTTTATTTTAATATTAACCTTTCTGGCACAATTTACGTTTAACGATTATTTTAAATTTAAACACAGGTAAATCCCTAATTTAATTAGGCAGTTTGTTAAAAAAGCGTATACGGTTGCCCTGGGATGAATGACTAATTTTTTCAAGTTGACTACTACAGACTACAACATTGTTTTTGTGTCTGGTATTTATTTAATGCTGGTCACGAACTCTGGATAATTTTGAAACATTTTTCCGTACATACATGAGGTTCTCGAAAATATATTGTGACACTACGGTTAAAATGTCTATCTCTTTAAACTTTTCTCTGAGGGAGACTCTTGGGCCTCAATTATAAATAGCTCGCACATCCCGCTTTTGTAACACAAATATTGTGTTTAAATGTGCAGAATTACCCCAAAGGAGAATTCCATAGCTCAAAATAGTATGGAAATAACTGAAATATACTATTCTATCCGTATCCACGTCTGTTAAGGTCCTAATCTTTTTTACAGCGTAGGAGGCCGCACTTAATCTACATGCTATTTTATCAATATGTGATCCCCACTGTAGTTTAGAGTCAATACTCAAGCCCAAGAATACTGTCGATTCCACAAGATTCAACACCTGTCCATTGAGTTGTATAATTGGTTTCCACCTTTGCAATATTGGGTAGAGTAAATTTTATACATTAAATTTTGTTCCCATTCAGGCAAAGATTATTTGTACTAAACCAATGTACCACTCTTGTGATTGCACCATTCATTTCGTCATAATTATTTTGGTCCCTCTGAATTTTAAAAATTAACGACGTATCGTCAGCAAATAAGATAATATTATTTATGTCCCTTACGTAGTAAGGGAAGGTCATTAACGTATGCTAATATAAGTCATAAGGAAAGGGAAATACCAAGGTATTAAGATCACTTTGAGTACTTCGTTAATTTATTTTTTATTTATTTATTGTATTCATTACACACATCTTACACTATCATTACAGAAAAGTCCAATGCGATAGTGTAGACATAAAAATAAAAAATAAAAATCGAACACAAACACAGCCAATGAGTAGGTACAATATAAAACAAATATTAAACATAAATAAAAAATAATAAAGATCAACTTGAATTAGAACTAAAATTAAATAATACAAACATCACATCTCATGATACAATCAATTAGAATTAATTAATTACTTTACCAAATTGATTAAAATATGTTTTTTATACTACTTAGGTGGCAGACAAGCACACCTGAAGGGAAGTGGTTACCGTGGCCTATGGACGTATGTAACATCAAAGGAGTTACACTCGTACTGCCGACCCCGAAAAAACCATCTAATGCCCTTCTTGAAGGTTCCCATATTGTAGTCGCCTGGAAATGGAATAACCTCGGCAGGGAATTCATTCCACAGCTTGAGCGTGCTTGGGATGAACTTCCTTTCAAAGCGCACAGTGTGCACCCTTTCCTTTACAACAATGTGCGTCTGCTCTTAACTAAAATAACAAAATAACTATTTAAGAAGGCTGTTCTGAATTTAAAGTGTCTCTGAGTGGTACTCTGATGTATAGGAATACCACTCAATCGGAAATAGTATGTTAAGTAAATTAGGTACTAAGACATAGGATGCGGCTGTTTAACATCAGACAGAAATAACACAGCCTAGACTCAGTCTCAGATGCATACATACAACTTGCTGCTCAATGCGAAGAAAACTAAATGTGTAAAGTTTGCTATGCCAAATGTAAGACAGGCAGATATTAATATTAAAATGAATAACGAATCTGACCAAATAGTCAATACCACAGTTTTTCTTGGAATAACTCTATATAGTAAACTGCAATGGGGTTCTCATATCACAGCCTTGGCAGGAAGACTTAGCTCAGCTGCCTATGCGGTTAGAAAGATAAGGTCACTGACTGATGAGGAAACTGCACGACTAGTTTATTTTAGCTACTTTCATAGCGTTATGTCATACGGTCTGCTGCTGTGGGGCTCAACTGCCGATGTTGAAACTATATTTGTACTACAGTAACGAGCGATACGAGCGATCTATAGCCTCGGACCCCGTGACTCGCTGAAAGAACTTTTCAAAGAAATTAATATTTTAACAGTTGCTTCTCAATACATCTATGAAAATATCTTATATGTACGAAAAAACCTAAATATTTTCGAAAAACTATCTGATGTACACAATTTTAATACGAGAAATAAAAATAAACTAGTTGTACCAAAACTTAGGCTTCACAAGGTTGGTGATTCATTTGTAGGCAGCTGCATAAAAATATTTAATAAAATTCCTCAGGACTTGATTAATATGCCAATAAATAAATTTAAAATAGAAGTGAAAAAAACTTTAATGAGTAAAGGTTACTATAAAGTGGATGAGTACCTTAATGATGTTAATGCGTGGTCAACATAAGTCTCTTGCTTGCTCGCACAAAATAAATTGTAAACCAAAACAAATTTATAAAAGAAAAATAATCTAGTTCTAATGTAGTTCGCTGAGTTTCTTGCTGGTATCTTCTCAGTAGAACTAATCTACCGAACCAGCGAAAGAATCATTTTCCAAAGGTTTATTTTTACATTTTTTAATATTTTTATATTATTTCTTGCCATACATAATTGTAAAATTTTGACGTTCATATGTGCTCTTTTTGTGCCTAAACTGAATCGGTCTTATTACAAAACACGGACTAACTCTAAAACCAGGTTTAAATCGTCTTTAGACCATGGTCTAAAGAAATTTTTATTACAAAAAGGGTTTTATTACTAAACCATGGACTATCTCTGGTCTAAAGATAAACCTGCGTGACCCCTAGTTTAACGTTGGTCTAAAGTGTAAATCACAATAATAATATGTCAAACTTGCCATTTTGAACTTAGCCGGTTAACGTCAGATAAATTCGTTTACTTTCTTATAATACTTACTATGCTCGTAATGGATATTGACGCAGTTGATTTGATGGATATCGCAGATATTAATATCGTGGAGTCATTGGACATACCACGCTTACCTAACAGACATCGTATTCCAGTAAACCCCTTTATCGAACTATCTGAAGAAGCTTTTTATGCAAAAGTATAGGTTTACTAAACGTTTTAAATAACTTGCAATAATTATATTTTAAAGTAGGTATAAAAATTGGGAAAAATTTGATACCAAGTCAGCGCGAACGGAAAAGTTCGTTCCATTTCACGTCCATAGATCTTCCAATATCATACATAACAATGATTGCTAAATAAAGGCATCAAAATGATATTTTATTATAAAATAAAGTACAACTATTATTCATAAAATTGAATTTAATGAAAATGTATTATCTAAATCTTTTTTTCACCATTTTTAGTATATATTATTTATTAATGATGTCAGATAATTTTTGTTTTCTGAGGAAACGGAACGTTGCGATTGAATGGTATCATAATGAACGAACAATAGTTTGAGTAATCTGTGGTTTTATTTAAGTCAAGGTCTAAATTATGGTACTAAGTAGTCTACGGATATTTCAGCTTTTGTAATAAGGAGAAGTTTAGACCATGGTCTTGAGATTAAGCCTAGACTTTATAGTTCAGGTTTAAACCTGACTTAATTCCGTTTTTTGTAATAAGACCGAATAAATGAAATTGATTCTTTGATTCTTTGATACCTCAAGTCAACAATAGTGTTCTGAATATGGCAACAGGCTCATGGTAATCGAGCTCTATTGCGTGGGACCAAATACAATGATTAATGAGATGTAAATTCTCTTCTGCCTAACCCTCCGGGGATAAAGGCATGATTATATGTATGTATGTACATTTTATCTTCACTCATTCATTAAAATAATTCTCACAAAACCGACTAATATTTTTTTGCAATAATCTAAATCAACTATCAGAATGCTGTGCTCCAAATTTACGCAATATTAGCAAGTACTACTTTCTGTGCATTGTTCGAACTGTTACTGTTTACGGCTTATCATTATATCATACTTTAACAACAATGAAATAAAGATTGAAATTTTTTCGCAAAACTATTAAGTACCCTCATGAGCAAGCATTGGTCCAGAACGATTACGCTATACGTATATCTAGTTACAATCGATAGAGTAAATCTACATAACAGTAACGACAAAGGTTAGTGTTTAGTGCGTAAGGCACGTGTTTTCCCTCTGGCAACACGTGGCGGAAATAACATAATTTCCCGGCTCGTGTCACGTGTCAAGGTTACTAATAAATAAAAGATGTAATTATTTTCGCCTGCGGAAGTCAGCGTATTAGGTATTCGGAGATATCAAATATTTCTATTGGATAAGCGTATTTCTTTATAAATATTTATCCAATGATATTTAATATGTTGTAATCCAATTATTTTTCTCTTACTGTAGTCGTCTTAATCGTTCCGATTGCGTCTTTATCTTCCTCTGTAAGACTTGGATTTCACTTCCCTACTCCTAAACATTTTATTTGTGACATTAGTTGTTAAGGGAGCAACTGCCGTTTGACCTCCGATTCCGGCAAGGAAAACCTACACTGAGTCTCAAACTTTGTTCGGTAAATCTAAAGACAGGTAGGATTTGGACCCCACAGTTCTTGTCACGGCCCCACACTTCTTTTGAATATACCACTTCGGTAGACAAGCACATTGTCCACCTGATGGGAAGTGATTACACCTGCAGAGTCATATGCTGAGTTTCTATGCCGTCAGTGCAGAAGACAAAGCAGGACGAGACTTTACTCTTCTCACTGACAGCACAAAAACTCTTCAGTGATCTCTGGCTACCCTACTAACCGTCGGGAACACAATACGAGGTTATTATGACCGTGGTATTCTATAGAGCGAATTACTCAATTAGGACGGAAATACCGTCGTATTCTACCTCCTACAAGAATTCCTGCTTATCTATTATATTAAATTGTAAATATTCAAAAACAAACCTAACTCTCAGTTCCACATACTCACAAACGAAGAATTCATAAATCCCTATACAATAGAAAATACAATTCGTGTGTTTACTCAACCATTCAAATTAAATTGTGCACCAGCTCGTAAATCAAGCAATCGCTATAATCACAATAATATTGAAATTCCTCCTGACTTTGTCACGCGATAGTGCAGCAAACAAAATATTGATACGTGTTCCAGACGCTGTGCTTGAAATGCCTTAGAAGATGGGTAAGTTAGCCTTTGTAGACATCCTTCTAGCTTCCCATCTTACAAGCACGTTTAGCAGTATAAACACTGCAGTTAGAATGTGCAGAGGCTGACAGACGACGTAAATATTTAAATGCAATAAAACTTATAATCAAGTAATACTCACATCATTTCACGTCTACAATTTTATCCATTATAGCTATTTCATTACTTTGCAAAAATATAAAGTAGATATCGTTTCAATAAAAATTGGCCATAAAATATAAATTTTACAATCTGAATAATACTATTGTAATAATATCATTGGAAATTGAGTACATATCAAAGAAAGTAGTAAAATATCTAATTTGGTGAGAATTAAGTGGGCACAGAGTAGATCTGGTATCAGCTGCAGACACCAGTGGGACTGTACACTGGTGGACAAATTAAATGGAACCACTTTTATTGCTAATGAAATTACATAAAATTAAACTTTATCTTAATGTGTTCGGCGTGCTGGAAATTTGGAGTCATTAAATCTCAGAGGTTAAGATATCTTAAGTTTTATAATTAAATTCAAAGGACTGTCTTAGCGTTCGGCGTATACTATACGCTGCCATTTTGTTTTCGTTAATAAATTGGATATACAATGAAAATAACATATTTAAAAGAATATAGTAATTTTAGAAAATAATATTTATTTAATTAAACAATTATTTTTGATCATAATAATGCCTTGAAGTGCCAAAGTAGCCGTTTGTGAGCATGTAAACCTAAAATATAGCTGGAAAAAATAACTTATTGTATTTTTATATTCACTCGAATCAGCATTAATGCAATAAAAAATAATTTCTTTTATTTGATAATAACTAACTACAAAAAATTATAAACTGCATTAACATCTTAAACTAAAAAATATGTGATTGTTTATTTTTGTTAAAAGTATAACACATCGATATTATATCAATAGCCATTTATTTTTAGTGCTATTTTAATGCTGACTATGTTTTAGTGATTGCTATCACTAAAGCGCTGGAGTCATAAAACGAAAGATTGGTTTGCATCGAATAGTTATAAATGTATGTTTTATCCATAAAACTCCTCCTTATAGCTCGAGATAAAGGCATCATAAAACATGTGACAGATAGCTTTAGGAAACATATAATATATCATGTTATGCGTTCACCTTGCGGTGAAAATGTCTATGTCACAACCAGACTGGACTAAAATTTAAAAAATTTAATTATTTTTAAGTTCGGGCACTAATACTAAGTTCGGGCACTAATTGTACCTTACTACTATTAATAAATGTGAAAGTTTAGATGTATGTTTGTCACCCAATCACGTTACTCAGTCAATCAATTAGTCCACTGTAATCCACTGCGGGACATAGACCTCGCTCAATGTGCGCCATTTCACTCGATCCTCCCGCATCCGGCCTATTCCAGCCTTTTTCAGGCCATCAGTCCGTCAGTGAGAAACCGATAATAGTAAGATCTTTGAGTGACGTAAAAAAAGCAACTAGTGAAAAATAAGTAGGTATCTGGCAGGCTATTTTTATGTTTTTTTGTTTCGTTTAATTTAGATATATATTAACATTATGTAACATTTCCACATTCAAAAAAAAATTATAAGTGGGTGCCCTTACCTTCCGTTTGTCTTCTCACCACTTTAGGATTCGGTTGCTCCAACGGCCATCAGATCTACGACAGAAATGGCCAGCCTATTGCCACTTCAGTTTGCTTATTTTGCGAGCTATGTTGGTAACTATAGTTCTTTGTCGGATGACTTCGTTCAGAATTCTATCCTCAGATAAAGTTCAAGTATAGCTCGCTCCATAGTCCGCTGCATAACTTTAAGTTATAAACTAGCCCCACGGTCAGTCAAGCTAAAACGAATCTAAACAAAAATTCGCACACAGTGGACTATACTTTAGAATACAATTTCTATTCCCAGCAATTACTCTTTTAGCTAAGAACAGGATCTTGTAGGCTGCAAGAACGGGTATAGTATATCACACAAGCGAACCCACGACAAACATCTAGTGTAATTTAAGACAGTAATAAAACTAGACGTCCAGCTATAAAATTTTAACTTAATTACCTTTTGTCTGGTCTCGTATAATCAAATAAGCATGAACGTCGAGTGTGTTTGTCATGGTGTCTATCTTTTGTCCCCACGTGTTTTAATCAAATTGCCGTGCAATTATCGAATGCAGTCGATACCGAGGCAAGATCACCGTAACTAGGTTTGTGACGTGAATGCTGAGTCGGCACCTGCTTATTATGCATACAGTTCTGCAAACAGTCTGGGGCTTAGAAAGCGTTGATTTGATTTGATTTAGATTGGGTTCAATATTTGATGGTAGTTTTATTGGCAATGTAGCTTCTAGGGATTTTTGGGGTGTTTACTATATGATAGCATGTAATGCTCATTCATTCTCAAGGGGTTATTTTTAAAGAGTACTAGTAACTTAAATTATAGAAAGTAGTTCTGTTGCTTTTGATAGTCGAACCGGTGCGCGCCGTAGTTTTTCGTAGCATACTATCTACGGCGTAGCAGGTCTACGAGCTGGAAACCTTAGGACATAATAATATTCCGGTTACTCTAATATTCTTAATTTTCACACCATTAAGATTAAATACATTTACAAAACCAAAAAACCAAGACTTTTCAGTCGTAATGGAATATTACATTAAATAAAATATGCTATTATAATATACAATTACTTACAAATTTATATAAAACTATGCTAACTATACAATATATACAAAAATGGGATAGAGAAAAAGAGGGAGACTGTAATTTTAGGCATCGAAAAATTCCTCCCCATCGATCTCTACTGGTACCGTGCCCAAGAGGCTGGCGGCATTACCACGCTGAATGGCGATGGCAATTCTTTGAGCGAGGTAAAGGCCAGCCTTATGGTCACGGGAAGCGTCGATTAGTCTAAAAAGGTTTAAACACTAATCGAAATATTGCAAAAGACTTATTTTAAAGAGTTTCGTTATCTGTATCCTGACTTCATCACCAGAACAGCTACATGATCGATTAGGATAGAAATAATTGAATCGATCCAAGCGAGATTCGAACCCGTGATCTTTCCCCTACAGAGAGAATGCTCTGACCACTCAGCCACCGAACCTACGCCTGAAAGAATCCAAATTCTTCTGTAATCGATTTGAAATAGTGCTTTAAAATTTCATTGATGATGTCCCGGTATATAGTGCTTTTCATTTATTTTCTTTGATATTTTCTAAGTTCAGTTTCAATGATATATTACAAATGTTTATTTGAAACTTCGATTTTGATTCGCATGTCATTATAAATATACAATGGTTTTTAAATTTAACATCTATTCTAGGATATAGATAGGATCTTTGATCGGCAGTGAAACAGTTAATACACGTACATACTTTCTCTCAACAAAAAAAAATAAAATATCCTTTGAAAACTTACCTTTAATTGATATAAAACAGTACATATTGCCAATAACACTGTAGTGAAGTAAATCATATATTAAAATCAACAAAAAGTGATGAATAGTGGCTTATAACGAATAAAACTTTAATATCTACCTGATCAGCTGGTGAGTGAATGACTTACGTTTTTGTGAACAATACACGCAAAACGCACGGTTAACCAGTGAACATAAGAGCGCTTACTGCGTGCGCGCTGCTGTGTGTGCCGCTCAGTGACGCATGACGGTACTTCGATAGCGAGCCATCGGTGATTAGTTAACCGTAGACGGCGCTATCTTTTCTACCTAAGATTTGCCTCTGTGAGGAATTAATATTGACCAAAGAGATTTTGTTTATTGTTTGCAAAACTAAACATCTGGAATTAATTGTATTTCTTTACTGCTGAACATAGCTTAATCCAAGATGAAATGCTATGGATGTCTGAAAAATACAAAAGACACTTGTATTAAATGTGCTGTGGATACATGTGCAAAAAGCTTCTGCTCACAATGTATAAAAATACCTACGTTGTCAAGCGACAAGACAAAAGTATGGAAATGTCCGGACTGCTGTGCGGCGCTAAAAAAAGGAGGCGATAATAGTTTAACGCCGATACGCCCTACGGATTCGAATGTTACCACAAGGAAAAAGGCAGACATGCAGACTGACGGTTCTGTAAACTCTGAAGTAAAAGAATTGATAGAGGAAGTGCGTCATCTAACACAGGAAATTTCTTCTCTTAAAAAGCAACTTGAAGACGCGACGGTCTCGTTGGTTAATTGTCAGACAAAACTTACCGAACTGGTGACAGCAGTAGACTCGAACAGCAATAGAATTAACTGTCTAGAAAACCGTGATAAAGACTTAAAGCTGCTGGAAGCTACAGTAGTTGAACTGAAGCAGGAATTGAATGGGCAAGCCCAATTACACCTGCGCAATGAGCTGGAATTGGCTGGCGTACCCGAGCAAGCCAATGAAAATTTATACCACATTGCACTGTTAGCAGCCCGCAAGGTTGGTGTAGAACTAAACGACTCGGACATCGACTGGGTTGCCCGTGTTGGACCCCGCGTCAAATCTGCTCTAAACGCTGAACAAAATACCAGATTTTCAAGACCAGTAGTGATGCGTCTGTTGCGTCGTACCAAACGAGATCAGATATTGACGGCTGCAAAATCTAGAAAAAATATAACAACAACAGACCTTGACATCTCTGGTACGCCGCAAAGATTATATTATAACGAGCGCCTAACAAAAGCAAATCGACTGCTTTTTCGAGCGGCAAGAACCAAGTCCAAAGAAATGGACTACACCTTCTGCTGGTGTACACAGGGTAATGTCTATGTCAGGCAACGTGAAGGTAAGCCAGCCCTACCAATACGCTCACATGAAGATCTTCTTCGGGTTTTTAATACTCCTACTGGAAAATAAATCAAGATACATTGAACATGCTTTTCCTACTAACAAAAAAAATACATTTTATATAATAAGTAACAGTGTTGTCACTGCCACTAGTATTTTAAGTGTCAATCCTATACATCTATGCTTATTAAGAAAACACAAACAAACACATTCTTATTTATCTAAACCAACATACACAACTTATATATCTAATATCTACACATTCGCCCATAGCGCCCATATACACAATTATCACTCAATCAAAACACAATCCAACTTCACTTCAACTTACATACTTACAAAATTTACAACCACACAATTAGGCAACATTTATTCCAAAATAAACAAATTACAACCTAACCACTCAATCAAAAGACCTCAACGCAACTCAATAACTACTAGTAGCTGCACCAATTGTCCAACACCTTATCATTGGAATTCATATTTTGCCTATACATTTTTTATAATTATTGAAATTTATTTTAATGTTGTATGGTATTTCAGCCGAAAAATAAGTTTATTCCACTCAATTTCAAACAACATAAATAGCACACTCACACTTTTTAAAACTAATAATGGACAACAGACAATTATTTGACGAATTTGACAGGTGTTGCAAAATTCCATGTAACTTAATTATAGACCCCAACCATTTAGCGCACAAGTTTGATAATTCAAATAGATTAAACATAATTTCATTCAACATAAGAAGTATAAATAAAAATTTAGACAGCTTTCTAATATATATCACAAGGTTAAAAACTAATATAGATATCATCGTCCTGACAGAATGTTGGTGTAATGAAAACTCGAATCCCCCTCAAATTGATGGTTTCTCTATGTACTTCAGTAAGCATAGCTTTAACCAGAATGATGGAGTGATCATGTATTTGAACGTGAATATTAAAGCATCTGTACAAGAAGTTGACTTAGATGAGGCCAATTGCTTGACGGCCAAAATAGGCAACTTGACAGTAATAGGTATATATCGCCCTTTCTGTTTCAAAAATCCTAAAATATTCCTTGATGCTTTGGACACGTTGTTAACCAATACCAAATCGCGGCATATCATACTAACCGGAGACATAAACATCGACACCTTAGATACCAATAATACCGACGTTAGAGATTATCTGGAAATCATTGGTTCCCATGGCTTACATCAAGGCGTTGACATCCCCACGCATGGTCATACCTGCTTAGACCACTTCATGTGCAAGCTAGAGGGCGACCATCAATGTTTTGTACTTGAAACAGATATTACAGACCATTATCCCACGTTCTTGACCTATGATAGTGCACCCTCATCAAAACCAACCATTCACAAAAACCTAACTAGAACAAAAATAAATTATACCGCTCTGACTGAAGCTATAAAATCAAAAGACTGGACATCCTTTCTAAAAATTACAGACCCGAACTTGGCCGCGGAAATACTAATAAATACGCTCCAGACTCTTATAACCCAAAACTCACACACAGCTTCTTTTGCTAATCGTCAACGACCATTAAAACCATGGATTACAATAGGTGTTATCAAATGTTTTAAGACTAGGGATAAACTTCACAGTATCTCAAAACTGAATCCTGACAACGCCGAAATAAAAACGCAGTACCTAAACTATCGCAATACTTGTAACTCATTAGCTAAAAATCTAAAAAATAACTATTATAAGGACAAATTTAACAAACATTTCAAAAATAATAAAGGGACTTGGGATACTGTGAAAGAATTGTGTAATATTAAGAAAAATCACTCCAGAGCATCTAATCTACTTGAACTAGTGCCGGATTCACCCTGTGAATCACTTAATATGGTTAATCGATACTTTACCTCGATTGGTAGAGAACTAGCTACAGACATCTTAATAAGAAATGGTACTACAGAACTGCGCTTAGCAGAAAAAAATACTTCGTCAAGCAATGTTAGTTCTATGTTTCTAGACCCAACAGATCACATTGAAATTAATAAAATTATCATGAGCCTAAAGAATAGCAGTGCTCCAGGTATGGATAACATTCAAAATATTGTACTAAAAAACTCTCGGACGATTTTATGCACCATGATTGCTCATCTGTGTAATCTTAGCCTTACCACTGGGATTTTCCCAGCAATTTTCAAAGAAGCAGCTGTGGTGCCTGTGTTTAAGAGTGGTGACGCAGAGACAATTGCTAACTACAGGCCCATATCGCTACTGAGTGCAATTAGTAAAATAATGGAAAAAGTAGTTAACACTCGTCTAATTAAATTCCTCGAAAGCAAAAACATTCTAGCAAGTACCCAATACGGTTTCCGCTCGGGTAGAAATACTGAGGATGCGGTAGCTAGGCTCTCGGATATCGTTACAAAGGCAGTAGACAAGGGTGAAAAATGTGTTGCCATATTTTTGGACCTCCAGAAGGCATTCGATACCGTTTCAATACCAATTTTATTGCGCACTCTGGAATACATGGGCATAAGAGGTACGGTTCTGGAGTGGCTCCGAGACTATTTGGATGGAAGAAGTCAGGTGGTTAAAGTAGAAAACACTTATAGCACGAGCTTTCCGGTTACGTACGGAATTCCGCAGGGTAGTACCCTCGGTCCAACGCTATTTTTAGCTTACGTTAATAGCCTCTGTAAACTTCAAATAGATAACGCGGAATTACTGGCTTTTGCAGATGATACCGTATTGATTTGCCGTGGGAAAACATGGCCACAGGTCCAAGTGTCTGCTGAAATGGGCCTCAAACGAGTTAGCCTTTGGCTTGATGAGCATTTACTAACTATTAACGTAACTAAAACAAAATATATTTGTTTTAGAATAACGGAAGCAACAAGTTCAATGTCAAATTTTTCTATTACAGCTCATACTTCCCAATGCAAACTCGAAAATAGTGGCTACTGTGACTGCATTCCCATTGCCCAGACCGATACCCATAAATACCTGGGAATTATCATAGATTGCCATTTAAATTGGAAACCGCATATATCGTCACTTAGCAAAAGAGTACGTAAATTACTTCCAATTTTTAAAAACCTACGCGAAGCTGCGGACTGCAATCTCATAACCAGCATATACTATGCCCTTTGCCAATGCGTTCTGTCTTACTGCTGCCCTATTTGGGGTGGAGCTGCTCCAACTCATCTGCTTGAGCTGGAAAGAGCCCAACGCGCAGTCATCAAAGTCATGTTCCATAAGACCAGGAAATATCCCACTCAAAAACTTTATGAAGAATCGCGTTTCCTCACAGTTCGCCAATTATACATCTACTGTACAGTCCTACGTCACCATAAATCTATCGATCCATCTAAGATCTCACTGAGTAAAAGAAGAATTCGAACACCTGTTCCCTCCTTCAACACAATGTTCGCTCGACGTCAACTGTATTACATGGGCCCTTTCATTTATCGGTTCGTTAATGATTCGAACCAAATCTACAAAATGCCTAAGTTTAGGTTAAAATCTATACTTAAAAAATATCTAATGGCCCATGATTACCTTAGCACAGAAAAAATTCTACGAGTATAAAGCAAAAACCACTAGGAACTTGAATCCTTACATATCCAGATGCACATTCGCATACTTACACATACGGTATACATGCAGCCGTAAACGCCTAACCCTCACTCAGACGCAACACACACTCACACATAGGTACTCAATGCACACCCAAAGACAAACAAAACATATACGTACACATCCACGAACATATGTATACATAAAACACACACACACACACATACACACACACACACACGCACACACACACACACACACACGCACATACATACACATACACACACACACCCACACCCACACCCACACGTATTTTCACACATCTTCATTTATAAATTATATTAGATTCTGGCCAGGGGTGGAGGGTTGGTAGCCTGAGACACAGGATTCTCCTAGTTCAGGTGCCAGCCCGCCATAATTCTGATTGATCCTTGTACTAATTTATTAATTACGTTCTACTGTATTTTATTTGAGATTTGTTATGTAAACGTTTTGGTGAGAAATAAACATTATTATTATTCTACTACTTTATTTATTACTTATAAATACAGGATACAGGTTAAGCTAATAATAAATAAGAGGTATATCAAAGAAGTAACTAAAAGTTGGCACAATAATAGGAGACGTCATATTCATATATTATTTATGTACGGAGGTCATCGTACCCTTATCTATAGGCAAGAGGTCGTGGGTTCACAGCCCACATACGTCACACATAAAAGAATTAAGCTTGGGTGGACAGGTTAATGAATCTGAAGAATATAATTTTAATTCGAAAAATAAAAATAAACTTGCAGTGCCAAAATGTAGGCTACAATAAGTTAATAACTCATCTGTATGCAACTGTATACATACATAAATATAATCACGCCTTTATTATATAGTTGGGCAGAGGTAAATTAACACCCACATTTCACCAATAATTGTATTCGGTCCCACGTAATAGGGGTTAAACCTATTGCCGTATTCCGGGCACTATTGTTGCCTCGAGCCACGCATCAGAGGCTAAGTCTGGGCTGTATATATCTGTCTGATGTTAAACAGCCCTATCCCTTAATCGCCTTGTACCACACCGCATGGGAAGAGATAGGGTGGTCCTAATTCTACCAAACCACGAGGCAAACTATATATATTATAAACTTATTTAAAAAAAAATCTCAGGGTTTTAGTTGACATGCCACTTATTAATTTTAAAATAGTGAAAACTGTTTATTGAAATAAATAAAATTTTAACAAAAATTTTAAACCGACTTCACCAAACAAAGTAGAGTGGAGGAGAAATTCATTTATTTTTCGCTTTTCGAAAAGCGAAAAATAAATGAATTTACAGATTTATTGATCTGTTAGAAGTCGGTTACCTTTATGTGCCTAAACTGAAGAAATGAAATTGATTCTTTAACTCTTTGAATAAAACTAATAATATCTATCACGGTCCTTTAAGCCTGATATGAAAGAGCATGTTATAAGGCCGTCAAGCTAAAGACCATCATTGTAACATTGTTCTTGAATTTAATGGTCTTTGTCTTCTGACCATCAGGCGACATGATGTCATATAGACGTGTCTTATATAAATAAAATAAATACATATATTTCTCATCAACCAGTCTAACGGTTCTAAGAGCTAAAGAATAATATAACATAATAAATCATGCGTATCTATGATAAGTTGTACGATTTATTACTTATACGATAGTAGGTTGCGTAGTCTCTGTACACCTGAAAACAATGAACAACAAATAGTTATAACAAAGTTAGTAACCCAGCGGTCGGTAACTTTTTTAGTTGCGTGGTCACTAACAAGCGATGTTAACGAACAGAAATAAAACAACAGTTTCAAACTAATTGTTTTTAAATTATCTATATTCCTGAATTCAGGCACAGTTGTGGTTGTTAATGCGAGCTTAATTTGAATCAGCTAACTTTATTCTAGTTATCTCCAAAACTAAATAGTTGTAACCACTTAAAGTCTAGGTTATGGCTTAAAAACGCAAAAAGAAAAACAGTCATCTTGCTGTCTTTTTCTGTCGAATCAACGGCACTTCGACTTTCAAATTATATTTTCCCGAAGTGCTGCTACCCGGATTGGGTTCTCGGAAGCGTTCATAAGATCCTCCCGTGTATAAGTATATGGGAATGCAGCACACATCAGCAGGAGGGTCATAGTCTGCACTCACACCACAGGTCCACATCATGCAAGAACACACTTTATCGTCCTCCTGGCCGTATCTCATATTTATTTAGGGTCCATTCATCTGTAGTAATTGCAGTCATTTCAACATTCACTCCGTTTCTAGTCATTATCATCTTTCACACAGTCCGTCCATATCTTCTCTTAGGTCTTCCTTTTCCCCCGCTTGATACCGTCCACTTCATAATATAGTTAATATAGTTAATGCTTTCTTTACGATATTATGTAGTGTATTCGTATTTCACAATATTTTTTAATGTTACGCCAATCTGGTAAGCTCCAAAGAGACCGACACGTTAGCCTTTTTTCTTATGTGGGCTATGGGAAGTTCATGCAGCGAAGTAAAAAATGCGAAAGCGAATCTTTTTGTGATTTAGGACCAAACGGATGTATTTCTTATCAGTTACTGTTAGCAAAGCACCTTTTTTCGCTTTTACAGCTTTCAGTAACATCCGGAGATTTGCTGAGTTCGTTTTAAAATAAAATATTTTTAGGATATTGTTTGCTGTAATTTATGAAATCAAATCGAAATGCAATAAGAGGTATGAATCTATTTATATATAAATACAGTCACACCTATTTTCCATTGGGGTAGGCAGAGACCACTTGTTTCCACTTGCTACGATTCCAGCATACAACTTTCGTTAGTATCACATGTCTTCATTAACTACTGTGAATAGATGAGACAGAGACATTCGGTTCATTCTTTATGTTGATCAATATATTTATATTAAACAAAGCCATAATAACTTTATTACTGCACGCATAAGATTTAGAAGCTAAGAATGAATACGCCAACACAACATACGAGTTTTATTAACATCTAAAAATAAAGCTACAATAAAAGAACTCAATATTAGAAAACACGCGATAAAAAGATGAAATGAACGTACCACGCCGCGTTACCCGTTTATAGAATTACAATAAGCAAGAGAGAACACATTTTTATCAACTCATAACTCTCTCCGGTAGTCTGTTGCTCCAGCTAGGCAGGCACACGAGAATGTCATAAAAATATAGATTTTGTCAATGGCGTATTATTAAAAGACATGATACGCAGGAACATGACTTTAAAAAAATATTACGAATTTATTATTAATAACGTATTTTATTTGGAGTAGCGCACTGTCGGGTCTCTGATTGGTCTTTAAAATCAGGATAGTTGTCCTCATTTATTGTCACGACTTTAGATTGTGTACAAAGCAGCTATCGTTTATACTATGTCTTTGGGTTTGTAGTTTTAACTGAACTCTGCAGTTTCGATGTGATTTCTGTGATCGTGCGCTATTCATAAATCATGTTGTTTTAGGTTGGCATCAAAGGATTTGATGTATCTGACTAGGATTGGTTATATACGAGTCGGACTCGTGCATGAAGAGTTCCGTACAGTATCTAGCCATTAAATGCACATATGTATCAATTTTGTCTATTTATACTGTTGATTGGTGACATTTGGTGGCATTTATTGTTACACATATTGAAAACACACTTGTACTTTTTCCACAGCATTTATTACAGAACCAGACCTGTTTTACCTTACAGCATGACTGTCATTGTAAACCTTTGAGGATGCTGTAAGGCAAAACCTGCCAGGTTCAATAATAAATACAATGGAAAAAGTACAATCGTGTTGTTTTAGATAGCGGCATCAGAAATAAACCTGTGAAAATTTAAACTGTCTAGCTATCATGGTTTATAGCTATCCTGGTGACAGATAGACGGAAAGTGGAGTTTCAGTAACAGGGTAGAATTTCCACCCTTTGTGCACGAAACCCTAAAGAAGCTATGCACTCAGTGTACGTTAGTCTATTTACTATAATAAAATTCGCTTTACAAATAATTATTTTAGGTATTCTGGTATTGTACGTGCCTAAAGATAAATATGATTTATTCGTTTTGCACGTATCTCGTTATAATATTAATTAGTATAGTTCCGATGTGCCAAATTATGGCACGTGAGATAAAAGTGGACGAGTCTAACCAAGTCAACTTGCCTTTGATATTCTTTCTTATCGTCGTACTAAATAAAAAACGAATAATCATATTATAAGACAATACAAAAATGAGTATTTAAACTATCATGGTCGCTAACATCAGTATCAGAATAAACGGGATATTTACCATGTTTCATTATTTTGAGTTTCCGATATTTCGGCGCTCAACTCAAAATAATGAAACATGGTAAATATCCCGTTTATTCTGATACTGAATACAAAAATGCATAATTATCATTAATTCTATTAGAATTGTATCATATTTCAACCGGAGACGCACTGTGCGGTATAAAAGAAATCTCATTCCACACATGCTCAAGCTGTGGAATGAACTACTTGTTATGGTTTTCACATAAGTCTTTTTATATTGCGTTCTTCAAGGAGGGTATTAGAAGGTTTCTTCAGGGTTGGCAGCACGAGTGTAACGCATCTGGTGTTGCATACGTCCATAGGCCACGGTAATCACTTTCCATCAGGTGAGTCGTGTGATTGTCTGCCACCTAAGTAGTAAAAAAAACTCTTGTGTTTCAAAATTATCTTATTTCGAATTTACTAAGCATATAAGTACTTAAAATCAGGGCATTAGATACTTTGTATAGATAAGGGTAAACAAACAGTTCATTTCTTACACACACCGGGTGAGGCGTAAGACAAATGTACCCTAACTGGATCTCGACAAAAATCCGCTATAAACCGCTCCATAAACACAACCATCTAATCTCAAAGAAACACAAGCAACAGACTTGTTCCTCGTGCCATTATATTACAATGTTCACGCTGTTATCGGTCGGTGTGTTCGAGCCACAGATTTACAAAAGGATAGATACCACAGTCTGTCTCGGTGTGTCTCAAAACGTGAAAAACTCACAAGTAGTATACAGTTATTTGTTTCACGATTATTATTAGGTACCAACATCATGATAAGATTTAAAGCTCAATTTATACTGCCATATAAAAACAAATGTTATAATAAAAAAATAATACAACGTTTCGAGACTTTTCGCAATGAAATCATGGAACTTTCTAACTACTAAACCGCTAGTTTAACAAATCGGCAGTAGCAGAACATCTTGAGCCTGGTGGTACCAGCTACTGGATTGAGCTTCATCAATCCAAAGTCCTCTCCACTGATCGCCACTACTATAGACGGATTGTGTGTGAAGCCATTGAAATCAAATAATATAAAAAATTCAATAGGGAAGATGGATTCAAACTATCCGGAACTTAAAATCCAGTGATTAAGATACTAAAACCAAAGAACACAATGCCGTTAAAAACTGACATAGTGAGTGTGGTGTGTCGCCAGCCTAACCGTTCACAATTAAAGTAATGGTGGGTAGGCGTATAAAAAATGTTCCCCGCTTACTTTTCGAAGCTTGCAAGCTAGTCAAGTCGTGACCACGGGTGCTGCAACACATCCGAAACGTCGACGGAAATAGTAAGTTCTAGTCCCGAACCATTGTTTAATTATGAATTCACACCGCGATAGCTTAAACATTACAATGTTAAATTAGTGAGTGAAAGACGGACTTCGGGCGGACATCTTACCTTCGATCATGAGAAAATTGAGGTAAGTACTATGATGTTTTTAATTGAAATCTTGTTGCAAATGTATTTATACTCTGTTAATAGATTCTGAATTGTTTAATTTTATACCATTACTGTAACCTCATTCAAGGAGATTTTCGCGTTAGTATTCAACATTCAATTTTTTCAATAAATATAGTGCGCAATCTACTGACTTCCATTTTTTTTATTTATTTTTTTATATATAGGACACGCCAACTTGACCTCACCTCGCCTGATGGTAAGCTAAAGGCAAAGTCTCAGGAAAGAGGGTCACCATTACAGACACTAAGTTTTACAATTGTGGCACTCAGCTTGGCGGCCTCATCAGATGCTTTTTCTCGCCCCGCTTAAAGGCTCCGGGACTGTAGGAAGAAGGAAACACGTGTGCTGGTAATGAATTCCAGGAAAAGAGATGGTGATAGGAAAGGAGATGGTGGGATTAGTTGGAAGAGCTCATCAGAACACTCACCATGGTAGAGACGGTAAAATACAGCCAAGGAAGCAATATCTCTACGCATCTGCAAAGGCTCGAGGGTGTTCGTGACCTCAAGGTTCCCAATAATTCGAACCGCGCGTCGCTGCAACCTGTCGAGAGCATCTAGTAGGAATTTCGCGGAGCGAATTTGTGTCTTATAGAGAAGACACCGCTGCTCCGGCGTGAAAAAACGTCTCACTTTGTTCAGGAGTCCGAATTTCCGTGAGGCTGTTTTGATGATGCTCTCGATGTAATTTCTGTTATTCAGTTTGCAGCGAATATCCATGCCTAGGATATTGAGATTGTCCTGCAGTGGTAGTGGCGTGTTCTGAAGAGTGGGAAGGGGAAGGAAAGAAGATACCTTTGCTGTGAACGCACAAGCCTGCGTCTTCTTGGCATTGTACTCGACCAGGTTCTCAGAGCCCCATTGAGAAATGTGATTCAAGATCCGTTCCAGTTCACATCGCCCGACTGAAACGCTTTATCATAAATTTCAGTGACATCATCATCGGTGGTAGACAAAAGAGATATTCTCGGTTTTGATAGTACGGATCCATCGTACACGTACTTATGTAATGTATGTACGATATCTAGCGTGCTCTAAATCTATGGTTCAGACCGTACGTAACAGTAATCGCGATTGTAGCGATAAAACGCGGGTGTCGCGCCACCCACGTTTAACGATAATGTGTGCGGAACCTTATTTTTATTATGAACGACGTGAGTAGGCACTGACTGATCGCTTTATCACAGGTGTGCTGTAAATTTAGATTGATTGTGAGAATCTGTTGTGTGAAAAAAATTCTTGTGTAGCTTGTTGTAATAACCTATGAAATAAGTGTAGTAAACGAGTGTTGGATTTGGATTATGTAAGCTTTTGCAAGAGGGACTGCCATCTGACCCCTAATAACAAGAGGAAACATGGCTAGCAGAGTATGTTTAGAGATGTGAGAGAAAACTAAGGAACTCCTTAATCCGAATGCCGGTGACGAATTGACTGGTCTCCTAAAATTCGTCCTCCGGAATAAAAGCTGTAAATTCGTCCACTACAAAGATGTCCATTGGTCCCATGGATACCATTTAATATTAATAGCATATTCCATTAATTTATGAATACCCGCAGAAATGAGACAGCATCACACTATTTCGTTATTTTTTCAATTATCGGCCTTCGATTCAGAGTTCAGCTTATCGCGACGATATCGGTTCAATGGTTTATTAAAAAGGTCGCTGTTATACAAAGTTTCTGGTAAAAGACTCTTACTTTTAGAAAATCCTGTTAAACTGATAGCTACAGGGTTACTTGATCCGATATTTTCCTTTTTAGGGATAGAAATACTAAAAAGTAAGACCCGAAAGAAAATGTACATACAATATATACTATATGTACAAATATTATATATTAACGATATTGGAAATGCGGGCGAGCGGAGAAGCCGACAAAGAACTAAAGTTACCGACAGCTCACAGAATAAGCGAGCTGAAGTGCCAGTGGGCTGGCCACGTCTGTCGAAAGACCAATGATCGTTGGAGCAAACGAGTCCTAGAGCGGAGACCGAGAGAAGGCAAACGGAAGGAGAGACGATGACCTGAGAAGGTGACTAAGACAGACTGGAATGGCGCACATTGGTAGCGCAGATTGACTGAATTTGAATTTTTTTTTTGGAAACCTTGTCTGTTTATGTCTTGGTCTACAATGAACGTTTGCGTTCATTGTAGACTAATGAACGGATTTAGATGCTTAAAATCTTACGTTTATTGAAATATGAGCAACGAACATTCCCGCAGGTGGAGCAGCAGTCATAAGGCTTGTGTACCTATATCGTTTACATACGATTACAGGATTTCGCTGGAGGCAATCGATGTTATACGAATATGCCTTGAGCCGAATGGAGGTCACCTCCGTATCTATTCAATAACTTTAAAACACAAAGGGCAATCAAATAAACTAATAGATATAATTAATATTCGGAATAATTATTCGCACGTTACTATTTGAAAATTAACTTCAAACAACATAAATGTCTACTGATCGCAAGTATAGTAATTGGCTATTAAGAGGATTAATGTATCAACAGAGATTATTTTAATCTAGCTGATTCATTAATCATTGGAATAATCGTTAAATTAATACGTTTTACTTCAAGAAACATTAACGTACACCGCTTATTGCTTGTAATTCTCAAGTACTTATTTTATTATTTATAAATTTTTCATACTCGGCACTATCTGCTAACCCTTGCAAAAATGCCAGCTCGTTGTAAAAATTACCTTCTTCCACGCGTTCCTAGAAATAGACGCCTCTGTAGCATCCGAGGTTCGCATTCTTTTATATCACACACAGGAGGCAGATAAGCTCGAGGTCCACCTGATGGAAAGTGAGTGTCACCATTGTCACACGGTATGTGTAATGGTGACCCTCTTTTCTGGGACTTTGCCTTCAGCTTACCATCAGGCAAGGCGAAGTCAAATTGACGTGTCCTATATAAAAAAAAATGTACGTGTGCAACACCAGGAAAGTCACACTTGTGCTGTCGAACCTGTACCAATAGAGAGCTTCAGCGCCGTCAGTGCAGAAGATAGATAGATAGATAGATAGATAATTCTTTATTGTACACCAACAGATTTACAGTAGGACAAGTAGATAGCAGGATAATAAGGAAGATAATGCAGGACAAGCCTTAGGCCTTCCACTGACAGCACAAAAACTCTCCAGTCAGCTCTGGTTTCCCTACTCATGGCTAACACGAGGCCATTAAAAGGCCATGGTATTCTGTATTACTGTATCTATCGCATTAATTTCACTACACTCTTTTGTTGCCAAAAAAAACTCAATTGAGTGAGAAATATTACATCAACCTTGTATAACACCGAATACTGGCACATGATATGAGCATATAATCATAAATGGCTGAAACATACCATTTGGTAAGTTGTACTGAAGGCACCCTGCCAAATATTCACGCTCAAAAATCTCGCACAATGAATAACTACTAAGCCGAGGTTCCGTAGTTAATTCATACAGATAGTTGGTCATTTCGTCGCCTTATGTCTTATAATACGTATACTTTGGGTCATATATCTTGGACCTATAATGTTGTGCTCAATACGCGCAGAATCAACCTCTTACCTCTCTTGAGACTATGCCTTCAACTTAGCATCAGGCGAGGTGATATCGTGTCTAAGACGAAAAAACCCGGCTACTGAAAATTCACGCTCTAAAAAGTATGAAGAAAGAAAATATCGAGGATACGGCTATCCTCGATAGTTCGTATGCCAGTTTTCACGACAATGTATGGTTTTGTTAGACTAAGTGGCATACGACCACGGCTATCCTTGATATTTTCTTGTATAATAATTTTTAGCGTATGCATTTTTCAGTAGTCGGGTTTTAGTTTTAAACTTATCTTTTTATTCATATTATTTTGGGGCAAGCAATAGGTACCTAGGTATAACTTATACATATTTGAAATGTGCTAATTAAACCCTTTCAGTTGATACCTAACACATATATTTATACTGTAGATTGATGGCACTTGGTGGAATTTGTTTGAGGCTAAAAGGTTTGAAAACCTTTGAGGATGCCGTAAGGCGAAACCGGTCAGGTGTAATAAGCAATAAAGTAATGTGGAAGAGTACAAGTGAGTTATCAATATGTGTAACACATATATATCTCAATATTTATTTTTTAACACAGTACTTTATGACCGCTAGAGAGTGCCACATTATATTGCCTACAACTAGCGGACGACTAAGATGCTTCTAAGGATACCTCATTTATCCAGTTTAATTAGTGGTTAAGGAGCTATGAGGGAACAGATGAACCTACATACATAGCCTGTCAATATAAAAAATCATAACCTTCCTTTTGCTTCTCCGTAATCGGGTAAAAAGTACACGTTACTTGGGTAGCTTTTGAAGATATTACGGAGTGCTACCGCGGTGGATGAGTTCAAATTCGCACATTGTAGTTTATTATCAAACAATCTATACGCGTCAGGGCCTGTCATGCAACTTAGGTTCAAAATATGTGTGTCGATGTATACGTATGTTTATCAACGGTACAAATTATATAATTCACGCAAGGCTAACATCAATCAGTACATGAAAGAACACTAAACTCAAGGCAGTTCTGCAAAGCCTACAAATCATTCGGCCCGTGAAATGTGTTCCCCAGATTTACTATGAGCCTTTATAGCACGATTGAGTAGAACTTTATTTACTTATTTAGGCAACGTCTAGCTTATACCAAAAAGCCCTTTGTATCTATATGAGAACTTTGTCCGATCTGATTTTGTAAACACGAGCACACACTTCAGTCCTCACTTGCCTTTGTTACCTAATAATTTACGATTGAATTGGTTTTATTATAACCGGCAAGTAGAAACCACTTGAGCTGTGCGTATAGAAGGTCGTATCGGGGTCAGTTTATTTAAAGAATTGGGGTATATACTCCTTACTACTTATAATTTGTATATGACGTGTAAAAATATTGTCATTTAACGGCTCAAGTTTGAACAAAAAAACTAAAACTATGGGTCAGTTAAAAGCATCACGAGTAGCTTTCCTTTCCTTGCACGTTGTCTTGTTTCCGGGGACGTGTTCGAGACTATGTGGTCCCCACACTCGTAGAGGGCCAGATAGGCCCTGGCTCGGCCGGGGTGCAAGGAATATGCCTGTAAACCTCACCTTCGGCAACCAAAAACAACCCAGAGCCGCCGTGCGTTTTAGTCAACTACGGTGATGGGGGTATTCGAGGGGATTTTTTGCACATAAAAGAGTAGCTTTCCTTTATTTTTTAGTTTAGTACAGCATGATATGATGGTAAAAGGTGTATTATTCATTTTAAACAATAAGTCTCAAATTGTGTAGTTAATAGTCTTGTAAGAAAGAAAGAAAGAAAATAAAGAAAAAATGTTTATTGCGACACAGCAAACAATACAAAAAAAGCAACAGAATGCAAAAAGAGAAAATAAAATAAAAATACAATATAATTTTTATATACTGTGGCGGGTGAGGTGCCACGTCATTTTGATGCCAAATATGACATTTGACAAGTTAATGTCATTCATATCTGTCAGCAGCAAATCAAATCAAATTCATTTATTGTTTATCACAGGTATTAGTAGATGTTATCATTTACATAGTTTAAGTAGGTATCACTGCAACATGCCTGGTAAGGCGTACAATAAGATTATACAATCAATCACAGACCTAAAATTAAATTTAACAAAATCATTGAAACAAGTCATTATTTAAGCTATTTTATAATAATTCTCATTAAAATAATTCAAGAATACAATTATAGATATATGAAATTAAAGTTATAAATGAATGTCAAAATTGTTTTAAATCATTTACATAGTCGTCAAGTAAAAAATAAATAAATGTCAAAATAAATGTAAAATAAAAAAGCAGGACGTGACGTATCATACAGCACACCGCTACGTGGCAGATTCTTCCTTTTACACTACTAAATAAAAACACAGGAGGTACTTAACCCCACAGGAGGTACGAGTACGCTGTGTCTACTAAGGATGGGCACTCAGCATACACTGCGATGGGTATTTGCCATCACAGCACTGGTTTTCAGTGCCACCCTTACTTAACTTAAATAACTAATACATTTTTCTCATCGACATGCAATAACGCTACTTGAAAACGAAGAAGACACGATAATCAGCAAGAGACTTAAGCACCAGAAGGATGTATACTTCTATTCCAAAAAAGTAAGTAGCATTTCCAACAAGACAATATTTCATCACACATACATCACAACATTTCTGATAACATTCATCCTGATTGTTATTCAGGCCACTATCACCTCACAGATTATACTAACTGCCGCTAAAGCACCATTTGTTGTACATATTTTATATTTTTTTCTGTATATTATAATAGCATAATTTATTCCAAAACTACATGTAGTGACGGAGAAAGAATACAAGTATCACCACCTCATCTCATCCGAAGAGTGTCGTAAGAGGCGACCAAAAAATACGCAGATGATATCACTAAAAGAGAAGGAATACTTGAAATAAAACCCTGTACTAACCCGTCTGGCCAGCGTGGAAACACTAGGCCAAAGCCTCCCAATATTGGGAGAGGCCTAGTCCAGCAGTGGACTGCTTTGAGCTAGTTGTTGATATTTATATTCCTAAAATATAACCGTAATATTTTGATATAAAAACACGAAATAAAGTAAAAATATTTTTCTACAAATCTAATAAAATCGTCAAGTTGAGGGCCACCATCTAAAAACCCTCTTTTCTGGGACTTTGCCTTCAGCATCTCATCAGACAAGTTCAGCTAAAACAGTCAACGTTATTCAAAATTGCGATTATATCCAAATCAATCCTACCCATTGTTCCGTAGGACTTTTACGACTTTTTAACAAGAAGCCACTGCAATATACCGAATACAACACCAATTTTATTGATATCTCCAATTTCTTTATTCATTGATAGTATTTGTATGTCATCAAATCAATACCAAAGGCAAAAAATATTGTCTTTTGTGAGCAGACTCACCGCATTATTTACTGGATAGCAAACACAATATTATTGTTTTACAATACCTACCTTCAAATCTATTGGATCGGTGTGTTGGTATTTGAACTTTACCTCGAAAGCTAAAAGATAATAGAATTTAGAAATGACTGAATTGTTTGCGTCAAAATGTGTTTAGTATTGATGTGATATTATTTAATCTATTGATTGGATGCCAAATTATATTTATTTTCATTTCATCCAATCATGTTGATTAGTCTGATTGAAGTAGAATATTACGATTGAAAGAAAAACCAGTGTTGAGTCAATAAACAATTTTGTTAATGGATTGTTCAATCACTGTAGTTCACGTGTACCTCACAACTAATCAAACATAATCAATTTGTTATTATTTATTCAATTATTACATTTTCATTACTGATTGAAAGTTTATGATTGGAAAGTGCTGGCATAATCTATTAAATTTTTTATTTAGATATTTATGTGCACACAAGAACAATCATAAAAATACATTAGGGAAAATACTTGTACAGAGGCTTATTTCTATTAGAAATCTCTTGAAGAAGTAAATTTTTGAAACATTTAGTATGCTAAATATTGAAATCGAATAAGATAGGAAAGTTTTTGAATTGGATCAAGCGGGTAAGAAAAAGATCGCTAGTTCGATTCCCGCTTGAATCAATTCAAAAATTACTCTTAATCGAATGTATTATTATATTAAGTCGCACACGTTTTTTCACTAATTTCTCGCTCTGGAGTAGGCAGATATAACAACCTGCTATCATAGCACGAGCTACATAATTCACGACCTTAATAATTAAACCTTTCATGTAAGAACTCCTCTGACCAATGCAAAATATTTTCACTGAGAGAAAACCACATCCTATTTAAATCCAAAATATAAAATAAATCTAGTTCCTTTTTACCCGACTGCAATAAAGGGTTATGTTTTATTCCAACTACCGATGTATACACACTACTTAAATAGAAAACAAAACCACATAAATGTATACAGTTTTAACAGAATAATAAAAAGGCAGTTTTATTTGTCATAACAATCAGATGGTACAATGAATGGCCAACAGAACAACACTGTTATTATATAAATAACTGAATATTTTGATCACGTTAGTGGAACGCGTGATTTTGGCGAGATAAAGGACGTGAATAGATTTTTTTGCTGCTCGGAATACGAATCAGAGCTGTTGCTCAATGAGCCAGAAACAAATCTTACTAATCTTATAGACGTGAAAGTTTATAAAGATGTTTGTATGTTTGGTCGTTTGTTTTACAATCACGCTCTAACGGCTGCACAGATCTAGCTGAAATTTGGTACAGGAATATTATACAATCTACTCTAGATAACTAGGCTAATTTTTATTCCGGGAATAAGTTCTAATGGGTAGCAGGAATGCTATTACATTTTCACGCGAGTGAAGACGTGGGCAACAGCTAGCACATAAAGTTGGGCGAGACTTGCTCGCATCCTTAAGATTTATCACCTTTCCTAGAGGAGGGGAAGGGGAGGGGTAAGGGAAGGGGGCTTCGGTC
Organism: Eilema griseolum; assembly: GCA_963662185.1. Classification (NCBI taxonomy): domain Eukaryota; kingdom Metazoa; phylum Arthropoda; class Insecta; order Lepidoptera; family Erebidae; genus Eilema; species Eilema griseolum. The sequence goes on from OY759240.1 coordinate 27,245,808, forward strand.
CCCTCGGTTGGTGCTAGACAAGCCGTGGTCATTTGAGTGACAAGTAGGTACATGGAAAATACTTGACATACAATTTGTCCGCAGTACAAAATAGAGGACAAAATTGAGAAATATATTTGGCAGCCTCTGTGGTGTAGCGTCAGCATATTCAACTGCTACGCAGGAGTAGAGGGTTCGATTCCCGCTTTGTGAAAATGTTGTGATGTTTCTATGTATAATAATGTATTTATTTACAAAAAAGTATTTAGGTATTTTTATCCGCATCCTAGATTCTATTACACAAGCTTGTTAAATTATGTTTCCTTTGGGTCTAGATAGAGTCGTGTGGAATGTTGTAGAATATTTATTCAAATTCAAATTCAAATTCCTTTATTTGCGTGTAATGTGGTACAATAAAAGATGGTAATATGATATCAAGTCCGGGCACATTCCGCCATACAATTGGCATGCAAACACAATTATACACAGCAATATCTACTTAATAACAAAAATATTACAGTCACAATAAGAGCGCAGTGTCTGCTACAATGCATTTCTGCAGTGGTACGAACGACATGCATATTTCTTTAAGAAATCTTCCACTGTATAAAAGGTCTCGTCCACCAACCATTTATGTAATGCAGCACAAAATTTTTTATAAGGCAGGTCTATAATCGATGCTGGCAATGAGTTGTAAATTAGTGGAGCCATATAAACACAACTACGTCTAAATATTTCTAACCTAGGTGCCGGCATCTCAAGCTGCATGTGTGTAACCTTCCGTTTATTAAAATTATCCTTTTTATTAAATAGTGATATATTATTTTTCACAAATATGGCACTTTCATATATATAAATACATGGTACAGTTAAGAGTTTATTGGCTTTGAACACATGTAAACAAGAATCCGTCCAAGCCATACCAAATATAGCTCTAATGCACCTTTTTTGTGCTATAAAGACCCGTGAAATTTCTGAAGAGTTTCCCCAAACAACAATGCCGTACCTGATAATGGAACAGACATAGGCATGATATACCATTATGGCTATAGATTTAGATATCATGTCTTTAACTTTTCTTAAAGCAAACACAAATCTATGGATTTTCAAGCTTAGAGCATCAATATGAAAGAAAGAAGAAGAAAGAAAAGAAAGAAAGAAAAACCTTTTTATTTTGGTACAGCTAACAAATACTTATATACTATACACATTAAAAAACAATAAACACAAAAAATCAATGAATTAGTCCAGCTGCACCAAAAAAGGAGCCAGTTCAGCATGGTGCCAGGCACAAGTACCTGACGCTGGTTTTCAACTGGCTCCTATGTGGAAGACATTTTACACAATTAAATTTACAAAAATAAAAAAAAAGAGAAATTAACACAATACAAAATTATAAATGTTCAAAATTATAATATGTTCTTTCCACGTTAAGTGCTCATCTATGAATATGCCGAGAAACTTAGTATTATGTATTTGTTCAACCTGTTCATCCCTATATACTATGTTAAGTTGTAAAGGCTTACTCAGGTGAGTTTTAAAATTAATAATCTTAGTTTTGTCAATGTTAATTTTTAAAGAATTTTGATTCAACCAGGTAGCTATGTAGTCCAAGGTGTTATTTATATTTGTTTCATACGTCTCCGTATTCTCACAACCCATTACTATCGTAGTGTCATCTGCAAACAGCACACAATCATATTTAACCACCTGGGGAAGGTCGTTAATGTATAAAAGAAACAATATTGGTCCCAGTATACTTCCCTGTGGGACACCAAAATGATTGTATTTAGGCTCTGAATCAAAAGTAGCTAAACTATTTGTCTTTTTATCAAATTGAACAACTCTAGTGATTTGCATTCTATCTGAAAGGAAAGATTTGATATATTCAATGGCTGGACCTCTGATACCATATCTATCCAGTTTAACTAGTAAGGTGGGGTGATGAACAAAATCAAATGCCTTGCTTAAGTCTAGAAACAACGCTGTAGTTGGTATTTTAGCATTAATTTTACATACTATAGATTTAACTAAATTATATGCTGCCATTGAGCACGACTTGTTTTTTCTAAAACCAAACTGTTCCCCAGCAAATACCTCAAATCTGTCCAGAAAACTCTCCATTCTCTTGTACAAGATTTTTTCAAAGACCTTGGATAAAGTTGGAGTCAATGAAATGGGTCGGTAATTGTTTTTATCCATTTTTGAGCCTTTTTTATGTAAAGGTTTTATGATAGACAATTTGAGTCTATCCGGAAAACATCCGTGCTCCAGGGACAAATTAATAATATATGCCAAGGGAGCTGCAATATGTTGTAATTTTTTTATATTATTTAATATTATTAATTTCAAGTGGGTACCGGCCATAAATCAAAGAAAAGAGGTCCCAACTCAGCCGGAAAATCCCTGCATGCAAAATATGGATTCATATATGAGAATATTTATACAGTTAAAAAGAATCTGGCCCAAATAGCTCTCTATTACTAAGTACCACGACAGACATCAGCGACCAAAGCCTAGACGCCTCTTCTTCGGCATGGCGACCTATCTAACTACCTAACAATCTACCTACCTAATATTTTTTTTTTCATATATATAGGTCACGATAATTTGTCTTTACCTCGCCTGATGGTAAAGGTAAAGTATCAGGAAAGACTGGTCACCATTACAGACACGTAGCATATAACAAGGGTTACACTCAGCTTGGCAACCTCATTAAGTGTTTTTCACGCCCCGCTTAAAGGATCCCGGGTCCTTTAAGCGGGGCGTGAAAAACATCTGTGGGAAGAAGGTAGAACTGTATTTAGATTTCATGTTTTTTTCAGCCAGGTTACTTGACACGTCTAAGAAATTTACACTCGCACCCATAGTCCACGATAACAACTAACGTATCTCTTTTGTCGATTATACAAAACGTTTATAACTGAAACTAGTCAATAAGTAGTAGTAGGCAGCTAAGTCACTACCAGGAACTTTAGATCAATAACAACAATAATAAACTCACGCCTATATCCCCGAAGGGGTAGACAGAGGTGCTAGCATCCACATTTCGCCAGTTTATGCTTAGGTCCGAATGTAATATGAATGTAATAGAATGTGGCGAGCCTATTGCCAATAACCGGGCACTTTATAAACCTGCGATAAATACACACATAACTTCGAAAAGCATCGAAACGTCATTGGTATGTGCCATGGTAAAACCTGGGATCGAACCCGAGACCTCGTCTCAGCAGTCCATTACCCATACCACTAGGCTACCGCGGTTTAGATCAACGTGGACAATTCAGCAATGATTATATTAGCGCCAACGAACCAACCGAGCACACGTCTAACTTAACTGTTCTTGCTGTCAATAATAACACCAAGTTCAAGTTAGGCAAACACGAGGAGTTTCTTGAGTTGTTTTACACAAACACTGTTCATCGAAAAGACATAATAATATGTCTGAAATGAATAAAACATTATGTTCGTGAATTCTGTATAAATATTTCAGGCTAATTTTAGGATGAAGTAGTTAATATACTGTTTTTATACCATTATTCAGTAAAATATATTAGTTGTTTTTAAGTTTGTTTGATACTCAGTCAGGGGTAAATCTTGAGTAAAAGAGTTTAAACGTATTTTAGAAAATGTTCCTAATATTCCAACAGTAATTTAGATTTAAATAAAGGATATTTTATAAGTATATTTTATAACATTATGAAATGATATCGATAAGGACGGTAATATATTACATGTAAATGGGTATGTATTTGCCGCGTGGTTCACGGCAGAGTAGAATTTGGACCACCCCATCTCTTCCCATACGGTGTCGTACAAGGCGACTAAGGGACAGGGCTGTTTAACATCAGACAAATATATACAGCCCAGACTCAGCCTCAGATGCATGGCTCGTGTCAACTATAGTGCCCGGAATACGGCAATAGGCTCACCCCCTATTACGTGGGATCGAATACAATTATTGGTGAAATATGAGTGCTAATTCACCTCTGACAAACCCCCCGGGGATAAAGGCGTAATTATATGTGAAAAAACTTTAATCAGTAAAGGTTACTATAAAGTGGATGAGTACCTTAATGATATTAATGCGTGGTCAACATAAGTCTCTTGCTTGCTCGCACAAAATAAATTGTAAACTAAAGCAAATTTAAAAAAAGAAAAATAATCTAGTTCTAATGTAGTTCGCTGAGTTTCTTGCTGGTATCTTCTCAGTAGAACTAAACTACCGAACCAGCGAAAGAATCATATTTCAACGGTTTATTTTTACATTATTTAATATTTTTATATTATTTCTTGACATACCTAATTGTAAAATTTTGACGTTCATATGTGCTCGTTGTGTGCCTAAACTGAATAAATGAAATTGATCCTTTGATTCTTTGATTCTATGAATATGAGTATATATTACAGTGTATATATTGTTTGGGACCACAGCTTCATCGTCTTGTTATGATAATAATTCCAGTTATTGTTGTTGTTATTGGCATTATTATAATTATGTAAGAAACGATGGTAGAGTACAGTACAGATCATCAAACTGTTATTATTAAATGAAATTTTGAAGCATTTAGTATTCAAATGAATCGGTTTCAGGCGATGGTTCGGTGGCTTGATGGTCAGAGCGTTCTTCCTCTAAGGGAAAGATTGTAGGTTCGAATCCCTCCTGGACCTATAAATTTTTTTCTATCTTAATTGATTGTAAATTGTATTATGAATTAAATTGTATTGTGTTCAGTTGAGCGATTACAAAGATCGTCTCATATTATAATTGTACATGGTGTGGGGTGACACCGGCGAGTAATCGACCGTCTACTGCAGGCAGTCGTTAGCCAGGCGGAATCTCGAGCCTTCTATTTGTTGGCACAGCGGATTTAGGCATCAGCCCTATCTTTGTAGTCGCTCAACTGAACACAATGTCAATTGAATATCATTAAGTCTATGTTTGTTGCGAACTTTGATTTTAGAATAAACATTTTAGTGCGAATTTGAAGGGGAACCATTGAGGATATCATCATTTCGAAGTAATCAAAACAAATTGGATTCAATCGATCGAATCGGTAAAGTATTTTAGATTCCTGCATTGTTGACCTATGCTTGTCTCAGCACGGTAGACAGAGACGACCTATTATCCCTTTCCTCTCTGCTCCTACCCTTACCTCTTACCTCTGTAAGTGCGAGTAACACCTATGGCATTGCAACGGGCCTTGACCTTAACCACTTACCATAGAGTGTACCGCGTGCTTCTATATTACCATGGTGAGCGAATACAGATTAAAATCTTTCTGTCTTTCTGTATTTGTTCTGAGTAGTCTCCACTATGGAGGTTGGTGTCGCTGGGTCAATTTTGAATTTGGATTTTTTACTATAGACAACTGATGCTATAAGACATAACTTAGATACATTTATTTTTGCAAAATAATTAAGATCTGATGAGGCCGCCAAGCTGAGTGCCACCAATGTAACATTCATGAAATTCATGTAAGGAGGTAGGACACGGCGGTATTTCCGCCCGATTGAGCAGTCCGACTGGGGTAGTACCTCCGCCCTACCGCGGCTATAATAACTTCGAATTGTTCCCAGCGGTGAGTAGGGTAGCCAGAGCTCACTGTAGAATTTGTGCTGTCAATGGGAAGACTAAAGGCTTGTCCTGCTTTGTCTTCTACTGACGGCACAGAAACTCTGTACTTACAGGGTTGGCAGCACGACTGTGACTCCTCTGGTGTTACAGACGTCCATAGGTCACGGTAACCACTTTCCATCAGGTGGGCCGTGTGCTTGTCTGCCAACTAAGTGGTATAAAAAAAAAACCTTAGTGTCTGTAATGGTGACCCTCTTTCCTGAGACTTTGCCTTCAGCTTACCATCAAGCGAAGTGAAGTTAAGTTGGCGTGTCCTAGATAAAAAAAAGATTCCTCTCAAAATAAAAACAGAAATAGTTCCATACAGATGAGATCGCAGACACCACACAAGTAACCAACACTAATCGTCGGTAGCTTAAAGGTTAAGGAGTCGAGCTTGCCATCGAGAAATCCTGGGTTCGAATAATACTCCTCCTCCTCCTCTCGAATCCTACCGACGTGAACCCACTCCTATTACAAGTAATTTAGTTTAGCTGGAGGGGTTAGAGGGAATATTAGTAATTTCGGCTCTAATCTTCTTTTTTTAATAAATATATAGTCGTAATAAGGAAAATAGACTGTAAAAAACTAGAATAAACACTTATCGAAGTATATCTCTCACTTAAAATCTTCAGTACATATTTGAGTACTCAATCCGTCTGTTACCTGAGAGTACATCGGAAGGATTGCTCCCCGGGAGTTAGCCGGTAGTTCGAAATATTCCCAACGGACCCCGAGTATCTGTCCCCTCACGGGGTCCGTTGGGAAATGAAGATAATTTCATGTCCAAGGGACCCCCTTGCCAAGTACGTGGGGTCCGTTGGGAAAAAGAATTCCCTACGGACCCCCACTCTCCTCCCCCGTTAATAAAAAAAACGAAAACAGAAACAAATGTTTTTAATTTCTAACAATCTTTCAAAAAAATTCTTTGATTCATCAAAATAATAAGACAATCAAATTAGATACTATGAAAACTTAATTACTATTTAACGTAGCATTTCAAGTAAATGACCTACAGTAATATCACCGTTTACAAATGCCATTTGGGAATCACATATGTAACGCTCGTAATCAATTGTTTTCTGGGATCGCTGGTTTAATGACTTAGGGTTTACAGTCATTTGCTGACATTTTAATTCATACAAATTAGCATCGCTACTTAAAACCTTAAGCAGATCCATTAAATTTGGATTCTTTTTTGAAATATCTTTATTAAGTTTGGCGTGCCAACCTTCCAAGAAATTTGTAGTTTTATGTAAACTACCAAAGATACACCAAACTGGTATAAAATCTTCCTTTATCCATTGACGAAGCATATATGTACAAAATTGTTTAGATTTTTCGTCATTAGGACTTTGTGACTTGATATATAACCACCCATTCATTATTTCGTCTTGTGGCAGTAGAGGTAGCACAGCGCTGAGTGCGACTTGTCGTTTAGTACATTTATTTTTATTTAGTCCTAATTTGTACCCCTTGTCCCATATACACTTCTTGTAATGAAAATAACATCCTTTAACTAGCACGTCTGGGAAAACAGCTTTGACTGCATTAATAGCAGCAATTTCGAAATCTGTTTTATACGTTATCGGGCGCCAATCAGGGATTTGTGACTTAATTAGATGGAACATAATCTCATAAGTTTCTTGTTTTTTATCACTTAATAGGGCATAGAACAATGGCACTATATTTGTATGTTGCTCAGAGCTGCCCATATCCCCATGCACTGTATAAAGTTGTAGAAAGGGTTTCGGGCACGCTTTAAACGTCCCATCACTTAAGTAGTCTTTAACTTTAGGTGCACATTTTTTTGAGTGATCAGAGGCGAAAATAATTATCCGTGTGTCATTACAACAATAATCGGCTAATGGAAATGAATTGTATTTTTGAGGGATTTCCACATTAGACACGTGTTTGGTTTCTATAAGTTTTTTTACACCTATAGAAGCATTTCTATGTCTATAAAATGTACTTTTAACGTTTTTAAATGTTGGTATCTTTTTAATTAATTCAATACCGGCATCCTTTAAACCTGCAACTGTCTTATTAAAAGTTTTTGGGACTTCTGGAAATTCTGAAGAACATATTTTTTTTTACATTCATCTAATTTAATGTCAATTTCATTTTGTGTGAAATCTGGTATGCAAATATGAGACTTTTCCTTCGTTACCGTTTGATCCTATAAAAAAAGAAATCTTTAAACCTCGAACTAGAATTCACGAAACGTATTAATTAAAAGGTTCAGTACATTAAAATAAAAAAAACCTTTCATAAGGAGGGAATGGGGGTTGTAGTCGGTTTTTTTTCTCAAATGAACGCAGGTGATACCGCGGGACACATTAATTATATCTATGTATACCTACTTTTATTGTTATAGATCCATAGCATTTACGTTTTCTTCTATTTACACACTCCCATTGCCATGAGTCATCCTTAAATTTCCTTTTTTTTACGTAACGATGCCCAGCCTGCAGTCTTATTTCTCCACCATTTTTTTTCAGAATCACATATTCACTTGGATCATTATAAGTTGAACTTTGAGCAACACAATCACTCATTATTTAGACTTTCTGAAAATAACCAATAGGAGAAATAAGATGTGTAAACTTACACGTAACAATAAAATAACAGTTTGTCCTCAGAAAATAAAACAAATACTTACATTTTATTGCGCACCCTGTTATACCGTAATAAGTAAATGAAAACAAGGAAAATTAGTTATAAACACTATAACACGCCAGGTTTTAACTAATAGACACTGCATAGGTATGATATCACACAAAATAATTGACTATATAATGCATTGGCAGTATAAAAAAAACTACCCTCTATTTTTCATTTTAACTATCCAAACTAAACACTCCATGTTGTACCACAGAAAATACATCAACAAAAACGTCTTTATAAAATTAAATAGTAATTAAGTTTTCATAGTATCTAATTTGATTGTCTTAATATTTTGATGAATCAAATATTTTTTTAAAAGAAGGAAAAGTCTCATATTTGCATACCAGATTTCACACAAAATGAAATTGACATTAAATTAGATGAATGTAAAAAAAAAATATGTTCTTCAGAATTTCCAGAAGTCCCAAAAACTTTTAATAAGACAGTTGCAGGTTTAAAGGATGCCGGTATTGAATTAATTAAAAAGATACCAACATTTAAAAACGTTAAAAGTACATTTTATAGACATAGAAATGCTTCTATAGGTGTAAAAAAACTTATAGAAACCAAACACGTGTCTAATGTGGAAATCCCTCAAAAATACAATTCATTTCCATTAGCCGATTATTGTTGTAATGACACACGGATAATTATTTTCGCCTCTGATCACTCAAAAAAATGTGCACCTAAAGTTAAAGACTACTTAAGTGATGGGACGTTTAAAGCGTGCCCGAAACCCTTTCTACAACTTTATACAGTGCATGGGGATATGGGCAGCTCTGAGCAACATACAAATATAGTGCCATTGTTCTATGCCCTATTAAGTGATAAAAAACAAGAAACTTATGAGATTATGTTCCATCTAATTAAGTCACAAATCCCTGATTGGCGCCCGATAACGTATAAAACAGATTTCGAAATTGCTGCTATTAATGCAGTCAAAGCTGTTTTCCCAGACGTGCTAGTTAAAGGATGTTATTTTCATTACAAGAAGTGTATATGGGACAAGGGGTACAAATTAGGACTAAATAAAAATAAATGTACTAAACGACAAGTCGCACTCAGCGCTGTGCTACCTCTACTGCCACAAGACGAAATAATGAATGGGTGGTTATATATCAAGTCACAAAGTCCTAATGACGAAAAATCTAAACAGTTTTGTACATATATGCTTCGTCAATGGATAAAGGAAGATTTTATACCAGTTTGGTGTATCTTTGGTAGTTTACATAAAACTACAAATTTCTTGGAAGGTTGGCACGCCAAACTTAATAAAGATATTTCAAAAAAGAATCCAAATTTAATGGATCTGCTTAAGGTTTTAAGTAGCGATGCTAATTTGTATGAATTAAAATGTCAGCAAATGACTGTAAACCCTAAGTCATTAAACCAGCGATCCCAGAAAACAATTGATTACGAGCGTTACATATGTGATTCCCAAATGGCATTTGTAAACGGTGATATTACTGTAGGTCATTTACTTGAAATGCTACGTTAAATAGTAATTAAGTTTTCATAGTATCTAATTTGATTGTCTTATTATTTTGATGAATCAAAGAATTTTTTTGAAAGATTGTTAGAAATTAAAAACATTTGTTTCTGTTTTCGTTTTTTTTATTAACGGGGGAGGAGAGTGGGGGTCCGTAGGGAATTCTTTTTCCCAACGGACCCCACGTACTTGGCAAGGGGGTCCCTTGGACATGAAATTATCTTCATTTCCCAACGGACCCCGTGAGGGGACAGATACTCGGGGTCCGTTGGGAATATTTCGGTAGTTCTAGGTAGCTCCATTACTCACAGGGACTACGTGAGGAGCATGCAGCGACCTGTGAGGAGCTATTGCTTACAACTCTATTTGTGAGTTGGACGGAATCGACCAACTTCGACCAACTTCGGCTCGAGCTTAATACTGAGAGCGGAAAGTTAATCTTAGCACGAAATGTCAAAGTGAATGTGTGACTAGTGCACAAAGAAACAAGAGTCACAACAGATTTGTTTCCAAACACTGTTAGTACTTACTGTTGTAATTGAGCTACATACATATATTCACGCTTTTATTCCCGGAGGATTAGGCAATGAGGAATTAACACCCACATTTCACCAATCATTGAATTCGGTCCCACGTAACAGGGGGTGAGCTTATTGCCATATTCGGGGCACTATTGTTGACTCAATCCATACATCTGAGCCTGAGTCTGGGCTGTATATATCTGTCTGATATTAAACTGCCCTATCCCGTAGTAGCCTTGTACGACACCGCATGGGAAGAGATGGGGTGGTCCAAATACTACTATGCCGGGAACCACGCGGCACAGAGAGAGTTACATATGTAATATTTTCAGAACTAACTAACGAGAAAATTAAATCTCCTCTGGCGCAGCAATCCAAACATTTGTGTTTATATAATTTATAAAGGCCTTTGTAGCAAGAAATGTGGCGTCACATCTTCATAAATGAAGTGATTGCAATAAGTAAGTAAAATATGTTATAAGCCTAAGTTATGACATCCGGTTGTTGTTCTAGAAGCTTCTTTACTTATCTAGGATTAGCTAAGCGACTGACGACGCCGAGAGCTGGCCTTGCTTTAACATATAACATTAGCATCCAATGTGGTATTGCTGGCAGCACTCTGGCAGCTTAAGCAGATCTTGTACATTTTTGAAGCTTTGTAATGTTAGCATGGCATTGAGATTATTTTTTACATACATACATATAATCACGCTTTTATACCCGAAGGTTTAGGCAGAGATGAATTAAAACCCACATTTCACCAATTATTGTTTTCGGTCCCATGTAAATCCGGGCACTATTGTTGACTCGAGCCATGTATATGTGCCTGAGTCTGAGCTGTATACATCTGTCTGATGTTCAACAGCCCTATCCCTTAGTCGCCTTACACTGCACAGCATGGGAAGAGATGGGCTGGCCCAAATTCTACTCTTCCAGGAACAGGCAGTTTTTTGCGTATGTATATAACCTTAAAAACCCACTACATTATTTATATTTCAAGCGTCGGTAGATTAGTGGTTAAGGAGTTGTCCTTACGATCGCAAGGTCCCGGGTTCGAATCTTGACCACTATACTACTGACGTGAACCCACTGCTAACACAAGCAATTAAGCTTATCTGGAGGGGTTAGAGGAATATATATCGGAAACTCGAAACAATAGCCAGCGAAAGAATCATTTTCTAATGGTTTATTTGTACATTATTTAATATTTTTTTAAATTCTTGACATACTTGTATAATTTTGACGTTCATATGTGCTCTTTGTGTGCCTAAACTGAATAAATGCAATTGATTCTTTGATTCTTCTTTGAATACAACGTGTTAAATATCCCGATGGCTCTAATACTAATTTTAATAGAATTACCAACCAAATTGTGAGACACAATACTAATCTAATGAAGTAGAATAACAAACCAACTCTTGAACTGGGTTAAAATAAAGTTACTTACCAGCCTCCGGGTTTAATGTTTTGTTTACAAGACTCGTGAGTCCAAACAAACAACAACACGACTAATACTAAGCGGAGGGGACTATTTAAAAAACAAAAGGGTTAAATTGGAGCAAGGGTGAAGTTTAGTATCGTACCACCAAGTAGTAAATAACAACACATCTTGCAAAACTTCCGAAGTGCGTTTGTGTCAAGTTGTGCCATGAAAATATTTGTCGAAAAAAAGAAGAAGAAGAATTGGGGGTGGATTCTATGTAACACAAATTTTGTCACATTCATACGGTTGCCGGCTACAGATATTTCTGTCAACCCTCTCCGTAGACGTATAGATCTGGGGACAAAGGAAAGTATCTGTTATTCCAAATAAGTTGAGTATCAATCATCAAGATCAAATGAGATATAACATTTCGGAAGACATTCATCGCGAGTGGTCACCCAACGGTTCACACTACGATAACAGCAGTTCAGTTTGCTTAGCAGGCCTCGCACTAAGGACCACCGCCAATCCATACTATTATATATTGCTTGCACTGAAAGAATTGCGATAAAACACGAGTACACTGGTAAATTTTACTTGTTTTTAGGACCACTTCTGTACAAAAGGATAAACGCTATAATAAGCATTTATTCTTTAAATTATGCGTGTTGTAAACGAGTCGTAAAGAATGTCCTCCAAAGATTGTCCTACGTTGACACAGAGGAGTTATTGTCTGTTTTAAAATAGATAATTACTGTTAAGTTGCATAACTAAAACATAACTTTAGTTAGTAGTAGTGAATCACCCTAGCATTGTAATATTCTTAGTAAATTGATTGTATCTGCAATAGTATTTATGAAATATTGTTAATCTGCACTTGACGCCCGAAGCACAGGACTACCTAGTTCAGGCACAACTTAGATAAATATCCCTAAGTAAAGACCTCTGTAAGACAATTAACTGCACAAATATATATTATACATACCTAATATACCACCCATGCACAATGTAATAACGCACGATAGATTAAGAACCATGTAAAATACTGTACAACGATTATAAATAAATTTGATTTGATTTGATACAGGGGCTGACTAAAAGTGCCCCCTGCAGGCAACACCCTCGAGGGATAACACGCCATACAGGCTGGCGTGGATTTCCCGTCACACACTAAGTTTTCCGAAGCACCTTAACATATAAGCTGCTCCGGGGACAACTTTACACATCATAAATTATCATGTATCAGTATTCGTTAATAAAGTATGATACTCAACCTGTTATGAATCCTTGGTTGGCTTCACTAGACACTAACAATTTAATCCGCAGATAATTACGGAGTTTTCTGTTCGATGTACAACATACACAAACTAATTCTCTTTGACCTAGGTAAGTAAAGGCGGTAATCGGTGTTGCCAGGGGGCAGCACGTTGAAACCAAATAATAGCATTGGGATGTTATAAATACTGTTAATACCAAATTCTTCATAATCAAACTAATTATTTTACGTATTATTATTTATATTTGCCAGATTATCAACTGGTCGTACCTACCCCTTAATTCCGCACTGTGCGTTATGAAAGAAATATCATCCCACGCACACTCAAGCTGTGGAATGAACTCCCTGCTGCGGTTTTTTCCATGCACCTACAATATGGGGTTCTTCAAAAGGGGTATTAGAAGGTTTCTTCAGGGTCAGCAGCGCGAGTGTGACGCCTCTGGTGTTGCACACGTCTATAGGACACGGTAGCCACTTTCCATCAGGTGGATCGTGTGCTTGTCTCCCTCCCACCCAAGTGGTATAAAAAAAAGTCAGCATATTTAAATCTACGTATATAGATAGTGGTTGCGCCGATAGTAGAATTTGTATTTTTTCGCTCAATAGTAGTAATTCAAATCATTGACACTGAACACACGCTTCCTGTACCCATCTCCCTCCCGCACTACCTTTAAAGTGAGATAGCAATAGTTTTCGCCCCGCTCAATTGTCAAAATAGCCGCATCTTGACTTCCGCTTTGAACTAGAATCAGCAATGGCGGCAGCGCGCGCGACTCTCAGAAATTAATAATGTTTGTTGGATTTTAACCGCTTTCATAGACCTTTACCGATCGGATTGTGCCTCTCGTGTGTCCCTCAAGTGATTTAGTGATGTGGGCAGCAGCTCCTGAGCCAGGAAGAGAAGACCGGTGCACCGGCTCCGACAGCACGTGGCGTCATAAAGGTTAGTGCATCCTCTCCTAATTTCTTGGGTTGCATTCAATGCCTAAACCACCTCCGCGGCAACCCGATCACCTATCTTGTTTGTTGTGTAAAGTGTCATATGAAACATGTTAGCTTCACCCCCGCAAAATACAGTCCACTAGCTCACGTGGCGAGAATTGCGCCACCATTCTTTTTGGTCCTTATCGTACCGGATCCTTAGTCGTAGCTCGCATTTTGTTATTTATTCCATTGGGAATAAACGCACCGCACCTAAATACCTAGTTATTTTAGTAGAAAACCCCGCATCTAGGCATTTAGGTTTAGATCTTAGGTATCCTAGACACCCTAGTGCATAGGCACAGTGTAATACCTAACGCATTTGGCTTTTGTTTTTATTTGTTTCAATTTCTAAGTTGTCCGTTCGCCGCTAGTTTCGCATCGTATTTACCTAATACCTACATGGGTAGGTACGCGGTTATACCTCGCTCGCATTTCTCTTATCGTATCGATCCTTAGTCGTAGTTTCGCATTTTGTCATTTATTCCATTGAGAATAAACGCACCGCACCTAAATACCTAGTTATTTTAGTAGAAAACCCCGCATCTAGGCATTTAGGTTTAGATCTTAGGTATCCTAGACACCCTAGTGCATAGGCACAGTGTAATACCTAACGCATTTGGCTTTTGTTTTTATTTGTTTCAATTTCTAAGTTGTCCGTTCGCCGCTAGGTCGCATCGTATTTACCTAATACCTACATGGGTAGATACGCGGTTATACCTCGCTCGCATTTCTCTTATCGTATCGATCCTTAGTCGTAGTTTCGCATTTTGTTATTTATTCCATTGGGAATAAACGCACCGCACCTAAATACCTAGTTATTTTAGTAGAAAACCCCGCATCTAGGCATTTAGGTTTAGATCTTAGGTATCCTAGACACCCTAGTGCATAGGCACAGTGTAATACCTAACGCATTTGGCTTTTGTTTTTATTTGTTTCAATTTCTAAGTTGTCCGTTCGCCGCTAGGTCGCATCGTATTTACCTAATACATACATAGGTAGGTACGCGGTTATACCTCGCTCGCATTTCATTCAAATTCATACGAAAGTATTTTAATTTGAATAGATATTACGCAATACTTAATCCCTGAAATAATAGTTGAACCTAGACAGCGATCTAGCTCGCGTAGGTACGATCTGGTTGTTGTTATGCGCGTTTGTTCAAGCTTGCACTCGCAGTTATAAGTACCTATCTACCTACGGAATATCGCTCGCGCCGCGTCGCTGTTCTACACCGCTAAGATTAAGTCATTTCATTTGTTGTTTACCGCACTTTAGTTTGATATTTAGTTGTAAAAATGTCCCCAAAGGTTGGTAGGACCGTTAGTGGGGTTCAATTGAAACTTTTATACGCTAAAAGAGAAATCATTTACTCTCGCGTACAATCGATTTGTGATAATGCACTTAAAACCTCTGATTTGGCTATTAGAGATTCGTTCTTATGTTCTATAGAAAACTTGGATAGTTTACGCGCGGATTTCGAATCCTTAGTACATGACATCAACGTTTTAGAGTTAAACTTAAATCCCGATTACTCAGTGAGTTATCAGACCTTGTCGTCGTTTGACGATTTGTATTGTCGTATCAAACGCGTCGCTAGGAGTTTGGAGAAACCGTCTGACCGACCCAATCCCACCCGCGACCGACCTAAGTTGCCACCAATTCAAATACCCGAATTTGATGGTAACATCTGCAATTGGTGTTTATTTATAGATAGTTTTGAGAATACAATAGATAAGAACGTTTCGTTGACAGATCACGAAAAATTGCATTATCTCGTTGAAAAATTAACTGGTAAAGCTATAACCGTTTGCGCTGGAATTACGTTTAGTGCCGAAAATTATAATTTAATTTTAAATACTTTGAAAGCTAAGTATGAGGATAAAAGATCGGTAGCTAACGCATATTTGGATCAGATGTTTGATTTGAAATCCGTTACGGCATGTAACGATCAAAACTTAGAGAAGTTTCTAGATACTTTCGCATCATCTGTTCGCGCCGTAAAGAACCTAAAGATCGATGACCTCTGCGACTTCTTATTTTTGTATATGGGTTTAAAGAAATTAGATTCCGAAACCATTCGTTTATTTGAGTCGGATCATCGCGGCAATAAAATTCCTAAGTTCGAAGACTTAGAAAGTTTTGTTCGCGAGCATATAAAAATATTGCAACGCTCTTCATCGAAACATGAAGGCGCGAAGAAAGTTGTTAGTTCCGAACGTAAAATAGATGCGTCATCGAAGTCACTGAGGTCAACTCATACTTATGTTAATACCGCACCAGCACATGTACAATCACCTGTTTGCTCTTTGTGTAATGCTCATCATTCGCAATTGTACAAGTGTCCGGGTTTCCTAAAATTATCGCCTAATGATCGTTATAAATTTGTTTGCGCTAATAATTTTTGTTTTAATTGTCTCGGTACTAAACACCGCGTTGTTTTATGAAATAGTAGCAATAGTTGTCGCAAGTGTCAAGCGAGACACCACACTTTACTTCATTTTGAAAATAGTAACGCCGCATCCAATGTGAGCACAGTTGGTTCGTCGAGCGGTGGCACGCCGTCGCATGGCTCGCCCGCGTCGGTGGCGCCTGCGCCACAGCCGCAGCCCGCGCTCGCGCGCGGTCCTGCCCGCCCGGAGACCGCTGCGAATGACGTCACCTTGTGTTCGTTGTCCGCTAGTGCTGCGCTCACTGCTGTCGTTCTCGCGACTGCTCGCGTTATTGTTGTTGATGCATTGGGTAAACCGCACATTGTTCGAGCGCTATTGGATGGCGCTTCGCAAAGTAATTTTATTACTCAAGATTGTTGTCAACGTCTTGGTTTCAATGTTAATAAGCGTTCAACCCGCTCAGTGGTGAAGGGTTTTGGAGGTTTACAGTCAGCTGTTCATGGCACCGTTAAAACAAGGTTTGGATCTCGTTTTAATAATAATATTTGGTTTGACATGGATTCGCTCGTTATAGATAAAATAACTGAACAGTTGCCTACCGTCCCGGTTGACACGTCTTTATTAACGAAATTTAAAGACTTGCCTTTAGCAGATGAGACTTACGCTGTTCCTGGAGTCGTCGATATATTGATCGGCGCTTCGATTCTCCCGCACCTCCAGTTATCACGTAAGGTTCAAGGTACATTGGTAGTCCTTATGACTGGGAATGCGCCTCCTTTGCATTGGCCTCTAGGAGTAGTAGAGGAAGTTTTTCCCGATTCCCGCGGGATAACTCGTGTTGTACGGGTTAAAACCGCAACCGGATCGTATCTGCGCCCGGTTGTTCGCCTCTGCCCTCTGCCTAGCCAGCAGTTGGCACGAGTTCAAATCTAGGTTTATATTTTAGTTGTTATTTCCCAAACCTAGATTTAGATTAGACTTTAGATTTGTTCCGCATTTTTCGTTTTGAAGGTAACCCTTCAAGCCGGGGGGAATGGTTGCGCCGATAGTAGAATTTGTATTTTTTCGCTCAATAGTAGTAATTCAAATCATTGACACTGAACACACGCTTCCTGTACCCATCTCCCTCCCGCACTACCTTTAAAGTGAGATAGCAATAGTTTTCGCCCCGCTCAATTGTCAAAATAGCCGCATCTTGACTTCCGGTTTGAACTAGAATCAGCAATGGCGGCAGCGCGCGCGACTCTCAGAAATTAATAATGTTTGTTGGATTTTAACCGCTTTCATAGACCTTTACCGATCGGATTGTGCCTCTCGTGTGTCCCTCAAGTGATTTAGTGATGTGGGCAGCAGCTCCTGAGCCAGGAAGAGAAGACCGGTGCACCGGCTCCGACAGCACGTGGCGTCATAAAGGTTAGTGCATCCTCTCCTAATTTCTTGGGTTGCATTCAATGCCTAAACCACCTCCGCGGCAACCCGATCACCTATCTTGTTTGTTGTGTAAAGTGTCATATGAAACATGTTAGCTTCACCCTCGCAAAATACAGTCCACTAGCTCACGTGGCGAGAATTGCGCCACCAGATAGCTAGAGAAGATAGATAGATTAGAGACCACATCCATACTCTTGAGTTGATAATGGAAAAGTATCAGGAAAAACAAAGAACACTCTTTATAGCATTCATCGACTACCAGAAGGCCTTTGATACGGTAAGACATGCAAGCATTTGGGAAAGCCTGAAAGAACAAGGAGCAGAGGAAAGATATGTGAAAATCATCAAATCCATATATAAAACCAACAAGGGTAAAATCAAACTCGAAACCTTAGGCTCAAGCTTTCCAATAGAAAGAGGAGTGAGACAGGGAGACCCGCTATCTCCGACAATATTCATAGCTGTCATCGAGTCGATCATTAGCAAGCTAGATTGGAGCAAACAAGGGCTATACATAAACGACACTTACTTGAGCCACCTGAGATTCGCAGATGACCTAGTACTACTATCCGAGTCATCTTACCAACTACAGAACATGGTAGAAGCTCTCAACATGACTAGTAAAAAGGTGGGTCTAGAAATGAATATTACAAAGACTAAGACAATGACAAACAGCATTACAAGACCAATAATAGTCAATAGCAAACCATTGGAATACGTTGAAGAATATGTCCATTTAGGAAAAACTATAAGTTTCCACACAAAAAATAAAAATATAGAAATAGAGAAAAGAATAAAGATAACATGGAACAAATATTGGAGTCTCAAGAATGTTTTCAAAAGTAATCTACCACAAGCCATTAAAACCAAAGTCATGAATTCGAACCTTCTGCCATGTCTGACATATGGTTGCCAGACGTGGAAATTCACTGCTGAAATAAGAAAAAAGATAAACGTCTGTCAGAGAGGACTCGAAAGAAGCATGTTAAATATAAAGAAATTAGACAAAATACGTCATAATAAAATAAGAAAAATAACAAAAGTAACAAACGATTTAAGTTACGCAAAAAAATTGAAATGGAAGTGGGCCGGACATGTTGCCCGGCTAACAGATCAAAGATGGACCAAAAAAGTAACTTTCTGGAATGGACCACTAGGCAAAAGAACAAAAGGTAGACCTATTACAAGATGGGAGGATGATATCAAAGCGATAGCTGGTCCAAACTGGACAAAGGTAGCTGAAGACAGAGACAAATGGGAGTCACTGGAGGAGGCCTTCACCCATTCTGGGGTTCCGGTAGATTAATTTTAAAACTATATATATATATATATATATATATATATATATATATATATATATCAAACACTATAAATATATTATGATAAAACACATAGTATATATAGATAGCATTCAGAATTAATACATTACGATTATAACTGTGTCACTTTTTTACGACTCACTAATATGAAACATTGCTAATTGTTAATTAAAGCTTCAAGGGTAATGTGTGCTTGGCTCTTAATTTAAATAAAAGTATAACAAAATTTTCCGTGTGGTGACGGAGAAAGAATACAAGTATCACCACCCCATCTCATCCGAAGGGGGTCGTAAGAGGCGACTCATGGAAACATACGCAAACCATATCACTGCGAGAGAAGGAAAACTCGAAATAAAACCCTGTACCAACCCGTCTGGCCAGCGTGGAAACAGTAGGCCAAAGCATGGGGAGAGGCCTAGTCCAGCAGTGGACTGCGATGGGCTAGTTGATTTGATTTGATTTGATAACAATAATAGCATTTAGCACAAAACAAATCTAAATTCCTAAATGCTTCCGTTTTCATATAGAAATAATTCTCTCCGGCGATACTGTTTAATGCAAAGCAGTAATCTGTATAATGGGATCAATTGCTTTGAGAAGTTGTATCCTAGACTATATGATTATATTATTTGAGATAATTAAGTGACAGACAGATTTAGATGAATGTAAAAATCTTGTTTACTACATACATACATACATATAATCACGCCCTTATACCCGGAGAGTTAGGTGAATTAAGACCCATATTTCAGCAATCATTGTATTCGGTCCCACGTAATAGCAGATGAGTCTATTGCCGTATTCCGGGCACTATTGCTAACTCGAGTCATGGATCTGAGGCTGAATGTGTGCTGTATATATTTGTAGTATGTTAAACAGCCATATGAGATAAGATGAGGTGGCCCAAATTCTATTCTGCCGGGTACCACGCGGCTTGTTTACTGTGCTCGTAAATGTCAAGCTGTACTGATATAAACCCACTCCTAGTACAAGCAATTTTACTTAGCTGGAGGGGTTAGGGCATGTTAATGCGTACGAGCTATATATAGGTATTACATGTCCTATCTATAACATGTAAAAATATAGAAGGCATATATTTATATATAGTGTGTGATAGATGTGTGGGTTTGTTTTATTTTGTTAATGATGTGATGGTACACTAGTTACTCAACGATAAGAAATAAATAAACCCCACTAGGTAGATCTGTAATATATTTGTAATTTGATATTTATTAGGAGTCGTTCACTTATTACACACACACACACACACACTTAGTCATCTGGCTTGTATCGTTGTTATTTCGACCCTCCATAAATCAGATAAAGCAGACCTTTTGTTTAAAACCCTAAAGTGAGGGTCATTGTTTTTGCAACGCTTAAAGAAACTATTAAGACGCTAGATTTATTACGA
This sequence comes from Eilema griseolum, assembly GCA_963662185.1. Lineage (NCBI taxonomy): Eukaryota > Metazoa > Arthropoda > Insecta > Lepidoptera > Erebidae > Eilema > Eilema griseolum. The sequence goes on from OY759240.1 coordinate 27,266,315, forward strand.
GTGTTCCATAGAAATTGGTAAAACACGTGCAGGCTTATAAAAACAAGGGATGAGGACATCTCGGGAAGGGTTTTACGAGACGGGACTGAGCGTAGGATCGGGCATTCAACTTGGGTCTGGAGAGGAGGTCGGTCGTTGGAAGCGAGCTCGTCAACTGGTGAAGGATCGGGGTCATAGGCGTTACTCGAGTAAGTTAAGGTGTAACACTATCAAGTGAAACACTATCAAGTCTCTACACACGTGGTGAGTTGCTTTGATATTACTCTTGTAATTATAGTGATTGTTTTATAGTGATTGTCTTATAGTGATTGTTTTATATCAATGTTTAAGTACTTTTATAATGCTATCTAAGGTTGAGTAATACAGCGTTTAGGTATAAAAGTGTACAGTATAATTAATCAACCTATTTGTTGAAGTTGCGAAATGCGTTGATGGTTGTTACATGGCCTTTAGACTTGATGAATGCAAAAGCACCACATGTAAAGAGTCAGGCGGTAGACCAGGGACCTGTCGTTGCGAGACCTGGGGATATCCCCAAAGGAATAGTCTTGGGTCGTCGTCCACGTACCCTGCAATCTACAATCGATGGCGGCTTTGCTTGATGGTGAGCATGTGGTGAGCATCGGGCGTATTGGTGAGGAGCAAGTTATCGTACCGAGATCGTACCCTGCTATCGTATAATGCAATTACAGCCGTCTGGGATAACTAGGACCGGGTGTGGTTCGATTCCCACGGGAGACCTAGCGTCGAAGTGCAGCTCTCTCAAGCACAGAGGCCGGTGCGACCAGATATGACAGACGGAAGATTAGGATTTAGAAATCCTATGGTACGGAGACCGAATCAATGAAGTACGGTAGCTTGTAAACCGAATTTATACGTGCGATTGAATATATGCGAGATAAGTAACAGACATCAGCGTATTAAATTGTTTATTGTATATGTCTTGAGTATTCTCTATTCGCGATTGCATACTTTGTCCATTGAGACGGCCAATGCCAGTGGGGAAATTATTGTCTCTGGATGAATTTCACAATATCTGTGCGGCTGGCGGAGCACTCATATCTCCCCTCAGAAGAGGGGAGCTGGCACATTCGACATAGCTTTATGTCGAATATGTAAAATCGAAATTTACTCAGCTATGGTTAGGCGCCGTACCATTCCTAGTCAGAATCTCAGCAACGCACATAATTGTACTTTCAGCCTGCGTGACACAGCGATTATTATAATGTCAGTCAGACTATTGTAATAATAGTTACTGATAGGAATTGGTGGCGCCAGTAGTAGTAAATTCAAATCGTCTCAATTGGTTGACGCTGAGCACACGCTCCCTATACCCATCTCCCTCCCGCACTACCTCTAAAGTGAGATAACAATAGTTTCGCCCCGCCAATGGTTGAAATAGCCGCATCTTGACTTCGCATCGAACTAGAATAAACAAGGGCGGCAGCGCACGCGACTCTCAGAAATTAATAATGTTTGTTGGATTTTAACCGCTTTCATAGACCTTTACCGATCGGATTGTGCCTCTCGTGTGTCCCTCAAGTGATTTAGTGATGTGGGCAGCAGCTCCTGAGCCAGAAAGAGAAGACCGATGCACCGGCTTCTACAGCACGTGGCGTCATAAAGGTTAGTGCATCCTCTCCTAATTTCTTGGGTTGCATTCAATGCCTAAACCACCTCCGCGGCAACCCGATCACCTGTCTTGTTTGTTGTGTAAAGTGTCATATGAAACATTTAGCTTCACCCCCCGCAAAATACAGTCCACTACGTGGCGCTCACGTGGCGAGAATTGCGCCACCATTCTTTTTGGTCCCGGTCGAGCCGGATCCTTAGTCGTAGCTCGCATTTTGTTATTTATTCCATTGGGAATAAACGCACCGCACCTAAATACCTAGTTATTTTAGTAGAAAACCCCGCATCTAGGCATTTAGGTTTAGATCTTAGGTATCCTAGACACCCTAGTGCATAGGCACAGTGTAATACCTAACGCATTTGGCTTTTGTTTTTATTTGTTTCAATTTCTAAGTTGTCCGTTCGCCGCTAGGTCGCATCGTATTTACCTAATACATACATAGGTAGGTACGCGGTTATACCTCGCTCGCATTTCATTCAAATTCATACGAAAGTATTTTAATTTGAATAGATATTACGCAATACTTAATCCCTGAAATAATAGTTGAACCTAGACAGCGATCTAGCTCGCGTAGGTACGATCAGGTTGTTGTTATGCGCGTTTGTTCAAGCTTGCACTCGCAGTTATAAGTACCTACCTACCTACGGAATATCGTTCGCGCCGCGTCGCTGTACTGTACCGCTAGGATTAAGTCATTTCATTTGTTGTTTACCGCACTTTAGTTTGATATTTAGTTGTAAAAATGCCCCCAAAGGTTGGTAGGACCGGTAGTGGGGTTCAATTGAAACTTTTATACGCTAAAAGAGAAATGATTTACTCTCGCATACAATCGATTTGTGATAATGCACTTAAAACCTCGGATTTGGCTATTAAAGATTCGTTCTTATGTTCTATAGAAAACTTAGATAGTTTACGCGCGGATTTCGAATCCTTAGTACATGACATCAACGTTTTAGAGTTAGATTTAAATCCCGATTACTCAGTGAGTTATCAGGCCTTGTCGTCGTTTGACGATTTATATTGTCGTATCAAACACGTCGCTAGGAGTTTAGAGAAACCGTCTGACCGACCCAATCCCACTCGCGACCGACCTAAGTTGCCACCAATTCAAATACCCGAATTTGATGGTAACATTCGCAATTGGTGTTTATTTATAGATAGTTTTGAGAATACAATAGATAAGAACGATTCGTTGACAGATCGCGAAAAATTGCATTATCTCGTTGAAAAATTAACTGGTATAGCTATAACCGTTTGCGCTGGAATTACGTTTAGTGCCGAAAATTATAATTTAATTTTAAATACTTTGAAAGCTAAGTATGAGGATAAAAGATCGGTAGCTAATGCATATTTGGATCAGATGTTTGATTTGAAAGCCATTACGGCATGTAACGATCAAAACTTAGAGAAGTTTCTAGATACTTTCGCATCATCTGTTCGCGCCGTAAAGAACCTAAAGATCGATGACCTCTGCGACTTCTTATTTTTGTAAATGGGTTTAAAGAAATTAGATTCCGAAACCATTCGTTTATTTGAGTCGGATCACCGCGGCAATAAAGTTCCTAAGTTCGAAGACTTAGAGGGTTTTGTTCGCGAGCATATAAAAATATTGCAACGCTCTTTATCGAAACATGAAGGCGCGAAGAGAGTTGTTAGTTCCGAACGCAAAATAGATGCGTCATTGAGGTCACTGAGGTCAACTCATACTTATGTTAATACCGCACCAGCACATGTACAATCACCTGTTTGCTCTTTGTGTAATACTCATCATTCGCAATTGTACAAGTGTCCGGGTTTCCTAAAATTATCGCCTAATGATCGTTATAAATTTGTTCGCGCTAATAATTTTTGTTTTAATTGTCTCGGTACTAAACACCGCGTTGTTTTATGTAATAGTAGCAATAGTTGTCTCAAATGTCAAGCGAGACACCACACTTTACTTCATTTTGAGAATAGTAATGCCGCATCCAATGTGAGCACAGTTGGTTCGTCGAGCGGTGGCACACGGCGGCCTGCGCCACAGCCGCAGCCCGCGCTCGCGCGCGCTCCGGCCCGCCCGGAGACCGCTGCGAATGACGTCACCTTGTGTTCGTTGTCCGCTAGTTCTGCGCTCACTACTGTTGTCCTCGCGACTGCTCGCGTTATCATTGTTGATGCGTTAGGTAAACCGCACATTGTTCGAGCGCTATTAGATGGCGCTTCGCAAAGTAATTTTATTACTCAAGATTGTTGTCAACGTCTTGGTTTCAATGTTAATAAGTGTTCAACCCGCTCAGTGGTGAAGGGTTTTGGAGGCTTACAGTCAGCTGTTCAGGGCACCGTTAGAACAAGGTTTGGATCTCGTTTTAATAATAATATTTGGTTTGACATGGATTCGCTCGTTATAGATAAAATAACTGAACAGTTGCCTACCGTCCCGGTTGACACGTCTTTATTAACGAAATTTAAAGACTTGCCTTTAGCAGATGAGACTTACGCTGTTCCTGGAGTCGTCGATATATTGATCGGCGCTTCGATTCTCCCGCACCTCCAGTTATCACGTAAGGTTCAAGGGGGACCGACGTACCCCGCTCCGCACGCACTGGAAACAGTTCTTGGTTTTGTTATAATTGGTTCCGCACCCGCTTCTATAGATAGTTTTAGTCACTCGACTGCTTCGTTCTGTTGCACCGTCGAGCCGCCACTGGAGTCTACCATCCGCAAGTTTTGGGAAATTGAAGAGGTCAATGTCCCACCTATCCTAAGCCCTGATGACAAGATGGCTGAGGAGATTTATTGTCGCACGACTACTCGTGATGAGCAGGGTCGTTATGTTGTCGCGCTCCCTTTCAAGGGAGATATTTTTTCGCTCGGTGACTCCCGTGTATCCGCTGAAAAACGCTTTCTTTGTTTAGAACGAAAGATGCAGGCGTCTCCAAAGTTAAAGCAAGCCTATGATGAGGTTGTTAACGAATATTTAGATAAGGGTTAAATCTCACCTGCGCCTGCGGACACTGACGAGACCCAGCCTTCGTACATTATCCCGCACCACGGAGTTATTAGAGAAGATAAGCTTACTACTAAACTCCGCGTAGTCTTGGATGGCAGTGCTAAGACTAGCACTTCCGTGTCGCATTAATATTAGTAGAATTTTAGCTTTTTCGGACTCAACAGTCGCTTTGTGTTGGGCCCACTCTTCGCCCCATCGTTGGGACACATTCGTCGCTAATAGAGTGGCAAAAATTCAAATTAAAATCTCTTTCACGTTGCTGGCACCGACAACCCAGCCGATTGTCTCTCTCGTGGATTGCTTCCTTCGCAAATTTTAGATCACCCGTTATGGTTTAGTGGACCGTCCTGGATTCATGCCGCGTTAGATAAGTGGCCAGTTGGTCAATTCAATCCCACTACGGTTTCCGAACCACCCGAGGGGAAGAAGCACTCGCTTGTTGTATCGGTGATTTAAGTACGCTAAAATATTTGCCCGCAATAGATGTTGATGACGATGGAATGCACCCTCTAACTTGTCACGCTCTTTTAGATAGATTAGTCCAATCGTTTTGGAATCGTTGGAGAACCGATTGTTTGCACACGCTGCAGTCGCGTCGAAAATGGAATACTCCATCTAACCCAATTACTGTAGGTACGGTGGTAGTCCTTATGACTGGGAATGCGCCTCCTTTGCATTGGCCTCTAGGAGTAGTAGAGGAAGTTTTTCCCGATTCCCGCGGGATAACTCGTGTTGTACGGGTTAAAACCGCAACCGGATCGTATCTGCGCCCGGTTGTTCGCCTCTGCCCTCTGCCTAGCCAGCAGTAGGCACGAGTTCAAATCTAGGTTTATATTTTAGTTGTTATTTCCCAAACCTAGATTTAGATTAGACTTTAGATTTTGTTCCGCATTTTTCGTTTTGAAGGTAACCCTTCAAGCCGGGGGGAATGGTGGCGCCAGTAGTAGTAAATTCAAATCGTCTCAATTGGTTGACGCTGAGCACACGCTCCCTATACCCATCTCCCTCCCGCACTACCTCTAAAGTGAGATAACAATAGTTTCGCCCCGCCAATGGTTGAAATAGCCGCATCTTTTTACTGGTGGTAGAAACTTGGTGGCACAAATTTGTCTCAAGTTTCGACCGGGTAGGTACCACCGTGCACTATTGCGAAAAACCCTCCATAGCAATTCAATCTCGGTTGGATTGTGTTCAGGGGTCAGCATGTGCATAGCCGGGCAGAGGTGGTGGTTGTCGCAGCACTAGTGGGACCAGTGGGTCTTGGCGTAGTCTAGTGGGGATGGCGCGGGGCGATGCGCCGAACAGGGAGACCTGTAGAAACGGTGGTGCCGCTGGCCGCCCGCGGTATAGTACAGGGGCCCAACTGGGGTTAACCACCTTGGGAGGCTGCCTCACCAGGCCGCGCATAATCCCGATATGGTTCGTCGTGCCGGTTGGTGACCGGATTTGGGAGCCCGGCGACCATACTCGGGGGGGTACGGGGGCCCTTCCGTTCGGCGCGTCGGCTCTCGCCATGCCTCACATTCATAGATAAAACCAATATCCCGCGCTTTGTCACACGGTGCTGCGGCGGCAATCACTTCTTTTTTTCACGCCTTCTCCCACCCAAACTCATGGCAGCGCAATTTATAGAAAAAGGCAACACAGCGGCTCGTCACACTCCCAAAAGCTTGCTATTTGAGGTGGAGTCCACTAACATCTGTGGGCTCCATGCAAACCTCAACGCCGTCCACCAACACCTAGAGACGGCGAAACCTGCCATGTTTTTTCTAACGGAGACGCAAATACACCGCCCTGACGACACGACCTACTTGCTCTACCCTGGCTATGTTCTTGAGGAAAGTTTTCGTGCAAAAGCCGGGGTGTGCGTGTTTGTTAGGGCGGATGTTTGCTGTCGCCGTTTGCGCTGCCTAGAGGACCCATCCTTCTCCGTCCTTTGGGTACACGTAGACCATGGCCCTACGAGTCAGATCTATGTGTGCCTCTACCGTTCCCATACAGGAGATGCTGAGACAACTCGACTCTTTGAATATCTGAGTCAGGCGGCAGATGATGCGCAGGAGCGATTTCCGAATGCCGAAATGGTATTTTTGGGGGATTTTAACGCCCACCACGAGATCTGGTTGGGCTCCTCCAAAACAGACCATGCGGGAAGAGCCGCCCACGCATTTGCTCTGGCGCACGGCCTGACCCAATTGGGGCACGAGGTCACTAGGATACCAAGAAGGTCGGGCCAAGCACCTTCTCTGCTAGACCTTCTGCTGACGAGTGATCCGGACCGGTACAGTGTATCGGTGCGAGCCGCGTTAGGCAACTCTGACCACTGCCTGGTCTGTTCCACGGTGCCTATTATGGCGCCCCCACGACCCGTGCAGGGGAAGCGGCGTCTCTGGCACTACTCGTCAGCGGACTGGGATGGACTTCGTGACTATTTTGCGTCCATCCCGTGGGTTGAGCGCTGCTTTGAAGGTAAGAACCCATCGGATTGTGCTACTGCTGTCGCCGGTGAGATCGGTCTGGGTATGGAATACTATATCTCATACACCGATGTCACCGGTGACCGCGGGGTGCGCCCTTGGTTCGGGCGCGAGTGCGCAGAAGCTGTTGAACAAAAACAGTCTGCGTACCGCGCTTGGGTAAGGGCGCGCGCCACGCGCCATCCCAATCTGGGCCACTTCAAGGCAGCGTACAACAGAGCCACAAAGGTCTGTAGAAGGGCCTATGTCAGAGCGGATGCCCTGCGCATAGCGCGGCTTGGTCAAGAGCTAGTGATGCATCCCACGGGAAGCCGTGGCTACTGGCGACTGGCTAAAGCCGTGCAAGCCAACTTCTGTCAGCCTTCGCTGCCTCCGCTGCGTAACCCTGATGGATCCCTGGCCCATGAGTCGCAAGAGAAGGCAAATCTGCTGGCTAATCTCTTTGCGGCCAACTCCCGAATCGATGATTGTGGTACGCAGCCACCAACACTACCCGACAGTGACCACGCGATGCCTGATATCCATATCAGGCAACGCGATGTCCGTGCAGTGCTGCAATCACTCGATGTCCGGAAAGCCAGTGGTCCGGATGGTATTCCAGCGGTAGTTTTGAAAAAATGTGCAGCGGAGTTGTCTCCAATGCTTACGCGCCTGTACCGGCTATCCTACAGTTCGGGTACAGTGCCTTTGCCTTGGAAAGAGGCGAATGTTCAGCCGATTCCCAAGAAGGGGGATCGCTCGGAGCCAGCCAACTATCGACCCATAGCCGTCACCTCAGTGCTGTGCAAAGTGTTTGAGCACATAATTAACAAACAGCTCATGCGGCACCTAGAGGATCACTCCTTAATTAATGACCGGCAATATGGCTTCAGACCGAAACGGTCAACGGGTGATCTTCTAGCATACGTTACCCATCTTTGGGGTGAGGCTATGGACAAGCACGGCGAGTCACTGGCAATTAGTCTTGACATCGCCAAAGCTTTCGATAGAGTCTGGCACAAATCGCTTCTTTCTAAGCTACCTGCCTTTGGTCTGCCTTCTAGGCTGTGCAACTGGGTTGCTAGCTTCCTGCAGGGGCGCCGTATTCGCGTCCTTTGTGACGGACGAGCTTCAGAGTTTCTGCAGGTTAATGCTGGCGTGCCCCAGGGGTCCGTCTTATCACCCACTCTCTTTCTTCTGCATATCAACGACATGCTGTCTACCGGCAATGTTCATTGTTATGCAGACGATAGCACTTTACATGGGAGTTATCATGGACATCCAGCGGCCAAGCAGTCAGATATCGCAGAGAAAAGGCAGCTTCTTGTCACTGAGCTTGACGGGGTCCTGAATCACATTTCTCAATGGGGCTCTGAGAACCTGGTTGAGTTCAATGCCAAGAAGACGCAGGCATGTGCGTTTACAGCAAAAGTATCTTCTTTCCTTCCCCTCCCCACTCTTCAGAGCACGCCACTGCCGCTGCAGGACAATCTCAATATCCTAGGTATGGATGTTCGCTGCAACCTAAATAACAAAAACTACATCGAAAGCATCATCAAAACAGCCTCACGAAAACTCGGAGTCCTGAACAGAGTGAGACGATTTTTCACGCCGGAGCAGCGGTGTCTTCTATACAAGACACAAATTCGCTCCTGTGTGGAGTACTGCTCGCATCTCTGGGATGGTTCAGCAAAGTACTTACTAGATGCTCTCGACAGGTTGCAGCGACGTGCGATCCGCATCATTGGGAATCCCGAGATCACGAACACCCTAGAACCTTTACAGCTGCGTAGAGATGTTGCGTCCATGGCTGTATTTTACCGTCTGTACCATGGGGAGTGTTCTGATGAGCTCTTCCAATTAGTCCCACCCTCCCCTTTCCTACACAGGACAACGCGTGCAGGTCTTAGATGTCATCCGCACACGGTGCAAAACATCCGATCAAGAACCAAGCGGTTCGGAGACTCTTTCCTCTGTCGCACCATTAAGGCCTGGAATTCGTTACCGGCTCACGTGTTTCCTTCTTCCTACAGTCCTGGGTCCTTTAAGCGGGGCGTGAAAAAGCATATGATAAGGCCGTCAAGCTGAGTGTCACCATTGTCACACGGTATGTGTAAGTAATGGTGACCCTCTTTTCTGGGATTTTGCCTTCAGCTTACCATCAGGCAAGACGAAGTCCAATTGACGTGTCCTATATAAAAAAAAAAAAAAAAAAAAATCTTGACTTCGCATCGAACTAGAATAAACAAGGGCGGCAGCGCACGCGACTCTCAGAAATTTATAATGTTTGTTGGATTTTAACCGCTTTCATAGACCTTTACCGATCGGATTGTGCCTCTCGTGTGTCCCTCAAGTGATTTAGTGATGTGGGCAACAGCTCCTGAGCCAGGAAGAGAAGACCGGTGCACCGGCTTCGACAGCACGTGGCGTCATAAAGGTTAGTGCACCCTCTCCTAATTTCTTGGGTTGCATTCAATGCCTAAACCACCTCCGCGGCAACCCGATCACCTGTCTTGTTTGTTGTGTAAAGTGTCATATGAAACATTTAGCTTCACCCCCCGCAAAATACAGTCCACTAGCTCACGTGGCGAGAATTGCGCCACCAGGAATGTTATTTGATATTTCAAGCTGCCACGTCACAGACCATCGTACAGGCCAGGTATAAGAATTTCTAGTCAGAATCTTACAAGGTACTTGAATCTCCAACTGGTGTGAATTGTCAGGACTAGTTATTCATTCACTTATACACAACAGATTGTGCAATTTAAACTATGGAGGAAATCTGTCGTTCCGCTTAATCTGTTATACTTTTGTTTTCCCGCCAATGAACGATTTATTTTCCGTTGCATAGGAAACGGCATGGCCAGTCCTTAAAACCGAAAAGTTTATTATTTAGATAATCTTGGGTTTTGAGAATATAGTTCAGACCCTTGTGAGTGAACTAACATTCAATAACGTTCCATCACGACCACGATCTTGACTCTAATGAATTTAAACTTTAACCTATTATTCCTTTCCCTTAACTTATCCTTACAGTTTAAGTTTTTTTTTATTATTTCCAACTTCACGTAGCCAAGCGCTATAAGTGATGAAAGATAATAAGTCAACACTTTTGTTTTTTTTAACTCTCAAGATCCCTCTCTTGACGACTCAGTTTTTATATAGATTGACCGCTTACGGAGTACGTACTTAACATATGCTAACTTTAGAGGTTGACAACAAACGAGGACGTATCGAATTTCAAGTTAATTGTTTCTGATACTCCTTATGTTATAAAACGTGATTTCCCCCTGATAATCAGATGCTGGCATACGTCGTACATACTGAAATCTCCTAATCATTAGTTTGCATATGCTATATTTATAGCTTCTCCAAACCTGTACTCTATATTATCTCAATTGCACATACACAACTAATTAATTCCCAATCATCTAAGGTCACCAGCTTCTTCTGAATTGATTACCAATTTGAAATTAAGGGAACCCATTACTCAAGTCCATTATTGAAAATACTATCGTACCACTACAGTGGTAATACTCACTATACAACAGACATAACTCTTGCCTAAATAAGTGATAATTCCTTTCTTCACTATAATAACTGTAAGTAAGGATAAACCTTCTGTCCGCATATCGAGATTGGCGATTGACGACGGCCTGATCATCGTCGAACCATCATATTAGTAATGTTCAAGATAATAACAACGAAGCAAAAGTTTAGTCCAGTCTAATTAAGTACAATAAGGAAGGTATTTCTTCCATTGTCATGTGAAGGTGTCAAACAATCAGCATGTATTTGGAAATGCGGCTGACGCCGCAAAATAGATTGTGTTTATCTTCTAAACGTAGGTATCTAACTCATCGATACACGTTATTCCACTGATCCATTGCAGCTTAGTTTATAAGTATAAAGTATAAATACCTCAACATATACGATTACGTGCTTTTACCAGATATCTGGTAATTTGTTCACCGATTAGATGCCTCTAGTGTGAAGGTTCCCGTGGTCACGATGCTCGGCTACCCCATAACTCTGCAGGTTGAAACACGATGCGCTATCTCCATACTGCACAACGCTGGATTTTCATATTCACGAAGCGATGAGTCTTCCAAACAGCCTTTTACGCCACGCCAGTAAATTCGAAGTCCGGTATCACTGGAATGTTATAGCACACGAGCAGAGAATCTGATGCAAGATAATTCAGACGTCAAGCAACTATCTCTTTAATTCACATGTATATGTAGTGTATTTTTCTCCCATTATGTTATAATGACCTATGTTAGTAACAACTAACTATCATAGTTTTAATAGCGCCCAATAACCCATAACAATAATTTTATTGTTGGTTATGAATTTCGTACCAACAATACCCACCAGATGGTGAGTCAAATGCCTAGACCCTTTTTTTAGAGGTCTTTTGTTACCACTTTCTCCATTCAACTTTTAACCATCCATTCAAGAATCGTTTTTTTTTCTTAAGTGTTTTATATGCTCACGCCAGTTCATGTCAGCATGGGTACGTAGAAATGTTCTGACACCACCCGGTTGTCATTTGTCTTATACTGCATAAAAAGAGGCGAGTCCCACTTGACCTCCTTCCCTTCTCCGTGTTGCAAGTCAGGATCTCCTAACAGAGAACTGGAACTAACAATTTTTTCAACCTGGGTATCGAACCCTCGTGAATAGTACTTAAATGGTTAAGCCACTGCTGTGCCACTAGGCCAACCCATTGTTTACAACACCAGAATATCCTGCCGTATTCTGAAACTTCGGGAATCGAAACCGCTATCAGATTTGGTTTTGGAACTATTTAGCGAGCTCTTTACATAAGAACATTCTTAATTTGAGCTATGTCGCTAAAACTGCGTCACAAGCGTACAATGCCATAAATCGATAAAAATCTTCAATTTAAAATAATAGTAGTTCCAAAAGCCACTTATTCAATGTATTGTGCGATGCAAGCTACGTCAGTCTAGGTCTTAAACCCAGTGCTTTATTATAGTTACTATAATGATATACACTACAACAAAGATAATTAATTATTCTTAAGTAAATAAGAAATAACCTTGTAAATAAGAAATAAACTTAAAAAATTTCCCTTCTTTTTACTATTACAAATACTTTAAACTCGGGATCGAACCCAAGCAACCCATGCAGGTAAGTCATTATAAAAATATCATTACGACTTTTAAGTAATCGAGAAAACACCTTAAACATTTTAGTTGGCCTACTTCTGCCATTTGACATTATTTCATCCACGCAAGCAACTTAAGTACAATCAAGTCGTGAGATTTAGTATGGTCATCGTCCTTATAGTCATGTCCTAGTCGCGTTCAAAGTATGTAAATACTTGAGAGCACGGGGTCCGCATGTTGTTTCGGATGAGCCGTTAACGACTTTCCCGGAAGCAACTCTTCTGACCTCCCAGCCCCTAGAGGAGCTATTGGCATGTGGTATTGTAGACTGACCATACGTAACGTTGTAAGCACAAGGTTTTAAATTATATATAGGTATACATAATTAAAACACTAAGTATTTTATGTCAAAACAAACAAATTTTGCCTTTGTTTGAATGTACGTTGCATTGTAAGATATCTTACTTAATAACGCCACATCGTCCGTTTGTTTGCACTACAGACCATTTTGAGACCGTCTACGATATGTTATATATTAAATTATTCTACGTTGTGTTATTTGTAGTAACCCATTTCAGTTCAACCTCGTTGCACTGAATTGAATCAATGCATTTTCTGACGAGGATCCTGGTCACGGCACCATTTGTGATGGTACGGCGCCTAACCATAGCTGAGTAAATTTCGATTTTACATATTCGACATAAAGCTATGTCGAATGTGCCAGCTCCCCTCTTCTGAGGGGAGATATGAGTGCTCCGCCAGCCGCACAGATATTGTGAAATTCATCCAGAGACAATAATTTCCCCACTGGCATTGGCCGTCTCAATGGACAAAGTATGCAATCGCGAATAGAGAATACTCAAGACATATACAATAAACAATTTAATACGCTGATGTCTGTTACTTATCTCGCATATATTCAATCGCACGTATAAATTCGGTTTACAAGCTACCGTACTTCATTGATTCGGTCTCCGTACCATAGGATTTCTAAATCCTAATCTTCCGTCTGTCATATCTGGTCGCACCGGCCTCTGTGCTTGAGAGAGCTGCACTTCGACGCTAGGTCTCCCGTGGGAATCGAACCACACCCGGTCCTAGTTATCACAGACGGCTGTAATTGCATTATACGATAGCAGGGTACGATCTCGGTACGATAACTTGCTCCTCACCAATACGCCCGATGCTCACCACATGCTCACCATCAAGCAAAGCCGCCATCGATTGTAGATTGCAGGGTACGTGGACGACGACCCAAGACTATTCCTTTGGGGATATCCCCAGGTCTCGCAACGACAGGTCCCTGGTCTACCGCCTGACTCTTTACATGTGGTGCTTTTGCATTCATCAAGTCTAAAGGCCATGTAACAACCATCAACGCATTTCGCAACTTCAACAAATAGGATGATTAATTATACTGTACACTTTTATACCTAAACGCTGTATTACTCAACCTTAGATAGCATTATAAAAGTACTTAAACATTGATATAAAACAATCACTATAAGACAATCACTATAAAACAATCACTATAATTACAAGAGTAATATCAAAGCAACTCACCACGTGTGTAGAGACTTGATAGTGTTTCACTTGATAGTGTTACACCTTAACTTACTCGAGTAACGCCTATGACCCCGATCCTTCACCAGTTGACGAGCTCGCTTCCAACGACCGACCTCCTCTCCAGACCCAAGTCGAATGCCCCGATCCTACTCTCAGTCCCGTCTCGTAAAACCCTTCCCGAGATGTCCTCATCCCTTGTTTTTATAAGCCTGCACGTGTTTTACCAATTTCTATGGAACACTCGTAATAAATCTAGCGTCTTAATAGTTTCTTTAAGCGTTGCAAAAACAATGACCCTCACTTTAGGGTTTTAAACAAAAGGTCTGCTTTATCTGATTTATGGAGGGTCGAAATAACAACGATACAAGCCAGATGACTAAGTGTGTGTGTGTGTGTGTGTGTAATAAGTGAACGACTCCTAATAAATATCAAATTACAAATATATTACAGATGTACCTAGTGGGGTTTATTAATTTCTTATCGTTGAGTAACTAGTGTACCATCACAATGAGCAGGTATGAAAATGAACCTAATGTGAAGAGAAGAAAAATGAGTATTCAACGGTAGTAGCCAACAAACTGCTGTGCAGTTTGGTAGATGTTTAGAATAATAAGATGTAATTTTGAATTTAAATAAACGATTTCATTTCATTTTCATTAAACGTGCTATTAATAAAACTATTTACCTTAATCAAAATAATTGTATCATTCGCAGATACACACTCCCACATCGAGCTATTTTCGTCGAAAAGTTAATTAATAAAAACGCTTTTACGGTCCATCAAATTTATAACCAGTAGTAGCACAGTTATTATCTAAACAACAACAAAAAACAATTGTATAAAAACATCATAATAATATTTCATTTTAATTGTGCATTGTGCAATTTTTTAAAAGACTAAAGAAGGAGGGGTTTCGCAATTTTTTCATATTCTTCATGGCCTTTTTACAATTTGTCGTTGGCTAATTTGAATCTTAACAGCAAATCATATCGTGTATATTTGTAGCCATGAAACGAGAGGTCCGATGGCTGTTGGAGCAAGCGAGTCCTAGCTTTAAGACCACTAGAAATCAACTGGTAAACCATATTCGTTGATATTTGCTCTATGACCCTCGGGAGACGAATACCTTTTATTTGATACTCTATTTATCGAAATCCGTCCAGCCACTAGCTCTATAGCGGGAACAAATATCAACACACATACATACAAGTGGAACACATTACACTCACGTGCGCAATAGGGTAAAATATATAGTCTACTTTACACAACGGTCTGGAGTTAAATGATTCAGCACGGGAAGTCAGACTGCCAATCTAACTTCCCGTGCAGAATCATTTATAAGGCTGCTTACAGATTGACCAAGAGTGTCTCGGTCCCCAGTACACATACCCTTGTTATAGTACACAGTATCGACAGCTCGTTACTGATGCAGCGCTCGCCTGGTGGAGTGACGTGACCGCGACGGCCGATATCCGCAGTTGGCGGCGCGTTGATTGATGACTTGTGTCTTCTTGTCAACACGCGCGCACAATATGGCGGGCGTGTTTGTTTGCTCACTGTGATCTAATTTCAATATGAACATTAAGCCTGTATTCATAGTAATACCAAAGGAAATGTTTCATAGAGTAGTAAAATGTTTTTACAGTTAGCTATTTAGTATATTTATTCATTAAAAAACATAAACATAAACTCACGCCTATATCCCCGAAGGGATAGGCAGAGGTGTTAGCACCTACATTTCGCCAGTCTATGTTTAGGTCCCAATGTAATAGGTGGCGAGCCTATTGCCATTAACCGGGCACTTATAAACCTGCGATAAATACACACAACTTCGGAAAACATCGAAAAGTCATATTTATTCATTAATTAATATTATGTTTAAACAATGCAGAAAGCAAATACTAAATATCTTTTAATTACCTATATAACCTTTGCCTTTGGAACAATAGCTCATATGATAATGAATAATAATGGAACAAGTTAGTCCCATAATATCACGAACTAGTTGCGCTACGCTGTTTTACTTACGATTTATTTCAGGGGATAAAAGTCTATAAAACTTTATCCATCAAAAAACACTTGGGGTACCAAGTTAGAAAGTCAAACGGTATTGGGGTTTACTATCTCATATCTATATATTAACACGAAGAGCGAAAACTTGAATTTCTTTTGAAGTACGGAGCAGTTTAAAACTATGGTTTGAATTTATATGAAAGAGCCCAGAAGGTTAAAATTTGTGCATTAAAATGCGTACAAATACAAAACTGACGATATAGTATAACAGCTTTCAAAATATCTAGTTACCAGAGAACCTATGATTTTCGACAAGAGAACTTCAATAAGATTCAAATTTTAAGATAAAAAATTAAGTACAGTCAGCATCAGATCGAAAGTGTGAAAACGGCGGTCTGAAGCTAAATGTGGCAAAGACTGAATACTTGGCGTTAAACTCAACTGATCCAAACCCGTCCGCATAGGCGATGACTTGGTCGAGCGCTCGGACCAGGTTAAGAACCTGGGATCTGTACTGGTACAACACTGGTGACATCGACTACGATGTCAAAGCAGGTATTATCGCCACGTCGGCCCAGTGGCGAGAAATGACGCGTTTAGAAGAGGAAGTCCAGTGGAGTATGACATGTGTGTACATGGTCTCAATACCATGGACGCCCAAGATCGTGCGGAGTGGCGGACCCTAAGCTCCGACAGCACTTTGCCTCGGATGCAATTAGGATAATACGTCTTAATGAAGATGATGATGAGCATCAGATTGATTTTGACGACCAAAGTATTCGAAATGATCGTAATACCTTGGTATTCCCACTTCCCGTTGACTGATTGTTCCGAAATTTGGTGACACACCTTTACTTCGGACAGCAATACAATTTAAATCAATAAAATAGTTTGGCTTGCACTTGATGATATTGAGACTTGATAGACAAGATCGACAGCCTCCATAACGTGGCGACAGAGAACGCGGCCGCAACGCAGAAGGCGCGGGTTCGATCCCGCTCAGTGCAAATATCAGTATGCTTGATTAATGCATGCCTTGGAGAGCACTTAAAGCTGTCTGTCCCGGTTGCCATACCAACATCTATGGCAGTCGTTCGGGTAGTTGGAGGTTAAAAGTCGAACAACGGGTCTAGTAGCAATGTTTCTATATAGCCTTTAGTTTGTGGAGGTCACGGAGAATCAGTAGGTCACTGAAAATATCGATGTTTAGCTAAATCCACAGTTAGACTGGTATAGCCTCAGAGTCAGGCGACCCCACACTCTGAGGCGAAAACTTCGGATGCAACTGGGATTAGCGCTAAGAGAAAGAGGAAAAGATACAAAATGGTTCTGAAGTTGACTATACCGTAGTACTTCGACTACCCTATAGAACCCCTTTTCACTTAATCAAAATAGAAGTAACTGTAAACTGATTCTATTCTCTTTGCACAAGTAATCCCGTCATACCGAATTTTCACTTTGAGATTAAGATAGTAACACTTAATCTCACTGTAAAATCCGGTTAAATTGATTGCGGTGCTCAACTGCTGAGACGGTTTAGTTCTCATTCCCGCAGCGCCCTCACGGGTCACTGCCGTTAATCCCTAATTCAGGAACAAAACAATCACAAGCTCTATCAATTATGTATTCTGTTCATTTCTCAGCTTAGCTTCCTAGTGGTAAATGTTACTTTTTTATACAACTTAGATGGTAGATATGCTCACGGCCCACCTGATGGTAAGTGGTTATCGTGGCATTCGTGTACAACACCATGGGAATTGCCGACCCTTTAAGAACAGAGAGTTTCTGTGCCGTCGATGCAGAAGACAAAACAGGACAAGCCTTTAGTCTTCCCACTGACAACACAATAACTCTCCAGTGAGCTCTGGCTACCGTACTCACCGCCGCGAACAAAACACGAGGTACTTAGATCATGTTACATGTGAAATGATGAATCTAAATTATGAGTTAGTGTAACTGAACGTTATTAAATTCCGTACTGTCACATACCCTACAAATGTGAAGTAACATTGTAATGCGGTGTATTGTAATTAATGCAAAGTGCGCACGTTAGAAATAATACGAGTATAGGTAATGTCTAAACAACACATATGAGACAAGCTCCATGGAACACTGATATGTACAACATAACATTGTTATACTGTACATTAATTATTAACATGTATAACATTTCAGTTATCATAATTGTATACGCTGTGTTTCTTATTTTATATAGGGTAAATAATATATTGTAACAAGCTAAACCAAAATACTACATTATGAGCTACAGTGTTGCTATTGAAATTAAATCAACACAAATAGGGAAATTGGTTAATATCAAAACTTACGTAATAGATAAAATAAAATAAATATTATTAGATAATTTAATGATTAACAATTTAATAAATCCAACAATTTGAAAAATTAGCATAATGCCTCAAGTAAATCTCACACCGCCAAAGACTACATCTGACTTTGAAAATTGTCAGCATGTTCGGCCCGAATTGGATGTCTATAAATCAAAAATGACCCTTGTGATAATTCAAAGCGCCCGCGCATAGGAGAGGTATGTGCCGTTAGTGTAAAAAACAAAACAGAACAAGCCTTTAGTCTTGTTCTGCTTTGTCTTCTAGACAAACTTCCCACTGACAGAATAAACTCTCCAGTGAGCTCTGGCTATCCTACTCACCGCTGGTGACTTAACTTGTAATAATTAAAAAATATGTGTTATTACAAAGTAAAAAAAATTGGTTCGCAAGCGTCAGATGTAATAATAAAAAATATGTGTCATATGACAATGAAAGAAGTAAGTGTGTAATCTCCTATTTAAAAGAAATATAAATAAAATTGGTTTGTAAGTACATTACCATAAAAGTTCGGGCGCCTTGGAGATACACATGCCTAAGATAATCAGCGGATACTGGAAACTTTTAATCTTCCGGAGGTGAGCTAAATGAAACCAAACTGTGAGGTTTAAGGTTTTATTGTCCACTCCAGTGTGCATTCAGAAATAGATGTAAGGATACATTCCTAATGTATAACTAACCTTAAATTTAAAATTAGATTTTCATAAGCTATGTCAATATTATTCTATGTCAATATGATTCTATGTCACCAATGCACTTTTAGGTTATTTTGAAGTTTAGATTTAAAATATAATTAAAGTAAGCTCACGGCATCCCTCGGCGAGTATATGTAAACACAGCAGCGAGAAAGCTCGTAGCAGGCGAAGTTTTCAGTTTAAGTCCATGCGGTACATCCAGGATTGAGGCGAAAAGTCCAAACCCTCCATAAAGAAATGCAGATGTCCGAAGACAAAGGTCCAAAGAAAAAGTCCAAAGGAAAAAGAAAAAAAGGCGGTTCCAATTTGGAAACCTGTAATAAAATTGCATGTCATTAGAACAAACTCCTATATGTGAACACGAGGTCCTAATTTTCTATAAATTTGCGCGACTTACCGCCTTAATTTGCTGGAACAATGCCAATAGCAAAAGAAATCATAATATTTTCAGATTAAGAGCTGAAACAATAGAATTTTAACAATTATTTTTCAAATTAGGAGCGTGGCGAATTTCCATCAAAGGGAATCTTATTAAAAAATGACAACTCACCAGAAATAAACTATAATTCCACAAGAGGATAGTTGTGAGGACACAAACTATTATCCTTTAGGCCAAAATACTCTCATTTTTATGAGATTTATTGAAATTAAGTTACGAAGCCATGAATATCGACCATCCAGTCTCAATATAGGAAGAAAGGTGCTTTTGACAGCGATACGTCAAAATGTCATTCACTCCGCGTTCCGAAACCTTTCGTTCAAAATAGAATTAAAACCGGTGTGACGACGTTCGCAGAGCGCGTCGTTACATTACATCCCTCCCCAAAAAGAAAAAAGAAAGAAAGAAACTTCCTTTTCTAATGAAAATTATGAGAGTCCAGAACAAAATTCCAAAAAACCTCAAAAGACAAAATGTCTTGCAACATTTTTCAATAAACAAAAAAGGCAATGCGAAAGCATCTTGCATTGGGTATTGCAGAAATAATTATAAATTAAAGAATGGGAAAGCATTCCTAAAAATCAAAGAATGTGAAAACACTCGAAAAGTAAAGAACCAAACTCAGAAAAGAGTAAAAACTTATTTCAACACAAAAGTGAAAATAAATCCTTCAATAAAACAAATTAAACAATCCCTACTCAATTCCGTTCCAGATATCGATTAGGCAACCAACGCCGTCGAATCTAATCCTTGATCTTAACCAGCCTTCTAGCATCAATACAAAAGTGCGGTTGAGCTCCTACGCCACCGACTCTATACCAGCTATTCCTGAAACAAAAATATGAAACTAACAAGATATCGGTTAAGCACCAACGCTGCCGAATCTGAAAGAAAATCGGTAAAAACAATGAAGTTTTCCCACTGTCGGTTAGGTTGAAAAGCCGCCGACTTCAAATTCCTATTCCAACATCTAAAACGTCAAAACAAAATCACAACAAAAGTGTCGTAATAATATATTTATAAGCATTGTGATCGGCATAACACCACCAACTTTCCGAGCACAAGCAAAATATAAAGAAAATATGACAATTGTGACCAGTACAACACCACTGACTTTCTGAGCACAACCGCATAAGAAAAGTATGACATTTGCGACCGGCACAACACCACCGACATCCCGTGCGCAAAGCATAAAAAATGTAACAATGTGTATAAAAACACAATCGTACAAAAAGAGAAAAACGACAATTACGACCGGCTCAACACCACCAGCTTCCCGTGCGCAAAGCGTAAGGTGTGACTATGTGTATGAAACACAATAGCACAAAAAATTGTAAAGTCCAGTAAGACACAAGTTTCCCAAAAAATGGTATAACAAGGTGTGTAAAAAATGCATAAAATGCGTCCAATCCGAGAATCTTAATACTAAGAAAACAACCCAGAACTGTACAAAAATAAAGTTCAAGAAACTTAAATTTACCATTCCCTAAGTGAGTGGAAATAAGTCAAGTGAATTTAATGTAGAAAATGAATATTAAATTTCACTCCTATATTAGAGTAGAAACTAAATTCCTAAATTTGTACAAAATATACAATATTAAATATACAAGTGTATAAAAATATATACAGGAAAATAATCCTATTCAACAAAGATAAATAAAAATATAAGATCTTTCGATGTGGAACAATTTGTTAATATGGAGTAGAGTTACACAATAACAAGTCCTAAAATGACCTAAGTTATTTTTGAAGGAAACTAAAATTGAAATTAATAAATTGTTGTGAAGTTCCTAACATACATCTCCTTTCAAAATCCCTTAGCCTCACAAACATCACCTTACAATGGGATTATACTTCAAACAAAGTACCAAAGACAAAGATAGACATTGTCAAAACAAGAATAATTTTAATATTTAATTATATCTTTAATATGATAACGACCAGTATAGTTTTTATTAAGGTCTTTTAAAACATAAACATTAGAGGAAATTTTATCTATTATTTCACACTTAACAAACTTAGGTGCTAACTTAGCCGAAAAGAATGCAGGAGCATTAGACTGCACAAAACTTCTCCTCCACACTATATCTCCCACTTCAAAAGAAATGACCTTCCTTCCTATATTATAATAACGCGCATTACGCTTATAAGCTTTAAGCAATGAAGCTTGAACTTTTATAAAAATATCACTAAGTGATTTAAGTGAAAAAGCAAATGAAGACCTATCAACAACATCAAGTTGATTGAGGTTATCAAAAGTATTACTAAAACGGTGCAATGAAGCATCAAAAATAAGTTCTCTACCGAACATGAGAAAATTAGGAGTGAAATCTGTAGCTAGATTCACACTACTATTTAAAGCTAATTGAACATGAGGCAAATATTTTGACCAAGTTCTATGATCATCTTTAACAAAACAAGAAATACATGTTTCGACTGTTTTGTTATATCTCTCTACAGGATTATTTTGAGGTGTATATAAAGTATTATAAAATATTTTACTAATATTATAACTTTTTAGAAAATCTACAAATTGCTTAGCTGTAAATTGGCTTCCATTATCACAAACAAAAATTTTAGGCGTTCCAAACTTAAGAAATATTTCTTTTTCAAGTATCCTACAAATTACTTTAGTGGTAGCACTAGTCATAGGAAATATCCAACAATATTTTGTAAAAACATCTATGATTGAAAGTATATACTTAT
Source organism: Eilema griseolum (assembly GCA_963662185.1). Classification (NCBI taxonomy): domain Eukaryota; kingdom Metazoa; phylum Arthropoda; class Insecta; order Lepidoptera; family Erebidae; genus Eilema; species Eilema griseolum. Next base: position 27,288,293 of record OY759240.1, read on the forward strand.
GGCCAGAATAAGCTTTTGGAAGAGTTCCAACAATATCAATAGAAAGCATTAACATTGGTTTATCAACTTTCTTAGGATTAACCATAATTCCATGAGGTGGATTAGTAGAAGATTTATAAGCTTTACAAGTATCACAAGAAGAAATGTATTTTTGAACATCAATAAACATACCTTTCCAAAAATAATGTATTTTTAATTTATTTAAAGTTTTATGAATTCCTAAATGTCCTGAATTAACATCATCATGATTAGATTTAATAGTGTCTAAGATGTGTTCTTTAGGTATGACAATTTTCCAATTTAAACGATTATTAGGATTATATTTATCTTTACAAAATCTATACAAAGTATCACTTTCAACTTTGAAATTTTTATATTTTCTAGGAAACTTTTGACAATTTACAAATATTTTTCTATACCAAGGATCAACGATATCCTCATTTGGCATAACAATAATATTATTTACAGGAATATTAATAGCAGAAATTTCTATTCTGGATAAACAATCTGGAACTAAATGTAAAGAACCTTTTTTATATTTAACATCAAAAGTAAATTGAGAAATTCTAGCAGCCCAACGTGCAAGACGACCACTAGGATTATTAAGTTTAAGAAGCCAAGTTAAACTAAATGAGTAAGACCTAAGCCTCTCTTTTCATAAGAAATACCTTCAAAAAGTGAAATAACTCTATTCAACTCGTGTTTCTCAGAAGGAGAGAGTTCAGAAACAGAAGCAACTGCATCCACACAAGTAGTGGACTCATACTCAAAAGTAATATTATTCCATAAGTCTTTAGCAAGATTAAATTTCAACCAAAAGTCAAATCCCAAAATAATTGAAGGCTCAAAAGAAGGTATTATCAAAAAATCTACATTTTTAGTTAAGTTATCACAAGTGATAGGTAAAACCATAGTTCCAACAACATTGTGTGCAGAACCATCAGCAGTAACAGCGTTACCTTTATAAGGTTTAAATCTATAACCTAATTGCAAAAATGTTTGATGAATACTAGAACCGAGCACACAACCACAAGCTCCACTATCTAACAAACCTGAATAGAACCTATTATTAATATTAAAATTTAAATAAGGTCTAGTGTCTTTATGTTTAACAAACAAAACAGGAGCAGCCCTGACATTATTAAAGAAAACCTTCAAATAATCCAACCATTCATTAAATTCTTTTTTACAAGTGGCTTCATTCGGAGCATTGCTAAACCTTTTCAACATCGAGTCACCAGAAGTTCTATCAAAAACCAGGGCTCGATGGGACCCGATACGTTCCTTGACTGAACAGTATTTGAATTACAAACTTCGCAATTCTTCGTAGTGACGCCAAGCCTGTGACATCCAAAACAAATTACACCTGGAAATGTAGGGCAATTCCTATAAGAATGTCCAGAGGACTTACATTTTAAACAAGTTAAATCATCTGATTTAACAGCACTAATTTGAGCAGAATATTTTTCTTTCCCAATACTTTCATTCTCACTCAAGCTCTTTCTTGACACAAAACTCTCTAATTCCCTGCTGAGGTTAATAAATTCGTCGATAGAAGAAATAGCTCTACCAAACACAAAAGGCGTGTAAATATTTAACATGTTATGCTTAACAATAGTTATGAGGGTAGCATCAAAAACAGGCATAGACAAACGGCCAGCCATATCCATCATGTCTGTAATAAAATCTGGTAATGACTCAGCCATCCCCTGTTTACGAGTACGGAGTTCATGCTCCAAATGATAATCAAATTCAACTCCATCAAAACGTTTCAACAACGCAGCCCTCAAATCCCGCCAAGAAGCAATACGAATACGAACACTACGAAACCATCCAAGCGCAGTGCCTGACAAAAGATCAGAGAATGAACTAACCAAAAAATATTCATTAAAATTTTTAAACAAGAAATACTCTTCCACTTGAGTAATAAACTCTCTAACGCACGATTTACCATCATACAAAAGCTTACTTCGTTCTAAATCAGGCAACTTAGTAACAGAAGGCAAGTCTTTCCTCAAATTATCATTCAACAAAACATTCATCATATCAAATGAAGATGCGGCTCTCAGACTATGATCACCAGCTCCTCGACCAGTCGAAAATGGACCAACGACTTCAGACAAATCAGCCATGACATGAGTAAAAGTACCAACTGGAACGTCACCAACAATATTCTCAAACAAAGGCGGGACCTGCATTTCCCCATCCATGTTTGATTTATAAAAGGATGTGAAAATCTAATAAAAAGTTGTATTAAATACACTATAAGTCTCTAATTAAAGTATCAATTAAAGTTTCCAATTAAAGTTAATTAAATTATGAATGAAGTTAATTGCATTGATAGCAAAACGCTAAACTCAAAAGTCAACAAACTCATAGAATGGAATGTTATTGTTGCAAAAATTATTTAGGTCAAATGCCTATAAAGATAAAAACGCATTAGTGATTCACAAAATAAATCATTTATGTCTACTTAAGGTAAACAGCAAATATTCAAATATTACTATGTTTTCACACATGTGAATAAAGGTTAAGAACTAGTAATTATATAATATTACTAAGTGGAAAATCTTACCTGTAATAAACAAAGGTTATATAAGATAAAACAGTTATAACAATAACCATGTTATACAAATTGAAACATTCACCTGTAATTGAGAGATACAAACAATAGTACCAACCTGCAGTATGATTAGTTTTGCAAAGCAAACAATAACAAAGACCCACTGTAATACACAGTTATGTAACAGTAAAAAAACATGAAGAAAACACTGTTCCTAACATGATAAAGCAAAAAATAATGCAAAGGTGACAAGGAACAAAGACATATGCACACTGTCATGTCCCTGTTCGCGAGTGCCAATTGTAATAATTAAATAATATGTTGTATTTCAAAGTAAAAAAATTGGTTCGCAAGCGTCAGATGTAATAATAAAAAATATGTGTCATATGACAATGAAAGAAGTAAGTGTGTAATCTCCTATTTAAAAGAAATATAAATAAAATTGGTTTGTAAGTACATTACCATAAAAGTTCGGGCGCCTTGGAGATACACATGCCTAAGATAATCAGCGGATACTGGAAACTTTTAATCTTCCGGAGGTGAGCTAAATGAAACCAAACTGTGAGGTTTAAGGTTTTATTGTCCACTCCAGTGTGCATTCAGAAATAGATGTAAGGATACATTCCTAATGTATAACTAACCTTAAATTTAAAATTAGATTTTCATAAGCTATGTCAATATTATTCTATGTCAATATGATTCTATGTCACCAATGCACTTTTAGGTTATTTTGAAGTTTAGATTTAAAATATAATTAAAGTAAGCTCACGGCATCCCTCGGCGAGTATATGTAAACACAGCAGCGAGAAAGCTCGTAGCAGGCGAAGTTTTCAGTTTAAGTCCATGCGGTACATCCAGGATTGAGGCGAAAAGTCCAAACCCTCCATAAAGAAATGCAGATGTCCGAAGACAAAGGTCCAAAGAAAAAGTCCAAAGGAAAAAGAAAAAAAGGCGGTTCCAATTTGGAAACCTGTAATAAAATTGCATGTCATTAGAACAAACTCCTATATGTGAACACGAGGTCCTAATTTTCTATAAATTTGCGCGACTTACCGCCTTAATTTGCTGGAACAATGCCAATAGCAAAAGAAATCATAATATTTTCAGATTAAGAGCTGAAACAATAGAATTTTAACAATTATTTTTCAAATTAGGAGCGTGGCGAATTTCCATCAAAGGGAATCTTATTAAAAAATGACAACTCACCAGAAATAAACTATAATTCCACAAGAGGATAGTTGTGAGGACACAAACTATTATCCTTTAGGCCAAAATACTCTCATTTTTATGAGATTTATTGAAATTAAGTTACGAAGCCATGAATATCGACCATCCAGTCTCAATATAGGAAGAAAGGTGCTTTTGACAGCGATACGTCAAAATGTCATTCACTCCGCGTTCCGAAACCTTTCGTTCAAAATAGAATTAAAACCGGTGTGACGACGTTCGCAGAGCGCGTCGTTACAAACTGTGGTGACTGTTTTATTCATATTCATCATTTGGTAATATAACTTTATTCCCAATATTTTATTAAATTGAATATTATTTCCTCAAATGGTGGAAATAAGTTGAAGCTGGTATACATAATTTTACAACTACTCACATATGAAATATGGCTGAGTATACGCCTTACGCGCAATGTTTATAAAGGAATGTTCTTAAATGTCATTGTAAACCTATATCGGATACATCAACAGTGCAGTGCAGTGTTAACATGGAATGACTTTGATAAGTGTGATCGTAATACATACTTACAAGCATAGCGTTCGAGAGAATTGAGTGCTTTGAAACAACAACGAAAGTTTGACGCATATATGAAAAAGTAAAAACCAGCTGTCCCCTACCATGGTGATGCAAGTTACAAACGCACAGTTCTTAACCTTTCAGACAAAGTGCTGTCGGAGCCGGCGCTAGAAGTCCTAGAAAGAGGTTTGAATTTCGCTCCAACACCTAGTCGTATTCCAAACGATAAAGTGATCGGAACTGTGGAGGAAGTGGTGCGACGGAATAAAATACCCGCGGCCGAAGCGGAGATTTTGAGGCAAGATGTTCATGATCATGATCACTTTACTACTTGACTTATTGAGTGACGTTAATATATACAAAAAGGTGACATACAACCCGGCAACTAGAACGAACCGGACCACACTGAACCTTATCAAGATATACAAACATGCAATCGGCGAGGACATGACGGTACACTTATTGAGACCTCGAACCTGTCTACCACCGAGGCTGTAAGGTTTGCCTAAGGTCCACAAGAAAAACGTCCCTCTACCACCAATCGTGAGTTAAATTTTGACTTATCCACACACGAACTGGCAAAACATGTAGCAATCATTGAAATTACGCATCTCAACAATGTGAGTGAGAACGAGGTTATGGTCAGTTTTGACGTGGAGTCACTGTTCACGAATGTGCCAATAGTTGAGTGCATGGAAGTCATCAGAGGTATTATCAAGGATCACAACATTACTGATGAATATGCCGACCTTGTGTAGCACTGCATTGTCACGAATTATTTCGTGTACCAAGGGGACTACTACCTTCAGATTGACGGCGTAGTAATGGGCAGTCCTGTGGCATCAGTGGTAGCCGGCCTCTGTATGGAATATTTCGAAAACAGAGCTATTGCCACTGCCCTTCAGAATGTCAAAGTGTGGAAGAGGTATGTCGACGACATCTTTGTATAGTGAAGGGTGCTGTGAGGAAGGGTCAAATCACTGGATTGAGTTACACAACTCTCATTCTTTCGACAGAACGCCACTATATACCCAGAATGGTGAAAGAAGCTATTGAAGTGAAAAAAAATACAAGAACTTCATCCGGTAAGATGGGTTTCAACTGTTGAGTGTCTGGTATCCAGTGATCCGTATGTTTGAGACCTGAGAAAACAAAAAAAAAAAACAAAACCTGTGCGAGTCGACTCAGTGAGTGTTGTGTGTCGTGAACGTTATTGAGTACAGTGCGAAAACGCAGACAGTGGTAGGGGCGATGCGCGTAACAAACGAGTGCGGCAGAGGATAGACCCATATGGTCTGCCCAATAACAATTAGCTAGGTTGTCGTCAGTACACCGTGATCATGGCGCTTGTAACAGTGCCGAAATATCGATTACTCAACAAAAATAATAAACATGGTAAATATCTCGGCGAGTTTTACACTAGTAATATTTTGATTATTTTGATTATTTTGATTATTTTGATTATTTTGATTATTTTGATTATTTTGATTATTTTGATTATTTTGATTATTTTGATTATTTTGATTATTTTGATTATTTTGATTATTTTGATTATTTTGATTATTTTGATTATTTTGATTATTTTGATTATTTTGATTATTTTGATTATTTTGATTATTTTGATTATTTTGATTATTTTGATTATTTTGATTATTTTGATTATTTTGATTATTTTGATTATTTTGATTATTTTGATTATTTTGATCATTTTGATAATTTTGAACATTATGACCATTTTGATCATTTTGATTATTTTGTAATAGAATGCTGATGGCTAAAGTTTTACGTGCGCAAAATCCCCACGGATACCTCCCCACCGGAGCCGGAGGAAGAGGTTATGTCAGACTCGAACCGACTAAAATGCACGCCGCCTGTAGGTCGTTTTGGTTGCCGAAGGTAAGGTTGACAGGCACCCCGGCTGACCCAGGGCCATCTCTTACGATCTGGCCCTCTTCTCGGGTGTGGGAACTACAGAGTCCCCAACTCGTCCACGGAACCAGGGAGGCGCGCCAAGTGCGCCACCGCCGCGGCCTGCTTCTGCCAGGGTGACAGGCGGCTCCACCTGTCACCCCCAGGCCTGCGCTCATGGGGAGCGGAGGTCGTTCTTCGACCTAGTCGATGTTCTAGTTTAGGCGTCAGGAATTCAAAATTACAAACTATGTTAATTGCATAATATACAACGGTTCCGGACTTTTCGCGATTAAATCATGGAACTTACTATTTCTGCCGACGGACGCCAAACACAACAATACAGCCAAAATGTTTCCCTAACGTATAATATCTTTAATATTATTAAGTGAGGCTTATGAAGTAAATAAAGTTAAGTAGGGTTTTGGTACCATTTGAAACAAAACAAAAAAATGACAGGTTTTAAATCTCTGAAATAGTAGATAGAGGCGTTAGTATCTAAAATACATAATTGATATTTAACTTAAGATTTTACAAAAGTATGTACACATGATATTATTTATAAACGTACTACGCATAACTAAATAAGACCACTAAGATGTGTTGCCGTACCACGAAAATAACAAAGTTAATGAACTGTATGTGTAAATAATTTAGTTTGCTTTCAATTTATGATTTAATTTTGCATATGGTTTCCACCTGCTATTGAACTTGTTTAATGATAAGTATGGTACTTTAATATTGTGACACAATGGCGAGGGTAGAACTTATTCATCCATCCATATGTATACCATTTTGCAGAGTGATATTCTATTAATCTTCTGAATTTCCTAAGGTTCAGCCTTGCATCTAGTGCCAAAAATGATAGGCTATCTACCTTGTGACCGACCTGACACGACCTGCAGTATGCCAAATGATTGGAACATCGCAGATCAAAACTCTATAGGACAATGCGCTTGTGACAGCCTTAATTATGCGCTTGAATCAACATTTATAGATACGGAAAATACTATATCCTGTAGCTATCGTTCATGTATCACGCTGCTGTCAAGATAATCAACACATTTCAAAGTTTGGTTCCGAAAACCGCCAAAGGGTATTTACGCTGCTTATGTAAGCATAAAGTTGAGATTATCCTACCAATGATTTGAATGTTCTCCATCTCACTCACACCCTTTCTCATCCTATTACTCACCCTGGGTGTGAGCGGCGTGTTCTTAATTATGTTGGTAAGACATAAATCTTGCGTCATCGATAGATTAGTAACAACTTTCCAACTTCGTACTCACGCCAGAAGTGACAAACGTAGGGGTGTATACAATATTTTGCAGGATGAACACAGAGTAGATAATAGTGCACATAGTGTGAGTGTGACAGGCTCTGTGGCGTAGCGACTACGCAGGAGACGCGGGTTCGATCCCTGCTCAGTGCAAATACTTTTATGCATGAATATGACTATTTGCATTGGTATGGTCGTGCCTCGGAGAGCACATTAAGCCGTTATATATGGCAGTTGTTACGGGTAGTTAGAGCCCTGAAAAATCTAATTGGATGTGGTGGTCTCATAGGTACGGTCACCACTAAACATCAGCTGGGTTATAAGCTTATTATATTAGTAATATACAATAATTTAAAGGAAACTTATTTATAAATATTTTATTATAATCTCTGTTATTAAACAACGAACAGTTTCTTGCCCGTGGTTACATCTGAATTGAATTCTGTTTCTAAAGTGTTTGTAGTACGACTTTTTATGTTAGAAAAGCTTATTTAATTATTTCACCCGTTCCCAAATCTTTCACGCAAACTTTCTGTAGCTAAGTTTTTGATGACACTGACTGACAAGCACTCGGCCCACCTGATGGGATATGATTACCGTGACCTATAGACGTGTGCAAGTAACTTGTGGAGTGATTGGAAGCGCCTTAGTACTGATTCATCGCAATATTATTAAGTACAAATTATACTCGAACAGTTTCGCTCAACAAACTTACCTCTTTTTGAAACAATATTTATTGTAATGACTATAGAAGTCGGTGTAACGTGATAGCGATTTAAAACTTCTATTGAACTTATTTATTGATTTAGGTTAAAAGACAATGAGCGAACAAATGAGACAAGGTTGTCTTGAGAGTAATAACCTCTTTTTTATTTAATGTGCCGTGTAACAAAGAAACCGCGGTAGTCAGTGGTATGGGTAATGAAACGAGATCACGGGTTCGATCCCAGGTTTTACCATGGCACACACCAATGACTTTTCGATGCTTTTCGAAGTTATGTGTGTAATTATCGCAGGTTTATAAATGCCCAGTTAATGACAATAGGCTCGCTACCTATTACATTGGGACCTAAACGCGCGTGTGGACCTCAGTCGCGCGTGCGCATCCCACCGTGCAGGGCGCTATGTGTGTAGTTCGTGTGCCGTGTTGATAAGTACATTATATTAGTCAAAATGTCAGTAACTGTCAAGTGTAACTCTTGTAATATAGTGATTGACGAGCTTTTATCCTATATTCAGAACAAAATCTCGATAATGGACGAGGAAACGCTGGTACGAATATGTTCAACGTCATTTACGAGCGAAGACATTAAAAAATCTAAGTCGTTATTGTTTGAGTCTATTCCGACGGACAAAATTAAGATAAATCGGAAGAACAAAGGAAAGGAAGGCAGAGATCTAGTCGATATACTGAGCCTTTTTAAATCGACTGAACCCGACATAATACCTATTTTTGTGGCTCGAGAGTTGGAGAAGCTACCCCCTATTCTGTTTGACCATCTTGACTGCACAAAATTACTAAAAGACCTATTAAAAATGCAAAGTGAGCTAAATGTAGTTAAAGCCAACTACGTTACAAAAGAACAGTTGAGTGAGTGCAGATCTGAGTTATTACGGTTGAGATATGACTCATTACCGAATGTGTCTCCACAGAATGTGAATAAAAAGCGCGGAGCATGGCAGCTGCATGATAGTGGGCCGGTAGGTCTCTCGCATGATATCAATAATTGTACTTTAAATGACCCAGTGGTTAACCAGAAGAATGGTTCCGGTGAAAATATACCAGTATACCGAGAAATTTTGGGGGTAGATTTAAATAAAAATGCACGTAAAACAGCTGAGCTGAGTCAATGTGAAAGCGAGAACACAATAGCGAGCGGTTTGGAGCGGCGAACCGAGGTGACGTCACCGCTAACTACGGTGACGTCAGCCGGCGAGTGTCCGTTATCAACACAATTATTATCAAACTGCATAATAACAAACGAGAAAAAAATCGAACGCCTCAGACCAATGAACACTACAGGTCAACTTGAATTTAAACCGAATGAAAATGATAATGAAGGATGGAAGACCGTTTCGAGACGCAAGAAATTTAATTACCATTATCATGGGAAATCTGGAATTTCAAGAGATATGGAGGGAGGTTTCAAAGCCGCTGACAAAAAAGTGCCGATTTTTATAACGAAAATTCACTTGGATACAACAGACACAGACATAATTAACTATATATACAGAAAAACGAAGGAAATGATAACGTTGGAAGAAATTACAATAAAGCAAGAGAAATATCATAAAGCTTTTAAGTTTTTTGTCTCGGAACAGAAGTTATCTACATTTTTAGATAGTAATTTATGGCCAGAAGGAATTATCTATAGACGATTTATAAACTTTCGACAGAAGAGTACGAATGGTAATAACGTTGTATCGGCGGATCATAAACCAAAATGAATATGGCAAATAATGAAATATATAACTTCGTAAGTTTCAACTGTAAGAACGTGAAGCGCTCAGTAGATGATGTGCGGCAGTTGTGTCGAACATCCCACATAATTGCCTTGCAAGAACATTGGTTACTGCCGCACGACATTGATTATCTGAGTTGTATACACGATGACTTCGCTTATACGGGTGTATCGCCCATGGACACGTCAAAAGGGATGATCTTAGGACGTCCGTGGGGTGGTGTTGCATTGTTATGGAATAAGAAAACTTTTAATAATGTGACTGTAGTGCGGTGTGACAATACTCGAGTGTGTGGTATTAAAATAGTGATGGGGCAAAGGTCATTCTTAGTATTCAGTGTGTACATGCCGACTGATAACACGGTGAATCTAGTCGAGTTTACGGATTGTTTGGGGACGCTGAGCGCGGTAGTGGGCGGTGAAGATATTGAGTGTGTTTACATACTCGGGGACTTCAACGCCCATCCGGGTGAGCAATTTTATTATGAACTTTCAAATTTTTGTAATGATATGGATTGGAAATGTGCCGATATAATTAATTTAGGTTTATTGTCTGATACATACAGTTTTATAAGTGACGCTAATGGGGCCCTAAGATGGTTGGACCATTGTGTTGTAACTGAGTCCGCCTTTCAAACTATAGTCGATACACACATCAAGTATGATCCGGTGTGGTCTGACCACTTGCCACTCGTTATTAAGTGTAATATAAGTAATGTAAAACGAAAGATTATTCAAGGAAATTGTGAATATAATAAAATAAGATGGGGGGAGAGAAATGTCGAACAAATAGATTTATATAGTAAATTATGTAATGATAGATTAAAAGGAATCGATTTCCCGCCGGAACTTATTAAGTGTAGTGATAAACGTTGTGATAACCGAGACCACATACATATAATTGACAGTATGTATAATAGAATTGTTAATATATTATCTGAAGCCGCCTCTGAGAGTCATACCATTGTTAAACCGAGACGAAATCAGCCTGTGATCGGATGGAACAAGCATGTGCGCAGCGCTCATGGGGTAGCTCGGGATAAGTTTAAAGAATGGGTGCTGTTGGGTAAACCGAATGAAGGACGTATATGGGATGAGATGAGGGAGAGTCGTAAAATCTTTAAATCGCGTCTGAAGTGGTGCCAAGATAATAGAGAGCAAATAAAGATGGATATCCTCGCCTCTCACCATTCGAACCATGACTTTCGTAATTTTTGGAAAACGACTAGTAAGCTAAATAATAGACCGGGCTTACCCGTGAGCGTTGGGGGCATGAGTGAACCAAAATGTGTTGCAAACTTGTTTAGAGATCACTTTAAGGTGAAATCGCCGTTGGAGCCGACATGTTCATTTAGTGTAGGTGGGTCACATGGACAAGAGCTAGAGACTAGATTCACAGCCAAGGATGTTCGAGTAGTTATAAAGTCAATGTCACGTGGTAGGTCTCCTGGTCATGATGGTCTGAGCATTGAGCATCTAAAACATGCTGGTGTCCATCTGCCCAGGATTCTGGCCATGTTATATACGTTTTGTATAGGACATGCGTACTTACCGGCCGAGATGATGAGGACCGTAGTAGTACCGATTGCGAAGAGTAAAACCGGTGACCTGAGCGATACGAGCAACTACAGGCCAATTTCACTAGCCACAGTGCTTGCTAAAGTTCTTGACGGTTTGCTTAATATACAGCTTAACCAGTATATAAAAACTCATGACAATCAATTTGGTTTTAAACCGGGACTGTCTACAGAGTCAGCTATCTTGTGTTTGAAGCAAACTGTCAAGTACTACTCCGAAAGGAGTACACCTATTTATGCCTGCTTTCTCGACCTCTCGAAGGCGTTTGACATGGTTAGCTATGACAAATTATGGCAAAAATTAAATAACGTTTCAATGCCTCCCGAACTGATAGAAATTTTCAAGTACTGGTATCTTAACCAGGTCAACGTCGTTCGATGGTCGGGTGCACTGTCAGAACCGTACGGGTTGGAGTGCGGGGTGAGGCAGGGAGGGCTGACCTCACCGACGCTCTTCAACTTGTACGTGAATGCGCTTATTGAGGAGCTCAGCGGCACTCGTGTCGGCTGCTATATTGACGGTGTTTGTGTCAACAATATTAGTTACGCGGATGACATGGTGCTGCTGAGTGCCTCGGTGTGTGGTCTGTCCAGATTGCTGCGCGTCTGCGAGCGTTATGCGCTAGATCATGGGTTGCTCTATAATGCAAAAAAGAGTGAATATATGGTCTTTCGGACCGGAGGTCGTTGTTGCCCGGATTTTGTACCACCTATTAGATTAAACGGTGTTGAGTTAAAAATAGTTAAACAGTTTAAATATCTCGGGCACATTGTGACCTCTGACCTGGAGGATAATGCGGATATCGATAGGGAGCGGAGGGCGTTGTCTGTGAGGGCCAATATGATTGCCCGTAGATTTGCACGATGCTCGGGGTCAGTCAAAATAACTCTGTTTAGAGCATTTTGTACGTCCCTGTACGCGGCCAGCCTGTGGGTATCATATACCCAGAAGCAGTACAACGCTCTCCGTGTTCAGTACAACAATGCGTTCAGGGTGTTGTTGGGGCTGCCCCGGCACTGTAGCGCGTCGGGGATGTTCGCTGATGCCCGTGTCGACTGTTTCTACACGACGATGCGAAAACGGTGCACATCTCTGGGGCGCAGGCTCCGGATCACCTCCAACAGCGTTCTCAGCGTATTTGCAAATAGGTTTGATTGTCAGTACATTAACCACTGTTATATGATAAATGTATTGACAAACAAACAAATGACTCAGAGGTGGGTATTTTATTAATAATAATTTAATTGAAATTGTATTTATATTATTTTATTTTATTTGAATTATATTGTATTTAATTGTAATTTACATTATTTAAAATTCAATTTATAAGTATATATAAATCTCATTGGACATTCAATTTAATTTAATAATTTTATTTTTGTAATGCTTTATGACGAAAATTAATTTAAATTTGTTTTCATGACATCTGCGTACTTTATCTTATGTGTATTGTATTGTGTAATAATGATAGTAGATCAATATGTAATGAGTCTCTGATACTTGAAATAAATGAACTTTGACTTTGACTTTGACTTTGACTTAAACATGAACTGGCGAAATGTGGGTGCTAGCACCTCGGCCTACCCCTTCGGGGATATAGACGTGAGTTTATGTATTGTTATGTTATTTAATGTGCGAAAAATCCCCACTGGGCCGGTGGGTGAGGTTTTGTCGGACTTGAACCGACTAAAACGCACGCCGACTGTGTGTGCCGCATCGCGCACCGCTGCCGCGGCCTGCTTTTGCTGGAGTAACAACTTCTTATACCGGCGTAGTGACAACACTTAGAATAATTCTTCTTCTTCAGACTAGCCCAATATACCCCAGTCGCATCCGAAGTTTTTACTTCGGTATTTTCCGAGAAGAGACTGCCATTAGACCTCCACAAGCCATTGGCAATATCGAAAGATTGCAGGTTTAGAGCTCGAATTACTCGTAACGATTGCCACAGATGTTCGTAGAGCAACCGGAACCAACGGCTTATCGTGTTCTCCGAGGCACGATTTAACTAATGCAAATAGCCATTCATACATATAAAAATTTGCACTGAGCGGAATTCGACCCCGCGTCTCCTGCGTAGCGATCGCGTCCACTAGTATCACGCCACAGAGGCTGGCCAGCACCCGAGAAGAGGGCCAGATCGTGAGAGATGGCCCTGGGTCGGCCGGGGTGCGAGCGATATGCCTGTCAACCTCACCTTCGGCAACCAAAACGACCCACAGGCGGCGTGCGTTTTAGTCGGTTCGAGTCCGACATAACCTCCTCCACCGGCTCCGGTGGGGAGGTATCCGTGGGGATGTTGCGCACGTAACAAAAAAAAAAAAACAGAGGCTGGCCAATAATAAAATAATTATATAGGAAGCTATTAGATATAATTTGAAGTTATTTACCAGAAGAACGAATTTAATTTAATATTCAATGACTTACAATGTCCTTCAGGTGTGAACAGTTTTACGAGAGAGCGACACCAGCGCTATTTATCGCCAGACCCACGATGGATGGCCGCTAATGCTATATTTGATGAGTTGTTGTGCGTGACATAAATAAACTTATTCGTATAAAAGCTTCCTCGGATTCGCGAGTGGTGTAAAAGTGCGTGTATACTGATATGATTTTGAAATAATGCGATAGGAATTTCAATATGGATTCAAATATTAAAGGAATAAGTAATTCGTGATAGATACCATGTATGATCTTTTGAATGCAGTTGTTGAAAGATCACGTAATTTCGTTTATGAAAAACCTGTGCTGCAATTATGAAGCACTGGCGCAAGTAATGGCAGCAGTGTTTGAAGGTCGCAGAAAGTGCTTGCGTGCGTGCTTACATAATTATAATCACGCCTTTATCCCCGGACGGTTAGGCAGAGGTGAATTGACATCCATATTTCACCATCATTGTATTCGGTTCCACGTAATATATTATAGTGAGCTTATTGCCATTATCCGGACACTATTGTTGACACGAGTCATGCATTTGTGGCAGAATCTGGGCTAAAAGAACACATGTGAAGAGATGGGGTGATCCGAATTCTACTTTGCCGGGAACCACGCGTCATTGCCATAAATTTTTTGGTTCTTCAATATTTGTTTTTGGTATCACCCCAAGGAGTTTAGCCTTGTAGCACAGACATTTCGTGTTCTCCAGTTAAAGAGTTTAATAATATCATCTGATAATCTGATCGGAATAAAATTAGAGTATCGGCTCCAATACTATAACTCAAAGTGTAAATCCTCCTTTACACACCGCGGTATATTTTTAATATTTATCCAACCAGCGATCAGGGCCACGGTGTGACGTCACTGGGCAGCACACAGACACTCGAGACCATTGACAAACATAAAGTAATAACATGCAAGTGCCATCGTTTATATTGAAGGAATAATTTTCTGTTTGTTGCCATATCGGCTGTTTAAGTGGCGGGCTGTTGTCTCTGCTTACCCTGGTGATGACCCTTACCTGACATCATAATATATTATAGGTAAATTAAAAATTAGGACGAAAAATTGTTACCTTTGTGGTGTGTTGGTTGAGCGACATGGAACATCAACTTGATACCCGCTCTTAGACTGGAAAAAGCGGACCCCGGATCGGAGTCCTCGGAGAGGTGGAAGCTTCGGATGCGACCGGGATTAACGCTAGGATAAACATACATGTAAACATACGGCCCCACGTAATAGGGGCTGAGCCTATTGCCGTCTTCCGGGTCCTATTGTTGACTCATGTCATGAAACAGTCCTATCCCTTAATCGTCTTGTACAGCACCGAATCGGAAAAGATCTGGCTAGGATTAAGTATGAAGATATTTATGCAACTCCTTAAAACATGGCACACACCAATGACTTTTCGATGCTTTTCGAAGTTATGTGTGTATTTATCGCAGGTTTATGAGTACCCGCTTAATGGTAATAGGCTCGCCACCTATTACATTGGGACCTAAACATAAACTGGCGAAATGTGGGTGCTAGCACCTCTGCCTACCCCTTCGGGGATATGGGCGTGAGTTTATGTTATGTTATGTTTTTTTTAAAACATACTGAATTGATTTTGATTGAATGATTATTTAAGTGTGCGATATTGTTGATTTCATTCGCATTATGCACAGGTTTTGAATTTTTAAATTTCATTTATTTATTTGACTGTGATTGATTTATGACATAATACTATGTTTTATTTTGTGTTTAATTGATTATTGTTTATTTTGTTCGGAGTTCAATGTTATTAATTCCGAATTAATTAATTATTTAATTTGAAAATAATTTATGAAGACACTTGATATTTCGATTTAATCCAAATTTTTCAATTAAGTATTATTTTAGCTACACCATATTTTGCATGTCAGAACATTAACTGACGAAATATGCGATTCTCACACTCATGTTTAAAACCCTGTACGTACCATATTTCTGCAAATAAATATATGTTTCATTTCATACTTCATCTGAGTATTTCTGTGTATGGTTTATATACATTTACAAAAAGCACGTGAAATTGGGAAAGCAGAATTTGAAAGTAACTGTGTTCAATGCGATAAAATTAAATAGAATAACATACGCTACAACATAACAACTTACTCATGGTTTGTCCGACCAACGATAGATGGCGTTGTTCTATTGTAAATCGCGATATAGTTTGTTACCGAGCATAGTATATAACCCAATGATTGTTTGGAATAAATGTCGATTAAGGTCAGTCTACAGACGTGGTTTCATTCAATATAAACCCTTCTAGTAGTGCACAAACAAGTGAATAATCGTCCAAAGTGCAAGTCAGCAAGTACAAGTTTGCGCGCCAAACATATGGTCCTTAGAGCCGAATCTAATTTTTGTGGTACGAGCGAAGCTACGTCGTGCCAGCTCTTCGTGTGTACTCGCAGTGGATCGCTGCGGTAAAGAGTACACAGGCCCCCGCAGCAGCGAATCTGCGAAACGCCGTGCTGCGCTTGCCGCCGGCGTAAGAGAAGCCACGCAGCAGCGACATCTGACGTAGTGAGCAGAAACTGAACCAGAGGCGCCAACTACGAATACTACGAGTACCGAATAGTGAGTGCAAAAGAAACTGTAAGTACATTCTACATTTAATACAGATGTAGTGCAGTGGTAAATTAAATCTTATGTTCAAGATAATTTAATGGCGAAATTCAAGTTCGAGTTCAAGACTTAGTAAAAGTTGTGAAGTGCAAAAATTATATTCTAAAACATCAGTTTGATCTTTAAAAATTTCCTCTTTCAAGATTTCATGGACTTAGTAGAAATTAAGTTGGTTGTGTATTTATTTATGTGTGCATGTTTAGACTTAGAATAATTTTATAAAAAACGGGGGAACGGGGAACCTATGCCCGAACTCTGTTATTTTTTTGCGTCTCAAACACTTGTAAAATTTTGGTGAATTTTTTGGACTTATAAAAATTTGGGAAGTTATTGAGACTTAGAAAATTTTGAGTAAATTTAGAACAACTTTATTCATTTTGTTATTAAACCTCTGTTTTATACGCACCCTAAGCACTTGTAAAATTTCTGTGAATTTTGGCACTGGTGACAATTTTATACTTATAATATCTTTCGTAGTGTGGAAAGTTTTAATTTATAAAATAATTAAACAAATAAAATGGATAAATTAATTCTACTATTGAAAAGTACTCAAACAACAATCCAAAAGGGACTTGTTAATTTTAAAAAGAGTCCGCAAGAGCGTCTTACTTTAGAATATATGGAAACTAGGCTCGAGTTATTAGAGAAAAATTGGGCTAAGTACCAAGAATATAATGCAAAATTGTATGAAACGTACGACACGTTAGAGATGGAAACTCTTGTAGATATGTATGATCGTACTGAGGAAACTTATGTTTCGTATAAGTGTTTAATAAAGACATCATTAAACAAATGTAAATCAAGTATGACCCTTGAGAATAGTGTAAAAGATGAGTCAAAATCTACAAGACCACCAGTCAAGCTGGTCCGGATTAGCCTTCCCACGTTTAGCGGAAAGTACGAGGAATGGACTACATTCCATGACCTGTTTAAATCGTTAGTACATACAAACGACACATTAGGCAATGTAGAAAAGCTTCATTATTTAAAAATACATCTGTCTGGGGAACCTGCGCAACTATTAAGGCAAACCCCAACAACAGATGCTAACTATAGTAAATGCTGGGCCTTGTTGGAAAAACGGTACAGCAATAAACGATACCTCACCAGTAATATTTTAAAAAGGTTTTTTAGTCAAAAACGTATACATACAGAGTCAGCTACATCCTTGAGGGAATTATTGGACACGACTTGTGATTGTTTAGGTGCGTTAAGTAATTTGGACATAGATGTGAGTACATGGGATGCCATCATCATTCATATTGTAGCATATAAATTAGACAACGAAACAAGAAAGCAATGGGAGTTAAGTGTTGGTAGTGAATCCACCAGTGATTTGCCGACGCTTGAGGAATTCAAGGTTTTTTTGGAGAATAGGTTTCGCGCATTAGAGACCATAGAGTCAACCAAGGCAACGGTTCATCGGTTCAGTAATAGAAGTAATGCACAGGCTCATACACCGAAGGCGATGGTGGCCACGAGATCCAAAAATACGCAGTGTGAGTACTGCTCTGATGCTCACAAACTTTGCTTCTGCAAAGGATTCACCAAACAGCCTGTCGAAAAAAGGCGTGAATTTGTTAAAGAACATCGTATGTGTTTTAATTGTCTAGGTGGCAATCACACCTCATACGATTGCAAAAAACTTACAACATGTAAGGTCTGTCAAAGGCGCCATCACTCACTGCTGCATTTAGGTCGTGAACTCAAGAACGGAGACCAAACCACAACGACAAAGCCAGCTACCGATAGTGCTAGTTCTTCCACTAGTTCTAGTCCGATAGTTTCGTGCTTGTCTACCGGAAAAATTCCCAAACCACGACTAGTTTTATTAGCCACCGCGCTAATAAATGTTGAGTCAAAAACGGGTCAATATCAACCAATTCGAGCCTTGCTAGATCAGGGTTCACAGGCGTGTTTTATAACAGAAGCCACAGTTCAATTCCTGAAACTGAAAAGGATTCCTATTCAAGGGCTAATTTCAGGACTAGGGGATAATAGGTCAACCATAGCTAAGCATATGGTACATTTACTCTTGCAATCTCGGGTAAATCCAGATTTCAAACTTAAAGTCAAGGCTTACGTATTAACAAAAATAACGTCATACTTACCCGAACGTAGTATCGACACAACCATGGAGTGGTTAGGCGTTACAAGTCTACAACTAGCCGACCCAGGGTACAACAGGCCTAATAAAGTTGATATTCTATTGGGTGCTGATGCGTACAGCCGTATCATTACTGATGGCGTACTGAAAAGTCCTTCTGGTAATATGATAGCACAAAATACCACTTTAGGGTGGGTTTTGTCAGGCACAATTAGTACTGAAAATAATGAAAACACACACATAAGTGTAATGCATGCACAGGTATGTGAAGATGAAGTTCTCAAGAAGTTTTGGGAAATTGAAGAGTTAAAAAGTTCAAAGAAGATACGTACTCCCGAAGAGACAAAATGTGAAGAGCTGTACAGTGCCACAACGACGAGAGATGGTCAGGGTAGATATATAGTCAGTTTACCTTTCAGAGACGATCATCCTCCGTGTACGTCAGGAAATTCACGTGCTATAGCTGAAAAAAGATTAAGATCATTAGAAAAAAGATTAGAACACAATAAAGATTTGAAGGAAAAGTACACACAAGTCATAAAAGAATATTTAAGTCTAGGACACATGAGGCCGGTAAGTAAAGACGATGGTAACAAAGATATTGCTGTTTACTTACCCCATCATGCAGTTATCCGTGATGACAAGGCCACCACAAAGGTGCGTGTTGTTTTTAATGCGTCTGAGAAGAACCGCAACGGAATTTCGCTCAACGATACGCTGATGGTTGGACCAACACTACAATCAGATTTAAGACATACTGTTTTAAGATGGAGAACTCAACCCATAGCGCTAGTAGCTGACATAATTAAAATGTATAGACAAGTCAAAGTTGCTGATCAAGACACAATGTATCAACGTATTCTGTGGCGCGATAGCCCAGACATAGAAATAGAGGATTACGAGTTGACTACTGTAACTTTCGGTACAGCTTCAGCCCCTTTTCAAGCCGTGAGAACATTGCACCAAGTTGCCCATGATGAGGGTCAGCGGTATCCACTTGCCAAGGATATAGTCCTCAATTGTTTCTATATGGATGATGCAATGGCGGGTTGTCACAGCGTAGAAGAAGGCATAGAAATATATCAACAGATGACAGCTTTACTTGGAAAGGGTGGTTTCAAATTACAGAAGTGGAGTAGTAACAATCAGAACCTCGTAGAAAGGATAACCAAAACGGAAAGTTATGAAGATATAGAGCAAATAGATCAACCTGGAAAAAAGGAAAATTTAAATACTGATATAGAAGTTAACATAAAATTAGATAGTACAATTAAGATTTTAGGACTTACTTGGAATCGCAACGAAGACAGTTTTCAGTACTCAGTGAATCTCCCACAGTTGACAACGGCGCCTGTTACTAAAAGAACAATCATATCAGATATAGCCCGACTCTTTGATCCACTAGGTTGGTTAGCTCCTAGTGTGGTTATGGCCAAAATGTTTATCCAAAAATTATGGTTGGCAGGTGTTGAGTGGGACGAAGAATTAAATTCAGAATTAAAAAAGGAGTGGAACACTTACCGTGAAGAACTGATACTACTTACCGATATTCGAATCCCTCGTTGGCTTGGTACAAAGTCAAGCGACTATCTGGAACTGCACGGATTCAGTGACGCCTCTAAAACTGCTTACGCGGCGGTCATATATCTGCGGGTTCTAGATGCAGGAGGAAATGTTCACGTGACTTTAGTAGTATCTAAAACCAGAGTAGCACCTGTAAAACAAATCAGTATTCCGCGACTGGAGTTATGCGGAGCAGTCCTACTATCACACCTCTTAAAGGAGACGGCTGAAGTACTGGGCATAGAACAGGACAGAATAAAAGCATGGACTGATTCCACGGTGGTGTTGGCGTGGTTAAAAAGCCACCCAAGCAGATGGAAGACATTTGTAGCCAACAGAACGTCTGAGATCCTAAATACAATGAAAACGTCTCAATGGCATCACATATCCACTAACCATAACCCAGCCGACTGCGCATCTAGAGGGATGCTACCAAGTGGGCTTCGAAATAATACAATGTGGTTTTCAGGACCCTTATTTCTTAAAAAGGAACCAATAATTTACTCTAGTTCAATGGACTACAATGTGAATTTGGAAGAGTCCACAAAGGTTCATGTAGCTGTAGTTCCGAGTTGTTCACTGTTCGAACAATACTCTACATTAGGAAAATTAATTCGGATAATTGCGTACTGTAGAAGATTTTTAAAGGAGAACACTAAATATCATAAAAGGTATTTACAAAAGGTAGAATTAGATGCGGCATTGGAATGTTGCATAAGAGCAACACAAATAGATACCTTTACAAAGGAATACAAGCAATTACAAGACAAAGGGTATTTAGAATCAAAAACAAGTGTCTTAAAGTCACTGTGTCCCTATCTTGATGACAGGGGTATTATGAGAGTAAGAGGTAGAATCGAAAAGGCAGAAATAAGCGAACAAGCCAAACATCCTATCGTTTTACCACACTCAAGTCATTTGACAATGCTTATCATAGCGGACGCACATCGAATGACCTTACACGGCGGTCCGCAGCTCATGATGTGTTTTTTAAGAACAGCGTATTGGGTCATCGGAGTCAGAAGTCTGGTCAAACAGCATGTTCACAAGTGTGTGACATGTGCTAGACAGAAGGCCGCTGTTAAGACTCAGCTTATGGGCTCACTCCCAGCAGTGAGGTGCACTCCAGCCCGACCATTCTTACACAGCGGAGTTGATTATGCAGGTCCCATAAGTATTCGAACGACCAAGGGTCGCGGCCACCGTTCACACAAAGGTTATATATGTCTTTTTGTGTGTATGGCCACTCGGGCTCTTCATTTGGAGGTAGCCAGTGATATGAGCACGCAAGCGTTTCTGGCTGCTTTTCGCCGGTTTGTGTCGCGGCGAGGTCACTGTGCCAAGTTGTGGAGCGATAATGGAACCACGTTTGTGGGCGCTTCCAGGGAACTGCACAACTTAAGTTCAATCCAATCTTCAGCAGCACAGAACCTGGAAACAACAGGCACAGAATGGCACTTCATTCCTCCTCATAGCCCCAACTTTGGCGGCCTTTGGGAGGCAGGAGTGAAGTCCACCAAATTTCACCTGAAGCGAGTTATCGGTGATTCCACTCTCACATACGAGGAACTATCTACACTTCTCAGTCAAGTGGAAGCGTGTTTGAACTCAAGGCCCATGAGTGTTATTGATGTTACGGATCCCGGTGAGCCATTGCCATTAACTCCTGGACATTTTTTAATTGGGGAACCTTTAGTTAATGTTCCAGATTACCGATACGATAATACTAGTCTGAGTTCTCTCTCACGTTGGCAATTAATTCAAAAAATGTTACAGTCCTTTTGGAAACGTTGGTATCAACAACAAATGGTCCTCCCAAATTCCGGAACCAAACATAGGTGATATTGTTTTGGTAAAGGAAGATGATATGCCGCCAAGCCGGTGGTTATTAGGTCGCGTGTTGAAAAAGCATCCCGGTGATGATGGTATCACTCGTGTGGTCACGCTGCGTACCAAGAGCTCAACGATTAAAAGGCCCGCTTCCAAATTATGTATTTTGCCTATTATATCCAATTAAATATTGTTAGTTTTAAGTTATGTTAACTTATAATGTGTTGGTACACATTTTGTTATTTTTTAAATAAATTTGTATGATTTGTTAGTTTACAATAAGGTGAATCTTTTTGTTGGTTTGGTAGAATATAAACATGGATTTTATGTAAAGGACATTCTGTCATAATGTCCTTTGGGGGGCAGTATGTTCAATGCGATAAAATTTAATAGAATAACATACGCTACAACATAACAACTTACTCATGGTTTGTCCGACCAACGATAGATGGCGTTGTTCTATTGTAAATCGCGATATAGTTTGTTACCGAGCATAGTATATAACCCAATGATTGTTTGGAATAAATGTCGATTAAGGTCAGTCTACAGACGTGGTTTCATTCAATATAAACCCTTCTAGTAGTGCACAAACAAGTGAATAATCGTCCAAAGTGCAAGTCAGCAAGTACAAGTTTGCGCGCCAAACAAACTGCGAAGTCACTAGTTTTTTACCCAACTGCGCTAGCGAGGGTTATGTGTAACACGCTTATGTATGTATGTATGTATATAGTTTTCTTTGTTCCTCTCTGCTGGTTGGAAGGATTCGGGTGAATGGGTGAGAATGTCAGCTAAAACTATGGTAGATTATTGATGAAAAATGCGAGTTGACAAAAAAATTATTCCAATTTATCGAGTTAATAAGTTTAAAAAATAAAAAACCCGACTGCTGTCTAAAATAACGAAACAAGTTTGATAGCAGGCGGTACCCATTAATGTTCTTTCGGGTTATGATTGGTAAATGGGTACCACCTAAGTTATATGGTACATGCTAAAGTGGACTCGTTAAATACCTACTTTAAATAATAATCAGCAGTTACAAGTAGTCAGTGATCACATCTCGAGTGGATACTGTTATTGGAATTACTAGATCGTTTGATCTAAGAATACCCTTAAATAGAATTCTAGCAAATGTCAATCTGAATATAAAGCCCTGTAAAGGGCATCTTTCTAAGTACCTGCCTATCATCTATCAAAGTGCAGAGATGTAGGGCATTTCACTTTAAGTAACTAAAAGTAGCTCTAAGCTGTTTAGTCTGCCTACATCAGTAATAAAAAATGTATATCAAGTTATTTTAAGTAGAATAAGAATATTTTAAGTATCTCATAACATAAATGTGATTGACGTGTACAATAAAGTATAAATAAATATTAAAAATAGACAATTTATAAGATTGAAATATTTTACTCTAGACTATATACTATTTAGACACAGCTTTGCTAACAAAAGGAACAGAAAACGACGTGAAAAGCTAATGTCAATACCTACTTTCAGTAATAGTATATCTAATAATAAAATAATATAATAAATTTAGGCTTTGGTGACTATTCACCCCCTAAAAATCTCAGCTATAAGTGAGTTGCCACTTTTTGAAATCCTTATTGGGTTTATTCACCCAATGTATGGGTGAGCTTTCACTAGGTCAAAATTTAGATGTGGTCACTCAGCCAAATAATATTTGTAACGCGTTTGCGACTGTTTACAGTTCTTTTGTGCTTATTTATTACCAGTGTATGTAACTAATTAACAAGACTCATCGAGAAATTTTGTTCAAAAGATTAATATATTTAGATATAAAAAGTATTCTTTAAACTGTCTATGTGTACATGTCATGGGATATATATATATGTCAACTTATACCATAGTAGTTGCCAATATTTATATGCATGAAGGGCTATTTGCATTGGTCATATAAAGTTCAACAACTGGTGTAACTGCAACACTTCGATATCGCACATAGGTGTTGGAGGTTAGATGGCAGTCACTTCACTGAAAATATCTAAGATCAGCCAAGTTCACAGTTAGACTGAAAACGTTAACCCCGGACTCCGAGGTGAAATCGGATGCGACTGGGATTAGCGCTAGGTTAAAGAAAAAAATTTCATTATTAATTTTATTTCAATAGTATCTACTATTTGAATGGTTTTAGACTCTGTGATGTACTAAATAGCGCCATCTAGACAATAAATAAGCATAGCTAGTAACACAGTAGGTAGGACACGACGGTATTGCCGTCCCAATTGAGCAGTCCGACTGGGGAAGTACCTACATCCAATAGAATACCACGGCTATAATAACATCGTGTTGTGTTCCCGGCGGTGAGTAGGGTAGCCAGACTCACTGGAGAGTTTTTGTGCTGTCAGTGGGAAGACGGCACAGAATATCACTGTTCTTACTGGATCAGCAGCACGGGTGTGACTCCCCCTGTGTTACACACGTCCATAGGTCACGGTAACCACTTTCCATCAGGTGGGCCGTGTGCTTGTCTGCTACCTAAGTAGTATATTAGAATTTGCGTTCTGGAATTAGTACTGAAACGATTAAAAGGAGCATCCTTTTTGAGATGATCAATTTAACTGCACCCCATCTGATGGCAAGTACGGGTAAAGTCCAAAAGCTGCTCTATGTATTTATATAAGTCACCAGGGTTTTAGTCGCTATGTATTCTCAACCGATACTCCTCATCACCGCTCTTTTGAAATATATGGAGTTCACCGTCATTAAATATTTGTAAAATACGTTTAGTCCAGAAATATAACTGTAGCCAGAAATATAAACATGTTTTGAAAGATGTCTAACATTATGTTTCATATTATCGTAATTATTCACTTTGTGTTTTGTAAATAAGAAGGTTTCGTATACAGAACACTTGTCATGTTGTTAGTGATATATATATAATATACGACAACACTCCACCCAAGTAGTTATATAGTACAGAACAGCAAAACACATATATCACCATTACAAGAAAATAAACATTTAAAAAGACGTTTACCAAATTGAGGGCTTCAGAAGGAATACACACACACGTATCGTCTTAAATTGTTCACAAAGTAATAAATATGCCAGCGCCGTGACGCAAATGAAATTCTCTAACCGAACCGAACTGTACGTGGTTTTGTAAACGTCTATTATTTAATTTGTGGCTTCTTACTGCACACAGTACACCCTACAGCTCTTACTTTCATCGCGTTCAATGGGGGCCCACGAGACCACTCACGGATAATGAAATTACTACATTTCGTTTGTGATTCTTCGATCTGTTGGCAGGGGCCGGGCGAATAATAAGGAAACAAAACCCATTCTATATCTTACAGCGTTCGAGAGCTCTGAGCTAAGTGGCTATTGTAGGAAACCCAGCTACTTACTGCTGGCGAGAAACAATAAGGTGCAATTCCCGGGAGCTGTGAGTGTTACTCGCCAGTCGTGTTCGCAAGTAGGTTCTGTCGAGAGTAGCGGCCCGGTGCTCATTCATTTGCCGCCGCCTCCAGTATCTTGACATTTCAGTGCTTAGGAACTGAACCGGTAGACCTGCGGTGTAAGTTTCTTCATTACGCTTTGGTATTTCCAAGTATCTGTATATTGATCTTGTTGATATTTATAGTGATACTTATATGAATAAAAACGTCTACTTTTTACTTACTTGCAACAAACAATAAATAGTGATTTAATTGATAAAAAAAATTCAAAAGGTGAAATACATATTACAGTTAGGTCTCATGAAGACATATTTTCCTGTTTGTATCCGAAGTCAAGATGAACTTGGAACTCAGGGTCCGCCAGACTCACAGTTAGGTCAATTACTGCGTACCATAAAAATAGAACAAAAGTTGTACTGAATTTTAGTAAGAGTTAAAACTGAGGTTGCTGCCGATCAAAGAAAAAAATGGTTGGAATTTGAAGACTAGAATTTCAACCACAATACCGTTTGTGAACTTTAAGTGAAAACTCTTAGCCGGTAAGTTGATGATCGGTGAGTGTGCTCGCCCAGGTTGTTTAGAAGTCACTCATTGTTATGTTAACAGCCGTTGCGGCCTGGTCGAAACTTCTAGTAATTCACAGATACCTATTTATAGGTACAAACCGATACCATGATCACGTTAACTCTCGTTAATATTATTGTAAGTTTAATATATAAAATACTCATAAAAATGTTAGTCTGTATCAATTCTGTGACACGAAGACGTGTCTCCAGTCAGTAACTCTGAACGCTCACCTGCTTGGTAACTAGATATATTCCTAAAGCCTACTTTATTGGATATCAGTGTAAAAGGCAAGCTTTCAAATTCTATCTACTCGTGTTATGGAAATTTAGAGACTATTCTTGTATGTTTAGAATAAAAATAGAAATGAAATATGGGTAAATTTGTATGTACGTAGCCTAGTGGTATGGGTAATGGACTTTTCGATGCTTTTCGAAGTTACGTGTGTATTTATCGCAGGTTTATAAGTGCCCGGTTAGTGGCAATAGGCTCGCCACCTATTACATTGGGACCTAAACATAAACTGGCGAAATGTGGGTGCTAGCACCTCTGCCTACCCCTTCGGGGATATAGGCGTGAGTTTATGTATGTATGATGATTTTTATACAACTTTGGTGGCAGACAAGTATAGAACCCATCAGATGGAAAGTGGTTACCGTGGCTTATGGACGTGGGCAACACCACGGGCGTCACGCTCGTACTGGCGACCTTGTTGGAACCTTCTAAAGCCCCTATTGATGAACAATAAATTGCAGTTCCCACAGTTTAAGCGAGCCTTTCTTGTAAAGAATATTTAGAATTATAAGTTATTTCTAATTATCCTTAGTCGTTCGTACAGTTTGGATCGTTTAGTCATAATTTAATATTACTAAGTACTTTTTGTTTTCACACTGCATATTCTCTAAGGCAATTTTTTTGTTCTGCACATTAAGAGTCAAGCCTATTACCATCCACTTGCCAAGTATTTGATTTCAGTACTGCTAACTGAGTGTGTACATCTTGATAGTAAAATCTATACACATTTCGTTTCAGATACTAATTGAACTATAAGTATCTTGCGATCAATCATGTCAGACATTTGAGTATGGAGGTGCTGAGGATGAAAACAGGACATCAAATAACTAACAATTGTGGTCCTATAGCAGAGCAGTGTAATTTTGAACAGTGTAAATACGGGCTTGTTAAGTGAAAGGTAAAAATCAGTATTAAAATCTTAGAGGGTAAATATATTTTGGGACGAACGAATCTATTATAGGCGAACTTTCGGGTTGAAATTCAAAATACTTTTGTAGGAAAAGTTTGACATGGATGATATTCGCGGTAGGTTGGGTCATCAATGAGAGTGGAACAGTTTTGTTTTGGGTACTCTATAAAATATTCCCGCTTTGGTTTTCAATGTATTGGTTGTAGTTTGACATATCTGTATTTGTTTTTTAATATTGGGAAAGGTAAAGTTGATTGCATGGGCATTAACCTGATTCTTTTCTCATTGGCTTCTAGCTGTTGTAGTGTTTTTTTTTAATCGGTATAGATTTAAAAAGGTATGACATTGTGAAGTATCTGCGTTTTATATAGTACCTAGTTTTAAAAAAGATAAAGAGAAAATATCTAGACAAGTTCTAGATATTTGGTTTGGTTAATATAGGTTGCTGTCATTAATATTGTTTTGATTCCTATATCCGTTTATTTACGCAGTTATCAACAGTAATATTTTGATATATTTTCCCCGTTGTATATAGTTTCTTCGAATTACTATTATTCACAAACATAGATTATACATAGATTATTTACAACATAGAGGTCACACACTTGAACTTTCTAAGATTATTTCTGCAAATATAATTCGTCATTATAGGTAAATGCATGATCTAGTGAAAATGAAACATTTGATTCCTGCAAGTTAATGTTACTTTTAAATATCGCCATACTTCAAATTTCTGTTCTTGGTATAACATCTCTGTAACCTATCCCTCATAAACTATTTTATCTTCGCCTGTGATGCTCAAGAACTGGTGCCAATCGATAAGAACTGACCCAAAGTCGTAAAATAAGGAAGATAGTGTCAGGTCAATGATGAGCTGGCTATCTTGTAAACTAACAAATCTTTCTAAAACTGTCCCTACGTAATACTTACGCCTCATACGTAATAGATCACGGTGTCCACACCCGTATCTATGCGTGCCTTTACAGGTCTCATAGCGGTGACCTGGGCACGGCTCAACTGTTTCAGCATCTGCAGCGGTCGGCGGACAGCGTAATTGAGCAGTACCCCACTGCGGAATTAGTATTCTTGGGGGACTTCAACGCCCACCACGTGGAGTGGCTGGGGTCTCCTAGGACTGATTTTGCGGGAAGGGCTGCTCACGACTTCGCTCTAACTTATGGGCTCTCTCAACTGGTGCATTCTATCACTAGAACACCAGAAATTGAGATCCACAGAAGCTCTATACTGGACCTTCTGCTGACTACGCGCCCGGATGAATACTCCATAAGGGTGGAAGCACCTCTCGGTAATTCGGACCACAGCCTCGTCCGGGCGCAAGTGACACTCGCGCGGCTTGAACCACCGCGGCCACCTCAGTGGCGGCATGTGTGGCACTACAAGTCGGCAGACTGGGACGGACTGCGAGAATTCTTCGCGTCGTACCCGTGGAGGCAGCTTTGCTTCTCTTCTGATGATCCAAGCTCCTGTGCAACAGCAGTCGCTGACGCGATTCTAGTGGGTATGAAATGTTACATCCCCAACCGCTGGGTCACGACAGGAGCGGCAAACGCCCGTGGTTTAATAGGCCTTGCAGGGAAGCTAGAGACCGCAAGCAATCTGCATACAAGGCTTGGACCACGGCTCTTGCCAATAAGGATCCGAACATCGCTGAAGTGAAGCGGAAGTTGAATGCTGCTTCAAGGTCCAGTAAAAAGGCAACGTCTAAAGCAAAGTTTGAGTTCATCGGCAGAATTGGCGAGCGGCTTGCGCGCTACCCATCTGGCTGTCGTGCATTTTGGTCGCTCGCTAAAGCTGCTGAGGGAAACTTCTGCCAGTCTTGCCTTCCGGCGCTGCAAAAATCCGACGGTAGTCTGGCCCATGGCGCTAAGGAGAAGGCCGATCTTTTGGGTAATCTCTTTGCGTCAAACTCGACTATGAACGACGGGAACGCCGAACCACCCATCATCCCCAGCTGTGGTGCTTCGATGACCGAAATTAAAATCACACAACGGGTGGTCCGGCGCGAGCTTAAGTCCCTAGATGTTCGGAAGTCGAGTGGGCCGGACGGTATACCGGCGATGGTGCTTAAGCACTGTGCCCCCGAGCTGTGCCCTGTACTTACACGCCTTTTCGCACTCTCATACTCCGCGAGTCAGGTCCCGGCCTCGTGGAAGACTGCATTCGTGCACCCTGTACCTAAGAAAGGTGACAGGACAGATCCGACCAATTACAGGCCTATCGCTATAACCTCCCTTCTCTCAAAGGTTATGGAGCGTGTTATTAATACACAACTCCTGAGGTAACTTGAAGGAAACGATCTACTGAGCGACCGACAGTACGGTTTTCGCCACCGTCGCTCTACCGGTGACCTTCTTGTGTACCTTTTTTTTATTTTTTTATACCAATAAGTTGGCAGACAAGCACACGGCCCACCTGATGGGAAGCGGTTACCGTGGCCTATGGACGTATGCAACAACAGGGGTGTCACACTCGTGCTGCCGACCATGAAGAAACCTTCTGATGCCCCTCTTGAAGAACCCCATATTGTAGGCGCTTGGGAAAACCGCAGCAGGGAGGTCATTCCACAGCTTGAGTGTGCGTGGGATGAAGTTTCTTTCATACCGCACAGTGCGTACCGTCTCAGGTCGCAATGTGTGGGGATGAATTCCCTGCCTATGGCGAGAGGTGCGATGATAGAATGTAGCTACGGGCATCATGTCAAACAATTCATCTGAGCACAAACCATTGTACAGGCGGTAGAACACACACAATGAGGCAAAATCCCTCCTAAGGCTAAGAGGTATCTCACAAACCGGTGGGCGCAAGCCATCGAGAGTCGCGGTGAGGCACTAGCGGTCAGCCTCGATGTAGCGAAGGCCTTCGATCGGGTCTGGCACAAAGGTCTTCTTACGAAGTTGCCATATTATGGACTCCCCGAGGGATTGTGCGAAAGGATCTCCAGCTTTTTGTCCAACAGAAGCATCCAAGCCGTCGTCGACGGCAGCTACTCGGACCGCATGAACATAAACGCTGGTGTCCCACAAGGCTCCGTGTTGTCTCCGACGCTGTTTCTGCTGCATATCAATGACATGCTGTCTGATGGCTCCATTCATTGTTATGCGGACGACAGTACCGGGGACACGTGTTACACGGGCCGTGCAAATATCCCTCAGTCCGAGGTGGAGAAGAGTCGCGAACAACTTGTGTCTGAAATCGAGACTACTCTCTCTGGAGTGTCCGATTGGGGACGACTAAACCTAGTCCAATTAAACCCCACTAAGACACAAGTATGTGTATTCACCGCTAAGAAAACCCCATTCATTGTAGCACCGCAATTCCTGGGCACACCGCTTACCATCTCCCCGAGTATCGGGATCATTGGTGTCGATATCTCCAGTGACATCCAATACCGAAGTCATTTGCAGGACAAGGTTAAGTTGGCATCAAGAAAGCTCGGAGTGCTCAACAGGGCGAAGCAGTTTTTCACTGCGGGGCAGCAACTCCTTCTTTATAAAGCACAGGTCCGGCCTCACATGGAGTACTGCTGTCACCTTTTTGCTAGAGCACCTGCACACCACCTTGACCCCTTCAACTCGTTGCAAAGACGGGCATTGAGGCTGGTTGACAATCCCATACTCACAGGTAGAGTGGAACCTCTTAGCCTTAGGAGGGATTTTGCCTCACTGTGTGTGTTCTACCGCCTTTACAATGGTTTGTGCTCAGATGAATTGTTTGACATGATGCCCGTAGCTACATTCTATCATCGCACCTCTCGCCATAGGCAGGGAATTCATCCCCGCACATTGCGACCTGAGACGGTACGCACTGTGCGGTATGAAAGAAACTTCATCCCACGCACACTCAAGCTGTGGAATGACCTCCCTGCTGCGGTTTTCCCAAGCGCCTACAATATGGGGTTTTTCAAGAGGGGCATCAGAAGGTTTCTTCACGGTCGGCAGCGCGAGTGTGACACCCCTGGTGTTGCATACGTCCATAGGCCACGGTAACCGCTTCCCATCAGGTGGGCCGTGTGCTTGTCTGCCAACTAAGTGGTATAAAAAAAAATATTTCGGATGATTTGTAGTCTTAATGAGTGCTTCTCGTAGTGTAGTTGCCTAGAGACGCCTGATCACGAATATTTACTACTAATTGTTAATTCACTTAAATATGAAAGAAAGAAAGAAGATGCGTTTGTTAAACACATACACACACACACATAAAGTGTGTTCGGCTAAGTTCGGACGGATTTTTGGTGGGTTAAGAGGGTGTTCCAATTTTTTTGTTTTCTCTAGTCATATGTAAGTTAGCCCAACCAAGTATACAGTAAACTACGCGTAAGAAACCGTGCTATTATCGTGAGGTTGCTAGATTTCCTACGCATAATCGTTTGGTTTTAAAAGCAGTTCAAAATTCAGGTAAGAATTTTAAAGAGGCAGGAAAAGATCGGACGTTCGGGTGGTAAGACCGGACTACTATCTAATTTCACTTCTATTACTAGTAGGATATGATGCATAAGAGCAAAATATCCGCTCTTTCTTGTAGTTTACAGAGATATTTTATTTAAAAAGAAATACCTTTTATGTGTAGCGGGAGCGTTTTATTTATTTTTTTACTGCTTTTTTAGTCCGATCTTTTCCTGCTTGTCCAATTTCAAGAAAATTATGTTTCTCAAACTTATGCAATGGACGGGTGAGACGGACATGGAGGTGAGCAACTAAAAAGTGTAACTACTTTCGAATTCACATTATTGTACATTTGATGTGTAGACAAATAGTCTACCGTTAGTCAGCTAGATTCGTTAGCGTTTAGCGTCAGCAGTAATCTAAAGGGTGGAAGTTGATCTGGAGGGAAAGTACTTACATGAAGATAATTAATTTCAGTCAAAGGAAACATTTTTTTATTTTTTAAGAAACAAAACTGAATTTAAGGTTTTTCGAAAACTCTTTTGCCCCACCCGTTAAGTGAGAAGTTCGAAAATAGTTTCACTTTTTTTTTGCTTACCTCTCAGTCTCTAACTATAAGAAATCATTTGATGGGGCTATAAAATTTGTTGAAGAAACCATTAGTAACATAGGCAGTAAAATCATAATTGAATAAATTACATATATTATATAATATTTGTAATATTGCAAGTACTTGCTCATGTTTGGGAAGTAATAAAAACCATAAAGTATATGAATCAACATTATTATTTTAGCAAACTTATATAACCAATAACAGTTTCTTTGGGATTTTTTAGGCAACACTTATTCATATAAGTAAATCAACGCTAAATTAAAATCGTATGTAGCAAAAATACTGTACTTAGAAGCTTTTTGGTACCGGTATAATTGTTATTTATATCTACTTATTGCACTTTGTAATGGCACATAAACTTTAACCTATTGAGCATTTCAATTATTTTTTTAATTATCTATTTAGTCGACAGTTGACATTAATAAATATAATACTTACTATAAAATCAACGTAAAACGCAATTAAAATTTTTAAAGCAATAAATTTTAATCTAGAGAGATCTAATAATTATTCTTATGTATAATTTCGTAATGGCACTGATTAAACATAATATTTTTAACATACATTAAACAGTCTAGATATTTGGCTTTAAAGTATTCTTACTTCTTTAAATTTTAATTAGTTAGAAGTGACATAGAATATGAATAATCAACAATTGAGTATATATATATATTTTACTCTTGAGTAGGTACTCAAGAGTAAAATACTGTATGTGTGTGACAGTACTGTAGGTACAGTACCTAGTTATTTATACCTAACCTAGAGCTGTATACTCTAAGTAACAAAATAAATTGGTAATTTAAGTAATAAACATTGCTTACAATAATTGCTTGTAAAAATTATGCTTAATCAAATAAAAAATATATGGTTGCGCCGAAGTGGAAACTGTATTTTTGACACGGAAACACACTCCTTTTATACCCGTCTCCTCTTCCGCACTAACCATAGATGTGGCTTCCGTCCGCCATTTGTGAAATATAGACACTCAGTCTCGCTTTGAACTAGCCAGCGTAAAGACGGACGGACCGCGCTCGCGTCTCTCAGAAATGTATAATATTTGTTACATTTTTACCGCTTCATAGACCTTTACCGATCGGATTGTGCCTCTCGTGTGTTCCTCAAGCGATCTAGTGATGCTGACGGCAGCTCCTGAGCAAGGAAGAGAAGATCCGTGTACCGGCTGCGATGAAAACACGTGTGTCGTGAAGGTTAGTGCATCCTCTCCTAATTTCTCGGGCTGCATTCACTGCCTGGATCGAATCCGCGGCAGCCCGGCCACCTGTCTTGTTTTGTGTGTAAAGCGTCAATAGAACAGTTAGCTACTTCCCGCAATACAGTCCATTACCGCACGCTGCCAAGCGCCACCATTTTTGGTCCGGATCGAGCCGGATTCTTAGCCGTAGTTCGTATTTTGTTATTATTCTAATGGGAATAAGCGCATCGCACCTAAGTGCCTGGTTATTTTAGTAGAAAACCCCGCATCCAGACATTTAGGCTTAGAATTTGTTGTCCGTTCGCCGCTGGCTCGCATTGTACCTACCTAATACATAAATAGGTTAGGTATCATATCAACACTTAATCGTAGTTCACAATTTTCGCACCGCACCTAAGTGCCTGGTTATTTTAGTAGAAAACCCCGCATCCAGACATTTAGGCTTAGATCTTAGGTATACTAGACACCCTAGTGCATAGGCACAGTGTAATACCTAACGCATTTGGCTTTGTTTTGTTTTTTTCAATTACGTTGTTCTCGGCTCGCGTCGTATTTGCCTAGTACCTGCGTGGGTAGACACGTGGCTGTACCTACCTCGCTCGCATCTCATCCCAATTCATACGAAAGTATTTTAATTTGAATAGATATTACGCAATACTTAATCTCTGAAATAATAGTTGAACCTAGACAGCGACCATCGCGTAGGTACGATCTTGTTGCTATGCGCGTTAGTTCAAGCTTGCACTGGCAGTTATAAGTACCTACCTACCTACGGTTATCGCTCGCGCCGCCTCGCTGCTCTGTACCGCTAAGATTAAGTCATTTCATATTTGTTGTTTACTGCACTTTAGTTTGAGATTTAATTGTAAACATGTCCCCAAAGGTTGATAAGACCGGTAAGGTTCAATTGAAACTTTTATACGCTAAAAAAGAAATGATTTACTCTCGCGTACAATCGATTTATGATAATGCACTTAAAACCTCTGATTTGGTCATCAGAGATTCGTTCTTGTGTTCTATAGAAAACTTAGATAGTCTACGCGCGGATTTCGAAACCTTAGTACATGACATCAACGTTTTAGAGTTGAATTTGAATCCCGATTACTCAGTGAGTTATCAAGCCTTGTCGTCGTTTGACGATTTGTATTGTCGTATCAAACGCGTCGCTAGGAGTTTGGAGAAGCCGGCTGACCTACCCAACCCCACTCGCGACCGACCTAAGTTGCCACCAATTCAAATACCCGAGTTTGATGGTAACATTCGCAATTGGTGTCTATTTATAGATAGTTTTGAGAATACAATAGATAAGAACGATTCGTTGACAGATCACGAAAAGTTGCATTATCTCGTTGAAAAATTGACTGGTAAAGCTATAACCGTTTGCGCTGGAATTACGTTTAGTGCCGAGAATTATAATTTAATTTTAAATACTTTGAAAGCTAGGTATGAGGATAAAAGATCGGTAGCTAACGCCTATTTAGATCAGATGTTTGATTTGAAATCTATTGCGGCATGTAACGATCAAAACTTAGAGAAATTTCTAGATACTTTCGCGTCAGCTGTTCGCGCCGTAAAGAACCTAAAGATTGATGACCTCTGCGACTTCGTATTTTTGTATATGGGTTTAAGGAAATTAGATTCCGAAACCATTCGTTTGTTTGAGTCGGATCATCGCGGCAATAAAATTCCTAAGTTCGAAGACTTAGAAAGTTTTGTTCGCGAGCATATAAAAGTATTGCAGCGCTCTTCATCGAAACATGAAGGCGCGAAGATAGTTGTTGATTCTGCACGCAAAGTAGATGCGTCATCGAAGTCACTGAGGTCAACTCATACTTATGTTAGTACCGCACCAGCACGTGTACAGTCACCTGTTTGCTCTTTGTGTAGCACTCATCATTCGCAACTGTACAGGTGTCCTGGTTTTCTAAAATTGTCGCCTAGTGATCGTTATAAATTTGTTCGCGCTAATAATTTTTGTTTTAATTGTCTCGGTACTAAACACCGCGTTGTTTTATGTAATAGTAGAAATAGTTGTCGCAAATGTCAAGCGAGACACCACACTTTGCTTCATTTTGAGAATAGTAATGCCGCATCCAATGTGAGCACGGTTGGCTCGTCGAGCGGTGACACACGGCAGCCTGCGCCGCAGCCGCAGCCCGCGCTCGCGCGCGCTCCGGCCCGCCCGGTGACCGCCGCGGATGACGTCACCTTGTGTTCGTTCTCCGCTAGTGCTGCACTCACTACTGTGTGTCTTGCGACCGCTCGCGTTGTTATTGTTGATGCATTAGGTAAGCCGCGCATTGTTCGAGCGCTGTTAGATGGCGCTTCGCAAAGTAATTTTATTACTCAAGATTGTTGTCGGCGTCTTGGTTTCAATGTTGATAAGCGTTCAACCCGCTCAGTGGTGAAGGGTTTTGGAAGCTTACAGTCAGCTGTTCGTGGCACCGTTAAAACAAGGTTTAGATCTCGTTTTAATAATAATATTTGGTTTGACATGGATTCGCTCGTTATAGATAGAATAGCTGAACAGTTGCCTACCGTCCCGGTTGACACGTCTTTATTAACGAAATTTAAAGACTTGCCTTTAGCAGATGAGACTTACGCTGTTCCTGGAGTCGTCGATATATTGATCGGCGCTTCGATTCTCCCGCACCTCCAGTTATCACGTAAGGTTCAAGGGGGACCGACGTACCCCGCTCCGCACGCACTGGAAACAGTTCTTGGTTTTGTTATAATTGGTTCCGCACCCGCTTCTATGGATAGTTTTAGTCACTCGACTGCTTCGTTCTGTTGCACCGTCGAGCCGCCACTGGAGTCTACCATCCGCAAGTTTTCGCTCGGTGGCTCCCGTGTATCCGCTGAAAAACGCTTTCTTTGTTTGGAACGAAAGATGCAGGCGTCCCCAAAGTCGAAGCGGGCCTATGATGAGGTTGTTAACGAATATTTAGATAAAGGTTACATCTCACCTGCGCCTGCGGACACTGGCGGGACCCAGCCTTCGTACATTATCCCGCACCGCGGAGTTATTAGAGAAGATAAGCTTACTACTAAAACTCCGTGTAGTTTTGGATGGCAGTGCTAAGACTAGCACTTCCGTGTCGCTTAATGACATAATTGTAAATTTTCGCATTAATATTAGTAATTTTAGCTTTAGGACTCAACAGTCGCTTTGTGTTGGGCCCACTCTTCGCCCCATCGTTGGGACACATTCGTCGCTAATAGAGTGGCAAAATTCAATCTGAATTGGCGCCACATAATCTCTTTCACGTTGCTGGCACCGACAACCCAGCCGATTGTCTCTCTCGTGGATTGCTTCCTTCGCAAATTTTGGATCACCCGTTGTGGTTTGGTGGACCGTCCTGGATTCATGCCGCGTTAGATGGGTGGCCAGTTAGTCAATTCAATCCCACTACGGTTTCCGAACCACCCGAGGAGAAGAAGCACTCGCTTGTTGTATCGGTCCCACGTGAAGAGACCCTTATTTTGTTGTTGGCTAATCGCGTCTCGTCTTGGTCGAGACTGTTGCGTTGTGTTGTTTGTTCGCCTCTGCCCGCTGCCTAGCCAGCAGTAGGCACGAGCTCCAATCTAGGTTTATATTTTAGTTGTTATTTCCCAAACCTAGATTTAGATTAGACTTTAGATTTGTTTCGCATTTGTCGTTTCGAAGGTAACCCTTCAAGCCGGGGGGAATGGTTGCGCCGAAGTGGAAACTGTATTTTTGACACGGAAACACACTCCTTTTATACCCGTCTCCTCTTCCGCACTAACCATAGATGTGGCTTCCGTCCGCCATTTGTGAAATATAGACACTCAGTCTCGCTTTGAACTAGCCAGCGTAAAGACGGACGGACCGCGCTCGCGTCTCTCAGAAATGTATAATATTTGTTACATTTTTACCGCTTCATAGACCTTTACCGATCGGATTGTGCCTCTCGTGTGTTCCTCAAGCGATCTAGTGATGCTGACGGCAGCTCCTGAGCAAGGAAGAGAAGATCCGTGTACCGGCTGCGATGAAAACACGTGTGTCGTGAAGGTTAGTGCATCCTCTCCTAATTTCTCGGGCTGCATTCACTGCCTGGATCGAATCCGCGGCAGCCCGGCCACCTGTCTTGTTTTGTGTGTAAAGCGTCAATAGAACAGTTAGCTACTTCCCGCAATACAGTCCATTACCGCACGCTGCCAAGCGCCACCAATATATATCTAAAGTGAATAATAATAAAAAAAATCAAAAATATATAGCAACTTCATCATTTAGCAGGGTATACTCCTCAGGGTGTTCGCTTATCTGAAGTAGTTCAAGTACTTTCACAATATTATCTCCAGGTACCTTACAGTCTTTATCCTCACGTTTAGGGATTATAAATTTTATATTTTCACCTTTGCCGACGGTTTTATAGTAGCAAACAGTGTGTGATTCTGCGGCTTGATCAAAATGTTTAACTACATCTACATAATGTTTCCATGTTTTTGTGTAGTAACGAGTTAGAATCGTGTCTCCAATTTTGTAAGATTGCAATATTTGCGGGTTCTCGTATTCTTTAATTTGTTCAATTTTTTCGGATAGTTTTTTTGAGGTATTATAATCCGTTTCTTTTTTATTTATTTGTTTATATTTAAGCTTATTGTCGCCATCTATAAATAGTTCATTGTCATAATTTAAGTCTTCATTATCGGTAGTCGTAGCTGTCATATTTCTTTCTAAGTTTTTGTTTGTCTTTAGGTTTCTTTTTTCTTTTTTTGAAGAATTATTTTGTAAGCATTTAGGCAGTTGAAAGGTTTTATCAATAGGTAAAAATGACTCTTTCGGACAGTAAAATTTTTGGTTTTCAGGTAAACTCCGAATGCTTGATAATATAGTAACCTTATCCTTTTTTGTTTTTTTGATTGAAATTGGTTTTCTTTGATTCTCTTTGTTACTTTCACTTGTTTGACTTTCTGGTGCTTTTTGTAGTTGTTCAACTTGAATACTTGTAATTTCTTCACAACTCAGTTTTGTGTCCTTAACATTTTGGTCATTATCGTGCAACTCTGCAATTATTCTTTTAATTTCTTGATTTCTCGATAGTTCCTGAGAAATATATTCTTCTCCTGATATTTCTTTCATAATTTCAGCATGTGTCGCAGTATCCAATTCAGAAAGTATGTCGCTTAACGACTCATATGAGTCTGAATCACTGTGTACACTCATTTGTGTGCTATCAGGTGTCGTGTCAATGCTAGTCGGTCTTTTACACCTTTTCACAGATCTTTTCTCGACTGATTTTGTGCGTTTTTTGAAACACAATTTTTCAAATTAGAATGAGTGCTAGTATCTCCAGAATTGTGATTAAATTTTTCATTAACTATTCGTGTTTTCTTGCCCACTCCTTTTCCTTTCGTATTACCCTCAATGTTAAGTTTTGTCTTCTCTATGTTATTTATTTGTTCACTTGTTTCTGTAGTCTTAAATTTTTGTTTTTTATTTCTTTGTGTAGATGGCCCAGGTGCTTGATAGTCAGTAGCGTAAGTATCCGGTTTTTTCAATCTCTTTTTCTTAGACTGTGGCTGAGACTCTATTTTTTGTTTAATATTTAACTGTTCCTCTCTTTGTCTTTTTAATAAAGTGTCTGTGATCACCTCAGCTCCTTTAGCCACACGTGTTCTTTTTGTAACAGTTGTAGTAATATTTTTTTTCGTTTGCTGTGTTATTCTGTTCAAAAGCAACTCCTCAAAGTTAGTATTAATCGACGCAGTTGTCGATTTAATAAAAGTGGCCTCATTGCTATTGAATGTGGTGGTGGCCACATTCTGAACCAATAAATCAGATATGGCGTTATATATCGCATTGTTTATCGCAGTAATGCATAACTGTACCAGAGTTTTAGGAGAAAAAGTACTTTCTTGGGCTACGTGTCTCTTCCACTTTTTTAAAGCATTTGGGTCATATTTTTCTTCAGGAATAACTGCCGAATTAAAAGGATATATTCCTCCTTTTTTAAACCCATTTTGAATAACTGTTGACGTTGTTTGTTGCCACGTTTCTGCAAACATTTCTGCGAACTCTCGTTTCTGTATTTTAAGTCCAACATTTTGTCGTTGCCATAGAACTAGTTTGTGGTCCCATTTGCTCTTCAGAGATTTGAATACCGCTAGATCAAGCGGTTGCAATAAGTGTGATGTGTGTGGAGGTAGTTTTAAAATAGTTATATTATTTTTTGCTGCCAGTGCTACCACTTTTTCATCAACGTGAGTCGAGTGTCCATCGT
The DNA here is from genome assembly GCA_963662185.1 of Eilema griseolum. Taxonomy (NCBI): domain Eukaryota; kingdom Metazoa; phylum Arthropoda; class Insecta; order Lepidoptera; family Erebidae; genus Eilema; species Eilema griseolum. The sequence continues at coordinate 27,328,073 of OY759240.1, forward strand.
ACACCATGAGCACAGGTCTTCTTTCACCTAAACTGGGAATCACAATCTTTTCCATATAATTGTAATATATATCAGTCTCCATCCAGCCTCGTTTGCTTGCAGCATATGCTATTTCGAAGTCATATTCTTTTTTGGATTCTATCATCCATTGCTCGTAGACTTTTTTCCCTTTGTATACGATCAAAGGATTAAGTTTCACGCCAGCTGCATTTATCGTTGTTAAAACTGTTATATTTTCCTTGCCCGTGCCAAAAGTTGTTCTAGTACATGGCAAGCCGACGCCGCCAACAACTTTGGTTTTTGTCGGATCCAGTGAAACGGAAGTTTCGTCCAAGTTCCAGATCCTGTTTGGATCATCTATTTCTAACTTATTAAGCGTCTCTTTCAAAAGTGTAAAGTATTCATTTATCACAAAAGGGTCTGTCATTCTCTGCCGAAGATACTCTACGGGTTGGGGTTTTTTTATGGACAAATTGTGTCGCTTTCTAAATGTAACAAACCATTCATTGCCTGGTTTACCGTCCTTGAATTGAGTGTTTAGTTTATTCTTTCTCACGAACTCTGCAACTATCTCCAGTACTTCTGCTTTTGATAAACCCCATCACCATTTTTCTAGAATACGGAGAGATTCTGCCAATTTGGCTTCCAATTCGAAGGGTATGGCGGTTGGTCTTCCAAGAGTTTGACTACGTAATCCGGTTTTTTGTCTTACCCTGTCATTTAGGGTGGATGTTAAGTAAGTAAGTAAGTAAGTAAGTAAATCATTTATTGCTCGAAACACGGTATGTTACAATGGTGTTACAAAAACAAATAAGGTCCGACATGCTTCGCAGTTTCTCTGCATGCAAAATCCATTGAAAATGTTACATATTCGATTGATGTTGATGTAGGCAATTCAATTGTAATAAGATTAAAATTAAAAATAGAATACATATAAAATGTCCAAAAATGTCAATATTTAGTGTCAAGAATACATGCAAGTATAATTTATTTATTTTTTATATAAAAGAATACACAATACCTACCTACTAATAATTACACATACAATAATACATTAAAAGTCAATACAATAAGTCCCACACAATACATTAAAATGACATACATTAAAATCATCATTTATCCTCAAGAAACTCCTTGACACTATAATAACACTTCTCAATCAGCCAGGTAGTTAGTGCTTTCTTAAATTTGTTGAAGGTTAGCTCTCTAATGGGTCTGGGTATGTGGTTATAAATTTTGGCTGTCATATAATGTGAATTATTTTGATGGAGAGAAGTTTTACAGCTAGGCAGCAGAAGTTTCGTGGTATCCCTAGATTTGTACAACTTATCTTCACTGGCCTTTTTAAACAACTCCGGATGCTTCCTTACAAATATGCCAATTTCCAAAACGTATAGTGACGTCAACGTCAGCAGCCTAAGACTTTTAAAGGCTGGTCTACACGAGTCTAGTGGCCCAATGTTCGCCATAGCTCGAATACATTTTTTTTGACATATAAAGACCTTTGAGATATGATTTGAGTTACCCCATAACAATAAACCGTATCGTAAAGTTGATTGTATATAGCCGTGGTAAGCAGTCATTGCAGTTTTTAAATTCACTGTTTTGCGTAGTCGTCTTAAAGCAAAAACGAACCGATTTATTTTGGAACATAAGCCATCTATATGCAAGTGCCAATTACAGTGTTTGTCTAATGTAATACCTAAAAATTTAGTATCAACTGCTGTCTCTATATCTGTACCCTGATAGGTGATCTTTAGTGGTTTGTTATTTGATTTGTAATTCTCAAATTGTAAAATTTTTGTTTTAGCTATGTTGGCGGTCAGATTGTTCTTATTTAGCCAATTCATTACGTCGCTTATTGCAGTATTTACATCAGAAATGTGCTGTGGTTCACCCCTGACGTCGGACACTACAACTGATATATCGTCTGCGAATAAAGTACAGTGATTTTTTATAACTTTAGGTATATCATTAATATAGAGAAGAAAGAGTAGAGGACCCAGAACACTTCCCTGGGGCACGCCGGATGTATTTGGCGCAAACTGTGATCTAAAGGCATTTAAGCATTTTTTTATTGTCAACCCGGTCTATCTCAACACATTGTGTACGATTTTGGAGATAGCTACTTATCCATTCGAGAGCCTTGCCCCTGAGCCCATATCGTTCACATTTGCTGATCAGTATTTTGTGATCTACAAAATCAAATGCGCGACTCATATCAAAGAACACAGCAGATACTTGTCTCTTCCTATCAATGTTTTCAGTAATGTTCTTAAACAAGTTAAAAGCTGCCAGTGTGGTTGACTTGTTAGCCTGAAAACCATTTTGCTCTGGGACTATGATGTTGAATTTTTTCAAAAAGTCATTGATTCGAACACACATGGCTTTTTCAAAGATTTTTGAAAACACAGGAATCAGAGTTATAGGTCTATAATTACTCATTTGCAATCTACTGTGTTTCTTGTGAAGGGGCCTCACTGTAGATATCTTTAATTTTTCGGGAAATACACCTTGTATAAATGTTTGATTGACCAAATGACACAAGACCTCTGCCAGCTCCATATCACATTGTTTTAAAATAAATGTAGATATACCATCATAACCGACTGTGTTTGTATTTTTGAGCGATTTTATGATTTTAACTATTTCTAATTCCGTTATGGGTTGCAAAAATATAGTTGGGTTTGTCTTAATTATCAACGAGTAGTCTGGATTGTTTATGTTTGTTGAATTAACAAGAGATAAGAAGTAATCGTTGAACTTATTCGCAATCTGTGTTGCATCTCGCACTTCCTCTCCATTGCACTCAACCATTTCAATATCATGCCTCGTTATACCACTATCGTTTTTTATAACTTTCCATGATGCTTTACATTTATTTTGCGAATTTGTTATGTATTTTTTGTAGTGACTTTTTTTAGATATAATTATACATTTTCTAAATAATGTGTTATATTCGTCGTATTTATTCTTATTTTCTACATTTTTTTTTAAATAATACTGGTATCTATACTTTCTGTTTGTCATGGCTGATACTTTTATTCCCTTTGTTAACCACCTAGGACCCGTGTTATTTTCTGTTATTTTAATTTTATTTATGGGAAAGCACAGATTGTACAGGAGTGAAAACATATCATGAAATTGATCGAATGCACTGTTGCAGGTTGGTTCATTATATACCTCTGACCATGATAAAGAGGAGATGTAGGTTTTAAATTTTTCAACGTTTTCCTTATTAAAATCTCTCCTTAATGCATACCAATATGCGGGTGTTTGCCGGTCCCTTGCAGCTGGAAATGATAATGTTTGTCCAGTTTCATGATCAGATAGAAACAACCTATGAACGTGCCCTTCCGCATCATGAATGTTGCTTATTATGTGGTCAATACATGTCTTATTTTGGCGCGTGGGTTCCTTGATGTGTAGGTACAAATTGTAATTTAACAACAGATTCATTAAAGTTTCCGAAAAAGTGCTATGTTTCAATGTGTTTATATTAGTGTCACCTGCTATAATTAGTTTTGTATTAGATTTAAGGTTTAATTTGTGAAGTAATATTTCCAGTCTTTCGAGAAGTGTACTAGCATCTGAATTGGGTATTCTATATATACAGATAATAATGTTTTCAATTTCTGTGTGTGCCGTTTGTAATTGTTCACGTAACACATCATTTACCTTCCTAAGTTCTTCGACCTCCTCGTTATTTAGGCATCCCGACGATAAATCTGGTAGACTCTTCGATAAATAATCGGAATGGCTCGATATAAATGACAAGTTTAGTGTGTCATTCATAGCAGTCTTATGTCTTCTCAGCGTAATGTTTTGAGAATCCATTGTGTTCTATTCAGAAACAATATTTATATAAACAAAATGACTTTCAAAAAGCAAAACAGCAAAACAGCAATTCTAATTGTACAAAAACAACATAATAAAGCGCAAAAAGAGATGGGTATCACTGGAATCGATCCGAGAGCTCACGTGCCCGCATCCGATCGCTAGTATTACTGAGCCACGGTGACTTCAACTTTTGAATCGAATTTTATGTTCAGTACATACGGCATAGTCTTAAAAATTTATAAAATTTCACCAGTATGAGTCATGCTGCAAAAATGTCAGCCTTATATTATGGACGATGATCTGCACTTTTATTTCATTGAAATGGTTTATAATCAATCACTTATAATTCTAGACTGAGATCACTTGTTTTGATTCTTAACTTGCATGGGTACTTTTTATTTCCAAATTGTTCATTTATCTTCTAGTTTCAATTTAGTTTTGTTCAAATTCACTACACCTTATGAGCACTATGAGATTTTACTTTTAGATGAATTTGTTAGACTGGATAACACTTGCACTGTCACTTTATGCCTATTTATATACTTTTTTATTGTTTTTGGAGAAAATACCGCAATATATTAATTGTATTTTAAATATTTATACGGAGTCGATGTTATCGTGACGCACAGCGCCATCTGTCCAATGTTGGAATGCGATATAATTTTGCAGCCGCAAAATTTGTTAATTGTTTACGTCTCACTTTTTCTACAGCAATTCTAAGGTCTTCTTTTGTGTAATTTTTGGCTCTTTCTGATTTTCTCATGTAGGTACTCCTTAGGCATGGTAAATCTGCCAGTATGAACAAAAAAAAACAATTTCTTAGTAAGGCTATTCTTAAATTTTGTTATAAATTATAATACTCAACGGCAATCATTAACATGCCGCCATTTGAAAAAAAAATCATCTCAATATCAAGAACCAAAATTGAATATATGTCATGATCATGAGCACAACCTCCAGTTACATGTAAGTATGAAGTTTTTAATTACCAGAGAAACTTTGGCAAAGTGATCGGTGTTCGATACTAAATAAATCCATGAACTTAAAAAATAAAAAAGTACCTATGTATGTCAATTTCTTCCCTTAAACCACCTAATTGTTTACAACACACGAAGATTTATTCTCAATGAATTCACAAAAATAGTATCGTTCAGTGACGTCATTGATAAACACGCGCTCTCACTATTTAATAGGTACCTATTTAATTCTTCGGCTCCGATAAATGTCCTTGATGGCAGTGCAAGGACTCTCCCCGTCGCGCACCGCACCGCGTTACACGTGCCACGGCGGCGCCTTTGACAATGCACATGAAATCATGCAGTGAATCATAACACCACGTTTTGTGCTTGATAGCTTCACTCTTTAAGCAAATTTAATAGGCTGGCTTCGGGGGTGTTGAACTGTTAAATTCAAAATATCATCACAGCAAGAAAACCATTACACCTTACTTTAATCATTGTGGATCACAATATTACTTACCTAAAGTAAGAAAGATATTATGGTGGTATCGTTAAATAAAATGTAGTAATTAATTGATTTGATTTAATTGCGAAACTTCGTTAAAAGTAGGTACTTACCTAAGGTTTTGCTCAGTTCACTCGAACTTTTCTTAAATACGCTATTAAAAAAGATATTATTGTCACTAGAATCAAACTCTTATGATGAGCATTTTAACTACTCAACCATTCACTAACTGTAGAAATGTTTGACCTTGGAGATAGAGATAGTTCCCGCTCGCCTTCGTGCGCGGTCGTCTCTTTCTCTATCTCTCTCTCTCTACTACTAACTACAGTAATACTATTACACATCGCGCTTATAATTCGATGGAGCCCGCTGCACGCACGAAAAAGCAGGACTCATGCGTTACCTCGATGCGCCGTTACCTCAGAGCGAGAAAACGCCGCAAGCGTTTTCTCGCTTTGAGTGACATTGTCACGTTCAACTATCGTCAGTAAACCGACTATACAGACAACCGACATTTTTGTATATAATAATACAAATATTTTGGGTATTTGTATTGTTCCATATAAAAATAAGTATATACGTTCCACATCAGCCCCTGCAGTTTCTCTGGTAATTAAAAGTAGTGGTGTAAGTATTATTTTTAAATAGTAGTTTGAGAACCGGTGGCGTATTTTACGAAAAAAAAGATCGGACTGTTTTAATCCGATCTTTACCGGATGATGGTAAGATCGGATCTCAGCTTACAAGAGCCCTAGAGCAATTTCAAATACTGTAATCTAGAGGTTATATGACAATTTCTATTATTCAATTTAAATATTAATGAAAACAAGTGAATACATACCGAAATCACTTAAAAAAAGTCGGTGGGTAAAGTTCGGATCGCTGTCCAAAACGAGAAAAATGTCCTTTTTTTTTAACTTGTCACTACACACAACCTATCACTCGCAGCAACAAACGCGGTCTGAGGAGAGGGGTACAATAAAATGGAGTCGCATTCTATGTTGCCAGCATCGAAAAATTGCCCTTAATTCGCTGGATATTTACATGATACGATCTTCTACCAGATCCGATCTTAGCCGAACACCTTACAAAATACGAATTAACACCCACAAAAATAAATATGACACATTCATATAATTATACAAAATTATTGATAAGTAAAACAACACAAATAATACATACTCGTATAACAACCTACACTTACATAAACAGGTGTGTCATTTACAAAAATGTCGGTCGGCGTGGAGTGTGTGTCTAAATGGGCACAGTTCAGCTAAATGCTACAGATTGGGTGCAATCTGCAGCGCTGGTTTTCAACCGTAGCCCAGCCCAGTCAGGTAACTTGCTGTACCTACATTGATCGATTATTATATATCAATCACATAGGTTTTATGCACACAATAAGTACATAGGTATGACATATAAACCTATAGGTTCAGATCACGTTGGTTGTATCACACATCAGTCATATATAAGTAGCACATTTACACAAGTTTTAGATATTTTTATAGTGTAATTAATATTTATCAGTAGTGTTCCGATTTACCTACCTTACAGTTTTATGTTTATACGTGTGAAATTATTTCATTTAGTCATTATATTCCTATAAATAAGTACATTGGCAATATTTTACGGTTACTATTTAATTTGTCTTGAATGCAATGCGAACATTTGAGGTCACCCGCACAAACTCTAAATAACATATCCCTTACTCAACTCGAAAATACATATTCAAAAAGTTAGTGTTACTCTAATTTGTGTATTCCGGAGACAGTTCTCTTTTTGTTGTGCCAATTTCTGATCACTTAGTGTATTACGAGCATATCTTGGAAGAAATCATAAGACGCATATATGTTTGGTTTGTTTGAATGTATATTATAAACACATTGTGTTTCCAAACCGATGAGACTCAGAATGAACATTGGATCAGATCAATCGTCTTGTCAATCAGAACATTTAGTTAGCGTATCGAATACTAATGCTTCTCTCAACAACAATACAAATGTGTACTATCAATAGATTTTACCGTTTGAATCGCAAACTGTATACAAACGTTATAATATATATTAGAAGATAAATGAAGATAAATGCCCTACCTTGGATAAGAATCTGAGACCAGTTTGCTAGCAGATACATTTACAACGCCGAACTGCTAAACTTTTTGCAATAAATTAAAATAATTCTGATGAGGTCTGCCAATTAGTCCCACCCTCCCCTTTCCTACACAGGACCACACGTGCAGACTTAAATGTGACTCGACCCGCACACGGTGCAGAGTATCCGATCAAGAACCGAGCGGTTCGGTGACTCTTTCCTTTGTCGCACCATTAAGGCCTGGAACTCATTACCAGCGCACGTGTTTCCTTCTTTGTACAGTCTCAGGTCCTTTAAGCGGGGCGTGAAAAAGCATATGATGAGGCCGTAATGACTTTGCAATTAATAACAATAAACTAAAGATTTGTAATTATACAAATCTTTAATCCAAATTGTCATTTCACTGTATTGTGGGGTATTTTATGCGCAAAATTTCCATTTTTAACTCCCCAACACCCGTTGTTGGTTGCCGGAGGTGATGTTGGCAAGCTAATCTCTCGCACTCCGGCCGACTCAAGGCCATCACTCTCGATCTGTCTCTCCTCTGGCGATCTAGCCCTCCTCGGGTGATCTACCCCTTCTTGGGGGATTTGTCCGTCCTTGGGCGATCTGGCCCTCCTCGTGCACTGAATTGTGGGTTGTTATGGCAAATATTTCTGTTGGAGCCAAAGGAAATATATTAACGCAATGTACTCAATTTTTAAAAGATCACATTACTTACATTGGACACGGTTTTTTTACAAATATATCTTAAGTTTATAATAACCACATCTTTCATTCAATTTGAAATCGTAATAATATTTTGAAGACACAAGTTCCTCCTGAGCGGCCCAGCTAGACCGACAGAACATTCAAGAACAACTAAATCATGGCAAGACTTGTTATATGGACGTTAATGGCCCCGCGGCAAATAAAACATTCTGATTTATGTCAGTAGGAATAAATCTAAGAGTATTACAAAAGTTTGTGTACGGAACGTTATACACAACCTTCAAACATATTCACAATAATACGAAGAGTCTTCTCTCTAGTCTTGTATCGGTGTGTACCGGTGTTTATTTCATTCGGTGTTCACTGAAACTAGTCGTAACCATCCGTGGAATATTCAAACTTGGGTTTAAACGGAACGTTTTTTTATTAGTATTGTTCGTTATAGTGTAGTGTACACTGGAGGTTACGCTGGTTTTGTATACCACTTAGGTAGCAGACAAGCACACGGCCCACCTGATGGAAAGTGGTTACCATGGCCTATGGACGTGTGTAACACCAGAGAAACCACACTCCCGCTGCCGACCCTGTATGCACAGAGTCTCTGTGCCGTCAGTGTAGAGGACAAGCCTTTAGTCATCCCACTGACAGCACAGATTCTCCAGTGAGTTTGTTTTGGTTTGAGTGATGTTTTAATTTTATTTACAAAATAGATTTTGCCCTACACTACTGACTGACCCTCGAAGCTTCGAACCCGGAACCTCTCGATCGCAAAAATCTTAGTTTACTTATGGAGGACTACTCGAAGAACACATCACTTCTTCTGCGTCCTATCGTTAATCTCGGTCGCATCTGAAGCTTTGTCGGGGTCCGCTTTTCCATTCTAACTGTTGGTTAGACTGAACTTCGATATTTTCCATAAAGCGACTACCACCTGACCTCCACAACCTAAAGGCGATATTGAAGCATTGCAGTTAGATCAGTTATTGGGGCTCCAGCCACCCGTAACGCATGCTATGGCAACCGGGACCGAGGGTATAATCGAAATAGACTACTTGAAAATACATTATTTTTAAAATTATTGCATTACTGACGGTTTATCTTGACATTTAATTAATATAAGACTATTTGTCACGCGGGCCCTATGATAGGATTTATCAAAGGTGTATTATGTTGCTATATTCCACAATGCGCATGAATGTTTTGGATATCAACGTGCGCGTTATAGCCCACCAACGTTTTATGATAAATTTATAAAATGTACAGACACGAACTGTTGTAATGTTTTGTATAGATTTTAATTTATCGATTTATGATTTTTTTTAACCGAGGTTTTTTACTTAATAGATATTTTTATTTTTTATGCAACCACTTCTTCTCTCTGTCTAAAATACAATAGTATAATAGACGGACTATAATACGGTAACGTGTTTCCATGACCCCTTGCCGGACTAACCGTAACAAAAGTAAGAAAAGATTAATTACGAGATGAACTAACAACAACATACTACACAGTACTATATAACACACAGACATTTTTTTTACATTGACATAAATAAATATACGTAAGATAATATGTATTGTTTAATCTTCAAATAAGATAAGATAAGATAAGATAATTTATTCACATATTTTTACACCATTTATTTATTTATTTATTTATTCCATAAAAATTATACATGTTTACACAGTTTGTCATTGGAAATGTTACAGTAAGCTTAGACAGAATTGTGTCTGGTTTAAGCATCTGCTACTGAACTAGGCTTTTGACCTGTATCTCAGTTGACAGCGCCTCCACCCCACTTTGGATTTACATAACAAACAATACAGCTACATAATTATTTAATACAAAACAGTGTGTGTGTGTGTGTGTGTTTGTGTGTGTGTGTGTGTGTGTGTGTGTGTGTGTGTGTGTGTGTGTGTGAGTGTGTGTGTGTGTGTGTGTGTGTGTGTGTGTGTGTGTGTGTTAGTATGCGCAAGAGAGAGAGGTGAGGAGTGTGTGGTGTGAAAATGATACTTCTTCGTAAAACTTGTTTGCTTGGCATAGATTGATAGTATATAATTGCATAAAACTACACTACTCAATTATCCTTATAGTGAGCTCAGTCTCGTCGTATGATAATTTGCTCAGATAGTTGGACACCGTCCCTTTAACACCTGTATTGGTTAACGGGTATATATTAGTGGCCTTATTAAATTTGTTGTAGGTGTAGGGTCCTAGAAATGGAAAGAACCTGCGGATAAAACATGTTTTAGGTCTAATAGTACGCTCACACACCGCATAAGATCTCCGCTGAGACGATTGTTGTTGGGTATAACTAATTAAAGAGTGCTGCTTCAACGTCAACCTCAATAAAAATAGCTGACGCACGGTTAACACCTCACAGTACTCGTACAAAAGCTTAGTTGGATATCGATAGGGTTTGAAAGTACAAAGCTTGAGAATACTTCGCTGAGCCACCTCAAGCTGAAAGAGAGTCGTTTTTCGCGCTCCACCCCAGGATGTTATGCAGTACGTAATCACTGATTCACAGAGGGCATGGTAGACCTGTTTAAGAGTTTCAGGTAATAATACAAAAATAGCAGAGTTATTTCTTGCTGTATTTTAAAATTAGACCTGAACTGTAAATTGAAACGTTTTAAACTGTTTTATCGTTGACTGTACAAAATAATGAAAAAAAATACATGATTGCATATTTCTACACAAATATATACATATAATCACGCATTTTTCCAGGAGGGTTAGGCAGAGGTGAATTAATACCCACATTTCACCAATAATTGAATTCGGTCCCAAGTAATAGGGGGTGAGCCTATTGCCGTATTCCGGGCACTATTGTTGACTCAAGCCATGCATCTGAGGCTGATTCTCTATATACATATCTGTCTAATGTTAAACAATCCTATCCCTTAATCGCCTTGTACGACACCTCATGGAAAGAGATGGGGTGACCCTAATTCTACTCAGCCGAAAACCACCCGGTCATCTTTCTAGCTGTATTATAATACTTGTTTCCGCCCGCGTGGTTATCGGGAACAAAATGGGAAAGGATATAGGCTATCTATTATCTAATCTATCTATGAACCAAATTTCATCGTGCTATCTTCAAAAATGACGAACTTCCTTCCCCTATTTGAATCTTTTTCTCCCCTTTTTTCCTCAAAAAAAGGTAGCCCATGTTCTTCCTCAAGTTCTAGTCCAACTCTTTGCCAAATTTCATTAAGGACGGTTTAGTGGTTTAGGCGTGAAAGCGTAATAGACTGAGTCACTTTCGCATTCACAATATTAGTATGGATTTGATTTTTTCATAAAAGATTATAACACTTTTCCAGAAGACAGTAGCTTAATAGTTCCAATACTCGCACCTGTATACGAGTACCGCCGGGTGGGGTGCTAGGATTATATAGTATTGACAAGGTGAGTCATAAACATGCCGGCCTACTCCCGCGCATTACGAGTGAGTAATGTCTGCACGTCACTGAGCACCATTCCGACCACTTTTCCTGAAAATATTGTGACCTTGAGCTTTTACAACACATTTCTATGATATAATGACGAGTTGACTAATCTAAGAATTCTAAGGAATGCTTATTGGCTTATTTCAACAAATGTTCACTTTCAAATTTTTTTAAATTTTTTTTCTAACTGATTTTTCATAACCAGCTACTAACATGATCGGGGGAGCAATGATGCACAACACAATAGACTTCACCAACAATTCTGACGCTGACTGTGTTTATTTATTTATTGGAAACTTAACAGCTATTTTACATAGCTCATGGGTAAGATTAAGAATTACTTAGGACTCTAAGCCAATAATAAAGTTTCCCGACAAGTACGAGGAGAATGCAATTATCCACATCTTAACAACTAGGTATTAAATTAAAATTTAAAAATTTATGCAAACCTTAATGTTCGTGGTATGCTATGGTATGTTACTTATAACTCATAACTCATTTATTAGTAAAAATATTACACGTCACATAATACATATCATCAAATACTTTCAGTAGATTATACAGGATCGATCATAATTTACATTACAACAAAAAATAATAATAATAACAATAATAATCAAAATCAAAATGTCAGGTAAACAGTAGGTAGTGTCTACAATTAAAGTCTTCACATTTAAAAATGTCAGGTTTCGAGTCACAGAAATTAAAATACAAAACTTATATAAAATAAAAACATTACAATGGCAACAGATTATTAATGCTATTTATTTACATTGTTGTCCATTGACACAAGTTCATCAAATGAGTAGAATGCTTGCTCAATAAGCCATCGTTTTAACCGTCGCTTAAAGGACCTAATCCCTGTAGTGGAAGTCACGTTAGGCGGCAACTTGCTGTACAGCAACGGCCCTATGACACGAGTCGTCTTGTCGGATTTTGCTAGTGATCTAGGCATTTTTCTCAGCTATTCACGATTCCGTGTGCAATACGCATGCGCAACTCCTCGCTTCGCAAATTTCTCAAGGTTCACCCTCACGTGTGTTGCAACCTGATATATTATTATCGAAGGTAGGGTAAGGATTCCCAACTGGGTGAAATAAGGTTTTGCTGAAGAGTCCTGCGGTATCCCTACCATAGCTCGAATGGCATGTTTCTGCATTCGGAACGCGCGCTCCCAGTCGGCAGCGCGTCCCTACAGTTCTGCACCATATTGGAGTAGAGAGTGTACGGTTGCAAAGTAGCAGGCTCTTACTTCACGACCTGGTACTACTCGCGCTACTCGTCTGAGGGCAAAGCATGCGCTACCCATCTTGCTACAAACTTTATCAATTAACTAAATAACTCATCCAATACACTGTCATATGGGCAAATATGATTCCAACTTAATGAGAATTTGTTACTTAAAAACACTTTTTGAGAGGTGGAGATGTCAATATTGTCAAAGTTGTTATTGTAACAACTAGGTAAGCGAGTGAGAACAGCATTTTTTTCGTAATTCGTGCGATACAGAGGAACACTGAACAATACTAAACTGACTGTACATAGTCAGCGTCAGAATGATCTTGACTACAAAGTCTCAAAATGATCTTAATACCAAGGTAATAAGAGTAAATTAAACGGTTTAATTATAAACAAGTATCAGAACAATCGGTCAACAGGAAGAGGGGTAAACCATTGAGATAATTTTGAGTACTTTGTTCGTCAAAATCGATCTGATGCTGGCTATGCACTAATTTAATAGTCTTTTCTTTAACCTGTGTTAGGAAGCAGATTCAATTAGGTAGTGTGATGGTTAGGGCTCAAACCAGGGAGGGACTTCTCGATGGTAGAACCGAATCTTCAGTCACTAAGCAAGTAACGGGAGAAAAAGTGAGAAATTAAACGCAATGAATAATTAAACATGATCATAATTGTTTTCGCTGGAGAAATGAAAACGTTAATTATCGAACAAGCTGAGACATTCACCAAAGATTAATTTTAATAGGATGACTGGCGCCTTCCTCTCCACCAGCTGCGACCGCGGATCAATCTTTTTCGGTATAAATTAAAGTCATCGTACATTCAATCAGCCGCGCCGCGCCGTCATCCTGCGAGATTACTCTGTAATCATTTTAATTTAGTAGCCTTCCACAATTTGTGCTAAATTCGATAGCGATCACTGTGCGATACGCAATGTATAATATTATACATACATAAATCACGCCTTTATCCCCGTAGGGTTACGCAGAGGTGAATTAACACCCACATTGCACCAATAATTGTTTTCGGGCCCATGTTATAGGGGTGAGCCTATTGCCGTCTTCCGGTCACTATTGTTGACTCGAACCTTGTATCTGTGCCTGTGTCTGAGCTGTATATCTCTTCGTCGCCTTTTACGACACCGCATGGGAAAATAGAGTTGCCCAAATTTTACTCTGCCAAAAACCACGCGGCTCATATAATATTACATTCATACTATTATAGCTTAGTAAAAACTCGTAGAATATTATAAAAATCATTGCATTTTCGTAATTAAATGACAGGTGTCGTATCGACGATTTAAATACAATACATTTTTTTTAGTCAGAGCTTCTACTTGTGCGAATGTCTAAGGCGTAATTAAATTCCACTGGGTGGCCGTAACTCCGATAATTTGCAGTACCCCGCTGATAAGAATAAATACATCGATCTGTATGTTACCTTTACGCAAAACATCATCCGAACCACTTGGTTTGAATTAAATACTTGGCTCTGGTTTCTGAATCACTCGATAAAATCATCATCATTCGTTCTCACAATTACAGTAATACGTACGCAGAATATATATTTTTTATACCACATAGGTGGCAAATAAGCACACGACCCACGTAATGGGAAGTGGTTACCGTGGCATATGGACGTATGCTACACCTGGGCGTTTCACTCGCGTTGCCAACCACAAAGAAACCTTCTGATGCGCCTCTTGATTTACTCTACATTTTACCAAATTGACAATTTAATTAGCCTATTGTAAAACTGCTGGACATCATGCGGGATTCAAACCTGCGATCTTTCTCTTATAGGGCAATAGTTAGCAATAGGAAACCGAAATTACTAATATTCCCTCTAAACCCTTCAGCTAATTCATTCAATCAATTGCTTGTGTTAGAAGTAGGTTTACATCTGTGGTATAATGGTGGAAATCCGAACCCGGGCACTTTCGATCGTAAGGCGGACTTTTAATCACTAAGCTACCGGCACTTCAATCTTATTGGTAGGGCACCCCCCTTTCAGTTTGCAGATTCACGGTCTCCACCTATGACTGAATTGCTTCACATTTTTATATAGTTATATAGTTTCCTAATTTCTAAAATAACTTAATTTGTCTTGTGAGTTTTTTGAGCATTAGCATGTAAAGATGTACTAATACCTAAATGTTGAAACTGATAATTGGCCTTCATACTATTAATTATATAATATTGAACCTTTTTTAGCTGTAAGTTTCCCTAAAATTGTAAAATAAAATAAAATAGAATAAAATGTCATAGATCCTTCAACAGTTATGGTCATCTATGTCAGTTGACCTCATTGAGAAATTTACCTTTCAAAGCAACTCCATGCACAGCTCGCGCCATAGCTGCAGCACATTAAATCCCCTGTCATATATCCTCACATACTGTTCGCTGAATGCGAAGCTGATCTTAATCCAGCACGCTTTATGACACCAATAAATATTTACATTAGTTTTAATCCAGATTTCAGAATAAAAGAATATAAAGAAACCTCTCAGGGGAGGCTGTAAACGTCTGGAGGCTTTTATGGGCGCCATTAGGGCGCGTACGTGCCCCTACTCATTAATTAGCTGAAGTTCAGTTTTACGAGAGAGATTACCGCTAGGAGCTGCGTCGTGAGGTGCAATGAACCGCCCGCTCCACACCTCGCTTGGTCACTATGTGTACTGCGTTTTAGTATATCGAATATACAGATGGGTGAACAAAGGCAACCTCTTATATTAAAGTCTAGATTCATGACCATTATGCTGCCGAAGTGAACCCATTCCTATAATATTTACTTTGTATTTTTTGTATGTATTTTTAATACTACTTAGGTGACAGACAAGCACATAGTCTACCGTGATGTAGAGTGGTTACCGTGGTCTATAGACGTTGCAACACCAGGGGCTTCATACTCGTGCTGCCCACCCTATAAGAACAGAGAGTTTCTGTGTCGTCAGTGTATAACCACCTTTGTACAATTTACTGTGCATAAAGCTTCAAATAATATTTGTATAAATAAGTATCAGATATTAAGTGTTAACATTAATTGATATTAAATCTCTATATTATTTGGATTCAAATATTTTTGATTGAATTTTGCATTAAATTCGGTTACATACATATTCAAATATGTAAGCAAAGTCAATTTAGTAAATCAAGTGAAATGGCTTTAAACGAATAATGTCAGGCCTACACAAAATCCGTAGGCGGTCTACAAGCTACGAGTTGAGGAGCTACGAGCGCTACGGCTCATTCATCAGTCGAGAGTGGTCGGCTGTTCGCTTTCAGTTGGCGCGCCGCGCTCGTCCTGAACGCACGGGTGCCGCACTCTCCGCTCACGACTCCGCGAAACTTTACTCGCCTACGGACGAAAGAGAGTAAATTCATTCTCAGTGTGTGTTTGATGAACAACTATTAGCATATTGTATGTACAGTGAATATTTGATTCGTGGCTAGGACTAGATATTTTAAGATTTTGAAGTTGCGAGAACTTTGAACACTTCTGAACTTTGACAACTGACAAGTAAGTAACTAAATTAAAAAAAAATAGAATAATATCTTCTTTTACTGTTCTGCTGACTGTTATCATATTCTAAAGGTATCGGACTTAAAAATGACTGTCAGGTTTGAGCCTCATCCAGTACACTAACTATAACTTCTCAACTTTTAACAAAATAAGGTTTAAATCGAGTTTCCAACTTTTTATGAATATGAAACCGCAGATATTCAACATGTTTTGAACATGTTGAACTTGTGTATAGCGCCACATGTTAATCTAAAACGATACTGTAAACAAATCAAATAATTAAAAGTTGGTTAAAATTTCTTTTTAACCAACTTTTAATTATGTTCTTAAAACTTTGGAAGCATGTGATATCTGGGAGATATTAATTTCATCATTTGGTAGAATGTGTGAAGGAACCAGGACCTCTTGGAGAGACCTAGTAGAACTTTCAATTTGAAATTTATTTGGTTTGTTTTAACAAGTCTCATATATTAAATTTGGTAGCAAGTATTACTTAAGTTAATTTAACGAAAATTATTGTGATTTTCTATGTATTAAGTTATTATTTTCACTGTTCCTAATATTTTGAGTTTTTAGCAACAAAGTTTAATTATATTAAGACAATTTTTGGTTCGGTTATATTCTCTGGGTAAATTTCCGTGGTGATATTTACAAGCAACTTCAACATAGGGTTCTTCAAGAAGGACATTAGAAGGTTCTTACAGAGTCGGCAGCACGAGTGTGACCCCCCTGATGTTGCTCACGTACATAGGCCACAGTAACCAATTACCATCATGTGGGCCGGGGGCTTGTCACCTAACTGGTATAAAGAATATTATTGTTACTTAATAAATCAGTTAGTCGTGAAAGCCTCGCCAGGCAGTTGAATATGTTTGCGACAGCGCCTCTCTCCAAACTGGTGCAGACAAAGTTTTAAGGCTCAGCTTCGCGACGTAGGCTCGTAGGCCCAGGTTCGTCAACTTTATGTAAATAGATTATTTGATGTTGTTTACTAAGCCCTGAGCTCTAAAGTCGAACAAACAAGCCAACTGAGTCGTTATCAGTACTTTATGCCATCCTTTACTAAATACACAGTTAAACATTTCTAAAGGTGAGCTTTCTGATCAGAAAACTAATTCCTTGAATGTATTTTTTTGTTAGACTAAATGGCATATTCATATTTTCTTGTTTAACACTTTTTAGAGCGTGAGTTTTCAATGGTCGGGTTTTAGATTTAAGGTTATTTTTTTATTTATATTATTTTGGGGCATTTATTATATATTTAATTATACTTAATATTTATATTTGGGGCAAGCACTAGATACAATTTGTACATATGGCGTAGCGATAGAACGTTCGACTACTACGCAGGAGGCGCGGGTTTGATTCCCGCTGTGTGCAAATATTTGTATTCACGAATGTATATTTGCATTGATCTGGGTGTTTCTATGTATAATATGTATGTATTTACAAAAAATATATCTATGTATGTTTATCCATATTCAAGATTCCATAACACAAGCTAGTTAAGCTATGCTTACCATGGGTCTAGATAGCGTTGTGTAGAATGTTATATAATATTTATTGTTATATTTTTGAAATGTGATAATTAAGCACTTTCAATTAATACTAAACACGACATATATTTTTTTAAATCAGTACTTTATGACCGCTTTTTTTTTTTACGTGCGCAAAATCCCCACGGATACCTCCCCACCGGAGGCGGTGGAGGAGGCTATGTCGGACTCGAACCGACCAAAACGCACGCCGCCTGTGGGTCGTTTCGGTTGCCGAAGGTGAGGTTGACAGGCATATCACTCGCACCCCGGCCGACCCAGGGCCATCTCTCACGATCTGGCCCTCTTCTCGGGTGTGGGGACTACAGAGTCCCCAACTCGTCCCCGGAAACGGGCAGGCGCGCCACGCGCGCCACCGCCGCGGCCTGCTTCTGCCAGGGTGACAGGCGGCAACTTTATGACCGCTAGACCTTATAGGTCTTATAGGTCTCATAAAGTACAACTAAGACAGTTCAGTCTCTTAGTCCAGTGTCCAGAGGACAACTAAGACACTTCTCTCGATGCATCATTTGTCCAGTTCTAATAAGTGGTTATGAGGGAACAGATGAACCTATATACATACATAGTCTGTCAAGATCATAACCCCTCTTTTTGCTTCGCTGTAGTCAGGTAATACATAATATAACATAAACTCACACCTATATCCCCGAAGGGGTGGGCAGAGGTGCTAGCACCCACATTTCGCCAGTTTATGTTTAGGTCCCAATGTAATAGGTGGCGAGCCTATTGCCATTAACCGGGCACTTATAAACCTGCGATAAATACACACATAACTTCGAAAAGCATCGAAAAGTCATTGGTGTGTGCCATGGTAAACCTGGGATCGAACCCGAGACCTCGTCTCAGCAGTCCATTACCAATACCACTAGGCTACCGTGGTTCCGTCAGGTAATAAAAATGAATTATTCCAATATAATTCAAAAACTTATCTATCTCAGTTCTAAATTTCAGCCAAATCTTTTGGGCCGTTGGCGCGTGATTTAATAACAAACATCACCTGTGGTATAGCGGTAGTGAACCCTGGCACCACGTAGGAGACGCGGGGTCGATACCCACTCAGAGCAAATATTTGATATCATGAATGTGGATATTTGCACCAGTCTGGTCGCTCCTCGGAGACGTTAAATCGTCTATCCCGGTTGATAAAGATTTATAAAAAATTTGAATCAGGCGAGGGCGGCCATACGAACGTCTATGGCAGTTACCGTTACAGGCAGTTGGAGCCCTAAAAAGTTCAATAATTGGTTTAACTGCAATGCTTCGATATCCCCATAGGGTTGTGCAGGGCAGATGGCAGTCGCTTCACGGTAAATATCGAAGCTCAGCCAAATCTGCTGGTAGATTGGTAAAGCGCACCTCAGACTCCAATGTGAGAGCTTCGGATGCGACTGGGATTAATTCTAAGAGGAAGAAGAGAGAATAACAAACAGCCAAACATCATCACATACTTTCACACAGTATAGTATGAGGGTACTCCTATATTATATGCATATAAATATTTAGTATTATCATACTTATACACATTTAAGCAGGCATTATATTCGCGAAAACTCAGTTATCGAGCAAACAGATAATGTTATCAGTGGGTGTAATTAAAAAAACACTTACGATAAATGTTTTCCATTTGATCTCGTGTGTTGTACAGATAAGGTTTTTGTTAGGGAACCGTCCTTAGATTGGTACACTGTGATACACTGTGTCGGGCACTAGCGCAACTTGTGTATGTAGTTTGTATTACAAAGTAATCACGTACTCATTTCGCCGCTACCGGGGACTACCTTTGTGTACGTTAGACTTTAGTTAGTTACTTTATTGGTATTGTGATTACATGAAATCCGAAATGTCATTATTTACTTAATTGGTAGACCTAAATCTAGGTTCATAGTATTTGCACAGTCACAACTTAAATATATTATGGGTCTGCGTTCTTTTCTGTTACTTTGCTAGAAAAGCAGCACATGGCCACACTTATGTCAATGGTGTTAGTGAATGATTAATGCGAATTTTTACATATTAGTCTGGTTTTATTTCGAGGGTAAATAAAAATGTTTTAGTCTTTTAGGGTGTCGTACTTCAAAAGGAAAAAAACAGAACCTGTTTAGGATCACTTCGTTGTCCGTCTGTCTGTCTGTCAAGACCTTTTTCTCAGAAATGCGTGGAGGTATCAAGGTAAAATGCATACTCAATACTCAGATCTGCAACACCTTGTAGTTGTGAAAAAAAAAATACTTCTACGTCTATGCAATGTTTGTGTAACAAATTAATGCAACACGATAATAGCAACTCCTTCTTTCTTCTTATAGTAGCTCAACACATTAGCCAACATAGCGGCGTATATTGTCATAAAGACGTTGGCCAAAAGCTTGTGATGGCGTCTACACATTTGAACTAATTAGAAGGTAGTTCAGTTTGCTTCGGTTTCTTAAAATGAATAGTAGGGCGTATCCACTAGGTTTATGAATGTCACCGGGCGATAATAAAAAAATATAGTGGATACATCTCGCATTAGTAAAGCAAAGGGTGCAAAGCTTCGGAATCTGGAGTTCGCTTCGACATTTTCCGTGAAGCGACTACCATATTACCTCCACATCCTTTAATATTGGCGATATTGAAGAATTGCAGTTAGGCTAATATTTGAACTTTTTAGGAATCCAACTACCCGTAACGACTGGCGTTTGTAGGAATTGACAGCTTAACGTATTCTCCGAGGCACAACCAGTCCAATACAAATAAACATATTCATGCATAAAAATATTTCCTCAGAGCGGGAATCAAATCCGCGCCTCCTGAGCAGCGGTTGCGTTCACTATAGTTACGCAACAAAGGCCTCTATCGCCTTCGGGAATATATACCTGAGTATATTTTATGTGTTAACTTTGAAAAGTGACTGAAATAATAATTATAATAAACAATAACGTGGAGAGTAGGCCCATTTATATCTTAACATTAAACATAAAAAAGAATGGCCCAGTCATAACCTAAATTATTCGTTTTTATGTAAGCTCATAGCCTGAAAAGTCAGGTTTCACATTACGGAGGTGTTTTGCGTATAATTCCGTATTTCCATTTCATTACAAATCTTAACTGTCGGCACGAAAACATTTAATTAACCTCTGCTTCATAACTTCATAGCCTAGTGCTGCCTTATCTAAATAAAAGCAGCTAGACTGCGCGTTCATTACCCTCGCTTATTACTTTCTGGACGGATGAGATGATCTTGATGAACAAAGTACTCATAATGATCTTAATACCTAGGTTTTCCTTAATTCCGATATTTGGTACACACCTTTAGTTCGAACAATTATATGATTTAAATCAATAAAACAGTTTAATTTGCTTGTAATATCTTGGTTTTAAAATGATCTTATGGTCATTTTGAGACATTTTCGTTAACCTCGTTCTGAAGATGACATGGTTTTTAAAATGTCATTAATAGAAAAGTAGTACTAAGTAGTAAGATATTCATTATAAGAAATGTACAAAAAATTTAAGGAACCCAACAACAGCTATTGTTATTTTCACACAGTGAGATATAGGGTGAGGATAGACACAGAGAAAGGAACATCTAGAAACGGTAGGTACATCGTGGAGTTTATCTATTATACAAACATTATAAAACTGAAGCATGTGTTGGTTTGAACGAGATTTTCTTAGGAACTTCTTGGTTTGAATTGAAAAATGATATTTGTGTTAAATAGCCCGTATCATCACGCAGCGACTCAAAGGAGCGGGTAGTAGTTATCAACGTCAACGAATCCAGTAGATTATCTTACGTTATTTGAAAAATACAAATGATCATAACATTCATCATCATAACATCAAACAATCCCCAAGGATATTCCCACCACCAGAGCCGATGGCAGAGGTTATATATGTATCAAACTCGAACCGACTAAAACGCACCACGCCTGTGGGTCGTTTTTGGTTGCCAAAGGTGAGTTTAACAGGCATATCCCTCGCACCTCGGTCGACCCAGGGCCATTTCTCTCAATCAGGCCCTCTCCTCGGGAACATATAATCAGTCCTTTATCCCCGGAGGGTTAGGCAGGAGTGAATTAATACCCATATTTCACCAATCCCTCAACTCGATCACACGTAATAGGTGGTGAGCCTATTGCCGTCTTCTGGCTCACTATTGCTAACTCAAGCCATGCATCTGAGGCTGAGTCTGGACTCTTTATATCTGTCTGATGTTAAACAGCTTTGTACGACACCGCATGGGAAGAGATAGCGTGGTACAATTTTACTCTGCCGGGAAACACCCCTGATATTGGGTTTTGAAGTATGCCATGGGTAAAACCAGGCGGGTCGGCTAGTAGCTAAATAAGGTTGCCATTAAGATGGTCCCGTCGCTGTCAAGTCGATCATTTTGCCCTGGGAGAGGCATGGCTTTACCGTTATCAAATATGACAGATCATTTATTAAAGCCTGATTGGCAAAATGAATGGTAACAAGTTTCCCTCGATGGCATGGCTGGGGCGGCAGGTGGGGGGAGGGGGGAGTTAGTCACGTCGTGTTTTATAACACTTTTTATCCTCTTCCCAAGCCTCAATAAATGACTATGTAGCATGGTCGCAGGATCATGATTTATTTTTTATATAAATTAGGTAGGTACTAAATAAAAGAATGATATAACAGACCACAGCAAGGGCAAGTTATAGTATATTGTACCACGCGTAGAAAGAAAAAAGGGGGAGTGTGAAAAGAGGAAAAAAAAGAGGTAAGGCTTATGTCTCTCTAGACAAGTGGCAATACGTTTGTAGGTACAATAGAAAAGATTGATCATTGTTGGGATTGACATATCTGTAATGTTAACAATGCACCTGCTTAGTATTTCTCTCCACCACCTATGGTTAACTGGTAGAGTATGTATGTGGCATTAAGTCCTTTTGTTTACGGGCGCAATATCCCTACATATAACACCCCCCCCCCCCCCCTACCGGGGCCGGTGGGAGAGGTTATGTCGGACTCGAACCGACCAAAACGCCACGACACTTTTGGTCGCTTTTGGTTGCCGAAGGTGAAATTAACAGGCATATCCCTCGCACCCCGGCCGACTCAGGGCCATCTCTCTCGATCAGGCCCTCTCCTCGGGTGTGGGGACTACAGAGTCCCCAACTCGTCATCGGAAATGGGGAGGCGCACAAGGCGTTCACCGCCGCGGCCTGCTTCAGCCAGGGCGACAGGCGGCTCCACCCGTCACCCCCAGGCCTGCGGTCATGGGGGGAGGAGGTTATTCATCGACCTCTGACTTGCGATCCTTCGTCGCTCCCGCTGCTGCTCCCGCTGCCGCTCCCGCCCCGCCTCCTCCTTCATGGGTATCATTTGCTCGCAGAATGAGGCGCCGGCCATTCGGTGCGCGTGTACAGCCCCGAGTCCTCGCTCTCATCGCAGTGATGGCACTCGGACGTTGGCTCTTTCTTCATCCGACGCAGTACTGCCCGTAGCTCCATTAAGTCCGCCTATGTACTTGAGCATTAAGTTTAAATAAAAAAAAAAGTATATCATAAACCTCAAATTACAAGGCAACTCGTACATTCATCATTCTATAACTACAATTCTCCGGCTAACTAATTGCCACTTGTCTAGGTGGGGTTGGTACGCTCTGCTTACTCAACACACCGCTGAAGTTGACTGAGGATGCTGAACATAAGAAACTCAATAGAAAGAGACAAATGAACAAACCATCAGTGGTATACCCGGGACACATTTATATTTTGAGCCGTCGCGTTGCTCACGCCCAACGACCTAAGTAAAGAGGCTAGGTGTGGATAAAAGAGTGTTCTATCCATCACGTCGCGGAGGTCAGACAAACAAAGCCCTGGGGCACGCGAATGGTATTCTACTCGTAAAAATCTATGCTTGGTGAATTTGAGCTCATCCGCCGCAGGTTTCCTTAAATGTCACCAAAGAAACGTGTACTGTTCGTTTTGAGCATATCTTAGGTTCAAGATGTAAGTCCTGAGGCCAGAGGAAAGCTAGTGTATAGATTGATATACACATTACACTAAGATGTATTAGCGCGCTTTCTGTTTAAATCGGCCACCGGACTTGCGCCAAACTGCAGTCGAATGTCCTTTTATATGAAAAATCATAACCATCCTTGTGCTGTTCAATGGTCGGTCTCCAGTACCATCTATTAGCACTAACCGTCTATTCTAAAAGCGCTCATAATCTTTATTCCCCTTTACATAATACTCGTATATTAATAACCTAACCTTTAATGTATACCACTTTTCCCTGGAATGTTCTGTTTTGTTAGACAAAGTCGCACACAACCACGTCTATCGTTTTTCAGTAGTCTGGTTTTAGATTAAAACTTATTTTTTTATTTATATTATTTTGGGGCAAGCAATATGTATAATTTGTACATATTTGAAATGTGCTACTGAAACCCTTTAAGTTGATACCAAACTTGACACATTCATATAAACTTTGGCGCCCCCAATAGATTCATTGACAATATTATTAGCCTATAACCAGCTGACAACTAAGATGCTTCTAACAATATCTTATTTGTCCAGTTCTAATAAGTGGTTGAGGAGATATGAGGGAATAGATGAACCTACTTACATACATACAAAGCCTGTCAAAATCATAAACCTCCTTTTGCTTCAGCGTAGTTGGGTAAAAATTAATAAAGATTTACTACAACCTTCCAACTATTACAATTATATAAACGCAAATTAATCGATCGATCATAGTATAAACGCATCCTGGTCCAAATATCAGCTAACTCAACATAACATTGAATCCCATAAACATAGTTCTAAAACACTATCACGCAATAACCCGTGTCCAATGAGCAAGACACAAGCTACCAGCCATATTATTAAACTCGGCTAGTGTCTGTTATCTACGCTTCAGTAATGAATGGCTGCAGCCACATAGCGCCACGTCGCGGGAACTTTCCACGTGATTCAGCCACCACGTGACACACATGTGATCAAACGACCCCCGCGGTGGAAGGGGAATGAGGTCAAGTAAACCCACAGTCATTACAGAACCGTTTGAACACTTTCATAGTGATTACATGTTGAATGAGTGTAATTAATAGAATTAAGTTGTAGATTACAGCTTGCAAAAGTTGGATGAGCGTCAAAGTTGATTTTAGTGGATAAAGTGACATTGTAATAGTGGTGGCGCGTGGGCCAACGTGCGCGAGTGGACTGTATTGCGGAGAAGCAGATAACTGTTCTATTGACGCTTTACACACAAAACAAGACAGGTGGCCGGGCTGCCGCGGATTCGATCCAGGCAGTGAATGCAGCCCGAGAAATTAGGAGAGGATGCACTAACCTTCACGACACACGTGTTTTCATCGCAGCCGGTACACGGATCTTCTCTTCCTTGCTCAGGAGCTGCCGTCAGCATCACTAGATCGCTTGAGGAACACACGAGAGGCACAATCCGATCGGTAAAGGTCTATGAAGCGGTAAAAATGTAACAAATATTAATCATTTTTGAGAGACGCGAGCGCGGCCGTCCTTACGCTGGCTAGTTCAAAGCGAGACTGAGTGTCTATATTTCACAAATGGCGGACGGAAGCCATATCTATGATTAGTGCGGGAGAGGAGACGGGTATAAAAGGAGTGGGTTTCCGTGTCAAAAATACAGTTTCCACTTCGGCGCAACCATTCCCCCCGGCTTGAAGGGTTACCTTCGAAACGACAAATGCGAAACAAATCTAAAGTCTAATCTAAATCTAGGTTTGGGAAATAACAACTAAAATATAAACCTAGATTGGAGCTCGTGCCTACTGCTGGCTAGGCAGCGGGCAGAGGCGAACAAACAACACAACGCAACAGTCTCGACCAAGACGAGACGCGATTAGCCAACAACAAAATAAGGGTCTCTTCACGTGGGACCGATACAACAAGCGAGTGCTTCTTCTCCTCGGGTGGTTCGGAAACCGTAGTGGGATTGAATTGACTAACTGGCCACCCATCTAACGCGGCATGAATCCAGGACGGTCCACCAAACCACAACGGGTGATCCAAAATTCGCGAAGGAAGCAATCCACGAGAGAGACAATCGGCTGGGTTGTCGGTGCCAGCAACGTGAAAGAGATTATGTGGCGCCAATTCAGATTGAATTTTGCCACTCTATTAGCGACGAATGTGTCCCAACGATGGGGCGAAGAGTGGGCCCAACACAAAGCGACTGTTGAGTCCTAAAAGCTAAAATTCTACTAATATTAATGCGAAAATTTACAATTATGTCAAATAAATTACCTTAAAGATTCCGACCACAATACAAAATGTCATTAAGCGACACGGAAGTGCTAGTCTTAGCACTGCCATCCAAAACTACGCGGAGTTTTAGTAGTAAGCTTATCTTCTCTAATAACTCCGCGGTGCGGGATAATGTACGAAGGCTGGGTCCCGCCAGTGTCCGCAGGCGCAGGTGAGATGTAACCTTTATCTAAATATTCGTTAACAACCTCATCATAGGCCCGCTTCGACTTTGGGGACGCCTGCATCTTTCGTTCCAAACAAAGAAAGCGTTTTTCAGCGGATACACGGGAGCCACCGAGTGAAAACTTGCGGATGGTAGACTCCAGTGGCGGCTCGACGGTGCAACAGAACGAAGCAGTCGAGTGACTAAAACTATCTATAGAAGCGGGTGCGGAACCAATTATAACAAAACCCAGAACTGTTTCCAGGGCGTGCGGAGCGGGGTACGTCGGTCCCCCTTGAACCTTACGTGATAGCTGGAGGTGCGGGAGAATCGAAGCGCCGATCAATATATCGACGACTCCAGGAACAGCGTAAGTCTCATCTGCTAAAGGCAAATCTTTAAATTTCGTTAATAAAGACGTGTCAACCGGGACGGTAGGCAACTGTTCAGCTATTCTATCTATAACGAGCGAATCCATGTCAAACCAAATATTATTATTAAAACGAGATCTAAACCTTGTTTTAACGGTGCCACGAACAGCTGACTGTAAGCTTCCAAAACCCTTCACCACTGAGCGGGTTGAACGCTTATCAACATTGAAACCAAGACGCCGACAACAATCTTGAGTAATAAAATTACTTTGCGAAGCGCCATCTAACAGCGCTCGAACAATGCGCGGCTTACCTAATGCATCAACAATAACAACGCGAGCGGTCGCAAGACACACAGTAGTGAGTGCAGCACTAGCGGAGAACGAACACAAGGTGACGTCATCCGCGGCGGTCACCGGGCGGGCTGGAGCGCGCGCGAGCGCGGGCTGCGGCTGCGGCGCAGGCTGCCGTGTGTCACCGCTCGACGAGCCAACCGTGCTCACATTGGATGCGGCATTACTATTCTCAAAATGAAGCAAAGTGTGGTGTCTCGCTTGACATTTGCGACAACTATTTCTACTATTACATAAAACAACGCGGTGTTTAGTACCGAGACAATTAAAACAAAAATTATTAGCGCGAACAAATTTATAACGATCACTAGGCGACAATTTTAGAAAACCAGGACACCTGTACAGTTGCGAATGATGAGTGCTACACAAAGAGCAAACAGGTGACTGTACACGTGCTGGTGCGGTACTAACATAAGTATGAGTTGACCTCAGTGACTTCGATGACGCATCTACTTTGCGTGCAGAATCAACAACTGTCTTCGCGCCTTCATGTTTCGATGAAGAGCGTTGCAATACCTTTATATGCTCGCGAACAAAACTTTCTAAGTCTTCGAACTTAGGAATCCTATTGCCGCGATGATCCGACTCAAACAAACGAATGGTTTCGGAATCTAATTTCCTTAAACCCATATACAAAAATACGAAGTCGCAGAGGTCATCGACCTTTAGGTTCTTTACGGCGCGAACAGCTGACGCGAAAGTATCTAGAAATTTCTCTAAGTTTTGATCGTTACATGCCGTAATAGATTTCAAATCAAACATCTGATCTAAATAGGCGTTAGCTACCGATCTTTTATCCTCATACCTAGCTTTCAAAGTATTTAAAATTAAATTATAATTCTCGGCACTAAACGTAATTCCAGCGCAAACGGTTATAGCTTTACCAGTCAATTTTTCAACGAGATAATGCAATTTTTCGTGATCTGTCAACGAATCGTTCTTATCTATTGTATTCTCAAAACTATCTATAAATAGACACCAATTGCGAATGTTACCATCAAATTCGGGTATTTGAATTGGTGGCAACTTAGGTCGGTCGCGAGTGGGGTTGGGTAGGTCAGCCGGTTTCTCCAAACTCCTAGAGACGCGTTTGATACGACAATACAAATCGTCAAACGACGACAAGGCCTGATAACTCACTGAGTAATCGGGATTCAAATTCAACTCTAAAACGTTGATGTCATGTACTAAGGTTTCGAAATCCGCGCGTAGACTATCTAAGTTTTCTATAGAACACAAGAACGAATCTCTGATGACCAAATCAGAGGTTTTAAGTGCATTATCATAAATCGATTGTACGCGAGAGTAAATCATTTCTTTTTTAGCGTTTAAAAGTTTCAATTGAACCTTACCGGTCCTATCAACCTTTGGGGACATGTTTACAATTAAATCTCAAACTAAAGTGAGGTAAACAACAAATATGAAATGACTTAATCTTAGCGGCACAGAGCAGCGAGGCGGCGCGAGCGACACTCGGCAGATAGGTAGGTACCTACAACTGTGAATGCACGCTTGAACAAACGCGCATAGCAACAAGGTCGTACCTACGCGATGGTCGCTGTCTAGGTTCAACTATTATTTCCGATATTAAGTATTGCGTAATATCTATTCAAATTAAAATACTTTCGTATGAATTGGGATGAGATGCGAGCGAGGTAGGCACAGCCACGTGTCTACCCACGCAGGTACTAGGCAAATACGACGCGAGCCGAGAACAACGTAATTGAAAAAAAACAAAACAAAGCCAAATGCGTTAGGTATTACACTGTGCCTATGCACTAGGGTGTCTGAGTATACCTAAGATCTAAGCCTAAATGTCTGGATGCGGGGTTTTCTACTAAAATAACCAGGCACTTAGGTGCGATGCGAAAATTGCGAACTACGATTAAGTGTTGATATGATACCTAACCTATTTATGTATTAGGTAGGTACAATGCGAGCCAGCGGCGAACGGACAACAAATTCTAAGCCTAAGTGTCTGGATGCGGGGTTTTCTACTAAAATAACCAGGCACTTAGGTGCGGTGCGCTCATTCCCATTAGAATAATAACAAAATACGAACTACGGCTAAGAATCCGGCTCGATCCGGACCAAAAATTGTTGGCGCGTGGGCCAACGTGTGCGAGTGGACTGTATTGCGGGGAAGCAGATAACTGTTCTATTGACGCTTTACACACAAAACAAGACAGGTGGCCGGGCTGCCGCGGATTCGATCCAGGCAGTGAATGCAGCCCGAGAAATTAGGAGAGGATGCACTAACCTTCACGACACACGTGTTTTCATCGCAGCCGGTACACGGATCTTCTCTTCCTTGCTCAGGAGCTGCCGTCAGCATCACTAGATCGCTTGAGGAACACACGAGAGGCACAATCCGATCGGTAAAGGTCTATGAAGCGGTAAAATGCAACAAATATTAATCATTTTGAGAGACGCGAACGCGGTCCGTCATCACGCTGGCTAGTTCAAAGCGAGACTGAGTGTCTATATTTCACAAATGGCGGACGGAAGCCATATCTATGATTAGTGCGGGAGAGGAGACGGGTATAAAAGGAGTGGGTTTCCGTGTCAAAAATACAGTTTCCACTTCGGCGCAACCAAATAGTTTTATGAGTACTTTAATATTCCTCACGCAATCATGGAAGGTCAGTGAACTGTAAAAAGTTCGTAACAACATGTGTTCAAATGTTTTCTAGGCTAAAAACCACTGTTTTTCGAACAGTCAATGCTACTTAGCAAAAAGGATTGTTCCAATATTTATCAATATCTATCAATCTAGATATTATAGGTATATATAAAACCAATTTTGCAGAGTGTCTGGAAAACAATGTATAAAATTATTTTGAGTGCGATCTTGTGTAGCAAGGCACTTCTTCAAATTCCACTTTGAGCGAAAACACACTGTGCCCTACCCCTCGGTTAGCACTTGGCAACACAGCTGTGTGTTCTGGTAACCATTTAGTTACTATGTAAGAATTTACTAGATGAGACTTCAAGGAGACATAGCCTCATTCTAGGTTAGAAACAATCAGTGAAACGCATGTACGCAAACTGAGATTTTATTTATATTACTAGAGTAGAAAATAAGCACATAATTTACTTGACTAATGAGGTTATCTAGGTCCTTGAACAGATGCAATACATGAGCAGTCATGGAGGATACATGATACAAAGGGAGCAGTGCAAAATGCCTTACCTGTCTCTGGTATTTCGTTAATTCGACGACTGAAAGTGCTACTTAACGGGAAAATTAAATACTTTAATCAAGGCACATACTTTTTTTGCTCTTTGAAATCTTTTTGCAGTGTCCGGAACATTTGACGCAAAACAGGATAATCTCAGAACCCTGAAGGGACTGAATAAAAACATAAAGATTTTTTTAAATTTCGACCGAATGCTTCCGTGCTAAACAAACAAACTCAACGCCTGTGTATTATTAGAAGAGATAACCAATTTGTGCGGCAGTGATTTAGAATAATGAAAACATACGAGAGCTGTTTATGCTTAAAATGGAAGGGGTGAACCAACTTATTGAATATTTTGAATGACATTACGATAAAGTCTAGCGCGTGTGGCGTATTTGGAGAGACGGGAGCCCTCCCAAGCGCGTCACTCAATGATTATGCATTGAAAATATGGTTAAAAGCTGCTTATATTACCATATAAACGACATCTACATATATCATTCTGTACGCTTTTCTGTTGTACGTATGTACTGTACGTAGTGGGGTGTACCAACGTACACATGAACGTATGTCAATCATTAATTTGATGTGTTCTTCACTTCTGTTTTGTCTTTAAATTTATTATGAATCTGCAGTCAATTTTGATTAGACTTCGTTTGTTCGAAGTAGGTTCTTATAATAAATAGCTCTTTTAAGTGAGAGCTGAGATAGTGGTCTAACGCTATCTAACATAAAAAAATAGTACTGGTATTGAAAAATTAAAGAAAGGAACTTTTATCCCCAGGGTAGGTCGAGATGGCAGGTTTTTACTAACTTCTTTCACTAAACATTATATTGACCGACCTGTTTCAGATGCCTGACATCTAACCCACTCTTTTTCAGAATATATTTATCATCAATTTTCAAATCGGGGAAGTTTTAGAAAAGGGGCAGGTCAGGAGTACTCTAAACCGACGAGCATGCATGAAGAATGTAATGAGAGTGAATGAAGCGAAAGTAGTATGTCAGGATCGTGGCAAGTGGAGATCCGTGATCTCTGCCTAGAACAGATCAGAGGAAACAGGCGTGATTTTATGTATGTATGTAATTTGATCCTGTTTTAAGATTAATTCCTACTAACGTATTATTTACCTCTGTACGACTAGCCTGCCGCCCATGGCTCCAGACGCGTGAATGTCGGTTATTGCAACATTTGATCATATCTGAAGTTCTACTCGACCAATAACTGTGATAAAAAAGTAAGATTTTAATTCAAACCGCATGCAAATCCATTCATTCATTTTTCGGCCATTGCGAACAAACAAACAAGATTCATAATATACAACGGTACGGGACTTTTCGCGATTAAATCTTGCAACTTACTCTTACTGCCAATAAGCGAACCATTGCAGAGATCGTCAGAGAACATTTCGCAGCTGTGAAAAACCGCCAGTTCAACAAATCGGCAGTAGCAGAACATCTTGAGTCGGGTACCAATCACTGGATTGAGCTTCATTAACGCAAAGTCTCTGATCGCCACTGCTATTCACGGATTGTGTGTGAAGCCATTGAAATCAAAAAATATAAAAAAATCAATAGGGAAGATGGATTCAAACTATCCGGAACTTGGAATCCTGTTATTAAGATGCTGAAACCAAAAAACAAAGTGTCGTTAAAAACTGATATAGTAAGTATGGTGTGTCGCCAGTCTAACCGTTCAAAATAAAAGTAATGGTGGGTAGGTGCTCAAGAAATGTTCCCCGCATACCTCTCAACCCTCGCAAGCTAGTCAAGTCGTGACCACGGGTGCTGCAACGCATCCGAAACGTCGGCAGAAAGTCCCAAACCCTTTTATAATTATGAATTCACACCGCGATAGTTTAAACTGAACAGGCAAGAATGCCAAAAAAACATATTTTCGTGTTCAGTATCGTTAATTTAACTCAAGTATTTTTTTTTTTGATAACTGCAATGTTCAGACACGACCACTTTACAATGATATAACAGTATAGATAGATGTGTATCACGTTGCAAGTGTATAGTTACTTTGTCGACCCAATGAAATATGGTTACCGTCCATCTTGTCCCACAGTGCGCGGTGTGCCTAACACAATAACGCCAGTATGTATAGTGTGGCGCCGCATTAATAGCGGCGATGAGCTGTGCGCCTCGGGGAGTGCAGCGGCCGGCGCACTATACAAGCTCACTGGCATTATCATCCCATGGTTATTAGCAAGTAAATTAGACTACTATCGAAAATATAAAGAGGTTAGGAAATTGTAGATGTATACTATGTTTGTAATTCTCTGTACATATATTTGTCACAGAACTGCTCGTAAGCGGCCGATCCGATTGGATTGGACAATTATATGACTCGGTAGGTGGGATAACCAACGCGTTCTAGAATTGTTTAAAGACTTTTCACGGTAGATGCTTATTTTCATTAACGGCCCGAGGCACTACTCAATAATACTAATGGTAGTGTCAAGTGTATTATTCAATGTCCATGACACCAACGGCAGTGTTCAGGTTTTAAAATAAATCCAATGACACCACTAAGAGTGACAAGGGTATTTTTGATAATTATAAAGAAATTCACGTAAAGATTACGTACTCTGGATGGTCAGGCCAAAAACTGGGTTTCTTCTTTTGTTAAGTATTTTTTCATTAGCTAAGTTTCTTGTTCTCGCATAGTAACGACGGAGCCTATTAACCTCTACTGGACATTTTATACGAGCTCCAGGCTGATTACCCCTATAATATCCTCCTCCTTACATACAGAAGTCACATTCGACATTTCATACCCATGGTACCCTTGACCATACCCCTGGTGGTACCGTGGGTTTGACAATGTTAAACAGTATTAGTAAGTCAATGACCCTAATGATGTGTTGAGCTACCTATTTCCACCAATTAGACAGTTCAAAATAATATGTAACATTTAATTGTTCAACTTAAACGACGGGACATGGCCTCGTTAAAACGATAGGAAAAGTGAAAAGATCAAAAAGATTTCGTTTCAGTTCCACACTACCATAAATATTGATAATACTTAATGTACAGACGAGCCTCAGTGTGCAAACAGTGAGAAAGGAACTTACATCATTTATTTTTCGCATCAACAGTTGAATAATACTTTTACGGAATCAAGCTCCAAGGTCATTTGACAAAATTTATTGAGAGAAATATACTGACGATTACCAGGCTATTATACGACATTTTCGTTGTACCTCATAACATTTTTTTGTGGGTACATAATATTACATATATCATTATTATTTTACAAATGGACCACTCTCTAATAAGTAATTGAGTCATGATTTTTTTCATTATGCCGTGTTGGTTCACGGTGGCGTAGATTAGGGCCACTCCATCTCTTCCTGTGGGTGTCGTAGAAGGCGACTAAGGAATATGGCTGTTCTCCATCAGAAAGTAAACATAGCCCTGGACTGAGTGCCCGCTTGACAGCAATAGGCTCGCCCCCTATTTCTTAGGACGAATCTCATAGAGAAATGTATTTTTATGAAAGTTGTCCCATTTCCCTTGCGGAACATGGGCTTTTGGCACTCCACCAATTTATTCACATTCCGAGCCAAACTCACCTGTGACCCCGTACCCCATTGATGAACGGCATAGCCTAGGTCAGACGGCAGTGGTTCCCATAAAAGTCATATAAGCCAAAATGAGGCAGGACACGACGATATCCCCGTCCCAATTGAGCAGTCCTACTGGGGAAGTGCCTCCGCCCTACAGAATAACGCGGCCATAATAACCTCTTGTTATGTTCCCGGCACGTAACATTAGAAGAAAAATAAAATGTGACGCGTGACTCCACGAGTGCTGGTGACGTCGAGCGAATGTGACAACTCACTAATGATCACGCCGACCAGCCCTTGTTTAGTTTTCGTACAAATTATCGCCCGTCCTGTCCATCTCGTGACAGGTGGACAGAATGCCGCGTACACTTGTAAGTAAAGGTCGCTGATTTAATACGTTTCGTTCTTTCTCAGTGCTAATAAGTAAAATAGATGAAAAAGCATTTACATACATATATTTATATTATACAATCATATATATATTACAATTTTACAGCCACAAATATCTATTTGTTTTAATGCATACAAGTACATAATTGTTTTGATTCGGAAGATCAAGTCAAACTGCATCTCCTCGCCAAAACATGCCTATCAGGCTCACACCGTTTCCTTTCTGTGTGAACAAGGAAACATTTTAAATTATATTGGTCCGAGCGCGGATTCCTTTCGCAGTTGGCACCCCAAATCAGCCACGAACTTCTTGGCTTCGAGGCCCTATGGACCCGCTGACTTCACCGTGAATGTGACGAAATCAGCAGCATATTTGTTATGTTTGAACAGAGCCACGGACTCAGCTCCCGCACTGGCCACCTTCTAAGTAGCCACGAGGTGACACGACGCGAAGATACTGTCTTACGTGGCGTCCCAAGGAGCGACCTCTCCACCACGAAACCAGTGATAGTCCGTCCGGCCGCTTTCCGTCGGTGCGCGAAAGGCGCATATTACGACGAGTGGCAAAATGTGTCTTTAGCTCATAAAAATATATTCTATTCTATTATATATGGCCACGCCTATTTCCCAATGTGGTAGGCAGAGAAAACAGCCCAACATTTGTCGCTATTCTTACATACTTAAAGAGCTTCCTCTACTGTCATTAGTCTTTTCACGCAAGCCCGTTGGTTGCAAGTACTTCTGAACTATCCTTTTTAGAATTTAATAGTAAGCATAGTTTTATTTTACAACTAATATGAAATGTCATAGATATTCAATGATCAAGCCGGACATATTGGTGAGCCAGTTATGTTTTATAAAATCTGTATTTATACAGTAAATAATATTGAACTGATTCTATTAATAGGTGGCGTAAATTGCCTGGATTGGACCAGCCTTTAGAAATACACGTAAAAAACAGAGAGACGAGAGCATGTCAGCTCGCCATGACACAGTGGGCGTCTAATTGCCAA
Source organism: Eilema griseolum (assembly GCA_963662185.1). Lineage (NCBI taxonomy): Eukaryota > Metazoa > Arthropoda > Insecta > Lepidoptera > Erebidae > Eilema > Eilema griseolum. The sequence goes on from OY759240.1 coordinate 27,363,239, forward strand.
CATGTCCCTTCTCCGTGCGAAGGGCGCCGGGCGCGCTGATAAGTTATATAGGTCGTACTTTATTGGCATTATTAACTTTTTAGACAGCCTCAGTGGCGTGGCGGCAGTGAATGCGACCGCTACGCAGGAGGACCGGTTCAATCCCCACTCAGTGCAAATATTTGTATGTATGAATATGGGTATTTGCGCCTCTAATTAAGGAAGAAGAAGAACTTAACATAATGACATGTTCTTCTGAAAGGTATCTCTTATAAGGATTAACTTCACATCCTGAAAGTCTTCTGACCTCAAGCATAGATATCGTGTACAATAAAAACAATATATCATCAAAATCATGTTCACATAGATTTATATCAATAATACTGGCAACATAAACCTATAATGATGCTAATTCTGTTGTTGCCGTTTCTAAACTTAAACTTCTCGAATATTAGCCAAGTGATTGTCATAAATGGCGATAGCAACTTAAACAGTTCTAATAAAAAAAAATGTATATAGGAAACAAGAATAGGGATTATCAAGAGTGGTGGTCTGATCACGTACAGAATAATGACCAGTGGTGGATTTATAATCAGACAGGTAGAGCTGTTCGTACAACACCGCTGTGATCCTACAATTGTTCCAATTTATTTTTCTTTTGAGATCTAAAATCCGAAATGTCAAAAGATACAATAGGATTAAATATCGGTATAAATGTACATACGTGTGTATAAACAACAACACAAGCGCCAAGCCAGTTATTAATTTGGGCACCAGTAATATCAGCATCAATACATTGGACGCACATACTACTACATCTAACGGTACTCACAGAAAGAGGAAGAAGGTTATGGTGATTGCTGATCAACAGGGTAGAGGAATGCGTGCAAAGCTACAAAAACTATTAGGCTCAGATTATGAAGTTTTCTCCTTCTGGAAGCCCGGAGCATCGACAAGTGAACTACTGGCTGGTAATAGAGAGGACATACTTAGTCTATCCAAAAATGACTACTTACTTTTACTCACAGGCATGAACGACAAAAATCCACGAGAACTGCAATGCTCATTGAATTTTTGGCTGGCATCTATGACCAACACTAACCTAATTATGTGTGAGGTTCCCTATAATAAGCATCTAAATGAACATAAACTAAACTATGAACTGAAGTACATCTGTAAAAACTATGCACACGTAACATTTGTTAGTTTGAATTTTGCTCTGTATAATTATCATCAATTTAGCAATCAATTGAGTAGAACGATGCTTAAAGAAATTTTACATTTACATTACAAAAAGTCTTATATCTCGTACAGACAAAGTTTGGTTACTCATGTTAATGTTAGTACACAAACTGATGTTATCCCGTGTCCCTCCTGTGACCTTTTAAATAAAAATAACGAAAGTGTTCCCCCCATACAAGACAATGATTTTTTTCGTAGATAATGTGTTGATTAATCAAGCTATAAGTAATGGTTTCAACTTGGATACAGTAAATATCTTTCATCAAAATCTGTGTGGCATAAGTAATAAATTAAGTGAACTAGAACTATATATTGAAAACCTACAGTGTAAAATTCATTACTTGTGTATAAGTGAACACTTCTTAAATGCAGAACAAGTATCATTATTAAACTTAACTCATTATAAAGTGGTATCCAGTAGTGTAAGAGTAAACAAGACGAGAGGGGGCACGATTATCCTGGCCCAAAACGATAGAAAATGCGTGGAACTGCCTTTTGTTAAAAAATTGTACAGCATGGATAGTTTTGAGATATGTGGAGTCAAGGATGCTTTGACTGGACTCATGGTATGCTGCTGTTATCGTACTCCGTATGACTCTAACCTAAATGTATTCATGAACAAACATGAAAAATTATTGGAGCACGTTTTCAATGGATTGAGCTGTATTGTTGGGTGATTTCAATATCGATCCTCACTCAGATTGTCATAAAGGTATAAACTTCATGAATTTACTGACTTGTTACAATTTTAGACCGCTAGTGGATTCAATAACATTCGTACGAAATAATCGGGAATCATGTATTGACAATGTTCTAACAAACGTTCATGAGGATTGCATTCAATACTGTGATGTTGATCACAATGGACTAGGTGATGGCCATGCAGGATTAATATGCGGTATGACTTTGTGCAGTAGTATAGCAAATAAGTATAACAATTTAGTGACATTTATCAATAAAAGAATTTTTAATATTAAGAATAGAAGTATTTATAGACATAAGTTAGCAAATCAAAACTGGAATAACATGGGCATCAATACGTTCATAAAACACTTTGACATGGCCTTCAAACAGAGCTTTAAAAAACTTAAATGTCAAGTTCGCCTTGACCCTTTAGCAGGTCTTCGATGGGTCTCGAAAGGTATCAAGGTTTCTAGTAGGATGAAACGATTTCTAGTTGTAGGTAAAAGTAATGAAAATGATTTGAGTATAATCAACTACAGACAAATGTATATTAGAATATTTAATAGGGTAATAAAAAATGCCAAAAGGCTATCAATCCAGACTCAGATTGCTAGATTCAAAAACGTCTCCAGAAGCATTTGGAATATAGTAAACCTATATAGAAACAAGAGACAGAATACGAAAGATAAATTTGTTTTAAAAAACCAACAAGGGAATGATAGCAAATCCAGCAGAGGTGGTAAATATTTTTGCTGCTGAATTTGGTAGTAACTTCGGCCAGACTTATAGTTGCTCGCAAACTGCTATTAATATCTTAGAAACTTACACAAATAAAGTTGACAATGAAATTGAATGGGACCCCGTCACGCCTGATGAAGTGTTCAGTACTATTAACACAATGAAGCATAAGTCTTCATGTGGATATGATGATATACCCATAACAATGATTAAGGAAAATAGTGACATATTAGCCGAACCTCTCTGTAATTTTTTTTAACAGATGTTTTGACGAGGGTATATTTCCCGAACAGTATAAAATCGCTAAGGTAATTCCAGTACACAAAAAAGGTGCGAAGACAGATCCGGCCATGTATAGGCCTATCTCACTACTGCCGACATTATCCAAAGTTTTAGAGAAATTGATGAAGACAAGACTCGTTCGACATCTAAATCTTAATAATGTATTGCACAAGAGGCAGTTCGGGTATAAAAAGTTTGTTGGTACTCAAGACGCCATAGATACTCTGATAGGAGATATTGTTTATCGAATGAATGACAAGAAAAAAGTTGCAGGTCTTTTCCTAGACCTCAGTGCCGCTTTCGATACTGTAAATCATGAATTATTACTAAGAAAGTTGGAACATTACGGTATAAGAGGAAAGGCTAAAAATATTTTTGAATCCTATCTACAGAATAGAAAGATGTTCGTAGAAATACGAGCTAAGAACACTTATGATCAAGACTCTCAGGAGAGTAACCAATGGGAAAAGCCTTATAGGTCCAAAATGGTACAAATTAGAACAGGTGTTCCTCAAGGCTCTATACTGGGTCCTATCCTATTCATAACTTTTATAAATGATCTCATTAATTATGTGACACAGACAGCATCTGGTGAAACAAAACTGGTTGTCTTCGCTGATGACACAAATGCAATCATATCCGCTGATGATTTGGACATTCTCAAAACAACAGTCAATGGAGCCCTAGACATATTTTACAACTGGTTTTCGGCAAACAGTCTTAAGTTGAACCCTAATAAAACTCAACTTATTCTGTTTAAATCGACGGCTCAAAACAAAGGTTCAATTGATTGCATTTTGCAAGGTGTAAAAGTGAGTTCGGTGGCCGAGGTTAAGTTTCTGGGCGTGTATGTCGATGAGTTCCTAAATTGGAAAGAAGAACTTAGAAAACTAGACACATCTATTAGTTCGGCTTGCTATGTTCTAAGAAGTCTGCGCGATGTTGTTAGTTTGGAACATTTGAAAATGGTCTACCACGCCTTAGTCGAGTCTAAACTTAGATACAGCATTCTTTTCTGGGGTGGAAGCTACGACTGCAACATGAAGCGGGCTTTCATACTTCAGAAGAGAGCGATACGCACGATGGTCGGTATAAGACAAGATGAATCGTGCAAAGAATACTTCCAGAAACTTGGTATTTTAACGGCTCCCAGTCTGTACATTCTGGTGCTCTTGACAAATTTTACCAAGCACATTCATGAATACGAATCGGAAGACGAAAGGAAAGTCAGAGAGAGTACGCGCAGGAAGGATTTCCAGACCAAAATTTCTCCTCATCTTAATATTGTTAGGCATAGCACAATTTACAACTCCATAAAAATATACAATAGGTTGCCCTTAGACTTGAAAGTTCTTCTTTATAAAAAAGAGTTTGAAAAAGAATTAAAAGCGTATTTATTTAAAGGGTGCTACTATTCGGTAAACGACTTGTAGGTTTAGATTGTTATGTTAAGTATTAGTTTTATTATCTTGACTTTCTGATGCTACACAATTATTAATTTTGACATTATTATGTATTTGCTATGCTGGTTTTTTAAAATTAATTATTATTATAAATTATTGTTATTAGTCCTTTAGTTCTTATCTAGGTAATTAGTTTGTATTAGGTGACATAATTGCTGTATACCATATTATTTGACATGTACCTATCATTATAACTATTTATTTATAGAATTTGTTATGAACCTATGTAACTATCATGCAGGACATAATTGCTGATACAATGACTGATGATAATTGCTGGTTTAACACTGACATTATTATTTAACTATTAATTACAAACTCATATACCTAATTGATAAAATGTTTAATTTGCATGTACTATTTTATTGTTAATTATAGGAAAATGTTTCAAACACAATGTAAGAATTGTTCATGAATAAATAAATATGAATATGAACAGAAATATAATGAAGCATCAGTGCCTGTGATGTAAAAACATGATCTACTTATCTATTCTGTTTGTTTGAATGAGAGTGTTTGAAAAATTCACCTGTAAACCCCCACTAATCTACTCTTCTGTCCCGTCTCTCATCAAATTGCAAATTGTTACATATTTTATCATTATCAAAGGTTTGTATTAATAAATCTTTGATAAGGTATATATTAAAATAATGTTCCCGCCCTGGTTAAATATTTATGAAAGCGAATATAAACGTTCAATTTATGTTTAGTACACAATTTTATTATTGCACAAAATAAGATTTTTAAATTCAAATTTTTAAATTCAAATTTCTTTTTAATTTTTTAAGTTATTTTTTATGAGTACTATAAAAACAATATTTCTGTAAAAAAATCAAAAGATAAATACTATTTGTTTCGTGTTTGTTTACATTACTGCTCATTGAGTGGCAGGTAATGTTGGTATCAATGTGCTAATGCGATGGGAGAGGCACTATTACTCAAGGACACTCATTTATTTTGTTTTTAAAGCATTTTTATCGCACTCATGGTGTCAAGAGTCTAGCTAGGGGGGAAATAACGTTCTGAAATATTACTACGTAAATAATTTGTCTAGTTTGATTAATTAATGTATTATGTTACAAGTATTAATCATAACAAATTATTATTATTTTAAAATTAAACTCACGCCTTATCGCCGGACGGGTAGGCACAGGTGCTAGCACCCACATTTCGCCAGTTTATGTTTAGGTCCCAATGTAATACGGCGCCGCCGTCACGTGCTATGCGGACGACACGCTAGTGACGGCGAGCGGGGCTACATACCGCGAAGCGGCCCTGAGGGCCACGACCGCGGTTGCTCAAGTCATGGAACGGATCCGGCGGCTGGGCCTTGAGGTGGCTTTGCATAAATCCGAGGCCATGTTCTTTCATGGACCTCGGCGCACGCCACCACCTGGTTCCAGTCTCACAGTAGGAGGCACTCTCATCGGCATCAAGCCCCAGATGAAATATCTGGGGCTCGTGCTCGACGGCCGGTGGGACTTCGGGAAGCACTTCCGAAGTCTGGGCCCCAAATTGGTGGGCACAGCCAACGCTCTGGCGCGGCTACTGCCCAACCTGAGGGGCCCGGAGGACTCCTGCAGGAGACTCTATGCGGGTGTCGTGCGGTCCATGGCCCTGTACGGGTGTCCCGTGTGGGCGGACACCCTGAGTGATCGGCACATGCCCCTGCTGCAGCGTCCGCAGCAGAAGTTGGCGTGCCGCATCATAAGGGGGTACCGCACGATATCTTTCAACGCGGCGAGTCTCCTTGCCGGATCGCCACCATGGATCCTGGAAGCGTGATGCCTTTCGGCGCTATACCGGTTCCGAAAGGCGGCGCGGGAGCAGGGTCACGATCCCGAGCCCGAAGAAATTCGGGCCGTGAGATCCCGGCTCCACAGGGCGGAATGGGAGATACGACTTGGGCGACCAGGCGCAGGGCACGCCGTAGTAGCGGCGGTAAGACCCATCTCGTACCGTATGACGCAGATGATCACCGAGCACGGATGCTTCGGAAAGTATCAGCGTCGGATGCAGAAAGAGCCAACGTCCGAGTGCCATCACTGCGACGCGAGCGAGGACTCAGGTCCGCACACGCTCACCGAGTGTTCGGCGTGGGAGACGCCGAGGCGGGAGCTTGTGGCGGCCCTGGGAGTGAGGGTTCTCACGCTCTCCACCTTGCTCGCGGCGATGGTTCGCTGCGCGGGTGCGCGGGCGGCCGGCGCCTCCTTCTGCGAGCAAGTAATGCTCGTGAAGGATGAGGCGGGGCGGGAGCGGCAGCGGGAGCGACGAAGGATCGCAAGACAAGCTGCCCGCGTACGAAGGCAACTCGGGCGTCGGAGGTCGATGAATGACCTCCGCCCCCCATGAGCGCCGGCCTGGGGGTGACAGGTGGAGCCGCCTGTCACCCTGGCAGAAGCAGGCCGCGGCGGTGGTGCGATAGACGCGCCTCCCCGTTTCCGGGGACAAGTTGGGGACTCTGTAGTCCCCACACCCGAGAAGAGGGCCAGATCGTGAGAGATGGCCCTGGGTCTGCCGGGGTGCGAGGGATATGCCTGTCAACCTCACCTTCGGCAACCAAAGCGACCCACAGGCGGCGTGCGTTTTAGTCGATTCGAGTCCGACATAACCTCCTCCACCGGCTCCGGTGGGGAGGTATATATAATAGGTGGGGATTTTGCGCACGTAAAAAAAAAAAAAGGTCCCAATGTAATAGGTGGCGAGCCTATTGCCATTAACCGGGCACTTATAAACCTGCGATAAATACACACATAACTTCAAAAAGCATCGTAAAGTCATTGGTGTGTGCCATGGTAAAACCTGGGATCGAACCCGAGACCTCGTCTCAGTAGTCCATTACCCATACCACTAGGCTACCGCGGAATTTTCTTACATTAGGCCTCCACATGTGTGCCAAACGGGACAAACACCATTCTGGAAACTACCTACTGTTAGTAGAACAACGAACACGTCGCATGGGCTTCCACTCTTGACTCTGTGGACAGAACTTCAAGCGCTTCGGTTTTTAGGTTAGTATTTACGTGTGGAACAAAATGAACTATGCGATCATTTTAGCCAATATGTTGGAGATATCCAACTCCCAAATATAGATTGTCAATGTCCTTTGATTCATTTAGTCCATAAATATCAATAAATCGTCTCACCAACATAATGAGTTCAATTCACTCATCTAATCACAAAAAACTATTACTTAAAGCGCAAGCAGACTTGGCGTAATAAACCAACAGACACGCCAACACATAAATTATAAAACGCAGCTAACATGTGGTTCACCAGCCCTCGGAGTGTGACGTCACCACGCTGACCCCCTCGTGGTAGGCCGCATCAGGGGAGGAAGCTAATGAATTGAAGCTAGATGTGAGCAATATACAAATGTGCTGTATAGTTACATATTGAAGCCATTTCAGTTCTATGTAAGAACTGGTTTTAACTGAAAGATACGGAATTATAGCTACATATATGTTAACAACTAATATGTGTGTATGAGAATATATTCTTTTCTATGATACACAAGATTTCTCTCACCGTACATAGTAATGTTTACGAGTATCGAAGTTTAATAAGTATATTCAACTTCGATACTCGTAAACGCACCATTGAGAAGGTGCAAGAATTAAAACAATAACAATATTATAATTTTCAAGTCTTTTTCATCGTACGCTGTGTCTGTTGCATGCGTCTGTTAATGGGGTGTGCGATCGGCTACGAATTCGTACCTATACAGTTAACAATATCAATGATTCTATCAAGTACCTACATACTCCGTTTAATATATTTTGGATTCGAAATAAAACTCGTAGGGCAAATGTGAAATAAGCTATACTCAAAACATTCTTAAAATTCAAAGACATTCATACATTCAAATTTATACATGAACATTTTACATAACAGATATTCCATTTTCTATAACGCAATACAAATGGTTCTCAAAAGACATATATTTTATTCAATCCCCGAGACAGCCGTAACAATATCACTGAGCATATAACGATAATACTAAAGCCAATTACAATTACAATTAAGGTGAATTACCTGAAACAGTTACAACACGCACTTACATAACAGGTACAGGTCGTAAAATGAGTACCTAAACGTGAATTACACTCGATATCTTGAAGGTATTCTTAACTTAATGTTGTTCCTGATCACGTGGGGCAATTTAGTAGCTGATGGGTGGAATATTATGTAATTTATTCATGTTCAAATGACTTCCCCGTGGAACTACCCAATGACACTACTGGTAGAGTCAAGAGGAATATTCTTTCCCCATGGCACTACTGGTAGTGTCAAGGGTACAAATTATTGTGCCGATGGTTCGCTGAGCGAACGCGTGGGCTGCTGGCGCTGTGAAAAATCCCTATGGTGGGGATTTTCCACAAGTAAAAAAGGGTACTAATTATTCCCAATGACACCACCGGTACTATTTGATTGGATCCGAGTTATCACGTTTAATGTTGGCATTAGTATAATGTTGTTAAATGTTATAACCTACTGTTACGTTTATGGGCTCCAACATCTCTGTCATTGGATATTTCCAGAAACTAAAGCGGGTCTAGTACCTACTTAGCTGAATTGGTAACATAAGCCGAGCGAATGGTCTTGAGAATTTAGAGGTATGTCTGTCTATTATGCTTTCACGCCTAAGCAACGGAACTGAATTTGATGAAATTTGATATAGCGATAGATTAAACTTTTTTAACGAACAAAGATTACATTTGTTATACCGTGTGGAGTCACAGGAAATTGTTAGTTTTAAATAAATTATATCTTATTTTGATTGCGAATTTAGAATGCATGTTTTGGAATTTCTCATCAAAACTGTTTATTAGAAATTACAAATTGTTTTCACGAAATACGCACCATAATATTAGCACGAACACACGAAGCATGCGTGCATACACACATACATACGAAAATGAACGGCTATAAAGTTTTACACTTTATTATTAGAACATTATATGCTACACTAGCTTTCCGACTGCGGCTCCGTCCGCAAGGATAGCGGTGAACGCGACTTTTGCTCCTGTCCTTAATCAACAGATTTTAAGTCTAATCAAGACCAAGAAGGAGAAAGAACAAGAAAATTCGCTTCGAAATCCGTTCAGTAGGTTTTGCGTACATCGCGTACAAACAAACCAGAATTAAAAAAAATGTACGAAGCACCGTTAATTTAACAAAACAGAAGTATTTTTATATAAATACTGTATGCTACATAATATATTCTATATAAGCACTGAAATTGTCGAATATCGTAGTTCTGCCAACCCATGTTTATTTATAACATAAATCAACACCAATATATCAGACATGGGCAGAAATGTATTACGTACATGAAAATCATTTGACTGTTATATTTTTTGGTAGCACAAATATTTTTTTACCAGAGTTGCGTATATTGCAATCTAGCATGGAGAATATTTGCACAGGAAAGTTTATGAAAAATAAAGTATTTTTTTATACCACTTACGTGACAGACAAGCACACGGCCCACCTGATGGAAAGTGGTTATGAACCCGTGGCCTATGGACGTGTATAACACCAGAGAAGACACACTCACGCTGCCGACCCTGTAAGCACAGAGAGCTTCTGTGCCGGCAGTGTAGAAGACAAATCAGAACAAGCCTTTAGTCTTCCCACTGACAGCACAAACTTTTCAGTGAGCTCTGGCTACCATACTCACCCGGGAACACACCGTGAAATGATTATGGCTGCGGTATTCTGTAGGGTGGAGGAACTTCCCCAGTCGGACTGCTCAATTGGACGGAAATACCGTCGTGTCCTACCGTACTGTCTTCATTACAAATATTTACGTTATTTTAAATTTATTTATCCCAACGTTCATACTATCAAAATTTTTCACAATATTTTACCTGCTCTTTAAGGAGATGTACCCAAATTTTAATTGATATCAAAACGAGAATCCATGAGCCAAATAGGTCAGATGGTTGATTATTACTCATTGGACCCCAATTAAAAGAGTTTTGATATACACTGTATGTAGTAAACACCTGCTCTTAAACACTGGAATTGTTAAAATCCACCAAATTGAGCAGTCCGACTGGGGAAGTACCTCCGCCCTACAGAATACCGCGGTTATAATAACTTTGTGTTATGTTCCCAGCGGTGAGTAGGGTAGCCAGAGCTCACTGGAGAATTTGTGCTGTCAGTGGTAAGACTAAAGGCTTGTTCTGCTTTGTCTTTTACATTGACGGCACAGAAACTCTGTACTTACAGAGCTGGCATCGCGACTGTGACTCCTCTGGTGTTACAAACGTCCATAGGCCACGGTAACCATTTTTCATCAGGTGGGCCGTGTGCTTGTCTGTCACCTAAGTGGTATAAAAAAAAACACATTACAATGTTACTATTACCAGCACGTTAAGCGGTCGTCCCGGCAGCCATACGAACATCTATGGCAGTTGGTAGTACGGGTAGTTGGAGTCAATGGGTTGTGGTGATAAGATGGCGGTCGCTTCACGGAAAATAACGAAGATCAACGAAAGCCGTAGTTAAATTGGAAAAAGCAGACCCGAGACTGTGAGGTGAAAGCTTCGAATGCGACTGGGATTAAAGCTTGGATGAAGAAGACTATGTTACTATTTTTTAATACCACTTGAGTGGCAGATGAGTACACGGGCCACCTGATAGAAAATGGTTACCGTGGCCTATGGGCCTATGTAATCTATTTCTCCTGTCGATTAAGAAATAGAAAAAATGGTATCGGTTCAGGCGGGATTCAGACCCGCGATCTTTCCCATACAGGGGGAACGCTCTGCCCACTAAGCCACAGAAAGCCACACTAAGCGACGTCGCCGTACGAATATCGGAAGATGGCTCCCATCGTCGCCGTATAGAAGAATTTGGATGGTATCAGGTGAAGGTTCTGTGGCTTAGAGGCCATGAAATAAAGAAAAAAACTAATAATAAACACATCACGATGTCAATGGTGATTTCGATCAAGCGACCGACCCACATAGCCAAGACCAAAATAAATTCTTTTGGAAACAAACATTCAATTACTGAAAATGGAACATTTTATTTCCTCTCAGTGAATGAGCATCACAATTATTTAGAGGTTAGTTGTGCTGCGCAGCTTCGTTTACAAACAAATTAAGGTTGGCGAGGACAAAACATTTCTGTTTCATTATTTTTTCAATTTTCGCAATTCTTTTGTCTTTACAGCTTACTTTATTATGGTAATAATATTAATGGTCTAAATTGTAATTTAATTTAGACCATTAGACTATATAGAACCAAAACCGCGGTAGCCTAGTGGTATGGGTAATGGACTGCTGAGACGAGGTCTCGGGTTCGATCCCAGATTTAACCATGGCACACACCAATGACCTTTCGATGCTTTTCGAAGTTATGTGTGTATTTATCGCAGGTTTATAAGTGCCTGGTTAATGGCAATAGGCTCGCCCTATTACATTGGGACCTAAACATAAACTGGCGAAATGTGGGTGCTAGCACCTCTGCCTACCCCTTCGGGGATATAGGCGTGAGTTTATGTTATGTAGAACCAAAACAAGTGATATTTCTACGCGGCGTAAAAGATGTCTACTACTTCGGTATAAGTTGACATATACATACATCCCATGACATGTACACATTGACAATTTAAAGAAAAATATTGACATTAGCTTACTCATATAAAACGCGATATTCATGCTTCTGTTTTCAGCTGCGCCTATATAGTAGGTATATAGTCTAAGATTAAACAATGAATATTTTTATGTACGCAATAAATACATCAGATACGATATAAAAGCTGACGTTATACAGGTTTAAGTCATTGAATATATTATGAGCCAGAATAATATCAACTATCGTCTTTTAATTACACATGTTTAAGTAGAGCTCAAATTATTATAATTTACATAAACATCTTTAACTTAGATATACGAGAAATAAATATGATTCGTCAGTATACGGTAACACGTGTAATATCAGCCTACAGTGCTCCCTTATTAGTAGGTATTATCTTGTAAACAAGGTATCGTGTACATTAACGTGTACATTTATATTTTAATACAGTACTGTAATGTGGCGTAAGTTACATTTACGACGTGAATTTCCTCATAATTAATGAACATTATAAACATGAATACAAGCAGTAACGTTTTGACTAGCCCTGCGTCCACACTATGCTCCTCGCATTGTTCATCGTGTTGTCAGAAATATTCGCACGAATAATGCCTTAATATAAATAACACTCGCGTCATCGCGTTGTTCTGCATTACAGTATTCGCCTTGCAACTTGCAATGGAGATGAACGTAAACATACCTATGGGTGACAACCAATTACTGTAGCAGTTACGCATTATATTTTTACAGTATAACGAAATATATAAACAACTTATTATAAAGCATAATACATTTATAATAATAAAATACATAGTATGTTCTATATTTTTTTAATATTTTAAATTACATATATTTTAATAACATTACTTAAAAATGCAATACAGTAAAAAAAAAGAAATACCAAATATTGAATAAAATATAGTATAAATAATAGAATAAAATTATGTGTATATTATTTTTTTCCTAATATTTTTCAATTAATTTTCATATTTTGTCATTTATTGAGCGGCGGCGGCGACGTTGACTATGACGTCACGTTATAAATGGGATAGGAGAAGGTGAACCGTAGTTAATAAAAAATTACCACCGTACACCTAGGTGGCCTGGGAAGGTGGACGGTAGGAAGGAACCGGAACTAACGCCGTGAGCGCTCGCTGCGAAGCGCTTGTCACGAGCACCTCGCGCTAGTACTGCCACTCTTATTCTCGCCAGTGCTTGGGCTCACGCCGCGATATTGACATTCGTAGCAAAATTCAGTGCATGATGAATATACCATTAACAGCACGTCTCTACCCATTTCTCTCGCCACTTCCTTTACTTATCGATGAGTGTGTGTACGCACCATAATAGTTGAATTATGAATCGCCGCGAAAAATGCTACATGTATGGTTCTTTGTGATTTATTATAGTTATCCATTCTTTATCTATCATCATCTTCTTAAAAAAAAATATTTTTAGGAATTAAAAAAGAAAAACAAGGTAATATTATTTTATTATGTAAAAAGTACTGTGGGAAAATTATCCACGGATCCAAGTGTAGCTTGATTAATTGTGCGTCAGAATCGCGGGATACGGTTTAACGCAAATACCTCAGAAATGGTGGATTTCGTCCAATGTAATACCTTACGTTGTGTTATAAAAATAAAAATGTCAATATCATTACCTACATCGCTTCTCAAAGTAAAAAAACTTTTGTAAAATTCTTCAATCTTTACGCTCTGTTCACAAGGTGCGGGCTATAAAGTGCAGCCTTCTCAAATATTCGAACTACTCCGAACAGTTTGGAAAGTTCTGGAATATTTTACTTTCGAGTCGTAGTTGGAGTTTTTGCTTCGCTAAGTGGACGTGTTGCTTACCTGCCAACTTTCCTGCATTTGCATTTAGTATTAAAAGTTTTATAGTTACAAACTTCGAGAAGTTAAATTGAATCTACTTGATATTTAACTGCTGAATTTTATTCATACATACATATATACATATAATCACGCCTTAATCCCCAAAGGGTTAGGCAGAGGTGGATTAACTCAAACATTTCACCAATCGTTGTATTCAGTCCCACGTGATAGAGGGTGAGCCTATTGCCATTTTCCGGGCACTATTGTTACTCGAGCCATGCATCTGAGGCGGAGTCAGGGCTGTATATATCTATCTGATGTTAAACGGCCCTATCCCTTAGTCGCCTTGTACGACACCGTATGAGAAGAGATGGGATGGTCCAAATTCTACTCTGCCGGAAACAACACAGCTATTTTAATAATTTCGTACAATTGTACATTTCGTGAAAAGCTTCATCTAAAGTTGTGTAATTGAAGTGTAATACGAGTGGACATTTAACTTCATTTGTGTGACGCGTCCACTGGCGTGGCGGTGGAGTATGGAATAGACCACTCAATGTTATGTTAATGATCTGCACTAGTTTTTCTAGACTTTGGCGAGCGTTTTGGGAAGACAAGCCTTGAAGTGGATCACTGTGTCGCTCAATATCTCGTAGGTTACATTGACCTGTAACTTCAAGAGCAAGTTGAATTCATTTTAGCTAAGAAGTCTCCGTGTAAGCTAGTTTCAAAAGTATGTTGCGATGGCCGGTTACATCAGGCGGGCTTGTTGACGACCTCAGTGGTTAATAAAATATTTACTGTAGCCATTGAATATTTTGTCTCTTTCTCTATTAGCAGGATGGAACTTAGACAGAAGAGGACTAACAACTAAGAAGCTGCTATTAGTAAATTAAGATAAAGAAGGTCTCAGCTATATTATGTAAATCTTCAAAAGTGTTCTTATCACCGAACTAATGCCCACTTTCTTAATTTTCATCTCTAAGGGTGTTCATTAAGACCAGTCTAATGGTTTAATAGTCGATTATAAAGACACTGTTTTATGTTCGAGTTGATATCGTCCTCGTTTTATTTTTTGGTAAAAGATAGTACTTATGTAGGCTGCGCTAATCCACAATATAAGCGACTTTCCTTCTAAATTTCACTCAAAACCATGGGAGCTTAACTACTCATCCATAATATTAGTAAAAGTGTAAGAGGATTATTAAATTACTTAAATTTTCTTTCAAACCAATTTGGCTTCTTAAAGTTATCACTTGGCTCAGACAGCACCTTAATTATTTAATTTATTTATGTATCTAAGTACACTCACTGCAAAAAGAATAGCAAACGTGAAATCTAATTCTTTTGAGAACCATTTTGCTGTATAAATATTAAATTGCCTTTGAAAGCCCTGAAAGATAAAAATATTTTCTGACGTACAAATTACTTTCCTGCTGTTTGTTTAATGCTTAATATTCTGTTGAAAAGAATAAAGTTCTTTATCGGTGCGCGGTTCATTAGCCACATACACCTTTATGACTTTTAGGTTAATATAATATAAAAAAACAAATTTAAATGGCCAGGTAATGTACAACATTACACAAATGGGCCATTTGAAAAATAAATCGTATTTTACTGTATTTTGTTTATTTAATTTTGACATCAATTCTGACATTGGCATGGTTTTATGTTATTCGATTGGTAAATTTCGAATCTAAAAAAAATTATGCCCAGTAACAAGTTAGCTTCAATTAAGTATATCTGTATGAAAGTTGGTAGAAGGTTTTTGAAAAAAGTCTTGACAAAATTTTGACCTTAATATAGGTCCTACCGATGACTTTTCCTTCGGGAATACACAGAAGGAAGGTACTCGAATGAAAAAATAAGAAAAAAAAGCACCTGTATTTTTTTCCATTTTTTCTTTCAAAATTTATTTTAGAAACAAATTTAGTTTTATCGTTATTCAAATATCCATCCCACGTTTAGTTGATAGAGATTACACCCCTTAGCGATAACAGCTCTCACTCTACTTTCATTAATTCCTTCAAGTCTCTTGAACAATTGAAAAGTAAGAGCGCCAATAAAAAACCTCAATGGCAGACACTAGTAATGGCAGGCCTCACAGTAGGCATCGACGGAACTTAAGACTGAAGTTAAATACTTGTAGTTGAAGTGCTATGGCCGTACGTAATGATGCAAGCCGTCGACTATATCGGGTTACTGAAACAATTGTAGCCCAAATATTTGTCCGACGCACCCCCCGCAGCGTACGCTCACTGACGAAATTCGCCCTCCCATTAAATCCACAAGTATTGTGTACTCGACTGTACTATGTGTATAGTGTGCTAGCAACCACTGGATAAGCTTAGGAATGTGTAGACGGTAGGTACAGTTATGTACAAAATTTCGTACCGTCAGCGTCAGTCTCAAAACCAATCAAAACAAATCAAACTGTTTTAATGATTCAAATTTTGTATTATTGTCCGAAATTAAGATGTGTACCAAATATTAGAACGTTCAGTCAGAAGGGGGAAAACAAAGCTTTAAGATCATTTTTACCCGACGACGGCGAAGCAAAAGGAGGGTTATGATTTTGACAGGCTATGTATGTATGTATGTAGGTTCATCTGTTCCCTCATAGCTCCTTAACCACTTATTAGAAATGGACAAGTGAGGTATCGTAAGAAATGTCTAAGTCGTCCGCTATATCTGAGTCTATTGTGGTGCCCTCAAGCGATCATAAAGTACTGTGTTAAAAAATAAATTTGAGATAAATATGTCGTGTTTGGTATCAACTGAAAGGGCTTTAGCACATTTCAAATATGTATAAATTATACCTAACCTACCCCAAAATAATATAAATAAAAAAATAAATTGAAAAGAACATAATATGTTCTTATTTAATACTTTTTCAGTAGTCGGGTTTTAGTTTTAAGCTTATTTTTTTATGAGTACTTTGTGCGTCAAGATCGAGCTGGTGCTGACTGTACACGCGTCTATGTAGGCTGGTTGTATAGTATTGAAGAGGTCTGTTTGTAGTTGTTTTGGGATAAGTACTACTGACAAACCTCTTGACAAGTGACTAAGTAAACACCACCTATAAAAAACAGGTCAACTAATGAAAATATTATAGACCTAGCCTTGCAGTATGTCTCTATTTTTGGATTTATTTAGAATATTGAAGTTAAATAACCGCGGTGGCTTAGTGGTATGGGTAATGGACTGCTGAGGCGAGGCAACGGATTCAATCCCAGGTTTTACGATGGCACACACCAATGACTTTTCGATGCTTTTCGAAGTTATGTGTGTATTTATCGCAGGCTTATAAGTGCCCGGTTAATGGCATTAGGCTAGCCACCTATTACATTGAGACCTAAATGGCGAAATGTGGGTGATAGCACCTTTGCCTACCCCTTCGGGGATATAAGCGAGAGTTCATGTTATGTTATTGAAGTTAAAAACCACTTGTAAAGTCATCCCGAAGGCATAATATTTTCAGTTTGCAACTGACTAATTTATGTTCAAGGGTCTCTTCAATAAATGAATTCTGTTATTGTATTTCTAAAGGATTATAGTATGCAGTTCTTCAAACAGATTCTAAAACGGGTGTGTGAGATTAATGATATTATAAACATCGATAAAAAAGTATTATAAACCTTAAGGAGCTTTTTTAAATATTTAAACTGGAATTCAAGACGTGGGTGGATGAAAGGGCTATCTGTCAATTTAAAAATTAGGAATTTAAAAAATATTTAAAAGAAAAAACTGAAAGCTGAAAGCTTTAATACTTTATTTGATTATGACGTTTTCTAACTCTTTAATTCTCAAAAAATCATTTCCAATGGTTTATTTATTATTATTTAATATTTTTTTATTATTACTTGACATAATTGTAAAATTTTGACTTTCATATTTGCTTTTATGCGCCCCTTCATCCACTCTAGTTTACAATTGTATTGTAGGTACATCTTTGCTACTAGAGCCAATAATTAAAAACTGATAAAAAATCAGTAATGTGTAATATTTTTGTAATTGCCAACGTAATGAACAAAATCACATAATTCCTCCGTTAACGATAGAGTCATTACCTCTTTCATTAATTCCCATCACCAACCATCATGATTGATCGTAAATCAAAAAAGCATGGCTCGAATCTGATCGTAGTCACGCTCACGATTTCATCGGACATCACGCTATCCGTTCGTCACAACAGTGACTCCGGTAAATGTAACACGAAATCTATCTCCTAACGATGCTCAATTAACTGTAGGTACAGTCAGCATAGTGCTCAAAATGATCTCAATACCTGGGTATTCCCCGTTAACAGAGGATAGGGTATTGAGATCGTCAGTAGAAACACACAACGGCGTGGTCATTTTTTATACAACTTAGGTGGCAAACAAGCACACGGCCCACCTGATGGAAAATGGTAACCGTGACCTATGAACGTGTGCATCACCAGGGGAGTTACACCCGTGCTACCGAACCTGTAACAGAGAGTTTCGGTGCCGTCAGTGCAGAAGAAACAATCAGGACAAGCCTTTAGTCTTCCCACTGACAGCACAAAAACTCTCCAGTGAGCTTTGGCTACCCTACTCACTGTTGGGAACACAACACGAGGTTATTATACCCGTAGTATTCTGTAGGGTGGAGGTACTTCCCCAGTCGAACTTATCAATTGGGACGAAAATACCGTCGTGTCCTACCAAATTCAAATTAAAGGGACGTAAAAAGTTTTAACAATAAATAATACCTTATGCGGGGATTTTGCAGAATCCATGGATTGAATGGAAGGGTGTCTGACTACTCAGAGTATATTATATTTGTTTAGGTATAGTAGTATAAACTATCCTGTTCCTTCACACTACTATTACAGCTATCGGGATATTTACCATATATACAGTTTAGATGGAACCGAATCGGATCGGATATCGAAATATCGGAACTCCAAACAATACATGGTAAATATTCCGATAGCTCTAATACAAATATTTGCACTGTTCCATGTCTTTATAATTAAGAAGAAGTGCGACCTCATCTACTTTGTTTACTGTACATACCTATGCATAATATATAATAATGTCCGCATGCAAACGTAGCAAACTTTGTTGTCTGTTCCCACAGTCAAACCGTGGAAACGGTTTTGTGGGGCCTTGTTTAGATGTAAGTTATGTAAATAATGGCTAATAAAGATACATACATACATACATACAAAATTAGTTTTGGCTATCCATATTTTAACAACCACGCTATAAGTTATGCGGCTAGTTTAGGTCTAGCTTACGCTGTGCTATCCATGAAATCTTTTATTAATAAACAAACTCATATTACGGTTGAGTCATGTGCAATCAACGAATTGCAATACAATTTCACATAATTTGTCTTAATGTAAACAAAGCGCTACCAAATATCGTGATTGTGAGTAATCAAGTTATAAATCTTCGGAGCATCGGCCGGTCGCAAATTGGCAATTCCTCGAGTTCCGTTCGCACAGCAATTTGTTAAATTGTATCAAACTCGACGACAAAACACGGCGAGTATATCATCAAACCGATTCGCACGCAAACAGCCCTTAGACTAACATCAGAATCTGTTTACTTGCACGTATTCAAATGGAATCGGCACGTAGCACATACGTAGCAGCTGTAGATGTGCTCGTCACTGGCAGGTAAGGATGCATGCAGTCCAACGTGAAACATAGAGAATTGGGTATTTGACTGACTTGTCAAATTATTGACATTTTAATAAATATCAAAACGATAAGTTATAAGGAAACTTGTATGATATAATTTATAGTGACGTCATAATATTTTAATAGGCAAATTATTCACACCTCTTGTAGGTTGGGTGGATGATTAAAAATTAATAATATAAAAATAATATACGATGCAACTTTTACCGCTCTTTTACAATTTTTAATTTAATGAGCCTAGTTAAATAATTTATTTTAGCTATAGGACAAGACTCAATTTCATGATAGTGAAATGTCATAAGGACTTAACCGTGTTTTGCGTTAGGATTGAGGGAGAAGGGTGGATATCGTAGTTACCTACTTTCTATCTGACATATACTTTATTAATATTTTCTTATATTAATATTAATAAAGTATGTGTCATAAGTCAAAGTATTATTATATATATATATATATATATATTGGTGGCGCGTGGGCCAACGTGTACGAGTGGACTGTATTGCGAGGAAGCAGATAACTGTTCTATTGACACTTTACACACAAAACAAGACAGGTGGCCGGGCTGCCGCGGATTCGATCCAGGCAGTGAATGCAGCCCGAGAAATTAGGAGAGGATGCACTAACCTTCACGACCCACGTGTTTTTCATCGCAGCCGGTACACGGATCTTCTCTTCCTTGCTCAGGAGCTGCCGTCAGCGTCACTAGATCCCTTGAGGAACACACGAGAGGCACCATCCGATCGGTAAAGGTCTATGAGGCGGTTAAAATACAACAAATATTATTCATTTCTGAGAGACGCGCGCGCGCGATCGCCTTTACGCTGGCTAGTTCAAAGCGAGACTGAGTGTCTATATTTCACAAATGGCGGACGGAAGCCATATCTATGATTAGTGCGGGAGAGGAGACGGGTATAAAAGGAGTGGGTTTCCGTGTCAAAAATACAGTTTCCACTTCGGCGCAACCATTCCCCCCGGCTTGAAGGGTTACCTTCGAAACGACAAATGCGAAACAAATCTAAAGTCTAATCTAAATCTAGGTTTGGGAAATAACAACTAAAATATAAACCTAGATTGGAGCTCGTGCCTACTGCTGGCTAGGCAGCGGGCAGAGGCGAACAAACAACACAACGCAACAGTCTCGACCAAGACGAGACGCGATTAGCCAACAACAAAATAAGGGTCTCTTCACGTGGGACCGATACAACAAGCGAGTGCTTCTTCTCCTCGGGTGGTTCGGAAACCGTAGTGGGATTGAATTGACTAACTGGCCACCCATCTAACGCGGCATGAATCCAGGACGGTCCACCAAACCACAACGGGTGATCCAAAATTCGCGAAGGAAGCAATCCACGAGAGAGACAATCGGCTGGGTTGTCGGTGCCAGCAACGTGAAAGAGATTATGTGGCGCCAATTCAGATTGAATTTTGCCACTCTATTAGCGACGAATGTGTCCCAACGATGGGGCGAAGAGTGGGCCCAACACAAAGCGACTGTTGAGTCCTAAAAGCTAAAATTCTACTAATATTAATGCGAAAATTTACAATTATGTCAAATAAATTACCTTAAAGATTCCGACCACAATACAAAATGTCATTAAGCGACACGGAAGTGCTAGTCTTAGCACTGCCATCCAAAACTACGCGGAGTTTTAGTAGTAAGCTTATCTTCTCTAATAACTCCGCGGTGCGGGATAATGTACGAAGGCTGGGTCCCGCCAGTGTCCGCAGGCGCAGGTGAGATGTAACCTTTATCTAAATATTCGTTAACAACCTCATCATAGGCCCGCTTCGACTTTGGGGACGCCTGCATCTTTCGTTCCAAACAAAGAAAGCGTTTTTCAGCGGATACACGGGAGCCACCGAGTGAAAACTTGCGGATGGTAGACTCCAGTGGCGGCTCGACGGTGCAACAGAACGAAGCAGTCGAGTGACTAAAACTATCTATAGAAGCGGGTGCGGAACCAATTATAACAAAACCCAGAACTGTTTCCAGGGCGTGCGGAGCGGGGTACGTCGGTCCCCCTTGAACCTTACGTGATAACTGGAGGTGCGGGAGAATCGAAGCGCCGATCAATATATCGACGACTCCAGGAACAGCGTAAGTCTCATCTGCTAAAGGCAAGTCTTTAAATTTCGTTAATAAAGACGTGTCAACCGGGACGGTAGGCAACTGTTCAGCTATTCTATCTATAACGAGCGAATCCATGTCAAACCAAATATTATTATTAAAACGAGATCTAAACCTTGTTTTAACGGTGCCACGAACAGCTGACTGTAAGCTTCCAAAACCCTTCACCACTGAGCGGGTTGAACGCTTATCAACATTGAAACCAAGACGCCGACAACAATCTTGAGTAATAAAATTACTTTGCGAAGCGCCATCTAACAGCGCTCGAACAATGCGCGGCTTACCTAATGCATCAACAATAACAACGCGAGCGGTCGCAAGACACACAGTAGTGAGTGCAGCACTAGCGGAGAACGAACACAAGGTGACGTCATCCGTGGCGGTCACCGGGCGGGCTGGAGCGCGCGCGAGCGCGGGCTGCGGCTGCGGCGCAGGCTGCCGTGTGTCACCGCTCGACGAGCCAACCGTGCTCACATTGGATGCGGCATTACTATTCTCAAAATGAAGCAAAGTGTGGTGTCTCGCTTGACATTTGCGACAACTATTTCTACGATTACATAAAACAACGCGGTGTTTAGTACCGAGACAATTAAAACAAAAATTATTAGCGCGAACAAATTTATAACGATCACTAGGCGACAATTTTAGAAAACCAGGACACCTGTACAGTTGCGAATGATGAGTGCTACACAAAGAGCAAACAGGTGACTGTACACGTGCTGGTGCGGTACTAACATAAGTATGAGTTGACCTCAGTGACTTCGATGACGCATCTACTTTGCGTGCAGAATCAACAACTGTCTTCGCGCCTTCATGTTTCGATGAAGAGCGTTGCAATACCTTTATATGCTCGCGAACAAAACTTTCTAAGTCTTCGAACTTAGGAATCCTATTGCCGCGATGATCCGACTCAAACAAACGAATGGTTTCGGAATCTAATTTCCTTAAACCCATATACAAAAATACGAAGTCGCAGAGGTCATCGACCTTTAGGTTCTTTACGGCGCGAACAGCTGACGCGAAAGTATCTAGAAATTTCTCTAAGTTTTGATCGTTACATGCCGTAATAGATTTCAAATCAAACATCTGATCTAAATAGGCGTTAGCTACCGATCTTTTATCCTCATACCTAGCTTTCAAAGTATTTAAAATTAAATTATAATTCTCGGCACTAAACGTAATTCCAGCGCAAACGGTTATAGCTTTACCAGTCAATTTTTCAACGAGATAATGCAATTTTTCGTGATCTGTCAACGAATCGTTCTTATCTATTGTATTCTCAAAACTATCTATAAATAGACACCAATTGCGAATGTTACCATCAAATTCGGGTATTTGAATTGGTGGCAACTTAGGTCGGTCGCGAGTGGGGTTGGGTAGGTCAGCCGGTTTCTCCAAACTCCTAGCGACGCGTTTGATACGACAATACAAATCGTCAAACGACGACAAGGCCTGATAACTCACTGAGTAATCGGGATTCAAATTCAACTCTAAAACGTTGATGTCATGTACTAAGGTTTCGAAATCCGCGCGTAGACTATCTAAGTTTTCTATAGAACACAAGAACGAATCTCTGATGACCAAATCAGAGGTTTTAAGTGCATTATCATAAATCGATTGTACGCGAGAGTAAATCATTTCTTTTTTAGCGTTTAAAAGTTTCAATTGAACCTTACCGGTCCTATCAACCTTTGGGGACATGTTTACAATTAAATCTCGAACTAAAGTGAGGTAAACAACAAATATGAAATGACTTAATCTTAGCGGCACAGAGCAGCGAGGCGGCGCGAGCGACACTCGGCAGATAGGTAGGTACCTACAACTGTGAATGCACGCTTGAACAAACGCGCATAGCAACAAGGTCGTACGTACCTACGCGATGGTCGCTGTCTAGGTTCAACTATTATTTCCGAGATTAAGTATTGCGTAATATCTATTCAAATTAAAATACTTTCGTATGAATTGGGATGATATGCGAGCGAGGTAGGCACAGCCACGTGTCTACCCACGCAGGTACTAGGCAAATACGACGTGAGCCGAGAACAACGTAATTGAAAAAAACAAAACAAAGCCAAATGCGTTAGGTATTACACTGTGCCTATGCACTAGGGTGTCTGAGTATACCTAAGATCTAAGCCTAAATGTCTGGATGCGGGGTTTTCTACTAAAATAACCAGGCACTTAGGTGCGATGCGAAAATTGTGAACTACGATTAAGTGTTGATATGATACCTAACCTATTTATGTATTAGGTAGGTACAATGCGAGCCAGCGGCGAACGGACAACAAATTCTAAGCCTAAGTGTCTGGATGCGGGGTTTTCTACTAAAATAACCAGGCACTTAGGTGCGGTGCGCTCATTCCCATTAGAATAATAACAAAATACGAACTACGGCTAAGAATCCGGCTCGAAGGACCAAAAATGGTGGCGCGTGGGCCAACGTGTACGAGTGGACTGTATTGCGAGGAAGCAGATAACTGTTCTATTGACACTTTACACACAAAACAAGACAGGTGGCCGGGCTGCCGCGGATTCGATCCAGGCAGTGAATGCAGCCCGAGAAATTAGGAGAGGATGCACTAACCTTCACGACCCACGTGTTTTTCATCGCAGCCGGTACACGGATCTTCTCTTCCTTGCTCAGGAGCTGCCGTCAGCGTCACTAGATCCCTTGAGGAACACACGAGAGGCACCATCCGATCGGTAAAGGTCTATGAGGCGGTTAAAATACAACAAATATTATTCATTTCTGAGAGACGCGCGCGCGCGATCGCCTTTACGCTGGCTAGTTCAAAGCGAGACTGAGTGTCTATATTTCACAAATGGCGGACGGAAGCCATATCTATGATTAGTGCGGGAGAGGAGACGGGTATAAAAGGAGTGGGTTTCCGTGTCAAAAATACAGTTTCCACTTCGGCGCAACCATATATATATATTATAATTTACTCAATACAATTACTGCGTTCCATAATGCGATACAGATGTCAAATTAAGATTAAATGTCAATTTTATTATGGACCCTGTCGGGCACAGCGTATTGTTTGGAGACAGGGAAAATTTGCTATTATACACAGTTTCGTTAATAATATGTTTCGGTATAATATTATGTATTTTTTATTATTGTATTGTATGTTTGTTTTTTATATCATGTCATTTAATGAGTGATGATGTGAGCAGAAGTTTTAATAACTTTTCATGAGTAGGTATCTATCTATCTAGACATTCAATAATGGAATTTAAATATATGTAATATTAACTGATAATAATAAATTGTGGTTCTATGTCATACTATTGAAACAGGTACAGATTAATGCATAGTCTTTTTTTAATATCTTTAAAATATACATACTCTGTTATAACATAATTTTTGTAACAAAGGCATCAATTTTTACTAATGCAAAGTGAACATGATTCTACAAAATGTCAGTATTAGATATCAATATTAAATGTCCAAACAAAATACAAAAATGTCAACATTAGATAAATACAAAATGTCTAAATACGAGTATCTATATTAGATGTCAAATAAAATACAAACGTCAATATTAAATACTTATAATACTATTATCAAACAATATAAATTTTGAATTCATCCGATGTCAATAGTTTATTAAAAATTATTTAAAGTACGTAAGTAAATTTAAACCACTTATTCTTTAACATAACAAAGCATCATTAGAATCTGATCTCATTTTAGTTGCATATACCGAACGACCATATACCTAATTAAAATATAACGTTTTTGTTTCAGATTGTTCGCGTGTACATTTGCTGCGCTTTGGTGAGTGCCAACCTTTGCTTATTGGTGTTTTATTCATAGATTCATAGAATGGTAACACACTGCGGTGATATAGTGATTGGTGATGTATTCGCGATCAGTGTTTCGTGGTAATTCCCATTGTCATGCATAGTGTTGTTCCAATGTATCATCGCTTACATTATGTAATCATGAAGGGGAATGTGTTTCAAATGAATATTTTACGCAAATAATGACAGGCTAGGATAGGATAGGTATTTAATGCAGTGACAAATAAATGTGAATTTTTAATTTAAAAAAATGAGTAGCAGAAATCATAATTTAGCAGCTACAGTCAAATTTCAAATTTCAAATTTCAAATTTCATATTTCAAATTTCAAATTTCAAATTTCAAATTTCAAATTTCAAATTTCAAATTTCAAATTTCAAATTTCAAATTTCAAATTTCAAATTTCAAATTTCAAATTTC
This sequence comes from Eilema griseolum, assembly GCA_963662185.1. Classification (NCBI taxonomy): domain Eukaryota; kingdom Metazoa; phylum Arthropoda; class Insecta; order Lepidoptera; family Erebidae; genus Eilema; species Eilema griseolum. The sequence goes on from OY759240.1 coordinate 27,389,080, forward strand.
AAATTTCAAATTTCAAATTTCAAATTTCAAATTTCAAATTTCAAATTTCAAATTTCAAATTTCAAATTTCAAATTTCAAATTTCAAATTTCAAATTTCAAATTTTCAAATTTCAAATTTCAAATTTCAAATTTCAAATTTCAAATTTCAAATTTCAAATTTCAAATTTCAAATTTCAAATTTCAAATTTCAAAAAATCGATCAATCAATCAATTAACCCACCGCAGTCTACAGCTGGACATAGGCCTCTCCCAATGCGCGCCATTTTTTCCGATCCTCTGCCTTCCAAAAAATAATGCAATTTACATTATCTTGACGTCAGAGCGTAGGACAAATTTCAAATATCCATTTGTAAACAGTTGTTTTATTTAGTATAAGTTCTTACGAGAATCGTTTTTTAAAGTGAGCGATGTCGATGGAGCTGTTTCGCGGGTTTAATTTGTTCATACATTTTATCACATTTAACATACCATGAACAATATTATCTAACTATGAACGCATTTTAATTGTTCTTAGCTATAAGTTGTATAATAGTTATTTTATTTTTATTGTATTTAATATTTATAAATTATTTCTTGATTTGTTTATTAAACTTAGTACATTATATTAGAAAATAGATATGTAAGTATAACTTGAATATTAAGTTCATCAATTTAAACTATGAGAGATCATAGTAGAATTCATAATTATACTAAGTATCGGGACGGGACTTCTCGCGAATTATATTTTGGAACTTACTATTTCTGCCGACGTTTCGGATGCGTTGCAGCACCCGTGGTCACGACTTGACTAGTCTTCGAGCGTCGAGATGTATGCGGGGAACATTTTTTGAGCGCCTACCCACCATTACACTTATTATGAATGGTTAGGCTGGCGACACACCACACTCACTATGTCAGTTTTTACCGGCACTGTGTTTTTGGTTTTAGTATCTTAATCACTGGATTCCACGTTCCGGATAGCTTGATGATGATGAAGATGAATGATCACCCACTTCACTTAAAATCCGTAAGTTCGACGCTCATCAAGCGAGCTAATGACCTGTGTGACCCTGAGCACCTACAGCAGGAGTTAGATCATGTTCAGGAGGTTCTTGAGGTGAACGGGTATGGTACGAGTGCTAGAAAGCCGCGACGTGCACCGAGGAAGATGTTGCTGGGTGTTGACCGCCAACCGGCATACATGCCGTATGTGAAAGGTGTAACGGACAAAATCGGATCTTGCTTACGGAAGTTTTCCATCAAGACGATTTTTAAACCGTTCGCCAAAGTAGCGAAATATGTGCGAACATCGAAGGACGTCATACCTCTACAAACACCGGGTGTTTATAAAGTGGATTGCAGCTGCGGTAGTTCCTACATAGGCCAGACCAAGCGAACCATTGCAGAGAGAGTCAGAGAACATATCGCAGCTGTGAAAAACCGTCAGTTCAACAAATCGGAAGTAGCTGAACATCTTGAGTCGGGTACCAATCACTGGATTGAGCTTCATCAACCCAAAGTCCTCTCCACTGATCGCCACTACTATTCACGGATTGTGCGTGAAGCCATTGAAATCAAAAAATATAAAAATTTCAATAGGGAAGATGGATTCAAGCTATCCGGAACGTGGAATCCAGTGATTAAGATACTAAAACCAAAAAACACAGTGCCGGTAAAAACTGACATAGTGAGTGTGGTGTGTCGCCAGCCTAACCATTCATAATAAGTGTAATGGTGGGTAGGCGCTCAAAAAATGTTCCCCGCATACATCTCGACGCTCGAAGACTAGTCAAGTCGTGACCACGGGTGCTGCAACGCATCCGAAACGTCGGCAGAAATAGTAAGTTCCAAAATATAATTCGCGAGAAGTCCCGATACTTAGTATAATTACGAATTCACACCGCGAAAGTTTAAAAATAACATCATAGTAGAAATACAGCAGAGTATTTTATAATAATCCATTGTAGCTTATTACAGTTTAGATTAAGGCGGTTCCAGACTCAAACAAATTACTTTCTTTTTCACAACTTAGTTTCAAGAGTCTTTACAAAAACAATTTGCCTACCTTCCTTGTTTACCATAAACGAAGGTTTTGCATACAACAGGGCTGTCAGCTGTCCGAATTAGCGGGAAATTCTAACGATCACCCTGTTAGTATTGTTGTAGATAGGATACGACAGTATTCCCGTCCCAATTGAGCAGTCCGACTGGGGAAGGACCTCTGCCCTACAGAATACCGTGGCCATAAGAGCTTACTTTCAGTTTGTCTTCTACAATATGGCGCAGCAACTATGTGTGCTTATAGCGTCAGCAATACGACGACTCGTATTGCTGACGCTATAAGCAAGCTGAAGCGTATTACACACGTCCATAGGTCCACGTGTTTCCTTTGTGTTCACGGTATCCTAGTCGGGTCATTCTATTCTCACCTATGAATCGGCTGAATACCATCCTAGTCTTGCGATTTAGCGCAACGAACACAAATCGAACTGCTTTCGAAAATTCTTACTCTGGTCACCATAAGTATGTAATTTAAGTATATCTTTGCGCATTAGGTATCTGTGGGATCGCAGCATTCGCAGCACAGTCCGTGAAAGTAGGTCATCGAGCATGAATGAAAAATCCTCAATTTGTTTTATTTTTCATACCACTTAGGTGAAAGGCACAAGCACACGACCCACCTGTTGGGAAGTGGTTATCGTAGCCTAGAGACGTGTGCAACACCAGGGGTGTTACGCTCGTGATGCCGACCCTGTAAAAATAGAGAGTTTCTGCGGTCAAGTCTTTGGTCTTTCCACTGACTGCACAAAAGAAAACGCGAGGTTATTCTGGCCGCGGTATTCTATAGAGCGAAGGTACTTCCCCAGTCGGACTGTTCAATTGGGACGGGAATACCGTCATGTCCTACCTCCTGCTAATAGCTCTGACCGTCATATTCAGTCATATTCAATATGAGTAGCAAGTTCCACCAAGTGCCATTGAACAACAGTATAATCATTCACTTGCGTTTATTTACTTCTTAACCTTGGAAGGGGACAACCTTGCTGTAGAAGTTTGGCTAAGTGGAAGAAAGTTGGTCTACAAGGATAACAATGTTATTTTTCTATAGATTAAATAACGGTCGGTTGAAGTTATTAAGCCGAGAGTGGAATACAATAATGTTATGTCCACACCTCCTTAGAGACTACTCTCTGGTTTGGTTACCGGTAAACTTTGTGACAATTTACAGTCAGCATGCTGTTGCTGACTGTAGCTATATGCACAGTGGTGTTGGTGTGTGAAAAAGTACGACTCAAGATCGATGATGATGACTGTTCTCAAGCTACGCAAAGCACGTCAGAAGAATGCACTGTCTTGTCACTCCACTCGGTGCGTGTGATTAAGGCATAAATGAAGGCGCACCATGTCATGACCCAGTCATAGAGATCGCTTCATGATGCGTCCCTCAATAATTTTTTTACTGGTCTGGAACTTTTCGACGTATCTAAGTGCCTGTACTAACCCTGGAGAATGAGTATGTGAGAATGTGTCGTGTCGTGGAGTGGAGCAGCACGCAGCGCTCACGCGGCGCTCACGCGACGCTCACGCGACGTGTCCTGACACTAATGACTTATTCTTGCAAATGCACTCGTCGCCGTGTACAAAACTAAATAAATTGTTCGAATAGGCTTTTATTTCGTGTTTCAACCGTATGTAAGTTCATATATTTTATTGTTTAGAGTTCTTTTATAATCGAATATAAAACTACACTATTTATTTATTCATTTTTATTTAAATTCAATATAATTTCCTCTCCCAATGAGCGTCATTTTTTTCAGATCCTCTGACTTTCGCATCTAGTCTGTCCCAGCCACCTATGTCCAGCAGTGGACTGCAGTGGGCTAATTAATTGATTGATATTATACTGACACTGGTTAAGATATGGTTGTATGTAGCGTATGTAATAAAGTAATAAATGGAACATACAATACGCTAACGCTAACGCTGTTAAACACGGTATTTAGAAATTATCAGCCTCATTAGACAATGTATCATAATAATCAACCAGCACATACATACATATTTTAGTATATTAACATATTTGCGATATACAAGGCACAGATACCATATAATGAGTACTTCATATAATATACTCATGATAATATTGTTCGCTAAAATTAGGGAGTACTAACACGAGTACCTACTAAAGCCGTAATCACTATTCCGATCCAATCTCGTCGGTCACTCGATATCGTTCGTCCCATTGAACAAACTGGTCATAACGTTACCTAATCAAGTGTTTATTCGCGCAATACACCAACACGCGTTTGTTTCTTATAGTACTGGCCTTGCCATTTACCCGACTGCGCCAGCGAGGGTAATGTGTTACGCGCGTATGTATAATGTATGTTTGTTCTTTTTCTTTGTTCTCTTTACAGGCCTAACGGCTGGCCGTATTTCGATAAGTGGTGTCTCAAATAAAAGGTTTCCCTAGTGTTATAGAGTACATAAAATGTCAAGAAAAACTGTTCAGTGGATGATTGATGTTAGAATGCGGGTCGTCAAAAGAGGTTTCATTTGATTTTATCGAGTAGGGTATCAAAATTAAGGTAGTCACTCACAAGTAGTAAGTCACAGTCACAGGAAGGAGATCACATATATATATATATATATGTGTGTATGTGAAAACTAACTATAGTCTAAAAATTGAAAACTTGAGTCGGACAGAAAGATTTTCAATTTCTAGACTATTGTAGCTTTAAAGTTTTAAGATCTTGTGTTAGTTTTTTCAATAATACGTGATTTAAATTATAATTTTTGAAGAAGGAAACGTAAAAGACCATTAGTAATCTGTATGACCTGTGAAAACACAACCTAGCAACTGTTTCGTGAGGTTATGATGTGCCTTCAGAATGTCTCGTATTGTTGGATTTAAAATTAGATTTTTAATATTCATATTATAAGTACTTATACTAAAATTTTGAAATCACGCCCTTTAAAAAAGAATATTATTGAATTTTATGTTATTAGTACCTACTTAGTAATAATTGCTTAGCACGAAGCATTATTAGCACTACCATCCAACGCAGCACTGCTGCCAGCCTAATGAGTACAGTGATCTTGATGAAGTGAAGTACCTACTCAAAATAATTGTTCTGACATTTGATACATACTTTTAGTTCAGACGATAACACAAATGCAACCGCGGTAGCCTAGTAGTATGGGTAATGGACTGCTGAGACGAGGTCTCGGGTTCGATCCCATGTTTTACCATGGCACACACCAATGACTTTTCGATGCTTTTCTAAGTAATTTGTATATTTATCGCAGGTTTATAATTGCTCGGTTAATGGCAATAGTAGTAGTAGACCTAAACATAAACTGGCGAAATGTGGGTGCTAGCACCTCAGCCCACCCCTTCGGGGATATAGGCGTGAGTTTATGTTATGATAATTCAATTTAAATCAATAGAACAGTTTGACATCTTGCTACTCAAGATAGATCTGATAGAGAGAAATAATAATAATATTTTTTTTTAACTAAACCCACTTCAGCCATTTATATTAATACCGTTACAAAGTGTATGAAATTTCTCTTCCTATTATTCTACGTTGCGAAGTTTCATTTTTCACATTGTAATGACGGCCCTGGAGGTAGGTACGCTTAGTCATAAATTTTGCAAATATTGGCGAAGATATCGTGTTACGCGCCGTGTGTGGAGCTAAAACGGTGAAACTTATTAGTGACGATGTGTGTCGAGTCGTTTAGATACAGAGTTTTTCACATTGCGATGTGTCGACAGACCGCATAACCTGAGAAGGTTGAGGTCCCGCTGTCACTGGCACACTTGATTAAAATTTTTACACATAACTTGACAACGTTAAAACACAACAAGGAAATATATTTACATAGCATTGCATAGATATATATTTTTACATTCTTTATATTTTTTTGTGTTAAGAAATCCAATATTAATCTACGCTTAGCTATCGAAACAATTACATAATTTGAGGATTTTGATCGCTTAAATTTTTGAGATATTACAAAATAAATAATTGAATTCCGGGATCTTGAGTCCTCACTCAAAGTAGTTGTATGTAATTAAGTATTTAATTATTTATTACATGTATATTGCAAAAGAAAGTAAATTCTCTGATTAACTCATTTCAAGCTCACGTGTAAAGGAAAGCCACATACACGTGCATATCTTATCTACCTGTACACAGACCCAATAAATTAGCACCGTGTTAACGCTAGAGAAATATTTGCAAACACAGTGGTCTGATAGCGAGCACAATATACGTTAGTTGAAAAACAAATAGCTCCATGTAAATAGGAAGTGAAGGTACAGTGTGTAGCGGGTCTTATCTCGGCGATAGTTTATGCAAATCGTAGGGTGTTTAGCGTGATAATATTGTCGTGTTTGTTTGTACGTAGCAACTGTTACAGTAGCTAATTTGTGTATATGTCGCAGGCAAGTCGATACGATTCCTTCGTTTACAAACGGCGTCGTTAGTTTTAAAAACGCCCGCAGTTTTGTTGATGCCGAAGTCAAAACGATAACTTCTTATTCAATTGCCATCATTACGACGTTGCTTTTGGTATTAAGGTGACCTTGATAAACACAGATTGGACAAAAACACTTTTTAGGATGACTTTGCGGAACTTCAATTTTTAGATGGTTTTAAAAAATAAACACGACGGAGTAGCATTTTTTCGTTATGGCTGAATACCATTCTGACCGCAAGTTGAAAAGAGGCTAGACTGTTGATTGAACGACTGATCAAACTGGTTAGCCACGACACTACATTGTATACACGTTACCAAATTGTAATAGGTATTTATTGATTGCGATATTATAATAAAACAGCAACACTCCACAGATTAAAAATATTTACTACAGATTTTTATTTGAGCATATAAAGGCACTCACACAAAGCTTTGCTTGATACTAAAATATTAAACACTTAGTACAACACACACAACACTATTTTTCGCACTTCTAAGTACTTTTAATACTATCTCCGTATACCTTTACTTGTTTCTTGTTGACTGTTGAAATTCCTGGAAATAAAACAATCTACATTTTTATATTCAGCAACAATGATGACACTAGGAACTTACTACAACTATTAACCTGCCATCACTCAAGGTCCTCGCGAGGTCGCTACTTGATCAATATTACCAAACAATGGCAATTGTTGGATCTTCAGTAATAATTAGTTTATTAATTACTGTGATTAGTTCAAGGTAAAGGTGCTACTGTTTTCTACACAGTTGCAAAATGCAGGCCAGCAGAAAACGGAATGTGGTTGGTTGGAACGAAGGGTGAAATCGTGAAATAGTTTTACCCTTTCGGCTGCCATGGCAACTAAACTTCGCAACCGGTAGCGAATAAGGATTTTTTTGTTCTCTGTTGGCAATTAGTTGCCATCAATACTTTGTTTTCCGAATGTTGGAACCAGAAATATAGTTCAGTGCCAAAACATGTAGGATAAAATGTTAAAAAACTAAAAAAACACATGTGGTTTTATCGGGTCCGTGACTCCTATGAGTTACTGTGATGTAATGAGTTACTGAGGTAGGGCACGACGGTATTTCTGTCCTAATTGAGCAGTCCGACTGGGAAAGTACCTCCGCCCTACAGAATACCACAGCCATAATAACCTCGTGTTGTGTTCCCGGCGGTGAGTAGAGTAGCCAGAGCTCACTGGAGAGTTTTTGTGCTGTCAGTGGGAAGACCGAAGGCTTGTCCTGTTTTGACTTCTTGAAACGACTCCGGTGTTTTCGTTTTTCACCAAAAATTCAGCCTGTATAATGGGCTTGGATTTATTATTAATATTAAGTTTGTTTATTTTATCCATATTTTGGGGCCTCAATGTCATTTTAAGTATTTTAACTTTTCCTTCCTGTTTTATACAACATTATGTGAAGTATTGGGAAGCTTATTGTTTAATGTTAAAATCGTTTTAATTGCTTCTTTAGATAACTTTTGTGACGGGTCAGCTTGTATAACTTAATAGGTATAATTTTGTATTTGTTTAAATGATCAGTAATCAATACGTAAACGGTAAGGTACTTAACTGTACATTACAAGTGATATAATCACAAAAGATTACTGAACGTTATCTCAGATTTAAAAGGTGTTTAGGGAAAGCTCAGAGATTTTGTTGGTTTTGACTTTGAAAGAACATTAAGCACACAACAGAATAAATAACGGACAGTCTTGTTTATATCAAAACACTACTTTGCCAGCCGAGCTAACTGGATCCTTATCTTAAGCTGTATTTTTCCACAATAATCCAAGACAAAACAGGCAATGTTATTATTAAGCTATCAAATAACAACGCATTTAATGTTTTTTTTAAATATAACAAATAATACCATGGTATAAGATCTACCAGTCAAGCTTAATTTGATGCTGACTGACCCTAGGGACGCACGGGGTGACGGCGTCTTCTCGGGGGACTTGATTTGGGTAAAAAAAGGCAAATTGGGTAAAAAAGAGGTAGAAAGAACACCAGCGGTCACGGCAGTATCTCGTTCGCTTTCAACTATGCTCTTTCTTTATTCCCCCCCCCCCCCCCCCCCCGCCAAGTCGCATGTACCATAGCACCACAGCGCTTACGGTCAGTTTATTATAGTAGAACAATTTCAAGCTATCACACATTACAGCTACATGATAGAAACAGAAATATACCTACAGTAACATGTTAGACAGTAATGTATAGTGGTCGGCAGCGCGAATGAAACACCCCTGGTGTTACATACGTCCATATGCCACGGTAACCACTTCCCATCAAGTGAGCCGTGTGCTTGTCTGCCACCTAAGTGGTATAAAAAAAACGTACAGGTTGCTTCGGTAAAATGGAACATGCTTAAACATTAAACAACAGATGGACTGACGGCCTGAAAAAGGTGGCTGGGACAGACTGGATGCGGAAGGCCGAGGATTGGACGAAATGGCGCACTGCCCAGTAGTGGACTGCGGTGGGCTAAAACTAACAACAGTTATAAATAGATAAAAACTTTCATTGTACTTCTTTTCTCCATAAAACAATAAATGTTCGACATAAAATATTTCTCTGGTGCGTCACAAGTACCGTTCTCTCTCGGTAATGGCGATAGCTATCCAACCTGAAAGTACTCTTTATCGTGATATTGGCAGGTAACGTAGTTGCTTTTACGTAAGTAAAAGTTATCTAACAAATAATAGATTCATTCATTTATATTTTTATTGGCGCCAGAGACGATTGCACGCTATTCCAGGGCTATTTTGGACAACAATGTTAGAAAATCGCAGCTGGTTACTACTCAATTACGTCAGTCGAAACTGCTGTACAACATGTATTATGAAGCTGCGAACGGCTGTCAAATACAATGTGTGTGAGTGCCTCGTGGCTTACACTGTCGTTAGCAAGTACTGATAATGCCTTGTGTTCAGAATTCTTGTTTGATATGATGCACACAGCTACATTCTATTATCGCACCGCTCGCCATAAGCAGGGAATTCATCCTCACATATTACAACCAGAAACGGAGCGCACTGTGCGGTATGAGAGCAACTTCATCCCACACACGCTTAAGCTGTTAGAACTTCCTACTGTGGTTTTTCCAAGCGACTGCAATATGGGGTTCTTTAAGAGGGGCGTTAGAAGGTTATTTAGGGTCAGCAGCACTAGTGTTGCACACGTCCATAGGATATGGTAACTTCTTTTCATCAGTTGGGCCGTATGCCTATCTGCGACTAAAGTTTTTTTATACCACTTAGGTGGCAGGCAAGCATACGGCCCACCTAATGGAAAGTGGTTACCATGTGTGTGCAAACATACTCGCACTAACCTCCTAATGTCCTTTTTGAAGAACCCCATATTAAAGTCGCTTGAGAAAATCACGGCAGCTCGTTCGTACTACAGCTTAAGCGTGCGGGGAATGAAGTTCCTATCACTCATATATACTATAATATAACTATAATACGTATTTAATAAAAAAAAATACTTATATTCATATATCCCCCAGAGCTATAACTGCGAGTATATATGATTAATGTTTCATCATTTCTTCGTCATATCACAGATTAATAAATAGTTACAACGTTTCATATGTAGGTTGCGCTGTATTAAGTGAACTTGAACGTCTCATGGCAATATTGGTTTCTTTCATCGGGAATCGCGCACTTCAACCTAAATAAACACATTTCGGCATATTTTCTATAAAAAAAGATAATCTCGATATGCACAGAACGAAGCTTACGTAGAATATGCCTCTGACCACCTACCAGGAACGTATTTTGCATTTGAGTTGCTATTGAACAGTTTCTTATAGAAACATGTTAAATAAAAAAAGTGCCTACATAACGCACTGAACCACTGAGGCATAGTCTTATATGAATAGTTAAAACTACAAGAGCTCCGCCGAATAATATTTGTTTTAATGGCGAGACTCTACGGAGATTGTATATATTATAGAACGCATTGTTACAACACCTCAGCTATATATACATTTTATTTTTACAACCTACCTACTAATATTATAAAGCTGAAGAGTTTGTCTGTTTTTTTGTTAGTTTGAGTGCGCAAATCTCAGGAACTATTGGACTTATCGACGAAAGTTAGGCTATATATTATCACGCTACTATTTAAGGGAACAGAGCAGTAATCATGTCAACAAATCTGACAGATTTCTATATATTATTTGACGACTAAAAATTATGGGCTTACAGGTTTCTAAATATGCCACAGGAGAAGCTGGGGTGGGTCAGCTAGTGACCTATAATAGGACTCAGTTTAAGCCATCATCATAAGTCGGTCCCAGTTGTCATACGAAAATCTATTGCAATCGTTACGGGTAGTTGGAGCCTTCACAAGTCTAAGAACTGGTCTAACTGCAATGCTTCGATATCATCAATGTGCTGAGGAAGTCAGATGGCAGTCGCTTCGCGGGAAATATCGTAGTTCAGGCAAATCCCGCAGTGAGAGAAAAAGCTGATCCAGGACTCTTCCACGGTGAAGGCTTCGGATGTGACCAGGATTTACTCTTTAGGAACATAATATAACTCGATTTGGAGGGCAAGAGTCACGCGCGCGCCATAGACAGGAGCTGTCATCTTCATTACCTCTGTACTCCTAGTACCCTATTGTGAACTCGAGCCATCTGAAGCTGAGTCTGGGCTGTATATATCTGTCTAATGTTAAACATCCCAATTCCTTAGTCACCTTGTACGGGGGGTGACAGGTGGAGCCGCCTGTCACCCTGGCAGAAGCAGGCCGCGGCAGTGGTGCGCGTGGCGCGCCTCCCCGTTTCCGGGGACGAGTTGGGGACTGTGTAGTCCCCACACCCGAGAAGAGGGCCAGATCGTGAGAGATGGCCCTGGGTCGGCCGGGGTGCGAGGGATATGCCTGTCAACCTCACCTTCGGCAACCAAAGCGACCCACAGGCGGCGTGCGTTTAGGTCGGTTCGAGTCCGACATAACCTCCTCCACCGGCTCCGGTGGGGAAGTATCCGTGGGGATTTTGCGCACGTAAAAAAAAAAAGTCACCTTGTACGACACCGCACGGGAAGAGATGGGGTGGCTCAAATTCTACTCTGGCGGAAACCACGCGGCTACCTTTCTTTAAAGTTGTGCCTAGGGTCTGGGTATAGGGCAGTTGTGTAGTTATTTTTTAAAACTAAGAAATTACAGAACTAACTTCTGTAAACTCTGTACATAGCATTACGTACTAATCTATCCCAAAGAGCAGACAAAACCACATTGTGGTCTACATTTCGCCAAGTGCTATAGTTTCTGTTTTGGCACAGAATGGATGTTAGCAGGTCTGTAAGAGCGTATTTTACTAGCTCACAGATTAAATGATCGTACTAGGTTCCCCTAATATCAGTTTTCGCGACCAAACATATCATATGTCCTTTCTTAAGCTTTTGTCTATTTTTTACCAAATTTAATCAAAATTGATACCATGGTTTAGGCATGAAAGCGTAACATACAGGCAGAGTTACTTTCGTGTTTATAATATTAGCATGGTGTATTATTTACCAAGAGTGTTTACATAGTCCAAGCTTCTATTATGTGTGTTCACCATCAGAATTATCGTTTATTTGTATTTCAAGTGTCTGAAACAAGTGAAAGAAAGAATTCCGAATTCAGAATAGATCAAACGTTATCCATTGATTCATGATTTTGGGTTATACATATAAGTTTCGAAAAAGCAACCAGCTAAAAAAGATCAAATCAAATCAATGAAATATAATTCATAGTTCCACCCATACATTTTTATCAGTAGACCCTCACAGGCTCTCTATCATACTATATTAAATCCTCCAAATATAATAAGCAGTAAGTACAATTAATGTAAAACTAAAGTTGTTAAATCTAAAACGACAAGTCTTAGATTTGGTAACTTTTGTTGTTGAAAGTATTATACAAACAAATTAGTGAGTTGCTAAGCAGTAGACACTCTGTCATTAGAAGGGAATTGTGAATAAATTCCTCACCTTACCCCGACACCGCACATTCTTAATGGTTATTGTGCGAAGTATTTGAAGAAAAGCAATGAAATGTGAGCGTGAAACACAGCACTCTTGATAGCTATAGTATAAGTCTAGAATACAAGCATACATACAAGTAGACCATTTACTATCTGATGAGCTAAATGAGCTGATAAAATTTTATCTTTCTAAGTAGACCTAGTAACTTTTAAATTCTCTTCAATTTTTTTTTACATTCAAAAAGAAAAGAAAATGGCAATAACACGGCTCACTTTTCTTTTTTAAGTAACTTTAAGATACATTAAATTTCTTCTCAAGGGCTCTCAAACCGCACTGTGTGGATTCTCCATCCGTAATTCTACATAGCGTTAGGAAAGCTCGCAGATAAATTATGATGCGAAGGACATAAAACAGTACTTAAGGAATGAATCTCAATTGTTTGGACATTGGCCCGGGAGAGGGCGCGCGACGCGCCGGTGAGGCGGAGGAGGCATGACTCAACCACTCAGTATCAATTCAAAGTATTGTGGCTGTCCAGAATAAATTGTTCGTCAGAATATACATTATTTATTTACTTTCTTTACTATTTAAATTAATTGACCGCAGTTTGGTGCGTTATGTGACTGGATTGATACATATTATTGAATAATATCGACTCATGGATTGCTCATTTATTAGTTTAATTGACATATAACACATAAACAACCTACATATAATGTAATATTTGTTTTAGAATATTACGTGAATATATAATAATTTATACAGATCAGTAATTCTCGGACTTCATGAACGTCAGAAGATATTGGAGAATCAACTAATAGTGATAATAAACAACAGAATAGCTTCAATTAAGCCGAGCTGCGCTTATGTCTGTAATAACATACACAACATCAGCTGACGCCCAGATCATAACATTTGTGTTCTGGTGTAACTCGAAAACATTGTTAAGAAAATAATTAACAATCTAAGAATCCTAAAATACTTTATAAAAACAAGATTCTATATAAATAGGAATTCATATTCACGTCATAAACATACCTGAATAGTGATTGATTCATACTTCCCATTTAAGTGGCTTTTTTTTCACTTTATTTTTAAGTGTTTAATGATTACGAGCAATCGAGCACTATGCTAAAACGCACTTTAAGAGTCCCGAGGAAAAAGCCAGATCGATAATTTCTATCGATCTGGCTCTCTCCTCGGGACTCTGGGTCGGCGGAGTGCGAGGCACATGCCTGTTAACCTCACCTTTGGCAACCAAAAACGACCCACAGGCGTCGTGCGTTTTGATCGGTTCGAGTCCGACATAACCTCATAACCTCTCCCACCGGCTCTGGTAGGGGGGGGGGGGGATTCGTGGGGATTTTGCGCACGTAAATTTCATAGGTTCAGGCGGGATTTGAACCCGCGATCCCTGCCTTACAGGGGGAACACTCCGACCACTAAGCCACTGAATCTTCGCCCGAAACCATCCAAACCTTTCTATACATATGTCCATCTTACGGCAACGGTAGGATGAAGTTGCAATCATTTGTAAACATTGATTTTTGATGGCTGTAAGGGAGTTCGAATCCCGCATGAACCTATTAATTTTTTCTATATATTAATCGATTTGAATACTGTGTAGTATATTTATTTCAGATCTAATAATATAATAGGTATAAATCATTTAATCCTGGTTGAAGATTTACACGATGAGATTGTGTTACTAAAATCTAAATTTAAGCTTGAAATACAACACGTATTCTTATAGTACACAGTAATCCAAAAAATTACAATCGGATTATTCTAGAAAATGTACGTCGAGTGTTACAAATTTATGTGTGAGAGAAATAACAGCGCCGCTGCGTATGAGATTACACTGGATTGAAAAAAATATCATAATGAATGAAAACACGAGCGAAAAGAAAATGAAGGCTCGGGCTGTACGTGGCATATGTGCGAAGTACGTCAATGATTAATGACAGAAGGCTGAGCTGCTAATCTAATCAGATAGTTTTTCTACCATGAGACTGCATTTACTGAATTCAGTTGCCAATAATGTATGATAATTGACTAGCATTTAGCTAGGTAATTACTTTGGTTGAGTTTTTTAGTAGTATTATTAACATACTAGACGAATAAGACTAATTTGTAAACTTGACGAATTGTTACAAAAATCTGCGCTAAAAATTCGCTTGACGAATCGAAACAAATTTCAGACATGACCAAACGTAATAATTTTTTTCCTAGTATATTTATCCTATAGTAAGCTCAAGAAGAAGTTTAAGAAATTTATAACACCATAATACATTCCAACAATGATGGCGAAAAGATTATCCGCAGAAATCAGCACATATATTTGTGATTTAATATTTCAGTAGGTAGATAATGGCTATGGTAACGCACTGAAATATATCTACTTATCTCGAGCAACATCAAGAAATGTTGCCTAGTGTGCAGAAGGCCTTAGTTAATAAGTAGGAGCGAGCGCCGCCGTCCCGCCGGTGTGCTCCTACAAACTAATCTAGCAATCACAACGCGATCCAATTTCATTCATCTAATTGTTTTGTTGTATAGCACTGTACTTGTGTGCGTTAAGGTAACGTGCACACAACGCAACTCTGATTATATTTTAACCTCAAAATATATTACTAAATACTGACTTAGTGTTACGTGAAATTCATATTGTAGCTGGTAGACCGATATTTTCCTTAGCATAAAATTCTTGATAGTTTTAAATTGGGTCAATACAACAAGTGCCGATGTTTTTAGATTGGCAAAAGGTGTATCCCGCAATTGTATATTTATTTAAGTTTACGTACTGAAATGCTAAATGTTAAAATGAACAGACGTGATCAAACATACCGATATATACGTGTTCAATTGAAACACTCAATGTCTACTCATCAGATGATGAATCATTGAATATTTTGCCGATAAGAATAACAGACAAGAATTTATTGTTTCGTACTCTACGATTGCTATTATTAACGCAGACTTACATGGTGACCCTCTTTTCTGAGACTTTGCCTTCAGCTTACCATCAGGCTAGGCGAAGTCTAATTGACGTGTTCTTTATAAAAAAAAAAAAAATTTAAATAGCTGTTGCCGGCGGCTCCACCCGCTTGGATGTCGGTCATCGCGACAAACATCCTCTTCTACCAAATTTCATCAAAATTGGTTCAGCACTTTAAACTTGAAAGTGTAAGATACATACAGACATAGTAACTTTAAATTTAAATTGTAAGCATCAGGTACCTGAAAGTAAAACTTAATTATAAACTGAACGCTATTTCGAAAACTCTTAAGCCGTCGCTGAGACGTTCGTCATGGCGGCGCAGGACAGGCGCGCGTCACGGCCGCTCAAATATAAAACAGCTATAAACGTATAATGAACCATTAAACTTACTTCTCCTTCAATGAATTAGGTTTATGAACTTACACAACGTAAGGTGGCCTTGAAGCAATCGCCGTTTGGTTGAATTATTGTTTAGAAGACCTTCACTCTCGTTTTGATAGCATTGTATTCATCGTCTTTATATTATTGGTCCTACTTGCACACAAAGCTTATACTTTGGTATCCGGATCTTCCCGGGAACTTGAGAGAAAATCCTGCGCTAGACTTTCATCAGTTATCAGCAGATATACAGATTAACAAGTAACATACTTCTTTACACTTTTTTTGGGAATGCATAAGTATATTATTCTAAATAGAAACATATATATATATGTCATATAATAACACGTACTCACTCGATGTCTAATGTAATTGATATTGTACCGCACGCTCCACTGCCACAGTATACAGGTTGTTAATTAATCTCCCATCTTTTTAATATTTTATTTTTTGTTTAAGTTTTTAACTTAAATCTTTTCAATATTCAGTTTTCAAGCTAGTCTTTTATTAGCCAAATTAGGCTCTTCACAAACTCAGACCGAACATAGAGGTCACATTGCATAATCTTGATTCAATTTGAATTCGAAATTGATTTCAACAAAAGAAATAATCTAATAAATTTGTAGTCGACTCGCTGCACTGATCTCAAGCTATTTTAGGTGTAGACGCAATTACTATTAATTATAATAGTACTTTGAGTTCGTGTTTCAGTCTGAGTGCGCTCGGCGTACTTTAGAGATTTTTGGGTCATCTCAAGGAGGCCTTTTGTTTTTTAGATAAAAGGCTCTGATTAAGTTGACGCCGGATTAAATTGGATGCTAAATATAGATGCCTTCAAATTAATTGTCATTTCAAAGAATGATTAGGGCATATCCACACCGGGTAAAAATTTGCAAAAATTTGGTTTATAATAATTTTATTTTTTTATACCACTTAGGTGGCAGACAATCACACGGCTCACCTAATGAATGTGGTTACCGTGGCCTATGGACGTGTGCAACACTAAGAGAGTCACACACGTGCCGCCGACTCAATTTTCTGGTAAAGTTAAATTTCTTTTGGTATTTTGAAAAATCAGTAAAGGAGCGTAAAACTATGGTTAATCTGATGCTCAGTAGTTACTGTAAAGTCATATTAATATGTTATCATTACCTAATGTAGCACCTATGTAGGTGTTCTTACTGTTTCTTGCTGAACATGTGAGCGCGCATGTTTCTCAAGATGATTAGTGAAGAAGAACTAACACGACAACACGCACTGAAATTTCGTGACGGCACAGAACCTCTCTGTTCTTACAGGATCGGCAGCACGGGTGTGACTACCCTTTTTTTTTTTTAACGTGCGCAAAATCCCCACGGATACCTCCCCACCGGAGCCGGTGGAGGAGGTTATGTCGGACTCGAACCGACTAAAACGCACACCGCCTGTGGGTCGCTTTGGTTGCCGAAGGTGAGGTTGACAGGCATATCCCTCGCACCCCGGCCGACCCAGGGCCATCTCTCACGATCTGGCCCTCTTCTCGGGTGTGGGGACTACAGAGTCCAGGGTGTGACTACCCTGGTGTTACATACGTTCATAGGTCACGGCAACCATTTTCCATCAGCTGGAACGTGTGCTTGTTTGCCACCTAAATTGTATAAAAAAGGTCACTATTATAGATTTAAAATGGTGGCCACTTTCATTCGATATCCATTTTATATTGCAGTGCTTTACATTTCATATGTTTTGGGACAGTGCTGCCTCTCTCGCATCCTTTTCTGTTTCTTTTCCTACAAATGTTGAGTGATACCTATCTCTGGACTTGCCAGCAATCAAATGTTACAGTACACTATTCCGTGAGAAAGAATACAACTATCATCACCTCATATAAACCGAAGGGCATTTTAAGAGGCGACTAATGGAAAAAAGTTGACAACAGGTTATATTGTATGCGTATTAAAGAAGAGGAGAAGAAAAAAACTCTGTACCAATCTGTTTGGCTAGCGCCAAAGCCTCCCAACATTGGGAGAGGCCTATGTCCAACAGTGGACTACGATTGACTAATTGACTGATTAAAATAAATGCTTACCATCAAGCAGCTCGTCTATTAAACAGATACTTTAAAACAAACCAAAAACAAAAACCGCAATGAAACTGACAAGTCAACCTAGAAAGCCCTTTTAAGTCAGTACAAGAAAACGTTCCCATTCATTACATTACCATGATTACAGTTCTCCCAATCGAGGTTTACATCAAGCCGTTCATAAATTAGGAGGGGAGCAGGCGCTCAGCCGTCGCCCGTGATTTAGTGCTGCTCAATAATAATTAATTCCAGCAGCAGCACTCGGCGTCCCCGCGACCACTCACGTCTAATTCTGTTTGCGAGCGTTGTTCCAGCGCCGACCACACTTCACTTCTTACTTAAGCTATGTTCTTACTGCAGAACCATCTCGTAGAAATTTTTATGCAAACCTACACACTATTATTTTCGAGTTTTTGAGTCGAAAACGGTGTCAAGGGCTTTTTTTCCAGTTTTTTAAGGAATTGTAACCATCGACCAATAACTTATTCATGCTTGCGCTTTAAAATTGAATAGCTCTGTACCACTCGCCCTTTTCATGATATAATTGAAATTTGTGATGCTTTCTGGCGACTGCCGGATCCACGACCACGTTATAACATATAACCACGCCTTTATCCCTGGAGAGTTCGGCAGAGGTGAATTAATACCCCAATCATTGTAATAATATTGCAAACCAATAATTGTATTCGGTCCCACGTATTACGGGTTGAGTCTATTGCTGTATTCCATGCATTATTGTTGACTCGGGCCATGCATTTGAGGCTGAGTCTGGGCTGTATATATCTGTCTGATGTTAAACAGCCCTATCCCTCGCCATGTACGACACCGCATGGGCAGTGGGGGGTGGCCCTAATTCCATTCTGCCGGAACCCACGCGGCACTTATTAACAACTTTTATTCATTATGAATTTTAATTTATTATTATTATCAACCATTTATTTATT
Source organism: Eilema griseolum (assembly GCA_963662185.1). NCBI lineage: Eukaryota > Metazoa > Arthropoda > Insecta > Lepidoptera > Erebidae > Eilema > Eilema griseolum. The sequence goes on from OY759240.1 coordinate 27,407,911, forward strand.
GTGTTCAGTGCTAGACGGAAAGAAGGTGGACAGGCTGTTTTTCCATCTAGTCTGAAATATTCCGGCCGGAAACAGACGGTGGAACGTATGTAGCACCAGGGGAGTCACACCTTGCTGCCGACCCTGTAAGAACAGAGAGGTTCTGTGCCGTCAGTGCAGAACACAAAATTTGGACAAGTCTTTGGTCATGGTACCTATTATGTAGGGGGGAGGTACTTCCCCAGTCGGACTGCTTAATTGGGACAGAAATACCGTCGTGTCCTACCTCCTGCATTCTTACTACTTACCAAATATAAATATGTTCACTCCTGTAAATCCTCGATGGGTTATGTATGCATGCCTATATTTCACCAACTATGATTTTCGTAATCATTTTTCTTTTCGTATGTTTACCAATCATATCTTTGCTATTATCTTTAGATTTTCATCATACGAGGGTTGATTTGATAGATACATTCACAAAGCGCTTCTAATCTCATCTCCAGTTCAGAAACTGACACTAATACTATTATTTATTCTGTGTACATACATTAACAATATAATCACATTTATGAGAGCATGCAGCACTAGCTTTGTGATGTGCAAACATAATGTGTTTAACATATTAAGGTCTCCCATGAAACGCTATTCAATTTATTAGTTTTAATAACCGGACGCGCTGTAGGCCTTGTATGTGCACACGCGGATAATGCGATTAAAACATATGACGTTATAGAGTGGAATTTCTAGGATCACATCGCCTAGCAATGGTCTAGGTCTTTAGAATGTGTGCAGCAAGATCCATTATCATCATCATCGCTTTTTCGTTAGTCTCGGTCGTATACGAGTTTTTCACCTCGTATTCCGGGGTCTATATTTCCGATACTTCTCAACTTTTTACGATCTTGGATATCCATTGTAATATTGAGATCATTGGTACGCAAGTCCCCTAGGATGCCAAACCATTTTTATAACATGCTTCGTATTTGTAATGGCGACTCTCTTTCCTGAGACTTCGCCTTCAACTTATCATCAGGCGAGGTGAAGTCAAATTGAGGAGTCCTGTATAAAAAAACAGCAATTTAGGTATAGGTCCTACCTGGGTGTGAGCAGCAACATTGGATGGTAGACAGACGAACGTATGTTTATTATACGGGAGCTTTATGACTTGGAAAGCCATTTCATAACGAGAGTTGTAAAAGGAATTCTAAGAAAAATGGTGTACTTGGATAAAGGGATTTTGATGAGCCTAGAAGGTAGGACACGACGGTGTTCCCATCCCAATTGAGCAAACTCACTAGGGAAGTTCGCCCTACAAAATACCGAGGCCACAATAACCTCGTGTTATGTTCCCGTCGGGGAGTAGGGTAACCAGAACTCACTGCGGAGTCTTTTTGCTGTCAGTGGGAAAATTAAAGGTTTCTCCTGCTTTATCTTCTGCACTGACGACACAGAAACTCTCTATTCTTACAGGATTGGTAGCACAAATGTGACTGCCCTGGTGTTGCACAAGTTCATAGGCCACAGTAGCCAATTTCCATTAGGTGGGCTGTGTTCTTGTCTGCCACCTAAGTGGTATATAAACGAGAAGCAAAGATAGGCCCGTATTCCAGTGAGATACTCAGTCCTCGTAATCTCGATTGATAACTAAATCTGAGGACAAATTGTGATCTAGACAACAGCTTCTATATCATCGTGAGAGTTGATTTGCAACTGACCGTTGTTCTGAAATACAGGCCTAGCAGAAAATCCGTTCTTACATAAGTAGAAATACTGACAGAGATAGTACAACAAAACCAAAAGTATCCAACTCTTTGAGCATAATCACATAGATAATATCTAACGCCCCCCTTCAGCACCATCTGCACAAACAATTAAGATAAAGTACAGAGAGTAATGTACCGATAAGTCCCGCAGATAAACAGCCGCGCCATTAGCCTCCTCTAGTGGAGATGTCGCTCATAATGTTCTGAAGGCTTTAACTTATTCGCTACAGACACTAGTTTGTAACTGTGACGAGAATTTAATTCTGTTGGCAGCGATTCGCGCAAGGAGGGGTACCTACGCTACAAGACATAAGCGACGTTTCAAACATGTGCGCTGTTCTCGGCTTGAGAAGTCGGTAGTGATTAAGGATATTACAATTACGTTAAATGTTTCACATATCCTCGATTTAACGTATTGCGTTTGTCAAATTTGTGTGATATTAACACATGTAATATGAATTGGTCGCTGATTGAACATCAATCATTTTTAAATATGTGAGTTAAGTACAATGTTAATTGTGAAGTCTAGTAAATATAGTAAGTAATCACATTAGGTATCATGTTGTACACATTGGTAATCTGAAGCACAAAACTGAATGTGTATAATGTGGTAATCATTGTGATTATTCACTATTTTACTAGATTTTTTTATCGAAATCTCGGCTTTTAGCGAATTAATTCAGTTGGCCTGTATCTCATCACCGATATTTAGGGCAAATGGACAACCTATCATTTAGAATTTGTTTTTTGATAGAAATATTCGCAGTTGAGCATGGAATCTGATTTGTCTGGTAGACGATGATAAGTGTGCTATTTATTAAGTAAGGTAAAAAACGGTATTGGTGAAAAGTGGGTTTATAAAGTCAACAAGGGATCGTCCCCCGGGTCATCAGACATGAGCGAACTAAAAGACACACACAAGAAAAATATTTGAAAAACCCCTCAACGGTCTTTCTGTACATCCATTGTATAACTACAATTTTTCATATACAGATAAGACACCAAGACTTCACCTCGCCTAATAGGAAACTAAAGACAAAATCTCAGAAAAGAGGATCCCCATTACATACATATACCATGTTTCAATGGTGACAGCTTGACGGCCTCATTATATGCTTTTTAACTCCCCGCTTAAAGGATGTACCAGTGTAGGAGAGTAGGAAGAAGGGAAGGTTTTCGTCTTCGCCTATGATTTACGCCTCACCAATCTCGCCTGAATTATCACCAGCCTGTATAATTTGCCTCTATCAGCAATGACGCGACGCCAGCGAGCCTAGTGAGGCTGTAAAATACATCGCTATAAAGCCACGTTGTGATTTCCCGTACCATTGAATTTCACTTCACGTTGCTAATAGCTCATAACGGGGTGCGGGTTGGGTAACCTCCACGTTGGCTTACCTGTTTCTTTTCCCTCTGGACCGCGGTCCTGGGGAACGGAAGCGGGGAGGCTGGTGCACCCTGGACGACGGTTAGTAGACTCTGACTCCAAGGAGAAGGAGCTCCGCTAGCCGTCGACAAATAACCCGACAAGCCCTTTTTAGGGCTAGCTGACCCTGAGGGGGTCGTGGTATGGCGGACCTGCAAGGCTCGCGGGAAGGGATTCGTAGAATCCCTTCCATCCCAAACAGCCCTTTTTAGGGCTAGCCTGTCGCTCCCGGTATCCCTCTGCTTTCAGAGGGGACATGGGGGCGACACAAGGATCCATGGGATCCAGGGACGGGCCGGCCTACTGCTCGCGCAGAGGTTGGCAGGCATTCGTGCCACCGTCGGTGCTGGGAGAGTTGGCTGCTCTCCCGCGTCGCGTAACCTCCAGGATATCGACAACGACCTGAGTGCTAGCCACACTTGGGAAGCCGATATTCTGAAGGCCGCGGGGCTTGCCTTAATTGGCCGGCCCGCGACAAGGAAAAGTCTGAAAAACCCGACAGCGAAGTCGCTTAAAACCTACGGATACCAGGGGACCTCCGTAGTATGTACCCCGCTTCCCGGAATGGCCGTCACCCGGGGAGTGTAATTTTATCGGTTCTACTCGTGGGATTTACATGGAAAATTCATTATTGACATTAAAACCCAAACCAAGCAGAACAGTCTGCGCGGAGGTCGCGCAGCACCACGACGCGGAGGTCGCGTCCCAAACCGCGGTGTCGGAGGAATTCGACACCGCCACGGAGAAGAGTAGGGCGAACAGCCCGGTGGGCCTACAGACCCGGAAATCTGTACGGCGGAAGAGGAGATTCAGGAAGAAGTCTCTTCCTCCTCCTTCCCCTCCACCACAGAAGACGGAGTCGGACTTGGAGCTTACCTTGACCGACTCCTCTTCCACCAGCAGCAGTCACGACGGTGACGAGACGCTGCATCCACCACCGCCGAAGTTGCTAGCGGTCAGCCGCACGCAGCTGCAGCGGGGTGATAGCCTCAGGGCCCCGGAGGATGTGGAAGCGCCGCCGAGTTCCTCCACCTCGGCGGCGTCCTTACCCTTGCCTCCCGCCGACATAATGTCAAAGGAGGTGAAAGAAGCCCTAGAAGGTTGGGCCGGGGCCCGCACCGATTCTCCGACGCCGGAGGAGCACCGGGTCACGCAGGCGACGATGCGGCTTGTCGAGTTCTTCGACCTATTGAGGGCGGAGTTGGCCGAGTTGCGGCTTGACAGGGCTCATCTGGGCAGGAGGCACCTGGAGCTCCTGGAGAGCAATGAGCGGATGGCGGCCGATTACCGCAAGGAGATGGGGAGGATGGCGGCCGATCTGGCGAGCCTCCAAGCGGTCGTCGCTGGGCTGCCGGCGGAGCGCGTTACGCGGTCGGCGCGGCGGCGACTGGTGGCGCAGCCGACGCTGCCGGCGCATCCGCTGTTGCCCGTGCGATCGAGGTCGCCACTGCGGCCGGAGCCGCTGTTGCAGCCGACGCCGTCGGGACGGCCGGCGCGGCCGCTGTTGCCCGTGCGGTCGAGGTCACCGCTGCGGCCGGAGCCTCTAGCGCCGTCGGAGTCGCCGCGGCCGGAGCCGCCGAAGTCGCCGGCCCGACCAGCTCGGCAGGAGTCGCCGGTGCTGCGGCCGGCTCGGCCTGCGGACCCGTTGGCGCTCTGCATGGCGGCAATAGCTGCCATGGAGAAGCGCCAGGAGGAGGCGCTGGCGGAGCAGCGGGCGTGGCGGGTGGCGCAGGAGGAGCGCACCCGGAGCTGGCTGGAGTCCATAATGGACTCCAGCCGCCGACCACCCCTGGCGGCTCCGGCCGGATATGCCGGGGCAGTTAAGAGGGGCCCCACCTGTCCGGTAGTGGCGGGATCCCCGCAGGGGTCGGCCAGCAGCCCGTCCGCTGCGTTTGCCGCCCATGCCGCTCCGCCCGCTCGGGCTGCCCTCGCTGCGGGGGCTGTGAGCCCCCCCCAGGATGCGCAGGTCGCGCGGCCCAGGGGAAGGGGAAAGGGGAAGGGCAAGGGGAAGAAGTCCCCAGCCCTAGCCCCGGCCCCAGCTCTGGCCCGAACTTCGGCGGGTATAGCCGCCACGAGCTCCTCGCCGCAGGGGGGCTGGGAGGTTGCCGGCGCCTCAAAAAAGCGGCGCAAGGCGAACCGAAAGGCAGCCAAAAAGGCCAGGAGGGCTGAGGCTGCTGCGAGGGGAGTGCCAGGGAGGCTGCGCGTCCCCCGCTCAACCGCCGTCGTCCTTACGATGACGGCGGAGGCGGCGGATAGGGGCGTGCAGTACGCCCAGATTGTCACGCAGGCGAGAGCCTGCGTTGACATGAAGGCCCTCGACATGCCGGGCCCCATCCGGGTGAAACCCACTCGGACGGGTGCTCGGCTACTCGAGATCCCAGGCGCTTCGAGCGGTCCCCAGGCTGATGCCCTAGCGGCTAAGCTTAGGGAGACGCTTGACGCAGCCGACGTCCGGGTGTCCAGGCCCAACAAGTGCGCAGAAATGCGCATTTCGGACCTGGACGACTCCATCACGGTGGAGCAAATCCGCCTCACCGTGGCGGAGGCCGGGGGCTGCCCCCTAGAGGCGGTGAAGGTCGGAGCAATCCGCTTCGGCCGCCGTGGACTGGGGGCGGCAGTTGTCGGCTGCCCCATCGCAGCAGCCAAAAAGGCTGCCGACCGGGGGTTCCTCGCCGTTGGAGGCGTGGTGCGGGTGCAGGTCCGGCTCCTGCAGGCTCGACCGACCAGGTGCTTCAGGTGCCTGTCGGTCGGCCACGTGGGGGTGCAGTGCACGGCGGCGGTGACGGTCGGTGACCGCTGCTTCCGCTGTGGCCAACCCGGCCATACGGCCGGTGGATGCGAAGCTCCGCTGCACTGTTTCAGGTGTGCAGCGGGGGGCAAACCGGCCGACCATGGGGTTGGCAGCAAGGCCTGCACCGGGGGGGAGCCAAAGCCGCAAGGCGGGGGCTCCACCCAAAGTTCGCGGCGGGATGCGGAGATGGTTCCATAATGGATCCCCAGCTCCGCATCCTGCAGGCGAACGTGGGCCACGGTGCCGATGCTCAGGGTCTTCTGCTCCAGAGCATGGCACAGTGGTCCATACACGTCGCCGCTGTCGCCGATCCGTACACTCACCGGCCCCTTGGGCCTGCCTGGGTGGTCGACCTGGACGGGTCGGCGGCACTGGTGTACAACGCCGCTATGGGTGCCCCTCCCCCTGTTGTCGTGGCAAGGGAGCATGGCATCGTAGCGGCGCGTGTGGGGGAGATTGCGGTCGTGGCCGTCTATTTCACGCCGAGCCTACACCGACGCATAGGGGAGTACCGGCAGTCGCTGGAGCGACTGACCGACGTCGTCAACGCCTGCCATCCTCATCCGGTTCTTGTGCTCGGGGACTTCAACGCCTGGTCAGTGACCTGGGGGTCCCGGCACACGAACCCACGAGGTAGGGCTCTGGAGAGCTGGGCCGCTAATCACGGTCTAGTTCTCCAGAATCGCGGGGCCGAAGCCACGTTCGTGACCGCGGAGCGCAGTTCGATTATCGACCTATCGTTCGCAGGCGCTTCGCTGTCGCACCGTGTGCGGGACTGGCGTGTTGTTGTGGGGGTGGAGACACTGGCGGATCACCGATACGTTCGGTTTGATGTCTCCCCCCCCGCGGGTGATGCGCCGGTCATACCGGCCCCACGCGAGCCACGCTGGGTGCTTGGGAGACTGAATCGGGAGGTCCTCCTGGAGGCCGCCATCGTACAGGCCTGGGCCATTGCGCCGGACAGGCCTGTCGATATCGACGATGAGGCGGTGTGGTTCCGGGAGGCCATGACTCGTGTCTGCGATGCGGGTATGCCTAGGGCACCACCCTATATTCCGAGGCGTCGGGTCTACTGGTGGTCTGCGGAGATCGCGAGGCTACGGCAAGCCTGCGTGATCGCGCACCGCCGGTGGACCAGACTCCGTAGGAGGCGTAGCCGAACCGCAGATACGGAGCCCCGAGTGGCGGAGCTTCATGTGGGATACAGGGAGGCCAGAGATGCCCTCCGAGCGGAGATTAAGCGGGCGAAAGCCGCGGCTTACAAGGAGCTCATGGAGACGCTGGAGCGGGACCCATGGGGGCGGCCTTACCTTATGGTAAGAGGAAAGCTGCGCCCCCGGGCCCCGCCGTTGACCCGGGTTCTCCAGCCAGCTCTGCTCGGTGGAGTGGTCGAGTCCCTGTTCCCGGCGCGAGCGGAACACGTTCCGCCGCAGATGACTCCGCCACCTCGGTCGCCTGTGGCGCCCAGTGTGGTAGTTGACGACGAAGTCCCCGAGGTCACTTGGGTAGAACTGGAGCTGGCGGTGCGAAGGCTTAGAGCCAAGAAGAGCACCGCCCCGGGACCCGACGGCATTCCAGGCCGCGCGTGGGTCCTAGCTCTGGGAGAAGACGGTCTCGAACCCCGACTTAGAGGGTTCCTCAGCGCATGCTTGGAGCGGGGCCAGTTTCCGAAGATGTGGAAGACGGGGAAACTGGTCCTCATCCGAAAGGAGGGTCGCCCGGCGGACGAACCGTCCGGCTACCGGCCCATTGTGTTGCTCGACGAGGTGGGCAAGCTCTTTGAAAGAGTTATTGCGAAGCGCCTCGTCGAGCACCTCTCTGGTAGGGGGCCGGACCTGGCGGATGCCCAATATGGCTTCCGCCGGTGGCGGTCCACCGTGGATGCCATCATGCGCGTGAGGACTTTGGCGGAGGAGGCAGTTGCCCGGGGCGAGGTGACGTTGGCGGTGTCCTTGGACATCTCCAACGCGTTCAACACCTTGCCCTGGAGTTGCATCAGGGAGGCACTCGTGTACCACGGTGTGCCTCTCTACCTCCGCCGCATAGTCGGGGCGTACCTGACGGAGAGAGCCGTCATCTACCCAAGTGCGACCGGCGTCGGTCGGCGTGAGATGTCGTGCGGTGTTCCACAGGGATCGGTTCTCGGGCCGCTACTGTGGAACATTGGATACGACTGGGTGCTTCGCGGTGAGCTTGCGGACGGCGCCGCCGTCACGTGCTATGCGGACGACACGCTAGTGACGGCGAGCGGGGCTACACACCGCGAAGCGATCCTGAGAGCCACGACCGCGGTTGCTCAAGTCGTGGAACGGATCCGGCGGCTGGGCCTTGAGGTGGCTTTGCATAAATCCGAGGCCATGTTCTTTCATGGACCTCGGCGCACGCCACCACCTGGTTCCAGCCTCACAGTGGGAGGCACTCTCATCGGCATCAAGCCCCAGATGAAATATCTGGGGCTCGTGCTCGACGGCCGGTGGGACTTCGGGAAGCACTTCCGAAGTCTGGGCCCCAAATTGGCGGGCACAGCCAACGCTCTGGCGCGGCTACTGCCCAACCTGAGGGGCCCGGATGACTCCTGCAGGAGACTCTACGCGGGTGTCGTGCGGTCCATGGCCCTGTACGGGTGTCCCGTGTGGGCGGACACCCTGAGTGATCGGCACATGCTTCTGCTGCAGCGTCCGCAGCGGAAGTTGGCGTGCCGCATCATAAGGGGGTACCGCACGATATCATTCAACGCGGCGAGTCTCCTCGCCGGATCGCCACCATGGATCCTGGAAGCGAGATGCCTTTCGGCGCTATACAGGTTCCGAAGGGCGGCGCGGGAGCGGGGTCACGATCCCGAGCCCGAAGAAATTCGGGCCGTGAGATCCCGGCTCCACGGGGAAATGGTGGCAGAATGGGAGAGACGACTTGGGCAACCAAGCGCAGGGCACGCCGTAGTAACGGCGGTAAGACCCATCATGGGGGAGTGGCTAGAGAGGCCACACGGCAGCCTCTCGTACCGTCTGACGCAGATGATCACCGAGCACGGATGCTTCGGAAAATATCTGCGTCGGATGCAGAAAGAGCCAACGTCCGAGTGCCATCACTGCGACGCGAGGGAGGACTCAGGTCCGCACACGCTCACCGAGTGTCCGGCGTGGGAGACGCCGAGGCGGGAGCTTGTGGCGGCCCTGGGAGTGAGGGTTCTCACGCTCTCCACCTTGCTCGCGGCGATGGTTCGCTGCGCGGATGCGTGGGCGGCCGGCGCCTCCTTCTGCGAGCAAGTAATGCTCGTGAAGGAGGAGGCGGGGCGGGAGCGGCAGCGGGAGCGACGAAGGATCGCTAGACAAGCTGCCCGCGCACGAAGGCAACTCGGGCGTCGGAGGTCGATGAACGACCTCCGCCCCCCATGAGCGCCGGCCTGGGGGTGACAGGTGAAGCCGCCTGTCACCCTTGCAGAAGCAGGCCGCGGCGGCGGCGCGCGTGGCGCGCCTCCCCGTTTCCGGGGATGAGTTGGGGACTCTGTGGTCCCCACACCCGAGAAGAGGGCCAGATCGTGAGAGATGGCCCTGGGTCGGCCGGGGTGCGAGGGATATGCCTGTCAACCTCACCTTCGGCAACCGAAACGACCCACAGGCGGCGTGCGTTTTAGTCGGTTCGAGTCCGACATAACCTCCTCCACCGGGTCCGGTGGGGAGGTATCCGTGGGGATTTTGCGCACGTAAAAAAAAAAAAAAAAAAAAAAAGCTCATAACGGTATCTGGTTCCCCACTATCTGCTTACGACAGAGTCTACCTCTAAATTACTTACTGATAACATTCTCAGTAGAATTTGTTATAGATCGCGTCGGTAACTTACTGGTTAAGAAGATCAAGAGGTCCCGGGTTCGAAATCTGGCCATTACACCGCTAGCACAAGCAATTTAGCTTAGTTTAAGGGGTTAGAAAGAATATTAGTAATTGCGTTTGCCGTGGTAAGTGTGGTTCCCGGCAGAGCAGAATTTGAACCAGCCCATCCCGGAAGGCGGCAAAAGGCTCACCCTCTATTACGCGGGACCGAATTTAATTATTGGTGAAATGTGGGTGTAAATTCACCTTTGCCTAAACCTCCGGGTGTAATGGCGTGATTATATGTATGTATGTTACTAATATTATTTTTTACAAAAAAACTTTAAATAAATAAATAAATAAATAAATAAATAAATAAATAAATAAATAAATAAATAAATAAATAAATATTTGTGTGTATAGATTGAATAATGTTTTCGTTTTAAAAGTAAAATTGAGCCTTTTCTTAGAATATTAGAAGACCCATTCTGGCTTCAACTATGACATACTTCCAAAGTTCTTTAAGCCATATTTGAACAAAATCTGTCAATTTTGAAATAAACTTCCATCGGATGGGCCGTGCGCTTGTCTGCCGCCTAAGTAGTATAAAAAATAAGGTATGGAAATTTATCTAAACGAATGATTACATTTATGATCACTGCTCGGCTTCCTTGATTAGAAGCGTGATGCTATTTTGCCTATAACTGTTCTCGATGATTGGACTAATGAAGACAAAAATATTGCCGTCAAGCGGGCACTTAGTCATGGGCTGGGCTGTATGTGTACTGTCGGATGGAAAACAGTCCTATCCCTTAGTCGCCTTTTATTACACCCACAGGAAGAGATGAGGTGGCCTTATTTTACTCCACCGGAGCCAACACGATCTGGCATACTCGTACAATACTTAAGCATTAAAACTGCTGTAAAATCCAATTCCAATTGCGTCCATCAACTTTTAAATAAAGTTAATCACGGCGCAGCCCGGCAGATATAAAATGTAAAGTTGTCGATATTATGATGATCATGCTTTAGAAACCTGTTGTCAATTAGACTTCGCCTTGCCTGATGGTAAGCTGCAGGCAAAGTCTCAGAAAAAAGGGTATCCATTACTTACATATACCATGTGACAATGGTGACACTCAGCTTGAAGGCCTCATCATATACTTTTCACGCCCCGCTTAAAGGATTCATTAAAAATCCAATCATTAACTTTATCAAAGTATAAATTTGTAAGAAACTTAAGAATAGTCTTTCTCGGGAACGAGGACGAAAATCTGAGGATATAATGTGACGTCATTATGATGCGGTATCGATGGCATTATCACGCCGCACAGTAGCACAGGATAATCACAGAGAAGACAGACAATTACAGAGGTGATATAAAGGGATTTCCTGTTCGAATCTCGAGCCATCCGTTGGAGCAATACAGTCAGCAACAAAAATAGTAACACGTATATTTTCAAAATTGTAGCGCACTCAATAAAATAAATGCAGTATTTTTTTTTTATACCACTTAGTTGGTAGACAAGCACACGGCCCACCTGATGGAAAGTGGTTACCGTGGCCTATGGACGTTTGTAACACCAGAGGAGTCACAATCGCGCTGCCAACCCTGTAAGTAGAGTCTCTGTGCGATGGCACTTGTCCTGCTTTGTCTTCTAAACTGATGAGTTTAGAAGACAAAGCAGGACCAGCCTTTAGTCTTCCCACTGACAGCACAAATTCTCCAGTGAGCTCTGGCTACCCTACTCACCGCTGGAAACACAACACGAAGTTATTATGGCCGCGGTATTCTGTAGGGCGGAGGTACTTCCCCAGTCGGACTGCTCACAGTATTAGAAAGTGCGATTGTAGTTTAATGGCTAGGGCGTTGGATGGCTATCGTAATCGATCATTTTTTTTTTAAATTAATTTCATACATTATACTATCTGTCTTTTGAGTGAGCACTTAGCTAAGGGGGTCAATCAATCAATCAGCCCACTGCAGTCCACTGCTGGACATAGGCCTTGCCCAATGTGCGCCATTTTGTCCGATCCTCCGCCTTCCGCATCCAGTCTGTCCCAGCCACCTTTTTCAGGTCGTCCGTCCATCTGGCTAGGGGGCGTCCTACCTTCTCGCGGTCTCCACTCTAGGACTCGTTTGCTCCAACGGCCATCGGTCCGTCGGCAGACGAGCACACAGCCCACCTGATGAAAAGTGGTTAGCACCAGTGCTACCGTCCCTATAAGAACAGAGAGTTTCTTTGCCGTCAGTGCAGAAGAAACAATCAGGACAAGCCTTTAGTCAGCAGTGACAGCACAAAAACTATCCAGTGAGCTCTGGCTGTCCTACTCACCGCCGGGAACACAACACAAGGTTATTATAGCCATGGTATTCTGTAGGCTGGAAGTACTTCCCCATTTGGACTGCTCAATTGGGACGTGAATACCATGGTGTGTAGGACTCCTGGATTATAGATAATATACAGTTGTAGAACTGTTTTAGATCTCTGACAATTATTTCTTACTTTCGAAAATAAACAGGTACAGGTATGAGATGAGTACGTAAAAGAAATACATACCTCTATTGCTAACGCTACAAACATCAAAGTAGTCTGGTAGCCTCTCGGGGAATCGTGGCGGGAAGTCGTTTACCAATCGCAGCGTCCGTAAGGAACGATCCTACATAGAATGAATTGAACGCGGTCAGTCCTCCGCCGGATCACTAGGCACTTAATGCGACACGAGGACACTATTTATTTTCTCTTTTATTTCTTCATTTTTACTTTTATTCGATGGATTTCAGGCATACGTTGTACCGAACGAATATCCTCATAATAGGTGCATCTAAACTTAACACTTTAGAGCTCAGAATTCGTTTACTGTTTTTGATTAGTTTATCGACTTTTCTGGCAACGACTGCGGAATCTCAGATATTAAATTTTATATTGTGTTTTGGCTATTTTGCATGTATCTGTAGATAGAAGTTAGATATCGTTAAGATAAGGGGTGCTTCCCTTGCATTACACCATGGTATTGTATAAATGTATGTAGGCCTAAAACAAACTCTGCACTAACAATAACATTAACGACCACTTTAAAAAAAAAAATGAAAAAGTACATCAAAATCTATTAAATAGAAGTCAAAACGTAAACGTAAACGCAGGTTGGTTAATGAATACATTTAATTTCAATTAACGTTACCGTTTACAATTCCAGTTCAGCCTCCGGAGTCCCGCGCCACGAGAGCGAACGTGAGGCCATAGATTAACACAACTTCGTGAAATTCCATAAAACGTGATTTGTAAAAGTGAAACTCCTATCAAAGCCTCCGTAAAAACTTTTAAACGATCACATTGAATTACGAGCAAGTTGTGAGGCTCTTTTGTTTGTAATTTCTTTACTAATTTCTACTCTTTGTACCTTTATAGCGTTATTGCCTTTTGTACAAGAGGTAATTGAATTAGTTAGTAGCTTTGGGCTCCGACCGAACAATTGGTAGGACTCCTAGGAGGCAGGACTCTATTATCGCCTGGGGACGCGATAAAACTCTCATTACTTGTTTCGTTTAATTCTGTGTGCTATAAGTTATGTTAGTGGGTTATTTTTGTTCGATGAACATTTTCTATTGTCTAACTATTAGCTTTAACGTAAATAAATAAGATGTACTATAATATAGGCGCTGAAAGATTCGTCACAAGAGCAGATTTATTTCTTTATCACTCAAAAATGTTCTGTAATATTCATCTACAACCTCTAAGTTCTCATCTATATGTACCGTATAACCTCCTTGCACGGTTTAGACTCTCGATTTTTCCTCCTGTAGTTTAGCACCCGTTCGATCCTTTATTAAATATCGTGTTTCTATTGACTTCATTACACACACACTTATATGATAGATATGTGTGTGTGTATAGATGAAATAATGATAATATAGAAAAAAAGGTATGTTAATAGCACTCGAAAGCTTTCTGTCAATCTGTCTATCTATATCCGTAGTTATAAGATTACAGTCAAGTGACTTACCATCAGGAGGTAAACTCGAAGCAACCTGTATCACGTACGATGTGTTTCTAAGTCAGTGCTCAAGTTATATGTAAGCTGCCGCCTGTGGAATTGCAATTCCAACGCAGTGCCATCTCATTACCGTGTCGCGTGTGTAGTGTACAATCACACGGGCCTGGGGCGGTGTATATCGACGCAATTTAACGTATGAGAGAACGTAATTGATGTTAGGAGACTGTGGCGTCACCTTTTAGGTAATTGTAGCGAGTGATTAACGGTTACATACGTATTATACATGCGATCATCTTCATTCTATGAGATTATTACCAACTCAGTTGCAGACAGCTTTCCAGTCTAACGGCGATGCGGTTTTACCTTGATATTTCTCGTGAAGTGACTGCCATCTGTTAGACTAGTCTGACTTTTGTGGGTACAACAACCTGTAACGGCTGCCCTAGTTATTCGAATGACAACATAAATACGACTTAACGTGCTCTCTGAGGCACGATCAGACTTATACAAACAGCCATATTCATGCATACACATTTTTATACTGACCGGGATCGAATCCGCACCACCTATGTAGCAGTTACATTTGAACTACCGCCACTCCACACCACGCTTACACAATATACATGTAATCCTCACTAACATAGGTACCATCTGATGCCCCCGCGTGGACGTCCATTATATTCTACTCAACCAAACGCAGCCACGCACACAGTAGTTTTTAAAGCCAGAACTAGACCTTTCTAATATGCTAGCGAGTTCGATGCTGTATTATATAATCGTCTCATATATTAATAAAACACTTGTACTCTTTCACTGTATTTATGCCTACAATGTGGAGTTCTTCAAGAGGGGCATCAGAAGGTTTCTTCATGGTCGGCAGCGCGAGTGTAACACCCCTGGTGTTGCATACGTCCATAGGCCACGGTAACCGCTTCCCATCAGGTGAGCCGTGTGTTTGTCTGCCCTCTAAGTGATATATAAAAAAAAACTCAACCGGTTTCGTCTTCCGGCATTCTCCAAGGTTTATAAAACTGTTAACCGTCGTTAAAACTTTGAGAATACCGTAACGCAAAACCAGAGGTTCAAAATAAATACAGTGAAAGAGTACAAGTGTTGTATCAATATGTGGAACAATAAATTTCACCAAGTGCCATCAATGATCGGTATAAATAGACTCTAGATGTCTCTACAGGTATACGTAACCATTAATATAAATAAACTAGGGATGTCGGTTATCGTAAGCTCTAATCTATTTGTGTACTAAATTTTACCACGATCGGCCTAGTGCTCTAGATGTGAAAACGTAACAAACAGACAGACAGGGTTACTTTCACATACATAATATTAGTAAGGATTAACAAAACTTTTTAGATTAACCTACTCATACTACGCTTCCGATACGAACAAGAGAAAATAACCCTCCGCTCACAAAATATATTGCATTTTATCCGATCGCTATTCCGAAGTGGCTGTTTGTATCTCTCTTGTTTAATGTATTAATCATAACTCGCGCTCATAAGTGGTTACTGGGGGCAAGATACATATTATCGATACGGTACATTTCGCCATTCCTGACAATGATAAATGAATACCCCAAACACTCACATACAACATACGGCTGTGGATTCTTTGAGCTGTACAGTCGGCTTCAAATCGAGCTTGACTAAACAGAATACTATAAAACAGTTGGTATATATTTAAGTTCGTTTTGAGACTTTGCTAGTCAAGATCATTCCGGCCTGGGGGTGACAGGTGGAGCCGCCTGTCACCCTGGCAGAAGCAGGCCGCGGCGGTGGCGCACGTGGCGCGCCTCCCCGTTTCCGGGGACGAGTTGGGGACTCTGTAATCCCCACACCCGAGAAGAGGGTCAGATCGTGAGAGATGGCCCTGAGTCGGCCAGGGTGCGAGGGATATGCCTGTCAACCTCACCTTCGGCAACCAAAGCGACCCACAGGCGGCGTGCGTTTTGGTCGGTTCGAGTCCGACATAACCTCCTCCACCGGCTCCGGTGGGGAGGCATCCGTGGGGATTTTGCGCACGTAAAAAAAAAAGTCAAGATCATTTGTCAATTTTAAAATAAACACGCAGAGTACATTTCATTTAACCGTTTATATGAAATTTACAGCCTACAGATGACGTGATCTAAATTTAGGCCATAAATAAAAAGAAATATAAAATTTCTAGAAAAATATATCATCACTGTAACAAAATATACATAAAGGTCTACACCTGTCACTCTGGCAGAAGCAGGCCGCCGCGGCGGCATACCTAACGCGCCTCCCCGTTTCCGGGGACGAGTTGGGGACTCTGTAGTCCCCACACACCCGAGGAGAGGGACAGATCTTGAGAGATGGCCCTCGGCCGGAGTGCGAGAGATATGCTTGTCAACCTCGCCTTCGGCAACCAAAGCGACCCACAGGCGGCGTGCGTTTTAGTCGGTTCGAGTCCGACATAATCTCTTCCTCCGGCTCCGGTGGGGGGTATACGTGGGGATTTTGCGCACGTAAAAAGAAATGTCTACATACTCTATATGAAACATGGGTGTGGTCCAATTGATACTAGTATCAATCGGATATTCATCGCCATTTACTTTGGTTTCGTTGGAGCCCTTGTTTATGTTAGAAACGTCATCGTATTGAACAATGACATATCAGAAGAAGCCTACATTCAGTATGAACAATAAAAACGCACATCAAAATGGAGCTGGTTCATCACAACTTCAGAATAAAATCAAAAGAATACATTACAGACACCTTAATTAAATGTCTAGCATTCAAATAAGTTATTAGGTTATCTGATGCGGACTGTACAAATATGAGCGACATATTATGGGTCGTAATCAAATCTGCTCTGTGTATTTTATTCCTCACATTATAACATGTTAAGTTAACAATATGCCATTAAGTTACATGGGAGCATCCCGCCCCATCATTGGATTATCCAATCTCTGGCAAATAGAACGGTATTCGCAAATAAAGTAATTCGATTTTACGTACTATATATATTGTACTGGCTCTCTCGTCGAAACATTGTTTGACATTCGATATGTTGTCCCTCTCTTTGGTAGCGACATGCCTGCTTTCTGGAAGTACTTGTACCTTCCGATGAGTGCTCATTCTTCTGTTCCCTCTCCAGTGTTGCAATCGTTCAGAGGTTATAACAGTTTACCATTAAATCGACTTTGCCTTATGAAAGCGATGGAAGCACTCACACTCTACCTTAAGCTTTCTATTAGGCGAGGAGAAGTTATAATAATGTGTCCTATGTAAAAAATCGTGTATTATATATTGCTTTATTAATAGTATTGAAATAATTACACAATACTGTGATAATAAACTGTATTATTAGTAATCTGATCCCTCATTGGTATTACTATGTCACACGTATGTTTTGCAATTTGCAATCGGATTTACAATACAACATCGAGTGTGCCAAAATTGCATTAACGCGCTTCAGTTTTAATTATACGCTTCAATAATTTGAAATTTGATGTACAAATTTTATGCGAATAATCTCATTCTGAACATTAATATTCAATGTGCATGTTGTATTCATTACGAATTTTGTCAAAGCGAATGAATTGTATCAAATTAACTGCAGAAAATTTACGCATTTTGAATATTTTAAAATACAAAAACGCCTCGTTACCATTCCCTGTCGACATCAAACTTGATTAAAAACATTTCATTTTTCTTTGCCAAAGCTTGAAGAAAGAGGTGTCGGGCTTGTTTGTAACTTTTTAATTATAAATGAAACAATAGTCGCAGGGCTAAGAGGGTGCGAGGGGTGAAGCTGTGTATTGTTTGTCCCCGCGGTTAAATCGTGACCGAAGCCTGCTCGCCACGGAGAGGAAATTAGAACACCAGCTCCACTATAAGCCCGTGTATAAATTATTCGCTAGTACGTTTAGTAGTTCTGAGCCACATTTACATTCACGGCAATCGTTTGCTTCCCTTCAGTTTTCTTGCGGCTTCAACGGTTGAAGTTTTATATTTCTTTTCAGTTCGTAAACAAAATATCAAGAGAAGCATTACAAATAATGGATTTAGGTTACCATTTAAACGTATTTGCTAGAAATATGGTTTTGATATAAATTGAAATTATAGGTTGATTTTTATATAATACCTAGCTATGCATGACACTATATTATACATTCACACACATCTCCGCCCTTAATCTAACCTTATTCGAACTCGGAGTCCTAAATTTGAAGACCGACACCTGAATCACTTAGCTACAGATCTTCTACATATAGCTTAGTGGTCGTCTTCTCTCCACGTGACCGTTCTTTCTGCCTTCAGTCTGTGCCCCAGAATCATATCAGCAATATCACTAGCTTTTTTATACTACTTAGGTAGCCAGAACGCATACAGGCAAACGCCCAACCTGATGGACGTACCATAGGCCACGGTAACACCAGAGGCGGTACACTCATGCTGCCGACCCGAAAAAACCTTTAATATCCTTCTTGAAAGATCCCATATTGTATTCACTTGGATTGTAACCGCAGCAGGGAGTTCATTCCACAGCTTGAGCGTGCGTGGGATGAAGTTCCTTTCATAGCGCACAGTTTGCACCCTTTTCGGTCGCAATGTGTGAGGATGAATTCCCTGTCTATGGGGAGTAGTGTGATGATTTCTAGTGTATTCGGTTGCAGAATTTATCAAACCCATGAGTCAATCCACCTACACACCTATTACTAGTTAAACACCCTGAAGCAGGCGGAATCGTGGTATTTGCTGCCACTGCCAATGAGCTGAACTTTATACTGCCAATGAGCTGGTTTTCTCGGCGAAATAGTCTCTCTTACTCGACACCTATCAAAGTGTAGGGAATGTTGGAGTCTTGGTTACTTGTTTACTTCGCTTCCCTTTTTCCTGTTCTCCTCGTATTAATTTAATTGCTTTTCAGTATTAGCTTAAGACAAAATGGATGGTTACTGATGTGTTGCTATTTCAGTCTCAAGCAATTTATATTCATTAAGATGTCTACTACAGATTATTCGGTACGTTGGCTAGTAGAACTGAAATAACTATAAACTCTAATTCCACTAGAATACACACATACATAGTTCTCTCCCTCACTTGGAGGTGTATCGTAAAAAGAAATGAACTAATTAATAAAATAAATAACACTTTCTACCATAAAACAACAGCGACACGCAGGAAATAAAATGAGTTTTAGTTTATCTATAATTAGAGACAAGTGAGCTTGGACATTTTGGTTTACACAGTTAAATTAGAAGACTGAAGCAGCAACAAAGGTGGGGGAGGTAATAATTAGTAAAGTTAAAGATGGGGAAAATGAGAGAAAATACACAAAAGTAAACGAAGGAAGATGGGCCCCTAGCACACCAGTCGTATAAATGCAGCTCCTACATAATTTACTACAAAATAATAAATTATGATTCATGTGATTATCTCAGACACCGTGTTTCAAAGGTAAAACGATACCTTTGATCTGGTTTCCAATTTTTGTCACTGACTCGTAAAATCTAAGATATGCTTAGAACGTAAAATTACATTCTTATATATTAAAATGTTTGAAACATAAACTCGTAATTTTGATAAGATTAGTTACGATTAGTAATTACATGAGGAGAGAATATATTATTATGTTTGGGATGATGGTACTTAATTACACAAGTCTCCTCTCCTCTCCTCAAGTTACTAATAAAACGTAGGCCATGTTGTAATAATACGCGGTTTACTCGAGTATGCTAAGGTTTTTAGATTTATTTCTTAACTAGCTGTTGCCCGCGGCTCCGCCCGCGTGGATGTCGGTTATCACATAGTGTGGAGTCAACGCTATTGAGCACAAAAACGTCATAACTACGTCATAGTAGCTTTATGCATGCAAAGTATCAGCCCGATCAGTTTAAACTTGACAAAGTTTCATACAAACTTTCATCCCCTTAGGGATAGAATTAATCAAAATCCTTTCTTAGCGGATGCCTGCGTCATAACATCTACGTGCATGCCAAATTTCAGCCCGATCCGTCCAGTGGTTTGGGCTGTGCGTTGATAGATCACTATATCAGTCAGTCAGTCAGTCACCTTTGTGTTATTTTTTTTTTTTTATATAGGACACGCCAACTTGACCTCACCTCGCCTGATGGTAAGCTAAAGGCAAAGTCTCAGGAAAAGAGGGTCACCATTACAGACACTAAGTGCTACAATGGTGGCACTCAGCTTGGCGGCCTCATCAGATGCTTTTTCACGCCCCGCTTAAAGGCCCCGGGACTGTAGGAAGAAGGAAACACGTGTGCTGGTAATGAATTCCAGGTCTTGGTGGTGCGGCAAAGAAAGAGTCTCCGAACCGCTTGGTTCTTGCTCGTATATTCTGCACAGTGTGAGGGTGACATCTAAGGCCTGCACGTGTTGTCCTATGTAGGAAAGGAGATGGTGGGATTAGTTGGAAGAGCTCGTCAGAACACTCACCGTGGTAGAGACGGTAAAATACAGCCAAGGAAGCAATATCTCTACGCATCTGCAAAGGCTCGAGGGTGTTCGTGACCTCAGGGTTCCCAATAATTCGGACCGCGCGTCGCTGCAACCTGTCGAGAGCATCTAGTAGGTATTTCGCGAAGCCATCCCAGAGATGCGAGCAGTATTCCACGCAGGAGCGAATTTGTGTCCTGTGTTTGTGTATAGAGAAGACACCGCTGCTCCGGCGTGAAAAAACGTCTCACTTTGTTTAGGAGTCCGAGTTTCCGCGAGGCTGTTTTGATAATGCTCTCGATGAAATTTCTGTTATTCAGTTTGCATCGAATATCCATGCCTAGGATATTGAGATTGTCCTGCAGTGGCAGTGGCGTGCTCTGAAGAGTGGGAAGGGGAAGGAAAGAAGATACCTTTGCTGTGAACGCACAAGCCTGCGTCTTCTTGGCATTGAACTCGACCATGTTCTCAGAGCCCCATTGAGAAATGTGATTCAAGATCCGGTCCAGTTCAGTGACAAGAAGCTGTCTTTTTTCCACGATATCAGACTGTTTGGCCGCAGGTTGTCCGTGATAACTCCCGTGTAAGGTGCTATCGTCTGCATAGCAATGTATGCTGCCGGTGGACAGCATGTCGTTGATATGCAGAAGAAAGAGAGCGGGAGATAATATAGACCCCTGCGGTACGCCAGCATTTATTTGCTAGAACTCTGCAAGTCCATCACAGAGGACGCGGATACGGCGCTCCCGCAGGAAACTAGCAATCCAGATGCACAGTCTAGGAGGCAGACCAAAGGCTGGTAGCTTGGAGAGAAGCGATTTGTGCCAGACTCTATCGAAAGCTTTGGCGATATCAAGAGTAATTGCCAGTGATCGCCGTGCTTGTCCATAGCCTCACCGCAAAGATGGGTAACGTATGCTAGAAGATCTCCCGTTGACCGTTTCGGCCTGAAGCCATATTGCCGGTCATTAATTAAGGAGTGATCCTCTAGGTGACGCATGAGCTGTTTGTTAATGATGTGCTCGAAGACCTTGCACAGCACTGAGGTGACGGCTATGGGTCGATAGTTGGCTGGCTCTGAGCGATCCCCCTTCTTGGGGATCGGCTGTACATTCGCCTCTTTCCAAGCCGAAGGCACTGTACCCGAGCTGTATTTAGAAGATATTATATTACAGATTAATTAAACTTTAAATAATTAAGATGATGGTTAGGGAGGGAACTTGTCACGCCCTTTCAGTTTGTAAATGACAATTCTATGTACAAAGATTTGTTTCTTTTTATAAGGTTATAAATATTTACTTAATTAAGAAATATTACATAGTTAATATGTAAAACTTAAGTACGCCGAGTTGGAATCGCTTTACCATTTCGTACCAGTAGCGGTGGAGACCCTGGGGAGCTGGGCAAAGAGACCAAAAGCCTTGTAAGGGCAATTGGGCAGAGGCTACTGGTGACTCTGGCTCTGGCTGGTGTGGAAACGTAGCAAGTGTGATGGGCGCCTTTTCACGGGGGGTGATCAGGGGCGGGTTATTCAATTCATATTAATATTGACATGCATGCATGAAGAATGTAATGAGAGTGAATGAAGCGAGAGTAATATGTCAGTATCGTAACAAATTGAGATCCGTGAACTCTGCCTACCCATTTGGGAAACAGGAGTGATTTTATGTATGTATGTATATTATTTATTTACGATGGTTCAAGTAAGGTGACATGAATTAAATAAATAAATGTTTCCTATAAATATAGGCTATCTCCAGAATTATAAGTACTATCCGTCTAGATAGGGTTAAAATCCTAGAGCTAATATCCTATCCCGTATTTTATTATTAGACTCGCGTTATGTTGACTGTATAACCCTGCTCGTTATTAATTCTCATATCAAATCAAGTTTAATCAAATACCAAAAAGGTTATTCGGCAATTAAGACTTAATTTTCACTGTCGATATTAAACTATACCTAACACAACGTTTATCATTTATACAAGAGTTATTACAATATGGCCGTCTCGGTGCTGAGCCGACCTCACAATGGACCCGTTTCCGTTCGCAAACGTAATAACATACGCGTCATATGCCGCAACCCGCAATAATGACATAAAAGCTAAATTATTATTGGTTTCTGTTTACCCTATTCACGAATTTCTATATTTCTTGTTTCTGATAGGATTCGTGAGTATTTTTATATGGTAAAACACGGTAATATTTTGAAAATAAAATGCACCCTATTAAGTGACATATACCTACCCGACATATCACCTTCTTTTTTTTTAATGTGCGCAAAATCCCCACGGTTGCCCCCACCACTGACGCCGGTAGGGGAGGTTTTGCATTGGTTTAGTCGTTTTTTTATATACAACTTAGGTGGAAGACAAGCACGCGGCCCACCTGATGGAAAGTGGTTACCGTGACCTATGAACGTGTGTAACACCAGTGGAGTTACACCCATGCTGCTGACCCTGTAAGAAGAGAGATTTTCTGTACCTTCAGTACAGAACACTAAATCAGGACAAGCCTTAGGTCTTCCCACTGACAGCACTAAAACTATCCAGTGAGCTCTGGCTACCCTACTCACCACCGGGAATACAACACGAGGTTATTATAGCCGTGGTAGTCTGTAGGGTGAAGGTACTTCCACAGTCGGACTGCTCAATTGGGACGGAAATACCGTCGTGTCCTACCTCCTATAGTGCCCTGGGCTCCGGAGAGCACATTAAGCCTTCGTCAGAATTATCAAACGAACATCTATGACAGGCGTAATGGGTAATTGGAGCCATGAAAAGACAAAAACTGGTCTAGCTATAAATACCTATATATCGCCATTGAGCTGTGAATGTCAGACGTCAGTCGTTTCACGGAAAATATCGAAGTACTTTCGCAATTAGACTGGTAAAGCAGACCGCAGATTCCAAGGTGAGAACTTCGGATGCGATTGGGATTAACGCTTAGAGAAGAAAATAGCTCTTTAAGTATTATCCTTCCAAACGATGTAACGTTTTCCTTTGTAATAATTTGTACTAAAACGCCCAGAAGCCGCTCAATCGGTCCCAATGGGCTATTAGACGGAATCACAGCGACATCTGACGATAGATTCTCTGCGGAATCGCCATTACGCACATTAGTCGCTACTTTGCCATAGAGTAATGATGGTGTAATAGACATAATAGCACATTCTCATTATTTAGAGATCGTTAAAGCTATTGGGCGCCTAGTTATTGCACTGTATCAGTGTATAGAACTGTTAGTTATACATTTTACAGCAAAACTTCAACGATATTGGCTACATATTACCTAGTATACAGTTCCTTGTAATTACTCAATAGCTCAATCAGATTATCATAAGTCATTTATAACTTTATAAATCATAAACCTGGAGGTTTTTGGGCTGTTAGTAAGAAAAACAAAGGCTTGTCCTGCTTTGTCTTCTACCCTGACGACACAGAAACTCTCTGTGCTTACAGACTCGGTAGTACGAGTGTGACTTCTCTGGTTTTGCACACGTCCATAGGCCACAGTAATATTTTCCATCAGGTGAGCCATGTGCTTGTTTACCACCTTAGTGGTATAAAAAAACCGTCGGATAATCTGTGTAGGTATTATCAGTTTTAGTAATTATTTTATGGTAGATAGATATATTTTTATTTATTTTGTGAAATAACATATGAGGTTTCTGAAGAAGGGTATTGTAAAATTTCTTCAGGGTTGGCAGCACGACTGTAACGTCCGTGGTGTTGCATGCATCTGTATGCCACGGTAACCACTCTACCAGGTGGGCAGTGTGCTTGTCTGCCATCTAAGTGCCACAAAAATGATAACTTTTTTCCTTCACCTTCCGTTGCCTCTCTTTCAACTCACTTAACTATACTAATTGCAAATCAGCTTTATCAATATATAATGCTGCGACTCGCCGGTATAGGCTAGGGAGTAACAACCAGGAATTTGGGAGGCTTATTTCGAGACGTGGGTCCAATAAGTGGGTTGAGCCTCTGATGAGACGAATGAACTGATGTGGGGTGTGCTCGAATACATTCTACGCCAATTCGTTTGTATTATCCTAATTTAATTGTTTCTTAACAATCTAAGAATATATTACTTGATTTTTAAGGTTCCGTACTTCAAAGGGAAAAAAACGCCACCCTTAGAGTAAAAGGAGGTAGGACACGGCGGTATTTCCGCCCAATTGAGCAGTCCGACTGGGGAAGTACCTTCGCCCTTTAGAATGTCGCAGCCATAATAACTTTGGGTTGTGTTCCCAGCGGTGAGTAGGGTAGCCAGAGCTCACTGGAGATTTTTTGCTGTTGGTGGGTAGAATAAAAGCTTGTCCTGCTTTATCTTCTACACTGACGGCACAGAAACTCTGTGCTTACAGGATCGGCAGCGCGAATGTGGCTCCTTTGGTCCATAGACCACGGTAACCACTTTCCATCAGGTGGGTCGTGAGCTTCTCTGCCACCTAAGTGGTATAAAAAAAGATCACTTCGTTCTACGTCTATCCGTTTGCTTATCTGTTCGTCTGTCTGCCAAGACATTTTCTCAGGAATGCGTGAATGTATCAAGTTGAAATTTATACCACATACTCAAGCCTCCAACATCTTGAAACTGTGCAAAAAGCCAACTTCTAAGTCAACGCATTCAAAATATATTAAGGCTTATGTAGTTTAGTTACGGTACTCTCGGTGCAAGAGTCCGACTCGCACCTGACCGTCTTTTTATTTTAGCTGGCTACATAGAAAAATCTTCGCAGGCTACTCTTTGTCATAATTTTTACCTAAATCTATTTATTTCATCAGTTAGCTTTAGAAGTAATCAAATCATTAAGAATAAAGTAGATTTGCAGTTTTAGCTTAGAGCTATTAGACACGTTGGTAAACATTCTAATATGGTTTCTATTTAAATTCAGTTATATCCAGTATATCTTGAGCTGTTTTTGTGTAAAGATAGCAAGGCGTTATGATTACAGCACAAATATTTTGGCCCCAGACATTGCTTTTGTTGAAAGTTGTGTGAAAGAAAATGAATAATTAAGGCGAAGGTTGCCAACAAGATTGGTGCAAGTTGAATAGAATATTTAATTTACACTTGTCACCTCATTTCTGTTAATAGGTTCATTTTTTTTCTAATTATATTGGAAGTAGATGGGCGAATATAAGAGGGACAAGAAATGTTAAAATAAAGGTATGATTCCGAAATCTGCAGCAAACAGTACTAACGGTCCCCATATAATCTTTATGAGTTTAAATGACATTACATGCCGAGCTACGTAGCACTGTCGTTGCAGCAGTGCTGTGTAGTAGTACTACATGCAAATGAATAAATAATAGCACATCACCACGAACAACGCAGCACTGCTGTTGCGTGTCGCACCATTACGGCCTGGAATTCATTACCAGCTCACGTGTTTCCTTCTTC
This sequence comes from Eilema griseolum, assembly GCA_963662185.1. Classification (NCBI taxonomy): domain Eukaryota; kingdom Metazoa; phylum Arthropoda; class Insecta; order Lepidoptera; family Erebidae; genus Eilema; species Eilema griseolum. The sequence goes on from OY759240.1 coordinate 27,433,527, forward strand.
CTAGAATCCTAGGTTCTTGAAGCAGGGCGTGAAAAAGCATATGATGAGGCTGTCAAGCTGAGTGTCACCATTGTATCATCGTATATGTAATTAATGGTGATCCTCTTTTCTGAGACTTTACCTTCAGCTTACCATCAGTTGAGGCGGAGTCTAATTGACGTGTCCTATGTAAATATATAAAAAAACTGCTACGTGCTGCAGAGTTCCGAAACATACCTTAAGGATCACACTTGTAATGCTGGTCTTCTCGGCTCTCTTTGGGATAAGGGGTTTATAATAAATACAGCAGGCATTAGTTTCGCGGGAATTCTTTCAGTTGACGAAATGTGGCTACACCTTAATGTAAACAATATTCCTAAAATATTGCCTAGTAGATAGATATTTGCGCTATCGTACTATAGAGAGACATGTTTCTTTTTTCTTCGGCTTTTAGTGCTCCCTACGGGAAGGTACTCTTGTTCTTGCGTTCTTGATGTAGCCTAGATAAAAGTTAAACAAATAAAAACTTATTGTGCCATATTTGCCTAAGTACTAATGCCTCTGGCGTGAAATAAAACTTTATTTATCTGTGTGTATGAGTGAGTACGAGTACAGAGGAAATTTATGAATACTGGGTGCAAAGGTGATAAAATATGAAGGAAAAAAATAAATTATGAAAAATAAAAAACCCGACTGCTGATGCGCTGCGGTACCCATTATTTTTCTGATATGCAAGTGGGTTAATTATTTACTTTACTTTATCCTTTTTTATGTAATCGTCATCTAATTTCCATCATTTTGATACCCTACTCATAAGTTTGAGTGAAAATATTTGTTCACATTTTTCATGCACTAGAACAGTTGGGAGAAAAATAAATTTCATTTGAGATATCAATAATTAAAATAGGTGTTTTGGTTCAGAAGATATCCCCCTGACCGCGTCGTCCGACTGCTTCGTCCGACTGATCGGAAGACGCGGACTATTTTTTCCGGTTCCTCCGACTGATCGGAATGAGGTAATAAAAATAATACAAACATACATCAAACACAACATCAAATAATACAAACACAACCTTTCTTGGCAGTCGGATAAAAAGAAGAAATTGGTTAAGTAATTAAAAATAAATTGAACCAGACGTTTAGTTCAAAACAAAAATAATCTCGACTCATTGTATTTGTCGGAGAGGTGCTCGAAGTGTTTTCAAGGAGCTTTTATAAAAGAGGTAAAATTTTTGACGTCGGAGTTTTATCACAATATTGACGCAGAGAAAGCGGAGCGGAGCACCCTCCACCCGAGTGTCTCGTCGAACAATAGCTAGAAACGTTGCTACATTTTGCGGGAAAGTACTAGGTCCGTCGCAACAGATCACACGATCCAATTGAATAACGAACTGATTACGATAAGTCCTTCTGTGAATATTCTGGACCTTTAAAATGGGTATGAATGTTAGATATGACTATGATTTCTTTATAACAGAACATCGCCGCCATAGTGACCTCGTGTTAAGTAGTCAGAGCTCCCTGGAAGGTTTTTAAGCTGTCAACGGGAAGACCAAAGGTTTGTCCTGCTTTGTTTTCTGCACTGACAGCATCCAAACTCACTGTATTTACAGGGTCGGTAGCACGAGGGTCTCTCCTTGTGTTTCACACGTCCATAGTGGACCGTGTACTTGTCTGCCACCTAAGCCTACAGATATCTATTGCCAATAAGATTTGTAGTGATTTTTTTTATTAATTAGATTTGTATGGATGTTATTTGTGATTCATTTTAACATTTCGTACATTATTACTTCTTTCTAATATTTTAAACAGACATAACTTCCTCGCTATGGAACGATTTCATTAATGTTTTTTAGAGACTGTGACAAGTCGGTTTCCCTTGTCCTGGATAAGGGAATGTAAATCACGCAGATAATGTATTCAGAACCGGAATCAAACTCACATTACTGTGTTGTAATGTCGTTTAAGTATTATTTTAGGTAAATAGTCTAGATATAAAAATAAGCTCTTGAAGTATGTAAGGATCAATATAAGAGGCGGGCTGTTGTCTCTGCCTACCCAAGCATAATATGTAAATTTTTATACACCTATAAAAAAAGGCACATAAAAATACAATTTGTGCAAAAATATCTTTGGGAGACCAAAGAAGTTGTTTGAAGTCGTAAATAATGACATGCGAGCCGAGTATGGGTGTTACTGTCATGGATGTCCAAGGATGGAGGAGAAAAAGTTGAAATGAAGACTTCGAGGTGAAGACCTCGGATGCAGTCAGGACACAGCGTTGATATGATAAACATAATATGCTAAACTATATAGGTAGCTTGGACTATAATTAGCCCCACAGTAAGGTAGCGGGTAATAAAATAATCTTAAGACCACACTCATTGCACACTGTTCAAATACCCACATTCTGTGAGCGTTCGTTAAAATTGAAGGAGGTTGCAAACATTAAGTAAGTACCTATAATAATTACTTGGACTGTTTGCTTCACCCGTTGTATTTGCTCCAATTGAAATTTTATTGTAGTATGCACTCAGAAGTGAGCCGAAAGCGTCGTGAAGCGTTTTTATATTTTTGATGGATGCTAAAAATGAGAACACGTGGTTAAGAGCTCAGAATAATTGAATAAGCTTGCTTATCTTCATATACTTTTTAATAATATAAGAGTGACTTCGCTCTAAAGATATTTTTGTAGGCAATTTCTCAGCCGAAACAGTATGGAACATTCCCATGCATGCTATCCAGAGATTACATTAGGCGCTCTGCTTCTGACAACAAAAATATGGGACTATCGTAAAAAGTAAAAGAATTTATGAAATTTTATGAAACCTAACCAGATGGGCCTATGCCCAGCAGTAGATTGCGATTACTAATTGATTGATTGAACCAGATAATATTATTGTCTAGAAAATACTGTAAAAATTATGGTTTAGGCATATAATGGATCCCTGGCCCATGAGCCGCAAGAGAAGGCAAATCTGCTGGCTAATCTCTTTGCGGCCAACTCCCGAATCGATGATTGTGGTACGCAGCCACCAACACTACCCGACAGTGACCACGCGATGCCTGATATCCATATCAGGCAACGCGATGTCCGTGCAGTGCTGCAATCACTCGATGTCCGGAAAGCCAGTGGTCCGGATGGTATTCCAGCGGTAGTTTTGAAAAAATGTGCAGAGGAGTTGTCTCCAATGCTTACGCGCCTGTACCGGCTATCCTACAGTTCGGGTACAGTGCCTTTGCCTTGGAAAGAGGCGAATGTTCAGCCGATTCCCAAGAAGGGGGATCGCTCGGAGCCAGCCAACTATCGACCCATTGCCGTCACCTCAGTGCTGTGCAAAGTGTTCGAGCACATAATTAACAAACAGCTCATGCGGCACCTAGAGGATCACTCCTTAATTAATGACCGGCAATATGGCTTCAGACCGAAACGGTCAACAGGTGATCTTCTAGCATACGTTACCCATCTTTGGGGTGAGGCTATGGACAAGCACGGCGAGTCACTGGCAATTAGTCTTGACATCGCCAAAGCTTTCGATAGAGTCTGGCACAAATCGCTTCTTTCCAAGCTACCTGCCTTTGGTCTGCCTTCTAGGCTGTGCAACTGAGTTGCTAGCTTCCTGCAGGGGCGCCGTATTCGCGTCCTTTGTGACGGACGAGCCTCGGAGTTTCTGCAGGTTAATGCTGGCGTGCCCCAGGGGTCCGTCCTATCACCCACTCTCTTTCTTCTGCATATCAACGACATGCTGTCTACCGGCAATGTTCATTGTTATGCAGACGATAGCACTTTGCATGGGAGTTATCATGGACATCCTGCGGCCAAGCAGTCGGATATCGCAGAGAAAAGGCAGCTTCTTGTCACTGAGCTTGACGGGATCCTGAATCACATTTCTCAATGGGGCTCTGAGAACCTGGTTGAGTTCAATGCCAAGAAGACGCAGGCATGTGCGTTTACAGCAAAAGTATCTTCTTTCCTTCCCCTCCCCACTCTTCAGAGCACGCCACTGCCACTGCAGGACAATCTCAATATCCTAGGTATGGATGTTCGCTGTAACCTGAATAACAAAAACTACATCGAAAGCATCATCAAAACAGCCTTACGAAAACTGTCCTGAACAGAGTGAGACGATTTTTCACGCCGGAGCAGCGGTGTCTTCTATACAAGACACAAATTCGCTCCTGTGTGGAGTACTGCTCGCATCTCTGGGATGGTTCAGCAAAGTACTTACTAGATGCTCTCGACAGGTTGCAGCGACGTGCGGTCCGCATCATTGGGAATCCCGAGATCACGAACACCCTAGAACCTTTACAGCTGCGTAGAGATGTTGCGTCCATGGCTGTATTTTACCGTTTATACCATGGGGAGTGTTCTGATGAGCTCTTCCAATTAATCCCACCTTCCCCTTTCCTACACAGGACAACGCGTGCAGGACTTAGATGTCATCCGCACACGGTGCAAAACATCCGATCAAGAACCAAGCGGTTCGGAGACTCTTTCCTCTGTCGCACCATTAAGGCCTGGAATTCATTACCAGCTCACGTGTTTCCTTCTTCCTACAGTCCCGGGTCCTTTAAGCGGGGCGTGAAAAAGCATGTGATGAGGCCGTCAAGCTGAGTGTCACCATTGTCACACGGTATGTGTAAGTAATGGTGACCCTCTTTTCTGGGACTTTGCCTTCAGCTTGCCATCGGGCAAGGCGAGGTCCAATTGACGTGTCCTATATAAAAAAAAAAAAAAATAATAATGACAGAAACGCAAAATGACAGATTCGCGAATTGACAGAAACGCATAATGTCAGGTGTCGTAAAATGACAGATTCGCAGAATGAAAAATTCGCAGTGACATAAATCTCGAATTAAAAAAATCATCAAGTGATCATTAATCAAATTCTTTATTTGTAAGTATAAATCAACATAATTTTTTAAATTTAAATCAACAAAAACAGATTGTAAGGGTCTCCCTTAAACATACATTATTGTCCAAACTATAATTAGTTCCGTAATGTCGTCGTCAAAAATTTATGTCGTCTTAATTAACCTTGCGAAAATTTTTTTTTTTTCATTGTTTTGGTGTTATTTTATTTTCTTTTAATACTTCAGTGTACTTTCTAAGTTTTTTATTAAAGGTAATGTCGGATTTACGTCGATTTTATTTACAGAATAAAAGTAGATATTTTTTATTATGTAGTCCAATGCAATCTCATAAAACAATATGTCCATTATTAAAGCAAAAAAATGGTACTTAACATTTATTGATGCAAGTGATTGACATAAACTGACTAAACGCATGTAAAATATTACGTAAATACACTTAACCAAATATTCCCGGTTTCGGGAAACTTGTTCTGTTGCAAAGCTTGATAACTTTCAAGTCAATAGGTTAGATCCCAAAACTTACAGCGATACACTCCAATGATACGAAATGTCGGGAGTATCTCCTTAGAAAAGGGTAAAGCGGAATGTAATCAAGTCAAGTTGTAAGTAAATTACCTCGAAGGTGGAGCAATCCAGTGATGAAGCAACTTTCATTGCGTTATTCCCAAACTGATTATGTATGCATAATTAAATGTGCGTTGATTAGGTTTTCGGAAGTAATTTCAGTACTGTAAACATGAACAGATAAACGAACAGACAAGTTATATCTAAGATTATATTAGTGGGGCATTCATCCACCCGTATGTCCCTAAATAAACACCGTTTTGTTAGAAAATGTTTAGTAGAAATGACATTTGCGGAGTCTACAGAGTTTGTATAAACTCTTAGGTCCCCAAAGGTTTAGGCATTTACTCTATCATTTTCCTTCAGCTGTATTTTTTTCCCACGAGATTACTGTAGATTGGGTACTTCAGGATTAAAATATGGAAATATTAAGAGTATAAGAAGAATATCTTCTAATTCCAGTATCTTTGCAGGAGTTCTTACGTGACAGTTGTCTAAATTTAATACAGTAATAGCCTTCCTCCCGGGACTCAGCCCGCGTGGTTCTCTTATCTCTGGTTCTTCTCAATCCATTGCAATCAAACAAACATAAGATTTGGCCAAGACATTTCTAACCGCATCAAAATTCGTTCAATAGTTTTTACGTCCATCGCGAACAAACATTTCTAATGTACAATTATATAACAGTATAGATAAGATAAGTTGTGAGTGTCGATGACCTTACCTTGGTGCATTCATGACACACAAACCTTCAGACCAAGTTTTATTTGAAAAATGCATCAAACTAAGCACTAAGTAGAAGACATGATGTTTATGCTCCACTTACAAGAAAGCGAGGATGTCGTTCGCGTGCCAGTCCGCACTCACCTTAACGTCCTCGCGGTTGTACCGTAAACACGTACTTAACCAACTCCCGCACATTAGCAGCTACTCACACTTGAGCACAGCTGCTGTACTGTGAGTACATATTTAGGTTATAAGTCAGCACGTGTCTATAGAACTTGTAAACTTTAAGGGAAGTTGTTAATGTGTTGTTGAATGTTCCCCATTTTGGTGGTATTGCGTGTTTACAATAAGTTCTCCTACACCTGTAACATGTCTGCCTAAAAATAACGAGGTATTGTTAGTCATGATAATTTCTGAAATTTAAGTGAATATCACTTACTGAAATAAAGCCACTTTTTAACGGATTTTATCGTGATTTATTTGTTATTATTTTCTTTTAGCCCTAATAGCAACACCAACTATTCATCATGATTCGGATACTTTCAAATACAGAACTTACGCTCAAAACTATGTAACAACTACCATTCTTAGTCAACCTGCGACCCTAGCTGGTGAAAAGTAGCCGAAACGTCGGGTTGAATGAAAATAATAACAATTAATTCTGATAGAATTGGCTGAAAAGTTGTTTTATTGCAAGGGTTTTTATCAACTTCTAGTTTATTGTCAGTGTTATGCACTTCTTTGAAAATAAAAGTGATAAATGTATTGGTTTTACTTTATTTCTATACTCGTTAAGTTCAAAATTAAATTAAAAGAGTTTCATTACACTTTATCATTCTATCTGCAAAAAATTTGGACCTTCCTTTTCATTTTGGAATTTAATAGAATTGCGTTAAAATCTTAAATTGAATGGATTTTAGCAGTGTCTTAGCTTAGCTTTGAATTTGAAAAAATATTCATTATTAAGGACACATACATTATTTAAACGTGTGAAAAAAGTTCATTTAAGGGGTATTGCCGCTGAAATCAATATAACTCCACTATGAAATCAGGATTCAAGAAAACTATGATTTGTCAATGTATATGTTAATAGTTCAGCTGCGTGGAGACTGTGTTATTGTGGCACCGGCTTGACCGTTTGTTTAGTACAATAGCACGAGTTGTAAACCAGTGCAGGGAAAACAAAACAAACAGCTGTTTGCCTACAGACGTGTTTTGATGTTGCGATCAAGATTTATTGATCATCTATCGATATTTATGCGTTTGTGAAGCATGCTCTAGTTTAAGGTAGACCGACTGTGGCGTGTGTGTGTGCCGTACTACGTAGCTGTTCCACGAAGCGTCTTCAAAGGAACTCGTTTATTAGATCTTTTGGTATAGAAATCTTTTTGGAGATTGGAAATAAAATGGTTTCCAGTAATTCTTTGCATTGCGCGCTCTTGTCATAGGCTGTCCAATCATTTTGAATACAGACTTTTTTTCTCTTTATTGAAAAGGCTTTGTTGCTAGAGCGATTATGTAGCCCATATTGAAATACCGGTATAAAATAACGAACCAAACAAAGATACACTGAAATTAACAGAAACATACATCTCCGTAACAAAATTCGATGCAAATAAATGATTGAATTGGATTGAATTGAACAGTTCTTTTATGATATGCGTAAGCTCTAAACTTAACTAAGTTGTACAGTGCCCAGCCTGTATCCGATGATGGCACAGCCAGGATAAGGTAACAACTCCCCACCATTAGGCTACTTTAAAAAAAATTATCCCTTTACGTTTTGCACACATTCCATAAAAATATGGTACAGGTCATTGAGTGTATTGCATGTGGTAAATTTTGGGCATGTTGTTTTCCGCATTAGGCACGCAAATTTATTTGATAAAATGTGTCTGGAACGCAGCCGAGGTGCAATCACTGTATCCTATCTATTGAGACCACAACCATCAACCTATGGAGAGCGAAGAGGATATGGCTGGATCGTTCTTTACCAGATTCCCTTTTCTTTCTGGACACAGACATTGATACTGGTTTTTGGGGACATATAATCACACCTTTATCCCCGAAGTTTTAGACAGAAGTGAATTAACAACCACATTTCCTCAATACTTGTACGAATACAATCTCAAGTAATGTGAGCCTATTGCCGTATTCCTGACACTATTGTTGAATCGCCATGCATCTGAGGCTAAGTCTGGGCTGTATTATTATTAGTACAAATTATCATATACCAGGTATTACCTTTAGCGGTAAATTCCAATTGACGTACTAGGGCTGGACTATCAACTCCAGTGATTACGTATACGTAATCTATTTAGTTCAAAATTGTTAGAAATCTGAAACTGAATTTTTATTTTTAATAATTAGCTTATATATATATTAACTTCTTAATTTGAAAGTAGATAACGGTTACCAATCGCCAAATCTCTTTGCAACAAGCGGCGAATTGCTATGAATGAACGGCTGGCTAGCGATCCAGTGAATGAACAATGAAGATAGATTCGAGAAACCTGAAATGAAAGAGATGTCCGTTAAGATTCATGATTGAAATTCTTGATTACTTCTTTACAATTGGTATCATTTAAATCAAAATTTTGATTGAAACAGTATTCATGTTATGTATTTAGAAAGCAAAAGATAAATTAACTAAACTTTAACAAAACCTGAGGTACCTTCGAATTTGTTAATGTTAAACAATTTTATAAATTCAGAACGTAAAAACACAAACTAATTTCTACATTTAAAGTTACTATTACAAAAACATTTAACGAGTCGAGTTTAATTGAAAGCTTTCTTTTGATCTAATAAATAAAACTCAATAGTAATTTCGTAATATGTGTATGTTAAATAATGTAGGTACATAAATACCAATATATTCCGCCATAGAATCACGCACTACCTGCATCCACATGAAGTAGTCACCATTTTGTATTGACCCTCAAAAGGTCTATCGGTTGTAGCCAATGAGGTGAAGGACATAAAAAATAAACTTTATGTAGTAAGATTGTATTAAATTTTTGTGTGAAACATAAATACACAGTCTTTGTTTATTCACTAGGGACGTTATCCTCTGGAACATTTACTCTAAAATCTATTTGGTGATATACATTTCTGAGTATAAAAAGAATCCTAGCCCCATGTTCCTCAATATCTACTATGAGAAGTTTTTTTTATAATATTGTAAATACCTAAAATCCTTTTTGTCAATGCTTTTTCGTGAAGAGAATTTGAAAAATACTACTGCTGCAATTCGCGAACAGCAGCTTTGAAATAGAAAGATTAGTTATCACTAAATAAATATTCGGCTGTTCTTTCATTACAAAAACAGGTCACTCTAAAAGACGCATTGTTGACGGTGCGCTCTTCAAAGAAACACTCGGAAAACGTTATTCCCGGCGCCTTTTCACGTGTCTACGACCGCCCGGCACGTTGAACGAAAAATAATACTATGTATTATCTTAGCACATTTTTTGTATCCGTGTTGTGTTAGTTTTAAAAGCTTTCAGTTCATTTTGTGACATGCTTTTGTGACTTTGTGAGAATGGTTTAACTGCTTTAAAAAGGGAAAGATTTCAATCCAGCAGACTATTTTCACTTCGCCAACTTCTCGTGATAATTGAAATTTATTTCATACGCGTCTGAAACTATTAATCCATTCTCTTTTAACCCACGACGCAAAAACTATGAGGTCTTATAACTTTGATTATAGTTCAGCATATTTTGTATCTGTATGTAAATAGAAATTTTATTTCATAAGTTTCCAGAACACAATAGAAAAATATAGCCTTTTTATATAAAGTAGCAAATCCCTCCAAACGCGTGGAGTTCAGGCATTTCAACCTATCCACATTTCAGAAAGTCTCTCTGTAGCACAATATACATAATCCTCGTACTATGTTAAGCAGTTCAGTGATGAATTCTATGGCATATCTACTATGTTGAAGCGTAATTATTGAAACGATATTGTTTATACAGTCGGAGGAACATCATTTCCTACTACTCCACATGGTAAAACAAATACGTTAGTACATACATTACACCACGCGAGAGAATCCACGTGAATCCTCATAATGCGGCCGGTGTGGGCGGTCTTAGAACAAGCCAATTAAAACTTGTTTCGTTGTGGGACGCCTCTGTTGCGTTCTGTGCTTCAAGACAAAGTTCCAGACTAAAAGCTCGGTTAACAGATCATGTGTTATGATGAATGCTCTTCCAGTCTGATGATTAAAAATACTTTTTTTATTTAGAACTGAACTGTAGTTACTGGGTCTCTATTGTAATCTTTATAATTTTATCTTACACAATTTTAATCAGTTTTTTTATACCGCTTTAGTGGCAAACCAGCACACGGCCCACCAGATTCAAAAGTGGTTATCGTGGCCAATGGACGTATGCAACTCCAGAGGAGTCACACTCACGCGGCAGACCCTGTAAACACATCTTTCCACTGACAGCGCAAAAACTCCAGTGAGTTCTGGCTTCCCTCCTCACCGCAACACGAGGTTATTATAGGCGCGGTATTCTATAGGGTGGAGGTACTTCCTCAGTCGGACTACTCAATAGGACGAAAATACCGTCGTGTCCTACCTCCATTACATGAAATGCTGGACTATTGAAGTTTTACTCTCCGCAGATGGTATTGTAGTAATATTTTTGGCATAAAAATAAATGCATAGGTCACCGCCACCTACCTGATTGCAAGCGTAACTGCATACTATTAGGTAGGTCATTTATGTTTTTAGTAAAAATGTAAATAAAAATAATCCCTCTAATCTCTCCAACTAAGCAAAATTGCTTGTGTTAGGAGTGGGTTCTTGGTCAAAGTCCAAGTTAAAAATCATTTCGCTGCATAGAACATTAAATCGGTACTTACAAAACGTCACTATAATAATAAATATGGAATTTACCAATGGACCGGTTCGAAACGCTCCGACCTAAAAGACTCCGGTTCAGCGGTTTTTTGGTCTATTTACAAACATTTACTTAGTCAGGTAGTGTATTGTCTATGAGCCAAACTCGGGACTTCTCGATCGCAAGACCGACTCCTTAAACCCCAAGCTACCGACCGAGAATTTGTTTGTTGACGGGTTCGATCCCCGCTCAGTGTAAATATTAATACGCTTGAATATGGGTATTTGCATTGGTCTATATGTTTCTATGCATAATATGTATGTATTTACAAAATATGTATGTATTTAAAAAAAAGTATTTAAGTATGTTTATTAGCTTTCTAGATTCCATAAAACAAGCTATTTAGCTATGTTTACCATGGGTCTAGATAGCGTTGTGTGGAATTTTGTAGAATATTTATTTTTATTTATTTTATTTACTGTTCTAAAAACCTTTGCGTCATTAATATGATTATTATAAAAAAGGAAAATTTAATTTATCAGTTACGCAGGTAAGCAAATTTCCTCGCAGAAATTTATTAGAGATTCGCAATCTTTCAGAACAAACAAAGAGCCTCTGATATCTGATGGAGCCCGTAGCCAGCCTTCTGACCCGCAAAACTTACTGTTTGTACTCAAAGAACTTTGTGTTAAGCATGAATATTCCTTTTAGATAAGGACGTTTCATCTCTTAATTCAAATTTAATAAACATAATTTTTTCATTAATGCCAGTGTACAAAATATGCCCCAGACGATAAAATACGTGATAATCCAGACGATTATGATTTCTGGACAAAAATTTCTTCATAATAGTAGTCGCAACTTGTAAAATGCGCACATGATTTTCCTCCGTCCTCGATATAAACGAGTAGATGTTTCTTTTTCTTTTTAATCTGTTTGAAAAAGAATATTCCAATGTGATATCGGATACAAACAAACTGGCCCTATATTCTACTAAAGCAAAACCATAGACAAGTCACACCATAGACACTGCAAAAATGGCATTGAATTTTAGATTTAGTTCAAAATTAAATGCAGAGTTTCATGACAATTTTATATTCACTCTGCAAAAAGCCTTTTAATTTTGGACTCTACGCTCATTGCTTTAAAGTCTAAAATTAAATCCAGTTTTCGTAATGTTCATGTTATGACAGTGGTTTTGGGTTTGGCAGAGTCGAGGCCCTGGTTTTGCAAGATGTTTTTTTTATTTATTATAAACGGTAGTTTTTACGTATTTCGTTTGCATCTGATGCCACAAAAAGTCATACGATTATAAGGGCATGATTTTCATTGACATTCAGTAGGTAACTGTTGGTTTGGGACGCTATGTCTCTTCAGTCTGGGGAAACTGACACTTTCGGTGCCGTGCGTCAACAACTCCCTCTCTCTCTCACATTAACCAACTATTAAGTTCTATCGTCTATTTTGTTTCATTCTAATCCATCATTAAAAAATTGTAAAAATAAATTTAATTTTAAGTTAGCTTCGTCTTTATAAAGTTTCTACCCACTGACGTCTATTATCAACATAGTGTATAAGAAGACGAAGATCTTGGTGATACTTCATACACCTACCATTCCTACTGCCAGTACTATATTCTGTTTTAAAAAGTATTCATGTAACAATTCAGCTGCTATAAAGTTGTAACATAAAGAGTTTTACGAGCGACAAGCTGACGTGCACTCTGCAATGTCATAAGAGTAAAATAAAAGTACCGATACCCACCATAACGTAAGCACTAAAATATGTTGCACTAGTTTTAAATTTCAATATTAGATTATAGCCACATAATAAATATCATGATTCCTTCCTTATTCCTTTGAGTTTTGATCCTCGAGTGTGTTTGCATGAATTTCATAACAAATTGAAAGAAAAGTGTTTCGTAAGGTTGTGTTACCATTCAGGAAGAATCTGGATTGGTTGAATTTTATGCAAAAATTTAACCCAACTAGTTTTCCCAAAATGTATAAAATGTGTCCTTCTATGTCTTAAGTAAAGTCAATCAAGTCAAAGATGAATTCAGCAAATGGACCACACGTTAGGAACGCAGCCCCAACGTGAGCAAACTCCGGCAAGAAACTAAACCAGCCCTTCTTTTTTGGTCTCTTTAAAAACATTTTTTCAGTAGCATAGCAGATTTTATAATGGCCTTTTTGTCACAGTTTACTTTTAATTACATTATTAAATATATTTACGGGTAAATCCCTAATTTCAGACATCCTAGAAAGAAATATTATTTTTTGGAGTTGATTATTACAGATTATATAATCGTTGTTTTTGCGTCTGGTAATTATAGATATTAGGACTGTAACATACTCTTGAAAATTTTGAAATAAATAAGAAAATATAATTGTTGTGTTTAGGCTTCGAGTGCCTTTTATATTGTACATGCTTATTAAAATTGATGATTGAGCCACGTCCATACTACATACTTCTTTATCAGTAAATAACGATGGGATAGTTTTCGTAAATATCCCAAATAGGTTTGTTAAGGCGATTGGAATTTCGATTAAATTACAAGGCCTCCAGTACTTTCTAAGATGTTACAATATAAATATTGTACCCAATTATTATAGTTCTAAATATTCAGATACTTTAGAATTTAGTGGAAAACAGGTCACGTGATTGTTACTTGAAAAACCTAGTAAGTGTCGTCTTGTTTATGCATACCTGTGTTATTTTAGGAAGTTCCTAATTCATCATGAATTCCGTCGTCAGCACTAGATGTTATAGAACGAATGTGAAATAGAGCATTGCACCCAATTGTAAAGAAATGACTTTTTCAAATAGGTTTATAAATAGTAAAATGGCCAGCTTTTAATTAAATATAAAAAAGGAAAGGTAAAAGAGAAAAGAGGTATTATTATAACATAAAGACCTCGATATATCATTTTCTTGGAAATAAATTCATTCATTCATTCGTGCTACTAACAATTAAAAAACACGTACAACATGTCACTCATCAAGTCATCACGTATATTCTTAATTATTTAATTCGAATGTACTTATTTATTGGTGGCGCATGGCCGAGTGCGGTAATGGACTGTATTGCGGGAAGTAGCTAACTGTTCCATTGACGCTTTACACACAAAAGACAGGTGGTCGGGTTGCCGCGGGAGTGATCCAAGCAATGAATGCAACCCGAGAAATTAGGAGAGGATGCACTAACCTTCACGACACACGTGTTTTCATCGCAGCCGGTACACGGATCCTCTCTTCCTTGCTCAGGAGCTGCCGTCAGCATCACTAGATCACTTGAGGAACACACGAGAGGCACAATCCGATCGGTAAAGGTCTATGAAGCGGTAAAATGTAACAAATATTAATCATTTTTGAGAGACGCGAGCGCGGTCCGTCATCACGCTGGCTAGTTCAAAGCGAGACTGAGTGTCTATATTTCACAAATGGCGGACGGAAGCCATATCTATGGTTAGTGCGGGAGAGGAGACGGGTATAAAAGGAGTGTGTTTCCGTGTCAAAATACAGTTTCTACACCGGCGCAACCATTCCCCCCGGCTTGAAGGGTTACCTTCGAAACGACAAATGCGAAACAAATCTAAAGTCTAATCTAAATCTAGGTTTGGGAAATAACAACTAAAATATAAACCTAGATTGGAGCTCGTGCCTACCGCTGGCTAGGCAGAGGGCAGAGGCGAACAAACAACACAACGCAACAGTCTCGACCAAGACGAGACGCGATTAGCCAACAACAAAATAAGGGTCTCTTCACGTGGGACCGATACAACAAGCGAGTGCTTCTTCTCCTCGGGTGGTTCGGAAACCGTAGTGGGATTGAATTGACTAACTGGCCACCCATCTAACGCGGCATGAATCCAGGACGGTCCACCAAACCACAACGGGTGATCCAAAATTTGCGAAGGAAGCAATCCACGAGAGAGACAATCGGCTGGGTTGTCGGTGCCAGCAACGTGAAAGAGATTATGTGGCGCCAATTCAGATTGAATTTTGCCACTCTATTAGCGACGAATGTGTCCCAACGATGGGGCGAAGAGTGGGCCCAACACAAAGCGACTGTTGAGTCCTAAAAGCTAAAATTCTACTAATATTAATGCGAAAATTTACAATTATGTCAAATAAATTACCTTAAAGATTCCGACCACAATACAAAATGTCATTAAGCGACACGGAAGTGCTAGTCTTAGCACTGCCATCCAAAACTACGCGGAGTTTTAGTAGTAAGCTTATCTTCTCTAATAACTCCGCGGTGCGGGATAATGTACGAAGGCTGGGTCCCGCCAGTGTCCGTAGGCGCAGGTGAGATGTAACCTTTATCTAAATATTCATTAACAACCTCATCATAGGCCCGCTTCGACTTTGGGGACGCCTGCATCTTTCGTTCCAAACAAAGAAAGCGTTTTTCAGCGGATACACGGGAGCCACCGAGCGAAAACTTGCGGATGGTAGACTCCAGTGGCGGCTCGACGGTGCAACAGAACGAAGCAGTCGAGTGACTAAAACTATCTATAGAAGCGGGTGCGGAACCAATTATAACAAAACCAAGAACTGTTTCCAGTGCGTGCGGAGCGGGGTACGTCGGTCCCCCTTGAACCTTACGTGATAACTGGAGGTGCGGGAGAATCGAAGCGCCGATCAATATATCGACGACTCCAGGAACAGCGTAAGTCTCATCTGCTAAAGGCAAGTCTTTAAATTTCGTTAATAAAGACGTGTCAACCGGGACGGTAGGCAACTGTTCAGCTATTCTATCTATAACGAGCGAATCCATGTCAAACCAAATATTATTATTAAAACGAGATCTAAACCTTGTTTTAACGGTGCCACGAACAGCTGACTGTAAGCTTCCAAAACCCTTCACCACTGAGCGGGTTGAACGCTTATTAACATTGAAACCAAGACGCCGACAACAATCTTGAGTAATAAAATTACTTTGCGAAGCGCCATCTAACAGCGCTCGAACAATGCGCGGCTTACCTAATGCATCAACAATAACAACGCGAGCGGTCGCAAGACACACAGTAGTGAGTGCAGCACTAGCGGAGAACGAACACAAGGTGACGTCATCCGCGGCGGTCACCGGGCGGGCCGGAGCGCGCGCGAGCGCGGGCTGCGGCTGCGGCGCAGGCTGCCGTGTGTCACCGCTCGACGAGCCAACCGTGCTCACATTGGATGCGGCATTACTATTCTCAAAATGAAGCAAAGTGTGGTGTCTCGCTTGACATTTGCGACAACTATTTCTACTATTACATAAAACAACGCGGTGTTTAGTACCGAGACAATTAAAACAAAAATTATTAGCGCGAACAAATTTATAACGATCACTAGGCGACAATTTTAGAAAACCAGGACACTTGTACAGTTGCGAATGATGAGTACTACACAAAGAGCAAACAGATGATTGTACACGTGCTGGTGCGGTATTAACATAAGTATGGGTTGACCTCGGTGACCTCGATGAGGCATCTATTTTGCGTTCAGAAGTAACAACCTTCTTCGCGCCTTCATGTTTCGATGAAGAGCGTTGCAATACCTTTATATGCTCGCGAACAAAACTTTCTAAGTCTTCGAACTTAGGAATTTTACTGCCGCGATGATCCGACTCAAACAAACGAATGGTTTCGGAATCTAATTTCTTTAAACCCATATACAAAAATACGAAGTCGCAGAGGTCATCGATCTTCAAGTTCTTTACGGCGCGAACAGCTGACGCGAAAGTATCTAGAAATTTCTCTAAGTTTTGATCGTTACATGCCGTAATAGATTTCAAATCAGACATCTGATCTAAATAGGCGTTAGCTACCGATCTTTTATCCTCATACTTAGCTTTCAAAGTATTTAAAATTAAATTATAATTCCCGGCACTAAACGTAATTCCAGCGCAAGCGGTTATAGCTTTACCAGTCAATTTTTCAACGAGATAATGCAATTTTTCGTGATCTGTCAACGAATCGTTCTTATCTATCGTATTCTCAAAACTATCTATAAATAGACACCAATTGCGAATGTTACCATCAAATTCGGGTATTTGAATTGGTGGCAACTTAGGTCGGTCGCGAGTGGGGTTGGGTAGGTCAGCCGGTTTCTCCAAACTCCTAGCGACGCGTTTGATACGACAATACAAATCGTCAAACGACGACAAGGCTTGATAACTCACTGAGTAATCGGGATCCAAATTCAACTCTAAAACATTGATGTCATGTACTAAGGTTTCGAAATCCGCGCGTAGACTATCTAAGTTTTCTATAGAACACAAGAACGAATCTCTGATGACCAAATCAGAGGTTTTAAGTGCATTATCATAGATCGATTGTACGCGAGAGTAAATCATTTCTTTTTTAGCGTATAAAAGTTTCAATTGAACCTTACCGGTCTTATCAACCTTTGGGGACATGTTTACAATTAAATCTCAAACTAAAGTGCGGTAAATAACAAATATGAAATGACTTAATCTTAGCGGTACAGAGCAGCGAGGCGGCGCGAGCGATAACCGTAGGTAGGTAGGTACTTATGACTGCCAGTGCAAGCTTGAACTAACGCGCATAGCAACAAGGTCGTACCTACGCGATGGTCGCTGTCTAGGTTCAACTATTATTTCAGAGATTAAGTATTGCGTAATATCTATTCAAATTAAAATACTTTCGTATGAATTGGGATGAGATGCGAGCGAGGTAGGTACAGCCACGTGTCCACCCACGCAGGTACTAGGCAAATACGACGCGAGCCGAGAACAACGTAATTGAAAAAAACAAAACAAAGCCAAATGCGTTAGGTATTACACTGTGCCTATGCACTAGGGTGTCTGAGTATACCTAAGATCTAAGCCTAAATGTCTGGATGCGGGGTTTTCTACTAAAATAACCAGGCACTTAGGTGCGATGCGAAAATTGCGAACTACGATTAAGTGTTGATATGATACCTAACCTATTTATGTATTAGGTAGGTACAATGCGAGCCAGCGGCGAACGGACAACAAATCTAATCCTAAGTGTCTGGATGCGGGGTTTTCTACTAAAATAACCAGGCACTTAGGTGCGGTGCGCTCATTCCCATTAGAATAATAACAAAATACGAACTACGGCTAAGAATCCGGCTCGATCCGGACCAAAAATGGTGGCGCATGGCCGAGTGCGGTAATGGACTGTATTGCGGGAAGTAGCTAACTGTTCCATTGACGCTTTACACACAAAAGACAGGTGGTCGGGTTGCCGCGGGAGTGATCCAAGCAATGAATGCAACCCGAGAAATTAGGAGAGGATGCACTAACCTTCACGACACACGTGTTTTCATCGCAGCCGGTACACGGATCCTCTCTTCCTTGCTCAGGAGCTGCCGTCAGCATCACTAGATCACTTGAGGAACACACGAGAGGCACAATCCGATCGGTAAAGGTCTATGAAGCGGTAAAATGTAACAAATATTAATCATTTTTGAGAGACGCGAGCGCGGTCCGTCATCACGCTGGCTAGTTCAAAGCGAGACTGAGTGTCTATATTTCACAAATGGCGGACGGAAGCCATATCTATGGTTAGTGCGGGAGAGGAGACGGGTATAAAAGGAGTGTGTTTCCGTGTCAAAATACAGTTTCTACACCGGCGCAACCATTTATGTTATCTTATAATGTTTCTTTTACACCTCTCACGAGATCGTAAATTAATGACAACACTTTCTCTGGAAAGCTCTTTTGTTAGGTGGTACCCTCACTACCACACACAAAATTTTCTTGTGAGCTTTCACATAATTACTGGTTATCTGGAAGACATTGCAGACCACGATAAGACCGCCCATTGTACAATTCACTAGCATGTACTATCCTCTGTGTTTATCTTGTGTTTTGTGTGCAATAAAGCGTATTTATCTTATCTTATCTCATTCGTTCTATTTCTCGATTCACTTGTTCCATTCTCACTCCTTTCATTCTGCATCTGTGTGGTTTCTAACTAAGCCGTTCAATTCCAGTTGCGCAATCTATAACTGCCATTATGAACATTAATCTCTAAATTGCGAAGTATGTATACACAACATACGCGAGCTGGTTGGAATCTCTCAGCGAACGATCCGTCATCGTAGTCATGTTTGTGTATTTTTAGAGAATTATGTAACAATAATCTTTTATTTGTATGTGCATTTTTCTGTGGATCGGAGCATATAAAGCTGATTAATTCTTCTGGACCATGTGATATCCTTCTCATTCATATTGCTCACCATACAATATTTGAATTACAAAGTTACTACAATTTACTATCCAAATTCTTCAATACATATATCGTACGAATGTCGGCAGATGGCTCTTAACCGTCACCGTAAGACTGATATATGTATAGAAGAATTTGGACTTTCGGGCAATGGTTCTGCGGCTTAGTGGTCAGAGAGTTCTCCCTGTAAGGGAAAATCGCGGATTTGAATCCCCCCTGAACCTATTCAATTTCTATATCTTCATCGATTCCAATAGTTAGCATAGTAAATGCAATTCCATTCAATTAAAACTACTGGTCCAAGCTTTGTCAAATTTGTATGGGATCAAATGGCAACTATTCTGCATCGAACAATAAAAGAATCGCGTAAATCGCATCATAAATTTGAAAGAAAATGTGTAATTTATAGAAAATCAGCCCGGGTTTGTTGGAAGAGAACTCAACCTTGAGTTAAGATCGCTTTGTACATAATATTTAATTTATTTGAATAAAATATCTTGTAAGTATGCACTAAATAATAAGGAATAAAAAGAAAGAAAAACAATATCTTTGACCATATACTGTACAGAACACACAGTATATTCTTAGCAAAAATTCAATGAAAATAAATATTACTACATCTTTTTGATGCTGCATTGTAGTGCTATTTACTGTGTCTATACTCTATAGACACAGTAAATCGCAAACCTACCGGGCAGACCCGCGGGCATAGGTTCGTATTATATAATATTATTGCTCAATTCATAAACTAATGTTTTTGTCTCAAACTTCAACTGTAACATCACTTGAAGTCCTTGAAAACGACATTTACTTTTTTCTTAGCGAATAAACCACCTAAATTATTACGAGAACATTGTCCAATGAAATGTATTAGTGTATTACTTTAGTACTTAACAATAGGCATTATTACATTTCTTCTTTGTTATAGTTGTTGGAGTTTTGAACCGTTGTTGAAACTTTTAATGATTTGCCGTTGACAACGCTAACGCAATACATTGGGATATCTGAAAAATAAATATATATTCACTATACTTTGAAGTTTATAGTAATAACAAAGCTATTCTGTAAAGAAGAACTTAACTCTAATAATAGGTCTTTACCTATGAAATTGTCGAAATTTTCTTACAAATTCATGAGTTCGTTATTCCTGTAATTTAATAGCAATTTCCATTATTTATATTTTATTTGAAAGTTACTTTCAAGACTTTACAACTCTGTATTTTGTTTTTCTTGGCCGCTTGGTAAATTAAATTCGATCTTCAAAAACAGTACTTCTTAAATGCTATCCATTTTGTTGATAAATTATGAATTATTTTTTTACAGCTGTCAGTTTTCAAAAATGTTATAAAAGGGTTTGTTAGCATAATATTCATATACAAAAAAATCATAAGATTTGGATTTGTCGTTCCTAAAAAAAATGCAAAAATGTTAGTACTGAAAATTGGGTTTCCTTCAATTTCTTAAAAAAACGGCAATTTCATATGTAACAACCCACACAGCGCACGAAAAGTTAACATCAGATCGATCTTGACTAGCAAAGTTCTCAAAATGATATTAATATCAAACTGTTGCATTGATTTAAAATGTATTATCGTCAAATCTAATTGTGGGTACAAAATATCAAAACAATCAGTCAACAAAAAGGGTGAATACCGAAATATTTTGAATACTTTATTAATCAAGAGTTATCTGAAGCTGACTGTACCTAATGTACTAAACACATTTGGATGTTTATTTGACTATTGTAAATTTTCTGAAGACTTTTTCTTCTATACCTTTGCATAGGTTTAATGAACAAAATATAATAATGTGTTTGTTTTGTACAACACATTATCAGAAAAATCTTATTAAGAACGTGCTCTGCCGCGTCTCTGTATTATCAGGTCAGTAGGCCAAAGCCAAGTCTAAATATTATTAGAAAAATGAATTTAAATTACGCGATCTCAATCTCGGTACCGTTAGCAAAACCGCGTAGACAACCTTTGACACTTTATTAAGTTACAAAGTTTAAAATGGCTGTGAGGTATCTATTTCTCAGCTGTTTTGCTCCAAAAGTATTAAAACTATAGTTGTTTTTAAAAACTCAGTACAAAGTATTTTCAGATTATATTCTTTAAACTTACGAATACTTTATTATCGTAGTATTTAGAATACCTGGACATTACTGTACCTACAATTTTTATTAAATTAGGAGTTAAATACTTTCTTCACTGAAATATTAATATTCACTGAACTTTAAGGAAAAGAGTAGATGAGATTGTTTTTATATGTTACCTAATATTAGTGGGAAACGTTCTTTCTTATCTAATTTTTGAGACAACTAGGTGTGATAAATGAAACAATCGAAAACGGTAAGAATAAATAAAATGGAACTAAAGGTCTGATGTCTATGATATCAGACCTTTAGTGCCTGATATTCAACTGACGACTCGTACTTTCTCGGCCGAGCCGGCTATTCATTTAATAAAAATCTTAGTTATACTTTCAATACTATTCATTTATAAAAAAAAAATTGGCTTTTTATTGCTAACTGTACCTAATATGGGAAAATCTGCCAAACACGATTCCAAACTTCATGCAGCTATTTTTAATTTTCTGGCCTTATCCTTAAAGACAATAACATCTTATCTTTTTCTCGAGCCGAACTGACTGGAAATCAAACTCAAATATATTTTTTTATTCTATAGACTGTTAAAACGGAACTTACAAAACTTTCAAATAAAATATAAATGAAAACTAGTTTAGCAAATGGACCACACCGGTTCGAACAGTCATTAGTAATTTACATAATATTATGTTAACTTGAATTTATTCTGAATTTTATGTGCTGCATATCTTTATATCACGTACCTACGTAGCCGAAACGTAACGTACGTACAATTTCAAATATATCCGACGTTATCAAGTGATCGAAATCGAATTAAAAATGTCGTCATGAACATACATACTTACATACCAAGCTAATAAAAGCATGTTAAAAATTGAAATACGTATTTCTTACTTATTTTTGGGTTTATAAGCCGACCCAAAATAATTTTAAAAATATCTTTAATTTCGTATTTTCGTTGGAGGTGTGGCAATGTTAATAAGTAAATATAAGCGCGTGTAATCTAGGAAAAGGAAAGAAAAAATAATTCCCGGCGAAGGAAGCCGCAGCTTATGTCAGTACACAGCCCGCGGGTTACTCGACGGAGATAAGCCGCTAACATTCGTAAGTCTCGTGACATGTTTAATAATTACTATGAATGAAAACAAGGTAGTAGAAAACTAGAGGGGCTCTAGAGCTGAGGGGTGGTGGGAGTCAGGGTGTAGTAGAACGAGAGCTTGCCCAGAGGGCATGTTGCTGTAAACGTGGAGTATAAACAGTGATACCAGCGTCAAAACCGCACGTTGAGCGTAAAGGGAACATCCTGGAGATCTTCGATGTAACTAACTACTCGGTAGTTTCTTAACGTCTTCGGATTTCTTTGTGGGCGTATAAAATAATCTCAAATACATTTTCTAAAAGTTCTTATTTAGTAACTTTGTGAAAGATGTACAACCAGTTTTTGAGTAATTTATTCGTCATTATCGATCAGATATTAATGCCTTGGCTTTTCTTTCTTCCTGTTGACTGATTGTTCTGATATGTGGTACACTTTTCTATACAGTTTAGGTGGCAGACAAGCACACAGCCTGATGGAACGTGGATGTCGTGGCTTATGGGCGTGTGCAACATCAGAGGAGTCACACTCGTACAGCCAATCCTGTAAGAACTGAGATCACACCTTTAGTTCAGACAATATTACAATTTAAATCAATAAAACAGTTCAATTCGCTCTTAATACCCGATAAATGATAAATGGCCTTAAAATCATTTTGAAACTTTGTATGCAAGTTCGATCTGATGCTGACTGTACATTGAGAATTTAATCGCGTGAGTTTGACCTAATCCTTGAGCTGCAGCAAAGTAGGCATTGTCTGTTAAACAATTCAATCTTTATTGACCGTACGGAGAATAAACTGCGATTCTAAGAAGAGGCTCGTGTTCGTATAGGTCACGCCTAGGTCAGAGACCGTTCAAGTTTATTGGCACACAGGTCGCGGTTGGTCATTCTTTCAACTATCACTGCGTTGAGGCGTTGAGTGTTATGGCATCAAACCTTATACGGGACAGCTGGAGTAAATAACATGGGTACAGTTTTCTGAGCCTGGCAGGTTTGGGGGGTTTTGGGGGCTATCAAGTCTTTAAACTCGACGTTTCGAGGTCTGAGGGCAGTCACCACCGTAATCACCAAGATAAGTGAAATTGAAAATAAGAGTAGGAGAGTGCTAACTTTGAATGTTATCTGGACTATAATAGCTGAGTCTGGATATATAATATTGTATCTTAAGTAATAATACTATGTTCTTACAGTACATTCATGGCAACAGTACACTGGGTGGATTTTGATCATGTAATCGCACGACGAAAAAAACTATTCGATCACAAAATTACTTCACCCGATACTTTTATCGTCCATTTGACGTGAAGATCCGTCGATCAGCTGCTAGTTCTCTACCGCCTGCCAGACTCGACAAGACAAGGGTAGCGGATATACGATTAGTGAAAGAAAGATTAACATCAGTGTAATAAGTATATCATTAATGTGGAGAGCTGATTAGTAGCAATGTCTCAATGTCAGAAACTTTCTGTTCTTACAGGGTTGGTAGCACGAGTGTGACTCTCCTTGTATTACGCACGTCCATAGGGCTTCGTAACTACTTACCATCAGGTGGGCAGTGTACTTGTCTGCCACCTAAGTGGTATAAAAAAATGTTGTAGTGAAAAATGCTGTTTTAAGTTCATGTCTCTTGATCTGGTAGTTTAGATACTTGAAACTATGTACAGAGGTCCTTACATCTTAGACGAAGTCACAGGCCAGAGTTAGTTCTGAATTATAAACATTCGAAACCTTAGTTAGCATTAGCTAATGAAAATAAATGCTAACTATTACGCCACAAATGGCGGAACAAAATCCTAATAAATCCTGGAGTATTTGCGGGGCTGGTGATACAACATGACCCCGAAACAACAATTTCAGATAATTCACAATTGAGACAGGACATATACTTTGGGACCCCAGGGAAAGAGATAGCAGTCTATCTCAGCCGTCAGGCAGACATTGAATACTATTCTGCTATTTTACGAGGAGCCGCTCAACACTCGCCGCAATAAAACTTATATCCATACATACATGACGAACAGACCTGACGTAAAAATTTGATTACAGCCTAAACCGGAAAAGTGGACGGTTAAGATACCGACAAATTACGTGATGAATATATTCACATCCACTGGCTTATATTTGGGTACAGTTAGTTTACAGTAGGTTGTTTTCTTTGAACAGTTTCAAAAAATATCGCTTGTTTTATGGAAGAAGGCGAAGACATTGAGTTTGTGAGAAACAATATATTTACCACGTATGATTAGGTAATTTGCCTAACATTACTTGCAGGAGTTGCCTTAGAAGAGTTTATTAACTCATGCGTATACATCGTTACTAAGCTGTCAAAATGTTTTATCGACCAATGTGCACTCAGCAAAATTTATAGTAGGCCGCCGACCTTTTGAGACTCGTGTACGAATGAATGAGGATACAATCAACACATTTTGAATCTTCTTCTAACAGCAGCTACTTCGCATGGTTGCTTTCATTGACTTTCTTTACAATATTATTGTTACATTAAGTAACAATAATAGGACCTCATCTAGATTTTGGGGCCCAAACCACTCTATTGGTGAATTAACCTCTGCCTCAGACTTTTTTGTCTGAGTTTGGGAGGTCAAACTTATCTATGTTGTGTATAAAATACATGTTATTCTTTTATCCCAGCTTTTATGCATCTCCGACTTTTCTTTCTACCCAATTTATTAGATACCTCATAAGGAATGACAGAACGTAAACAATTTTATGAATATACTTTGCTGGCAAAATGAATGTAATGCGACCATTTAGCTTACCGCAAAATTTGCGAGGCACATCGTACAACTTGTACGATTGAACGAGGGACGCTGGCCGTAAACGAACCGGCTACGGGAATACATAAAAATAGCCATAGGAAATGGGGAAAGTTGACGATAGTTATACGGTATTGCCCCTGATAACGACGCACGACTGTATATTATGTACATATGAATAGTATGTTTATAAGTTAAGTTTCTTAAGATGATTGAGCAGTTCTTATCCCAGTGTAGATAGATAGACTCGAAGAAAAACCAACGACGTGACGAGTATGATGCGCTTTTATAAAAATGTAATAAAGAAGTTTTGGAGTGCTTGCTTTCTTCTGCAAAATATTCCCTACCCTTCTTTCCTATAGTAATAGCTTGCTCATTGACATACTCAGTACATTTCTTCACACGTAATACTAACGCATTTCCTCAAACTATGTGTAACCTTCTTTATGTCTGATGTAATGACGAACATTTATCCACTACCATCCTCATGGAGTCTCCCTCCTTTTACAAGGAGGTAGGACTCTGCGGTATTGCCGCCCAATTGAGCAGTCCGACTGGGGAAGTACCTCCGCCCTACAGAATACCGCGGTTATAATAACTTCATGTTGTGTTCCCAGCGGTGAGTAAGGTAGCCAGAGCTCACTGGAGAATTTGTGCTCTCAGTAGAATGACTAAAGGCTTGTCCTGCTTTACACACACTAATCTGACGGCACAGAAACTCTATGCTTACAGAGTCGGCAGCGCCAGTGTGGCTTCTCTGGTGTTACACACGTCCATAGGCCACGGTAACCACTTTCCATCAGATGGGCCGTGCGCTTGTCTGCCACCTAAGTGGTATAAAAAATAAAAAAAACTTCAATTTTTTTTTTTTTGGTTTGCCGTACTTTTCGTAAGTCATAACTTTGTTGATTTTATTCGTGGTCCCAAAATACTCCTCAAAAATATTAACTATTTTTATAAAAGAAAAAAAGGTCCCAAAAGATTCTCTACTCACTATATTCACAAAGTTACATTAAAATTGGTTCTACCTTCTAATAATAGGTATTAACGTAATTATTAAAGAATCTTTTGAGTCAATCCACGTAATTACTACAGTAAAGGTAATTCAAATTAAGGTCTGCCGAAACGGACTATTTGTAATAATATTGCGCGCCTATACTGTACTGTATAGGAAACCTTAAATCACACGAACCACCTTCATACACAATATTGTGCCATGGACTTGCGCCATACTTCATACGTTTGAACGGCCATTGTTTCCAAACAATTTAAATTCCCGTTCGCACAGTAAATCACAGTTAATTTGGGTATTTGGCATTATCCCAAGCCTAGTTTGGGTCCCTTTCTTCGATCGAATAAGGTATACAGCGTAGTCAATGCTCCTGTTAGCATCATGACAATATAATTAATTGCGGTGGACTCGTGTTCTCTCGTCTCTAGTGTTCAGTATCACTATATAACATAACCCATTTTTTTTAAATAACTAAAATTGAAACTTTATAATTATTTAAAAATATAGATTAAAAAATTGTTCTGATTGTAAGCCTTCTGTAAGTAAGTTGAACATTGACGTATGTACATGGCAAGAAGGTTGTTTGAATCCCCTGTGAAGTTGTATGTAAGGTTTTATACTTATCAGTTTGACCGTGTGTACCTACGTTAAAATCACCTACCTTTTACTGCTTACTTCTATTACCAATTACATTACAAAATTTGAAATGTTAAAAGATTATTTCTAATACTAATGTCACGATATTAACGAATACTAATATTAAATATTACAATAGACGTATTCCCAGTGTGCAAGCCGCTCACAAATAGGTACCTGAGACGCCAATAAAGCGACTGGGATTATTTGCTCAAACGACGCCGAATCTAATATCTCTCGTCTGTCAAAATTAATGTGCCATTACTTTTTATGATGACTTGATTGAATTGCTTTTCAAGTATTTGAGCTTGGCACGGAATGTTTTCTATTTTACTTAGTTCGCTTCACTTTGATTACGAAAAAGGTCATGTTTATGCATATCAAAAGAAGCTTCATAATGTTTGAAGGTAAGTGCGTAGGCTAATATATCTCTATGAAAGGAAAAATATGCGAAAAGATGATTCGTTTTCTATACGTACATTTCGGTATAGTTATTAGATAGTAAGTGCAGCTCACCGCACACCAGTAAACTACACTATAATAACTAAATTACAAAACACATATTGAGAGCACACTTGTAGTTTTTCCACAGTATGTTTTTTTATTAGACCTGAGTGGCAGTTCTATTTATTTAGAATCGTGAAATGACCATTATTTAGTTGTTGAAACAGCTGTCAAATAATTAATAGAATACCACTTGTAAAATTATTACAAAGATATTGAGACGATATATAGTTAGTAGACTACCAATTTGTAACATTGACCAAAATGAGTCACGAAAAGTGCAAAATTATTGCGTCGACACACCACCGAAACACTATTACATTAACATACTTACCCCTAAATTGTATCAGTGACCACTATGAACCCACAATTACGTTGACCACCGACAAGCCATTGCTCTTAAATTTTAGCAGAATAGGAAAAGTGCAAAATTATTACGACGATACACCATCGAAAAACTACATAAATAGCAGAATTGGCCTACTGACTGATTTCACCATACGGCATCCTCAAAAGTTTACAATGCCATCCAACCAAGTGCCATCAATCAATAGTATAAATACTCTAAATTATAATACTTTAATAGTGTAACACTCAGCGGGATATTTACCATGTAATAGATATAAACAAACATACATAGGTACATATCATACATGTACATAATATAAATCCATCCTTTTCATTTCGTGCGTGTCTTATGTTTTAAATGAAAGAGAGAGGCTATACTAGAATGTTATACAAAATGTGATTAAATGACATTATGTAAAGATAATTTTGAACACTCTGCTAGCTTAGACGCCATTGAGTGACCTGCTCACACATATCAATATGAACACTCTGCTTACATTATTATGGATAATTGATTGTTAAGATGTTTTGACCACTCCGGATGCTTACAACTATTTAGACTTTGTGATAGGTAATATGGAATTGGAGTTTTTTGGTATTACGATGATTTTGAGTAGTTTGCTTGTAAATATTTATCTGATGCTTAATATCTTATATTATGCTGACTGCACACATATACACAGGCGGAAATACGCAGCAGGCATTATCTACCAGTCAGTCTTATAGATGGTGCAGAGAAAAACAGAGTAAGTGGATTATGAAAGGTAACTGTGAATACTAGATGAACAAACTACGTAAATTTATTTCACAATGAAGCGCTTTAATTATTTTTTGGAATTATAACTTTATAACCGCCAGTACAAACCTTTGAGAATGCCGTGAGGCGAATCCGGTCAGAAATAAAATATAGTGGAAAATTAATATAGTGTCTTATTCAATATGTGTAGCAGGTTCTACCAAGTGGCATCAATCAACAGCAATAACAGTCTTATGTTATATGCTTTAGTGGTTGAATTTAGACTGCTTTACTGCAGAATTACTTTTCTCAGTGAGTGGTCATTATTTATTTTATGAATAATTTAAATTTAAACTTAGTAGAAATATATTTTAATGAATGTTTAAGTATACGTATTTAAACTATCATGGTCACTCACAGTACTATTAGACTTAATGAATGAACCATATTTTTTCTTTTTGGTTAAGCTACCTATTTTCGGAGATGATTAAATTATGTCATATAGAACTTTCCTTATAATTAGAAATATGTGAATTTTTAAAAGTTAAAAGCTCCTTTCATAATTCCTTTCCATTCACGGGTTTTAAATTCCGCCATTCATGTCATTCAGTCATTCATTACCATAATTTGGCCGTTGCACCCATCTGGCCAGCGTGAAAATAGTAGGCCAAAGCCTCCCAACGTTGAGAGAGGCATAGTCCAGCAGTGAACTTCGATGGGCTAATTCATTTGATTGATTTAAAGCAACTATTAAAGAAATTTCTGTAGGTACAGAATGTTTTGTATGCGACTTTTGTCATATATATTAACATACAATATATTATATGTATAATTATGTACATTTGATGAAAATATACAAGGAGGTAGGACACGGCGGTATTTCCGCCCAATTGAACAGTCCGACTGGGGAAGTATCTCCGCCCTACAGAATACCGCGGCTGTAATAACTTCGTGTCGTGTTTCCAGCGGTGAGTAGGGTAGCCAGAGCTCACTAGAGAATTTGTGCTGTCAGTGGGAAGACAAAAGGCTTGTCCTGCTTTATCTTCTACTGCATGACTTCTACTGCGGCACAGAAACTCTGTACTTACAAGGTTGGCAGCGCGACTGTAACTCCTCTGGTGTTACAAACGTCCATAGGCCACGGTAACCACTTTCCAACAGGTGGGCCGTGTGCTTGTCTGCCAACTAAGTGGTATAAAAAAAAAAAGATGAACCCGCGACTAGCCCTTACAAGGGGAATGCTTAAACTAACTGAACTACAGTGAGCGTCAGAAAGAAATTGACTTGCAAAGTCTCAAGATTATCTTAATATCCAGGTATTAAGAGCAAATCAAACTGTTTTATTGATTTAAATTGTTCCTATTATTGTCCAAACTAACGGTGTGTACTAAATATCAGAACAATCACTCAACAGGAGTGGGGGGGAGGCAAGGCATTATCATTATTTTGAGTACTTTGTTCGTCTAGATCGATCTGATACTGACGAACTTCTCATATATATTTGTCTTAGGACATATTTTTTCCGATTCAAATCTGTACGAAAAGTCACCATACTAATTGATTTAATCTTATTTAAATCATTTGGATAAATTGAACCTTTTGTAATGTTTTTTATTGTCATATAGGTACATTAAAAGGCGAATAGAATACCTTCAGTTATTTATATTCACCGAGAGCTTTATTAATACTGCACAAATTTCAAGTAGCTTGTTAAAAGGAGCGTTTTGTTCGTGTTATACTAACGAACGTACCTTTTATTACTCCAGCGTGGAATATCTATAGATATTGACGAAGTTTATGATAGAACAGCTATTTTTTACTATTTTCTTATTAGCTAGAAACTTTAGTGTCGTCGAACCGCTATTGTGATATAAACAACAGGGCGCCTTATTACAGGACACTTTATTGACGAACAACGTAAAAATGTAAATTAGAATTTAACGACACGGGACCATAGACGTCTGTAATACGGTTTACGTCGCATTCAATGAGCCACCATTCACAACATTTATGTCATATTTGATATGACAGCCTCGTTCCGTCGGGTCACATTCTTCTCGAGACACTGCTTATTGATTAACGGTAGAACAGGCGCAAGAAACACAGCGATAACGAGGGAGATACTGTTTTAACGCTGCTACGCTTTTAGTGATGCGTTGTTTGACTATTTATGAATAAGAGATCCGAAAAAGAACTACAACATTTTTTTATCTAGGACACATCAACTTTACTTCACTTCGCCTGATGGTAAGCTAAAGGCAAAGTCTCAGAAAAGAGGGTCACCATTACAGACACTAAGTAATGTTACAATGGTGACACTCAGCTTGGCGGCCTCATCAGATGCTTTTTCAGGCCCCGCTTAAAGGACCCGGGACTGTAGGAAGAAGGAAACACGTGAGCTAACTATAAAAATAAACTATGATAGTTTCTACTATGTGAAACAGAATCACCGCATTTCTTCCCATGGATGCTATGTAGGGTGATTTAGAGTATTCTTTGTCTGATAAAATATATATTTGCAGCCAAAGAAAGAGTGCCTGATGAATGGTGCGGTAAAGGCATTTACTGTCACAATAGGCCCGCCATAACGCGAAACAATAAAACATAGAGGAATATAAATATTAATATGTAAGTGGGCTGATATATTCATCTCTCTCCAGGGTTTACAGACTAGATTATACGTATGTATGAGAATAAAGAGAGATGGAAACTGGGGGCTGGGACTAACATCAATAAAAATTGACTTAAGTCGTCGGTGAATATAATATTCAAATCCACAGCCATAATGGTACATTATGCCTATGTCTGTTTCATCATCAGGTACGGCACGGTTTTTTTTTAATACACCTTGTTTCTAGTTTATTTGCTAACTACACCAAACTTTTTGCTTTATTACACTACTGTTCATCCCAAGGTTGCCTGGAAGAAATCGCTTCCAGCGATAAGGCCGCCCATTGTACATTAAACTGTATGCATGCTAACTACAAGTTTTTCTGTAATCTATTGGTGTGCAATAAAGAATTATCTATCTATCTACGGCATTACAATCTGGGGTAACTCTTCGGAAATCTCACGGGTATTTACATTTAAAAAAAACTAAATCAAAAGCGATTCATCCGTTCAGGAGATACAATGCCACAGACAAACATACACACACACACACACACACACACTTCATAAAACGTCGCCAAACTTATAACACCTCATCGTTCTTGCGTCGGGGGTTAAAAAAACTGTGTTGCATTACATAAAATAAATGGTTAGTGGACGACAAATTTTATACAGTGGGAGACTTTTTAAATAAATATACATCTCGCTGTAGCCGCTGGGCTATTATTGTGACTGCAATATTGTTAGTTGTTAAGAAGATATTGCTTTGTTACCTAATTATCTGTGTTTACATGCCTATTTTATGGCGAAATGTGCTTTGAAACTATTTTTTTTTATCTTTTGTTGTACATTACAGGCAAATATATAAATAAATTTGAATTTTAATGAATTTTGGATCTTGCTAAAAATATAAAGATCCGCTAATACATATAAAAGAGCTTGAGATCTAAAACATTTTGTTTTACGGATTTCATCGATAATTCATCAACTGTTAGTAGAAATTAACGAAATCCTTAATGATTGAAGTATACAAGCAATAATTATTGAGTTGCTGAGTAGTTTATAAGTTGTTAGTGAGTGTAAATTTTGAGCACTCAAAGTTCGCAATTCAGTTGAAGTCGTGAGACGCGGCGATTATCGACGTCAGGGCTAAGCTTTAGGCCGTTTTCACATTATCAGGTCCGATATCGGTGTCGGATGTTGGTAGGTGATATTCAATAGCCGATAGCATGTGCTGACAGATTTTATCACATATGTATATATGATAAAATCTGTCTGATTATTGCTTACAAGTTTCTGGCCATCAGAAACTTGTAAGCAATCTTCGACCTTATTAACATGACATACTACCAAGTTGTTGTTATTTCATGTATTCGTGGTCAGCGTCATCTATTAACGTGAAAAGATACGTAATTTAGAAAATGTCATTAAGGTCGAAAGTCACTTGCAGTCGCTGTTTTTATTCTCGGTTTGAAAGGTGTAGTCATTTTGAGTCGTATTCAATAATCCAATATCGAGCAAACACCGCTAAGTCGGTTGCAATATCTGATCGAGTCGGACAATCTGCAAAATATAAATATATGTCATACATTTTACCTCCTGTAAGCTATTGGATGTCGGATATTGGAGCCGTCAATGATATCGGATTGGATAATGGGAAAAGGTTCACTATTCATTTGCATAAAAAAATAACCATAAAATATTTTTGCATATGGTAATTTAGACATGATTTTTAAGCATAATTTTTTATCCATGACAAATTTAGCATATATTTTTTTTTTATACCACTAAGGTGGCAGACATGCACACGGCCAACCTGATGGAAAGTGGTTCCCGTGGCCTATGGACGTTTGTAACACCGGAGGAGTCACAGTCGCGCTGCCAACCCTGTAAGTACAGAGTTTCTGTGCCGTCAGTGTAGAAGAAAAAGCAGGACAAGCCTTTAGTCTTTCCACTGACAGCACAAATTCTCCAGTGAGCTCTGGCTACCCTACTGACCGCTGGGAACACAACACAAAGTTATTATAGCCGCGGTATTCTGTAGGGCGGAGGTACTTCCCCAGCCGGACTGCTCAATTGGGCGGCAATAAAAAATAAAAATCCTTATAAAATTTATCTTAATCATAAATAAAACTAGCATAATCAAATTTAAGCATAGCTTTATAAAGGCATAAATGGCACCTAAACCTACCTTGACACTATATAATATAGAAAATACTGGTTAAAGTACCTTTTTTATTTTTATATGTATGTTTTTTACTTATGTAAAATAATTAAAAGGCGGCCCGCCGCATCTAAACGTACTTCGACACTATATAATATACCTAATATATATTAGACCTAAATATAATTATTCCACAGTACATATGCTGCTAAAAATCAATTATGACCCAATATAATTATGCCAAAAAAAGTATGCCAAATTCATTGTGCCAAAACATTTTAGGATTACATATGTTAACGAAATGGATCCCATGGGAAAACGCTCTTAGAGTATGTATTATCGAGACCAATGGAGCGAAAAGTATAAAGCAATCCAACATAAATATCTTTAGCTAAAAATATCCGGTAGTAGATTAATTACGCCAGGAATGTTTCAAAGTTACAGATACCGAAAATATTAATATTAATTTTCGATAACATATTTGCATTCTTTTGCTGTAATAAATGGTCAGAAGTCGAAACGTCGCCTGTATTAGTAGCCAAGACCAGTCGTGGTCGCTGGAATATGCGTTCGAGGGTACACATTCCTCAGTCATACAGGCTGACATTAGGAAACATGCAGTATTAATCGGCACGTGTCCGACGTATCCAAAAAAAAGCACAGCATCATCCATTCTCAAACAAAACATTGACCTAAAAAAGGATTTCTGGAATCCAGATAGTATCCCATGTAGGAAATTCAGTGATCTTATTATTTATGAAGTCAATTCCGTGAGATACGTTTTTTCTTTCAGAATTCATTATGCCCACCAATGCCTAGTAAGGAGGCGCTGTCAGCTCACGCAATGTCGTTCGGTGAATGTTCGGTATTATTCCTATTTAACGGAAAGGGCTCGTCTTTTTACCCTTGTCTGTAAAAGCTTATTTGTCATTGTGACCTTTTTGATGTGCTGTGACGTCCAGAGACGGTGTGTTAGCGTTACGTAATGATCGGATCAACGTATAAAGGGAATGAAGGATTCAAATAGATTGTGCAAACAATTTTTGTATGCGTTCGTCCTAAGTTGTAGCGGTTATTCTGTTTTATTATTATTTTATTTATAATAATGAGGTATAAAACTAAAATAAATTTACATACATACATACATAAAATCACGCCTGTCTCCCATAGGGGTAGGCAGAGATCACGGATCTCCATTTGCTACGATCCTGACATACTACTCTCGCTTCATTCACTCTCATTACATTCTTCATGCATGCTCGTCGGTTTAGAGTACTCCTGACCTGCCCCTTTTCTAAAACTTCCCCGATTTGGTCCAGGTATGTGCGCCTAGGTCTTCCCCTTCCGACGGTACCATCCACACTCGCCTCCTACACCTGCTTCGTTAGTCTTCTTTCATTCATTCTCTCAACATGACCAAACCATCTCAACATTCCTCTCTCAATTCTCATCACTACATCTTCTATCACTCCACATCGTTCTCTTATCACGCTATTTCTCACTCTATCTTTCAAGGTCAAGCCACACATACTTCGCAACGCACGCATTTCTACTGCATTCACTCTACTCTGATGCTTTTTCTGCCACACCCAACTTTCACTACCATACATAAGAGTCGGCACCAATACTCCTCCATGTACAGCCAGTCGTGCCTTTTCGGACACTTTCCGGCTGCTCATAAAGTTGTGTAGTGCCCCATTCACTCTATTTCCAGCCATCACTCTCCTTTCAACATCTTCTTCATGCTTTCCATCTCTCGTAAACAATGTTCCCAAATATATGAACTCATTCACTTGTTCCACTTTTTCTCCATCTATACAAATCCTACACTCTGTCACGCATTCATCTCTTTCAAAAACCATAACTTTTGTCTTACTAACATTCACTTTCATTCCTTTCCTCTCAAAAGCTTCATGCATAGTTGTTACCATCTCCTGCAACTCATCTGCCGATGACGCCAGTAAAACCTGATCATCAGCATAAAGAAGACATTTGACGAGTAAATTCTTCATTCTCAAACCACATTCTTTATCTTTCAAATCTTGCAAACAACTGTCCATGAATAAGTTAAACAGCCATGGTGACGCTACACATCCCTGTCTAACCCCCTTTTGGATACTAAACCATTCAGTGTATGACCCATGTATCCTCACGCAAGCTCTGGAGTCCTCATAGAGAGACTTCACAGCTCGAATAAGGTTGCTGCTCACCCCATACATAGACAGTACCGATTTATCTAAACCAAATCACCTTAAATATAATTTTGGTGTGTTTTTATTAATTTAACGCAATTATATGTAAGTATATTATTATGTCCTTATAAAATATTAGTACAGTTTTCAAGTAGGTATCCCTACTCAGAAAAATATGATTAAACTAGAGACAGAGCTCAGAAGTTGTCTCAGCTGAAGTTGTTCATCTCCCTCAACTTGGTTAATTCGAACTTTTCTAGTATAGATTAAAAACGTTATCTTATTTCACAACAAGATAGAATTCATTTAAAAAGAACTCTTTATTTGCAAGTAATGCAGCTGAGTTCGTTAAAAGTTCGTTAGAACTGTTTACTCAGTCGGCAACAGGACTCGCTCCGGTAGCACCTGTTCATAGTTCACTGCAAGTACGAATATAGATTATATTATTTATAGGTTAATTGGGTATTGTGTTGTATTTTCTTGGCAGTTTGTCTTGTAGGAGCCTTGATAACCAATTGCGATACTTGTACCAATTAATTTGTTGTGTAGTTTTGTCTTGTTCTTCAGTATCTTAGAAACTTTTCTTTTGATTTTATGAAAAAAAAACTACAAACTTTGTATACCAGTTTACAAAATAAGTACAATCAGAACAACAAACTGACCTCTAAACTATTATATAATTGTGAATTGGAAATTTTTGTTCGCAATGGACGCAAAAAGTACTGAACTGATTTTGATGAGGTTTTTTTTTGTTACAAAGGTCTTGGGCGTAAGATTTTAAGTTATGAGTTGAACTGGAGATAAGAGATCCACGCGGGCAGAGCCGCGGGTGGAAGGCTAGTAGCTCATAAATTAATGTAAACAAAAAGTGAAATACCACTCACTGATGAAATCTTTAAAACTATAACACCTACAAATTTAAAAGTGGCAGGCAAGTTCCTTATAGGGTTTAGTCTTGTAGACATCCACTAATATCGGATTTTACACAACACCCACGCGTACCACGCGTATTCCCCGCTAGTACAAGCTGTGGAATGACCTCCCTGCTGCGGTTTTCCCTAGCGCCTACAATATGGGGTTCTTCAAGAGGGGCATCAGAAGGTTTCTTCATGGTCGGCAGCGCGAGTGTGACACCCCTGGTGTTGCATACGTCCATCGGCCACGGTAACCGCTTCCCATCAGATGGGCCGTGTGCTTGTCTGCCAACTAAGTGGTATAAAAAAAATTGTAACTATACAAGGCATTTTAAAAACTTTTTATTCAGTATATGATTGATGATGAATGTATTTACTACGTCTACAGACAAATGTATGATATTTTACTACCCTATCATGGATAAAGTTAAACTGTGGTTTCACTAGTTTTAAACGAAACTTCCACTTATCCTTTCACTGTTGAGATCACCCATTAGGCACAATAAACGGAACAAACCCAAACAATCAACATAATACAAATCCTCTCGATCTAATACCATTCAGCGTTTCCCATTCCCCACAGAGAGTGGCTGGTGTGACACGTTAATTTAGCGAGCACACAGATAAGATATTGGATTTTTAATTAGAGCTCGCTCGAGTACGGCTTAGCGCTATCGTCAAGATAATTGACGATTTGTGCTTGCAATACTACCGTACGCTGGTCCACGAGTAGCTAAATGGTGATAAGATTGGAGATTTTGGTTTTATTTACGTTTGGTTTCTGATTTTCTATTTATTCATATATCTATAAATTATTTATTTTATTTTCTTTCAATTTTGTATAAGTATATTGTATAGTTAGCATAGTTTGTTTTTGATTTTACACCAAAACATAGCTGGCTTTTTTTTTATTGCATTAAGAATATTTACATAATATACACGGAAATTATATCTAAATAATCCTGCAGGTTCAGGCGTCAAAGAATTCCTCGCCATCGATGTCAACCGGGAAGGTGGCCAGAAGGCTAACGGCATTAGCGTTGAATGGCAATACCAATCCTTTGCGCAAAGAATAAACCAGCCCTCTGGTCACGGGTAGCGTCAATTAAACGTTTAGAAATGTCTCTAAACAAAAGACGGGCACTTGGACCCATGATCCCAGCGTCTCGAGGAACATAGTTTTGTATATACTTTATAAGTAATCGCATGTATTTTTTTCTGTATATTATATTTTATGTACCTAACTGAACAAATAATTGACTAAATTTAGCCTTTGAGACATAGAAATCAGATTGATTAGATCTGACTGAATGAGATGAAATTTTAAAGCATTTAGTATTTAGTAGGGACAGCCTCTGTGGTGTGGCGGTAGTGAACGCGACTGCTATGCAGGAGGCGCGGGTTTATAATATTTGTATGCATGAATATGGGTATTTGCATTGGTCTGGGTGTTTCTATGTATAATATGTATGTATTTACAAAAAAAAGTATTTAAGTATGTTTATCCGTATTCTAAATTCCATAACACAAGCTAGTTAAACTATGCTTACCATGGGTCTAGATAGCGTTGTGTAGAATGTTGTAGAATAGAATATTTATAGTATGCTAACTAATCAAATAGATTAAGCTTTAGAAAAAAATGAATTGGTTCAGGCGAGATTCGAACCCGTGATCTTTCCCTTACAGGGGGGACGCTCTGACCCAGCCTGAACCGATTCAATTTTAGACCTTGTAAAAAGACATAGGCTGTGTTTTGTCCCGATTACCGACATCCGCGCGGGTGGAGCAGCAAGCTACAGCTAGTCTTGTATATATATAAAAGCTCACTGATTAATCACGGGATTTCAGAAACTATAACACTTACATACTATTATGTATATAGGATTATTATTTTGCCTGCACCTACCTCAATGTATCTCTGCATCACCCTAAGGTTGACTGTTAGATAATGCCTTAGGCATTAAGTCCACCTTTGTACAAAGTTATTGTGCTTAAAGTTGAATAAATAAAAAAAATACTGGAAATTTCGCAGGTTTTTTTTTATAAAGAAACTCCACTCCTAAGGGGGCAAAACGGGTCCATGTGTAAAAAAAAGTGCGGGTGACCGCCAGTTTATTTATTTTAAAACGCTTTATTTTTTATAAAAGGTAAGAATTAATCTAGTAAAATTAAAGGGTCTCTTGAATTATTATTTTTTATATAGGACACGCCAACTTGACTTCACCTCGCCTGATGGTAAGCTAAATGCAAAGTCTCAGGAAAGAGGGTCACCATTACAGACACTAAGTGTTACAATGGTGGCATGAATTGAATGAAATTTTAAAGCATTTAGTATGCTAATTATTCAAATCGATTAAGTTAGGATATTTTTTTTAGACGTAAGACACCGTAAGCCGCAGGTATATAAGAAGATTTATATGATTTCAGGCAGAGTTTGGTGGCTCAGTAGTCGGAGTATACCCCTTGTGAGGGAAAGATCGCGGGTTTGAATCCCGTCTGAACTGATTCATATTTTTCGTATCTCAATCGAATTAAAGGGACTCATTTATAATGTTTCTGAGTATGCTTTTAGTAAATGCATTTGTACGTATCATTTAGTGCTGTAACTAGACTGTACTTTGATGTACTGATCTGTATTGAGATCGCGTAAATCCATTAGGATTTCATCACATCGTGAATAATATGCGTCTAAAATTATCCAAAATGTTTGTGTATCTAAAGAGTTTTCTATTGCTGAAGTACATTGCTATTCGTAGATTTCTTACTACGGTATTTGACTAAAATTATTCTAAACTGTGCATCTAATTTACACACCGTTATAGAGGACAATACAAAATAAATTTGAAGAAAGAAAGAAAGAAAGAAAGAAAGAAAGAAAGAAAGAAAGAAAGAAAGAAAGAAAGAAAGAAAGAAAGAAAGAAAGAAAGAAAGAAAGAAAGAAAAATGTGTATTGCGATACACAGCATTACAGTACAAAAAAAACACAGACGTAAAATGAGAAAGTAAAAAAGAAACAATTTAATTTTATATAGGTACTGTGGCGGGTGAGGTGCCACGTCATTTTGATGACACTGACAAATATGACATTTGACAAGTCAATGTCATATCTGTCAGTAGCGGGACGTGACGTATCACACGGCACACCGCTACTTGGCAGATTCTACTTTTTACATTACTTCACTTATTAAAAACACATGAGGTCTGCCAATATAACACACCGAAAGCTGCTGAAAGTGAAAGCTAGACCTAAAAGTGTTTTTTTTAAAGAATCGACAAACACGAAAGGACTTGGATTTTACCTACACAACTACACTTGTGTGAATACCTGACTCTACGTACCTAAAGTATTTAATAAAGGATTAAATTGAAGTCATTTTGTAGCGGCAGCCATCTTGAACCGATTTTTTTAAACATAGTTAAGAATACTGCCGACTAATATACCTTTCAAACAAAATAACTAAATCCAAATTGGTTCATCCGTTCAGGACCTATGATGCCACACACACACACACACACACATTACAACACCCCGCCGTTTTACGTCGGTTAAATACAAATTATCCAAGTATATAACATTGTTTCTTATCTATATCATCAATATAACGATTCATAAGTGATTGTCACATGATCGTCCAATATATTGCCACCAAAGCTAAGCAAGTAACCTAATATATATCCCGACAACTTATTGGGAGAATTGGCACAAGTTCTTATAAACAATTGATGTCTCAGAGGTTCGATAATCTGATTATCCCGGACTATTATTGGCTAAGTTCCGAAAACGTACAGGTTGCCAGGCGGACTCGATCTGGCCGGGAGCCAAAATAATCGATTATCGGGCAAAGCTCTTGAAGGAGAAATGTGTTTTATATTGACGATTCGTTTGACGAGCTGGTAATAAATCTGTTGTTGTTGAAAGTTTTCATTTCGTATAATAAATCATTATGAAACTTATTAAAAAAACAGTAAATACTAATTACCCAAATGTTTCTTGATATGGCACGTATAGCAAAAAGTTTTTACTCTCTAGCCTTAACTAGGGGAGACACTCTGTTTTGTACTTATTTATGTAATTTTCTCATTAACTTAGTTATATTCTTGAATGTAAAATTTTATGTAATTTCTTGTATGTAAGAAACCGCGGTAGCCTAGTTGTATGGGTAATGGACTGCTGAGACGAGATCTCGGGTTCAATCCCAGGTTTACCATGGCACATACCAATGACTTTTAGATGCTTTTCGAATTGTGTATTTATCGCAGGTTTATAAGTGCCCGGTTAATGGCAATTGGCTCGCCACCGACCTAAACATAAACTGGAAAAATGTGGGTGCTAGTACCTCTGCCTACCCCTTCGGGGATATAGGCGTGACTTGTATGTTATGTTAAAATTATGTAAAAAAAGGAAAAAACAGATCGAAGGCATTTTAAAGAAAGAAAATGTCAAGAGTACCTATCTGAAACCGGCAAGCATGCATGAATACAACTAAGAAAGTAGAAGAAGCGAAAGCAGGTTGAAACATGTGGCCTCTGCCTACCCCACTGAGAAGGAGTGACTGTATGTTTGTAAAAAGCAAAGGAGATGGATTCGCTTTCATACATTCTTGGGCCTAAATGTAAAAAGTTGAGAGTGGCCTCAAGTGAGAGCTTATATATTATTAAACCATTCCTGCAAAATCTGCAGATTTTTAACATCAGATAGCATAGTTATAAGAGATTTAGTAAGTGAGGTTATGCAAGAAATTAACATGTTTGAACTGTCTACCCTTTTTTTTAAGTCATATGTCAAAATCTCAACTCATTACAATTTGGCCCAGAAATCCCCGTCTCCTTTCAAATAAAGTTTTAACTTGCATCAATATTTTTCAGCAGTAACCATAAAAACATTATAAATCACTACTTGGATGCAATTTTTTTATAGTACGGCCGTTGGCCACCAAGGCGTCCGGCAATAAACGTCACAATGCCCACGATTATAACGCGTCCTTAGAACAATCAGAGCAAGCAAGACAGATAAAAGAGTTATGACCGGAAGACTTAAATGCTAACGGCAGTACTATAATATATGTAGCGGGAAAAAATCAGTAAGCGATATATCATTATTAAGGAATTATATCATTGTTTCAGATCATCTAGTTACGGCAATTAGGATCCTGTAATTAAAGGAAGAAATATAATGTAAGTATTCTTTAAAATTTGTAAAATATATATAAGCAAGGATCTCCAACGTAAAGTACAGTCAGCATCAGATTGATCTTCATGAACAAAGTACTCAAAGATTAAGTACGAGGAGGTAGGATACGACGGTATTTCTGTCCAACTGAGCAGTCCCACTGGGGAAGTACCTCCGCTCTAAAGAATACAGCGACCATAATAACCCTATGTTGTGTGTTCCCGGCAGTGAGTAGGACAGCCAGAGCTCACTGGAGAGTTTTTGTGCTGTCATTAGGTCTAAGACATTGCACTGCTTTGTCTTTTACACTGACGGCACAAAAACCCTCTGTGCTTAAAGGATTGGCAGCGCAAGCGCAAGTTCTCTTGAAGAACCCATATTGTAGG
Organism: Eilema griseolum; assembly: GCA_963662185.1. Classification (NCBI taxonomy): domain Eukaryota; kingdom Metazoa; phylum Arthropoda; class Insecta; order Lepidoptera; family Erebidae; genus Eilema; species Eilema griseolum. The sequence continues at coordinate 27,475,387 of OY759240.1, forward strand.
CGCTTGGGAAAACTGCAGCAGGAAGTTCATCCCACAACTTGAGCGTGGATGGGATGAAGTTTATTTCATACCGCACAGTGCACAGCGTCTCAGGTCGCAATGTGACAAAGTAAAACACACCTCGCTTATATATTTTTCAATGCGCCATTGTTCACAAATTAGGTGACAGTTCACATGTACTGGAACCTCTATTACTCCTATAACATAGCATATAGTGCGATGGGCTATCATTATTCTGTTCAATATATGAGGTTTTTTCTATGGCTTAGGCATTGGGATTCCATATAAATCAACGGGTTTAGGTGTTTTTGTTGCCTCTGCCCATATTATAGGACAATATTAGACGGTACATAAAACTTTCCGTTCTTAAAGGGCTGGCAGCATGAGTGGGTCTCTCCTGGTGTTGCATACGTCCATAGGCCACGGTAACCACCGGTGGATCCATCAGGTGGACCGGATGCTTATTTTCCACCTAAGTTGTATAAAAAAACCTAGGTCGATGTCGACAAGAATGTCTAACGTTTTTAGAAACATTTACATATAATATGCAAGCGGATTCCAAGACACATAAAGTAAATAGGGTGCTAAAGTAAAAAAGCCGGTCAAGTGTGTGTCGGAATCGCGCACCGAGGGTTCCGTAACTTAAGCTATAAAAACTTTAGTATATGTTAACTTAGTATAATTGATTTTTGCACAGTTTCAAGACGTTATAGACCTGAGTATATGGTATGAATCTCAACTTGACACCCCCACTCATTCCTGAGAAAAAGGTTTTGACAGACAGACTGACAGATGGACGGACAGATGGATAACAAAGTGATCCTATTAGGGTTCCACATATTGAGAACACATTTGTACTTTCCACAGTATTTTCTTATTTGTTATTAGACCTGACCGGTTTCGCCTTACGGCATTCTCAAAGGTTTACACTCATGCCGTGTTTACACGATGCCGTAAGGCGAAACCAGTCAGGTTTAATCACAAATAAAAATTACCGTGGAAAAGTGTGTTCTCAATAATATGTGTAACAACATATTCCATCAAGTGCCATCAATCAACAGTATTTCCGTTTTACGTCCCAATTGAGCAGTCCGACTGGGGAAGTACCCTACAGAATACCACGGCTATAATAACCTCGTATTGTGTTCCCAGCGGTGAGTAGGGTAACCACAACTCACTGGAGAGTTTTTGTGCTGTCAGTGGGAAGACCAAAGGCTTGTCCTGATTTTGTATTCTGCACTGACGGCACAGAAAATATCTGTTCTTACAGGGTCGGCATCGCGAGTGTGACTCCTCTGGTGTTACACACGTTAATTGGTCACGGTAACCACTTTCCTTCAGGTGGGCCGTATGCTGCCAACTAATTTGATTAAAAAATAAAAATAATAATATGGGTTTCGTTTATTTCCTTTCGAGTTACGGAACCCTAAAAAAGTAGGCTTCATAATATTACATATTCAGCATCGGGGCCTGTATATATATCATCGGTCACGGAGCGTAATAGTTTGACCCACTTACAGACAACGATTGGCGACGTTCGTTACGGTCCTATTCATAATATGGACCCCTTCCTTTTCATACAGGACTATGAATCTGGCACAATGGGGATATACATACGAATAACTTTCTCTATGGCCACAAGGATTTTTATTCCGTTATACAACAAGTCCAGCTGTGCTGTTGAGTACTTTAGAAAATTTAATAAATTTATTTTATAAAATGATTGCTTTCACATCGGAGAGAGAGATAGGAAGCCGCTTTCCCAGTCTAACTGAGAAATTGGTTGAACTTCGATATTTTCTGTGATGTAACTGCCATCTGAACTCTACAACCCAAAGGCGATATCGCAGCATTGCAATTAGACCAGTTGTTAGACTCTTTAGGGCTCCACCGTCTGCAAGGCCGTAACGGCTGACATAGATGTTCGTATGGCAACGGGTACCGACGGTTTAACGTACTCTTCGAGGCACGTCCAGACCAACGAGCGAACGATCGAACCCACGCCTCCTGCGTACCGGCTACGTTAACTACTGAAACGCCACAAAGGCTATTTCAAAACTAACTAACGTATTATATTTACAAGTATTTAAAGTATATCAACATCAGATAGATCTTGACTAGGAAGTACTCAAGATGATCTTAACACCACCGTACGTGTACGTGTGTGTTCCAGATCAGTTTAAAATTGCCAAGGTCATTCCTGTACATAAGAAAGGAGCAAAAACGGACCCATCAATGTACAGACCTATCTCACTCCTGCCAACACTGTCTAAAATCTTTGAAAAATTGATAAAGGTTAGACTCGTGAGACATTTTAATTCTAATAGGGTTTTGAACAGGAGGCAGTACGGTTACCAAAAAAATGTAAGTACACAAGACGCAATAGGGGCACTAATCGAAGACATAGTGAGTCAAATGAATCAAAAAAAGAAAGTTGCTGGACTCTTCCTGGATTTGAGCGCCGCCTTTGACACAATCAACCATGAGCTGCTGCTAATAAAACTGGATCACTACGGCATTAGAGGCAAAGCAGGGAAACTATTAAAGTCTTATTTACTTAATCGAAAAATGTACGTTGAGATCCAAGCTATCACAAACAAAATGTCAACTCATGGAATGGGTAGGTACGTAGAGTCTCATAAATCCAAAATATTACAAATAAAAACTGGTGTTCCGCAAGGCTCAATTCTGGGCCCAATTCTATTTATAATATTTGTAAATGACTTGGTTAATTATGTCACTAAAATATCGCCTCCAGAGGTGCAGCTAGTAATGTTTGCTGATGATACAAATGCTGTAGTATCTGCGGATGATATAAACGCTCTTAGTTTAAAGGTGAACGAGGTGTTGAATGTATTCTCAACTTGGTTTTCGGTAAATAGTCTAAAACTAAATCCAAGTAAAACAAAGGCTATTTTGTTTAAATCTACAGCTAAAAATAAAATGACATTTGATTGTGTCTTGGAGGGTAGACAAGTTCAAAATACGGATGTTGTTAGGTTCTTGGGAGTACTTGTGGATGAATTTCTGAATTGGAAACATGAACTCTCCTATTTAGAAGGAAATATAAGTTCAGCTTGCTATGTGTTGCGCAGTCTTCGAAATGAAGTCAATCTAGAGCATTTAAAGATGGTATATTATACTTTGGTGGAGTCAAGACTGAGATACAGTATTCTTTTTTGGGGTGGTAGCTATGAATACAACATAAAAGGAGCTTTTATATTACAAAAAAGAGCCATAAGAACTATAGTACGCATAAGACAGGAGGAGTCGTGTAAGACTCACTTCCAAGATTTAGGCATACTGACGGTTCCTAGCCTATACATTTTGGTACTGCTAAGCAATTTTGCTAAGCATATACACGATTATGAATCTGATGATGAGAGAAGGGTTAGAGAAAGCACTCGCAGGAAAGATTTTCAGAGCAAAATTGTGCCTAGCCTGGATATCGTAAAGCATAGTACGCTCTACAACTCCATCAGAATCTTCAACAAACTGCCTCTAGATTTGAAAACAATTATTTACAAAAGAGAGTTCCAAGACAAATTGAAGGCTTTTCTGTTACAAGGGTGTTATTATTCAGTTGATGAGATATTTAATAAATAGGTTTTATACTGATACCAGTTTTTACGTGTCATGATATTTTCTACTGCTTTTGATTGTTGTTTGATGCGCGGTCGGCGACGGTCGCGTCTCACTAATGCATAGCTTCGTAATTAATTAATAAAAATAATTAATTCGCGAAACGCGCCGCTCGGGCGCCGCTGCCCTACATCGCCACGATGGCTACCAACAAGGCGATCATAGTGAACGAGTTACTGGCGTTCATCCAGAATGCAGTCGACACTATGGACGAGATCAGCATCCTGCAGATCTGCAAGTCCAATTTCAAGGAAGAGGAGGTCTGCAGCGGGAAGGCGCTGCTATACCAATCGGTTGGCAAAACTGCCCAGATGCCATCTCGCAGAAGGGATGGAGGGGAACGAAGTGTGCAAGACATCATCACCCTGCTGAAGGAAACCGACCCGGATGACGTGCCAGATTTCGTCGCAAGGGAGCTGCACAAGCTTCCGCCGATGGGATTCGACCACGTAGATGTCACAAGACTTCTCAAGGACATCACGTTCTTGAAGTCCAGCCTTGCTGATGTGTTGGCAAAATTAGAGGCTTCTGATAAAACTATCAGTGGACTACAGGCGGAATTATTGCTACTCCGTAACAGTAATACAACTAGTACGTCACATAATGTAGCCTCTAATAATGTCAACGTACGACGAGGCGCGCAGAATGCGTCATTTTGCAGTTTCGAGTCAGCAAAATTTGATTCGCCTGAGTCGCCAATGGCCGAGGTGCGTGCCGCGAACACTATCGCGCGCCCCGCCGCCCCCGCTGCCCCTTCTTCACCCGTGAAGAGGCCGAATATCACGTTGCAAGTTCCTCATCCACGTGACTACGCAGCTGTTACGGCCAGCACCCCTACAGCCGTACCAACAAAGAGACGACAGTGTAGTGTCACTCAGTGCAACACTGCATCCGTCAAGGCGCCGGGGAAGGAGCCTTGTAATATGGAGGACTTCAAAGTTGTTGAGAAGAAGAAGAAGTCCTCCCGCAAGAACCAGTGTGGTACTGCAGCGAGGAGCATTGAGCAGCAGTTCCGCGCAGAGGTCCCTTCGACGATGGTCTACGTATCTCGTGTACATCACAGCGTGAAGATCGTAGACGTCGCGAACTATCTCCAAAAGAAAACCGGGATGGGCTTAAGGGTGGAGAAGCTGGACTCTCGTCACAACGTGAGCTTCAATTCTTTTGTGGTGCGAGTTCCAAACAGCCACACCGCTACCATCCTGCGTCCTGACTTTTGGCCGACGGGGGTGAAGTTTCGGCGCTTCCGAGGACGCCTGCCGACACGCGACAACCCGCCCCGTGACACGTCGACGTCATTACGTGTGCTTTAGGTTAAGATATATTATATGTATTTTTAGTTTTAAGGTATATATTTATGGGCCGTAGAATAAGTTTTTTAACATCCTGTAACTTTTCTATTATTGCCTGAATTAAATGATTTATTATTATTATTATTATTATTATGTTTTTTTTTGTATATGCAATGTATGTGTACAAACCATGTTCAAACACAATGTAAAAATTGTTAATGAATAAATACTGAATACTGAATACAGTCGGCATCAGATCGATGCAAAGCATACTTTGTACTCAATTTGACTATGCTAGTCAAAATAGATCTGATGCTGACTATACCTGACTGATTTTATCGAAATAAAATGTATAACTTAAATAATAATAATAAACATTCTAAGACATTCTTGATAGAGCTATTTAGATGCAAAGTACATGAATGGCAATAGGATCGCCACTTATTACATTGGGACCTAAACATAAACTGGCGAAATGTGGGTGCTAGCCCCTCTGCCTACCCCTTCGGGGATATAGGCGTGAGCTTATGTTATGTTTTTATGTAGATTCTAGAATACGCATATGTATATACTTACATGATATGTATACTTACTATTATCTTTTTTTTAAATAAATATCTACAAGCCAACGATGTGCAAGTGCTCTAAAAATTAAAGCATGAACATTAAACTTCCAATACTCTCATATTTTGTTATTATACTCGTAACATCATGGGCTACTTCAGCCTTTCTACACAAGTGGCTGTATCCATAGTATATGGTCTAAGAATAGAATAGATTGATGGAGTATGGATATCACATACGTTCACGGCAGTCATAATACTTGTCAATTCCGTACACTCATCATTCTATTTCACAAAACGCCAGCCAAACCTAGAGTCAAGGGGTGCAGGCCCTTTTGCTTCTGTTGAATATATCCATCCGTTGGTAAATTTTTTTGATTGTCCTTGGGCAGTAACTAACGGTTAGTTATTGCTCTTTCCAGTGTGATCAAAATAATTAGATCTTAGTAAATGTTGAAACTTGAACTCATTATGTGCAGTTAAATAAAAAATTCACATTTCCACCATAAAATATTATAGCCTTTTCATGACAGTCTTTACGGCTCGAGATTTTTTTGCTCGTTGCTGTCCTTTTACGACTGTTATAATAGCTACTAAAATGGGGATTACGTTTTTGTTATTGGAATTATTTTGAATATTTTGGAGTTCATTCAGTGGAACAAAAGACTCAATAGCCTGGACACAATCACCACATCTCATAAACAAGTTTAACTACTTAATAAAATCCGCCGTCCATAACCTACGTAGTATTAACATCTGGTTCACCTTGGTCTTCATTATAGAGAAATAGTTAGTCCTATAAGATAAGTACTCTTTACTGCACACCAAACATAGGATACATATGGTGGATACATACATGTTAGATAGTTATACAATAGGCGGTCTTATCGCGGTCTGCCTGTCTGTATAATATATCAAGAGTACCTGAAACTGACGAAGAAGAAGTCAAAAGTGTATGCCAGGACCATAGCAAGTGGAAACATGTGGTCTCTGCACTGCGAAAGAGCCTATATGTATTGTTTGATGATTTCTAACAATAACTTATTTTGTGTAGGTTCATATTGCATAAAACTTCTGAAAGTTTTAGTATAGGTAGACCAAGTGCAGGTAAGGAGTTATGACATTTAAATATGTGTACATACGCACGCAACACATTATCCTCGCTGACGCAGTTGAGTAAAAATAAAAAAAATCCAAGAAACTACAAGATCGGAACATGTTTTGATACCAGGCGGCACCCAATAGTTTTCTTTCGGTTTATGATTGGCAAATGGGTACCGCCAGCTATTAAACCTGTTTTGATCTTTTAGACAGCAGTCGGGTATTTTTTTTTAATTTATTACAGTCGTCTGTTGTATAACTTTACTGATTATAAAAGTCGTAAACCTAATTTTTGTTACGAAAAACAATACTTCTATTGCCTAAGGGTAGAACACGACGGTTTTCCCCTCCAATTGAGCAGTCCTACTGTGGAAGTACCTCTGTCCTACAGAATACAGTGGTCATAATAACCTTGTGTTGTATTATCGGCGGTGAGAAGGGTAGCCAGACTCACTGGAGAATTTTTATGCTGGCAATGGGAAGACCAAAGGCGTGTCCTTCTTTGTCTTCTGCAATGACGGCACAAAAACTCTCTGTGCTTACAGAGTCGGCAGTGCTAGTATGACTGTTCTGGCGTTGCACATATCCATAGGCCACGGTAATCACTTTCCATCATTATTGACTAAACTAGAGTAAAAATACATACATGCATACAAATATCCGTGCTGGGATCGAACCCACGTCTTCTGCGTAGCCGTGGTCACTACTGCCATGCCACAGAGGCTATTTTAAAACTAACTAACGTATTATATTTACAAGTATTTAAAGTATATCAACATCAGATAGATCTTGACTAGGAAGTACTCAAGATGATCTTAACACCACCGTACGTGTACAGTCGGCATCAGATCGATGCAAAGCATACTTTGTACTCAATTTGACTCTGCTAGTCAAAATAGCTCTGATGCTGACTATACCTGACTGATTTTATCGAAATAAAATGTATAACTTAAATAATAATAATAAACATTCAGCTCTATCAAGAATGTCTTAGCATTCTTGATAGAGCTATTTAGATGCAAAGTAGATTAATGGCAATTAGCTCGCCACTTATTACATTGGGACCTAAACATAAATAGTCAATATTGACTAAACTAGAGTAAAAATACGCTTGCTAAAAATATTCTGTCTCTTTCATTCTTAAGTCAGTATTTGTCAGCAAAATACATGAAGACTAATCTAATAAGCCCAAACTTACAGGTTTTGCATTAAGGTGATAGAGAATTCCTTTCACTTGATTACTATATTTGTCTGCAAACTCCCAGCCAATACTAATTTAAGGAGCTCAAACCTTAATGATATCCGTGCCTGTTCTAGTAAAAGCTAAGGGAGTTTAGACATAATATTGCTAAAGTCAGAGAGGTATGTTATTAGACGTTAGTCTAGTTTAATAAAAAGAAGCAAGTTCGAAAATGCCTATACCACCCAGTTACAATAGTATCCGACTATCACATTATTGTAAATGACATGTGAAAATTTGTGAAGATGTTTGTTAAGAACGCTCTAAGAGCGTTTTCACACTATCTGATCCGATATAGGTGTCGGACGACGATAGCCGACATCCGATAGCCGATAGGAAGTAAAACCTATGAAATATGTATCTGTCTTTCACATTGGCCGGCCTAGTATCGGACATCGGGGCCGACACCGCTGAATTGGCCTGATATCGGACGATTGAATATGACTGTAACCGACTACAACTTTTACACGGAGGCTAATACAGCGACTGCGAGCGAGTGTTTTCGACGACGAAGAAAACTCGACAGTATAATATGCCATTAAGGTCGAAAATTACTTGAAGGTTTTGGTTAGGTTTATTCATCTCTCGCATCTAGCAACTAGTCTGTGCTATCGAGCAAATGGCGGCATTGTGCCGATTTTATCGGATATATGTGGAAACAGCACATGGTGTCGGCTATCGTCCGACACCGATATCGGACCAGATAATGTGAAAACGCTCATATGGCTTTTTTTATACAACTTAGGTGGCAGACAAGCACACGGCCCACCTGATGGAAAGTGATTACCGTGGCCTATGAACGTGTGTAACACCAGGGGAGTCACATCCGTGCTGCCCACCCTGTAAGAACAGAGATTTTAAGCGCCTTCAGTGCAGAACACAAAATCAGGACAAGCCTTAGGTCTTCCCACTGATAGCACAAAAACTTTCCAGTGAGCTCTGGCTACCCTAGTCACCGCCGGGAACACAACACGAGGTCATTATAGCCTTGGTATTCTATAGGGTGGAGGTACTTCCCCAGTCGAACTGCTTAATTCGGACGGGAATACCGTCGTATCCTACCGTCGTGGCTAAACAGATCTGTCTGAAATGCGATATATTACAGTCTTGAAATAAAAAAATGACTATCGAACTGATAGCTTCCTCCTTTTGTAGTCTATCAAACAAAAAAATAGTGTAGTCGCAGCGACCCATGGCGGAAAAAAGGACACTCAATGTGACGTATTTTGTGAAGCCATATATTAAATTTTCCATAAAAATAATTTCGGTAATAAAAACTTTTTTCAAATTATTACGACTCGTCGAAATGCAAACGTAATTAGGTGGTAATTGAAAAACTTTTAACATTCATTTAAAGCAGCCTGAGGCAGGAATTTTGATCTCACAACGACGTATTGTTTTGCTTTGAATCAAATCACAAAGTTATAACTGGAAGTTTTGAAAATTACGTTTTGCACTTTAATGGAAACATTTTTATGTAGCCATTTAAGAACATTTGAATTCGGAATGATAGCTACATTAAAAAAAGTTTTTATCTTTTTGGAAGGTTTACACACAGTTTAAAAAATACTTAGGTATTAAAGTATCGAAATTAAACAAGTTTTAGAACTGTCTGACTATTCGTGAAAACGAACATTATTTTAAAAAGTTTTAAATGTTTAACAATTAAAACTTGTGTAAATTAGATTACCTATCTAGTGAATTATAACAAATCTAACTAAAACTATTAAAACTTTAGTTATATTACTTTCATTACGAAAATAAAATTTAATTACGAATGTAAAATAAAATTAAGTTAATAAACTAAAAAAATTACTTAAAAAACTAACTATTGCTTAACACTTCTTCTTTTGTCTAGTTCAATTGGCCGAAGCCAACTTAATAAACAGTAAAAATAAACATCTAAGCGTAGCTACAATCTAGGAGAAATTATTCTTAGACGCTATTATCCTGTAGGCACAATCTCCTATTATGTGCACCATTAAGCAATGAAGTGGGCCACCTGCTTTGTTAATGAAACATAATCCTTGCCCCGTTCTAATTACACTAAGATTATATCCCTCATACTGTTGGACCTAACGGAGGTTGGCAATATTTGTACATAGATTAAAGACCCACAGTCACTTCGAGGGCACCTTGTTGTAAAGTCCACATGTTGTGCTAAATTACAGTTTGGAATGGAACCAGTTTAGAATGATATTATTTATAGAGTTACCAGCATGTTCCTGACTCAGTCATGTCATAAAAAGTATGTTTTTTTATTCAACTTGGTGGCCGATAAGCACACGACCTACCTTATGAAAAGTGGTTATCAAGGGAGTCATAATCGTGCTACCGCCTTTGTAAGGACAGAAAGTTTATGTACTATCAGTGCAGAAGACTTTATACACAATACGCATTTTTTGTGTATTTTGGGGATAGTCACGGCGTCGTAGATGCTCAAATCTATTAATCACAGATTTTCAGAAACCAATTCACGTGGGACAAGATTTCGTTTCTCTCGTGACTTTTGGTTCAGCTATATGCCAGTAGCTAATGTATTCCAGTAACAGTGTATGGTTACCTAACTATTTACTGGCAGGGAATAAACCCCGTGAAATGTGTAAGCAATTAAACAGATGATAACCAATTATTTTTTCCACTTTTACCTTCCCTGGGTTCACTTTGAAAGGCATGAATTCTGCTCCTCAACATAGATTGTATTGTAATTAAGTGTCTGTCGTATCTGCATCAAAATTAATAAACCACTAAGAACAATCAATCTTCTCAGATTTAAATTTAATTAGGTCATCTAGTATAATTAGAAGGCTTCTGATCGTCGCAACCCATTTGTTGTCAGACTACGATATTAGAATTTATGAGGGTCCGTCGATATTTTCGTCTAAGGGTACCTAAACTTTGAATTAAGTTAGTGAAACCTAAATATTAAGATATGTCTACAACTATAAGAGCACTTTAGAAACAATAATCATACATTTATTATTCTGAATTTAATACTGTATTACATAGAAGAAATGCACTTCTTGGAAACATTCAGAAGACTTCCCTTTGGGACAGTTTTATATAAGGAGTCTTTCTCCATGTTTTATAAATTGGATAAATATTTCGCTCATGATAATAGAATCAAACAATATTATAGATATTAATTTAGGAGACTTAAGTCATAAGAAATCCTGTTTGTATTTATAATAATCTGTAATAACCGCGGTAGCCTAGAGGTATGGGTAATGGACTGCTGAGACGAGGTCTCGGGTTCGATCCCAGGTTTTACCATGGCACACACCAATGACTTTTCGATGCTTTTCTAAGTTATGTGTGTATTTATCGCAGGTTTATAAGTGCCCGGTTAATGGCAATAGGCTCGCCACCTATTACATTGGGACCTAAACATAAACTGGCGAAATGTGGGTGCTAGGACCTCTGCCTTTACCCCTTCGAGGATATAGGCGTGAGTTTAGGTTATGTTATAATCTGTAATTCTGAAAGAAAGTAGAACGGAGATAGGACAATCTGGTTCACTCAGAAGCTTATGTGTACTGCTACTAATATTGTTTAATCTAAGCGTCGGATTATATTGTTACGTGCACGGGGTACAATTAAATGCCGTTTACTCAACGAAGAGATTTATTAGCTCGCCACAAACTAGATAATTAAATCACTAGTACACACAGTACTCTTCAATAGTTCCAGTCGCTCAGTAGTTCACAATAGTCCACAGTCGTTGCTCAGGTCGCAGGTAGAATCTTCTTCGGTCGCTTAAGTTCGCTGTGTTCGTTATCGATCTCAAAGACAAAATGACTCGTGTCGCTATGCGAGCATGTTTTTATACCTCTCAATTAGGAGGATCAAATTATCTAGAAAGTTCGCGAGCGATAAATACCTATTCTTTGATCTTGCCGCCGTCGCTGACCTTCGAGTACATTCTCGATATTTACCTATTGTTTGTTTTTATTCAAAAGAGTGTGTAGGTACTCGTAGGTAGGTTGTGACTTTGTGTTGACGATTCTAGATTTTTATATGCCATTCGGTAGAGTACCTCGTCACTAACAATGCGTTTTTATTTCTTGAAGATTCGATTATTAGTTTTCGAGATATCGGCATCTGTCGTAACAATATACAAGAAACAATCTAGAAAATAGAGGTCCCAATTGTTTTCTAGACGTTGAGTAGATCATTAACTAGCAAGCAGTTCTGTAGCTAATGGCGTACCAAATGTGTCACACTTCCTCCCTGCGTACAATAGATGCAATATGTGGGTATTGTTGATAATGTTCGCGTCTAATTGGCAGAATTAGCGGAGCACATTTAAACATGAGTGTGTTTGTTTGTCAATAACGCAAGATGTCAAAATGTACGTAATCTCAAAACTCAAATCTCAAACAAAAGAGAATTTCCCAAAATGTCTGATCTCCTTCTTTCATGGATATTGCACTACATTTTTGCACGCACTCAAAATACAATACAATATGGTTCTTATTTTTTATTAGAAAAAAACCGAAGACATATTCTTGAAAATAATATCCAGTCAGGAGTACTGTGTAGCGAATTCTTATTAGTTCTATAAAAATAAAGATTACAAGAAGGTCTAGTGCAAGATTGCTTACAGACTGTCTTCTGCCCCTCTATCATGTCCCAACCTAATAAATAAAGTTAAGTCAGCATAATAACGTTATTAAACTTGTGTTGCACTTTAAATGTTCGAGCGTCATCCTGGTTTTAGTGTGTCACGCCATCAAACCCGCTAAGTGCACTTTCAATGTGCGTGGAATAGCACATTAAAGTGTAATGTGGCTGTAGCGGCGGGACGCTGGCCAAATGGCCGCTGAGAGGCCGGACGGCGGCTAATTCCGCACAATTATGGCATTGACCTCATTTTCTAAATGTTAAAGCGCTTTAAAGTGAAAGAATTGCTTTCATCTTATTAATTGTTACATTTTTATGTATGTTAGAAAAACAATAGATATTAGAGATGATTTAATGTGTGCATAGTCCGCGTGGTTCTTGAAATGGTAGAAATTGGACCACCCCATCTCTTCCTTTGCGGTGTTGTACAAGGCGACTAATGGATAAGGCTGTTTAATGTCAGACAGATATATACAGCCTAGACTCAGCCTCAGATGCATGGCTTGAGTCAACAATAGTCCCCGGAAGACAGCAATAGGCTTACCCCCTGTTACGTGTGGCTGAATTCGATGATTGGTGAAATGTGGGTGTTAATTGACCTCTGCCTAACCCTCCAGGGATAAAGGCGTGATTATATGTATGTATGTGTACATAGTGAGCAAATAGTAAAGAAATGAAAGAGTAAGGACGACTAAGATCTTGTCCAGACGGTATAGCGAGTTGAGTCACGCGCAGCGCACAATCACGTTACGCAAATCACCCGTCTGGACCAGCTGTAAAGTGACGGTCTTTTGAGGAGAATAAAATAATTTTATGATAAATTACACAGTTCTGAGTAAAATCTTCTTGTTTAATGTTGTAACAATATCTAATCAACTTCAAAAAGTATCGCATAAACATTTGTTTGAATCTTTGTGAATAAGAAAAAGGTACTTTTTAATCGACTTCCAATAAGGAGATTCTAACTTCCAAAAAGGAGGAGATTCTTATTAGATTGCTATTTTTTTATGTATGTACACCGATTACTCTGAGATTAATGATCCGATTTACGTGACTCTTTTTAGTTCGATGCAAAATAGTTGCCATCCCATAAAAATAAGACATATGTAGTTTGAACAAGTAGATTTAATTTATTAAACATTTGTGTCTTTTGACATGTATATTTTTAACCGACTAGTTCTCTATATTCTCGATGTTTCCTTCGTTTATGAACCGTTTTAAAAAAGTCTTTTTGCATTAAGTTTCGTATAACTCATTTATAGATTTACTGATCTGTTACAAGGCGGTGCCTACTTTGTCTGTTGTACCTGAAGTATTATGATGCAATCAATTGTAATAATATGGCCTCTCGAGATAGGTACCAGCTTCTAACAGATCAGTAAATCTGTAAATTCAGTAATTTTTATCTTTTCTTTATCAAGTTATTTTATAGTTTTCACAGCTAATTTAACACAAAGTAAATCGCAATCTCCTTTTATAATTCACAAATGTCATTCACTCACATTTTAACAGCTTTATTCTGGTTCTACGTAATTTAGAGTGACCTCCTTCACGTCTTATTGGCGCCTTTCTGGGTCCTGTGAGACTACTAAAAAACTTAATAGAAAAGAGTCACGAGATGCTTATGAGTTTCTTATATTTCAGACTTACTACATTAGACATCTAGAAAGTATGGAGGACTTATAACTTAGGTGTTTAAAAATTGTTTACTGTTGATTCTCAGACAAACAAGTTTAACAATCATTATAAGAAAGGAAAGAATAACAAGCCATAACATAAAAGACACGAAAACATAAAAATGTAAACAAAATAACAAATAATAGTATTTTACATTTCATTGGATGTAATTTAGATAAGTGTGCCAATGTATCGTAGTGTTGACGTTTATGGGGCCCGAGATACGGCCTGCCGCTGCCGTGCGCCCGAGGCGAGCTACACTACTCTCGAGGTAACATACTGATACCTAGTGCATTTGTTTATGTTTACGATTTAGTTGTTCCTTTCGAAGTAGGTACCATCCTTTATTTCTCCTTTTAAGAAGACATCACCACTAATTTGTACAGACACATTAGTGGTACAAAGGAATTCACTCAATATTTTAGCAATATTTAAAACGATCAGAACGCTCAATGTCAAAATTAGTTTCAGTTTGACGCCTGGATAGCTGATACTTTTTCTCAGACTCGGAAAATATAGAAAACTAGGTACGCGTGTTAAGAGAATCTATTAGGTTATTTCTACACAGAACTTAGTAGAAATTTTTCGCAACCCGGGATTTTGATATTGATATTTTAATTATCAAACAATTGGTAAATTATTTTGTGTGCACAGTGTATCTATTTATGTACCATGGAAGATGATTAAATAATTTTAAGGAGGTAGGACACGGCGGTATTTCCGCCCGATTGAGAAATCCGACTGGGGAAGTACCTCCGCCCTACAGAATACCGCGGTTATAATAACTTCGTGTTGTGTTCCCAGCGGTGAGTAGGGTAGCCAGAGCTCACTGGAGAATTTGTGCTGTCAGTGTGAAGACTAAAGGCTTGTCCCGCTTTGTCTTCTACTGACGGCACAGAAACTCTGTACTTACAGGGTTGGCAGCGCGACTGTGACTCCTCTGGTGTTACAGACGTCCATAGGCCACGGTAACTACTTACCATCAGGTGGGCCGTGTGCTTGTCTGCCAACTAAGTGGTATAAAAATAAAATAAAAAAAATTAACGTACTATGTATCAAATTAATTCTTCTTCTTCCTCTTAGCTTTAATCCCAGTCGCATCCGAAGCCTTCACCTCGGAGTCTGGGTCCGCTTCACTAGTCTAACTGCGGATTTGACTGATCTTCAATATGGATATGGAGGCTGTCACACTCATTATTTACAATTTAGAAATAATAAATGTACCAAATAGCAAGAAAAATGAAATTGTAATTAAAAAGAATTTTGAAATATTTTCCAACAATGTCGGCGTATTAATTAAAGCAACGTGATTCTTTTAATAATTACAGTAGCTAGGTGTGGCCGCTCCTACAAAAATACCAAATTTCGGGGTAATTTGATATCGTTCACAAATAAATTCGGCGACAAAAAGGCTCTGCTTTACTTAATTATTCCATCGGCTGGTCGGGTGCTGCTGCGGACCAGAGATTTATGTAAGGGGTGGCTATGAAGGGCAACCCTGTCATACATTAATAACTAGCTGACGGAGTACACACGCGGGAGAAATATGTACTCGTTTATTTTGTAAGTACACAAAGCGTTTTACAAAAAAGTATTAATTTACTTAAAACACAAGGCAACACCAAGTCGAGAATGTAAATTTACTGTGACGGCGGTCGTGGCGGAGATTTAGTTAGCCTTTTATTTTTTCTTTTTTTACACGAAAGAAAAATTTCATTACACTTGAGATGTTCGCATAAATCACCAACGAAGATCCTTTTATAAATATTTTTAAATTTCTCAGGACTCATGTGAACACAAATTCTATCATGGAACAAGTTCTATGATGGATTTAGTAGATTTATTGGGATAATGGAACTACTGAAGGATTTTAGGCATAAGCAGAAAAAGTTCAATTTCACAAGTTCTGTTTGTTGTTAAATTTATAGGCAATAATATATATTATATACCTTTCATCTGATTTAACCTTCGTACCTAAGTAATGTAATTTTGACCAGGTTGTATTGGCCGTGGTCAGAAATCTGGTTGGATAGATCTGGCTGAAATTCTGCACACAAGTAGAGTACGATTAGGGAGAACTTATTTCCAGATTCATATATAACCACGGGCTGACCACGGGTAACAGTTAGTGAAAATGGGAGCATGACTAACTGCACTCGCTCTCCTAATTTAACTTGCCGCTTCTGACGTATTAAAACAATACACGTGACGCAAGTTAGGTGTACAATATCTATTTAGCCTTAAGTATGTAACGGAAGTATAGACAGCCCTGCCAGCTACCTGAGCGACGCTAAGCGACCAATTTGTATAGGTAATTGAATAAGTCTCACGGTGGTTCGGTTCTCAGAGATTCCATCATTTCGAGCCAAAGTGCCTTCTAAATGGGTCCTCTAAAATGAGATTTGCAATTTTCATTATAAATAGTCCAAGGAAACTTTTATATAAGAATTATCTTTAACATTCTTGGAATTTCTTTTTTTAGATTAGGATCAACTGAACGAGATATTTTTAGATATTAAAGGGCAAGCTTCTGTACATCGTGTTTAGATCACGTGTCGAGTTCACTTCCATTCGGTTTCTTTAGGCGGACTGAAGGCGTAAGATAGATATATGTTTATATAATATTATTATACTCAAGTAGGTATATATTCATATAACACAACTATCCAAACACTAAATGTTCTTGCTAAGCAAGGACTGAGCTCAGCCTTAGAAGTTAATTAGTCTTTTTCTTTTGTTCTGAGTAAAACAAAAAAATATGAAAGGAGTTAAATTTTGCAACAAATTTCACCTATATTCTAATGTTTGAGTAACTTTAGGCTATGATAAACTTGTACCAAATACTACTTTTAACTGATAGTTGAAACAATGAAAAGATATCTACTCAATTATGGTAGTTTGAAATTTTCACACTATCTGTAAATAGCACTGATACATTAGGTATATCAATAATCACGTTATAGTAAGGAATAACAAATATATATAAAAAATAAGTAAGAAACTTTCCTAATGTTGACAAATATGTTCGTGCCTACTTAATTTATCAGATGTGGATCATAGAAACATCAAAATGTACAGCAAACTTTGTCCTCAAAACTATCTAAAACTATTTTATTTTTATTCAAGAAATCCCTCATAGTACGTCAGAACCAAACAGTGATGGATTTCCTCATACGTCACGTATCGCACGTACACCTCTAGACGTATTCTCGAAAAACACATAATACTCGTAGATATTCATAGATATACTAAGTAAATACTCGTTCGTAACGAAACGCAGACATGCGTGCGGTCATTGATTGCGTATATTCTATTTATTTTTTTAATTCTGACTCTCTTATCTTTTTTTACCTGGTTTGTCGTTGCGTATTGTTATATAATGTATGTCATCAGGCTATAAGATTGTATAAACATGTTGTACACACACTTTATAAAATAAATAATTGTTATACCTATCTAACCCTGTCCCAAATTCAGCCGAGTGTCCCTCTTTTCTGAGACTTTGCCTTCAGTTTACCATCAGGAGAGGCGAAGTCTAATTGACGTGTTCTATATTAAAAATATATATCATTCAAAAGTTTATTTAAGTATTGTAAGAATTCTCTCTTCCCCTCTCCTGTATTCTAACCAGTGTTATTTAATCAAAAATATATAATTTATCTGCTTTCGCCATGAGTCTAAATGAAATGTTTTCTCAACTTTATTAATGTTTGTCGTGACGATCTCGCTTTGAACTTAATACTGCAGCATAATATTTCAAAAGATAAGCAGGGTAAGAGCAGAGATCATTCATTTAGTTTTTCATTTCATTCAACAAACATTTGTGATATATATGTACAGTCAGCGTCAGAACAATCTCAAAATGATCTTAATATCAAGGTTTTTAAAGCATGTGAAATTGTATTATTAATTTTAAATGTATTATTATACAAACTAAAGGTGTGTACCAAATATCAGAATAACCGGTCAATAGGGAAAAACCAAGGCGTTGTCATCAACAATGCAACAAACCTATGCAGGGGGTTCGATTCTCGCTCAGTGCAAATATTTGTATACTTGCATTATCTGGATGTTTCTATGTATAATATGTATGCGTTTACAAAAAAAGGATCCAAGTATGTTTATCGTCATTCTAGATTCCATAACACAAGCTAGTTAAAGCATGATTACCCTGGGTCTAGCGATGTGTAGAATGTTGTAGAATATTTATTTACTTATTTTAAGTACTTTCTTCGTGAAGATCGACCTGATGCTGACTGTACATTATCATTATGATGTGCTCTGTGTATACAAAATCTCTCCGTATTGAATAAGTAATTAAATAAAAGCGTGTTTAAAAAATCAGGCACTAATCCTAATGTTTGTAATATTATTTATTTTCAGTTACCTTTAAAATATTTCCAGCGTTCTAAACAGTGACTTCATTAGAGGCGTAAACGTATGTCAAGCTGTTCTTTCTTTCTTTTCTTTCTTCTTTTCTTTCAATATATTCTACTCTATTCTATAAACGTATTGCGACTTGAATGCCATTTTAAAGCATTTAGTACACTAACTATCCAATTTGATTAAAATATGACAAAAAAATTCAATCTGTTCAGACGGGATTCGAATTCGCGATGATTATTTATTTATTATATATTTTATTGTACCCCAATTACAATATTCATATTACAAAAATTGAGAAGACAAGAGCAGTACAAAGGGCGGCCTTATCGCTTTACACAATTTCTACCAGGCAACCTTTGGATGGAAATGTATGTTGGTTGGAGTATTTTGGGAGTTGTTGGCGTTTAATAACAAATAATTTAATAATTTATATATTCTTATATAAGTACATATAATAAATATATATATATACTTAAAATACATACATACATATAATCACGCCTTTATCCCTGGAAGGTTAAGCAGAAGTGAATTAACACCCACATTTCACCAATCATTGAATTCAGTCCCACGTAATAGAGGGTGAGCCTATTGCCGTCTTCCGGGCACTATTGTTGACTCGAGCAATGCATCTAAAGCTGAGTCTGGACTGTATATATCTGTCTGGTGTTAAACAAATACTTAAAATACTAGATAATTATATAAATACAATATACTACCTACCATATACAATTATACTACCATATACAATTATACACATATATATATATACATATTGCAGGGGGAATGCTGTGACCACTGAAATCGTCCAAATCTTCCTGTATATATGACGGAAATATACAGGAAGATTTGGATGATTTCAGGCAAGGTTCGGTGGCTCAGTGGCCAGAACATTGCCCCCTTTTTTTTTACATGCGCAAAATACCCACGGACACCTCCCCACCGGAGCCCGTGTCGGACTCGAACCGACTAAAACGCACGCCGCCTGTGGGTCGCTTTGGTTGCCGAAGGTGAGGTTGACAGACATATCCCTCGCACCCCGGCCGACTCAGAGCCATCTCTCGCGATCTGGCCCTCTTCTCGGGTGTGGGGACTACAAAGTCCCCAACTCGTCCCCGGAAAGAGCATTCCCCTGTAAGAGAAAAGACTTGCGAGCTCTAGGCCTAATGTCTGAGAGCTTTTATTGTGCCAGGCAGAATCAGTACTATCCTCCTAGTTCATTCACTTTATGGCAGTTGGGAAGTAGCATAAAATGATGCCGTAGACTTAAATAATTTCAAACAACCTTTCCTTATTAATTTCACATCTATTTTTAGAACTTCCAGTAAAGATAATCATATGTGCGCGTGACAGGGGACATCGCTCCCTTAATGTGTTCTCCGAGGCACAGAAGGGTTTCCTAAACGTAATTAATAACATGTCCGTCGCAAGAACAATAGCAGATGTTACTTATTTTATCATTAATCAGTTTAAATTTTAATTAATTATTTTGTAAATATAATTAACCCTGGAATATACAATACTCACCTTACCTATTTTATATTTTGGTCTAATGACTTGCAATACACAGAAAAGTTGTTCCAACCAGCAGATGGGTGGCGCAGCGGTTTTGAATGGACCCTGTCATATATTCCACATTCAAATCGAGGCGAGAGAAAATTTAATCGTTTATTATACCCTTCAGGTGGCAGACAAGCACGCAGTCCATCTAATGGTAAATAGTTACCGTGACCTATGGAAGTGTACAATACCCTACTTGAATTCCATGTCAAAGTCACTTCTAAATATATATCGGTTCGGGATTTTCGCAATTATATCATGGAACTTACTATTTTGGCCGACGTTTCGGATGCATTGCAGCAAATGTGGTCAAGACTTGACTGGCTTGCGAGCGACGAGAGCTATGCGAAGAACAGGGCTGGTGAATACACCACACTCACTATGCCAGTTTTTAACTGTGCACTGTGAATCCACGTCCTAGATAGTTTGAATCCGCTTTCCCTATTGAAATTTTTATATTTTGTAATTTCAACAGCTTCACGCTCTATCCCTGAATAGTAGTGGCGATCAGTGGAGTGTACTTTGGGTTGGTACCCGACTCAAGATATTCTGCTTACTGGCGGCTTTTAGTAATTTTGTAAGTTCCAAGATATTATCGCGAAAAGTACTGAACCGTTATTTAATTTAAGTCACTTGGAAAAACACAGCAAGTTTTTCTGTTTAGCTATTTTTAGTAGCAGTGAGACCATTTAAATATAACTTTAATTGATGTCGCAGCGATAAAAAATACTTCTAGGTCGTTATGTTCAAAATTAATGCACTAACAGCATGTTTTTGTGAATATATGCCATTATTCCTACAATACAAACAAAAGTAGAATATTCTGTAGGAGACTACCAAAACAAAGTATTTTCATCTAATTTTTTGTCTACAATTAAGATAAAATGTAACCACTGTGCCACAAAGCTATTGTTACTGCCTTCGGCCAGGGTTAAGTGAGGCATAAATAAGGATAACAAAAACTATCAAACTATGGGGTTTTTATATACATCAGCTGCGTTATGATGTGGTTAGACCGCACGCCTTAAAAAACGAGGCTATGTTTTTGCGTTATGTAAATTGTTACTACAATAGCATGATAGCTCTAACACAACCATAGCACAGTTTTCCCTCATTTTTTAATCCACTTAGGTGGCAGACAAGCAGACGGCCCACCTGATAGAAAGTGGTTACAGTGGCCTATGCACGCGTGCAACGTGCAACACCAGGGTAGTCACACTCGTGCTGCCGATCCTGTAAGAACAAAGAGTTTTTGTGCCGTCAGTGCAGAAGACAAAGTAGAACAAGCCCTTGTTCTTCCCACAGACAGCACAAAAACTCTTCAGTGTGATCTGGATACCCTATTCACCGCCGAGACTATTAAGACCGCGGTATTCTGTAGGGCAGAGGTACTTCCCCAGACGGACTGCTCAATTGGGACGGGAATACAGTCGTGTTTATACCACCGCCATTAACCATTTTTAGTATTTAGAAAAAAAAACTGTTACGCTGTAATGGGTTACAGAGGTGAACAGGTTGTGAATGGTCTCTTAAAAAATAAAACGGAGGCTCGAATTGTGAGACCATTATAAGGGTATTTGAGACCTTCTAAAATAACAGTTTCACTGAATACAAAAGATTTCAAACATTATTCACAAATGCTCTTAGAGTAAGCCAATTTCCTTTTTTCAAGGACCATAAACCTCTCAGTAGAGCTATTTAAAAGTGAAACAACGCCGACATAAGTAAGTTAACAGATTTAGATCAAAATAGACATTTGGATATATTTAATAAGCTTAGTTAGGGCTGTTTCGTGGAAATCTGATACGGCTTAGCCGGTATGTAATTAAGATATTACAAAGTTAAGCAATGTTCAGTTCAGTGTGTGGATGGATGACCGTTTTTACCATATTGAGACCTCCCCTGTCACGGACAACACGTTGAGCTGTCATTATCGGTTCGTTCGGCTGTACAAACGCATGTGGCAGTCATTACTGGTGCTGCAGGAGACTTGAGGAGGTAGGACACGGCGGTATTTCCGCCCAATTGAGCAGTCCGGGTGGGGAAGAACCTCCGCCCTACAGAATACCGCGGTTATAATAACTTCGTGTTGTGTTCCCGATGAGTAGGGTAGCCAGAGCTGACTGGAGAGTTTTTGTGCTGTCAATGGGACGACCAAAGGCTTGTCCTGCTTTGTCCTCTACACTGACGGCACAAAATCTCTGTTCTTACAGGGTCGGCAGCACGGATGTGACTCCACTGATGTTACACACGTTCATAGGTCATGGTAACCACTTTCCATCAGGTGGGCGCTGTCCTTGTCTGCCACCTAAGTTGTATAAAAAAAAGTCCTTAAAATTCCAACAACCAGTTCGTTTCATATCTATTCCATTTCTCAAAGTACGTCAACGCTTCAAACTTACTATTGGTAGTGGTACTTACTACTGGTGGTAGAGATTTGACGGCACAAATTTGTCACAAATTTCGACCGGGTTGGTACCACCGTGCAATATTGCGAAAAACCCTTCATAGTAATTCAATTTCGGTTGGATTGCGTTCAGGGATCAGCAAATGCATAGCCGGGTAGGGGTCATGGTGGTCGCAGCACTAGTGGGACCAGTGGGTCTTGGCGTAGTCTAGTGAGGATGGTGCGGGGCGACGCGCCGGTCAGGGAGACCCGTAGAAACGGTGGTGCCGCTGGCCGCCCGCGGTATAGTACAGAGGCCCAACTGGGACTAACCACCCTGGAAGGCTGCCTCACCAGACCGCGCATAATCCCGGTATGGCTCGTCGTGCCGGTTGGTGACCGGAAGTGGGGGCCAGGCGACCATATTCGGGGGGGTACGGGGGCCCTTCCGTACGGCGTGTCGGCTCGCGCCATGCCTCATTATCATAGACAAAACCAATATCCCGCACTTTGTCACGCGGTGCTGCGACGACAATCACCTCTTTTTTTCACGCCCTTTTCTCCTTTTCATCATGGCAGCGCATTTAAGAGTATTGGGCAACACAGCGGCTCTGCAAACTCCCACAAGCTCGCTATTTGAGGTGGAGTCCACTAACATCTGTGGACTCCATGCGAACCTCAACGCCGTCCACCAACACCTTGAGACGGCGAAACCAGATATGCTCTTTCTCACGGAGACACAAATAGGCCGCCCTGATGACACGACCTACTTGCTTTACCCCGGCTATGTTATCGAGGAAAATTTCCGTGCAAAAGCCGGGGTGTGCGTGTTTGTTAGGGCGGATGTTTGTTGTCGCCGTTTGCGCTGCCTTGAGGACCCATCCTTTTCAACCCTATGGGTACACGTAGACCATGGCTCTACGAGTCAGATCTATGTGTGCCTCTACCGTTCCCATACAGGAGATGCTGAGACAACTCGACTCTTTGAATATCTGAGTCAGGCGGCAGATGATGCGCAGGAACGGTTTCCGAACGCCGAAGTGGTATTTTTGGGGGACTTTAACGCCCACCACGAAACCTGGTTGGGCTCCTCCAAAACAGACCATGCGGGAAGAGCCGCCCATGCATTTGCTCTGGCGCATGGCCTGACCCAATTGGTACACGAGGTCACTAGAATACCAAGAAGGTCGGGCCTAGCACCCTCTCTGCTAGACCTTCTGCTGACGAGTCACCCAGACCTGTACAGTGTTTCGGTACAAGCCGCTTTAGGCAATTCCGACCACTGTCTGGTCTGCTCCAAGGTGCCAATTATAGCGCCTTCACGACCCGTGCAGGGGAAGCGGCGTCTCTGGCACTACTCGTCAGCAGATTGGGATGGGCTGCGCAACTATTTTGCGTCCATCCCGTGGGTTGAACGCTGCTTTGAAGGTAAGAAACCCTCGGATTGTGCTACTGCTGTTGCCGGTGAGATCGGTTTGGGTATGGAATACTATATCCCGTACACTGATGTCACCGGTGCCCGAGGAGTGCGCCCTTGGTTCGGGCGCGAGTGTGCGAGGGCTGTTGATCAAAAGCAGTCCGCGTATCGCGCTTGGGTAAGGGCGCGTGCCACGCACGATCCCAATGTGAGCCACTTCAAGGCGGCGTACAACAGAGCCACAAAGGTCTGCAAGAGGGCTTACGTCAGAGCGGATGCCCTGCGCATTGCGCGGCTTGGTCAAGAGCTAGTGGCACATCCCACGGGCAGCCGTGGATACTGGCGACTGGCCAAAGCCGTGCAGGCCAACTTCTGTCAGCCTTCGCTGCCACCGCTGCGCTACCCTGATGGATCCCTGGCCCATGGACCGCAAGAGAAAGCCAATATGCTAGTAAATCTCTTTGCGGCCAATTCCCGAGTCGATGATTGCGGTATACAGCCGCCGACACTACCCAATGGTGACCACGTAATGCCTGAAATACGTATCAGGCAATGCGATGTTCGTGCGGTGCTTCAATCACTCGATGTCCGGAAAGCCAGTGGCCCGGATGGTATTCCAGCGGTGGTCTTACAAAAATGTGCAGCGGAGTTGTCTCCGATGCTTACGCGGCTGTACCGACTGTCCTACAGCTCGGGTACAGTGCCTTCGGCTTGGAAAGAGGCGAATGTACAGCCGATCCCCAAGAAGGGGGATCGCTCAGAGCCAGCCAACTATCGACCCATAGCCGTCACCTCAGTGCTGTGCAAGGTCTTCGAGCACATCATTAACAAACAGCTCATGCGTCACCTAGAGGATCACTCCTTAATTAATGACCGGCAATATGGCTTCAGGCCGAAACGGTCAACGGGTGATCTTCTAGCATACGTTACCCATCTTTGGGGTGAGGCTATGGACAAGCACGGCGAGTCACTGGCAATTAGTCTTGATATCGCCAAAGCTTTCGATAGAGTCTGGCACAAATCGCTTCTCTCCAAGCTACCAGCCTTTGGTCTGCCTCCTAGACTGTGCAACTGGATTGCTAGTTTCCTGCGGGAGCGCCGTATCCGCGTCCTCTGTGATGGACGGGCTTCGGAGTTCTTGCAAATAAATGCTGGCGTACCGCAGGGGTCTGTATTATCTCCCACTCTCTTTCTTCTGCATATCAACGACATGCTGTCCACCGGCAGCATACATTGCTATGCAGACGATAGCACCTTACACGGGAGTTATCACGGACAACCTGCGGCCAAACAGTCTGATATCGTGGAAAAAAGACAGCTTCTTGTCACTGAACTGGACCGGATCTTGAATCACATTTCTCAATGGGGCTCCGAGAACATGGTCGAGTTCAATGCCAAGAAGACGCAGGCTTGTGCGTTCACAGCAAAGGTATCTTCTTTCCTTCCCCTTCCCACTCTTCAGAGCACGCCACTTCCACTGCAGGACAATCTCTATATCCTAGGCATGGATATTCGCTGCAAACTGAATAACAGAAATTACATCGAGAGCATCATCAAAACAGCCTCGCGGAAACTCGGACTCCTAAACAAAGTGAGACGTTTTTTCACGCCGGAGCAGCGGTGTCTTCTCTATAAGACACAAATTCGCTCCTGCGTGGAATACTGCTCGCATCTCTGGGATGGCTCCGCGAAATACCTACTAGATGCTCTCGACAGGTTGCAGCGACGCGCGGTCCGAATTATTGGGAACCCTGAGGTCACGAACACCCTCGAGCCTTTGCAGATGCGTAGAGATATTGCTTCCTTGGCTGTATTTTACCGTCTCTACCACGGTGAGTGTTCTGACGAGCTCTTCCAACTAATCCCACCATCTCCTTTCCTACATAGGACAACACGTGCAGGCCTTAGATGTCACCCTCACACTGTGCAGAATATACGAGCAAGAACCAAGCGGTTCGGAGACTCTTTTCTTTGCCGCACCACCAAGACCTGGAATTCATTACCAGCACACGTGTTTCCTTCTTCCTACAGTCCCGGGGCCTTTAAGCGGGGCGTGAAAAAGCATCTGATGAGGCCGCCAAGCTGAGTGCCACCATTGTAGCACTTAGTGTCTGTAATGGTGACCCTCTTTCCTGAGACTTTGCCTTTAGCTTACCATCAGGCGAGGTGAGGTCAAGTTGGCGTGTCCTATATAAAAAAAAAAAAAAAAAAAAAAACTTAGTCTATGGTATCGTAGATAAACGTCATTTTGACATTATGAATATCTCAGAATTAGGAACTTTGATATCGCCATTATAGTAATAGCAGGTGCTTCACGGAATATATCGAAATTCATCCCTTTCTCAGTTAGATTGAAGTTCGAGTCCAACTGAGTTTGGAAATACTTCGGAGAGTTTTGCTGTCTATTCTAAAGCGTAGTTTATTAAGATGCCTTAATGTAGGCTTTCACATTCTGTGAATAATTAATTGAACATATTTATCTTAAATGAACAAAGAATTTATCTCTAACAAGGCAAAGTACTAGTGAGTCCAAATAAGCAAAATAAATTCACCAAGATCTACCTAGCCTAGCGTCCATCACGAGTATATTTTCTAGCTCGGTATCTGAGAATATTTCCTGCTCTACGAGTTCTCTTCTACTTCAATCGAGTAATCATATTTATGCGCATGTGCGTTAGGAAAACAAAAGTAAACAGATAAATATGATGTCTTCGAAGACCTACTATCAAATAATGTCAGCACACAATAGATAGACCAATGATAAATATTTATTCTACATGTTATCTCAAGCGCTCGCATGTATCGTGCTGATATTTAACAAGTTGGCATGACATCACTGACATTTGGCAATTCCCAAACCAACGTTATTTTTTTATTTATTCTGTATATTATCGTTTGAATTCTAAATGAGTAATCAAATAATGATTGTTAACTTCTTGTAACGTTACCACAGAGATAGGCAATCTAATCTCGGCAGACTTTCTTATTTTTATTTTTTGGCTGATCTTTAGCGAGATTATATATAGATAGATTGATAGATAATTCTTTATTGTACAATAACATTGTTACAGATTATTGTATACCTACTCTCGTTGATGCGAGTTACTTGATTCTATGCAAATCCCGAAAGTACAGCGGAATTGGTTGATCATAATTATATGTTTTATATACTACTTGGGTGGCAGACAAGTATACGAACCACCTGATAGGAAGTAGTTACCTTGACATATGGACGTATGCAACACTTGTGCTGCTGACCCTGAAAAACCCTTATATAAACGTTATATATCTTTGATTGTCTATTACTATTAGTTAGAAACACAACGAAGTCACAAGAACACATTTACTACTGATGTGTTAAAGAAGTTGGGAATTGTGAGTTTTTGAATGAAGTTATCCCTTGTATTATTTAGTACTTTTAGTATTGCTTTATTATTATGATTTGTACATAAAATCTACCATTTCATAATAGGATTTTTTTAATAATATATAATAGATTTAATTAAACATCATATATATATAAAGTAGCTAGTTACATAGCATAGAATTTTATATATTAGATACATATATAATAAATACGTATTTTTAATAATCTTTAAATATAGAATATCATTTTCTCAGATAATAGGATAACTATAGTGTGCTGCGATAACCTGGCTTTTTAACATTTTTATTCAACCATCCCTAAATGATTATGTAGCAAGGAGGTCATGAAGTGACAGACTAAGCACAGACTGAGACATTTTACGTATTACTAAACTTACTCAATATAGATAAATTTGACAGCCATGTACAAGAAATATAATTTTATTCGACGGGTATGGTGACAGTTCATTCTAGCTCTTAATTACTACCTAAATATTTATCTCTACGTAATTAATATGAGAGCGAATAAAACATCGAACATTAAAAAAAATACTCGCGTAATGTTGGGACACGCGCCAGTAACTTTTAATCTACCGGTGCAGGTACGCCGCGTATTTTAAAAGCTAAAGCGTATCGTAAATATTTCAGTGTATCTGCACTCTGGGCCAGGGCTGTCCCGTGTACTACATAATATATTTTGTTTGTTTGTGCTCCAGGTATTTTTATCTTTTCCTTTACAATTAAGCTGATATACGATACTTTTGAAAAGTTTGTTCGTAATTACATTTTTTGTTCTAGTCGAGTATTTTGTTTACGGGTAATATAACTCCAGTTTGTCATTGTAATTATTAAAACCGCAGAGAGGGGAAAAAGTTTTCACAGAATGGAAAATAAATATTTTCACATTATGGTGTTGGTATTTAATACCGAAAAAGTGGAGTTAGATTATAGATACCAATATTGGTATCTATAATCATAATCCTTATTCCTGAGATTTTACCTTTTTAGGTTACTATCAGACGAAGTGAAATCATTTTAACATATCAAATACAAAAGGCATTCAAAATACATCGATAAACGTATTTGTTTGCTAGACCTATAACAATATTTTTTCAAATACCTCCACACGATTGATTAACAATATCTCTAAATATTCAGAATAACGATACGGCTTACCAAAATTAAGGCGTAACTTTTTTGTAACTGACAGTTGATGAACGAGGAGGATTAGTGTCGA
Source organism: Eilema griseolum (assembly GCA_963662185.1). Taxonomy (NCBI): domain Eukaryota; kingdom Metazoa; phylum Arthropoda; class Insecta; order Lepidoptera; family Erebidae; genus Eilema; species Eilema griseolum. Next base: position 27,503,877 of record OY759240.1, read on the forward strand.
AAAAGTGCGGGTATTTGTGTACTGAGCGACGTGACAGCCCTACCAGCCGCTGCGGATAACAGCCGGTCATTGGTGATATTTGGCGCAGTATAAAAGCGCATATCGATGTGATCAGACGGTTCGCCCCGGGCGGTAAATATCACTGTTGGACTACAGATTGTTACTGTTGTTTATACAGCTTAACAGTTGGTGATATTTTGCTTGCTATGGATATTAAATGCTATGTTGTAACATGTTGCGAACATATTTTAAATAATGTTAGTTATTTTGGTAAGAGTTAGTGTAACCGCTATAGGAACTATAAGCACAGCATAAATAATAGTACTACGTGCCAAGTGGAAGCTAATAATATGAAATGAATTTAATAAAATTTCTCATAACAATAAATCTTTTTTTCTAAACCAAGTCTTTACAATAAATCCTTATCTAAATTTAATTTTGCAAAATCTAAATTTACTGTTAACTGAAATACGTATTATATTAATAATCATTATCAGCAAATTTGGTACTAAGATAATAAAACCACCATATTATTACTTAATAAATAATTAATATTTTGGAAGAAAAAAATAATTTGCTAGTTCTTTTATCATTATCTATATTTTTGAAAATATTAAATTGCTGATTTGTGTAATTATTCTGAAAAAAGTTAATGGATATTATTTAAAAATTAAAAAATAAAGCTATGTTCCAAAGAATTTAAAACTAAATTGGGTCAGTCTCTCCCTGGGGGAGAGCGAGGAGCTATGAGCTAAACAACATTACTTAGCGGGCTATTGTACAACACAGCTTCAACATTTTGCTTTATTTAATAACCAGCTAACTTCACTTGCCACTTAAAAGTTGTCTATACGACCGTTAACTGGAATTTCTACATTTAAAATTATGTAAACCTTAGTGTATGTTGTACCCCTATGGATTAATTCGGCATATAATTTAATTACTATAATAAAATTATTACACACATTTAATATTATTTTATTCGAACAGTAAAAGTGCTTACTTGACCCGGGAGCGATACCGGTACCAAAAATGTGTTATTTAGAATTTTTGACTGTTTCCTTGTTAGGTATTGTTAACGATATTTAGATAACTGTCCTATCCCTATGCCCCAGTGCAATCGATTGGGTAAGATGATCGACTGTGTTCACATGTGTGAATGATGATGTGGTTCAGAAGGGAGTGAATGTGGAAATGACTGCAACTAGATATGAATGGAAAAGAACACATGTTGCACGACCCCAAATCATCTTGGGATAAGGGCATGAGGATGATGATGATGATGATGATTACTGTGTTAGTAGTTTTACTTGTCTAACAACATTGATGTTCAAGCATTAAATGTAAGATAACAAAAAGTCAGTATTGACCGTGTCGAGGGCTGTGTGTAAACTAGGCTGACTTTAAGCCTAGTTTGTTAGCGTCATATTTTGTAGTGCCTAGACTAAGACTAGCCTTATCTAGACATCAAAGGCTTTGTTTAGGTACACTACATTGTTCCTAGGGATTGATCACATCTTAACTACATATTACATGTAATACACATGATCCCTACAAAAGCATATAAGATATACTCGTAGTAAAAAATAATGTTTTGCTATAAATTCTAAAGCTTAGTTGTAGGTACACATAACTTCACCCGCCATACCCAGTTCGAATTCTGACCTTCATTGGTCCTAGTGGTCACAGAATTACATTGATTAGCTTATATGAAATTTAAAAAAAGCTGTACAATTCATTTCAGAGAGTAAACGCTACAAACATACAAACCAGTCCAGTGGGTAAACCATTTACACAAACGGCACAGAAACTCTCTGCGCTTACAGGGTTGGCAGCGCGAGTGCGACTCCCTAGGTTTTGCACACATCCATAGGCCATCAGGTGGGTCGTTTGCTTGTCTGTCATCTAAGTGGTATAAAAAGAAACCAAAAAAACTCTTTAGTTTTATGGTTATATAGGTGAATACTAACAAAAGTTTTAATATTCTATTAATACTTTCGATCTTGTATATGTAGCGGAAGTAGGCGTCTCGAAGATCGGCAGTAGCTCCTATCTGTTTCAAACACCGAATGCCGCGCGCCGTGAGGTGAGCGACCTCGCGGGTGTTCCGTACACAGATGTATAGATGTCTGTTTGTTTTCACACCAGTTTGTTGACCTTGCACAGTAGTCGTAGAACAAATACCGCGCTAGACGCCCTCAAGTGTGACGTTATAGTATAGAGGGACCTTTGTTCACGAAAGGGTAAGGGCGCTCCCACCTGCAAATATAGGCAGTATATAAGTAGTTATACTATGGGATGGTGAAAATTGTAATTCAAATAGCTTTTGTACATTATTATTGAAAAAGCTACTAGATACCTACGCCGTAGCAGTGCTACGAGAACTCGTAGATAAATGTAGACGACAAAATAAAAGTGAACATTAATATTTTATTAAATTTCGATATTGTTGTTGTTGATAAGTGTAAGTATCTATAAAATTGAATTATTAGAACTAAATGAAAAACAAGGCTGTTTATTCATGACGATTGTTTTCACCAATATTTCACTGCCGATTTTATAACATTTACGTTCGTGGTGGTATGGCTTTATTTGCTATTCCACACACACACGCACATACATATACACACATCTACACGACCTTAGGTCGTCCCTGTTTGTGTGCTGTAACCAAATATTTGTCATACGCGTCTCCCTAACCGCCATAAAACAATGTGCCCTACAAACATATTGAAATGATACAAACAGCAGTATAAACGTTATTTATTGCTCATTCCGTTTATGTCCACCCTCCCCTGTCTTCTTCCCTATGCACAACAACACGTGCAGGACTGAGGTGTCCCCTCCCCCCCATATGGCGATAACAATTCCATAGAACTAAACGGTTGAAGACTTTTTTATCGGACCAATTTGACAATTTTGAATTTTTTTATTAACACACAATATATATCATTTAGAAGGCAAAAAGCAGAAGATCGGATGAAATAGCGCACATTGGGCGATACCTATGCCCAGCAGTGGACTCTGTGGCCTAATTCATTGATTAACATCATTTAGAGATCTCCCTATTACTCTGCGTTTTTAAGGCACCGTGAAAATGAATCTATCTATTATTATTGAACTGAGGATTCAATCTAAAATCAATTTATTTTTCCTTCAATCACGGGTCTTCACTTTGAGCTCACTATCAGGTGAAGTGTAGTCATGACGTGTCGGAACCCAAGGTGTGCTTACAACTTCTCCTTCTTTTGATATGGCTAACTAGCTTCGAACCCAGTAAAGTCTGACCCAGAATCTCTTCCGTGAAGCAGCGGGTGTCCCGGCTTGACTTGTCTTTGAAGGTAGACCCCAAATACTCTATAACCTGTGTGCCACCTGAATCAATCGCTAATATACTTGGCTTGACTAAAAAACGGTTTTGTGTTGCAATGAATAATATACATACATACATTCATCTAATCACGCCTTTATCCCCGGAGGGCCTAAGTGAGATTAATTAACACCCATATTACACCAATCATTGAATTTGGTCCCATGTAATAGGGGTTAAGCCTATTGCCGTCTTCCGGGCACTATTGTTGACTAAAATCATGTATCTAAGACTAAGTCTGGGCTATATGAGCCGTCTTGTACGACACCGCTTGGGAAGCCATGGGGTGGTCCAAATTCTACTCTGCCGGGAACCATACCGTAATAATATTAATATCAAAGATAAATCTCTTTAATTCGTGATTAATAACTTTCACAAAATTTATAAATTAATTTCACATTAAACTATTATAATGTACAGAAAAAATATATGCAATTACTTATAAAATGTATCCAAAACTATGCTAACTATACAATATATAGATAGTTAGAATAATATAAAAAAGTAAAAGATTATTAGTAAATTATTTATTTTATTAATTCGACTTTTTATTTTTTATTAATTCGACTATTAGATAATGCCAAAGGCATTATCTAATAGTCAACCTTAGGGTGATGCAGAGATACATTGAGGTAGGTGCAGGCAAAATAATAATCCATTTATTATCATATTATCGATGTTCACAATAATAATACATACATTATACATACACACTATAATACATAAGAAATTCATACTTTTAAATATATTAGGTACTTATATATATTCATATAATATATACTTATATAATATAAACTTACCTATACTTATATAATTATACATACAACTAGTAGTTCACACACATAGATTCAAGATTACATGGATGTTGTTACAATATAACTGTTGTTTATTATAGTACCAACATGTTTTGGCTAGGCGTACAAAAATGATTGATAATGGAAAATTTATTTTAAACAAATTATAAGTTATGTTATGTCACAATTAAGAACATTAAATAGCATATTACAAAAACATCAAACAAATTCAATAACATAAATAGGCAATTAAATAGCACATGCCAATATTTTATAAATGTCAATACAAACTAATTATGATAAATATATAAATATATATAATTATGATAAATATATCTAACATTGAGGTTTTACACATTGTGACTAGGGGCTACTGTAGAGCTGACGTACTTTGTACTTGAACGTTGCACGGTTAGTGGTCATCCGGATTTCGAGAGGAAGACCATTCCAGAGGAGAATCGCTTGCACGGGGAAAGAAGAATGAATTAGGCTGTAAATTAGTAATATCCCTATGACTATTCGATGCTTTTCAAAGTTATGTGTGTATTTATCGCAGGTTTATAAGTGCCCGGTTAATGGCAATAGGTTTGCCACCATACATTGGGACCTAAACATAAACTGGCCAAAAGTGGGTGCTAGCACCTCTGTCTACCCCTTCGGGGATATAGGCGTGTGTTTGTGTTATGTTATGAATTTAAGAACTGAGTTTTCACACCTCATTAAACACTTTGCAAGTGTTACGAATTTAACTTCAATCGAAACTTCTAGCTAGCGATCCTTAAACGTTCCGAGCATGACGTTAACATATTTATATAATTCAGTAAACAATTTAGAATACGGCACGAAACTCAGTTCCTCCGATAATTTTACGCGGTGAACGAATGTGACATAAAGAATTAGGGTCCGAACCCGTGGTTTATATGGCGACCGCTGTTGTTAATGTACGGAAAAGGGTCGTCTCTTGTGGACTAAATATATTTCAACGAAATTCGCAAACTTACCAAACCATCTTTTTAAACAGATCATGTAGTGAAAATGACTTTTTCAAAATCCAGTTAAGTGCGAGTCGGACTTCCACTTAATTTATTATATTTTACTTGATAACGCGCCAATATAACCAGGTGGCAAAAAATACCTACTCCTAGACATAATTGCTTCCAACTTTAACAGATTCACTAAAATTCTGAAAATATCGTCTATAGCAGTTTGGTTTGAAAGATATTTTAAACACGTCACTATTATAATTGTATGAATTTAAAGCTTTCCTATTTTTCTTGTATTGTTTTTGCAGTGTGCACATGTAGCTATGTTACAATCCAGTGCGCATCTGTATGTTATTTTTATTGTTTTCAAATAAACTTATAAGTAATCAACCTCTTCGGGTGAATATTTAACCCTGTTATCAATTATAGTATTTAGCCCGACATTAGGCTAAAAGCTATTCCGTGTACTGTGTCGTAGCTTATATAATATAAACTGTATCATACCAACTACGATTGCTGACAGCTCTCCAGATTAATATTAAGTCTAATCGCGTATTAATCTAATTTCTGAGACGTCAAACTCAAAGTCAAAGTCAAAAATCATCTATCTGAATTGTGACAACACACAAAAGCCCTTCTTATATTAAACTTAATTATATAAACTATTAAAATGGCACTTACAAAATATCATTTTTTTTTAATTTTATCTTAGACTTGTTTATCAATTGGACCACTAGTTCGAAACTCCGCCCTGACCTGACCTTATCTCCGTCTCTCATATTATCTACCGCATAATAAGTTTGAATATTTAATGAATATTTTTCTGACAACTCCGTCCATGTAGTGTGTGCGCACTTTAGAATAGAGAGTACCTGGAAGGCCTGCAATATTTCTAGACTTATCCTTAGTTATTTACCATCTATCGTGGTGTAAGTATTTTATAGTATTCATGCTAATTAATTTGCTCAGTATTGCTCAGTAGTCTCATATTTAATTACTTAGTTCTAATATGATTAGTTACAGAGTAAGATAATGATAATTAATTATAACGTTACTTATTTCTCAATTCTTTTTTGTTTCAGGTAAGTGTCAATCGCGTTCCCTCATCATCCACTACGTTGAAAACACACAATCAATATCACATGAAGGTACTGTAAACATTACTACCACAAAAAAAAAAAAAAGTACATTAAACTAGATATATACTACTTCAGTCTATCAAATATATCAAGTATTCAACTTAATAGCGAAGCGACTAATCGACGCTTCTTGTGACCAAATAGCTGGCGTTTGCCTCGCTCAAAGAATTGGCATTGCCAATTAGCGCGGTAATGCCCCAGTCTTTTGGGCACGGTACCAGTAGAGATTGATAGGGAGAAATTTTTCGATGATTAAAGTTGCAGTTTCTCCTTCTTTTTTTATTTTATTTTTGTATATATATTGTATAGTCAGCATAGTTTTGTAATTATTTTATAAGTAATTGCATTTATTTTATCTGTATATTACAATAGGGTGATTAATTTTGAAGTATATATCTGTACGTGTTAGTTGATTTTCATTAGATCATAAAGAGACTTACATGGTAGTTGTCTTGTGTCTTGTAATGCAAAGTTAACTCAAAAGTACCTGAATATTGTTTACTATTTACGCAGAATTAGATCGAAGAGTCCTTTTTTATCATGCGCATAATCCAAATGGATTCCCCCCACCCGCTCCCCTCCCTTTGAACTCGAACCGACTAAAATACGCGCCGTCTTGTCTGTGGGTCGTAAGTTGCCGGAAACATATTTTTCGAGTTGACTCCCTTCGGTACCTCAAAGAGTGCTGTTTTGCTTGTTCTTGGGTTAGGTTAAATTAATAACTAGATCCAAAGCTGGCAGTACGTTACAGCCATCTTGTCAATTAAAATTAGAATTTTATCTAAATTCTGAGACATGAATATTTGTAGTGGATATGTGACGTTCAAACATCGCGCAATAAAGATGTGCGAGTACGTGTCGCGCCTGGTGCGTGTGTTATATAAGCATCTGCTGCCTACTTCCCGCAAATTCCAGATTACCCAAGAGAGTCGTGATTCTTTTGTGAGCGTTCCCAGTAAGCAATAAATGCCATTTTTAATCTTGACACTTAATTTCACTCCTAGTACAAAATAAGCATGACTTATTATCATATATTAAGTAATACAGTAATATAATAACTTGATTTTTAATAAGTTAATAGGTTTCCTAACTTATTGGAAATCCAGAAATAAACATTAAAGGACAATCATAATTCCGTTTATAAAAATGACCATTTATTTCTATTTCATACTAAGAAAGATTGAAGTGCATGAAAAGTTGAAAGACAGTTGATATAGCAAATAATATAACAAAATAGATGCCTGCCCAGATTAAGGGAGAAATACATAGGTCACGCTTGTATGAACGTACAATTTCACCTTGAATGGCCTACTAATATATTACAATATTTGAATTCACAGTAACTTCTTCCGACTGCAGTCATTTTGAGTGAAATAGCCGCGTATTGGCATTCAAAAAGCAATTCTCACACTAGTGGATTATGCCTGTGTCGGCGGGAACTACACAACCTTACAATGAACGAACACAATGCTCAATGTCGTACCAATTGAGCACCCCTCAAACGTCCGTACTGTGCATGCACTGATCAGACGGGTAGGCGCGGGTCTTTGTCAAGTACAAAGACTGTTGTACGCTAGAGTGGGCTACAATAAGCCCAGGCGTGATTCGACGCTGTTCACTGTAACTGGATTGAGTAGTTTTATTTGCAACGTTTGTTCAACCGATTTTATGCTCAGAGTTCAAATTTTCAATGCTCTTGTATTCGAATTGTTACACCGGGAACCCTACGCAAACTCAGCCCATCTTTACGCCTTAGTTAGCGTCTTCTACGTATCCAGCGACATCACCCCAGACATGCACGTCAATCCTGCTGTGACTTCCAGAGCAATCGGTCAAGCTACTAGTTTCGTCACAAAAACCGTTGCTAAGTTCAAATGTACTAAATCTATTCATTGAAATCCATTCAAGGACACTTGTCTACTTTTTTTAAACCAATTTTGGTGGACCCGCGTAATAGAACCCATGTTTTCGAAAAAAGCTTCCGTTTTTCTAAGCTCAGCCAGTAGAATTTCTGTAAAGTCAATATTTTCTGGTATACCATAATATAAGTTACCCACTAAAATAGCATTATCTAAATAATGTGACCCACATTGTTAGTTATTTTCTTTACAAACATTATCCTTAACAATCCACTCCAAATTCCAACCCAATTTTCGCGAGTTTGGTGCGGGCATTGTGTTTCTAAGAGCGTTGTTATGCTATTCATACTATGTTATTGTCAACAAAAACATGGTGCTCGTTTAGGGTGTGCAATATGCATTTCTCTTCTAAACATATCGGAGCTACTTGAATAAACACAGTTCCGCTTTATGATAAACTCAGTTGTTTGTCATTCATCCATAAATATAAAATAACTTCATACATATCACATTAGAAATTGTTCTCACAATAACCAAAATTAGTAAATATTTAGAATTAAAATAAATATTTACCAATGGGAAAATTTTAGTCTCGGGCATGTCGAGAAAATGCGGTGAGGTAAAACCAGTTAGGTTAATAAATAAAATAGGTACTGTGGAAAAGTTTAAGAAGTGATTTATACAACATGTGTACAAGCGCCTACAATACCTACATTAAGAGGTACTTCAAGAGGGGCATCAGAAGCTTTCTTCAGGATAGGCAACGCGATTGTAACGCCCCTGGTGTTGCATTCGTCCATAGGCCACGGTAACCACTTTCCATCAGGTGGGCCGCGTGCTTATCTGCCACCTAAGTGGTATGAAAAAAGCGTAGCAAGTTCCATCAAATGCCATCGATCAAGTCTATTAATATTTTGACCATGTTTGTTGGTCTATTGGTCGTTACCCCTCCATTATGAAGCACTGACATACAAATATATAAAGGTGTAATATCCTTCGAGGTTCATAAAACGCGGGAAATATCAAATTGAGATGTGGGGCAGAATTTATTATCCGTTCAAATTTGGACCCTTCATAAATTCGCGGCAAAAATAACGTTGTTGGAATAATTTTGTGTCCCTGGTTGTCAGTAGGAGCGCCACATTTCGAGCAATCTTTTTTGCTTTCTTGTTAAGAAACTTTAATATAGTTTCAAAAGCAAGCCTGTTATTATGCCTCGTTATGAACGTTTTCTTATCCATCATGTTTATGAACATTTTCTTATCGATCATGTATTCCTCGAGAGAAAACATCTAATAGTAGCAATAAATTTTTAAACCTTACTAAACTTGTTTCTCTTGGCTGGACAAAGAAAGGCAACCTGAAGTAATACTCGAGTATCAATGTCATATACACAAGTAAAGCTTCTATTTAAGAAGTGATTTATTCAACATGTGTACAAGCGCCTACAATACCTACATTAAGGGGTACTTCAAGAAGGACATCAGAAGCTTTCTTCAGGGAAGGCAACGCGATTTTAACGCCTCTGGTGTTGCAGACTACCTCTGTGGCGTAGCGGTAGAGCAGTCGACTGCTATGCAGGGGGCGCGGGTTCGATTCCCGCTCAGTGCAAATATTTGTATGCATGAATATGTATATTTGCATTGGTCTGGGTGTTTTTATGTATAATATGTACGTATTTACAAAAAAAAAAGAAAAAGTATCTAAGTATGTTTATCCGCATTCTAGATCCCATAACACAAGCTAGTATGCTTACCATGGGTCTAGATAGCGTTGTGTAAAATGTCGTGGAGTATTTATTTATTTATTATTTATTTATTTAAGACTTTTGGTTAGACACGTTACCTTGTCGTGGTTGGAAGTTCCTGGCGGGAATTTATGTGGGACGTTTTCTATTTTTTTTTTATTTAAATAAAATTATTAACACACATAATGGTTAATAGATTATAGAAGCACCCATAAAAGCCATATAAGTTTATCTTGCTTAAATTCATAACACAAATTAAATCATGGTTGACGCAGATTTACATAAATAGCGTAATGATGTGTGTTATGTTCTTCCTAATTCCATAGAACCTTTGCTATACCTTCTGATCATTCTGGTTTAGAAAGCTGAATCGGAAAAGTTAGCTATTTAGATGAAACTTTATCGTCTTCACTGATAGGCGACTAGATACCGAGCTATTATTGAAATAAATGTCGTAATAACCGATAAAGTTAGTCCATAAGCTCACTACACTGAAGTCAACAAGTCTTTGACGGTAATCAAAACAGTCTAAATGACTCATAAAGTCATATAAGTACATGGCACACCCTTGAATAACTAGTATCTCACCCAAATTGCTATTATACGAAAATTTATTTGACATTAAAGTTTCCACTGATATTATTTACTTACAAACTTACACAGTTAATTCAAATACTAAATTTATTTCACAACTTACCCTCTAATATTTGCTATATTGTGGTTAGTACGAGGATTATATCAATAATGCGCAAAAAATAAAAGCGAATAGAATGGTTAATATCACCATTATGGTAAATAACAAATAAGAAGGCGAATAACTTAAGTACTTATGTGATCAATGTAGGCTATGAACATTTGCAACAAAAGAGATATTAAAACTGAAATTACTTATATTCTCTCCAACTAAACGAAACTATTGTTTATGCCAGGAGTGGGTTCACATCGGTTGTATAATGGCCAGGATTCGAACCCGGGGATCTCTCATATCGTAAGGCCGACTCCTTAACCACTAAGCTACTGTCGCTTAACAAAATAGATCACCAACTGCGTTACAAAGACAGGAAAATTATTGAACCTACTTGAAACAGAGAATCAGGGACATTTCAGTCTTCCACTGTTTCCAAAAAGTAGGTGGATAATGGAGAGAAAGAAACGAACACAAGATCCTCATAAACCACATCACTGTACAAATACTCTGAACACAGCAAACTGATAGAAATTGAAAAGTATTTTATATGCGCTGTTATACTCTTAAACTTCAGATCTGTGGTTAAATTATATAATACTTAATTAAGGAGCATCCATCAGGCTCAAAGCTTCGCTTCGCCCAATCGTTCGTATAAGAATGCAATGAAACTCATAATAAATCATGAAGCGAAAATGTATTCTCGTTCAATTTATTGCGATGTACGACACGCACTTTATAAATTGCCGCTAATTTATAAAAACCAGTGACAAATAAATCCCTTAGCTTTCCGAACAGTTTTCTTTGTTCGAAATTTAAATAAATTTGCCACTGTCGCATTTATTCTCCACCAACCAGTTTGAAAATTTTTTAGTATGCCATTTTTTTAGTATTACAGCAAATAGTCATGTTAATATGTACAATAATACTACCACTCACTAATCAGTATATTTTCGAGATCTGTGTCTTCGTATGCAGTCAGTTGCATCTATTTTTTTAAGCACAATGATGCCGTAGTTCGAGCGAGTAGGTACATCCATAGGCTCATTCATAGTTCCTAAGCAAAGAGTGAATATTTTAGTAAAAATGTATATTGTATACCAATACATATTTATAATAAGTTACCAAATAGCCACAAAGAAGGTAATACGATCAATGCATTTAAAAGAAAACTGTTTACATTACTAATGGATAAATGTTATTATACATACATTATATCATCATATACATTATACAAGTTAATTGTGATAATTGATTTTTTTGCATTTAATGTATATGATAATTTTAACAATCAAATAATTTAATTTTAATTGTAAGACATTTTTTGTACGCCACACAGTGGTAGAGTATGGCTTACACCTAAATGCAAACATCCAAAATGTATGTATTTTTATTATTCAAATTAGACAAATAATCTTTCATTTCATTTCATTTCATAGAACATCATGAACAACAGTCACACTTAGTATCGCTGCAGGCTCAGGTGACATAAGTATAACTCTTCACTTCTCTTCGACCAACGAAGTCAAAGAGACATGACGTCTATGCCGCCATGCTGATACACCAGCTTGTCCACCAGATATGTGATTTGTGGATGCGTGCTGTGGATTTCAATTTGAAATATTTTTGGGAAATTTCATTCTACATGTTTAATAATTCGCTATGCTTTGCTGCTGTACCAATAAGCACTATTGATTGTTGTTAATGTTTAAAATTTATAATGTAAATTGTATTTAATATCTAACACAATACTGCAAACTGAACTTATTTAAGTTTGAAACTACAACTCTGTATCTTCCATTCAGTTCACGCTCTAAAACCTTTTTCTGAAACTTTCGACCCAGTAGTTACTATTCCAGCACTGGCCTTCAGTAGGTACCTACTGTTGTTTGTCGAGTGGAGCGTGGCCAAACAGTGCTCTTGTACGTATTAGCGTCGGAACCAATACTTTGTGGTTGTGCGCTGCTTTGATCTAGCCTCCGTACGTTAGATCAACTTCGTTCAAAACTAGTTGTAATGGTTTTACTTTAACAGTGTTATGGTCTGGTAGTGCTTTTGTCTTACGAACTATAAACATTTTGTAGATAATTATATGGCAAATGAATTTGGTAGGATATACATATATATATATATAGGTAGGACATGACGGTATTCCCGTCCCAATTGAGCAGTTCGACTGGGGAAGTACCTACAGAATACCGCGGCCGTAATAACCTCGCGTCGTGTTCCTGACGGTGAGTAGGATAGCTAGAGCTCACTGGAGAGTTTTTGTGGTGTCAGTGAGAAGACCAAAGGCTTGTCCTGTTTTGTATTCTACACACACAGAAAATTCTCTGTTCGAGAGGGTCGTCAGCACGAGTGTGACTCCCCTGGTGTTACACACGTCCATAGACCACGGTAACCACTTTCCATTAGATTGTTAATACTGTTGATTGATGGCACTTGGTGAAAACTGCTACACATATTGAATAAGACACTTGGTACTTTCCACTGTATTTTATTTTTCACGTGACCGGTTTCGCCTCACGAGAATGCGCAAACGGTCAGGTGAAAATTAAAACTCAGTGGAAAGTACAAAATGTCTTATTCAACACTTTAAATCAGGTGCGCCGTGTGCTTGCATGCCACATAAGTCATATAAAAAAAAGGTATTCATAGCTTTTCTCGTCACAGCAAGCAGAAACCACTTCCTCTTGATCAGTGCATGTACTGTGGAGTCAACCCGGCTAGCCTACCCACTATCAACACGTGCAATATATGTACGACAAAAAAACTTTTTTCTACTTTTTCTTTTTATTATAAACTTTAAAATAAATTGTTTAACCGCGCTATCGTTCATTTTCACCGCCATGCGGGCCTATGAGGGTACTTGCAAACAAATATTTTACTTTAGTGATGAGGGTATAATTGATGTTCTTTTAACAAAAACTGAAAAACGAAACGTTCCGATAGCTGTGAGCGACGTCCCATATACGCATAAATCATTGCTGAAATCACTAATGACCAGTCAACTGATGTTAAATACTATGACAGTGAAGTATGTATTGAATGGGTTATTGCTCGTGTTTACATTCAGTAATAATTTAACGAGTAGCAATCCACTTCTGATTATTTGATAAAAAGTTATTCAATATTATTTACAACGAGAATATATTGTTACCTATTTTAAAACTCGTTTTTGGTTGAGATAAATGTTGGGGATCAAAAAAGATGTACGTATGCATCGCTTGTATTCGAAAATCGAATCAATGAAACTACTTAAAATGGAGTTTGAAAACAGACATTTTAAAAACAATTATGTGAAATTCGTTTTGATTTGATTTTGCAGATAGATCTAAACAAAAGTTCTCACAACATCTTACAACAATAATACTTCAAAAAGTTTTCGTAACATCGTATAACAATAAATAATTTATGACGAGTTTTTGCAATTTGATAATTCGAAATTTAGACAGCTGGGGGCTCGTTTTAGTATGAAAATTTTGCGGAGGCGGTGGCCTCCGCTTTGCACCCACGCAAAATTTTGTGTTTGTGGGGTATACAGAGCTCTAAGGTAGCTGGATATTTTTCGGGATATGACGCGTGGGAAGCTGGCTAGAATCTCTCATTTCAGTCAGCTTCCCACGCGTCACAACCGCCCGCGCCCTTAGTATATATATACGGAGGATGTAGACCCTGGGGTAAAGTCAAATTAATGTTCTAATAAAACCTTCCCGAGGCAATTTGGTTGATTTTGTTATTTTACGAAATCAAAAACCACAAGACGACCATGAAACTTTCCAATAACTCTAATTTGTATGAAAGCTATTAATCATCTCAGGTTTTAGTGAAATCGTTCAAGGATTATTATAAATTTAATAATACGAATTCACCAGCGATTACATTAAGTGTGTTAATAATTTAAGTAAAAAAATATTTTACACCGTAACTTGTAATAGCAATATCTTTATTATTGACATTGTCTCTGTAAATATATCAGATTCATATAATTAACACTTAATAATAAAATAATAATGTTAATACAATTTCCAGATGTAATTATTAAAATCCCTATATGTACTCATTGCACATAACTGTTGTAGTCGGAGTTTCTGCAGGTAAATGCTGGCGTGCCCCAGGGGTCCGTCTTATCACCCACTCTCTTTCTTCTGCATATCAACGACATGCTGTCTACCGGCAATGTTCATTGTTATGCAGACGATAGCACTTTACATGGGAGTTATCATGGACATCCTGCGGCCAAGCAGGCAGATATCGCAGAGAAAAGGCAGCTTCTTGTCACTGAGCTTGACGGGATCCTGAATCACATTTCTCAATGGGGCTCTGAGAACCTGGTTGAGTTCAATGCCAAGAAGACGCAGGCATGTGCGTTTACAGCAAAAGTATCTTCTTTCCTTCCCCTCCCCACTCTTCAGAGCACGCCACTGCCACTGCAGGACAATCTCAATATCCTAGGTATGGATGTTCGCTGCAACCTGAATAACAAAAATTATATCGAAAGTATCATCAAAACAGCCTCACGAAAACTCGGAGTCCTGAACAGAGTGAGACGATTTTTCACGCCGGAGCACCGGTGATATAATAAAAAAAAAAAAGTTCAGATTCCCAATCACTAGTATTTGACCACAACTACACGTAGTAAACGTGTAGTACGTGTACATTACTTACAAACAAATTACGGCGGCCTGCGCTCGCCTCGCTATAAAGTACAATCAACGTGTGCATAATGCACGTAGCCTGCGCCCGCACGTGTACTAATTATCCGCGTCAGTTATCCTGTTAGAGAGAAATATTCTCTGAACCATAGTAATTGTTTGGTGAACGAGTTACACCGGGTAGTAACGAAGTCAATTATATGGGTCAACTAATGACTTTATTCGCCCTATTTACACCTTGTCCTTTCGATAAATGATGAAAATGTACAATGATATAAATATATTCAGTCGTTGAGTATAATTTTAATATCAAATACGATACATCAAGTTCAAGTATCAAGTTTTCACATAAAAAAATAAAGTATCAAAATTATTTTAGAATATCGTCGGTATGAAACTCTGCTTAGAGCTGTCTTATATGATAGAGTATCGATTTCATTCTCATACGATAAATGGAATTTAGGCCAGAAGCCGTTTTACACCCACGCACATACATATGAGTTCCTGACACACGACACATGGGAGTCTGGCAAAATTTCTACCAGTATTCACCCACCTTAGGTTATCATAATAATTAATTATCCATTATTCCAACACAGGCGTCAACGACTTGGTGGATCATTTACCCTCTATAAGTAGGTCATTCCATCCATTTCACGAGGAACCCTTATAGCTTGTTGATAATATAGTTACAGAGCTCTATCCCCAGATGTAGGAATTCCCTGTGAATGAGTATCCGTTCGACTATTGTTCCAATCTGTAATCATTTTGGAACCTGATCAGCTCTAGATGGTCAATACGACGATCGTCTTTGCTACCAGCTACCAGGACAGCTTACAGATCTAGTTGTCTGAATCTTAACGGACGCTATTCTAGACACATCTCCCTATATTGCCTTCTCGAAGATTAGGCTCATGAGGAAATATTCCTCGACCACAAGACCCTTATTAATTGAAATTTTAAAGCATTTAGTATGTTAAATACTCAAACTGATCAAGATAGGTAAAAATTTAAATCGGTTCAGGCGGGATTCAAACTCGCGATCTTTCCCTAACATGGGGGATTCAAGCACGGTGGCCCACTGGTTAGAACAATCAAAAAAGCCCCTTAAATGCAAATGATAGACTGCAGCCGCAAACTCTGCATAGAGAGGCTCTAATTTACATTATTTTTACCCGTATTAAAGACACAATACGAAAAAAATTAATAAATTTTAATAATAACATAAGCATTGCATAATTTACGAGTTACTGATAGCATTCAGTAAATATTTTATGGTATCGGTGTGAGCGGTGCCGGCACTGGCCATTGATCACCAACCAATCAATTTGTATTTCATAATGAATTTCATCACACCTAACCCACGTTTGTGCTGGAAAAATATTTTAAAGTTTCATCTTTGTAAATATGATAAGTATGCCAAAAAATTAAAAAGATCTGGATGACTGGTTCTACTACGTAGAACTATTATTTATTCGATGCCTTTACATTCATTAATGGAACTCAGAGTAAACAACGAAGACTGTGCCATTTAATGTTTTATCAGACTCTCAGAATTTAATGATAAGTACCTTTTCTTTGTTGGGTAAAAAACTTCTAAGTGCCTTTCACCGTCAGCTGCGGGTCTGACACTATCCCAATTATTTTAGGACTACTTGTCATTCCTGTCAGATGTCATCACCTCAGTCAATCATTTTCTTGCTATCCTTTGTTTTAGTGAAAGTTCCATCCAACATTAGCAGATTAAATGTCCGATAATATATCTAACAAATAAATCAGTGGCTTGATGTGTCTTTTTGTTTGCAACGTGTTAATGTATCCGACAAAATGTGTTCCAGACACCTCCTGAGATTTTATCTGAGGGTCTGAGAGAGGGGCGGATGTAACGTACCAACCATTTGTTACAATTCTATTTGGGCAGCTTCAGAATTAAGTATGTAGTATTGTTTCATGATTATTAGAAAACAATAATATGCCATGCCTTGTCGGTCGGTAAACAGAGGCGAATCATTTATAAAAATCGAGATTAAAGCATGTGAAAATTTTCAGCCGAATAAAAACTAGTGCCAAATGGTGACTATTAGACAATTTCTGCCAATTGTCGTTTATTGGCAATCAACCAACAACTATGCACGCTGTGCCATGCATTGTAAAACTGAATGGTCGTACAAATGGAAGTAACTGCCCTGTAACCATTTTTGTGCAAGTTTGGCTTTTGGATTGTTTTCATTTAGATGATGGATGATTTGGATTGGTGGTTTTTTATTTACTTCCATAATATTCTGTCATTTGACATTGTGTGGTATTGTATTTAAAGATACTTCGGAATGAAAACCTCAGCACAATAATGTTCTGTCAACTTCTTCTTTACACTATTGTGTCATTTAGATACTAATCACTTCAGTTTTAATGCGCTCGTCTATTTGGTTATATTTGAACACTAAATACACAAATTTATATTTTATCAAAAATAATCAAATTCAAACCAGCAAATTTATTGAATTTACATCAAGTGCTACCTCAAACGACTCAGAAACTTATCGCGTCAATCTTATCAAATCGTTTGTTCCTTTCGACACATTTACCAATCTCTAAGACCCTATCTCGATCATCCATAAAACCCATAACACTAAATCGAAATATTTCCGCATCAGTCATCGCCATTTCTCTAGAAGTAGATTTTTCTTGCTATTACATGGTAAGTATATCAACTTTATTTAACTTGCTGTAGCCCGCGGCTTCGGCCGCGTAAGTGTCAGTTATCGCGGCCATAGGCAGCCTAAAATTACCATTTTAGGCTGCCTAACTTACCCAGAACTATAAATATTTTTGAAAATCTTGTTTGTACAGGTTAATTGTCACTAACGATGTCATTTGAAATAACAGTCATTTGTCATGGTAGAACTATAATTAAAATAAAATTGCTTTATTTGGTAATATTATTCCCATAGATTTTTATTTTCAAATGTGATCCATAAAAAGCCTACACTTTGGTAGCAAATCCATAACAAAACTATGAAGTGGTTTGTACAGTATATTTATAATATATTTTTAAACTATCGTGGTGTGAATTCATCATTATATATTTATTTATTTATTTTTATTTATTTATTCATTTTGCAAATGTAGGTCGAAAGTTGGTACATGTTTGTTAAAAAGGTATCACTACATTTGGCCTTGCGGCATGCAAATTAGAGCCATACAAATAATTAGTGGACATGCATTTATACTACACTTCATTACAGTTCATTCGAGATACGTACATTATGTCAATAGTAACTAAATATCACATAATCAAAATAAAATCAAATGCGTATGTCAACTGTAATAAGATTTCATATAATCAAAATAGAATAAAATAGGTATGTCAGTAATAGGAAATAATACATTATGAAAATAAAATCAAATTAGAAAATGTCAAATACATTAATTATTAATTAAATAATGATAGTAACAAATGATATCCGTGTTCAATTTAGTAAACTCAATTAATTTAATTTCAGTGAAACACCAATTTTATCTATTTCAATGACTTGTCATTTATGTACTCTTCAACAGAATAATAACATTTCTCCAGCAAAAGGTTCTTAAGGATACGTTTAAATTCATTTATGTTTGTGATATGCAAAATAGAAATTGGTAGTCGGTTGTAAAGCCTTGGAGCCATGCAGAACACACTACTGTTAAGATATGTGGTTGCATTAGCTGGAAGACATATCTTCATGTTATGTCTTTTACTATTAAGATTTCTATAAAGCTGCATATTTTTCCTCACGAACAACACGGTTTCCAAAATATATATAGATGGCAATGTCAAAATCTGTAGTCCAATGAAACTAGGTTTACAACTATCAGTAGATTTCAATTTACATATAGCTCTTACGCATTTCTTTTGGGCTATGAAAATGCTTTCCACACCAGTTGAATTGCCCCAAAATATGACACCGTAATTTAAAATTGGAAATACATATCCATAATACGCCGTCATAATAGTGGATACACTGGCTGTCTTAGACAACATATACAGAGAGTAAGAGTGTTGATTTATTTTTGAACATAACACTTCTAAATGCATCTTCCAATTCAGACCTTCATCTATATTTAGTCCTAAAAATTTTGTTTGTTGTACCTGTTTTATTTGTGTTCCATTATATTGTATGTCCAAGTCTGTCAATTTATTCGTCCTATTTCTAAATGTCATTATGCATGTCTTATTTAAATTAATTTTCAAATTATTTGATGTCAACCATTTAATAGAGTCATATAAAGTACTAATTATTTCATGCTCAAGCTGGGATTTATTATTTCCAGTAAATACAACTGTGCTGTCATCCGCAAAAAGTATAGTTTTATAATATGTTGCTTGGGGAAAGTCATTTATGTAAATGATAAATAACAGTGGTCCCAGCACACTCCCCTGAGGTACTCCAAAAGCAACTTTCCGCGGTTCGGACGAGTAATTTATTAGCTTTTTAGTAGAACTACATATTCTAGAGATCTGTGTTGTCTGTGTTCGGTCACTTAGGTAAGATCTTATCAGTTCTAGCACATTTCCCCTCACTCCATAAGCATATAACTTATCCAATAAAGTCACGTGATCCACGTAATCGAACGCCTTGGTTAGATCCATGAAAATGGCGGAGGCTTGGTTCTTTTGGTCTACTGCGGTCATAACTGTACTGAGAAAGCTATAGAATGCTATATTGATATTTTTATTCTTACGAAATCCAACTTGCTCCTCAGCAAATAGGCCATTCATTTCAAAGAAATTGTACAGACGCTCGTAGATAACCCTCTCAAATATTTTTGATATGACAGGAACAAGAGCTATAGGTCTGTAACAACCCATGTCAGTTTTGTCATCCTTTTTAAACAGGGGTTTGATTACAGTAATTTTCAGGTCATTAGGAAACACACCATGAGATATGCATAGGTTAATCAAGTGACTTAAAATATGTGATAACCGAAAAGATATGTGTTTTAGTATCTTTGTAGAAATTTCATCGTATCCAGTGCTATTTGTCGTTTTGAGATTAAGGATGATTTTATTAATATCTTCAGGAATTGTAGGAGGCATAAACAAAGAGTTAGATTTATGACTAAAACTTATTTTGGACGTAGTTTGTTCTAATTTCGTAATTTGATCAACAAAATAGTTGTTAAACGAATTCGCTATTTGTTTATAATATATACTTTTCGCTATTAAATCATGGAACTTACTATTTTTGCCGACGTTTCGGATGCGTTGCAGCACCCGTGGTCACGATTTGACTGTATAATGTCGTGTCCATGGGAGCTGCAACTCATCCAAAACGTCGGGAAAAGTCGCGAAAAGCCCCGAACCGTTTTATAATTTATAATATATTTTCCACCCCTAACAAAGCAGACGTTTCAACATCGTATAGTTGCATTTACGAGTACATTAACCTGCCCTGTATGGAAGCAATCCACTGCTGCACCGCTAACGATAATGTCCATTAGTTCACGCTGTTAACACACGATAGTGCATTAACTGAGCAGTTCACCTGTAAGTTAAGTGGGGACACAGTGGGGAATATTGCAGTGACATAAAAATGAGTGTAATATCATATTATATGAACCTCGCCTTGAATTATGATTTAATAGTTTAATGAGGTTTTTGTTTCTCATTAAATAACTATAAAGTGGGACGAACGTTGAAGTACCATTCTCTCACTTATGAACAATTTTGAGCAACAGTGGCAAACGTGATTACGGAGATCCTAATCAAATATTGTGGATAATTTGACTATCTATTGTTACGACCTTATCTCATTTACTACTACGTTTTGATAAATACATTGATGTTTGTTGCTCAATCTCAACAACAAAGATGAATAGTTAGACTGTGAATGAGATTATATCTAGTCTGGAATAATACATAGGCTACAATCTACTCGAGGAATGTTGCTGTAGGTTACCAGAATGGCATTAGTATTTCGTGTAAATGACATCACGGGCAACAGCCAGTATCTACAGTAATAATAAAGACCTGAAAAGTTAGTTAGTTTGTTTATCTATTTGTTTGGTTGAACGCACTAATTTCTAAATAACTACCGATACTAATAATTTTTTTTTTTGTGTTGAATAGCCCATTTATCGAGGAAGGTTATATGCTAAATATTCTTACGCTATTACTAAAAGGAGCAGTAACCATAAATGTCAACAAATCGGCAAAATTTTCATACATTGCGGGAGATACGGTTTTCGAAGTATGCCACGGTCGGAGCCGGGACGGGTAAACTATCTTATAAAAGAATGCACTTCACTACATACTAACACACTGCTCGTATTAGCTAATTGAAAGTCGGTCGTTTAACACAAGATGCTGTTTTCAGCGGAGCTTTATTGCAAGGTTTATGTACTCACGCGCACTTTATATTTATGATCCACTATCGATGGCTATTTATATCTTTACATTTGGTTTACTTTCAACATAATGGTTTTGATCCTATCTAAGTATAGGCAATTATCTGTTCTGTGGTATAGGTATGATTGTTATATATTGTTTAGCGATATGGTTTATATCGTCAATCATATCGTCATGGGGCCTGTTAATTTGTCTCTATTAATATTTTAAAAGGAACACATATTAAGTTATCAATATGTGTAACAACAAAAACCCTCAAACACCATCAATCAACAGTATAAATAGTTTTAAAAGGAAGATTACTTTTTCATATATGATAGCATTATGAATTCCACTGTTAGCAATAGAATGGAAACAGTAGAAATATTTAGAAAACTGTTTTTATACATTACAAAACCAATTACATTAAATTCCTGTCTTCATTGAAGAGTATTCAGTGTGAGTATATGTGCATATATTTTATTGTCCCGCTACAATATTATCAGTGATTGCACTCAGTTATAAACCCATTTCTCGTGCCGGTGCAGCGCAGAGGACGCGCGTTTGACCTAGATGTGTTTGTACAGCAGCACTTGCGGCCGCGATGAATATTATCTTGTTATTATTGCATTGTACGATTGTGAACGTACTGCGTCGGTGCTATAACATACTTAGTATGCATGAAATGTCCACGTCGTTCTGAATTTATTCCCAGGTTGAGCTGGTTTTTTTACGTAGTTCCTCGTTAACATGAAGTTTGGATAAGTGCCTAGTTGATAATAGACCTAGCTACTGTTATGTATAAACTGTTAATACAGTTTAAGAAAAAAACCGATTAAGTGCGAGTTGGACTCGCGCATAGAGGGACCAGATAAATGTTACTTTTTGACCACTAGATGGTGCTACATTAGATTCAGTGACACATCATATAACTTATAACCAGCGGACGACCAAGCCACGACTAATGGTACCTCATTTGTCAATTTATAATAAGTAGTTTGAGGAGCTATGAGGCAACAAATGAACTTACATACATACATACATACATAGCCTATTAAAATCATAACCCTCCTTTGGCTTCGCCGTAATCGGGTGATTAGAACAGCCACATCTGACAAAGGACCGATGTCCCTAGAATGGAGACTGCGCATCGCCAAATGAGTGATCGTGTGCCTCCTAATTAGATGAACTGACGGCATAATAATATGGCTAGGATAGACTGTCTGCGAAATGTAGCTGTTCGAGCACTAGCGCAGAATAGCGATGAAAAATAAATTATCAACATTTGCAAAGATTTCAATTGAATTATTTCATAAAATTAGTCTGTTGTTTATAATGGAAGCCTTTATACATTACACCTTGGCAGGGTAATATATAACTGCGGTATATAATAAAACTTCCAACTAATTATATATTGCATGTGGCTAACATAAATAAAGCTGTTGGGACACACAAGCGTCGACAATTTATTGCAGGTCGCGGCGAGCTGAGCTATCCCCACTGCCGCATTGACCGCAGGACGATATTGTCATTCATCCCCGGTTGGGATACGCACCAAGTGGATAGAAAAGGCCACATTTCAACCTACTATCAAATATTTAGTTATTTGTGACATGGCGGTAGTAGATGTGACCACTATGCATGAGGCATGGGTTAGATTTGCGCTCACTGCAAATATTGTTTGCATGAAAAATCTCTATTTGCATTGGTTTGGGTGTTTCCGTGCCTCAGAAAACTCACTAAGCCGTCTGTGGTCTGTCCCGGTTGTCATATAGACATCCATAATAGACGTGACGAGTAGTTGGACCCCTCGGAGCCCTCAAAAGTCTAACTACATTTGTTAGGAGGTAGGACACAACGGTATTCCCGTCCGAATTACCTCCACCCTACAGAATACCACGGCTATAATAACCTCGTGTTGTGTTCCCGGCGGTGAGTAGGGTAGCCAGAGCTCACTGGCGAGTTTTTGTGCCGTCAGTGGGAAGATCAAAGGCTTCTCCTGATCTTGTGTTGTGCACTGAAGGCACAGAAAATCTCTGTTCTTACAGGGTTGGCAGCACGGATGTGACTCCACTGGTGTTTCATACGTTCATAGGTCACGGTAACCACTTTCCATCAGGTGGGCCGTGTGCTTGTCTGCCACCTAAGTTGTAAAAAAAAACTTCAATATCGCGAATGGGTTATGGAGGTCGATGTCGGGAAAGCCGATCCTAATAACGTATTTATATACACATAATAATTTGTTCGTCATAACTTAACGTAACTTAGGGGTACTATTTACGAATCTCAAGAGTGAAAGTTAAAATCACGTTAAACGACGCGGTGACGTGTCATAAAATTCGTCGGGAAAAGATTTAAACTCGTATAAATTTTGTAGCACCGCCGTTTTACTTTCAACTGTAGGCGGTGCCACTTAGCACTTTGCATTATTTAAACATCGATCTATAGAGCTCAAAGCGATAAATTTTATACTTAAAAACTTTTCTTTTGGATTTAACAGTCAATCAATCAGTATATTATATGAGAACAATGAGAATATAAGAGGAAATTTGAAAGCACCAAAAGTTTAGAAGCGGCTACCATGACAAGAAATGAACATAGAGAAAGAAAATCTGAACGTATCGTATGAAAGAGGAAACGGCAAACAAAGACTTAACTGAGTAGATGATATCTGTCAGGAAGTATAGAAGAAAATAATATGGTACGCCGACTATCAAATAATTGGGAAAAGGACGGGCAGAATACGACAAGAATGAAGAGTTCCCCAAATTCAATGCTACAAACAAACCTAACCTCTTTGCAACTTGACAAACATATAAATTCCAAACTATCTACGTTACGTAAATGTCGTACAAACTATTAAATCGTAATACCTCAGCAGAACATTTGCGGTACCTATGTGGCCCAGGGTCCGAGTCGACCGGAACGTTGCTCGATGCGGTAACCATATAGGAAATTGAAATGACTATTTATGGGCTACAAGCCACATGTATTGTCTCTTAGCAGGCCATACCTGGATTTTGAACTATTTTTAAACTGTGGTGATGCTTCATTTACAGGTATCTTTCTAATCTCTCTCTGCTAATAAGAACTTCTAAACTTTGGCGATGCTCGATGTACAATTATGCTGTCGAGTCAACTGCCGTAAACTTATTTGTTTTGCGTTAACTTTTAATTGACCTATATTTTAACAAGATTGACATTGCCTGCGTACTTCGTTTTGGGTTTTTGTAACTAAAAATACATTTTTAAGCAAATAATAATGATACGCTATTTCGTACCGTAATATTATGTAGAATCTGACGTGATTTTCAAATTGTGACCTATTTTTTATACACAATTGTCTACATCCTGCTGGATAGAGTGAGTGGTAAGAATCTAGGGAGTAGAGGTGATATTAATCATATTACACAACTTCATCTAGGTATAAACTAAGCATACATTGATATAAGTTTTCTAAAATGCGGATAATTCTTATATACTTTTTTCTTGCTAATTCCTAGAAAAAGTACCTACTTACAAGTTTTTAACGTTCTAGACGGGAAAGATGATAAAAACATAATGTAACAAGGATTCAAATACAACAAAAAAGCTTTGTGCTTAAAATATATGGCTATGAGCACCGTTCAAAACCTTTGCATAAATCGTGTGCTCGTGCCCTAATAACACTGTTTCCGTCTCCGACCAGTCCGTTCCTTTGTGCGTTTTATCACAGATGGCCAGTGCTCCATCATGGCTGAGGACCGCCGATTTGTTCGGCCCTGTGGCCGTCAACAGGTAATGATATGTCGTAGATAATGTTTCTATTGTAAGGATTATATATTGAGGGACATTTCACCTGTAAATGTTTGTATTTTGGTATATTTGTGGTGATAAACCAACGATATAATATTTTTTCATACTTGGCGGATCCATAAATCTGATAAAATGTTGTAACTATTTCAAAATACTAACATGTAAGTTGCTAGTTTCCACGTTATCTTGACGAGTTTTCCTGCTGTTCGACCAGTTCGAGCTGTCAAAGTCTGAACCCCGTCTCACAAATTTCTTGCCTAAGTGTGACGTGATGATCCAGTTGCGCATAGCAATAAATATATCACTTTACAGTGCCTATGAAGCACCTCCATGAGGCTATTAACTACAGCGAAACACTATCACGTTGTAAGAATACCGACATATCGCCATGTCTAGTCCTACACGGTGGTAAAACAGGATAGGAACAAATGAAGGGAACTGGTGACATAACTCCACGTGCGAGTAACAGAAGACATTCTGTATGGCGTCTAAAATAAAGATACTCAAGTGTTTACTTCAATATAAGGAACTTATAACAAATCAAATCAAAAATCTTTGTTCACAAAGGTTATAAAAACATTAGACAGATATATACAGATGAGATGAGATGCATGGCTTGAGTCTGTATAAGTATGTATAAACGCACAAAATTCAAAAATATAGTTTTCAATTTTGCTTCGAAATAATATTATTATATAAGCTCACCGGAGAGTTTTTGTTCTGTCAGTGGGAAGACCACAGGTTTGTCATACTTTGTCTTCTACACTGACGGCACTGAAACTCTCTGTTCTTACATGGTCGGCAGCACGAGTGTGGTTTCATTCCCCTGGTCTCGCACACGTTCATAGGTCACGGTAATCACTTTCCATCAGGTGGGCCAGGTGTATGTCTGCTACCTAAGTTGTAGAATAAAATATAATAAACAGTTCGTGAACCAGTCCAGTTCGAGTTCCATGATTAGATGATTATATTTTTTAATAAAATACAATAATTTCTGTTCAAGACTTTCATACATAGTTACTAGTCGTCAATTAATTATTCACCAACCACACCAGCCACTGATGATATATCTGCAGCCCTAGGGCCCAGCGGCCCAGGAGGCACTGGCCGCCAGACGACATGATTTATAGAGCATCTTTTTTCTAGCCATTAATCTCGCTTGGTATCATATTTTAGGGTAGTTGGGCCTCTTGTGTACGAGCTGTAAAGGCTGTATAATTGGATTTATAAAATGTTCTTAGAACTGCATTAATTACGTTTATTTTTATAAGCTATATGAGAGGTGTACGAAAATAAAAGCTCTTTAAGTTTTATGAAATTAAATACTGGTTATGGATTTTGTTGTGCCCGTTGGGTTAGCAGTATCACAAAATAAATAATAGTACTAGATTACAAAAGAATAAAAGTCTACGGAGTATGAAAAAGAATGCAGCCAGAGTAAAAATTGTACATTCAGATCGGTTGCAAAAAATACAAAACAGCCTAAACTTCATATTCGAATGCACGTCGTTAGTGTATTTTTAATCGGCAAAACAATTTTTTTATACTACTACTTAGGTGGCAGACAAGCACACGGTCCACCTAATAGAAAGTGGTTACCGTGGCCTATACACGTGTGCAACACCAGGAGCATCACACAATTTTGATACATGGTTACTTGTGTAACGTTTGTTATTTATGTAGTTAAATTAATAGTGAAGTTAAGTGAAATCAAATCATGTTAAAATAATGTTAGATAAAAGTGACTAAAATAATTAATTAATAAATAAATAATAAATACCTGGCTGGCGAGAGACATGAGAAATAAAAAGTTGATTATCAATTATAACAATTATAATCGTGAAGAAGTTTGTGTTACAGTTGGCTTCGTCCACTTTCGTAACTGATTTTTGATAACCAGCCAAGAATATAAAATTTTCTTCCTGCTTTAATACCCAGCTACGAATTAATGTATTTCTGACAGGGAATATTAAGTACACTCTAAAAATAATTTTGCACATACAATATATCCAGAATATTACTACAAAAATTTTGAATGAACATACGATATAAATTAATAAGATAGACCCCAACGTGTTTTAAAAGATAGGTAGGTATAACTATTGGACTAAATTGCACTTGAACCTGGTAGTAGATTTATTTAAAACTAAGAGTAATGAAGTGACAACAAAAGTTAATAAATGATGTAAAGTCATTGTCAACTTGTGACGGTTGTTAATGGACGGGATTGCTCAATCACGCTGACGAGTAGGAAATTTAAATGTCAACACTGAAAATATACGCGCGGATACTTGGTACGTGCCTACTTGATTCTTTTTCGTATTATAAATCAATAACATCTATTAACAGAAAAGAAAACTAACACAAAGACTACAAATTTTTGTATTAGATAGCACTTTTGGAAGAAAAGTAATATTTACAAAAATTCGCAGACTTTTGCTATAGGTAGTTTTCATTTGTAGTTAATTAACAGTTGCTAAAAATGACAATCACCAACTAATATTTCTTTTAAATATGTTATTTTATTATATTCTATTTTCTAGAAATTGGTGATAATGTATATAAGTATTAGCGCTATGTGTAATGTTTGGTATTGTCGAGTAAAGCGAAGTTAAATTTAATTTTATATATTACTACCGGCCAAACTATTTAGATTTATTAATTAGTTACTGCGTTATATATGTTCAATTAAAATTTGACTCGATTAAGATATATTGAAAACATTGGATCGGTTCAGGTGGGATTCAAACCCACGATTTTTTTTTTCTATATCTTAATATATATATAATAGTTAGGATACTAAATGCTTTAAAATTTCATTAAATAAAATTTTGACTTCTAAATCACACATTATTGCTATAACAATCTAATAAGTAGTCTCCAGATTGATAGTAAATAGTTTAAAACTTTTATCATGTACTTTTATACACTTGTCACGTCAATTAGATGTCATAACTTTTTATACAGTCAATTTTTCTGCATTATTGAAGCATTTTCATGCATGCATGCTGCATAATAATTCGGCATCTATTACGTCATGTTACATTACACAAAGGAAGTAACTTACAGAAAAAAATTCTGGTTGTTTCTTCCTATTAGAGAATAATATCTAAAATTATAATGTATAATACATAGAATGAATTTCAGGTAAATCAAAATGGTCATATACTTACCGTATATACGCTGCATAACGTTCACGCACACGATCTGTGTCTGTATGTTTCCATTGACTAGTGTACAATTCGTAGTGGCGCAGGCGACAGGACTAACTACTATCGTTCGTAACCTAAATCCAACACAATGGCTGACAATGCGTTGCTACATACGTCATTGTTGACTCGGTGTCATCTCTTCAATCAAAGGTTGCGATTGACGTAGGAAGTACAATGATTTTATATTTATAACTTACCTCCAAAAGGAGAATTTGTGTATGAATACATTGTCCTACGTATTTATAGGAGTTTTCCTGAATATGAGAAGAAGGAAATACGTTAATCATATATGAAATTTCCATAAGATATTACTACAGTTACAACAGTATAAATTTGTTGTAACAACGATAAAAATATCGTATATTACGTGATATCCTACTTTGTAAATATTAATGAGTGTTTATGACACACTAAACGTCCCCTTTTGATGTCTTGGAATTTCTCAAAACAAACAACTGATGCGTTCCAGAATGGAACAACGCCATCTATTGAGCAGTATTGTACACTAATATTAATTACCTAAGCATCTTCATATTGCAGCTGTTTATGACTATCTTATAGTAATGAACCGAGCAAATATCTTAGTCTCCTCGGCTACTATAAGGAATAACAAAGCATATAAAAACAAGTTATTATAACGTAAACTTACACGTATTAATTTTTAAATTACCAATATTCGCGTAAACATTCGGAAATATCATTTGGAATTTCCGTTTACTCCTTAATATTTCAATTACACCGTTACGTACATTCCCATGAAACGAGAGCATGAGGTTTCACAAGTTACCCATTACACTGCTATAAGTGCTTAAATATACTGTTGCTGTTGTTGTTGAAAAGATATAAAAATAAATTTAGAACTATTCCTTACAGTTGTACAAGAGAGAACTAAGTTAATAGTTCCTAAATTCTTTCTCAAATAACTTAAAAATAAACCTTGCGGCAATATACAGTCCATTATTATTTATAGCGATAACCTGTTCTTGTAACGTATACCAAATATCCCACGTCTCAAACAAAAACTCCTTTTAAGAATTCCATTTGTCGCTATGAAAAAGGAATAAAAAATGATATAGGACAGTTGTTTTGTTTTATAGCCGGAAACAATTTCGCGTCGTGCGGGACACGAATCGACGACTCATATTCGGTGGTTTTTCTTTAAGGATGATTGAGTCCTTTTCCTTCCGGTTTTATTTTTGGGAAAAATGGTGTTGGACTTTATTATTGGTCAGCAAAAACATATTTTTTCACCTAGTATGATACTACATACCTTCTCATCTATAGAGGTGCGTAAATCTAACACTGAGTGACGTGTGTATGTGACATGGGTACATGGGTTCATTGACATCTTGAGCGGATATGATGCCATCATACTAGGTAAGTGCGCCTCTCAAGGCTTTCAGACTTCCACTCGTGCAAATACACTTCGGTTTACCATTTTGTTGATCTTTTAGAATGAGTTTTGGCTTGCAATTTTGTGCGATTCTACAGTCCTGTTTTCGATTCCTGGTTGGGAAAATAGGACTTTTCTATCGGAAAATTCTTAATAGCAAAAATAAGTTGTAGTGAGTCGCGTGGTTCTCGACACAGTAAAATTTGGGCCACCCACCTCTTCCCATGCGCTCTCGTACAAGGCAACTAAGGGATAAGGCTGTTTAACATCAGACAATATATACTGCCCAGACTCAGCCTCAGATGCATGCATCAAATCAACAATAGTGCCCTGAATACCTCAATTGGCTCATCCCCTATTACGTGGAACCGAATACAATGATTGATGAAAGTAGTACAAACTCTAGAGTTACAGTAACGGAGAGTAAGAATCTATTTTGACTGTGCTATGATGCGTGTTACTTTGACAGATTTATGCCATAGCTACACACGACACGCACGCGTCTGTACATCAAAGAGGAAAGTGAACGATGTCCACTTACTGCTCGTTCAACATCATCAACATACTTTCAAAAAAATAACTTCGAAATAGTGTGCAAATAGTCAATGGTTGAGGTAGAATTTCAATTTTGAAATAGATGATCTATTTTTTTTTCCTCTTTGAACAGTCCATTCTTTTTATGTTATTCTAAATTCAGACGAAGCTATTTTTTAATTTGTTTAAGATATTTTACTAAGACAACCTTATAACATTAATGTCTATGATATTTTGTATTTGTTTCTCAACACAAAATAACATATACAACACTTCCTCCGAACCATTTCACAGCAATAGGTAACATTCGTCAGCACTGAACCAAAGAATTCCTCAAAGGCCAACGTATAAACGATTCACATTTAGCGCAAATACGGTATTTGTTCCGTATCGTCGCAATGTTGGTGGTGGTTCCGTACAAATTGTACACACGGACGCTGAATAAAATATCTGAGATAGCCTGACACTTCGATAAATGTCCGAGGGGACGACTGCACGGGAATCTAGCTCGCCTTTAACATTCGTCTACTTTACATCTTTTTGTTTCTATTCGAAGCATATATTTTATGACGCATTTATTTAAACTAAGGACACATCAATTTGATTTCACCTCGCCAGATGGCAAGCTGAAGGCAAAGTGCCAGAAAAGAGGATCACCATTACAGGCATATACAGTTAATGTTACAGTTGGTGATACGGCCGCATCACAAAACAAAATACCCGGGACTGAAGGAAGAAGGAAACACGTTAGCTGGTTAAAAATTACAAGTGTTATCGGTGCAGCAAAGGAAAGAGTCGCGCAACCCCAAGTGGTTCTAGAATCTATATGGAATATTCTGCACCGTTATACTGCATGTTATACCTACGTCAAATTGTGCAATGATTACGTTATTTTCCCGATAACATTGTAGTGTATATTATATATTAAGTGAGCATGTTCAGGATGGCAAAGAAACTAGTCTATACATTTTTTTATTGATATTTCCCACACGAAGCTAGAACAGCATACTAATTTTCTGATTAATTAGTTCAATAGAAAATCAAGTTATTGTTATCTCTAGCTTTAATATTTGTTCATGTGGGAGTCGCTTCTGAAATCAAGTTAAATAGAAGCCAAACGAAATATATTTAGGACGCACAACATCACAAAATACATCAAGTAGTACATAAAGCTATCGGCTTCAATATGTACATAACTTTATAAATAACACAAAATTCCAGACACATATCAGACATAATAGTGAGAATTTCTATAGCAAGCCTTATAACTATTTTTACCAATTTACATAAATATAAGATTCCATGAAGGCTCACGTCTAGAGTTGGATTTGTAAAATATATGTGAAACATAAATGTTCAACTAAAGTATAAGAGAGACAACTTTAGAATGTAAGGTGCTGTTTAAGAAAGAAAATATTGCAGGTATGCGCCTTTGTCCCGGCTAGGTACAGTCAGCATCAGAACAGTCTTGACAAAAAAACAAATTCTTAAAATAATGTTAATGCCTTCAAAACATCAGACAGATATATAAAGCCCAGACTCAGCCCCTTATGCTTGGCTTGAGTCAACCATAGTGCTCGGAAGACGATAATAGGTTCACTCCCTATTACGTGGGATAGGATTCTATGATTGGTGAAATGCGGGTGTTAAATGATCGTTCTAATATTTGATACAAGCCTTTAGTTTTGATGCTTATACAATTAAAATCAATAAAACAGTCTAATATTAACATCATTGCTGCGTGGTTCCAGTAAGAGTAGAATTTGGGACACTTCTCATGCGATGACTAAGGAATAGGGCTGTTTAACATCAGACAGATATATACAGCCCAGACTCAGCCTCAGATGCATGACTCGAGTCAACAATAGTGCCCGGAATACGGCAATAGGCTCACCCCCTATTACGTGGGACCGAATACAATGATTGGTGGAATGTGGGTGTTAATTCACCTTTGACTAACCTTCCGGGGATAAAAGCCAGATTATGTATATTTTTATGTATTAACATCATTAGTAGGTATTAAGATGCTTTTGAATACTTTGCTTGTCAAGATCGATGTAATGCTGACTGTACTCGAATATCTAGTGGTAATGTGTTTATTGTCTAGAGAAATGACAATTCATTATACTGTAGAGCGTTCCACTTCAGGTAATCTGTGCTGCAAGTCCTAAAACGTACCCATATAAACCTGTGCAGTGTGTATTGTGTGCAATGACCCATCGTGAACTAAGTTGAGAAGGTTGCAACTGTAGCCAAACTACGAAAAGGTTCCTAGCCCGAGACTGATAGATGGCACTAGCGAAAAGAGAACATGGCGAAGAAAGAAAGAAAAAGAAAACGAATAAGACAATTGAAAGGAATAAATAAATTCACATCCATACAAGATCTCCAAAAAAACACTTTTTTTCGATCAGTGTAATGTTCATTTATTAACATAACTAATGTTCTAGAACACTGAAAGTTCCAAATGGATTTTTGTTGTTGTTCTGTTTTTATAACGCGGGATTTGAATTTATTATATTTCTAACTCCGCCAATTTACTCTGATTAAAATGTTGTGAGTTTGAAGGTAATTTAACTTTGTCCACTTGAGTTTAACTCACAGAGTATTTATGACACCGGGGCTTTTTATGCGTCACTGATGTTGACCCCTATTATATCATTGTGTACGAGGATTATGCCTAAATAAAGAAAATGTCATTATCGATTTTTTTGCTTTAAAAGTTAGTAGGTAATATTAAAACTTTGACATTAACAACGTGATATTAATAATTTAAAAATACCTGTATTGCAACGAAAGGCAAAATACACATAATTATGTTTGTTTTACAACAAGGAAATTATGTGAGCTTTATGAGTTTGTTTAGCCGTACGTCATACTAAACTAACAAACAGCTGTAACTGAGCTCACGCTCGTATGTACATATGGTGTCAATAGTTAGGTTGGACGAGTGGGGATGATTGAGTGAGGCTGTAGTGTAGGTATTTTGCTCGCGACACGACTTCCTTGCAAATCAACAAATAATTCCGTTGTACAAATATTATTAATATCTTACGAGTTATTTTTGGCCCAGATTGAACATTATAATATTATGTTTCGTCCTTATAAATGCTTTATTATTGATATGCATGATATTTGGGAGAAATGAAAATATTCTTATCAACTTTTCATCTACTTTATTAAAAAAATATTAATTAATTAATTAAGTAATTACATATTTTATGTAGATATCAGTTATACCAATAAAATATTTTTTTGATTAAGATAGAAAAAATTGAATCGGTCCAGGCGGGATTTAAACCCGCGGTATTTCCCTTAGGTACAGGGGTAATACTCTAACCACTGAGCCTTCAATATATTTTTTACTAGCACAAATTGGCTAATCTGATAAATGATGCCGTGTTTCCGTGTGGATTACCGTGGAGGACAATAGGGCTACCCCATCGTTTGCTTTGGGAGTCATAGAATGTGACTAAGGGATATTCTCCACCCGACAGTTAACATATAGCCCATGACTAAGTGCCCACTTGACGGCAATTTTTTTACGTGGAACCGAAAATCATAGTTGGCGAAATGTGGGTACACCTCTGCCTAACCCGTCGTGAATTTACAGGCGTGAGTATATGTATACAATATGTATGATAAATTATGATAAAGCGGTCGATACTTGTCCTAATAAATAAAATTGATATCTCGTAAAGCTTCTGCTTCGAATTTGAATAGAGTCGAACAGTAATTCAAGGAAGCTATCTCTCCAGTTAAGTCCTGTCTCCGGGAATATTCAACAAAGACTTAATAAATGGCTGAGCGGATATTGGAAATAAGGCTGTCAGCCACTCTAGAGCCTCGCCGCGCCGCGCCGCGCCGCCCGCCCGCCTCAGCGGACGCGCAGTGTGCAAGCTTCGCTACGATTTCTCCATGATTGGTTGATTTTTTTTCTTGAATCGCTTTTAGAAAGAATGTAGATAATAGTACTGATGTTATGTATTGATCCGGTCGTGCCTCGGAAAGGACGTTGCCATACCAACATTTATGGCAGTCGTTAAGGGTAGTTGGAGTCTTAAAAAGTCCAACAATTGGTTTAACTGCAATACTTCGATAAGCTGTGGAGGTCAGATGGCAGTCGCTTCACGGAAAATATCGAAGTCAACTCCACAGTTAGACTGGTAAAGCGGACCCAAGGCTATAAGGTGAAGGCATCGAATGTGACTGGTATTGACGCTAAAATAAAGAAGATTATTTTAAGTTTTTGTTAAATACTACATGTATTAGTCCGCTTTTGTATTACATTGTAGAATAGGAGGTAGGACACAGCGGTATATCCGCACAATTGAGCAGTCCGACTGGGGAAGTACCTCCGCCCTACAGAATACCGCGGCCATAATAACTTCGTCTTGTGTTCCCAGCGGTGAGTAGGGTAGCCAGAGCTCACTGGACAATTTGTGCTGTCAGTGGGAAGACTAAAGGCTTATCCTGCTTTGTCTTCTACACTGACGACACAAAAACTCTGTGGCTCCTCTGGTGTTACACACGTCCGTAGGCCACGGTAACCACTTTCCATCAGGTGGGCCGTGTGCTTGTCTGCCTCCTAAGTAGTATAAAAAAGTACTCTTATCAGCTCCAAGGAAAAGGAGGACGAAATTTTATTAGTGTTAGACATTCGTATAGTATTCACATACACACATCTCACCTACCGACTCACGTGTCGTTGACCTTAGGGTCGATGCACAAAAAACCGATATAAAGTACCTACTCACACGTATTCCAAAAAGTCAATCGACTTTGCATAAACGCACCGTATTTTAGTGAAAATGGAAATTTACTTTAGCTGGTAACACTGAGTGGAAACGATTAATATTCCAATTCGGGGAGTGATGGAAAAAATAATGGCTTGGCATTGTGGGTACGAGAGGCCATCCCTAGTAAGAGCAGATTATACGATTAGCTGTTTATTTGGTATCTCCTTATAACCGTAAGTGGTTAAAGGAATTAATTTGGGTTTCTAATGGATTAGAAACAGAACCGGATAAAATGTTATAGTGAATTAACACACAACGTATCTCAGTTTCTCTTTAATTTGCAACTGAAAAAGTACCCCGAAAATTATTTTATTACATCCTATTCCAACTGATCCTATAGCCATAATATTTTTTTTAAGAAAGGCTTGTTAATATTCATGCATACGTACCTATAACTAGATGGAGTTATACCAGGTTGCCCAGCCAAGATTCATTTTTCATTCATTTCGTTCGTCCATTCCCTTTACGAGTACGTACCTTAAAATTCATTAAACTGTATTTAGTAGGTGTCATTCTATGCTGTTGGCAGCCTAAGAGTCAAAATAATATCTGTTCGTTAAATTAAACCTTAACTTCATCATCAAGTTGGCTCATGAACGTCAAGATTTTCATAAAAGTTTTAGATAAAATAACTGTGTTTACTGTATTTTAAAAATATTCTTATCTTGCTTGTTATCCAAACAAAGGATTTAAAAAACTGAGAAGCTCAACTATAAAGTCGAATAAAAATAATTTACTTTCGTCGAGACTTGGGGCAATAAAACAAAGTGCACAAGTTTTCTGTAATACGATCCTCTAGGTTTATGGCAATAAGTTCGTCTTGTCAAATGTGTTTAGTGTTGCAATAAACTTATTGCCAATTCTACACTTAGTGGCTTTTAAAACACTGTTATCAAACATTTGTCATTTTAAAACAACGACTATTTGAATATCGTTAAAGTTTATTTCAATAAAAAGTAATTCAAAGTTAGATTAGTGTAAATAAAGTTCAATCTAATCGATAGATATTAGGATGAGTTATATAAATTTATAGATATTGCAGAAAACATGGATCAAGCTAAGCATGATAAGGGTTAGACTAGGGTAAGCCGTCCAGGCTAAGTCCACAGGTCGAGGTGGTTGCCTTAGAGCTATTCGGTAAAATCTTGTGC
The DNA here is from genome assembly GCA_963662185.1 of Eilema griseolum. Taxonomy (NCBI): domain Eukaryota; kingdom Metazoa; phylum Arthropoda; class Insecta; order Lepidoptera; family Erebidae; genus Eilema; species Eilema griseolum. The sequence goes on from OY759240.1 coordinate 27,540,360, forward strand.
CGACGTTCGCAACTACTTATCATTATTATTAGTTTTTTTATTATTTTATATATATATATATATATAAACACCTCAACAAAGTCTAGGGAACAAGATGACCCCAATTTTTTTTGTCATGTAAATCTTGTTTTGCAAATAACTGGCAGCAAATAAATAAAAATAGAATAAAGTAGATTACAGAGTTGTTCGAAATTTAAAAATAAATTTAAATAAGTAATGATTTTCGAATATGGAGGGAAAACTTTTAAAAGTGTTTGATTGTGCAGGTTCTCTGAGTCAAAATAAAAAATATTTTCTTTGATTGTAAATAACGTTTATTATCAATAATACGTCTTTTACGTATGATTTGTGCATTTTTGTGACTGTAGTCATCATGTCACGTCGTCATTTAAGTCGCGAAGAGATGTTAAGGGCTGTTGGTATGCTGCAAGCTGGACGAACTCAACGCGACGTAGCGGATGCTGTCAACACCCAACCAAGCGTAATTTGCAGATTATGGGCACGCTACAGGTCTACAGGGGATGTTGCCGAACGTCACAGGGGACGAAATAGGGTTACTACCCCGCGACAAGATCATTTCTTGCAAAATTCCGCAAGGCGGCAACCCACGATTACTGCTCGTCAGTTGGTCGCAGGCCTCCAGTCTCAGCATAAAGTGGTTATTAGCGATCAAACTGTCAGGAGAAGACTACACAAAGCCAATCTTTATGCTCGCAGACAGCTTAGGGTTCCAGCTCTTCGACGTGGAAATCGAGGTCGTCGCTTATTGTGGGCTAACGCACATTTACAGTGGACCGACCATCAATGGGCACGGGTTCTGTTTTCCGACGAATCTCACTTCGGTTTTCATCCTGATTCGAGAAGAGTGCGTATATGGCGAGTTCCTGGACGTCGGAGTCGTCTCCAGAATCCGCAAGAAGTTCATCCTTACCAAGGTGGAACAATCATGGTATGGGCTGGAATTCGCCTTGGTGGAAGGACCGACCTCGTTTGGATACGGGGCAATTTGAATGCAAACCAATACATTCAGGAGGTTATACACCCCATGGTAATCCCTCATCGACAGCAGTTCGGTCAAGATTTTATGTTCATGCAAGATAATGCACGGTCACACACCGCGAGGGTAGTGGTCAATGCGTTAAGCGAGCACAATATTACGACGTTGGAATGGCCTGCTCAGTCTGCCGACCTCAATCCCATAGAGCATGCCTGGGATTTGCTTGGGAGAAGAGCTTTCAGTGATTCTTTGGAAAATCTGAACACTGAAGAACAACTTTTTTTACACCTTCGCAGTGTATGGAGCCATATTCCACAGACGATGATTGACAATCTCATACTAAGTATGCCACGCCGTTGTCGAGCTGTTGCTAATGCTTTAGGAGGTCCTACAGATTATTAAAAACGTTTAAAGTACGGTTAATTACTGTATTTCTTACTACCTCGTTATTTTTGTGCCTAATCATAGAAGGTTGTAATACTTAATATGGGCACTATTCAATTCTTTCTTAAAAAAAAAAAAAATTGGTATGAAAATGTTTTTATTAAAATTAAAATTAAAAACGGTATAAAAATACCCTTCTATTGATATAAAACACTCACTATTACAAGGAAGGGTTTTTAAATAAAAACTAGAAATGTCCTTGTTCCCTAGACTTTGTTGATGTGTGTATATATATATATAAATAATATAAATATATATATATATATATATATATATATATAATATTAGTATTATTATTATTAGTATATTAGTGAAGCTGAATGTAATTTGTAACTTAGAGAAATTCATTAGTCACTGTACCTACACAAATGAGAGAGACATATTTCTTAGTTGTGTCTAAAATCCGTCCAACGATCTAATGAACTGGTGAACCTATTGTAACTTTTAAGAAGTAACATAATTTCTGATTGTACATACCCTAATATTATTATTTGCTGGTTACAGACGAAATGGTACAGATGCCAGATAGACTGTCAATCAATCCCATTGCAATCCACTGCTGGACTATAACCTCGCCCAATGTGCGCCAGTTTTGCCGATCCTCCTCCTTCCGCATTAGGATTGTCCCAGCCACCATTTTTATGTCCCCAGTGCAGCCAGATAGATTGATAACCAGAAAAAGGTAACTTGCAAAGATTGAATGCGGAAAGTGGTGGTAGATCTATGCTATGGCTCGCATTGCGAGAAGAGTAGCCTATTTCCACCAGTGCGTACAATCTGTAGTACGCTGCAAATGAATACTAACGGGTTCATATCAATTTTACTGGACCCTGTCACGTTATTTGCGCATTTTCACTATTCTTGCTTTAGTTGCTTTAGCTGTCGATCACGGGAAGACTAGCTAGCTTTAAAAATATCCTAACTATCTTACATTGTGAACCCCTCGTTTTCATCTAAGTATAAAACATGTTTTTGACAAGTTGCAATAAGTCACTCGATACTTATTTATAACTTGTTGGCTGTACATATTTTGTGAAGGAAAAAGTGTCTTAGACAGTCTCAATACATGTATATAACACAAGTATTGTGTTTTGACTAGTCTTCTACAAGTTTTCATTAAGTTTTGTATCACACAAGTTTTGTACTTGTTTCTTAGTTACGAGGGGTTTGTGTTACTGTTTATTCAAAATGAACTTACTGTCCATCTTGCTCAGATCTCAATCATAACAAATCACGATATGTTTAAGTTAATTCCAATGTATAATACGCCTATAAAGTTTAAACAATACGAACAATTTCTAAAGATATTATTGCCACGAAACGCGTTGAACATTCTCCTTGTCCGGTGTTATTAGCGCCACACAACAACAAAGGCTCGAGATTGTTTTCTAACAACAAAGAGACTTGCTAAGTGATTGATGACCGTGACTCGGCACCCAAATGAGCCTGTCACGCAAATTGCCCGTTAATTTGCTTACCGTAAACGATTATTACGAAATCTAATATGCATATTAATATTATAAATGCGTTAGTATATATGTCTGTCTGTTTGTCTTTCTGTATATAACTCTTTACCGCCTAAACCACTAAACCCATTTTGATGAAATTTTGTATGGGAGTAGATTATACTTTGAGAATTTATTTATTTATATAATCAGGTCCACTTACAGTTATTTACATTTAAACTATAACTAAAACATGCAATAATAATGAAAACACAGTGCAATGCAATAACCACTTACAAATGGACACAACATGTACAAACTTTAAATATACCTAAGTAACAACAATTTATTCGCTCCGTAGTGGAGTGGTGACTGATAGATGAGTATGTAATGTAATAGTGATGATCAGTTGAATCTACACTATCACGTACGCATGCAATTTATTTTTAATATTAATATTAATAGTAGACTAATGAATAGGAATAAGAAGAATAGCTCGACTAATCAAGATCAGGCAATGAGTAGAGAATCGATTTCAGTTTGTTGAGTGAATCACAGTGAATGTCAATTTGATCGCTGCAACTATTAATAACTTTGGACAACCTCGCGCAAGGGGAGTTAGCACCGAAAACTGTCCTTCGCAACGGTGGGCATAATGGTGTAATAGCTCTGCGCGGGAGCCTTGCCGGGACTCTAAATCTGAACAGTGCCAAGAGCGGTGATGAATTAATTTTATGATGTAAAATTTTAAGGGCAAACATTGCGTCAATAAAGTTTCTTCTAAAAGCAAGGGATTTAAGTTTAAAATACGTTAATCTACGTCTATAAGAGTAAACTTTTTTGGATATTCCATTATAGAATGCAAGATGCCAAGCAAACCGCTTTTGGACACGTTCAATACGCAAGGAATGTGTTGCGTAGTGCGGCCGCCAGACCACACTGCAATATTCCAAGTTGCTCCTAACTAGACTGTTATAAAGAATCATTTTAGTTTTATTACCACGGAATGCCCGACAGGTTCTCAAAACAAAACCTAACATCTTAGAGGCTTTTTTTATAATGTGATCCATGTGGGGTATGAAAGTTAACTTCCTATCAAATATCACCCCAAGATCTCTAAATGTGTCAGATTCACTAATTTTGGCTTCATTTATAAAGTATTCGGAACTAATAGGACAATTTTTTCTTGTAAATTTCATATGATGACATTTGTTAGTGTTTAGTAGCATTCTATTATTTTCGCACCAATGTACAAGGTTGTTGAGATCGCTTTGAATAAGCTTAACATCATCCTTCGATTTAATTGTTCTTAGAAATTTGAGATCATCTGCATACAAAAATACTTCAGAATATCGAAAGCAACTTGGAATATCATTAATAAAAAAATTAAACAATATAGGCCCCAGATGTGAGCCCTGTGGCACGCCGGATGAGATATGCTGTAAGTTTGATCGGTAACCATTAACGACAACAAAAAAAAGCCTCTCTGACAAGTACGAAGTCAACCACCGCAGCAAAGACCCACAGATGCCATATGCTTGTAATTTGTCAATTAATATTTTATGTGAAACCTTGTCAAATGCTTTGCTAAAGTCGGTGTAAATTACATCAACTTGGTGACCAGCATCAATTGCGTTAGCTAATTGCTCAGTAAATGGGACCAAGTTAGTAAGGGTGGATCGATTTGCTACAAAGCCATGTTGGTAGTCACTTACGTATAACTTTAAATGGTTCTGCATATATGGACATACTAGTGCTTCAAAAATTTTAGCAAAAGATGACAAAATTGATATAGGTCTGTAATTTGAAATTAAGTCGTTGTCATCAGATTTATGAATTGGGACCACTTTTGCAATTTTCCATTTAGAGGGAAATACGCCAGTCTGAAGCGAGTAGTTATAAATATGCATAAGCGGAAATACCAACACTGACGAGCATGCTACAATCAATACAGGTGGGATACCATCAGGTCCCGCACCTTTGTGTATATCTAAAGCTTGTAATTTTTTCAACAATAATTCGTGGCTAATAATTGGGTTCGTAATAGACAAGCTGTGTTTTTCTAAGGATAGAATATACTCAGAACTATATGTATTATCTACAGGTTGCTCGAGGTTATAGACTGATGTAAAATAGTTGGCAAACATTTGACAAATCACGGTACCCTCTGCGGTGGCTGTTGAGCCATCAGACATTGACCTAGGATATACTCCAGAACCTCCTCGCTTAGCCTTCACATAAGACCAGAAAAGCTTCGGACTCTTAATTATTACCTCTTCCATGCATTTTGTATAATTGTTAAAGCATTCCGTAGACATTCGATCACAACATTTTCCAATATATCTTAATTCTATTTCATCCAACGGGTTATTGTATTTTTTAACTCGTTTCCTAAGTTTATGTTTTTTGTTAAGTAGCTTTATTAATTTTCGGCTGAACCAAGGTGGGTATTTACTGCTTTTTGTTACATGCATTGGAATGTAATTGTCAATAGCGTCATTAAGAACGCTATAGAAGATCTCAAGCATTTCATTTACATCGCTATACCCAGTAAACAATTCATCCCAATTAATATCTTTTAAACAATCACACAATGATGAGTAGTCGCCTTTATAGAAATTTGGTCTTTTCTGAACTTTATTATACGGAAGCCTAGTATCAGCCTGAAAATTTATAACAATATCTAAGGGTGGATGCAGATTACTTACTTTACTAATAGGATACAAACAAGTACCAACTCTAGAGCACGAGACAGTGGAAAGTACAAGGTCAAGTATTCTTCCCATCGAATTTTTTTCAAAATTGAACTGATTTAACTTATTTATATAAGTAAAATCAAGCAAGGTTTTACTTGTGCCGGAAATATCTGAGTTACCATTGACTTCCTTTGCTCTATGCCAGTCGATATCACTTCTATTAAAGTCACCCACAATACATATTTCACTGTTGTGACTTTGCTCAAACACCAAGTTGCACCTGCTTAAGTACCCCTCCAGTACAGATCGTAGTACTGGTGGAGGAAAATAGACAGCACAAATAACAATTCTCCGAACCGAAACTCCCCGTGCGCCCGGAAAGTCAATGGTTACCCATACATCCTCATTGTCACTCTCCCATTGTACAATACGTTTGGCTTTCAGACATTTTTTTATTGCAAACAGTACTCCACCACCTTCAACTTTATGCCGTTGTTGGCCAGACGTTATCCTATCCCTTCTATAGACTGTGTATCGATCATCAATCAGTTCACTGCTAAATACAGAGTCATTCAACCAAGTCTCTACTATGATTATAATATCAAAATTATTACTACAAACATTGCGGTAAAAAGATTGGGTTTTAGTTCGCAACCCTCCACAATTTTGGTAGTAGATATTTAAAGATATAGAAAGGAGATAGGCTATGTTTGGTCGTGATAATCGACATATCTAGTCTATACTAAATTATAAAATTGTTAATTGACCTTGGCGCCCAGAATCTCCTCCTCTTATTGTATTGACCCCCCAAATCTGAGAAGAAAGCCTGTGCCAGAGCAGAGCAGAGCAAGTGTATCGGCGTACAGGTGAGATTAGTTTATGCTCCGAAGACCTAAAACAGCACTTTGTTCGAAATCAAACCCTTATAAAAACTGAGGACTTTATTATTTGAACTGTTAAACGGTGACGAAAGAAAACACTATACAAAACTCGGTCTTAAAAATCAAGAGTATAGGTATCTCTGCGCCATATATAATAACGACTAGATAGTAAGACTTACGTGACATCACAATATAAGTACAATCAGCATCAGATCGATCTCGCCTAGCAAAATAGGTACTCAAAACGTAATACTTACCTGTATTAAGATCTCTTTGAGTACTTTGCTAGTACTAGTAGATACTTATATTGTGGTATATCTAATACCTGTATTAAGATCTTTTTAGTTGTTTGCTAATCAAGATCGAGCTGAAACTGTCTGTATCCATACTAAACACGCTTAAGAAAGCTATTAAAGTCTCTTAAGACTTTCTTGCGACTCTTTCCTCCTAATAAATAGCCATAGAAAAACTATAAAGTTCTGTTTACCTCAGAAATCTAAGGATTTAGAAAGCAAACAAAGAAATAAAAACGCTACAAGTAATATTTATTTGCAATTCCTTCTTGATATTCTCCAAGGTCTGTACACAAACTATATTTGTATCTGCAGCGCCGAGAATATTTTGGTATATTCTGCGTGAAGTGACATGTGTACGGACTAATGTGTGTAACCTGTGTACGGCAGGAGATGTGTACTTTGCATAAATGTCTTGGGAACTTCAAAAGTCATGTACATTTTCTGAATCGCGTAGGTACTCGTTTACTTCTTTGTAAATGAACTTAGGCCTAAGGAGCTTGCTGCTAATCCGTAGTACTTACATTTGGTAAACACGTCAAACACATTTGGTGCGAACAAAGTCAGCTTTGTTGTACCTATTCAGAAGGTAAATTAGCTCTTTATGTAGGTATTACATTAAAAAGGTATGTAAGTTGAACAGAAATATTCTAACTGAAGAATCCCTATGGAAAATATGCCAATGTTGATACAATGTTGTGTTACGTTTTTGTCAGACTTTTGTGAGAATTGGATCGTATTGCGGTTATGCTCAGTGTAATGAAAGTTAGTCAATCTAATTATCTGTACTATCTACTACTTTTCAGTCTTACTACGAAGCGGCTGAACTTCAATATTTCCCGTGAAGAGACTGGCAAATTTATCTCTTACTGCTTCTTCTTCTTCTAGTGTCAATGATTCATGTTGGTGCTAAATTATTTCCGAAAAAAATTGTGCCATCTCAACCGCGCTATCAGTAGCTTTATTCAAGTAGTGCAGAAGGTAGGACATAAGGGTCACGAGACCAAGTGCGCCATGAACTGCACGGGGTCACTGCGGTCACATGCGGTTTTAACCCCACCCCACTTGCATAGATTTTGTCTCTTGACTATTGAGAGACCTCCATATAGCCCATGAGAGTGTCTATATGGAGGTTGTACCTTGGAGGTAATTTTTCCTGAGGAGACAGGAAATCAGAAGATGCTGTGAAACAACAATGGTGACAATAACATAAATCGATTTAAATAATGTCATTTATGGTGGCACATTGCTAGTAGCTTCTTGTGGGCAATAACAATTATAAATTAATAATAATATTTATATTTTTTATACGACGCGACATTTGATTTCACCTCACCTGATGGTAAGCTAAAGGCAAAGTCTCAGAAAAGAGGGTCACCATTAAAGACACATAGCATGTTACAGTGGTAGCACTCGGCTTGACGGCCTCATCAGATGCTTTTTCACGCCCAGCTAAAAGGCCCCGGGACTGTAGGAAGAAGGAAACACGTGAGCTGGAAAAGAATTCTGACATCTAAGCCCAGCACGTGTTGTCCTGTGTAGGAAAGGAGAGGGTGGGACTAATTGGAAAAGCTCATCAGAACACTCACTATGGTAGAGATGGTAAAATACAGCTAACGACACAACATCTCTACGCATCTACAAAGGTGTTCATGACTTCAGAATGCTCAATAATGCAAACAGCTCGTCGCTGCAACCTGTGGAGATCATCTAGTAACCAACTAGTAGCATCTAGTAACTTTACGGAGCCATGCCAGAGATGCGAGCTGTATTATTATTTTATATTTACTTTAAAGGGCCTGTTCTGTTCTGAGACATTTTTAAGATATAGATATTATACGTATAGATGTTAAGTATATTTATATTTAGCACATCACTAAATATTTGGATTTAACTGTAATTGAGGACTTATACTGCTGAATAGCATAAATTAAAATTATACAGAAAATACTCCAAGACAATGTACCTACCTAGTGTCTTAGAATCAAAGTAAGCGTAACTTAACTTATTACAAGCCACATTGCTTTTAAGAATAAAGCCTTTAGGTAATAGATAAAAACGTAAGATTTAGGAAATAAAACCAACCAAGTAATTTTCCCAGCAGAAAATTTAAACGAATTTACGTTTTGATCATAAATTAGCAGCGGCCGTCGTGATGGATGGAGATTGAATGGGCAGGTAAGGGCCGCCGCTGATGGGCTCGGGCAAGGCACGGATTTTATTTTAACATTTTTAGGTTCCAGCCTGTAACTGATGTGAATCGCTAATTTTATATGACGAGCCTTTTATCGTCGCTTACATTTGCAAGAGTTGAATTTAATTACGTTTTAACTTGTAAAACATTAATTGTAGTAATTAATGTTCTGAATGATAAAAAGTATAATTAATTCAAATTACCATATTCTTTATTTTAAAGGAATACTAATGATCTGTAGGACTGTCTACAGGTAATTACAAGTCATCAGAATGTTTTTATTTGCGCCACTCATACAATTATTTACTTACTATGTACCTCAAACAGACCTCGAACTCACTAAATTAATTTACTACATCAACGCGCGTGGCTTCTTATATTCTAGAATCCTTTACAACAGTTGAAAATCAATAAACTACGTGCACTTAATAAAAATAGAACAAATATTATTAAAGCATACCTCTAGAGAATCTAGAGAATGGGGGTGAAGGAGTAGCGTCTCAAGTTTCGTGTTTACTAATTATTCAATGCACTTTGCACTTTTCTCCGCGGATGTTACTTTATTGCATTGTGCACTTTTGTTCCCCGGATACCACCTTGCTCCAGTTTAGGTAACATAAACCTCTTATATACGAGTAGTACACCGACATTAGACTTGAATGGTATAGATTGATTACCTATATTATTATTTATTTATTTATTGAACTTTATGCACAAGTACATAGGCGGACTTATTGGCATTCTCTACCGGTCAACCAAAGGTGGTGCAGAGATTAATTAGTTGTTGCATTATTGAGTGTAACATTTACAAGATAAACACTATACTTAACCAGGTATAGCGCCGTGAAGTAATAAAATACTATCCATTATACCTATAATGCAGTAATGATAAATAATAGATATACATGCATAAAAATAAATAATTATATTATTTATTTTTAATTATTTTTTGAGGTGTTGTGATTTTCATGCCTATATTGAAAGTGACTAGATGAGTAGTTATTATATATGTTTAGTATAACCATTTACATTTTAAACTTATGTTGTCGTAATCAACCCACTTTTAGCTATCCCTGGTATATTCTCTGGCCTGAGTTGCCTACGATACATTGGTTGTCTTAAGTCACATGGCGCCAGGATTTTGAATTTAATTAGTAGGTTCGGGTTAGTTCGGGCAAATCAATTCCAATCAATTATTATGCGAAATACGGGTAACATGGTCTTGTTATACATATGGCGGCATTACATTATAACCCTGTACCTTCAAACGTTCATGTTTCTTTCTTACATAATTTGTTAGTATATTAGCTTTGTTAGTTGTTACCAAAAATTTAAGGCGTAAAATCTTTCACTAAACCGACTAAGCAACTTCACCAAAAATTACCATTTTATGGTTCACGAAGAATTGAGAATTAACGTTTGTACGCGACGAGACTGCCGATTTGTGATGTAGATAAATTCAATCTGTTGCGGATTAAATTTAATCACGTTTCTTTTGTTCTACAGACTGTAAGCTAAATTGGGATTTGAAAAGCTAGGTCATTCTCAGTATTGTAAGGAAGCAACGCGCTGATGCGGTTATAGGCGACGGATCTGAAAATATTTTGGATGAAACATTAGATCGTTTTTCGTTCGTTAATGGAATATTTATTTATAAGTAATATCTACATTAGAGGTAGACAAAAATTTGTAGCGTTAGTGTGTTGTGGACAGAACCATTCTAGGAGGACACGGCGGTATTTCCGCCCAATTGAGCAGTCCGACTAGGGAAGTACTTCCGCCCTACAGAATACCGCGGTTATAATAACTTCGTGTTGTGTTCCCAGCGGTGAGTAGGGTAGCCAGTGCTCACTGGAGAATTTGTGCTGACAGTGGGATGACTAAAGGCTTGTCCTGCTTTGTCTTCTACACTGATGGCACAGAAACTCTGTGCTTACAGGGTCGGCAGCGCGAGTGTGGCTTTTCTGGTGTTACTCACGTCCATAGGCCACGGTAAGGTGGGCCGTGCGCTTGTCTGCCATCTAAGTGATATAAAATAAAACATTTATTACGTGTTCTGCTTCCATTAACAATTTTTAAATGAATGTATCTTTTTGTTACAGTTACTCCAGTGATGATTTCTGTGAAGCCACTATCTCATATGTACGTACATTGTAATACCAATAATTTTGAGTCAAGTCTAACTGTTTTATTAATTTAAATTGTTTTATTATTCAAACTAAAGGATTGTACTAAATATCAGAACTTTCAAAGAAGGGAATACCAATGAATTAATCATTATCAGTACTTAGCTAGTCAAGATCCATCTGGTGCTGACTGTATACAAAAATTATATATTAAATTGCGATATAATTTATTCTATTCCATTGCACAGTAATAACCAATAAAGTATGCACAAGAAATTTATTGAAAACGTAGATGCCAATAAAATAGTATTTCTATTCAGAAAAAACTAATTCGAGATATGAAATGGAAAAACTTCAACCTACAAAAGTCAATCATTCGTGAGTAATATATTATCGTGCCATATTTGATCAGTAGACAGAATAAGGCTTCTACGCAATATTCCACATTTCAGTCTCATTGAAAGCTTCATAATATGTTTACCTAGGCACACGCAAGCAAGATCTTTGGACCTTTATATTGGAGCAATTTTTAATAGGTTCTATCAGACTGCTTGTTGATGGGTCAAATCTAGTCTAGTAGGTACTCTTATTGTCACTCATAACCATTTACGGATAACGCTCGACTTGAGTCATTTGCAATATAGGTATGTATACAGCGGTAGTGAACGTGCTTGTTAACCTCACCTTCGGTAACCAAAAACGACGTGCGTATTGGTTGGTTCGAGTCCGACATAACCTCTTCCACCGGCTCCGGTGGGGGGGTATCTGTGGGGATTTTGCTCACGTAAAAAATAAAGAGGGCGCGGGTTCGATCTCCGCTCTTTACTAACATTTGTATGCATGAATATAGATATTTGCATTAGTCTGGTCGTGCTTCGGAGAGCAGGTTAAGCCGTCAGTCCGGTTGCCATACGAACTTCTATCATATGGCAGTCGTTACGGGTAGTTGGAGCCCTAAAAAGCCCAACAACTGACCCAGCAATGCTTCGATATCGTCCATTAGGTCGTGGAGGTCAGATGTCCATCGCATCACGGAAAATATCGAAGTTCTGCCTAATTCGCAGTGAGACTAGTAAAACGGACTCCATACTCCGAGGTGAATCGAATGCGACTGGGCTTAACGCTAAAATGAAAAAAAAGAAGATTATTATCATTATATAAAGTATTCTAGGACAAACTACGTACACCATTTAATTTAAATATAAAACATTGTTCACATTATTTCAATCTGCACCTCGACTCGGAGCAAAACTGAAACAAAACCAATAAAAGCAAATTTCGGCGCGTGTGATTGTACAATAAATTGGACGAGAGACTACGTGGGATTGCCGAGACACTCCTTGCTATTTCGCATTTATTATTTCCGTACACTTGTAGCTAAAAAATTACAAACTCGCGAACTAACTTACAAATACCATGCGTTTGAAATACTGATATGAAAATGAATTGTAACCAATTTGTTAAAGATTCATGAACAGGTTATTTTTTGGTATAGTAGAGACTATATGCTGTACTATTATTTTTAGTTCTACTTGAACACAATCAGAATCAAAACCTAATCTCTCACAGATCGAGGCTAAGCAAGAAGGCGGTACAGTTTGCGTCAGAACGATCTTGACTACAAGCCTCACACTGTTTTATTGATTTGAATTGCTAATGTTTGCTCGAAGTAAAGGTGTGTACCAAGTATCAGAACAATCAGTTAACAGGAGGGGGGAATATCAAGGCATTAAGATCATTTAGAGTATTTTGCTCGTCAAGATCGATCTGATGCTGACTTTGCTACCTTAATGTGATCATCTGCAGTCTATCAGATATTTCGAAGTTTTCTGGAATATTCGGTGAATTCATACACACACACACACACACAACACAAAGGTAACAAAGCCAATATACGCTTGTTATCATTCGAGAGCAGCCAATATTCACGTGAAGTTTTTATCCAATTGTCTGTAATATAACTTGATCGTGGCTTCTCAAAGTTGGAACAAATTCCAAGTTATAACTCGTCTCTGAAGAGATACGCCGTAAAGTACACGCCATAGCAATTTGATACTTGTCTTCAGTACAATGAAAATTTTGTTTGGTATTTTTTCGATACGATTTATAGGGGTGGTAGAAACTTGGTGGCACAAATTTGTCTCAAGTTTCGACCGGGTAGGTACCACCGTGCACTATTGCGAAAAACCCTCCATAGCAATTCAATCTCGGTTGGATTGTGTTCAGGGGTCAGCAAGTGCATAGCCGGGCAGAGGTGGTGGTTGTCGCAGCACTAGTGGGACCAGTGGGTCTTGGCGTAGTCTAGTGGGGATGGCGCGGGGCGATGCGCCGAACAGGGAGACCTGTAGAAACGGTGGTGCCGCTGGCCGCCCGCGGTATAGTACAGGGGCCCAACTGGGGTTAACCACCTTGGGAGGCTGCCTCACCAGGCCGCGCATAATCCCGATATGGTTCGTCGTGCCGGTTGGTGACCGGATTTGGGAGCCCGGCGACCATACTCGGGGGGGTACGGGGGCCCTTCCGTTCGGCGCGTCGGCTCTCGCCATGCCTCACATTCATAGATAAAATCAATATCCCGCGCTTTGTCACACGGTGCTGCGGCGGCAATCACCTCTTTTTTCACGCCTTCTTCCACCCAAACTCATGGCAGCGCAATTAAGAGAAATAGGCAACACAGCGGCTCGTCACACTCCCAAAAGCTTGCTATTTGAGGTGGAGTCCACTAACATCTGTGGGCTCCATGCAAACCTCAACGCCGTCCACCAACACCTAGAGACGGCGAAACCTGCCATGTTTTTTCTAACGGAGACGCAAATACACCGCCCTGACGACACGACCTACTTGCTCTACCCTGGCTATGTTCTTGAGGAAAATTTTCGTGCAAAAGCCGGGGTGTGCGTGTTTGTTAGGGCGGATGTTTGCTGTCGCCGTTTGCGCTGCCTAGAGGACCCATCCTTCTCCGTCCTTTGGGTACACGTAGACCATGGCCCTACGAGTCAGATCTATGTGTGCCTCTACCGTTCCCATACAGGAGATGCTGAGACAACTCGACTCTTTGAATATCTGAGTCAGGCGGCAGATGATGCGCAGGAGCGATTTCCGAATGCCGAAATGGTATTTTTGGGGGATTTTAACGCCCACCACGAGATCTGGTTGGGCTCCTCCAAAACAGACCATGCGGGAAGAGCCGCCCACGCATTTGCTCTGGCGCACGGCCTGACCCAATTGGTGCACGAGGTCACTAGGATACCAAGAAGGTCGGGCCTAGCACCTTCTCTGCTAGACCTTCTGCTGACGAGTGATCCGGACCAGTACAGTGTATCGGTGCGAGCCGCTTTAGGCAACTCCGACCACTGCCTGGTCTGTTCCACAGTTCCTATTAAAGCGCCCCCACGACCCGTGCAGGGGAAGCGGCGTCTCTGGCACTACTCGTCAGCGGACTGGGATGGACTTCGTGACTATTTTGCGTCCATCCCGTGGGTTGAGCGCTGCTTTGAAGGTAAGAACCCATCGGATTGTGCTACTGCTGTCGCCGGTGAGATCGGTCTGGGTATGGAATACTATATCTCATACACCGATGTCACCGGTGACCGCGGGGTGCGCCCTTGGTTCGGGCGCGAGTGCGCGGAAGCTGTTGAACAAAAACAGTCTGCGTACCGCGCTTGGGTAAGGGCGCGCGCCACGCGCCATCCCAATCTGGGCCACTTCAAGGCGGCGTACAACAGAGCCACAAAGGTCTGTAGAAGGGCCTACGTCAGAGCGGATGCCCTGCGCATAGCGCGGCTTGGTCAAGAGCTAGTGATGCATCCCACGGGAAGCCGTGGCTACTGGCGACTGGCTAAAGCCGTGCAAGCCAACTTCTGTCAGCCTTCGCTGCCTCCGCTGCGTAACCCTGATGGATCCCTGGCCCATGAGCCGCAAGAGAAGGCAAATCTGCTGGCTAATCTCTTTGCGGCCAACTCCCGAATCGATGATTGTGGTACACAGCCACCAACACTACCCGACAGTGACCACGCGATGCCTGATATCCATATCAGGCAACGCGATGTCCGTGCAGTGCTGCAATCACTCGATGTCCGGAAAGCCAGTGGTCCGGATGGTATTCCAGCGGTAGTTTTGAAAAAATGTGCGGCGGAGTTGTCTCCAATGCTTACGCGCCTGTACCGGCTATCCTACAGTTCGGGTACAGTGCCTTTGCCTTGGAAAGAGGCGAATGTTCAGCCGATTCCCAAGAAGGGGAATCGCTCGGAGCCAGCCAACTATCGACCCATAGCCGTCACCTCAGTGCTGTGCAAAGTGTTCGAGCACATAATTAACAAACAGCTCATGCGGCACCTAGAGGATCACTCCTTAATTAATGACCGGCAATATGGCTTCAGACCGAAACGGTCAACGGGTGATCTTCTAGCATACGTTACCCATCTTTGGGGTGAGGCTATGGACAAGCACGGCGAGTCACTGGCAATTAGTCTTGACATCGCCAAAGCTTTCGATAGAGTCTGGCACAAATCGCTTCTTTCCAAGCTACCTGCCTTTGGTCTGCCTTCTAGGCTGTGCAACTGGGTTGCTAGCTTCCTGCAGGGGCGCCGTATTCGCGTCCTTTGTGACGGACGAGCTTCGGAGTTTCTGCAGGTTAATGCTGGCGTGCCCCAGGGGTCCGTCTTATCACCCACTCTCTTTCTTCTGCATATCAACGACATGCTGTCTACCGGCAATGTTCATTGTTATGCAGACGATAGCACATTACATGGGAGTTATCATGGACATCCTGCGGCCAAGCAGTCAGATATCGCAGAGAAAAGGCAGCTTCTTGTCACTGAGCTTGACGGGATCCTGAATCACATTTCTCAATGGGGCTCTGAGAACCTGGTTGAGTTCAATGCCAAGAAGACGCAGGCATGTGCGTTTACAGCGAAAGTATCTTCTTTCCTTCCCCTCCCCACTCTTCAGAGCACGCCACTGCCACTGCAGGACAATCTCAATATCCTAGGTATGGATGTTCGCTGCAACCTGAATAACAAAAACTACATCGAAAGCATAATCAAAACAGCCTCACGAAAACTCGGAGTCCTGAACAGAGTGAGACGATTTTTCACGCCGGAGCAGCGGTGTCTTCTATACAAGACACAAATTCGCTCCTGTGTGGAGTACTGCTCGCATCTCTGGGATGGTTCAGCAAAGTACTTACTAGATGCTCTCGACAGGTTGCAGCGACGTGCGGTCCGCATCATTGGGAATCCCGAGATCACGAACACCCTAGAACCTTTACAGCTGCGTAGAGATGTTGCGTCCATGGCTGTATTTTACCGTCTGTACCATGGGGAGTGTTCTGATGAGCTCTTCCAATTAGTCCCACCCTCTCCTTTCCTACACAGGACAACGCGTGCAGGTCTTAGATGTCATCCGCACACGGTGCAAAACATCCGATCAAGAACCAAGCGGTTCGGAGACTCTTTCCTCTGTCGCACCATTAAGGCCTGGAATTCATTACCAGCTCACGTATTTCCTTCTTCCTACAGTCCCGGGTCCTTTAAGCGAGGCGTGAAAAAGCATATGATAAGGCCGTCAAGCTGAGTGTCACCATTGTCACACGGTAAGTGTAAGTAATGGTGACCCTCTTTTCTGGGACTTTGCCTTCAGCTTACCATCAGGCAAGGCGAAGTCCAATTGACGTGTCCTATATAAAAAAAAAAAAAAAACCTATAAGTAAAATTTAAAGTGCCTGAGGGCAATGAATTTATTGCATATTGTTTGAAAAAAGTTTCGCCAAGTCAATTTCTTTTTCACCGGTTTTAAAGAAAAGAAATTCGAGTTAGTCGTATTTTTAGGAGGGTTATGATTTGCACAGACTATATATGTATATAAGTATGTATATAGGTTTATCTGTTCCTTCATATCTCCTTGAGGAGTAGTTGACTACTTAAGAGCTGGACTAATAAGATATCATAAGAAAGTTCTTGGTGCTCCGCTGGTTATAGGCTATATGACGTGTCACTGAATTCAATGTAGCATCCTCTAGCAGTCATAAAGTACTGTGTTAAAAAATAACTTTGAGATGAATATACCGTGTTTAGTATCAACTGAAAAAGCTTAATTAGCACATTCAAATAAGTATAAATTGTAGCTGTTACCCCAAAATAATTAAGTTTAATAAATAAATAATTAAGTTAAAAACTAAAACCCGACTGATGCGGTGGTGCAGATACACTACGGATAGCATACGAATAGCCGTGGTCGTATGCCACTTAGTCTAACAAAACAATACATTCTAGGGGATAGTGGCATTCGACAACGGTTATCCTTGATATTTTCTTGCTTAATACACCTGAAGCTCAGGACTACCTAGTTCAGGCACAGCTTAAATAAATATCCCGAAGTAAAGACCTCTGTAAGACAATTAACTGCACAAATATATGTTATACATAGCTAATATACCTACCCATGCACAATGTAATAACGCACGATAGATTAAGAACACATGTAAAATACTGTACAAGAATTACAAAATAAATTTGATTTGATTTTTAGAACGTGATTTTTCAGTAGTCGAGTTTTAGTTATTAAAAATGTAATTTCAGCAGCTACTCAGAATGGCAATAAAATTGTGTTCTCGTAAAACTGCGAATCATTTGTTTCAATGAAATTTTAAAACAATGCTTATGCTTAAAATCGACTTTAATTGGAAAGTCTAAATTCTCAGACGGGACGTGAACCCGCCACCTGTCCCTTACAGGGGCAAAGCTCTGACCATCTTGGAGCGATATTCCGAACGAAGAAACTGGTCGCGATGCGAGTTATTTGGTTGCTTATTTCTTTATAATATCATCGGCGCATGGCCGAGTGCGGTAATGGACTGTATTGCGGGAAGTAGCTAACTGTTCCATTGACGCTTTACACACAAAAGACAGGTGGTCGGGTTGCCGCGGGAGTGATCCAAGCAATGAATGCAACCCGAGAAATTAGGAGAGGATGCACTAACCTTCACGACACACGTGTTTTCATCGCAGCCGGTACACGGATCTTCTCTTCCTTGCTCAGGAGCTGCCGTCAGCATCACTAGATCACTTGAGGAACACACGAGAGGCACAATCCGATCGGTAAAGGTCTATGAAGCGGTAAAAATGTAACAAATATTAATCATTTTGAGAGACGCGAGCGCGGCCGTCCTTACGCTGGCTAGTTCAAAGCGAGACTGAGTGTCTATATCACAAATGGCGGACGGAAGCTATCTAGTCCTATTCTATGGTTAGTGCGGGAGAGGAGACGGGTATAGAAAGAGTGTGTTTCCACGTCAAGAAATACAGCTTCTACCTCGGCGCAACCATTCCCCCCGGCTTGAAGGGTTACCTTCGAAACGACAAATGCGAAACAAATATAAAGTCTAATCTAAATCTAGGTTTGGGAAATAACAACTAAAATATAAACCTAGATTGGAGCTCGTGCCTACTGCTGGCTAGGCAGAGGGCAGAGGCGAACAAACAACACAACGCAACAGTCTCGACCAAGACGAGACGCGATTAGCCAACAACAAAATAAGGGTCTCTTCACGTGGGACCAATACAACAAGCGAGTGCTTCTTCTCCTCGGGTGGTTCGGAAACCGTAGTGGGATTGAATTGACTAACTGGCCACTTATCTAACGCGGCATGAATCCAGGACGGTCCACTAAACCATAACGGGTGATCTAAAATTTGCGAAGGAAGCAATCCACGAGAGAGACAATCGGCTGGGTTGTCGGTGCCAGCAACGTGAAAGAGATTATGTGGCGCCAATTCAGATTGAATTTTTGCCACTCTATTAGCGACGAATGTGTCCCAACGATGGGGCGAAGAGTGGGCCCAACACAAAGCGACTGTTGAGTCCTAAAAGCTAAAAATTACTAATATTAATGCGAAAATTTACAATTATGTCATTAAGCGACACGGAAGTGCTAGTCTTAGCACTGCCATCCAAAACTACACGGAGTTTTAGTAGTAAGCTTATCTTCTCTAATAACTCCGCGGTGCGGGATAATGTACGAAGGCTGGGTCCCGCCAGTGTCCGCAGGCGCAGGTGAGATGTAACCTTTATCTAAATATTCGTTAACAACCTCATCATAGGCCCGCTTCGACTTTGGGGACGCCTGCATCTTTCGTTCCAAACAAAGAAAGCGTTTTTCAGCGGATACACGGGAGCCACCGAGCGAAAACTTGCGGATGGTAGACTCCAGTGGCGGCTCGACGGTGCAACAGAACGAAGCAGTCGAGTGACTAAAACTATCCATAGAAGCGGGTGCGGAACCAATTATAACAAAACCAAGAACTGTTTCCAGTGCGTGCGGAGCGGGGTACGTCGGTCCCCCTTGAACCTTACGTGATAACTGGAGGTGCGGGAGAATCGAAGCGCCGATCAATATATCGACGACTCCAGGAACAGCGTAAGTCTCATCTGCTAAAGGCAAGTCTTTAAATTTCGTTAATAAAGACGTGTCAACCGGGACGGTAGGCAACTGTTCAGCTATTCTATCTATAACGAGCGAATCCATGTCAAACCAAATATTATTATTAAAACGAGATCTAAACCTTGTTTTAACGGTGCCACGAACAGCTGACTGTAAGCTTCCAAAACCCTTCACCACTGAGCGGGTTGAACGCTTATCAACATTGAAACCAAGACGCCGACAACAATCTTGAGTAATGAAATTACTTTGCGAAGCGCCATCTAACAGCGCTCGAACAATGCGCGGCCTACCTAATGCATCAACAATAACAACGCGAGCGGTCGCAAGACACACAGTAGTGAGTGCAGCACTAGCGGAGAACGAACACAAGGTGACGTCATCCGCGGCGGTCACCGGGCGGGCCGGAGCGCGCGCGAGCGCGGGCTGCGGCTGCGGCGCAGGCCGCCGTGTGTCACCGCTCGACGAGCCAACCGTGCTCACATTGGATGCGGCATTACTATTCTCAAAATGAAGCAAAGTGTGGTGTCTCGCTTGACATTTGCGACAACTATTTCTACTATTACATAAAACAACGCGGTGTTTAGTACCGAGACAATTAAAACAAAAATTATTAGCGCGAACAAATTTATAACGATCACTAGGCGACAACTTTAGAAAACCAGGACACCTGTACAGTTGCGAATGATGAGTACTACACAAAGAGCAAACAGGTGACTGTACACGTGCTGGTGCGGTACTAACATAAGTATGAGTTGACCTCGGTGACCTCGATGAGGCATCTATTTTGCGTTCAGAAGTAACAACCTTCTTCGCGCCTTCATGTTTCGATGAAGAGCGTTGCAATACCTTTATATGCTCGCGAACAAAACTTTCTAAGTCTTCGAACTTAGGAATTTTACTGCCGCGATGATCCGACTCAAACAAACGAATGGTTTCGGAATCTAATTTCTTTAAACCCATATACAAAAATACGAAGTCGCAGAGGTCATCGATCTTCAAGTTCTTTACGGCGCGAACAGCTGACGCGAAAGTATCTAGAAATTTCTCTAAGTTTTGATCGTTACATGCCGTAATAGATTTCAAATCAGACATCTGATCTAAATAGGCGTTAGCTACCGATCTTTTATCCTCATACTTAGCTTTCAAAGTATTTAAAATTAAATTATAATTCCCGGCACTAAACGTAATTCCAGCGCAAGCGGTTATAGCTTTACCAGTCAATTTTTCAACGAGATAATGCAACTTTTCGTGATCTGTCAACGAATCGTTCTTATCTATTGTATTCTCAAAACTATCTATAAATAGACACCAATTGCGAATGTTACCATCAAACTCGGGTATTTGAATTGGTGGCAACTTAGGTCGGTCGCGAGTGGGGTTGGGTAGGTCAGCCGGCTTCTCCAAACTCCTAGCGACGCGTTTGATACGACAATACAAATCGTCAAACGACGACAAGGCTTGATAACTCACTGAGTAATCGGGATTCAAATTCAACTCTAAAACGTTGATGTCATGTACTAAGGTTTCGAAATCCGCGCGTAGACTATCTAAGTTTTCTATAGAACACAAGAACGAATCTCTGATGACCAAATCAGAGGTTTTAAGTGCATTATCATAAATCGATTGTACGCGAGAGTAAATCATTTCTTTTTTAGCGTATAAAAGTTTCAATTGAACCTTACCGGTCTTATCAACCTTTGGGGACATGTTTACAATTAAATCTCAAACTAAAGTGCGGTAAACACCAAATATGAAATGACTTAATCTTAGCGGTACAGAGCAGCGAGGCGGCGCGAGCGATACTCGGCAGATAGGTAGGTACCTACAACTGTGAATGCACGCTTGAACAAACGCGCATAGCAACAAGGTCGTACCTACGCGATGGTCGCTGTCTAGGTTCAACTATTATTTCCGAGATTAAGTATTGCGTAATATCTATTCAAATTAAAATACTTTCGTATGAATTGGGATGAGATGCGAGCGAGGTAGGTACAGCCACGTGTCCACCCACGCAGGTACTAGGCAAATACGACGCGAGCCGAGAACAACGTAATTGAAAAAAACAAAACAAAGCCAAATGCGTTAGGTATTACACTGTGCCTATGCACTAGGGTGTCTGAGTATACCTAAGATCTAAGCCTAAATGTCTGGATGCGGGGTTTTCTACTAAAATAACCAGGCACTTAGGTGCGATGCGAAAATTGCGAACTACGATTAAGTGTTGATATGATACCTAACCTATTTATGTATTAGGTAGGTACAATGCGAGCCAGCGGCGAACGGACAACAAATTCTAAGCCTAAATGTCTGGATGCGGGGTTTTCTACTAAAATAACCAGGCACTTAGGTGCGATGCGCTTATTCCCATTAGAATAATAACAAAATACGAACTACGGCTAAGAATCCGGCTCGATCCGGACCAAAAATGGTGGCGCATGGCCGAGTGCGGTAATGGACTGTATTGCGGGAAGTAGCTAACTGTTCCATTGACGCTTTACACACAAAAGACAGGTGGTCGGGTTGCCGCGGGAGTGATCCAAGCAATGAATGCAACCCGAGAAATTAGGAGAGGATGCACTAACCTTCACGACACACGTGTTTTCATCGCAGCCGGTACACGGATCTTCTCTTCCTTGCTCAGGAGCTGCCGTCAGCATCACTAGATCACTTGAGGAACACACGAGAGGCACAATCCGATCGGTAAAGGTCTATGAAGCGGTAAAAATGTAACAAATATTAATCATTTTGAGAGACGCGAGCGCGGCCGTCCTTACGCTGGCTAGTTCAAAGCGAGACTGAGTGTCTATATCACAAATGGCGGACGGAAGCTATCTAGTCCTATTCTATGGTTAGTGCGGGAGAGGAGACGGGTATAGAAAGAGTGTGTTTCCACGTCAAGAAATACAGCTTCTACCTCGGCGCAACCACTAATTATATTAAGTAGACTAAGTACGTATATAGTCACACATATTAGTAGCACTGTGTAATCAAGCATTATGGACGTACCTAATTATTATACAGGGAAAGCGTCGGTAGCTTAGTGGTTAAGGAGTCGGCCTTACGATCGAAAGGTCCCGAGTTCGATTCCTGACTGACCATTACACAACTGACGTGAACCCACTCCTATAACAAGCATTTTTGCTGAGCTGGAGAGGTTAGAGGGAATATTAGTATTGCGGTTCAAATATTTTTTAAAAAAAATACAATTTTGTTTACACGTACTCGTAAGAATCAATAATATGGTTTTGTAATCATAAGACTGGATTAACGGCTTCTAATATCTTCACCATGAAATTCTTCTTTACTGTCATCCTATTCCCGTCCTTTTTCTCCCCTCTCTATATGTACAAGTGTGTTGCAAGTTCCAAGCTACGGTGACCTCTTATTATCAAGGTGGTCGTGTGCTTTGTTCCCTACCTCGCGAGTATAAAAGGCAAATATGAAAGTTATGGCATTAGGCAATTTTGCCTCCACCTCTACGTTTCCTATTTACTTGCCCCAATTCACTGTTCAGTTATAAAGTTCGCTGGTACGAGCGACGGCTTATTGTTCGGAAGGCAGCCACCGCCCACCTTATCTTTAATAGTCTCGTAAACATTTATATCTGAAAGCGATCATTTTTATATGGAACTTTTCTTCACGAATAATATTCAGCTGGTGCTATATTATTCAAGTTTTATCGGTATACTACCTATTGCATACAGCTCCTGTTCTTGTTCCTACAGTCAGTTCCTACCTGTCACAATATACTATCTAATTTTATGAGCTCCAATAATGTTAACGGGAATTAACGCGATCATGGTAGAGTCAGAGGTGGAGTCAGCTTATGACTACGGCCGATGTAACCTGATCAAAACGTCAGGCAAACCAAAGGTTCAAAACTCTCCTTTTAAATCTTGTAAAACTAGCTGTTAAGTCTCAGTTACAAAAACGAGCAGAGATTGTATTTCATAGTAACTATGTGGGCGGTGTGGGACATTCACAGCAATTCTGGAGTGTCAAACGTCTCTTGGGGGAATATCAAAATTTTTGGTTCGCTGAATTCAGTGCCCCTAAATATTTGATACCTCGAGTCATATGGACAAGGTCAGTCGAAGATTGGATAGGAATAGATACATTACGTGACTAAATTTATAGCGGACCTCTCCGGGGATCATAGATGATGACCTGACTACCATTTAATTCCACTAACATAGGTAAGATTTATATCTTCCAAGGTCATAAAGAGTTTCTGACCATATTTTTGTTTTCTTTTGTAGTTATAAGTACTGTCAGAATATTTACATTTATCAAGACCTAAACACAGCATTCTACAAAATCGTAACTAGAATTCAAAGTACACCAACCTCTGAGTAAACATTGGAATATTCACAAAGGACAAAGGCAGAACGCCTTGGTCGTAAAAAGCACAATAAGAACACAGTCGCACATACACAAAGAGACTTCCGACGTTGATGAAGTGTTTTGGTGAGGAACAGACATCGCGACACACAGAACGCGGAAAAGTGATCTAAGAACACGATAACATGTCAAATATCTTAATAAGAATTCGATTTCTTGACATTTCAGGTGTGTTATATATTAACTAACTGCTAGAAGACAACGAATTACTAGAAACTGGAACCACATTTGCATTAGAAAATCTTTTAAAGATACCTGATGCGCGAGTGTAACACCCCTGGCGTTGCATGCGTTCATAGGCCACGGTAACCACTTCCCATCAGGTGGGCCGTGTGCTTGTTTGCCACCTAAGTGGTATAAAAATAAAATATTTTCGAAAAGATTATGTACAATGCGTCCAAATGAACTACAGTCATACTGATGAACTTTTAAGTCTTTATTATTTTAATTTATTTTAATACTCTCCAAACGGTTTGCTCTGTGTTATTGATTGTTCCTTTACATCATATAAATGGACTGCACAAGACATTCAACGCTGCTGTGCCACCAACTGGCAATAAAGTGAACAGGGCATGAAATTATGAGGCCGATTGAAGGGCACTGGCACAGTTCAAAGTGAATGAATCAAATCAATCAATCAATTAGCCCACTGCAGTCCACTGTTGGACATAGGCCTCTCCCAATGTGCGCCATTTTATCCATTTGACTAAACGTTGTTCTAATACTTTAATAAAAGCCGTTCTGTTCATCCACAAAACATGAAATACAACTGATTTTTTTACCATAAAACGGTTTGTAGAATGAAACATATAAAACAAGCAGTAAAAAACACGCGTGATGGAAAAGACTCTTAGATAAAGAAATTGGAAAGCGGCAACTAGCTAGACTCCAGTGAGTATGTAATTCTTCAGCCTCTACGTGACATGTCGTCAGGACGGCTCAGCAGCAATATCGTCGGCACTTTGTTTCGCAAACGCATTAAAAACGAGATACTACAATCCGAGTTAGATGAAAATTTTAGGGTGGGATATTTTTTGTCATGAACACGACAACATAGTTGCTATGTTCGCAGGTAGTAACTGGTAACCCGTTAGGCATGATCAACTATCTGAGGAGCTTTCGTTTGCATCGAAGATCATCCCACTCTCGTATTGCCGATCCTGTTAGAACAGAGAGATTATGTACCGTCAGTGCAGAAGACAAAGCAGAGCAAACCCACTGATAGAACAAAAAGGTTCCAGTGAGATCTGGCTGACCTATTCACCGGCGGGAATACATGACGAGGTTATTAGAGCCGCGGTATTCTGTAGGGTGAAGGTACTTAACCAGTTAGAACTGCTAAACCTGCTCAATTGGGACGAATATACCGTCGTAGCCCACCTGCTTGCTAACAATAAATTATAGACCGATACCTACCTATGTCAAACAAAGAGGACGTAACCAGTGTGGTTGCGTTTGTGCACCGATCCGTTGAATTTGAACTAATTATATTTTTTTACATATCTACTAAATAATATAAATGCAAAACTTTGTGCGAATGAATGAAT
Source organism: Eilema griseolum (assembly GCA_963662185.1). NCBI lineage: Eukaryota > Metazoa > Arthropoda > Insecta > Lepidoptera > Erebidae > Eilema > Eilema griseolum. The sequence goes on from OY759240.1 coordinate 27,565,823, forward strand.
GGATGTTTGGTATTCAATCACTCCAGAATGGCAGAGCAAATCTAGAAAAAATATATAGAACAGTGTTGATACATTATAGTCTGGCATAGTATATACCTAGGCCTTTTCATCCTAAGAATAGGTTCTCATCGGCGGCAGAAACGGGCTCAGTATTCCACGCGGTCGTTTGATTCTAATTTCCGGTAGCTCATGTCAATCACGAGACACAAAAGTGTCTACATTTGCGCTGCCCCTAATGTAGTAAACAGTCGTAAAAGAAGGTTAATGGATTTATTATCTGCGTCATCAACCTCTGCGGAGTCAGGTTCTGCGTAATGTTTGGTCGGGCCAAATTTTCCGTCGTTTCTACTTCAAATTAAATCACCCTATGTAAGTTTTCTTTGCTCGATACTATATGAGTTATTTGTGTACCTATTTCTTCACTTGTCTGATATATTGCATAGATATGCAAATAGTAAAATACATTTTACTGGACTTATGTACTGGACTTATGTACTGGACTTATGTACTGGACTTATGTACTGGACTTATGTACATATTACATTTTACTGGTATTTTATGGACAATAGAGCTTATTTTAGTGAGTAGCAGCTGCTTTATCTCTTCTTCTAAATTCGCCACTGTCATGCAAGAGCACATATTTATTGATAAATCCAAACACAAAACAACAAAACAATTGACGGAAATATTTGTATAACTAACCATACGTTTCAGGATATATTTCACTATATGAATGAAACCATTGTGTACCTAAATCCATAATATTACAACATTATAAAATAAAAATAAAATATTTTTGTGTATTGTATCAACTTTTATAACATCCGTTAACTACAGAGCACCAAGAGATTGTCTCTCTAATTAAGGACCTTCGCCTCAATTTCCAAAGACGTACCTATCCAATTCTTGTCGAATATCTACCAATGATACCAATGAAATCCTTAACATATTTAGTATCATTGAGATACTTACTACGTTACAAAGATAGCGGCCACCGTACATTCAGTCCATCGTTACCGCACACCTACTGCGTTCCAATCGCCGAGCTATTTTTTCTCGTACATTAATCATTCTCGAGTAAACATAGCTGTGTGGGACTGACAGATTATTGTGATGACTTCGCAGCAGTGAGCTTTAAGCAAAATATTGGCTATTTCTGGCTCCAATAGCCCCACTATTTGTTATGACTGCGGTATCCACGGGTTTTAATAGGTTATTATTCTACAAATTTCAGAACTAATCCTCGTTATTGAGATTGTTTCTAGAGATTTGTGTTATCAATTTTGTTAAAATTTCAAGTGTGTTTCGCAAACAGCTAATGTTGATGAAACATTGCGTATAGTATTTTTAAAGTTCTGAGTTATGTAATAACAATAAGGAAGGTTTTGCATCTAGATGTGATAATGGAGGTATGGTATAAATTGCGGAGGATATCCACACGAAAATACGAAAAGACGATTCTTGCAATTTTAATGATGAATGATTGATGATGATGAACTATCATCAATCGAGGACGAATTTAGCTTACCTTATTACATTCCAAAGTAAACGGAAAATAAATTTAAATAGTTTACTTGTCTGCCTGCCAACCCAGTGCAGTGTACCAATAAGTCATAATCAATTTAAGTCTTGGCAAATTTACTGCTTTGAAATAAAAGAACACCAAATTTTCCACATCAGTTTACACAGTACACAAACTTAATCCACGTTATTTCCTTGCCAGCCCGTTTAATTTGGCAGTCCAGTGAATTGATTTCATTTTATGCAACATTATCAGATGTCAATTTATTGAAGATAATTATCCTGCTGAAACGAAACGTGATAAACATTTTTTTAAATTAAAAAAATTGTATCAGTTCATGTGTTATTTCACCCGTTAGTGAATGATCCATATTAGAAACATCCCATTCATTCTAGCATTCATAATAGCAGAGTTTCTTTCTGGTATCTTCTTAGTAGAACGAACCTACCGAACCAGCAAAAGAATCATTTTCTAACTTATCTTTTTTAATATTCTTTTAATATTTCTGAACTTAACAGTAAAAAACGACGTTAATATGTGCTTTTAATGTGCTTAAATTGAATAAATGTAATTGATTCATTTTTCTCTTTTTGCTTTTTGGAAACAGGTGTTCCACTCCTTAACTGTTTACACTAGGACTATTTTGTCACAACATTTAGTACACAATGTGCGTTGTATACAGCATTGAAGAAATTTGATGCGAATTTCGATGCTTTTCCAGGTTTTACCTCGGGATGCATATCTTGCACCTTTGTCGTGAGACAAATGACGCCTTGGTACACGCGAATTGTATTGTAATAACCTAATATTTGGTAAATTTGAGCTCGTCCACCACAGTAGCACCCCGTGCTATCCTTAAAAGATATCCAAGAAATGCGTACTGCGCGTACCACGCGTATAGAGCACATTTAAGATCCAAAATAAGCATAAGGCGTTAGAAACATAGGGCACATTTCATCAGTAGGTAGTAAAGTTTCGTTCACATTTAATAATTAATAATTTATTTTACGGATAATTCACTGCAATTTTATTTGACTCCCGTTATCAAATTAAATTGGTCTCCTGAATAGCGTACCGTTTCTCTTGGGCCAGCCATTAGCCATTATACTTATTATTTTCTAAAAGGGAACAACATAAATCACGTAGGTACATAAAGATAAGATTATATTACCGCGTACAGGATAAACAATATATGATTTAATAGATTCTACGGAGCTATAAAAATCACGCCTGAAAATGTCGCCACCTTTCGCCCACGCTCTCTCAAACTGTTTACGAACAAAGTAGGCCAGTAAAATGTACGAAAACATCCCTGATTCTTTCATCCCTCATACATTACGTCAAAAATTAACAATCTGTTTTGTTTGTTTCAGATGTCTTTCGTCTCAGCTTCATCTTGAGAAATGAGTGTATCTTAACAGAAAATGTAAGTATTTAACGAAGCAAGGTTTACTTACACACATCTCATTACTGTTACTTTGAAGAATGTTTTCGAAAAAGAAATATTTTAGATGAATTATATGTTAGATCGTTTAACAACAGATACCTTGTGAGGGCAACAATATGGTCTGCTCTTACGATCCCACTCTCTCTCAAGAATCAATCATATTGACATGGAAATAATAATGGAACGTTTCTCCGATCGGATTCATTTATTATGTACGTTTAAGTAATATGGAGCTCAAAATGAATGTTGAATTGTGTATCATTAATAATGTCTGAGCAATAATCTTTGGGTATATAAATATATTTATAGAATCATTTAATAATATTTCTATCTCTCATGTCTCTGTCTATCGTTTTACGTACAACACAAAGCATCACTTTGAATTTAAGTACCTTTTGCGTAATATCCCCACGGATATCTCCCTCCACACCTCCAAAGCCAGTAAGAGAGGTTGTCCTGCCCCTATGGAGCCGGAATCTCACTGCCCGAATTTCTTCAAACTCTGGATCCCGCTCCCGTGTAGTCTTTCGGAACAAGTATAGCGCCGAAAGGGATCTCACTTCCAGGATCCACGATGGCGATCCGGCGCGGAGTGAAACAATATCGTGCCTTTGCCTTTGCCCTTGATAATCCGCTGCGAACCACGCAGCAGAGGCACTAGCCTGTCCTTCAGGGTGTCCGCCCACACGGGGCACCCGTACAGGGTCATGGACCGCTTGATACTTGCGTAAAGTCTCTTGCAGGAGTCCTCCGGCCCCTCAATTTGGGCAGCAGCTGCGCCAGAGCGTTAGCTGTGCCGATCAATTTAGGACCCATACTTCGAAAATGCTGAATTTCAGTACCTAAATTTATTTTTGTTTAGTACACTTCGAATAAATATTACTTAATCTCATTTTTGTAAATGTATCTCCCCTTATGTCTTATTTAATACTGATGCATATTATATTGTTTGTGTATCACGAAGCCGCCCCCAGTAACCTAATTCCAATTCAGCACAGACCTTTCTTATTATCTTAATGACTGTAATACAATCACACAGGTATCTGTTTCACTGAAATTGCCAAACATTTAGTATGTTATTTGTTGTGATAGTATTAGCACGCGGGTGTAAGCTAGTTGCGCTCATTTTAATTCCCTTGTTACAGGTAAATGATTTCAACTAGCTGTCTGTAATCTATCAAACTGCAACAATGGAGCTTGAAGACGTAGAAATGTACCACAGCAACTTCTCCTACGAGAACCGCACTTACAACTCAACGTATGAAAACTGCCCCAACATCAACTTGCCCGTCGTTTATGTCGTCACACAAGTTCTCTACGCCCTGGTCTGCGTGGTCGGCCTACTTGGCAATACCCTGGTCATCTACGTGGTCCTTCGCTATTCCAAGATGCAGACTGTTACGAACATGTATATCGTGAACCTGGCTATAGCAGATGAATGTTTCCTCATTGGAATACCGTTCCTTATCACCACAATGTCGATTCGCGCCTGGCCTTTCGGACAGTTCATGTGCAAGGCTTATATGATAACGACCGGAATTAATCAATTCACCAGCAGTATATTCCTGTGCATCATGAGTGCTGACAGATACATCGCTGTGTGTCACCCTATAGCTGCCCCGCGACTGCGCACGCCGTTTGTGTCACGGGTAGTATCAGCAGCAGCTTGGTCTGCGTCGGCCCTCGTCATGACTCCGATATTCATGTACACTACTCTGATACCCATGGAAAATGGTCTGTCTTGCAACATAGTCTGGCCGGAGCAAGAGTTCAGCAAGGGACAAACATCATTTACGCTGTACTCATTCGCGCTTGGATTTGCAGCTCCGCTTACCCTCATCTTTGTATTCTACTGCCTTGTGATTCGGAAACTGAAGACGGTCGGCCCGAAAAACAAATCGAAGGAAAAGAAACGGTCCCATAGAAAAGTGACGAAGCTCGTGTTAACTGTCATAACAGTCTACGTATTGTGTTGGCTGCCATACTGGGCATTCCAGGTAGCACTGATCTACACTCCAGAGAACGAATGCGCTAATCGAATCACAATAACTGTTTTTCTCGTGGCAGCATGCTTCAGCTACAGCAACTCGGCTATGAATCCCATTCTATACGCTTTCTTGTCGGATAACTTTAAGAAGAGTTTTCTAAAGGCATGCACGTGTGCAGCCGGGAAGGATGTTAATGCGACATTGCACGTGGAGAATAGTGTCATCCCTAGAAAACGCGGTGGAGGGGCAGCCAGGGCGCAGGCTCGTGCCATAGAATCGCGCGCGACTATGTCAGTTGCTGGAGGCGGGGCGTCGCGGTCTGAAGCTTCGACTGCATTAACATCGAAATCAGTAGCTGCTAGCGAGGCGGTGCCGCTTGAAGTTCGTCCGGCAACTCTTGCACCTCTCATAGCAACCAACGGGTTGACGCACACGCAACTCTGAGTGCAGGCCTCTCGCCGTCGCGAGGCCTCCCGCGCAATGCTTGAGGAAGACACGCTAATTATTTCTATCGACTAGAGTAGTATATAAGACTTCATGTGCAAGTGAGTGCGCTCGTGTATGGCTGCGGGACGTGAGCCCACCCCTTGGCCGTGCTTGTGCGCATAGGCACTCCTTTTTTGTACTAGTTCAAGTTAAATAATACATATTATAAGTGTAAGTGGATCAATACGTGGTGTTTTATTTAATTGTAAAAGTTACACATTGTTCGGAGTCGGTTCTGCCGAGGGTTGTAACGATGAATTTACTAAAATGTAATTTTTTATCGCATAGCGAATATAAGTTTTACTGTTCGTATACCAGTAATTAAGATGTAAAAAATTGTACATATCGTGTAAATATTCGTAAAATTGTCACAATGTAACAAGTTGTAATAAAATTACTTGATGGAAATAATTTTCGTCGTGATTTTTAATTATCATACATACATACATACATAAAATCCAGCCTTAATCCCCAGAGGGTTAGGAATAGGTCAATTAACACCCCCATTTCACCAATAACTGTGTTCGGTCCCACGTAATAGGTGGCGAGCCTATTGCCGTATATCGGACACTATACATAGTTGACTCGAGCCCCGCATCTGAGGCTGAGTCTGGGCTGTATATATCTGTCTGATGTTAAACAACCCTATCCCTTAGTCGTCGCAGCCGTAGTTTTAATTAACATTGTGTAATTTTTGAAAATAGAAGACTTATAAAGGTTACCACCTTCCAAAAATGAAATTAATGTGCAATTCTTGCAACAATTGCATAAATTTTGCCAATGTCAATGTTTCTAAAATTATTCTAGAATTGTTCTAAAATTAGTGAGACCACAAAAAATGTCAAGCTTATCAAGTTTCTGTCCTTTAAAATGAGTTGATGATGTTGCTGATGATGATGATGATACCGATTAATGAGATAATTGCTCAGTAATGGTGTGGGGACCATACTAGAAGCTCTCTTGGGAGATTTGGAACCAACACGAAAAGTCACAATTCACTGTAATATGCCATTTTCCTACACTTGTGTACGTTGTCAAAGACGTTATGTCTAAAATTCTACCAATTTCATACATAAAAACTCGAATTCACACCAATTTCGGGGAATTAAAGACGCCACGATGCGTCCTCCTTCGTGCTGGCGCCAAAACCTCCTACACTATTATTGTTGTGAAACTTAATCAAAAAGCTAATCTTGTAATCTGATTTGAGCATTTATTAAAATTAAATGCATCGAATATGAGACGCAACCCTGAAACAAGATGAACAACATTGCTTAAATCGGGATCACTTGTTGGAAACAGTAAGATCAAACGATTCTACTGTTTTATCCTACCAAATATTGCTCGATTGTTGAAATCACTCTGAACATTTTAATGAGAGTATTTCATATATTTAATATAACCTACAGAATACCGCGGTTATAATAACTTCGTGTTGTATTCCCAGCGGTGAGTAGGGTAGCTAGAGCTCACTGGAGAATTTGTGATGTCAGTGGGATGACTAAAGGCTTGTACTCTACACTGACGGCACAGAAACTCTGTGCTTACAGGGTCGGCAGCGCGAGTGTGGCTTCTCTGGTGTCACACACGTCCATAGGCCACGGTAACCACTTTCCATCAGGTGGGCCTTGTGCTTGTCTGCCACCTAAGTGGTATAAAAAAACTTATTTGATGGGTGATGAGGTTATAAAACTTAATTTTGGGTGTGCACTAGTACCTAAAGTAAATTGTAACGGGTGTGTTTTTTTTTTTTTTTTTTTTACGTGCGCAAAATCCCCTCGGATACCTCTCCACCGGAGTCGGTGGGAGAGGTTATGTCGGACTTGAACCGACTAAAACGCACGCCGCCTGTGGGTCGTTTTGGTTGCCGAAGGTGAGGTTGACAGGCATATCCCTCGCACACAGGCATATCCCTCGCACAATTGTCACGGGTTTGAATCCCGTGTTATACCTAGTACAATAGATAGAAGTCATTAGGTACGCAACTACGCAACACCACCGCGCAGCCGACTGTGATTGTTCTAGGTATAACACGTAATTCAAATCCCGTGTTATACCTAGTACAATAGATAGAAGTCATTAGGTACGCAACTACGCAACACCACCGACGTGACGGTGACGATGACGGCGCAGCGCGGATGCCAGGGTAGCAGCAAGTGATATCAGTATTTAAATATAGTTTGTTTAAATATAAACCTTACTAGCAACTAGAATCGATGGTAAGTATTAATTGATAGGCTCGAAAAAGTAAGTATTCATTGGCTTGCACCGGCTGAGAGACCAGTGAGAAGGGTAGTCAGAGCTAACTGGAGTTTTTGTGCTATCAGCTTTGTCTTCTGCACTGACGGCACAGAAGCACGAGCGTGACTCCTATGATGTTGCACACGCCCATAGGCCACGGTAACCACTTCCCATCAGGTGGGCCGTGCGCATGTCTGCCACATATGTGGTATAATAAAAAAAAAAGATGCTCCGCTGGGCCTGGGTTCGAGGGATATGTCTAACCAGATAATCTCACCTCCAGTCCACATAGTCGCACGTGCGTTTTAGTCGGTTCAAGCCCGACATAACCTCCCTCACTGGACTTTTCGTACAAAAAGAAGTTAAGTTTGTTAGACAATAAATCAAAATCTTTAAAACCAACATAGCTAAAAATCTAAATAACTTGTCAATAGTACGTATTTGGTATTGGTCATATTTGTCAAATAGTCAATAAGGCAAATGCTTTGCCAAATACACTGTCCACACATGGCAATTATTATCCAAATATGTCAAATTCGCAAATACGAGTAATCATGTGAAGTGCCACCATAAGATTATACAGAGTGTTATTTTTCGTTTAACTCGTGAGCGGTCATAGTCGTGGCAGGCGTCAGGAACAACGTCTGAGTGTTTCTTTGAAAGGCCCGTCAAGGACGTTCCTTCCAGGGCGACCTCGTTTATATTAAAAGACTAGCAGCCCGTCCCGGCTTCGCACGGGGTAGACACCCCACTCCTGTATTTCAGTGCTCCCTCCACCCCGCCCGCCGCGATCCCCGGCGCGCTTTTCAGACTGCATCGCAAACAACGGCCACGGCGCTATGGCGGTTTTGTTTACTGTTTGATTTTTTTAATTCGTAATATCTTTTGAATGGAAAGTCCAATTTAAATAATTTAAAAACATTTTATAGGTAGTTAAATGGTCTTGACCATAAAATAATTTACTTGGATAAGGATTAATATAAACACATAAATAGCATGGTTTGAATTTGGTTAGCATTTTCATTAATGTTTAAAATGAAAAAAGTTGTTGTAGTGACATAACTACAATAGTTGGACATATGCTACCGCGGAGTTTTTTGTAGACATTTTTTTTTTTTTTTTTTATATATAGGACACGTCAATTGGACTTCGCCTTGCCTGATGGTAAGCTGAAGGCAAAGTCCCAGAAAAGAGGGTCACCATTACTTACACATACCGTGTGACAATGGTGACACTCAGCTTGACGGCCTTATCATATGCTTTTTCACGCCCCGCTTAAAGGACCCGGGACTGTAGGAAGAAGGAAACACGTGAGCTGGTAATGAATTCCAGGCCTTAATGGTGCGACAGAGGAAAGAGTCTCCGAACCGCTTGGTTCTTGATCGGATGTTTTGCACCGTGTGCGGATGACATCTAAGACCTGCACGCGTTGTCCTGTGTAGGAAAGGGGAGGGTGGGACTAATTGGAAGAGCTCATCAGAAGACTCCCCATGGTACAAACGGTAAAATACAGTCATGGACGCAACATCTCTACGCAGCTGTAAAGGTTCTAGGGTGTTCGTGATCTCGGGATTCCCAATGATGCGGACCGCACGTCGCTGCAACCTGTCGAGAGCATCTAGTAAGTACTTTGCTGAACCATCCCAGAGATGTGAGCAGTACTCCACACAGGAGCGAATTTGTGTCTTGTATAGAAGACACCGCTGCTCCGGCGTGAAAAATCGTCTCACTCTGTTCAGGACTCCGAGTTTTCGTGAGGCTGTTTTGATGATGCTTTCGATGTAGTTTTTGTTATTCAGGTTGCAGCGAACATCCATACCTAGGATATTGAGATTGTCCTGCAGTGGCAGTGGCGTGCTCTGAAGAGTGGGGAGGGGAAGGAAAGAAGATACTTTTGCTGTAAACGCACATGCCTGCGTCTTCTTGGCATTGAACTCAACCAGGTTCTCAGAGCCCCATTGAGAAATGTAATTCAGGATCCCGTCAAGCTCAGTGACAAGAAGCTGCCTTTTCTCTGCGATATCTGACTGCTTGGCCGCAGGATGTCCATGATAACTCCCATGTAAAGTGCTATCGTCTGCATAACAATGAACATTGCCGGTAGACAGCATGTCGTTGATATGCAGAAGAAAGAGAGTGGGTGATAAGACGGACCCCTGGGGCACGCCAGCATTAACATGCAGAAACTCCGAAGCTCGTCCGTCACAAAGGACGCGAATACGGCGCCCCTGCAGGAAGCTAGCAACCCAGTTGCACAGCCTAGAAGGCAGACCAAAGGCAGGTAGCTTGGAAAGAAGCGATTGGTGCCAGACTCTATCGAAAGCTTTGGCGATGTCAAGATTAATTGCCAGTGACTCGCCGTGCTTGTCCATAGCCTCACCCCAAAGATGGGTAACGTATGCTAGAAGATCACCCGTTGACCGTTTCGGTCTGAAGCCATATTGCCGGTCATTAATTAAGGAGTGATCCTCTAGGTGCCGCATGAGCTGTTTGTTAATTATGTGCTCGAACACTTTGCACAGCACTGAGGTGACGGCTATGGGTCGATAGTTGGCTCCGAGCGATCCCCCTTCTTGGGAATCGGCTGAACATTCGCCTCTTTCCAAGGCAAAGGCACTGTACCCGAACTGTAGGATAGCCGGTACAGGCGCGTAAGCATTGGAGACAACTCCACTGCACATTTTTTCAAAACTACCGCTGGAATACCATCCGGACCACTGGCTTTCCGGACATCGAGTGATTGCAGCACTGCACGGATATCGCGTTGCCTGATATGGATATCAGGCATCGCGTGGTCACTGTCAATGTGGTACGCAGCCACCAACACTACCCGTGTTGGTGGCTGCGTACCACAATCATCGATTCGGGAGTTGGCCGCAAAGAGATTAGCCAGCAGATTTGCCTTCTCTTGCGGCTCATGGGCCAGGGATCCATCAGGGTTACGCAGCGGAGGCAGCGAAGGCTGACAGAAGTTGGCTTGCACGGCTTTAGCCAGTCGTCAGTAGCCACGGCTTCCCGTGGGATGCATCACTAGCTCTTGACCAAGCCGCGCTATGCGCAGGGCATCCGCTCTGACGTAGGCCCTTCTACAGACCTTTGTGGCTCTGTTGTACGCCGCCTTGAAGTGGCCCAGATTGGGATGGCGCGTGGCGCGCGCCCTTACCCAAGCGCGGTACGCAGACTGTTTTTGTTCAACAGCTTCCGCGCACTCGCGCCCGAACCAAGGGCGCACCCCGCGGTCACCGGTGACATCGGTATATGAGATATAGTATTCCATACCCAGACCGATCTCACCGGTGACAGCAGTAGCACAATCCGATAGGTTCTTACCTTCAAAGCAGCGCTCAACCCACGATGGACGCAAAATAGTCACGAAGTCCATCCCAGTCCGCTGACGAGTAGTGCCAGAGACGCCGCTTCCCCCGCATGGGTCGTGGGGGCGCTATAATAGGCACCGTGGAACAGACCAGGCAGTGGTCGGAGTTGCCTAAAGCGGCTCGCACCGATACACTGTACCGGTCCGGATCACTCGTCAGCAGAAGGTCTAGCAGAGAAGGTGCTAGGCCCGACCTTCTTGGTATCCTAGTGACCTCGTGCACCAATTGGGTCAGGCCGTGCGCCAGAGCAAATGCGTGGGCGGCTCTTCCCGCATGGTCTGTTTTGGAGGAGCCCAACCAGATCTCGTGGTGGGCGTTAAAATCCCCCAAAAATACCATTTCGGCATTCGGAAATCGCTCCTGCGCATCATCTGCCGCCTGACTCAGATATTCAAAGAGTCGAGTTGTCTCAGCATCTCCTGTATGGGAACGGTAGAGGTACACATAGATCTGACTCGTAGGGCCATGGTCTACGTGTACCCAAAGGACGGAGAAGGATGGGTCCTCTAGGCAGCGCAAACGGCGACAGCAAACATCTGCCCCAACAAACACGCACACCCCGGCTTTTGCACGAAAACTTTCCTCAAGAACATAGCCAGGGTAGAGCAAGTAGGTCGTGTCGTCAGGGCGGTGTATTTGCGTCTCCGTTAGAAAAAACATGGCAGGTTTCGCCGTCTCTAGGTGTTGGTGGACGGCGTTGAGGTTTGCATGGAGCCCACAGATGTTAGTGGACTCCATCTCAAATAGCAAGCTTTTGGGAGTGTAACGAGCCGCTGTGTTGCCTATTTCTCTGAATTGCGCTGCCATGAGTTTGGGTGGGAGAAGGCGTGAAAAAAGAGGTGATTGCCGCCGCAGCACCGTGTGACAAAGCGCGGGATATTGGTTTTATCTATGAATGTGAGGCATGGCGAGAGCCGACGCGCCGAACGGAAGGGCCCCCGTACCCCCCCGAGTATGGTCGCCGGGCTCCCAAATCCGGTCACCAACCGGCACGACGAACCATATTGGGATTATGCGCGGCCTGGTGAGGCAGCCTCCCAAGGTGGTTAACCCCAGTTGGGCCCCTGTACTATACCGCGGGCGGCCAGCGGCACCACCGTTTCTACAGGTCTCCCTGTTCGGCGCATCGCCCCGCGCCATCCCCACTAGACTACGCCAAGACCCACTGGTCCCACTAGTGCTGCGACAACCACCACCTCTGCCCGGCTATGCACTTGCTGACCCCTGAACACAATCCAACCGAGATTGAATTGCTATGGAGGGTTTTTCGCAATAGTGCACGGTGGTACCTACCCGGTCGAAACTTGAGACAAATTTGTGCCACCAAGTTTCGACCACCAGTTTATGATTATGATGTTCTTCAATATTGTTGTACATTATTTTGTTCTATCGCTAATAGTTTCGGCAGCGCATTCGACGAAAGACATTTTAAGACTCATTTTTCTACACCTTCGGTTACATTGTTCAAATTTTACCAAGGATCCCTAAATTTTTTCAAAATGAAATGTAGCCTATGTCAAATTGGAAGAATGTAGCATTCTATTGGTGAAAGAATTTTTTAAATCGGCCCAGTACTTTTTGAGCCTATTCATTACAAACATACAAACATACAAAATAGGTACAAATCTTTCCTCTTTATAATATTAGTGTAGATAGATAGATAGATAGATAGACAGATAATTTTTTATTGTACACCAACAGATTTACAGTAGGACAAGTAGGTAGCATGTGGCATGTGGCAAAAAGGACAGCTGTTTACATTGATTAGTTTTTATAAGCCTTTATTTAAGTTCTACTCTTCGTATGTAAGTAATTAGGTAAGTTTGTAGGTACATATGTTGGTTCTCCGTTAAGTATGAAGATTTTTGGATATATATATGTTGGTTAAGTAGTTGCTCTAATGGTGGTTATATGTGATTGCTATTGGGGGTGTGCTGATTTTGCAAAGTATTTGACGTACCTATATACCAACATGCAAATACAGACAAACATCATTTACTTCACAAAAGAGTATCACCTCAAAGAGATGTCACAATTTTGTCTACTGTTAAACTTATTCCATCGTATCGTTCGTAAATAATTTGAAATAAACTAAATAACTTGTCAACTGTACATATTTGGTATTGGTCATATTTGTCAAATAGGCAATAAGCAACACTGTCCGCACATGGTAATCATTTGTCAAATAATATACGAATAGCAATGTGAAGTGCCACTATTATCTACGTGAGAGAAAGTTCATAGTCATTTAAAGGTGAAGGAGATCGCAATCATTTCTAACAACAATCACTGGCTTCCGCCGGGCCGCTGCTAGCCGCTGCTCTTTCAGTGAGGATTGACCCTTACAGCTGTAATTTGGTACAGAAGATTATACAGTTTGGAATAACATATAAGCTACATTTTATCGCTGAAATTTGGTGGAGTTGCGGACATCAGCTAGTTATAAATAATTGAAAAAATCCGTCCCGTGGTAGATCATAAGTAGGTTCATTATATATGGCTGACAACTTAAATACGAATCTGTTCTCAATATCAGTTGTCTAAGGTTAGCGTTTCTTAGAAGCCGGAACAAAGGCAGAACGAGTAAAAAGGATATAAAAACGACCTTTCATCACGACATAAGCCCCTCTTTCAGTCGCCATAAGCCTACTTCGAAGCACAATTACGAAAGGACTTAGTAGTATATTTGAACTCACAGTTCTAAAGGATATCTGCTTGTTTTGCATGGGTGGAGAATAACCTCTTAAATACTGTAACAATGAGATCCTCTTGCCTAAGACTCTGCCTTTAGCTTACCATCAGGCGAGGTGAAGAAAATTTGGCGCGTTCTATACTTTAAAAAAAACTATGTCAATTTGAGCCACCCCCTCTCTTCCTATACGATCACACAACATCAGATAGATATATACGAGTACAGTCTAGCCTTGGCCTCAGATACATGGTTCGAGGCAACAATAGTGCCCGGAAAACGGCAATAGGCTCGCCCCCTATTACGTGTGACTTAATGCAATGAAATGTGGGTGTTAATTCACCTCTGCCTAACCCTCCAGGGATAAAGGAGTGATTTATTTATTTATTTATTTATTTATTTATTTATTTATTTCAAGCAAATACATACACATTTTACACATACAGAAAAATATATATTATATGTAGGTTAGAAAATTTTAAAAAACTAAGTTACATTATACTTTTTGCTAGATAATTTCGATTGATAAGTTGGATTTGCCGTAGGTTGGTCCAACATATTATTATAAATTGCTAGCTGATCCAGAAAACGCTATTCTGCGGTGTAAATTATCAAAAAAGTGGAACACACAACAACTGCCGACGTATGCACCAGATACACGTAATTCATTCTGGCTTCTCAAAGGTCCCCTTTATCCTTATCGAAATTTAAGAAGTCATGTATGTAATGTATGTACTGCAGCATTAGCAGTTGTCATAGCGGGCGCCGGGCGCCGGCCACGGAATCATACCTTCAAAATGCAGAAGAAAATATCAAAGTGACGACTTCGTGTGAATCTCTTCACGTCAATCAACAATACTATTGCCATCGCGACCACAGAGTAGACGCGACTGCAGAAGGGTGAATCACAATGTGTGTTTCCACTCTGTACATCACCTGTATTGGTACGTAGTTACCACAGCCTACAAATGTCTGTAACACAAAAGTGGTACTGACACTTTATTGACCCTTTAGAACAATAAGAATTAAACAATTTCTTCCTAAATAATTCAATCATAAAAGGCGAACGTCCAAGAGGGAATTTGATCCGTCGCTCCAAAACGAATGTATGGGTGAATTTGCAATGTCCCAGACGTAGCACTGGCATGTTCTTACATACAGAGACAAGATGAAAAGTATAATTATATAACGGTTATTTAACGAAACGGAACTTACTATTTTTGGCGACGTTTAGAATGCGTTGTAGCAACCGTGGTCAAACCGCGATCGTTTAAAAATAACACATGAGGAAAAGGTCCCTTTCATTTCTCTCTGTAAATAAGCAAAATATTGTCTTTTTGCATTTTGAAAGAGTGTCTGAGATTCTCTTAAACTGTATAAAATCCCTATACTTCTATTGTTGGTGAAAGTATGGTTGGTCATTATTGTGATTGGTATTCGAAATTTAACGGTAGACAGAGTGATAAAGCTCAGAATAATACAAACGATACATGACATTCTTAATTAACAAAGTCTCAATTATTTTTTACTTATTTAATAAAATTAGTGATGACAAAAAAAATCTCTGGTTTTACAGAAATGTACAGATAATTTGCAACAGACTTCGCGTGCCAAGCATAAAACTTATTTGGCCATACAGCTAAACTTTGCGTAAAGCGATATTATTTTATTCAGAGATGGGTTCTTTGTTTGCAGTTAAGTTACGGAAAGTTAACAAAAGTAATAAATTAAGTTTAACTTCGTGAATATTGTGCTTAGCAGGTTTCCCGGCAAGAATTTGAATTATTTCACAAGAAATTAACATAACATATTATTTTCTTAATTTGCACCACAAATTCTTAGAAGCTTATTTTCAATAAATTTTTGCTATTTTACTTGATTTCCAAAAAACAGGAGATTTCAGTGAGGTTTTATATTTTGTAAAATAATATGTGGTAAAGTTTGACGAATTCGTCGTTTAAACATTATATGTATATAATGTAAGCATCTATTTAGAGACGGATGTGAGGCGACTGATGACTTTCGATCTACCGACCTGTAAATAGATATGCCCTCCTTTTTTTACGTGCGCAAAATCCCCTCGGATACCCCCTCCCCCCCCCCCCCTCCACCGGAGCCGGTGGAAGAGGTTATGTCGGACTCGAGCCGACTAAAACGCACGCCGCCTGTGGGTCGTTATTGGTTGCCGAAGGTGAGGTTGACAGGCAAATCCCTCGCACCCCGGCCGACCCAGGGCCATCTCTTACGATCTGGCCCTCTTCTCGGGTGTGAGACATGCCCTCCTAGACAAATGGCAATTCGTAGGCCGGCGTATTGTAGTATAAAACGACGCCTATATGGGATTTGACGTTTATGACAAACGTTGACGACTGTCATATGTAAACGTCAAATTCCATACATTTGTCATTCTATCCTACAACACGCCTACGAATTGCCACTTGTCTAGGAGAGCTGTTTAGATTCCTACGGATTTATTGACGATATAATTATTGTCCTCTAAATCTGAATTCCACAACGTCTACTTTTTAAATTCATCAATCAACATCAAGGTACAAAAACTGCGTTAACAGATTTGAATCAAAGAATTTCACTAAGGACTGACCACGAAAGAATTAAAACTAACTTAATGAGTTATTACTGACGAAAGTACCTTTAAATCGATGAGTAAATAAGACGTTATTTTATTTACTGAAGTACATAGTTATCATAAAAAAGAATTGTTCTTAAGTTTAAACTATACTTCATTCGGTTAAGTACTTAACTAAAGGCAAACAATCTAGTAGCGATTTTTTATTAAAAACCCATTTTAAACGAATAAAAGGCAGAGGATCGGATAAAATGGCGCACTTTGGAAGAGACCTACGTCCAGCAGTGGACAGCGGTGGGCTAATTGATTTATTGAAACAAATAAAACAGGCCAACTAACTGACTAATCAGTGGTTTGATTTTTGAGACTTTAAAATTACTTTTTAAACAGAAACATTTTAATAAGTTAGTTTTTAAAAAATACAAATACACATCAAGAATTATTACGTTTAGTAAAGCACCTAACCGCATGGAGTATATGTCTGTACCTAAATGATTGCACGATATGTAATTGATACATAAACCAGCATAAATCTAAACGAAAGCATGCATAGTTGACAGTCAAACGCGAGGAGAATTATGTCATTATGCCGCACCGCATAAGGGGCGGCCCATAAACCATGTTGTCGGAGTGTCGGACACATTGCCGGTACCCGGCCGTGTCAGCACGCGGCGTCAGGCGGAGTCCACTTACTTCCCTTGTTAAGATTCACTCACTCACATAAATCTCCCTTGGACTATAAATAATGGGGTGCACGGAGAATGTTATGGGGATATTTAGTATTTTATGTTCATAACAAGGCTCATAGTATTGCTAGCTGAATACATTAAGATTTTGTGGAGTTAATGAAGTATGCAATACAATATTTGTTTACTAAAGAAGAATTAGAAGATTACCTTGCAATTACATTGTAACATAATGTTACGTGCACGGGGTACAGTTAAATGCCGTTTACTCAACGAAGAGATTTATTAGCTCACCACAAACTAGACAAATTCTCTAGTACACACTGTACTCTTAAACAGTTCCAGTCGCTCAGTAGTTCACAATAGTCCACAGTCGTGGCTCAGGTCGCAGGTAGAATCTTCTTCAGTCGCTTAAGCTCGCTGTGTTCGTTATAGATATCAAAGACAGAATGAATCGTGTCGCTATGCGAGCGTGTTTTTATACCTCTCAATTCGGAGGGTCGAATCATCTAGAAAAACGCGAGCGATAACTAGCTACTCTCTTTTAAAGTTTGCCGCCGTTGCTGACCTTTCGTGTTTATTCTTGATATTTACCTATTGTTTGTTTTTATTCACAAGAGTAGGTACTCGTAGTTACGAGTTGTAACTTTGTGTTGACGATTCTAGATTTTTCTATGCCAATCGGTAGAATATCTCGTCACTAACAATGCGTTTTTATTTCTTGAAGATTCGATTATTAGTTTTTAAAATATCGACGTCCGTCGTAACATTACCCCCCTTTTAGTGATGCTCGTTCCGAGCATCATTTGTTCCATGATGACGCGTCAACCTATCCACATGGACTACCTTTGGTTTTCCCCTAATCCCCTTCCTAATGCAGACTTCATTAATTCTCGTAATAACCGTATAGGGCCCTTCCCAGCGAGATTGTAGTTTTGGAGATTTTCCCTTCTTGCACAGCGGATTATGAAACCATACCAATGTTCCTTCTTCAAAACCGTTGGTGTTTGCATTTCTATCGTACCGAGTTTTCATCCTTTCACCGGTCTTCAGATTGTTTTCCCGTACTATTTTGTGCACCTCGTCCAGTCAGTTTCGAAGTTCACTCACGTAATCTGTCACGGGCTTAGGACTATCAGGTGGCGTACCGGTTATTGCATCCACTGGTAGCCAAATCTCTCGACCAAAATTCACTTTCGCTGGGGTGTGTCCCATACTGTCACGTACCGCAGATTGATAGGACACTGATGTCTGATGTCCTATCGATCTGCGGTACGTGACAGTATCAAGAGACAGAGAATCTCTTTGGTGTTGTTGGAGGCTATGCCTATAGGTTTACGTGGGAGTGTCTCAATAAAAGATGGCGTACACTTATTACGTTTATTGTCGATCACACAACGGTCTCTCTATATGTAGGACTTACAATTGATTACTTAGAACACTTGATATTGACTGAGAACATCTATAAGTGAGCGAGTTCATATGCGGCTGACTGTGGCAAGCCTTACGTACGAACTGGTTTCACAGAGCGCGGAGCTCGGTCGCTGCCGGGCGAGGAATTCGCTGACATTGCGTGTGCGACGCGATGCCGCTACAGTGTTCATCGACAACTTTAGCGAAGTGATTTTCCAACGTCTGGTTAAACCTCTCGACCATTTCGTCTGGCTTCAGATGCGCTGGAGTCGTACGGGTCTTATTCATTCCAAGGAGTTTGCACATTTCTTGCAATACAGCAGACTCAAAGTTCCGTCCTTGGTCAGAGTGGATCTCCATAGGTGCGCCGTACCGGCAGACCACTTCCTGAACCAATTTCCTAGTCATGATTGCCTCCTGGTTGGGTGTGGTGTGGCAAATAGTTCCGGCCACTTAGTAAGGCCGTAGGCTTGCACTAATATGATGTATTTGTTACCTTCTTCAGTCATTGGAAAAGGTCCAGCACATCAATGGCGATACGTTCCCATGGTGCTCCGATACTATACAGTTTCAATTTTCCTTTGCTTTTTGTCTGCGGTCCTTTAACTGAAGCACGTGCAGTGCATTTACGGCACCAATCCTCGACATCTTCCCGATAATGAAGCCAGTAAAACCGCTGTCGTACTTTAACTAGGGTTTACTTGACTCCGAGATGCCCGCCAAATTGTAAACAGATATAACACTCCATTGGGGTTTGCTTCAAAGCTGCTTCCTGCTTGTAAATCATTATCATCCTCTTGCGCTTCTTTCAGACTGCTTCCGGTCCATTCGTCGTCAAGTCCATTCACCTTTACGACTTTAATAATATTTTCACGGGCTTCGTTCTTCTGACAATGCTTGCAATCTTGAGAGCCTCTTGATCCACTTGGGTCCCGGAGTCCGTGACCCTCCTTCGTTTTCTCGAAGGACACTCTGATTGAATATGGCCCCTTCCTCTACAGGAATAACACGTGGGGACATACCGTGGCTTCCTTTCCACTTCAACCACCTCTTTGACCTCCCTGACCTTACTTATTCCGGCATTCTGCCGTACAGTTTCCACCTCGAGATTCCTTCGAAGATGCTTGCATTACTGTTGTAGATGTTCTAACTTGATTATTTAATACTACGAATAAACTGACTGAAAAAAAAATATATAGCCCATATTTCACCTGATGGTGAACCAGAATCCTGACAGCGATTGAATAAGGAATCACGAGCACAGCAATCAAACTTGCTACTGGTGTAGGTACCACACAGGTTCTAAAGTATATTTTTCTATAAACTTAAAGAATATCCGTGTAATAATAAGATGCGGCGCTATCGTCTCTCAGGATCTGCTAACTATGGGATCGGGGAATAGGAAACTTTTACAGTTTCGCTCTCAGCGTTTGCCCTTTAACATATTTAACCGTTATCGCTATCGGTCCGATCTAAATATCGGCAAACGTCTATATATATTCCGATCCTATTTCCTCCCGATTATAGGACACAGCAAAGATGTATATTTTCATAACATACCGACCATAACCCTGTTATGGCGTGACCCATATAATAACGGCGAAGCTTCGAAAGCATCGAATCGGAAATACAAAAAAGGCCCTTCCATATGCAAGGCGAAATAGTGAGAGTAGATCGGCCATCATTTTGTTCTTTCTAAGGATATAGTTTGCGATACCGCAGTGTAATATTATAAAGATAATTTGAGTTACAATAAGTAGTTTCTTTTAGTGTTCTATAGTAAATTTCGGTATGTCCGTCCTCAATTTCACTCTGATACCATCAGTGCAAGAAAGCAGTACCTAACAGACATGAATATAAATATTAGTAGATAGTACAGATAAGGGTCATACTACGCTATATTGGTAGTAAGGATGATTTAGTCATCTCTCGTCTACACCACGATGTGAGTTTTCATTTGATAGGACAAATTTTTGTTTAATGGATGACTGAAATAGTAAAATTATTATTTTTGTGTTAAAAGAGAGTAACCTTGTTAAACTATCCCTCTGCCAACTAAATGTTTTTGAATGATCACAGGTTCAACAGCTTCTTCTTATGTCCTGAACTTAAAATGTCTGTAAGGTCACACTACACAACGGCGAGAAAAACTGGTGATCAATCACCGGGCGACAAGCGATGACGCGTCAACCGACAAGTCGATATAGTCCAATGAATATGCAAAAATGCGAAATTGTCGGCACTCTCTGCTATCGACCTAAATGACATGTATATTGACGCGTTAGTGTACATTAAAAGTTAGGCTTTTACGCGCCGCGTACACAACGCCGACTCCATCAATCTTTTAGATGAGTTGGGTGTTTTGATTTCTTCAGCGAAGTTATGAGTTCGTCTCTAACTTCTCGTCTCATAATATACGGTATGTAGCGTGATAATATTTTTGTAGTTTAAGGACAGGGTACTATGTAAATTATTAGTCACGTTAAGTTTGCAATTCGTTAACATCAATTTTTAAAAGTTCTGCTTTGATTTCAATTGAGAAAGTTACCCTGTGACCAGGAAATTAAATTATAAAAATATTGTATATATTTTTTTTTATACAACTTAGGTGGCAGACAAGCACATGGCCCATCTGATGGAAAGTGGTTACCATGACCTATGAACGTGTGTAACACCAGTGGAGTCACATCCGTGCTGCCGACCCTGTAAGAACAGAGATTTTGTGCGCTCAGTTTAGAGGACAAAGCAGGACAAGCCTTTGGTCGTCCCACTGACAGCACAAAAACTCTCCAGTGAGCTCTGGCTACCTTACTCACCGCCGCGTATATAAGTGAATGTAAAATGAATGTTTCTAAGCGCAAAACTCGAGAATGCCTCGACCATTTGGCTATTTGTTTTTTCGGTTGTTCCTTAAGGCCTGTTAGTGTGGCGTGCTGCCCCAGAAAGGGGAGAGAGCGAAAATGGTGAGGCACATAAAATAATTTGTAGGGAGTCAAGAAATGCGCGCCTGAAAGAGAGCAGACGCCAGTAGGGTGCGCATCTCCCAAGATTCGGCCCGTTATAACCAAGATGGTTGGTAGGGCCATGGGAAGGAGGTGGGAATAGTGTTCCTTAAGGCACATGGAAAGTTTCGCGAACATTAAAGGGAAAAGGGTTCCGCTGGTACCAAACAAATCGCATCAAACTCTGTACAATTGATTTCATAGAGTTATTACCAATAGATGTAACGTAAGTACTAATATTTCAAATAACAATATTAGAGCAAACAAGAAGCCTAGCTCGCACAGAGCCAAGCTAGTTAGCGCCTAATACATATTCATATAGTTTCAGAGATGAGTGGACGGATTAAGAACATTTAAAGTTCTGTTAAACTTCTGGCGGGAATTTAACGAAGCTTTAGTTCAGCGTTTAAGTGAATAGTTTGAACCACTAAGGGCTGGTGACATACTACCTACTGTAAGATACTTTCATTCATTTAGTTCGGGAAATTGTTTTCCAGGTGAAACATTCTGCGAAGGTGCTAACGTATTTGTGGAATCCAATTAAGGGTTGCGTACGCAAATAATAGATATTAATGTTGTTTTGGTCTTTACGTAGTAATTATTTTGTTGGACAGATAAATGTTTAAAGCAATTGTGTTTTTATAAACAATCGGCATATATATTACACTCACGCCTGTATATTTGGAAAGGGGTAGGCAGAGATATTGGCTTGAAATATTTGAAATTTGCTTGCAAATACGCAAGAATAATACCTACCTCTAATATGCCTATGTTCAATGGACTGCAATAGTGCTAAAAGCATGGTTGATTCCAATGAAAAAAAATCACAAAATATAGTTCTATCTTAGTAACTCTAAAACTGTGTAGTTTATTTACGTCCACAAAAAGCTATACTTTCCATGTGAATCTCTCAAAATGTAAAGTCTGATAGAACATTGTTATTTCGTAGCTAAGTACAAAATTTGCATACATATGACAAATAATTTGCATGTAAATGTACGAGGTATTGAGACAATGTGTCTGGCGGCCATCGTCCAGCAACAAACTAATCGCACAAATAAGTACCCGTTGAATTAGAATACCTGCAGCGTTTCTGTTGCAAAAACTTGATTGGAGTTAATACCGCGGCCTTGCACGCGTGGATATATGTTGCCTTTCACGTAACGCATTAAAACCTATTCTAGGGATTAAAAATAGTCTAAATCTTATTTCAGACTATAGCCTATCCTAGCTTATTTAGCTGTTCAGACGTTTGAGTATTATTAAGTATTAAGCTGACATCTTTTGCAAGCCCACAAAATATTTATTACGTTGGAGAGTTTGCGAATCGCACTACAAATAAGTAGTAATTGGTTTACCTAAATCAAAGTTCACCAGATTTTAATCAGGCTCGTAATTTGACTCGAAGATAAAAGTTCATTGACCGCGGAGCTCGCAAGTCGCACCTATTGGAGATGGAGCCAATTAAAACTTTGTGCCGAATTACTTCGATACACTATACTATCGTATTGGTGAGCCTGATGCGTGAGGCAAACAACTTGAACCCAATAGTTTAAATGGTTTTTCAAATAGTAGAGACGGATAGGTATGATTAAAATAATCTTGGTTTCCGATGTTGGCAACGTTTCGATCCGTGTCGGTGGTCTATTTGCTAAACTAATTTTAATTTCAAAGATGGACGATTTTTAATTTTACAAAACCAGTTTGGGAGCTAGGAATTTTTCATATGTGTAAATGTATTTCTATTTCAATAAATAACTTTTATTTAATTTAAAAGAATTATACAATTTTAACGTTCATATGTGTTCTTTATGCGTCTAAACTGAATAAATTAAATTAAAAAAAAAAACTATTTTTAACTTTGATTTGTAAAGCTGAGGATTAATTCTTTGCAATGCAGTTCTTCTTTATTTTTTAATTCGTTTATTTTTTGTATTGTTTATTTTGTTTGATGCGGCAAAATATCTTGTATATAGCATCGTGAATCGTGATTCTATAAACTTCCAAACTATTTGCTTTTCAAACATTTCTGTAATGCGAAATATTTCCCCAAATGCAAGTATTTACCAAACGTATCTCAGTGAGGAGGTTGTGTGCAGTACACAAACATGTGACAATATTGCACATGTCTAGACGAAGTCCTTTGTCTCGTGACGTCTCGTCCATTGCCTATCCCAGATATGATGGCTCATAGCTCTGCGTTATCTATTGCATCTACTGTGAATATTTTCTTGATGTTTCATATCTTATTCCTATATTTGAACAAACTTATTTTTTATTCTTAATTCTTAATTCTTTATTGCACACAAACACTACAGAGGTCAAACACAAAATAAATATATAAGAAATATGTACAAAGGCGAGCTTAACTCAGTATGAGTTCTCTACCAGCAAACCTTTAAGTAGCAGAGAAGCAGTTAAAGTAATAAAGGGACGTGAAGTGTACATTAATTTTCAGATAAAAGAAGGGTACCTAAACAGGTACATACATATACACATAAACATACATACACAGCATACATATTACACCTACATACATACATACAAATATACATACATACATAAACATAATGCCTACATATAGACACATAAATATATTCAAACTACATTACTGTGATAGGAAATGTTCCCTTGTTCTTCTCCTAAAGACGTCCAGGGTATTACTACTGCGAATGGTGTGAGGTAATGCGTCCCAAAGACGTACAGCCTGCACCGTGAACGATCCATCGTAGCAGCAAGAAGTGTGTGCAGGTGTGCGAAGCAGAAGAGAGGAAGAAAGACGACAGGGTTTGCCCCTGGGTACAAGATACTCAATTTTTATGTGTAATCTTTGAATTCAATTAACGAATTTTAACTTAAATCCATATATAAGTATATACTTCAATACTGAAGAGAATAGATTAAGTATATTTTGTACGTAATATTGAAGATATAAGATTTGTACGTATTTTATACAACTTATGTGGCAGAAAATCACACGGCTCACCTGATGGAAAGTGACTACCGTGACTTGTGGATGGACGTGTGCAACACCATAGGAGACATACTCGTGCTGCCGACTTTGTAAGCACAGAGTATTTTTGTACATAACGAATAACTCAAAAGTGCTGGAACGATTTAAGAAAGTCTTTTGTCATTAGAAAGCTAAGTTGTCGGTGAGTAATATAGATTATATATCATGACGCTATTATTAAAAAGAACGGAGCAGTAAACATATCATTTTTGAAATTTATTAAATTACGAGCACATTGATAAAATGGGTTCAAAGAGGGCTTAAAATATATCACGAGCGAAACTACTGAGGGAGGGTCAGTCGAACAGAAGGTGCAGGATCAGAACTCCACGCAGTTGAAATCGCGAGTAACAGTTAGTTAGCAATATAGTAGAGGTAAGTTTCTAGTCGAGCAGCTTTATATTCCAGCGGCAAATCCCTGCATGCCTCACCTCCCTCAAGTGTACGTATTTATAAACCAAATTCATCCCTCTAAAACCTTTATTAAAATAGGATAATCTATTTGGTTTAAAAGCTTGGCCCTTCACTTGTATATCCATTTATTACCGAACCATTTTCAAAAGAAAATCCCTCACATGTCCAGAGTGGTGCAATTTATCCAAATAAATCCCTAACGTGGACCTATAGTTGTTCAGACACCTGAGGCAGGGTTCCGTATCACTCCGCAGACGACGTGGATTAATACTGGGCTCCGACAAAGACTTATGAGTTCCTTAACCCTTGCTGTTTAGTTTAGGGACTAAAGGTTGCTTTGGTAGGATGTAAATAATGTATCTATTGGTATTTTCAAACTATCGCTGTGAAAATTCAAAATTATATTCACATTTTGAGTCGGATGACAATCACTGGATTGAGTTTCATCAACCTAACCCATATGTCAATCATAAAGTAAATGAAAATAAATAAATAATATAATTATTGTTTCAAAAGTTACATTCACTTAACAGGCAAAAAAAAAAACAATTTGATAGAACAATTTTCCAGTAAGAACAAAAGGTATAAACGACCTAACTCCAAAATGCAGGCTATGCCTACATAGCCTGTATTCTGAACTATTTGAACAATTTTTTTTTCATTTACACAGTTACATAGGCAATGAACACAAAATTGGATAGAATTGTTGTGACAAGTAAAAAGAATGACAACGTGTGTTGCAATGTAGCTTTTGTTGACATTTTATGTACCCTATGAGACTCGGAAGATGAATACCTCACATTTGAGACCCAGTGGGGTCTAACCGTTGGGTCTGTAGAACAAAGAAAACTACATACATACATTCGACCAAAATCATTACCCACCCTGGCACAGACGGGTAAAAATCACAGTGCCGATAAAAACTGACATAGTGAGTGTGGTGTGTCGCCAGCCTTACCATTCATTATAAAAGTAATGGAGGGTAGGCGCACACGAGATGTTCTTCGCATACCTCTCGACGCTCTTGGCTTGCCAATCAAGTTGTGACCATGGGTGCTGCAAATGATCCGAAACTCGGCAGAAATTGCAAGTTCCATGATTTAATCGCGAAAATCCCGAACCGTTATACAATTATAAAGTATACATTGATTGTATAATATAATTGAATAGCTGAGAAGAATGTATATTTGTTTAAGCTTGCTCAATTTTATTACTGACGGAATGGATGCGATCGAAATAAAATACGTAGGTATATGCCCAATAAGCAGGATGAACGATACAGTGTACTAGGAAATAATTATCAGCTCTTCATTCTCAGTAGCGACACCGATTCTAGTAATAAAGATGAATATAAGAGAAAGTAGCTTATATTTCTTTTAATTGATCTGGTTCCTGAGAATTTTCTAACACAACAACATCTTATCCAATTCGCGTATCAAACCCAAGAGGTCGTAAACGTTCACAAGCACAAACAAGAATTTATACCACAGAACCAATAAACTTATGACCTAAGTAATTTTATTTTTAAAATAAAACCTTTATACTTATTCTGCATTCTGGTTTTCAGAATGATTGGGTATTTGCCTGTTGTTTAATTAAATGATTTAACTGAGTTTATTAAATTAAGAATGGTATAAGAGCGGTAGAAGGTGCATCTGTTCTTATTTTATTGTTTTTACTTTTAATCTTTTAATCATCCACCCAACCTATATAAGTATAGTCAATGAATTGAGTATTAAATATAATGACGTCACAATAAATTATGTCATACAAGTTTCCTTATAACTTACTTTTGTGACGTTTAGTAATAAGTAACTAATTTGACTATACTAGTCAAATCATTAATTAATCAAATGTGTTACGTAATAATAATTAACTGTTAAAAGTAAATTGCAAAGAAAATTTACGGTAACATTAATTTTTATTCAATTATCATATTAACTGTCTAAACAATGGTTCTATGTCTTAAAAACTCTCGTTTATAGTTATAAAGTATTATAGCACGAAAAGCTACCTACAAGACATTCATCGTTGCAAACACATAATAATAAAGAGAACTGTGCAATGGAGATGACTTTGAACAAAGATATTTGTGTAAAACTTGGAAATACAAAAAACCGTTGTCCATAAAAAATAGATTATATTTGTTAGGTAGCTAACAAAATGTGGATTTGTGAAAACCTAGCTGGTTCTAATAGTAATACTTAAGTATATTGTGACTTTGTTCAAGAAAAAGCTTACCTAATTAAGGTTGGGAAGCTTTTTCTCAACGTTTCCATCGAGTAAAGTAACGAAGTGCAAAACGAATAATTACTTAACTAGATTCGTTCTTAACACATTAAACTAGTTGTACAACTGTTTGTAGTGTTTCTACTCATTGCCGTATTTTTTAAATTTATGTTATAATTTATTTTGTACTTGCCTTGATGCGTTGTGACATTGACTAACTAACTAAACTTAAACTAAACTTGTACTCAGATAAATTATTTGAAATGATGCCCACAGCTAAATTCTATCATCGCACTACTTGCCATAGGCAGGGAATTCATCCTCACACGGAAGCGGTGCGCTCTGTGCGGTATGAAAGAAACTTCATCCCACGCACGCTCAAGCTGTGGAATGAACTCCCTGATTTCTTCAGGGTCGGCAGCACGTGTGTAACGCTCCTGTTGTTGCATACGTCCATAGGCCACGGTAACCACTTTCCATCCGAGACGTGAGCCATGTGCTTATCTGCCACCTAGTGGTATAAAAAAATTCAAGATAAAAATTATCCATATGCGAATTTAGTTTAGAGCGCTAATTTCACGTAACAAGATCATAAGCTCTCACTGATAGGTATTAAGAAAGTAATTACAAATATATCTTAATTAATACATATTACATAGGCACCCATGCCTGCAATAGTGTTCTTGTGACTTATCTTAACGATTCGCTCGGCTGACTTCTGAGGAGATTCGTGAGTGATGTATCACTCTGCTGGTTTTACACATTACGAATGTCAGATTAACTTGGCTTATGTGTGGAATTTCTGTAGAATATATTTTGGTTGATAAAATGATATCGCGATGTAGATAAATATCTTAAGAATAAACTATAACGGCAAAATGAAACTGTTTTATTTGATGAAACCGAAAATCAACTCTTGACATGTGACACTACACATCAAGAGCTGCCCAACACTAAGTAGTCCTTTTTATATCCTATTCAAGAGTTTGTAAACAAATGTAATATTATACTCTCTATTCCAGGTTACAATTATCACAAACATACTACTACAACATCAATGTTGAACCTATGAGTTCTTTACAGAATTTTCGAGTAACACAGAAAGTTGATTCAAAACGCTTTTATTTGCGATGCGAACGGGGTAAGGCAAAGCTATTGAAGTAGCTATTATGACGTCACGTTTGTCACACACGTGACAACGCTTGGGTTCCAATAGAAGTTCAGCGTGCTCGGTGGAGTTCCTTTCATTCGTGATTTTTGCACATGTTACTGGAATTGAATTTAGTTCCAACTATACAGTGGTAGACAGTAATATTGGGATACTTGTTTTCTTATATTTTAATCAATTGTCGTACCTACGTTAATGGATGGTTTATCGTATTGTATTGTTATAAAGATGTTACTAAGTGAGGATTGACGCTATCTATTTCAATCGAATACCATGCTTCATTTCACCATATTTCATGGTATTTCTTTCTACTCGCATTTATATTATGTCCTAAGTGAATACCACTTTTTAAATCTACTCCAAACGATTACCAATTGACTAGGACTTGTAATCTTTGTATTTCGTTGTATAGCTCTAAAAGAACCTTGTTCAAGATGTGTTCTCCCCCGCGTTACCCTTTTTTCCCATGGGTCATCAAACGATATATGAAAATGACCTAACACGTGAATACGTTTTTATGTCACCCCGCCATGGACCTGCAAATCTGCCCCTTTGTATTATTTAAATATCTACATTTAAATAGCTAAATTTCTCTAGTTTTTTGGGTAGTAGACAAGCACACGTCCCACCTGATGGGAAGTGGTTACCTTGGCCTATGAACCTGTGCATTCCCAGGGGCATTACACTAGTGATGCCGACTCTAAGTGCTGCTAAGATTTTGTTCCATAGTTTAGTAAAACCTATCAGTAACTCTGTAATGTAATTATCCACCTCAGTTTTACGATGTTGTAGTTTCGCTAAGATGCAAATTGTGTATTTTGTACTAAGTACAAAACATGTTCAAACGAACCTATGCAAAAACTTGAAATAAATATACATTTAGTTAATGAAAACCCATTTTCATTAAACAGAACGAACGATAAAAAGAACAGCTCGAATTTTTATGTGCACTGGGATCATTCGGAGCTTTTACACAAATATAGATCGGAGAGATCGAAACTTAGCTAGTTGGTAAAAAGTAAAAGGATTTAAATAAAACGTGAACAGTGTTATTGTCATCACCCTTTGTTGTGTCTGCTGGAAAACTCAGCTCTTCTATTAAAATTCTTTAGAAGAATTATGTCTAACTAACGCAAAGCTTAGTGTTAAACAGCCTATGAAACTACATAATAGGAGAGTATAATAAGAAACAATATTAACTACTTAGTCCTTTATACAATAATTTAGGCCTATTATTATTATATAGGGTATGACAATAAAATGTATTGTTTTGATCATTATGAGCAATATATTAATATGAGCAGTATGGCCTAATCTTGTAATTAATAATTATCTACTAACCATAAGACCCAATACTAACCATAATGACTTTTAATTTTAATTTGCACGCCATGTTAGTGGTAGGACATAGTGCACTAAACATAAGTAATTATTTTAAGATCTCTGTAAAACCCAAGTTCCACAATTGAATAAATAAAAAAATACATGCATACATTTCATTTGCTTGACGTTGGTTAGCGAACTCAACCCGTGACCACGGCTGGTGTAGCCTGGTCGTAACGTCAAGTAAATCAAAGGTATATGAAGAGCGCCTGCATACCAGCTTGACCCCTAAGACTCGGTGCAAAGACGGGCGTTGAGGCTGGTTGACAATCCTATACTCGCAGGTAATGTGGAACCTCTTAGCCTTAGGAGGGATTGTGCCTCGCTGTGGGTGTTCTACCGCCTATACAATGGTTTGTGCTCAGATGAATTGTTTAACATGATACCCGTAGCTACATTCTATCATCGCATCTCTCACCATAGGCAGGGAATTCATCCTCACACATTGCGACCCGAGACGGTGCGCACTGACTTCATCCCACGCACACTCAAGCTGTGGAATGACCTCCCTGCTGCGGTTTTCCCAAGCACCTACAATATGGGGTTCTTCAAGAGGGGCATCAGAAGGTTTCTTCGTGGTCGGCAGCAAGAGTGTTACACCCCTGGTGTTGCATACTTCCATAGGCCACAGTAACCACTTCCCATCAGGTGGGCCGTGTGCTTGTCTGCTAACTAAGTGGTATAAAAAAAATGTATGTACCTATACCATGATCGCGTTAATTCCTTAGTTTAAAAGTTACTTAGACCTTTATCTATTACTAAAATACACAAAAAAAATTTAAGCTGAAAAAAAAAAAAATTTTTAAGGAGTCGAACCATGTTCCTTCGATTTCTTTCTAAACTTTAAGCACAACTACAGTGCAAATAGATGAAGACTAAATAAGTACTTGTGAGAATTGAATTTATGCTATTTACGTAGCAAGTGCACTGACTGGACTCTGTGTACCCAATGTCTATGTTTAGACTGTCAATACACTAGAAATTGAATTGTATTTAAACCATCTCTTTTTTTAAATCGATTAAGATGGAAAAAATTTAAACGGTCCAGGCGGGATTCGAACCCGCAATCTTTCCCGTATAGGGGGATCCCTCTGACCACTAAGCCACCGAACCTCCGCCTGAAACCATCCATATTCTTCTATACATATATCCGTCTTACGGCAACTATTTGTTATAATTGAAATGTTCCTGTTGACTGATCGTTCAGATATTTGGTAAACACTTTTGGCAATGCCAATAAAAACCACAGCTACAAAATAATTCATGTCTATCAATGACAGCAATAACATTAGGCAATAAATTGGTTTGACCCAAAAAGAATTCTTTTTTGGGTTGTCCTGTAAATTTCCTAATTGTCCCTAATGTCACGTTGTACGAATGATAAGAGTCAGATAGAGGAGGCCCTGGTCCCTTAGCATTATCCAAAATCCAGGGATAAGTGGTAAACACGTCCCTTAACATTCCCAGGTTTATCTGCGACGATCTAATAAATGTCAAACCCCTGTCTCGCTTTCCTTTGTTTCGAGTGGCCAGTTAAATATGTGAGTTAAACATTCCATGTATTTGCATGTAAATTTTATCACATGGTTCAAGATCATATGTAAAATGCACACTTGTATCTCTATGTTAATATGTTAAGAACTGTGACATCAGTAGACAGAACCAACGTCCGCACTTAAAACTACGGAAGATAAACAATATCCAATAATATTTTTGTCTCCATTGTAGTACGCTATTTACTTTCAAGTACAAGGTTCAAATTTTCTTTTAAAAGCATATGGTGAATTGTTCATCATAGTTTCAATACCATGTCACTATTTATATAGAAAGGAACAATGTTCTACTACATACTTGAAGAGCACACTTCAAAAAAACGGTAGCAAAGCACTAACGCTGCATAACCTAATCATCTGACATTTTAACGCTTTACCTGCTTCCTGACTACGTACCAGGAATTTTCACTAAAAAACGTTGCACCAAAAATTTAAATTTAAAAGCAGCTCTTGTGTGCAGCTTAATAGGGAGATGCGAAACCGTGTGCAAAAAATCTCTGCGTAAACTAAATTACCTTTTAGCTATAAAATGAAAGGCAAATCTAATAGAAAATTTTACTTTATTTAAAATATTCCTCTAGTGAATATGTTCAAAGTCTACTCACATATCTCTCTGAAGGGGTAACGCTTATTTACGTCAATTAACTATATTTTCAGATAATGACAACCGTTTTCACTTCTAGACGATTGCATTTCAAAATAACAACTTATAGTCGAACCAACAATTGCCTGATGGGGAGTGGACACATGGAAACTTTACTGGCGTGGCTAACGTGGCTCTGGTAGAATTTCTTGAAAAACTTGACAGTGGCGTCTCACCATTAATAAATTTATAAACATTTACTGAGTCGTTGGCGTAATCGTTGGAATCGCCATAGAACAAAAAGGAAAAGAATTGCGTGACCTAAAGAATGGCGCCACCATCCCTTGGGTATTATGATATGACAATTCATATCGTGCGACTTTGATGTGCAATAAAATAGTATACATTTTGACAGTGACCTCCGTAGTTGCAAAAGTAGCCACTTCACAGAAAACTTGCACCTACACAATAAAAATTATCAAATACAACTTTTTTCCATAATACGCGTGCAGGCAAACTATTTGTAGTAATTATATTTGTTGAACTAATTCTGCTCTACATTTGCCAGTCATTTAACTAAAATCTAAATGATAAAAGAAGTTTTATTACCCGACTACGGCTTGTCAAAGAAAGGTTATGATTTTGACAGGCCAAGTATAATTTAAAAGCTAAAAATCATAGTCGAGGTCAGTTGAAGTCCTCGGTGGATACTTATAATAATCAAAGTACTAGACCGAAATCCAAAATGTAAGAGTACGGAAAGACTCTTGTTGGTAAAAAAATCCTAGATCTGATAAGAGTCTTAAGGTTTTGAGATTAAGGAATAAATCATCGAAGTCTAATCTTCTGAGATTTGTACGAAATTTCGTGCTACATAGCGCGTAGAAATGTACAAGTCACATCGCAGAAAAAAAATGATGTACACGTGACGTACAGAAGCGTACTAATTTCAATTCAGTAAGAATACAAAATTCTTTTTGATATAAAGTTCATGAGCATAATGATAGGAGTTCTACTGAATGTGTGCTCGAGTGTACCAGCGCTAACTAGCACCTGTGACTACCTTCAGAGCGAATAAATAGATGATATGACCTTTGTTACGCGTGTCTCTGCGAATGTGTATTCAGTCACTATTTGAAAAAAAAAGCAGTTTCGATGACAAAGAAGCCGAGTTCCTACTAATATTGTAAAAATGTGATATTGACTAAGGCTGGATGGGTATAAATGGATGACTGTTATTTTTTTTTTCATCTAGGACACGCCAACTTGACTTCACCTCGCCTGTTTATTTGTTACTATTTCATGTAAAAAAGAGTGAACGGAACGAATCTCGATACAAAGAGACTAGAGGTACCTATTACTTATCTATTTTAATATACATAATATATATGTATAAAATTCTCGTTCTAAAATTATTCTTGTTCCACGAGGTCATCATGGTTTTCCCGTGCCAATTGAGCAGACCGACTAGGGAAGTACCTCCGCCCTACAGAATGCCCGTGGTATTCTAAAGGGAAGGTGCTTCCCCAGTCGGACTGCTCAATCGGACAGAAATACCGTTGTTTTTTTATACCACTTAGGTGGCAGACAAGCACACGGCCCATCTGATGGGAAGTGGTTTCCGTGGCCTATGGACTTGTGCAACTTGTGTGTCCTACCTCCTAAAAAGATCCTCCTTTATATAATAAAGCCATTTAAATTCGGAAATATATAAATAATAAAGCCAGTTAAAATTGTAATCGCGGCATTGCTTGTGTCCACAGACAGAATAAAAAGGTCAACCCTTTCTATCGAGTTAAGCACGCACGAACTATGACGAGTCACTCATCTGAAAGATAATTTGGCGTCCATTTCGATTTATAAATAATTGTTTTCTTTTCTTTATAAGGCAGTACAGTTTTTTTATACTGTTTATTATATAATTTTATTAGCTTCAAGTCAAATTTAACTAACTTTATGTAGCGTAGCGTAGCATGTGGAACGTTCAAAAGATGTCAGGGTAGTGTTGTCGAGATGTTAAAGGTGAAACTCTTCGTCTGCTACTCGCAAACCTCTCGAGTTATTTAAATAGTACTCGTAACTGATATTAGCATTCCCGCTAACCATTCAAATCTGCGATCACTCGGCCGACTCCTTAACCAGTAAGTAACTGATGCTGCTTCAGCACGAGTATAAGCAAGCGTATTTTTAGAGTATTAAATATATTATGTCACTGAATACTCCCTTAAAAGGTAAATTTAGGTAAGTCAGAATTGGGAGATTTGTCGCGCTCTTGGGAGATAAACTCATTAGCTAATGAAGCCCAGCTGGTTGAAGATCCTCCTCATCTCTCTGAGGAATCAGTGTTAATTTGTCGCCAGGCATATTCAACTGACCTCTTAGTATTCTGTGCAATTTGTACCTTTCATTAAACTTGTTTCCATCCCCTGGGTTATATTTTTATATTTTGTAATACAAGTAATAAATCGTGTTTTAAAACCCATTGCACCAATCATGTTACGTTCCACCAATTACTTATTTTGTGGTTGCAATATTGTCACCGCGTAAATCTACAGGCTGTAATAATATGCTTGACAGTGACGTCACACCATTGTAAACTGATATAAGTGCGTAAGGTCACATTGTGTTGACAACGAGAGTGTTTCGAAATTGATTCAGGATTGCCAACAATTATATCAAACGAATAAAATCATTTTTTAGTTTATTTTTACACGTAATTTATTAGCAGCGTTGGAAGTATGTTTCTCGTCTAAATGGTGAATTAAAACGAATCATAACAACGTAATGGGTACAATTTTCTTTTGATGTACAGCATAAAAATTATTAAACATTGTTATTGTAGTAATTTATTACTCGAGAACAGTAGGTACCACTTATTTGGGTAATGTAAGTTATATTTTATAAAAATAAGGTTTCTAAAAAGATAAATAAATAAGTGGATATTACACGAATATGACATATATGAATAAAATTAATGTATAAAAAAACAAAGAGTCAAGAAGTACCCGAAACCGGCGAGACACGCGCGAAAACAATTATGAAAGTAAAATAATCGAAAGATGTATCAAGATGTAGCAAGTGGAAAATCTATAGTTTCTGCTTACCCCGCTGGGAAAAAGGTGTGCCTGTGTATTTAATATGTATACAAAATTATGGTTCTCAAATAAAATACCACCATTCTAGTAGTTCTAGCATCTGTAATGTTAATATTAAAATATAAACTTTTTGTTTTAGTAACAAAAACTTAAAATACGTAAAAGCCGTTCTATGGTACATTACACTGTGGGTAGCAACCCTATCCACATGTATCCTCTAATCGTGTAACTCGCGAATTTCTCTCCATCGATCACTGCCAAAAAATTGATGGACGAGCCCAAACACACTCCCAGATTGATACTGTTCCGACCGGTGACGTCATGTTCCACGCACTTCTGTGTCATTTGAACTCGGCGCTAAACGGATAAACAACAACCTGTAGATGCTACTTTAAAAAATAAAATCATTTATGATTTACACCTGCGTACTAATACTTAGTTACGTTTGGTTAACCAACAGAACTTTAATTTTCAGGATGTTAATAGTAGTGTTTATTACTTAATTTTCCTTTTATTATATGGCGCAGGCACCACGCGGATAACACGTGGAGATTCTGGGCCGCGTACCCCGTTCTGTGCCCTCACCCCGGGACAGGCCCCGCACCCCGGTACATATTACGTAGTATATTTATTTTTAACACGTATTATACTTAGTTCGACCTTTTTCCAATCGATATCCAATAAGAAGGAATACCTGAGTTCCACCAATTGGTTCGAAAAGATAACTCTAGCCCTTTCAATACTTAGACCCAATGCGGGTATATCAAAATTTATTCAGAAACATCTTTACTTTTCTTACATTTCTAATTTGTCAATTATAATTACTGCTTCAATGTTTGTGCCAGAGAGACTGACTTGTTCGGCACAAAACCCCGATAACATTATTACTCATAATAGTTTCATATTTGTAGGAACAGAGAAACCTATAATTATCAGAGCCTCAAGGGATTATTCCTAAGGATGTAAAGTAATTACTAAGAAGATGAACAAGGAAATGTGATGATTATTATTTATTACTCTTAAAGAAAAAAATTGGTACTTACATTTGGTGAAATATTAGTAGTTGGAGATTATGCTTCTGTACATTCTAAGAAGTTGATTAATTATGGAAATTAAATCAAGCTAACTTACTGTTACTAGTTTAAATTATCTTCTGGTTCTGATTCGTACGTACTGGTGTAAGTACTGGCCATCCTTGTGGTGACAGAGAAAGAATTACCGCTCCATCTCATCCAACGGGTGTCGTAAGAGGCAACTAACGGATAAATATGTAGACGAAATCACTGCGAAAAGAACTCGAAATAAAAACCCTGTACTAACCCTTCTGGCCAGCGCGGAAACAGAAGGCCAAAGCCTCCCAGTATTGGGAAAGACCTAGGTCCAGTAGTGGACTGCGATAATTTAATTCATTCTCTGGTCC
This sequence comes from Eilema griseolum, assembly GCA_963662185.1. Lineage (NCBI taxonomy): Eukaryota > Metazoa > Arthropoda > Insecta > Lepidoptera > Erebidae > Eilema > Eilema griseolum. The sequence continues at coordinate 27,602,119 of OY759240.1, forward strand.
AGACGGTGTCTACGCACTGATACACTAACTTTTCGAGTCTCTAGTGATCGTGTCAATACTCATGAACGCCTGAGATTGAATCATTTCAACTGAGTGCGTCTGTCAGCACAATTTGCATTTTGTTGTCTATCAAACGGCACCGTTGAACCCACGATTGAGCTCGCGTGACGACACTGGTGATGGATCGTGGGTACTTTTTTTTTTTTTTTTTTACGTGCGCAAAATCCCCACGGATACCTCCCCACCGGACCCCGTGGAGGAGGTTATGTCGGACTCGAACCGACTAAAACGCACGCCGCCTGTGGGTCGTTTCGGTTGCCGAAGGTGAGGTTGACAGGCATATCCCTCGCACCCCGGCCGACCCAGGGCCATCTCTCACGATCTGGCCCTCTTCTCGGGTGTGGGGACCACAGAGTCCCCAACTCGTCCCCGGAAACGGGGAGGCGCGCCACGCGCGCCGCCGCCGCGGCCTGCTTCTGCAAGGGTGACAGGCGGCTTCACCTGTCACCCCCAGGCCGGCGCTCATGGGGGGCGGAGGTCGTTCATCGACCTCCGACGCCCGAGTTGCCTTCGTGCGCGGGCAGCTTGTCTAGCGATCCTTCGTCGCTCTCGCTGCCGCTCCCGCCCCGCCTCCTCCTTCACGAGCATTACTTGCTCGCAGAAGGAGGCGCCGGCCGCCCACGCATCCGCGCAGCGAACCATCGCCGCGAGCAAGGTGGAGAGCGTGAGAACCCTCACTCCCAGGGCCGCCACAAGCTCCCGCCTCGGCGTCTCCCACGCCGGACACTCGGTGAGCGTGTGCGGACCTGAGTCCTCGCTCGCGTCGCAGTGATGGCACTCGGACGTTGGCTCTTTCTGCATCCGACGCAGATACTTTCCGAAGCATCCGTGCTCGGTGATCATCCGCGTCAGACGGTACGAGAGGCTGCCGTGTGGCCTCTCTAGCCACTCCCCCATGATGGGTCTTACCGCCGTTACTACGGCGTGCCCTGCGCTTGGTTGCCCAAGTCGTCTCTCCCATTCTGCCACCATTTCCCTGTGGAGCCGGGATCTCACGGCCCGAATTTCTTCGGGCTCGGGATCGTGACCCCGCTCCCGCGCCGCCCTTCGGAACCTGTATAGCGCCGAAAGGCATCTCGCTTCCAGGATCCATGGTGGCGATCCGGCGAGGAGACTCGCCGCGTTGAATGATATCGTGCGGTACCCCCTTATGATGCGGCACGCCAACTTCCGCTGCGGACGCTGCAGCAGAAGCATGTGCCGATCACTCAGGGTGTCCGCCCACACGGGACACCCGTACAGGGCCATGGACCGCACGACACCCGCATAGAGTCTCCTGCAGGAGTCATCCGGGCCCCTCAGGTTGGGCAGTAGCCGCGCCAGAGCGTTGGCTGTGCCCGCCAATTTGGGGCCCAGACTTCGGAAGTGCTTCCCGAAGTCCCACCGGCCGTCGAGCACGAGCCCCAGATATTTCATCTGGGGCTTGATGCCGATGAGAGTGCCTCCCACTGTGAGACTGGAACCAGGTGGTGGCGTGCGCCGAGGTCCATGAAAGAACATGGCCTCGGATTTATGCAAAGCCACCTCAAGGCCCAGCCGCCGGATCCGTTCCACGACTTGAGCAACCGCGGTCGTGGCCCTCAGGATCGCTTCGCGGTGTGTAGCCCCGCTCGCCGTCACTAGCGTGTCGTCCGCATAGCACGTGACGGCGGCGCCGTCCGCAAGCTCACCGCGAAGCACCCAGTCGTATCCAATGTTCCACAGTAGCGGCCCGAGAACCGATCCCTGTGGAACACCGCACGACATCTCACGCCGACCGACGCCGGTCGCACTTGGGTAGATGACGGCTCTCTCCGTCAGGTACGCCCCGACTATGCGGCGGAGGTAGAGAAGCACACCGTGGTACACGAGTGCCTCCCTGATGCAACTCCAGGGCAAGGTGTTGAACGCGTTGGAGATGTCCAAGGACACCGCCAACGTCACCTCGCCCCGGGCAACTGCCTCCTCCGCCAAAGTCCTCACGCGCATGATGGCATCCACGGTGGACCGCCACCGGCGGAAGCCATATTGGGCATCCGCCAGGTCCGGCCCCCTACCAGAGAGGTGCTCGACGAGGCGCTTCGCAATAACTCTTTCAAAGAGCTTGCCCACCTCGTCGAGCAACACAATGGGCCGGTAGCCGGACGGTTCGTCCGCCGGGCGACCCTCCTTTCGGATGAGGACCAGTTTCCCCGTCTTCCACATCTTCGGAAACTGGCCCCGCTCCAAGCATGCGCTGAGGAACCCTCTCAGCCGGGGTTCGAGACCGTCTTCTCCCAGAGCTAGGACCCACGCGCGGCCTGGAATGCCGTCGGGTCCCGGGGCGGTGCTCTTCTTGGCTCTAAGCCTTCGCACCGCCAGCTCCAGTTCTACCCAAGTGACCTCGGGGACTTCGTCGTCAACTACCACACTGGGCGCCACAGGCGACCGAGGTGGCGGAGTCATCTGCGGCGGAACGTGTTCCGCTCGCGCCGGGAACAGGGACTCGACCACTCCACCGAGCAGAGCTGGCTGGAGAACCCGGGTCAACGGCGGGGCCCGGGGGCGCAGCTTTCCTCTTACCATAAGGTAAGGCCGCCCCCATGGGTCCCGCTCCAGCGTCTCCATGAGCTCCTTGTAAGCCGCGGCTTTCGCCCGCTTAATCTCCGCTCGGAGGGCATCTCTGGCCTCCCTGTATCCCACATGAAGCTCCGCCACTCGGGGCTCCGTATCTGCGGTTCGGCTACGCCTCCTACGGAGTCTGGTCCACCGGCGGTGCGCGATCACGCAGGCTTGCCGTAGCCTCGCGATCTCCGCAGACCACCAGTAGACCCGACGCCTCGGACTATAGGGTGGTGCCCTAGGCATACCCGCATCGCAGACACGAGTCATGGCCTCCCGGAACCACACCGCCTCATCGTCGATATCGACAGGCCTGTCCGGCGCAATGGCCCAGGCCTGTACGATGGCGGCCTCCAGGAGGACCTCCCGATTCAGTCTCCCAAGCACCCAGCGTGGCTCGCGTGGGGCCGGTATGACCGGCGCATCACCCGCGGGGGGGGAGACATCAAACCGAACGTATCGGTGATCCGCCAGTGTCTCCACCCCCACAACAACACGCCAGTCCCGCACACGGTGCGACAGCGAAGCGCCTGCGAACGATAGGTCGATAATCGAACTGCGCTCCGCGGTCACGAACGTGGCTTCGGCCCCGCGATTCTGGAGAACTAGACCGTGATTAGCGGCCCAGCTCTCCAGAGCCCTACCTCGTGGGTTCGTGTGCCGGGACCCCCAGGTCACTGACCAGGCGTTGAAGTCCCCGAGCACAAGAACCGGATGAGGATGACAGGCGTTGACGACGTCGGTCAGTCGCTCCAGCGACTGCCGGTACTCCCCTATGCGTCGGTGTAGGCTCGGCGTGAGATAGACGGCCACGACCGCAATCTCCCCCACACGCGCCGCTACGATGCCATGCTCCCTTGCCACGACAACAGGGGGAGGGGCACCCATAGCGGCGTTGTACACCAGTGCCGCCGACCCGCCCAGGTCGACCACCCAGGCAGGCCCAAGGGGCCGGTGAGTGTACGGATCGGCGACAGCGGCGACGTGTATGGACCACTGTGCCATGCTCTGGAGCAGAAGACCCTGAGCATCGGCACCGTGGCCCACGTTCGCCTGCAGGATGCGGAGCTGGGGATCCATTATGGAACCATCTCCGCATCCCGCCGCGAACTTTGGGTGGAGCCCCCGCCTTGCGGCTTCGGCTCCCCCCCGGTGCAGGCCTTGCTGCCAACCCTATGGTCGGCCGGTTTGCCCCCCGCTGCACACCTGAAACAGTGCAGCGGAGCTTCGCATCCACCGGCCGTATGGCCGGGTTGGCCACAGCGGAAGCAGCGGTCACCGACCGTCACCGCCGCCGTGCACTGCACCCCCACGTGGCCGACCGACAGGCACCTGAAGCACCTGGTCGGTCGAGCCTGCAGGAGCCGGACCTGCACCCGCACCACGCCTCCAATGGCGAGGAAGCCCCGGTCGGCAGCCTTTTTGGCTGCTGCGATGGGGCAGCCGACAACTGCCGCCCCCAGTCCACGGCGGCCGAAGCGGATTGCTCCGACCTTCACCGCCTCTAGGGGGCAGCCCCTGGCCTCCGCCACGGTGAGGCGGATTTGCTCCGCCGTGATGGAGTCGTCCAGGTCCGAAATGCGCATTTCTGCACATTTGTTGGGCCTGGACACCCGGACGTCGGCTGCGTCCAGCGTGTCCCGAAGCCTAGCCGCTAGGGCATCGGCCTGGGGACCGCTTGAAGCGCCGGGGATCTCCAGTAGCCGAGCACCCGTCCGAGTGGGTTTCACCCGGATGGGGCCCGGCATGTCGAGAGCCCTCATGTCAACGCAGGCTCTTGCCTGCGTGACAATCTGGGCGTACTGCACGCCCCTCTCCGCTGCCTCCGCCGTCATCGTTAGCACGACGGCGGTTGAGCGGGGGACGCGCAGCCTCCCCGGCACTCCCCTCGCAGCAGCCTCAGCCTTCTTGGCAGTTTTGGCTGCCTTCCTCTTGGCCTTGCGCCGCTTCTTGGAGGCTCCGGCCAACTCCCAGCCTCCCTCCGGCGGGGAACTTGTGGAGGCAATCCCCACCGGGGTCCGGGCCGGCACTGGGGCTGAGGCTAGGGCTGGGGACTTCTTCCCCTTGCCCTTCCCTTCCCCTTGCCCTTGGCCCGGGCACCCTGGGAGCTCCCAGCTCCCACTTCGAGAGCGACAGTGGCTCGAGCGACCGGAGCGACAGGAGTGGCAGGCGCAGCGGATGGGCTGCAGGCCGACTCCCGCGAGGCCACCACCGCCGGACTGGTGGGACCGCTTCTCACCGCTCCGGCGTACCCCGTCGGCGGCGCCAAGGGCGGGCGGCGGCTGGAGTCCATGACCGCCTCCATGAACCTCCGGGTGCGCTCCTCCTGCGTCACCTGCCACCTCCGCTGCTCAGCCAGCGCCGCCTCCTGCCGCTTTTCCATGGCGGCCATTGCCGCCATGCATGCCGCCAGTGGGTCCACAGGCCTAGCCGGCTGCAGCACCGGCGACTCCAGCCGAGCGGGCTGCGCCAGTGACACCGGCCGAACCGGTGTCTCCGGCCGCACCGGTGTCTCCGGCCGCACCGGTGTCTCCGGCCGCACCGGTCGCACCGGCGGCCTTGACCGCACCGGTGTCTCCGGCCGTACCGGCGCCTCCGACCGCACCGGTGACCTCGACCGCACCGGTGACAGCTGCGGCACCGACGGCACCGGCCGCTCCGGCTGCACCGCTAGTCGCCGCCGCGCCGACCGCGTCACGCGCTCCGCGGGCAGCCCGGCGACGACCTGACGGAGATTCGCCACTTCGGCCGCCATCCTCTCCATCTCCTTGCGGTGCTCAGCCGCTGTACGCTCCACGCTGTTGAGGAGCTCAACTTGCCTCCTGCCAAGTTGAGCTCGCTCGTTCCGGGACTCGGCCAGCTCCGCCTTGAGCAGCTCAAACTGCTCAACGAGGCGCGTCGCAGCCAGCCGAACCCGGTCCTCCTCCGGCGTTAGAGCTCCAGAGCGGGCCCCGACCAGTCTCTCCAGGGCCTCCATCACGTCCCTGGACGTGGAGCCGTCGGTACGAAGCGCGGGCGCCGCCGAGACGGAGGGACTCGGCGGCGCTCTCACTTCTTCCCCGGCTGAGGCCCGTGAGGGGGCGGCTTTGGTGCCCCCACCCTGCACCTTGCGGCGGCTAACCGCAAGCTGCTTGGGTGGGGGGGGACGCATCATCTCGTCCCCACCAGAACTACTGGAAGACGAGTCGGTCAATGTCAGATCGAGATCCGAATCGGTCTTCTCTGGGGGGATGACTTTTTTCCGGCGGTTGCGCTTCCGCCGTGCAGATTTGCGGGTCTGCAGACCCACCGGGCTGTTCGCCCTGCTCCTCTCTGTGGCGGTGTCGAAGTCTTCCGACACCGTCCCGGCTTGGGACGCGACCTCCGCGTCGTGGTGCTGCGCGACCTCCGCGCAGACTGTTTCATTCGGTTTGGGATTGGGTTTTTTATATGAATTGTCCATGTAGTTCCCACGATTATGACGCGATATAAACTACACTTCCTGGGTGACGCTCATTCCAGGAAGCGGGGTACATACTGTGGAGTTCCCCAGGTATCCACAGGTTTTAAGCGACTTCGCTGTCGGGTTTTCAAGACTTTTCCTTGTCGCGGGCCGGCCAATTAAGGCAAGCCCCGCGGCCTTCAGGATACCGGCTTCCCAAGTGTGGCTAGCACTCAGGTCGTTGTCGATATCCTGGAGGTTACGCGACGCGGGAGAGCAGCCAACTCTCCCAACACCGACGGTGGCACGAATGCCTGCCAGCCTCTGTGCGAGCAGTAGGCCGGCCCGTCCCTGGATCCCATGGATCCTTGTGTCGCCCCCATGTCCCCTCTGAAAGCAGAGGGATACCGGGAGCGACAGGCTAGCCCTAAAAAGGGCTGTTTGGGATGGAAGGGATTCTACGAATCCCTTCCCGCGAGCCTTGCAGGTCCGCCATACTACGACCCCCTCAGGGTCAGCTAGCCCTAAAAAGGGCTTGTCGGGTTATTCGTCGACGGCTAGCAGAACTCCTTCTCCTTGGAGTCAGAGTCTACTAACCGTCGTCCAGGGTGCACCAGCCTCCCCGCTTCCGTTCCCCAGGACCGCGGTCCAGAGGGAAAAGAAACAGGTAAGCCAACGTGGAGGTTACCCAACCCGCACCCCGGATCGTGGGTACTCAGCTTTCATACTATTTAATGCATACACATTATTCAGTCTACTTTATTTTTTCAACACAGTACTCACCTGATGGGAAGTCGTTACCGAAGCCTATGGACGTGCCTATGCAACACCACAGGCGTCATATTCATCCTGCTGCTGACCCTGTAAGAAACTTTTAATGCCATTCTTGAAGAATCCTATTTTGTAGTCGCTTAGGAAAACCACAGCTGGCTTTTTTTAGCTTGATGATGTTAATACTTTTTACGTTTAACTTCGTATACGTATAGTGTGTCGGAAGATCAGCTAGGAACTCGTCACCTGCGGAATGCCGTTCTCCTATTTATATGAAATAAGGATAACTCCGCCTTGAACCAGTTCTCACAAAGTAATTCTAGTTTGAATGGCTTAAGCCCACTAACATGAAGTAGATTATTGTGTGTGCACAGGCTTCTAATCCGTACAATGCGCTCCAGGTATTACTATAATATTGTGGAATACATTAGGCTACACGTAGCATGTTGTGTACGGATGTAGAAATTTATTTACTACCTGTTGCAATTCATTATTTGCCTGTAAAACCTTATTAATTACAAAAAAAAACATTTTCACTTTGTTAGCTTAAAAAGTTCGCGAGTAACGGTCGGTCACGTGATATTCTGCGCGTGATGTCATCAAATAATATTTACGAAAAGACCAACCAACGAAACTGGTACGCTAAGTAAAATTTTTATAGTTACGTCACGCGAACCGTCAACAGATTTTTTGCGTTTTGCATAATGTGTAATTCAGATAAAAAATCTCAATTTTATTTTGTAGAAATAAAATATTTAAAATCATCTTTTTGTGAAATACATGTTTATATTTATTATTTACATATAAGTTATCATATACAATACATTTCATATTTTTTGTAATAATTGTCAAATACCCAATTGAAATATTTACATAAATCACCGCACTTTGGGAGAAAGTTCACTTACATATAGTGACGGGATCCCTACAACCAGTTTCCTGCCGGCTTCCCAATAGGTCGCATGATGCATACCAACTACATCAAAGAATCCTTTTTTACTATCATTTTACCTTTTTAAAAGTCTCACCCGTCGCGACTGCTAACGATGAAAGCCTTTTTTCCCATGCCATAAATCAAAAGTTCTACAGCGTGAAAAACAGTGACAAACAGAACAGGTTCATTCTCCTTACTAGGTGATTCACGCGAGTAGATAATTGCGCAAATTGTAGTATCGATACTATTTATTTTATCATAATCATGTCGAAATAATGCTGCTTAACGTCCCGCTTGTGTATTTTTCCAATCATTTCTCAACCTTCACTTTAATCTCGGTTATATCATCACACAGTCCAACCACCTTCACCGGGATCATCTTACCCCCCTTCCGACAATGCACTTCCAAACTTAATGTCTGTATTTGATTAAGATAAAAAAAGTGAAACAACTCATGCGGGACTCGAACTAGCGACCAATTTCTTAAAGGGGAAATGCTCTGACCACTGAGCTACTGCACTACTACTGCGTTAGTCGGCTAGTAACTAGACGTTAGTTAGCATATCAGACCAAAAAAATTCCCGTAGAGTTTCCTGCCGGAGTTTTCTCAGGTCGGAGCCGCATTTCGAACCGGTGGTCCATTTGCTAAACTAGTTTTTTTTTATACCACTTAGGTGGCAAACAAGCGCATGGCCCATCTGATGGAAAGTGGTTACCGTGGCCTATGAACGTGTGTAACACCAGAGAAGCCACACTCGCGCTGCCGACCCTGTAAGCATAGAGTTTCTGTGCCGTCAGTGTAGAGGACAAAGCAGGACAAGCCTTTAGTCATCCCACTGACAGCATAAATTCTCCAGTGAGCTCTGGCTACCCTACTCACCGCTGGGAACACAACACAAAGTTATTATAACCGCGGTATTGTGTAGGGCGGAGGTACTTCCACAGTCAGACTGCTCAATTGGGCGGAAATACCGCCGTGTCCTACCTTCATGTTTCATTTTGTATTGACGTTTTGTAAGTTCCGATTTAATGGTCAATGTAGAATAAATGATTTTTGACTTTTGAAATATTAATTGCTTAAAAAATGTGCTATTATAATATACAATTACTTACAAATTTATATAAAACTATGCTAACTATACAATATATACAAAAATGGAATAGAGAAAAAGAGGGAGACTGCAATTTTAGGCATCGAAAAATTCCTCCCCATCGATCTCTACTGGTTCCGTGCCCAGAAGGCTGACGGCATTACCACGCTGAATGGCGATGCCAATTCTTTGAGCGAGGTAAAGGCCAGCCTTAAAAATTATAAACCTGAAATATTCAGAATGTACAATAGACAGTTCATATCGCAAGATCGATCTGTTTATCTTCATCCAGAGAATGATGGCTTGCTTTATTAGCGCCGTTTCAGTGAGTCATTAAACGTTATAACTGTCTATTTATTTATACAGGCCGTTCACTCGTGCATAAAAGTTTACATTATCAATTGCTTTTGTTACAAGTGTCGAAAGGTAAGGTCGGTACTACAAAATAAAGTGTGTTGTTGACGTTCGGCGTTGAATTGAGAACTAATTAACAGGCTCCGTGGCGCGTGACACCTTTTATAAACGCTTGAAAGGAAATTAAAGGTAAACTATACATTTAAATTGTTATAAGTCTTTTGTACTGGATTACTGTATCGTAAATTAATTGCTTGACTTGATTTTTTTTATACCACTTAGGTGGCAGACAAGTACACGGCCCACCTGATGGAAAGTAGTTACAGTGACCTATGGACATGTTGTGTAATACCGACCCTTAAGCACTGAGTTTCTGTGCTGTCAGTGTGGATAACTCTGTCTGTATGTTCCGCTTTCACGTCTAATCTACTGAACCGATTACGATGAATTTTGGTACTTTTAATTAGGACTCACTAACTTGACTTCACCTCGCCTGATGGTAAGCTAAAGGCAAAGTCTCAAGAAAGAAGGTCACCATTACAGACAGTAATGTTAGTAATGTCACAATGGTTCGCGGCCTCATCAGATGCTTTTTCACGCCCCACTTAAAGGACCCGGGACTGTAGGAAGAAGGAAATACGTGGGCTGATAATGAATTCCAGGACTTGGTATAGGGGTAGATTAGACCTTAGGAAAGAAAATAAGCTATGTTTGGTCACGATAAACGACATCTATGCCGGCGGAGTTGCGGGCAATAGCTAGTCACTAATAATTAATATACTACCACTAGCGACCGCCCTCGACTTCGGATGCGTGGATCTTTACCCCCTTTGGGGTGGAGCCTAAATCCATTCTTAGCTGATATATAAAGAACCTACCTGCCAAAGGAGATGGATTCGCTTTCATACATTCTTGGGCCTAAATGTAAAAAGTTGAGAGTGGCCTCAAGCGAGAGCTTATATATTATTAAACCATCCCTGAAAAATCTGCAGATTTTGAACATTAGAGAGTAGAGTTATAAGAGATTTAGTAAGTGAGGTTATGCAAGAAATTAACATTTTTGAACTATCATTTCTACGTTTTCATTATAGAACATAGTTATTTTTATTGTAAAAGATTGATATTGTACTCAGGGATAATGTAAAAAAACTTACAAATAGATTTTAAAGATTTGTAATACAAAGATGTCATGTTAAAAAAAAACTCTTCAAATAATTATTATACTTTATTTTTCTTCAATAATAATTAGACTATCGTCTAAGAATTGCACAGGGGGAATTACATTACCTACCTTGGTACCAAGCCCAACCAAGGTACCATATAATTGACATTATGTGTGCGCAGCAGCCTGCAGTTCGTTTACCTACAATACAGTTACAGTAATGTCCGAGGATTGCTTCTCTACCACTTAGAGAATTGTCGACTAAGATGTATACAAAATACGTCTTGCGACTTATTTGTCTCATCTGAATGCGTCCCCTTAGCATCCATGCAGAATAAGAAGCCGACAACTCTCGAAGCAGACTGCTGCTAACCACCCTACACACTTCTATAATGAAGCCTTCATTACCTCTTAGATGCTCACCATAGTATGAACTGCCTGCTTTATCTGATATGTCCCTAAATATATTAGAATTCATTTACTTTCTGTAAGCTGGGGAAAATCATTCAAGTTATCATTGTGAACCGTAATTGTAATAACTGATTGACTGAAAGACAGGAAGCTGTCAGTTGTCACAGCACAGATTAATACGACTTATACAGTTGATAAACACGAGAATTATTTAATCGATTAACGAAAACAATTCAGAATTTATTATAATTACACTGTTATTATAATAAATTCTATTCTATCGTGGAATAAACTTAGTTTTAAGATTTCTCGTCTTCCTGATGTTCAATTGAACTGTTTTTTTTTAAATTTTGAAATAGAAAAGTATACCGCTTTTTTTAAGTCATATCTCAACTCATTACAATTTGGCCCAGAAATCCCCGTCCCCTTTCAAATCTGTAGGTGTAATAGTTTTTAAAATTTCGGGATTAATCAATAGTATTTAGCTTGTTTATGTGGATATAGATTGCTGGTGAGTATGTCTATGTTCACATATACATATACAACAATTCCTTTACATAAATCAACTCAGGAAATTACTAATAAAATGTACATGGTTGTAATTACGAAGTCACTTAAGTAATAAGTATAATTAAATGGCAGAACTCGTCGCGCCCGCTGACAATTTTATTTATATTTCATGCTGGCATGAAATGTGTGGTCAGTGTCTCTGGGGGCTCCGTTAATTTGACATGCTATTGTGTGCCTGTGTTTGTGTGAATATTCATTTGTACCCTCGTCAGTTATTATTATTGAAATAAAGCTACTTTTAATTCGCGATTCGGGTTCTTCGCGACTTACTTGGTTGATTTATTTGTTATTACCTAAAGCAGTCAAGTAATCCATGATAGAATCCGTTAAAATTATTTTATTTATTCATAAGTATTAAATAATACATATTCTCACACCTCTCTCTGCCCAGGGCAAGCAGAAAGAGTGCACATCTAGTAAATTGGATTACGAGATTTGCATAAACCCTGCTGTAGAATCTGGAAACATTAATTGGTGCTGCAGTCGGGTCAATAACGAAATTTTCCTCAAAAACCGGCAGGGATCAGTTTTTTACCTTTCACAGACATACAAGTTAATTTTGAATCTTATTATCAACACAATTCACAATACTGATCAGGCAGAAAAATTCTTGCACAAAAATAGTATGCAAGATAATCACCTAAATAAATAAGAAATTAATTTAGTTGTAAAAATTAGACTAAACCTAAAGCAACAATCATTAAACTAAAGCCAAAATACATCATGGAATTTCTCCGCACCGCATGTTTCTTGTGGTAGTGTTCCCAGAAGACTGACGTGGCAGCATTACCACGTTGCCTAAATTTAATAAATTTTATATTTCATTAACACTTAAAAGTGCTCGAGCATTTTTCAATCTCGTCTGAATATATATACGCGACGGTTTGCTCATACACAGTAAACCGCTTTATTATTACACTAAGACAATTGTTTATATCATCACTAGATGTTAACTACTATAGACGCAGTACGTAGAAAAGGTAGATTAACAGCGATCTATACCTGACACAAAAATGCTCCCGTGATTATGATGTCTTACGGTACTACCTTAAATTCATAACACGCGCAGACAGATAGTGAAAAGAACGCTCAAAAGGGATTTCACACACGACCTCTCTATAGAATTCCTAAAGTATATTTCTTGTAAGTTGTACTTTCATTTTTGGAAATTCAAAGGTCAGGTCAGGGCTAAGAAGGATTCCTCCATAATATAGATTCACAATAGTGTAGTTGAATGTATAGAATTTGACATAATGACAGTCGTCAACGCAAGTATGACTTGCGTTGACGACTGTCAACGTCAAATCTTCTACATTCGTCACTGTATTCTACAATACGCCGGCCAAAGAAATGCCAATTGTGTGGGGGGCATCACTTTAAGGAAAGGAAAATTTCATCAAACTGAGTATCACATTTTTTGCATTTTTAACCCCCAACGCTAAAACTAATGGGTGTGTGAAAGTTTGAAGTATCTCTGTGTGCATATATGTGTGCGTGCGTGCCTGCGTTCGTGCTGCGTGCTGTGTGTGTGTGTGTGTGTGTGTGTGTGTGTGTGTGTGTGTGTGTGTGTGTGTGTGTGTGTGTGTGTGTGTGTGTGTGTGTGTGTATGTGCATGTGTGTGTGCTATAGCTATGTTTGTAAAAAAACCCTACAAGATTGCTGCCGCCAAAAAATAAAAATATACATATTTTTTCAACTCACTCAATAAAAAAACGCTTTTGCCTAAAATTAAATTTTAAAATATAAAACACCTTCTTCACAAAAAAAACTACCTCCAACAAGTTGAAAATAAATTAAATATTTTTATTCAAGCATTACCATATCACAAGGGACAATTTTGGAGGTTGTTTTTTATGACGAGAGCTTTGTAAATTTAATTTATTTTTTTACTGTTGAGATATAAAACTGGCCTTTGTGTGACTGCACGTATAACTTTCTGTCATCTAACGCGGTGCCGTCAAACTCTCGTGCACTATCTATATACAAATAAAGTTTGCTAGTCCTGTAAGATACTAAACTTGAATGCAAGCGCAAACCGCAAATGGAAAGCCGCTACAGGCTTTCTCCTCCATTAAGTAGGCCACAGATGTGCTACGCGGCGTTCGTTAAAATTTACTGAAAGGTGTCGCACGTGGGCCGGTGGTGGGTACGTGCACTACCTTTTTCAGTAAATGCTGATGAACGGCATAATAAAAGTCTCATGGCGTGAGATACGGACCGCGATGGCAACAAACTGACCCTTTTTGATCAATATACTGCCGAGGGAACAGTGCACCAAAGCACATAGAATCCATCGTCTCACTTGATATCGCGATAATGGTATAATAGTGCGTAATAAAGGGTAATTATATTGTATAAAGTCACAACAAAATATTTAAATTTAGTGAAACAGGCTATAGTTATAATTGTCATTAACTAAAGAAAACCTGCTAGGTGGTAGGTACATTTCAATGATCTACTGTATTTTGCTCCTTTTAAGTACATATTTAAATATAAAAGTGTATAATCTTGTCTTAATTTATTATAATATCTAAAATAAGTTATTTTTCGTCGTAATCTAAAGTGTTTGTATCATTAAAAGTATAAATTAGTGCATAAGTAAACAATAAAACATTGACAAAGCTACCATTTTATAGTAACTTATAACGACTGAAAGTGCTCAAAATATGTGAAATATCAACTTTTGTGATGAATCTGGTGACATATCAATAAAACTGAGTGAGTGCATTAATGATTTGCAATGTGTTTTAATCAGTACTATATTTCAAAACTGCAAAATCATCTTAGCGCGGTTTATTTTTGAAATTTGTTTCATTTACATTGACACACTAGTGACACCTACCAAACGTGATTGAACTACTTATCACGAATTTCGTTGAGAACATAACCTTCAGACGCAAACGCAGCAACTCTGATCCAAACAAACAAAATGAAACTTGCACACGCACAAATTGCACCACTAGTACTTAACCGCAGATATCAGACGATGAGGACAAGGATACCGAGATTATAGTTAATTTCAAACACCGTATCGAGTCACTAGAAACTAAATTGACGGTGGCACATTATGAAATTGAAACCCTTTCCTCAGAAAACACTAGTCTTAAACAGAAAATTGAGTGTTTAAAAATTACGAAACAAAGTTCTGAAAAAGTCATTTTCACACACTTGAAATTGAATGTAATGACCTCACTTATGGACAACGACCACAAACACCGAACAGACCTATATCTATAATAACGCACTCTGATCCATTGCAACAGGCTAGCGCTATACCTGTTATAGAAAATTTATATATACCCACACAAGTGAAGTTTATTCGTGATGGCACACAGAGCGCTATAAAAATCATCATATTATACAATACAACCATACACATATAGCAAAGTATGTATATAGAGCAAAAATTAAAACAATAAAATTCTATAAATCGCTGAGAAAACAGTAGGTAGAACATCGGACTTGTCACTAAAGTCAGAATTTTAATTCGATTCCAGATTTGACATTAGCTACTGTCATTTTGTGAAATAATGATACCACATATCTATTATATGATGAACACAAAAACCGATAAACAATCAGTGTGTGTGCCATCAGTGTGCCAATTAAAGACTAAATTATTGATTTTTATTTAAATAAATACATAATTATTCATAATTATTATTTATTAATTAGTAATCTCTGCTCTATTTTATAAAAAGTTAATATTTTTGTTTTTATATTAAAAACAAAACTTATAATAAAAGAGCCTAGATAGTTTTCAGTATTGGCAACCCGTGCGCGCTCGAGCAGCTTGTGCTCGTGCATTCTCCCAGTCCAAAGAGAATACAATACTACGTAAGTATGTCCCAGTCTAACTGCACGAATATCTTATTTCATTGTGAATCGATATTTTGTTATTTTGTTGGATTTTTGTTAAAGTGTTGTTACGTTGTGTTTGTTGTTACGTTTATAGTTTTTTGTGAACTTTGAGTGAATCTATTTGTTTTGGTTTTCCATTTAAATGGATCCTCAGCCAAGTACATAACAAAAAGACGTGGATGTTTTCTTGTCCCCAAGAAAAAAACGTCTACGAAAAGCTTTCACTGTTACTGAAAAAGTAATGATCCGCAACGCCTACAAATACGTGAAAAATGAAATTTCTGCACAATTGGAGGCCTTTGAAGTTGTGGAAGAAAATGAATGTATGAGCAAAGTTGCTGACATATTGGGAATAACCTTACGCTCTGTTTGTAACGTTTTGAAGGAAGTAAATAAAGGTGCGCCGCCAACTCCTCCTAAAAAAACTGGACCAAAGCGAAGTTTCAAAGATAAAATTGATGAATTTACATTCTCTGCAATACGAAGAATTGTTCATCAGTTCTTTTACCGAAATACACCTCCAACCATTGCAAAGGTTAGTCAATCAGTCAGACAGTATTATTTTATACCTACATCTTTTATATATAAGTAATGATTCCAAGCTATTATAAAATTTACTATTTTAGATTTTACAAGTGATGAACGATGATTCAGAAATGCCCAAGATTTCCAAAGACACCCTCAGAAAAATTTTGAAGCATCTTAATTTTAAATTTGTTGCACGGTCATGCAAGAGCACACTTATTGATCGAAATGATATAATAACATGGCGCCAGCGTTACTTGCGATCTATATGTCAGTTTCGACGAGAAGGGAGACATATATATTACCAAGATGAAACTTGGGTTAACGCAGGTAAGGCTAACATTTATACACAAAATGAATTTATATACATTTTACATTAAATTTAATAGTAATATTGAATGTTCATGTACTATATTTATTTTAAGGTCATACTGTAAAAAAAACTTGGGTGGACAAGAAAGTCACATCATCTCGACAAGCGTTCTTGGAGGGACTGACCACTGGATTAAAAAATCCATCTGGAAAAGGCAAACGTCTCATAATTAGCCATATAGGTAGTGAAGAAGGCTTCCTGGAAAAGGGGCTCATGATTTTTGAAGCAAAGAAAAATTGTGAAGATTACCATGATGAGATGAATGCAGTTTGTTTTGAGGAGTGGTTCGCTGGAGTCTTACCAAAATTAAGACCAAACTCAATTGTGGTGATGGATAATGCACCTTACCACTCCCGAAAATTGGAAACGGCACCAAAAATGAGCTGGAAAAAAGCTGCCATTCAAGATTGGCTTTTAAATAAAAATATTCATTACGAACCAGATATGGTTAAAGGTACGCTTTTAGAATTGATTCCACATAACGAGTCTTTTAATAAGTATGTGTAGACGAAATGGCAGCACAACATGGGATCACGGTTTTAAGAATAAGAATTGATATGGGCGCAGGTAAAGGGGCTCAAAATAATATAACCTTCAAATTGACAGACGTGAGAAATTTCTTTCAGGAAGGCATTAAAAAAATTACGGCTACCGAATGGTCTAAATGCGTATCCCATGTTGTCAAAGAAGAGGAAAAAATGAGTAGGCTAGATATGTTAATTGACAATATCACAGACACATTTATAATAAATGTTACAGAAAGTGACAGCGATAGCGATAGCGATGACGGCGACAATTTATAAAATAAATTATTACCATAATACATCTATCTCTTTTATTTGTAATGATCCTTCATGATCACATTTTTTTACTTATCTCACACACAATTATAAAAGTAAAGTCTCAGATTGTTAATTAATCGTCAAAACTAAATTATCGGTTCAGAAATATTTAATTTCCTGATAAACTTAGTTTACGAGAGTAAAATTATAAACGAGAAGAACTGTATTACTTATGCTGTACTAAATATTTCATTGACATGTATTACTATTGTTCAATGATTTTTATTGATTTACATTACAAAAACCGCGGTAGCCCAGTGGTATGGGTAATGGACTGCCGAAACGAGGTCACGGGTTCGATTCCAGGTTTTACCATGGCACACACCATTGACTTTTCAATGCTTTTCGAAGTATGTGTGTATTTATCGCAGGTTTATAAGTGCCCGGTTCATGGCAATAGGCTCGCCACCTATTACATTGGGACCTAAACATAAACTGGCGAAATGTGGGTGCTAGCACCTCTGCCTACCCCTTCGTGGATATAGGCGTGAGTTTATGTTATGTTATGTTACATGCATGCTCAAATAAATATTTACATACCAAAATATAATGGTACGAGTAGAATGTACACGAGACGCCACATATTTAAGACCATTCTATGTACCTACATTCATGTGAATAAATAACTTTGAGTTTGACTAAAAATTATTTGATGGCAAACAAATTAGACTAAGCAGACATGTTTGTAAATAGATCAACATAAAGAGCCGAAGTCAGTCTGTCTGTCAGTATGAATTATGTCTTTTTAAAATATTGCGATGTAAATTCATAATTATACAACGGTTTGGGACTTTTCACGATTATTGAATGAAATTTTATTCAAAATTGTCGACGTAAGACGGATATATGTGTAGAAGAATTTGGATGGTTTCAGGCGAAAGTTCGGTGGCTTAGTGGTCAGAGGGATCCCCCTGTAAGGGAAATATCGCAGGTTTGAATTCGCCTGGACCGTTTCAATTTTTTCTATCTTAATAGAAATTCGCGATTAACTCATCCGTTGCAGCACCTGTGGTCACGATTTGCCTGGCTTGCGAGCGTCGAGAGGTATGTGGGGAACATTTTGAGTGCGCCTACCCTCCATTACATTTATAATCAATCCGAACACGAATATAATGAAAAAATTATAAGTTATGTCTGTTCATCAGACTACCACAAGACGACAGTCGGGGCAAATCAATCGGAATTAACACGCCATACTAAAACAACTTGCCGAAAACTATAATGTTGTCTTCTGTCAGCCCTCTAATTATCCTCCTTGGATCTCACAGGAAATTCGTTAAATCGTTTAAAATATAAGTACAACAACTGAGACAATTAATGATCGTCTCCATTGTCCCTCAGTTTTCCATTAATAACAATCAGTGACGCGTTTGCGACGCGCCGTCCTGAGACGTCGAGGGTCTGTCACACTCCTGCTGATCATCGTTTGTTCCCGTCGTAAACACGCTAGCACCTAATCGTCATTAATTTTCCATACGTTAATCCAAAGTGCTTTGGGTATCGTTTTTGCGTTTCCGTGATAACATTTAATGTATTAGTGGAGAGAAAATGGTGAATATAGACTCTTATTATATAATACCTCGAAAATCTAAATGCTTTGTTGAGTCCACATAAGTAAAATAATATCGTTCCCACAATTACCAAGTTTCTGTGAGCTACAGGAACGGGATATCTTCGTACAGGATAACGACATATGCAAGCATACCATAGCAATGTGTAGATCCGTTTATTGTTTTAATGGTATATTTATAATAGTATTGTTAGGTCCTCTTCTATCATAAGTTATGTTTGAATCAATTACGTTACAAAGAGCAATGTCTTACTAATTATAATATACAAACAAACGTAAAAGCAACTAGTACCTCAGCTAAGTGATTTAACGTTCAGAATAATGTTTATAGTGCTGCATAATTTCAATAAACTAAAACAAGTGTTGTATTATCTCAATTCCTCTGCACCTCACTACAACTGTCCAGTACAATGTGGTACTCAAACATACATAATTCTTCACCAGCCCTTGGTCAGGGACAGGCCATTTCTCATATTCAAATCCGTTTGATTTATGAACAACTATTATTTACAAATTTCCGTAACCGCTGGCACAGTGACACTGATGGCGCGTGAAAACTGTGCGATCTTTAGTTTTTCTTGTGAAGTGAAAACTTCTTTAAGATTAGTATTGAGTGATATTTGGTAGAGGAAAATCTTATAGGTTTATCGACTTGTTGATGTCTGCAGCAGTTTTAGAGGATGTTTTGTTTTAACTACCAGACATTTATAGGGAATTTCCACTGCTTATGATTACTACCCGACTGCCGTGAAGAAGTAGGTTATTTTAATTGACCGGTTTCAGGTAGGTCCGTTTTTTTATATCGTGCTGTAATCCCCACGGGTATCGTTTTTCTCCTACATCACATAATAATAATAAAATAATAAGGGATGGGGCTGTTTAACATCAAAGAGATGTATACAGCTGAGACTCAGGCTAATATATACGGCTCAAATCAACAACTAGTGCCCGAAAGATGACAATAGGCTCACCACCGATATGGGACCGAATACAATGATTAGTGACTTTTTTTTATATAAGACATTGGTTATTTAAAAGTAAAAATAACACAGTTCTAATTTAGAATTTTCCTCCTCATTTTTTGAGAGACAAAGCAAATTATCGTACCTCATTTAACAATGGATCTGCACCGACAACATTTTCGTGCGATGATTTTCTACGATTTTAAATCTGGTTTAAAACCTGATGAGTCATTTGCTCGATTTCAAATTGCTTTTATGGATGAAGGAATTTCAAAAGCAACCATCTGCCGCTGGCATAGGGAGTTCAAGAGCGGTCGCCTTACATTAATTCAAGAAAACAGGCGAATAACATACGACGAGATTCAGCATACACTGCAGATTGGTTCGGGAAGCGTTTACAAGATCCTACACGTGAGGAGGATAGTGTCACACAACCTCACCGAAGCTCAAAAGCAGGCCCGCGTGGACCGTGTGCCATGGTATGCTTCTAAAATTTCAGGCTCATCTCGGCGCGTTTACGACATTGTGACTGGTGACGTGATCCTGGATTTATCTATATCTATCCAAAAACAAAGCGTCAATCGAGAGTTTGGCTGTTTCAAAACGAACCTTCGCCTACGAAAGTTAAGCGATCGAGAAGTGCTGGGAAAATTTTAATCGCTGGTGTCTTTACTTTGACGGGGTATCAGATTTCTATTCCATTACGAAATCAAAACAGCATCAACGCCGAATGGTATACCCCAAATTACTTGCCAGAAGTTTTACTAGCAATGAGCAACAAGCAACCGAACACCAAGCTACACGGGGTACTGCTTCACCATGATAACGCGCCCGCGCACTCATCGGCCAAAACCCGCGCCTCCTGCGTAGCAGTCGAACATTAGAAAGCGGTAGACCGCTACGCCACAGAGGCCGGCAAATAAGTTCCATGATCATCACCACACAGTCCTTCCACAATTTTACATACATATATTTACGAAACAAAGTTACACGTAACCTTAAACGGTCATACATATTTAACTAAAAGCTTAAACACACTTTAATGGGTTTTTCATATTTTACTCTAAACAACAAAGTGAATTATAGTTTTAGGCAGGGTTTGAGCTTATAAGTTACAAGCCTCTAAGTTGAGAACACACTACTAATACCCGCCGTCCCTTGCGAACTAAAACGATTTTGAAATTAGGAGTTTGATATTTAGGTACACTAGAAATTTATTGTAACTACTTAGTTAGTATCAGTAAATGAGTTTTAATAACCGATCCGACCAAATCTATCAGTCTATCGTAGCCCATGAAGACAGTCATCTCCCCAATGTAGGGCTGCTTTAGCCAACCGTTTCCACGCTGACCAGACTAGTTGGTACAGGGTTTTATTTCGAGTTTTCTCTCTCTTGCAGTAATATCGTTTGAGTTTTTTTCGACCAACCGAAATCAGCCTCTAGTATACCCGTGAAACCCTCCAGATATAATTGACTTGGGTTACACGGGTATAATGGCCAGGAGTCGATTTCAACCCTTCGATGTTAAGGCCGACTCCTTAGCCACTTGTGTGGAATGTGTCTTTACAATATCATTAATACACATACATACATAAAATCACACCTTTATCCTCGGAGGGTTAAGCAAAGGTGAATTAACACCCACATTTCACCATAATTGTATTCGGTCCCACATAATAGGGAGTGAGCCTATTGCCGTTTTCAGGGCACTATTGTTGCCTCGAGGCATGCATCTGAGGCTGAGTCTGGGTTGTATATATCTGTCTGATGTTAAACAGTCTTATCCCTTAGTCTCCTTGTGCGACACCGCATGGGAAGAGATAGGGTGGTCCAAATTCTACTGTGCCAGGAACCACGCGGCTACAATATCACTAATAGATACTGTAAATCACTTTTATATATCACTTTTACAAACGACTGACTATTCGTTTTTCACTCAGTCATCGGCTACCGAGCGGAGTCGCGGCAACTGCTAGTGTTAAATAAATAAATCATGAAAGCTATTATTTCCCGGTCACCAGCTCCCTTCACAGCGCGCGCATCAGCCAATCAAATGCTAATTAATGACCTGCGACGGCCCACTGAATAATTTTCCACCAGCACGCCTGCACTTTGTTGTATAATGTATCATTTTCTGCTGTCAATGCTGTTCGGAATATATGAAAACACAACAAACACACAGTCCGTAACATTATTATATTTATGATTACTTCATGTTTATTATTATAACTTGCATTTTATACTTACAAAGATGAAGGAGTATAAAGGCTTGGATGAAAAATTGTATAGATTTTGCTTTTTTAATGTATATATCTATAATCCTCTATATAAAACAACACACAACAATGTATACGCGTGGTTCCAGGCAGAGTAGAATTTGGGCCACCCCATCACTTCCCATGCGGTGTTGTACAAGGCGACTAAGGGATAGGGCTGTTTAACACCAGACAGATATATACAGTCCAGACTCAGCTTAGATGCATTGCTCGAGTCAATAATAGTGCCCGGAAGTCGGCAATAGGCTCACCCCCTATTACGTGGGACTGAATTCAATGATTGGTGAAATGTGGGTGTTAATTCACCTCTGCCTAACCCTCCGGGGATAAAGGCGTGATTATATGTTTGTATGTATGTACTTGCATTGTAGGTAGTGATTTTATATACCGGAAACCACGCAAGCAATACTATAGAGCTAGGCCAGATGTAAACTGAATATTCTAATATCCTTTTATTTGACATTCGGTACATTTTATTACTTGTGGCGTTACCACGGATATTTTCTATTTTGTGGGCGTTAACAACATTAAAATTAATACTTACATCTGCGTGTATCTTAATAAATTATTATAAATATTATAAATTGTAGACTGTTTAAAATCATTCATGGTTCATCTAAATTGAACACAATAAATATTCCAACAATATTACTAAATAATGAGGCTCTGATATTTTCTTCATCAATCTGTT
This sequence comes from Eilema griseolum, assembly GCA_963662185.1. Classification (NCBI taxonomy): domain Eukaryota; kingdom Metazoa; phylum Arthropoda; class Insecta; order Lepidoptera; family Erebidae; genus Eilema; species Eilema griseolum. The sequence goes on from OY759240.1 coordinate 27,624,574, forward strand.
AATACAACGTTGAGAGTTTATGAGAAAGCTGAAAGCCAGTAATCGAAATACAATTAGCGACAGAAGTGCTTCAACACATTCTAATAAATATACACAGTTAATATTCCCAACGAAGCGCAAAGTGTAAACAAAAATCAGTACATGTAATTTTTTTACCATTACAATGATATATGTCTTACATACTTACTTCCTATTTTGAATTGGGAAACATATTTTGTCAGTAAATTTTATAAATTGTACTAAAAATGGGAAATATGCCGTCAAATATATTGGTCACCAAATATATCGACTATTGTCTGCAGAATATGGCCTTTAGGTTGCTTAGCACCTTTAGATAAATAGACGCCATTGCCGTCTCTTGGACTACGTTTTGCGGCTGGTTGACAAACCAGATTATTTTTATCCTCTTTAAAATCACTGTGCTACAGTCAATAACTAATCATACTTGCATTTTTATCTAACTTGATACAAAAGGATTTTGATAATCTCAGTCTTATACGTGACTCTCTGAAGGTCCAATAGCAATCCATTCACACAATTAAAGTAGAAAGGTTTACAACCAGCGATCTCTTACACACGGTTGTAAAAGATAAAATACTGTAATTTGGCAATTGGAAAAGAATGGGTGTGAGTTTTTATTGCATGCTCGGCGTCGGAACGCACTTTGCGCGGAAGGGAGTGAATATACTCGTAAACATACGTTCAGAATTCTGTAAGTACCCAATTTTATTGAAATATTTCATTTCGTTCTGTCCTGTAAGCCTATTGCAAACAAACGAGCACTTTTTCGTGGACTGTGTGTTTCATCTGAATAGGTACGAAATATAAAATCAAAATGTATGGTGGCTTTCAGCTGTTTCTTGTATACCACAATGATATGAAAAACATAAGTCAATGGTGATTGATGGCACTTGGTGGAATATATTATTACACATATTGATAAAACACTTCTTCCACAATATTTATTTTGAACCTGACCAGTTTCGCCTTACTATTTTGTATGACGTGATTGGTTATCTCTTTCATAATTCCCTCCCAAGCCTGAGAAAAGGGCACTTTACACAGGAGGTGGACAGGTGCACCAACGGGCAGGTGACTTTGACTTGGGCTAGAATCTTGCCCCTTTCACGTCCCGTATAGCTCATAAAAATAAGTTAAACTAATTGATTGAAATGCTGCAAAAGTATACAAAAATACTGAACATTATTTCTTTCACTGATTTATTGGCATTAATATGAAAGCGTAAAACATATTTAACAACGAAAATAACGTTATTGTGACCAAAATGTAAATAAATGATATTCTCGGAGCGTTTGAAGTTCAAACACGTTGTAAGTTCTATTGGAGACGGTGTTCCGGGAATTCCAATAAACGTAATGTATGCAAATAACACAAAAAGAAACATGTGAGCAGCCATTACTTGCGAAGTATTTCGATGGTAGTTTTGTGTGTAATGAGGCGCACTACAGCCTAGTAACTGTTCAGCCGATGTACTGTAATATAATGTTTCTATAACGTCGCAAACCGTCGGCTAAACTTTTAAGTCGTTTTCTTCTTGGTACTACTAGCTCTGTAACTGTCGCGTGTTATGTTTTGCAAGTAAAGTTTGTGTGTCCTGTCTTCATTCAGGTGTAATTACAGCCTTTACCCATGAACTTTTTTCATAATAACCTTTTGTTTTATGAAATTCACCTACGATTATAATGCAGCAAATACCTAATAACGGCCAAAATTTACTAGTCCAAATACCACGGCCATGATAATGGCCGCGTGGTTTCTAGTGGAGTAGAATTTAGGCCACCCCATCTCTTCCCATGCGGTGTCGTACAAGGCGACTAAGAGATGGAGCTGTTTAACATCAGACAGATATATACAGCCCAGACTCCGCCTCTATGCATGGTTCGAGTCAGCAATAGCGCCCGGAAAACGGCAATTGGTCTCACCCCCTATTACCTACATGGGACCTAATACAGTGATTGGTGAAATGTGGGTGTTGATTCACTCTGCCTATTTTATGTATTTATGTAGAAATCTCGTGTTGTGTTTCTGGCGGTGACTAGGGTAGCCAGAGCTTTCTGGAGCGTTTTTGAGCTATCAGCTCTTTTCTGCACTCCGCGCCCGCGTACCTTACCCGGACTGCTCTCTCACTGAGGTAGCTACTGACAACTCGCCTCAAGTTTACGGGGCACTTTTCCTCAGCTAGTCGTACAATTATTGCTGGCCACCATGCGCTGTCGAAGGCACCCTCTATATCCAGCAACACCAACGTGACAATCCTCTTTTCACGAAGTTTGCCACAAATGTGCCGCACAAAGTTATAGAGGGCGTCTTCGGTGCTTCTCCAGGGCATAAAGCCGTACTGACGAGTACTGATCCGAGGTAGCAAATAGAACTTGAGCCGAGCTGCCAGCATCTTCTCGTACACTTTCCCCAGGACAGGCAGGAGCCCAATCGGCCTGTACGACTTGGGGGAGTTGTACGAGTCCTTACCTGGTTTCTGTAAGGCAACCACAGCCGCCTCCAAGAGCAAAGGGTTGTCCTACTTTGACTTATGCACGGACGGGACAGAAACTCTCTATTCTTATAGGCTCAACAGCACGAGTGTGACTTCCCTGGGGTTGCACACACCCATAGGCTATGGTAACCAGTTTCCCACCCGTTGGGCCGTGTGCTTGTTTGCGACCTAAGTTAAATAAAATAAAAATTAAAACACCTCCATTCCTAAACAACTGTGTTCAGCTTCGATAACAAATATCTATTACGTGAATAGTTTTCGAACTGACATGCTGAATTAAGAGTGCAACTAAAACCTATCACATACTCCGCGCACCTGCGACGCCCAACAACGCCACTTCCAAGTCTGTGTTGAAGTCGTGTGATGTAGTGAAGTATTCGCCAACAGATCAGGGAGGCTACCACCATCTACAACAATTTCATTTCAATCTTACTTTGTAACTTTGATAGGTAGTATGAATTGAACCGTCAGCGTCAAAAAATATTTCTTACAATGCTGAATTTGTTAGATTTCCACTAGAATTTAAAAAGAGAAGACGGTTCTTACGGGGTCGGCAGCACGAATGTGATGGACGGCCCTGGTGTTGCACATTTCCATAGGCCATAGTAACCACTTTCCATCAGGTATGTACGTATACTTTTCTGTCACCTAAGTAGTATAAAAGAAGAATCACAAAACAAAAAACACAAAATACATGTATGGACGACGTAACGCGACAGTCGGAGTTCAATGAAAGTAAAATGAGCTAGATATTTTCTGAGATTTTGCCTTCAGCTTACTTGTGCTGTACTGGTGAAGCAAAGTCTAATTGACGTGTACTGTATAAAAAAATATTGCTATAAGAGATGATACTCGTAGTAGGCCCCAGTGCAGTGTGTCGGAACTTGGAAAGTTCATCAGGTAATGTGCGCTTCAAGTACAAATACCGTCGCTTAAGTGATAGTTCTCTGAGAGCGTTCGCGCGACGAGGACTTCCGCAGTTACCTTCAGTTCACAGATCACAAATTCTGACTTCCCAATTGCTATATTAAATTACAAAACTAAAATAATATCCTCAACTTAATTCTCAAGTTGTTAAATGTTTGCCTGTTTTAAGAAATTGCTCTGTGCGATAGGGGGCCAATTGAACCCTAACCTATTTGCGGGAAAACGGTACTGACTACATGTTTTTTCTGTATGTATCTTCTTGTGTACAGACATTAAAAATATATATTATTATTATTAAAGTTAATTCAGATACGTTTAATGATTAAATTATATTAGGTGTAACTATAATAATGATAGAAACTGTGGACTAGTGGGGCAAGTGCAGATTACTTTATATAAAAAACCGTAATATGTCACCATGCGTACATTATTATTTGACCGACTATCTACAACACATACGGACGAAATATCCAGTATATTATAGAATACTATAAAATCTTAGGAGGTAGGACACGACGGTATTTCCGTCCAATTGAGAAGTCCGACTGGGGAAGTACCTCATACTAGGTAGGAATAATAACCTCGTGTTGTGTTCCCGGTGGTAAGTAGGGTAGCCAGAGCTCCCTCGAGCGAGGACTCGGGGCTGCACACGCTCACCGTGTGTCCGGCGTGGGAGACGCCGAGACGGGAGAAGCAGGCCGCGGCGGCGGTGTGCCTTGCACGCCTCCCCGTTTCCGGGGACAAGTTGGGAACTCTGTGGTCCCCATTGAGAGGGCCAGATTGAGAGATGTGGGTCTGGGTAGGCTGGGGGTCGATTCGAATCCGACATAACCTCTTATACCAGCTCGCTCTTCTTGGGGTCGGCGCAACATGTGTTCTTTCTCCAATCATCTCTAGTTGCAGTCATCCCAACATTCACTCCCTTCTTAACCATATCATCATTCGCACAGTCCATCCACCTTATTTTAAGCTTCCCTCTCGTCTTGTAGCCATCCACTTCTATAGTTAGTGCCTTCCTTACGACATTCCTTTCATCTCTACGCGTTAAATTTCCGAAATAGGACAAATGAAGACATAGATACATCTGCCATAATTATTATAGAATGGGCGACACCTATTTCTTATTCATACAGACTCGACCAATAATATTTACTTAGACAATAGGTTTAAAATTAATATTTATTTAAATGTTGTCTTAGGTAAAACGTGATCTGTCAAGACCTGTTAGAATAAATAGATGATTGATTTGTCGTCACTCGTCTACGTCCGCATTAAGTTCTGAATGGGTCAAGGTATTTTTCCTTCAATAATCTCTACCCCAACTAATTAAGTAAATAACATCGTTCGCGTTCATCCCGATTTTCTCCGAGTCCAGAATTAAAATAATTTAAGATTCAATGTATAAGATACATCTTTTCATTTAATGTATAAGATACAATACGGTATGGTTATTTGACAAATTTCGGAAACCTATCTTAAAAGGTGTACAAATTCATCATTTTTCCCGTAAAACCTTATTATATAGAAAAAACACATTTTCATTTGGTTAGCTTAAAAAGTACGCGATAAACGGTCGGTCACGTGATATTTTGCGCGCGACGTCATTAAATAACATCTACGAAGAGACCAACCAACGAAACTTTCCGTTACGTTAGGTAAAATTTTTATAGTTACTCGCGTGAACCATCAACAGATTTTTTGCGCTTTGCCTCATGTGAAATACAGATAAAAAATCTCAATTTTATTTAGTAAAAATAAAATATTAAAAATTCATCTTTTTGTGAAATATATTTTGTGCAGTTATTATTTACGTAAAGGCTATCATAACCAATACCTACATTTCATATTTTCTGTAATAGTTATCAAATGTCTAATTATATTTTATGGGATGCTGAGGCATACTTTTCATATATCTTGACCCCAGTGACGTCACAATGTACAGTACGCGTTTTTGGGTGTCTTTTGAAGTCTTTTGAATTGAAGAGAGGGTATCCGTGGGGATTTTCCGCATGTAAAAAAAGACAGAGCTTACTGGAGAGTTTTTGTACTCTCAGTGGGCAGACCAAAAGCTTGTCCTGCTTTGTCTTTTACACTGACGGCACAGAAACTCTTGTGCTTACAAGGTTGGCAGCACGAGTGTGACTCCCTTGGTGTTGCACACGTCCATAGGCCACGGTAACCACTTTCCATCAGGTGGGCCGTGTGCTTGTCTGCCAACCAAGTGAAATAAAAAAGCCATTTATATAATTCATATAAATATTCCAATGCATGTAAATTTCAAATTACACAATGTCACCTTAAAACTAAATAAATAATATGATGTCAAGACTATATAGCCATGTGGTTTCCGGCAGAGTAGAATTTGGACCACCCCATCTCTTCCCATGCGGTGTCGTACAAGGCGACTAAGGGATACGGCTGTTTAACATCAGACAGATATATACAGCCCAGACACGGTCAGAGATGCATGGCTCGAGGCAACAATAGTGCCCGGAAAACGGTAATAGGCTCACCCCCTATTACATGGGACCGAATACAATTATGGTGAAATGTGGGTGTTAATTCACCTCTGCCTAACCCTCCGGGGATAAAGGCGTGATAATATGTATGTATGTATGTATGTATGTCAAGACTAATCGAATATATACTATAAAATTGCCTGCGTATTTAGTAATTATATGAGTAATGAATATTTATTTGGATCAGCTTATGCCTATGTTAATGAACAATTATGAGGTTTGTATGAAACCAATATAATGCGCTTAATATGCCAACCACGTATTGATGACAAATCATATTAATTTTGAGTAACTAATTTCAACAGCAAGATTGTGTTAATTATCAGAATTGATTGTCAATGAATTAATAATTTGTATACAGTTTAATGTTTACACTCACAAAAATAAACCACGATACATCATATTGACATAAATACGCGCAGAGTCAATATCAGATTGATATAAATTGATCGCCTAAATCTAAAAGATCGACAAGCTTATTTAACAAATAACGGAGGAAGGAGGTCACCAATCCGTATTTACCGAGTACAATGAAGCCACACAAATCCAAAACAATGGATTAACAAATTGTAATCAATCAACCAAGTTCACCCATCCCAATGAAGTTCCGTCATTGACGCCTGCCTCTCTTTGTTTAAGGCGTGTTTATCAGAATAAAATTATAGTTATTTATATCTCATCGCTATTCACAAATCTTTCTAGAATAGTCTTACTGCGTAAGTATTCTTAGACTGGAAACAGTGCGAAAAACCGCGATAGCCTAGTGGTATGGGTAATGGACTGCTGAGACAACGTTTCGGGTTCGATCCCAGGTTTACCATGGCACACACCAATGACTTTTCGATGCTTTTCGAAGTTATGTGTGTATTTATCGCAGGTTTATTACCTATTACATTGGGACTATTACATTATCATAACATAAACTGGCGAAATGTGGGTGCTAGCACCTCTACCTACCCCTTCGGGGATATAGGCGTGAGTTTCTGTGTGGAAACAGTGCTTGACCGGCGGCCAGCGCTGACCGTCGTCGGTTGACGTCGCTCTATTAATGCAATTGCGTGCACGCACATCTAGGCTGACGGTAGGTACGTGTGAGGTTTACAACGGAATCTCTCAGATTCAATTAAAATACATGCGTATTGTTATATCACCTTAGTATAAGTATATTACGATGTAGTAGGAGGTAGGACACGGCGGTATACCCGTCCCAATTGAGCAGTCCGACTGGGGAAGTACCTCCTCCCTACAGAATACTGCAGCCATAATAACCTCATGTTGCGTTCCCGGCGCTGAGTAGGCTATCAGAATTCACTGGAGAGTTTTTGTGCTGTCAGTGGGAAGACCAAAGGCTTGTCATGCTTTGTGTTCTGCTATGTTGTGCACGCCCATAGGTCACAGTAACCACTTTCCATAGATGAGCCGCATACTAGTCTGTCACCTAAAGTGCATACAAAATAGGTGACATTAAACTTATAAATAGTGTGGCCACAGAATATGTTTCAGTAAGTGAGATATCACAAAGCTTATTTGAAGCTTTCCTAGCATAAATTAGTAAACAAACCTGGATGAAATTGTAGTACAACGGTTTCATTAGTTATTAAAGTCTTTACTTCATTATTTCTTTAAAAGAATATTAGAATCAAAATTACTAATATTCTTTTTAATCCGTCCAGCTGAGGTAAATTGCTTGTGTTTGGAGTAGGTTCACAACGGTAGTGTAATGGCCACCGAACCCGGGACATCTCGATCGCAAGGCCGATTCCTTAACCATTAAATAGTATATTTTGATTTACACACGCCGTTTCATATAAAGTTTTATGTAAATGTGTGTACATAGAGATCTTTACAAAGGCTAAGTAAGGAGTCGTTGCCGACTGTATAGCTTTTTTAAAAGTTCTGACGCAATTTATAAATAACAAAACCAAATTTTCATAACAAAGAATAAGTTATTAAAGAAACTAATAAAACTCATCATCGTACATACTGAACGTTCTTTCACTATAAAGTTCATAGGCTTCCTATGAATGGGTCCGCTAAAGCCAGATGTGTGCCAGATAGCAGAGCTCGTTAGTCAACCCTCGACAGTGTCTACGCGATCTTTTTTTACAATTTTTCTTTTCAATTCTTGCTTTCAGCACTTTCTTGTCTGCACTGAATCAGTATTATTTTATATGACAAAATTAGCACGTTATACTACTGCTCTGTGATGAATGTTTTGAAGTTAATTCCATATCCAGGCATAGAATTCGTGTAGATCTTCAACAATACCATGTGTGACATTAATCTGATATAATTGAGACGTATATTATCTTTATTCCCTCATATTACATTCCGCTCCAATGCACACTTTCAATTATTATGGAAGGTAGGGAAATAATTGCGAGGGTCTGGACGTAATATGAATAGATTTCTTGTGAAAAAACTGGGCTCGGCGGGCTCCATTCGCGAAATCGAAACTCGGGGTAAATAGGCGTAAGAAATGATCACGGTGCGGTGGCGCCTATATTAATGTAATCTTAAAATAGAAACTGTTGTATAATATGAAATATTTATTACGTTTCAAAGAATCCTTTAATTTATTCAGCGAGTACCTGCTTCATATTCAATAGAAAGGTGGATATTTAAATGCTATTATCGATAATGAAGTACTTCAGGGAATTTTCACCCACAAGAAGACTTTGTTTTTTAGATCATATTACTTTTCTCTTCTACTCGAAAAGCAAATAAGTACACGACCCATGACGGCCCACCGGCTTCTCTCATCGCGTCGAGAACGTATCTGTGGATGCAGTATAGACTCGACAGCGATTTTGAAAAGAGCTCTGTTTTAGTTTTCGAGGAAGGCAGATATTTTCATCTCAAAAGAAATAGGTCCGCCAGTCACCACAGTAAAGTATATTATTTTATGTATAACATAAATTCCGTACACAATGTGGCATTCCTTGGAGCCAGGTTAGCCGCAGCTACGTGGATGGGTGTCGGAGCACGTAGGCGGACGTTTCGTTTGTGCCGCATTCCGCTTCCCATTGAATTAACACCGAAATTAACGAAATGAGACGGTGTTTTGTTTATTTGGTTAAACTTCCGATGGTAAGCGGTAATATACACTTTCAAATACTTGAACTTGCACTAGAACGAAAAGAATATATAAAACGAATGTGTGATAAAATAAGTAAAATAAGATGCTGAGATGACGACCTTTTGAGACTCACACATCCATTTCTAGATTTTTATGTCTATATAAATAATAAGTTGTATTATTGTGTAAAACTTGTTTATTTCTATCTTTCTTTCTCTCATAGACATGATTTTCCTGTTCTCTTCTAGACTATGTAATTATTTATTGTGATAATTGTCAAAAGATATCACTTCAAAAAGATAAAATATAAGCGAAGTCTACTCACAAACTTTTGAACTAACACCCAAATCGAAGGCACAACTAGCAACGTTAATATAATTTAACTTTATAAGATGTGCTGAAGATAAAGAAGTAATATAAAGGTACTTGCATCCGTTCTCGAAATAAACATACTTTTAAACTTTATTCTAATTTCCTTGTTGCCGAACTTACAACAACTCCAGACGCATGTACCTTGTAATATTGGGTAAGCTTCCAAATGTAATATCGAAACTCATATCAAGCGAACTGCCGGAAGTATAATATACGCTGCGCTCGTGTTTCGTTTGTGACGAATGGAGTTAGACTTTGAAGAACTTACGCTGATGCAATTTCCTTTGAAGCGTATGTATCCTCTTGTACAGCGTCTCTTCCGGTTCATATATTTTCAACAAAACACATATGACGCTATTTTTTATATCCCTTCGGTGGTAGATAAGTACACGGCCCACCTGATGGAAAGTGGTTACCGTTGTCTATCGATGTGTACAACACCAGGGGAGTCTCACTCATGCCGCCGAATCTCTAAGAATAAAGAGTTTCTGTATCGTCAGTGCAGAAGACAAAGCAGGACCAGCTTTTGATCTTCCCACTGACAGCATAAAGACTCTTCAGTAAGCGCTGGAATATCCTACTCACCGCCGGAAACACAACACGAGGTTATTATGGTCGCGGTATTCTGTAGGACGGAGATACTTTCCCCGTGGGCCTGCTCAATTGGGACGGGAATATCGTGGTAACCTCGTTGTATACCGTTTATACTATCTGTTTTATATTATCTTAAGCCTTCTATTTAAGCGTCGTTATTACCAAGTCCCTAATTCGAACTTTAACTAAAACTAAGACTTAAGACTCAGCTTATCTTCTTAGCTTAAGGCTGAGTCTCAGGCATACGGAAATAAATAACACAATCTGTTTGTGGATTTACTGCGATGAGGGACTCTCTCATATTGTCAGCGCTGGGAGAGCTGGCACGGAATCCCTCTCAAATTGAAAGGAGTAATTGAGTGACCTCTCTCTCGAAATAAATAACTTGTCTCTTTGTCAGTATGTAATATATCAAACTTGGCTTAGCTTTGGGAAAACTGATCGTAATGTTGAGTAAAAAATCACTTACGTAATGGTTACGTATCATAATCCCAAAGTACCAAATACCGAGATTCATAAGAGCGATGTACGAAAGACCGAATACACAAAAAGAATTACGTTCTCATATCAACACAAAGACTATAAAATCGTTTTTACATTATCTGGTCCGATATCGGTATCGGATGACGATAGCCGACAGGAAGTAAAATGTATTCAAAGTCAAAGTCATTTATTTTCAATATTGCACAATAAAATTGTATCTTATTGACGTCAATAATAATTCTACTTAAGCTAAGTTTATCACCGCTTCCTGGACTGTTTTAAATATGGATCTGTTGTCCAGTACACCGAGTCACGCCACCTGAAACGGAAGATTTATGATAATGTAAATAGTGTGCTAGTATAAGTTTAGAAAAAGATCTTGAGTAAGATATTATAGAAAAATGTATTGCTCCTTATGCCGCATTGCGGCCTATGGACCCAAAATTGTAAATAAGAACACAGATTGCGGTAGTACGACATGGTCAATGGTCAGCGGTCAAATGGTATAAGGTCTTAAGAGAAATAAACAGAACTGGAAGAACAGACTTGCTGTTTTATTCACCTGATCACACATAAAAGTTATACAATCCACGACATCTGTCTTTCACATTGTCCAGCCCGATATCGGATTATTGAATATGATTCGAACCAACTACAACTTTCACACAGAGACTGTAAGCAACTTTCGACCTTGCTGACATTTTCTCAGTTACAATAAGGTTCCTTGCAGGTTTCCGCTAGATTTTATTCATCCCTAACTAGTCTGTGCTATCGAGCAAATGGCCGTATTGTATTGATTTTATCGGATATATGTGAAAACAGCACATGGTGGCTATCGGATATCGGCTATCATCGTTGTCCAATACCGGATGATGTGATCGGATAAAACGGCCTAGACTTAGGGTTCAGCTGAAGAGGTTAAGTTAACCATGTGGAAACTAAATTTTAACAGGATATCATTGATAAAAAGGTTTATAGGTTCAAGTATCTGGGCCACTGAGTCGTCGATGATTTGTCAGATGATCTAGACATTGACAGGGAGCGTAGGGCGCTGTCTGTTCGTTGTAACATGTTGGCGCACAGGTTTGCACGGTGTACAACACCAGTGAAGGTGACACTTTTCAAACTGTATTGCCAGTCTTTTTACACGTGCAGTCTGTGGGCCGACTTTACGCGGTGGGCGTACAGCGCACTACGAGTTCAGTACAACAATGCCTTCCGGGTGCTGCTGAACCTGCCGAGGTTCTGTAGGGCATCAAATATGTTCGCGGAGGCATATTGCGATGATTTTTACGCTATAATAAGAAAGCGGAGCGCGTCAATGTCTGCTCGTCTGCTAGGTAGCACCAACATCATCCTGAAGGTATTGTCCGAGAGGTGGGACCTTCCTGTCCTGCAAAGGTGGACGCGCTTATATGCTAGCGCGTGTCCTCGATTTCTTTTATAATTTTGTATTTTATGTTTAATGTAGTACTAACATAGTTGTAAGATCATTGTTACTAACACATATGAACCGATGTCTGAGATTATATGATTATTATTATTGCCTATTCAACTAATTTTTTTTGTTTTACTATTTTCACAAAGTGATCTCTTAATTTAATTTTTTTCTTAGTTTTTCACATTGCCTACACATTTCCAATAGGATTCACAGTACATACCCAACTTAAATCTTGAGCCTGCGTTGTGTGTGAGTGAAATCTCAAGATTGTTGAGGGTGTGACTAAAGCTTTCTCTCACTTTATATCTATGAGGCTTTTTATCTTTATTTATCGCTATTTTTAGAGAGGCAAATCATTTCTTCTGCATCATATAAACACTAACAACACTTTACTTAAAAACTTATTTCCTAAGAAGAAGAAGAAGAAATATGCGTTATTTTACCCCTGAGCCACATAACCATTTAACTAGTGGTATGCATAATATATGATATAAACAGCGGCAAAGGTGGCGCAATATATTATATGAGAATGCTGTAAAAACAAAAGCTGTAACGACCGTGCTAATACATTAAAACGTATTAAATTGCATCGATGCAATAATTAAAAATAGTCCTCATTGCATTGCTGCTAGAACCTACATAATATCGCGTGGTACAGCCTGCAGCTCACGGCAGGTCGAATGCGTGCAGCCGTTTTATTTCATAATATAGCATGACACTGCAACAGCCCCCTACTACCCCCTACTACTGTAGTTCGTTGACGTTGACGGCAGTCGTCAACGTGTGTTACAAACGTCAAAATACGTATCAATCCCATACATTCATTATTCTGTTCTACAATACGCTGGCAAACGAATTGCCACTTGTTTAAGGGTAGTATTCTTCAGGTTTTAGTACGATTTTCGCTTCGCTTCGTCCGAGTGGTTTTTCTGCACTATCGAAAAGGGTGATACCCGAGTGAGATAAATGTGGTAATGTGGTTAATTGCAGTCAAGATAGTAAAATTCTTCAACGGTTACTATCATCTAATAGCGGTTTCCCAGTTGCGTACAAACTTTACACGTTAAAGTCCGACGTCCGATTTGTGTTTGTTATTGGTATTTTAGCTTGGAGCAACTGCCTTCTACCTCCTAACCCTGAGAAAACACCAGCCTCAGAACTTCATATGATGTTTTCCAATTACAAGGACTTGAAGGTGAGGTAGACTTGTGCTTCAAGAATGTTATTAGGGCGCAGTGGAGAAGCGTGGATTTTTTTCAAAAGTGAAGCTGGTGGAAGTAGAACTTACCTCTTCAGATACATTTCAGTTTCTGAATTTCAGAATAGTCTCTACCATGGCCAGATGGCAGGAATCGGGTTATAGGGACCTCTTGCCACTGGTAGGCCCTACCTACAACTGAAAGTGGAAAATTAATTAAATTGTAAGGTTAAGCTAACAGAATCAAGATTAAAAAAATATTATAACAACACGTTAATGTTCATATCCTTGATCCGAGCGCCGTTATATAGTAAGGGTCACTCGCAGCGTCTCTCTAATGGATGGGTAGAAGACAATACTCGGCTCACGTGACGATGTATTATTTTGTACTAGCTGTTCCCCGCGGCCCCACCCTCTCAGAAATTGATCCCATTCCTGCCACCTATGGGTATCTATTCTCAATATAGTTCCCAAGTAGTATATGTGTTATTTCAGGCTCTCTGATCTGATCTGATCAACAGTTAGAGTGTGATAGAGTAACAAATTTTTCAACATCTAAACATTCAATCATCTTCACAAACTTCCACATCTATAATACTGTTGTTCAGAACGCAGAAAGTTTGTCAGTATCGCTTGCTTCCGTATTTGTCATCGTTCAAAAAATATTTATTAAAGGTCAAAAAGCAGACAGCAGACAGCAGCAGCAGATGCAGCGCGTAGCACTTGTTTTAATTCATTGCGGCTTCTCAATGGCACTGATTATCAGTTACACGGCGTGAACCCACTCTTAGCACAAACAATTTTGCTTAGTTGGAGGGGTTAGAGGGTAATTACTTATATTTAAGAAATTTCAGTTGCTAATATTCTTAATAAATAAAAAAAAACAATAGTACCTATGTAAGAAATAAAAGAACTTCAGTCCTGCATTCCGCTAATTTGTCTGAAACTGTACATGTACATTTTTTTAATGTATATTCGATGTACGGAATGTGCGGCAGTGGCAACAGTATGCTTAAGGTACTTGTAGACAGGGGCTAAGAGTGCCACAGTGAATATTTTGTAAAATATAAGTACTAATATAGAATAATGTGTAAAAAATATTACTAACCAAAATGAATTTTAAATTATCTGCATAAATGAATTATATTGAGTACCTTACTTGTTAAACTTGAATACGTATAAATGGTACCATTGAGAAGCCGCAATGAATTAAAATAATAAACAAAATTATCTTATTCAAGTCAATTTCATGGTACGCGCTGCGTCTGCTGTTGTGCAACCCTGGTGCGTGGTGCAGAGTTCAGAACCACACCTTTTACACCGCAATGGCTTCCAATCGAATACAAGCAGTAATATGAACATTGTATAAGTAAGGGTATTAGTTCAATTTTCGGATCGATAAAACAATGATTGAGTCTTAGGGTTAGGAAAGATAAAGATAAAGATAAATTTATTTGTAGAAACATGTGTACAGATGATGTTACAAAGTATATTACAATGCATTGCGAGTTTCAACACGATCTGTCAATGTAGACGTACAAATATGAGTATTCGTGAACTTCATGTATGAGCACGAGAAATATAATATTCTATAATGATCCTTTAATAATTATATAATTTTTGGTTATTTGACAATTATAGGTTACTCAATTCGTAACAAGATTAAATTTATCGTTATTTGTCAATAAAGAATATAATTAATTCGTTTAATGTCAGCATAAAGAAATATATTAGTCAGAGAGATATTATTACAAATCAGAAACAGATTGATGTCAAAATCTTATAATTATTTAAGTATGTTTTGACATACTTAAATAATTATAAGATTTTGACATCAACACAGTGCTGTATGTCAATTAAGTGTTAATAAAAACAAAATTTAATCAATATATGTCCTGATCATTAATATAATCTCTTATTGTATAGTAGCACTTTCGAATTAGTAGCGTTTTTATTTTATGCTTAAACATATCTGTATTCATGTCTTTGTAGCTATTTGGAATTTTGTTGAATATTTTTGGTGCCATACACAATATACTGTTCCCCATGAGTGCTGTTCTAGCGCCACGCATGCACAATCTATACTCGTCACGACGACTGCGGATGACGTTGTCGGATAGTCGGGGAAATAGATGTGGATTACGTTTGACAAATAACACTGTTTCATTAACATAATTAGTGAAATTATCAGTTTTAATACACTTCTGCTGTTTCCTTCTGGTATGGAATACACACTACCTATAATATTTTTATAAATATCAAATATTTAAAAATAATTATTATTTTTTTTTATTTTTTTTATATAGGACACGCCAACTTGACCTCACCTCGCCTGATGGTAAGCTAAAGGCAAAGTCTCAGGAAAGAGGGTCACCATTACAGACACTAAGTGCTACAATGGTGGCACTCAGCTTGGCGGCCTCATCAGATGCTTTTTCACGCCCCGCTTAAAGACCCCGGGACTGTAGGAAGAAGGAAACACGTGTGCTGGTAATGAATTCCAGGTCTTGGTGGTGCGGCAAAGAAAAGAGTCTCCGAACCGCTTGGTTCTTGCTCGTATATTCTGCACAGTGTGAGGGTGACATCTAAGGCCTGCACGTGTTGTCCTATGTAGGAAAGGAGATGGTGGGATTAGTTGGAAGAGCTCGTCAGAACACTCACCGTGGTAGAGATACCCTTAATATCTGTCGTTACAAAAATATTCTAACTAGCTAGTGTTCATTTGTAATTAGATATATAAATTCTTCCTTTGAGTAAAGCAAGAATTCAAATAAATATTTTCTCTTTGTTTTTACGCCTTAATTAATAAAAGAGGACAAAGTAAGATTTACCGGTTTAACTTACCTATTTGCTTCTTCATTCAAGTTCATGGCGTATTCTCACAGCCTACTCAAATACCTACATTTTCAAAACCAACTCAAACTGTAGGTACTCAAACCAACCAGCCAGTGCTATAAGATTACTTATATATCAACTTCATCAACACTTCTATACTAATATTATAACTGCCAAAGTAAATCTGTCTGTTTGTATGTTATGCTTTCACGCCTAAACCACTGAATCGATTTCGAATCTTTTTTCGATTTGAATTTTGTACAGGGATAGATTAAACCTTGGGCAATAAGGGTATATTTGGTCGCGATAACCAGCATCCACGCGCGCGGAGCCGCGCCCAGCAGCTAGTATTCTTACACTTGTTAAAGATTTTAGACGCACTAATAATTTAATCTTCCAAACTTTTCCACCGCGTCGAAGTTCATGGCTACAGTTCGTTTTACAACGATCATATTTCTACTTGTTATCGTCAAACTTATATTATCTAGACTTTCGCTATTGCCTTTAGCTAGGACATTCGTTCTCTTGATGAAATTGGTGACGAGTGTGATATTGTCACAAATTAATAATTTGTACGTGTTTGCTATGATTTCCTTGTACTTATTTGTTCTGTATGACTGAACTAACAATGTATGTTAAGTGTGTAAATTTACTCAATGCTATACAATGCTAGTCAAAATCGTTATAATAACAATTATGTGTTATGTTTATTTATTTATATTTCTTTTAATTATTTATTTGTATATAATCACAAACAATTTGTACTTATTCAAAAAATAATGCGATCAACATAATATAGTTTTATTTTATTATTTACTCACGTCTGTATATCGTTGACGAAGTAGACAGAACTATTTGTAATCACATTTTGCTAACGCCCAGATAAATCTAGTATAAGCGAGCAGCGTCCTTTTTCTGTTAACGGTCCAAGGAGGCAACGTACTTGCGCCTTCTTCATATCAATACAAATAATCATCACTCAATTAAAACTATATAATCAGGTACAAATCCAACCACAAATTGAACCACTGAGGGCCGCAAAATTCAACAATTCGGCAAATTCAAAGTCTGATATGGAGCGGGAAATATCGGCAGCTATTAGGATAATACGGGGCGGGAGATCGACTCGCCAAATTTAATAAAACTTTCTCTTTCGCCGACGACGGCATATAAATCTAGTGGCGGAGCCTTTAGTATTCATCTCGCAACTGATAGCGACCCTCTAGAGATATGTGGTTTGACAGTATCGCGGTGGGCAAGAGCTATAGCAGACAATAGGTCGACATGAGCTTTACGTGAATGCGTTTTTAACAAGTTCATTATCATCAAGAAGAAGAATCATACAAGCTTCAAATGAGTTGAATGCCCCGCCCGCTGGTAGGTTACTATTAGGCAATACACTTACCAACTGGTGAGATAGTGGTAACTTTTAGTTAAAGTTACCTGACATTTTGACAATATATCGTTCGTATACAAATATTTATCGATAAGTACTTAGTGAATGGCTCACCATATGTGAACCACGTCGGAGCAGCTTAGCCCAGGTAGACCTCTAACCAATAAATTAGCTTTTTGCCCTCTTTGAGGTCAGGAATACTCTGAAACCAACCATTTTGATGACGGTGGATAAACTTGTAAATACTTTCATTGCTACTTAAGGATGGAAGTAAATGGCGGACATAGACGTGAACTTAAATCAACAAACCCCTTCTGCATCAGCAGAAAATCTCAACTTTTTTCGATGCGCAAAGATTTGAGCCATTTACGAGAAGGAACGTTAGAATCACGATATTTCTGAGCTTGCAGTTTATAATGAAAATTGCCGAACGTTAGGCCGATACTACTGCTGCTTTGATCAGCAAACTGGTTCATTGGGCCAATACTATTCAATACGTAATACCACCAATCTTCTAGGTACATTCATAAATCAAATATCATGTACTACTAGCACCAAATTGTTCCAAACTTTGTCGTAAGTATCACAAAACCATGTCTGATCAAAATTCCACGGTGTGTATAGAGGGTGTGCGTACGTTCTCACTCATCACTCGTCAACGGCACCGACTGTTGTGAGCTGAAGGTTTTCAATAAAATAGGCTTGAGCCATAACAGTCATAGAGGCCCCATTATCATAAAGTGCTTAAAATTGATTAAAAACTGTAACATTATATACAGGTTAACTGCCAAAATGTATATAAATCTATTAGGAAAATTAGCTACTTTAGCGAGTGTTTGGATGTATAATCTAATTTGGGGTATTTAGTACCTCGGGATATAATAAAAAATAAGAAACGTCATGAACAACATTAATACACCTGATGGAAAATTTAAGATAAAGGACTCTCCATAAAATTAATCTGCGGCAATGAGTGTTATTATCTACACATTATCTGCAGAGGTAGATAGAGGTGTAACAATAGCAACATTTCGTTTATCGGTCTCTAAAAAAAAGCGATCCTATTGCTGTCAATATGGTATTGTTTCATGGGCTGTGCACACAAAATATTAAATTGCAATCCTCATAGCTCGTAATTCACGATAAAGACACCCGTATCAGACTCGAACCAACTATAACTACTTGCAGTTTCGTCACATCTGCATGTTTTTCTTCCGATCTCAAACAACAGCATATTATGCAAGGCTGAGGTGTCAGCTCCAAATGGTACAAAGGGTCCTCTCAAACAAATCGGTTTAGTACCCCCATTATTTACCGCTTGAAAAAGAATTGGCATTCATTAGCCACGCACGTGTTCCCATTTCCTATAATCTTGGGTTCTATGTGCGGCCGTGGAAAGGCATCATTCAAGACCATTTTTAAAGACCCCCACTTTACAACGAATATCCTTCATCAATATCAGCAATTTAGCGGTAGTTTTGTACGCAACCAACGTTCTCACCCCGGAGTCCGGTGTATGCTCCGTACTTTACGCGGTCTTGGGCATGTTTACATGGACTCACAATCATATAGTGATACCATGCATATCATCTTTTATGTCACTAAACTCCATTTCTTCAATATCTTTCTTTGTAAGTTAAAAATGATTAGTTTCATACGAATGTGACACATTGAGATAAGACTATTTACTTATAACGCATTCTGTCACGAATTTTATCCCCGTTTAGTCTTCCCGTGACCATGGCTGCTGAGAAACAATAGAAACATCGAGAGCAATGTAAATTATGAATTAACATTTTAATAAATTGTGATAGAACTCATTTAAAATAGTTATATACCTATCAATATAGATTGCGTAACGAGAACTGTATTATCACATGTTTTACCAAAATATTTTCTCCACCTCGCGTCAATTAGCCGAACCAAGTCCCTTCGATACGGATTCCGGCGGCCTGAACACAAAGACCTCGCCAGCCTGCCTTCGGATCGGATACGAGCCATTAGAGCTTTTTATGAAGCCAACAAAACGGTCCTTGACCTTAAAAGGTCAACTATGTAGCGAACGTATGACCCATAGATTTAAGGGGTACTACATAAATTGGCTTGGAGATGTAGAATGTGGGTATGAGGAAGGTATGGGATATTTATTACATTTTGTGGAACAGCTCTAGTCCCTTGCGAACGTGCGTCACTTGTTATCACTAACTTAGTAACAGTATAGAATTCCGAAATATATTCATAACTGAAATTTTTAGTCAACCTATTTATAGTACTTATAGTGTCGGGGGACCCTAACAGGTAGAGCACTACGTCATATTATCGAAACGATCCAAGGTCCCCCCGACAATGACAAGGCTTGAATCAAAATATGCATTACTAGGTATATCAAAGTTATAGGGCTAACTAACACAATTTATTTTCGACATTTTAGGTGTTGTTTTTTTAGACTGGCGTTTTTTAAATTTTTAATTTAATTTTTATTTTGTACTGTTTAAATTGATCTACTCACCGAGCTCTTTGATTTGATACCCATATTGATGGAGTTGTGAAATAAAATGTAATTCGCCATTTTGTAGTGGCGGCGATCTTGGTTTTGAAATTTGTCATATCATATGGTATTCTATTAGTCAAGCCCTTTCATTTGATACCCATATTGAGGGAGTTGTGAAAAAATATGTACTCCGTCATTTTGTAGCGGCGGCCATCTTGGGCTGATTTTTTTCTAACATAGCTAAAACACTCCTGACTAAAATACCTTTTAAACAATAAAGCTAAATCCAAATCAGTTCATCCGTTCAGGAGCTACGATGCCACAGTCACACACGTCAAACTTATGACACCCCGTCGTTTTTGCATCAGGGGTTAAACATACTTTTCATTCAACAATCAGCTCGATGAAGGTCGATTTATCAAGGATCTTAGACTATAATAGCAATTTGAAAAGAGTGAGTGGGCAGTTTTAATATCATATTCGTTCATTATGAATAACTCAACACTCCACTAACAAATAGCCACTCTGGCTTCAGAGAACATGGACCAGATCCTGTGGACAAACAATTAGCGGAGTTGTTGTGATGCGAATCCGTGTGTTCAATGGATAACTTTTTCAGAGTTACTCAAATTTATTTCAATTTCACTATAAACGATTAGAATGAGTATTCTAATCAGTTGTTTCCTATGTTGGTGACATGGTCACTACGTAATCTAGCCATCAACTTTTGGTAAATAAAGAGAGAGAAAAACTATTGACATGGATCATGACAATCTCATACATTACTAGAGGTTTTCACTGACGTTTGCTCCCATCACGTCAGCACGCTGTCCAGTATACCGTTGATTCATTTTATTTATATCTATCTATTTACTTGTGCCGTTTCTGTTTGTTTAGATACCATTGTCCCATTACAAGATTTACCGATCATATTCTTCAGTACCGACCAAACTCCTTCGTTTATTTCTCTAACCACGGACATTGGCGGAATTCCGGGTGAATGTCTGGGTCCGCCAATAAACCAAAAATTCAATTCAATTCAATATCGTTGATTCTTATACCTGATTTTTTGGTACAGAGTAAAGTCATGTCTTAAATAGTTCCAGACAGTAAATTTCATAGAGTATAGTTAAGAGATGAATCAATTTGAGAAACACTCATAGGTACGACTTTTAAGAAACATAAATATTTATGTTCTTGTTTAATACTACAAAAACTTTCTAGTCGATATACACACAATTTTGAATAATACAACAAAATCAAGAACATACTGTTAAATTTTTACGTACAATATAATATCTTTGATTATCCTAAAATAATTTTGGACAGGGAAATTATACATAAAGTTTTGTTTGTGTGGGCTTCCCTTTGTTTTTGCAAAATCATTGTTTTGGAAATAAATCCTAACAGAAAAAACATGAAACAAAAATAAAAGTGAAACACGATGCATGGGCCAGTTTTATGTGGCAGCCATTTCTCGGTAACGGGGTGCCGATATGAAACGCAAATTCAGCCTTTGTCGTAGGCGATGTATTTGGTACGAACTTGGTGAAATAAACAGAAAATCATAGAAGTCTCGTCCCAATCAATTACATGAATGAACAAAAACATGAGAAAAATTGGTTTTTATAACGTCTGAATCTAACTGCGAGCGAGACAATCATTATGAATATTTAGATTCAAGTCTGTAATATTATTCAACCTTTACCAACAAATTATTTGCATCAATGAAAGTAATTTAGTTGAAATAACTCTCACTCATATGGATGATTAAGAGTTATTTCTCCTAAATTTGTGAGATTGAAAAAATGTTCTTCTGTGTATTGACACAGAAGAACATTTTTTCAATCTCACAAATTTAATAAGTTTACCATCGATCCAACTTTTTCAATATTCGACATACTTCAGTCCAAAATTATTTTTTAAAATTAACAGTTAGGTATCCATGTCAAGTGTCGCAGGCACTAGTTGTGACAGGAATGGGAGATGGAAGCAAATCGATTCCCCATTGTAAACTCAATAGTATTCACGCCGAACTTGAATATTATATGAAGAGAAATTAATTTACTATAACCGCTTTTCGAAATCCGCTGCCAAAGCAAGCTTTTATACTGAAATTTAATGGTACATTTAGCCTTTGGAGGTTGTTTTAGAGGATTAATGAATCATTATTCTTGTGAGTACAATGCTCCAGTCACGCGGCTACTGTTACGGCGACGGGCCTGTGATGCCGGTGTTATAGTGCTCAAAGCGTTAGCCAACTAACGCGGTGGTAGGCGAGGCGATGTAATATGAATCGTTAGGCACTACACAGCCTCCGCCGTGTGGTCTCCGGCAGAGTAGAATTTGAGCCACCCCATCTATTACCAAACGGTGTCATACCAAGTGACTAAGGGATAGAGCTGTTTAACATCAGACAGATATAACAGCCCAGACTCCTCCACAGATCTATGGCTCAAGTCAACAATAGTGCCCGGAAAACGGCAATAGACTCACCCCCTATTACATGGGACCGAATACAATGATGGTGAACATTTATTTCATTTCATTTCAATTCACCTCTGCCTAACCTTCCGGGGATAAAGGCGTAATTATATGTATGTGTGTACTACACAGTCTACACACAGTATGTGGTTTAACATGCATTTCCACATTCAGCCTATTCCAACTATCTTTTACAGTCGTTTGTCTATACGGTTGGTCTAAATATTTCAAAAGTAAACGATAGGTAAATACCTATATCTCTTTATAGCCGCATTGGAACGGCGACACTATATGCTATATACCCCAAACGGTGAGAGGATGTTTGTGAAAATCCATGTAGCCATTTTTCTCCAATTAATTAGGTACTATTTGATTTTTGTCCTGCTTTTTAGCCACAAGGTTACCGTGTGCATTCGCCTTACATTCTTATTTAGTCACACAGTCTTTAGTCTGAAGTTCATAAAATACGATAGGCCGGCAATGTACAACAATTTTGGGAGATGCAACTTTATTTCAACACAGAATCGCTCCACTTATGACAATGTGGTAGCTCCTGAAAGATAACAAGGTTAGTGCTTAGTGTCACCGTCATATAACTTAGTGCTAAGTTATCACAATTACTCGTCAGCCGTCACCCCTGGGCTATGACAAAGTACCTATATTTTACTATGAACGAAGTTTAACTAATATTCATTAATATTTACCTATCGTATATTCCCGAAGGGGTGGGTAGACTAACAAAGAAAATAAACATTCTACGCTATACCTAGTAGATAAGTAAATAGATGATACTTTATTTTTTGAATATTTGATTGAAATACTATTTTATCAAGATGTTTTAATAATTATAAAAGTTTTATGAAGAAGCCTATGATTGCCAGTTGAACATTAAATAAAGTTTTTTATTTTTTTTTTACCTGCGCAAAATCCCCACGGATACCTCCCCACCGGAGCCGGTGGAGGAGGTTATGTCGGACTCGAACCGACTAAAACGCACGCCGCCTGTGGGTCGCTTTGGTTGCCGAAGGTGAGGTTGACAGGCATATCCCTTGCACCCCGGCCGACCCAGGGCCATCTCTTACAGAGTCCCCAACTCGTCCCCGGAAACGGGGAGGCGCGTCACGCGCGCCACCGCCGCGGCCTGCTTCTACCAGGGTGACAGGCTCCACCTGTCACCCCCAGGCCGGCGCTCATGGGGGGCGGACGTCGTTCATCGACCTCCGACGCCCGAGTTGCCTTCGTACGCGGGCAGCTTGTCTTGCGATCCTTCGTCGCTCCCGCTGCCGCTCCCGCACCACCTCCTCCTTTACGAGCATTACTTGCTCGCAGAAGGAGGCGCCGGCCGCCCACGCATCCGCGCAGCGAGCCATCGCCGCGAGCAAGGTGGAGAGCGTGAGAACCCTCACTCCCAGGGCCGCCACAAGCTCCCGCCTCGGCGTCTCCCACGCCGGACACTCGGTGAGCGTGTGTGGACCTGAGTCCTCGCTCGCGTCGCAGTGATGGCTCTCGGACGTTGGCTCTTTCTGCATCCGACGCAGATACTTTCCGAAGCATCCGTGCTCGGTGATCATCTGCGTCAGACGGTACGAGAGGCTGCCGTGTGGCCTCTCTAGCCACTCCCCCATGATGGGTCTTACCGCCGCTACTACGGCGTGCCCTACATTAAATAAAGTTGATATAATAATTAACATGAGCTCCAGGGGTGTGAAACCTTTTATTGAAATTTTCTGGGCACTGGGCAGAATCTTGAAACGTAAAGAATCGTTTAATATCGCTTTAGTAGGAATTAATTTTGAAGGTTGGGAAAGGTTCCTGAACTGAGAATAAAGACGTCAAAATTGGATGTTTCTTAGACGTTTAAATCAGAGGACATTGAATTGCTTGTTTCGTTATTTTTATATCAATCAATCAATCAGCCCACCGCAGTCCACTGCTGGACATAGGCCTCTCCCAATGTGCGACATTTTCTACGATCCTCCGCCTTCCGCATCCAGTCTGTCCCAGCCACCTTTTTCAGGTCATCCGTCAATCTCGCTAGGGGGCGTCCTACCTTTCGTTTACCTTCTCGCGGTCTCCACTCTAGGACTCGTTTGCTCCAACGGCCATCGGTCCTTCGGCAAAAGTGGCTAGCCCACTGCCAATTCAACTTGCTTATTCTGTGGCCTATGTCGCTAACTTTAGTTCTCTGTCGGATAACCTCGTTCCGAATTCTATCCTTCAGAGAAACTCCAAGCATAGCTCGCTCCATAGCCCGCTGCGCGACTTTTAAGCTATGGACCAGCCCCACTGTAAGTGTCGACGTTTCGGCACCGTAAGTCATAACGGGTAGGACGCACTGTTCAAAGACCTTTGTTTTGAGGCATCGCGGTAGGGATGAAGAGAAAACTCGACGTAGTTTGCGAAATGCTGCCCAACCCATTTGGATCCTTCTGACTAGTTCTTTCTCGAAGTTGTTTTTACCGAGCTGGATAACCTGCCCCAGGTATATATATATATTTTTGAACAACTTCGAGTGTCGCCCCTTCGATGGCAATCAGTCTCAGTGCAACATGTTCGTTGAACATAATTTTGGTTTTATCCAAGTTTACACCGAGGCCGACGCGTCGAGAAGCTCCATCTAGGCTATGCGGTATTACGCCCAGTTGTTCCAACGATTCCGCTACTATGACGATGTCGTCGGTGAACCAAAGATGTGAGATGTACTCACCGTTAATGTTTATACCCCGCCCAGTCCAATCCAGAGTTTTGAAGACGTCCTCCAGTGCGTTGGTGAATAGTTTGGGGGATATAACATCTCCCTGTCTCAATCCACGCTGGAGGCTAATAGGTTTCGTCTTCTGGTCTTGGAATTGGACGGACATTGTGGCAGTGTCATACAAGCATCTCAGCACCTCGATGTATCGCCAATCGACACGACACCGCTGCAGGGCATCCAGAACTGCCCAGGTTTCGATGGAGTCGAAGGCTTTTTCGTAGTCCACAAACGCCATACACAGCGGCTGATTGTATTCTTGGGCCTTTTCTACAATCTGCCGAATAGTATGGATGTGGTCCACGGTGCTATAACCTTTTAGAAACCCGGCTTGCTCCGGTGGTTGGAACTCGTCGAGCTTACCCGCAAGACGATTTGTGACGACTCTCGAGAACAGCTTGTAGACATGGCTCAGGAGTGAGATGGGCCTGTAGTTCTTCAGCAAGGTCTTATCTCCTTTTTTGAAGAACAGTATCACCGCACTCCCGCTCCATGCCCTAGGTGTTAGACCTTGTAGGATGACGGAATTAAAGAGGCTTGCTAGCTCTTTCAAGATTGGAGCTCCGCCTGCTTTCAGGAGCTCAGTAGTAATTCCGTCATGACCTGGGCACCTGTTGTTTTTCAGTTGTCCGAGAGCCGCCTCCAACTCGCATTGCTCGATATCGGGTATCTCCTAGGTGTAATGGCGCGTGAGTGGGGTTCTGTGGTCTACATCGCTGTGTCCCGTCGGTTTACTCGTCCGTGATGTATATAGCTGTCCATAGAATTTTAAAATTTCTCGATCTCATCGAGAATCTCGATCCTTGAGGCAGTCATTTTACCATCCACAATTTTAAGTTTCGTCAGATGGGGCCTCCCCAACTGCTGAGCGAACACTTTCGACCCCCTATTTCGCTCAATTGCCTTCTGGACGATGTGGATGTAGTAGCGTCGGAGGTCGCATCTAATCAGCTTTTTAATTAGTCGTATAGTTATTAGACGATATTTTTATATGATGGCTATTAATACTTTACTGTTATATTTTATATGTTAACTTAAATAAATTAAGTCGTCGTATCGTCGTCGTAATGAATACTGCTGTTGCACATGAAGTCTGTATTCTGATTCTTGAGTAAGTCATAATATTATTTGTTTATAATCATAACACTTTTTGCAGTCGGCTATGATATTATCATAGCCGACTGCAAAAAGTGTTCTACAACAACAATTTATAGATAACTAACTGCATATAAGTTATTTTGTACTGCTAAGTAAATGCACAAGTACCTGTATGACTTGCGATTTATCGCACACAACTGCAACAGGTAACGTATGTGAAAAAAATTTAAATATGTAGTTATAAACTGTAATGTGTCGGCGGATGACGTGCCGTCCAAATACATTGCTCGTTAAACTTTGATACGGATAAATAGCGCCATAGAAAAGCCGCAACGAATTACAACAACAAACAATAATATCAAATTCAAGTCTATTTCACGGTACGCCTTATGCGCTCGGCTACAACCTCGTACCTATAGTCTTTCAGCAGGTGAGCGGTTGGCACTTGTACTGATCACTTAGAGCGACCATCACTCATTCACAAAAGCGTCATGTATCAGCTCAAATCATTTCACTTGTTAACAAAACGTTACGCCGATGATCGATGGCTACAGGGTGTTCATTCACGGGCAGCGAACCCACGACAGATCAAAACATCGCCGAGCGCGCTGATAGATAGCCCGCCATCCATCACCGCAGCCGTTTTATTCGCACTTTTTTAGGCTTAGCTAAGATATATTTCTTAATAATAGTCGGTAATAATAGAGCACTTTAGTACTTCGGTATAGGGGAGCGTGTTTAATGCTGAATTTGTTATTTATGTAATGTGTGTAGTGTATGGTCGTATTTGTTTCACAATGAGTTTCATTACCTAACAGTTAATAAACCACGTGTATCAATCACGTTTTTGTTAGGACTTTTTAAATAGTTTAATTATATAACTTTCATTCTCATCGTCAGGTCGCACTAATAAATAAATAAATAAATAATAATTAAATTATAAATATGTGCACCAACCCTAATCTAAGTCGTTACTAATACAATGGATTAATGTTTTCTGGGAAATAAATGAATTTATTTAATTTGACTATTGAACCTTTCACGTCAGGAGATATTTTTGATTTGATTGTAAAGAATTTATTGAATTTCCCATTGCTCACAGTCACAATATTCTGAAATTTTGACAATACTAATAGGTATGTCAATGCATTCGGCTGTACATAGCTTTTAAATATTATAATTACTTTGCACAAAGCAATGTTACACAATCAATTAAAATCCGAACTTGGTGCAAACACATAAAGCATGTTGGCACTAAATTATACACGCCCATTGTGCTCTATGAACACTCCCTCACAGAAGTTTATTATGAAACCACGGAGGCTGTCTCCGCGGCTTACAGGGTCAATGGCCGCGCTTTAGGGCGGGAAATGTCCTAATGTTGCGGCTACATACGGACATATTGAATGGAACGAAATTATCTACCTATGGGAGCTGACACAGAAAATAAACAAGCGGGGCAGTCTTTGAAGCCTGCTGGTAGAAGGTTTCTCTTATTCAGACATGACGTGACGTGACGCACAAAGCACAAACATCCGATAACGTCGATGCGAATCCCAAGATTTCTGTTCACCTAAAAAGTGCTCAACGTGCCGGAAGAATATTTATTTGTTTCTACTCTTACCGCCTATCCTCTCAGTTCTAACCTCTTCTTTCGAAACACACAGTCCCGATTTCTTTAAACTATGTGAAAATGATTCGCGTGAGGCCATTAATCTGTTAAATCATTATTAGTTTCTGTACAGTCACCAACTCTCATTCTCGAAACTTCATTTTGAAATACAAATTGTTGGCCATGTTCTTTGGCCGTGTGTATTGGACTTCATAACTCATTCCGAGTTTGTATTGTGGACAGAAACGGGTCATCCGAGCAGTGATAACACATTATCTTTGCTACATCGGCCGGGATATTGACGCCATCAACTTTCGTACGACCATTTTATGGAGCACGGGAGGCGAAGAATGACAATTCGACACGGTTTGATAATTTTAATCTATTGCTCGTACCCTTTGAACGTATTATAGCTGTATAAATGAAATTCCTAGTATTCCCTCCAAAGTCTTACCTAAGCTGATGCGCAATTCTCCACTCTGAGGCCACTCGTTTGTAGGGCCGACTCTTTAATGAGTAAGCTACTTAAGCTTATGCGGCTATAACACGCATGCAGGATAACCCGCAAGCATGCCTGCGCAGGCAAGTCTGTAGGTAAGACTGTGGTGAAGTTTGAATTCATCATTTGTCAACGATCAGCACAGGCAAGATAGAGCCAAAGTCAGAATAAATGTTTCCCGATGAAGACTCATTACTTGTATTCTTGACCCGGCCTTACTTTACAAATTCTTCGATCTGAATAAATATTTAAGTAAAAATAATAATATCTACAATATATTAAATTCTAACGCAAACGTGCCCAGAATTCTTCTACATTTGAACATTATAAGTGTAGTGAGTGAGCACTCGCCGGCTCGACCCGCCCAGGGCAAGCCGAGGCGCGGTGACAGCCTCACAAAGCCGATTGATATTCCCGGATTATCTGTTTGACAGCTGTCGGTCCTCGCCGAGTCAGCGCGCAGTACGTGACCCCTTTAATGTATTCTCAACGAGACAGCTAAAGTGTCTAAACTTTCGACACCTTAAGCCTGTCCTGACGTCTACTTAACTTTGTGGTCACTCTTGTTGCTTCAGGCGTCACAAGTTGATAGGGCTGTGGAAGCTGGCTGGTGTGTCTTTGGAATCAGAAATTTCTCTGAATTTAACTGTTGGACTACACGGCTGAAGTTTTGTATTTATTTATGCAGGCACTGAATAATATTCGAATAGGTGACAGACCGTTAGTAGTGATCGGATCAAGCATTTGTATTCGTTATATTGTAGATGTATTGTCTATAGACGATTAATGTAAATCATTCATATTTCGACTTCAAATGTCACAGTTTTCTTCTAAACTGTACTACTCAATAACATTATCATTAACTTTTAAACTTTCGCGTTCCATGACAATGCGGTCATGGTATAGGACATACATAGCCATGGTCTGAAGCGTACAGATACCTGTGTACTATATTTTAAAATACTGAGAGTTTTAACCTTACCGTCTCTGTATATATATGAAGTTAATGTGTTCGTAAAGACTAATATGCATCTTTTTGATATCGTGGATAGTCAACGTCGCTCCGACAAACTGCACCTATTGAGCACTAGAACCACATTTCTCCACAAGAGCTTTTATGCAATGGCACCAAAATTATATAATAAAATCCCAAAACATACTAGGACATGCTCAAATATTAGTGAATACAAGCGTAGCCTATTTAACTTTCTAGTTGACAAAACTTATTACTCAATTAATGAATTTTTAAATGAAAACATTTGACATCTGCTATTTTGATTTGTATACCATATTTCCATAATATTATATTTTGACATTTGATTGGATTGCACATTTTTGGCGACTATGGACTTAGCACATTGCATATCAATTTTCACTGACAATGCTGATTTTAATTTTATTTTAATTATGTAACTTTATTAACTAATAATGTATTATTTCGTATGCCTTTAGGCGAAACATTGAAGACCATTATATTTTTTATTGTAACACCTTTTTTACCCATGTTTGACGAATTAAATTGATTATTGATTATTAGCTTTGATTTGCCTGATGTTTCGACCAGGTCACACCGGCCGTGTATACCATGATCGCGTTAATTCCCGTAAACACTATTGTATATAATATTATCCTTGCTATCTACGTATTGAGGCACAGAGATTTATCACCCACATTTCACCAATTTACATAATTAGGCTGTGGAATGATATCACAGCTGTGGTTTTTCGAAGCGGGTGACAGATGAGGTCCTTCAAGAAGAGCATTTTTCAATTGTATAATATTTGTTACCAATCGAGGAAAAAGGCAAGCTCAGAGACAAACTATTGAACGGACTCATACGTTACACAACGCCAGTTCACAATTCGTAGCACCTCCACTAGCCGGATGACGTCGAAAGCATTATTTAGTAGTTAAATTCACTGTCCTTTGTGGACTCAACCGTCATTAAGGCAATACGAATCTCGCAGTAATTAGCGCTTCAACCTTACGCCATTTCGTAGCACAAACTCGTCCGAACACAAGTTTTCACGTCAGTTTGTTTGACTTGGTGTAACTACTTGGTGCCAGGCTAATTCTTATATTATTAGGCTTTGTGTCCTTCAAATAGCTGATTCTAATTATTTTGGAACATGGTTCATGTCGTGCGTCATGCTCGTGAACATATGCTCCTTGGCGTGATAGATCGAACTTGACACCATGTTCTTTCAAATTTGATATTCTCATGCCAAAATTAAGTTCACTTGCGACGACCTCCGTGGCGTAGCGGTAGAGCATTCAACTGCTATGCAGGGGGCGCGGGTTCGATTCCCGCTCAGTGCAAATATTTGTATGCATGAATATGTATATTTGCATTGGTCTGGGTGTTTCTATGTATAATATGTTACATACATACAAAAAAAAAAAAAAAAGTATCTAAGTATGTTTATCCGCATTCTAGATTCCATAACACTAGCTAGTTAAGCTATGCTTACCATGGGTCTAGATAGCGTTGTGTAGAATGTCGTGGAATATTTATTTATTTATTATTTTATTTTACTTGGATCACAGTTCACCACGAAGCCAGTTCTGAGAAGATTCTGACAAGAAAATCAGCGGACTTTTTGCTATTTTGCGAAGTCTATTTATTATTTTGAACCTTTTGATATCTCAAGGATTGAATGGGATTAGATCCAGCTTCTATATCTATCTTCTTCTGTGTCTCATGAGCAAGTAAGAGCATTAATTTAACCGTCTGGCACAATTTAGCGCCACGTCCGGTAACCCGACGGGGCGCGTCAGGCGTCCGATCGAATCGGTTATACTGTAATTGTGCTGCACAGTGCACTGTACCGTTGAAGCAGATTGCTTCGCTTATAATTACATGTCATATGAAAATGCATAGTACCACAGAATACTAACGGCCGGTTTCAATATGCAATCTCAATCCATTTTCAGCTATCTGCGATCGAGTTTTCGATCTAATTATTAAAAAAAGCGTTTCAATAACCAAACCACAGATAGGTTATGCAATCCGAAAACGCAAACTATCCGTCAGAGGGCACCAATCTGGATTCGAGTGTTTTCGAATCGCCCTCTGTTCGAAAAAGACAGTTGATGGGTTTCAATAACCAATCTGTTGACTTTGACAACTCTTTTTTTATCTATCTGTGATCCTAATTTGCAATCTCTGACATTTGGCGGATTGGGTCGCGATCTTACGTTTAAATACTTTATTAAAATATCTTCTTACTGTTTTATACCAATTAATTTATCAAGTTATCAGTACTTATCAGTCTGAAAATATTATAAAATGTTTAGTGACAGTGAAAGTGACTTGGAAGTGCTAGATCAACTTTCAGATTGGGAAGATGAAGAAGACGAACTTCCTCCAGTGCGTCGAAAGAGCTACAACCGCATTAACCACATGCACTGCTTAAGCGAAGCTGAATTTACGTTTAGATTTAGAATCAACAAACCTGCAGTAGATTTCTTACCTTTATGTTGTTCATGCGAATTAATGTATTGCGTTTGCGGGAATTCTTTTTAAGATTTTCCCACTTCAAACGCAATTGCTGCGCCGTGCGATGGCAAGATGTCACCACGGCATTAAACTGATTGGCTATGCGTTGCCACTCTTCATTCTTCAGTTTATTTGTGGTGGCATTTGTAGCCTTATTATTAATGATTTTACTTCCTTCAACAAAGTTAAGTAGAATCTTACTCTCTTCTTTTGTGAGGGGCTTAGTTGAAATCTAAAAAACACAGTAACATTAGGAATAGGCGCGAAACGAAGCGTCTACACTCAGCGGGAGGTCAGCTTGCAAGTTTTTAACAAAAAAAAACAATGATAAGGTTCAATTTTACACATTACGTATAACATTATGACACTTACCGGTCCACTTTCCATTTTATATCAAAGACAAAATCTGTATCCAATTAAGAAAACAAACGAACGAACGAGCTCCGACTCCCGCGCTTATTTTGTTTGGGTTTTGACGGATTGGATTCGATTTGACTTGACACTTGAAGACGTTCCGTTTCATAAGACGAGAGACGAGATGAACAAAAGATTTTTCTTATTATTTAAATACTTTAAACACTAAAACTGTATTGAAATCTGGCGTTTGACGTATTATTGCGAATCTTTTTTTATCATTAAAAAAATTAACCTTGCAATGTTAGAAAAATATCTAAAAATTGCATTCACGTTAAACGCATCACAATAAAAGCTGCTTAGAATGAAACGCACGGGAGGGAAGGGATCGATCTTCGATCGATAGTCGAATTCAATCGGCGTTTGAAAGTCAATGTTATTGGGACGCAGGTTGGAGATCGATCGGAAGATGGAATTCTATCGCAGATTGCCGCGATCTCCAGATAGAAGGTTGCATATTGGGATCGGCCGTAAAATGCATACGATGCAAATGAATTCTAGTATACCTAATGTTGATTGTTATGCTTGTGAGCGGACTCAACGTAACAACATGCACAGAATTGATGACAACGGAGCAAAATAGTGTTTTTATGGCAAAGACACCACTTTAAATCACGAGCGAAGCGAAGTATTCAAAGTACATCGCCCGAGGAAAACATAATTTGCTCTCAAGTCATATACTCACTTTTCATCCCCTTTCTATAAGAACATAATATGTTCTGATAACAAGAACGCAGACATAATTATTGAATATGGCACATGCACCATTCCACGTTTTATTTATTTTTTTAATATAAAACTGTGGGAAAAATACAAATGCCTTATTCAATATATGTAGTAAGTTAATAAATCTCCAATATAAACAGCCAGTTACCTAATTCATGCTATGTTTTTTTAGTAGGTAAGCACGGGTCCACGCGTCCTGCGCTCGACATGCACCAGCCAGTAATTCGTACAATTGGCGTTGGATTTCTATGAATGGTATATGTTCCAAATTCAAATCACGTTTACGCACGCTAAATAGTCCTTAACAGAAAAAGTTATTTTGTTCTCGCTTATAGAGGAACAAAGTAACACTTTTCTAATAGAAGGGATGAAAAGACTACAACGCACTTCTGTGCTATGCCTGTGTTCCTGCTTCTACACATATGCAAAACCGCAACTTTTTTCGTATATAACGTAGCGCTCTGTGCAGCAACAGATCAACCACTTTCAAGTGCAATACAGATTCCGATCACCCAGTAATACGGCAGCATGAAACATGTTCTTATGTCAAACTTCACACTAAATATATATTTAATATTTTCCTCACAACACGGCTTGTAACAAGCCCAGCTAAAATTAGGCCCTAAAACAACGTTGCAAATGAGATGTGGGGTTTGATTTGTTTACAAAATACGCATCAAAGCTGAAAGCAGGTCACGAAGTTCGTTTGGGACCAATCTGTTCCTGAAATGTATCAGCTCAAAAAAAATTTAAGACAGGTCAAACAAACATTTCTGGAATTGGCAATAATTATATTTCTTTATGAATTGCAGATTACTTTAAATTTCTATATAGAGCCGTACTTTTGCGGCTAACGTGCCGCAGACTGCAAGTCGGGAGCTTCCCTAGCTAAATAAACCAGCGTACTAAAATAAGTAGACTACATAGATGGGAATGGCGGAAGACTGGATGCAGTCTTCGACCAGAAGTGTACTACAAAGGGCTAACTGATTGAGGTGTGCTTGTTTCTTACCTCAGAACCCACTAAGCATTAAATATAATGTTATTATAATATGTACGATAAATTACAAGTTCAAAAAGGGTCTGTACGCATACTCTACAGGTTGTAAGTAACTTTGAACTATCTGATATTCCGAGACGTCACGAGCCGCCGGTACACGGCGCGGCACTACGAACAAATTCCCGATTGCATCGTTCCACCGTGATAGATGCTATAATGAATCAAGCGGGGCTTCGCCTCACGTAAATATTTGCTTTACTTGTAACAAATGTTTCAGCGCTACGATTAATAAATTACCCATTAATATACAGAAATCACCACAACCACTAGTAAACTGATCGTTTTGAATTACTTTTTAAAACAGCTGTGCTAAATAATGTGCGGGACGGTGTATAGCATTACTTATTTAAATAGTACCCAAACATACACAATTTACACAACATGCTAGCACTAAATAGGTACCCTAGTTTAGTTCCTAAACTGTGGTACCTACAAGGGGTAAGGGGTGTCACAAGTGGGCTGTCTGCAGAGAATCTACTAAAGTAAAACCACTGTCATAAAACACTGCAAGAAATGGCATACAATTTTAAACTTTATTTCTATACTGTTAAAATTCAAAATAAATTAAAAGAGTTTCATTACACTTTATTATTCACTGTGCATAAAGCCTTTTAAGTTTCCACTTTAATCACATTGCTTTAAAGTCTAAAATTAAACGTTTTTTAACAGTGCCCGTGGTATTACAGGCCCTGCTAAGTACTGTTGAGGGACAGTAAGTTAAGTGTCCGGTTTCCTACAGAGTGTAGGAATGACACATTGTTGTGTTCTGCACGGTCACGGTAAAAAAGTACATCGTGTTACGTTTTTTTTCAGTTGATATTATAGCATGTATGTTACAAACGTGCGACAGCTGCGAACATTGAACGAACATCTGAATAAGAATCGTTTCACGCAGCTATGGACATGTTAAATATTAATAAAATCTAAATTTCTTTCATTTGCCTGGATTAATAACGAACAAAATATTAAACGAAAGTGCGCGTCAACCATGTTATTAAATTTTTTGACTTTGTACGTACGATACATACGAGTTGTTCTCAATAGCAAGGAGGCACTGCCCTCCATCAGACAGAATGTATTATCTTGGTAGCTACTCGCTAAAGAAATGGTCTTTATATTTAACGAGTACACGCGTACTAGTGTAGTTATTATAAATAGGATAATATACATTCAGTCAACAAAGTATCGGGAATGAATGTTTTGTTTATGGTTCCAAATTCAAATTTTAGTTTTTTTTGTTGTTGTTTGATTGGCACAACTGCTTTCCATTTTGGCGCGGAGTTTGAGTTGCATCTGTCATTTATGTTAAAAACAGTGCTGTTTTTAGTTTTATAATATCTAGTGTGTATTGCGAATTTCACAATGGACAAAAACATCGTGGTTGCGCCGATGTAGAATCTGTTTTTTGACGCGGAAACACACTCCTTCTGTACCCATCTCCCCTCCCGCACTAACCATAGTATAGTACTAGATATAGTTTCCGTCCGCCATTTGTGATATATAGACACTCACTCCCTTTTTGAACTAGCCAGCGTAAAGGCGGACCGCGCGCGCGTCTCTCAGAAATGAATAATATTTGTTGCATTTTAACCGCTTCATATACCTTTACCGATCGGATTGTGCCTCTCGTGTGTCCCTCAAGTGATTTAGTGATGTGGACGGCAGCTCCTGAGCAAGGAAGAGAAGATCCGTGTACCGGCTGCGATGAAAACACGTGGTGTCGTGAAGGTTAGTGCATCCTCTCCTAATTTCTCGGGCTGCATTCATTGCCTGGATCACATCCGCGGCAACCCGGTCACCTGTCTTGTTTGTGTGTAAAGCGTCAATGGAACAGTTATCTACATCCCCGCAATACAGTCCACTAGCGCACGTGGCCAATCACGCCACCATTCTATGGTCCTGATCGAACCGGATTCTTAGCCGTAGTTCGTATTTTGTTATTATTCTAATGGGAATAAGCGCACCGCACCTAAATGCCTGGTTATTTTAGTAGAAAACCCCGCATCTAGACATTTAGGATTAGATTTTGTTGTCCGTTCGCCGCTGGCTCGCATCGTACCTACCTAGTACATACATAGGTTAGGTATCGTATCAACACTTAGTCGTAGTTCGAAATTTTCGCACCGCGCCTAAATACCTAGTTATTTTAGTAGAAAACCCCGCATCTAGGCATTTAGGCTTAGATCTTAGGTATACTAGACACCCTAGTGCATAGGCACAGTGTAATACCTAACGCATTTGGCTTTGTTTTATTTTTTTCAATTAAGTTGTTCGTTCGCCGCTAGCTCGAATCGTATTTACCTAATACCTACGTGGGTAGATACGTGGTTGTACCTACCTCGCATCTCATTCAAATTCATACGAAAGTATTTTAATTTGAATAGATATTACGCAATACTTAATCTCTGAAATAATAGTTGAACCTAGACAGCGGTCTGGCTCGCGTAAGTACGATCTGGCTGTTGCTAGGCGCGTTTTGTTCAAGCGTGCATTCACAGTTGTAAGTACCTACCTGCCTGCGGAGTATCGCTCGCGCCGCGTCGCTGCTCTGTACCGCTAAGATTAAGTCATTTCATATTTGTTGTTTACCGCACTTTAGTTTGAGATTTAATTGTAAACATGCCCCCAAAGGTTGGTAGTACCGATAGTAAAGTTCAACTGAAACTTTTATACGCTAAAAGAGAAATGATTTACTCTCGCGTACAATCGATTTGTGATAATGCACTTAAAACCTCTGATTTGGCTATTAGAGATTCGTTCTTGTGTTCTATAGAAAACTTGGATAGTTTACGCGCGGATTTCGAAACCTTAGTACATGACATCAACGTTTTAGAGTTGAATTTGGATCCCGATTACTCAGTGAGTTATCAAGCCTTGTCGTCGTTTGACGATTTGTATTGTCGTATCAAGCGCGTCGCTAGGAGTTTGGAGAAACCGTCTGACCGACCCAACCCCACTCGCGACCGACCTAAGTTGCCACCAATTCAAATACCCGAATTTGATGGTAGCATTCGCAATTGGTGTCTATTTATAGATAGTTTTGAGAATACAATAGATAAGAACGATTCGTTGACAGATCACGAAAAATTGCATTATCTCGTTGAAAAATTGACTGGTAAAGCTATAACCGTTTGCGCTGGAATTACGTTTAGTGCCGAGAATTATAATTTAATTTTAAATACTTTGAAAGCTAAGTATGAGGATAAAAGATCGGTAGCTAACGCCTATTTAGATCAGATGTTTGATTTGAAATCTATTACGGCATGTAACGATCAAAACTTAGAGAAATTTCTAGATACTTTCGCGTCAGCTGTTCGCGCCGTAAAGAACCTAAAGATCGATGACCTCTGCGACTTCGTATTTTTGTATATGGGTTTAAAGAAATTAGATTCCGAAACCATTCGTTTGTTTGAGTCGGATCATCGCGGCAATAAAATTCCTAAGTTCGAAGACTTAGAAAGTTTTGTTCGCGAGCATATAAAAGTATTGCAACGCTCTTCATCGAAACATGAAGGCGCGAAGAAGGTTGTTACTTCTGAACGCAAAATAGATGCCTCATCGAGGTCACTGAGGTCAACTCATACTTATGTTAATACCGCACCAGCACATGTACAATCACCTGTTTGCTCTTTGTGTAATACTCATCATTCGCAACTGTACAAGTGTCCTGGTTTCCTAAAATTGTCGCCTAGTGATCGTTATAAATTTGTTCGCGCTAATAATTTTTGTTTTAATTGTCTCGGTACTAAACACCGCGTTGTTTTATGTAATAGTGGAAATGGTTGTCGCAAATGTCAAGCGAGACACCACACTTTGCTTCATTTCGAGAATAGTAATGCCGCATCCAATGTGAGCACAGTTGGCCCGTCGAGCGGTGACACACGGCAGCCTGCGCCACGGCCGCCGCCCGCGCTCGCGCGCGCTCCGGCCGGCCCGGAGACCGCTGCGAATGACGTCACCTTGTGTTCGTTCTCCGCTAGCGCTGCACTCACTACTGTGTGTCTTGCGACCGCTCGCGTTGTTATTGTTGATGCATTAGGTAAGCCGCGCATTGTTCGAGCGCTGTTAGATGGCGCTTCGCAAAGTAATTTTATTACTCAAGATTGTTGTCAACGTCTTGGTTTCAATGTTAATAAGCGTTCAGCCCGCTCAGTGGTGAAGGGTTTTGGAGGCTTACGGTCAGCTGTTCAGGGCACCGTTAAAACAAGGTTTAGATCTCGTTTTAATAATAATATTTGGTTTGACATGGATTCGCTCGTTATAGACAAAATAACTGAACAGTTGCCTACCGTCCCGGTTGACACGTCTTTATTAACGAAATTTAAAGACTTGCCTTTAGCTGATGAGACTTACGCTGTTCCTGGAGTCGTCGATATATTGATCGGCGCTTCGATTCTCCCGCACCTCCAGTTATCACGTAAGGTTCAAGGGGGACCGACGTACCCCGCTCCGCACGCCCTGGAAACAGTTCTGGGTTTTGTTATAATTGGTTCCGCACCCGCTTCTATAGATAGTTTTAGTCACTCGACTGCCTCGTTCTGTTGCACCGTCGAGCCGCCACTGGAGTCTACCATCCGCAAGTTTTGGGAGATTGAAGAGGTCAATGTCCCACCAATCCTAAGCCCTGAGGACAAGATGGCTGAGGAGATTTATTGTCGCACGACTACTCGTGATGAGCAGGGTCGTTATGTTGTCGCGCTCCCTTTCAAGGGAGATATTTTTTCGCTCGGTGACTCCCGTGCATCCGCTGAAAGACGCTTTCTTTGTTTAGAACGAAAGATGCAGGCGTCTCCAAAGTTAAAGCAAGCCTATGATGAGGTTGTTAACGAATATTTAGATAAAGGTTACATCTCACCTGCGCCTGCGGACACTGACGAGACCCAGCCTTCGTACGTTATCCCGCACCACGGAGTTATTAGAGAAGATAAGCTTACTACTAAACTCCGCGTAGTTTTAGATGGCAGTGCTAAGACTAGCACTTCCGTGTCGCTTAATGACATTTTGTATTGTGGTCAAAATCTTCAAGGTAATTTATTTGACATAATTGTAAATTTTCGCTTATTCGCTGTTGCACTCTCTGCAGATATTCGACAAATGTTTTTGTGCCTTGAAGTGCGCAAATCCGATCGTAGGTTTCAACGATTTTTGTATAGATTTTCACCGCAAGAACCTTTAATGGTTTACGAGTTTAATCGTGTTTGCTTCGGGCTTAAATCTAGCCCTTTTCACGCACTTCGCACCGTCAAGCAGTTGACCGCTGACGAGGGCGATGCATTTCCGAAAGCGAGAGCCACCATTGAGACTGGCTTATACATGGATGACTTCGTGTATAGTGTAGATAGCGAGGCAGAGGCTGTCGAGACGGCCGCTCAAGTTATAAGTCTCATGAAGGCTGGTCAATTTGATCTCGTGAAATGGACGAGCAACTCGCAAACTGCGTTAGAGTCGATTCCACCGTCGCACCGATTGTCTTCGGTTAAGGAATTCGATGAAAGTGATACGCACAAGGTGCTTGGTTTAAGCTGGTCGCCCGCATCTGATACGTTTAGTTTGAAAATTAGTTCGACCCCGCAAACTTGTACTAAACGCATTATCCTGTCGTGTGTGGCACGGATATGGGACGTAATGGGATTCGTAGCTCCTGTCGTTTTGTACGCCAAACTACTTATAAAAGAGCTTTGGCTTTCCAATTGTGATTGGGACGACACCGCGCCCGACAACATTGCTAAGTTGTGGGCTCGCTTTAGAAAAGAACTTTCTGTGCTTGACCAAATACAAATTCCGCGTCATGTAGGTATATCGCAACATAGTGTTGTTACGGTAGTAGGCTTCGCGGACGCTAGTGAGAGGGCGTATGGAGGAGTAGTCTATTTTCATGTCTCGAATGTAGGTAAGGTTTCAATTAGCCTTATAAGCGCGAAATCAAAGGTCTCTCCCCGTAAGGTCGTCTCTCTGGCACGCCTCGAGCTATGCGCTTTACTATTGTTAGTTAGATTGATCACCTCTATCGCCAATGCTTGTAGTAGTCGCATTAATATTAGTAGAATCTTAGCTTTTTCGGACTCAACAGTCGCTTTGTGTTGGGCCCACTCTTCGCCCCATCGTTGGGACACATTCGTCGCTAATAGAGTGGCAAAAATTCAATCGGAATTAGCGCCACAAAATCTCTTTCACGTTGCTGGCACCGACAACCCAGCCGATTGTCTCTCTCGTGGATTGCTTCCTTCGCAAATTTTGGATCACCCGTTGTGGTTTAGTGGACCGTCCTGGATTCATGCCGCGTTAGATAAGTGGCCAGTTAGTCAATTCAATCCCACTACGGTTTCCGAACCACCCGAGGAAAAGAAGCACTCGCTTGTTGTATCGGTCCCGCGTGAAGAGTCCCTTATTTTGTTGTTGGCTAATCGCGTCTCGTCTTGGTCGAGACTGTTGCGTTGTGTTGTTTATGTAGGCCGATTTTTGAGAATTTTATCTACGCGCGGTCATATAACCGCCGCTGATTTAGATAAAGCTGAATTGGTCATACTTCGCGAGTTGCAGAAATGTTATTTTGCTTCTGAATTTAAAAATTTAGAATTTAACAAACCTTGTAGTCGTTCTTTCCGACACTTGAAACCATTTTTGGAAGATGGACTCATTCGAGTAGGTGGTCGTTTGAGAAATTCAGGTTTAGGATTTGAACAAAGGCACCCAGTAGTTCTCCCGCGTAAGGACCACGTATTAGATTTGTTAGTAGATTATCATCATAAGGTGAATTGTCACGCTGGTCCCGATTTGTTAATGTCTATTTTGAGACAGAAATACTGGATAATTTCCGCTCGTAATTTGATTCGCGCTAGAGTACACAGATGTGTACCTTGTTTTAAACTCCGCCCGCGTTTTATCGCGCCTGAAATGGCCGATCATCGCTCTTGTCGTGTTGTTCAATCCGCAAAACCTTTCGTACACACCGGCACAGACTTTGCTGGGCCTTTCAAGGTCACCATTGCTCGTGGTCGTGGCATTCGCTCCACGAAAGCTTATGTTTGTTTGTTCATTTGTATGACAACTCGCGCGGTTCATATAGAGTTGACCGGTGATTTATGACCTCCGTGGCGTAGCGGTAGAGCATTCGACTGCTATGCAGGGGGCGCGGGTTCGATTCCCGCTCAGTGCAAATATTTGTATGCATGAATATGTATATTTGCGTTGGTCTGGGTGTTTCTATGTATAATATGTATGTATTTACAAAAAAAAAAAGTATCTAAGTATGTTTATCCGCATTCTAGATCCCATAACACAAGCTAGTTAAGCTATGCTTACCATGGGTCTAGATAGCGTTGTGTAGAATGTTGTGGAATATTTATTTATATTTAAACGTTTTTTGTCGCGTCGGGGTCCGGTTAAGCGCATGTATTCGGACAACGGTACAAACTATGTAGGGGCCCGACGTAGTATTTCGGAATTGCACGCATTCTTACGGTCTAAGTACTACCAAAGTGAATTCGCTCACATCTTAGCCGAAAATCGCATTGAATGGTACTTTAACACGCCTGCAGCTAGTCATTTTGGTGGTAATTGGGAAGCGAATATTAAAAGCCTTAAGTCGCATCTGTTTCGCGTCATAGGCGAACAGATTCTCTCGTTCGAGGAGTTGAGTACCGTACTTGCTCAAGTAGAGGCGGTGATGAACACGCGTCCGCTGTGTCGGACTCTATCTAGCGATCCGTCAGAGCCATTAGCGCTGACGCCAGCTCACTTCTTAAATACGACTCCTCTAAAATATTTGCCCGCAATAGATGTTGAAGACGATAGAATGCACCTTCTAACTCGTCACGCTCTTTTGGATAAGTTGGTCCAATCGTTTTGGAATCGTTGGAGAACCGATTATTTGCACACGCTGCAGTCACGTCAAAAATGGAATACTCCATCCAACCCAATTACTGTAGGTACGGTGGTAGTCCTTATGACTGAGAATGCGCCTCCTTTACATTGGCCTCTAGGAGTAGTAGAGGAAGTTTTTCCCGATGCCCGCGGGATAACTCGTGTTGTACGGGTTAAAACTGCAACCGGATCGTATCTGCGCCCGGTTGTTCGCCTCTGCCCTCTGCCTAGCCAGCAGTAGGCACGAGTTCCAATCTATGTTTATATTTTAGTTGTTATTTCCCAAACCTAGAT
The DNA here is from genome assembly GCA_963662185.1 of Eilema griseolum. Classification (NCBI taxonomy): domain Eukaryota; kingdom Metazoa; phylum Arthropoda; class Insecta; order Lepidoptera; family Erebidae; genus Eilema; species Eilema griseolum. The sequence goes on from OY759240.1 coordinate 27,666,725, forward strand.
TTAGATTAGACATTAGATTTGTTCCACATTTTTCGTTTCGAAGGTAACCCTTCAAGCCGGGGGGAATGGTTGCGCCGATGTAGAATCTGTTTTTTGACGCGGAAACACACTCCTTCTGTACCCATCTCCCCTCCCGCACTAACCATAGTATAGTACTAGATATAGTTTCCGTCCGCCATTTGTGATATATAGACACTCACTCCCTTTTTGAACTAGCCAGCGTAAAGGCGGACCGCGCGCGCGTCTCTCAGAAATGAATAATATTTGTTGCATTTTAACCGCTTCATAGACCTTTACCGATCGGATTGTGCCTCTCGTGTGTCCCTCAAGTGATTTAGTGATGTGGACGGCAGCTCCTGAGCAAGGAAGAGAAGATCCGTGTACCGGCTGCGATGAAAACACGTGGTGTCGTGAAGGTTAGTGCATCCTCTCCTAATTTCTCGGGCTGCATTCATTGCCTGGATCACATCCGCGGCAACCCGGTCACCTGTCTTGTTTGTGTGTAAAGCGTCAATGGAACAGTTATCTACATCCCCGCAATACAGTCCACTAGCGCACGTGGCCAATCGCGCCACCACATCGAACAAAGAGTTTGTCTTAAATTTTGCATCGCCAATGGAATTTCATGTTCGGAGACACTGAAAATGTTACAGAAGGTGAATCGACTTTATCAAAAACACGTGCTTATGAGTGGTATAAAGTGTTCAAAAGCGGGCGAGATGTGATGGAAGATTTGCCTCGTTCTGGTAGGCCATCAATGTCTGCAACTGAAGTTAACATCACAAAAGTGAAGGAAATAGTGACTGAAAATCCTCATTCAAGTTTGAGAGAGATGGATGGAGAGCTTTCTGTATCTCACGAGTCGATCCGTACCATTTTAACTAATAATTTGGGTATGAAACGTGTTGCCCGGCTAGTCCCAAAAGACCTGAATTTTCTTCAAAAACTAAATCGCATGAGAGTCGCTGAGGAAATGCTAGAACGGGTCAATACCGACCCAACATTCATGAAACGCGTTGTTACTGGTGACGAGACGTGGGTTTACGAGTTTGACATGCATACTAATCAACAAGCTTCGGAATGGCGCCTTCCAACTGAACCAAAACCGAAAAAACCACGTCAAAGTCGATCAAAAGTTAAAGTCATGTTGACTGTTTTCTTTGACTATCGCGGTGTTGTGCACTCGAAATTTTTGCCGGAAGGTCAAACGGTAAATAAAGAATATTATTTGAGCGTTATGCGACGTTTAAGAGAACAAATTCGACGAAAAAGGCCAGATTTGTGGAAAGAAAATTCTTGGATTTTGCACCACGATAATGCGCCTTCGCACAAGGCCATCATTGTGAACGAATTTTTGTTCAAACACTCAACAAATACTATCGAGCAACCACCATATTCACCAGATATGGCTCCAGCCGACTTCTTTCTTTTTCCTACACTCAAATTACCACTTCGTGGCACCCGTTTTCAATCAGTAGAAGACATAAAGGAGAATTCGCGGCGAGAACTGAACTCAATTCCGGAAACAGCGTTTAAAAAATGTTTTGATGATTGGATTATTCGTTGGCGTAAGTGTATCGTTTCTGAAGGAGCATACTTTGAAGGTGATAAAATAAATTTGGATGAATAACAATTTTTTTGTATATTATTGATTTTTTCCCGGTACTTTCTTGAAAGAATAGTATAACCATCAGCATTTAATAAACATGACCATTCTCGTGCAATAATAATGAAGTGATAATTATGTAGAGCTCATCTGCCAACGTGACTGCTCTTTATTATGTTGGTTCGTTAACACAGCCTTTAGTTGAATTAAATTATTAAGCATATGGTAACTATTCATGTCGAATATGATAAAAAAAATGGAATCAGTTCAGACGGGATTCGAAATGCTCTGACCACTGAGCTACCGAGCCTAAAGTCATCCAAATTTTCCTATATATGAATATCCGTCTTACGGCGACGCACGGTGGGAGCCGTCTACTGATACTCGTACGAATTATCTAAACCAATGAATAATATTTAAACATTGATTTTATCTCAATGCTTTAAAATTTCATCCAATTGTTTGGGCGGAGTAATCAAAAATCTATGTTTTATTACGTATATCTGTCACACAAGTGAATAATGTTTGATTATATTACTGGCTAGCTGTTGCCCGCGGCACCGTCCGCGTGGATGTCGGTTATCGCGACCAAACATGGCCTATGTCCTTTCTCAAGATCCAATCTACCCCTATACCAAATTTCATCTCAATCGGTTCAGTGATTTAGGCGTTTAGACAGACAGACAGGAGATAGGACACGACGGTATTTCCGTCCAATTGAGCAGTCCGACTGGGGAAGTACCTCCGCTCTACAGATAACCACGGCCATAATAACCGCGTGTTGTGTTCCCGGCTGTGAGTAGGGTAGCCAAAGCTCACTGGAGAGATTTTGTGCTGTCAGTGGGAAGACCAAAAGCTTGTCCTGCTTTGTCTTTTACACTGACGGCACAGAAACTCTGTGCTTACAGGGTTGGCAGCGTGAGTGCGACTCCCTTGGTGTTCTTCTCTGAAGGATAGAATTACAAACGAGGTCCTCTGGCAAAGAACTAAAGTTACCGGCATAGCTCGCAGAACAAGCAAGCTGAAGCGGCAGTGGGCTGTCCACGTCTATTGACGGACCCATGGCCGTTGGAGCAAACGAGTCCTAGAGTGTGGATCACGAGAAGGCAACCGTTAAGTAGGACACCCTCTAGCCAGATGGAATGATGATTTGTAAAAGGTGGCTGGGACAGACTAGATGCGGAAGGCAGAGGATCACACGAAATGATGCATATTGGTCCATGTCCAGCAGTGCGGTGGGCTAATTTATTAATACCTCGGCCCACATCACTATGTGGGCCAAGGTATCATTCTACGCAGTCGGCAGTAAGTTAACTAAGCTTAACAGACTCAAGAACCCGACAGTAAACGCTGCGACCCATTAAACTTAGTAACCTGCTGTTAGCGATAAGGCCGCCCATTGTGCATTATAATCGTTGTTAAATTGTTATCTTATACTTCTTATATGATGTACAATAAAGGCTACCTTATCTTAACCTAGTCTAGCCTGTGGATCCTAATGTGCACCATTGGCAATAATTATCGCCACCAAGTGCGACCGCAGGAGGATGGGACAGGGCTTACCTATCTGTAAAAGGAATTTGCTAATGTACCTGGATAACTATATAGCTCGTTAATGAATGAATTATACATGACATTGCAGGCTAGTGCTAAATAGACTGCTAATATTGTACAGTTAGCAACAAAAGTAAGTCAACACATTCCAAGTCACAGGTATAGTATAAAAAAAATCTAAAATATAGGTACTGAATAGATCACATTAGCTCTCGAATCTTTGTGTTAAAGTAATACAGACAATTGAGTTGATTTTGATTCATACATACATACGCTGTCGCCTATTTCCCCCCGGGGTAGGCAGATATTGATGTAGTTAAATATTCAGATCATTTTTAATTTTGATAGTGTTCAATTTTCACGTTTAGAAGATGATAACTAATGTGCGACATATGGCAGAATACGATTATTAACTTATAGCTGTTAATATTAAACTAGGCTTAGCGGCGCAGCGCTGTACGTGCTCGGGGACTCAGTCGAAGGATTTAGTGCCTATACGCGACGGCCGTGAGGTGATGTTGACATGTCTGCTAGCGAGCTTAGCTTGCTTCGATTGATCAACTATATGCTTCACTAGCGTCGTCTCGCGGTTTCCCTTGCGTATGTCCTGATCCCAGGCGAATGTCGTGTCCAAATGTGGTCAATGTTATTAACAATGTAGCGTATTAACGTGAAAAAAATTATTTAGTGTTTTTTGGTCATAAACGCCTCTAATGTCTTCTTCCTTTGTCTTTTACATCCAGAAAGTGTAAACGTCTGTCCTTCTACTTACCTTTACAGTAAAAAATACTGCTTGTTAACGCCATCTATTAGAGAAAATAGAAACCAATCACTGGGCACCAGAAAAACCAATAAACGACGGCGACAACCTCATGCGACGAGACACGGAGGTGGGGCGTTAAAAAAGACGTGGGAGATCAAGATACCGTATAGAAGGATCTACGTATGCACTACTCACATAAATTTTGTACCTAATTCAAATATTATAAAACGTTAAAAATCACTTCAAGAAAAATTAAAAATAAAATATTCATTTGCATACGAAATCGAACCTGGAGTCCTAAACAGTGCTGTTATTATTAAACTCTGATATTTGAATATTTTGTGTATTTTGATGGAAAATATGGAAATAACCTTAGTGTCTAAATGTGGTATGATATTGCAACAGATTATAAATAGTGTAGTCATATACAAACACGTCGCCGCGTCAAGAAGCTATTTTAAAACCGAGGGTAGTTTTAAATTGCTTTTGTTATTCTACCTCGTTGTTGTTTTCAGCTGAATAAGTAGAAACTGGACGCAACAAGTTCACTAATTGTTAGATTTATATGGATTCTAACATAAAGGAAGAGGACAATCAAAATCAGGTACTTAATAATATTTTTTAGTATACTTTTAATAATCCAATGGATATGAGCTTTTTGGAGGCATTTGAGACATTAGAGCAATAATCTGAACCTCTCCCTTCTAGCAATGGCGGATGTGGTGCCTAAGGTATGAAAATTTACTCCTTCAAGTCTCTATTTAATACGCATTTTATCTGTGAATTTCTCCGTAGAAATTCGACTAATACTAATCAATTGACTAACCTTACTGTTTCTCTCTCTCTGCCTACTGACTACCCACAGAAAAAAAATATCGAGAAACTGAAATTATCTTCGTCAAAACAGTACAATAGCTACTTACAACTTAGAAAAGTTATTAAGTGACAGGATGGTACTTCCTCAAACCAACCAACTTATTCTTGCCGCAAGAATGTGAGCGCCTCTTGTACATAGTGTCCTCGTCTCCATCCTCGTTTAGTTTAATAGGTAGGCAAGGGAAAATCCATCCATTGATCGTATCTACAGTTAACAAATTGGATAAACCATTACATTGCGCAAATTCTGTTGAATCCATCCGCATAGCAAATGAGCAGAGAGGAGATTAGCTTATTGGTTTTTGAGCTGTCGTCATCTGTAAGGGGTTGTATTGGAATACCTTTTGCACAGTCATAAAACCAGAATACAAATGCTAACATTTACAGAGTAGCTTCGCGTGTTGCAACTTGCCCTTCACTCTCCCTCCTCAGTTTGAAGACCGAGACATAAACTGTAAAAGTAAAATATTCATGATCCTAAGGGTAATCGACGAGGCTTCGTGAGCTAAACAAAAAGATGCGAACTTATTTCTGGTTTAGAAATTGGCCCTTAAGGGATTAACGAGAAATGTGCCAATATAGATGGTGCGATGCAGACGATTGGTACCAAAAACCAGATCGGTCGGGTTCCCACTAGCCTAAACCTGAGTCTCAAGGGAGAGCCAATAGGTAGGGTTACTGCGGCTCGCAAATTGGGGTTATATGTTGATTCTAGCTTAAGATTTGAACAGCACATTGCACAGTCGGTTCAGAATTGCTTCTATCACCTGAAGATTCTCTATAAAATGAGGGCCCACCTATCCAAGGAATTAAGGGTCCGTGTAACCGAGTCCCTTGTGCTGTCGAAGTTAAATTACGTCGACGTAGTTTATGGCCCGTGCCTGTTGGCTCGAACTGAGAGGTTGATACAGCGAGTTCAAAATGCCTGTGCTCGCTTTTGTTTCTCGATACCGGCTAGAGGTCATGTTACACCATATCTCAGTAAAAAATTCTTTACTTAAAATGAAAACCAGAAGAAAAATGCATGTGGCTTTTCTCCTGTTCGGTGTTATCAGGTGCTCCTGTCAATACAAACGCTGTCAAAACAAAAGCATCGATCTGAAACATTTAGGGGTAGTTTCCGTTATGCAGCTTCCAAAATATGGAATAATCTTCCACCACCGCTGCGTTCCACTAAAACGATCACCACATTTAGGAAACATTTACGATTGTTCCTCTTGGAAGCCCAGGGGAGGCTGGATAACGTGAACTCAAATGTTTCTTTGATTTGATTTGGTGGGTTCGGTGCGGGCTTTTGCTTTTACTTTTACTTTATAGTGTATAGATTGTATGACTATCGCGCTATTGTTTTATTTTATTGTTTATATGTTTTATTTTATTGTTTTATTTACGTATTTTATTTGGTCACTAAAATCTTCTACCGCCTGTTATCACGATATATGTTTGTTTTTAATATATTTACGGTATATTATTGTTTATCTTCATATTGTAATATAAGTACATAACGTCTACATACCCTCATGCATTATACTTTCACACTCGACTTCGAAGGTCCGGCGTCCGTGTGTCACTGGCAAATTAGGTTCCAGTTGAAAACCAGCGTCAGGTTTATACCTGGCACATGCTGAACTGGACACCTATTTGGTGTATCTGTGAGCCACTGTTTTACTTGTATTTTTGTTTTATATGTTGTTGGTTATTGTTATCTCTGTGACCACCTTGCACCAAATAAATATTTAGTTCTTTCTTTCTTTCTTTCTTTCATAGAATAGTGCCCGGTTATAGAAACTAAAACTTCAGCATCAACTGAAGCCATGCATGTGACTGGTGGACCTACTGTTTATCAATTCCTGTCTAATTTTAGCGATAAACACGCGGGCATTCGATGTGTGTCCGTCGGCGGGCGCGTATTACTGCGACTCGCGCGTAACCTCCCGAATGTACACAACGGTATACAACCGGGAGGGAGCGCGTGCTTCCCGAAATACAAGTATTTTCAACAAGCGTTCGTCATCATCTTTAGAAATGCAACGATTCCGTCGAGCGAATGGCGCTACATGACTAGTATTATTTTGACGCAGCATATAATTTTGCACTGTACTGTTGAAATGTAAATGCAGTATAGCATGTAGTTAATAGTTACTATTGTAGGTGTGATGTGTAATTTGAATTTGATATAAATATTGTTACTCAATTTGAGTGTCAGACTACAATTGAGAAAAAACTACTTTTCAACGGACTCTGTGGCGATTTATTTGGTATTATTTATATTTTTTTCTTAACTCCACACCCAGATGGAAAAGCTCACGCAGGAACCGCTCTTGTTATAAAGAACAGCATAAAGCACTATCCCCTAAATCCATACGCAACAGTCCACCTACAAGCAACCTCAGTAAGGATTGAAGACCAGTCTGGTTCAATTAACCTTTCTGCTGTATACTGCCCTCCCAAGCACAAAGTCACAGAGTTGATGTTCTCCAGCTACCTCAAATCTCTTGGCAACAGATTTATTGCTGGAGGAGATTGGAACGCGAAGCATCAATTTTGGGGCTCTAGAGTTACTGTCACCCGTGGTCGCGAATTGAAGAAATGTGTGGACAAAAACCTCCTAACTGCTATTTCTACTGGCGAACCATCCTATTGGCCTACTGACACACGAAAGTTGCCTGATCTATTAGACTTCTTTATCACCAAAAACATTGGGAAATTGTATACTTCAATTGAAACAAGTTTAGATGGGTCATCAGACCATTCTCCTGTCATTATGACTGTAAGTTCGACTGTAATAACAACAGATGCGGATCACGAATCTCTCTACAACTACAGAACAGACTGGGAATCCGTCAAGGCATACCTTAACGAAAATGTGAATCTCAAAGTTCCTCTGAAAAACTCCAATGACATTGATGAAGCGTCGGTATTCTTTACGAACCTGGTGCAGTCTGCTATCTGGACTAATACCCCTGAACTAAACTTCCCACAGTCCAATACAGTGTTACCAATAGAGATCAAACGTAAAGTAGCGGAAAAGCGTAGATTGCGAAGGGCTTGGCAACAATCTAGAAATGCTTCTGACAAAACCCGCCTGAATCGTGCCATCAAGGACTTAAAGAGCTTGCTTAGCTACTCTGCTAATGAAACAGTGAAGAGTAAGCTAGAACTTATTTCTCCGCATGGCAGAGGGGAGCACAATCTCTAGAAAGCGATTAAGAACATGAACCAGCCACAACAACCTTTCTACCCTATTAGAACTGGTTCAGCTTGGGCTCGCACAGATACTGCAAAAGCAAACGCATTTTCCGCCTACTTATCATCTGTTTTCCAACCCAATGATCTTATTGGCCATGAAGACAAGGAGATAGATGAAATACTTAACCAGGACTTCCAGTTATGTCTTCCAATATTAACAACTTCTCCTAGTGAAATTGGTAAAGAAATAGCAAATATGGATCCTAAAAAAGCTCCAGGATATGACCTTATTACCCCCCGAATTCTAAAGTCTTTACCAAAAAAGTGCCTTGTGTTTCTATCAAACTTATTTAATGCCACTTTTAGACTTCATAATTTTCCTGAGATTTGGAAATTCTCCCAGATCATTATGATCCACAAGCCAGGGAAACCAGCCAATGAATCATCCTCATTTAGACCTATTAGCTTGATGCCTGTTATTTCTAAACTGTGGGAGTGGATATTTCTTGTAAGGGTAAATAAATGTATAAAGGAAGCAGACATCATTCCCCAACATCAATTTGGGTTCCGGAAAAATCACTCAACCATAGAACAGGTCCACAGAGTATATAATACTATACGGCTATCGCTGGAAAATAAAGAATACTGCTCAGCCGCCTTTCTGGATATCCAGCAGGCCTTTGATAAAGTCTGGCACAAGGGCCTGTTGTGCAAGATCAAAAAATTTCTTCCCTATCCAATTTTTTCAATCGTCAAATCTTACCTAAGTGACAGATGTTTTTTAGTGAAGCAGGGCAATGCCAGATCATGTCTCAACAAGTGTCAGGCTGGAGTGCCCCAGGGTTCTGTGCTTGGACCAGTATTGTACAATATTTACACATGTGACCTCCCTCAACTAACCTCAACTGTGTCTATTGCAACGTTCGCTGACGACACAGCCTTTCTCTCCTGCAGCAAACACCCACATGAAGCTAGTCGCCAACTGCAGGAGCAACTTGATGAGACTCACCTATGGCTACAAAAGTGGCGAATGAAAGCAAGTGCATCAAAGTCCCAACATATAACTTTTGCCTTGAGGAAAGGGCCATGCCCAATAGTGAAACTTGGAGAAGATGCCCTTCCACAAGTTGACTGTGTGAAGTATTTGGGATTCCACTTGGACCAACGCCTGACTTGGAAATACCACATTGATAAGAAGAGAGATGAAATCAATTACCGGTTTAGGAACCTGCTGTGGCTTCTGGGCAATCAGTCAGCATTATCTCTGAACAACAAACTATTGGTTTACAGCTCTCTATTAAAACCAATATGGACTTATGGGATACAAATGTGGTCCACTGCTAGTAAATCAAATGTGCAGCGCCTGCAGAGAGTTCAAAATAATATCTTAAGGGTAATATCCGGAGCACCCTGGTATACCCGAAATGCTGAAATCCACAATTATCTTGAAATTCCAACCATCTCTGAGGAAGCAGAGCAGTACAGAAAACGTTACAAAGTTCGCCTCTCACTGCACCCAAATCCTCTTGCAAAAGAGCTACTACAGACCAGCCAAGTAAAAAGGCTTAAAAGGGCACAAGTGTTCCCCTAATCATTGTGGAATTAGACAGTGGTCTTATTTTACATAAATGTCACATTACATGCAACCCATTTGATTATAGTCTTGCGACTGATGGCAAATCAAAATAACAAAAAAAAAAAAAAAAAAAATTATATCTTCTTCAGACGTTTTCATCAGATTACATACACACATATAATCACGCCTTTATCCCGAAGAGCTAGTGCCTGAGTATAAGCTGTATAATTATTTTTTTTGTGTTTTAATCTGCGATCAGTCCTTTTTTTTTAATCAACTATGAGCAGATGTGTATGGTCAGCAGGTGTTTGGGGGAATAGGGATCCTTCGATCTCTTCCTCCTTCAGTCACGAATCCTGCTCGATTATGTGGTTCCTTTTAAGCCGCTTGGCGTAGTTTATGTTCGTGAGTTCTACAGCCAGGGGTTTGGATGCATAGCTATTCGCTGTTTGTAGGTGGCTGAGAATATCTTTATTTCTTCGCTGACTGTATTTATTTTGAGCTCTTCGTGCAGTTCACTGTTCCTCAGGAACCATGTAGCATTTGCCAAACTTCTCAGAATGCCATTCTGAGCTCTTTGTATAACTGCGACATTGGATTTGCATGCGGAGCCCCAGAGCTGGATGCCATATGTCCAAATAGGTTTCAGTACGACCTTATATACAAGGAGTTTGTTGTCTATACTCAGTACTGAGTTTCTTCCAAGCAACAAATGGAGGTTTCGAGATTTCAAGATCAATTCTTCTCTTTTTTTTTGTATGTGTGTTCTTGTAGGTTTTATTCGCCACTTTTTTAACCACTGCTCTATTTTATCTAACTCTTGTTGGAGGATTCGAGAGGCGGTGCTGTGATTACTACTGCTTGCAAGGATGGCAGTGTCATCAGCGAATGTAGCGGTTACTACGACTGGTGATTCTGGTAGGTCACATGTGAAGATAGTATACAGCACTGGCCCCAGTACCGATCTTTGCGGTACTCCCGCTTCTATTTCGTGGAACCTGGAGGTGCATTCGCCATCTTTAACTTGAAATATTCTTCCAGAGATATAAGATTTTAGTAACTCGAAGTACGCATGAAGTGGCAGGGTTTTGACTTTGCAAAGTAATCTCTTATGCCATACCTTATCAAACGCCTGTTGGATGTCCAGGAAAGCTGCCGAGCAATATTCCTTATGTTCCAGGGTCTTCCTTATATGGTCAACGACTCTGTGCACCTGTTCTATGGTGCCGTGCTTCTGTCTGAATCCGAATTGGTGGTCCGGAATTACATATTTTTCCTGCATGATTTGAAGGATTCTTACTAGCAGAACACTTTCAAAAAGCTACAGGTAGGAGGCTAATTGGTCTATATGAGCCAACTTCGTGGATCGGTTTTCCATCTTTCGGGATCATTATGATTTGGGAGATTTTCCATATGGTTGGATAGTAACCTACTCTCATAATACTATTGAAAAAGATCGTGAGGAAGACTATCCCTTTTCTTGGCAGTTGAAGAAGAACCTCTTTGGTAATATAATCAAATCCCGGGGATTTTCTGTTGTCAAGTCGAGATAGGAGCATAAATATCTCACGAGGGGTAGTATATTTTATGGGAATGTCTAACTGGAAGTCCTGGTTCAGTATGTCATCTATGTCAGAGTCATTGCCAATGCCTTCATTGGGTTGGAATACCTTAGCTCGGTGGTTTGCAAAGGTTTCTATTCTTTGTTGTGGAGTTCTAGTCCACATACCACCTTCTAGTTTGGTGTATTTTGGTTGGTCTAAGTTTGACGTTGCCTTCCACAATGAATAATTTGTAGACTTGGTTGCTGTTAATGATTCTAGTCGCTGTGCTAAGGTTTCGTTTTTGGCATTTTTTAACATTTCCCCTCAATTCCTTAATCGCTTTGTTATATGCTTGTTTGTCTTCACGGTGTCTAGTGTTGTGCCATACTCTGCGAAGTCGTCTTTTTTCTTGGATTTTATTTCCCATGGAAGTGAGTTGTGTCTGAGTTGTGTCTGAGTTTTTTGCAGGACTCATCGGGAATGGTCGACCAGCATGCGACTTGAATCAAATTTGTAAACTGGGTTGCAGCTGTCTCTATGTCATCAGGTGATTTCAGAGAGATTCTGAGGTTAAGTTTCTTGTCGATGATGTCGAGGAAGGAATCCCAATCAGTATGCCTGTTGTACAGTTTTGGTATTTTTTCGTACTCTAATAGGACAGTAGGTACTTATTGTTAGGAGTACAGGAGTGTGAACTGTGGATCCATCCAGACAGGAGCTAGTAGAAGAGAAGTATTGTGATATGCTCTTGCAGATGAAGAAGTCTAAGACGTCGGGGAGTCTATTTTCGTCAGTGGGCCAGTGTGTTGGTTCAGCCGTAGATAGTGTTGTTAGATTGTTGCACTCAGTTGATAATTTTAGTTGGCGCCCTCGTGGACTTATTAATCTTGAGCCCCAGTGGGGATGTTTGGCATTCCAGTCACCTCCAGCGATAAATCTAGGGCCAAGTGTTTGGAAGTAGTGCGTCCATTGCTCTTCTTTAAGTTTGTGCTTGGGTGGACAATACACTGAGGATATATTGAAACTGCCCGCTTTTCCTTCCACTGCAATTGTGGTCGCCTGTAGGTGTTCCGTCCGGTATTCCGCTAGCTCATGGTGTTTTAGGGATGATCATATGATCAGAGCTGTTCCCCCATTTGCTCGCGCTGCTCCCTCCGGATGTTTAGTGTCATAAATTATGTAGTTTTTAATTTTGATCGAGCTTCTAGAGGTAAAATGAGATTCTGATATGGTCGGCAGCGCGTGTGTGACACCCCTGGTGTTGCATACGTCCATAGGCCACGGTAACCGCTTCCCATCAGGTGGGCCGTGTGCTTGTCTGCCAACTAAGTGGTATAAAAAAAAAATGTCAATCTTATGGGTATCCAGAAAGACTTCCACTTCATTAATCTTCGTTGCAAGTCCATCAATGTTCCACGTTGCAATATTTAATGAGAGCATTACGTTAGTTTTTCGACGAGGGTCGTAATAAGTCCCATGAACAGCATGTCCATTTTTTCTGTTTGCTTATTCATTAGATCTTGTATGACTTGGGTTAGCTTGAGAGATCCATCATTTGTAGTGTGATGTGTTCGCTCAGAAGATTTCCATGAAGGGTGTGTGTGTAATCTAGACTCAGAGTTTTGGTTGGTTACCTAATGCCACTCAGGTTTTTTGGTGTTTTGAGAACCAGCGACTTCCGAGTAGGCCCGACGATATGGTGTTTGCTTTTCTCTGATGTGTTGATGTTGTGTATCTTTTTTATTGAAGGTCTTCTGACTTCCTATCTTTTTGTCCACAGTTAGCTCTAGGTATGACTGAGTGTCCGATGGGACTGGAGTCGGAGGGACCGGAGCCGGGTTCTGTCTTCTAGCGTGTGTGAACTGACTATTTCGCCTTTTAAAGATTTCGCGGTAAACTTCACACCCTTTATAATTTGCGGGATGCTCTCCAAAACACAGCGCACATTTCGCTGGGGTGCTGCGATCTTTTTTAGTACAGTCACTTGTTTTATGTTGCCCGGCGCATTTAACGCAGCGGTATGGCCTCAAACAATTGTTCTTAGAGTGGCCGTTTTGCTGACATTTGGTGCATTAGACAATTGTATTTTTCTTTTTAGGATCCTCAATGACGACTGCAGTCTTGTAGATGTATTTGATGTCTTTGGCAGCTATGTTGTTTGGGCTAGGCTCTAGATTAATAAAGAATGTTGAGGTAGGCTTTTTGTCGGGTCCTCCTCTGGCATTAATTATTTATATAAATTATAAACACAGAATTTAGTTAGAAATATTGTAAGTTGTTCTTAGATAACACTGTCACTAAGAGTATAACTGTTTCACTTCACTTTGGTGTAACATTGAGATGTTAAATCACTGTTTATCACGAAATTTTCTTTTTTTGTCGGCAGCGTATTTGCGTGTGTTGACAGCTTGACAGCACTTTGCAAGCTGTATATATCTGTTTGAAGTTAAACAGCCCTATTCCTTAGTAGCCTTGTACGACATCGCATGGGAAGAGATGGGGTGGTCCAAAGTCTACTCTGCTGGGAACCACGCGGCTCAGATTACAATGTGATTAATAAACAAATAGTAATAATGACATAGCTATTGTTTATACTTGCAATTGCAACTAGGGTTTAAGGAATTGGAAGAGATCGATTACAAGAAATGTTGCAGACAGTTCGAAAATAAAACTTTAAAAAAGTAAATAGTGCCGCGCTACTGATTACTCGTATACTTTAGAAATGTCAACACCAAAGTTACCATAATATTAAGACGTACCTAGCAGAAGTTAATAAGCTTCAAGAATCTGTCTCGTAAATACCTGAAATTTGGTTATTATGTTTCTGTCATATAAAAGGAAGATTGCGTCTGCCAAAATAAGATCAAAGGGAATCCTAAATTAATCTCCGAGTGACGCTCGTTGCTGCGAAGCAAAGTGACGCCGCCGGTGAGCTCCTGCGGGTGCTTGGATGTCCCTCTTGGGCACCTGTGGAGTAAATAATTTAAATTGTTCGAACACAGATTCAGCTAGAACCAGGCGTCGTCACCACAAGAAATTTTCGCTTATTTTGTCATAATTTATCTAATGAACAAAAATAATGTTGGTGGGTAGTGGCGTCAGTTGTTTAGTTGGATAAGGAGTCGATTTTAAGATCGAGAGGTCCCGGGTTCGAATCCTGACCATTACACTACCGACGTGAATCCACTCCTACACAAGCAATTTAGCTTAATTGAGGGGTTAGAGGGAATATTAGTTATTGCAGTGCCGCGTGGTTTCCGGCAGAGTAGAATTAGGGCCACCCCATCTCTTCCCATGCGGTGTCGTACAAGGCGAGGGATGGGGCTGTTTAACATCAGACAGATATATACAGCCCCGACTCAGCTTCAGATGTATGGCTCGAGTCAACAATAGTGAGACCAAATACAATTATTGGTGAAATGTGGGTGTTAATTCACCTCTGCCTAACCCTCCAGGGATAAAGGCGATATGTATGTATGTATGTATGTAGTTGCTAGTAGTCTTTTAAAAATTTAAATTGAAAAAAAACATGTGATCTCATAACATATTTTGTATATTTATACTTTGGTTGGTCCCATCTCAATTCTGTACGAGAAATGTCAACGGAAGGTAATAAACGTTGTTCGCATAAAATAATTTTCGAGCATGCACTGAGTCGGGGTATCCAGAATCTACTGCTAATAATAATGCCGAAGTTCAAGTTCACCAACCCAGAAGGATCATAAAATAAAGTAAAACAAACAGTTCTTTCAAAGGTTTCCAGCTCGAAAAGTTCACGGTTTATTTGTCTGGCTATGTTATTTTATAGAATCCTCATTCTATCGACTCTACGCCTTGCTATAGTCATCAACCAGAATGTGTGGAGCTTTGGTGCGAATCACTGCCTTTTTATGTGAGCCGATGACGAAAAAAACCGTACAATTTTGTTCATTGATGGAAGTGGTATAAGAAGATTTATTATAAATATTACGAAGTTGTGAGTTTGCGTGCCTGTGTGAGATCATTGAACGTGTCGTAGAAATGTGTAATAAACCACAGTGACCTAAATCAAACATTAAACATAAATATTATGAGAACAGGACAAGCAATGGAGCCGATATTGGTTTGTACTCAAGAACTACACTAAATCAGTTTCCCCAGTTCAGTAATGATCCTTGGTGGTGGGGGGACTAAAGCTACGGAAACAATAACTCATTTATAATAGTTAAATTCAAGTTTGCGTAGTTCGCCGATATTTATTGACCTGTCGAAGTTGGGCGTAAACTTGCCCTTACATCTGATATAATGTCGCTCCGTAGTAAGTCGTTACACAATACTGACAGAAATGTGCCAACCCATATTATAAGTTATGTAATTACCACATACTTACGAGTTACATGTAATATATGGATGAATACTACATTATGGTAAATTATTGTAAATAGATGAAATGTAGATCTTCTATTGTAACTTATTTATTGATAACTAACATAATAAAAACACAAGCAACAACTATGCCACAGTAATAGTATATTAATATTGTGACTATGCCTATTTAATAGTTATGTATTAGAAACTAAGATCGGTTTGATCCCCGCTCAGTGCAAATATTTATGTGCTATGGGTATCGAGCCTCGGAGATTAAGCCTTCGGTCCCGTTTGCCAGGCGAACATCTATAGCAGTCGTTAAGGGTAGTTAAAGCCCTAAAAAGTCTTACAACTGATCTAACTGCAATGCTTCGATAACATCATTGGATTGTGGAGGTCAGAGGCAGTCCCACGCTTCATACTAACTGCTGTAAAATACCTCGATAAATAAATAAACGTGGAAGTATAAGTAATAACATACACATCTTCAAAATACTTCTTTCTTCACAGAGATAAAGTCGTTACCTATTAGCGCGGCTACAGACAGTGCGACAGACGGGCAACATGTTTTACTGTCTTATAGACTTAGGGAGCATTAGAGATAAGCTAGAAGTAATATAATCAATCTACTTTAGTGCAGAGTTAACCGAATTACCGGCCACGCGTCGCGGGACATCGGCGGCGCTGCCTGTTGTTCTCTACTTGAGCCACAGAGACAAGTCGGCAGTTTACGCGCTGTACTGTACCTGGTTTTCTAGAAAACTAGAAACTCATTTCTACTCAAATCAATTATAATACGAAAATCGAATCGGTTCTGCGGTATTCCACCCGCGATTTTTTTCTATCTTAATCGATTTGAATAATTAGCATACCGAAGGCTTTACAATTTCATCCTATTATTTCTGCTATTTACAAACAATGTGGTATAATTATTTTTTTATTGAGACATTTAAGCGTACGATATTATCATTTCTACGATCAGTCAAAAACAGGTAACTTTATCCTTTAAAATTCTGAGTCAAGTTTAAATAATAACTGTATACATTGTTTGTACATATTGGGTAATCGGCATACCATTTTTCATGTCAATAAAATTATCATTATACGAGTACAGTATTCAGTGTTTGTATAAGGTTGTGATGGTCAGATGGCAATCGTTTCAATGTAAATTTCAAATTTTTTTTTTTTATTTAACAAATTAGTGCATCTTTTGGACGTCAAATTATATGTATGTAGTGAAGAAGAAACCACGCAACAAACTCCACTGCGGCATTTTTGAGACGTCAGCTTATAAATACTTAGTGATTTCTTAAGTCTAAATATGGACGAATGTACATTTTTGTACATATAAAAAAACCTTATAATGAAATAAAAAAAATGAAAAAAAAACGATAAAAAAGGTCGCTTACACAATATTATGGTGTAATTATAGCATTTTAGGAGGGGCCTGCGCCATGCTCAAATCGGACATTTTTGTCTGTAAGGTTGCTGATGCTTTTTTACATAAGGTGGTTATAAAATTATTTTTAGGCATACCAAGAACCAATTCAGGCCATTTATTATAAAAGCGTATACCTTCCCCTTTAAAAGAATCACTAACTCTGCTAAGCCGATAGCATGGAAGGAGCAGTTTATTTTTGCTGCACAGATTTCTGTCTGTAACGTCACATACTTTTGTGAAATTGGATACATTTTTTCTGACTAACAGTATGTTTTCGAATATATGTTGGGAAGCTACACTTAAAATATGAATGTCTTTGAATCTTTCCGTAAGATAATCTCTCTTACCTAAACTACTACAAAACCTATTACAAATAAATGGCACGAATTGCCTTTTTTTCTTATATAAAGATAGTTTCTAAATCTGCTGCATTCCACCAAA
Source organism: Eilema griseolum (assembly GCA_963662185.1). Taxonomy (NCBI): domain Eukaryota; kingdom Metazoa; phylum Arthropoda; class Insecta; order Lepidoptera; family Erebidae; genus Eilema; species Eilema griseolum. The sequence continues at coordinate 27,684,062 of OY759240.1, forward strand.
GTAGTATTCCATAGGACATCAAGCTTTCCAAGTAACTAAAGTATACCAGCCCAGCAGTAGATTCATCTGTCAACTGCCTAATTTGTCTGACAGCATAAGCAGCAGATCTGAGTTCATTGCCCAAAATAGTGATGTGATCACCCCATGGCAATTCCTGGAAAAGTAGTGCTATTTACAAATTCCAACCTTTGCCAAGCTTATTTTCTTATTTTTTCAACTCAAAATCATGTTATAGGTACGAAACGTTTACTACAAAAGCTGCTTCTAAAAGGATTTTTTTATAAAAGACAATTCTAAAGTTGATTGTCATAAACATGCCAAAAGATTGTAACTCAACACCAACGCATATCTTAATAGCGGATACACTTTTTGACCCGCCTAATACATAGGTACATACCTACGATTTAATTACTCTTAGAATCGTAAAGGCGTTCCTTTACTAAAAGTTGACAGATTATTTAAATGAGCATCTGATCTAATTACGAGCTTATTCAGTAAAGCGTGCACAACGCTTGTGCGTCTGTGCGTGCAAAGTTAGCATGTTCCACGTCACTTCGTTAAAGCGCCAAGTGTCGTCACCAAGAGTCGAGTTGCTAATTAAGTTACTGAATCCGGACGATTCGATGAGCCGAACGTAATTATTTTTGACTGACTCAATTAAGACCGTCGAGCATTGATTCGGTAAAATAACCCACAGCCAGGTACACCACTTGCAAGATAACAATCAATATCAAAGAAAACGACCACTGGCAATTTCATTTTTGACATTTGCGCACGCTCGTCCAGAATATGCATGCATATTCAGATACCCGAAAAGGAAATGTTAACATAAATATGATACTTAATGTAATTATGTGATTTGCACATCACATTATTTATGCAAATCACATTATTATATTGAGCAAACATTAACAACTAATATTAATAGGTAAGCCTATTATTATTATTATTAAGGAGAAATAGCTAGAAGCCTATATATACAATTAGTAATTAAGGTAATCTAGGGCACCTTGGGCAATGTCAACGAGATTCATTTTAATTTGAGCCCTAAACTGAAATTCTTACGTAACGAGTACTTAGTTCACGCACGGGAGCGCGCTGTCACAGCACGCGGGAGGCGCCCGCGACGGCGACGCGCGCCCGTGCGTGAACTAGTCAAGTAATTAGTTTAATGCAGATATTAAACCACTTTGATTAACATTTATGTGGCTCGTAACTCTGCAATGTGTATCTGGTAATACCTAACCAAGGTTATTGCCAATTTGCTATGGTCTGGGATATTGCGAAAAATTGTATTTGTCTCTCATCTCAAAGAAAGCTTCACATGAAGAAGAGTGCTTAAGACATTCGATTTTTTTGTGATGGTTTTGAATTTAATTTACTCATTTGGCACCCTCTGACACTAGATGACTCGCCTCCTTCCCAGGTCAACTACTAAACACTTTCAAGTCAGCGAGCACATTCCACCATTATTTTAAATACAAATAAAAAATATTACATCGAAAATATAGAGCCCTCTCTGACATGTTTCTCCCCATCACTTAATTTTCACAGATTCCCTTGGGTTATACACCTTTCTTTTTACGCTTTATATTTTCTCGTCTATCCATTAGCATTTCTAGCAGAACCAAAAAAATATTACACTCAATCATTGTTAGTGCCTCTAAATCAGACTTTCTGAATGCAAAAGGTATCAGATGATGTTAAAACATTTACATTTTGTGCCGGTAAAATCTTAAATTCTTTTTAAAACACGATATTCCACATTGAAAATGATAAGAAAAAGGGTTGAATACTTAATGCTTTGTACAAACATTTTTGAATTTTTTGCTAACAGCTGGTTTGTGAGCGAGGCACACGGGTGTACGGTTCTAGTGACGCTCCGTGTGCAATATCAGAGGAGGCGATAGCGTGACCCTCGTCACAGCGACGTACCTACAGATAAAGTACGTTGCCCGGTGAGGACGGAGGCAAGGAGTGCCTACCGCCCGTGTGATGCAGAGCCTCTACGGTAAGGTACGACTTTGGAAGTAGTATTTAATTTTACAAGTACCTATTTGTTAGAGTTTGTTCCTTAGTTTTAGAGTTTGTTCTACCTAGGTGGCAGACAAGTACACGGCCCACCTGATGGGAAGTGGTTACCGTGGACGTATGCAACACTAGAGGAGTTATACTCGTGCTGTGACCCTGAAAAAACTGAAACTGACTTCTTGAAGGACCCCATATTGTAGTCGCTTGGGAAAACCGCAGCAGAAAGTTCATTCCACAGCTTGAGCGTGCGTGAGATGAAGTTCCTTTCATAGCGCACAGTGCGCACCCTTGATGGTCGCAGTATATGAGGATTAATTCACTGTCTATGGCCAGTGGTACAATAATAGAATGTAGAATGTAGGCATCATGTCAAGCAATCAAATCTGATCATAAACCATTGTACAGGTGGCAGAACACACACAGCGAGGCAAAGTCTCTCCTAAGACTGAGAGATTTCACATTCCATTGTCGATGAGCCTCAACGCCCTTCTTTGCACCGAGTCGAAAGGGACAAGCTGGTATGCAGGCGCTCCGGCAAAAAGGAGACAGCAGTATTCCGTAAGGGGCCAGATCTATGCCTTATAAAGAAGGAGTCGCTGCTCCGCAGTGAAGTACTGCTTCGCCCTGTTGAAGTTTCAACAAGTTTCTTTGATGCCAACCTAACCTAGTCCTCCAAATGACTGCGGTACTGGACGTCGCCGGAGATATCTACACCCAGGATACCGACACTCGAGGAAATAGGAAGCGGTATGCCCATGAATTTCGAGATTTTTTGATGATAGTAAAATTCTCATATGACATTTACGACAAACATAAAAGTCATAAGCGAGTATTATCGCTTATGACTTTTACGTTTTAAGCCTCGTCCAGAGCTTATGATTCTCGCAACATTTTCTCTAAAAACACGCAAAAAATATAAAAACAAACGATAGTTATTTATTATGATATGTACAAGACGGTAGATCTATAGCATTGCAATATTAATAATATTACTTATTTAATAAAACATACTCGACTTCGATAATCGCATTACACCTTGTAAAAAAAATTCTGCTCAACTTGACTTTAAGTTGATTAGTGCTGGTGAAAAATAAATCTAAATCGTACCTACTCATGGCATAGTGAATTGTACGCTCGATATATCCTGATTAGGTAGGAATTTTGTCTATTGTAAATAAAAGGAAATATTGTCAAAACTACTGGAAATATTAATTAAACTCGCTATGAAGTACAGGGTGCAATGAGGTGCATTTTAGGGTGAAAAATGATTTATTACGATTTACGGCGAAACTAAAACTCCTATCGAAAAAAAATTTATACAAAAGTTGTAGGAATTTTGCCCGAAAACTGTATAATGTGTAATGTGAAAAACGGTTCATACAAATATGATCATTACGTTCATTACGATGTTTTAAATGAAAGAAAATATGGGGGTGTCATTAGGGTGCATTTTTAGGGTGAAAAATGTTTTACCACGGTTTGAAGCGAAACTAAACCTCCTATCAAAAAAAGTTAGTTTCCCGTTGTGTTCCACGGTGGTAGTAACTTGCCGAGGAGATGTCAACTCAAGGACAATGTCCATCCATATTTGTATCTATTAATGCATTTATGTGCTTGTGAACTACCTACGTACCTACTTGAGTTTTGCATTAAATTATTGCTCGGGTTTCAGTAACAAGCGGTTTTAAACTTCAAGTTACTTTAGAGTTTTTAATTTACGTCAGCTTATCATACTATTAATGTTTATAAACTATAATGATGGAAATATCGAGATGATATTTACCACACTTCATGACTGAGGCTAAAGTAATTCTTGGAAATTGTAGCAATGAACGTAACGTAGAAATTTGCTCCACCGCCCAAGTCACTGAACCGTCGAAGCCCCGGCGGCCCTTGATTTAGCAGCTGAGCGTATCATACGCTTTGAATGCCACGGTGCATCGTGTGAGTCTACGTAGCTTCGAATTGCTCGATACGATCGAGATCTTTAGTACCTTGTTCACGTTGCTTAACCCTACTAGTAAATAATACTCCTAGTGCGTATTTGCTACGAAGGTTGCAAAGATTTCGTAGCGGCGATGTTTTACTAATGCCTCGTCCAGAACTCGTGTTTTTCGCAACAAAACATGTAGAGATTTACATATCTATGGTTTACACAATATTTTTTGTAATGTTTGGCACTTTAGAGAACACTTACTTTAGAGGCACTGTACTTTAGAGGTAGTCTCCTTGAATATTGCTTGCAGGTATGGAATCCTGTTTATGATATTTATATTGATAGACTGGAAACAACAATTTAAGGTAGGTAGGACACGGCGGTATTTAAGGTAGGTAGGACACGGCGGTATTTCCGCCCGATTGAGCAGTCCGACTGGGGTAGTACCTCCGCCCTACAGAATACCGCGGCTATAATAACTTCGTGTTGTGTTCCCAGCGGTGAGTAGGGTAGCCAGCGCTCACTGGAGAATTTGTGCTGTCAGTGGGAAGACTAAAGGCTTGTCCTGCTTTGTCTTCTACTGACGGCACAGAAACTCTGTACTTACAGGGTTGGCAGCGCGACTGTGACTCCTCTGGTGTTACAGACGTCCATAGGTCACGGTAACCACTTTCCATCAGGTGGGCCGTGTGCTTGTCTGCTAACTAAGCGGTATAAAAAAAAAAATCCAAAGAAAATTCTTGCGTTACATCCAATTCAGATCCTGTACCTATTTACCCAATTATTGAGCAGATGTAGGCAGTTCCACATTCTCCCATTATACGAACGTAGAAATATAGCTGATTTGACTCTTCTGTTTAAACTAGTAAATCACTCTATTCTCTGTTCTGAATTGCTAAGTAAGATTGGATTGTGTGCGTCTGAGGAAACCAAAGCTACAATATGTGCCGCTAACAACCTGCAACAAAAATAGTTAACTATTTTCCTCACTTTTAAAGTTATCTGCAAGACTACCTACACAATACAATCGAGCCGAAGTAAATGATCCAAAAAAGCACCAACACAAAATAGATAATATAATACTGCACCGAGTTAAAACGAGCGCACTCGTATCAATTGACGATTCGTTATTCGTCCGGAAATCGGGTTCCTTCGCCAAGCACCAACTCGATACTTCAAATCTGCTTTGACACAGTTGGTACTCGTTACTTAGTAACGAAATGAACACGCACGATTGAATAGATTTAAAGCGCGGTCAACGGTAGCTGCTTTATTAAATAATATTCTGTTGTTTCTTACGGTGACAATAAAATTGTACCGACATAGGCAATTAATTATCTGTTCTGTGGCAGAGGTCCCATCGTACACCCCTCACGTTGCAGACATTGACAGGCCAGGCCACACCAACCATCGTTTGGTAGACAATGTGCTTGTTTGCTACCATAGTAGTAAGAAAATCGATTTACTCCACCATTTAGTTATGTTCGCAAAAAGTTGTCATAATTATGTATCATGATCATGGCATAGCAATGTGTGATAAAAATTATTTCTTATAGCGCCATCTATTAGATGAAGTGAAAAATACTTTAAAGCGTTTCCCAAGTTCACAATGGTTTGTTGATACCAGTGCACAGTGTAGTAGCAAGTTATACATCATTATATTTTAACGCGAGCCGGATAGATGGCGCTGTATGCCCAAATTTAACTACTCCACATTAGAATGTTAGATGTTGGCACATTTTTACTAGTCGTTAAAATAGTAATAAAACATAATGATAGAAGGTGACCGAGGAAAAAAATACTTTAAATACACAGCTTATTAAGTAGCATGTGTATGTGTAGTGTTTGGCAAAATAAATATCAGTAATAAGTTCATTGTTCCTACTTACCTACTTACAATAATGATAATGTATTTTTTTTACGTCAGATGTAATAGCAACATAATGTCATGAACAGACATGTTAAAATGTGTATTTTAATAACAACACCACGTCATATTATTATTATAAAAATAAAATAACGTAGTGTTGCACACTTCCATAGGCCACGGTAACCACTTGCCATCAGGTGGGCCGTGTGCTTGTCTGACCCCTAAGCTGTTTAAAAAACTAAGGACAGACCATGAGGGTTGCGAAAGGCAGGCAATTAAATGATAGGTCTGTTCTCAATGTGGATTCGCTTGACGACAGTAGGCTCACCCCCTATTTCGTGGGCTGGCGAAATTATTTGACGAGCCCTAGTCACCCCAATAGTGCCTCTCTCGTACCGACTAATTCTTATTGTTGGTAGAGACTCAAGCGCAGGCGTTTCTTTGGGGATATTGGGTCAAACGGTAATTGCTCCCGTGAAAGGCAAATAAACCAATTCATTTACAGGTATATGTAGGAGAACACACCCCGAGAGGGGCTAGCGCCCGGATGATGATGAATCATGAAGTCAACGCGGTGTGCTGCCATTCATATTGTAATAGCTCACCTTTTTACCATACCTACAATACTACTTAAAATGTATGTATTGTAAAGATTGAGTCATGACTATCAAAGGGAAGTAAAATGGAATTCTTATATCTATTGCTTCCCTGCGGCGGTCATGTCAAAGGTCATGCCATGACCCAACACCCAATGTTAGTGGAGCTCTGCTACGTCACCTGATAACCACTTGCTCGCATTTTTGTTCTTTTGTGAAGTTACCACTTAAAAGAATATTCTTCTGTTTAGAGAATTTCTCCCCATTTTGAAAACAGTAAAAAAATCATACTGTTGTAGTTTCTAAGTAGGTCTTTCATTTAGAATTCTACCTTCGCAGCAATTTGGGTGAATTGTTGAGACGTTTATCTATTCGAAATTGATAGTGTTTAGACTTGCCATTGCTAAACATAGCTGTCCCCACCGTCCTACTATAGAATACCTACATTGTCATTAAGGCCGACCCCCATACCCGCTGTAACCTGTGGTTCGCTACAACAGACCAACAGAAGCTGCTCCTTGGTTATTGACTACGATTTTTAATTACCGAAACGTCTTAATGAATCAAAACATTAATTAATTGTTGCGTGTGTCCGCAGTAACTAGGCTAGCTCGTACATTATCCAACATTATCTCCGGAGTGGTCGGTGTTGTTGCGCGAGAGTCGGGAGTGTGGATGTGCGTGTGCGGTTATCACCGCAAGATGTCACAGTTCAGGGGCTATCGATACGATTTATTATCTGCGCCCGCGCCGATAGCGCGACGGGCGGCGACACCACCCGACGACACCCGACTACACCCGACAGTGTCCTATTTGTCACCACTTACCACTGATTTTTTTGGACAATCTGCGTATCGCTCTCCACTTTGATTAAATGCTTTTTGTTCAGCGTTAAGCGCTATTTCCCCACAGTCCAACAAAGGGAACCACCACCGAAATAAACGGATCTAGATTAGACAGATTTTTTTGGTGCTGTAGAATTTCTTCAATCTGGTATTTCAATAATTGGGCACATCTAATAATGCGGTATCCTCAAGTTATGAAAGATTTAAGTGCGCATCAAGAGGAAAACTTCGTAGACGACAATGTACTCTTTCTGCTTCGGGCTCTGTCAGTTACTAGAATGAGTAGGTGTGTTATTATAACTCTGCCCATTTCTTCAGTTTGGAAATTGCAAGCAAGCACACATCCCCGTGATTGTATTTTATTAAGAAGATAATTATGAACAACGGATAAAATAGGATAGTGATGATAAGGCTTATTATAAATATTACTCGCACTTTTGGAATGGCCAATGAGAAATAGAGATATAGAGTATCTAAAGTAGCCGACACTCTCACAAACAGCATGCTGCTATTCGAACTCATCAAATAGATTAAAATGTTGAGCAGTGAAAGTGTTTGGCATGCACTCGAACATCTAATTATAAATACGCGAGACATTGTAGAGCTGTGTGTCAGTGGACCGCGCGCTCTGCTTTGTTCGATCGCTACCAACTCTTACGAATATAGCTACGCTTTTGCTTTCATTTGGCAACCGACGGATTACCTGCTTAGTCGCACAGTTGGTAGGTGGGGACATGTTTATTTACCTTTCTGATCGAAAGTAAATAGTGATTCGTATGATGATTTACACATTTGACGCTTCACCGTTCATAATTTGGTAATAATAGATTTAGTATGTGATTGAGAGGATGGTGGTCTTGTGTACCTATATTGTATTTAGTTTGGAATGTAAGTATTGAGACCCTTGCCTTCCTCCTGTTTTCTGTTTTTTCTTATTTCCCAATTTCACACTTTTTACGACCACAAATTCTTCACGACAGACGACGCGTTTATAGAGAATAGCAAAAAACAACAAGCATTCCAAATGCTAGAATGAAACTCTTTGCTCATCTAACATCATTTAATTCTCTTACTAATGCATCATTTGTTTTTTGTTTTTGTAAATGGCCGTGGCTTATGGACGTATGCAACACCAGGGGTGTTACACTCGCGCCGCCGACCATGAAGAAACCTTCTGATGCCCCTTTTGAAGAATTTGATTTAATTTAATTTTGTAATTTTTTTAAATGTAATTTAAATTGGAGAAGATCGTCTATCTTTTCGATTTCTGACTATTTACAACTTTCATAGTGGACCACTTTGAAAACAATATGATAAAACTGTTGTACGAGTATGTACCTACTGTACAATTTAGTGGTTCCGTGATTTTAAACGAAACCAATTTACTGTAGGGCGATTTCACCACCTTCGATGGAAGTTTGGGCATTCGATAAAATATAAACGCTATGCGATTCATTATTGGCAATAATACACGAATACAAGTCGTCGGGAACAGATATGCTTAGATACCGATAAGAGTCACGTTTGAACAAGGAAGCGTGCGCTAGGTCCTCGTGCCTAGCAGCAGATACAAAGAACAAAAATGTTGTGTAAAGAGGTACCTAGCACCAGCCGCTGAATATTATACATAATAGCTGCCAATTAAATAGAGATCATAATATAAGATACGCATCGTTGTCAATTATCTGATTTCACCGGTTGCAACAATTTGTACGGCTAAAACTATCTCCTGCATGTCACTCTTGAGCAATACTGGAAGCAGTTATTGTCATCTTCGTCCAATAATTCAAGATTCTATAGAATTAAAAAATCTTTCGTGACGTGGGACAACGATTCCGAATGAAGCGCAGTCTGTCGAGAGCATTCAATACCTTAGATAGGATAAGATTCATTTATTTGTAACAAGTTTTATACATAATTTGACATAATTGCAATTTCGATTAATATAGAAAAAAATGAAACGGTCCAGATGGGATTCGAACCCGCGATCTTTACCTAACAGGGGGAACGCTCTGACCACTAAACCACCGAATCGTTTCCATGTTAATCGATTTTAGCATACTAAATGCTTAAAATTTCATTCAATAATTACAATTAATAATGATTCCTCGTTTATGTGATATACTTAGTAATAATAGGGCCGCGTGATTCCCGGCAGAGTAGAATTCGGACCACCCCATCTCTTCTCATGCGGTGTCGTACAAGGCGACTAAGGGATAAGGCTGTTTAACATTGGACAGATATATACAACTCAAACCCAGCCTCAGATGCATGGCTTGAGTGAACAATAGTGCCCGGAAGACGGCAATAGGCTCACCCACTATTACGTGGGACCGAATTCAATGATTGGTGAAATGTGAGTGTTAATACACCTCTGCCTAACCCTCCGGGGATAAAGGCGTGATTATATGTATGTATGTAGTAATATTAATTAATTAGAAAATATCAAATTATAGGCTATACAAGTCAAGGCTCACAAAAAAAGTCAATTTTGGACTCAAAAACGTTCGCTTAGGAAGTCTTTCGTGAAATAGTTACATTTATTCAGAGGGAATAGTTTACATTCAAACGTCTTAAGCTTTAGAGTATTAAAGTGAGTGTTTCTTTACGTTGTATACTTAACGACAAAGCAATGTTTGTTTCCTTGTAACTTGATATTCATTCGAGGCATCACTGGGAAAAGCATGTTTAATTATGATTTGGTCCCCTGATCCTCCAGTACGTTTACACCGATACTCGACGGTGATAAAGCGACGGCATACCTACGGTTACTCTTGTTAAGATCAAATCGTCAAAGTATCAGCTTTACTGTTTACACAAGTTCCTCGTTATTAAGTTTTAGAGCCGCGTCGTAAATGTAAAGCCTTTGTAACTACCTTCAATGTACTTTGTTTGTACAGCCTCACAGACATTTGCATACTGCAGCTCTCTGCTCACAGAGCGGCTCGGTGAATGCTAGTTTACGAGACGCATCGATACCTTGTATGGACATTCCTGCCCTCAACGGTAAACGAGAGGGATCATAAAATGTTCCGTGTTATTTTATTGCAACACCTACCGTCTCACTGTACCGATATGTGATTGAACAAACATTGTTTGTTTAATGCTGAATGACAAAGTAAAAAGCGGTACAATATGATGTTCTTCAAAAAGGTTCCTACCTAGCTGCTCGAGTGAGAAGCTAGCTAGCTAGCTTCATACGTCCATAGGCCACTGTTACCTCTTCATATCAGATGGCCACGTGCCTAAGTGATAAAAAGCAAGTGTAACGAATGAAACTTTTATGGTTGGCTTTAAGAATGTTTACATGATTGTAAAACAAAAGCACACTCTGTAAACATTATAATTTAAATGTACTTGTAATATGTCTAATCTAGCTGGCTAACTGGTAAGCCGTCACATCTAGGATTTAAAACTGAGACTAGATGTGCTATCAACTAGAGTGTTCACTTCGATCTTATAATGTTTATTTCCATCGTAGGTAGGTACCTTCTTCATGCCCATACGGATTTTGACTATGTCACTCCTTTATCTCCCGCTTTAGTTAAGAACCATATGGATTATAATTGATACAAATATTTGAATCTCTTTAATAACACCTTCAAGTACTTTGCAACTTCCTTTAGCTTCGCCGATTGTGATGCCCGGTGTTACCTAAAACCGGCTTAAAAAAAGTAGAAAGTTTCCTCAAATCTGACTACCCAATACTAGGTATAGGTTAACATGATAAGTTTATCTGTTTATCACAATTATTGCCGAGTAAATCGTGGCGTTAATTGAGTTGTTTTTATCCAAGCGCGACCCTCGTGTCACACGGACCAAGAGACAAGCATGGGCGTCGCGCGCACTTCGACACACAACTACACGAATAATTTAATTACATATTCTATCTGTATCTGTATATATATTATAAACTCAATGCTATTATTACTTCAATCTGTCTGCATGTGACCTTGAGAGCACAAGTTCGATTTGACTTTACTTCGCGATTCATCAACAATTAAAACAGCAATAGAAGTGCTCCAACATCGGTTCGAAAGACCTAACGAATGACTAAGCCTTTTTCTTATTTGTTTTATTTTAACATTTATGCACACACCAAATAAACATAACATATATTTAATGTTGAAAAATTGGTACATTGGTAGATACTGCTACAAAGAAATTTCTACTAGCAGACCGAATGAGAGGAGATTGTGAAGAACAATAAAAGAGGTGTGAGAGTGTGTATGATAATGGGAGAGAAAAACACTCAGGTACACACACAAACTTACTGAACATCTAATGTTATGGGTGTGTTCATCATGAGGGGTTCGAGGGGGTAGCGGAGACTTGAAGGATTTGATTAATTATAATACTCACTCAGCGCATCAGGGAGCCGGGAATTGTATCAAATTATGTAAAATGTGGTAACAGAGAGGAGGTTGGTACTCAGGAGCAAACAAGAACAGAGCGATGAAGTGATTATTAGTGCGAAGTATTTTTCCGTTGTTGTTGAACCTATTATAAATGTAGAGCATTCGAAAGTTCATCATAATTTTTTTCTTAAACGAAATTATAATTACGAGTAAATAATATTCAAACCTTTTTAATAAATCTTTATTAATATTTTTCGAGAAATATATTTATCTAAAATAGGAAGAATGAACATTACTTCCACCACCGCCTACCGGCGTGTTCCTCCCGTGGCGTCGCACTGCTGGATATTGTATCAGTACAGTATGCCACCTGACCCGCTTATTGCAATACATTTTTTCCTAAAATAATTATAACATTGTTGTGGGTTAAAAATGTCAATGTTGATTTTTTCTCTTGTTTTAATAACCCATATTATATCGTTATCTGCAGGTCACTTAATAGTATAACAAGCAATTTATTCTTATCATTTTAACAGCTTTGTGGTCACATGCTACTAGCCTCTTCTCGGATTTTTTTATAACACTTAGGTGGCAGACAAGCACACGAACTAGCTGATGGAAAGTGTTAACCATAACCTATAGACGTATGCAACACTTCAGGAGTCACATTTGAGTTGCCAACCCTGTAAGAGGTTCTGTGCCGTCAGTGCAGAAGACAAAGCAGGATAAACCTTTTTGTATTCTTGCTGATTGCACAAAATCTCTTTTTACCGGTTTGCGATGATAACCACCTGTCTGATAGTAAGCTAAGGTGAAGTACAAAACGTGAAGGCTATTATGTATTCTTGCTGGATATTAAGAGTGGCAAGTGTTACTAAGAGTGGTAATATGCTCTGCTGTGACTGTGAGTGAGATCTCCAATATTCCTCAACTTGTTGGGACAGCCGGGTCGACCCGGGGGCGAGGGAAACACCTGTCACCCTCACCTTCTGCAACCAACAACGACCCGTGCGTTTTAGTTGGTTTGAGTCCGATATAACCTCTCCCACCGGCTTCTGCAGGAAGGGATTTTTCGCATTTAAAAAAAAGTAGCCTTAACTTTTGTTGGCACCGGTAACCACTTAGCAACAGGTCGGTGCCAACTTATTAATACAAAACGACACCATATCCAACTGTGTTCTTAATTACAACGTGTTAATATGTAACTCAATGTCAATCACTAGCCGAGTAGTCCGTCGCTTGCGGCCCCCGGCCCGCAGGCTGTTAACTAGGCATATTTCTTTATATGACACTAGACATGGATCTCATTCCCATGCTAAGCAAGTAATAAATTATATTGTATATGGTGCATTCATTGGTGTCCTTCTCGGCTGAGTTACGAGACAAATGAACAGACGCTATCGGCATCAACCTCGAACTGGTTCCACAGATAACGTGAAGTATAATGAAGCAAGTATCGAAGAGAGCTAAGACTTGGAACTGTAGCCTGAAGTAGTCCAAGTTCCAAGTTTCCACAGAGATCATCATTACCGCACATCCTAGTCGCAACTTCAGCTGTTCGTTGTCTATACCCAATCTTGCCGTAACTAGTGTTATGGGCTCTAGAATAATAATACTGTATGTTCTAAAATACACTTCTACTTGCATTTAAGACATAGAAACATAAAAACAATGTAAGTAGAATGATTTCTGCATACGAAAATTGTCTCTGAGGCGAAATTGAACCCGCGTCCTCTGACGCAGCAGTCTGACACGCTCCTCTCTTGTTACGCCACACTAGTTTAGAAGACTAATATGGCTTATTTAAATATTAATTCATTGAATTCGGTATCGATAACATATCGACATTATATAATGGCGTCCCCCAGAGAGTCACGTCATTATGAATTTCATTCATTATCTAAATGTTGGATTGCCATCGAGGTGTAATAATTGGTTTCGCGGAGGTGCTGCTGCTCACGGTGAGAGTTGGTATAATAGTATCTATATCGCTCTTCGAGAAGGTTTACTACGTCTACTCATGAGGGCCTCTGAGAAGGCTATCAGGGTGGCTGCATGCTGGATGTATGTATATAATGGTGACCCTCTTTTCTGAGACTTTGACGAGTCCTTTATAAAAAAGAAGACACGATAAGCCGTCGTCGACTCGTCAGGAGAAGATCATCCCGAGTATTTCGTCAGACACACACCCCACCGACAGAGCTCATATATTTTGAAAGAAAGTAAAGAATTCGATAAGCATGTTTATACACAATATATTCACCAAAATCTTTATTTCCTTTTGCAGAATTGTTTTAAACGTTTTCAGGACATTTAGCATACCTATTTCAAAAGATCACACCGTTTTCTACTTTCCGCCACTGTTGCACTGTGCACTGGTATAACATCCACTCACCTTAATTCGGGCGGCCATTCTACCCACTTACATACCAAATTCCAGTGCTCCGATAATCACACATTATGTGTTTAATGTGATGTAACAGTGGCAGGCGACGTAACGCGCACTAGTTAGTTGCGCCGCGGCGTGTGACCGGCGCAACACTATATTAATGGTTCTAATTAATTTGGAACTATTAATACGAGCGAGTTTCGCTCAGCACAAACGGTGAAATGTCTTTGCTCGTTTAACAAAGTAACACTCAGGATCAATGCGATGACATTTACAGCGAGATTCGCAAGATGTTAGATATAGATATTTACAGGTACTATGTGTTAAAATAGTATTTAATAAAAATCACGGTCTAATTAATATGCTAGCAGGGTGAGGTACCTGCAGAAGGTCGCCTTCAGCCAGGCTGTCGGTGCAGCGCGGAGTGGCGCGGCGCGGCGGCCCTGACCCGTCGACTAAACACCTTAATTTCAACCACCTACTTATGCAACCAGATTGACGACTTCACTGATCGGTGATCCACTTCCAAATCTGTCCGCGTACCTGTATGTATTGGCAAAGGCATGTACCTGTGTGTGAAGTTTTTTCTTTCTCGTTATAATTATCAGCTTGGACGCGGCCTCAGAAAGTTGTTTAATGGCATTGGTTTTGGTTTGGAGATATGGTTTGAGAATTTTGAAATTCTCCGAGAAATGGTTTAAGAATTTCAAAATTCTAAAAGAAACCTTTGAGAATGCCGTGAAGCAAAACCGGTCAGGTGAAAAATAAAGCATAGTAGAAAAGTGCAAAGTGTCTTATTCAATATATTTGAGAAGAACTCCTGATACCAAACTCACTAATATCCTGTTCCTGAAAATGAGACAGATAATAATTTCTTTCGGAAAGAAATCGCATGTTAATAGGAGTAAAATTTCCTTAATGCTCAAAGACTCCAACCAACATACATTTCCATCCAAAGGTTGCCTGGAAGAAATTGCTTAAAGCGATAAGGCCGCCCTATGTACTGCTCTTGTCTTCTCAATTTCTATATCATGCATATTGTAATTGGCGTACAATAAGGTTTATAATAAATAAAAATAAATAAATAAGTATATGCTTATTAATAACTCAAAAGGCACCAACTACTAAAATTTAATTTAGCACATTATTTAATGCTCTGCGTTGATGAATCAGTTCGGACTAGGTTACTATGTATAAGTAGTATGTTATCTAGTTGAGTACAGTTTGCACAATTCGTAGTAGACGGCAACAGGAATAGTATTAAATGGGCGCGAGTGATTAGAAGGTTGTTTAGGCTAGATGTTTATATCTTTTGATTTATCGTTTACAATCAAGACTTGTACTTCACAGACCGGCTGTACAGACCGGAACTAATAACAATTTGCCCATTTAGATACGGTCAAGTTTCCACAGCTCGTTTTGTCGACCCGTTAGATTAGTTCACAAATTCAACCACATTAATGTAATATAATATATGACACCTTCGCCCGATGAATTGGCGTGGCAGTCCGAAAAAGATATGCAAATTTTTCGATCCAGACTCTTTAAAATCTTTTTAAATACGTTATATATACCCAATTCATGTTTAAATTTTTTAACCTGAAATTGAGAATTTGTATTATTTTCTATTTACTGCAAAACCAGTACTTCTGTAAATTGTATTGCAAGTATTGCAACATGTTATTCCACAAAATCGAACGTAATACCTAGCGCCTCTGGGTTATGCTAGCAATAATAAATTTAGTGCTTGGCGCTCTCAAAAATCACCTTTGGAACTTTTGGTCACTTTGACCGCACCTACTGAATGATCAGGCAGTTCCAGCACTGCGTATTTGAACCGATGACTAAACTCATTCGGAACATTACAAAAATAAAAATATTTATGCATATAAATATCGGCACTTCATGGGAATCAAACCCGTGACCTCTGATATATCGTAGCAGTATTGTTGTACTAGTATCTCTGCGACTATACAGGGTCGTCAAATATTAGTACAAAAAACAGTGTTGCCACAACCAACACAAAAAGTGGAACACAATTTATTAAAAAGGTATGTGATATAAAAACATTTTAAAATGTATTATGTATGACATGTTTTTACTGAATCACTGCTGTATGCCGGTGTACCTGAGACTAGAGATTTTGTGAAAGATATCAATGAGAATGACATAAGTTATTGTCAAAATACATCGAATGCTAAGTATTCACGCATAATAAGTGAGAATTTAAAGGTTCGATATACATATTTGGATGCATGAATAATGAGTATTTGCATTGGTCTGGTCGTGCCTAGGAGAGCACGTCCAGTCGACGGTCCCGATTGTTATACAAACATTTATGGCAGTCGTTATACACGTAGTTGGAGCCCTAGAAAGTTCAACAACTGGTCTAACTGCAATGCTTCGATATCATCTTTGGGTTGTGGAGGTCAGGTGGCAGTCGCTTCATGGAGAATATCAAAGTTCAGCCAAATCCGCAGGTGGATGCAGCTACAATTAACTCTAAGATGAAGAAGTAAAAAGTAAGAATTTATAGGGGATTATAAATTGGGGAGTTTCACTTTCTGCGGTAATTTTGAACTGTCTGACCTCTCTATGGTGAATGTCTTCCGACGAGGCAGAAGTCTCTTCATCCATCCGCACTGGTCGATGTTTTAGGTATTTTATATTCGTCTAGCATTTCAAAAGTATATCTATATTATCATGATCGTGTTATATCCTCGTTAATATTATTGTGTACATTGATAAAATAACCTCAACAGGCACATGCCCTATTGCGTAAGCACAAAGTGAGAAGACGAAAAGTTTATCCTGCTTTATCTTTTACGCTGACTGTACAGAAACCCTCTGTGCTCACAGGGTTGGCAGCACGAGTGTGACTCCCTTGGTTTAGTTTAGATAGCTAGATAATTCTTTATTGTACACCAATAGATTTACAGTATGACAATTAGGTAGCATATATACAGTTTGATGTACAATGGGCGGCCTTATCGCTGGAAACGAATTCTTCCAGGTAACACTGGCAGGCAATACTGCCACGAGACAGTAATGTGATATTGTAATGTAATTAGGATGGACAGTAAAGTAACGAGATTTTATTTTATTGTTATTTTATGTTTTGGGAAAATAAACAGTCACACAAATGAATACAAAATATGACTTAAAATAGAGAAATATATCTGTGAAACCAACAACATTAAGTAGATAGAAAATGTAAAATTATAACTTGTTAAGCCGGTTGTACACATTGGCCTAACATACACCAAAATCAATAGTAAGTGAAGTTAGTTCAATAGTTTACTGTGGTCGGCCCAACGTGTAAGGCTGGCCATACACTGAACAAGGGCTCCCTCCTCAAGGAGCACGATGTTGGCGCTGTTCGACTGTCTACAAACAAGTTGCGATAACGAAGCTTATCGAAGCTCCTATAAAAACGTATCGGCGCGTTATCTGTCGTCACCACAAACAGAAATAGAGCAACGAATATTTATACTTAATCACTATAATCGGAAAATAACGAAGAGACTACGATAACACAGCGACCTTTCAATGTGTCCACAAACCCTGCACGCGATTACCCACCTTATGTTTTTACAATAAAACGTAGAATGTGTTGTAGTGTACGATGTAAAGATAAGGCGTGCCCCTTGAACCGGGCGCTTCTCGAAGCGGCGATATCTCAAGAACGTCATATCGCTGGTGCGGGGTCGGCCGCGCGACCCGCGGTGCCGCGGCGCTGCTCGTCCTACATCATGTTCAGCGGCACTAGCATGCAACAGTTCACAAATAGAAATCAGACAAGTACAATATCCAGGGCATGACTTAAGCCCGCCACAGTCACTAGGAACTAGGAGAACAGTCTACCAACCTGAGTGCCTGAAATTATATATTCTTCAATGAAAAACACTTTTACTCTACTTGAGGCACTTCTTATTCTGGGGCAACACACGTAATCTTAACTACATATTAAGAACTCTTTTCTATATGCCTACCTCTGTATATTAGAGTGACGTGGGAGTCAACAACCGCAATTCTTTCAGATTACAATGACGATGTATGGTGTTACAAGCATATTTAACATTATTCAACTTTTTGATTACAACATACATATCATCACGCCTTTAATCCCGGCAGAAAGGTTGAATTCGGTCCCACCTAATAGGGGGTGAGCCTATTACCATTTTCGGGGCACTATTATTGACTCGAGCCATGCATCTGAAGCTGAGTCTGGGCTGTATATATCTGTCTGATGTTAAACAGCTCTATCCCTTAGTCGCCTTGTACGACACCGCATGGGAAGAGATGGGATGGTCCCACATATTAAATGTGTGCAATTTTAAATCAATTAGTGTGATAGCTAACAAATGAAATTTACCATTATACTATTCATAGAATTTAGTTTAGTTTACATTACATGAATTTCCATATGGGTAATGTGTATTCGAAATAAAAAGGGATGTTCAAAGTGCGCTCGGTCACGCACTCATTACTCGGGCACATGTACCTACACATGTACTTAGGTACAACACTCCGCACAGGGAATTATGCCAACTTATTAAATTAGTATTCTTCCTATGTCCATGAATTACTATACGCAGGCTAGCACTCATTACTTTGCTAGTATACATATCGTTTCCTATGGTTTTCTCTAGCTTTATGACCCTCATGATTGTGAAGACTTGTTTGGCGTATTGATAAAGCGTTCGACTGCTTACATAGCAGTCGAACGCTTCGGGGGCTTCAGGGAGACTGCAAGTTCAATTCCCGCTAGTTGCAATATTATAACATATATTTTATATGCATTAATCTAGGTATCCATTTTGCGTAGGTATAGGCATCCGTATGGAAGTATGTTCTGTATTAACAAAAAAATACTTCTCGAACCTATCCTAAAAGCTACGCTTAGTTTGGGTCTAGATAGCACTTTGCTTGACCCAATATATTTTAACCTGCGATTATTTAGTACTGTCTCACATTGCCTCATTCCACCGTGTTCGGTAAAGAATATTTACAACTGGTACCGCATGACTATTACAAGAGTGGCGTTGGAAGACTACAGGAGAGCGGTAAAAGGATGAGCAGAGTGGTGCCCCCTTCTACTCAATAACTGTAACACCTCACTAAACATCAGTAATTGCACTATTACTGATGTTTAGTGAGGTGCTACAGTCATGCCTTTAACATTATGTCTGTATTATTGTTAATAAGATAGGGCAGGCGACTCCCCATTAAACCCGAGAAGAGGTCCAGATCGAGAGAGATAGTCCTAGGTCGGCCGGGGTGCGAGGGCTATACCTGTTAACCTCACCTTCGGCAACCAAAAACGACCGGCGTAAGGCGTTCAGGTCGATTCAAGTCCAACCTCTCCCAGCTCTCGGCTCCGGTGGTGGGGGTAAACATTTAAAAGCTTATATGGTGAGACTACTCTCGCTCCCGATGTGATCGTTGATGTGCGAGTCACTGTATGGCATCGCACGCGTTCTTCTTAGATGTAGAGGGCTGTACTGGGCGATGTTACGTCTCCTACTACTCGCTTTGCGGAATGTTAGTATTAAACTTATCGGGATATTTATCATGTTGTACCATGTTGTATTGTTCTGAGTTTCCTTGCTTGCAACAGCGCCTAAATATCAGAAACTCCGTGGTAGTGTAAATACCTATGTATATTGTGGCAAGATATTACATTACGCTGAATGATATGGGTACTGGGTACCCATCTGAACACATTTATATCGTATCTTCCAGCCGCATCGCTGTTCGCTACCGAGTGTAGCCCCAGCCTAATGTCGTACAATGTTGTAGCCCGTTAATAATATTTTAGTTGATACACGAGCAGCGGAACCATTACCCGATGTGATCAATCTTCGTGCGTCAATGCGGCATGCATATGCACACACATGCACATATTATGATGCACAAGTTAACGATGTCAAGAAGTGAACAATCCCTTAACGACATCGCCAGCCTCGGTATCGCGTCAAGTGTTTTAGCTGTTCTGTTGACACGATACGGAATGTGACATCCATATACTCATGCCATCAAAGCTCCAAACGAACAACACTAGTTATGACCAGCGGCTTCAGGCGCGCATGATATTATAAAATTGATATATTCCCAACCACCATCGTAATTTCGACTTAGATTTAAGTCTATGTTAAATAAACCACCCCAACATTTTCATTACTCGATTTGTCGTTTTCACTTGATGCACGACATTCGGAGTCCTGTCAAGTAGGTACTAGGCAGTGGCCATTACCACTTTTTTTCATTACATACAAGCACCTTGCTGACACGTGGCACATTAGACCAATCGAAGTCGAACTGATCCACACAGCTCAGTCACCGTGACTAGAAGACCTCAAAGTCGAGGAAGGAGATGGAACGAAGTGCCCATCTGTATCTGGTGGGTCTTACCCACCATATCTACTAGCGACCACGTCCCTTTTCTTCCCTCTTCATTATGTTTTCTTTCTCGAAGTTCTATGACTTATGCAATCGGCAGAATCGTTTATCAGAATAATTTATTAATTTAAAGTGATTGGTTGGCCATCTCGTAAGTGCCTGTAGGTACTGTCCTCAAAGATAAGCGGCTTGACCACAGTGACCAGCGACCACTGGCTGCGCGCGTGCTCCCGCGCTTTGTCCAATTGTTAAATATTTATAATATTATGCAATAACTGATGGTTGTATCGTTCTTATTTGAGATATGAGCTAAACTACAAAATCTGAAATTACATATTGTATAAAGGGTTAAAACGGTAGAAAGTTGTTTTGTCCAGTGCGAACATGCTGGCCCGACCGCGCTTGCACATTCCAGGGGTAGGTAAAGATGTTCTGAAGTAAACCCACATTTCGCCAGCATTACGATGTTATTCCTCATGATGTGCCCCGTACTGTTAATGAAACTCACCTAGTAGAAGACTCCATAGCCGCTATTTTTCCTAGATTAACGTTTATCTTGGAGACGGTAAGTATTCATAAAATTGATTGAAGCGACGTGCGGTCCGCATCATTGGGAATCCCGAGGTCACGAACACCCTAGAAGCTTTACAGATGCGTAGAGATGTTGCGTCCATGGCTGTATTATCCGCACACGGTGCAGAACAACCGATCAAGAACCAAGCGGTTCGGAGACTCCTTCCTCTGTCGTGGTGACTTTGCCTTCAGCTTACCATCAGGCAAGGCGAAATCTAATTGACGTGTTCTATATAAAAAAAACAACGATGATTATGTAAAGTATAATTTCTTAATTTTATAACCAAATACTTAACATAGTTCTCATTACGTCGCGTCGGCAGTCCCCCACCTTCTAACCACACATACACACACATACACAAACGCATACATTACATAGTGCTCTGAGGTACAATACTTACTGGAAGCGTTCATCGATTGTTTGAATATTCGCGCGCGACCAAGTATGTACAACAAACACAGGCGGATATTTGCTTGCCACTTTTTAATACATTAGTGTAGAGCCTGGGTGTGGGGGAGGGCCGGGGGGACAGTCGTGCACTTGACCAAACACGCGAGGATCTGTGTCAAGCGACGACCCACACAACGTTACTCCACACGTTGGCAAGCAAACATAACCGCGGAGCGGCCACGAAACGCGGTCCTGACTTCGTCGGACTCACTCCGGGCGCAGAGGGGCAGCTAGTGCTGGTACTGATGAATGAATGCATCTAAAGCTGTAGTTGGTATCAACATGTTACAATTTCTTGGAACACTTTTGTCAGATTCTACCCCCGCTCCTCAGAGTGGCTGACGCCTGATCTCCGTTCTTCTCCATACTTTTGCATTCTATTATCCCTTTTTTACCACTTTAGTAGTACAATAAAATCTAAAAGCCTTCATAATATGGTTGCGCCGAAGTAGAAACTGTATTTTTGACACGGAAACACACTCCTTTTATACCCGTCTCCCCTTCCGCACTAACCATAGATGTAGCTTCCGTCCGCCATTTGTGAAATATAGACACTCAGTCTCGCTTTGAACTAGCCAGCGTAACGACGGACCGCGCTCGCGTCTCTCAAAAATGATTAATATTTGTTACATTTTTACCGCTTCATAGACCTTTACCGATCGGATTGTGCCTCTCGTGTGTTCCTCAAGTGATCTAGTGATGCTGACGGCAGCTCCTGAGCAAGGAAGAGAAGATCCGTGTACCGGCTGCGATGAAAACACGTGTGTCGTGAAGGTTAGTGCATCCTCTCCTAATTTCTCGGGTTGCATTCATTGCTTGGATCACTCCCGCGGCAACCCGACCACCTGTCTTTTGTGTGTAAAGCGTCAATGGAACAGTTAGGTACTTCCCGCAATACAGTCCATTACCGCACTCGGCCATGCGCCACCATTTTTGGTCCGGATCGAGCCGGATTCTTAGCCGTAGTTCGTATTTTGTTATTATTCTAATGGGAATAAGCGCATCGCACCTAAGTGCCTGGTTATTTTAGTAGAAAACCCCGCATCCAGACATTTAGGCTTAGAATTTGTTGTCCGTTCGCCGCTGGCTCGCATTGTACCTACCTAATACATAAATAGGTTAGGTAGCGTATCAACACTCAGTCGTAGTTGCAATTTTCGCACCGCGCCTAATTACCTAGTTATTTTAGTAGAAAACCCCGCATCTAGGTACTTAGGCTTAGATCTTAGGTATACTAGACACCCTAGTGCATAGGCACAGTGTAATACCTAACGCATTTGGCTTTGTTTTATTTTTTTCAATTACGTTGCTCGCTCGCCGCTGGCTCGAGTCGTATTTGCCTGGTACCTGCGTGGGTAGACACGTGGTTGTACCTCATTCCAATTCATACGAAAGTATTTTGATTTGAATAGATATTACGCAATACTTAATCTCGGAAATAATAGTTGAACCTAGACAGCGACCATCGCGTAGGTACGACCTTGTTGCTATGCGCGTTTGTTCAAGCGTGCATTCACAGTTGTAGGTACCTACCTATCTGCCGAGTGTCGCTCGCGCCGCCTCGCTGCTCTGTACCGCTAGGATTAAGTCATTTCATATTTGTTGTTTACCGCACTTTAGTTTGAGATTTAATTGTAAACATGTCCCCAAAGGTTGATAAGACCGGTAAGGTTCAATTGAAACTTTTATACGCTAAAAAAGAAATGATTTACTCTCGCGTACAATCGATTTATGATAATGCACTTAAAACCTCTGATTTGGTCATCAGAGATTCGTTCTTGTGTTCTATAGAAAACTTAGATAGTCTACGCGCGGATTTCGAAACCTTAGTACATGACAACAACGTTTTAGAGTTGAATTTGAATCCCGATTACTCAGTGAGTTATCAAGCCTTGTCGTCGTTTGACGATTTGTATTGTCGTATCAAACGCGTCGCTAGGAGTTTGGAGAAGCCG
The DNA here is from genome assembly GCA_963662185.1 of Eilema griseolum. Lineage (NCBI taxonomy): Eukaryota > Metazoa > Arthropoda > Insecta > Lepidoptera > Erebidae > Eilema > Eilema griseolum. The sequence continues at coordinate 27,707,468 of OY759240.1, forward strand.
GCTGACCTACCCAACCCCACTCGCGACCGACCTAAGTTGCCACCAATTCAAATACCCGAGTTTGATGGTAACATTCGCAATTGGTGTCTATTTATAGATAGTTTTGAGAATACAATAGATAAGAACGATTCGTTGACAGATCACGAAAAGTTGCATTATCTCGTTGAAAAATTGACTGGTAAAGCTATAACCGTTTGCGCTGGAATTACGTTTAGTGCCGAGAATTATAATTTAATTTTAAATACTTTGAAAGCTAGGTATGAGGATAAAAGATCGGTAGCTAACGCCTATTTAGATCAGATGTTTGATTTGAAATCTATTGCGGCATGTAACGATCAAAACTTAGAGAAATTTCTAGATACTTTCGCGTCAGCTGTTCGCGCCGTAAAGAACCTAAAGATTGATGACCTCTGCGACTTCGTATTTTTGTATATGGGTTTAAGGAAATTAGATTCCGAAACCATTCGTTTGTTTGAGTCGGATCATCGCGGCAATAAGATTCCTAAGTTCGAAGACTTAGAAAGTTTTGTTCGCGAGCATATAAAAGTATTGCAGCGCTCTTCATCGAAACATGAAGGCGCGAAGATAGTTGTTGATTCTGCACGCAAAGTAGATGCGTCATCGAAGTCACTGAGGTCAACTCATACTTATGTTAGTACCGCACCAGCACGTGTACAGTCACCTGTTTGCTCTTTGTGTAGCACTCATCATTCGCAACTGTACAGGTGTCCTGGTTTTCTAAAATTGTCGCCTAGTGATCGTTATAAATTTGTTCGCGCTAATAATTTTTGTTTTAATTGTCTCGGTACTAAACACCGCGTTGTTTTATGTAATAGTAGAAATAGTTGTCGCAAATGTCAAGCGAGACACCACACTTTGCTTCATTTTGAGAATAGTAATGCCGCATCCAATGTGAGCACGGTTGGCTCGTCGAGCGGTGACACACGGCAGCCTGCGCCGCAGCCGCAGCCCGCGCTCGCGCGCGCTCCGGCCCGCCCGGTGACCGCCGCGGATGACGTCACCTTGTGTTCGTTCTCCGCTAGTGCTGCACTCACTACTGTGTGTCTTGCGACCGCTCGCGTTGTTATTGTTGATGCATTAGGTAAGCCGCGCATTGTTCGAGCGCTGTTAGATGGCGCTTCGCAAAGTAGTTTTATTACTCAAGATTGTTGTCGGCGTCTTGGTTTCAATGTTGATAAGCGTTCAACCCGCTCAGTGGTGAAGGGTTTTGGAAGCTTACAGTCAGCTGTTCGTGGCACCGTTAAAACAAGGTTTAGATCTCGTTTTAATAATAATATTTGGTTTGACATGGATTCGCTCGTTATAGATAGAATAGCTGAACAGTTGCCTACCGTCCCGGTTGACACGTCTTTATTAACGAAATTTAAAGACTTGCCTTTAGCAGATGAGACTTACGCTGTTCCTGGAGTCGTCGATATATTGATCGGCGCTTCGATTCTCCCGCACCTCCAGTTATCACGTAAGGTTCAAGGGGGACCGACGTACCCCGCTCCGCACGCACTGGAAACAGTTCTTGGTTTTGTTATAATTGGTTCCGCACCCGCTTCTATAGATAGTTTTAGTCACTCGACTGCTTCGTTCTGTTGCACCGTCGAGCCGCCACTGGAGTCTACCATCCGCAAGTTTTCGCTCGGTGGCTCCCGTGTATCCGCTGAAAAACGCTTTCTTTGTTTGGAACGAAAGATGCAGGCGTCCCCAAAGTCGAAGCGGGCCTATGATGAGGTTGTTAATGAATATTTAGATAAAGGTTACATCTCACCTGCGCCTACGGACACTGGCGGGACCCAGCCTTCGTACATTATCCCGCACCGCGGAGTTATTAGAGAAGATAAGCTTACTACTAAAACTCCGCGTAGTTTGGATGGCAGTGCTAAGACTAGCACTTCCGTGTCGCTTAATGACATTTTGTATTGTGGTCGGAATCTTTAAGGTAATTTATTTGACATAATTGTAAATTTTCGCATTAATATTAGTAGAATTTTAGCTTTTAGGACTCAACAGTCGCTTTGTGTTGGGCCCACTCTTCGCCCCATCGTTGGGACACATTCGTCGCTAATAGAGTGGCAAAATTCAATCTGAATTGGCGCCACATAATCTCTTTCACGTTGCTGGCACCGACAACCCAGCCGATTGTCTCTCTCGTGGATTGCTTCCTTCGCAAATTTTGGATCACCCGTTGTGGTTTGGTGGACCGTCCTGGATTCATGCCGCGTTAGATGGGTGGCCAGTTAGTCAATTCAATCCCACTACGGTTTCCGAACCACCCGAGGAGAAGAAGCACTCGCTTGTTGTATCGGTCCCACGTGAAGAGACCCTTATTTTGTTGTTGGCTAATCGCGTCTCGTCTTGGTCGAGACTGTTGCGTTGTGTTGTTTGTTCGCCTCTGCCCGCTGCCTAGCCAGCAGTAGGCACGAGCTCCAATCTAGGTTTATATTTTAGTTGTTATTTCCCAAACCTAGATTTAGATTAGACTTTAGATTTGTTTCGCATTTGTCGTTTCGAAGGTAACCCTTCAAGCCGGGGGGAATGGTTGCGCCGAAGTAGAAACTGTATTTTTGACACGGAAACACACTCCTTTTATACCCGTCTCCCCTTCCGCACTAACCATAGATGTAGCTTCCGTCCGCCATTTGTGAAATATAGACACTCAGTCTCGCTTTGAACTAGCCAGCGTAACGACGGACCGCGCTCGCGTCTCTCAAAAATGATTAATATTTGTTACATTTTTACCGCTTCATAGACCTTTACCGATCGGATTGTGCCTCTCGTGTGTTCCTCAAGTGATCTAGTGATGCTGACGGCAGCTCCTGAGCAAGGAAGAGAAGATCCGTGTACCGGCTGCGATGAAAACACGTGTGTCGTGAAGGTTAGTGCATCCTCTCCTAATTTCTCGGGTTGCATTCATTGCTTGGATCACTCCCGCGGCAACCCGACCACCTGTCTTTTGTGTGTAAAGCGTCAATGGAACAGTTAGCTACTTCCCGCAATACAGTCCATTACCGCACTCGGCCATGCGCCACCATAATATTTGATTAGAAGAATATGTTAAAAAATGTTAAAGTGGTCCAAAATGCTGAGCTCGAAGTGAAAATACCCTAAAATACGGACCACGGAGTTAAAGTGGCCGAAAATACTGAGCACGTAGTTAAAGTAGCCCAAAATCATCATCTCAGTGTTTGGTCTTTGTTCTAACCGAGGCCGTCATGCTTCTTCGCTTATCTCGCTCGCTCTATGGTATGGCATCCCTGGCAATGAGAGCAATATCAAGTGGCGTTTTATATGGAATATAAAAAAATCAGGGCATTTGGGTAACTTTCAGAATACAATGACATTATACATATATGCGAGTACTGCTCGATCATACATTATTCAGCTTTGACTCAAATGGAAATACTAAATTGAAATTCAAATGTATCGCGCACGCGCCCAGCGCCCGGCTGACGTACCTACAACTTCATGGCAACGGACTTTTCCATATTAAAGGTACCTTTGCTGACTTTTCTGGCAATTGCTAAGTGGACTTTTAATCTTACTCGAATGGACACAACATGTCCCTAATTATTCCTTTTATTAGTATTATTTATTATAGTGACATTTCATATGGTGTTCTATTATAACTGACTGGAGTCCTAATTACAGTTTAATTAGTTTCTGATTGTTTTGTATCCCGTAATTTTATTATTTCAACCCATCACGACAGAATGTGCTGTACTTATAAATATTATAAAATCTGATATTGTGACCATATTCTGCGAAATAAAGTTCGATTTTATTTGATTTGATGTCGATTTACATATTTAGTGAGGAGCCCCGAAGAAACTACAAGTAATATTAGGCTACACTTCGCGTTGGGATCTTCGAAGAAGAATGTAATTATTAATATTAAGAGGAAAATGAGTAATACGATGATAAAATAAATTAAATTTTCTGGTAGAAAAACAAAATCTACAGTCGAATTGGCCTATTCCTAATTTACCATTATTTGTTGTACCTAGCCAGTTGAGTGCGAATGGGTAATTATTGAAAAGCTAGTGAGGCGTCGGTCAAACCACACCTCTACTATTTAGGTACTTTGTACCTATTACACAATTTCAGTTAGTCACACCATTTTCGGAGAAAAATCAAAAGCGGAAATAGAATCCAGCAAAATTCCCTTTTCTATTAAAGTTTTGTGTGTCAGTAACCTTCCAAACAAGCCCAGTTCCCTAATTTATGTGACTATGGTCCCCCATGGGCAAACATCCCCGCACCGCCACCCCCTGCACACCCCCTGAGAGCTCCACCGTCCATCGTCGGGTCAAGGCATGGCGTCGATATTCCCATGAATAAGAATTGATGAATAAGTTACATTTTGGAGTCAAAATGTGATACACGGCCTCATTACAATTGTATATATTCCAGTAGCCTTGACTATAGGTGCACACTCATGCCTCATTCCGTACAACGCTACACGCTTGTATGCTCACAATTATCAATCAGTAAGTATGCATATTAGAACTCTCGCCATTGAATAGTCCAGTGGCTTAAACGTCATCAATCAGAAATCACAGCTCCACTGCCAATGGTCCTTTTTCTTAGAAGTTGTAAGTCTTGTCTCATTTTCATAAACCCAGTGATACCTTTCCCGTATCGACTCCGCTCGTTTGTGAAGTACCTATTAGATAATTATAATCTTAAGTCCAGTTCGTCAATTCTGTAATCAAACCTACCTACTTGAAAAATTGGCCGCAGTCTGAAAGAAGGAACCGAAGCACGTGTTCACGAAGAAATTTTTTTGCTAGATTCTTCACAGGCTCACACAGTACTCACCTTTTGCCTTATGATTTTTGCTGTACATTAAAAAGTAATAGACAAATTTGAACGTTCTAAATGTACTAACGGTCATTCAATTATCAATTCAATTATGTTAGTTTCTTTTACAAAATACATACTTACCTATAGGTTTGGTATTATGTTATCTTTACTATAGAAAAAATGCTAATTGAATTATGTATATTGCCTGCACCCACCCTATGAACATTACAATGGCACTACTAACGCTTGATATTTTACCAAGTAGGTACTACATTTATTTTTGTTCTAATAATGTTGTGCTAGAACACAATATAATTGTGTATAGATCTGTGTATTTTGTTGCTAGTTATATAATTGGGAGATTGAAATTAGACTTTAACCTAATTTGCCTCATTATAATGTTATCGTAAATTCAACAGGCATACCTACTTGTGATAACTGCTGTTGCATAACTTAGATACTTACCGAATACAAAACGGTTAAGTATAAACATGCAATTACTCCAATAAAAAATATTTAAACGCAATACTCATTACGGCTTTATGAGTGCTACCCGGATTATCTGCGTGGAGAAGTACAAGGCAAGGAAAGGAGTTATTAAGGAGTTCACGACTGCTAGGAATGTGTGACTGTTTGACTTTGCAAGTTTCCCTGTTCCGACGCGGTGTCACACCGATAACAAACTTAGAAACGGTACCCCACCACCCCACAAAGTAGTTCTCATGCGCAGTGTGACCATCGTCACCAACTTCGCTTTAGTCCTGGTAGCATCCGAGGCACCTCTTCACTTCCAATCTCCACTACGCTCAGTATGTTTTTAATGTGCGCTAAATCTCCACAGGTACCCTCTTACTGAAGCCGGTGGGGAGGATATGTCGGACTTGAACCGACTAAAACGTATGCCGTCTGTCGTGCCGGTTGCCGAAAGCCGAAAGTGAGGTTGGCAGGCATATCCCTCGCAGCCCGGCCGGCTACGCCCGGTATTGGGCCTTCATTGTAGTGTCAATTTTATCTTCTACGACGCCAACGCAAATTTACTTGGGTCTAAACCATCCCACCTACCGGAGCTCAGAGGAGGATCAGAAGAAGACTGGAGGGTTTTTGTGCTGTCAGTGGTAAGACCAAAAGCTTGTCCTGCTTTGTCTTTTATACTGTCGGCACAGAAACTCTTAATGCTTGCAGGGTTGGCAGCACGAGTGTGACTCTCTTGGTTTTGCACACGTCTATAGGCCACGGTGACCACTTTCCATCAGGTGGGCCGTGTGCTTGTCTGCCACCTAAGTGGTATAAAAAGAAATGTATGGTCAGATATTGGTCCACCAATGAAGGCAGCATTATTTCATTGTTTTTACCATACCTAGGGACTTATTGATCAAACTTATACCCTTTTATTATTTATACTCATATCTACATTTTATTATTCTTGGGAAAACCCTAATTAATGACGGATATAATTTATATACCTACTGCAGTTCCTCAATATAACACAAAGGCGAGCCAGAACAGATTGCGAACCGGAAACTACAACCAATGTTCAGCTAACATTCGCCATGTGTACTCCATGTCAGCACTTATATAATAAGTAAGTAGTATTAATTAAAATGAGACCACTGCCATTGCACGTGATGTCAATATGTCAGCGACAGGCACATTCGGACGGGGATAAAAACTCAAGTGAGATAAAATGTTTGGGTTATCGTGTATATAATTGCTTCACTTCATCTTGCAGATGGCTCATAAACTCATAACAAACCGATGCTGATAGTAGCCGCTGCACACTGAGAGCGATGCCAATGCCCACACTCGCCCGTCTCGTGGCACCGCGTGGGTGTTGGGAGAACCGATCTTGATACACACCTAGTTAACAGATGATAAGGCGTGTAAACAACACAAACTCTTTCTATTGTCACGTTATTAGTAAATCTTTTGTGTGTAACGAGCTTTCGCCCGCGGCCTCGCTGCCGTTTAATCGACTTTTGTCTCTAGTAAGTAGTTATGTGAGCGAGCTAATTATGACTTCTCAGACGTTGAGCATCTTTATAATAGGTATTACAACGCGAACCAAATTTAAATTACATACCTACTTGATTATTATGAACATTTTTAATGAGGACAGTGCACCACAAACATCGTTCCCAGAATGTTGTTATTGGGTATACCTACTGTGTAGTGTACTTTACCTATAGATCAGTTTCAGCCTTTGTAGTCCACGGCTGCACACGAGCTTATCATTTTTTTTATACTACTTAGATGGCAGACAAGCACACGGCTCACCTGATGGAAAGTGGTTACCGTGGCCTATGGACGTGTGCAATACCAGGGGAGTAGCACTCGCGCCGCCGACCCTCTAAGCACAGAGAGTTTGTGTGCCGTCAGTACCGAAGACAAAGAAGGACAAGCCTTTAGTCTTCCCACTGACAGCACAAAAACTCTCCAGTGAGCTCTGGCTACCCTACTCACCGCCGGTATACAGAACTTAGTCTTCTAAGTCTTTTATCTGATGTTCTAACTAGGAATAAATTCTTATATCGTTCAGTAACCGACAGTATAATATTTACCGAGTGGATGGTGGTGTACTAATGTTGAATTCGAAAAGCTTATTTTTTAATTAATCTCTAAATTTCAATTTGTGTTCTGCACTGAAGGCACAGAAAATCTCTTATCTCTGTAAGATAAGAGACTTTAACCCTGTAGGTCGGCAGCACGGATGTGACTCCAGTGGTGTTACAAACGTTCATAGGTCACGGTAACCACTTTCCATCAGGTGGGCCGTGTGCTTCTTTGCCACCTAAGTTGTATAAAAAAAAAAGATTTCTGAGTAGGTATAGTTTTCTTTAATTTATAATAATATCTCAGTTAGTATAGACAACTCAACTTTTTTAATGAGTTTTATTTCTTCATGTTGTTGTAGTTTTTTTCTAAAAAAAACTTTTTCGATTAGTTTGATATTAGAAGAGAAGGGTTGTTATTTCCTTTCCTGTTTGATACGTCAAAGTTTACTATCTATATAAAAGTTTATTAAAAAAAGAAAGTTACGTCAAACAATGTTAATCCTTATAATTAATTTCCTATTTTTTTTCAAATATTGTGATTATTTATAAGAATAATTACACAAAACTGCCAATCTAGCGAGATCTTACGGTATTGTTATCTATCTATCTAAACAGAAACTCTTCATGAACAGAACACAACAATTTCGTTCGTAGTTAGTTATGATGTTATTCAATCAATATCAATCAATTAGCCCATCGCATCCACTACTGGACGTAGGGTCGCCGTTTCCACGCTGGGCAGACGGGTTGTTACAGGGTTTTCTTTCGAGTTATTAAAGTTATTTCACTTTTCCAAATTGTTTTTATTATTGATATTTCCCTTACTCCATTAAAAGAATATTAGTAGGGGTTCACTTCTCCCGGTGTCAGCTGATGTGGTCCTTAAATTTTCGCCATTTTGGTATATTACTTTTCATTTAGCTTCAGAAATATATATTTATAATTTTGATGAAATACACGTGAGCAGTCAATGTCAGTGAAACACATAAAATGTATCCACTGTAACTTCTTTAAACAATACTAAAATTGTGCGCCAACAAGCAAATTAGCTTTTTGTAGTTTATGGGCTTCTTATAGAAAATATCCAGAGATATAATTATAGCCCAAGTAATATCACGAGACTCATTCACAACCAATACGAACAGGTGATGGATGTTGAGGTGAACAAAGTGGTAGGTACCTATTTATATTTGTACCACTCGGAAATGACAGGATAGGACAATTTGATGACGTGAGGGATATGCCAGTAATCTCACCTTCAGCAATTGATGACCTTTATAAGTGGGGGGAAAAAACTCACGTGGTCTCCATTACCTAAATCAACCAATTAATAACCTTAAAGATCAAAGTCAAAGTCAAAGTATTTATTTGCGTTCATGTGTATGTTACAGGTGTTTAGTTATTTTAGGTCTCAACATGAAGCCCGGTTTGGGCACAGCAAATTTAAATGGAATTATATAATATTACTTTACAGTTTATTATTATTAAAATTTTCTTATATATCGAATTTGAAAGTCGTTAGGAGACAATATTGTCAGAATATACATTAATAAAGCAATGTCAACATTCAAGTAATTACAATAATTAGATTTAGAATTTCATATAGTTCATTATTACAATCTCATTATCTTATTTATATTTCAATTTGTTACATTCGGATACAGATAGGTTATACGCTATAATTATAATATCAAGCATGCAATAGGGTTTTAACAGAATTTTTACATTTCAATAAATTCAAACAAGAATTCATTCAATCAATCAAGATTAAAGATTAAATATTTTACATGCATTTTAATGTATACCTACCCTTTTTTTTTTTTTTTTTTACGTGCGCAGTATCCCCACGGATACCTCCCCACCGGAGCCGGTGAAGGAGGTTATGTCGGACTCGAACCGACTAAAACGCACGCCGCCCGTGGGTCGCTTTGGTTGCCGAAGGTGAGGTTGACAGGCATATCCCTCGCACCCCGGCCGACCCAGGGCCATCTCTGACGATCTGGCCCTCTTCTCGGGTGTGGGGACTACAGAGTCCCCAAGTCGTCCCCGGAAACGGGGAGGCGCGCCACGCGCGCCACCGCCGCGGCCTGCTTCTGCCAGGGTGACAGGCGGCTCCACCTGTCACCCCCAGGCCGGCGCTCATGGGGGGCGGAGGTCGTTCATCGACCTCCGACGCCCGAGTTGCCTTCGTACGCGGGCAGCTTGGCTTGCGATCCTTCGTCGCTCCCGCTGCCGCTCCCGCCCCGCCTCCTCCTTCACGAGCATTACTTGCTCGCAGAAGGAGGCGCCGGCCGCCCACGCATCCGCGCAGCGGACCATCGCCGCGAGCAAGGTGGAGAGCGTGAGAACTCTCACTCCCAGGGCCGCCACAAGCTCCCGCCTCGGCGTCTCCCACGCCGGACACTCGGTGAGCGTGTGCGGACCTGAGTCCTCGCTCGCGTCGCAGTGATGGCACTCGGACGTTGGCTCTTTCTCCATCCGACGCAGATACTTTCCGAAGCACCCGTGCTCGGTGATCATCTGCGTCAGACGGTACGAGAGGCTGCCGTGTGGCCTCTCTAGCCACTCCCCCATGATGGGTCTTACCGCCGCTACTACTGCGCGCCCTGCGCCTGGTCGCCCAAGTCGTAGCTCCCATTCCGCCACCATTTCCCTGTGGAGCCGGGATCTCACGGCCCGAATTTCTTCGGGCTCGGGATCGTGACCCCGCTCCCGCGCCGCCTTTCGGAACCGGTATAGCGCCGAAAGGGATCTCGCTTCCAGGATCCATGGTGGCGATCCGGCGAGGAGACTCGCCGCGTTGAAGGATATCGTGCGGTACCCCCTTATGATGCGGCACGCCAACCTCTGCTGCGGACGCTGCAGCAGGGGCATGTGCCGATCATTCAGGGTGTCCGCCCAATGTATACCTACCCTAACATTTTAGATGTTTTAGCCCATTTTCTTGCTGATGTTTGTCATCGGAATCGCAAGGTACAATTGACTACAATCAAATCTTTTAAAAACCTAGATTTCCACCGTCAAAATATATTAATTCTATATTGTGACAAATAATCACATGGTAAGTAAGCTCATTCATACCGCGTCAGTTTTAAATGGAAGTAGAAATCATTTCATCAGGTGGCCCGTGTGATTGTCTGCCACCTAAGTGGTATAAAAAAAAATATAGCAAACAATTTTATAATAAAGTAACAACGTCGCGAGTGTGACGCTGACGGGGCACCTTCCTTGACAGGTTGCCAACGTTAGCGCACAAGTGTGCAGCACGTCATTAGTGCTGACCACTCCGTTATCGCAAATGTGACAACAGGACGGAAGGGCACGCACCACACACCCACACCCCCGGCACGGGGCGAGGGCGCGCCCTCCACCTGTGGCTGGGGGTCGCGACCTGTGGAGCGTTCTGTGGCAAGTATCGCGACAGTGTTGGCATACCTTTATAAAGTACTCATGTCGACCGATATACTCGTCTACTGGCGCCTCCGCTGTTGGAAACTACTCTTTTTAAGCAATTATTACATGTAGTGACCTTAGCTTTGCTAACTGCTCTGATACTTTAATTGCCTTACTTTCGAATAGTTTGACAAGATTGATCATCTTCATGAGTTAGTTTTTATAATTCCTACGGTCTAAGTAAGTATCTAGTAGCTTATTTCAATTTAAAACCTCTCAAGGCGATTGGTCTTCACCAATGTTATTTTAGGTATATTCCCATCTAGGAACACTGTTATTGGTTGGGACAAAAATACTAACGTGTCAATGCTAACCATTCTTAGCGATTTAGTTTCAGATGTGGTCCATGTAACTTGATTGGTCAGAGTTCAGCTCGATTTGATGGTAATAGCTTTCATTGGTGAAATCTATTATTATTAGATGCGACACTCTCCGGAAGTTTCGTAATTCAGTTAGTCTATGAGAAACTTGCATAATTCATATCTAATTTAAATTCAAACTGTCTAATTTATTAAATAGAATTTGGCTAGAGTTGCGCGATGCGGCGCTCTGAGGCGCGTTATTAATTGTCGCACGCGATGGGCCGCGCCGCGCTTCGCCGCGCTAAGTCCAGTTATTAGCATGATTAGTGAATAGTGAGCGAGTGCAGGGCGCGGCGCTCACGTGTAGCGCTGTCCTGTCCCATAACGTGCTGACAAATGGGGCACATTAAACCATCCCCGACCCGCGCCCCGCACCTCGCGCCCTGGCGCCCTGGCGCACCACCGACCGCACCACCGCACCACCTCGCTTTCGGAGGTCAACAAACGTATAGTGGACGCCCGCCCTTTTAATCTTCACTTTATTATAATAACTTTTTGTAATCGTTTAATGATCAACATAAACTTGATCTATGGCTGGGCCGGTATTGTGTTATTGTACTTATTATGAACCAAATGAGGAATAGCGTGATAAGGGAATAAAATTTTCCTAATAATAAAGCGTGGAGCAGTGATAGTACGAATGTCAAAGTAATACTTATCCACTTGATATTACTGGCTCTAACCAATTACAAGATAGCAATGTTGCAAATGTTGATATAAGTACAGTCATTGTCACTATAAATGAGTATCAGCGTGATGGGAGCAATATGGTATCGTAGCAGAGTAGTGACGAAAATTGAGAAAAAGATGCTTAGATGATTCAGTCACGTAGAGAGGGGACATTATTCATTAACAGAAGGTACACCAGTAGAAGATGTATAGAATAATTTGGATGGTTTCGGGCGAAGGTTCTGTGGTTTAGTGGTCACAGCGTTCCCCCTGTAAGGGAAAGATCGCGGGTACGAATCCCGCCTGAACCGATTACATTTTTTCTATTTCTTAATCGACTCCGTAATATCGATATACCGTATTACGTGAAATTTATAACAGTACCTAAACAATATGATGTAGGTGTCAATAAACCTCTACCAGTATCCCTTTATGAACATATAAGACTTAATACCTACTATTCAAAAACTCTCATAAGTTTAAATTTAATCGTCCCTCGATGTGTGAAGGACCTAACAAACGCTACAATTACAAACTATTTTATCAGTGATTATTAATTTGTGCGTAGAGTTTGGGCCGTGGGGTCTGAGCGCCCGCTATATCTTCAGGGAGATTGCGAATCGTATGGTCGACGCTTCTCGTGACCAGAAGGCTGGCCTTTTCTTAGGTCAGAGAATAGGCATTGCCATGCAACGTGGCAATGCTGCCTGTCTTCTGGGAACGCTACCACAAGAGGCATGCGATGCGGAGGAATTCAACGACGCATTTTAACTTTTATTTTTTATTACATAACCTGCCCAGGAGTATGGACTACATTCGTACCAAGTTTGATTAAAATCTCTTTAGATACAGACAGACAAAAAATTACTGATTGCATTTTTGGCATCAGTATCGATCACCAATCATCCTCCAACATTAATTTTGAATATATATATTTAATGAGCAAAATGACCTCTCTGCAGTTTTATTATTAATGTATGTACATAATTATAATAGATTTAATTAGTGAATAATAATTGTAAATATATAAAATATAAAACCAAATCTGCATTAATAACGTATAAATTTTTATCAGTTATACATTATGTATTTGTTTTATATGTGGACAACTTTCTACCGCTGGAGGACAATATCGCAAATCATTTAGACCACGTCGCGTCGCCGTAATGTGTCACGCGGGCGATGTCAGGGTGTCACGCGGTCACGCTGCTCTCAACCACCGTTGTATTTCTTAATACATTGCTGTTATAGGTTTGTATTATCATTGTGTAACCTAATGTCTAGGGAACTATTCGAAGCCTTTCAGGATTGTTTTCCTTCGGGGTCGAATAAGAGGGCTTACTTCATAACAGTAACAGTAGATAACGTTAGATTATAAGATATAGATGCAAAGCATTTCAAGGTAACTTTTTGAAAAGGATCTTGAAGGACAATTCTATGAGTTATAAGTTGGTCTGACCTTTGTAGATCAATTCCCAACCAATCCGTGGTTACATCAAATTGCAACACTGGGGTGTGTCCATGGTTTATTTGACTTATCCGTAGCCATAAGAGTGAAGTTTAAAAAAATATTCAGGTATCTAATTTATCTAAAAATCCAGATCTATAATGTGTTATGGTGCACAATTTTTGCTTGCTATCGCTATATTGGATAGCCCCCAGATTACAACATGCTGTCTAACGTGGAAGTAACGTCAATTTTTATAATAATAAACGGTCCCTTAGCCGTATTTCGGTTAGTCAAATTGTGTAGTAACTTTGACCATTTACTTCCAAGCCTGCTTGCTCGCCTGGTCGGAGGCAGGATGCTACGCAGCCAGCGTAACGTAACATAGCACATCGAGTAATAAAAAGCGCGTGCTCAGTGAGTGTTCACGGCGCGGGCGCGGGCCGATAATCAGCCGCGGCCTTAGCGGGAGCAGCCGCGTAGCCGACCGACAATGTTCAAGTTTTTCACAGCAAAATATTTCTAATGCTAATTTATACACTATGAATTTTGTGGGCTCATACTTTTAAGCAGTCATATGTACAGGTTGTTTTTAGTGAATTGAACTTATACCTTACCTTGTTTCAACTATTAAATCTTTACTGAATTATGATCAGTCCCTAATATATGTGTATAATCAGCAATAAAATGACGATGGTGGTGATCTTCTAGCACATATTTGGAGTAAGGTTAGACCAAGCGAGATAGTTTAGGTGGGGTGAAGGAGTGTGTTCTGAAAAATTGTTCGATATATTCTGTCATCGCACTTATATACGCGCCAAATGAACGACGAATAACATGATGATCTTCATCTGTGATAGTGCGGTGAACGGTCATAACCGGCGGTAGGTCCACGGACAATAAACTCTAACAAACAATGACTGTCCCTAAGAATGTGTCAATCAAGAAACAAAACCAATTTTGATAAAATTTAATAACTAAGTCTGAACTGTATGCCATAATAAATATGCCTTTAGAATGTAATGTAGGAGTGTATCAGAAAATAAAATCTTAAACTAATCATGTGATGCTAAGCCAGTCCTTAAGCTAAAACCTCGTACAGTTTTGAAATGTAGGTAGTCTAATGAGAGGCAACTCCACATCAGATGAAAATTTTATTCGTTTAACTTCTTGCGAGATAGAATAGAATAGAATAGAATAGAATCGTTTTATTTGTTCAAAACATGTGTGTACATACAAAAGCATGCAATAGGTCAGTAATAGTATATAATATATAGTCCAGTCATGTTTTGCCCCATATAGCGGCGTACAAATATATGCGTGAGGAGACGCTTAGTACTAAGATGCGCATTAATTGCTTTCAATTTTCACTAACAGTTCAAATCATTATGTAATGTAATGTCAAATCAGAAATACAGTAGAAATGTCAATATCTTATCAATAATCATGTCAAATAGATTAAAATACAATAGAAAATGTACTACAATGTTTGGTCGCCAGCAGCGGATCCGCGTCGAAGAATCAAGTTCTTCTTGGTGCAATACGACTGCTGGTGTACCGCAGGGTGGCGTTCTATCTCCGTTACTCTTCGCAATTTTCATAAACACAATCTCCGAAAATTTACTTTCATCCTACCACCTTTATGCTGATGATCTGCAAATTTACACCCAAGCTCCTCTAAACAACTTGTCCGATGCATTTACTGTACTCAATGAGGACCTGGATAGGATTTGCGAATGGAGTAAGAACCATGGACTCACCCTAAATTCATCCAAGACACAAATAATTGTTATTGGTAGTCCAAGGTTGACTTCGAAAATAGATTGGACCCAGCTTCCTCAGATCAACATGGGTGGAGCAATCATGCCAATTAGTGAAAATGTCAAGAACTTGGGTATCTATATGAATAAATCATTTTGTTGGAATATCCAGTTACAGGAAACCAGTCGTAAACTATTCGCTTCAGCGGGTGCTTTACGCAGACTGCGAAACTTCCTACCAATTGCCACTAAAACTGCGCTCGCACAATCGCTTCTTCTTCCTGTTCTCAACTACGCCGATGTCAGCTATCCCGATCTCACAGAGGAGCAACTAGATAAACTTGAGCGACTTCAAAACTTTTGCATACGATTCATATTTGGTTTACGCAAGTATGATCACGTGTCAGATTTCCGTAAACAACTCAAGTGGCTCCCAATTCGGCTTCGCAGGAATGCTCATATTCTAACATTATTATATAATGTATTATTTAATCCCATCACTCCCTCTTATCTCAAAGAACGATTCCAGTTCCTCCATGACACACATACGAGATGCCTGAGGTCATCCGAGAATTTGAGGCTGAGAATGCCAATGCATTCAACTGATTTTCTTGGTAAGTCATTCTCTGTCAAGGCTGTGCGCTTATGGAACGCATTGCCATTGAGTATCAGACAAGCAAAATCCTTAAACATATATAAAAGAATGGTAAAGGACTACTATCTATCATTGTGAACACTGTGACAGCTCACGATTAATATGTTCACTATTTTCCCTTCTTATTACTATGAACTATTTACTTCGTATATCTATTTATGTGCTAAAGTTGTATATTTATTTAACTTTATTTGAACTTCTCTCATATCTATCTTTCTTTTTGTATCTTTTAATATATTATAACCTTGTTTCTAGTTTATTTGCTAACTACACCAATTTTTTTGCTTTATTACGCTACTGTCCATCCCAAGGTTGCCTGGAAGAAATCGCTTCCAGCGATAAGGCCGCCCATTGTACATTAAACTGTATGCATGCTCACTACAAATTTTACTGTAATCTATTGGTGTACAATAAAGAATTATCTATCTATCTATCTACAATGCAACAAACAATGGCAAGTATATATTAAGTTAGTGGTCAAAATACAGTCAACAATGTCAGAATATTAGGCCCACCTGATAAGTATTTTACTATAATTTATATAATAGCAGTATTTACTATTTAATGCTAGTTAGTGAATACTATCTGCCACCAAAGTTTTTGTATTTACTGTGGTTGACAGTTTATGTAACGCATATGCACATTTAGAGGTTCTTTTGCAGAGTTTTTCAACATGTACTTTCCAGTCCAGCCTTTGATCTATGTCTAAGCCAAGAAACCTGGTTGTTGGTACATCCTGAATTGTTTTGCCGTTAAATGTGATATTACCGTTAAACGGCTTAGGGCGTTGGCTAAAGTTTATGATTTTAGTTTTTTCCAAATTGATT
This sequence comes from Eilema griseolum, assembly GCA_963662185.1. NCBI lineage: Eukaryota > Metazoa > Arthropoda > Insecta > Lepidoptera > Erebidae > Eilema > Eilema griseolum. Next base: position 27,724,008 of record OY759240.1, read on the forward strand.
AATAGACTATTCATTTCAAGCCATTGAATAATAGATGTCAAAGTATTATAAATGTCAATTTTATGGTTGTTCACGTCATTATCGTCACAAGGAATTATCACCGTGCTGTCGTCTGCAAAAAGTGTCATAGTATGCGGGTTAGATTTTGGTAGGTCATTTATATAGATTGTGAATAGTAGGAGTCCCAATACGCTTCCTTGAGGGACGCCATGAATCACACTACGTTCCCTTGAGATGTAATTAACCTCTCGTTTCGTATTAAAGTTGATTCTATTTATTTCTGTTCGTTGTTTTCTATTGTGTAAATATGATTTAATTAAGTTTAATAGATTACCTCTTACACCATAGGCATTAAGCTTTTCTAAAAGAATACTATGTCGAACATAGTCGAATGCCTGCGTCATATCACAAAAGACAGCTGCTACTTGTGTTCTTTTATCCACGTTGGTCAAAATTTCGTGGAGAAAATTATATACGGCTAGGTTAATTGTTTTATTTTTGCAGAAACCGTATTGCTCCTTACATATTATATCTTTCTTGTCTAGATAGTCATATATCCTTTTATAAACATATTTTTCCATAATTTTTGAAATAGTTGGAATTAGTGATATAGGCCTATAATTTATAAATGTCAAAGTAACTTATAAACAGTAGCTTACTTATCCACCATCGATTTTTCTGAAATAAGTGACACATGAGGGGAAAACTCTATTTCTTTTTAGTCTATGTTAAAGTTTGCCTTCTTTATTTCTCTTGAATTGAAAACTATTGGCTACACGACCTTAAACCTATCACAATTGTAAGAGATTACAACATTTTTTCCTGCTATTTCATTTCAATGCTACATCTAGGTCAAATAGGAAAACAGTCTAAATGTCAAATATGTCGATAGGGACCAGCAACACATTTGACATCAGCCTGTGTAGCGGAGTTTTCGTAGCAACAAGAGCATGTAAAGTAAACGCTATGAATTCCAAAACCAACCTATCTTATTATTATGACGAGTGGAGCTGAGCGTTTAACATAACCAGTGTTCGTTTTATCGAATTTGCAAGTTCATGGCCACCGCCCGCGCCGCCGCTGCGCGCTGCCGCGCCGTGCGCCCGCGCCGATAATGTGTTGCTCGGCTATCGTGTTGTGCGCACGCCGCACACGCTGACACGCTGACACGCTGATATGGGCTGCAATGTTGTACATAATATTAGCTGCGTTATAAACACCGGACTGGTCTACATTGCTAATTAATTGACTCTAGTACATGTCTTAAACTGCATGTCTTTATGATAAATATAGAGACTCTGTCTTGGAATGATTTTAATTCAATCACTGCAACAGTTGTTTAAGTAGTTTTATGCAGTAGGTTCATTGAGTTAATTGAGTAGCTACCTAGTGTACCTACCTAATATACCTAAGTCCACGATTGCATAGTCTGTCGAGATAGATTTATTTTATAATTGGTGCTATCACTGAGCAAAAAAAAAGATTACGTGATTATCATCATTAATTATCTTGTTGACTGATCCCACTGTTTCACTAAAAATAAACCTGTAGTTCTTTATGTTGACCAACCCTCCGTTATGAAACTGTCCAAAAGCCTTTTCCATAAACTAAATCAGCCCGTCTTAACGCAGCAGTACCCACCTATAAGTAATACAGCATTACTCACTAACAACTTGACTAGTGTTCACGTGTTTGACTTGTGTTAGTGGGATAGCGGCAAATATTGTTGTTGGACGTGAATTACGAAACAAAGCGTGCGGTGACGTCACAGGTCAAGTGTCACACCCCTGCGCGCCGCGCCGCCGGGGCGAGGGCGCGACGGCGACAGCGGACGTCCGGGGTCCGGACGACTCGTCAAACAAATATAACAAACAGGCTTTTCACTAATTGCACTCCGTATACGTTTACACACCCCATGTGGTTTGCTCCAAAAGAGAATTTGATAAATGAATAGCCCTTCAACAACTGAGCTGATATTTTCTGAAGACTAGTTAACTATTCTAAATTGTAGGTTTTACTTAACTTTGCATTGTGCCGGGTACTCACCAAGTGAAGGAGCGCCAACAGCTAAAGAATAACGAATGGAGAGAATATCATCTTCATTATTTTAGTGGTCGGGGCTAGCCACTAGCCACTAGACAGGAACGAATCAACAAATTCCACTTGGCTGGTGTATACCCAGCATAAAGTAATGGGCAATCTCAAACCTATTAATAACGTAGGTAGCGGGTAGTAACAATATCTTACTAGTTATCTGTTATATCCCACAATGACCGTGACCGCAGATAAATCTCGTATCATCAAATGGACAACCATAACTAATATTATGGTCAATTGATAACATAGTCTTGACCTCTTTGATAGTCCACGTGACGGCATGGCGGAGGCGCCATCTGAAAACCAGCGCTGCTTATTAACCTCTGGCGATGTGCAGCGTATTAGCTGAGACGGTGGCCGATAAACAGCTGTTTATCGGTTTTATCCTGAGCGTTTGATTAATTAATGATTTTTCTTTCTTTCTTCTTTTTTCCTAACTTCGACATGACAGCAATTTAAGAGAGAGTAAGTCCTGACTCCTGCATCGATTGCGGGCAGAGTGAACTAGAGTGGCATGTGGCACTATATTTATATTACTAGATTTTTTTTGGTTAGCAGACAAGTACACGGCCCACCTGATGGAAAATGGTTACCGTGGCCTTTGGACGTATACAACACCAAGGGCGTCACACTCGCGCTGCCATGCCTGTAAACAGAAGAGTTTTTGTGTCGTCACTATAAAAGAAAAAGCAGGGTATGCTTTTGTTCTTCTTACTGACTGTACAAAAAATCTCCAATGAGCTCTGGCTACCCTACTCACCGCCGGGCACACAATACGAGGTTATTATGGCCGCGGTATTATGTAGGGCGAAGGTTCTTCCCCCGTCGGACTGCTCAACTGGACGGAAATACCATCAACATCGCCTTTTGAGATGTTAAAGTAATCGTAATTACATAATGTCCCACAAATATAGATCACAGAACATCCAAATCATAAAACTTTCAATGTAAATGACTATTTTGAGTCTAATAAAGAACATTTTAATTTTATAGTGCTATAGTGTCGAAAATAAATTTAAATAATGTGCTAACAAACGACGAAGTTGCAATAACGGTAAACACGGCAGTTTGCCCCAATTTTGTTAGTTGTGAGCTATTCAGAGCGCGCTGGACCATCGATCATCACAGCACAACCCTCGGCACGCCGGCAATGGTGCGTGACCACTTGCAGCATTGCGGCACGTGGAGTACATACAGAATTAATGACACACGTCGGAGTATCACAACTTGTTCTAAACAAAAGGAAACAAACAGAGCTGTTTATGATGCTTGCGGCCAGTATTTACACCGCGGGTTACTTCCGCTGCCGACCGATGAGTTGTTTAACGATTTGGCCGAGAAATACTCTACTTAGATGTTATGAACTTGTTGCTCCATTTTTGTTCTCCTTCATAAATGTCAAACTAACTTTATGTGAGGAGGTTTTATACAATTCCGCGGCCGGATGTGCCTTGGTTGTGTTTATTTTCACGGTTAGACAAGACAGCGCCATTTACACTCCACACCAGTCATCATTTTCATAGCGTTTTTCCAGTTGCGTCCAAAGTTTGTATTTCGGAGCACCAACCTTCCTTATTGCTTTTCATAGGCGACTTTTTACGCATCACGGAGCGATCTACAGTGATCCCTCACAGCAACAAAAGTTGATGAACACTAACATATTCACATGCGATATTTAAAATTAAATTACAATAATACATAATTGAAGTATGCTTACGTTTTTTTCTGGAATCCTCAGAGGACAAGGTTAATGTATGTCATATTTAATATTTATTCTATTGTTTTATAAAAAGTTTTAGAGATAAGGTAAGCTGTATATTGAAATGCGTTAAGCTTTTATTCTTGTTAACTGTATATATAACTTATATGTACCTAGCATAGTGGGTTTAATTTATACCTACTAAGTAGAAATTTCAAAGCTTAAGGCTTATGTGGGTAAGGTTTTAGTACGTAGGGTTCCTTTTTCGCAGGTTTTACTTTTTACCTGATAATCTAGCTGTTAATGTTGTAGTCTTGTCGTTCACTAGTTACTTGAATGAATTATGACTATTATGACTTTGATGGCTGCTGGATTTCCAAAAACGCGATGGCATTAGTCGTCCAGAGTTCTAGCAAGCAAGTCAGTACAGGACCCAGTTCATGACCGCTCGCAACACCCGCGGGCCAACAAAGTATGAGAAAATGCAAGGCAAGTAGGAGAGGTCTCCAGCTCTCTCACGTACCTCATCGAACACCGACTGGTACTTAAGCAGGACGTAACCTACTGTATATTACGAGAACGTCTCTTCCGGCATAAACATTTACACAATATTGATGGCACTTCATTAATTAAGTCTAAAATCTAACGATTTCGACTGTTTGAACACTATTGCCTCTTATGTTATTTAAATTAGTTTGATGGCATACGATACATACATTAACTGACATTTATATCGAGCGCGATATCTTAGAAGCTTACATCACGCATTCGATAGTTTAATTATTAGGCCAATGGAAAACTCTCACAGGTGGTAGAGTCTTTCCTTCTGGGTGTATGGAGCTCTACCAAGATCTGCGGGATTCAAGTAAACCTCACCTCAATCTACAATCAATAACAATACAATCAATACAGTACTCATTGTGATTGGTGAACGCGAATCAGGCGCAAGCTTTACTCACAATTTTTTGGGGTGGGGGGGAGGAACCTTCGTGACTAAGGAAGAAACCTGAGGATAGGGTAAGGTGAAAGCGCTCACTGGTCAGGTCTAATAAAAATATTATGGAAAAAGTACAAATGTATCTTCAATATGTGTTTCAACCACAAATTCCACCTAGTGCCTTCAATCAACAGTATAAAAAAAATCAAGAATGGCCTTTCTCTGGTCGTGTGTCTTTTACTTAGTACATTTACATTTTTTTATACTACTTAAATGGCAGACAAGCACACGACTCACCTGATGGAAAGCGGTTACCGTGGCCTATATACTTATTCAACACCAGGGGCGTTACACTCGTGTTGCCGATCCTGAAAACCTTTTAATGCCCTTGAAGAACCCCATATTGTAGTCTCTTGGGAAAACGGTAGCAGGGAGATAATTCAGTACAGTGTGCGCGAGTGTATACACTAAGCATCGTGTGTCAAGAACGTGATCGAGATCGGGTTTGAGTAGTAGTGAGAGTAAAACCAGTGGTAGTGCATATACGCGTAGTAAAAGAACTTGAAAGAGGGTAGACAGATTTATTTACTCCTTAAAAACTTTTTCACTGTTCACCACCAATACTCAGCTCCTCCATGATCATGTTGCTTTCAATAGCGTCGAAATATTGGAAACTCAGGACAATACAAGATGGAAAATATCCCGATAACTTTAACACTAATGTGACTGACCATGATAGTTTAAATGTCAAACTCCTTTTCGTTTCCTATTCGATATGCTGGTTCGTTGTTGTCTCGTTGCCTTCCTCTCTGTAGATATAAGCACAAGTAACAACTTTATTATATATTATATATATTATTGCAACCGGATTTGTGAGTATAAAACTGTTAGTTTGAACTGCCAGGACATGGGGTGCATCCTTGTTACTCAAACTGTTTCGAGGTGACAGCACGCTGAGTCCTCTGTTCCAAATGAGGAGCGTGTAGGGCGCTAATCCAATAATGTGCCAGCGGGAGACCGTGCTAATTAATTAGCGTGCCGCTAATTAGCGAGGGCACGCGACGTCGCGACGCACCTCCAGCGCGGAGGCGAGGGGGTGAGGGGGCGCAGGGCGGCCCCACGACGACAGTCCATTCATTACAACAAGATGATACGCCCCATGAACTTTCTACCTAACAAAGTTCTGAGAACACTGTTACTCTTCCACTAGTACATCCCTACATATCATATATGCTTTCTGCTAAAATAACGCGTTTCTGGTGGGTCACCTTCCAATGAGGTGCCCTCATTGGAAGGAATAATTTCCCGTGGTCCACTTAGATGCGTGGGATCCGGTAAAGGGTGAGTGGTCACCGTGGACCATGAACAATTCTAACATCATCATTACCGTCCCAGCGTCAAACCCGAGTGCGCTCAATCTCAGTACTCTTTTTTCTCCTTTCCATAATAATGACTACCTTCTGTACAGCGTCAATCCGTACACCATGATTGCATGTCTTCGTTTCATCGCGTCTTCATTTAAACTAGAAGATATAATATATCTTATTGTTGTCTTTTATCTGTGATAAAACCAATAATAACGGAAAAAATAAAACACTCACTGCATCAGGTGTAGGCTCAAAAGTGTTATTATCACTAAACACTCTTCGCTAATGATTAACACGCCATGTAGACATTATTATATTATGTTATTAACATTCTAGTTTTATTGGACTCTTCGTCGTCTAAAAGGCGATGCTCCGCTAATAAAGAAAGCAAACTTAATAAGTATGATATTAGCGTGGCCACGAGGCGGCCACACGGCCACAGACCGCGGCGCAGATACTGCAACCCAAATACATGTTAATTATGAATGTTTTTCACAGCCACATTTATTTTATTTTATGCTGTGTCCGCCTATAAATTTGAGAAGTAACGATTTCCTATTAGAAATTCACGCGAGGCCATGCCATAATGTAATGAATTCTTGGGCTCGCTCGCGTCAAGCGACACCATTCTCACAGACAGTTCGGTACCAGCGGCACTGGAGCAGTGCCACGTGGTGCACACACACAGACGCGGCCACGCACTCTTGCTGCATGGGTGCTAACCTACATACAGTCGTACATATCTATCGCCCTATCCTACAGAGTGGTAGCTATATGATGTATTTTGTCAATATTGATGGGGATGTTCCATAAAATACTCGGAGCTACAAGTTGTTAGCGCAGAAAATATAACATGGCGTTATGTTATCACTCAATCGCTTCAGCGGTAGCCGAGTCGACTTATTGTAATCAGCCGTTATCGGTCGACAGTCGACACATACACATACATCGCTCATATTTACATATATTGTTATTTTGTGCGGTTTTCGTTTGATACAATTAAATAATCGTGGCGGGGATTAAGTATTTGGATTAATTCCAAAATTTGCTCACCAAATATTTTTTTTATATGCAGAACACGTCAATTAGACTTCGCATTGCCTGATGGTAAGCTGAAGACAAAGTCTCAGAAAAGAGGATCACTATTACTTTCACATACCATGTGACAGTGGTGACACTCAGCTTGACGGCCTCATCATATGCTTTTTCACGCCCCGCTTAAAGGATTGAAGAATATTTAGGTAGTTACTAAGATAGTTCGGTCTGCTGACGTCGTTGCTCACCGGACTACCAAGAAGGGTTTTAGTTAATATGATAGGTACTCTGATAGTGCCATAAAATGTAGTGGCGTGCAATTTTAAAACAGCTAACTGTGGGCGGCTTGCTGCGTGTTTGTATGTTGATATTAATTCATCATACCTATCTGCACCGCGATGCATGAAGCTTATATGAAATTCGAATTAGTGAAAACAAAGTAACCGCGTCGCCTCCACCGGTCAAACGGCGCGGCGCGGCGCGGCGCGGCGCGGCGCGGGGACATTCTCGCCGCGGTGCCACACATACTGTGCGGCGTTGCTCTCATTCATAAAATATTATATTGTTTTCCTTGAACAATATTTATAGAATTATTCACGGACCGATAACGAGCTCTTACTTTAAATAATAGCTGAGAAGTGCGCAGGCGTCGGCGAGCACGTGTCGGCAGCGCGCCGCGGAGCATGCGCACATGTGACGCGGGACAACCGCGCTCGCTGCCGCAAGGATCGCGTTATACACAATACATGCCTTCCAGAATGAGCTAGGGTTGTTAAGTAGCCACCGACGCTGTTCCTTTGGTTAACAAATTCGCAGGACGCAAAGTTGCGGAGTGCTCGTCGGCCGCGCGGGTTATCGCGTGACCTCTTATCACCCGCACGCACACAGCGGCGCGCGCGCACACACACCGCGCGTCCTCGTGCAAAGCACTTGTGTGTGTGAGCGTACGAAATGGGTCGCGTATGTCGCCAGATGTAATTGGAGCAAGGAACTGTTTATGGTTAACCGATAGACAGTGCGCGCCACGATATCGTATTAATTATTGAAATTTATGTGTTAGATGCAGATACACAATGAGCATGAAATGACGCTGCTGTCGCTCGGCGGGATGGCGCGCTCGGCGCCGGCGATAGCCCGTGACCCGCACTGCTGTACGCCTGTACCTACTAATAATAATGGCACGTTCACGCGTACAGAGGGTGTCGAAAACAACTGGCATGTCTGACTGATAGGTACCTACTTAGAAGAGTCTCTGTCATTCTGTAGGTAAACTGAAAAACAAAACAGAAATTTTTTAAGAAAAGAGATCTCTCCAAAGGGCATTTGCACAAATACCAAATAGATGCCTCATAATACCTTGCACTCCTTCCTTCCACTTATTTTGTGTTTAATATTCGCGTACACTTTCGACAATATCAATTCTATTAACACTCTTTTTCTATCTTTTCGTACCTTGTAATAATTGAACACAGCCTGAGCGCTGAGTAGTGAAGAGGCTCTAACAACTAGTGGATTGTCGATAATTGCGAGCGCAAACATAAACAAAGTTCATCGACTCGGCGTCGAATCCTACAACGCGTGCCACATTAGCGAATAAAAACGAGTACGAGTACCCACTCGAGCCAGATGTGCCGCCACAAACGTACACACACTACTTGGACATGTATTTGGAAGGTGTTATTCACGATTTAATTCAAATAAAACGAATCAAACAAATATTGTTAGATAATAATAACGATAATTTATTTAGAAAAACAGACAGAAGTGAAAACTTTGCCAATATACCTGTTATGTAGATGCTTATACATGTAGACGTGTGACATGTGAAACATCACAAAGAATATAACATAAGAAGCACCTCACCAGGGCTCAGGGCGCAAGCCAGACAGAACAGACGCAGGACAATGATGTTAATGATCTCTAATAAAAAAGTACGGGAAAGACACAACCTAAAACGAACAACAGGATTGATGTCCCGCCCGCACGCTTTCTATTGCCTACGTAGACGCAGGTTAAGTCCAGTCCATGTCTTACGTCTCTTGTGTGTAACTTCTGCCGCAGACGTGAAGGTTGTTTTCCACCTGATCGATAGTGCATACACAGTCTACGCAAAGAGCCTGGTTAACATGTCATCATTGTCCATAGGCTTGCGTTAGTCCATAGGGTTAACTCTTGATCCATCCATTAGGTGAACGTTTGAGGCCGACTTAAATGTCAGGTTCAGTGTAAATAATAGAATTCGTTAATAATAGTTTTCATTCAAAATATTAACTAACGAAATATGTACGACCTAGGTATATTTTAAATTATATAAGCACAGAGCGCCGCAGACGTTGCACAATCACCGACTTTTACTAATCACATACTGTAATAATATGCTGCACGGTGAACGTCCTTACGTTGTGATGCAGTTCATACGCGTATATCACTTACGACTTTTACTGGCTTTTTATTAATTCGGTACTTTTTATATAAGTATGTTGGGCGACTATGGAATTCCTTTTAGCCTTTCAACTTTACTCGGATTCATTTCATTATCTGCCACAGCTATTAAACTATTAGTTATCTAGTGAGCGGCTGCCTTATCCAATCTATGGCTATCTATTACAAACGGATCATTAATTTAATGGTTTCTTCCATTAAATATTCGTTAGCAAACGACCTCATTTTCTGGGAATAAGTAATGATGTATCTGAAGTTAGAGCTACAACATCAGGACCAGTTCAAGGTGTGGTGAACCTTGAACTGGTCCTGATGTTGCACAATTGAGGTGCGAAAGATCTTTCACCGCCCGGTCCATCGGCAGGAATGTACCGATTTATTTCTATAACCCATAAAAAACCTACGCTTACAAAACTTACTGTTACCTATTATTGATAGATACCTAGACAGAATTCACCACGGGGTAACATGAGCCCCTCACACTGTTGTCGTGAACTTTGTCAACGTTGCCCAAGTAGTCATTCCAATTCAAATCATTTATTTCAGATAACAAGATCCATGTCTGGGTTAGTAACATTGTAACTTAAAACTAGTGTTAGTACGCAATTAATTATGTAATTTTCTTTTAATTATAATAAAATAAAATATTTACTCATTATTAAACTATTAACATGACCAGTAAAAATAATACGAAATACGATAAGATACAATACCTCGAAACATACTTCTACTATTGCTTTAGAATTACATTATAATAATAATAATAATAATGATTTATTTCTCACCAACAACCAAGAAATTACAATATTTAGACATTCACAGTTTAGGGTACACAGAATTCGGTTGTGGATCGCTGGTGCCTGTCGTAGGTAATTGATTACCTGTATTACTGGTCACCAGGATTCCACGATAGCAACATTACAAAGGTACGTGAGACATTAACAATATACCGTAATTACTTATAAACTCAAAAAAGTAAGCTTGCGTTACAGGTAGCTGATGTAATAAGGAGTAACGTAAAAAACGTTCAAAATCCTTTCTTATGAAATGCCTACGTCATAGTAGCTTTATGCATGCAAAGTCTCAGCCCGATCGGCTTCCAACAAAGTTTCCTACAAACTTTCATCCTCTATTTTATCCCCTTGGGGGTAGAATTAGTCAAAATCCTTTCTTAGTTAATGCCTACGTCATAACATCTACCTGCATGCCAAATTTCATCCCGATCCGTCCAGTATCTTGGGCTGTGCGTTGAAAGATCACTATGTCAGTCAGTCACCTTTGAGTTATATATACTTAGATATCTATTATTTTTAACAAGAAAATACGAGTACAATAAGAGTACCATAACAAAAGATGTCAAGTGAACTTTTATTGTCTGGTTCTCAGGTTGTGCCCACTGCGCCGTGAGCCAGGCACTAAAAGTAAATGTAACTATAAATTATGATCGTAATATTTTAAGTGTCACTTGCGACCAACCCGTTTAAATGATAATTTTCACAGTCGACTATCGAGTACATTATTATTCTGGAAGAGCAGTCGGTATACACTCTGTTTGTAGCAATCAATCAGTCAAACATAAGAATATATTCAACATCAAGTGATAGGCCTTGCTTTGCTTTACTTACACATCAGGTATTCTCTTACAATTTCGACTTTAAGTAGCAGTATGCTACTTTGTATACAACTGAGCCTTACCTGCTTTTGTTCCCTTTTCCTGTGGGGGATATCTTCGATCTCGTCACCGTGGCTAGTCTTCTTCTTATTTGGGCAACGTCCCTACGTAGGTACATCCCACATCTCTGTGACCGCAGCTCTCTATTTTCTTCTGTCCTTAGTCGTTACACACATATGAGTTGCACCACCGTAATTACCCATACCTTCAACACAGGTTTTCATTTTCTCCTATTACTATAACTGGTTACTTCAAGTTTAGATTAAATCTGATTTTCATACACATTACACTCGTATCTACATGATACTACACGAGGTATTCGTCGTTGAGGTAAGTTTGATAGTTGTAAATGACAGCAATTATGAATATTAAATGTTAATGTATTTGCTTATAACGTACATTTATCTACAAATTATTGTATGCCTAAGTATTGTATGCCCCTGGGTTCCAAACCGCCTCCTACAACATTCAGTCCCAAATTATTTGATATGGAAAACAGCCAAAAGCGTGTGCAATTTAATATTTCTCTAGTTCTTTTGTTGGACACTGCCCATACATATATTTTCGTGGAGAAAATCTTAGGTTTCTCAGACGTCTACGCATGAAAGTAATGATGACGTAGAACTGGTTGAAAAGTAGCGCCTGAATGGAACCGAATTCCACCCTGTCTAAAATCACTCTATAACAACCAATACGGTTAGAGTTATTAACCAAAAATGTATCGAAGGTGCAAACGTAGGCGCGGCGCGGGCTGGTGTAGTGAATGATGAGCTCGGCCAGGGCGCGGGAGGGGGTGAGCCGCAGCGGCGCGGGGGTGGCTCAGGTGGAATAATTGTCACAATAAACAGTCGGTAATGGAGTGGCGCCGCACCCAACGAGTTAATTAGTGAAATGACACCCGCCCCCGCGCCCCGCGCCGCGCGCCCTGCGCCCTTCGCCGGCCACTCCCGAGGTCCCACCCGCACATTACGTTATAGCCGAAGTTTATGAATTTTTGGCAACTTTTTTCTAGTAAAATAGCTTGTCGAGGGCAAGCACCTAGCAACTGCTCGCGAGCTGTCACTTGTGTACCATACCAATATTGGTAATTGAAGTACCATAGGGGTAATGGTATGCCAATAAGAAGTGTTAAGTACTGTGGAAGCGTTTCTGTACCTTTTTTCCTTTCAAAGCTGTATTCTATATTTTCTGAGTAAACGCCGAGAAACGAAAAAGGACATAACAAGCGCTGACATCGATTTCAACTTATATTATTATAGATTTTGTCATTTATCACCTTTACAGACAAAATATATTTATCTTGAGATGAATATACTTCCACACGTTAGAAGACAAAAATGCACTCTCAAGCTGTGGGATGAACTCTCTGCTGCGGTTTTCTCATGCGTCTACAATATGGGGTTCTTTAAGGGGGGTATTAGATGGTTTCTTCAGGGTCACCGCTGCGATGTTGCACACGTCCATCCCACCATCAGGTGGGCCGTGTGCTTGTCTGCCAAAAAATATAAAAAAACGCTCCTACGTGGGATACTGTTCCCACCTCTGGGATAGCTCTGCAAAGTTCTTACTAGATACTCTCGACAGGTTGCAGCGACGTGCGGCATTATTGGGAATCCTGAGTTCACGAACACCCTAGAGCCTTTGCAGATGCATAGAGATGTTGCGTCTTTGGCAGTATTTTACCGTCTGTACCATGGGGAATGTTTAGATGAGCTCTTCCAATTAGTCCCACCCTCTCCCTTTCCACACAGGACAACACATGCAAGGCTTAGATGTCACCCGCACACGGTACAGTATATTCGATCAAGAACCAAGCGATTCGGATACTCTTTTGCACTCAGAGCACCATTAAGACCTGGAATTCATTACCAGCTCACGATTTTCCTTCTTCCTACAATCCCCGGTCTTTTAAGCGGGACGTGAAGAAGCATAATATGATGAGGCTGTCAAGCTGAGATTTACCATTTTAACATGGTATATGTATACGTACCGGTGACCCTCTTTTCTGGGACTTTGCCTTCAGCTTACCATCAAGCGAGGCGAAGTCCAATTGACATATCCTATATAAAAAACGAATAAATTTATTTAATTTTATATATTTATTTACACACAAGTCCTCACAAGTTTTTGTCCTACTAATTACCTAATTGGTCTTCAAGTATTTTTGTGCCACTCAGTAACAACCAAGCATACAGCGCACCCAATAGAAGACAATGATAGAAGTGAACTGAACAATTGAGAACAGTTTCACGGAATGCATTGCCAGTGAAGAAACCAGTTTCCACCTGTTCGTGGCAAATTTCATGTATTCATTGATCCTTTACAAAATCTGTGCATGCGTAAGGCACAGAAGCAAGAGCCGAAAGCCAAACCTAACGTATCGTAAAATGCATGTAAAAGCTCTCGAGTGCAACAAACGACACTCCGCGCGTTACAGATAATGAATCAGCAATAACAAAATGTCGCACCACAATACAGCAGAGATGCAAGAAACTGTCATATCAGCACAGATCCACACTCGCTGCCTGCGCGCGCCGCTATCACATTCGCGGGAATTTATAAGATCTGACAGGCGAACAACCGGCGACTGCCAGCTGCCAACCATACGTTTGTTTCTGATTCAATCTTGCATGCATCATTGCACCTCTGGAGGCAGACAAGTCCATAAAGCTCCATGTCCAGAGGAGCTGATTCATCCGTAACGATAAGAAATCGTATTTGGAAGTTTTGGAATATTGATGAGTAAGTATATATGTCGAGCTGGTGTTATTTTTTCGACATTGAAATTGAGCTTTTATAACTTACTGAATATCCTTAAAAAACATTCGAATTGAAATCTTCCTTTTTCTAGAAGTCGGTTAAATACAGAACTGGTAGATATAAAGTAACGTTAGTAGGTATATGACAATTAAACGACAGTGAAGTCGACTACAAGGTTCGCTTGCTCGATCTTAGCGTGAGTTTGACGAAGGGGTAGGATTGTCACAATGACGCCAGACACGTGGTCACACCAAGTTGTCACACCGATGCTATAGAGCCTAATTGTAATTATGAATGTAAATTCTCAAGAAAGTAAAGCATGTTGTATTTCTGGGTGTAGTAGTGCTACTTGTCTCGTCACTCGCGTCTATGCCAAAGCATTGTAAAGGAAATCCAATTATTTAACGACAGCGCTTTGTTCAAATCTTACATTAAACTCCTTCAATATGGGTATACAATGAAAAGGATTGACTAGTAAAATACCAATTGCAAATCCAAGATGTCCACCAAATAAAAATGTTTTTTTACTTTTTTCACATTTCCCTCAATATGGGTAGGATGGAGATGGATCGTTCCGATAATATTATATTATATTAACTGACAAACCCCTGACATGACAACCCTTGAATCAAAATATCACTTATGTATATCAAATTTAAAGAGCTAACAAACACAATTTATTTTCAACTTTTTAAAGGTTTTGTGCCTGGTGTTTTCATTTTAATTTAATTTTTTAACGTAAATCAAGAGATATTCCTAGGCCTTCGGTTTAGTCTAACTCAAAGTTTCTAGAGTCCGCAATATTACCTAGAATGAAACTAGGTATTGTACACGATCGCACGAGAATATGTACGTATCTTATATGTACTTACGTAATTACAAGTATTTGCCGCGGTACCAATGAAACTGTATTGTAATTTGTAATAAATAGGTACTAATTTGGTACTTCTAATATAATTTATTCAAATTGTACATACAAGTTAAATGTACAATTACAATTACAGTCCCAGCGGTACGGTGATATAATTTCAATTACCAGCATATTTCAATAAGCCTAGTCGGCATAATTGAGAAGAGGCGGCGTCGCGGCACGGTGCTCCCCGCGGTCTGCTTTATTGAATGAGTATAATTATAGCTAGAAAAGTGGGTACCTGTTCATCTGTCTTGGGATATATGCTAGATTCGTACAACTCACAACGTAACTTCGTGAAGTAGATTGGTCGTTGCTGAATTAGAAGAAATGGCACGTTCTTGCTCATACTTGATGAATTGCGTATTTGTGTGTTTTTCACTGAATCTAATCGTGAAAGATTTTCTAAAAAGATTCCTTGCAACAATGACATGCTATAAATGAGCGCTGCTAGTTTTTATAGATGTGTGCGTTTACCATTTCGGTGGTATAAAAAGTAATATTTTTGAAAGTAATATTTGTAAAATGACGTGTACTTGTGGGCTTTATCTTCAAAACATTGGCTGATTGTTTACTTACGGCTGGTGAGCGGAAGGGAATTGCAGTCGCAGATAAGATAGCGCCCTGGTGTCCGGCCGCCACCGCGTCGCCCCGCGCCCGCGCCGTCCCGCACCCGCGCCGCCGGAGCTCGTGTTCTGCGGTGGACGATGGACGAGCCACCGCACAGCTCGGGGCATGGCGCGAAAGTGATAGCGAACCTAATGATACAGGTGTGGAATTACGTGTGTTTGCCTTCCAGATACAATTCCTTTCTTTGGTTCAGATAATTGTGCGTAAACCTGCAAAGATTTGAATGGAATACAAGAATCTCAATGCATGCCTGAAGATGGCAAATAGCCTTTTATCATAATTTTCGTCATAACAAGTGTTAGAATAATTAACGAAGCATCAACATTTGCACAGCTTCTTTGATCTTTCCTGCTTTGTTTCTTAAAGTGCTTCAATATTTGACACTGGTATACTCAACAAAAATAGGTTATACCAAAACTATCTGCATTTTTATATTGTAACGTCACGCCATTGTTACAAATATTCAATAATACCGACGTTCCTCGGCGCGTCGCCTTGACATTATGATGTTGATTTACTTACAATTGACAAAATGTTCACCAAAGTAATAGTACGTACCTACAACTCGTCTATACCACTGGTGAAGTGGCGGAACAATCACCGCACAGTTCTGTTGGCACGATGCTCACGTGGCGCAGGTACACCTATTTGCTTAAGTGTTAGTGTTAGTACAGTTTGCTAACAGCCACGTGTGTCCCTGAGCCCAGTTCTGTACGGAACCTTTTGTGTTATTACTGTGATATCTATTTATCAGTGTTCTACTTGTACATTAACTTCACGAGTCATAAGTTTCAATAGGGGAACTTCGTTGTCTTTTCTGTGAATGAGTGTAGGTACCTACGCTACGAAGTAACTAAGAAAAATAATTTAGAAGTAGAAGTATGTTTAGGGATTCCCCAGGAAAGATGCTACCAGCGATTTTTCAATCATCGTTGTCATTTTACATTTATTAATATGGTCATCAAATCAAAAATAACGCCTAACTACTAACATCTGATAAACAAACATACCTATTAAGGAAACAAATTAAAACATCAAATTTGACAGAAGCATCTAGGCAGAAAAAATAATTTCTACATTTTTTTTTTTATTTATTGTATGGAAGACTTACAGCTAATAATACAGAGCAGGTAAATATGCAAATATATTAAAAAATATGTGACAGAGAGCCAGTTACAAGTCTTCGCTTGTAGTGACACTATAAAATACAGATAGATACTGTGAACAAATTAAAAACAAATAACAATTTTAAAAAAATATAGAAACAAAGGGTAACTAATTAAAAATATAAACTAACTAAAATACTAACCAACTATAAACTTATTAAACAACTAGTAAACGTAGCAACTTGACTAACTGTTTGGTTTAAAGAAGTCCAGGCTTAGATGCTTCCTAACTGTAGGTACACTTAAAGTAAAAGGATCAATATCGTGCTGCCTACAGACTTGATTAAATTGTCTACTCATTCGCACTATAAAACTATTTTTCCGATAATTTGTTGATGACATTGGTATGCTAAGCGGGGGATTATATCGAAGTAATATAGGGGGTACATTAAAATTAAATTTCCCGAAAGGAGTAGGACTATCGATTTTATCACTAAGAATTTTTAGTAGAAATATTATATCAGCTATTTGACGACGTATATCAAGCGGCAGAATGTGAAACTTTTTGCAGAGCTGTAAATAGTTTTCAGACTTGTAAGGAATTTTTTGGTGATAGCATAAATATTTAATAAAACGCTTTTGTACATTTTCTATGCGCTCAATGTATATTCCATAGAACGGACTCCATATTTGGGATGCAAATTCCAGGTGACTTCTTACATACGTACAGTATAGTATTTTAAGCGTTTTTGCTTCGGTAAAGCACTTCGAGATGCGCATTACAAAGCCAAGTGATTTAGACGCCTTTTTGATAGCTGTATCGATGTGCTCGTCAAATAGGAGTTTACTGTCGTGATATACACCAAAATCCCGTACACTTGTGCATCTGGAGAACGAGTGACCCTCTAACATATAGGTAGTATTTAAAGCGTTGCATTTCCTTGTATATGTAATAATTGAGCATTTCAAGGGATTAAGATCAAGTTTGTTTGCAAGACAATAGCTCTCAAGTCTATTTGAATCTCCTTGAAGTGCAACCATATCCGCCATCGATGATACAGTACGGAAGATCTTCATGTCATCCGCAAAACAGAGTAGTTGAGAGGATTGGAGGCAAGAGCCGATGTCGTTTATATAGATAATAAACAACAAAGGCCCAAGCAGGGAGCCCTGCGGCACGCCAGATGGCACAGGAACCCAACTGGATATATAATTATTGAGGACAACAGCTTGAGACCTATTATCAAGATAAGAAGTAAACCACAGAAGTAGATCACCCCTTATTCCGATGTCAATTAACTTCTGTAATAGGGTGTCATGATGAATACGGTCAAAAGCTTTGCTATAATCAGTATAAACGACATCGACCTGCCCCCCTCCTTCCATAGCTTTAGTAATAAAATCATTAAATAACACGAGATTAGTTACTGTAGATCTTCCTCTCAGAAAACCATGCTGAAAAGGGCTGAATGACATTGATACAGCTGAATAGACTTGGTCATATACTACCCTTTCAAATACTTTGGCTATTGTACAGAGCTTAGAGATGGGCCGATAATTAGTGATGTCTGTTTTATTTCCTTTCTTATAAACAGGTGATATAAATGCTTGTTTCCAAGCATGTGGGAAAACACAAGAAGATAGGGATTTATTAAATAGAGATGATATGGGTAAGGAAATTGTAGATGAATATTTTTTGAGGAGCTGCGGTGAAATATTGTCAGGGCCTGAAGCTTTCGTTATATCAAGCTTTTGCAAGATTTTAGAAATGTTCTCCCTATTTACCTCGATGCAACAGATATCAGCAGGAGATAATGTAGGCTGTGGGTTAAATGAAGGAGCGGGAATCGAATTTGTTTTTTGAGTATTGGTAAGAGAGGGGTCAAGGAATGAGGAATGAAAAAATGATGAAAAAGCTTCACAGATTGTATTCCCTGTGGACACTAATACACCATTATAGGTAAGTTGACTAGGCATTGCATTAGAGTTGTAACGAGTTTTTACGTAAGTCCAAAAAGCTCGAGGGTTATTACGTATCGAATTTTCTGTGTAGTTCATGTATTTCTTATAACAAGCGCTTTCCATAAACTTTACTCTTTCACGCATTAGTTTATAAGTCAACTCATCAGACATGTTACCATATGTTTTAAATTTCTTTAAAAATTTGGATTTTTCCTTTATAGTT
This sequence comes from Eilema griseolum, assembly GCA_963662185.1. NCBI lineage: Eukaryota > Metazoa > Arthropoda > Insecta > Lepidoptera > Erebidae > Eilema > Eilema griseolum. The sequence continues at coordinate 27,742,848 of OY759240.1, forward strand.
CTAATAAGAGACGAGTCATACCAAACAGGATATTTATTTGCTTCTATGGTTTTTTGTGGAATATCTTTATTTTGTAGAATGGTTATAGTCTCATTTAAGAAATCAACAGAGTCATCGACATAATTATAAACTAAGTTATTAACGAATACGGTACAGGTACTCAAAATTTTTTAAAATTCTAGACTCGGTCACGCTGGCGGTGATACAATATGTACCTTAAAATGTTGTTAAAATATTTTTTACAAAATATCATTGTGAAGCTCTAATTAAAGTGGTGTGAAGTGCTATTTATAACTTAATTACACCCGTTCAACACTACAACTGTGCTACTACTGCGCGTGCGCACGGGTCCAAGGAAGAGGAGCACTTTACAAGAACATTGTAACGAACTCAATGCCAAGAAAATTCCCTGACGATGTTTCTGGCGCAATAAAATAGGTACATCCCATCTCTGCTTGTAGCTATCGTACAGGGAGACTGAAAATAAAATGAGTGTGCAAGGTCCTTTTCAAACTTTTTTGTTGGAGCGCCTGCATACCAGCTTGACCCGTTCGACTCGGTGCAAAGACGGGCGTTGAGGCTGGTTCACAATCCATACTCGCAGGTAATGTGGAACCTCTCCGCTTTAGGAGGGACTTTTCTTCGCTGTGTGTGTTCTACCGCCGGTACAACGGTTTGTGCTCAGATGAATTGTTTGACATGATGCCCACAGCAACATTCTATGATCGCACCGCTCGCCATAGGCAGGGAAGGATATGGGGTTCTTCAAAAGGGGCATTAGGAGGTTTCTTCAGGGTCGGCAGCGCGTGTCTGACGCCCATGGTGTTGCACAAGTCCATAAGCCATGGTAACCACTTCCCATCAGGTGGGCCGTGTGCTTGTCTGCCACCTAAGTGGTATAAAAAAAATGGGCATCTATCCATACAAAGTGTCTTATTCAATATATTTTTTATTTATTTGCTTTATTTATTTATTTTCCTTCTGTTCCGCCAAGTGCCATCAATCAACAGTATTAACAGGTTCAGTACTGATGTAATGAGACTTGCTTGAAATGTCGAGTACTTTAAAGATAGTACTCGAATACATACCTAAATGTAAATTCGATTTTGTTACACTTTTACTTTAAATGAAAATTAAATTAAAAAATTCTACATCCAGTACTACTTGATTGAACTCGCACTAATCATTTCTATGGCAGGCTCTCCACTGACAGAGCACAGCTGTTTAGGTGGATGACTGAAACACTCGTCCTATACCGATGTCGAAACCTATACACACGCTACTATATGTGTATAACATTGCGGGAGCTTAATTACTATAAATCTTTAAGTTTTTTTCCTTTTTGTTCCGATATAAAAAGCGACGAGTGCGCAGGCGCACCTGCCCAAAGTCATTAACAGTACTCTATATGGTCGGTCCAGCGCCAGCGCATCGATGTTTATGCACAAATAGTAACCGCTTACTCTTAACGAATCGTGTGATTGTGATTACCCGTTCTAAATTAAAACAAAAATGAACAGACTTCTAGAAAAAATGCACCGAAAAGTAAAAAATAATTGCAGATATTCCCCAAAAGATAAAAATACGCGTAAGACTTTTCTTGAAGTCTCTGATATCCTTAATAAAGTACAATCATAATGTTTATCGTTAAGGAGTACATTATCAAGCTGCGTAGTCCAAATCTAGAGCATTCCATTTATGATGAACACTAAGAAGTTGTGTTGTCTGCCTTTATAGTTCAAGTAAGTACTGGACCTACCGCGGTACGGGAATGTCATAAATATAACAATACTTCGCTTATTTCACACTATCTAGAAGTTGCAAAGGTTTGTAATAACAGCCCAAATACTTTAATAAACTAATACTAAACACTACTGGAGGTAAAAGGTGTGTAAATGATGTGTTTACCTATTTAACCTTTCGTCGAGCGCGTCGCGTGACGGGACGTGACGTGACGTGACGTCTCATTCCAGCAGCTTGTAGGGGTGGATGTGCAGTTACTGAAATAGAACTGCAATTAAGTTAAAAATAGATCAACCGAACGAGTTTGAATGAACACAAAAAAGATCTTTATCAATGAAGCGACCAAGCGTTTACATGCGAATATGCAAATCGATATCTATTTTAGTAAATGATCGGCTACGAGACCTGTTCCAATTTCTACTTTCGTGCATATTTGCACCTACCGAGAGACGGCACCGCTTTAGAGCTTAATCGCTTCGTAGCCCGCTGCTGCCATCAGTGGTGTTGTCTTATGATTTTAATTAAATAATGGTGACGCTTAGCGGAGTCGCTACACCATTGACTGCGCACTTGTCCATGGACCCATCAAACGAGTGATTGGCCGTTAATTTCACTTAAGGGTACTGGGTTATTTGTAACTCTCTTCTTATATAATGTTATGTTACAAAATTGTGTATTCTTGTTCCATAGAAAATCTTTGGCCAGATCGTAGTCTTTTGTATATCGAATATTTTAGCTAAATTAATTCGGTTTTATCCGCGTTATTGAGTTACAAACAATCCTACAAACTTTCACATCTAAAATATTTGTAGAAAGTATGTTGATTAGTGCCTTTAAATTCATAAAATAACAATAAATTTAGAATATCGACTAAGTTCGTGTAAATCTCGGGCAGCTCGGAGACGACGGTCAGGTTGTCACTGCCCACAACCTGTCCTGTGACGGACGACCATGCGCCTGTGCCTGCACAGGTACAGTTACCTGCTCCAGTTCCATACGAGCCACCGATCGTCCGAAGACACTGATTGCGATCAGCCGATACCTCCCGCTGCTACAGGTACACGACTGACTTTTGTTCCTCGTTTTGTATTTAAAATACGGACAAGATTTGGAATTTATAATTAATTTAGTGTTGATAATTTGATTGTTTATTTTATCGTGCTTCAGACAAACTTACCAACTTACTCATTGCCTCAGTATTCTTTCATACAACAAAATATTTTTATTTGCCATTCAGTCCTTAATTTTATTCACACCATTATCCTAATATAATAATATTAGATGACTTTTAGTAACTGTTACAATATCGACTTTAAGTGAGAGGCTAGTAACTCCTCAGGGTGTTATTCACGCTGACTGCTGGGCTACAAGCATGACACAGGCAGGCTGACAACATGTTGATCAATGTGTATACACAAATAGGACAGAAGGACATGCGTAGTTCACCTGCGCTGCTGCTATAGGAATGCCGGCCCACTAATGATCAGCAAACAAGGCGCGTGTTTGTCCAAGTGGCGCGTCTCCTCTAAGGATGAAAATGGCGAAAGATACTCATTTGTATTTTTCGCAACTTTGAAACTTTCCAGTAAAATACATGAAACTTTGTAATAATACAAATTTAGGGCTATTTGAAATATAGAAATTTACATGTATAATACATGTATTAATCAATGTATTTTTCATTGTGAATGAAAAAAGAACAATAATAATGGCAGTGTTTATTATAATTTTACGTTACTTATTATTAACTATGTATACAAAAAAATAAGTTTCTATAATTCAATATCACTACTGCAATCGTCAACCTGAACGTCGTCGTCTGGTTCATCAATTGGGACACCATTGATACCGTCTTTAGCATGGACAAATTTTAGATTCCAGTTAACAAAAATTAATTTATTCAATCGATCAGCTTTCAAACGGTTCCGGTCTTTGGTGTGTGTCCGCCCAAACAAAGACCAATTTCTCTCACTAGCGGCTGATGATGGTGGATTACTCAAAATTCTTACGGCAACAGCAGACAATGACTTTGAGTGACACAGTCCTCGCCACCAGTCACGTGGGTGAAGTTTGGTACGTGACGAAGACGAATTATTTTCCATTTTTTTTTATACCACTAAGTTGGCAGACAAGCACACGGCCCACCTGATGGGAAGCGGTTACCGTGGCCTATGGACGTATGCAACACCAGGGGTGTCACACTCGTGCTGCCGACCATGAAGAAACCTTCTGATGCCCCTCTTGAAGAACCCCATATTGTAGGCGCTTGGGAAAACCGCAGAAGGGAGGTCATTCCACAGCTTGAGTGTGCGTGGGATGAAGTTTCTTTCATACCGCACAGTGCGCACCGTCTCAGGTCGCAATGTGTGGGGATGAATTCCCTGCCTATGGCGAGAGGTGCGATGATAGAATGTAGCTACGGGCATCATTTCAAACAATAAATTCATCTGAGCACAAACAATTGTATAGGCGGTAGAACACACACAGTGAGGCAAAATCTCTCCTAAGGCTAAGAGGTTCCACTCTACCTATGAGTATGGGATTGTCAACCAGCCTCAATGCCCGTCTTTGCAACGAGTCGAAGGGGTCAAGCTGGTATGCAGGTGCTCCAGTAAAAAGGTGACAGCAGTACTCCATGTGAGGTCGGACCTGTGCTTTATAAAGAAGGAGTTGCTGCCCCGCAGTGAAGTACTGCTTCGCCCTGTTGAGCACTCCGAGTTTTCTTGATGCCAACTTAACCTTGTCCTGCAAATGACTTCAGTATTGGACGTCGCTGGAGATTACGACACCAAGGATCCCGATACTCGAGGAGATGGTAAGCGGTGTGCTCAGGAATTGCGGCGCTACAATGAATGAGGTTTTCTTAGCGGTGAATACACATACTTGTGTCTTAGTGGGGTTGAATTGGACTAGGTTTAGTCGTCCCCAATCGGATACTCCAGAGAGAGTAGTCTCGATTTTAGACACAAGTTGTTCGCGACTCTTCTCCACCTCGGACTGAGGGATATTTGCACGGCCCGTGTAACACGTGTCTCCGGTACTGTCGTCCGCATAACAATGAATGGAGCCATCAGACAGCATGTCATTGATATTCAGCAGAAACAGCGTCCGAGACAACACGTAGCCTTGTGGGACACCAGCGTTTATGTTCATGCGGTCCGAGCAGCTGCCGTCGACGACAGCTTGGATGCTTCTGTTGGACTAAAAGCTGGCGATCCATTCGCAAAGTCCCTCGGGGAGTCCATAGTACGGCAACTTTGCAAGAAGACCTTTGTGCCAGACCCGATCGAAGGCCTTTGCTATATCGAGGCTGGCCGCTAGTGCCTCACCCCGACTCTCGATGGCTTGCGACCACCGGTTTGTGAGATACACAAGAAGGTCACCGGTTGAGTTGTTGAGTATCTTTTTAAATTTGGGTATTTGCCTCTCTTGAAATTGATAAAGCTTGTAACACTTCCTGGTTTTCTAAAAGTGATTCAAACGCTAAATATGCTCCGGCCCATCTTGTGGTGGATGGAATTTTTAAAGTTCTAGCTTGAACGTTCACAACCAACACAATCTATGTACGGATATTCCGCTTCTATAAGTCCTCATCGCACTCGCATTGTCAGTTATAATGCATAAAAACTTTTCAGTACCAATATCTTCTATAACTTTGCATACTTCTGTTCGGCTGTTTCCCTGTTAGTACCGGGGTAAATACATTTTATAAAAATGGGTTTTGGTGTTGTAACAAGAAAGTTGACCAGTCCTTGGCTACATATATTAGTCCATCCATCTGTTACAAGCCCCAAATTAGTACTTTTTTGTAATTTTCGATCAGTGTCTTCTTTTACTTGTACATATTCTGCATTTAATAATGTTAATGCTCATCGCATATTTATTCGGTGGAATGTAGTTTTCATTTATAGCTTTTATTGCCGAGTTCCAGTAAGGTGATTCAAATAATGACAATGGTAAACTTGTAGCATATACTGCACGAGCTAATGCTGCATTAATTTTGTCCACAACATCTTTATTTTGCAAATTATCCACTCCTGTTGATGTAGTTGATACTACATTGCCATGATTTTGATCATTCGGTCGAGCAAGAGAAACAGTACTATTACTTACATATTGCGAACTTGTCGATCGTGACATTTGTTTGTGTTGTTTGTGACACAATTTGTTGGGAGAACAGCGAAACATACAATATAAAATACATGTAAAAAACGGAAACTTCCGAAAGATACATCGTAAGGTCTCATTGAAAGTTTCTGTATTTTATTGAAAAATACAAAGTCCGATTGAAAAATACATGTATTGTACTTGTGATTTTCATCCCTAGTCTCCTCGCCCCGTCATTATGAGGTTCACACTCGCTGTCGGCGCGAGGAGCGCCGCGAGTGCGCTTCATCGACGTCGGCGAGCCACCCTGCCCGTGCTCGGCAAACGTGACTCCATCTTACTGCCGCTGGTATGAATGCGGAAGATAGATTATTTAGATGGATGCTTGTAACCCAATCACCGCAGAACGAATGGACAGAAATATATTACTACCTGGAACGGTACTTATTTTTACTGTATGATCATATGGTATATATGTATATAATAAGGCAAAGTCTTTAGAAAAGAGGGTCACTATTACCTATATGTTACAACGGTGATACTCAACTTGATGGCCTAATAATATGCTTTTTCACGCCCCGCTTAAAGGACCCGGGACTGTAGGAAGAAGGAAACACATGGTTTTGAATGTTAAACATAATGGTATTTGAAACTGTAAGTAATCAATACAAAAGTAGTCTTTATGAACTGAAGTATCGACGTTGAGAGAGTATTAGAATATAGTCAAAAGTATATCACACTTCCTTGTCTGCAGTGAGCGCAGGAGGCTGTGACGAGGCTTGCGAGATCGTTCGCGCGTTGATGTCTAATGTTGGGCGGCGCGGCGGCGTAACGTAACGTTCTCTTCGTCATTCATAACATCTGCGCTCGATATACATGCTTAAATGACTTTATTTATAGACCAGGAAGCTGCGACATCTCAGAGTTCTGCCAGTGTTTTACCTCTCCTGTATGTCACGCGGCTTGTTGTGATGCAATCGAAATCCGTGGGCAACACACTGTTAGTACACTGTTTAGTTATCGAATGTGTTTTTTCGTGTTACATTGTTATGCCAGTGGTCACGTGTGAGTTATAAGCCGTTCAAATAGTTGGTACCTGCCTCGTATGGGGGAAGGTGGCTAGGATCGATGATCACTTTCCCCTCAGGTCGTTGCTTCTTGCTTGTTGCGACTATACACACTATGGAAGGCATAGGCTCCCTTGGGGCACTTAGCTCATACCAACAACAGCGCAGAGAATGAGGGTGAACAAAGCACTGGACCGCCATCAGCCAAGGATCCTCTCCTAAACATTGTATTTGCGTGGCGGCCTCTGTGCCGTAGCGTTAGAACGTTCGACTGCTACGCAGGGGGCGCGGGATCTATTCCCGCTCAATGCAAATATTTGTATGCATTAATATGCATATTTGCATCGGTCTGGGTTTCTATATAATATGTATGTATTTACAAAAGATACAGTAACTAAGTATGTTTATCTGCATTCTAGACGTCATAACCCAATCTAGTTAGCTATGCTCACCATGGGTCTAGATTTGTAGTATTGTGTAGAATGTTGTAGCATATTTATCAGCAGCCTGCGCCATGGCCTCGTCCGTCAATCAGAAGGCGTACCCACGGCCTATATTGGTATATGATGATGTCAATCTCATACAACGCTTCAACTCTCTTAGATTCAAAACTATTGGTACAGTATTGATACTTCAGATAGTATGGTGGCTTGCAGCTGCACTTGTGGTTCATGAGCGTAATACAATTCTTGTAGAACAGATTTAAGTTTTATATAATTAGTAACTAATTGGTACCGCTACACACCACAAAGAGGTGTTCGAAATGTGTCGCAGCTGCTGCCCGGGCTGTAAGTACAGTAACCCACACGTTTATTTTATATCTTATTCAAATGCCAGCTGCAGATAGTTTCTGTGACAGTGTGTATCTCAGTGACTACTTCCCTACATCTCGGCACTCTGCGCACTGTTCGCTTAACTGAACTCTGTTATAACGCGATGACAGTCGTAACGTCGATCGAAACTAACTTCTTATAAGTGTCATTTCGTTTGAAAAATTCAAATGAGACAGTGATTCGACTAAAGCGGTGTTTACGGAACGTTAATGGTGACATAAATTTGAATGTTAATGTGCTGCTCGGGGTCGCGGTCGGCGCCTCGCGCGTTTTCCAGCTGCGGCGCGCCGTGTCTCTCTGTGTCGCTACTGCGTTGCTGAATGGATCCTCGCCCACTCGTTGATTAGCGCTCGCTAATCTCTAGCTAACTTAACACTACGCTCGTCCAGCTCTGCCTGCGTCCTCGCGCGCTAGATGGCGCCGGTGCGCTCGGTGCGCGCATTTCGGCTAGTTACGCAATAATTCCAATCGTTCGCGCACCTCACTCACTTAAATTTCTAATGGAAGGTCGTTGTGCCAGGTTGTTTATAGTAATACTTATCAAACGTATCAAAGTTCGAAGACAAAAATTGACAGTTTATCGGCACCTCTGTGTGATGAGAAGAATGAGTGAATATGTACACAGTAGGTACGTGGCGTGTTCCATAGTAATTAGTTCAGTAAATAATCTGATAGTCACTGTGTCTGTCATTGTTCTAACACCAATACGACGAAATTATATATGAGTACAACGTGGTAACACTAACTTGCAAGTAGGTACAGGTAGATCAAGTGCAGCATTTGCACACTGCGTATTAACTTGAATTGGTTTATAGTTACCGTGACAAATCTAGTCAGGTTTTAGCATACTGTTTCCAACTACACAGGCTCTTCAAGCTATCTAGCTGCGTTCTTGCCCTGCCCACTCGTCAACATCATGTCATGTAAAGAGAACAGGAGTTTCACAATCCCGAGATGACTGTTAACTGATAGCAATTGATATTTCTATTTAGGTCATGTCACCCACGGCTCGGGTACAAGCGTCAGGAAGTAATCATGGATTAGTAACAGGAGCTTCGAAGCCTGCTTACAGTAGCGACTGCGAGGCAGGCGAGAGCGGCGCGGCGTGCCAATGGGCGCGTGAGAAACGACGCGAGGCACGGGATGGTCACGTCCAGTGGCAATTACCTTCATTAGATCACGCGCACCGACATTTACACTGATTAAGGATCTGTTAGAAGTCGGTGCCTACTTAGCTTGCTGTGCCTGGACTACTATAATGAAATCAATTCGTTTGAGTTAGTTTGAGGTTTTCGAAATTTCATTTATTACAAAGCAACATATGTTGCAATAACAAAATGACTAAAGTACCTAGTGAATCATCATTGAGAGAAATTTACCTAGATCAGCTTTTTAAAATCAAAGTTGGTACAAGAGATACAAAGGAGGACTGAAGATAAAAAACTATGGCTTTCAGTAGTCGAAAGTACGGATTTCTTAGAAAGAGCTGTTGTAAATTTGTTGGTGACACTATTGGAACGTAGTAGGTGCCATCGGCCATAATTAGTGGTATGTAAAATGCTAGATAATGTAAATGAAACAACTATAACAAAACATAAACACACGCCTGTATCCCCGAAGGTGTAGGCAGAGGTGGTTTCGCCAGTTTATGTTTAGGTCCCAATATAATAAGGTGGCGAGCCTATTGCCATTAACCGGGCACTTATAAACCTGCGAATGAAACAACTATATCAATGTATAAAACATATTTTATTAAACACCTAACTAAACATGTTCCTGCCCCGCTCCCGACACGTCCCGATATTCTAATTATCTTTGTTTTGTCTATCTCTGAGATTATTATTAATATACATTTGGTTACACGGGTTTGTCTATCAGAAATTCCGAGAAGATCCACATTAGTATAAACATTTCGAAGCAAGTTAATAAATAACTCTACCTAATTCCAACCCTTGTTAATGAGTTGTATTATATCAGTTGAATCTACAAGGTGATGTTAAACAGCATTATGCGATGACTGGCTGCTTAGTTGCTGTTACTTCCATATCCCAAATATTTATTAAAAGATCAAACGATAATGGCTCTTAAAAACCACAAATACTTCCGTATTTCATTTTTAAACGGGAATACTTGTAAAGATCATAAATTATGAAAAAAACATCCGTAAACTATTTTTTATTTATATGAATTACTAAAGGGACTTAAAGCATCTCCGATATTGACTCAAAATAGTTTTATTTTAATCTTTAACCCCTGGCATAATGACTCTATCATCTCACATTTGGCGCGGTATCCACGACGTTTTGAGCAAGGGTCGGTAGGTAGGTATATAATTAATAAGAGGTAGCAAAATGACCTCCGTTCCCCATGAGCGCAGGCCTGGGGATCATCATCTGCGCTCATGGGGGACGGAGGAGTGGAGTGAAGTGGAGCCGCCTGTCACCCTAACAGAATCAGTCTGCTGCAGCAGTGCGCAATGCGTTCCTCGGAGACCACGGAGTCCCCATCTCGTCCCCTGGACTCTATAGTCTCCTCACCCGAAGAGAGCTGTCTCAGAGAACACAATCCTGGGCCGGCCGGGGTGCGGGGGATATGTCTCAGATAATCTCACCTCCGGCAACCAGCGGCCCACACAGTCGGCGTGCGTTTAGTCGGTTCAAGTCCGACACAACCTCCCCCACTGGCTCCGGTGGTGAGGGTATCCGAGGGGATATTACGCACAATACAATAAGGTAGGTATATAATTAGATGATTGCGTTCTATTATGCGGGCTGTGTATAATCTATCACTGTGTTGTTGGTAGTGCGCCTCCCAACTAACAATAAGTATCTGTACCATCATGAACAAGAAGTCAGTAGTCTAAAATATGAATATACATATGCCGAAGATACCTTGGGTGAGGAGACGACCCTATACTCTGCTGAAAAACCTCTGGCAATTGTTCCTTAGGGGTCACTATTGTCGTCACGCGGGGTTGAGATACTAACGGTGCTAAGTATAATCAGTGGAAAGCCTTGACATAGATCAAACTTAAGTCATCCTGTTTACTGCGAAATTCGCGCGTACTCTTGTGGGACTTCGTTTAACAACTTGTATGTTTACCTATATGCCTGTGTGTCGCCTATACGCGGCCGCCGCGATCTGTAAAGCGGTGCAGGCGCCAGTGAAGCTATGATAATTGTAATCATTATATGTATTAACTATATGTATATAGTTATAAGTATAGCTAACAAAAACGGCATCACACAATATTGTATTGAGGATATCGGCTGGTAGAACAAGTCTGTTGACGAGGGTGCGTGCGCACATGTTGATGAAACTATAAACTTTTTATTTAGTTTTATGAAACTATCAAGCATCTACGATGAAGGTTTCTATTCCTGCAGTTTTGAATATAGATACATATCAACAGTTGAAAGTCAAAGTTTAATGTAAAGCGGCTGCGGTCTTTCAGTTCCGAGTCAGAGCTATAATTTTGTTACTTATTGACACACAGACATTCCCTTCAAACCGTGAGACTTCCGACTGCCGATGTTCTGTGTGTAATAGTAAACAATAGGAATATGTTAGCGGGTGACTCCGCGACCTGCTGAATTAATTATATTCCACTGACAATCTTTAGTAATTAGATGCTCACGCGCTGTGGGGTCTGTAGGGCCCCAAAAGGGAAGGCGACCGTTTATTGTGTATGTTTTACAACTACATACAATCGCCGATTACCATCGTTTAAATTTAAAGTCCCAGGGGTCGAACCTATTGCTATGGAGGCCACATTTACAAACACCGCGTACAAGTAGCAGTAAACTTAGTTTTTTTCTGATAGAGGACCTAATACTACTTTATAAGATTAGTTAGATTCATACCCAAGCTATTTTTTGCACGTATAGCGCAACTTATGGTATGTTACAGACCTACGAGATGACATGTGAGTTAAAGGTAAACTTGATGAAATAGCTGGAAGGTACATTGGTGACGTCACAGGCTGTTCCAGCGGCGACCACTTCGGTTTACGATCGAACAACGCGGACCTTACTCATTGTTAGCTTCACGTCGCTCGCGGTGAGCTCGTCCGACGAGTCATCAACAAGAAGCAGTTCATGTTGATGACTCGTTATGTCGTAAGTGATCATATTCAGCTTCTTCTAAACAAAAACTAGCTTCAACAGATCTAAAAGTTGTCTTATCAGTTGAAATGTAATTTATATATAAATGTTAGTTGTGTAAATCGGTAGTTTGTTTCCCAAACTCCGCCGGAACGATGGCCGACATGCAAAATTTGACACATTAGTTGACAGCATTAATCCTAAATCTAATTTCAACATTTGACATGTATACATTTTAATTCTGTAATGAAATTAATAATTTGTTATTATGTACTTGTATTGTAACAGCTAAGTTAGAGACGGTTATTAAATTCATTTAAGTTATATTACCTAATATTGTTATGTTATAATAAACTTATTCGCACTATAAAAACACTTGTCAATGAGCCACCTATATAACGCTATGTGTTTAGGTAGATGATTGTAAATTCTAATTGTCATAATGTAGGCATTTGTGTGACATAGAGTTGATAAAGAATAAATTCGACGATACTATCTGAGTAATAATCTTATCATTGGTTTTTGACCGCAGTTCGCCCTGTGGCGTGCCCTGTCTAACGAAAAATCATTACAATATAATACATATCATGTTAAATAATGATTTTTGATAATCTCCACTGCTCTATGTCAGTTATACATTGAAAAACCGACTGACTGTTAAATTTCACAATGATTTCAACGTGAGGCGTGCAATCAAAGGGTCGCGGGTTCGATATGACGGCGTATATGATATTTGTGTGAATTCCTTAAGTATTTTTCCACAATATATTCAGTTGGCTGCAAGTCAACTATCACTGATAATTTTCGCAGAAATCTGTTGAGTTCAAACAGTACAGAGTGTCCGACCGCCGCTGGTTTAATTTACATGACTGAGAATCAGTCAGTTCTACCTATTAATTAGCTATAATGTCAGGATCTCCCGCTGGTCGAAAGTGACTACGAACGAAGTGACGACCCTCACCTGCGTGCCTGCACGGTCGCAACGAAACTTACGAGTACAATCAAAAAAAGGTACTTTATATTCAAAATCCAAGATATATGAATAGTTGCCATACATGAAGGAAAACCTAACCCATCAATCTATCGACTACCCACTACTTATTATTGTTTCGATAATGTCTCATTATATACACGACTGATCTGATAGTAAGAGGTTCCTGTTACGTTACGTTTGCTTTCGACGCAGTGCCAACAGTATCACTGCCTTAAGGTACTTCGCTTATCTAATAGAGCTGTCAACTCTCACAAATGTAACGAAATGAAAAACTAAGGTTAAAACCTAATAAGTAAGTGGTTGCTACACAATGCACTTCCTTAAGGAAACTATCTGTTGTTGCTAGCAAAGGCGTGACTCTATCACATCTCTTATAAACCTTTGGAATAATTCTGATACTAATTCAAACAATTAATTTAGAATCTATCAACATCTATGTGGTGTGCATAGCGGTTGCATCCTCTCCCCGACACAGCGATACTACCTGTGAGAGTCGCAGCACTGGATTGTAGCTACGCGTAAGGAAACACACCACTTCATTATATCCAAGTCCACATTCTGCGCGTGTCCGCGGCCGCTAGGAGCACTGCCAGTTTTACAGGTAACGGAAACGCTGTCATTAAAGTTATCTATAATTAATTGTTGCGAGCAATTGTGCCTCTGTATGGCTCGCTAGTCGCTATACCTACGTACGTGTGCCGTTATACTTCTTACGTAAGCACATAGGTCAAATTTACATGGCTCGTTATAAAATGTAACGCTTGGCAATTCAACTGTAATCGTGTTTTTTTTCAATTTGTTGATAATTATGATAATCTGTTAATTTGGTGCCGAGACTGGCTCTCAAGTGAATAGTTGTGCTCGTACCTCGTACTGAGGCTGTGCGCCGCAGTGGGCGCGGCGCGGCCGCCAGCCATCAAATAATTTCTCGAGGCGACACTTGCTCGCTCAAGGCTGGCCGCGAGCCTGCACCTGCGGCCGCACTCACACCAGCGCGTCCTTCCTACGTGCGCACGACAACCAGTGAACACACAGCTGCAAGCCACGCGTCTATTAATAGACGCCTGTACGACACTCGGATGGTAACCGACTGGTTGTGCTTAGTCAGTGGCGCTTCCATTTGCAAGGAATTTGATTCCAGTGAGCTGATCCTCGCTGACGTCGTTCATAGCGAGCGCCTGAACACCGTTTCTATTACATGTACCTATGTACATAATAAACGAGCAGGCAAGCATTAATAGCTCAGGGGTAGCCCATAATGTCTAGTAGACAACATTTTTTGCCAGATAGGCACAAGCAGGTAGGTCGTCTGTGTTGACGTAGGTATCACTCGAGACATGTACCTTGGACCCAAATCGCGATATAAACGAGGCACTGAAGCGCGCGTTTTGTTTGTAATAATCTATGCTTGGCGAATTTGGGAATTGAATTCTCATCCACCGCAGTAGCACCCCGTGCTATCCTCAAGAGACACTCGAGAAACATGTACTGCGAGTATAGAGAACGTTTTAAGCCCACTTTAGGTCCAAGACATATGTCCCGAGCTGTACGTTTGGTTGAATGACGCCTCTTCAATAGATTATATACAGTCCAATGTTTTGTATTGGTGAGACGTGCTACAAACAACGGGCTATGACGCGTCGTCGTCGGTTCATACACCTCGCCAGCCGCCGACGCGGTGACCAGCTCATATAAACTTTATCAGAGGTGTGTGTCCCGATGGCGAAGGAGAGAGAAAATAAAACAAAATATTCGCATTATGAGTTTATTGGAATACAACTGGATCGCGATACAAGAAAACAGTACACTGTGTATTTAAGCACTTATAATACTACACATAGAGACACGTGGGCCTGCGTGGGCGCAGCGTATGATACCATTCGTAACAATCATACTTTTCTAAACACAATAGTGGGCACTTAGACATCTGGAATACTAGTCAACACGCATCTGTATAATACGCATGCGCCTTCACAGCTCACTATCCACTATAACAATGACAACAAAATTCATAACTTTTAGTTGTACAACATTTTCAACACATTTTATTAATACGAAATGGTAATAGTGTTGCCAGTTATATTTTTGAATAACAGTTTATAGAAGGAACTTCTAACAGTAGGTTACCGTTAGGTATACACCTATACCTGCCTATACCACAGGAGTAATGGGGCGCTTCAGACCCGACCAGTTCCTTTACATTTAAGATACCATCGCGACATTCGACACCTGTGGCGTGTCCTCTCTGATTATAAGTACAAGATTTGACTGTTAGAGTAATTTAGAAAAGTATGTTTGTCAGGACAGTGTAAGATAATATATAACCTATATGTATCTACGAGCGATCAGAGAACAAAACAGGCGAAATGAAATTAGTCTTAGTAATAGTAGTAGTATATATTAAATGACTTCTGTCTTCCCTTTCCACGATATGTACACAATAGTCAAAGATAATGGCGACCACATGGCGGGTGCAACATTCAATCTAAGTGGCGAAATATAATCTCTTTTATACACTTTTGAACATTCGCTAAAATTGCGAGTTAATAAGTGAAGCAAGCGAACAATAAAACTTAAACAGTCTACAACATTTTAAATTACAAACTTGTATCCTTCACGACACATCATCGCTATGCATTGAATCTAAATCCAAACAATATAACGTATTTAACTCACAAAACATGGCCACGTTTCCTTGATTTAACATTCTTATACACGAATAACAATTATCTGTTACGTATCGACACCCATCGGCTGCTACGAAGTCAACTTTGTGACCACTGGCTACGGTTCCATTTGCCGTAGCACGCGGCCCGTTCGCGTCGAGGCGCTTCACACAGTGGGAGCTATTAGTGGTATTATTAAATGGCTCACGTCTAATACAAGTTATCAATGAATGTGCTTACTTAGACGCGATATGCGCGACACATAAATAGCACGTAGCGATGTACCGCGTGCGACGCGCGGAGCACTGCAGAGTGTACAAGAAATGAGCACTGTGTGTATTGTGCACGTAGCCTGCGTCAACACGATTGTTATTAATATTATTACACAGATACAGTCTATCGGCGTTGTGCATTTGACGCGGCCAAGTTTAATGTTACAGATATGTTGAACCATGGATCACATTTTTTAAATCAACACGGAACGTATAATCCACTGGAAGTGTTAAATTTTAGGCTAGTTCTCGGTTGAAGATTTCATCAATTACAAATCATGTCGTTGTTTTATGTGACGTGATTGGTCATAATACCTGTGATAGCTTGACGATAGGTTTAAGAACACTTCCTGTTGATTTTAGATTCCGTAGATAATACAGTACATTTTTTCTCTGAAATAATTATACCAATTATACCAATAAATGTATATTATAAATGGAATTATTAAACATGAAGTATGTTTGTTATCTCTACACGCTGCGCTGTAACGGCTCAATAAAGTGTACGGTGGATCAGTGTACAGTGGGGCAGGAGATAAGGGCTAGTTCATGGTTATCTTCGATTAACGTAAGCATCGCTTCTGATCCTGAGTCAATAAACTGCGGGTAAAACCTCAGGGATTTCATGTATATAGGATTTTGGATCGCGCGATATTTAGTCATATTTTTTGATAAAACGAAAATCATCAAAATATTTTATTAGATATGCTTCAACACTTATAACATTTAATAAATTGATAAATTTGATAAATTACTCACTTGGTAGCAATTCGTGTAGTACAATGATTAGATAATAATAGGTACGTAGATACCCGCGACGTAAGCCCAGGTCCTCCCGCGTGCTATACTGATCCTTTGGGGAGTAACATGCCAGTTGCTCCCGTAATACTCAAAACAACTGAATGATGAAATAGGGATCAAAGAGCGAACCCAGACACCAAAGTTCGAACTTTAGATGAAACCGGCACTGGGCTCTTGTGGGTGGAGAAGACAAATACCTGGCTATATGCCGCACAAAGTAACCTGTTCCCTAGCCCCGGTAGTACTTTAAATTGTTAGCGCTATTTTGTGACTAAGAATTAAATAAAATATTTAACAAATACACTTTCGCATTTATAATATTAAGTAGGTATTAGTCATTGTAATGACGGTCTCTTAAATGCAAACCATTATTTTTAACGTCTCTAATAAATATATTCAATGTGTTTTTGTTCTTTCAAGTTATTAAGTTGAATTATACTTAGTTTCTAAGAAGTTGGGCTTGGAACTTTAAACAAAACAAAACAAACAGCCGTCTCGTGCTGTAGGAATAAGTTTTATAATTGACACAAATTATTGGACAGTTATATTTTTCGAGAAAAACGCAATCATGTTAGGTCCTATCCTAGTCCATCGAGTTAACATGAAGCGCAAAAGTATAGTAAAACAAACTTACTATTTCTATTGAATTAAATTACAACTAATTAGAGAAAGTACATCCAAACTTAGTAATACATTTACATTATGTTTCATCAAGCGTGTGTAAACATGGTTGAACAATTAATACGAGTATTACATCAAAAATACAAGTCCTTTTCACTTATGAGTAGCGCTATTGGAAACATTTGTATTTGAGTGGTGCTCTCGAGTGATGGTCGTCTGACGAAGAGTGTACATCCTCAGTATGCTAATCACATAGTACTCAGTGAGGACGTGCGTCATATATGCCCACTGTCTTTACTTCTAAATTCTAAAGTGCACTAAAATGTTTCATGTACACAATTCACAAATTGATACATTTGGTTTTTAGCGTTCAACCTTTTAATATCAAAGTAAAAAACTAAAGAAGTTTTTATAAATTTTCTTAACCTTGCTCAGATTTCCATTTTTTACATTGTCACATTGGCAGTGGTAATGCCTGTGACAAAATCGCTATAAGTTTGTTGAAACATTATTATACGGTGAGTGTACAATACTATGTGCATACATTGTATCAGCGAAGCTACAGAGATAAATCGCACAAGTAGCTTATTTTGTTTCTTTTATAATAAGAAGTTTGTAACCGAAATTACTAGTAGAGATTCTCCCTAATCACTCCAGCTAAGTTAAATTGAATGTATTAAGAGTGGGTTCAAAGCGATAGTATTATGCACTAATGCCCGGGTTTAGAACCCGGGACCTCTCGATCGTAAGGCCGAATCCTTAACCACTAAGCCACCGCCTGAAGGTAAACAGTAACCGGTGGCTACACACTTGGGGCGCTAGAGATGTTGCAGGCGTGCACGTCTTACCCCTCGCCCATTAATCTTAGAGACTACTATAGAGCGAAACAGAGGTACCAACACCTTAATTTGTACGATCAAAAAGAGGCAAAGAGCTGCGCAGGTTATATAAATTTGAACTAGATGCATCCATTGGACACTTCAACAACAGCCACATTGATGTAAACTGATGTAAAGTGAATGCCAGTGCGATATTGTGTGTACATACAATAGCGCAGGCGGCGATAGGCTAACATTGATTGATTGAAGTAATGGTGACCCTTTTTTTTGAGACTTTGCCTTCAACTTACCATCAGACAAGGCGAAGTCTAAATGACGTGTTCTATATTAAAAAAAAACTTTTAGTTGCATCTTTAAAACGGCCAGTCCACACGTTTTGATTAAAGATTAAGGGTTTGTAGAGAACTTAAGACTACGATTCACGCAGAATGTGACAGTTGCTAGTTTAGTGCGTGTACAGTTAGTAACTTAAAGCTCCATGAAGTCTGAAAACTTATCATGTACGCCATGGGGGAACGAGTTTTGGTTGGATTCAATAATTATATTCTAGCGATACAGAAGTAAATTTAATAGCCTATAATAAGATGGAACGTACCACATAGAAGCAGAAGAAGTCTAGAGTTTCTTTTTATATTTTATAACCCCCGCACTCTCGGCACCTGATCATTTAAGCTGGAGGAATTAACTCGCCACTGAGTATTTAAATATGGACGTGCTACTGGCGCACAAGGAGCGGCAACAAGACAGCTACCGAGATACGCGTGGAGCGGACGCGCGGCCGCGGGAGTTGCCGCAGGCTCTCCCCAGCTCCCCGCCCGCGCCGCCTCACCGGCCTAGACCTGACGCCAACGTGTTTTACCAACTCGTTTCAAAAACAGTATGTATGTAAACAAAATCATTGAACCAATTCATTAAATGATCTTATTTGGACGTGTGGAAACATCTCTATCACTGAGATCGCGGGACATCAAATGCCATTTATTTTATTGCTGCAATAAGACTCGACAATAAGGTTTATCCACATCCAGTAACACCCGAACTTGTAACTGGTTTGGAAAATACTCCCATCGTGTCACAATCACAATGTTACTCGATGACTTGACTACATTCTTTTTTCCCGATGACAGCTTTTTACAAAGTCAGTGTAGCACATGTGATACCCCTGTTCATTTGTAATTTTTATCATCAGGCACGCAAGTTTTCGATACTGTTACCTCTTTGAAGAATTAACTTCTATGTAAATCAGATTCAGCGTTAAAAAATTGAAAGTTTGGTAGCTATCCACATCCAGTTATTATAAGCCACTACCGCCTGTGAGTGTGCCACTAGAGTCTGTTAGTAGCGGGACGGCCGTCAGCCTTATCTACCTTACTCAGCCCATGCAAATCTTGGGTTCTGTAAAGTATACGGCTAAGTGAGTATTCAAAATGAAGAGCTGTTGCCAATGAACTTTGTATATGAACAAGCCTCGCATCGTTCGGAGCGTCCCCGACGTCAGCAACAACACGATGATGTTTCGGTCAAAGGTTGCTTCTTGTGACTCGTCTCCATTGTAAGCAATAGACAGCTGTGATAAATTGCAGACTTCAACTTCGACCGGTACGATGAAAATCGCTGAGAGTGACAAAAAACCTGAACATTAAAAGAAGACATGCGCTGCGTAATACGTGATAGGGCGAGCCACTTGAAATGTGACACGTGGTAGCTTTCTACGCTCAGTACATTCGAATGCTGTACTTAATTCACTTTCGAGAAACGAAAACGGTTTTTTTACCCTTCGTATTAAATGAAAGTAGACAAGTAAGTTTCAATTCGTCCACACTAGTCGGTTCCGAGTTTGCTTTAGTTCGTTCATTAACAAGTAATTTACAAGAAGTGTCTTTTTCGAATAAAAAAGCAATCAATATATTTGTATCTATATACCTATTAATGAACTGGAACTGTGAACCTGTGTGGCGTCGTGGTGGATAGAGTGGTTAATATTATATAACCTGACCAGTCTCAGATACTAATAAAAACTGTATCACAAGGGTAATGACAGCACAATCCGCAGGGAGATCTGCTCCGAACTGAATTTGCCAAGCGACACTTCGGTCTCATTTCGCAGAGAACTTGTAAGCTCATTGGCGAGTTATGCTCGATTATTTTTCTACCACTTAAGTGGTAGACAAGCACACGTCCACCTGGTGGCAAGTGAAAAACCAGAGGCGTCATACTCATGCTGCCGACCCTGTAAACTTCTATTATCAAAATTGTGTCATTTGTTTTTAAAGCGTCAATATAAATGGACCAATTGTTTAACTGTATAAACATGCAATACCAAAATAGAGATATTGGGCATATGTAGAGGAACTCACTTCGAACGATCTTAACAATTAACCGACCAGGATATATATATATGGGAGGAAAGCAGGCTGCAGGTATGCGGATGACTCTAGAATGCGATTCAAATGCATTCAATTGAATACTAAGCTAAAAAGTCAAGGCACACAATTGCAGTAACAGTCTCCTCAGTGTGGCACATAATGCTGATGAGTCACCAAGGGTCTGTGCAATGTGTATATACCTAGTGCTGTCATCAAGTGTGCGCCAGAACAAGCCGCTGTTGTTAGTGCACTTTCGTTAGAGTCGCGCCACGCAAATGAATGACTGTTGATGAATGAGCCATTAAATGATTCGTCGCGGCGACGCCGACATTGCCGTGATATTATTTTGTCAATAATAATATGCCATTAACCGTATGTTCCATTCATGGTTTGCGTCTAGCCACCGAAGCACAGTGCGACATGCGACAACGAATACATGATTGTGCCAACGCTTAGTAATTCGCAACTTTTGCCCGACCACTTACTTAGTACGAACTCGTAATTGTACACTTGCTCGTCTGCTGACCAAGCTCTACACTCTATGCTATAAGTACTGTATACAGTGTATACCTATTTGGCTTCGTTTTCCTCACCGGCCGGAGTGGCGCCGACCGGGAGGTAGCAACAATAGGCACATGCCGTAAGAACGTCAAGATGAAAGAACAATCGAACGAACTCGACAGCTAAATCCTCGGTGTGAGTTTAATTTCGCTGTACATTTGATGTCACATTGTCGAGCACATAAACTTGCATCACTGTCGATTTGTTTGATTGCATCACCGCGGATTCTGTTGTCGAGTCTGTTAGATCGTTCGAAACATTCACACAGCATGTGCCTGCAGGTGTCAAATGAAAGATAGTGAGGTCCTGTTACAGCGGAGCCCACTGCCGTCTCTTACATTCCGCCACTAGAAGGCAGGTGTGGGTGCGTGTGTGGAGCGGGCGCATGTTAATGCGGCACATTCATTAGCGGCGGAGGCGCCGGCTCCAGCGCACTGCAGCCAGTTTTAAAACAAGAATTAAGCACCGAACGAGATCTGAAAGCAAGAAAAGTAACGGTACCGGACATAACCAGCCGGGCGCGGGGCTGGCTGCGAGCCCGCCGCGTATGAATATATAAAGTTTATCGCGGGCGCCCACGGCCGGCGCGGCGGGGTCGCCGACCGCCCATCCACCAAATGGACATGAGCCCGCGTGCACTGTCGCCATGTGTGTCCAGCGCGCCCGCGCGGCGCTCGGCGCTCGCACGCACACGCGCGGCCGCTCCACGCAATGCTAATTTTTGATAACATTCCATACGTGCTACCCGAATAGTTGTTCATTGTGTTCGGCTCACAGTTGTCTCCGTTGTGTTTATCACGCCGCTGCGTGCCTACTGTCAGCGTGAATTGTGTTCGCCACATTATCGGCATTGCTATGTAAATGCCCCTAATTGTCGAGTTATTTCCAAGCATCTCTCAAAACCGTACGATCTCTCACATCAGAAATTCCAGATATGTATTGCGTATACGTAACTAGAACAGTAGATTAGTACCGGGCGGCGTTGTTTTGCTATGTGATTCTTTATCAAGCATTATCTGCTCGCATTATCCTAAAACTGAGCAGTATCGACGATAGTGCGACGATTACCAGCGGCAGATAACGCCGAGCGGCCGATAACCGCGCGCGCCGAGCGCCTCCGCAGTGACGGCAGTGGCCGCGCCAACAGTGATGCTCTTCCCGGTCACACAACATTCTGTTACCTATCTACCTCTTAAGTTCTCATGTCATAAATACTTGTACGATATTTGTTACGAGGTGACATCACGAGTGGTACCTATAGCATGATGTCGTGTTGCGCTAGTTCCGACTCTAAAATGTGTCCATGATGAAGATGATGATGAGTCCAAGATAATCCAACTATCCCAGCATTCACTACGTCTGTATATGCACAAATAGAGTATTTGGAAAAACTAAACAATTACTTTTATACTATCGCGGTGTGAATTCATAATTATTATGTAACATACTGTTTTTGCCGACATTTCGAATGCGTTGCAAGTGGTCACGAAGTGTACTGCATATACATCCAAAATGTCGGCAAAAATAGTAAGTTCCATGATTTATTCGCGAAAAGTCCTGAACCATTAGATAATTATAAAAAATTACTTCCAAGCTGGAAGGCTGTATTGTAACCTAAGGGGGTAGGTAGGTAGATAAGATAGATGTTAAATACAGACCAGCTTTTAATAAATTGATAAATGGCAAACCTACATAAACAATATAAATATACATAGGTACATGATGGTACGTCAAATAACAACAGACATGGAGTTCCTCAAGTGTGGTCTTATTGTAATAAGGTGGATTTTAGTTTAGATTTAATAGTTGCGTTACGAGTACAAAAGTAAGCGGACGCTGCCAACACAAAGCCAAAGTCGACTAATGAGTTCCATTACTTTCTTTTTTGTAGTAATCTCGACGCCGCGGAGGAAGTAATTAAACTATTTATATTATTATGTGTAAAACTAAAGTACGCGGTTATTATGAAATTAATGGCGCGTCCACAGGCACAAGTAGCGCTGAGTTTCAGCTGAACGCTTTATGTCTTTTGCTAGTTCAGTTCCAGTCCGTGCTCCGCGGCCCGAAATGCCTGCAATTCTATCTATCGACCAGTCGAGCAGTCCAACACAGCCGCGCGCGTACGAAGCCTGCGTGTGCGCAATGGCCCACAGGCCTCCTATGGAATATAGGTAATGTGGTAGCGGCAATTGTGATAAATGAACCAGCATTGCGCGCCGCAGGTGCACCGGCTGACCTTTGCAGCCGCGCCGCCCGCGCCCCGCGGTCCTCCCCCTCCCCTCGCCCCTCGTCCCGCGCGTCCAAAGCCTCCGCCGTCCGTTATGAATCTCCTCGTGTGCGAGAGTGACCGTTACCGTGGAACTGTATTTTAAAAACAGCATTTTATATACGTGGCTAACTAACCATAAATATACTTTTATCTGCCTGCGCATGTCCACGCAAGCTGTGAGCATAACGAACGCGGCCCAGCTCACCGCCGGACGAGATTCCGCGGCCTCGCATTGGGATAAAACCTCTGTTGCGATCGAGTGGTGCCGATGGCGAGGTGACACCGCAATTGTGTGTAAACCTAGCTGACAGGTTCTCATAACCGTCATAAAACTTTGCGGTAAATAGTCAAATGCAGATCCACATCTATTAGCTGTGCGATGGCAGTATATTGTGTTTGGACGGACGAACTCAAACGCAAAATAGAGGTGTCAACGATGGACGATGAAGGTAGAACTTACTTCGGTACTCGGAAGTCGTGATATGTAATGGGGTGACAGAGAATGTTTGGTATCCATTGTGTCGATATCGAGCAGAAGAGAAACAGCGTACACTGTTCTAAAAGAATATTTTAACGTGGATCATCTCATAGAGGATGATATTACACTATCCAATGGACTAGACGTGCAAAATGTGTAGACATATACTGTGAGTTTTCTACCTGTTCCAGAGAGGCTTAAGTGGATAGGACTAAAATGATCCTGCTCGAAGGACCTTACACTTTTGATGGCTGGATAATCTATCAACTGGTCCATAAATCACCATGCCTGCTCGTCATCGAATAGAAGTGCATTTGGTGCATGCAAAGAACATGAGAAGCCATCTTACTCTCAAACTTGTGCACACATGAACTAGCTTCAGATAAGTTTACGTGTCAATAAAGATAGTAATGCAAATCATAGTGCACATGAAATTTGGTTAAGTTTAATGGGCGTGACCTACGAGGCGCTTCTCTAGGCTTGGATTCTAAGTGCGCTCTTTGCATTAATTAATTTTTATATGATTCACAAGTTCATATTGTGAAAAAAGGCTATAGACTATGATAATAATAATACAGGTGGTAGGCGACCAATAAATTACCACACCTCAGTGCACTCCGCACCCACTGAGGAGTCGAGGGCGCGAGTGGCTCATTTATAATCGTTGTGCGTCGTCTCACGCTCTAACTCACGAAGAATGAAACCTGTTATTGCCCTGGCACCTTCTGTTTTCTGCTGGCCGACGCCGGCGCGCGGACGGCGCGGCGAGCGCCTTGAACTTAGTCGCGACCTCCCGCCGCGACATATCGCGACGCGCGATTCCGCTCGCTTCACTAAAAGCTTCAGGTCAGGTGAACGCAGCCAACTGTTATTTTTGCATTTGCCTCGTGTGTCAACTGTAACACGTGGGTTTACGGGAGAATCACAATATTGAGACGAAACGGAGCTGAGACAAGAGCTCGTATTAATAGTGCGTGGCGACGCGCACACGCGCGTAAGTAAACACGCACAAACGCACACAACAACAACAATGACGGGTATTAATAGTTCGCTATAATGATCGGCCGCAGCGCGACCGCCGGCGCCGGGGGACACTCGCGGCAGTTATAACAAGTGCTTCGAGCTGCATCAGCGCAGTCAGCAGCACGTCACTTCATTGCCGCTGTCTGCCGTCGTCGCACTGCGCCGGGTTCGGTCAAGTGTTAAAGATCAATGTGTGCATGTGTCATGATGGGCGTAATCAAAGTCCTGCACACACCTCATTAAGCGCCTAATGCATCCCGCGTCTAGGATAAGAAGCGGGATGCATTAGTCTTCATAGTCTATCTTCACAGTAATCATAAATTAGTAATTCAAATGTATTAAGAATAACTTTGAATAACTCTATTCCTCTGTCGGTATTTGGGAGTCCTGTAGTTCCTAACGCAAACTGTTGCTGCCATGCTACAGGGATAGATGTTATTCTACTTGATTCCTTAAGCAGTATTGTCTAGTCTAGTGGATGTCGCTAACTAAACAATTAAAAATGAGCTAAGACTGCCAAGAACGCAAGCTATCCCGCGCACGCAGCGCTAAGTATCGTATCATATATAAGTTTTTGCACTCCATAAGAAGATATTTATCTTCATCCTATGTTGCGCGGTCTACTGGCACGATTTTCACAAAGTTTTACAACGTCCATCACGAAGGCAACAATTATATTATTGATAATTACAACAGAATAACTTCAACAAAATGCTCGCGCCCGAGTGTCGGATACACGCGTGACGTCAGGTGCGGTAACCTTCGCCAACAGCTGATCAAACAGCGTCGGCCAGCAGCGAGCTGCCTGCGCCGGCGACACGGGGCGCCACGCCAACCGATATTCTCAATATAACAAAACGCGAAAAAAATACGTTTGAACGATATTGTTCATTATTTTGGGATTGTAATATACCACAGAATAAATAATATTTACATTAGTATTAAAGTTATCGAGATATAAACCATGTTGTATTGTTCTGAGTTTATACATGGTAAATATCCCGATAACTTAATACTAATGTGAGTTATCCTTATAATTTAAATAAATAATAATACAGTCTATAATACACTTTAATTTTTCCATATACTTTCCCTTTTTGACCTAATTAACTAAATTTTAATCTGCATGTACATTTTATCTATCTATATGATACAATATTATGTATGCCATTGGCGGAACATAGCTTGTATTATAATTTTATAACATCTATTATGTATCCCCTATGCTTCACAGTATAAATAATTTTGATTTGATTTGATTTAGTTTTAGCTTTAGAGTACAGAGCTAATAATGTCAACAAGCTAGTGAAAATAAAATCAACATTTTATTGTCACTAGCTGTCTATAGTATATATCCCAAAGCAACCTATAAGTTATATAACATCCCATGCCCTTGTCTAGACTGCGATTTAACTGTGTGTAAATTTCAATCAAATTGGGACAATAGTTTTGCGTGATTGTGATTAAGCAATAAACAGACTTCCAGTTATAGAATGTGAATAGAAATAAGAATTACTAGTTTATTATGCTTCGTGCCCGCCGCGCCGTCCCTAGTGGCGAACCATTGCTCTCAACCGGGCACATTTTCTAAACATTGTACTGCTACCGAAAATGTCCTCGTAAAAATCCAATATCGCGTTACCCAGGCCAGGAATGGATTTCAGAACCTGCGACCCAGCAGTCGCACTATGACACTGTGGCTACGTCACGTAACGCAGCGGAAGCTATTCACTACAAGATTAATGTCATAAGCTATTTATTTACATATAATAGCAGTCGCTCCGTGTCCGCCCGCGCCGCGTGCCGCGGTCGCGCTGGCGCTCCACGTGAGAGAGTCCATCTGTGGCGCCAAGGTCCGCAATAGGTTACGGTTATATTTGCGCGAGTGAGTTATACGTAAGGCTGTTGCGCGCCGACGAGCGTTGATGTCTTTTACAGGCGATGACGGATCGCGCAGCCAGACAGGAACTGCGCAGTGCGCAGGTGCTGTACGGAAGGACTCTACCGAATTCGGTCAAACAGCGACGGGAGCTGTTAAAGACTTCAACGGTTCACTTCCATTTGTTTAACTAAATTAGTTTTTTTTGCATATTCCCATCCAGTAACACCCAAACGAGTGACACTGTTACTGATTGGGAAAAAAATACCCAACGTGTCACAACTGTTACTGGATGCAATATTTAAAGATAGGTATAATTAATATGTTCGTCTCGGTTACTTAAAGAGAAGGTAGTACCAGTATTATGTACATAAATCTGACAGGAATGGCTGACACCATACAATCGACCCGATAAATGTAAAGTAATGGGACCACGTGGCCACAGCCAAATAACTGGACAAGGCGAGCAGATGATAAGGCTGATTCGTATACATGTCAGTAATTGACAAAAACATTAGGAGTAAGAAGTCTCCCCGTTGAGATGAGATCAGGAATGCAGAATGTACAAAAGTTTAGTGGCTCCAGGCCGAGCGCCGCGCGCTTGACGAACGTTGCAGTAGAAATGCCAAGAGGTCGGCGCGCGTCGAACCTCGTAGAGCGCACTGGTTCACTGATCAAATTGATGGAGACATGGGAGGGACATCAGAGACGCACTAAGCTGTGCACCAAACAGTTTAATGACAGCAGAGGATGTTCGAGAGCTGTGTACTGACGGGAGAGGCGGGCTCTGCAGGTCTAAAAAGGCCACTTTTACAGAATCATATTAGGATATTTTTTGTGGTGTGGCAATACTGACACGAAATTAGAATCTCTTTAGTAAATGAATAGTTGTGATTCTACTCAAACGAGTGACTTTTACAAATTATACAGGAATCTAATGAGATTTACTGAAAATTTATAAACGTACTCCTTTTTTGCGGCAGTGTGCAATGTGTTTATAGACCCTCTTTTTCTTCTTGTAAATGGCAACAATTTAAAATAGCTAAATGCGCCCAGCCCAAAACTCAGCGATATTACCCGCATCTTCCTTTAGAACCGCTGGTCTCTGCTTACCGATCAGCGATAGGTAATAATACCTTGGACAGGACCGCAAACCAAAGGCCAGATGGAAATTAGTACATAGATTTCTAATAATAACTTAATACATTTGTGTATCTTTTTTATTTTACGGTTTTCTGTATGTTAGATATAATTGTGAGACATTTTCGATACGCGCGACAGGTAGCGAACAGGTTTGCTGCCACGTTTCCAGAATCGGTGCTGCTACTGGAAATATCTTAATAAAAAAGCTGACGCTCCGCCCGACTAGGGCATCGAACCCTGGACCATATTAACGTATCCGAACTTAACTACAACATGTCATAATTGAGACTAAATTGTCACATCTGCACGGAAATTTTAAAAGTAAATCAATTAGACTATCAGCCTTTGAGCAGTAGTGGTCTGCACTACTGCCCAAAAGTAAATATTATGGTACAAACGCGCGATTACCTTGTGTACAGCACAACGTGCCTTCACCCGTCAACCAGCGCTATTTAAATTGTAATCTAATAGAATGTCCGAGGCACGAATGTGCGCCATAGCGCCGAGGTTGACGACTACGGACTGGTCTCTAAGGTAAACCTGTTTGGTATCGATTCCAGTCCAGTACACATTCGAATGCTAATTAGCGCCCAAAAGCCACATCTCCTGCGACCTAATGGTATCGGCGGCGGCGATCTCTGCTGATACCAACTCTGAGTATAATTCAAAATTATTATTCGGAAGGTAACTCGCCTCCATTGTGCTGTGGGAAGTCGGATGCGGCAGCCCGTCACTGCCGCCTGTGACAGCTGAACAATCTAACCAAATCAGTATTATGATAACAATTTAAGAATTTTGACTTTCAAGATTTTTTATCATTATATGCCTCGGCAAGTACCCACGGCAGGCAGGGATTCTTTACACAAATTAGATATGGATCGAGACTCGATCGCGATAGCGCTGCCAGTGCTGGCAGGTGCCTACGAATAATTTGGTTTCCCATAAACTTCGTACGGAGTTTACACTTGACCGCGATTAATGCAATTCAATCACAACACCGCACCGTGCCAGGTCGCTGATTGATGAAGAAAACAGAAAATTAATACTATTGAAAAAGCTCTATCCTAGCATTTTAACACTCATCATTATTCTTTACATCATCTATAATGGCGGCCGTCGTTCTTTAGACTTCACTCACAGCGTCAGTTGTATCGACGTGTTCCATAGGTGCTGCAACTCATATCGACTCGGTTCTATAAAAAAGGAACGATCGCACGTACTTATATGTACAGTAGAACCAAGTAGTACGGTCTTGCTGTCTGTATGTTTTATATAACAAGATTGTGGTATGGACGGTGCCCGTGCGGAAAGGGCAGAAGAGCTGTTCGTAGGCAAATGTTCGTGACTAACCGTGACATCGGCTTTACCACACTTCAAACAGAAGGTGAGGCCGTCAAGCTGAGTGCCACCATTGCAATATGCTACATGTCTACAATGGTGACCATCAGGCGAGTTGAAGTCAATATCATCATCCTCCTGCCCTTATCCCAAGATTATTTGGGGTCGGCGCAACATGTGTTCTTTTTCCATTCATCTCTAGTTGCAGTCATTTCAACATTCACTCCCTTCTTAACCATGTCATCTTTCACACAGTCCATCCACCGCATTTTGGGCCTCCCTCTCCCCTTGTAGCCATCCACTTCCATAGTTAGTACCTTCCTTACGACATTATTTTCATCCCTACGCATTACATGCCCGAACCAGGACAAACGATATCCTCGTAGCTTTTCTATGATTGGTGCTACTCTCAAACTTCCTCTAATATATTCATTCCTAATCTTATCCATTCTTGTCACACCACACATCCATCTTAACATTCGCATCTCGGCTACATGCAACCGTCTTTCATCCGTCACCTTTACTGGCCAACTCTCCGATCCATACAGGACGGCAGGCCGGATCATGCTCTTATAAATTTTGCCCTTCAATCGAAGGGGCATTCGCGAGTCACATGTAGTTGCTGTAACCTGCCGCCATTTCATCCAACCAACGTTAATCCGGTGCTTTACGGCTCGATCTAATTCTCCATCGCTTTGCAGTAGTGAACCGAGGTACCTAAAATCGGAGCAGATTGGTATAGGAGCACCATCAAGCGCTATGACTGTGGGGCTAGAGAGACCGCTGAAATCGCAGAACATGTATTCTGTTTTGGTTCTGCTAATTTTCAGGCCAACATTCTCTAGCCTTTGTTGCCACTTCACCAATCTACTCTGGACATCGGTTCCATCCTCACCAACAAGGACAATGTCGTCGGCAAAAAGCATACACCAGGGTGCCTCATCCTGTATATCCGATGTCAGAACATCCATTACTAACAGGAAGAGGTACGGGCTTAAAGCCGACCCTTGGTGTAAGCCAACAGCCACACTAAACTCATCGGTGTTACCCGCGGCCGACCGGACATGCGTATGAGATTGCCGGTACATAGCACGGATTAACTCTACATACTTCACTGGCACACTTTTCTCCTTCAGGGCCCACCACAAGACCTTTCGTGGTACTTTATCGTACGCCTTTTCGAGGTCCACAAACACCATGTGCAGGTTTTTATGGGCACGTCTATATTTTTCACATAGTTGGCGTAATGCGAATACGGCATCTGTGGTACCCCGCCCTGGCATAAAACCGAGGGAGTTGAAGTCAATATGACGTGAGGAATATAGAAAAATCATAACACATAGGTACTATGATGAAAGCCTTACAGTCAATGTCTTCCACATGTGCTTGGACGAGCAGTGGGCATAGTGGAGAGCAGGCAAAGAGCGGGTTGGTTCTCTGAGCATAGGCCTGAATTCCACTCCCGGAATGCCTAAAGTTAGTTGCGGTTCAGAAACTGTAAGCAGACAATCTGGGCAATGAGACGACAATAGGGTCGTCATCAATTTTTCCCAAAGTGCCAAAACCTGACCAAAGGTGGATAGAAATAAATACCCCCTAAGTTATTTACAATCATAAGTGTTCTCTCAAAGTAAAAACCGGATAATAAAGAAAAAGCCCATTTTCATTCGTGGATCGTAAAGTGTGAAGGCGCGGGCGCGAGCGCGGAGACGGGAGCGCCTCGGGGCGGTGCGTGTGACGCAAATCTAATATTGTAATTTATGTAAACTTACTATTGTACGTGTAACCCAGAGGCTACGAATACATTTACTATTTCTTTCTTACATTTAGAGATTTTAGAAAAACAAAACTTGTTTTGAAGTTATGTGCACCGAACAAACGCAGCCCCGAGGTGGCACAGTGGTGACCTCTCCAACTGCCGGTGTAGCGAGCGCTGTGTATTCAATTTCCATAAGAGACGGGGCATTTGTCAAATGGCTCCAGGACGTAAATTTGTCAAACTTGTCTGCAAAATCTATCCTTAGAAATAAGTTTACGCTAGGTCCCCGTATATTGTGCAAGACAAAATATAAAGTAATTCCAGAGCCAGACATGAAGTATTTATGAACTACTAACACTTAACATTGATGTAATCAAACTACATTTTTATAGCTGTGTCCCAGATATGTGTCATTCATTTAGAGGTGATAACGCGCACGTAATGTAATTGTTCGGTCGGCCCTCGCTCGGAGCGATATCGGCGCACATTCAACATCGTTACTAACTCACAGCTGATTACTGAACAGCGTTATTATAACTAAGTACACAATCATTGAGCGTCAACAATGAGAGCATAACTGAGTCAAATTGTTTGTACATTAGCGTGCATTTAACACGGACGGTGTGGCACCAGTCAACGCGGCGGCGTCCTGCGTCCTGGCCTGGCGCGGGCGCGGGCGCAGACAAACGTTCCTCGACAGACCTATCTAGTTAACGAGCTTACTTATTGATATGGCGTGTCAGTGGGCTTCGCAGGCCGCTAATTATCACGTCACATGTCCACAGATAGCACGTTCTCGAACCGACTGATAACCAATATGGTTCACAATTTGGTAGCTGTTATCGGCCGTGCATAATATGAGGTAGAGGATATTTGTGTCATTTGCTTTCATAAAGACTTGGGAGACATTGTGTCGTACCGACGACGAGCAGCTTGCGCGACAGTCGCCCACAAAGCACGGCCGCCAAGTTTAGAAGTGTAGCGTATAAATAGCGCAACAATGCTGCGTGCAGCGCGTCGGACAGCTCCTCGTGCTGCAGTCGTGTCGTGTCTCGCTGTGTCGGAGGTGTGGGGACATCGCATGCAGCCGATGGACGATAAACGTCGCTTGAGCGAGGGCGAGCCGCCCCCGCCCCCGGCTTATTAATAACATTATGCTCGATTAGGCATGTCCCTCGCGGCGCCTGGGGACGACGCACTCCCGCGCGTTACGTCATCGCCTGAAATACGCCCGAGTTTTACACGAAATCGCCGTTCGGCGGGCGAGGCCCTCCCGGTACGACTCTCGACACGAACAAAATAAAACCGGCCGCCCGTGTAGTGCCAAACCCGCGGTCAACGACTCCCGAAATAGATGCATAACGCGCGCACCTATAGGAAATTAAGAACCGGTCCCGAGCGGCGACACTCTCCGATAGCGATAAAAATTCATTTCGAAAGCGGAATCCACCTGAGCGATTAATTTACTGCGGCTTTCACCGCCGCGCCGCGAGACACGGACGGGCCCGGCGCCTGCGCCCGCTGCCGCCAGGGTGTGTGCTGCGTGCTGCAGGGCTACTGTCTGCTCTTCGACGTTCTTGGGCTGCGCCAGCTTTAAAACAATGCACCTTCTATTGTGTTCTGATTCTACATTGGTGAATTTACGAAGTCATATCTCAAAGTTCCAGATGAGCATTCTTTGCATCTCTCAGGTGCCTACTTTAGAAACTTGGAGGAAATGACAAATGTCAACTTTTCTTGCGCCTTAATACCTAAATAATTTAAATGAAAAGCAGTCCAGTGTAAACGGAAACTATAAAAAGTAATTAAAAAGCGCGGAAAGGAGGTTGCATCTACGTGTTCGATGAAGGTTCGGGCCTTGACCCACATCTTAATATTCTAAAAGTCAAAACTTTCCATCCACTCATGAATAATGCAGCAAATCTCAGAGGAATTATCATCACGTGAATTATACATCCGCTGGAGCTTGTCGTACTGCCGAGAGTGGGACCGAACCGGACCTCCGAGCCGGCGAGATTATCGCTCCACTTCGTCGGACTACTGCACCCGGCGTTGTCGGTACCCAGTTCATGACCAATGCGACCGGAGAAATTTTTGCTGGTCTGTCAGCGTGGCCCCAGCAGGATTCAGGACTCAGCATGACACTAACTGCTGCAGCGCCGCCATGCCGTCAGCTGGCAAACTTCATGTAAACAATTTTAACAAGCCTAGCGTTTATGTACAAACAGACGCACATATCGCACGAGGCGGCGGTGGCGCGGGCGTCGGGAACATCGTGCGGCGAGTTAATGAGTTGAAAACGCGTGCTCATTGCCGGCCATGAGGAATTTTAATTAGTTAAGTGGGTTACGTGAGCGGCGATGAGGAAACGCAACAGTGCGCGGATTATGTTGATAACATCGACTTCGGGAAGCGTTTCTTGCGCCGAACAACTCGACTGTTACGTGCTTCTTATTCCTATTAGCTTTAGGTAGGTAGGTACCCGCAAGTCCAACCGCGCCTTACTGGCTAACGAACTAGCGGCGCGCGGCGGAACCTATCTGACAGATGGCGTGAGCGTCGCTGTTATCTCACGACCATATTTTATTAATTAGGCACTGAAAAACACGTTTTGAAGCGTCTACTTATGTCGTTTAAGATTGGAAATCATTGTGAAGTAGTCCTTATCGGATAAACGTTTCGATGGCAACGGTGACGAGCGGCCCGCACGAAGCATTTGCCGAGTCCAACATAGCTGTTCTATCTCCGGTAATTAAATCGAGTCTACACCGATGCATGCGTCGGCTGCCAACCAGCCATTGCTATCTGGCGACGCGCTCATCGCGAGGTGACACGTCGCCGACGGGCGGCTCCTGCCGGCGCCCGCTCGGCACGTGTGACGTAATGTTAAACGACAACTCAAAAAGTACCGAGGTCAGAAGCGACAACACTCGTAGATTACCAAAGAATCCAGGGCTGAGAAGATTCCGGCGCACGCGTCGCTCTCCACGAAGACGGTGCTCGGAGCGGTCCGTCCGGTCACCCGAGGCCGAGAGATGGACGACCAACGTTTACCCGGAGCCGGTATATCCGTCGTCACCGGACCGGTTTCGCCGATCGGCCAGAATCTCCAACGACGACCGAAGAACGTGGAGCGCGGACGACATCTTTACCTGACAGTATTAGAAAATAGCTACATGACTCTAATGCTGCCCGGTAAGATGCGAACCGCCACTCCAATCGAAGCACGCAGAGTCAGCAGGCCGAAGAAGCGCGCGGTGAGGCGCGGGAGTCGCGCGCGTGCGGGCGCGGGCAGAGCCGGGCACGGACTGGCGACTGGCACTGGCGGCCGGCGCCGCGCGGGGCCTCCTCCGCGCGGAGGCGGCGCCGCCGGCCGCCCGCCCCACGCCCCGCCCCGCACCGCCACCACCGCCACCACCACAGCGCCACACCGCTGGAGCTGTGCTTATCTGCTGCTCCTCGGCGCCGGGTACCGCTTTCCCGGATGAGAACGAACGAGTTCCGCTTTTAGGAGGACTCTTTTTGTGTACTTATTCCAGACTTGGACAGTTTTCGAGATGTGTGCGATTGATAAACGCGGCGCTTCCACCCGGTCACTGGCTGCGTCCACCGAGTAGGTACGGCTCGCTGTCGGGTGTTATCTCGCGCTGTAACCGACCGAAGCTGCCGTGACTCTTCGCGTCATATTTTCCACTCGCTCTCGATAACCCCGCTTTATATAACGGTGACCTCTGATTTATGATGTCCTACATTTGTCTTACTTATTTAGTACCTACTTCATATACTTAAGTCACTGGTATCACACTTGTGTTATAGTAATAAATAAATGTTCTAATTAGGTTGGGATTACATCGCGCTAAGGTAGCGTGTCTACAGGTTCTATAGGACACTAAACTTGACAACCGACACCAGAGTCTTGAGCCATCTTCAACGAACTACAACCCTGAGGATAATTTTTGTCAGGAGTTGTTGAAGCGTTCCATCACATGCGTAATTAGTGGAACATAACAGAAGATGCATCTACAATGCTCTAAACGTGATTAGTCAAACACTAAATATATATTTATTTAAATAAATATAGATACTGTAACTATTTGTCACAAGGACTTCTACTTAAATCTACTGCTCAGTGGGAAATTAGAATCACGCTGTGATAACAACCAGAGCTAGTACAGGGGTTCTCTATGGAACAAAAACATTTGAGTCGAGGAGTCATCAGGACAGGGATCTTCTTTGTTTACAAAAGCTGCAATAGGATATGGAGAAAATCGTGGATGGCGCGCGGCGGCGTGCCGAAGTGACATCAGCCAATAAAATTTCCCATCAACAAATTCTCAAGTTATAAGTAGTTTTGCTTTAGTGTGGATTGCTATTCACTTACTGAAGGCTCGTCACACGTACTTATGTATACAATTGTATAAAATGAATATATTCATGCGCGGCTGAAGGTAACGCTTCAACTCTCTAGTAACGTCGTCAGTATTTACATAATGACTATTGTCAAATTACACTGGCAAGTACATGCTACAACTCACCGATGCAATGTGTCCACCTTCGTTGTAGGTATTGATGGTCGACTATTTATTGTTAATTGTATCACTGTGACAAACAATGTGCTGAGGAATGGTAGAATTCCTGGTGATAGATATAGAGAAAGGCATGCTTTGAAGGCTCGGACACGCAGAGTGTGGAAGAAAGCGTATTAACGACACAGACTGGGCCCCCCAGAACTGAATTGACAACCCGGTAAAGGTCAACCTAGGCGCACCTAAGCACACAGCGTTGAACACAGCGCTGCGACAGGTTTGATTGATAGGGATTCTCAATGATTGGAATGGATGACGTCACTGGAGATCGACCAATGAATATCTCTATCAAGTACCTATGTCACGGCGCGGCGCGGCGCTCGACGCCGTGTGCTCAGAGAATTGCACAGCTAGGCAATTAATCAGCTCTACCCATTTAATGT
This sequence comes from Eilema griseolum, assembly GCA_963662185.1. Classification (NCBI taxonomy): domain Eukaryota; kingdom Metazoa; phylum Arthropoda; class Insecta; order Lepidoptera; family Erebidae; genus Eilema; species Eilema griseolum. The sequence goes on from OY759240.1 coordinate 27,778,679, forward strand.
TATTCTACCTTGGGTAAAGTATACTATTAGATAAGATAAGATAGATAAGATAAGATAATATTTATTTGCAAAAAACATGTGTACATATAATATACATAGTCAAGTGATTATTATATAGGTCTGAAACTTCGATTGGACTCAACATGTTTTACCATTGAGTGGTGTACAAATTATTATTTAACTTTAAGTCATCACATCTACATTATACATCAGTCATCTAGTTACAAACAAAAGTCAATCCTACAGGGTCATGTCCTCGAGAAAATCCTTAATACTATAGTAGCAATACTATTGCAGGTAATGTCCAAGTAAGCCTACTTTGGTACAGGTACAGGCACCGCCGCACCGGGAACGATAAAGCCATCTTTCTAATTAATAAAGGGTGGAATGGTAAGGTAAGAGTATCGTAATTAGGACGCCATTTAAAAAACACAAAGAGTGACTTATAAACGTAATCTTAAAATTCAAAAAATCATTTGCACTTTGTGCGAACCCACATACAATAATGTAATCCAATCTAATAGGTTGAATATAATGGTTGCGCGAACGCGACCAGTATTCCATGCGAGTGAAACCTTTAAATATAAAGTTTAATAAAGTCATGTGCCGTCTATGAATATTTAAATTATTTAAAATATCCCTGAATATGCTCCTTGAAGGGTCATTAATTATTATGTAATGTTTCGCTATGATGCGCACACACACGCGCGCCATAATGTGCATCCAGTTCCACGCATACGGTTCTGGTTCTACGAGCTTTAGTGCTACGACGAACTGGGGGAAGCCGAAGGAAACTTTGCTCAAAAGGTTTTGTCTTATTTTCAAGCCTACGTAGGCTTGATATGAACATTAGTAGAAAGACTACCGGATGGCATAATAAAACAGTGTGTGTTCTATTTTCCAAAATCAATGGGTTCGATTCCCGGTTAGGCATAAGGTTATTGTGTTTTTCCAATTATGCAGTTATAGTTTTCATCAAAATCAGCCCCGAGACATTTTTCATCATTTTTCTCATAGTTTTGGTTTTGGCTTGTAAAAGACCGGTCGCGGGTTCATCTCCGGTCTGAGCTTTTCACTTTTACCAATCTTAATCGAAATTTTAACTTTTAAACTATCGCGTATACAATAATGTTAGCGGGAATTAACAAAATTTATTCTGATTATACATAAAACGATTATATATTCCACAACATTCCACACAACGCTAACTATACCCATGGTAAACATAGCTTGTGTTATGGAATCTAGAATGTTGATAAACATACTTAGACAATACATACACATCATACATAGAAACACCCAGACCAATGCAAATATACATATTCATGCATTCAAATATTTGCACAGAGCGGGAATCGAACCCGCGCCTCCTACATACCAGTCGAAGGTTCTACCGCTACGCCACAAATGCCATCATTATAATTATATATATTAGTAGAGCTAGATCTTATACAAATAAGGGTTTTGGTTCTACATGGAACCTAGTTTTTTTTTCAGTGAAAGAGCTATAGAACCTTATCAGTCTTGGCAATATTTTTTTTTACATATAATTTTTATTATTATCGAGATTGTTATTGAAAACATACAACTGCAGAACCTCGTCTATTGAATTTATGAATAATAGGCCAAACTTATTGATGTTCTAGCAAGTCGGTCGAGTTGGAGCCAGCGTATCATCTGCAGATAGCCTGGGGTCTGAGGTCAATGTATCGATACTGGCGCGGGTGACGAGAACATGTCAAGAGTTGTGATATGAGCTGCTATGCATTTTATGATAAAGAATAGTGCAAGTGAGATTGCACTTTATTGTGAGGCATTTAAAGTTGTTATTTGCTCATGTGTACACACACAGTTTTTTAGAATTAATTTCTCACTACTAAGGTAGCAAACGAGTACACCATTCCCCTTATAGGTAAACTAACAGCGCTTAGTTTACCTTTTCTTTCGTATCGAAATCCCCTCAGATACGGCTTAGTACGGACGGGAGCGGTTATGTCGGACTTCAACTGACTAAAAAAAGGTTGCCTGGAAGAAATCGCGTCAGCGATAAGGCCGCCCATTGTACATTGAACTGTATACATGCTACCTACTTGTCCTACTGTAAATCTGTTAGTGTACAATAAAGAATTATCTATCTATAAAACCGCACGTCGTCTTGGATCTTCTGTTAACGAAGAAAGAATATGAATGCCTAAGACATATCTCTCGTACTCGGCCGATCCAGTGCCATCTCTTGTCTCGAGATGGCCCCTTCTGGGCTAGGAACCACGGTGTCACCATCGAGTCGGCTCTGCCACTTGATATCTATTTTAATCTGTCCCATAAACGTAGTAGATATTATACTATAGATACGGATAATAGTGTATCTCTGTACATGTATAATATGTATTGTTGCACAATAATTTAATTAAATAATTCATGTACATTGACATATTAAGTATAATTATTATACCTACATAGCAGGTAGGTACCGCAACGATTAATTCTATTTAATCCAGACTTGTGGCATCTCATTTAGCATGTCGTAAAATTGTGGTCAAATAACAGTAAAAAGTAATTGGTACATTTATTTATTTATAACTTTACACTATCATTACAGGTACTACATAACAAACCTAATACAATAGTGACGCTAGTGTAAATGTAAATTATATAAGTCGAAGACACCGTTTCCAAACTATTTAAAACAAACCTATCCAATTCAATTATTGTTTTTTTTTTCTAATCTAATTTATTAAAATATATCTAGCAATCGAACAAGCAATTATATTACGGCTCTCCATAGGGCGTCTCTTTATAACTCATCCCTGTTATATAGAGGTTACATCAATGGATGTAACCTGTGGGTAATCAATTATTATTATTCGGTAAGATTAGTTAGTAGATGCAGAAATAAGTTTAAAAATATTATATAAACTTAGTCCGGCTTCTCATTACACCTGCACCTGTATAAATAATAATATATATTCTAGGCTTCCTACACAACGCTATATAGATCCAACGTAAGCATAATATAGCTTACTTCTACTGCTTCCGGGTTCCCTTTTTTTTCTAATCCACTTAGATGGCAGACAAGCGCACGGCCCACCTGATGGAAAGTGGTTACCGTGGCCTATGGACGTGTGCAAAACCAAGGGAGTCACACTCGTGCTGCCGACCCTGTAAGCACAGAGAGCTTCTGTGCCGCCATTGTAAAAGACAAAGCAGGACAAGCTTTTGGTCTTCCCACTGACAGCACCAAAACCTCTCCAGTGAGCTCTCCATTCCCCATCCCCGCTAGTGCAAATATTTGTACGCATGAACAGTATTTGTACTGCTCTAAGTTGTATATCTTATACCGCATACGTATGTACCTAGTACTTATATTTACAAAAAAATATATCAAGGTAACTTACTTAGCTTTTTTTTGCAATAGCTGTACACATTGTAGAGCTCATAACACAAGCTAGTTAAGTCATGCTTACTATACCTGCCTGAGGGGGCGAACGAATGTTTCAGGTCGAGAAGATGCCGTAGCTTCCGAAAATACATTGCTATGCAGACGATAGCACCATACACGGGAGTTATCATGGACATCCTGCGGTCAAACAGTCTGATATCGCGGAAAAAAGACACCTTCTTGTAACTGAACTGGACCGGATCCTGAATCACATTTCTCAATGGGGTTCTGAGAACCTGGTCGAGTTCAATGCCAAGAAGACGCAGGCTTGTGCGTTCACAACAAAGGTATCTTCTTTCCTTACCCTTCCCACTCTTCAGAGCACGCCACTGCCACTGCAGGACAATCTCAATATCCTAGACATGGATATTCGCTACAAAATGAATTAACAGAAACTACATCGAGAGCATCATCAAAACAGCCTCGTGGAAACTCGAACTCCTGAACAAAGTGAGACGTTTTTTCACGCCGGAGCAGCGGTGTCTTCTCTATAAGACACAAATTCGCTCCTGGGATGGCTCCGCGAAATACCTACTAAATGCTCTCGACAGGTTGCAGCGACGCGCGGTCCGAATTATTGGGAACCCTGAGGTAACGAACCTTTGCAGATGCGTAGAGATATTGCTTCATTGACTGTACCGTCTCTACCATGGTGAGTGTTCTGATGAGCTCTTCTAACTAACCTCACCATCTCCTTTCCTACATAGGACCACACGTGCAGGGCTTAGATGTCACTCTCACACTGTGCAGAATATACGAGCAAGAACCAAGCGGTTCGAAGATTCTTTTCTTTGCCGCACCACCAAGACCTGGAATTCATTACCAGCACACGTGTTTCCTTCTCCTACAGTCCCGGGGCCTTTAAGAGAGGCGTGAAAAAGCATCTGATGAGGCCGATAAGCTGAATGCCACCATTGTAACATTATTTAGTGTCGGTAATAGTGACCCTCTTCCCTGAGACTTTGCTTTTAGCTTACCATCAGGCGAGGTGAAGTCAAGTTGGTGTGTCCTATATAAAAAAAAACTTAGCAACCATCAAATAAATAAAACACCATCGTAGCCCAATGGGGGCCTCTCCGAACTTGGCACGACAAAAGAGACAAAATCATGCTATTATTGCACTATTGTCCTCTCGAAGATCTCTAGAGTTATTATGTCTATTTTGCAGTTCCAAATAAAAAAAACAGTGCTATTTATAATACCTATTTACATTTGAATCTCGTAAATGCCTTCCGGAAAACATAGCTATCTAAAGGGCATCAAGCATGCGCGACCAAAAAGACTATACTTAATGCTCTCAGAGGTTAACTGTTGCGCGGCGGGTGCGGGGTCGCGGGGTCAGCCGAATATCAATGAGGAAGACGCGCGCCACCAACCCTCGCGGCGTACAAAGTCTACTCCGTCGTACACAATACCTAAAATATGCTTAAAAAACATCTTAAATTCAAAGTAGGTGAACGTATGTAAATTTAAACTCCATTAGTTTAGAAACACATTAGTATAGTTACCGGCATATAACTTGACCCTATTGGCGTCACAAAATGCACCTACCTACAGTCGGTAACGGAGGTACCGAGAACCTTTACATACAACTTTTTTTTTTTTTTTTTTTATACCACTTAGTTGGCAGACAAGCACACGGCCCACTTGATGGAAATTAGTTATTTGAACTCATTATTTATCAACTGTACTTCTAAGGTGTCTTTTGTGTGTGAGTACGAGTTAGTAGTTTGTGTGTTAGGTGGAAATCAAATCCTCCAATCATAGATTATATTTAACCAATTCTTGCGTGTCAAGGTCTCGTTTCTCTCGCGACTTATGGTCAAGATAATATGTCGGTAACTATACACACGAAATGGAACGATGTCGGAGTAGACCGGCGTGCAATACAAAGGTCATGGTGTTTTTATACAATTTGACAGAACTTCTTCATAGTGTTCCGTACCTACCTCAAAAGGAACAAAAAAATAAGTTTAAAACTACCCGACCACTAAAACATACGCTCTAAAAGGTTTTAAACAAGAAAACATCAAGGATAGCCGTGGTCGTACGCCACTTTACCTTAGAATGTTTTGTTAGACTGAGTTTTAGTAGTCGGGTTTTAGTTTTAAACTTATTTTTTTATATATATTATTTTGGGGCAAGCAGTAGGTTTTTTTTTTATATAGGACACGCCAACTTGACCTCACCTCGCCTGATGGTAAGCTAAAGGCAAAGTCTCAGGAAAGAGTGTCACCATTACAGAGTAAGTGCTACAATGGTGGCACTCAGCTTGGCGGCCTCATCAGATGCTTTTTCACGCCCCGCTTAACGGCCCCGGGACTGTAGGAAGAAGGAAACACGTGTGCTGGTAATGAATTCCAGGTCTTGGTGGTGCGGCAAAGAAAAGAGTCTCCGAACCGCTTGGTTCTTGCTCGTATATTCTGCACAGTGTGAGAGTGACATCTAAGGCCTGCACGTGTTGTCCTATGTAGGAAAGGAGATGGTGGGATTAGTTGGAAGAGCTCGTCAGAACACTCACCATGGTAGAGACGGTAAAATACAGCCAAGGAAGCAATATCTCTGCAAAGGCTCGAGGGTGTTCGTGACCTCAGGGTTCCCAATAATTCGGACCGCGCGTCGCTGCAACCTGTCGAGAGCATCTAGTAGGTATTTCGCGGAGCCATCCCAGAGATGCGAGCAGTATTCCACGCAGGAGCGAATTTGTGTCTTATAGAGAAGACACCGCTGCGCCGGCGTGAAAAAACGTCTCACTTTGTTTAGGAGTCCGAGTTTCCGCGAGGCTGTTTTGATGATGCTCTCGATGTAATTTCTGTTATTCAGTTTGCAGCGAATATCCATGCCTAGGATATTGAGATTGTCCTGCAGTGGCAGTGGCGTGCTCTGAGGAGTGGGAAGGGGAAGGAAACGAGATACCTTTGCTGTGAACGCACAAGCCTGCGTCTTCTTGGCATTGAACTCGACCATATTCTCATAGCCCCATTGAGAAATGTGATTCAAGATTCGGTACAGTTCAGTGACAAGAAGCTGCCTTTTTTCCACGATATCAGACTGTTTGGCCGCAGGTTGTCCGTGATAACTCCCGTGTAAGGTGCTATCGTCTGCATAGCAATGTATGCTGCCGGTGGACAGCATGTCGTTGATATGCAGAAGAAAGAGAGCGGGAGATAATACAGACCCCTGCGGTACGCCAGCATTTATCTGCAAGAACTCCGAAGCCCGTCCATCACAGAGGACGCGGATACGGCGCTCCCGCAGGAAACTAGCAATCCAGTTGCACAGTCTAGGAGGCAGACCAAAGGCTGGTAGCTTGGAGAGAAGCGATTTGTGCCAGACTCTATCGAAAGCTTTGGCGATATCAAGACTAATTGCCAGTGACTCGCCGTGCTTGTCCATAGCCTCACCCCAAAGATGGGTAACGTATGCTAGAAGATCACCCGTTGACCGTTTCGGCCTGAAGCCATATTGCCGGTCATTAATTAAGGAGTGATCCTCTAGGTGACGCATGAGCTGTTTGTTAATGATGTGCTCGAAGACCTTGCACAGCACTGAGGTGACGGCTATGGGTCGATAGTTGGCTGGCTCTGAGCGATCCCCCTTCTTGGGGATCACCTGTACATTCGCCTCTTTCCAAGCCGAAGGCACTGTACCCGAGCTGTAGGACAGCCGGTACAGTCGCGTAAGCATCGGAGACAACTCCGCTGCACATTTTTGTAAGACCACCGCTGGAATACCATCCGGGCCACTGGCTTTCCGGACATCGAGTGATTGAAGTACCGCACGGACATCGCATTGCCTGATACGTATTTCAGGCATTACGTGGTCACCATTGGGTAGTGTCGGCGGCTGTATACCGCAATCATCGACTCGGGAATTGACCGCAAAGAGATTTACTAGCATATTGGCTTTCTCTTGCGGTCCATGGGCCAGGGATCCATCAGGGTAGCGCAGCGGTGGCAGCGAAGGCTGACAGAAGTTGGCCTGCACGGCTTTGGCCAGTCGCCAGTAACCACTGCTGCCCGTGGGATGTGCCACTAGCTCTTGACCTAGCCGTGCAATGCGCAGGGCATCCGCTCTGACGTAAGCCCTCTTGCAGACCTTTGTGGCTCTGTTGTACGCCGCCTTGAAGTGGCCCACATTGGGATCGTGCGTGGCACGCGCCCTTACCCAAGCGCGATACGCGGACTGCTTTTGATCAACAGCCCTCGCACACTCGCGCCCGAACCAAGGGCGCACTCCTCGGGCACCGGTGACATCAGTATACGGGATATAGTATTCCATACCCAGACCGATCTCACCGGCAACAGCAGTAGCACAATCTGAGGGTTTCTTACCTTCAAAGCAGCGTTCAACCCACGGGATGGACGCAAAATAGTTGCGCAGCCCATCCCAATTTGCTGACGAGTAGTGCCAGAGACGCCGCTTCCCCTGCACGGGTCGTGAGGGCGCTATAATTGGCACCTTGGAGCATACCAGACAGTGGTCGGAATTGCCTAAAGCGGCTTGTACCGAAACACTGTACAGGTCTGGGTGACTCGTCAGCAGAAGGTCTAGCAGAGAGGCTGCTAGGCCCGACCTTCTTGGTATTCTAGTGACCTCGTGTACCAATTGGGTCAGGCCATGCGCCAGAGCAAATGCATGGGCGGCTCTTCCCGCATGGTCTGTTTTGGCGGAGCCCAACCAGGTTTCGTGGTGGGCGTTAAAGTCCCCCAAAAATACCACTTCGGCGTACGGAAACTGTTCCTGCGCATCATTTGCCGCCTGACTCAGATATTCAAAGAGTCGAGTCGTCTCAGCATCTCCTGTATGGGAACGGTAGAGGCACACATAGATCTGACTCGTAGAGCCATGGTCTACGTGTACCCATAGGGTTGATCCTTTTGATGGGTCCTCAAGGCAGCGCAAACGGCGACAGCAAACATCCGCCCTAACAAACACGCACACCCCGGCTTTTGCACGTAAATTTTCCTCGATGACATAGCCGGGATAAAGCAAGTAGGTCGTGTCATCAGGGCGGTCTATTTGTGTCTCCGTGAGAAAGAGCATATCTGGTTTCGCCGTCTCAAGGTGTTGGTGGACGGCGTTGAGGTTCGCATGAAGTCCACGGATGTTAGTGGACTCCACCTCAAATAGCGAGCTTGTGGGAGTTTGAAGAGCTACTGTGTTGCCCAATACTCTTAAATGCGCTGCCATGATGAAAAGGAGAAAAGGGCGTGAAAAAAAGAGGTGATTGTCGTCGCAGCACCGCGTGACAAAGTGCGGGATATTGGTTTTGTCTATGATTATGAGGCATGGTGTGAGCCGACACCGTACGGTAGGGCCCCCGTACCCCCCCCCCCCCCCCCCCAATAATATCGCCGGGCCCCCACTTCCGGTCACCAACCGGCACGACGAGCCATACCGGAATTATGCGCGGTCTGGTGAGGCAGCCTTCCAGGGTGGATAGTCCCAGTTGGGCCTCTGTACTTACCGCGGGCGGCCAGCGGCACCACCGTTTCTACGCGACTCCCTGACCGGCGCGTCGCCCCGCGCCATCCTCACTAGACTACGCCAAGACCCACTGGTGCCACTAGTGCTGCGACCACCATCACCTCTACCCGGCTATGCATTTGCTGATCCCTGAACGCAATCCAACCGAAATTGAATTACTATGAAGGGTTTTTCGCAATACTGCACGGTGGTACCAACCCGGTATAATTTATACATATTTGAAATTTTCTAATAACGCCCTATTTATATAAGATAAATATGTCGTGTTTAGTTGATACTAAACACGACATATTTATCTCAAATTATTGTTTTAACACAGTATTTTATGACCGCTAGAGGGCGCCACAATAAATTCAGTCATACGTTATATAGCCTATAACCAGCGGACGACCAAGACACTTCTAACAATACCTCATTTGTCTAATTCTAGTAAGTGGTTGAGGAGCTATGAAGAAACAGATGAACCTTCATACATACATACATAGCCTGTGAAAATCATAACCCCTATTTGCCTCGCCGTAGTCGGCTAAAATTTAAAAAACCCCCGTCACAAAAACAACCCCCAAAAAGTCGAAAATAAGTTGTGTTTAACGAGGGCTTTTTAATTTAATATTTATTTTACACCTTTTCAATTGATCTACTCGTCAAGCTCTTTGATTTGACACCCATATTGAGGGAGTTGTGAAATAAAATGTAATTCGCCATTTTGTGGTGGCAGCCATCTTAGGTTTAAATACATTTATTTCTCATAAAAACATAAAGTTCACTTAAATGAGATTTACAATAATTTAGAAATTTACAATAAGATCTTGTATTTGAAATTTGTCATATTGTATGGTATTTTACTAGTCAAGCCCTTTCATTTGATACCCATATTGAGGGAGTTGAGAAAAAGTATGAACTCGTATGTAGCGGCGGCCATCTTGGACCGATTTGTTCAAACATAGCTAAGAACACTCCCGATTAATAAGCCATTGAATAAAAAAAAACTAAATTCAAATCGCTTCATCCGTTCAGGAGCTACAATGCCACAGATAGATAGACAGACAGACACACACACACACAGACCCTTAAAGTTGCAACATAACCTTATAATAGCTTGCTGTCAAGCTTAATAACACTATCCAGAATAATGTTGCATCGAGTGGCGTACGTGAACTAGAACTCAGACCTTATGTATTACCACAGCAAATTAAAACTATTTATTTCAAAAAACTATCTGATGTACACAATTTTAATACGAGAAATAAAGATAAACTAGTTGTACCAAAACTTAGGCTTCACAAGGTTGGTGATTCATTTGTAGGCAGCTGCATAAAAATATTTAATAAAATTCCTCAGGACTTGATTAATATGCCAATAAATAAATTTAAAATAGAAGTGAAAAAAACTTTAATGAGTAAAGGTTACTATAAAGTGGATGAGTACCTTAATGATTTTAATGCGTGGTCAACATAAGTCTCTTGCTTGCTCGCACAAAATAAATTGTAAACCAAAACAAATTTATAAAAGAAAAATAATCTAGTTCTAATGTAGTTCGCTGAGTTTCTTGCTGGTATCTTCTCAGTAGAACTAATCTACCGAACCAACGAAAGAATCATTTTCCAATGGTTTATTTCTACATTATTTAATATTTTTATATTATTTCTTGACATACATAATTGTAAAATTTTGACGTTCATATTATGTGCTCTTTATGTGCCTGAACTGAATAAATGAAAAAAACAAAAAAAAAAAACAAAACAAATATAATATAATTCTCATAGTATTACTTAAGGATGATGATGATGAGTGCGCTTCCTTGTTGGGAAGTGAAGTATTGTTCTGCAAGCGCCATCTAGTGACAAATATATTAACTAGCGATCAAACAACACCCCCAACCCCAGTTAACAGATAACATTTATAAAACTAAAGACAACATCAATAAGTACACCAGCGAGATTAATGTGATGCACATGTACGTATGTATGTAAGTATGTACAACACAGTTGGTACAACGGCGAGTGTTGCTTATATTTATTTTCCAATAATGTATGGGAATTTGCCGGATTTATTAGTGGTGCATTTGTGGGCCCTTTATAAACTGAAAAAAACTGATAAAAATTGTTTTAACGACTTTCTAGCGACTTTTGAGTTTCAACCTAGGGACTCAAATTTTTAGGAGTTGGCAATACTGTTCTTTGCTCTTCTATAAAGTAGCTATAATAACTTGCCGCCAAAAGAGCTAAAGTAAATCACCTTAGCATTAAATATAAATACTTTGAATAGTATGGCAATACTCGCACCATTTTTTAATCGTCGCATCGCGTCGCGTCATGTCATTTGATTTAATTTGACTTGACAATTGACATTTGTGTTTAATTTGTTACGGTAAAGAAAAGTTTATTTAGTGTATAAAATTGTAACAATAAATGTGCTAATTCATAAGAGAAGTGATGTTTTATTAGTTATTAAGTGTAACAAAAATCAGCGACGCAGCTACAGCAGATGGCGCAGCGTAACTTCCCTACGACCGGGCCCAGCGCCGCGCCGCCCCCGGGCGCCATGCAGCCGCAGCAGCGATACCCGGGGCCTGCTCAGCCCCAGGGCTCGCCTATGCCACCTAGACCCTACCCAGGGCCCAACTTCCCTGTAAGAGTTATTTCTTCAATAATTAATGCAAATCATTACAGACAACTGTATCGCCTTAATGGTGTCGTAAAGTAACTTTTTGTTTCGTTCATAGAATAGTGAATAATCACTATGTGAATATTTAGTACTACTCTGTTTTGTTGCAAGTAATCTATTGTATAGTGGACAAGTTCATAAACATATTGCAGCTTAGTGTTGCTCTTTTTGCAAGACTAGTACTAACAATCATTATTATTATTATGTAAACATTTTGATACTAATGTAAGTGTATACTTATGCTATATATATATCTATGATGTTATATGTGGTAGGCTGGAATACCTATTTTGGATTCCTCAGTACACAACCTACCTGATGGTAGTATTAGCAGATCTGTAGTATAGTAGCAAATCTTTGAAGTGTAATATTTCGAAAGAAGTGTAATGCAATTCAATTAAATGATGTAACACCTGTAGCTTTGTGGTCAAGAACTTGGCCTTATCAAGAAGTCCCAGTTTCAAGTCTCGGGTACTCCACTATGGGTGCCAACCAATGCTAACACAAACAATTTAGCTTAACTTGGAGGGGCACTAGTATTCGTATGGTTACTAATACTCTTTGCTAAAAATTAAGTTTAAAACTAAAACCCACTCACGGAAAAATCACTGAAGTATTAAACAAGAAAATATCATGGACTTTACTTTGAATGTATTGTTTTGTTAGATTAAGATTAAGAGATTACTTATGTTTATTATATGTATAGATGTAAGTACCTTATCATTTAAAATTAATTTACCTACTTTATCATACTATACATATCTACCTTATTTTTTTATTTATATCTTATTTATTTATTTATTCCATAAAAATTATATATGTTTACACAGTTTGTTAGTGGAAATGTTACAGTAAGCTTAGACAGAATTGTGTCCGGTTTAAGCATCTGCTACTGAACTAGGCTTTTGACCTGTATCTCAGTTAACAGCGCCTGCACCGCACTTGGGATATACATAACAAACAATACAATTACAACTACATTAGGAAAAACTACATGATTATTAAATACAAAACTATTAAACAATAATTGTGACTCTCGCCCTGTGTGTATATGTGATTGAGTGACTGTGTGTGTGTGTGTGTGTGCTTGTATGCGCAAGAGATAGAGGGTGTGTGTGTAGTATGAAAGAAGAGTAAGATGGTGTGAAAATGATACTTCTCTGTAAAACTTGTTTGCTTGACCAAAAATAAAGTTAACAGAAAAGCAAACAATAGTATAAAATTGCATAAAACTACACTACTCAATTATCCTTATAGTGAGCTCAGTCTCGTCGTATGATAATTTGCTCAGATAGTTGGACACCGTCCCTTTAACACCTGTATTCGTTAACGGGTATATATTAGTGGCCTTATTAAATTTGTTGTAGGTGTAGGGTCCTAGAAATGGAAAGAACCTGTGGAGAAATCATGTTTTAGGTCTAACAGTACGCTCACACACCACATAAGATCTTTGCTGAGACGTTTGTGGTTGGATATAACTAATTAAGGAGTGGTGCTTCAAAATTCACCAACCAAACAAACCTCAACAAAAAAAGCTGACGCACGTTAACAGCTCACAGTACTCATACAAAAGCTTAGTTGGATATCGATAGGGTTTGAAAGTACAGAGCTTGAGAATACTTCGCTGGGCAACCTCAATAGGTATGTATGTACCTATATATTACTTTATTGAATTCATGTTCCTGTATATGGTAAATTCTCTAAAATATTACACTCAATAATGCACCTACTGAGTCTTTCTCTGCACCACCTTTGGTTAACTGGTAGAGAATGACTGTGGCATTAAGTCCGCCTATGTACTTGTGCATGAAGTTTAAAGTAAAATAAAAATTAAGTGGGATATGACCACAGCTGTCCTTATTTAATACTTTTTAGATCGTGATTTTTCTGTAGGCGAGTTTTAGTTTGCAACTTAATTGTTTATTTGAATTATTTTGGGGTCAAGCAATACATATAATTTATACATATTTGAAATGTGCCTATTTAGCCTTTTCAGATGATTCCAAACATGACATATTTTTCATACTGCCCGAAAGCATACCATACAAATCGTACTTTTTTTTTTTTTTTTTTACGTGCGCAAAATCCCCTCGGATACCTCCCCACCGGAGCCGGTGGAGGAGGTTATGTCGGACACGAACCGACTAAAACGCACGCCGCCTGTGGGTCGTTTTGGTTGCCGAAGGTGAGGTTGACAGGCATATCCCTCGCACCCCGGCCGACCCAGGGCCATCTCTCACGATCTGGCCCTCTTCTCGGGTGTGGGGACTACAGAGTCCCCAACTCGTCCCCGGAAACGGGGAGGCGCGCCACGCGCGCCGCCGCCGCGGCCTGCTTCTGCCAGGGTGACAGGCGGCTTCACCTGTCACCCCCAGGCCGGCGCTCATGGGGGGCGGAGGTCGTTCATCGACCTCCGACGCCCGAGTTGCCTTCGTACGCGGGCAGCTTGTCTTGCGATCCTTCGTCGCTCCCGCTGCCGCTCCCGCCCCGCCTCCTCCTTCACGAGCATTACTTGCTCGCAGAAGGAGGCGCCGGCCGCCCACACATCCGCGCAGCGAACCATCGCCGCGAGCAAGGTGGAGAGCGTGAGAACCCTCACTCCCAGGGCCGCCACAAGCTCCCGCCTCGGCGTCTCCCACGCCGGACACTCGGTGAGCGTGTGCGGACCTGAGTCCTCGCTCGCGTCGCAGTGATGGCACTCGGACGTTGGCTCTTTCTGCATCCGACGCAGATACTTTCCGAAGCATCCGTGCTCGGTGATCATCTGCGTCAGACGGTAATACAAATCGTACTTGGAGTGCAAGAGAATTTCGTATTTATCTCGGTCTATGTTGTGTTTATACATATATAGTTCATAATAAAAGTAATTTGTGTCATAATGAGGAATCTAAGAAGTTCTAATTTAGGACTGAATTTGATTATTTATATTTTGACTTACTTTATGATTTAAAAATAATGAATATCTTATTTTGCAAGGTACATTTTATGATAATATACTAACAGTATTGGGAAGAATCGGATGACACGTCAAATAGCCTATGAGCCTGAATGGTGGGAACTGATATCTAAATTCAAAGCCAAAGCCTTAACAACTGGCAAATAAATGTACTTAATATAACTAAAGAAAAGGGTATATCATATAGGTCTGTACAGAGTGAACCTTCCCACGTCTCTTAGTTTGAAGGCTGTCAGTTGAGCAGGAGTACCATCAAAACATTACTGACTCTTCGTTCTGGGTACTATCCATCGGCAAAATTTGCATTTGTAATGAAGGGAGCACAACTCCAAATTGTAGGGAATTTGATAAAATTGAAAATGTGCAACATTTGCTTATGGTGTGTGTGCAGAATGGGGCGCAAAGGGTGTTACATATAAGTGACTTGAAGCTGAATGGGCTGGATGTCGGTTGGGTTCAGTCTGTGCTGTCCAAGCCAACCTCCGACAAGGCCAGATGGCTATGTCATGTCATTTGGTCACAGCTGCCAACAGTTCCCAACAGTGAGGTTTAGAGTACCTTAGAGGAGTCCCTAGTGCAAGCCAAAGTTTAGGTTAGGTTTAAACTAGGTGTGAACTGGTGTTTGTAACCAATTTACTATTATTATTATTGTAAGTTAGCAGGCAGGCATAGACAACTTATAATCCCTAATCCAGGTTCCATTTTCCTTTCTTGTTCTCTTATTATTTCTCTAGTTTAATAGGATTAAAAAAATAATGTGTTACTGGTTACGGTTATTGTGGGGTTGACATATCTTTATAGATAAAAACCTTATAAAAAGAAAACATTTATTCAATATATCCATCCACCTAATTCCTGGAAACATTGAAAAACTACTATTGTGTATATGTAGTTTTTTTAATTGTGATTCTTATCACTGTTTTAATGAAGTGCAAACTTGCCAAGTAGGTATTACATTCAAAAGTTGAGTACTTTTTTATTTTAATTAGTAGCTAGCACCTGTAGATTCACTTGGGAGGAATTTGGATCCATTTCCCACAGCCAAAATCAAAGAGCCCTTTTTTAATTTAATGGGGAAATAGCCCAGATTGGTGTCTACATGTAATATCTCCACATGATGCTTGCATTGGTCGTTGCATCATACGGTAGCATATGTGTTATTCCATATTGTAATCTATCTCTGCGCGAAATTTCAGTTAGATCAGTTCAGCTGTTAAGTTTTTATCAGAGATTTCACTGGACTGACTGGTGACTCGACCGTTTGCTTCATTCTTCTTTCGAATAGTTTGAAAGAAGAATGGCGCGATCACACGGCGTAGACGGGTTGAAATAGTTTTTTTTCTTTCAGGCACGCAGTGGCTTCACGCCGCCGCCGGCGGGCGGGCCGGGCGGGCCGGGCGGGCCGGGCGGGCCGGGCGGGCCGGGAGGGCCGGGCGCGGGCGGCGCGCGCGCGGCGGGCGGCGCGGCGTACGGCGGCGGGCCGGCGCCCGGCCTGCGCGCCGGCGCGCCCGCGCCGCCCGCGCCCGCCAAGCGAGCGGCCGACGCGCGCGCGCCGCTCGCGCCGCCGCACAAGCCCATGTACGGCGCCGACGCGTACGCCGCCGCCGGCCAGGCGCCCGCCAAGCGCAAGAAGCGCCTCGCCGACAAGATTCTCCCGCAGAAGGTACGTGTCTCGGCGCCCGGGGCCCGCTCCCCCGGTTGATTCCTTTCATTCGATTCGATCGTACCGTACGGTTTCAGGTGCGCGACCTGGTGCCCGAGTCGCAGGCCTACATGGACCTACTCGCCTTCGAGCGTAAACTGGACGCGACCATCATGCGCAAGCGCCTCGACATCCAGGAGGCCCTCAAGCGACCCATGAAGCAGAAGAGGAAGCTGCGGATATTCATCTCTAACACATTTTACCCAGGTGCGTCTGCGTCTCCTTCTATGGGCCATTATAATATACATAATCCAGATCGTATTAGATTGTTTGAAATCGATCACTATATCAGCCGTGTTCTTTTATCTCCATAATGTACATACACGAGGTCTCGGATTTGATCCCTGGTTTTACCATGGCACACACCGATGACTTTTCGATGCTTTTCGAAGTGATGTGTGTTTTATCGCAGGTTTATAAGTGCCCGCCGGCGCCTCCTTCTGCGAGCAAGTAATGCTCGTGAAGGAGGAGGCGGGGCGGGAGCGGCAGCGGGAGCGACGAAGGATCGCAAGCCAAGCTGCCCGCGTACGAAGGCAACTCGGGCGTCGGAGGTCGATGAACGACCTCCGCCCCCCATGAGCGCCGGCCTGGGGGTGACAGGTGGAGCCGCCTGTTACCCTGGCAGAAGCAGGCCGCGGCGGTGGCGCGCCTAGCGCGCCTCCCCGTTTCCGGGGTCGAGTTGGGGACTCTGTAGTCCCCACACCCGAGACGAGGGCCAGATCGTGAGAGATGGCCCTGGGTCGGCCGGGGTGCGAGGGATATGCCTGTCAACCTCACCTTCGGCAACCAAAACGACCCACAGGCGGCGTGCGTTTTAGTCGGTTCGAGTCCGACATAACCTCCTCCACCGGCTCCGGTGGGGAGGTATCCGTGGGGATTTTGCGCACGTAAAAAAAAAAAAAAAAAAAAAAAGGTTTATAAGTGCCCGGTTAATGGCAATAGGCTCGCCACCTATTATATTGGGACCTAAACATAAACTGGCGAAATGTGGGTGCTAGCACCTCTGCCTACCCCTTCGGGGATATAGGCGTGAGTTTATGTTATATATATGTAGTGTACATACATACTCTGTAATAGTACAAGGGCGCGTGTCCGCAGGCCAGGGCGACAACGCCGTGCCGTCGTGGGAGCTGCGCGTGGAGGGCCGGCTGCTCGACGACACCAAGAACGACCCCAGCAAAGTAATACCTCTACTCTCTTACATCATACTTTTACGCATAGAGAAAAGTGTACATTCACTGTACACTTTTCTCTATGCATAAGCGATTTCTTTTGCGTGCGCAACTTTTGCGAGTTTTTGTGTCACCAATCCAGGTGACAGCCATATTGATCCAACGTTAAATTATGCGATGTCTATATAATGTAACGATTTTTGACATTAGTGTTACTTTAAGACTCAGTATTCGTCTCATGCCTACGCTAGAATCTGTTATGTTTTATTGGATGATGATGTTTTATCAGCTTCTATCGCGTGCCGCACAATAATCGAATTTCTTAACTTCTCGGATTGCTATAGATGTCATGTAAGAAGCACGCCGTCATGTAAGTGCCGGCGCTAGTGAGGGTGTGCAGTGCGGAGCGAGTAATGGTAAAGCGCGTGCGACGGGCGCGGAGGTGTTGCAGGTGAAGCGCAAGTTCTCGTCGTTCTTCAAGTCGCTGGTGATCGAGCTGGACAAGGAGCTGTACGGGCCCGACAACCACCTGGTGGAGTGGCACCGCACGCTCACCACGCAGGAGACGGACGGCTTCCAGGTGAAGCGGCCCGGCTACAAGAACGTGCGCTGCACCATCCTGCTGCTGCTGGACTACCAGCCGCTGCAGTTCAAGCTGGACCAGCGGCTGGCGCGGCTGCTGGGCGTGCACACGCAGACGCGGCCCGTCATCGTCAACGCGCTGTGGCAGTACGTGAAGACGCACCGCCTGCAGGACCCGCACGAGCGCGAGTACGTCGTGTGCGACAAGTACCTGGAGCAGATCTTCGGCGCCGCGCGCATGAAGCTGGCCGAGGTGCCGGGCCGCCTGGGCGCGCTGCTGCACCCGCCCGACCCCATCGTCATCAACCACGTCATCGCCGTGGAGCCGCCGCACGACACCAAGCAGACGGCCTGCTACGACATCGACGTGGAGGTACGTACTGACTGCGGGCGCGCTCACGCACCCGCCCGACCCCATCGTCATCAACCACGTCATCGCCGTGGAGCCGCCGCACGACACCAAGCAGACGGCCTGCTACGACATCGACGTGGAGGTACGTACTGACTGCGGGCGCGCTCACGCACCCGCCCGACCCCATCGTCATCAACCACGTCATCGCCGTGGAGCCGCCGCACGACACCAAGCAGACGGCCTGCTACGACATCGACGTGGAGGTACGTACTGACTGCGGGCGCGCTCACGCACCCGCCCGACCCCATCGTCGTCGAGTACACGCACGCAATGCCTTTATCACATGTGCCGGACATCAGTCGAGTGCACTATGTCGCCACTCCACTCGGTGCGTGTGATCAAGGTATAACATCAGAATGAATTTGTTCAAATCCTGCGTTGGTCGTCCAGCGTCGTCGGTTCTCAGTACAATGATCGCTCGAAGTCATAGCGAAATGGATCGTTCGTTGATTTAGTATCTAGTGGCTTGACACATCCCACCCAGGAGAGCGGGTTAGATGCACCGTCTCTGCGCGGAAGATTCCGCCCGCCGCGGGGTGTTTAGCAGCCGCTTCGTGTGTTTGAACTACTTCTTTATGTACGGGCATGAGTCAAACAATTCAATATCTGTACAAATTTTTTTCGCAATCGGGGAATAAAGAGAAACGTTCGGTGCTGTTTCAGGTCGACGACACGCTCAAAACCCAGATGAACAGCTTCCTGCTGAGCACGGCCAACCAGCAGGAGATCCAGGGACTCGACGCCAAGATACACGAGACGGTACGTTCGACCGAGGGTACATTTGCCCGCGGACCGGCGGGTAGCGCCAGTCGGATCGGCTCTCTATCGTGTGCTCCCCGGCCGGCAGGTGGACACGATCAACCAGCTGAAGACCAACCGCGAGTTCTTCCTGAGCTTCAGCCTGGAGCCGCAGCGCTTCACGCAGCGCTGGCTCGTGTCGCAGTCGCGCGACCTCAAGGTGAGTGTGGGCCGCGCCGCCGAGCGCCCCGAGCGGCCCGAGCGCGCCGCGCTCACGTCCGCGCCTGCGTCACAGAGCATGGCGGCCGGCGGCGGCGGGGGCGCGGGAGGCGGCGGCAACCCCGAGGAGGAGCGGCTGGGCGCCTTCTACGCGCAGGCGTGGGCGGGCGAGGGCGTGGCGCGCTACCTGCACGCGCGGCTGGCGGCGCGCCGCCGCGAGCTGGACGCCGCGCTGCTCGCCGCGCCGCGCGCGCCGCTGTGAGCCGCAGCACGCCACTCTCAGTAAACCCATTTGTATTCTGCATTCTCGCTTTTCATTTCGTGCCCACGCGCCCCACGCGCCCCACGCGCCCGCGCCCGACCCTTTGGATAGTACCGCACACGCTGTCGCGATACGAGCGCAGCAGGCGACGTGCGCGCGCCGCTCCGCCCGGCCGCGCCCGCGCGTTTAGTGCGATGAGCGTCGCGCTCGTGAAGTCGATTCCACGTTAAACTCGGTGCCGCGTCTACTGCCTCCGAGTGGACTAAACAGTACAACGCGCTCCTGTTATTTAGTTAATCCGACTCGCAGAGGACACCGTTCCTGTTTATTACATTTTGAAGCCAAAGTTGAAGGTACCGGCCGAAAAAAAAAAATGCGATATTCCGTCAAAACTCATCCTCCCTAGCATTTTTATTATAACTTCAAAGTTGAGGGACCACCATCTTCGATTTTATTTATTCGAATTTCTGATTTCAATCTCGTGTCTCCCCTGATATTCCCCCTTGAGAAGACATCAGGATTCATTTCCGTTATCTTCCCTAGACTGAGGAGATATCAGAACTTACTTTTAGTATTATATTTTGAGTACTCTTATATCCCCTCGTTAACGTCAGGCGTTACATTAAAGCGTAAAGAAAAAATACATGCCAAGTATTTGACCGTCGACTTTGACGTCGCAATAAAAACGCTAGGACAAGTTCCAACGGAATACCGTATCGTAAAGAAAAAAATATTTGAACCAAAATGAATGATGCCCTTTGTTTTGCGATCGTTACGTTCCTATAAAATTACAATCTCACTCATTATTTATGTGCTTAGTAAATCATACAAAAAAACTAATTCATTAATTACTAATAAATTGCCCTTCGGTACCTTGCTGACGTCTCGGAGAGCTTCTTCGTGAAGTCGCTCTTTGTCCATTTCGACAAAAAATGTAAGTGGACAAGCGACTTCTGGTAATGGTTACGGCGAATAAGTCGCAACGTAAGTCCGCATTAGAAGTCGATCTACCAGTGTAAGCGGACACTTCCGCGATTGTGTATGAAATATTTATAAAACAAATATAAAAATGCTTACGTGCTCAATAAAACGTTGTGGTATTATACTCAGATATCAAACTTTCGCACACGGAATTTAATTTCATCAGTAAGTTAAATAAATACATAATCTTACCTAAATATAGTTCGGTAAAAAAATTACGGAGTTCATTTTATACTGGTTGGTGTGATTAGATTGGTTGGAGATGCGACGACTTGAAGTATTCATATCTCTTTCTTACACACGTACATTTGACACCATCTCTTTCGTTCGGTAAGCGCTAGTGATGTGGGTATACGGGAATGCTGCTATCGACAAATATTTTAGAAGGAGAACATAGATCTTCTTTCTATGTAGGTATTACATACGTACATTTATATTTTTAAACCACCAAGGTGGTTAAGGTTAGGCTGCCGTATTAATTTCACTCGTGGTATATTGATATTTTGGCTAAATCTTTTAATCGACTCCAAAAAAGAGGAGATCCTGAATTTGGTTGTATTTTCTGATGTTTTAACTCCTTCAATTAAGAATAGTTTTTGGAAATTATTTTGACGTGACAACGTCTTATAAATTGGTTTGCCGGGTGACACTTCAAGAAACTGCGTTACGCTCCGCTCACGTTATGCGCTCACAATGAGAGCGAGTGAGAGGCACGTGTCCCTTCCACTCGGGCATGGTTAGCCCGCCTAAGAGCGAGAGAGACAGACATAAAAAGTGAAAGGCACGCGTCCCTTCCACTCGAGCACAGTTAGCCCGCCTAAGAGCGAGAGAGACAGAGAGAGAGTGAGAGAGATTGTTTTAAATATAATTCTTTGTATAAATAAATGTTTTAAATTGTTACTATTATTTCATCCTTCTTCCTACTATACGAATGAATATTCACATTAAAATTATTTTACCACTCAAAGTCGTTGTCACGTAAAACTTTCGCCCGTATACCGACTTTACAGGCAACCAATTTTTTATGTTACAATATATATGTACTTCTAGATTGTTTTCATTTTTATCAAAATTCAGTTTCGATAACAGAATCCATATGGTCTTTTTGTATATGAAATAATTGGGTTATAGGTACCTACTCACTTGACCCCGAAACAAAAAAAAGTGGATCGATCGAACTAGACAAGAAAATTGGTTTCTAAGTGCACACAACTAATAATTAATATAATTAATATTAGATAATAATCCTTGTTTGATTGCGTAGTACCTACAAACAATGTCGATAATGTAGATCGTAGTAAACAAACCCGTCCCATCCCTAAAACTACTTTTTTTTACGATCGCGCGTTATCGGTTTAATGTTTGTTAGAGCAAACGTAAAGCAGTTCCTCGCCTCCCACCCGCTACTCTACCTCAGCTAGATGCCAGAATTAATGATTAGTAGGTAAAATAATATGAGACAATAGGTGTCTATGGGTTGTATGGTCGTTGTGCTGCGAGCTACTCCTCGCCACCGCACTGGCTATGAAATTACAGTTGCGACAATAAACTCAATGAAAAAGCCGTGCCGTTAAGAAGAACTATAAGATCGGTTTACATTGCGCCACTTCGGTCAAGAAGTATAAACAACGCCCAACGCGTATAACCAATGCAACAGACGAAACATTCAAGCAGCACAATAGGCCCGGTTTCCACCGAAGCCGGAAAGTTATATATTATAACCAGTCAGATTTAGATTTTTTCCATTTCTCCTTTCCGCTTAGCTTCGGCAAAAACGGATTCATTAGAGATGAGAGGAGAGGAGATATAAAAATGTTCTATAGAATTTAGTGCTGCGGAGGCGGCGTGACACGGCCGACAGTGTTTCGAGCTCATTCACTTCACATCTCCTCCTCGCTTCGGTGGAAACTGGGCCTTAAACAGCATAAAATTCGCCACCACAACATAACAAGTGTAAAGTCATCCTCCACTTCACGCCTACGGTGCCGCGGTGCAGCGAGGAAATGTAGCCTCTGATCGGACGCGCGGCGGCGCTTGCGGGCTGTACTCCTGTACTACGTCAACGAGGTGGCGCTAATTGGAAAATAAAATAATGAATCACATTTAGTGAATACGAGTTAGCTCCGGCTGCCGACACGGTGGCGTGCTAATAATACTACGAGTATATCACTGTGCACCGTCTGCGTCGGTATACCTCGGGACACGTATCTCGGATCTAAGCCGGGAGACGGGTGAGAGCATGGCGCGCTCGGATTGTTTTACAATAATCTGCGCTTGGTGAATTGGAGCTCGTCCAGCGCAGGAGCTGCCCGCGCTACCCGCTACAGTTATTCCAAGAAACGTGCAGTGCGCGTATGAGGGGGGGTCCCGCGTGTGGCTGCCGGTCGCCAGCGCGGCGCCGCGGCTGCGGGGCGCCCGCGCCGCCAGTTTGGAGGCAGTCGTCGACACCTCTGTATGAGCCCCCCCCCCCCCCTCCCCCCCCCGCGTGTGGCTGCTGGTCGCCAGCGCGGCGCCGCGGCTGCGGGGCGCCCGCGCCGCCAGTTTGGAGGCAGTCGTCGACACCTCTGTATGAGCCCCCCCCCCCCCCCCCCCCCCCCCCGCGTGTGGCTGCTGGTCGCCAGCGCGGCGCCGCGGCTGCGGGGCGCCCGCGCCGCCAGTTTGGAGGCAGTCGTCGACACCTCTGTATGAGCCCCCCCCCCCCCCCCCCCCCCCCCGCGTGTGGCTGCTGGTCGCCAGCGCGGCGCCGCGGCTGCGGGGCGCCCGCGCCGCCAGTTTGGAGGCAGTCGTCGACACCTCTGTATGAGCCCCCCCCCCCCCCCCCCCCCCCCCCCGCGTGTGGCTGCTGGTCGCCAGCGCGGCGCCGCGGCTGCGGGGCGCCCGCGCCGCCAGTTTGGAGGCAGTCGTCGACACCTCTGTATGAGCCCCCCCCCCCCCCCCCGCGTGTGGCTGCTGGTCGCCAGCGCGGCGCCGCGGCTGCGGGGCGCCCGCGCCGCCAGTTTGGAGGCAGTCGTCGACACCTCTGTATGAGCGGAGCGGGCCTGTAGCGTGTGTGTGTGTGTGTGTGTGCGTGCGCGGCAGGGCGGGCGGCAGCCGAGGGCCAGTCCGACCCGGCTTACATGTTTTCGGAGACCGCCTCTGCGTGGCGTCGCTAAAAGTCCCTCGACCGAGATCTGGGAGCCTTTAATTACCTACTGCCTTAACTGCGGCTGGGTCCCAGGGCGATGTTAATAGCTTTGAGCCGTAGTGCGGCTCCCTCGCCACGTCACCTCCGGCGGGCGCTCGAGCCGGAGCCGTCGGGGGTGAAGTGCGCCCCTCCTCCTCCGCGAAAGGCACTTGCGCCTCCCTGAGGCGGCCCTGCGGGGGACCTGAGTTCATAAGTTTTCTAATCGGACGGTTGCCTATCAATGTAGGTTTGAGACAGCGTGCCCGCGCCCGCGGCTCTGCGCCGGGGGCTCCGGGGAGTAGCGCGTTCGAACAAACACACGACTGCTCAGCTTTACTATTACGAATGATAAATCTTATCCTAATGTGATTTTGAATGTCAATTTGAGCAAACATGTGATTAATCCTCTTATTAAGGATTATGTTAAGCTGGTTACTGATCGCGTGTACGCGTGTGTGTGTGTGTGTGTGTGTGTGTGTGTGCACGTACGCGGTACGTTGCTGTGTGAGGGTAGATAATTGTGCACATAGCGCTTATCTCGCAGGTTGCTTGCTCAGTTTGTGTAGCGCCGTGATTCACAAACATGAATTATCATAAAATCAACAAAATCTGTAACAGTGAAACAATAGTTGAGTGCCATCTGTAAAGTGATCTTTGTGTAAGACATCGTGTGACGCTCGCCGCCCCTAGCCCCGGTGAGTCCAGTGCGTCCAGGGTACGCCGCTGTAAGTAAAATAGCATTGTGCAATACCTACTCTGTTTATAAAATGTACGAGGCGTGTTAGCCCGTGGCGCTAGCCTTGTTATTGCTTTAAAAATAATGGGAGTAATTAGTGTAGACAGAGTAGATACCTATGTGATGCGGCTATTGTAGTAGCCAGGGCCCAGACGCCGCAGTAGGTACCTAGAGCCACGAGGACGAGCGCGACGGGAGCGAGGCGAAGTAAGTCCATGTACAGTGATGCTATACCTAGTAGCTAGAAAACCTTGGCAGCTTCACAATGCATTTAGGTAGCAATGTTCAAATGCTTACGAACTTTAAGTATATCATGTAAAGATGTCAGCAAGTAGGTATGTTGAATGTGGATCGGATTTTTCCTTTTAGGTAGGTAAGTACCTGTACCTGCTACTTGACAATATCTAGGTGTTCAGGACTGAACACATGTTATAAATAGGGCGCTAATTCCGTGTCACCATACAGAGTGCCTATTTCACAATAATAATAAACATGTTCCGAATAGAGCTAAACGCTAAAATAATAAGTGTGATTAATTCGCACGTCACGCAAACAGCGCCGTCCGCTAGGCAACAGCAGGGGACTTTGGCAACGCCGCCGCGACCTCGCCGCCGCCGCCGCTGCACTCGCCGCCCGCCACTCGCCGCTGGGCACTCGCCACTCGCCACTAGCCACTCGCCAGCCGGCGCCGCGCCATGTCGCCGCGCGACAAGCCCGCTGCGGAGGCCTCCAAAAGTAAGTGCTCCCTGCCTGCCTTCTCCCATTTGTAGTTCTTGCCCTGTTCTGCTCCCCACTGACATATTCTTTCGGTATAAGAAGTCTACGTGCTATCAAGTAGGTACTCTAGTACCTACCTACGTAACCTTAGCTTTCTTCAGCCATTCCATGTAGTGCCCGGAATAACAAACGCTAAGTCACATCCGTGTGCTAAAAACATTATTAGTATGTGAAATTACGATCAATCCCCACAGAATGAGCAGTGACCGGAAACTCCCCTTTATTTTTGTGTGTTTTATATGCGATCAGTCTCTTGACTGTAAACAGATTTGTTGATAGCTGGTTTTATTATAAAGAGTGTCTCTCACAGTAGACTTCTGCAGGTTAGCTAGGTGCAATACGCAGCTCAAGTGTGTCCTTTCGTTTTAACCTTTGGATGTAGCCCTGCCCTGACGTGTTAGCCCGACAGAAAGTGCATCGAAGTAATTTTCCAATCGTTTCTGGTACCTAGGTACCTCAGGGCAGTCCTTTGGACCTCCTTCTTCACAGTGTTCACCTGGAGTTTTATGTGGATCTGGTTGACAAGAGTCAAGTTACATGGTATCTACGTTGGTGACAAGAATATGTTTGGATTCCGTTGCATTACTGAGACGTTCGTATTGCTCCAGCTACCCCACAGCTGTATCCCACATACCCAAACTGGATTTAATGTGCTCTTGTAGATTAGGTAACAGTTTGTTGTCTGTGGACAGGTTGCTGTTGCGTCCGACTAGCCATTACCATAAACCCCCGACGCGAACCGCCCCATAGTTGCATGGGTACCTAAGTAGTGTACCTACCTAGGTACAAATAAAGCGTGAAACTTGCGTGTGTCTGATCCATAATATGATGAGAAACTAATAACAGTAATACATAACATTTCCTATTGTTCAGTGTTATCTCCCGTTGTGACAATATTAGCTTACGTTGCGTCGTAATATAATACCTAACTACACAGTAGGCTGGTGACTGTTTGTGTGGCGCTAATATTTGAGCTGCCTCGCTAACTATTTGTTTGTTTGAACATTTGCTTCCCTAACCACACTTTTAGCTATGCAACAAAAATGCCTGTAGAAGGCTTTATGTACATAGTTATTAGCTTCATTTTGTATACCTACAAGTAGTTTAGAAACATTTTCGGTTGATAGAAGTGTGCAGTCCAGGCATGTGCAAGCAAATCCCGCTGGTCAAATTATACATAGATACAGAGTTACAAATTATGTGAAAATGTACCCAAACTTCATATACCTACTTGCCTATATTTTTATTTTTCCATTATTACAGTTATGATGTTGTCGTTAGGGAGTCGAATTAAAAGACGTCCATTACTTGCGAAATCCCGTTTATTACTCTCTAATAAGGTGACACAAATAAGTACTTATACAAAGAACTTACAACTATCGACTTTCCACACACATACTATAACATTAGGGCTGTACCACACCATACGCCCTTACCACAAGAAAAAAAAAATACAAGTTAATTGTTTGTTTTTTTTTTTTAACAATAAAACGGTTTCGTGCGATTTTTGTGTATAATTTCAATTTTTCCATTTCGATCTATTTTCACATTACAATTTAAATCTTCAATTACCTCAAAAGGTCCTAAATACACTGGTTCAAATTTGTTATCCTTTTCACTTTTTACTAATAACATATCACCAATATCGTATATGACTGGATTTGTGTACATATCATAAACAGACTTACGTTTGTTTTTACTACTAATTAAATTAACTTTTGCATCATTTTGGGAAACCTGTAATCTATACTTTAATTGTTTAACATAATCATGATTATTATACAAAGGTTCTACAATTCCTGAATTCAAATTACTCGGTATATTACATTTTTTGCCAAAAACAAGTTCAAATGGTGTGTACTTTGTTTCAGAGTGGACAGTTGTATTATAAGCAAAACAAAAATATGGTAACCATGTACTCCAATATTTTGGATTATTATCAGTTTGGATTCTCAAATAAGCATTCAAGGATTTGTGTGTATTTTCTAAAGCACCGATTGATTGGTGATGATATGCTGTGGAAGACATTTGACTTATATTTAACAGTTTACATACCTCTTTCATAGTAGTTGACAAAAACTCTGTCCCACGATCCGATGCTATTTCTCGGGGTATTCCATACCTTAAGATAAAATTATCAACTAAAGATTTCGCCACACTAACACTATCCTTATTTTCTAAAGGATAAGCTTCTATATACTTACTTAGCTCACACTGTAGGGTGACTATATATGAATAATTATAATAATCCTTACTTAAGGGCCCAACTATATCTAAATATATCTTATCTAAAGCTAACTGCGCAGTGGTTGAAATTACCATTGGCTGTTTGGTAGGTAAAGAATGTTTTTGTCTTTGACATTTTATACATTTCTTTACGTACTTTTTAACATCGTCCTCCATATTTGGCCAAAAATAATATCTTTTTATATTATTTAGCATTCGTCTTATCCCAGCATGGCCGCTTGTCGGCAATAAATGAAAATCATTCAGAATTACTAGTTTATCATCGTCATTATTTATCCGTATCGCTCCTTTTATAACACACACTCGTTGAACGGTCCACTTTTTATTAGTATTGGTTAACCATTTAATATATTTCATTGTATCATTGTTTATTTTTACATATACTTCTTTAATATTATTTTCGTTACAAAACCATCCAAAATCTCTCACGAAAACGTCTCGCGCTTGACATGATCGAGAATTCAGATTAACACATATGATATATCTCTCTTTAAAATAAACAAAATCTCCTTTCAAATTATTTTTAAATATCAATTCTATGCAATTATTAGGTTTTTTAAGCATCTCCACGACATCCGGGTGATCAATCCGATTGTCAATAGAAACCTTATCGACCAATGAATGGTCAGTCATATCTTGATTCAACGTTCTTGTCATACTTCTAGTCATTACATTCACAGATTGCACACTCATTTCTTTCAAATCTTCTGATGAAATAACTATACGAGATAATGCATCGGCCGCCACATTACTCGTACCTCTAACATACTCAATGTCATAATCATACTCCTCTAAAATTAACCTAAACTTGAAAAGTCTGCTAGATGGATTACTCATAGAAAATAAATAGACAAGTGGTTTATGATCCGTAAATATTTTAAAATGTTTACCATACAAGTATGGTCGAAAATATCGAACTGCCCATACTATAGCCAAAAGTTCCTTCTCTATAGTGGGATAGTTAATTTCACCTTTATTTAAAGTACGACTTGCATACGCAATAGGTAAATCATTTTTGTTACATAACACAGCACCAATAGCCTTACCAGAGGCATCAGTACGTAAAATAAATTCATTCTCAGTTGAAAAATCGGGATATTGTAATATAGGGGGTTTACATAGCAACTTTTTCAGATGAATAAACGCATTTTCACATTCATTTGTCCATTCAAATTTAACTGACTTTCGGCATAATTTATTGAGTGGTATTGTGATCTCAGCAAAATTAGGTACAAATTTTCGATAATAATTAGAAAAAGCGACAAAGCGTTTGACTTCGTCACCAGACTGAGGTCTTGGATAATTTTTTATAACTTTAGTTTTTTCTGGATCTGGTTGTACACCATTTGATGATACTACATGTCCTAAATATAATAATTCTTTTTTCAAAAATTGGCACTTACTAGGGTTTACTTTCAAATTTACTTTTCTTAATCTCTCAAATATATATACTAGATTTTTGTTATGAATATCTAGGCTGCGTCCATAGCAAATTAAATCGTCTAAATAAACTAAAGCTTTTTCATAATTTAAACCAGCCATAGCGACTGTCATTAAACGACTAAAAGCATTCGGACTAATTTTTAAACCCATAGGTAATCTCTTAAGTTGATACTGTTTATCTGTAGTAAAAGCTGTATATTTTCTGCTTTCAGGCTCTAATAATAATTGGTAGTATGATTGTGATAAATCTAGATGACTAAAATATATTGCACCAGACAGAGAATCTAAAATTTCGGTTATATTTGGAAGAGGGAATTTGTCATCCTTAATCCTTTCATTTAACCTTCGATAATCTACTACTAAACGCCATTTCTTACTAGAGTCCGCACTCTTCTTTGGTACGAGCAAGATAGGACTATTCCATTCACTCTGACTTTCTTCTACAATATCATCTTTAATCATTTGCTGTATTTGCCTTTCTATTTCCTGTTTTTGTGACCTAGGTAATCTATACGGTTTAACATAAGATGGTGTAACATTTTCCTTTAAATAAATTTTTTGCTTATATAAATTTGTAACACCTAACTTATCACCTGACAGCAAAAATATGTCTGAATATTTCGCACAAATATTTTCTATAGATATCTGTTCCTCAGAATTTAAATGACTTAAATTTAGCATGGAAAACAAATTCTTTACTCTGTCAGAATTATTCAATTCCTTTTCAAAACTACAAATAGAATAATCATCTAAACTTATTAATTCCGGAATAAAATAACTGAGTCGAACTTCGTCGTCTCTAGTATTTAATATCTTAATAGGTATTTTACCTTTACGAGGACTTACCAGTACACTAGCAAGATAGATTCCTTCACACAACTCACTGGGAGCGATTATACACTCCTTATTAATGCCTAAATCTATAAAATGAATCGATTCACACCTGGGTTGTAAGGTAATATAGTTATTTGGACCAATTTGTCCCATTTGTAATGGCAATGAAAAAGTTTCCTGCTCATTTACAGTAAGAATATTTTTTTCAAAGTTTAAAATGCAATTAAATTTACTAATAAAGTCTTGTCCCAATATACCATCCGAACGGAAAGGTAAATTCTTAAACACATAAAATTTATGACTCAATACCTTTCCTTTACAACAAAGATCTAAAATTACAAATCCTTCAGATACTACATCACCTCCTATGCCTTTGATTTTTATTTCCTCAGCATGATAAGGGATTTGGTCTCTAACCACCACTTCGTATCTAATGAGAGATATCGATGCTCCTGTATCGAGTAACCAAGAATAACTAACATCATTAACGTCAAATATAACTGAATTAATATTAGCATAATAACAAACTAAATTATTAGGCTCGAAAAAAATAATTAGGTAATTCTAATTTTTTCTCACTACCGTTATCATTGTTTGCCTGTGCGTTTGTGGATTTATCATCGTCGTTACTGGCTGATTGTGCCATATTAGCACGATGACCACGGGAACCCCTAGAGTTCTGAAATCGACGTCCCCCAAATCTAAAATTATTCTGGTGTTGTTGTCTGTAACCACCTCGTCCTCGGTAATTCTGAGAACTACCTCTATAATTTTGGGAATGACCATAACCACGGTAATTGTTACGAGGCGAAAAATTATTTGACCTACCTCTATTTTGGTGAAAATACATCACTCTGGCGCCATTGTCGGATGACAACGACAATTCTTCGTCCAATGCACCACGGATAGCGTCACTCAAAATAGTATAATTCCTTGCTGCTATAATTGTACTGATTCGACTATTTCTCAGACCATAGGAAAAACGTTTAATAGCGTTCTTTTCGTTCACAGTTTTCAAAATTTCATATTTTTTCGAGTCTCCATCCGCTTGAGAAATAGTTAAATCAACAAATAATTGTTCTATTTGCTTACCGAAGTCAGCTACAGTTTTGTCATTCTGCCTAGAGCATTGTAGTTGCTGTTGCAGTGAAGTGTCTGATTTTTTACTTAGAAGTCGGTCCTTCATGTCCTTCACCAGATCAGAAACTGTGGCATAAGTTTCGTGCAATCTTAGTTTTGCACCTTCGGACAACCTTGACCTTAAAACAAAAGTTATTAGCTTATTTCGCTCCTCAACTTCCAACATATCAGAGTACATTTCAATATTAGAAATTAATTGCTTTGTTACACATTCGGTTTTGTCCATAATCGGTAAAAGACTGACAGCGGTTTTTAATTGAAATTTTTCCATTATAACTAAATTATCTGTAACTGTACCTTTAGAAACAGAATCTATCGCAGTACATAATTCACTTATTTTAATATAATATTTATTGATACTGGCACATACATTTTCAATTTCCTCTGCTTCTAACTTAGTTATTTTTTCAGTTTCTGACAATACTTTTACATTGTCCAAGATAAAATCAAACTGCCTCTTTAAATTTTCCAATTCAACACTTTTTTCATGCCTTATTTTAGCGGTCCTTCGACTAGGGCCTAATTTAGTTAAATAATCTTTAACGTACTTGAATTTTTCAAATAGCTCTTTGAGCTCGTCTGCCATTTAATAGAAATCAAGCAAGATTTATAACATAAAACATAATACAAAAACTTATCTACAAGGACGAATTTATCGTACATTTTACGAAATTATAGTAGGGATTTCGCTCTCTAAAAGAAAAAATAATAAGTAAATGATGTTATCAATACCAGTTCAAATAATTTTTCGGCATGTTGCACTCGCGCACGTTTTTTTTCGCACTTCTGCACTTTTTACACTTTTGCACGTTTCGTAGTAGCGAATATGTTTTTTGCGAGAACTAGATTACAGAAACATGGTTGATTACACAGTTGCCTCACTTGAAGGCTGACTCTGGAGCCTTCTAAAATAACTTGCAGATCGCTTCAGCGCGAATTCGCGTATTTGTTGCTCTGTCCAATCGCGATGGCATTTCCGGTACAATTTGTACCCCAAAAATAAAAGAACAACGCCCAAAAAGACACAAATGGTTACAAGTATATAGTTGGTATTGGCTGCATGTTGTTGTAGCTGGTCGACAGTCCCTGAATTCGTGCCTGCACTGGCAGCAGTTTGTGCCACCACTACTTGTTCCTTTTCTACAGATTGTTTGTTCCCCATTTTCGACAAAGAAAATCCAACTTGGATACACAGCACCGTACATGCGAAAGCACCACAGTATTTTTACACATTGTCACAACGCAGAACGATGCACAGGGCCACTTAGTTCACACGAAATTGTCCACGCTGCAAAAATTGCACCTGCATCGGTTCTAGTTACGGGCGCCGAAGCGATGCGCCGCCGCCGGCGCCGTAACGTGATAGCGTGTCGCTGGCAGGGTCGCCATATGATGTTGTCGTTAGGGAGTCGAATTAAAAGACGTCCATTACTTGCGAAATCCCGTTTATTACTCTCTAATAAGGTGACACAAATAAGTACTTATACAAAGAACTTACAACTATCGACTTTCCACACACATACTATAACATTAGGGCTGTACCACACCATACAGTATAGTGTACCTATTAGAAGCATAAAGTATCCATTAAGGACAAAGGTGCACAACACCTAAAAGCGGGAACACCTAAATTAAACATTTCGAAATATTTAATTCCACCAGTACCTTTTTTTGAATACATAATATACATATTCCTACATATACATATATATATATATACACACAGCTTGTACCGTAAGGGATCCATCATAGCAGCTGGAACTGTGTTCAGGTGTGCGAAGCAGAAGAGAGGAAGAAAGACGACATGGTTTGCCCCTGGATACAAGGTAATCGAAGCGTTCCCGCAAATAAGTTTGGGGCATTCGAATTGTGAAGTATAGTATACAGAAGAGTTAGGATGTGAAGGTTACTTTAATAGGGTAATAGGGAGCCATTTTAGTGTTTTACGATATTTCGGGACATGGTCGTATTTAAAACAAATTCCCAGATTTTGCAAGCGTTCAAGCTTGTTCAGCAGTTCCTCCGATGCATCAAGCAAACAGACATCAGCATAGTGTAGTAGACAGAGTAAGAGAGATTGTGTAAGAGTAACTTTAGTCTGAAGGAGTAGGAGTTTCTGGAGATGTTTGAGGGATTGAAATGAACAGTATACCCTCCTACTTACCTCCGCGATGTGAACAACCCAGGCAAGCACAGAGTCTATGTGCACGTCTAATTTTTTTGCACTTTTGGAGTAATCAATAGCTACAGAACCATAGGTTACTGGAGGCAGAGAATCATGATCCAAGAGGCGGAGCATGTACCTACCACCAACAATGAGTGCTTGAAATTTTTTTGGGTTGACCAGCAGTCCAATGGATTGAGTCCAGACATTGATGTTTTCAAGGTTACTGCTGATGGCAGCCACAGCCCCGGGTAGTACGTCAGCTTTGAAATGTCGATATATCTGCAAGACGTCTGTGTACCTAGAGGCGATAATGCGAGGTTAGGACCTTCGTGATGGCGTTTATGAAGATAGAGAAGAGGAGAAAGAACGCCTGCTACTAAGTCACATCAATCGGAGGAAACAAAACAACCCTCAAAAAGTCGAAAATAAGTTATGTTAGTTAGCCCTATAACTTTGGTATACCTGGTAATACATATTTTGATTCAAGCCTTGTCAGGTCGAGGGACCCGAACTGGTAGAGCACTCTGTCATATTATCGGAACGATCCAAGGTCCCTCCGACATGAAAACACTTGAATTAAAATATGTATTACTAGGTATATCAAAGTTAACTAAGTATATACTTACTAACACAACTTTTAAGGGTCTTTATTTTAATTGTATGTTTTTATAGTTCTTAAAACCAATTCAATTGATTACATTAAATAAAATATGCTATTATAATGTACAATTACTTACAAATTTATATAAAACTATGCTAACTATACAATTGTTTGTACAGTTGTTTTTAGTGACGGGGGTTTTCAAAATTTTTATTTTACACTTTGTGGTGGCGGCCATCTTGGATTTCAAATTTGTCATAATGTATGGTATTCTACTAGTCAAGCCCTTTCATTTGAAACCCATATTGAG
This sequence comes from Eilema griseolum, assembly GCA_963662185.1. Taxonomy (NCBI): domain Eukaryota; kingdom Metazoa; phylum Arthropoda; class Insecta; order Lepidoptera; family Erebidae; genus Eilema; species Eilema griseolum. Next base: position 27,812,717 of record OY759240.1, read on the forward strand.
GGAGTTGAAAAATATATGTACTCCGTCATTTTGTATCGGCGGCAATCTTGGACCAATTTTTTTCAAACATAGCTAATAACACTCCCGACTAATATAACTTTCAAACAAAAAAAGCTGAATGCAAATCGGTTCATCTGTTCAAGAGCTACGATGCCACAGACACGTCAAATTATAACATCCCATCGTTATTCCATCGGGTGTTGAAAGTTTAAATCGGTTTTCCATAAACTGCATAAAGAGTTTTATAAGTAGGTTTAATCAATGAGAGATCGTGGACACCGCGCGTCTCGACCCGGATAGACCCAGAAGCAGGACATCCGGGAAGTTATGATTACTCCACCCCTAGGCTGGTTGTAGTGTCACGCGGACCGTCAGTAAGTACGGATCGCTCCGCACGAATTACGTGATCCGCTCTGATCGTCCGCGTGTGTCGTTTTACTATCCCCTTACGTCCGCAGTGCGATTGAACATTGCGATATTCGCGACCTTTAAAATATCTACCCAGAACATTAACAAAAGGAGAAAAGGCAAGTGATAAGAAAGGTGGAATAGAAGTAGAGCGTGGAATATTAGAAGGAATAAGAATATCATAAAGAATAAACTTTGTCCTAGGGCAATTAAAAAATACGTGGTCCTTCGAAAAATTCACAATTAGAAATTGAACTATACCTAATTCTAAGTTTGGCCAAGAAAACAGTAGAACATGAGTGGTTCAGTCTTATATTGTCGAGGTGGTGGATTTATCCAGATTAAAAAATACAAAGAACCAGGCCTTGCGAGGAATGTCGGACTGAATATCACCATACAATTTGCCAGTGATAGTTTTGGAAATACATTCTAGACCATGAGGCAAATAGACGCGCATATATCATGAGAAGATGCTTCGGGATGATCAAGAAAATCAGAATGAACAGCATTTTTTTGCAATGGAGTCCACAGTTACGTTTCCTGAAATAACTGAATGGTCCTGGCTAAAACAACATCGATATGCAAATTACGACATTCAAACAGAACTTATTTTATAGATAATAGGAAAACAACGATTTGATCGAAAAGGGTTAGACAAGATTGATTGAAGACAACTTTTGGAATCTGTAAAAATTATGCTTTTATTTAAATTGTGGGATTTTATGAAGGAGATAGCTTCAAGCATAGCAATTGCTTCACCTGTAAAAAGAGATGTGGAAGCTGAGCATTTGTAATTAAGAATATTTTTTGTAGAAGGAATCCATTAAAACACTTCATCAAAATCAGTAATTGATATCTAACAACTCGATTTTTCATTTGTTGAGGTGGTAAATATAAGGAAAAATATTAGTTCCTTAAACATTATTTTCATGATTTTCTTGACGCACTATTATAGCTCCCGTATTAGCCTTGATGGTTATTTTTTTAATCGTCTAGAAATAGGACCAGGTATCTTTTTTGTAATAAACACCTCAACAAAGTCTAGGGAACAAGATGACCCCAATTTGTTTTTTCGTGTAAATCTTGTTTTGCAAATAACTGGCAGCAAATAAATAAAAATAGAATAAAGTAGATTACAGAGTTGTTCGAAATTTAAAAATAAATTGAAATAAGTAATGATTTTCGAATATGGAGGGAAAACTTTTAAAAGTGTTTGATTGTGCAGTTTCTCTGAGGCAAAATAAAAATTATTTTTTTTTATTGTAAATAACGTTTATTATCAATAATACGACTTTTACGTATGGTTTGTGCATTTTTGTGACTGTAGTCATCATGTCACGTCGTCATTTAAGTCGCGAAGAGATGTTAAGGGCTGTTGGTATGCTGCAAGCTGGACAAACTCAACGCGACGTAGCGGATGCTGTCAACACCCAACCAAGCGTAATTTGCAGATTATGGGCACGCTACAGGTCTACAGGGGATGTTGCCGAACGTCACAGGGGACGAAATAGGGTTACTACCCCGCGACAAGATCGTTTCTTGCAAAATTCCGCAAGGCGGCAACCCACGATTACTGCTCGTCAGTTGGTCGCAGGCCTCCAGTCTCAGCATCAAGTGGTTATTAGCGATCAAACTGTCAGAAGAAGACTACACGAAGCCAATCTTTATGCTCGCAGACCGCTTAGGGTTCCAGCTCTTCGACGTGGAAATCGAGGTCGTCGCTTATTGTGGGCTAACGCACATTTACAGTGGACCGACCATCAATGGGCACGTGTTCTGTTTTCCGACGAATCTTGCTTCGGTTTTCATCCTGATTCGAGAAGAGTGCGTATATGGCGAGTTCCTGGACGTCGGAGTCATCTCCAGAATCTGCAAGAAGTTCATCCTTACCAAGGTGGAACAATCATATTATGGGCTGGAATTCGCCTTGGTGGAAGGACCGACCTCGTTTGGATACGGGGCAATTTGAATGCAAACCAATACATTCAGGAGGTTATACACCCCATGGTAATCCCTCATCGACAGCAGTTCGGTCAAGATTTTATGTTCATGCAAGATAATGCACGGTCACACACCGCGAGGGTAGTGGTCAATGCGTTGGGACGAAGAGCTTTCAGTGATTCTTTGGAAAATCTGAACACTGAAGAACAACTTTTTTTACACCTTCGCAGTGTATGGAGAAATACCCTTCTATTGATATAAAACACTCACTATTACAAGAAAGGGTTTTTAAATAAAAACTAGAAATGTCCTTGTTCCCTAGACTTTGTTGATGTGTGTATTTATAATTCATGTACACAGGCAGTCTTAATGCCATTATTAGCAACTTTCTTGTCTCCTCCACCCAGTGTAATTTAAGTCCAATAACAGTGCAATACGACTTGGATAGATTAGACGCTAAAAAATAACCATCCAGAAACAGGAGATCCATTACAGCAAAATTATGACGTAAAAAGGTCTGCGAGAAAAGAAAGATTTTATAATCGGAATTTGTAATTTCGAATCATTCGGCATTATACAATTTGGAGTATTGAAATTCAAGGTTGTGACTTTTGGAATGAAGTTTTTTGTAGTTATGTACGGAGTACGGACACTACTCACGATGACTAGCCAAACTTGACATCATCGTTCTAGAAGTTTTTATCGATACCCGGAGGTACTTACCTACTCGTAGTTTTAATAGGTTGTTGGTACTCACTTAGTAACTATTTATTAATCTGTGGTTTAATTCGGTTCGAGTATGTAGGACAAACGTAGGATTTCTGCACGCAAAAAGGTAAAGTAAAGAATTTAGCTAGAGTAAGGTCATTAAACTCTCGCTCGCCATACTGAATGAAAGCGTACAATCGGTCCCCTTGCAGCCGGGCCGTGCGCGGAGTGGTGCGCGTGCTGCGGGCGCGCCGAGCGGGCCGAGCGGGCGGGCGCGGCGTGGCGCGCGGCGCTGGCGGAGCTGTGCGGCGCGGCGCTGCTGGTGCTGCTGAGCTGCCTGCCGGCCGCCGCGCCGCCGCTGCACCGCGCGCTCGCCGCCGGCTTCGTCGTCACCGCGCTCGTGCAGGTGCGTACGAGCCGGCCCCGGTGCCGCGACCGCGCCTCGCCCTGGCTACAGTCGGCTCGCCCCGCAGGCGCTGGACCACGTGTCGGGCGCGTTCTTCAACCCGGCGGTGCTGCTGGCGGCGGCGCTGTGGCGGCGCGTGGCGCCGCGGCGCGCGCTGCTGCTGCTGGCGGCGCAGCTGCTGGGCGCGGCGCTGGGCGCGGGCGCGCTGCGCGGGCTGGCGCCGGGCGCGTGCGCGGCGTGCGTGACGCGGCCGGCGCCGGGGCTGGCGCCCGCGCGCGCCGCGCTGCTGGAGGCGGCGCTGGGCGCGTGCCTGGCGCTGGCCAACTGCGGCGCCTGGGACGCGCGCAACCGGGCGCTGCGCGACTCGTGGCCGCTGCGCATCGGCGTCACCGTGGCCGCGCTCTCGCTCGCGGCGGTGAGCTACACGCACACACACACACCGTGGCCGCGCTCTCGCTCGCGGCGGTGAGCTACACGCACACACACACACACCGTGGCCGCGCTCTCGCTCGCGGCGGTGAGCTACACGCACACACACACACACCGTGGCCGCGCTCTCGCTCGCGGCGGTGAGCTACACGCACACACACACACACCGTGGCCGCGCTCTCGCTCGCGGCGGTGAGCTACACGCACACACACACACACCGTGGCCGCGCTCTCGCTCGCGGCGGTGAGCTACACGCACACACACACACACCGTGGCCGCGCTCTCGCTCGCGGCGGTGAGCTACACGCACACACACACACACCGTGGCCGCGCTCTCGCTCGCGGCGGTGAGCTACACGCACACACACACACACCGTGGCCGCGCTCTCGCTCGCGGCGGTGAGCTACACGCACACACACACACACCGTGGCCGCGCTCTCGCTCGCGGCGGTGAGCTACACGCACACACACACACACCGTGGCCGCGCTCTCGCTCGCGGCGGTGAGCTACACGCACACACACACACACCGTGGCCGCGCTCTCGCTCGCGGCGGTGAGCTACACGCACACACACACACACCGTGGCCGCGCTCTCGCTCGCGGCGGTGAGCTACACGCACACACACACACACCGTGGCCGCGCTCTCGCTCGCGGCGGTGAGCTACACGCACACACACACACACCGTGGCCGCGCTCTCGCTCGCGGCGGTGAGCTACACGCACACACACACACACCGTGGCCGCGCTCTCGCTCGCGGCGGTGAGCTACACGCACACACACACACACCGTGGCCGCGCTCTCGCTCGCGGCGGTGAGCTACACGCACACACACACACACCGTGGCCGCGCTCTCGCTCGCGGCGGTGAGCTACACGCACACACACACACACCGTGGCCGCGCTCTCGCTCGCGGCGGTGAGCTACACGCACACACACACACACCGTGGCCGCGCTCTCGCTCGCGGCGGTGAGCTACACGCACACACACACACACCGTGGCCGCGCTCTCGCTCGCGGCGGTGAGCTACACGCACACACACACACACCGTGGCCGCGCTCTCGCTCGCGGCGGTGAGCTACACGCACACACACACACACCGTGGCCGCGCTCTCGCTCGCGGCGGTGAGCTACACGCACACACACACACCGTGGCCGCGCTCTCGCTCGCGGCGGTGAGCTACACGCACACACACACACCGTGGCCGCGCTCTCGCTCGCGGCGGTGAGCTACACGCACACACACACACCGTGGCCGCGCTCTCGCTCGCGGCGGTGAGCTACACGCACACACACACACCGTGGCCGCGCTCTCGCTCGCGGCGGTGAGCTACACGCACACACACACACCGTGGCCGCGCTCTCGCTCGCGGCGGTGAGCTACACGCACACACACACACCGTGGCCGCGCTCTCGCTCGCGGCGGTGAGCTACACGCACACACACACACCGTGGCCGCGCTCTCGCTCGCGGCGGTGAGCTACACGCACACACACACACCGTGGCCGCGCTCTCGCTCGCGGCGGTGAGCTACACGCACACACACACACCGTGGCCGCGCTCTCGCTCGCGGCGGTGAGCTACACGCACACACACACACCGTGGCCGCGCTCTCGCTCGCGGCGGTGAGCTACACGCACACACACACACCGTGGCCGCGCTCTCGCTCGCGGCGGTGAGCTACACGCACACACACACACCGTGGCCGCGCTCTCGCTCGCGGCGGTGAGCTACACGCACACACACACACCGTGGCCGCGCTCTCGCTCGCGGCGGTGAGCTACACGCACACACACACACCGTGGCCGCGCTCTCGCTCGCGGCGGTGAGCTACACGCACACACACGCACGCACACGCAGACGCGCGCACGCACTCATTACCGCTCGTGCTTGTCGCAGGGTGAACTGACGGGTGCCAGCATGAACCCGGCGCGCAGCTTCGGGCCGGCGCTGTGGAGCGGCGACTGGACGCACTACTGGGTACGTCTTGCACACACACGCCCGTCCAAACAATTTACTACCACATTTAAATTTTATACAGTGTATGGTCGGTGGTGAGCTCTCGCTGCACTACTAACTACTAACGTACCCGCTGTCCCACGGCAGGTGTACGGCGTGGGCCCGCCGGCGGGCGCGCTGCTGGCCACGCTGGCCTACCGCGCCGCGTGGCGCACGCCCCCCGCGCCCCACGCGCCCCACGCGCCCCACGCCGATGCCTGAGCGCGCCACACACCGGCAGGTGGAATGCGCTACGCCGCCAGCGGACGCGTTGCTGGCCACGCTGCTGGCCGATTTGCTGGCGCTGACCGACCTCTGACTGACCAGACGACGACGCCGGCGCCTGAGCGCACACATCCCCTCCTGCTCGGCACACGCGCTCGATTGACACTGACTAAAATGTAAATACCAAGTGATTAAACGAATTTATTTATTTTTCATTACAGGCTTTACCGCAATGTAATAGTGTAGCTATCTTATAATTATTAACTATGTGTCTATATATATTAAATGTTCATTTAACTTAGATATTATAATTGTTCTTTTCAATGGGATGTTTTTGTATTTATTTTTGTAAATAAATTAGTATATCGACGATGTGGTTTTCACTTCCCCTCAGTGAGCTAAGTGTGTGACGACGAGCGCGTCAGCTCGCGGTTCCTCTCGGTGCGAGGGGATCGCCTTATTCTATTGGTGTACCGCCCAGCCCCGTCACGTAGTATAAAAATCTGTTCAGATTGGAAATAGTGAAATGCTCAGACGGGGTTGAACCCGCGACCTTTCACTTTTCCAATCTTGATCGAATAATAATTATGTTTAATGATTCTTTATTCTCAATAAAAACATAGTCACTTACTTGAGAACATTAACGACTTAAAGTAAATTTACAAGTTCGTCATTTCACTAGTTAAGAATAATAATTCTTAGCAAAGATCATGAATGCAATATGCCAAAACAAAAAACAAACAGTCACTTAGTACATTCGTTACAGAAACAATCGAAAACATGCAATAATTATAATAATGTGGGTAGGCACTAATTTAGTGCATCGCGCATCGTTCTTTCGAATACAAGCTAATGTACTGATGTACGTACATATATTGAGCTAACCGAGTTTTGAATACACTAAATGAGTTTACATGCTTAATCTGTTTTGGAAGTTTGTTATATATTTGTGCCCCTTCATATGTCAGCATTTTTTTTCCATAGTTTGTTCTAAATTTAGGTAAAACTAAAAAACTAGCTCGGCGAGTACTGCGTTGGGTTGTTTGTTTAATTTTGGCGAATGATATGTCAGATTGTATATTTTTGCTCAAGATTTTTCGGATAAAAATGCTTGTATTTTTATCCGAAATTATTTAGCAATTATTTACATACATAATTGCTTTAGATTCATAATTTTGTGTGTTTCTTCGTAGATTTTATTTGTTGGTGTAAGGCGTGGATAGTTAAAAATTAGTTTAACGAGTTTATTTTGCATGATTTGTATCTCACCTAATTTAGTCTTAGCTGTATTTCCCCAGATTTCTGTGAGGTATTGTAAGTGTGGTTTAACTAAAGCATTATAAATATTATAGCGCAGATTATTTGATAAGCATTTGACAATACTCCGAAGCGATCCAAGTATGGACGAAAGTTTAGTTTTGATGTGATCTAAGTGAGCATTCCAAGACAGACGATTATCAATCCTTAAACCCAAATACTTTTCGCAAGACTTTTCTTGAAGGGGTTCGTTATTTATTAATAACGGTGTATGATATAGTTCTATTTTTTGCTTTAAAGATGACGTAACATGTTTTTAGGATATTTATGGTTAATAGGTTTTGTTGGAACCATGAGTACAAAATGTTTAAATCGGCTTGAGCTTGGGAGATTATTGTGTGAATAGAGGGTCCGAAATAAAACAGACAAGTGTCATCTGCATAAAGTGTGAGATGGCCGTGTAGTTTGAGATCTTGAATGTTATTTATATAGATTAGGAAGAGTAAAGGTCCTAGAATCGATCCTTGGGGAACTCCACACGTAATTGGTATTGCGTTACTTTGATGTTCTTTATTTAATTTCACTATTTGAGACCTATTTTCTAGATATGACTGTAAAATTTTGAAGGCAGTTCCCGTAATATTTAATGATTCTAATTTCTTTAAAAGTATTTTATGGGAAACAGTATCGAATGCTTTTTTTAGGTCGATAAAAATGCCTACGACTATATCCTTACTGTCAATATTATTTTAATTTTCGTAACTAGATCAATGATTGCTGCAAGCGTACTGCTTTTTGGTCTAAATCCATATTGTCTGTCAGATAGATAGTTGAAAGAAGATAAATGATTTTCTATACGGCAATACAGAAGTCTTTCCAGTATTTTTGAAAGAACCGGTAGGACTGAGATGGGTCTGTAGTTACCTGGGTCTGATGTTGAACCTGATTTGTGGATGGGTGTAACTTTAGCCATTTTTAAGGAATCTGGAAATTCTCCAGTGGACAGGAGATTGTTAAAGCACTCACTCAAGACACCAGCTATTTGGTTTTTATGCATTTAATTGATTTTGTATTGATCCCATCTATTCCAGTACTGCAGTTGGAGTCAAGGTTTGCTATTATCTTAGAAATTTCATCTTCAGAGCATGGATATAGTTGGGACAAAACTGGAATGTCACTGTGGAGATCATTAGAAAGAGCACAGGCAAAGTTGTCATGGAAGTGTTTGGGTATATCGTTTACTATTTGCCAATAGTGGGCCAAATAGTCCCACCCTCCCCTTTCCTACACAGGACAACACGTGCAGGTCTTAGATGTCATCCGCACACGGTGCAAAACATCCGATCAAGAACCAAGCGGTTCGGAGACTCTTTCCTCTGTCGCACCATTAAGGCCTGGAATTCATTACCAGCTCACGTGTTTCCTTCTTCCTACAGTCCCGGGTCCTTTAAGCGGGGCGTGAAAAAGCATATGATGAGGCCGTCAAGCTGAGTGTCACCATTGTCACACGGTATGTGTAAGTAATGGTGACCCTCTTTTCTGGGACTTTGCCTTCAGCCTACCATCAGGCAAGGCGAAGTCCAATTGACGTGTCCTATATAAAAAAAAAACTTATTAAAAGTTTTACACATATCGTTTTCGTCAGTGTCGTATTTTGAACTTACTAATAGTTTTGAAGGAGCACTACTTTGGATAACTCATTCACTATGTTCCACATTGGTTTGGGCTTATTAGCAGTTATAAAATTTCTTATAAAAGTAGGAGTTCTTTGTTTGCTGAATTAGTGTAGATACTTGTTGTTTTTTTGTAATAAATTCTTCTTCAAGGCTATTGTTGTGTGGGTTATCTTTCAATGCTGTCCACAGTACGTTCCTTTGGTTGATGTTATTTATTATGTCTTTGTTTATCCAGTCACTTTGTGGAGTATTTAGAATTTTCGTCTTGACCGTTTTGCTCTTGTGTATCAATTGTTTGATTTCCTTTTCGAGTAGGCCATAGTCATCACTTAGGCTTTCAACATTTGATGTCTCTAATAGTTCTGTAGTTTATTGTAGTCTATCACTTCATATTGGGTTCTAGTTTTTGGTAGGGATTTAGCCTTTTTGATTTCTACAAATATCTGTTTGTGATCGGACATGGATGAATTGATAATTGCCATATGGAAATAATCATTTTTCAAATTAGTGCTGACATGGTCGAGTATGGATTTTCTAGATTTTTTTATTTTTTTTATTTATTTATTTATTGTATGGAAGACTTACAGCTAATAATACAGAGCAGGTAAATATGCAAATATATTAAATTTTGACTCTCTTGTACAAAATTTCTTGTTAAATTTGTTTAAAAGTTTATGTCCGTTTTCTTTTAAGAGTTGTGTGTATTGTTTTGTTGTTTTGTCTTTAGTTAGTAGATCAATGTTGAGGTCACCAAAAATGATAGCACGTTTCATTTGCTATGGAAGGAGGGGGGCAGGTCGATGTCGTTTATACTGATTATAGCAAAGCTTTTGACCGTATTCATCATGACACCCTATTACAGAAGTTAATTGACATCGGAATAAGGGGTGATCTACTTCGGTGGTTTACTTCTTATCTTGATAATAGGTCTCTAGCTGTTGTCCTCAATAATTATATATCCAGTTGGGTTCCTGTGCCATCTGGCGTGCCGCAAGGCTCCCTGCTTGGGCCTTTGTTGTTTATTATCTATATAGACGACATCGGCTCTTGCCTCCAATCCTCTCAACTACTCTGTTTTGCGGATGACATGAAGATCTTCCGTACTGTATCATCAATGGCGGATATGGTTGCACTTCAAGGAGATTTAAATAGACTTGAGAGCTATTGTCTTGCAAACAAACTTGATCTTAATCCCTTGAAATGCTCAATTATTACATATACAAGGAAATGCAAAGCTTTAAATACTACCTATATGTTAGAGGGTCACTCGCTCTCCAGATGCACAAGTGTACGGGATCTTGGTGTATATCACGACAGTAAACTTCTATTTGACGAGCACATCGATACAGCTATCAAAAAGGCGTCTAAATCACTTGGCTTTGTAATGCGCATCTCGAAGTGCTTTACCGAAGCAAAAACGCTTAAAATACTATACTGTACGTATGTAAGAAGTCACCTGGAATATGCATCCCAAATATGGAGTCCGTTCTATGGAATATACATTGAGCGCATAGAAAATGTACAAAAGCGTTTTATTAAATATTTATGCTATCACCAAAAAATTCCTTACAAGTCTGAAAACTATTTACAGCTATTTACAACGTCGTCAAATAGCTGATATAATATTTCTACTAAAAATTCTTAGTGATAAAATTGATAGTCCTACCCTTTTAGGGAAACTTAATTTTAATGTACCCCCTATATTACTTCGATATAATCCCCCTCTTAGCATACCAATGTCATCAACAAATTATCGGAAAAATAGTTTTATAGTGCGAGTGAGTAGACAATTTAATCAAGCCTGTAGGCAGCACGATATTGATCCTTTTACTTTAAGTGTACCTACAGTTAGGAAGCATCTAAGCCTGGACTTCTTTAAACCAAACAGTTGTTAATAAGTTTATAGTTAGTTAGTTTATATATTTAATTAGTTACCCTTTGTTTTCTATATTTTTTTAAATTGTTATTTGTTTTTAATTTGTTCACAGTATCTATCTGTATTTTATAGTGTCACTACAAGCGAAGACTTGTGACTGGCTCTCTGTCACATATTTTTTAATATATTTGCATATTTACCTGCTCTGTATTATTAGCTGTAAGTCTTCCATACAATAAATAAATAAATAAAAAAATATGAAGTTGCATGGCTTGAGATTCAGTGCTATCCCATGACTCGGTAATTAAAATAAGATATATTGTGGTGGGCAAAGATTGAAGAATGCATTTGAGCTTATCAAGCTTTCCTTTTTTGCATAAGATCCGAGCATTGAGGTATTGAAATCTGAGACGAGATTTGCTGGTTCTAACGTCGTGGTAGTTGGTAATTACTTGATAGGTATTACTAAACAAATCCACAGTTTTGGTTATTGGTGTTGTTAGTTTTTTGCCAATTTTTTTTGTTATAATAGGAATTTTGTATAATTATTTTATTGTGAGATCACTTTCTCCTTCATTTTGGCGACGTGCTAGTTCCTCCTTCAGATTTTTAAGGTAATTAGAGTTGGTAACCAGTGTTCTGCCCGTACCTCGATAGATGGCGCTGTGCTATTGTTTTGAATGGCGATATGTTTACGTTACCCGCGCGATGATTATAATCAACAACCAGAAACGCGAAATAATTTCGTTACACGCGTTATTATAGAAGCGCAGGCGAGATATGCTGTACTATCCACATTGGACAAATTAACACCTTAATCTTCACCGTGTCTCTTGCGAATAAATTTTCATTTCATTTCATTTCAATACGAATTATTTATGAAGTATACTATACAATTGTATCCACTAGTTGGATCTCTCTGGATCTTTGCAATAAATAGGAACTCTCGTATTTTGTATCAGTTTATGGTGTCCTAACTGTAAATCTTGTTTGATTCAACGTAACGTCACTTTGGGGATCAGTACAACGTCTGTTCATTACATTCCGAAGACCCTAACCTGGCTACCACTGCTACCAGTTGGAATCGCTTTAATTTTTTTTTTTTATTAGGAAGGTCTTGAGATGTTTCCGAAGGCGATTCAGGCATCTTTCGAGTTTGTGATAACCTACGCTGCTCTGGCGAGGGGAGGGTGATATTTGAGGGGATTTCTGCACGTATTAAAAATGTTTGGAATGGTCCTGATAGCGATGGGTAGGATTACCCGTCGTCCTAACAGCAGGTTGCAGACCCTCGCGAAGTGAGTGCGAGGTACCCCTGCTGCCCTGGGAGCTTCCACGCGTCAAGGAAGTGCGAATGAATGTGATCAATAGTTAATACTCATCGGGCGATGACGGTTACCTACAAGTACGGTTCACGAACGCCTGAGCGGAGGCGCGCCGCACCGCGCCAACCTGCTCTTTGAGTATTCAGTATGGCGCGCGTCCATCTATTCATTCTACTTGTGTATTAAAAACAAAATTAATATTATAGGTGAAGTACACCCGCCTGTATACTTCATATTTCAAAACCCCACATCTCCCTGTTAAACCATAATTTTATATGTTGCAAGCACAGATAATATAATATCCGCAAGTTACTAATTTTCAAATAATTTATTTAAGCATTAAGGGGCTCCGCTGTAGCGTGATGACGCCGGAGCAGCAGTGTGGTGACATTGCCACCAGCACCATATTGCTCGTCTGCCACCCAAGTGGTACAAAAAGAAACTTAATATAATTCTTATGCTATATAACCTTACTCGATAAATAGGCTATTAACACAAAAATATTTTTCAATTCGATATAAGTAGTTCGTGAGATTACCGCGTTCTACCAAATTACATTGGTGTACAGTAATTGGGTTGACAACAGTATTAATGCGGGTAAACTCGCATGGTAAATGAGCTACAACCGCAGGATGTGGGTTCGTGGGCGATAAGTCGTTTTTTTTAAATACATACTTCACACAAGAGTATTGAGATTGACTTAGTAACGTGCTAACATTTTGATAGATTGCATGAAATCGCGCATTCGTACAAACTTTGTTATCACCAAGGCTGGGTCCACACAGGTGGGCAAGTACCTAAAAAAATAGTTGCTAAGACTTTCCACATAATATCTCACCTCCAGGTAGAGTACGGTACGCCGAGTTTGTGTCTCTAAGATAGGTATTTACTAGATAGGTGTTTTAGTGAGAAAGATAAATTAATCAATGATCCATTACATTTTTAAGAAATCCTAGTCCACACAACGCATTGTTCAACGTATGCAGAGGAAGGTCGGGGTGCCGGCTGCGCAGCGCAGTTGCACAGCATGAATAGCTGTTGGTGTATTTAAGCAGTGATTTCTATTGAAAGTCTCCTCTCCATCACTACAGATAACAGGAATACACAAAATAATGCTATTCACTTAAAAAAATATATAAATAATAAAAAATACACCCCTACTTGCTGTTTATACTTAGTTGAATTTTTCACCTGAGTAGTAATCACAGAATCAATCAATAGGATTCTAGATGCAGTGTGATCTAATAAATCTTGTAAAGATTAAATGTTTACATACGTGTTGGTAATTTCTATCGACTATGCAGGTGGCAACATAAAACTATTTCTTTCTCTTGCTAAATTCCTCAGGTATATACCTACTCGTATATTAAGCCTTAGTAAGGTCCAAGTTAATATAAACACTTAATGCTTCGTGATCGGATAGTATTTTTTTTTTTATACCACTTAGTTGGCAGACAAGCACACGGCCCACCTGATGGAAAGAGGTTACCGTGACCTATGGACGTCTGTAACACCAGAGGAGTTACAGTCGCGCTGCCAACCCCGTAAGTACAGAGTTTCTGTGCCGTCAGTAGAAGACAAAGCCGGACAAGCCCTCCCACTGACAGTACAAATTCTCCAGTGAGCTCTGGCTACCCTACTCACCGCTGGGAACACAACACGAAGTTATTATAGCCGCGATATTCTGTAGGGCGGAGGTACTACCCCAGTCGGACTGCTCAAACTTCTGAAACTAGCATGTCAGTTTGTTTTCTTTGACCCATAACTATTTATTTAGTTATTTATGTAATCTGTGTCTGAAGCTCTCAAATTGTGAGTGGCTGAGTGAATATAGAAGCATACTATATATGCTTAGGTATATACTAATGCTATGTATATATCAGGTACCTTTCCTGTATACAGTGTATAGGTACCTACATACTAAACAACAGTAACAGCTAGACAGGGCGCGGCGACGGCGGCGGCGTGCGTCGGTCGGTGTTGTTTGTGCACTGCTATCTGTGTGTTGTGCTGGGAAACCGATAACCTAATGAACTACGCACTCAATTGGTCGATTCTGGACACTGAAGGGCAACTGCGTAGCTGCAGACGTGTTGATTAAAGCAGGGAAATTAAAACCCAGTCGCCTCTCTCGATTGTACTTTGTTAGGTTGGGGGTACTTGTTTGATAGAGGACATCAGCTACCTACCTACCTACGTCGTAAGCCGATGATATTATTGTGTCGGTACTACTTACTTGCTGTCAACTGAAAGTTCTAATGCTTCTGAGGTTCTGGAGTTCTACTGCTTTTTGACGTCAAAAAGATGTTATTACGTTGCACTATTTTGAGAAATAGTTTGAATTTAAGATTCTTATAAGTATAACAGAATATAATTCACAATAAACCTTGACTTGTTCTGAGAACAGAATCGCTTCGGGTTCGGGGCCGGATTGGACTTTTTTTATACCACTTAGTTGGCAAAGGCACGGCCACTCACAAACACGCGCCCAGTCAAACTCGTTCTGCCAACCATGTAAGAACAGAGAGTATTTGTGCCGCCAGCGCAGAAGTCAAATCAGGACAAGACCGGTCTTCCCACTGACAACACAAAATCTCTTCAGTGAGCTCTGGCTACCCTTCTCACCACCGGACAGCACGAGGTTATAATGGCTGCGGTATTGCATGGCGGAGGTACTTGCTTCTCCAGTCGGACTGCTCAACAGGCTATTTGACTAATTTTGTTTTTACTTTCGAAAAATGAACTATTCCTATGACAAATAGTTTTATAGATACTTGATTTTGAAAATTCTATTTCTTGCGCCGCCCGAAAACGCTCCACACAAAATCGTACGTGCTTGTGACGTCACGCGCTGGCTGCGCGTACTGCAAATGTATGGAGAATTGCGCTTGTATTGTATCTCGGTCTACGTTACGTTTACACGTATATAATAAATAACCCTTTATTGCTGTTAATATTACGTTTAGTTCACAAGTTATTAAATAAGTTGACAATCGTTTTGGTTTTCCTTTTTTAAATCAACAGCTTGTCCTTCGACAAAGGCCTCCAAAGACTTCCATCTGTCTCTATCTTTCGCTATCCTCATCCAATTCGGACCGACAACTCTTTTAATGTCGTCTTCCCTGCGTTTCTTTTGTCGCCCATTGCTTCTTTTGCCGTCTCTTGGATACCACTCTGATATTATTCTACACGTATATAATAGTTCATAATAAAAGTGACAGTCGCTTCTCGAAAAATATCAAAGTTCAGCCAAATCCGCAGTTAGACTGGTAAAGAGGACCCCAGACTCCGCGGTGAAGGCTTCGGTAGCGGCTGGGAATAACGCTCACGATGTAGGAGAAGAAGCACAGGATTAGTATTTTGAAATTGAATGAGGAGTCTAAAAGATATAAATGATACCCATTTATTTTTTTTGGCAAAGCACACTTTTCCAGAACAAGCTAATATCTTCTATTTCTTAGCGTTCCCAACGAGGATCACATTCGCATCGTATTCTGAGGTCGCATCCCAAGTTTTCCCCTCAGCGTCTGGGCTCCGCTTTACCAGTCTTACTGTGAATTTGGCTTATCATCGATATTTTCCATAGATGTTGGTGTGGCCACCGGGACCGGGACGGGCTTAACGTGCTCTCCGAGGCACGACCAGACCAATGCTAATAAGTAACTATATTCATGCATGCAAGTATTTGCACTGGGCCAGTAGTAGACCCATGACCCAGTCATAGAATAGACCCATCTATTCTATGACTGAGCGGGGATCGAACCCGCGCCTCCTGCGCCGCTTCCACTACCGCCACGCCACGGAGGCTGTCTGAACAAGCTAACAAACACATATCAACAAAGTCTAGGGAACAAGGACATTTCTAGTTTTTATTTAAAAACCCTTTCTTGTAATAGTGAGTGTTTTATATCAATAGAAGGGTAGTTTTATACCGTTTTTAATTTTAATTTTAATAAAAACATTCTCATATCAATTTTTTTTTTTTTTTAGAAAGAATTGAATAGTGCCAATATTGAGTATTACAACCTTCTATGATTAGGCACAAAAATAACGAGGTAGTAAGAAATACAGTAATTAACCGTACTTTAAACGTTTTTAATAATCTGTAGGACCTTCTAAAGCATTAGCAACAGCTCGACAACGGCGTGGCATACTTAGTATGAGATTGTCAATCATCGTCTGTGGAATATGGCTCCATACACTGCGAAGGTGTAAAAAAGTTGTTCTTCAGTGTTTAGATTTTCCAAAGAATCACTGAAAGCTCTTCTCCCAAGCAAATCCCAGGCATGCTCTATAGGATTGAGGTCGGCAGACTGAGCAGGCCATTCCAACGTCGTAATATTGTGCTCGCTTAACGCATTGACCTCTACCCTCGCGGTGTGTGACCGTGCATTATCTTGCATGAACTTAAAATCTTGACCGAACTGCTGTCGATGAGGGATTACCATGGGGTGTATAACCTCCTGAATGTATTGGTTTGCATTCAAATTGCCCCGTATCCAAACGAGGTCGGTCCTTCCACCAAGGCGAATTCCAGCCCATACCATGATTGTTCCACCTTGGTAAGGATGAACTTCTTGCGGATTCTGGAGACGACTCCGACGTCCAGGAACTCGCCATAACCGCACTCTTGTCGAATCAGGATGAAAACCGAAGCGAGATTCGTCGGAAAACAGAACCCGTGCCCATTGATGGTCGGTCCACTGTAAATGTGCGTTAGCCCACAATGAGCGACGACCTCGATTTCCACGTCGAAGAGCTGGAACCCTAAGCGGTCTGCGAGCATGAAGATTGGCTTCGTGTATTTTTCTCCTGACAGTTTGATCGCTAATAACCACTTGATGCTGAGACTGGAGGCCTGCGACCAACTGACGAGCAGTAATCGTGGGTTGCCGCCTTGCGGAATTTTGCAAGAAACGATCTTGTCGCGGGGTAGGAACCCTATTTCGTCCCCTGTGACGTTCGACAACATCCCCTGTAGACCTGTAGCGTGCCCATAATCTGCAAATTACGCTTGGTTGGGTGTTGACAGCACCCGCTACGTCGCGTTGAGTTCGTCCAGCTTGAAGCATACCAACAGTCCTTAACATCTCTTCGCGACTTAATTGATGACGTGACATGATGACTACAGTCACAAAAATGCACAAACCATACGTAAAAGACGTATTACTGATAATAAACGTTATTTACAATCAAAGAAAATAATTTTTATTTAGCCTCAGAGAAACTGCACAATCAAACACTTTTAAAAGTTTTCCCTCTATATTCGAAAATCATTACTTATTTAAATTAATTTTTAAATTTCGAACAACTCTGTAATCTACTTTATTCTATTTTTATTTATTTGCTGCCAGTTATTTGCAAAACAAGATTTACACGAAAAAGAAAATTGGGGTCATCTTGTTCCCTAGACTTTGTTGAGGTGTTTATTAAGCAGTAGGTATTGGGAAGAATCGACGACCTTGTCAAATAACCTATTGGAGGAGGAGGTCATTGCTCTGAATTTAGATAGAATACCACAAATTATAATAATCATAATGTCTAGTGACATCTCGTCGTAAACAAAATGGAAATCAGATTTGGACAAAGCGGTTCACCTCGCGGCCGCAGGTCGCGGCTAGCGGCGCGGCGCGCGACCTGCGGCGGCGGCGCGGGCGGTGCCTACTGCGCGTTATTTGTACATGTTACGTCATTTCTGTATAAATCACGAATGTGCCTACTTAATGTAATAGATAATTTATTACTTTAAATAACATTCGGTTATCGAGGCGCCCCGAGTGGCCGGCCGCGATTTTCGTTATTTAACATGAATTTTTATCGACAGAGGTTATCTGTGCGCGCTTGTTGTTATAACGTAACAGATAAGAAACGGGCACAAACTGCTCCGACTGTATTGTTCACCATGTTTAATTCTAAATTATAAACCGCGACACGGTAGGGTCGGCAGGTAGCCTCCACGAGGTGCACCCTGGTCTACGGAGACGGCTTCCCAAAGGAAGACGCTGCCGCCTGATACAAAATTGCAATCGAATTTAGAACTTCTTCTTTTAAAAAAGAAGAGATGACAGTCGCCGCAGCAGTGTGTGCGCAAGCGCACTGCCAAGTCGCAGGAATGGAGCACGTCGCGTCGCCGTCGGTGGCTGCAGGCTATGTGCACCACGTGGTTTGGTGGACCAACATCGGCGGGCGGCCTCTGTGGCGTGGCAGTAGAACGTTCAACTGCTACGCAGGAGGCGCGGGTTCGATTCCCGCTCTCAGTGCAAATATTTTTATGCACGAAAATGTGTATTTTCATTGGTCTGGATGTATGTATGTATACCTATAGATACATAGCTGGATAGATAATTCTTTATTGTACACCAACAGATTTACAGTAGTACAAGTAGATAGCATGTATACAGTTCAATGTACAATGGGCGGCCTTATCGCTGAAGAATTGACAATATTATATACGTATTTACAAAAAAGAAGTATTTAAGTACCTATGTTTGTCATGCATTCTAGATTCCATAACACAAGCTAGTTAAGCTGTGCTTACCATTGGTCTAGACAGCGTTGTGTAGAATGTTGTAGAATATTTTTATTATTATTGTGCCCCTGGCGCCAGGGCCTCGTCCGTTACTCAGCAATACCAGTTCGTAGGGGAGATTGACCTGGCCTCAAGGATCTTAGTGGGGACCCATATCTACACTCAATATTATTTCTATACATCAAAACTCTCTCTCTGCTTACCCCACTGGGAAAGAGGCGTGTATGTATGTATGTCAAAAGTCAGTAGTTAACTCTAAAAGTAGTTTAAGGCCTAAACATGAGAGGAAATGGACGCGTATTAACCACTTGGACAAAACTTCCGCCAGAGGAATGTATAATTGCCGCCGCGGCTGCGCCATGCGCCATGTGTCCTGTCCATCGAACTACTTGAGCACTTACTGACTCACTACAGCGTGCGTGGGGGGCAGGGGCTACTTACGTTCTACGAGTACGTGTTGCAAAACTCGGCCCACAGCGAGCATGTGCGACGTCGGCTGCATATGACAACCTCTCTTTATGCTTAGCGGTAAGGTTCGACTTGTAAGTCGGAGGTAGCGGGTGCGATTCCCGCTCTGTGCAAATAACGTGTAGGTATGTAGTGTGAATAACAGCCGCGGACAATCCGACGTAACAGTGTGACTCGTTTGACATTATAATATTATATAATGATGACAGAACAAACCGAGATTT
Organism: Eilema griseolum; assembly: GCA_963662185.1. Classification (NCBI taxonomy): domain Eukaryota; kingdom Metazoa; phylum Arthropoda; class Insecta; order Lepidoptera; family Erebidae; genus Eilema; species Eilema griseolum. The sequence goes on from OY759240.1 coordinate 27,832,190, forward strand.
TTGTGCAGTTAATTACTCTGTTATTGCACAAATCTATATGCGTGATAGATTTTCAGTAAAGTGTTAGAGCTCGCGCTGATAATCCAACTGCAACTGAGTCGAAACTACGTCAAATAATGATGCATAAAATGTCCATAGGTACCAACTCATTAACAACCTTTCACGCAGCAACCCTTCACGAGCTCCATCGGTTCGGATGTTCTGTTTGGATCCCTTAACCCTCCTATAGGGGATCGTATCAAACAATACTAAAATTATCACTCACCTCATTGATTAATATAAGGATGGATTTTTGTCAGTTGGTTCCGACCTAACCTAGGAATTCAATGATCACGGCTTATCCACTAGTAGGTACCTAGCTAGGTACCGTTTTTGGGAATTGTGATCCAGTTTAAGTCTGTCGTCGTTGCATACATTTGTATTTTTATTACAGGAAAGCATAGGTTATTATAACACAGAGCAAACGTGTAATAAAAGTTATTAAAAGAATCGACGGGCCATCATCACATCAGGCGGCAGTCGCCAGTGGCCTCACACTACTCGATGGGCAGCTAATGAATGTATAAGCTGCTACTTACCTATAATTTGATGAATTTCCACATCTATGAATTTTACCTATGTATAAGGTGTAACAAAACTAACTCTCGGAATCAGTTTCGGTAACTATTCATTTATTATTTAACATAACGCTCATGTTTGTATGCTAACAGTCTATGTCTAAGACTACCACGGGGCCGCAATTTGGAATTCGGAGATTCTAGTGTCGTGAGACGCGCGCGACGCGGCGGCTCATGAAACTTACCTACAGGCATCCAAAGGCCATTGACTTCTAAAAGGCAGCTGCTCACTGCAACTCATTTCATAGTACTGTGCCCATGTGCTAAATATATTGCTGTGATACCTACGGTGAGCATAGGCACTGGCAGTGATTTTAATCTTTGCAATTGAATTTTAGAGAATTGAGTCACCCGATATTTTTTTTCCTATAATACCATTTATTTGTCACTGTAAAAATGTTTTTATATACCATGCTTACTATATCAAGTTATTGTCTGATATATATTGTATATGTATTATATTTATGTATATTATATTTATTATTTGTATGTATTAGAAGATTACTTTATTATATGTATTTATGTGTGTATTAGATATAATATACACACTATTTACTTATTTATGACATTTCTATTGTAAAAGTACGCCAAACAACTACCACTCATTCCTACAACTTTAATCACCATCCAAAAATTGCCTGGCAGAAATCGCTTAAAGCGATAAGGCCGCCTATTGTACTGATTCCTTGTTATAGACTTTGTAATGATATTTATTAATGGTGTACAATAAAGTATATAATAAATAAATAAATAAATAAATTGTCTTTACACCAAAATTGATATCTAACACAAAAGTTGGATATCAAGTTATTTTTATTTTTTATTTATCATTTAGGTGTTGCACAATTGTTTGTTTTTGATTTGGCAGTACATATAATTCTTAATTTTCACCCTTCTTCCGCCAAACCCCCTTTTAATGGCAAAACAACGTGTTCCGGGTCAGCTTAGATCCGAATAAAAGAAAACAAAAAATGCTTTAAAAACAATGATCAGATTTTATCCCAATTGCACAAATTTTGTAAACGAACTTGTTCAGCATTACTGGGACAAGATTCAGGCAGTTGTTCTCAAACTTCTCAGAGTTGGGGACCCCGAGTACCCTACAGACTATGTCGTTCCACTACCAAGTGTCCCTGCCCCGTTTGCGTCCACCCTTAGGCATCTAGGCACCTACCACAGAACAAGGGTAACAGAAGATTTTTAGCAGGTAGTTTACGAAAGCAATATAATGCCATTTAGATAAATCGTCACATTAAGTAGGTAGGTACCTACTTACTTACCTACTCGACTCACACATACAAATGCGTCCCAGGTGGGCACTTATTTATGTATGTATGGAGGAATATGGGTATTTTTGATTTCGATTAGGTACTGCCGAGGTTTGTGTAGAATATTTAAACGCAATATTTCTATTTTGTAATTATATTTTAAAAAATATGGCACTCCGGGAATACCAAAAGAGGTGAAAACAGTCTGTAGAACAACAAGTATTAAGAATGCTCAATGCGGTTAAAATCTCCAGTGTACAGGCTACTTTACAAATTATAATTTGTAATTAGGTACCTACGTACGTACTTGTACTTACTAGATGTAAAACAGCTGTACCTGTAATATTTCCGGGACAGTGACGCATGACGCAGGCAAATAATAATGAGGACACAATTTTATGTAAAACGTTGAACACCGACAATACCTACCTATGTAAGTACTTAAACTAATTAACTAATGTTGTTTACATGGATTACGCAGTGTGGTTCATGTTGATCTAAGTATTACAAAACAATACATTCTGGGGAAAAGTGGCATACGACCACGGCTATCCTTGATATTTTCTTGTTTCATAGTTTAGGTAGGACACGGCGGTATTTCCGCCCAATTGAGCAGTCCGACTGGGGAAGTACCTCCGCCCTACAGAATACCGCGGTTATAATAACTTCGTGTTGTGTTCCCGGCGGTGAGTAGGGTAGCCAGAGCTCACTGGAGAGTTTTTGTGCTGTCAGTGGGATGACCAAAGGCTTGTCCTGCTTTGTCCTCTACACTGACGGCACAAAATCTCTGTTCTTACAAGGTCGGCAGCACGGATGTGACTCCACTGGTGTTACACACGTTCATACGTCATGGTAACCACTTTCCATCAGGTGGGCCGTGTGCTTGTCTGCCACCTAAGTTGTATAAAAAAAAACGTGATTTGTTTTTAGCTGTCGGGTTTTAGTTTTTAAACACATTTTTTGTAAATTCATAGATTTCCGAAAAACGCCTCACCCGGTTGTCGAACCGACTTACCTAAACTATAACAATTATATTCAAATCAAATCAAATCAAATTCATTTATTTGCTAGAACATGGTGTATAGAGGTGGTATAATAACAGTGTAGTTCGCTCATATTCTGCCATGTGATGGCGTGCAAATTTATTACATTTGTCAATTTCTTAAATCTACATTAAATCTATTACCATTATGTATTTATTATTATTATTAATTAACATCATTATTAAGGATATTTATGTGTGCCTAAACATAAACTTTCTCTTTCATGGATTTCCCGTTATTCAATTTACCAGGTTTGTTACAGAAATGTGTGTATATATCGCAGGTTTATAAGTGCCTGGTTAATGGCAATAGGCTCGCCTATTACCATTAAAGATCTTTAAATGTAACTTTGCTTCTTTTTAAAAATAAGGGAACGTTTCATTTAAATGAAATTAGCTACCTCCGATATTTAGAGTACTTTCCTACATATTATATCAAAATATAATTATTTCATTGTCAACTACCTACTGTTACAAACCAAATAATAATGACTAGTTACCATTTCGACGACCTGACCGAGGGACATGTCGGCGAGCGCAAACTCACCCACTTTGCGCCATTATGGACTGGAATTCATTAGGTACCAGCTCACGTGTTTCCTTCCTGCTACAGCCCCGGGTCCCTCATGCAGGGTGTGAAAAAGCATAATATGATGAGGCCGTCAAGCTGAGTGTCGCCTTTTTAACATAGTAAATTTATGTAATGATTTCTGTTATGTATGAATGAATTGCCGTGTCCTATTTAAAAAAAGGGGCCGTTTTACTACATAAGCTTTTTTAAACCTACTTCAAAAATAGGACGGTTCTTAATTTGTCCGAATCTTTTTTTTACAAGCTTTTTATTAACTTGCAATGTATTTCACGGATGTATGTAGGTATGTTTGTATTCATTGTTTGGGTCAAATCTTGCAACTCGATTTTTAACAGATATCGTCAACCGATTCTGATGAAAATTTGCAAACACTTCACAATGTAGCTGTTCTGATGGTGGAGTCGGAAGGTGACCGTAGGCACTCTCTCTGTGCCTTTTGGTGGGACAACCATAACCCTTGACTAAGTTTCTGTGCGTAAAGGAGTCGAACTACTGGTAGCTTATAGATAGTAGCACCACAGTCTAACGACTAACACTACTGTGGTAATACTATGACGATGTCATGCCCCCAGTGCATAATTGGTTCTATGGTTCTATTCGCTGCAAACTGAATAACAAAAACTACATCGAGAAACTCGCGGAAACTCGTACTCCTGAACAAAGTGAGACGTTTTTTCACGCCGGAACAGCGGTGTCTTCGCTCCTGCGTGGAATACTGCTCGCACCTCTGGCATGGCTTCACGAAATATCTACTAGATGCTCTCGACAGGTTGTAGCGATGCGCGGTCTGCGTTATTGAGAATCCTGAGGACACGAACACCCTCGAGCCTTTGCAGATGCGTAGAGATATTGCTTCCTTGGCAGTATTTTACCGTCTCTACCAATGTGAGTGTTCTGATGAGCTCTTCCAACTAATCCCACCCTCCTTCCTACAGTCCTGGGTCCTTTAAGTGGGGCGTGAAATAGCATCTGATGAGGCCGCCAAGCTGAGTGCCTTTAGATTACCATCAGGCGAGGTGAAGTCAAGTTGGCGTGTCCTAGATTAAAAAAATGCCTTTCGTTACAACATGATACTAACGCGATATTTTTCATCCAGTTTTTCTAAAAAAAACTTGATATAACTTCATCTCCTCACACCTAGAACTGTTCATAAGGAGAGATTGCCATGCATCGTCCGTCCGTCCGTCCGCGGTATAGCTCGATATTCTTTTTGGTAAAAAAAATAATTCTATTAGTATTCAGTAGAAAGTTGTCATTTGGCATGAGTTGTCTGATTGACAAACATTTAAATTGTATACATAATATATTCGTAATCAGTATAGTTCATAACATACCTACAAAGAACTTGCTTTTTAACCAACTTCAAAAAAGGAGGAAGTTCTAAGTCGATGGATATTTTTTAAGCTATATTTGTTACGCGATATCAAAGCCAATTATGACCGGACTTTTATTATTGTTGCGGTGTTCGATAGCGCATACTTTCAGAGTGGTCCCATATCCAAATCTGAATCTGATGCTGAGAGCCTGGAGAAATCTGGAGAAACCTATTAAGTCGGTGCCTAGTATGTTTGCTGTGCCTGAACTACTATGATGCATGATGCAATTTTAAAATGGTCTCTCGAGCTAGGCACCGACTTCTAACAGATCAGTAAACTGTAAATTGAGTTGTTTTTGCTTTTCAGTGCCTTTATTTTGTTTATTGAAGTTGGTTTAACTTTTTTTGCTAAAAACTTTGTGAGATTTTGCCACTAGCTGCCCGCGGCTTCGTCCTCGTGCAATTCGGATTCCGATCCAACATTTTGTGTGCGAAAGTTCCCTCGGATACCTACCACCCCCGTCGTTAGGAGTGGTTATGTTTAACTCGGACCGACTAAACCCGCATGCCATTTAAAGTCTTCAGATACTAAGGTATATAAGATTGCCTAGAGTAGAGCATATCCCGCGTTCCTCGGCTGACCCTGGGTCATCTACGGTTTTAAGATGGCCTCCTCAGGAGTGGGAAGCACGGAGTCCCTAACGAATCCCTGAAAGGGAGAGGTCGACGTGATGGGGGAAGGAGCACCAGTAACCACCACGACTGCGCTCAGTGACCAGTCTGCCCCTTGCCCGCTTTCCACTATGCCCTCTGGTAGTGGGATGGGCATGTGAGAAGTCTCTGAGCAGTAATACAGTATAATTGACAATTTCGATCTAAATAACATGCCCAGCGTATCTAACGTATTTAATTGAATAAGGAATACTTTAACTGTATTGTTAAAAATAGCTTCGAAAATGACACATTTTTTTACAATTTGTAAAAGATAAAAATGTTTACAGTGGGTTTTCCTTATCAGATAGATATAAGCTATCGTGGACTTTTATGTGGATCTTTTTAAGTTATACATTTATTGAGAATATAAATATCTTTATGTCAGTGATTAATAATGCAGCTTTCTAATAGAGAAAGTTTTCGAGTCTATTCGAAAACAAATCTTAACACTTTATAATATTAGTATAGATGTATGGAAACCTGCCAGATTTATTGACATTTACGAACACGGCTCCGCTCCCTTTAGCCTACAACCTTCGTCAATAAATGGTGTATTCAACAGAAAAAGAATTTTTCAACTGGTAGTTCACAAACAAGCTCTTCAGCTTTTTAATATTGGTAGGTATTGATAGTAATTCTAAGTTGTAATCTATAGGTCCTTTTGTAAACCTTGGTCGTTATGAGACCAGCCCCTTTCTCTTGATCCTTACTCAGTCCCGTTTACGTCATGAACATGTAGTTGGTACCTAGATCCGCCACTCACCACGTGCTGACTGATAAAGATAAAAGACACTAGCTAATCCGAAGCCTAACGAGCAGGTCGCGGTACCCACACCACACAATAAATAACACCTATCACTTCTGCAGATACCTAATGCTATGCTGCAGTCGATATTGGAGGGGGATGGGTGATTCGACTCACATGAAGCTCTTAGCCGACTCGACCCGTGGCTGAGGCTAACAGTTTGTTCATGCGGACATCCCTTCGGTTATGTCGGACTCGAACTGAATAAAACAGCACGCCGGCTCGTCTTCAGATGCCGGGGAGTGAGGTTGCCCATAAAGCACTTCCCTCACTCCCCGCCTGACCCAAGTCAGCTCCGGTTTCGAGATGGCTCCCTTGGGATGGATTCCAGGTCCTTGACTGACTGTCGCGGGTCCTCGACTGAATGACTAATGAACCACGCAAACAACAGATGCCTAGCTACCGTTAATGAGAGTACGCTATCAGATGTCGCCGCGCCCACGCCTCCGCAGCCTCAGCTCAGGTCAATATTTGGTAACGTTATACTAATTATTCAATAGGTACGGCGCGCGACGGAGCCGCCCTGGCCTTATTGCTCCTTATGCAAAGTCGCAAAGGGCCTGCCCACATCACGCCCACCTTGTCAACCGCTGTTGGTTAATTTGTTAATGTATTCACAATTAATTGGACTAATCCAAGCGCTAATTATCTCCACTATCACGGCGATAGTCCCGATCCCCGAACTCCCGTACTTCCGGACTCACGATACCACCCAAAGCCCCAAATTTGCTTTGATCCTCCATAGGTCACGGTAACCACTTTCCATCAGGTGGGCCGTGTGCTTGTCTGCCAACTAAGTGGTTTAAAAAAAAAATAAAAAAAATCCTCAACAGTGAGAGAGAGGATTGCCTGCGCCAGAGCCAGAGTGTGCCGTGAACTGCCGTGGAGCAGGCGGGAGCTATTCCCGCTTCCGCCCGCTCCACGTAGTGGGCTATGGGCCATTCAACAACTCGGTAATATGAAACTTACCGCGAGTTGGCACCTTTCGTTCAAGGGGAGTGCCCAGCGGCTCCAAGATTAAAATTAAATATTTTAATTTTTGCTTCTAACAGATCAGGATATACTGTAAATTCATATATTTTTCGCTTTTCAGAGCGTCTATTTTGTTTCTTGAAGTCGGTTAAAGTTTTATGTTCATTTTTTTTATTTTTTTAGTGAGCTATAAGTTTATAACCGATTCATCTTCCATAGTGCGCTTAGGTCGTTACCATCAGTTTAACATCGTGAGAGAATGATTTGCAGAGATAAATAGGTACTCAAATTAAGTTATGTAAAAGTAACAGAAACAGTATATTTGCTTATATTTTGATGATTTCCCTACATGGCGTCATCTGTCTCCCTGGATACTGTTATTCGATTCTGACACCCCGGACCAGGAATCCACCATCCCACCCTTAAATTTCCAAAAAAACAAAGATACTCGTTTCGTAAATTACGACTTTTACATACAACGGTTCATCGCCTATTTAGCCCCCTTAGTGTTACTGGCATTGGGCTGTGTGAAATTTTGAAAAATGCTGATACACATATTCGTTTATGGCTCTACTGGGGAACACACTCCCTATCAGGGCCACTTAGAACACGCCTACTTGTCTTGTTATATGTACCTAGGTTATAATTTTATGTATTATGATGTGATACATAAAATTAGATATAAAACAATTTACCGACAGGAACGTTTGTATAATTTCTTATTTGAAATACATAAATTTACAGTTTGGTTAGAATTAACTGCAATTGATTGACTGGAACCGGAAACCCTGATATGTGTACGTACGCTCTCCCTGGCCCACTGGTGGCTCTAATGACATTTTATCATCTTCCACCACTAATCAAAATAGTGTACCTACCTATAACCGCATTTTACACTTATTGAAATACACCACTTATATATATATATATATATATATATATATATAACATAACATAACATAAACTCACGCCTATATTCCCCGAAGGGGTAGGCAGAGGTGCTAGCACCCACATTTCGCCAGTTTATGTTTAGGTCCCAATGTAATAGGTGGCGAGCCTATTGCCATTAACCGGGCACTTATAAACCTGCGATAAATACACACATAACTTCGAAAAGCATCGAAAAGTCATTGGTGTGTGCCATGGTAAACCTGGGATCGAACCCGAGACCTCGGTCTCAGCAGTCCATTACCCATACCACTAGGCTATATATATATAAGTATATATATATATATTTTACGGATACAGCATGAGAATGACAAACAGGATAATTATCAATCAATCAATTAGCCCACGGTAGTCCACAGCTGGACAAGGGCCTCTCCCAAATCTCCATGTCAGGGGACCTTAACTGGTAGAGCACTACGTCATATTATCGAAACGATCCAAGGTCCCCCCGACAATGAGAACGCTTGCATCAAAATATGTATTAAGTACTAGGTATATCAAAGTTGTAGGACTAACTAACACAACTTATTTTCGACTTTTTAGGGGTTGTTTTTAGTGACGGGGTTTTTTAAAATTTCTAATTTAATTTTTATTTTATACTTATTAAATTGATCTACTCGTCAAGCTCTTTGATTTGATACCCATATTGAGGACGTTGTGAAATAAAATGTAATTCGCCATTTTGTGGTGGCGGCCATCTGGTGACGGATTTGAAATTTGTCATATTGTATGGTATTCTACTAGTCAAGCCCTTTCATTTGATACCCATATTGAGGGAGTTGAGAAATATATGTACTCCGTCATTTTGTAGCGGCGGCCATCTTGGACCGATTTTTTCATACATATCTAAGAAAACTCCCGACTAATATACCTTTCAAACATATAAAACTAAATCCAGATCGGTTCATCGGTTCATCCGTTCAGGAGCTATGATGCCACAGATGATGTAAAAAAATTATAAACGACTTATTTAGCAAATACGAACTAAACCTTAGATTCAATATAGTGGAGAATGGAACGAACCACGCAAAACCAAATGTGACAGACTGCCAGTGACCTCCCCCAAAGGAGTTCTGATATTGCTACTAGAAATTTTTCCTATGACAACAATAATCAAACAAAGATTCGGGTTATTTTTTAGGGTATACGTAAGTACATACATACATAAAATCACGCCTGTTTCCCATATGGGTTGGCAAGTAGATCGAAAAATATCGATCCTAGGGAAAAATGATGTAGACTAAAGTTATAGGAAATTTAATTCTAAACCACGTTGTAGTTACCGCCTTAAAAATTAAATGACTTATTTTTTAGTAAAGTGCCCTTAAATTCAAGATGGCGAAGAAAGCAACAAACCGAATACCACGTAACACTAAATTTAGACTGCTAGTGAGTGAGTGCAGTGACGTGACTGGCGACTGACAAGTCAGTAAAATGTTCCTAGGCCGAAACTGATGTCAGTGAGAAGCTGCTATACAAACGTATTTTCAAATAAGCAAATACCTACAGTTCAGTTCAGTACAGTTCTATTGAGACTTTGAGAGTTCTCTTGGATTGCAGCGCTGCATCTCGTCTCTGTTTAGTTTTGTATTCTGGTGTACTAAAATTACCTATAGCATAGATAGAGCTCAAATATATATTTATTTTTCTTTTTATATAGGACACGCCAACTTGACCTCACCTCGCCTGATGGTAAGCTAAAGGCAAAGTCTCAGGAAAGAGGGTCACCATTACAGACACTAAGTGTTACAATGGTGGCACTCAGCTTGGCGACCTCATCAGATGCTTTTTCACGCCCCGCTTAAAGGCCCCGGTAGGAAGAAGGAAACACGTGTGCTGGTAATGAACTCCAGGTCTTGGTGGTGCGGCAAAGAAAAGAGTCTCCTAACCGCTTGGTTCTTGCTCGTATATTCTGCACAGTGTGAGGGTGACATCTAAGGCCTGCACGTGTTGTCCTATGTAGGAAAGGAGATGGTGGGATTAGTTGGTATATGTAGAAATCTTATCTTATCCTTGGATCCGCCTTTATCCTTGGATCGTTAAGCAGAGGTGAATGAACACCCACATTTCACCAATAATTGTATTCGGTCCTACGTAATAGGGGGTGAGCCTATTGCCGTATTCCGGGCACTAATTGTTGACTCGAGCCATATATCTGAGGCAGAGTCTGTGCTGTGTATATCTGTCTGATGTTAAACAGCCCTATCCCTTAGTCGCCTTGTACGACACCGCATGGGAAGAGATGGGGTGGCCCTAATTCTACTCTGCCGGAAACCACGCAGCAAGGTAGTGGATTCCATGTCCCATTTAACACGAACGGACATTTTATTACTTTTAGTCAACTAGGTATACATAAGTAATAGATATAATAGGTATTTCAAGAGGCGCATGCGGCGTCGCACATGTCATGTGACTGAATAGTGAGTGGCGCGAGAGTGCATGTTCAGACCTGCCGATGAGCGAGCGAGAAAGTGCAGCCAAGCGGAAGGGCGGACACTCCACTCACTCGACCGAGTGAGTAGAACGGGGGCCGAGCTACTCTCTCGCCGTTTTGCTCGGTAAAACGGCCGGCCCATTACTTGGCGCTGTTCACACGTACCGCTGTGCAATTCTCTAAGTATACAGCATCGAGCGCAGCGCTGCGACAGCTTTGATAGAGATTGCCATTGGTCGGACTGGGTGACGTCACAGCAAATCGACCAATGACAATCTCTATCAAGGCTGTCGCACCGCTGCGACAGCTTTGATAGAGATTGCCATTGGTCGGACTGGGTGACATCACAGCAAATCGACCAATGACAATCTCTATCAAGGCTGTTGCAACACTGCGACAGCTTTGATAGAGATTGCCATTGGTCGGACTGGGTGAAGTCACAGCAAATCGACCAATGACAATCTCTATCAAGGCTGTCGCAACACTGCGACAGCTTTGATAGAGATTGCCATTGGTCGGACTGGGTGACGTCACAGCAAATCGACCAATGACAATCTCTATCAAGGCTGTCGCAACACTGCTGTAGGTATACTTAGAGAATCGCACAGCCGAAAATCGGTCATGTGAACAGCGCGCCACACCACTCGTTGCGTGTGATGGATCTTCTGCAAAGAGGCGAGCTGGTGGTGTTTCGAGGAAGAAACAAAAGCCCACTGTATGTACTACCATTTACACTGAGTGGTTCGCCATTGGTAAGCCGTAAGAATTCAAGTACCTACATGTTGAGAGAAGACTTAAACCCTCTTATATAATCTTTGACTTAAAGGACGATTGTGATATTGAGAGGGAGCGTAGGGCGTTGGTCGTGTGTGGGGGGAATGAGTTGGCTCGCAAGTTTACACTATTCTCTATACGGGTTACAATCATAGTGTTCAAGGCTTTTTGCCACTCGGCAAGTTTTTATACAAGTAGCCTGTGGACCACATTTAGGTACTCAAAAATCGTAGATTACTCAAAAAGCGTATGTAATATAATAACGCCTTTAGAGTGCTGCTGGGGTTGCCGATATACGGCTTTCTACTCATGTGCCGATACTGCAGTGCATCTCAAATATTTGCAGCGAGAAGCACAGATGACATTTTTCCGCTCATGCGCAAAAGAGTGGCGTGCTCTAGCAGCATGTTCAAGGTGTTCGCAGGCAGTATGGAAGGAGCTGTGATGCGTCGGTTCACCAACTCACATGTTAGGCGTGCCACTTGGTGAACCTATCAACAGAATCTAATGAATAGTTTATGTTGCATGTCATTACTTTTTATATGTGTGGATTTTAGTTGTCTGAATAAATTAATGAATTAAAATTAAATGAAGTAAATATACAGTGTATACGTACCTACTAAGTACTCAAGGAGTAGGTACCTACCTTAAGGAAGCAAGAAGCAACTGTGAAGCGTGTTTGATAATAAGAAACGATGATAATATTTTTTCGCGAAAACGATGATATTGATGAGGAAAGCCGTTTGTGTCAACAGCAGTCACACACACGCACACCGCAGTCGCCAGTCGCGTCCTGGTATTATCGTACAGTTATAAGTAGTTTAATCCCGTAGAGTTACTTATCTGATTGTTAATTTCCTTTATCGCGAAAATTACACCTAGGTATGTACCTACCTAGGGAACTAAATTATTTCGATGTCTCGATGACATTCTGTTCTGAAAGTCAGTTTAATTTTTGTTTACTGTGTGATAAACGATAACGTGGCCAGTTGAGTGCAAGTGGTGCGAGCTGCGAGCGCCCGCGCCATGCAAGCAGGTAAGGTAACGTGCACGAGTGAGGTGATGAGGTGAGGTCGCGAGGTGTGCACTGCGCGGTGTGTTGTGCTGTGGCAGGCGCGGCAGTGACTTAGCAGGGTTCCGAGTCTACTAATTTTATGCCATAATAAAACCATTGTCATACAACTGACACTACAAACAATACCATTTAACATTTAATTTTACAGTTATGCTGTTGGCTGTAAAATTAAATGGCATTTTGTAGAGTGAATGAAAAGTTACCATCAACTCTTTTTCATTTAAATTTGAACTTGATTTTTATATCAATAAAGCCTAAAATGTAATGTTATTTTTTGCAATGACAGCGGTTTTGTTATGATATAAAATTAGGAGAATCGGGGGCCGGTAAGTCTGGGGCGCGGGCGCGGGCGGTGTGAGTGTGGTGACGCGGCGCGGAGGCGTGTCACGCGCGGGGGCTCGCCGGCCGGGCGGCGTGACGCGCGCGACACGACACGGCACGGCGACGAGACGACACGCGACGACTCGATAAACTTGTATGTGCTACTGCTAGGGCTTGTCTATTAATAAACTGCACCGGAAACGCGGCGGTAGCGGACGGTGTACGAAATACCAACACTGACGCAGGTAGTTATAAGTTGTGTACTTAAAATAAATGATATTAAGTACTTATACATTACAAGTGTTTGCGTCTATACCCAGTGGCGCCTAGTACAGTGTAGTGTAGGTGACCGCACTTGTTTAAACAGTGCCTCTGGGCTCTGCGCCACGCCAGCTGTGCACGCTCTGTACCTGCTCTAGTATTCTAGTAAGCTCTAGTAGTGCATTAGAAGCACGCGAACTCTAGTCTAGGCACCTACCTACAATCGATCTAGGTACTACCTACCTCTACTACGAATAGTCGTCACCTGGTGTATCTCAAGTTCTCGTTGGCTAAATGTAGGTGTGCAGGTAAAGTACGCGCATTGCGCTGCACTGGCGCCGCTGCCTCCTGGTCCCACGCAAACCAGGTTGTCACACCAGTGTAACAATCAGGAATTTCTTCGTCGCCTATATCCCTTAGAGTCAATTCACTACAACAGTAACATAGACGGAACGCATAGAAATAGCGTGTAATGTTAATATTACTACTTAGTTCTAATGTTTCTCACCTCCGGCAAACTACAACCCACAGACGGCGTGCGTTTTTAGTCGTTTCGAATCCGATATAATCACCCCCGCCGTCAACGTAAGTATCCGAGGGGATTTTGCGCACGAGAAATGCCTTGGTGAGATCCGAGACGGCAGCGTGCTGTTTTAGTCGGTGTGTGTGCTTTTATTTAACAAAAGTAACGTCGCACCACTACAAGAGCTTGCGCCTATGTATTGCCTACCGCAGTAGTACTATTGCTGTACCGTGCGCCGTGTGGTCGCGCGCCAGAGTCGGCACAGTGGCTCATGGCGTACCTAGGCGCCGCCGCCGCCGCCGCCGCCGCCGCCGCGTGGCGTATTCAGTGTGGACGCGCACTGACACTAGTAGGTTACGGTTCACCTAATTGATAAAGAGTTGAACGACTGCCTTTGGAAGCAAATACTTTTTGAAGATAGCATTAGGTAGGTAGTTATTAGTTTACTCCTTAAAAATCTAAAAAAGAATATATTTTTAGAATTTGAAAGGTACAAAACTTATTCTCTCCCTCGCTTAGGGAGGACACCAGGATTGAAAATATACTGATGTCAAAAAGCCGGGTAACCAGTATCTGGTGTGAATTTGAATCGAAAAGCCGGTGCCTACAATATGGCCGGTTGGAGACGTTGATGTCCTAGGCGAGGCGCGGCGTGGGGTGGCGGCGCGAGCGCGCCGCGGCCAGTAGGTGGTGCCAGACGCGGCACTGGCGAGCGGCGGCCAGCCGGCAGCCAGTCCGCTCCGCTACGCCGCGCCGACCGCACGCCTCGCCGCACGAGCCATGGCACGACCACGAGACGGTCAGTACCTCCACGGGGTTTCACGTGCATTTATAAATATAATCCATAAATGGGAGCCGCTCGCCCCCGTCTGTGGCCGAGTGGCTGCACCGGGACCTGGCCGTCCCGTCCCGAACGTATCGCACGGCTATTTTTGTATTATTATTTTATAAACTTATTGTGGATTTATAAGTGCCCAATGTACAATGTTAACGGTCGAATATGAGGTAATATACCTAACTAGTGCAGTTAAACTAATATTTTCCTTAAGTCTTCATTAACTAAGTATGTACTACATAGTTAGATATTAATATTTAGAAAGGAGTGTGAACGAACTATCAGTTTCGCGGCAATAGTAAACGAAAACATTCCCAAGCGTGTCTCTATCATTCCGTAAACCACTATTTAATTTACTTACCTACTAAGTATAGATTAATATATTTACCTACAGAATATACCTACCTAACCTAGAATATAAAATGTTAAGTTGGTGAGTGTACGCTGCAAAAACTTATGGTCAGAAGACATTGTAGACAATTGTGTTGTAGATACATTGTATCACAATGTCTACTAATTATTTTGATAAAGTAGACTTTATGTTCTTAAGTCCTGACAAAGTTCCGCATCGATGGAACTCAATGTCTTGACACGATACAGATGATGATGAGAGATAGTTTTTAAGTGCCGTAAAATGGGGCGAAGAGAAATAAAATTGTCGTTGGATTTTTAAATATTATCTTTTTCTAGTGGTATCTATCTAACCAGATGAGTATTAGATAATTATTTTGAGCTAGTCCATAGTGTCACTGTCGCAAGAAGTTACAAAACAACTACGGACTAGCTGACCATTTTGTTTCTATTCCCCCTGTTTTACTCGAGTCGTCGTCAGCGGCTCGGTGCTGGTGAACAAGTTCTAAGATTTTTATTACGAATGTTTGCCCGGGTGAATCCGGGGCTCGAGCCGCTAGTTATAAATGAAAGAGCGCTTTTATGTGCTTTTTCATATCATAAAGAAATGTCGAGCTTTCGTTGAAGTCTCTTGTACAAGTCGCAGGTCGCCGCCGGCTGGCGGCAGGGGGCGCCGAGGCGGGCCCCGGACCGACCGTACGATAACGTATTCGCCGGCAGCGCATACGTAACATTTGTGACAATGGCGTGTAGCTGTTTAACATAAAACAAATATTAATGAACTCCGGAATCAAAGTCCGTCCGACGGCGAATTATGTACAAATACATAACATTTTCAACATCGTCGTATCATTAGGAAACACATGTCGCGAACAACACGACGACGACGGGCGTACCACAGACCACATGTGTGCCGGCGGGCAGGGCGTCAGTCGCCACACTCGCCACGCCACACGTGTGCGCTGTGCGCCACAGGGGAAGTGCCTCCCGCAGTTGACTCGGGAGCTGCAGGACTGTGGTAGGGGTAGGCAGACTCTCGGTCCCACCTCATAGCGAGGGCTGGTCAGAATTTGAAAGGTTAACTGTTAGCCCAAACCGGGAATAGGTCGCGTGGGGCTGGTCAGGTGGTCGCACCCGCTAACGTTACGCCGCGCAGCGTGTCAGGCCAGTGGACACGTTATAAAACACATCAAGATATTATAATTAATGAAGTGAATCTTGTTTCACTCGCGGTCGGCAGAAGGTCAAGGTTGCCAGTAAGTCAACTAATTTGCTTATTTGTAAAAGTTCGCATATGTACTTAAGTCACCATTTCCGGGCGCGTGGCCCCAGTCACGCCTCTCGCCGCACGCCGTACGTCGCACGGGGCCACACGAGCGCGCGCGACTCGCCTGCGGCCGATCGTCTAATCTCCAAACCGACAGTTTGGGGTTCCCTATTATCGAATGAACGATCCGTCCACTTCGATATAACCTTCACCAGGGCCTCGCCGAGCCCCCGTAACGAATCTTCATGTTTCATTACTAATGTTAATACATGTGTTCAATACTATGTAATGATGGCTAACTAATTTCCGTCCGGCGGGAGCCGAACCCAGACAGACACAAACAAACACAACACAACAACAAAACTGCTGAAGTATATTTAATATTGCCTAAGACAAGAATATACCTCGCCCCTCGGCCGAAACGTTTATCCGGGGCCCGCTTCGGCGTCTCCTTCCCTTCTCCAGTGTGCTCAACAACGCCAGTCCACGCACTCGTGCACAGCACTATCGCTGTGAGCTAGGCACTGAGCGAGATAACTTCCATTCCGATAGCCACCGCGAGGGCCCACCTCGTCGTCTCGCACGCCAGGCACTCCACCAGTGTGTGCAGCCCTGAGTCGTTTGGCGCCTAAATTCTTTCTTGATCCGATACAAGGGGTTCCCGAAATACCCTTGCCCGGTAATCACGTGCGTCAACCGGGCGAGAGCTCACCCGGTTCGTGTCGCCTCTCTAGCCAGTTACTACGACGTGCCTTACGCTCGATCCTTCCACCATACCATATTTATTTTTCAACATTTTATTCACATTTCATATTATTCAGCGTTAGACCAGCTCCAAGGTACCATAGTAACATCAAAAATTGCTAAGACGACATCACAATGAACTCGATAATTTTATCTTATTTAGATTTTTTTTTTTTTTACGTGCGCAAAATCCCCACGGATACCTCCTCACCGGAGCCGGTGGAGGAGGTTATGTCGGGCTCGAACCGACTAAAACGCACGCTGCCTGTGGGTCGTTTTGGTTGCCGAAGGTGAGGTTGACAGGCATATCCCTCGCACCCCGGCCGACCCAGGGCCATCTCTCACGATCTGGCCCTCCTCTCGGGTGTGGGACTACAGAGTCCCCAACTCGTCCCCGGGAACGGGGAGGCGCGCCACGCGCGCCACCGCCGCGGCCTGCTTCTGCCAGGGTGACAGGCGGCTTCACCTGTCACCCCCAGGCCGGCGCTCATGGGGGGCGGAGGTCGTTCATCGACCTCCGACGCCCGAGTTGCCTTCGTACGCGGGCAGCTTGTCTAGCGATCCTTCGTCGCTCCCGCTGCCGCTCCCGCCCCGCCTCCTCCTTCACGAGCATTACTTGCTCGCAGAAGGAGGCGCCGGCCGCCCACGCATCCGCGCAGCGAATCATCGCCGCGAGCAAGGTGGAGAGCGTGAGAACCCTCACTCCCAGGGCCGCCACAAGCTCCCGCCTCGGCGTCTCCCACGCCGGACACTCGGTGAGCGTGTGCGGACCTGAGTCCTCGCTCGCGTCGCAGTGATGGCACTCGGACGTTGGCTCTTTGTGCATCCGACGCAGATACTTTCCGAAGCATCCGTGCTCGGTGATCATCTGCGTCAGACGGTATGAGAGGCTGCCGTGTGGCCTCTCTAGCCACTCCCCCATGATGGGTCTTACCGCCGTTACTACGGCGTGCCCTGCGCCTGGTTGCCCAAGTCGTATCTCCCATTCCGCCACCATTTCCCTGTGGAGCCGGGATCTCACGGCCCGAATTTCTTCGGGCTCGGGATCGTGACCCCGCTCCCGCGCCGCCCTTCGGAACCGGTATAGCGCCGAAAGGCATCTCGCTTCCAGGATCCATGGTGGCGATCCGGCGAGGAGACTCGCCGCGTTGAATGATATCGTGCGGTACCCCCTTATGATGCGGCACGCCAACTTCCGCTGCGGACGCTGCAGCAGGAGCATGTGCCGATCACTCAGGGTGTCCGCCCACACGGGACACCCGTACAGGGCCATGGACCGCACGACACCCGCGTAGAGTCTCCTGCAGGAGTCCTCCGGGCCCCTCAGGTTGGGCAGTAGCCGCGCCAGAGCGCCCGCCAATTTGGGGCCCAGACTTCGGAAGTGCTTCCCGAAGTCCCACCGGCCGTCGAGCACGAGCCCCAGATATTTCATCTGGGGCTTGATGCCGATGAGAGTGCCTCCCACTGTGAGACTGGAACCAGGTGGTGGCGTGCGCCGAGGTCCATGAAAGAACATGGCCTCGGATTTATGCAAAGCCACCTCAAGGCCCAGCCGCCGGATCCGTTCCACGACTTGAGCAACCGCGGTCGTGGCCCTCAGGATCGCTTCGCGGTATGTAGCCCCGCTCGCCGTCACTAGCGTGTCGTCCGCATAGCACGTGCCAGTCAGATTAAAGTACCAGGTCTATAAAACGAGCATTAGGCCGGTCCTTTTACACGGCTGTGGACCTTGACCGTTGCTGGAACGACATAAGCATCGTGTTACAGGGATGAAAAGGCTGCGGTGGATGTGCGGAGGCACGCGTTATGAACGCATAAGGATTTCTAGTATCCATGGTAGCCTTCAAGTCCGTGACATCGCCATAAAGTCGACTCCGCTGGTGCGGTCACGTTTTACGGAAAACGACAAGCCACATCGATAACAAATACCTGGCAATGGCGGTATCTAGGTAAAAGGGGAGTCCAACCCCTAGGCTTAGGCCCATGAAGTCCTAACTTGACATCGTGGAGGGTAGCATGTGTGCCAATGGTGTAACTACCATGAACACCAAAGATCATGCAAAGTGGAGGAGAAAGCTGGAAGGCGGACTTTTGGCCTCGGATACAAACATAAAAAGGCGTCTTCATGTTGATGATTATGAGTTGAGGAGAAAACAAATGAGCCTAAACTCGACGGTTTTATTCAGTTTAGTTTAGGAAATGCCGAAACCTCCCTACTCCATCCTCAGACCAGTTCCATGGTACCATATTAGGTAACATGCATTGTCATCTATACTAAACGTGTATGCGGCGTAATTGGATAAGTACCTAGAAGTGATCGAAATGCGGTTTGCTTATTTTGACCGGACAACTCGTCTAAGTATAAGTGCAGCAGTCAGCATCAGATCAATCTAGACCAACAAAGTACTCACGGTTGGGTAGATAACGAATGGGTCACTTCATCAGATACGCCCCGTTTAAGCGGTGGAGGTAGAGAGGCACTTCGTGATACACGAACGCCTCCCTAACGCAACTCAAGGAGAAGGTGTTGTCCCATGACACTACTGGTAGTGCCAAGATGTATTTATTGCCTAAGGTTATAAATGTGTTGGACGTGTTCGCAATGCCCAGAGACTCGTCACTTCGTTCCGAGGCTCTGGCGGCGCACCCCGCTCGGCACCTGTGTGCACCTCACACTTAGCACATAGGGGCGGCGCGGCCCTAACCTATACACTCGAAACAGCATACGCTTCGCGATTCGAGTCCGACATAACTGTCTCGCCGCGCTGGCTAGCGGGGCCGGTAGCAAACAAAAACCTAACAAATTTGCTTCTTTCACAAATTAGCGGAGCGTCACAGTAATATATGGCACGTCGGCCTCGGTCGGCCTCCACAGGCGAAGCAGCAGGAGTGGCGGGCTGGGCGCGCCGCTGGTGGCGCGCGCTGGTGGCGGAGGCGCTGTCCACGGCGCTGCTGGTGTGGCTGGGCTGCGCCACGCTGGTGCCGCTGGGCCCCGCCGGCAGCGTGCAGCTCACGCACCCCGCGCTGGCCTTCGGCTTCCTGGTGGCGGGCAACATCTGCGCGTTCGGCGCCGCGTCGGGCGCGCACATGAACCCCGCCGTGACGCTGGGCGCGCTGCTGTACGGCCGCCTGGAGTGGGCGGCCGCGCTCGGCTACGCGCTGGCGCAGCTGGCGGGCGCCGCGCTGGGCTTCGGCGGGCTGGCGGCCACGATGCCGGCGGCGGCGCTGGCGGGCGCGGTGGGCGTGACGCGGCCGGGCGCGGGCGTGGCGCCGCTGGCCGCGGCCGCCACGGAGGCGGTGATCACGGGCGCGCTGGTGCTGACGGTGTGCGGCGCCTGGGCCGCGCACGACGCCGCGCGCCCCGACCACGCCGCGCCGCTCAAGATCGGCCTGGTGGTGGCGGCCATGGTCTACGCCGCGGTGAGTGTCCGGCCGCGGCCGCTCGCTGCCTCTCGTAGCCCGCCGAAGGGGACGCCTCCCTGGCGACCCTCGGTACTTGGCTATTGTCAGTAAAGTGCTCGTTTCGCTCAGGGTCCCGCGACGGGCGCCAGTCTCAACCCTGCGAGGAGCTTCGGGGCGGCGCTGGTGCAGAACGTCTGGGACGACCACTGGGTGAGTAGCGGCCGGCGCGGCGGGCGGGCGGGCGCGGCCGGCAGTGACGTGGCGCGTGTTGCAGGTGTACTGGGCCGGGCCGCTGCTGGGCGGCGCGCTGGCGGCGCTGCTGCACCGCTGGGTGCTGACGCCGCGCGCCCGCGCCGAGGCGCCGCGGGACGTCGAGCTGCCTCTCAACGACAAGCCGTAGCCGCTCCATCTCATCAATACTCTTATTTTAATTTCATATGTTACATTAAAAAAATCCGTTTTTTATTTTTATAACTGGCTTTTAACCGAGAGTATACCTATTTAGATTGGTGTCTGTGAGTGATCATATGTATTTGCGTCCGAACTCCGGAGGCGACTCCGAATCAGGCCCTGATGAACCCTTAGGCTAATTAGGCTGCAGCCTAGGGCGCGAGGACCAGAGGGGTGCGCGCTAAAATCGTGTATTCGCATACACTATTCGTCATGGGCAATTCCAGGGTGGGACAAGTGGGGCGCTCTCTGACATGAAGTCATTTTTTAAGAAAATTAAATTAATACGCTCACACTTATTTCCCTCCAGGCGTGGATCTTGCGCAACGAACTGCTGGAGACGCTAGAGTATTACCCATAGCCTACCTTATAGTAAGAAGCAAGGTTGACTCGGTGTCTCCAGCCGAATCTGCTCGGAGGAGTTGTTGAACTTCTGTTTCCAGCGAGAGCGGTGGGACAAGAGCTGTGTGGTGTGAAGACCCAGGGCTAGGAACACCGCTCTGGGACCCGAAAGCATTCTAGGTCGAGCTTGGGTCCAGGCTCTAAGAGAAGATGCTCTCAAGTTCCGATGAGAGGGTTTCTCAGCGCGTATTTGGGAGCCAGAACTTTTCGAAAACGTGGAAGACGGCTCCTAATCCAAAAGGAGGCCGCCCGGCGAATTTACCGTCCACCTACTGGCCCATAGTGTTGTTAGACGAGGTGTGCACATGCTTTAAAAGAGTGGTACCAGACCAGGTGGCTGGTCCAAATGACTTAGCCAAAGAGGCTCTATTGTGGTTACCGATATGCGTGTGAGGACTCTGGTGAGGGAATCAGTCGCAAGCAGCGAGGTGATGTTTCGCGTTCAAATAGTCTCCGCATAGTTCAAATTATCTGGCGGAGAGAGCCGCCATCTACCTAACCATGACCGGCCTCGGCCGTGAGATGTCGTACGCTGTTTCACAGAAATCGGTCCAGTTATATCCAATGTTCCCACGCTCCTGTGGAACATCGGATACAACTGGGCGTTTCGCCATGAGATCACAGACGATGCCGCACGCCGTCACGTCTCATGCGGATGACACGCCCGTGACGACAGTGGCGTGCAGAGCTGCACACAGTGACAGCTGGGTCTCGAAGTGGCTCTGCATGAAACCGAGGCCATGTTCTTTCACCGAACGAAAATGAACCAGACTCATAGTAGGAGACTTGCCCAATGGCATTAAACTCCAAAGGATATATTGAGACTCGTGTTCGATGGCTCTGAATTGAAGGGCGCAGCCGACTCTCTGGCGCGGCTTCTGCCCACCATGAGGACGCCGTATGACTGTAGAAGATTTTACACGGAGATCGTGTAGTTCATGGCTGTATACGGGCAGAGGTCCCGTAGGTAAACACGGCGGTAGGGGGAGGTAATACCTACTTCACGTGCAGGATCATGCGTAGGGTCTTTTTCTTGGTGATTAAGCAGTCGGCATTACGTTCGTGACGTTAAATCTGTTACACTGCCGACGTGGACCCACTTCCAAAATGTGCAATTCAGCTTGGCAGAAGGGTTCGAGGGACTCATAGTAATTTCAGTTAAAGGCATTCTTCAAAAAAAAGGTCATATCGCTGAGAACTATACGGGTAGGTACTACCAAGATATAGCTTTCTCTTTCAGAAGCCACCATAAAACCCAGTTGTAATCCTTCTCAAAATAACAACATGTACCTACGTAGCGGAGTATCCACTACCCAGAGAAGGACATCACTTTACTATAAAAAGGTAACTGGGAGGGCGTACATTAACTTCAATTAGATACTAAATAAGTACTTTGACCCACCAACAAGCAGGCCAAACTAAATAGTGGTGGATCACCCGCCGGCCGCGGCGTCCCCTGCTGGCAGTAAGTAATAGTACCAAAACGTATAGGCTAGGAACCGTCAGATGACTAATTCCTGGTAGTGGGTCTTACTACAGTAGTATTACCTCTGTCAAAAAATGTTTCAGATGTTTTTTAAATCAAACAACACATGTACCAGCTTTCGAGAAAATCGGTTAAGAAATGCGCCCTCTAGACTTGACCGGAACTGGCCGAACACACAAACATACCTAGATAGGTATATTGAAACGGACAAAAGCAAAATCGGCCACCTTGCTGAATGAGAGTTCTCACTCGCTTCGATAGAACTGAAGTTGTGGACTTGCAACATTTCGGTCTTATTCGCAATTTATATTATTATATTCGCAATTTAATAACTGACTGTCTTCTACTATAATTAAATCGATGTGTTTTTAAAAACAAATTTTTAAAACGGAATAGGTATATTTTGTACGACCTCAAGTATTCAGTTTAATGAACAAAAACGGTTATTGTCACTTTTTGACCCCCGCCCCGTGCTGTGCTGACCATGGAGTTGTCTGCAAAGTTGACCACTCGGTTATGCTGGTGCCGCAGTAGGTATAACGGATCTTGAAAGTGCGTTACACTGTGCTGATATTATTATTATATATATTACTATACCTTCCTACTAAATCACTGGTGACAATTTAATAACAGATGGGATGCGTCGTCGAACAACCTTTTGAAGTGAAAACTACATCAGGCGCGTTGGGCACTTTTCATAAAAAGTGGGTGAACAAAAATCATGGAACTCGCATCACCGTCAGCGTCCCGCACGCACGTTCAATACAATTCACAAGTTAGTTGCTTCGTGATTTAAATCTCAGTTTATCTAGTTTTTCAAATCCAATTTGATAAACATGTCTCTTTGAAGTGTTGAGAACTTTATTTTGTGAAGTCCTAACCGACTACTGGATTTGGTACGAACTGAACCACCGAACGTAGTACGCTTCGAACCATATCCGATCGTGTAGGGAGCAGTTCGCCGGACATTATTATTAAGTATTAACGGTCCGGTCGGTTCGACCGAACTTGATCCGCTCCGAACCAAGTTCGGCCGTGTGAACCAAAGGTGTGAACGGCCACCGAACCGTTCGATAGTTCGTAAGTTATTCACTAACGTTCGAATACGACTAGAAGCATAATTTAGTCTGTGCACCGGACCTTCCGGTACGTTGTGTGGTCGACTGTTGCGCAGGGCGCAGGGCGCAGGGCGCACCGGTGATCTGTTAGGACTTTTATACAGACTGTTCTCACTTGTGTCGGCACTCCCGGAGTGCCACTGTTTTTTGTTCGTTATAGCTATTACTTCGTGCGTAAAAATTACGTTCTTCCTCTAATCTCAGTACCTATGTAGATTGTGTTATAATTGTAGGTAACAATTAGTATTGATGTTCTAAATGTATCTTAACTTTAAGTGTATTTATCAGTGTACCTAAACTATGTAAAGACATGGCTGCTGTGTTGTACCTTGGCCGCCAACTAACTGCCGACATCCGACATGGCGCGGCGGCGCACCGGTCAAGATACACCATATTGGGCTAGTTGACTGGCAAGTGTTGTCGTAGACATTACTGTAATGAATAAATAAACGTCCTATTCCAACTGCTGGTGTTTACCTTCTTTGACCCCAATATATATTAATCTATGCAACAAAACTGGTACGAATGAAAATAATATCAAAATAAATCACATCCGTTGTACGGTGCCCTCTGCTAATCAGACGCAAACACGAAGAGCCTTCGCCTCTAGCCAGCTCTCTACCGGGCAGCCCGTGGCGTGGTCCTCCGTCGCCCAGCGCATGGAGGTTCCAGACCACGCACCCCTGTTGTACCTTGGACAGCTTTTTCACTTTTTTCACAATGTTGCCAGTTTTATGACAAATTCATAGATATTATTCATTATTTAAGAATTCTTACTACTTTTAAAAAAAACTACCGGAAGAGATTTAGGACCCTCCTGTCCCGTAAAGCCCGCAATGCGCGAAGGCGACTCGGGCGCCGGAGGTGGATGAACGACCTCCGTCCTTCATGAGTGCGGGCTGGGCGAAAGGTTACCCTAGCAGAAGCAGACGGCGCAATTTGCGCTTACCCCTTTTCTGGGGAAAGATGGAGAGGCCGTAGTCCTACACCCGAGGGGGCTTTCCATGGCCCTGGGTCAGTCAGAGTGTGCGAAGGATATGTCAAAGGATACCTCACCCCTGACAATAAATACCCTCGCCGGCTCCAGCAGGCGAATACCGAGGTGATTTCCGCACGATTAAAAAAAGTTAGGTAAATATTTTTAAAATTCAGCTGCTCTATTGAGCCAAACATGCACTGCTAGTGAAAAGAGTGCAGAGACAACCTGCTCTTGCCCTACAAGCTTCACTTAGAGGTTCACGGCGCAGAAGTGAGGGACGTGTGCGCCTGGACGTCACCTAGTAGAGTTATATTGGTGCAGGCGCCCGTTACATTATGCACGCTGGGTCGCCATGGAAGTATTCCTTTGTATTATAGTTTTAATATAACTTTCAACTAGGCAACCTTCTGCGCCATGACCCAACCAGTACTTTAAGCAGTAGCGGCAGCGGTAGTTCAATGATTTTTGTTATATAGACCACATCAATTAATTTGTATACAAAATCGACTTCAAAAACTATAAAATACCAATAAAGATAAAGAAAAATTACTGAACTTACAGATTTACCAATCTGTTGGAAGCCGGTGCCTAGCTCGAGAAGCCATATTATTATAATTGCTCCTGAAGCTCCTGAACAGATGACCCGATTTGGATTTAGTTTTTTTGTTTGAAAGGTATATGATCTATGTATGAAAAAAAAAACGATCTATAATGGCCGCATTTTTTCTTAACTCCATCAATATGGGTATCAAATGAAAGGGCTTGACCAGCAGAATACCATACAATATGACAAATTTTAAATCCAAGATGGCCGCAACCACAAAATGGCGAATTAAATTATATTTCACAACTCCCTCAATATGGGTATAAAATCAAAGACTAGATCAATTTAAAAAGTGTAAAATAAAAATTAAATTAAAAATTAAAAAACCCCCGTCACAAAAAACTAAAAGAATTTTATGACAGAGTGTTCCGATAATATGACAGAGTGCTCTACCAGTTTAGGTCCCGCGTCCTGACAAGACTTGCATCAAAGTATGTATTAGTAGGTATATCAAAGTTATAGGGCTAACTAACACAACTTATTTTCAACTATTTGGGGGTTGTTTTTTTGTGACGGGGCTTTTTAATTTTTTTATAGTTTCAGGTTTTTGAAGTCTTTTTTTAAACGTAGTTTTTGTTGCAATTTAGTGACTGATAGGTCGTTTTATAAAAAAAAATATATCGATCGAATTGAAAATCTCCTCCTTTTTGGAAGTCGGTTAAAAAGACACATCAAGATTGTTTACCTTTAATTAAGTACCTCCCAGTCCTCACCGAATGGAGTACAGGAGCGCTACGAGCTACGAAGGCTACGCGCAACGTGCGCAGGTGAGTATTTATCTGTATACTATGACCAACATCACTTACACCGTTACCAGCCACACAAACTACTTACATTGAGTTATAGTTTTACAATTACTTTTATTTCTGTAAATACTTCTCTAAAAGATTGCAGCTTGTTAATGCATATTTAATCCCCTAATGAATTATACCCGAGTTCATTAAGTGATTGTGTATGTATACCTGTACATGTCTAATGTAATGGAAACGCTACTGGCGGGTGGCAAATGTATTTTGGTGTTTGACAGTGCTTATAACTATTTTTATTTAAGTAATATTGTTATTTTTAAGTATCTTTTAATTTATATTAATTTATAAATTATTTTACTATGGTACATATTATATATGATAACGACACTGATAGCTTTTATTCATTAAATGGCTCTGGTGAAGGTATTGCTGCGCCGCCTTGTTAGCTGAAAAACTTGAGTCTCAATTTTCTGATGTTTCCCGAAATTTAAATATCGTCCATATTAATGCTCAAAGTATTCCTGAGCATTCCTCTGGTGTGCTGGCTACCTTTGATTGTAAGAATATTCATGCAGTCCTTGTCTCCTAGTCATGGCTTAAGCCCTCTCATTGCACTGTTTCGTATACTCTGCCTGGGTTTCAACTCATTAGAAATGATCGCACGGGCAGGCGTGCCGGCGGTGTTGCCATATACCCAGTTCAAATATTACTTTTTCTGTCATAAACATGTCACAACAACCACCTCCGCCAAATGCCGGGGAGCACATGTTTCTCGCAGTTGAGCTCAATCACAATAAACTCCTACTTGGTGTCTATTACTGTGCCTCGTCTAAAACTAATTACTTCTCTTCCTTTGAGACACTAAGTTATCATTTACCCATTAGGTAGATTGCGCCGGAACTCACATATCATCTCCCTACTATACAACATCTTGTTTAATCCTTCAACACCTTTCTACTTTAATGAACGATACGCATGAGAAATCTTTAAGCTCATCGGGGAGATTAGTCCTAAAGATGCGAAGGCATTCCACAGGGTTTTTCGATAAAACTATTTTACCGTCACAGCTGTGCGCCTGTGGAATGAACTACCAGTGGAAATATGACGAGCGCAGACGTTAATAAAATTTAATAGAATGGTCATAGAGCACTATTTGTCGAGTGTGTCACGTGTAACATATTATATCTGTTTAGGTATGTAGGTATATGTGTATGTGTATAATTAACATAACATAATATACATAAATAGCCTATATCCCCGAAGGGGTAGGCAGAAGTGCTAGCACCCACATTTCACCTAATTATAAATTGTAGTATGTATATTATTATTACGTAATATAGGTATTTTTAAGTAGATATGTATAAGGCGATAAGGCCGACCTTTGTACTGCTCTAGTCTTCTCAAATTCTGTATCATAAATATTGCAATTGACGTACAATAAATAAATAAATGAGTGTAACAATGATTTGAATTAAAAGTATAAAATAATAATTAAATACTTACATATTATTATAAAACGGACGGAATTTGGGAATCAGCTTTGTATGGTCGTATTTACGAAGGCCAACTTCGTAAATACGACCATACGACCATGTATATAATATCGCAAAAGACTGAACTGACTGCCTATTCGACAGCGCCGTAACCTTCACATTCTAACTCTTCTCTATACTATACTTGATAATCCTAATACTCCATCTTATTTGCGGGAACGCTTTGAATATCTTGTACCCAGGGGCAAACCCTGTCGTCTTTCTTCCTCTTTTCTGCTTCGCACACCTGCTCACACTTCTTGCTGCTACGATGAATCGTTCACGGTGCAGGCTGTACGTCTTTGCAATGCACTACCTCACACCATTCGCGGTAGTAAAACTCTAGACATCTTTAGGAGAAGAACAAGGGATCATTTCCTATCGCAATAACGTAGTCTGAATATATTTATGTATCTGTATGTATACATTATGTCCATGTATGTATGTATATTTGTATGTATGTACGTAGGTGCAATATGTATGCTATGTATGTATGTTTAGGTACCCAACTTTTATCTGAAATTTATTGTACACTTCACACCCCCTTCTTACTTTAACTGCTTCTCTGCTACTCAAAGGTTTGCTGCGAGAGAACTCATATTGAGTTAAGTTTGCCTTTGTACATATTTCTGATATATATATTTTATATATATCAGCTCTGTACTGATTTTGTGCAATGAAGAATTAAATTAAATTAAAGATATTGATGCAGTATTATTAGTTTGAAATGTTTTGGTCAGATTTAAAATATTACGTTTGTTTGATCGTAATTTGTTGAGTGGAACCAGAGATCACGCGAGCGGAGCCGTGGGCGTCAGCTAGTTATTTTTATATATTTTTTATTAGCGTGTGTTGATGTGGTCTGCTCAGGAGACTGAACAAAGAGACTAGATAGGGGTTTAATAAATTTTGCAAAATTTAAATTAAAAATAACAGCTAATGCGACAACCCTTATAAAATCACAAATGTCTAGACGGAAGTGGCATTTTCACAAACATCAAAGGCGATGAACTACTGTAAGGTTACTCGTTATACTATGATATAACTTTAAGAGTTACCTACGTAAATACATCAGTAGTCAAAATCTGTGCAATCATCGTTTATCTACAACCTACAACATTGTACATTTTTTTTTTTCTACACAACACAGATTACAGTTGTGATTATCATGAAATCAAGATTAGATTAAGATGTGACCATGTGGAGCTGAGTCGTGCGTGGTGCGTCTGCGAGATGCTGCCGCTGGCACCACTCACGACTCACCCCCGTTCAACCGCTGCACCAACGTTAGCACCCACGACTCACCCATTGGTGCGTCCAGTCGCCGGTGAGCAGCGCGCCGGGTTAAACGACGCGCCAGACCGTCGCCCTGCGCCGCAAGCCGCCGCACCAACGTTAGCACCCACGACTCACCCACTGGTGCGTCCAGTCGCCACGTATTATGACATTCCTTGACGACGTTCATAAATGTCAAATACGTGTCAATCCCATACATTCATCATTCTACCTTACAATAGACTACTACCACCGCATCCCAGCACCGCACCGCAGCGTTGTCTCAGTGTGCTAAGAACGGTCGCCCTTCCTGCCACTTTCATGAACAAATGGAACGCACGTTTTTATATTTGGTCCGTCAATGGACTGCACCCCGCTTGATAGTAAAAATCTGAAGTGATAGGTTCACTTCAGATTTTTGACCTAATTTGTTTAAGCCAAGTTTGTGGAGTTGCAAGTGCTGCAACCCTTGTCCCATGGCCGCCACATTAAAAAGGGGGTTTAAATAGGTTTTATGGTTTATTCATTATTTTACACAATGTTTGTTAAGAGATTTCATATTCATCCTTATGATATGGGCCTGTATGGACAGATGGTATGCTTTTTTTTGGGATTGCAGTCGGTTCGATAAACGGACAGGGCAAGAAATTTTTTGAAAATATTTGAATACAATATTATTTCTTTTTTAAAAATATTATACCTACTCGGGGTGCGGGGTGAGTAACCTCCACGTTGGCTTCCCCGTTTCTTACCCCTCTAGAGCACGGTCCTTGGAAGCGGAAGCGAGGGGGTTGGCGCACCCTGGACATCGGTGAATAGCCTCCTACCCTAAGAGTTCTATTGGCCGTTGACGAATAACCCGGCTGCCGACTCCACGGCACGAGGGGGTCGTGCGATGGCGGCCCTTCCATTCCAACAGCGCTTCTCAGGACTAGCTGACCCATAGGGGGTCGTGAGTGGGTTTACGTTGGTAGTGTAATGGCCAGGATTCGAACCCGGTACCTATCGATCGTAAGGACGACTCCTTCAAATATGGGATTTAATGCATTTTGTACAACACATGAATAATAATACCTACTTAAATGAAATTTAAAACTAAAAACTATTATTAGGTACCAAAATACACTAAAATAAATTAAAATAATAACTAGTTTTTGTGTATAAAAACCATTTGCACCTCTTTTTCCAAGATGGCGGCCGTAGGACAAAGGTTGCAACCCCACAAACTTGGATTTAACTACAAACTGATATCTAAAAAAGAAAATTGCATCCTCTGACAAATACATCCCCAAATGTAACTTTTCAATGGACTGTAAGTCTAGATTCGTAACTTATCGTTTGCTACACAAGTTATAATATGGGCGCAAGATAAATGATGCAAAAACTTCTTCTGGACTCTCTCCAACCGCGAACTATGCACCTCAATAAACAGGATTCCATATCTGGCAGCAGTATTCTAAACTTGATCTCACGTAACAGTTAAATAGAAGGATAATCAAATTAGTGCATTCATCACTAGAAATAATATCCTCAATCCCTTCCAATCAGGTTTCCGCCCTGGACACAGCACTGTTACGTTACAGCAGAGGTTCCCAAACTTATTTTGTCTACTGCCCACTTTGAGACTAAATTATTTTTTTGCGCCCTAATAATTAAATAATTTTAACTTCAAAAAAAAAAATTGTTGTGAGCTATATTAGCCGAGATTAAACATTCATTCTAAAATAGACTTTTACTATAATCCGCAAGAGTTAACTTGAGAGCTGAGCACAGTCGGTAGTACATAACGATGCTGGTCTCAAGTTAACTCTTACGGGCTACACCTGCCAATGAGAATGATTCAGACAGAGTATCTTTTATTCAAAATAAAACAAACATAATCGATTCTTATATAAAAACTAATGTGATGGATGAATCTGATGCTGTTTAATAAGTTTGTTGATATCAGGTTCCAATTTCCTCAAGAACAGCCGCAAGTAGCCACGTTCGGTAATATGCAAATGATTTCTCTTTTTAGTAAGCAGCGTTGCCACAGCACTAAATCCACGTTCACATAAATATGACGATGGGAATGCTATCAAAAATCGTTGAACGATTGACCACAATCCAGGGTACAATTGCGGGATCGGTTTTTGTAGCCAAAATTCTTGATAACCATTTTTGAACTTGATTTTTTTTTGTTAATTCTATAAGTTCTTCTTCCAGCTGAGGTGACATTGCTGTGTTGACATTTGAAAACGGATCTAACACCCAGTCTGGTAATTCCAAGTTCAAAATGTCCTGGTATCGTTCGGTGAAGCCAATGTGGAGGTTTTCCAAATGTTGGCAGTAAGCAAACAAGTCGTCGTTACTGCAGGATACTGATAAAATCGGAAAATTGTGAAACTCACGTCTGCCCATATTCTTTTTGTGAAGAAGCAGTTTGGCTGCGAAAGCATTTTTTGTGTTAATTAAATTTAGTTCATCGCCTTGCAGTTGGAGATGCATGTCGTTGAACAATTTATACAGGTCTGGTTGCGCCGATAGTAAAATTTGTATTTTTCCGCTCAATAGTAGTAAATTCAAATCGTCTCTCAATTGATTGACACTGAACACACGCTTCCTATACCCATCTCCCTCCCGCACTACCTTTAAAGTGAGATAGCAATAGTTTTCGCCCCGCTCAATTGTTGAAATGGCCGCATCTTGACTTCCGCTTTAAAACTAGCAACATCAATGGCGGCGGCGCGCGCGACTCTCAGAAATTAATAATATTTGTTGGATTTTAACCGCTTTCATAGACTTTTGCCGATCGGATTGTGCCTCTCGTGTCCCTCAAGTGATTTAGTGAAGTGGGCAGCAGCTCCTGAGCCAGGAAGAGAAGACCGGTGCACCGGCTCCGACAACACGTGGCGTCATAAAGGTTAGTGCATCCTCTCCTAATTTCTTGGGTTGCATTCACTGCCTAAACCACCTCCGCGGCAACCCGATCACCTATCTTGTTTGTTGTGTAAAGTGTCATCTGAAATATTTAGCTTCATCCCCCGTAAAATACAGTCCACTAGCTCACGTGGCGAGAATTGCGCCACCATTCTTTTTGGTCCTTATCGTACCGGATCCTTAGTCGTAGTTCGCATTTTGTTATTTATTCCATAGGGAATAAACGCACCGCACCTAAATACCTAGTTATTTTAGTAGAAAACCCCGCATCTAGGCATTTAGGTTTAGATCTTAGGTATCCTAGACACCCTAGTGCATAGGCACAGAGGCGGCGTTAAGCGTGGGCGACGTGGGCCACCGCCTACGGCCTCGCGGTACAAGGGGCCTCGCGACTCAAAAATGTTTAAAGCGAGAATAAAACAAAAAAAATATAAATCAATTTTGTTGTGAAACATGTTTTCTTAGTCTGGCAACATTTGCCGCCGACCAGAGTGCGGGGAATCCCCGGTTTATTTGTTTACTTTCTTTACTAGGAAGTCAACCAATCAAATCAAAGTACGCAACGCAGTCGCTAGGCGCATAACAATAGAAACGTATAATTGTGTTATTCAATATTGTTTATTTTTATGACTGTACGTACCTATTTTGATAAGAATAGTGTGTTCAATGTTTTAATAATATTTAGTGAATAAATAGATAGTGTTTAGGTATATTGATTGCTCCTGTAAACTGACCCAAAATTTTAAAACAGTGACTTTTTTAATTGTTTTTTTGTTTTCTTTGTGATTTGTAACACACCGGTACCTGTACTCGTCTATTTTACATAAGGTAAGAAATATTTAATTGGTAATAAGTATATAACGCAGTAATTACTTGTATATAAAATACGCTTTATAATATCTCTTGAAGGAAACCAAAAAAGCTTTAAGGTAAAAAACGTATCGACTTTTTAAGTTTTTAAAACTAGCAGGTAGTAAAAGCTATCTTAAAGATTTTTATTTGAAAACTAATTTAAATTTAGGTTTTACAATATTATGTAGATAAAACTGCAAAAAAATGTTAACTATTGCTTTCGTTTACAGTGTATAGATACGACGTTATCGACATGTCCGGCCGAGATAGAGATATTGGAAGAAAATGGGAGTCTGGATCAGCAAAAAGAAAAAGAAAAGCTGAAAGAACTGCAACCAACCAAGTTTTGAGTTTAAATTTGATGAAGTTCCTCAACCAAACGGCATCTGGTAGTACAGAACCTTCTGAATCGATAGCTTCGACTTCTACACAACAAACGTCCGAGATACCGTTGGAAAATGCTCTAGATGCACTGAATACCGAGAGCGAACGTCAGTTAGACGTAGGGCTTGGATCATCTTCTAGCCAATCAAAAATTGACGCTGAAACTCTTGTGCTGTCATCAAGCAATCAAGAAGAACAGATTGACATAGATTCTCCAATTCGCAGCGACGACGCCAGCGCCATAGTTCAGCAAGTACTTGTTAATTCGGATCCGGGATTGTGGACGTTTCCCATAACGGATACACAGCGTCGTGACATAGTTCGAAGCGGCCCCACACAGCAATTAAATAGCGGTGATGAATATTATCCCAAAGGTGATGATAACAGACACTTTTCCAATTTCTATTTCTCGAGAAAACTAAATAATGGTGAAACTCAACATCGTCACTGGTTAGTGTATTCCAATTCCCAAAATAAAGTTTACTGTTTTCCATGCAGACTATTTAGCAATTCACAAACTCAGGTGGTGCAAGGAGGGTGTTGTGACTGGAAACATTTAAGTAGCATTTTACATAGACATGAGAATACCAAAGAACATATGGCACATATGTTCCAATGGTTAAATTTAGAGAAAGGAATAAATCAAGGCAAAACAATAGACCAAGAAAACGAAAGGCTAATACGTGAATCACAAAAACATTGGCACAACTTGTTAGAGAGAATAATTGACATAATAAACTTTTTGGCCTCTCATAATCTTGCATTTAGAGGTCACAGAGAATCTCTCAAGACAGGTGACGGTATTAAGAATTCCGGTAATTTCATAGATTTATTTAAACTGATATCAAAATTTGATCCTACTTTACGTGAACACATGAAACGCATTAGTGACAAACAACTTTCACACCATTATTTAAGTCACGATATTCAAAATGAATTGATCATATTGATGTCAAAAACAGTTGTCAATGAAATTATTCGTAAGGTTAAAGAAGCAAAGTATTATTCTTTTTTGCTCGATTGCACTAGAGATTGTAATAGAGTTGAACAAATGTCGGTTATCTTAAGATTTTGTGATACGTCAACTGGTACAATAGTCGAACATTTTATGGGATTTCTAGCTGTTACTCAGACAACTGGAGAATATTTAGCCAATGCTATACTGGAACACCTAGAAAAATATGACTTAAATATTCAAGACTGCCGTGGCCAGGGATACGACAATGGTGCAAATATGGTAGGTGTAAATAGTGGAGTTAAAACTCGAATATTGAATATTAACCCTAGGGCATTTTTCACACCTTGTGGCTGTCATAGTTGGAATCTACTATTGGTAGATGCAGCGAACTCATCTATGGTAGCAAAAACTTTTTTTGGTTTCATACAAAAAATTTATTTGCTATTTTCAAGATCAAGCAAGCGCTGGGATTTTATAAAAGGAAAATTAAAACTTACTATAAAACCTTTATCAGACACAAGATGGGAAAGTAGAGTCGAAGCAGTAAAGGCCGTATTATTGCAATTTGATGAAGTGATTGAATGCATAAAAAACTTAAAAAATCAAACGGAGGAATCAGACACTCTCAGTGATTGCGATTCAATACTAAATGAAATGTTAAGTTTAGAATTTATCGTATCTTTACATGTGTGGTATGAGATATTATTGCGTGTTAATATAATAAGTAAATTATGGCAATCAGTACAAATTCATTTAAGCATTGCTCTTGAACATTTACACACATTTTGTGAATGGATAAAAGAGTATCGGGAAACTGGATTTGAGAAATCCCTGTTTGATGTTCGGAAATTTACTGAGAAAAGCTGTTATGACCTGCCAAAAGAGTTTAAGAATAAAAGAGTAGCCAAAAAGAAAAGGATGTTCGATTATGAAAGCAGCGATGAACCTATACAGTCTCCCAAAATCCGGTATCAAACAGATTTTTTTTACGCCATGATTGATTCTATAATAACCAATATGGAATTAAGATTTACGTCTCTAAATCAACATTTTGAAGACTTTGGTTTTCTCTATGATTTAAGCGCGCTAAAAAATATGCCACAGGAGCAAATATTAAAACACTGTAACGATTTACATAACGTCCTGCGTGTGGGTGAGAGCAGTGACTTCCAACCATTTGAATTATATGAAGAATTAAATACAATGATCCCGAATTTACCCAACTTCATTAAAGACGTGAAACAGCTGCTGTCATACATAACAGAAAATAGCTTGAAAGAAATTTACCCAAATATTTACATTGTCATCCGAATTTTATTAACAATTCCGGTAAGTACAGCCTCTGCTGAAAGAAGTTTTTCAAAATTAAAATTAATAAAAAATTATTTGAGAAACACAATGAGCCAAGAAAGACTTTCAGCTTTGACTGTTTTATCAATTGAATCAGATTTGGCATCTAGGCTGAATTACGATACCATAATTAAGGAATTTAGTAGGTAACGTTAAAAGCAGGAAATTTCTGTTCCTTTAATAAAGAAATCTAATGTTTTTTAAGATACACTTTAAGAAATGTATATCTCCACCTTTATATTAACGATTTGTAATTTTTCATTTAATACTTATTAATCTAATTTGTATTTTTATGAATAAAAACTTGGCAGTGTTAATTGTTTTGTTTGTTTTTATTATTTTATAAAATCCGTCTTCAGGTCGCCATAGAACAGGGCCTCGCGAAATCTGTCTTGCCCACATCAAATTTAGTTGTTGCCCCG
The DNA here is from genome assembly GCA_963662185.1 of Eilema griseolum. Lineage (NCBI taxonomy): Eukaryota > Metazoa > Arthropoda > Insecta > Lepidoptera > Erebidae > Eilema > Eilema griseolum. The sequence goes on from OY759240.1 coordinate 27,867,930, forward strand.
ACACTGCATAGGCACAGTGTAATACCTAACGCATTTGACTATTTCAACTTCTAAGTTGTCCGTTCGCCGCTAGTTCGCATCGTATTTACCTAATACCTGCATAGGTAGGTACGCGGTTATACCTCGCTCGCATTTCTCTTATCGTATCGATCCTTAGTCGTAGTTCGCATTTTGTTATTTATTCCATAGGGAATAAACGCACCGCACCTAAATACCTAGTTATTTTAGTAGAAAACCCAGCATCTAGGCATTTAGGTTTAGATCTTAGGTATCCTAGACACCCTAGTGCATAGGCACAGTGTAATACCTAACGCATTTGGCTATTTCAATTTCTAAGTTGTCCGTTCGCCGCTAGTTCGCATCGTATTTACCTAATATCTACATAGGTAGGTATGCGGTTATACCTCGCTCGCATTTCATTCAAATTCATACGAAAGTATTTTAATTTGAATAGATATTACGCAATACTTAATCCCTGAAATAATAGTTAAACCTAGACAGCGATCTAGCTCGCGTAGGTACGATCTGGTTGTTGTTATGCGCGTTTATTCAAACTTGCACTCGCAGTTATAAGTACCTACCTACCTACGGAATATCGTTCGCGCCGCGTCGCTGTTCTATACCGCTAAGATTAAGTTATTTCATTTGTTGTTTACCGCACTTTAGTTTGATATTTAGTTGTAAAAATGTCCCCAAAGGTTGGTAGTACCGATAGTAAAGTTCAATTGAAACTTTTATACGCTAAAAGAGAAATGCTTTACTCTCGCGTACAATCGATTTGTGATAATGCACTTAAAACCTCTGATTTGGCTATTAGAGATTCGTTCTTATGTTCTATAGAAAACTTAGATAGTTTACGCGCGGATTTCGTATCCTTAGTACATGACATCAACGTTTTAGAGTTAGATTTAAATCCCGATTACTCAGTGAGTTATCAGGCCTTGTCGTCGTTTGACGATTTGTATTGTCGTATCAAACGCGTCGCTAGGAGTTTGGAGAAACCGTCTGACCGACCCAATCCCACTCGCGACCGAACTAAGTTGCCACCAATTCAAATACCCGAATTTGATGGTAACATCCGCAATTGGTGTTTATTTATAGATAGTTTTGAGAATACAATAGATAAGAACGTTTCGTTGACAGATCACGAAAAATTGCATTATCTCGTTGAAAAATTAACTGGTAAAGCTATAACCGTTTGCGCTGGAATTACGTTTAGTGCCGAAAATTATAATTTAATTTTAAATAGTTTGAAAGCTAAGTATGAGGATAAAAGATCGGTAGCTAACGCATATTTGGATCAGATGTTTGACTTGAAATCCATTACGGCATGTAACGATCAAAACTTAGAGAAGTTTCTAGATACTTTCGCATCATCTGTTCGCGCCGTAAAGAACCTAAAGATCGAAGACCTCTGCGACTTCTTATTTTTGTATATGGGTATAAAGAAATTAGATTCCGAAACCATTCGTTTATTTGAGTCAGATCATCGCGGCAATAAAATTCCTAAGTTCGAAGACTTAGAAAGTTTTGTTCGCGAGCATATAAAAATATTGCAACGCTCTTCATCGAAACATGAAGGCGCGAAGAAAGTTGTTAGTTCCGAACGTAAAATAGATGCGTCATCGAGGTCACTGAGGTCAACTCATACTTATGTTAATACCGCACCAGCACATGTACAATCACCTGTTTACTCTTTGTGTAATGCTCATCATTCGCAATTGTACAAGTGTCCGGGTTTCCTAAAATTATCGCCTAATGATCGTTATAAATTTGTTCGCGCTAATAATTTTTGTTTTAATTGTCTCGGTACTAAACACCGCGTTGTTATATGTAATAGTAGCAATAGTTGTCGCAAATGTCCAGCGAGACACCACACATTACTTAATTTTGAAAATAGTAACGCCGCATCCAATGTGAGCACAGTTGGTTCGTCGAGCGGTGGCACACCGTCGCATGGCTCGCCCGCGTCGGTGGCGCCTGCGCCACAGCCGCAGCCCGCGCTCGCGCGCGGCCCGCCCCGCACGGAGACCGCTGCGAATGACGTCACCTTGTGTTCGTTGTCCGCTAGTGCTGCGGTCACTACTGTTGTTCTCGCGACTGCTCGCGTTATTATTGTTGATGCATTAGGTAAACCGCACATTGTTCGAGCGCTATTAGATGGCGCTTCGCAAAGTAATTTTATTACTCAAGATTGTTGTCAACGTCTTGGTTTCAATGTTAATAAGCGTTCAACCCGCTCAGTGGTGAAGGGTTTTGGAGGTTTACAGTCAGCTGTTCATGGCACCGTTAAAACAAGGTTTGGATCTCGTTTTAATAATAATATTTGGTTTGACATGGATTCGCTCGTTACAGATAAAATAACTGAACAGTTGCCTACCGTCCCGGTTGACACGTCTTTATTAACGAAATTTAAAGACTTACCTTTAGCAGATGAGACTTACGCTGTTCCTGGAGTCGTCGATATATTGATCGGCGCTTCGATTCTCCCGCACCTCCAGTTATCACGTAAGGTTCAAGGGGGACCGACGTACCCCGCTCCGCACGCACTGGAAACAGTTGTAGGTTTTGTTATAATTGGTTCCGCACCCGCTTCTATAGATAGTTTTAGTCACTCGACTGCTTCGTTCTGTTGCACCGTCGAGCCGCCACTGGAGTCTACCATCCGCAAGTTTTGGGAAATTGAAGAGGTCAATGTCCCACCTATCCTAAGCCCTGATGACAAGATGGCTGAGGAGATTTATTGTCGCACGACTACTCGTGATGAGCAGGGTCGTTATGTTGTCGCGCTCCCTTTCAAGGGAGATATTTTTTCGCTCGGTGACTCCCGTGTATCCTCTGAAAAACGCTTTCTCTCCAAGCTACCAGCCTTTGGTCTGCCTCCTAGACTGTGCAACTGGATTGCTAGTTTCCTGCGGGAGCGCCGTATCCGCGTCCTCTGTGATGGACGGGCTTCGGAGTTCTTGCAAATAAATGCTGGCGTACCGCAGGGGTCTGTATTATCTCCCGCTCTCTTTCTTCTGCATATCAACGACATGCTGTCCACCGGCAGCATACATTGCTATGCAGACGATAGCACCTTACACGGGAGTTATCACGGACAACCTGCGGCCAAACAGTCTGATATCGTGGAAAAAAGACAGCTTCTTGTCACTGAACTGGACCGGATCTTGAATCACATTTCTCAATGAGGCTCTGAGAACATGGTCGAGTTCAATGCCAAGAAGACGCAGGCTTGTGCGTTCACAGCAAAGGTATCTTCTTTCCTTCCCCTTCCCACTCTTCAGAGCACGCCACTGCCACTGCAGGACAATCTCAATATCCTAGGCATGGATATTCGCTACAAACTGAATAACAGAAATTACATCGAGAGCATCATCAAAACAGCCTTGCGGAAACTCGGACTCCTAAACAAAGTGAGAAGTTTTTTCACGCCGGAGCAGCGGTGTCTTCTCTATAAGACACAAATTCGCTCCTGCGTGGAATACTGCTCGCATCTCTGGGATGGCTCCGCGAAATACCTACTAGATGCTCTCGACAGGTTGCAGCGACGCGCGGTCCGAATTATTGGGAACCCTGAGGTCACGAACACCCTCGAGCCTTTGCAGATGCGTAGAGATATTGCTTCCTTGGCTGTATTTTACCGTCTCTACCACGGTGAGTGTTCTGACGAGCTCTTCCAACTAATCCCACCATCTCCTTTCCTACATAGGACAACACGTGCAGGCCTTAGATGTCACCCTCACACTGTGCAGAATATACGAGCAAGAACCAAGCGGTTCGGAGACTCTTTTCTTTGCCGCACCACCAAGACCTGGAATTCATTACCAGCACACGTGTTTCCTTCTTCCTACAGTCCCGGGGCCTTTAAGCGGGGCGTGAAAAAGCATCTGATGAGGCAAAGTCTCAGGAAAGAGGGTCACCATTACAGACACTAATGTAGCACTTAGTGTCTGTAATGGTGACCCTCTTTCCTGAGACTTTGCCTTTAGCTTACCATCAGGCGAGGTGAGGTCAAGTTGGCGTGTCCTATATAAAAAAAAAAGAAAAAAAAGAACGAAAGATGCAGGCGTCTCCAAAGTTAAAGCAAGCCTATGATGAGGTTGTTAACGAATATTTAGATAAAGGTTACATCTCACCTGCGCCTGCGGACACTGACGAGACCCAGCCTTCGTACATTATCCCGCACCACGGAGTTATTAGAGAAGATAAGCTTACTACTAAACTCCGCGTAGTTTTGGATGGCAGTGCTAAGACTAGCACTTCCGTGTCGCTTAATGACATTTTGTATTGTGGTCAAAATCTTCAAGGTAATTTATTTGACATAATTGTAAATTTTCGCTTATTCGCTGTTGCACTCTCTGCAGATATTCGACAAATGTTTTTGTGCCTTGAAGTGCGCAAATCCGATCGTAGGTTTCAACGATTTTTGTATAGATTTTCACCGCAAGAACCTTTAATGGTTTACGAATTTAATCGTGTTTGCTTCGGGCTTAAATCTAGCCCTTTTCACGCACTTCGCACCGTCAAGCAGTTGGCCGCTGACGAGGGCGATGCATTTCCGAAAGCGAGAGCCACCATTGAGACTGGCTTATACATGGATGACTTCGTGTATAGTGTAGATAGCGAGGCAGAGGCTGTCGAGACGGCCGCTCAAGTTATAAGTCTCATGAAGGCTGGTCAATTTGATCTCGTGAAATGGACGAGCAACTCGCAAACTGCGTTAGAGTCGATTCCACCGTCGCACCGATTGTCTTCGGTTAAGGAATTCGATGAAAGTGATACGCACAAGGTGCTTGGTTTAAGCTGGTCGCCCGCATCTGATATGTTTAGTTTGAAAATTAGTTCGACCCCGCAAACTTGTACTAAACGCATTATCCTGTCGTGTGTGGCACGGATATGGGACGTAATGGGATTCGTAGCTCCTGTCGTTTTGTACGCCAAGCTACTTATAAAGGAGCTTTGGCTTTCCAATTGTGATTGGGACGACACCGCGCCCGACAACATTGTTAAGTTGTGGGCTCGCTTTAGAAAAGAACTTTCTGTGCTTGACCAAATACAAATTCCGCGTCATGTAGGTATATCGCAACATAGTGTTGTTACTGTAGTAGGCTTCGCGGACGCTAGTGAGAAGGCGTATGGAGGAGTAGTTTATTTTCATGTCTTGAATGCAGGTAAGGTTTCAATTAGCCTTATAAGCGCGAAATCAAAGGTCTCTCCCCGTAAGGTCGTCTCTCTGGCGCGCCTCGAGCTATGCGCTTTACTATTGTTAGTTAGATTGATCACCTCTATCGTCAATGCTTGTAGTAGTCGCATTAATATTAGTAGAATTTTAGCTTTTTCGGACTCAACAGTCGCTTTGTGTTGGGCCCACTCTTCGCCCCATCGTTGGGACACATTCGTCGCTAATAGAGTGGCAAAAATTCAATCTGAATTAGCGCCACAAAATCTCTTTCACGTTGCTGGCACCGACAACCCAGCCGATTGTCTCTCTCGTGGATTGCTTCCTTCGCAAATTTTAGATCACCCGTTATGGTTTAGTGGACCGTCCTGGATTCATGCCGCGTTAGATAAGTGGCCAGTTAGTCAATTCAATCCCACTACGGTTTCCGAACCACCCGAGGAGAAGAAGCACTCGCTTGTTGTATCGGTCCCGCGTGAAGAGTCCCTTATTTTGTTGTTGGCTAATCGCGTCTCGTCTTGGTCGAGACTGTTGCGTTGTGTTGTTTATGTAGGCCGATTTTGAGAATTTTATCTACGCGCGGTCATATAACCGCCGCTGATTTAGATAAAGCTGAATTGGTCATACTTCGCGAGTTGCAGAAATTTTATTTTGCTTCTGAATTTAAAAATTTAGAATTTAACAAACCTTGTAGTCGTTCTTTCCGACACTTGAAACCATTTTTGGAAGATGGACTCATTCGAGTAGGTGGTCGTTTGAGAAATTCAAGTTTAGGATTTGAACAAAGGCATCCAGTAGTTCTCCCGCGTAAGGACCACGTATTAGATTTGTTAGTAGATTATCATCATAAGGTGAATTGTCACGCGGGTCCCGATTTGTTAATGTCTATTTTGAGACAGAAATACTGGATAATTTCCGCTCGTAATTTGATTCGCGCTAGAGTACACAGATGTGTACCTTGTTTTAAACTCCGCCCGCGTTTTATCGCGCCTGAAATGGCCGATCATCGCTCTTGTCGTGTTGTTCAATCCGCAAAACCTTTCGTACACACCGGCACAGACTTTGCTGGGCCTTTCAAAGTCACTATTGCTCGTGGTCGTGGCATTCGCTCCACGAAAGCTTATGTTTGTTTGTTCATTTGTATGACAACTCGCGCGGTTCATATAGAGTTGACCGGTGATTTAAGTACGCAAAATTTTATGTCCGCTTTTAAACGTTTTTTGTCGCGTCGTGGTCCGGTTAAGCGCATGTATTCGGACAACGGTACAAACTATGTAGGGGCCCGACGTAGTATTTCGGAATTGCACACATTCTTAAGGTCTAAGTACTACCAAAGTGAATTCGCTCACATCTTAGCCGAAAATCGCATTGAATGGTACTTTAACACGCCTGCAGCTAGTCATTTTGGTGGTAATTGGGAAGCGAATATTAAAAGCCTTAAGTCGCATCTGTTTCGCGTCATAGGCGAACAGATTCTCTCGTTCGAGGAGTTAAGTACCGTACTCGCTCAAGTAGAGGCGGTGATGAACACGCGTCCGCTGTGTCGGACTCTATCTAGCGATCCGTCAGAGCCATTAGCGTTAACGCCAGCTCACTTCTTAAATACGACTCCTCTAACATATTTGCCCGCAATAGATGTTGATGACGATAGAATGCACCTTCTAACTCGTCACGCTCTTTTAGATAAATTAGTCCAATCGTTTTGGAATCGTTGGAGAACCGATTATTTGCACACGCTGCACTCGCGTCAAAAATGGAATACTCCATCCAACCCAATTACTGTAGGTACGGTGGTAGTCCTTATGACTGAGAATGCGCCTCCTTTACATTGGCCTCTAGGGGTAGTAGAGGAAGATTTTCCCGACTCCCGCGGGATAACTCGTGTTGTACGGGTTAAAACCGCAACCGGATCGTATCTGCGCCCGGTTGTTCGCCTCTGCCCTCTGCCTAACCAGCAGTAGGCACGAGTTCAAACCTAGTTTTATATTTTAGTTGTTATTTCCCAAACCTAGATTTAGATTAGACTTTAGATTTGTTCCGCATTTTTCGTTTTGAAGGTAACCCTTCAAGCCGGGGGGAATGGTTGCGCCGATAGTAAAATTTGTATTTTTCCGCTCAATAGTAGTAAATTCAAATCGTCTCTCAATTGATTGACACTGAACACACGCTTCCTATACCCATCTCCCTCCCGCACTACCTTTAAAGTGAGATAGCAATAGTTTTCGCCCCGCTCAATTGTTGAAATGGCCGCATCTTGACTTCCGCTTTAAAACTAGCAACATCAATGGCGGCGGCGCGCGCGACTCTCAGAAATTAATAATATTTGTTGGATTTTAACCGCTTTCATAGACTTTTGCCGATCGGATTGTGCCTCTCGTGTCCCTCAAGTGATTTAGTGAAGTGGGCAGTAGCTCCTGAGCCAGGAAGAGAAGACCGGTGCACCGGCTCCGACAGCACGTGGCGTCATAAAGGTTAGTGCATCCTCTCCTAATTTCTTGGGTTGCATTCACTGCCTAAACCACCTCCGCGGCAACCCGATCACCTATCTTGTTTGTTGTGTAAAGTGTCATCTGAAATATTTAGCTTCATCCCCCGTAAAATACAGTCCACTAGCTCACGTGGCGAGAATTGCGCCACCACAGGTCTGTCATGTAAACTTTGTCCTTTTTTTATGTAATGAGCTTGTTGCGCAATTCTGCATCTTTAGTTTCCAAGAACTCTATCACAGAGTCAAACAGGTTGTAAAATCGAGTCAGTCTTGATAGCCAACGAACCTCAATATGAAGCAACAAACGGTTGGAATCTTCGTCATTAGTAATACAAAGCTAATGAAATAATCTATCATTTAAAGAGTTGGTACGGATTTTATTGACTGCTTTGATGACATATTGCAGTGATTGAAATAGTCGTTCACTTAAGTTTCTAGCCACCAAATGTTGTCTATGAATAACTGATATAATATTTTTCAAGGGAATCTCTTTCTCATCACAAAACTTTTTCAATGTATTGAATATCGTTTCGCCTTTTGTATCGGTCTCCAAATATCTAGCAAGCAATAGTTCTTCACATATTTTCTCATGTTTAATAAACCGCACGTAAGACAGCAACAATGCTTCATTAGTAGGTAAAGTGGACTCATCCAGCTGAATTAAGAATTAACTAGTCTTCAGACGATTGCACAATGATCCTTCAATGTTTTCAGCCATTTCATCAATTCGTCTTTGCACAGAATTATTACTCAAAGGAATTTTTCGGATAATATCTGCGGCCGGTTTATGAAGCACAGTAGTTATTATTTCCTTTATTGCTGGCAAAATTAACTCTTCTCCGATGTTGTGGTTTGCCTTTTTGAGCAATCCACAAAGAGATATTGTACGAAGCTCGAAGTCCGTCGTCATCTTGCTTAGCAGCTGCCGAAAATAGTTTTGCTACACTTGGCTGAGTATTATGCTTCATCTCTAGGTCTTGAAAATATGCTACATTCTTGTCTTTCTTATTTGGATGCATTTTATTCAAATGATCTTGCAGTCTTGAAGGCTTCATTGCTTCATTCGAAAATGTTTTTAGAGATAGAAGGCACTAAGGCGACGAGGGGTTTGTGGGATTTTCAATGAATCCGAATTTAATATATTCCACAGAGTATTGCAGTCTCTTCTTTTTTACTTCCGACATTGTTTTGTTTTAAGAAATACGTAAGTAAGTGTTGAACTTAAGTACTGCTTATCTGTTACGCGCGAAACCGCATAGGCAGGGAATTCATCCCCACACATTGCGACCTGAGACGGTGCGCACTGTGCGGTATGAAAGAAACTTCATCCCACGCACACTCAAGCTGTGGAATGACCTCCCTGCTGCGGTTTTCCCAAGCGCCTACAATATGGGGTTCTTCAAGAGGGGCATCAGAAGGTTTCTTCATGGTCGGCAGCGCGAATGTGACACCCCTGGTGTTGCATACGTCCATTGGCCACGGTAACCGCTTCCCATCAGGTGGGCCGTGTGCTTGTCTACCAACTAAGTGGTATAAAAAAAAATGAAAATAAAATAAATATTCCGTTGTTTATATAGGATTGCATAAGCAGCACGCACCGACAGGTATAAAACAAACATGCATTAACTCGTTTATCTCATTCGACGCTCAATTGTATCAACAAGTAAGAACAAGTATTCTTCTATTCAGCCGATTGATACAGGAATGCACTGCATGAAATGGTTATTTAACGAAAACTTGTTAAAACATGATTGCCCGCGGTCTATTATCTACCAAAATTACCTATCTAGGAATACGAAATGCGAAAGTGTGTCTATTGACTTTTTATTTGTTTGTTTGTGTCTACTTTTATTTCGAAACGGAGCGACCGATTGACATGATTGTGCTTCTATTTATTGAATAAAACAGGACAGATACATGAACTACGCGGAGAGAAATATCGAGCCGAGTTTGAGTAATCTCTTAATTAATATTAGTTGATGTTCACAAGTTGTAGCCGAGAGTCGAGAGCTCTGTCGGTGTATAAGAGTCCTCCTAGCTAGATGAAATTACAAATCGCCAACCGAAGCCTACACAACGCCCCCATTTTTTTTCTGGGTCTCTTACCGCCCCCCTTTAGACCTGCAGCGCCCACAAGGGAGCGTTATCGCCCACTTTGGGAAACGTTGCGTTACAGCCTTAGTCAAAATTACGGATGACATCAGGTCTGGTATGGAGGGCGGGATGCTGACAGCCATTGCCTTGCTTGCTTGTCACCAGTTTTTGGAAGCCTGGTGCTAAGATCGCAGATATTCTAAGTGATACCGAAAAACCACAATAAGGCATTTTACAGAAAATGATTATGTGATAATAATAGGAGGAACTAATGATGAGAATCTATATGAATTGAAATCCAATATTTTACATTTTTTTCATTGTTATAAAAATACTAATATATTAAGTACTATGTGAAATACCATATAGTAAGAAACTAAATGTAACTAAGCTCCACATGCAACCTATGTCAACGTAAATTACTGTCATTGTTATCCACAGTTCAAGCATTTCATTGTAAACCTTTCTAGGTCATTGCTACAAGAAATACTACGAATAACATATATATTAAGAATGAGACAGTACAATAATAAAAAAGGTTTGAGTACATTAGACAAACACACACAAACAAATAATACATCCGAGATACAGATCTCGACTCTGGAGTCCCCGATAAAGTCTGTAAGAAAACATAATTTTCGTCTCTAAAAGAAAACTATAAACGTACTTCATCAAAATATAGACGGTGTGATAGGAAAATCAAATTTGTTAGAAGTTCATATTAATGATTTGTCACAAAAGGGTAAGAGCATTACAGAGTATAATATGCTTCAAGGTGATATTGGTATACTAAATATAGGTAACTATGAACTCGCGTCTTTCTACTGTAGAGATAACAGATATGGGGGATCGTGCATTTTAGTGAGTAGTGGTCACAAATATCATACATTATCAGATGTCAATGAGTTTTGTATACCGAAACTCATGGAATGCAGTGCAATCAAATTGATAGAACACGATGTTATAGTTTTATGTATATACAGACCACCAAGGGAATATAGTAGGTAAAACATTAAATACATTTTTTGAAAACTTAGAAAATTTACTGCAAAGGTATTGTCTAAAAAACAAAAAAGTGATCGTTTGCGGAGACTATAACATCGACAGACTAAAAATAACTAAAAATAGTCTTCAGTTTGAGGAAATATGCAAGTGCTTCAATCTTAAACTTGCCATAAATGAGACTACTCGACCAGCCAGTGGTAAATGCATAGATAATATTCTTTATAGTATTCGCGGTTGTCATGCTGAAGTAATTGAACTAGCTGTATCGGATCATAAAATAGAAATACTGACTTGCCCAGTTAAAGAATACTGCACTCTCCCTTATTGGTAGGTACATACGGAAACGTGACTATAGTGTAGGTAATATGACGAAGTTTAAGCAATGTTTGTCAAAACTTGGTTTTAATGACATTTATAATTCAGATGATCCAAATATTGCATTTAATAATTTTCATGACATATTTTCTTTCTTTTATGATTAGTGCATCCCTGTAATAAAGCTAAAACTAACAAAAAACATAAAGCCTCGGTGGCTAAGTAAAGGTATCAAGGTATGCTCGCGCCGAAAACGAGAACTGCTACATAAATACAGGAAAAACCCATGAAGGCAAAACAAGGACACCTTTAAAACCTATAGTAAGAGACTTAATTCGATTATAAAATTGACTAAAAAAGCACAAAATGATTTTAAATCATTAGGTTCTGGAAAATTTTCAATGAATGTAAATTAAATACTCCTAAAGAAGAAATTAATTGTATAAAAGTTGATAATAAAATAATAAGTGATCCACAGCAGATAGCGCAAGCATTTAACGATTTCTTTTTAAATAAGTTTCAACCTTCAGCAGATGTTCCAAAAACCATAAAGCTACCTTAGTGTGGAACAAAGAGAACTCTATGTTTAAGTCCATCAACACCATACGATATGCATAGAATTATGAGAGAACTAAAGAACACTTCAAGTACAGGTTATGATGACATATGCACAAAAGTTGTAAAATTCGTTTCTATTATTATAGGAAGCCCCTTAGGCCATATCGTCAATCTATGCATAAGTTGTGGTACTTTCCCTGATAAGCTAAAGATAATGATCCCTATATTTAAAAAAGAAGATAAAGAAAGTATGAAATTTTATAAACCTGTAGCACTGATTCCTATATTCTCGAAGGTTTTGGAAAAAATCATATATCATTGTTTATACGAGTACTTGGACAAAAATCAAGTGCTAACCGATGAACAGGTATTGTTCAGGAAAAATAAAAGCATTAACCAAGCTATTTACAATTTTCTCTTGAAGGTTAAGGGAAATCTAGAAAAAAAGCTGCCTGTTTACGCCATGTACATGGATTTAAAAAAGGGGAAATGCACTATAAATATAACAAAATCATATCTTGAAGGTAGAAAACAGATAACTCAAATAAATAGAATATACCCTAAATACAAAATGGAGGTGAAATAGTCGTCGGAAATGAGAACAGTAACAGACGGTGTACCTCAAGGAAGCGTACTAGGTCCTTTACTGTTTATATTATATATAAATGATTTCCCACGGTCAATAGGATATCCCATGACCCTTTTTGCGGACGATAGTACCGTAGTTTACTCGGGACCAGAGATCATGAACAATGTAGAATTTAATATTAACTGTAACATGGACAAAATTATCAAATGGTTGACATCAAATAATCTTTTAATTAATCTTGACAAAACAAACATTATGACATTCGGAAATAATTAACATCATTTAAGCGACATGGATATAAGACATTTAAATAAAACTAACATTGAGATAGGTAATACAAAATTTTTAGGACTACATATTGACTCGAATTTAAACTGGAAAACGCACATTAACATGATATGTAAAAAACTAAATAGTTACTCGTATGCGCTCTATATGATATCAAAAGTATCAATGACAATGACAATCACGTGACATCAATATTACGATATGGGGTCATGTTCTGGGGCAACTCTACTGACAAGGAAGGTGCATTTAAGGCACAGAAAAGATGTTTGAGAGCCGTGTGCAAATTACAACAGACAGACACATGCAAACCACACTTTATACAGTTGAAGATACTAACTCTACCTTGTCTGTATATTATATGTAGCTGTAACTTTTGTGAAAGGTAATTTGAGTCGTTTCACTGCATACAACAGTGCCCGTAACTGCCATACAATTTGTGTGCCTCAGCATTGGTCAGCGCTGGTTGATAAAAGTATTTTCTCCATGGTTCATTTGTATAATAAAATACCACGAAATATTTTAGAAGTGGAAAATACAACTGCTTTTAAAAAAATGTATTACACTTACTTATAACGAAAGTGTATTACACTATTGACGAATATAAAGTAGTATAAAGTGGCCATAGTAACACTCATAGTGTAGTATAAAGTAGGTAAATAAGAGAATATACCGGAGCAACTGCGTATTTAAACTGGTTGACTATACACACTACGTGAACAAAAAAGTGTCTGAGACAATCGCTATAGGTACATGCATATGCATAGCGGACGATGTTTGCCACGGCGGGTTCATTAGTCACTCCAGCTTACGTGGACTCTCTCAGTGCATCATGTCGTAGATTTAGTGTAGTCATATATAGCTAAGTGTGGCAAAAACCCAGATACTTAAACTGCCACCTCGGGGTTGCAGTCCAAGACCCTAGTGGGTTCTGAGCTGGGTGTTGTGCTGTACGGCAAAGTCTTACAAGAAATCCCACACTTCAGGTATATAGGAAGCCAAATTCGAAGCGACAATGTTGCAGCCTTTGATAAGCTTCACAACCGTGTTTGGAAGTGACATGACCTCAATCTATCAACTAAGATTATGGTACTTATACAAAGCCATCGTTATGCTTAGGTATAGCCACACACTGCTCTGAGACCTGGTGCTACAATAAAGTAGATATATAATATCCATCCCCGCTGTCTACGTTCTACAAACGGATTATGGATAAAGAGGCGGAAGCAGGGAGGTCAATATCTGCGCTATAAGGATGTCATCAAACACCACCTCACACCTTGCGAGCTGCCCACCGAACGACGATGAGATAAACTGGCATTGTGGCTCCAGTTCTCTATGCGGTCGACAGCTACGAGCAGCGGCGCCTAGAAGTACGGTTCCAAGTTTATGTAGCAGGTGGGACATGATGGTATTCCCGTCCTAATTAAGCAGTCCGACTGGGGCAGTAACTCCACCCTACAGAATACCACATCCATAATAACTTCCCGGCGGTGAGTAGGGTAGCCAGAGCTCACTGGAGAGTTTTTGTGCTGTCAGTGGGAAGACCAAAGGGTTGTCCTGATTTTGTTAAAAAAAAGATAAAAAAAAGGGTCGGCAGCACGGTTGTGACTTCCATCAATTGACAATCCATCAGTGGGTCTAAAAACGCCACATTGAGCTATTCTGCTAAAAACGTGTAACTTTATGAATTTCCAGTAAATCTCGGCTCAATCCGTTGGTCAATACCCCGTCGTTAAAACTATTGACTACTGGGAATGTTTTGTTCTACTGGTTTACCGGGTTGACGAACGCGACACTTTATGCCCACTCGTTCACACTTTCTCTCTCCGGGCTTATACCCGCTGGTCAATGCTTATTATTAACTGGGAATGTTTTTGTTCCACTGGTTAACAGTGTTGAAAACCGCAATATTTTTTCCAGATTTTTTGAAACCCCAACTTATTGCAAATTTATAATAAAAATTTATATCTGGCAACAACCTAGTATAGATGTTACAGTGAACGTCCGTAATGCAGGGTATCTTATATAAGATACTCTGGTGCCTGTAAACATCTACCAAGATTTTTGGTGAATGCTTTGTCTCTCGGTGTACGAGAGCCGCATCCAGGTATATCACGAACAGCGTATGCACGAAAACATTTGATATCGCTCTGGACATCTCAAGTTCACTACGCAATAAAACACAGTTTTTAAAAACTATCAATTAATTTAGTGTCTACAGGAATACAAATTTTCATAATTACATTAGAAATAACCTACTTATTATGTAAGAAAACTAAGTGTAGTATGCATTATTTCGTCTAAAGTAATAAAATACACTCGCGGATAAGGCAAGGCAACACTGCTTAGTCAACTATGTTCATGTCCAGTCCCCCGGCCTAGCCTCATAACCGCTTGAGCACGCGCCGCTTGTCCTTGCGCGGCGCGGGCCGCCGCTCGCGCTTGGCGCACGGGCCCCCCTCGCCCTCCTCGGCCCCCTCGCCCTCCGCCCCGGCCGCGCCCTCCGCCCCGGCCGCGCCCTCCCGCGCCGAGCTGCTGCTTTCCTGCAATAGAACGATAGACTCAATCAATAGTAATCAAATCAACCCACCCAGGTAACCGGTCGACCTTTTGCTCTTCAGGTGAGTTGATGTTGTTGTTACAGGGTGAAAGTGGCGTTCGAATCGTTTATCACATAGTAATCTCATGGGCGTTGCCCACCCTGCTCTCAGAACCGAATTAATATATTAATATAATAATTAATTTAAAAAAAAAATTTCCAATATTTCTAAACTTTGGGTTTAAAATGATTGAAATGATTTGGGTACTCAACGCGCGACCCACTTAATGCCCCAATTTTAGTGTAAACTTGGACGAAACCAAGGTTGTGTTCAATGAACATGTCACACCGAGACCGATCACCATCGAAGGGCCGGAAATAAAGCGGACCAAATCCACAGCCCGCAACGAACTGGGAGGCGCTCGTATATATCCCGCATAGTCGCGGAACATCTGAGGGAGAGAGCCGTCATTTACCCAACCATGACGGGCCTCGGCCGTGAGATGTAGTACGGTATTCCACAGGGATCTATCCTGGGGCCGCTTTTGTGGAATATCAGATACGACTAGAGCGAAGGACACCGCGATGCGACCCTGAAGACCTCGACGGCGGGTACGCAAATCGGTAGAGCGGATCCAGCGGCTGGCTCTCGAGGTGGCACTGTATAAAACCGAGGCTATTCTTTCATGTGAAACCTACAGGAACCGGCCTCATAATGGGAGGTATTCTCATGGACATTAAGCCCCAAATTTAATATTTGGGGCTCGTGGTCGATGGCCGGTGGGACTCTGGGGAGCATCACTGAAGTCTGACCCCCAAATTGAAGAGCGCAGCCCTGGCCTGCGGTCCACGGCACCTATATGTACACACCGGTCGGCGAGGCGGCGCGTGGGCCCCGTGGGCCGCGTGCGGCGGCTGGCGCGCGTGGATGTCGGTGAGCAGCTTGGCGCGCGCGAAGTAGTCGTCGTAGCGGTCCCGAAGGAGCTACAAGGGGTGCTGGCCACCAGGGTCCCGCGGCACTCACCGGTCGGCGCGGCGGCGCGTGGGCCGCGGGGGCCGCGTGGGGCGCGCGGGGCGGCTGGCGCGCGTGGATGTCGGTGAGCAGCTTGGCGCGCGCGAAGTAGTCGTCGTAGCGGTCCCGAAGGAGCTACAAGGGGTGCTGGCCACCAGGGTCCCGCGGCACTCACCGGTCGGCGCGGCGGCGCGTGGGCCGCGGGGGCCGCGTGGGGCGCGCGGGGCGGCTGGCGCGCGTGGATGTCGGTGAGCAGCTTGGCGCGCGCGAAGTAGTCGTCGTAGCGGTCCCGAAGGAGCTACAAGGGGTGCTGGCCACCAGGGTCCCGCGGCACTCACCGGTCGGCGCGGCGGCGCGTGGGCCGCGGGGGCCGCGTGGGGCGCGCGGGGCGGCTGGCGCGCGTGGATGTCGGTGAGCAGCTTGGCGCGCGCGAAGTAGTCGTCGTAGCGGTCCCGAAGGAGCTACAAGGGGTGCTGGCCACCAGGGTCCCGCGGCACTCACCGGTCGGCGCGGCGGCGCGTGGGCCGCGGGGGCCGCGTGGGGCGCGCGGGGCGGCTGGCGCGCGTGGATGTCGGTGAGCAGCTTGGCGCGCGCGAAGTAGTCGTCGTAGCGGTCCCGAAGGAGCTACAAGGGGTGCTGGCCACCAGGGTCCCGCGGCACTCACCGGTCGGCGCGGCGGCGCGTGGGCCGCGGGGGCCGCGTGGGGCGCGCGGGGCGGCTGGCGCGCGTGGATGTCGGTGAGCAGCTTGGCGCGCGCGAAGTAGTCGTCGTAGCGGTCCCGAAGGAGCTACAAGGGGTGCTGGCCACCAGGGTCCCGCGGCACTCACCGGTCGGCGCGGCGGCGCGTGGGCCGCGGGGGCCGCGTGGGGCGCGCGGGGCGGCTGGCGCGCGTGGATGTCGGTGAGCAGCTTGGCGCGCGCGAAGTAGTCGTCGTAGCGGTCCCGAAGGAGCTACAAGGGGTGCTGGCCACCAGGGTCCCGCGGCACTCACCGGTCGGCGCGGCGGCGCGTGGGCCGCGGGGGCCGCGTGGGGCGCGCGGGGCGGCTGGCGCGCGTGGATGTCGGTGAGCAGCTTGGCGCGCGCGAAGTAGTCGTCGTAGCGGTCCCGAAGGAGCTACAAGGGGTGCTGGCCACCAGGGTCCCGCGGCACTCACCGGTCGGCGCGGCGGCGCGTGGGCCGCGGGGGCCGCGTGGGGCGCGCGGGGCGGCTGGCGCGCGTGGATGTCGGTGAGCAGCTTGGCGCGCGCGAAGTAGTCGTCGTAGCGGTCCCGAAGGAGCTACAAGGGGTGCTGGCCACCAGGGTCCCGCGGCACTCACCGGTCGGCGCGGCGGCGCGTGGGCCGCGGGGGCCGCGTGGGGCGCGCGGGGCGGCTGGCGCGCGTGGATGTCGGTGAGCAGCTTGGCGCGCGCGAAGTAGTCGTCGTAGCGGTCCCGAAGGAGCTACAAGGGGTGCTGGCCACCAGGGTCCCGCGGCACTCACCGGTCGGCGCGGCGGCGCGTGGGCCGCGGGGGCCGCGTGGGGCGCGCGGGGCGGCTGGCGCGCGTGGATGTCGGTGAGCAGCTTGGCGCGCGCGAAGTAGTCGTCGTAGCGGTCCCGAAGGAGCTACAAGGGGTGCTGGCCACCAGGGTCCCGCGGCACTCACCGGTCGGCGCGGCGGCGCGTGGGCCGCGGGGGCCGCGTGGGGCGCGCGGGGCGGCTGGCGCGCGTGGATGTCGGTGAGCAGCTTGGCGCGCGCGAAGTAGTCGTCGTAGCGGTCCCGAAGGAGCTACAAGGGGTGCTGGCCACCAGGGTCCCGCGGCACTCACCGGTCGGCGCGGCGGCGCGTGGGCCGCGGGGGCCGCGTGGGGCGCGCGGGGCGGCTGGCGCGCGTGGATGTCGGTGAGCAGCTTGGCGCGCGCGAAGTAGTCGTCGTAGCGGTCCCGAAGGAGCTACAAGGGGTGCTGGCCACCAGGGTCCCGCGGCACTCACCGGTCGGCGCGGCGGCGCGTGGGCCGCGGGGGCCGCGTGGGGCGCGCGGGGCGGCTGGCGCGCGTGGATGTCGGTGAGCAGCTTGGCGCGCGCGAAGTAGTCGTCGTAGCGGTCCCGAAGGAGCTACAAGGGGTGCTGGCCACCAGGGTCCCGCGGCACTCACCGGTCGGCGCGGCGGCGCGTGGGCCGCGGGGGCCGCGTGGGGCGCGCGGGGCGGCTGGCGCGCGTGGATGTCGGTGAGCAGCTTGGCGCGCGCGAAGTAGTCGTCGTAGCGGTCCCGAAGGAGCTACAAGGGGTGCTGGCCACCAGGGTCCCGCGGCACTCACCGGTCGGCGCGGCGGCGCGTGGGCCGCGGGGGCCGCGTGGGGCGCGCGGGGCGGCTGGCGCGCGTGGATGTCGGTGAGCAGCTTGGCGCGCGCGAAGTAGTCGTCGTAGCGGTCCCGAAGGAGCTACAAGGGGTGCTGGCCACCAGGGTCCCGCGGCACTCACCGGTCGGCGCGGCGGCGCGTGGGCCGCGGGGGCCGCGTGGGGCGCGCGGGGCGGCTGGCGCGCGTGGATGTCGGTGAGCAGCTTGGCGCGCGCGAAGTAGTCGTCGTAGCGGTCCCGAAGGAGCTACAAGGGGTGCTGGCCACCAGGGTCCCGCGGCACTCACCGGTCGGCGCGGCGGCGCGTGGGCCGCGGGGGCCGCGTGGGGCGCGCGGGGCGGCTGGCGCGCGTGGATGTCGGTGAGCAGCTTGGCGCGCGCGAAGTAGTCGTCGTAGCGGTCCCGAAGGAGCTACAAGGGGTGCTGGCCACCAGGGTCCCGCGGCACTCACCGGTCGGCGCGGCGGCGCGTGGGCCGCGGGGGCCGCGTGGGGCGCGCGGGGCGGCTGGCGCGCGTGGATGTCGGTGAGCAGCTTGGCGCGCGCGAAGTAGTCGTCGTAGCGGTCCCGAAGGAGCTACAAGGGGTGCTGGCCACCAGGGTCCCGCGGCACTCACCGGTCGGCGCGGCGGCGCGTGGGCCGCGGGGGCCGCGTGGGGCGCGCGGGGCGGCTGGCGCGCGTGGATGTCGGTGAGCAGCTTGGCGCGCGCGAAGTAGTCGTCGTAGCGGTCCCGAAGGAGCTACAAGGGGTGCTGGCCACCAGGGTCCCGCGGCACTCACCGGTCGGCGCGGCGGCGCGTGGGCCGCGGGGGCCGCGTGGGGCGCGCGGGGCGGCTGGCGCGCGTGGATGTCGGTGAGCAGCTTGGCGCGCGCGAAGTAGTCGTCGTAGCGGTCCCGAAGGAGCTACAAGGGGTGCTGGCCACCAGGGTCCCGCGGCACTCACCGGTCGGCGCGGCGGCGCGTGGGCCGCGGGGGCCGCGTGGGGCGCGCGGGGCGGCTGGCGCGCGTGGATGTCGGTGAGCAGCTTGGCGCGCGCGAAGTAGTCGTCGTAGCGGTCCCGAAGGAGCTACAAGGGGTGCTGGCCACCAGGGTCCCGCGGCACTCACCGGTCGGCGCGGCGGCGCGTGGGCCGCGGGGGCCGCGTGGGGCGCGCGGGGCGGCTGGCGCGCGTGGATGTCGGTGAGCAGCTTGGCGCGCGCGAAGTAGTCGTCGTAGCGGTCCCGAAGGAGCTACAAGGGGTGCTGGCCACCAGGGTCCCGCGGCACTCACCGGTCGGCGCGGCGGCGCGTGGGCCGCGGGGGCCGCGTGGGGCGCGCGGGGCGGCTGGCGCGCGTGGATGTCGGTGAGCAGCTTGGCGCGCGCGAAGTAGTCGTCGTAGCGGTCCCGAAGGAGCTACAAGGGGTGCTGGCCACCAGGGTCCCGCGGCACTCACCGGTCGGCGCGGCGGCGCGTGGGCCGCGGGGGCCGCGTGGGGCGCGCGGGGCGGCTGGCGCGCGTGGATGTCGGTGAGCAGCTTGGCGCGCGCGAAGTAGTCGTCGTAGCGGTCCCGAAGGAGCTACAAGGGGTGCTGGCCACCAGGGTCCCGCGGCACTCACCGGTCGGCGCGGCGGCGCGTGGGCCGCGGGGGCCGCGTGGGGCGCGCGGGGCGGCTGGCGCGCGTGGATGTCGGTGAGCAGCTTGGCGCGCGCGAAGTAGTCGTCGTAGCGGTCCCGAAGGAGCTACAAGGGGTGCTGGCCACCAGGGTCCCGCGGCACTCACCGGTCGGCGCGGCGGCGCGTGGGCCGCGGGGGCCGCGTGGGGCGCGCGGGGCGGCTGGCGCGCGTGGATGTCGGTGAGCAGCTTGGCGCGCGCGAAGTAGTCGTCGTAGCGGTCCCGAAGGAGCTACAAGGGGTGCTGGCCACCAGGGTCCCGCGGCACTCACCGGTCGGCGCGGCGGCGCGTGGGCCGCGGGGGCCGCGTGGGGCGCGCGGGGCGGCTGGCGCGCGTGGATGTCGGTGAGCAGCTTGGCGCGCGCGAAGTAGTCGTCGTAGCGGTCCCGAAGGAGCTACAAGGGGTGCTGGCCACCAGGGTCCCGCGGCACTCACCGGTCGGCGCGGCGGCGCGTGGGCCGCGGGGGCCGCGTGGGGCGCGCGGGGCGGCTGGCGCGCGTGGATGTCGGTGAGCAGCTTGGCGCGCGCGAAGTAGTCGTCGTAGCGGTCGCGCAGCAGCGCCGCGGCGTCGGCGTTGAGCGCGGACTCGGCGTTGGGCGCGATGAGCAGGCACTTGACGGCCAGCAGCGCGTGCTCCAGGCCCAGCTCGGGCCGCCAGTCGCGCTTCAGCGTGTTGACGCACACCTCGCCCGAGTCGGGCGCCACGTTGGGGTGGAACAGCTTCGTGAGGAAGAAGGCGCGCGGCGGCGCCGCCGGGAAGTCGCGGCCCAGCGCCAGGCGCACGCGGAACACGCCGCCCGCGTACGGCGTGTCCGCTGGAACGACACCGCCCGTGAGTCAATACTCTCGCCACCCCATACCATGATGGGTGCTGTCGCTAAATGTACTGTCTTGTAAATTGTAATCTTATAGAACACACTAGCTACTATGATGTCCCAGGAATGTAGGATATGTCTATTGTAGATCACGATCAGGTGAGACAACAATAAACATTTGTGTGCATACTAACTTTATTAAAACATAGAAGATAAAGAAAAGGCAAAAGGCCCTTGCTCCGACTACACCCAGCCACGGACCAGATGAGTGGTCCATGTCACCCTATATCCCAATATAATTTGATACATACCTCTGTGGTATGAAAAGAAAAGAATGTTCAACTAGTACATAGGGGGCACAGATTTGATTACCACTCATTACAAGTATTTGTATGCATGAATATGTATAAAAAGTTTCTAAGTCTGTTTATCATGCATTCTAGATTCCATAACACAAGCTAGTTAAGGTGTGCTTACCATGGGTCTAAAGTGATTTGTAGAATGTTACAGAACTTGGGTACTAAAATTTAGTTCTAATTTCAGCTGCTGATTTTGCCTGCTACAATATGGTTGACGATTTTGGCTACTGCTTTGAGCTCCGCCAACTTAGTTGCCACTGTTAGCTGCCAATTTCAGCCTCATAAGGCAGATCACATTATTGCTATAGGACCACCAGTGCATTGCGGCATAAACAATGTCTAATATAACTTATAAACTTTCACATTCCATGATATACAATAATGTTTACACGGCCAGTGTAAGCCAATGTGGTCCAAATGTCAGGCAAATCAACAATTTGTATGTACCTATACCATGATCACATTAATGTATAATATTAATAAATACCATTCTTTATACAAATATTTGATTTTTGATCGCATGTAGAAGTAAGGCAGCGATTTATACTGCAGAAAAGAACATTGCACTACTGTTTTGTGGAAAGGTCCTTAACACCCTTATCTTATATACTTTATGACCATAAAAGCATGTAAGTATACTCACAATGAACTCAGTGAGCACAAAATATCAGTAATAGTGTTATTAACATAGGGCCTAGAGACAGTGTACTGGCAAAGTATTTTGAAATTGTTCATTTACATGAATCTAGATAGAAGTAGTACTAAACGGGTAGTAAGGAGAGCGCCAGGCGCAGGGGGCGCAGGGGGCGCAGGGGGCGCAGGGCGCGGCACGTACCGGGCCCGTCGATGTGCGCCAGCACGTCGGTGAGGTCGTCGCCGCGCAGCTGCAGCTTGATGCCGGCGGGCGGCGCGGCCGCCAGGCGCCGCAGCTCGCGCGCCACGCCGCGCAGCACCTGCGGGCACACGTTCTCCACGTTCGACATTCTGCTGCCGCCACAGCGTCCTCTGCTGCTCCGTCAGCTCAAGCCTCGCACTGACACTTGGCAGAAATCATCGCCCGCTCTCGAACAAATTATCACGAGTGAGCCTTATACGTTTTAACGGTCGACCAAAATAATGAAGATATCAATAGTTTAGAAGAATATAATGTGCGCGTAGTATCTGACTCTAAGATCCTTGGTATACCCCCACTATTTAAAACTAAAATCTCATCAATAAGTGCACAAAATAATCCTTAACGTATAAATCAAAATTTTATAATAAATCAATGTACACTTTTATGCAGTCAGTAGAGAATAGAGAAGTGACATGTTTCATCAGAGTTTAAAAAAATAAAACATTTAGAGTTTTACACAGATTAAAAACATAGACTATAAAATACGTATTAATCCAAAACTCAGAACAAAATACATGGTAGGTACCCAAATATCCCGATAACTTTTATATTTAACCTTATTTGTTTATGGAAAAGTTTCAATCGCATTTACACGAATATTATAAGATAAAAACACCAATAGCGAACACTTTTAGAAAAAAACAAACTTCAATCTACAAAATTTAATATAGTAATAATTGCAGAATAGTCGTTACATCCTTTTTTAAACGTTACAGCAACATGTAGACATTTACTTACGCAAATAAAATCTTCAATAACTGTCATAATTTTACTTCAAATGAAATTAATAGGTATCCAGTTTGTCGTAATCACAAACAGCGGACGTATCTCCCCAATAGCGTATACACATTGGCACCAATAGTGGACACTCTATAGACAATCAAACTTCTCTCTACAAAATTGAATATTATGTATTAGATAGACGATAAAACAAACACAGCGAGGCAAACTCCTTCCAGGTGACCAACTATGGACTATCGACAAATGTAATTGACAGAGAAAGAAATGTCGACGGTATTCACGGGTTGTACTTTATCACAATGAAACCATGGTACAGCGGAGGTTTCTGAGAGACCTTCTTTTCTAGCCAAATCTATCCGTACCGGGGCGCATAGTATCCACGAGATCACTTCGCTCGCTCCCGCTCCGCGTGTATAATTATCATCGTTAGGATCATTAACATCATCGTCGTCATCATCATCGTTCCCAGACATATCCTCCATCTCGTGCTTCCCCTTTGAGTTAGGTTCCTTGGGATAATCTAACAAGGTCACATTTATTACTTTTACCGAGGACAGTCGGTAATTCATATCCATACTAATCAATTTCCATACTACTTAATCACTGAACCGATATTGATGAAAATTGAGATATTTACAGAGATAGACTAGAGTTTGGAAACGGGTGACCTATTCTTGTAAAAGGTATGTTACAGGAGTAGGCTAAATTTTTTCGTGAAAAGTGACTTAAAGAGGGGGAAATAGGGAATGAAAAATTTGTAGAAAAGTATGTCCTGATGAAATACTTAGATTGATCATGGCTCGAGGAAGGACGACGAAGGAGTAAGGTATAGAAAGAATGAACGGGGACGAGGAAGAGGTAGTAGTGGGGGAAGTGGAAGAGGAAGGAGAACGAGTGGGGAGTGCGGAAGGGTAAGGTGAAGGTATGGGGGAAGGTTCGGGGTAGGAGTGTTTTAATAAATGGGGGAATAGGTGGGAGAGGGAGTGGGTACGGGTTAGGATAGGCGTGGAGGGAGAAGGTGTTGGGAAGGGGTAGGGAAAGATCGTGTGGGCAAAGGAAAGCATGGAGAATGGGGAAATCGGGGTAACAGGTGGGTGAAAAGGGGGAAGAATTGTGGGTAGGGCTGAGTAAGGGAATGAGCAAGGCATGAGGGATAGGAAAGGGGTGTCAAGTAAGTCATAATTTCATAAAGGGTAAAGAACTCCAAAAGTGTCGACTCAGTGCTAAAATTTATAACACTACGCGATAAGCGACATCCACGTAGGTAGAGCCAAAGGTTTTATTAATAAAAATTACAGGTATGTATGTGATGAATTTCAATATATTACGTAAAACATAATATAACGTATACGTTTAAGTCTTAGAGTATACATAACTTATGTATACTCTAAGGTATAAGTATTTTTTCGAAAGTGTTTGTTTTTGGGTATTGCATATTATTTGGTACCAATAGTGGACATCACTAAATATTATGCCAGTAAATCTAGGCAAAATTCGTAAGAATGTCAGCAACTTACATATTTATAACACCCATACTAAAATTTGTAATATTCATAATTAATAAATAAAATATCACACCTGTTAAAAATCACTATCTTTTAATTCTTAAGAAATAACACGTCCGTGTCCACCGGCCTACATTATTTACTTTCAACTGTCACCAATTGATAATTTACTTAAGACTGTTGCGAATTTTTTAACATGTCTTATAGATGCCATTAGGCAACTTTTAAATCAATATTTTTATAAACCAAATAATTACTTTTCTTACCTAACAACTGAACTGAGGTGAGGCCGTAGTCTATACAGGGTCATAGCATAGTACGTTAGCCTGTTCCGAACCATCAATAAAATATCTATGATATATCCCAAAGATCTATCCTTTGACAATATTGTCATTTGTCATAAGACTTATTATTCTGTGATGACTTCATTCAAAGAAACCAAAGAGAATACAATACTACGTAAGAAGAGACGGAACTTCCATAGCGCAAAATAATCTTACGAAATGTCAAATCAGGGCTAACTGAACGTAGCCAACCTAACAACTGTAACACATAGGTACAGAGTTGCCAACATAAGGGAAAAATAGAGATGTGCCCAATATTATTTGATTTATCGATATCGACTAAATTAGCCGATATCGATAAATAGTGGTCTCTGATTTCTATAATATAATTTTATATTTTCACAGACGCTATACTCCATTTTTGAACTAAAGTACTGCGTCATACAAGTTATATGTTGAAAATGAATAAGCGATTAAATTCGTGGAGGCAGTACATTTAGTTACAAAAACAGAATATATGCTCAGTTGGGCTTTTAAAATGATAAGTTCATAAAATTATTTATTTATTGAAAAACATTATTTTAAAAATATTTAATTTGTTAGTAAAATGTTTTCCGCAAACAAATTTTAGCTCACGGAGTTTCTATATGGGTATATAAGCAAGATCCTCGTTGCCTGTTCTCTTCACCCATTCCTTACACCTAAAAATAAAATATCGATATACAATTATGAAAATACTTCTACCACACTATTTTCCTACAGGTTATTGTTTACAATTATAATTTTCATTGTTTTTATGCCATAAAATATGCCATAAAAAAAATCTACAAAACATTGATAATTTGAATAACATACTACTCACCGAAGCTCATCCATAGGAAATCTGGCCATGAAAAACCGTTTTTTGCCGTCCTTTCTTCCAGATTTTAAACCACATATTTCACACTTTCCATACTTCATTTTAATAAACAATGTATAAAACAGTCTTTCCTAGAGAACGTCCTTAAAGAATTTATAATATATAAAAAATAATAAAATTCAGTTATTATCATTTTTATATAACATGTAAACTAAAGTAATAAGAT
Source organism: Eilema griseolum (assembly GCA_963662185.1). Taxonomy (NCBI): domain Eukaryota; kingdom Metazoa; phylum Arthropoda; class Insecta; order Lepidoptera; family Erebidae; genus Eilema; species Eilema griseolum. Next base: position 27,893,662 of record OY759240.1, read on the forward strand.
ATAAACTAATATTTACAAGAATATAAAATAGGGTACAAAAGGATCAATTTAAGCATCGAAGAATTCCTCCCCATCGATGTCGACTGGTAATGTGCCCAAAAGGCTGGCGGCATTGCCCCGTTGGATGGCAATGCCAATCCGTTGAGCGAAAAAGAGGCCAGCCCTTTGGTCACGCGAAGCATCGACCAGTCGTTTTGCTATTTCTTTGTATAGCGACCGTGCGCTTGGACCCCACGAACCCAGCGTTTCAACCCCAAACGGCTCAAATATGTAATTGTTTGTAATGTTATCATATTTTCGCCGTTTGAGGGTCTCAGCAGATGCCGCAGCAGCACAGGCGCAATCCGTCGTACTTGGAAGATGGGAAGGGGCAAGGGTGTCGACGCATGTTGCGTCCCACACCAAAGGCCTACCCATCTTCCAAGGCACTAAAGACATACCGTCCGGTCTCTTGCCATCGTTGCGCACCAAGCCAACTGGTTCAAGTATAGCTGGAACACCAGCGGTGACAAGAGCCCGGCGGATAATGTCATTTAAATGTGCATGACGTGACATGCGGCCTGCGCTCCTGCCGCATGATAGGCCGTGATGCCCAAGGCTGTCGACTGCCTCACCACAGTGACATCGATGAGGAGAAACACAGGGAGCACCCAAACGAAGACAGGCTGCAATTCTAAACGTCGTGTCGTCCAACATGGTGCCAATGTTGGACGACGGAAGGGCCTGAAGCCACACACCAGATTCCCACTCTCCCACAGCCAGAAGGCGAGCACGCTCTGCAACATTAGAGGACGTATTCAGTAACTGTTGACGTAATATGCTGCAAAGCGGCTCATCCCAATGTCTCTGGGAGCCTAGGTTGGTGGGCAAAACAGTGTTTGGGCAAAACATTTTCCAAGCATTTATAGCTTCGGCTTTGCCTGGCACTTCGGAATAAACCAGTGTGGGTATCAAGATTTTCCTGGTTAGGTAATTCCTCTGTGCCATGAATCGAAGCTAAAAAAGCTGGTAAACTTACATCGGAAATTTTACGAACATCGAGCCCACCCCAGCGCACCGGGAGCGATGCTTGGAGCCAGGCTCGGTCGTTCAGATCTACATTCAAAATTTTGCATAGGGTATTTTGAATAATTTTGTCCAACTTACCTAAAAGTGCCAAATGTTTAAAAAATTGTGATGATCGTAGAGCATGAGTTAATTTTGGGACGAAAAGACAATATCTAATAATGGTAAAAGCTGAATGTATATTAATTTGGAGGTGTCGGTCCGAAACTTCATTAAAATTTAGGATTTTATCCTCAATAAAGGCATCATAGGCTTCTTCAAGAATCGGGGCCCCTAGGAGACGGAGTGAACTTTTATCTAACACTTTCAAATTAGGGGCCAAAACATTAAATCTCGAAATTGCCAAGGATTTGTTAATATTACCGTTAAGAAAAATTTCACATTTTGCGGGATTTAGTTCTAAACCAATAGTTTTAAATTTATCTTTAAGAAAAGCCAAATCTCGAAGCACTGTGTCTATATCCCCTCCTAGAGTACCGTCATCAAGATACCAGATGTTAAATTTCGAATTTAGTTGCCGAATGATTGGATGTATTGATAAACTGAAAATGAGTGGCCCAAGAGGGTCGCCTTGTTGACACCCGACCGCCGACTCTAAAACATTTTCCTTAAATAGTAATTTGGAAGGGTGTCTGTAGCACTGCCAAAGAAATTTGAATATTTTGGGGGTTTCTAACTTGGCCTGTGTCAACAAGGTATCCCTGTTAACTGAGTTAAAGGCATTCTTCAAGTCAACCTTAAGAATGACCTCTCCTTCGCCGCAGTCAAGGTACGTGGACAGGGCATGTACAGCAGCCTCACAGCCCCCTTTAGACCCAAACCCGAGTTGTAGGGGCTGGAATTTGTTAGCCATATCTGTACTGTAATATTTACAGCATATTTTGGCTGCCATACGCCTGTACGTACAACCTACGGCAATGGGACGAACGCCACCATCTTTTTTCCGCAATGCGCATAAATTTGCGCCATATAGGATATCAATAATGGCTTCGTCCACATTGCCGGATAACATTAAGTTCATCAAACCTGTAAGCTCCCTCAAAAGTGCTCCACTAGCATCCCCAACGCCCGGACTCAGAAGATCTTTCAGATGTTGTGGAGTCAGGCCATCGAGGCCGCCAGCAGAACCATTCCGGAAGGAGCCCACAGTCGATAACACGTCCTTGGCTGTTACAGTCAGAAAGTTGGTGTCAGAATTTGGAGCATCGGGGAAGGCAAGGTCATCACCTGGCACTGGGTGCTTGCTCTTTAGATCTGCAAGAGTCTCTGGAGAGCAAGGTGCCACTACGTCGCTGCTGAATAGTAACCTAGCTGCACCACTGATATCACCTTCTCTCAATTTAGATTCTACATAATGAAAAATAGTATTTTTACGAAAAACAGTGAATTTAGGGTCGAAAGTACTGTTCGAAATACAGTTGTCTTTAATTTGTGATGTTAAACTTTTGGGGGTTGCCTGATTTTTTGAAATGTGTAAAATCCTATAGGAGAAGGTGAATAATTGTTCCCAAGCTCCGGTAGAATTTTCCCGTACTACAAGGCCAATGCAGTCTGCCAGATTTTGCGCCACTAAAGTCCTTGCACCACGGGGAATCCTCTTTAAAATTGGTATAGAATTTTTTAATTTTGCAAGGTTCTGCCAGAAGGGAATTTGGGGATTGGACAACTGTGGTGGCGTTGCGCTTGGAAGCACATTTTGGGGCTTATGTACCCTCCCAAAATGTATTTTCAAACCACGCTCACTTTTAAAAAAACGAGCTTGAGTACAATGTAGGCAGCGTACTAAAGCATTTTGCGACGCAGAAAAATGATAGATAAATAAGGTACAGAATGTTAATGAATATAGTTATTATCACAATTATTTCACTAATAACATTTAAAGAAAAACATTGAAAATAACGATTAGATATTCAAAATACAAAGTGACAGATACATGTCAGACAGATGACATTTAATTAAGGAACGAGCGAGACAGATTAGGAAGTTGAATGAGACAAATATAGTCGACATTAAAATTCTCCCCCGTTTCATAGTACGTTTTTTTTTTACGTAGTTGCGACAGACTGAAAGAAACCAAATAAACAAAAAAGTTTACATCCAATCCAAAATAATTCAAATTGGTTCTAAAATTCAAACCAAAACTAGCCTGTTTCATTTATATATATCTTTCCTGGCCAAGAGAAAGGATTTATAAAAATTATTTTAGGATTTTAGAAGTCAACCTACAGCGTAATCATTGAAAGTTTAACACATGATTTCTGACAAGGTAAGTTCCTATGTTCCTTACTTCTTTGTTGTATCTACTTGATGCAAATTGCGCTAACCAAATATATCAACTACACTACGTGATCATTGATATCTAAAGACTTAATTAGTAATAAGCGAAACAATGCCTGCATAACAACACACAATGTTTGTTTCGTCTCCTCCAACCGAGCGCCGATCTCGCTTGCACTTTGGAGCCCGGTCCGCTCTCCTGGTCCTCATTGACTTTATTTGGTTTGTGTGTGATTGTAGTATGAAAGTAGTTCCAGTATTTCACAAACTAACTTTCAAGACAATTCACGATTGTTGAAGTTATATAGGAACTATTGTCATACAAAAATTCTCAATTGATGTGACATGTGAATAATTTCTGAGAGAAGGACTGGGATAACGAATCAACTTAATTTGCAAATTCTATACCTTATTATATAAGTTATTCATTGTAATTATAATGAAACTTTCATTAATTAAAAATTAAAGCGCTGCAATGGAGCCACAATATTATTATGTGCCCATTGCTGTGTGACTCCCGCTCCGGCTTGTTTCTGGGGCAGAGGATGGCTATTGCGATTCAGCGAGGCAACGGCGCCAGTGTCATGGGCAACTTTGCACCGGGAACAAAACGGGGTGGAATAATGATGTGACAGTTGTATTGTTTTTGCACATAAAAATAAATTAAATAATAATACAGAAAAATAAATATATAATTATGTATAGTTTGTGTTGCAATTTTATTTGATATGAAATGCACAAGGTATCTTACATATTTAATTGGATAAAGAATATTATTGCATTATGTATTATATACCTAAAACAAATTATTTTTTTGGTAATCTGTACAAGATAAAAATATTTTGATTAAAACCAGAAAAGTCCTCAGCAAAAGGTATACTTTTTAATTTATAAAGTTATTTTGTATCTTGTATTACTTGCTCATTGGCCCAATTTCACCACAATTAGGCATACAACGTGTTACAGAAAGGTGTAGTCATATTCGAGGGACGCATTATGTGTGATATAAATAAAATTTTCGCGGGAGTATAAACACCGATTTACTTTGTATCACATCGATAAATAATTTTCTTTTTTATCGACCATGTGTAAACTAGTGGAAATTGCCGACAAACGCACAACACTAAAAAACTAACCAGGGCTGCAGCAGCTGCAACGCGCTGTTACAAATGAACTCTACGGTTTGAACCCAAGTAGGTTTACCAAACGATCTGATTTGATAGGCCCTGTCTCAATATCATCCTACTTACTTTCTAGCTAACCAATTATTTTTTTATATCGGGCAAAGAAACTCTGAAACAGCTTATAACTCGTTAAAATAGTATTAAATTAAAACAAAATTTACTTTAAGCAATAATAAAACATTTTTATGTTCCTGAAATCATCCATGCGAAATGTGAGACTTGTCTCAAAGTTACTTTAGGTAAAGGTTAACCTACATTCAATACCAGGAGCCGTGGACTACCGAATTTCCAGGCACGCCCCTTAATATTATACTAATTAAAATTGGTTCCGTACTCAATTTCATTGAAATGTTGTGCAAAGAAATAGACTTTCGGTTTTTATACAACTTAGGTGGCAGACAAGCACACGGCCTACCTGATGGGAAGTTACAATTATTAGTCAAATAGTACAAAATTCCGAGCTGTTGGACACGATACATAAGGTGCTTGGTTGCGAACCTCCACACCGCAACTGCGCGTGAATGCGGCAGAACCTGCTTGAGAGAGGCTCAAAATCCCGGCCGAGACAGGAATGATCCTGTAAAGGGTTTCTGGGTGACTCTTCATGTGTTCCTGACTAGCATTGGACATAGCGGAAAGCACGCAAAGCCTCAAAGTGCTGGTTGATTTTTCGAGAACAGGAGTAGGGGTGACAAGTCCGGACACCTGTTAACACAGCACCTGGTAATCCCGTGGCGGCGGTTGAAAGCCACGTCTTTCCAGGGTAAGATGAGGATACCGTACTATTCCAAACGTAATTAACATGGCAACAGGTTCGAAAACAGGGTTGTTTTCCTCTCGCATCCCCGCACACTTTTGAGACCAGCGGGAGATAGGACACGGCGGTATTCCCGCCCAATTGAATTTTCCGACTGGGGAAGTCCCATAGCCCCTCTCGCATCCCCGCACACTTTCGAGACCAGCAGGAGATAGGACACGGCGGTATTCCCGCCCAATTGAGTTTTCCGACTGGGGAAGTCCCATAGCCCTACAGAATACCGCGGCCATAATAACTTCGTGTTGTGTACCCGGCGGTGAGTAGGGTAGCCAGAGCTCACTGGAGAATTCGTGCTGTCAGTAAGAAGACTAAAGGCATGTTCTGCTTTGTCTTCTTCACTGACGGCACAGAAACTCTGTGATTACAGAGTCGGCAGCGCGAATCCACGGTAACCACTGTCCATCAGGTGGGCCGTGCTGCCACCTAAGTGGTATAAAAAAGCAGCATCCGCAATACTGTGATCGTTGCACGTTTGCCTTAGTTTGAGTTTCGCAGTTATTTATTATCGGATTTTGTTTGAGGATTGTTATTGTTTGGAAGTCAGGAAGCCAGGTGCCATGTTAATGAGCACAACAACATAAACAACGACGGTGTACAAAAATGCACACAGAACTTACTAAGGAATATCATGTCGTACCCGGATAACATAGCCTGTAAGAGGTCCTTCATAAGAGTTCGTTAAAGTAACATTCATTGCGGTACCCTAAAATATTTCATAATAAAAATATCTTCTCTTTCACTCCAAATCGCCACGCCCTTTATTATGATTGGTTCCGTACCAATTCTTATTTCATACAAAACTTTCACAAAACCTTTCCTTAAAGCATAAAAAAGCATAGTAAAGTGAACAAAAATATGTTCAAATACCAGGATAACATAAAATGTAAGAGCGGTTTCTTCAAAGTTTTTGAAACAAGAAGTTCTATGGTACCCTAAAATAATTGATAAGAAAAAATCATTTGTAATTTTTTTTCCTATACCTAAATAGGGTGAACTGACTAATACTCGACCATGGTCACAATTGTATTATTTTCTGCATTCTTAGTATCAGATGTATTGCCTACTGAATTACATACTCTTTTTTAATAGATAACAATGTTGTTCAGTCAGTGGGTCGTATGCTTGTTGCTAAGTAAGTAATATAAAAAAATTTTTAGTTTATTTAGCGGTGCGAAAATCACGTCGTCGAAAAAGTTGTCTCTTAAATAACAACAGACAACGAGCTAGTAGATTGAATAGTAACTGCGATTTTTTTTCAAAGTACACAACTCTGATTTTGATTAAATTTGAGCGCGATAGCCCATTCAATTGTCCAATCCAAACTCAATGCGAGGGGGTTTCCGCACTTAAAGAAACACAAAGTCATAGTTGAAAAATCAAGATTTAAATATTAAAATATTTAAATCCAGATTTAAATATTAAAATATTTTTTAATGGACGTAAACCAGTACCTCTACCCTAATTTCATAGGTAATACGTTCGGCCGCGGAGTCCTTTGATGAGGCCGCGATGCGTGGCGGCGCTTTTGATGCGGACAATCAGTGCCGCCAAGGACATAATATTTGGCGCCAAAGTGCGTAAAACAGTGGGCATCAGTGTTGCCATAACTGATTTTATAAAATCGGTAGATGCATGTTAAAAATAGTAGAAGCAGCGTAGATTTCAAATGAAAAAGTGGTAAATTTATTAGTAGTTTAAACTGTATGTTTATGAGTTTATGCTTTTTAAAAGATAGAAGACGTTCGTTCGAAAAGCGGTTCGTTTGTTTTGCGTCTTGTCATCCGCAAAGAAAAATATCGTGTTAATTTTATGTATTAATTGTTGCCTGATTCCTCAACTTTTTTCTCCTCTTCCTCCTTTCCTCCTTCTCCTCTAGCTTTATCTCCTCTCGGTATGATTAAAACTTGTGATTTTCAGTAGCATTTTACTATTAAGTTCAGATTTTTAGCGCGAACAGAAAGCAAAATGTAAGAAGTTAAAATCATTGTTTTTATTAAGTAGATACCTAGGTAATGTACTTTTTAGTAGAAATAGAATATTGTTCTGAACAAAGGGATTGATTTAACCATTAATTAGTTAACTGCAGGTTTTTTAGTCATATTTACCTAAAAAATAAAAGGAAGGTCTGTGGAGTTTTCAAAATTCTACGTATTAAATTAGATTATTAGAACTAGATAGATTAATGGTTGGCAACATTTGTATGTAGGTACTTGTGCCGACTTCTGTTCTGTAGGTTGTTTACATGTTTATTTGTGGACTAGTTGTTGTGTTGTGCAGTGAAAATGTCGGTTTTTAGTAATAGCGAATATAAGATGATGCTTTGTGGTTGCGCCGATGTAGAAACTGTATTTTCTGACGCGGAAACACGCTTCCTATACCCATCTCCCCTCCCGCACTACCTATAGTATAGTACTAGCAATAGTTTTTCGCCCGCCAATTGTCACGATAGACGCTTATGCAGTCCCGCTATGAACTAGCCAGCGTGGGTTATTGTTCATAGTACACCTCGTCCGTTCACCTGGGTGGACCACGAACATAATTTTTTGTTAGTGGATCACCTTAGTCCACCTGGGTGAACCACAAACACAATTTTGTGTTCGTGGTCCACTTCATTGTGTATGTGACCTCTTTCCTTAATGAATTGCATACGTATTATGATCTCTGTAGTGTACTTATTTATGATTAAATTATTATGTTGTCAATTATATGTCAAACTTAATAATATTAATTGTTGTACATACAATACAAATTGTTAATTGTATAATATTAATTGTTGTTTAACTAAAATGGAGGAGTTAAATTACATATCTCGTAAAAGAGGCAAAGTTTTATTACACGGTAGTTATCAATACTACAAAGTGAAAAATTTCAAGAATGGCAGTTTATTATGGCGATGTAATGCGTACAAAAAACTCAAATGCCGTGGAAATGTGATTATTAAGGTATATTTTTTTAAATTATTTTTATAAAGTGATATAATAGTTCAAATTATAATATCTTTTAAATTCTTAATTTTCCGTACATCTGGTAAAAGTTTAACTCTCTTTCCTACGATTTATTTATAATTTTTTGTACTTCAGGACAATTGTGTCATAAAAAGTAGAGATCATCTGTGCACTCCGAATTTGGCTAAAAACTTGGTCACAAAAGAGTTAGCGGAGTTAAGAGAGACAGTAAAAAACAGCTATGATCCTGTGCCAACTCTATATAATAAAACAAAAGCAAAACTTCAGGACATGGGCTTAGATTTAATCACAGAAGTACCACCACTAATCAATATACAACAGAACTTGTATAAAATACGTAACCAACACTTTGGACTACATAAAATGGTATATACAAATTTCGAGGAAGTAAGTGTGCCAACTAGATATACAGATTTTGTTCTGGCAGATTATTATAACAACGGTTTACGTATTATTATTTTTTGTTCACATGTAAACCGAACAAAAATTGAAGAAAATAAGATCACAGAATTTTTTGCCAATGCAACATTTGATGCGTGTCCCCCACCATTTTATCAGTTGTATATAATTCATGGCGATGATGAAAGCACAGCTACTACAACAAAAACAACGCCGTTAATATACGTTTTAATGCCAGATAAAAGACAGGAGACATATCATATCGTTTTCCAGTTGATCGTGTGTCAACTGCCAGGATTCAGACCTGTAAAATTTCATTCTGATTTCGAAATAGGGGCAATTAATGCTGTACAAGAAACATTCCCAGATGCCGAACTGCGTGGCTGTTTTTACCATTGGAAACGAGCTGTATGGAAAAAATCCAAAAAGTTGTGTCTTAAAAGCAAAACAGAACAGAGATTAGTTGGATTGACAGCAGCGCTTCCACTTTTACCCAGAGAATGCATTCAGTATGGTTTGCAATATATAAAAGATGAAAGTAATGAGAAGAAGAAGTGTATTGCCTTTTTTAAATACGTTGATAATTATTGGATGACGAAAAACTTCCCTAATATGCTAAGCGTATTCGGCGAAAGGCACAGAACAAACAATGTTGCTGAGTCATATCATGCTAAATTAAAGAAAATAGTAAACAAAAAAAATACTAATATACTACGCTTATGTATGGCTTTAAAAGATATAGAAAAAAAAACATTCTGTCATAAAAGACAAAATATTTACATAGCCAACGATGACGATATACGTCATATACAGCTACAATTAATTACTAATGATATTTCCGTCGGTTTGGCGTTAGAAAAATTGCGTTGACCTATAGTTACATATTTGATTGTACAGTCTGTTGTCAATATTATCTGACCTACTTTAAAAAGAAACAAATATGGACCATTTGCTAGTAAAAAATTAAAAAAAGTTGAGTTAAAAATTTGCTACAAATATTAATTGAAAGCGAAACAAATCTTTGTCGCAGGATTAGATCTGGCTACTTTTTCGTCTCAGTCCCATACATACGCCACGAGACCAGAACTACATGAAATAGTTTATTGAAATAATGTATTACTACGTAGCAATGACACTAATTATCACAAATAGTTATAACATCCTAATCGTAAAGTATTAGAGATCAAATTTGCGTGTTTATTATTCTATTTCTTAAACAAGCATAATTTGTCTGATAAGCTCATATAAGTTGAAGAAACCTTAATATTAGTTGAAGACGGTCCAAATTCGTTTGTTTTTAGGGTGGGTCAGATAATGTTGACAACAGATTGTACTGTGCACTTTTAAGTTTAGGTACTATGCACTTGTTTATTAAGTTAGCCGGTTTTACATTACTTTTTTATTTACTGAAGTTTAAGTTTTAAGTTGGAAAAAAATAAAGATATTGTGCATTTAAAAACATCTCTTTATGGGTAACCATAGTGACACGTAGATAGACCAACCTTATTAAATTAATCAATTACAATTAAAAATAAAAGACCTATTGTAATTTAGACTAGATGGCGCTGTGTGATATGTTGAAAAATATTTATTTATTTATTACCAGAATTTTCGCAGGTGAACCACGAACCATATTATTTGAGATTTTTTTTTTTGAAAAAGTTAGTTGGTCCACTAACAAAAAATTATGTTCGTGGTCCACCCAGGTGAACTGACGAGGTGAACTATGAACAATAGCCGGCCAGCGTAAAGGCGGACCGCGCGCGCGTCTCTCAGAAATGAATAATATTTGTTGCATTTTAACCGCTTCATAGACCCTTACCGATCGGATTGTGCCTCTCGTGTGTCCCTCAAGTGATTTAGTGATGTGGGCGGCAGCTCCTGAGCAAGGAAGAGAAGATCCGTGCACCGGCTGCGATGAAAACACGTGGTGTCGTGAAGGTTAGTGCATCCTCTCCTAATTTCTCGGGTTGCATTCATTGCCTAGATCACATCCGCGGCAACCCGATCACCTGTCTTGTTTGTGTGTAAAGCGTCAATGGAACAGTTAACTTCATCCCCGCATAATACAGTCCACTAGCTCACGTGGCCAATCGCGCCACCATTTTCTGGTCCTGATCGAGCCGGATTCTTAACCGCTAGTTCGCATTTGTTATTATTCTATTGAGAATAAACGCACCGCACCTAAATGCCTGGTTATTTTAGTAGAAAACCCCGCATCTAGACATTTAGGCTTAGAATTTTGTTGTCCGTTCGCCGCTGGCTCGCATCGTACCTACCTAATACATACATAGGTTAGGTATCGTATCAACACTTAGTCGTAGTTCGCAATTTTGTTATTATTCTATTGAGAATAAACGCACCGCACCTGAATGCCTAGTTATTTTAGTAGAAAACCCCGCATCTAGGCAGGCTAGGTTTAGATCTTAGGTATCCTAGACACCCTAGTGCATAGGCACAGTGTAATACCTAACGCATTTGGCTTTTGTTTTTATTTGTTTCAATTTCTAAGTTGTCCGTTCGCCGCTGGCTCGCATCGTATTTACCTAATACGGTAGGTACACGGCTGCACCTCGCTTGCATTCCTCTTATCGTATCGGTCCTTGGTCGTAGTTTGGCATTTATTATTATTCTATTGAGAATAAACGCACCGCACCTAGATACCTAGTTATTTTAGTAGAAAACCCCGCATCTAGGCAGGCTAGGTTTAGATCTTAGGTATCCTAGACACCCTAGTGCATAGGCACAGTGTAATACCTAACGCATTTGGCTTTTGTTTTTATTTGTTTCAATTTCTAAGTTGTCCGTTCGCCGCTGGCTCGCATCGTATTTACCTAATACGGTAGGTACACGGCTGCACCTCGCTTGCATTCCTCTTATCGTATCGGTCCTTGGTCGTAGTTTGGCATTTATTATTATTCTATTGAGAATAAACGCACCGCACCTAGATACCTAGTTATTTTAGTAGAAAACCCCGCATCTAGGCAGGCTAGGTTTAGATCTTAGGTATCCTAGACACCCTAGTGCATAGGCACAGTGTAATACCTAACGCATTTGGCTTTTGTTTTTATTTGTTTCAATCTTTAAGTTGTTCGTTCGCCGCAGCTCGAATCGTATTTACCTAATACCTACGTGGGTAGATACGTGGTTGTACCTACCTCGCCCGCATTTCATTCAAATTCATACGAAAGTATTTTAATTTGAATAGATATTACGCAATACTTAATCTCTGAAATAATAGTTGAACCTAGACAGCGGTCTGGCTCGCGTAAGTACGATCTGGCTGTTGCTAGGCGCGTTTTGTTCAAGCGTGCATTCACAGTTGTGAGTACCTACCTACCTGCGGAGTATCGCTCGCGCCGCGTCGCTGCTCTGTACCGCTAAGATTAAGTCATTTCATATTTGTTGTTTACCGCACTTTAGTTTGAGATTTAATTGTAAACATGCCCCCAAAGGTTGGTAGTACCGATAGTAAAGTTCAACTGAAACTTTTATACGCTAAAAGAGAAATGATTTACTCTCGCGTACAATCGATTTGTGATAATGCACTTAAAACCTCTGATTTGGCTATTAGAGATTCGTTCTTGTGTTCTATAGAAAACTTGGATAGTTTGCGCGCGGATTTCGAGTCTGTATTACATGACATCAACGTTTTAGAGTTAAATTTAAATCCCGATTACTCAGTGAGTTATCAGGCCTTGTCGTCGTTTGACGATTTGTATTGTCGTATCAAACGCGTCGCTAGGAGTTTGGAGAAACCGTCTGACCGACCCAACCCCACTCGCGACCGACCTAAGTTGCCACCAATTCAAATACCCGAATTTGATGGTAACATTCGCAATTGGTGTTTATTTATAGATAGTTTTGAGAATACAATAGATAAGAACGTTTCGTTGACAGATCACGAAAAATTGCATTATCTCGTTGAAAAATTGACTGGTAAAGCTATAACCGTTTGCGCTGGAATTACGTTTAGTGCCGAAAATTATAATTTAATTTTAAATACTTTGAAAGCTAAGTATGAGGATAAAAGAGCAGTAGCTAACGCATATTTGGATCAGATGTTTGACTTGAAATCTATTACGGCATGTACCGATCAAAACTTAGAGAAGTTTCTAGATACTTTCGCATCATCTGTTCGCGCCGTAAAGAACCTAAAGATCGATGACCTCTGCGACTTCTTATTTTTGTATATGGGTTTAAAGAAATTAGATTCCGAAACCATTCGTTTATTTGAGTCGGATCATCGCGGCAATAAAATTCCTAAGTTCGAAGACTTAGAAAGTTTTGTTCGCGAGCATATAAAAATATTGCAACGCTCTTCATCGAAACATGAAGGCGCGAAAAAGGTTGTTAGTTCTGAACGCAAAATAGATGCCTCATCGAGGTCACTGAGGTCAACTCATACTTATGTTAATACCGCACCAGCACATGTACAATCACCTGTTTGCTCTTTGTGTAATACTCATCATTCGCAACTGTACAAGTGTCCTGGTTTCCTAAAATTGTCGCCTAGTGATCGTTATAAATTTGTTCGCGCTAATAATTTTTGTTTTAATTGTCTCGGTACTAAACACCGCGTTGTTGTATGTAATAGTAGAAATAGTTGTCGCAAATGTCCAGCGAGACACCACACTTTGCTTCATTTTGAGAGTAGTGGTGCCGCGTCCGATGGGAGCACGGTTGGTTCGTCGAGCGGTGGCACACGGCGGCCTGCGCCACAGCCGCAGCCCGCGCTCGCGCGCGCCCCGGCCGGCCCGGAGACCGCTGCGAATGACGTCACCTTGTGTTCGTTCTCCGCTAGTGCTGCACTCACTACTGTGTGTCTCGCGACCGCTCGCGTTGTTATTGTTGATGCATTAGGTAAGCCGCGCATTGTTCGAGCGCTGTTAGATGGCGCTTCGCAAAGTAATTTTATTACTCAAGATTGTTGTCAACGTCTTGGTTTCAATGTTAATAAGCGTTCAGCCCGCTCAGTGGTGAAGGGTTTTGGAGGCTTACGGTCAGCTGTTCAGGGCACCGTTAAAACAAGGTTTAGATCTCGTTTTAATAATAATATTTGGTTTGACATGGATTCGCTCGTTATAGATAAAATAACTGAACAGTTGCCTACCGTCCCGGTTGACACGTCTTTATTAACGAAATTTAAAGACTTGCCTTTAGCAGATGAGACTTACGCTGTTCCTGGAGTCGTCGATATATTGATCGGCGCTTCGATTCTCCCGCACCTCCAGTTATCACGTAAGATTCAAGGGGGACCGACGTACCCCGCTCCGCACGCACTGGAAACAGTTCTTGGTTTTGTTATAATTGGTTCCGCACCCGCTTCTATAGATAGTTTTAGTCACTCGACTGCTTCGTTCTGTTGCACCGTCGAGCCGCCCCTGGAGTCTACCATCCGCAAGTTTTGTGAAATTGAAGAGGTCAATGTCCCACCTATCCTAAGCCCTGATGACAAGATGGCTGAGGAGATTTGTTGTCGCACGACTACTCGTGATGAGCAGGGTCGTTATGTTGTCGCGCTCCCTTTCAAGGGAGATATTTCGCTCGGTGACTACCGTGTATCCGCTGAAAAACGCTTTCTTTGTTTAGAACGAAAGATGCAGGCGTCCCCAAAGTCGAAGCGGGCCTGTGATGAGGTTGTTAACGAATATTTAGATAAAGGTTGCATCTCACCTGCGCCTGCGGACACTGGCGGGACCCAGCCTTCGTACATTATTCCGCACCACGGAGTTATTAGAGAAGATAAGCTTACTACTAAAACTCCGCGTAGTTTTGGATGGCAGTGCTAAGACTAGCACTTCCGTGTCGCTTAATGACATTTTGTATTGTGGTCGGAATCTTTAAGGTAATTTATTTGACATAATTGTAAATTTTCGCATTAATATTAGTAGAATTTTAGCTTTTAGGGCTCAACAGTCGCTTTGTGTTGGGCCCACTCTTCGCCCCATCGTTAGGACACATTCGTCGCTAATAGAGTGGCAAAAATTCAATCTGAATTAGCGCCACAAAATCTCTTTCACGTTGCTGGCACCGACAACCCAGCCGATTGTCTCTCTCGTGGATTGCTTCCTTCGCAAATTTTAGATCACCCGTTATGGTTTAGTGGACCGTCCTGGATTCATGCCGCGTTAGATAAGTGGCCAGTTAGTCAATTCAATCCCACTACGGTTTCCGAACCACCCGAGGAGAAGAAGCACTCGCTTGTTGTATCGGTCCCACGTGAAGAGACCCTTATTTTGTTGTTGGCTAATCGCGTCTCGTCTTGGTCGAGACTGTTGCGTTGTGTTGTTTATGTAGGCCGATTTTTGAGAATTTTATCTACGCGCGGTCATATAGTTGACCGGTGATTTAAGTACGCTAAAATATTTGCCCGCAATAGATGTTGATGACGATAGAATGCTCCTTCTAACTCGTCACGCTCTTTTATATAGATTAGTCCAATCGTTTTGGAATCGTTGGAGAACCGATTGTTTGCACACGCTGCAGTCGCGTCAAAAATGGAATACTCCATCTAACCCAATTACTGTAGGTACGGTGGTAGTCCTTATGACTGGGAATGCGCCTCCTTTGCATTGGCCTCTAGGAGTAGTAGAGGAAGTTTTCCCGATTCCCGCGGGATAACTCGTGTTGTACGGGTTAAAACCGCAACCGGATCTTATCTGCGCCCGGTTGTTCGCCTCTGCCCTCTGCCTAGCCAGCAGTAGGCACGAGTTCCAATCTAGGTTTATATTTTAGTTGTTATTTCCCAAACCTAGATTTAGATTAGATTTTAGATTTGTCCCGCATTTTTCGTTTCGAAGGTAACCCTTCAAGCCGGGGGGAATGGTTGCGCCGATGTAGAAACTGTATTTTCTGACGCGGAAACACGCTTCCTATACCCATCTCCCCTCCCGCACTACCTATAGTATAGTACTAGCAATAGTTTTTCGCCCGCCAATTGTCACGATAGACGCTTATGCAGTCCCGCTATGAACTAGCCAGCGTAAAGGCGGACCGCGCGCGCGTCTCTCAGAAATGAATAATATTTGTTGCATTTTAACCGCTTCATAGACCCTTACCGATCGGATTGTGCCTCTCGTGTGTCCCTCAAGTGATTTAGTGATGTGGGCGGCAGCTCCTGAGCAAGGAAGAGAAGATCCGTGCACCGGCTGCGATGAAAACACGTGGTGTCGTGAAGGTTAGTGCATCCTCTCCTAATTTCTCGGGTTGCATTCATTGCCTAGATCACATCCGCGGCAACCCGATCACCTGTCTTGTTTGTGTGTAAAGCGTCAATGGAACAGTTAACTTCATCCCCGCATAATACAGTCCACTAGCTCACGTGGCCAATCGCGCCCCCACTTTGTGTTGGCGCAGCTGATGGTAGCTTGCGAAAAGCTCGTCGGCTGTACAGTGAGAGATTTGTGGACGGAAGACTAGAGGGTGACCGTCGGCGGCTTCCCTCTTTGAAGTGTTTTAGGAAGATGGTGAACCGCCTTCAACACACTGGAAGTTTTCGTGAAGCCCTCCTACGGCGCCCACTGCATCAGAAGATCGTATTCTCGAGCATTTTCAAGCAGACCCGAGAACGAGTACCCGGCGAGCTGGAACGGTTCTCGGAGTGAACCCCGTTCATTTCAAGGGGGAAGTTCGCGCGTATTTAAAGATGCGTTTTGATCAGTGGATTGGGAGTGGCGGTGAAGTGAGTCGTTTGTCCGGCGAGGCCCCCGGATCTCACTCCGCTCAACTATTTTCTCTGAGGTTACGTGAAGAAAAAAGTGTAAAGTACAGAATGTGACAGCAGAGAGAATATGGCAGCCCGGATATCAGAAATTTTCAGTAGCGTAACCCCAGATATGTTTCGAAGCGTACGTGGTAGCATGTTACGGCATTGAGCAACGAGGTGGTCATATTGAGCCGTTGCGTGTTGCTATATTTTTTTTAACGTAGGTATGCCTTGGAGTTTCACGCATACTGTGGCGTCATAAACTCTTCATTCATGTGTACATGTACCTACTCTCATGTTTTTGTGACCTACATAAGTGATAGTTTAAACACCTTGTGTTGCGATCGTGAAGTGATAAATTAGTGCGTTCCTATGGGTGTACCAGATCAGGTACATCACCGTTTCGCTGCCTGTAAGGAGAACACGCCCCGGTAAGTAATAGGTAGTCAAAATATCTCTGATGTTACCTATCTCTAGTACCTACGCTTGGTAGGCCGGCTACCAGACGCACAGCTGAGATTAGAGATTTTGCAGAGGTTATTGGACTCAATTGAACTTATCGTGAAAGAACAAAATACAATAGTGTTGTGACCGACCGCTTTTGCTAAATATCGAAAAATTTAACGAATTTAACAATTTTGTAAGACGATTAACGATGTCATCACTTTATTACTATTTGTACATTGGCCGGTGCATATCGACTGGTTATCAGGCATGTGTTACGACCCTTAAATATGACTACACCTTTCTGTAACACCCTGTATAATGGCACCTATAATCAAACTAACTTTTTCCTTGTTATAATTCACAAGTGAGCAATAGCATTTAAAAAAAATTAAATTGGATGAGTTGCTTTGTTTTAAAAAAAGTTTTGATACAAAAAAGTCATGTTCAAAATTGTACAAATAAATAATAGCTCATTCATGCAATGTAGTATTTAAATAGATAATCTCAACTTGTTTGCTTATTAAACCAGTTTAATAATATAAGATGTGAAACCCTCAAGTTATAGAAAGTTTACTACCTGAAAACTACAAGGGTAAGGGTAATATAGAAAAAAAGTATGAAAAAGATAGAAAGTACCATTAATTAGACACACTCACTTACACTACACATAAAAAAATATCTATTTTAGTATTATTTTCTTTGCAAGTGTGTTGAAAAACGTTGTATGATACATGTATGTATTGATGATTACCGTCTTAGGCTCTCTTAAGATCCTGTCCTCTCCTGTCAGTTCGGGTCTCAATGGTGCCTTAGTGGTAATCACCAAGTTTGCACACTCATACCATAATATACTTTTCAACACCCTTTCTCATAAAGTGGCTCTAATTTCACTGCTATTAGACACATAATGGCACCTATAATCAAATATTATACTGACATATTATGACAAATATAATTATGACTAAGAAATTTTGCTGAATGTATCTGTACTGTATAATGTGACATTGAAATTAAATATTATACTGACATATTAATGGTAAATCTATCAAGCATATTTAGTATAATACTTAGTCTGGCCATAAATACTGTATCAATTAAAATAAGAAAGATATTACATCTGAATTTGAAATCTGTCATTTTTATACAATAGTTCATTGTGTTTTCTAATTTTGGCGCCAATACATTGTACAATATTTTGCTATATTAAAATGGAGTGGGATGATAAAGAAAACCGAATTGCTGTGATTGCATTACACAAAGTTGGTATGGAGCCGAATGTAATTTTTAAAACTCTCCATACGCTTGGTATTAGTCAAATATTTGTGTACAGGGCTATTAATAGGTACAATGAGACCTCCTCTGTTTGTGACAGAAAAAGATCTGGCCGTCCACTTAGTGTTCGTACGAAAAAGGTGGTCAAAGCAGTAAGGGAAAGAATTCGAAAAAAGATTTTATCTCGGGAGATGAAGATAGCACCCAGAACCATGTCGCGCATAAAAGATGACTTAGGACTTGCAGCCTATAAGAGATGCACTGGTCATTTTTTAACTGATAATTTAAAAAAGAATAGGGTGGTAAAATCGAAGCAACTACTGAAGCGGTACGCAAAGGGAGGTCACAGAAAAACGGATGAGAAAATCTTTACAATCGAGCAACATTTTAACAAACAAAATGACCGTATTTATGCTCAAAGCTCTAAGGAAGCTTCCCAATTAGTCGACAGAGTGCAACGTGGGCATTATCCGACTTCAGTGATGGTTTGGTGGGGTGTTAGCTATGAAGGAGTGACTGAGCCATATTTTTGTGAAAAAACTATCAAAACATCGGCACAAGTGTATCAAGATACCATTCTTGAGAAGGTAGTTAAACCCCTTAACAACACCATATTCAATAACCAAATATGGTCCTTCCAACAAGACTCAGCGCCGGGTCATAAAGCTTGGTCCACGCAGTCTTGGTTGGAAGTGAACGTTTCGAACTTCATCAGAGCTGAAGACTGGCCGTCGTCTAGTCCCGATCTTAATCCGCTGGATTATGATTTATGGTTAGTTTTAGAGAGTATGGCTTGCTCTAAACGTCATGATAATTTGGAGTCCCTAAAACAATCCATACGATTGGCAGTGAAGAATTTTCCCATGGAAAGAGTGCGTGCTTCTATTGATAACTGGCCTCAACGTTTAAAGGACTGTGTTGCAGCCAATGGAGACCACTTCGAATAAGCTTTTTATATTGACGTGACAACGTCTTATAAATTGGTTTGCCGGGTGACACTTCAAGAAACTGCGTTACGCTCCGCTCACGTTATGCGCTCACAATGAGAGCGAGTGAGAGGCACGCGTCCCTTCCACTCGGGCATGGTTAGCCCGCCTAAGAGCGAGAGAGACAGACATAAAAAGTGAAAGGCACGCGTCCTTACTATTATTTCATCCTTCTTCCTACTATACGAATGAATATTCACATTAAAATTATTTTACCACTCAAAGTCGTTGTCACGTAAAACTTTCGCCCGTATACCGACTTTACAGGCAACCAATATTTTTTAAATTGTTTTATATTTATGTATTAAACTAACACACTGTAAAAGTAATAAATATTATTTGCAATAAAAAAAAATGTTTTTTCTTCGTAACAATATTTATGGCTAGACTAGGTTTAAATTGTATAGATATGGGTCGATGACTACTTTCTTTATATTGCGCGATAGCCCACTCACAGTATAATAATTAAAGGGAATAAGAATATAACATTATTGTAAAACACTAAAAATATAACTTAAGTAAAACAATTAAGTAAGAATATATATAACACAATAAATAAATAAACTATGACTTTATCCTTGCTATAATTCACTAGTGAGTCATAGCTTTTATTTTAATTTTATTAGTTGATTAGTTGTTTAATAAAGTTTCAATACAAAAAAAATAATTTCAATAGTACAAATATATTAATTTACCTACTGCTTGCTCATTTTATCCAACTTCGCATTTAAATCGATAATTTCAACATATGTGTTTAATAAACAAAACTATGCCATCAAAATAGTTAATTAAAATTAAATCTAAAATCTCATTATTGTAACCAGTAAAAGAACAGTACCTATATGTGTGTTCGATAATGACTGCATTAGTGAAACACTGTGGCGCTGTCACTAACACCCTACTTCGGATAGAGGGCGCTTGCGTTCCTTAGATTAGTTACATTTTGCTTATAAGTATGATAATTCAATTATAAGTACCTAATTTGTCCATAAAACAACCATTAACCGGATTTGTGAAGTATGAGAGGAGTAGAGTAATTAATATAGGTAATAATATTTAATGAAACTTTTGCATAATAAGGGTTCTTATTTTAAATTACATTAACTTTCATACACTATTTTATCTCATCTCATGAAATAGTTTAACATTATTTGCGTAAATAAAACAAAGTTATTCTTAGCGCCAAAATCCACTTGTATAGAAAAATGCATTGATACCTCCTTTGAATCCAGTTGAGGTTGAATGGAAATGGAAAAAATAGCTTGTTTTTTTAAAATTTATTTTGATACTCTGTGCATAAACATCATATTTCCCTTTTGTTTTGTTACCTATATCGCATATATTGCATTGTGCTTTTAGATATGGTATAAGTGTTGACATTTTTTTATAGCATGCCTTGCAGTGAAGACATCAACTCCTTATTTGAATCAAGAGATACCATCCTTTCTCTTGAGTTGCTTGTTATAGCTGGGGTCAAGCTTTGTTGCCAGTATGTAAGGATGGTTTCTGAGTCTATTTTGATACTGTTCTCCTGTCCTTGAGATCTCTGTCACACTATTCATCTCTAGTTGTTTGTGTATTTCAATGTTCGTGATATACCATGCAACATTGGCTATTGTGCGGAGTATTATGTATTGCATGCGCTGGAGCACACCTCTATTGGAGAGCACTTTCCGATAGATGGATACCATACAACCAAACAGGCTTCAGTACCGATGTAGGACTGTAGATCAGGAGCATATTGGGAAGAGACAGCTTACCATTTCTTATGAGAAGTCACAGTAGATTGTTGTATCATATTTTAAGCTCATCACGCTTAATCTTACGTCCTGGGTCCATGTCAACCGACGGTCGAGTTGTAGGCCTAAGTATCTCACGGAGTCCTGATGGAGCAATGTAGTGTCTCCAAGTCTTACAGGGCGGCAATTCGCTCTCCGCAATGTGAAGGTGATATATGTAGACTTTGTTGCACTTGCCTTGATTCTCCATTTCTGCAGCCAGTTCGATATATCATCCAAGCTCTTTTGAAGTATCTCAGAAGCTACACTTGTGGACACATCTATTGGCCCACCTTAGAGTTTAGGTTTCGATGGCCCTACCTAAATATGATTGCTAGATTGAACAAAAACTATTGATGCAATTTTAAACCTGATACATTTTACCATCTTTTTTTGTTGTGTTGTTTTAAATTTGAATTCAGAATACCACACGACATGGAGCTACGCCTAACAAGTCGGGTAGGCGCCTTGATGAAGGCAGTTGATTTTTGAATAAAAAACATGTTTTATCAAATAAAGGTTTAATTTAATAACCCGTGTTGCCTCCATGGGCACCTACGACAGCTCTCATATAGGCATAGAGTTTATCAACCGTTCTATGAAATTTTGGGGGATCATCTCCCATTCCTCTTCCATGGCAGTTTTCAACTCCGGCATCGTCTGGGCAACTGGGTCACGAGCCCTAACACGTATTTTTAGCTCGTCCCACATGTGCTCAATTGGGTTCATGTCTGGGCTTCTGGCTGGCCAGAGTCCATAACTGTGATGTTCCTATCCCGAAGATATTCCCTGACGATGCCGGCCGTATGGGTCCTTGCATTATCATGCATAAAAAGGAAATTTGGGCCCACATGGTCCACGTATGGCATCACGTGAGGTTCTAAGCACTCACGAATGTACCTTTCAGCATTTAATGTTGGCAGCCGTGGTCCCGTAACAACCTCAAGTTGAGTTTTGCCGCTCGCGGATATACCGCCCCAGACAGTCCATGAGCCACCGCCATAAGCAACCCTCTCTTGAAAGCAGCATTGTGCAAAACGCTCTCCCTTACGTCGGTAGACCATCTTCCTTCCATCATTGCCATGTAACGCAATTTTAGACTCATCAGAAAAGAGTACACGGCTCCAATGCTGCTGAGTCTAATTTAAATGAGTGCGCGCGAAAAGAAGCGCTGTTCGTGGCCTCGCGTTAGTTTGGGGCCATTAGCTGGTTTGTGTGGTACCATATCGCGTTCTTTTAACCTTCTCCGAACAGTTCGAGCGCTCACAGATACTCCGTGGAAGTCGGGAAGTTGGTATTGTATGTCTGTATGGGACATCGGAGTGTGATAGAAATGATAGAGTTGCTTGAGTGATATTATGATATATTGATATTTAAGATTAATTGATACTTAGGACTAAATGATTGATAATGAGGACGCGTCGACCGTGTATCGGATACGAACGTGAACTGATGTGCTGTAAAGTGCATATGGTTTACGCGTACTCTATTGACCTACAATTATTGCTAAGTAATGACTGTGCGGTTGGCCCGTACATGCTCCCGGGCGGGGTAGGGAAGTGCTGGTTGGAGATGCTGCCTAGCGATGGTTGGGTTAGTGCACGCCGACGACATGTACTTACTAAGTCTAATTACAAGATGATAATACATAATTCTTATAGCTAGGTTAGTTGTGCTGACTGATCTGACTCAAAGGTGGTGAACATCGGTGATCGCGACGTGTCCTTATAGGGTTTATCACTGGGAGCTCCTACCACACTTTGCACTGTTTGTACTTTTGGTATTCCACCATTATCACTAACACTACTTAAGTCAATTATGCTAAGACGAGGCGCCGCTCGTGGCCTCGCCGGCGCGGCAGCCGTCGCCAGCTGCTCCTGCCGCCGGGCGCGGGCTCGGATGTGCCTCCACAGGCCCCCAACTCCCACGCCGATGCAGACCGCCACCAATACGTATGATATTACGTATTGGTGCACGTCGTGGGTTGAGATCGACCCGATCTCGCTCCTTTCGTTCTTCATTTCGTCTATCTGCCGCCCCATTTCGTCCAGGGAGATCTGCCGATCCCGCTCTTCTGTGTTTGACCGATTGTCTCTTGTGCCGATGGGAATGGTCAAATTTATGATGTTGTTTATCGGTGGGATGTCAAAAGTTATTACATCGGGTCGTGTGCGCATTTCATTTGTTTGTAGGTTGTGTGAATGAAGCGTGAGTGATTCACCCTTGACTACACAATTGCTGCCGATTGATAATATCCCGGCCTTGCTGACTCGTTCTAGTGTAACTTGATCGCTGCACATGACTCTTAGTGCACACTGCCCACAACAATAAAATATAAAATTATTTTGTTTATGCAGCGCATTCCAATAATTTTTGCATAGGTTAGTGACCGTTCGACATTTCTCCGTCAGGTGATCTTTCGCACATAAGCTGTGATCGTTCTGCATGTGGTTAATTGGTGTCTGCAGTTCACACAATTTTGTACTATCATCTAATTGATAGCAGGACTGCAGATCACTCTCAGTCATTAAAAAGTATGCATCTCGCCGAATATTCATTGCAGTATACTCTGAGATAGGGACTATGCTTATTATTTGATTTTGGAGTTTTTGGGGGATGGGTATGACCTTGTATATGTCATAATTGTCTCTGGTCACTAATGGGATTTTTATTTCGAAAATGAGGTATTGGTCAGTTGCTCGGACCTTTACCTTTAGAAGATGGTAAAGCTTTGATAACCCAGTACCACTGTGGAAGTCTTCTATAGGTAGTGCTACCCCCTTCGACAAATGCCCGGAAATAATACTTAACTCGTCTATTAATTGGGATGGTGATAAGATGTGGAGATTGAATTTCCCATGGTAGATATCTGTAACAGTATCTAAGAGACTGTCTTGTATGGTTTTAAGGTTTCTGAGAATGTTGTTCGCTATGATGGCTGATAGTGTAAGTGAATTGCTAGCCTTTGCACTCTCTACCTCCTCCTTTAACCTGTTGGTTGTGTTGTCTAACGTATTCAGGTGTTGATGGAATAATTTGTGCTGCTGGTTTATGGATGCTTCTAGCCGCTTCAGGAAGTTGTGCTGTGCTTCTAGAACCGATGTCTGGTTCTTCCAGAGGTTGGCTAGGTGTTGTTGATTGTCTCGTACGAGGTTGATATCTTGCTGGTATTGTTGTGCAAAGTCATCATCTAATACTCCAAACAATGTGTGTGCGATATTACCTACGCCGTTAATGAGGCCTCGGCGTACTCGGGTTTCCTTGCCGGAGTGTTGACTAAGCAACAGCTGATCGTAGTAGGTTAGCTCGTTGTAACCTTGATTTAGTTGTAGTAAGATTAAATTACACTGCGCTTGTTGTTTTTCCTTTTTACACGATTCGTCGAGGTATTTGATATATTTTGTTAGCAATTTGGATCCTTGCCAGTAGGGACCCATGTCATAAAATACTACCATCTTCCAATCGTCTCGTATAATCTGCATTTTTGAAATTTGGTCAAAGTAGAGACTCTGTGAGTCCTTAAAATATGATATATTATATGCACCGTCTACGCGTTGTGTACACAGTATAGAGAACATCAACAATAATGTAAGTAGCAGGCTTTTAAGCGATTGTTTCTTCCTAGCTTTGACCTTTGTTTCACTGATATTGTTGGCTCTTGTATTCTGTGTTTCGGGGTTGACTGGCAGTAAAGATAATTTGGTAATTGGTCGTTGAATAGTGGTACTTTTAGTCCTTAGCTTGACGACACGAACATAGTCATCCTTTCCGGGACACACTTCCGTCACTCTGCCTAGCGCCCACTTCCCAGGGGGCAGGTTGGCGTCGTGTACGACGACGACATCATCAACCTTGATATTTGATTTAGGTTGTAACCATTTCGTACGTGACGTCAGTTGTGTTAGATATTCGGACTGCCACCGCTTCCATATATCTCCAAAAATCTTTTGTGTCAACTGCCATCTTGTTCTTTCATCCTTTTCCGTTTCTATTATGCTCAAAACTGGGCCACTTGATAAGAAATGAGCTGGCGTGAGATAATTGATGTCATTGATATCCTCTGTTAATGCGCAGAGAGGTCTAGAGTTCAAACAGGCTTCTAACTGTGAAAGTAGGGTAGTGTACTCCTCAAAGGTGAGTTTCTGTTCGCCTATAGTTCGTCGAAGATGATATTTCAAGCTCTTCACAGCTGCTTCCCATAATCCGCCCGCACTAGGCCAAGAGGGGGGATTGAAATGCCACGTTATATCCATTTCGCTAAGTTCCGACAAAACTTCGGCATTGATGATGTTATTTAAATTGAGCATCTCTTGCTTAAGTACTCTGTTAGCGCCAACGAAGTTCGTGCCGTTGTCGCTATAGATATGACCAGGCGCTCCACGTCTTGCGGCCATTCTTCTTAGCGCTGCTAAAAATGCGGATGTGGTCAAATCAGACACTAACTCCAGATGTACTGCCTTAGTGACCATGCAAACAAATACCGCAATATACCCTTTGAAGGTTTTTATGCCTCTTCCTCTGCTCGCCTTTACGTACACGTGCCCCGTAAAGTCAACACCTGTGTTATAGAATGGTCTTGACGGATTAGACCTACATTGCGGTAGATCTCCCATTATTTGGGTGTGCTTGGTTGGGTCGTGCCTTCTGCACGGGACACATTGTCGTAGCCGTGCTTTGACTGTACGGTTACCGCCAATTACCCAATATTGCTGTCGTAGACTGGCTAGTGTTACTCGAGCTCCTCCGTGATAAGTCCTTTTGTGGGCGTGATCAATGAGGAGGTTGGTCAAGTGACTGCTTTGTGGTATTATCAGTGGATGCATCATGTCTTTGCTGATAACGGCATTTTTGAGCCTACCGCCCACCCTCAAGAGTCCGTCCTGGTCAATGAATGGCGTCAGACATAGTAATCTACTCTTGGGGCTTACTCTGTTGTGATCTCGCAGGTGATTGATATCTTGTTCGAACTCAATCTCCTGTATACGTTTAATGATTCTTAGTCTTGCTAGTCTAAGTTCTGCTGCAGTGAGAAATGTTAATTTGATATTTATATTTTGTTTGACACGTAATACATAGGCTAGTATCCGTGTGACGCGAGTCCACGAGCTATTTTTGCTCAGTAAGCTCAAAATTACGTCATCGTCGTTAGTGCATGGCGTTGTTGCTACGTTGCTTTGTTTTGATTTTCGCAACTCCTCTTGAGTGCTGTAACAATGTCGCTCCTCGCTTTCTTCCTCGAATGTTAGAAGCCAAGCTGGGCCGTGCCACCACAGGGGATGTTGAGTGAGTTGATCCATGATGATGCCGCGACTGGCACAGTCAGCTGGGTTCTCGCTGGATTTCACATAACGCCATGTTTCTGCTGGTAGAACATCCGTAATCCGAACTACTCTGTTAGCTACAAAAGGTTGCCAACGTCCAGGGTCCCCCTGCAGCCATCCTAACACGGCCGTAGAGTCACACCAACCAAATGTTTTGATGGTATAGCCCGTAAAACATGCTTGTACCTTTTGCATTAACGTTGATAATAGAAGAGCGGCACTGAGTTCCAGGCGTGGTAAAGTGACATCCTTTTTAGGTGGAACTAGTCTAGACTTTGCAGCGACAAGCGTTACTGAGTTGTTAGCCCTTCTGTTTTGAGAGCTGTCAATTTTGCAGTAAATCACACAGGCGTAGGCATTTTTTGATGCGTCAGAAAACCCGTGCAGTTCTATAACATCATTCTCACAAATCTGTAACCATCGAGGCACTCGAATTTCTGAGATATATTTCAAATTGCTTCTGATTTTCATCCACTCATTGGTTATCACCGCTGGAAGCTCGTCATCCCATTTTAGGTCGTGACACCAAATTTGTTGGAATAGTAATTTAAGCTTTGTTGTAACTGGAGTAAGCCAGCCTAGCGGGTCGAATAACTTTGATATTTCTGATAGTAAAGTGCGTTTAGTGTATTTTAACGAGCCCGTACAATTCACTTTGAGGTCATATGTGAATTCGTCGGCTTGTGGATGCCAACGTAGACCGAGTGTTTTAGTTGATACGTCGTCCTTAAAGTCGTATACCTGATCGTTTAAACTTGCTACACTTACATTTTGTAATAACTCTGGGCTATTCGCTGACCATTTTCTTAGATTGAGACCTCCTGTTTTCAGTAAGTGTATTAAATCCGTTTGTAATTGCTTGGCGCCTTGAAGGTTGTGGCTCCCATGAATGAGGTCATCCATGTAGAACTGCTCTTTAAGGACTGCTGCAGCTGGACTCGATTTGTAGTTGTAGCCTTCATCCTGGGCTAATTGTTTTAGCACCATCATGGCCAGGAACGGAGCTGACTTCGTTCCATAGCTTACCGTCGAAAGGTGGTACTCTTTCATGCTGTCTGTGGGAGATTCTCGCCATAGGATTGTTTGCCACCTTTTATCGTCGTCATGAATACTTATGTTTCTGAACATCTTCTCAATATCCGCTGTGTAGGCATATTTGTATTGCCTCCACTTGATAATTAATGTCAGTAGGTCCTGTTGTAGGTTGGGACCTCGATACATGACGTCATTCAAGCTCTTACCGCTCGATGTTTTTGCTGACGCATTAAAGACGACTCGAAGCGCTGTTGTCGTAGAATCAGCCTTTAAAACACAATGGTGTGGCAAATAAATGCTCGGCTTTGTGATCCTAGGTGCGAGATGCATATGATTAAGATTGATATATTCGCGGATGAATGCCTTGTAGCCCATTTCGACATCCGCGCTCTTCTTGAACCTTCTTTCTAATTGCTTAAATTGTGCGATTGCTTTTGATTTTGATTCCCCCAGCTGCTCTTCCGCATTAGGAATCAGAGGTATCCTTACAATATATCTTCCATCTGACCGTCTTTTTGTTGTTTTTCTGAAGTAATCGAGACAATGTGCATCTTCCTGAGACATAGATGAGTCATTTGGTATGTCCTCTATTTCCCAGAATCGCTGTATTTCCTCCACGTTGTTGATAATGACATTGCATTGATAGGACTTGACATTCCCACACAAAATCCAACCAAGTCGGGTTTGTTGAGCGATGGGTAGGGAGTTGTCGGAAGAAATAATGCCATGTAAGATGATATCTGGGTAGACATCTGCTCCTAATAATAGGTCTATTGGCCGTTTGATGTAGAATTCAGGATCGGCCAATTGTATGTTGTCTAGAAGTTCCCACGACGGCTTGTTAAAGGTCTGATTTGGTAGATTGTTTACTAAATTTTTCATGATAAAGACATCAGTATCAAATTGATAGTCACTGTATATCGCTGAACACGCTAATTTAAGGACCCCTTTACAGTTGTTCTCTTGGGCTCCTAATCCGAAAATGACTCCTTTACTCCTATGTCTAGGTAACTTCAACAACTGGGCTGCATTCTCCGTAATGAGCGAAGTTTGTGAGCCCTGGTCAATCAAAGCTCGCATTTTGATAAGTGACCCATCAGCTGATCTCACGTTCACCATCGCTGTTGCTAGGAGAGTTTCTGTTATGTCACATTGCGATGCGTGTGTAACAGTTTTCTGCTGTTCCATTGACATACTTTGATTTACACACGCTTCATGAATCAGCGTATTGTGGCTGCCCTTGCAATCTCGACAACGTTTCTCCGATAAGCACTTTTTACCGAAGTGATCATGCAGACAATTTGTGCATAATTTCAACTTTGTAACTGTGTTACGTCTCTCACTAGGTTGCATTTTTAGGAACGTGTCACAGTGAAATATGCCATGATCTTTTTTGCAGAGTGGACATTTCGTTTTTGTGTCTTTCACAACAACGTTATTGCTCTGTCTTTGCTTGTTGATATTTTGTCTGTAATGAGTATGCTGTTTTTGCTGATTTCCCTGCTCCAGATGATGTGTTTTAGGCGGGCTGAGTGGTTTACGTTGCGAAGATTCTAGTGACGTGAATTTGTTCTCCAGAAAGTCCGCGAAATCCTTAACTGTTGGTAGGTCTCTCGGATTTTTCAGGTATTGACAGTACTCCTTACTTGTCTCAGGGTCCAATTTATGCTCCAAAATATAGATTACCATTGGATCCCAAGTGCTGATATCGACGCCTAAGTTTTTGATAGAATTTAGGCCTTCAATAATGCTATCGTGCATCTTTTTTAGATGTACTGACGACTGTTGTTGTAGAATCGGCAGGTTCATGATTATACTCATATATGACCCAAATATGAGTTTAGTGTTGTTATATCTGTTGTTTAGAATATCCCAACACAACTGATAATTATCGGATGTGATCCGTAGGTGGGAGACAATTGTCTCGGCTTCTCCCTTTAACTTTCCTTTCAAGACCTGCATTTTCTGGCTGTTTGACATACATCCATTGTTGTGCACAGCTTCCGTGTATAAATCTTTAAATGTGATCCACTGATGGTAGCTACCACTGAAGCTGGGGATGTCTGTTCGGGGTGTCGTATGTTCGTTATGCCGGGACGATCGTATTTTGATATTGATTTCTCTCTTGATAGCGTCGTATTTCCTCTCGTACGAGCTAAATGCTTGTTCGTATTCTACATTCTCTTCCTGAAGTTCACTATCGATCTTCCAGTGCAGATTATCGATGGCCGACCAGCGCAGCGAAACTGACTTCAAAAGGTCCTCTAATTCCCAATTTTCGGTCATAGAGGCGTAGTCTACGTTTGAAATAGTGCGAGAGAAGGCTTTAAAATTACTTTTCTGGTTGCGAAGCATCTCATCTAACCTACTGTTAATACTAGGGGATTGAGAAGGGCGAGTGCTAGTTGATGCAGGTTGAAAGTCAAACGACTGACCCTGTACTGGTGCTGTCCTCCCGGATTGTCCATCCAGGAGTGGTGACTTGGAGGTCGTCGGATTATCCAACGATCTAGGCATTGTCAGGGGGTTAGCGGGTTTGAGAAGAGGTTTATCCTCTTTCCTAGACTCGAGAGCATACTCCATGAAACACGCGCGAGTTTCCTTATAGAATTGTAAAGTACGTTCGTAGCAGGACTCTACGAAATACTCGTGCGAGGGATCACATTCCTGCAACTGCTTGTGATTCGCTTGAAACTCTTGCCAATAGGCGTCCAGAGTTTCCAAACGGTTTTTGAGGTATGTGGCGGTCTTACGATCCGCCCCATCTTTCTTGAAATTGACGGAGAGCTGATTGATAGCTCCCATCAGCTGGTTTTGGGTAGCGAGCAGATCCTCTATTGTAATTGCGACGAGTGATACAGGTAAAAAAAATGGAAAGATCTTACTTGCGGACTGCTTGCTGATGCTCTTGCGGAAGCTGCTCTTACTGCCGCTACTCGTTCCAACTGCTTCGCCGTAACCACTTTTAATGAAATTAAAGTTCGCTGATATCTATTTCCTCGAAGGACCAAAGCGATGTATGGGACATCGGAGTGTGATAGAAATGATAGAGTTGCTTGAGTGATATTATGATATATTGATATTTAAGATTAATTGATACTTAGGACTAAATGATTGATAATGAGGACGCGTCGACCGGTGTATCGGATACGAACGTGAACTGATGTGCTGTAAAGTGCATATGGTTTACGCGTACTCTATTGACCTACAATTATTGCTAAGTAATGACTGTGCGGTTGGCCCGTACAATGTCAATGGAGGTAAGGTGACGATTTTTCAAGCTGGTCGTCACGATGTATCGATCCTGCCTTTCAGTTGTGATCCGAGATTGTAGCCTTCCTTGGCGACGAACAAAGCCGCTAGTCTCTAGGTACCTCCGATAAAGATTTCGGACCGCAGATCGACTTAAATTAAGTTGAGCACGCACATTTCTTTGGCTGTATCCGGCCTGTATAAGTGCCACAGCATGGGCGGCGACTTCAGGCGAAGTATCTATAGATTATTGACAGCATGGGTAGGAGACTGATGAGTTTGTAGGAACCAACATCATTTGGTGGTTTCCCTGGTTTGTTTATCATAATAATTTTGGATACTTGCAATTCTTGAGGGTAATGCTTAACTCTGAGGATACCGTTGTAAAGTGTGGCAAGAAATGCTGTACACTACAAATTAGGAAACACTAATATCGTCTAGTAGGTACCCTATTATATTTAATCTTAAGGTAATAGGTATCAGATTTTAAATTTCGTTTTGACTCCACAAAATCTGTCATTTTTCACCGACAGTCAAGCGTGTGCGCAACCGCGGCCGCGCGGTGAAAAAGTGACTAAAACCGTGAATTTAAATTAATTTAACTGACGTGTTGTCTATGACACACGGAAATATAACTATTTCACTGAGATAGATAGTGGATACCTTCCCCATAAAAAATATGCACATGCTGTAGTTGTTCACGGCACGGCTGTGTGAGTATTAGGAAGGTACAGAAAACATGAGGATTATAATAAAAAAAAAATACGACTACTGAAAATTCACGCTCTAAAATGTATTAAGTAAACAAAAAAATATCAAGGATAGCCATAGTCGTATGCCACTTTACCCTAAAACATAATTATTGTTTGGTTAGACCAAATGGCTATCGGTCGGCTAGTTATAAATAAATGAAGATGCGATTAACCCTTTTCTAGTCACATCCGTCTGGAAGTAATTAAGAATGAAACCGCCGAGCACGTCGCGATCGCCGCGCTCGCGCTCGCGCTCTCCGGGCGTGGCAGGCGCGGGCGGCGCGGGCGGCGCGGGGGACGCGGGCGGTGCGTTCCGCGTGCGCGTGCACATGGCGCGGTACTTCGGCGACGAGCGCGCGCGCGCCTACGTGAGCGTCAGCGGCGGGCGGCGCGTGCGCTGGCTGCGGCGGCGCCTGCGCGCGCTGTTCGCGCTGCCGCCGAGCTTCGCGCTGCTGTCGCGCGGCCACCTGCTGCCGCCCGACGAGCCGCTCGCGCTGCTGCGCCCCGACGACGTGGTCGAGTGAGTACACACCCGATGTGCGCCTGCGCGCGCTGTCTGTGATACAGCTTATGATTTTCGCCGACACCTGCGTATTTGTGCGTGTGCTATGCTATATTAACTTTTTTAAACCGTATACCTATTTTATAATTTCATATTTCCTTATACTCTTACAGGCGGCCAGTCGTCCCTCATAGTCATTGCCGATATTTTTAATTTATACGTTTGGATAGATTAAATTATTTAAACGACGTTTCCCCCTCGCAGCGTGGTGCCGTCCCGCATGAACCACTGTGCACTCCGGGCCGATGTCGAGGTCGACGTGCCTGCGCCCTCCCACCACGCCGTCGTTTCGTCGCCGGAGTCCGCGGTGAACGACTCGGACGCCGCCGGGGGTGGCGATTTCGTCGATCGCTGTTCCTCCGCCGCCGAGCCCGAAGCCGAGGTCGGTGCCCCATCGTCAGCCACGTCCGACCCCGAATTCAACGATGAAAACAACTTGAGCGAACATAAACGCCGAGCGCTCAACATGCTAGATCGATACTGTGGAAAGCAGCAACTTGAAGAAGAGGCGCAGAGTGCGCCGCGCCCGCGGCGGCGCAGGGTCCGGCGCCGGCGCCGCGAGCCGCCCGCCGCGCCCTTCGCGTCGACCGCGTCTGCCGCGTCCGCCGCGTGGGCCGCGTCCGCCGCGCCGACCGCGGCCGCCGCCGACGACGGCGCGGTGCTGCGCAACGGAGCACACGCGGCGCGCGCGCCCCGGCTCGTGCGGCCGCTCGCCCCGCGCGAGCCGCCGCCCTAGCGTCTAGTGAAACAAGTGGAACTATTAAACTAATATGGTGACGAAAGAACTTCTCCGAGCCTATAGATGGAAGGAAATGATTAGCCGTTTAGCGACTCACCGGTCATAAAATAAAGAATAAAATAAAACAGTGTTTTATTTTTTCTGATTTCAGCTTATTCGATTACCGAGGGTAAAAAATTATTTTTTGGTGCGTGAGTGATGTTTGGACGAACGGACTGACGGATGGATGGATGGATGGGTTTTTTTTTACGTGGGGAATGCGTTTACGCACTTCCCTCGCCCCCCGCGGGGGCAGGGACGAATACCTAATGCTCGCCGGCGTCCCCACGAGCCCAAT
The DNA here is from genome assembly GCA_963662185.1 of Eilema griseolum. Taxonomy (NCBI): domain Eukaryota; kingdom Metazoa; phylum Arthropoda; class Insecta; order Lepidoptera; family Erebidae; genus Eilema; species Eilema griseolum. Next base: position 27,926,559 of record OY759240.1, read on the forward strand.
TCGCTGCCGTTTTCGCAAGGCCTCTCTCTTGGCCGCCATCACCTCGCCCAACACTTCGCTGCCGGCCATAGCTCGAGATAGATGGCCCTGGGTCGGCCGGGGTGCGAGGGATATGCCGTCCCACGCCTCACACACGGCCATGGTGTGATTTGCAGTGTCGGGGTTGCCGCTGTTGTAATTACGGCACCGGGGCTCCGCTTCCACCCCCACCACTTCGCACAGATACTTGGCGAAACAGCCATGACATGAGAAGTTGGGAGAGGTGATACGTGGGAGTCCCGTAACCCCGCTCTACCCACTCACGTAGGACGGGTCGAACGGCCCCCACAACAACAGTAGCCCATCGCTCGACTGCTCGATCGCTGTAGCGCATAGCTGCCTCTTTGACTAGCTCTCGGTCCAGAGTGCCGAGGAGTCACCGCGGACCCTACCCCACCAAGGGGCGGTCCAATTCCATTCGAGCCACCGAGGTCTCCACCCCCTCGACGACCCGCCAACCGCCACCTTGACGCGTCGGAGCAGGGCAGAACTGGCGAACGACAGGTCAATAATATAGGGCACCGCGACGCCAAATAGACATTCTTAGATAGGCACCGCGACGCCAAAATACATTCATACATAGGCACCGCGACGCCAAATAGACATTCTAACATTGGCATCGCGACGCTATTTCACATTCTTAGATAGGCACCCCGACGCCAAATAGACATTCCCATAGTGGCGTCGCAGCGCTTTTTTACATTCTTAGATAGGCACCTCAACGCCAAACATTCATTCTTAGATTGGCACCGCTACGCCAAAAAAACATTCTTATATTGGCGTCGCGACGCTATTTCACATTCTTAGATAAGCACCGCGACGCCAAAAATTCGTTCTTAGATAAGCGTCGCGACACCAAATAACATTCTTACATTGGCGTCGCGACGCCAAATAACATTCTTACACTGGCGCTGGCGTCGCGACGCTATTTCACATTCTTAGATAGGCACCGCGATGCCTAATAGACATTCTTATAGTGGCGTCGCTACACTATTTATTTTATTTTATTTTATTTGGAAAACAAATAGTATCTTAAAACTAAATAGCAACTGCTTATGAAACTATAAACCATTGAAACGTTTTCGCATTTGTGTATTTAGTGCTTGTTGTAGGCGTTTTTTTTTTTTTATATTCTTAATACAGTCAGAGAACCGAGTCAAACCATCTCTTAGAAATAAAGCGACTATAGGAGGATGGGTTCGTGTTAAAAAGATCCAATTCTGAATGGATTCCCAATTCATTAGCCGAGTCAGCCGCTCTTACAAGAAATGAACCCTTTCGGTAATTAGTGGTACCTCGAGCGACGTGAAGCGGATATTATGCTCTAACGGACCTAGTGGGCACTCTCAATTGTAGTCTCTCAAGTAGGTAAGGAGAATCTATCCTGCTCTGTGCAATCTTCACCAAGCAAGTGATATCTGCGCTTGCCCGTCTTTCATGAAGTGGTAGTAAGTGTTGCCTTTTACATCTCTTTTCGTAGCTATCGTCATAAATCTTGCACTTAAATTGTAGATACCGAACAAACTTTCTTTGCACTGATTCTAGTCTTTGTATGTAAACATCGTACTGTGGATTCCAGACTTGTAACTTGTGACTATTTTACATTTATGATAATATCATATATGTACGAAAAAACATAAATATTTTCGAAAAACTATCTGATGTACACAATTTTAATACTAGAAGCAAAAATAAACTAGTTGTGCCTAAACTTAGGCTTCACAAGGTTGGTGATTCATTTGTAGGAAGCAGCATAAAAATATTTAATAAAATTCCTCAGGATTTGATTAATATGCCGATAAATAAATTTAAATTAGAAGTGAAAAAAACTTTAATGAGTAAAGGTTATTATAAAGTGGATGAGTATCTTAATGATATCAATGCGTGGTCAACATAAGTCTCTTGCTTGCTCGCACAAAATAAATTGTAGGTAAACTAAAGCAAATTTAAAAAAAAAAAGAAAAATAATATAGTTCGCTGAGTTTCTTGCTGGTATCTTCTCAGTAGAACTAACCTACCGAACCAGCGAAAGAATCATTTTCCAATGGTTTATTTGTACATTATTTAATATTTAAATATTATTTCTTGACATAGGTACTCAATTGTATAATTTTGACGTTCATATTATGTGCTCTTTGTGTGCCTAAACTGAATAAATGAAATTGATTCTTTGATTCTTTGATTCATTATTTTACATTTACCGCGACGCCAAATAGACATTCTTATAGTGGCGTCGTGACGCTATTTCACGTACTACGATAGGCACCACGACGCCAAATAGACATTCTTATTTTGGCGTCGCGACGCTATTTCACATACTACGGTAGGCACCGCGACGCCAAATAGACATTCTTATATTGGCGTCGTGACGCTGTTTTACATTCTTATTTAGGCATCGCGCCGCCAAACTGACATTCTAACATTGGCGTCGCGACACTATTTCACATTCCTAGATAGGTGCCTATCTGAGAATATGAAATAAGAAATAAGAACGCTACGCCAAAAATTCATTCTTAAATTAGTATAATGTTGGGATCGAACATTGAATGAAACACCAGCTCGGATGATATAAGACTGTCCTTTATTGTAGTACCTAACACCTCATATATACCTATACCTATTGGTTACAAGTAGGTTAAAATATGGGTATATGCTTATACACTACATCTTCCACCACAAGGAAAAATAAAATAATTACATGTATTTTATTTTGATTGACATTGTTAGACATCTTAGTTTTAGAAAGTTACATGAATAGACACTTACATTTAAAATTCTAAGTACAATAGTAGTGAGTACAATACAGTCATGGTTTCAAGTTTCATAACAATAACATGCCCGCGCTCGGGTACAGTTGGCTACAATAAGTAATGTGAACATAAATCGTAATATTTTATTTTGTAAAACATGTATTACAATATTTTATTTGGGAAAATATAATTTCGTACGGTTTTTGTGAACAGTATCAGGTTTACCGTCTTTCAATACGTGGGGCGCACTATAAGTTTCCGGAATGAATATGAAAAAATACTATTAAAGGTACAAAATTAATTTATTGTTTTTCAAAATAATCTCCCTTGGCGTCTATGCACTTTTTCATTCGATCAAACCAGTTTTGAAAACTTTTGTGCCACTCCTCTGTGGTGACCTCTGAAACGTGTTTTTCATACTCCTCGACAGCCTCTTCTGGTGATGAAAATCGTTGGCCGCGTAATTGGTTCTTAATTTTTGGGAACAGATAAAAGTCACAAGGTGCCAGGTCGGGACTGTATGCAGGATGACTCATGAGTTCTACATTTTTCGCCTTCAAAAAGTCGTTTGTCTGTCTGGCCGTGTGAGAACTAGCATTGTCGTGGTGCAGGATGATACGGCGTTTACGGTTATTTTTACGGAGTTCGTCAATAACTTCCGGCAAACAAATGGTCGTGTACCAGTCACTACTTACAGTACGACGATTTTCTAAAGCAACAGTAGCCACGTGTCCAGTTTTATTAAAAAAAGAAGCAATCATCCGCTTAGATGCACTTTTCACGCGCGCCACTTTGTTTGGTTTCGGCTCATCTTGAAAGACCCATACGCTCGATTGCTGCTTTGTTTTGGGATCGTAGCAATAAATCCATGTTTCGTCACCTGTTACTATGTCCCACACCAAATTTGACGCACCTTCGTTGAATCTGGTAAGCATGGCACTGCACCAAGTGAAGCGGTCCGTTTTTTGATCCTCGGTCAAGTTATGTGGGATCCACCGCGAGCACAGCTTTCTCACACCCAAATGTTTGTGTAGGATTGATTGTATTTGACTCATGCCTATTTCTAAGGATGCGCGAATTTCATGGTAGGTCACATGCCTGTCTGTTTCAATCATACGGCGCACAGCATCGATGTTTTTATTGGTCACAGCGGTGGACGGCCGACCATCGCGAGATTCGTCACTGAGATTGATACGACCACGCTTGAATTCTGCAAACCAGCTATAAACAGTCGTCTTGCATGGAGCTTCATCGCCAAAAGCTGTTTCAAGCCGAGCGATGCTCTGTTGAGCCGTCAAATTACACTTAAAATCGTAGAAAATCATACTACGAAAATTTTCCCGAGTTAAATCCATGTTGATGCAGACACACAATTTTTTAAATGGCGCCACAAGGTAAAAACAAAAGACAGTCAGATGAAACAAACTGTATTCTACAGCCAAAGAGTTCTATTTTCAAATGTTGTAATAAATTTTTAAATATTGTTTATGTAAGTGGCCAGTTCCGGAAACTTTTAGTGTAACCTATGTATCTGTACATTTGGTGACATCTCCTTCAATACAGGATAAGGACCTAAATATATATGCGACAGCTTATTACCAGTTTCGTTTCGAATTAAAATTAAGTCACCTGTTTTATATTTGAATGGATGTGAGGTTGCATCATATTTTTCTTTTCGTATTACCTTAGACTTAAGTAAATTTTCACGTGCTTCTTTTAGTGATACCTGTAATCGATATTTTAATTCAAGAGGATAGCTTCCGTAATTGTAAAGAGGTTCAATGGTTTTAGTTAGATTGTTAGGTAAATTACATTTCTTACCAAAAACTAATTCGAACGGTGTGTATTTAGTCTCTGAGTGTACCAATGTATTATAACTAAAACACCAGAATGGAAGCCACTTGCTCCACGAATCAGAACGGTTATCTGTAAATATCCACAAGAATGCACCTAAATTTTTATGTGAGTTTTCGAGTGCACCAATGCTCTCGTGGTGATAAGCGGTTGAATTAATTTTCTGTATTTGAAGTAGCTGACATACCTCTTGCAAGGTCGCAGACATAAATTCAGTTCCTCTATCGGTTGCTATTTCCTTTGGTATACCGTATCGCAGCACGAAATTGTTTACAAAAGCTCTAGTGATATCGGTACTACTTTTTGTTACTAATGGATACGCCTCTATATATTTGCTCAATTCGCATTGGAGCGTCAATGTGTAAGAATTATTGTGTATATATCTTTTTCTAATGGACCTACTACGTCTAAAAATATCTTTTCAACTTTTCAAAAGCAGAGTGAGCCGTAGTTGTTATTGTCATTGGTTCTTTGATGCTAACTGAGTGCTTAATTTGTTTTTGGCACTTGTCACATTTCTTGATAAATTGAGTAACGTCTCGTTCTAATCCTGTCCAGAAATAGTATTTCTTAATATTATTGACCATCCGTCGGATACGTGCGTGGCCACTCGTAGGTAACAGATGGAAGTCGTTGAGAATAATTCTTCTCTCATCCTTATCTTCTATTCTTTTAATATCTTTTAACACACACAAACGGGGACCGGTCCAATTGTATATTTTCTTTATACTTTTTACGAGTGTGTCAATAAATGCAGCAGTTATTTTATTTTTTATAAAGTATACTTCAGTAATATTTAACTGTGTACACAATATATTCAGCTCTCTCACAAAAGCGTCTGCCGTCAGTTGCGATCGAGTAGCAGATTTTATTTATTATATTACCATATCATTTGGTATGAAGGTTAATACTCCACTGTCACTCTCATAAATCTTAACTCAACAGATAACTTCGGTTTACTATGAGTTTCTACAATGCTTGGCTGATCAGACCAGTCATTAGTAGAGCCCATAGGATCCGGAGTATCTAGCGTAACCTCCAACTTCTTCTTCTGCACTCGCGTCATTACATTAACGACACAACAGTCATTACATAACTCGAGACAGTGCATCTGCAGCTGCGTTGTCCGAGCCTCTAACATACTCCACCCAAAAATCATACTCTTCTAATAAAATTCTAAATTTTAATAACCTACTAGAAGGTTCTTTTATATTAAATAAGTACACAAGACAAAAACGATAGCCTGTCTAGTGATATAAGTATTATACAGATCTTTATATTGATTTTGGCAAGCAGAAAAAGTCACCAGTATGTTCTACATAAATGTGTGTGTAACAAAACTAGTTTCCTCACTCACACACACTTATACACTTGCAAATTACAATTGATTCAAAACCATTCGTATTTATTTATCATCAGTTACACTTTCTTTAGTAATAACAATAACTCATAAAATTCTTATTACAGGTGTATGAACGTAATTTTTGTTAAATTCTTGTAAGTTTCCGTGACCATGGGGTTTACAGAATCGCTTTTTGAGAGTTAAAATCCTGCAAAGTTTTGAGTTCGAATCCCAGTCAAATTTTACTTTTTGAACTTTTAAATATTCTTATATCTTCATGTTAATTACTTACCTATTAAGGGAATGTTGAGGTAACATCACAAAAGTATCTTGATATTTTAGTTATTTTTTATAACAACTTAAATCAGTAGTATTTTTATTATTACTGAGCGAGTATTGTTGCAGACACATTGCATTAATGTTTCTCGGATTGGAATTTATGCTACCCTCATTCTCATGATTAAAATAACATGATAATTTTATTTTTAACTGTCAACAATTGGATGCATTGTGCTTTCCACGCGGTTAATTAACAACTTAAACGTTCTTTAATATCACAAACAAAATAAAGAACAAAAACAAAACTATTTATTAACGTCAACGACTAAATCAATATAGTTGCGGTTCGAACTCGCTACCTTCGAAATGTCTTTACGCCTGTAATGCCATTCAACCACGTGAGCCTGTGCTAAAATGGTGAAATTTACCTTCTCATTCGATGGCAGGCAAATCACTCACACATATTCAATCTTTCACGATTCACGATCATGCACAATGGCACACATAAACGTATTACACTAATACGCCTTTAACGATGACGCACACATGTGACTTCAAAGCAATGACTTATTGTTGTGTGAACACACATATGAATAACATACGGGTGCTTCCACTTAACCCAGATCATAAATAGATTTTATTAGATGGATAGGCTATCGTTTTTGTCTTGTGTACATTAACGGTTTATGGTCGGTCAATATTTTAAATTTACGGCCATAAAGGTAGGGTCTAAAATGTTTTACGGCCCAAACAATGGCAAGTAGCTCCTTCTCTATTGTTGGGTAATTCTTTTCTGCCTTGTTCAAAGTTCTACTGGCATAAGCTACCGGTTTCCCATTTTGATTAGCTAATATAGCTCCTATCGCTAAACCTGACGCGTCTGTCTGCACGACGAACACGTTTTCATTCGAAAAATTTGGATATTCGAGGATTGGGGGAGACATTAACTTTTGTTTTAGTAAATCAAATGATCTCTGACAGGTATCAGACCACTCAAATGGAATGTTTTTCTTAGCCAAATGATTCAGAGGTTGCGCAATGTCAGCAAAATTTTGTATAAATTTTCTGTAGTAATTGGCAAAGGCAACGAATCGCTTGAGCTCATCTGCGTTACGCGGTATCGGATAGTTTTTTACGACATCTAATTTTTGGGGGTCAGGTCAGGGGTCAGGGGTCAGGGGCTCGTCTTCAGTCCCATTGGCATCCTGGTCATCTGGTACTGACCTGATACGAAAGCTGTATATTTCCTGCTTTCTATGTCCAGACTAACATTATAAAACCCTTGATATAAATCGAGATGAGTAAAATAAATACACCCTGAAAGAGAATCTAGGATGTCCGTTATGTTTGGGAGTGGGAACTTGTCATCCTGAATGCAGTTATTTAATTTTCTGTAGTCTATAACTAAACGCCACTTTTTATTTCCGGAAGGGTCAGCCTTTTTGGGTACTAAAAGCACCGGACTCGACCATTCGCTTGCGCATGGTTCAATGATTCCCTGCGATAACATATTTTTTATTTGCTTATCTACTTCAGGTTTTTGTGAATGGGGAAGCCTGTATGGCTTAACATACACTGTATCCGCGTTTTCTTTTAATTTTATTTTATGACTATATACAGGGTGTTACAGAAAGGTGTAGTCATATTTAAGGGTCGTTACACATGCCTGATAACCAGTCGATATGCACCGGCCAATGTACAAATAGTAATAAAGTGATGACATCGTTAATAGTCTTACAAAATTGTTAAATTCGTTAAATTTTTCGATATTTAGCAAAAGCGGTCGGTCACAACACTATTGTATTTTGTTCTTTCACGATAAGTTCAATTGAGTCCAATAACCTCTGCAAAATCTCTAATCTCAGCTGTGCGCCTGGTAGCCGGCCTACCAAGCGTAGGTACTAGAGATAGGTAACATCAGAGATATTTTGACTACCTATTACTTACCGGGGCGTGTTCTCCTTACAGCGAAACGGTGATGTACCTGATCTGGTACACCCATAGGAACGCACTAATTTATCACTTCACGATCGCAACACAAGGTGTTTAAACTATCACTTATGTAGGTCACAAAAACATGAGAGTAGGTACATGTACACATGAATGAAGAGTTTATGACGCCACAGTTTGCGTGAAACTCCAAGGCATACCTACGTTTAAAACGGCTCAATATGACCACCTCGTTGCTCAATGCCGTAACATGCTACCACGTACGCTTCGAAACATATCTGGGGTTACGCTACTGAAAATTTCTGATATCCGGGCTGCCATATTCTCTTTGCTGTCACATTCTGTACTTTACATTTTTTTCTTCACGTAACCTCAGAGAAAATAGTTGAGCGGAGTGAGATCCGGGGGCCTCGTCGGGCAAGCGACTCACTTCACCGCCACTCCCAATCCACTGATCAAAACGCATCTTTAAATACGCGCGAACTTCCCCCTTGAAATGAACGGGGTTCACTCCGAGAACCATTCCAGCTCGCCGGGTACTCGTTCTCGGGTCTGCTTGAAAATGCTCGAGAATACGATCTTCTGATGCAGTGGGCGCCGTAGGAGGGCTTCACGAAAACTTCCAGTGTGTTGAAGGCGGTTCACCATCTTCCTAAATCACTTCAAAGAGGGAAGCCGCCGACGGTCACCCTCTAGTCTTCCGTCCACAAATCTCTCACTGTACAGCCGACGAGCTTTTCGCAAGCTACCATCAGCTGCGCCAACACAAAGCATCATCTAATATTCGCTATTACTAAAAACCGACATTTTCACTGCACAACACAACAACAACTAGTCCACAAATAAACATGTAAACAACCTACAGAACAGAAGTCGGCACAAGTACCTACATACAAATGTTGCCAACCATTAATCTATCTAGTTCTAATAATCTAATTTTATACGTAGAATTTTGAAAACTCCACAGACCTTCCTTTTATTTTTTAGGTAAATATGACTAAAAAACCTGCAGTTAACTAATTAATGGTTAAATCAATCCCTTTGTTCAGAACAATATTCTATTTCTACTAAAAAGTACATTACCTAGGTATCTAGGTACTTTATAAAAACAATGATTTTATTTTCTTAGATTTTGCTATCTGTTCGCGCTAAAAATCTGAACTTAATAGTAAAATGCTACTGAAAATCACAAGTTTTAATCATACCGAGAGGAGATAAAGCTAGAGGAAAAGGAGGAAAGGAGGAAGAGGAGAAAAAAGTTGAGAAATCAGGCAACAATTAATACATAAAATTAACACGATATTTTTCTTTGCGGATGACAAGACGCCAAACAAACGAACCGCTTTTCGAACGAACGTCTTCTATCTTTTAAAAAGCATAAACTCGTAAACATACAGTTTAATCTACTAATAAATTTACCACTTTTTCATTTGAAATCTACGCTGCTTCTACTATTTTTAACATGCCATCTACCGATTTTATAAAATCAGTTATGGCAAAACTGATGCCCACTGTTTTACGCACTTTGGCGCCAAATATTATGTCCTTGGCGGCACCGATTGTCCGCATCAAAAGCGCCGCCACGCATCGCGGCCTCATCAAAGGACTCCGCGGCCGAACGTATTACCTATGAAATTAGGGTAGAGGTACTGGTTTACGTCCATTAAAAAATATTTTAATATTTAAATCTGGATTTTTCAACTATGACTTTGTGTTTCTTTAAGTGCGGAAACCCCTTCGCATTGAGTTTGGACAATTGAATGGGCTATCACGCTCAAATTTAATCAAAATCAGAGTTGTGTACTTACTCTGAAAAAAATCGCAGTTACTATTCAATCTACTAGCTCGTTGTCTGTTGTTATTTAAGAGACAACTTCTTCGACGACGTGATTTTCGCAGCGCTAAATAAACTAAATATTTTTTTATACTACTTAGCAACAAGCATACGACCCACTGACTGAACAACATTGTTATCTATTAAAAAAGAGTATGTAACTCAGTAGGTAATACATCTGATACTAAGAATGCAGAAAATAATAAAATTGTGACCATGGTCGAGTATTAGTCAGTTCACCCTATTTAGGTATAGGAAAAAAAATAACAAATGATTTTTTCTTATCAATTATTTTAGGGTACCGTAGAACTTCTTGTTTCAAAAACTTTGAAGAAACCGCTCTTACATTTTATGTTATCCTGGTATTTGAACATATTTTTGTTCACTTTACTATGCTTTTTTATGCTTTAAGGAAAGGTTTTGTGAAAGTTTTGTATGAAATAAGAATTGGTACGGAACCAATCATAATAAAGGGCGTGGCGATTTGGAGTGAAAGAGAAGATATTTTAATATTATGAAATATTTTAGGGTACCGCAATGAATGTTACTTTAACGAACTCTTATGAAGGACCTCTTACAGGCTATGTTACACGGGTACGACATGATATTCCTTAGTAAGTTCTGTGTGCATTTTTGTACACCGTCGTTGTTTATGTTGTTGTGCTCATTAACATGGCACCTGGCTTCCTGGCTTCCAAACAATAACAATCCTCAAACAAAATCCGATAATAAATAACTGCGAAACTCAAACTAAGGCAAACGTGCAACGATCACAGTATTGCGGATGCTGCTTTTTTATACCACTTAGGTGGCAGCACGGCCCACCTGATGGACAGTGGTTACCGTGGATTCGCGCTGCCGACTCTGTAATCACAGAGTTTCTGTGCCGTCAGTGAAGAAGACAAAGCAGAACATGCCTTTAGTCTTCTTACTGACAGCACGAATTCTCCAGTGAGCTCTGGCTACCCTACTCACCGCCGGGTACACTACACGAAGTTATTATGGCCGCGGTATTCTGTAGGGCTATGGGACTTCCCCAGTCGGACAACTCAATTGGGCGGGAATACCGCCGTGTCCTATCTCCTGCTGGTCTCGAAAGTGTGCGGGGATGCGAGAGGAAAACAACCCTGTTTTCGAACCTGTTGCCATGTTAATTACGTTTGGAAAAGTACGGTATCCTCATCTTACCCTGGAAAGAAGTAGCTTTCAACCGCCGCCACGGGATTACCAGGTGCTGTGTTAACAGGTGTCCGGACTTGTCACCCCTACTCCTGTTCTTGAAAAATCAACCAGTACTTTGCGGCTTTGCGTGCTTTCCACTATGTCCAATGCTGGTCAGGAACACATGAAGAGTCACCCAGAAACCCTTTACAGGATCATTCCTGTCTCGGCCGGGATTTTGAGAGAGGAGAGAGGTTCTGCCGCATTCACGCGCAGTTGCGGTGCGGAGGTTCGCAACCAAGCACCTTATGTATCGTGTACCTACCCAACAGCTTGGAATCTTGTACTATTTGACTAATAATTGTAACTTCCCATCAGGTAGGCCGTGTGCTTGTCTGCCACCTAAGTTGTATAAAAACCGAAAGTCTATTTCTTTGCACAACATTTCAATTAAATTGAGTACGGAACCAATTTTAATTAGTATAATATTAAGGGGCGTGGCTGGAAATTCGGTAGTCCACGGCTCCTGGTATTGAATGTAGGTTAACCTTTACCTAAAGTAACTTTGAGACAAGTCTCACATTTCGCATGGATGATTTCAGGAACATAAAAATGTTTTATTATTGCTTAAAGTAAATTTTGTTTTAATTTAATACTATTTTAACGAGTTATAAGCTGTTTCAGAGTTTCTTTGCCCGATATAAAAAAAAATAGGTTAGCTAGAAAGTAAGTAGGATGATATTGAGACAGGGCCTATCAAATCAGATCGTTTGGTAAACCTACTCAGGTTCAAACCGTAGAGTTCATTTGTAACAGCGCGCTGCAGCTGCTGCAGCCCTGGTTAGTTTTTTAGTGTTGTGCGTTTGTCGGCAATTTCCACTAGTTTACACAAGGTCGATAAAAAAGAAAATTATTTATCTACGTGATACAAAGTAAATCGGTGTTTATACTCCCGCGAAAATTTTATTTAAATCACACGTAATGCGTCCCTCGAATATGACTACACCTTTCTGTAACACGTTGTATAGGTGAGGTCGTTAGAGTGTCTCCAGGCAGGCAAAAAATGTCCGCGTACTTGGCACATAAATTTTGGATACAAATTTTTTCTTCTAAGTTCAAATGTTTTAAATTGAGTGTTGCTAGTAAGCTTTTTACACGTTCTACATCCCGTGAACAATTGTCAAATGAACATATTTCATAATCGCTCAATTTATGCAAAGTGGGTTTGATTTCATTCAAGGTAAAATCATTTTCAGTAGTATTTAATATTCGTATAGGTATCTTACCCTTTATTGGGGTAACTACAGAGCTAGCCATAAAGATCCCCTCGCTCAATTCTGCTGCACAAATCACGCACTCTTCATTCATACTTGTGTGCAAATAATGTACCCATAGATTCCGACCTAGAAGGAATGTTGAATAATTGCTTTTCATGATTATTTAGTTGTAGAATTATTTTATTATTAATCGAAGTAGGTATACAAATTCATTTGTTTATGTTCTAAATCTAGACAAGCCCTAAACTTTCTTAAGAAATCATATCCAATGATGCCATCTGCCTTACATGGCAAGCTTGTAAAAACATAAAACTTGTGCTTAAGGACATGCTCATCTGTCTTAAGCGGTAAATATGCGTATCCAATTGCTTCTACTTTGCCCCCAATACCATTTATTGTAGTTTTCCATTTGTGTAAAGGAATGTTTTCATTAATGATGCAATCATACGTTATAGCGGAGATCGATGCCCCGGTGTCAATTAACCACGAATATTCTCTGTCATTTAATGATAACGTAGCTACTAATGAATTATCGTAAGAAAAAATAAATTTATTGTTAACCCCGAAAAAACTGCTGTATATTTTCCTCTTCTACTCTTGCAGTCTGGGGCTGATCGTTATTATTTGGTGTTGTTAGGGGAAGTGTGCTTAAGATGACATACTTTTTGTTTTACACAAATATTCAAAAGAAATAAAGTCATAATGAGATCAAAATCTTAGGCATTTATTCAAATACTAAATAAATAACAGAGTCATTATAGTTTTAAAACAATCAACTGAATATAAAATTTGTAAATACATATAAATTGCACTTAAATCTCAGTGTGTAAGATGACATAAGTCTAGTGAAAGATGGCACACTATGTCATCTTAGACTTTTTGGTATGTCGTCTTATACAATAATAATTTATACGGTATTTACGTCCCAATCGAGTAGTCCGACTGGGGAAGTACCTCAGCCCTACAGAATACTGCGGCTAATTAACCTAAAATGTGTCGTGTTCCCGGCGGAGGTGAGTAGGGTAGCCAGAACTCAATGGAGAGGTTTTGTGCCGTCGGTGGGAAGACCAAAGTCTTGTCCTGCTTGTCATCTGCGCAAACGGTATAATATCTCTCTGATCTTCCAGGGTCAGCAGAGCGAGTGTGACTCCATGGTGTTGCACTCGTTCATACGCCACGGTAACCACTTTCCATCCGGTGGGCTTCGCGCTTATTTGTAACCTAAGTGGTATAAAAAATATAATGTAAATTTCGTTGGTAATTAATAAAATAAGATAGGCATACTACCGTCAAATAAAGATAAGATGACATAGTATGTCATCATAAACCGACGTCTAGTATGTCATCTTACCAAATGGTTAACAAAAGTTTTATTCAAATATTCTGACAAAATCTTTCAAGTTAGAGCATTTTACTATCAATATTTGAGTCATATATTAATCACTGTTTACAATTAAAATTAGTTCAAATAAAAATATTCATACCTTATATGTATTTTCACCAACAAACAAAAGTATTGGGTAATTTTTTCTTACTATAAAATCACGAAAATGTTCTCTATGTTGGAACGCGCTGTCACTCTCCGCCTTCGTGAACTTCGGTAGGTACTAGCGCCACCTACATGCACCCTATTAAACGTCACGGTTTGACCTTTAGCACGTGTATTTCAAAAAATAATACAGGTGTGTCATTTTATCTGACTATGTCATCTTAAGCACACTTCCCCTATAACGTGAACATTGCTGTTTCTTTGAAACTGCCTGTTATGACTATTATTATGAGAGCTACCTCTAAATCCTGGGGAACGACCCCGAAACGTACGGGTCCAACCCCGTACGGCTCCATGTTGCTGAGAAGTTCCTCTTGGATGCGCACCTCTACCCCTCGGGTTTGGAGTAGAGTGGAGCCCTCGTTGATTTCCTCGGTAGTTATTACTGAAACGCGAACGATTAGGTTTCCGCATAGTTAAAATTTCAGATGAATTATTACAAGACGATGTAAGCTCCTCGTCAACGGCTGCTTGTATGGCGTCGTTCAGAGTATCATAGTTCCTTGCTGCTATGATTGTGCTTAGCCTACGGTTCCGCAATCCGTCAGCAAAACGCTTGATTGCAAGTTTTTCGTTAACACGTTTTAATATTCCGTAACTTCCAGTATGCCCTTCAGATTGTGAGATCGTCAGGTCGACGAACATATTAGATAATTCCTGACCAAAATCGGATATAGTTTTTTCACCTTGCTTTGCGAACTGCAACCTACTATGTATGGCTGTAAATGATTTTTTTGGTAGTAAATGTAACCTCATATCCTGAATAAGTTCTGAAACATTGCCATATTCCGATGCCAATCTCAGTTTAGCCGACTGTGATAACCGACTATTTAATATAAATTGTACCAATTTGCCTTGTGAACCGTCATCTAAAATAGAGGCGTAATATTCGATACCATCAATTAGTTGTTTAGTATTTAATTCCGTGCAATGATATTACATATAAAAAGGAGTAGATGTGTTATTGCGCGAGAAACGTGAAGATCCGAAAACGAGTCAATTGGAACGTTTTGACTCTAGTCCGCAATACCGATCGGCGCCGGTCGAACGTAGAGCGAGAACTTCAATGATTTGAAACAAAACCGTTTAAAATTACAAAAATGCCATCGTGGGTGTATAGACATTGCAAAAACTGTCACTCTAAAATTAATAAATCACAAGGGATTTCATATCACATGTAAGTATTACTTATTTCAAGTTATTAAGATTATATTTCTCAATTGCTTGTTATTCAAATTAAAAATGTCAGCACGAAAATAAAAGGATACAGCATGATATAATTTGGTACGTGAGCGACAAGGACGCGTGTACTCCGAACATAGATTAAAGTACAGATGAGAATATCGTAGGCAGTAAACTCACTACACTACCTCGCAATTCTAAATTGTTATTTTTTGTAAGTGTGTACTAAAACTATGTGGTTCAAATAAGTTAATGAGTGCGAACTTCACTTCACTGGCAAGTACCTACCTAGGTACTTGTTAAAGTTGTACTATTGGCAGTATAAAAAAAAATACATACATATGCTCACGCCTTTTTCCCTCTGGGGGAGGGAGAGACGGCAGCCCGCCAACTGCTTCTGTCCTTGCATACTTCACGCGCTTCCTCTACTGTCATAATATAGCTTTTTTTATAATACAACTGGGCTACGCCCGCGGTTCCGCCCGCGCGGATGTCGGTCTGCACGTCTTTTGACTATATCTCTGGGTCTACTCGCCCGATTGTGATAAAACATGCGTATGATTTTAAGTGTGACCAAGACCTTACAAACGAAAAATACAATCAAAAATTGTCCAGTAGTTTTTGCGTCCATCGCGCACAAACAGACAAACAGACAAGACCTAAAAAAATATTATCGTCGTTTTCAGTTTCGTTCATATTACATTTCCCACGTATTTTTTTTTAAATATCTCCAATTTACAATTTTATAATATTACAATTTTATAATATTATGGATTACAAAGTGTATCTATACTATTATATAATTGTAAACTTGTGTAACTGTTTTTTTGGAATTCTTGTCTGTTTGTCTGTTTGTGCGCGATGGACACAAAAACTATTGAATGGATTTCGATGCGGTTTTTTTTAAAGGTATTGGTCATACTTAAAATCTTACGCATGTTTCATCACCATCGGTCGAGTAGGACCGGAAATATATTCAAAAAACCTGCAAATCGACATACGCGCGGGCGGAGCCGCGGTCGTAAGCTAGTTCAACCATATAAGTATTTGAATTTAATAAATAATGTTTTTTTTTTATTTAGACAGCGAGTCAACAGTAATGTAAATTACACTTGCATTACAATTTTTTTTGTTTTAGTTTTTTTACTTAATAATACATAGAAACCTATCTCGGTAAAAAAATTATAGGTCATAAATAATAAACGAACTACATTCTAGCAGACCAATACCTATGTGTATACACATCTTTGTAATTTCCTGACCGTACGAACTGTACTGATATTGCGGTGGAACGCGAAGTACAATTGTGGTCTAACGTTTATCAACTTATTTGAACAGTATAGCATTTTATAAGTTATAACTTACGTGCTAGCACTTGATAATTTTGCCTGAATGACGTGTTTGTTCCGTTTTAAGGTTTCCAACCTATGAAGTCCGACTTCAAGAGTGGATCGCAATTGTTCGTGAACAAAGGAATGAGTTAAGCTGGATTTTTTAAAAAGGCAGTAGAATCTGTAGCAACCACTTCAAATCTACTGATAAATATATATCAAACAAAGGTCGAACACTACTTAAAAAAATGCTGTTCCTCTTATAAAGGTAATTAATAAACCTTCCTTTATTATATAATTACAAAAAAAACTGTGTATGTTTAGCTATTCCTCATACGATGTACATGTAATAAAATTGCTTTTACATGGTAAGCGAATTGTCTTCAGTACATATAATATAACTATGGTGCCATATTTAGGGGTCAAATAGATTATATTTTTTATTTTTCAGGAATGCGTAAATCAAAATATTATACAAATGTCCCCGTCGAGTCTTGACAACGTCAGTATACCAGATATGGAAGAAATTTTGGAAACACCCAGAAAGGCAGCACTCAATAAATGCGTTCGAGAATTAACTTTCAAACAAAATCTTTTGCGGAACAATAATAAATAATATATTATCTATCTATATTATCTATTATCAATAGAATAAGATATTATCTGCAAAAGTCAATTTCTACATGATTCTGTAATAGTGAAAGAGGATGTCACGACCATTCTTCAATAAATATATATATTTAATTTTGTAGAGTGAAGTTTGATTTCTCCATAATTTGTTTTCAAATAAAAACATATCTGTCTAAAAATAGGCAATTACCTCAATTTAGAGAGATTTGTACCTTCTTTCTCAGTAATTTTGTTAGTCTATGTACACCGATGTAGCAACCGCAATGATTGGTTCGTTGAGTGTAGTTTGTTATCATTAAATCGAAGTGACAAACACTAGCTTTCTTCTTTTTTTAAATGGTTTTTTTCATGTCATCTCTTTTCAATCGATTGGTTTGGCAGTGAAATGTAGATGAATGAAAAATGTGTTCGGAACATTTTTTTAGCTTGATTTGTGAGCATATGACATATCTATGTTATGAAATATCATTGATTCCGTGTCATTCATTACTGGTAATAAGCTGAGAGCGATTTTCAGGTCAAATTGCGCCATCGTAATACTATATAGTCTTACTATTACATAAATTAGAAATTTCCAAATATAATTTATTAATGTGTACCTACGCAAATATCGTCAATTATTTCTAACTCGGTCGTATCTTTAGATGGTTTTACCTTACTAATTTCCTCTAAGTAACTATTATATTGTTGATACAAACTCTCAGTTTCACTTTTCTTTTTCTCACATAATTCCTTTTGTCGTCTGCTTGGACCAACTTTAATTAAATATGTTCTAATTTTTAACAAGCTGTCACATAATTCTTTTAAAAATTCTGCCATTAATGAAAATAATTACAGTTATAAGTATACATACCCTTAGATCCAGATACCGATACTGTTACCTTATTAACTAAATTAGAGTTCCAAATCACCAGATATAGTTCTCCACTACGCGATTATAATAAGTATTATATTATTACACACTATGCACTATTATATTTATACCGCATTTGTTACACATTTTCCGGTTGCGCTTGCTTGCGTTGGCCTCGGAGTATGCTTGCGTATCTCCTCAAAACCAAGTCGTTCACACGCCGGTCTATTATACGACCGTGACATCTCCTGTATGCTTTGTATATAAGATAAAGACCTCCAAGACTAAGGAGTAAAAGGATCACCTGTCGCGGATGCGAAGAGATATTTAGTTATAGCTTGAGTCCGGTGACGTCACGTCCGTTTAGGGAGTGACGATAGATGCGAGCGGGCGCGCTCGCTGCGGCATTATCGCTCGGGTCGGCGCAGGAGCAACATCAGTAAGTCAGTTTACTATATCTCAGTGCATGCATTATCAGATTTGACCATATTGAGTGTGTATCAGTAACCAATGCATTCGGACTGTTTGCGAACAGTGATCAGAACCAGATTGACCAGAATCAGACCAGTTAAGCGAGGCTCGGGGTGGCTATAGGGGAGGTTGGAGGCCACTGGGGGAAACCCCATACAGCAATCAGATCAGTATTCAGTATCAGATAATCAGGATACCGACATGGTTAACTCAGCGCTCATAACATTCATTTACGGCATTATTTTGTTGCATTTATTCAGTGACGTATCAGCTCAGATATTCGTAGAATGCCTAGTTTTAGGTATTTTGCGACATGGTGGAGATGCTGGGATTGAATTTTTGATAAACATTGGCATACAATATATTTTTCTGATAATTTATTTCTATTTACAAAAATGCGGGTGGTTCGAATTTTTTTCGTAAAAGATGTTCGTTGTATTTATGGTCGTAGACATAACTTTGGAGATAGCTAGTTGACGAAAGATCTTTATCATTTCAAGAAATAATATTGATTAAGTATATTGTAACGAATGGAGTGATCAGTTGCGTATTTACAAACTATAATTATATTTTACGTGAAGTTCATATTTTGAAGGGTAACAGTTTTATTCTTGCACATTTGTTTTTCAAAGTGAATACAAAGGTTTGTCGAGTGTTATTTTGGAATTTGTGTTGTTTTGAATGCATTATTCAGATACCTGACAGATAAATCGTACTTAAAATCTACCTTATTTCGTTGTACATATTCAAGGATTTATGTTAACAGATGGTTACTTACCGACAAATATGTTTATTGACGATAATAATTAATGTGATGATTTGCCATGATATTTTTACTCATACCGACAGTTAACAGGTTTTTTAGTTCATGTCGTTGTTTATGTGACATAATACATTTATTACAGTTTTATAAATGATTATATAATAAATGTTATAATTTATCACATTTTCTGTTCGTTTAACGACTTAAAATGAATATGGTTCGTTTATTTAGTAGAGTAAAAGTCATATTTAGAGCATTGTTCCGAGTTGTCTCGCACATGAAGTTAACTTTGGTTTAGATTTCGTTGTTGCGCATACGAAGATAACAATTCCTAATCCTGCTTTTGGCTCATGTAGGTACTGCTCTTATTCAAAATGGAAAACGTCATCCGAACGCGGTTAATGATAATTTACTAATCAGTACATACTTGCATAAATTCAGCTCAGTGTGCCCTTGCAAAATTAGCAGACAGTGATGCCAACTATGATGAGTTAGAATTGATCGCGTCTAAATTGAAAGGTGCCAATCAGAGACTTGTTTCAGAGATTCACAATTATTGTAAATTAACTTCAGAACCCAACGTAGATGAAATCAGCCGTTATACATCATCGCGAATTCTGGCCGAAGATTTATTATCAGAAATTGACGTTAGTATCAGGCGAAATGTTCGGAACCAAGGAATAGTTTCTATTAGTAGTGAAAATATCAACATCGCTAGCAAATTACCGAGGCTGGAACTCGCTAAATTTAATGGTGACGTCCTGAAGTGGTACCAATTTTGGGATCAGTTTTCATCAAATGTAGACAACAGAAATATTAGTGATGTTGATAAGTTGTTGTACCTACAGTCCGTTCTAGAAGGTGACGCAAAACAAGCAATCGAAGGTTTAGACACGACAAATAAAAACTATAGTATAGCAGTCAATTAATTAAAAGAAAGATACGGCAAACCTGGCGCGATTATCGATGCTCATTATGTAGCACTATATAGAATAAAAACAGCAGCTACAAATCAAGTTAGGGATTGTAGGCATGTTCTCAATGAAATTGAAAGACACCTGAGGGTATTGAGTTCTTTAGGAGAAGACGTAAATCATAACCACTTACAAGTTATGATAATGGAAAAATTTCCAGAAGACTTGATTTATGAATTAAGAATGAAGATGGCTGGGGAAGACGAATCAATTGATAGCATTAGGAAGTATTTAGAGTACATCATATCGGCTAGAGAGACATCAAACAGGTTGAAAAGGGAGACTGTAGATATGAAGAGTGTAGACACGACCACTGATCAAGGCAAACACACAACAGACAATTTTACATTGGGTTCCTTACATGTCAGATCAGAAGAAATTAGGGACAATAAACAACGCAGATTTACGACCTCTAGGAAAGATAAACCGAAGTTTGACAACAGACAATTCAATACGTCTAGACTAACCTCACGGAAAGGACCACATGAACCCTCTGTCAGGACCGATCAGCCATCTAAAAAGAAATTTAGTAGGTGTATATTCTGTAGGAAGGATCATTTTAATGACGAATGCACAACTTACAAAACTATGCAAGAAAGGAAGTCGTAATTAGGAAACCGTTGTTACAACTGTTTTAGTGAAGGGCATAGGGCTGATAATTGCAGCTTTAAGCGCAAATGTAGACACTGTAACAAATTTGGTACTCATAATAGAGCATTCTGCCCTGCTAAATTAGTGCAATCAGTGAAATCGATACAAACCGATAACTTACATATTAAAACTGAAGTTAATACCACATTGTTACAAACCTGCCTTGCTAATGTTAGTAATACAGTATCTGGGTTCAAACAAAGCGCTCATATATAACCGAGTCCACTGCTTAGTCCTTAAATTTACCAATTGTGCAGAAAGTAAATCTATCAATATTTACATTTGGCGCAAAATCACCACATCAGATAGAAAGTCCTGTAGTAGATTTTAGACTCAAGACGCGAACCGGTGTTACACGGACTATACACGCTAATACGGTTCCTCATATAACAAGTTGTATACGAACACCACTTTTCAAGGACCCAGCCAAAGTTTGGAACAATGTCAGACTGAAAGACCTTACATTTGCAGACGATGGTTCATGCGGTGATAAAATAGACATATTGATAGGTAACGACTATTATCACTCGTTTATGTCACAAGAAAAGATTGCAGTCACTGAAGATCTTTTCTTAGTCAATTCAGATTTTGACTGGGTGTGGTCGGGGAAAACCAGTGAGGTAGTTGACAGTTCAGATCAATTAACCGTACTGACTTACTTTCAATCAAATGCGATATTTGATAATAAATTAAATGAACCAGACCTTCCGATAAGACAGGATGACGTTAAAAGATTATGGGACCTCGAATCGATAGGTATTACGGATTCCCCAAAGTCTACCCACGATGAAGAGGCGGTAAGACAGTTCAATGAAACCATTCAGTACAAAAGAAAACAGGTGCAATGGCCTTGGACTGGATTTCCGCCAAATCTTCCTAATAATTTGCGTTCAGCATGGGGACGTCTCAACAGTTTGTTAAAACGTTTAAATGGCTCTCAAGTGGAATCCTACGATAGTGTTATTCAGGATCAATTACAGAAGGGGGTCGTAGAAATAGTACCGGATCCTACTACTCCATAAAATCATCCGGTTCATTACCTACCACATCATTGCGTTCACAGTCGAGATAAGCCTAATAAGCTTCGTATAGTTTATGACGCCTCAGCAAAAACAGCGGATAACAGAAGTTTAAACGAGTGCTTATATCGTGGCCCATTAATGTTAGAAGACCTTACTGGGCTAATAATTAAATTCAAAGAACACCCTATAGGAATAGTAGCTGACGTTGAGAAGGCATTTTTGCAATTAGGCCTTCAAGACGCAGACAAAGACGTAACACGTTTTCTTTGGCTCAAAAACAAAAATCTTTGGCATTGCCCAGATAATGTACTGCACTTCCGTTTTCGTCGCGTTCCTTTCGGCATTATATCTAGTCCATTGCTACTTAACGCCGCGATCAGGTACCATTTAATGAGATCAAACAGCGCACTTATGAAACAAATAGCAGATGACATATACGTCGATAATATAGTAACAGGTGCTCAGACAATGTCGGATGCAGTTGAACTATATAGAGCATCCAAGCAGTCGTTCGACTGCTTGTCGATGAACTTACGCGAATGGAATTCAAATTCAAAAGACATGGTTTCTCATATACAAAAAAGTTTGGAGCGGAAGATCATAGAAGGGTGAAAGTGTTAGGCATGATATGGGACTTAGATAGTGACCATCTTCGGCTAAAAACTAATTTCGAGAAAGGGAATCTAAACACAGTTAAAACTAAGAGAGACGTATTAAAAAACATTGTATCAGTGTATGATCCTTGTGGTCTTGCAGTTCCGGTGATGCTCCCGGCAAAGCTATTTTTTCAGAAATTGTGGCAAGAAAAGATTAAGTGGGATGTTACGTTAAGTGACGACCTACTTAACGAATGGCAATGTATAGTATCAAAGTTTTCGTATCTAGACGAGATACATGTCAATCGGTATTATACGCAAAATATAAACAGAGACAGGATTAGTTACGATAATAACGACATTCGATATGAGCCTCATTGTTTTACAGATTCGTCATAGGACGCATACGCGTCGGTTATTTATTTACGCAGTTCTTTGGACACTAATAATATTGTCAGTTTTGTTATTGGCAAGTCGAGATTAGTGCCTTTAAAGGACCAAAATAATTTACAGATTCCAAGGTTAGAATTGCTAGGAGTATTAATTGGATGCAGGCTTATGAGCTATGTAATGAAATACTTGCGGTTAAAGATCAGAGCACAATTCATATGGACTAACAGCCGAATAGTTTTGAGTTGGTTCAAATCAGAAAAGCTGCTTCCGCCATTTGTTTCGCGTAGAATCAGTGAGATTAAACAGAACAAAGCGTTGCAGGTCAGGTATGTTCCAACTAAACTTAACCCATCAGATGTAGGCACTAGGTCAGAGCGGGTAGATTCGTACAAAGAATGGCTCAGGGGTCCTAATTTTCTATCGAGAGATTCAAAACAGTGGCCTCAAATTCAGAATTATTCCGATAGAGTTCAGACTCAATTGACTGGGGAGGGTCTCTCGAATTCCATGTCAGCTGATAGTATGGCTAGATCAGACTTAAATAAAAGAGAACAAATGGTAGTAGATATAAATAAACAATACACGGACGATGACGAAACCAAACAGATATTAGAAATTCAGGCAGAATATTTTCCCAAAGAAGTCGAAGGTATATCAACCGACTTGTCAAGAACGCTTAAATTGTATAAGGACCAAAACGGAGTCATAAGATGTAAAGGTAGATTTAGAAATACAGATTTGACACATGATCAGAAAGAGCCTATTCTCCTTCCAAAGATTTCAGACTTTACGCATAAAATCATTACGGAGTTACATCAGATCAACTACCATGTGGGTGTGTCACATACGTTAGCTTTATTGAGACAGAAGTTTTGGGTCCCACATGGTAGGTCAGCAGTTCAAAAAGTTATTAGAAAATGTCCGCAATGTGTAAAATACGGTGGAGGTCCTTTCAAATTACCAGCTATGCCTGATTTACCAGAAGAAAGAGTTAAACTCAGCCTACACTTTGCTTCTACAGGCCTGGATTATTTTGGCCCTCTACTTGTAGATGAGGTTACTAAAGAAAAACGTTGTTGTGGTATGCCTGTTTACGTGCTTAACAATTAGAGCGATACATATGGAAGTAGTTAAAGATTTATCGGCTGAAGAGTGTTTACTAGCTATTAGAAGATTTGTCGCATTAAGAGGTTTACCGAAATTGATTGTATCGGACAATGCTTCACAATTTAAACTAACGGCAGATGTTTTAACTTCTGATTACTGCATAATAAACAACGTACGTTGGAAGTTCATTCCGGAGTTGGCCTTTGGTTTGGTGGCTTTTACGAACGTTTAATAGGTCTAGTAAAACATTGTATGAAAAGGTCGTTAGACAAGCACCTTATAAATCACAACCAATTGTGTACTGTAGTGAAGGAACTTGAGGCCGTCATAAATACCAGACCTTTGACAACGGTGGAGGCTGAGATAGAACACGTACTGGCTCCAATAGATTTTCTTCGTGTAGGTGGATCAGTAATTACTCAGGTTCCAGATCGCGACCTTTTAGAATCAGCCACAGTGACTAAATCTAATCTGATTGATGACTGGAAACGCGGTCAGATTATTCTACTAGAATTCGCGAAGATGTTTACCAATCAGTATTTGACTAGTCTTCGTGAACGAAGTGACAGACATCGGCAACCGAGTGTCGTAGTTAATAGAGCACCAAAGATATCAGAGACAGTTCAGTTAAAATCAGACAGCAATAGGGCACACTGGAAAGTTGGCAAGATAGTAGAGCTGATCAAGGGTTCGGATGGACAGATAAGAGTAGTCAGAGTCAAATTACCAACAGGAGAAACATTCACTCGTTCAATAGGGCATCTTTACTCCCTTGAAATTGATGTAGAGCAAAATACAGTACCTGCACCGGTTTCTAATTGTCCCACACATCAAGATTCTGAGGAATCTCCAACCGACGAACCCACCACCAGTAAGGAACCAGAAATCCCTGTACAAGCTGAAAGAGATATCTCAGAACGACCAGCTAGGGCATCTGCAGTTAAGGCCAGAGAAAAAGTCAAGGAGTGGACGTCGCAGTTAATGAATGTATTGTTTCAATAATCGTAATATCAGTATAATCAGATTGATTTTAGAATGTTGTGAGTTTTAGTTATGTGTATATTTCTATTTGTAATAAATGTAATGGCATTTATTACAAATAGAAATACTTTAATCAGAATTTGGTTTCTTTTCATCCCCTCTTGGGGGGAATGTCGCGGATGCGAAGAGATATTTAGTTATAGCTTGAGTCCGGTGACGTCACGTCCGTTTAGGGAGTGACGGTAGATGCGAGCGGGCGCGCTCGCTGCGGCATTATCGCTCGGGTCGGCGCAGGAGCAACATCAGTAAGTCAGTTTACTATATCTCAGTGCATGCATTATCAGATTTGACCATATTGAGTGTGTATCAGTAACCAATGCATTCGGACTGTTTGCGAACAGTGATCAGAACCAGATTGACCAGAATCAGACCAGTTAAGCGAGGCTCGGGGTGGCTATAGGGGAGGTTGGAGGCCACTGGGGGAAACCCCATACAGCAATCAGATCAGTATTCAGTATCAGATAATCAGGATACCGACATGGTTAACTCAGCGCTCATAACATTCATTTACGGCAATAATTTGTTGCATTTATTCAGTGACGTATCAGCTCAGATATTCGTAGAATGCCTAGTTTTAGGTATTTTGCGACATCACCAGCAAGAATATACTGGTGGTACTCGCGTGATACAACAGTTGATCTGTTCTCGCCGAATTTTGGCCGTTGCCCGCTGCGTTCTGGCTGGTTAGCGTGGCTCGCAAAGCAACACGAGAGAACAGGTTCTCTCGTGTTGCTTTGCGAGCCACCCATTTTATTTTCAAATTACAAACTTGCACTGAGTATCGCGACAATACTGTAGAAGAATAGTTGTTGGAATGCATCTTTCGCATGATTCACGGTCCTTAAATGGCTGAGAAGTCAAATATCGCGCGCGCCTATCTTACGCCTGGCAGTGTCGCCTTATAATGTTGGGATCGAACATTGAATGAAACACCAGCTCGGATGATATAAGACTGTCCTTTATTGTAGTACCTAACACCTCATATATATATTGGTTACAAGTAGGTTAAAATATGGGTATATGCTTATACACTACATTAGGCACCGCGACGCCAAATTGACATCGTAATATTGTTGTCGCGACGCTATTTCACATTCTTAGATAGGCACCGCGACGCCTAATAGATATTCGTATATTGACGTCGCGACGCCATTTTACATTCTTAGATAGTCAACGTGACGTCAAAACTTCATTCTTATATTGGAGTCGCGACGCTATTTCACATTCTTAGATAGGCACTGCGACGCCAATAATTCATATTTAGGTAGGTGCATCACGACGCCAAATAAAAATTCTCAGATAAGCACCGCAACGCCAAATAAAAATTTTTAGATAGGTACCTCCCCGCCACACAGATATTATTACATAGGCACCGTGACGCCAAATAGACACTATTTTATTGGCGTTGTGACGCCAAATAGACACTATTATAGTGCCGTTGCGACGCCAAATAGACACTATTATAGTGGCGTCGCAACGCCTAATTGACATTCTTAGATAGGCACTGCGACGCCATAAAGACATTCGTACATAGGCACCGGTATTCTGTAGGGCGGAGGTACTTCCCCAGTCGAACTGCTCAATTGGGTGGAAATACCTCCTAATAAAAATATCATAGCGTTATGTCATACTGTTTGCTGCTGTGGGGCTCTGGCTGATATTGAGACTATATTTGTATTACAGAAACGTGCGATACGAGTGATCTATAGCCTCAGACCCCGTAACTCGCTGAAAGAATTATTCAAAAAAATTAATATTTTAACAGTTGCTTCTCATTCACATTTACGATAATTTCTTATATAATATACGAAAGAACCTAAATCTTTAAAAAAAATCTGACGTAGGTACATAATCTTAATACGAGGAATAACAATAAACTAGTTGTACCAAACCTCAGGCTTCACAAATATGGTGATTCGTTTGTAGAAAATATGAAAAATTTCATAAAATTCCTCAGGATTAACATGCCAAAAAATAAATTTAAAATAGAAGTGAAAAGAACTTTAGGAATAAAGGTTACTATAAAGTAGATGAGTATCTTGATGATGTAAATGCGTGGTCAAACATAAGTCTCTTGCTCGGTCGCACAAAATAAAGAAAATAGTAAACTAAAGCAAATTTTAAAATAAAGTTACGACTGATGTCTATATCTCGAAAACTAATAATCGAATCTTCAAGAGGTAGGTGAAGAGGTATTCTACCGATTGGCATAGAAAAATCTAGAATCGTCAACACAAAGTCACAATCCACCTACGAGTACCTACTCTCTTGAATAAAAACATAGCATAGTTACACGATTCATTCTGTCTTTGAGATAATTACGTTTTCCCACAGCCAGAGGGTACAAGAAGGAAACTAGAATCACTTAAAACGAGATTTATTATACTTATTTAATTTAATCTAACTAGCCTAAAGATGAATGCACTCGATTTTGGAACTACATTACACCATACTAGCCTAAGCGAATGAGTTCGATGATGCGAACTACATTCTAACTACTAACTCTAATTAAGTCTAGTGACCACGTTCAGTGCAAGAACAGAAGTGAATCTTTATTTTAATAAAAATTATAAATCAGTTCGCACACTGATGCAATCGATTTGCGATCACGCCACTATTTCTGCTGACGGTGCGGCACTAGGTGGAGACACGGGGTCAATCGCTGCACGTGGCGCCGATTCGGCAACTCGTACTTGCTGTCTTCACAATTTGGTTCACTCAGTATAGCGTAACATGCTGGTTTGCCTATGCAATTTCTTGAGACGGTTGGTTCAGGCCTCGTGTCGTGGTTGAGGTCCCGGCGAGATTGCATACGTCGGCACAGATACATAACAAGATCGATAACGAACACAGCGAGCTTAAGCGACCGAAGAAGATTATACCTGCGACCTGAGTAACGACTGTGGACTACTGTGAACTACTGAGCGTCTGGAACTGTTGAAGAGTACTGTGTGTACTAGTGATTAAATTGTCTAGTTTGTGGTGAGCTAATAAATCTCTTCGTTGAGTAAACGGCATTTAATTGTACCCCGTGCACATAACAATTGGTGTCAGAAGTGGGGTGCCGTTATTACCACGTGAAGACGAAGGGCGTACTCCATGGACTAGAAGTCAAGTGGAAATGGAGGTCGCACGTCAACGGAGCCTCGAAGAGGAAGGGCGTCAAGCCGATGCTGCTGTCTTAGCGGGAACTACGGCAGCACCAGATGGAAATTCGTCAGATACCGACATAATGACGCTGCTGGCTTCTATGCAGCAGATGATGCAGGCCTCCAGGCAAGAGATGCAGGCCACCAGGCAAAAGATGCAGACTTCTATGCAGCAGATGATGCAGGCCAACCAGGAACCTGTCATGGGTAAAATCGATGCAGGTATCCATGCACTGGGAGATAAAGTGAGGAACCTCGAAGACGGCTTGCAAATGCTGCGTTTGCAAAGGCTTTGAAGACTGGGACCATGGACGACCGCTTGCAAGTTCTCGAAAAGAAGATCGTCAGGCTTGAAACCTGCGGACCTGTTACGATTACCTCACCATCATCAGCAAAGTTCGACCTACCACACTTTGATGGAACTTCCTCGTGGACAGCCTTCAAGTACCAATTCTAGATATTGGCAAAAACTAAAGCCTGGAGCAACGAGGAGTCATTTATGGCCTTGACACTTGCATTACGAGGAGGATATATTTTTTAAAAAAATTTGTTGTATTTTTTTTTTATACCACTAAGATGGCAGACAAGCACACGGCCCACCTGATGGAAAGCGGTTACCGTGGCCTATGGACGTATGCAACACCAGGGGTGTCACACTCGTGCTGCCGACCATGAAGAAACCTTCTGATGCCCCTCTTGAAGAACCCCATATTGTAGGCGCTTGGGAAAACCGCAGCAGGGAGGTCATTCCACAGCTTGAGTGTGCGTGGGATGAAGTTTCTTTCATACCGCACAGTGCGCACCGTCTCAGGTCGCAATATGTGGGCATGAATTCCCTGCCTATGGCGAGAGGTGCGATGATAGAATGTAGCTACGGGCATCATGTCAAACAATTCATCTGAGCACAAACCATTGTATAGGCGGTAGAACACACACAGTGAGGCAAAATCCCTCCTAAGGCTAAGAGGTTCCACTCTACCTGTGAGTATGGGATTGTCAACCAGCCTCAATGCCCGTCTTTGCAACGAGTCGAAGGGGTCAAGCTGGTATGCAGGTGCTCCAGCAAAAAGGTGACAGCAGTACTCCATGTGAGGCCGGACCTGTGCTTTATAAAAAAGGAGTTGCTGCCCCGCAGTGAAGTACTGCTTCGCCCTGTTGAGCACTCCGAGTTTTCTTGATGCCAACTTAACCTTGTCCTGCAAATGACTTCGGTATTGGACGTCGCTGGAGATATCGACACCAAGGATTCCGATACTCGAGGACATGGTAAGCGGTGTGCCCAGGAATTGCGGCGCTGCAATGAATGGGGTTTTCTTAGCGGTGAATACACATACTTGTGTCTTAGTGGGGTTGAATTGGACTAGGTTTAGTCGTCCCCAATCGGATACTCCATAGAGAGTAGTCTCGATTTTAGACACAAGTTGTTCGCGACTCATCTCCACCTCGGACTGAGGGATATTTGCACGGCCCGTGTAACACGTGTCCCCGGTACTGTCGTCCGCATAACAATGAATGGAGCCATCAGACAGCATGTCATTGATATGCAGCAGAAACAGCGTCGGAGACAACACGGAGCCTTGTGGGACACCAGCGTTTATGTTCATGCGGTCCGAGCAGCTGCCGTCGACGACAGCTTGGATGCTTCTGTTGGACAAAAAGCTGGCGATCCATTCGCAAAGTCCCTCGGGGAGTCCATAGTACGGCAACTTCGCAAGAAGACCTTTGTGCCAGACCCGATCGAAGGCCTTTGCTATATCGAGGCTGACCGCTAGTGCCTCA
Source organism: Eilema griseolum (assembly GCA_963662185.1). Classification (NCBI taxonomy): domain Eukaryota; kingdom Metazoa; phylum Arthropoda; class Insecta; order Lepidoptera; family Erebidae; genus Eilema; species Eilema griseolum. The sequence continues at coordinate 27,956,536 of OY759240.1, forward strand.
CCCCGACTCTCGATGGCTTGCGACCACCACCATCTGCCAGTTTCGCGATACCTAAAGTTAATACATTCACCAAAACTTAATACATAATTTAATATAAACAAATCTAAAGCAATACACACTACACACCACTAACTGCATCATCCTATAAAGGCTATTAACTAAACACCTCAACAAAGTCTAGGGAACAAGATGACCCCAATTTTTTTTTCTTGTAAATCTTGTTTTGCAAATAACTGGCAGCAAATAAATAAAAATAGAATAAAGTAGATTACAGAGTTGTTCGAAATTTAAAAATAAATTTTAATAAGTACTGATTTTCGAATATGGAGGGAAAACTTTTAAAAGTGTTTTATTGTGCAGTTTCTCTGAGGCAAAATAAAAATTATTTTCTTTGATTGTAAATAACGTTTATTATCAATAATACGTCTTTTACGTATGGTTTGTGCATTTTTGTGACTGTAGTCATCATGTCACGTCGTAATTTAAGTCGCGAAGAGATGTTAAGGGCTGTTGGTATGCTGCAAGCTGGACGAACTCAACGCGACATAGCGGATGCTGTCAACGCCCAACCAAGCGTAATTTGCAGATTATGAGCACGCTACAGGTCTACAGGGGATATTGCCGAACGTCACAGGAGACGAAATAGGGTTACTACCCCGCGACGGGATCGTTTCTTGCAAAATTCCGCAAGGCGGCAACCCACGATTACTGCTCGTCGGTTAGTCGCAGGCCTCCAGTCTCAGCATCAAGTGGTTATTAGCGATCAAACTGTCAGGAGAAGACTACATGAAGCCAATCTTCACGCTCGCAGACCGCTTAGGGTTCCAGCTCTTCTACGTGGAAATCGAGGTCGTCGCTTATTGTGGGCTATCGTACATTTACAGTGGACCGACCATCAATGGGCACGGGTTCTGTTTTCCGACGAATCTCACTTCGGTTTTCATCCTGATTCGAGAAGAGAGCGTATATGGCGAGTTCCTGGACGTTGGAGTTGTCTCCAGAACGTTTAAAGTACGGTTAATTACTGTATTTCTTACTACCTCGTTATTTTTGTGCCTAATCATAGAAGGTTGTAATACTCAATATTGGCACTATTCAATTCTTTCTTAAAAAAAAAAAATTGTTATGAGAATGTTTTTATTAAAATTAAAAACGGTATAAAAATACCCTTCTATTGATATAAAACACTCACTATTACAAGAAAGGGTTTAAAAACTAGAAATGTCCTTGTTCCCTAGACTTTGTTGATGTGTGTATTATTATAATATCTTTCAAGACACTCGGTACCTAAATGAAACTTCATATTGAATAAAACAACTATATTTACAAAAGTCGAGAGTGTCGACAATAAAAGCACTGTAAGTTGCTTAGTGCAAAACATTTATGACAACTTGTCAAATGTCAGCCTGACATTTCCAGAAAAGAAAACAGTTCTGTTGGTAATAAATTAAGAAAACACAAATTGTTTACAATTATAAAACGGAAGGTATTCATGTTTGAACATTTTAAAACGTACCTAAGTAGTTCGGGTAGTATCACAGTGAAATAGCCTATGATGCAATAGTGATGAACAAGAACAATAATACAAAACACACAATTTTATGCTCCCAGCTACTTCTTCGTAACCCGTCTGGGCTTGGTTGTAGCTTTATCGACAGGAGTGGCCTTTAGTGTGTTTGGAATAAGCAGAATTAGCTCACTCAGAGTAGCTACCCAGTGCCGCGTTCCGTCGAACATAGACGTGGCCCTCCCCCAGCCAACACTTGGAGATGCCAAATTGATCGCGTGCCGCTATGAAGACTTCGTATCTGGTCGTAGTTATGAACTCGGATAGTGTTATACCAGGCCCTTGAGCTTGGATATTAAAAACCAGATTTTAACCCGTACAGCCATCTGTTGCAGTTTAACCAAGATAAGTCGGGGCTTGCCATCTGCTCCAACCGATGCTTGACGACCCATGCATCATCATCGCCTAATTTCATCAGATGTGAAGTCACCAAGCATAAGATGATTTCTAATAGCACTCACCACACTTTGCGCAGCCACCTCATCCTTCTGTTCCGGTACACCATATAGCAGAAGCATTTTTCGTAAATGTAGAGTATGAAGCAAGACCTACCAGACTCGGAGCGCTGGTGCTTGGGTTCTTCACACTTTTGCTCAGCTCAGCCTCAAAATGTGTCATCTCCTCCTCCAACCCAGCCTGAGATTGTGGAAAAGGACTTTGTTCCGTGTTCAAGTTTGATGCGAATATATTTCACTATAGATTTATTTGAACCGAGATAGCACATTCTCGGTTAGTACTCTAGGTTGACATTTTTTTTATACCTCTTAGGAGGCAGACAAGCACACGGCCCACCTGATGGAAAGTAGTTAACGTGGCATATGGACATTTGTAACACCAGAGGAGTAACACTCCCGCTGCCAACCCTGTAAGTACAGAGTTTTCCCACAGACAGCACAAATTCACCAGTCACCTCTGGCTACCCTAGTTATTGGCCGCAGTATTCTGTAGGGCTACTTCTCCAGTCGGAGTGCTCCATTGGGCGGAAATACCTCCGTGTCCTACCATAAAATATTAAGTTGTCACTAAATTTATTTGTAAAATTCACTTTTAGTACGTACTAAAAGTTACAAAATAATGCAGACATTCAGTTAGACGACGCAACTCTTATAGTCTTCGTTAGATGGAAGGAAGGAAGGAAGGAAGGAAGGAAGGAAGGAAGGAAAAGGAAGGAAGGAAGGAAGGAAGGAAGGAAGGAAGGAAGGAAGGAAGGAAGGAAGGAAGGAAGGAAGGAAGGAAGGAAGGAAGGAAGGAAGGAAAGAAGGAAATTTAGGTTTAGGTTTAGGTTTAGGTTTAGGTTTAGGTTTAGGTTTAGGTTTAGGTTTTTTTTTTTTTTTTTTTTTTTTTTTTTTGTTTACGTGGTGGAATGCATTTACGCACTTCGCTCACCCCCCGCGGGGGCAGGGGGCTCGCTTCGTGTGGGACTCCTGGCCTTGGACAAAGGCCAGACTACCCACTAAACCACCACGGTGTTCCTCCTTCGCCTAATCCGAGCCGCGGGATAGTCTGCTCACCGCGACTCGGCTAGGGGCGCCCTTGGTAGGCCCGCTACTTAAGACCCCACCATCCCGGCAATCAGGCCGGAATGGTGGGGGTTTTTCACCTCAAGAATGCACCCCAGGAACACATAGGGGCGCATTCCGCCACATCAGCACAGGGGCAGCGGGTCCCCCGACCCACTGCCCGTGGCCACTCTCATTCGGGGACGCGGGCGAATTGCGTTCGCCGGCGTCCCCTCGCCGGGGGCCTGCGGGGCGGAAGAGTGAGCCCAGCTCGCTCCCGCTCCCGCAAGGCTTCTCTCTTTGCCGCCATCACCTCGCTAGCGAACGAGGCGACGGCGGCCCAACACTGTTCGCTGCCGGCCATAGCTGAAACTACGGCCGACAGCGAGAGGTCCACACCAATGATGCTTGTGAGGGCCGCTCTTTGGCCGCCCCACGCGTCACACACGGCCAAAGTGTGGTGTGCCGTGTCGGGGTCGCCGCTGGTGCAGTTTCGGCACCGGGGCTCCGCTTCCACCCCCACCACCTCCCACAGGTACTTGGCGAAGCAGCCATGACCCGTGAGAAGTTGGGTGAGGTGATACGTGGGAGTCCCATGACCCCGTTCCACCCACTCACGCAAGACGGGCCGAACGGCCCCCATAAGCAGCAAGCTACTCCTCGTCGTAGCCAGCCTATCGGCCCACTTCCGGAAGAGAACATCGCGAGCCTCCTGTCTCCAGCGATCGATCTCCTCCGGAAGCGGCCGACCTCCTGCATCACGCCGCATCAGGGCGCCCTCCTCGTAAACCCTCTTAAGGACGCCAGCCTCGAGATCCCAGGGGATACTGCCCGCAATCAAACACGCCGCCTCATAAGAGACGGTGTGATACGCCCGTGCGGCCCTCTGCGCGATGGCGCGCTGTGGACGCCGCAGCAGCACAACATTCGCACGGCAGAGGGCCTCCTCCCAAATGGGCGCTCCATAGAGCGCCTTGGAGCGCACCACACCATCGTAGAGACGGCGACAGGCAGACCCCGGACCCCCAGTGTTGGGCAGCAATCGCGAGAGCATTCCGGCAAACGCTAGCAGTTTAGGTGCCAGCCGCCGGAAATGCTCCGCGAAACGCCACCGACTGTCGAGAACGAGCCCGAGGTATTTCAGGCTGCTCCCGACAGCGATGGAGGTGCCACCCACCACGATCGCTTGATCCCGAGGCGGCGGCCGCCGAGGCCCATAGAAGAAAAGGGCCTCGGACTTTTCGAGGGCCACCTTCAGTCCCAGCGCCCCGATACGGCGCACGACATGGGCGACGCCTGCCGTGGCGAGAACGGCGGCGTCGCTAAACGTTGGGGCCCGCGCGGTAACTAGGGTATCATCGGCGTAACAAAGTACGCCGACCCCCCGAAGAGTAGCACCGCGCAGGACCCAATCGTACCCGACGTTCCACAGAAGCGGCCCAAGGACCGAACCCTGCGGAACGCCGCACGCCATAGTTCGGCGGACCACCCCGCGTTGGGTCGGGTAGATGATAACCCGGTCCACGAAGTAGTCCGCCAGGATGCGCCTGAGGTACCACGGGACATTGTGATACCTCAGCGCCTCCGCAATTGTCGCCCAGGGGAGGGTGTTGAAGGCGTTGGCTATATCAAGCGATACAGCCAACAACACCTCCCTCCCGGCGACCGCTTCGTCGATGCCGTCCCGCAGCCGGGATATGGCGTCGAGGGTCGACCTCCCGCGACGGAATCCGAACTGGCCGTCACTCAGGTTGGGCCCCGCCCCCTCAAGGTGACCAACGAGACGCGCAGCGAGCACCCGCTCAAACAGCTTGCACATCTCGTCGAGCAAAACGATGGGGCGGTAGGCCGACGGCGACTCGGCTGGGCGCCCGTGCTTCTTGAGAAGCACAAGCTTGCCGGTCTTCCATCGTCGCGGGAACCTCCCCGACGCCACACACTCCGACATGAGGGACAGCGTCTCCTCTTCTAGTGCCGGCATAACTGTGGCAATCACCTTCCCCGGGATGCCGTCCGGGCCCGGGGCGCGGTTCCTGGACTTGAGCGCCAGGATCGCGGCCCCTAACTCGGCCTCGGACACGGGAGGTATTGCCCCTTCGTCTGCTGGCACTTGGCTTGGTGCTACCATCCCCGGCGGGACCCACTCTTCCCTCACCGGGAAGAGAGAACTGACCACTCGGTCCAGGAGGTTCGGCTCGAGAGTTTGGGTGAGGGGAGGCGCCCAGGGCCGAAGTTTTTGACTCACGACCCTGTACGGGCGCCCCCAAGGGTCTCGGTCGAGACTCTCGAGCCACTCCCTCCAGGACTCCTCCTTGGCGGCTTTGATCGCCGAACTCAGGGCCTCACGGGCGGCCCTGTACGCAGCGTGCAGTCGCTCCTCCCGGGCGAGGTCTCGGACAGCCCGCCTTCGGCTGCGAGTGTACTGCCTCTGGGCCGCGTAACTTGCGGTACGCAGCCCGGCTAGGTGGGGACGCCACCAGTACACCCGCCTCCGAGGCGAGACAGGCCTCGCCCTCTGCATCGCCGCGTCGCAGACGCGAGTCAGCGCTCCTACGAGCCACTCGCACCTCGCGTCCACGTCCAGGCCACCGTAAACAGTAGCCCATCGCTCGACGATAGCCGCTTCTTTGGCCAGCTCTCGGTCCAGAGTGCCGAGGCGCCACCGTGGACCTTGCCCCACCAAGGGGCGGTCAAATTCCACTCGAGCCGCCGTGGCGGCGGGGACGACGTCGAACCGGATGTACCGATGATCCGACGCGGTCTCCACCCCCTCGACGACCCGCCAATTGTTGACGCGTCGGGCCAGGGCAGAACTGGCGAACGACAGGTCAACAATCGAGCTACCCTGCGGCCGCACAAGTGTGTGGACCGCCCCCTGGTTTAGCAGCACCAAGCCTTGGGACACCGCCCACTCTACCATCATCTCCCCCCGGGCATCGGTAGCCGGAGATCCCCACGCCCGTGAATGAGCGTTGAAATCCCCGGCCACGACAGCCGGGGTGGGGTGCACTTCCGCCAGCAGAGCCCCGACCTCCGTGAGCAACTGCTCGAACTCGGCGAGGCTCCTGCTAGGAGGACAGTACACCCCAACCACTGCAGCACCGCCCAGCACAACGAGTACGCACCCACGGCCCCTTCGCACTCTGTCGAAGGGTGGGGTCGCCCGCTGGGCGACGATAGCCACCAAGCCGCTTTGGTCGCCGGCCCAGTTCGGGACGTCGCGAACGTAGTACGGCTCGGCGACTACTGCCACTGTTGTCTGCCACTGCGCCATGGACTGGGCCAGAAGGTCCTGGGCGATGACGCAGTGGTTGACGTTGGCCTGCAGTATGGAGATGGGATGATCCATTATCCTTTGGCGGTGTCCATCTCCTCCTCGCGTTGCTGGGTGGAGGAGGGGACAGGATTCCCACCACCCGCAACTATACTCTTTCGGGGGGCCCCCCTTTTTCGGGAGGTCGCCCTGCAGTCACCGGATCCCAGCCGGTGACTCGACGCCACCCCCTCCGCCGCACAGACGGGGCAATTGGGCTCCGCAGAGCAGGCGGCCGACTTATGGCCCGCCTGCCCACATCGGAAGCACAGCGCACTGCTGTCAACACCCGCAGTGCACTTGGCCCCGACGTGCCCCGGCTCCAGGCAGCGGAAGCACCTCGCCTGCCTCGGCTCTAGGGTGGTCAGCCTGACCGCCGACCATCCGACTGTAATTTGTCGGCCGTCGGTCAGGAGCTTGGCCGCCTCAATCGGGCACCGCAGCCATGCAGTGCCCTGGCGACCAGATGGGCGATGAATGTCGCCCACCTTGATGACGTCGGCAGAGCAGCCCCCCTCCGCTGCCAGCGCTGCCGCCACGCTCTCTTTTGAGGCCGTGTCGCTCAGGCCAGAGATGCGCAGCTCCACGCACCTCTCCGGCCTAGCGACCCGGACCTCCTCCAGTGCCTCCTTGAGCTTGGCAGCGAGGATGTCGGCCTTCTGGACTCTGTCGTCGCCAGCCACCTCCAAGATCCGACCCCCGGTAATCGCGGTGCGAAACCGGAGGCCGTTGATGCCCAAGGCCTTGAGGTCAATGACCCCTTCAGCCTTGGACATCACATCACGATACGTGATGCCCTGCTCCTGCGCGCCCGGCTGCAGAGTTAAGCACACCGCAGCAGTTCGCGGGACGCGCAGTTTACGAGGCTTGCGGGCACCACGTTTCCGTTTCCTGGGGGCTGGCGTCGCCAGAGTCGCAGCCGTTGGCGGGGCAGTAGCCGCCCGGGCTGGAACCGGCCTCGAGGCCCTCGGCCGCGCCGCGACCTTATTCCACCCGCTAAGGGGAGCCGACGACGACGCTGCCGGAGGCGCCGAGGATGGCGGCTCCCGATTCTTGCGGGCAGCTTCCGCCTCCCTAGCAGCAGCCGATTGCTTCTTGGGCTTCCTCCTCTTCGCTTCACTCCCTTGTCCAGAGAGGAGGGGGGGAGGCGACGGCAGTAGAGCCGGGAGCTCAGAGGTGAGCTGTGGCTGAGGCTCAGGCCGGGTGGCAGATCGGGCCGCATTTCTCCTGTCCGCCTCGAGAGGCGGACGGATGCGGGTCTCCGGCAACAGCCGGTCCGCGATCCC